>CM074125.1:13009331-23009331 GCA_037177725.1 Cyamopsis tetragonoloba | reverse complement strand
AGGTTGTATTGGGATCTATCCCAGTCAAAGCAGCAGATGCCTATTAAGAGCATGTATCGATTTTTCCTTTTGTTCTATAACCATCTGGGAATCCATGAAAGAAAAAACATGTCAATGGTGTGAATTGTCTTCTTGCCGTGTGTGCAAAGCTTATTACCTCTACCTCTAGATTTTCCATTGTGGCCACCACCCCTTCCATTGAAATTGTCACTGTGGTTTGAATGAAAAGGCTTGGAGTTTTCGTTAGCCCTAGCCACCAAGTTCCCTCACTTGTTGAAGAATTAGAGCGAATGTTTTGGTGATGGATGGCATGGGATCTATCATCATTATATTTGAGCGAACTTGAGAGTACTCGGATTGCCATAATCTTGCATGCTTAGGGATAAGAACTAGAGATTATGAGGTTTCTTACGAATTTGCTAATTCTCTTGTCTCAATTTGAGTTTAACCTGAGGAATTGGGGGTATAAAATTGAGATAAAGGAGTTAAATTCTAGGAATAGATTTAACTCATCATTTAGAAATTTCACCTTCAATCAAGATGTTTAAAATTGAATTAACCCTAGAATTGAAGTGCATGAGGAAGGAATCAACTGAACCAAACTCCTAGCTCTCTTTTGTTTGTGATTCATCTGCTGTGTTAATTCGCTGTTTTACTCTAGTTTTGTTATAGACTTCTGTCCCACAACATAACAATCTGCACTCTATATCGTCCAAATAGCAAAAGTCTTGGGGATTCGATAATCTTTCACATAGTCTCTGTGGATGCGACAACCCTTTTCTCCTTCTCTATATAAACTCGACTAGTACACTTGCTAATTAGACAAAATGTCTATCAAGTTTATGGCGCCGTTGCCGGGGACTATTGATTAGATATCAATAGTCCTCAAGGCAATTGCTACTTTGGGCACATCGCTACATTGTATAAACTCATTTTTTTTACATTGCCCTGTTTTTGTGTGAACTAATATTTTTGTGTAGCTTGCATGCGCAACAAGGAGATAGAATTTGAACTTGATTTGGAGATTGAGAAAACAGCAAAGAAAAATCGTAAAGAGGCCAGAGCTCTCAAAGACAAGTTCAAAGCACAAAAACGTAAGGCAATACTTGAACAACAAGCCACCACCTCTTATCAAGAAGAGGAAGTGGAAAGAGATCAACCAGTAGAAACCTCACAAAAAGATTTTGTTGTTCAAGAGATCATTGAGGATAGACCGCCTCTAAGAAGGATGACATTAGAAGACCTCACAGCCCCTCTGATGGATGGGTGTGGCTCTTGCATCACACCCCCAACAATTGCTGCTAACAATTTTGAAATAAAGCCGGCACTAACTCAGCTGGTTAGAGGAGATCAATTTGGGGGGCGTGAGGATGAAGATCCGAACCGGCATATCTACAAATTTCTCCAAATCTGTGGCACAATCAAGATAAATGGGGTACCTGATGCAGCTATTCGCTTGAGGTTATTCCCATTTTCCCTTAAAGATGATGCTTTGGATTGGTTACAAAGTCTACCAATCGGAAGCATAGCCACTTGGGAGGAATTGGTCTCAAAATTTCTGGCTCAATGTTTTCCTCCATCGAAATATGATGAATACAGAGCTGAAATCTCTTGTTTCAAAAAAAAGGATGGTGAATCCTTTAATAATGCATGGAAGAAATTCAAAACACTCCTCCGAAAATGTCCGCATCATGGTTTCTCTGATCTACAACAAACTCATATCTTTTATAATGGACTCAACCGTAATGTGAGGGGTCTATTAAATGCTTCAGCTGGAGGATCCATAAGAAAAAAAGACGCAGAGGAAGCAAGGACTTTAATTGAGACCATGGCTAATGAGGATGAAACTTCAGATGACCTATATGGTGGGAGAAGGGGAATTATGGAACTAGGGGCACACGATGCGGTACTAGCACAAAATAAACTACTTTCTCAACAAATTGAAGCTCTTACAAAACAACTCCAAGTAGTTCAACTTGGAGCTGTGCATTCACCCCAACTTCAATGTGACTTTTGCGGCGATAATCACCAAAACGGTCATTGCGCTACTAGTGGGGGCAGTAATGAAGAGCAAATCAATTACTTGAGTAATAGTCAAAAGAATTCCTATTTTCCCCAAACCAATACTTACCATCCCCACTTGAGAAATCATCCCAATTTGTCCTATAAAAGCAATAACTACCTTCAGCCCGAACCACCCGTACATAATCAACAATACACTCAACCACCTCCATCATATAACCAACAACAAAATATTTCCTCCCAAAAACCTCCCTTCAACCCATCCACCTCTTATAACCAAAATCCTCCATTCAAACAAAATATTCAACCCTTCTCGCCTAAGACTCAAGTGGCCATGCAACCACCACCTAGCACACCATCCAACCTTGAGAATGCATTATTGGCATTTATGCAAAAAACAAAGACCTATATGCAAGATTAACAATCTACATTCAAGAACCCTGAGGCCTCAATAAGGAACTTAGAGACTCAAATGGGTCAGATTTCAAGACAACTTGCCGAGAGACCTCAAGGTACCTTCCCGAGTGATACGATGGTGAATCCTAGAGAGCAATGCAAGGCCATCACCACAAGGAGTGGAAAAATTTTGACTTCTCCTCAATCCACTCCTAGCAAGAACACTACAAGTAAGGAAGAGAAGGAGTCCCAAGCAGAGGATGGAACTCTAGTGGAGGATACTATTGGTAGAGACAATAAAGAGAAAGAGGCACCATTGTTCATTAAAATAGGGGATGCTGAAAAGGAAGGCTTGCCCAAGAAGAAGTCAAGAAAACAATTACTCGAAGATGGGGTGAAGTATGATAAAATCCACCCCTATGCATCCATCTCATTCCCTCAAAGGTTGAAAAAACAAGAGGATGCGAAGCAATTCTCTAGATTCCTTGACATCTTCAAGGGCCTCCAAATTAATATCCCGTTCGCAGAGGCGTTAGAAAAAATGCCTTCATATGCAAAGTTCATGAAAGAACTTCTCTTGAAACAAAGGAAGCTCCAAGAAGATGCAATTGTAGCTCTAACCAAGGAGTGTAGTGCGAAGGAACCTGGATCTCTCAACTTTTGAGGGAGCTTCCTTTGAATAATGGCACTACACAATTCTGAACTTGTTTCCATGAGAAAAACGATCTGTGATATCCTTCCAAATTTCAGTTGCGGTGTCAAGATACAGAACCAATTGTGCTATTGGTGGTGTCATTGATTTGATTAGCCATGACATCACTGTTTTGTTGCATCTTTTCCAAACAGAACGAAGTGGATAATCAATCAAAGGAATTGGAATAGAGCCACCGAGAAATTGGTCCTTGTTCTTGGACTCCATAACATTGAACATGTTTCTTGACCAGGCATGAAAGTTCTGATCAGTGAGAAGCGGGGTGACGAGGACGAGAGCTGGATTCTCGTTCGGACGAAGAAAGAGAGGGTTTGAAGGATTAACTAGGTGATCAGAAAGATGCACAAGAATGGAAGAATCAGAGTTTTGGCATGAGGTAGCCATGGTTTGATGAACCTAATCAATAATTTTCTTGGCAATTCTCCAAAATAGGAAGAAAATTTGTCTCATCGCACCATGCGAGTTTAGCAATTTCAGAGAGAATAAAAGCGAATAAGGAAAAATTAAAGAATAGTTTTCATTCATCAAACTCACTAGTAAAAGTACAATGGTAAATTTATACTACCCCTGTTCCATTTTATTTGTCCACTTTTGAGAAAAAAATTATTCTTTTTTATCTGTTCACTTAGAGTTTCAACGTGATATTAAATGCACTTTTATCAATTATACCCTTTATTTGATTGTAGCACCAATTAATATTCTAATTTTCAACCAATCAAAAAAGGAGAGATAAAGGGTATTATAAGGAGTTTAAACATTATTTTGGTGAAAACAAGAATAATGATTGTGTTTTTTAATATGCGTATTTTAGTCCAAAGTGGACATATAAATAGGAAAGGAGGTAGTATATACATGTTTATCTAAACTAACAAAGTGTATAACTAACTCTTAAACAATAATAACAAATTAGTTACATCTAAATAATAAATGAGAAACTGGGTAGATTCATCGGGTTGCTGAACTTTGGACTTGGAGGCCCATTGTGCTAGAGGCCCAATGTGCCTAATAATCTTAGTTTCGAGGCTTGGCCTTCACGAAGTCAGGTCCAGTAAATGTTAGAGACCGTTGGTTTAGGTTTTTTCATGTAAGCTCATAATTATGATTACTATTATTTTTATAAATATTGAAACTATATATATATATATATATATATATATATATATATAGTATTTTGTCATTAATTATGTTATCTTTTTTTGTAGAAACATATTACTTGGGATCCTCGTGCTGGGGGGGATGTCAGGAAGGCGTTTGAGCGTCATGGCAGCAAACACCTCTCTGAAATGCTCCGAAAAGCGAGGGAAAAGGGGGGGGGGTATCTGACAACATTGGATAGATGAGGAGGTGTGGGACGGGTTGCCAATATTCTAGTCGTCGTTAGGCTTTTAACCGAAAGCAGCTTAGAATAAGAGAAAATGGGATTCATACCTCCGGAAGCACTGCTCACATTCAAATAGCAGTCAATATGGTATTTTACTTTAATATAATAATGTAACTTCTGATTAAGCAAATAGGCCACTTACATTTTTTTAGGTTTTTATAAGAGTTCAATCATCTTAGGAGCAACTTTGTTGTATGATGAAATAGAAGAATATTTCAAATGGTTGTTTGACACATTCTTAAAAGCACATAACCAAATGAAGCCTCAAACTATTTTAACCGATCAGGACCAAGCAATGGCCAAGGCACTTGTTGAAGCGATGCCTGAGACACACCATAGTTTATGCATGTGACACGTGATGCAAAATTGAATCAAACACCTTGGGAATTTGATGAAGGGTGGAAGCCATTTTCTAAGAGATTTGAAAAAATGCATGTATGAATTTGACACTGAAGATGAATTTGAGGAGGCTTGGACCAAGTTGATTGTAGACTATAATGTTCAAGAAAATAATTAGATTAAATCACTTTATGCCTTAAGCATTCACACTTGGGATGAGAAGTACCCAGCTAAGTGAGAGTATAAATTTTGATTTTACAGCTTGTATGAAGTCAGGTGTTGATATGAAATAATTCTTTAGATACTTTGTACAAGTTGTTAAGGAAAAGCTTTACAATGAACTAGTTTATGAGTATGACACCTGTGTTGGTATGAGATGGCTCCAATACTGATACAAATGAGAACATACACTATGTTTGAGTTTGCATTATTCTTGGCTTGTTCCATATTTGAAAAAATGAATTGCCAACATTTTTTGAGTATGTCATCACTAAGGTAAGCAAAGAAGGTCGTTGGAAAGTATCATTTGAAAATGTCTCAACCTCTATATCTTATAGTTGTAGAAAGTTTGAGACTATCGCATACTTTGTTCTCATGCATTGAAAATGTTTGAAGCAAATGATGTAAATGTTAGTCCTGAAAAATACATTCTTAAGAGGTGGACAAGAGAAGGTCGTAGTGGTATTGTACATGATGTGAGGGGAATGGAGGTTGAGGGGGATCCTCAACTCATTAGTAGGCGAAGGTGTCAACAGTTAGCATCTAAAATGCTTTGGTTGGCATATGAGGTAGCCCCCTAATCTAACTCATTTTATTCACCCACTTCACCATATTATAATTGTCCTCACCATCTCCATCACCATGATCTAAATCATTGTCGTCACCCTCTTCACCATCATCATCTAGCTCATTGTCCTCACCCTCGTCACCATCATAATCTAAATATGTTGGAGGCCGATTAACAGACTGAACTGCATGTGGAATAGAAGATGAGAATGGAGGTTGTGTACTTGCCTTGCATACTTTGATTGCAGGCAGGCGCAGAGGCTGTGGCAGAACAAGTGTAGGCTGAGTACTAAGATTGCAAAGAGTGGTTGGAACCTGTTTAGAAAAGCCACCTTTAGTCCTTAGGGGTGTTGTTTTAGACTTCTTGTTGTAAAGTAGTTTCTTCTTCAGGGTTCCTTGGGAAAACACTCTAAACGTATGTGTATAATTTAATTTCCTATGACTTGTCAAATTCAAGACCCTGTCTTGCTCTCGGGGTGGAAAAATGGGCCAGCCCAGCCCGTTTAGCCCGCCACCCAATTGGCCCGCCAAAAAACGGACTGGGGCAAGCTGACCAACCATGATTATACGGGCTCAGTTTTCTAGTCCGGTCTGTTTTTAGATTGACTGGGGCGGGTCGTGGGCTAGCCTGTTTAGGGAATTATGACATAAAAAATCCTTACAAAAAATTCGCAGGAAATAGTTTTTTCCTTTGAATTTTCGTGCAATTTTTTTACCTGCAAAAAAATTAACAAAATCTGTAGCAAAATTTATAGAAAATTCTTGCAAAGAAAATTGCATCAAAATATGCAGGAAATTAACAAAATTCTAGTAGTATCAGATTTAAGACCCTGTCTTGCTCTAGGGGTGGCATAATGGGCCAGCTCGGCCCGCTTTGCCCCCACCCAATTGGCCCGTCAAAAAATAGGTCTAGGAACACCGACCAACCATGATTATAGGGCTCATTTTTTTAGCCCGACCTATTTTTAGATTGACTTGGCGGGCTGCGGGCTGGCCCGTTTAGCCTGCCAAAAATTTAAAAAAACATATTTTTATAAAAGAAAAGATTTTTCCTTAAGAAAAAAAAGTGTTTTTATTAAAATTTATATATGTTTTCAATAAAAAAACATATTTTCGCCAACAGGTTGTCCCAGATGGTGTGTGCTTAGGCCAATGACTGCGAAGTCATGGATTCGGGTTCGAGTCTCATCTCGTTGAATTTAGCTCCTCTTGGTAGGTGATCTGTAAATTCCACTTTAAATCCTCATTGAGGTTAGTGGTATATCCTGACCTTAGACGAGGTAGCTATCCCTTAACTAAACGTTTGTGTACAAAAAAAATATGTATTTTCATTAAAACAAAAGTGTAATTTTTAATTGCATTTATTTTTTTAAAATTTTTAACCTCTCAATGCAAAAATAAAAAAGATGCATTTTTATAAAAAAAATAAGGAAAATAGGTCGGCAGGCTAGACCACTACAGCCCGCGCAGGTTGGTGGGTCAACTGGGGTAGCAGTCAAATATACAACCTGGCCACTAATTTAAGGCAAGCTAGTGGGTTAGTCGGCTGCCCAGCGAACCAAACTCGTTTGTCCACCTCTATCTTGCATTCTTGCTCTATTTGATCAACCCCTTGAATACATTTCAATTAATTTAAATTTGCTAACAATAACAGCTATATATGCTTCGTCGATCACGATTCACAAACCATTTATTTAATTTTTCTTTTTTCATTTTTCACACAAATAGCTATAGATAGCCATTAATAGCCAGAGCCCTAATTAACACAAAAGGCATGCAGTTGCAACTTGCAAATTCAGATTGAGTTGATGAAAAAAAAGATTGTGCGTCGTAAATAATTCTCGAAAATTTAATAAAAAGAAAAAAAATGCGACAAGCAATATATATATATATATAAAAGATCTTTATTTAGTGCTAATTATTAATAGAATAAAAAAAAAAAGAAAATTCACGTAACATAAAATTTACTATTATTTAGTACTAATTAATAAAAAGATAAAAATGAAAACTGCATGAACAATTTTTCGTTTTCTAATGTTAACATGATTTTTATTTTTTATTTGAATGAAAGAGGATAAAATAAGAAATTATTCGAAAAATAATGGTGAATAGGGTTGGGAACTGTTTGCTAAGCATATATATTTCCAAATCTGGGACCTCCTTGTAGAGTATATTGGAAACACATTTTCAACCCATACAAATCTAGCATACTTTCACACGATAGTATCTTACCATTTTAAAAATTAATAGTTTATTCAATATTAATGTACCATTTAATTACCCATATATATGCATTTGATATACTAAGGCATGGAATGAGGGAAGTTAATGACATTTTTTGGGTGAGTACATGTAATGGAAAATGCATTATATTGTAATTAAGAATGAAAAGAAATATAGAAAGAGAATGAAAATACGTGCTTATACACACACACACAAAAATAATTATGATAGATGTATGTATATACTATCTCGGTTGCATTATATATAGTTGAACTTGATAAAAAAAGAGAAAAAAGAAATATCACACGCATTAAACAAATCATATAAAGAAAAAACTCAAAATTACAAGTAAGGTACATTTTCTTTCATTCTGATTTCTGATAGTGATCAGTGATCATCGATCACTATAAATACTACTTCTCCCCTTCATTCTCCTCTCATTCCACCAAGCATTATTATTATTGTAATAAATCTTCAATTAAAAAAAAAAGTGTATGAAAATAAATATGAATTATCTTATTTTGTTTTGTCTTTTCTTTTCTCTCTTTTTCATATCGACGCAATGTCAATATGAATTTATGAAACTAGCTTTGCAGTGGCCATCGACCACATGTTCGACACCAAAATATGGTACTGTACCTTGTATAACTCCTATTCCAAATGTGTTTACTATACATGGCTTATGGCCCGCCAACTATAGCAAATCTCAGCCGGAAAATTGCAGTCAAACTCAATTCCAAATCGGCCAAGTAAGTTCGTCTTGTCCAATATAATTAATTTACGTGAATTATCTCTATCATATATTTAATGTTTTTTTTTTTTTTTGTATATATGTGCAGCTTACAAACTTGATGGCGGATCTAACAAAATATTGGCCAAATTTAAAAGGAACGGACAAAGTTTTTTGGGAATTTGAGTGGACAAAGCACGGAACTTGTTCGGGAAAAACCTTCAACCAAAATCAATATTTTAAGTTGACATTAAGCATAATGGCAAGAATAAATGTCACAAATGTTCTTGCCAGTGCTGGTTTTAACCCAAATAATAATGTCTCCTATGATGTGAAGAAGGTTGCAAACTCCATCAAAAACGAGATTATGAACAAATTCAAAGTCGTTGCTGATCCTGAAATTAGTTGTTATAATTTTCAGAAAAAATCATATATATCCGAAGTTAGATTGTATCTTGACTCCATGGGAGTCAACTTCATATCTTGTCCTATTCCTTTCACAGGAGCTTGTGCAAACTTAGTAACCTTACCATCATAATGTCATAATATCAAAACTTATTAGCTTAATAATAATAAAATCATCTATGAATTTTAATGTTTAATAGTTCATACTTTTAATTTTCAGTTAATTCATCTTTTTGATTTAGTGGCTGCACTTGACAAACTTTTTTGTGGGGAAGCCAAAGTAATTAGGTGATCTTATTATGATGAAATGTGAAACATATTAGACCATTTAAATATAATTTTTTAACTAATTAGTCGCTATTTACATACAAATTAGCTATGATATTTTTGGTACCCATATTCGGTATCTAAATAAAAGCTAATTTAGTAGCTAATTAGTATTAGCGAGGAAATTGTTTTTAGTAACTAATCTGTAAGTGTTTAGATCTAAGTCAACTATGAATAACAATCTGTAGCTATATTTCAGAGCTAATATTGAATTTTAATCAAACTTATACATTCTTCTTTTTTATATTTAATTACTAAATAACATATTTTTCATATTGAAACTGTCAAAAAAATAAAAGGTCTACTAAAAAATTAACTAAAATTGTGACGAAAATTTTATATAAATTAGAATTTCTGCTACTTCCACCATTTTATACATATAAATTAGTTTTTGGTTTAATAATCTTTTATGAAATGCCTACAATAATTAAAAAAAAAAATGAGTGCCTTCTTGTACCAGCATTAATATTACTAAACACTAAAATGATTTTTAAATTTTGAATATTACCATATTAATAATAAAATTGCTCTTATATTACTAAATTACATTTTTTTTGATAAAAACCTTTGAAGTATTCTACTTTTTTCCTTATTTAATTCTTGTACCTGCATAAAAGTATTCATCTATCTATATCTATATCTATATATACATTAAAATAAAGCCTAAAGCTATGAGATTGACATATAAGATACATACTTTCACACCATTTTACTACATCAGCTTTTTTACCTATATGGCACAATTTTATTACAACACCAAACAACTCTTCTTTTCTCCTACCACCATCAATCTTTTCTTTAATTTTTCTTGAGTTGCATCATCTCTAACTTCTCTTTAAAAAATTGCTATAACTTAAACATGAATTCTCAATAAATATTTTTCAATATTATTAAGAGTTAAAATAAAATAGTTAATTAATAATAATAATAATGTTATAACTAACATTTAACTATAATTAATGTATTAAAAATTAACCATATTTATTAATATATATATATATATATTCAGTTAATATATATTTCAATTAACGTTAATTAGCTTTTTAAAATTTCTAAAACTAATACTTTTAAAATTCGTTTATTGAGATTATAAGAATTTCGTTATGCAAAAGATAAAAAATTATTAAATCGAAAATAAAACATTTTATATCTTAATATACTAATTTTTAAATCCCTTAAAATTTAATATTTTAATAAATTTGATTAACAATTCAAACATTTACATCATTTACTATTTACTATAAGTTATAATCTATTTAGAATATAACTAAAAAATTTTACAAAGTAAAATTTCAGTTACATTTTAGCAACAAAAACAATAGGTATATAAATAGACATATTTTCCATTAAAATTATACATCTTAAAGATAAATTATTATCTCTACATTCTATATTCTCTTTAAAACTATCAATTATAAGTCAAAGTAACGCGTAGAATGCATAATACATACTATGAGATATTTTAGTCGAAAAGTCTGTGTTTTTAGGCTATAAAGTAGTATCTTCATTTTAAAAAAATAATCATCAACCTATCTCTTCAGAGATACTTTTACCAAAAGTTAATTTTATTTTAAAAAATTTTAATAAGATAAACGACTCATTCATATATGTCTTTTTATATTTCTTCGTTTATCTAATTTAATGTCATATAATTTTTAAAATAATATCTAAAAGTAAAATACTTTTTATGTTTACCTAAAAATTATTTTCTTGTGAATGCATAATATTAAAGAACTCAATACATAATATGATATAATTCAGTTATCGAAGTCCGATCTTTTAGGCTCTAGAAAATCTTTATTAAGAAAATTAAAATCGACAACCTATTTTTTTCATAAATAATTTTATCAAAGTAAATTTTATTTTTAAAATTTTTACTAAGATAAGCAAGTCATTCATATATGTTTTTTTATATTTCTTTATTTATCTGATTTTAATTTCATATATATTTTTTTGAGTTTACTATCAATTTAGTCCTCAAAAGATTATCTTGTGACCAATTTAGTCCACCAAAGAATTTTGTCACCAAATTAGTCCTCTAAAGATCATCTTTGTCACCAATTTGGCCCTCCGAAGAAATTTGTCACCAAATTAGTCCTCTAAAGATGTGTAAGTATACCAAGTTAGTTCTTCAAATATTTAAATATATCAAATTGGTCCATGATGGAAAACTAATTTAAGGACTAATTTGGTAGACTTTTAAGTCTTTAGAGGACTAATTTGGTGACAAAGTTCTCTGGGGATCAAATTGGTGACAAGGTAATCTTTGAAGGACTAATTTGGTGGCAAAATTCTTTGGAGGACCAAATTGGGGACATGATAATCTTTGGAGGACCAAATTGATAGTTAACTCTAATTTTTTTATACATAGTTCATATAATTGTTTAAATAATGTCTAAAAATCATAACAATTTTTATATATATTTATCTAAATATATTTTCTTCTTCACTCAAATTCATGAAATTTAATTATAATAAGTTTGGTTTTAAAAAAATTATTTCATTACATAAATGAAGTGTTTTTTTCCTAACTATCTAATGTGAGACTTTCATTATTGACTTATATCTAATTAGTAGCTAATTTAGTAGTTAATCAACAGCTAAGAAAATTAGCTAGAAAATTTCTTTTAGCAAATTAGTAGCTATTTAGATACAAATTATCTATGAAAAAATTTGATAGTTATGTTTCATAGCTAATTTAATAGCTAATTAATAGCAAATTTAATACCAAGAAAATTAGTTAGGAAATTTTTTAGTAGCTATTTGAATAAGTTAGCTGTGATATTCTTTCGTAGCTATATTCCGTAGCTAATTAGAAGCTAATTAGTATTAGCTAGAAAATTGTTTTTAGTAGCTAATATGTAGTTGTATAAATATAAGTTAGCTATGAATAACAATCTATAACTATATTTTGTAGCTAATTTTCTTGTAGTGTAAACCAAATCAAACTTAGTTATTATACATACTTCTTTTTTATATTAATTACTACATAACATATTTTTCATATTAAAACTATCAAAAAAGAAATAAAAGGTCAAAAGTTCTACTAAAATATGAACTAAAATTATGATGAAAATATTATATAAATTAGAATTTCTGCTACTTCCAGCATTTTATACATATAAATTAGTTTTTGGTTTAATAATCTTTTATGTAATGCCTACAATAATTAAAAAGAAAAACCTTTGGAGTATTCTATTTTTTTTTCTTTACTTAATTCTTGTACCTGCATAAAAGTATCCAATTTATTTTTAACAGAGAGCAAAATAATATGCATGAAAACTTGTTATGAACTAAAACTAAACATATTAAGCTAAAGTTACCTAGTTATGAGCAAAATAATATCCGTTTGATGTTAAATCACTAGTGAAAAATATTGATTTGGTAATATGTTAAATCACTAGCTTTAAATTACCTAGTTTTAGTTTCTTGTAAAAATACAAGTACGTAAAAGGAAAACAACCTGAAAGTAGGTCAAGCTTTGAGAGAGTGATTGAAATTGGTCCTGGCAATGAATTCGAAAATGTCATGCCTCATCATTAAGCTAATTTCATGCTCATTCTTTTGTTTGTAAAGTGATTATTTCCACCAATTTTCTCTAATTGCTCAAATATAAAATACAGGGAATTCGATCTATGGTCAAGTTTGACAGACAGCATAATTGTGGAATCCAAATTATCAATATTATGCAGTGAAAGTAAAGTGGTTCAACCAAATTAAGAAACTAATACTATGTGTGGTATGTTTGTCTATCATACAGAATCATATGTTCCTTCATAGTGTCAAATGAGTCTCGCTAACAATAATCACGCAATTTTTAAATAAGATGATAAAAAATAAGTGAAAAACATTTCGTTAGGGACTAGAATGGAACTCATTAACGGCTTTATTTCGTCAAGGATCAAATGATAGAAAATTAAAATGAAATTCTGTTAAGATCAGAACCAAGCTGAAAAATCCCTATAATATTTGGGACTAAAGGGATTGTTTACTCAAAAATCATCACTACTAAGAGTATAAGTTTATCACTTTAATATAGTATTCTAGTGAATAATTTCTTGCACAAACTACAAAGGCAAAAACAGAACTGGTAGAAGCTATTTCATAGGCATGCATGCAATTAGACAATTAGAGACAGATGAGAGGAAGATTTAAGGATAATACATGAGACTCATTCAATGAATTTTATGCATTATAGTATCATACCACTAAAAAATTAATTGTATTATGAGTCTAAATAGTACCTACAACTTTTATTAGTATGACCGATCCATCCTGCAATGGAAACCAACAATATGTGAATGAGGTAGCACAAAACTCTAGTGTCAACAAGTTTGAATTTCATTAGTATAGCAATCTCTATGAAAGATGCAAATACATTTTCCTTAAGTGGCTCACTGGAAATACTAGAATATTAGAAAATATTGATTTTCAGCTCATTGATCAGCTTCACAACTGCAGGTAGCTCTCCTATCAAGAATCCATCACAGAAACTTGGTTCCTCTTATTGGATATTGTGAAGAAGACTATCACCATATTTTGGTTTATGAGTATATGCACAATGGGACTTTATAACATTCATGCTCTAATTCCACACCCTTAGCTTGTACTAATCTATTCACTTCATTGTAAAAAGTATGTCATGATATAATTCAAATGTTTTCACAGAATGTTTGAATCAGAAGTTCTTCGAATCACAGACCATGCAGCCAAAGGTTTATAAATCACTAATTCCTTTGTCCATTAGTAATTATAGAATTTCCCTTCAAGTTCCAACTTAACAGTTAAATATCAATTTTCTGTTTATTTAGGCCTCGAATTTTGATACACTGGATCCAATCCCAGTACCATTCACAGCAATGTAAAGACAAGCAATATTATTCTAGACCTAAATATGAGAGCAAAAGTGTTAGATTTTGGACATTAAAGACTAGCTGAAGAAGATTTAACTCACATATCATGTGTTCCAAGAGGAACTGTAGGAGCTTAGATCCTGAATAAGTCATGGTTCTCATCTATATTTCAAGTGTCCATGATCAGCAATATCATATCTTCTGAAAATTTTGAGCTTATTTTTTTTAACCCTCAAACAGGTACTATGCAAATCAGAAATTGACTGAAATGAGGGATCTATACAGTTTACAAGTGTCCATTATCAGGAAGAAAGCCTGTCTCTTAGAAATGAATATGGTTCACTGAGTATGTTTTGCTTTCAAATATCAGAAGTTGAAAAGGTAGCATTTGGAAAACAGTTCCAAAATCAATTCTAACAACACAAAATAAAACACACATGAAAAGGGCCACTTATTTGATCCCTTATTTTTCAAGAAGCATAAAAAAAAAAAAACTTCAGCAAACTCAACCATGACTCTGATACAATTTCAAGTAACAGGAGCAGCTATTAAATTTTATATTTGAATTCTGAATTCTGCATGAATACAAAACAGGAAAACAAGGCATCAATATTCACAGACACTAACAAGGAACTCAATAAGATCACTGGAAAGGGATAGCAAAAAGAGGTAAAGAATCAAGTTGATATCCATTAAAGGGTAACACCATATGCACACCAGACAAAATATATATTCAGGGGTACAAGTTTGACGAGGAATCGAAGGGGATGAAGAATTTGGTTATTTCAAGTATTGATTCAATTGCTGTCTCTCTAAAGCAGCTCCTGAAACATGTGCAAAATAAATTCCTTGGAAGTTTTGTAGCTGATAAGAACAATTCACAGTTCACAAAAGGTGGAAAATGGCAGTTTGGAAGTTTGAGCTGCTACCTGATACTCGAGATACATCAACTATATAAGTAGTGTAAAGAACAATGTAAACATAAAATAAAACTAATAAAGCAAAATTCTTATTGGAGAGGAGACTCGTTTCTTTCTCAAATATGTAGTTACTATATTATACACAAATAGTTCTGTAATAATCAACTGCTTGCCATAGTCATAAAATGGTTGAAACTACTCAAAAGGTATATTAAATAATAGAAAACAAAGCAAAGCTCTTTACAATGGCAGAATATCACTCAAAAACATAAAAGAAAAATAACATAACCGAGAATCCCAGAGACTGCACGAACCTAGCCCTCTCTCTTTATCGTCATGCTCAACTCTACTTACAACATAGGCAAGTTTGTTACAATCACAAACCCAAATTCCTATTATACCCATTTCTCTTACTTTAAGAGGGACGATCATGCACACATAACTAATATAAACCCAACACGAGATGGCTCTAGGGTAAGAATACACATCAATTAATTATGTATACCTCTAATAGGAAGAAAACTTTCTTTATATATCATTAACTGACATGTGAAAGACCTTATATGAACTCCCATCTCTTCAATTGTTTGAGTACTCAGATTAAAGCAAGCAAGTTCATCATCACTTTTGATGAAAAATATATCACCATTCTTCCCAACTCCAAAAAGATTCCTAAAAGAAGGCAATGGTCCAAAGGTGAACAGCTTAATCCATGATTCCATAACACCGATTTCACCTAAAATTGATATGTCTAAAGAAGCCTCTTCTTCCAATCTATATGAGATCAAAGCAATAGACCCATTCAACTCAGTCAAGTGACGACAAATGGAAATCTCGTTTAAGTGTGGTGGAAAGGGCGTGGTAACAGCCACCTCGATACTCAAGTTAAATGACACCAAAAACATCTCATTGTTTATTGTTCTCATCTCACCCCACCAATGGCACACCCCATTCAAGTACAGGTCACTACCTCTCTCCGTTTGAATCTGAGGGGGCAGATCCACATCAAGTGTCCTCCAGGTGTTGCTTCTTACACTATATATCTCTCATATAATATCGGGAAACTCTGGACAATTATCCCAATCAAGCTCATCGTCATTCATATTAGCTACCCAATATACACATTTAATCAACTTATAGTCAAACCCAACATGGTAATAACTAAATCCACAGTGTTTAACAAGGTAATCAAAATATGGAGAAACATCATTAGAGTTAAAAGAACTAGGAGGAACGATTAGGGATTCTCCGGTAGCAGGATTGCACACAAAGACGGAATCTTCGTATGGTTGATTTGAATCACAAATGCAAGGGGCGCAAGTAAGGGAAAAAAAAGAATGGCCAATGGGGAGCAGCAAAGTGTCAGCTATCAGTTTGCACTTTTTTTTGTTTTAATTCTCGTTGTTTTGTTATCCGTAATATTATATTATTTTTATCTGCAAAAATCATCAAAAGTAAGTCCTTCAAAGTAAGTCCTTTAGGACCATGGTGCTGTAGACTATTGTAGTAGAGCAAAACAAAGTAATCTACTATCGTGAAATTTTATCTATAATAATATTACATATGTCAACCGTAAAATTATAAATAATAAAGCTTTGAAAATAATAAAATTGGAACGTTATCAGTGGCATAAAAAAAAAATCTACCTGAGGACCAACAAAAAAATAACCTGCAAAAAATTACAATTGTTACTCCCTCCGTTATGAAATATTAGTCATTTTAGCCATAAAAAATTTGTTTCAAAATATTTGTCACTTTTATATTTTCAATGCTATATTTATTAATTTTTTTCACTTTTATTATTTTTATACCCAATAGCTATTGAGTAAACCTCAAAGTCAATGATTAATTTAGTTTACCTATATACTTTTTGTTAGATTTTATAGAAATTAATTGTTCTTCTTAATCTATGTGAAATCGTCTAAGGTGACTAATATTTCAGAATGAATGAAGTAGTTTTTTGGTAAAATAAAAATAATATATTTCGGATAATGAAACAACGAGAATTAAAATAAAAAAATAAAGTGCAAACTAATAAAAAAAATAATTACCTCGATTAAAATTACCGATTAAAGAATTAATAACTGATTCATTGACCGATAAAAGAGAGAAAAAATACAACAGAGAGAGAATGAAATGGACACATAAAATAGTCTCATTCCACCCCTACATATAGTGCTGCCTCACAACACTACACCCACCCCCGTGCACAGAGGTTGGTAATTTAATAATTTTTTTCCTTTTGGCGCCCAACAATAGTCACAATACATAGGTGCCTGTCATGTGACAGCTCCCCATTGGCCCTTTCTTTTCTTTTTTGTTTTTCCTTTCTTGTGCCCCTTCCAGGCTCAATACCTTTACTTTTCTTCTTTTTTTCCCTCTCTTTTTTGCGCCCCTTGCTGGGCGCAATCGTTTTTTTAGAAAAGACTTGTACTGCCACATAGCATGTTAAGATCAAGTCCCACATCGACTAGAGAAATGAACACCATAAAATATATAAGTGGTGTGGCAATCCTCCTCCTATAAGCTAGCTTTTGGGAGTGAGTTAGGCCCAAATCCAAATTCTAATATGGTATCAGAGCCGAGCCAAGTTACTTCATGCACCAGATGTCCAGTCCTGGGCGTGAGGGGGAGTGTTAAGATCAAGTCTCACATCGACTAGAGAAAAGGCCACCATAGAATATATAAGTGGTGTGACAATCTCCTCCTGAGCTAGCTTTTGAGAGTGAATTAGACCAAATCCAAATTCTAATATAGCATCACAACATTGAATGACACTCTCCAGCAGGCACCACTCAATGGGATACTACCACGTGACATTCTAGTGAATTTTTATAGATAGTATAATTTTATTAATTTTAAATTATTTTTTTGTAAAGTACAATTATATATTTTACTAATAGGTTATATAATTAATTTATATTTTATATTTTAAAATGTATAACACAAATTTTAAAGTAACCAATATTTCACATACAATACAATAGATAGATTAAGTCAATTTTACTCTATTTAGATATTAACAGTTTTGATATGCATACACATATAGATAATATAATTTTAATAATTATAATTACAATTATATATTTTACATTAGTATGAAAGATTATATATTCAATTTAAAATATATTAAAAGTTTTGTTATACATACACTTAGATAATATGATTTTAAATTACTTTTTTGTAAAGTACAATTATATACTTTAAATTAGTATGAAAGATTAAATATTCAATTTATGTTTTATATTTAATATAATCTTTAAATTTTTAATGTGAGAAATGGCATTTCAAGTTGATTTTACTCGATATGGATGGACAAAAGGATAATAATATATATTAAAGTTTTTAATATAGATACACATATAAATAAATATAATTTTAATAATTTATAATTTTATTTTTGTAAAGTGAAATTATATATTTTACATTAGTATTTTTTTTTCCATGAATTTTACATTAGTATGAAAGATTTTATATTTAATTTATATTTTATATTTTAAAATGTGTAGTGTATAGATACTATAATTTCAATAATTTTAAATTATTTTTTATAAAGTGCAACTATATATTTTATTTATATATATTCTATTGATATTTTAGATTTTATATTTTAAAATGAGTAGTATAAATTTTAAAGTATTATTTACATTTTTAATTTTAAAATATTTTATATTTTAAAGTGTGTAGTGTATAGATAGTATAATTTCAATAATTTTAAATTAATATTTAAATTTTTAATGTAAAAAAATATTATATTTACTCATACCATCATTAATGCTATTAGGCAAGTGAAGAATACATTATATATATTATACAATTTTCTTATCATTGGTTAAACCTAAAATAATATATGATTAAATTTATATATGATTTGGTTACAACTTTTGTTTACAATATTTCTCCATATTGAATTTTTGTAGGTAATCAAATCATATACAAATTAAACTATATATTTTTTTCACATTTAATCAGCCATAAAAAAGTTGTAGGGTTTGGATGGTAAAAAATCATTATTCATAATAATGATGATGAGGACGACGACAATAATAATAATTTTCAAAAAAAAAAACATCATAATAATAATAAAGTTTAATTAACCTTTTGGTCTATGTATGTATCACTGTTTTTTATTATAGTCCCTATCCGTAAAAATTTTTTCTTTTAGTCTCTATATGTAAAATAATCTTTTTTTTAGTTCCTATGCGTATTCTTTATCTGCATTTTAGTCCCTACAATCTTATTTTCGTTGATTCCTACCAATTCTTGATAGCTCTAACATTCTAAATTGCAAAATTGATTCTACTCCATAAAAATCATCCTCGTAATGGACGAATTTTTATAATCCAAATCATTGAAGCAGCTAATGAGAACACAAGATCGTATCAGAGGTTAGTGATACCATAAAAGTATTTGAGAAATTGAAGAAACAATAATATTCATTGTATTGAATTATCAGCAACTTGCTTTATTACAAAGAGAAAGCAAACTTATATGCAGAGAATGAATGTGTAATTGGAAACCGGAAAACAAGCAGGTAGCCAATAAAAGTCGTTATAACTAATCCTAACATAAAAATGGAAATGTATTGGTGTGTAGTATAAGCATGAAGCATGATACAGTAGCGTGAGATCAAGAAGAAGAGAGCATAAAGTCTCTATCTGCCTGCTGTGAGCCATCAAGAGTCAGATCGTCAACTTGTGATACCGCCTTTTTCATCCTACTGTAAAATGCATTCTGAAAATTAAAATAAATTAAGCATATGAGATAAAAATAAAATTTTACAAACATAAATTAGTGACTTATGTTATCGCTTTTACATAGGTATCCTCGGAGTTTTTCAACTCATCCTCCATCTTTCTTACCATGAGTGGCAACGAATAACTCATCAGGCGTCACTAAGCAGTCCTCCTTTTTAGCCTATAAACAATAATAAAATATTTATAAAGAAATACATAATTGTCTAAGCATATAATTAAGCCGAATTTGGTTTAAAGGTAATACATACCATATTCCTAATGACCTTAGAGTGAGAAACTCATAGAGGTGTGCAATACACCACCTTTTTCTAACGCCCGATTCTTCTTGAGCTTGTATCTTCTTATATTCATCTGAATCTCAATATTTCAGCAGAAGTTCCTATGCTGAATCCCCACACCAGCGTTGTGTCGTACCATCCTTTGCATATCTCTTCCTTGCCTTGTTCATTAGATCCCCAAGGCGTCTCGAACCTTTATGTTCAAAATTTTGTTGCATATCATGTGGATCCCAAGCAGTGTAATTAAATCGCGATCGCGGACAATCGCGAAAACCTAAAATCCGCTATGATAAATAGTGAATCGCGTTAGCGGACAAATAGCGGCCTTTAATATCGTGGACAAAATAGCTTATATAACATATACAATAATATAATTATGCAATATTAAACTATAAAATAATTAAAAACTGAAATATAGACAATTAAACACAAAAAAATATAAAAATAGCAACATATCATTAACAAAATAGATTCAAAACAAAATAATGAGTTCAAAACTCTATAAAACGGTGTCAAACCTTCATAAAAAATAAATTCAACAATGAAGTAGGGTCTCTCAGAAAATAGGGTTAAGATGGCCTAAGAAAATTTAGTGACTATCCCGAAAGGGGTTAAGATAGCCTGCAGTGCCCCAGAGATTCAGGTATGGATGCTTACCGGGGGTATCAGTGAGCTCAAATTATGCCTTTATGCCAAGGTACCTATGATGGAGATCTAGTGCACTGGACTCCCGTTAAAAGATGAAAAGAAATGAATTGAAATGAAATGTAAGGTGATTCAAATGAATTGAAATGAAATGTAATGAGATTCATGACCTTCATGCATATGAATTAAATTGTATTTGTGTGTATTCCTTTGTTTGAATGTGTTATGGGTATGTTAGGCTTGTATTGGGGAGATTTTCCAGTTAGGCTGGCTGCAATACTGATTTATAATGTTTTTAGTTAGACTGAAGGTTACTCGGTTATATGTTTTACATATAACTGACGGTTTCAGTATTGCAGGTATCAAAAGATTAAGCAGCTATAGCTACAGACGAGAAAAGTCTCAAGGTTTTCTTAGGTATAACCAGACATGGCGAACCTAAGTTTTATGTTCAAGTATTTATTTGTTCAGCTGGATAGGAATTCGTTTAAGTTAAAAAGGACTGCAATTATTATTTTTTATTGTGTAGTAAATTTTAGCTTCCGCTTGTATATGAGAAAAAAAACGGTCTACAAAATACGGTGTTACAGCCTGATTCAGATATTGAGAATAAGTTTGAAGAAATATATATATATAAGATCCCGACAGAAGCTACTGAAAAATTAAAAGACAGAGAAGCAGGAATGCAGACGGACTGCTAAATATATGCAACAATATAATATGCAGATATGTAATATGCAGAAATTAAAACTAGAGTTGGACCAGTATCATAAAGCTTTAATTAAAAAAGAAAAAAGAAAAGAAAAAGAAAGCCGATTGCGAGTAGTCTCAACGATGTCGGTTGGAGGGAGAAGGGAAAAGAAAATTACAAAAAGAGAATTCTTATTAAAACAGAAGAAAATCTTACAGAATATCTTTCAGAGCTTCTCTCACTTAAAACTCTCTCTCTAAGTTACTCAATGATAAAAGGGTACCTCACAACATGGTCGAGGCCTCCTTAAATAGAACTCTAAAAACACTATTTGCACAGTTCCGGTTTCATGACAGGATCCTATGCTACAATGCCGATTTCTGACTTGAGGCTACAGTTCCGGTTTCTTGACTGGAAAATGAGCTACAGTTCTGGTTGAATGCTATAGTTCAGGTTGACAGGAAATGATGACTCTTGTTCAATCGTCTCCTAAGTTGATTCCAAAACAATCATCTTCATTTTGATAGTAGTCATCTGAAGATGCTGCTGAAGCAGAAGAGCTTGGAAGAGATGACTTATCCTTCTCTTCGAGCAAATTGAGAATGTTTTGCAAATTTTTTGCAAAATTTTCTTTTGTTTGGGAAGCCGCAAGTGCTGCTGTAATTTTTGCCTTCTGATTGAGAAATAAAGACGTTTCAGGATCAGCTGGCTTCAAGAAACTGGAGTTTGCAGAGAACCAACTTTTGACTTCATCTGGATTTGCCCTAGATGCATCAAATTCGGTCCACCATTTGACGAAAGAATCTCTTCTCAATAGAGGGAGCCTTTCAGGATGATCTCTGTTCCCATATCTGTATTGCCAGGAAAATATCCAGGCCAAAGAGAATACTGAGAAAAACTTTAAATCCGCGGGGATACATGATTCCTTTGAATTGTACATTTTTGAAAAAAGTTTGAAACCTTCCTCTGCTGGAGGAGGTAAAATTTGGGAAATGGGACCAAAGAAATCCCACCACTGAATAAACCAGTTTGGAAAAGTGTAATTAACACCCCTCTTAAAATATATAAGCCAAGAATGCCGATTCATCATGTTTTGAAACCAGAAAACTCGGCTCCAAGCATCAATGTAATCCCAGTAGTTATAGCCAATGGGATCAAAATTTTACGAAAACTTTTTTAAATTGTTGGGATTTTTCCCAAATTGATTTGGAGTAATCACCTTTAAAATCTGGATTGTTGAATGGGTGATTACTGAAGAATCATTTTTATCTTTATAATGTTTGATTGTGACAGAATCTGAATCAATTAATATGAATTCATAAAACTGTCGAGTTTTGTTTAAAGCAGTTGGTTTAAAGCAGTTGGTTTAAAATGAAATCCTTCTGAAAAATTTTTTATTGGAATTTTTTGGGGGGATTTATCCCAAAACTCAGGTTCCATTTGGATTACCGAAGAAAACTTGTTTTTTGGAATATAATGTTTGGCTGGCTTTTTAGAGGATAGAGTTTGGGTTTGGATCTATTTTAGGCTAGGGCCAGAAATTATTGTTTTTGACTTAGCCATTTCTTTAATGAGAGTAGCTAGGTCAAGGGTTTCATTTTCGTCTTCTGAGGCAATTTCTGCCCAGGTTTTGGTTGGAAGGTGGGTTAAGCCACAATCTTGGAGGGCTAGAAGGGTTTGGATTGGGAAGGCATAATATGTCTTGGTTTGTTTTGCAGTTTGTTGCTGAGTTGATGACTCAGCCACTAAAGATTGATCCTTGGTAGATGACGCGGTTTGTTTGTGGGTAGATGACCCAGTTTGAGTCGGTGACTCAGATTGGTTTTGGGTAGGTGACCCAGTTGGGGTCGATGACCCTGACTTTTTGGTAAGCCCAGGTAGGGCTATTCTAACTCCTCGACCCCTTGAAGAGGCCATTGCTGCTTTTCTAGGCATTAGCCTATTTTCCCTGTAAATATTCACGAGTAAGATAATCAGGGAGAGAGTTTGAAGTGCCTTTGAGATATTCTATTTCAAAATCAAAAGCAATTAAAATAGCTTGCCATCTAGCAAAAATTTGTTTAGAAGCCAAATTTTTTACATCTTTTTGAAGAATATCTTTTGCTGATTTGCAATCAACTCTTATTAAAAATTTCTGATTAAGTAAATCAGATTGAAATTTTGAAACACAAAGTACAATTGCTAAAACTTCTTTTTTAACCGCTAAGTAATTTTGCTGTGCAGAATTCCAATGTTTTGAAGTGTATGCAATGATATGCTCTTTGCCATGCAATTTTTGTTTGAGGATGCCACCATAACCTATATCTGACGCATCAGTCTCAACTATTTTATAGGCTTAGGGTACTCGAAGATACAAACAAGGGAGGTCTTTGACGCGGGGTTTGATTTGCTTAACCACACTAGTGTGTTGATCTGTCCAGGGAAGGGGATTTTTCTTAAGACGATCATGCAAAGGTTTAATGATGTTATTGAGGTGAGGGACAAAGTCTCCTACATAATTAAGGCATCCTAAGAATCTTTGGAGTTGGGTTTTGTCAATAATTTGATCTGGAAATTTATCACCAAATTCTATCGATCTGCTAATCGGGACGATTGTTCCTTGGTGGATCATGTGACCAAGGAATCTAATTTTAGTTTGGAAAAGACAAAGTTTTGAGCTTGAGATTGCCAATCCATTTTGACGGACAACATTGATGAATATATTGATATGTTTAAAATGTTGGTCTATAGACTGAGAAAAAATTAAAACATCATCAATATAAACAATTGAAAATTTGGAATAAGGATTGAAAATATCATTCATGATCTTCTGAAATTCAGAGGGGGCGTTCTTTAAACCAAAAGGCATCACATTCCATTCATACTGGCCAAAAGGGACAGTAAATGCGGTTTTATACCTGTCAGTTTCTTTAATCTAAATCTGCCAATATCCAGATTTCATATCAAATTTTGAAAAGATTCTGGCAGCATGAGGCCTATTTAGAAGATCTTTCTTATTAGGAATAGGATACATAATCCATTGTAGAGCTTGGTTTAGAGGCTTATAATTTATTACTAATCTGGGAGTTCCTCTTTCAACCTCAGCTTGTTTGTTGACATAAAAGGCTGAACAAGACCATGGACTTTTGCTTTTCCTGATAAGCCCTTTATCTAAGAGATCCTTAATCAATATTGGAAGAGTTTCTCATTCATCTGGATTGGTCTTGCCTTGGTAGGGATTTGACTTTCTTTGAAGTCCTTCTCATAAGGCAATTCAACAATATGTTTTTTTCTGTTCCAAAAAGCATTTGGGAGATCAGAACAAATTGTAGATTGAATATGTCGTTGCAAAGTTTCTATTCTTTGCCGGATATGGGATTGCTCTAGTTGAGCTTGAATTGTTTTGAACGAGATTTCCTCTTTGAGGAAATTGATCTGATTTGATTTATGATCAATGATATTGAGAGTCTTTACTATAGGTTTCTTGACAAATCTAAAGACTATTTGCCTTCCTAGATGTTTGGTACTAATTCCTTCATCAGAGATTTCTAAGGGAAATAATGCTCTAATAAAGGGGGTTCCCAAAATTACTTCATTTTTGAGGTCCTTGACTAACAAAAAGGAAGTTTTTACCTGATAATTACCATTTTTAATAAGGGCATTGGAGAGCTTATATTTGATTTTAAGCCTAGATCCACTAGCAGTGCTTAGTTTCTCTGTGGTTTTCTCAAAATATTTAGTTGGAATTAATCCTTCGAGAATACAATTTGAATCAGCACCAGTATCAAAGAGTGCCATAGTATCCAATACAAAATCCTCTATTTTGATTTTGACTTGAATATAAAACTTCTGGATGGTTAATCGGTTAATTAACCTAAGGAAATCTTGTTCTTCTCCATCCTTAGTACAGATAGGATCAGGTGTCCTGGTTTCTGGTTCCTCCGAATCATTCTCTAAATCCTCTAATTGATTTAGAATAGTTTGGTGAATTTGTTGTTGCTCCTTGATCTCTTTTATTTCTTGTTTGAGATTATTAATCTCAATCTGGAGATCTTGGATGGTAACAGGTTTAACAGAACTTCTTTCCAATCTTTTAATGTTTGGTTTAAGGTCATACTTATTGGTAATCACTAAAGTTTTGGCTTTTTTCTTTTCTAAGGATTCTTTTAACCTGTTTAGGTACACCTTCTTTTCCTGAGGATCAGGGATTGAATTAATGACTTCAAACAAAAGGTCTTGCTCTTTTGTAAGAACATTAATTTCTGGAAATTCTTCATTATCTGAGGAAGAAACCTCATCATCCTGTTGGATATTGTTTAAATCTTCCGACCCTTCCTTTTCTGATTCTTCATCGGAGGTATCTACAAGGAGGCTACTAATTTGATCTTCTATAGTCTGTTCAAGATTAAGATTGCTAATCCTTTTTCGAAGTCTACAATATTTGCTTACATGTCCGGGTTTTTTACAACTATAGCAGATGATTGGGGATTTGGACGAGGACTGCCTAGGAGTTTTTCTAGTAGTTGTTGTTGTTCTAGGAGCCTTTTTTGGGTTTCTATACCTATTACTAGGAAATCTCTTTGGTTTATCCTCATGATCTTGCTTGTTAGGTCTTTTGGTTTTTCTCTTTGAGCATCCTGGAAGACCAAATTGTTCGCAAAAAGATCCTAAATCCTTCTTGTTTTGGGCCTTTTCTCGGGCTAACTGCCTTTGAATTTTGTCATCTTGGCAAATTTTTAAGGCTACTTTTTGGATAAAAGAAATCAATTGTCCATAGCTGAGCTTGTCATATGGGATGATCCCATCAGGTGTTAAGCTTCTAATTTTATCTCTGACTTTATCTCCTAGAGATTTTGGTAATCCTTCCAAGAATTTTTCTTTCCAGAAAGGCTATTGACTATCTTCTCTGGTGTAAACCCTGGTAAGGAAAGTATCCTTATACCATCTAAAATCAGCCAAGGTTTTACACTTAAGGTTTGAGAGTAATTCTGCAGACCTATCTTTCCATAAAGATGGATCCCCTATGAAGTGTTGGGCTATGGTAAAAACTAAGGTACTAACAGCATCTGGAATAGTTTCCCCGTTGCTGTCAAGGTAGGTTCTCCTTGTTCGTCTGTTTTAATAGCGGCAAAAATATTAGCTTTATCTTCTTCCGTGAGATAGTTATCCCACCATCCTTTAAGTTGTCCTGAGAACCCAGATATTATTATGTTTGCTATAACTTCTTCTGAGCTATCGTGAGCTGTTTGATATGTCGTGCAAACCATGGTCATATGCTGAAGCATAGTCATGATGTTGTACTCAGTCTTTCCATCTATGTTCCACTCATAGACATTGTTGGCATTGAAGCTATTGAACCTAGAATCTTGGTCTAGGGCTAGATCTGGTGCTACCATTGGTTGTGAGTAAGTCTTGGTTAGCCCTTTCCATTTCGTTATGGAATTTGTCAGGATGGGGCACGCCTTATCGGACTCTTGGTCCAATTGGAGATCAGATTCTTGGGATTCTTCTTGATTGACCATATTAATGGATAATTTGGAGGTTTGCCTAGTTTTTGAAGTAACTTCTTGTTGTGGTGTATCAGGGACAATAGTTGCTTTGAGTAAATCATTAATCCTACTCAAGAGCTCATTGGATGAATCGGATTCAGTTCTAAGCTTGGCCTTTTGTAATGTTTGTTTAGCCTTGTGGGAAAGTTTGAAAGGCTTAAACAATGGTTTTTCAAGAGGTCTAGATGCGGAGGCATCTTCTGATGATGAAAGTCCTGAATGAATTCCTAGGGGAGGAGGTTGTTTAGGGGAAGAAATCTTTTCCCCTATAACCTGAAGATATTTGTTGGTATAGTTTGCCTGTTCCATTAGGCTTTTAATATCTCTAGAAGTGACCTCTTCCTCTAGATTTTTGGTTTTGAAAGGTGATGCTATCACAGAGTGGTGTTTATCATCCCTAATATTTGGTAATTGGAAGGAGGTAGTTCTGACCTAACCATTTCACCATCCCTCAGGTGCCAATTAGTGATAACATTAGTAGTTCCTTATCCTACTAATTCTGTTTGAAAAGGATAATTTATTTGGGTTTTGACTGTGTAAGCATGAAACCAATCAAAGAAGGGGATATTCATGTGAACTTTTTCGAGAAAACTATAATATTTCTCTTGAATTTATTTTCTTTTTAGGCCCTTAAAGTTATTGAAAAACCATGTCCTCTGAGGTTCCCAATCCTCAGAATAAAAGTTTTTACGGAGGGCTTCTTTATCTATGAGGAACTTATGAGATAACATCATAATGGTCATTCATAGAAGAGTAGGTTGGGGACTGTACAGATCTTTGATCTTCATCCTCGTTTGCTTAATAAGTGGTTCTGGGAATTGTAGAACTTGTCTTTATTCCATGTAAATTGACTTCAGGTATTACAGTCCTAGGATTAATAGTTCTAAATGTTGGTTGGGATGCTACAGAGAATGATCTCCTGGCTGACATGAATTCTACCTGGGAGGTATCTGACCTATAGGAAGCTTCTGACCTAGAAGAGAACGAGTTTCTTCTATCAAAGATAATTTCTACCCTTCCTGAGTCAGATTGTCTGATCTCTTGAAGCTTTGGCGCTTGTCTTGGAATGGTACGAGTGGCTCTTTCTATAGACCACGATTTTGGGAGTTGGACTTCATCCCATCTGATGAGTCTAGGAATGGTGACATTTGCTTTTGTCATATCTATGACAAATAGAGTTGTTTCTCTATCATCAGATTTTAGAAGGACTCTAGAGTTACAAGTGTTCATGACCTTGTATTGAATCCTATATATGAGTGCTGCTAGAATGGAGCCTTCCTTCATGTTCATACCGTGAAGTTGAATGTTTAAGAATAACGAATCCAAAATGTTTCTGTCCAACAGGCTAACTGTTTTGTTAGGAAAACAATTGAAATAGACTGGTCCGTGACCTAGGCTCGTTTCGACAGTTCCTAAGAGGGAATCTTTGAAATCATGGTGCCTAATGTCTCTAAGGCACATGAGGATTGAAGCGTGAAGACCTTCTCTAATAAGAGGTTTCACTACAACTTGGACACATCCGATGTGGAGATACCTGTATTTTCTAGCATGTTCTGCTATGGATTGTTTTGTCAGGAGATGAAATTCTTCTCCTGCCTCTGGTCCCAGAGGGATGTTGTTTTCAGCAGTTTTGATTATGTAATCAGAACTATGAGCCAGTTTAGACTCTTCAGGGATGTATAATTCATTCTGAGGGATTTTTGGTATTTCCCAGTTGTCTATGGCTTGGTTGATATCCTCGAAACAGACTTCTTCTTCGAAGATGTTATGTTTAGGAGGAATTTCCTCCTGGCTAGTATTTTGCTCAGTGAGCACACTTTGATTAGATTTTGATGAAGATGGGGTAGCTAAAGTTTTAATAGAAAGACGTCGAGAAAGAGATCGTAATAAACTAACCATGATAACAACTTCTGATATCATTACCATCATTTGGTTCCATAGAAAAATATTTATCAAGTTAAGTTAATGAATATCCAATGAATCTGGGTTTTTAGGCTATATACCTACTCCTCTATTTATCAAAAACACTTTTTTTTTATTTATTTATCTTAACTATAGCCACCATGGCACTTAAATCATATATTCTAAAGAGAGCATCGACAAATTAGTCTTACAGCCTTCCATCAGGACTTACTGCTACATCTTCTTTACAAATATGATTTAATTGCATGTACTTCCAGTTAAGATTAATAATATATGGTCATTATAAATTAAAATTAATTTACAAAATTCCAGATTCATAGAGATAAACAATAACTTAACATCAACAAATATATTCCTACTTCCCCATCTCTGATACCAGAGATCCGGACGGAAGCTACTGGAAAATTAAAAGACAGAGAAGCAGGAATGCAGACGGACTGCTAAATATATGCAACAGTATAATATGCAGATATGTAATATGCAGAAATTAAAACTGGAGTTGGACCAGTATCATAAAGCTTTAATTAAAAAAGAAAAAAGAAAAGAAAAAGAAAGCTGATTGCGAGTAGTCTCAACGATGTCGGCTGGAGGGAGAAGGGAAAAGAAAATTACAGAAAGAGAATTCTTATTAAAACAGAAGAAAAGCTTACAGAATATCTCTCAGAGCTTCTCTCACTTAAAACTCTTTCTCTAAGTTACTCAATGATAAAAGGGTACCTCACAACATGGTCGAGGCCTCCTTAAATAGAACTCTAAAAACACTATTTGCACAGTTCCGGTTTCATGATAGGTTTATATATATATATATTTGTGTGTGTGTAAATATCACCAAACAAACACACTATAGACTAGATTTAGTCTCATGGCAACCATGTATATTATGTTTAAGAGTTTCTGGTTTCTTTTGCAACGTGTAAGAGGTGAATGACGCGTGATATAGTGTCTAATAATAGAATAAAAAACAACAAGATAAACAAAGAGGTGTACAGATCGATGATGAAAGAGAAAACATTTGTGTAAGCATAATTATTGCATGTTTAATATAGATGACCGTGTATGTTGACACCTTACTACTTTGATTGTTAAGTTCATGATTATTGATCACATTAGCGAGCAACACAATCGCACTATCAATGAGATTATAATTGTGAAGTTGACAAAGGAGTCTAATAGCATAGTTTCCATTGTACATTGTCATAGAAAGTCATGTTCAAAGAATTGGAAATAACACATAATTCATGCATCAAATATGACAAGACAAGCCACAAATCCTTTTAGAGAGGACTATAAGCAGAGAAATGCAAAAATAACTCTTAGGCAATTCTTCAAACATTTGCTTTGCATGACACTACCAGCCTTGAATCCAATAATAGAAGAGTAAAACCAGAGAAATGTAGGCTCTAAAAGCAAGAAATGAACAAGAAGGTTGAGTAAAAACCTCTCTGACACGACAAGCTTGAATTAATTAGAAGCGCATAATAACAGCATGAACCAAATCTTTAAAATGGACTCCAACAATTGCCTAAACCGGAATTAAAAGGATATTGAGGATTCAAGATCGACATCTGCAGAGTTGGAAATATAGTGGTTGGCGATGTCGTGGAAGGCTTCATTGTTCTATTCTTGGAAATTGTGGCGATTTTTTAACAATTATGGAAAGAGTACAAGTATAGGGTAGGTTTTGAAGCCTTTGACCGGTGGTTTTCTAGTCTGGAATTAAAAGAAGCCCAGATAGAGGAACACAAAATAGAGAAAGAACAATGATTCAGCTGGTAATAGCTCCATTCTCTACAAAGGAAGACTATATTAATGATAGATATTCTGTTTGTAGGTTTTGAAGCCTTTGACGGGTGGTTTTCTTGACCGGAATTGAAAGCAGCACAAATAGAGTTTCACAAAATAGGGAAAGAACAATGATTCAGCTGAGAGTAGCTACATTCCCTACAAAGGAAGATTATATGAATAACGGTTATTCGGTTTGTAAGTGATAAGGATTGACGTGTCTGTATAGGGTAAATGAAGTTTAATGACTATATTAATATATATACACATACATATATGTGTGTGTAAATATCACTAAACAAACACGCTATGGACTAGATTTAGTCTGATGGCAACCATGTATACCATATTTAAGAGTTTTTGGTTTCTTTCGCAACTTGTAAGAGGTGAATGACGCGTGATATGTTGTCTAATAAAAGAAGAAAAAATAACAAGATAAACAAAGAGGAGTACATATCGATGATGAAAGAGAATACATTTGTGTAAGCATAATTATTGCATGTTTAATATAGATGACCGTGTATGTTGACACCTTACTAGTTAGATTTCTAAGTTCGTTATTATTGATCACATTAGCCCGCAACGCAATCGCACTATTAAAAAGATTATAATTGTAAAGTTGAAAAATGAGTCTAATAGCGAAATTTTCATAGTTTGTTTTCATAGCATGTCATGTTCAAAGAACTGAAAATCACACATAACTCATGCATCAAATATGAGAGGACTAGCCACAAATTCTTTTACAGAGGACTGTAAGGAGAGAAATGCAAAAATAACTCTTAGGCAATTCATAAATCATCTGTTATGCATGACTCTACCAGCCTTGAATCCACTAATAGAAGAGTCGAACCAGAGAAATGTAGGCTCTAGAAGCAAGAAATGAACAAGAAGGTTGAGTAAAAACCTATGCGACGCGACAATCAGTGTGTATTAATTAGAAGTGCACAATAACAACGTGAACAAAATCTATAAAATGGACTCCAACAATTGCCTCAAATGGAAACGAATGACTATTTAGGATGCAAGATCGGCATCTGCAGAGTTGGAAATATAGTGGTTAGGGATGTAGCAGAGGGATTCATTGTTCCTTTCAGGGAAATTGTGGCTATTTTTTAAGAATTCCTGAAAGAGTACAAGTATAGGGTAGGTTTTGAAGCCTTTGACAGGTGATTTTCTAGTCCAGAATTAAAAGAAGCACAGATAGTGGAACACAAAATAGAGAAAGAACAATGATTCAGCTTGTAGTAGCTCCATTCTCTACAAATGGAGATTATATTAATGGCGGCTATTCTTTTTCTAAGTGATAAGGTGTGACATGTCTTTATAGGGTAAGTTAACTTTAATTACTATATATAAATATATGTATATATATATATATATATATATATATATATATATATATATATATATATATATCACCAAACAAACACGCTATGGACTAGAGTTATTCTCATGGCAACGAGTATGTATATCATGTTTAAGAGTTTCTGGTTTCTTTCGCAACGTGTAAGAGGTGAATGACTTGTGATATGGTGTTTAATAAAAGAAAAAAAAATAACAAGATAAACAAAGAGGTGTACAGATAGATAATGAAAGAGGATACATTGTGTAAGCATAATTATTGCATGTTTAATATAGATGACCGTGTATGGTGACACCTTACTAGTTTGATTGCTAAGTTTATTACTATTGATCACATTAGCCCGCAATGCAATTGCACTATAAAAAAAGATTATAATTGTGAAGTTGAAAAAGGAGTCTAATAGCCTCATTTCCATTGTACGTTGTCATAGCAAGTCATGTTCAAAGAATTGGAAGTCACACATAATTCATGTATCAAATATGACAGGACTAGCCACAAATCCTTTTACAGAGGACTATAAGTAGAGAAATGCAAAAATAACTCTTAGGCAATTCATTAAACATCTGCTTTGCTTGACACTACCAGCCTTAAATTCAATAATAGAAGAGTCGAACAAGAGATATGTAGGCTCTAGAAGCAAGAAATGAACAAGAATGTTGAGTAAAAACCTCTCTGACATGACAATCAGCCTGAATTAATTAGAAGTGCACAATAACAACGTGAACCAAATCTTCAAATTGGGCTCCAACATTTTCCTAAAGAGGAAACGTATGGCTATTGAGGAAGCAAGATCGGCATCAGTAGAGTTGGAAATATAGTGGTTAGCGATGTCGCAGAGGACATCATTATTCCATTCTAGGAAACTGTGGCGATTTTTCAAGAATTCTGGAAATAGTACAAGTATAGGGTATGTTTTGAAGCCTTTGACGAGAGGTTTTCTTGTCCGGAATTAAAAGAAGCACAGATAGAGGAACACAAAATAGAGAAAGAACAATGATTCAGCTGGTAGTAGCTTCATTCTCTACAAAGGAAGAATATATTAATGACGGCTATTCTATTTGTAAGTGATAAGGTGTGACATGTCTGTATAGGGTAAGTGAAGTTTAACGACTATGTATATATCACCAAAAAAACACACTATGGACTAGGTTAGTCTCATGGAACCCATGTATATAATGTTTAAGAGTTTCTGGTTTCTTTCGTAACGTGTAAGACGTGAATTACGCGTGATATGGTGTCTAATAAAAGAAGAAAAGATAACAAGATAAACTAAATAGGTGTACGGTCGATGATGAAAGAGAATACATTTGTGTAAGCATAATTATTGCATGTTTAATATAGATGACCGTGTATGGTGACACCTTACTAGTTTGATTGCTAAGTTCATTATTATTGATCACATTAGCCCGCGACGCAATTGCACTATCAAAAATATAATAATTGTGAAGTTGAAAAAGGAGTCTAGTAGCGTAATTTCAATTTTCATTGTCATAGCAAGTCATGTTGAAAGAATTGGAAATCACACATAATTCATGCATCAAATATGACTGGACCAGCCACAAATCCTTTTACATAGGACTATAAGTAGAGAAATGCAAAAATAATTCTTAGGCAATTCATCAAACATCTGCTATGCATGGAACTGCCAGCCTTGAATACAATAATAGAAGATTCAAACCAGAGAAATGTAGGCTCTAGAAGCAATAAATGAACAATAAGGTTGAGTAAAAACCTATCTAACGTGACTATCAGCCTGAATTAATTAGAAGTGCACAATAACACGTGAACCAAATCTTTGAAATGGGCTCCGAAACGAATGGCTATTGAGGATGCAAGATGCAGAGTTGGAAATATAGAGGTTGGGGATGCCACATAGGGATTCATTGTTCCATTCTAGGAAGCTTTGGTGATTTTTAACACTTCTGGAAAGATTCCAAGTACACAATAGGTTTTGAAGCCTTTGACGGGTGGTTTTCTAGTCCGGAATTGAAAGCAGTACAGATAGAGGAACACAAAATAGAGAAAGAACCATGATTCAGTTGAGAGTAGCTCCATTCTCTACAAAGGAATATTATATTAATTGTAGCTATTCCGTTTGTAAGTGATAAGGTATGACGTGTCTGTATAGGGTAAGCGAAGTTTAATGACTATATATATATATATATATCACCAAACAAACACACTATGGACTAGATTTAGTCTCATGGAACCCATGTATATAATGTTTCAGAGTTTCTGGTTTCTTTCGTAACGTGTAAGACGTGAATTACACGTGATATTGGTGTCTAATAAAAGAAGAAAAGATAACAAGATAAACAAATAGGTGTACGGTCGATGATGAAAGAGAATACATTTGTGTAAGCATCATTATTGCATGTTTAATATAGATGACCGTGTATGATGACACCTTACTAGTTTGATTGCTAAGTTCATTATTATTGATCACATTAGCCCGCGACGCAATCGCACTATCAAAAATATTATAATTGTGAAGTTGAAAAAGGATTCTAATAGCTTAATTTCCATTAACGTTGTCATAGCAAGTCATGTTGAAAGAATTGGAAATCACACATAATTCGTGCATCAAATATGACAGGACCAGCAACAAATCCTTTTACAGAGGACTATAAGCATAGAAATGCAAAAATAACTTTTAGGCAATTCATCAAACATCTACTATGCATGATACTACCATCCTTGAATCCAATAATAGAAGAGTCGAACCACAGAAATGTAGGCTCTAGAAGCAAGAAATGAAAAAGAAGGTTGAATAAAAACCTCTCTGACACGACAATCGACCTGATTTATTTAGAAGTGCACAATAAAAATGTGAATCAAATATTTAAACTGGACTCCAATAATTACCTAAAACGGAAACGAATTACTATTGAGGATGCAAGATCGGCATCGGCAGAGAGCGAAATATAGTGGTTGGGGATGTCGTGAAGGACTTTAATTGTCCATTCTAGGAAACTATGGCGATTTTTTAAGAATTCTGGAAAGAGTCCAAGTTTAGGGTTGGTTTTGAAGCCTTTGACGGTTGATTTTCTTGTTATATGTCTGTGTGTAAATATCACCAAACAAACACGCTATGGACTAGAGTTATTCTCATGGCTAAAAGTATGTATATTATGTTTAAGAGTTTCTAATTTCTTTCGCAACGTGTAAGTGGTGAATGACGTATGATATGGTGTCTAATAAAAGAATAAAAAATAACAAGAAAAACAAAGAAGTGTACAGATCCATGATGAAAGAGAATACATTTGGGTAAGCATAATTATTATTGCATGTTTAATATAGATGACTGTGTATGGTGACACCTTACTAGTTTCATTTTTAATTTCATGATTTTTTATCACATTAGCCCGCAAGGCAATCACACTATCAATGAGATTATAATTGTGAAGTTGAAAAAGGAGTCTAATAGCATAATTTCCATTGTACATTGTCATAGAAAGTCATGTTCAAAGAATTGGATATCACACATAATTCATGCATCAAATATGACAAGTCCCGCCACAAATCCTTTTACAGAGGACCGTAAGGAGAGAAATGCAAAAATAACTTTTAGGTAATTCATCAAACAACTGCTAGGCATGACACTACCAGCCTTGAATCAAATAATAGAAGAGTCGAACCAGAGAAATGTAGGCTCTAGAAGCAAGAAATGAACAAGAAGGTTGAGTAAAAACCTATCTGACACGACAATCGAACTGAATTAATTAGAACTGCACAATAACAACGTGAACCAAATCTTTAAAATGGACTACAACAATTGCCTAAAACGGAAACGAATGGCTATTGAGGATGCAAGATCGACATCTGTAAAGTTGGAAATATAGAGGTTGGGGATGTCACGAAGGACTTCAATGTTCCATTCTAGGAAACTGAGGCAATTCTTTAAGAATTCTGGAAAGAGTCCAAGTTTAGGGTAGGTTTTGAACCCTCTGACGGGTGGTTTTCTCGTCCGAAATTGAGAGCAGCACAAATTAAGGTACACAAAATAGGGTAAGAATAATGATTCTGCTGAGAGGAGCTCCATTCTCTACAAAGGAAGATTATATTAATGGTTGCTATTCTGTTTGTAAGTGATAAGGTATGACGTATCTGTATAGGGTAAATGAAGTTTAATGTCTCTCTCTCTATATATATATATAGAGTTGGGTTCAAATGACACCAAGGTGTCAAAGTTCTTAAATGACACCGCGCATAACTTTTTATAAAAAACGAATTTCGCCGATCCAACCAATCAATTGAAAGTTTATATAATGTAGATCAACTATGCAAAAATTCATACAATTTGAAAACTATTTGATACGTTATCGGAATTATTTGCTTGAATGTCTAATACATTATTTAAAATAGAAGTAAATTTCATTTGTTAGATTACATACCTACAGATTTTTAATTGTTTGGGGATCAGCAAAATTCGTTTTTAATAAAAGTTATGTGCAGTGTCATTTAAGAACTTTGACACCTTGGTGTCATTTGAACTGAACTCATATATATATATATATATATATATATATATATATATATATATATATATTTGCTTGATGGTTTTGAAACCTTTTTAGTTACTACTATTTTATTTAAGTCCTTATATTTGACAATATTTCCTCCGTGTCATTATATAAACACTTACACAGAATATAAGATATATTTATTATGCTTTTCTAGCTTTATCCTTATTTATTAAAATAACTAATTTCTAATATCGTGTTTATATTTATTAAGGGGTAAATGGCCAGATGTTTATATTATGAAATAGAGGGAGTATTAAGATAGATGTGTGGCATATGTTCTTATATTTGGCATCGTTTAAAGACTAAAATGAAAAATAGTATCAAGTTTATGGAAGAAAACAAACAAAAAAAACATTATGAGGTTAGGGCTGATCTAAGGCCCAAGCAGCTAAAGCAGGGGATTTAGGCCTAGAAAAATTAGGCCAAAAAAAAATAGTACTAATATACTTCTAAAAAAATTAAAAAAAGTTAAAAGATTGTCTGTTAACTTTTTATTGATACTACAAATAATACTTAATGAGTAAAAACTTTCTCTCAATGAATGATGATCTATTTTTTTTAAAAAAAAAAGAGTAATTGAAAAAGAAACTGAATCGTATTTATCTCTTATTCAGTTCTTACGTCAATCTTCCTTCTTCCTTGATTTGAAACTCTGACTACTGTTTACTCGTTGGCTTCTTCTTGAATCTTGCTTCTTTTTTTCATTAAATTTGAGAGCCTAAGTTTCTGTGAAAAACGTATTAGTAGTAGAAAGAAACAATTTGATAAAAGTGTGGAGAATAAAACTATAAAATTTTCTCAAGAATAATTTAGAATTGATTACTTTTTATAATTGTAGATAACACAATTATCACACTCCAAACTAGATTGAACAATTTAAAATATATGAAGATATTTTTGGTTTTTTATTTAGTGTTAAGAAATTGAAGTCACTAGATAGTGTAATTTTGAAAGAAAAATGCCTAAACCTTGAAAAATCATTGAAACGTGATAATTTCTTAGATATTAATAGATTAGATTTATTTTCAGAATTAAACATCATAAAAGAAATTATAAGATTGAAAAATGATAAACCAATTGACATTTTTATTCTTAATTATATGAAAAGGAATAAATTCTTTTTCAAATGCATATATAAATTATTTTTTAAATGCATATATAACAAGCATATGAAGTTATTAGGCAAACTGGCGTTTTTGGTTCCTTAACTTTTTGCGCCAATTCGCTTTGGTCCCTTAACTTTTTTTATTCATTTTGGTTCTATAACTTTTATTTTGGATTCAATTTGGTCTGTACCGTTACTTCCATCAAGTCATAATACAAGTGTCCAAATTGAACGGTAGGGACCAAATTGAATCCAAAATAAAAGTTAAGGGACCAAAATGAATAAAAAAAAGTTAAGGAACCAAAGTGAATTGATGCAAAGGGTTAATGGACCAAAAGTGTCATTTTGTCAAGTTATTATTATTTTTATTTTTTAGATCATTAGACGTGGCCCGTGAGCCAACACGCGACATGAAAAAGAGTACTCTCTCCATTATTTTTTATCTAGTCATTTAGAGAGACAAGACTCGTTCCTATTTATTTATTCACTTATATTTCTAGTAAAGTATTAATTGAATTTTTATCAATTTTACTCTTATTTTTAATTGAAGTAATAATTAATATTTCACTACCAAACCAATAAACCAACGAGTATTATACCGATTTTAAAAAATATTTTAATAAAAACGAGAATAATAATTATATTTCTTAATATGCGTAATTATTGTGAACAAATAAATAAGATCTGGAAGGAGTATTAGTTACAAATCGACGCGAAAGCTTCCAAGTTCCAAGTATCAATTGATTGTTAGTGCGTTGCTGTCTAATTTTTTCAAGTCAATACTAAAGTTATTTGCTCATACCGATTCATTTATTGTTATAATTAATGAGTGAAGCTATTATCACTTCATTTTATCAATTGTCACTACTACTTTAATTATTGTAATAATATTTATATATTTATATTTTGATATCGCTTACCCACTACATTGATGCCAAAGTCCTTTTAATTGCGAGTAATCTTACATTCACTTGGGTAATAATTTGTAGATTAGTCCGTACTTATACTAAACATGTGACTCAAATGTAAATGTGAAAATACACAACTTTATAACCTAAAAACCTAGGCTTGACAGGTCAATAAATATTGGCGCATGGTAAGCAAAAAGAGTAATAATGCACCTTAAAAGTCATCATGATATGATATGACATGATATTAAAATAGATAGATTAATATTCTATCAGTCAACCAATAAAACTGTATAACCTATACCCGTAGTTGTTTGTTATCACCAGTGCTTTTGGGTTAGGCTACAACTTAATATATCATCCAAGGATTGAAAAGAAGCCCTTGGTTGAGCTCCCTCCAATCATAGGCCGACACTTGCAGCATATCTAAGTCCCATTTCCCCCCAAAATTTTGGCTCTCTCTCATCCAATTGCAATTGATCTGGACCATTGATTTAGTTATGATCTAATGGCTCATATTTCTTCCCACCTTTTTTTACCATGATTTTAATTTTCCTTTATTTCTCTCCTTTTTGAAATATGAAAAAATAAATGACAGAAAACTCTCTCTCTTTTCACTCTCTTTCCATTCTCACGTTGCCTCTCCCTCTCCCCCCACCTTATTCACTTTTCTCTCACTTCCTTTATCTGTCTCTCCCCTTCTTCCTCTCTTGCCTCTCTCATCTTCATTTTTGTTCTCATCTTCTTCATTTTGCCCCCAATCCCTTTCATTTTTTCTTCTTTCCCCTTTCTTTTTTATTTTCACATTCATCTTCTTCTTCGCACCACCGTACACGGACGGTGGCAATGACTAGCGTGGCGGTGGAGTGGCGTTTGGTGACGGCGGAAGACGATGGCGGCGGTCGGTGGCGTTGACTTGCAGCGGTCGGCGGCGTTAGGGTTTGTGTGGTTATGATTTGTGATTTGTTTGGCGGCGGCGGTTATGATGTGGTGGCTATTTTTTCCATTATTTGTTTTTAGGATGGCTTAAAGATTATTTTTTGTTAAATCGATTTTTTATATGTGCATTTCACTTTAGATTTAAGTTACCTTTGGTGATGATTCTGCTGTTTTTTGTTGTTGTTCTTTACATGCATTTCAATTTTGTTGTTCTTTTTCTTTTTGCAATTTTTCATCTTGCCCAGGTCTTTGGCAATTTCTTTGCATTTCTCCCGGTTGCCTCTTCTTCCCCCGTTTGTTTTGCTCTATTTCACCCTAATTTTGTTGTCCCCCTCCTCTTACCTAGGATTGCTTCTTCATTATTGTGATCTTCATCTTCACACTATGTTGTTTACAGTATCCTATGAATGTTTGCCTTCACTTGGTCTTCCTGCCAGGTATCACACTTTCCCCTTTGTGTTCATATCTGCATTTTATTTTTTCTTTAAACAGAGAATAAATAAAGAAACCCTAAACACTCTCCCCCGTGTTCACATCTACTTCCTCCCTTGAAATTTTGCTATTTTTGTTGACGCAAGAAACATGACGAAGGGGATTTAGGAAGTAAGTTTCTTCTCTCATTTTTTGGATTTTTCTTTTGTTTCCTCTAATTTTTCTTTTATTCTCTCTTATTTTTTTCATGATTTTTGACTTGCAGATGTGAGTTTGTTCAATGCAATGAGTATGTTAATTTTGTGGACAGGTATGGCTTGCAACTTTAGTGTTTGTCTGAAAAATGTAAAATTGTGTGGTTGTGTGTCTGATTGTTATTGTTTATGCTTACCAATCAATTGCATTTTCCTTTGCAAAAAACAATGAACAGCTCCTACAAAACCACCTTTGGTTTTTATAAATAACAATGGTTACTTGCTTATTTGTGTTCAATAGCATGAATTTTAGTTTTTGTACTGCAAAAAATTTAGATTAACATGATCTTTCAATTGAATTATTCTTTGTTGCTCTTTCATTTCACGCTACCCCATTAATTGCTTCTGCATTGACTCAATCTTCTTCTCCTTCTCAGAACCTTGCTGATTATGATTGATAGTTTGTGTTTATTTCCCTAAATTATTTTAATCAATATTTTCCTATCATGCATTTTTTTCTCACTGTTACTTCACTTTTGTTTGTCTCTATTTCAAGATGTTGGCTTTAGAGCATGGTTTCATTTTTTTTTCCTTTGTTTTTCTTCATTCTGATTGCATTTTCTCTCCTCTTGACCCTTCCTAAATGATCTACAATGACTTTTATTGTTGCAGATAATGAAATTTGAAGTGTTTCATCAGGTATATGTGTTGCCTCTGTCATCCCTCATCTCTCCTAGATTTTTTTTCTGCATCTCAAATGTTTAAGGTTAACAAAGAGAATTTTGGTGTTTTTCTTTTTTCTTTTTTCAATTAAAAGGAGAATCTTTTATGTGTTTTTGTTTGGGTTTGAATTTCAATTTGCTTAAATGATCTTTTTTATTCTGTTATGATATATGCTTCTTCAAAATTTTATTATTGGATTAATAAAAGTTTTAATTGCTCTAAATTTCTTTGCTTTTTTAATTTTATAATTCACGGGATTTTTTGGAGAATTTTTATCCTTTTTCAGTTTTGGTTCTTGATGACATTAAGCAACATTTGTTTTGGTTTATTTTTAGTTTTAGTTATTTATGGCATAAAGCTTAATTGCGATGACACCAGATTTTTTTTGGAGTGGGGATATTGATTGCATTATATATGTACACATTGTGAATTTGTGTACCAATCCAAATATACATGATATGTTAAATTTAGTGGATCTTTCCTAAATTTGAACTTAAAATTGTTTGGTTATTAACTTATTTATGAGTAAACTTGCATAACTTGGGACCCTCAATTGTTTATGTTGGTTTTGGTTTCAGGTGTTGAAAGAGCTTCTGAATTTCTCTTGGTTGAAGATCATGGATTTTTTGTAGAGGGATATCCTTTGCTACTCTCAACTGTCTATAAATTTCTTTCTTTAATGTGAACTTTATTGGAAGGTGTAATGATTACCGGTAGCATGGTAAGTCCAGGATAATAGCACTCTTGGTGCTGAAACTCTACTTTTGTAATTTTTCCGTTTTGATATTATATATACATATTTGTCTTTGTTGAGAAAAAAAATTGAAAGCATATGGTAATTATGCAGATAAGTTTTCTAAAGTGAAATAATAATTTAACACAAGTTATTCTCTTCAAGATGTTTATTCATGAAACGTGGACATTTGTTATCCATTCTTTCTTTTTTATTTTTATTTTTTGCATTTAGGCACAATCCTGTTGTAAACAATTTTGTTGTCTATTTTTTTCTTCTTATGCATGGGACAACATGGAGATTTGCTACCAACTTTTTCTCTATATAAACTTAATCGTGATTATGTTTATTATTGTTGTGAAAAAATTCTTTGCCCATTTATTTTATATTTGATTATAATCCTTTTGTGATAAATTTCTTACTCTTTATTTATTGTATATTTATTTCAAGGTATGAACACGAAATTGTGACAAATTTTTACTTTATAATAATTATTGCTATAACTTCACAAGTTATTGTTCTCACCCTTGACTCTCTCATTTTCTACCACTTTGCCTCCTTATCACGGGAAGGATTTTTATTATTAATAAAGTGAGCAATCCAAACATCTAAGCAAGTTAGCAAGCATTTCTTTTGTCAAAGAAACAAATACTAATATTTGTGTGTTAGCTTGAAAAGAAGAATTTTGCAGCTGAGTTGTGAGCCTTTGATTCTCAAAAGTTTAAGTTTGGTTAGATATATAAATACAGTTTAAAGAATTTAAATTTAGAAATAAATATAATAATTGAGAAGCATAGAATCAGAAATTATAAAATGAACTGTACCAAAACTTTTTAAAAATAAATTAAAAGATAAAAAATCAAAACACAAATCCCTTGGTTAACTACTAATTTTTTTTAAACTTGAAATTAGATAACTAATTTTTTTTTCAAATTCATTTTATCTAATTTTAAATTCTTTAAACTGTGTTTACTCCTAACACTATTATTATATTTATGATGAATACTTCATAATAGATTATTATTTCTTCTTATAGTAAAAATTAGAGCATGTCCTCCAATTTCACTATAATTGATAATTTTTTTTAGGTTTATATATATATATATATATATTTAAGTGTGTTAATCTATTGATAATACACAAATATAAATGAATATTATAATTGAAACTTTTTATTGTTATTATCATTATCATTATTATAAGTACCATCAAACTCATTTATATGCTATTGTATATTTATCATAAAATATTAACACAAATTAACTCACAAACACGAAAATGACCCGTGCCCTGTTTCTTTTGAGTTTCATGCCGTGTTATATCATCTAATTTATTTTCATATAGTATTTTTGTGTTATAGTTGGGCACGGGAGAGATTGTGCCTATACAAAAGTTTTGAATTTGGAAAGATTCTTAATGCAATATTTTTTTAAAGTAAATTATTTCTTTTATTTTATTTTGATTATTATGTGTATTTTGAAGAATAACTTATTAAATATTTTAATAATTTTGATTGTACTATTATTTATTCACATTACTACAAGCTTGCATCGATAAGAATATATCATTTATTTTGTAATTAATCATGATTATGTTCTAACAGATACTAAACATATAGCCAAACACTTCAATTTTGAGATTAAACCTCATAAATTATTATAACAATTTACCATTTAGTTTGTGATATTAAGTTCTTGGATTTTTTGAGAAACATGAAGTTGTCATTCTTCTATTTTTTTATTTGTAATGTCAACCAATTTTTCACAAATGATTGCTACTAATTACTGGATCATATATTCCATTTTTGTATTCTGGATTTCATATATTTTTTACTAATTATATCTATTAATGATAATTAATTGTGTTACAAAATTATGCATCACACTTAAAACAAAACCGACAAAAACCCGTGCGAACCCAAGGATACCGTACTAGTATAAAAAAAAAAAAACCCTCACGTGTCATTTTAACCCACTTCTCCCTCAAAGCTCTTCTTCTCCATTGTGAAACCCACGTTGTCGCTCTCATTTCCAGACGCTCCGCAGCGGCACCTTCTCCCTCCAGTTCACACGAGCTCTTCTTGAATCTTTCGTTTCCAGACGTTTCGCCGTTTTGTTCTGCTTCGCCATTTTTTCTGCTTCTTCATTTCTGTTCTTCCTGCTTCTGCTTTGCCGTTCATCCTTCTTCGTTGTTCTTTTAGCTTTGCCGTTCTGCAACAGAGGCGAAGCAAAAGCAGCAGAGACATGTTCGTGAAGTTCTGCGCTTGCCAGTGAAGAAGAAGCAGTAGACACTCTCGTTATGTTTCTCACGGCAAGTAAAATCGCGGCGGTTGAATGGGTCTTGGCGGCAGTTATAGCGAGACAACCCTAATTCCCCTTTCCCTCTTCTATTTTTTGATTCCCTCTTAGTTTTTGCAAATCTCTCATTTCTGAATCACATTATTCCTCCCTCTTTTTGTTTCAGATCTTGAAGAAAATTCAAAAAATCTTGCTAGCTGTACCGTTGACGAAAACGCACTATGGGGAGGTTCTTCTCTCTCTCAAAACTATTCAATGCTTGAGCAGAGTTATTTTTAGGATACTAATTAGCAAATATGTTATGAATGTGACAACTAACTTTATGTAAATTTTAGAAGGGTTTGAAATATGGGTGTCCAGTGGAGGATGTGATAACAGCATTATCCATACAATGTCAACGGTGGAAATCAGTCTATTACAATCCACTAAGGAAGACATTTTTAGGTGTAGCTCCAAACACTTTGCCTCAAACACTTGTTCAGCATAAGAGATGGTTAGAAGGAGATTTTCAAATCTAGTTCATTCAATTGCTTTCTTGATTTGCTTTGTGGATTTTACTTCAAAAATCTGACCCTTTTAATTGAAGGACATTTGCATTTTCAAGATTTGAATGGATCGATTTTACTTCAAAAATCGATATTATTTTGCTTCAATCTCCTTGTTGTCAAATTTGGATCATCATTTCCTTCTTGCTTCTGTTGGTTCATAATATTTTGTTTGTCATTTTGCAAGATCATGTAAGAAAGTGCAAGTAGTCATAGTTTAAGTTAGTAGTTTTTTTGGGACTGAGGTTTTTTTTCAGTTGATGGTTGCAATGTAAAGTATTGAGTTTTGAATGGATAGATAACTATAATGATGAATATGGAAAAGATGGAAGGAACGTTGGAGGGTCAGAAAAGTAGTGCTGTATTTTTACTAACAGGTGCTGTTTTGCAGGTAACATGGATGGCATTTTTTAAAAATAAGGAGGTGCTTAGATGTGAAGTTTACGATCTGGATTCTGTGCTAATTTTTACAAAGAAGGGCCATATATATTTGGATGCAGATTAGATCCGCAATGGTCTGCTATGAATTCAATTATTTGCTGTGTTCTCGATCAAGCTTATCATCTGAAATGCATGTTCTTGTCAAAAATAGAAATGCAAAAACTGACATTGAAAATAAGTTTTTATTTGATTACCAAGCTATGACATATTTTTACCGCATATTTTTATTTGAAGAGCTCTGTGAAGATATTTGGGAAAAATCTCTCTTACCATTGAAAGAGGTGCTTGAGCATTCTGGCCTGTCAGTGGAACAAATATACGCCGTGGAGTTGATCGGAGGTGCAACCAGAGTGCCAAAATTACAGGTTTGAATAATTGCTTTTCCTTTTGTAACCATTCTTTTGGAAAGCACATTGGAAGGGTGGGATTATATCTGTGGATATATCATATATGTATGATATTGAGTGCCATCCTCTGTAGTATTGTCACAACAGTCAAATTTGTTTTCCATATGACACCTGTTATATATACAGAATAAACCTGGTGTTGAGAAATTCATGATTCCATGTTGGGAGTCTTAGTGCCCATTTACTTTACCTTTTCATTTTCTGTTTCTATTCTATTTTATTTTATGTATGTGTTTAGTTCAAAAGGAGAGATTATAAGGTAGTGTTTTTGTATTTGGCTGGCCATGGGAGATTGAGGTTTTACAAAAATGGAAAATAAATTGTGCTCATAAAAACAACGAAAACAGGAAATGAAAATACAAAGTAAACAAACCCTTAGTTATCCGTGCTTTCTCAAAGTTGACCCCCCTATTTTATTAAGTTATGCTTGTTACTTGTATATTTTGATTAATTTGAATATTGAAGGGGAAAAGAAAATACACCTGTCAGCTCTCTTGATGGCATAAATATTTCAATGGAGTGATAGGCAACATGAATTTCGTTTGCTGGCATACACTCTTATAGCAAATATGAGTATGACTGAGTTTGAATTTCACAAATCCATGATATAGTTGGCGAATTATGTTTGGTATCTATTTTTTGCCAAAATTGCAGTCTATAAGCTTCAAGAGTTTCTTGGAAGAAAAGAACTCGATAGGCATCTTGATGCTGATGAAGCAATAGTTCTTGGTGCTGCTCTGCATGCTGCTAATTTAAGCGATGGAATCAAATTGAACCGCAAACTAGGAATGGTTGATGGTTCCTTGTATGGATTTGTAGTTGAATTGAGTGGTCCTGATCTTTTGAAAGACGAAAACTCTAGGCAGTTACTTGTACCACGAATGAAGAAACTCCCGAGTAAGGTAAGTCAATTGATGCTTTGTGCTTAGTGTGGCTCCTCCATATTATAAGGTTGAATTGATTGATTATATTTTCCCTGCTTACTAATCAATTGTAGCGTTTTTTACTTAACAGATGTTTAGATCCATTAATCATAACAAAGATTTCGAAGTTTCACTAGCTTATGAAAGTGAGCATGATTTACCACCTGGTGTTTCCTCTCCTGAAATTGCTCAATACCAGATAGCTGGTTTAACCGATGCAAGTGAGAAGTAAGAATAAAACACTTCCTGAACTTATATGGACATAATTTCTGTTTTAAGTTCCTTAGGGAATTATTTTTATGCAAAACCTTCAGAAACTGATACCCTCCTGTTTATCTTTCTCTGCTGTACTAGATACTCGTCTCGGAACCTGTCATCCCCCATCAAGGCAAATATACATTTCTCTCTTAGCAGAAGTGGAATTCTTTCTCTGGATAGAGCAGATGCTGTCATTGAAATAACGGAGTGGGTGGAAGTTCCTAGGAAGAATTTAACTATAGAAAATTCAACTATTTCATCAAATGCGTGTCTGGAGCCAGCAACAGTTCTGAGGGAGGCAATGAAAGCCTGGAAACCGATAATAAGAATAATATGACATCTAACGTTAGTGCCGATGAAGAAGCTGTTGCAGAAATTGCTACAGAGAGAAAGCTAAAAAAGCGGATCTTTAGGGTACCATTGAAGGTGAAGGCTAACTTTCTTTCACTTTGTAATGATTTAAGCTGGCTACTGATTTGCAGGAAAAAAATTGAAGCAAAAAGGATCTAATTATTCTAATATGCTCTCTCTTCATGATTCTCCCGTTTCTTTTTGCTTTTTATTGGTAGTAGATTGTTGAGAAGATACCGGACTTGGGATGTCTCTATCAAATGATACTCTTACTGACGCGAAAAGCAGATTAGAAGCACTATACCAGATTAGAAGCACTATACCAGAAAGATGCAGAACGAACAAGAACGGCTGAGTTAAAAAATAATTTAGAAGGATATATATATACTACCAAGGAAAAGGTTGGTAAGATGTGCTTATTGTTTCTTCAATGTTGACAGCCTTCATCTTTTATATGATGGGTAAAGCTTTATCCTTTAAAATTATGATTTTCTTTTTGAGATTAATTGAAAGATTGGCCTTTAATTAGTTGACTTTCTTTAAGTACTGAAAGATTTGAACTCTGGTTTTGTTTAAAAGACAAATATCGTCAAAAAGAGAATTTAAAAAAATAAAAAGAAAGATGAGAATGAGCATATTTTAATCTCTAGCCGATTTACATAACAATGCTCTCAATCGACCGATCTTCATTTTCAATCTTGTCCTTTCATTCAGCATCATCTGCATCTATGTGGAGTATTTTTTTGGTTGACATGCATTTTTATCCTGGGAGAGAGGGCAATATTTGGGAACAATGCTCTTATTCTTGTTTTATTGGTTTATCCTTTACATACTGTGTAACTTTTGTGCCTATTGTTTTTTTATTTGACAACGTTAAAAATGGACTAAGCCAACAGTTTATTATTCCACTTTTTTTTTCTCAACTTATTGATCATGCTCCCATGTTTTTATCAGATTGAAACTCTTGAGGAGTTTGAAAAAGTTTCTACCAGTGAGGATCGAGAGTTCTTCATTGAGAAGCTTGATCAGGTTAACCATTTTCCTTTAGCGACAAATTCGAAATGTCATGATAAGAAGTTTTACTTGAACTTTTTGTGTTATGTCGGGTGCAAGATTGGTTGTATACAGATGGGGAAGATGCCAATGCTACAGAATTTCAAGAACGTTTAGATCAGTTAAAAGCTGTTGGAGATCCAATTTTCTTCAGGTCTATCGTATTTTCAGTTATTGTATAGCTGCATTAATTTTACTATGTTTATCTTATTACCTTTATAACGTGATAATGTTTTTCTGAATGGGTTGATCTCTGTGTTAAGGTTAAAAGAGCTTACAGCACGACTTGTGGCAGTTGAGCACGCCCATAAATATATTAATGAGTTAAAACAGGTACCATCAACAAACTTGCTTTTGCAATTGGCACTTTTGATTTACCTTGGTTGAGTTAATTATAAATTGATTTTAGCCGACTACATCTACTGCAGTAAAGCGTGGTTTTTGTTGTGTTTATCCGTTAGCTGCTTGATAGAAGGATAGTTTGGTATTTTATTCAATATATGTTGAATCAGTGGGAACTGTAATATGATAAAACAAGTTTTTGTCAGCTTTACTTGTAGAATGTTAATTCAGCATTTTATTGAAATAATGATGGAGAAAGGTTCAATGTTCAAGGTTCAAAATTTGTAATTTATGACCGACAACATTTATTCACGTAGTTATCTGTTGTTTATCTAATTGGCTATAGCCTGTGATGTGAAGCTTGGGTCAACATTACTTTAGAGACGTAGAAGTGTTTTGATCTTATTAGTATGTTAATTATTATGTTAATGGGCTTGACCGTGTTGGTTATTAAGTCTTTTAGGGATTTGTTTAGCTTTTATTATGCTAGTGGGTTTTGCCGTGTTGGTTATTAAGCCTTTTAGAGTTTTTTACTTTTAAAGTATAAATAAATAAATAAATAAAAAAACATGTAAGACTCTTCTAGGGAGAAAGTTTGGTTTCGATTTTAATATAGATTGTGTATTGTCTCTTGGAGAGAGTTTGTATGCCTCTTGGGGCTCTTTAGCATGTTGTCGATCATATTTTGTACTGTTCGACATTTAGATCTTAATATTGTGCGTTTTGTACAGCTTTGCAGAGCAGGCCCCAGAAAATGCACCTGCAAAACAGACAGACATGCAAGAGAAAGGAATTCAGGTAAGCGGGGGGGAGGGGGGTGCGGCTCGCGCGCGGGTGTGCAGGCTAGGGGGCTCGCGGGTGCGGGCCCGAGGGGAGGTCTCGCGCGTGTGGGTCCGGGGGGAGGGCTCGCGCGTGCGGGTGGCACGCACGGGCCAGGGGGCTGGGGTGGCGGCTCGCGCGTGCGGGCGGGGGCTCTGTTTGGGACCTATTGTACTCATATGGTTCGCTCTTAAAGGCACCCCAACCCTATAAATGTTAATTTGTGCTTATAAACTAACATTCCTATTTAGTTTTATTTGATGTGGGACTTTTAACAACAAGAGGAGAATCTTATTAATTTCAAATAATTTCTACACTTCTGTACAATCCATATTAAACAAATTTCATACGCATTTTTTCCTTTCTTTTATTAGGTGAAGGCAAAAGGCACCTTGATGCAAGTGCAGATTGACTTCGTACTGACCCATGAGAAGACGATTTGAGTAGTCGTCCCGGTTCAATAGTTCAAGTATTGTGTAAATTTTTTATTAATATTTTTTGGATTTATTCAGCAATATGCAGCAAAAGGAGGTCCTATATTCTTTTTTGTTATCAACATACAAGTGAGTATAACCTTATAACTAATAGATTATTTATCATCTTGATAATATTGAGTATCAAATTGTTTAATGTATATCTCACATTTAAAGACCCAACTTTTTGAATGGTGCTTATAAAATATCACTGCTTTAGAAAAATAATTTAAATTTGATAATTATATTTCAATTGATTTTTTTGATAATGTGTTGAGTCTATCAAGATAAATTTGTGAATTTATTACAGTAATTTTGTTGAATTATTATAGTAAATTACTATTTTTTATTAAAAGTTTTATTAAAATTACTAAATACTATTCAATTAAACTAAATACTATATAATAAAATTAAAATATCCTTATATATATATATATATATATCCATTTTTTCATATTAAAACAGTTTTTCAACTATTTGTCTATGAATCCATTTTTCTGAAAACCACATTATATTCCCACCAGTTTTTTGTCACTATAATGAGTCATTCTTTTAATAATTTAAATTAATATTTTGTGCAAAAATTGTTTTTTTTGTCTAATTTTTACTACTTTTTGATTAAAGATAAAATTCTACATAAATGTGAACCTAATAGTATGAAAACTGACTATCTTAGAGACCTAAGTGCAAGACAAGTAATCGGATTGTCAGAGTATATTGAATAATAGTTGATATTTTAGCATTTTAGATATGATTTTCCCAAATAAAAATAGTTTTAATTTTTTTAATTTTTTACTATAATAAATGACCCTATTCGTATTTGTTTTTCATATTTTTCCATTCATCTTATTATAATTTTTAAATAATATCTTAAATTAAAAACACTATCATGTTTACTCAAAGTTATTTTCTTTTTCAAATTAATAGATGTAAATTTATTATAATTCCTTTTAAGAAAAAAAAAAGTTCTTAAATAATAATAAGTAAGTTATTTCTTAGGTTAAAAATCTCTATTTTAAATTGTTATATAACAATTCTATTTTAATTGTAAGTTTTTTTATGATATTCACGTCTTTATATATATACTTGAAAACCGATTCAGGTTTTCTTCTTGTGAAATAACCGGTATAAATGAACTTTTTATCATAAAATAAAATGAAAGCTTCCCTCTACACTCTTTTTATACATACTTTTATTGATCAGTAATAGTAATGATACTCATTTTTTATTTTGTATATAAATCTTAATTTTCTTAATAATTCCTTATTTTCTTTTTCAAATCAACTTAATTATTATTAATCAATTCAAATAGAAAAAAAATACTATATTTATGGATTCAGCAAATAAAAAATTTTATACTTAAAAAATAGTATGATTTTTTTCATTTGATTCATTTTTCGATCTAATGGATACATCGTTGAATTAGTATGAATGCCACAATGTGTGTCCGCATTTATGTATATATTCCATTTGTCTTATTTATGTTTATATTCCATTTGTCTTCGCATACCAGATATATTATGGTAAATAGAAGACAAATGTAGATTAAGAAATCTTCAATCGAAGATACATATGTATTCTTACTATACCAAAACGGCTTCCATTATGGGTATCAAACTAATATCCATTTATACAAGATAAATCTTCTAATCGATAATTTGGCCAAAGAAAAAATTTTAAATTCATTAGTTTTTTTTATCTCTATCAAGATCTTTAATTTTAGCCAAAACTTGACAACAATTATGGACTTTATTCTCGTTGTAAAATTTTGTGTTGGTAAGGACACTTTCTAGGATTTAAACAAATTAGAATTCTCAATTCTCTGCGACGTCTAGTAGATAAAATATTTTCAGGAACAAGCAAATCATAATGATTTTTTTCTTTATTTTCTCTTATCTTTTCATCTCTTCTTCTTGTAATGTATTTATCAAAATTAGTCTTATTAAAATTCTATATATTTTTCTCGGTATCTTTGATTAATTTAGTGCTTACCTGTATGAATCAACGAAAGTGCTGCGGTTTGATACATAAAAAATTGTTCATTGTTGTTTTAGACAGGCGAACCGGTTCGATAATAAATATTTCCTTTTTCATCAATTCCTTATTTTTCATCAACCCAGAAAGAGTGAAATCCTTTTGATTATGAATGACCATAATATCTAGACTTAGTTCTCCCCTTTGAATAGAGGCTATAGCAATTTATTTTAGATTTATCAATCTAATCAGGAGACAATATACTTTCACATTATTAAGTATTCTTTGATTAAAGGAATCCTTTCAGTTCAAATGAAAACCCAAATACTTTCTTAGTAAGAAATTGAGTTCTGCCTCTATTTTTTTCTTGTATTTTGTTTTCGTTATATACTTACCACCCTTTTTCCTGTCCGATCCCGCACAATCTTCTTCAATATCTTTTTCTTGGTTTGAGAGAGATGATTTAAGATCTATTTGACCCACGTATTCCGCTTTTGATCGATTTCGAGTCTCTAACTCGAATTCAAGAATTTTTTTTTGATGATCTAAAAAATATCTATTCTTTTTTCTTTCCAATAATATTTTTCTTTTCACTAACATTTTGATTTACATTAAAATGGAAAAAAAGTAATTTGATTAGTATGATGCACGGGTTACTCATATATGCATGATAAAATATAATTTTTTTTGAAAAGAACCAAATTTCCAGATTCTATACCGAATGATTTAGTATTTCTACATTCATTCCCATCCAATCAAAATAATTTCGATCCATATTTTTTTCCATATTAAATCTGGCTATGGAGTACTACAAGCGAGTGCCAGCAGATATTCTTCTCTGCCTCCAACGACTTTATCTGCACTTTCCAAATTGTGGAAGTGCTTGGCAGCGCACAAAATTCAAGTTTTTATATGGCAAGTGATGCTTGATTCACCTTTCTAGGCGTGATCTGGTGAATGTAGTTAATAACAGTACATGTATTTTCTGTGATATGTATCTGGAGAATGCAGTACATCTCTTTCTGCGGTGCTCTGTGGTTACTAAAATCTGGGATCAAATACTGACTTGGTTTAATTCCCCAACTGCGATGCCAACAACTTTGGCTGAGCATGCTCTATGCTTTTCTGGTTTAGTAAGGGGTAAAAAGAGGTGGAAGGCTTTGTGGGTGGTATAGGCTATGACTATATGGTGTATTTGGAAACAATGAAATTCCATAATTTTATCACATAGTAATTTTGAGTTTCATCGAATGGTGGAAGATATCAAGTTGAAATTGTGGCAGCATTTGGCAGCTTATTCAAAGACCTCTTGCTTCTCTTTTGTCTCATGGTGTATTGATCCTGTTGAAAGTCTAAAACTACTGTTCAACTAGTTGTTTTTAGTGGCTGTTAGGTGGTATTTGTCTTGGAGTGTCTTGTTATATTTCTTTTACTTAGTCTTTACCTATGAGGTATTGATTTTGTGTAAGTATGCTACTCTTGTCAATAGGTTGAGCACCCCTTGTGCTTGATTAATTGATATTTTTGTGCTTATCACAAAAAAAAAAACTCATTCCTTTGAAGAGGAAGTCCAACTAATTAATAAGAACAAGAATTTACCAATTGATGCATAGTCCATCTTGATACAATTCATACTCCATATTTAGAGATACTTTAGTTTCTTAATAAGAAGTTTGTCAGAAAAACATTGTCAGTAGAAAATTAAAAACATTCTTACAGGAACCCTAGGTATGCAAAAAATCAAAATTAAATTAGAGCTTCTCTCAGCTGAATCATATAATCAGTTGAGAGAAGCTCTATTCTCTACAATAGGAAGATTATATGATTCAGCTAAGAGGTGAATGACGCATGATATAGTGTCTAATAATAGAATAAAAAATAACAAGATAAACAAAGAGGTGTATAGATCGATGATGAAAGAGAAAATATTTGTGTAAGCATAATTATTGCATGTTTAATATAGATGATGGTGTATGATGACACCTTACTAGTTTGATTGTTAAGTTCATGATTATTGATCACATTAGCCCGCAACGCAATCGCATTATCAATGAGATTATAATTGTGAAGTTGACAAAGGAGTCTAATAGCGTAGTTTCCATTGTACATTGTCATAGAAAGTCATGTTCAAAAAATTGGAAATAACACATAATTCATGCATCAAATATGACAGGGCAAGCCACAAATCCTTTTAGAGAGGATTATAAGCAGAGAAATGCAAAAATAACTCTTAGGCAATTCATCAAACATTTGCTTTGCATGACACTACCAGCCTTGAATCCAATAATAGAAGAGTAAAACCAGAGAAATGTAGGCTCTAAAAGCAAGAAATGAACAAGAAGGTTGAGTAAAAACCTCTCTGACACGACAAGCTTGAATTAATTAGAAGCGCACAATAACAGCATGAACCAAATCTTTAAAATGGACTCCAACAATTGCCTAAACCGGAATCAAATGGATATTGAGGATTCAAGATTGACATCTGCAGAGTTGGAAATATAGTGGTTGGCGATGTCGCGGAAGACTTCATTGTTCTATTCTAGGAAACTGTGGCGATTTTTTAAGAATTATGGAAAGAGTACAAGTATATGGTAGGTTTTGAAGCCTTTGACTAGTGGTTTTCTAGTCTGGAATTAAAAGAAGCCCAGAACACAAAATAGAGAAAGAACAATGATTCAGCTGGTAGTAGCTCCATTCTCTACAAAGGAAGACTATATTAATGACAGCTATTATGTTTGTAGGTTTTGAAGCCTTTGACGGGTGGTTTTGTTGACTGGAATTGAAAGCAACACAAATAGAGTTTCACAAAATAGGGAAAGAACAATGATTCAGCTGAGAGTAGCTCCATTCTCTACAAAGGAAGATTATATGAATAACGGTTATTCGGTTTGTAAGTGATAAGGTTTGACATGTCTGTATAGGATAAATGAAGTTTAATGACTATATTAATATATATATATATATACATATATATTTGTGTGTGTAAATATCTCCGAACAAACACGCTATGGACTAGATTTAGTCTCATGGCAACCATGTATACCATGTTTAAGAGTTTCTGGTTTCTTTCGCAACTGGTAAGAGGTGAATGACGCGTGATATGGTGTCTAATAAAAGAAGAAAAAATAACAAGATAAACAAAGAGGAATACATATCGATGATGAAAGAGAATACATTTGTGTAAACATAATTATTGCATGTTTAATATAGATGACCGTGTAGGTTGACACCTTACTAGTTAGATTTCTAAGTTCGTTATTATTGATCACATTAGCCCGCAACGCAATCGCACTATCAAAAAGATTATAATTGTAAAGTTGAAAAATGAGTCTAATAGCAAAATTTTCATAGTTTGTTTTCATAGCAAGTCATGTTAAAAGAACTGGAAATCACACATAACTGATGCATTAAATATGAGAGGACTAGCCACAATTCCTTTTACAAAGGACCGTAAGGTGAGAAATGCAAAAATAACTCTTAGGAAATTCATAAATCATCTGTTATGCATGACTCTACCAACCTTGATTCCACTAATAGAAGAGTCGAACCAGAGAAATGTAGGCTCTAGAAGCAAGAAATGAACAAGAAGGTTGAGTAAAAACCTACGCGGTGCGACAATCAGCGTGTATTAATTAGAAGTGCACAATAACAACGTGAAGAAAATCTATAAAATGGACTCCAACAATTGCCTCAAATGGAAACGAATGGCTATTAGGATGCAGGCATCTACAGAGTTGGAAATATAGTGGTTAGGGATGTAGCAGACGGATTCATTGTTCCTTTCAAGGAAACTATGGCTATTTTTTAAGAATTCCTAAAAGAGTACAAGTATAGGGTAGGTTTTGAAGCCTTTGACAGGTGATTTTCTAGTCCGGAATTAAAAGAAGCACAGTAGTGGAACACAAAATAGAGAAAGAACAATGATTAAGCTTGTAGTAGCTCCATTCTCTACAAAGGAAGATTATATTAATGGCGGCTATTCTTTTTGTAAGTGATAAGGTGTGACATGTCTGTATAGGGTAAGTTAACTTTAATTACTATATATAAATATGTGTGTGTATGTATATATATATATATATATATATATATAGTTATTCTCATGTCAACGAGTATGTATATCATATTTAAGAGTTTATGGTTTCTTTGCAACGTGTAAGAGGTGAATGACTCGTGATATGGTGTTTAATAAAAGACGAAAAAATAACAAGATAAACAAAGAGGTGTACAGATCGATAATGAAAGAGGATACATTTGTGTAAGCATAATTATTGCATGTTTAATATAGATGACCGTGTATGGTGACACCTTACTAGTTTGGTTGCTAAGTTTATTACTATTGATCACATTAGCCCACAACGCAATTGCACTATAAAAAATATTATAATTATGAAGTTGAAAAAGGAGTCTAATAGCGTCATTTCCATTGTACGTTGTCATAGCAAGTCATGTTCAAAGAATTGGAAATCACACATAATTCATGCATCAAATGACCAGCCACAAATCCTTTTACAGAGGAGAGAAATGCAAAAATAACTCTTAGGCAATTCATTAAACATCTGCTTTGCTTGACACTACCAGCCTTAAATTCAATAATAAAAGAGTCGAACAAGAGATACGCAGGCTCTAGAAGCAAGAAATGAAGTAAAAACCTCTCTGACACAACAATCAGCCTGAATTAATCAGAAGTGCACAATAACAACTTGAACCAAATCTTCGAATTGGGCTCCAACATTTGCCTAAACAGGAAACCTATGGCTATTGAGGATGCAAGATCAGCAGTAGAGTTGGAAATATAGTGGTTAGCGATGTCGCGGAGGACTTCATTGTTCCATTCTAGGAAACTATGGCGATTTTTCAAGAATTCTGGAAATAGTACAAGTATAGGGTATGTTTTGAAGCCTTTGACGAGAGGTTTTCTTGTCCGGAATTAAAAGAAGCACAGAGGAACACAAAATAGAGAAAGAACAATGATTCAATTGAGAGTAGCTCCATTCTCTACAAAGGAATATTATATTAATTGCGGCTATTTTGTTTGTAAGTGATAAGGTATGACGTGTCTGTATAGGGTAAGCAAAGTTTAATGACTATATATATATATATATATATATATATATATATATATATATATATATATATCACCAAACAAACACACTATGAACTAGATTTAGTCTCATGGAACCCTTGTATATAATGTTAAAGAGTTTTTGGTTTCTTTTGTAACGTGTAAGACGTGAATTATGCGTGATATGGTGTCTAATAAAAGAAGAAAAGATAACAAGATAAACAAATAGGTGTACGGTCGATGATGAAAGAGAATACATTTGTGTAAGCTTAATTATTGCATGTTTAATATAGATGACTGTGTATGGTGACACCTTACTAGTTTGATTGCTAAGTTCATTATTATTGATCACATTAGCCCGCGACGCAATCGCACTATCAAAAATATTATAATTGCGAAGTTGAAAAAGGAGTCTAATAGCTTAAATTTCCATTAAGGTTGTCATAGCAAGTCATGTTGAAAGAATTTGAAATCACACATAATTCATGCATCAAATATGACAGGACTAGCAACAAATCCTTTTACAGAGAACTATAAGCATAGAAATGCAAAAATAACTTTTAGGCAATTCATCAAACATCTGCTATGCATGATACTACCAGCCTTGAATCCAATAATAGAAGAGTCGAACCACAGAAATGTAGGCTCTAGAACAAGAAATGAAAAAGAAGGTTGAATAAAAACCTTTCTGACACGACAATCGGCCTGATTTATTTAGAAGTGCACAATAAAAATGTGAATCAAATATTTAAACTGGACTCCAATAATTGCCTAAAACGGAAACGAATTACTATTGAGGATGCAAGATCGGCATCGGCAGAGAGTGAAATATAGTGGTTGGGGATGTCGTGAAGGACTTCAATGGTCCATTCTACGAAATATAGTGGTTTGGTTTTGAAGCCTTTGACTGTTGATTTTCTTGTTTGGAATTGAAAGCAGTACCGATTGAGGAACACAAAATAGAGAAAGCACAATGATTCGGCTGAGAGTAGCTCCATTCTCTATAAAGGAAGATTATGTTAATGGCGACTATTCTTTTGGTAAGTGATAAGGTATACATGTTTGCTTAGGGTAAGTGAAGTTTAATGACTATATATATATATATATATATATATATATATATATATATATATATATATATATATATATATGGGGTTTGCTAACGTACACCTACCTATTTTTTAGAAGGAGTGCGTTAGCAAGCTACACCTTTTGAGTGTATTTTAAAAAATCTAGTTATAACTTGCTAATGCACTCCTTTTATAAAACAAGTGGGTGTACATTAGCAAACCCCTGTAGGACTTGCAAACGTACACCCACTTATTTTATAGAAGGAGTGCGTTAGCAAGTTACACCTTGTGGGTGTATTTTAAAATTTCAAGTTATAGCTTGCTAACGCACTCCTTAAGTGGGTGTACGTTAGCAAACCCCTATATATATATATATATATATATGAAAATATCACCAAACAAACACGCTATGGACTAGAGTTATTCTCATGGCTACAAGTATGTATATTATATTTAAGAGTTTCTGATTTCTTGCGCAACGTGTAAGAGGTGAATGGCGTGTGATATGGAAAGAATAAAAAATAACAAGAAAAACAAAGAAGTGTACAGATCCATGATGAAAGAGAATACATTTGGGTAAGCATAATTATTATTGCATGTTTAATATAGATGACTGTGTATGGTGACACCTTACTAGTTTCATTTTTAATTTCATGATGTTTTATCACATTAGCCCGCAAGGCAATCATACTATCAATGAGATTATAATTGTGAAGTTGAAAAATGAGTCTAATAGCATAATTTCCATTGTACATTGTCATAGAAAGTGATGTTCAAAGAATTGGAAATCACACATAATTCATGCATCAAATATGACAAGTCCCGCCACAAATCCTTTTATAGAGGACCGTAAGTAGAGAAATGCAAAAATAACTTTTAGGCAATTCATCAAACATCTGCTATGCATGACACTACCAGCCTTGAATCAAATAATAGAAGAGTCGAACCAGAGAAATGTAGGCTCTAGAAGCAAGAAATGAAGAAGAAGGTTGAGTAAAAACCTATCTTACACAACAATCAGACTGAACTAATTAGAACTGCACAATAACAACGTGAACCAAATCTTTAAAATGGACTACAACAATTGCCTAAAACAGAAACGAATGGCTATTGAGGATGCAAGATCGGCATCTGTAGAGTTGGAAATATAGAGGTTGGGAATGTCACGAAGGACTTCAATGTTCCATTCTAAGAAACTAAGGCAATCCTTTAAGAATTGTGGAAAGAGTCCAAGTTTAGGGTAGGTTTTGAAGCCTTTGACGGGTGGTTTTCTCGTCCGGAATTGAAAGTAGCACAAATTGAGGTACACAAAATAGGGTAAGAACAATGATTCTGTTGAGAGGAGCTCCATTCTCTACAAAGAAAGATTATATTAATGGTTGCTATTCTGTTTGTAAGTGATAAGGTATGACGTGTCTGTATAGGGTAAATGAAGTTTAATGTCTCTCTAAAAAAGAAGATGGAATTTTTAGAAAATAAAAAATTATGTAAAGTAAGTTAGAATCTTCAAAGTGAATAATTTTTTTATTTTCAGAAAGCTGCAAATAATTCAGGTAATTTGAAAATTGTGTTCTCATTTTTACGTTGAAAAACATCATATTCTTTAAGTATTTAGTACATGATATCTAAAAAATGTTGCAATTTTAAAAATATAAAAAAATTATGTAAATTGAGTTAGAAATTTTAAAGTGAATAATACATTATTTTTCAAAAAGCTTCAAATAATTTTGATAATTTAAAAAATCACATTTTCATTTTTATTTCAAAAAACACCATAATCTTCAAATGTATACTAAACGATATCTATAAAACTATTTCAATTTTAAAAATATAAAAATAAAAAATTATTTAAAGTGAGTTATAAACTTCAAAGTAAACAATACATTATTTATATAAAAAAAAGTAAATAATACATTATTTTCCATAAAGCTTCAAATAATTTTGATAATTTAAAAAATGCATTTTTATTTTAGTTTTAAAAAACATCATATTCTTCAAATGTATTTCCACGATCTATAAAAAAAATTGGTGCAATTTTTAAATATAAAAAATACTTTAAATTGTGCTTGAAACTTCAAAGTAAATAATACATTATTTTAAGCTTCAAATAACTTAGATAATTTAAAAACACCCTACTAATTTTTATTACGAAAAACACCTTATTTTTCAAGTGTCTTGTATATGATCTCTAAAAAGATTATTGCAATTTTTAAAATATAAAAAATTATGTAAATTGAGTTTGAAACTATAAAGTGAATAATAAATTGTTTTTGGAAAGCTTCAAACAATATAGGTAATTTAAAGATACCTTATTCATTTTTATTTTGAAAAACACCTAATTCTTCAAGTTTATAGTACACGATTTTAAAAATTGTTTCATAAAGCTTCATTTTTCTTTTGAAACTTTAAAAATTGTTGCAATTTTAATAATATAAGAACTTATGTAAATTGAGTTAAGAACTCTAAAATGAATAATAAGTTGTTTTCATAAAACTTCAAATAATTTAGGTAATTTAAAAATTGCGTTTACAATTTTATTTTAAAAACACATTATATTATTCAAGTGTATAGTATATGATCTCAAAAAGAACTGTTGCAAGTTTAAAAATATAAAAAATATATAAATTGAGCTAGAAACTTCAAGTGAATAATACATTGTTTTTTTTTAAAAATTAAATATTTAGGTAATTTAAAAATCTCGTTTTCATTTTTATTTCGAGAAATACCATATTATAATACACAATCTCTAAAAAACTGTTGCAATTTTAAAAATAAAATAAATTATATATGTAAAATAGAGTTAGAAATCTAAAACGGAATATGACATTATTTTTAGAAAGCCTCAAATAATTTAGGTAATTTAAAAATCGCGTTTTCACTTCTATTTCAAAAAACACCACATTCTTAAAGTGAATAGTTCACCGTATGTAAAAAACATGTTGCAATTTTAAAAATATAAAAAATTATGTAAAGTGAGTTAGAAACTTCAAAGTGAATAATACATTGTTTTCATAAAGCTTCAATTAATTTAGCTAGTTTAAAAATCACATTTTCACTTCTTTTTCGAAAAACATCATATTCTTCAAGTACACGATCTCTAAAAAAGTTGTTGCAATTTTAAAAATATAAAAAATTATGTAAATTGAGTTAGAAACTTCAACGTGAATAATACATTATCATCAAGAAGCTTCAAATTATTTAGGTATTTTAAAAATTATTTTTTTCATTTTTATTTTGAAAAACACCCTATTCTTCAAGTTTATAGTACACGGTCCCTAAAAAAAACTATATAAATTACTCACCTGGAAGTTTTTAACTCAATATACATACAGTTGCAATTTTAAAAATATAAAATATTATGTAAGTTGAGTTAAAAACTTCAAAGTGAATAATACATTATTTTCATAAAGCTTCAAATAATTTAGCTGATTTAAAAATCTTGTTTTCACTTCTACTTGGAAAAATAACATATTCTTCAAGTATACGATCTCTAAAAAACTTGTTGCAATTTTAAAATATAAAAAAGTATGTTAATTGAGTTAGAAACTTCAAAATGAATAATATATTATTATCAAAATGCTTCAAATAATTTAGGTATTTTAAAAATTACGTTATCATTTTTATTTAAAAAATATTATATTCTTCATGTATATAGTACACTATCTCTAAAAAAACTTTTGCAATTTTGAAAAATAATTTTTTTTTATAAATTGAGTTAGAAACTTAAAAGTGAATAGTCCATTATTTTCAAAAAGTATTAAATAATTTATGAAATTTAAAAAACACTATTCATTTTTATTTAGGAAACTACTATATTTTTTAAATATATTGGCAAAAGTGACAAATATTTTAAAAGAGAAGAATAACAAATTAACAAATTGTGGCTTTATTGAAAAAAAAACATTTACAAAATGTGTTATTAACAAAGGAACAAATTTGAATTTTTTTTTCTAACAAACAAATTGGGAAATATGGATCTACAATTTGCTGAATTATAAAAGGGCAAGAAACCCATTAACAAAATTCGACCGTTGTCCAATCTGGTTTTGCTTCTTCACTCTTTGACAGGTTACCGATGAAAGATGTTGATGAAGATATATATATATATATATATATATATATATATATATATATATATATATATATATATATATATATATATATATATATATATATATATATGGGAGTTGGGTTTAGGAGGTGGAATGATGAATATCGTTTTGGGTGATCTTGCTCAAATGAATACGACGACGATGAATAAATCTAGTTCTGCGGTTTATGACATTGAGAGGTTTGTGTTTTGTGAACAAGAGAAAATAAACCCGTTTGGCAATTCTGTTGTACTTTGCAAAAAGGGATTCTTATGGGTAGAGAAAGTGTTACCTCATCGATCAATGGCAAAAGAAAGGCTTGTCGTTTTGGATCTGACAAGAATTTATATAGTTGCGTAAGTGTGTTGCAACTGAGGCTCTGTGTAATGTAAAAGTCTAGCAGCGATCTCAGACTTTGCATAATACTCATCAAGAAGCGCGGTCGTCTGATGTTTGCTTTCACAACCAGCAAATCTACCAGGTAATCATTCATTCATTTCTCTGTTTAGGGTTTCCTTTATTGTTTAGGGTCATTCATTTTGCATAATAGGACAATATATTAGAATTAGTTTTGCTGCGATTTCAATTGTGATAAATATAATTGTTATGCTGATCAATTAGTTTTATCAAAATAATTTTGATAAGTGCTATGTTTTCAGTTTCAAATGAAGGCCGTGATATATTATCTTTTTCTCTTTTGGTTTTTATTTGAGCATCAAATTTGGTGGCAGAGTTAGTTTCATTTAGCATTTTGATGCTTGTATGATAAAAGGGTTGTCGTTTCCATTCTTGATGTTGAGACCTGAATTTAATGTTCTATGTTGATTCCTTTATCTTATGTATTCATGAACCAGAAAGTTGATTTTGTTGTTTCAATTAAGCAATGGGAGTGGATGGTCCCTTTATTGTTTTGTACACTTTTTTATTTTATTTTTAAATTAAATGCTTGATACTTGAATTGAGTTTGAGGGAATACTATATGCCAAAACCTAGACATGCAGGGCACTCTAACCCCAGACAGGGATTGTTTGCATGGGAGCATCATTTAACTTAAATTTCTTTAATATGAATGAGTTTAAGTCATAAGTGAGACTAATAAGACCTAGCTTAGAATGTGAAATTCTCCTTTGAATCTTGGAAAGGTCCTGGACAATTCTTATTCTAAATGCACACCGCGAACTCTGGTGACGTACTTTTGGATCGGTATTAATTGCATTTCCTGAATGTTAATAATAACTTTATGTGGTATGTGAAGGTATGAATTGGCTATTTCATCTTTGAAACTCCCTAGATTCTATCACCGTAAATGGATAGCTCTTTGCTTGCTAAAGTGAGATGTTTTTTGTTAAGCAGTTTTAAATTATCAATAATTGTCTCTTCTTTGCAACTTAGGGGTTATTTGGTTTAAATTTTTTTTTAATTTGAAATGATTCTAACTGTGGTTGTTGACTTCTATTCACTTTTCATTTGATTGTAGAGCATACAGAGATGAGTTGGCAGATTTTAAGGCTTGGTTTGAATTCCTTTCTAGTAAATCCTCTAATGAAGAAGTATGTTTTCCATCAGTATGGTATATTTCTTTAGTAGTTCTCTGATATTTGTTATGCATTTCATTATGCTCATCAGTGACTATTAAACAGGTCCAACACAACAAACAGTATTCAAGGATACTACAAGAGGAAGAAAGGAAAAAAGGATACTCTGGTTATTCTGCTTTCCTTTTTACAAGCAAAGTACTTTCCACCCTTACTGCTCTATGAAACTTCAGTATTGAATGGAATGAAATTAATTCATTTCTTCAAACTCACATATTAGAATAGTCCTAACAAATCTTTACAAATTTTTTAGTTATGACCAGTTCCTTTTTCAATTTGAAGTTTGCTTTGACGTTTCTAATTATGAGTTTCAGTATATTAGAATAGTCCTAACAGATATTATACATGACAGTAGATACGAAGACAATTGCAGTGGGAAACAACAAGATAATCTGATATAGCAAGAAATCTAATAGGAACTTAACGCTTTAATTGTGTTGATGATGAATAATACAGCAAGATAATCTGCATGAATTATGATTTGTTTCTACACTTTGTGTATAATATTTATCTCTCAAAATGTTGTTCTATTATGAGAGGGTGTTACTACTGTACTTTTGCATGTTTGCACATAGTTAAGGAACAAAAAAATTGGGATCACATTTATTCATAACCTTAAAGCCATAAACTTGAATCAATTCTCAGTATGTACATGATTAGGAAGATGATATATTTGTTCTTAAATTTTAGCTACTTGATTTTACATACTTCTTTTAGCCTACTAGTTGTATCTCCCCATATCCACCCTTATGCCCCTCCAATGAAATTCCCTAGACCTCAAGTCAAATTCTTGTGATGTTAACTTAGCTCAGGTACTAAGTAACTAAAAAGGTAGTTGCGTAATTAAGTAGATAACTAAAAATGTAGTTGCATATGAATTAAGTAGGTAGATTGAAACCTTAGAAGTGAGTGAGGTGTTGTTGTTACTTAAGTCTTAGATTACTTGCTTATAAACCTGAATCTGGACAAAGTTAGTTAGAGTTTAAGATGCACAGAAGATTAAAGAAGTTTTCATGAAGGAAACTATTGAATAGGGAAATTTAAATTAGGACTATACAAAAACAACATAATTTTTAGCTCAGAAGATTAAGGAATTAAGACTAAAATTGCTTCCATAGTTAGGAACCCTTGGCACATATAGTTTAGAAACCCCAGTATTATTCTAACAAAGCTTGCCTCACCTTGAACATTTGAGTAGCCTCAATAGTATTCAAAGTCAGTAGCTTCGGTACGCACTTTGTTTTCTCGAGCGAAAATGTGTTGATATCTTGGGGTTTTATCCCGTTCTGTGTGATCATTTTCGTGTGAACTTGCAGGACCGAGATTTGGGGTTTCTTCTGTTAATTATGCTCACGGGGGATTGCTCAAGAAATGGGTTTCATGATTTACACATGGCTTCAAGAAAAGCTAAAGAAGCAGGTAGGGTTCAGTTTGATTTTAATGTTTGATTACAGGGGTAGATTTTCATTTTGTTTTTTATTTTCCTGTCCTATTGATTTGTCTCAAGAGAGTGTTACAATAAATTGTGCAGCATGGAGAAGATATGAAGCAACTCAGTGGCTAGAAAGCCAAGTGGGTCCTCTAGGTATATCTAAAAGACCCTCAGAGAGAGAATTGGTTTCTTGCTAGAGAAATGGTTTGATTCTTTGCAACGCCATTAACAAGATTCATCCAGGAATAGTGCCTAAGGTTTTTTCTAATTTGAATTGTATATTGAATTCATAATTTATTATATATGTTAGTCACCGTCTGATTTTTATTATACCACATTTGGTGTTATTAATTTGTTTTATTGAAGGTTGTGGATACTCAAGTAGTTTCTCAATCATTTACCTGGGATTCCCAGCCTTTGCCTGCTTTCTATTTGCGGTTGAGAAGTTAAAGCTTCTGGCTTTCGAAGCTTCTGATCTTGAATGGGTATGTTATTCATAGCTTGCACATTTTCCATATGCATGCTTAAATACCAAAGTAATTGTTTGTGCAAATGGTGTAATCTCAAAATGAGTAGTTCGTTTTTGATGTATGTGCAAAAGGTGTAATTTGAACAAGTGTAGTGCTTGTTCTAGTAAATTTGCATTTGTGTATATCTTGTTGCTCATGTTTTTGAATTTTGATTATAGATGAGTATGTGTGAACAAGTGCATTGGTTATTAATTTTCAGGATAGTCTTGAGATGGGTTCAGCAGGAAAAGTGGTTGATTGTATTCTAGCGCTTAAATCGTTTCAAGAGTTGAAGCAAATGAACAATCAGAATGGATCCAGCAAACACATAAAATCTCCTTTACTTATGCAGTCAGCTAGTAGAATGCATTCAAGAAGCACATCTGCATTTTCCTCTGATGCATGTTGGCCCTTGGATAGTTAGAAGTAAGAAGCAATTTAACAAACAGCACAAAAGTAGCTAATCTATTTGAAATTTAGTTATTTCAAACATTCTGTTCCCAGTAGAACATACAGGATAGTTTAGTGGATAACATTGGCAAAAGCATGTACAACAGAGGTCTACTATATATTGATTGACATAGTGCTTTTTTTTTTCTTCCAGGATCTCCAGGCTCTGAAATTGAAAATTAAGAATTTGAAGAGATGCAGTCACAGTTTCAAAGTTTTTTTAATGATATTGGTACGGTTAACCATTAACTTCACTTGAGTTTCTTATTTTTACGTCATTGTTGCCAAAAATAAGATATAGCTGTTTTTCTTTCTATACTTTGATTGGTTATATCTCAGCAGACCTTTTAAAGGGATGCCATGTTTTTGCTTATGCAAATGAGACACTCATCCACCATATATAATCCAATGATTTTAAATTTCATTAAACTTTTAGGTGAGTGGGTGTCTCTTTTTGATGAATTCGAAGATAAATGTTAACAAGATAATGATCAAGTTCAAGAAATGTATTGGTGTTTTGGAAACAGTTGATTCTTTTTTCTTTTTTTTTTTTTAAATTTGTTTACCTGTTTATACAAATGACATTATATTACCTCTGAAAACTCTGTTGATAGAGTGTGGTTTTGTTTTGCTTCATGAATTCAGGATGTCAAATACAGGACATGTCAACCAAAGCTCTTGGATATCACATAGTAGTAGAAGAGAATAGGAAACTATACAACATGGTTCAAGATTTGAAAGGTTGATAAGCTTTAACTTTTATTTATGTTTATATATTGAAGGGTCACTTTCTTTTTGCATATCTCTTGTCCTCAAACTTAATTTTGTCTCTTTTTCAAATTTCAAATTACTCTGGTAATATTTGAGTTTATTGCAGAATTAGGCCCTCAATCCGGGATGAATCCAAGAATATTGTCAATTTCATTGGGAAAGATGGTTTCCTATTCATTATCGATCCATCAAAAACACTTAAGGATGGAAGGAAACTTTTTCAGTTTAATCGAGTTTTTGGTCCTATAGCTGGCCAAGGTATATCTTTCAAGCTAACATCACAGAATTTGTGCACCAATTTGACTATCTATTTTTTTTCCTCTCCATTCCATCCTTTGTTGAAATTCACTATTTACCGATGTGTCAAAGTTTTTAAATGACACCGCGCATAATTTTTTATAAAAAACGAATTTCGCCGATCCAACCAATCAATTGAAAGTTTGTATATGACGTAGATCAACTATGCAAAAATTCATACCATTTGAAAATTTGTAGGCATATAATCTAACAAATGAAATTTACTTCTATTCTAAATAATGTATTAGACGTTCAAGCATAACATTCCGATAACGTATCAAATAGTTTTCAAATCGTATGAATTTTTGCATAGTTGATCTACATTATATAAACTTTCAATTAATTGGTTAGATCGGAGAAATTCGTTTTTTATAAAAAAAGTTATGCGTGATGTCATTTAAAAACTTTAACACCTTGGTGTCATTTGATCCTAACCGATATATATATATATATATATATATATATATATATATATATATATAGGCTTAAATAAGCTTTTCGTCCCTACAAAATACTCAGTTTTGGCTTTTCGTCCCTGAAAAAAAAAAATGTTGTAAAATCCAAACTTTTTTAAATGTTTGTCTTTCTGTTTCTGCTGTTAACTTTGACCGTTAACTGTTGACGTGGCTAACAGAGAGCCAACGGAGAGCCACGTCAGCCTGCCATGTCATTTATGTGGTTTTGCTTTTAGTCCCCGTAAAATTCATGTTTTTTTGTTTTTGGTACCTGCAAAATTCATGTTTTTTGTTTTTGGTCCTAAAGTAATTTCTTCTTCTCTTCTTCCACCATCTTCTTCTTCCTCCTCTGCCACCACCACTACCACCACCTTTCACCTCTGCCACTCCTTCCTCTTAAAGAAAACTCCATTGGTCCACTGAACTTATTACTAAAAGTTATTTGTTCAAAATGATCCTTGCAAAAACATACTAACCTGGGAAAAGATAATCCTACGGGGAGAAAAATAAAAAAATCATGGACACACCAACCTGGTGTGGATCAAAGAATGTACTCATCCTTGAAGAGAATGCAACCGAAATAGCAGGAATGAGGAAAGCGTGGGACGCGCCAACAACCACTGGAAGCCGTGTTCCAAACCAGGTCTGTAAAAGTGTGTTTATGGCCGCAACAAAAAGCAGAGTCTGTATCTTTTCAGCCTTCTCCACCAGTGATTTTTATCCAAAAGAAGAAGAAATTAAGCCCAAACAGAATGAAGGGAAAAAAAAACTGTTAGGAAAACCCAAGGTCTGTTATTACATGGCTGCCACCCCATCAAAGGAACAAGTATCATGGAAACAATGACAATACTCCCAAACATAACTAGGTAGTGTTGAAACCCAAGGAGAATGCCTTCAGCTGCAATCAAACACCATTGAACGAAAGCTCAAAACTGAAGTCTAAGAAAAAAATGGGTATTTGCTAGAAAGGTGTAAAGAGAGAAAAATGGATTGGAATATACGCCATGAGGGAGAGCTGGTGACACAGTAATCAACATCGGGAAGTTGTTCCTTGACAGGATGAGGCTGAAACTCGTCAGCCTTTCCTCCTCCTCCTGCTGCCATTTTCTATGTGTTTGTTTCAGTCTCTGTGACTCTGTTTTTGGTCCTTGACAGGTGCATGCGTGTTGTGTTTTTGTCTCATACGAAATGGTGAGCGAAAGACAGAAAATGATGAGTGAGAGTGAGGAATGAAGAGTAGGCAACGACGTTGTGACTGGCAAGGTGCTTTGCAGCGTTTTTCCAAAAGCAAATCCAAAAGCAGTGTCGTTTGCTTTTCTTTATGGTTTCTTCATTTGTTGATTGTAGCTGGTAATGGTAGATTATCTTACAGCTAATGTTCCTTCTTTTTGTGTTTTGCATTCTTTATGGTTCCTTTGCCAATTTCTAATTCCTAATTAATACTACTATTACTATTACTATATATATAATCTCTAGCTTCTTAGCGGTCAAATGTTGGATTGTAAAGAATAGTACAGAACAGAATAAGTGATAGTAGTTGAAGAGGAAGGAGTGGCAGAGGTGGAAGGTGTTGATAGTGGTGGTGGCAGAGGTGGAAGGTGTTGGAAAAGAAGAAGAAATGACTTTAGGATCAAAAACATAAACATGAATTTTGCCTGAACCAAAAGCAAAAAACATGAATTTTACGGGAACTAAAAGCAAAACCACGTAAATGACATGGCAGGCTGACGTGGCTCTCCGTTAGTCACGTTAGCCGTTAACGGTAAAAGTTAACAGCGAAAGACAAACATTTAAAAAAGTTTGGATTTTACAATAAATTTTTTTTTGCAGGGACGAAAAGCTTATTTAAGCATATATATATATATATATATATATATATATATATATATATATTATATATATATATATATATAAAAGACGTGAATAACTTAAAAAAACTTACAATTAAAATAGAATAGTTATATAATAATTTAAAATATAGATTTTTAACCTAAGAAATAAAAAAAATAACTTACTTATTATTATTTAAAGATTTTTTTTTGCTTAAAATGAATTATAATAAATTTACATCAATTAATTTGAAAAAGAAAATAACTTTGAGTAAACATGAAAGTGTTTTTAATTTAAGATATTATTTAAAAATTATAATAAGATGAATGGAGAAATATAAAAAACAAATACAAATAGGGTGATATTCACAAATTTATCTTGATAGGCTCAGCACATTATCAACAAAGTTCAATCGAAATATGAATGATTATCAAATTTAAATTATTTTTCTAAAGTAGTGATATTTTATAAGCACCATTCAAAAACTTGGGTCTTTAAATGTGATATATACATTAAACAATTTAATAATCAATATTATTGATAAATAATTTATTAGTTATGAGGTTATACTCACTTGTATGTTGATAACAAAAAAGAATTCAGGACCTCCTTTTGCTGCATATTGCTGAATAAATCCAAAAAAATATTAATAAAAAATATACACAATACTTGAACTATTGAACCGGGATGACTACTCAAATCGTCTTCTCGTGTGTCAGTACGAAGTCAATCTGCACTTGCATCAAGGTGCCTTTTGCCTTCACCTAATAAAAAAAAGGAAAAAAATGTGTATGAAATTTGTTTAATATGGATTCTATTTTTGTGTATAGAAGTGTAGAAATTATTTCAAATTAATAAGATTCTTTTCTTGTTGTTAAAAGTCCCACATCAAATAGAACTAAAAAGGAATGTTAGTTTATAAGCACAAATTACTCTTTAATTTTTTAAAGATTCAGTTAACTATAGAGTGAGAAAAAGGGTGAAATAAAAGAAAAAAAAGATATATTAAATGACTTAAGCATTTTAGTACACATTTATGTTATATGTATAATAGATTACTAGGAATATATTTCTTTTTTTAAACAAATTTAATAAGTTAACTACCTTTCTTTGGTTCTAATGATTTGGTCAAAAGTGATTTATATATAAGACCGGAGGGAGTATATTTAATTTCACTTTTGGGTATTTATTTAAGTATGTTTTTCAGTTTTTAGTTTTCTGAATTTACACACAAATTTGTATTGAAAACTCCTCTCACTTTCTTAAAAAACTATTTCTGAAATTTTTTTTATAATACAATATTTAAAAACTAAAAACCAAATCTATTTCAAACAAGTCCTTAAGTTACTCTTCTTTAATTTTTAAAGATTCAATTAACAATAGAGCGAGAAAAAAGGGTGAAATAAAAGAAAAAAAAAGATATATTAAATCACTTAAGTATTTTAGTACACATTTATGTTATATGTATAATAGATTAATAGGAATATATTTCTTTGTTTAAACAAATTTAATAAGTTAACTACCTTTCTTTGGTTCTAATGATTTGGTCAAAAGTGAATTATATATAAGAAGGGAGGGAGTATATTTAATTTCACTTTTGGGTATTTATTTAAGTATGATCCATGGGTCCATGTCTTATGTTTTGTATTCGCTCTGTTTCTATTTATCTACCCACTTAAGGTATATTATGCATATTAAAAAATATAATTATTATTCTTTTTTTATTAAAATATTTTTTGAACTCCCTATAATATCTTCTGGATCTCTTAGTTTTATTAGTTGAGTGATAGAATATTAATCTATCTATATCAATATCATGTCATATCATATCATGATGACTTTTAAGGTGCGTCATTACTCTTTTTGCTTACCATGCGCCAATATTTATTGACCTGTCAGCCTAGGTTTTTAGGCTATAAAGTTGTGTATTTTCACATTTATATTTGAGTCACATGTTTAGTATAAGTAGGGACTAACCTACAAATTATTACCCAAGTGAATGTAAGATTACTCGCAATTAAAAAGACTTTGGCATCAATGTAGTGGGTAAGCGATATCAAAATATAAATATATAAATATCATTAAAATAATTAAAGTAGAGTGACAATTAATAAAATGAAGTGACAATAGCTTCACTCATTAATTATAACAATAAATGAATCGGTCTGAGCAAATAACTTTAGTATCGACTTGAAAAAATTAGACAGCAATGCACTAACAATCAATTGATACTTGGAACTTGGAAGCTTTCGCGTCGATTTGTGACTAATACTCCTTCCAGATCTTATTTATTTGTTCACGATAATTACACATATTAAGAAATATAATTATTATTCTCATTTTTAACTTTTTTTAATTTTTTTAGAAGTATATTAGTACTATTTTTTTTTGGCCTAATTTTTCTGGGCCTAAAGCCCTTGCTTTAGCTGCTTGGGCCTTAGATCAGCCCTAATCTCATAATGTTTTTTTTTGTTTGTTTTCTTCCAAAAACTTGATACTATTGTTCATTTTAGTCTTTAAACGATGCCAAATATAAGAACATATGCCACACATCTATCTTAATACTCCCTCTATTTCATAATATAAACATCTGGCCATTTACCCCTTAATAAATATAAACACGATATTAGAAATGAGTTATTTTAATAAATAAGGATAAAGCTAGAAAAGCATAATAAATATATCTTATATTTTGTGTAAGTGTTTATATAATGACACGGAGGAAATATTGTCAAATATAAGGACTTAAATAAAATAGTAGGAACTAAAAAGGCTTCAAAACCATCAAGCAAATATATATATAATCTTCCTTTATAGAATAGTCGCCATTAATATAATCTTCCTTTATAGAGAATGGAGCTACTCTCAGCTGAATCATTGTGCTTTCTGTATTTTGTGTTCCTCAATCGGTACTGCTTTCAATTCCAAACAAGAAAATCAACCGTCAAAGGCTTCAAAACCAACCCTAAACTTGGACTCTTTCCAGAATTCTTAAAAAATCGCCACAGTTTCCTAGAATAGACCATTGAAGTCCTTCACGACATCCCCAACCACTATATTTCGCTCTCTGCCAATGCCAATCTTGCATCCTCAATAGTAATTCGTTTCCATTTTAGGCAATTATTGGAGTCCAGTTTAAATATTTGATTCACATTTTTATTGTGCACTTCTAAATAAATCAGGCCGATTGTGGTGTCAGAGAGGTTTTTATTCAACCTTCTTTTTCATTTCTTGCTTCTAAGCCTACATTTCTGTGGTTCGATTCTTCTATTATTGGATACAAGGCTTGTAGTATCATGCATAGCAGATGTTTGATGAATTGCCTAAAAGTTATTTTTGCATTTCTATGCTTATAGTCCTCTGTAAAAAGATTTGTTGCTGGGTCCTGTCATATTTGATGCATGAATTATGCGTGATTTCCAATTCTTTCAACATGACTTGCTGTGAGAACGTTAATGGAAATTAAGCTATTAGACTCCTTTTTCAACTTCGCAATTATAATATTTTTGATAGTGCGATTGCGTTGCGGGCTAATGTGATCAATAATAATGAACTTAGCAATCAAACTAGTAAGGTGTCACCATACACGGTCATCTATATTAAACATGCAATAATTATGCTTCCACAAATGTATTCTCTTTCATCATCGACCCTATATGAAAAAATGTTTTAATATGAAAAAATGGATATATATATATATATAAAGATATTTTAATTTTATAAATAGTATTTAGTTTTATTAAATAGTATTTAGTGATTTTAATAAAATTTTTAATAAAAAATAGTAATTTACTATAATAATTCAACAAAATTACTATAATAAATTCACAAATTTATCTTGATAGGCTCAGCACATTATCAACAAAATTCAATTGAAATATAATTATCAAATTTAAATTATTTTTCTAAAGCAGTGATATTTTATAAGCACCATTCAAAAAGTTGGGTCTTTAAATGTGATATATATATTAAACAATTTAATACTTAATATTATTGAGATGATAAATAATTTATTAGTTATAAGGTTATACTCACTTGTATGTTGATAACAAAAAAGAATTCAGGACCTCCTTTTGCTTCATATTGCTAAATAAATCCAAAAAAACATTAATAAAAAATAGGGTCTTGATATATAGTGCCCTAAGGGCACTAGTTAAGGTTACTAGAATTAGAAAAATAATCATAAGAGCACATTTTTCCGTCTCTCGGGAATAAAAAAAACTACACATTTCAATACATTTTTACTACATTTGGGTTCTTATATAGTGTCCTTAGGGCACTAAATATTATTTGCCTAAAAAATATACACAATACTTGAACTATTGAACCGGGAGAACTACTCAAATCGTCTTCTCAGAAAAAATGGGTATGAAATTTGTTTAATATAAATTGTATTTATGTGTACAGAAGTGTAGAAATTATTTGAAATTAATAAAGTTCTCCTCGTGTTAAAAGTTTCGCATCAAATGGAACTAAATAGGAATGTTTGTTTATAAGCACGTTTATAAGCACGTGTAAAATTGGTCCCAAATGCCGCCACCCAAGCCCCGTGGCCCGTGGGTGCCCCCCCGCACGCGCGAGCCGCCGCCCAAGCCCCCCGGCCCGTGCGAGCCCTTTATTCCTGTGAATAATAGTCCTTAAGTTCCTGAATTCACTACCAATTTGTGGAATAAAGGAGATTTATTCACAGGGGATATGCCACTTAAGGGGTGGCTAAGCTCTAAATACACCGCCGGGGATGGTGGTAGCGTCCCGTCCGACAGGGTGTTAAAAAAGCCAAGCTACAAGTCAATTATACTAGAAGTACTCACTCATAAGTAACTCATTATTACACAAACATGTAATCTCTATAAATGTGCATGGAAATTCTTGCCAATGAAATCAGGATATTTCGAAATCATAATATTTCAATTGTTATAATAATTTTTTTTAATCATTAAAAAAATGAAAACGTCACAATAGGGGTAGGAATGGGCTAGGCCGTCCATTGGGGCCATGTGGCCTAACCTATTTAAAGTCTAACTCGGTTCTGCTCATTTATTAAAAAGAGTAAATTTAGGCTTTTTAAAAGACCTATTAAAATAAAGAGGTTAGTCTTAAGCTTTTAAAATGCCTTTAAAGCCTATCAAGCCGACCCAATTAAACAATTAAATTATTTTATAATATTTATTTATTTATTTATTTGTAACATTATAATATAAATATAATAGTCAAGAAAAATATAATTAGAGCTGACAAAGCGGAGCAACCCGTCTTGTTTTTTCCATCATAAAACGAGCACGGGGCGGGCCAACCCACTTTTCAAATGTGGGTTGGCGGGTCAACCCCCCTAATCATAAAAAAATTATTTATAAACTCATTATTAAAACATTATAAAATTTAAAATTAATATAAACTCAAAAGAATTTCTTAATAAATAATATATATATATATATATTACTATCTTATATCCAACATATTTTAAATAAATATATTATCTCATATTCAAAAATAATTATTAAGTATATAATTAAGTAACATTTATAAAGTATATAAAACTATATATAAGTGAAATCATCAAATGTCAAATTATAACCTATTAATATATTAATATAAGTACAATAAACCAAATCGAAGTGTCAAATTACAATAGAATTAGAAGTAAGTTCAAAGATGTATCAAATTGTCAAATTACATATCAAGTACTTATAATATGAGTCCAACAAACAAAAAAAAATGATAAGCAAAGACAAACGGGCCAAAACGGGGCCAACCCGACCTGTTATAACCCGTCCAGCATTGGCTAGCTATAAAACGGGGCAGGCTGTCCACTTTTAAAATTTGGGTTCAAATGCTCAACTCAACTGTCGAAAAAAGCAGGTTATACAAGCTAACCCAATGAGCCCAACCCATTTTGCCACGTCTATTTACAATGATGAAACTTAAAGATATGTTCCTAATTTGTTGTATCTATAATCTTTCAATAGTTATAAGAAATTTTTTTAATCATTTAAAGAATGAAAATGAAATCAAGTTAGCCATATATTCATAATGGAGAAAAACAGTTATAATAATAACAAGTACTGTAATATAATGAATACACAAACATGTTCTACTATTATCGCAGGAACAAAGCGTTTTGCTATTAATATAGGGAGAAAGTATGGTGTATTTGGACCAAATTATATTTAATGTTCCACAGAAAAATTACTAAACCACCATTAAAACAAACATTAATTGTTCAACAAAAACTAGTATTATGAAAAATGCTAGATTCTCCTACAAATTCTCCTACCACTTAATTTTGATAATTGTTATCTATTTTCCACTGAGCATTTACTTCTTCAAATTATAAATGACAATTATTAAAGTTAAGTGGATAGGAGGATTTAGCATTACTCCTACTATTACTTAGTTACTTTTGCCAAAGACATTTGATCAATACGTTCTGCCAAGAAGTCAAAATAAAATGGATTGAGATGCAGGGGTTCTTCTTCTATCAAGTGTTCTTTAAATTCCAGCAAGTGCTGTGCAAATAACTCTGGCCAACTCATAGTTTCTTCATCATCTTCTTCATTATGTACACTCTTGGTTCTAGAAGATGTTTGTCCTTGATTAATTTCATCCCTTAAATGAACATTGTTTTTGTCCTACAAAATAAAAAACACAAGATCAATACTTTAATTTATATCCTAAAATCATAGATTTATTACTTATGATAACAACTAATCTATACATACCATTCCTAAAACAAAAAATTCTCAAAGACTAATAAAATCTTAATTAGCAATTATCCCCCAAGAAATTGAAAAAAAAAATGTAATTGCTACAAAGTTTGATGCTATTTAAATTAGTTGCCATTAATTATGGAAATAAATTCACATAAGACGTGCCTAATAAAGATAATTAAATGTTTTTATCACAATAATTACTTACAGTTTGAGTGATAGCAGGAAGAACAAGAGCAGTAGTGGGCCTCCTTCGTTGTTGATTAATTCTATTATTATTTCGTTGAACTTGAAGTCTTTTACTCCTCCTCCGGTTAGTAATTTCATTACTTGTATGATCTGCATTAGCATTTTGTCGAGCTTGAAATTCAAACATTTGATTCTTTCTAAATCTACACACAACATAGTTATTCTCCTGCAACAAAGAAACGTACAATAATAAATTTTAATAATATAATTAGGTCATCAAAATTCAAACTACATAGTCTATACCATAATAAAAACCCCTCTTGTTGTTGATTAAAAAGAAACATAGAAAAATTGTTTGAATTAGTTGTGGTTGTATGGCTTGTACATGAATGCCATAGGATTATATATGATTTTTATGAAATTATTATTCATCAATACAACTCACAAACCGATTCAAAAAGAAGTATTTCTCCATTGACGTATGCATGTTTGGGAAAAAATTGGAAAATAATCTTAATTTTTTCAATTAAAAAATACAAGATCTCAAGAAGTTAGCATTGATAAATAGTTTTTTATTTAAATTAATTAGTCAAACATGCATTAATAATGTACATAAACGGAAGTAATGCATTGTGGTGCAGTAATAAAAGCTAATGTCAGTTTTAGCAAATAAAAAAAATCATTATTAGAATTTTAAATACAACAATACTTAAAAGGAAAAAAATTTCAATATCAAAAAAGGAAAAAATTAAATTAATAGAGAAAGAAGAACGAAAAAAATAAACTATGTCTAAGAAACTAACATTTTTATAATAATAAAATATGAGATATTTGTAAACTAGAAAATTACGAAAAAAACATATGAAGAATACTACTACTTAGTGATGGATGGCTAAGCAAAGATGAGTCAAGGGTATATTCATGCATGACCCATCCACCATCATGAATGGTATCACTCTTCTCAAACCGATAACGTTTCTTCGACCCAACACATCTCTTCGTCTTATCTTCCACTATTGGTTTTCCAGCATTTTCACCTTCCCAAGAACTGCACCCAATGGTTGAAGAGAAGCGTGAACCATTAGAGAACTTCTTCTTGAGAGTGGTGAAGAAGTAAAGGTCCTGTCCATTTGAACCTCCAAAAGCCTCCCAAATCTCCCAAGGGTTCATTTGACCGTATAAGTCAAATTCAACGATGGTAGCTTCCTCAGGCATTGGTTTACCGTGGACCTTGTTGTAGAGGAGCATTACGAGTTCTTCATTCCTTGGATTGAAATTCTTGCTTGAGGATGAAAGGAAAGCCATCGATAGGAGATCTTTGATAATTTCTATAGAGATTAATTTTTCTTGATAAATGCTGTGGAGACTAATTGGGACAAAGGTTGAGCTTATATAGATTTTAAATGATGATAAATCAAATCTAATATATTAAATGCTGTCAAAAAAAATCTGATGTTTTAAATATTTTGTAAATTCATTTATTACTTTTTTTTGTCATAATCTGTATGAGAGATCAGTTTCATAGGTTAATGTCATGTTTAATTTATTGCGCTTTGCAAGTTTTCAATTGTAATTAAGTTGATATCAATACCAAATTTTTTTTGGCAGTGGTATTAACACTAGAATCTCATAATATAAGAAAATTTATGACTGGTTTTCTATCATTAAATATTTTAAGGAAAAAAAACGTAAATATTTTACTCACTTTGTTCTGCAATACCTGTAGTTTAAGCTTTTGGCTTAATAACTGAGAAAAACATTTAACAATCTTAATTTTACAAAATAAACTATTTAATTTTCTAATATTCCCTTTATCTTTTATAATAATTAAATTTTCCTCTCATTCTTAAATATTGACATTAACTACTCAATATTAACCCTCTCTCCTGTAAGGATATAGTTGGAAAAAAGCAATTAATACCATCATTAGAATTTTAAAGTGACAAGTAATTTGATTTTTATTTTTATTTTTTTGCCTAAAACGACATGTATTAGGGAACGGAAAGAGTAGTTCACAATATGACTACTTCTGAGCGCATGCAACATGGCATCTTGCCCAAATTTTTTTCTAAAAAAACATTTTAAATCGTAAAAAGACCCATTTAAGTAAATTTTTTTTGAGAGAACTAATTTGGTAAATATTGTATAAAAAATATTTATTTGGTAAATTTGCTTCAAGAAGAGGGTATGTACATAGTTAGACTAAATCTAGTTGTCAAGAAAGAGAGAATAAATAGAATAGAAGAAGAGAGAGAATAAATATTGTCGCGGATGAGAAAATATCTTAGAGAGAGAATAAATATTGTCTACCAAGATTTGCAGGAAAATATCTTAGAGCGAGAAGAAGAGAAGGGGATTACCTACTTATCAAATTCAACATCGAATTCTTTTCTGGTGAGTATAGTAACCTTTCTCTCATAGAATCTCATTACCTCATTTGCAAATGTAATTCAAATTGGGAGTGATACAAATAAGACATCTAAATGCTTTAAACTATTGTAAACTAGGATGTCACCCGCGCGATGCACGGAATATACTTGTTAATAATTATTATTTAATCTATAAAACTATTATTTTCTAAGATATTGATTCACTGTAAATAATTAATATAGAAATATTATATTTGTAAATTGTTTTCCTTTTATATGAATCATCCAAAAAATTTACATTGATATCACTCATTCATAAAGATATTTTGATTGTCAATCCAATATTAAATATTGAACAATTCAAAGAATGATAAAATGTAAAAAATTATGAAATTTCCACATTGAATATAACCATATGCAACTCAACTTCCAATTAGTATCGAATTGATATACATCTTTTTATATAATAAGACTAATCCTCTCTAAGCGTAGGGATCACCGAAATAAGTTTTGTCTAGTACTTTCATCTATTTCATATGGTACTAGCAAAACTAAGAGTAATCGAGATTGTGTAGTATTAGAAAACATGATGGAATAAAAGAGAATACAATAAAAACATATAATTAATACTCCAATAATTTAATAAAGTACATTCTCTATTTATAGAGAAATTAAAACTTTGGAGATAAGAATAACATAACTAATTGATATGCTTAGAATAACCGGTATGCTTAGAATGAGTATAACGGACTAATTATAATCTTTATCTCTAATACTCTTCCGCTACATAATTTTGCAATATTTTTAAAATCAAAGTTAATTTTTTAAGAGATCGTGTACTATACATTTGAAAAATAGGATATTTTTTGAAAAAAAATGAAAACAATTCAACTTACACGATTTTTCATTTTTTAGAATTGCAACAATTTTTTGAGAGATCATGTGCTATATACACTTGAAAATAAAGTGTTTTTCGAAATAATAAAGAAAATGTTTTTTTTTTTAAAGTGGAAGTGCATTTTAGCACATCAGCTCTGAAAGAACATGAACAATATAGAAATCCTAGTGGTAATGACCGGGTTCGTAGCTCTCAAGTCTTCGACCTTCTCTTTGGGTCTCGTCGATCTTCTTTTGTGTCTCCTCGATCTCGTTCCAAACCATAGATAAAAAAATTACGAAATATGAGAAATAATAAAGATAAATGAAAGTCTATAGGACAAATTCATTGATTGAAACACTCAAAATATAGTTGAAGAAAAAAATCTGAAAAGAAAGATTATGAGATGTTCCATGTTTTAGGAACTGGCCGCGGAATTATGGCAGCACAGATCACGATGGGTGATACTGCTCTGATATTATATTAAGAAACATGGTGGAGTAAAAAAAAATAAAAAGGTAAAAGATATTATTAATACTTCAATAATATAACAAAGTATATTCTCTGTTTATAGAAAAACTAAAACTATAAAAATAAGAATAACTTAACAACTAATATACACGTACATTTTCTAAAAACAATAGTAATTGCAGTTTACTTATAAGACATCGAATATTAAGAATTGGATGTAGAATTTGTAAGTTTATGATTACACTGGAGGTCATTATATGGATGTATGTATCTGCTAATAGGAAACAGATTCTTGAGTGTTTTCCTAAAATATTCACTTCCAACCTTGTTACTATATTAATTCGAATACTAGGCTTGAATAATTATAAAGCTAAGGCACTAATTATTGCATTTTTGTTTTCCTCTTATGTAACATAATGTGAAGTTGTGTTATTGATATAATTTGCATTCTTATTTATTTTGATAAGCATTATAAATTTATCTTAAGTAATGCTATAAAGCCTTTGTCAAAAACAAGTTCCCATACATGGAAAGGAAGGAAAACTTTCATGGAAAGGAGATTTAACGTTTCAAAGAAAGTTCTTAATAAGGCATCTAAGTTTGATTCCCAAGGACTTATTATTGGCAGTCTTGGCTTGTTCGACATGCTTATGAGATTCAATGCTCCAAAACAAGCTCCCATACATGGAAAGGAAGGAAACCTGTAATTGAAAAGAGATTTAAAAGTTCAAATAAGATTCTTAATAATGGATCTAAGTTTGATTCTCAAGGAATCATTGTTGCGAGTTTTGGCTTGTTCTACATGCTCATGAGATTCAATGCTCCAAAGCATGCTCTAATAAATGGAAATTAAGGAAAACCTTTATGGAAAAGGTATTTAAAGGTTCAATTAAGGTTTTTAATAATTGATCTAGGTTTGATTCACTAGGAATCGTTGTTGGGAGTCTTGGCTTGTTCTACATGCTTATGAGATTCAATGCTCCAAAACAAGCTCCCTTACATGAATAGGAAGGAAAACCTTCATGAAAAAGAGATTTAAAGGTTTAAATAAGGTTCTTAATAAGGTATCTAAGTTTGGTCCCAAGAAATCATAGTTGGGAGTCTTGGCTTGTTCTATATGCTCATGAGATTTCATGCTCAAAAACAAGGTCTCATACATGGAAATGAAGGATAACTTTCATGGTAAAGAGATTTAAAGGTTCAAATAAGATTATTAATATGGGATCTAAGTTTGATTCCAAAGGAATTATTGTTAGGAGTCTTAGCTTGTTCTACATGCTCATGAGATTCTATGCTCCAAAACAAGCTCCCATAAATGGAATTGAAGGAAAACTTTCATAATAAAAAAATTTAAAGGTTCAAATAAGGTTCTTAATACAGGATCTGTATTTGATTCCAAAGGAATCATTGTTGGGAGTCTTAGCTTTTTCTACATGGTCATTAGATTCAATGCTCCAAAACAAGCTCCCATAACTCGAAAGGAAGGAAACCTTCATGGAAAAGTGATTTAAAGGTTGAAATAATGTTCTTAATATAGGACCAAAGTATGATTCCTAAGGAATCATTTTTGGGAGTCTTGGCTTGTTCTACATGCTCATGAGATTCAATGCTCTAAAACAAGTTCCCATGCATGGAAAGGAAAGAAATAGTGGGGTATTTGGTAGATTTGGAACAAGGAGTTATGCTAGTAGTAGCAATAGTCATATGCAATTTGGCAGTGTTCCTTACTATGGAAAATTAGTGGATATCATTGAGATAAACTATAACGGGTCGATTCTCAGTTACCTTGTTCAAATGTCTATGGGCCAATACAACAATTTCTAGTGGGATTATAAAGGATAATGATCTAGAATTTAATTCCGTAAAAATTTCACCCTTGATACACACCGGTGACCATGATTATGATGAGCTATACATCCAAGCTTTTGAGGCTCAAATGGTTTATTATGTAGAAGATGAGTTTGATAAGAATTTGAGCATACCTATGCATCTAAAACCATGAGACTTATATGTGATTGGCGAAAATGATGAGAGCAATTTTCATGAATGTGAGTCATATCAACAACAAAACTAGGAAATTTTTTTTCTAGATGGGGAATGGAATATATCATTGGCAAGGTGTTATTTATAATTTCAAATTGTATTTAATATAGTGTTACTTTTATGTATATTGTTTTTGTTTTATTTAATTACATATATCTAAGATGTTTAATGTTGGTTTCATTGCTTATCAAGAACTCGGAAGATGAAACGATGTGAGAGAATGACTAGCTTAACACCATTGGCCGAGGATGGCTCTTCTAGACTAGGTCCATCTACTGTGCGTGCATTTAGGCACCAGCCTCCACCTCAACCCTAGGGTGGCTCTAATAGACTAGGTCCAGCTACTCTTAGGAGTTGGACGCATGTCCCTGCACCTGTTCCGGCACCTGCACCTATCCCACATGTGTGCCTAAAGGTGTTATTTTAAAATGTTACTTAATATATTATGTTACTAGTATCCACTATATTTGGGAATCTAGTCTTATGATTCTCAATATGGGTTTTGTTGCTTATCAGTTACGGTTAAGAGGAAGCATTTTATAGCACCTACACGTACTACTCATCCTCCTCCTCTCGAGCCTCAACCTGATCATGAGCCTCCTCTTCCTCTTAAGCGTCAGCATAATTATGAGTCTCAACATTCAGCTGATTTAGATTATGATGATGAGGAACACGAGGAAACTAAAACACTAGTTCAACATACAAAGACTACTAGACGAAGAGCATGGGTAGTTGATGTAGTCGGTAAGCAGGTCAATTAAGATGTACTAAAACTTACAATTTAAAACTGCATATAGTACTCTGTTTCAGTAATTTATAAGCTGTTTTTTGGCATTTTAATTTTTATATTTGTTTTTATTTTATTTCGAAAACATAGTTTTTTTTTCTTCTATTATTACGAAAATTGGTAACTTTTATGGACTTATGGTTAGTGAAGTCATTTCATTTGATGGATAGTGTAATGTTCTAATAGTGAGTTATTGCTTTTTTTATAAGCCAAAATTTTATTAAATAAAGTAAGAGTACAAGAGGTGCTCTTAGAAGAGTGAAAACAAATAAAAACAACCAAAAGAGGAAAAGGGAAAAACAATTAAGAGCTGCTCAAGCACAAAAGAGGAGCCACACACCAGTCTGGAAAGGTAAAGGAACCACCTCTAACAAGATAAAACCAATTCCAAGATCTGATTCTTACCAAGTTAAACACCTCAAGAACATCCAACTGGGAAGAATTAAAAACAACTCCATTTCTACATAGCCAAATTGACCATATTGTTGCAAACCAAATCACCAAACCTTTCCTTTTAATTCCTTTTCCAGAAAATAAGCCTCTGAATTGCAGAAACCACCCACTATAGGAATTAGGCACCACACTCTGTAACCCCAACCAATCCAAAATTAATCCCCATAAAACTTTCGCAATCCTACAGGAAAGAAAAAGATGCTTGACATTTTCATTCTGTTCACCACATAAAGGATAGATCAGAGTTGCGTTATTATGGAGAACACCCCTATGCAACAGATTCTCCCTGCAGGGAATTTTGTTTCTAAATGCCAACCATGAAAAAATAATAACCTTCGAAGGAGAACAAGAAGACCATAGGTTATTACAGATATTTAGCAAGTCAGCAGGCTCATTAGTTTAAGGCAAGCACTTTGAAACCACCAAAGAGTACGCCGAGCTTACCGAAAACATTCCTGAAATGCCTGGAGACCACTTCCAACTGTCTTCTTTTAAAGGTTGAAGGGTAGCATTCTTCAACTGAGCCAGCAATTCATGAAAAAGAGTAAGTTCCCAATGGAAGAACTGTCTTCTCCAAGGGAGCCTCCACTGCCAAACCAAACCATCCCAAGTGACCACATCAGAAATTACATAGGTTTTGCATTCAGAAATTTGATAGAGCTGCGGAAAACGAACCCTTAATGGTTGATCAATAATCCAAGAATCCTCCCAAAACCGGGTACCTGACCCGTCCCCTACACATTTTAATAATCCTGCATTAAACCACCCAGAACCATTGAAATTGCATGCGTTACACACATCCTTCCATCACCTGGAATAAGAAGAGGGATAATGAGATTGAAAAAAATCAGGAGAAGTAGCAAGGCTGCCAGTTCTTAAAAAAATAATCTGAGCCCAAAGACTCTTCTTATCATTAACTAGTTTCCAGGCCCACTTAGATAACAAAGCTATATTAAAGCTTTGAATATCTTTAACTCCTAGTCCACCTTCCTTTTTTGGTTGGCATACTTCTCTCCATTTAACCCAAGCCATCTTTTTATTATTAGAAGTACCACCCCACAAAAACTTTCTCTGTAGATTACGAATCTCCGCTAAAACAGAGATAGGGGCCTTATAGAAAGAAAGGGAATAAATAGGCAGACTATTCAAGACCGAATTAATCATAGTCACTCTTCCTCCTAGAGAAATAAATATCCCTTTCCAAGCTGCCAACCTAGATTTGATCTTATCAATCACGGGCTTCCACGTTCTTTTTCTCTTTGCACTAACCCCCAAAGGAATTCCCAGATACATAATAGGAATTTTTTTCTGTTGACAATGTAAAAAATCTGATGCTGAGGATAAGAAATGAGGATCCACATTAACGCCATACACACTGTTTTTTGAGAAATTAATTTTAAGACCCCAAACAAGCTCGAAGCATCGAAGTACTGCCTTTATCACCTAGAGGTTATCCCAAGACGCCTCTCCAACTAGGATGATATCATCTGCATAATGTAGGATTGAGATCTCCACACCATCATTCCCTATCTTAAAAGGTTTGAATTTATTGGAAGAGACAGCTTGCCTCATTAAACCTGCCAGACCTTCCGCCACTAATAAGAAGAGGAAATGTGCTAATGGATCACCTTGCTTCAACCCTCGCTGAATAGGGACTTCCTTAGATGGACTCCCGTTAACCAGAAGTGAAAGATCACCACTAAAGATACAAGCCTTGATCCAAGAAAGGAAAGTCTCAGGAAAACCAGTTCTCAGTAACATATAGTGTAAATACTTCCAAGATATTGTAACAACAAAGATTTTTAGCCAATCCAAGTTAGCCAAACTTGAGTAAAATAATAATATTTTTGATTTTTTAATTAAAAATATAAAAAGTAAATGAAGATAAAAATTATTTTTTTATTGGTGTTGGTCATTTTAAGTTGGCCAAAAATCTTGGTTGTTATTGTAAAGAACTTGTCCACTAACCTAATTAAGTGGTGGTATTGAGTTGCTGGTTTTTCCCCTCACCTTGTTGCTTTGAACCTTAGGAATTTTTTAAAGATGTGTATGTTAGTTGCAAGTTTGAGATCTTTCTGATTTAATATGCACACATAAATAATATCAAGTAATTGCAAGTTCCTTCCATGGTGATTGATTACTTGTTTGCTACATAAAAAAGAATGGAAAAACTCACTTATACCAATATTATTACTACTTTTTTTGAATCTACATGTTTTGTTTTTCTTTCTTAGATGAACATGATACAAGAAAGACCAAAAGGCTTTCCTCTCATGATGTTTGGTCACTTCTCACTGGTGAGAAGGTTGTAGTGCAATGGAATAATGTGGGCCATTCTATTGAAGATATGGTGGAGGATTGCTTAATAGATTCTTAGGTGACATGGCGAGAGACTTTTCTCTATTCCCTATTAGTTATACTAGCTAGAAGAAAGTTGATGAGGATTATAAAAATGAAGCATTTAAGAAAACTATTCAGGTAAGAATGTGGGATTTATTTATATTGTGTTATAAGAAATTTTCACTTCTTATATCATATGTGCTTAGTTTTATTTGTAATGTTATATTTCTTAATCTTATGGAACCCACAAGACTACTCCTTTTAGAGCCATGGTCATGTGGTAAATGGTAATTACTAATTAATTTGTCAACCACATATTCCAAGTTTCAGAGTTATGTTTTTTCTAAATTATTTTATTGTGTTTAATTTATTGTAAAACCAATTATATATAGTAAGTTACACTTTTAATTTATCAACAACTACAAAAGGTTCTGTGACTAAATGCATCAAGTTCGATCACATTGGGAACCGATCCTCATCCGTGGAAGCTAGCCATCCAAATGAACATTATTAATTAATTAAGGTAAATGCATATATAGTAATTATATTATATTAGTATGATGATGAGAGAAATTAATGAATTCAGTTGCACACTTGAGATAAGTACATAGCCACTATTAATTATATTATTACGGTCATTAACATACCAATGTCTGCAATTATATATATATATATATATATATATATATATATATATATATATATATATATATATATATTATGGTTAAATATATTTTTGGTTTTTGAACTTTTGCAGAAATTTATTTTTAGTATTTGAACTTTAAAATGTCAGTTTGTAATCCCTAAACTTTGAAAATGTTCGTTTTTAATCCTCCCGTAAATTTTTTGGTGACGTTGCAATTTGATATGCAGACACGTGGACTTGATGAAGGGCCCTCAGTTTGCCACATCACCAGAAATTGTATGCAGGGACTAAAAATGAACTTTTTGAAAGTTCAGGGACTAAAAACCGTTGTTTTAAAGTTTAAGGACTAATAATGAATTCTCGCTAAAGTTCGGGGATCAAAAACATATTTAACCCTATATATTAATAATCATTTTTAATAGGTCAAATTTGATGTTGATTTTGATCTTCACAAAAGTCACATCATGATATCAATTGACTCAAAATGGAAGGATAATAGGCAAAATATGTGGGTACAAGTTGATAATGACATACGTAACACAAATCAACTTGTTGCATTGGTTCCAAAAGGAGTAAATAAGGATCAATGGGCAACTCTTGTTGACTATCACCTTAGTGAAAATACTAAGGTAAATCTTTAGTTTATCATTTAGCGAGCAGTGTAATATGTTTTTGTTTGATTGACTGACTTAACTTTGAAGCTTACCATTTATCATATGTAGTTTGACTTTTTAATCTAATTTTTTCACTGATAAGAAAAAATGGCCAAGAAAACAAGGTGAATAGGAAAAATCTGACAATTTCCCATACAAGTGGATCAAAGAGCCATGCATGTAGCACCCTGTATTTTATTGATATTCAACTCTTTGCATTAACGTGGTTTTTACACTTAGCTTCTTTCTTGGAACGTGTAGGATGTAGAGCATAGACGTCCAATTAGAAGGAGAGAAGTGTGGATAGCTACTACTCATAAACGTGCTAACGAAGAATTTATAAATGACCAAGCCAAAGAAGTCGGTATAAGTATTTATTTTTGGTCATTGATATTTGGAAAATGTATAGTTCTTCTATTCATTGTTGTCATCTTGTAAATGTGTTCTAACAAGAATCATGTGATCCATTCTCTATAACCAACACATTGCCGGCTTGGCATAATCAAATACTTCTATTATTATTTTTTTCATTAGCTATATTAAAATATGTCACCAATTAACTTATTGTGCTAGGGTTGAAATTAACCTTGATTGGTTTTACTATTTTGTTATTTTAATTGACTTATTATACCTTGCATTTCTTGAGCTACCAGAGTAGCTAGTTCTGCCAATTATAATTTGATATATAAAGTTTGAAAATTATTATGTTCCGGTCGTAATTGAGAGTTGGTAAAAATTATATAATTAGGAAGACTTGTTAGAAATTGATGGATATTGACTTAGATGATCACAAGAGACTAAACAAACTATTGATAGCTATACATGCATATGAGTTTAACTCAGCTAGAACAGTTTGATTGAAAAATGTATGTTGTACAAGTTATAATTGTACTTTCTAAGTGAGTGCTTATAATACTTATGTCTTATAACCTCTCTTCTTAAAGTCATATATTTATGTGATTTTTGTAGGATAAAATTCATGCTATTGAATCAAGTTCAACAGTTTCTCCAAATATATCTATGGAAGATTCTTTAGCCCGCGCTTTAAGAGGAAAATAACATTGTGGTCGTGTATGGAGCTTGGGATTGGGCCCTTGCCCATCCCAAGTTTTTGGACGTGGCACTCGTTCTTATGGTAGGATGAACTCATCGACTACTTTTATTAGGAGTTTCAAAACAAAGTTGATTACTTGAAATCAGTAGTGGAGGAATATAACAAGAGATTTGAGATTTTGATGAATTATTTCATGCGTAGCGGCCAATTTCCTCCGTATCTAGCTATGTTCCAAAGTACACCGATAATATTTGTAATTTCATTATGAAATACTCTCAATTATCTCAGATGGATTCTTTTTTGTTTTTTTAGCATTAACAAATTTAGAATAATGATAATTCTCAATTTCCTTCTTTACTTGTTGCTTTGTCGTTGCTAACAAGTTCCTTTTTAATTTTTTTTTATTTGTCCATTTGATGCTTCTCCAAGTGCTTATCATCCTAATATTCTTTGGCAAAGACACACACAATGTATTATGTAAAAAATAGAGTTGGGTACGCGGGCTGCTCGCCCTGCCTCGCAAAAGTCTGCTGACTTAACGCGTCATTCGCCTAAGCAAGTAATTTAAATGGACTTGAAAAAATAAGACCCGCGTCCGCCTGCAAAGTTCGCAAACATTTGCGGGCATCCACATAACTCTTTTTTCTACATATAGCAAAAAAAAATTTGCTTTTTTTACAGATTTTTTTTAACCATTATTTTTAGCGGTACATGTTTGAAATCTTTCATAAAAATGTTTTAAAAAAAGTACATTAGGGATAGTTTTCTAAAATAACTTTAGCATTTTCTTCTCTTTTTTTTTGACAAAAGGGATGGTTTTATTATTTTTTTTTTTGCCAAGAAAATGAATGGTTATAGATCACTTTTGTTTTTGTTTAGGTTTTTTTTTCAAAATTCTAAGACCTATTTCTGATTTCATTTTGACAAAAAAAATGCGGATATCCGCAGAGCCCTCGGATTTTGTCTGTTCAAATCGCGGGTAAATGGTTTGTGCTTAAATGTTTAATAGATTATGTTTTGATGATGACAAATACAATAGCAATAAGTTATGTGTAGTATGTTTTGACGATGACAAATGTAAGATTAAATTAAGAATGAACATGCTACTATATGAGCTTAATGGAGTGCATTATACCATGCATGATTATATGTTCTATAGTGTGATATACAAGTTGATAATCATGCAATGTGTACATAAATGCTTGATAGTCTAACTAGACTTATATATTTATTAATCAAGCATATTTGATATTGAGTTTGGATGTTCAGACTGACTATGATTTTCAAGTGAGAAATGTCTTGTAGGATAGTCAAGTATTAAGAGTGAGCAATGATCAACAATTATGGAAAACTCAATTATGCTCGACTCAAGAAGGAGAAAGCCGATAATAAGCAAGAGCTTATACTATTATGGAAGAGAAACTAACAAGCTTAGATTGCAACAACAAGCCTAAGGATTTAGTTTGGTATATTTCTTTTCTAGTAAGTGTAAATTTGAGAAGTCCTTGCATTCATAGCATCGTTTAAACGTAGCCTTCAAAACGTGTTTTTCAAAGAAATTGGTTATAAAGTGTTTTATCATGAGAAAATTGTTTTTCAATTAGATAAGGATATTATAAGTTTGTTTATGTTTAAAAGTGCTCAAATATTTGGTTTGAATTTGTTAATAAGTATAAACAAATATATTTTCAACGATAGTCGTATATAAAAGCTGATATATGTTTACCGTTTTGATCCTATTCAATATTCTTATGTACTCCATACAGAGTTTGATGCTTATTGTAAAATTAAAAAAGCCAAACCAGAAGTAGTAATTAAAATAACCATCATTAGTCCAAGAAAATACTATATGCACTTTCCCATGATGTATGTACGATATAGGAACCATACCAAGATTCAAACAATAATCAAATTATTATGGCTATGCTACAATATTGGCAAGTAATAAGAATTTGATGCATAAATGAACCAAAATTGCATGATTCATATTTCATTGACATAAATGAAATATGAAGTCATTAAAGAAGACTCACCTTCTGTTTTTTCTAAAATCTCAAATAAAAATAAGTTTTTAAAACTATATAAGCAATATTTTCTTAAATTATATAAACTATATTTCAAATTTATTTTTCAGAATATTATTTTTAAATTTATAAACTAAACACTGCATTTTTTTGGAATGATCAATTTTCTGAAATTAATATTTGAGAAAAATAATAATTTAATTATGCTGAAAATTGTTTTTAACTTAAACTAAAATATTTTTAAAAAAATTAAATTTAAAAACAATAATTTAAAAAAATATAGTTTAGAAATTAAAAAATAAAATAAAAAAAATCTGAATTTAAAATATTTTATAAAAATATTTTAAATGAGGTTTTATTTTAACATATTATTTAATAATATTTTTAAATAAAAAATATTTAATTTCTTTGGTTTACAAAGAAATTAACCACACCCGGAATTGAACCATGTACCTCACACCCAAACACATGTCCTTGCCAGCTTTGTTGGCCTTACCAGACAAAAAAATATTTAATTAATTAAGTATATAAAAAAGAAAAATACATATAAACTGTTGAAAATACTAAATACTTCACTATAAACTATATTCATTTGTAATGTGAAATTAATATTTGACAAAAATAATAATTTATTTCTGTTGAAAATTGTTTTTAACTTAAACTAAATTATGTTTTTTTAAAAAATTTAAATTTAAAAATAATAATGTAAAAAAAATATTGTTTAGAAATTAAAAAATAACATTCCAAAAATCAGAATTTAAAATATTTTTATATTTAAATGAGGACTTAATTAAATATAGTAGTTTAATAATATTTTAAAATACTAAATATTTAATAAATTACGTATATAAAAAAAGAAAAATCCATAAGAGTGTATTCCTTGAGACTTGAACCCAAGAATTTTGGTTGTTTGGATAAGGCTTCCACCAACTAACTATGAAGCATAGCCATCACAATGCATTTTATCCTTTAAATTATATGTAGCAGTAGATGGACTTGCATAGTTGAATTAATGTCAATCATTCAAATAACACCCACATAATATAGTTGAATCAAATCACCATATAACATACACAAAAATATTTTATGTTCATATTTTCAACAAGTGAAATGAATATTAACATCTTAAAATTGTTTAGAGATTTCAGGCAGTTAAGACTATAAAATTATCTCCTTTCTTTTGTAATATTGTTATTTTTCATATTGTTTGAAACATCAACTTTGAGGGTGTTAGTACCTAATATTTTGTGATATTATGGTGATGAAAATTAGTCAACTTTTAGCACTGTTTATCAAATTGCTGACATTAATAGAGTACATCAGATAAATGAAATTCGTCTGCAAACAGCAATATGATATTAAATTTTTAGCTCTAAGTAAATAAGAATGGGATTCAAATCACGTGTCCCTAAATCATGTCCCCAATTTTGTCCCACCAATAGAATATCGTCACGTCATTAAAAAATATTTCCTTTAATTACAATCTTTAATTTCTTAATAGAATTTTTTAATGACGTGACGATATTCTATTGGTGGGACATGATTTGGGGACACGATTTGGGAACACATGATTTGAATCCATAAGAATGATACCTTTGTGAGTTACTAAGTATAATGAGAAAAATAAAAATCAACCTCATTTAATTTCTAATTTTCTACACCAACTTTTTTTTTTCAGGAGGAAGGGGTGTGTGAAGGTAAAGGATGATTTTCTCAAATTCTGTTGGATTCTCCTTGTATGTGTCGTCCATTTCAAGTGGGGTATTAGTACATAATATTCAAAACTATAGATGAAAATCTAGTTATTACAGAAATTGGATGATATTTGAAGGGGCCTATAAAAGAAACTTTACTACTAAGTGAAGGTGAGTAACATACTATACTTGTGCAGGTGAGTAACATACTATGAGGATCCACCAATTCATGAACATCTTCCATATACCATAAGCAAAATCACAGGTTAATAGAAGATGAGATAGAGACTCTTGTGCATCATTACAAAACACACACCTAGCTTGACTCTTGAGGAGTAATTTGACCCTATATCATTGATGTGATTTTTCTTTTTGTTTTTTGTTTTTGTTTAACATCCTATATCATATATTGATAGATTATATGAAGATTTTTAAATAAAATTATCACGTAATAATTATATTATTTTAAGTTAAATCGCAGGAATTGATAGTAGTTGATGATTTCTCTTTGGTTCAACAAATAATTGTAAAAACATTGGTACCATGAACATATTGCAAATTATTTTGAAAATAGTTGAATATTTTTTTTTTGCCATGTTCCATTTTTGTACTTTTCTCCTTCATTTTATTAAATAAATGAGAATAACGGTAGCAATACAACTATATAATATACATTTTAGATTAAATTTTACTACTAAAATATGTTGTCTTTAAATTTTCATGTAGTATATAATTATAAAGGAAAAAAAATCGTTTAGTCCTTGACTTTAGAGTTTGTTCACATTAGTCCTCGAAAATTTAGGAAGTGCAAATAAGTCCCTTACGTTGTGCATAGTGATGCAATTTTGTCAATGCCGTTAGTTTATAATCCAAATTGTTAAGTTTTTTTGACTAAATTGAACATTTTTGAAAAAATCAAGGACTAAATTAAACTTTTGATAACAAACACAAAGACTTATATTCAAAAAACTCAGGGACCAAAATGAACCTTTAATATTTAATAGAAACACATGGACTAAATTAAACTATTCATAATAACTGACATCAAGATATACATTGTCATGTTGTTGGTGTTTACCTTTATTTGATTCTCTATATAAACTAATTTTATTTTATATTATCAACCTTGGTCTTGTAGAATTGCTGTTGTAGTGTTATTTTCAAATTTTTTGTATAGTGAATACTAATTGTGCTTTTTATATATAAAATAATATCTATTTAATTTGTAGATAAAAAAAATGATTTTATTTGGTTTTAAAAATCAAAATGTAATTTACAAAGTAATTTCTTAAATACAACATCATTGTCAAAGATATAAATTCCTTAGTCCAATTGAAATTTAGTAATATTCGAAATATAGAATATAATTGCAATAATCAATACCATTGGTATTTTGTCTGGTAAGTTTGAAGGTCATTTTAATGTTTGTTATTTTAAACAAAATTGTTGCATGATTTTGAATATTGATGATTTTCTACAAAGTTAAATCACATTTAAAAGTTAACAAAGTATTTTTAGCACTTTTTTTATATCAATATATTAGATAATAATTTAGTGTATGTTATGATGTAAGTCTAAATCCTCAATTTTCACATAAATATTATCTAAATAAAAGTTTTACATAAATTTAAAATAATAGAAATTAAATTAATTGAAATTTATTAAGGGTGCATTAAATACTTCTTTTAAAAGGTGTACAGTTGGAAAATAAAAAACACTATAGGTACCAAGAGTTTTGTTTTGTTATCCTCTTTTCTTTTATTGCTTCCACCACACTGAAAGCAAAGTCAATCTCTCCACCGTGCCGCCTTCAAATCTCAAGTGTTGCTGATCAATTCTTTCTGTACTTAAGAAAAATGGTTCTCCAAAATTCAAATTCAAGGTCCCAAACACCACCATGAACCAAGTTTCATTTTGCAACTATTAATGAGAAATATCCTAAATAGAACCACCCACATTGTGACGTGGACAGTTCCAACTCCAACTCATTGCTAGGTTTTTGTTTTTTACCAGATGAAGACGAGAATGAAAAAAATTTTAGTTCATCACCTTCTGTAGTTTGAAGAGGGTTGAGGTGGAACACATAAAAGTAGATAAAGTTTGTTTTAGTATTTTAACCACAACAACACTAGTCTGTTGGGTATATTGAGACTTGGGTAGGTATTCATCAAGAGAGGGTTTGCACTTCTTCGGTGCAAAAATAGTTAGTTGAGAGGATTTGCAATTCTTCCATGCAAAAATTGCAAGTTGAGTAATAAAATCCAGTGTGTGTTCGTCGACATATGCTTTAAGGTGCCAAAGATAACCATGCACCTCAAGGCATGCATCCACGAAAACACAGAACATTTTATTACACAACTTGCAATTTTTGAATGGAAAAATTGCAAACCCTTTTAACTGACCATTTTTGCACGGAAAAATTGCAAACCATCTCATGACACGTAACTACCCTAGTCCCAATTACACCCAAGAGACTAGTGTTGTTGTGGTGAAAATACTAAAACAAACTCTCTCTATTTATAAGATTAGTCCACCTCACCCTTTTTCAAACTACACATTGTGGGACTTCTACCACTTTCATTCTACTAGCTACTCAATGTGGGACTTCACCTGGATGAATACAAAACATATCCTCCCTTCATCCAAAGTCTAGCACATTTTCAACTCGTCTTTTCATCATTTGCAATCGAAGGTTTTGCTATGATCCTTCCATGCTATAGAATCCATCAAGTAGCATGACTCTCTTCAAAGGGCGTTATTATGCTCTCTTTAAAGGAACGGTGCACTGCAACATGCTACTAATACTATTAATTTTATGTTCTCTATTTAGCATTAGGGTTTTCGCTGGTTATGAGAGTGGAATATTTATCACATGTCGATCATAATAAAACAATGAAAGTGACTTTTCTTTAAAATATCAATCGCACAAGAAAAAAACATAAAACACTGTGCTACACAATTCCTACAAGCGAAGGTATAAAAATCACAAAAATTCTCTGTCAAGTTAAATTCTATTCAACACGCAGAAATATACATTCTTGTTCTCACATGACATGTTAGATATTAAAATAATATGGTGTTAATACTACCAAATTTTCTATTTTTATTGCAGTGTTAGAGTTTTGTGGGTTCTGAGAGATGAATGTTCATCACATTTCTCACATCCTCACACCATGGAAGTGATTTTTCGTTTTGTTTTTTTTTAACATCTTATACCATACATAGATAGATTATATGAAGATTTCTAAATAAAATTATCACGTAATAATTAGATTATTTTCAGTAAAATCGCAGGGATTGGTAGCAGTTTATGATTTTCCTTTGGTTCAACAAATAATTGTAAAAACATTGGTACCATGAACATATTGCAAATTATTTTTCAAATAGTTGAATTTTTTTTTTTGCCATATGCCATTGTTGTACTTTTCTCCTTCATTTTATTAAATAAATGAGAATAGCGGTAGCAATACAACTATAAATTATACATTTTAGGTTAAATTTTACTACTAAAATATGTTGTCTTTACAGTTTTATGTAGTATATTTATAAAGAGAAAAAATCGTTTAGTCCTTGACTTTATAGATAGTTAACTCTATTAAAATATCATCAATGGGGGTTGGAATGGGCTAGGCCGCCTATTGGGGTCATGTGATTTTTTAAAAAGAGTAAGTTTAGGCTTTTTAAAAGACCTATTAAAATAAAGAGGTTAGTCTTAAGCTTTTAAAATGTCTTTAAACCCTATCAAGCCGACCCAATTAAAAAATTAAATTATTTATTTATTTATTTCTAACATTATAATTTGAATATAATAGTTAAGAAAAATATAATTAGAGCTGACAAAGCGGACCAACGCGTCTTGTTTTTTCCCATCATAAAACAGGCCCGGGGCGGGCCAACCCACTTTTCAAATGTGGGTTGGCGGGTCAACCCACTTAATCATAAAAAACTATTTATAAACTCATTATTAAAACATTATAAAATTTAAAATTCATATACTCAAATTTTTTCTTAATAAATAATAAATATATATATATATATATATTACTATCTTATATCCAACACATTTTAAATAACTATGTTATCTCATATTCAAAAATAAATATTAAGTATATAATTAAGTAAAAGAATTGTCTACAACTCTTAAGAGAAACCAATATGGTATTCGAATATAGTATTTGAATATGGTATTCGAATATGGTATTCGAATATGCAAGCCTATATTCGAATAGCATTCGAATATGAAAGCTTATATTCGAATATACAGGTGAAGAATTGAAAACAGGAACCCCATATTCGAATATAGTATTCGAATATGCAAGCCTATATTCGAATAGTATTCGAATATGAAAGCTTATATTCGAATATACAGGTGAGGAATTGAAAACAGGAACCCCATATTCGAATATGGTATTCGAATATGGAGCCCAAAATCTATAAATAGGGGTGTCTTGGTTCAAAAGGGAATGTTCTTCAGATTTCCTCACTTCTCACACCAAAAACCTCTGTTCCCAAACCAACTAAATTATAAGTCTGCATCCTTAAGGCTTCCATTTCAAAGTACTAAGGTTCCAAACTGTTGATCCAGATTCAGAGGCATAGGAATCAGAATAGGAGTTTGGGCTTGGAAGCGAAGGATACAGGATTCAGGGAGTTCTAGGTAACCCTGAAAGCCTCAAATCCTTAAATACTTGGAATTTAGGAACATGTGACTAGGGAATGCTAGAAATATGTTATTAGGGAAATCAACTGTCATGTTTTGCCTATGTATGATTGAAATATGCATGATGTGGTATGATTTTGATATGCCTTATGATGATAGATGATGCATGTGTTGTTGTGAAATATGTTAAAGGTATAAATAAGGTTTTTCAGAGTTAAATGCGATACTAAATGGGAATTTGATACTAAAAAGATTTAAAAGTAGTTTGAAAAGGATTGAATCCCAGTAGTAGTATATTCAGATATGTGTTTGAATATGGAGTGTCATATTCAAATACATATATGAATATAACACATTTGTCAGATAGAATCCGAATAAATGAGAGTGTGTAATTGGATAAAAGGATACTGGAAACCCTTGTTTGTACGCTATGTTCTTAATGTGAATGTGTGATGCATTAGAACCGTAAATGGAAATGTTGAGTAAGAGGGTTAAGTTCCGCCGCAAGTGAACCGGATAAGAGGACAGAGCAGAAAATGGAAAAAAATGAGAATGTAGGGTTATCCCGAGAGAGGGAAAAATAACCCGAAATACTGGGCTATCTTCACGAGGTAGGTAGTCTAAAGTACAAAGGGTACTATCTTCACGAGGTAGATGGTTACCTGCGCTAGCTCGAGAGAGAGTTAGTAGCCCGGCAGGAGGATCCTTGGGGGACGCTCGCCAGGACCATGATGATGAGCTCAATACGCGTTACTACCACGTGTTTTGGGGGATTCCCGATGCACAGGGTTTCCCGTTAAAAGAGGAAAGAAATGGAAATGGAAAATGATCATGCATACATATCTATGTGATTGAGATTATACTTGTTGTATGTGTGTTTGTTAGGATTGGATTTGGGACGGTTTTCTAGTTAGATTGGCTGTAATATTGTATAAAACTGTTTTTATGGCGGACGGGTTACTCAGTTATATGTCGAGCATATAACTGACGGTTACAGTATCGCAGGTGGCTCGGACTCGGAGGGTGTCAGCGCGTGACTAGTTTTGCAGCCTTTTCTGTTACTTAGGTAGTCATTTGAGTCTTTATATAGCTACCTTAGCTGGACATATGTAGATCCTCTAGACTGTGGACAAACACTATATGTTATGTATACATTTTATTAAATTCCGCTGTGTTCTGTTTTGTTTAAAAAAAAATTACCCTAAAATTTAGGTGTTACAACAATTGTTAAAGTTAAATGGATAGGAGGATTTGTAAGAGGATTTAGCATTACTCCTACTATTACTTAGTTACTTTTGCCAAAGACATTTGATCAATACGTTCCACCAAGAAGTCAAAGTAAAATGGATTGGGATGCAGGGGTTCTTCTTCTATCAAGTGTTCTTTAAATTCCAACAACTGCTGTGCAAATAACTCTGGCCAACTCATAGTTTCTTCACCATCTTCTTCATTATGTAAACTCTCGGTTTTAGAGGAAGTTTGTCCTTGATTAATTTCATCCCTTAAATGAACATTGTTTTTGTCCTACAAAATGAAAAACACAAGATCAATAATTTAATTATTACTTATGATAACAACTAATCTATACATACCATTCCCAAAACAAAAAATTCTCAAAGTATAATAAAATCTTAATTAGCAATTATCCCCCAAGAAATTGAAAAAAAAAATGTAATCGCTACAAAGTTTGGTGCTATTTAAATTAGTTGCCATTAATTATGGAAATAAATTCACATAAGATGTGCCTAGTAAAGGTAATTAAATGTTTCATATCACATTAATTACTTACAGTTTGAGTGATAGCAGGAAGAACAAGAGTAGTAGTGGGCCTCCTTCGTTGTTGATTAATTCTAATATTATTTCGTTGAACTTGAAGTCTTTTACTCCTCCTCAGGTTAGTAGTTTCATTATTTGTATGATCTGCATTAGCATTTCGTTGAGCTTGAAATTCAAACATTTGATTCTTTCTAAATCTACACACAACATAGTTATTCTCCTGCAACAACAAAACGTACAATAATAAATTTTAATAATATAACTAGGTCATCAAAATTCAAACTACATAATCCATACCATAATAAAAACCCCTCTTGTTGTTGATTAAAAAGAAACATAAAAAAAATTGTTTGAATTAGTTGTGGTTGTATGGCTTGTACTTGAATGCCATAGAATTATATATGATTTTTATGAAATTATTATTCATCAATACAACTCACAAACCGATTCAAAAAGAAGTATTTCTCCATTGACGTATGCATGTTTGGGAAAATAAATTGGAAAACAATCTTAATTTTTTCAATTAAAAAATACAAGATCTCAAGAAGTTAGCATTGATAAACAATTATTTCTTTAAATAAATTAGTCAAACATGCATTAATAATGTACATAAATGGAAGTAATGCATTGTGGTGCAGTCAAAAAAGCAAATGTCAGTTTTAGCAAATTAAAAAAATCTAATGAGAATTTTAAATACAACAATACTTAAAAGAAAAAAAAATCAATATCAAAAAAGGAAAAAAATTAAATTAATAGAGGAAGAAGAACAAAAAAAATAAACTAGGTCTAAGAAACTAACATTTTTATAATAATAAAATATGAGATAATCGATAACTAGAAAATTACGAAAAAAAACATATGAAGAGTACTACTACTTACTGATGGATGGCTAAGCAAAGAAGAGTTAAGGGTATATTCATGCATGACCCATCCACCATCATGAATGGTACCACTCTTCTCAAACCGATAACGTTTCTTTGATCCAATACATCTCTTCATCTTATCTTCCACTATTGGTTTTCCAGCATTTTCACCTTCCCAAGATCCACACCCAATGGTTCGAGAGAAGCGTGAACCATTAGAGAACTTCTTCTTGAGAGTGGTGAAGAAGTAAAGGTCCTGTCCATTTGAACCTCCAAAAGCCTCCCAAATCTCCCAAGGGTTCATTTGACCGTACAAGTCAAATTCAACGATGGTAGCTTCCTTTGGTTTACCGTGGACCTTGTTGTAGAGGAGCATTACGAGTTCTTTATCGCTTGGATTGAAATTCTTGCTTGAGAATGCAAGAAAAGCCATCGATATGAGATCTTTGATAATTTCTGTAGAGATTAATTTTTCTTACTAAATGCTGTGGAGATTAATTGTGACAAAGGTTAAGCTTATACAGATTTTAAATGATGGTAAATCAAATCTAATCTATTAAATGCTATCAATAAAAATCTGATGTTTTAAATATTTTTTAATTTCATTTATTACTTTTTTTTGTCATAATCTGTATCAGAGATCAGTTTCATAGGTTAACTTCATGTTTAATTTATTGCGCTTTGCAAGTTTTCAATTGTAATTAAGTTGATATCAATACCAAATTTTTTTTTGGTAGTGGTATTAATACTAGAATCTCAGAATATAAGAAAATTTATGACTGATTTTCTATCATTAAATATTTTAAGCAAAATAACGTAAATATTTTACTCACTTTGATCTGCAATACCTGTAGTTTAAGGTTTTGGCTTAATAACTAAGAAAAACATTTAACACTCTTAATTTTACAAAATAAACTATTTAATTTCCTAATATACCCTTTTCTCTTTTATAATTAAATTTTTCTCTCAATCTTAAATATTGGCATTAACTTCGTTCTCCGTACTCAATATTAACTCTCTCTCCTTTGAGGATATAGTTGGAAAAAAGCAATTAATATCATCATTAGAATTTTAAAGTGACAAGTAATTTGAAATCTTTTTTTGCCTAAAACGACATGTATTATGGAACGGAGGGAGTAGTTCACAATTTAACTACTTCTGAGTGTCTGCCACGTGGCATCTTGCCCAATTTTGTTTTCTAAAAAAAAACAGATTTTAAATCGTAAAAAGAACTATTTAAGTATAAAAAATATGAGAGACCTAATTTGGTAAATATTTTTTAAAAAATTATTAATTTGGTAAATTTGCTTCAAGATGAGAGTAGTGTACATAGTTAGACTAAACCTAGTTGTCAAGAAAGATAGAATAAAACGAATTAACTCATTAGTGTATTTTTATGTGTTGCCGATGAGAAAGAGAGATAATAAATACTGTCTACCAAGATCTGCGGGAAAATATCTTAGAGCGAGAAGAAGAAAAGGGAATTATCTTATCAAATTGAATGTCGTAACCTTTCTCTCATAGAATCTTTTTACCTCATTTGTAAATGTAATTCAAATTGGAAGTGATACAAATAAGACATCTAAATGCTTTAAATTATTGTAAACTAGGATGCCACCCGCGCGATGGACGGAATATATTTGTTAATAATTATTATTTAATCTATAAAACTATTATTTTCTAAGATACCGATTCAATGTAAATAATTAATATAGAAATATTATATTTGTAAATTGTTTTCCTTTTATAAGAATCATAAAAAAATTTACATTGATATCACTCATTCATAAAAACATTTTGATTATCAATCCAATACTAAATCGTTCGCTATTGAATCTGGAATTTTGGTTCTTTTCAAAAATTTTGATATTTTATAATGCATATATGAGTAACCCGTGGATCATACCAATCAAATTATTTTTTTTCCATTTTAATGTAAATCAAAATGTTAGTGAAAAGAAAAATATTATTGGAAAGAAAAAAAGAATAGATATTTTTAGACCATCAAAAAAAAAATTCTTGAATTTGAGTTAGAGACTCGAAATCGATCAAAAGCGGAATACATGAGTCAAATAGATCTTAAATCATCTCTCTCAAACCAAGAAAAAGATATTGAAGAAGATTGTGCGGGATCGGACAGGAAAAAGGGTGGTAAGTATATAAAGAAAACAAAATACAAGAAAAAAATAGAGGCAGAACTCAATTTCTTACTAAGAAAGTATTTGGGTTTTCATTTGAACGGGAAGGATTCCTTTAATCAAAGAATACTTAATAATGTGAAAGTATACTAAGTCTAGATATTATGGTCATTCATAATCAAAAGAATTTCACTCTTCCGGGATTGATGAAAAATAAGGAATTGATGAAAAAGGAAATATTTTTTATCAAACCGGTTCGCCTGTCTAAAAAAACAATGAACAATTTTTTATGTACTTTTGTTGATTCATACTAGTAAGCGCCAAATTAATCAAAGATACCGAGAAAAAAAAGAAAGTTGATAAGACTAATTTTGATAAATACATTACAAGAAGAAGAGATCAAAAGATAAGAGAAAATAAAGAAAAAAATCATTATGATTTGCTTGTTCCTGAAAATATTTTATCTCTTAGAAATAGTGTCCATACAAACACAATATTTTACAACGAGAATAAAGTCCATAATTGCTGTCAAGTTTTGGCTAAAAATAAAGATCTTGATAGAGATAAAAAAAAAAACTAATGAATTTAAAAATTTTTCTTTGGCCAAATTATCGATTAGAAGATTTAGCTTGTATAAATCGATATTGGTTTGATACCCATAATGGAAGCCATTCTGGTATAGTAAGAATACATATGTATCTTCGATTGAAAATATCTGGTATACAAAGACAAATGAAATATAGACATAAATAAGACAAATGGAATATATACATAAATGCAAACACACATTGTGGCATTCATACTAATTCAACTATGTATCCATTAGATTGAAAAATGAATCAAATGAAAAAAAAAATCATATTATCTTTTAAGTATAGAATTTTTTATTTGCTGAATCCATAAATATAGTATTTTTTCTATTTGAATTGATTAATAATAATTAAGTTGATTTGAAAAAGAAAATAAGGAATTATTAAGAAAATTAAGATTTATATACAAAATAAAAAATGAGTATCATTACTATTACTGATCAATAAAAATATCTATAAAAAAAAGTGGCAGAGGGAAGCTTTTATTTTATGATAAAAAGTTCATTTATACCAGTTATTTCACAAGAAAAAAAAGAAGAAAACCCCTGGATCGGTTGAATTTCAAGTATATATATAAAGATAACTTAAAAAAACTTACAATTAAAATAGAAATGTTAAAAACTTTTAAGTATATATATAAAGATTTTTAACCTAAGAATTAAAAAAATAACTTACTTATTATTATTTAAAGAACTTTTTTTTGCTTAAAAGGAATTATAATAAATTTACATCAATTAATTTGAAAAAGAAAATAACTTTGAATAAACATGAAAGTGTTTTTAATTTAAGATTAATAAAATGAATGGAGAAATATGAAAAACAAATACGAATAGGGTCATTTATCATAGTAAAAAATTAAAAAATTAAAACAACTTTTATTTGAGAAAATCATATCTAAAATGCTAAAATATTAACTATTATTCAATAAACTCTGACGATCTGATTACTTGTCTTGCACTTAGATCTCTAAAATAGTCAGTTTTCATGCTATTAGGTTCACATTAATGTATAATTTTATCTTTAATCAAAAAGTAGAAAGAATCAGACAAAAAAAAAACAACTTTTGTACAAAATATTTATTTATATTATTAAAAGGATGATTCATTGTAGTGACAAAAAATGGTTGGAATAGAATGTAGTTTTGGGAAAAATGGAAACACAGACAAATAGGTATATGAAAAAAGGGATATTATATATAAGGATATTTTAATTTTATTAAATAGTATTTAGTTTTATTGAACAATATTTAGTGATTTTAATAAAAATTTTAATAAAAAATAGTAATTTACTATAATAATTCAACAAAATTACTACAATAAATTCACAAATTTATCTTGATAGGCTTGGCACATTATCAACAAAATTCAATTGAAATATAGTTATCAAATTTAAATTATTTTTCTAAAGCAGTGATATTTTATAAGCACCATTCAAAAAGTTGGATCTTTAAATGTGATATATAAATTAAACAATTTAATACTCAATATTACTGATAAATAATTTATTAGTTATAAGATTATATATGTTGATAACAAAAAATAATTCAGAACCCCCTTTTGCTGCATATTGCTGAATAAATCCAAAAAACATTAATAAAAAATATACATAATACTTGAATTATTGAATAGGGACGACTACTCAAATCGTCTTCTCATGTGTTAGTACGAAGCCAATATGCACTTGCATCAAGGTGCCTTTTGCTTTCACCGGATAAAAGAAAGGAAAAAATGCATATGAAATTTGTTAAATTCTGATTGTATTTATGTGTATAGAAGTGTAGAAATTATTTGAAATTAATAAGATTCTCCAATTGTTAAAAGTCCCACATCAAATAGAACTAAATAGGAATGTTAGTTTATAAGCACAAATTAACTTTTATAGGGTTGGGGTGCCTTTAAGAGCGAACCAAATGAGGACAATTGATCCCACGCGCGAGCCCCCGCCCGCATGCGCGGGGCCCGAGACCCCCAGGGCCCGCGCGCGCCCCCGCACGCCCGCACGAACCCCGGCCCGCCCGCGCGCACGAGCCCCCGCCCGCACGCGCGAGCCCCCCGGGGCCACCACGCGCGAGCCCCGCCCGCACCCACGAGCCCCCAGGACCCGCACGCGCGAGCCCACCCCCCGGGCTTGAACGCGCAAGCCCCCAGGCCCGCGTGAGAGCCGCCACCCAAGCCCCCTGGCCCGTGCGTGCCCCCCCCTCTCGCCCCGCTTACCTGAATTCCTTTCTCTTGCATGTCTGTCTTTTTTGCAGGTGCATTTTCCGGGACCTGCAAAGCTGTACAAAACGCAATATTAAGATCTAAATTTCGAACAGTACAAAATATGATAGACAACATGCCAAAGAGCCCCAAGAGGCATACAGACTCTCCTAAGAGACAATACACAATCTGTAATAAAATCGAAACCAAACTTTCTCACTAGAAGAGTCTTACACGCTTTACTGCAGTAGATGTAGTCGGCTAAAATCAATTGATAATTAACTCAACCAAGGTAAATCAAAAGTGCCAATTGCAAAAGCAAGTTTGTTGATGGTACCTGTTTCAACTCATTAATATATTTATGGGCGTGCTCAACTGCCCCTGCTCGTGCTGTAAGCTCTTTTAACCTTAACACAGACATTAACCCATTCAGAAAAACATTATCACGTTATAAACATAGTAAAATTAATGCAGCTATACAATAACTGAAAATACGACAGACCTGAAGAAAATTAGATCTCCAACAGCTTTTAACTGATCTAAACGTTCTTGAAATTCTGTAGCATTGGCATCTTCCCCATCTGTATACAACCAATCTTGCACCTGACATAACACAAAAAAGTTCAAGTAAAACTTCTTATCGTGACATTTCGAATTTGTCGCTAAAGGAAAATGATTAACCTGATCAAGCTTCTCAATGAAGAACTGTCGATCTTCACTGGTAGAAACTTTTTCAAACTCCTCAAGAGTTTCAATCTGATAAAAACATGGGAGCATGATCAATAAGTTGAGAAAAAAAAAAGTGGAATAATAAACTGTTGGCTTAGTCCATTTTTAACGTTGTCAAATAAAAAATAATAGACACAAAAGTTATACAGTATGTAAAGGATAAACCAATAAAACAAAGAATAAGAGCATTGTTCCCAAATATTGCCCTCTCTCCCACGATAAAAATGCATGTCAACCAAAAAAATACTCCACATAGATGCAGATGATGCTGAATGAAAGGAGAGATTGAAAATGAAGATCGGTCGATTGAGAGCATTGTTATGTAAATCGGCTAGAGATTAAAATATGCTCATTCTCATCTTTCTTTTTATTTTTTTAAATTCTCTTTTGACGATATTTGTCTTTTAAATAAAACCAGAGTTCAAATATTTCAGTACTTAAAGAAAGTCAACTAATTAAAGGCCAATCTTTCAATTAATCTCAAAAAGAAAATTATAATTTTAAAGGATAAAGCTTTACCCATCATATAAAAGATGAAGGCTGTCAACATTGAAGAAACAATAAGCACATCTTACCAACCTTTTCCTTGGTAGTATATATATATCCTTCTAAATTATTTTTTAACTCAGCCGTTCTTTTTCGTTCTGCATCTTTCTGGTCTAGTGTTTCTAATCTGCTTTTCGCGTCAGTAAGAGTATCATTTGATAGAGACATCCCAGGTCCGGTTATCTTCTCAACAATCTACTACCAATAAAAAGCAAAAAGAAACGGCAGAATCATGAAGAGAGAGCATATTAGAATAATTAGATCCTTTTTGCTTCAATTTTTTTCCTGCAAATCAGTAGCCAGCTTAAATCATTACAAAGTGAAAGAAAGTTAGCCTTCACCTTCAATGGTACCCTAAAGGTCCGCTTTTTTAGCTTTCTCTCTGTAGCAATTTCTGCAACAGCTTCTTCATCGGCACTAACGTTAGATGTCATATTATTCTTATTATCGGTTTCCAGGCTTTCATTGCCTCCCTCAGAACTGTTGCTGGCACCAGACACGCATTTGATGAAATAGTTGAATTTTCTATAGTTAAATTCTTCCTAGGAACTTCCACCCACTCCGTTATTTCAATGACAGCATCTGCTCTATCCAGAGAAAGAATTCCACTTCTGCTAAGAGAGAAATGTATATTTGCCTTGATGGGGGATGACAGGTTCCGAGACGAGTATCTAGTACAGCAGAGAAAGATAAACAGGAGGGTATCAGTTTCTGAAGTATGTCCATATAAGTTCAGGAAGTGTTTTATTCTTACTTCTCACTTGCATTGGTTAAACCAGCTAAGCTAGTGAAATTTCAGGAGAGGTAACACCAGGTGGTAAATCATGCTCACTTTCATAAGCTAAGCTAGTGAAACTTCGAAATCTTTGTTATGATTAATGGATCTAAACATCTGTTAAGTAAAAAACGCTACAATTGATTAATAAGCAGGGAAAATATAATCAATCAATTCAACCTTATAATATGGAGGAGCCACACTAAGCACAAAGCATCAATTGACTTACCTTACTCGGGAGTTTCTTCATTCGTGGTACAAGTAATTGCCTAGAGTTTTAGTCTTTCAAAAGATCAGGACCACTCAATTCAACGACAAATCCATACAAGGAACCATCAACCATTCCTAGTTTGCGGTTCAATTTGATTCCATCGCTTAAATTAGCAGCATGCAGAGCAGCACCAAGAACTATTGCTTCATCAGCATCAAGATGCCTATCGAGTTCTTTTCTTCCAAGAAACTCTTGAAGCTTAGACTGCAATTTTTGCAAAAAATAGATACCAAACATAATTCGCCAACTATATCATGGATTTGTGAAATTCAAACTCAGTCATACTCATATTTGCTATAAGAGTGTATGCCAGCAAAAGAAATTCATGTTGCCTATCACTCCATTGAAATATTTATGCCATCAAGAGAGCTGACAGGTGTATTTTCTTTTCCCCTTCAATATTCAAATTAATCAAAAAATACAAGTAACAAGCATAACTTAATAAAATAGGGGGGTCAACTTTGAGAAAGCACGGATAACTAACGGCTTGTTTACTTTGTATTTTCATTTCCTGTTTTCGTTGTTTTTATGAGCACAATTTATTTTCAATTTTTGTAAAACCTCAATCTCCCATGGCCAGCCAAGTACAAAAACACTACCTTATAATCTCTCCTTTTGAACTAAACACATACATAAAATAAAATAGAATCGAAACAGAAAATGAAAAGGTAAAGTAAATGGGCACTAAGACTCCCAACATGGAATCATGAATTTCTCAACACCAGGTTTAGTCTGTATATATAACAGGTGTCATATGGAAAACAAATTTGACTGTTGTGACAATACTACAGAGGATGGCACCCAATATCATACATATATGATATATCCACAGATATAATCTCACCCTTCCAATGTGCTTTCCAAAAGAATGGTCACAAAAGGAAAAGCAATTATTCAAACCTGTAATTTTGGCACTCTGGTTGCACCTCTGATCAACTCCACGGCGTATATTTGTTCCACTGACAGGCCAGAATGCTCAAGCACCTCTTTCAATGGTAAGAGAGATTTTTCCCAAATATCTTCATAGAGCTCTTCAAATTTTTCACGAGTTATTGTGCTCCTATAAGAAAAGAAGCCTTGAATGAAGAACCCTTAAGCATTATATGCGGTAAAAATATGTCATAGCTTGGTAATCAAATAAAAACTTATTTTCAATGTCAGTTTTTGCATTTCTATTTTTGACCAGAACATGCATTTCAGATGATAAGCTTGATCAAGAACACAGCAAATAATTGAATTCATAGCAGACCATTGCGGATCTAATCTGCATCCAAATATATATGGCCCTTCTTTGTAAAAATTAGCACAGAATCCAGATAGTAAACTTCACATCTAAGCACCTCCTTATTTTTAAAAAATGCCATCCATGTTACCTGCAAAACAGCACCCGTTAGTAAAAAAACAGCACTACTTTTCTGACCCTCCAACGTTCCTTCCATCTTTCCATACTCATCATTATAGTTATCGATCCATTCATAACTCAATACTTTACATTGCAACCATCAACTGAAAATAACCTCAAAGTCCGAAAAAACTACTAACTTAAACTATGACTACTTGCACTTTCTTACATGATCTTGCAAAATGACAAACAAAATATTATGAACCAACAGAAGCAAGAAGGAAATGATGATCCAAATTTGACAACAAGGAGATTGAAGCAAAATAATAACGATAGAGTTATCGATCCATTCAAATCTTGAAAATGCAAATGTCCTTCAATTAAAAGGGTCAGATTTTTGAAGTAGAATCCACAAAGCAAATCAAGAAAGCAGTTGAATGAACTAGATTTGAAAATCTCCTTCTGACCATCTCTTATGCTGAACAAGTGTTTGAGGCAAAGTGTTTGGAGCTACACCTAAAAATGCCTTCCTTAGTGGATTGTAATAGACTGATTTCCACCCTTGACATTGTATGGATAATCTTGTTATCACATCCTCCACTGGACACCCATATTTCAAACCCTTCTGAAATTTACATAAAGTTAGTTGTCACATTCATAACATATTTGCTAATTAGTATCCTAAAAATAACTCTGCTCAAGCATTGAATAGTTTTGAGAGAGAGAAGAACCTCTTTTTCCCATAGTGTGTTTTGCTCAACGGTACAACTAGCAAGATTTTTTGAATTTTCTTCAAGATCTGAAACAAAAAGAGGGAGGAATAATGTGATTCAGAAATGAGAGATTTGCAAAAACTGAGAGGGAATCAAAAAATAGAAGAGGGAAAGGGGAATTAGGGTTGTCTCGCTATAACTGCCGCCAAGACCCATTCAACCGCCGCGATTTTACTTGCCGTGAGAAACATAACGAGAGTGTCTACTGCTTCTTCTTCACTGGCAAGCGCAGAACTTCACGAACATGTCTCTGCTGCTTTTGCTTCGCCTCTGTTGCAGAACGGCAAAGCTAAAAGAACAACGAAGAAGGATGAACGGCAAAGCAGAAGCAGGAAGAACAGAAATGAAGAAGCAGAAAAAATGGCGAAGCAGAACAAAACGGCGAAACGTCTGGAAACGAAAGATTCAAGAAGAGCTCGTGTGAACTGGAGGGAGAAGGTGCCGCTGCGGAGCGTCTGGAAATGAGAGCGACAACGTGGGTTTCACAATGGAGAAGAAGAGCTTTGAGGGAGAAATGGGTTAAAATGACACGTGAGGGTTTTTTTTTTTAATATATATTAAGTTGTAGCCTAACCCAAAAGCAGTGGTGATAACAAACAACTGCGGGTATAGGTTATACCAGTTATAATAAAGATCGTATACAAGCTAACCCAATGAGTCTAACCCATTTTGCCACGTCTATTTACAATGATGAAACTTAAAGATATGTTCCTAATTTGTAGTATCTATAATTTTTCAATAGTCATAATAAATTTTTTAAATCATTTAAAGAATGAAAATGACATCAAGTTAGCCATATATTCATAATAGAGAAAAACAGTTATACTAATAACAATTACTGTAATATAATGAATACACAAACATGTTCTACTATTATCACAAGAACAAAGCTTTTTGCTATTAATATAGGGAGAATGTATGGTGTATTTGGACCAAATTATATTTAATGTTCCACAGAAAAATTACTAAACCACCATTAAAACAAACATTAATTGTTCAACAAGGACTAGTATTATGAAAAATGCTAGATTCTCCTACAAATTTTCCTACCACTTAATTTTGATAATTGTTATCTATCTTTCACTGTGCATTTACTTCTTCAAATTATAAATGACAATTATTAAAGTTAAGTGGATAGGAGAATTTAACATTACTCCTACTACTACTTAGTTACTTTTGCAAAAGACATTTGATCAATACGTTCCGCCAAGAAGTCAAAATAAAATGGATTGGGATGCAGGGGTTCTTCTTCTATCAAGTGTTCTTTAAATTCCAACAACTGCTGTGCAAATAACTCTGGCCAACTCATGGTTTCTTCATCATCTTCTTCATTATGTACACTCTCGGTTCTAGAAGATGTTTGTCCTTGATTAATTTCATCCCTTAAATGAACATTGTTTTTGTCCTACAAAATGAAAAACACAAGATCAATAATTTAATTTATATCCTAAAATCATAAATTTATTACTTATGATAACAACTAATCTATACATACCATTCCCAAAACAAAAAATTCTCAGTCTAATAAAATCTTAATTAGCAATTATCCCCCAAGAAATTGAAAAAAAAAATGTAATAGCTACAAAGTTTGATGCTATTTAAATTAATTGCCATTAATTATGGAAATAAATTCACATAAGACGTGCCTAGTAAAGATAATTAAATATTTTTTATCACAATAATTACTTACAGTTTGAGTGATAGCAGGAAGAACAAGAGCAGTAGTGGGCCTCTTCCGTTGTTGATTAATTCTATTATTATTTCGTTGAACTTGAAGTCTTTTACTCCTCCTCCGGTTATTAATTTCATTATTTGTATGATCTGCATTAGCATTTTGTCGAGCTTGAAATTCAAACATTTGATTCTTTCTAAATCTACACACAACATAGTTATTCTCCTGCAACAAAGAAACGTACAATAATAAATTTTAATAATAAAAACCCCTCTTGTTGTTGATTAAAAAGAAACATAGAAAAAATTGTTTGAATTAGTTGTGGTTGTATGGCTTGTACATGAAGGCCATAGGATTATATATGATTTTTATGAAATTATTATTCATCAATACAACTTACAAACCGATTCAAAAAGAAGTATTTCTCCATTGACATATGCATGTTTGGGAAAAAATTTGGAAAATAATCTTAATTTTTTCAATTAAAAAATACAAGATCTCAAGAAGTTAGCATTGATAAATAGTTTTTTATTTAAATTAATTAGTCAAACATGCATTAATAATGTACATAAATGGAAGTAATGCATTGTGGTGCAGTAATAAAAGCAAATGTCAGTTTTAGCAAATAAAAAAAATCATTATTAGAATTTTAAATACAACAATACTTAAAATGGAAAAAAATTTCAATATCAAAAAAGGAAAAAATTAAATTAATAGAGAAAGAAGAACGAAAAAAATAAACTATGTCTAAGAAACTAACATTTTTATAATAATAAAATATGAGATATTTGTAAACTACAAAATTACGAAAAAAACATATGAAGAGTACTACTACTTACTGATGGATGGCTAAGCAAAGAAGAGTCAAGGGTATATTCATGCATGACCCATCCACCATCATGAATGGTACCACTCTTCTCAAACCGATAACGTTTCTTTGAACCAATACATCTCTTCGTGTTATCTTCCACTATTGGTTTTCCAGCATTTTCACCTTCCCAAGATCCGCACCCAATGGTTCGAGAGAAGCGCGAACCATTAGAGAACTTCTTCTTGAGAGTGGTGAGGAAGTAAAGGTCCTGTCCATTAGAACCTCCAAAAGCCTCCCAAATCTCCCAAGGGTTCATTTGACCGTACAAGTCAAATTCAACGATGGTAGCTTCCTCAGGCATTGGTTTACCGTGGACCTTGTTGTAGAGGAGCATTACGAGTTCTTCATCGCTTGGATTGAAATTCTTGCTTGAAGATGAAAGAAAAGCCATCGATACGAGATCTTTGATAATTTCTGTAGAGATTAATTTTTATTGATAAATGCTGTGGAAACTAATTGGGACAAAGGTTGAGCTTATATAGATTTTAAATGATGATAAATCAAATCTAATATATTAAATGCTGTCAAAAAAAAATCTGATGTTTTAAATATTTTGTAATTTCATTTATTACTTTTTTTTGTCATAATCTAGAGATCAGTTTCATAGGTTAATGTCATGTTTAATTTATTGCGCTTTGCAAGTTTTCAATTGTAATTAAGTTGATATCAATACCAATTTTTTTTTGGCAGTGGTATTAAAACTAGAATCTCATAATATAAGAAAATTTATGACTGGTTTTCTATCATTAAATATTTTAAGGAAAAAAAACATAAATATTTTACTCACTTTGTTCTGCAATACCTGTAGTTTAAGCTTTTGGCTTAATAACTGAGAAAAACATTTAACACTCTTAATTTTACAAAATAAACTATTTAATTTTCTAATATACCCTTTCTCTTTTATAATAATTAAATTTTCCTCTCATTCTTAAATATTGACATTAACTTCGTTCTCCGTACTCAATATTAACTCTCTCTCCTGTAAGGATATAGTTGGAAAAAAACAATTAATACCATCATTAGAATTTTAAAGTGACAAGTAATTTGATTTTTATTTTTATTTTTTTTTGCCTAAAACGACATGTATTAGGGAACTGAAAGAGTAGTTCACAATATGACTACTTCTGAGCCCCTGCCACATGGCATCTTGCCCAAATTTTTTTCTAAAAAAACATATTTTAAATCGTAAAAAGACCCATTTAAGTAAATTTTTTTTGAGAGAACTAATTTGGTAAATATTTTATAAAAAATATTTATTTGGTAAATTTGCTTCAAGAAGAGGGTATGTACATAGTTAGACTAAACCTAGTTGTCAAGAAAGAGAGAATAAATAGAATAGAAGAAGAGAGAGAATAAATATTGTCACGGATGAGAAAATATCTTAGAGAGAGAATAAATATTGTCTACCAAGATTTGCGGGAAAATATCTTAGACAAGAAGAAGAGAAGGGGATTACCTACTTATCAAATTGAACATCGCAATCTTTACTGGTGAGTATAGTAACCTTTCTCTCATAGAATCTCATTACCTCATTTGCAAATGTAATTCAAATTGGGAGTAATACAAATAAGACATCTAAATGCTTTAAACTATTGTAAACTAGGATGTCACCCACGCGATGCACGGAATATACTTGTTAATAATTATTATTTAATCTATAAAACTATTATTTTTTAAGATATTGATTCACTGTAAATAATTAATATAGAAATATTATATTTGTAAATTGTTTTCCTTTTATAAGAATCATCAAAAAAATTTACATTGATATCACTCATTCATAAAGATATTTTGATTGTCAATCCAATATTAAATATTGAACAATTCAAAGAATGATAAAATGTAGAAAATTATGAAATTTCCACATTGAATATAACCATATGCAACTCAACTTCCAATTAGTATCGAATTGATATACATCTTTCTATATAATAAGACTAATCCGATCACCGAAATAAGTTTTGTCTAGTACTTTCATCTATTTCATATGGTACTAGCAAAACTAAGAGTAATCGAGATTGTGTAGTATTAGAAAACATGATGGAGTAAAAGAGAATACAATAAAAAGATATAATTAATACTCCAATAATTTAATAAAGTACATTCTCTATTTATAGAGAAATTAAAACTTTGGAGATAAGAATAACATAACTAATTGATATGCTTAGAATAACCGGTATGCTTAGAATGACTATAACTGACTAATTATTATCTTTATCTCTAGTACTCTTCCGCTACATAATTTTGCAATATTTTTAAAATCAAAGTTAATTTTTTAATAGATCGTGTACTATACATTTGAAAAATAGGATATTTTTTGAAAAAAAATGAAAACAATTCAATTTACAAGATTTTTCATTTTTTAGAATTGCAACAATTTTTTGACAGATCATGTGCTATATACACTTGAAAAATAAAGTGTTTTTCGAAATAATAATAAAAATGTTTTTTTTTCTTAAAGTGGAAGTGCACTTTAGCACATTAGCTCCGAAATAACATGAACAATATAGAAATCCTAGTAGTAATGACCGGGTTCGTAGCTCTCAAGTCTTCGACCTTCTCTTTGGGTCTCGTCGATCTTCTTTTGTGTCTCCTCGATCTCGTTCCAAACCATAGATAAAAAAATTACGAAATATGAGAAATAATAAAGATAAATGAAAGTCTATAGGACAAATTCATTGATTGAAACACTCCAAATATAGTTGAAGAAAAAGATCTGAAAAAGAAAGATTACGAGATGTTCCATGTTTTAGGAACTGGCCGCGGAATTATGGATCACGATGGGTGATACTGCTCTGATATTATATTAAGAAACATGGTGGAGTAAAAGAAAATAGAAAGGTGAAAGATATTATTAATACTTCAATAATTTAACAAAGTATATTCTCTGTTTATAGAAAAACTAAAACTATAAAAATAAGAATAACTTAACAACTAATATACACGTACATTTTCTAAAAACAATAGTAATTGCAGTTTACTTATAAGACATCGAATATTAAGAATTGGATGTAGAATTTGTAAGTTTATGATTACACTGGAGGTCATTATATGGATGTATGTATCTGCTAATAGGAAACAGATTCTTGAGTGTTTTCCTAAAATATTCACTTCCAACCTTGTTACTATATTATTTCGAATACTAGGCTTGAATAATTATAAAGCTAAGGCACTAATTATTGCATTTTTGTTATCCTCTTATGTAACATAATGTGAAGTTGTGTTATTGATATAATTTGCATTCTTATTTATTTTGATAAGCATTATCAATTTATCTTAAGTAATGCTACAAAGCCTTTGTTAAAAACAAGCTCCCATACATGGAAAGGAAGGAAAACTTTCATGGAAAGGAGATTTAACGTTTTAAAGAAAGTTCTTAATAAGGCATTTAAGTTTGATTCCCAAGGACTTATTATTGGCAGTCTTGGCTTGTTCGACATGCTTATGAGATTCAATGCTCCAAAACAAGCTCCCATACATGGAAAGGAAGGAAACCCGTAATTGAAAAGAGATTTAAAAGTTCAAATAAGATTCTTAATAATGGATCTAAGTTTGATTCTCAAGGAATCATTGTTGTGAGTTTTGGCTTGTTCTACATGCTCATGAGATTCAATGCTCCAAAGCATGCTCCAATAAATGGAAATTAAGGAAAACCTTTATGGAAAAGGTATTTAAAGGTTCAATTAAGGTTTTTAATAATTGATCTAGGTTTGATTCACTAGGAATCGTTGTTGGGAGTCTTGGCTTGTTCTACATGCTTATGAGATTCAATGCTCCAAAACAAGCTCCCTTACATGGAAAGGAAGGAAAACTTTCATGAAAAAGAGATTTAAAGGATTAAATAAGGTTCTTAATAAGGTATCTAAGTTTGGTCCCAAGAAATCATAGTTGGGAGTCTTGGCTTGTTCTATATGCTCATGAGATTTCATGCTCAAAAACAAGCTCTCATACATGGAAATGAAGGATAACTTTCATGGTAAAGAGATTTAAAGGTTCAAATAAGATTATTAATATGGGATCTAAGTTTGATCCCAAAGGAATCATTGTTAGGAGTCTTAGCTTGTTCTACATGCTCATGAGATTCTATGCTCCAAAACAAGCTCCCATAAATGGAATTGAAGGAAAACTTTCATGGTAAAAAAATTTAAAGGTTCAAATAAGGTTCTTAATACAGGATCTGTATTTGATTCCCAAGGAATCATTGTTGGGAGTCTTAGCTTTTTCTACATGGTCATGAGATTCAATGCTCCAAAACAAGCTCCCATACATGGAAAGGAAGGAAACCTTCATGGAAAAGTGATTTAAAGGTTGAAATAATGTTCTTAATAAAGGATCAAAGTATGAATCCCAAGGAATCATTTTTGGGAGTCTTGGCTTGTTCTACATGCTCATGAGATTCAATGCTCTAAAACAAGCTCTCATGCATGGAAAGGAAAGAAATAGTGGGGTATTTGGTAGATTTGGAACAAGGAGTTATGCTAGTAGTAGCAATAGTCATATGCAATTTGGCAGTGTTCCTTATTATGGAAAATTAGTGGATATCATTGAGATAAACTATCACGGATCGATTCTCAGTTACCTTGTTCAAATGTCTATGAGCCAATACAACAATTTCTAGTGGGATTATAAAGGATGATGATCTAGAATTTAATTCCGTAAAATTTTCACCCTTGATACACACCGGTGACCATGATTATGATGAGCTATACATCCAAGCTTTTGAGGCTCAAATGGTTTATTATGTAGAAGATGAGTTTGATAAGAATTTGAGCATACCTATGCATCTAAAACCATGAGACCTATATGTGATTGGCGAAGATGATGAGGGCAATTTTCATGAATGTGAGTCATATCAACAACAAAACTAGGAAATTTTATTTCTAGATGGGGAATGGAATATATCATTGGCAAGGTGTTATTTATAATTTCGAATTGTATTTAATATAGTGTTACTTTCATGTATATTGTTTTTGTTTTGTTTAATTAGATATATCTAAGATGTTTAATGTTGGTTTCATTGCTTATCAGGAACCCAGAAGATGAAACGATGTCAGAGAATGACTAGCTTAACACCATTGGCCGAGAATGGCTCTTCTAGACTAGGTCCATCTACTGTGCGTGCATTTAGGCACCAGCCTCCATCTCAACCCTAGGGTGGCTCTTCTAGACTAGGTCTAGCTACTCTTAGGAGTTGGACGTGTGTCCCTGCACCTGTTCTGGCACCTACACCTATGCCACATGTGTGCCTAAAGGTGTTATTTTAAAATGTTACTTAATATATTATGTTACTAGTATCCACTATATTTGGGAATCTAGTCTTATGATTCTCAATATGGGTTTTGTTGCTTATCAGTTACGGTGAAGAGGAAGCATTTTATAGCACCTACACGTACTACTCAGGCTCCTCCTCTCGAGCCTCAACCTGATCATGAGCCTCCTCTTCCTCTTAAGCATCAACATGATTATGAGTCTCAACATTCAGCTGATTTAGATTATAATGAAGAGGAACACGAGGAAACTAAAACACTAGTTCAACCTATAAAGACTACTACACGAAGAGCATGGGTAGTTGATGTAGTCGGTAAGCAGGTCAATTAAGATGTACTAAAACTTACAATTTAAAACTGCATATAGTACTCTGTTTGAGTAATTTATAAGCTGTTTTTTGGTATTTTAATTTTTATATTTGTTTTATTTTATTTCAAAAACATAGTTAGTTTTTTTTTTCTTCTATTATTACGAAAATTGGTAACTTTTATGGACTTATGGTTAGTGAAGGCATTTCATTTGATGGATAGTGTAATGTTCTAATAGTGAGTTATTGCTTTTTTTATAAGCCAAAATTTTATTAAATAAAGTAAGAGTACAAGAGGTGCTCTTAGAAGAGTGAAAACAAATACAAACAATCAAAAGAGGAAAAGGGAAAAATAATTAAGAGCTGCTCAAGCACAAAAGAAGAGCCACACACTTGTCTGGAAAGGTAAAGGAACCACCTCTAACAAGATAAAACCAATTCCAAGATCTGATTCTTACCAAGTCAAACACCTCAAGAACATCAATTGGGAAGGAAGAATTAAAAACAACTCCATTTTTGTATAGCCAAATTGACCATATTGTTGCAAACCAAATCACCAAACCTTTCCTTTTAATTCCTTTTCCAGAAAATAAGCCTCTGAATTGCAGAAACCACCCACTATAGGAATCAGGCACCACACTCTGTAACCCCAACCAATCCAAAATTAATCCCCATAAAACTTTCGCAATCCTACGCGAAAGAAAAAGATGCTTGACATTTTCATTCTGTTCACCACATAAAGTACAGATCAGAGTTGCGTTATTATGGAGAACACCCCTATGCAACAGATTCTCCCTGTAGGGAATTTTGTTTCTAAATGCCAACCATGACCCATCCACCATCATGAATGGTACCACTCTTCTCAAACCGATAACGTTTCTTTGATCCAACACATCTCTTCGTCTTATCTTCCATTATTGGTTTTCCACCATTTTCACCTTCCCAAGAACCACACCCAATGGTTCGAGAGAAGCGCGAACCATTAGAGAACTTCTTCTTGAGAGTGGTGAGGAAGTAAAGGTCCTGTCCATTTGAACCTCGAAAAGCCTCCCAAATCTCCCAAGGGTTCATTTGACCGTATAAGTCAAATTCAACGATGGTAGCTTCCTCAGGCATTGGTTTACCGTGGACCTTGTTGTAGAGGAGCATTACGAGTTCTTCATCGCTTGGATTGAAATTCTTGCTTGAGGATGAAAGAAAAGCCATCGATATGAGATCTTTGATAATTTCTATAGAAATTAATTTTTCTTAGAAAATGCTGTGGAGATTAATTGTGACAAAGGTTGAGCTTATATAGATTTTAATTGATGGTAAATCAAATCTAATCTATTAAATGCTGTAAAAAAATTTTGATGTTTTAAATATTTTTTAATTTCATTTATTACTTTGTTTTGTCATAATCTGTATTAGAGATCAGTTTCATAGGTTAACTTCATGTTTAATTTATTGCGCTTTGCAAGTTTTCAATTGTAATTAAGTTGATATCAATACCAGATTTATTTTGCCAGTGGTATTAATACTAGAAGCTCAGAATATAAGAAAATTTATGACTGGTTTTCTATCATTAAATATTTTAAGGAAAATGACGTAAATATTTTACTCACTTTGTTTTGCAATACCTGTAGTTTAAGGTTTTGGCTTAATAACTAAGAAAAACATTTAACACTCTTAATTTTACAAAATAAACTAATTAATTTCCTTATATACAATTTCTCTTTTATAATTAAATTTTCCTCTCATTCTTAAATATTGACATTAACTTCGTTCTTCGTACTCAATATTAACTGTCTCTCCTTTGAGGATATAGTTGGAAAAAAGCAATTAAGATCATCACTAGAATTTTAATGTGACAAGTAATTTGAATTTTTTTTATTTTGTCTAAAACGACATGTATTATGGAATGGAGGGAATAGTTCACAATTTGACTACTTCTGAGCGCCTGCCATGTGGCATCTTGCCCAATTTTGTTTTCTAAAAATACAGATTTTAAATCGTAAAAAGACCTATTTTAGTAAAAAAATTTTGAGAGACCTAATTTGGTAAATATTTTTTAAAAAAATTATTAATTTGGTAAATTTGCTTCAAGATGAGAGTAGTGTACATAGTTAGACTAAACCTAGTTGTCAAGAAAGAGAGAATTAAACGAATAAACTCATTAGTATATTTTTATGTGCCGCCGATGAGAAAGAGAGAGAATAAATACTGTCTACCAAGATCTGCGGGAAAATATCTTAGAGCGAGAAGAAGAGAAGGGGATTACCTTATCAAAATGAATGTCGCAATCTTAGTATAGTAACATTTCTCTCATCGAATCTTTTTACCTCATTTGCAAATGTAATTCAAATTGGCAATGATACAAATAAGACATCTAAATAATTTAAATTATTGTAAACTAGGATGCCACCCGCGCGATGCACAAAATATATTTGTTAATAATTATTATTTAATCTATAAAACTATTATTTTCTAAGATATCGATTCAATGTAAATAATTAATATAGAAATATTATATTTGTAAATTGTTTTCCTTTTATAAGAATCATCAAAAAAAATTTCATTGATATCACTCATTCATAAAAACATTTTGATTATCAATCCAATATTAAATATTGAACAATTCAAAGAATGACAAAATATAGAAAATTATGAAATTTTCACATTGAATATAACCATATGCAACTCAACTTCCAATTAGTATCGAATTGATGTACATCTTTCTATATAATAAGACTAATCCTTTCTAAGTGTAGGGATCACCTAAGTAAGTTTTTCCTAGTACTTTCATTTATTTCATCTACTTATTAGTTAATTAATAAATTGTGGAAAGAGAAACATCACAATGCTTAAAAATGCATGGATGACAAAAATTTGCTGATGTAGCTTGCAAATAGAGAATGTTAATGATAATGTGTCGAGTCCTAGTAGTAATGCGCTTTGGGTTTTATATACTATAAATAGATATGGACATATGGTACTAGGAAAACTAAGAGTAATCGAGATTGTGTAGTATTAGGAAAGATGGTGGAGTAAAGGAGAATACAATAGAAAGATATTATTAATACTCCAATAACTTAATAAAGTACATTCTATATTTATAGAGAAATTAAAACTATGGAGATAAGAGTAACATAACAACTAATGATATGTTTAGGAGAATATGGGTATGCTTAGAATGACTATAACTAACTAATTATTATCTTTATCTCTAATACTCTCCTGCTACATAATTATGCAATATTTTTAAAATCAAAGTTAATTTTTTAAGAGATCGTGTACTATACATTTGAAAAATATGGTCTTTTTTGAAAAAAAAATGAAAACAATTCAATTTACATGATTTTTCATTTTTTAAAATTCCAACAACTTTTTGAGAGATCATGTGCTATATACACTTGAAAAATAGGGTGTTTTACGAAATAATAATAAAAATGTTTTTTTTAAGTGGAAGTGCATTTCAGCACATCAGCTCAGAAAGAACATCAACAATATAGAAATCCTAGTGGTAATGACCAGGTTCGTAGCTCTCAAGTTTCGTTCTTCTCTTTGGGCATCGTTGATCTTCTTTCAGCGTCTCCTCGAATTTCATTCTAAAAGGTTGATAAACGGAAACGGCTAAGTTTATAGCTGTCTGAAAGTCTTTGACCTTCTCTTTGGGCCTCTTCGATCTTTTTGAGTGTCTCCACTATCTCGTTCCAAACTATAGATAAAAATATTGAAAAATACGCGAAGTAATAAAGATAAATGAAAGTCTATAGGACAAATTCATTGATTGAAACACTCAAAATATAGTTGAAGGATAATGTCACAAACGATAACTCCATGGAAGAGTTTACAGAAGCAGAAACGATAGAAACCAGAGAAAGGAAATCACAGAGAAAGCGAAATTAATGTGAATATTATCTGTTTCATGTATTCAAGTATTTACAATCAGGTATATATATGAATTTGTACCTGTAACAAACAATAACAGAAAAATAACAACCTCATAAGCTCACTTAACAAACTAACTAATTAATTCAACTATAATATACAGAAGTGATTTATACACGTGGTTTAACACCTTACATCTGCTAGCTGATCATGAGAAGAAACATGCTGTAAGTGAATGAGACCTTCCTGAACTTGATCACGAACCGTGTGGCAGTCGATTTCAACGTGCTTGGTGCGTTCATGGAAGACTAGATTGTTGGCTATGTGAATGGCAGATTGATTATCACAAAAAATGCAGATGGGAGGTATCTCAGATAAGCGAAAGTCCAGAAGAAGTTTCTTAAGCCATTGAGCTTCACAAACGGCCAATGCTAGGGCTCTATACTCAGCCTCGGAGGATGAACGGGACACTACTGATTGCTTCTTACTTTTCCAAGAAATCAAGGAGGATCCAAGAAAAAAGCAATAGCCAGACACAGACCTGCGAGTGTCTGGACATGTCGCCCAATTGGAATCTGTATAGGCAGTCAGAACAGGATTGGACTTAGCAGAAAAGAACACACCTTTAGCTGGACATCCCTTGATATAACGCAGGACCTTACATGCTCCTCTATAATGTGCATTAGTTGGCTTGGACATAAATTGACTCAAACGACCAACTGCAAAAGACAGATCTGGACACGTGTTGGTAAGATAAATAAGCCTGCCAACTAAACGCCTATATGAGGAAACATCTGCATACAAGTCAATGGGATCCTGGTGAAGACGTGTAGTGTGATCCATTGGTGTTGAGCATGGTTTAGAAGCAAGAAAGCCAGTGTCCTGAAGCAGTTCCAACGCATATTTTCGCTGGCAGAGAGAAATCCCGGCATCTGATCTCGAAACCTCCATGCCAAGGAAATAGCTCAAGGGACCTAAGTCTTTGATGCTAAAGGTGGAGTGGAGAAGAGCTTTCAGCTGAGCAATTTCTGCAGCATCATCACCACCCACGAGTAGATCATCAACATAGATTAAAATAGCAACAAATCTCTGCAAAGAATGCTTAGTGAAAAGGGAATAATCAGATTTGGGTTGAACATAGCCACAAGACTTTAAGGTAGTAGTCAATTTGACATTCCACATGCAGCTGGCTTGTTTCAAGCCGTACAAAGACTTTTGCAATTTGCATACTAAAGAGGAATCTGAGACTTCAAGCCAAGGGGGAACACGCATGTATACATCCTGAATCAAATCACGATGCAAAAATTCTGTATTGACGTTTAGCTGATGTATTGCCCAGTTATTAGCAGCAGCTAGGGAGAGAAAGACCCAAATGGTAGTCATCTTTATGACAGGGCTGAAAGTATCTAAGTGATCAATACCAGCAACCTGAGTGAAACCCTTAGCAACAAGACGTGCCTTGTAGCGCTCTATACTGCCATCTGATCTGTGTTTAATTTTGAAAATCCAACTAAAACCAACCGTTTTCTTCCCTGGAGGTAGCGCAGATAAAGACCAAGTGTTATTTCCCTCCTAGGTTCTGTGACTGAAGAAATAGCAAAAGCAAAAGATTGCTGTGAAGGAAGCAGAGAAGAATAGGGAAGGCTAGAAGAGATAGGATACCTCACAGATGCACTTGAGAAGCAGGCAATTTGCAATGGTAATCCTTTAAGTATGAAGGATTGTGTTTGATTCTCTCTGAGTGCCTTGTGGGCAGTGATACCTGTACTGGATTTGAAGCAATCTTATCCTGAACTTCAGGTATATTGTCAGAAACAGTAAGGGCAACAGAAAAATCTGTGAAGAAAGGATCTTCCAAACACAAAGGCATGAAAGGAATAGATTGGATAGTTTTAGTTGGTTTTGAAACCTTAGACTCATCATGAAGAGGGAAAATGTTTTCATAAAACATAACATCTCTGGATAAAAAGGTTTCTCTAGTATTTAAAACATACAAAACATAACCCTTTGTTCCAGAACTATATCCTAAAAACAAACACTTCCTAGAGCGAGCAGTTTGTTGGTAATGTAGAAGCGAAAGCAAGGCAACCAAAAACTTTTAAACTGAGTAAATCTGGTTGAGTTATGTAAAACAGCATAAGGAGAGTTGTTGTCAAGAAAACGAGTAGGCAAACGATTGATTAAGTGAACAGCGTGTCCTACGGCATAATTCCAAAACACTTTGTGAAGATTAGACTGGAAAACAAGAGCTCTAGCCACACTTAGTATATGTTGATGTTTACGTTCCACAATGCCATTTTGTTGTGGTGTATTGATGCAAGAAGTCTCATGGATAATTCCCATATTAGCAAACCACTCTTTCATTAAGAACTCAGGCCCATTATCAGACCTTATGGTTTTAATTCTGTGATGAAATTGAGTTTCAATGAAAGAGACAAATTGCTATAATCTTTTAGAAGCTTCTGACTTATGAGTCATGAAGAAAACCCATGTAAACCGAGACTTATCATCCACAATTGTAAGAAAATACTTATGGCCAAATATAGATGGAAAAGGGAGAGGTCCCCAAATATCAACATGCACTAAATCAAAAACAGCAGATACACTATGGCTGTTAGGAAAAGATAAACGTTTCTGTTTAGACAAGTGACAAATGTCACAAGGAGATGCAGTTTTATTACATTGAATTTCAGGATACATGCTTTTGAGTACAGTGAGTTTATCATTGGACAAGTGGCCTAAGCGCAAATGCCAAGTATCAGTATTGTATGTAAAGAAATTATTCATAGAATGAGTAACCAAATGCATCTCAGAGAAAGGAGCCATTGCATAGAGTCCTGTTGTCAAGTTAGCTACACCAATCATATGTGAGGAGAGCTTGTCCTGAATATCACAAGAAGAGTCAGAAAAAATCAGTTGACAAGCTAAAGATCTGGTTAATTTAGAAACAGAAAGAAGATTGAATTGAAAAGAAGGAATGTAAAGCACATCTACGAGGTAAATTTTGGAAGACAGGATGACAGTTCCAACAAAACAAGCATGAACTTGTGAACCATCAGGGAAATTGATAGGAAGAGGCTTTATTCTTTTATAGGATTGAAACATTTTTAAATTTTTGCAAACGTGATCAGTGTATCAATGATGGCCCCTGTATCAATGATCAGGAGGAGAATGCAGGGTAAGAACTTTACCTGAAGGTGTGGAATTGAGAGTAATAGATGGGCTAGCAATCTGATTCACAGAATGGCTAGGATGGCTAGGAGGACTACCTGAAGAGGACTGCTGAAGGAGAGCCAACAATGCTTTATGCTGCTCAGGAGTGAATAGAGCACCTTGTCCCTCATTAACTACCTTTTGGGAAATTACTGACTGATTGAAGTTGTTTATCACAGTATTTTTCTTTAAGTGTGGTGGTAATCCATGTAATTTGTAACAGTAATCGATAGTATGACCAGTTTTGCCACAATGATCATAGATTTTGGTGCTAGAGAACTTAGAAGAGGATCCACGAGACTGTGTTTTATATTCTATTCTTTAGACTTCTGTTTAGAGAGTGAAGAAGATTGCATAATCTGAATATCTGCAGAGGAAGAATTAGACTGCTTTTCTTGTTGCAACAATATTGAATATACCTTTTGAACATTTGGTAAAGGGTCCATAAGCATGACTTGAGATCTAACAATTGAATATTGTTCTTTCTCTATATGTTCTAACAGTAGGAATCAAATCACAGTGACAAGCAATAGCACAAGTGCAACTAAGAATGGGATGAAAATGATCCAACTCTTGCCATAAACCTTGTAACGCAGAAAAATAGGCAGAGATGGACAAAGAACCTTGATGAAGAGAATAAATGCTTTCAAAAAGATCAGAAATGCGAAATGCATCATGCTGAAAAAATCATTGTTTGAGATGAGACCAAACCTCAAAAGCTGTAGTAGAGAACACTTGGTAGCAAAGAAGGATCCCAAGATTGAAGAATCCAAGACAGAACAAATTTGTTGCATATCCCATGCCAATTGAGTGGGAGCATCGGCTGCAGGGCGACGCAAGGAGCCATCAATAAATCCAAGCTTATTTTTCATTCCAAGAACAAGTAGCATTGTGTGACACCAAGAGTGATAGTTGGAATCGTTCAAAGGAGTAGAAAGCAGAGCCAAAGCAGGTTGCTCATTCGAAGCAAGAAAATAAGGACTAGTAGGATCCATCAATGGATTGATTTGAGCAGCCATGAGAGCAAGAGAACACAGGATAGAAGATCGAAGCGGAAGCACAAAACCCTACCACAGAAACCCTGGGGAAGGCTGATACCATGTCACAAACGAAAACTCCATGGAAGAGTTTACAGAAGCAAAAACGATAGAAACCAGAGAAAGGAAATTACAGAGAAAGAGAAATTAATGTGAATATTATCTGTTTCATGTATTCAAGTATTTACAATCAGGTATATATATATATATATATATCAGTTTGTACCTGTAACAAACAATAACAGAAAAATAACAACCTGATAAGCTCAGTTAACAAACTAACTAATTAATTCAACTATAATATACAGAAGTGATTTATACACGTGGTTTAACAGATAAGATCTAAAAAAGAAAGATTATGAGATGTTACATGTTTTAGGAACTGGCAGCGGAATTATGGCAGCACAGATCACAATGGATGATACTACTCTAATATTCTAATATTATATTAAGAAACATGGTGGAGTAAAAAAAAATAGAAAGATAAAAGATATTACTAATACTTCAATAATTTAACAAAGTACATTCTTTATTTATAGAGAAACTAAAATTATAGAGATAAGAATAACGTAACAACTAATATACACATACATTTTCTAAAAACAATAATAATTGCAGTTTACTTATAAGACATCGAATATTAAAAATTGGATGTAGAATTTGTAGCTTTATGATTAAACTGGAAGTATATATATATATATATATGGATGTATGTATCAACAAATGTGATTGTTGAGTATTTTCCTAAAATATTCACTTCGAACCTTGTTACTTTATTAATTGGAATACTTGGCATGAATAATTATGAAGCCTTTGTCCAAAACAAGCTCCCATATATGGAAAGGAAGGAAAACTTTCATGGAAAGGAGATTTAACGTTTCAAAGAAAGCTCTTAAGAAGGCATCTAAGTTTGATTCCCAAGGACTTATTATTGGCCGTCTTGACTTGTTCTACATGCTCATGAGATTCAATGCTGCAAAACATGCTCCAATAAATGGAAATGAAGGACAGGGGCGGAGCAAAGATTTTGGGGGCCCGGTTTATTATTTCAAATTTTTTAAAAAAGCAGGGCCCTCTATTTACAAACTTCTGGTTTAATTACATTCTAAAATCAATTAAAACATTAAAAAGTATTCTAACAAATTACTTACAGTTCGTCAAAAAAATCGCCAATCACCAATGTGCACGCGTGCGAGTGCGAATTTTACCGGAAAGTCGGAAAAAAAAGAGAAAAATAAAACTTGAAAATGCTAATTCTAGGACTCGAACCCAAGAGATGAGGTTAAAAATCAAAATCCATTACCAGTTACTCTACTTTATAATAGTAATTATAAAATGTATTATTTAATATTTGAGGCCTATAAGGTACATCATTTAATATTTAGGGCCCCATACTTTTGGGGGCTCTGTGTGGTTGGGCACCTTGCACGGGCCCAAAACCGCCCCTGATGAAGGAAAACCTTTATGGAAAAGGGATTTAAAGGTTCAAATAAGGTTTTTAATAATTGATCTAGGTTTGATTCCCAAGGAATCATTGTTGGGAGTCTTGGCTTGTTCTACATGCTCATGAGATTTCATGCTCAAAAACAAGCTCCCATACATGGAAATGAAGGAAAACTTTCATAGTAAAGAGATTTAAAGGTTCAAATAAGGTTCTTAATATGGGATCTAAGTTTGATTCCAAAGGAATCATTGTTAGGAGTCTTGGCTTGTTCTACATGCTCATGAGATTCTATGCTCCAAAACAAGCTCCCATAAATGGAAACGAAGGAAAACTTTCATGGTAAAGAGATTTAAAGGTTCAAATAAGGTTCTTAATACAAGATCTGTGTTTGATTCCAAGGAATCATTGTTGGGAGTCTTAGCTTTTTCTACATGCTCATGAGATTCAATGCTCCAAAACAAGCTGTCATACATGGAAAGAAAGGAAACCTTTATGGAAAAGTGATTTAAAGGTTGAAATAATGTTCTTAATAAAGGATCAAAGTATGATTCCCAAGGAATCATTTTTGGGAGTCTTGGCTTGTTCTACATGCTTATGAGATTCAATGCTCCAAAACAAGCTCCCATGCATGGAAAGAAAAGAAATAGTGGGGTATTTGGTAGATTTGGAACAAGCAGTTATGCTAGTAGTAGCGATAGTCATATGAAATTTGGCAGTGTTCTTTACTATGGAAAATTAGTGGACATCATTGAGATAAACTATCACGGTCGATTTTCAGTTACCTTGTTCAAATGTCTATGGGCCAATACAACAATTTCTAGTGGGATTATAAATTAAAGGATGATCTAGGATTTAATTCCGTAAAGTTTTCACCCTTGATACACACTGGTGACCATGATGATGATGAGCTATACATCCAAGCTTCTGAGGCTCAAATGGTTTATTATGTAGAAGATGAGTTTGATAAGAATTTGAGCATACCTATGCATGTAAAACCATGAGACCTATATGTGATAGGCGAAGATGACGAGGACAATTTTCATGAATGTGAGTCATATCAACAACAAAACTTGGAAATTTTATTTCGAGATGGGGAATGGAATATACCATTGACAAAGTGTTATTTATAATTTCGAATTGTATTTAATTTAGTGTTACTTTCATGTATATTGCTTTTTTTTTAATTACATATATCTAAGATGTTTAATGTTGGTTTCACTGCTTATGAGGAACCATGAAGATGAAACTCTGAGAATGACTAGCTTAAAACCATTGGTCGAGGATGGTTCTTCTAGACTAGGTCCGGCTACTGTGCGTGCATTTAGGCACCATCCTCCACCTCAAACCCAGAGTGACTCTTCTAGACTAGGTCCAGCTACTCTTAGGAGTTGGACGCGTGTCCCTGCACCTGTTCTGGCACCTGCATCTATTGTGGCACCTGCACCTATCTCACATGTGCCTAAAGGTTTTATTTTAAAATGTTACTTAATATATTATGTTACTAGTATCCACTATATTTGGGAATCTAGTCATATGATACTCAATATGGGTTTTGTTGCTTATCAGTTACTGTGAAGTGGAAGCATTTTATAGCACCTACATGTACTCCTCAGGTTCCTCCTCTCGAGCCTCAAGTGAGCCTCTTCCTCCTCTTGAGCCCCAGTCTAATCATGAGTCTCAACATTCAGCTGATTTAGATTATGATGAAGAGGAACACGAGGAAACTTAAACACTAGTTCAACCTACAAAGACTACTAGACGAAGAGCATGGGTAGTTGATGTAGTCGGTAAGCAGGTCCATTAAGATGAACTAAAACTTACAATTTAAAATTTCATATAGTACTCTGTTTCAGTAATTTATAAGCTATTTTTTGGTATTTTAATTTTTATATTTGTTTTTATTTTATTTCAAAAACATAGTTAGTTTTTTTTCCTTCTATTATTACGAAAATATTTAACTTTTCTGGACTTATAGTTAGTGAACATGTATTCACAAGTCATTTCATTTGATGGATAGTGTAATGTTCTAATAGTGAGTTATTGTAACAACAAAAAATTTTAGCCAACTCAAATTAGCTAAGCTTGAGTAAAATAATAATATTTTGGTTTTTTAATTAAAAATATAAAAAGTAAATGGAGAAAAATATTAATTTTTTATTAGTGTTGGCCAAGTGTGGCCATTTTAAGTTGGCCAAAAATCTTTGTTATTATTGTAAAGAACTTCTCCACTAACCTAATTAAGTGGTGGTATTGAGTTGTCGGTTTCCCCTCACCCTTGTTGCTTTGAACCTTAGGAATTTTTTAAAGATGTGTATGTTAGTTGCAAGTTTGAGACCTTTTTGATTTAATATGCACACATAAATAATATCTAGTAATTGCAAGTTCCTTCCATGGTGATTGATTATTTGTTTGCTACATAAAAAAGAATGGAAAACCTCATTTATACCAATATTATTACTAGTTTTTTTTAATCTACATGTTTTGTTTTTCTTTCTTAGATGATTAGATGAACATGGTACAAGAAAGACCAAAAGACTTTCCTCTTGTGATGTTTGGTCACTTCTGGCTAGTGAGAAGGTTGTAGTGCAATGGAATAATGTGGGCCAACCTATTAAAGATATGGTGGAGGATTTCTTAATAGATTCTTAGGTGACATGGCTTTCTCTATTCCCTATTAGTTATATTAGCTAGAAGAAAGTTGATGAGGATTACAAAAATGAAGCATTTAAAAAAACTATTCAGGTAAGAATGTTGGATTTATTTACAATGTGTTATAAGAAATTTTCACTTCTTATATCATATGTGCTTAGTTTTATTTGTAATGTTATATTTCTTATTCTTATGGAACCCACAAGACTACTCCTTTTAGAGCCTTGGTAATGTGGTAAATGGTAATTACTAATTAATTTGTCAACCACATATTCCAAGTTTCAGAGTTATGTTTTTTCTAAATTATTTTATTCTATTATTTTATTGTGTTTAATTTATTATAAAACCAAATATATATAGTAAGTTACACTTTTAATTTATCAACAACTCCAAAAGGTTTTGTGACTGAATGGAATGGCACACATAACCGAAATCAACTTGTTGCCGTGATTCCAAAAGGAGTAAATAGAGATCAATGGGCAACTTTTGTTGACTATCGCCTTAGTGAAAACACTAAGGTAAATCTTTAGTTTATCATTTAGCAAGCACTGTAATATGTTTTTGTTTTATTGGCTGGCTTAACTTAGAATCTTACCATTTATCATGTGTAGTTTGACTTTTTAATCTAATTTTTTCAATGATAAGAAAAAATGGCCAAGAAAACAAGGTGAATAGAAAAAAGCTGACAATTCCCCACACGAGTGGATCGAAAAGCCATGCACGGAAGAGGGCTCAAATGGTAACATGCTTAGCACCATGTATTTTATTGATATTCAAATCTTTACATTAACCTGGTTTTTACACTAAGCTTCTTTCTTGGAACGTGTAGGATGTAAAGCATAGACATCCAGTTAGTAAGGGAGAAGTGTGGATAGCTACTCATAAACGTGCTAATGAGGAATTTATTAATGATCAAGCCAAAGAAATCATTATTATATAGTTCTTCTATTCATTGATGTTGTCCGCTTGTAAATGTGCTCTACAAAAACCAGGTGATCCATTCTCTATAACCAACACATTGTTACTGCTTCGCATAATCAAATACTTCTAATTTATTATTATTACTTTCTTCATTAGTTATATTAAAATATGTCACCAATTAACTTATTGTGCTAGGGTTGAAATTAACCTTGATTGGTTTTACTATTTTGTTATTTTAATTGACTTATTATACCTTGCATTTCTTGAGCTACCAGAGTAGCTAGTTCTGCCAATTATAATCTGATATATAAAGTTTGAAAATATTATGTTCCGGTCGTAATTGAGAGTTGCTAAAAATAATATAATTAGGAAGACTTGTTAGAAATTGATGGATATTGACTTAGATGATCCCAAGAGACTAAACAAACTATTAATAGCTATACGTGCACATGAATGTTACTCAGCTAAAACAGTTTGATTGATAAGTACAAGTTATAATTGTACCTTTTAAGTGAGTGCTTATAATATTTATGGCTTATAACCTCTCTTCTTAAAGTCATATTTTTATGTGATTGTTGTAGGATAAAATTCATGCTATTGAATCAAGTTCAACGGTTTCTCCAAATAAATCCATGGAAGATTCTTTAGCCCGTGCTTTAAAGGGAAAAGAACATTGTGGTCATGTTTGGAGCTTGGGATTGGGCCCTTGTTCATCCCAAGGTTTTGGACGTGGCACTCGTTCTTATGGTGAGATGAACTCATCAATCACTTCTGTTAGAGAGTTGCAAAACAAAGTTCATCACTTGGAATCAATAGTGAAGGAATATAACAAGAGATTTGAGATTGTCATAAATTATTTTATGCGTAGCGGCCAATTGCCCCCAGATCTAGCTATGTTCCAAAGTACACCGGTAATATTTGTAATTTCAAGTGTTTATTTTTATTTTATATATATTTATATAAATATAATAGTCCACATGAGTACATGAACAAATATATAATATAGGTGAATCAATATTGATAATTAATAATGCAAACTAGGACCGCACACCATTTCAAAAGAGATTAGTCCTTTTCGTTCATTCAATATATAAAATGCTTGATTCTAAATAATAGCGTCAAATTTATGATTTAGTATCCAAATATTGCTCATATTAATATATCTTCACTGTGAATGCACAATATTAATATGTAATTCTTCTTTTCATTATGTTAACTTTGTTTTTTATTTTGGGTGGTTGATGAGGGACGTGAAGATCCAACTAGTGTAGTTGGTTATTCTCTGAGAAATTCTGAATGAGAAGAGATGTAAATTTGGAAGCTACTTTTTTGAATTAATGGTTGAAGTTTTTAGCTAATGAAGATGTTTTGATTTTTTTTTGGCTTTTTTTTTTATTTTGGTGTTTCTCTTTGGATATACTAGAGATAACTATTTGACAATGCTGGATCTAGATTTGGATAGCACTTACATGTTACTTATTTTGTTTTTCCTTTGATTGTTGATTGTCTTTGCATGTTTGGAAGTTCATTATCTGAGATGGATTATTTTTTGTTTATTAGCATTAACAAATTTAGAATGATAATTCTCAATTTCCCTCTTTACTTGTTGATTTGTCCTTGCTAACAAGTTCCTTTTTAAAATATTTTTTATTTGTCCATTTGATGCTTCTCCAGGTGGTTATCATCCTAATATTCTTTGGCAAAGACACACACAATGTCTTATGTCAAAGATAGAGCTGGGTTTGCGGCTGTTCATCCTGCCTCGCAAAAGTCCGCGGACTTAAAAGGTCATCCATCTAAGCAAGTGTTTTAAATGGACTTAAAAAAATGAGACCCGTATCCGCTTGCAAAGTTCGTGGACATCTACGGGCATTCACATAACTCTTGTTTTTTACATATAGCAAAAAGAAATTACTTTTTTTTTTACAGATTTTTTTAACCATTTTTTTAGCAATACAGGTTTGAACTCTTTCATAAAAATGTTTTAAAAAAAGTATATTAGGGATAGTTTTCTAAAATATCTTTAGTATTTTCTTCTATTTTTTTTTTGACAAAAGGGATGGTTTTATTATTTTTATTTTTTTTGCCACGAAAAGGGATGATTTTAGATCACTTTTATTTTTGTTTGGGTTTTTTTTTTCAAAATTCTAAGACGTATTTCTAGTTTCATTCTAGCAAAAATAAATGCCAATACCCGTAGAGCTTGCGAATTTTGTGTGTTCAACCCGTAGGTAAATGGTTAAGTCCATCTAAACCCGCGTTTTTAATGGTCCTCATTTTTTCAGGCCCAAATTCATCCAACCAATTTACTCGCGGACCAATCTATTGGTCTGAGTTCGTATACCCAGCTCTAGTCAAAGACGAATCAAATTTAGAAGGCAAGTCTTCTTTAATGATTTCATATTTCATTTATGTCAATGAAATATGAATCATACAATTTTGGTTCATTTATGCATCAAATTCTTATTACTTGCCACTATTGTAGCATAGCCATAATAATTTGATTATTGTTTGAATCTTGATATGGTTCCTATATCGTACATACATCATGGGAAAGTGCATATAGTATTTTCTTGGATTAATTATGGTTATTTTAATTACTACTTCTGGTTTGGCTTTTGTAATTTTACAATAAGCATCAAACTCTGTCTGGAGTACATAAGCAAATTGAATAGGATCTTTTACAATAAGCCTCAAACTCTGGTTTGGTCTGAATTCGATCTTTTAAGTTCTAATTGTTGAATTCATGTTACATTAAAAAATACAAGGTCTGTGTCCAACTGGCATTTTTTTTGAATTATATAGTCACTAGTTTGGCAATGGTCAATTAACCATTATTTACTATTCAATTTTCATAGTCATCGTTCACAGTCATACTTCAAGTTTTAAATCCCTAGGCAATTTCCTGTTCATGAATCATGTAAGTGACCCAAAAACATTATTCCCATTGAATATATATTGATATTATATATCGTAATTTTTTTACGACGTAGAAATTATAAATCTAAATTTTGTGTCTAGTAACAAAATCTTTTTCGTACATGTATCTAGAAATAAAACTTTTTCAACATAATTAAGAGGTGATAGGTTTTTTTTAAAAATAAGTAAAGTTAACTTGAATTTAGGATTTAAGGTTCAATCTCTATCCCTCGTTTTTCCTATTCCTTAAAGAAATTGACTTGAATATTAGTATAGGATAATCTTCTTTGTAGCAAATAAAAAAGTACTAGTAAATAACTAAATGAAAAGATTAAAATTAGATCACATCACACTATAGGTTGGTCCAGTTAAAATTAAATCACTGATAGTTTTACATTATAATTACTCATAAAAGTAAAAAAGAATGTCTATAATTTCTTTAGAAAAAAAGATTTAACCACGTTCTAATGTTGAAAATTTCTCCACGGTTCAAATGTAGCTAATGCTGGAATTACTTCTCCACTATTGTAAACCAAAGCTATTGCTGGACATTTCTCCACAGTTACAAACCGTAGCTAATGCAAATTTAGCTACGGTTACCTGTCAAACATCCAACGGTTGTAGCTAATGAAAATTTGTTTTTCTTCCTCTCCTTTGTCTTTCGTTTTGCACTTTTGCTGCTCTTATCGGATGAAAGTTCATCTGGTCAATGTTGGATTTGGAAGAGTGCTAGTCATCTTGCTAGCAAATATGGCATTGAGCCACAGTTGGATAAGCCAAAGGGGACCAAAGAAAATTCGGAACAGGGCCAGAAGGTTTCAGACCTATAATAGCAACAACATCACAAAGAGTGGGGCTAATCATCCCCAAAGGAACGTGAAAGGAGCTGGTCGAAGGATGCTAGTAAAACAGGGCAGCAACCAGCATTGGAAAATTGTACATGATGGTGTGAGTAGTCAAGAGCATCAAGTCAAAAATCCCAGTTCTCTTCTAGGATTCTTCCTTACACTACAAGAAAAATGCTTATAAGCGGCAGTTTTTTTGCCGCTAAACTATCAAAAACTGCCACTATACAGCATTAGCGACGGTCATAGTAGCGGCCATCGGCTTGTCGCTTATCTGGTCATCACTAACTAGTAGCGACGGCTACAAGTTAATCGTGGCTAAGTAGCGACGGCTACAAGTTAATCGTGGCTAAGTAGCGACGGTTGGATCGCCATTACAACCACGTCAAAGTCGCTAGAAAGGAAAGCTCAGGCCGCCACTAATTAGCAGCAGCTTTGGCCACGGTTATTTAGCGACGGTTGTAGCCGTCGCAAAACACTTGAATTAGCGGGGAAGGGGTCGTCACTATTTGGGGGGAATGGGCTGCCACTAATTAGCGGGGGGAATAAAGCCACCGCTAAGTAGCGATAGACATAGCCGCCGCTAATATGAGGACTGATTTGGGTAGGGGTAAAGCCTCATTTTTAAAATTTAAACCTGTTTTTCTGTGATAATTTATAATTCTTAAGTAATATTCAAATATAATAAGAAATAAAATATAATATAAATAAAATATTATTTGATTATAATATAAATAAAATATTTTTCAAATGAAAATGTAATAGAAAAAAATATAATAAGTGTTTACATAATATCAAAATAAATAAATAACAATGTTAACATAAATAAAATAAGTCCTAATCCTCAGCTAAGTCTTTGCTCTCGTCCTCGTAGTCCTGGTGTGTCGGAGTTGTTGGGGGAGAGGATGAAGCACCAGCCTCTATACGCTGAAGATGCTGCATCATGAGCTCGAAACGGGACTCTAGAGAAGCCTCCCGGCGCCGTGCCTCGTCACGGATGGCCTGAAGCTCCGCCTGATGCCGTCTCTCCATCTCTTGCATATGCTCGAGACTGCCGACGTACCTCGTCTAACTCCTCTTACAACTACTGGGACTACACTGTGAGCGTAAGGAAGGTGTCATCGACTCCTACGTGTATAACGAGCCAGCTCTCCTGATATGGCTGGCCAAGTCCCCAGCACCGTAGATGCGGCCACTTGTCTTGCCCCCAGCAGCGGAGACAAAAGTGGACGTCCTAGTGGTGGTATCTACCCGTTGGGTGCCACTAGGGGACACCTCATCCACCTGCGACCTGATATCACGGATCGTCTCCTGATACTGAGTAAAAAACAAGAAGTAAGGATATATAACTTATAATTATAACTATTAATTCAAAAAATGATTTTGATACTTACGTAGGTGGATGCGGCTCGCTAATCCACCCATCTCCCATCAGCTTTCCTATGCATCCGTACGAACATCTCATCAAGGGCTAGCTTTCTGCCAGTCTCACACGTACGACGCTACAAAAAATTAAAAACTTGTTATAGCAAGAAAGCTACTTATATGTCATCATCAACTATAATTAAACTAATGACTTACCATGTCGTCGGCCACCTAAATGAAAGTCGTCTGCCCTGCGGTGTGGACTACTTCACCCTTCGCCGATCGGTAGTTAGCCTTAGCCTAAGTAGAAACTGCCTTGAACTTAAACATCTGCCAATAAGCCAATTGGCAATCCCACGTCCCCAAGCACTACAGCAAAAAAGGAAAATTGCGGTGATTTTTTTGGCATTTTGTGACGGTTAGAACCGCGGCCAAAAGCATCTCGTGGCGGTTTAGAAACCGTCACTAATTCAGCCGCCAAGAGGGTATTTTGTGACGGTTTGTAGCAACCGCTGGAATAACTGCTGATATTCTTTTGCGACGGTTCATGCGTCTATAGTGGTGGTTAGACCTGCCACAAAGTCCTCCAAAAATCTGTTTTTTGATGCCAAGATTGTAATGGTTTTAGCGGCAGTTGATTTCTTGGCAGCATGTTTTGGTGGTTTTAGAACCACCGCTAAATGCCTTCATTAGCTATAATTTGTGGCAGTTTTGTAACCGTGCTATTTTTTTTTACATTTTTTTGCATTGCCTTATGCATTTTTATTTTTATTTTTTGCTTTTTCTTAGGCGTTCATTTAGAGTATAGGTGTTTTTTAATTTAAGGGCATGCTCTTTTCAATTAATTATTAAATTTACTTCAATAAAATCTTAAAACTAAAATCAAATAATATTTAAACTAATAATTAAATCTCATAGCATAAATAATTATAATTAACAAAATTCATAGAATTACCAAATTTGTTTTTCACTAGACATATAGCATAGAATAAAAATGGAGTCTAATAGCTAACTGTATGATACAATTTGCTAAAACAAAAACCTTAGTATGATTTCTATTACAGTTCAAAGCAAAAATTCAACTATACGGAAGTTGAAGGTCCACGTCTGGGTTCATGACTTCCATTAGAAGAGCGTCTTATTTCTGTGGATGAATCTAAGGAGGGTGTATTGGTTTAGAATTGTACGGGATTTTAAAAGACTTTTCTGGATAAAAAAGTCCGTTGGTATTCAATCAGGATTTTCTATCATTTAAAAACAATCCACTAGTATTCAATCTAGATTTTTAAGACTTTAAAAAGAGTAGGTTAAAATTCATTGATATTTGTTTGAGATTTTGAAGAACTTAAAAAAAATCTATAGATATTAAAAATATAAGGATTTTAAGGGATTTTTTTTTTATTAAATGGATTTTGAGTGACTTTTTAGTAGTATCTATAAATACCAAATCCATCAAACAATCTCATCCAAATTAAAAGGATTTCTGAACGTGACTTTTTAAGTGCTTCATTCTCCAACAAACATCAGTCACGGAACCTTTCTCTCTCTCCTCTTCCACCAACAAGCATAGAGTCACATACTTCTTCAGACCCAACTCCTTAGATCGATTCAGAAGCATCAAACGGTAGCGTTTCATTCCTATTTCGTTTTGAGAACTTTACTTCTTTGTGTTTTTTTATGTTTCTATTTGTTTTCTTATGACATGAGTTTCTAGTTTTGATGCTCTATTTTTGTGTGATTAACCAATAGCAAAAAAACTAATTTTTTATGCTTTAATTTGATTCTATATTCTGTTCACTTTAGCAATGATGAAAAAAAATTAATTTCAAATAACGAGTACAAATTCCTTTCACCTCTAACTTTTATCATGTTGGTGAGATTTCAGAATCTCATCTCTCTATCACCCATTTGTGATTTGGCTCATTAATATTTAATTTTTTTAACTCATTAATATTTAATTGTTTAGTCATAACTTTCAGAAAAAATAAAAATTTGTTTGGTTATTAAAAATACCTCGCGACTGTTATTTAAAAATTATTTCCCAACGCAATTACATGTTTGCTCACAGGAAATATATATTTTCTTTTGTCTAATGTTATCAAAAAATATGCAAATCATGTTAAAGGTATTAAAAAAATAATGTACTATTTATTTTGAAATTTTTAACTCCATTTTAATAATTTTTAAAATTGCAACAATTTTTTAAGAGATCGCATACTATACATTGCATTAATAAGGTGTTTTTCGAAATTAAATTGAAAACAAGATTCAATTTTTTAAAAAATTGTGTATTATATATTTGAATAATAGAGAGTCTTTTCAAATAAAAAAGAAATCACAGTTTTTAATTTAATAAATTTTTTGAAGTATTTTATAAAACAATTTATTATTCACTTTGAAGTTTAATTTCTAGCTCAATTACAATAATTTTTAAAGTTGCAACAATTTTTTAAGAGATTGTGTACTATACACTAGAAGAATACTTCAAAATAAAAATGAAAATACATTTTTTAATTTAATTAAATTTTGAAGTTTTTAAGAAAACTATGTATTATATTCGTTTTGAATTTTTTAGCTCAATTACAATAATTTTTAGAATTGTAATATTTTTTTATGAGATTGTGTACTATGCACTACAAGAATAAGGTGTTTTTCAAAATTAAAATGAAAAATAATTTTTTAAATTACTTAAACTAATTGAAGAATTTTGAAAATAGTGTATTATTCACTTTGAAGTTTCTAGCACAATTTAAATAATTTTTAAAATTATAACAATTTTTTAAGTGATCGTCTAATATATGCGGTTGAAGAATAAGATATTTTTCGAAATAAAAATGAAATCACATTTTTTAACTTAATTAATTTTTTGAAATTTTTTAGAAAATAATGTATTATTCACTTTAAAGTTTAGCTCGATTACAATAATTTTTAAAATTGCAATAACTTTTTAAAAGATCGTGTATTATATACACTAGAAGAATAAAATGTTTTTCGAAATAAAAATGAAAAATATGTTTTTTAAATTACTTAATTATTTGAATATTTTAGAAAACAATATATTTCTCACTTTGAAATTTCTAGCTCAATTCACATCATTTTTCTACTTTTTAAATTGGATAAATTTAAAAAGAGATTATGTACTATACATTTGAAGAAGAAGCGGCTTTTCGAAATAAAAACGAAAATGCATTATTTAAATTACTTAAATTATTTTAATTTTCTCGTAAAAACTTCACGAAGTCTTGTAGAGTCTATAAAGTCCTATAAAGTCCACAAAGTCCCGTGGAGTCTATGATACAAATCCATTAAAATCCTGACTTAAAAATTCATGAAATTCTTGCAGAATCCTTAAAAGTCATGAAAACTCTATAAAGTCTTTTAAAATCTACAGACCTTTTTCCAGCTGAAAAAGTCTTTTAAAATCCTGAACCAATACACCCCCCTAAATCTATAATCTGAAATTAAAATTACAAACTATTACAATTAACAACAAGACTTCAAAAAAAATTAAAAATTAAAACTATTATAATTAACACCTAGTTGCTTCTATAAAAGGATATATTTATGTGAACTTGTAAAAGGGCATAAACGTGAACAACAACTTCACACACATTATTCACACATATATAAATTAGTCAGCAAATATCTATATTAACGCCATGGCTGATCATGATAAGAAAAAAATGGATCAAGATTCAAAGTATTTTGTTGGAATAAAGGAAAGGTGCAAATTATGAGAACTAATGGGTGACCCGCGATTGCGCGGATACAAGGAAAAAAATTATACTAACATATTTATAGATTTTTATTATAAAGTATAATTTATAATATGATTAATTTACCTAAATAAATATGAATTCATATTAAATAAAATTGTTACATAAATATTTCAAACAGAAATGTACCGAAAACTTCGTGAGTGAAAAAAACACTTCATTTATTTTATGAAATAATTTTCTTAAAACCAAACTTATTATAATTAAATTTCATGAATTTGATTGAAGAAGAAAATAATTTTAAGTAAATATATATATATATATATATATATTGTTATGCTTTTTAGACAGTATTTAAACAATTATATGAACTAAGTATAAAAAAATTATATGAAATTGAAATTAGATAAATAAAGAAATATAAAAAAAACATATATGAATGACTTGCTTATCTTAGTAAAAGTTTTAAAGATAAAATTAACTTTGATAAAATTATTTATGAAAAAATAGGTTGTCGATTTTTTTTTAATGGAGATATTCTAGAGTCTAAAAGATCGGACTTCGATGACTGAATTATCTCATATTATGTATTGAGTTCTTGAATATTATGCATTCACAAGAAAATAATTTTAGTTAAGCATTAAAAGTATTTTTTTTAGATATTATTTTAAAAATTATATGACATTAAATTAGATAAACAAAGAAATATACAAAGATATATATGAATGAGTCGTTTATCTTATTAAAAATTTTAAAAATAAAATTAACTTTTGGTAAAAGTATTTCTAAAGGATAGATTGATGATTATTTTTTTAGAATGAAGATACTCTATCGCCTAAAAATACTGACTTTTATTAAAATACCTCATATTATGTATTATGCATTCTACGTCACTTTGAGTTATAATTGATTTGTTTTAAATAGAATATAGAATGTAGAGATAATAATTTATCTTTAAGATGTATAATTTTAATGGAAAATATGTCTATTTATATATATATAATTTTTGTTGCTAAAGTGTAACTAAATTTTACTTTGTAAAATTTTTTAGTTATATTCTAAACAGATTATAACTTATAGTAAATGATGTAAATGTTTAAATTGTTAATCAAATTTATTAAAATATTAAATTTTAAGGGATTTAAAAATTAGTATATTAAGATATAAAATATTTTATTTTGATCATGAAATGATTTAATAATTTTTTATCTTTTGCATAACGAAATGCTTATAATCATAGTAAATGAATTTTATAAGTATTAGTTTTAGAAATTTTAAAAAGATAATTAACGTTAATTGAAATATATATTACTTGAAAATAAATATATATTAATAAATATATTTAATTTTTAATACATTAATTATATTTAAATTTTAGTTATAACATTATTATTACTATTAATTAACTATTTCATTTTAATTCTTAATAATATCGGAAAAATATTTATTGAGAATGCATGTTTAAGTTATAACAATTTTTTAAAGAGAAATTAGAGAGGATGCAACTCAAGAAAAATTAAAGAGAGGATTGATAGTGGTAGGAGAAATGAAGAGTTGCTTGGTGTTGTAAATAAATTGTGCCATGTAGGTAAAAAAGCTTATATGACAAAATGATGTGAAAGTATGTATCTTATATGTCAATCTCCTAGTTTTAATTTAGAATTTATTTATATATATAGATGTATTGGAAGTAATGAAATCTTTGATTTGCTTGCTTCAGATAAATTGGAGTTCATCTTTGTGAATTTGAGTCATGTCATGATATTTGTTAATTGTGAAATAATAAATGAATGAGGATGAATACACAAGTATATAATATAGTTTAACCTATGAGTCACCATCTTAACGTATGAGTTATGCATTATGATGAGACTTGATTACTAGGATACTTCCACACTTCATCACTATTCTTCCTTGGATTAAGCTTGTGAATGATAGTGATGAAAGCATGTTGTATGTGTATGCGATTGTGTATGTTTCACCTTCATCGGATAACTCTCTGAGGCAACCTCCAAGGTGAAGGGTATAAGAATATGTGAATGTTACACCTTCGCCGCATAACAGTATAGGGCATAAGTGGCAATTATTAGGTTTATGGAAGGACGCTTTCATGATAGGGTGAGCTAATTTCTTATGGTGTCCCTGCCGACAGAAAGATTCTCAAGAATGCTAAGGCGTATCTATTTATATAAATGATTTTGATGTGTTTAATTTCATGTTTGTGAATGTGATGTGTATTGATATGCAATGTTTGTTAGAATACAGTTAGGCAAATTTTTTCCATATCAATAGCTAAGAACATTGTGAGTTTTCTCTTCCGATTGGTTATTGGGATATATGAATCATATTATATCTTAAGGTTGCAATATTTTCAAATAAAAGTGCTTAATTTGGAGCTAGCATATTTTTTTTTGGAGATCGAGACTCATATGTTTTGATTTTCCATAGAGGGTAGGGATTATCTTATTATTTGACAAGGATAATCATAGTACTCTACTGCACATTTTGTATTTTTTGGACACTCGCCTTATTATTATATAAAGCTCTCTAGCATAGTGTGATACTTATGTATAACTATTTAAGAAACAAGACGGTTCATGTATTCACTGACATTGTCTTCAAGTGTTGCGTGTGATAAACCGACACCACTTTTAAATTAGAGTGTTACAAATAACAAGGATCGGAGGAAATATTAATTTTCATCCTTTAATAATTATTTTATAATTTGTAAATATAAAAGTGATATTAAAACTTTGTTGAATGTTGAGGTTTAAAATGCAAAGATTAAAACTAAATTATGTTTTTTTATTTGTTTAAATGACATGTGAGGCGGAGCTCATTTATTGTATTAAAAATTGTTGATACACATAACCCACCAAAAAAGTGGTGGATTCCCTAGCATTGATCAAGCAAATCCTTTTTAAGAAAAAGTGGGCCAACAAAAGGGACAATAGAGCTTAAGCAGGCAAGGGAAAACAAGCTAAAGCCGGAAAATCGGGCAAAGGAATTAATAGTAGTGAATAGTGAATTAGGGGCTTCTAATCGCGCCACATATTCCAACAAAAAACATTATTTTCTAACGCGAGTTTGGATTTTGAAGGCGTCGATTTCTAATTTTTTAATTTTATTATTTGATGAACAGTTATGATATTTTTCATTATTCTTTTATTTAAAAAAATAAATTTTGTTATAATATTATACTATATTATCAGATAATTTTAATAATCACAACAGTTCCATAAGTATTTTCATTTTAATTATCAAAGTCTTTTAAAAAATAAATTGGTGAAGTATTAGTTGCTAGAGTTTTCAGCGGAGTTCATATTAGTCCTCTAATTTTTCAATAGTTCAATTACGTCATATTGTGATTTAATTTGGTCCTTGCCAATAGTTCACAATTAAAACCATTATAATCTTAGGACAAAATTGAATGTTTTTAAAAAACTCAACAATTATATTGAACTTTAAAAAAAACTCAAAGACTAAATTTAACTTTTAATAATAAATATAAAGATCTATTTAAATCATTTTTAAAAATATTAAAAAAATACAAAGTAAAATTCACAGTATTAATTGTAAGTTAACCACCTAAACAAAAACGAATTGGTTTTAAGAAGGTTAGGAACATAATATGAACACTGTTCTCATTCTTGAAAAGTGAGAACCAAATACCCACTCAAAATGAAGAACATGTTAACATATGTAAGAAAATGTGTTTATTTAAGTTTTTCAATTGCAATAGCACATATAAAGATTGGGAATATTTGGCAAACAAAATCAAATTTATCAAATACAAAATTAAACCAGCCAAATCAACATTCGCACATAGAAAGAACCAAAAAGCTAATTCAAAAGCGAAACAAACATAAACCCCAAAACTAATTAAGAAGATTTGTGTCTTGAAGAATTAAGCCCTCATGCCTCTGATTCTTCTGGCCAATTGAATATCCTTCAGCATAATGATAACCCTCTTGGCATGAATAGCACAGAGATTAGTATCTTCAAAGAGTTCAACCAAGTAAGCCCCAGCGGCTTCCTGCAGAGAAGAGACGGCACTGCTTTGGAATCTGATATCCGTTTTGAAATCTTGAGCGATCTCACGAACCAAACGTTGAAACGGGAAGCTTTCTGATCAGAGGCTCTATGCTCTTCTGGTACTTCGTAATTTCTCTAAGAGCCATCGTTCCTGGCCTGTACCTGTGAGGTTTCTTCACTTTGCTGATCACCATAGCCGACTTGCGCACTTTTTGCTATGCACATGCCATTGAGAAGGTTCTAGAATGGAAATTAAGATCCTATTGGAAATTTTGAATGTGAATTGGTTCGGTGATGGAGCTGTGCATAAAAAGTTAGAAAAAAAATTTATAGATTAGAAATTTTGGGGGAAGTTAATTATGGATTTAGAGCAATCCGTGTGAAGCACATCGGACGGTCAGGATTGTGCAACGAGGTAGAACACGGATTCTAATCTTGTGGGTTTTGTTTGATCTTGAAATCTTGGGGGTTTTGTTTCCCACTTCCGCTTCCGCAGCTCAAACTTTACTTTTGATTTACCGTGTTCAAGGTAAAAGTATATAGGAGATGATAATCTTAACATAGATTGGTACTCCAGCTTGTCTCATATCTCATATAAAAGTAATTCTTTCTAACTCATGTTAATTTAGTATTAAATGTACAAGTTTAAATCAATTAATAAATTAATTTTTGAGAAAACTTTTTATTTGTCCCCTCAAAGATATGTCTATGACCAATTTAGTACTAAAGATTGTTATCATCAAATAATCCCGTCAAAAATTCAAAACGTTACTAAATTAGCTCTAAGAAATTATTTTCACAAAATAAGCTTCTTAAACATCCAAAATGACATCACTTTGTTGTAATATTATACTTTATTATTTGATAATTTTAAAAATGACAACACTTCCATTAGTATTTTCATTATAATTGTCAAAGTTTTTTAAAAAAAAAATTGGTGAAGTATTAGTTGCTACAGTTTTGAGCGGAGTTCATATTAGTCCTCTAATTTTTCAATAGTTCAATTACGTCATTTAGAATGCACATTGTGATTTAATTGGGTCCTTGCCAATAGTTCACAATTAAAACCATTATGATCTTAGGACAAAATTGAATGTTTTTAAAAAACTCAACAATTATATTGAACTTTAAGTAAAAACTCAAAGACTAAATTTAACTTTTAATAATAAATATAAAGACTTATTTAAATCATTTTTAAAATATTAAAAAAATACAAAGTAAAATTAACTGTATTAATTGTAAGTTAACCGCCTAAACAAAAACCAATTGGTTTTAAGAATGTTAGGAACATAATATGAACATTGCTCTCATTCTTGAAAAGTGAGAACCAAATGCCCACTCAAAATGAAGAACGGGTTAACATATGTAAGAAAATATGTTTATTTAAGTTTTTCAATTGCAATAGCACATATAAAGACCGGGAATATTTGGCAAACAAAATCAAATTTATCAAATACAAAATTAAACCAGCCAAATCAGCATTCGCACATAGAAACAATCAAAAAGCTAATTCAAAAGCAAAACAAACATAAACCCCCAAACTAATTAAGAAGATTTGTGTCTTGAAGAATTAAGCCCTCTTGTCTCTGATTCTTCTGGTCAATTGAATATCCTTCAGCATAATGGTAACCCTCTTGGCATGAATAGCACAGAGATTAGTATCTTCAAAGAGTTCAACCAAGTAAGCCTCAGCGGCTTACTGCAGAGAAGAGACGGCAATCTAATATCTGTTTTGAAATCTTGAGCGATCTCACGAACCAAACGTTGAAAGGGAAGCTTTCTGATCAGAGGCTCTGTGCTCTTTTGGTACTTCCTAATTTCTCTAAGAGCCACCGTTCCTGGCCTGTACGTGTGAGGTTTCTTCACTTTGCTGGTCACCATAGCCGAATTGCGCACTTTTTGCTTTGCACCTGCCATTGAGAAGGTTTTGGAATGGAAATTAAGATCCTATTGGAAATTTTGAGTGTGAATTGGTTCGGTGATGGAGCTGTGCATAAAAAGTTAAAAAAAATTTATAGATTAGAAATTTTGGGGGAAGTTACTTTTGGATTTAGAGCAATCCGTGTGAAGCGCTTCGGACGGTCAAGATTGTGTAACGAGGTAGAACACGTATTCGAATCTTGTGGGTTTTGTTTGATCTTGAAATCTTGTGGGATTTGTTTCCCACTTCCGCTTCCGCGGCTCAAAATCTACTTTTTATTTACCGTCTTCAAGGTAAAAGTATATAGGAATGATAATCTTAACATAGATTGGTACTTCCGCTTGTCTCATATCTCATATAAAATTAATTCTTTCTTTTTACGAGCATATAAAAGTAATTCTAACTCATGTTAATTTAGTTTTAAATGTACAAGTTTAAATCAATTAATAAATTAATTTTTGAGAAAACTTTCTATTTGTCCCCTCCAAGATATGTCTATGACCAATTTAGTACTAAAGATTGTTATCATCAAATAAGCCCGTCAAAGATTCAAAACGTTACTAAATTAGCTCTAAAAAATTATTTTCACAAAATAAGCTTCTTAAACATCAAAATGACATCATTACTCCTCTCTATGAAATTTTTTTCATGGCTTGACCATGAAAATTTATGTTTCTCCCTCTATTTTTTTTTGGCAATTACTTTAAAAAATATGGTCATAGAATTCTCATGGCATGGCGGTGAAAGTTTTTGTTGCTCACTTCACTCACATGTATTAAATATGACTAACATGCTATTGCATAAAGAAACACAACATGCATAAACACTATATGTGTTCATTAGAAAGTGTTATGTTTTGTAGCATCTTAGTAATGAGTTGTTATGTGTATGTTCAACTCCAAGTTATCCTTCACTAATGTACTAAAAGTTCTAATTGAAAGCAATGAGTTGTGTGTAGGGATGGCAAAAGGGGGGGATGATTTCTCCCTCCCAGTTTTTATTGAATACAATCAGTTGTATGTAGGGATTGCAATCAGGCGGGTCGGGGTAGGTTTCTCCCTTCATGCCCCTACTAAGAGCGGTAGAGAGAAAATCCGAACCATCAAAAAGCTGCACAATTTGAGTTTTCTGTCAAAGTTTGTTGTGTACCCACAGGTTTTATCGTCATCCCTAGAGTTATGTCTATGTTTTGTGTTTCTATATGTAATGTTAACATATTAGCCATGTTTCATACAAGTGATTGAAAAAAAAAAAAGAGTAAGAAAACAAAAACTTCCATTATTAGGCCATGAAAAAAATCATGGCTATAGTTAGTAAAGCAATTGCAAAAAAAGAGTAGAGTGATCAATAGAAAATTTCATGGCCATATTTTGTACGTCATTAGTGCCTTTAAACGGAGGAGTAATACGGAGTGTATTTGGTGTCATTTTAGATCTTTAAGAAACTCATTTAGTAACAACAATCTTTCACTGGTTAATTTGGTGACATTTAGATCTTTAAAAGGTTTATTTGGCGATAACAATCTTTCAGGGGTTAAATTGATGATTAATGTATCTTTGAGGAGGCAAATAGAGGATTTTCTCTTAACCTTTTTCATAATTAACGATACAATTTATAAAATTCCCTTAATTTCATTTAACTCTTATTCTTATATTAAATGTCTTATTTAATTCTTATGAGTTTTAAAGTGAAAAGAAATGGGTAAAGGTTTTACATAAAGTATATGAGTAAAAATTTGTGTATCGATGTACAAATTGCTTTACAGCCATTGATGTAATACTAAAATAGGAAAAAAATCACTTCAAATGTCACATCATGCAATGCAATCATTGGATTTTTATCAAAATGTGTAAGTTTGTGTATGTAAAACGGCACCATACCGACCTCTCTTGAAACACACAAAATATGGCCGTAAATCGATATCCGATTGGGCCATAAATCCATGGTCATATTTGTGTGTTTTAAGGGATATTAGGGTAATTTTTATAAACACAGAAAGTCAAGGTGTAATAAACGTAAAACTCAAAAGAGTATGTGTAATTACCATAAAAGAAATTATTCTCCTTTAAAATAAGTTTGTCCTTAAATGTTAAATAGTCTCATGAAAGGAAAGACTTCACTATTGATAGCACTAGAGTAAAACCCGCGCGTCGCGGATGATTAAATCAATAAATTTTAAATTATTATTTTTTCATTAAAACTATAAAAATGTGTGAATATGTTAATAAATAGTCTTATTTTGAATAATGGTTTAGAAAGAGTTTATACCAAAAGTGAAATGTTAAATTAAATATTATTAAAATAATTATTAATAGTCATATTATTGTTAAGAAACTTTATTGTATTGCCACATCTTGGTAAGAGAAAGTTAAAGAAAAGAATAAATTTTTAAAGATTTATTTATTTTTAAGTAATGAAATAGTTGAAAAGCTTATAAATAGGAACTTGACATATAGACATTGAAAGAGAGAGTTTTCTCATGGTATTAATGTGTTATATAGCTTATTAACAAAACTTTTGATATAGTATTAAATATTCCCAGGAATTTTGCGTATAATGTGTAACCATATGAATTTTAGGTATAGAATTTTTTAAAAAAAAAATAGTCATAGAAAATTTTTGGTTATCTATAATATTTTAAAGTAAATAGTTGTTGGCATATAGTATAATTTAGTACTATTAATCTAATTCATATATCTCCTTTTAGTATTTTTTATGTTAAATCATTTCTATATAGCACTAATTTTTTTTTAGTCTATATATATACTAATAATATATGTTAATAATTAGAAAAATAATTGTTTAAATTGTCTGTGTTATTAATGAATCATAAATAAATTATTTATTATATAACATATATATTAAATATGAAATGAATAACATATTAAAAGTGAATTGAAGACAAAGTTGAGACAAAAGTGAGTAGAAGTAGAAAGCATGCGATTAAAGGAAATTGACACATATGACAGCATGTTGAGTTAGCAAAATATAAGTGAGGAAGTCGTTGGTGTGTCGTAACCACAGCTTTCGCTTCAGTTTTTATATATTATTACAAGAAAATGACCCACGCAATGCGCAAACATATGAAGAAACCTAATATGTAATATTGTTAATTGATTATTACATAGTAAATTAATTTATGATGTTGTGAATAATTTATTGTGTAAATAAACTTGAAATTCATGTGAAATAATTTTTTTACATGATAATATGATATGAAATTACAATAAAAAAAACCTTATGAATGGGAAAAAAAAACACATTGTTTATTTTATAGGATAATTTTCCAACCAAAACTAATTATAATTCATTTCCATGAATTAAATTGAAGAAGAAAATCATTTTAGGTGAACATGAAAAAGTTTTTTAATTATTAGATTTTTTTTTAAAAATAATATAAATGAAAAAAAAATGAAAAACACATAAATTAGTCATTTATCTTAATAAAAAATTAGAAAATTAAATTATGTGTGCTAAAATAATTTATTAAGAGATAAATTTTTTATTAAAATTTTTAAAAAAGATATTTTATAACGTAACAACTTAGATTTTGATGATCTAATTATCTTGTTGTGTATTGAGTTCTTAAAGGTTATGTCATTCCATATTACTTTATTTTGATGGTTAGTTTTATGAAATAAATAAATATAGAGATATTTGTGTTAATTTCAATATGTATGATTTTACGAAGAGTGTGTGTAATTATACACATATTATTTCATTGTTAAAGTGTAACAGAAATTTAGTTTGAAATAATTTTGTAATTATTTTTTAAATAGATTATCACATATAATAATTGATTTAAATGTTTGATAATGGTAATTAAATTTATTTAAAATATTTAATTTTAAGTGCTTTTAATAATTAGTATGTTAAAATATAAAGTCTTTTGTTTTTAGCCTTTAAATTGTTTAACTACTTTTTTTTTACAATTTCAAAGAGAAATATTATAATTGTGGTAACTGAATTTTAAAATTAATTTTTAAAATTTTAAAATACTAATTAAAAAATTCAGTTAAAATTTTATACATGAATTATATTTTAATTTTAGTTATAATTATTACTATTATTATAAAATATTTATTAAAAATGCATGTTTAGAACTTTAGGTAGAAGGTGGTAGCACTAAGAAGAAGATTAATTGATTGTAGTTATGTTGTGTCACATAAGAAAAATGACTTAGGTGGCAAAATGGTATAAAAGGAGGTATCTTATGTGTCAAATTTATATTTGAATTGTGTTTTAATATATATAATAGATAATAGATAGATAATAGATATAATAGATTCATTTTTGTATGCAATGACAATTCATTATTTTATTGGTAATCATTTGCTTTTTTCAAATTTAGGGGTCTATTTTATCATAAACCATGGATCATTGACCAATTAAGAAGAAATGAGGTTACATATTAAAGAGAGATGATATTATTTATTTTTTTTGTTCCAAAAAGAGATGGATTTGAATGTGGATTAAATTCCATCATCATTCAAGATGCTTTGGTTAAGAGAAAGAGAGTGTTTTGAAAGTGAGACACATGAGAGAAATAGTTGACGTGGCAGAATAGTGTGATAGTATATCGCTGATGTGTCGAATTTTTAGCCATGACTTCTGCTTTAATAAAATATATATATAGATTGGAACAACACAATTAATTTTAGAGCAGTGATTTATTCTTCTGAAATAGATTCGCAATGACACCTATAGTAGTACTCATCACAGAGACCCATGGTATTAGCGGTAGCTGTTTTAGACAATTCAACCAACATGGACTTTTCACAAATTGAAATCTCTATATTACCGTATATTTCCTTATAATCTATGTGACAATCAAAGTTTCTAATTTTTTAAATTAATTTCAGTAATTAATTTGCAAAAAGATGTTAAAAGTATATGGTCTAACTAATCTTCCTAATATTTACTATATACAAAATGTCAAACTAAATAAGTGTATTTACTATCTTCGAAACAAAACAAAATTAATACATTATCACAAAAATTTATGAAAAATATATGATTGCTTCCTACCAACAAATTTGCTAGCATCAAGTCACAATACTCAAAGATCACATACATGAACTTGGAGTCTTTGTTCCTTTTAATCCTCTCTAAATGCTTCCTGATACAATCTGCCTTCTTGATCAAATAGCAGAAGTAACCTGCCTAGTAGAAATTAAGTACAGATTAATTAGTGGCAATATACATGTATGAAATTATTACATTTACAAAATATCAACACAATAAAGCATTGAAAACTAAGAACAATAAAGAATTTGAAAATAGAGTGGTATTGAGTTATAGACATAAGCTCAAGATTAGTTGAACAGGAAAAATAAAATTGCAGCAGGATATAGAAATGGAACTTATTCAATTCCCATGAACCAAATCACATTACAAATTAAAATATGAAATAGACACCATATGTTTATCTAAATAGAGTGGGGAGTGTTTAAATGCAAAAATTTATCAAACAGTACCATTAAATTAGTAGTTAACTAGATACATCAAATAAACCAAAGAAATAAAAAAAAAAAAAAAGCAAAATTCTGAACTTGTCAATGCCATTGGACAACAAACACGTTTTTACAGAAACCAAATTGCTAAAATTATATAGGTTTGATCACTCCTTTGACTCACAACAAATACAGTTTTATAAAATACTCAAATATGGAATGGAAATATATATTTATATTGATTTATAGGCAGAGTAGGTCCCTATTTGAAACTTGATCCTAATTCTAGCTTTAATATTCTCAACTGCAACATACATAGTTAACCCCTTTCTTATAGAATTCAAGGTAGAACAAGTAATTAAGTTCTAAAATGCTTAATGATCTTCATTCATTGTTAGTCTTTTACTTTCTGTACACCAAGATAATAATAACACTACTAAGTAAATATCAATTTCAGAACAATCAATTTGTATTCTCTCTATTTTCTCTATCCATATTGAATCGTCATAATTTTAACATCTACCAGAAGTTTTAAGTTATTTGTTTCTTTCACATACAGATTGATTAGTGATTTTGGTATTTTGATAAGATCTGGATTTAACGTACCAAAAGCTCTGTTCTTAAACTTTCTATCAGCCCTTGTGGCACTTGGACAACATTAGCCTTCACATAAAAATAATTTTCCTTTAGGATTCTATATAAATGTATCTGCATAATATTCACTAATAAAAACAATCTAATGATACCACTCATGCTTCCTTAAAACCTGTTTTTCTTTTATATAATTTATAATTTATGAAAACTTCTTTTCTGCTCTATGTGCATGTGCATGATTAACACACAAGTGAACTTCCCATTCTATCCTTGCCATATATGCCAATCAAATTTCACCTTTAATATATTGCTTTATTCTGTGATTAAAGCCATTATATAATATATTTTGATTTATAGCTTCGCTGCATTCTAATTTGCATAGCAGGGTTTCTCCTTATCCTGTAAGAGTATCAAATAAACAATCCATAAAATTGCATGCATTTTAGCGAATGAAGAAAAAAAATATGAAGTCACAGAATCAAATTGATATTTGATGCTGCAGACACAGTCACAGTGATGAACTCATGGAATCAAATTGCAAGCATTTCAGCAGTCCAGTGGGGGATGATAACAACTGCCTTTACTTCTAGTCGCTAAAGATTCCACTTGAGCTTTGGAGTTGAGTTAGGCCCAATTTGTTCTTAATTTTAACATTATTAGAATATAGTCATTTGTAATTATTTTTGCTTATATCTCCTTAATTTTGAAAATACTTAATTGTATTGCAAATTTATATGATGCCTTGTGAATTGTTATGTGATTGTCAGGAAGGGCCAGCTTCCAACATTTATCGTTCATTACTCAAGAATACATGAACATTACTCACATATAGGGCTGTGCAAAATTGCACCATGAACTGTAACTGAACCAAACTAATTGGAAAGTAACTGTTATGTGGATAAAATTCATGAACTAAATCCATGTAGTCTGGGCATTCAATTGCAAAGCTTTGCCAACCCCATTTATTTCTAACCAATTAATTTGAGTGATTGACCATTTTGGTCCTTCATTTTGTAGTCACAGGATATTTTAGTCCCTGACTTTTTAAAATATCTGAATTAGTCCTTGATTTTGCACTTTGTAAGTCACTTTAGTCCCTGACGTTAAGTGACATTGACGAAATGCCTATGTGACAAGTTAAGTGCCTATATGACAGGTTATTTGCCACATATGAGTCCATGTAAACGATAAAACGATGTTATTTTACTTACTCTCCAAAGTTACGCAGTGTTTTAAGCTTAAAATTGGGTTATGTTGTAAGTGATTTAAGGGACTAATTGAGTTACCTATTTTCAGATTAAGCAAAACGACATCTTTTTGTAGCTTATGTAAACTCTTAAGTGTCAATTAATATGCCATATTAGCACTCAACTTATCACATTGACATTTTGTCAGTGTCACTTAACACTAGAACTAAAGTTACTTATGAAGTGCAAAGTCAGGATTAATCCAGGCATTTTAAAAAATTAGAGACTAAAATACTCTATAATTACAAAGTGAAAGACCAAAACAGTAAATAATTCATTAATTTTATCACTAACAATTTAGAAGACCGTGATACGGTGTGCATGTGGATAAAAAACACAATGAAGAGCAATATAATGCAAATACATGAATAGTATGTATCAATATAATGTGCAAGGGCCGTAAAATATGCTGTAAAATCACTCGTAATCATTTTAATCACGGAAACGATTAGGAGTAATTGTTCTCATTCGAAGTAGCTAATCGATAATAATGTCTATACATCTTGTTCAAGACTTAATTTTATGTATCTCTTGCCTCGTGAGTGTTACTATGTTTTTATCTTGAGAACACCATGTTTTCCTCATTCTAATAACGGTGTTCACAGTCACAAGGACTAATTCAATTCAATATTTCTGAAAAAGGGTGAAATAATATAATAATGTAATGTTTATTGCATCTCTAATGTTTATACTTGAAAATGTGAAATTTTTGGAGATTCTTACTAATCTCATGAATTGAACCAGCTATAGCAGCCAATGAAACAAGGAAGCAGAGAGAGTTTAAAAGTTGAAGGCCACACCACCTCAAGGATAGTCTTTTTATTTGTTTTTGAGCAATGTGCATTTGAATAGGGAAGAACACAACTAAAGGCCCAAACCCAATTGCTCCAAGTAGGGAAAGTATCTCACTGAAAAATGGCATCGCCATGGCAAGAATCGTTGCCAATATCACAAAAATTGTCCTCCAAATAACCCTAAATGAGTTGAAATTCAATGTTATGCTGCCCATTTTGATTGGATATTCCTTGTTTATGAAACTTGAATTAGGCCACACTATGTTTGAACCCATTTCCACTATACGGAAGAACGGTTGCCCCATCACCTGTAATCACATATTAATTAATTTATTCAACATCAAAGTCATCAAAGTACCCATGATGGAATCTTAACTCAATTTAAAATTTTTTGAAGAGCTTATAATTTATAATTTATGATTAAATAATGTGTTTATTATGATAAGTCTATAACTTTTGAAAAGCCATAAACTCAAAGCTTATCAAAAGTTATTTGAAATAGGTTTCAACTTGTGATAAGCTAGCTTTCTACTATAAGAAAATTTAATATTAGTTACGAAATATAGTTACAGATTTTTATTCATAACTAACTCGTATTTAAACGGTTACATATCAGTTATCAAAAAATTTTTTTAGCTAATACTAATTAGCTACTAAATATCACTACAAAAAAAATATCATAGCTAACTTGTATCTAAATAGCTACCAATTAACTTCAAAATAAAATTTTTTAGCTAATTTTCTTGGTTACTGATTAACTAATAAATTAGCTACTAATATTTTAATCTTTAATATGTCTAACTCATCTCATTGGTCATTATCTTTTTGTCATCTTTTATCACCACCATCCTTCATCACACACAATTCTTCTCACACTCTTGCTCAGCTAGTCACACCCATTTTCTCTTTCACACCCTCCTTCTTTAATCAATCATAGAGTATTTCTCCAGTGTCCCTTAATTACATCACCAATTATTTCTTGGCACATGTAGAAAAGCCTTAGAAAGCAAAAAATAAATAAATGAATAAATAAGTAACTGACCTGATATGCTCCAATCATATGGATCAAGATAAATAAATTTCCCAAAGCAACCAACCAGAATGGCTCATAAAATCCTGTGAAGATGTTTCCTGGTGTGTCGTCTCCAAAAGCAGCATAGCCAAGACCACTACATAGTAGAAACACTATTGCCATTGCTGTAACTCCTAACACATTTGCTAGTTTCATTTGTTTATTCTCTGGTGGATTTGACCTTAATGTATCCTAAACAAAAAAAATATATATATATTTAATAATTCAGTGTAACAACTCATAAATTGATCATAGAATAATAAGTAGTAATTAATTAAAAAAAGTGCTTACCATTATATCAAAAATAACAGTGGCATAAGTACAAGCAAGTGCTATATTTCCCATCGAACTAAGAACCCTCCAAACTTTTTCTTCTGCAGATAAATTAGGCCCTATTTTGGTTCCAGTTATGCTGGTTTTCGCTCCTTTTCCTGTACATAGTTATTTTCATGGCCAAGCTATATTTAGGTTCATGGCTATATTTTACATTTCAGGGGAGGTCGATGTAATTCTATAAACGCTGGAATTTAAATGTAGGTTTCACTTTTAATACACAAGTGAAAACTTGTTTGTGAGTGCGCGAGTGGCCCCATAACAATTGATTTAATATTAAAAAAATAAAATGCAATTGTCACACTTTAAATCGATGATTATCATTGTCACATCTACTTTAAAAGTCTAAGTTTTGGCATAACAAAAGCCACCCTAAATGTAACAAGGTCATGCTAAGAAATACAAAAAAAAATTATACTTTCCAGTCACTTTTTATTATATTTAACTCCTTAAAATATACTCTTAAGACACTATTTAGCATTTTCTAATGTAATAAACACAAACTACAGTGAGGATAATTTACCCTAATAATTAGCATAATGGTGAGTGAAGGATACATACCTGAAACAAGGAGGGAGAGACAGAGCACACATGCAATGATCACATAACCAAAAGAGGTGATTGCAGCAACAGTAGAGAGCCATGTAAGCTCATGGAAGTTTGGGATTTGGGACAAGAAAAGTTGAATCAATCCAAAACCAATCATATATGGATTATAAGAAAACCTGCAATCAGCTTCATGTCCTCTTTGGTGGAAGCATATTGCTTTCCTTATAGCTCTGCCATATACATATTCATTCATCATGAACCATAAAATTAAAAAGCACCAAATAAACCATTCTAAACCCTAATCCAATGGAAACACAAAATCAAAATCATATTAAAATGATCATCATAAGTAGACCAAGTACCAACATTGATGATATATAGAATTTTCTAAGTTGCCCTGTTTCTGCAAAACAGTCAGGCCATCTCAAATGGCTTGAAGCTTTGTATAAGTCTAAATTAGTAGATCCTTATCATCACCATACCACGGTTCAAATATAAACAACTCTTATAATTACAAAGATCAAAGTATTTAAATTTAGAATATATTGACCCCAATCACCCCATTAATTTAATTGTAAATGTATGCATCCAAAAAGGTTATGTAAATGTAAGCAAAGGAATTAGTATATCAGACTAAATATTGGTTTGATCATGAAACCAGAAACCAGAAACCAGTTAGATTATATCATAAGTTCATCACACTTGCATATTAATAAACTTCTTCTCAGGTCCATTTTATATGGACCTGAATAGACGTAAAAAATAGTAATGATTGTTCTTATAAATTTAGAAGAAGTCTTATATTAAGAATCACTAGTAATGTCTAAAAGTTTCTTATAATAAAGATCAGAGGAAATAATAACGTACACCAAACTTGTGGAAGAAGTTATTGTGTAGCCTACAGTGATCCCTGCGAGCTTCGTATATTGAACTAATCCACAAAGCACGTGCATTGTTCCACCTATTATCAAATAGCAGCAATTAATATGGAATTGGAACTAACCAATTGAAATAGGCCAGAATTGATCACTTTGGTCCTTTAACTATCATCAATTTGATAAATTTACTCCCTAAACTATCAAAATCTCCACTTTAGTCCCTAAACTATCAGAAAGTCACGCAAATTAAGTTTCTGTTGGTGATAATTTAATGGAGTAAACAGTCACTTTAGTCCTTAAACTATCATCAATTAGATAAGTTAGTCTCTAAACTATCAAAATCTCCACTTTAGTCCCAAAACTATCAGAAAATTGGGCAATTTAGTTCCTATCGATTTAAGTACATTATTTTTTTTTATCAATCAAACACACACACCCCCACACTGCACTGCTCCTAAATCTACACCTAAATCTCCCCACTGGGAATTGAACCCCTCCCCTCAAACTCCAAGAACTTCTCCTTGTGCCATTTAAACTACAAGCTCTTGGCGTTTTAAGTACATCATATTAGTCCTCACTATAAGTACATCCAGTCAAGTTAATCACTCTATAAAACATAAAAATATCATATTAGTCCTATAAACTGAGGCTGTGGACTTCTCTAATTATACCTAAGTAGGCCTTGACAGCTTGCATGTAAGTGTAATTTCTCTTGCCAGTGACAGGGTCTGGATATCTGTAACAATCAGCAACAAGACTGTATGTGAAAATAGAGATAGCTGCAAAGATAATAATACTGGCAGTTCCAGCTATCCATCCTAACTGAGCCATTGCCCATGCCAAAGCAAGCACTCCAGCCCCAATCACCACTGTTATTATGTGAATACTAGCTGTCAACGTACTTCCTGCATATACAAAATAAGAGTTTGTAGTTCAAATGACAGCGGAGAGGTGAGATAAGGTGAAGCTCTTAGAACTTAAGGTGTGGGGATCGATCTCCAATTGTGTAGATTTAGGAGAAGATTTAAGTGTAATTTGTATGTATGTTTGGCCAATAAAAAAAATTACTTCCGTCATATATGTTATGGATCTGAAATCACTACAAACAAATAAAAAGAACTTTTCACTGATTACTTAAAAATGCTCAAAACCAAACCCTACTTTTCACTTTATTTAAGTAATTTTACTATTTTATACATTAATGAATTTTCATTTCATATAATAAATACATAACTGTGTTGGTTTTTTATAGTCCCAAATATATTTTACATAAGGGTGAAAATAACTGGACCTAGTTAGACTTTGTATGGCTTGAGTCAGGCAAATTAATAAAATTAAAACCCTGAACCTAACCTATTACCTATTATGGATTTTTTTAAGGTCCAAAAATATGTATAAAAGCATGTATTTTATGATAATGTCCTTAAAGTCTTAAACTTATAGATATAAAATTTACTTTTAAATAACTTAATGGATTGAACTACATATTAAAGCTAGTAAGTCAAAACTTTTAGCAAAAGAAATATATAATCATAACATTAAAATTTTTAAATAATAATAATAATAACAACATATATATTCATATCAAAACTTATTATAATAATAATAATTGCACATGAGACAAATCTGTGGAGTGAAGAGAATCTCCACGACTTAGAGAGAATCAATTAGCAATATCAATTATATATATTGACTATACATAAGCCAATTGCTTGCCATGAAACAGATGAAAGAAAGAATTCAGGTTGAAGAAAGCAAGTTAATAATCTCCCAAACTATATGTTCAAAATAAAAAAAAAAGTTCAGAAATTAACAGCGGTATACTTATATTAGACCCTTTTTGAGTCGAAAATAAATATTACTCTGTTCCTATATAAGAGGTATTTAATCGAAATTACACAAACTGAAAAAATTACACAGACTTAAAAAAAGTAGTTTAAATTTTAAATTTTAAAATAACTATCCTAACATTTGAATATTACCCTTATTCAATTGTCCGAAAAGAGAAAATCACACTTATTAAGAAACGTATTAATTATTATATTTTACCTCAATAAATTTTAAATTCTTTATAATGTCATTTATCTTTCATGGTTTGATAGGTGAAATAGTGAGTATTGATTAACATCCAATTAAAAATAAGGATAGAATTGATAAAATTACAATTACTATTGCATTAAAAATATAATTAAACAGATAAATAGAAAAAAAAAAAAAAAATCTCTCCGAATAGATAAATAAAGACTGAGGGAGTATTATACTTAAACCCACTATAATGGTTTTACTTTTTCAAGTTAAACCTTTTTACTATCGTTTCAATGTTTATCATTATTATTTCAATCTCCATATTAATTTCTTTGGTTCATTCTTTCATATCTTTTTTATCTCAATTAAACTCACCAATCCGTTACAACTTGACAAACACCATAGAACCAAATTAAAATTTGATTAGCAAATTAGCTTCCCACCGAACCAAAATTCGCGAAGCAAAAAATGGCAGCTATTACACTCAACCTAAAAAAATCTGAACCTTTGATGATATAATACAATTTTTTGTTGTACTGTGAGAGAAAGAAGAAATCCAAGGGATAGATGCAAGAGAAAGAAGAACAGTGAAAAAAAATTAAAATGGATATTAAAAAGTTAAATAAATACTTATTGTTCTTAGTAAAAGGATACTAATTAAATATAATTTGCCAAACATTTTTATTAAAGGTAAAAATGACTAAATCAAATAATTGCCATCTTGAAATAACAAACCCTCTTATAAAAAAACAAAAAATACTTCTAAAATTTATCTTATACTAATTCTTTTTATAGGATATTTTAATCAATTCACATAGATTAAAAAAAATTACTAATAATCTCATTTAATATCTTGTTTTTTTAAAAAAATAATATAATCTATCAAATTTACCCTTATTGAAAGTCAAATTTTTTAATAAATGTATTAATTATACTTATTATTCTTTTATTTATTACAATGGTAAATAAAGAAAAAACCAATAATTATCTCATAAACTTTGTAAGAAGTCTTATATATAAGATCAACAAATTTTTTCAAAAAAAAGATAATGAGAGTAAGTAAATAAGAAGAGAGAGTAATTTACAACATGGAAAAGTTGGTCATAGAACAATGAAATAAGGAATTCTTAATTGGAAAAAATAAAATAAAAAATCTGAGATGAGAATCAGATGAAAAAGAAGAATTGAAAGAGAAAGAAAACGAACCAGTTCTTCTGATTCTTCCATCGTCATCAGGTTCCACAGCCATAAGAGGCTTTATGTCCATAAAGATCCTTCGTTCTCCTCCGTGAATTGGCAGTATCAGTATGAGGCCCTCAGTCCTTCACCGATTTGTTTTGTGGATGCGCTGAGATGTTTTCTCTCTATATTGAGTCATCAATCGGATAAGACCTAAATGCCCCGTGGTGTGGACCCCACACTGCCACTCCTATTTTATTGAATAAACTGTCAATTTATTCCTTATACTGTCGTCAAATAAATAATTACCCATTAACCAACAATTTAGTATGTGTTTGGAAAAATGTTGGGTTGGAGCCTAATTAATTTTTAAAAGTTAAATCGATTTTAATTGATAAATCAGTTGTTTGTTTTTGTGTTGACAGAAAATTAAAATTGATTTTGGGTTTGCCAAAATTGATTTTGGCTGAAGCAATATGAGACTTGCTTTCACGTTAGGTTAAGAAATTTACACTGTATTTTTACTCTAACCTTGTTTTTAAGAAAAAAAAATCTTAAATATAAATCACGTTACTTTAAAATAAATTTTACACAAAATCAATTGTATAAAATCATGTTGATCTTAAATCAATTCTACCAACACTAAATCAAACAAACACTTAATCCTTGTTATTTTACGTACGTCACTATAAATATATTAGTCAAATTAGTCCCTTTAAAAACATAAAAATATCATATTAGTTCTTATTATAAATATATTCAGTCAAGTTAATTTTTAGGGAGTTAATGATAAGGATTAACTTGACTGATTTTGTGATAGTTTAGAGACTAAAGTGAAAGTTTTAATAGTGTAAGGACTAACTTACTTACTTGATAATAATTTAGAAACCAAAGTGACTATTTATTCTTTTTTGTTTTCTAGAGTAAATAGATACTTTGATCTCAAAAGTAATAAAATATCACCAATCAAGCAAATTAGTTCTCAAACTCTACATCTCCATTTTAGTCCCTAAATTATTAAAAAGTTAGTCACGTTAATCTAAATCAACCGGAACATTTGTATAGTGAAGGATTAATTTGACTCACTTTCTAATAATTTAGGATTAAAATTGAGGTTTTAATACTTTAGGGACTAACTTGTCTTATTGGTAATAATTTAGGGATCAGAGTGACTCTTTAGTCAATCTTTAAACAATATAATCATTATATTTAATTATTTTTTAAGTGAAAGAAAACAAGAGTAAAAAAAAAAAAAACAAGAGTGCATTTATAGTAGTTGAGTAGGAATGGACTATATTTATAATTTTTGTTATAATCAAGTATTAACATAATGAATTTTTATTTAAATGCCATGTTAAAAAGCAATTTTAAAATCTCGTGAGTCTAGTACAGTTGGTGTGTGGCAGGGATATAAATAAGCGATCTGGGGTTCGAATTTCAAAACTCACCTTCTTGCTCCCTGCGGTAATCCCGCTCCTGTAGACTAAAAAAAACAATTTTAAAAATAAGTTTTTACGTTTTAATGTTATAAAAATATTTTTTAAAAAGATTATGTAATTTTTGGAATAAGAAAGGAAATTAAAGCAAATAACTTTTTCAGTAAACTTCCGTTTTTTGCTTAATTAAAAAAGTTTTTATAGCTATAGAAAATTTAATCCCTTTACTCAACATCATCTAAACATATTCAAAATCCATCCATAATTTTTCTTAAAAAATTAAAAGATTTTTTTTTTCAAAAATGTTTTAAGTTATTTGTAGAAGGAAAGAAACAGAGTCAAAAGATTTGAAAAAAAAAAAAAAAATAGAACAATGATGTATAACAAAATAGGAAAAGCAATTGGTGTATTATGAATTACTCTTTCTAATTTTGAATATAAGTAAATTAATACTATTTTTCCTTGGTTTTAAATTTTAAAAAAATATCAACAATTTTTACTCTATTCAATAATAAAATTCATAATTTTCATTTAATTATTCAATTTCAATGATTAAATAGATAATACAATTGATTATTAGTTAATTAATTAAGAGAGTAGAATTTTTAAGAAATTAAGTGTATATTTTTTATAGGCGAAAATGTCTGCACTAGAACTACTCAAAGTAGCACTCACCAACCACTAAACCAGCCAATATATAGAAATTAAGTGTATTAATTGAAGTTACTTAATTTTCAGACTTAATTATATTTTGGCCCTTAATTTTACAAATTTCACAATTTTAATCTCCTGTATTTTAATTTTGTGATTTTGATTCCTCAATTTACTAAAAGTTGCGAATTATGTCCTTCTATCCGTATGTTATATATTATTAATGGTCAAAGGAGGTCAAGTCATGACGTGGGAGTCATTATCACAATAACTAATTAATTTAAATAAAGTTTAAATATATTTTTTGTCCTTTGAAAAATAAAAAAATAAGAATTTAAGTTCTTAAAAAATTATTTTTAGGATTTAAGTTCTTAAACGGGTGATTTGAGTTCTTAAATCAGTATTTTTCAAGGACTCATATCTCCTATTTTTGAGGGTTTTATGGATTTAATCCTAAAAAATATTTTTTAATAACTTAAATCCTTATTTTTCTATTTTTTAGGGACGAAAAACATATTTAAAGCTTTAAATAATGTGAAAATAAAAAATTAGGATGGAAGGGCATAATTTGCAATTTTTAATAAAATTAGGGATCATAATCATAAAATTAAAATATAAGAGATCAAAATCATAAAATTGAAAACTTAATATATATATATATATATATATATGAGCTGCTTATATTAGAAACTAGAAGGACCACACTAATTGTTGTGACTAGTGAGTCTTTTTCTAACATTAATTAAATGAAAAAGTTTTTCAACGTCCCTTCGCTTAAAATATAAATATATTTAATGGGGTAAAAAAAAAAGAAACAATAAATACATTATGAAAACTATAAAATATCTTATAAAAATGACTCTAGAAATCTTCTAGATGATGTCTTATAAATAGGACCAGAGGGAGTACTATTCTCACCGGTGAAACATTTATAAATACATGATTAAATTTATATATACATAATTTGGATAAACGTTTAATCGTAATTTAATCATATCATGTATAATAATGCATCATGTTATTTTTAAACATTAAGAGATCTATTTCCTATATAAATTTGGAAAATGATAAATAGTGCCCTAAAGGCACTAGATAAAATTACACAAATAATAATATTTTATTGAAAATAATAGATTTTAATGTTTCAAAATTTGAAAATTATTTAATAAATACTGTTTATAGTAACTCTTATTGCACTTTAACGAGTGCCCTCAGGCTAGCATAACCCTATAAATTTAACTCATTTCTTTGTGGTTAAATTAAACAAGTTATGTATATATTTAACCATATATTTATTGATGTTCGGAGGGACATTAACCAATGGAGTGTTCAAAAATCAGAACTACTCATTCTATTTCTTTTATCTGTCTATATTTTTTAAAAAATTATTATTTTTTATTTTTCTTTTTAAGAATTCAAGTGAACATTTATAATTATTTTTTTTATATATCATTTTTATTTATTATGTTGTATATCAATATAAAATGAAGAATTAATAATTTTTAAATTCTAATAAAGATATAATAGACAATTATTTTATAATTTTTATAATAATAAAAATATTAATTAATTTTTTTAATAAATATGAATTATCCTTAAAGACGGATAAAAAAAATCAGAGCTAGTATTAATTAAAAGCATAATGTCCCAAAGATTCTTAACATCAAGATAGATCCAAAGGAAAAGTCTCATTGCTCTTACAACTTGAGCACCGCCCGAAGATTTTTTTTATACAAATCACTCACGTGGGCAATATGAGTCGTTGGTGGGTTGCCTGGGAATAATAAATATGTTATTGAACACGCATTCTAATACTCGTAATTTTGGATGGGAAGACAGAAATTATACGAGATAAAAAAATATTGGACAAGAGATAAAGAGATTTAACATAAACTACTCGTAATTTTGGGTCATGCTAACTTAAGTTTTGTGATAGAGTTTTTAAAAAAGAGTTTCGATATACAGTGTTTTAAAGGCACTAATTAAGATTATTAGAAGTAGAAAAATAATTATAAGTGTACATTGTTTCGTCTCTTGGAAATATAAAAAACTACATATTTCAATACTTTTTTACTACATTTCAATACTTTTTTATTATATTTAGGCTCTTAAATAAGTGCCCTTAGGACACTAAATATCATTTGCCTTTAAAAAATAAGTGATTATTTTTGCACTAAAAAATTTAATTATAAGGGCACGTCACTCTATGTCACGGAATCGCAAAAAACTATATTTTTCAATTACATTTTATTATATTTAACTTTTTAAATTGTGTCCTAAAGACACTATTTATCATTTTTCAATGATTTTTTAAGGATAAAAAGAAGAGAGAAGGAAAAAAAATGTCTGATTATACATGGGGTTGGATGGGGTTGGCTGGGTGGCATTATTGCCACCACACTCATCTCAAACTATACCACACATTCTCTTTTTTTTTTCTAAATTTGTCCTCGCTCCGGAAAATAATTTCCGGGCAAAATCGGAAAATAATTTTCGGATGCAACCGGAAAATAATTTTTGGTTCCAACCGGAAAATATTATCTGGGTGATTCTGGATTTGATTATCCAATGGAGAGTTAAACTTTTGAAAAAACGCTTATTATACTGATTTTGTTCTAACCGAATTTGAGAATTCGGTTGGAACCAAATTTTATTATTCAATTGGATATCAAATTCTACGTATCCACACCAACCGGAAATTTTTACCCGAATTCACCCGGGAATTATTTTCCGGTTGCGCCGAAAATTATTTTCTGGATCGAGGGCAAATTAAAAAAAAAAGGGAAACACGTGGTGTAATTTGAGAAGAGTGTGGTGATAATAGTACCACCTAGATTGGCCACGTGTTGAGAAACCTTGTTTACACGTGAGAATTCAGTGGCAACTTGCTAGGAATTTCTATAAGTATGTCATCTATAAACTTAGCAAATAATGGAAATATGACACAGAAGACAACAATGAGTAGCTATGGGCCTGTTTACTTTGTTTTTATTTTTTATTTTTTTTGTTTAGTTCAAAAAGTAGGAGAAGATAAACTTAAAAGTAGTGTATTTGTGTTTAGCTTGAAAGTGGAGGTGAAGGAGTTTTACAAAACATGAAAAATAAATTATACTTATTTTGGTTGTTTTCAAAATTTTCTATACGAAATTTTAAAAACAAAAAATAAATTGAGACTAAGGTGATAGTTTTGCATTACAGTTACTCATAAAAATAGAAAACAAAAACACAAAAATAAAAACAAAGTAAACAGACTCTATATTTTTCGTGTAACCATGTCGTCCAAACCGACTCATTCTTTATCGTGTTCTTCCTGCTTGTTCATGTGCTTCTCCTGGTGCAGCTCCTTTAGGGTGTGATGTAGAGTTGGAAACTGTCGTGACTCAAGATTTTGGTCCAAGTTTTAGGCCCAAGCTCGCTATAAATAGGCATAATTACTGATCATTAAGGTACACATAATATATTGTTTATTCCTCATATCAACCTCATGCTAACTTAAGCATTGGAGTCTATGCAGGTCCCCATCTCCGCCGTCATCGGAGTACTTAAAGACCAGATTCTTCCCGTAGATTACACCTACGTCGTCTCCAAGCCAGGAATCATTTATTATATGTCCTTTCTATTATTTCGGGATGCAACAGAAACGAATCGAGCTGAACCGGACTTAGCTAGACTCGACTCAATTCAATAATATATAGCTTAGCTCGATATTCAATTCGAATTCGACGTGAACTTTTGTTGGCTCGAATTCGACCAAAGTTCACAAACAGTACGGTTCGATTCGTTAGCTAGAATCAGTACTCAAAATAAGATAATTTATATAAATATCATCATTCAATGCTTTCAATGAGGAAAAAAGGTAAATAATCTAAACAATTAAAATAACATCTTGGCCTCTTGGGAGTAAAATCATTAGCATGGGTTCGAAAACAGGACCGCAATTTAATAACCAACAAATGACCGTTATACTAGAGTAGTCTGAGTTGCAAAATTTTAATACTACTTATTCAAATTATCGAACCGGGGGTACTTCGCTCAAAGCACTTGTCTCGAGATATGCGTGTCACCATGGGAACATTGGGACCAAACAAGATCCAAAAGTGTGAGGCATACCATCAATGAACATTTTTCAACCTTTTTTTTTCTCACTTGAAAATTAAACTAGATTGAGAAGAGAGCAATTTAAAATATCTTTCACCTAGTTTTTCTTCACTCACGATTGAAACCAGTTTTTGAAATCAAATGGCGATGTCAAAACTCAAAAAGGAGTGTGGGGAGGGATACGATTTTAACAATATTGAAACCGGAAGAGAAAGGTTTGGTGGAAGATAACAAAAAAAAAAAGGAAAGAACAACAACAATAGAGATTTTAAATTTAGGTTTATTTAGGGTTTAATGCGTAACTTAACTTGGTTTAGACTTAAACAATAGTTTAGAATTTAGGTGGGTTAAAAATGGAAACTTTGTTGAATGTTGGGGTTTAAAATGTGAAGATTAAAACTAATTTATGTTTTTTGATTTATTTAAATGATATGTGAGTTGGAGCTCATTGATTAGATTAAAAATTGTGGGTACATAACCCACCAAAAAAGTGGTGGGTTCCCTAGCAATGACCAAGCAAAAGTTTTTTTAATCAAAAGTGGGCCAAAATATGGGACAGTAGAGCTTAGGCGGGCAAGGGAAATTAAATTAAAAGAGGCAATTTAGGACAAGAAATGACTAGTGGTGAATAGTGAATTGGGGGCATATAATTGCGCCACTTATTTTTATTTTGTTATTTGATGAACAATTATGACATTTTTCATTATTCTTTATCTTAATAAACGAAATTCCGTTATATTATTTTATTATATTATCTAATAATTTTAATAATGACAATACTTTCATATGTATTTTCATTATAATTATCAAAGTTTTTTTAAAAATAAATTGGTGAAGTGTAGTTAATTCCTAGAGATTATGAGCAAAGTTCATATTAGTCCTCTAATTTTGCAATAGATCAATTATGTCATTGAGAATGCACATTGTGGTTTAATTTAGTCCTTTAGTTCACAATTAAAACCCTTATAATCTTAAGACAAAATTGAATGTTTTTAGAAAACACTCAAGAATTATATTAACTTTTTTCCAACTCAAAAATTAAATTGAACTTTTAATAATAAATATTAAGACCTATTTAAATCATTTTTAAAATATTAAAAACAAATATGAACTAAAATTAAATGTGTTAATTGTAAGTTAACCGCCTTAACTAAAATGAATTGTTTTCAAGATTGTTAGGGATGTAATATGAATTTCGCTCTCTTTCTTGAGAACCAAATGCCCACTCAAAATGAAGAACATGTTAACATATGTAAGAAAATGTGTTTCTTTAAGATTATCAATTGCAATAGCACATATAAAGACAAGGAATGTTTGGAAAATAAAATCAGATATCAAATACAAAATTAAACTAGCCAAATTAACATTCGCACATAGAAAAAATCAAAAGGCTAATTCAAAAGCGAAAAAAGCATAAACCCTAAAACTAATTAAGAAGATTTGTGGCTTGAAGAATTAAGCCCTCTCACCTCTGATTCTTCTAGCCAATTGAATATCCTTACGCATAATGGTAACCCTCTTGGCATGAACAACACAAAGATTAGTATCTTCAAAGAGACCAACCAAGTAAGCATCATCTGCTTATTCCTGCAGAGCAATGACGACATTGCTGTGGAATCTAAGATCTGTTTTGAAATCTTGAGTGATCTCACGAACCAAACGTTGAAACGGAAGCTTTCTAATCAGAAGCTCTGAGTTCTTCTGGTACTTTGTTATTTCCCTAAGCACCACTGTTCCCAGCCTTAACCTGTGAAATCTCATTACTCCGCCGGTCGATGCAGCTGACTTGTGAGCAAGTTTTATAGCTAGCTGCTTCCGTGGTGCTTTCCCGCCAGTGGACTTGCGTGCTTTTTGCTTCATACGTGCCATTGAGAACGTTCTAGAATGGAAATTAAGATGCTATTGGAAATTTTGAATGTGAATTGGTTCCTTGATGGAGTGGTGTGTGAAGTTAGAAGGAATTTATAGATTAAAAATTTTCTGGGGGAATTACTTTTGGATTTGGAACGATCCGTGTGAAGCACATTGGACGGCCATGATTGTGTTATGAGGTAGCACATGAATTCTTCTTTTTATTTTTCGTTTGATCTTGAAATTTCCCACTTCCACTTTCGCAGCTCAATCTTTGCTTTTAATTTTCCACCTTCAAGGTAAAAGTAGTTAGGAGACGATAATGGAAATACACTTAACCAATTATAATGGAAATACATATGGAAGTACTGTCATTATTAAAATTATTAGATAATGTAATAAAATAATATACAAAATTTCATTTTTAAATAAAAGAATAATGTAAAATGTCATAACTATTCATCAAATAAATTAGAAAATGAGGCCTTTAAAATCTAAACTCGGGTTAGAAATAAATAAGGGTTAAATATATTTTTGGTCTCTAAACTTTAGCTATGATTTGTTTTTACTTTTTAGTACTTAAAGTTCAACAAAAGTTTGTTTTTAGTCATTTCGTTAAATTCTTACCAACTCCTATTAATCCACGTCGGGTGTCAATAATTTTAAAATTTTTTAATTACATAAATTTTTGAAATTTTTCAATAATTAAAAAAAAAAAAACCCAAAAACCCCATCCCCAACCTAGAAACCTCATCCCAAACCCAAAATCCATCACCGTCAACCCAGAAACCCATCATTCCATAAACCACAACCATTCCCAAATCTCATTAACCCATTCCATAAAATCCATAAACCCATTTCAAAAAACTCAAAAATCCAAAGAAAAAACGAAAACATGTTCTTCGCCTTCTTTAAACCCTAAAACGCTTCTACTTTGTCTTTCGAAAATGCTTCTTCTTGATCTTCCTTTGGTTTCTCCCTCTGAAATCAACAAATAGAAAAGACGATGAACGGCGGAGGGTGGTCGTCTTGGGTGATGAAATAAAGTGTGCAATGACTAGGTTAGGTTTGGGTGAACAAAAGAGTTGATTTGGGTGATTTGGTCCATTTTGGATTGACTAATTGAATAGACACGTGGGAGAAAACAAAGAACTTGAGGTTTATTGATTTGGGGATTCGGGTAGATGAGTGATTGCAATCTTGAAAGATTAGGGTTTTCTAGATTTGGGGAAGAAGATAGAAAGAACAAAACAGAGAGAATGAGAAGAAGGAAGAAACGAATAGAAAGAAGGAGAAAACAAAAGAAAGCAAGAACAACAGACAAACAAGGACAAGGGAGTTAGCGATGAAGAAGACGTTGAGCCGCATAAAACATCTTTGGGTTTCCTTTTTTTATTTTTAATTTACGTTTTTTTTATTTAGAAATTTTGATATTTAGATAATTAAAAAATAAAAAAAATTAATGACACATGTACACTAATAATGGGATGTCGTTTGCCACGTAAGCTTTCCATTTAACAAAATTAGACGGAAGGTCTAAAAATGAACCTTCGCTAAACTTTAGGGACTAAAAACATACTTTTTAAAGTTTAACAACTAAAACCAAATTTTCGCTAAAGTTCAGGAACCAAAGACATATTTAACCCAATAAATAATGTTTTTTTTATGGCATACGTGATACGTGGTGCAATTAGAAGCTCCCAATTCACTGTTCACTACTGTTCATTTCTTTGCTTGGATTGCCTGCTTTAGCTTATTTTCACTTTTCTGCTTAAGCTCTGCTGTCCTCTATGTTGAGCTGCCACTATTCACACCACACGGTTCTCAAAACACACCACATATTACCTTCTTTTTTTTTTCCAAATTTGCCCTCTAACTGGGAATAAATATCCAATCTTAACTGTAAAAAAATATATAGACGAATCTGGATTAAAATTTCCGGTTAGTCTGGATACCACAATACTCACCCCAATTGGATAATAATGTATGTTCCCAACAAGAAATTATTTTCCGGACCACTCCGGATATGAAAATCCAGTTGGATACTATACTTAAAGCGCATAAAATGTGTTGTTTATACTGATTTTGTTCTAATCGGATTTGAGAACCCGGTTGCAACCATAATTATTATCCAATTGCAACCATATATTATTATCCGATTCCAACCATATATTATTGTCCGATTTTAACCAAATATTATTATCCTGTTGGGACCAAATATTATATTTGATAATAATTTTATTATCTTTTTGAATTGAAAATTTATATTTCAATTTTCACCAAATTTTAGTAATATATTAGCTAATTCTCTGATAAAATTATGTGATTTGGGTTCGCCATCTCTAATCTGCAAAAATTGCAATATTATTTATTATAAACTTCAATAATTCACTATAACATAATTATATTTCTTACCTAATACAAATTAATATAATACAAACCTTTTATAATTCATTATATAAAAAAAACATTCATTGTAAAAAAAAACAAATTAATATAATACAAAACCTTATATCCTAATAATATAGAGAAATAATATTCTAATAAATTATAAAATTACTTTTTTTTCATATCATAAATTAATATTACAATTTTTCAAATACTTTTTATGCAATTACTTTTTTAACAAAATCAAAATAAGTAAAATATTATTTTTTTCACTTATAATATCAACCGGAAAATCATACCCGGTTCCATCCGGAAAATCTTATCCGGTCTCATATTTATTTTCGATTTGAGGGCAAATTTGGAAACAAAAAAACGTGTGGTGTGTTTTGAGAACAATGTGATGTGAATAGTGGCGGCCCCTATGTTGGCCTACTTTTGCTTAAAAAAAATTTGCTTTTGAAAAAATGCATTGAGGGAGACACTTTGATAGCTGTTGTGATAGGCTTCATCTCTCTCACTGTCGGACGTATTTTCGCTAGGCATTGAACTCATCGATCCGGACTTGATATTGTTTACAAATCGCAAGGAAGACTATAATTGCAATTGATGGCAAGGTTTGGTCTATTCCTTTTCTTTTTCAATTAAAGGTTGAATCTTTTGTGTGCTTTTCTCTAGGATTGATTTGAAGATTTCTTTTATGATTTTTTGTATTTTTGTAATAAAATATGAAGATTTTTTTCTTCTATACAAGAAATCTGAAACCCATGAAAGAGAAGTGGACTTAGTGATGATTTTAGCAACGTCTAGATCTATCTCTGCCTGACGGTGTTCTTCCCTCCATGAAACTTGACTAGGTTTGCCCCTTTTCCTTTTTTAAAAGTTTGTTGTTATGGTGTTGAAAAATGTTTGTTGTTCTCACGATTTGTTTTATTTTTGTGGACATTATTTGGTTCATGGCAAAAATTGTTTGGTTGATGGAGGTAATTTGTAAAGGATGGTGCCACTCCCAATAGGGATGGTGCTAATCCCTTCCACCTTTGCAAAGAGCAAGCAGCCCAATGTTATTTGCGCATGAGTCGGAACAAAAAAAAAACATTCCTTTAGAATGTTTTTAATAATTTGCTTCAAATTGATACATGACAGGTTCATTAAGGGGTACAAAAAGTAATAAATTGCTTGGAAGTTTGTTTTCCCATTTACTTTCTGTCCTTTTAAATTTGAGATAGTGTAGAAACGGTTGGATTAGATAAATTTTTAATTTTCTTATTTCAATGTGCGTTTTTTTTTAAAAAAAATTCTAGGATAGTGTTAGCTGCGGGAACAAATCGCAAGAAACAAGCTTTTCCAGGTTCGATTTTGCTCTATTTCGGTTTCATTTCATTGTTTTTTTTCTGAGCTGTGAAGAAATTGTAGAAATATGAAGGTTAGAATAGAACTACATGCTTGGTGTAAATGGTTTGAAATATTGTTTTTTCTTTGAATTTTATTTAACTTTTGATTATTATTTAATCTTGAATCTCATCTCAAATGTACTTTTGTTGGAACTTAGCAAAGGTGTTTTTTTTTTTGCTTTGAAGAAGCCTGGAGATAGACATCACACCCTCACATTAGACTTACGTTTTTCTTTTCTCTTCTTTTCTTTTTCCTTAACTTATCTCACACAAGTCTACAACTTTTCTTCATCTTTATCTTATTACAATATTTCTATAAATTGGTTTTTGTTGTGGAATGCAATTTGACAACCCAATTAGCTTATGATATGCTATTAGACCTATAATCTTTTATTTTTTGGTATTCAATATATGTTATGAGTTTGGTAGGAGAGCTACTATTCTCAGCTCTTCCTTTTCTCCCTTCTTCACGCACTTTTATTTTTTTTTTCAAAATTGCTCTTTGTCCGGTATTTAAAAACCGGGCGTGTTCTGGTTTTAAAAACTGGACAAATTAATAAGCTTTTCGCAAAACTAACTAACGGTTTTTAATTACAGGGCGCACCCGATAATTAAAAATTGTTCGCCTACGGTTTTTAAAAACCGTTAGTTACAATTGCATAGATTTATGCTTCGTTTGAACTTTAAAAAAAAAAACCCAAAGACTAAATTTAACTTTTAATAATAAATATAAAGACCTATTTAAATTATTTTTAAAATATTAAAAAAATACAAAGTAAAATTAACAGTATTAATTGTAAGTTAACCGCCTAAACTAAAACGAATTGGTTTTAACAATGTTAGGGACATAATATGAACTTTGCTCTCATTCTTGAGAAGTGAAAACCAAATTCCCACTCAAAATGAAGAATATGTTAACATATGTAAGAAAATGTGTTTAAGTTTTTCAATTGCAATAGCACATATAAAGATTAGGAATATTTGGCAAACAAAATCAGATTTATCAAATACAAAATTAAACAAGCCAAATCAACATTCGCAATTGAATATTTGTGTCTTGAAGAATTAATCAAAAAGCTAATTCAAAAGCGAAACAAACATAAACCCCAAAACTAATTAAGAAGATTTGTCTCTTGAAGAATTAAGCCCTCTTGCCTCGATCCTTCTAGCCAATTGAATATCCTTCCGCATAATAGTAACCCTATTGGCATGAATAGCACAGAGATTAGTATTTTCAAAGAGTTCAACCAAGTAAGCCTCGGCGGCTTCCTGAAGAGACGGCACTGCTCTGGAATCTGATATCTGCTTTGAAATCTTGAGCATCTCACGAACCAAATGTTGAAACGGAAGCTTTCTCATCAGAGGCGTTGTGCTCTTCTGGTACTTTCTAATTTCCCTAAGAGCCACCGTTCCCGGCCTGCACCTGTGAGGTTTCTTCACTTTGATGGTCGCCATAGCCGACTTGCGCACTATTTGCTTTACACGTGCCATTGAGAAGGTTCTGGAATGGAAATTAAGACCCTTTTGGAAATTTCGAATGTGAATTGGTTCGGTGATGGAGCTATGCATAAAGTTAGAAAGAATTTATAGATTAGAAATTTTTTAGGGAAGTTACTTTTGGATTTGGAATGATCCGTGTGAAGCACATCGGACGGTCAGGATTGTGTAACGAGGTAGCACACGAATTCAAATCTTATGGGTTTTGTTTGATCTTGAAATCATGTGGGTTTTGTTTGATCTTGAAATCCTGTGGGTTTTGTTTCCCACTTTCGCTTCTGCTTCCGCTTTAAAACTTTACTTTTAATTTGTCACCTTTAAGGTAAAAGTAGATAGGAGATGATAATCTTAATATAGATTGGTACTCCGACTTGTCTCGTATCTCATATAAAAGTAATTCTTTCTTTCTACGAGCATATAAAAGTAATTCTAACTCATGTTAATTTCGTCTTAAATGTACAAGTTTAAATCAATGAATAAATTAATTTTTGAGAAAACTTTTTATTTGTCCCCTCAAAGATATGTCCATCACCAATTTAGTACTAAAAATTTTTATCATCAAATAAACCCGTAAAAGATTCAAAACATTACTAAATTAGCTCTAAAAAATTATTGTCTCAAAATAAGCTTCCTAAAGATCCAAAATAACATCATTACTCCTTTCTATGAAATGTTTTTCATGGGGTCCATGAAATTTTCTGTTTCTCCCTCTACTTTTTTTTTGGCAATTACTTTACGAAATATGGTTGTAGAATTCTCATGGCATGGCAGTGAAAGTTTTTGTTGCTCACTTCACTCTTTTTTTTTTTGCAATCACATGTATGAAATATGACTAATATGCTATTGCATAAAGAAACACAACATGCATAGACACGATATGAGTTCATTAGGAAGTGTTATGTTTTGTAGCATCTTAGTAAGCTAAGTTATGTTTATATTCAACTCAAGTTATCCTTCACTAATGTACTAAAAGTTCTAATTGAAAGCAATGAGTTGTGTGTAGGGATGACAAAAGGGTGGTGGGGATGGTTTCTCCCTCCCAGTTTTAATTGAATACAATCAGTTATCTGTAGGGATGGCAATAAGGCAGGTCGGGGTAGGTTTCTCCCTTCCTGCCCCTACTTAGAGCGGTACAGAGAAAATTCAAACCCATCAAAAAGCTGCTCAAATTGAGTTTCCTGTCAAAGTCTGTTCTGTACCCACAGGTTTTATTTCCATTCCTAGAGTTGTTTCTATGTTTAGTGATTAATGTATCTTTGAGGAGGCAAATAGAGGATTTTCTATTAAATTTTTTTATAATTAACGATACAATTTATAAAATTCCCTTAAGTTCATTTAATTATTATTCTTATATTCAATGTCTTATTTAATTCTTATTAGTTTTAAAGTGAAAACAAATGGGTAAAGATTTTACTTAAAGTACATAAGTAAAAACTTGTATATCCATGTACAAATTGCTTAATAGTCATTGATTTAATACTAAAATAGGAAAAAATCACTTCAAATGTCCAGCGTTATTAAACCCGGGTTGATCATCGACTCGGTCGGAGTACTGGGTTAATGGGTCAACTCGGGTTAACTCGGGAGTCACGGTTAAACCAGTCAATTTAAATACTTGTATATACATGTTAAATAAAAAATAGCCTTATAAATTTAACATATCTATACCCAGAAAAATATAAAACTCAAATAAATAAAATATATATAAATAATACTAGTATAAATAAATTATACTAATAAAAATATATCACAATATTTATTTTTTAAAAATAATCTATTAAATTAATTATTATACTTTAAATTATAGAACTTAATTACACAAAAGAAAATTATAGTATTGAAATTAAAAATTATTCATACATCAATTTATTTATTTAAAAACAGTATATATTTTATAGTTAGCGTGTTATCATCAAAAATCCATGCTGGCTTGGTGGCACATTGAGATTTAGGTGGAGAAGGGTAGCAGGTTTGAATTCTACCTTCTCCATTTCGCAATGCTTTTTATAACCTTTTAATAAGCAATGCAGGTTGACAGGATTAACACCTGTTCCAACGGGTTAATACCGAGTCAGATGCAGAAACGGTCTGATGTATGAACCGGAACACTGCAAATTTCACATCATGCAATGCAACCATTGGATTTTTATCAAAATGTGTAAGTTTATGTATGTAAAATGGTACCATATCGACCTCTCTTGAAACACACAACATATGGCCGTAAATCGATCTCCGGTTGGGCCATAAAAAAAATCCAAGGTCACATTTGTGTGTTTCAAGGGAGATTTGGGTAATTTTTATAAACACAAAAAGTCAAAGTGTAATAAACGTAAAAGTCAAAAGAGGTATGTGTAATTACCGCAAAGAAATTATTTTCCTTTAAAATAATAAGTTTGTCCTTAAATGTTAAATAGTCACATGAAAGGAAAGACTTCACTATTGATAGCATTGTCTCAAACTAAAAGTAACTAATAAAAGCAATTTTTTATCCGTCTACAAAAGGATGGATATATTAATTTGAAAGAATGAGGAGCAGACGGACTACTAATTCCTATGCACAATAAAGTTGCTACCAATTGTGGGATACAGATTCGCTGTAGATGTGGCGTCAACTACTACAGCTTACTAGTCATTAGGATCTCAACACGTGGCGATATTTTACTTTTCACTATTTAGTTTTTTGTTTACTTCATACTTACAAACATTTCCGTAAAGACTTGATCACCCGTTTCCATTCTTTTTTATTAAAAAAAACCTTAAATTCTCATTTTATTTGTTTTAATTAATTAATAAATAAATAATATATTCACATTTTATTCTTGCAACTGCCTATAATAAATTGTCAATCATAATTTTTTTATGGCAATTTCCTCATGTTTTAATCAATAAATCATTTATATTTTGTTGTCTTCAATTTAGTTCCCAAAAGATTAAAAAGATCACCTTTGGTTCTACTATCAACAAAAAGGGATAGTGAGGTATCAATATTGTGACCTTTCACACTCTTTTTTTTTTAAAGTAGGCCAAAGTGCTCGAAATGAAGAGCTACTACTTTGATTAGCACTCCCTAACTATCCGACCAACCTCTTAGATGCGCATTTCACACTCTTGATACTTTAACTTTTTGTTACATTATCTTGTTATTGATGTAAGATGTGGGTTTTAACCATAAATGTTTGATATTGATAACATTGTTGTTGACCATACGAAATGGTGTTATTAAGAGAAACCAACAAGTGATCTTTTTTACGGAGGTGGTATTTTAAAAAAAAAAAATTACACTTTGAGAAAATGTCATCATTTCAATCTTCAAAAGGGTGAAAGTGCCACCAAATTGATTTTTCATGGGTGACAATTTAATCTTTTAAGGATAAAAATATTGATGAAAAATATAAAGAGTATGAAACGTTACAATATTGATACTTCGTTATCCCTTTTTATTGATAGTAGGACTAAAGGTGACCTTTTTAATGTTCTGAAAACTATTAGTGTGATAATATAATTTTTTTTTGGTAATAACATAATATACTATTTTGGGAACTAAATTATTGACAAAAAAATATAAATGATTTATTAATTAAAATATGAGGAAGTTGTCTTAAAAAAATAATGGTTGACAAATTATTATAGTAAGTCGCAAGAATAAAATGTGAAGATATTATTATTATTTTATTTATTAATTAAAACAAATAAAATGAGAATTTAAGGTTTAAAAAAAAGAATGGAAATAGGGTATCACGTCGTCACTCAAATTGTTGTAAGTATGAAGTAGTGACGGATCCTAAAACACTCTAATTTTCATAATTTGATAGTTTAGTTTATTATATACAAATAAATGCGGAAAGAAAAATGTTTTATTTATTACATGAAACAAATTAAATTTACAATTCTAAAAGTCCTATACAACTGAAAACTTGACAACCATACGTTAGATCTCACCAAGATACCAACTATAGCTATACCTATGAGGTCTTAAGGCCTAAGTCATCCATGGAACTATTTCCTCGAGTCTTCGAATACCTGAAACTGTAATCGTGAGCAATATGCAATAAAGGATAATTCGGCCAAGCAACTTAACATGAATGATATGCATGAATAAGTGTAACTTTAACTTGTACATGAGCTCATAAAACTTAACTGAACAAGGATATGCAAAATTCATCTTATACTTTAGTTACATGGTTTTGAACATGAGCTCATAAAACCTAACGAAAACATGTTCTCCGCTTTCTTTAAGCCCTAAAACGCTTCTACTTTGTCTTTCAAAAATGCTTCTTCTTGATCTTCCTTTGGTTTCTCCCTCTGAAATTAACAAATAGTAAAGACGACAAACGGCAGAGGGTGGTCGTCTTGGGCGATGAAATAAGGTGTGTGATGACTAGGTTAGGTTTGGGTGAACAAAAGAGATGATTTGGGTGATTTGGTCCATTTCGAATTGACTAATTGAATAGACACGTGGGAGAAAGGGAAGAACTTGGGGTTTATTGACTTGGGGATTCTGGTAGATGAGTGATTGCAATCTTGAAAGATTAGGGTTTTCTGGATTTTGGGAAGAAGATAGAAAGAACAAAACAGAGAGAAGGAGAAGAAGGAAGAAACGAATAGAAAGAAGGAGAAAACAAAAGAAAGGAAGAACAACAGAGAAACAAGGAGAAGGGAGTTAGCGATGAAGAAGACGTTAACACATCTTTGGGTTTCCTTTTGTTTTTACTTTTGTTTTTTTATTTAGAAATTTGATATTTAGATAATTAAAAAATAAAAAAATTAATGACACATGTACACTAATAATTGGATGTCATTTGCTATGTAAGCTTTCCGTTTAACAAAATTAGACTGAAGGTCTAAAAATGAACTTCCGCTAAATTTTAGGGACTGAAAACATACTTTTCAAAGTTTAACGACTAAAATCGAATTCTCGCTAAAGTTCCGGGACGAAAGACATATTTAACCCAATAAATAATGTTTTTTTGGCATATGTGGTGCAATTAGAAGACCCCAATTCACTGTTCACTACTGTTCATTTCTTTGCTTGGATTGCTTGCTTTAGCTTATTTTCACTTTCCTGCTTAAGCTTTGCTGCCCCCTATGTTGGCCTACTTTTGCTTAAAAAAGCAAAAATGCATGGAGACACTTTGATAGCTGTTGTGATAGGCACTGATCTCATTGATCCGGACTTGATTTTTTTTTTTGATAGACAAATACTCACACACTCACTACACACCATAAACTAAATTATTCTGTTATTTTCCTCTGCCAAAATTCGAATCTTGATCCTCCTTCTCCCAAGACTTGATATATTTTTTTATCAGCTCCCAAGACTTGATATTGTTTGCAAATCGCAAGGAAGACTATAATTGCAATTGCTAGCAAAGTTTGGTCTGTTCCTTTTCTTTTTCAATTAAAGGTTGAATCTTTTGTGTGCTTTTCTCTAGGGTTGATTTGAAGTTTTTTTTATGATTATTTGTATTTTTGTAATAAAATGTGAAGATTCTTTTTCTTCTATACAAGAAATCTGAAACGCATGAAAGAGAAGTGGACTTAGTGATGATTTTGGCAACGTCTAGATCTATCTCTGTCTGACGGTGTTCTTCGGAGGATGGGATTAGCACCATCTCTATTGGGAGTGACATCATCTTTTTTATATGTAAGAATCATAAATTTATATACTAAAAAGGATGGTGCCACTCCCAATAGGGATGATGCTAATCCCATCCACCGTGTTCTTCCCTCCATGAAGCTTGACTAGGTTTGCCCCTTTTCCTTTTTTAAAAGTTTGTTGTTATGGTGTTGAAAAATGTTTGATGTTCTCATAATTTGTTTTATTTTTGTGGACATTATTTGGTTCATGGCAAAAATTGTTTGGTTGATGGAGGTAATTTGCAAAGAGCAAGCAGCCCAATGTTATTTGCACATGAGTCGGAACAAAAAAAAACATTCTAAAGGAATGTTTTTAATAATTTGCTTCAAATTAATACATGACAGATTCAATAAGGGGTACAAAAAGTAATAAATTGCTTGGAAGTGTTTGTTTTCCCATTTACTTTCTGTCCTTTTAAATTTGAGATAGTGTAGAAACGGTTGGATTAGATAAATTTTTTTATTTTCTTATTTTAATGTGCATTTTTTTTAAAAAAAATAATTCTAGGATAGTGTTAGCTGCTGGAACAAATGGCGCAAGAAACAACCTTTTCCAGGTTCGATTTTGCTCTATTTCGGTTTCATTTTGTTGTTTTTTCTTCTGAGCTGTGAAGAAATTGTAGAAATACAAGGGTTAGAATAGAACTACCATGCTTGGTGTAAATGGTTTGAAATATTGTTAATGAAGTTTGCTAGGGATTAAATGGTGTATAGTTTTTTAAAATAAAAAAGAGGAGTCTTTTGATTTTTTTTTAAAGTGCATTTTTAAAATTGTTTTGCTGCATAGCGTTGGCTGCTCGAAGATGTTATGGTTTCATTAGCTTCCTATTTTGGTTTTTGTGACTATTTCTTTATTTTTTACCTCTCTTTAACTTCTATTTTTATTTGTGAATTTATGAATCTGTCTTTTTTGTCCTCTTCTCTAAGTCTTTTTTTTTTTTATCTACCAGAAGTTTGAAACGCAGAAGCATGGATGAAGGAAATCGTTGGTGTGATTTCTGTCTTCTAGCCACTCATAACACTCAAGTTTGTTGATATTCTTTGTTCCATGTGTTAATTTAGTTTTTTTTTTCTTTTTTGCTTTGAATTTTATTTTACTTTTGATTATATTTTACTCTTGAATCTCATCTCAAATGTACTTTTGTTGGAATTTAGCAAAGGTGTTTTTTTTTTTTTTTTTTTTTTTGCTTTGAAGAAGCTTGTAGATAGACATCACACCCTCACATTAGACTTATGTTTTCCTTTTCTCTTCTTTACTTTTTTCTTAACTCTTCTCACACAAGTCTGTTTTACCTTGTTCATGTAAAGAGCATTTCATACAACATGGTCATTTGATGGGTTCGAAGAAAAAACAGGAGAAATGGTATGTCATTTGGTTTGTTGTGACTTGGAGTATCTAGTGGTGTAGAAACCAAACTGTGTTCAAGGGAGTTACTACTGAGTGGGAAAATATTATTGATCTGATACAACTTAGAGCTTGGCATTGGCTGAAAGCCCTACATGCTGGTTTTTCTGCTTCTTTAAGTGATTGGTATCAATTTCCTAGACTCTGTTTTTAATTGGATTATAGTCACAACAACGGGCAAAACATCGCTTCCACAAGGATTCTTGCTAGGATGGAAATTGTCAATTATTTGTGTGTTTTTACCTTATTCTCTTTTGCTGTGTGTATTACTAGTGCTAGATTTGTTGTAATTGTGGATTTTCTGTAGTTTTCTTTTGTCTTCTTTACTTTTGTTGCTCTGGTCGATTAACAGGTGCAATGCCACTTCTTTTTAGAAGATGGTGGATAGGTTGAAGGTAGAAGGTGGTGGTTGTCTTTTGAATTTTTGTTTTGTATTTGTACTATTGCACTTCTGGTGCATCTTATTTATATAATATTTCCTTTGGCTGATAAAAAAAAATTATATGGCGCACCCGATAATTAAAAATTGTTCACCCACGGTTTTTAAAAACCGTTAGTTACAATTGCATAGATTTTTGCTTCGTTTGAACTTTAAAAAAAAAATCCAAAGACTAAATTAAACATTTAATAATAAATATAAAGACCTATTTAAATTATTTTTAAAATATTAAAAAATACAAAGTAAAATTAACAGTTTTAATTGTAAGTTAATCGCCTAAACTAAAACGAATTGGTTTTAACAATGTTAGGGACATAATATGAACTTTGGTCTCATTCTCGAGAAGTGAGAACCAAATGCCCACTCAAAATGAAGAACATGTTAACATATGTAAGAAAATGTGTTTCTTTAAGTTTTTCAATTGCAATAGCACATATAAAGACGGGGAATATTTGACAAACAAAATCAGATTTATCAAATACAAAATTAAACAAGCCAAATCAACATTCGCACATAGACACAATCAAAAAGCTAATTCAAAAGCGAAACAAACATAAACCCCAAAACTAATTAAGGAGATTTGTGTCTTGAAGAATTAAGCCCTCTTGCCTCTGATTCTTCTGGCCAATTGAATATCCTTCAACATAATGGTAACCCTCTTGGCATGAATAGCATAGAGATTAGTATCTTCAAAGAGTTCAACCAAGTAAGCCTCAGCGGCTTCCTGCAGAGAAGAGACGACCCTGCTCTGGAATCCGATATCTCCTTTGAAATCTTGAACGATCTCACGAACCAAACGTTGAAACGGAAGCTTTCTGATCAGAGGCTCTGTGCTCTTCTGGTACTTTCTAATTTCTCTAAGAGCCATCGTTCCCGGCCTGTACCTGTGAGGTTTCTTCACTTTGTTGGTCACCATAGCCGACTTGCGCACTGTTTGCTTTGCACGTGCCATTGAGAAAGTTCTTGAATAGCACAAATCAAAAGTAAAGTTTGAAACGCGGAAGTGGAAGTGGGAAACAAAACCCAAAGGATTTCAAGATCAAACAAAACCCACAAGATTTCAAGATCAAACAAAACACACAAGATTCGAATCCGTGTGCTACTTCGTTACACAATCCTGACTGTCCGATGCGCTTCACACGGATCAATCCAAATCCAAAAGTAACTTCCCTCAAAATTTCTAATCTATAAATTCTTTTTAACTTTACTTTTGATTTGTGCAATTCCATAACCTTCTCAATGGCACGTGCAAAGCAAACAGTGCGCAAGTCGGCTATGGTGACCAGCAAAGTGAAGAAACCTCACAGGTATAGGCCGGGAACGGTGGCTCTTAGAGAAATTAGAAAGTACCAGAAGAGCACAGAGCCTCTGATCAGAAAGCTTCCGTTTCAACGTTTGGTTCGTGAGATCGCTCAAGGTTTCAAAGGAGATATCAGATTCCAGAGCAGGGCCGTCTCTTCTCTGTAGGAAGCCGCTGAGGCTTACTTGGTTGAACTCTTTGAAGATACTAATCTCTATGCTATTCATGCCAAGAGGGTTACCATTATGTTGAAGGATATTCAATTGGCCAGAAGAATCAGAGGCAAGAGGGCTTAATTCTTCAAGACACAAATCTTCTTAATTAGTTTTGGGGTTTATGTTTGTTTCGCTTTTGAATTAGCTTTTTGATTGTGTCTATGTGCGAATGTTGATTTGGCTTGTTTAATTTTGTATTTGATAAATCTGATTTTGTTTGCCAAATATTCCCAGTCTTTATATGTGCTATTGCAATTGAAAAACTTAAAGAAACACATTTTCTTACATATGTTAACATGTTCTTCATTTTGAGTGGGCATTTGGTTCTCACTTCTCAAGAATGAGAGCAAAGTTCATATTATGTCCCTAACATTGTTAAAACCAATTCGTTTTAGTTTAGGCGGTTAACTTACAATTAAAACTGTTAATTTTACTTTGTATTTTTTTAATATTTTAAAAATAATTTAAATAGGTGTTTTTAAAAGTTTAATTTAGTCTTTGGATTTTTTTTTTAAAGTTCAAACGAAGCAAAAATCTATGCAATTGTAACTAACGGTTTTTAAAAACTATGGGCGAACAATTTTTAATTATTGGGTGCGCCCTGTAATTTTTTTTTTTATCAGCCAAAGGAAATATTATATAAATAAGATGCACCAGAAGTGCAATAGTACAAATACAAAACAGAAATTCAAAAGACAACCACCACCTTCTAACTTCAACCTATCCACCATCTTCTACAAAGAAGTGGCATTGCACCGGTTAACTGACCAGAGCAACAAAAGTAAAGAAGACAAAAGAAAACTACAGAAAATCCACAATTACAACAAATCTAGCACTAGTAATATACACAGCAAAAGAGAATAAGGTAAAAACACACAAATAATTGACAATTAAAACCGTTTAAGATCAAGTCCCACATCGACTAGAAAGAGGTCCACCACAGAATATAAAAGTGGTGTGAGTTAAGTCCAAACCCAAATTCTAATAAATATTGTTATCATCAAATAAGCCCATCAAAGATTCAAAATGTTACTAAATTAGCTCTAAAAAATTATTGTCACAAAATAAGCTTCTTAAAGATCCAAAATGACATCATTACTCCTCTCTATGAACCTTTTTCATGGCTTGACCATGAAAATTTCTGTTTCTCCCTCTACTTTTTTTTTTGCCAATTACTTTACGAAATATGGTCATATAATTCTCATGGCATGGCTGTGAAAGTTTTTGTTGCTCACTTCGCTCTTTTTTTTTCAATCACATGTATGAAATATGACTAACATGTTATTGCATAAAGAAACACAACATGCATAAACACGATATGTGTTCATTAGGAAGTGTTATGTTTTGTAGCATCTTAGTAAGTTAAGTTATGTTTATGTTCAACTCCAAATTATCCTTCAGTAATGTACTAAAGGTTTTAATTGAAAGCAATGAGTTGTGTGTAGGGATGGAAAAAGGGGGGGTGGAGATGGTTTCTCCCTCCCAGTTTTAATTGAATACAATCAGTTATATGTAGGGATGGCAATAAGGCGGGTCGGGGTAAGTTTCTCCCTTGCTGTCCCTACTTAGAGGGGTACAGAGAAAATTCAAACCCATCAAAAAGGACATCTCTCACAAGAAGGGTGAAAAATTGGTTAAACAGGAGAAGCCCAATGAGGGTTCTTCATTATAAACTGATAAAGCAAAAGAACAAAATAAATGAAGAAACCGAAGACAAAGATTATGATCATCATTCCTATTTCCACCTTCATATTGTTTGTCACCATCATCGTCATAATAAAGATGATGAAGATGACAAATATAAGGGTTGAAAAAAAATTTAGTTCAAAACAAGAACTGTCTATTGAGACCACTAAATGAGCCTTTCAATCGGGACAAGCCACCTATGAATCTAATGAAGAGACCATTGGCTATGCAAAATACAGTTAGATGTAATATTAATGCAGGTTTTAAAACTTAATTCATACCTTGTCCTCAACTAAAGGTGTTGTGTATTCTTCTCAATCAAGTCTCACGTTCTGTAGTTTGAAGAGGGTTGAGGTGGAATACATAAAAATAGATAGAGTTTGGTTTAGTATTTTAACCACAACAACACTAGTCTGCAAAAATAGTTAGTTGAGAGGATTTGCAATTCTTCCATGCAAAAATTGCAAGTTGAGTAATAAAATCCAGTGTGTGTTCGTCGACATATGCCTTAAGGTGCCAAAGATAACCATGCACCTCAAGGCTTGCGTCCATGAAAACACACAACATTTTATTACACAACTTGCAATTTTTGAATGGAAAAATTGCAAACTCTCTTAACTGACAATTTTTGCACGGAAAAATTGCAAACCATCTCATGACACGTAACTACCCTAGTCCCGATTCCCAATTACACCCAAGAGACTAGTGTTGTTGTGGTGAAAATACTAAAACAAACTCTCTCTATTTATAAGATTATTCCACCTCACCCTTTTTCAAACTACACAATGTGGGACTTTTACCACTTTCGTTCTACTCGCTACTCAATGTGAGACTTCACCTGGATGAATACAAAACATATCCTCCCTTCATCCAAAGTCTAGCACATTTTCAACTCGTCTTTTCATCATCTGCAATCGAAGGTTTTGCTATGATCCTTGCATGCTATAGAATCCATCAATTAGCATGACTCTCTTCAAAGGGCGTAATTATGCTCTCTTTAAAGGAATGGTGCACTGCAACATGCCACTAATACTATCAATTTTATGTTCTTTTTTTCAGCATTAGGGTTTTCGCTCGTTATGAGAGTGGAATATTCATCACATGTTGATCATAATAAAACAATGAAAGTGACTTTTCTTTAAAACATCAATGGCACAAGAAAAAAACATAAAACACTGGGCTACACAATTCCTACAAGCGAAGGTATAAAAATCACAAAAGAATTCTCTGTCATGTTAAATTCTATTCAAAACACAGAAATATACATTCTTGTTCTTCCATGACATGTTAGATATTAAAATAATATGGTGTTAATACTACCAAATTTTCTACTTTTTAATCTTGAATCTCATCTCAAATGTACTTTTGTTGGAACTTAGCAAAGGTGTTGTTTTTTTCTTTGAAGAAGCCTGGAGATAGACATCACACCCTCACATTAGACTTACGTTTTTCTTTTCTCTTCTTTTCTTTCTCCTTAACTCTTCTCACACAAGTCTACAACTTTTCTTCATCTTTATCTTATTACAAGATTTCTATAAATTGGTTTTTGTCGTGGAATGCAGTTTGACGACCCAATTAGCTTAACTTAATAGTTTTGCTTGCTATTAGACCTATAATCTTTTATTTTTTGGTATTCAATATATGTTATGAGTTTTGTAGGAGAGCTACTATTCAGCTCTTCCTTTTCTCCCTTTCCACGCACTTTTATTTTTTTTCAAAATTGCTCTTTGCTTGGTATGTAAAAACCAGGTGTGTTCTGGTTTTAAAAATTGGACAAATTAATAAGCTTTTCGCAAAACTAACTAACGGTTTTTAATTGCAGGGCGCACCCGATGATTAAAAATTGTTCGCCCACGGTTTTAAAAACTGTTAGTTACAATTGCATAGATTTATACTTCGTTACGTTTGAACTTTAAAAAAAACCCAAAGACTAAATTTAACTTTTAATAATAAATATAAAAACTTATTTAAATTATTTTTAAAATATTAAAAAAATACAAAGTAAAATTAACAGTATTAATTGTAAGTTAACCGCCTAAACTAAAATGAATTGGTTCTAACAATGTTAGGGACAAAATATGAACTTTGCTCTCATTCTTGAGAAGTGAGAACCAAATGCCCACTCAAAATGAAGAATATGTTAACATATGTAAGAAAATGTGTTTCTTTAAGTTTTTCAATTGCAATAGCACATATAAAGATTGGGAATATTTGGCAAACAAAATAAGATTTATCAAATACAAAATTAAACAAGCCAAATCAAATTCGCATATAGACATAATAAAAAAGCTAATTCAAAAGCGAAACAAACATAAACCCCAAAACTAATTAAGAAGATTTGTGTCTTGAAGAATTAAGCCCTCTTGCCTCTGATCCTTCTAGCCAATTGAATATCCTTCAGCATAATGGTAACCCTCTTGGCATGAATAGTACAGAGATTAGTATCTTCAAAGAGTTCAACCAAGTAAGCCTCGGCGGCTTCCTGCAGAGAAGAGACAGCACTGCTCTGGAATCTGATTTGAAATCTTGAGCGATCTCACGAACCAAACGTTGAAACGGAAGCTTTTTGATCAGAGGCTCTGTGCTCTTCTGGTACTTTCTAATTTCTCTAAGAGCCACCGTTCCCGGCCTGCACCTGTGAGGTTTCTTCACTTTGATGGTCACCATAGCCGACTTGCGCACTGTTTGCTTTACTTTACGAAATATGGTCATATAATTCTCATGGCATGGTGGTTAAAGTTTTTGTTGCTCACTTCGCTCTTTTTTTTTTTTCAATCACATGTATGAAATATGACTAACATGCTATTGCATAAAGAAACACAACATGCATAAACACGATATGTGTTCATTAGGAAGTGTTATGTTTTGTAGCAACTTAGTAAGTTAAGTTATGTTTATGTTCAACTCCAAGTTATCCTTCAGTAATGTACTAAAGGTTCTAATTGAAAGCAATGAGTTGTGTGTAGGGATGGCAAAAGGGGGGGTGGGGATGGTTTCTCCCTTCCAATTTTAATTGAATACAATCAGTTGTATGTAGGGATTGCAATAAGGCGGGTCGGGGTAGGTTTCTCCCTTCCTGACCCTACTTAGAGCCGTACAGAGAAAATTCAAACCCATCAAAAAGTTGCTCTATTTGAGTTTCCTGTCAAAGTCTGTTGTGTACCCACAGGTTTTATTGCCATTCCTAGAGTTGTGTCTATGTTTTGTGTTTCTATATGTAATGTTAACATATTAGCCATGTTTTATACAAGTGATTGCAAAAAAAAAAAGAATAGGGTATGAAAAAAAAAAACTTTCATTGTCAGGCCATGAAAAAATCATTGCTATAGTTAGTAAAGCGATTGCAAAAAAAGAGTACAATGATCAACAGAAAATTTCATGGCCATATTTTGTATGCCATTAGTGGCTTTAAACGGAGGAGTAATACAGAGAGTATTTGGTGTCATTTCTTTAAGAAATTCATTTAGTGACACCAATCTTTCACGGGTTAATTTGGTGACATTTAGATCTTTAAAGGGTTAATTTGGCGATAACAATCTTTCAGGGGGTTAAATTGGTGATTAATGTATCTTTGAGGAGGCAAATAGAGGATTTTCTGTTAACTTTTTTTATAATTAACGATACAATTTATAAAATTCCCTTAATTTCATTTAATTCTTATTCTTATATTCAATGTCTTATTTAATTCTTATGAGTTTTAAAGTGAAAAGAAATGGGTAAAAGTTTTACTTAAAGTACATGAGTAAAAACTTGTGTATTCATGTACAAATTGCTTTATAGCCATTGATTTAATACTAAAATAGGAAAAATTCACTTCAAATGTCACATCATGCAATGCAACCATTAGATTTTTATCAAAATGTGTAAGTTTGTGTATGTAAAACGGCACCATATCGACCTCTCTTGAAACACACAACATATGGCCGTAAATCCATGGTCATCTTTGTGTGTTTTAAGGGAGATTTGGGTAATTTTTATAAACACAGAAAGTCAAGGTATAATAAACGGAAAACTCAAAAGAGGTATGTGTAATTACCGCAAAGAAATTATTTTCCTTTAAAATAATAAGTTTGTCCTTATATGTTAAATAGTCTCATGAAAGGAAAGACTTCACTAAAAGTAAGCAATTTTTTTATCTGTCTACAAAAGGAAGGATATATTAATATGAAAGAATGAGGAGCACAAGGACTACTAACTCACTATGCACAATAAAGTTGCTGCCAATTGTGGGATACGGATTCGCTGTATGCTTGGTGACACGTGTCATCTACTATGCTTGAGTGCATACACTAGGGTATGGCTACCTGTGAACACTGTATTTTGTTTGGTCTTTTTGTGCGAATGCGAAAAAATATAAAAAAATAGTAGAAATGGAAAAAAGATAAAAATAGAAGTCTTTTAAGGAAAATTACACAAAAATGAAAAATCCAAAAATATCCTCTTTTTTTTCGTAAGTAGCCCTATTTCTCTTTTTGTATAGGTTCAATCAAATAATACAAGCTCACTAAAAAAACTTTCTTTTCCGTTTTTTAAATTATGCTTTTTATTTTGTTTTTAAATTTTTTTTTTCTTTTTTATCCATTTCTTTGTCTTGGAGACCATGTAGGATCACTCTTTTCTCACCTCACTCATCCTTATCCATTATTTTCACTCCATATTTTTATTTTCTTTTTAAATTTTATTTTCTATCTTTTCTGTCCTAATATTCTCTCTATTTATACCTCTTTTTCACATAACCCTAAAGAAACCCAATTACATCATTCTAAACTCACCCAGTAGCCATTCATTTTCACGGACTCCTTTCTTTCCATTTTCCAACGCCATCATCCCTGTCATTTTTGGATTATTCTACTTCTTCCTTTCACTCTCCCTGAATTCATTATTTCCCCTTTCTTCACAACACACACAAAAAAAAACCAATGCACACTAACATACACAGAACATTATCTCAATTTCTCCCTCTCCTATCTCAATTTCCTTCTTCTCTTCCTCAATCATCACAGCATCCCTCTCACACACACACACATTTTTTATTTTATTTATTTTTATTATTATTATTATTGTAACACCTTATTTTTAAAAGTGGTAGTTACTAAAAATTTTAACCTGAAAACCTAATACTTACAAATATTTCTTTAAAATACAAAAACTTGCCACTATGTTTTTATATTTAAAATACAAGCGGAAACGTTTCTTTATTTATATTACAATACTTAATGTTTTTTATACAATTTCCTATACAGCTGAACCATATAATCTCTGATCAAGAGCTTAGCTTCACCATGTATGGCTAATTGTGGGTCTAGGTTCGATTGCCATCCCCAGTGGCTATACTTAAGAAAAGCCTAAAGTTTGTCTCATCCGTTGCTTTAGCTCCACACTCCTCTGATATCTGCAACACTGAGACCGTCAGTTATATGTAAAACATATAACCAAGTAACCCCCGGTCTAACTAAAACATTTTACAGTATTGCAGTCAGTTTAACTGAAAAATTCCTCAAATGTAATCCCTACCAAACACACACAAGATGCATGAGATGACAATTTAAGTATGTATGCATGTCATGGGTTATTTACTTCATTTTCCATTTCTTTTCTTTCATCTTTTAACGGGAAACCCCGTCCGCAGGGAGTCCACCATAGATGCACGATAGTGAATGCACATTTGAGCTCATCATCATTGCCACTGATAAGCGTCCTTCCAGGGTCCTACTGTCGAGCTACCAACCCCTCTGTGGCTAGCCCAAGGACTATCTACCATTTTTGGGATAGCCCCTTTGTACTAGGTTATCTACCCCATTTCGGAATAACCTAGCACTTCGGGTTATCTGCCCCTTTCGGGATAACCCTACATTTTCTCATCATTTTCATGCTTTGTCCACTTACCTGGTCTACTTCCAGCGAAACTCAACCCACTTACTCAACCAATATTGATGGGGAAAAGCATTTTTCTTTTCAATTTACATTCAACATATTTCATTATTCATCATTCATCACATTACAAATTCATTAATCATTAATTAAAATACTTGCTATCCATGTCAGACATCACACCATTTCTATGACCCTATTGTATATCCACTCAATCAATAGAAAAACCATTCAATTTCTACTTTATATATATCACAAAAAATAGGGAAAATCATCCACATTCATACATAATACAATTACATGGCACTATGCATGATTTTTAAAATGTTAGGACCTATTTTTATCAATTCCAACCCTAAAAATGGAGCCCTTGAGATTAAATTGCATTTTGAAAGTAAAGAAAGAGGTCCTTGTTCTGTGTCATATTCGCTGCCGCGAATTGGACACAGAATCAAGACTCTGTTTTTCGTCAACACTGCACCCTGTTGGTATTTTGGCCATAACTAGAGTTGTAGACCCCCAAATTGAGTGAAACCAAAAGAATTTGAAAGCTAAGAGAATTATCTACAACTCGTATGAAGACCACAAAACTCAATTCTAAAAATTTAATTGTAAAAAAGTCATCTTTGACAGGGATGTACAATAAACAAAACAAATACTTCCATATAGACCCTATCTCAATAATTTGATCATAACTAGAGTTGTAGATCTCTAAATTAAGTGAAACCAAAGGCATTTGAAAGATAATAGGGTTGTCTACAACTCTTGTGAAGATCATGATGACCAATTCTTAAAGAAAATGGTTCGAAATTCACTTCACAATCACAAAAATAAAACTTAGATTTTCCTCAGAATTTCATCCTCTTTCCCAACAAACTCATTCTTTGTCCCAAATTCACCTCCAAAACCATAAACCCATCAATGTAAATCATTTCATCAAACATCAAGCATACATTCAAACAATTCAAACATCACATTCACAATAAAACATACAATGGGGTTCTCATCAAGTCACACAACCAATTTCATTCACAAGACTCAAAACTCAAAACCTAATATCCACATGATCATCTAGCTACTCTAGGTGTGGATTTAAGTTATTGGGGTTACCTTGACAAAGACACACCTTGCTCATTTGAGTCTCCCAATCCTATACTCCTAGCTCTCTCCCACTCCTTCTTTTTCCTTTGCTTCTACTTCATCATCCTTAGCTTCAATTGCCACCCACACCAACACTAAGAGTTGAGAATGAGGTTGAGTAACTTGGATTGCATGTGCTCCTTCTAGGGTTGGGGATTAGGAAATTTGATGAGGGATGGTGATGATGATGAAGCCATGAGTGAGGAGGAGAGCTTTGATCCCACATGCAAGGAATTTTATGATGGATTTTGGCTAAAATCTAGAGAGGAGGAGGAGGATTTTGGAGAATTTTAGTGAGAGAAGGAGAAATGAAATAAGAGCTATGTGAGTAAGAGGGAGAAAGCCACTACAAAAACAACAAATTTACCACTGAAAATTTTCCACGGCCCGAGGCCGTGGCAAAATAGCTACGGTAAAGAACGCATTTGCCATAGCTTAGACCGTCGCAAAATTTGCCACGGCTAAGACCGTGGCTAACTCAAGTTATAAATGAATTTTGCATTTAAATTTTATATTCTGAAAATTGTTTGCCACGGTCATGACCGTGGATAAATTTGAGTAGCAATATTTTTTTTTATTTAATTATAACTTTGCCACGGCTTGGACTGCGGCTAAATTTGCCACGGCCATGACTGTGGCTAATCCTGTAGCAAATATAATTTTTTTTATTTACTTAAAAACTTGTCATGGCTTGTTCCGTGGCAAAGTTGCCACGGCCAAGACCGTGGATAATCTGGGGCAGCATTTATTATTATTTTTATTTAATTTAAACTTTGTCACATCTTAGACTGTGGCTACATTTGCCACGGCTAAGACCGTGGCTAACTTTACAGTAAATTTAATTTATTTATTATTTTTGTATTTAATTAAAAATTTTCAACGGCTTGGTCTGTGGCTAAATTTGCCATGACCGTGGCTAATCCTGCCGAAAATATAATTTATTTTTTGTTTTTAAATTTATTTTAAAACTTGCCACGGCCAAGACCGTGGATAATCAGGAGCATCAATTATTATTTTTTTTATTTAATTTAAACTTTGCCACGGCTTAGACCGTGGCTAAATTTGCAACGGCTAAGATCGTGGCTAACTCTACAGTCAATTTTATTTATTTATTATTTTTGTATTTATTTAAAAAATTTCCACGGCTTGGACCGTGGCTAAATTTGCCACGGCCAAGACTGTGGATACTTTTAGAAGCTCCGTTATTTTTTTTTTAATAATTCAACATTTTTACACAACATATGTCATGGCTAAAAAATAGATATATAGCTCATCATCCTCATCCTATCATCAGCATATCTCATTCTTCCCTCATTCTTCCCCTTCTCCGATCCAGCGTTGCGCTTCGAAGACTCCGGCAAAGATCTACCACCACACCTCCAGCAGCTCCGGCAAAGCTCCACCACCACACCTCTAACATCTCCGGCAAACGCTCCGTCACCGTCTCTCTCTCACTCGGTTCCTCATCAAAACCTCTCTCAAATTAACTACAAAACAACGAATCCTCTCCCTAATCCATTTCAAATCGACGAAATCCACACCTTGATGGAACATCCTCACAATCCATTTTGATTTTGAGAGAAATGGTATGTGTTTGCTTCTTTCTTTTCTTCTTCTTACTGCTGCTGCTCAGTAAAAATAATATTAATGAAGGATTGAAGGCTAGGTAGTTCAATTAATTAGAAGGAAGAAAATTAATTAATTTACATGGTCTATAGAAGCTAGATTGGTTTATAAATTTGATTATTATGATTCTAACAGATAGATGAATAAGTGCACAAATTCAAAAAAAATGAAAATAAAAATTAGGAATAACTAGTAGTAATTAATACATTACCTGCCCAAGTGAAGTTGTTATGCAAAAAGGAAAGAGCATAAGGCAGAGACGAGGATCATACAAATATTAATCATAATCATAATTCTGGGCTTTTAATTTTGGGATTTTAATTTTTCGTGGCTCTTTCTTAATTGTTGGATTTTAATTTTTTGTGGCTCTTTCTTAATTCTGGTTTGTGCAAATCATAATCATTCATCACCATCTTTATATGCACCACAGGAAGATGAAGAGGGTAGAGTATATTAATTAGAATAAGGAATTAATAAATAAATATATAGTTTGCCACGACCTATTTCGTGGCAAAGTTAAAAATAAGAGAACGAAAATGACAAATTTGTCACGGAAATGGAGAGAGTGAGTGTTTGAGTGAGGGTGAGTGTAAAGAGGTTAAGGTGAGCACAAGACAATTTTTAATAAATTGCACATAAGTCCTTGTCTTTATAAAACTAGTAATAGACCCGTGCAGTTGCACGGGAAAAAATTGTTCTACTTTATAACTAAATGATATATAAGAATGAATAATATGTCAATAAGATAGACATGATATATAATATAATGTTATGTAATGACATAAAAACTAAATAAAATCTGATTCCATGTCTAAACAATGTCTGAAGAAATAATATTAGGATAATAATACATCGTGTATTTTAAAAAAAATATATACACCGTGATGTCCATATCTTGTACCGAAGTGTTGGGTTTAGTCTTGTTAAAGTATTAATTGTAATTGAATGAAACAAAAATTCTGATGATTTTGAAGTGTTAAATACCTAGTAAAACTCTCGTGCGATAATTATATGTGATATGATGTTGAAATTATGTTTTGCATTTAATGACACTTTTAGAACTGATTTCTTCTCAACTAATTTAATTTAAATTTATAAATTTTGAAAAAATAATTAAGAATAATCTAATCAAATCACTTTTGTTAAAACTCATACTGAATAACAACAACAATATTAATTTATCATCTTAAAATAATCTAGCATATTAGCACATAAACACCATTATCTCAAGAGTAATTCTTAATCCTCATAATCCATATTCCTAAAAATCTTCATACTTATTAAAGAATATTTTTCAATGCTTTTTATAGTTGCAAGATTGAAAGTACATTTAATTCTATATCTTATATGGTAATCGGAGGATAAGTTTTGTATTTTTAGGAGGTTTTAACATTACTCTTATCTCAAATGGGTGAGAGACATTTAACCGTTAACATAGCCAAAAAAAATATTTCATCAGACAATTTTTTTAGGGGATGAGAAGAGTTTTTACACCTAAAAGGATTTGACCATGCACCTTTAAATATCTCAGTAGCACTCTCGCTAGGCCACTATCAAAGGGATAACATAAAGTAATTTAATTTAAATTACTTTTACCAAAACCCATGCTAAATTTGAGTATAGTACTCATTAAACATTATTTCTTTTTGTCAAAACTCGTAGTTAATCACGACAACAATATTAATTTATCATCATAAAATCATTCAGCGTAGTACTCATCAAACATTATCTCTTTTATCAAAACCTGTACTAAATTACGACAACAATATTAATTTATCATCTTAAAATGAGTGAGAGATATTTAGCCGTTAACATATCATTATCATGATAATAATGACACATCATCTTTCTACATAAAATGTGTCATTTTTGTTGAAATCATGCTTCAAGAACTTGGACATAATGAGAGTATGCCTCTGACAGAATCAAGAAAGTCTTGTAATAAAGCTATAAGGAATTAATGTTTTTAAGATAATAAATCTTATTAACCGAAACAATCATCATCTTTTTCAAATTGAATTAAAACTTTACAGTTAAAAATTTTAAAACTTTAATTATTCTTGAAAATATTATTTTCAACTAATTTATTCTTGAATACATATTTTATGAGTCATTTAATCAAATACCTTATTTACAAATGACTGAACCTGAGTTTTAAAATTATGCTCTCAATGCTTGAGTACAAAAGGCATGACTTGAGTCATCATATTTCTACGTTAAAACCAAGGCAAAATACATAAAATGATTGTAAGAGCAAATGCAAAAAAAAAAATTTGTTCGTTTTGAAATAAAAAAGGAAATGAAAAAGATACAGAGAGGCAGGGTGCTATGGTGTACTCATATACTTTATTTATAGAGAGAGGGATGCTAAAGCATGTGAGAAAAAACTCGCTAATGTCCATGTAAAATTAAAAAAAGTGCTTTAAAAACCACAAAAAGTCATCTTAACTAAAGGTATCTCTCAATTTTAGTAGTCTTCACTCTACAAAAATTGCCAAAAAAAAATACATAAAATGTTTTACTCATGCAAGATATAACTAAGACAAAGAAAAACACATATTAGTAAAAATTAACATAAACTTACGCACATTTTATATGAGTCATTTCATCGAACACCTTATTACAAATAAACATATTTTATGAGTCATTTAATCAAATACCTTATTTACAAATTAAGGAAGGCATTTTTAACAATTGAAATTTCTAATTCTACCACTATTACAAGAAGGGTTGCGGCTTCAACATAAACCAATTTTCCCTTTTTCATCTTGTTGTGGACCAGAATTAAGAAATATCCCGGTCATGAATACCATGTCGGGCCTAATATCTCAGACATTATAAAGATTGAGCCAGACCCAAAGACAAGACCCTTGAGGCCCAAAATATAGCCTGCAAACCCTAAATACTTCTTTATAAATACAGTAAATTATAATTATCAGGTATGCTATTAATCTAATAATAATTACTCTGACATTAAATAGGCACTGACTTGAGTGTCGGAGTGTTTGTAGGTCCCCCACCCGCTGTCGTGGAGCGCCGCCGAAGCACCTAGAGACCGGAGTTCTTGATGTGATTCCGTCAACATCACCTCCTAGCTACCTCTATTCTATGTCGTTCCCATATTTTTAGAATGCAACACATCTTATCTTTTCTTTTTTTTGCAAGGTAAAAAATCTGAAAAATCAAACATCAATTTTTGCTTATCCAAATGAAGAAAAACATAAATTGGAATAAAATCAAACATTAATTTATGAAAGAGAAAAAAACAGGGAAAAGAAAAAAAATTAAAAGAAAGAAGAAGATGATTAAATAGAGGTGTCATGAAAGAATACATAGAAAAGAATAAAATGATCAAAATTTGAGAGGCTGACAGAAAAAAGATTCACGGAGTAAATGATTTAAAGAAAGAAAAAGTTTTGCCATAATCAATAAGGTAGTTTTTTATTAAAAAAAATTAAGAAATGAAGGAGAGAGAGGGAGATTCATAGATGCAAAACACTGCTTTTTGTTTAATTTGTGAACTGGCGGGTCAATTAAGTTATCTTAGGAAATAAAAAAAGTATAAACTGTGTTTTATTTTTTGTATTAAAAAAATTATGTTTTCCTTGCGCTGCGTTTCATCATTATCAAGAGAAGGATTCAAATCAGGTATCTCCAAATCATGTCTTACCAACAGAATATCGTCACATCATTGAAAATATTCCTTTAATTTTAATCTTTAATTTCTTAATAGAATTTTTTAATGACGTGACGATATTCTATTTGGTCATTCATCGTATCTTACAGCAAAAAATCAGAATTGAAAAACAGAGAGGAAATATCAAGCAAGCAAATCAGATTCACTAAACCCCACTTGCTTCAACCATCACAAAAATGAAATCCCTTTGTTCACAAAAATGAAATCCCTTTGTTCAGAAAAATGACATCATTGAAAGCCTACTAAACTTTTGCCTCAAATAGCTTTGGGTCACAACAAATTCTGTTTAAAAGCATATAATTCATGTTTTGCTTTAATTTACAAAATTGCTACTATTTAGCTTTAAAGTCATGCATAATCTCTGTTTTCCATCTCTAATGTAGTGTCATTTTCAAGTAAAGAGCCTCAGATTTGATCAACCACTAAACCCTAAAGTGGAGAGAACAAAAGAACTAACCATTTACAGAATAAATTACTTCACTAAAAGATAAAATTACTTGATTTTGAAGTCCTTTATGTTGTCAAGCTCTTGGCTTTCATCGTCTTCCATCAGGCTCCGCAGCACCAGCATCATATGGTGCTCGACATGTTGTGGCAATGAATTGCTGAGAAAAGGGGCTTTGGTTCATGGAGCTCACCATGTTAAAATGCACTATTAATGAAAGAGTTGTCATAATGATATCTAGCAAGAATCCAATTTCAAATTTTAAAATTTGAAAACAAAAACCAATGCAAAAGTGAGAACAACAGAGAGATTTGACCAATGTATAATATCCAGCATCCAATTTAAAGCAGTGATTGAACAAAGAATCAAGGATGTTTAAAAAAAAAAACCAAAGGACACGTCTCAAGTATATAGACATCATTCAGCCAACGTACATATTTTTCCTATATTAAGAAGATAAGAAGATTTGTTAGAAGGGTCTAATAGATTTTAAAATAAAAGAAACTAACAAGGACTAGATTATAATTAATTTGAGAGGTTAACTAGAGCACTACACTCAACATAAAGAAAAGAATTTTTGAGATGTTACAATTATTATTATTATTATTATTATTATTATTATTATTATTATTATTATTTCTCTAATCACCCTCACATATTCTTCCTTCCTCTTTTTGTGTTTCATTTTATTTGCAACCAACAATCCATTGTCACTAGAAAACACAGCAACAGAGCAACTCCATGTTAACGCCAAAAATCTGCCACATACCACCACTCCTCATTCCTTCCCAACCACCTTCGCGTCGCCATCTCGGTCGTCACCATGGCACCTCCTGTAGTCACCATCCCTCTCCAACAAGCTCCCTCTCCATCACCACCACGGCTGCTACGGCGCTAGGAAGAAGAGCTTCTTTTTCTTTTTTATTTTTGTTTTTTGTTTTGTTTGGGCCCAACTCATTTTTTACTTTATACACCTTCTGGATTTCCTTTTTAGGCCCATACTATTGCCACGACACATATTTCCCACCCACACTTAGCTATTTTTTTTCAAAATTTTCCCTCGCTCGGATTTTCAAAATTCGCGTGAGAAAAAAAATATGTCTTCAAATTTTTAAAATCTGAATGAGGATACCACACGAGACTCTCATTGGCCTGGATTTTCAAAATTCGTCGCACCCATATCAAAAACCACACAAACACGACTTCACAGTACGCTCATCTCTTTCTCATCGCTCTCTCCCCACATCACCGTTGCTGTCGGCAAGTCAACAGAACGAGAAAAACTTTAGATTTTGCTTCATTTAGGTAAGTAAACGTTATCCATTGAAGTTGAATTTAAAAGTTTTTAGGTTATTTATGATTCTAGGTTTTATGATGAATTTTTGCAACTTTTTTCTCATTCTAGCTAAGTCTATGTGTTAGATGTGTTTCTATGGATTGGAGTTTAGTTGTATTAGGCTTAAAAATTGTGAAAAACTAAGTGGGAGAAAAAAATGAAAACGACGATAGCTTCAAGTTAGGGATAATGAACAATGCCACGGATTTTGAAAATCCATAGTCCAATTTTATAAAATGCATGGACGAATTCTGAAAATCCACAGTACAGTTTTATAAAATTCAAAGACGGATTTTCAAAATCCATAGGCTACAGATTTTGAAAATCCTTAGTGCATTTTTATAAAATACAATGACGAATTTTCAAAATCCGTAGGCCACATATTTTCAAAATCCATTGGCCACATATTTTCAAAATCCGTTGCCACATATTATCAAAATCTGTAGGCCATGGATTTTCAAAATCCGTGGTGCAGTTTTATAAATAGAAAGACGACTTTTCAAAATTTGTAGGTCATGGATTTTCAAACTCCCAAAATGGGGTAAGATGACCTGAAGGAGTACAGTCTCCCAAAAATGGGGTTAAGATGGCTTGAAAGTAAAAAACTATCCTGAAAGGGGTTAAGATAGTCTTGGGCTATCCTGAAAAATTGAAAATTGAAACTCTATTTTTTCACTCCCTAAATCGCTTATAAAACACTTGCAAAACAGAAAATTGTTCCCAAACATTATATATTTAATATTTAACGTTAATGATCCAGAAAATCCAGAATTACACACCAAAGTATCAATAATACATAAATCCATAAGTATAAAACATAAATCAAAATATAAATGTCAACTAATAATATAAAAGTGTTCCTAAATCCATAAGAAGATAATATAGTCTACTTCTAACTAAGGTAGGCATCATCAAGATTTGGAACATGTGGGGGATGAGAATATCCAAAACTAGCTGGGTCAAGCGGACCATGTGGGTTTGGTGGAAGTGGAAGATGTGAAGGAGCACCGAATTTCACAGTGATGGCAATGGCACGTTCCGCGACATCGAGAGCCATCCTAGCAGCTTCAGTAGCAGCTCTAGCCTCATCCCGCTCAGTTATAGTCTGATCCTGCTCACCTACAACTTGTTAAAACCTTTGATCATTCATTTCAATGTATGACAACGTTTGTTCGCGGTTCTCTCCTAACTCCACAATCAGACTAGCCACACGTGTCCGCAACATTATGACCTTGGTTGAATCCACATGTGGTGTAGCATGCATGAGAAGTAGACGTGGATTCTGTCTGACTAAGCAATAGGGGGCCAAGCTCTCCTTGGCCCCAAATAGTACCCTTCTTGGATACTCCTCCCACCACATCTAGGTAAATGCCGTTCTTAGATGCAATAGAGGCAGACCCCTCACCGAATGTTTATGACAGAATTTAAAAGACCTTAGACATAAAGAAAGAGTATATGGAGAATTCTCATATTACCTCGAAAACGCACACGGAATGATGAAGGACAGAAACGGTCCAAACCGAGAAAAGGTGCGAGAGCAACACGATGATGTGGTGGACAAATACTGCGGCGACGAATACTTTCGTTAGCTGAATTCTTTTCAATGCGGCGACCAAAAATAGATGGTCGCGAGCTAGTTTTCTTGTTTAAATTTTTTGTTTGAATTGGTGACCGATTTAGAGACTACCTAGAGACGGATTTACTTGGTAACTGCTATTATCAGTCCCCAAATCCGTCGCCGGATGTAAGAATTTTATGTTTTTTAAATTCGGAACAAAGTTGTTGTCATTTTTGTTATTGACGGCAATCGATTGGTTTCGGTCTCTAAATTCTATCCCCAAATTGAATTTTTCTTGTAGTGAAAATTCTAAGTCTAGCTTGGAACGGATTAACTCAGTGATAACTATGACTTGGCTTGTTAAGGCCATGAACTAAGGTGTGAAGTGAAGTTTCAACCTAACTGAGAGAGTTTTGACATGGTATGATCCTTTCAAGATTGTCTTCGTCCATTGGTGACCATAACTTTTACTCACAGGTAGTAATATTTAGTTGATCAAGCTCAATATTAGTCGCAGGGTACGTCAAAGTTTATGACACACCTAACAAACGCATACAAATTCTTAATTGTCAGGTCTACTAACTATTACCATCACGGTCCGAATGAGTTGAACTCTGATACCATATTGTAATGTCCTAATTTTTTCAAGACATTTACAAAATTGTTTTTCATAAACTAGAGTAAAAAAAATCCATTTGCGTACATCATTAATTACATAAGAATATTAATTACTATATAATTGACTCATAAAAAAACCTTAAATCCAATATTATAAATTTTCATAAAATAAATAAACCGTAGGAGTACATAATTTATTACAATACGATTTAAACTTAAACTTAATTTCTACACAATTGAGCATTAGTAACTGAATAATAAACTTAAGAACACTAGGAGTAGATTTAGGAGTAGTATAATGTGGGATGTGTGTGTGATTGAACGATAAAAAAAAAACTTAAGAACAACATACATTAGAATTTGGTCGAGATTCTAATTATGGCTATACATAAGGAATTTGAGGTTTCTTCATCCATGATGCTGACTCCTCGTATCTCTGAGCATCTGAAATATTGTACCGTGAGTTATATGCACGGCAACATATAACTCAGTAACCTCCTAGTCTACAATTTTTTTAACATATTCCAACAAATACTAATTGAAAAATCCTCAATCAGTTCTAACATAAATCTATCAATCAATTATATCTAGCAACTAGAATAAATGCACTAAACATGATTCATGGTTTGAAACATTACTGAAAATATGAGTCTAAACATATATGTTGAGTCTGATAATTATTTATTTTGAGTCTTTAGATTTAGGTTCCCAGTGCACTGGGTTTACCTCTTGAACTTGTAGGCAGTATGCATGTGTTTGAGCTCGTCTGGCCCACGGGGGCAAGCGTCCTTACCACTAGGCATTATCATTGGCACTGAAGGACAATTTTTGAATCTCCCTGCTTACTTGATATTTTAATCGAAGGGGAATCTACCCACTTACTCAACCTCATGATTGATGGGGGACTTTATTATTCAACATATCTCAACTTCATATGCATTCAATTCATCATTGACTTGTAAATTTTAGCATTATGCTTAACTAGAACATAAAGCAATATCAAGTTATAGGTAGTAAAATTTTGTAAAACTGGTGGCTGTTGAAAGCTAACATCCATGCTTACAACTATCATGAAGAACTCAAAATCAAATTCCATCATATACTGGAGTCAAAACGCGCATTAACATTCAGGTTAAACTGACCCAATCAAGAAATTGTAAAATTAGACAGATTTCATTGCAAAAAATTGTATCTAATGATCTGCTTCTCCAAAAATCATAAAATTTTTACAAGATATGACCAACACACCAAGGATTCACCATAAAAATTTGAACATTAAAATTCAAAAGGCATAAGTTGTAGTAAATTCGAGAATTCCCCTATTTTAGCTGGAGTAATTTCATTGTATAAAACAACCACATTTAATAGAGAAGTACACCCAACGAAACCAAGAATTTCAATATTGACACTATCTCAATATTTGGGTAATAACTAAAGTTGTAGATATTCAAATTGAGTAAAACTAGAGGCATTTTTGTAAGATACAAGGATTTTCTATAACTCCTATGAAGATCACAAAACTCAATTCTAACAATTTTATAGTAAAAAACAGCCACATTTAACATAGAAATACACCCAACAAAATCAAGCATTTCAATATTGACACTATCTTAGTATTTGTGTCGTAACTAGAATTTTAGACATTCAAATTGAGTGAAACCAGACACGTTTGAAATTTGAAAGAATTATCTACAACTCTTATGAAGACCATGATGACAAAATCTGAGGTAAAAAGGGTTAGAAATTCATTCCAAACTCATGGCAAATTCTTAAGAAAAAACAGAAAATCACATGCATTATCTCAAACATACAACTTCAATCTGAATAATTAAAACCACCACATGCACAACCACAAACTCACAATTTCAAGCATCAACTAGTCTATATGGGAGTTTTGTTTGAGGTTACCTCAACTTCTCGCTCAAGACTAGTTCAATTTGATCCTCAAGTCTCTAATTCCACATCTCCAACAAGCCCATGACCTTGTCTTTTTCCAAGCTCTCCATATCCCCTTCCTTTCTCTCCACCATGCTCTCTTGTTCTAGCCAATAATTAAACCTCCACATTGTGAGAAGTGAAGATCTTGATGGAGGAAGTGGGCTTGCATGTAAGGATTAAGCTTTGGGCAGTTGAGAATTTTAGAGAGAAGGAATGAGGATTTTGACGAAAGGAAGAAATGTAGAGGTGAGGGAGAGCGAGGAGTCTTCATGTTTCTTTGTTTGAGATAATAAAAAGTGAAATGATTGTGTGTGAGTTTTGTGAGGCTTAATGAGGGTGTGTGAGGTGGAGTGAGTTATAGGGTGAGGTGAGTTGTAATTTAACTAATGTGATCTCAAGCCAACTTATTAAAAATTTCAATTAAGCCTTTGACTTTATAAAATTTAACAAAAAGGTCTTGAAAAGAAAAACAAAACAAACCAAGAGCACAATGACTTACTTTCAAGCAAGATTAAGTGAATAAGTTGGGGCTAAATTTAATATTTTTGAGATGTTACAAAGACTACGAAAACCAATTCCAACAGTTTCACAGTAAAAAATAGCTACATGCAATAGAGAAATACAATCCACAAAACCAAGCCTATCAATTTTGACGTTGTCTCAATAATTTGGTTATAACAAGAGTTGTAGGTATCCAAATTGAGTGAAGTTAGTGACATTTAAAAGATAAAAGAATTCTATTCAGCTCCGGTAAAGACCATGAAAACCAATTCCAATAGTTTCACAGTAAAAAATAGCCGCGAAAAACAAGGAATGCACTTTAATAACACCAAATCAAAGTTTACAACTCCAAACATCAACTTCATGCAATCAAGCAAAATTTACACGATAAGTAGTTAATCAATCACAAAAATGAGCTAGAAAATGTGGTTACAAGCAAAAACAACCCCATACAATCATTAAATCACAAATTTTTTTGTTACCTTTACAAAATCACTAATCCTTCCACCTCTTGATCTTCTATCTTTAAGCTTCAATACCTCTTTTCCTTTCTTCTTCTCTTGTTGCTTGTTTTCTTGTTGCCCTAAGTCAAGAATCACACTTACATTTGGGAAAAGATGAGCTTGATGATGATTTGAGAGGCTTTGAGACTCTCTTACACACATAGGCAAGTAGAGGAAAGTGAGCGAGTGAGGGAAGATAAGTTAATGGCGCATGAGAAGGATGGAGAAGTGAGTGAGGCTTGTGAATGGTGCATAAGAATATAATGGTGTGAAAGGAATGGAAAGCATGGAGATGAGGTTTGTTTCTGGTATGGATGAATGTCTAGGGGGGTTGGGAACTTGGAGATGATGGGTAGCATGGAGAAGGATAGTGCATAGATCATGGAAGTATGGAGTAAAATATCATGACTTCCATTGAATTAGGTAAACTTAAATTAATGAGAGTAGGTATTTGGCGCGGCGTTGGTTTTCGTGAGGACGCCCAGTTCTTGGATAATAATATTGTTTCTTGGGTTTGGCGTCAACCAATTACTGAGGATATGGCCTTTATGTTCTGGCTTTGCTTACTTGGTATTCTCCCTACGAATGAGCTTCGCTACACCAGAACCTTTCGGCATCTGCTATGTGCCAACGTTGTGGCTTGGTTGATGAAACCATTCTGCACTGCTTGCGTGACTGTGCTCAAGCGAGAGGTATTTAGCGTGGCGTTGGTTTTCGTGAGGACACCCAGTTCTTGGATAATAACGTTGTTTCTTAGGCTTCTAACTTCCTGAAGAATGGCAATGGAATCTTGTTCACTTGCACTGCATGGCATGTGTGGTGCGCTCGTAATAAAGCTGTTATTAGTGGTAAGATCATGTCTAACTTTGAGACCATTTCAGTGATTCATAGCGATGCCTCCGGCTTGCTGCAGCGGTTGAACACTTCTATCTCGCGGGTTTCCTTGTAAAAAGAAGTCTATTGGTGCGCTCCGAGGGAGAATAAGTGAAGTTGAATATCGACGATAGTTGTATTGGCAATCCAGGTCCAGCAAGGGCTAGCGGCCTCCTCCGTAATCCCTGCAGAGTGTTGCTTTTTGGCTTCTACGAATCTCTAGGCGATTCCACGAGTTTTCATGTGGAGCTTGTCGGCCTCTATCATGGTCTTTTCCTGAGAACTTGGTTATCGTGATGTTGTTTGCCACTCTGACTCGCTCCTTGCGGTGGAGACCGTCAAGCTGAGTGCCAAAGAATTTTATCTTTATGCTGCATTGATCCAGTCCATCGATGAGCTCTTGTCTCGCAATTGAATTTGTCGGTTTGAGCATGCTTATAGGGAATCAAACTTCTGTGCTGATGCCCTCACGAAGTTTGCATCTGGCGGTGCTTTTCCTCTCACAGTGATCCACTCTCCTATCCCTCAGCTGTCTAGTTTGTTGTTGGCTGATACAGTAGGAATTGTTCACTTTAGATCCCTTTCTTCTTAGTTTTATTTTTATTTATTTTTCCAATGTACAAAAAAAAATTAATGAGAAAAGGGAATTAGTTTCTCTTGGATATAAACTAGAGTTTGTACATGGCGATATCGAGTTGAAATGTTTTAAGAAAAATTATAATTTTATTCAATTTTTTTATATATGAATGTGTATTCATGTATAAAGAAAGTTATATTCTCTATTCTCCAAATTTTGCACATGATGATTAAACTTAATCTTAAATCATAAATTTTTTCTCATTTATCATTAACCATATAGCATAATAGCATAATTTTAGAAAAATCAAATTAATTTTTCTCGCCCAAATTCCCTCTCAATCACCTAGCTACCTAACTTGCTAGCTATTTAAAATTCAAAATTATATAAAAATATTAATCATTTTGGAAATTAAATTACAATCTTTTTGCACTTTGTCCGGCTTAAATCTCCTCATAATTAACTCCTTAATTTGTTTCCTTAAGTATAAAGATAAAGATTCACCAAAATAATGCAAAGAAATAAAATTAATCTTTGTCAAAGTTAAATCACAATATTTTTGCTCTTATTGTTAATCATATATATTAACATAATTTTAAAGATAACATGATTTTAAAATATAACATGATTTTAAAATATAAAATTCTAACTACTCAATCATAAGACATAAATTCCACCAGGAGCTTTTAAAATGGAAAAGGAGAAATCACACATGAAAAAAAAATAATTTTAAAGAGTGAGGTAGAAGACAAAAAGAATTACAATAGTTTTACTCCAAAGGCAATCGAAAAAAATAAAATTTTACTGTAAAATTGCACAAAATTGAATTGTAACGTGAATTTCTTATAATCGAACAAATTTCATCTAGTCATTTTCTTATCTTTGGGGCTTTGGTAGTTTGTTACTTGATCTTATCTTGTGCATTTGTAACTTAATCAAACAAAAAAGAGACAAAAAGTAATTAAAGAAGAATTTTGATAAAAGAGAATAATTTAAAATAAAGTAAAAATCTCATTGGGAATTTAAAACAACTATTTAGAGAGATAAAAGGGAATTGATGTGCTCGAGAAAATAGAATTAATTGAGTCAATCACTTCCGACAATAGTATAATTAAAATGTTTAAAATACCCTCACAATGGAAAGAAAAATAAAGGACTCAGATTCTCTGCATAAAAATTTTATATAATTACTATAAAATTGGCTCAAAGATTTTCCTTCTTTTTTTTGCCTCACTTACTTACTTTTATATTATTATTATATTATTATATTATTATATTATATATTATATATTTTTATTATATTATTATTAAGATTAACGTTAAGATAAGATTACTAAGATACTCCTTCTTATTCATTTCTAACTAGGGGGACTTAAATAAAATTATAGTTATAAATCAAAAGGGTAATTCCTTATCATAATTATCATTAGAGCTAATTAATCAATAGTACGAGTATGTGATTTTTGGGATGTTACACTAATAGTGCCCACCTTCATCATAACCCTTATTATTATAGGTCAATAATTTTATAATCACACATCTTTTCTATCACACCACGTTTCCTTTTTTTTTTCCTTCCAAAAAACACCCCTCAGACTCCTGAAATAGATTTTAAGAACTCATTTAAAGTCCTCAAAACAACTAAGGATTTTCAGATTTCGTGACACTATTCATCATTTTTGTCAAAGAGTCAAACACAACACAATAATGAGTTCTTCGTACTCCCATTTTATATATATAACAATAATAACAATAACAAATCAATGCCTAATAAACTACAACTAATGTTTTCATCTTATACTACAATACTATTCAATAATCATTTTCAAAACATTTAACCCTAGTGTTTCAAATCCTAAAATCTACTTTGACCTAACTTTTGGAAATCTCCTAATAATGCAATTATAGTGAAAAAACATACCTAATTCAAAGACCAAATACCTGATGAATGAGTATCCAAGCTTCCTCTATCACTTCTAAGATGGAATCACAGTAGAATTATGTTTGAAAGAAGGCGGCCAAAAGAGTGAGCGAGAGAGAAACACGAAGAGAGAGAGAAATTCGGGTTTCGTGTCCCTATGATTCTTAGAGCCTGTTTTGAATGTGTGGTGTTGCATTAGTTGTCATTTGCTCGAATTTTTAGAATGTGTAATTCAGCTACTTGAATTCTTAAAATTCGGATGAGAGGTATTTTTGAAAAAATAATAATGTGTGATGGGATGAGAAATATGTGTGGTGATAAAAGTATGAGTCGTTATTTTATGTATTAAACCAATGGTAAAAAAGTTATTGGTACAATGGTGGGAAAGAGAAACTCTAAGGGTTGACTTAGCAGTGTAAGATTTTGCTATGCTCATAGGAGGGGCAATCCACAGCGGGAGAACCTATGTTCAAATCCCACCTATGCCAAATTCTAGGGGACTAGCGCCAGTCACGCAACGGCGATACGAACGAGATTAATCTTATCCTAAAGATGGAGAAACTCGTAGTTATAAAAAAATGGTGTGAAAGAGATACCCTTGTGCACCTTAAGTAAACCCATTTTAAAATAAAATAGTAGACTTTATAATTCTAACTTTTTTAAAATTGAAGTTATTATTATTATTTTTCAATAGATAAACTATTTATAATTTGAAGAACTTAATTTTTTTTTGTTAAATCCATCCATTTTTTTAAAGAAAAAAACCGTGGCAAAACACCCGTGACTAGTTCATTATTGATATTGAGCGTATTTGAAAATAAATGAAATGGGATCGAACCGTGGCAATGCCTAGTTCATTTTTTTCATTAATAACAAAATATTAATATTAATAACAAACAAATAACGAAAGAACGAGATCGAACCGTGGCAATGCGGTCGTCCCATCTGAAATTGAGGCATTGTACCTCTAGGGTTCCTCTGCTCCTTTTTGGGGCTTTTCTCGTCGATTTGGAGCAAACCTCAGAAAAAGTATAGATACTAGACGCTGAAGATAATCCCTATTCATCGTGCTCCTAAACACTCTCAAGAAGCTTCTCGCACTGATTTCTCCGTCACCATGCGCACCCGCTCCACTGCTGCCCGCTCCACTGCTGCAACTGGTACCTTTCTCTCTGCCTTTTTGTTCCATGATTTATTGTTCAGTCAATGGCTACACGCCCTTGTTTACCCACACCCAGTGATTTGAGAATCTAAAATTCCTAAATGGATGATTTGACTGTTTCTATCTTATGTTTTCACATGTTATCTGCTAAACGAATGATTTAACTGATTAATTTTTCTGCATACCAGGAACCCGGGAGAAGAAACGACTTTCCAGCAAGAAGAAAAACTCAGGATCACTAAAGACCCAAGGTGGCTCTTCTAGACAGGTTCCAGAGACTCTTAGCAATCCTAGTACTCAGCTTTTGCCTCAGCCTGCTTCTCAGGCCAGTATGCTGTCTCCATCTTTGCTTTCTATTCCACTTGAAGCTCAGTCTGTTAATGAGGCTCCACTTGAGTTAGATTATGATGGCGAAGGGGGCGAGGACATTGAAAAACTACCACAACCTGCACAGCCTGCAAGTCGTAAGACATCAAGTTTTTTATTGTGTGCTGATCATTATGATTTAATATTCTTTAGCTTCTGACTCTATCCAACCTGTGCTTTTGTTTGAATTAATTTTCAGCTGCTGATTTCTGTGTCCTTTTTGTTCTATGCATCTGAAAACAACTTCAATTGTAATTTCATAGTCTTACTAGGAATCCTAATTCAAATTGTAAAGTTCCATTTAGATAACTTTTATGGATTTTAAATGGTTGAGCTGAGAAATAACATTGTAGTTTCATGATCGTTTCTCCGATAAGTTGCTTCTGCTGACAATGAAATGTAATCATGGTTTGTTTTTGTATGCTGAAATGGTTCATAACCGATTCATTTCAATGCTCTGTCCTTTCATTATGCGTATTTGTGCTGGGGGATATCTGTCTAATGTTTTTTTAGCATAGAAGAATAATGAGGTCTCTTTGACTATAAATTCAGTTAAAACCCATGGTTTCAATAATATGTTTGCTGTATTTGTTCTTTAGCATAGCCAATAATGTTTCAGTGTAATTGTGGTCTCTATTATTAGAAAACTTCGAATACTATAAATGTAGGTTTGATTTCTCATTTGAATAATTTGAAACCAAATTTTAGATCAAACAATGATATTGAAATTCCAATGAGGCACTCAAATAAAAATATAGATTTTGTTTTGCTATTACATGATTCCTTTGTCCATCTTGGTTGTGGCACAAACTTATGCATAAATGTTAAACATGCAATTCAGTCTCATTGTCTCGTCATGTGAACTTACGCCTCTCTGTCTATGCAGCTGCTGCCTTTATTCTGTGTACTATGCCTTCTCATTTTGATGAGTTAAAAGAAATAATTTTTTGAAGCAGGAAAACAAAATAAAAAAAAAAGAAATATGGAGAAACAAAGGACTTCACGGAATAATTTTTGAATATTATCTGTATTAATTTTTCTATATTGTCTGCTAAATGGATGATTTGACTGATTAATTTCATTATATCACAGGAACCCAGAAGAGGGAAGGACTTCACGGCAAGAAGACTAACTCAGCATCAATAAGGACCCAAGGAAACTTGGGGAAGTCTTCCTTTGCTGGCCTTGTGAAGGTATTGGTCGAAAGGGGGATATTGCTTCTCTTTTTTATTTTTTGTTTTTTAAATTTCTTTTGGGGATTTTCATGCAGTTCTCTTTAACATTGTAATTTTCTTTGCACCTCTGGTGCTCATCCTTAATAATTATATTTGCTGATAAAGAAAAGAAAACTAACAACCCAAGGTGGCTCTTCTACAGGTTCTAGCAAATCTTAATACTCATCCCCAGCCTATACTTGTTCCGCCGCAGCCTCCATCGTCACCTTCCATTCCGCTAGCAGCTCAATCCATTAATCAAATTCTAGCAGAGTTAGATTCTGACGGTGAAGAGGCTGAGAACAATGAAACACCACTGCAACCAGCAAGGCGTAAGAGATCTTGATTTTTCTCATGGGGATCATTATTATTTAATCTTCTTTTGCTTCTGACTGGATCCAACCTATGCTTTCTTTTGAATTAATTGTTGATTGCTGATTTCTGTGCTTTTTTCTCTATGCATCGGAAAACAACAATAATCAAATTTAAAACTTTCACTGTCAGATTCTGGTAAGAATCCTAATTGAAATTGTATAGTTCCCCCCTCCTCTTTTCAGGGGCAGTATGATTTCCTGTTCATGTCGCATCTTCATAGATGACAATACTAATTTTTTTTTGTTAGGGTGATAGTTTGTAAGCATTGATGCATTAAGTTCTATACATTCCCTCCGACTCATAATATAAACACCTATGCAAAAAATTAGAAGTATTTATTATTTTAATACACATTTACCCTTGTTTATTGAACTACTAATTCTAATTCCCAGATTTTATTTAATGTGGAGAATTAATTTATGCTCCCACATTTTACCAATCAGACTTTGGTGTATATGTCCTTTGGGGTATTTGATGTAGTAATAGTGCTCCATTGTCGCCGAGCTCAATTCTTGAACAAAATTTTAATATTTTAATATTGGGAGTAATTAAGATTTCAATATTTTAAAGGGACACCATTATTATGTCACAATGTTGATTGGAGTACATTAAGTCTTGCTCAAAAGTCAAAACTATGTTGATTGGAGTGGATCCCTGGTTGGAATTCACTTTATTAATATAGCAGCAGTATGTTATTCATGGAGAAGTCATCTTACAATTATCTATACGCAACCGCTTTTCTTAAACTGTGTGAAATATAATGAGGTGCTTATTTTATGAAACAGATGGAGTAACTTTTATTGTGTTCAAATGATTTAGCTATGAAATAACAATGTTGTTTTCTGATTGTTGCTTGGGTCATGTTATGATAGTTTTGTTGTATACTGAAATGATTTATGATTTATAACGGATTGATTTTAATGCTCTAGCCTTTCATCATGTGTATTACTGTTGAAGGTTATCTGTCTTATGTTTTTTAAGCATTGACAAATAATGAGCACTCTTTGACCCCAAACTCAGGGGGTACTGATGGTTTCAATGATATGATTGCTGTTATTATCCAGCTGGGGTACTTGCGGTTCATTGCATTGTTTGGTGTCTGTAGTTTTTCTTTTTCTTATTTCTTTTTATTATTGGATAGTTTTTCTGATGTAAAAATTTCTACATCACAAAGTGTAATTTAGTATAGTTAACCATATCGTCTTGTCCTGTGCATTGGTCATCAAAAAACAAATGGTACAAAAAGTTGTCTGTGACTTGATAAGTTGTACTGTGCTGTTTTGCTTGTACTGTCCTTTTTCCTGCATCATCAAATGCACCCTAAGTCTCTCAGTTAGCCCCTCTCCCTTTATATAAGCTTTCTTATCCATCTGCCATTATCATCTATGATATACATAACAATACAAGTTCTATTCAGAATGCAATGTTCTTTTCTCCTCTTTCTCTGTTTACTGACCTCTAATATAGGAAAGAAAATAAAACAAGAATATAGAGAAAAAAAATAAAATAGGGAGAAACGAAGGACAATTAGATCTTGTAATTTCTGTGAGAGTAACACGTAAATTGTTAGTCATAGGTAAAAGGGTTACATATCAAACAAGTTTGACCTGCCATGGATGATGGATGAAAGGAACTCACTTTAAGTTGTATTCTTGAACTTGATGATTGCTTTTTAATCTGAACTGTACTAAACCTTTTTTAAGAAAACAAAGTTTATTAATTTTACTAGTTAATCAAGTCTGCCAGATTCTATGTCTGGGTTGGTGAATTAATGGCACATTTGAACTTATTCAGAAGGCGGCTTAGAAAAGGACCAATATATAATCAATCATAAGCTTATTATATATTTGCCCAACTAATTAATTAATTAGAATACAGTGTGACAGGTTCATTAATTTTAATTTATTTTTTGGTAAAAAGGTGCAGTAATTTCTTCGTCAACATATTCTGCAAATATGTATGTTGTATAACTATATTCTTTTTGATGAGATTTAATTACATACTTTTGTCAATCAAAATGAAAAGGAAAACCCATAACTTGATTCACATAGTGTTTGTTGCTGCCATTAGTGTCCCAAGAACATTTATGTTTTCTAGAGAAATGCTATATCCTCCTACTAAATCCTCCTACAAATCCTTCTGCTCACTCAATTTTGACAATTGTCATTTATCATTTTAAAAAGTAAATGCTTAGTGGAAGATAAATGACAATTGTCAAAATTAAGCGGGCAGGAGGATTTGTTGTAGGATTTAGTAGGAGGATTTAGCATTTTTCATATTTTCTATATTTTACTTCCTCATCCTAAATTTTTACCATTTTGGATTCGTGACACTAAAGGATAAGACACAAGAATGCTGGATACTTACATTACACCACTCTTATTCTAGAAATACTAATAACGGGGAATGAATTTACATAAATGTCTTTTTGGTCGGCAAAGGAGAATTAGTCATACCAAAAAGAGGAGAAGAAAGGAAAGGGACAGAAACAAGGACACAAATAAGTAAAACTGCAAAAGAGACTAGCTAAAAGAAATAAACCAAAACAAATAAAACAACTAGAGACCGCATCCCCATAATTGTGAGAAGTAAGACTATATCCATATCATATTTCAATGATATTGCACTAGCCAAATATTTGTGGACAGCGCTTTGTCATAATTTCCGAATTTGTAATAACTGCTAATTTTTTCTGTATTACCTGTTAAATGGATGATTTGACTGATATCTATTTCATTGCATCCCAGGAGCCTTGAAGAAGAAACGACCTCTCGGCAAGAAGTCTAACACAGCATCCCTAAGGACCCAAGATGGCTCATCTAGACAGGTTCCAGCCACCACTCATAATCTTAGTACTCAGCCTCAGCCTACACATGTTCTGCTGCAGCCTGTGCAACCTCCAATCAAAGTACGCAAGGCCAGTACACAGCCTCCATCTTCACCTTCTATTCTACTTGCAGCTCAGTCTATTAATCAGCCTCCACAAGAGTTAGATTATGATGGTGAAGGGGATGAGGACAACGAAACACCACTACAACATGCACAGCCTGCAAGGCGTAAGAGATCTTTAGTTTTTCTTGTGGGGATTATTATGATTTAATCTTCTTTTTCTTTTGACTGGATCCAATCTGTGCTTTCTTTTGAAATAATTGTCAACTTCTGGTTTCTATGTGCTTTTTGTTCCATGCATTTGGCAACAGCTTCAAATGTAAAATTTTCATTGTCCGATTCAGACAAGTAATCCTAATTGAAATTTTAAAGTTCACTTTCCTCTTTTCAGGGGCAGTAGGATTTCCTGTTCATGTTTTGTTAGGAGTCATTAGAGTTAAGGATAACTAATGGTGATCAGTTAGTTAGAAGTCGTGGTTAGAAGAAAAAATAAATAATAATGACAATCTACTAGTTAGGATTATCTTGATATAAATAAGGAGAATAAGAGAATTAGGATTCAGCCATTAGATTTGATTACTGTTAGGAGACTCTGTCTTTTGGTGAGCTTATGAGAAAGGGTACAAAGAAAGGGATGAATCCCTCCAAGAGTAGCTTGAGGGCTTATATAAAGTTTTCAGTTGTCCAACGATCCATTTGTACTATAATTTATACTATAATAGCAAAAAGGCCCAATTTTCCTTTTAACATGAAAACTCTAGCTTTTAATGGGTCTATTGGAAAGAAACCCAGGAATCCAATGAGATTGCAATTGCACTTTGTAATCCTTTTCTCTTCCTCATTTCTGATTCTGACCTTGCTTCTCCTTTGTAAGGACCCAATGCATGCCAGATGCCTAAGCCTACGCGACCTACCACTCTTGACACTCATCACACCTCTGTTAGCCACTGTACTTTTCACTGTAAACAACTGACTTGCCGCCACCACCACGTTAGCCATAAGCTCCGACTAGTTCTCTGCCGTCATCGCCGAAGTTGTCCTTGCAACAGATTCGCATGGGTCAAACACAGATATTCGATCTACTCTCAACTTCTCCCCTCCTTTTTCATCTTCTTCCATGTTTGCGCTTCTACTTTCACTTCTACTCCAAATCCAAACGCTATGGGTTCAATTTAGTCATCGGTGTTTCTTGCTTTCCTTCCTTCTTCGCTGCAGCCATTGATGGAAGGACAATGAATTTCCCTCCCTGGTCATGGGCGCTAAGGACAAAGACAACCCACTAATTGAGACCGTTGTTTCAGTCAGGGTTACAGCCAGTGGAAATTGTGCGTTGCGACTCTTGTATGAGAGGCAATGCCTTCCACTCCTGGGTATTAAGCATTTGCGGCAGTGAAGTGAGTATTCCCTTTCTGTTACATTGAGCGAACCTAGGGCGCCTTCTGTTATCTTCCAATCCTTCTTTGACATGCACCAATGTCATCACCTCTGGCTGTGAAGATGGAGCTTGTTTCATAGCTGTGAGTTCTTCCTGAGGGTCTTGCAGCCGTCCTACTCCATACTTGATTATCAAGGCTTTCTTGAGTTGTTCCCATGTTGGTTCAGTACATACTTCGCGCAAAGCTTGAACCAAGGTAAGGTGTTCATATCCATGCACAATCTTGAATATTTTACCCTCACCTCATCTGTCGTGCCATGTACCTCGAAGTGATTCTCTGCGTTGCAAATCCAATCTACAGGATCTTTGCCCTTAAAAATAGGAAGTTCTATTGTCTTTACCAAATAATGAAATTCATCAAGAGTGCTGGATTCTGTCTTGACAGTCAAAGGATTCTCACAGATTTGCTGTTTCCATTCTCACACCTATCAGTTTCTGCACTTCTTTAAGAAGCCTTTCAACCCTCTTGTTCAAATCCTCCTGAATCTTGGCTTGAAAATCTCTGAATGTTTTTTTTTCCATGTTTTGAACTCTTGTTTCTAGAGCTTCCATTGTAATGCTGGTTTCCATCTTATGATGTTGGCAGCGGCCGATTGATAATCCGGCTGCAACTGCTCCGGCAGGTCAGACCAATTGCTAGGACCCCGGATTCAATAATCGGAGAATATAGAAAGATATAGAAAGATTAATAAAGAAAAATAAGATGAAATTATTATTGTTGTGAAATTGAAATGAGAAAGGGTACTAAGATAGGGATGAGTCCCTCCTAGAACAATTGCTTTCATGAGTTGCATGTTATGACTAATGAAAATGAAATTTAATCATCGTTCATTGTATACTGAAATGATTTATGTCTGACTGCTTCCAATGCTCCAGCATTTCATTATGCATATTTGTGTTGGTGAATATCTGCCTAATGATTTTTAGCATAGATCAAATCAATAATGAGTTATCTTCAACCGCAAAATCAGCGGATACCGATGGTTTCAATAATATGTTTGCTGTAGTTGTTCTTTTGGTATAGCCTTTAATGTTGCAATGTTATAGTGGTATCTATTATAGTGATAAGCAACAGCCCCAACATGTTCTGCAATCTTTTAAGGGCCTAATTGTATATTGAGCGCATGGATCAGAGTTTGGGGCAGAATTCAAATCCGAATCCTACTTCTATCCCAAATCCTGTTCCAGGAGGGAAGGGTGTTGGGTCTTCACACTACGTTAGAAACGATTCTTTGGAGGAGTTTAGATTGGCGACAAAGAAAATAGAGTTGCCGGTTTTTGACGGTGTTGACCCAATGGGGTGGATCACGCATGCTGAAACGTACTTTGAGGTGCAGGGTACTTTGGAACAGGTAAAACTGAAACTTGCAAGACTGAGTATGGAAGGAGGAACTATTCATTGGTTCCAATCTTGGCTGGATTCGGAGGAATCTCCCTCATGGGATTCTTTCAAAGTGGCTCTGGCACTCCGTTATGGAGGAGGAAGATGGGAAGATCCATTTGAAGAGCTTGCAGATTTGAAACAAACTGGAACAGTAGAGAAGTTCATTGCAGATTTCTAGTTTCTTTCATCGTTAGTGGGTCATTTACCTGATAAGCAATTCTTGAGCTTCTTTGTGAAAGGATTGAAAGATGAGATTCGTCTAAGGGTTCGAACACATCGACCAAAAGACTGTTTTGATACCATGAGGTTAGCGCTTTGCGTCTAAGGGCTCGCGCTAGATCTGGTGGTTGGAACAGAGGAGTAGTCAGAACATTGTCACGAGGAATCCGAGAGTTTTCCTCCAAATATGAAGTTGCGGGCATGGAGGGATCTGACTCATTTCCTTCTGAAATGGATCCGTTGAAACAACCAAACATGGGAAATACACAGCTGTCTTCTTCCACAGCAGAAAAGTCCGTCGACAGACGTAATCTCTCAGATTACCGGAGTAGAGGATCAAAGCATCTAACTCATGAAGAGCTTTTAGGTCGAAAAGCTAAAGACCTCTGTTTCCGATGTGGAGAAAAATTTCATCCTTCACATCAGTGTGCAGAGAGACATTTGTAGTTGATAATCCTTGAAGATGAAGAAGAGTGTTCGTGGGTCGCATGTTGACAGGAAGATGAGTGTGTGCAACTGCTGTTTGTTTTTCGGGTCCCTGAAGTATTTTTAGGGTTTTATTAGTTGAATAAATTTTTGGGCTACGCTCACTGCTTTGCTTTCTTTTTTTTCTTTTTTGGACAATTTTGAATAGGGATTGGGTCAAGCCCATTACACAATTAAAAAAAAAGCGGCTCTGTTTTTCTTGTAACAATTGAATTTTTTGTTTTTGTTTTCCCCACAACCTTGAGGATAAGGTTGATTTTAAGGGGTGAGAATGTTAGCAATTAGTTAGTCAGTTGTAATAGTTAGTTAGGAAGTTGATGGAGTTAGTGTATGATTACTTTAAATACATAGCAATTGGTGTTGAAGCTCATACTCTGGAAAGGGGCTTTGTACTCTGGATAGGGGCTTAGTGCTCTGGGAGGATTTATCCCTATTCTTTTAGTTCTTGTATTCTTTCTTCTACACGTCAATAAATCTCTCTTTTGTGGTTCTTGCTCAATACTTTCTCATCTGCAAGATCTTGGAGTTCTAACGGATACTGTTGGTTAAGATACAAAATGTCGGATTATGCAACTCTTCAACATTCTAGAAATACATATATCAGGAACGAAGTTAACATGGTATTGGGTTCAGCTCCCAAATTTGTTGACATTACTTTGTCACAGTTTCCAAATTTAATTTAACTCCTCATATAAAATCGACGCACTGATTATCAAATATCATCTGTATTAATTTTCTCTACATTATCCAATTCTATATTATTTGCTAAATGGATGATTTGACTGATATAAATTTTATTCCACCCAGCAACCCTGAAGAAGAAACAAATTTTCAGTAAGAAGATTAACTCAACATCAGTAATGACCCACGATGGCTCTTCTAGACAGGTTCCAGCCACTATTAGCAATCTTAGTGCTAAGCCTTGGCCTACACTTGTTCCACCACAACCTCTGCCTCATCCTGCAATCAAAGTACGCAAGGCTAATACGCAGCCTCCGTCTTTAACTTCTACTCCACTTGAAGCTAAGTTTATTAATCAGCCTCCACCAGTGGTATATTATGATTGTGAAGAGGGTGACAACAACGAAACACCACTACAACCTGCACCGCCTTCAAAGAGTAAGAGATCTTGCTTTTTCTTGTGGGGATCATTATGATTTAATCTTCTACTGCTGCTGAGTTTAACCTGTGCTTTCTTTTTAATTAGTTGTCAACTCATGATTTCTGTGTGCCTTTTTGGTTGATGAATCTTAAAACAACTTCAAATGCAAATTTTTCATTGTCAGATTAACGCAAGAAATCCTAATTGAAATTGTAAAGTTCTGTTTTCTCTTTCCGTGGCAGTATGATATCCTGTTCCTGTCGCATCTTCATAGAGGAAATATTCTTTTGAAAATTTGTTAGAATGATGGTTTATAAGCATTCTTGCATCAGTTTCTATATAACTTTTATTGGGTTCGAATGGTTGAGTTATGAAATAACAATGTAGCTTCTATGCTTTGATAAATTCACGTTATGACAATGAAATTTAATCATGGTTTGTTATACCGTGAAATGATTTTTTAACTGGTTGATTTTTGTGTTGGAAGAATGTCTATCTAATGTTTATTTTTTTAGCATAGACTGATAATGAACAGCTGAGCACTCTTTGACCCCAAATTCGGTGGGAACCCATGGTTTCAAAAATATGTTTGCTGTGGTTTTATTTTGTATAGCCTATAAGATTGCATTGCTATAGCAATATCTATAATTAGAAGTCGTGGAATGTTATAAATTTATGTTTGATTTCTCATTTGGATAGTTGCAAGTCAATCTTTTACTCGAATAATGATCTTTTAATATCGATTAGGTGATGAAATAATATAATTTCTTTTGCTATTAAATGATTCCTATTTCTTTCATGGTTGTGAACTTGTGGCACTTACTCATGCATAAATTCATATTTTTTTTTTTATTTTGTGTAGACTGACTTTTAATTTTTATGAAAAAAAAAGAAAACCATTTACTATAAGTAGGAAAGCAAAGCAAAACAAGAAATATGGAAGAAAAAAATGTCTTGTCATTTCTGTTAGATTAACACCTAAATTGGTAGTCATAGCCTCAGGTAAAACTGTAAAAGGTTTACATATCAAACTAGTTTGAGCTGTCTGGATGATGGAAGGATAAAAGGAACTCTAGATTGCTATAATTTCAATGAAGCGTATCTCTACTCACTTTTAAGTTGTATTCTTGAAATTGATGGTTGCTTTTAAATCTGAATTAAACTTGTGTTTGGGATACGGTTTATACATTTCCCAATGTATACAAAGTCTTCCAAATTCTTCGTTTGGGTTTGTGCACGGTTAAAATATGAGAATCTTAAAATATCTTAGATAATCCTCTAGGATTAATTTCCTTATTATATCAATATTACTTAAGATCTCCTAGGATTAGTTTTTATATTTCACTATCATTATAATATTTTATTCTCTCTTATCTTTCTCCCTCTCTCAATATTATAATCCCATAATTTCTACCTGGTATCAGAGCGGTATCATCTACCGTGACATGTGCCATTATAAATTTTGCTGCCACGTTCTGAAAAAATATGGAACGATTTTGTTTTTCCTTCGTCAATCCTTTCTTTCACCTTCAACCTGTTTCTGCTTTGTTTCAGATTTTTTGCTGCCTTTGTTGTGGTCATTTTCCACTTCTGTTGCATTTGGCACTGTTGGTGTCGTTTTTGTCAAAATATTTGTTCTCTTTATTTTCAAATTGAGTATTCTAAGAGATTAGAGAGGTCTTTCCTACTTCCACATCCTTTCCAGAGATATGAGCTTGGCTATGTGGCTTTTCCCGATCAATCAATCTGACCCCACACTTTTACCAAAAGTATCATTTGACTTTGTGGCTTTCTTAGAGACATCATGTTGCTTGCGGGACGTTCCAAGAGATATGAGCCTGGCAATTTGCCTGGCCCCGCAAATTTACCAGAAGTATCGATTGGACCCTAGTCAAGTCTCCCTCTTAATGTGAATTTCGCAGAGATATGAGCCTGGCCCACGGCTTTCTGTAACCGTGACTTTACCAGAAGTATATCAACTGGCCCGCGACTATTCGTCTCTCTATTTCTTAGTTTCAAATTTTCTTTTATTTAAATGGTTTATTTGTAACAAGCTTAAAGCTTAGTAAGCTTTAGCTTGAGGGAGAGTGTTAAAATATGAGAAAATCTTAAAATATCTTTGATAATCCTTTAGTATTAAATTTTTTATTATATCAATATCTCTTAGGATCTCCTAGGATTAGTTTTTGTATTTTCTTATTTAGTTAGAATTTCCTATAAATAAGTATGGTGCATTGTCATGAAAAACAATCACATTGTAACATCTTTATCACTATCAATATAATATTTTATTCTCACTTATCTTTCTCCCTCTTGATATTATAATTCCATAATTTCTACATGAACAAGTGGCACATTTGAGCTTATTATTCAGATTGCGGCTTAGAAATGAACCAATACATGAATGATGATTGATGAATCAAATTAAATTATCACAAACTAATTAGAAGCTTATTATATATTTGGCGACCTAATTAATTAATTAGGGTACAGTGAGGCAGAGGCAGTATTTCTTTTGTCTTGGTGAAAGTTGCTGTACTTTCTTAACATATTCTGCCATATATTTCTGATGTTGTATATTCTCCCTGGTGGGATTTAGTTGCATACTTTTGTTGTTCAATATGAAGTGGAAAATCCAAAATTTGATTCCCATATTGTTTGTTTTTTCCATCTATTTCTATATTATTTGCAGAATGTATGATTTGACCGATATAAATTTTATTGCATCTCAGGAACACTGAAGCAGAAACAAATTTGTGGTAAGATTAACTCGGCATCACTAAGGACCCAAGGTGGCTCTTCTGGACAGGTTCCAGCCACTATTAGTAATCTCAGTTCTCAGCCTCAACCTACACTTGTTCCACCGCAGCCTCTGCAACGTCCTGCAACCAAAGTACGCAAGGCCAGTACAATGCCTCCATCTTCAACTTCTATTCCACTTGCAGCTATGCCTATTAATCAGCCTCCGCCAATGTTAGATTATGATGGTGTAGAGGGTGTCGACAATGAAACACCACTGCAACCTTCGCCATCTGCAAAGCGTAAGATATCTTGCTTTTTCTTGTGCGGATCACTATATTTTATCTTGTTACACTTCTGACTGGATACAACCTGTGCTTTCTTTTGAATTAGTTGTCAACTTCTGATTTCTGTGTGGTTTTTTGTTTGATGCATCTGACAACATCAAAATCAAAGTTTTCACTGTCAAATTAAGATAAACAATCCTAATTGAAATTTTAGTTCCCTTTTCTTTTTAGGGGCAGTATGATTTTCTGTTCATGTTGCATCTTCATAGATAACAATATTCTTTTAAAAATTTGTTTGAATGATGGTTTGTAAGCATTCTTGCATCAACTCCTATAGAAATTTTATCATGGTTGAATGGTTTGTTCTGTCTGTTGCTGCTATTGTTGTCCCAAAAACATTTATGTCGTCTATCTTTTCCATTCTCATCCAAAATTTTAACCATTTTGGATCTGCAGGTTTGGCCTTAAATATTCCTGCAGATCAACCAATTAGTGTTGGCATTAGCTACACTACACTGTAGGTTAAGATACAAAAATGTTGGATTATGCAGCTCTTAAACATTCTAGAAATATTTATATCTGGGAGTGAAGTTTCATGTGATTTGTTTCAATTTTAAAATATTTGTATGATATCATTTCCGAATTTGTTATAGCTGCTCATGAAAAATCAATGGCTAATTTTCAAATATCATCTGTATAAATTTTTTCTATATTATTTTATTATGAAACATGATGGAGGAGTGAAAAAGATGGAAAGTATGAGAAACGTATGAAAACGAATTTTATTATTGCTTAATTGATTCAATAGAGTACACCCTATTCATAGATGTTGAAAGAATAAAAAGTTAACTAAACAAGATAAGCTCCTAACAATATAATAAGAATAATCTTATCACGAGAGCAAATGGAATACTATCTCTAATACTCCCTAGCTAGCTGGAAGTCCATTTTAGAACTCTGGCTTGGAATGAACATGAATAATGTGAGAAATCTAACTGGTAATTATTTTGCACAGCAAAATCAACTAGATAATACTGATGCCTTTGGCCAGGTTCGTAGTTCCTAGAATCTTCTTTCAACATCTACTTGTGGCTCGTTCCAAAAGGTTGGTAAAACCCCAATATGGGGACTGTAACGATGATGGCAACGGCCGAGTCGTAGCTCCTGGAAGTTTTCGACCTTACCTTGGGTGTTTTCGATTTTCTTCCCACTTCTTCTCGATCTCCTTCCAAAGGAATGATAAAAATCCAAATATGGGAAGTATTAGATATGGTTAGAATTCAAAAGGATAATGTATATTGATTGCAAAACTTCAAAAACATGGTTGGAGAATGAGATCTAAAAACTAGAAAGAAAAGCTATTGACGACAAAAGGTTCAATAATTGAGGAACTCGGTAGCTAAGTGAAGAGACAAGTCATGATGAATGGTACCGCTTTGATACCATGTTAAGAAACCTGACAGAGAAGTAAAAGAGAAAGAAGTTGTGAGAAACTTATGAAAAAGAATTTATTATTGCTTAATTGATTCAATAGAGTACACCTTATTTATAATTTATAAATATTTATAAATAGAAGACTAAAAGGATAACAACTACACAAGAAAAGTTCCTAACAATATAAGAAGAATAATCTTATCAGTTATCACAAGAGATAAATAACTGACAAAACGGACTATTATGTCTAAATCTAATATATTTGTTTCTATATTTTCTGCTTAATGGATGATTTGGTTGATACTAATTTATTGCATCCCAGGATCCCTGAAGAGGCAACGATTTTGCTGCAAGAAGACTAACTCAACATTTCCAAGAACCCATAATGTCTCTTCTAGACAAGTTGCAGCCACTCTTATTAATCTTGGTACTCAGTCTCAGCCTACAGTTGTTCCGTCGTTGCCTCTGCCTCGACCTGCAATTTTGCGCAAGGCCATTACACAGCCTCTATCTTCACTTTCTATGTCGCTTGCAGGTCAGTCTGTTGATCAGCCTTCACCAGAATTAGAATATGGTGAAGAGGGTGAGGACAATGTAACTTCACTGCAACCAGCACAGCCTACAAATCGTAAGAGATCTTGCTTTTTCTTGTGGGGATCATTACTATTGAATCTTTTGCTTCTCACTGAATCGAACCTTTGCTTTCTTTTGAACTAATTGTTAACTTCTGATTTCTGTGTTTTTTGCTTGTTGCATCTGAGAATTACAAATGTGAAAATTTTCATTGTCAGATTCATTCGAGCAATCCTAGTTGAAATTGTTTCTTTTCCCGGACAGTTTGATTTCCTGTTCATGTGACATCATCGCTGATGGCAATATTCTTTTAAAATTTTTTTAAAATGGTAGTTTGTAAGCAATGATGCATTAGGGTCTGTTTGGTTGGCATTTTTATTTCCAATTTTTATTTTTGTTTCCTTTTTTTTCTAAAATTTGTATAGGAAAAATTGAAAATGACCGGAAGCAGGATTGTCTTATTTCTCTAGTTTTTACTTTACAAATTTTAGAAAAGAAAAAATAAAATGAAAACAAGAAATTGAAATGCAAACCAAATATGCTATTAAGTTTTGTATAACTTTTATGGTGTTCGAATGGTGGATCTATGAAATAACAATGTAGTTGTGATTGTTGCTTTGTTATGCTGCGTGTTAAAACAATTGAATTCTTCGTAGTTAATAGCGTGTTACTCGACACTATAGTCCCGTAGTGTTGCGCCGCGACACCTGGCCACTCCAGAGACAACATTGTGGTGCATTTTGCTGTCGGAGCTGCTTTTGCAGAGCTAATCGCGGTTGTTTGCTGTTCTTCACGGCCGCTAATGGGTGCTGCTCAATGGATTCAGGGGCATTTCATTAAGGGTATTTTTGACATATCGTGTTTTCTATTTACAAAATTAGAGAATAGGTCCCGTTTTAACTTTATTTTTGCTTTTCACCCTCTTCACCTTCTGACTCTGCTTTTCATCTTCCCGAGGAAGCTAACAAACACTCGCCTACCACCAACCTACATCTCCAGCAATGGCTTCAGGCTTTCTCCAACGATCACTGGCCTCTTTCTGGCGAGATACTCTAACGAGCCATCTCGGTATTTTTTTTTTCATATTTCTGTCCCTTTTCCTCTGTTTATTGGGTCCTGTTTTTTCATTAAACTACCAACCTTTTTCTTTACCCACTCCTAATTTTTTCTAGCCTATTTCTCTGTTTTGGTTCCTCCTTGCACCCTATTTTTAGTATTTACACACTCCGTTTTTTTCCAGCCACCATTGTTATATTTTTTGGTCACTCTTTGCACCTTGTTAATACTGATATTTTGTGTGAATCTATTCAGTTAAAAAGCCCTGAACTTGAACTAGTATTTATATTGAGAGAATACACTATAATACATTTAACCTATACAGATAATAAATAAGGAACCTAGGAAAAGGGATTGAATCTAATATACTATACATGTATACATCAGAATAAACCTAGTAATCTGCACATTATTCATTAATTATATTTTTACACTCCCCCTCAAGTTGGAGCATATAGATTATATGATTCAAACTTGCAACAAATATCTTCAATTCGAGCACCTCAGAGAGCATTAGCTAAGACATCTGCTAATTGATCCTTAGAGTTCACAAATTTTGTAGCAATGCATCTAGATGTGATTTTCTCTCGGATAAAGTGACAATCCATTTGTCCCCTCGTGAAACACTGGATTGGAAGAAATGTCCAAGGCTGATTTGTTATCACACAATAGCTGCATTGGCCCTCTATCTCTAAGTTTTAATTCTTGGAGTAAATGCTTTAACCATACAAGTTCACAGGTTGTTAATGCCATGGCTCGATTTCGCACTCGATCTTGCAACCACATCTTTTTGCTTTTCCAAGATATCAAGTTACCGCCACAGTACCCTGTGGTTGATCGTCTAAGCGAGGGTAAGCCAGCCTAATTAGCATTCGTATAACCCACAATTTGAGAATGACCTCTATCTTTGTATAGAAGTCCCTGTCCTGGTGTTTTCTTAATGTATTTGCTGCATCCCTATGAGTGACACGCAGGTCTTGTAGAAATTGACTAACTACGCTTACCGCAAAAGAGATATCAGGCCGAGTGATCGTAAGGTAGTTAAGTTTTCCAACAAGCCTCCTATAGCGCCCAGGGTCTGATAAAGGTTCACCTTGTTCGGGAAGAAGTTTGATGTTTGGATCTATGGGAGTTTCTACCGGCCTACAATCTTACATACTAGTCTCCTCTAGAATGTCGAGCATATTTACGTTGGGAAATTACAATACCTGTGGAAGACTGGGCTACCTCAAAACCAAGAAAATACCTGAGGTGACCTAAGTCCTTAATCTGAAAATGCTGAGAAAGATGTTTTAGTTTGCTAATATCATCTTCATCACTGCCTGTGATAACAATATCATCCACATATACAACTAGAAATATGCTTGTGTTGTGTAGAGTGGCGATAGAAAACAGATTGATCTTTCTCACTACAAACCATACCAAATTGTTTGAGTACATTGCTAAATCTTCCAAACCATGCTCTTGGGATTGCTTCAATCCATATAGAGATCAACGCAAGCGGCAAACCAAGTCAGGCTCCCCCTGAGCAACAAAGCCAGGCTCCCCCTGAGCAACAAAGCCAGGCGGTTTCTCCATGTACACTTCTTCTTCAAGCTCCCCATGTAAGAAGGCATTTTTAATATCAAGTTGAAAAAGAGGCCAATGATGAATGACAGCCATGGAGAGAAGTCAAATAGAAGCAATCTTAGAAACCGGTAGAAAGGTATCCCCATAATCCAATCCATATATCGGAGTATATCCTTTAGCGACCAAGTAGGCCTTCAAACGATGGATCTGGCCATCGGCACCAATTTTAACAGCATAGACCCATCAGCATCCAAAAGTAGTTTTTCCGGGAGAGAGAGGAACCAACTCCCAAGTACCATTGGAATGTAAGGCAGACATTTCATCCACCATAGCCTGTCGCCACTAGGATGGGATAGTGCCTCACCTGTAGTCTTAGGAATTGACACAGAAGACAAGTAAGAAACAAATGCAAAATATGGAGAAGATAAACGGTGGTAACTCAAGAAAGTGTAGATAGGATGAGGGTTACAAGTAGTTCGATTACCTTTACGAACTGCAATAGGAGGGCCAGCCGCAGGTAGCACCGGGAGCGGTAAAGCCGTTGCAGCAAGACCTGAATCCATAGGAGCAGGAGGACGTGGGAGACGATAGTATGTTTGGAAAGGAGGAGGAGGGGTTTGTGGAGGAGTTGTCTTCTGGTAACATAGTGAAGGGCTCAGGAAGGACATCAGCTATTGATGGATGTTCAACCGATGGTGAAGGAAAAAAAGGTGATTCTTCAAAAAATGTGACATCGACGGAAGTGATGTAACGACTGAGGTTTGGAGAAAAGCATTTGCCTTTCGGTAAGCGCGAGTAACCAAGGAAGACACACTTGAAAGATTTAGCCATCAACTTATCTTGGCCAGGGGTGAGAATGTGAACAATTCAACCGATGGTGAAGGAAAAAAAGGTGATTCTTCAAAAAATGTGACATCGACGGAAGTGATGTAACGACTGAGGTTTGGAGAAAAGCATTTGCCTTTCTGTAAGCGCAAGTAACCAAGGAAGACACACTTGAAAGATTTAGCCATCAACTTATCTTGGCCAGGGGTGAGAATGTGAACAAAGCACATGCACCCAAAAATGCGAGGTGGTAGGTAATATATAGGCTGAGAAGGAAAAAGAGTGATACAGGAACAACATTGTGAAGCACAGACGAAGGCATCCGATTGATTAAGTAGCAAGATGTAAGAACTGTGGCCCCAGAATTTTAAGGGACATAAGTGTGAAGGAGCAAGGTGCGTGCCGTTTCGATCAAATGACGATTATTGCACACCATTTTGTTGAGGGGTGAGCACAGGAAGATTGGTGAAGGAAACCCTGAGACGGCATAAAAGAGGAGAATTGTGTAGAGAAATATTCACGTGCATTATCACTTCTCAAAATGAGAATAGAAGTATTAAATTGATTTTGAATTCCAGCACAAAAGGTCTTAAACACAGAAAATACCTCAGAGCGAGATTTCATTAAAAATAACCAAGTGTATCTCAAGAAATCGTCAATAAATGTCACAAAATATTGATATCCTAATGTCGGAATAAGACTAGGACCCAAACATTAGTATGAACTTACTCAAAAGGAGATGTAGCTCGATTATTAACCCGTTTTGGAAATGAAGAGCGAGTATGTTTTCCAAGTTGACATGATTCACATTCTAAGGAAGAGATGGTGGGGAGACCTGGAACCATTTTTTGGAGTTTAGAGATGCTAGGGTGGTCGAGACGATTATGATGTAACAAGGGAGAAACCGTTGACAAAAAGCATATGGGGAAGGTGGTAAGGTCAACTGATAAAGTCCTTGAGATTCACGTCCTGCTCCAGAACAGAATCAGCAGTGTAAACAACATAACAATTAAGAGAATGAGACAACTTACTAACCGAAATTAAATTAAAAGGACAGCCTGGAACATAAAGAACGTTATCAAGAGGTAGAGAAGGGACCAGACAAATTTAGCCAAGGCCCTTAGCCGTTGCTTGAGATCCATCGGCTAAGCTGACTACATGAAGGTTCGATTGATAGGTAAGTTTGGTGAAAAGAAGATTATTACCAGAGATGTTGTCTGAGGCTCCATAGTCCAAAATCCATGGACCAAGGGATGATTGGGTGAGGCAGGCAACAAAATTACTAGTGTGAGCAACCGATGTAGTGGTGGATGAGTTGGTAGCCTGATACGCCAAATAACGTTCATATTCAGCGGCAGGAATTGTCACATGAGTTGTAGGCGGAGAATTTGATGAAGGCATAGTGGCAACTGAATAACACCAGATGGAAGTCACAAATTGAACAGTGAAGAACAATGAACACTAAATAGTGAAGAACAGTGAACACTGAACAGGACCCGCAAAGATGCTCGAAGCCAAACAGCCAAAAGAAGGACTAGGTTAGATTCGCCGGACAAAACAGAGGGCTGCGGTGGGAACGGCAGCCGGAAGAGATGAAGGAGGCGCTCAGACGCGCTGGAAAACCGAGAAGGCCGCCGGAAAGTGGGGCGGCGCGTAAATGATTAGACGGCGATGGGCTTCCACTGGTAGGCCGTTCTGACGATGGTGATTCTATTGGCGGTGGCAGTGAGAACCAGAGGCGCACCCAAGTGGGTGTGGAAATACAGGAACACTCGGCTGGGAAAAAAAAATTAAATGGCTCTTGATACCATGTTAACATTGATATTTTTGTGTGAATATGTTCAGTCAAAAAGCACTGAACTTGAACTAGTATTTATATTGAGAGAATACACTATAATACATTTAACCTACACAGATAATAAATAAGAAACCTAGGAAAAGGGAATGAATCTAATATACTGTACATGTATACATGAGAGTGACCCTAGTAATCTGCACATTATTTATTAATTATATTTCTACAATACATGTATACATCAGAGTGAACCTAGTAATCTGCACATTATTTATTTATTATATTTCTACACACCTATTTTTGAATGTGTTTAATTTGGAGTATTTTTAAATTTTTGTAAAATTATTTAAGTATAATATTACTCCACATATTTGGTGTACCTAAATTTTGCAATAATGGGCATCCCACCATACGCTGTACAGCTTTAGTGTTTTGGGGGTCAGCAGCTATCCGGGATAGGTTACAATGCCATATCTTATGATCAAGCACTACTTTCTATTTATAAAGACAATTCTAAGCTAAATAAAGTCACAAATCAGATAGGATAAGTAATTAGGGCAATAGGTAAACTAATTCTAAAAGATTCTAAGTAATATTGATATAAGGAATCCAATCCTAGAAGATTATAACGGTAGTACGATATTTTAATATCTTCATATATTTAAATACTCCCCCTTATGCTAAAGCTTACAAAGCTTTAAGCTTGTTACAAATAAACCCTTTAAATAGACAGAAATCAAATGAATCAATCAAATGAATCTAAATCGGACTGCTGCAGGCTAGGACGAACGACTGATGGGGCTGCCGCAGGCCAAGGCGAAGCATGTCAACATCATAAAATATTGAAGGATGCTTAACCACTAGAGCAGAAGCTACCATATATGCTTAACCACTCTGCATCAATAACAATTGAAAGAAGCTTAACCACCATGTGGTAGAAGCTAAACCAACGCTTAACCATCAAAAGGTATAAGCTAACAATAAGTTGACAAATCTTCGAGCCTTCAAAACGAGAAATTGGATGTAGGTCATTTGAAGAAAGAGCATGATTGGGGAATGAGTATGAGATTGGAAACTAGAGAAGAAAACTATCAACGACAATGAGTTCCATATTTTAGGAACTCGGCAGCGGAATTGTGATGAGATAGGTCATAGTGGATGGTAATTCTATCAATATCTCTTAGAAGATTATAACGATATAATAAGATATTTTAATATCTTAATATATTCTAACACTCTTGAAGTAGGAAAACAAAGTAAAACAAGAAATATGGAGAAAAAAAGACAACTGGGTCTTTTCATTTCCGTGAGGGTAGCATTTAATGTGTTGGTCATAGGTTAAGAGTTTATATATCAAACAAATTTGTGCTGCTGTAGATTGCTATATTTTGGATGAAGGACAATCATGACTCACATTTGCAATGTTGTGTTCTTGAATTTGACGTTTGCTTTGTAATCTGATCTGTATCAAATTGAAGCCTTTGTTAAAGGAAAAAAGTTTGTTAATTCTACTAGCTATTAAAATCTATCGGATTCTTGCTCTGGATTGTTGAATGAATCGCACACTTGAGCTTATTCTGAAGGTGTCTCAGAAAAGAACCAAAACATGGATGATGAATCATATTAAATTATGATAGACCCGTCTGAAGCTTTCATTATACGTAATCGAATAATTAATACATTAATAATCCAGCATGCCAGGTGTAATAATTTCTTCATTAACATATTCTGCCATATGTCTCTGATGTTGGATATTTTCTCTGTTGGGATTTAGTTACATACTTTTGTCCCAAAATTAGTTATATTTTCTGTATTTTCCCTGCTCATACTACACATTTCTAAGTTTAAGTATTTGGGATCTATAATGATAAGGAATGGGAAAATTGATGATGTCACACATAGGCTACAAGCTGGATGGTTTAAATGGAGAAATGCATTAGGAGTTATTTGTGTCTACTACAAAGTACCTAAGAAGTGCAAAGGAAATTTTTATTGTACTACTATATGACTAGCTATGCTTTATGGCAGTGAGTATTGGGCTTTTAAAGGACAACAAGAGGAGTGAGTGGAGTGACAGAGATGAGAATGTTGAGATGGATGTGCGGTCGCACAATGTTAGATAATATACAAAATGAGCATACACAAAACAATATTGGTGTGGCACCTATTAAGGCATAGATGACATAAAACCGGTTAAGGTGGTTTAGACATGTGCAGAGTAGGCCGTTGGAGGCACCTCTAAAGAGAGTTGATAGCATGGTTTTTAGTCTAGTAAAAAGGTAGAGATAGACCTAACAGGACCCTAGGAGAACTCATTAAACAAGATCTTTTGGTTAATAATATTATTGAAAATATGGTTTTTATCGAGCGCAATGGTGTTGTGTAATCGATGTTGCCAACCTCACCTGGTGGGATAAGGCTTGTTGATATTGTTGTTGGATCTGTAGGGATGACCTTAGATATTCCAACAGATCAATCCATCAGTGTTGGCGTTAGTGTTTCTATGGCCTATGGGTACTAGTGTCTACGGAGTTGTACTTAATTAAGTTTACATAGGAATTAGTCTCCACTAAGTCTACTTAGAGCCTATGTATAGGTTATATTCAGAATGAATGTATCACAATTTCTATTGAACAAGTCTTTCTATTCATAATATTCATCTCTCTATCCTTCTTTCTCTCCTCTAAAGTCTAAATTCAACCTGTGACACTGTAGGTCAAGATACAAAAATGTTGGATTATGCTTTTAGTACGTTATTGATTTCAGTTTCCAAATATAAGTCGACAATACTTTGTCATGATATCCAATTTTGTTATAACTACTTTTGAAAAATGAATGACTAATTTTCAAATATCATCTGTATTAATTTTTCTATATTACCTGTTTCTATATTATCTGCTAAATGCATGATTTGACTTTGAATGATATTAATTTTATTTTATCCTAGGAACCCCAAAGAGGAAACGACTTTGCAGCAAGAAGCCTAACACAGCATCCCTAAGGACCCAAGGTGGCTCTTCTAGACAGGTTCCAGCAACTCTTAGCAATCTTAGTACTCAGCCTCAGCCTGACGCAGCATCCCTAAGGACCCAAGGTGGCTCTTCTAGACAGGCGCTAGCTACTCCTAGCAATCTTAGTACTCAGCCTCAGCCTAACACAGCATCCCGAAGAACCCAAGGTGGCTCTTCTAAACAGGTTCCAGCCACTGTTAGCAATCTTAATACTCAGCTTCAGCCTACACTTGTTCCGCCACAGCCTGTGCGCCTACCTACAATCAAAGTACGCAAGGCCAGTACACAGCCTCCATCTTCACCTTCTACTCCACTTGCAGCTCAGTCTCTTAATCAGCATCCAATAGAGTTGGATTATGATGATGAAGAGGGTGTGGACAATGAGTTAGATCATGATGGTGAAGAGGGTGAGGACAATGAGTTAGATCATGGTGGTGAAGAGGAGGACAATGAGTTAGATCATGTTGGTGAAGAGGGCGAGGACAATGAGTTAGATCATGAAGATGAAGAGGATGAGGACAATGAGTTAGATTATGATGAAGAGGGTGAGAAAAATGAGTTAGATTATAATGGTGAAGAGGGTGAGGACAATGAAACACCAATGCAACGAGTACAACCTGAAGAGAATGAGGTAGATTATTATGGTGAAGAGGGTGAGGAAAATGAGTTAGATTATGATGGGGAAGACGGTGAGGACAATGGAACACCAATGCAACTTGTACAGCCTGCAAGGCGTAGAGGATCCTGGTTTGTTGATGTACTTGGTAAGGATTTTAAGAAATTATAATGCTTTTCAATTCAATGTTTTTTAAGTCATACATTTAATGTTCTTTCGCAGATGAGCATGGCACAAGAAAGGTCAAACAGCTCACAGTTAGAGATGTTTGGTCACTACCTTCTGGTGAGAAGGTGGTTGTGACTTGGAACAGTCAAGGCCAACCAATTGAAGATGGCGGAGGATTGTTAAATAGATTCTTAGGATCCATAGCAAGAGATTTTGTTCGATTTCCTATCAATTACTCCAACTGGAAGAAAGTTCCCTATGATTTCAAGGATAATGCCTATAGGGACACTATTCATGTAAGAGATATCATGTTTTTTTTTTGGTTTGTGCCTTAACTATATTATAAATATTTGTTAACTGTGATCTTTTAATTTGAAGGCTAAGTTTGATATTGATTCCGACGTTCATAAGAGTTACGTGTTTAAATCGATTGGCTCAAAATGGAGAGATAATAGGCAAGAATTATGGCAAAGAAGGCAAAATGTCAGCCGTAATAGAGATCAATTGATTGCGATGGCCCCAGAAGGAATGGATAGAAATCAGTGGACTTGGTTTGTTGATTACCGTCTAAATCCAAAAACTTTGGTAATACTAATTCTGTTCATTAGTAATTTTTTGGTGTTTTTGAATGGTTTTGTGAATCTTCGTTTTTCTCAATAATTAGGAAACTGCCCAAAAAAATAAAAATAATAGAAAGAAGCAGACAATGCCTCACACTTGTGGTTCGAAGAGCCTAGCACGCAGGAGGGCTGAAATGGTAAACTCAAACTATGAATAATAAAATTGCACTCTTGTTATTAAGATTTAATTTTACACTCTAGTTTGATTCATTCATAGGAGTTAGAGTGTGGCCGCCAAGTCAGTAGGGGAGAAGTGTGGACAGCCACACATAAACATGCTGATGGGACATTTGTGACTGATCAGGCTAGACAAATCGGTGTAAGTGTTTGGTCATACTTATTTGGCATTAAATTATGTAGAAATTAGTAAGTGTTCTGTTTTAGAATTGTAAGAAGTAATTTTTCTTGTTATGTTCTTATTTAGTCATTAAGGATAATATGTGGTTTTGATTTCTGCTCTTTACTTATTTTAATAAAAAAAAATGCCTCTATACGTTTTTGGCATGTTTGTTCGTGCTTCTCAAAATAATTAGAAACAGACAATAATCAGATTTCTGATTATTTTGAAAAACTACTTTCAAGTGTTTTTCAAAATATTCAACTGTAGTAGAAGAGTCTTAGAGCCTGATTTGCTGCAAGCCAATTATGACTGTCTGCATTGATTGTAATTGTGTTGTCCTTACCGGTTATGTCAGAAAATAAGCTTAGTTTATGATTTCAGTTCTCTGGTTTGATGAAGACACAAGATCCTGATGTTGTAAAATGGTTGTAAAGGTGTGACAAACTTTGAGAGGGCTTAGTTTAGGCACCAAAGTTGGGCTGCAGAATATGCATCTTGTTTTTTAAAAAAGCTCAACTATCGCGCTTGTTTAAATGTTCAAAATTAGATAGTTATATTTTACAGCAATTTCTGTACTGTTACGATGCAGTCAAGGTTTTAAATAGCATTTGCACTTGCATTGCAGTAATTGCTGCGTCATGTTGAGATGCAGCCAGGTGTAATTATTTTAGAACGCAACCATTGTTTGATGTGATTCCGATGAATATCGAAACTATGACATCAAAGCATCATATTGCGGAGTGGACTGCAATTTAAAACCTTAAATACAATTAAGTAGCTGCTTCAATCTTAAATCTGTTGTGCCTGGTTCAGGAACCAGATTCTGTGAGAGACTGTCTGCCATGATTATGACATTTTCAATGCATATCATTTATTGTCATAAGTTGCAGTCATTAATGTAATTCATCTGCATAGTGGACTACTATGATTGCTAAAAGATTGGCTGCCATATTGCTGTGCGCTCTTGCAGAAACAAGATTCACATTACTGCATGTGTGGCGGAATTTTACCAACTTGTACTGTTATTAATATTATTCTTGGGCAAATCAAAGAAAGTTTAGCCTAAATATGTGTATTTACACGTGTTGGTGATTTAACCAAGAGTAACGACTAATGACTCAAGTCTCAACATGCTGATTGACAACAACCCTAAGGTCAACTCTATCATATTTATGAAAAACAAATACCAATAGAATTAAGAGGAAGAAGGAATTTTTTGAGATATTGGACAGAGTTTGCCTTGTGGATGATGTTTGCATTTATTAAGCATGCTCCGATGATTAAGATTTATACTTATGTCATGTGGTTCTTGCAGGAAAAAATTCAAACGTATGAATCAAGTACAGTGTCCGTTCCGCAAGATATTTCCACCAAGGATTCTTTGGCTCATGCTTTAGGGAGTCAAGAACATTGTGGCCGTGTTCGGGGTCTAGGATTAGGTCCTTGTCCATCTCAAGTGTTTGGACGCTACCATCGTGAATATGGTGGGATGACCTCAGCTTCAGCTTCTTCATACAAAGAGTTGCAAGATGAGATTACTGCGTTGAGGTTACAAGTGAATGAACAGAATAAAAAGTTTGATGCACTGATGACTCTTTTTACAATGAACTATAAGAGTCAGCTGTCCTCAGACATATCTAGAAACTTATAGGTAATATTTATGTTACTCCCTCCAATTTTCCTTTTTTTCATTTCATGCACGAGAATTAAGAAAAATCAATTTTCTAGTTTTTATGAAAATTTATAACTGTGACATAATTGCACAGTAAATTGATTAGGTATTCTTCAATGAAAATACACATTAATTACTAAATATTAAGGGTAAAATTGAAAAGAAGAGTTCATTGATTTTATAATATGACCATGAAAAATGAACACAACAAAATTGGGAAAATGACAATGACAATGAGTAAAACGCCGGGAGCATATTATATTTATACTTATTAATATAATTGTCATACATTTCTAATTATTTCAATATTACATTTTAGGGTGCGCTCCCAGCTAGTGTGGCTGGTCAATCTCCTAAAGATTCTCAGCTTGTAAAAATGTGTATGGAAGTGGTAGGTTTTCAAATTACTTCTTGTGCACTTGTTGGATACATGTGATTCTGGTTAACTCTACATATTTACTTAAGCTACACTATCATACTTTCAAATGTGCTAATGCTCATGGTTTGATTTCATTTCCCTGTAATGATTGTCTTTGAATTTTATTCATGTTTGCAACTATCCACCGAATATTCTCCTAGTAATGCTTATGCTTGTCTTACACTATCAGACTTATTAATTTCAAGGCGTAAAAATTTGGTTATAGTTTTATGTGTGATAATTGTTTTAAGTAGCTTTACCTGCTGTTTGAAGCGCTGGAACAGACTGGCCAATAAGTCAGAGATACTTGCAGTTTTATACTGTTTTTTGAGTCTTTTAACTTTTTAGTTAGGTTCATTTTTAATAGTCATTTTAAAAAAACATTGAATATTTAATGTTATTTTTTTATTTTAGCCCTTATAATTAATATATGCTTTATAAATAAGGGGTATAATAGGAAAATATGCATTAAATGCTCATAGAAATTAAAACACTAATTATTTTCTTAATTATTGTGCATTACTTTAAACGTATGACGAAAAAAACGGAGGGAGTAACTTTTGTTCGCTGGCAATGTAGCATATTTTTGTTCCATTTTTTTTTTTTGGCATTATTTGCATCACAAGGGGTTAAAATAATCACCGTTAAGTACTCTAGGATTCCAAAAAAAGAAAATAATTCAGTACTCTAAACTGCATGTGGTATCGTTTGTGATAGATGTATTTGAGGATGTAAAGGGAGGATGAGATTAGTACCATTTCTATTGGAAGTGGTACCATCTTTTTTATATGTAGTAATCATAAATTTATATACTAAAAAGAATGGTGCCGCTCCCAATAAGGATGGTGCTAATCCCATCCACCTTTCAAGCCGCGGCTAAGCGTAAACCACTTTGCAGGGGATTCAACTTTTAAGAGTGCTACTTTTGGCACCATGGGGCATGCTGGGCGCACTGTAGTTGTCTTATTTTTTTTTCAATTTTGTCCCTGAAATGGGTTCTAGAAAACTGTTTTGCTAAGCTGACCATATTGCTACTTTTAATTTTTTTCTTTTTTGAATTTTAAAACTATACGGTTTCTAGAAACCGTTTCCAAACCGTTTCCAAACGGTTTCCAAAAACCGTTCAGTTTCTAGAACCCGTTTCAGGGGCAAATAGGACACACCACATGCTTTACTTGTAAAACACCTCTCAGCATCAGACCTTCCTTGCAAGGTATCCTATCGCAAAGGTATCAAGCAAACGCAGAAACTTTTGCCGGAATCTTTGTTCTCCACGCCGAAGCCAAAAGCTTATTAGGTGGTCCATGAGAAGCTGTATCATACATTGATTTTACGGTATACTACCCTGTTTTTGTAGCGAGTCACTAACCACAGTCATGTACATTTTCTTGCAAACTACAATCTCCAATTCCTAGCATAAAAAATTAAGCATAGATATTCGCATTAAAAAGTAGGTGAAGGAGTAATTGGAATCTTCCGATTTGGAGGCATCTATTAGTTGATATTCACATAATGCATTATGCATGCTAGAACTCTGGAATCTAGCGTTTAACTTAGAATGAACCCAAAAAAGTGTTATGTTTCGAGGTTAATCATTGTGCCATGCTCAAAATTTTAAATGCAATATAGTTGATAGGAAACCGTCCTTGTAGAACTAAACCAACCAAATTTTGTAAGGAATTAGTAATTTGCACCATTATAAAATTATTTTCTCGTTAACTCTTATATAAAGAATTAATTTTGAATATCTTGAAACTACGAATACTAATTAAAAAACTTCTGAAGTATAACCCAAATAGATTTGTAGTAGTGAAAGCGTGTTAAGTTAGCATGGTTTGAGAATATGTAGAAAGATACAAGGAGGAGGTTGTTAGTTCAATTCCTATGAAAATCATAAATTATTCCCTTGAAAAAAATGTTTATCTATGTCGTTCTAATTTCCAGAAACGTAACTCTCCACAATTTTAATTATATAAAAAAAGACTTTTGACATATAAAAACTAATATCTCATGACGTTTATGTATACTTGTATACTAGACTTATTCCTTCAAGTTTTTAGAATTATATTTATCCCTACCGTTAACTTTGGTAAATATAATAAATAAGAGTAAAATAGTAAAATTATTATCTTATACTCCCTTCAGTTTTAAATATAAGCAAAAACTAAGTGGTTCCAAATATAAGTAAAAGCCAATAACTTTTATTCTTTTCAATGATAAAAGATGATGCTATTAGTTTTTAGTGGTTGAAAAGATGATTATATATTAGCTGTCAATTAATTAAAGAGAATTAAATGATGCCAACTATTTTTCATAATAGGTGTGATTTAATTATTTTATTTATATTTGGAAGTGGAGGGAGTACTTAAAATGGGTTACATGATTTTTTTCTTTTATCAGTGAAACACATACACTCTGTTAGGAGTCCCACATTAAGTAGACTAAGAGCCTCAATGTGGCACTTAAGCCTTAAGGCTCTCCCACCTAACGGACTAGTCTTTTGGGTTGGGCTCTCCTCATGTGCTTGAGTCTTAACAATTGGTGTTTTCGCTGAGAGGTTCGGCCATGGGAAGGGCTACCTATAAGCTAGATTAAGGTTAATACCGAATACTGATAGAGGAGTGAAGCCGTCAAAGAGGAAAGGGCTACCGTCGGGTTAGTGTCGATAGAGTGAAGCCCTCGTGGACGTCGGCCTAAAGGAGGCAACAATGTCCTTTGGCGGCTTCACTTGTCTATCAGTATTCGATATTAACCTATAGGTAGCCCTTTCCGTGACCCAACCTCCAATGAAAGCACCAATTGGTAGGACCCAAGCACATGAGGAGAGTCTAACCCAAAAGATTAGTCCGTTAGGTGGGAGAGCCTTAAGGCTTAAGTACCACATTGAGGCTTCTAGTCTACTCAATATGGGACTCCTAACACACTCCCACATTACAGAGCTCTTCCTTATGCCACTCGAGCTACAAATTCTCGATAAATGAGTTACATGATTAACTAAAAAACTAATGGAATGATTAATTGTAATGCATGTACAAATCTCAGAAGTAAATATTTTTAAAAACTAAGTGAAAGTTAGTGCAATACAAGTAAATCTTATAAAAAATTGGTGTAATAATTATCCCGAAAGTAAAACTCAGCTATAAAAACAAAATATATTTAAACCTTGATGTGGTGGAATATTGAATTATTGTTTTTAAGGCGTTATTTAAATAGATTTTGCTCGTGAAAAAAAGAAAGCGATGAACTTGTCGAGAAACATTATCTATCAATGATCAAACCAGCATGACTCGTCAACCACTTTGATTTTGCATTATTGGATATTCACAGCGGTCAGTGTTATCAATGATTTGCGAAATATTTAGTCACATATGCGCGTCTCATTCAATTTAGCGGAGACATAAAATAAAGTTACTAATACCAACATGATAAAAATGGCCAAATAATGATAACCACGACACTAGATCAGCCAAATGGAAAAAATAAACAAGAAAAAGACGAAAGGGAATTACAGGTACTGTTTTCGAATGTGAAAGAAGTTTTAGATTTTTGCTAGAGATTGCCACTATTACAATCACATTCACACCTATTTCAAAAGACACTACACATAAGGTTTTTTTTTAAAAAAAAAAATTAACTTTTAAATGGATTTTAAAATTTAGAAGAAGTTTAATTTTCAAATCTAATTAACAACAAAATACTACATGGCAAAACATTCAACCAAATTTTAAAATCCGATTAATGGCATAACACCATTTCTCGTTTCTTCCTTCCTTCTTTCTTTGTAAGGCCAACACAACTAGCAAGGACATGTGTATGTGAGTGTAAGGTATATGGTTCAATCTCCGGTGTCGTTAACTTTTTGTAAAAAAAAAAATCACAGTTTTTCCCAAACCCAAATTAGGTCCGGTTTGGAAAGGTTTATGCGCAACTTATGAAAATAACTTATGGGTTCTTATAAGCTGTTTTCAGCTTATTTTCATAAACTTCTTGAAGTAATTAACACTATGATAAGACTCAATCAATATCAAAGTGGATGGTCTTGCCTGACATAGGCTATGCCGTAACCACAAGGTATTGGTGTGTACTTGTATTTTTATTGAAAGCTAGTAGCAAGACATTTTTCCCGCTAACCCAACAACATCCGTCTATCATTAGAATACAATTTGTTTAAAAGTGCTCTCGTTATAAAAAAAAAAAAATTATACCAACCTTCCATAAAGTTTGCATGTATCACTTTCACTTTTCAATAATATATTTATCCCCATAGATTTGTACATTCGTTACAGTTACCCTATGCCATTTTTTTTTTGTTTGTTAACAGTGTCATTGTTCAAGCGATGATGTATTTTTGCCTAAATAATTTACAATTAAAAAATAATACATTATTTTATATTGAATATTTTTTAGTTACAATTTAAAAATAAATGTAAAAATCAAATAATATATTCATTGAGCAGAATTAAAAAATAAATGTAAAAACTCAAATAATATATTTATTGAGCAAAATCCTCACAGTCAATAGCTTCCTGAAAAATTTGGCATATCTATTTCCTAGAATCATAATTTTTGTTTATTTTTCTCAAATAATTTTCAATTGCTTCACATTAGTAAAAGAGTTAACCGTCATGAAAAAAGAGATAAGAAAGAATAACAATATTGATAAGAGTAATTTATTTATAATTCTAAATAACTGCACACGAAAAATAGAGATAAGATCAAAACATAATCACTACAAGATACTTATAATTTACCGGGCCAACGCGGCTGCTACTATTCACACTTCTTCAAATTTTTAGGGCGCCACATCATAATATTTTTTTTCCAAAATTAACCATCACCTGGTTTCTAAAAATCAGGTGCGCTAGAATTTTAGAAACTGAGCGAATTAATAAGTTTTTCGCAAAATTAACTAACGGTTTTTAATTACTAGGTGTGTCTGGTAATTGAAAAGAGTTCGTCCACGGTTTTTAAAATCCGTTAGTTACAATTGCATAGATTTATGCTCAATTCAACTTTCAGTTTTTAGAATTCGAGGGCGAACAATTTTTGAAAACCGGATGCGCTCGGGTTTTAGAAATGGAGTGAATTAATAAGTTTTCCGCAAAATTAACTAACAATTTTTTATTACTGGGCACGCCTGGTAATTAAAAATTATTCAGCCACGGTTTTTAAAAACGGTTAGTTACAATTGCATAAATTTATGCTTAGTTCAACTTCCAGTTTTTAAAACTTGTGGGCGAACAATTTTTAATGACGGGATGTGCGCGGTTTTTAAAAACCGTTAAGGTGTTTTACGATTTACGTTCAAAAATTTGCCCAATTTTAAAAAACTTTGTCCAATTTTTAAAAATGGGGCACGCCCGGTTTTTAAAAACCGGGGGAAGGACAAATATGGAAAAAAAAATGTGTGGTGTTGTCCGAAATTGAAGAGGTGGCAATAGTAGCCATCGGCCAGCGCCAGTCATGCAGCACAAACAGGATTAGTCACGCTGGCCACTCAGCCTAAATAGGATTAGTTTCAAACATACGAGTTTTTAAAAACAATTTTTGAAAACAATTTTTATTTGTTTAGTATTTAAAAACTAAAATTTAGAAACAATTAGGGCTTGTTTGGTTTCTATTTTTGAAAATAGTTTTCTGTTTTTTAAAATAGAAAACTAAAAAACTCGTTTGGGAGACGAGTTTTTAAAAATAGTTTTCGGGAACAAATTTTGTTTTTTAGTATTTAAAAACCAAAATTTGGATTGGTTTTCAGTTTTTTGAATTTAAACATAAATTTGTATTGAAAACTCGTCTCACTTTTTTTAAAACTGTTTCGGAAAACTATTTTATAATACAGTTTTTAAAAATTAAAAACCAAAACTATTTCAAACATACCCTTAAAATTTATTTTAATTTTAATTTTTTTAAATTTATACACAAATTTATATTAAAAATTTCTTTCACTTTTATTAAAATTATTTTTTAAAACAAATATAAAAAAAACTATTTTTTAAAACAAATATAAAAAAAAACTATTTTTAAAGCTATTTTATAACATAATTTTTAAAAACTAAAAATTCAAAACTATTAGACAAATTTATTTGGCTCTTTGTAATTTATACCAAGCCGAAAGGAAAATTTCTATTTAGCCCATCCTAGTTTTTTGGTACCACATTGTTGCCATCCCGGTGTTTTTTTTTTTCTTTTTTTTTTTTGTCGTCATGATTTTTGAGAAAAATAAAAAGGTTTTTTTATTTATGAAAAAATATATATTTATATTTATCGAAATAAAATATAACAAATTTAATGCTTAAAAAAAAAGAGTTAAAAGGAGTACTTCCTTCCTGGCAAGGGAACACAAAACCAGCGCAGCATTGTGTGTGTCTGTGTGTCCGGTTCACGGCGTCGAGAGGCCCCTATTTATGTTGCTCCCTCCTTTGTGTTCTTCCCTGCGATTCCTGCATCTTCCATGGCTTCCTCAGTCTCAATACCTGCACCCGGTACATTCTCCTTCTCCAAATGCGATCCACTCCTTCATTTTCTCTTCTGATCTCTCAATATTGCTCTTTGTTGCAGAGGCTGTTCAAGTTCTCCTCTCTTTACTAGCCGATGATTCTTCCTCCGTTAGAGAAGCCTCCATGTCCTCTCTCAAGGACATTGCTGCCCTGTGATTACCGTTTTCGCTTTCTCACTCTTTTTATTCCCTCAATTTCGGTTGAATTTGCGACCTTATAGTGTTTGTATAATTTGTAGGAATCCTCTACTGGTTCTTGAGTGCTGCGCTGTCGTTTCGCGTGGTGGACGCCGGGTGCTGATTGTTCAGATCATTTAGTTTCGCTCTCCGTTTGATTGATAGGTTTTGCTCATTTATTTTTTTCTTTTTGGTGTTTTAGCGATTTGGGAACATGGCTGGGATTTTTCAAGTGATGGCGTTCGGCGTTCGTGCTCTTGACAAGAAAGACGTTGATCCTGCTTTCATGGCAAAGCTTGCTAAGATTGCCACCGCAGAGATGATATCCTCTAAGGTGCTTTCTGCTTTCATAAGAGGAGTAGCTGCTGTAAATATAGCATGATTTTACTTTTCATTAGAGGAGTAAGCAATTTAGTGTGAACGACTTGTCTTTTTGCATTATGTGGTTTAATGAGTAAAAAGGTAATTCGTGTATTGTTTTTCAAGACTCTGTTTTGCTTAAAATTGGGTTCTACCTAGTATTAATTCATAGAATGGAGCACGCGGATGGAGTTGCCTCGTGCTGAATAGGAAAAATTCTATGAAGTCCAAGGACTCGTATAGGCAATCTAAATTTGCTGGAGATTAATTTTCTCCCCTTTATCAAAACATACGTGAAGAATTTCTAAGACATATTTCCACATCTTGATAGAAAATTTTAACAATAGCACATAAGAAATACAAAAGCAGAAGATGTGGGTAGATGCAGGTTGATGCAGCCATTGCAAACCTTAATCATGATTCATGACCTTATGTAGTTGTTGCCTTATCACGTGATGTGATCCAAACTTGAAATTTAGTTGTTTAATTTTTATCTGCAAATTGTTTAGCTGTGGTTGGTTTCTTTCATTGTTCACACGGGCAAATCGTCTGCGTGGAATTAAGGGGGGAGAAAGTGCGCAAAGAAATGAAGATTTGGATTAAAAAGACAGAAGAGATTTTCGGTGTCAAAATTGAGTTTGAAAGTCACTGATAAGTAAAATAAAAGATGGGTTACATGCAGCTGCAGGACATGGTATTGGTGGTTTTAGACATATGAAAGCTAGTTATGGTAAGGTGATTAATTACAGTGTGTTAATATAGTGGAGTTTGGTCACTGTGAACAATGCGTTACTGATTATACAGTTGGAACTACCATGGGTTGAGGACAAAGGGGGGCTCATTTGTTCTTGGGCTATGTTTACTTGTTTATATAAAATCATGAACCTTCTTACATCTTTGATTGGTATTTGGGACATTGAAGAGTGGATTTATCAAAAAAAAAGTGCTTACGGCCAGCTCTGTGGTGATCTAGCTTGTCTTGTGACTTGAGTGAGTAACCACATAATTACTGTCAGATTATAAGTTAATTATAAGGATTTAAGAAAGTTTTATGATAAACAAAAGTTTGACTAATCTGTCAAGGTTGGGATTTATCTGTTTGATCTTTTGGTTTATGAGTGTGCAAAGTAGTATTCAGGATTTTTTAGCCTGACTTTGTTTTCCTAACCATTTGATAGCATGCAAGTCTGTTGCTTACAACAATCACCAAGACTTTCCCACTAATTGGGTTCATAAAATTCTGTTGCTTGTTTTGAATAATTTGGTTTCCAAGACTTGAAACTTGGTTATTAAATAATTAAATAAATATATGAGTTGAAGCTGATTTCTAATATCCATGGGTCATGACGATAAGTTTTTACTAAAAAGAAGGTGCGTTTGAAAACCCAGCTTAATTAAGCCTATATACAATAAGCTCGTTTTGAAAATGAGTTTATTTCTAGATAAAATTATGAAACTTATTTGAATAAGGCAATAAGCTAAAAGTACCTTATTCTGATAAGCTGTTCTAGAAAGCTTATGGAAATAAGTTCAAAACAGCTTATGGAGACCTATAAGCTATTTTCATAAGCTGTGCATAAACTTTTCCAAACGCAGCCTAACATTTATTGGAATACAATTTTATTTTACTAGTATTAAGGCGGAAAAGTAAAAATCCTCAATGCCATATGGCAGATGGTGTTGTGGACAAATAGCGAAGTTATACATGCACACAAAATTTAAGATACCAATAAAACTAGGCTGTATAAAAATGTGATATGTTATAGACTTCTGAGTTTATGTCACAAGAAGACAAAAAAACTAGAAAAATTAAAAACAGTGAAATAGATTCAACAGCACTCTTCAAACCTAGTTTGTAGCAGCTGCAACACCACCCTTCGAATTGTGATTTCTACCATTTCTGCAATGCAATAGAACCATGGTGCCACCATGCCCGCTATTGTTGATACTGACGAATACAGTTTTATAACCTTGTAAAATAAAATGTGCAAGTAATATTTGGATTTTGAAATAAGCATTTTGAAGTTGGGGGTTATTTGTTATTTGTTATTTGTTATTCAAGGATTTTATTGTATTTTCAATTTTCTTATTCCATTATAGATAGGGTTGTCTTAATAGGGTGTTTGGTTTTTAGTTTATAAATAAATCATCAGTGTAAACAATTGATACTTTATGCTTAATTATAGTTATACAACACTGAGATTTCCTTTTACTCGGAGTATCTGAAACTAACTCTAGTAAGAAGCTTACTCTGCCGTTGAGGTGTATTCTAGGCTTATTGTTCTACATAACCATGACTTTTCGGTATTCCCAGTTTCCCACTATTTATTTGAAATGGCATCAGTCTCTTGAGCTCATTATTGGGTCCTTCCATGTGTATCATTTTCTTGTAATTGTGGTTATCTTAGGATATGTATTCAATTGAATTTGATGGCTTCACATAATTTTGTATGTTACTACCATGGTCTTTTGGATTCACATTGACTGTCTTGTGCAGGAACTCAATTCTGATTGGCAACGAGCAGCAACAAGCCTACTTGTAGCCATAGGTTCTCATTTACCTGATCTTGTGAGTCATCTTCTTTTTCTTTTGAGCTAATTAAAAAGGATCTTGTTTATTTATATTAAAAAAAATTTCTGTTCAATTAAGAAAGGGAAGATAAGGTTACAGGCCTAGAGGGAGACAATGAGTAAGGCAAGGAAAAAGAAAGATTGGTAGAATGCAGCCTTTCAGCCTATTTTATCACCTCTTAAGAAAATCGAATCAGAAAATCATTGTCTATACAGCTATACTTCATAGTCTTTACTTTATCTCTTTAAGTTGAACTGGGAATCATAATGATATTTTTCACGTTAGTCCTTGGGATTGTAATTTAAGCGTCAGTCACTTTAGACATTAGTCCCTGGCTTTATTAAATGTTGCTAAAAAATATTTGTTTTAGTCCTTAATGCTGGTGACAAAATGTATTTTTAGAAACAATTTAATAACGTCAATGACTTGAGTTAAATTTTTATCAACTTAGGGACTCTAGTGTTGACTCTTACAATCTTAGGAATAAATATTTTGTCATGTTAGAGTAATATCTCCTGTTCTTTTTTGTCATGGGGTGTATTTCTGCTTCTATTTACACATGTGCATGTACACACAGATATAAGCCTGGTTCCTATTCTTCTATCTTTAATCTTCCTTTCCCTTATATTGGTGTTGTAGATGATGGAAGAAATTTTTCTTCATTTATCTGGGACTAATTCAGCATTACAGGCTATGGTTCAAATCCTTGCAGAATTTGCTTCTTCTGATCGTTAGTATTCAAATTTTACTTTGTGCTTCAACTGTCAAATTTGACTGTGGGGTCAAATTCTATGACAAGCACTCACGTATTTCTTCCCTATAAATATGATACAGCCTTGCAGTTCATCCCCCGTTGGAAAGGTGTACTTTCACGAATTTTGCCAATTCTTGGAAATGTCCGGGATATTCACCGGCCGATTTTTGCAAATGGTGTGTGGTGATTTTTTATTTTTTATTTTTCTGTTGCTTCGTTGATGGATTTGTAAAATATGATAACACATTTGATATCTTTTGTAATTTGTCTTGAATTGGTTGAAGTTGCAAACTTGCAATTGCAGATGGGTATATGCTTGTGTCTATATTGCCTGCCTGATTTTAATTTAATGTGAATGACTTTTTTTTTTTTTGGAGCAAATTTGCTTGTGAATAAACAGCTTAATCTTAATATAATTTTTAAGTGACAGTGTATCATGTAGCTTTTGAAGTTTTAGAATGACCTCGGTGGAGATGAAGATTTTAAAATATAATTGGAGCTATTTGTAGACTAACATTTTGAATGAATGTTAAAATTTGGTTGGAGTTTGCTAATTTAGCCTTGATATGAAGTATTTTAGTTACTTGGTTTTGGAGCTTGCCGATTTTGGTGATTTTATTTTCATTGTACTGTTTTTGTAATTTTTTGTAGGTTTAGTTTATAATATTGGATAATTTGCTGTATTTCTGCGGATGAATCAATGAAATAATATTTTTGAATTGTTTTGCAAATATATGTTTTGTAAATTTATGATCTCTTTGCTGTTAGTTTTTGCTTCATTTTGGCTCCAGATTTTTATGGTGGGCCAATGGGGGGAGGAAAATTTTTGGCTAAACTTTCTCATTTATTGTTATTGATTATCTGATTGATAAAACCTAGGAGTGAATGGAACAATTATTGTCTTTGCCCTCGGGCTCTATATCCGATCTGTTTAACCTGTTATTTTGTTATTGTTTGCAGCATTCAAGTGTTGGTGTCAAGCTACTTGGCAATATAGCATAGATTTTCCTTCACATTTTCCCCAAGATGGTGATGTCATGTGAGATCAATATATAGTCTTCTAGTTGTTTGTTGATTTAGTGTATGACATTTCTGAAATTTCTCGTCTGACGGTGAGAGATATCTCTATGTAGTGCAGGTCATTTCTAAATTCTGCTTTTGAGCTTTTGTTGAGAGTCTGGGCAGCTTCACGTGATCTAAAGGTTTGTCATTAATATGTTGTTCTATGTTTGATTTTGCATTCGACCATGATACGGTTCTTTATTTTTTAATTTTATCTTCTTTTTCAATACACCTATAATTTTTGTACTGAAGTTTTGTTTTCATCTAGTGACACTCTTGTATGAGATCTAAATCCTTTCCTAGTATTTTCTTCCAAGTGATCTTTTCAATAGAAATATATTGCCAGTGATTATGATAATTTATGAAATTTGTTAAGGGATTAGGCTTACCAGGTTATTGATGTTACTGTTAATGGCCTTAGGCTTATACTAGTACTTGTCCTAGTTATTATTAGTATGAATGGGGTAGAAATTTAAAGAGAAGAGTATCAATTTTGTCTTTCGAAAATTCGTTTGTCACAAAATTGGTCACTTGGAGATTTTTATCATCAATTCAGTCCCTGAAAGATCCCAGATGTATATTTTGAGGGACTAATTTGGTTGTATTTTAAATTTTTGACGACTAATTTGATAGTGTTTCAAATATTTGGGGATTTATTTGGTGACAAAAATCTTTGAAGCACGAAATTGGTGGCAAGTGAATCTTTGGAGCAAGGTTGGTAAAATCGAAATCTTAAGGGAATCGGGAGGGGGTGAAAAATTATAACTCGTGAAATCGTAGCACGTTTGATAATATTTTACTTAAAAGCCAAAATTATACTTAAACATGTCTATATGCATGTTAAATGACAAATAAAAAACATAACTAGCAATCATATTCATTGTTCATAATTAGCAATCATAATTTTAAAGTCATACACACTTCAAAACATAACCAAACATAAACCAGAGACAGAGGCCTCAGTACAGAGGAGGCTTTGTGAGAAGAAGAGGGCGAGGCTTTGAGAGAGGAAAGGGACAAGGCAGAGGGCGAGTCTTTTAGGTAGCGTTTGGTAACAGTACAGAATGGAAAGGAATAGAGCAGAACAGAACTGTGTGTTTGTTTGATGACCAAACATAACCAATGTATTATTTTGTATTTAGTGCGGATGAACATATAGAAAATATTTATTGTAATACATATAAAATTTTATTTTACTTGATAGGAAGTATAATATTAAAGGAAAAATAAAATAGTATATTTTTTAATTTCTTTTTATAAAAATTATGAGTATAACTAAATAATAATTTTAAAATATGTTAATTTTTGTATTAATATTTGATGAAAAAAATAAATTATTAAATACAAACTTTTCTCAATAAATACAATTATTAAATACATTTTTAAAAATAATTATTAAATATAAATTATGTTGAATATATTCCTATTATGTAATTTTTTTATAATTATTTTTAAAAAATATTTTTCGGTCAAAAAAATAATACATACAAGGTTTAAAGAATTTAAATATATATTATTTTGTTAATAAAAAATGACTGTATGAAAAAATGATAATTCTTTTGTCTATTCTCTTCGTTCCACTGTTTTCAATGGAATCAATCTGTCCCGTTCCGTTCCTCTTGATTGATGTACCAAATGGGGAACAGACACGTCTGCCAAACGCTACGTTAGAGAAGAAGATATGAGGAGAGGCATGGTTTTGTGAGCAAAGAGAGAAGGAAAGATGAGACAGAGGCGCAGTTGTGAATGAAGCAGAGAGAAGAACGAAAGATTAGGCAGGTGTGAAGTTTTCCACCAAAAAGAGAGAAAAATTAGGGTTTTTATACCCGAATCTGTTTTTTGGAGAGGGAAGGACAAAAAGTCCAAAATTCCCTTAATGAGACCAATTTTTGTCAGTTGGGTTCCGAAAAACCCTAAAGGAAAGAACAACATAGCAATGGTTCGTCAAAAACCGACCCGCATGCGAACCGAAACGAAACGGATGCCACTTTTGCAATTTCATGTTTTAGAGCGGTGATTTCTTGTCATCTTCGTGTCTCCAATTTCCGGAAGAAGTGAATACGGCCAGCTCCTCCATCGCCTAAAATTGTGCGATTTTACTATTTGAAATGTGATTTTGCTAACCATACTTTGTAGTAGAGCTGCGTATATGGGCCAGACCGGCGGCCCGTGCCGGCTTGCAGGTTAAGGGGTTGGCTCGCGAAGGCCGCTTTCCAAATGGTCCAATATTTTAGCAACTCATAAAAGCCCGCGGTTAAACAGGCCATCCCGCAAGCCGGTCCACATGAAACATTTCATTTAAAAGATACTCTTTTTTGAATAAAAAAATAATTTTTGTTTGGAAAAATCATATTTAAAGTATGTTTTTAATTAAAATATTAATTTTTTTTTATAATAAAATTATTATTATAAAATTAAAATTACACACAAAAATTTAGAAACTAGGGATTAAAAATAGTTTTAAATAAAATCATTGTTTTTTATTTTATAGAAGTGGCACATGGGCTCCGACTTGCAAACCCGCGAGCTAAACCCATTTAACCACCGGTTTAAATGGGCCAACTTGCGAAACCCACTTTATAAATGGTGCTTATTTTTTCTGGCCCAAGATTGTGCTGGCCGGTTTGCGGGCCGCAGATTGCATACCCAGCTCTACTTTTGAGGACCAAATTGATGTTTATCTCAAATTAAAAATATCTGTGGACCTGAAATCAACAGCAGGAACAACAAACCTCCCCAAACTATGCCGAAACTAGTCATAGTCTCATAGAGGAATTGATAAATCATAGAAAGCAAACTAAGGACCAGTTCACACTTCTTCTGGACAAGGCCACCTCCTCTACCCGAAATTCTCAGATGACCCCTTACTTTCCAGCCCTTTCCCTAAACGATTTCCTTGATCACACCTCAAACCATTTGATATAAATTAAGTTTCTGGACACGTAGTGTTTGAGTGTAGATGGATTGAAAGTAGATAAGCATTTTAATTTATTATTTGATCTATTTACCTGATTGTTTTGCATCTTTTTCTTATGTGATTGGTGATTTCAATTTATTTGGACTTAGGTTCGTGTAGCATCTGTGGAAGCACTTGGGCAGATGGTTGGTCTCATAGCACGAACACAATTAAAGGCAGCCATACCAAGGCTCATTCCTACAATATTGGACTTGTAAGATTGATCTGCATATTGCTCCAGACAACAGCCTTAGTTGTTAGTATGCTCTTTGGGCAAAACATTTTGTATTTTAGTTTTCTAGTGTTCTCATTTAATGTGTGCATTCTCGAGACCAGGACTTTGAAAATACTCATAATACCAACAGGGTTTATAGTATAGATTCATATTCATACTTTTCTGCTTTCAGGTATAAAAAGGATCAAGATATCGCATTTCTGGCTACATGTAGTCTCCACAATCTGTTAAATGCCTCTTTACTATCAGAAACTGGCCCTCCTATGCTTGATTTTGAGGTATTAAACACTATAACAATCTTCTTTAAATGTTCCTAGAATGTTTTGTTTCTTTATATTACTTCTGGTTCGGTGGTAATCCATCTTTAATCGTAAGTTACACTTTGTCTTTGATTTGTGTTGATGTCGTTTCAGTGATGGAGAATCACCATGTTGGTATAGGATATGCTATGAAGTGTGAACATCAGTGCTTTGTTTATAACTTCATTTCTTTATTGATGTTTGATCTGAGAACATATTTGTAGTTTCAAAATCTAATTTATAGTTGCATCTCCTTATGGTCGTGGAAAAGAGTGGTAACCGGTTTTCTTGTTGAGTGCTTGCTGTCTTAGAAGACATTTTCCCCCCCTCAGGAGACAGCTTCAGTGGTAACTGGAATATCTGTTTCCTTATTCTTATAATAATAATAAATTATAAGGTCTGGATAATATATGTCATTTGGTCTAATGCTTACAATAAACGGTAAATAGGCATGGGGTTTGGTTATCAAATCGAGACAGCCTCAGTGGTAACTGGAATCTCTGTTTCTTTATTTATATAATAAATTATAAGTTCTGGATAATATATGTCATTTGGTCTAATGCTTACAATAAACGGTAAATAGGCATGGGGGTTGGTTATCAAATCGAGATTTGAGTTGTGAATCTTAAAAACTGTTTTTCAAATCGTGAATTTAATCTTTAAATGAATAGTAAGATACATGATCAGTTGATCACTATAAGATACTAACATTTATAAGGAAAAAAATCACGAGTAATCAATAAATTGATACATAAGCTGAAATGTAAACTAAAACATAATTAAACCATAATATAAGCTCTTATTGGAAGTCATAAATATATTTCAGGCAAAAATTGAATTCAGTAGTCTTCCAAAGTTGAAACGAATGTTTTTAAAATTGGTTCAACTGGAGAACCAACACAGAGTCGTTTATGGTATGATCGGTTGAATTAGTGGTCAAATTTGATATCGTACAAATGTATTTAGATACTTACTAATTACTATCACTTTATCATAAATTATAGTAAATATTATTTAAAATAGTGACATGATTGACAAATAGCTTTATAGAAAATAAACTATAAAAAAAGAGAAAACCAATAAATAAATTATAAATTATTTTAATAAAGGATACAAAGTTAAGTCTCATCTTCGTAGATTTTATTATTATTGAATATGAGAAAAGTATGTTGCAGTCACCTTAAAAAGTAGATTACCATTTATGAGGGAGGAGGGACTGTTCATGATTTTTGTTTGTCTTATTTAAATAAGAGAGAGCCAGTGCCTAGTCGTTAATGAAGGGAAATGAGCAGCCAGAAGCAACCACATGAAGGAAGATTGGCAACCGCTATTGCTGCAAAATTGGTGTAGAGCATCTAGTTCAACCAGGAATTGGTGATAGAAAATGGCGTTTAGAATTAGTTAATTACTCAATGTAACACGAAAAATTGGCTGGTATTAAAACTTACAGAAGACTAGACAAGGTCTTATACTGACAACATTTAAACAGTTATCTTCATGTTTTTTTTATTTTTTTATTTATTTATAATTTTTTATACGAAATAAACGGCCCGATGTAAACTCTTATTAGTAATTTCTTTATCTTAAAGGACGTATGGAATGAAAAATTTATGCTAATTTTGTACTTCTGATTTTTTGTTGTGTCGTTTATCCTTTAATATCTTTTATAATGTTCAAAACATGTTATCTTTATCTTAACCGTGAAGCAGAACTTTCTCATGTTATATAAATGGTTCAGATTTTAAAACATTTGCAAAGACAGAGAAAAAGTAGAAGTGAAGCCGCAGAGCAAAATCTTGATGAAAGTAAAGACAAGGAACATATACTTTTATTTGCAGCTGCAGATATCTGAGACGCCATTCATTAGTTCTAACTTCTAACTTCTAATTCCTATTTTTTCCTCGCTAAAGCAGCTCTTAAAAACTGGCTGCTTCTCTTGTATAACTTTTGAACTGCTTCAACAGTTTTATGATTGAAGCCTGATTGGCATGGTGTATGGTCTACAATGCAACTGTTTTCAAAAACAATGAACAAGGCTAATTGCCGCTTGAAAATATTTGACACATCTCTTTCTTCTTGTTCTCGACGCGTAAGGAATTACTATATAATGAGCTATTTATTCAATTGATTTTGTTAATGTTTCCCCCCTTTTTTTTATTACTTTCCCTCTTAATTTTGTATTTATAATAATCTATTTTATGCAATATATCATATGTTTCTGTGCCTCTATATTTGTATGTTTGAGTTTCTCTGTAGTCTTGTTACATATCTTAGCTGGTGGGTACCTGTTTAACTTTTGGCACTACTACATATTTGTTGCTACTCTGGATTATACGCTTCCTATGTATAAGCGGTTGCTCTATCTGTATCCATCTTCCTGGAATTAATTAATCACTTAGAAATGAAAATTTAAATAAAATCATTGGTGCTTTGCAGGATTTGACTCTTATTTTATCGACACTTCTACCTGTGGTTTCCATAAATAATGACAGCAAAGATCAATCAGATTTCTCTGTGGGACTGAAGGTAATTTCATTTGTTAGAATTATTGGAGAATCATTACTTAAGTTTCATTTGTTAGAATTATTGGAGAATCATTACTTAAGTTTCATTCGTAGCTTCTTTATGGAGTTATCCCAAAGGTCTTTTGTGGGGAGGTCTCTGGGTTATGTTTCATCTTTGTCTATTCTTCCTTAGATAGTCTTTAGCTGTGACTTTTGTTTCTTGGATTTCAGTTTCAGTTAGAGGCATAATGATTAGTTTATCTTTTCCTGGTGCTTTTTGCAATGAAAGTGAAAGCTGGAGGGTCTGTGCACTTTTTTATTAGGACTTTTTGGAGACATTCTTTGTCTGCAGTATTAGTGTGTTTGGCTAGAGTTCAACATTAGAACTTAAACTCAGCATCCTTGTGTCTAATGTGAGACGTAGGAGTGATCACGAGTTGGGTCGGTTTTAGATTGGGTATCCTATTTTATCGCACAAACCAATCTGATCCAATCCGTCAAAAATGGGTTGGATTGGATCGGGTAACTCGTTTTTCATTGTTTGAAAAAAGCTAAAAAATCTTTTGTTTTTCGAAAAAATAAGACCTATCTATTAAATTCACTATTTTATTGTCAAATATAATATGATATAAATATATAGTGGGATAAAAAAGCATATTTCTTTATAAATAATATTTATATTTATTCATCCAAGAATATTAAAAAATAATCCAAGAGTGTGTTTGGATCAACTGTGATTAATTGTGAAAATAAGGGGTGAAAAAGAATTGATTGTCTGAGACATAATCGATTTTTGTTCGGATAGATTTAGTCAGAAGCAATTTTTAAGATAATTTTAAGATGTGAAAAGCGATTTTGAAGCCATGTCCAATTTTTAGCTGAAGGACAAAAAAAAAAACTTTTTTCCTTTGTTAAAAGAATAATCAAAAAGTTTTTGTAAGTGCAAAATACAACTATCCAACATACGTTTAAAAATAATCTTATCCAAACACACCCTAATTCAAAGTATAAAGTTTACTTAGGACTTGTTTGATTTCTCTTTTTGAAAACAGTTTTTTGTTTTTGAAAACAGTTTTTTGTTTTTAAAAACAGAGAACTAAAAAAATCTGTTTAGCAGTTGAGTTTTCAAAAATAGTTTTCGGGAACGATTTTTGTTTTTCAGTATTTAAAAACCAAAATATGGAAACATCTAAAACATGTTTTGGTTTTCAGTTTTTTGAATTTACACACAAATTTGTAGTGAAAACTCCTCTCACTTTTTTTTGAAAACTATTTTATAATACAATTTTTATAAACTAAAAACCTAAACTGTTTCAAACAAGTCCTTAGTTTGATATTTTTCCCCTAAATATTTGGGTTTGGCGGGTTTGACTTTCGTGGACGTGAGACCAAATCCATTATAATTGGATTTATACATCGGATACCCGTTTAGACTAGTAAACCCAAACCAATCCGACTTTTTTTACCTTTTTTTTTAAAATATTGGATTGGGTTAGGTTGGTTGGGTTACCTGTACGGTGTACCCATGATCACCTCTAGTGGGACTGAGTTGTCTTCTGGACTTCCTTATGGATTAGATTGGAAAAGCTTCTCTATAGTGAGACTGTCGTGTGAACAACAAATGGTGTATCCACCCTTATTTTATTGGGCTAAAATCACAACATTTTAGATTAGATTAATTAAATCAAGGGTGGATTGTGGATATATCCTTACTCACTTTAGAGGAGACAAGGTTAAATGATGTGTTTCTTTCAGGGTTTTTCTTTTTGACATGCAAAAGTTTGGACTTTGGAGAGGGCTTTCCAAGCCGTTGATTGTTCTATATGATTTTGTGGATGTCCTTGGACATTGTCTTTGACTTTGTACTTGTAGTCTCTCTTCTATTGTTTTTCTTTTGGATAAATCTCGATTAATGTGACCTTATCTCTGAAGTGAGCAAGGGAGGGTGTATCCACACTTCATTGAATTTATAGTGTACTGTAATGTTGATCCACTAAAATCCTAGGGTGGATACACCTTTGTTCACTTTAGAGACTATCATTTCAAAGGAGCTTTTTCGTTTTCTTTTTTATCCCGAGAAAAGAAATTTCAATGTTTAATATTGATTCACTTACTTTTGTATGACAGTTGTATAATGAGGTTCAGCATTGCTTCCTGACAGTTGGCTTGGTGTATCCAGATGATTTGTTTATATTCCTTGTAAATGTAAGTTCTTGAAAAATTTGACAGTACATCTGTGTTGTGTTAATTCTTGATGAGTTAATAATTTTCTTTCCACTGTTACTTTGTTGATAAAAAAGGAAATTTTACTGGGATGAAAAGAAGAATAATTTAATATCAGAGGGAAATGAAGTCAGCGAATAAAATCTCAGGTAGAACCGTAGAAGTAATTAAATTATAAAAGAAGCTTGAATAGAAACTCCAAATTAGATGATTGTAGAAAATAATCAATCAAATCAAGGAATTTTATAGTAGCTTGTGTTTTCAATTTGTATTTTTATAATATTATATGTCTTCTTTGTGTTGTTTTCAGTTGGTCTGTTCGGTTCAGGAGTGCATGTTATCTTACATATATGTATTAGTTTGTTTATCTTTTTATTTAAGTCTCTTCTTTTACCAAGGTGGCAAGGAGATTCTTTGTCTTGTAATATGATATAAAATCATGTTTCTTCAGTCGATTGTTTTTGCTTCCAGAAATGCAGGTTGAGGGAAGAACCTTTGACATTTGGTGCACTTTGCATTTTGAAGCATCTTTTGCCAAGGTTTCTGTTATCTGCATTTTATAATCCTGATGATAGTTTTTCTTAATTATTTAGTTTAAGTTGACCTACAATTCTTATTTTAAGGTTGTCTGAAGCTTGGCATAGTAAAATACCTTTACTAGTTGAAGCTGTAAAGTCCTTGATAGAGGAGCAGAGTTTAGGTGTTCGAAAGTCGCTTTCTGAGGTTAGTCATTATGAACCGGTCAAGCACTTTCTCCTTTGTTGTTTATGCTCTTTTTTCCCAAAAAAATAAAAGCAAAAGAAAAAAGAAAAAAAGAAGAGGTAATACAATTTGTTATCCTTCACTAATAAGTCAATATCTTTTGGCTTCCATGTCTTCCTCATTTACTTGTAGTTAATTGTGGTAATGGCTTCTCACTGTTACTTGGTTGGTTCATCTGGAGAGTTGTTCATTGAATATCTTGTACGGCATTGCGCTATAACAGATCGAAATCGGAGTGATGTTGAGAGCACACCAAATAAGAGAATAGAGGTACAACTTCTCCTTTTTTTCCTCCTTCAAAGAAAAAAATTGCAAGTAACATAAAAATATTTGAATCACTGCAAGTTCTCATGTTTTTTTAGTAAACTATTGTGTTACATTGGAGCCTGATGGCTAAATTATTTTTAGAACATGGATATGTTTGTTATTTTCTCTGATAAAGTAGTCTTCTTTGCGTTGGTGTTTTGTGATATTTGAGAAAGTTTCCTATATTGATATCATTGGAATTTTGGAAGGCTATATTTTTTTGACCTCCTTCTCCCTGCAAGTCTCCTTTTCACTTTCTGGTTTTATGGTTATCCTCATCATTATTTCTCTCTTCTATTGTTGAATCTCAAACAAGTAGAAAATGATAGCAGCCTAAGGATCCATTGGGCCTGGAAAACAGCATTTTACCTTAGATTACTAATTACTTATAGGCCCACTATTTGGCGAGTGTATAAGAGGAGAAATAGAAAGTAAGGGAATGATGAGTTGGTTAGAGAGGTGTGCGCATATGGCATGTGGGCCCAGCTGGTTAGGGAATGTTTTCTGTTATATTGTTATTGGGGAGAGGGAAGAGAGAGAAGTATCTTTTGATTATTTGATAGTTTGTTATGGATGGAGAGTTCTTGCTCTCTGTAGGAGCCTTGCTCTGCGGACAGGGATTCATTTCCTGTATTTCCATTTTCTGTTGATTCAATAATCCAAAATTTCTCCTTTATTCTTGTGTTCTGTCTTCTTCTGTTACTGTTATTTTGTGTTTCCAACCGAACATGGCTAAAGTCTTCTTTATTTTATGACTTGGGAGTCCTCTCTACCCTTGAGCTAGTTTTCAGGGTTAATTTAGACCTTGTCCCTTTTTTTTTGTTGTTGTATCAAAGCTTATCCAATCCTTTTGTTGGGCCACCTTCAGATGTCCAATTCTACAATCTTCATGCTTCAGATGTTAAATTCTTAGTGTGAAGGGAGTGGGTTGACTGTTGAGGTCGCACATCATCTAGGAATACATCTAAAGTATTCCTTAAAAGGCTTAGAAGCCCTCCCCGCTTTGAGTTAGCTTTTGGGGTTAAGCTAATCTTAAGTCCAATCCATTTCTAATTATCTATCATAAATTTCTTCCTTCATTGAAAAAGCTGAATATTAACAAAAATATTTCTTGTTCAATTTTAATATTAGATTTTGGGTTTGGGCCTAACTCACTCCCAAAAGCTAGCTCTTAGGAGGAGGATTGCCACACCACTTATATACTCTATGGTGACCCTCTTTCTAGTCGATGTGAGACTTGATCTTAACATTTAATATGCTTTTATTTATTATAGACCCCTTCCTCTTGTTTTTTCTTCTCAGATGAAAATTGGAACAGTTACTCCAGGAGAGTTAAGAGCAGTTTGTGAAAAAGGTCTCCTTTTGGTAACTATTACGATTCCTGAAATGGAGGTAATTTTATCCCTTATTAATCAATTTTGTGGTAGTAATTTCACTTATTTCATTGGGCTTACCATTTCATTTAGTTTTCTATATGCTAGTTTTACCCCAAAAAGTGTTTTCGTTTGCTATTGGAATTTTCAGCATATTCTTTGGCCTTTTCTGTTGAGGATGATCACTCCGCGGACCTACACTGGCGCTGTTGCCACGGTAAAAATTATTTGTCCAGTAAAATTTATGTTGGGAAGTTTTATATGGATATATTCATACGATGTGAAAATAGATGGCGTCATTACTACTTTTACAGGTTTGTAGATGCATCTCGGAATTGTGGCGGCATAGATCTTTTGGCAATGATATGTTGAGCGAGTGTAAAACCCGTCCTGATATACCAACTGCAGAGGTAGGATATCTTCTTGATAGTTGCTTTTTATATTAATTGTTTAATTCCTTGTGCTCATAATTGTTCCAAATAAGTCAATGTACGCTCTATTCAGCACATATCACCTGGTTGAATATTGAATAATTTGTGGTTGATACAGGAACTTCTAGCCCGTTTGGTGGTTCTTTTGCATGATCCTCTAGCAAGGGAGCAATTGGCAACCCAGATTTTAACAGTGGGCGCAAGAATTCCTTGAGCATTACGCATTTTTATTTTGAATTACTATTTCATGCATTATCAGAGAGTCCTTCAGCATGTTATAAGACTATAAAAGTGGGACAGAGAAGTATAAGTTTTGTAATATTAAATCTACTAATCCATTATTGGCTTTAGGCTAAAATCTACATACGTACTTGTCTGTTGGAAGACTTTCAGATACAAAATTTGCTTCTCAAAGTTTACCTATTATTATGTAATGGGGTTTTTCTTGGTAATTAAGATCAGGCTCTTATGTATTTAGATGTGCGCAATGCCTTGGATGACACATAAAATTTTCTTTGTAGGTTCTCTGTCTTTTGGCTCCTCTATTTCCAAAAAATATCAATTTGTTTTGGCAAGATGAGGTAACATTTTCTATGTTGTTGTGATCTCGAAAATTTGGTTAATATTTACATTTGGTTGAAGGTCCAGAATCAGTGAAGTTTCTGATTATAATACCTATGCAAATAAAAATTGTTGGATTTTAGTATTCTCACTTCTTAATTAAGCATCTTTTGTCCGTCTTAGAAATACTAAGATCATAAAATTTTGATTGTTGTTCGGCTTTCTGATCTTCCAAAAACTTCTAGATTAGGCAAACAGTTGAGCACTTATGAAACAATAACATTATTTTGTATGACTTGTTTCTGCAACACACTACAAAAGTTATTGATAAATAGCTAAAAACTTCACGTACTTACTATCAGATTATAGTATAGCTGGTCATACCGTCATAGTCTTTTATCTTCTGTCAGTTATACAACTTAGTGTCCTGAGATGGTTATTATAAATTAAAATGTAATTAATTTGTGTATTTGGTAAGCTCTAGATTCCAAAGATGAAGGCATATGTTAGTGATACGGAAGACTTGAAGCAGGATCCATCATATCAAGACACTTGGGACGATATGATAATCAATGTGAGTGTGATTGACTTGTGAAAGTTCCTGTCCTCCCGTAGTTATAGTATTATAATTTTTTAAGAAGTACATGTCATAAAGTCAAACTTTCTGATCAATGCATGAGCTATTTTAATTTAAAGTAGGATAGTTCCTTTAATTTGGTTACAGTTAAAATATTTCTTCAATTAGGATAACATGAACTACAAGATAATAGTGTTGCTGAAGCTTCAAACATGTTTCTGAAATTGGCGTGGTCACAAAAGAAGGCACAGTGATAGATAATTGTTGATGTCCAACAATGATTAGAGATAAGGCCAAATTAGTCCTTATAAGGTTTGGGCAATTTTGACCCTTTTAGCAAGAAGTTTGGGTAGTGTTAGGCCTAGCACAAATTCTAAGATTGTATCAATGAGGGCCTATCCTAGATTTGTTGTAGGGCCACCGTCACTCTATTTCTCAGCCAACCTTAGTTTCCTTCGTTGTGGTTTGGCCCAAGAACTACATTGCGGCCACCCTAGACTGCCTTTATTGTAGCCTCTCAAGACAAGAGTAGCCTACTAGAGTACTAGTCTTTATTGCGAGAAATTCTTGGGTGGACACGGACCTAACACATCATTTTTGGGCACAACCAATAGAAAAAAGCCAGCTCACTAAATGGGTAGTTTCTTTTGATTGAGTTTAAAAACGGTAAAAAATGAAAAAGTAGAACAGGAATGAGGGAGAAGCAAATAACGGCAACTACATGCATCATGTGAAAGAGAAAGTGCTTATTTAGTGAGTTGGCTTTTTTTTATTGGCTGTGTTCAAAAATGACGTGTTGGGTACGTGTCCATACAAGAATTTCTCCTTTATTGCTGCCCTCAGACAAACTTTTATGCCCCAACATTCTATTCCTTGGGTTGAAGCATAGTCTACAGACATGGCGAAAGTAGTCCTTTCCTTACAAGACTTAGGCAATCCTCATCCGTTGAGATAACTTTTGGAATTTAGTTAGATTAGATCTAGCCCAAATTCTATATGTTCATTCTGGTTATGCAAAGTTAGGTATGCTCACTCTTATTTTCTTCACTTGCCAAATGCGAAATCCAAACTCCTTCTAGCAAGAGACTTTTATAGCATCTCTTAATTTTTGGGTTGCAGTTTCTTGCAGAATCTTTGGATGTGATTCAAGATGCGGATTGGACTATGTCTCTTGGAAATGTTTTTGCCAAACATTATGAACTTTATGCATCTGACGATGAACATGCTGCCCTTCTTCACCGGTATTAATTCTTAATTCTCTAACTAAAGCGTGCCTTGGTAGATGCGGTAGAAACATGATGTGTGTTAAATATTACTTTCTGTTGCATGGGAAGTTGGTTGCTTCACTGTTTTATATTATTTATACTGAATGAGATGGAAACGAACTTGTTTTATTTTAGTAAGATTCAGGTTTGCGGCAGAACTAGAGAATGATTGCTGATGATTCATCATGGTTTCTCTGTGTAATCCAATGCTTTTTTGTTTTGATTTTTCACTAAAAAATGAATGTTCTAGAAACTGATTAAACCTGAGAAAATCAGTGAGCAGGTTGCTTCTTTACGCTTGCAATATTGTGATCTTGTTAGTTGCTATTACCTATTAACTTGGGAGGAAGAGCATTTCATTCGAAGTCAGTTCCCTCATTTCATCTTGAGGACAAGACTTAGTTGATGGAGCGGGCAATGATTGGCCCTTTACTGTTATAACACGGACCCTTTAGTGCACCATGCCTCTATTGGGCACACATCATTATGAACTTTTTGGAAAGTATATACTAGGAAGAGTAGAAATTGGATTACGTGGAATGATGACTTGGCAGAGAGAGACGACATCAGAAGTTGGTGGAATTCTATTATAGTGGGAAGTGGAGTGAGAGCATCTTTCCATTTTGCATGTTTGTAAATTAATGGACAGAGTGCTCAGGTTCTCTATAGGAGCATAGCTTTGTGGCAGTAGGATATCAGTCCCACTGTAGTTGCATTGTCGGATTCAGTAATACACACTCATTCTACTTCCTTTCTCTTGTGCTAAGCTAATTCTGTTTCTTGATACTAATTTGTATCAGAACTTTTTGCATCTCGCCGTTGGAAATAAGTCCCATATCTTCTGCTCCACTCTTTAGGGTGCGATTTAAATATCTGTTGGACTACTCCTCATATAGCCAATTGGTTTTGTGATGGAACCTTAACATGGTATCAAAGCCAGAGCCCAACGCTTCGCCTGTTCCGCCAGGCTTCCGGTTTGTATGGGTCTCCAATACCCTGCGCCTGGCCCAGAAGGCTCTTTTGATCTGGCGGGCTTTGTTGGAGGAGGGATGTTGAAAATAAGTTCCACATTGCATGTCTCACTGTTCAGGGTACGGTTTAAATACCTGTTGGGCTACTCATATAGCCAATTGGTTTTGTGATGGAATCTTAACACTCGCCATGCTCAAAGGCCCCAATTTCCTCTCAAATGACAAGATGTCTTTATCTCAACCTCTTGTTATTTACAAGCAACATGCCTTAGTTCTTCTAATAATCCGTGTCCAACTAACTTACTAGCTCCTTTACTCGCAACTATTAGTTAATTTGGCTTTACCCAAAACTTTCCTTGTCCCATTAAAGCTAGTCAAGTCAACTGATAGGGCCCAAATGGAGGATGGGCGAGGGAGAATGATGAGAGTAAGAGAGTTAGTTACGGGTAGTGGCAGTGTGCATTTCTGTCTTATTGGGATTGCAGTGAAGGAATATGATTTTATTCTTAGCTTTTGCCATGTTTATTTGGGAAGTCCATTTGCTCTCTAAGGGGCATAGCCTTTGGCAGTAGGAGAATTCATCTTCTTCTGCAATTTCCATATCTCGATTAATAATACTGATTCCCCAATATTTTGCTTCATTTTGCTATCATTATTACCGTGTTTGTTGTGTGGGACGTATCTGTAATTGTGACAGTAAAATGAAGCAAAAGCATAACTCTCCAAAAATGGTAAACATAAAAAGCCATTAACAGGTGCAGAACAATGTAAGAACAAATGGGGATCTGACTTTGACCTTGCATGACAATATATTACTAGGTTAATGTTACTCAGTTATGATATAATTATAATTTATAAATGAAAAATTGGTCACGTATGTGATAGGAAATAGGGCAAACATAGCTGAGCTAAGCGCCAAAAGCTTTTCATGCAGTTCTATATTACTCCGTACGTAAGAGCTTGTCTACCAATGTATTTTTTTGAACTTTTTTAAAGTGACAACCATGGCTTCTCAAATATGGTACCCTTGGGTACTGTTTGGTAGCTGAACTGAACAGAACCAAATGGTATGAGATGGAATAAAACAGGATGTGTACTGTGTTTGGTGTAGAACAGAACGAAAGTGTTATGTTAATTTGACTTAGTGTGCTGTTTCGTCTCACTTTATAAGGAAAACAGAGAATTGAAAAGTATTTACTGTATTATTAACAACAACAACTCAGATAGTATATGTACAATATATATATAGTCCTATCACTTAGCATCACTAACCAACTATCTAACAGAATTGACGCTGACGTGTTACAAGCAAATTATCTATTAAATAAAGTTTACACTTTATTATCTCTATTCCCTAATACACTTTACTGATGTACCAAACACATAACAGTCAGAACTCCAACGTCCTGTTCTGTCCAGTTTAGGTATGTGTGTCAAACACTACCTTAATAGACCCATCAGCATTTTCCTTAACACGAAAAACCCATCGACAGCCAATAGGTTTCCTGCCAGAGGGCAGAGCAACCAACTGCCATGTATTGTTGGCATGTAAAGCTTGAATCTCAGCTTGCATAGCAGCGAACCACTCAGGATGGGCCAAAGCAGCTTTGATATTCTTGGGTTCTGAGTATGTCAGCAGAAGAGTGGGATTAACCCGAGGCTTGATTATACCATTCTTAGAACGAGTCACCATGGGATGAACATTAGAAGGTCCAACTGATGGTAAAGTATCTGATGTTTGAGAGGGAATGGTGGCAGGAAGAGATGAAGAGGCAGAGGGTTCACGATCTTGACAAGCAGCAACTGTAGTGGAAGGATGAACAGATGGTAAAGGAACAGAATCAGGTGAGATTGGGGTAGGTAAAGGTTCAACGTGATCTGTAGTGGAAGAGGCAGGCAGAGATGTAGGCTTCAGAAAGATTGGTGGTATAATGGCTGAAGAGGGAGAGATAGGTTTGGTAGAGCAAAACAGAGCATTATATGGAAAGCTATCCTCATTGAAAAGCACATCCTTGCTGACATAAATCCTTCCACTTTTGCTGAGACATTTATAGCCCTTATGATTGGAAGAGTAACCCAAAAACACACATTCCTCCGACCTCGGCTGAAGCTTATTCTGATTGTAAGGACGCAGGAGTGGAAAACATGAGCAGCCAAATACCTTGAGAAAATGATAGTCAGGGTTCTTCTTGTGCAGCAGAGCATGGGGAGTCCTGAAGTCAATAGAGGAAGAAGGAAGACGGTTGATGAGATACGTTGCCGTGAGAAAGGCATGGTCCCAGAATTTCAGAGGAAGCTTTGAATGATCTAGCATGGCCAGGCCAAGCTCTACAATGTGTCTGTGGCGCCTTTCAACAGTACCATTCTGATGATGATGATGAGTATAGGGACAAGTGATTCTATGGAGAATGCCATGCTGCTGAAAATAAGAAGTTAGTACACGAAACTCACCACCACCATCAGTTTGAACAGATTTCAGAGGCACTTGAAACTGTTTTTCAGCCATTGTTTTAAAGAGCAGAAAATTGTCCATGACATCAGATTTGCGCTTTAACAAATATATCCACACATACTTGGTACAAGCATCAACACAGGTTAAGAAATAGAAATAACCACAGCTAGATTCAAAGGAAGTAGGACCCCAAACATCAAGAAAAACAAGTTCCAAAGGTTGAGTATAAGTAGAGGTAGAAGTTTTAGAGGGAAGACGATGAGACTTAGCAACACAACAAGAGTTACAAAAATCAGTGCTTATTTTATTAGATTGAGGAATAGGAATATTACAAATCTTTAAGGCTTTGATTAGGGCATCATGATGTGGATGCCCTAAGCGCAAATGCCATTGCCTATAAGCACTAGGAACGACATTATTACAAGTTTCAGAAACAAAAAGACAAGGCTGAGAGAGACTGGAGAGTAGATTTTTCTTGAAATCATCAGGGGAAGAGTGAGAAGTAGCCAGGGAAGGAAAGAAGCGATAGAGGCCATCCTCACCAAGCTTCCCTTCAAGAAGAACTTCTTTGGAAACCTGAGATTTCACAAGACAAACAGAGGGGTGAAATTCAAAGAAGATAGAGTTATCTTTAGAAAATTTAGAAACACTAATGAGATTTTTTGTAAGTTGTGGAACAAGGAGAAGATTATTAAGAGTAAGCAGAGAGTTAGGTTTAGTTGGAGAGGGAAAAATATTTGACCCTATGGACTTGATGCTTGTACCTTGGCCATTGGCCATCAAAATATGCTCATCACCAGTAAACTGAGCGCTTTGAAGTAGGTTTTGTGGATCCGGAGTGGCGTGATGAGAAGCTCCAGAATCTGGAATCCAAACAGTGGCAGTGTTCATCGTGGGTGCTGAGTGAGAATTGGAACTAGGTTGTTGTGGTGACGCTGAAGGAGTGAAAACAGAGCTGTTTGGAAACGCAGAAGGAAATAGGCCAAAACCAGGTGGAGGAGCTCCAAATGCAGAAACAGTGGGTCCAAATCCAGAAGAAGTAGGCCCAAAGGAAGTAAAGGGATTGGGCCACTTAGTTGGGCTTGAAAGACCAAACATGTTAGCTGATCCAAAAGCAGCAGAAGAGGGACTGGGATATGGTTGTGGGCCAAAAAGAGGAGATGCTCCAAAAAATTGCTGAGGACTGCTGCCAAAGGGACTGTATTGAGGAAACATTGGGCCATAGGGAAGCCCAAAACCACCAAAGGACATTGGGCCTGCTCTCTGATAGCACGTGGCTGCCTCATGACCACGTTTATGGCAAATCTGACACTGTACGGAAGATCCACAGCCTCTGCCACCGCGACCACCACCACGGCCACGGCCACTGTCTCAATCTTGATAATTGTTGTTCTGAAAAGCGTTCTGAGAGGGAAAGTTTTGAGAGTTACTCTGTGAGTTAGGACCATAGGAATTTTGACGGAAACCATTTTGCGAAGAAAGGGCAATATTCGCCGTCGGAGCACCATTGGCAGCGGCGGTCTCTGCAAGATTTATAGTCAACGGTTCCTGACCAAGAGTTGCTTTGGCCTGATCAAGCCGCGCTTCTTGAGCAAGAAGCATGGTTTCAAGTTCCCTAGGGGATAGAACATCATCACGACTTATGAAGGCAGTAACAGTAGAGATCAAAGAATCGTATTCCGGTGGAAGACCTCCGATGATGGACTCAGCATGTTCTCGTATAGAAACAGGACTGCCAATGGAAGCTAGAACTTGAACGATTGTGTTGATTCGAAGAAGATACTCGGAGCAAGAGCCATTGCCTTTTTTGATTGTGAGAAGCTCAAGGCGAAGCTGAGTAGCCTTCACCTTGGTGAGCGATTGGAAGTACTGAAAAATCAGATCCCAAATTTGGTAGGAGTGGTGACAAGAAACGACCCTAGCTTGAATCGAGTCAGACAGAGTTGTCAAATGCCACGAAAAGAGAAGCGAATCCTGACGATCCCATGCGATAAACTCAGGATTCACAATCTGTTCTTCGCGATCAGCTTTGGAGAGAAATTTCAATGGAATTTTAGGGTTAACAACAAAGCGCTCAAGTTCATGAGCTCGCAGAACCGCTTGAACTTGCTGTTGCCATGTCAGGAAATTCTTTTCATCCAACTTGCAGGTCACAGTTTGAGAAAAAGTATTAGCAGCATAAGACGAGGACTGAGAAACAAGCGCAGGAGTAGAAGCAGCCATGATCGGGCGCAGAAAAAGACGCAGAGGACCAGAAACAAAAACAATCGTCCAAGAAAAAATAAAGGAAAGGGACGGAAAAAGAAGGAAAATCAAAGAAAATTGGTCCCGGAGTCGCAACCTAGAGCGATGATACCATATAAGGAAAACAGAGAATTGAAAAGTATTTACTGTATTATTAACAACAACTCAGATAGTATATGTACAATATATATATAGTCCAATCACTTAGCATCACTAACCAACTATCTAACAGAATTGACGCTGACGTGTTACAAGCAAATTATCTATTAAATAAAGTTTACACTTTATTATCTCTATTCCCTAATACACTTTATTGATGTACCAAACACATAACAGTCAGAACTCCAATGTACTGTTCTGTCCAGTTTAGGTATGTGTGTCAAACACTACCTTAATGCCTGTTGCCTGAAAATTCAAGTTCCCAATATTTGAAGAATGAAGACTTGAATGGGTGTGAAAAATGATATTTACTTGAACACAGGTGCTTGGGGATTCTGCTTCAAAAGGTTAATGACAGAACTTATGTACGTGATAAAATAGATTTGATGTATAAGCAGGCAAACATTGCAATTCCAACAAATAGACTTGGGTTGGCAAAAGCAATGGGACTGGTAATTCAGTGTCCTTTTATTTATTTATTATTTGTTTATTGTTTTTTCTTATTGTTCGAAACGTTTTCCCTTTTCCAGTTGCTTCTTAACTTTGTTTTTTTAAGGTTGCTGCATCTCACTTGGATACAGTGTTGGAGAAGCTGAAGGATATTCTAGACAATGTTGGACAAAGCATATTTCAAAGGTTTATGTCGGACTTTTGTTGGATTGAGTGTGTTTATACTTCATCGAGGATTGCTTTATCGTCTAACTTCATAAACCCATACTTGTGCATATGAATGTTGAATGTAATTTATTGACAAATCATTGTTGTGTCTTTCTCTAAATCTGCCCCCTCTTGAACTTCATAGCAGTTTGAATGGTCCAGGACCTTTACTTACTATTGGCATGCTGTATGAGTCTATGAAAATGTTTTCTGATGTAGTATCATAATTGTTAGTATCTTACTGTTGCATTCATATGGTCTACTTTCATCCTCTCTTGTCTTCTTTTTTGTGTATTATTTTCACTTTTTGTTTACTTGCAGTTCAATACATATCACATTGAAGGTCAAAATGTCAAGTGTTTATTTGATTTTTAACTTAATAATTGTGCGTCCTTATAAGATGTGATGCCTTTTAAATATGTAACAGACTGGTAACCAAAGCATTGTATGACACTAATGGGTGGCACTTTGCGCACCACCTAGATCTCACTGTGCACCACACACTTTTATTTATTTATTTATGTATTTATTTATTTATCTTTCCAGTTTTGACCTTCGCTCGGAACTTAGGTTCTGTTTTTTAACTAAAAATCATTGTTGCCCATCTTAAATTGAAACTGAAAATATCTTCCGTTTTTTCAGTTGCTCAGAACATAAGTATCGTTTTGGAACTTATAAAACAAATGATAATATCCGTTTCGTACAAACAATAGTATCCTTTTAAAACTGATATTAATTAATATCCATTTAGATCAGAGTTTGTATTCTGTTTTGCTACTGATTGTGAATTTTATTATATGATTCTTAACACAAAATATGAACTCTAAAATGACAAGCTTTGAAACGAGGGGTTAGTTTATATTAATGTTTTTTATTCCTACATAAAACAATAATGGTGCTAAGAATCATATAATAAATCAAGTTCACAATCAACAACTAAACATCACAAACGGATACCAGTGTCGGTACGAAACGGATATTATCATCTATTTTATAAATTCCAAAGCAGAACTTATTGTCTGAGTGACCCAAAAAGGGATGATAATGTCCGTATCAGTTTGGGATGGCAATAGTGATTTTTAGTTCCAAAACGGAACATAAGTTCCAAGCGAAGGTCAAAATTGGAAAGAAAAAATTGCATGTGGTGTGACGTGAGATGTGTATGGTGCATAGAGACTCCCGTCGTATTTCTGGAATTTTCTGTGATTGATATTATTTTAAACACACATCAGAAACAGAGAATGAATGTACACAGATCCTCCTTACCAGAAAACAGAAAACAGAATGATAATAGAATATTATAATTCCTTCCTTCCTACTGAAATTATTGTATTGATATTAAGAAAGATATGTTACAACAAAGTGTGGTTACTCTCTTTCTCCTAACTGTTTCTCCTTTTCTTTCAACCCCATTTGTTGTTACATCCCAAATTACCATTCAGCTCTTACTAACATTTTACAGTGTCTCGAGTCTCTGTTACCTACTTGCCTTCAATTCCTAGAGTGTTTCTGTTCCTTTTCCTTTTCCTTTTCTAAGATTCCACTCTATTTAGAATTTGTCTGACCTGTTTGTTAGTTGAACAATTACTTAGTTTGCATCAGAACATGACAACAGTGTGTATGTCTCTTTCTCTTTATATGTATATATATACAGAGAGGGAGTGAGTGAGAGACATTTATTTCCTTTGGGTGAGCAGCTAGTTTCCATCAAAACATGGAAATATTTACATGCTCTTAGATTGTTTCTTTTCCTTTTCCATTTTAAGATTCAATTAAATTAGGTTCACTATTTATTTGATTTGTTAATAACTTCTCATCTGTTGCAGGATACTGTCATTGTTCTCTGATAGTTTCAGAACAGAAGACTCAGATGACATACATGCAGCTTTGGCTCTAATGTATGGATATGCTGCAAAATATGCCCCGTCAACAGTTATTGAAGCCAGAATAAATGCCCTTGTTGTAGGTCATCTTTTCTCTCTGCTTTTCTCTTGTTATTTGTATGAGGATCTTTCCTCTGTTGTCTTGCTTTATATCTAACCAGATACTAAAGGAATAAAAAGGGGGTGTTTGTAAGATACTCACTATATTTTCTGATTAATGCAGTTTTATAACATAATGTACTGAAAGAGCTTTTAAGACCAATAGAAGGAAAAAAAAAGTTTGATTGGGATGAATTATTTAAACAGGGAAAATACCAATTTTTATATTATTACATATTTTCTGTTAGTGAAAGTAGTTTCATTTCATGAGTCGTTTCCTTGTTTCCAACAAAGTCAATTTATATAATATTTGGTTATTATACATCTAGGACATGTAGATACGGTTAGGATCAGGTCCCTTGTTGCCTATAGAGAGATAACAAGTAATAAAAGGAGTATGCTTGCCGAGTTAGTGGAAATTTGTTCCTTATGGAGTGATTCGGTGTTAAAATAAGTTGTTGACTAAGAGAGAGAACGAGACATCGGATGAATTCCGTGTCTTTTAGGACATATTGGTTGTATTCCAATGATAACATTACTCTTATTTTTATTTTGTTTATGATTGTTTTCTCTTCTAATAATATTTTCCTTGGTAGATTAATTACCCTTTTGCAATAAGGAAAAGTGAACTTCTATAGTTGTTTACTATTAGAAATGGATTTGAGCCGAACTTAGTCCCAAAAGTGAGATCAAGCCTTATAAAGAATACCTTGGTGTTATTTTTAGTTGATGTGGGCTCTCAACATTCCCCTCATTCCCAGTTCTGGACACTTGAGGGTGTATGAATATAAGATTGGATAGGCTTTGATCCTATATTTGAAATGGATTCGGGCTTATTGAGCCCCAAAAGTTTGCTCAACGGGGGTGATTGCCCAAACTTTGTGAAAAATACTTTTGCTTTACTTCTGAGACGACGTGGGGTTTCAACATTTACCTTGTTTTTAATAATTTCAGAGAAAAATGGAAAACATAGATAAAGATGTGGGTTTTCTGTTTTCTGAAAAATAATATACAAAACCGTTTTTAGTATGAGTGGGGAGAACAATATGGCTAACAGTTTATTTTATTACATTCTAAAAAAGTTTTAGGACAATCTGAAACAGACCGGAGTATTTTCCCTTCTATTTCTCTTCCTGTTTTCTGTGTTAATCTTCTGTCGACATTATCCGTGAAATCTACAAAGTGGTCAAACAAGGGTAGGTCGGTATCTCACTTTCTGTTATATGTGTGTTCCATTTTATGTACTTATTTGGCTATTTTCTTGTGTTTATAATCAGGTAAAGTTAATTCGATTGTATTGTTTGTGGGCAGGGTACCAACATGCTCTCACGGCTTCTTCATGTGCGTCATCCAAGAGCAAAGCAAGCTGTCATCACTGCAATTGATTTACTAGGTTTGTAATTATCTTTTGAAGAATTAATTATTATTTATTCTTGTTGGTATCCTTTTCTTCTTGTTGCTTATGCTGTTATTATTGTCATGGAAACTTCTTATTTTTTGTTCTTGTCACTTCACAACCTTCGGAAAATGGACATTTGTGGAAGTTGTGGTTATTTTGCCATACAAACCATAGTTTTAGAAATCAATGAATTAAAGATACTAATTCTATTATAAATAGACTCCCGGTGTGTTCAGGTTTTACAAACGATCTTCACCAATTACCTCTCAGTTCTATGTTGTTTAACATTTTCCATTTCTGTCTTGCTCTCTGTCTTGCCAACACCCTCTAAATTCAACATATATGTTGGTTGACATGGCCCTGTTAATTTTGTGAGCACGGTGTGATTCTGATGATGCAGGTAATGCTGTCATTAGCGCTGCTGAAAGCGGTGCACCATTTCCATTGAAACGAAGGGACCAATTACTTGATTATATATTAACATTAATGGGCCGAGATGATGAAGACGGTTTTGCTGATTACAATGAACTTTTGCATACACAGGTATATAAATAATGTTGAACGAGTTGTGGTGAAGGTGAAAGAAGCCACTTGCTAATTTAAGCTGGAGAATATTTGAGTTTTCTAATGTGTTTTGTTTTACAGGCCCTCGCTATAAGTGCTTGCACTACGTTGGTGTCTGTGGAGCCAAAACTAACAGTTGAAACTAGAAACCATGTTATGAAGGTATGGGCTTTCATTCGATTTTATGAATGTATAATTTGCAATTTCAGCTGTCTGAGTCTGAGTTTCCTGATGAATTTAACAGGCCACATTGGGGTTCTTTGCAATACCAAATGATCCAGTTGATGTTGTCAATTTCCTTGTGGATAACCTGATCACTCTTTTATGTGCAATTCTTCTCACTGGGTAAATTAAATAAAAGGCTTCATATTATTTGTTCTTCTTTAGTTTCTTGTTTGTTTATGTTACGTTTCCTTTTGAATATTGAACTTCTATTGTTATTTTCTCATACTCTGCCTCATTGTATTTTCATCGCTCCTCTCAATCTCAAATACATTCTTATAAACGTTGCTTTTCACTTAGATCTGTTTAATCTTCATTCTGGGGCTATCTTTGTAATATATATTGTTGGTGCTACCGTGCTGCATCTTACACTCCACAAATATAATATCTTCATCTTTCATCTTTCTATTTCTAAACACACCCATCACTCGGAGTCATCTCCTCTCAAATGCTTTTTTTTTTTATTATATAAATCCCAACATAGCATTGGTCTTATCTTAGATCTGCTCCGTTTTCATTCTGGGCTATTACTTTTGTAACATATTACTGGTGCAGCACGTTACACTTCTTAAGTATAATATCTTCATCTTTCATCTCCCTCTTTCTGAACACACCCATCACTCAATTGATCCATTGAAAACATTATTGTATTTTATTATGTCGTCCTTTGTGTGTAATATTTTTTTTACTCATACTAATTAGCAAACATAATATTTAGTGGAGAGGATGGAAGAAGTCGAGCAGAGCTACTAATGCTTATCCTGAGGCAAATTGATCAATTTGTCACTTCCCCTGTTGAGTATCAGAGGAAAAGAGGCTGTCTTGCAGTCCATGAGATGCTTCTCAAGTTTCGGATGGTTTGTGTTAGTGGGTATTGTGCACTGGGCTGCCATGGGAGTTGTGCACATAACAAGCAAATTGACTGTGCTGTATATGGGAATTTTTCAAAGCTACCATGTATATGTTCCTTTACACAGCTTTGAATTGTTTCTCATTTATATATTCTTAAGTATATTTTTTACTATTTTTTCGTTTCTTCAACTTCCAGCTGCATTTGTATTGCCAAGTCGTGAAGCTTTATGCTTGGGAGATCGGGTAATAATGTATCTTCCACGTTGTGCAGACACGAATTCTGAAGTCAGAAAAATATCAGCACAAGTAAGTGCTTCCTGTGTCTTGTCTCTAGTGAATAGAAAGCATAACCCCTCCATGTCTTTATATAGTTTTCTGAAGTATTATTTGGTGTATGAAGTGCATTTTCTCTAACGGTCACTTCTATAGGGGGGGTATTCCTGCCTTGTTCTTAGATAGTCCGATCAATTGTTAACTTATGCATGAAGAGGGCAGAAAATAGGGAGACCAGTCACCTTACGAGCAGAGGTATCCCTTTGTAAGATAAAATGCTTAAAAGAATAACTGCAAAATAACAATGGCTATTCAACAGAGAACAGAATACCCAACTCCCCCAGTCCTTTCCATGCTCAATTTTCCTACCCTTTCTTCCCCCTTTATATTTTCACTCCTCAATTCTGCCATTATACATGAATATCCTTCTCCACTCGGCATGTTACAGCTGTCCATGTTGTTGCAGTCTTGCCTTTCTCTTCCAACGGACTCCTCCCTTAGCACGATTTCTGCAGTAGTCTACCTTCATATGGCCCCCTCTTCACAATTTATCCCACTCCTCTTCATAGGTCTTTCAATTCCTTTTTTTTTTTGGCAGATTCTTGATCAGCTTTTCAGCGTCTCTCTTTCACTTCCAAGACCTGCAAGTTTTTCTATATCTTCTGAAGATATAGAGTTATCATACAGAGCTTTGTCTGCTCTTGAAGATGTGATAGCCATATTGAGAAATGTAAGTCCATTGACCACCTTTGTTTTATTACCTTGCTTGTTTTTCCATCTTTCCTGCATTTTACAGTTGCCAAAGAGAACAAACGAGACCGAATATCTTTTTGGTTTTCGTGTATACAGGATACCTCTATTGATCCATCAGAAGTTTTCAACAGGATTGTTTCTTCCCTCTGCATTCTGTTGACAAAGGATGAGGCAATTCTCTGAGTCTCCGTGTGTGTGTGTGTGTTTTTTTTTTTGTGATTAAGTTATAATTAACAAACTTCATTGGTATACTTGTACAGCTGGTTGCCACACTGCATGGCTGCTCAATAGCCATATGTGATAAGGTCAAGCAGTCGGCTGAGGGGGCTATTCAAGCTGTTGTTGAGTTTGTTGCAATGAGAGGAAGTGAACTGACTGAGATTGATATAACAAGGTTGAAAGCATATATAGTAATGTTACTCTTGAAAACACCCTTGGTTATATGATCTTCTGACCTGGTAAATTTTGAGCATAAGTTATGGTAATGAATTTGCTTACAGAACAACACAATCATTGATCTCTGCTACTGTGCATGCAACTGATAAGCATTTGCGTATGGAAACTCTTGGTGCTGTATCCTTTTTTCTTTATATTTTAAATTTAAATTTAATACCTAGTGACAAAAGGTATATCTTTTGTAGGCTGTCTTTTGCTGTTGTTCAACTTTTTGGAACCTGTTGAATAAGAGAGAAAACAAGAGCATTGGATTAATTCTGTGTGTTTAGGCTACACTACAGATAACATATTTATAGTGGAGAAAGAAAATATTTTATAGTAATTACATGATTCTAACATAATTACAAGATCCTAACTATGTTTTGGACAATCTTCTCTAATGAAATGATAGCCTATCTTGATAAGTTTGGTCCTTTTTTGAAACACTAGATTTTTGGTAAATATGCAAGGCTTCCTGATTATCACAAATAAGAGGCATCTGCCTAACTTCCCCAAACCTTAGTTCCTGAAGCAACCTTTTAAGCCACATCAGCTTGCAAATAGCGGTTGCCATAGCTTGATATTTTGCTTCTGCACTTGACCAAGCAACCACACTTTGCTTCTTACTTTTCCAGGAAATCAAGTTGCCACCAATAAAGACAAAACTGATCCAATCTGAATTATAGTACCCAACAACCTGAGTATGACCCTTTTGTTCATACAAGAGTCTGTTTCCGAGAGCTACTTTGATGTATTGACGGATGCGAATAACTGAATCCCAATGCCCCTTACAAGGATAATTGAGAAATTGACTTACCATACTCACTGCAAAAGTGATATATGGGCGAGTGACCATAAGGTAATTCAGTTCCCAACCTGTCTTCTTTGCCTCTTTGGATTAGAGAGAGGCTCCCTTGATCTGGCATAAGCTTAACGTTAGGATCCATAGGAATGTCTACAACTTTTGCCCCATCAAATCTATCTCTTACAAGATGTCCATAGCATACTTTCTTTTAGAGATTACAATGCCATTCTTAGACTGTGCAACTTTAATCCCTAAAAAGTATAGAAGTTTGCCAAGATCTTTGGTTTGGAAATGGTGATGCAAGTGTTGCATCAACAGTGTAATGCCATGGTGTTCATTGCCAGTTATATTAATATCGTCAACATAGACAATTAAAGAATTGCACCATGTGGTTGAGTTACAATAGAAGACAGTGATCTTTTTTTATTTTGAGTCATATCAAACTGTTGTTTCGCCGTGCTAAACGGCCAAACCATACCATAGGAGAGTGCACAAGGCCATAAAGAGTTTTAGGCCGTTGACATACAAGTCGGGAAGACTCCCCCTGTGCAACAAATCCAAGCGGCTGCTCCATATACACCTTTTCAATGAGATCACCATGAAGAAAAGCATTCTTAATATTCAACTGATAAAGGGGCCAATGGGAAGGACAATGGGAAGATCAGGTTGAGGAGATAGGGCCGGGGGAGTCAACCTTGAAGGTAAGTAACAGAGTGGCAATGGTGGCAGGGGTCGGTTCCTGACGGCGATACACCTACATAGAAGGAGGCGTAGGATCATCTGGAGCATTTGTCACATCAATCATTTAAAACATAACCTGCATAGGAGTAATAAAAGGGGGACTAGTGGTAGACACAAACTTAGGGGAGGTGGGAGACTCAAAGTAAGTTGTAGACTCAAAAAATATGACATAAGTGGAAACAACATAATGACGAAGAGTTGGAGAATTACATTTATTACCTTTTTAAGATTGAGTGTAACCCAAAATCACATTTGTGGGGATGCGTAGAGAGCTTATGAAGCCTTGGACCAAGGTTGTGGATAAAACAGGTAGTGCCAAAAACACGAAGGGGAAAATAATAAAGTGACTCGTGTGGAAACAAGATAGAGTGAGGTAGCTGGTTGTCAAGGACAGAGGAAGGCATGCAATTGATGAGATAACATGGTGTAAGCACAGCATCACCCCGAAACTGGTGAGGGGCATTACCAGCAAACAAAAGCGTTGAGTTGTTTCAATGAGATGTCTATTCTTCCTTTCAGCAACTCCATCGTTGTGAGGAGTATGGGCAAGAAGTTTGATCCAATATGCCATAAATGCTTGAAACGGTTGAGATAAATACTCACGAGCATTATCACTTCGCATCGCTTTAATAGAAACACCAAACTGATTTTTTATTTCATTGTGAAAGGATTGAATAATTGTAAACAACTTATAACAATTCTTCATTAAAAAATAACCCGGTAGAATGAGAAAAATCGCAATAAGCGTAACAAAATATTGATAAACCAAAGTAGGCACAGTACAACTAGGACCCCAAACATCAAAATGATCTAAGGCAAATGGAGACGTAGCTCGAATCATAGCACGGCTCTGAAAAGAAGTATGACTATGTTTTTCTAATTGACATGACTCACAAGAGAAAGTGGACAATTTAGTGAGGTTAGGTACCATGTGTTTTAACTTAAGCTAGGATGATGCATAAGGAGGAGTATTGAATTGGCTGCTGAACCAGCATACGTAGTAGGTTAAAGCTTGTAAAGCCCATGTGACTCACATCTGGTGCCAATTATCCGTCCTGAACTTTGGCCGCGTAAGATAACAGAGTCCTTAGTAAAAGAGATGAGACAATCGAGGGATCGGTTGAGACTACTAATAGAAAGCAAAATAAAGGGCGAACCGGGAAAATAAAGGATCTTATCAATAGAAAGAGAAGGGAGGGGATGAACAATGCCAAGCCCTTGAGATTGTGTTTGCGACCCATTAGCCATGGTGATAGATGGCAAATAACCAGAAGTAGAAAGAGTAAAGAAAAGAGTCTTATCACCAGATGAACGGTGGTCCCAAAGTCAAGAACCCAAGTACCAGTAGAACCTGAGTGAGAAACACAAGCAAAGAGATTACCCGTGTGCACAACTGAGATAGTGGAACCGGAGGCCTGACGCTCATCATACCAACAGAGGATGTCAGCAAAAGTAGGTTTCAAATTCGGAGCTGAAGCAGAAGTGACTGAGGTGTTCAAACCAGAAGATTCAACGTTCCTTGACGAAGAATGCATTACGGTCAGTTGAGAAAGGGCCAAACATGTACCAAAGAGTAGAAAAACAGCGCCAAACACTATGTACGAGATCCCAAATCAGGAAAAGATAAGCAGAGATAGAACCGCTACAACAAGGCGAGTCCGGCGATACAAACGGCTGCCGGAAATATGGCTGGATGCACCCTCACGCGCTATGAATAGGTGGTGGCACTTGGTTTCACCTAAAATGGAAAGATTGCGCGTGGATGCTATGTTGGCTGTGAAACTTTTGGTCTTTGCTGCTGTGATGGAGGCGTGCCCAATCCACTAGGAGGCTGACATAGAAACTGCCATATGCGGTCACCCGAGAGCAAAATAGCATGCGGTGAACAGTAGTGCTGCTCACAAAACTGAAAAATGGAAAATGAAACAGTTTTGGAGAAAAAAATGCTCCATTGAACCCGGGGTCCACCGGGGAAAATATTTTGGATAGCCTCGTTTTGCTGTAGATACCAATATAGTTGTTTATATTATGTGAAAAGCATTGCTCTCTTTCTCTCTCACAGTATATGATTTTTTTTTTCAAGCTGGTTACCTCAAAAATTCATCCTTTACTGGTTAAAAGATTTGTTCTTTGGCTGAAAACACTAGTCCAAGAACTGTTTTTGATGAAGTCCTGGCTACTGCTGGAAGGGATACAGTCACAAAGGATATATCTAGGCTACGTGGCGGATGGCCCATGCAGGATGCATTCTGTGTAAGTCATCATTTTCAGCTAGAACATTTTTACTCCTCTCTAATTCTGATTGTTCCCCTGTTCAGTTTTATTCTTGAATTTATTTAGTGTTTGCGCATAGCAGTGATTAGAATGGTAATAAAAGGGGATTCTCTGTATTTATTTTAGTCTATAATGCACAGATATGGGAGCTTGTTAGGCCTCAGATAGATGAAGATAGGACTTGGTTTTATGTTGGCAAAAATTAAAAAAGTTAAATATATATAATCTTCATTGTTGGTGCTTGGGTTTATGCGTGCTAGATTTGGGATTGATTGTATAAAAGAGCATTATTGTTGAGTTTCTGGTTCATTTTAATTTATTTATTTATCTCTCTTTCTTTCAACTCACCCTTTTCTTGCTGTTTGTTACTTCTTTTCTTCTTCAAACACTTCCGTCTTCGTATGACATTTTAGTTTCATGTTGTAATCTGTGCTTCTAGTTGAAGATAGGATTATCAATTAATTGATTTTGATTTAGAGTACATTTTTTTCCCAGGCATTTTCTCAGCATTTGGTACTGTCACTTATGTTTCTAGAGCACGTGGTATCTTTCCTTAGTCAGATTCCTATTCTTAAAGGTGAAGCAGAGAGAGTAGAGGATAGCCAGGTCGACAATCATGTGGAGGATGGAAAACTGCAAGCTGCGATTTTCGCTCTTACTGCTTTTTTCAGGTCTGTATTATATCTACTATGCTTTCTTGAATTGAAGATATGTATCAATGATCCAACATTTCTACAAACCTTTATTTTATGCAGGGGTGGGGGGAAAGTTGGAAAAAAAGCTGTTGAACAAAATTATGCTTCTGTTCTTTCAGAGCTTACACTGCAACTTGGAAGCTGTCATAGTTTAACCAACTCTGGTCAGCACGAACCATTGCGGTGAGGATCTGCCATTCATACTTGCTTGTTGCACTCCCATTTGTGCTGCATGTCTAGCATACTTTTAAACTATACTTCAATACTTCAAAATTGTAAATGTTGAAGATAATAAGATAATTAAGAAAAGAATGTTTTGATATGTATAGTTGATGTAAGTTTGGATGGTTTTCGAGTAAAATTATGGATATATTTAAATCTTTAAGTAAACCCCCAATGTGTGTTTTCACATTCTGATCGACCTTTCTTTTTCTAGGGCATAGTATTTTAGTCATATGATTTAGTTGGTGCATTTAGGAGATGAAGGTACCAAGGAAACCAAAGTCTGGGCCGAATGTCTTAGTAAACATAAAATGTGCGAAAAAAGTATGTTGTTGCACACAAATATGCACACAACTGCAAGTTTGAGACTTATGTTCAATTCCTCTTTTATTTCCTTGTGCAGGAATCTTCTTACTGCATTTCAGGCATTCTGTGAGTGTGTTGGTGACCTTGAGATGGGCAAGGTAGACAAACTTATGAAATTGCTCCATTCAGTGATCTAAGTTATGGTCTTGTTAGAAAAGCAATATAAAGAGATTTCTTTATCCAGATTTTAGCTAGAGATGGGGAACTATCTGAAAATGAGAGGTGGATTAGTCTTATTGGAGACATTGCAGGCTGCATATCTATAAAGCGGCCAAAAGAGGTAACAAATAGATTTCGAGTATACTCCTATGCAACCAGATATATGCATTAAGATTATATATACAGATGAATTTATATTTCTATGATCAAGAAGTAAAATGCTAAGATATTGGAGTAGCTACAGTATACATTGAAGAAATTGCGATTTATAATTACGTGCTTCCTTTATCTGTTGGTAGTGTTGGAGATACAAATCAAACCCATTTCTTGGAATTTGATAACAGCTTAAAGCTACTAATTTCAGATTTATGAGGTTCTTGACATGCTTTCATAAATCAGAAGTCATAATCTGTTTGACCAAGTGGTTAGTAGTTGAATCCTCACTGCCTCTGTTGCATGAGGGGATATGTATGTTGAAAATATGAATAAGAACTACATTTGAGCCTTCTTTTAACAGGTTAAACTTTTGTGCTTTAGTTGTTTTTTTATTATTATTATTATTATTATTATTATTATTATTATTATCATTATTATTATTATTATTATCATCATCATCATCATCATCTAGAGACAGTCATGATAACTAAATCAATTGATTGCGTGTATTTACAAAAAAATCAATTGATTGCTTATGAATATGAATGCCAATAATTTAATGATTTTATCTCTTTGATAATGTGCCCGTTTGTTATATCTTAACGTCGTGAATAGAGAGTTGATTATTTTTTTTATTGATTAAGATAAAAATCCGAAGCTACTTATGTTTAGTTACAATTATAAAAATTATTTTTTTTAATCTTCTCTCTTCTACTACAAATTATTATTTCTGGAAGCATCTCAATGTAGCTCCTCAAAACAAGCAGAAATCAAATTATTTTCTACTTATGGTTATTTTTAAAATTACAGACAAGCGTATTAAAAAGAATTGTTTTTTTTATTAAAAGAAGTAATTATTTTACAAAATAAGCAAATAATAAACCAGCTTAATATCACTTAGTAAGAGCGTGTTTGGATTAGATTTTTTTCAAACATACGTTGAATAGTTATATTTTGCACTTAAAAAAACTTTTAATTATTCTTTTAACAAAGAAAAAAGTTTTATGTGCTTCAGCTAAAAATTGGTTATTTCAAAAAGCTTCAAAATTGCTTTTCACAGCTTAAATTTATCTTAAAAATCGCTTTTGACAGCAAATATATCCAAACAAAAATCAATTATGTCTCAGACAATCAATTTTTTTTCACAGCTTATTTTCACAATTAATCACAGCTAATCCAACCACACCCTAAATTTAATTCTACCTTGTTCAGTTACATGGAATATGATAGGTCCCAAGTGTCTGCTGGACCCGGTCCTAATTTAATCCTTACCTCAGGTTCAATGGTTAAGTCTAGTCCCTGGATAGTTTAATATAGAAAGAAGGCGGTAAAGAATGTATACTTGGTTAAACTAAGTTGTTTTTTCTGTTATGAGTCTGATTTTTAGGTAAGAGAATTTTTAGGTAAGAGAATGTGTTAGGAGGTAGTTTTACAGTAGTATTAGTTAACTACTTAATTGTTTTTTCTATAATGAGGCTGATTGTATAAGTAAGGAAGAGAATGTGTTGGGAGGTAGCTTTTACAGTTGTAATAAACCTTAGGCAGAGATCATTCTCTGAAGAGCTTATGCTCTAGGCTTCTTCTCTGTGTTGATTAATCATCAATATTCAATATTAAATAATATCGTTGTCTGACAATGATAGGAGTAGAAGAAAACACAGATAAAAGAATCAAGAATTTTATTATTGATGATGAATCTGTTAACAGAGAAGAATCCAAGAGCATAAGCTCTTCAGAAAATGATCTCTTCGTAAGGTTTATTACAACTAACAAAAACTACCTCCTAAACACATTCTCTTCCATGCTTGTACAATCGGCCTCATAACAGAAAATACTTAACTAACTCTACATTCTTCACCGCCTTCTTTTATTCTATACTAAACTATCCAGGGACTGGACTTAACCGCAGGACCTGAGTTCAGGACTATAGTAGGATCGGGTTCAGCATAGAATTGGGACCTATCAAAATATGTGGAACTGTTTGATGTCATTTTTGTAATGAGCCTATCCACTATTCATAAAGGTTTTCTTTTGTAAGAAAGGAGGACCAGGCTTCCTTAAGTGTAAAGGTTGCAGTGTGATGGATTATGTTGCTTACTGATTGAAATGAAATAATTTTCAAGAATCAGTTTTTGCTATTCCTTTTTGTTGTGTTAGGATATGTTATTTTTTCATCGTTTCAGTGTTCTGCTTATACAATGATTACTTAGCTGATTGTTTAGAATACCTTAAGCTTGGAGTGGTCTGTTAGTTTGATAGAAGAACGTATGAAATGAGCCTGTCTTACCACTTGAATTTTTTGTAAGGTTAGGGATGAACTGCTTTATGGTTTCATATTTGATTATATCAAAAAAGGTGTATCATTAGGGATGAACTGCTTTCCTTGAGAGCTATTGAGTCATAGTTGCATGGTTAGGAGAACCACTATTATTGGTTTTTTTTAATGAAAATTTGAAAACAAAACTCTTGTCTTGTTGGAAACAGGTACAAAATATTTGTCTATTTTTTAAAAAATCATTGGATCGACCCCAAAAACACCAAAGGGAAGCTGCAGCTGCCGCCTTGTCTGAATTTGTTCGTTATAGGTGAGTATCAATGATAGTTTAAATAAGTTGCCCCCAGTTGATGCTGGAATATTTCATCAAGAGACCATTTGTTTGCGCTTTTTGATAAAAAGAAAAAGTCTTAATTTTTATTTAAAAAATGAATAAATATGTAAGGTTTTTCAAAGAAAAAAAATCTAAAAAATATGTTGTTTCATTGTTTCTTTCATAAGCTTAAAGTTGTAGCCTCTAGAGAAAAAAAGTGTCACAAAATTACTTCTTTTAACCTTAAACAAAAGGTGATCTTCCTTGACATGTGTTAGGAGTTAGGACCAACTATCCTTATCATTAGTTATTTTAGTAGGATTTAAATCATCATTAGTTATTCTTATCAATTAGTAAGATTTAAGATCATTAGTTGTTTTTATTAGTTAGTTGAGATTTAGAATGGAAGATAAGAATAAATAATGATAGTTTGTTAGTTAGGTTTTAGGCTATAATACTACTTTCCTTCTTTATAATTTGATAGGACCTCGGATTTATAAAAACAGAAAATAGAGAAAGATTAAGATAAAGAAAGAAAGTAGTATTATTGCTATGAAAACAGTGAAAATACAGAGGATAGAAAAGGGATGAAATCCTCCAAGAGTCTAAGACTCCTAGCCCATAGCTTAAGGCTCCTAATCTCTATGAGCAAATCTCTTAGCTTAAACTTAATAATAATAATTAACCTCCTCTTTCCACATCATTAACTCAATGATTCTAAATCCTATTAACTGATAAGAATAACTAATGGTAAGGATAATTGGTCCTAACAACATGTTTTATGGTTATTTATGCATACACTTGGCATTGCTATAAAATAAGGAAAATAAATATAATGGAATGAGTAATTTTCTGGAAGTGATAACTGTTCTATATTTGTATAATTGGATGCCTATAAACAATTATTTATAACCATTGGATAATTCGTGAGTGCTATTGTCTTAATAGGTGATATTTCTTTTGTTGGATTTTATTAAAATAATCATAGTTGGTACTCCTCCTAATAGTGTGGGGAGAACTAATTGAGGTTAGTTTATGAGGGAGTGAGAGGAGTAAATCCGGGCTATGCAACCGTACATAGATTGTAAGTGTTTTGAAGTCGCTTGACATTTTAAAAAACTCACATGATTTGTGTATTCTAATCTTAACCATTCATTGGAAGATCTACTGACCAAAATTTATTAATCTCACCCTCAAATAAACTGACCTTTCTCACCTTAGTTGTCTGGACGACCCAAGTGAGGAAGTTTAGTTTATGGGTTAAACACATAGGAGCTCCAGGTGCGGGAAGATGTTCACTTTTAGCAACTGTAATTGTAATGGGTTGTCTTCTCATCATAATAATAAAAAACAAGTTGTTTTGGCATATTGTGAAAGAAATTCTAACTATTGAGCTGAGGTTCTTACTGATTTCTGTAATCAATTATACAGTGGCGGTCTCAGTTCACTTCTGGAGGAATTGGTCGAGGTTTTATGTCGGCATGTATCAGATGAGTCTTCAACTGTTCGGCGTTTATGTTTGCGAGGATTAGTACAGGTCTAGTGTTTAACTGTTTTTTTTTGTCATGTAATCCTGGCTTATTCTTTTCCAATCATAGTTATTATATCATTGATTTAACTGTTTCAACTTTCAAATGCTTAATTGTTTGCTACTGCTCCTCCTTTTGTTTCATACTTTATTTCCTTGTCTAAGGGAATCTTCATAAGTTCACATAACTTACTGTTCATTTGTCAAGACATGAAGATTAACTTCTTATTTGAAGTACTAGTGTGTATAAGAATTCTCTATAATGCATGTATATAATAATTGGCCATCTGATATTTATCAATGAATGTGTCTCCAAGGTGTTCACTTTAAGCTTCGGAATAGTTTTTCTTTTTTATGGAGTAGATTTCTTCGACCCTCCTTCTGTGATTTGTTGTGGTGCTCCCCATTCTAAAAGAATTGAATTCTCCAAATATTGAAGTTGCAGATCCCGTTGATTGATATTTTGAAGTATACAAGTCAAGTATTGGGTGTTATATTAGCTCTGCTGGATGATTCAGATGAATCTGTACAATTAACTGCAGTATCATGCTTATTGATGGTGAAGTTCTTTGTCTCCCGGTTTTGTAGTGTTTACTTTTCTATCTTTTAAAATTCAGTTATTTACTTTACTTTTGGGCTTTTCTTAGATTCTCGAATCTTCACCTGATGATGCAGTTGAGCCCATTTTGCTCAATCTTTCAATACGGCTTCGAAATCTTCAAGTGAGTCCATTTACTGTTTTATTTATTGGATATTCTTTTTCTGTGGATGTGCCTTGGAAATTTTTCATCTAGTAGTGATGTAAAAGCACCTTGTCTTCAGTTCTAAGTGTTACAGAATCGAGAGAAAAAAAGGAAGAACTGAGTCATACTGAATAGTCTTTATACTGTATTGATGGTAAAGTGACTTTAAAATAGGCAGGGCTGAAGTTTTTATAGAAGGGAAGATGCTAACTCTGTAATTGAAGTCAGTTACTGAGTTTGCTACAATAGGGGATACACAGGGGAAAGTAAGCAGAATAACTAAGAACTGGAACCAGAATAACAAGGCTAACCTATCTATATTAACTAGCTATCATCACATACTCTAATACTACGGGTGCAGGTTTACAGAACTCATTTGTCAGTAATCTTGTTTGACAAATACTTAACACTATTTGGTAAATAACAGACAAGCATGAATGCGAAGATGCGAGCCAGTTCTTTTGCGGTATTTGGAGCACTAAGCAAGTATGGAATTGGGGCACTAAATGAAGCATTTGTTGAGCAGGTATGTTGCCATTTGGATTGCTGCACCTTTTCTTGGTTCCTTTTATTTTCTAAATTATGACTATGAAATAAAGTACTAGGTTCCATGTGTTCACTAGTGTTATTGTCCCATATCAACTAAAAACATGTCCAAAGTTGAATATATACAAGTGTCATGGCATTGTGGTGGAAGCAATGGCCAAGTTGTATCGCCTAAACCTAAAACTGTTTGACCCAAAAAACCTAAAAGCATAACTTAGGGTAAAATGGAAATTTAATACATCATTTTTTCAATAAAAATACCTACAAATTAAAAGAGACGCGTGGGAAGCATGTTATTTCTAAGTAGCGGACCCATTGACGTTACTGATGTTGATTAATTAGGGGAGTCGGGTATAACTTCTGAATCAAGAAGGGTCTAAGTGTAATTACTCCTAAACTTAGGAGAGTTGGTGTAATTTCCTTTTTTAGTTTTTCTAAAGAAAGGGGTTCCTAAAGTAACCCTACTTGCGCAAAACCTGGAGACCATCCATCCACTCTGACCTCTTGCCATCTTTATCTATGGAAACCGGTGAGTGTCGGGGTGGTTCTTTTCCATTTTCTTCCACTGGCTTTTGTAGCTGTTGTTTTCCTCTCTGGTTTCATACAACCGTCTCTATTCTTTTTCTTTTTATCCATTTATTTTTGTTTTTTCTTCTGTTAATTTTTTCTCTTCCGCCCCCTTGTTTTTTTCCCTACTCCTTTTGTTTCTGTTTTCCCACACTATTTTTCCCCCTCACTTTTCTCCATTCAGGTTTTTTTTAAAAAAAAAAATATATATATATGGTGAACCATTTCTTTTCTGTTTCTATTGCACTTTCTTCTTTTTTTTTCTCTGTTTTTTGTGTTGTTTTTTATTGCTTCATTGTATTTCTCCTCTCTTTTATATTGGTGAAGAGGTGTTTATAAGATCTTGAATTCAATATTTGGTCTTAAGTCGCTGAATCAATAAAGTATCACTGTTTTTTCGGCTTATTTTTGTTTTTGTTTTTCTATTTTTTTCATCTGTATAACTTTCTCCATTTTCGCATGATTCAATAGTTGGTACGGCATATCAGATAAAAGCATTTATATTTTGTAATACGGAAACTTGTTCAATTGGGTCGTAAATCATAATACGCATAATGGCATAGGCGCGATTTACAAAATTTTTCAGTTATTTTCCGTTTTTGTTTGCTTATTATTTTGCAACATAACTGGGACATAGTAATCTAACTATGATCTTCTCATTTGTGAATTTCGATTGCCAGTATTGTTGATTTAACAAAGTGATAATCACGATACATTTGGAAAAAAAAGATTGCCTCTTTTAAGCTGGTTCCTTATATAGACTATTTGCCTCTATATCACTGCCAACCAATGGTTCCTTTTCTTGCCCTTGCTAAAGCCCTGAGCAAGCTTCATGCCTTGACGTCTCCCTGCATTTTCTCAAATGAACTACCGGTCTCCAAATACAAGATTTTACTTGTCTACTTTGTATGCCATTAGAAATTTTTGCACTGATCTGTTTAATTGTCAATTTCTAACTTTTCCATTTTGATTATTTAAAGTGTCTACTCTGTGTAGTTCCAATTGTTTTTTACTCAATAGGCAGCTTTTAAAGTTAGCTTGTTCAGAACTTCGAGTATTACTTAATATCTCATAAACTATCAGTGAAATTGAGAAGAGAACCATATTCTTAAATTTAGATTTTGGGCCTATAACTTATTCTCAAAAGCTCACTCATAAGAAGAGGATTACCATACCACTTATATACTATGTGGTGGCCATATGAGAGTCAAGGTGAGACTTTAAACACATCCCCGCATGCCCAGGACTAGACATCTAGAGCGTAGACAAATACAGGTGCCCTAATAAAGTAAGACTTTCAATACACCCGTCATGGGTGGCCCAACAACACATATAAGATAGGTTCTGATACCATCTTAAATTCAGGCTTTGGGCCTAACTCACTCTTAAAAGTAGCTCATAGGAGGAGGATTACCATACTATTTATATCTCTAGTTAGTAGGGACTTTCAGAAACACATAGAAAAGAAAAGAAAATGATAATCATGAGTGACCAAAGCAGCATAGTGTAGCTTTCGATTGGTACTTTGTACATGTCTCATGTTGTATAACTAGATATGGAGAGTTTCATAGATACTTAATGTCTTCGACCATTGTTAGCAAATTTATGGTGCATTCTGAGCATAATTGTCATCTTATTGTTTTGTTTAATGCTTTCATTGCATGATATGCCAGATGAATCAATGACTGTCTTATAATGTTTTCGGCAAACTCATTCTATGTCAATGATTGTTTTCAAAGGTACATGCAGCTGTTCCCCGCCTTGTCTTGCACCTTCATGATGAAGATGTTAGTGTCCGATTAGCCTGTCGGGTAATCAGCCACCACCCTGGATTTTCTTGAGTTGGAGTAATTTTTAAAGAAACTTCTAACATGATAAATAATCTTTTTGAAACATATTGACTGCAGAATACCCTGAAACGTGTGTGCCCGTTGATGGAAATTGAAGGATTGCTAGCCCTGCTAAACACACACAGTTTCCTTTCTGATCATCGGTATGGTTCGACAGATCTTAACCTTGTTTAGTTTTGCAATTATTTAAAACAAAAAATCTAATTTGATGAATATTACAACTGGCATCTTTTGTGATTTTAGGAGTGACTATGAGGATTTTCTCCGAGACATTTCGAAGCAATTTATTCAGCATCTCCCCTCTAGGGTAGATACTTATATGGCATCAACTGTACAGGTTCTCTTGTTTACTCCTTTTGACACGAAATCGGTCTATTTTGTTTTTGTTAGTTTTTTTACTAACATTAAGAGTATGTGTTTATTTGGTCAGTTTATTCTTAATGAGAGAGCATATGATTTTTTTTAAGTGATTTTTCTCCCAAGACTAATCAAAACAAAATATGCACTAGGCGTCTAGTCTTATGAATTGGTGCCCTTTTATTTTCTTTTGTTGCTGCTTTCCATTCCTAAACAACATATTTCCCTCTTTGGATCCTATGGGTTGTAATCACCTTTTGTTTCCATGTTAGTTTATAGTTTAAATGACTCGTATGTTTTATATGAACGAACATACACTTTTATGGTTCTAACATTTTCCCTAAGTTTTTTAAGTTCCATCTTATCTGTTTTACAAGTCACAACACGATGTTTCAGGAAAAAATAGTCTCTTGTTTGAATTTAATCATGTTTTGTTTGATTTTTGTGTCTATAAAAGTTTAACATTAAACAAGTGAGAGACCATATAAAAGTTAATGAAGAGATAGACACATGATTTGCACATGACCTACATTGTACATGAAAGGGTCCATTCCCCAACGTTTCCATCCTTTAGATTTGTACTAAATTTGTGTCCAAGCATTTCTTAGAAAAACTTCAATTAGGTGAAAGTAGATAGATTTTTTATCCACAAAGGAGAAGAAAAGAAGCATTAATATCAGATCAATGATATGATATGGATTGTAAGGGTTTGAATTAGAGTCACTTGGAAGTGGAGCTCTCCAACCCTTTTAAGCCTCCAACTACGAATAAATAGGCAATACCCTTTTAAACTCCACCTTTTCTTTTGTGCTTATAGTTCAAGTAGTGAGCGTGATCTTTCAATTTCAGCTGGCCGAGTGGTCGTCATGGCATTTAGGATTGAAAGATGTCCAGTATATCTTGGATTGTTATCCAGTCTGGATTTTCTTTTCATGGCCTTTTTTTGCATGATAATTTTTCCCTACTGAGAGAGCAAACATGAATAATTCTACGGTAATAAAGCCAATAGAAGACCTAAATCCAACACTTTGTAGATTTTTTTATCTTATGTTTAAATCTAAGGTATTGAGAATTTGTTTATTTTCCTGATGAGGCAGGCTTTCGATGCACCATGGCCCATAATTCAGGCAAATGCTATATATTTCTGCAGCAGCATACTCTCTTTATCAGATAATCCGCATATTTTGGCTGTCTACCATTCACAGGTATTTCCTAATTGTGATTGGAATTTTCAGGAATTTCAGCTAAAACTGAAATCTGTATCTTCTTTTAGGTATTTGGTATGTTGGTAGGAAAAATGAGTCGATCACCCGATGCTGTTGTTAGAGCAACGTGTTCGGCTGCTCTGGGCTTGTTGCTGAAATCCTCGAATTCATGTTCATGGAGAGCTGTTCGTTTTGATCGGCCAGACTCGCCAATGAAGAACCATGACACCGAATCTACAAATAATTAGCAAAAATACATAACAATCTGAGTCATAATTAGCCAAGAATTTGAAGCATTGCTATGGTTATCTCGTTTGATTTCACAGTATGTGAAGTGTTTGCTAGCAATCGTCGTCTTTGTATTTGATCCATTTTTTGTCTCTTTGTTGTAAAGTTTGAAATGTACCGTCGATTTCTTTATTTATTCCTTTTATGTACATTAATGTTCGATGCAGTTGTGAATATTGTTGTATATTAATTACATGAAACTACATAACTTAGGAGATTCTTGTACTTTTCGTTGATATTCAACATCGGTATTATTTCGGTACATTAGTGTTCGATGCGATTATATTGTTGTATATATAATATATAATGTATATAATATATTAATTACATGAAACTACATTACTTAGGAGACTTGTGTATTTCTCTATGATAGTATTTAATTTCAGTATGATGACTATTAGTTTGATTTTTCAATTGATCTCCTGAAAATTGATGGCATACAGATAGATTGTCTCAAGAAATTCTGAGCTATCCAAATGTGAAGTCTGTGCTATGGAAGTGGTGCTATTGAAATGTTGTAATTGAGGGAAATTATAAAAAGAAAAAAGGTTGGCAGGTGTTTTGGTTTGCCAAAGGTGTAGTCCATTTGAATAGCTTGGAATCCTAATTTGTTTTGAGGAGAGGATCCGAACCCCAACCAAATCATGGACTTGATTTAATATAGATCTTAGATTTGGTTGAAGAGTCGACATGACGCCTTATCATATTCCATCATAGATTGGACAAACAATCTATTCCGTTTTGGGGTTTTGTAACTCTTGATTGATCTTTTTAGATCTGATCTGGATTGACATGTAGCATTCTGTTATTCTAATTAACACTAAGGAATACAAATGTAAAAAATTAATGTACCGAAAACAAATGTAATCTTGGGGGCTTTAAATTATGAGAAATACTTCAGTAGACAGGCCTGTTTTTACATTTATAAGGATACAAATGTAAAAAATTATTTTAAAAAATATTTTACCCAAAAACAAATGAAAAAAAAAAATATTATATATCTGTGAAGTATCTTGAATGTATTGTATTTTCTTAATTTATTGAACATACTTGAACTAGATTTTTTTTTGGTCAATACAGTACTTCATTCCATAATAAAACCACACAGTACATTAACTAATTATTCCACAAACCTAACAGTAACATTTTTTAGCCATATAGCAGACATAACCAAAGGAACAGCGCAAAAACAGGCCTGTCTACTGAAGTATTTCTCATAATTTAAAGCACCCAATATTATGGACAATGTGTTAGCATCTCTAGTAACCCACAAAAAGCCAATATATCTAAAACCACTACTAAAATACAATATGTCTTCTAAAACATTTTGTATAATTCACATTTTCCTTTTCTCTTATAGCATTAATTAATATCAAATTATTAGGTTCAAACAAGCAATTCAAGCATTCTAGATTCATTGCATTAATAATTGCATCACGCAATGCCATTGCCTCTGCCATTAATGCACTATTTGCTGTGATTCTTCTGCCGTATTTCAGGAATATGTGTCCCATATAGTTTCTTGTTACTACCTCAGTGGCACCTCTATTAGACTTTGAGTCAAATGCAGCATTGTGTTAACCATTTTATAAAATTTCAAATGATTAATTCGTTTCGAATATAGTGATAAAACGTGTATCATCCCTAGAGAGTACCAAATTCATTTATTTGAGAATTGGGCCAAGTTAACGGAAAAACATAGCAAAATGTGAATTTGTTGACGAGAAAAAGAGCCTTAGAAAATATTGAATATATAAAATAAGGAATCACCTGGATTGAATTTCATTACTTACTTTTGTTCAATTCAATAGTCAAATATTATATATAGAAAAATGCATACTCAAGTTTACAAGTACAAATCTAGAGCTTAATTTGTTGAAGCTTTAGGAACTAAGTTTTGCTTTAAAAAGTATTTAACACATTCATAGTGATTTCTATCTATCTTTAGACTAGAAATGTTATGAGAATTTCATCCAAACCATTTTGTAAATAAGTTTCTCAACTTTGCCACAAACAAAAACATAGAAGAGATGATCAAGCAAAACCAAACATGAAGAACAGAATTGAAATTCTATTTTATATATAAGAAATAACTATACAAAAGAAGATGAACAAAGGAGAAAAACAATTACATTCAATCCCAGATAAAGAGCTTAGCCAAGAATGGCCATGAACTTCAAAGAGAAATGCCTAGAATATAAGAACTATCAGAAGTAAGTTATTTTTCTGAAACTCTCTAAATTTCGCTGCTTCCTTCCTCACTCAACAAAGTTGTATTTATAGGTGTTCTAGCCAGGACTCTGACGCTCAAGCGCCAATTTAGGCTCTTGAGCACGGTCTTTAATACCACCAGCGCTTGAGCTCTAGCGTCAGGGCATTTCTTGCAATAAGTATCCTATGTTCGCCCATTTCCAGTGCTCTCACAGCGCTTGAGCGCTGGTTTCTTGCATATTCCAACACATTTTCCTTCTTATCTAGCTTCCAAAATACTTGAAAATACGTTTCTAGAGTTAGAAAATGATTATTTCTCCATGTTTACTCTTGAACTTACAAAGTATGAATTAGGGATGAAATTAACACAAAAAACTTGTTGTTCCATAAGATGATAAGTGCAAATTTCTCGGAGGAGTATGTGATTTGAGCCAAGGAAGGAGAAGATAAACAATTGAAGATAAACAATTCTTCCTTTTGAGAAGAAGAAAACAGTGTTTAAATAAAGAGGAAAAAATAAAAAATAAAAATAATAGTAACATCTTCTGGTACTTGATTGTAAATAATATAAATTCATATTTTATAAATTTTTATTAATTATTTAATAAAATAAAATGGAGCGAAAATAAGTAAAGGAGCCAAAATGAAAAAGAAAAAGAAAAAAATAATCAAACTGAAACTAAAAGCTTTTTTGTGAACTAATTAAATATCAAATACATATTTAATAATGTAACTAAAATATAAATATTTAATTAAAAATAGAAACATATAGTTCAGATTAAAAAATAAAAACTAAATATTAAATTTAAAAACAAAATTAAGTTTATATTTTTTTATAATCGAATCAAATTTATATCTATTCAAATCTAAATAATTTAATGAAAAATATGAATTAATTAATTTCTGATTGTCTCATATCAGTTGTTTAATTTGATTAGATAAGAAGACATAATGTCATCTTAATCGAGATGACACCGTAAAAAATACCATTGGGAAAGAAGAATCCTAATGAAGTCAGCAATATATACACACACTCAATTTTATGAACTAAACAGAATTAAAATATTTAAATTAAATAATTTATGAATAAATTATAAATTAAATAGATTGAATGAATTACAAACTTAAAAATAATTTAAATTCAAAAGAATTAAAATGAATTTAAGAACGCATCAGAAAATGTTTATATAATTGGACGTTATAGATGAGGTGATGAGATTTATAGTCATCAATAAATTATAGTCATAAAATCATATATATTAATCCATTATTATGCATGTATAATTGGAAAATGCATAGGAAACAAATCCGCCATGCTCCTCTAATTCCTCAATCACAATAATGTGAAATAATAAACAAATCTGTATAATTTTTTTTGAGTGAAGTATAGCTAGTACTCCATCACCTTTAAATACCTCCTTGTTCATCACCAATTTACAATCAATCATTCAATTTTTTTAATAGGCGAAAGTGCATGCACAACGGTTCAAATCACAATCGTTCCATATTTAATTTTCAATCTTATTGTGCATCTTTTACCTTTGACATGGCTAAGTCTCACTATTGTTTGGTTCCTTTGGTCTTTTTCATGGCTTTCTTCTTACAAGCCATGTCTGTCGACATTGACGATACATGGTATGACGCTCATGCAACCTTCTATGGTGACATATATGGTGGAGAAACCATGCGTAAGTATAAACGCCTCTGATCTTATGGGGATACGTATATGTGAGGATTTAGATCTATAATTCTATGTTATTGTACTTTTTATAAATAAAAAAAAAAGTATAAACTCCCCCTTTCTCATTCAAAATACAAAATCCATCATGATTCAATAACATAAAATAAATTTATTTAATTATGTGTAATTGAATGTAAGTTTTTATAATAGTTGTTTATGAATGAAAGTAACTTATTTTCGTAATTAAGTGCATTGCTGTGTTGATTTAAATTCTTAAATATCACCTCATGAATCTTTTAGAATTAAAATTCTCTTCAGACTAATTTGAACACTTTAATTAGTGTCTTTACTGCACTAAGCAAGCTAACCCCTTCCTGTTAGTAGGTCTTCATTTTATTACTCTTCATTGCGATGTGTCACTATGAACATTATTTTTTTTTAAGCACTATGAACATTATTATTTAATCACATTGATTACTCGCTGACCAAAAATCAAATTGATTTTTTTCTTTTCCGAAGTATAAGAAATCAAATTGATTTGCTATAATAAATATTAGGGTAAATTGCATAAAGTATCCCTGAGGTTTTAGAAAATAGCACAAACCACCAAATTTAAAAAAATTAGCAGTCCACACCATTTTCTCAAATAAACACTAATCATAGTTAAAACTCTCTATTTTTTTCTATAAATAAAAAAATTAATTTTCCTGTATATTTTTTTGTACAAAATTCATCAATTGAATCTTCTCAAAAAAAGTTTTTTCATAAAAAAATTATTTTTTCATAAAATAAAGAAATTGTTTTTTCATTAAATAAAAAATTATTTTTTCATTAAATAAAAAAATTATTTTTTCATTAAATAAAAAAATTATTTTTTCATTAAATAAAAAATTTATTTTTTCATTAAATAAAAAATTTATTTTTTCATAAAATAAAAAATTTATTTGTGAATAAAAAATTATTTTTTGTAAATTAAAAAATAAATAATTTACAAATAATGATAGTATTTCTTAATTTATTTTTTAATTTACAAAAAGTAATTTTTTATTCACAAATAATTTTTTATTTTATGAAAAACTAATTTTTGAGAAAATTTAGTAGATGAATTTTGCACAAATAATTATACAGGAAAATTAATTTTTTTTATTTATAGAAAAAAATAGAGAGAGATTTAACTATGGTTAGTGTTTATTTTAAAAAATGGTATGGACTGCTAATTTTTTTAAAATTTGGTGGTTTATACTATTTTCTAAAACATCAAGGGTACTTTGTGAAATTTACCCTAGATATTATTAAAAGCTAGTATTAATGCTGAGATCCATATGCATCCACAATAGTACTAATACCCTTCAATTAATTTTTTTATAATAACAAAATCATTAGTAATTGTATATCAAAATAAAAAATATCATTAGTAGTCCTTTACACGTGCTATTTTGGGTTACCCTAATTACATTTTTTTTTCATATTAAAATTATTATTTTTCTCTAATATAATGCATGAAATTATGGGATAATGCAGAGGGTGGTTGTGGCTATGGTGATTTGTTCACCCAAGGGTATGGGCTAGAGACCACAGCCCTAAGCACATCCCTATTCAACGACAGGTTAGCTTGCGGAGCCTGTTTTGAGATCAAATGTGTGAACGATCCACAATGGCGTAAAAAGGACGTCGACTCAATCAAAGTAACTGCCACAAATTTCTGTCCTCCAAATTACACAAAGCCTGATGGAAATTGGTGTAACCCTCCACAAAGACACTTTGACCTAACCATGAAAATGTTCATTACTATTGCCCAATACAAAGCTGGAATTGTCCCGGTTCGATATCGTCGGATCACTTGCTCCAAAATTGGGGGTGTCAAGTTTGAACTTAAGGGTAACCCTTATTGGTTGCTTGTTTTGGTGTACAATGTTGCTAGTGTTGGTGATGTTTCTAGTGTTAGCATTAAAGGATCTAACACTAGAGGATGGAGTCTTATGACGCGTAATTGGGGGCAAAATTGGAATTCTGGATCTAATTTTGTAGGACAAGCATTGTCGTTTAGGGTTACTACTAGTGATGGTAAAACTTTGGAGTTTGATAATGTTGCTCCTCCCAATTGGCAATTCGGTCAAACCTACCAAGCCAATGCTAATTTTTAAATGTGTTGGTTAAAAAAATTGTTATTTAGTAGAGACATGTGATACGAAAGTTGAACGAAAACTATTTATACCTATTATCATTCATGATGTTTTATTCTTTAAATTTTATTCAGTTGTTCAATTAGCATTATAACAGATCATAAAAGACATGTTCATTCGTAATTATTTATATGAGAGCTTTCGTACCAAATAGCGTTACTCATCAGTTAATTTGTAACGACTTTTGTGACATTTTAATAATTATTAATTAGTAGTGGATATTTGGGTTAGATTTTTTTTTTCAGAAAATAGTAATTGCCTATTGTTGTAAGCTCTATCAGTCAGTTTTTTAAAAAATAAATGATTATTTTTTGAGAAATAATCTTTTCTCAAATATAAAGCACTTTGTTGTAGTCATGTTGTATATGCTTGAGTGAATGTTGTCAAAACTCAATAAAAAAAAGTGCATGTTTGTATTTTCAAAATGGTTATTATTTGAGAATTTTAGTTGAAAGTGATAAATTTGTTTTTTATTTTACATAAATTGATAAACTTGTTTTTGTACATAGAGAAAATTGGTAAATTAAATATGGTGTTTGAAGGTACGCTTGATTTTTAGAAGGAGGAAATTTGGGTATACTTTAGAAAATTAAATTATAACTTATTAAAATATTCTTTTTATAAATGAATTAGAAACACGTTAACATTCGTGAATGTTAATATACTTTCAACTATTTTATAAGAGTATATATGTTTCTAAAAATAAGTTATAACCGGCTAAATAATTCTTATGAAAAATCAAGTAAGAATATGCTAGCAAGACATACCATTAAATATTCACTTGATTGATTGAAAAAAGTCAGGGGTTATTTGGTTTGGCCATTTTCTGTTTTCACTGATGAAAACAGAAAATGGAGTGAAAACATGTTTGGTTCTTTTTTTAAAAACGTTTTTAGTGAAAATATTTTTTAAAAATGAGTAAAAACAGAAAATGATAAATAGTCATTTTCGTTGAAAAAGCTGAAAACAAGAATCCACAAAAATATGCCACAGAGCTCTTCTTCTTCACTCGTAACACTCTTCTTCTTCTTCAGTGAAAATAGAGCTCGACAACGCTTCTTTCTCGCTCTACAACTCCTCTCTGCTGTCGCCGCCGCCACCGCCTCCTCTCGCTCCCTCCGCCGTTGTCGCCGATAGCACCAAGTAACACCTCTCTTCCTCTAAACGCGATTTGGAGGTTAGGTTAATTGATTAGGATTAGGTTTCAAACTACAATTCTGAAATTCATTTGTTTCTCTTTTTGATCTCTCACCTTGAAGGCTTCCTCTCTCTCTTACTTTGCAATTCATCTCTATCTCCATCTTTATTTTTGGATCTGTGTTCTCAAATTTGAGATTTACTAGTTTGTATTTTTCAGAGTTAGGTTAATTTTTTCCTGATTTATAATTTCGGTGGATATTTATATGTAATTTCCATGTATTCCAGTGCATGATTTATCATCTCTTCTGCCTATAATGTCCAAAAAATTCAATTAGTTAGACCCATGGATACTCACATGTGCTGATTTAGCAAAATTGCTTTATGCTTCTGGTTCTCTGCATAACTGTTCCGCTGTTTATTTCAACTCTCTTCTTACTCTCTTCTTTGTGTAACTGTTCCTGTTGCTTTATTTCAACTAACTGCCTAGGTGTTCATATTGCTGTTTATGGATTTTGATTTTATCTTATGTTCTAAGGGACAGAATGGAAAAAGATATATCTAAAGACAATATTTATGTTTGCTTTTTTTGTATTCTTTGTGCTAAATGATATCTAGAGTCATGTATTTTGGGTACATGCTGCTGCTTTCATATGGTTTCTTTGTGTTTGATACCTTTGCTTCATTCTTTGTGCTAAAACAGAAAATGCTTTGTTTCTTGTTTTAGTTTTTTATTGTGTGTATTATAGCACTTCTTGTGCTTTCTATTATTAATATATTTTGCTTTTTGCTGACCAGAAAAACATTTTATCCTCTTTTGCACGTCAGTTACATTTGTTTGAGAACCACCATTTACATTATTTCCTTTATATTTTTTTCCTGCTGTCTTTAAGTTGATGGCTTGTTAGTAGTGGCCATATATGAGACAAGCCAGCTATTAATATCTCTAATTTTTTTCCTCATATATTTTTATCTTCCACATCTGACTTGTGAATTTGCGATTGTCGTCTTCCATGTATCTAATTTATTTCACTGCACCATTTGCCATGGATTATTACCATTTGTGCTTACTAGCATTTGAAGGAAGTGAAACAATATATAAATGTTGCTTTTAATTAATTAATTAAAGTTTCACACAAAACTATTTTTTTTTGTGTGTGTGTATTTTAATAAAATGGTAATTGGCAACTTGGCATAGCTACAAGCCACTGGGATATAGTAGCTGGCAGATGCTGTTGTTTCCTGCTTTGTCCAATTTTGCAAAGAACAAACCGAAAAAGAGAGCTATGCGATCTCAACCGTGCTGATTTAGTCACTATCACTATTACTACCGTACAAAACAACATTAAGATTGGTAAAGTAATAATAGAAAAAAATTGGTTTAGAGTTGATTTAGAACTAGTTAGACACTATACATACAAGTTAGGCACTTATTCAAAATGAAAAATATTAGTGTAACTATATAACTAGCAGTAATAAAAAAAGGTTGGTATAGTAATAAGAGAAAAAAAATTAAAGTAAAACTTGTATGACTATAAAATTGTCTGACTTGTGAATTGTGATTGTTGTCTTCACTATATAGAATTTGATTTGTTGTTTCTGAGTGTTAGTCTTTCGATTTTTATTGTGGTTTCTCTAAGATAGCAAACTTGTTTAATCATTGTTATATGCATTGTTGACATGAAGTTCTTAGCCTAAGATGGGAGGAAAAAGTGAGAAGGGTGAAGTTATGAAATGGTCAGTTGCAAACACAAAGGGTTTCATTGAAAAGATTTATGAGAGAGTGAAAAATGGGCAATTGCAAGGGTCAACCTTCAAAACTACCGCTTGGGAAGAAATTAACAAAGACTTGTTTGAGATAACACAAACTAATTATGGTGTGGACAAACTGAAGTCTAAGTTTAATCGTCTGAGACAAATGCATCGTGATTTTTCAACTTTGTTAGCCCGTACCGGAGTCACTTGGGAAATGGAATCTAACAAAGTGAATGCCCTTGATGAAGTACAGGAGGAATTAATTAAGGTATAAGTTGATCCAAAAATTATTGTTATTATTATTATTATTTTATATTGTAATTTCTTAGTATTGACATTGTAAACTTTTTCTTTTACATAAAGGAAGGCATTATAAGAATTTTAAGAAACACGGTTTTGAGTATGACTATGATATCCTGACATATTCAATTCTAGCACAGCAACTGGGAAACTAAGTCATGCTTCTACTCAAGAGCCACCAAATTCTAATGAGGAGAGAGCCTTGGAAGGTGACTTCCTTACAAAGGGGATTCATATAAATGTTTCTGATGATGAATACAATGACATCAAAGGGCTTAGGCACAAAAGGAAGGAGATATTTTCTTCAGGCGAGCGTCGCCGTAAAGAGGGAAAAACTTCTAACAAAGAGATGTTAGATAAAATTGTAAACATGTGGAGTGATTCAATGAGCCAAAGGACAGCAACTTAGAAGAGCGATATAAGGAAAAAGCTGCTCAAGCTACTAGTCCAACAAGTGATCCTTATTCGGCAAAGGCATGCATGGAACTTTTGGACAGTATGCAAGAGGTTCCAATTTCAGCTTACTTTAAGTTAATGGAGAAGTTTACAAGTGAGCATTGGAGGTAAATGTTCATAGTGATGGATGCAGAGAAAAGGAAGCATTGGATAGAATCTCTTGCTGAGTAGAATCTATTGTTGAGCATGGAGGAAAATGTTTATTCAAAGTGTTTATGTCATGTGTTTCAACTTTTTAATTTTCTTGTAACGTGTCTGCACTTATTCAATTTTATTGTGGTGTGATGGATTTCTTTATGCTTTTATAATTAGGATGTCTTTGAATTCATCTAATGATATTTTTAATTAATGCTTTACATTATTTATATGTACTGGTAGATATGTCTTTGAATTCATCTAATGATAGCTCAAGTAGCACGGATTTTGAATTGGATGATTACGATGATTTAATGGATTTAGTGTTGGTGATGACCATCATGGAATATGAACAAAGTTTTATTGATAAAACTCCATGTAGGACATCTATGTTGACTGGAAAAATGTATACCATAGAATTCTTAGTAGGTCATGAAACAAGATGTTATGAGAACTTTCGAATGAAGAAAGATGTATTTATGAATTTTTGTGAAACTTTAGGGAAGTTGGTAATTTACGTGATGGTAAGAAAGTCAGCTTAGAGGATGCAGTTGCAATGTTCTTGATTATAATATGTCATAACTTGCGCCATCGAGTTGTTGCTGAAAGATTTCAACATTCATTGCACACGGTGAGCAAATGGTTCAGGATTATTCTAAAAGCAGTTTGCAAGCTAGGCACGAGCTTAATCAGTCGAAGAAATCAAACAAGTACACATCCTCATATTAGGGACAACCCAAAATACTACCCATACTTCAAGGTATTTATTTATTAATATTTTAGTTTATTTATACTTTTCTATTTAATTAAGTATCATGATAAAAACATGAAAAATATAGGATTGCATTGGTGCCATTGATGGAACGCATGTATATGCTTGGGCTCCTGCTTCTAAACAAACGGCTTTTCGTGGAAGAAAAGTGTTGGTGACACAAAATGTATTAGCCGTGTGTGATTTTAATATGCTTTTCACGTTTGTTTATTCTGGTTGGGAAGGGACGGCAAACAATTCGAGAGTATTTTTAGATGTTTTATCTCCCGAAACTAATTTTCCAAAACCTAATAAAGGTACATTTATCTTTTATTAGTTTAACATAATGATTTATATAGTCTAGAGCATACATTCCTTATTGAATAAATGCATTGTTCTTGTTGCAGATCAATTCTATTTGGTTGACTCTGGATTTCCAAATCACATTTTATACAGTTAATTCCCAATAGTCTACCGAAGGAAAGAATAAATCCTACTAAATGCAATAAATTACAAATATACAATAATAATAACAATATCAATTAGATATATATGAGTACACTTAAGCAATTTGATATCAATCAGGATATACTCGAGAATTTCAATCATGTTCAACGCGATACACTAACAAAATAAACACATTATTAAAACATGAAGATCTTTTTTGGTTTGAATAATAAACTAAAGAAAAAAAATTAAATTAAATGGAAATCATACCAAGTTATTTAATTATGATACCTAACAAAATAAACACATTAAAACATGAAGATCTTTAAGTATTTAAAAAATAAACTAAATTAAAAAATAAATAAATAAATAGAAATCATACTAAGTTATTTAATTATGAGAAATAGTATCTATATCTATATTTTATATAATAATATAGGATTTAGCTCTTCTGAAATAAAAATATGTGTAAAATAAGACACGATAAGCTAGAAGAAACAAGCTTTTATTGGTTTCCTCGGCAAGGTTCAATCCTCCTCCATCTTTTTCTTCTTGACTAACTTCCCTGACCAATTTGGGGTTATAGAGCTTTGGTTTATCTTTCAAAGACATGGGAAGGTTGTGGATGTTTTTATCCCTAGAAAGGTCAATAGGGATAGGAAATGGTTTGGTTTTGTAAGGTTTGAAGAGGTTCACAATGCAGAGGCCTTGGAAAAGTACCTTGAGACTATTGTTATTAGAAATACAAGGCTGATGATTAATATATCCAAATTAAAAAAATAAAAGCCTTGGGTGGGAAAGGACTCCTACAAACTTCCAATGCCAAGGTTGTGGTAAACCAGAGGCCTTCTTCTCTGATTGCTAAAGACAAGACTTTTGCTCAAGTCCTCCAACAGAAAGAACTAGAGAAATAAGCCTCACCTCTCTCTACTTCCAACCCCTAATGATAAAGGTAGGATAAATCCTCTTCTTGGACACCTAGAGAGTTTAACCGTGTAAATGTTTCTCTGCTTAAAAATTATTCAAAAGTGTTGTTTTTTTTTTCTCATATGAAAGTGGGATTGAACTCAAATATCCAAACACGCATGTCTTCATGTGTTTACCAACTAAGCTACACGACTAAGATTTCAAAGTGCTCTTTGGGATCAATAGCAACACATTAATTAGGAGCTACAGTCAGATAATTTAGATTAGGAAAAACTTCAACAAATTTCACCTTAATTATAATTTAAATAAACTAGACTAAACGATAACAATAAAAAAATTAAAGAACCAAAATTATAAAATAGAAAGTTTAGATAAAAGTGAGAACTAATCTTAAGACTAGTTTTCAAAATCCAAATTTGTTCAGATTAGGACATGCACCTTATGAATGGTCACAATCAATCAAGGGCAATGTAAATTGCATCTTTTCAAACCCAGCAAGAGTGTCTGAGAAAAACAAAACAAACTAATCACATTATTAATTTGTCTCTAATGTTGGTAAGCAAGCTCTACTATTTCTTAATTAAAACCTAGGAACAACTTAGCAAGTAACAACTTTTCTAAAGTTTTCATTTTTTCAACTAGTTACATGTTCTCCATTATCTTTATTATATCATATCACTTCACAAAGAGGCACTCTGTACCCATTCAAATAAATAATGACTTCTCAAAAGGAAACATTTCTTGCATTGTTACAGGAAACATGACCAACACTAATAAGTATATGAAGCATGTGACTGTTAAAAAACAGTCAAGCACTACTAGTAAATTCTATCTCCTTAGGTGCAAACTATATATCTTCATCTTCCTTACTTGATTGTTGCATGATGTCTTGAATAAGCAAACTCAAATTAAGATAAGAAGATCCTCCATTTTCAACAGCTTTCTTTGCCATCTCACTGAATTCACTTGCTCTTTCTCTTCTCTCTCTAGTTTCTTCTCCTTCATCCATCAACACACAAATCGCCTTCACAATATCCTCCTTCTTCACCAAAACCCCTGTCTTCTCTTCCTCTCCCCACTTCAAAGGAATCTCCGTGCCAACGCTCACACCGATCCTCAAAACTTGTGTCACAAGTTTGTCGTTCAAAAATTGATCCCCAAATAATGGCCAAGTAACCATGGTCACGCCGGTAGTTATCGCTTCCAGCGTCGAATTCCAACCACAATGTGTTAAGAATCCCCCAATAGCAGGGTGGGATAATATCGAAATTTGTGGGGCCCACCCTCGGATTATGAGCCCGGTGTCTTTTGTCCTTTCTTCAAACCCTTCTTCCCCAATCCACTTTTCTTACTCTTCAAACTTGTTTCCTTCCCTAATTACCCATACAAATGGTTTCTTTGAGTCTTCCAAAGCCAAAGCAAGCTCCATAAGTTGTGAAGGAATTAGATTACATAAACTTCCAAAACAAACATAAAGCACAGATTTTGGTTGATGCAAATCAAGCCACTTGAAGCAATTTTCTTCATTAATTGAAGCTTTGTTACCTCTTTGTGCCTTATCCAAACCATCCCTATTGCAGAGTGAAACAGGGCCAATACACCAAACCTTATCATTTTTCTCTTTCTTGTAATCCTTAACATAGGCTTTCTCCAACTCTTCAAAACTATTTATAATAACTCCATAAGACTTCGCTTCAGCTTCATAAATCTGCTCCTTAAAGTCGTTCAAATCATCTATACTGAGTTGTCCTGGTATCTGCTCTTTTGTAACGCGAATTTCGTGAGGAATTCCAGGGACAGTAAAATACTCTGAATCTGAAGTGACATTTTCACAAACCTTTGAAGTGTGTATCATGTGCATGCAATGGAGGCAGAAGCAAGAAAATCCGTAGAACAAAATCCGCGGAATGCGATGCTTTTCAGCTACTTGAGCAGTCCAAGGAAAGCAAAAATCAGAGATGATGCAATTCGGTTTAGGCGTTAGGGTTTCGAACAATTCCTCTGCTTGATTTTTTAGCATTGGAATTGCGTGGAAGAAGCTGTAAATCATAGATGCTGAAGTTGCCATGTCAAGATTCTCGCATCCTTCTGGTAATCCTGCTTGTGTTGATGGAAATTCGAGTTGAACGACACGGATTTGAAGGCCGGAGGAAATGGCACGAGAGAGAACTGAAGTGAAACGACATGCGTTTTGGGGGGTGGTGAATATAGTAACAATTGCGTTACGCTGTGCTAAGAGTCTTGCTATGTCCATCATTGGGATGATGTGGCCTTGAGCCATTAGAGGAAATAAAACGAAGTGAGGAAGGTTTGGTTGGGAAACCATGGCTACTATACAACACTCAAGAGGCAAATAGAATGAGTATAGAGTGTTTTAATTGCACTTGGAAGTGTGGTTTTCCCTCTCATTATAAATAGGATAACATTCTTTATATAGAGTTTTAAATTTGCGTTTCTCCTGCACTATATTGTGCGATAACATGGAAGTTTTTTAATAAAAATTTTGTAGTTCAAATGATATCAGGAAGTGAAATAAGGTGCCACACATAAAACAGTACTCAATATTCTATTCTGTTCAAACACATATACCAAAAGCTACTTAAATGAGATACATGTTCCTTAAGAAATACAAAGGTTATCAACTATTCCCTCAAATTTAAAATTATTATCACTTTTGTTTAAAAACAATAATCATTTTAAGATCTCAAATATGCAATAAATATTTATTTTTTAATTGTATCCCCATCTAATAAATACATATTTTAATTTTTTTCTATCATCACCTTCTTTATTCATCAATCATCTTCTCTTTTTTAACTATATTATCAACGGCTAAATAGGGGCACTTTAGTGACTCGTGTTAAAGAGTTGTAACAAATAATGATTTTTAAGTTGTATGCAAAAATCTTAAGGTGACCACTATTGACACCACACATGTTTCTGAGTTTACCACACTAAGGCTCTGTTTGGTAAAACTAGCTTATGACTTATAGCTTGTAGCTTATAGCTTATGACTTGTGACTTATAATTGAGTAGAGGTGTTTGGTAAAATAGCTTATTAGTAGCTTATATTTGTTAAATGACTTAAAAGGACAAGTAATAATTACATGTAATAAATTATTTGATAAAGTAAACATAATAAATGACTAGAGGATAAAATATGAAAGAATTATTAAAAGCTACTTTTCATAAGTTATAGGCTAGTAGCTTTTCATAAGCTAGCTTATAGCTTATATAAGTTATAAGCTAGTTGTTACCAAACACCTCTACTTGATAATAAGCTACAAGCTATAAGTTATAAGCTCCTAAATAAGCTATAAGCTAGTGTTACCAAACACACACTAAGTTATTTTTTTATGAAAATACCGCTAGCTCAAAAACTAGTTTCTAAGTGAGTTTTTTAAGCAAAAACCACACCACACACAAAACAGAAATGAGTTTCTGAGCGAAATATGTATTTATGTTCCACATAAAAACTAGTTTTTTCTCGCTCAAAAACTAGTTTTTGACTAATGATTTACATAGTTACCAAAAATTGGTTTTTATCTTGTTTGGAAACTAGTTTCTGAGCAAACAATTTACATGCTCCTAAAATAAATCACAGAAACTAAATTTTGATAGAAACTAATTTGAACATTATTTTTTATATTAATTTGAACATTATTTTAAACTATAATTTAACAAATCAACAAATAATAATTAATATATAAATCAATATATCAAATAAAGAAGAATTTATCTTATTACTACAATTAATAAAAAAAAAATCTACAATTTTAGAATTTGACCGGAAATGAAAACTAAAATTTGAATGAAACAAAAAATTAGAATTTGAAAGAAACAGAAACTAGGATTTGACAAGAAATCTAAAAAGATACAAAACTCTAATTTTGGTATCAGAGGACATTTTTTTTACTACGAAGACAGAAACTAGAATTTGTCCGAGACAAAATATAGTTTCTGAATTTACTTACTCTTGAAAACACAAAGCAATCTCCATTCGAACAACAAATTATTTTAAACAAACAAAAATTAACATACAAACAATAAATTAATTAATATTAATATATATAATAAAGAAGGAACAATTCTACAGTTAAGAATTTGAGATGAAACACAAACTAAAATTTGAATCAAACAAGAAATTAGAATTTGAAAGAAACAAAAACTAGTTTACAAGCGTTAAAAACTAGTTTTGGAATCTTGAGGTGCTAGGGAAACTAAAATCTATTTAGGTTGTGTGGTGTATTGAGACTATGTGGTGCATTTTAAAAAACAAAACTAGTTTATAGTTTAATAAAAAACATAAACTAGTTTCCGAGTAAGGGTATTTTTGAAAAAAAATAATTTAGTGTGATAGTGAATCTTAAAACATATGTAGTGCCAATAGTGGCCACAAAACCTTAAATGACAATAGTTTTAGAATGAAGAGAATAAATTTATCGTTATAGTTTTAGAATAGTTTTAGAATGAAGAGAATAAGTTTGTGTATTTTTCCTTTTTTATATTCTTTAAAAATATGGGAGATAGTGCTATTTTAATTAGTCCCTTCATTATACTCCCTCTAGTTGTCCTTGTCATAAGTCATATTCTGAAATGATATGGAGGTACTTTATATATATATATAAATAATAAAAGGGATTGTCAAATTTCATAAAACTTTTATGATTATTTTTTTTATTTATCTCTATTAAATATTTTGATTATTTTGGTACTAATCATTAAATATAATATTTAAAAAATGATAAAATTGATATATTATAGAATATTTAAAAAAATTATTGTAACTAACTAATTTTATTGATATGTATAATTTAAATAAATATATTTTATAATGAGAAAGATGAAAGGGGAGTAAGAACAGCAGAACAATTTAATTACATTTTCAATATCTTACGAATTAAAATAGTAAAAAAGAAAATCAAATTTTGAATGTTGAAAAATGCTCATGTGGTTATTTTAGTTGATGAGCAACTTAACAAGGAGTAATCACTATAATAAAATTGACTTTTAGTAATATTGTTACATACAACATTTTTAAAAATGTTGTAAATACTAAAAGACAACACTTTTTAACAATTTGACAATATTTTTTAAATGTAACTCAAACCTTTTTGCAACAGATACACCATTTGTTAAAAATGTCGCAAATGCATAAAGACAATATTTTTAGTAAGTTAGCAACATTTTTTAATAATTTAACAATATTTTTTCTGCTAAAAATCAATTATGTAATAGTGAATGTTTCACTCTTTTAAAACTAAAATGGTGATAAAAAAAATTATTTGGCCACCAAAATATATAGTTTATCTTTATGGGCTCTCAATTATTTTTTGGGGCCCTCGAAGTTTTGAAATGGTGATGTAAGAGCATATGCAATGAGCGTTTGGATTATCTGAGCCTAAGCTGAGCACGTACCTGTAGTACAGACCAGAATTCTGTGGATCGCATAAGATTCTTTTTTGCATCACAAATTTCAATATCGAGACGCAAACAAAAAGTTAGGGAAGTGATATGAAGATTCAGTTCTACTTTAATTTTTTTACAAATGAAAATATCAAGGTTTGAAATACTAATTCTTACCCTCCAATTCCAAATCTCTGAGTACTAACTAAATCTTAGTGACTTTCAATGCTTACCAATTATTAGGACTGTAGAGATGAAGTTTGAACAAAGGAAGCGAGAATCTTATTCAATATGAATGTAGCAGTAAATTAGGTATTAGGTATTTACATAAAACTGATAGTAACAGAAAACAGAAAATGGAGAGTGTTTAATGGGCCTTATTGAAGCTGGGCCGTTCTACATAATTGGGCTGAATTATAAACTCCTAACACACCCCCTTTAATTCAGACAATGATATAATGCTGAGAGTCTTTTTAAGCTTGAGAAATCTTTGAATTTGTACTGGTTTGGTCATGATGTTTGCCATCTGATCCTCGGTCCTGCAATACTGCAACACCAGCTTTCCTTAGTTCACCTTTTCTCTTAGGAAGTGAAATCTTGTTTCAATGTGTTTACTTCTGTCATGAGCAATCGGATTTTTATCTAGACTTATGGTTGATTTGTTATCAATCTGCATCAGCATTCACCCTTCAGGTTTAACCTTCATTTCTTTCGGTAAGGATCTGAACCACATTGCTTGACAAGCAACATAGCAGGCTACTATGAACTCTGCTTCGCAGGAAGACAGAGTTACAACCGGTTGTTTTTCGAGCTCCACGACACAGTTGTCTGTCCAAGTAGAAATATATAACCTGAGGATGTATTGTACACAAAAATGCCCCGTATCTTTTTTTCTTTTTTGTCAAGGAGAACTCTTAGTGTCACTTCCTTTGAAGTCCAACCTATTTTTGTTCTACAAGTACCCACCTTAGAATGTATACACCACTACTCCTTTTAAAAAGAATATGGAATTAATATTCAAAATTAGCTTGGGGTGCAAAATTATCACAAGAAAAATAACAATAACAATTACGCTCAAAGTGGATACAAAGGTATACAATTAGTTTCAAAGGTTGGCTTTTTGACCCTAGCTCAAACATAAAGGTAAAACTATGTTCAATCATATTAACGCATTACATGCTTAATGACAATTTAAAACTCAAGCAAAACTAATTGATAAAAACCGAAGAGGACAGTCAAAAATATTATTTGGGTTGCACACACTCACTTGGCTTACAACTAATTTTTCCTCGAGGTTAAAACTTTTCATTGTACCAATTAATCAGTATTTCCAATTCATGCAAAAATCATCTTGTCGTCACTCAAGTTTCAAAATTTATCAAATTTTTCATTCGTTCCCTTTCCCTTTATTTAGATGCAAACTATAGACTCAAAACATCATGCAAGTTGACTCTCAAATCACGCACAAAAACATAATCCTAACAAATCCTAAGTAATTCTAATAACTACTAAAAAACAAATAAAAAGAAAAATCATTAAAATGGAAAAGAATGTCTCCCTTTCAATGTCTAATGGGCCATGCTCTGCTTCCTCCTCCATTTCAGCAAGGATCTTATCATCACCATCATTCTCGACTCTAGTGGTCCGGCCCCCCTCTAGAAATTAGTCTTATCCTTAGGCCATCACCGATAATGAATTGGTTAGGGTGCAATCAAATATAAGTCCTGGATGACACTACTCAGCAAAATTGTCAAAGGATACATCAATGACTCAACACCAACATCAAAGGCTTGATACTAACGCTAAAAATAACTAAACATAAAAACACTAGGATGCTTCCCAGCAAGCGTTTGTTTAACATCAATTAGCTCAACAAATATTTCTTTAAAGCTCAAGATGGTTTGAGATCCGTCATGATTTATTCCACTTCCAAAGTGCTTCTTTAATTGATTCCCTCCACTAGGCTATGGTTGGCTAGGATGATTAACATGTGAAGTAGCAACTCCATCATTGTTTTTTACATGATTCTGCTTCATATCATCCTTCACCCTAGCTTTGCAATCATCAAAAGGTGGTGAAAACTCTTTCAAATACACTTCATTACTTTTCTTGTCTCTAGATCTCAGTACGAAGAGAAGGCGTTGGTTCAGAAACTTCATTTCCACACATTTTGAAGGTCATTGGTTCCATATACACTCTCAAAATTAATTCTCCCTTGGGAACATCAATTAAAGCATCAGAAGTCACCAAAAATGGTCTTTCTAAGATGAGAGGAATTCCAGCATCCTCTTCTACATCCAAAATGACAAAGTCCACAAGAAACATGAACTTGTCCATCTTCACTAGCACATTTCCACCACTCCATATGGATATTTCATATACATTTCAGTCAATTGTAAAGTCATCTGAGTTGGTTGAACTTCTAGATCTCCAATTTTCTTTAACATTAAGAGAGGCATAAGATTGATACTAGCTCCCAAATCGAGCAGGGCTTTTTCCAACACAACACCTATGGTAGCCGAAATAGTGAAACTTCTTGCATCTTTACATTTTTGTTGCAATGCCTTTTGAATGATAGCATTGCAACCTGCAGCTAGTTCCACAGTCTCTTCAGAAAAACTCCTCTTATTAGTTAGGGACTCCTTCATAAATTTCACATATTTGGGTATTTGCTCCATGGCCTCAAGAAAAGGGATATTAATTTGTAGGCTTGAGAATATATCCATGAATCTTCTAAACTTCCTTTCCATATATTTCTTCGAAGGGTTTGGAAGATATAGTAATTTCTTTAATTGGGGCACCTCCACCTTCTCGTTTTGGTTCCCACTTTCTTTTTTTTCTCTTCTTATTTTATATTTACAATTTTTTTCAACTTCTTCCTCACAAGCATTTTTTTCTTCCTCACTCTCTTTTCTTTGAAAAACTTCCTTCTCAACACTCAAATCATGCAATGCTCCTTGGAATTGGTTGGAGTGTTGTTGAAAAATGACTGGAGTGTTGATCTGCGAGTCGCTTAGTCAATTGCCCAACTTGAGTCTCTAGATTCTAAATCAAAGCTTTCGTGTTCTTTTGGAAAGCTTCCATGCCATTATGGAAAGCTTTTGTGTTATTTTGGAAAGCCATGGAAGCTTGCATAAACTTCTCTAGAGTATCCTCCAGCTTCGACTGTCTCTCATACAATGTAGAATATTGTGGTTTATTGGAGGATTCCGCATCTTGATTCTAACTGTTCTGATTATTTCTCCAACCTTGTGAAAAATTGTTAGTAAAAGAATGATTATTTGAGAAATTACATTGTTGCAATTGATTATTCACAAAATTCATCTCCTCTTGGGTTGCCTCCGGATAGGAACAGTGACCATTTGGATGGTGCCCTCCACAAAAATCATACACCAGTTGTTCTTGCACTGGGGTGGCATTCACGGCTTTTAATTGTTGAGGGAGATTATCTATCTTCATGGTAAGTGCTTTGATATGTTGAGTAAGCAACTTGTTTTGAACCCGTATAGTGTTGGAAGTAGGGAGATCTAGCACTTTCGATTTTTAAATTGTGCTCCTATCATGATGAGCCATCTGATCAGTAGCATGTTTAGCTTCAATAGCCATCATACTCCCCCCTGCTACTGCATTAAGGATCATTTGTATACTCAGCCTTAACCTATAGTAGAAAATGCTCAACGGCTCTTCCTCATTGATACCATGATTAGGGTATTTATTCACTAACATCTTTTATCTTTCCTGAGCATCATAGAGTGATTTGTCCTTCCCTTGTTTGAAATTAGTGATGTTAAACTTAGCACTCATAAATTTTTTCGGGGGAAAGAACCGAATAAGAAATTTTGTCTCAACGCCATCCCAGTTAGTCAAGCTTTGGTTTAGGTGAGACTTCATCCATTCCTTTGTTTCACCAATCAAGGAAAATGGAAACAACTTCAAATAGGCTACTTATGAGTCATTATCCTGAAAACACATTGTGGCACAATACTGATAGAAGTTATACAAGTGATCAAATGGGTCCTCATGATCTTTTCCAACAAAAAGATGTGCACCGATCAAATTAACGAATGTCGGCTTAACCTCCACCATTTCGGCAGTAGGTGGGACCACTATGCTTGTGTGATGTCGATGTCCTTGATACCGAGTATAATCTCCAAGTGTCCTTCTTGGTGGTGGATTGGTCTGAGCATTTCCATTACCATTATCGTTCCTGTTACCATTGTCATTAATATTGTGATTACCCCTCCATCTGCCGCCATTTCAATCGGCTCAAAATCTAAGTGAGTCTCTCTTTAATGTGGGGTAGAAGTGTCTCCTTGTAATTGGATTTGCTTTTGTCTCTTGGTCTTGCTATTATTCCTCCTAGCCATCCTCCCGATCTTACTATCAAATACCAATTGATATACATAATTTTGGTAGCCATTAATACCAATTATGGTTGGAACTCGAAGCTTTCTGTCTCCATCTAATCTTCTCGTTCTCCACGTACTGCTTTCTCTCTCTAAAGTTCACTCCAAATCTCACTTGGTTCCTCATAACGTGAATGAAGGTTTAAATAAGAAATGGGATCATGGTCTGACACTCAAGATAAGATTTCTTGAGATTTTCTCTTTTTTCTTCACTCTTATCTTCAATTCCTCAATCCAATTTCCTACAATTTAAGATTTTAAGAATTAAATCTTATCTAAATCAATCAACTCTTAATAAATTAAAAGATAAGTAGTTTCATCCTTCCTAGATTTAGAAAAATTCAAATGAAAGATAGACCAAATCTTATATAAAGTAAATCAAATCTTTATCAAACTCAACTAAAATCTATCAATTTTTAGTATTATGGTCGATACTATATTTACGCAGCTAAATCAATGCATTTTAATAGTGAGGGAAAAAGAAAACCGACATTATGCTTACACGGCTAAATCAACGTATCTTAATAGGTATTGGGAAAAAGAAACCGTTGAAGATTATGACAATTATTAGGTTTAATTATAGTTTTGGTTTTTCTTATTTTTATTTTGGGTGATTTTGGTTCCTTGAGTTTTAAATGGGCGATTTTGGTCCACTTTGATTCAAAAATAGTTAATTTTAATCTCTCCGTTAGTTTTTCTTTCAAATTAGTCCTGATTTTAAGTCAATTTAGTATCAGGATAGACTAAAATCCTCTAATGATAGTATTTCCAAAAACTATTAATTAGCCACAATTTTCCTTTCAATTATTTTATGATTTGAAACTTGTTGCTAATTTGTTGAAAAGTTGCCACTAAATTAATATTTTTTTGGAAAATTTCTATCTTGTAAATGATCTTGATCCCTCCGTCATTAATTTGGAGAAAAACTATTATTAAATTGACTAAAAACTATAGCTAATTTGAAAGAAAAACAAACAGAGAGACTAAATCCCCCCTTTGTGGAGAACCAAAATCGCCCAAAAATACAAACATTAGACTAAAACTGTAATTAAACCTAATTATTACAAGCCGGACAATTAGGAAAGCTAACAATCAATAAAAACTGACATGATCCATGTTGAGCTGGGTATATGGACTTAGGCCCGCAAGTAAACGGGTTGGGCGGATTTAGGCCTGAAAAAATGATGACCATTTAAAACGTGAGTTTAGGCGGACTTAACCATTTACCCGCGGGTTGGCGAATATCCGCATTTCATTTTTTTGTTAGAATGAAACCAGAAAAATATGTACTGCCAAAAAATAATAAAAAAAGATCTGTAAAAAAACTTAATTTTTTTCTGCGTGTGCAAAAAAACATTATGCAATTACCCGTGGATATCCGCGGACTTTGCGTGCGGATGCGGGCCTAATTTTTTCAAGTCCATGGACTTTTACAGTGCGGGGCGGGCGGCCCGCATACCGAACTCTAGATCCATGGCAAACAAGACATCCTTTTACGGTGGAAGGGATTAACACCCTCCTTATTGGAAATGACATCATCCTTTTTAATGTATAGATTTATGATTCTTATATATAAATAGATGGTAAAATTTCTAAATTCAAGTGATCTCAATCCTTCTCACCTCCTTTTACCTGTAAATTAGGCGAAAAAAGTTATCATATAAATACAAAAGAACGTATTTTTCATGAGGTAAGGTCATGAAGTTGTAGGCCCTGGGCTAATAAAAAAGTCTTTAAATTTGTGAGAAGAATGTGGAGAATAATTCTTTTATTTAAAAGTGTGTTCCCAATCAGGGGTGGCTCCTAATTGTTCAAATAGGCATGAGCCGTTGCACTGCAAAACACAATTATTATACTAGGATATATATGTAATTTTCTAGTATGACTCTCATTATTTATAATTATTTTTGTTTTAAAATAACAATGATTTATTTTAATTTTTGTGAATAATATTTATTATTTTTATGTTACTTTTGTTATTGTTGAAATATTAAATTATGAAGAAAACAGTAAAATAAAAAATTAAATTACACTTTTAATTACTTACATTGTAACGAAATTTAATTTAATTCACTTTAGTCTCTTACGTTGTATTTTTAGGTGATTGAGTTATCAGACAGACCAAAACAACATCGTTTTGCGTTCTCATATTGGTAAAAAAATATATAAAAGACCAAATTGATAAAAAAATACAGTGTGAAGGACAAAAAATAAATAAAAAATACAACATAGAAAGCAAAACATAAGATAATAAAAAATAAATTAGTCTAAAAAATAATATATAAAAGACCAAAATAAATCAAAGTAAACCTAAGGATTATCACGGCCTCTACTATATTGTTTTGCATTATTACTTTCTTTTAAATTATTAAGCATTTTAGAGAATCAATCATGGTGGGATTTTTGTTTAGTCCCTGGTACTCAGTCTAAATGTTAGCCAATTATTTATTTACTTAAAAATATATAAATTTTTATGAGCTTTTTCTTTTTAAAAGTTTTATTGTTATAAATTATTTTATAATTTCCTTATAATAGATTTTTGCATAATTTTTTTTTATTTGTTTTAAGAATGAACAAAATGAAAATAATTGAAAAATTCTTTTAAAAAATAAATTTAATTGAATTTGTTGATTCTTTGATATTTATTTAATGGGAAAAATTTGTTTTTAGTTCATATATAATAGGGGTATTTTTGCTTTTAGTCCCTATAAAATTATTTGTTAGCATTTTAGTCCTTATAAAATTAAAAAATGTTGCTTTTAATCCCTACCATTAAGAAATGTTCATTAAGTGCACTTACTAGGATAACAGAATGCCACGTGTCAATGCCACATTAGATATAAATGATTTTTATTTAATATTAATATTAATTAATTATTTTATTAATAATAAAAAAGAATAATAACAGAAAAGTCTTCATCTTCTTTTTCTGCTTCTCACTTTCTCATACCTAAAGCACACACATAATTAGGCTCCACTTCACTATTAGCGAGTTAGCTCCATGATTTCTTCCATAATAGTGCAAGCTAGCACTCAACTCTCACTTCCTATTTAGACTCATTCTCATTTTTCTATAAATGTCTAATGAACGTGCAGAAGAATGGGATACTAATTTCTTTTTTCAAAATCAACAAGTAAATGGTGAATCGAGCGAGGTTGCGCAACAACAAAACAGGGCTTGACTCTCTCTGAGAGGTCATGTCCGAGAATTTTCTCCATATGTCTTTCACTGATAAGAGCTTTGATAAGAAGACAGTACTCAATCTTCTTATTACTATTCTTTTTTTTTATTAATGAAATAATTGATTAATATTTTTTTATAAAAAATAATTAATAATATTAATATGAAATAAAAAATTATTTAAATTTCATATTGTGTGGACACATGACATTCCTTCATCCTAGTTAGCACTTAACGAAAATTTCTTAACAGTAGAGACTAAAAGCAATAAATTTTTATTTTAAAAGAACTAAAATATAAAAAGTAATTTTATAAGAATTAAAAAAATATCCTATTTTATAAGAACTAAAAATATATTTGACTCTTATTTAATCAAATGGGGAGTTTCCTTAAGCATTTCATTTATTGACAAATTTTATTTTGCAAAATATCCTCAAATACATTAACTTTATATAAAGGTTTAATTTTAATTTTAATTTTTATATATGGCTGTTGTTCCCTCAATCTTCCATTTTCTATAAATAAAAAAGTTATAAAACAATTATATGGGTAGATAAATACAACCAAAGTTGAGAGACATTCCTATGTGGAAATGGTGGAAAAATGAAATTTGAAAAGGCTCAGAACTTTCCACGTATGCTATGGTTGGGAATCTTTGTCTCTCAAATGTTATCTTTCAGTTAATTATGGAGGTTATACAAGAAGAGGCTGTTAATATCTAGATATAGAAGCAACGAGATTCATAAACAAGAGAAATGTTTTCTTTTCTTTCTTATCATTGGTAAACATAGAACTGAATCTTCACATCACTTCTTGACATTTTGTTTGTGTCTCGTAATTGAAATTTTTTATGCAAAAAAGAATCTTATGTGATCCACAGAATTCTGGTCCCAATCATCTGCCACAGGTACCTGCTAAGCTTAGGCTCAGATAATCCAAATACTTATTGCATATGCTCTTACATCACCATTTCAAAATTTCGAGAGCCCCAAAAAAAAATTTCAGAGCCCATAAAGAGATACCCATATGAGCATTTTTTATAAACGATTTTTTTTTTTATATAAGCAATTGAAAATATATTAAAAATAAGAGTACACTATATACTCTAAGTAATTACAACAAGTTTTTTAATGCAATAAACAATCCAGTAACTGAGTGACAAACACACCAATCTGAAAAAGATGAGAAAGATAAAAAATTTAAATGCTTATTACAACAAGATCTTTTAAGAATAACTTAAATCACTTTTTAATTTCTATAAAATTGATATTTTTTTTTGTTTTAATTCTTACAAAATATTTTTGGATCCAATAAAATTCAAAATTTTTGTTTTGAATACGTACAAAATTAATAAATCTTTTATTTTAGTCCCTACATTTTTTTCTAGTTTAACTTAATTTAAAAATTATGTTTTTAATCCTTATTGTTAAATTTTTTTATATCACCCCAGGGACCAAAACCGAATTGCATCATCTCTGTTTTTTAAGATAAAGCTACAAATAAAAGGCTTAAAAAAAGTCTTAAGTTGTTTGGCAATTTCATTTTTATTTTAAAAAAAATTGACCGACACCGGCAGCGGGCGGCAAAGGGTGGTGGAGGGTAGCTGCGGGCGGTGGGTGGGGGTCCAGCTTTGGTTATAGTGGTTAGTTGATGTTTAATGAAAATAAGAGGTTAGAAAATAAGCAAAACCTCCTATTTGTGACTTATTTTAAAGTTTTTTTTTTCTCTTTCTTTCGTTAAAAAAAACCACATAAAATTTTAAAAGTTTATTAATATTTCTATTTGGCCCAACTTTTACTTATTAAAAAGAAGATAAGCTCAAAATAAACCGACCAAACAAAACCTAAATATTTCACCTTATTTCACTTCCTGATACCATTTGAGGTACAAAATTTTTATTAGAAAACTTCCATGTTATCGCACAATATAGTGCAGGAGAAACGCAAATTTAAAACTCTATATAAAGAATGTTATCCTATTTATAATGAGAGGGAAAACCACACTTCCAAGTGCAATTAAAACACTCTATACTCATTCTATTTGCCTCTTGAGTGTTGTATAGTAGCCATGGTTTCCCAACCAAACCTTCCTCACTTCGTTTTATTTCCTCTAATGGCTCAAGGCCACATCATCCCAATGATGGACATAGCAAGACTCTTAGCACAGCGTAACGCAATTGTTACTATATTCACCACCCCCCAAAACGCATGTCGTTTCACTTCAGTTCTCTCTCGTGCCATTTCCTCCGGCCTTCAAATCCGTGTCGTTCAACTCGAATTTCCATCAACACAAGCAGGATTACCAGAAGGATGCGAGAATTTCGACATGGCAACTTCAGCATCTATGATTTACAGCTTCTTCCACGCAATTCCAATGCTAAAAAATCAAGCAGAGGAATTGTTCGAAACGCTAACACCAAAACCGAATTGCATCATCTCGGATTTTTGCATTCCTTGGACTGCTCAAGTAGCCCAAAAGCATCGCATTCCGCGGATTTCATTCCATGGATTTTCTTGCTTCTGCCTCCATTGCATGCACATGATACACACTTCAAATGTTGCTGAAAATGTCACTTCAGATTCAGAGTATTTTACTGTCCCTGGAATTCCTCACGAAATTCGCGTTACGAAAGATCAGATACCAGGACAAATAATTGTAGATGATTTGAAGGACTTTCGGGAGCAGATGTTTGAAGCTGAAGTGAAGTCTTATGGAGTTATCATAAATAGTTTTGAAGAGTTGGAGAAAGCATATGTTAAGGATTACAAGAAAGAGAAAAATGGTAAGGTTTGGTGTGTTGGCCCTGTTTCACTCTGCAATAGAGATGGTTTGGATAAGGCACAAAGAGGTAACAAAGCTTCAATTAATGAAGAAAATTGCTTCAAGTGGCTTGATTTACATAAACCAAAATCTGTTCTTTATGTTTGTTTTGGAAGTTTATGTAATCTAATTCCTTCACAACTTATGGAGCTTGCTTTGGCTTTGGAAGCCTCAAAGAAACCATTTGTATGGGTAATTAGGGAAGGAAACAAGTTTGAAGAGTTAGAAAAGTGGATTAGGGATGAAGGGTTTGAAGAAAGGACAAAAGACAAGGGGTTCATAATTCGAGGGTGGGCCCCACAAGTGCTTATATTATCGCATCGTGCTATTGGGGGATTCGTAACACATTGTGGTTGGAACTCGACGCTGGAAGGGATAACTTCCGGCGTGCCTATTATTACCTGGCCGTTATTTGCCGATCAATTTTTGAACGCGAAACTTGTAACACAAGTTTTGGGGATCGGTGTGAGTGTTGGCACGGAGACTCCTTTGAACTGGGGGGAGGAAGAGAAGAGAGGGGTTTTGGTGAAGAAGGAGGATATTGTGAAGGCAATTTGTGTGTTGATGGATGAAGGAGAAGAAAGTAGAGAGAGAAGAGAAAGAGCAAGTGAATTCAGTGAGATGGCAAAGAAAGCTGTTGAAAATGTAGGATCTTCTTATCTTAATTTGAGTTTGCTTATTCAAGATATCATGCAACAATCAAGTAACAAGGAAGAGGAAGATATAAAGTTTGTGCCTAAAGAGATAGAATTTACTTGTAGTGCTTGATTGTTCTTCAACGGTCACAGGCTTCATATACTTACTGGTGTTGGTTGTGTTTACTGTAACAACTGGATATATTATTGCGTGCAAGAAATGTTTTCTTTTGTGAGGTTATCATTTTATTTGAAGGGATATTGAGTGCCTCTTTGTAAAGTGATATGATATAGTAATAAAGATAATGGAGAACATGTAATTAGTTGAAAAAATGAAACCTTTTGAATAGCTGTTAAGTTGTTCCTAGGTTTTAATTATGAAATGGTAGAGCTTGGTTACCAACATTAGAGACAAATTAATAATGTGATTAGTTTTGTTTTTTTTTCCTCAGGCGCTCATGCCGCGTTTGGAAAGATGCAATTTACATTGCACTTGTTGGTAGGGGCGGAGCTAGCCCAAAATTGTTGAGGGAGCAAAATATATAAGACTAAATAGATTAAAATTTTAAGGGGACTAGTTAATTAAAGTGTTAGTAATTTTTATTCATATTTTAAAAAATTATATATATATATATTAATAATTTTTTTTCATAATAAAAGACAGAATTCTCCTCATTAGACAAGGTAGCTCCGCGTATCTTCCTTGATTGTGCCCACTCATAAGTTGCATGTTGTAATCTGACCGAATTTAAATTTTGAAAATTAGTCCTAAGATCAGTCCTCACTTTTTAGATATGTACGCTGTTAGTCTCTAAACTTTCCAAGTATAAATTTAGTTTTCTAATTTATTTAATGTTATAATCTAGTCTATTCAAATTATAAGTGATATTTGTTGATGTTTTTCCGAACCTAAATTATCTGAATGTAGCTCCTAATATGTTTTTATTAATCCCAAACACTGCTTTGCAAAATTTTAATGTTTTTGCTTGACTTCAAAATGTTTGATACGTAAAATAACACTTTATTTATCATTAACCTTTATAATCAATGCATTAATTTACCTTAATCAAGTATTTTTGAAGTAAAAAAGTTTAAATTAGTAATTTCTTTCTTTAACTTAATTTTTTTGTTTTAATTTTTAACTCTAATTAATAAAAGTTTTATTTTTATCCTTTATCTCTTTTCCGTGGAACACCGTTAACCTTTTCTAACACGATACATCTAACGGTAATAGTGGGGGGCAAACAACGCTACCATGGCACTGTATAATGGTCAAAAAGGTTGACCTGAAAAAGAAAAGAAAAAGAACAAAAATGAAAACGTTAAACGTTCTGATGTTTGTTTTTGGTTACCTTTTTTGCGGATTTACAAGATGGTATGAGTTGTAGCTTTTTTGAATGGGTTGAAGAGGATGAAGATTAGAGGGATATATACGTCTTAGAAATGGATAGGTCTAACTCTCCTCAAAAGTTAACTCAAGAGGGAAAGGTTCCTTAGGACCTTATAAAGGCTATCATAGCTCTTATTCTAGACAATGTGGGACTTTTCCCTCCCCTCAAGTCCAACTGGTTTTTTTTTACCCAGTTGTGACTTGTTTTTTTATTCAATGGGCCTTTTTATTTTTATTTTTTTAAGTTATGGACATCTATCTCAGGTCTCTCTTTTTTTTTGCTTGGACTTTGTGCTCCTTTTTTTCTTGAATTTTTATCTTGCCCTGTTTTTTTTTTTGAATAAGCTCTGATATCATCTTAGAAATGACATAGACTTAACTCTCCTCAAAAGCTAGCTCAAGAGGGGAGGGTTGCCTAGGGCCTTATAAAGGTTATCATAGCTCTTATCCTAGGCAATGTGGGACTTTTTCCTCAACAAAAAAAAGAGATATGAGACAGATACCCATAACTTAAAAAAGCAAAAAAGGCCCATTAAAAAAGAAGGCAAATCCCAACTAGGCGAAAAAAGAAAAAAGAAAAAAAAGCTAGTTGGACTTTAGGGAGAGTGTTGAGGGAAAAGTCACACATTGCCTAGGATAAGAGCTATGATAGCCTTTATAAGGCTCTAGGCAACCCTTTCCTCTTGAACTAGCTTTTGAGGAGAGTTAGGCCTATTCATTTCTAAGATGGTATCAGAGCTTATTCAAAAAAAAAAGGAAAAATAAAAAAAATCAAAAAAAAAGAGCACAAAGTCCACGCAAAAAAAAAGAGAGACCTGAGACAGATGGCTTTAACTTGAAAAAAAATTAAAGGCCCATTAAAAAAAAATAAGTCACAACTATGCTAAAAAACAACAATTGGACTTGAGGGGGAGTGTTGGAAAAAAAAGTCTCACATTGCCTAGGATAAAAGTTATGATAGTCTTTATAAGGCCCTAGGCAATCCTCCCCTCTTGAGTTAACTTTTGAAGAGAATTAAATCTATATCATTTTCTAAGATGGTATCAAGAGCCAGTTTAATCTACAGGTATCACATTTTAATCTCTCGAAGGCTGAAATATTCCTTTCATTAAATCTGCATATTGGTATTCAAAATTAATGCCAGCAAATAAGCACTAAATTGATAAGACTTACATTTTTTAAGATCCAAAATTAGTTCTATCTCTAATGATAATAATGCTCCAAGAAGATGTTAGAATTTCTTAGCAAATAGTTTGATTAGATTTACAAAGTACAAATGCATCTAGGCGTTATTTTCAACAAATTTGAGACTTCCAATGGCCGGCTTGTGAACAACAGAGGGATATAATAATAATAATAATATAAATAAAACAAACAAACAAAAGGCAACAAAACTAAAAACATACGTGAAATATAAAAAATTATACAAACAAGAATATAACCGTTGGTTGGAAATTTTTTTTCAATATAGTCTACTTATTGTCATTGGCTAGCAACTCGGCCTTATTTGTTAGCAAAGTTTTAAATTTAAGTCTGAAATGCGACAATACGTTATAAAAGGTTTTGAAGGTTACAAAAATTACGATTATAGTCCTCAATGACTGCATTTAATGCAAAGCAATCGTAATAAACACAACCACAACTGTAATTTAAAAATAGAAAATGATTTGATTCAGCTAAGATTTTAAATTTGAGTTTGAAACACAATGATCCGCTGAAACATAAAGGTTTTAAAGTTCACCGAAACTACATGCAATCGCAACTGTGATCCGTAAAAATCATATTTTACCTCATTTAATACAACGATGATCATAACCATAACCATAATGCAGACAGAAACAGTAATTTAAAACTTTCGATCCGGCAGATGATGCAGAGTGGTCAAACAGACAAAACATACAAAACTTCTCTCTCCAATGTGCTTATATACGTAGGCACTTACATCACAAGCAACGAGGGTAGGTGAATATAAACAAATCATACAAATAAACAACTTGAATTGAATTCATTCGTATCAAATCATCACTCCAAAACAGAAATGGGATCACAAGCAGAGCAACTCCATTTCGTCTTGTTTCCATTCATGGCACAAGGCCACATGCTCCCCATGATGGACATTGCAAAAATATTGGTGCATAGCAACGTTATTGTGACGGTATTCACAACGCCACATAACGCTGCTCGTTTCGCATCAATATTTACCCGTTACAATGAGTCTGGGTTTCAGATCAGATTCATTGAACTTCAATTCCTGTGCGAAGAAGCCGGATTACCAGAAGGGTGTGAGAATCTTGATCTGGTACCCTCACTCGGCGCGCCGGCTTTGAGTTTCTTCAAGGCAGCAAACTCTCTACGAGAATCGGCGGAAAAATTGGTGGAAGAGTTAACACCGCAGCCAAATTGCATTATCTCTGACATGTGTTTGCCGTATACACTACACATTGCTAGAAAACTCAACATTCCGAGGATTTCTTTTGTTGGAGTAAGTTGTATATATCTCTTCTTTGTGCATAATTTACGCGTATCGAATGTTTTGCAAAGCATAACTACGGAGTCGGAGCACTTCGTTGTGCCCGGTATGCTTGACAAAATTGAAATCACCAAAGCCCAAATTGGAGCAACAATGGACGAAAGCTGGAAACCGATTTATGACGAGATGTTTGCAGCCGAAGCGGCTTCTTATGGGATGATCATGAATTCTTTTGAAGAGTTGGAGCCGGAATACGCAAGGGAGTACAAGAAGGTTAGAAATGACAAAGTTTGGTGTATTGGACCAGTGTCACTTAGTAATAAAGATGATTTGGATAAGGCTCAAAGAGGAAATAAGGCCTCAATTGATGAGCGTCACTTAAAGTGGCTTGATTCTCAAAAGCCAAATAGTGTAATTTATGTATGTCTTGGAAGTCTTTGTAATTTACTGTCGGCTCAGTTGATTGAGCTTGGTTTAGCATTAGAAGCGTCGAAAAGACCCTTCATTTGGGTTATGAAGAAAGGAAGTCAGTTAGAAACGTTGGAAAAGTGGATTAAGGAGGATGGATTTGAGGAAAGAATCAAAGATCGCGGTCTTCTGATTCGGGGTTGGGCTCCTCAGATATTAATATTGTCACACCCTGCAATTGGAGGGTTCTTAACGCATTGTGGTTGGAATTCTACCCTAGAAGGAATATGTGCTGGCGTGCCGATGGTTACATGGCCACTGTTTGGGGATCAATTCATGAATGAAACACTAGTTGTGCAAATATTAAAAGTTGGGGTGAAGGTTGGGGTGGATAAGGCTGTCAAATGGGGTCAGGAAGAGAAAATTGGTGTGTTAGTGAAAAAGGAGGATGTTGAAACAGCAATTAGGAAGTTAATGGATGAAAGTAGCGAAAGTGAAGAAAGAAGAAAGAGGGTTAGACAGCTAGCAGACATGGCTAAGAAAGCAGTGGAAAAAGAAGGATCCTCCCACCAAAATGTGACTTTGCTTATCCAAGAAATCATGCAAAATTCTGACAGTGATAGCCATAAACCAATTTAGTGTATCGTTTCAGAAATTTACTAGAGTTTATGATCTACTTCAACATATTTTTATTAAGAAAATAGTGTTAGACTGTTAGGTATGATTAAAAAAAAAAAAAGTCCTTTTCAAATTATTAGTGGAGAACTCAGGAGAAGTTATCTGTAACTTTTTGAAAAATTTGATCTCTAAAATTTATATAGAAATAATATATACGTCCATATTGGAATTGTCAAAATAGAAATGCATTTAACTCCACGGTTTTTCTTTAATTATCTATATTTTGAAGAGGTCCAACGATCACTTTCAATTACATTTTGAAATTTGGGCAAAAACCTATATACAAGGTTGATTGTAGAACTCTATGTATTCTTCCATTACTCTCTTATAATTAAAGGAATACAATGATTTTTAGCAAAAGCATTTATTCTCTTGGCAGAACCAAGGGAGAGGATTTTAGAACAATCAAGGTCTCAATCAGAGAGGAGACAGAGGCCATAGAAGAAATAACTACAATCAAGGAAGGAATAACATTGTTGGCATCGATTTGATTAACAAGTTCCTGAACCATCTCTGAATGCCAACGATAGTAACAATACAAATTAGCAAACCAACAATTAGGGTATGCAAGCCATGTTAGCTGCTCCACAGAATTTTGTTTATGATGACACATGGTACCCATATTTGGGTGCAACAAATCATCTGAAACCAGATTTGAATAATCTGTGTACATGAGCAATGATAAAATTAACATGGGTAATGGAGTAGCAATTGGTATAGCCACAAATACATAATAACAGAACTAATAGATAGCTGTATCTATATATCTATCTCTATCTATATAATCTATTAAAACAGAAACAAATGTTAGAATCACGACACTACAGTAATATAGTTTTTTACCATTTCGCCACGTTAGCTTTTATTTCTATTTGTCACTTCTCAAGTATAGAGAACATCATCATCCCATAAAACTTAAAATAAGTTACATTTTCTCAATTAAATTTCTACTTTCTTTCATAATTACTATATTAAAAGCTATATATTATATTAACTAATTTATTATTTTATGAGGTCAATAATCCTACAATTACGATAGGAACTTTACAAATTAAAAATATCTTCGTTCATATGTTCATATATTTTTTAAGTTAATTGTAATGACTATTATTTATAATGATATTTATAATAATATTTGAAACTTAAATAGCTATGAATGTATTAATTCTAATTTAATTATTAAATTATAACAATAAAAATTGTAGATATCTATTATTAATTTTTATTTGATAGTATTTATCATTTAAAATTTATTATTTATTATATACATAAATATAAATATAATTTTTCATAATAAAAATATCTTGAAAGTAAATGTAAATAATTTATTAAATTTATTTGGTTAAATGTGTTGTTGATGTACATGTAACTCATTTTTGTTTTGATCCCCACACTAAAAATGTCTCATTTGGTCTTTACACATACCAACATTCACTTTTTAATTCCTACCAAAATTAAAATGATAGATATCTATTATTAATTGTTATTTGATAGTATTTTTCATAATAAAAATATCTTGAAAGTAAACATAAATAATTTATTAAATTTATTTGGTTAAAATTTTTATTCATATATATGTAACTTATCTTTGTTTTGATCCCCCACACTTAAAATGTTTCGTTTAGTTTTTACACATACCAGCATTCACTTTTTAATTCCTACTATTTGATTTTAGTTCTTATATTTGAAAATAATTTTAATTCAGTTCCTAAACTGGAATGAATATTTAACCCTATATTATTATATTTGGCATCACCCTCAAGGATACAACATCAACTAATTTTTTAAAAGGCTTGAATATTTTTATTTCTCATTAATAATACTAACTTTAACTTTTGATAAATTCTTAAACAAGAAACTCTTCTACATGCAATAATGAGGAAAATAAAAGTTAATTCTAACTTCTAAAATTATTTCTAAAAAGGTAATATTGGCACCCTAAAAAATTTTAAAGGTACAATTTCATTTTTATAATATTTTCTTTTTTGAAACATAATAATACTATTTTATATTGATTGCAACTTTAATTTCATCAATTACTCACATATATCATATTTCAATTTTAAGTTTCATAGGGTATGTTTGATGCACAGTACAAGTAATACAGCACAGTATAACTTTTATGAGCACAACATTTTGTGTTGTGTATTGTTTAATATTCAATACACGAAGCACAACATAAATTTTACAATAATATCCTTCATATTATATATTATTAATTTCACTTTAATTTTTCTAAAAACATAATATTTTAATATTTAGAAATATTTTATTATTTATTATAAAATTAAAACTTCATATTTTAATAAATTACTACATAATATATTTTATGTGATATAATAATTATATTAAATAAAAACAAAAATTATTATTAAAAAATATTTTTGACTCTTTATTTTTTAATATTTATATTTATCATTAAATTTTATTTTATTATTAATACGTTATTTTAATATATATATATATATATATATCATGTTAAACAGTAAATATGCAGAAGTGAAAAAAATAACGTAAACATTGATTTAAAAAAAATAATGCAACATAAATTACCTTGGGTAAGTGGGGAGAGTGGGGGAGGTAGTTACACTACTAAGTAAAAATGGAAGGTTAGTTTTGGCATGAACAGGATAGTACAAGTAATATAGCACACAGTACAACTTTTATGAGACACAATATAACTTTTTGTGTTGTGTTGTGTATTGTTTGATACTCAATGCACATAACAAGAAGCACAACATAAATTTTACAATAATATTCTTCATGATATATATTATTATATTTTCTTAAATTTTTCTAAGAAAATAATATTTTGATATTTTATAATTATTTTATTATTTATTATAAAATTAAAATTTCATATTTTAATAAATTACTACATAATGTATTTTATGTGATATAATAATTATATTATATAAAAACAAAAATTATAATTAAAAAATATTTTTGACTCTTTATTTTTTAATATTTATATTTATCATTAAAGTTTATTTTATTATTAATGTGTTATTTTAATTATTTGTTTTTATTTATTTATATATATGTGACGTTAACCAGTAAATATGTAGAAGTGAAAAAAAGTATCGTAAACATTGATTTAAAAAAAAATAATGCAACATAAACTACTTTAGGTAAGTGGGAAAAATAGGAAAAGTAGTTACAGTATTGAGTAAAGATGCAAGATTAATTATGTCACTTGGTTTAGGTTTAGTGGTGTGGTCTCTTGACAGCTTTTTGAATCAAATACATAACAAAGAATTTTGTCGTGTGCTGTACCATAAAAATTAGCAAATCAAACGAACCCATAATATATTAAAACATTATCAATAAACATATTGCATTAAACCGCCGCGCATGCACGGGACTTCGTCTAATATATAATTAAAAGAGAGGCCAAAGTCATATTTTTGACACCTCATTCGTACTCTTGCATCACAATTTGTCACTTAGTTTTTTAATCTATGTAGCCCATTCCTCAAACACTACCATAGACTATAGTGCAATCCAATTGCTTATAACAATCACAAAATACTTTCATCTTTTCCCACCACAAACTCCTCATTTCTCAATGAGATATACCTTTTTTCCATGAATAAGGTTCTCACTCACCCCTTCAAACTTCCGTATACAACAACTACATACCTTTTTTTCATCCTTTGCATGCAGTTTCTTCCTTCAAAGTGCATCAACTAGCCTCACTAGCTACACAAATATTGATGTCTAAAATCCTATTGAAAAAATAAGATACTCACATGCCTCATTCGTTCCCACTAGCATTGTTAATTCTTAAGGCTTCTTCAGTCAATTCAATTCACATATTACCAATTAACCTTCAAAATGCAATTCGTCTCCGCTTCTCCCATCACCGATTCACGTTAAAAGATTCTCCGGGTTTGGGTTTAGTTAACAAAATTAAAAATCATGCAGCATCAAGATCGAGGGAGTTAAATTAATAAGCTAACGATGAAAGAGTGGATTTGGTTTGGTTTTGATTTTAGTATTTTCTTTCTCTTCCATCATAATAGTAAGACGTGAATATTTTAACTATGACAAAAGGATACAAATTATTGAAAAGTAAATATAATGATAATGCCAGAAGTGTTACAAAGCCACAATGTGATGTAGCAAATATTTTAAAGACATAATTATAATTTTGGTTCCCTTTTTTATATTTTAGGCTATTTCGATCACCAAATTTCAAATGGACGATTTTGGTTCCGCTTATAACTTTTTATTGTAACATTTCAAAAATGTTTTCTTTTCTTATTATGATCTTATGAGAGTGTTACAAAGTCTTGCATCATAGCTTTTTATTTGTAATAAATAGCTACACTTATTAGTAGTAAATAGCTACATAATTAAGAAGAAAAATATTAAGAACAATTGTGAATCCAATACTATTTTTTGTACAACCAATTTAGCTGTTGTATTTTACTTTTTAAAAATAATATTTTATTAGTAATTCTCATACTTAGCGTTTAGCCGCGCATCGTGCGGGCTTTAGTCTATTATATATATTAAAATAAAGCCTAAAGCTAGAAGATTGATACATAAGATACATACTTTCACATCATTTTATCACATCAGCTTTTTTACCTACATGGCATAGTTTACTTACAACACTAAGCAACTTTTCTTTTCTCCTACCACCATCAATCCTCTCTTTAATTTTTCTTGAATTGCATTCTCTCTAACTTCTCTTTAGAAAATTACTATAACTTAAACATGCATTCTCAATAAATATTTTTCCGATATTATTAAGATTTAAAATGAAATAATTAATTAATAATAATAATAATTTTATAACTAAAATTTAACTATAATTAATGTATTAAAAAGTAACTATATTTAATAATATATATTAGTTTTTAATTAATATATATTTCAATTAAAGTTAATTAGCTTTCTAAAATTTCTAAAACTAATACTTTTAAAATTTGTATACTAAGATTATAAGAATTTTGTTATGCAAATGATAAAAAATTATAAAATCATTTCATGATCAAAATAAAATATTTTATATTTTAATATACTATTTTTTAAATCCCTTAAAATTTAATATTTTTAATAAATTTGATTAAAAATTTAAACATTTACATCATTTACTATAAATTATAATCTATTTAGAATATAACTAACAAATTTTACAAAGTAAAATTTCAGTAACACTTTAGCAACAAAAACAATATATATATAAATAGACATATTTTTCATTAAAATTATACATCTTAAAGATAAATTATTATCACTAGATTTTTTATTCTCTTTAAAACTATCAATTATAAGTTAAAGAGACGTAGAATACATAATACATAATATGATGTATTTTAGTCATAAAAATCTATGTTTTTAGGTGATAGAGTATCTTCATTCCAAAAAAATAATCATCAATCTATCTCTTCAGAAATACTTTTATCAAAAGTTAATTTTATTTTTAAAATTTTTAATAAGATAAATGACTCATTCATATATGTCTTTTTATATTTCTTCGTTTATCTAATTTAATGTAATATAATTTTTAAAATAATATCTAAAAATAAAATACTTTGATGTTTACCTAAAATTATTTTCTTGTGAATGCATAATACTCAAGAACTCAATACATAATATGAGATAATTCAGTCATCGAAGTCCGATCTTTTAAGCTCTAGAATATCTCCATTAAAAAAAAAATCGACAACCTATTTTTTCATAAATAATATTATCAAAGTTAATCTTATTTTTTAAAAAAATAAGCAAGTCATTCATATATGTTTTTTTATATTTCTTTATTTGTCTAATTTTAATTTCATATTATATTTTTATACATAGTTCATATAATTGTTTATATAATGTCTGAAAATCATAACAATTTTTATATATATTTATCTAAAATTATTTTCTTTTTCAATCAAATTCATGAAATTTGATTATAATAAGTTTGGTTTTAAAAAAAATTATTTCATAAAATAAATTAAGTGTTTTTTTTTCACTTACGAAATTCTGTTTGAAATATTTATGTAACAATTCTATTTAATATGAATTCGTGTTTATTTAGGTAAATTTTCATATGATAAATTATATTTTATTATAAAAATCTATAAACAACATTATATGTTAATATAATTTTCCCTTGTATCCGCGCATTGCGCGGATCACTCTCTAGTGTATATTAAAACAAAGCCTAAAGCTAGGAGATTGACAGATAAAATACATACTTTCACACCACTTTGCCACATCAGTTTTTTTACCGGCTACATGACACAATTTACTTACAACACCAAAGAGCTCTTCTTTTCTCCTACCTCCATCAATCCTCTCCTTAATTTTTCTTGAGTTGCATCCTCTCTAACTTCTCTTTAAAAATTTGCTATAACTTAAACATATATTCTCAATAAATATTTTTTTGATATTATTAAGAGTTATAATGAAATAGTTAATTAATAATAATAATGTTATAACAAAAATTAACTATAATTATTGTATTAAAAATTAATTATATTTATTAATATATATTTATTTTCTATTAATAAATATTTCAATTAACATTAATTAGCTTTTTAAAATTTCTAAAACTAATACTAATTCGTTTACTAAGATTATAAGAATTTCGCTATGCAAAAGATAAAAAATTATTAAATTATTTCATGATCAAAATAAAACATTTTATATCTTAATGTACTAATTTTTAAATCCCTTAAAATTTAATATTTTTGATAAATTTGATGAACAATTTAAACATTTACATCATTTACTATAAATTATAATCTATTTAGAATATAATTAAAAAATTTTAATTTTGTAAAATTTCATTTACACTATAGCAACAAAAACAATATGTATATAAGTAGACATATTTTTCATTAAAATTATACATCTTAAAGATAAATTATTATCTTTACATTCTATATTCTCTTTAAAACTATCAATTATAAGTCAAAGTGACGTAGAATGCAAAATACATAATATGAAGTATTTTAGTCATAAAAGTATGTGTTTTTAGGCGATAGAGTATCTTCATTCCAAAAAAATAATCATCAATCTATCTCTTCAGAAATACTTTTACCAAAAGTTAATTTTATTTTTAAAATTTTTAATAAGCTAAACGACTCATTCATATATGTCTTTTTACATTTCTTCGTTTATCTAATTTAATGTCATAATATAATTTTTAAAATAATATCTAAAAATAAAATACTTTTGATGTTTATCTAAAATTATTTTCTTGTGAATGCATAATATTCAAGAACTCAATACATGATATGAGATAATTAATTCACTCATCGAAGTCCGATCTTTTAGGCTCTAAAATATCTCCATTAAAAAAAATCGACAACCTATTTTTTCATAAATGATTTTATCAAACTTAATCTTATTTTTAAAATTTTTACTAAGATAAGCATGTCATTTATATATGTTTTTTTTATATTTCTTTATTTATCTACCTCAAGTATCATACTAAATTCAATGTTAATTACAAACTAATTCACTTGAATACCTACCTCAAACGCCAAGCAAAGTCAAATTGCACCGCGCGTAACCTCTAACCGAAAAGAGAACCAAGCTACTTTGTCAAACAAACCCTATTTAAGTAAAACCACAAAAACACAATCAAAATCATAATTTAATTTGCAATTTAAATCTATAATACTACTAATATTCTATTTCTAAGTAATTGCTAATCTAATCTTACATATTTATAATCAATCTCATACTATCCTAACAAAATTCTTAGCAAACATATATTATCATTAATGTCTTCTATTTGTAACAACTAAGTCTAAATAAACCACATATATAAATATATTCTATAAAATTAAAAAAACAAAAATAATTTTAAAAAAATACCTAATGTAGAGGATGAATTAAAGATAGGATTGAATAGTGGGTTGGAGGGAAGATTGAAGATGTGGTTAAAGAGAGGGTTGAAGAGAGTATTAAAGAGAGGATGGAAGAGAAGTTGAAGATAGATGGATGGCTGGTGGTTAGTGGCGTTGGTGTCCCGCTGGAGGTCTGTTCCGACTGGGATGTGGCGGTGCGGTTTCGGACGTGGTGGGCAAGGACCGCGCGGTTTCAGTCTAGGCAGGGGCAGCGCGGTTTCGGACGGCTGGAGTGGGTGCAGGATCAGCGAGGGTGGCATTGTCGGTGGTCGGCCGGACTACGGCAGTTTGTGAGGGTTGTTCGATGTCGGCGCCGGATATTGTTTTCTAAGAGAGAAGAAGGAGATGGAAAATATGAGAAAGAAAAAAAGAAACAAGTTTTAAAATACATTTGACATATGGGCGTCGGCCGGGACCGTCGCAAATTAGCGACGTCCTGGTCCGTTGCTATTGGGTTGGATTTTTAAAAAAAAACTGGGAGTGGTTCGCGAAAGTCGAGACCGTCACAAATTAGGGATGGCTTGGTCCATCACTATTTGGCAGGATTTTTAAAAAAAGTAAAAAAAATAAATTGGGAGTGGTTCGCGACGGTCTGGATCATCGCAAATTAGCAACGACCCAGTCCGTCGCTAATGGGCCGAATTTTAAAAAGAAAATAAAAAATAAACTGGGGGTGGTTCACGACGGCCAGGACTGACGCAAATAAGGGACGGCTGATTATGTCGCTACTGGGCCTGTAAACTTTTTTTTGAAAAAAAAACAAACCGAGACGGTTTCTCGACGCCGTGAACCGTCGCAAATTAACGACGACCAGGTCTGTCGCTATTGGGCCTGATATGAAAAAAATAAAAAAAACTGGGAGGGGTTTTGCGATGGCTGGGACTGTTGGAAATTAGCGACGGCTGAGACTGTAGCAAATTAGCGACGACCTGTTCCGTCTCTACTGGGCCTGAAAATTTAAAAACCAATAAAAAAACAAACTGGGACCGTTTTGCGACAGCCAGGTTCGTTGCTATGGCTCTAATTATATATATATAAAAGAATGGGAGAGGGTTCGCGATAGTAATTTCCGTCACAAACTCTGCGACGATTTTTTTTGTCGCAAAAGGCTATATTTTGTCACAATTTTTCGACGGTCTTGGGCCGTTGCTAATGTTTTGTTGCTAATTAGGTGCATTCTTGTAATGTGTCGACACTCTCCCATAAGTGTGAATCCTTTTTGCATTAAAATGACTCCCTCTCCAGCGGAAGTCTTTTCTTCATCTACGAGTACCCGTGGTCACGCCCCATGGTCAAATCGAGCTACTGAGTCGCATCTTTTGCGCTCTTCTACCTCTCATGGTCTAACTCTTCCATACATTGGCTAATCGTTCAGTCAACGGTTACTTTGTGGGCTCTACACCTTCTGCACGTGGGTGCCACCTACCTCTTGCCAAGGCTAATGTTATCACCATCAATATCTTTGCGGAACACTGTCAACTTACATTTAGTAAAAAAGACAAAAAAAATTCTCTTTTTGTCTCTTATAAAAAGGACCGAAGGGGGTATTATACTCCCTCCGTCCCAAAATGTAAGACACTCTAGAGAGTTTTATCTTGTCTTATTTTATAGGACCGTTTGATAATTTTTGTGCATATTTAATTTTTTTTTACCATTATATCCTTGTTACTCAACCAATTTTGATGAATCCAAAACACAATAAATAAAGTCATGAATTAACTAAATCTATTTCTCTCTTATATAAGTGGATCTCATTGCCACTAAATTTAATCATTTTGACTTTTCATTGTGACGTACTATTTCCAAAACATGGAGTAATTAATATAGTCTTTTTAAAAAGAAAAAATTAATAAAGTAAATAAATGAACAACATTAATTAAAAGAGAGAGTAGAGTGATAGAAATAGATTGAAAGGGTAAATTTAGAAACTAATACTTTTGTTAGACAAATTCAATGCATTTAACTTCCCGTAATATTAGTCTAGGAGGTCTTACATTTTAGGACAGATGCCGTATTTATTGACTTTGAAACACACAAAAAAGTTGAATAAATAAATGTAATTTAATTAAAAAAAATTGAATTTACACAAAATTTTAAAAAGACTTTATAAAAAAAACACAATATTTTTTTAAAAATATTTTATAAATAAGGATGGAGAGAATATCTTATAATAAAATCAGCGAAGTAAATTGCGACAAATGTTGCTCCCATGTGGTCAGCTTCTGAATGCAAAGCAATAAAGTAAGGGGTTTTTTTAATCCATAAAGTAATAAAGTAATACGTGAAAGTTGGTGACGATATTGTATAATGCAACAAATTGATGTCGACAAGTCGACATGATTTTAAAAATGAATTCGAGAGTAATATTCGAGACGTAAGATTCCATCTTAAAAGTTTTGTAATTCACCAAATCTCATTTAATTTAAGTGTACTGTCTCTCTCCCAGAAAGTAAGATATTTTAAAAAAAATACTTTCTCTGATTCTTTTTATAAAGATTTAACATTGTAATTATTAAAAAAATATATAATTAAATTAATTAATATATTGAGATTTTAAGAAATTATATATTCTTCCATTTTTACCGCTATTTAATGTATTAAAAAGTAGTAAAAGATATTAATTCTCATTATAATTCAAATCTTGGAATTAAAAAAGTTCACTCATTATAAAGGGTAAATATGAAATAGAATAATTAATGTTTATAAATTTTGATGGAGGGTCTTATAGAAAGGACCACTAACATTGTCTAAAAAGGATCTTATAAATAGGACCGGAGGGAGTATATGGAAATTAAAAGTATGATTAAATTTATTAATTATGTTTAAAATTTTATATTAGCTTCCAAAAATATCTCTTTTATTTTATTAAAACTCATAATTCCACTCTCTTTCCACTTAATTAATGATTCTAACATTTTTTGGTTTTATTAAATATTAAGGGTATTTGGGTAAAAAAATTTCAATTTGGCACGAAATTTGTAAGAGGGTTTTATAAAAAAGGACAAAAATATTTTTTGTTGAGGGTCTTACATTTAGGGACGGAGGGAGTATTTAATTACTACCTTCATTCCAAAACTATAGTCATTTTAGGTTTAAAATCTTGTTGCAAAACAATTGTTATTTTGGGATTCCAAGATGCAATAAATTACATATTTTAATATTTCTCTCTCATCACCTCATTTATTCACCAATTACCATCTCTCTTTTTAATTCTTTTGTCTACCACTTTAGTTTCTAATTTGACACATTAATCCACTCATATTAAAAACTTATCAATATCATTGCTTTCTTAATATGTGTGAAAAAACTCAAAATGACTATAGTTTAGGAATGGAGGGAGTATATTTTTAGGCATCGTTTGGTCCGATTTATTTTGAGTTTATCTTCTATTTATAAGTGAAAATCGGGCCAAACAAAAATATTAATAAATTTTTAAAATTTTAAGTGATTTTTCTTAAATTAATAAAAGAAAGAAAAAAAACTTTAATATAAGTCACAAATAAGAACTTTTGCTTATTTTTTTAACCTCTTATTTTTATTAAACATCCACAAACTACCGTAGCCATGGCAAAATCGCCACCCACCAATGTCAGGTCGCCACCCATTCAACAATTTTCTTTTAAAAAATGTTATAAATAAGTAGCATATACTAAATATTTTTTAAAAAAATTTGTCAAACAATTTATGATTTTTTAAGCTTCTTATTTTTAGCTTTAACTTAAAAGTGACTTTTAAAAACAAAATAAACTAGGTCAAATGTTAACTTAGTCTTTTTACTTTATATTTTGTAAATTTAGTTTTCAACTCCCCAATTTCATAAAATAGACTGTTTTAATTTATTACCCTCAATTGTTAATTTAAAAATTATAACTAATTTAAATAAAAATTATTTATAATTTTTTAAAAATAAATTAATAAAAAGACTAAAACTATCTATTTTACAATCTTAAAAGACCAAGAGCCTATTTATTTAAATTTAAAACTAATTAATTATTTTTATTAGTATAAAATAGATTAATTTTTAAGTGATTATTAAAAATTAATACCCGACACTGGATATCAAACTCTTAAAATATTAAACTTTGATTCCGTGTAGACGTTACTTACTAACCTCAAAGTCTAATTCCTTAGTAACTACGTCTTCCTTACCAATGAAGATGATAACGATGCTGTTACCAAACAGACAAAAGGCAAAAAGATATCTCCACACAGTCTGAACTCAAATAGTCCAAGAGGAATGTTATATTCTTTTAAATATTTTTTTAATTATTAAATGAAAAATATATTTTATAATTTTAAGATAAAAGATATTTAATTTTTCCTTCAATATATACTTTAAAAAAATTAAAAAAATAGTTAGAAGAATATTTAAGAGAATAAATCATTATTCATATTCTAATATCTTATCTTCACATACGTAAGCGCTTATGTCAACAAAAAAAAAATGTGTGGCGCATTCCGCGTTAAATGATATATTTATTTATATATTATATTATATCATATATATCCACATAAACAATTCATTTGCAGTTGTACCATAACATAATTTTCTCTACTGAAATGGGTTCCCAAGAAGTGCAGCAGCTCCATTTCGTCTTATTTCCATTGATGGCTCCAGGTCACATGATCCCAATGATGGACATAGCAAAAATATTGTTGCAGCGTGATGCTATTGTAACCGTTATCACAACACCACAAAACGCAAGTCGTTTTGCATCAATCTTTGCTCGGTACATCGATTCGGGGTTTCAAATCAGATTAGTTCAGCTTGAATTTCCATGTAAGGAAGCTGGATTACCTGACGGGTGTGAAAATCTTGACATGTTACCATCACTTGGCACAGCTTTGAGTTTCTTCAATGCAGCTAATAGTTTACAGCAACAAGCGGAAAAGTTATTTGAAGAGTTAACGCCGTCACCAAATTGCATAATTTCTGATATGTGTCTACCGTACACACGTCACATAGCTAGCAAATTCGACATTCCGAGGATTTCGTTCGTCGGAGGAAGTTGCTTCTATCTCTTGTGTGTGCATAATTTACACACACAAAATGTTACGCAGAGTGTGGCCACTGAAACAGAATGTTTTGTCGTGCCCAGTATCCCGGACAGAATTGAGATGACGAAAGCAAAGACGGGTATGGTGAAAGATGAGAAAGACTGGAAACAGATTCATGTAGATATGGTTGCAGCCGAAACGGCTTCTTATGGGATGATCATGAATTCTTTTGAAGAGTTGGAGCCGGAATATGCAAGGGAGTACAAGAAGGTTAGAAACGAGAAATTATGGTGTATTGGACCGGTGTCACTTAGTAACAAGGATGACCTGGAAAAGGTTCATAGAGGTAATAATAAGGCCTCGACTGATGACTCTGTTGTAAAGTGGCTTGATTCTCAGAAGCCAAATAGTGTGATTTACGTGTGTCTTGGAAGTTTGTGCAATTTAACGCCGGAGCAGTTGATAGAGCTTGGTTTAGCGTTAGAAGCATCTAACACACCGTTTATTTGGGTTATTAAGAAAGGAAGTCAATTAGAAGCGTTGGAGAAGTGGATTAAGGAAGATGGATTCGAGGAAAGGAACAAAAATCGAAGCCTTTTGATTCATGGTTGGGCTCCTCAATTAGTAATATTGTCACACCCCGCAGTCGGAGGGTTCCTAACGCATTGTGGTTGGAACTCTACGTTAGAAGCAATATGTGCAGGCGTGCCGATGGTTACATGGCCACTATTTGCTGATCAATTTTTGAATGAAAGTCTAATTGTGGAGGTGTTAAAAGTTGGGGTGAAGGTTGGGGTGGAAAGAGCTGTAAAATGGGGAGAGGAAGAGGAAATTGGTGTGTTGGTGAAAAAAGAAGATGTTGAAAAGGCAATATTTGAGGTCATGGATGAGACAAGTGAAAGTGAAGAGAGAAGAAAAAGGGTGAGAGAATTTGCTGACATGGCAAGAAAAGCCGTAGAGGAAAGGGGATCATCACATTCTAATGTGACTTCCCTAATCCAACAAATCATGCAAATTAAGCACTAATTTAAATTTAAAGGACTTGTCTTAGACTTTTTCATTTAATTTTTTATCTATCCGTGTGAAACTCAAAACAATATTTAGGGGTGTCAAAATTTTTATGTATTCTACTATTGCTCTATAGTAAAGTAGCATTTCAACAAATGGTTTAAACCGCTGTTAAAAATGTATTCTCTTTAGTCTTTATTATAAGGCATAACTCACATGATGTCTTTATGATTATTATTTTTATTTGTTTCTATTAAATATTTTGACTTTATTATATTAATCACTAGACATACATAATATTTGAAAAGGGTTTAAATTGATAAATCACACAATTTTTTAAAAAAAATTGATACAATCACCTAATTTTATTCGTAAACATAATTTATACAAATGTGAATTATATTAAGGACGTGAAGATAAAATGTTTTTGGCAGTATATAATTTGGCAAAGTTATCAGCATATAGTGTTATTAGTTTGAGTTCAGACAGTCAAATTTTTAGTTGGCTTTTCGTTGTAAAGTTTGATTAAACCAAACCCAAATAATCATCATAAACGTCCCTCAAATCAAACGCACTCCAAACGGATTTTTTTTCACTACAAAAAAATGAATTTTGCCACTGCACAAATCAGTAAAAATCGGCCGCAAACACATTTTTCCATTGACGAAATTCGGTCGCAAACTATTTGTGACAGATAAATACAATGGTCGCAACTGTTGCGACGAAAATAGTTAGTGGCAAATTGCGTCACAAATAGTAAAATTGATCGGTCTTATTGTGCACACGTTGTGACCAAACCATTGGTGGCAAAAACGGTCGCTATTTTCGAGTGAATTCAATCGCAAACATTTGGAAACAGCAAAAAAAAAAGTATTCAGTTTTTCCACTCCCCAAATTTTACATATGCTCATATAGCACCTCAAATTCAGCAAAATGTTTACATACAACATTTAACAACCCATAAAATATCCATAAACATAAATCCACACATACATAATGTCTTTGTAAATCCACGCATACATAATATCCTTCAAAATGTCAAAGTAAACGACACATATATAATATCCTCAAAAATCTCAAAGTAAATCTCTAAATACATAAAAGGATAAACTACTATGGATCCTAACTCAAGTACTCATCATCATCCCTATCTGGGACCTCTGAAGGATGAGAATGTGCCTCTCTAGCTGGCTGAGGTGGTGGCTGTGGACGAGGAAGTGGAGAAAGACCCAATGCTGAGCTAGCAATGGTGGCACGATCAGCAGCGAGCCCAGCAGCTTCGGTAGCATCTCTCACAGCATCTAAAGCCCGATCCCGCTCAGCAAGTATCTGCTGCATGGCTTCACGATTTGTTTCTAACTCATTCATTAATGCTGCCACCTTTTTTTCCATGTCCACGACAGTCGTTGAATTTTATTGTGTAACTGGTTGGCAAGTGGAAGATGAACTCTGAATGATTACTAGATTTCCAAGTTGACTTGTGCCCCAAACATTACCCTTCTTACCTTTTCCTCTCACCAACTCGAGGTAGAGGGCATTATCAGCAGTAAAGAAGTCAGATCCACCACTGTTTCCATGTGTATCGACAAAACTCATCTTATACATGAAATAACACACATTAGTAATGATTTTATTCAAATAATAGATTATCTTATTAAGTGTATATGATATATGATGCAAATACTACTTACTACAATTTGTTGGGCTTTTGGGCAAGCCCAGGTTCCATCCTTTAACTTCTTTGTCTTCTCCATAATCTCAAAGCCAGTGGGCTCTCTATGCTCCTTCTCTTTTTCCAAAAAACAAAAGCGAAATCAATTAATTAGACAACGATACACGATTTAAAAGTTTTAAAAAAACATTGAACTTAAAGTAGTTACAAATCTCTTGCAATTCTCAGCAACTGACACACACCCTCCAGTATAGGACGATGCTCCAATATCCACTAACCGATTTTGCGCAGCCTGCTGGCTCTTTTTCTACCACTCTAAACTAGCCCACTCATCTCCTGGTGCCAAGATAGGCCTCGTGTCACGGAGAGTCCCTGGAGATAAGGTTGGAGAAGGAGCTCTAGGAGAGGGAGTAGCAGTTCTAATAGATGTCGAACCATGAGCATAAACTGTGGCGGATAGTGATGGCAATGTACCCGAGCCTGTCCCATGTGGTGATGGAGTCAAAATGGGAAAGAAGGGGTGGAGGATGATGATTCGAGATCAGGGCTAGGGATGCCCCAGCCTCGTCCACTAGGACGAAATTTGCCCTTGCCTAATCCCTTGCCCCATCCATTAGGTCGTGATCCCCTGCCTAATCTGTCGCCTTATCCACTAGGTCTTGACCCTCTACCTTGTCCACTAGGTTGTGATAACTCATCTATCTATGAAAACCTTGCAAAATTAATTAAAGTTAGAATATGTAATTAAAAGACAAGACTTAACAATTTTAATAAAAAAAAAAGCTACCTATATAGCTAGCTAGAATCCTCATCATCATTTTGTGTCTCATTTTCATTAATATAAGAAACATTTGTGTCAAATTCTAATGCTTCCTCATTGCTAGGGTTTCTAATCTATTCCGCATCAACTTCTTCTGCATCTCCAACAAGATCTGCAAGACTATCTTCAAAGACATTTGCCTCAACTTGTAGAACTGGAAAGTGTTGAATATCATCGTCTTGATAAGGAACTTCTCGTTGAACTCTAGAAATGTCAAGGAAATTAATCATAGCACGAGCCTTAACTTTAACAACAACTAGCCAACCATAATGCCCCCTTGAATAAGGTGTGTAACACACTTGTTCAGCTTGTTGTGCAAAGATGAAAGGATCATATGCCCTATTGTACCTTCTTGATTGCTTTATTTCGACAAGCCCGTAATTGTTGTCCACTTTGGTTCCATTACGAGAATGATTAAACCAATCACATTTTAAAAGCACAAGTTTTTTAGCAAGCCATCCTATGAAGCTCAACTCATATATTTTTTAATATTCCATAAAAGTATCTTCCAATTGGCCATTTGTTCCCCGAACACAAACACCATAATTATGTGCAACCTTACCATGGCTATGGTCATAAGTATGAAACCGATATCCATTGATTATATAAATTGGCCATCATTTGACCTGTGCAATTGGACCCCAAGCTAGTGCTTTTAGGATATGATCGTTGATATTGTTTGTTGGGTTGTCCACTTACATGTAATATGAAATGATGAAAATCATAAAAAATGGAGTAACCATTATAGTAATGGTTCCAAATAAAGAAATGTCCTTGACACAAAAAAACTCACATATTCCCTAAACCATGTAGGAAAATTTAAAGTTATTTCTGAGTCAATTTGAGCATCCAAGATATCAGGGTCGAATTCCTGTAACATTGCAGCGTACATCCTACATGAAATAGAAGTTGTAAGATGTTACAATGTTCACATGATAATATATGTCTCAAAGTACAAATTAGATATGAACTTCACTTACTCTAGGTATGGCTCCACCTCTTTGCTATTATTCCCTCCATTCTGAAATATTAGTCACTTTAGGAAAAAAAATTTGTTCCAAAATATTCGTCACATTTACATTACCAATGATATATTTATTAACTTTTCACACTTCTATTATTTTTATAGTCAATAGCTATTGAGTAAACCTCAAAGTCAATAAATAATTTAGTTTACCTATGTACTTTTTGTTAAATTCTATAGAAATTAAATGTTCTTCTTAATTCATGTGAAATCTCCTAAAGTGACTAATATTTCAGAACGGATGGAGTATTTAGAATATACAAAATAGCAACCTTCGTGTCACGCTCATCAAGATCATTAAATGGAATTTGCCCGCACGACCTGGGTAGTTAAAAATTGACATTTGTGGTAATGAGGAAGAACCTTCACCATCGTCATTACGTGGAAACCTAGTCATTATTGATGTGACCTTAGGTAGATAGTAAAAGGAAGCAAACGTTGACATTTGTTCAATTAGATAAGCTTCACAAATGGGTTGTATTGTTCAACATTTAAGATAAGCTTCACAAATGGTAGATAGTAAATAGGTTCGAATCCTCTTCAACATTTTCATTGTCATTTGCAAAATCATTGTTATCTTTACCGTTTCCTGATGTGGGTTGTATTGTTCCCTTTGTCCTTCTGGAGCATAGTACGAACTGTCAATCACCATAGGAGCAGGGATTATTGGTATCTCTCTGTGGGACGTCCATCTATAATAATTAGGCATAAAGCTTTAACTAAACAAGTCGACCTTGACTTCGTCTACTGTTTTGTGTCGTTGACATTTGCACTTTACACATAGACACCTTAGTAAGTTGTTTAATAAAAATGCCTCTTGATTAGTAGTGTACTCAATGAATTGATGCACACCCTGATAGAATGCTTGCTTAACGGCCTCAAGCGATTATACATCCATCTTCGATGCTTAGGTATTTCCATGATTTATGCCTTTATATAATGCTAACCTACAATCACGCACACATAAATTTGTTATTAGATATATCCAAGTTTGAGGATTCATCATACTTATGTGTGCGTCAGTCTAATTAATTACATCTTCTCTCAGTATCATTTTTAGTACATAGTTTATTTTCACAAGTTGTGCATAACTTTTGTTTAATAAGCTGTGACACCCTTTTATATACTTTTAAAGCCATTAATTAAAATATGGTGTTTAGAGATATACATAAAAAAAAATTAAGTATCAAAGATGGCTTCAAACTTAAGTCCGAAGCTAAGTTATTTCCTTACTATTCACATAAAGCTCAAATTTAATTTAAAGCAATTTAAGAATAAACACGGATTTGTTATTGTATATTGTTATTAAAATTAAGGCGCATTTGTTATTGTATATATTGTTACTTGTGATTTAAAGGAATTTAAGAATAAGCATCTGGATTCAAAATTTAAAGCAGCAGCAACACCTGGATTTCAAGCTAAGTTATTGTATATTGTTACTAAAATTAAGGTGCATTTAAAAAAATTAATGCAACTTCAACTTGTAAGCATCTAGTAGGATAGGATAAGTATCTAAAAAAATTAATGCAACACCTTAATTCCAAGGTGTGATAAGGTCCAATAGCAAACAAAGCAGCCAAGAGATCATGAGCTTGAAAATGCTAATCAGATTAGTGATTTATTCTGTGGCACTCAAGCAACCATGATAACAGGATTTTTCTTCAACTAAGAAAGATGAATTATCAGCAATCATCCTTATTATTGATGTAATACTAGTTACAAAAAACTATAGTAATTTATTATCCAAAACAATGAAGTATAACTTTATCCAAGGAAAAAAACTAAGTATGTTTAATCAAGTATGTTTAATAGATTGTCACAGTTTGTCAACCAAATACTCAAGTATGGCATGCATAATGCAGTCAGTATAAATATCAACTGAAACAGGAAAATTTTGACACCACACCAAATTAAATTAACAGAGAAAGCAACCACCAAAGTTAAAAATGCAGATTCACTAAGATTAAATTACTCAGAACCATCTTCACCCAAGATCCTAAACACAAACCAAGAAGCAATCCAATCACCTCACTCATATTGGTATCAAATTCAAGCCACAACACTACAAAATTCCAATGGTATAACTTTTGGTAAGTAGTTAATCTAAACCAGCTCATAAGTTAGATTTTTTCTACTCATATTTTTTATGTTCCTTTTTATAAGACGTTTTATACTTTTTATGAAATATTTATTATTTATTTTCTTATTTACTCATATTAAATGCATTGACTATTTGTACTCTTTAATTGGGATTTGGATTCTGTGCTGTAGTGGCGGGTACAGCATGCTGCTGTAGTATTAATCCATAACATCCAATTACAGCAGTGAACCAGATTTCGACACGTGGCCTTCATTTAATTTATTTATTTTCCCTTTCCCTCAACCTATTGCTTTTTGCTTCTGCTTCCAGTGAACATGTTTGTTTGTTTCTAACTCCTTTCCTTTCCCTCATCCTATTGACACAATTCCCTAATTTTGGAACAGCATACAAATCAAATTCATATCACCATAGATACATGCTACATTGCTACTGTCATCGACACAAAACACCAAAAAAGAATCAAGTGATTACCCACCATCCTGTTCAATCTTTGTTTTCCTATGACCCCCAAAAAAGAAAGAATTGCTATTTTATTTTAGTGAGAGCTAAACTATAAGCTTTACTCACAGCAAGAATCAAATTTTCTAAAAAAATGTAGGCGATAGCGATGAAGCACTTGAACGTGGCAGTGCTGACGAGGATGCGGCGCCGCTGATGCTGAAGCGGCGACGCTGACGGTGACGCGGTGGGGCTGACGGTGCGCGGTGGTGGTGTGCGGCGGTGGTGATGTCGTTCCAATCCGTGGCGACAATTGTGGAGGTTAGCTTGTGTTTGGTGTCCCTTTTCTTAATCCTTACTGAGCAAGTTTAGGTTGAGGGAAAGGAAAAATAAATTAACTGAATGCCACGTATCGAAATCTAGTTCACTGCTGTAATTGGACGGTATGGATTAATACTACAGCAGCATGCTGTACCCGCCACTACAGCACAGAATCCAAATCCCTTTAATTGTGATTGGTTAACATAATATTTAATGAGTGATAAAATTGATATGTTATATAATTAGAAAACTAATAAAATTAACTAAACTTAAATACTTTTATTGATATCTGTAATATTAATTAAAAACACCTTATAATAAGAAGTTGAGGGAGTATTTTTTTATTAAAAAAAAAAGTTTATTCAATAATACAAGAATAAGAAGTGCCAAAATTATAAAAATAAAATAAAATAAGATACCAAAAGCACCCCAAGGAAGATTTAAACCATGGGTAAAATTGCCCCTAGCCCATAAATTTAACAATCAAATTTATAAATTTAGATTTTTGCACTTAGTAGTTACATATCTAATGAACAAAAATAAAAGCTTCACTATAATTAGAGATGTCAAAATAGGTTTGGCCCGCCAGATCGGCCCGTTGGCCCGCCAAAAATAAGCGGACTGGGCTGGAATTTTTGGCCCGTCCACTTATGCAGCCCACCTTGCCTAGCCCGCCAGCCTGTCGGGCTACAAAGGTGGCGGGCCGAGCAGGCCCGCCGGGCTAGTGACTCCTTTTTTTTGTTAAAAGTGGAGGATGAGAGTTCTTTTATAAAAAAAAATTGATAGGACCAAACAAAAAATGTCTATACCAAACAAAAAAACATAAAAAAAGTTAGTTCCATAGTTAAAAATAATAAAAAATCAATTTTTGTATGGTGCAAAAAGCAAAAATCAATAAAATAAAGACAAATTTAGATTTTTTTAATTGTTTTTTAATTAGTGCGGCGGGCTAGCGGGCCAGCCCGTGGCCCGCCTAATTTTTAATGGGTCGGGCTAGCAAAATGAACCCGTATTGTCTTGGCGGGCTAGGCGGGCCGCGGGCCAAACAGGTCGGGCTGACCCGTTTTGCCACCCGTAACTATAATTCGGAATAAAATGGATTATAAAGAAGACAACCTATAATAGAAACAAAGAATTCACTACAATTAGAACTAATCATAACTTTCGGCAATGAAAATAACTCAATTTATCATAAAATATGCAAAGGGGGTGATTCAAAATTCAGTTAAAGCATAGCAGGGTGAAAATATGTAATTGTGAGTGGAAATGTGAGTGAAAATATCTCTAAATATAGCATAAGTAACAAACAATCTTCAACTTGAAGGGTAGTTGATCAAGATGACTAAGGGTGATGAAACCCTTTGAGAACCCTCGGGTGATGAAACCCAGTGAGAGGGTGAGAAAGAAGAAGAAGCTAACAGAAAAAGAGAAAAAGGAATGAAAAGGAAAATTCTCATTAAGGAAAAAAATGCAAAGAAAGAAGTATATATACAAAGCAGCAAAGGGAGGAAGGGAAAGATAACAGAAAACCAACTATAACTAACTAATAGAACATAAGGGTACGAGAGCAAAAAAGGAAACAAACGAAAGGGAGCACTAAGAAACATGGAAGAGTTATAAAAGTAAGAAGTTAATTGCAGAAAGGGTCTTCTGTGATATCTTCAGAGTCTTCAATTAAAAGAGCATGTTCTTCAGTAATGGAATTGTGATCATGGAGGGAATGATCTGGTAATACCCCCCGCAAGCTGGAGAATGAATGTCTATCATTCCAAGCTTGGAGAGATTGTCTTTGAAAGGTTCCTGAGCAAGCGGTGTTTGAGCCCATATATGGATTTTTGTAAGAGACAAACTTGGTTATTGTTGCTGGTGGTATAGCCTGGAGGAGGCTTCATAAAAACCTCTTCATCAAGGTTGCTATGAAGAAACGCGTTATCCACATCAAGTTGATGTAAAAACCAACCTTTGGCAGTAGCAATGGATATAAGTAGTCGCAAAGTAGTCATGCGGGCCACAGGGGAAAAGGTTTCCAAATAGTCCAAACCAGCAATTTGAGTGTAACCTTTTGCCACGATACGAGCTTTGTATCTGTCAATCGAGCCATCTGACTTGTGCTTGATGCGAAAGACCCACTTGCAGCCTATAGGGCGTTTTCCTGGGGGTAAATCTACAAGTCGCCAAGTGTTGTTTCGTTCAAGAGCAGCAATTTCAACAGCCATGGCTTCTTTCCAATGTCAGTGCTTAATAGCTTGATTGTAGGTCCTAGGCTCAATGTTGGCAGTGATGTTAGCTAAGAAACCTTTGTAGGAAGATGCCAACCTGTCATACGAAACAACAAAAGCCAAGGGATAAAGAATTGTGTTAGAAGAAGTAGTGTTGGTAGAGAGAGGCTTGCCTGCTATGATGGAGAATTGACAATGATAGTCCTTGAGTTTAGCAGGTGCTCCTCGTAACCTTGTGGATTGTCTAGTTGGCAATGACTGAATTTGAGCATCAGCAGTTTGAGATGTGAGAGAGTTTGTATCCAAAGATTCAGTGCAGTGCTGTGAACTGATGTTGTTAGTGGTGTTTGTAGGATGATCAGTGGAAGGAGGCGTCACATAATCATATTGAACTGCGAAGTGATCTTGGAAGGAAGGTAGGCAAGGTGCAGAATCTTCAGCATTGTTTTTATTAGGATCAGGATACAGGAATGTGTGTTCATAGAACAACACATTTCTGGAAATGAAGATTTCTCTATTGTGAACATCAAATAGCAAATACCCTTTAGTTCCTGGTTTGTATCCGAGAAACACACATTTTCTTGCCCTTGAATCAAGCTTCTTCCTGTGGTTAGTTAGAGTGCTAGCAAAAGATAGACAACCAAAAACCTTAAGGAGAGACAGATCAGGTAAGCAGTTGTAAAGTTGTTCATAAGGGGATTTCTCATGTAAAACAAGACTAGGTATACGATTGATGAGAAAGGCGGAGTGACCAAGAGCATAAGACCAAAAACAGTGAGGCAAATTGGATTGAAAGAGCAAACCTCGTGTGATATTCAAAAGATGTTGATGTTTCCTCTCAACAATGGTATTTTGTTGAGGAGTTTCTACACAAGAGGTTTGGTGCAAAGTCCCTTGAGAGGCATAAAAAACATGCAATTTGAATTCCAAGCCATTGTCAGTACGTATAGTTTTGATTTTAGTTTGAAATTGATTTTCAACCATAGAAAAGAACTGTGGAATGAGGTGTTTAACTTCAGTTTTAGATTTCATTAAGAAAACCTATGTGTATCTAGACATATCATCAACAATAGTTAAAAAATATTTGTGTCCATGAATAGATGGAGTGGAGATGGGTCCCCATATGTCAGCATGAATAAGATCAAAAGGGTTAGCATATTGAGAAATACTAAGCTGATAAGGAAGATGTTTTTGTTTAGCATAATGACATACATCACAAATATGAGATTTATTGCATGAAATGAAAGGATAGTGTTGTTGTATAACATTGAGTCTATCAGCAGCTAAGTGACCAAGCCTAAAGTGCCAAAGATTATCATTAACAGAAGCGACATTACAAGATTTATTGTCAGGAAAGATATTATTATGACAGGAAACAATAGTAGGATCTTGTAGAACATATAATCCGTTGGGTGTATCAGCTGTGCCAATCAGCTTCATTGAACTTGAATTCTGTAACCAACAACACATGTCAGAAAAAATGAGATTGCATCTTAAAACTGAAGTGAGTTTCTTTATAGAGATGAGATTGTAGTTAAAATCTTGAAGAAACAGAACATCAGTTAGAAAAATGGAGTTAGATAGGTATACAGTCCCAGAGATTGATGAAACTAGATGGTTGCCATCAGGTAGATCAATGTGGATGGGTCTGATATATCGAAAAGAAGAAAAATAACTTAAAGAGCAACAAATGTGATCACTTGCACCTGTATCAAGAATCCAATGAGAGTGAGATAAAATACCAGAATTGGAATTGGATGAGGAGGCATGGTGGACAGAAGCAAGGTTGATTTGAGCTGAGGGAGAGTTTGCCTTGCTGTCGGGAAGGAGAGCGAGGAGAGATTTATACTGCTCAGTTGTGAAACCAAACTTGACTTCATGCTCCTCAGGAGAATGATGGCTGGAAGTTTCCATAGTATCAGAGGAAGCCATGTTGACAGATTTGGTTTGATACTTGGGATTCTTGAATTTAAATCCTTGAGGGAACCCAATTCTGCGGTAACACACATCATAAGTGTGGCCTTTCTTTTTTCAAAAACTACAAAATTTGTCACCAGAGGAACTAGATTGGCCATGTGATGGACTTTTGAAAGTATTAGAGTTGCGGTTTTCAGGTGTGGAGGAAGAGGACATAAGAGCAAGGATCCGTTCAGTAGGAGAAGTGGAAGTCAAGAATTGACGCTCTTACTGGGAAATGATGGAAAGAACCTTGCTCATTTGAGGTAAGGGGTCCATGATCATTATCTGAGATCTAACAGTGGAAAATTGTTCGTTTTGGCCCCTTAAGAAACGAACAACCATATCAATGTTTCGCTGGGTTTTTAGTTTGGCAAAAGCACCACAGGTGCAGGAAGATTCACAGGTACAAACAAGAACGGGGTTAAGGAGATCCAACTCGTCCCAAAGAGATTTCATACCTATGTAGTACTTGTTGATAGAAAGATCCCCTTTCTTGAAGGAGTAGATATCTTCTTGAATCTCAGAGATGTGAAAAAGATCAGCATGACAGAAACGCTCTCGAAGCTCAGACCAAGCTCTAGCAGCAGTTGGAACAAGAAGCAAGGATTGTGCGATTTCTGGGCTGATCGAACGGAAGATCGAACCTAAGATCAGAGTGTTGCAGCGTCTCCAATATGGAAAGAGGGGATTGTCAAGAGGTGGTTGCGGAATGGACCCATCAAGAAAACCATCCTTGTTCTTCATTTCAAGACACATTTTCATGGATGTGGACCAGTGTGATAGTTTCCATCTTGCAGAACAGGAGAGACAAGAACCATAGATGGATTCTCATTGGGATGAATGAAGAACGGATTGGCAGGGTCTTGAACCTCCTTAGGAGCGGAATTAACAACAGCAACGTCGACCATGATTAGGAGGATCCCGGGCTAACTGATACCATAACAAACAATCTTCAACTTGAAGGGTAGTTGATCAAGATGACTAAGGGGGATGAAACCCTTTGAGAACCCTCGGGTGATGAAACCCAGTGAGAGGGTGAGAAAGAAGAAGAAGCTAACAGAAAAAGAGAAAAAGGAATGAAAAGGAAAATTCTCATTAAGGAAAAAAATACAAAGAAAGAAGTATATATACAAAGCAGCAAAGGGAGGAAGGGAAAGATAACAGAAAACCAATTGTAACTAACTAATAGAACGTAAGGGTACGAGAGCAAAAAAGGAAACAAACGAAAGGGAGCACTAAGAAATATGGAAGAGTTATAGAAGTAAGAAGTTAATTGCAAAAAGGGTCTTCTGTGATATCTTCAGAGTCTTCAATTAAAAGAGCATGTTCTTCAGCAATGGAATTGTGATCATGGAGGGAATGATCTGGTAATAATAAGAGAAGTGACCTTCCATTAAGAAAGCCATTCTCGTGATACACAACAATCTTAACTATTGAGCAAATACGTAACTGTGAGTGGAAATATCTCTAAATATATGTAAATTCGATTTACTATTTACCCAAGAAATTAAACTAAACACACACCAACAGAAACAACCCCCAAATCAAATGATGAAGAAGAGATGGAGACTCATCACCTACACGAAACACTGAAATGGAAGAGCAGAGGAAGATGACGTTGGTGTGCTGTAAAGAAGGACAGGGAAGATGGTGGTGTGCAGTGAAGAAGGACGGTGGTGTGTGGTGAAGAAGGATGGTGGTGACGGTGGTGCGCGGTGAAGAAGGACGATGGTGACGGTGGTTGCGGCGGTGCGCGGTGAAGAAGGGCGGTGGTGACAGCGGTGCACGGTGAAGAAGTGTGGTGGATAACTCAGCAAAGGATGGAGGTTAGTTAGACTACTAGTTCTCTATAAATACTTGTATTAGTCAAATTGTATATACCTTTTATCAAATCAATTCAATGAATATTACTCTTAATTCCGAGGCTTTTGCTCTCTCTCCTTTCTAAGACTATAGCCATTGTTATGGCTATGAAGCTTATTTCAATTTCACTGTTATGGCACGAGAACCCTCCCAAGGGGAGGAGGATTATGATCCAACCTTGAATTTCGCTGCTACATGTTTGAAATTTTGTGTGCATCTAATCCGAATTCGTTCTTTCCAGCAGAAGAAGCATCCTATCAAGAAATTGCCTCTATATCTTGCTGAAATGAGGAATTTGAATGTGCTTAGAGACACTCTTGGCAAGGTCACATGGATTCTAATGTTGTTGCTCTATTTTTTATCACTGTGAGTTAGTGGACAAAGGAGACTTGGAGATCATGCCACTTGCTTCCCATATCAAACCTTTGAGTTCATTGTTTTTAATATTCCAAATTTTGGGAGACTTGCCAATGTATTTTGTAGTGTCCAAATCATGTGTCATTGAGGCTATTCCAAATCCTTCTAGTTCTATGCCAAAGCATGCCATTCAAGCTTTTCAATTGCATAGTTCAAGTCGTCATGCTTTTACTGTTGTGGCTTTGATAGCTAGTGACCTGAATATTTGGAAAGGAGTCCTGCAAAATCCTAAGATCAATAATTTCATTGAATCACACCAAACAGTGGCTGACTTTGAAGGAGATGCGACTACCAAAGAAGTGGAAGACTTAAGTGGTCCTGCAGATTCTGATTCTAGAGCTGCTGCAACTGTACATGTCAACAGATTCTCAATGTTGCACCTTCTTTGGATTGGCAATGTTGGTTATCATGTTGGCATTGTTGGTTATCATTTGACAGAGAGCATTTACTATTGCCATTTTTCTTTCTTTTTGTTTGTTTTAACTTTTGCAATAAGGATTCCAAGCTAGCAGTTTTGATAGTCACTTTTAGCGTGAGGGGCTTAACAGAGATAGTCGGAGTGAATAAAGAGTTAGTTAAAGTTTGTTAGTTTAGTTAGACTACAAGTTTCTTATAAATACTTGTATTAGGCATATTGTATACATCTTTTATCAAATCAATTCAATAAATATCTATTATCTATATAATATATATATATTAAAATATATATTAAAATAGAGGCCTAAAGCCTCTTTCGGCCACATCATTTTTTTTTGCTTACTAAGCACATTCTAGCCATAACACACTCCACACCAACCATCTTATCACATCTTCGTTTTAATTCATTGTCATATCTTAAGAACTACAATAAAATTTCATAGCCAATAAAAATTTAATATTAAAATACATTCTTTGCATATGCATATCAAATACATTATTTAATTGAGTTAAATTAATTTATAAGTAACTTTAAAATTTAAATAATTTAATTATATTATATAATGGATATACATTCAAATATTTATTGTTGAATACATATAACAAATATAAATACAAATATTTTTTACATTATCAAAAAAAATTAAAATGAAGGGAGTATAAAGAAAAATAGTAACTTTTCAAGAAGTCAAATTAGATAACATAAATCTAAAGATTTTAATGACAAATAATTATTTATATTTATTTTAAGCACAAAAATTCTGTTCTGCATGTTGAGTACTCCAATCCATATAAAAGAGGTATAAAATAAACTTCTCAAATTCAATTAATGTAAATTTTACAAAAATATGTACACAATAAGGAGAATATCGAAATCTAAAATATTGGAGAATTGTGTAGATGTCCATTTAAAAAACAAGAAAATGCAAGAAAAAATTGAAATAATAAAGGATACGTGAATGTCAATTTAATTGTTATTATTATTTTATTTTTTAATAAGCAAAAGATAGATGGTAAAAAAAAAAATAACGAATTCAATAGAATCACATGATGATGCTAACGGAAGGGAGGCGAGACTGAGACAAGAGCTCAATTTGATTGTTATTACTTTATAGTGTTACCATTCAATAAATATTTTCAATATTAAAATATAAATTAACATTTAATATTTTAATACAATGATTGAATTATTATGTTCAATTTTTTTTGTCTTCCTTCATAAAAAAAAGTTTCTCAAACACATTCTTATCATATTTTTCAAAAGAAATAAAAATCATTTATTTTTCTTTTCAATCCGCACAACGCGCGAGTTTACGTCTAGTAATATAAAAAGAGAAACTAAGCTCAGAAACATGACACATCATAATCTCACTTTTCTATTATTTTGCCACATCATCTTTTTATCCTATTTGTCACATTCTATGCACCATAACATAACACACTACAATAACCAATAATAACACAATAATAAATAAAATACATTGTACACTCATATCAAATACATTAAATTAAGACAAATTTATTACATAAATTATAATATCTAAAGTACCTAGTTATATTATATAATTGATACACATTAAATTATCTCAAATATTCATTTTTCTAAATTGTTGCACATTATGCAAAATCATATTATATATGCTTGGCAATTAGTTTAGCCATTTTTTTTTATGAACCAAAGGTATCCCTTCAAGGCGTAGAGATCATTGAAGTGAGTTTTGCCTCTCCAAATAAATTAGTTTAGCCAAAATTAAGTAACAAAAATTTTAGCAAAAAACATATATAAAAAAATAATTTAGCTAGCAAATATTTAATTTTCTAATATAAAAAAAATTAAATTGCAGGGAATTCAACGAAATTTTCAACCTATTTACATATAGAAGAGAGTAATATATTTGCAACTAGCCAAGTTGATTAATATAAATCCAAGGATGTTAATCACAAATAAATTGATGATATATATTAAAAAAATAGTTAAAACACAATATTTTTTTCATTTATTTTAAATAATAAAAATAAAGCTATAATTTTATCAAAAAATATAATTACAAATAAATTGAAGTTACATATAGAAGAAAACATTATTTTCGCAACTCGCCAAATTGACTAATATTTTTTTTGGATAACCAAATTGACTAATATAAATAAAAGGATTTAAAACAAAAATAATTATTTACATTTATTTTCAATAATCAAAATAAAGCTTGAATTTCATGATAAATTAAAAAAATTATTTACATTTAATGGCAAAAGGAGTTAATTATTAACCACACTATAATATACTTCATTCATTCTAAAATGAGAAATGTTATATCTTCCTACTAAATTCTCGTGCAAATACTTCTACCCACTTAATTTTGACAATTGTAATCTATCTTTCACTAGCATTTACCTTTTGAAATGATAAATGACAATTGTCAAAATTAAATGGGTAGGAGGATTTACAGGAGGATTTAGTAAAGAGATTTAATATTTTTATTTCAAAATATTAGTCACTCTAAGGAAAAGCACAAAGATTAAGGAAAGTAATTAATTCATTTAGAATCTAACAAATAAACAGTAGTGTATAGACCTTTGTCTTAAAAAGTTAATTGATGATTATTGGATACAAGAATGACAAATAAGCAATGTGATTGAGTAAAATCGATTAATGTTTTTCTTATTATAACTACAAACATTTTTTTTTAAATAAGCAAGAATTTGGGGTGTGTTTGGAACCGATTTTGGTTATTCGGCTAAAAATTGGACATTATTTTAAAAAGCATAAAAATCGTTTCTGACAACCAAAAATTATGTTAAAAATCACTTCTAACAATGAATATATCCAAATAAAAATTAATTATGTTTCAGATAATCAATTTTTCTCACAGCTAATTTTCACAACTTTTAGCTTTAATTTACTTTTTTCTTCTACCATTCAAATTTTTACTATAAAAAGTAATTTTTATATCATTTAAACATAAACGATTATTTTCAAAATCACTTTTAAACAACGTACCTAAATAAAAATTAATTATTACTCCCTCCGGTCCTATTTATAAGACGTTTTCAACCGAATTACACATAACAAGAAAACAATTAAGTATAGTTAACTTTATTGGTTTTCTTAAAAAGTGTATGAAATACCATTTTTATTTTTCATTGGATAATGTGTTAGCCAATTACAATTAAGGAGTATAAATAATCAATACATTTAATGGAGGTAAAAAAGAAAACAAGCAATAAATGCATTATGAAAACTATAAAATATGTTATGAAAAAGACTATAAAAACCTTCTAGATGGTGTCTTATAAAAAGGATTAGAGGAAGTACGTTATAATCGATTGTAATAATGACCAATTATTCATACACATGATTAATCAATTAACAAAATAATTTAATTTTTACTATTAATCGCCAAATACGCTCAGGGCTGGCCCTGACTTTTCATAGGCTCTGGGGCAAAGTGAACAACATAGTCCCCTTTAAAGTAATTTTTTTTATTAAACTATATTAAAGTTTTGATATTACATACGATCCTATCAATACATCACAATTTTTTAAAGCATAACTTAAAAATAACAACATCACCAACATCCACACTTAGGACATAAGCAACATCAACAACAAAAATAGAAGCAACAACATCAACATAAAAGCAGCAACAATGCAACGCTAACAAAGAGGCCCCTTTTAAGTAATTTTTTTTATTAAACTATATTAAAGTTTTGATATAACATACAATCCTATCAATACATCACAATTTTTTAGGGCATAACTTAACAATAACAACATCACCAACATCCACACTTAGGACATAAGCAACATTAATAACAAAAATAGAAGCAACAACACCAACATAAAAGCAGCAACAATGCAACGCTAACAAAGAGGATGAATAGAATGTACCGAGAGCCAAAAAGAAGCACGAGAAGTGGTAGCACAACAAGTACAACACATTGTCTGAAAATGATTTTTTTATTTTTACAAATACCAGTCATATATATATATATATATATATATATATATATATATATATATGGGTTAGGATCAAATGACACCAACTAGTTTGACACCAATTCTTACACCAATCAATAACCATAGATCGAATTTTTTTTTCACGAAACCTAAATTTGAATTGAATCTTGTTCCATCATGCATTTTGGCATGGTGGATTTGGCCTCCAATCTGGTCTCCGGCACGGTGGTTGTATTTCTCCGGCCACTCACCTGACGGTGAGGGGGGTACCTGCAAACACTCCGACGATCAAGTCAATTCAGTGCCTTAAGTAGGAATTATCGGATTTGAGTTATGATATATATATATATATATATATATATATATATATATATATATATGTGTATCGAATGAAGATTAATCACAGGTATTTATAGGGTAAACAAAGGTCACCAAAGTCAAACCTGTCACTGTCCCAGTTCCGTGAATTGTGGCGGTAGTTACGGATCTGTAACGATCTTCACGTGGGGGTGAAGTCCACAGAGCCTTATGTCGTGTCACCATGTCGTGGACGCACGACATGGGGCCGACGACTTGGGCGACCCACGTGAGGCCTGCACGTGTCCTTCCCGCGGGTTAGGTCCATAACAGTTGCCCCCAAGTCTTCGGTATGTCGTTCAGCATGCCGTTGACTTACGACTTTGACCTATCCAGGTATCATAAAATCCTCCCAAGTCGTTGCTATTTCGAATTCTGTTTGTCAGTTTTAGGCTTTGACACATGTCTCTGTGTGATTGGCCCTGACCCTTCGTGGGCCACGCCCATCATTATTTAGTGACGTCAGGCCTGCGCGCATTAATTGCACCCCACGCCGTCACTTCTTCTTCACGTTTCATCTCCCTCTATTTTCTCTATGAGAACTCCATTTCTTGACCTAAAACTCTTCCTTGCCTTTCACTTTTTCTATGCATCAAAGCTCTCTTCTTGCTTTTCTCGCCATCAGCTTTATTCTGCTGTCTTCCAGCTTTCCTTGGTCCTTTTCGCTTCATCATTTCCAGGTACCTTCTTCCTTCTCTATTCGCTTTTTCTTTGTGTTTTCTTTCTCTTTTGTTCTTCCTAGGAATGTCAACTCCTAAGAGACCCACCAACTTTCCCCCAAAAGAAAGTCTTTCCGGGGAAGTAGGCTACTTCATTGGTTCCCTGTCTGGGCCTGAAACATGTGATGGTAGTGATCATCACATTCCCACTCCCGTTTCAGTTTCTGGTTCTGATTCTGACCAAGAACCTTTATTTGAAGCTTTTGGGGAGATCACTCCTGGAGATCCCCAACTCATCCCCTTCTTAGGAGCTCCATTTTCTGAATCTGTTGCCCCAATACCCTTAAGGTATGGAATGGGTAAATATGATTATGATGAGTCATCTGAGGATAGTGGCGATACTGTAATGTCCAACTTGCATCCTCTTGCCCCCTTGTTAATTTGTTCTTCATCTGAGACTTCTAGTTTTTATTCTTCTAATAATTCAACTAAATCTTCTGATTCAAATTCTTCTGACCCTCTTTTTGTCCCCCCTGTTTCTGTTGTAGAACCGATGTCGGCTTCGCCTTCCATGTCGGGTTCAGAGTCGCCTTCGACTTCAGCCCCTGCCCACGCCGTCCGCCGGCCTTCCAAGAGTAAGGCTTTAGAACGTCGCCGACAGAAAATCCATAACTGGTACGGTCCTCCAAAGGAAGCCGCTAAGATTGAGGTCCCTAAGAAGCTTAGGGGTATACGGGACGTACGAAGAATGTACTGGATTCACCATGATATTCTCCAGGTCCCATCTGGTCTTAACATGACATTAAAGTTCCATGTCGCTGATGTGGAATTCGGAGACGCAATGCACTTTCCTGGGGCGACCCCGAAAGAAGATGTTCATTCAGGTCCAGTCACCTTGTACAAGGCGGAACGTGTGGATCCTAATGAAAGGATTGGGTCCCGTTCCCGCCAAGGAGCTCCCGACTTCCTTATGGTCTATGACTGCTTCTTTCGTCTGGTTCGTCTTCGCTTTCTTTTCTCAGCCTTCCAAATAGAAATTCTCAACCGACTTGATGTCGCTCCTTCGCAAGTTCACCCCAACGCCTGGGGTTTTATCAACACCTTGGAAATATTCTGCTGGGCCAACAATTGGGAGAGCTCCAGCAACCTTTTCTTATACATTTTTGCCCCTTATCACCTCTCCGACTTTGGATTCATCTCCTTCCGCCAAAGGAAAGATCACTTTTTCTTCCAACTCTATGAAGATTCCTTTCCACCCTTCAAAGACGCCTATTTTAAGGTTTCATATACGGGAGATGAATTCCCCTTTTGGAGTGGCCCCGACAGCTTGCCCCTATTTCCACTCTACTGGTCGTACGAACATTACCTCCGGGAGACAAAGTCCTTTGTTACTGATGAAGCTTCCCTACTCGACTCTGAACATGCCGTGATTGCTGGGCTTCGGGAATTCACTGGCAAGCATGGGCTTGTCAAATGTAAAGTTGTAGTCCAAGGTCGTCGTATCAGTCGTGCTGATACCATGGGTAACGTAGTTCTGGATAACTTTATTATTGCTTTACAAAGCTCATATTGCTTTCTTTTCCATTTTTTCACATGTTGCTAATCCTGCCATCTTTTTCTTTTCAGCTGCCATCATGTCGGGATACGCTCAATTGATGAAAAAGGCCGGCGGCATGACGAAGAAAGGGAAGAAGAAGGAGAGTCCCGCGCAAAACCTGGCGCACGAACTTTCCATGGACCATGGGATTCAAGCCCCTGGTGCACCCCTAGGTCCCAACGCGACTGCTGAGGATGTTGTGGCTGCTTCGCCTGAAGTTCAAGTGGCGAAGAAAAGAAAACTCATCCTCCAGGATCGCCAGAAATCTTCTGCCCAAACTTCCCACGGGTTGGAGACAACTCATGCCGCTTCCCATAGCGAGATACATATCTCAGATGATGAGGAAGCTGAAACAGTTGGAGAAGCTTTTCTTCGAAAAAGAGGTTAGTGCTCAATATCTTTTACTCTTTGCATGATGTTACCTGTTCGGAATTATACTGGTCTCTGACATTGTTACGATATGTTTCTCTTATTCCACGAAGGAGGTGCCCCTGCAGCCCCTGCCACGGGGTCATCCTCTTCCTCTCAATGGGAAGGCTTCCAAGCCCCTATTGTCTCATTTCATCACGGGGAATTCTTCAAGGGGCTCCCTCGTTCAGTACTGAAGGTAACTTTCAATTCCTCTATGTCATATAATCTGCTTTTCTATCTTCTTTTGTGTTAATATATATGATTGATATCGTTTCTTTATCTCGCAGGCCAATGTCGGGGAGGCACTTGGTCAGTCAAGCGGTTCGGGTTCTCAGTCGGTTCCCGTTCGCCTGCCCCCCCTCATAGTCCATGAGTGGGTAGGGTGGTCAACTTAGAGGGCGCCCGCCCCCTCTTCAGACGTGTCTTCGACAACCCGGCGGTTGTTCGGTCTCCGCTTTTGGAGGCGGGAGTGCTTGGTCGCTGGGGTTTCCTTTTCCTCAACCAATTCGGTTGTGTCAGCCCTGATATTGGTTGGTCTAACATTTATGAGCTGGCTGGACAAAGATGGATGGAAGGTAAGATAGATTTGAGTTCAAGTGGCACAGGACCTTCGATCGACCATGGGGCGTATTCTACCCTTACCGAATTCATTCTATTGAAGCGTAACGTAAAACTTCTCATGTTGCATTTCTTTGGTTTGGAAGTTCCAGAATGTTGTCTGTGGATTTCTAACAAAGGAAAGCCCCCCCCTTTTGTTTGCCATTTGATTCATTAAAGTTCCGTGCTGCTCGCCACTCCCCGAGGCCAAGGACGGGGTCGAACCGTCATTCCAGGATTTGCAGTCCGATACATTTCCATTATGTTACCCAGCCAAACCCGCCACCTCATGTGCCAAAGTCAAACGGTTGTTCTTCCTTCCCCGCTCCCTCTTTTTCTACATATGCGGTGGCGGGCGGAGCACTCTATATGACCGGCGGCGGGTTACCAGAGAAGAGGGGACAACTTCTTTCTCCCTTGCCTTGCTCCATTTTCCTTTTCTGATTGAAAGTCGCAAGCCACTCCACTACTGGTACAGAGGCCAGAAGGTTGCTTACAAGACAAAAGCTAGCTTTTGTCTTGTAAGCAACCATGCCTAATAATAATATAATCGAATTTTGCTTACCAAAGTGGTCTTACTAAAAAAAAGTCAATAAGCAACCAGTTCCGTTCCAAGTGACATGGCTTTTCACTATTCCTTATTCCTTTCCAGAGAAGGTTGCTCATCCAGCCCAGCGGATCCATTGTTTATGCGGCAGTGCGATGCAGCTGAAAAACGGAAGCCCTTAGGTATAGGTTGGGGAAAACTCCAAACAAAACAAAAAAGGGCCTTATTCTTCCTTATATTAAATATAAGTTTTAGAAAGGGGCACCCCTACCCCCTAAATTACAAGCTAGCGCGCAACGGCTTTTCAGCCGTTGTTGCTTGCTGCTTTTTTTTTGCAGGCTTGAAAATCTCTCTTTCGCCTCTCCTCCCTGTCTCCATTCTGGTTGATTCGCTTCTTCCTTCGCGCAAGTGGATGTCTAGCCAAACCGCTATTCTGAAACATTTTCATGAGGAGTTGGAGAAGCTTAACCTCGCGGCCGACCTAGAGAAGAAATTGCAGGCCGCTAAGGTCGCGGAAGAGAAGCAAATCTAGGTTCTTTCTAAAGAGCGAGATGCCTTGAAGGCTTCTCAGACTGAGCTCAAGGCCGAGATTGCCGCAGCTGCTTCCCAGTTTGACCAGCTGAAGTTAGAAAGTGTTAAACTTTTTGACGAGAAGAAGGAAGAATAGGCCTCTCTCGCCAAGGCTTTGGAGCAAGTGGCTTCGTTGTCGGAGGAAGCCAAGCTGCTATCCCGGGTTCGGGATCGACTGCAGGCCGACAAGGCGGCTTTGGAGGTCACCAACGACAAGCTGAAGGCTAAGGTCCAGGAGCAAAGTCATGTCATCTCGAGCGGCGGGTACATGGCCTTCGCCAGCTGCCTCAAGCAAGTGGAATTCCTTAACCCGAGATTGATACTTTCCTTTAAGGGGGTCCACCCACTTCACGGGGTAGAAGGTGGTCAGCTGGTGGATTATGACAACGATCCACCCACTCTAGTCGACTTGAACGATCCAGAGCTGGAGTCCTTTGACCCCTATGCTGATTATTCAACGTCGCCCCCGGCTGCTGGAGACGGCAATGTCGCATTTGTTGAGCCTTGAAGCTCTTCTTTGTAATAGTTAGGTTTATTTTTGTCTTAGTGAACAATTTACTGGCATGTCGGCCAGCCTTGCTTTTGTAATAGATTTTCTTTAATGTCATTTCTTTGCTTCTTTATTATCATGACATCTGTAACTTTTATATCGTAGCTATTAACTTAACTTTTTCAACACTGCGTTTCCTCATATCGTGATTTTCGCAAGTTGCGACTTAAGCCTCATGCCCTTGGCTGATTGAACTTTAGCCTCTTAAAGTATTTAAATTTCGTAGCCAAATCATAGGTATATGTCGCTTTTTGTTGGGATCTTTGATCTTGATGAATTTCATCGGGGTTAGTGGCCTATCTGGGGCACGTCGCCCTATTGGGATCTTTGGTCCTGATGAAGTACTTCAAGGCCAGTGGCCTATCTGGGGCACGTCGCCCTATTGGGATCTTTGGTCCTGATGAAGTACTTCAAGGCCAGTGGCCTATTTTGGGGCATGTCGCCCTAGTGGGATCTTAGATCCTTTTATACGCCTGCCGAGTCATGGTAATTGTATATCTGCAACTGAAATCTTAAACTTTGACAAATATTTGTTTTTATTTCATATGTCGTTGGGTTACAAAACCTGGGGCCTCATTAAAACCTTCAAGGTAAAACCCTCCTTAGGGAAAAAACCCAAGAAGTTAAAAGAGTACCCCTTACAGAAATTGTACATTCAGACTAAAAATGCAACAAATTTAAATATAAACAAGTTGGTTACTTTCTAGCTGTAATACCTTCTCAGATCAGCGGCATTGAAAGTTCTAGGCAATTCTCTTCCTTGCAGAGTTTCTAAGGCATAAGCACCTTTTCTAGTACTTCTGATCACCCGATATGGGCCTTCCCAATTTGCTGCGAGCTTTCCATCTTTTGCGTTCTTCAGCCCTATACTGACCCTTCTAAGAACGAGGTCGTCTATTACGAATTCACGTTTCACGATCTTAGCGTTGTATCGTTGAGCAACTTTTTGTTTTCTTGACATCTCGGTTATTCGAGCTAGTTCCCGGACTTCGTCTATAAAGTCAAGTTCTTCTCTTAAAAGTGCGTCATTATTTCGCGGGGTATACATGACTCTCCAAGATGGTTCATCGATTTCAACCGGGATTACTGCATCAGTTCCGTATACGAGGCGAAAAGGAGTTTCTCCTGTTGTAGTCTGCGGGGTGGTTCTATAACTCCATAATACCTGATAGAGATTATCTGCCCAGGCTCCTTTGGCACTTTCAAGTTGTTTCTTTAGGCCATTTAGGATTACTTTATTCGCGGCTTCAGCCTGACCATTTGTTTGAGGATGCTTTACACTTGAACAATGATGTCAGATTTGCAACCCTTGGAGGAGATCCTTGAATGGGCTTCCAGTGAATTGAGTCCCGTTATCAGTAACGATCGTCGCCGGGATTCCAAAGCGACATATAATTGTTTTGAAGGTGAAAGACTCCACTCTCGCAGACGTGATGGTTGTGAGAAGTTCAGCTTCGATCCCTTTCGTAAAGTAATCTACTACTACTAATAGATGCTTCAGCTGTCCCGTGGCTTTGTGGAAAGGTCCCAGGATGTCCATTCCCCAAGTGTGAAATGGCCATGGCGCGGATAGCGTATGTAGCTCTTCCGGCGGGATGTGAGGGATGTTAGCATGTCGTTGGCATTGCTCACATTTTTTGATGTGATTGATAGCGTCTTCTTGCATAGTTAGCCAAAAATAACCCGCTCTCAATGCCTTCATGGCTAAAGATTTGGCCCCGATATGATGCCCGCAACTTCCTTCATGGATCTCGGCCAGCACATATCCTACCTCCTTTGGGCCAATGCATTTCAGAAGTGGGACCGAGACTCCCTTCATGAACAGGTGGCCTTCAACCACTGTGAATCTCGTTGCTTTTTTAATAACCCTCCGCGACTCTTTATCATCTTCGGGGGTGATCCTTCTCTCAATATAATCTATCAAGGGGGTCCTCTAATCCGCTTCCTACACCTGCAAAGTTAAGTTGGGATAAGGGATTACCTCTTCAACCATGGAATGGTAGTTTGAAGTCTTCTTCGTGCTGGCGAGTTTCGAAAGGAGATCAGCTCTCGCATTCTCTTCTCTAGGTATATATCGGATTTCAAATTTAGAGAATCCTACTAGAGCGTCTCGCACTTTAGCGAGGTATTTCTGCATGATGGGCTCTTTGGCTTGGTATTCTCCCTTAATCTGGGAAGCCACCAACTTTGAATCTGAACAGATAGTTATCACATTTGCTCCTAACTCCTTGGCCATCCGTTTTCCTGCAAGGCAGGCTTCATATTCTGCCTGATTATTAGATGTCGGGAAGTCAAATCTTAAGGAATACTCCACTGCCAATCCCTCCGAGTTTTCCAGTATCATCCGGCACCACATCCCTGGATGTTCGAGGAACCATCGACATATATTGTCCATTCCCCGGTGTGGTTGTCTCCGAGATGTGTCATTTCAGCAAGGAAGTCGGCGAGGACCTGTGCTTTAATTGCTAGCCGTGGTTCATACGATATATCATATTTTGTTAACTCGATCGCCCACGACATCATCCTTCCTGCCAAGTCTGGTTTGTGCAAAATTTGCCGTATCGGTTGATTGGTCCTGACTAGGATGGGGCAGCATTGGAAATATGGGCGTAACTTCCTCGAGGCCATCAGTAATGCGAAAGCTACTTTTTCAAGTCGCTAATAATTCAACTCGGCTCCCTGTAAGACTTTAGAAACAAAGTACATTGGGAACTGATCTTTACCCTCTTCTCTGATTAGCACACCACTCACGGCCTCGTCAGCCACCGCGAGATAGAGTATTAAGGTGTCCCCCGCCATCGGCTTTGTTAAGATAGGGGGATATGCCAAGGAAGTTTTGAGTTCTTGGAACGCGACTTCAGATTCTTGCGTCCATTCAAATGAGTCTTGTTTCTTTAAGATCTTAAACATGGGAAGGCAACGCTTTGCCGAGATCGGAAGGAAACGAGACAAGGCTGCGACCCTCCCTGTGAGTTGTTGTACATCCTTGACCGTCTTAGGGCTGGACATGTCGAGGATTGCCCGACATTTATCTGGGTTTGCTTCAATGCCACGGTTTGTGAGCATAAATCCCAAAAACTTGCCAGCTTCTACGCCAAATGTACATTTCAGAGGGTTGAGTCGTAAATTGAATTGCCGTAAACGTTGGAAAACAGATTCCAGATCTTTCGATGGATCTTGATCATCTTTTGTTTTGACGATCATATCGTTGATGTAGACTTCGACCTCTCTGCCTCTCATCTCGGCAAAGACTTTGTCCATCATCCTTTGGTATGTCGCTTCTGTATTCTTCAAACCAAAGGGCATCACATTATAACAAAATACCCCGAGATCAGTGATAAAGGCAGTCTTATCCTGATCTTCGGGAGCCATGGGAATTTGATTATAGCCAGAATAAGCGTCTAGAAAAGAAAGATATTTATAACCCGCTGAGTTGTCGACTAACTTATCTATGCAGGGCAGCGGAAAAGGGTCCTTCGGGCAAGCTTTGTTAAGGTCTGTGTAATCTGTACACATCCTCCATTTTCCATTGGCCTTTTTTACCATCACGACATTGGATAGCCACTCAGAATACTGTACTTCGCGGATGAATCCCGCTTTTAATAACTCATCAACCTGTTTTTCAATCGCTGTTGTCCGCTCTTGGCCCATTTTCCTCTTTTTTTGAGCCACTGACCTGGCTCCTTCCTTTATCGCGAGTTGGTGGCAGCAGAACTCGGGATCTACACCCGACATGTCCGAGGTGGTCCATGCAAAAATATCCTTATTATCCTGCAAAACTTTGACCATATTTTTCATAATACTGAAGGGTAAGTTTTTCCCAACCTTGATTACCTGATCAGGTCGACTCTTGAGTTGTATTTCAACAGAATCGCCTTCAGGTTCAGGCCGCTCATGTTGTAATTCTCCTCTTGGATCCAAGTCCGTCATCATTACGGGCTCCTCTCGCCTAACGAGCTTTTGTTTTCTTTTGGTTTCTTTCTTTTGTGTCCCTTTTGATTTTTCCTATTCCTGCACTCGCCTAATAAAGTTGTGCTTCCGGGCCTTTTCCTCGGATAGTCACGATGTCGCCCCTGTCACCAGGGAATTTCATCGCCATGTGTAAAGTTGAGACGACCGCTCCCAAAGCATTCAGAGTAGGTCTGCCTATAATGGCATTATAGGCTGAAGGGCATTCTACGACTAGGAACTTCACCTCTACTGTTTTGCTCCCGTCGCGACCTGCAAAAGTTACCTTCAATTTTACATAGCCCTTGGGGGAGATAGTATCCCCTGTAAAGCCTATCAGATTTCCCTTGTGAGGGATTAGATCTTTATCTGTTAGGCCCAATTTCCGGAACAGGTCCCAAAACATTATGTCGGTTGAGCTCCCTTGATCAACAAATAACCTTTTTACTTTATACCCCGCCATCTTAGTCACGATAACCAGGGGGGCATTGGTTCCGGCTGCATCCGTAGGTAGGTCGTCTTCGGTGAATGCCAAAGTAATTCTTTTCATGGCCTTAACAGCCATGCAATGATCTTCTATGTCCCGGGATCGTTTTCTCGATGACTCTGATGATTCCCCCTGATCCAGACCTCCAACAATCACATTGATGACCCCTTTAGAGGCTGCTTCTTCATGTCGCTGTGGGCTTCTGGACCGAGATCTTCGTCGTTCATCCCGCCCAGTGTCCCGGTTCCTTGTCGTGTGTCCCCGTCTCATAGGCGACGACGGGCTCCTTCCACGGGATGTTCCTTCATCATTTTTCTGAATAAATTGTCTCAACTTTCCCTGTCGTATCAACTTCTCGATGGTGTCTTTAAGGTGAATGCATTCGTTAGTGTGGTGTCCATGGTCTTTGTGATATAGACAAAATTTGTCTTTATTTTTTGCTTGTGATCTCATTGGAGGAGGTCTGTCCTTCAGCTCGGAATACATGATCTCCTTATAGATACGGGATGGTGGCATAGTTAACGGGGCATAAGTTGAGTAAGTACCCCTGGGTGGCCTTCCGCCTTTATCGTATGTTTTTTCATTCTCATTAGGTTTCCCGCCGTAAGAATTTTTCAGTTTGTCTCTCTTCTCTCTTTCTTGTTTAGCGGCTTGATTATCTGCCTTATTATTCCGAACTCATTCTTCTATCTGAATCCACTTCTCAGCCCGCTTTTTCAACTCCTCCATTGTTTTGGGCTTTTCTCCGGCTAAATCCTTGGCGAAGCCTCCCGGCTTCAGACCCTGCCTAAGGAAATACAGTATCATGTTTGGGGCGACATCGCGTACCTCGAGAGATTTCGCGTTAAAGCGGATGATAAAATCCCTCAATGGCTCGTCTGATCTCTGCTTTATCCTCTCGAGGTGATGCTCGGTTTTAAATTGCTGCTTGCTGCTTGTAAAGTTTGAAACGAATTTATCCTTCAGTGCTTTCCATCCCACGATGGATCCCGCCGGTAACGATGAGAACCATCTCCGGGCCGCGGCCTTCAATGTCAAAGGGAATGCTCGGCATATGACGGGATCCTTGGCCCCTTGGAAGATCATCGTCTGCTGGAAGACCTCCACATGATCTTGAGGATCTGTTGTCCCATCATACGGGTCGATCTGGACGGCGAATTTAAAGTTGGCCGGCATATCAAAGTTCATGATTGCTAGGGTGAAAGGGTTATGACACCCTTCAATACTCATGTCGTTTTCCGCCACCTGATCCAAGTCGGGTAGCTGGGGCTGGACTATCGCGGGGTTGGTGCGCGTTATCTGAGGACCAACCATGGAGACTTGTTTCTCCATTTGGGGATTTTGCCTCTCTTGCTGATTCTCATGTCGTTGAGGAAGTTGCTGACACATCCCGAGGTTGGCCAGAATTGCTTGAAATTCCTCTTGTTGCTTCTTCCATGCTTCTTGTTCCCTGTTCATCCTCTCAATTTCTTCAGCCTGCTTTCGAATCATTTCTTTTAGGTCAAGCATGCCATCTTCGATCGTTGTCATCCTCTGTTCAGACATCGCAGGACCAGCAGGCCTGACCTCTTCTTGTTGATGTCGTGGAGAAGGCCCATTAGCAGAGGGCTGTTCTCCAGGGGCACCTGTATCATTGGCCGACGCTCCCCTAGCTGCTTGGTTCTTTCTCCTGGTGTTCACCATGTTGCTACAACCAAATTTTTGGTCAACATGAGTTAGTTCTTGTTTGCCTGCGAGTACAAGAGATTTTCTTGCCCTACACTTGTGAAGGATCGTTAGTGGAACAGGATTTTAGGAGGATGATGAAGAAATCGCATGTTTATAGAGGAACGTATTCACAGTTGTTAGATAAAAATCAAAGAAAGCAGTTATCCGATCAACTAATCGGTGAAAATTCATAATCCACCGATTAATCGGTTAGAAAAGGTTTTTCGCACCGATTAATTGACTGGAATTCACCTTAACTAGCAGCAAAAACGGATATGCTAGGAGGAAGAGGCTGAGTTCTTGATTCCGGTGATGTTCTACCTGACAGTGAGGGGGTACCTGCAAGCACTCCGACGATCAAGTCAATTCAGTGTCTTAAGCAGGAATTATCAGATTTGAGTTATGATATATATATATATGCGTATCGAATGAAGACTAATCACATGTATTTATAGGGTAAACAAAGGTCACCAAAGTCAAACCTGTCACTGTCCCAGTTCCGTGAATTGTGGCGGTAGTTACGGATCTGTAACGATCCTCACGTGGTGGTGAAGTCCCTTGTGCCTTATGTCGTGTCACCATGTCGTGGACGCACGACATGAGGCCTACACGTGTCCTTCCCGCAGGTTAGGTCCATAACAAATCTTTTTATAGTATAGATCATGTGTACAAAATTTGGTATCAATCCAAGATCGTTTAGTACTTCATCAACGTACTAAAAAATTAACGTAAAATATAGTGTTAAAAATCATAAAAATAACAAGTGTGTTGATGGAGTATTAAACGATCTTGGATGGATGTCAAATTTTGTACACATGATGTATACGATAAATAGATTCAATCCAACGGTAGGTTTCATGAAAAAAACTTCGATCTATTATTATTGATTGGTGTAAAAATTGGTGTCAAACCAATTGGTGTCATTTGATCCTAACCCTATATATATATATATATATATATATATAGGGGTTTGCTAACGTACACCCACTTGCTTTTTAGAATGAGTGCGTTAGCAAGTTATAAGTTGAAATTTTAAAATACACCCACAAGGTGTAGCTTGCTAACACACTCCTTCTATAAAACAAGTGGGTGTACGTTAGCGAGCCCTACAGGGGCTTGCTAATGTACACCCACTTGTTTTATAGAAGGAGTGCATTAGCAAGTTATAACTAGATTTTTTAAAATACACCTAAAAGGTGTAGCTTGCTAACGCACTCCTTCTAGAAAATAGGTGGGTGTACGTTAGCAAACCCCATATATATATATATATATATATTATATTATAGGTCCCTTTGAACATTGGGCTCTGGGCAGATGCCCACTTGCCCCTACCCAATGACCGGCACTGAAAACATATAAAAACTTAGTGATGTTGTGAACTATGTTGTGAACTAACACAAACTAAAGAGAATATAAAATAAAGTAAAGAGAAGACAAGAGTAGAGAGGAAGAGAAAATATTGTTCATTGTATTTCATCATTACAATAGAGTCCTATTTATAGGCATGTATCACACACCTTAGGAGACAATACACATAATGAGGAGTCAATACACATAATGGGTAATAACATTAGGAGTTATAACAAATGCTTAGGATCCCTTTGTAGCATAGGATCCCTTGGTGAACTTGAAGGTGGACATCCATTTTATAACTTATTCATAACACTCCCCCTTGGATGTCCATGACTTTAGATACTGTCTCATTAAAAACCTTGCAAGGAAAAACCCAATGGGATAAAAACCTTAGCGAAGGGAAAAAGAGTACAGTCAATATTTATTTCTCCCCCTCATTTAGACCTTTGTTTCTAAGACAACGAAATCCAATCTTTCTTACTAGTGGTTCAAAAACTTTAGTTGGCAACGACTTTGTAAAGAGGTCTGCCAAGTTGTCACATGAGCGAATTTTCTCAACCTTTATTTCACCATCCTTTATAAGATCATGAGAATAAAAGAATTTTGGTGAAATGTGTTTTGTTCTATCTCTCTTGATATATCCTTCTTTCATCTGGGAAATACATGCAGCATTATCTTCGTATAAGATCATTGGAGTCAATATTCGGGAAGACAAACCACAAGTGTCTTGCACATGTTGAATCACAGATCTCAACCAAACACATTCTCGACTCGCTTCATGTAATGCTATAAGTTCCGCATGATTGGAAGATGTGGATCCTTCAGTTTGTTTCGTGGATCGCCATGAAATGGCTGTACCACCATGTGTAAACAAGTATCCTGTCTGTGAACGACCTTGATGAGGGTCAGACTTATATCCAGCATCTGCATAGCCAATTAAGTCTGATTTAGACTTATTCGAGAAAAATAAGCCCATATCCATTGGACCTTTAAGGTAGCGAAGTATGTGCTTAACACCATTCCAATGCCTTCTTGTAGGACAAGAACTATATCTTGCTAGTAAATTAACAGCAAATGCTATATCAGGTCGAGTATGACTAGCAAGGTACATTAGTGCCCCAATTGCACTAAGATAAGGTACTTCAGGACCAAGTAGTTCTTCATCATTTTCTCGAGGTCTAAAAGGATCTTTGTTCACATCAAGTGACCTTACAACCATTGGGGTGCTCAATGGATGTGATTTGTCCATATAAAACCGTTTTAATACCTTTGCTTTATAAGCCTTTTGATGCATTAAAATTCCATCATTCAAATGTTCAAGCTGTAATCCAAGACAAAACTTTGTCTTTCCCAAATCCTTCATCTCAAATTCATCCTTTAAGCAATTTACAGCTTTTGGAACCTCTTCAGGAGTCCCAATAATATTTATATCATCAACATATACAGCAATTATGACAAATTCTTTGCCAGATCTTTTTATAAAAATACATGGACAAACTGGGTCATTCTTATATCCTTTCTTCAATAGATATTGATTAAGGCGATTATACCACATACGTTCAGATTGCTTTAGTCCATAAAGAGATTTATTCAATTTAATTGAATAATTCTCTCGAGAAATTGACTTATATGCTTCAGGCAAATGAAATCCTTCAGGGAGTTTCATATAAATATCATTTTCAAGTGAGCCATACAAATACGTCGTAACAACATCCATTAGGCGTAAATCAAGCTTTTCGCGTACTGCTAAACTGATTAAGTACCGAAAAGTAGTTGCATCCACCACAGGCGAGTATGTTTGCTCAAAATCAATACCAGGTCTTTGTGAAAAACCTTGAGCAACAAGTCGTGCTTTGTATCTCACAATTTCACCTTTTTCATTCCTTTTCCGCACAAAAACCCATTTGTATCCAACCGGCTTTACGCCTTCGGGTGTGCGTACCACGGGATCAAAAACTTCGCGTTTTTCAAGCGAGTTCAGTTCTGCTTTCATGGCATCTTTCCACTTTGGCCAATCATTTCTTTGTGCACATTCTTTAACAGATTTCGGTTCTTGATCCTCATCATCATTTATTGATTCAAGCGCTATTTTGAATGCAAAAATATTATCGACTTCAATTTCATGCCGATTCCATTGTATTCCATCCATGACATAATTTATTGAGATCTCAATATTTTCAATAATTTCAGGTACCTGAGTTTCTTTTGAAATTGAAATATCAATTATGTCCGAGGATTCTTCAGGAACCTCTATGTCCTCAATTCGACCATCTTCTTTCTTATTTCTTTTTCTTTTCCGAGGATTTTTATCTTTGGAACCAATGGGTCTGCCACGTTTCATTTTGGCTTCAGACTCATTTGCAACTTTAGATTGCCCAACAGGGACATCAATCTTTATTGGAGTATTAGCAGCTGACACATATGATTTAGTTACTCCTTTTGGGTCAGTAAATGCATTTGGTAATTTGTTAGCCAAACTTTGCAAATGAATTATCTTTTGAACTTCTAGTTCACATTGTTTTGTACGAGGATCAAGATGAGATAAAGATAATTCATGCCAACTTATCTTTTTATCCAACTGCTTAGTTTCTCCCCCTAATGTTGGGAAAACAGATTCATCAAAATGGCAATCAGCAAAACGAGCTGTGAATAAATCTCCCGTCAATGGCTCAAGATATTTTATTATGGACGAAGATAATTAATTTTCCTTGAGAACAAGCAGCACATAGGAAATTATTCGATTGAAGAGGCTCTTCAAATTGTGCCCACAAGAGTTTTTAATTATTTTTCGCATCATAATTGATCCAGGATGGCCTAATCGTTCATGCCAAGTAACAAATGCACTTTTTTCCGTAAACTTCTAGTTTACTATAGCATTTGTTTCTATTGTACTAATTTTTGTGTAGTACAAACCAGAGGAAAATGAAGGTAATTTTTCCAATATACATTTCTTATTTGAAATTTTCTGAGTGATGTAAAGACACTCAATATTTCCTTCATTTGTTGTCTCAATATGATATCCATTTTTGCGAATATCCTTAAAACTCAATAGATTTCTTTGAGACTTTGGAGAATATAAGGCACACTCAATGTGCAATTTTGTTCCTCCAGGTAACAAAATATAAGCTCTTCCGGAGCCTTCAATTATATTTGCACTACCAGATATAATACTAACATTGGCGTCTTGTATCATTAAATTATAAAAATACTTCTTATTTTTAAGAATAGTATGCGTTGTTGCGCTGTCTGCAAGACATATATCTCCATTATGGATGCGGTCACTCATTCTTCATAAAATAAAATAAGATTGAATTAACGAGTGAACACAACTAAAAATAACAATAAATAATAAACTGAAATTAAAACCCAAAATATATTTTAAATGGAATAATTGAAATATATAATCATATTGAAATAATATCATTTAATAGAATTTAGAATTTGAATAATAAACCAAACATAAATATAATTGGAATAACATATTTAAATATTCAGCAACTAATCATAAATTTACCATTCAATTTTATTAGTCTTCCACTGAGGCAATTCTAACGGTCAGTTCGGAGACAAGTATAGCATATTTTAAATAGTTAGAAACATAAAACAAATTTGCTAGAATATAAATGTTAGAGACAAAAAGTAGAAGTAAAAAGAAAAACCGGAGCGCGGTAGACTAGTCAGGACCGGCTTGAGAAGGAAGAGAGAGTTAAGGTTAGATTCTAGAAATTAAAAGTTTAGAAGTTAAGCCGTTCTTACTCTAGATCCCAACATAAGCTTTCGTGCTGATAACGTGTTGTGAACTATGTTGTGAACTAACACAAACTAAAGAGAATATAAAATAAAGTAAAGAGAAGACAAGAGTAGAGAGGAAGAGAAAATATTGTTCATTGTATTTCATCATTACAATAGAGTCCTATTTATAGGCATGTATCACACACCTTAGGAGACAATACACATAATGAGGAGTCAATACACATAATGGGTAATAACATTAGGAGTTATAACAAATGCTTAGGATCCCTTTGTAGCATAGGATCCCTTGATGAACTTGAAGGTGGACATCCATTTTATAACTTATTCATAACAAGTGACAAATCTTTCAAAAATTATATTGCTTGAGTGCCAACACAAATATATTTACATCGACGAGTAAATTTAAATATTTCTATAAAAGAAAAATAAAAAGATTACCGTTTCAATTCTCAACTTTACGAGAATAATTCACTTTAGTCGCTGACTTTCTGCGGATAAGTCACTTTATCCTTGACTTTATATTTTACAGGTCACTTTAATCACTTAATTATATAATCATTTATTTTAGTCTCTGAAAGTCAGGAACTAAAATGAATGATGTAGTGAAAGTCAGGGACTAAAATGACTAATTATAGTGAAAACCAGGGACTAAAATAACTAATTTCTCGAGAAACTAAACTGACCTATAAAATACAAAGTCAGTAATTATTTTAGTATATAATTCTATTCTCATTCTTAGCAACCTAACTTGAAAAAAGTAGAGAAATTTGACCCGGCAAATGATGAACAGTGCAGAAGCAAACGGACAAAAGTCAGCAATACTTGAACTTTCTCTTCTAAACAGTGAAATTTATGGACATTGCAGAACTAAATCTACGAATCACCGGCACATACTCACATTCATACATACAATGCGTTTTTTACACTTTTTTATTAATTTCAATTAAAAAATAATTTTTAATGGGTTTGATACTTCAAAGCCCCATTTAAAATAGTTTATGCGTTACTTATGAAAATAACTTATGAATTTTTATAAGCTATTTTCAATTTATTTTTATAAACTTCTTGAAATAGATTATCAGACTAAGCTGATTTTAGCTTATTCTAGCAAGTTTTATAATTATCTATAAAAAACTTATTTAAAGATAGCTTATTGCATAAGTGCTTAATTAAGATATGTACCCAAAAACACCCAAAGTGACACTTGTGTATATTCCAGTAATGTAATTCAGTTAGTGAGCACATGAAAACATGCGTGTGTAGGTACAGAGTTCAATCCCCAATTACTGTACTTTCCTATAAACCAAAAAAAAAAAAAATGACACTTGTGTATGACTCTATTTTTTAACAGATATCTATGCGTGACTTAACACTTTCAAAATACTTTTTATAATTTCTTTTTAAAATAATTATTTTAAAATATATCAAATCAAATAAAATAATAAAATATATTGTAATTATATATTTTTTATAAGACATTTAAAAATATATATTGAAAAAAATATTAAATTTAATTAAGTAGTAGTCAAGAAAGAATATATGATTTCTCTTGACATGATTACAATGTTAAGCTAGTTATATATTAAAAATAAATAGATTAAATTAATTATTTAGTTTCCACGTGTCTTTTATTTTTATTTAATTTTTTATATGTAAAAAAAGTTTTTCTTTTACCGTATAGTGATTAATGGTAAGATAAAGAAAGAATCAAAAGTATAGAGACACATATAGGGATTAAAAGGAATATTTTTTATGTGTAAGGACTAAAACGAAAATGAGGGACACGTATAGGAATTAAGAGTGTGTTTGGATTATCTGTGAAAATAAAGTGTGAAACAAATAATTGATTGTCTTAAACATAATTGATTTTTTGTTGGGGTACATTGGCTGTTACAAGCGATTTTTAAGATAACCTTAAGCTGTCAGAAGCGATTTTGAAATTTTTTTAAATTAGCTAAAGGATAAAAAGTTTTTTCTTTGTTAAAAGAATAATCAAAATCTTTTGTAATACAAAATACAACTATCCAATATACGTTAAACCAAAATCTAATCCAAACACACCCAAAATAATTAATTTAACCAAATAAATATAATATATATCTTGTTTTTTTTTACTTGTGTATTTATTTTTGTCATATTTCATATATATATATATATATATATATATGGGGTTTGCTAACGTAAACCCACCTATTTTATTGAAGGAGTGCGTTAGCAAGCTATACATTTTGGTGTATTTTAAAAAATCTAGTTATAACTTGCTAATGTACTCCTTTTATAAAACAAGTGGGTGTACCACTACAACAAAATTGATTTTTAGCAATATTGTCATATATAACATTTGTAAAAAATGTTGCAAATACTAAAAGACAACACTTTTTAACAATTTGACAACATTTTTTAAATGTAACTCAAGCCTTTTTGCAACATCGCAAGATACAACATTTGTTAAAAATGTCGCAAATACAGCAACATTTTTAGTGATTTAACAGCACTTTTTAATAATTTAGCAATATTTTTTCAAATGTTGCTAAAAATCAATTATGTAGTAGTGTACGTTAGCAAATCCCTGTAGGGCTTGCTAACGTATACCCACTTGTTTTATGGAAAGAGTGCGTTAGCAAGTTATACCTTGTGGGTGTATTTTAAATTTTCAAGTTATAACTTCTTAACTCATACTTTTTAAAAAGTAAGTGAGTGTACATTAATAAATCCCATATATATATATATATATGTCCACGTCGAAGTGCACAAAAAGAAACCAAATTAAACTAACTATTTAAGGGTACGTTTGTTTTTACATTTTTATTATATGAAAAAAGTTTTTTTTTTTTTAAAAATTATTACTTCTACTAAATTTACGTTAAAATCTATATTTATTTAAAATTATTACGTGTAAAATTACTTTTAAAAAATAACACATAGCTAAACATGTACTGACTAGTTGGATTAACATATTGCTCAAGCGAACGCACAAGTTGAAACTTGGGTCTCAAGTAGACTTGGGTCTCAAGAGCCGCCCATAAATAAATAAAAGGTAAATTGGAATAAACTCCCTTTGGGTTCGGAGAAATCGCATTCTACTTAAAACTTCATTAAAATTAGCATTTAACCTCATTTTGGTCAGTTAACTAGCATTTTTAGCCATTCAATATATCACGTTCAGTATTAAAAATAATTTTTAATATTAATGGAGGGTGCAGAACTTCTATATGTGACAAACTGGCATGACAGAAACGTTAGCAGTATAGCAGTTAACTAACGTTTTTGCCTCGTCAGTTTGCTACATCAGTCTTAAAAATAGTTTTTAAAGTTAACAAATGAACATCTTTGTAGATATGACAGATGAGAACGACATAAACATTAGATAGGTCAACAATTAACAGTCAACGGTTAAAGAAATGGGATGGAGTGCTAATTTTGATGAAGTTTGGGGTGGAGTGCAATTTCTCCAAATCTCAAGCAGGGTTATTGCAATTTACCCATAAATAAAAGAAAAAGAAAAAAAAAAAAAGGAAAAGTACTTGGTTCTCTAGTAGTCCAACATGCGTGGTTTGCCATGTAATGTTATCCGCTTACATCACAAACAAAGCAATGTATGGTGCCTATAAATAATAAACAAGTTGAATTGAATTATTATTATATCATCATAATAAAATAAACAAGTTCACAAAAGAAAAAAAGTTCAACTGAAATTATTGTACGTACCATATCATTCCACAACAGATATGGCTTCCGAAGCACCGCAACTACATTTCGTTCTGTTTCCATTGATGGCCCAAGGTCACATGATCCCTATGATGGACATTGCAAAACTATTGTTGCAGCGTAATGTTATTGTAACAGTATTCACAACACCACAAAATGCAGCTCGTTTTGCTTCAATCTTTGCTCGTTATATCGATTCCGGGTTTCAAATCAGATTAGTTCTTCTTGAATTCCCTTTTAAAGAAGCTGGAATACCCGACGGGTGTGAGAATCTTGATATGCTACCTTCACTTGGTACGGCCACGAGTTTCTTCAACGCCACGAAATTTTTTCGCAATTCAGCGGAAAAATTGTTTGAAGAGTTAACACCACGGCCAAGTTGCATAATTTCTGATATGTGTTTGCCCTACACAATGCACATCGCGAAAAAGTTCAACATTCCAAGGGTTACTTTTGCCGGAGTAAGTTGCTTCAATTTGTTGTGTGTGCATTATTTACGCACCCATAACTTTATCGAGAGCATACCTACAGAGTCAGAGTATTTTGTTGTTCCCAGTATTCCTGATAAAATTGAAATGACGAAAGCTCAGACAGAATTGTCAAAGGGTGAAAACTGGAATGAGTTTTATGATGAAATATTTACAGCAGAAACGACTAGTTATGGGATGATCATGAATTCTTTTGAAGAGCTAGAACCTGCATATGCGAGAGAATACAAGAAACTGAGAAATGGTAATATATGGTGTATCGGCCCAGTGTCACATAGTAACCAGAATCACCTAGATAAGGTTCAGAGAGGAAACAAAGCCTCAATTGATGAGTCACACCTAAAGTGGCTTGACTCTCAAAAGCCAAATAGTGTAATTTATGCATGTCTTGGAAGTCTTTGCAATATATTGTCAGCCCAGTTGATAGAGCTTGGTTTAGCCTTAGAAGCCTCTGAAAGACCCTTTGTTTGGGTTGTTAGGGAAGGAAGTCACTTAGATGAATTGGAAAGGTGGTTTAAGGAAGATGGATTTGAGGAAAGAACCAAAGCTCGAAGCCTTCTAATTCGAGGTTGGGCTCCTCAGTTACTAATTTTGTCACACCCTGCAATAGGTGGGTTCATAACACATTGTGGTTGGAACTCTAGCTTAGAAGCAATATGTGCTGGTGTGCCAATGGTTACATGGCCATTGTTTGGGGATCAGTTTTATAATCAAAATCTAGTGGTGGAGGTACTAAAAGTTGGAGTAAAAGTTGGTGTGGAGAGTCCGGTAGAATGGGGCAAAGAAGAAGAAATTGGTGTGCTGGTTAAAAAGAAAGATGTTGAAAAGGCAATAATGAAGTTAATGGATGAGACTAGTGAAAGTGAAGAAAGAAGAAAAAGGATTCAACAATTTGCGGACAAGGCTAGAAAGGCTGTTGAAGAAGGGGGATCATCCCACTCTAATGTGGATTTTCTAATTCAACAAATTAGACAAAACACATATTTAAATTGAAACATTCGTAACAATGCTCCTTCTTTAAATTATTCATTATTTATGTATTTGGAAAGTTTTTTTAATAGGTATGTATTTGGAATGTGTTCAAGTGTGTGCAATTATTCTTTTCATCGGTGAAGAAATATGTTTGTATTCCATGTACAATTGCTCTATATATAATAAAGTTTTAGTATTCTTAGTAGATTGATTCATTTTTTTATCAACAATGATATAATTTTATTCATGTGGCACAAGAAGTACCAATCCATAACAAGCGGGGATCCAACTAATTACTGTGATCAGTAGATACAAAATTAGTCGACTCAACTATAACAAGATAATATTAAAACAGACTCCAATGTTATATAACGATACAAATACAACACCTACTATGAAGACAAACACAAAAAAAATTATAAGACAACACTACATTTCAGACTCCAAACTCCTTCTCTTCAACCGTAACTTGTTATCATCACCGCAGAACAATTGAATCCAAATACTTACATTTCACATACTCAAACTCCCCATCCTATAAGTGTAAACACCACCTGATACTATATCCAATTGAAACTTTTTTTCTTCAATATCCAAACTTGCCACACAAACTTTGTTGGACCTTCACGATAAATACCTCAAAGGTTCCAAACCTCATTCCTCAAAGTTGCAACTTGCGTGATTGCCTTTTGAACACAACCATTGCCATGAGAACCATTTGACTTTATGTAACAGGTCTGATAAAACTGATACCTTTCTCTAGAAAAAATTGTAGATTCCTTTCATTCCATAACACCCACAAAGTAGCACAAATAACCACAGACCATCCCAATTGAATCCTTTCTATCAAAAATATAGTTTCATTCATTAGCAACCAACTCTCAATAGTATAGGGAATTATCACAATTAAATTCCACCAGGACATTAATTCCTTCCATAATAACGTTGATGTATTACAAGAAAAAAGAGTATGATTTTGTACCTCTTCCTTGTCCAAACATAATATACATTTCAATTCTTCCTACGAAAGAGAAGCCCCCCTTCTATGTAAGTTGACTCAAGGTGGTAAACGGTCATGTATGCATCGCCAAAAGAATATTGCCACCTACTTAGGAATAGGTAACCTCCAAACTCTTGACAAGAGCTTAAAATCTCACTACCCCATATTCGGACATAATAGCGAATATGCCTTTTGAAGAGAATATGTTCCAGAATTATTCCCAATCTATTGTCAATTATCATCTTGTCCCTGCAAAAAAACAAAGTTAGAAAATAGCAAAATCATGTCCTCCAACTTCCTAGTATCTCTGTGATTCAGTTCACCACACCATCTTCACTTCCACCTCCAAACTTCTTGTTCATCCCACTCTCCCATAATACTGATAAAGGTATTCTGTTGTTCAGATAAGTGGAACAATCTTGGAAACTGCTCCTTTAAAGGCTGGTTCACTGCCCAACAGTCAAGTCAAAATTTAGCTTTGTCCCCACTCCGCCACCACCAACCGAAACAGATCACCAAGCCAACTTGAATTGTTTGTGCCCACTTTATCAAGATCCCAAATTGTCTTCCACCATTATGAAATCTGACCCACCTTCCTCCACACTCCATATAACTCTATCTTACATTTAAAAAGATATCAACGAGCTCCACAACTCCCCTTCCTCCATTAACAATCGCCAACGCCATTTACCTAGCAAGGCCAAGTTGCATAATTTCTGATATGTGTTTGGCCTACACAATGCACATTGCAAAAAAGTTCAACATTCCAAGGGTTACTTTTGTCGGAGTAAGTTGCTTCTATTTTTTGTGTGTGCATACCTACAGAGTCAGAGTACTTTGTTGTTCCCGGTATTCCTGATAGAATTGAAATGACGAAAGCTCAGACAGAATTGTCAAAGGGTGAAAACTGGAATGAGTTTTATGATGAAATATTTACAGCAGAAACGACTAGTTATGGGATGATCATGAATTCTTTTGATGAGCTAGAACCTGCATACGCGAAAGACTTCAAAAACCTAAGAAATGGTAATATATGGTGTATAGGCCCAGTGTCACATTGTAACAAGGATCACCTGGAAAAGGCTAAGAGAGGCAACACGGCCTCAATTGATGAGTCAAACCTAAAGTGGCTTGATTCTCAAAAGCCAAATAGTGTAATTTATGTATGTCTTGAAAGTCTTTGGAATTTATTGTCAGCCCAATTGATAGAGCTTAGTTTAGCCTTAGAAGCCTCCGAAAGACCCTTTGTTTGGGTTGTTAGGAAAGGAAGTCACTTAGATGAATTGGAAAAGTGGTTTAAGGAAGATGGATTTGAGGAAAGAACTAAAGCTCGAAGCCTTCTGATTTGGGGTTGGGCTCCTCAGTTATTAATTTTGTCACACCCTACAATCGGAGGCTTCATAACACATTGTGGTTGGAACTCTACATTGGAAGCAGTATGTGCTGGTGTGCCAATGGTTACATGGCCACTATTTGGGGATCAGTTTTATAATCAAAATCTAGTGGTGGGATACTAAATATTGGAGTAAAAGTTGGTGTGGAGAGTCCCGTAGAATGGGGCAAAGAAAAAGAAATTGGTGTGATGGTGAAGAAAGCTGATGTTGAATTCGCAGTAACGCAGTTAATGGATGAGACTAGTGAAAGTGAAGAAAGAAGAAAAAGGGTTTGGCAATTCGCAGACAAGGCTAGGAACGCTGTTGAAGAAGGGGGGTCCTCCAACTCTAATGTGGATTTGCTAATTCAAAAAATTAGGCAAATCACAAATTGAACACCACTTCTTTTAGTTTTCTTTATATATGTCTCTAGAAAGTTAGCAAGTCATTAGTTTTAGTACTTTCACTTTTTTAGGAAATATTTTTGTGTCGGTATAGAAATTTATTTGCAGTCTAGAATTGCCCTGTAATACAATTTTAGTGTTCTTAGTAAATTGATTAATGCTATTCTTGTTTTATTTTTTTTGTAGACTGATATAATGGTCCTTCAAGCATGTCGGTCCAAATATTAATAGACTAGGTAAACTTCTCATCTCGGTGTCTATTCGGCTGAGATGAAGAAATGCCACCCGATATTATTTGTAGTGACTTTTGGCCCAACGAGGATGGACCTTGGGCCCAAATCCATTGAGCACAAAATGCGTGCTTAAAACCCTAAAGACTCCAACATAACTACCCCTCATGCAAGAGGTTTAAGGTACTTAACATCACGACGCCTTCTCCCACGCAAAAAAAAGCTGACAACTCTTTGTGGAGCCGACGCTAATTAGTGTCCGTTGCGGCCGACGCTAAGTAGCGGTGGCTACGACCCATGCTAAAGTTTGTGTCTCATGCTATTTAGCGTAGACTGAAGCCCACGCTAATTAGTGGCGGCTGTTTGTCGACGCTACTTCGTTATTGTGTAGTGTCGGTCATGGCCGACGCTAATGTTAATTTTGACTTTTTTTTTATTTATACTATTAAAATAATGTATAGAATGAAAAATAAAAGGTATAACAAATCATAATATAAAATAGAATATATAAATAGCAATATAAATAAATGTAAACAAAGTCATCATAATAAATAAATACAAAATCCAAATAAAACATAAAGTCAAAGACATAAAAATAAAAAAGTAATCATAATCCTCGTCCTCGTCGTCCTCCTCATCGTAGTCCTGATGGACTGGGAGAGAGCTAGATGCAGGAGGCCTCTGAGACTCTATCGCCGACAGTCGAGCCAACACCAGTGCCATATCATCCTGGTTCTTCTGACGTAGCTCCTCCATCTCCTGCCGATGCTGTCGCCGCATCTCCTCAATCACTGCCTCTTGATGCTGACGCAATTCCTCCATCTGCTGATGGAGCCTTTGCGTATCTGCACTGGAGGAGGAGGTAGACAGTCCACACATCGACTCCTGAGTGTAGAAGGAGGTGGCCCCGCTCCTAACCTGGCCGGCCAGTGCCCCACATCCATAAACACGACCCCGCGCCTTGCCCCCATCACTGTCAACCCAAGCGGAGTTCTTCGTTGCGTTGTCGGCCATGCGAGTCCCACTAGGCGATGCCTCGTCAGGCTGGGACTCAATCTCGCGTATCCGCTCCTGATATCGAGACTGTAAACAAAAAATTAATTAATTTCATAAGCAAACTAATAGAAATTGATATAAAACATTTTGATATGCTTATGTAGGTTTGCTCCGCTCTAGGCTCCACCCACGTCCCATCCGCCCTCGTGTGTGTCTCGAGAAAGAGCTCATCCGCAGCAACGGGTCGGCCCGTCTCACGCGCCTAACACAAAATTCAGAAACAAATTTAATAAATATTCAATTATCTAACGTATTTTTTAGTGAGCACTATAAAAATACGTACCAAGTCATCAGCAACCTGTAAGAAAGAGGTCCTGCCTGAGGTGTGGACCGCTCCGCTCCTAGCAGAATGGCGGTTCGTCTTGTTCCGTCCCGATTGGGATAGGAACTGAGGACTACGCCAATATGCCTGCAGGCTCTCCCACAGCCCCTCTCCAATCCAGACCTCTCTCCTATTCTTCTCTCGAGCCTTCTGAAGCATATCTGAAAGGCGCTTGCTCCCATAATAGTTCCAGATATGTCTGACACGAGCTGCCTGGTTGTGACTATAAGCAATACTCCTCTGCACAACATGGAAAAAAAATTATTAATGCATACAAAATAAAATAAAGGTTTAGAAAGTGTTATTTAAAAAGTTAAATTATATACTTACCCCCAAAATGTCAAACCAGTGATCCTTTACAGCCAACGGGATCATCCCCCAAGACTACCACGCCTCGGTGAAGTTCTTCGTGATTACATCATGAAGAGTCGTAATAGGTGGCTGTGCCAGAAGCCATATGAAAAAACAAACAATAATCAATTTACAAATATGAGTTTATAGTAAACTTAATTAAAAGAATAGGTAAGAATGCATACCCTGATCTCTCGCCAACGTGAATAATAACCCGTCCCTGCTCATCACGCTCAACGGGACGGTTAGCAGCAGTCGATCGTCCACGTCTACGTCGTGGAGCAGCCGCAGTGGAGGGAGTATCGTCTCGATCAACATCCTCCATCTCCTGCTCATAGTCGAGGTCCTCAAGACCCCCCTCAACGTCTAGAGCAGGCTCCTGATCCTGATGAGCAGGCTTCTGATCCTGATGAGCAGGCTCCTGATCCTGATGGTCATGTACGTCCACATGACCCACCTCCCTATTGCTCGGGTGGACCTCCGCATGCCGCTGTGGGTCATACTGTGGTGTAGGGATCATAACAAACCCCTGTGATGATGGTGCCGGTGCTGCTGGTGCTGGTGTCAATGATGCTGGAACTGGTGTCGGTGCTGGAACTGGTGTCGGTGCTGTTGGAGCTGGTGTCGGTGCTACTGGAGCTGGTCTGCGGCACTGGACATGTTGTAACTCAGCCTCATGCTGTCAGCGTCGGCGATCGGACTATCGAGCCAGCTCGCCTGGCTGAATAGCACCCCTAGTACCCCTGCCGCGACCCCTAGTGGGAGGCAACTTCCCTCCTCCTCGAGTAGATCCGTGTGAAGACATCTATGAAATGCAATTTTATCAAACAACTAATTAATAAGGTTTACTAAAGTTATTACAAACAAATATTCAATTATGAGTAAAGTACTCCTAACCTATTCGTTATCATAAAACCCATCCCAATCTTCACCATCTTCATCTTCACTATCTTCGTCATCTTCTTGTTCCTCTTGATTGTCGTTGTTATTCTCAACTTCTTCTCCAACAAATTCATGTTCACATAATGGTTCCGAAAGACGATTGACAATTTGTTGATAATTATCAACTGTTTCATCTACCAAGCAACGAATTCTCTCAACCTCCAAGTGTGGAAGTACAGTTGCATCAGCTTGATAAGGTTGTTCATCGGAGTCAGTCTCAATGTTATCGACCTCAACACAACCCTTAGGCTTTGTCGCAATTGCAACGCTCCAACCACGCAAGGACTTACACATGGAAGGATAACTAATGTAGTAAACTTGCATTTTGGGCAAGAATAAATGGATCATAATTTCCATAACGCCTACTCATATTGATTTCTACTATCTTATATTGAGGATGTACTCTTGTGCCTCGAGTTGATGGATCAAACCACTCACAATAGGACACAATAACCGGTTTAGGCAATAACGCATATTCCACCTCGTATATATGTGTTATAACGCCATAATAGTTGTCCTCACTGTTTTCGGTCACACCCTTGACCATAACACCACAGTTTGTTGTTTTCCTTCCTTGACTCCAAGTCTTAGTATGAAACTTGTATCCGTTTACAAAGTAGACATTATAACTATTATCCTTTGTTATCGGATGCCATGACAATGCCTTTAAGTAGTCACTAGCAACGTGACTTCCCTCACCATGAACCTATATATAAATTAAATATATTTATTGAGATTGTGCATTTTAAAAAAGTTGTTGAAATTTGGTAGTTTTTAGTTATAAGACTTACATGTGACTTAAACAAAATTGGGAAGTCTTCATGCATTCCACTAGGTCCGTATAATTGTAAGTACATGCTACATGGAACATTTAAAGTTAGTACAGAAGTAAATGAATTCATAATGGATTGGAAGAAGACGAGTTAAGTATATACTTACTTGAGATATGGCTTGACTTCTACGCAATTGATAAGTATATGTACATGCACAGAACTCCAAACTTGACCATGCAAGTAATCCACTGTAGCCTTGAAACCTGGACGTCCATGTATGTTAAGAATGGACAAAGTCGATTAAGCGTTATCATAACATGGGCCAGGATCATTCTGAGGAGCAGATGTTCCCGCCAAGTCACGATTTTGAAAGTAATGCGAGAAAAAATAAGTTATCTCACGACCAATGTAGTCGGAACAAATTGATCCTTCAACCTAGCTTTTTGTTTGACACCCTTCTTTGATGTTCCCATCATTCTGTGTTAATATAGCACATCAAACAATATTGTCAATCAAATGAATTGCATATACTAATTAATTAAAGGTAAGAAGATTTTGTTAATAGTTATACCTCTCAAATGGATACATCCACCGATATTGTACCGGTCCACCCAATCGTGCTTCGTTGGGCAAGTGGATTGGAAGATGTTCCATCGAATCAAAAAAACTTGGCAGAAATATCCTTTCTAGCTTGCATAGGATTATAGGAATGCTATGATCCATTCTATCCAAGTCACTCATCTTCAGAGAATGACAACAAAGATCTTTGAAGAACTGACTTATCTCAGTCAAAGGTTTCCAGACTTCGTCGGGCAAAGAACGGAATGCAATTGGGAGAAGATTTTGCATGAAAATGTGACAATCATGACTCTTCATCCCAAACATCGTTCCTTTTTTCACATCACTACACCGAGCGATGTTCGATGCATACCCATCCGGCATCTTTAAATCTTTCACCCATTGACAAACCAATTTTGCATCAGATTTAGTTAATGTATATTTTGCCTTTGGCATCCTCATTTTTCCGTTGTTTAACGGTTGCAATTCCATGTCTCCACGTCTACAGTGTTTCTTCATGTCCATCCTTGCCTTTTGATGATCCTTTGTTTTGTCAGGATCATTCATCACCGTGTGAAATAATTGTCGAAAAAATTCTTTTCAATATGCATAACATCAAGGTTGTGTCTTAACAAGTTATCTTTCCAGTACGGTAGATCCCAAAAAATACTCCTTTTGTCCAATTATGCAACAACCCAAAACCTGGTATTTTTGAAGATTCTTGCTCGGTCACTTTAGGAAAATCACGAACAAAGTCCCAAACATGATCTCCACTTAACATAGTAGGCGGTCCACTCTTTTCTTGAACATCCGCTCTAAAACTCAACTTACTCTTCCTGAATTTATGATCAGCCGGTAAAAAACAGCGATGGCAATCAAACCATGAATGCTTCCTACTATTGTCCAACGAAAATGACTTTGTCTCTTCCATACAATACGGACATGCTAACCTACCATGTGCGCTCCATCCAGATAACATTCCGTAGGCAGGAAAATCGTTAATTGTCCACATCAAACAGGCTTTTATTACAAAATTCTGCTTCCTAGATATATCATATGTCCATGCACCATGGTACCACAACTGTTGAAGATCATCAATCAACGGTTGTAAGAAAACGTCTATTCTAACATTGGGACTTCTAGGACCAGGTATAAGACATGATAGGAACATGTAAGGCTTGGTCATACACATTTCAGGAGGCAGGTTGTATGGAACAACAATCACAAGCCAACACGAGTATGGGGAAGCAGATGCTTGAATAAAGGGTGTAAACCCATCGGCACATAGACCAAGTCTAACATTTCTAGGTTCATTGGCAAAATCTGGATAACATTCGTCAAAGTGTTTCCATGCCAAGGCATCGATTAGATGACGGAGAACACCATCTTTACTCCTTTTCTCCTTATGCCATCTCATGTGACTTGCCGTTTTTGTGGACGCGTATAACCTCTGTAACCAAGGAATTATTGGAAAATAGAACATTCTACTCTTAGGAACATCCTTGTATTTTCCTATTCCGTCCCTTTTAGGTTTAAACCGCAGCATACCGCAAAATTTGCATTCTTTTAGCCCGGCGTCTTCCTTATAGTAAAGCATACACCCATTCTTACAACAATCAATCATTCGATACTCCAGGCCTAATTTATATGCTAATCTTTTTGCTTTATAATAATTCTTAGGCAAACTATCTTTAGAGGGGGACAAATCTGCAAACATCTCTGCAAAAAAGTCAACACACCTCTGAGGTATGTGCCAATTGGCTCTCGCTGCCAACATCCTAACTGAAATAGATAGCTTGGATTGAGAACACACTTCATAAATCGGTTCATTAGCAGCTTTCAACAAATTCAAAAACCTCTCACAACTTGGGTTAGAAATCTCCTCCTCCACATTCTCTGTGTCTGTAATCCTATTTGCAGGTGCATCAATGACTGACCTAAAAGCATCTGTCACTATATGGTCCATCATTTGAAAGTCATTCTGATCCCCCCAATCTTCTACAACACTGGCTGATAGACTTCTTAATCCTTCCTAATAACTCTCTGGCTCAACTTCCCCGTGTTCTGTCCAAACCCAATAGTCAGGTTTAAAGCGTCTTTTGTACAAGTGCAACTTCACCTCTGACTCCGTAACTAATTTCATGCACCTACACCTCGTACATGGACATCTAATCCCTCCATCAGAAGCATAATAAGGAAGTTCCTTAGCTTTCCTCACAAACTCATCAACTCCCTCAATAAACTCATGTTTCAACCCTCTCCTATCCGCGTTAACCCTATCATACATCCAACTGTTGCGGGTTGCATCAGTTGTCCCGTGGCGGAGGCTAGGTGGGCCAAGTCACTATCGAATCATGGCGTTTGGGCTCTACGCTCTTAAGTAGAAAGAGTTGCGCCCTGACTATCAGCTATAGCTTTTGGCCTAGTGGTAAGCGCTCGATCCAACAATTGGTATCAGAGCCAAGGTCATGAGTTCGATACCCAGAGGGACAATTGCTGAGGGGGAGATTGTTGCGGGTTGCATCATTTGTCCCGTGGCGGAGGCTAGGTGGGCCAAGTCACTATCGAATCATGGCGTTTGGGCTCTACGCTCTTAAGTAGAAAGAGTTGCGCCCTGACTATCAGCTATAACTTTTGGCCTAGTGGTAAGCGCTCGATCCAACACCAACTACGTGCTTCCATATTCTGCACTAAATGTGTAATAAACTGATTTGCAAAAAATTCGGCAGCATAACCCCTACTATACAAGCATTTCCCAAATTTTAAAATATTAAAAAAACTTAAATTTTAACATACAACGACATAAAATAAACCAGCACCCCGGTATATCCAGTATTTTCATCGGGGTCTCACCTATCCACTAACACACAACAAACACAAGCAACAACATAAAATAAACCAGCACCCCGGTATATCTAGTATTTTCATTGGGGTCTCACCTATCCACTAACACACAACAAACAAAGCAATGACAAAATAAACCAGCACCCCGGTATATCCAATATTTTTATCGGGGTCTTACCTATTATCCACTAACACACCACAAACAAATCCTAACAACATGTCAACAATTATATTCTATAGCTAGCTTCGATTCATAAATTTATAATCAAGAACATACCTCTAACTCCAAAATCGTATGCTCCTAGCTCCTACTATCTCCACAATCCAAAATCAAGAACTGTAAACAATCAAATAATAACTTAAATTTAATTATTATTGGTACTTTATACATTAAAAATATTTTTTACAAAAAGAAATTAGCAGATTGGATTTTGATTTGGTCTATATAATATAATGTGTTTTAAACAACAACAATGTTAGGCATATAACTTATAACATTAGTAAGACACAAATATATTGGTGATTCCATTTCAATTCGGAACAGAGCAACGTAACACATAAAAACAGAATCTCCACAAAAACAGAGCAACCTAACATACAATTCACATTATACTTCAATTGGAGCCAAAGCCACCAAAACAAAATCTCCCTAAATTTTCCATTTCATTTTCCCTAAATAGAATCTCATTAAAACAGAATTTAAACAAAATTTTCCCACCCAAAATTCCTTCAAATTAAACAAGACAAGAAAAAATAAATTCAAAATAGAACCGGACCATAAAAAACTCACAAATCAATGTGGTGGCAGCGGCGTCCAAGTGTGGTGGCGGTGGTAGGGGAATTGGGGTTAGGGTTTGGGGTGGAAAAAAGGGGAAAAATGTTACTCAATGAAACAAATCCAAAACCAGCAACAAGCCAAGTAGCCAACAAATATTAGATGAATAAAATATAATAGAAGAGAAACAAGTATTTGATTTTTCCAATCTGAAGGTGGTAACTTGCGTGGAAGAAAGAACCAAAGAAAGAAGACTTGAATTTTGAAGTAGTTTTCCCACGACGTGAGCTGTGACGGTGAGTACGGTAAACACTAGAGAGAGAACAAACTGATCTTGCAAGTTGCAATGTAGCAGCGTGTCCAAGTTTATAATTTAAGAAAATAAAATATAATAAAAGATAATTTTTGTATCAGGATACAACTCCTAACTTTTATTTTAGTTTCTTGTATATTTGGGTTTGGGCTTAATGATTTAGTGGGTGAAAAATTTTGAGTATGGGACAAAAATAATTAACTCTTCATTTATGTGGGTTCAAAAAAATATATATATTAGGTGCAAGATATGAAGAGCCCAATACTGGTACTTAAAAAATTTGAAAATCCAGTGGGTGCATGTGCACACCCTGAGGGAGGATAGGATTAGCATCATCTCTATTGGAAGTGGCACCATCCTTTTTATATGTAAGAATCATAAATTTATATACTAAAAAGGATGGTGCCACTCCCAATAAGGATGGTGCTAATCTCATCCACCCACCCTGAGCCATGAGTGGCTCCACCCCTGCAAATAGCCCAGAATGATGTCTTCCATGAGCGCACCAAACACATAGAGGTTGGTTGTCACTTTACTCGCAAACACCTTGTTTGTGGTACTATTCGCCTCCCCCTTATTGGAACTCTTGATCAACCTGTTGATCTATTGACCAAGTCTAATTCACCTAAACATTTTACGACCCTAGTTTCCAAACTCAAGTTGGTCTCATCCACACCCACTTGAGTTTGAGGGGGGGTGTTGATATTTATAGATGTTGAAATTGATTTGTAAATATCCTAATTGATTAGGAATTTGATATGATATGATTAGGATTATGATTAGATAGGATACGATTTGATTTGTTAGGATTTGTTGAGATTATTTTATTCATTATTCAGATAGTATTTCCCTTATTATTGTAGAGTGACTCACCTATAAATGGTAGCTCAATGTACGGATTAAACACACCTCAGAAATATACAATATTTCACATTTTCTCTCTTGTGTTCTAACATGTTAAAGTTTCATTACAAAAGCAATTGGCAATATGAAGAGTAGCCCAACAGGTATTCAAACCGCACCCTGAAGAGTGAGGCAGACGATGTGAGACTTATTTCCAACACCCCTTCTTTAATACAGGCCGCTAGAATAGGAGAGCCTGCTGGGCCAATCGTAGGGTATGAGAGACCCATACAAACTAGTTGCCTGGCGAAATGTTAACCTTTTTATAAAACCTCAAAGGATTAACTCGTTTCAAGTATAGTGATAAAACGTGTATCGTCCAAAAGGAGCATTGCGTTTATTTGATTAAGAATTAGTAAAAAGAGTGTCAAAAACATATTGAAGTGTAAACTAGCAATAATATAAGAACTTGATAAAATATTAAACAAATAAATGGAGAATCACCTGGGATTGAATTTCATTACTTAACTTGTTCATTTCAATAGTAGTTAAATATTATATATAAAAAGATGTATACTCAATGTCACAAGTGAAAATATCTTTGCACTTGATTCTAAAACACTAGTTTCTAGAGCTCAATCTCTTGAAGCTTTAGGAACCAAGTCTTGCTTTAAGCAGAGTATTATGACATTCATAAGAACTTCTATCTATCTCTAGACTATAAAGTTTTATGAGAGTTTTTCTCGAAATCCATTTATAAAGAAGTTTCTCAACTTTGCAAATAAACTAAGAACATGGTAAAGATGATCAAGCTGAACCAAGAAAAGAAGAACAAAAGAAGAACTCCAATTCATATATAATACAATAACTAGTAATTGAAAGTAACAAAAGATAAAGTAATTACATTCAATCCTGGTGGAAAGCTTAGCCAAACAAGGCCATGAACTTCAAGAACAAAACCTAAGAGTACTAAAACTCTGACTAAAGTGATGTAACTTAGTGTTTTTTTCTCTACAATTCACTATCTCTTCCTTACTCAGCAGAGCTGTATTTATAGGTGTTCTGGACAAGGGTCTGGCGCTCACGCGTCAGTTTCAGCGCTTTAGCGCTGTCTTTAGTGGCTGGTTAATGCCCTGGTTGATGCCACCAACGCTTGAGCCCTAGTGTGGCGCTCAAGCGCCATAACATTTATGCTGGCAGTGAGTATCCTATGCTAGCTCAATTTCCAGAGCTCGAGCCTCCTCACAACGCTCGAGCGCTGGCTTCTTACATGTTCCAACATCTTGACTTTCTTATTTAGCTTCCAAAACATCTGAAAATACATTTCTAGAGTTAGAAAATGATTATTTCTCCCTTTTTACTCTTCAACTTACAAAGTATGGATCAAAGGTGAAATTTTACACAAAACATGTAATTTCATGAGAAGATAAGTGCAAATTCTTTATTATATAAACACACTAATTTGCACTTATCACGGAACAGGCAACACATTGGGCTCTGGCTCTGATACCATGTTAAGGTTCCATCACAAAATCAATTGGCAATATTAGGAATAGCCCAATATATATTTAAACCACACCTTGAAGAGCGTGGCAAGCGATGTGAGACTTATTTCCAACAAAGATTATAGTGTCAACTTTCAGGGGTGCTTTTAGAAACAGTCTTCTTTGCACATGTCTATACCATGTGAGTCAGTTTTCTATCATTTTTACCTCGATAGCAAACACGACAATATCTTCCGTATTTATACTCATTCCCAAGTTTATCTAACCTTGTGTAGCTATACATCCATCTCAACATCCTCATCTCTGTCACACCTACTTTTTTTTCTCTTGACGTCACTTTGATGCCCAACACTTACTACCATAAATCATAGTTGATTGTATAACAATGTGATAATTTTTTTTCTTAAGCTTCTTAAGTACTTTACGATCACAGAACTCTTGATGCATTTCTCCATTTTAACCACTTAGCTTGTATCTTACATGTGATATTTTCATCAATTGTCCGCCGCTTTACACTATATATGATCCCAAAATTTAAACATGAAAACTTGTGATATATTTAATTTCTTGTATTTGAGCCTCTAAAATTTTCAATTATTAGTTCCACCCCTACCTTCAAAGCTCAAATTTAACATTTACCTATTTCCTATTCCTCAACAAGAAAAGACTAAATTAGTTACATATCTTACAAAAATTAAATTGCTGAGTGCTGACACAAATATATTTACACGGACGAGTAAATTTAAATTTTTCTATAAAAGAAAAAGAAAACCTTCATGTACTTATTCTCATTCTTTGCAACCGAACTTGAAAAAAAAGTAAAGAAATTTGACCCGGCAAATGATGCACAGTGCAGAAGCAAACAGACAAAAATAAACGCAACCATACTTGACTAGCTAGTCCAAACAGTGAAATTGATGGACTTTGCTGAGCTAAATCTAACCGACACATTTTTCGATTGTTGTATTGGCGTATAAGATCCATGTCCAATATTTACACTCTTACAATGCATTTTTTACACTTTCTTTATTAATATCCAATAAAAAAAAAGTTTTAATTAGTTTTATACTACAAACTAACACTAGCATATGACATAATACTTTTGAATGGATAATAGACTATCGAGTTTCAACTTAGTTCAAAACAGCAAGCTTCCTCGGCCAAGACCTCAAAACTTATGAGTTGATGGAATGGCTGATCTTAACTTGGCTCAATTCAGGCAGCTGAAACTTCCTTGGCCAAAGCTTCAAGGCTTGTGGGGATGATGGATTAGCCGGTCTGAACTCGCTCTAATTTCATATGTTTTGGCTGACTGGAAAACATAGTAAAAGCTCGTATCACGGCGAGGATTTCGCCATAATTATTAACAATTATGACAATGAAAAATTAGGAGCATATCAAATTATCAATCAACCTTTAATTTGGATACTTTACTAGTTTATAATGAATGTAAACACTAGAATTTTAAGGATCTATCTGTATAAATAGCCTAGAGACCTTCATTTGTAACTATGATCACGGTAAAAATTGTTGCACTTATTAGGGTTTAGGCGTCAGAATACTACCGTCATTGGTGCTAGAAACGGTATCAGTGAGTGAACAAATACCTATGTATAACTTAACACTTTCAAATTACTTTTCATAATTTCTTTTAAAAATAATTATCTTAACATATCCTATATTAAATAAAATAATAATGACAGAATATATAATACCTCTTGATATTATTATAATGTTGAGCTAGGTATATATTTTGGAAAAAGAAATACAATATTTTTTTTTCATGTTTTATATTTTTTTTTATTTTTTAATTTATGTTTATATATACATACGATGTTCCAAAATATAATGATATATTTTTAACATTTGCTATACGGAATATCCATGTCGATGTTTCAAAATTATTATATTTTTATTAAATTTACGTTAAAATTTGAAATTATTATAAATAAAAATCCGTTTAAAAGAAAAGTATATGTACAAATAAAAAACATACACAAATTAAACTTAGGGCTTCTTTAATTTAAATTAATTTTGGATTTTAGTTTTTGAAAACTGTATTTTAAAACAGTTTTTAGAATCGGTTTTAAAAAAAAAGTGAGAACAATTTTCAATAAAATTTGTGTATAAATTAAAAAAATTAAAAACAAAAAATCAAAATAAATTTAAGATGTTTTTTTATTTTGGTTTTTAAATACTGAAAAAGAAAAACCGTTCCCAAAAGCTACTTTTAAAAATTCGTCTGTCAAACAAATTTTTTAGTTTTCTATTTTTCAAAACAAAAAACTGTTTTAAAATACAAGAATCAAACAAGTCCTTAATCTCGGTTTGACTCTATATTGCTTAAGCAAACAGACAGAAGAAGTTAATTGAGACTTGGTCCTCAAGTAGACTTGGGTCTCAAGAGCCGCGCGCCCATAAAGAAAAATAAAAAAAAGGAAAAGTACTTGGTTCTCAAGTAGTCGAACGTGTGGTTTGCCATGTATGTTATCCGCTTACATCATAAAAAAATAATAAACAAGTTGAAGTGAATTATTATTATATCATAATAAAAAAATAAACAAGTTCACAAAAAAAAGATAAAAAAATAATTCAAGTGAAATCATTGTACGTACCATATCATTCCACAACAGATATGGCTTCCGAAGCACCGCAACTACATTTCGTTCTGTTTCCATTGATGGCCCAAGGTCACATGATCCCTATGATGGACATTGCAAAACTATTGTTGCAGCGTAATGTTATTGTAACAATATTCACAACACCACAAAATGCAGCTCGTTTTGCTTCAATCTTTGCTCGTTATATCGATTTCGGGTTTCAAATCAGATTAGTTCTTCTTGAATTCCCTTTTAAAGAAGCTGGAATACCCGACGGGTGTGAGAATCTTGATATGCTACCTTCACTTGGTACAGCCACGAGTTTCTTCAACGCCACGAAATTTTTTCGCAATTCAGCGGAAAAATTGTTTGAAGAGTTAACACCACGGCCAAGTTGCATAATTTCTGATATGTGTTTGCCCTACACAATGCATATCGCGAAAAAGTTCAACATTCCAAGGGTTACTTTTGCCGGAGTAAGTTGCTTCAATTTGTTGTGTGTGCATTATTTACGCACCCATAACTTTATCAAGAGCATACCTACAGAGTCAGAGTATTTTGTTGTTCCCAGTATTCCTGATAAAATTGAAATGACGAAAGCTCAGACAGAATTGTCAAAGGGTGAAAACTGGAATGAGTTTTATAATGAAATATTTACAGCAGAAACGACTAGTTATGGGATGATCATGAATTCTTTTGAAGACCTAGAACCTGCCTACGCGAGAGACTTCAAAAACCTGAGAAATGGTAATATGTGGTGTATAGGCCCAGTGTCACATTGTAACAAGGATCACCTGGAAAAGGCTAATAGAGGCAACACGGCCTCAATTGATAAATCAAACCTAAAGTGGCTTGATTCTCAAAAACCAAATAGTGTAATTTATGTATGTCTTGGAAGTCTTTGGAATTTATTGTCAGCCTAGTTGATAGAGCTTGGTTTAGCCTTAGAAGCCTCTGAAAGACCCTTTGTTTGGGTTGTTAGGGAAGGAAGTCACTTAGATGAATTGGAAAGGTGGTTTAAGGAAGATGGATTTGAGGAAAGAACCAAAGCTCGAAGCCTTCTAATTCGAGGTTGGGCTCCTAAGTTACTAATTTTGTCACACCCTGCAATAGGTGGGTTCATAACACATTGTCGTTGGAACTCTAGCTTAGAAGCAATATGTGCTGGTGTGCCAATGGTTACATGGCCATTGTTTGGGGATCATTTTTATAATCAAAATCTAGTGGTGGAGGTACTAAAAGTTGGAGTAAAAGTTGGTGTGGAGAGTCCGGTAGAATGGGGCAAAGAAAAAGAAATTGGTGTGCTGGTTAAAAAGAAAGATGTTGAAAAGGCAATAATGAAGTTAATGGATGAGACTAGTGAAAGTGAAGAAAGAAGAAAAAGGATTCGACAATTTGCAGACAAGGCTAGAAAGGCCGTTGAAGAAAGGGGGTCCTCCCACTCTAATGTGGATTTTCTAATTCAACAAATTCGACAAAACACATATTTAAATTGAAACACCGTAACACTGCTCCTTCTTTAAATTATTCATTATTTATGTATTTGGAAAGTTTTTTTAATAGGTAGGTATTTGGAATGTGTTCAAGTGTGTGCAATTATTCTTTTCATCAGTGAAGAAATACGTAGGTATTCCATGTACAATTGCTCTATATATAATAAAGTTTTAGTATTCTTAGTAGATTGATTCATTTTTTTATCAACAATGATATAATTTTATTCATGTGGCACAAGAAGTACCAATCCATAACATGTGGGGATCCAACTAATTACTGTGATCAGCAGATATAGAATTAGTCGCTCCAACTATAACAAGATAATATTAAAACAGACTCCAATGTTATATAACAATACAAATACAACACCTACTATGAAGACAAACACCAAAAAAATTATAAGATAACACTACATTTTAGACTCCAAACTCCTTCTCTTCAACCGTAACTTGTTATCATCACCGCAGAACAATTGAAGCCAAATACTTACATTCCACATACTCAAACTCTCCATCCTATAAGTGTAAACACTACCTGATACTATATCCAACTGACACTTTGTTTCTTCAATATCCAAACTTGCCACACAAACTCCATTGGAACTTCACGATAAACACCTCAAAGGTTCCAAACCTCATTCCTCAAAGTTGCAACTTGCGTGATTGCCTTTTGAACACAACCATTGCCATGAGAACCATTTGACTTTATGTAACAAGTCTGATAAAACTGATACCTTTCTCTAGAAAAATTTGTAGATTCCTTTCATTCCATAACACTCACAAAGTAGCACAAATAACCACAAACCATCCCAAATGAATCCTTTCTATCGAAAATATAGCTTCATTCATTAGTAACCAACTCTCAATAGTATAGGGAGTTATCACAATTAAATTCCACCAGGACATTAATTCCTTCCATAATAATGTTGATGTATTACAAGAAAAACGAGTATGATTTAGTACCTCTTCCTTGTCCAAACATAATAAACATTTCAATTCTTCCTGCAAAAGAGAAGCCCCCCTTCTATGTAAGTTGACTCGAGATGGTAAACGGTCATGTATGCATCGCCAAAAGAATACTGCCACCTACTTAGGAATAGGCAACCTCCAAACTCTTGATAAGAGCTTAAAATCTCGCTGCCCCATATTCGGACATAATAGCGAATATGCCTTTTGAATAGAATACGTTCCAGAATTATTCCCAATCCATTGCCAATTATCATCTTGTCCCTGCAAAAAAACAAAGTTATAAAATAGCAAAATCATGTTCTCCAACTTCCTAGTATCTCTGTGATTCAGTTCACCACGCCATATCCACTTCCACCTCCAAACTTCCTATTCATCCCACTCTCCCATATTACTGATAGAGTTATTCTGTTGTTCAGATAAGTGGAACAGCCTTGGAAACTGCTCCTTTAAAGGCCAGTCCACTTCCCAAGAGTCAAGCCAAAATTTAGCTTTGTCTCCACTCCGCCACCACCAACCGAAAAAGATCACCAAGCCAACTTGAATTGTTTGTGCCCACTTTATCAAGATCCCAAATTGTCTTCCACCATTCTGAAATCTGACCCTCCTTCCTCCACACTCCATATAACTATATCTTGCATTTAAAAAGTTATCAAGGAGCTCCACAACTTCCCTTCCTCCATCAACAATCGCTAACGCCATTTACCTAGCAAGGCCAAGTTCATACATTCCAGGTTCTTCACGCCTAACCCTCTCAACTCCTTTGGCAAACAAACTTTTTCCCATGCCGCCTATGCAATTTTTCGATTATAAGGACAACTACCCCATAGAAAATCCCTTTGAATTTTCTCTATTCATTTTAATACCCTTTTTGGTGCCTTATAGACCGATATCAAGTATGTAGGGATATTTACCAATACCGAATTCAATAACACCAAACTACCACCGAAGGATAGAAAACAATGTTCCCATTTTCTCAACTTCCTTTGTAAGTCCTCTATTAATGGCATCCAAGTCGTTGCCTTTCTAGCTTGCGCCCAAACCGGCACACCCAAATAGCAGAATACAATACTTTCGATTATGCAATTGAGACTATCTAGATCTGCAATTTCACCCAACCTATATTGTGATATATTTACCCCCATGAATTGACTCTTATCGAAATTTATCTGTAGCCCTGATACTAATTCAAACATCTGTAAAACACTTTTGAGGGTAATGATATTTTTATTAGAGACCTCACAAAAGAAAATCGTGTCATCAACAAATTGTAGCATTGGTACACTCACGCTCCCTGCACCAACAGCTTACCCATCTAATAAGTCACCCCGGACAACATTTTTAATAAGACCATTCAAACCCTCTGCTGCAATTAGAAAAAAGAATGGGGACATTGCGTCCCCCTATCTAATACCTCTCTCCACTTGAAATTGTTGTGTCGGGCTTCCATTTACAAGAACTGAAACTGAGGCAGATTTCAAACATACTTCTACCCACTTCGCTCCATTGTCTCAATCAAATAATTCTAATTTACTAAATCATATGCCTTTTTAAAATCTACCTTAAAAATTAAGCACCTCCTCTTCCGCTTTCTCGCACATCAATGATCTCATTAGCAACAATAACCCCATCCATAATTTGCCTTTCCCCAATGATGACTTTAAGTCTAGTGTTGTTGCTGGCATCATTTTAATCAAGAAATTTATCAAGGCTTGACTTTTTATGGCCTTCCTTCTTTCATATCTGATGTCGAATTCAGACATCTCTATTGACCAGTTTGTCATGCGACCTACGAGGTCTGGTTTCTGTAATATACCCCTTATGGGAATGTTGGTGCGCACTATGATGGAGTGGATTTAAAAATATTGGTGTAATCTTCTTGCTGCAACGACTAGTGCCAGCGTCACTAGCTCAATAAGCTGGTAACAAACTTTCGAACCTTGTAGGACTCTACTTACGAAGTAGACTGATTGTTGGATACTTTCTTCCTCTCTGACTAGAGTTACGCTGATGGGCAATGTCAGATGCTGAGATGTATAGGATCAACTCTTCTACTTCTTTACGTTAAGCTAGCATAGGAGGAGAAGCCAAAAATTCTTTCATTTTCGAGAAAGCCTGCTCACACTCTTGTGTCCAACTGAAAACTTTTGCCTCTTTTAAACATTGGAAAAAGGGATGAGCTTTTTCCCCCACTCTGGACATGAATCTTAATAATCCTGCTCTGTGACTTGTCAACTTCTGTACCTCCTTTTAGCTAGATGGGCTCTTTATATTCAAGATAGCTTGGCATTTATCAGGGTTGGCTTCAATCCCTCTTTCAGACAACATAAAGCCTGAGAATTTTCTTGACTTCACGCCGAAGGTGCATTTTTGGGGATTAAGTCGTAAATTGTAGTTCCTCAATTGTTTAAAGATTTGATCAAATCAGCAACAAGATCAGAGTCCACGCTCGTCTTGACAACCATATCATTAATGTAAACTTTGATATTGTTGCCAATTTGTTGTGGATAGACTTTATCCATGAGCCGCTGGTAGTTCACTCCGGCATTCTTCAGACTGAAAGGCATAACTCGGTAACAGTAGTTGGTTGTATCAACTATGAAGGTCGTCTTATCTTTGTCAGGCGGGTTCATCCTGATTTGGTTGTATCGCGAATATGCGTTCATGAAGGATAGGTATTGAAACCCTGAGGCACTGTCAACCAATCTGTCAATGTTGGGTAACGGGTAAGAGTCTTTTGGGCAAGCCTTATTAAGGTCAGTATATTTCGTGCACATGCACCATTTGTCGTTGGCTTTCTTCACCATGATGACGTTTGCTAGCCAGGTCGTGTACTAGATTTAACATATGAATCCTACTTTTAGTAGCCCTTCTAACTTTTGTTTTACGACTTTCCTGTGCTCTTCTCTTTATTTTCTCTTCTTCTGAGAAATTGACTTTGCTCTTGGATCCACTATCAGTTTATGGCATAAAAATCAGGATCAATGTCGGGCATATCAACAGGCATCCGAGCAAAAAGGTCAAAATTCTTTCTCAAGAAAGATATCAGTTCGCCTTTGAGGTCAGCAGGCAGCTCGTTGTTGATCTTCATGGAGTGATCCTCCCTATTATCAAGTATTATTGACTTAAGACCTCCCGTGGGTTGGCGACGTCACTCCTGAAAGTCCTCCCTTGGGTCTAAGTCGATTAGGTTCTGATCCTCGGAAATATGTGTGACCTTCTGACTGATGCTTATTGGCTTTTTGATTGCTTTCAAGCTGTCATGGTAGTACCTCCTCGCCATTTTTTGGCCAGCTTGGATAATTGCAACTATTGATTGTGAGATTGGGTATTTTATGACTAGGTGAGGAGTAGAGACTACTACTCCCAACTTACTGAGAGTTGGTCATCCTATGATTATGTTATAGGAGCTGACTGCGTAAACTAGGAGGTATCAGATGCTTATTTTCTTCGCCGACTCGCCCTCACCAAATATGGTTTATAACTCTAGATAGCCCCTAATACTGAACATTCGCTTGAAAAACCTACTCAATTTTTATGATATGCTCCAACCATGGTCGTTGATAAGCCCAGTTGTTCGAAGGTCATCCAGAACGTAATGCCTGTCGAGTTTCCCTGATAAATAAGGACTCTCTTTATCATGCAATTTACCATGCTTATTGCTATCACCATCGGGTCATCTTGATTTATATCTTCCCCATGAAATCAGTGGCAGAGAAGATAATGGGTGGAGCTATGTTGGTTAGGTCGACGTATCTGCTTACGGAGTTGACATTCAAAACTGCACGCAGGTGTCATTTGCGGGCTGAACTAGTGGAGCCTCCTCCTGCAAAACCCCCTGCTATTGAGTTGATGACCATTTGTGGTCCCTGAGTTAGTTCGGATTCCTGGGAAGTTCGAGGTCCAAGGCCATGATGCCTTAGAGATCAAGAATGCAGCCTGGGTTGGTCAGAGAAGCTCTGTTTTATGAATTCGCCCAGGTATCCATCTTGGATTAATTGTTCAATGTGATCTCGCAAGTGTTTGCAGTGTTTGGTATAATGGCCGTAAATGCGGTGATACTTACAGAACTTTTAGCGATCTGCATGATTTGGTTGGGACACCAGTTCCCTGGGTAGGGGATTCAATCCTTTCGAGTTAACTTACATCAGTATAGCATCCTGCATGACTTTCAGGGTAGAGTACGAGTTGAACTTATTTTAATAATGAGGAGGTCACCTCTTTCTGCTCCCTTTTTGTAAGTGACGAGGTCTGCGCATAGGGAGCTTGCTTGTTGTTGTGTTGCTCTTTTGACAGGTTTAGAAGCTTTCTTAGCTTGTGCAATGCTATCCCGCTTTGATTGGCAGGCGTCCTCCATCTCTATCCGTTCTTCTGCCTTACGATGAAATTGAGCCAGGTGCATGGGTTTCTTCCTCTTTACGTATTGGTAAAAATCATTGACCTGCAGGCCGCTCATCAGCAAGGTTTTCAGGACTTCTTGATTTATGTCATTCACCACTAAAGCTTCCTTGTCAAAGTGGTTTAGATAAGCTTTTAGAGATTAATTCTTTCCTTGTCTAATGTTTCCTAAGTCTACTTGAGACTTTTTACAAGCTACCTTATACACGAACTGGGTCAAGATCAGTTCTGTTAATTGAGCGTAAATGTGACGGACCTAGGCGGTAGACTGAGGAACCACTTGTTTGAGTCCTTCTTAAGGGTTCTGGGGAAATAGCGACACATGGCTGCTTCATTCACCCGAAAATTTATCATGGCTGACTTGTATGCATCCAAGTATTCTTGTGGATCTCTGTCACCGTCAAACAATTCAATCCTGGGCTTCACGCTATCTGGGAATTCGGTGTTCATGATTGCACTTGAGAATGGAGTTTCAATCGGATAGTCAAACAAATTAATGTGAACTGCTCTTTCCGGCATTGCTCCCCTCTGGGTAAGGGAATGAGGAGTATAGTTTTCTGATGGCTCAGAATGATCTCCATTCTCTTCATGATTCTGGATATCTTGAAGCTGCTGTTACAAATTTCGGTTGGCTATTAACAATTCCTCATTTTGACAATTTGTCTCTTGTTGCTGATGCCGCAAGGCAGTTAGTTGTTCTTGTAACTGCTTCAAGGTGAGGTTCTATTCGTCGTTTCTGGATGGCTGAGGGTGTGATGCCCTCGTATCGACCATATTGGAGATTAACGGGACGTTTCTTGGCATTTTTGGTAGTTTGTGGTTTTATCACCGTGGGGGGAATCAGAAATCTATCGTTCCCCATTGACGGCGCCAGATGTTCACGACAAGAAAATGGGGTGACCCCAGACAGGAAGTCTAGGGATAATAACTCCGTAGTTGCCCGAGTAAAAATTTGTGACATGTCATCTGTGCTTGCTGGGTAGGGTCTTATAGGCACTGGCTGGGAGGAGTGGTTATGCCTAGTGAGTGATCGTGGGTGAGGGATTGTAAACGGGGGGTCGTGGGTAACCTTCGTGGGTGGTGTGGGTGATTCATTTGTATGGCCCCAAGGTTGGGGTAGGGTGACTCGCATGCTGACCTACGGGTCTTGAGGAGACTTAGGAGGTCGCTTGCATTTTCCCAAGGCATGGGCCAAGGAGAGTTGTGCAAACAAAGTGGCCTGACCGTTGTATGGACGGGCTGCCTAATCGTAACGGTACACAAAAGCCCCCAAGCCTTGATGTCACGGGCTGATAAGGCTTGAACTGTTGGGAGGGGGATCGTGCTCTTGGCAATGAGGTGGCCATACCGCTATGCGGACGGATTGCCTAGCCGTAACGGTACACTTACTATATTATTAGAGAAATCAATAACTTAATTTGAGTATAATACTTTAAAAGTATTATAGATTATAATATAATTTAACTATATATATATATATATATATATATATATATATATATATATATTTCGGTTACATTTTATAATTGAGTTCGAAAGAAAAATAAATAATTAAAAGTATTATATTATTTAAAAATTCACCTAACTATCATCGAGAGATATAATTGATTACCCAAACTATACTGATAATTTAGATATAGTGTTGAGATGTTGTAAATCTCAAAAGTGCTACAAATATGTGTATAGCTAAACAAAAAATATATAAAAGCGTGTCAATTTTTATGTTACGACCTCCATATATATCAAAGTAAAAGATCATGATATTTTGGGGTGAACTATGGTTTTATATATATGGGCATGAGTTAAGGACTCAAGTACATATAAGGGATCATGATGCACATTACTCCTTACATCAGATTTAAATAATTAACAGAAACTATAAAAGACAATAATATGTTATAAAATTAATGTAAATAGTAGAGAGAAACAAGAGAAATGAGGGATTTTATTGTTATTTATTGAATATAATTGTTGAGAGTCTATTTATAAACGTACACAAGAACATAAATAAGAGTTCAAATCTAAAACTCATGTCTATCTAATTGATACACTTATAACTATCAAATAGATATAAACATTCGTATTTAAATATTATTATTTAATTTATGATGGTGACTTCTTGTGCAATTGAAAATGGATATATGCACTACCAATAATGCAATGCTCTTGTGGACGCTGCAATAGACCTGTGTTTTGGCTGATAATGGCACATGCATGATTCAATTTTCCACACGTCTCTTCTTTTGTCATTTTTTTTTATGATAGGAGTCAACTTATATCAATATAATCAAATTAACATTAATTTTTATATTGTTAATAATTTTTTATTGAATAATTTTTTTTAAAAAATAATTGTTATATTAAAAGTTTTTATTCTTTGAATCATAAGTACAAAAGTTTACATTGATCGAAAATCATTTAATACTTTATCAAAAAATTGTTATTTTTATAAATTTTATCAAATTATATATTATGTTAATCTTTTATAATATTAATAGAGTACGAACTTTTAATCTGACAGTTGATTTTGTATAAAAAAATTATTCAATAAAGAGTTGTTGGTGGTGTAAAAATTTGTGTCAACTTATATTGATGTAAGTTGATCCCTTATCATATAAGTGTAGGGGGCATAGTAGAGCATCTATTATTATGAGAAGTGAGATGAGTGAATCTCAACCATTAATCTTATAATCAATTATTTAGATTGAATAATAAAATATCACATGACATTTAAAAAATCTCACATGACTTTTTTAAAATCTTTATGTTTTATTCTTAGCCATTAATGATATATAGGACCCAATAGTTAAGACTTACTTCTCTCACCTCTCACAATAAAGTACTTTTACTTAAAATTCTTGTTATGAGTTTTGCAAGTCGGCCCGCGTGTCTCAACTCCTATACACAACTCTAGTTCTTCATTTATAGATTCTCAGTTACCCAATACTCAGTCACATCCTTCCCACTAACATATTCTAATGTTACACAATTTTGGTTATAACTTTTTTGAATTTTTAATTTAATTAAAATAAAATAATATGATTATATATTTTTCTAAAGGATTATGAATTGTAATCATCAATTTATAATAAAAATATATATTAGAAAATCATTATTTAAATTATTATAATTAAAAAAGTTCAATACATTTAATATAAAATTATAACAATAAAACTGTAATTTTTTATTTAAAGTCTGAATTATATAAGTTATCTCTAAATAAAAATAAAAAATTATTTTATTTAAAGTCTGAATAATACAAGTTTTTTAAATATTTTTATTAAGTTTGTAATTTTCACAAATTTTATTTTGTTTTCTTTTTAAAATTTTTGAAAGTTGAGATATATTCAAAATATAAAATATGAGTTAACAACATTTAAATTAAAAAATATTAAATACGAAAGAGTATTAAAAATACTTTTTTACATTTCATTTGACTGAGAGAACAAATAGTAGAGAAAGAAGTAGGAAAGAGAGAAGTAACTAGTAAGAAATTAAAGAATCGCGGAAGATTTAAAATAGAAAAGAAATGAAGTGTTATTTGGTTGGAGAGAAATATAGAAAAAAGAAATTAGATAATTCTCTACCTTTATTAGGATTAATTAGAAATAATGAAAAAAAAATAGAAAATACTCCCTCCGTTCCTTTTTACCTGTCTTCTAAGCAAAAAACACAAATATTAAGAAACTCATTTAATAATCTTAGATCATAAAATTTTAACATCTGTTTTCCTGTTTTACCCCTACATTTTTTAAATTATAAAATTTAATTTTATGGAGTAATAGTAATTCATTCACCACATACCAATAAAGAGTTATTAACATTGTTAGGAGTAGGGCTAATAAATGCTTCAGAGGAATACTATTGGCTTCTCATTGATTGCTCTTCCTTCTCCTGTGCCTTTAATGTTTGAAAGTTATAGTAATTACCCTTATCCATTTTATTACTAGGGGTATAATAGGAAAAAGATAATAAATACATTCTTGAAAGCCTAAAGAGATAGATATTAAGAAACAAAATTTTTTTGGTAAGGATACACATAAAAAGGAACGGAGGGAGTAATATTTAATGACTAAGTTTCCATTGAATCAGTAAAAAATAAAAATTATAATTAATTTAGTATATAACAAAAATAACCTAAAATGATATATAAATCAAACAATATAAATTAACACGAATAGATACTTTTTTAAAAGATAAATTTTTACGTGAATTAAATAGATAAAATATTATGTAAAAAAATAAAAAAATAAAATTGAATTTTTTTTGGTAAGCCAAAAAGTTTATTGATGCAATAAAAGGCTACAAAAGTACAAGAAGTACTCTAGGAGAATTACAACATCAAAAGAAACAGAGAACAACATAAAGTAAAAGAGGACTAGCCACAAATACAAGCTAGAGGAGCAAGACACCAATTTGCAAAAGAAAAGGAATTTCCCCCTAGAGCACATAACCAGAACCACGACCTAGATTTGATTAAATCCATTGCAGAACTGAAATCAAAGTGTTGGGCTTTAAAAATAAAGTCATTTCTTCCAAGCCATAAGGTCCAAGTCACATCATACCTTTGCCTTTTGCCAATTTTCCTTTGAAGAAACCTCTAAACTGAGTAAACCATTCAACAACAGAAGGAGCCATCACAAATTGAATTCCAAGCCAGCTTAACACCTTCCTCCAAATACCCGCAGAAAACTCAAAATCCAAAAAAAGATGTAAACAATCCTCCTGACAGTTACCACAAAAGGAGCACAGAATAAGCGAACCTTCCTCCAGTAAACCCCTCCTGCATAAATTAGACTTGGTAGCAATCCTATCTCAAAGAACAAGCCAGGAAAACGTGATGATCTTGGGAGGGGCCTTAGAAGACCAGAGCGTGTTAGCAACCTGAGAAGGGAAAGGGAGCTAGGCAACCGAAGACGAGTCATTGAAAGCGATGCCCCAAAGATAATTGGACGCAAAAAGGTTTTTAATTCCTCCAAAGATTCCTCTTCTCAAACTAGGAGATTTCTTCTCCAATTGAAAGACCATACAGCAGAGGAACCTTCTTCATAGGAGTAGTAACTACCGACAGAGCGAAATTTATCCAAGGAAAGTGAGTAAAGCCGAGGAAAGAAAAATTTCAGCGGTTGGTTACCTAACCAATGATCCTCCCAAAAAAGAGTTGAATCACCATTGCCAATTCTTTTGAAAATTCCTTTAAAGAACTAATTTGAGTTATTAAAGTTATCAACTTCACAAATACCTTGCCACCACCTAGAACCTCTTGTCTGCGATAAGGAAAGGTCTAGTAATCCAGAAATTGAAGCTTGCAATCTTGCTTTAATCAATTCTGCCCAAAGACAATTCTGTTTAGTGAGAAATCTCCATCCCCATTTAGAGAGAAGTGCCAAATTGAACCATTGTAAGTCTTTAACACCTAAACCACCTTGGCTTTTAGGCTTGCCACATCCTTCCAACTTACCCAAGCTACTTTTTTCCTATCCTGAGAACCACCCCATAAAAAACGAGACAGTAATTTCTGAATTTCCTTGATTACAATCTTTGGAGCTCTAAAGACAGAGAAAAAATAAACTGAAAGATTATTGAGCACTGAGTTTAAAAGAGTTACCCTCCCTCCCAAAGATAGAATTAAGTTGATACTTGAGGTGGTGGCAGCATAGTTTATTTGTAATGTCTCAAACTTAACTTAAATTAGATGATTTGGACAACTTAATTAAATTGATTGTCAATCATTAAGAGAAACAAACATAAATGAACATATTTGCTCTTTATTTTTAAGGAATACTCGAGGAAATCACCTATATACATCCTCTATTTATATATGTATGACCTTTTAAAAAAATTGTTTATCTCTTTTCATAAGACCCTTTTCAAAATTTTGTGCAAATTTAATTAGTTATTATTAAACTATTCTTATTTATTCAACAACTTTTATATGATTTAAAGTTAATAAATATAATAAAAAAATGTAAAAAAATTCTCTCTCTTATTTATTCAACATCTACATTATCATTGTTGAACCTTTGTTTGAAACTATCTAGATCCTATTGACACCTTGTTTTCTCATAAATAGAATCAGCACCGTTCACTTCCTACGGATTAATCTTGAATTCTTTCGAAGAGATGGAGCAAAGATATGTAAGGGAATGCAAGAAGATAAAGGATAAAACATGGTGTGTTGGTCCTCTATCACTTACTAACAAGGACCACATGGATAAGGTTCAAAGAGGAAAGAAAACAACAATTGATGAGCGTCACTTAAAGTGGCTTGATTCTCAGAAGCCGAATAGTGTAATTTATGTATGTCTTGAAAGTCTTTGTAATTTATTGCCGGCTCAGTTGATAGAGCTTGGTTTAGCGTTAGAGGCATCAGAAAGACGCTTCGTTTGGGTTATCAAAGAAGGAAGTCAGATAGAAGCGTTGGAAAAGTGGGTTAAGGAAGATGGGTTCGGCGAAAGAACGAAAGCTCGGAGCCTTTTAATTCTTGGTTGGGCTCCTCAGTTGGTAATATTGTCACACCCGGCGATTGGAGGATTCTTGACACATTGTGGTTGGAACTCTACGTTGGAAGCAATATGTGCTGGCGTGCGAATGCTTACGTGGCCGCTTTTCGGGGATTAGTTTTTCAACCAAAGTCTTGTTGTGCAGGTGTTGAAAGTTGGAGTGAAGGTTGGAGTGGAGAGTCAAGTTAAATGGGGTGAAGAAGAGGAAAGTGGTGTGTTGGTGAAGAAGGAACAAATTAAAAAGGCAATAGATAAGTTAATGGATGAGAGCATTGAAAGAGAAGAAAAAAGAAAAAGGGTTAAGGAACTTTCAAATATGGCTAAAAAAGCTGTTGAAAATGGTGGATCTTCTCACTCCAACGTGACCTTGCTCATACAAGATATCATTCAAAATTTTAATTAAGAGAGATGTTTATGTAGTTCACATTTAAACTTATAAAAAACTGCTTCACTATGTAGTATTTAAGTTATCTAATTTTAGTGTAGTGTTTGCAATAATAATAATATCTTCTTGCAATAAGTTCTTTTTATCATTTCAGTATCTATAGGCATTTTTTTTTTTCCTTATTATAAATACACGCCAAATACTAAAGTTTCAATATCTTAGGATGTTGAATTTTTTGTTTTGTTTCTGTTTTGCTTGCTATCATCATAAAGATAAGGTATGTTTGTTTTAAATTTACTTTTCATCAAAGTTAAATTTTTTTTTTTATTAGATCGTTATGAGGGGAGGGGTTCAATCCCCGGTGGGGTATATCTAGGAGTAGATTTAAGAATAGTGTAGCGTAGGAGTATGTGTGTTTGGCCGATAAAAAAAAACTAGGAAAATGAAATACAATTAATTAACTTGATTAATATGAGTAAATTAATTAATTCTTACTTATAACTAATTACCGAAACTATACTGATAATCTAGATACAATGTTGAGATGTTGAATTCACAACACTGTGAATGCTAAAACAAAAATATATTAAAGGGTGACAATCTTTATGTTATGATTAGGGTTGAATAAATTGGTCTGGTCTGTCAGCCCGCCAAAATAAGCGGACCGGGGTAGAAAATAAGCCCGTCAGTCTATTAGGCCCGTCCCGTTGAGCACGCCAACAATGCGGGGCGGGGCGGGGCAGCCCGCAGGGCCACTACTTTTTTGTCATACTTAACTTAGGCTCAGAAAAAAAACAAAAAATAAAACAGATTCTGGACAAAAAAAAAAGGTTCTGGACTTAATAAAAACATATTTCAGAAAAAAAAAACAGATTCTAGACAAAAAAACAAATTCTAGGCTTAAAAAACAGATTTCAGAAAAAAAAAAAAAAGAACACACATACCAGAAAAAAAAAACTGATTCTAGACAAAAAAAACAGTTTTTGGGCTTAAAAAAAACCAGATTTCAGAAGAAAAAAAAATAGATTCTGGACAAAAAAACAGGTTCTAGGCTTAAAAAAACAGATATCAAAAGAAAAAAAAACACATACCAGACAAAAACAAATTCTGGGTTTTTTTGTTTTTTTTGTAGGTTGAGCGGGCCAGCCTAGCCCGTCAATACGTGGGCTGGCCTGACTTTTTGGTCCATTTTCCCATAGTAGGCTAGCCCACCCCGGCCCATTTTGAACGACCTTTTGGCGGGCCGGGTCGTGGCGGACTGGGCCGACCCGTTTTGCCAAGCCTAACTATGGCCTTCCAATCTAAGTAAAAGATCATGATATATTGGGGTGAATATGGCTTTATATATGGTCATTAGTCAAGGGCTCAAGGCACATATTGTTGGAATTTAGATAAACTAAATAGTAAAACCAATAATAATAGGGGACTGTTGCGTTAGTATTATAGAGTAAATTAATAGAGTTATTTAGCATAGTTCTTTATCATTCATAACTATGAGATGCAACAGAAGTCTTATTGGTCACAGATATCATCATCGGTCAATGTCACTCATTAATGACAACCTAGAGACCAAGCAAACAAAAAAGGATTTGGAATTAAAGTTATTGGAATTGAAATTAAAGACAGTAAAGAAGATTGGGAAGAGGTACTAGAAAGAATTAAAGTTAGAGTTTGAAATTGGTTAAAGGCATACTTTTCAGAATTTTCATACTCCTTAAGTCAATGGTTGAGTTCACCTGCTCCTTGCTTGTTGAGTATCTCAAATTGATAGAGGCATGTTTCCTATTCTTCTGGTATATATATACTCGAAGCTTCTGGGATTTATTCGGGTCATCTACCTCCTTTTTGTTACGAGTATTTAGTTGATTGGTCCAATATTATTTCTGTGTTTGTAGAATTTGGTTGCTTGTTTTACGACCTCTTTTGTGGTTGGCTTTTATTTTCCATGTATTTTCATGCTATTTGTGATTAGTTGATAGGTCAAATCTGGTTGCTTGTTTTATGACCTTTTTGGTGGTTGCCTCATGTTCGTGGTGCTTGTTTTATGATGATGTACTATCTATGTTTGTATTTTTAAGCATTTCTGGTGTTGATCTTTAAATATATTTGTTTTTGGCTGATAAAAAAACAAAACAAAAAATGGTTACAGAAAGGATGGTATTGTGGTCTTCTTCAACAAAATCTATTAAGTCTCAAATCGGGATACCTAACTCCAAATGAGGAACAATGTGAGGCTATATAGTAATTTGATGTGTTAGGGACTAAATTAGCTCTTTACAAGTTTATTTATAAATTGCTTACTAGAGTTCCCATCATATCCACAGTAGCCTAGACCTAGGTTTCTTCACCCACGTTAATATTAGACGGTAATCTCAACTGAATTTAGTCACGGTGACAAACCTTTTCATTACACCTTCTAATGTCAATGAAGAAGGCTTCGTGACTCACCGTCCAAGAACTAGTGGTTTCATCCCACCACTGTTTTGTAGCACTTTCAATACACTCCTCGCGTTAGCTTAGAAAGAGAGCCATATTTCTTTGTAGAAGTTTTAGGATTTGTATAAGAAGAAACCTTGTCATGTCTAAAGAGCCCACTATAGTCTTTCTCACTCGTTCGTGAGCAATTGAAGCCTTTGCACTCACACTAGGTAGCACTTCATTGCACTAGTGGCCCACAACATAAATTGATTCCCGAACTCTCGAGAGCATGTGTTAGAACCAATGTGTGTGGGCTTGTAAATGGCCCAAAACTAGGGTTCTCGATGACACTAGTGTGTACCTAGCGTCAACTAGAGAGTAACAAGTTCATCCCTAAACTGTCATCAGTAGTAGTGTGATCGAATCAGGCAGCATATCACATAAATTCAATCTTTTTTACCAATAAATCTATATCTTTTTTAAAAACTTGATCAGACATTTCCACCAAATCCGCTAACACATGTGACTCATTGCAAACTATTTTCAACTAAATAACGTGTTTATCGCCCTCTTCGTTGTGATCCCCTCATTATTGTCACCGCCTTCCTGATCTGATAGTGCCACTCACCTGTTTAAATTCCCGTAAAATTTAGGAAGATTGAAACCACTTATGAATTGATTGATTTAGATAATATTTTATCCTTAAATTCTTAGATTGCAAGTAATTAGATAAAGCCACAAAATATAAGAGTGAAGAAAAAGGAGAAAATCTCAACAAATCTTATCTTACATATTATTTTATCTTATCTTGAACAAAGATAAACCACTTAAGATCTCTTTAAAAAGCCTCACTCACTCAGAACTAAGGACAAAGCGAGAATTAGGGAAACCTCTATAGAGTGGGAAACCTCTATAGAGTGGGAGAGCACGTGGAAACAATTGGCGATGCTAGAGTTCAATGTGTTTCATCTAGCTAACTCTATTAATCTATATACCAGTTTGATTTTCTGCTATATCTTGGTTTTCTTGTCTACTCTTAATTCTTTGATAATTGTTATGTGCTGTTTGATAATTGCGAATAGGTTTACGGTTTTATTGGGGACGATCTTCCAAGAATCAGACCCGATTAGAACTCTCAACTATTAATTTCGTTAGGTATGAAGTTGTATTGGGAACGATCTTCCAAGAACTGCAACGGGATAGAATCCTCAATTAATTAATATGTGTTAATTGATTGAATGCTTCGTAATATCTCGATATTAATGTTGGGAATTCTTTCTATATATCTGAGGGATCGGTGTATAAATAGAATTCCTTATAATCTAATATTTGAGGGATCAATATTAGTGATTTTAGAGATATTACATAATAATAGAAGAAATTAAATATATATCACTAGATTAATAGAGGGATCAAAGGTGAGGTGAGTATTGAAATCCAATCCCGAGAGCTCAATTCTAATTGAATCATCAGATTGTTCTTTTTCTATTTTTTTGTCAAAATTCTACATCTAATAATTCTTTCTCGTTACACTTCTTAATTGCTAGTCAAAATTGCCTAATAAGTGCTCTCTGAGAACGATAATCTATACCTGTATATTATTACAAGTAACACTTTAATTGTTCCTAAATTGTTAAACACTAACTTAGAAACAAAGAAAGTGAAAAGGAAGTGAAAAGGAAGAAGAAGATGGTGTAAGAAGGCAAAAGGGCAATTGGGCCTAAAAACAAGTATGGCCTGCGAAAAGGCCCAAGAACACCCATGAATAGATATTTGAAATGCCCATCATCAACACTCTATAGTAGAAAAAAAGGAGGGGGCCAATGAAGAAGCTACACGTGGAAGGACATGTTTTCCAACAATCAAGTAGCAAACACACGAAAAGCCAACTGCCGAAGTCAAGCACCAAGTGTGCAAGATGGACGAAGAACATCAGAACTTGACAAGTCGCGTACTGACTTACCGACCTGGGGGAAACTATTATAGACGCATCATCGGAACTTGACAAGAACATCGGATCTTGGACATTTCATAGGAAACGTATCACAAGCATAGGAAGAGCATCTTAGCTGCAGTATCCCACAGCCATCATGCCCTGGGAGATACGCATCCCGCCCTTGATTATGTACTTTCTTCATCCCGCATCAAGGGAGATATCCGGCAACTCTTCAATGTCTAGCTAGTGAGTTAGCCAGACAAACCGTGCATAAGGGAAAAACACGCTTAACTCATATGTCTCCCCTTTTTCCTTTAACAATACATAGGTCGTTTTATAGATATTTGGGTCTGGGCTCAAATCTGCAACTATCCAGTACTACTATAAAAGGTAGAAAGGTAACCATGCAAGGTAAGCTTCCTATTCCAACACCTCGACCTTTCCTCTTCATCCAACTGACTTTAGTATTGTAGTGGCCTTGCAGATACCCCTCCTCCTCCACCGGTGGATGGAGAACGTCGAAATTAAGGAGTTCTTTCATCAAGTTCAGAGACAAGTACCAAACTGCTCTTATCCAGGAGTAGCATCACATCAGGTTTTAAAACATGTTATTAAAGGGAAAAAAATATTTACTGGACTCGATATATTATAAAAGAGTTGAAAGGAAAGAATTTGTTGGACTCACTCTATTATAAAAGATTGTATCTAAATGTGATTAAATTAGAAAAACAAAATATTCTATCTATCATCTGTTTTGATTTTTGTAGTTGTCTATTTGAAGCCAAAATCACGCTATTTGATGATCTAAATTCGTTTTACAATATTAAGATATGGAGTAATGTCTATTTATCAATTCTTGATTAAATGCAATGTTTCAGATTTCACATTTTGATAATTGTTAATTCATTACTCTCTATAATATATAAATAGAAATAAATTATGTCCATTTATTATTTCTTGATTAAATGCAATATTTCAATATTAAAACTCTTTGAAATTGCTGCTACATTACTTTGTTATAATTATAGAGTAGATGTTTAATTTAATTTAATTATTTAAATTTTATGCATTAAGGTATTAAAAATATTTGATAATTGTTACTCCATTATTATTACTTGATTATAGAGCTAGAGATAATGTTTATTTGTTATAACCCTCATTCATTCTCCTAAAATAAAAGAAGCATAAAATATATTTTTATTTTGCATAAATTAAATGGTCAATTATGTTGATAATCCATTAGTTCAATAACTCATTAATTGTTTAAAAATATAGTACTTGTATGTAAATTATCTCCAAGAGATTTATCTTTGGCTCAAATTAGGAGATGAATGGATTTGCAATCAGTTTTGATAACTTAATAGGCTGTTTGGTTTGCATTTTCATTTTCTGTTTTCAGTCTGTTTCCTGTTTTCTGAAATTTTTGAAAGGAAAAACTGAATTTCTGTTTTCAGCATTTTCAGTTTTTTTTTTTTGTAAAACTTTAGAAAACAGAAAATAAAAATACAAACTAAACAGCCCTAAATAATTGACCCATCATATTTCTCGTGATATCAATCAAAATAAATGTTGAATTCTATTAGTCTATTATTAAGTGAAATATCATTTTAATCATCTAAAGATTACTTCTAAAAGATTATAAAAAAAAAAACATTTCCTATTTTTCACCCAAATTAGGTTGAATCAAATAAATTATATACACTTCACCTTATAAATTATATTATATTGATTCACTTTGATTTCTAAAATTTTCTAAACTGAAATAAAATTTTCCTCATGATTTGTCATTGTAAGTTTCATTTTCAATAGGCAAAGTGTAACGTACGTAATAAAGATTCATTTACTTCATTGATAATTAATTATCCCGTAAGCTACATCAATAACTGAAACTAACGAGTGTCAAGCTATGGTGCTTGCATATGAATTATCTCGAAGAGATTTAACTCTGACTCAAATTGGGAGATGAATTGATTTGCAATTAGTTTTCATAACTTAAATAATTGATTCATCATATTTTTTTCCGAAATCAATCAAAATATATATTGAATGCTATTAATTCACTATTTAGTAAAATACCATTTTGATAATCTAAAAATTGTCTCCAAGAGATTTTTTATTTTTTTTTGAGTAAAACATCATTTTTATTATGTAAAGATATACTTTATATATTTTTGGTCCCTCAAAGATTTGTTAGAGGGAAACAAAATTTTCACAATAATTTCATTCCCGCTTTTCACCCAAATTAGGCTTAAACAAATAAATTACATGTGCTACATATGTTACCATTCTCAGTTATTTATAATTTCTTTTGTGATTTTCAATTAATCTATTCTCGATTAACCTTTTTTTATTCGGTTGTTGTTTCTATTTATTTTGATATATTTGAGTATTTGTTTCTAATTACTTAAAAAATTTAAATTCAACAATAGGTATAAAATTGTTTGTCTTTGTGTTTAATCTAAGTTTCATACTTTTTCCTTTCAACATTTTCAAATCCCAATTGAAATTAATCATTTACATTGCTCGATACAAATATATCGTTTTTCTTTATTTTTATTTTTAAAATATTTATTATTTAAATAGATAAACCAATATATTTTTTACTCTTTGAACATTATATATACCAAATTTATATTTTAAAAACAAAATAAATTTTAAAATAATTAAATATCAATCATAAACTAATTGTACCCTTGCATTGCACAGATCACAACACTAAAGATAAGAAAATATATTTTTATTACTTTAAATTATTTTTTGTTCCTATTAATTATGATTTTTCTATCCACAATTTTTTTATTCTTCTTTTATCAAATTAAATGATTATAATATTTTTTTTATCAACAACTCTATCTTATCTTATCTCTATATTTTTTTATCTATCACATTTTCACTGTCATATTTATCATTTTCTTCCTCTTTCCTTTCTTTATTTTATTTTTCTTTTGTCTTCCCTTTTAAATTTTCTTTACTAAAATTTGCATCAATAATATTTTGGGTACAACTTATACATTATATAATTTGTACAATTTCCTTATTTTTAGTATTTTCATTAAAAAAAGAAAAAGGAAAAATATGGTAGAGATAATTAAACAATCATGAATTGCACAAATTATACAAACTCATGATTGTATTTGTAGACAAAGTTTTATTGAATTTGCATACATCACCCATATCCAATTGACCAATTCCAACTTAGCTGTCACTCTCAGTCTGTGAGTAACCAGTAGGGACACCGACAAGTGAGGTTATTGTGGTCCATCTAGAGAGACGTGCCCCGCTTGAACATAAATTCTTTGATTTATGATCGTCTGGATAATCTGACATAACCGGAGAAATTAGAATTCTAGAAAGCAATTTTAATAACAACGATGATGTAAGCTCTGTTCAGATGACAAGGATATATGTTTGGTTGTATAGTACAATATTTAATTTTTGGGTTGTAATTTTTTGGATAAATTGTAATAAATTTTTTTGAAGTTTGGGAAAATTGTACTTCACTTTAAATTTCACCAAAATTAATATTTTACCTCCATTTTTTTAACCGTTGACGGTTAATTACTTACCTAGCTCACGTTTCTGTCGTTCACATCTGTTACATCTACAAAGATGTCTATTTGTTAATTTTAAAAACTATTTTTAAGGCTGATGTAACAAACTGGTGAGGCAAAAACGTTTGTTAACTGCTATACTGCTGGCGTTTCTGTCATGTCAGTTTGTCACATATGCAAGTTCTGGACCCTTGATTAATAGTAAAAATTATTTTTAATACTTATTTGATAAATTGACAAGCCAAAAATGCTAGTTAACAGACCAAAATGGGATAGAGTGCTAATTTTGATCAAGTTTGGGTGGAGTGCAATTTTCCCAAACCTCAAGGGGGGTTATTGTAATTTACCCTAATTTTTTTGTAAATCAATTTTTTTTAATAAGAACAAGTTTGAATTAATTATAAAAAATAAATTATTTTAAAATTGGTTATGTTTGTAATTAATTATTATTATAATATAATTAAATTTTGTTTAGATATATTGTTAAAAATATTTTTTTTATGTTTAAATAATTAAAATTTTGTTTTTGTAATAAATGTTTAAACTGTAGAAGAAGTAAAGTAAATGAAAACAAAAGGTTAAAAATCTTCAAATTTTTAATTATATATTTAAAAAAATTGTAATTATAAGAATATAATAAAAAAAGGTAATCACTTTTCTAAAAATCATCCCAACATCATCTAAAATCATCTAATAATTTTTTTTTCTCTATAATAGGTAGACAACATAGAATAAAGATAGATATGATAAAACTGTTAAGAGTAGGATGAGATATGAGTTGGATAAGTTTGGATAAGCTTTTATTGTTTGGTGTACTTATGAGATATCACAATGGATAGTAGTTGTTTTTATTTATTATTTATTATTATTATTATTGTTATTATTATTATTATTATTATTATAATTATTATTATTATTATTATTAAATGTTAATTTTAGAAAATGTATTGTAAGTGAGAGTAAGATAAGAAATAAACTTCTTATTGTATTGACTTCTAACTCGATTTTTTCTTTAAAATAACTATTTGCACTAAGAGAATATGATATGATAAGCTAACATATCCTATTAGCTCACCAAACTTGAGATAATAATATGATACAATAAATTATTCTATTATGAGTGCCTTATTTTGGTCACCAAATAAATTCTATAAAATAGCAAAATGTAAGCGCTTAAACAAAGTTATCTATGGGGTTACTATTTTTTTTTCTATTTTAGTGTTGCTAATTGATTATACTTACCTAGTTAAATTTTATTCTTTTAAAATTATGAATACTTTTCCATATTTTTTTACTTGATTATCTTTCAGAGAATTGTATATAAAGTTTGAATATAAAATGAGGGAAGTGTATGTAATAATATTTAAAAAAAACTAACAGGATCAATTTAAGAATAACACAAATTAAATTAGAAGAGATAATTCTCTTGTGTCGTTGATATCTAAAACTAAATATGTACTCCTTATTGAAAAAAAAAAAAAACTAAATAGGTATTCTTTTTTAAAGGCATTGTATAAATTATCCCCTCTCATCCTTATTATAAGATTCTTTTTGGATATTACCAGTAGTCTTTAATATAAGACCTTTTACAAATTTTTAAGAATAATCATTACCATTTTTTATGTTTACCCATTATAATTAAATAGTTTTTCAAAGTGACAGTAGAGTACAATTATTGCAATGAAGAAAGATAATAGAGATAACTCGAAAAAATTACATAAATCTTTTGAAAATCAATGTATTAATTATTCTTTTTATATGTTTTCTTAATAAGCGTAATTATCTTTCTAAGTCCTTATAAAAATGACCAGAGGAAATATCTGTTATTGTTTTTAATTTTTTTATATTTATTAAATACTTTGATTATTTATAATTTTTATTTTATAACTACTAAACCCATTATTCTATTTACCAAAAAAGAAAACACATTATTCTAAAAAGAATAAAATTGCTATATTATACAATTTTTTTTAGAAACTTTTTGAAATTAACAAAATTTAATTGCTCTTATTAATACTTATAACCTGATTAATTATGCATTATAATAACAAACAATGATACACAACTTCTAAAATAATAAAACTATAAATATATTTAACACTAATTTTAAGACTTAATAGTGTAATTAACTGTATCATTAAATTCAGATTTTGGACTTAATCTCAAAATTTAGCCGGCAAGAGGAGAATTATATCGTGCATTTCTTATATTCAATTTCTTAGTTATATTCTTAATCTATGTGAAATTTTTAGTTATTATCTTAACAAAACCGCTTCAAGTATGACTCACTTCATGACTAGATATAATAAGAGAATTACACCGTTGAATCTAATTAACTTACAAAATCTAACTTATAAAAATAGAATTGACACACCATATTCTCTTTTTCGATCATTTGCCAGAAAGATATATATATAGTAAAACACACACTAAGGCCCCAATTATCCGATAAACTCATGTAAGTCATTATTATGGTACACTTTTTTAATAAGGTATAAATTTATATTTCTATAATCTTTTACTGATTAGTTGACATTAACAATTATAAAATTTTTATTTTCTAAGATAAGATGTAGAACATAGATATTAAATGGCCAAGATTAATTGTTTCTTATGAAAAATGTTGATCAAAGAATAAAAAATAACTACTATTAGTTGTATCCGGAGGTTGCTCCGATGCTTTTATCTCTTTAATCAAGTTTCTTTTTTATTATTAAAGACGCTTGATTTTGATATCTATACTCCTTATCTAATATGAGAAAATGAAGTTTGTGTGACCGTGAATGTCAATTAATAGATAAAACATCATAAAAGTATAAATTCATACCTTATTAAAAGGGTGCACGGTAGCAATGACCACCAAAGTAATGATTTAGACCCTGAAAAAAAACCCAATTGGGAGAGATTTGAGTCAGTTTAGATTAGTTGTGGTTAATTATGAAAATAAGCTGTGCAAAAAGAATCGATTGTCTAATTCATAATGAATTTTTGTTTGTATATATTTGCGGTCAGAAACAACATTTAAGATAATCTTAAGCGGTGAAAAACGACTTTTAAACAATGTCAAATTTTTAGCTTAAGACAAAAAGTTCTTTCCTTTATTAAAAAAATAATCAAAAGATTTTATAATTACAAAATACAACTATCCTACATACATAAAAAAAATCTAATCAAAACACACCTGTTATCTTAAAAAAATAAAATAAATATATAAATGTGGTTAAAAATTATGGACCATTGATTTAAAGATAATTCACAGGTGCAATTGCATAGTCATATAAATTGTCCTTTCCCATAATTGAACTTATTGTAAGCAAATTACAAAGCGAATTGGATATTCAACAAGACAAATAAAGTTATTATTGTCTAGTTCGAGTCCTCAAATTTATAAGACCTTAATTTTTTTTAATACTATTAATAATATAAAACATTATAAACAAATTCATAATATTTAAGATAATAAAGTTCAATATTTTTTTTAAGACTCATATCTTACATTTTTCGTATCTTTTATTTTAATGTCCACAGCCCATTTATTAGTTTATGCAAATTAAAAATTACTCAATAATCACTTTTGTCTTTTAACTATTAGATCTCTGCTCTCTGAGTATTCTCTCTAGTCTCTCTTCTCACGCTCTCTCAATATTCTCTCTAGTCTCTCTTCTCATGCTCTTTGTTCTCTATTATTATATTCAAGCAATTATTTGACTTTTTAATCATATTTAAGATTAACTATACTACAAGATAGAATCAATGCATTAGTTATACTATCTATTGAAAGTGAATGTTACAATTACTTGATTATTAGAAAATTTTACTAAATAATTTGAATGGATTAACTACTCCATCTGTTCTCAAATATTAGTCACTTTAATAAAAAAAATTATTCCAAAATATTTGTTACACTTACATTACCAATGTTATATTTATTAATTTTTTCCACTTTTATTATTTTTATGGCTAATAGCTATTGAGTAAATCTCAAAGTCAAAGACTAATTTAGTTTACCTATGCACTTTTTGTTAGATTCTATCAAAATTAATTGTTCTTTTTAATCTATATGAAATCTCCTAAAATGACTAATATTTCAAAATAAAGAAAATATATTATTATTTATTAAAAATGAGATGTTAGAATTACTTTATTATATAATTTTAATAAATAAATTTACAACTCAAAAACCCAAAAAAATAAAAAAAAATTATTAATTTATATTAACATGATCCCTATCTTAATTTTTTCCAAGACCTCAAAATTTCTAATACGGCCCTAAAAAGTTATTACTTAGAATTGTCCTTTCCCATAGTCATTATATAAGTTGTCCTCCTATGCATTGAACATAGAATTTTACTTTAATATAATTTGCTGTGACTTTTATCCTCGATCATTATTAAGCAAAATAGCAAAAGAAAACATTCCAATTTTAGTGAGACTCATCACATGAATGGAATGTACTCCCACCTAAGTTTGGTCCTAAATTAAAGGACAATAATTCATGTATTTATTACGTATATTGACGGTGATAAAATTAATTTTGAATATATTAATTGAGTTAATTGATTTTAAGTAAAATTAATTCTAAATATAATTAATTTAAGTTTAAAATTAAAGTTAAGATAAAAAAATAAATTAATTATGAGAGGAAATTATGTTTAGATCCTTGTATCAAAATATAAGTTTTGTGATGTAAGTGCATGTTTGGTTTAGCTTCTATGTACATCACATCACCAAAACCATGTTTATCTTAGATCAGAATTGAATTTCACCAAAAAATCATGTTTGGTAACTTTGGATTAGAATTGGTTGTGGATGCAAAACTTAAGTTTCGTGACAAACAACTTTTTGTTGCTTATATTTTTTCGTAATAAATTATGTATAATATTTACACTACAAAATCTAGGTTTTGCAAAGAGCATCCGAACAATATTTTCTTTTACAATCAATTTTTTTATATTAATTTTCCAAACATAAATCAATTTTATTCATCAATTATGCTTAGAATTAATTAATACAATTGATTCTGCTCATAACCAATTCTATTACCGCCAATCCAAAGTTGCTTCTCACAAAACTTTAATTTTATATCTAAAATTAATTTTAACATAAAGTTGTCAAACATAAGTTTTTGGTGAAAAATAATTCTTATCCAAGACAAATCATAAGTTGTCAAACATGCACTTCTATTATTTATCTAGAGTCATTTTATATTTTATTTTTCTTTTATCTTTTTTTTTTATCTATGACACTATTTTTAATATTTTTTTCTTTTTGTTTTTCTATCTTTATTCTTCTTATCCAACTCTACAATCCAACAATACATTAGACATTATTCTAGTGGATACTCACACCACACCAAACAAAATAACCTTTACTCTAGTTCTATTCCCCGAACAAAATTGGACATTATAATATGATTATTCGTCAGAATACTAGAATCTGGATAAGAATTAATCATTTGATTTTAGTGAGACTAACCAAATTCTTAAGATGTACGATTTCGCGCTTATTCTAAAATATAATATGTGGTGTGACTTCAAATTGAATGCTGGATATATAGTACTAGAACAACAGGGGACCTCTATGGTCCTCTATTCGTTAGGACTGTTCATGGTTCTAGTTCACTCATTCAAGAACCAAATTAAAATTATACCAAATTAAATATTTATTGAATCAAACTACTTTTGTAGTTCTTAAACCAGTTTTGAACCGGACCGTCTAGAACAAAACTGGTTCAAACTAGCTTTGAACCATTTTTATTTTTATGTAAAACAATCTCATTTTCCTCATTCCTAACTAAATCGGTTTAAATCAGTTCAAAACTGGTTCGAACCGGTTATTGAATTTGACCAAATCCAAACTATTTTTATTTTCTAAAATCGATTTGGAACTAATTTTTAAATTTAATTATGATTTAATTTTTTATTAACTGGTTCACCTTTTAAATTGTAGGATTCAATTTAGTTATCAATTCAATTTAGATATCATTTTGCCTAGTAGGAACTTGGACGACAGCACAACTTAAGCAAATGAGACACAAGCTTCAGTGGTACTATTACTGTAGCTATACCTGAACACATATAGTAACAGTAACGTTTAGAGTACAACTTTAAACATATATAACTTGTATATTTATAATTATTTTATTATTTTTCTTTTAAAAATAAAAAACCCAAAAAAAGTCACATAAAGTAACTGTAAAATCTTGAGTTGTACAAACTCAAGATTATATACTAAGATTTTCTCATATAGTAGTAATACCATCAAAAATTTTATTTTTGATATTGAAAAAGTGTAGGTAAAATATGATACAATACTATTACATTTATCACTATCCATAAATAAGGTACCCTCTCGAATTTGGAAAAAAAATTAATAAGTGAAAGAAAAAACAATCTAATGAAAAATAACAGCAAAATCAAAAGAAAGATGAATAAAAATAGGAATATAGGAATATAGGAATATAAAAACTATAAAGTAGTATATTTTGCTTGTTTCTATAAAAAAATATTTAAGAATTTAAAAACTAATTCATATTGAGATGATGATTTTGAAATATATGCATGATAAATTACATGGGCTTTACATTCTTTATTTTTATGTTTATTTTATGTTTTTTTTATGTTTTTTTCTTAACTTTCAGTATACCTCTCTTAAAGCATAATAAATAGTGGTGTAACTGAAAAAATCAAAAAAGGTCCGGGAAGATCTACCATTTGTTTGTTTAAGATATTGAAACATTATTGCATACAAATTAGAGCATTTGAATGAGGATTTAAAATTGGTTTAAATACATTTTTTATCCTTATATTTTACGCTCATTTAAGTTTTAGTCTATGTATTTTAAAAATCGTGGTTGTAGTCCCTACACTTGCATGCCGTTAAGATTTTAGTCTCTAATAATGTTGGTTCCGTCACTAACTCGGTTATAGCTAGCCCACACACCTGGATGTTAAGTTGACAGTGTGAAGTGCCACGAGGTTGCTTACGTGGACTTCTATTGGATACTTAGTATTTAAGCTTTCTTCCCTCCCAAACACCAAGAGTCACCCTTTCTCTTACCAAAACTCTCCCTTCTTCGTTCCTCTGAAATCACCGTCGACGAAGGCTAACAGAGAAGAAGAACAAACGCATTGCAGTTTACGAAGGCCACAGAGAGGAACACGATGGGAAAGAAAAGGCTTCCGTCAACCCTAGCCAAGGCTTCATGTTCACAATCATGCTCTAAAAGTGAAACATCAAAACCCCAAATTTTGATATAGTGCTTTTGGGTTTTTGTTTACAGTCATAGGGTTTTTTGTAAAGGTTTAAATACATTAGTGACTGAAACCCGTCTTAATGGGAACATTCTCCCCAACCCATGCCCTTTTCCATTTTAGGTTTGTAGTCATCATTTTAGGGTGTGTGACTTTGTAGTTCTTCCTGCAATGTTCTTTTCTTGTATATTGAAGTTTCAATTTATCCCCTGTAAATCTTAAACTCAATATTGTAGAACTCTAAATCTAACTGTTTAGAAAAATTATGCTTGATTGGCTTTAGGTTTGTAAAAAATGCATGAATGCTCTGTTTTCACATTTTTTTTTTTTTTTACATTTGTTGTTTTGTTTTTGATGATTGGAACTAAATAAGACAACAATAGGATTGATTTCTATTTGTTGACTTGAAATGTTGTTGATAATCCTCCTAACACATTTACCACTTACTTACATTATGGAGGAGATATCTTCTACGGCCAACACACCAAGTATGCTAGAGGAAAATTAGAAACTCTAAAAGAGTGTAAATCTGATTCATGGTCTCTTCAAAAGGTGGTGTTTGTGCTCATAGATTTGCGATATAATTGCTTTGCTAGGATTTTTTATAGGAAACATGGACTGAATGGGAATCAGTTGTGGAAGTGAAGAATGATGTTGAAGCTCTTCGAAAAGCAGAAACTACAATGAGTATTAGGCTTTGTTGGGTTGATGTTTATGTTGTATGTGACTGTGATGTTAGTGAAGACGTTAAGCTGTATGTTGAAGGTGAGGATCGTGTAGGTGATGAAGGGGTGCAAGTGGATGAGGGTCATGAAAGGGATGTCATGAAAGTGATGTTGGTGCACATAAGGTGTTTGATTGAAATCCCAAGAGGATTCTAAGGTTCATTGTGGTGTGAATCTTAAGGGGAGACCTTCAGTGGCTTGTGTGAAAGTTCTAGGTGGTGGCTTAGGCATTGTTTGCTTGTGCTAGGAGTATATCTTCTAGTGGATTGTGAAAATCACTAAAGCGGAATCTTTTGGTGGAAATCCAAGAGAGGGAGTCTCTTGGTGGAAAATCCAAAGAGGTGTGTCTTTGGTGGTGGCATAAATTCTAAGGGAAGCTTAGGTGGCTTGGAAAATCCTAAAGTGCTTTGAGTGGTTTGTCAAATCTATTGAGAATGTGCTCTCTTGGTGAAATAGTTGTTTGGGTAGAGATTACCTAGGGTTTGAGTGAATCTTGTATCTAAAAACTATTGTAATTGACATTGTGTGATAGTGAAAAATCCAAACTAGTGATTGACTAGGCTTTGAGACTGGATGTAGGTGCGTTAGAATGTCAAACTAGTATAAATCCTTGTATCTTGTCTCTCTATTTGTTTACTATCTTGTTTTGGATTGTGGACACTCATCACACACACATTGGCTATCTTGCGTATTGTGAATTGAACTTAATAAAAGAAGGACAATCATTTAAAATCAACTCACAACTTTGTTTTGATCTTAACACCAAACTCTATCTCTCATTTTCTTTCAATAAGAATATCTTCACATTTGTTTATCTTGACGGGTTTACAATTTCATATTAGCTTCCGCGTGTAAAGTTCAAAATCCATATCTACCTAATTCACCTCCCTCTCCCTCTTAGGTAGATCACACACTATCCTACCCTACAAATATGCCTAACTTTGGGATTATTGTGTATAGGTAAGGAAACATAATAAAGGGTCCACATTGTTGATACAAACTGAAGATAGCATGGGAGATGGAAGAATTCTTTTAAGCTGTATATGTTTATCAATGCTATTAAGCAAGGTTTGAACTTCTATAGACCACTTATTGGACTTGATGGCGGCTTCCTCAAGGGTCTGTATGGTGGCATTCTGATCAATATTTTCCCTTGGCTGTTGCCGTTGTGGAGAGTGAGAACAAATATAGCTTGGTATGGTTTCTTAGGTTATTGATGGAGGACATTGAAACAAATCAAAGATATACTTTGATATTAGATAAACAAAAGGTACTTTGTTATGATCCTTTTATTGAATGATCATATTATTGAATTCATTTAGTTTAATTGAATGATCCCTTTATTGAGTTATCTTAATGCTTATGGTTTCATAGTAAATTCTCATATATGGTGAACCTATGTCTTATGTTTAAATATTAATCTGTTCAGCTATATCGGAATTCGTTTAAGTTAAAAGGGTAGTAACTATAATTATTTATTGTAAAGTGAAATTTAGCTTTCACTCGTGTTTTGAAAAAATAAAGACAGTCTTAAAAAAGTAAGGCGTTACAGTGTGGATTGATATGATATGGACCAATGTTTTCAATTGTATTTTTCATCACAGAAAATATACTTCCAAAGTCAATATTTTGGATTCAAAATAGACATTCATTACATAATGTTCAAAATAAGTCCCTATACGATGGACATTGATTATATCCCAATAGACAATCAAACTAGAGAAATTTTGGATTCAAAACACACATTCATTACATGATTTAAATATTGGTCCCTATACTAGACATAACACTTTAGTTTTAATCGCCACACATTTAAACTTAATAGAATTAAGTCCCTGTATAAGACTTAACACTTTAGTTTTAGTCATTGCACATTCAAACTACATCAGAATAAATCCCTATATTAACTCATCTTCAACCTTCTGAAAGTTGACACAAGAGACGATCAACATAATCTGGTCTTTGAGCTCCTTGTTTTGGTTGTCAGACTATAAATTCGCTATATATGTAGCACTTCTAATGCTCTTCTTTATCAAGTTAATATACTTCTTTACTTTTCAAAAAAAAAAAACATAATATGGTCTAATCTCAATTGGGTCTTCATCTTCTCAATCAAATTTTGTTGTTTTAGCAAAATTTGGGTTGTACAATCCACCCATCTAGAATGATAACAAGACCAAGGTTCCTGTAAACATCAATAACAACCATAATTAGCTATAAACAACTAACCAGCAAGTAAACCATATTTTACGTCACTTACTCTCCAATTTGGGCATATCCAAAACCTCATTCTAGCATTTCCCTTTCTGTCTGTAATTGCAATGTAGCAATGCAAGACTCCTCCACACTCGTAGAATATCTTATTACTTTGGTTCACTATGCTTTCACTAGAATTGGAGCTCCTTTGCGCCATGGCAGACCTTCAAGAAATTGGGAATTTAGGGTTTTCAAATGTTTCCAATTTGGGAGAAAATTTGAAAAATTAGTTTTCATATTAAGGGCTTTAGTGCGCTTCCATGTAAGCAATGCACATGGCACTCCATGCAGTCAACTTAACATTTAGACGTGTGCCGTTGATAAGTTATAGATTTCAGTTAAGTTTGATAAAGATTTGATTCACTTTAGATAAGATTTGGTCTATCTTTTATTTGAATTTCACTAAATTTAGGAAGATTGAAACTACTTATCTTTATTAAAGAGTTTGATTGATTTAAATAAGATTTAATCCCAACAATCCTTGATTACAGGTAATTAGAGAAAGACACATAAGTTAAGGGTGAAGAAAAAGAAGAAAATCTAAAAAAATCTTATTTTATATTATTTTATTCTATCTTAAGTAAAGATAAACCACTTAGATGCCTTTAAAAAGAACTCGTTCACTCCGAATTAATCACCAAGTAAGATTTGGAGTGAACTCGAGAGAGAAAAAGTAGTGGAGAACGAGCAGATTAGCCAGGGACGAGAAACTTCGAGTTTCAACCATTGATTCTCCATCTTTAGTCCGTATTAATGGCTATTATGAATAGTTAAATTATCTGTTTTGTGATTGGATATAAATCTTTCGAACTCTTAATAGATTCTTTTAAGTTCACATATTTATTATTTTTTTCTATTCATCATGGTTTTTATTTCTTCTCTTAATGCATGAATTTATCTAGCCAATTTATTCATGATCTTAGATTCTTTGTTTTGATCAAGAGATACTACTTAAAATCCGACTTGAGTGAAAACGTCAATGCGTTGGTGAAAGTATTTTATAGGGAAAAAAACATTTAATGAGTTTAGAGCTTGTACTATGATAAATACTTTATTTTTCAATGAAATAATTTTACTTTTAGTTTTTTAATTTGCAAAATTACATAGGCTAGAAAAACCAACTTTTTATAAAAATAATGTTAAATCCTTATACTAAATCATCCTACAAATTCTCATATCTACTTAATTTTGACAATTGTCGTCTATATTTCACTAAGCATTTATGTTTTAAAATGATAAATGACAATGTCAAAATTAAGTAGGCAGCAGGATCTATAAAAAGATTTAATAGGAAAATATAACATTTTTATTTTTTATATGAGTAATGTTAAATCCTTCTACTATATCTTCCTACGAATTCTTTTACCTATTTAATTTTGAAAAGTGTCATCTATCTTTCAAAAATAAATATTTAGTAAAAAATAAAAGATATTAATAAAAAATTAAGTAAATAAAAAAATTTATCATTTTTCTTTTTATATAAGACTGGAGATAGTATGTGAGGAGGTAGTAGTACTCCTATTAACCAATGAAAGGCAAAACTTCCACTTTATGTTTGAGCCATTGATGGTTGGGATGATAATTACTCCTATTACCACTCACTACTGAGAATAAATAGACCATACCTCTTGTCCTGCCATACTTACAACAAAAGCCTCATTAAATGTTCACTAAATCTACCCACTCATCTATCTCTATTGAAAACCCAAATAAAAAGACAAGAATTTCCTCCAAAATCTCATGACATAAACACAAACTTCAATCTTGCAATAATGGATATTCATTCAGCACCATCAACCAATCTCCACTTCATTTTCATCCCTTTAATGGCCTCAGGTCATCTTCTTCCTCTAGTAGACATGGCCAAATTATTTGCGAGACGCAAAATCAAATCTACTATAGTCACCACACCACTCAATTCTCTCCAGTTCCAAGCCAGCATAGAAAAAGAAATCCAATCCGGTTCACCGATCCAAATTCTCCACGTTCAGTTTCCCAACGCAGAGTCTGGAATTCCAGAAGGATGCGAAAGCGTGGACACTTTACCTTCAATGGATCTTCTCATCAATTTCAACGTCGCTCTAGAAAAGCTGCATCAGCCATTAGAATATCTCTTTGAAAATCTAGTTCCTGCTCCTAGCTGCGTTATAGTTGATAAACACTTCTTATGCGTGGTTGAAATTGCGAAAAAATTGAAAATCCCTAGAATTATTTTCGATGGTACTAATTGCTTCCATCTCTTATGCAATCACAATTTGCATAAATTCTATGAAACTATCCCCGATGAAGGGAAATTTCTCGTTCCGGAAATGCCGGATCGAATCGAATTGCGAAAATGTCAGCTTCCTGGGATCTTAAACCCTGGTTCGAACCTAAAGTTGCAGACTTTTCGCGAGACAGTGAGAGTAGCGGCAGAGGAATCATATGGAATTGTGGTTAATAGTTTCGAAGAGTTGGAAACAGAGTATGTGAAAGAGTGCCGAAGAGTAACGAGGAATAAGATATGGTGTGTCGGACCTGTATCACTGTCCAATAAGGACGATTGGGATAAAACGCAAAGAGCTAAAAGAAACTCAAACGACGAAAGCGAATACGTTAAGTGGCTCAATTCGTGGCCTCTGAGGTCGGTGGTTTACGTCTGCCTCGGAAGCCTGAACCGAGCCACGCCGAAGCAGTTGATAGAATTGGGGTTAGGATTGGAAGCGTCGAAGAGGCCGTTCATTTGGGTGATTAGAGGCGTGTTTGGGAAAGAGGAAATAGAAAAATGGCTTTTGGAAGAGAGGTTTGAGGAGAGAGTGAAGGAGAGAGGGATTTTGATCAAGGGATGGGCCCCACAAGTGTTGATATTGTCGCACAGAGCGATTGGTGCGTTTTTGACTCATTGTGGGTGGAATTCTACGATGGAAGGGATTAGTCTTGGAGCGCCGTTAATAACTTTTCCTCTCTTTGCGGAACAGTTTTACAATGAGAAGGTTGTGGTACAAGTGGTGGGGACTGGAGTGAGTGTTGGAGCTGAATCTGTTGTGCACTTGGGTGAGGAAGACGTGTTGAGAATTCAAGTCACAAGGGAAAATGTGAAAGATTCTATAGAGAAACTGATGGTTGAAAGTGAAGAGAGTGAAAAAATTAGGGAAAAAGCTAAAAAGTATGCGGACATGGCATCGAAAGCAATTGAAGAAGGTGGATCATCTTACCGCAATATGTCTCAATTAATAGAAGACGTTATTAGTTGGGATCCTTTCAAATCGCACTTAACTCAGATAAAAGAGAAAAAGTCACAATATAAGTCTTAGTTTATGTGAGTTTACGTGAGTGTATGAGATCTACATTAATATTTATTGTGTCTTTCTCTCTCTTATTTAAGTCAAGTTGAATTCTAAAAAATCGTAACTTGAGTGTAAAGAGTTGGGACAGAGTTAAGCAGAAAATTATGGTGTTTTAACTCAAAACAAAAGTTCGGTTCATGCGTGCGTGTAGGCACTAAGCAGAAGAACTTATATATGAGTGGTAATGGAAATATTTTCTCAATTGCTCTTTTATTTTAAAGTATTAATATATCACAAATTATTCCCTCTCGTTTTCCTTTCCAAGTCACTTAAACATTCTGATAATTGCTTCCTCTCGTCCTATTTATAATACACTATTTAAAAGATTTTCATGGTATTTTTTATAAGACATTTTATAGTTTTCATGATGTATTTATTGTTTCTTTTCTTTTTTACCCCATTAAATGCATTGATTATTTTAACTTCTTAATTATAATTGGTTAACACATTATTCAATGAAGGATAAAAATGATATTTCATACACTTTTTTAGAAAACTAATAAAGTTAACTAAGTTCAACTACTTTTTTTTGTCTGTGTAACTCGGTTAAAAACGTCTTATAAATAGGACCGGAGAGAGTATTTTAAAAAATTAATGAATAATAATACTGTTATTTTTTCTTCATCTTTAATTAAAGTATGATTTAACGAAATATGTACCGCCTTTTTTTAATATATGTAAATTTTGTATTGTCCTAGATTTTTTATTATAAATAAATTTAATTTTTTACATTATTTAATGTAAATATGTCTAAAATAACCTTAATAATTAATTGATTATTATTTTTAATATAGTATTAATTATATTTTTATTTATTTTATCTTTATATTTGATTAAATATTAATAAATACTTTACTATTAAATCAATAAAACAATTAAAAAAATAATATAAGTAATTTAAAAATTATATTTAATAAAAATAATAATTACAGTGTTTAATTAACACATTTTACCCTTAAGCATAGTGATAATAAAAAGTCGGGGAGTACCTAATGGGTTGAAATTAGATGTTCCAAATGATGTCTCATGTCCTATCAATAGAATATTGCCATGTCATTAAAAATTTTTATTAAAAAATTAAAGATTAAAATTAATAATAATATAACGATATTTTATTAATAAAACATAATTGAAGACATGATTTAGAGATACTAAGATGAGAATGGTATGGAGACATGACATGACAAGAAAAGCAATTGAATTAGGTGGATCTTCTTTAAGCAGTATGTCTCAGCTAATTGAGGATGTAACACGTGTCATACGTTTAGGCCAAAGCTAAGCCACAACTTGAGACTACTATGGACCAAACGTAAATGGTGTTTGTTTGTGCTATGCTACTGCTACCTTCATTTCATGATGGCCATGACATTTCATTTATCTAAGCAGTGGCAGATCAAAGTGAAGAATTTTACTAAAATACGAACTGTGTGTACGAATTTATATATAAGTAAAAATTAATTAATTTATGCATATACATATTAATAAAAGGAATGTTTTAATTTGTGTAATATTGTAAAGGTTAAGTTTTTCAAATGAAAAATTTTTTATGAAAAAATACAAAAATTAATTGAGTTATGTTTAAACTTGTATTTATACCTACTATTATTTTTACTTTGGGATTCTTATCCTGTGCAATATTGCACAGATTAAAAAAACTCTTAATAAAATTAGTTAGTTGTATTTAACTTTCTTGATTTCATATAAAAGATGAACTCCAATTACTAAAATGTATACATTCATGTTTATTGCAAAGTGAGAATAATAACATTAAATGAATGATAAATTAGGAATAATAGCATTTAATATGAGAGTAGTCGTTAAAATTTACTTATATTTTATATTAAAAAACAAGTAAATTTTTTTGCTTATGTTTGAGTCCAGAGATAGTATTACTTATACAATGTCTCAAAATAACTTTGTAATGGACATTGTCCTCCCATAGTTACTTTTGCTCTTCCAGTGGATAAAATCGAGACTGCGTTTTCAAAAGGATCTTAGTTTATTTTTGTTTTTTTTTTCTTTTTTTTTTACCAAAAAAAAGAACTTTGTAATGTGAAGAAGTAATAAAATATGCAAAAGATAAGTTTTAAGTGAAATGAACTGCTACTCTTTATTTTTTTTAAGATTTGAAGTCATTAAGAATTAAATTGATAATAAAAGTTTTGACTATTTATTTTTTAATATGAATCAACTTGCAGGAAATTCATCCTCCCAAATGAATTATGCATAAGATTAAGATAAATATTGATAGTGATAAAATTATTTTTTCGTATAGACTTGATACTAAACACTATCACACAAATGAGTTATGCATAAGATTATTTTTTAATATGGAATTTGAATCTGTCAAAAGTGCTTCAGGAGCCAATGAGGAGTATGAGTAATCCTAGAAATGATCACAAAAGAGAACAGGTAGTGGGAATAACAAGAGAATGAAATAAGGGAGAAAAATGCATAGTAGACTCATACCACATGCTATATGTCCCACATCGAATACACACTCTCTTTCCCCACTCCAGTGCATTTCCTCATGCCCACCATATTAGGATCCCGTGCCACGTGGCTGAAGAAACTAATTTGCAATTTTATTTTCTGTTTTTAAATTTTCTGTTTTCAGTCTGTTTGCTGTTTTTTGAAATTTTACAAAGGAAAAACTGAAAATGCTGAAAACAGAAAGCAAAAATGCAAATCAAATAGCCCCTAAGGGATCGTTTGATTTATATTTTTATTTTTTATTTTCAGCATTTCAGTTTTTTCTTTGTAAAAAATCAGAAAACAGGAAACCGGAAATAAAAATAGAAAATGAAAATGCAAATCAAACAGTCTGTTTGATTTGTATTTTTATTTTCTGTTTTTAAATTATCTGTTTTCAATATTTTTAGTTTTTTCTTTGTAAAATTTTATAAAATAGAAAACAGAATGAAAATAGAAAATAAAAAATACAAAATGAAAAAGGAAATAAAAAATAAAAAATAAAAATACAAAACAAACGCAACCTAACTAATTTTCCGTCTTCTTTTTAATCCTAAATTAAGCATGTTTTATAGAACACCAAACTGAAATTTTCTCTGAACAAATCTTGACTAACTTCGTCTACCTTAAAAGGATTTGTTTGTTAATCGTGTATTGAGGATATTCTAAACAATAAAATTTATTTTTAGATAAAACATATAAAATTAAATAAGGTTAATTAACATTATTTACTATTTAACTTTCTTTGTTGACGTTTAAAAAAATGGAGGGCATGCACCCTTTAAATTTCTCATTTTTCCATGTGATTTTTTTAGTTCATATATCTTTCTCTCTTTTTTTTTTTTTTACTAAGAGTATTTTCGATTAACAGTCGAAGACAATTCTTTTAGAGCGTAGAGATTACTGATATGAATTTTATCTTTTTTTAATAATTTTTTTTATATACAATTATAATTTAAACTCTGTTAATATATTTATCAATTATGTCGAATTTTGTTGATTTTTTTTTTATCATATACTAGTACAAGCTTATCACAAACTTTTGTGATACAGAAAGCAGCTTCAGTTTTCTGAAAGAGGTTTCAACTTTTTTGTTTTTGGTAAACACGAGGGGATTAAACCCCTTCAACTTTCGGTATATATGAATTTTCAATTGTTTGTTGTGATAATCTTTTCTAATTTTTAATTTTTAAGCACAACAATTATATTTTGACACTACTTTTAGTTGTGTATATAGATGTAGATTTCTTTTATAGAAGACACATGTTACAATCTATTTTAACAATATTTACGCTTTAAGGAAAATAATTCCTAGTTATCGGTCAGAGGTTATTCTCAATGTTCCCCTGAAAATATTTCTGAATATACAAGTATAATGTGGCTCACCGTTTTCTTTATTTAATGTACTAATTAGTTACGTACGTTGATAAAGATGGTTACAGTATATTTTGAATTGGGTTGTTACGTACAAGTATGTAGTTACAACGCAAAAATAAAAATTTAACAAAATTTCTACATGTGTAACAAGATATTTTAACGTATGGTTACGTATATAACTATGAGTATAAAGCGAGTACGAAAAATGTAAGTACGAAAATCTTCTTTGATGTCAATATAACACATTATCCATATCAAGATAGGGATTATCATGTTATTAGTTATTTCTTTTATAAAAATAAATATCCAAAAAAAATATAATCATGATATTTTTTTGTACTTATTAAGAGTATTCTTCAGTGATCGAAGACTAATCTCTTGATAATAGAAAGTTTATCAAAGTGAGTATAGTCTATCTCCACAAAACATTTTTTATAATACAATTAAGATTCGATCGAACTCCTGTCAATATTCGACCACATGAAAATAATCATGATTTGCTTAAATTTGTAACGTATGGTTAATAATGACTTAACAACATTAGAAATTGGGATAAAGTATTTGTAAATTAAAAAAATGAGAATTTCTTTTTTCCCACGCAAATCATGCCTATGGAAAGATAGAGCTGAATAAAGGAGGGTAGTTACAATCCACAAAACCCAATATTTGAGAGAAATGAAAGATTGCTATCAAGTGTTCCTTTCTCTTGGCCATTTTCTGGTTTTGTATCCTCGTTAAGATTATATTAAGATTCCTCTATTTACTTTCCGACTAAACTATAATTTTTTTTGATCATATTCCTCTCTATCTTCAAGAGTACTAGGCCACATTATTTTAGTCGAGATGATATAAACTATAACTTTTTGTTTGAAGGGATGGTTAAGTGGCCACATAATATCGGTATAAACTACAAAAGTCACGTTGAGTTATTTTTTAAATTCTAAACCATAGTATAAATAAAAGTGAAAACAAAATAGCTACTCTTTGTTTTATATGGAAATATCAACCTTTGGATTTGTTGGTATAATCATGAGTTTCCCACCCTTAAGATGAAATTAATTTCGTTCGCGTTGTGTGGTTGGTGCTGGCCTTCGGAATTGAGTTTATTATTGTTATTTTTTATCAAAAATTTTGTTATTATTTAAGTAGCTGAGATTGCATGCATGATTTTATTGTTTTATTTTGTTCCTGATTTTTGAAGAGTTTTAATTTAATTTTTAACTTCAATTTCCTTCATTAACTTTGCTTCAAGATAAAATTTTTAATTTGATACCTAAAATAGAAGTTCAATTGGCCTTAATAATGTCTTATAACACCCATGAAATATTATGTGAAGTTATAAGATTCAAATTCTCTTTAATTGCAAAATTTTTCTTGCTGCGTCTTTCAAAAAAATAAATTGGCTGATAAGAAAAAACTATTCTTTCGTTCTTTTTTATTTGTTTAGAGAGAGAAATTTTTTTTGTTCCTATTTATGTGTTTATTTATATTTTTAATGTAATATTAATTCTATTTTTATCCAATTTAACTTTATGTTTAATTGAATGTTAATCAGTACTTCACTATCCAACCAATCAAATAACGAAATTCGAAAAATTTAAATACAAATGGAGGGAGTATAACTTAGCAATGTCACTTTAGTAAATACAGATAATTAAAGTGATCCTATACTCCTTTTTCAACTATAAAACAGAGTCTTGTGTCACTTACTTATCCATAACATAACTTCCACTCTCATACTCATGGCTTCTCAAACTCACCAACCACACTTCCTTCTTGTTCCTTTAATGTCTCAAAGCCATCTCATCCCTTTCACACAAATGGCTAAGTTACTTGCATCCAATGGAGTCACAATTACCATTGTCCTCACAACCCTTAACGCAGCCAGGTTCAACACATTCCTTAACGAAGCAAAATCGTCAAACCTCAAAATCCACTTCCTCTCCTTACCCTTCCCCTGCGCCGAAGCCGGATTGCCCGAAGGATGCGAAAATCTAGACACCCTTCCTTCTCCGGAACTCCAATCCATGTTTTTCTATGCTTCTAATATGCTCGAAGAGCCACTCGAGAAGTGGCTTTCGCAACAAAAACCCTGGCCGGGTTGTATTGTCTCGGATATATGCTTACCTTGGACGTCGAATCTGGCGTCCAAGTTTAGCATTCCGAAAGTGGTTTTCCATGGAACCTCTTGTTTTACTCTGTTGTGTTCCCATAACATTGGAGTTTCGAGAGTGCATGAGAGTGTTAGCTCAATGATAGAGAAATTTGTTGTACCGGATTTGCCTCATACAATTGAATTAACGAAGGCGCAGTTACCCGATGTAATGAAACAGGACTCGAAGGTTTGGAAAAAAGCTATGGAACAATTCAAAGAGGGTGAAGTTTCAGCGGAAGGGATTTTAGTGAACACTTTTGAGGAGTTGGAGAATTTGTACGTGAGAGGATATGAGAAAGTGGTTAAGAAGATTTGGTGTATAGGACCACTTTCATTGCATGACAAGCCTTCTTGGGAAAATTCTCGGATCCAGATCCTCTCAAGTGGTCCAACAGATAATCCTCTCCAACTAACATTTCAACCGTCAATCTTGCATACTGCTCTCGCCAGTTGCTCTTCGGTCGATGAACTAGATTGTTGTTGGACTGTTCAACAGCTAGAGAGGATCCGAGTCCACGACTCTGAATTAATAAGTTTTCTTAATACCAAAAAGCCTTGTTCTATAGTTTATGTATGTTTTGGAAGCTTATCTCGTCTTCATGCTTCACAATTAAAGGAACTTGCTTTGGGTTTGGAAGCTTCAAATCATCCCTTCATTTGGGTGATTGGAAAGAATGATTTTTCTTTTGAGATAGAGAAATGGTTAAGAGAAGATAATTATGAACTGAGAAATAAAGGAAGGGGTTTGATAATTAGAGGGTGGGCCCCACAAGTTGAGATACTTTCTCACCCTTCAACTGGTGGGTTTTTGTCTCATTGTGGTTGGAATTCCACTCTGGAAGCTGTTTGTGCTGGTGTTCCAATTATAACTTGGCCTATGTTTGCAGAGCAATTTTTTAATGAGAAGTTAATTGTGCAAGTGCTGAAGATTGGTGTGAGGATTGGGGTTGAAGGTGTTGTGGATGAAATAATGGAGAAAGAGAAGGGTGAGAAGATGTTGGTGAAGAAGGAAGATGTGAAGAATGCTATTGAAAAGCTTATGGAAAAAAGTGGGGAAAGAGAACAGAGAAGGAACAGAGTTAGAGAGTTGAAAGAAATGGCTTGTAAGGCTATTGAAGATGGAGGATCTTCTGATTCTAATTGTAAATTATTTATTCAACAAATTGTAGGGCAACTTAATAATTAGAGAAATTCTCAATAGTTGGTTGACACCTGACATGAAATTTTATTAAAAGAGTCATATATAACTCTTTTTTTTATAAGTATTTTCTTTAAAATATTATAAATTAGACTCCTTTTAAAGTTAAATTCACTTGTACTTTTTTTTTTTTGTGATGAACCCATTTAAACCTACACAGAGTTTATTATTAAAATCATCCGTTATAACAATAAACAATTAATAAAAGAATTTAAAAGCTAGCATTATAAATCTTTAAAAAATAAAATATGATAAAAATTTAACAAATATAATATATAAAATGTATGATAAATAATAAAAACAAATTAATAATACAATAAATTTATAAACAATATAATACACTATTAATTGATAGAATTTATAAATGAAATTCTAAAATATTTATAGTACTATATTATGAAATTAATAAATACATAAATACATTTATAAAAAATATGATAAAATAGAGTTTTTCATGAATAATATTTCTAACTGTTACACAATTCTAACACGTCGTCACTCTTACCTTCACATTGTTTATTACTCTAACAATTACTTAGTCACCATATCCATCCTAACTTTGATTATTAACCTAACATATGGTCAACCTTACCAATCACATGATCACCTAAATCCTAGTCTTAAAATTTACACTAACCATATGTCTTGACTCTTGCCCTAAGTTTAGCACATGATCACACATATCCTGACTTTGAATCTAACCACAACCATAAAACTTATCGTACATACCTTAGACTATACTCATATCCTAGCCATAACTCATGGTCATTCATACCCTTACATTAACTTTTATTCTAACACTTAACTTGTGCAAAACTCCCCCATATCTGTTAGGGAATTTAAGGGATTAAATTCATTCTCTAACTCGATAAAAATATAATGGTGAAATGAATGTCGTCCACAGGGAGCACTAAAAAGGCAATTTAGTTTCTAATTTAGATATTGAGTAGGTTTTGAAACGATTTTGAGAAATAAAACAGAAAAATAAAAACGCTTAAGGTAAAAGGATTTAGAAAGGATGAGATTAAGCATTTCGGTTTGGGTTTCACTTGCATACACTTTGATAATTCTCGAATCCATATAAAAAGAACCTTAGACATGTTATTTAATAAGCCCTAAGCATCGAAAGAGTCACTAACAAAAGATATCTCGTTTTGAAAGATTCTTTGATAAGAAAAATACAATTCAATATCTTGCAATCATATAATTCTTATCAAGCATTAAGAAAATGTTTCAAAAAAATAGGTTTATGTAATAGTAACTATCTCTAGATTACCATAGATGAAGATCTCCTCGACAGAACCCCAATTCTTAGTTAAATTCTCATTTAACAAAGAACGTTAGAAGAAAAGGGAGAAAGGTGATCAAAATATGTTTTTGTTGGTTTTAAGGACTTTTGTGTAAGCACTACCGATGCTTTGTTCATTTTAATTAATAAAATATGTTTGTTTGGCCGATAAAAAAAAAAGGGAGAAATGTGATCAAACTCAAACCCAATAATCATAAAAATAGAAGAAGAAATTAAAAACTAAATAACAATAGAGAGTAAATACAAGAGATTTGAGGATTACAAGTGGCAAACATCCAAAGCCAAGAGAACGACATTTAAGTTACCATCCTAGTGAGAAACTCCATTAAAGAATGTGAGATTACAATGGAATTTAAGATCTCCAGCTCTTTCTTACTCTAGAGTTTTATCTCTCTCTAAAAGACGGCCTCACACGGCTCGCTTCTTTTGTAGTTCTGAATGAATGTGACTTTTTTAAACAGATTCCAAGTGATTTATCTTTGCTCAAGATAAGATAAAATAATATAAAATAAGATTTATTGAAATTTTCTCCTTTTTTTTTCACCCTTATCTTATGTGTCTTTATCTAATTACCTACAATTTAAGAATTTAGGGATTAAATCTTATGTAAATCAATTCACTCTTTACTAAAGATAAGTTGTTTCAATCTTCCTAGATCTTAGGAAAATTCAGATAAAAAATAAAATGTGTTGAATTTACAAGATTTGGCTAAGTGTTGAATTTACAAAATTTAGGGAATTTAATTAAACGATAAATATTATGTCATTCAAAATATGACCAAATTTTCCACATAATAGTTTAATAATTATCAATAACTAACATCCTCCCCCTAAAAGAATTGTCTGACAAAAAAAAACAAAATGGATTCAGATCCCCTCATGCCCTACAAACAACAACACCCTATTTTCCTACAAGCTGAATTTCAACACATGGAAAAAAAATTCAATGGTTCAGACTTTAAATCAAACTAATTTATATTTATATTTACATTTGCAATAAAAAATAAAAGGGAAGAAGTCCATCTCCTTTTTCTACACAACACACAACAACATCACCGTAAACGAAAGTCTTGCACAGCCACTGTGCAATCCAAAAATGTCCCTCCAAGTACCAGCCGTAGTGCCACCATGTGTGGTTCACCACAAAACAACATGAAATGTGAAAGAAACATTGTGCAACCACTGTGCAATCCAAAAGCGCCTCTTCACATACTAGCCACGGTGTTGCAAGGTCAGCCACACTGTCATCATCCATCATTCCCAGCTACCGTCTGGTGTGCCAGTCGCCGTGTCTTGGCATTGCAATGTATTTTTTGCCAAAGCTATATCTACAATGACGCAGTTAGAAAAGTCTTTTTCTTCTTGAAACCTATTTCAACTCGCAACGCATTCCTCTTTCTTGTATTTTGATTGAAAATAGATCCATGTATTGATTGAACAATATATAATGACACATCTTTTTTTTGAGAAACATGAGTGTGCCATCAATTATTCTAACTGCGGAAGGTGTTGAGATTTGGATTGGTGATATTTATGGTAATGTTTTGAAACATGAATCAAGAGAATGTTGTTAACCATACACCGTATATGGGGATCGGGTTTGAATATGTGACTGTTGCTTATGATTTTTATAATAAGTATAATAGAAAAGTTGGGTTCATTATTCATTCAGATTATTCAAATACAAACAAAAAACATGGAACTTTGACTTCAAGAAGATTTTCACACTCCAAAGAGGGAAACCGATGTCCACATAAGCATGTGACAAAAGAGAAAACAACAGCAACCAAAATAGGGTGTCAAGCACGCATAGTTATTTGACTTGATTGGAAGATCAGAAAATACAAGGCCATTGACTTTGTGATCCGATCTAGGTTTTCTATCAAGGTGATTCATATCTATAGGCCAGGTCCGAAAGATCTCAAGAGCCTAGACATGCAACGTTTTTCAACCAAGTACCCAAGAGGCCAGTTGATGAGGATGAACCCAATGGGAGATAGGATCTAGCTCCAATTGAGGTATGAACCCTAAATTGCAAGGGTCAAACAACACAAAATTGAAATTGAAAAGTGAAAAAGATGAAAGATTCGCCACGTTGATTCGAAAACCAACGATATGAACTGGAGATGATCGCCACACTAATCACGGAGATTAGTGATAAAATCAATTTTGATTCGTCACATTGGTATTAGAGACGAATGATAAGAATCCAATCAAGGTATCTAAGCTACCCTAGCTTAAGAAACCTAATTCTAAGAGAGAAAAACTCCCAAATTCTAATTCAGTTCATCAAAATATGTTTTACAATGAGTTCTAATGGTATTTATATGCATCCAAAGTAACTAACCACGCTCAAACACATCAAAATAGGGATAAGCACGTTGGAAAGCTCACAATTACGTTGGAACGTGTGAGAAAAAGTGTATTTCTGCCTTCCACGCGTTGGGACGCGTTTGGCCGCGTCTTAACGCACAAAACATCAGCCCTGCTCCACAAGTAGCGCGTTGGGACGTGTTCCTTGCGTTGCAACGCACTCCAAACATTGCTCAGCCTTGTATATGCGCGTTGTGTGATGCTCTTTCTATGTAATTCTCCTAACTTGGAAGGTCTAAAAAAAAAAGTATCCTAATGACTTATTACATGTTAGGATTAAACTTATTACAAATGGACACGATTATTAACACTATAAAGGCTTCAAATCTTAGAGTCTTTGTGGCCTCCAATCCATGCTCATATCATCCCCTACCCCTTAAAGAGGATTTGTCCTCGAATCTATAGGTAAGCCACCTACAAAAATAGAGGAATAAACAATGAGAAAGGCACAAATGAATAAAACCACCCGGATCAAATACAAAAATTATAAATTTCCCAAGCGGCCAATGTAATCAAACAAGAGAATTCACAAAAAATGAGAATATGTATGCAAGAGGCTCCACAACACACAAACACACGTAAAAGCACAACTTGACACCTTGAGAAAGTGGAACAAACCAAAACAAGGGTAATCATAGTGCAAAAGGTACCCAAAAGGTACGTGTGAAGGATAACTTGGAAATGTAGAAATGATGGTAGATCTCTCATGTACAAACTCGTTTGCAAGAAGATCGATAAAAATACCTCTAGATTTCACAAGTAATCATAAGGTATGATTCAAACAAAGCAACACAAGATTGCCAAATTTGATTATACCTTAAGGGACATGCTAATGAAGGTAATGAAATATTGAAAATAAAATCCATACCAAGTGTTACCTTTTACTTCCTCAAGATAAAGCTCATCACTAACCTTGAAAGGAGACAAAACTTGACCATGAAGATGATTAGTGAAAGCAAGAGAAGAAACATTAGAATCCAAAGAAAGGAAAGGTTGTTTGACACACTCAACATCCTCTACCTAACTCCTATTGACACTAAGAACATATTCCTTCCCCAAGCTACACACAACATCTTCACACTCGTTAATACTTTTGACAAACTTGCTTTTCCATTTATGCATTCCTTTTGAAAGGTTATCTAAAAATTTATGTTTGAACATTTCCCTTTCATCTCTCAATTTTGACTCTCTCTTCAACATTTCCCAATGCAACCTATGAGCCTCCTCTCCTATAGCATAATCCCTTTTTCTTTTTGGAATGCTTCCTAGCATGAGAACCATCAATACTAGCATCCCTAGAATGCCTAGCATATGCATCACATGTAGCATGTCTAGTATGAGTGTTATGACTAGGATGAGTAACATAGCCACACAATCCAAGCTTAAAACATTTATGACAATTATGCAAGGCATGTCTAGCATCATACTCATGAGTATAGGGAATATGAGTACTACCTTTTTCATGTCTAGGTTGGGCTCTTACTTGCTTTCCATGAGAGTCATAATCATGATACAAGGATCTTCTTGCATGGTTTACAAAGTCTCTATCAAAGCTTCTGTCAACCACTTTGTCCAAGTGATAAGCCAAAGCTTCCATGGTGACAAATGTCCTCAAGAAATACAAACCAACCAACTACAAGTGTAGTGGAAAATACAAAGAAACAAGGAAAATCCTATATAGCCAAGTGGTCAAAGCTAAACCAAAAATAATAAAAGCGTACATCAAATCAAAGTGGAAAATAAACTAGCTAAGGACCTCACAAATATTCACACAACTTACCAAGTGTATCCCTCAATCAAGAAAAACAAAATCACTCGTGTATCACTCAAATCAAAGGCTTTTGCTATAATAATCACACTCTTGTCTTTTACCACTCTTCATCTCTTGAAAAGGGAACTTAATAAGGAAGCTCAAGAAAACTTGAAAGTCCTATCCAATCTCCCTAATTTCATGGTACCAAAGTGGCAAATCACTAAAGAACTTATCAACAATCACCACAATTAGAGTAACACAGAGTACAAATGAAAGGCACACTTAATGACAAAACAAGAGGTCAAAAAGACAAACGATAAAAGTAGACTTAAACAAAGAAAAAGCTACTCAAAGTGGAGTAAAAGAAGAATGTGACAAAGGAACAAGAATAGAGTACTATGACAACCAACAAGGTCAAAGAAATCAAGATGCTAGCTAGGATTCATAAAAACAAAATACAAATAGCACTCAAATGCACAATAGTGGTTCTTAGGAATCCATGACTATATCCCTTTGGTCATGGGTTCGAACCACGGAAGGTCCCAAAATCCTGGAATAAACATAGATTTATTACCAGGGGGATAACCCACTTAAGGGAGTGGGTGAAGATCTTAGAACACCGCCGGGGATGGTGGTAGCGTCCCGCCCAGTGAGGTGTTACATAGGAACATTGAAAACATATACGGATGGGTCATTTATCATGGTAAAAATTAAAAATCAAAATTTATTTCGTTCAGTAAAATTATTTTTAAAGAGATAAGTTGTTATCAATTATTAAAGACATTACATAGACAAACAATTCAACGAACTTTGACGATCTAATTACTTGTTATGCGCTAAGTTTTTTTGTTTTATTAATAGGGTAACTCATTGTAGTGAGAGTAAAGACTAAAGGGTTATAATGGAATGTGGTGTTGAAATAAAGTTATATCAAATGCGTAAATATACGGATGTGACAAAACACTCACGAAGAGTATATATGATGAATCAACTTTTTAGCATTAGGTTAAACTTCTTTTATAGGTATATATTGATATGTAGGTATATTTGGTTAAAGGAGATTTTAATTTGATTAAAAAGTATTTGGTGAAATAATTATTTTATTTATCAAATTTTAAATAATTTTCTTCTTATCGAATGTAGTCAATGAATTATTATATCAACTCATCAATTTATACTGATAGGTTTTGGCACTTTATTGACTAAATTTCACATAGATTTTATTTGTATTCCTTATTTGTTTGCAAGTAAAAATAATACATAAAAAGTCAGCATAGGAGATGTTTATAATATTTATTTCATTTTGCTTGGTCTTATAAGTCAGGGACCATTTGGTCATCTATTCATTTTACACCTCTTGATAATAATTCCTTATTTTTTAAGTGACGTATTTTTTAGGAGAAAAAAATCTATTTGACTCAAAAATATTCAAATCATAGTTATATTGATTAAAAAACTTTATCCAAATGTCTCAAATTTGTTTGGGAGATATGGAAGGGAATCAATATGAATTAGTTCTCAATCTAACAAAACAAATGAAGCACACATTATAAAAAAAATAAAGCACATGTTATAAAAGATCATTATTAAATCATAAATAGTTGCTTATTGATAATATTCAATTCTTGAGCCCATATCATACAAAAGGAAACGCATATACACATTTCTCATGTTTGACTTCAAAATTTGAGTTGCTATCCATCATATACATGTTATTGTGCCACTTAACCCTATGTTTTTGAGTCTATTTGTTGAGTTTTTTGTGTTTGGATTTCTGTGTTCTTTGTACACACTTGGTGTTTGTGAAAATATCCAAGTGAATCTTGTGTTTGAGTCATCCCTTTATTTCTTATTTGTATTCATTTGTTCATGGATTGTTAGTATTTGTATCTTGTTTGTGTGCCACATTTTTCTTGTGAGCATTGCTTTCTACCATATAGGTCTTTGATCACCTTGGTTTTCAATTTTTGTTAAGTGTTGTGATTTTGTGTCTTGGTTGCAAGTGATGTTTGAGCAAGTATAATAAAAACAAAAACAAAAACAAAAAAACAAAAGAAGAAAAGATAGTGAAAAGTGCAAATGTAAAGAAAAGAAAAGCATAAAAAAAAGAAGCACAAAGCATTGCATTAAGGAAAAAAAACGTGACAAAACAAGAAAAAGCAAAGCACAATAAAAAAGTTCATATAAAATTGTGTTTGTTTTCTACTTGACTTGAACACATCCACTTTATTGTTACATTATATCATAGTCACTTACACTTACACACATTTGAGTGATACTCCTTCCGTTCCTTATTATAAGACGTTTTTAACTAATATTACACATACCAATAAAAATAGTTAACTTTAGTTAATTTTATTGGTTTTTTTTAAAAATTATATAACATACTAATTTTATCCTTCATTAAATATTATGCTAACCAATCACAATTAAGGTGTACAAATAGTCAATACATTTAATATGGGTAAATAAGAAAACAAGTAATAAATGCTCCATAGAAACTATAAAACGTCTTATAAAAAAGAACATCAAAATTTTCTAAAAGACATATTATAAAAAGGAACGGAAGGAGTATTATTTATCACTTTCTTTCTTGCCTATTTGGTGATTTCTAGCTAGCATCCATTTGTTCTTGACATTGTCTTGTTTTCATAGTATTCCATTCTTGTTCCTTTGTCACATTCTTCTTTACTCCACTTTGAGTAGCATTTCACTTGATTGAGTTTACTTTTATTGTTTGTCTTTTTGACCTCTTGTTTTGTCATTGAATGTGCCCTTCATTTGTACTCTTTGTGTCACTCTAATTGTGGTGATTCTTGATGAGTTCTTTAGTGATTTGCCACTTTGATACCATCAAATTAGGGTGATTGGATAGGACTTTCAAGTTTTCTTGAGCTTCCTTCTTAGGTTCCCTTTTTCAAGAGTTGAAGAGTGGTAAAAGGCAAAAGTGTGGTCATTATTGAAAAAGCCATTATAAGTGTGATACACGAGTGATTTTATTTCTCGCTTGAGGGATACACTTGGTGAAATGTGTGATAATTGTGAGGTCCTTATCTAGTTTGTTTTTCACTTTTGATTTGATTTACATTTTTCTTATTTTTGGTTTAGCTTTGGCTACTTAGCTATATAGGATTTTTCTTGTTTCTTTGTATTTTCCACTACACTTGTAGTTCGTTGGTTTGTATTTCTTGTGAACATTGGTCACCATGGAAGCTTGGGCTAATCACTTGGATAAAGTGGTTGATAGAAGTTTTGATAGAGCCTTTGCAAACCATGCGAGAAGATCCATATATCATGCCTATAACTCTCATGTGAAGTAAGTAAGATCCGAACCTAGACTTAAAAAAGGCTGCACTCTTATTCCATATACTCATGAGTATGATGTTAGACATGACTTGCACTATTGTCATAAATGTGTTAGGTTTGGATTGGATAGCAATATTGTTCATGCTAGACATGCTTCTCATACTAGACATGCTACATGTGATGCATCTACTAGGCATTCTATGAATACTAGTATTGATGTTTCTCATGCTAGGAAGCATTCCAAGACGCAAAGGGATTATGCTATAGGAGAGGAGGCTCATAAGTTGCATTGAGAAATGTTGAAGAGAGAGTCAAAATTGAAAGATGAAAGGAAAATGATTACAAATAAAGTTTTAAATAACCTTTTAAAAAGAATTACTATAGGATTTGAAATTTGAATAAAGAAAAATTAAGTTAGCGAATGAAGTGATCAATTACTCATAACGAGTTACATAAACTAATCACTTCCTTTCTTTCAGATAAATAAAAAAAAATTATCACTATCCATTCTCCATTCTAAAAGCCAAATATTTATTATTTTTGAGCCGCTGATAGCACTACCAAAATTTTCCACATAAGAATACTTAACACTTTTATAATGTTGGCTTTGTTCTTATACAGAAAATAATAAACAATTATAATAATTTTGTCAAATGCTTTGAAAGTCCATATTATGTGCAATTTCCTACACAACATTGAAAACAAAATTATTTCTATTAGTTTTATTTTAAAAATTTACTATATTTTTTACATGTGATTAACTATAAAATATATTCTTAATTAATAGAATTAGATAAATTTAATATTAATTTTTTTATAAAATATGTTAGGTAATATATAATTTAATAAAATATGGCTTAGATAAATAAAAAGCATACTTTACAGTTTATATTTTTTAATTTGGTTAAGTAAACTTTTTTCAGTGATTAAGTAAAATTTATTTTAATTGACTTAAAAATATTTAGGTTATATTACATTAAATTTATGTATTTTAATTCAACTGTAATTTTCTTTTAAAAACATTATTTAGCCCTCGTCGAGGTAATTTAGAAAACAAGGTTTCGTTAAAAAAGCCTAAAGATTAACTATAGTTAGGGGAGGCGAGAATATTTTCTTAGTATCTAAAAAATGGAGGAGAGTGCAATTTATGGTGTAGTGCATTTTAGTCATACCTCAAGAATAGTATTTGTTAATTACTCAAGTCATTATCTTATTAATTATTATGAGGGTTAAATATGTTTTTGATCCCTAAACTTTAGGGATAATCTGTTTAGTCCTCAAACTTTAAAAAGTATGTTTTTAGTCCCTAAAGTTTAGCGAAAGTTCGTTTTTGTCCTTCCCTTAAATTTTTACTAACTCCGTCAATATAATTTTTTAAATTTTTAATTATTTAAATTTCTCAAATTTTAAAAAAAATAAAAAACAAAAAAATCACAAATCTTCATCCTAACCTAAAATTTCATCTCCAACCCAGAAACCTTCATCTCTAACCCAGAAATTCATCCCAAACCTAGAAAACTTCATCCCCAACCCAGAAAATCCACCTCCAACCTAGAAACCTTCATCCCCAAACCCAGAAAACTCCATTCCCAACCCAAAAAACTCGCTCCCAACTGAGAAACCTTCATCCCCAAACCCAAAAAACTTCATCTCCAACCCAGAAAACTTGCCCCAACCCAAAAAATTTCATCCCAAAACCCAGAAAACCCACCTCCAACCTAGAAATCTTCATCTGCAAACCCAGAAAACTTGCCCCCAACTCAGAAAATTTCATCCCCAACCCCAGAAACTCATCTCTATCCCACAACCATTCCCAAAACTCATAAATCCATTCAATAAAATCCATTAACCCATTTCAAATGGGAGAAAGAAAATCGAAAATCTGGGCAGAAGAAGAGCAAATTGAAAACCTAAATCCCAAATCGAAAATCCAAATCTTGAAATCAAAAATCCAAATGCGCAAATCATACAACCCCAACTCAAGAAGTAGAAGAGAAAGGTACTAATGGAAGCATAAATCGATGAAGAGAAGAATAAGAAGAAGAAGAACCCTAAATCCTCAAATCCCCAAATCAAAATCTAAAATTCGCAAATCATACCAAACCAACTCAAGAAGCAAAAGATCAAGAAGGGTTTTAATAGAAGTAATACTACATAGAAGAACAACTTGACAGGAAGAGAAGAGATTCGAAGGAGAGATTGAGAGAGGTATTTAGGATTTTATTTTTTCGGTTTTTAAATTTAATTGGAAGAAGAAGATGATGATGATGCAGAAGAAATTGATGCAGAAGAAGATAAAGGAGAAGACGAAGGAAAAGCAGAAGAATGAGAAGAAGATGAGATGGTGAAGAAGATGAATGAAGGAGATTAACAGAGAGAAAGAAAAGAGCGTCGAAGGAGAGAAAACATCTTTAGGTTTTTTATTTTTAATTTAATTTAATTTATTTTTTATTTTAGTAATTTAATTTATTTATTAAATTATTAAAAAATGTGACACGTGGTCGAGTAAGAATTTGACACGCGTAAGCCGTTTGCCACATCAACATAAAAGTTAATGGACATTAACAGAAGGACCGAAACAGAACAAGTCGAATAGTTTAGGGACCAAAAACGTACTTTTAAAAGTTTAGGGACTAAAAACATATTCGGGTAAAAGTTTAGGGACCAAAAACATATTTAACCCTTATTATGATGATGAATCAATGTCTGAATCTGTCATGAATAGAGCCGGGTTAAAATAGGATAGGCCCAAAGTAATTAGGTTAGGTCTAAAATTATCAGAATTATTATTAGGATCTAGAATACTGTATTGGCTCTATAAATATATGTAATAGTGGATCAAAGGATAATCAATGAAAAATATAAAGTTTTATTTTATTCACCAAAATGTAATGAACCAAAATTAGAAAAGATAAATTCCTTACTAGAATGGAGGATCCCTCTTAGAAAATAAAATAAAACTTTATATTTTTCATTGATTGTCATTTGATCCACTATTACATATATTTATAGAGCTAATAGAGTATTCTAGATCCTAATAATAATTCTGATAATTTTAGACCTAACCTAATTACTTTGAGCCTATCATATTTTAGCCCAACTCTATTCATGACATAAACTGTCTTTACCGATGCTTCTTTGGGCTTCTATGACAAATTCTAGACTATGCTTGCATGTTACATCACAACATATCATCTTAATTTCAGTCTTTTCTTTTTAACAAATTCAACAATATCATTTATCAAAAAATAATTACAAAAAAGAAGGGTATTAACTTTTATTAACTCAAAAAAGAAGATAAGGACACACGATGAATAAGAAGACACACAACATCTACATTAGAGCGATGTAACGGACAAGCCACCTCATGTCTTTCATGTACTCTACTGTTTCAAAGATGAACTAACCTTCTTTTTTTTATACAAACTAACCTTCTTTTTTTTATACAAACTAACCTTTCTTTACAAAAAATATCTTTCTATCTTTTTTTTTTAAAAAAGAAATCAATAATTTTATTTATCAAAAAATAATTACAAAGAAAAGGTATCAAATTTTATTACCTCAAAAAAGAAGATAATGACAAGTAATGAATAAGGAAGACACGCAACATCAGTATTAGAGCAATATAGCGGACGAGCCACCATGTGTCTTTCATGCACTCTACAATTTTATAGATAAACTAACCCTCCTTACAAAGGAATATCTTTCTATCTTTTTTTTTTCCAAAACAAATATCATTTCTCAAAAAAATAATTACCAAAAAAGAAAGTTATTACCACAAGAAGGAAGATAAGGACAAGCAATGAATAAGGAAGACACACAACATCTGCATCAGAGAAATGTCGCGGACGAGCCAGCACGTGTCTTTCACGCACTTTACTGCTGCATCGATGAACTAACCCTCCTTACAAAGGAATATCTTTTTATCTTTTATTTAAAAAAAATCAAGAATATCATTTCTCAAAAAATAGTATCAATTTTTATCACCTCAGATAAGAAGATAAGGACAAATGATGAATAAGGAAGACACACAGCATCTGCATTAGAGCAATGTAGTGAACGAGCTACTTCATGTCTTTCATGCACTCTACCGTTTCATATATATGAACTGACCCTCCTTACAAAGGAATATCTTTCTAGTTTTTTTTTGTTTTTTTTTTTTAAAAAATCATGAATATCATTTCTCCAAAAATAGGTAAGCAAAAGTATCAACTTTTATTACCTCAAAAAAAGAAGATAAGGACAAACGATGAATAAAGAAGACCCGAACATCAAATTAGAGAAATGTAGCACAAATGAATCACCTCGTGTCTTTCTTGCACTTTACCTTTTCATAGATGAACTAACCCTCCTTATAAAGGAATATCTTTCTATCTGTTTTTACGAAACTTGAAGAATATCATTTCTCAAAAAATAAATACAAAAAAAATGTATCGACTTTTATTACCTCAAAAAAGAAGATAATGACAAACAATGAATAAGGAAGAGACATCACTACAATGTAATTGACATTTAGCAACATGGTATTTACCAAATATTTGCAAAATAATGTTGCAAATACAAAAAGTCAACATTTTTAACATATACTTTGGAAACTGTTTTTAAGTATAGCTAATGAGTTGGTGAGCGCATAGGGACATGCGTATATGGGTTAGGGGTTCGATTTTCGGTTGTACTATTTTCCTATGAAGGAAAAAAAACTTTTAAGAATATCATCTTTATATAACGTTTGACAAATATGTTGCAAATGTATAAAGACAATATTTTTAATATTTTAGTAACATTTTTTAAAAATAATTTAGCAACTTTGTTTCAAATATTGTTAGAGGTAAAATTATGTTGTAGTGCACGACATATGTATTAGAGCAATGTAGCTGACGAGCCACTTCGTGTTTTTTATGCACTCTTCCATTTCTTAGATGAACTACTAACCCTCCTTATAAAGTAATATTATCGAGAGAAATTGTAAGTGTACGACCTTTAGACTCATATATAAGAAAAAGAATCTAGTAACACATATTAATAAAATTAGTTAATTGCATTTAATTTTCTTGATTTCATTTAAAAGTAGATAACTTTCAATTACTAAATTGTCCTTCATGTCATTTAGTGCAAAGTGACATTCTCTCTAATTTGAAAATAGACAGACTTATTAAATGAAGGACGAAATAAGAATGATAACATTAAATAAAAATAAAGTGTTTTGGTTTTGCTTATATTCTTGACTAAAAATGAGTTTTTTTCTTACATTTGAATCTCGATGGAGTCTACCTTAATTTTAGAATTAAGACTGCATAAAAAGACAAACATAGAAAAAATAAAAAGAAAGTGAAACAAAAAAATATATTAAAGATGGTGTGATAGAAAAAGAAGAGAGTGTTAGAAACAAATAAATAATAATAAAATTAATAAAATTAATGGTGAGTCAATTGCCATATTTTAAATTTTTTTAATTTTAAAATTTATATTTTAATCAATGTAATCAAAAAATCAAAGTTTACATGTCATTAAATATTTAAAAAAGAGTGACAATAGACCAAAATAAAGAGACAATAAACTTACCCTAAAATGAATAATAATATTACTGGAATTATATTATTACTCTATTATTCTAATCACTAAAGCACCAAAACTCTACCACCACGGGCCAAAACTCTACCACCACAAGTCAAAACTTCTCCCTTGTTTCCTCTCTTCACTCTGATGCCATTCTCACTCTTCACTCTTCTCTATGATATTCATCCCCTCTTCTTCAACATCCAGATCTCCAAAGAATAAAAAAAATGAATGAGAATAATCTCGATTTCATCGGTGACCTCCCCAAAGAAGTCCTCACCATCATCCTCTCCAAGCTTCGTATTGACGAGGCCATCAGGTGCGGTGTGCTTTCATCGCAATGGCTAGGTCTCTGGAAAGAGACTCCACATATTGAATTCGAATTGAGGCACATGGTGAAGCCAATAACTAGGCTTCTCCTTACAAGGGAGCTTCAAACCGACCCTGATTTCAACACCTGGTGGCCATCCACGTGTCAGAGTGCTTACGCTAGTAGCGTCCAGGTGTTCTCTGTCATGCATGGCCACCTTGGCGACATTACCAGCTGTCGCATTAAGCACTTCAAAAAGAGCCTCGCTTTTGGTTATCCAGAGGCTTGGCTCGAACTTTTGGTCGAAAAGAGAAAAAGTCTCACGGACCTGAGTCTTGAGTGTGTACTTAACAATGGAGAGTCTACTGAAAAGTCAATCGAACAAGAGGAGATATATAGACCCCTCTTTGCTTGTGGGATTTTCAGTCGTCTCGGATCATTGGAGTTGACGAACTACACTCTTGACTCGTGGGCCCCTTTTGAGGAATGTACTAAGCTCAAAACCCTTAAAATGAAGCGGATCTACATAGATGACATGACACTTATGTGTATTCTTGATAACTGTAGAGTTTTGGAGAATTTAAGTCTTGTTGAGTCAAGTGAGTTTGTTAAAATCATTGTGATGAAATCAATGCTTAAGGTTTTGCAGCTTCAAGCTTTGTGTGTGGAGGAAATAGAGATTGCTGGGAAAAGCCTTGAGGTTTTGTTGCTTGATTCTGTTATTTGTCTCAACAATAATATAACTATTTGTGCCCCGAACCTCAAGGATTTCCATTCTTACTGCTCTTCAATATTCGCAAGGATGATTTCTGCGATCAAACAGAAATCTATTATGAAAACTAATGAAATTCTTGCCCTCTGCTATGAATTTTCGGTAAGAACCCTAAACTTTTCTAATTTTTTGTGTCTGTTTGCATGATTTGTCATTTCATATATATCAGTGTCATCTTTCAGTTTACACACCACTGGGTTTAAACATAAACAAAAACTTGATATATATTGGGAATTTTTCAATAGTTGTCTGATGTGATTCAACAGAGACCTTGCATTAGGTCTTTTTTAATAATTCCCTTCATATGGATGTTTGGGGGTTTTGTGACATGTGTTTATTTATAACTTTGAATTAGAAGAAAGTTCACAATGTTAATTGTTTCTTCTATATTTTCTAGGACTCTCCAACATATAGTAATGCTATTCGGAATATATCATTCATGTCATTGGATCTGGACTTGAACAACATTAGGGAAGTCATGTCTCTTTCCTATACCATGAGACTAAGTCCCCATCTACAATGTCTTCAAATTACTATACCGGTACGTAAATGACATTATGCCGAATTTATTGAAGCAAAATAACGTGACAAACTGACTGCTGATATGTGGCCAGATGAAGGACCGTCCATACTTATTATTATCTAAATGACATTATGCACGAGAAACCGTAATAGATATTTATTTATGTTCTACAGGTATTCAAGAACAAAGACTATGATGGTAATAGCAATAATGTTGAGCAATATTCCAACTCATTCTTTTGGAAGTACCGGAAGCTGTGCAACTGTACCCGTTTCAAGCTCAAGTTTGTGAAGGTGAAAGGATTCACAGGAAAAGCACTAGAAGTGGAGTTTGCAGAGTACCTCATAACAAGAGTCCACATTCTAGAGAAGCTTATCATAATATGTAGGGACTCAATGGACAATAATGTGGCTGAAAAATTGTTTTCACTTCCTAGAGCTTCTTCCAATCTCTCCATTCATTTGAGGTTTAGTGCCAAAAATTGTATGGATGAGTTTGCTGAACTTCAAAACAGGCTCTTGATGTGGTAAACACTACTCATCAGTTTCTATATGGAGTTTTTCAGCAGTGAGACAACTTTCCATCCCTAATTATCAAAAAAAAAAAAAAAGAAAAGAAAATCTTTCTCCCTTAAATTGTTATTTCTTGTTAATCTTTTATGTATGGACAACTATTTATTACTATTGTCATGAACTACTCCAATTTGACATTGATATTGCTATTGCTAGCTACCCTTTTATTTTTTATAGCATATAAAACTATAGATCGTTTTCTGGTAATTAAGATGAGCTTTAAAGTATATTATACATTTTGATGTTTTTGTTGGCTAACTTTACTATTAATATGCTTTTATATATATTATTTAAACCCAAAACCTTAGAATATGGTTTTCGTTGTGGTGAGTTTTTTTTTTTTTCCGGAATTTTGGTGAGTTATTATTCTTGTCCAAGCCATTGTTTGTGAGGCTAGCTAAGTGCTTATATGTTTGTTCTATATGTGATACGTCGGTTTTCTTTTTTCTTTTTATATATAAGTGGAAGTACACTGTGTAGGTTCAAATTGAGGAGTTGTTATTTCAAGTGTAGCTAGGTGTTCATATTGCTCACACACTGCTGCCAACAGGGAGAGCACGTTCTAACCGGTGTCAAAACCTGTGCGCATAGGTGCACGCTGTCCTAAACAGGACAGGCAGCTGTGCGCACGCACAGCCTGCTATCTGTTCTGGCGCGTTCTATTAGGTCAGGAGATGTGCTAACGGGCTAACTGCAACTTAATGCAACAAAATAAGGTACAAACTCAAGGAATAATGTTCCTACTTATCTAAGACATTACAATGGAAGACATTACAAGAGTTTTCACACTTCCTAACATCACAAAGAGCATCCTTGGGTGTTAAAGCTTGCAACAAATGCTTCATGTTGGCTTTAAGTTTCTTGGATTTGAATCTTGTTAAGGGTTCTTATAAGCTTCTGAAAGCCTCCAAGCTTCCATTATTGTCCTCATCTTTAAGATCAACATCTCCATGGTCCGTGCTCACATCAAATCATGTACTAAAGAATATGGTGTTGTTCGAATAAAAATAAAATCACATTTTTAAAACATTGTAGAGTAATAGAGAATAGAATAAAGATAAATTATATAAAAATTGATTTATTGATAATTTTTATAATTTAATTGAGTACATTTATAGATAAAAACTATAATGATAAGAAGAAAGTAACAACTAATTATATTTATCTCTAATATATAGTGTGCAACTATCTATAGTCCTTGTAAGTGTGATGAATGGTTAATTTTTTTATTTAAGTTTGCTAAGGATTATTTTGGATAAGTTTATTTGTCTTTTTTCTTTAGCTTAGTTTATTTAATTTGTGGCCTAGCAAAAAATATATATATATATATATATATATATATATATATATATTTGAAAGGGTGTATTTGGGTCAATGTATGTATGTGATTGGAAATTTGAATATAAGGAAAATAAATTAACAGTATAAATATTGTTAAAAAAAAAAAAGTAAGAGTAGTGTAAATGTTTAAAATATTCGGAAACTATTTACCAAAAAAAAAAATTAGGAAATTGAGTAATTGTGTACACCAAATCCCTTTGACAGGCAGGAAACGAATTTAAGAATATTTTTATTACGCTACAATAAAAGAAATTAATCATATGGTAACAAATCACTAGTCACCACTTGAAAGTGGATGGAACTGAAAATGGTTCAACTTTAATCTCTAGCATTTAAATATGAGAAAGAACTTGCAGAACATGATCATACAAAGCAACTTGATTTTGCACACTTGAAATTAGATGGCTCTTATATAAAATCAGTGCCTATAATTGGTCGGATGCATAGGAATGAAGTTAAGAGGAGGAACAAAAGAAAAAGAGTTGAAGAGAATTGTGATTTAAATTCATACATGTCTAACCATAGTTTATTCTCTTACTATGAGAAAACAGATTCTACTGTGGATGCTTGTTTGAGAGATTCAAATGGGGTGGCAGTTGCCATAGGTAACAATGACAATCATCATGAGGATCTCAAGTTGAATGATGTGTGGACTTCTGTATACCATGTAAATATTGATAATTCCTTCTATGAAACTATTCAGAAGATTGAAGCTATAGAGCCCCAATTTCTGAAATTGAAAACCATATTTGATAAGGTGATTAGTGAAAATCAAGATAGAATTCCTCATTACTCATCTAAGCTTCAATCTGAGTTTAATATGCCAAAGATAGAAAATCTGAGTTTTTTATTATTGTTGTTTCCCTTAGAATGAGATGGAAGGTGGAGATTTAGACTTAGTTCCACTATTTCCTTCTTTTCATTTTGTCTTTCTAGTTAGCTGAAAGCTAGAGAAGGTAGGAGTTGGCCTTATTGCTTACTGATTGAAGAAAAGGCTGCTAGAACCATGATCTTTGGCAGTGACATCCACCTCCCTCATGAAGGAATATATTAGGGTTACTTGGTCATTAAACCTCTTCTAGCCACTTCAATTTTTTAAGCTTTTTTAAAAAAGATGTATTATTCATCTTTAAGTTTCTAACTCAATTTTTCTAAAAATTGTGTATACCTTTAAAGAATATAGTGCTTTTCGACATAAAATTTAATAGGGTGTATTTAATTTACCTGTATTGTTAGAAGCATTTTGAAAATATTATATTTTTCACTTTGAAGTTTCTAGATATATTTAGATAATTTTTTTACAAAAAAATTGACAAGTATTTCGGAGACCGTGTTCTATAATAGGGTGTTTTTCGAAATTAAAATGAATACGGTGTTTTTGAATACCTAAATTATTTAAATATTTTTAAAAATGACGTATTATTCAATTTGAAGTTTTCAATTATTCAATGTGCATAATTTTTTATACTTTTAAAATTATAACAGTTCTTTTAGTAATCGTGTACTATCATTTGAAGAATATTGTGTTAATCAGCATAAATATTATTATTAGACACCCCCACATAGCCATAAAAACCGAAAATCCACTCACTCAAAGAATTTCGAAAAATGCTGGCAAACCCGGCTTCACCTAGATTACCATTGCACTATCATCAACGTTCAATGTAACAACATACATTCTTCAAAGGTGGTATAAGATATTAACTGTGGCCGATGACGAACTGAGCGAGGATGACATATCATCGCGCAACTAAAATAATTTGATTATTAAATAACTCTAGATATAGTATTCATAATATCTTATCATATTATTATTATTATTATTATTATTATTATTATTATTATTATTATTGTTATTATTAGATAGGGTGTAATCTTATCATATTTGGGTTATGATTAATGATATTTTTTTCACACTAAACATTTTTTAGTCTACCAAGCAAGGGATCAAACCCCCGCACATATGATTAATGGGCGTGTATCACCATTCCAGAGTTCATGATTACAAGTTAATGGGTGTAACTTATAATCTTAGATGCTTTATGCTAACACTAACATGACCACAATTTATATAATAAAAAAAATGCCAAATTTGTTAAAATTTTATAATGGTACTCCATAGAATGAACTATTCAAGGCTAAAATAGTAAATAAATTACTTAGTCTGCTAAAAAAATACTAGCATTTTTTTAATTAATTCTTACTTTTGTATTTTCGTAATAAAACCTTTTTGAAAAAAAAATTATTTTAAAATAAATAGTTTCCAAACATACACACTCAACCAATGAATTAACATATAACTAGTTTAGTGCTTCATAATAACATCACCTGGAAATCATGGAAGATATATATGGGTTGTAACTCATGTAGAGTCTAAACCATTCTTTTTTTGTTTTTTAAATACTAAAATATATATACATTGCTTGTGCCACCCTGTAATTTCTTGAACTATGTGTTAATGAAAATCAGTTTCATGTATAACTACTATCGGTTATTCTAATTATCACCTTCATTTCTCACAATATATCACATTGTTCTTGTTATCCTTTTTGGAGTTATTTGATTTGGGAAACTCTCATAGGCTCTTTCTTCTAAAATAACTCATAAACACCCTTGCAACGAGTTTGAGTGTCTTTACACACACCAAGCATCACAACCTTCATGTCCATTGGGGCCACCTTTTTATTTCTAATCTTATATATAATTAGTAGGGTTATGATTTAATTCTTATAGTTTAATTAAATTGTAATTTTAATTAGTTTTGAAAGTCCATGAAAGTCCATGAATGGGCAGAGAACTCTACACAACTCTCTTGACAAACCTCTACTGCGACCCAAAAGAGTCCATGAAAGTCCTTGCTATGTGACTTTGGTTGGAGAGGGTTGGCTTTCGTAATTTCATCCGGCAGATAACCTCACTACCCTTCATTTTAATCAATGAAGCCGCAGATGAAACAGTCAAATGTCTGAATTGCATAAACAACAACTTCATGCCCTCATTAGAAGGCAATGAAGGTAATATCCCCATAATGCAGAGCCTCGTGCAGAGGAAAATCTCCCTCCAATCCTTCTTTGAAAACTGCAATGTTGCGCATGAAGGGGTGGCTAAAGTGATTAAGAACGTGTGCATGAGGGCAATCATTGACCTTATGCATGAAGCTATACAACTGAGAGTGATAAATAATGCAATGATAGAGAGAAATGTGAATATGGCTCTAGAGAACTCATTTTTATGTGGTGCAATTGGGTTTGCTGGGCCGGTAAGGCAAATCAATGAAGTGCCTGAAGATGATAGGACTCTATTCTTGACATTCTCGAAGGGGTATTGTGTAGAAGAGTGGGAAGTGAGGGATTTCTTTACTATGACGTATGGGGATTGTATTGAGGCTCTTTATATTCAGGAAGTGCAGCCCAACGAACGACCTCTATTTGCTCGGATTGTTTTTCACCATTTTCCTATCATTGAGATGATACTTGGAGGATAGACAAAAGTGAATTTTAAAATCAAGGGGAAATATGTGCGAGCAAGAAAGTTTATGGCTAATCGATTTGCTCATAACTTTCCGGGAGAATCCTCTAATTCCGCTGGAACTAGTGGTATAAATAATTAAGTTGTGCTTAGTTTTAAAAGTGATTTGTGTTATTCATTCTAATGGTGTTTGATTTTGTTTTGTCGTATTATTCATATCAAAAGTTGTTCGGGTTCTGGAAGTATTTATTTGTTGCTTTTAAGTTTTTATCAAATTTATGCAAGCTTTTGGTTGAAGTTAATATTAAAACTTGTCAATAAAGATTGTTATATATCAAATGGTGAGTATCATAATTTCAATTCAAATCTAGTTAAATATATATTTTGATACAGTACAAACGCATCTCTTTCATAAGAGAAACGCAACTGCATATGCTCAAGGTTTGGAGTTATAGTACTGGAAAACTTTAGCAATCTCGTGAAAGTTGATAATACAACACAGACGCTTTTGTGAGAATTGAGAGAAAGATAAACGCTAAAGTCTATGTTTAATTTATTTATTTGGAAAAAAATAATATCTTGGTACCAAAATTATTATTTCATTTTAAACTCACATATACTGTTACGTTGAATAATGTATTTGGCACGAATTATACATTCACTAATGAATTTGAAATCAGCCATTAAACTCTTTTATAACCAAACACAATTGCCGTAGAACTGTAAAAATAAATTTCTAAACAATCATGAACGTCGCAACAAATTCTTGTGAAAGGTTTATTCCCGTATGTTTTTGCATTTTGCCGTACACTATGATATTACACAAATGAAACAATTATATGGTATTGACATTGTTTTCTTTTGCCCAACGATTCTGTAATGAACCAAAATTAGAAAAGATAAATTCCTCATTAGAGTGAAGGATCCCTCTTAAAAAATAAAATAAAACTTTATATTTTTCATTGATTGTCCTTTAATTCACTATTACATATATTTATAGAGCCAGTAAAGTATTCTAGATCCTAATAATAATTCTGGTAATTAATTTTGGACCTAACCTAATTACTTTGGGCTTATCCTATTTTAGCCCAACTCTATTAATGACATTTTACTTTATTTATTTAGTGACTAGTAATAATAACCATTACTACACCTTTAAAGTTGACATCCATTTTAAAAGCTACCACCAACATTGGTCATGTAATAGTGTCCAGGTTTTAGAACAAAGCATAAGCCTCAGATCATTGTTCACCTATGTTAAAGAAACTATGTCACCATCAAGATATGCAGATTTAGTTTGAAAGGAAAAATATAAGTAGTACATGGCATCATAATTGCACCTAATTATTAGTTTCAAGATTCTACTGCTGAAGGCATATTTAAAGAATGACAGAGAAAAATATGTCATTTCTCACATATTTCAAATCTAAATTGATACCAAGAGTCACAAAATTCTGATATACATACACCAATCACAATGTTGCTTGATCCTAGAGGATTCCAAGAAAATAAAGAAATAAAGTTACAAAAGAAATAAATACACACACCCATGACTATCAATATACTCCAAAATATTTTTTTGAAGGAATATATTAGTACTGCACACCTATATATCATGTTCAAATACCAACTTTTAAAGAAATTAGGACAATAAAGTAATTTAAACTTTATTTATTTTAAGAAATAAAAAAAAAAACCTCTTGCGTTACCCAATAACTTGTTTTTCTCTTTGACTTTCTTGCTTTCAAAATTTTTAATGATTATTAATATATATATATATATATATATATATTAATATTAATTTTAATATAGATTATTTAATTATTTTCTATGTAAATTAATGAAAATTATTAATCAATATTATATTGTGTCCATACATATGTCTATGACAAATTACTTTTGGTAAGAAATCCGGATTTAATTCACCAAATCAATACATGTCCATTAATAAAAGTTATTAATAAATATATATATACATATTAATATTATTAAAAGATATTAGATATTTACAATAATAAAAACTATTAATGAGTATTAATTTATCTCCACATATATATAGATGACCAATTTTTTATTTGATTGAAAATTTAGTTTTTTTATAAGGGAACGTACGTAAAAAATTACGCGAACCGAAGAGCTGCTACTCAAAGCTTTACTCCCCAACAACTACACTAACTTACTGAAAATCCAGTTTTAATTTATAAAATTAATACTTGTCTATTAATTTAAAATATTAATATGAACCAAAAAAATGAAAAATATTAATGAACATTAATATATATATATATAAATACATATATAAATATAAAAATATATTAAAATGAATATAATATATTATATATGTACAATAATTAAAATTATTAAGAAATATTAAGTTATGTCCACATATATATAAACGACTAATTTTTTATTGGGTAAAAAATCCAGATTTAATTAATGAAATTAATTGTTGTCCATTAATTAAAAATTACGAACTTTTATACATACATATATAAATATAAAAGCATGTTAATATTAATATATAATACTGTATACATTGACGAAATTTATTAATGAATATTAATTTATGTACATACATACATATGATGTAACAAAAGCATTTTTTTAATTTGGTATAAGGTTTGGATATAATTCTTATATAAAATTAATGCATATCCATTAATGAAAAACATTAAAAATTGATTCTGAGGTAAAGCTTTAAATAAAAAAATTAAAATAGTTAGGACCATTAATAAATATACGTATATAAATATAAATATAAAATTAATATTTTGGCCCTTTATATATGTTAACTTTCAATTTGATTCTTTAACTTTTTTTTATAAAAAAAATTATTTGGTCCTTTAACTTGTTTTTGCTTCATTTTCATTCATTAAATAATTAATAAAACCATTTTTATTTGATAAAAAATCAAGGTTCAATTTATATGTAAAATTAATGCATGTCCATCAATGAAAAATATTAATGATTATATATATATATATAATTACCAAATGATGGTAATGATTTATATATATATATAATTATATTAATATTACATTTTTAATTTATAAACAATGTACGTTGTATATGTAAATTAAAAAAAAAGTAATAATGAGCATTAATTTATATAAATATATTAATATTAATACAAAATATTATATATTTACATAAATAAAAAATATTAACAAATATTAATTTAATTTATTTGGTAATAAAATTTATTTTAACATATAAAGTTAATACATATACATTTATGAAAATTATTTATGAACATTGATATTTATACTTATATAAATATAAAATATATTAATTTATTTTCATACATATATAAATGTCCATTTTTTTATTTGGTAAAAAGTCCTAATTTAATTTCTAAAATAAATACATGTTTATTAGTAATGAAAAAATATTAATGAAAATTAATATACATATATACATTGAAATTAATTAATACAAAAAATATTAGAATTATAATAATAAAAATTATTAATGAATATTAAATTGTGTCCACATATATATATATATATATATATATATATATATATATATATATATATATATATATATATATATACACATAGATAGATAGATAAGATACAAAATTTTGGAGGAAAAAATAGGCTCCAATCTATTTAGAGAAGTTTTTTAGAAAATTTTTAATTGTAATTATACCTGTGAGATATATTAGAAAAGTGAGAAAAGTTTTAATTACATTTTAAAAATTTCAATTAGAAATAACGCTCCAATCCATTTAGAGAAGTTTTTTAGAAAAAAATTAATTGTTAATTATGGGTGTGAGATATATTAAAAAAATGAGGAAAGTTTCAATCACGTTTCAAAAATTTGAATAAAAAATAATTGTTAATTGTTAACTATACCAGTAAGATATATTACGACACTAAGATATATTACGAAAGTGAGATACATTAGGAAAGTTTCAATCGCTTTTCAAAATTTTTAATCAGAAATAATTGTTATAAGCTTTTAGAGACAAACATAACTGAGGACTATAAAAGACTTTACAAGATTGCAAACTCATAAAAATATGCAGTTCATTATTTTATTTAATTCCATTTCATTCTCTGTATGTTCCTCTGGTGCGTTTGTGTTCTCTATTTTTTTTTTTATGTATTTTTATTTGCTTTAAAAGGAGAACTAATACTCATCAATTTTGCAAATGATTAAGGATTGTAGTTATAAAGTTACATTGCAATCTGGAATTGGAAAGAATCGGTTGGTGAGCAACTAACCAATTTTTTTATTTGTTTTTTACTTTTTGAATTTTCATTGTCTGTAGTCTATTTCGGTAGACTTTGTGGATGTGGATACTATTCTACTCCTTAATCAGATTAAAAATTTATTATTGGATGGTTCTAGAGCACATATTATAGGAAGGCTTTTCACGAAAAACAAGATGAGGAAAAGGCGAACCGTACATGGGTGTGGGTTGTTATCTTTAGGGCAAGAATCTCCAAATGCACGTGATGCGTTATTGATTAGAGAAGCTTAGAATCTTTATGAAATAAATATGTTGTTTATTTTTCTCCTTTTTAAAAAAAATTGTAATAACGGGTTCTTTAGCAAAGAAAATTGCTATTTATGATTTTTACTTAATATAATGAGTTGTTTTTTCAATCATGGCAATGATCATATTAACTATTATTCAGATCGATTCTACTACTTGGAATCATAAAATTTTTAAACAGTATAAATTGTCTTATGATATATGTGCAAATAAAGAACAAAAACGAATTTTTCGATCATCTAAAGATTATTCCAAGAGATTTTTTATTTTTTGAGTAAAACATCTTTTTATTATGCAAAGCTATACTTTCTATCTTTTTGGTTCCTCAAAGATTTGTTAGTGAAAAACCGAATTTTCACAAAATTTTCATTCCTCTTTTCACCCAAATTAGGCTGAATGAGACAAATTATATGTGCTACTTATGTTACGATTCTCATTCTTAATTATTTAGAATTTCTTTTGTGATTTTCAATTAATCTATTCTCCATTAATCTTTTTTATTCAGTTATTGTTTTTATTTATTTTGATATACTTGAGTAGCATTTAAATTTTATTACATAAAAAAATTAAATTCAATAATAGTTATGAAAACTATTTGTTTTTGTGCTTAATCTAAGTTTTTTATTTTTCTCTTTCAACATTTTCAAATTTTAGTTGAAATTAATCATTTTCATTATAGTACGTATCCGAAACAAATTAGCAAATATATAATTTTCCTTATTCCATTATATATATATCATAGTTAACATGTACATCTTCTCAAAGTAACATACATTACTCAATACAAATACATCACTTTCCTTTATTTTTATTTTCAATATTTGTTTTTTAAATAGATAAACCAATACATTTTCTACTCTTCAAACATTAAACATAGAAAATTGATTTTGTTAAACAAAATAAATTTTAAAATAATTAAATATCAATTATAAACTAATTTATAGCCTTTCAATGTATAGGTTGTAACACTAGAGATAAAAAAGTTAGAGTATTTTAATTTCTTTAAATTATTTTTGGTTCCTATTAGTTGTAATTTTTCCATCCATATTTTTTTGTTTTTCTTTTGTCAAATCAAATAATTATAATGTTTTTTTAGTGTTGAGGAATTATAATTCTGAATCCGCTATTTTGTAAATAAGAACACATTTACTGAGACTTAAATATTTGTATATTGTTAACTTAATCTTAAATAAATTTACCTCTATAAATTCACTGTATATGTAGCACTTCTAGTGCTCTTTTTTATCAAGTTAATATACTTCTTTACTTTTTAAAAAAAAAATCTTAAATAAATTTACGTCATTTAATAAAAATAACATAATGTTCTAAATTAAGAAAAAAAATACTTACTATACAATATATATTATACTCATTCCATACATCGCAAAGTACAAGACTAGTTGACATGAAAAGTGAAAGTGAAGAGAGAAGAAACAAAGCTAGAGAACTTCTCATTTTAATGTGATACAACTAATCCAAGATATCATGCAACAGTCCAACAAAGACCAGTGTGCAATAATCAATCAATGGCCTTAATGTTACAAAATTAAACTGGATATTGTGACTAAAATAAAAATTATGTTAGAGAGGACCCATACTAGATTTTTAAGTTATCAATAGCATAAGATTATAGGCCTATTTAGATACTAGTGAAAGAATTGTAAGAATACTTTTATTGATAATGATTTCAGATCTCAACATAGATTTAATGGAAATAAAAAGGTGTTACTTATTTTAAAAGTATTTTTAGTTGTAGTAAAAGTATAAACAAATAAACCTTATATTATTTCATAGTAGTACTTTTTAGAAGATCATTACTCTCTAAGTCTCTAGTTTGTTTTGTAAAATATAGTACTAAAGAGTGTTTTGCATTGCTATAAAATTGAACTTCACTCTTAAATTTGCATGTAAAATCGGAAACAGAGATAAAATTGACAATACACTAATATATTTGAGTTGTAAGTCACGTATAAAGCGTCCTTAACTAACTTAACTAACAGACTTTTAGCTTGGGAAGTTTGTCAGTTTGTGTAATGAGTTATAAAATTTAGGGAATATCTTTATATAATTTATGACATATATCAGGATTGGTGTAATCTAATCAAAATTTAGGAGAAGTAAGTGTAATTTTTCCAAAAGTAAAACATAGCTAAACCTAATAATTATTGCAAATATATATATGCAAATAATACCTCAAGCTGATATATATGCTTTATTTAATTTTTTTCCTACTAGATATAAGAATGGCTAACAACATTGTTTCGAAAATAATTGAGAAGCCAATCGTTTCCATCAATATAGGAAATATTCATGTAGGAAACTGCTTCGTAATCTTTAAGTTGCTTGGCATAAGAGACTCGAGATGAAAAATTTGCTCCAGGTCCAAGACAAGCATATTCCCCAAAGAACACCGTCCTGTGTTAATTTTAACACCAAATTTAACCACAAGTGGAATGTAAAAACTAGACAATCATGTTTTGAAAGTAGAAAATTAAAAGATTAGTAAATCATCAAATTTTCATAGAATGATCACCATCAATTAATTTAATTTCTAAAATTATTATGAAAAATAATCTTTAATTTTTAAAATTTACAGTTATCAATCAATTTAGCCCTCCCCCTATAGTCAATTTAGAATCCCTACATTTTTTGAAAATAAATTAATTTAGTCCTTATTTTATTTTTTTATAATCAACGGGGCACAATGGCCCAGTCCCTATTTTATTTAAAAGAGATCCTAATTTAGTCCTTTAAATTATTTAAAAATCAATTAATCAGTATATAAATACAATTTTAGAGACTATTAAATGATCAATTGTTATGGTATAGTAATAATTGTTAAGGTAATTGACAATATAAGAAGCAATCTAACAGGTATTTAAACCCCATCACAAATAATGAGGCAGACGATGTGAGACTTATTTCCAACAATAATTATAGATAGTTATTAATTTCAAATACTATTATTTTAGTTTCAAAAACTAAATTATCAAAAATGAAATTAATTGATGGTCATAATTTAAAGCATTAAATCAATGCTAGTAAGAGATACATACTGATCTCTAGAGGGATCTCTCCAATCATTCCATCCATCAGGAGCAACAACATCAGACATGTAACTTTTAGAGAAGACAACAGTTGCAAAGGGACCCCAGGCTCTTCCAAGCCACACTTTGCCACTCCCAAAGATGTTACAATTCACAAAGGAAAATCCGCTTTCGTCCTTTTGCGATGACCTCCCTTGTGCGGTTATTGATCCGCTCACCACTTCCGGCGACTCTTCTTTTGCTATGCTATTTATCGTACAATCCTGGGTTGTGATGTCATAGACGAAGAAGAAAGAGATAGAAAGAAAAATCAGTGATAGATTATGTCTAGTAAATAATAGTGATACATGAATCATTACTCATTCGCTACATATTGTATCTAACAAAACAAGAAATGCTAGATTTTTTTTTATATAAAAAAATATGTAGTGTATTACAAATCCGCAGTGTGACCTTACTGAGTTTGTGTATGTTTGGCTTTATGATCGAGTCTCTCAAAATCAATTTTGCATGCATGTCCAAACTTGATTATGGTTGCTTTTCAAGTTGTTTGATCTTCCGTTTGCATTTGGTGTTTAATGAGATTTTGTATCTAAAATCAATTCTAGTAAAAGCATCTATTATGTTGCTTTTTCCGGTTGGATGAAAATTTTGTACTAAAATTTACCACAAAACTTGCTTTTTGAGTAAATATTTCCAAATATAAATTAGTATACTTTAATTTCACTTTTATCCGAACTTAATTTTACAAAATGAAGTTTATCCAAAAATCAATTTTGCAACCATTCATCCAAACATATACTCCATCCGGATTCATATATAAGAAAAAAAACTAATGTACGCTAATTGAAAGTTAATTGATTACATTTAATTTTCTTGATTTTAAGTAAAAGTTAATTCCTTTTTCCAAAATGACATTTATTGTATTTTTTTGGTTAAACACAATTCTCTTTACATTAAAAGTCAATTGGTGCATTAAATGAAAGGTATTTAAGAAATTATAACATTAAATAATATTTATTTAGTTGAGAATTGTTTATACATATTTAAATCATCTATATATCAAGAGCATTATATTGTTATATCCTCTTACTCGTCTTCTAACATATTACCCTATTATTATACGGAGTAAGGATTAAATAAAAAGTTAAATGAATTTCTTAGAAATATAAACAAAAATTAATATATTTCTCATCAAACAAGTAAGATGATTTATAAGAGAAAATTATAGGAGAATTTAAAATTATTCCTCATCTTATTTTCATTTAATTAAAAATGACACATAAAAATGATTTTCTTGTTTCTATATAAGAGTAATGTTTTCAAATGCCATGTTAATTTTTTATTTGTGCAAGCAATGAAATAAAATAGACAGCCACAAATTAAAGGTGTTTTGAGTCTTTCACAACATACTTTACTCAAATGAATTCAACCATAAGATCCATTAAAGTGGACAAAATTTACTTTAAAGGGAAGGCATTTTTCTCATACCTCATAAAGTGATTTAGCATTTCCAAAGATGAAATCAATGGAACCTTGAATGAAACATTCTTTAAAATAATGCCTCCCATTGTCATCATAAAGTGTGTCCTGTGCACCATAAAACCTGCATCCGTAGAATGCCACTTGATCGCCGCTAACTTTTAGCGCCACCGCCTGAGCTCCAGTCTCTCCCGGTGATGGTGGAGGTGCCGCATTCTTTTCACACACTCAAAGCGTTAAATTAAAACATCTCATCATATAGATTAAAAAGTTCTATATCACTTTGACGTGTTAACTTCATGTTTCACCTATTAGATTTGTGAATGTCTAAATCAAAATTTTCTTTATGAGATTCTTTAAATTACAATTTAAATTTTCAGACTTTATGGACAAATCTAATAGATAGAGAATGTATTTGTTTTTATGTTAAAAAAGTGTAGATCTGACCGAAGTAAGAAATTCTTACTTCCAATTGACACTTAAAAGTAGTGTAAAAAATTTACCATGCACTGTACATAGTCACTTATATCCACAATGCAAAAACAGGACATAAAATGAACAAATTAACCAATAAATAAAATTGGTTACCTTAAAGGTGATGTTATAAGCAGTGAATTTAGAAGCCAAGATAGCAAAAGTGTAACTATTGGGAGTCCCTCCTGTGGAATTTGCGGTATCATTCCATTCTATGATTGTATTCAGATACCCTTTACCTTCAACTATCAAGTTTGTTTTGTTGCCTTCCACCACTACCTTTTCCCTGTGTGTTTAGAATTTTAAAAACTTATCAAATATTTAAACAAATGAAAGGAAATTAAGACTTGTTTGGTTCTGCATTCAACTTTCTTGTACACTTGTTTACAGTCTTCAATCTGGAAATTATGATTTTTAAACATGTTGGGATAATGTTTACATGAAGTTTGAAACAGAAAATTGTTTCCAACCATAATATTAAGAAAGAGTCCTGATTTTTGTACTCACAGTTTTCTGTACTCATTGATTACATACGTTGAAAAAAGTTGTTACATTAATTATTTTTTTGATTACAGTGTTTTTTCGGATTTGATAGTTACACGTGTAGAAATAGAAATATATGGTTACAACGTAAAAATAAAAATTCAACAAAACATCTACGATCTACGTGTGTAACGAGATATTTTAACGTATGTAACCATTAGTATAAAGTGAGTACGAAAAATGTGAGTATGAAATTTTTTCATTAGAAAATTAAAGCAACTCTTTTTTTGCAGAGGATTTTTTTTTTCTCATTGAATTATAATTTCTCTTCGGATAGAAATATTGAAATATAAATTATTTTTATTTTGGTGTGCATTGAGAGTATGCAAAAATTAATCATTTTCAAAGCGTAGAGATCACCGAAATAGATACAACCTCTCTTAACAAAGCTTTTTCTTATGCACATGGATGGGGTTCAAACACTTCTTAACATGTTAAAGATCTAGCTATCTACCAACGTAACTGTGCCAGATTTTGTTAGTAGTATAAATTACATTACTTGAAACTCATTTTGGATCAAAATCAATTTGACAAAATTATGATAATTTAAAATCAAGTTTTCATAATGCATGTCTAAAGTTTCAAATTGCGATTACGGTCACGTTGCAACTGGAGTCATATTGAATTAAACCTGATTAAATACAATGACAAATAATACCACCACTATGAATCACAATAACAGTTAAATGTGATTTTGATGACTACTAATATCTTGATATTGTAGCATGACATTACGAAACATACCTTAATTTTAAAACTTTGCGGTCACTTAAACATAATTAAGTATTGAGAATCAATGGCTAAAAATTCAGAGACAATGACCTGTAAATACCAGAATCCACAATGATAAGAGTGGCATCAGAGCTAGATTCAGGAACAGCATCAACTGCTTTCTGCACACCACTAAAGTTTCCACAACCCTTCAAGTCAACGGTCAACACAAGTCTTACATTATATTCTTTAATGAGTCTCGAATTCCATTTTCTCTCCTCACATTTTTCCTTATGACTCCTATAATGATGCCTCCTTCTCCCAAAACTTCTTAACAGAGGCACAAATTCTTGAGCACCAGTAAGCTCAACAATCTTGTCGAAAATTCCAATTTGAAAATTGAAATTCTCGGTAGGACTAATGGCGGCGATGGTAGCGACAGAGGAAGGTGGGGTGGTGTGATGAACAATTATGATAGAAAAGAGAAAGATTATAAAGCCTGAAAGCCAAAAGAGTGTTATGATGAATCTCATGTTTTTTGGTTTTATGAATTGGTTAGTGTGATTATGTTATTTTGAGCTGAGAAACGAGTTTTGGGAGGAGGGGAGAGTGAGGAATGCTTTAATTATATGCATTTGAAAAGGGTGTGTAAGTGATGCATGATTGAGTGCACGTTTGGATAGTAATTGCAAACTTTCTTTTTTAATGAGATTTTGGATCCCAATGTAATCTGACGGAAATAAGAAATTTTTACTTCTCCCAAAATAAAGTTTGACAAAAAGAAAATGTTATCCAAATATACCCTAAATTATTTTTCTTTCGTTATCTTTTGGCCAACCCTTTAATATTAATATTTTTCAGACACAAAAATTACTATAATCATGTTTTCAGATCGTTAAAACAATGTTGTTAATTAGTTTGTATATATGTAACATTTTTTGCAAACGTAATATGAATGTCTTGTTACTAAAAATTAATTATGTTGTATGTGGTGAATTATTAAAATGAATTTTGATTCTCTTGATAAAGTTTTTTCACATGTACCATCAAGATTCAAATTTTAATGTGTGCTTAAAGGAACAATAATATAACTTTCTAACAACAACTGTGTAACACTTTATTAAACTATTTTTATTTATTTTTTTAGTTTTTAGTCAATTTAAGCATGATTGATTGGAGTGGGAGGTAAGAAATGTATGGAAACATGCTCTTAAAGGCATTATGGACATAGAAAAATTGATTTTTATGGTGAGACAAAGATACAGTTGCAGTTATGGAGATTGGAAGATGGACACGCCAAGTCACTTCTCAAATATTTGAAATTAAAGGTGAGAATAGAATAACAAAAAAAAACAAAAAGGTGAGAATAAAATTAAATAAATTAAATGTCTGTTCTAGTAGTGAGGTTATTCATTATTGGGAGCGGTGGGAATATAAAGCACTCTAATTCCAACTTGATTATTTGAGTATGTTTGGTTGAATTTTTCAACCAGCCTTTATAGGATAGATCTAATTCAAGAAAAATTGATATTATAATTTATTTAATTTCACCAAAAAAAAAATTATTTAGAGAAATTTTGAAGATCTAATAAAATTTCTTTTATACTTTAACTACTTTTTATAAGAATATAACTTTTTGAATGTGTATTTATTTAATTACACGTTTAGTACTTCTTATAGGAATATAATTTCTGCATGATATAAATATTTGGTTTTGGTTTTAGTTGAGGAATGAAGTTGGCTTCTTAGCTTGGAATGAACTGTGGTGTCATTAAGAATACAATTCTAATGATGATATATTCTACCTTTTAAGTTAATTCCTATTTATATACTAATACTAAATTAAGGCTCTCTATAACTACGAAATCTTTTCAATAGGGGTCCAAAATTGATTGCTGATTATATTGTGAATCACCAAAAGGAAAACACAAAACTCGAAAGACATACCTACATCTTTTAGTTGAGTAATTCATTGTTTTTTCCCTCAATTTGTAATTAAAGGATATTTTAGTTCTTTAACTTTTTAAAATGTCTTAATTAGTCTCTACATTCTGTAGCATGTTATTTTAGATTTTAATGTTAAGTCAGATTGACAAAATATTTACATAACACATTAAGTATTTATATGGCATGTTAATTGACATTTAGAGTCTACGTACCTAAGCGATAAAATGACTTCATTTAGTTTAATCTTAAAATATGTCTGTCAATAAGTCCCTTAAATCACTTACTGCCTAATTCTATTTTGGACTCCAAAACACTGATTAATTTTAGAGATTAAGCCAAACGACATTATTTGGTTGTTTATGTAGTCAATTCCTATGTCTCAAATAACGTGTCATATATGTATTTCGTCAATGTTATTTAGCCTCAAGAATTAAAGTGACCTGTCAAGTACAGAGTAAATAACTAATTTAAACATTCTTAAAAGTGAGACTAAAGTGTCCTGTAACTATGAACTGAAAAATCAAAACAGTCAATTATTCATTAAGAATTAAAATATTAGTATATCCAAAAAGAGAGGAGTGTAATTTTAAAATTAGAGATGATAATGTAATTTAAGCATCTCTAAGGAAATTATCCTATAGGTAAACGTCAATTTAATTGCAACAAAAATGAAGCGTGATCAACAAAGAATTTAAGATGTGTTAATATACAAATATGCCATATCAAAATTGTAAATCAAACAAGGAACATATAAAACTGCATCCTAATATTAAACGAACAATACTATATCCTCATATTATGTCTTTGTATTGTTTCATTGATACTAAAAACATAATTTAAATAACTTGAAAATATAAAAACATATAAAATCAATACATCTAATAAAATTTAAAATAATTAATAAGCTTTATAGAAATCAAATACTCCCTCCTTACTCATATATATATATATATATATATATATATATATAAACTAACTGAAATATTAAATGATTTAGTTAATTATATTTAATTTTCTTCATTTTATTTAAAAGATAATCTTCTATTACTAAAATGTCTTTCTTATAGTTTATTGCAAAATAACATTCTCTCTAATTTAAAAATAAACTAATTCATTAAATGAAAGGAAAAAAAAAAGAATTATAATATTAAATAAAGAGAAAGTGATTGAATTTTACTTATATTTTGAAGAGTTAAAAGTATGAAGTTTTTTTTTCTTATAATTGCGTCTAGAGGGAGTATAATGTTGCATATTTTATTTTGCAGGAATGTTACATCTTGTTTCTTGATAACTTTTTTTTCCCAAATGTTTCTTTTATTTCTCAAATATTATATCATGAAACTTCAAAATTTGTCAGTTCACCTAAAATTGAATTTTTTCTAGATTTATAAAATAGATGAACTATGGATTCTTGAAATTTGAACTAACAAAAAATCTTAACCATAGGTGTGATCAGAACACTCAAATTCTATAAATTCATAACTAAAATATTTTGTTCGCTCCAATTCTCAAAATTTAAGCCAGCGATATTTTTTTAATAAAAAAGGACATTTGGGGTGCTAAAATATATGTGTGGTAACAAAAGTAACAATAAAAAAAATGTCTAATCTAACTCTAAAAGCAAATACACTAATGAATATACATCATACTTCTAGTTTCCACATGTCCACGTGTTCTTTAGAAAGATTACAAATTACTAATTCTACTGAATTTTGAAAATGCACTGTCAGAACATGCATTTATAATCATCATGCTAACTATTAATACCAAAAGATCTAATGAAAAATATTCTAAAAAATAAAATTAAGCTAAACTAAATATTAGATTAAAATTAAGGGACAAACTAAATTAAATTATGACAATGAGGCAACTGTATACACTAGTATATAGATTATTATTACAAATTAGGTACTTGTGAGGGCAATTATCCCCACTTCATACTTTAAAGCAGTCATCCAAGATCAATAAACATAACCTAAAAATGTTGAAAAAAAACATCTATTCAAAAAATATTGTTGCAAAAAAAAACATAAAATAAAAATAGAATACATGGCTGTATAAATGTTTAAACAATTGGCTGGAACCGGTTCAAGAATGGTTTTAATAATAGCTAAAAGTTATATATATACAAACCAGCAGAAAGGCTAAAAGAGGCGAAAAAGCTAGGGGGTCTCCCTTTTCATGATTGATCAATTTTCTAAATCAACTTTTGTTTGTCATGTTTGTTTATAGATGTGATGTGATCATGAATTGTTTGCTCCTCTTGAAACTTCAATCCTCAAGCGATCCTACAAGAAGGCACCGTTTTATGAAGCATATTTGTCCCTTTGAAAGACACAATCTGATTGCATATCTTCCTATAGTTGGTAAGCTGCAGCACAAGGGTAAAGATTATTTATTTTTCTAAAGTTTAAGCTGAGTGTGTTGTGACAAATATGCAGACTGTTACAAGACACAGAAACCTAGTTGTAGCTCAACTTGAAAAATGAGATTCGGAAAAAATGTTAACATAGCCACACCTCAAAAAGGAGTACAGCAGAATATATACCTGGTCTGGTTTTATCCTGGTAAATCCAAATTTATCAGTCCAAATGGATTCGGCTTCTTCTGCAGCTGGCAGTACAAGGTTCTTCACATTCAAGAAAGCCAGCAGCCTCTCGATGCAGAAGAAGAGTGTTTGGAAGTAGCCCTGTTTGGATCATCCAACCAATATAAATATATAATTATAATTAATGAACTATGAAGACAGAGCAAAAAGTGATCACAATACAAAGCAGTCATTTGAAATTCCAGAGCACAGAAAGTTTCAAATAGAAGTCGAAAGAACAAAATGAAAGCATGGCAGAGAACCTAAAGTACAGTCTCACACCTTTCCGTGGTTCCTGTTACTTGTTGCAGCTAAAGGGAGTTCGGCAATCTCTGTGCCAAAAACTCGAAGCATGCCCGCAGATACCACAGTTGAGCTTCAATGTAAAGAGAAACCGTAAACAGTACTGTAAGTATTAAATTTTAGAAGTTAGATGCTGGAATCCAATTCTTACTTGACTATTAGTAATGCACAATACATTCCTCCAAACTCCTGACCCCGTACATTCCTCCTGTATGTGCAAGATACATTGAGACAAAGGAAAGGAAGAAATATACAAGAAAATGGAGATGAAAAGGACACTATAAAGGAGTTTCTAACCCATAAACCATGGCAGGAATAAGGTCGCGTCCACTAGCTGCATCAACTATAGGATTAAAGCTTTCCTGAAACAAGAGGGAAATCTCCATTATAAACCCAAGTGTATAAAAGTATTTTATGGCAAAATCAAAAAAGGTTTATCAAGAGGAAACAGAAATGAGTTACCAAAGAGATTGACATTGTTACACACATTTCACAACAAAAGGAATTCCCTGCGGTAAGCTCTTAGTGATACAGCACACAAATATAGGAAAAAATTTGAAGACGAGTCAGTAGTGACTATTGAAAGTCCCACGTTGACTAGAGATATGGCCACCTAAGAGTATACAAGTGATATGGCAATCCTCCTCCTATGAGCTAGCTTTAAGGACTTAGGAGTGAATTAGGCCAAAACCCCAAATTTACGATGATATTAGATCCTGTCCGAGATCCGTTATTGGGCCACCCATGAGAGGTGTGTTGAAAATCCCACTTTATTGAGCCACCCGTAGCCTAGTCCTAGGCGTGAGAGGGTGTAGAAAGTCGCACATTAACTAGAGATATGGCTACCTAAGAGTATATAAGTGGTATGACAATCCTCCTCCTATGAGCTAGTTTTTACAAGTGAGTTAGGCCTAAACCTAAATTTAAGAGTGACAAATATATTAACATGAAACAAATGAAAAACCCACTAAAGCTTGCCAAGGCAATGCATCAGGCTTCAAAAACAGAGATAATGCCACAGGCTGTGAAGTGACAGCAACACAACACGGGAAGGGAGGGGGCACATAGACCTGCAAAATCTTTGCTAACAAGGATGGGATGATATGGGAGTTGCTTCAAAGATCACAAAATGCCAATGGGTAGCTAAAAAATGGTGAAGCCGAAACCAAAAAGGGGATGCAAGACAGAAAACAACCCCTTGCCATAAAACAAGGGATGGATAGGGCAGAAATAATGGTAAGCTCAAACAAGATCAAGAGGAAAGGTAGGCTCCTTGCAGGAGGCGGGAGCATAAACCATAACCAACCAAATTTGGGGCCATGATGCCAGCTCCGTAAAAATGTGATGTGATGCTATGTGCATCGCAAGGAGGGCATGCGACACACCAGACACAATAACATCATCAAATCCCATGTTTACTCATTCAAGTTTCAACATTTTCCTAATAATGTTTTATATATAATGTGGGTTTGAAATAGTAAGTTGCATCATGGCCGCAAGTCACGTTAGGCTATGATTGCAGACCGCATTACAATACATCACAATTGCTATAATCCCCTGTATACAAGTTATCGAATTAATGTTAAATCACAAGCTGCAACCACGTAAAGTTATCAATGAAGGACAAATTCAGAAAAAGACGGAAACTTTAAAAATAGTATGGAAATTTTCTTCCTAGTAATAGTCCATAACAGTTCCATCATTTGTCGAGGAACGAACAAGAACAATTATCAATAAATTCAGAAGGATGGGCAAAACTTACATGAAAGATTGAAACAGCCTCCAAAAGCAATGGTCTAGTTTCAGGAGAAGCAAATTTGCCATTAAGAACCCTCCATCTTACTTCAATATCACTTACAGGTTTGAATTCTTTTTTCTCTTGCTTCTTCTTTATAACACCCAGGAGAGATTCAGGGAGCCTCTCAGCCCCCCTAACCAAAAGGTTCTCCAAAGTGGAATGTATTCTCGTGCAATCATTGCAACAAAGCCAATACCCTTCCGGCAATTCCTGCAGTTGGTTCCAGACAGAATGTGTTCAACAGACAAAAAGAGAAGTTGGTGCCTTAACTAATGTATCCACTTGTAAAGACATGGCAACAACTGCATACCTTTAAATATGCCATCTTGTGATCCCTCAAACAGCCAATATGATATTCCTTTTCGCACTGCAGCAGAAGCGCGGGGAGGAAACAACATCAAGTTAGCTCAGTAAAACAAAAGTGATGACTAATAACCAAATAATAGATACTTCAAACTTGCATCAGTCACTAAACCTTCATACAATAAGGGAAACTTGTCTCTACATGTTACGGAGGCGTTTTAGGTAACATCAACAACAAAATAAAAATCAGAGTAGAATGCATACCTGGTCACAGAGTATTATTGTGCGTGGACCAAAGCCAGATCTGCTGAAGTCAACACCCCTACATGTACATATTTTTCTCTTTATATTATTTCAGTAAAAATAACAAACATAAAATATTGATTAATGACTATCTTACATACAAGAGCACATCCATTATCGTTATGGTGACAATTACCAATTTCCAGCAAAATGTAGATAACATCTAAGTCCATAAAAGAACTTCTAATCTTCACAATGAACTTGTTACCTGCATAAAGCACACGCACTAAGCTCAGCTTCAACGTCTTTGACTATGCGAATGCATCTATTGTTTATCTGCTCAATAGGATCAACTCCTTTAACCCTTCCAGCTGCTTTGGCATTGGCATTGTATGCCACAAACTTCTCTCTCTGGAACATGTTTTGGCAAAATTGACAGTACCAGTCACCAAGCGGAATACTTGACAGAGATGCACATTCTGTAAATTTCCAAATGTAAGAACATGATATTTCACTTGGAGGAAGATTTTCCTGTAAATTGTAATCTAAAAGAAAATAAATAAATAAATAAATTTTGAAACATAATTTAAGCATAAAAAAACACGTTTCAGATATTTCCATATGAAATAGAAGTTAATGCCAACGGTAACAACAACAAAAGCCTTATCTCACTAAATAAGGTCGGCTACATAGATCAAAACACCAAAGAAATAAGAGGATAAATAACAGTGAAGAAAGATGACTGCACATTAAACATAATTGCAGTGATAGAGAATTAGTCTATCAAATTTTGTGTGATGTATATCTGACCTTTATGAAATGCTCTCGGGCATCCATCACAAAGCAACAGATTTCCACCATCCCAACAAATAATGCATACATCATCATTGTCCTTTGCAGAGTATTTTCGATCTTTTGAGAGAGATATTGCTAACTCATGGAGAGACACCCCATTTGATGTGTAAATGTATGCATAACTGCCCAAAGATATTGCTCTATCATTTAAATCCTTAGTTACAAGAGAAAAGAGAAATACTGAAAGCTGCTTGATATCCCTGCCATCAACTACCAAAGGGAAAAAAAAACAACTCACGGTTTCTTGCGAGAAGCCCAGCCTGCATGCACCTCAAACTGTGAGGGGCTGATCTGCACAACATTTAATTTTGAAAGAAAATCATGCACAATTACAAATTCTTAAGGATAAGGAATACACAAATATGCAAGCTAAGTAAAAGGAGCAATACCTCAGTGTTGCAGCATCGACAAACAATTCCAGCGCCCATTTTGAAACCCTCAAGCAATTTCTGTGAAGCAAATGTAATTGTTAACAAAATAGTAGGCGTAAAATAACTTGTAAATGAAATGAAAACATAAACAACCTTTCCGCGCGCATAATAAGCTACTACAGTTCCATCAGGCAATCCATCTTCCTCAAAAACTAACTTATGCAAGCGCTGATCCCTTGAGAAGTATACATTGGATGAACAAATAATGATTATCATCACCCAAGAGTGATGGAAACACTTCAGCCAAATAGATATAAACAAATACAGGACTAGGGAACTAACTTCTTAGTTATCTTCCATTGATTGTTTTGTGGAGGTAAGCACTTTGAATTTGAAATAGTTTTTTGGTTCTTCAACTTTACTGACTGTAACCTGGAAATAACAGTTGACTAGAATTAAGAGGGAAAAACTTTATTTCACAGTAAATAATTCATCCACAAGCATATTATCCTAAGTCCTAACTGCATCAAGGGTGCTGAAAAATAAAGGTAGATACAAACTTCTTTTTTATCTTCAACATTTTTTTCTTCTGAGGTAGAATAGATATAGAAGCATTCTTGGTAGAACTTGAGCTGCTCCTGATTACCCTTTTTGATGACCTTAATAACACAGTTGGTAGCATGTAAGTTTTTTGAAAAAGTAAAATAAAATATCACATAATAATGGTCAAAATAAAAATCCAAATTCGTGGAATCTATGAAGTTCAAAACTTTGTAATTGTAACCACATAGATCACTTGTTAGTTCAAAAAACAATGCAAAAGCCAAAAACATCAAAGGTGTACAATATATAGGATAGATGAAATAGATATAAATACCAACTTTGTTCTTTTCTTCCATTGTCTCTTACTTCGTGAAGAGATTGACGGCTCGGAAGTATTGGATGGCAACACTGGTCTAGGGGACCTAAAATGTTGTAATAGAATGAAGAAACAAAATACGAAGTTAGAGGGGGCAGAGGAATGACTCAAAAGTATATCATTGCACCTTACACATGGCTTCAAGTTTCAACATTTTGAAACTAGTCTTAACTTGCTTTAAACTATTTTATGTGATAGTGAGAGGAGTGAATTTGAGCCTTTATAGATCTTATCAAGAATGGTCAAGATTAAAACAATCAAATCACATGAGTTTTTTTGACTTATTTAAATCTTAAAAATAAAATTAATGCCAACCATTCATGGTAAGATCTAATGGCTTAAATTCACTCGTCTCTCTCGCACGCCCGTGCGCGCGCGCACACACACATATATATATATATATATATGGAGTAATTTAATAACTATTTTATTTATTGTTCTATTTAAAGACACATGCATGTTGGACTACTAAAGGATAGGGTTGTTGGCCTTGACAGAGTGGGTCTGTAAATAGGATTTTCAAGCCAAACTAGGCTTCCAAACAGGCAAAATCAAACGTGCCTATTGGACTACTAAAGGATAGAATCATAGAATTGTTGGCCTTCTTTCAGAAGACAAAGCAGGTCTGTGAATAAGGTTTTCAGGCCAAACTAGGATTCCAAACAGGAAAAAACGCATATGTCTATTGGACCCCTAAAGGACAGGGTTGTTGGTCGTTTTATAGTTTTTTAAGACAAAGTAGGTTTGCAAACAGGTTTTCAGGAAAAACTAGACTTGGCAAACAGGCAAAATCTAAGGATCTGAACTTGCAGGCGCCAATGGGAGCCTCCTGTTGCATTATTTTTGTTCGTTAGATTATTGTAGCTCATAAGATCTTGACACGTGGCATCACTTAACTTTCAATTTTTTTCCCTCACTCCTGATGCAATTACATCCGTAAACTCAAACCCTTTCCCCTTCTCCTCAAGCCCCTCCATCTTATATTTTTTCTTCGTTGTTCAATGCTGCATCCCCTCCCCTTCTCTTCCTCTATCCCTTCTCGTACACATTGCCACCCACCATTGCATGTCCCTCTATGTTCCCGTCTCCTTTTTCTCCTCTCCCACACACCGCCATCTATCCCCCCTTATCCTCCTCCCTTTTTTTCTGTTTCCTTTCTATTACTGTCTATTGTCCCACCACTTGCGATTTTTGTTTGTTTTTGACCCGCAATGGAGGCACTTGATCGAAACAGAGCAGATCTAGTGGGGAAACAAGGGTTCTGATTCAAAATGTTTGGTGGGTTTGTCCTTTGTAGTGTCTCCTTTCATTTTGGACAAAACAGCGGTGGGATGGGGGTGGCGGTGACTTGGGTAGGGGAAAGGGAAGGGTAAATAAATGAAAGGAATAAAAAAATTTAAAGTTAAAATGATGCCACATGTCAAGATCCAATGAACTACAAGAATCTACAGGACAAAAATAACGCAACAGGCGGCTCCTGTTGGCACCCTAAATGGAGCAAATCCATATCCAAAATCCAAGCCTAGAAAAAGATATACATCAAGTAAATATGTAAGGCTCAGGCTTCGTAATGCCCAGTCTAACCTGGAGCCTATTTTCACCCCTATTACTAGGTCATCAAACATTAGCATAATTAGTAACTTTAGTAGAAAAAAGAACTACCTGACTCTTTTGCCAACCATGCCATTTGAATTTTCTTCAGATTTCCTTGATTCAACACAAGAAGAGCATATAGGCCCCACTCTTCCCACACATGAAGAAGGGAAACATCCTACGGGGAAAATAATAATAATAAACAAATTAATAGTAAGCACCCATGGTAATAAAAAAAGTGCAAATATATAAATAAAAAAACTATTCTATTTTCCCATCAATTTTTGCTCATACATTTATGAACGGCATGACAAACTGGACAGTGGACATCGAAAAATAATGACACTGAATAACAGAAGCAAAGCTCACCTTTGCACCTTTTACAAGTAAAATATTTTTCTTCAGGTGGAGAACAAACAAAATTTTGAACTGCCGCCTCCAGGGTATGAAGGGGAGCCCCCTTGCATGCTCTCAATAGATCAAGCAGGCTCCTCCCATTTTCAAGGAAAATATACTGTGCTGCTCTCCTATACTGTTTGCAAGCATGGATCTCGAATTGGGAAGGTGGAATAACCTAAATACACATAAGAATACAGAAAAAGTAAATGACGGGGCATTCTCAGACCTAATAACTAAATGGGTATGCAAAGGTAGAATCACAACTGACCTTGCGTCCGTTGCAAAGACTGCATGAGCACAATATTCCTCCATCTCTAATAACACCCCGTAATCCTGAAGCCTGCAATAACAACATATTGAACTATCACAACTAAACATCGTCATTCATGGGTGTAAATATATTATAGAAACGTTTTCAAAGCGAACCACCGAACACCAGCTAGAAGGATAATTATGAAGTAATTTTACAGGTTCCAATTCTTAGTGCATATTTGGTTTGTAGCTGGGATGGCACAAACCATGGTTTGAAGCAAGTAAAGTTAGGTTTTAGTAAAAATATCATGTTTGATTAAAATCAAGTTGAGTTATTTTTCAATGTGATTTGGGACCTTAAACCATGATTTGGACAAAAGCAAAAAAAAATTGTTTTTCCATTAGACCAAACTTGATTTGCAAACTCCAAACCAAACACATCCTCAGTAGCTCTAACAGACAGTATTTTTGTTTTGGGTGTATCTGTCATGCTATTAGGGCAGAAGACTAAAGGTTGGCATATTAGTATTAATATTTGGGGCTGTTTGTTTAAAATTTTACTATACCTTTTGCATATAACCTGAAGCGCCAGAATTAGAAATTACAATTGTCGCTTCCTTTAAAAAAATGTCTTGATTCAAGTGTTGTTTCACTTTTTATTTTATTAAAATCTAAAATAAGTACACATTCCTAAAATCACTTATTATCTCATTTCTACCCTACCTCCTTAGGAGAAAGAGTACGTGAGTTTTGAGAATTTGATTCCTAGTAAGCGGGCGGAGGTTATTGGAGAATTATCTGACTATGCCATTGATTCCTTTGCACGTAATCATGTTTTCTCTAAAACTCAAAATACGATTCTTCAACCAGAGCCATCCAGCTTCTCTACCACTACGCTAAGTTTGACTTTCTGAATTATTGTCATGCCCCACTTTTAACTACACTTTTTAATGTCAGAACTAATCTGGTTATTGGCCCGTAACCTGCTCCTATAGGCTCGTTTAATTACTCACTCAATCGCAAGCCCTGTTACTCAAGTTTTTTGGGTACTACATCCGAAGTCACCGAAATACCTCTTTTTTTTCATAAAAATAAAATAAAATGAAAATAATAATAATAATAATATTATTATTATTATGTGGCAGAATCTATTATGCGAATATCAAAATGTAAGACAATCGCACTATTAAGTTTATCTGAAAAAAAAAACAAACAAACACCGGGGATAGCTAGCTACGAAACTAAAATTAGACGCATTATTCTGCTCATTCGTAACATTATTTGAAAGAATTATTTTCCCAAGATGAGTTCTTCTTCGTTCATGCAGAGAATAAGAAACGAACCTTCTTAATGCCGCCCATGTAAACTACTGAGATTCCATCAAGTAACCCTGTATCGAAGAGCTCCTTGACAGTCACAGGCTTCTTCTTGACCACAATCTTCTTCGACATCTTCAATTCCAACTTGTTTCTGGCAGCTCCGAACTGTTCCGACTCAATCCCAGCTTTATCACCGGAATCAGCATTTTCTTTCAACGACGATAGCCTAAACCGCTTGGACGACCTCACCGCAATCTCTATGGATTCACTCTTACTCTTCAGCTCGTTCCCATCGGTATCCCTTCCGACGCAGAAATCCACTGATTTCTCCGTTTCAACTGGAAGCTCCGATTTCTCCCTGAATGTATTGAATTCACCGTCTTCGGATAAACTACTGCAGGAATGCAGAGACCTCTTTGCTCGAGTGTAAACAATGTAACCGTTCACCACGGAAACTTTCTGCATCTTGCGAGGATGATCCATCGAAACTGTTGCGGGAACTGATTCCAGCTCTATGACAGAATCCATTGGGAATTCAGCACCTAAATCTGCGAGAAAATGGAGAAGTCGAGAAATGACCTAGGCGATTGAGAGGGGAACTGAATTGAGTAAAGAGGGAAATTAGGCATTAGAGAGAATAATTAGCATGAGTAGGGATTTTGAACTTTGATTGGATTTGAAGAGGAACAGGGCGAGGGTCCACGAGTTTCACTCACTCGCTGAGAGATGTGGGAGTTAGATAGATAATGTAGAAGACGAGATTTGAAGTTGAACGGGATGAAGGGCAGTTTCGTAAATAAATCTATCGTATTTAAAGAAAATGCGTTATTTCCCAAAATGCTCCGGCTCTTCCGCGTAATAGTATTAGAGCAAGTCCAACGGTAGAACCTCCATGGGTTCTTAGCAATATTTAACTACTCCTTTCATTCCTAAATTATAATTATTTTAAATTTTTTTACACAGATTAAAAAATCATTAATATTATAAGTTTTTAATATAAGTAGATTAATATGTCCAATTAAAAACTAAAGTAGTAGACAAAAGAATTAAAAAGAGAGATGATAATTGGTGAATAAATGAGGTGATGAGAAAGAAATATTAAAATATGTAATTTATTGCATCTTGAAATCCTAAAATGACAATTGTTTTGGAACAAGATTTTAAATCTAAAGTGACTATAGTTTTAGAATGCAGATAGTATATAAATAGTAAGTCTCATGTTTACACATCATTTTTTTTATTTAAGCATCTCAATTACTCCAATGCAAGTTTTCCACAAGAACTCTGACGCATGGGTCTCGCATATAACCCACAAATTAACTACCTCATATATTTATTAACTTTATTCCATAATTTCATTTTCATATTATTTATACTAATAATATATTATGATATAACATAAACAAACAAAATTTAAAAATTAAATATGCATAAATAAAAAAAGTACTTAATTAAAAATTAAAAGTACATAATTAATAATTAAAAGTGCATAATTAAAAATTAACATACATAATAATATAATTTAAGCAATATTCTAATGTTCAAAGCGTTCTCAAATATGCTCCACCAAATCCGCTTGAAGTTGACGATAAATTTGCCTTTCGCGAAGTTCAGCTCTCCTTCCTATATATGATTCAAAACTAGGATATGGATCATTTGATATGTCAGTCGTTTGAGATATTGCTGCTTAAATCATAGTATGGTTGATCAAAATTAGCATACGAGTCTCGTTCATCTCAACAATCATATTATGCAATATAATGCATGCATGCATACATGTTGTTTTACATAATATCCATGTGCCAAAAACGTGTTGGACGACATATGATGGCAAATCGAGACTAAAGCACCCCAAATGCTCGTTTGACATCCTTCTTTGCTGCCTCTTCACGTTGCGCAAACAATATTTTCTTCGATTCTTGTGACATAAGGATAGTCTTAACAAACACAGACCATTATGGATAAATATCATCTGCTAAATAGTACACATGGTGATATTGGTGGCCATTTATTGTAAATTGTACATGAGGAGCATTACCTTGCAAAACATCATTAAACACATTTGATTGGGTTTGCACGTTAAGATCATTGTTTGAACCTGCAGTCCCAAAATATGCATGCCAAATCCACAAGTCTTGTGATACGACTGCTTCAAGCATGACAGTAGCTTTAGCATGATCACCACGACGATATTACCCTTGCCATGCCAATGTGCAATTTTTTCATTCCCAATGCATACAATCGATACTGCCTAACATACTGGGAAAACCACGTGCTGCTCCAATTTGCAATAGACGATCAATGTCATTGTTGTTAGGCCTCCTCCAATTTGCAGTGCTTTTACCATATGGCATTGAAGCGGTGAAAGCCCCCTTCTACGAATTGCATATGTTCTTAGCCGAAAATAATCGTCATGATTTTCAAGGGCTTCTACTCTATTCCAGTGTGCGCTGGAATTTTGAAACGTGCTCGTTACTGCATCTTTAGAAATTTCCAACCACGATGCAATGAGTTGCTTGTCTTCTTCCTCAGTACAAGTTTCTCTTTTATTTTTTGGAGTAGTGTCTCCTCTGATTCCAGGTTGATATTTTCCAAACCTATTTGAGTAGAGAATTGTAGGATTTGAGATTCATTATTTTCGTCACCTGAAGTTGTGTAGGAGGAGGTTGAAAATTTTGAAACGGATAAGGTTGTAAATTTTGAATCAGTTGAGATTCAAAATTTAAAAACGAATGAGTTAGGGAATTTTGAGATGGAGGATGTTGTGAATTTTGTAAATACTAAAAATAGGAATTGTAGTTATGTTGATTGGGATTAGGGACGGATCCAGAAATGTCTTAAGGGGGAGCGATCACCGACGGAAAATAAATTTCAATAATTTATCATCCATCAATAGGTATTGAATAAATAAATAAAGTTAAATACAACATGCCTGGATCTTATCACGTTGATCAGAAGGATATTGCCAAATAGAACACCGTTTTCCTGGATCTTTTTCTAGTAAAGAGACATCAACTTCTTCTACTCTAGGAATTTTAGATTGTGATTGCTTAGGCAATTCATCTATTACTATTCTTCTAATTGGTGGAAGACTAGATGCGTTACCTTGAGATTGAGGACATTCAATGACCTTTCTTTTAAAATATGCGTCAATTGTGGATGATTTTCAAATAACGACTTAAGAGATTAAAATTCTGTGAAAATTAAATCAAGAAAAATAATTTCAATATAACAAAGTTTTAAAAAATTAGGGAATAGGGATGGTTGGATTTTGAAGGGATATTTATGTAGTAAGAAGAGTAGAAAAATATGAGAATAAATTAAAAATGAAAATAATAGAGATTAATGCTAATAAGTTTGATCTTATCAAAATAAAAAAAAAAAAGACACAAATTCTCGGCAAATTCAATTTTTGGTTCACTCTTAACCTTTGTCGTTTGGTTCACGTTCCTACAATGAATTATGAATGGAAAGTTTTTATAATAAAAAAAGTTAAAATTTAAAAAGAGAAAGAAGCTCTTATTAGTTACGGAGGGAATTTATCAAAAATTTTGAAAAAATCGACTTAAAATCGTTAAAAAGGGGGGGGAAATCATATAAAAATGCAGTGAATCAATAAAAAGGGAAAAAAATAAAGTAAAAGTCGTAACTGAAGCTTGAAACTCTGCAGCTAAAAGATGCACAACAACTCCACTAAACTACACGCATTTTCAAATGTATATGGCACATCATATATACTAGTATTTGTTTTCACGAACCCCTTGCCCCCTGGGTCCGTCCCTGATTGGGATCCATTGAGCAATAAAATTTTAGAATGAAGGAAAAATAATATAGAGAAAAAATTTTCTACTACAATTTTTAACCGTTGAAATTGAAGTTACTGGGTTTTCTACTTTTCTAAACGGTAATATTGCCGTTAGGAGTGATCTGATTTCAGCATCACCTCACCAATTTATTCTCCAAAATTAAATTCAACCGTTGATCTAAAATTGAGAACACACTTTTTACCAAAAAAAAATTTGGAATACACTTCCAATCCAATTCCTCTAAGATGTCATTCGGTCATTCACTCCAATACTCTTCCATTTACTCTCCCTTTCAACTCTCTTCATCTCCCATCTCTATCTCTCTCTCAACTCTCTTCATCTCTCATCTCGCCACCACCACCACCTCCATTTACGCTGGACCTTTCCTCTTCATCTCCTTCTTCTCATCGCCACCACCAACCCTCTTCCTCTTCTGCTTCAACCTCGTCGTACGCCGTATGTCTACCACCGTGGAGCCAGAGATTTCTATTCGTTGTTGTTCCAGATTTGGGGTTTGTGTGTAGGGTTTTTTTTTGTTTTTATATTTTAATTTTTCAGATCTAAAATTTGTGTCAATTTCTAGAATTTTAACTTGCATTTTCTAGATATTTTCTAGAATTTCTGGAATTTTTGTGTGTTTTCTGGTAGGAGTGTTCATAACCGAATCAACCAATTCTAAACTATCAAAACTGATCCAAAAAATCGAAAACTGAAATAACCGCATAATTTTATTGGTTTGGTTCGGATTTCGGTTCCTTATATTAAAACCGAACCAACCCAAACCAAACCGCATATACTAATGTAGATTTATAACTTTTCTATATTATTCATCTTTCTCTTAAAAGATTAAATGATGTGCTCAAAATATTATTTTTATAGTTTGATTTTAATTTCAAATATAAATATTATTTGAGTTTTTGTCGAATATATATGTATTATATATAAATAATTAAATAAAAAATTTAGACAACAAAATTTGATCTAAATATATGCATCATATTTACGTTTTGTTATTAATGTTTACTATTTTTTATAATAAGAATATATTTTAAAAAACTAAAAAAAAAACCGAAAAACTGATCCAATCCAAACCGCAAAAGTTTGGTTCAGATATCATTTAGAAATAAAACCGATCGGATGATGAGATGAAAAAACCGCAAAGATTGGATCAGATGAATTTTTCCTTTAAAACCGAACCAATCCGCACTGCGAACACCCTTATTTTCTGGTTCTGTTGGTTCATTTTCTGGAATGAATGTTTGGATCTGTTGGGCAAGAATGTTTCTCTCTCCTCTTCACCTGTCCAAAGAAACGAATTTTGGGCCCACTTTCTCTCCCTATAAACGGTGCTTGCAGAAGCATCCCAACCATGGGGTTCTTTCCAGCTCAGCACTCTCCAATGCTGCAACTGAGATTCTTAGCTAACAATCCTTGCTTAGAACCCCCCATTGGACTTGCTCTTAAGGTAGCCTTTGACGCAGAAGTGTTTTAACATCACATAATATTCACATTGTGTACTGTTTTATATTTAGTATATCAGTTAAGAAGAATGAAACAAAATACTAAGACAAATGAATAGGATAGTTTGATTCCATTAAAATGATGGAACGGAAGAAAACATAACTGAATATACATAAAAATTATCATTATTTTCATTGAGTTATCTTTTATTAAGAAACTAATATATGTTTAAATTCTTTAAACCTCATATTATTTTTCTCTAAGCATAAAATATTTTTAAAAAAGGTTTTTAAAAAATTTACATAATAAAAATATATTCCACATGATTTATATTTAATAATTATTTTTAAATATATATTTAATAATTATATTTATTGTGAGAAGTTTGTATTTAATAATTTATTTATTTTCACAAAATATTAATACAAAATTAATAAGTTTTAAAATTATTATTTAATTATACTCATAATTTCTTAAAATTAAAATTAAAAAATATACTATTTTATTTTTATTAAATTTTATATTTTCTATCGAGTAAAGTAAAATTTTATATGTATTACAAAAAAATATTTTCTATGTTTTATTCCACACTAAATACAAAATAAGACATATGGTCTTGTTTTGTTCTATGGTCACAAAACACAATATATGTCTATTCTATACAGCTACCAAATGCAACCTAAATGTGGATCAAAATTTACTACCGTTTTAGGGCCATGTACTAAGCATGTGCCATCAAAATTTAAGACTTTGTTTGGATGGAGTAATGTTTTATAGTTGAACCGAACATAACAAAGTAAAACAGAATGGGATGAGATAGAATGGAATAGAATGTGTATACAATAGAACAGAACAAAAATATGTCTTATTTTATATTTAATGTTGGATAAAAAAAACACTATATATAATACATATATAACTTTACTTTATTAAGTAAAACATAAAAAGTAAAACAAAAAATAATACAGGACATTTTTAATATATTTTTATTTTTATGATTATAACTATATAATAATTTTAAAATTTATTAATTATCATATTAATATTTTATGGTAAGTTGGTCGAGGCTGAGGGAACATAAAACGGCTGAGAACCGAATCAAAAGATAGAATAAGGAAGTAGCATATGACTAAAACCATGAGGATTTCGCTATAGCTAGAAAAAGACAGAGCATTGCAAGGAGTAGACTTGCTTCTCGCTATAGCCATACAAGCCTTGCTATAGGGAGGCAAACATTTAAGCCAGCGCGCACAAGATTAGCTCCTCGCTATAGCGAGATGAATGGCACTATAGCGAAGCATTCACTTTCTGTACTTTATATATTTACGAGTTCTGATGTTTAGGGCAGTTCTTGAGCAAGAGAGATTTTTGAGAACTTTAGAGAAAGAGTAGAGAACGTTGAGAAAGAGCGCGAGCTTAATCTCGACAATCAAATCTCTTCCTTCATCTTGTGTTGATTCCTATGACTACCACGAGTAGCTAAACTTCTACATTGGAGATTGAATGTGATTAATCAAACTCTCATAATTTATTTATCTTTTATATAGTTATTGTTTATTCCTTCGATTTGGGTTTTCATCTCTTTGCTTAACGCTTGTTTTAGCTTGATCAGTTATTGCATGATTTTACATTCTAAACTACGTTCGAGAGAAGTTTTCGTAGATCTGAACTAAATGAAAAAACTCAGCTCGCCACTATCCTAGACATAGGTAGCGACCGACTTGATTATCGTTTTCAAACAGCACTTTTTCCTAAAGCTAGAGTGTCTTAATTTAATTCAAGAGATTGCGTTTTATGAACAATTACTCTTAGGATCATTAAATTGAGAGATCGTTTAATATGATTTTAGTTTGTGTATCAAATCGTAGTTTATTTAATAATTTTCCCTAATTGATTATAGAGTATGAGAGGAAAATTGATGAATTTCGATCCCAAACCTCTTTAAACTGTTCTAAAACCTTTTTACTCAATTGCTTATATTAATTGCTTTTCACTTTTACTGTGGTCACTAAAAAAACCTTTTTCAAAACTATACTCACCGATTAATTACAAAAAAGCCAAAAATACGTTGCTCCGTGTGGACTGACGGCCTTAATAACCCCTATATTAAAACGAGTTGACTTTAGTTTACGTTAAAGCATCAACAACTCCAAATTAGAGCTAGGGTTTCACAGAGAAAGAAGAAAACATAGCAAAAATTAGGCATGATTTAGGAGCAAAATGTCAAGTGGGTCTTGTTTAAGGAGCTTTGCAAGAGGAGTATGTAGGAATGGATAGGGTGTATGGACAACCTAAGAGGGGGGTGAATTAGGTTGTGGTCAATTTTTCAAACACTTAATGATTAGGCGCGCGGAAGCTAATTCAAATTACAAATCCTTCAACATCATGCAAAGATACGTTTAGTGCATGACCATGTAAGTTCAAACAAAATTTTACAAGCACACTTGTTTTAGGATATTTAACCAAGTAGTTCTTAGATTCAATTTTGCAAGATTTGCGCGTGTTACGAATAGTCAAAATGCACGTGTCAAGTAATGAAGTAAGAAAGCGATAAAGGAGGCAAGACACAAGCAATTTATACTGGTTCAACATTCTAATAACACCTACATCCAGTTCCAAACCTAGCCAATCACTAGTTTGGATTTTTCCACTATTCACAATAGAATATACAATAGTTTTTGAGTTACAAGAATCTCCCACACCTAGGAGTCCCCTACCCAAATAACTATCCTACCAAGAGAACACTCTTCTCAATGGATTTGAGCCCTTCACACAAAGTCTTTTAGGATTTTCACAAGAAATCTAAGCTCCCCTTAGGAATTACACCATACCAAAGAAACCCTTCTTTGGATTTTCACTAAGAAACTCCCTTCCTTGGATTTTCACCTAAAGCTCACACTTTTTTGAATCTCAAAATCCACTAGAATTTGTACTCTTAGTATCACACACAAAAATGCCTAAGCTCACACTTAGGACTTTCACATAAGCCACTCAAGGAACCTCCTTGAGATTCACGCAAATCAAGCACCTAAGAACCTCTTAGGAATTTCAATAAACACCTTGTATACAATACAAGAAAATCCCTTTGAGCAAGCCAATTGCCCCCAAAACACCTTAGAACCTCTAAGGTTTACAAGATTTATGGGTTAGAGGTGCAAAGCACTTGACCCTCTTGTGCACTCACCAAAACCCAACAATCAAAATCCAAATTTAATGTTACAATATTACAAATTAAAACAAAAACAGAGCAATTGGAAAGAGTTCACCTATAATGCCATCGATTTGCATATAAGAGACTTGATCAATGATGAGAATTGAAGAACACTTCCTCTATATCAAAAGTTTGATGAACCCCAACACATATCTTAAAGACTGAATGCAAGAATGATGAAATCTTGAATACAAAATCACTTTGAATCCTCAAGATGAAAAACCCATTAGAATCTCTGAGCTTCTAATACATGGAAAAGCCCTAAGAGAGGTTTTGAATCACTTTGATTTGTGAAATTTCGAAAATGCTTCATTCATATGAGTTTCCAAACACAAAATCTCTTTAAATAAGCTTAATAGAACCTCCAAATCGATATGCCCTTGCCCAAAATCGACGTGTATAGGTCAAGACCTTCCCTTGGGTGCAAAACTATAAACTCCGGCCAATTTTGGCCTGTGCATCGATGTGCACACCAAAAAATGGCTCAATGCACACATACTTTTCACAAAACAATAAATTTTGAACTATGTACATGCATGTGGTGAAGTTGTACATCGATTTGCACTTCTACACTTTAAACCATCAAAAACACTTTGAACCTCATTTCAACCATCTTCAAGGATAAAACTACAGTTTATGCACATTTGAAAAGCCTTTCAAAACATCCTTAAATGTCATTGGTTCAAATATATGATGTAAATGAAGTTTTCAAAAAAGTTTTTCATGAGATGCATGTGTGAAGATAAAGATATGGGGGGCTCATCCTACCTTGACCTAGGTTTAATGATCAAGTGAACTTATATAAGCAAAATAATGACATTAACCCCTTACCAAAATATCTAACACCCATAAGCACATAAGCCTAATGTAATCTATCATATAGACACATAAAGTCTTCATGTTTTCACTTTAGCCTTTTTCCTCCTTCACAAGATTGATTTCTTTGTCTTCAACGAAACACTTGGATGCTTCCTCTTTGAGTCAATAGAGTTAGGGGTGGGCCTCTTTGATTTTGTTGGATTAGGGTTGTTCTTTGTACACAAGAAACACCTTAGAACTATGTTGGATTAGGGCAAGTGGCATTTGCAGCCCTCCGCATTAGCTCTGTTGCAATTGGGGTAGCGGTGGGGACGGCGATAAATTAAAGAAAAGAAGTCGCCACCAATATTTATTAAAGAAAATCATAGAAAAACTTAAAATAAGGTCTTTGAAACCAAATTTTGGATTTGGGAGTTGATTACGTATAGGAAATGTATTAGCACCTTACGGCGTCCGTTTAACAGACAGTTACCCTGTAATTAACTGTGCATAATTTATTAGCTTAATAAAAATATCTAATTCACTCAAATAATCATTTACAAAATCACTATTTATATTTTAACAAGATGGGGGAAACATTTTCTTATTAGCTTCCTTATTAGGATTTGGATCTTTTCATGTTTTTTTTTTTGTCATGTTCCTCATGTTATAAGGAAGATAGACATTTTTTAATAAATGTTGGTGAAATAATAATAAGTCTTATTATTATTTTGTTGTGTCTATCTCTTTCCTAATAACATGAGAAACGTGACAAAAAAGAACATAAGATAATTCAATCCTCCTTTTTTGATGTGCTACATTATGGGAATTGTGATTGGCAAGGAACAAGATTATTTTTCAGAATTCATTTGATGCTGACTTAGATTTTGAAGTTGTTAGAAGGAGATCTTTAGATTAGTTTAGTACTTATATTAGAAGAAATTATGTCGATTTGACCTTCTTTTGTTAGTATAATGTACCTGTTAATTGGTTAATTTATCATGTTCTTAAGTCAGAATTGTGGGGTATTTGTTTGCAAAATTATAAATTTTGATACATTATAGTGTGATAACCTTCTTTTTTATTGGTTAACTTTTGGAAATGAGTTAAACCCAAATCCTATATTTATTATTGGGCAACCCATGAGGGGTGTGTTAAAAGTCCCACTTTATTGGGTCACCTATATTTTTGCACACTCCAAATGTTCCGTCTTGGGCGAAAGTCTTACATTGACAACAGATGACAATTTTTGTAGTGTGGTGCGGCTTACTAGTAGTGTCTTTTTGTTCCGTTATACTTCCTCCGTTTTTTGTTATAAGCAAATTTTTTGTGAGTGTACTAGGTTTTTTGATATAAACAAAACTAACTACTTCCACTAGCATTTAATAAAAAACTTATCTAAAATGTCCTCCACTCAATTCACTTGCTCCTTTATTATAATGTGTGTAAAGTTGAGAGAGAATAAGTTGACTAAGGGCTCTTTAGGAAATTTAGTTACTTTTATAGATAGTTCCAATAAAATTAAATGATACAACTAATTTTTTTAAAGGGTATGAAGCAGATATTTTTTTTTGCTTATAACCAAAAACAGAGAGAGTATTAGTTATCATTGGTATAAGCTTTGTTAAACATATTTAATAAATTAGTATAGACATATAATATTTATACTATCAGATAAATATGTTATTATAAGTAATTGATATATATTATCAATTTTCAGACCATTAGTAATTATATATTTTTAATGACTACACTAACAAACAAATTTCTTAGACGAAGTATACACCCACAGTAATTAATCTAATGAAAAGAAAAAAAACATAAATATATAAATGACAATTTGTTTGTAATGTAAGAGTTCTAGACTTGTAGCACCCTTATGCTACTTATGGAATATATTTTTCGACTTATTATTTATAAAATAATAATAATAATAATAATAAGGTTAGAGAACATTCTGTCAGTGGTCTCCCAAATCCAACATTTATTGGTTACCTTCTACATATATAGTCTAAAGTATATATATATAATGCAGTTGGAATTAAAAGTACAAATTACAACATAGTCGAGATACATTAAATTGTAAAATCTCCCTCGAGAATCCAATTCACAAAGAGTGAAGAGAGGAATTAGAAAATGCCAAAGGATTCAAGTTGCCCTTTTAATTTCAAAGGAAATGACCTTCAAGAAAGAAGGTCATCCATATTCCCAGCAATCTTTCAACTTATTCTTGCTCCCCCGTGTAGCAAAAGGAGTACAGAAACACCGACACGATTGCCATTACCATCCATTTATGCTTCTCTGTCATTTATAGTGTCACGGTGCCACTAATCAAATAATGGCACCGTACAAGAGAATGACAGAGAAGCAGGGAGAATTCGAGATGGTAACAAGGTGCAATTTTCAGAGGGTTTGAGAATGAAGAGTGGATTGGCTGTTATAGTATAGGATTTGCTTCTTGGTCGTTATGGCAATAAAAGGGTGAGATGACTTAATAATAAGTAGCTAGTTAGTGTGGGGGAAGAGGCTAAAGAGAGCATAAAATAAAGTAAAAAAATTGGCCAAATGAACGTTCCTAATTTAGCATCTTCCAAAGGATATGCTATTGCCTCCTTCATTGCTCTCCACATGTGATATACACCTTTTCATGTATGTAATTTAAAAAATAAAATATTTAAAAATTAAACACTTTAAGAAACAGAGTGAGTAGCATGTTACCTTTTCACTCCTATAAATTTATATTTTTCTTCACTACTTAAAATTTTTTGTATCCATCAATGAAGGTAAGGGTGCAATATAAGAATATCATGCTATTTTACATGTAAGTTTCTTAAATTGAGGGATGCAACTATCTACCCTTATTTGTAAGTAGGTTTGTTTATGATCTTGTAAGAATTAGTTTAAATAGTTATGTACTGAGCTTTTAAGACTTGGGAAAGATAAAAGTTCAAGGTTTAAATCTTGGCAAAAACTAATAACGTAGATTATTAGAGATTTAATTTTAATTTTATACATTTGTATTTGTCGATAAAAAAACATTACATAAAAGACCAATGAAGGGGAGAACTCTGTATTGTGGTTTACTTGATATTAAGATATTTTGTGATATAGGAAAAGCTATCTTATGCATTATATGTATAGGTTAGCAAATTAAAATTGAAACATTTCAATTAGAAAAAAATATTTATTACATAAAAAAATATAAAACTCATTTGTTACTTATATTTCTAAATGTAAAATTTTTAGTTTTAGTTTTCAATCTATATATGCCTTAAAACAATGCAAAGGATACAATATGCTATAATTATATTTGGAATAATTTATTAAAAATTTTAAGAGGTAACTCAATTATGTTATCTCAAAAGTAATTGTTGCATAGGTATAATAAGAGATATAATTATTCTTGATGTATAACTTCATCTGCCCCCTTTCCTTTCACTTTACGCTTTTCACGCATGCAAGTTTTTTCCTCTGTAGTTATAAAAAGAAAAAAAAAAAAAAAAAGTCAACGACAACGAAGAGAAAACCCAAGAAAATTAGGGGCTTATTTTATATATGTGATTGGGTGAAAGGAGATAGAAAAGAAATTATTATTTTTATGTTTGGTTTGAAAGGTGAAAAAAATTATTACACAAAATATTAAAAAAAAATTTGTTGTTTGAAATGTTTGTATATATAAATTTCAAAAAATCATAAAACTAAATGAAAATAAAGTAATAATTTTATATTATAATTATTCAAAATAACATAAAATAAAAATAAAAAATAAAAATGCAAAGTTTTATCGTGCATAGTGAGTGAAATTAATTAAGAGAAGGAATGTTTTTGTTTTAAAAAAAAATAATACAATAGAGAATAGAACCAATACCTAGATACGCATGTTCCCGTACTTTGACCACCGAAGGAATGTGCAAAGGAATAAAATTAAGGGTAAATTATAATAATTCTCCTTGAGGTTTGGGAAAATTACACTCCACTCCAAACTTTATCAAAATTAGCACTCCACCCCATTTTGGTCAGTTAACTAGCATTTTTGGCCCGTCAATCTATCACATAAGTATTAAAAAATAATTTTTAATATTAATGGAAGGTCTAGAACTTGCGTATGTGACAAACTGATATGATAGAAACGTCAACAGACAACAATATAGCAGTTAACTAACATTTTTGCCTCGCCAATTTGCTACCTTAAAAATAGTTTTTAAAGTTAACAAATGGACATCTATGTAGATGTGACAGATGAGAATGACAGAAACGTTAGCTATGTCAGCAATCAACAGTCAACGGTTAAAGAAATTGGATAAAATGCTATTTTTAATAAAATTTGGGGTGGAGTGCAATTTCTCCAAATCTCAAAGAAGTTGTTGCAATCTACCCTAAAATTAAAGAAACAGGTTTAGCCATGCGTTATCAAATATTTTACTGTTATTGGGGCAGTTCACTAGTGTTCATTACAGTTACAGGGGAAAGAAAATATCTAGTTTAAAAGGTTAAAGTTGCCTTAAACTAATATATATATATATATATATATATATATATATATATATATATATATATATATATATATATAAAAAGTTGCCTTAAACTAATAGGTTCTTTGTTTCTTTTCTTTTCTCCTTTTCATATTTTTCTTAGTGATTTATATTCTTTTGTGACTATAGTGGCATCATTCTTATTAGATCCCTATTGAGATCAAAGTTTGATACTCTGTATTTCATTGTGTGATGCATTTCTTGACAAGAGGATTTACTCCTTGATGAGTATTTTGAGACAAGTAATTTTAAGTAAATAATTAGGGGGTTTAATAAAGACTCACTCATGATTAGTACTGAAAAAATAAGTGCGTTTAATAATCATAAATCAATATAATAGCTGCTCAAACACAAATGAATGAAACCCATTGTGAATTAAGCCAATCAATTCTATTTACCCATTCACTTGATAACTTTTCCCTTGTTACTGAGATTTCAAATTACAAGTTGTAGTTGCATTTTAGTTATAATTGTGTCATATTAAATGTGATTAAATGTAGTTATATGTGTTTAATTCTATTAGGTTTTTGGACTCTCAATCATGTAGATAAAAAGTCCAAAACAAGTCAAATCTGTAAAAGGTCTCAAGATTAGAGCTTTTATTATAGCATTTCAAAAGCTTGTACAGTTTATTGTTTAGTAACGGTAGGATTAAAACTTTTAACTTTAAGATTTAAGCTTTTATAATTAACTTTAAAAAAAGCTATTTGAGTTAGTTTTTTTGTTATCAAAAGTTAGCTACCAATAATTTACTTCCAAAATCACCCTTATTAAATTTTTTGAAATCACAAATTATCTTACCACTACAACACTAATAATATTATGCATTCTCTTTTGTCATTTAATGTAGTTCATGTATTTGTAAAGCTTGTTTTGCCAAACAATACTAATTTATAACGTAATTACAATCCTATAATCTTACCGCCATCATCCAACTTCATAGTTAAAAGCAAAAAGTTAAAAAATTTCAATCTGATTCCCAATCATATCCTAAGTGACACTTAGTAGAGAAGTGTGGTCATATTAGGGTTGAAAGAGGGTGAGTGCAGCTAATATATCTAGGATTACAAATGGCATTTTGTTCATACAAAAAAATAGCATGACTCATAGTATAACACTACAAACTAGTATTATAAAAATCGACCCAGCCCAGCCTAGCCGGTTCGACCATTTGAACCGAGGATCGGTCTAAGGACTGATCTTGGTCTTAGTTCAGTCCGGATATGTAAGCGAACCAGTCAAACCCATACGACCAGTCAAAACCTGGTGACTCGGTCCCCAAAATCGGTCGGCTCGAGTTTGAGTGTGCAGTTGTGTGATGGCTAGACGTTGGACTAGAAAGGCGTTAGCCGCACACACCTACCAGTAGGCTAGGCTAGTTTTTTTATGTATAAGTGGTAAGTTATATATAATACTCCCTCCGTCCCAAAATGTAAGACCTTTTAGAGAGTTTTTGTTTGTCCCATTTTATAGGACCCTTTGAGAATTTTTGTGCACATTTAATTTCTTTTTACCATTATACGCTTGCTACTCAATTAATTTTGATGAACATTAATTAAGAGAGAGATGTGATAGAAAAAGATTGAAAGGGTAAATTTGGAAACTAATACTTTTTTGTTAGACAAATTTAATGCATTTAACTAAGTTAACCACTTTTCTTAATTCTCGCAATATTAGTCTAGGGGTTTTACATTTTGAGACGGAGGAAGTATATAACTTAGGGCCTTTTTGTCTATTTTGACTCATATTTAAATATTTTAATAATATGTAAAATTTAATAATTTAATATCATTTGTTAAAAATATATTTTTTAATTAAAAATAAGCAAAAATGAGTGGTGAAAAAATAAAAGGAGTGGTAATAACCCAATCCATAACTTATCGTGAATGTCTTCTGGAATCACACAAATATTTTTTCATAACAAAAGCATTAAAATATTCTTTAATACAAGGAAAGTCGTTTGATCTTACTCGGTCACAACTTACAATACTTTAAGAAACTTAGGGCTTGTTTGGAATAGTTTTAGTTTTTATTTTTTAAAAATTGTATTATAAAATAGTTTTCAGAAACTGTTTTTTAAAGATATGAGATGAGTTTTCAATACAAATTTGTGTGTAAATTCAGAAAACTGAAAACCAAAACATGTTTTAGATGTTTTCATATTTTAGTTTTTAAATATTGAAAACTGTTCCCGAAAACTGTTTTTGAAAACTCTGCTAAACGTGTTTTAGTTTTCTGTTTTTAAAAACAGAAAACTATTTTCAAAAACAGAAATCAAACAAGCCCTTATATTTTATTATTACCAAAATTATATAATTACATAATATTTTTAATATTGTCAATTGTTAGTTTACATGTAATTTCTCATAGGGCTTGCGCCCTGAATCTAAGATGCAAAACATTATTGTCTACATCCAAAAAATTATTAACAGAATGTGTAAAGTGAATCTTAGATGTAGGGCCTTTCAGCATATGGAGACTTTGACATGATTCAACAGCACCAGTCATCTTAAATGAAGCTTGGTCTTGAATCAAAAAAGTTGAAGAATCAATAAGGAATTGGAATCCTAAATCCTCTGTCAATTTTGTAATAGATATAAGATTGAAATTGAAGACTGGAATGTATAAAACATTATGTAGTTATAGTCGTCTCTCTTATACTAACAAAGAAGAGAGAAAATGATATCAATGTTAGGAAAGCAGACTCATGAGCATGCATGATATTTGATCTAACTTGTGAATTTTGTCGTTTAATCCCTTTAGAAATCTAGCAACATAATCAAATTCTCTGTAATTTTTGAATGCCTGAATCACAGAAAAACTGCACTTGACACTACATGTGCAAGAAGGGATTGGTCTATAGTTATTGAATTCTTGATTATTAGAGTTCTTTCCTGATTATTAACTTTGTCCTTATTAGCAATTAGACTCTTTTCTTTTCGGTCCCTCTGCAATACTTGTTAATTAGTTCATGTTGTTAGTTAATCCAGTTTAGTGTTTATAACTACTTTATAATAGTTTCAAATTAATTGATTTCTCTACTAATACAATTCTTTTTCCTTTATAGTGCATCTTTTTCTTCCTTCTTTCTTTTCTTCTTTCTTCTTGCTTTTGCAAACCCAGAGCAGTTGGATCTGGCTCATTCATGCCCAGATTTTCTATTACTATTACCATAATAGAAATTTCAAGATTTTAAAAGACTTTTTTAACTGAAAAAAAGTTCACAGATTTTAAAAGATTTTATCATGACTTTTAAAGATTTTGCAAGAATTTTAATAATTTTAAAGTCAGAATTTTAATCGATTTGTATCATAGACTCTGCGGGACTTTCTGGACTCTATTGGACTTTATGGACTATGCAAGACTTCGTGAAGTTCTTACAAATGATAAGAATTCAAGATTCTTTTGCATACATTCAAATTTAAAAAAGGATAAAATACGCAAAAATAATTTAAAAAAAGTCAGGATAAATAAAAGTAAAAATAATATCGTTAGTTAATTCACTATAATATTATGTCCTCCTAAATAGCGTTTATCCACATATTCATAGCTATACTAGTTCTCCAAACATTATCGTCTTCTCGTTCTTGCTCTTGGGTTTGAATAATAGGCTCAATATTATGGTTTTCATTAACCGGTAATTTTGAAGATGAAGACTCCTCCACCGATTCAATTGAAAAATCATCAGAGCAACATTCTTTCTGAAGAAAGTTATGTAGTGCTGCACACGCTAATACAAATTCTGCTTGTGTTTTGATCGCTAAATAATTTTTAGAACCAAAGTGATAAGGCTTGTGTGTTTTGATGATGAAAATAAGGTTGTACTTTTTATATAAAAATATCCCAAGGATAATGTTGATTACTTCATAAACATTATTAGATTGATAGTGTAGTTACAATAATATGGTTTTGATAAAGTAATTCCTTTATTATTTCAACATCATTTACTTAGGTTGCAAATTTGTGAATTTCAAGCCATATATGTGGTTATATTTATCAATTATCTGATATTATCAGATTAAAGCCTATTTAATCTATGGTACCGGTGAAAAGACTAAAGATCATATTTTTGGGCTTACTATGAGTTCTGGTTCTCAAGCTACGGGTGACCGTTTCAAGAAAACTAGATGTATCTTTATATTTTCAAATGTTTTCCACCTTCGCGATGAAGAATAGAGGAGAATTCAAGAAAAAATGAAATAGGGAAAGTGGTGGCTGATATCTCATTTGAAGTTAAACTAGAAATGAGAATAAAAGGTACATAAATAAATAAATAAATAAATAATGGTAAGAGTATTTTAAAATTTGTTGGATTCTTTACTTAATAGAAATGAGAAGTGTTATTATTTTTCTGGGTTACTAATTGGATCATATTTTTCAATATGATTTTATACCATATATGGTTTTGTGTTGAAAGCTGAAGTGTTGATAATCCTACCGTGATATCAATCCATGGTTTTCCTAGTATTTGTCAACAATGCGTGAAAAGACCACTAGATTCTAGTTTATGAAATTTTAAAATCATACTGATATGAACCTGATTAGTTTGAAGAAGTATGTGACTCTGAACTTGTTGGGGAAAGATGTGAGAGAAAGAAAGAAAGGTTCTGTGATTGAGTGCTTGTTGGAGAATGAAACACTTGAAAAGTCACATTTAGAAATTCTTTCAATTTAGGTGGGATTGTGTGATGGATTTAGTATTTATAGATACTACTAAAAAGTCATTCAAAATTCATCTAATAAAAGAATTCATTAAAATCCTTATATTTTTTAATACCTATGGATTGCTTTTAAGTATTAGGAAATCCCAAACAAATACCAATAGATTTTAACAGACTCTTTTTAAAGTGTTGAAAATCTTGATTGAATACTAGTGGATTGTTTTTAAGTGATAGTAAATCCTGATTGAATACCAATGGACTTTTTTACCCAAAAAAAAGTCTTTTAAAATCTCGTACAATCCTAAATCAATACACTCCCTTAACGTGAAGAAACTAATTATCTTCATTGACGAAGAATAAGAAATGTTTCAATTCAATTAATAATTATTTCTCTCTTATTCTACTATTTTTCTCTCTCTATTGTTAACTAAATCCTTAAAATTGTAGAAGGCATAAAAATAAAAATTATCCATAATAAATTAGTTGATGACGTATATTTAGAATAAAAAAATCTTTTTAAAAGGTGACTTATATTTTTAACGGCAGGGAGTAGAAACCAAATAACTCCATCTAGCCTTGAGCCTCCTTGTTTATCAATGGTTGCAAGTCTTCTTCTGGTTTAATTGAATCTTCCAACATGATTCTTAAAGTCTAGTAAGTGAACAATATCTATTGCAGATATTATTGAAACTTTAAAAGTTAAAGGTAAAGATTCATAAATAAGTAAGTACTAACTATATATCTGAATTTTAGAAGTTCAAAAAGTGAAAGCCTTTTATATTTTGACAATAGAAATTGCTATTTAGAGGTCATATGATGGCCCATCATGAGTAACTTTGAGAAGGTAATTATGTTAAAACTTAAAAGCCATCCCAAAACAAAGAAGAGAGAAAGCAAAATATGGAATAGAAAAGAAGAGGAACTCTAACCCAAGGGGAAGATAAACTGTCACTAAAAGAGAGAAGATCATCCCCCAGTGGACAAATATGTTCTTTTTTTAAAAAAAAAATGGACAAATATTTTGGCATTAAGAGATTAATTAATAATTTTTTCAACATGTGTAATTAAAAAATTAAAAATAAAATTTTTTTATTGAGAAATATAATATTTATTACTGTAACGAATCAAATCCATTAACTATTTGTATTTTCATATGAAATGTTTTTATTTTTAATTTTTTAAGAACAATATTACACGTGTTAAAAAAATTTTAATTATAAAAAAGTGGGTTGGATAACCAAACTGGACTATTCGGATGAATTAGTACTTGTGTGCAGAAAAAGAAAGCACAAAAGAGGGGTTCTTCGTTTTTTTTACAAGAGGGTGGGCTCAATTTGATAAATAATAGACTAGTACAAATAAAAAAGAATGATGGACCAAAATAAGCAGGTGGTTTTAAGGTGGATAAAAAAAAATTCGGACAATATAGAAACTTTACTAAAATAAAAAGTATAGAGTATTTTTAAAAAAGTATGAGGTATTTCTAAAAAATTTACTCTTTTAAAAATATCTCGTACTTTTTAATTTTAATAAAGTTCCCACATAGTCTCAATTTTTTCCCCTACTTTAAAACCACCCAAAAATAAATATACCTTTTAAAGGGTCTTGGGATTGACACCATACAAATTGGTAACGAGATCACCTTATTTCAGACATCATTGTATGGAATGATGTTTTCAGACGGTGTTGTGCATAAAATAAGAATGATTTCTTTTTTATTTTCACTATTTTACGGACAACATCATCAAAAAATACCATTACTGACGCTGATGTATGAAACAGGGTTATATCGTTCACAACTAAAATGATATCAATCCCAACGTCTTTTTTAAAAGTATTTATCAGACATTTTAAAATTTATTTACTGAAATATGTCACTTTTTGCAAAAAAAAAAAAAAGAAAAGGAAAAAATATTCGCAAATTAGTTTCACAATATATATTCAAATGAGTTTTTTTTTTCATAAAAAAATTAATTTGACGATATTATTAATAGAGTTGGGTTCAAATGACACCAAGGTTTCAAAGTTCTTAAATGACACCGCACATAACTTTTTATAAAAAATAAATTTCGCCGATCCAACCAATCAATTGAAAGTTTATATAATGTAGATCAACTCTGCAAAAATTCATACAATTTGAAAACTATTTGATACGTTATCAGAATATTTTGCTTGAACATCTAATACATTATTTAAAATACAAGTAAATTTCATTTGTTAGATTACATACCTATAAATTTTCAAATGGTACGAATTTTTGCATAGTTGATCGACGTGATACAAACTTTCAATTGATTGGTTGGATCGGCGAAATTCATTTTTTATAAAAAGTTATGCGCGGTGTCATTTAAAAACTTTGACACCTTGGTGTCATTTGAACCCAACTCCATTAAATATATATAAAAGATGTGAATTCATTGACTCAAAGTATTTTCTATTTGATATTAAAAAAAATATAATGCAAAACAATGCCAAGTGGGTTGTGTGTACATACAAGTGCTTTATGCACTAGAACAAAGATATCATTCACAATAGATGTTTTTACAATCATTCTTAGGCATTAAACTATATTTTCAACACAGAATTAAGTATATGTTTCATTGCTTGCTTATTGAATTTTAATTTAATTTTTGTAACAATTTATCAATTGTAACCCAAAGTACATTTTACTCTAATATAATGTTACAGTGTAATATCAGTTGTTTAATATTACTACACCTTTATCATGCTATATAAGCTACATCAAAATCAAAAAGAATAAATAACATGTTATCGTACATAAAATAATATTACAAGTTTAAATAAATCTTACAAACCATCAAAATTCTTTAGGAGTATTATAATTTTTTTTGTTGTGAAAATAAGTGAATGAAAAACAACTTTAGGGGTGCCATGACTCCCCTCGGCTTCTTATAACCACTGCTAAGCGTCATTTCATTCTTTAAAGATGTTATTTGGTGACGTTTTTATTCTTTCAAGTATTAAATTAGTGTGTTATTCCGTTTTTTGGTGATTTTTTTTATATTATTCTTTTGGGTTTCTTTTGTACTCATTGTAATAATATTGTTTGGTTTATTCAAAAAAAAGTATTAAAATAGTTTAAAAAGATCAATTTTAATCATTTTTGTCTTCAAATAATCCAAATATCACTAATTTCTCTAATAAAAAATGTTCGTTTAGAAATTAAGAAAATTCATTGCTACATCACTAGTGTATAATTTTTGTTTGAGAGACTTATAAAAAAAAACGAAAAGAATATAATTAAAAGTTAATTACGTTATAGCAAATCAATTTTTTTCTAGTAGTGATTATATTGATCCGCTGTTACCCCTTTTCATTTGACGCATTAAAGAAAGATATTAAACTATAAAGCCCGTAAAGTCACCACACACAGTACAAAATTAATTGTCATTTATTAATTTTTTGTTGATTTTTTTTTTTTTCATAGAAAAGTAGTACAACCGGAATTTGAACTCCGTATCCACACACGTATGTCCCCATACGCTCACCAAGTGAGCTATATAACTAGAACTTGTTGACTTTGATTAAATTAAACCCAATTTGTGCAGATTTTGTAAAATGGAATTATCTGTCCGTATAGTCATTAAAGATTTTTTACAAACAATATGTAAATAAATAATATACATCAAATATTTTTGTCAAGAAATTTATTTTCTAGTAATTATGTATTTATATCCATCAATATAGATATTTTTTTTATCGGTAAATACAGACGTCCACAATTGAAAGTAAATTTCCTATAAACTATACTATTATTTTTTGTCAATATTTGAACCTTAGACTTATACGCCTCCCAAACCTTGGCTTCGTACATGACCATTAGTATAGATATTAATTATATATCTATACTAACAAATTAATTCCATTAGACAAAATTTACGACAATAATACTTTTCAATCTTGAATGAATTAAAATTTTAAAAAATCAAATATAAGTTTGTGTATGCAAATGTAGATCCTGAATTAGGACCCTTGCATGGTATTTGACTTACTTAAAACAACTGAGACTGACTTGTTAGGTGACAACCACCAAATGAAGTCAGTTGGTAGAAGATTTTGAGTATGAGATCATGGCACATCAGAAATTAGTATAATCATGTAGTGTGAACTATATATCATAATATAAAAAGGATGTAGAAATTAAATGTAGAATTTTAAAGTCAAGTGCTGCCAAAGACTTGCATGTGGGTATATCTTGGTCAAGTCAATTTGGCACGCAGCTATTACTAATTCAAACTAGGTCAAGAGGTGTAAACGAGCACAACATTTTGTTATTGCATGGAAGCCTCTTAAAATACTAAAGATGAGTATGGACTTTTATTACACTTTGAGAGAAATAAAAAAGAAGAGTCCTAATTTTTGTACTCATAATTTTCTGTACTTAATGTACGTACGCGGAAAAAAATAGTTACATTGGTTATTTTTTTTGTTATAGTGTACATTGGTTATATACGTTGAAAAAAGTGATTACATTAGTTATTTCATTTTGTTACAGTGTCTTTTCGGATTTGGTGATTACACGTGTAGAAATATGTGGTTACAACGTAAAAATAAAAATTCAACATAACTTTTACGTGTGTAACCAGATATCTTAACGTATGTAACCATGAGTATAAAATGAGTAAAAATGTGAGTACAAGAATCTTTTTTCAAAAGAAAAAATAGAGAAAAAAATAGAGAAGAAAGAAATATTAGAGGAAAGACACTAATCGAGTTGAAATAGAGTAAAAATAATGATGTATTGTTCTGTTGGAGAGAAATATAGAAATTAAAGCTAAGATAGAAGGTGAGTAATTTTTCTCTCTTGTTTGATTGGGTAGAAATATGAAAAAGAGAGAAATATGAAAAGTTATAAAATTACTTTAATGTCAAATCAAAAACATTTTATTTTTATAAAATATGTTTAAAAATAATTGCTATATATGATAATTAATTTTAATTAATCATAATATATAATACTTAACTATTTATTAATTATTAATATATAATATAACCAAATTTATTTGCAATAGTTAATTATTATTTTAAAGTAATAAACTATTTTTTGGTAAACCAAAGGAATTTTATTGCATGAGTAATGTGGCTGACTAATAAAATTTAAAGTAATAAAATAATTAATATGAGTAATGTGGCTGACTAATAATGAACAGCATAATTATATCACCAAACAAAAAAATGCTAGCTTACAAAGAGACACTCAAAAAATGAATAAAACAAAATAAATGAAAAAAATAAAAAAAATAAAAAAATAAAATTCCAAAACATGTAGCGCTCTCCATGAGAGAAATGTAGCAATTGACGAAGGGTAAAGTAGTCTAACGTTAACGATCGTTTTAACACCGTTAATAGAAATTCAAATCAATCTTTGTGTTTGAATCAAAAGTTCAAATTAGTCCCTATGTTTATTAATAGAAGTTCAAATCAGTCCATGTGTTATATATCAAAAGTTTAAATAAGTCACTATATTTATTATTAAAAGTTCAAATTAGTCCTTATGTAACGGTCGTTAACGTCAGGGACCTAGGTGAACAACATTGGACAAAGTCAGAGAACTAAGTGAACTCTCATAAAAGTCAAAGACCTAAATGAACTTTCGTTATAAAGTAATGACCTATGTGGTAATTATTTCAAAAAAATTCCCTCTTCTCTACTTATTACTGAATCCAAACAAGAGAAATTAATCATTTCTCTTCTACTTCCCTCTTCCTCATTTCTTTAAATCCTCTTACTAGACCATTTTATAAAATTTTTTATCCACTCAATTTTGATAAGTGCAATATTTTTTACCATGGTGAATGGTACCTTGTAAATACTATATGTTTTTCTTCATTGCCTTACAATGAGACTGAAGAGGCTGGGAGAGGAATTAACAAAGTTTATTTACGCTAAAGGAATATCTAGTCTAGTCAGTGTAACTTACTAAAGTGCCCTCAATGGACTTGTATATGTGAGGCTAAAGAAGATGATCAGACTTTGACTAGAAAGTTTTAACTAGACATCATGGGTGTAAAAACTCCTCTAGCTTGACCCATATCATCTTTTGCTAATAAATCTCTAATATATTTGGTTTGATTCAAATAAATAGATCCATTGGAAAGAGACCAAACTTGAATTCCTTAGAAGTAGCCCAAGTTTGAGATCATAGATGACCTTGTGAAGTTTACAAACCAATGAGGAATTAGGATGTTCAAAACCACGTATTTAAACCATGTAGACTTCCTCCTCAAGAATGCCATTGTGAAAGGCATTATTGACATCCAATTAACAAAGAGGCCAATGTTGAGTAATATCAACAATAAGCACAACTCTAATAATTACAGATTTGACCAAAGATGAAAACGTTTTTAAGTAACCAAAACCATACTATTAGTGAAATCCCTTGACAAAAAGACGAGCCTTGTACCTATTAATAGTCACATAAAGATTTTTTTATCCTAAATAATCATTTACAACCAACTACTTCTTTAGAAGGTGGAAGAGAAACTATAGACCAAGTTTTATTGTCAATGAGCGCTTAATATTTCTCTTGCATAGCTTTATGCCATTTGGGGTTCCTCTAAGGCTTGCTTGGCAATGGAAGGTTTATTATGAGTGAGAAGAAGGGTAGGTTGTACCCAGGCTTAGAAGTGCGAAATTTGGATTTGGTTTGCATGGGTGTGAATTCCTAGGTAAAGAGAAAGTAGGTGCGGAGTCTTCGTTAACATGGTTATCAAGCTATCGAGTTAACTCATACAATAATCTTATGAGTTTAGATTTGCGAAATGAGTTAAATCAATCTCAAACTCTTTTCTAAGTAGACTCTAGTAGACTATGAAATACTCTTTAAAATTCTTATATAGGGTATGTTTGGGAAACTGATTGAAACCTAAGGCTTTTCGCTATGAAGCTAGCTGAAGGCTGTGAGATAATTGCTGTGAGGTTGGTTTATTGGTCAGAATTGTTTCGTAAAATAGGTTGTGTAATAAGCTGTGTTCTATCATGCACTTGGCATGGCGGATCTGGCCTCCTATCTGGTTTCCGGTGCGGTGGTTGGATATTTCCGGCCACTCACCTGGTGGTGTGTCACAGGGAATAATTCTCAGATATAGAGTAGTGATAAGCGTACCAAATGAAGACTAATCACATGTATTTATAGTGTAAACAGGGTCACCAAATTCAAACATGTCACTGTCATACTTCCGTGAATGCGGCGGTAGATACGGATCTGTAACGATCCTCACGTGGGGGTGATGTCCTTTGAGCCTGATGTCAGGCTCCCATGTCGTGGGTACACGACATGGGACCGACGGCTTGGGCCATCCACGTGGGACCTGCACGTGTCCTTCCCGCGGGTTAGGTCCATAACAAGCTAAAATATATTAAATGATAAAAAGAATAAATAATATTATATAATATTAATATAACAGTAATACTACTTCGGTCCTAAATATAAGTCACATTTTAGAAGAATGTTTTGGTCCTAAATACAGGTCACCAACTACTTTTATGAGTAATTTTCACTTTTACCCCTTCTACATTTTTCAAATATTAAATTAATAATTGAGAGAGAAAGATAGTGAAATAAGAAAGAATAAGAGTTATTAATTGAAATGAAACATTTATTAACACATTTATTAAGGGGTATAGTTGGAAAAATCTTATTTTTTAGACAATTTTAGTGAGTTAACTTCCATTCCTTTATTTCGGTGATTCGGTTAGAAGTAATTTATATTTAGGATCGGAGGAAGTATCAAATAGTGGTGGGTATTTTGTGATTTTTAAAAATAAATAAGAGCAATTTTGGAAGTGAAATATTGAAAGCTCATCCTTGGAAGTCAAAAGCCTCTTGAAAGAACTTTGCAAAACTTAGTTATAACAGCCACAATCTCGTAGCTAAAAGTCTTATTTAATCCCTTAAAAAAACACAGCCCCATTCTCAAACATAGCAATAATCTCAAGTTTATTGCTGAGTCAGCGAGTTTGACTTTTGTAGCAAACAATGAACACACGATAAAAATCAAATCATCATACCTTCGTTGTGTTCACTCATTTTTCATGACCTAACAAACTCATTATACAATAAAAAATGCATGCTCATGGTCCATAAAAGCTTTGAGGTTGTGACTGAGTCATTAGTTATGACTCTTGATTATAGTTACATATTCAATTTTTTTTTGTAAATTGGTTATGTTCTTAGTGTATATATGTATAAATTATTATATGATTTATGATCTCTATTACATGATCTGTTCAAAAATATTTTGAAGTTTTCTTGTTCAAATATTTTGATGGTTATCTGGTTAATTATTGAATTGGTTTTCTTATAAAATGTTAAAGGAGTTGAAATTTTATGTATAAGATAAAGTATTTATAGCTGCTTAGCGTTATGTAGTAATAAATTATAGAAGATTAGTATATACTTTTTAGCAATATTATCTGAACAATTACTCTGTATAAGTAAAACAAATTTAATTTGGACTTTTCAGTCAGTTTATCTTATTTAATTTTTTTCTCGAGACCATTGAAAAATAATTTATCTTCGTAAATTATCCTTCATCAACTTAATCTCTTCCCGCTCAAAGCAACTATAATAATTGGGGGTGAGTTATATTAGTGGGGTATTTTAAATAAGTTTTCACTCAAAATGACAATAGGGAAGGTATGAGTTTAAGATGAGTCACTTAAATAGAAAAAAATCCGTTGTATTTTGTGATGAGATTATATAGAAGAAATACTCGAATCGTGAAAAGGAAGCAGAGCTATAAGAGAAAGGTTAAGCGAGGTGAAATCATTATAAGAATAAAGAGGGAATACGTGTTGCTGGAAGGCATCCAAAAATCAATAGAAAAATTTAGACGATGAGGAAAATAACCTTGGATAAGTAGATAGTTCTAATTATGTACACGCATTTATTGGGTAACTTGTATCATTTGTGGTGAGATGAATACCTTGTGAAAACACTGTAAACGAAAATTTATGCAAATTATAAGGTTTTAATTAATAAAATAGGTTAAGTTAGTTTTATCTGTTTTTTTTGATGTTGGGTCATTTCATGGCTGTCCATATGGGTTGTTTTTAACCTTTCTTTCCTTTGTTATATATATAAACTCTTTTTTGGTATCAATGTAAAAATTTCTTTGAGTTTCTATTTCCTTAGCGTCGTCACCACGCCGTCGAAGAACACCACCTAGGTTCTCCCTCTTTCGTTGTTTCTCGCCTTTCTCAGTTCATCTTCCACATCCGCTCATGGCTTCCGTTGTAGATCCAAACACCACCAAATCTGACGCCTCTCTGAATCCTACTTCACCATATTTCTTGCACCGCGGTGATAATCCTAGCTCAGTTTGCAAAGACGAGTTTGGCTTTGTCAATTTTGCCATCGACCATCCCTTTCACACTTCCTAGATTAAGTGTGACATGATGGTGGCGTCGTGGATCACTCTATCTATTGCTACCCACATCGCTCATAGCATTGCTTTCTTTTACACCGCCAAAGACCTCTGTTAGGAACTCAAATATAGGTATTCTTTAAGGGATTATTTCCATCTATAACTGTTCAATCTATTAAATAGAGAGATCATGATATCACTCAAGGTTCTTTCGCAAGAATTTGATAATTTGCTCCCCATTCTTCAATGTACTTGCTGTGCTCTTGTTCTTTGCCTTACAACATCAAGAAATCTCAAGATTACAGGGTTGTTATCTATTTTCTAAAGGGATTGAACAATCCTTATGATCCTATTTGAATACAGATTTTGTGTTTGGATCTGGCTATAGAAAAATTTTATGCTCAAATTTTGCAGAAAAACACCAACAAATGACGAATCCTTCATGAAAGGTAAACTTCAACCCCAAACTACTATTGCTACTGCCAATTGAAAAGGTCAGACAACACATGGTTAGAATCGGGGTAAGGGTAAGATCATGTCCCATGGTTATTTATTAGGGCCATCCCATGGATTGGATAAATTTTGGAGGCCTTGTGCGGTAATAAAAAAGAGGCCCTTTATATAATATAACGTTTTTTTTTGGAGGCCCCTGTTAATTGGAGGCTCTATGCGCAAGAACAGCTTGCACATACTCGTCAACGGGCCTGTTATTTATCTTCATCGAAGGGTATGATTTGAGATTTTTGCGGTTAGGAAAATCACTGAATAGTGTTATTTTGAACATGGCTTCTCCTCGAATTTCAAGTTCAAGGGTAAATTTAATCAAGCCTCTGTGAGGAATGATAAATCTAATGCTTACTTCTCAATCTGTGAGCATATCTCTCTCCAAATCTGATCTTCTTCTTAAGATGTTAAGATAGACACACACACAAATTCTACTTATGCTTCTGTCACTACAAGAAAACCCCACATTTTTGTGGGCTTTTGGCCGCCGAAAAATACAAAAATCCCTCTCAAAACTATGTTTTCTGTTGACCACGGGGCCGCCGAAAATTTGGGTGGGTTAGCCCTCACAAACCCGGCGGAAATAGGCGTCAAAATTGCGCGCCAACTGACCAAATTTGCGTGGGCTTTTGGCCCTCTCAAATTTCCGTGGGCTTTGGCCCTTGCAAATCCAAACACAATCAAGATGCAATTTTGCGTGGGTCTAACCACGCAAATTTTTTTATTTTTTATTTATTTTTTTTACAAATATAACTTAGAATTATAGACGAGGAGGGTAAGACTATCTCCAATGGAGTTTCTTAAATGAGTTTCTTACATTTAAGAAACTCAGCTAAGCAATCCATCTCCATTAAATCATGATGATCTGGAATGAGAGGGGAGGAAATATCAAGAGAAACCAACACAACATCATATCACAACAACATATCAGAACAAAATCAAACAAACAATTTATATGAAATTTCTAAAAGAATTACAAGATAATTATAAAAATTACAAGAAATTAATAAAAGTCAAAATCTTGCCCGATGAGCCCATTGCGGGCTTTAACAAATATTCCCCAAGTTTTGATAAGAGCTCGCTTTAGGTCAAATTTTAGGGTACTCTAGGGATTAGGAACACGCTATGGTACAAGTTAAAAGTTAAAAAATCTCTGTTTTAGTAATATATTGAGTTTATAAGATATAAATTTTGAATTTAAAGAGCTTAAAAGTTACGATACAAAACATTTATACATGTTCAACTCTAATTGTTACGTCTAGCTCATAAGATGCATATTCTTCACCATTAAGCAACTCTCTAGGCTCTACGGTGAATATTTTCCTAGTTAAATTTAAAACCCTTGATATTCATGTTTTAATGATTGAAAACCTCCTAATATGATTCAAAACATTCTGAATTAAGAACATTGACAATTTTCGTGAGTGTGCTAAACAAAGAATAGAATCTAGACTCAAACAACTGAATTTGAAGGGTGATTAAAACATAACAATAAGGATCAAGGGAGAAATACTAAGGCGTTGTTTGGTTTGCATTTTTATTTTTTGTTTTTAGTATGTTTTTTGTTTTCTGAGATTTTAAAAAGGAAAAACTGAAAATGCTGAAAACAGATTCGGATCTCTTTTAAACATTTTCAATTTTTCTGAAAAAATCTCAAAAAACAAAAAACATACTAAAAACAAAAAATAAAAATGCAAACCAAATCGCCCTTAATTAATTTGTTTGTGCATCACAATCTTCAGAAAGGGAAGTGCATTGATTACATTCATGGTTGCAAGTATCAAATTGGACATAAATGACCTTATTAACATTCAAAAAGACCGGATTGGCTTACCTCATTTCCTTATTTCTCCTGCGCAACTCCTTTTCTTCATTTTCTTACACCGTTTCAACCAGCTAAAGCTTAAAATTCAATTTCAATTCCTTCTGCGCACCAAGTTATGTGCTTATTTATTGTCTTGCAATCATTATTATTATCATGCCTTATGCATAGATAAAATTATATATATATATATATATATATATATATATATAATTTTAGTGTTATTACTATTGATTTTTTTTACTTATGATTTCTTAACTTGTACAATATTAAACAGGTAACAAGTTAGAAAAATTCTTTATTTATATATTATTGATTTTACAGTTTGAATAGTTGCTGCAGAAAATTTGAATTTAGCCGCAGTTGATAAACATATCACTCGCGGTTTGTACTATATCTGCCGGTAATCCGAATTAGTCGTAGTTGATAAACAATAATTGACGGGAAATCACACAATATTACATGTGGTTCTAATGTAACAGTCGGTAATCCGAATTAGCCGCAACTGATAAAACGTGACCGACAATAAATTACACGATATTACTCACGATTTGAACTATATCATAGCTAATCCGAATTTAGCTGCAGTTGATAAAAAGTAAGCGACAAAAAATCAAACGACATTGCCGGCGTTTGAACAATAACCACATATAATTCGAATTTGGACACAGTAAATAAACTATCAATATTATTTTATTTTGTTGGGATTTTTCCGTAACCAATAATAATTTAAATAATTTATATATATATATTAACATGTTATTATTATATCTTAGATGATGAATTATAATAATAATGATTGCAAGATAATAAATGGAAAAGCATATAAATTGGATTAAATTGAAATCGCATTTAAGCCATTGAAACGGTGTCGTACATTTAGAAAATGAAGAAAAGGAGGTGCGCAGGAGGCATAAGGAAAGAAGGTAACCCAATCCGAAAAAAGACAAATTTAAACAAACCATGATTTAATTTTACATTTTCGTCACCCTTACTACTTTATATTATTATTATTTTATTTAATTTTCTTTCTAATTATGTGTGTGTCAACTTCCTAGAGTCTAGAAAACTCTTTTCCTTGGGCTCTTTGGTTGATATGTATGAAAGAAAGCTATCAAAATCTGTGTCCAAGTAACGCTTTGGATTCGCTTCGTTAATGAGTTTTAGCAACGGTTTCACAGTGCAAGTGAAGGGAAGACTGTGAAGCGAAGCCACTGATACCCTGCTCTTTACTTCGTTCACAAGAACTCTGTGTAATACACTCTTGTATTTTCCGTTGCTATATATCTGAAAATTTCAACAAAAAATAAAAATAAAAAAGAATATCAACACAATACAAATCACACAGGTAATATTTCATAGGAAAAATTCAAACCTACATTACACCATAATTGACCGTAACATGGATTTTATACCACGTTTGAAAAAATATTGTATACATAATGTAAAAGACAATATTTTTAACAATTTAATTATATTTTTTAAATTTTGTTAAAAATTAATTATGTTATAACGAAATTAGAATTTTTGAGATATGAGACATTTTTAATATAGACTAAATGTTTAGTTTTTTTTTTTTTTTAAATAGAACTGAAAGGAACTTAATGTTTAAGTTTAATTTGTTATAAGTATCTATTTCTTATTAAACCTTAGATAAGTCTTAATAATTAAATATTTAATAGAATTTATATTTTTATATATAATTAGGTTTCTTAAGCATGTTGGTTAGTGATCGAATACTGTCTTGGTGGTGTATGAAAAACATTTTGTTGGGAACAGAATTGCACTACTTTGTACTCTCTGTTTTGAGTATAGTTTTTAGCTTAAGGCTATGGAGTACTCTTTATGCATGCCAAAATTTTTGTAATACATTCATATCATTTTTTAATTTTTAAATAAAACTATTATTCATAAATAACAAAATTAAAGACACAAAAAAATGGCAATTAATATATTAAACTCAAAAGACCTATTTCTAAAGTTTACATAAAACATAAAAAGTTATCAAAATTATATAAACAAATTAAAAATCTTATTTTTTTAAAAAATATTTAAATTATTTATTGTTGGTATAGACATTTTTTACATAATAAATAGTATAAATATTTTAAGCCTATATTAACAACTTCAATGCATAACATGAGTCTTTGGACAAGTTTTAATCCACTTAATTACTTGTCATATAAATCATATGATAATTTAATTAATTTGCCATACAAGCCCTTTACAAAAAATAAATAAATAAATAAATATTCCTTCCCTTTCATAATATAAGCATTTAATAATTTTTTACATTGTTTGAAAAAAATTATTAATATATTAAATTTTATAAAAAATATTAGGAAAGCTATGTCATAAAAACTTAATTTTTCAAATGGACAAAATTAATTATTAGTACCTCTAAGTGATCACCAATATTGACAACAAAAGCATTAGGAATAGGTTGAACAGTGACCCATTTATCCTGAAATTGTATTTGCAAACCCTCAACTTCATCTTGGAGAAGAAGTGTGAGGAACCCATAGTCTGAATGAGGTGGCATTCCCAGTGTTAATTCTGGTTGAGGACATGGTGGATAGAAATTTGCCACTAGCATATGGCTCCCATTTTCTAATTCTCTCAAAATATTGTCCTTTTCTGCAAATTCCCTAATTTCCTCCTCTTCATTGGTTTCCATAATCCCTAATAATAAGCTCTCTAGGATGGCTTCCATTATAACTAGGAACAAGTGCTTTGTTTCTTCTGCATAGGTGAATACCACTTGCCTGTTTTAATATTAAAAAAGAAATTAATAATATAATGAAAAAAATTAAAACGCACTCACGTCACATATATAATTTTAATTGGTGGATACCAAATTTGGAAGCTAGGTACATTTTGTCCTTGTCTCCTGGGGTTGCTGTTAGACCATAGTTTTTTAAAAATAAAATTCAGCAATATTTTAACAATAATTTACTAGAGCTAGCCACGAGCTTGTAGCTCAATGGCACCCGGAGCCGGAGGTGCGATAAGGTGAAGCTCTCGGAATTTAAAGTGTGAGGTTCGATTTCGGTGTAGATTTAGTAGGAGATTTCTAGTGTAATTTATGTGTGTGTTAGATCAATAAAATTTTTTTTTACTACAAATTAAAAGTTAATTAACTGTATATAAAGCAATTGATTAGGACTGAATTAGGAAAACTTGTCCACTAAGATCTAGGGTGAAAGGTGGTGGGGGCATCAATTAACGAATTAAATTACAATCTTTTTTATCATGTGCCTTATAGTTAGTTACCTAATTATACTTGGTTTAATTTTTTAATTAAAATATACTTTTGACTAGTTTATTTTTTTATCAGGAAATACAATACTTTTGACCTATTAAGTGTTAATCAATATAAAATTGCCCACTTATTTAATTTTTTAATATTTTAATAATTAATATTTATATATTAATTATTTAATTTGATTGATTAAAAAATATAGTTTACGATATTAAAAAATGTTATAATAACAATAAAAAGAGAAGCTAGCTATTACATTTATAGTATTGTTAATTTTCTTTTAAATTTTCAAAACAATTAATAATATCATGATTTTCAATTAAATATTTTCTTTTTCTGTTATTATATCTTGAATAAATTCTTTTAGGACACTTATTATATCCACTAGGTTTACTGGCTGGGGAGCGAAGCTTTTAGTAGTAGCTCCCCAGTTCGAATCCCTGTAGATACATTTTTGTCCATGTAAAAAAAAATTTAATAATTTCCAGAAATGAAAGACTCACTGAAAGTCAACTGGGGAAGCAGGCCAATGGGGGAGGAAGTGAGGCAAGGGATGACAGAGGAGTTTCAAGAAATCTCTCCAACAGAAGACAGTGTCTTTGGTTTGGCTAAAACTGGTCCCACATCGAACAGATGCTCTCATATCACTTGTCATATATTTCTTTCTTTCTTCAAATGGCAGATCAAAGAACCTCCCACTCACATCTATCATCCTCCTCACATCATCCTCTGATATGCAATGATTCACCACCTGCATCAATTCAACATTCCAACACTCAAATGTTTTCATTGTATATATATAAAAAAGAAATCTTAACATATATCTCTGGTGCCAGGGTTTTAAATTCTCTTATATTATTTTAATCCCAAAAAGTAATTTTACTTTTTGGATGGAGGATTGTAACACTCTTCTTATATACTTTTTTTTCACCATATTCATGTTTGAGGTGGGATTTAACTCCAGATTTTACCTTCTCAAGCAAGAATCAGTTAGCTTTGTTCATGTCACATATCATAAATAAAAATTAAGGTTTTAAATTGCGGTTATAGTCATACTCTCATATTGATGGCGTTCCATATTAAATGCGACTACATGCAGTCTTGACAGAATGTAACCACGGATGGATGTGGTTTTGGTGTCCTCCGAAACATTGACGTTTCGACTCAATGTCACCTTTCAGACACAAATGTAAAACCACCCATAAAAACCATGTTTGGATGTCAAGAGCTTATAGCTCAAGTGATATAAGGAGGAGTTCTTGAAACTCAAGGAGAGGGGTTCGATTCTTGGTAGGGTAAATTTAGGAATAATGTAGTGTGAGACTGTGTGAGTTTGACCGATAAAGAAAAAACCTATGACTGGATGTACCAAATTTTAATTTTTACCTGAAAGAACCCATATTGTTCACAAGCATAGGCTAGGGACTGAAGAGCTTGGGGCCTGTTTGGACCGAGCAAATCCGCAAAATCGATTATTGGAAGCTGAATGTTTTTTGGTTTTAAATCTTCCACGGTTGATGACGTGGGTCTCTCTGAAGCAGGAAGAATGTACTTCTTTGGTACCTTACTGTGAACATAACCTTTCTCATAGAGATGCTTCACTCCTTTCTCATAATCACTTTCTGGCGTTTCATCGTTGCTTCTCTTCTCATCATTTTTTGCCATTATTGCAGCTGGAGACATTTTCATGCTCAATTTAAAGTTAATATTACCTGTATGTGGAAAGTAAATGAAATTAACTATGCGCTTAAATGCAAGTTGAATTGATCAATGTTAGTAGTATTATGGTGATTTAGATCGATGTGCATGTATATATATATATATAGTGAAGGAAAGAAGAAAAGTGGGGTAAGGTAAGAGTTGCAAGTTTTGAAGAAAACCAGTTTCAATTCAGGTTTTCTGAAATGGATGACTGATTCCATTTCAATTCAAGGAATGTATTAAGAATAGCGTTGACAAAAGTAGTTCAGTCAGACCACGGGGGTTGGACAAGACCCCATCTCATCACTCTAATTTCCATGCCCAATATTGTCTCTTTCCTAGCTATACACTATGCTACTAGTGCTTTACTTTCCTTATTATTATTAAAAAAGATTTTCGTACTCACATTTTTTTACTCATGGTTACATACATTAAAATATTTGATTACACATATAGAAGTTTTGTTGAATTTTTATTTTTACGTTGTAACTGCATATTGCTACACGTATAACCACCAAATCCGAAAAATACTGTAACAAAAAAAACTATTGTAACCACTTTTTTTAACGTACGCAACTAATGAGTACATTAAGTACAGAAAATTGTGAATACAAAAATGAGAACTCTATTATTATTTACATTTTGTTTGCTTTCATGTCTAAAAGTATTATACTTTTAAAAATTAATTAGTAATAATCATCTATCATATATATATATATATATATATATAGGATTTAGATTTGGTCTAGTTAAAGTGGGAACTAGAGGCTGTTGTTAGCTTATTGATAGTCATGAGACAAATAGAAAAAATAACAAAAGAGGAAAAAAAAAAGATTATACGGATAGAAAAAAGTATCATACCTTTAATAGAGGAGACTAATTAATGATAAAAAATATAGTAAAAAAAGAAAAACAAAACGATAGAAAAATATTTTTGAAAAATTAAAAAGAATATTTTAATATATTCAATAACTATAGAAAACAACGCGTGTCAAATTTGAGGGCTTAATAATATATAATAATAATAATAATAATAATAATAATAATAATAATAATAATATTTATAAAAGAAACTATAAAATAAATTAAATACAGTATCTATGTCTTTTGCAGGAAGCAAAAAAAATTGAAAGAAACATTCCACATCTCATCCATTAATATAATCTCACGGCTATCAATAAATCCCATATATATGGGGCATATCAAATGAGAGTACTTGTTATTGTGAGAGGTGTGAATTTTGATCATTAGATTTTATCATGAATTGCTATAAAATTAAAACAGAAAAATGTAAAAAAAAATCATGTGAGCTAACTAATGAGAAAATGAAGAGAGAATTATCACAGTAAAACCCAAATTGAATAAGTGCTAGAGTGAGCTTAAGAAACCAGGCCTTAAGGACTTGTTTGAGACCATACAACACTTTATTCAACTTTCAAACCAAGTATTTGTCATCAGTTTCAAATTCTGGTTGTTGAATCATATATAAAGACGAAGGGTAGTCAACCAATTTTGAGATTTAAAGTAAATTCTTTTGTGATTAGGCCTTTTTAATGATAAATAATAAATACTTAAAAATAAATAAAATTATTTTATAATTAAAATATACATTTTATTTGAGGGATAGAGATGTTTTATAAAGAATAAATTTATTTGTTTATGTCATAAAATATTTAAATATTTTCTGAAATAAAAATATATAAAACTAGGCCTAAATACATTAAAAATATGTGTATTTTTTGGGCCTTAAACAAGGACTTGATTGACCTTACTCTTGGGCCGGCCCAGTAAAGACATCCTCCTCCATACTCCCATTTAGAAATAATACGTTATTCACGTCCAATTATTGTACAAGAGACCAAGTATTATTAGTCGTTAACGTTGCATATTCTTCTTTCATAAAAGCCAGTCAAGTCACACTAGTTGTTTGAGCAGTATGTTGAGTTGGTAGAGAAGTATTATAAGATGGTAAGAAGGGTTAGAAGCCTGAGTAGGCAAGGAAGATGCTAAAACTATAAGAATGACAACTAGAACAAATACAAAGGAAATAAAATCTATATGCTTGTGGGAAAATGAGTATGGTGAGGAAATTGTACCTCGTTGAAGAGAACATCTTTAATTTGGAGATGCACACTTTCCTAGATGTAGCAAGACAATTTGTAGCCCTTGTGTTGTGAGGAATAGCCAAGTAGCACACATTCTTTAGAATGAAATTAACACTTAACGTGTCATATTGACAGACATAAAACAAGCACATCCAAACACATGAAAAAAAAAAATAGGTAAAGAGTTAAAAAGTTTGGTATATGAAATTTCTTTGGAAACAAAAATAGAACTGTCTCTGTTGATGAGTTAAATTGCAGTTGCAAAGACAACATTCCAAAACTACAGGAGAACACATTATTCCTCCATATCATGTGTTTAAATGTGAGAAAATACTATAAAAATTATAAAATTGCATATTATAAAACTTTAGACACTAAAATCACTCATATTAAACTGAAAATTGAACATTAATCATAACCCGGGGATGAAAGTAGGATTAAGCTTAATTTTTTAATTAAGTTTTACTGTCCAATTTATAAGACTATTTTCAGATAATGTTAGTGATCCTGATCCTCCATCAAAATTTACAAACATTAATTATCCTTTTCCATGTTTGCCCTTCATGATGAGTCAACTTTTTTAATTCTAAAATTTGATTACAAGAAGAATTGATATATTTTACTACTTCTTAATACATTAAATATGGGTAAACATGGAAGAGTATATAATTTTTCAAAATCTCAAGACATTTACTAACTTAATTACATGTTTTCTTAATAATCGCAATTGTCATGTTGGGTCCTTATAAAAAAGACCGGAGGAAGTATTTTATTTGATAGTATTTATTATGTGTTAGGTTAATTTACTTATTTTTTACCAATTTCTATTTCTTAAATGCAAAATTGCACTCGTATGGGTTTAAGTTGTATAACTACTACTTAAACTTTTGATTCCTTAGCCACTAAACCAATCTAATAGGTTTTTTTTTTTTATCAATTTCAGAAAAAATATCATATTATTTTCCTTCAAGTGGGTTTAATTTGTAATATATTTTTATATATTAAAAATAACAGTATTTGAAATTACTAAAATATAATTTCTAATGAGATATTATATTAAAAAAATTCCCTCTTGATTAATGTACATATATCAAATACATTAAATTATAATATACAGTAATGTTTTAACACAAACAAGAATTTATTAATATTTTCAAAATTTAAATTGTAAATTTTTAATATTCAATATTCGTCACTGCACCATAATTGTTTATTAGCAACTTTTGAAAAAAAATCGCTAAAAAATGTTAAAAAATCATTAAAATTGTTGTCTTTTGCACATTTGTAACATTTTTACCAAATGTTATATAAAGGTCATATTGCTAAAAAGTTTTAGTAACATTTGATAAATATTGTCAAGTCATTAAAAGATAGAAAAAAGATTTTCGTACTCACATTTTTTGTATTCACTTTATACTCATGGTTACATACGTTAAAATATCTCATTACACACGTACAAATTTTGTTGAATTTTCATTTTTACATTGTAACCACATATTTCTACATGTGTAACCACCAAATCCGAAGAGACACTGTAACCAAAAAATAACTAATGTAACCACTGTTTTCAACGTACGTAACCAATGTACACTGTAACAAAAAATAACTAATGTAACCACTTTTTTCACGTACGTAACCAATGAATACATTGAGTACATAAACTTTTGAGTACAAAAACCAGGACTCTAGAAGATATGGTCTTTTAACATTTATAATACTTTTTTAACTATTTTGTATAAAATCAATGTTTCTAAATATTAATAATATAGTAGTGCGTGTTAGATTCTATTCTTCATGTTTGGCTCCACTCTGATAAGTAGCAGCCTTAATTAACCTTTCACTATCATCCTTTTTGTTACATAACTTCGTTATTCGTTAGTATTTGAATTCAATCTCCTTCTATATAGTTTTCATCTTTGATGGCTTTGGATTAATCGATCTGCCTTCTAGAATTAATAATAGAAAAGTAGAAAACCAAAATCTTTGCTTTATAGTTGCACATCATGTTTAAACTTTTGATGCCTGAAAATGTGTTATTGTTGGATTTAAATTTGGTGTTTTTAAATTATGTTTCCAATCATGTTTTATAAATAGAATATTACCACGTCATTGAAAATATTTTCTTTAATTTTTTATGTTTAATTTCTTAACAGAATTTTTTAATGACGTGACAATATTCTATTCTTAAGACATGATTGGAGACATAATTTGAGGACGCCAGATTTAAATCCATTATGGTTTGCCATCTCTTTAAAATAATAATGTTCATTCCGCACGCCAGAAGAATTATTTTCCCTGGCGTTATTGCTATTGTCTTTAAAATTAATATATAAGGACGATTTTTTTGTATTTTTATTTTCTGTTTTTATTTGTTGTGTTGATTTTGTTTTCTTTTTTCTAAAATTTTATAAAGAAAAAATTGAAAATACTGAAAATATAATAAAATTTCAAAAAACAGAAAATAAAAATGTAAATCAAATAACTCCTAATATTTTTAGCATTTCTTTTTGAATGAAATTGAGAAAAAAAATTATAGTAAAAAACATTCTCGAACATGCACAACAGCTAAATAAGAAATGTGTTCTGACTACTTTATACTCCATTCTTTCGTCTGCTGAGTGGATCTCCATTCTGTTTATTAATTTATGCTAAACGACTCCCACGTTTAAAAACTCAGTATGCTTTTAAGAGTTTGTAACTCAAGTGATATAAGTAGAAATTCTGAGTTAAAGAAGAGGGATTCAATTTTCAATGAGATAAAATTAAGAGTAGATTTTAAGAATAGTGTAGTGTGAGAATATATGTGTTATTGACCGATAAAAAAAATTAAAAATAAAAAATAAAAATAAAAAACACAGTCAGCTGTTTGGTCATTGGTGGTGTCTTTAATTTAGCTGGCAATGTTTCGAGAAGCTTGATATTAGATTCACAGCTCGTTATTAATTACCAGGAACTAATCTCATTTCAATGTTAGTTATGTACCTGAAAAAAGTTCTAATTATTTACTCAAAATTTGAATTTGAGTTTCATTCATTCCTAAAAACTTATTTTGAGGTATAATAACAAAAGTTTACAATATTTGCAAGTGGCCCACACTGAGACTTATCAAATTTTAATATCATCTCAAATTTAAATTTGGACTTAACTTACACTTCTCAAAAGTAGCTCATAAAAAAAATTTTATCACATCATTTTTATATTATATAATAGCCATATTCTTAATAATTTAAAAATTCTGTTGGAAATTTTAATTTTTCAATAATAGTTGTTAGTGCTCCTAATTTTTAGGGATTTTATTATTTATCTGTTAGTGGTGTTTAGGAGTTATCATCTGTTCAGTTTTTAATTTCTGTTTTAAAGTTAAAGTTAGTGATAGTTGTGGATCCTATTTTTTTCAGCACTAAATTGTGTATTTGCCTATAAAAAGGCTTTTAATTATCTTGAATAAAATCATCGAAGTTTCACAGAGAAAGTCTTAGCCTTTTCTTTTACGTATTTTTTCTTACACGGTTTCTTAACCGTGATACTAGAGCTCGGTAAGAATAACCGTCTCTATAATCGTCCCACCAATGGTTTCCGAAAATTATGTGCAGCCCACCATTTCACAATTTGATGGTCACTATGACCATTGGAGCATGTTGATGGAGAATCTCCCAAGATCCAAGGAGTATTGGCAACTTGTTTAAGATGGTGTAGCAAAACCAGATGAAGTTACTACTCTTAGTGATGCACAACAAAAAGACCTTGATATGACGAAGTTAAAAAACTTGAAAGCAAAGCCATTGATCGCTTTATCTTGAAAACTATTCTTTGCAAAGATACTTCCAATGATATTTGAGGTTCAATGAAGAAGAAATATCAAGGCTCATCAAAAGTGTAACGTGCTCAACTTCAAGCACTGAGAAGAGATTTTGAAATCCTTCAGATGAAGGAAGGTGAATTGATAACAAGTTATTGTTCAAGGTCCTTGAGGGTTGCTAATAGCATGCATTGTCATGGTGAGAAAATGAACAACACGGTAATTATTGAAAAAAATTATGCGTGCGTTAAGTAGGAATGTCAAAATGACTCCGGTCCGTTGGCCCGCCAAAAATAAGCGGGCCGGGCTGGAATTTTTGGCTCGCCCCGCCTAGCCCGCCGGGCTACAAAGGTGGCCCGCCGGGCTGGTGACACTTTTTTTTTTTGTTAAAAGTGGAGGGTGAGAGTGCTTTTATAAAAAAAATTGATAAGGCTAAACAAAAAATGCCTATACCAAACAAAAAAACATAAAAAAAGTTAGGCCCATAGTTAAAATTATAAAAAATCAATTTTTTGTATGATGTAAAAAGCAAAAATAAATTAAAAAAGATAAATTTAGATTTTTTTAATTGTTTTTTAATCATGCGGCGGGCTGCGGGTCGACCCGCGGCCCGCCTAATTTTTAAAGCGACAGGCCAGGCTAGCAAAATGAGCCCGCATTGTCTTGGCGGGCCGGACCGCCCCGCTTTTTGGCAATCTAGGCGGACCGCAAGCCAAACGGGACAGGCTGACCCAATTTACCACCTCTAGCGTTAAGTCAAAAATTTGATTACGTGGTATGCTCCATTAAAGAATCCAATGATATTGACAAAATGAACATACAAAGCTGTCCAAATCGCAACGCAACATGGCACCATAGTAAAACAATAATTATTGAAAATTTTTAACAATTTGTATAATTAACACTGTTCACTTTTCCAATATCATATACATAAAATTTTCATTTGACTGTTTTTTTTTTATCGGCCAAACACACACATTATATTACTCTTAAATCTAACTCCTAAAACTCTGGAAATTAAACCTCTCCCCTCAAGCTCCAAGAATTTCTTCTTGTGTCATTAGAGCTACAAGCTCTTGGCAATTCTTTTTTTCATTTCACTTGAAATTAAAAAACGTATATCTAAAAAATTTGTTCTAATGTATAGCACTCATACAGACAAGGGAGAAGGAGATTTAAATAAGAAATAAGTCTAAATATACAACCACTATTCATCATCTATAAGGATAATGTACAACTAGTTCAACAATTTTTTAATTTTTTTTTGTTAAATTAGTTAAAATTATGAGGATTGTAGATGAATCACTTCCTTTTTAATTAAATCTTCTATACTATTTTCCTGTACCATGATCACAAGTCACCTATTAGATTTATACAGATTAATTAAAAATTACATCTGTAATTGAACTATTGAAGTGTAAAATTGACATGTTATTTTTTACTTTCATGCACAATTCTAATTGATGCAACATCAATGTGTCACAGAAAATTGGTAGTAGTGGAGATTTCCATCTAGAAAAAAAAAAAAAAAAACTATTATATAAAAGTATGATGCGATGGTAGTTTACCTTGTCTTAATTACATGTATGTGTGGAAATATTCGGTCTCTTGTTGGTTGGAATGGAGCGACATTTTGTGGTCATCTGACAATTGTTTCGTGCAAGTACAATTTCAAGAAGGAGATTAGTCACTACTTTCGGCATAAATACTCCGACAGAAAAAAATTAAAAAAACTACAGTCTAATGATAAAAAGAAAGAAAATTAAGGCCAGTGTCCTCTGTATTTACTTAGCAGCTGGTAAAAGGTGATTTCTAGCATCAGATTTATCTGATTTCCTTCTCAAACTTGATAGAACCCAATATAACAATCCTGCAGAGAAGAAGCTAATAAACCAAGCATTGTTGTAGATAACAACAAAAGCTTCAGAAACTGATTCTACAATTCCAACTTTCTGCAAGAAACCAGGGATTACAGGCAAGATTCCAACAATTAGAGCCACAATTGCTGTCAAATTAAACCCCTTGGAATAGTAATAAGCCCCATGAGAATTCAGAGAGTATAAATCCATAATGTTTAACTTAGTTTTTTTAACAAGATAATAATCTGCTAACAGAATTCCACCAATAGGACCCATCAATGCAGAGTAACCAACTAACCAAGTATACACAACTCTCACTTGACTTGAGAAGTCTCCAAGGTTGAAATGCAATTCCTAGAACTGCTGTTAGAAGTGCTCCTCTTTTGAAATTGAACGATGTGGGACTTAGATTCACAAGAGCATTTGCTGGTGCTACTACATTTGCAGCAATGTTTGTGGTGATTGTGGCTAGGCTTATACCAAGTATTGCAAGAATTGTAGTTGTGAAACCACCAATTTGACCTAGTAGTTGAATTGGGTTTGAAATAACTTGACCAAATATTACTTTTGTAGATGAAGTCACCGCTATACCGACAAACGTGAATAGCCCCATGAAGATAGGAAGACCAATTTGACCTATTACTTGGTCACTCTGGCTCTTGGCGTACCGTGTAAAATCAGGGATGTTAAGAGCTAGAGTGGCCCAAAAACTTATATTAGCGGTTAGAGAAGGAAAAAATAGAGACCAGAATTCGGATTTAGAGAGTTTAGGAGTTAAAGAAAGCATGTGACTAAAGCCGCTGGATTTGACATAAGACCAAACAAGGAGGCAAGAAGTGAGGAAAATGAGAATTGGAGCTGAGTACTTTTCTAATTCTCTAATGCCTTCAATTCCTTTCCACACAATGGACAATTGTGCCACCCAAAAGGCCATGAAGCAAAAAAATTCTATTGGGGAAGTGCCAAGCCAAGGTAGAGATTGAGAGAAAGAACTTTGTTTGATTGATTGTGGCAAAAGAAGGAAAATTGCCTCTCCACCAATCCATGATTCAATACCATACCAACCACAACCTACCAAGGCTCTTAGGAGGGTGGGAACATGAGCACCATGGATGCCAAAAGATGATCTTGCAAGAACAGGGAATGATATGCCATAACAGGTACCTGCAAATACATGATTAGTCAATGGATTTGCAAAATAATGACCAGCATTTTAATCCTTCTATGACTAGTAAACACGATTAATAAATTTAAGTAAAAAATAACTAAAATACTTGACTTTTTATAGTCATGGACTAGTTTGGAACTTTTAAAATCTCATAACTGAATTAACCAAACCTACAAAATTTAGGAGTATTAAAATTACAAGGGCAATTTTATATACATAATAGAACATAAAATAAATTAAAAGAAATTAGTGTGTTATAAACATTGAGGGCCGGATCTATACATACATTTTGGGGTCTTAGGGGAAATTCACCATGGATACCTATTTATATATAACATATTACTTTTTATTTCATGTCTTTAATCTTTTTAAGATGCAAAATTATTTATGAATGTTTTATAATCAATTAAATTTAAATAGATAATATGACTGATTCATTTATATACCTGGTAAAACATAAAGTTAATCTTAAATATCATTTAATTAATTTAAATTCGGTAAATGATTTTTTCAGGGTTATCAATGTTTTAATTATCAAATTATGCATTTAGAAAATAATCTAATATTTTTATATAGTTTAATGTTCTAATAAAATATATTAATTTTACATGTTCAATACTTCTTTCAATGAAGTATTATTATGTTGATAAAAATTATTTAAGTGTACTATAATACATAATACATTAATAAATTATTTTTTAATAATTAACACTTAATAATAATATTAAACAAAAATATTGTTTAGAGGCCTTATCAAATAAGGTATTCTAGGCGGTTATCTTTCTTGTCTAAAGCAAGATCCGGCCTTATAAACATTGATTCGTTTCAATTGTCAACTCAAGTAATTAAAAATTGAATTTAAATTTTATGATCTTAACGTGAAACCAAATACAGCCATAATCCTAGATCGGTCTATATCGATACGTACCTGGGTGACCAGTGAGAACCAAAGGAACTAAAAGGATCATGTTGGCTGCAACCACAGTGGCTATGCCTTGCCACCAAGCCATCCCAAGGTCAACAAGACTCCCAGCAAGATAATAAGAAGGGACCCCAACAACTAGTCCCACCCAAAGGCTAGCCATTTCCAACCCAGAAAATGTCCTTTCATTAGCTGCGGTTGGCTTCAGATCCTCGTTCGTTAGCGACGGATCAGGCGAAGCGAAACACACAGAAGAATTATTGGAGCATCTTGTTGAGACATTACTGTCAAAAACTCTGTTTTGAAGAATTTCAGCATGAAAGGACTTGTAACTTGTGTGTTTTGTAGGCAATGAAAGAAGGGTGGGAGAGTGAAATGGACTTTGGTTTCTTGAAGAAGATGAAAATGGATTTGGAGTGAGACTAAGATTGGTGGATTGAGATGGGATATTGAGGGTCACACATTTGGATACCATGTTGATTGAATTGATCAAGCTCTTTGTTGTTTAGATTTTATTTTGTAGAAACTAATGTAAGATGAAGCTAAGGTAGATGATGATGTGTGATGGGTAAGGAAATTAAAAAGAATTGTTTTTCCCCTCAAGTTTCTCTTCTGACTTTTGGGCATTATCTCCAAGCATGACGAGCAACAATGACAATTTGCCTTATTTTATACAATTTTTAATTAAAGAAAGAAATATATATAAAATCCAAGTTGTTATATGATTATTTGAAATTGTGTATGCATGTGATAGATAGAGTCTTCAGCTGAAGTTGCATGAATAAGCTGATGGCCAGCGCCAACACAGATTATATTATTAAGAGATTGTTCGTCGCCTAATGCCAGAATGCTTTAAAGGAAATATTAAAGGGCAACATAAATAAAATTTAAAGGCTAAAGTAAAAGAAAAATAAAGGAATGGATATGTTGTATTGATTTTGGCAGAGAAGTAACATTTACAATTACAACATCTATAATCTATAATTATGGAAAAACGGGCTAAGTCTGCCGGTCCGTTAAAAATTTGTGGGCTGGATTAAAAATTTTTGGCCCGTCAACTTACATGGCTCGCTTTGCCTAATCTATCAACCCATCGGGCTAGTGTCTATTTTTTTTTTACAAATTTAGTAGGGTGGGAGAGATTGACACCACCAAATTTTGAAAGTCCCACCATCCTTTAATATATAAGAGTTATAAATTTGTATGTCGAAAAGAATAGGGTGATCTTAATCCCTTCCACCATTTAGTAGTTGGAGTCTTGGAGATGGTTTTTTTTTTAAAACAATCTATTAAGGTCTAACAGAAAAAAGGGTCCAAACTAAAAAAAACAATAAAAATATATAAAAAAAACTTAGGTTTATAGTTTAAAGAAATAAAAAATCAAAGTTTATTAAATATAAAAAAACAAAAAGCAATAAAACACCATATTTTTTTTTAAAAAAAAAACTCATTTTTTGTTTTTTTTTTGAAAAAAAACTTTGTGGTGCAGAAAGCAAAATAAAAAAATGTCCAAAATTTCTTGTAATTAGTATGGCAAACAACTTATTTGTTAAAAAATGGGGTCGGACTAGCAAAATGAGCTCGTGAAAGCATGACAGGCTAACCTGGCTCGGCCTGCTTTTTGGCAGGATAAGCGGACTGCGTGTCAAGCGAGTTGGACTGACCCATTTTGTCACCCCTACACCTAATGTAGTACTACAACGTGGTTACTACGGTAACAATTATCCACATTTTAGAGCCATTACTTAAGTTAGAGTCGTACATTCAGTCAGACAAATGAGATCATTACTTAAGACCCCAAAATTTATAAGGCCTCAAGAAAATTATGAATAATAATATTAATATAAAAATTATTAATTTTTAATACAAGACCTAAATTTCTTTATAATACTATCAATATAAAAAAAATACTAATTACAAAAAACCATAATTTTTTTAATAATACTGTTAATATAAAAATTACTAATTTAATATAAGGCTAAATATTTTGTAAGGCCCAATCTAATATGTTTTATATCTCTTTTCTATCTTTTCATGTTCTCTTGTTTTTTAGACTGTACAAGTGAACAGTCATCTTCTTATGATTCAATCAGTTAAAGAATATTTTTGTGTTAATATTTTTATATATATTAGATTAATCTATTTCTTCTATTGAGAGTCCGTGTAAATAATTTTTAGAGTTCAAAAACATGTTTGTTTTTTAGTTTAATTCAAATAAATTTAAAATATTAAGGGAAGATGAATTGAAAAGATGTTATATTATAAATCTTACAAAGATTTTGAGTTCGGATGGGCATTCTGGCACTGATAATCTTCATTTGTTTCTATAAATAAAAGTGTCGAAAGAAGTATTATTATCAATTAAAATTAATACACCGTTAAAAATATTAAATTATATAAAAAGATTTGTAGAATATTATTAACTTTATATGTAATTGTTTCAGCGGTTTAAAAAAGCTTTTCAAAATTAAAATTAATTAAATTGTTTTAAGATCAACCAAGCGATTAAATGGATTAATAACCTATTTTATCTATTGATAGTGAAATGTTAAAGTTGCTTGGTTGTAAAACTTTAATAAGAAAATTTGCAGCTCAAAAAGTGGGAAAAATAAAATAAAAACCAAAACTTTATACCTACATAGATCTCAATCTTAATTTCGCTTAGGACGCTGAAATTGCTAGATACGCACCTGACTCAAGTTCAACCGGTGGTTGGATGCTTGGTTAAAATTTGGGATTAGTAATTGCTCGTCGGCTAACTTCCATATGATTACTTTTTAATCCTACGGCTGAGATTTGGCTAAGCTTCCAAAGTTGAATATTAATTGTGCGAGTCCACAACACTATTAATCTTTAAACATTTTAAGGTGAGAGAGATTGATATCACCTAATTTTAGAAATTTTATCATCCCTTTATATATAAGAATCGTAAATTTATATATTAAAAAAGATGGTGTCAGTTCTAATAGGGATGGTGCAAATCCCTTTCACCAAATTTTAATAGTAGGGCTGTTATGGATCGGCCCATAGCTAGTGTTGTAGTGGAGCTAATTTTAATTTTTTCAAAAAAAAAACAACTAGTAGGATTAATAAGAGGTATTAGTAGGATTTTTTTTAAAAAAAAAAAATCAAATCCTACGGCTAACTTCCATATGATTATTTTTTAATCCTACGGTTGGGATTTGGCTAAGCTTCCAAAGTTGAATATTAAATGTGCGAGTCCACGACACTATTATTAATATGTAGAGTTCACAACACTATTAATTAATCTTTAAACATTTTAAGGTGAGAGGGATTGATATCACTTATCTTTAGAAATCCCACCATCTCTTTATATATAAGAATCATAAATTTATATATTAAAACGGATGGTGTCACTTCCAATAAGTATGGTGTAAATCCCTTCACCCACATTTTAATAGTAGGGTTGTTGTGGATCGGCCCATAGCTAGTGTTATAGTGGAGTTAATTTTAACTTTTTTTTTAAAAAAAAGAAACTAGTAGGATTAATAAAAGGTATTAGTAGGATTTTTTTTTTTAAAAAAAAAAAAATCAAATCTTAATCTGCAATACACTTTCTTACAGAAATTCATAAACATCAAATGGAAATGATCATTTATATGAAAACAAAATATTCATCCTCATTAACTAGTAATACCCTCCTTGCCCCTACGGATCTTCGGATTCAGAATCAAACGTGTCCATGTCGGAGTCGGTACTGTCAGGCTTATCACACATAGGAGTGGTATAATAGAAAGGTTTAAGTGTATATTTGATCGAATTGCGATACACCGATGTAGGGTAGTTCAGATTGACTCCTGATTTTCCACCACCAAAGTCAGTGGGAATGTTACAAACATTGTCTGGGGAAGAAACCAACCTCACTGAGCATTGCTTTATATCCAATTCTTTTCCATAGACATATTTGTTCACATTCATGTCGTATTGTCCCAATTCATCTGTTGTATCGCTTGTATAATACACAACTCTGTTTCTTTTGTCCATGCATGTTAGGGACACCTTAACTCCTAATAGTGCAAGCACAATTAATAAGTAAAATAGGTACATACAATATGCAACTTGGGAAAAAGAAGTGTGTTTGGTGTGCGGTTTGCGAAAAGTGAGTATTTTTACTAGAAGTAAAAAATTGTTACGTTTTTTAACATGGATGAACTTTTGTCCATGTAAATCGTAATCATTTATATAGGCTGCATTAGTATTCTGGTCATTTAGTTTTAGATTAGGTTTGAATTTAGTCTCTTAACTTTTTTTTGGGTGAGCATAATTGCTACCACACTTATATCAAAATGCACCGCACAAATCTCTTTTTTTTTTTTGAAAATAACCTTCAATCATAGTCTTAAATCCAATTGAAATTGGGTTTAAGAATCCAGTTGGCCTCAAAACGCCAAACAATGCACCACACACACAAAACGGATTCCACGCAGATACTTATATCCGGATATAGCCTGATCTAAGATTCCGGTTGAAGGTTGATGTTTGGAAACTAACCAAATTCTTATATCTGGTTCCGTCTTGATTTAAGGATTATGTTGAAGGTTATTTTTGAAGAAAAAAAATAACATGTGTGGCCGGAATTGAAAAGCATGTGGTGACAATAGACCTAACCTTCTTTTTGTTTCATTTTAATTTCTTAACTTTCGTTTTGCGTAGTTTCAATTAATTAAATTGTTAATTAAGAAATGCCAAAATAGTAGTCGGAGGTGAGGAAGAAAATCACACAACATTGTATTTGGACATTTTTGTTAACTAACAAAAAAAAAAAAGAACATATTAATTAAAAAATATAAATAACTAAAATGAAGAAAAAAGGAAAACAATATAGTAGATAGAATTGAATATCATCATTTAAATTTAAGTGACTAGAATATTAATCTAGTCTTTTCATATATTCTTAAAATGCAAACCAAATAGAACCAAGAAGAACTATGGAGTTCAAGGAGTGAAGTCCGATTTCTAGTGGAGTAGATTTAAGAAGAGATTTAATGTGGAAGTGTGTGTTTAGCCGATAAAAAAAAAAAAAAGCGCATAACAATACCTTTAATTGGTTTACCACCATTAACCCATTCGTTCCATCCCTGTGTGCAATCCTGGCAGAGCACTTTTCCACCAACGTGAAAGATTTCTTGTTCATCCAAAGCTGAGACTACAAAGTTTTTGGGACAATAAGTACCCATTAGCATTGAGGCTGTAATGATCATAAACGCTAATGCAATTCCCATCTCTAACAATATAATTCACAAGGATATGTAGCTATATTGACATGAAAGGTGCAAATATATATATATAACAAGGTAAGTACTATTATATTATTGTGTGTGTTTGTTTGAAGAATTGGGAATAAACGTGGAAGAGCACTACTATAGGCTCTGGCCTCTCGACGTGCAATCCATTATTCAATTAAAATATATTTAGTTAATCATCATATATATTTTTTGGTCAAATCTTAGTTGAGTAATTGGACGAGCACCAATAATTATCATATACTAATTTGGGCTTTGTAACTTGTTGTAAGCCTATTGTTATGGTCATTTAAGTATTTTAATAATATTTATATATTAATATTTTAATTTTTTAATTTGAAGATTTATTAAATTTTAAAATGAATAGCAAACTAGTGACACATATTATGGAGGACAAATTAATATGCTCACCTAAAATGTATACTACCTCTGGTTTCCATTATAAGCAACAACTCTACTAACTTTTTTGTTTATTTTAAATATAGGGTTTAGTTAAATGGTGCTCGTAAGGCATTTGTTAAGTTTATTATAATTAGAAAAATAATTTTAAGTGTTTACTATTTCATCTTTTAAGAATATAAAAATTATATTTTTTAACATTTTTTTACTATATTTGGCTCTTTAAATAGTGTTCTTAAGACATTAGATATCATTTGTCTTGAAATGAGTATTTCCCCTATTACACTTTCAATGTTTATTCTTAATCATAGTAGATAAAGAGAATCTTCTAAACAAGTTGGCTTTTTAAAAAAAGAATCTATTTTTTAATTAGATAAATAAAATTAAATGACGTTAACCAACTTTCTCAATAAATGTATTTTTGGCTGTTTTTGTTTATATTCGGAAGCAGAGGTAATAATATATATACAAACTATATCTGCATTACATATTTGAAAAGATAAATCGTCGAATAGCTTCTTGGAAGATGAACCTTCTTAATAAGGTTGGCCGTTTATGTTTAACCAAATCTGTCTTAACGAGTATCCCCGTTTATAGTATGCAAATGCTTTGGTTCCCTACTTCCATATGTGAGCGTATTGATTCTCAAATCAATCATTTTCTTTGGAAGAATGCTCATGGTCGTGGAATTCACTTAGTTGGGTGGCATAAGACTGCGAAACCGCGACCCCAGGCTAGGCTTAGATTCTGAACATCAAGGGATTGTAATACGGCCCTCCTTGGCAAACAAGTATGGAAGCTTCTTAATAAGGATAATTCTCTGTGGGTCCATCTTTTCTCTCACAAATACCTCGGTAGAGGGTCCATTTTAAGAATGTGTCAAGGTTCTTCTCTGGTCTAACATAGTATGTGTAAAGTTGCGGCTCAATTGAAAGATGGATTTTCCTTATGTTTTGGGGAGGGGAATCTCTCTATTTAGTATGACTACTAGTTTAAACTGGGTCTTTTGTGTGTAATGGTCGATTATGTTCACTGTGAGGATGTTTGGTGTTGGATGGACAACTTGAATGGTTTTTATTCCGCTAGCAGTGCTTATAAGTGGTTGATTAGAGGGAACGAGATGAATTTTGGTAATACGCATTGCAGTTCCGTATGGAAACTTAGAGTGTCAGAGAAAGTGAATTTCATGATTTGACAAATCCTTCACAACTCTCTACCAACAAACCCTTTGCAACATCATAGAAATTTTGCAGTAGCCCCGGGATGTGCTCCATGCTCTAGCCAATTAGAGGACATTCTTCATACGCTCCGTGACTACCCTCACTCCCTTAAGTTTGGCATCGGTTCATGTCAATGGCCAAGGTTGATCTTGCTATTATGGATCATGTCTGTTGGATTGATAGTTTCTTAACTTCTCCATCAGCTCCTACGCTATGCATCATCATGTGGTGATCTGGCGGGGCGCTGTAATCAAGTTCTCAATGATGACAAGTGGCATATTGATTTTGTCATTAATTCTATACATACAGCTGTGAAGGAAATGCTCTATGAATTTCCCTTGGAGTGTCACCGGAATCGCAATCCACATCCTCCAATAGCCTAGTCACGGCCTATGGTTGGTTTGTCAAGATTAATGTTGACGGAAGAATATGGACATTGGCAGTATAGGTGGTATCTTCCGTAATCATGATGGTGCCTGGTTGTTCGGCTTCTAAGATAAGCGTCGAGCTTCTGAGATGACTCTCCTGGAACTCCAAGCAATTCTAGTTGGTCTTTTGTTAACTTGGGATCGTGGCTTTCGGTCTGTGCTTCTTGAGTCTGATTCTTTATTGGCCATGAGTTTGGTTTTGGATGCTACGGATACACATTTCCATGCCTATGCTGCTATCATCGCTGACATTCGGGCTTTGCTTCATAGGCCATAGAATGTCTCGGTCTCTCATCGCCTTTGGGAAGCCAATCGGCGCACAGATATCTTGGTCAAGGATGCAATTAACCTTTTAGAAGACACCCTTGTTCTTGAGGAATGTCCTCCTGTGATTACTCTTGCTCTTCTAGCTAATAAAATCGGGACTGCGTTCCCAAGAGGATCTTAGCTTATTTTTTCTCTTTATTATTTTGTTTTTTTGTTTCCTTTGTTACCAAAAAAAAATTCTATAGTCCGTAGACGAGTCATTCCCTTGACACCACACTTCAGTCACCTATCACTATAAAGTTTTACAAATTATAAATTAAAAGCAAACAAACTATATCTATTGAGTATTGCTCTCCACTAAAAAACAACAATCGCATGCATGTTAACTTAACTACCAACACTCTGGTACTCAACATTTCATCATGGTCTCACATATCTACTAACAAGCAACAAACACATGCATATATATTAGAGCAGTGGCAAGGCATAAAAGGACATGGAACCCAGTTATTACAAAAGTTAGAAATAAGTTGAAGACTTGGAAGGGTAGACACCTCTCCTTGGGTGGTAGAGTGACTCTCCTAAACTCTGTTCTAAATAATATGCCTATTTATTTTTCTCTGTAATGAGAGAGCCTAAAGGAGTAATAAAAAAAAATTCAAAGTATACAAAAGAGGTTCTTATGGGGTGGTAATGATGAAAGTCTAACTATCCCTTGGGTAAATTGGGGAGAGGTGTGTAAATCTAAATGAGAAGGAGGACTTGGTGTCAAAGATCTATTGGGGTTTAACTCAAATTTGCTTTCTAAATGGGGTTGAAGGTCTTAACAGAAAATGAGAGTTTGTGGGTCCAAGTTTTTAAAGGAAGGGGTGGTAGCTTTGTGTTTGTCAAAGAGGCATTTGTTGATCCATATATATCTATCTTTTTGCTCAAGATGATGGAAAGACATATGTAGAATTTGTGATATTCATGGGTCCAATTGGTTTTTTAAAGGGTTGAAAAGGAGGGTTGGGAATAGGGGCTCAACAAGGTTTTGGGAGAAATTTTGGCTTCGGGATAAATCTTTATGCCTCTCCTTCCCTCGGCCATGCCAAGTTAGTGAACAAAATTCATTATATTTTTATTTGGAGATGTCCAAGGCTTCCTTCCTTGGCGGTTATTGTGGAGAAGAGACCTTTTTGTTTAGGAGACTGAACTGCTATCTGATCTTGTGTTCAAAACTCAATTTCCAATTTTATTGAGATGTTAGGGATGGTTGGATTTAGAATCTGGGAGGGATGGAGGGATTTTTGGTAAAATCTGCCTACTCTTGAGACATCTCGTTCTATGACTCTCGGCCTCCTCTTCCATCTAATCTGCTCTTTATTTTAAAAAACATGTGAAAATGCTAGGCACCATCAAAAGTTTTGGCTTTTGCTTCGTTTTTGTTTCGTGATAGGATTCCAACTAAGGTAAATCTATGTAGAAGGGGTATATGAGGCTTTGTTTTGCAAGGTACATATGTGTTTTGTAACTCTCACTTGGAAAATTCTATTCATCTTTTTGTTGGTTGTGCTTTTGCTGGTTCAATTTGGAGGCAAGAGTTAGGTTGGATTGGTGTTCATTTTGTTGTGGCACCTTTCATTTTGGGGTGGTAGGCTCAGTTTCGAGGATTTTTTAAAGGAAAAAAGGTAAAACAGAAAGGCATAAATTTATGGTTTACAAATATTTGGTCACTTTGGATATATAGGAATTTAGTGGTTTTCAAGGATGAACCAGCTAACTTGTTAAACGTTATAGATCTTATTAAGATTCGGTCATGGTCTTAGTTTCATGGGTGAGGGGGAAATTCCTTTACTTTTTCTTATTGGTGTGTTCACCCCTTAGGTTATTGTATCTAAGGCTAATTATTCCCTCTGTTTCATTGCTTATTGTCTTTGATCTTTTGTTCTTCTTTGTATGTTGTATAAGCCTCTCTTGAGCACTCCTTGTACTCTTGATTATTTTCAATATACTTCTTTGGTTTACCAAAAAAAAATACATATATATTAATAACACACAACTAAAACCCTTGGTAATCAACATAGTATGTTACCCACATATATAAGTTATAATAAATATACCTCGAATTCCAAAACTGTATGCTCCACGCTCTCTAAGTTCCAAGCTAAAAGATGCAATCAATACCAAGTCATAATAACAAGACATTATAAGTAACATTTCAAACAATTATTAATAGAAGAATAACTTGTGAAATTTAATATTTTCAATTATTTTCTCTATATATTAAGGGTTACTCTATTTTGAGGATCCTCTTGCTAAACCTCTTTACCCTAATGAGAAAGAAGAAATATGGATAAGTGCAGTATTGATGCTAAAAGAATGTTTAATGAAACTCATACTAAGAAAGTACATAACCCCTAGATGATGAATTTGACTAAGAATGTTCATAAAATGCATCACCTAAGGGTTATAATCCAATTTCTTAGCTTTGACTTTACCAAACACTTTTCTAGCATCAACTAATTTATCCTCTATCTCTCATTTCTCATTAGAGTTCAGAGGTAAAGCAAGAGGTCTACAAAAATGTTTGGTTTTTTTAAATATCATTTTATCCGTATATTAAAGGTTACTCTATTTTGGGGGGACTCTCTTGTTCTTCCTCTTTCACCAAACCAAAAAAAATAAAATGGGAACAAGTGTATTATGCTAAAAGAATTTTTAATAAAACTTATACTAAGAAAGTGAATCATAGCACATTCATTATGCATTTGACGAAGAATGTTCATAGTAAAATGCTCATTGATAGGTTATAATCAAATTTCTTTGCTTTGGCTTTATCAAACACTTTTCTAGCATCAACTAACATATCCTCTATCTCTTCGATCTCTTATTTGAGTAAAGAGGTAGAGCAAGAGAGTCTTCCAAAATAGAGTAACCCTTAATATACATACAAAATCTTACAAAATATTAAATTTCACAAGTTCCCAAATTACTAATTCTTAAACCCTAATTTTTTAAATAGTACTTTCTTCTTTCCTAAATATAAGCCCCTAAAAAAATTAGTGTTCCTTTTTGTAAGCCCCCAACATAGGAAATTGGACATTTATTATGATTTTTCTTTTTTCTCCTAATTAATGAAGATAAAGGGATTTGATTTTCAAATGGAAGTATTTTTAAATTGGAGTAAAATTAAATATTTATGATAACTTTTCAAGGTACCAATGCATTTTCTAAATGTTAACACTTTTCTTAATATGTATAATATTTTTTTGAGGGGTTTATAATTAGGAATGGAGAGAGTAGTTCCTAATTACTAATTTTATGCACTAGTTAAGATTATAAAAATAATAATATTTTATTAAAAATGGTAGAATTTAATGTTTCAAAACTTGAAAATCATTTAGTGAATGCTTTTTATAGTAACTCCAATCATTTAAGAAGGTGTATTTATTATTCCTTAACAAGTGTCCTAAGGACACTGTTTAGCATAACCCTATAATTAATTTGATAATTTAACTTAAAAAAATTCAATTAAATGAGGACAATAATTAAGAAATAGATAATTATAAAATAATGAGAATAGAAGAGAGACTCTAATGATTTAGGATATACATTAATTCATTTGGAATATGTTTAATGATTAAATAATTAATTAGTTATGAGTTACTCCCTCCAGTCCGATATATAGGTCACCTTCTAGAAAAAATCTTTGGTCATAAATATAAGTCACTAACTAAGTTCAAATCCTGGCGGTGTGTATAGAGAATGCTTTGCTGGGAGAGGCTTTGCCCACTTCGGTGATCTCTACGCCTCGAGGGGATTAGTCTTCGGCTATCGGCCGGAGATACCCTTGGTTCACCAAAAAAAAAAAAACTAACTCATTAATTGAGTTTTCCTCTTTTACCCCTTGTACAATTTTCAAATATTTAATTAATGATGGAGTGAGAAAGAGAGTGTAATAAGAAAGAGAAATGTATATTAATTTCTAAAGCATTTACTAGCACATTTAAGTTGAGGGCATAGTTTGAAAATTTCTCTTTTTTTAGACAAATTTAATGAGCTAACTACTGTTCGTTGGTTTTGTTGATTCGGTTAGAAGTGACTTATATATAGAACCGGAAAGAGTTTAATAAGAGAGATGAGTTCGGAGATACAATTGTTATATTAAATAATAATAATAATAATAATAATAATAATAATAACAATAATAATACTTATAATAAGAGATAATAATAACGACATGATTAGCAGAGTTGGGAGTTAAAAGATAGAATAGTATTAAAGACAAAGTCTATAAATAACAAGTTAAGTTTTTCTTTTCCTCATGTCACATTGTGTTGTCGTAAAGAGGAAAGAAACAAGAAAGAGAAGAGAATAGAATAGAAAAGGAGTCATTCTTGTTCACAGACGGAAGATGGTAATCGAAGGCTAGTTATCGTAATAGGTGACAATAGAAATTCCAATAACTATGTATAAAACTCCCTGTGTGTTTATAGTTTATAGATATAAATATATATTTTTATATGTTTTGTATGATTTAAATGTGTTATACATATTCTGATGACATATGGTATGCTAGAATACGTGGTTAGATAATAATTAAAAAAGATGCCTTCGGGCAAGAGACAATGTTGCCTTATGGCTAAGTTTTTAATAAAAAAAATTAAATTTTTTAATTTTAATCTTATTATTTAATTTTCTTTTGGTCCTTTAAAAATGTGATGAAAAAATTTAACATTTTTAAGAACTAAAAATAAATTTTTTGAATTAAGTTGAATTAAAATGAAAAAAAAATTGTTGGGATTTAAAGCTTATTCAAACCTAAAAACTAACTATTTTAATCTAGAAAATAATCGATTAACCATTGTAAAAAAAAATGAAACTAATCATAATTAATGAAATAAATAGAGAGTAATTTTACCTCAAGAATGTGGTGAAGTGCAATTTAATCAAACCATGATGAGTGCAATTTACCCTTATTTTTTTCAATGAAAAAAGTTATTATTTTACAAAAATAAACAATGACAAACGGGTTATTAATGTGTTCTTATTGTTATCAGACCAAACTGCGCGCATGCTTACTTGTTAGTGGTATAAATAGAACTATTTTTTTTGGTAATAGATAGAACTATTTTGGAACATAATCAATTTAAAAAATAAATCTTTCATATAAAGTAAAAAATAGATTTGGTAGATAATTGATAATCGATATAATTGAAATTGATTCTTATGATATTTTCTATTCAAATCTGTTTTCTTAATTCTCAACAAACCAAAGCCATTTAAAATTTTATCGTCAAGTTATCCGGTCTTTTTTTTTTTTGGTAAATAAGTTATCCGGTCTTTAGTTTTCAGAAATGTAAACTTATCCAGTCTAAAGTTTAAAAAGTTTAATTGATACTACGTAATAGTACACAAAAGAAATTTAATTGGTTATATAGTTAAAAAAAAATCTTTTAGAATCGTAAACTTATTTAAAATGTGTTTGGATTAATCATAAGAATTAAGTGTAGAAAAAATTAATTTTCTAAAATATAATTGTTTTTATTTGTATATATTTACTGTGAAAATAGATTTTTAACCTAATGTTTTTAAACTTTTTAAATTAATGTTCAATGTTTAATTAAAGGACCAAAACTTTTTCTTTTTATTAAAAGAATAATTAATTTTTTTATTATTACAAAATTAAACCATCGAACATATGTTCCACTCAAAAATATTTAAACATGATCTCACTAAAAAAAAGTATCTAATCTAATTTAATATGCAAAATTTTATAAAATAATTTTTTTTACGAGATAAAGTACAAAATTTTCACAAAAATATAGCAATAAATAAATAATTAAATTTTCTAAACATGAAGTAAACCAACCATATTCCACGGAGGAATCCACAAAAATGCATTATCTACCTTGTACCCAAGATAAGGAATAGGGTTTGGTTTAGTTTCCACGGTAAATTAAACACGTTCAACGAACCCAAAAAAAAAAAAAGAAAAAAAAACACGTTCACTCTGATTCAAATATCCAATCCAAGTCACCTCCTCAATATATATAGCGTATCTCTCATCCATGTACACATAATCATTGTTCACTCCTTCCGCACAAAAAAGTTCTTGTCCTCCTTAATCCTTGGCGAAATTCGCGAAAAACCCAAATCTTCCAATTTCTCCATATTCACTGGGAATAGTAAAACTAAATTAATTATAGTTTAGTTTAATCAGATAAAAAAAATAATTTAATTATGAAGCTTATTGAAAAGGATTTCGCTCCTAACCAAACGGGAACGGCGAAGATCGTCGCTCAAGAACCCGACGACGTGTGGGTCCTCTACAATGTTATCGTCCCCGGAGACGTCGTCACCGCCAATACCACACGCAAAGTGCACCTCGAATCCACCAAAAGCACCGCGTCACGTGTCAGGGTCACGCTTCAACTCAAGGTCACGTGCCGCGAGTTTCACAAAGACTCCTCCACGCTCCGCGTGCATGGCCGCAACATCGAAGCGAACCAATACGTCAACGCTGGGTCCTTCCACACGTTGACTCTCGAGAGGAACAAACCTTTCGACCTTCGCAAGAAGATTTGGAAAAACGACGCCGTTGAAGCGTTGCAAGAATGCGTTGAGAATTCTTCGGATGCTGACGTGGCCGTTGTAATTCTCCAGCAGCAACACGCGGAGATTTACTTGATCGGAAAAGGTGTAACCACGCGCTGTTCTAGAGTTGAAGCCTCCTCTTCGCAGCCGCAGCAAACGAGAAAAGCTTCTGCCTCGAATAACGTGTTTTTCCGTGAGGTTTTTGCGGCGTTTATGAAGCACGTGGATTTCACCGTCGTCAAGAGCGTCATTATAGCCAGCGACGCATCGGCGAAAGACGAATTTCGCAGGTGAGCAATTTTATTTTATTTTATTTCCGGAATTGAGCGTGTGTTTACATGATCTTTCGGAAATTAATTTGCGAGATCTTGTTTTTTTTTTATTTTTTTTATAACTGATTATTGTTACTAATACTATTATTAATAAATAATTCTCTAAAAAGTCAACTAGAAATAGTTAATACATTTAATATGGATAAAAAACAAAAGAAATAATAAATACATTGGAAAAACTATAAAATGTCTTATAAGAAGGAAGGACCATAAAAACCTTCTAGATTGTCTTATATAAAGGACCGGAGGGAGTAATTAGGATTTATTAAAGAGTTATGATTTTTGTACTCAAGTTTTCCTGTACTCAATATAATCAATTGGATATATACGTTGAAAAACTGGTTACATTAATTGTTATTTTTTTGTTATAGTGTTTTTTGGATTTGGTGGTTACACGGGTAAAAATATGTGGTTACAGCGTAAAAAATAAAAATTCAACAAAACTTCTACGCGTGAGTATAAAAAACATGAATAGGATGTTTATCAAATTAAACATTCCCCGGCAATTACTCTTACCAGGTTTCTTCTCTCGGAAGCGAGGAGGTTAAAGATGAAGAGCATAGAAGAGAACAAGTCGCGAATCATGGTGGTTGGGTCCACAACCAACGGCAACATCGGATTAGGGGAAGTATTAGGTGACAAGGCGGTGATGAACGTGATAAAGGACAGCAAAGTAGGGACTGAGATGAAGGCTTTCAAGGAATTGTGGGATATGGTGTCCAACAATTCAGATCGCGCGTGTTACGGTCCGAAGAACGTGGAAAGCGCGCACGAGATGAGAGCCATTGAAACACTTCTCATAACAGACGATCTCTATAGAAATGCAGAGACAGGGACAAGGGAGAAATACAGTGGTTTAGTGAAGTCAGTGAAAGAGGCAGGTGGAAAGGCTTTGGTGTATTCCTCCATGCATGTCTCTGCACCACAGCTTTCTCAACTTACTGGTGTTGCTGCCATTCTCAGGTTTCCCTTGCCTGATCTTGAAGACGAAGAGGTTGAGAATTAGAGGGAATGCTGGTCCCTCTGAATTGCTTTAATTAGTTTGTTGTTTTTAATGTATTCTAGTTCTTCTTTACTTTTTATTGTTTTATTCGTTCAGTTGTTACATGTTAATCTCCTGTTGAAATCATGATGTTGGTGTAAGTTTTACATTTCATTTGTGTTTCAGAATAAATAAAATAAATATTGATAAAATTCGTTTATTGTGATTAATACTTCTATTTATAATTGTTCCTAACAAACAATTACAAGTCATAAGACTCATTATGTCTCTCTTAAGACTTATATTAACGTCATGTCTCTTCATTTATATTTTAGAGTTATGTTTTATTGAGATGATGCCCCTTCATTCAAATAATATAGTATGTCTTTTCATTCTAATTATTAAATCACATTTATTTGTCACTTAAGTAAGACATTTCTTACATTCTCCTATTTGCTCAGGGCCGCCCTTTCTTTAGTCAAGAAAGGCACCTATCTAGAATCTCTATTTGATAACCGATAGTTTACTGATTAATTAACATTGACGATTACACAATTTTTATTTTCTAAGATAAAGGTAAACACCATAGATTAAAAGACTGAGATTAAGTGTATTTTTTATGAGAAATCTTGATCAAAGAATAAAAAAATAACTATTATCGGTTGCTCTAGTTGCTCCCATGTTTTTCTTTCTTCGATCAAATTGTTTTATTTAAGAACGTTTGATTTTAGTCATTTTTTACCTACACTCTATCTAATCTTAAAAAATAAAGGTTGTGAATATAAATTAATAAGTGAAATATCACGGAGGTGTAAAGTTACACCTAATTTAAAGGGTGCATCGTAGCATTGACCTTTTTTAAATGCATAATTTGCACATTAAAACATTAATAACTCTGAAAAAATATTTACAAAATTTAAATTAATTAAATCATATTTGAGATTAACTATATGTTTTACCTGACATATAAATGAATTAGTCATATTATCTATTGAGATTTGATTGATTATAAAATCTTCATAAATAATTTTGCATTTTAAAAAGATTAAAGACATAAAATAAAAAAGTAGTATGTTATATATAAATACATATTTATTGTGAATTTCACCTAAGGCCCCAAAATGTACAGATCCGGTCATAGATCCGATCATACACTTGCTCATGTGACAAAGTCTTTTATGTTTTAATTATATATCAATAATAATGTGCATAACTTAACATGCATTACTTTAGTGTATAACAAGAATCACTACGCCAGAATCGCGATAATATACCAGTTCTATGCTAGTGGTTGTGCTCCATTTCCGTCGGTGGTGCTCGCCGTTCTCCGCCTTAACCCGTCGCTCTTCGTTGTTCAGCTGTGTTGTTCACCGTTCTCTAGCTCCGTTCTGCGTTCAAATAGGAGAGTTGAGGTAAGAATCCCCATTAATTTTTGTTGTACTTAATTTGGATAATATGAAAGATGAAGATATAAAATACATAGATTAAGGTAGAGGGAGCCATTAATTAACTTCTTAATTAATTAATGGAGGAGTGAAAATGGTAAGTTGAAGTAGGAGGTAGGAAGGGGGCAAGGATGCTTTTCTGTTTGGACCAAACCAAAGCCAGCCACATATTGTGACCTAGTATAGCTTCTTAACAATTTCATTCCTACCTTCATTGTGATTTGTTGATTTCTTAACAATCTGCTACATTCTTAACAAATTAAATTGTGTTCAATTATTTATTAGTGTCAAAAGAGATATAGTAATCCTGATAGTGATCTTTTCTGTTTCTAGTTTTTTTCTTCTCTTTTATCTGCAAAAGGTGATGAGGTCATTTTACACTTTCATTTTAGTGGCTTTCAATGGTGGAGTTGGATTTATCTTAGTTTTCCCCCTTTGTTTTTGCAGCTTGCTGGGGAAATTCTGCACTAGCTCTTGCAATGACAGTAAAATTTAACATGTTAGGAATATTGATTGTGAGTCATAAATAACTCTGTAAGCTATAAAATTAATAAAAGCAATGATAGCTATGTAAGCTTCTTTGATTCTAGAACTCATAAATAACTATGTAATTTTCTTACACAGTATTCTGTGTGACCTTCCCTTACAAGTCAGAATTCGGAAATAATCTTCTTTGATTCTAGAACTCATAAATAACTATGTAAGTTTTAAAAGCAATAATAGCTTGATCTTTACAAGTTTATGCTTTTTGCTGTTCATTAGTTTGGGAGTTACTAATACTGATACTTTCTTTTTGTAGTTGTTGAGTTATATGATGGTGATTTATGATAACATTTAATGTGCTTCATATCTTTGTCTATTTACATAAAAAGAGTTTAAAATTAAATCATTATCATATAATTGTTCAAGAGTTTAAAATTAAATCATTAAATCCCAAGTCTTTTCCTCTTTTTCTTCTCTTCTTTGGCATCATAAAGAGAAAATCTAGTGCTTTAATTTTATGGCCATACAGGAAAATATAAATGGCATAGAAGCAGAGTTGTGTTCTTGGTTTTATGAGTACTTTCTGTTCAATTGGTTGGAAAGTGACTTGTCCCCACAAAGATGGCAAAATCCAGCACATATGTCATAAATCATGACTAATGCACTCATCCTGATTTATTTTGGCATACTATTTATACTACCATGAATGATAACTCATTAACAAAATAGAAGCATTAAAACATACTTGCAGTGAAAGTTTGTAATTTTGTATAATATTAAGTCAGATTAAAAACAATGGTTGAGATTGTTAATACACAAAAATACAATCACATTGGATTGTCTCGGTTTTTGTGCATTAACAATCTCAACTATTAATTTTTGCCTCAGTTTATTTATTTTTCACTTCTAATTCTACTAAAATCTAAACCAAACGGACCTTAAATTGTTCATGCCAAGCTTTCTAATAACCCTGAAGCTGTGAAATCTATATACCATTACATTTAAGGAAATGGAAATTGATTATCTATATCCAGGTATATATAAAAAACAAATTTAACTTGCCTATAAAAAAACAAATTTAACTACCAGAATATGGTACAATAAAGACTACTAATTATACAATAGGAGAAACAAAGTAGACGAATCCAAACACAAATATGAAAAGGAAGAAGCTAACACGAAGACCTACAAATTAAATATTGATATTCCAAAACAAAGCTTTATCAAAACAAGAAAAAAAAATAGTAATAGCTCTCAGCATACAGACACAACTAGAACAGTCATCACAACACAATCTCAAGCTAATCCACAATTCCTAAGAAAGTTAATCAAGCTAACCCACATTCTCTAAGCAAGCTAAGTTAATCTATAAACAAAATGGAAATTCTAACCTCAAGAAGACAAGTAGGTTGAATGGCACATTCTCTAAGCAAGCTAAGTTAATCTATAAACAAAATGGAAATTCTAACCTCAAGAAGACAAGTAGGTTGAATGGCAACCATAGAGGAAAGTGCGTCACCGGGAAGCAACCGCCGGCAATTTTTTTGTTTCCCTTGTTGCAAGGGAAAATACAATTTTTAAAGCTTTAGTTACGTTTTCACAAAGGGAAAATATTTTCTTTTTGGATAAGCACAAAGGGAAAATATTAACATTGAGTAAACAGAAAAAAGTTATTTTGCGCTAAAAAAAGAGAGATCAAGTTATTTTAATTTGCATCAATAAATAATAGGTCAAATAGAAAACTGGGCGGAATATAGAAGCCTGTACAGGTAGGATTGTAATTTAAATTCAAAGGCTAGTATAACTAAGGTTTTTTTATTCAGACCGAGAAAGCTCATATCTATTAGGGTTGACCAAAATAAGGTCACTTTAAAGTTATATATGATATTTTATTTAATTAAGTTTTTTATAAAGTTAGTTTATTGTTTATTTATTATTATCAACACACTACCAAAATAACTTATTTGGAAATATTATTTAGTTTCATTTAAATTAATTATTATTTGGTTAAAATTATCTGATTATTAAATAAGTACTCTAGATATAAAACTCATAATATCTTTATCAATATAAATTGAAATGATGAAAAAAAAATCAATATAAATAAAAGCTGATGAAAAACATATACAAATGTTGAGAGACAATTATAGTCACCTTCCATCCGTTGAAAAAGGTGAGAAGAATGGGTCACAAGCAATAAAGAGAAGGTTCATATGTAAAGTGCAAAACTTCCAATTTTATTTGTCTTTGCAAACTGATGATCAACGTTGTTGGTATTGAAAGTCAAGTGTGAAGTGGGTAAATAAATCCCACATTGAATGGTTAAAAGTAAAGTGAAGGGTTTATAAGTCGAAAGACTCTTGCACCTAATGCCTTAAGGTTTTGGGCTGCATTGTGGTGTTCTTTTCTTATATATTCCCTCTGGTTGCATTCTAAATCGTCTTTTTTTTTTTTCATTTTGAGAAGTAGATACTAATTTGCTTCTTAAAATAAGCAAAAAATTTGATTATTCTTATTGTTGCTAAACATACACAGCTTCTGATTTTTGTGATAACGTCTTAAAAAATAATAATCAATTATTTTTAAATTTAAACAAATGGGCTCTAAAATTGGACCTGTTTTTGAAATGGTGAAAATTTTGGTTCATGTAGTTCACCGTTTGTTCAAATGCCCCTTAATCTTAGCATATAATGCAATGCAAGTATGCAACTACTTATTAGAGTTAGAAAAATAAGTTATTAGTTACGTTCTATAAACTAAACTAAACTAAACATGATATTATTATTATTGTTGTTGTCATCGTCGTCATTATTGTCGTTGTCGTTGTTGTTGTGGTCATCGTTGCCGTCATATTGTATTGGTGTCATGATTAATGATTTTTTTTATGACACTAAACAACATTTTAGGGTCTTCCAAGTCTTGTGGCACTAGCAGCATGAACTTTTCAATAAAAAATATAATGGATAGTAAATCGATTTTGGCCATAATATCAAATAAAAATTACTTTACTATGTTGTAATTAATTGGTTTTGCCTGAGTTTTGATTGTCAATGAACATATGATGCACTAACATGACCGAGGCATAGTAATTTGTTTGTGAACTTGAGCTAGAGCCAAATAGTCAACCCATGCATTTATTTCATTATTCTTGGTTGCCACTTTTAGCCTATTATGATTATTCTTGAGTAATTGCACCCTTGCCATCAAAATATGTTATTTCCTATCCCTTTGAGATGGATATTGGTGCATGTACATTGATAGTAGATCTATGAAATTGGTTGTGTTGGATGGTCTCTTAGTAAGTACAAAAAAAAAAGAAGGAAAAATCCCTTCATATAAAAAAAGAGATCATGTTGAGGAAGTCTTCTAAGATCAAAATAAAAGAATTATATATATATAGAGAGAGAAAGAGTTTGTATCCATTGACACCGATTAGTTTTAAACTAACTCTTTTAAACGATATGTCGAAGTTTTTTTTTACGAAACACACCGTTGGACTGAAACTACTTATCATATAGATTATGTCTACAAAATTCCACATAAATCCGAGATCGTTTAACACTCCATCAACGTACTAAAAAATAACGTAAAATATGGTTTTAAAATAATGCAAATAACAAGCAAGTTCTGAGATCTCAGAGGAGTTCATAGCTTGTTCCCCCACTCCAATGTTTCCTTCACATTATGTTGCGCTCCACTCATACCTACGTTACCATTTTAGCCCGTTGGTATGCTAGCTTTTAATCGCATTTTTAAGGTCCTCTTTGGGGCTGGGAATTTATCTATCGGTCCCACTGTGGGAGCCAGATGTTCACTCAAGGCTCTCGGTCCCTGACTACGAATATGTTCCATCGCCTGAACCCTAACAAGAATGTTTGTGTTTATGGTAAGCATGCCATACAAGTGAGACGGTTTCAAAGTTTGCCATCTTGATGCAATGTTAGACTATCCATGTCCAAGGTACGTACATAATACGGATCGAATCCATCGCACACTAAATGATCCATCAAATCCTTCTCACTTATGCTCAACGGTTTTCGGACATCCACTTTCGATTCATGTTTGTAATCTATGACAACCATTAATATTACACACAACAATGAATTGTTTAATGGAAAAGTCAACTCTAGAAAATTCAAGAACACTTCATGGATAACAATTCCTATAAATTGTTGTTGAATAACAAACTAAGGTACATCGAACCTAATACATATATGGACATAGGTAAGAGAAATTAGATGATGAAATAGTTTTGCCACAAATAAATTTAACAAGAAACATTGTCACCTCTATTGCTTGAAAACCAAGCTCCCGACACACCAACTTTGTTGAAGTTGTTTTTCTTATACTAGAGCCAATTTGCTTCAAACCCTATTTTTTGGTACCAATATCAATAAATTTCTCATGCCAAGCTTTCAAATAATTCTAAAGATGTGAAATATATATACCATTACATTTAAGGAATGGAAATTTATAATTTATATCCACGTATATAAAAAACAAATTAAACTACCCGAATTTGGTAATAAAGACGAGTAATTATACAACAGGAAAAACAAATTAGACAAATCCAAACACAAATATGAAAAGGAAGAAGCTAATAGCAAGACCCACAAATATTAATATTCCAAAAAAAAAGCTTTATAAAAAAAAAGAAACAAACCAGAAATAGCTCTTAGCATACAGACACAACAAGAATAGCCATCACAACACAATCTATGCTAATCCACAATTCCTAAGCAAGCTAACTTCAAGTTCATCAATCTAATCCACATTTCCTATGCAAACTAAGTTAATCCACTAACAAAGACTGAAAATCTAACCTCAAGGAGGCAAGTAGGTTGAACGACAGCCAAAGAGGAAAGCGCGCCACTGGGAAAGGACCACGAACGACAGAGAAAGCATAACAGAGACAAGGACGAGAGGCAGTGGGGATGAGGGGCAGTGTTAGGGCATGAGAGTTACATCGACGGAAATGGAAGAGTTAAGGCAAGAGAGATTGTGAGAGTGATGAAGAGTGGGAAGAAGAGGGGACACGCTACCATTAGCACTGGAGAAGAGTGCGCGAGATTGGGTATGCAATTGTAAATAAATAAACAACAATTATCACTATAAGCACGTCTGAAGATGTCAAAAGTAAATAAATAAACAATTGTAACTAACCATCATACCCAAGGTGAGCAGTCCACAGGGTCTAGGAGAGTTTAGGTCAATGTCTCTTGTTGGATGCATGTATAAAATAATATCTAAGTTGCTGGATGAGAGTATAAAAGGTGTTATGCCATCAGTAATCTCATAAAACCAAACAACCTTCGTCAGGAGTAAGAACATGATGGACGGAGTCATAATAGCAAATGAGGTGTTAGATTATGTCAAGAGACATAAGATTCCATCTCTATTTTTCAAAGTTGACTATGAAAATTCTTACGACTTTGTTTCATGGAAGTTCCTAACCTACATGATGAGGAGACTTGGTTTTGAAGAAACTTGGTGTACATGGATTAAGGAATGCTTAGAATCTGCTAGTTTATCTGTTTTGGCCAATGGCTCTCCTACGGCTGAATTTACAATGGAAAAAGGGTTGAGACAAGGGGACCCCATTGCCCTATTCTTATTCTTGATAATAGCAGAAGCGCTATCAGGTTTAATCAATAGTGCAATATAAGTTAAAAACATAAATAAATACAAATATTTATGGATCTTGAGTTGAAAAAGACAAAGAAAATGACAATGTTGTAAGAATCCTAGTTTAAGAAGATGAAATTATTATTTCACCTTGTGAATAGTGTTTTCATCAAGTTCCTATCCATCTCCTTTGGTAGTATGTAGTAGGATAAGATACTCAATTACGCTACTATCACATGGCATCAAGGTAAATATGTAATGAATGATTTATGCTATATTGCGCATAAATTGTGGAAACATTATGGGTTTTTTTTTCTTGTTTACATGAAAAGATACAATTTTTAAAGCTTTTAGGTTTGCACAAAGGGCAAATATTAACATTGAGTAAACTGACCAATTGGTTATTCAGCACTAAATAAAAAAAGGAGACCAATGTATTTTAATTTAATTTGCATCACTCAATAATAGTTCAAATAAAAAACTGGGCAGACTACACAAGCCTGCAATCAATATAGGGTCAGGATTGGAATTTAAATTTAGAGGCTCACATAACTAAAGTTTTTCTATTCAGACTGAAAAAGCTCCTACCTATTAGGGTTGACTCAAATAAGGTCACCTTAAAGTTATATGTGATATTTGATGTAATTAGGTTTATATTTGTTAGTTTATTGTTTATTTATAAGTAGTAACACACAACTAAAATAACTTGGCTTATTGGGAAATATTATTTTGTTTCATTCAAAATAATTATTATTTGGTTAAAATTATATGATTATTAAATAACCCTAGATATAGGACTCATAATATCTTTATTAAATATAAGCTTTTGTAAAATTTTTTAGAAAAAAACTATTAATGTATAATAAATGTGCACTATAAAATTGAAATGATGAAGACAAAATCAATATAATAAATGCTGATGGAAAACAATTACAAACATTGAGAGACAATTATGACGCCTCCCATCGATTGGAAAAAGTGAGTAGAATGGATCACAAGAAATAACAAGAAGGTTCAACATATACCGTTCAAATCTCTTACTTTTAATTGTCCTTGCAAAGGGATGATTCACCTGACGGTGCCTTGGTGTTGGGTTATTCATTTTCAGCAGTTCTGTGTTCGGAAGTAAGTGTAGGATGCTATACCTTCTAAATGATCTTTGTTTCTTTTTTATTTTTTTCATTTCCCCATCCTTTTTAATTGCATTTGAAGTTCCTATAGTTATTTAATTGTGTAATTGTAGTTTTTTTAGTTTAAATTAGATGTTAATTAGTCTAGTTTTTGTCCAACATCAAACGAATTTTTATTTATGATATTGTGGAAGATTATTTATTTAATTTGTGATGAGTAACCGAAAGTAAAAAATATTTTTTTTAAAAAAAGTAATAAACCATTTAAATTGGACATAAATTAGACCTTAACACTCAATTTTTACTTTTTAAATTTTATAAAGACCAAAATCACTCAATTAAATAAAAGGAACTAAATCTGTACAAATGACCAACTATAAAGATTGAAATTGAAATACTGTTAAACCTCTTGTTAAAGTTCAACTTTAGGTTTGGTTGGAAAAAGAAGTGGTCTGAATGTTTTTAAAATTGGACCAGTTTTTGAAATGGTGAAAATTTCATATAGTTCACCATTTCTTTAAATTCCCCTTAATGTTAGCATATGATGCAATGCAACTACAGAAACTATTTATTAGAGGTAGAGAATTTTATTAGTTCTATAAAATATAAAGTAAACTAAACATGATATTATTATTATTATTATTATTATTATTTTAAGATAGGTTGTAATCATATCATATTCGGGTCATGATTAATGGTTATTTTATCCCACTAAGCAACATTTCAGGGTCTTTCAAGTCTTGTGGCACTAGCAGCGTAAAAACTATAATCGATTTTGACCATAATATCAAATAAAAAATTACTTTACTTTGTATTTTAATAAATGTTTAAAAAAGTTAATTAATTTTACGGCATAAGTTGATTATAATAGTTTATGATAGTTTTTTTGTAAATTTTGTTTTTTATGATAATTAGTTTTTTTTCAACAATTTGTTAAGGTGGTGATAATATAACAAAAGCTACCCCTTGAGAATTTATTTATATTATATTTTTGAAAACTCCTAACTCCATTTCAGCAAAAGGAAAAAAAGAGACTAACTCTTGGCTATTTAGTTCTTTGTAATGCTGTACTATTTTGTAGTTTTGCCTAAGTTGATAAATATCCTAGCCTATCTGTGCAACGTGAGTGACTTCAATATCTGATGATGCTAATTGGTGCAAAAATGTTTGTTTTGAGGTTACTGTTATATGAATTCAAAATTACACATAAATGAGATCATGGACAATCAAAGAAAAACAATGCTAATCAGTACGAATAGCGTTTTAACAAAAGATTAAGAATTATGAAGAGAGAGTATACGAAGAAAGCTAAGTGGACTTTTTTTAATCAATCAATAAATGATGAATGGTAAAATGAAAAATTATAAGAAACATATACAAAATGTTACTACTATTTATTGTTTTTAAAGATAACTGCTTGTTTCATTAAATCCACTAAAGCCAATTTTATTTAGTTGATTTGATGGCTACGGAAATGCTGCTTGTAAGTAGTAGTATTTTGGTTCGAATTCATGCATGTGTATTTGATTTTTATAAAAGAAAAGCAATTTTAGAGCCAATTTGGGTGTGAAAAAAATCACACGGCTGTTTTCCATACCATGTAACGTTTCTTAGCTTGTTGTCTATGTATGATAAAAAGCACCACTTAACACTTGGCACGTTGAGCGTGAAAAATTTCATGGACATTTTCCGTACGATATAATGTTTAACACGTCTATAACTAACCATTTATGTGTAGGATGAAAACACCAGTATGACTTTGTTTTTCTTGAATTATTACACAAAACATTATAGTAATAAGTATACTGGCCATCTTCAATTAAAGAATGAAGAAATTCCTCACCTGAACAAAACACACAATGGCTAAACCTCAAGTGTAAAGAGCATGTTATTTTTATAGTTGTTTTTGTTCCTCTTTGTAGAGTATCTACCGCCGAAAGCAATGACTAATCCAGACGTCGTTAATGGGTATGTACCACCACGCCAAACTTCATGGTTACAACCTTCGATGCTTTAGGCTAACGCTAACATGACAACAATTTAGTATGTTAAACAAATACCAAAGCAATAATACTAGCTTTTTTGTTTAAAAAAAAATTAATTCATAATTTTGTATTTCCATAATAAAAGCTTTTGAAAAATAATTATTTAGAAATTAATTGTTACCAAACATACACACTTAACCAATGGATTAACATAACTAGTTTTGTGCTTCATAATAAGATCACCTTGAAACCATGGAAGAATGATTGTAACTCATGCAGAGCTTAAACCATTCTTTATTTCATTTTTATTACTAAAATATAAATACATTGATGGTGCCACCCTGTAACCTCTTCACATTATCTGTGCTAATCAAAACCAATTTCATCTATAACTATAGGTTATTCTAATTATACCATTCATTTATCCATCACACTCTTCTTGCAATCCATTTTGGAGTTATTTGATTTTGCCAACTCTCACATGCTCCCTCTTCTAAAAACTCATAATTACCTTTGCAACAATTTCAACTGTCTTCACACACACCAAGGATCGTGTCCAATGGTCTCACCATTTGATTTCTAATCTTATATATAAATGGTAGGATTATGGATTAAATCATATTGTTTAATTAATTTGTAATTTCAATTAATCTTGATGAATTCTGCAATGTCTTATTTTGTTGTCTCTCAAGAAGAGTTTGTTCTATTCTACAAAATGGACAGAGAACTCTACACAACCCTCGTGACAAACCTCTCCCACGACCCAGAAGAGTCCATGCAAGTCCTTGCGATGTGGCTTTGGTTGGAGAGGGCTGACTTTCGTAATTTAGTCCAGCAGATAACCTCACTACCCTTCATTTTAATCAATGAAGTCGTAGATGAAACCATCAAATGTATGAATTGCATAAACAACAACATCATTCCCTATTCAGTAGGCAATGAAGGTAATGTCCCCATTATGCAGAGCCTCATGGAGAGGGAAATCTCTCTCCGGTACTTCTTTGAAAACCGCAATGTTGTGCATGAAGGGGTGGCTAAAGTGTTCAGGGACGTGTGCATGAGGGCAGTCATTGATCTTATGCAACAAGCTATGATGGTGAGAATAAATAATGCAATGATAGAGAGAAATGCGAATATGGCTCCACAGAACCAATTTTTGTCCGGTTCAATTGGGCCTGCTGGGCCTGTGAGGCAGATCAATCAAGTGCCCGCGGATGATAAGACTCTATTTCTGACGTTCTCAAAAGGGTATCGTGTAGAAGAGTGGAAATTGAGGGATTTCTTTACTATGACGTATGGGGATTGTATTGAGGCTCTTTACATGTAGGAAGTGCAGCCCAATGAACAACTTCTATTTGCTCGGATTGTATTTCACCATTTTCCTATCATTGAGATGATACTTGGAGAAGAGAAAAAAGTGAATTTTAAAATCAATGGGAAACATGTGCCAGCAAGAAAGTTTGTGGCTAAACGATTTGCTCTTAACTTTCCTGGAGAATCCTCTAATTCCTCTGGAACTTCTGGTATAAATAATTAAGTTGTGATATTTATTCTTCAGGTTTAATTGAATTCTTTTGTTCATGTTACTCATATAAGAAGTTGTTCGGGTTCAGGAAGTATTGGTATTGTCGGTTGCTTTTAAGTTTTTATCAAATTTATGCAAGATTTTTGTTCAAGTTAATGTTGAAATTTATCTATGAAGATTCTTCTCAAATGGTGAGTAACATTAATTCAAAACTAGCTAGTTAAGTATGCATATATTTTGGTAAAATACACAAACATCTATTTCATAAGAGAAACGAAACAGCTGCTTACGATTTGGATTTGATAGCAATGGGAAAACTAAAACAATCCCATGAAAATTGGATATTGTGAAAAATTATTTATTTGATTTGTGTGGAGTAAACAAAAGTAAAAAATATTTTTTTAAAGAAAGTAATAAACCATTTAAATAGGACAGAAATAAGACCTTAACACTGAATTTTTACTTTTTAAATTTTTTAACGGCCAAAATCACTCAATTAAATAAAAGGAATTATATCTGAACAAATGACCAACTATAAAGATCAAAATTGAAATACCTTTTAACCTCTTGTTAAAGTTCAACTTTAGGTTGGGTTAGAATAAGAACGGGTTTGAATGTTTTTAAAATTGGACCAGTTTTTGAAATGGTGAAAATATTGGTTCATATAGTTCACCGTTACTTTATATGCCCCTTAATGTTAGCATTTGATGCATTGCAACTAAGGAAACTATTTATTAGAAGTAGGGAATTTAATTAGTTCTATAAATTATAAATTAAACTAATCATGATATTATTTTTATTATTATTATATTATTATTATTATTAATATTATTATTATTATTTTCACATAGGTTGTAATCACATCATATTCGGGTCATGATTAATGGTTATTTTATCCCTCTAAGCAACATTTCAGGGTCCATGAAGTCTTGTGGCACTAGCCGTGTCAAAACTATAATCGATTTTGACCATAATTTCAAATAAAAAAATTACTTTACAATGTATTTTAAAAACTATTGAAAAAAGTTAATTAATTTTACGGAATAAGATGATTATAATAGTTTATGATAGTTTTTTGTAAATATTGTTTTATGATAATTAGTTTTTCCTCAACAATTTGTTAAGGTGGTGATAATATAAAAAAAGCTACCCCTTGAGAGTTTATTTATATTATATTTTTGAAAACTCCTAACTCCATTTCAGCAAAAGGGAAAAAAGAGACTAACTCTTGGCTATTTAGTTCTTTGTAATGCTGTACTATTTTGTAGTTCTGCCTAGGTTGATAAATATCTGAGCCTATCTGTGCAACGTGAGTGACTTCAATATCTGATGATGCTAATTGGTGCAAAAATGTTTGTTTTGAGGTTACCGTTATATAAATTCAAAATTACAAAAATGAGATCATGGATATTCAAAGAAAAACAATGCAAATTAGTATGAATAGCGTTTTAACAAAAGATTAAGAATCTTGAAGAGAGAGTATACGAAGCAAGTTAAGTTGACTTTTTTTTATCAATCAATAAAAGATGAATGGTAAAATGAAAAATTATAAGAAACATATACAAAATGTTACTACCATTTATTGTTTTCAAAGACAATTGTTTGTTTTATTAAATCCATTAAAGCCAATTTTATTTAGTTGATTTGATGGCTACGGAAATGCCGCTTGTAAGTAGTAGTATTTTGGTTCGAATTATTCATGCAGGTGTATGTGGTTTTTATAAAAGAAAAGCAATTTTAGAGCCAATTTGGGTGTGAAGAAAATCACACGGCTGTTTTCCATACCATGTAACGTTTCTAGTTTTATATGTATGATAAAAAGCACCCACTTAACACTAGGCACGTTGAGCGTGAAAAATTTCATGGACATTTTCCGTACCATATAACGTTTCTCACCTCTATAACTAACCATTTATGTGTACCATGAAAACACCAGCTTAACTTTGTTTTTCTTGAATTGTTACACAAAACATTATAGTAATAAGTATACTGGCCATCTTCAATTAGAGAATGAAGAAATTCCTCACCTGAACAAAACACACAATGACTAAACCTCAAGTGTAAAGAGCATGTTTTTTTAATAGTTGATTTTGTTCCTCTTTGTAGAATATCTACCGCCGAAAGCACCGACTAATCCACTCGATGTTAATGGGTATGTACCACCAAGCCAAACTTCATGGTTACAACCTTATATAGATGCTTTAGGCTAACTCTAACATGACCAAAATTTGTCATATTAAACAAATACCAAGGCAATAATACTAGCATTTTTTTTAAAAAAAAAATTAATTCATATATTTGTATTTCCATAATAAAAGCTTTGGAAAAATAATTATTTCAAAATTAATAGTTACCAAACATATAAACTTAACCAATGGATTAACATGACTAGTTTTGTGCTTCATAATAAGATCAACTTGAAACTATGGAAGAAGGATTGTAACTCAGGCAGAGCCTAAACTATTCTTTTTTTCTTTTTTAATACTAAAATATAAATACATTGCTGGTGCCACCCTATAAGCTCTTCACACTATCTGTGCTAGTCAAAACCATTTTCATCTATAACTATCGGTTTTTCTAATTATACCCTTCATTTATACATCACACTCTTCTTGCTATCCCTTTTGGAGTTATTTGATTTGGCCAACTGTCACATGCTCCCTCTTCTAAAAAACTTATAATTACCTTTGCGACGATTTCGACTGTCTTCACACACACCAAGCATCACAACCCTCGTGTCCAATGGTCTCACCATTTGATTTCAAATCTTATATATAATTGGTAGAATTATGGATTAAATCATACTATTTAATTAATTTGTAATTTCAATTAATCTTGATGAATTCTGCAATGTCTTCTTTTGTTATCTCTAAAGAAGAGTTTTTTCTATTCTACAAAATAGACAAAGAACTGTACACAACCCTAGTGACAAACCTCTCCCGCGACCCAGAAGAGTCCATGCAAGTCCTTGCGATGTGGCTTTGGTTGGAGAGGGCTGGCTTTCATAATTTCGTCCAGCAGATAACCTCACTACCCTTCATTTTAATCAATGAAGTAGCAGATGAAACAGTCAAATGTCTGAATTGCTTAAACAACAACATCATGCCCTCATCAATAGGCAATGAAGGTAATATCCCCATTATGCAAAGCCTCGTGGAGAGGGAAATCTCTCTCCGGTACTTCTTTGAAAACCGCAATGTTGTGCGTGAAGGGGTGGCTAAAGTGTTCAGGGACGTGTGCATGAGGGCAGTCATTGATCTTATGCAACAAGCTATGATGTTGAGAATAAAGAATGCAATGGTAGAGAGAAGTGCGAATTTGGCTCCACAGAACCAATTTTTGTCTGGTTTAATTGGGCATGCTGTGCCTGTGAGGCAGATCAATCAAGTGCCCGCGGATGATAAGACTCTATTTCTGACGTTCTCAAAAGGGTATCGTGTAGAAGAGTTGGAATTGAGGGATTTCTTTACTATGACGTATGGGGATTGTATTGAGGTTCTTTACATGCAGGAAGTGCAGCCCGATGAACAACCTCTATTTGCTCGGATTGTTTTTCACCATTTTCCTATCATTGAGATGATACTTGGAGAAGAGACAAAAGTGAATTTTAAAATCAATGGGAAACATGTGCGGGCAAGAAAGTTTGTGGCTAAATGATTTGTTGGTAACTTTCGTGGAGAATCCTCTAATTCCTCTAGAACTTCTGGTATAAATAATTAAGTTGTGCTTAGTTTGATCATGTAAGTTGTGTTCTTTATTCTTCAGGAGTAATTGATTTCTTTATTTCATGTTACTCATATAAGAAGTTGTTCAGGTTCGGGAAGTATTGGTATTGTATGTTGCTTTTAAGTTTTTATCAAATTTATGCAAGCTTTTGGTTGAAGTTAATGTTGAAATTTATCTATGAAGATTCTTCTCAAATGGTGAATAACATTAATTCAAATCTAGCTTGTTAAGTATGCATATATTTTGGTAAAATACACAAGCATCTCTTTCATAAGAGAAATGGAACAGCGTGCTTACGATTTGGATTTGATAGCAATGGGAAAACTAAAACAATCCCATGATAATTGGATATTGTGATAAATTATTTATTTGATTTGTGTGGAGTAAACAAAAGTAAAAAATATTTTTTTAAAGAAAGTAATAAACCATTTAAATAGGACAGAAATAAGACCTTAACACTGAATTTTTACTTTTTAAATTTTTTAACGGCCAAAATCACTCAATTAAATAAAAGGATTTAAATCTGAAAAATGACCAACTATAAAGATCAAAATTGAAATAGCTTTAAACCTCTTGTTAAAGTTCAACTTTAGGTTGGGTTAGAAGAAGAACGGGTTTGAATGTTTTTAAAATTGGACCAGTTTTTGAAATGGTGAAAATATTGGTTCATATAGTTCACCGTTACTTTATATGCCCCTTAATGTTAGAATATGATGCATTGCAACTAAGGAAACTATTTATTAGAAGTAGAGAATTTAATTAGTTCTATAAATTATAAATTAAACTAAACATGATATTATTTTTATTATATTATTATTATTATTATTATTATTATTTTTATTATTATTATTATTATTATTATTATTATTATTATTATTATTTTCAGATAGGTTGTAATAATATCATATTCGGGTCATGATTAATGGTTATTTTATCCCTCTAAGCAACATTTTACGGTCAATGAAGTCTTGTGGCACTAGCAGTGTCAAAACTATAATCGATTTTGATCATAATATGAAATAAAAAATTACATTACAATGTATTTTAAAAACTATTTAAAAAAGTTAATTAATTTTACGGAATAAGATGATTATAATAGTTTATGATAGTTTTTTGTAAATATTGTTTTATGATAATTAGTTTTTCCTCAACAATTTGTTAAGGTGGTGATAATATAACAAAAGCTACCCCTTAAGAGCTTATTTATATTGTATTTTTGAAAACTCCTAACTCCTAACTCCATTTCAGCAAAAGGAAAAAACGAGACTAACTCTTGGCTATTTAATTCTTTGTAATGTTGTACTATTTTGTAGTTTTGCGTAAGTTGATAAATATCCTAGCCTATCTGTGCAACGTGAGTGACTTCAATATTTGATGATTCTAATTGGAGAAAAAATGTTTGTTTTGAGGTTACCGTTATACGAATTCAAAATTACACATAAATGAGATCATGGACAATCAAAGAAAAACAATGCTAATTAGTACGAATAGCGTTTTAACAAATGATTAATAATTATGAAGAGAGAGTATACGAAGCAAGTTAAGTTGACTTTTTTTTTATCAATCAATAAATGATGAATGGTAAAATGAAAAATTATAAGAAACATATACAAAATGTTACTACCATTTATTGTTTTCAAAGACAACTGCTTGTTTCATTAAATCCACTAAAGCCAATTTTGTTTAGTTGATTTGATGGCTACGGAAATGCTGCTTGTAAGTAGTAGTATTTTGGTTCAAATTATTAATGCAGGGGTATCTGGTTTTTATAAAAGAAAAGCAATTTTAAAGCTAATTTGGGTGTGAAAAAAATCACACGGCTGTTTTCCATACCATGTAACGTTTCTTGTTGTATATTGTATATGTATGATAGAAAGCACCCACTTAACAGTTGACACGTTGAGCGTGAAAAATTTCATCGACATTTTCCGTACCATATAACGTTTCTCACATCTATAACTAACCATTTATGTGTTCCATGAAAACACCAGCTTAACATTGTTTTTCTTAAATTCTTACACAAAACATTATAGTAATAAGTATACCGGCCATCTTCAATTAGAGAATGAAGAAATTTCTCACCTGAACAAAACACACAATGGCTAAACCTCAAGTGTAAAGAGCATGTTTTTTTAATAGTTGATTTTGTTCCTCTTTGTAGAGTATCTACCACCGAAAGCACTGACTAATCCACTCGTGGTTAATGAGTATGTACCACCACGCCAAACTTCATGGTTACAACCTTAGATGCTTTAGGCTAACGCTAACATGACCACAATTTGTTATATTAAACAAATACCAAAGCAATAATACTAGCATTTTTTTTAAAAAAAATTAATTTATATATTTTTATTTCCATAATAAAAGCTTTTGAAAAATAATTATTTCAAAATTAATAGTTATCAAACATACAAACTTAACCAATGGATTAACATGACTAGTTTTGTGCTTCATAATAAGATCAACTTGAAACTATGGAAGAAGGATTGTAACTCATGCAGAGCCTAAACCATTCTTTTTTTCTTTTTTAATACTAAAATATAAATACATTGCTGGTGCCACCCTGTAAGCTCTTCACACTATCTGTGCTAATCAAAACAAGTTTAATCTATAACTATCGGTTTTTCTAATTATACCCTTCATTTATACATCACACTCTTCTTGCTATCCCTTTTGGAGTTATTTGATTTGGCCAACTGTCACATGATCCCTCTTCTAAAATACTCATAATTACCTTTGCAACAATTTCGACTGTCTTCACACACACCAAGCATCACAACCCTAGTGTCCAATGGTCTCACCATTTGATTTCTAATCTTATATATAATTGGTAGGATTATGGAGTAAACCATACTATTTAATTAATTTATAATTTCAATTAATCTTGATGAATTCTGCAATGTCTTCTTTTGTTGTCTCTTAAGAAGAGTTTATTCTATTCTACAAAATGGACAGAGAACTCTACACAACCCTAGTGACAAACCTCTCCCGCGACCCAGAAGAGTCCATGCAAGTCCTTGCGATGTGGCTTTGGTTGGAGAGGGCTGGCTTTCATAATTTCGTCCAGCAGATAACCTCACTACCTTTCATTTTAATCAATGAAGTAGCAGATGAAACAGTGAAATGTCTAAATTGCATAAACAACAATATCATACCCTCATCAGTAGGAAATGATGGTAATATTCCCATTATGCAGAGCCTCGTGGAGAGGGAAATCTCTCTCCGTTACTTCTTTGAAAACCGCAATGTTGTGCGTGAAAGGGTGGCTAAAGTGTTCAGGGACGTGTGCATGAGGGCAGTCATTGATCTTATGCAACAAGCTATGATGTTGAGAATAAATAATGCAATAGTAGAGAGAAATGCGAATTTGGCTCCACAGAACCAATTTTTGTCCGGTTTAATTGGGCCTGCTGGGCCTGTGAGGCAGATCTATCAAGTGCCCGCTGATGATAGGACTCTATTTCTGACGTTCTCAAAAGAGTATCGTGTAGAAGAGTGGGAATTGAGGGATTTCTTTACTATGACGTATGGGGATTGTATTGAGGCTCTTTACATGCAGGAAGTGCAGCCCGATGAACAACCTCTATTTGCTCGGATTGTTTTTCTCCATTTTCCTATGATTGATATGATAATTGGAGAAGAGACAAAAGTGAATTTTAAAATCAATGGAAAACATGTGCGAGCAAGAAAGTTTGTGGCTAAACGATTTGCTCGTAACTTTTGTGGAGAATCCTCTAATTCTTCTCGAACTTCTGGTATAAATAATTAAGTTGTGCTTAGTTTGATCATGTAAGTTGTGTTCTTTATTCTTCACGAGTAATTGATTTCTTTATTTCATGTTACTCATATAAGAAGTTGTCCGGGATCTGGAAGTATTGGTATTGTATGTTGCTTTTAAGTTTTTATCAAATTTATGCAAGCTTTTTGTTGAAGTTAATGTTGAAATTTATCTATAAAGATTATTCTCAAATGGTGAGTAACATCAATTCAAATCTATCTAGTTAAGTATGCACATACTTTGGAAAAATACACAAGCATCTCTTTCATAAGAGAAACGGAACAGCGTGCTTACGATTTGGATTTGATAGCAATGGGAAAACTAAAACAATCTCATGAAAATTGGATATTGTGATAAATTAATTATTTGATTTGTGTCGAGTAAACAAAAGTAAAAAAATACTTTTTTAAAGAAAGTAATAAACCATTTAAATAGGACAGAAATAAGACCTTAACAGTGAATTTTTACTTTTTAAATTTTTTAAAGACCAAATTCACTCAATTAAATAAAAGGAATTAAATCTGTACAAATGACCATCTATAAAGATCAAAATTGAAACATTGTTAAACCTCTTGTTAAAGTTCAACTTTAGGTTTGGTTGGAATAAGAACTCGTCGGAATGTTTTTAAAATTAGACCACTTTTTGAAACGGTGAAAATATTTGTTCATATAGTTCACCGTTTCTTTAAATGCCCCTTAATGTTAGCATATGATTCAATGCAACTAAGGAAACTATTTATTAAAAGTAGAGAATTTAATTAGTTCTATAAAATATAAATTAAACTAAACATGATATTATTTTTATTATTATTATTATTATTATTATATTATTATTATTATTATTATTTTTATTTTCAGATAGGTTGTAATCATATCATATTCGGGTCATGATTAGTGGTTATTTTATCCCTCTAAGCAACATTTCAGGGTCCATGAAGTCTTGTGGCACTATCAAAACTATAATCGATTTTGACCATAATATCAAATAAAATATTACTTTACAATGTATTTTAAAAACTATTTAAAAAAGTTAATTAATTTTACGGTATAAGTTAATTATAATAGTTTATCATAGTTTTTTGTAAATATTTTTTTATGATAATTAGTTTTTCCTCAACAATTTGTTAAGGTGGTGATAATATAACAAAAGCTACCCCTTGAGAGTTTATTTATATTATAATTTTGAAAACTCCTAACTCCATTTCAGCAAAAGGAAAAAAAGAGACTAAGTCTTGGCTATTTATTTTTTTGTAATGCTGTACTATTTTGTAGTTTTGCCTAAGTTGATAAATATCCTAGCCTATCTCTGCAAAGTGAGTGACTTCAATATTTGATGATGCTAATTGGTGCAAAAATGTTTGTTTTGAGGTTACCGTTATATGAATTTAAAATTACACATAAATGAGATCATGGACAATCAAAGAAAAACAATGCTAATCAATACGAATAGCGTTTTAACAAAAGATTAAGGATTATGAAGAGAGAGTATACGAAGCAAGCTAAGTTGACTTTTTTTTATCAATCAATAAATGATGAATGATAAAATAAAAAATTATAAGAAACATATACAAAATGTTACTACCATTTATTGTTTTCAAAGACAACTGCTTGTTTCATTAAATCCACTAAAGCCAATTTTATTTAGTTGATTTGATGGCTACGGAAAAGCCGCTTGTAAGTAGTAGTATTTTGGTTCGAATTATTCATGCAGGTGTATCTAGTTTTTATAAAAGAAAAGCAATTTTAGAGCCAATTTTGGTGTGAAAAAAATCACATGTCTGTTTTCCATACCATGTAACATTTCTTGTTGTATATGTGTGATAAAAAGCACCCACTTAACACTTGGCACGTTGAACGTGAAAAATTTCATGGACATTTTCCGTAGCATATAATGTATCTCACCTCTATAACTAACCGTTTATGTGTACCATGAAAACACCAGCTTAACTTTGTTTTTCTTGAATTCTTACACAAAACATTATAGTAATAAGTATACTGACCATCTTCAATTAGAGAATGAAGAAATTTCTCACCTGAACAAAACACACAATGGCTAAACGTCAAGTGTAAAGAGCATGTTTTTTTAATAGTTGATTTTGTTCCTCTTTGTAGAGTATCTACCGCCGAAAGCACCGACTAATCCACTCGTGGTTAATGGGTTTGTACCACCACGCCAAACTTCATGCTTACAACCTTTAGATGCTTTAGGCTAACGCTAACATGACCACAATTTGTTATATTAAACAAATACCAAAGCAATAATACTAGCTTTTTTTTAAAAAAAAAAATTAATTCATATATTTGTATTTCCATAATAAAAGCTTTTGAAAAATAATTATTTCAAAATTAATAGTTACCAAACATACAAACTTAACCAATGGATTAACATGACTAGTTTTGTGCTTCATAATAAGATCAACTTGAATCTATGGAAGAAGGATTGTAACTCATGTAGAGCCTAAACCATTCTTTTTTTCTTTTTTAATACTAAAATATAAACACATTGCTGGTGTCACCCTGTAAGCTCTTCACACTATCTGTGCTAATCAAAACGTGTTTCATCTATAACTATCGGTTTTTCTAATTATACCCTTCATTTATACATCACACTCTTCTTGCTATCCCTTTTGGAGTTATTTGATTTGGTCAACTGTCACATGCTCCCTCTTCTAAAAAACTCATAATTACCTTTGCAACGATTTCGACTGTCTTCACACACACCAAGCATCACAACCCTCGTGTCGAATGGTGTCACCATTTGATTTCTAATCTTATATATAATTGGTAGCTCCCACTTAACCCTTGGCATGTTGAGCGTGAAAAAATTCATGGACATTTTTCGTACCATTTAATGTTTCTCACCTCTATAACTAACCATTTATGTGTACCATGAAAACACCAGCTTAACTTTGTTTTTCTTGCATTCTTACACAAAACATTATAGTAATAAGTATACTGGTCATCTTCAATTAGAGAATAAAGAAATTCCTCACTTGAACAAAACACACAATGGCTAAACCTCAAGTGTAAAGAGCATGTTTTTTTAATAGTTGATTTGGTTCCTCTTTGTAGAGTATCTACTGCCGAAAGCACTGACTAATCCACTGGTGGTTAATGGGTATGTACCACCACGCCAAACTTCATGGTTACAACCTTAGATGCTTTAGGCTAACGCTAACATGACCACTATTTAGTATATTAAACAAATACCAAAGCAATATTACTAGCTTTTTATTTTAAAAAAAATTAATTCATATATTTGTATTTCCATAATAAAAGCTTTTGAAAATTAATTATTTCAATATTAATAGTTACCAAACATACAAACTTAACCAATGGATTAACATGACTAGTTTTGTGCTTCATAATAAGATCAACTTGAAACTATGGAAGAAGGATTGTGACTCATACAGAGCCTAAACCATTCTTTTTTTTCTTTTTTAATACTAAAGTATAAATACATTGCTGGTGCCACCTTGTAAGCTCTTCACACTATCTGTGCTAATCAAAACGAGTTTCATCTATAACTATCAATTTTTCTAATTATACCCTTCATTTATACATCACACTTTTCTTGCTATCCCTTTTGGAGTTATTTGATTTGGTCAACTGTCACATGCTCCCTCTTCTAAAAAACTTATAATTACCTTTGAAACGATTTCTACTGTCTTCACACACACCAAGCATCACAACCCTCGTGTCCAATGGTCTCACCATTTGATTTCTAATCTTATATATAATTGGAAGGATTATGGATTAGATCATACTATTTAATTAATTTGTAATTTTAATTAATCTTGATGAATTCTGCAATGTCTTCTTTTGTTGTCTCTCAAGATGAGTTTGTTCTATTCTTAAGTTGTGCTTAGTTTGATCATGTATGTTGTGTTCTTTATTCTTCATGTATAATTGATTTCTTTTTGTCATGTTACTCATATAAGAAGTTGTTCGGGTTCAGGAAGTATTGGTATTGTATGTTGCTTTTAAGTTTTTATCAAATTTATGCAAACTTTTGGTTGAAGTTAATGTTGAAATTTATCTATGAAGATTATTCTCAAATTGTGAGTAACATTAATTTAAATCTAGCTAGTTAAGTATGCATATATTTTGGAAAAATACACAAGCATCTCTTTCATAAGAGAAACGGAACAATATGCTTGCGATTTGAATTTGACAGCAATGGGAAAACTAAAACAATCCCATGAAAGTTGATAACACAACCTGTCTTCAATACACTTTTGTGAGAATTGAGAGCAAGATAAACGCTAAAGCTAAGTTCTATGTTTATTTTTTTTGTTAGGAAAATATAATATCTTGATACTAAAGATGGTATTTCATTTTTAACTCACACTTACAGTTAAATCATGAATTTGGCGCGATTTCAAAATTCACTAACGAATTTGAAATAAACCAATAAACTCTTTTATAACAATACGCAATTGCCATAGAAGTGAAAAAAATGTCTTCTAATTAATCATGCACGTCGCAACAAATTCTTATGAAAAGTTATTCTAGTATCTTTTAGCATTTTTGCTTGTACTCTATATTATACAAATGTAACAATCATATGGTACGGACGTTGTTTCTTTTTGCCCTACGATTTGGACATTGAATCATCATTTTAATAATTAATGGGATAATAGTTTGCGTAATTAATATATATCATCTCAGAGGTATGACTAAAATGCACTCCACTCAACAAACCACTCCCCTCTATATTTTGCTTAACACCTGTAGTAGATACTAACAATAATATGTGCTTTCAAAATAATTGAAAAAATTATTATACTTTTATTATTGTTTTATGTGTATTATAACAATGCCAACGTTATAAAAGTGTTAAGTATTTTTTAGTGAAAATATTAGTACGTAGTACTATCAAAGGCTCAAAATTAATAAATATTTGGGTTTTAGATTGGAGAGATTTTTTTTTTTTTTGAAAAGTAAACATCAAATTCTATTTATATCTCAGAATATACAGAAGTTTCAAGTATAACAGATACTAACACATTATCAAATTCACACCAAGTCACCCAGCAGCACACTAATCCAAATGACCCCTCCTGAACATGCACAAAAAATCAGAGTAACCAATTTAACCCCATTGCTTAATACAAGTTAAAGGGTCTAGACACCAAGAAGAATAACCCAACCCAGCAGCCCTGTTTCCCTGCATAGCATTTGAACCATTCCAACGATCTTCTTTTAATGTCCTCCACCACTGTGTCAATGTCTATTGTCTCCCCTCTGAAGATAACATTGTTTCTTTTTAGCCAGATTTGCCGGATAGTAGGTAGCCATATAATGCAGCCCCTGTTTGCTTTATTTTTATTTTTAGGTAGCCAAAGTTTAAATGCCATCAAGTTCACATGACATAACTCTGAAAGAACAGAAACTACTTCCAACCAGTCCATAATCTTCATCCAGACTAGATAAGAGAACTTACAGCAGAAAAAAAGATGTTTTTCAGATTCTTCCTCCTCATTGCAAAAAGCGCAGATACTGTCCTTTGCATCATGAATGATCTTTCTTGCAGCAAGATTTACTTTTGTAGGCAATCTGCTTTGCGAGAGTTGCCAAACAAGAATTTGTACCTGAAATGGAGCTTTTAGTTTCCACAGTAACTTTACAAAACGAGCTTCTTCTTCACCCAACATAGGCTCTCCCTCCCATCAGTAACTTTACAGATTGGAGAGTTGATAATGAAATTTTTTTTATCGATCTGAAACAAATTATTGATTAGTTTAATGTAAGTCATAATGAGTTATTTATCAATTCATTCGCTCAATTTTTTTTTTCTTTCAAATTTCAAATCCTATATTTATACTATGCTTAATATAATTAAAATCATATCATCATTTTTAAAACCCAATGCTGCATTATACGATCAATACTCAATAAATCGTTAATAAAAACTAATTAAATTTATTTTAATTCAAATAAATAAAATTAAGATGAGTTTTTGAAAAAAGGTATTTTAATTCTATTTAAGATAATTTAAAAAATAGATTTATGTTAAAAAGTCTAGAAGTTAACCATGATGGAAGGAGGGAGAATATGTGTTAGCATCTCCTAACAATGTTAATAAGTGAAATGGAGAAGAGTACAATTTTACCTAAAGAATAATGTGGAGTACATTTTAGACATATCTCAAGGGTAATATATGTTAATTATCCTTTTGTTACTTTTCATAGGTGTTTAATTAAGGGAGAAGAGGATAGAACTAAAAGTAGTGTTATTGTGGTTTTTTTTTTGTTACAATAGGAAATAACAAAAGACTAAGGTCTAAAAAAATCAATGACAATCAGCTTAATAATAAAGCATTAAGATCAAAATTAAGGAGGCCTCTAAGGGTGATTAAAATGAAACCACCATTGCACCCCTTGCTTAGCAAGTAAATCCGCACGAAAATTTCCTTCGCGAAAAATATGCTTGAAATCCACCATCCAATTTCTTTGAAGAAGCTCATGTATTCTCTCTTGATAGGTAGTTGGGAAACTGTTCCTATGGAGTTGCACAGCTTCTAGACAATCCGAATAACAAATAACATTGCGATAACCCAAATTCCAAGCAAGCTTCAAGCAACTAAATTCAATGTAGGTCTGACCTAAGTTTAGTGTGCAGATTCTGAAAGAGTTCAGCTGACCAAGTCCTAAATTGTACTTTTATGTATATTTGTATATTAATTGTATTTTATAAAGCTTTCACAATATTATTTGTCAATTATAGTAATTTAAAAATTAGGGCATTACAAAACGTACCAAATAGTCACAAGCTAAGGAAAAGAGGGTCATCGCATAGGCTTTAATCCAAGTTAAAATGAAGATTAACTCTACGGAATTGCTTGGCAGTGAATTATACATAATCAACTAAATCAGGAATTTGACATAAAATAAATTTTAGTAATACTGTGTTACTTATTTTCAATGTTTGTTATACAAACATAAAAGACAAAAAAAAATTAATAGTCTTGTATTATAATTTAAATTATTCATAAAAAAAGAGATTTTTCAAAATACTTAATATAAATTTTACAAAATACAAAAAAATAAAGAAGAGAGATTTTATAAAATACTTCAAATAAATTTTAGTTACATTGTTTTACTTATTTTCAATGTTTTTTATTCAAGTATAAAAAATTAAAATTAAATGAAAACATATTATTAGTTTTACAATAACATTATTCATAAAAAAAAAAAGAAATTAAATAAAAATTTAAAATAGGCAAGCCTTGTAAAAAATATACTGAGGATTTTCAGGTGCCTTCTATGATGGACTTTTTTTTCACCAACATTGGGCTCCACACTTTTATTTATTTAGTTTTTCACTTTTATCTTTCGCTCCAGCAATATCGCCTGTTTACCTTAATGTCTGTTTTGAAAATTAAACTTTTGGAGAATAATTTTTCAAACATTTTCATACAACTACCATATATTAATATCCATTTTTCTCGGAAATTGATGTTTGTTTTGGAACTTAAACTGGCATGAGATTACAGATACTTTTGTTTTTTTTATACACACACTTCTCTTTGATAATTAGTATCAAATGCCTATTATTAATCCACAAACTTTTAAATTTATTTTAATGCCAGCTTGCACAAATAGCTAATAAAGAGTGAGATTAAATAAAATAGAACCTCACTCATAGCTTAAAACCAAAGAAAAGGTTAAAATAAAAAAAAATATATGTGGCGCACCAGGGAGGAAGTGAGGTGCTCAAGAGACCTATTTAGCAAATTAAATATCATTCAAGAGACCTATTTAGAAAAGGTTACAAGACTTGCTTATTTAGCAAATTAAGCTCCTGAAAAAGTTCTGAAGCTGCTGATGAGTATGCAAAGAGATTTCCTGTGGAACGGAAGTAGTGATAGAAGAAGAATTGCGTGGGTGGCATGGAGGAAGGTATGTAAATCAAAAGAAATGGGCGGTCTGGGTTTGAGAGATTTGGAACTGTTCAATATTAGTTTATTAGGTAAATGGAGATGGAACTTATTGGGCGAATGCTCACAGCTTTGGTTTAAAATTGTAAAGTCTAGATACAGGGGTCTATTTTTAAATGAGGAAGAGGAAGGCGCTAAAAGAAGAAGGAGTAAATTGTCTTTGTGGTGGAGGGACATCCTTTCTTTAGATCAGAGAAAAGATCATTTGAGAAATTGGTTTCAAAATGGAGTAATCCATAAAGTTGGTAATGGGAGATCAATCTCTTTTTGGAATGAGAACTGGTTGGGGGAGATTGAAGCTGAATGATGAATACAGAAGTCTTTTCTCTATTGTTCTGAATAAACTGCCAAAATTGTTAAACGGGTCTCTAACACAAATTTTGTTTGGGTGTGGGGTTTTGAGTGGAGAAGGGAACTGTATAGCTGGGACGAGAGTGAATTAGCTAACTTGAAAAATTCGATTGCTTCTGTTCTTTGTTTGCAGGACTGTTAAGATCAGTAGTGCTGGAAGATGGACCCGATGAAGGGATACAATGCTAAATCAGCTTATCATTATTTGAATTCAAAGAGATGGGAGGGTGAGCCGATGCTGTGGAAACTAAAAGCTTCATTTCGGGTACAAATTCTTGTTTGACAACTATTGCAAAACAGATTGCCTATAAAAGTAAATCTTGTAACAAGAAATATCATTCAGGATGTAAATGACAGTATCTGTGCTCTTTGTAATGAGGAGGAAGAATATGAAAAACATCTGTTTTTTAGCTGTAAGTTTTTATATGTAGTCTGGATGAAAATTATGGCTTGGTTGGGAGTATACACTGTTTTATTAGAAATATGTCATGTGAACTTGATGGCATTTAAACTCTGCCTACCAAAAAAGAAAAATAAAGCAAACAGGGGCGGCATTATATGGTTAACTACTGTCTGGAAAATTTGGTTAACAACAAATAATTTAATCTTCAATGGTGAGACATTAGACGCAGATTCAGTGGTAGATGACATTAAAAGAAGGTCTCTAGAATTGTTTAAATGCTTCGCAGGAAACAGGGTTGTTGGGTTGAGTTATTCTTCATGGTGCATAGATCATTTAACTTGTATTATGCAATGGGGCTAAGATTGTTAAATTGAGTTTTTAAGAATCATTCAGGTGGGGATAGTTTGTTTAGTGTTCTGCTGAGTGATTATTGTTGGAGTTTGTTAGCATTCTTGCAATTGTAATATGTTGAACTTCTGTACAGTTTTGAGATATGAATAGAATTTTATGTTTACTTTTCAAAAAAAAAGTATCATTCAAACAATTATTATTAAGTCCTTGTCACAAAAGCATCGATCAAACCCACAACCTGCCTCATTTTCTCCCCTTTCACCTACCCCAGTACCATCTCTATTCCTTCCCCTTCCTTAATTAAGGATCTCTAATACTCTTCAATTCTCTTTATTTTCTCCCTCACACATCTCTAAATCGTGGCCCGCCACACCGGTTACCTTAGCAAGGTCGTACATTCGGTTAGGTAAGTGAGGCCAATGTCTAAGACCCAAAAACTTATAAGGCCCCATTTTTTTAATAATACCACTAATATAAAAGAATACTAATTTTTAATGCAAAGCCCAATATTTGCTAAGGTGACCTTGCTGTTTGTGCCCCATCGTGAACACGGTTATTTTTGTCCACCATGACCTCCATTAAACAATAAACTCGCCATTAAAAAACTAGACCGACATAAATGATACCGAATTTTCATTTTCATATGGAAACCTATGACATCCAACAAGAGGCGATCATTGGTCAAGTATAGTTATAAAAATAATAAATCAAAGACTTGGGTCTTTGTAAACCATTGTTATCAAAACCGGCCGGTCCAACCGGTTGAACCGGACTCTTAACTGGTTTAGTCCACCCTTAAAACCAACCTGTCTTCAAACCGGCCTTTGAAGCGAAAAACAGGTCAAAACCAGTGAACCGCTTGTGAACTGGAGCCTTCAAACCGGTTTCCTCTTAAAATGCCACAAAATCCTTCAAAATGTATGAGATGAGGATCAAACATGAGTCTCATGGGTATAATAACATACTATCTACTACTATACAAACATGCTTTTAGTGATATAATATGCACCATTTATATATATGTATTATTATATTGTATATAAATTTATAATTTATTAAATATTATTATGAACTAATGTATTATATACTATAAAAATAATAAAAAATATATTTAATTCATACCGATTCGACCACGCTTGAACTAATGAACTACGAACCAATGCCTCGACCGGTTCAATCACCTGTCCGATTCTTATAACATTGTTGTAAACTAATGGATTACAAATGGTAGTACTAATTAAATAGAAGCACCAAACACTACAATGAATTCGGCAACTGCATAACAATCCAGCATGAGGCAGTGGCACAGTCTTGCACAGTGCGGGACAAGGGAACATCCTTTCTTGGCTACTACCTCCGGTCCAAAATATAAGCACCTAGCCATGTTTCACATAGTTTAAGAAAAGTACTTAAATTATTGATTTTAGAAGCATTAATTACTTTTGTCTAGTTTTAATCTTACAAATTTCAAAATCTACCATCTCTTATTGGTGGTCTAACTTTGGAAACATCAAATAATTGAAAAAAACATAATAAATTCCTCAAAATTTATATGTATGGGCTTATAATATGGACCAAAGTAAAATAGGGCTAGGGGCTTATATTTTGGACTGGAGGTAGTATCATTTTTATTTAAATTTTCTCTTGGAATGAAAAAAATTAAAATAGAAAAAAGTTTATGTCCTATTTATTTTATATTTTATGTTGTATTTTAATTTTTTATTCTATGTACTTGTTTAGTTTAAAGAATAGAATAAGAAGGATTAAAAAGTAGTGTGTTTATATTTATTTTGTAAACGAGGTGGAGAGATTTAACAAGAAAATAAATTATAGTTATTCTGATTATTTTTAAAGTTTGTTATACAAATCTTCAAAAACAGAAAATAAAATGAGAACAAGGTGATATAGTTTTATATTGTAATTACTCATAAAATTAGAAAATAAAAACAAAAAATAAAAATGGAAAGTAAATAAGTAGGGGCTTGTTTATTTTTTTATTTTTTTTTGTTTTTATTTTCTATTTTATGTATGTATTTGGTTTGCAAGGAAAGATAGAGAGATAATTTTACAAAAATATTGAAAATAAATTATAGTTATTTTGGTTATTTTTATTTTTGCTATACAAATCTCAAAAAATAGAAAATAAAATATAAATAAAATGAAAACAAGATGATTGTTATGTATTGTAATTATTCATAAAAATAAAAAATAAAATAAAAATAAGAGTTGGAATAATTTTTTCTGTTGAACAAAAGCATGAATTTTTGTTGTTGTGCTCAAAGGTATTATTTGGTTAAATATATTATATATGATGATTTAGCACACCTCACAATTCCAATGTGAAAAGTGCTTGAATGAATAATTAGGCGATGTAAGTGTTTATGTAGGAGTACTATTATTCTTGGCCTTGACTCCCATAGACATGAGACTTCTTGCCTTAACCAAAAGATCTAGTCCCTTCTTTTTTAAATTAGAGCAAAAAATTAAGAAGAATAGATATAAATATATAAAAAATTAAGTAAAATCAAGTATAAAGAAACAGTTGTTTTCTAAGAAATTGATGACAACAAATCAGTGTCGGCCCAAAATATTTGGTGGCTAAAGCAAATCTTTGATATAAAGCATTTTAAAATTATTAGTAATAATTTACTGAAATTAGTTTGTTTTATTTATAATCCATTTTTAATTTCTAAAGTTGTAAAATAACTTAACTATTAAAATATTATGATTAATTTATGTAATAATATTTCATTTAAATAACTTATAATAAAGTTACTCTATTTAATTTGTGTTGAGATATTGTTGACGTTAGATAAGAATTTTTTATTTTGGTTATGAAAAAATTATTTTTGTTAAAACAATAGAGTTATTAATATTATAGAGAGAACACTACTAGAAAGAGGTCTTTACACAAGAAGAATTTGTCATTTATCATAATAACTGAATATGATATATTTAAGAAACAAAAATTAAATCAATATATATGCTAAGAAAATAACCAAGGTGGTGCTCGTAGTCTCTCTTAGATGTCTTTTGCACACCAAGCTTGTCGTTCCTCCACCAGCAAATCCCCCTGCAATAGTATGAATAACTGCAGGTTTTCATGTCCTTGGCTTTTGCTCCTAGCTATTCTATGTGATCTTTCAAATGGCTACATTCCCCGGTAATATGACCAAAGGAATGGCTTTGATCAATCTATGCCTGGATAGGATGGTGTAGGATGTGGTAATAGCTATATGTTTCCTTTGGGCTTTGATCTATATGTTCATTCTTCCAAGGTTTTCGAAGCTTGATTGCTGCCTTTGCGTGTCTTTGGCCACTCCGGTTGTGGCATTCAGATCATTAGCCTTGAAAACGCATGCTTCTTCCATTGTAATCCACTCTTTCGCAGAGGTTAGGGTAATCCTTGAGGGATTCGTTCATCCCCTATTTGATGTTTCCTAAATCTTCCTGGGTCCTTTTTCGCGGAACCCTGAACGAGAATTGAGTGACAAACATCTCCCTAAGCTGTCTAAAATTATCTATTGACCCCGGCCGCAGTTGATTTTTTTTTTTTTTGAAAAGTAAAATATATTCTTGAATAATAACAATGCTGGCTGCAGTCGATTAAACCACCAATTTTCCTTTTCCTTTAATTTTCCATGAAACAATCGACACATAGAGGCCTCGTTAGGCCTATAGTTAAATTGACTGGTTAGATTTTTTAATTTTGAACCGGTGTGTAACTAAACTTTTCACACCTGTTATATTTGATATCTAGTGTTAAAGGTGAATCTTTCATAACTAGACAGATATATAACCAATGTGAAATATATTTCTTTTTAATTACTATGTTCGTTTTGTTAATTTGTCTACTTTCCTGGGATCAAAAATTTCATAATTTTTTTTATCACAATAAGCCTTTATGTTATTAAAGAAACTTTATAACCAAAATTTTATAAGCAACATATAACAATGAAATAAGACTAAATATCACATTCACTTTTCAATAGATACATCATATGGTTTAAGTATGACTAAAGTTTCAATAGCTATAAAAGTTACATCTAAAGAAATACATTAACCCCATGACGAATAAGAAATTCTAAAATGTATACATTTTTTTGTACCTTATATGCAACTATATATATTCTCTTCACAAAACCACATGTACTCCCAAAAAAGGCACAAAAGTGAAGATAACTTTCGAGGCTTTAAAACGAAAATGTCCTGCAATCAGACAATGAGCAAATTAAAAGGTAACAAAAATGAGAACTAAAGTTGGTAAAATATTTTGGCAATCCTGTTATTATTCAAATTTTTTATGCTTAGAAATTTATTGTAGTCACTTAATGTACAATAAAACTTTTTGATCTATTACAGTTTATTCCATCGATCTTAATATATCAAACAATACATGTTTAGCAATAGATGCAGCGATTGTAAGAAATTTTTAGTACAACAAATCAAGATCATATTCCTTGCTACGATACTCTTTTGAAAACAAATAGAAGTATGGTTGCACGCCCATAAATGTGAACATACTCTTATTTATTTAACAAGAATTTATTAAAATATGTAGTTATTTAACAAACCCTCCATTATTAAAATATATAGTTTTACTAATCCCTAGAATTATAGCTTATTACCACAAAAAACTTAATTCCCAATAATTAATTAAATGCCGCAATCAATTTGTGCAAGACACATTAAGTGAACCTAAATCTAAAAATCAATACCCATCTTCTAATTAAACAACCAACTAACGGAATTAGGTTTACTTTTGGAAATCTTCAAATTATAAATTGACAACTTCCATAAAATAAGTTGCCCAACATCTTCGAATGTTGCCAATTTCTTGTTGAGTGAATAGATTCATATTGTGAAATATCTAAAAGTTCAAAATACATAACAAACATTAGCTAATTACGCTGAGAGCTTGCGGCTCAAGTGACATAAGGAGAGCTCTTTGAGCTGAAGGAGAGTGGTTCGATCCCCGGTGGGATAGAATTAAGAATAGTGTAGTGTGGGGTGTGTGTTTAGCCGATAAAAAAAAACATTAGCTAATTACCTTTAAAAGCATGATTAATAAGATGTTTGTGCTCATGTAACAAAAAAAGAAATTAGGAAGTATATCTATGGTCTCTACCACTAGATTGTCTATGACAAATTGACAATTTAGTCATTAACTTCTATCAAGAGTTAATAGTTCCTACTTCCTATATATATGCCAAATAAAAGTTGATGAATCTACCTTGGCAAGTAGTAAGAGATAAATTTAAATAAGATTAGTGTTAAATGTACATTAATAATTTTCCTTTAAATAAGCTTTTTCCATAGGTAGTGTCCTTTCTTACTAGAAAATCTGATGGGGGTTTTTAGCCCTGCTCCAAAACCAGTAACTAGTGTCTTCCGCTGCTACATATTTACTAGTAACTAAGAATTAAGACTAGATTTCCACAAAAATGCCTGCATTGGATTGAATTTTTTCATTCTAATATTTGCTAATCTTTTCTGAATCTGCAAATTAAAGAAAGTTAAGAGTTTAAATCATTGTTTGATGACAGAGCAGTGCAGGAAATTAAATGGAGATGCTATCAACTAGTGTTTTAAGTATCAAGTAGACAGAGTGGGAAACCTAAATTTTGGACACAGCAAAAGCATTTTAGAATTAAATCAGGTAAGGGTTCATTAAAAATGCTATGACTATATGAAAAAAAACAAAATGCTATGGCTATGAAAATGACAATGATAAGTTCCTCATATACAATTTCAAGAAAGACACAGAAATTACTCCAACTACTCTCTCGTTGTCTATCTGCCAATGTTTTCATTATAACCACTTGCATGAGGATTCATGGTACATAGAACCTAATTCATATATGGACAGAGGTAAGAGAAATTAGACCATGAAATAGCTTTGCCACATAAATTTAACAAGAAACATTGCCACCTCTATCGCTTGAAAACCAAGCTCCCGACACACCAACTTTGTTGAAGTTGTTTTTTCTATACTTGAGCCAATTTGCTTCAAACCCTACTTTTTGGTACCAATATCAATAAATTTCTCATGTCAAGCTTTCAAATAATTCTAAAGCTGTGAAATATATATATCATTACATTTAAGGAATGAAAATTTATTATCTATATCTAGGTATATATAAAAAACAAATTTAACTACCAGAATTTGGTAATAAAGACGAGTTATTATACAACTGGAAATAATAAAGACGAGTAATTATACAACAGGAAAAACAAATTAAACATATCCAAACACAAATATGAAAAGGAAGAAGCTAATAGCATGACCCACAAATATTAATATTCCAAACAAAAGCTTTATAAAAAAAAGAAACTAACCAAAAATAGCTCTTAGTATACAGACACAACCAGAATAGCCATCACAACACAATCTAATGCTAATCCACTATTCCTAAGCAAGCTAACTTCAAGTTCATCAAGCTAATCCACATTTCCTAAGCAAACTAAGTTAATCCGCTAACAAAGACTGAAAATCTAACCTCAAGGAGGCAAGTAGATTGAATGACAGCCAAAGAGGAAAGCGCGCCACCGGGAAAGGACCACGAACGATGAAGAAAGCAGACCAGCGACAAGGACGAGGAACAACAAGGATGAGGGGAAGGGTTAGGGCATGAGAGTTACATCGACGGAAATGAAGGAGTTAAGGCAAGAGAGATTGTGAGAGTGATGAAGAGTGGGAAGAAGAGGGGACACACTACCATTAGCACTGCAGAAGAGTGTGCGAGACTGGGTATGCAATTGTAAATAAATAAACAACAATTGTCATTATAAGCACGGCTGAAGATGTCAAAAGTAAATAAATAAATAATTATAACTAACCATCATAACCAAGGTGAGCAATCCACAGGGTGTAGGAGAGTTTAGGCCAATATCTCTTGTTGGATGCATGTATAAAATAATATCTAAGTTGCTTGATGAGAGTATAAAAGGTGTTATGCCATCCGTAATCTCATAAAACCAAACAGCCTTCGTCAGGAGTAAGAACATGATGGATGGAGTCATACTAGCAAATGAGGTGTTGGATTATGTCACGAGACATAAGATTCCATCTGTGTTTCAAAGTTGACTATGAAAATTCTTACGACTCTGTTTCATGGGCGTTCCTAACCTACATGATGAGGAGACTTGGTTTTGGAGAAACTTGGAGTAAATGGATTAAGGAATGCTTAGAATCTGCTAGTGTATCTGTTTTGGTCAATGGCTCTCCTATGGCTGAATTTACGATGGAAAAAGGGTTGAGACAAGGGGACCCCATTGCCCTATTCTTATTCTTGATAATAGCAGAAGGGCTGTCAGGTTTGATCAATAGTGCAGTCCTTGGGAATAAATTGAAGGGCATTAGAATTGAGAGGGAGGTAGTGGAGATAACACACCTCCAATTTACAGATGATACACTCTTTGTGTGTGAGGCAGAGTGGAAAAATGTTAAAACTATAAAAACAGTCTTAAGGTGTTTTGAAATTGTTTCAGGCTTAAAGATAAACTTCTCAAAAAGTAAGATAATAGGTGTGAATGTCAACTTTACAAAACTATGAATACAGCCAAACTTATGCAAATTATGCCTGGGAATTTTGCCCTCTATTCTGTCAAATATATTACAGGGCGCTGTAAGTATTTCATGAATGATAATGGAGATATGGAACTGAAAGAGCTGTAATTTTGTTTTGAATATATAAACAGGGTCGGAAATTATATATGTTAGGATAGGAAGGGACAAAGGAAAATAGCCTTGTATAGAATATGGGACTTATGAATCATTAACCATGTGTAAATAGCACTAGTGGTGCAAATTAATGAAATATATCTTTTTTGCTGATAAAAAAATAATATCAACACTAGCAGTTATAAAGAGAATTGCTCTAGTGTAAGGTTCCAGCAATTTTTTAAATAAAAAAACTAAAGAAGGTCAACATTGAACACTAGCGGTTATAATTTGAACCGCTTGTGTTCTATCTGTCCTATTTTTGAAAGCAGTTTTCTTTACAACCGCTAAAGTAAGAGCAGCGTGAAAGCCAAATTTTGGCATAGTGCAATATAAGTTAAAAACATAAATAAATACAAATAATTTATGGATCTTGAGGCAAAAAAGACAAAGCAAATGACAATGTTGTAAGAATCCTAGTTCAAGAAGATGAAATTATAATTTCACCTTGTGAATTGTGTTTTCATCAAGTTCCCTTCCATCTCCTTTGGTAGTATGTAGTAGGATAAGATGCTCAATTATGCTACTATCACATGGCATCAAGGTAAATATGTAATGAATGATTTATGCTATATTGCGTATAAATTGTGGAAACATTACGGGTTTTTTTTCTTGTTTACATGGAAAGACACAATTTTAAAAGCTTTTAGGTTTGCACAAAGGGCAAATATTAACATTGAGTAAACTGACAAATTGGTTATTCAACGCTAAATAAAAAAAGAAGATCAAGTTATTTTAATTTAATTTGCATCACTGAATAATAGGTCAAATAGAAAACTAGGCGGACTACACAAGCCTGCAATTCAGGATTGGAATTTAAATTCAAAGACTCACATAACTAAGGTTTTTCTATTCAGACTGAAAAAGTTGGTACCTATTAGGGTTGAGTCAAATAAGGTCACCTTAAAGTTATATGTGATATTTGATGTAATTAGGTTTATATATGTTAGTTTATGGTTTATTTATTAGTAGTAACACACCACTAAAATAACTTAGCTTATTGGAAAATATTATTTTGTTTCATTCAAAACAATTATTATTTGGTTAAAATTATATGATTATTAAATAACCCTAGATATTGGACTCATAATATCTTTTGTAAATTTTTTTAGAAAAAAACTATTAATGCATAATAAATGTGCACTGTAAAATTGAAATGATGAAGAAAAAATCAATATAATAAAAGCTGATGGAAAACAATTACAAATGTTGAGATACAATTATGACACCTCCCATCTGTTGGAAAAAGTGAGAAGAATGGGTCACAAGAAATAACAAGAAGGTTCAACATATACACTTCAAATTTGTTATTTTTATTTGTCCTTGCAAAGCGATGATTCACCTGACGGTGCCTTAGTGTTGGGCTATTCGTTTTCTGTAGTTCTGTGTTCGGAAGTAAGTGTAGGATGCTATACCTTCTAAATGATCTTCGTTTCTTTTTTTCATTTTCCCATCCTTTTTAATTGTATTTGAAGTTCCTATAGTTATTTAATTGTGTAATTGTAGTTTTTTAGTTTAAATTAGATGTTAATAAGTCTAGTTTTTGTCCAACATCAAACGACTTTTTATTTATGATATTGTGGTAAATTATTTATTTAATTTGTGATGAGTAACCAAAAGTAAAAAATATTTTTAAAAGAAAGTAATAAACCATTTAAATTGGACTGAAATTAGACATTAACATTCAATTTTTAGTTTTTAAATTTTATAAAGACAAAAATCACTCAATTAAATAAAAGGAACTAAATCTGTACAAATGACCAACTATAAAGATTGAGATTGAAATACTATTAAACCTCTTGTTAAAGTACAACTTTAGGTTTGGCTGGAATAAGAACCGAATGTTTTTAAAAATTGGACCACTTTTTGAAATGGTGAAAATATTGGTTCATATAGTTCACCGTTATCGTTAAATGCCCCTTAATGTTAGCATATAACGCAATGCAACTATGAAAACTATTTATTAGAAGTAGAGAATTTTATTAGTTCTATAAAATATAAATTAAACTAAACATGATATTATTTTTATTATTACTATTGTTGTTGTTATTATTATTATTATTATTATTATTATTTTCAGATATAGGTTGTAATCATATCATATTCGGGTCATAATTAATAGTTATTTTATCCCACTAAGCAACATTTCATGGTCCATCAAGTCTTGTGGCACTAGCAGCGTCAAAACTATAGTCGATTTTGGCCATAATATCAAATAAAAAAGTACTTTACTTTGTATTTTAATAACTTTTTAAAAATGTTAATTAATTTTACAGCATAAGTTGATTATAATAGTTTATGATAGTTTTTTTGTGAATATTTTTTTATGATAATAAGGTTTTTCTCAACAATTTTTTAAGGTGGTGATAATATAACAAAAGCTACAACTTGAGAGTTTATTTATATTATATTTTCGAAAACTCCTATCTCCGTTTCAGCAAAAGGAAAAAAAGGGACTAACTCTTGGCTATTTAGTTCTTTGTAATACTGTATTATTTTGTAGTTTTACGTAAGCTAGTAAATATCTTAGCCTATCATGCGCAACGTGAGTGACTTCAATATCCGATGATGCTAATTGGTGCAAAAATATTTGTTTCGAGGTTACCGTTATATGAATTCAAAATTACACATAAATGAGATCATGGACAATCAAAGAAAAACAATGCTAATTAGTACGAATAGCATTTTAACAAAAGATAAAGAATTATGAAGAAAGAGTATACGAAGCAAGCTAAGTTGACTTTTTTTATCAATCAATAAGTGATAAATGGTAAAATGAAAAATTATAAGAAACATATACAAAATGTTACTACCATTTATTATTTTCAAAGACAATTGTTTATTTCATTCAATCCACTAAAGTCACTTTAATTTAGTTGATTTGATGGCTACAGAAATGACGCTTGTAAGCAGTAGTATTTTGATTCGAATTCATGCAAGTGTATTTGATTTTTATAAAAGAAAAGGAATTTTAGAGCCAGGTTGGGTGTGAAAAAAAAAATCACAGGGGTGTTATCTGTACCATGTAACATTTCTTGTGGTCTATGTATGATAAAAAGCACACACTTAACACTTGGCACGTTGACAGTGAAAAATTTCATGGACAATTTCCGTACCATATAACGTTTCTCACGTCTATAACTAACCATTTATGTGTACCATGAAAACACTAGCTTAACTTTTTTTTTCCTTGAATTATTACATTAAACATTATAGTAATAAGTATATTGGTCATCTTCAATTAATGAAAAAAGAAATTTCTCACCTAAACAAAACACACAATGGCCAAACCTCAAGTGTAAAGAGCATGTTTTTTTTATAGTTGTTTATATTTCTTCGCCGAAAGCAATGACTAGTCCACACGTGGTTAATGGGCAAGTACCACCACACCAAGCTTCATGTTTACAACCTTAGATGCTTTAGGCTAAAGCTAACATGGCCACAATTTAGTATATTAAACATATATCAAACTTGTCAAAATTCAAAAATGGCTCACATAGATTGAACACTTCAAGGGTAAAACAGTAAATAAAATACTTAATCAGCAAAAATAATACTAGCTTTTTTTAAAAAAAAATTAATTCATATATTTTTATTTCCATAATAAAAGCTTATAAAAATAATTATTTCAAAATTAATAGTTACCAAACATAAACACTTAACCAATGAATTAACATAACTAGTTTTGTGCTTCATAATAAGATCACCTTAAAACCATGGAAGAAGGATTGTAACTCATGTAGAGCCTAAACCATCCCTTCTCCTTTTTTAATACAAAAATATAAATATATTGCGGGTGCCACCCTGTAAGCTCTTCACAGTATCTGTGCTAATCAAAACCAGTTTCATCTATAACTATCGGTTTTTGTAATTAGGACCACTATTTATCCTTCACAATATTCTTGCTATCCATTTTGGAGTTTTTTTGGTTAGGAAAATATAATATCTTGGTACCAAAGATGGTATTTCATTTTTAACTAACACTTATTGTTGAATCATGTATTTGGTGTGATTTAAAAATTCACTAACGAATTTGAAATCAGCCAATAAACTCTTTTATAACAATACGCAATTGCCATTGAAGTAAAAAAATAAATGTTTTTCTAACCAATCACGCACGTCGCAACAAATTCTTGTAAAAATTTATTCTCGTATCTTTTAGCATTTTTACCTACACTCTGATATTATACAAATGAAACAATCCTTTGGTACGGACGTTGTTTCTTTTGCCCTACGATTTGGACACTGAATCATCATTATAATAATTAATGGGATAATAATTTGGGTAATTAATATATATCATCCCTGAGGTGTAACTAAAATGCACTCCACCCAACAAACCACTCCCCTCCGATCCATATTTTGCTTAACACCCGTAGTAGATACTAACAAAATATTTTCCTCCCCTAACTATGGTTAATCTTTAGACTCTTTTAATGAAAAATTGATGTTCTAAATTACCTCGACAAGGACTAACAATAATGTTAATAAGGAAATTGGAGGGGAGTACAATATTGCTTAAAGAATAGTGCGGAGTACATTTTAGATGTACCTCAAGGGTGGTATATGTTAGTTATCCATCTTTTTTTTGTAGGTGTTTAATTAAGAGAGGAGGGGATAGAACTAAAAGTAGTGTTATTGGTTTTTTTTTATTTTCTTTACAAGAGGAAATTACAAAAGACTAAGGTATAACAAAATCAACGCAGGTATGCTAATAATAAAGCATTAAAATCAAAATGAGGCCTCCAAGGGTGATTAAAATGAATCCTCCGTTGTACCACTTGCTTTAGGCTAACACTAACATTGCCAAAATTTAGTGTAATAAAAAAATACCGAAGTTGTCAAAATTCAAAAATGGCGCACAATAGATTGAACTCTTCAAGGCTAAAACAGTAAATTAAATACTTAATCAGCTAAAATAATATTAGCATTCTTTTTAATAAATTCAAAAATGACCACAATTTTGTCCTTTAGGTTTTAGTGAATTCCTACTTTATTCTTTATCTTTTTTTTTGTTCTTATCAATTTGGTTCCTTATCTTTGTAAGCTCTTCACACTATCTGTGCTAATCGAAACCAGTTTCATCTATAACTATCGGTTTTTGTAATTATGACCTTTATTTATCCTTCACATTATTCTTGCTATCCATTTTGGAGTTATTTGATTTAGCCAACTCTCACATGGTCTCTCTCCTAAAAAACTCATAATTACCTTTGCAACGAGTTCGAGTGTCTTCACACAAACCAAGCATCACAACCCTCGTGTCCAATGGTCTTACCATTTGATTTCTAATCTTATATATAAATGGTAGGATTTTGGATTAAATCATACTATTTAATTAATTTGTAATTTCAATTAATCTTGAAGAATTCTGCAATGTCTTCTTTTGTTGTCTCCCAAGAAGACTTTGTTCTGTTCCACAAGATGGACAGAGAACTCTACACAACCCTCGTGACAAACCTCTCCCGCCACCCACAAGAGTCCATGCGAGTCCTTGCGCTGTGGCTTTGGTTGGAGAGGGCTGGCTTTCGTAATTTCATCCAGCAGATAACCTCACTACCCTTTGTTTTAATCAATGAAGTCGCAGATGAAACTGTCAAATGTCTGAACTGCATAAACAACAACATCATGCCCTCATCAGTAGGAAATGAAGGTAATATCCCCATTATGCAAAGCCTCGTGGAGAGGGAAATCTCTCTGCGGTACTTCTTTGAAAACCGCAATGTTGTGCGTGAAGGGGTGGCTAAAGTGTTCAGGGACGTGTGCATGAGGGCAGTCATTGATCTTATGCAAGAAGCTATGGTGGTGAGAATAAATAATGCAATGATAGGAAGAAATGTGAATATGGCTCCACAGAACCAATTTTTGTCCGGTTCAATTGGGTCCGCTGGGCCTGTGAGGCAGATCAATAATGTGCCTGCAGATGATAGGACTCTATTTCTGACGTTCTCAAAGGGGTATCGTGTAGAAGAGTGGGAATTGAGGGATTTCTTTACTATGACATATGGGGATTGTATTGAGGCTCTTTACATGCAAGAAGTGCAACCCAATGAACAACCTCTATTTGCTCGTATTGTATTTCACCATTTTCCTGTCATTGGGATGATACTTGGAGAAGAGACAAAAGTGAATTTTAAAATCAATGGGAAACATGTGCGAGCGAGAAAGTTTGTGGCTTTACGATTTGCTCGTAACTTTCCTGGAGAATCCTCTAATTCCTCTGGAACGTCGGGTATAAATAATTAAGTTGTGCTTATTTTGATCATGTATGTTGTGTTCTTTATTCTTCAGGTGTAATTGATTTCTTTTTGTCATGTTACTCATATAAGAAGTTGTTCGGGTTCAGGAAGTATTGGTATTGTATGTTGCTTTTAAGTTTTTATCAAATTTATGCAAGCTTTTGGTTGAAGTTAATGTTGAAATGTATCTATGAAGATTATTCTCAAATGGTGAGTAACATTAATTCAAATCTAGCTAGTTAAGTATGCATATATTTTGGTAATATACACAAGCATCTCCTTCATAAGAGAAACGGAATAGCGTGCTTACGGTCTGGAATTGACAGCAATGGGAGAGCTAAAACATTCCCATGAAAGTTGATAACACAACCCGTCTTCAATGCACATGCTTTTGTGAGAACTGAGAGCAAGATAAACGCAAAAGTTCTATGTTTAGTTTTTTTGGTGAGGAAAATATAATATCTTGGTACCAAAGATGGTATTTCATTTTTAACTCACACTTACAGTTGAATCATGTATTTGGCGCGATTTAAAAATTCACTAACGAATTTGAAATCAGCCAATAAACTCTTTTATAACAATACGCAATTGCCATAGAAGTAAAAAAATAAATGTTTTTCTAACCAATCACGCACATCGCAACAAATTCTTGTGAAAAGTTTTTCTCGTATCTTTTAGCATTTTTACCTACACTCTGATATTATACAAATGAAACAATCATATGGTACGGACGTTGTTTCTTTTTGCCCTACGATTAGGACACTGAATCATCGTTATAATAATTAATGGGATAATAATTTGGGTAATTAATATATATCATCCCTGAGGTGTAACTAAAATGCACTCCACCCTCAAACCACTCCCCTCCGATCCATATTTTGCTTAACACCCGTAGAAGATACTAAAAAAATATTTTTCTCCCCTAACTACGGTTAACCTTTAGACTTTTTTAATGAAAAATTGGTGTTCTAAATTACCTCGACGAGGACTAACAATAATGTTAATAAGGAAAACGGAGGATAGTACAATATTGCTTAAAGAATGGTGCGGAGTACATTTTAGATGTACCTCAAGGGTGGTATATGTTAGTTATGATTTTTTTTATTTTTATAGGTGTTTAACTAAGAGAGGAGGGCATAGAACAAAAAGTAGTGTTATTGGTTTTTTTTTTGTTACAAGAGGAAATTACAAAAGATTAAGGTCTAATAAAATCAACGCAAGTCTGCTAGTAATAAAGCATTAAGATCAAAAGGAGGCCTTCAAGGGTGATTAAAATGAATTCTCCGTTGCACCACTTGCTTTAGGCTAACACTAACATTGCCAAAATTTAGTGTATCAAACAAATACCGAAGTTGTCAAAATTCAAAAATGGCTCACAATAGATTGTACTCTTCAAGGCTAAAACAGTAAATAAAATACTTAATCAGCTAAAATAATATTAGCAGTCTTTTTAATTAATTCAAAAATGACCACAATTTTGTCTTTTAGGTTTTAGTGAATCCCTACTTTGCTCTTTATCTTTTTTTTGTTCTTGTCAATTTGGTCCCTTATATTTGTTTTTCACCCCATATTTGTCTTTTTGTACTAATACTGTGGAAAGCTTTAGTGAAAATGTCACAACGACGTTGAGGAAGATGTAGATAAAATCACTCAATAGTGTTATTGTAAAATGACTAACATAGTGTGAAAAACAAAGACAATGGACCGAATTGAAAATAAAAAAAGAAAAAGAACCAAAGCAGGAATTCACGAAAAACATAAACAACCAAAGTAATATTTTAACAAAAATAAAACTAATGTTTTTTTAAGAAAAAAATTAATTCCTATTTTTGTATTTCCATGATTAAAGCTTTTGAAAAATAATTATTTCAAAATTAAGAGTTATCAAACATACACACTTAACCAATAAATTAACATAACTAGTTTTGTACTTCATAATAAGATTACCTTAAAACCATGGAAGAAGGATTGTAACTCATGCCGAGACTAAACCATCCCTTTCTGCTTTTTTAATACAAAAATATAAATACATTGCTGGTGTCATCCTGTAAGCTCTTCACATTATATGTGCTAATCAAAACCAGTTTTATCTATAACTATCGATTTTTGTAATTATGACCTTCATTTATCCTTCACATTCTTCTTGCTATCCATTTTAGAGTTATTTGATTTGGCCAACTCTCACATGGTCTCTCTCCTAAAAAACTCATAAGTACCTTTACAACAAGTTCAAAAATCTTCACACACACCAAGCATCACTCATTAGTTATTGTTACTTAGTCAGCGAGAATTGCTACTTAGTCCCAGTGCATGTTTGTATAAAAACTCATTTGAAAGGCAATGAAACTAATTACCTTGCTTCTTATTTTTTTATTGTTCTGCATCACTCTCTCTCTTCTCTCTCTCTATCTTCTCTCTCTCTATCTTCTCTCTCTAAGAACTAGTATCAGTAAGATCTTGTTGTGATCTGGGTACGATTTCTTTGGTGCACGAAACACGGGTTTTAATGAGAAATTAATGGGAAACTTAATAAGGTACAAAAAGAAAAACAGTTGAATCGGTGTATATCGTATACTGCAATAATGACAATAAATTTTGTATTAATGAGAAATTAATGGTGACTTAATAACATATCCCATCCTAAAAAGCAGAAATGCTGTAGGCTAGATAAAACATGTTTACAATAAGAAACAATTTTTTGTTAAAAAAAAATTTATGCGGTACATGTCAGCGTAAGCCAAACAATGTATCTATCCAACAAAGCCCAACAATAATTGTTAGATAGCTGAATCCTTGATAGCTGAATCCTTTAAGTAATGCTAAAAAGGGTTCGAATCATGGCCTTGTGACTTTGTTGCTAGAAGCAAAACCCACTTTTCGTGATCTCTACGCAGGGATTAATTTTAGACTGTCGGCTAGAGGATACCCTTGCTACACACCAAAAAATCTAAACAATGTATCTCTAGGCTTTTTAAAAGTTATCGCCAAAATTGTGTTACTACTATTGCGAATTAAGAAATATTGGGATAGAAAGTTATAATGGACGAATTTATTTTATTAATTAACATTATTAATATTTTCTAAAAAAAATTGATTCACAGATGACAAAAGTAAATGAATACAAGATCAAAACATCTCTGATCGAAGAAAAAGAAGACGTCCCTCAAACTGCAAGGTACAAATCCCTAATTTTTTATTTGAAATCCCTTATACATCACCAAATTCTTATCCTCTGTTAAATTGATGATTATGAACCTTAGCTCTAAATTTTATGTGCTTCAATCTCAAATTCAGTGGTAACAAACCCTGAATCCCAAAACCTGCTCAGATTTGTACGAGTTCGACTTGCGTTTAGAACTTATTATGACTAGAAGCTACACAATGCTTGATTAAGGCATTTTTTCTCTCTCTTTTTCTTAGGTTTTGTTATGATGTTTCGGTTCTCTCCTTAGAACTCAATCGAAATCAGATTTCTCTCTAGAAAATTGGCTCAAATCTCAATTTGCTGCTTCTCCTATTTTTGATTAAGTCTTTTCACATTGTGCTTCGATTTAGTTTTTTGGCCATATAAATGCTATAGATTGCATATTGCTAGATTTTTTAGTTCTACACTAAATTGCATAAAGTACAATATGTAAACAGATTTTAAACCTTATTCTTGTTTATGTAAATATGCAAATATGGAAATTATTTTGCAGTTATTATCACTTGAGTTTGAGGTTCGATCCTTAGGCAGTGTTTGGTCCAGCTTTTTTTTTTTTTGCTTCTCTTCCTCTTATAAGTAAAAGCTGGGCCAAATAGGATTTGTGGCAAATCTTTTAAATTTAAGCTAACTTTTTTTTCTGGGTACAAAATGCATAAAGCTGGCTTTTAAGCCAGAAGCTAGAAATATGAGCTTTTCAACAAAAAAGTTGGCTTATTTTGTGGGCCTATCGTAATTAATACTCAAATATTCTAATTAACACTTAAAATCTTCAATATATTTTTCTTCTCTCTTTGTAAAAATAGCAATTTATTAAAACCTTTAAAAAGTTTTGTATTTATTTCACTTTAATATTTATGAATTTTATTGTTGTTTAAAAAATTTTAATGTTAAATAATTATTTTGATAAATTTATATTGTGTTTAGTTTTTTTAAAAAATAATAAAATATTGAGTTTTATCAAAAAATTATTTTTTATTGTAAATTTCATTTTAAAAATAATTATATTGATAATTTATTTTCTTATATCAAAGATACGTGAACTTAAAAGAATTGACACAAATACTTTATCAAACAAATAGCTTTTTACTCATAAGTAGCTTACAAAGTATCAAATAATGAAATTGTCAAACAACTTTTTATTTAAAGCTCTTATTTACAGCTTTTACTTAAAAGTAGCTTATAAGTCAAAAATAAACTGAGCCAAACGGAGCCTTAATAGTGTAGATTTATGAGGAGATTTAGTGTAATGTGCGTGTTTGGCCGATATTTTTTTTAAAAAAAAAAAAGTAGGGAGACAATGATGGGTTGAAGGAATTGAGAAAGAGAAGGGGAATGGGGATGACGGCTAGGTGATTGAGGGTGTATATTGTGTTGGTTCATGTATGTGATGAAAAAAAATAGTTTATATAGATAGGTTAAGGAGGAAAAAATGAGAAGAAGAAATATTTTCACAAAAACCATACAAAAAGGAAATGAATGGTTTTTTTTTTTGGAATTTTAATGGGTTTTTATTGGGTTGGGCCTATAGAAGAAGAAAGAATATAATGGGCTTTTTATTAGAAAAAAATGTTTATTAGACTTATTTAATTTTTTTCAATTTTTTTTGTATTCTTTTAGAAAATATGGAGTTTAACCGGACAAAATTCGATGTTCACAAATATCAACTTCATTCCATAAACTAGAACCCAAATTCCATTAGACATGCAATTTTAGAACCCGATTTAATAATTAAAAGAAGGTAATAAAAATAGTCGATGGTAAAAAATAAGAAATTAAATCTGAAAATATATAAATAGAACTTCAATAACAACGTGTGGTTACAACAAAAAAAAAAAACTAATGAAAAGAATTTAATTTCCATTGATTGGAAACAAAAATTGAAAATAAGAAGAATCAGCTTGAAACAGAGGAGGCAAGGGAGAATATTGTGATGATAGCATATAGAAAGAAAAAGAAGAAAGAAGTGATCTCTCGCGTGAATAATGGAGGGAATATATATAGGATGGTGGTTGTGCCCCCTCTTTTTAACACACTCTACTAAAATTCTAATGGGATATTTTTTAAATTTAAACTAATAAAAGTTTAATTTCCTAAATATCTAACAAGCTAAAAAAAAGACAATTCAGTGAAATATATAATATAAATAAAAATCATAATGTGGTCCATTAGATATGTTCATCTTCAATTTCTTCAAGTCTAATAATTATCTCTGATGACCAATAATATTCTAAAAGATAAACTTAATTAGGCTAATAAAATCTAATTTAATTCAATAAAGAATAATTACCTAATATAACTCAATATAATAAAAACATATCAAATTGAATTAATTAGTCACCATCATCACATAATATTAGCTACAGTAAGATTAATAAGTGTGGATAAAATACAACTTATCAAATTCTTCCACACTTAACCTTTCGCATAGACAAAATCAAATAATCAAGCATAGCCATAACCAACTCAAGAGAAATCAAAGAACCAGTGGATACACATGACACACTCTTCAATGAATCGTAAGAAATGCTAAAAAGTACGCAAAATTCAATCATTCAGGGAATCAAAGAATCAAGACACTCATAAGCATCATTCAAACATTTAAGCATACAACATAGTCAATCAAACCAAGAGATATAATCTCACAAGATATACTCTCTAACTCACAAGTGTTTAGAATTGTGTTTACAATCAAAACATACACATCATGAAAACAGGCATTACCATAAGCTTGGCAAGCTTCTAACAACCGCACCCAACAGACATGCACATGAAGATTAATAAGACTTTCTAGGGTTGTAATGAGGCCCATGTCAAGGTAGATGATAAAATATATGAATAAGTAACTAAACACCAAATATAAAAGAGGAGCAATGGGGAATAAGTTAAAAATATGCATGAGAATCAAATCTCCAAAACTTCTATCTCCAATCCTCTTTTGTCTTATACAACTTTCTTTCGTTTTTTTTTTCAACTGTACTTTTTCCTTTCATTTTTTTCTTTTAATTTCTTTCTCTATTTCTTTTTTTACTTTTTTTTACCACAAACCAAATGCATTCATATACAAAGATGAAGTATAATCAAGAATCATCACAAATAAGTAATACTCCCACACTTATTTAAGAACACATTCCCAAAACAATTCCAAAGCTCCAAAATTCCCTAAGGCAATGACAATCATGGTTTTTCACTTATAGTTTTGTAATGAGCTATAAAACAATGAAAGTGGATAAATAAACTCAAAGTGGCGAACAAAGGGAATAATTCAATGTAGACTCTTTTGTCTTGTAGCTTATTAAAACATAAAAAGCCTAAATCACCTCAATACATTTATGTGAATCAAGTAGCATCAAAAAGAGTCAAGCCAAGTTTTAGAGTATAAGTAATGAAGAGTGAGATCACACAAGAAAGAAAAGAGAATGATATACAATGGTTCACCCAATAATAAGGCTCAAAATATCACCAAGGACAAATCTATCATAAACAATCCAACCTATTATATTAATTCTCAAGACCAACTAGTCATACAAAAAATGCAAGGATTCAATCCATATCATATCAGGAGACTCTTATCCAAGCATAACGAAAATGCTCACAATTCATACAAATCCTAAAGATCAAAGAAAAGCATGCTAAATTTTTATTTTCAATAAAAACCCATAATTCTACTCCTAACATCCTAGCTTCCTCCCCACCCTTATATCACACATTGTCCTCAATGTAAGCACAACTCAAATCATCAAAATAGAACAAGTGTAACAAAAGAGTAGAAAAGGGAAAAAAAACTCTTACATCATGGTGGATCAAAGGCAAGTTCCTTAGGAGAAAGCTATGCAATAATGACATCCACAATTGAATGACTCCTAAGAAAGCGCTTGAGGCCATGATTGCATAACTTGAAGAACCTCCTTTTGTTGGAAACAATGTTGAAGGGGTGGCAGAATACGATCTTATCATACTCCTCATATGCAATTAGAATTTGGAAGTAACCTAGAAAATCTTTAAGAAATGAATCTACAACCTGCACATCAACAACAAAATTAAATTCTAGTGTAATAGCTGTAATCAAGTCATTGCATTCTAATTTTGTTGGATCCATAAATGCATCTACATTTTTAGAACCTGTTGTGAAATACTCTGCATAAATTGTTCAATTTAAACACATGCACTAAAGAAGTAAGAATCAGTGCATGCATCACAGGTGTAAGTATCATTAAAATCTGTCAAAATTGGAAAATCAATATCACAAAAGAATTCAAACAGATTATCATCAACCCGGCCATCAAGTAAATCAATAAGAAGAACAGAATGCTCCTCGATTGGATGCTTCATTGCATCAAGTAATTTAAAACTAACAACACTATCTTCAAAATTCATGGAAAGTTGTCCAGCATCTTCCACCTTCTTGTTTTGAACAAATCTTTGAGGGAATGAAAGAGTAACAGAAGATTGATGTTCATCACTTGGCGCACTTGAAGATAGAGTATCTTCTTGCAAAGGTTTATGCTTCTCAGGCTCAATTACATCAATTCCCTTCCCAGATCTCATATTAATGGAACTAACATTCATGGGATTCACCATTGTCTGGGTAGAAAGCTTATCATAATTTTGAGACTACAATTGATTCATTACGGTAGCTAACTGCCCAATTTGGTTGTTCAAGCTATGCATAGCAACTTCAGTTTGTTACTAAAACTGCAAATCAGTCGTAGCCATTTGCTTCATCAAATCCTTCAATGAAGGCCCGCTATTAATAGGTGCAACAACCATCTCTTGTTGCTCAACATGTGGAGGTTGATAGGTTTGTTTGGTCCAACATTATTTTGACAAGATGTCTAATATTATAAATATTAGCAGTGAAAGCCCTTACTAGTACAAGCTTTTTATTTCGAGCTAATTGCTTACCAATATTTCAAGGTCATCAATTTCGTTCTCCAAATTCTTGTGATCTACATTATATGAAAACTCCACATCATAAACTCCTTCAATCACAACTGGATTCCTCCACATATTGAATTACCAAAAGTATTTGATGCCATATTAGAACACAACCTACAAAAATAGACACAATATATAAAAAGAAGTTAATAGAAAAATATCATATACTAATCAAATAATAAAAAACAATAATAATAATAACTATCCTACCATTTATATATAAAAATAAGAAATAAAAAATAAAAATTAAACTAACTCAACTAAACTACACTATGCTAGCTTATGAATATTAATAAGAAACCGGTGATCTTCGGCAAGGTGCCAAATTTGATCAATGTCGTGCTCAATCAAATAAAAATAAATAAAAAGTAGTACTAAAAGTCAAAGTAAATCTTACATGCAAACTTAACACATCATATTTACACACACCCAATCAAAATTTAACACTTAATTTAAATAAAATAAAAATACAGCTGTTAAAATTTTAGGGTTTGGAAATAAAACTATCATCTTCCCCAATTCGTCAGTTTTGGTTTTTTCTCCTAAAGAGCCATGTGCAGCAGCAAGAATTGATCCATCTACATGAAACGGTTGAGTGATCGACATTCAGAGAGAAAGTGTTCTGCAGACGTCGAGATCTTGTGGACAACGTTGTCAACAATTGTCTTATTGTAGATATGCATGTTCTGCATGACACTTTTATCTCGTGATATTGGCTCTGTTATTGATGAGTAAAGTGATTGAGAAATGAGATACATTGACAGACAATATTATTAGAGTTGGAGCATGAATGTTGATATATAAGGATAAAAAAAAAAAAAAGAGTTATAATGGAGAAAATAAGAGTGTCAATAGCTAGTAGCTTAAATGACATAAGGAAAAGTTTGAGGGGAGAGGTTTAATTTTCAGTGGGGGTAGTTTTAGGAGTAGATTTATTAGTAGTGTAGTGTGAAGTGTGTGTTTGACCGATAAAAAAAAAGAAAATAAGAGCTTGTGACATAATATAAAAATCAAAATAAGGAGAAAAAAGTGAATAAATAGTGGGCAGCCTTGTTGACCAAAGTAGTGGGAGATGACTTGTCTTGTTGAAAATAGTGGATGAGATTGATCAATTGGTGTTTCTATGGAGAGCATAGAAGTCTAAGTGAATTTAAAAAAAAAAAATTACCAGGTTATTTTAAATCTTTAACTTTTTAATTTATTTAAATTAAGTGTAAAATTTTGATTGGGTGTGTGTAAATGTAATGTGTTAGGTGAGTGTGCATGTAAGATTTATTTCTAGGAGTTAAATCTAGGTCGTCTTCTAAGGATCACAACCTAAATTAAGATTAATACATGTAAACACATACTCAAGAAGGTTTTTAAAAATATTAAAAATTAAAATAAAACTAAATTAAAAATGATAGAAAACAATGATGAGAAATAGATTAATTTTTTGGTCTTTCACAATCGCTAAATCTTTGGAAGCGGAAGATATACCAATTTTAATCCTGAATTCCTAGTTTAGTTCTAACTTAATCAAACAAGTGTCAATAAATTCCGAATCTCTCACTTACATTAAGCAACATACATATTCATATATTCTAGATTCATTGAACAAGTATCTAGAATCCTAAATAGATTTTTAAGAACTTAAGATTTAACTAGACTCAAACAAAAAGCTTGATAACCATCTCCTAATCAATATAACATAGGAACCAAATTTCATTAAGTGTGCAATTTTAGAACTCAAATTTAAGAACTAAGAGAAGGTAACAAAAATAGCAAGAGATACAGAAAAAGAAATTAAAACTAAAAATATATAAATAGAAATTCAATATCAATGTGTGATTAAAAAAAAAACTAATCAAAACAGTTTAGTTTTCCATTGATTGAAAGGAAACAAAAATTAAGAATGAGAAGAAGAATTAGCCTGAAACAGAGGAAGCAAGGGAGTATATTGTGATGATAGTATATAAAAAGCAAAAGAAGAAAGAAAGAAGTGATCCTTGAAGTAAATAATGGAGGGAATATATAGGATGGTGGTTGCACTCCCTCTTTTTCACACTATCTATTAAAAACCTTAATGGGATAATTTCATGATTTAAACTAATAAATTTTTTAAAATATTTAATAAATTAAAAAGAACAATTCGGTCAAATACATAATATAAACATATATTCTAATATGATCCATTAAATACACTCCTTTTCAATTTTTTCATGCCGAATAACTATTTATAATGCCCAATAATATTCAGACTTATAACAGAAACTTAATTAGGCAAATAAAATTCATGAATAAGTGACAACTAAAGTTTTAATAATAATTTCAACAAAAATTATTTTCTTTAACTTTATACACATATTTAGAAATAAAAAAAATAAACAATTATGATTATCACATATATTGTTTCTAAAAAATATTTCCCTAAACTAAATAACCCTTCATTTATTATGTCTTTATTTATTTATGTATTATGTATATGTATATATGTATAACAAATTAAAAATAGCCCTTCATTTTCATGGATTCCATTATTCCATATTCCATATTTGCATCGTGCCATTTTTTTATTTTATTTAGGCTTAAATATGTTTTTTGTTTTTAAAAAATAATATAAAAATGTAAGTTCTTAAAAAATGTTTTTTAAGATGCAAGTTCTAAAAAAACTCAAAAATAGGGGATATGAATCGTTGAAAATACTGATTTAAGAACTCAAATAACTCGTTTAAGGACTTAAATTTTAAAATACGTTTTTTTGTGAACTTAAATTTTTATTTTCTTATTTTTTAGGATGAAAAATATATTTAAATTTTTTATTATTATTATTTTTCTGAACGCTAATATAATAAGAGACCCGGTCTTCTTTCTCTCTCTAGTCTCTACTGCTTCTCTTTGTAAGACTCAATGCCGCACTGCGTCGTCGTTACGATTGACGAAAAGGACATGAAAATGCGGGGTTGTGTTCCCCTGTTGTTGGCGTTAGCCACCGTGGTGGTTCCCGCGACGGTGGTGTACGGCGGTTTCCCGGGGAGTTTTCTTTCTCTGGAACGCGCTATTCCTCTTAACCAGCGAGTGGAACTGGAGGCGCTGATAGCTCGCGACAGAATCCGCCATGGACGAATGTTGCAAGGTGTGGTTGGTGGCGTTGTCGACTTCTCAGTCCAAGGAACCTCCGATCCTTACTTCCTTGGGTACGGGTAATTCTTCTACCGATGCATTTATTGCTTTCTTTTAAATTCACTAGAATCTTTCACGGATTGATTATCTTTTTATCTTCCATTTCTGCTAAGTAAGAGAGATAGAATGTTTATAAGGTTATTATTATAATATAGTTTTGAATTTTATCTTATGATAATATTAACGGCAATGAAGTTAGAAGTACCATATATATGCTCGTCTCAAGGTTCATCTTTATTTTCTTGTTCAGGTTGTATTTCACGAAAGTAAAGTTAGGATCACCCGCAAAGGAGTTTTATGTCCAGATTGATACAGGAAGTGACATCTTGTGGCTTAATTGCAATACTTGTAGTAATTGCCCGCAGTCTAGTGGTTTGGGGGTGAGAATTTGATGTTTTTTCTTGTTATCTTTTAAACCTGTATGCTTTTGGATAAGAATAAGAGTATAATGCTTTGTTTCTCTTCTTGTCAATGTTATGTTGTGCAATCCACAGATTGAGCTCAATTTCTTTGACACAGCCAGCTCATCCACTGCTACAATGATTTCTTGCTCAGACCCAATTTGTTCTTATGCGGTTCAAACTGCTACTAGTGAATGTTCTTCCCAGGCTAGTCACTGCAGCTACACCTTTCAGTATGGGGATGGAAGTGGGACATCTGGTTATTATGTTTCAGATACCATGTATTTTGATATGATCCTGGGACAGTCTATGGTTTCTAACTCTTCATCTGCCATTGTTTTTGGGTGAGCCCTTGTGCTTTTGTGGATAGTATGTGTACCCTAATTTGGGGTTAGGAAAATAGAAAGAGCGAAGCTAGATAAGAGTGAAGATTGCATTCCCGAGTTTCATTAATAGCAAATCTTGTAATTCTATTATTGTATATCAAACTTACAATTACTGCATAAGTATCATTGCAGGGAGAAAAAGTGAAATAAATTGGACTTGTTTATTTTGAGGTTGTTCACTGTTTTACCTATTACTTCAGTTGCAGTAGTTTGTTCGTTCTTTCCCACATTTATACTAACAGGGATTTTTGTTGTATCTTTTAACTGAGCTTCTCCTGGTGGTTGTTTTGTTATAGTTGTAGCACCTATCAGTCTGGGGATTTGACCAAGTCAGATAAAGCAATTGATGGAATCTTCGGGTTTGGCCCTGGTTCCCTATCTGTTATATCACAATTGTCATCACGAGGCATCACACCTAACGTGTTCTCTCATTGCCTCAAAGGAGAGGGCAGTGGAGGAGGCATCCTAGTTCTTGGTGAAATTTTGGAGCCAAGTATTGTTTATAGTCCACTTGTCCCATTACAGTATGTTTTCTCTTCTACACTTCATTCTTGCACTTAACATTTAACTGTTTATTCAGCAAAATAAATGCATTGTTTTGTTTGTTGTAAGAAATATCTTAAACGAACATTGATGATAATATACAAAACATTTATTATTAGAATATAATGAAATAAGTTTTGTAATTGAATATAAAAGGTGGTATTCATCACTTGGACTCATTTGCTCAAAGATTTGGATTCTTTTGAAATAATTGTCATGCCATTGATCCTGTTAATTACTATCAGTTCTTTGTAAGGTATATTGCTTTGTCTATTTAACTAGTTGCTTGATCAAATTTCAGGCCTCACTACAACTTAAATCTTCAGAGCATTGCTGTCAATGGACAGCTTCTATCAATTGATCCAGATGTATTTGCAACATCTAACAATCGAGGAACTATAGTTGACTCTGGTACAACATTGTCATACCTTGTTCAAGAAGCTTATGACCCATTTGTAGATGCTGTAAGTTTTCTTTATCTCTCTTGAAATTTTGAAACACTACACTCTGTTTTGGACAACTTCTGTTATTGTATTTCCATCCTTAAAATCTGTTTAATTGAGCACGCAGAATCTGGTATGCCCCTCTTATTCTTACATAATAAAAAGTATTGATGCCTAAGGCTTAGGCTATTAGGAAAAGGCTTTCGTCTCATCTAGAAGGTTAGGATGCTAAGTTGAAGTTGTTCTTAATTTTAAATTTGTAATGTTAGTTAGCTGAATGCTTGACCCTCAATGTTGGTTTAACATCTATATGCTAATTCCTCTATATGAGGCTATTCTAAGTTGGATAACATCAACAACATACGTTATCCCACTAGGTGAGGAAGTTGGATAACATAAAATAGAATAAAACCCCAAAATACAAAATAACAGTAAATAATTTAAATAGAAAATCTTAATCAAGAAATTAAAATCTGAAATAAATGATAAATCCAATAATACTTAAATAGCCCTGCGTACATCACCTTCAATTTAAACATTGCAGATACTTTTCAGGATTATATGGTATTGAGAATTCTTTATTCAGAGGTTATATGTAATTAACTGCAATATACCTGGGTTGTCATAGTTGCGTGTTATTATTCAGAATTTAAACTGCAACAAATATCCTTATGATTGAATATATATTGGGTGCTGAAGAATGAAAATTTAGTCACAGTTTTCTTTTACTATTTTTTGAAAAGATTTCTTCAAAGGCAACCAAATTCTTCCTTTGGCTTTAGTATTTTAAATTTTTAAGAAGTGATATACCATGTACTGATCTTGAATATCTGAATGAATGTGTAGATAACCAGCGCTGTGTCACAGTCTTCCATACCCATAATTTCCAAAGGAAACCAGTGCTATCTGGTCTCAACAAGGTTACAATTCAAACTCAATTCATCAATAAGGATCTTTAAGTTCTATTTTATAATTAAAGAAGAATTTGTCTATAAAGATTTCTGAGGATTTCATATGGATTCATGCCTATTCAGCTTAGGTGATATATTTCCTTCAGTCAGTTTAAACTTTATGGGTGGAGCATCCATGGTATTAAATCCAGAACACTACCTTATGCATTATGGTTTCCTAGTAAGTATAGTGTCTTCTCTGTTTGGTCACTTGCTTCTTTCTTCTTGTTTAAGGAGTAATTATTTTGAATTGCTTGCCACTGATAATAGCCAATGCACTACATTGCTTTTACAGGATGGTGCTGCTATGTGGTGCATAGGTTTCCAGAAAGTGCAAGAGGGATTCACAATTTTAGGAGGTTAGAAAGCTAGAATTTTTTTAAGAACATAATAAATCTGCCGAGTTTGACTTTGAAGAAATAAGCACTTTGTGAAATTTGATAATCTTGATAATGAAATGGGCATATTTGTAAATAGCCCCAAAATCTTATATAGTGAATTTGTCCTCTATGTGTAGTAAACTATATCTCAGTCATTTCAGTAAGAATTTCTTCGTGTTGGTAGATTGAACATGGGATTGGGAAAATTGAAAACGCCCTGGTATGGTGTTACACTCGACCTTCAAAATAATGGTTTATTTTCAATGAACATTCAAATGGGATTTTAAAATATGATTAGAGAAAGGTTAGTTCTCCAGACATCATTACTATTGATTTTTATTAGTGATTTAGTTTTGCTATTTTATGTTTATTCTGCATCAAATTTATCAGGTGAGCAAGTGAAGTAGTCCTAAATTTTCATCATTGGGTATAACAACCAAGTTCTTTCGTTTTCTTGCAGATCTTGTCCTGAAAGATAAGATTGTTGTATATGACTTGGCTAATCAGCGAATTGGATGGGCCAACTATAACTGTAAGTTCACCAAAGGAACCCTTTCTTTTCTGCAAATATGGTTCTTTGTCATAATTTATAACTGGTGCTCAGGTTCCTTGGCCGTGAATGTCTCTTTGACTACGAGTAAGAGCAAGGATACGTACGTCAACGCAGGACAGATGAGTGTCAGCTGCTCTTGCAAAGGCATTCTCTCCAAATTGCTATCTGTAAGCATTATTGTGGCTTTCCTTGTGCACATAATAGTTTTCAAGGAGTCCCATTTTTTGTAAATCCACATACTAGAGTCAAAGCTAATTCTTTGAAATTTACTGGGGTCGATGGATGTTTTATTTCTCCAGCATACCCTTGTGAAATTTTGTATTTAACCTCGTTGGTATCTTTAGTATGATGAAAATGTGGATCTCATTGTAAAGGGGCTCTCTTGTTGAGAAGTAGCAGATTTGTATGTTAGTGTGAATGTCTGTGATAGATAGAAACTGTACTAAACAGTTTACTTCTGAGTTGTGATTTTAGCTTAGTGTGTATGTCTATTCGTGACATATCGGTGTTACAACAAAATTGTTCATCAAATGCAATGAAAGCTGGGCAGTTTAGAATTGTCATATCTTGTTTTGGCTTAGAAATTGGAAAATTCTGAGATTTTGTTTTGGCTTTCTATTCTCCATACATAAATACGATGCATGGATAGAATCAATTAAACATGATGTTAATGTATAAAACCAAATGGTTACTCATTGAATAATTAACTAACTAATTCAATTAATTCTCTTAACATAATGTACACACCATAAAATCAATGGTTATAATTCTCTTAACATGGTTACTCATTTGGCGTAACACGTGTAGCGAAATAAAATCAATGGTTATAATTTTTTTTGCCGCGTCTATCCCGAACACGTTCAATGAAAACAAATGCTTTTGGCTTCCATTCAATATCCATTTGCACGTTAAACGTTTCACAGTTATTTGAATATTTTTAATTATATTTTTCTAAGAAAAATTATATCAATGGAGATAGAAATATAATAAGAGTGTCAATTTGTGTATCACCATGTTTGTGTACCACTTACCACTGGTTAAATGCACGAAGAAATATATAATATATTTTAAGTTAGTATATAAATTGGTTAATTATTGAGTAATAATTTAATCACATGTTTCTTTTTTTTTTTTAACATAATTAACCAATTTATTTACTAATTTAACAATATTTATTAGTATTTAACCATACTATGGGGGTGTATGTGACGAACATCGGTGGGTACAAAACAATTTTCCATATAATAATTAATAATTTAATGAATCAGACTTATAACGTCGTAGAACGGGTGGTTTTAAAATCGGAATATATTTATAATCTGACATGCATTCAAAATTCTTTTTAAAATTCTTTTCAATAGTGAGGGCGGTTCAAAAAATTTGGAGGTCTAAAGTAAATTTTTTAATTCGAGAGCCTTTTGAAATTATTAATAATAATTAACTGAAATTTTTTTAAATTTTATTTAAAATCTATTTTAAACTTGTGAAATCACTTATTTTTTTATGATATAATATTTTGTTCAGATGATAATAAAATTATTCTATTTAATTTTTGTTGAGATATGGTTGACACTAGATAGATCGTATTCATTTCAGTTGTGTTTTTTTAGAAAATAATATAATTATTAATATTATAGCGAGAACATTAAACTTTTAAAAGTTAAATCATAAAATCATATGAGTTTACGATTATAAGTAAGCAAAACGAGTTAACATGCAGACTTTGACAAACTCATCAAAGTCTCATTTGACCTACACAATCATATATATATATATATATATATATATATATATATATATATATATTAAGATGTGAGTTTGAGATATAATTACATAATTCAATTTTGTGCAAACCTAACAATTATTCATTTATGCAAAATTCTCACTCATTTACTAAAATTTCTTCAATGTTTTTGTTTTAATTCTTTTTATAATGATTGTTAAAAATAGATTTCATATTTATAATAAAAGTTGGAAACATGATATTTAGTCGATAAGTTAAGCTTCGTCGATAAGTTAAGCTTCATAAATATATTTACTAAATTGAATATTTCGTAAGTAATATTTGTATTTAAAATTTTATTTTCACATTAGATAAACTTTTATAAGTCAGTTGTAAATCTTACTATAAATCTTAATTTTTAATTAATATACATTAATAATAAATAAATATTTTGGGTGTTTATTCAAATATTTGGGGCAAAGCCCTTACTTTACCCGCTTGGCCCTTCAACCACCCCTGCAGTCAACTGGGCACATGGGAAGTACAGGGGTTTGGATCCGCTTGCTATACTTTTATATGAACAATTAGCATGTGATCCGTGCGTTCGCACGGGTTTCTGTTTATGTGTTTATAATTGTGTTCATAATTAATGTTTGTAAAATTATAAAAAGTCACAGTAAGTTATAATTAATTATCAATTGTCAGTTATAAACTAAACTGAAAAAAGAATGATCTATGTGTTATTCTATTTTATTGAATAATTTACGTTACAACTCATTTAATAAAAATAAAATTTAAACAATATAATTATACATAAATATAATTAAACAATAAAGGAATTACTTATTATCATATTTTAAATTTTAATATTCGATGTTAAAAAAAACCTTGGTTAATGGTTACCCTCATAGCAATGTCAAACAGATACACTAAATAATAAAAAGCCTTATAATGATTTAATTAAAAAAATCAAAACAATTTGTTATTTTTTATTGATAAAATAATTTAATTTATTTGTAACTTATTTTGTAAGAATGATTTAATTTTTTGGATGATTATTATCATCAATGTATTTTAAATTTTAATATATTATCATTAACAAATAAAATAAAAAATGTCAAGAAAAAATAATGCACGAAGCACAATTAATATTACAAATTTGATTAATTATTTCATAAAATAGTACAAAAATTAAAGACAAAGTTTTCGTTCTCATTCTCAATTAGTTAGGTAAGTTTTTATGGTCTTTTTCAAAAATATATTGATTAGCAATAGATACTAAGTTTAAATATTTTTCTTATAACATTATAATTTGATCATCTTTTTCCAATTTTTTTGGAGTGTTTGAATTTTTCCTCAAGTTTATACCACATAATATTTGAATAAAAATTTTAATAGAAAATGTTAAGGAATCTGATCAAATTGTAACATCAATTAATTTTATTTTATAAATTTAAAATTTAAACACTAATTAAAAAATATATAACCAATTGTTTACTAATTTGAGCAAAGGGGAAAAAGAACAAATAGAAATGAAAAAAAAAATGAAAGGAAGTGAAGAAAAAACGAAAAAAAGTGAAGAAGAGAGGAATAGACGGTGAAAGGAAGAGAAAGTGAAAGAAAATTATGAATGGAGAGAAAGAATGATTTTAGGTTTTCAATTTCAAAAAAAAAAAGTAAATAGAAATAATTGGTAAAGACAAAAGAACAATAAACATACTTGAAATACAAAAAAAAAAAAACTAATGCACATCCAAACAAAAAAATATTATCAAAAAAGTAGAGGAAAAATAGAAGCATGTGAGCATGACATGTGTCTTAAAGGTTATGTGTAGGTCAAAAAGAGAGTTTCTTTTCTTATATTAGAAGAAACCCTTCTTTTCTATTAAAAAAATTCGGAAAATTTTTGTAGCTGGGTAGTGCAGATGAAGGAGTATAATTTGTCCGTGAGAGTCGCCTCAGCTTCGCTTGCTGGCTCTGTATATGAGAGAAAGTTGCGTTTTACATTTTCTTAATAACGCGTTAATTTCTCTGTTTTATTGCAGCTTTTAAACAGTCTTCCTCTTTATTCTCAATGCTCATGTGTCCGTTTCTTTCTCTTCCTCTCTTACTCTGTATTACTACGCATTTTGTTATACCCCACGCGCTATTTTCTTATCACATCATATTGCATTTTGCATTATCATTTACCATGCATTTCAACTCCTCTTTAAATTGGGATACATTCAATGAAATTAAAAAATGTAATTTTCCAGGATACTAGTACTAGTATATATATTATAAATAATATCTGAAATGCTGATAATAAGATTAAGGTGACTTCAATTGATAAGATTGATTGTCAATATCAAATGAGATCGAAATATTCTATTACACTTATTTATGTTGTATTTATGATCTACAATCAATTATTAAAAAATTGTCCCAAGTAGTTCCGTTGGTATAACTCTTCATATTAGTTTTGATACTTCAAATGAGAATGTATGGAAAGAAAACTTACCAAAATTAACAAGTTATTACGTACATTAAAGAAAATCAAATTTTAAAGCAGTGTTGTCTTTATGCAATTCCATTGACTTTAAAATGCTAGTAACAAAAGAAATTTATGAGCGGAGATGCATGGATGGCTGAAAATCTTGGAATGGCTATGTTCTCTCTTGATGAGCAGACATAAAAGTTGTTCCATTCATTGATGACGGTCAGACAAGAGACAAAATTGATACTATTTTATATCTAACAAATAATGAGTAATTTATAATTTTATTTTAAAATTTATATGTGCATATCTTATATGTATAGCATCCAATATTTTTCAAGTATAAACATATCTCTATACCTGACACGTATTCTATCCATAATTCATAGAATTTATGCAATACACTAATTGGAAAACTCAACTCTTGAATATCATTTATCATGCGCAGTAAAAATACAAATGCTTTTTTCGTTAAAAAAATAAAATAAAAAAAACAGATGCCTTTGAAATTATATGAAAATGATTGTATAAATAAAATAAAATATTTTAGAAAAGACAAAATAACAGTTTTCCTTTTGCTACCGACAAAATAACAAATGAATGTTTGAGAGTTATACCAACCATAAAAGGGGCTTAACAAGCTAGACTAAGAAACAAAACTACCTAGCCATAAAAAACAAACAGAGGGACTCATCAAAAGAAAAAGCCAAAGAGACAAAATCAGAAACAAACTCAAAATTGGTTTATACCATTAGAAGAGTAATTCCAAGCTAAATCATCATCACAATCAAATGGATTAGGCGGTTTAAGACCCATGACCTTATCACAAATAGAAGCATGAAGATACTTGTTAACCTTTTTTAATGGTGCTGGAAATGGTTAACTCGTTTCAGTATAGTGACTATATGTGTATCGTCCACAGGGAGCACTTGGATTAATTCGATTAAGAATTAAGTTGACGAATTGTTCAAAAACATATTAAGATTGTGAATGGAAAATAAAATAAACAATAGATAAGGAGATAAACAAATAAGATAATGAGTCACCTGTGATTGAGTTTCATTACTTCACCTTGTTTCTTTCTATGCTAGTTAAATATTATAAGAAAAGATGCATACTCAATGTCACAAGTGCAAATCCCTTTGTCACCTGATTCTAAGACACTAGTTTCTAGAGCCCAATCCCTTGGCACTCTAGCTACCAAGTCTTGCATTAAGCAGAGTATAAAGCAATCATAAAACACTTCCATCTATCCCTACATCCGAAGGTTTTATGAGAGTTTTTCTCCATATCCGTTTATAAACCAATTTTCCAATTGCGCAAAAAAACTAACACAAGGAAAAAGACGATCAAGCTTAAACCAACAAAAGAAGCACAGAAGAAGAACTCAAATTCATAAATAATATAAACTAACAATTGAAAGAAACAAGAGACGAAATAATTACATTCAATCCCGGCGGAAGGCTTAGCCTAGCAAGGCCATGAACTTCAAGAACTAAACCTAAGAGTATTAGAACTCTGACTAAAAGCCTAAACTTTGTGGTTTATTTCTATACAACTCAATATCTATCTCCTAACTTCTGAAAGGTTGTATTTATAGGTGTTTTGGGCAGGGGTCTGGCGCTCGAGCGCCCTCCTGGCGCTTGAGCGCTGGCCTGACACGTGCTGGTTAATGAGCTTAATTGCCTGGTTAATGCGTCTGGCGCTCGAGCCCTAGTGTGGCGCTCGAGCGCCAGGCTTATAACTCAAACAGAGAGGATCCAATGTTCTGGCGCTCGAGCCCTGGTGTGGCGCTCGAGCGCCAGGCTCATAACTGTTGGCAGAGAGGATCCAATGCTTAATGTATTTTGGCGCTCGAGCCCTGGTGTGGCGCTCGAGCGCCAGACTCATAACTCTGGCAGAAAAGGATCTCATGCTCAATGGTTAGTGGAGCTCGAGCCCTAGTATGACGCTCGAGCGCTGGCCTCTTATATGCTCTAGCAACTTGATCTTCTTATTTTTGCCTCCAAAAACACCTGAAAATACATTTCTAAGTTAGAAAACCTATTATTACCACTTATTTACTCTTAAACTCACAAAGTAATGATAAATGGTGAAATTATGTATAAAACATGTAATTTCTAGAGAAGATAAGTGCAAATCTTTTATTGAATAAATATACTAATTTGCACTTATCAAACTCCCCCCAACCTAGGACTTTGCTTGTCCTCAAGCAATGTATCCTAAAAGAAAAACAACAAAAGAAAACATGGCAAGTATGGGTTAGAGCAAGTGTATCAAACTTCAATCTTCATGATATGCATGGAAAGAGTTAAGAGAAACTTGTGATCACCTAATTTACAGAAGCAACAGACCAGTTTATGACTTAAGTGCAAAGGAAATTGTAATCAACCATTAACAAAGGTTTACTCTCAAACCCTACATGGTGTCAATTTCACTCATTCCTCAATGTCACTTAACTTGAATTTTGTTTTTCATTTGCCATCAAACCATTTCACAAATTTGAACAATGAATCAAGAGGTCTTTTTCAAAAGGTTGTAATGAGGCTAGGCTACAAAGAATCTTTGTTTTTCTGGTTATGTAAAACGAGTTGAAGAAAATATTTACAAATATTTACAAATATTTACAAATTTCCCCCCAACCTATTCTACAAAACATGCTCAAACTCATACTTCCTTTCAAGTGTTTCTCATTCTACTTTTTCCAAGGCACCTTTTCTTTTCTTTATTTATTTACTTTTTCTTTTCTTTTCTTTTCTTTTTCTTTTTCACATATATACACAAGGCTGCCCAAGGATTTTCAATCATACCAGAAACACTTGAGTCTTTTGTCTAAGCCAACAAAATGATACATCATTTGCATACCCATCATTCCCCCTAAATATATAAATATTTTTCTCTAACTCAAAGGTAAGGATAAAACATTCACATAGGTGTCTTAGGGTTTAATAAAGAATTCAAGGCTCAAAGTGGGTACCAACAAAAAGATGTAATTTTCATAAGTAAACTTTTTGGCTCAAACTCAATCAAGAAACTATGCCTCTATCATTTTCAAGTCTCAATTGATCATGACAATTACAAAATCAAACAAAACCAATTCAAGTTAACAAAGAGGGCTCTCATACATTTTTGTGGGATTTACTCAGCATACAAGGCTAAAAAGGCTTTAACCTTGAAAATAATTTTTCACAACTCCCAATGCACAAAAATCATCTCGTGATCGATTAGAAACTATTAGAAGCATTTGATCGTCTTTGAACGATAGGAATAACATCTTGGCCGCATCCATACTTAGTGCTCAGAACTTGAACCCAAAATGCATCTCGATTCGAGGTTAATTGCCACCCAACCTTCATCAAGAAGGCTTGATTCATACTTCTTTCTTGCTTCACTCCTAATCCTCCACACCTTGATGACGATTTCACAACATCCCAAGCAACGGTATGAACTTTCCGAGCATTCTCATTATCTCCCCACAAGAAGCTCCTATTAATTTGTCCAATTCAAAGCATATTTTCACTGGGCATAACGTTGTCTGCATCACATAATTAAGCTGGCAGGACAGTAAGAATAGATTTTGTCAACATAAGCTTGCATCGTGGCCTCTCCCATAAGCACCGAATCATCAACAAAAACTAGATGGGAAAGCTTCAGACCATTACTAGAAAGCTCAATTGGATCCTAAAGTTTATGTTGCATAGCAAGATTAATGAGACAAACTAAACATTTTATGCAAAGCACAAATAGATAAGGAGAAATCGGATCCCCTTGACAGACACCTCATTGGAGAACAAACAACTCAAGAGCATCACCATTCCATATTATCCTCATTGAGGGAGATGAGATACGCTCATAAATAAGATCAACCAAACCAATGGGGAGCCCAATATCCTGTAATGTATCCTTCACAAAAAACCACTTGAACTGATTATAAGCCTTTTCAAAGTCTATTTTAATTTCCATTCACCTTGTGTTCCCTTTCTTTGTTTTCATACACTGAATAACCTTTTGGAAAACAATAATATTATCTGAACTATGACGACTTGGAACAAAGCTAGAATGTGTCAGGCTAATAAGGTGATTCATCACATGTTTCATATGAGAGGAAATAATCTTTGTCACCACCTTATAGGACACATTACATAGGCTGGTGGGCCTAAATTGCTTGAGATTTTTAGCTTGGTCAATCTCATAATAAGGTTTCACTTCTGCATTAGTGATTAGAGCACTAAGGAACGCCACCTGATTAGTAGAAAAGGCTAGGAAATTATTTTTGAAGGCATTGCGAACAAAAGAACCCATAATCTGTTAACAAATCTTTATAAAAACTTGTGATATGATCTTCATGCAACTCTTTATCTAAAATCTAATTCTCATTTTGATCTTGAATCGTCTCTATTCTATTACGCTTACGTCTCACTATAATTGTGAAATAGAAATAGCGAGTGTTACGATCACCAAATTCCAACCACGTACAACGAGATTTTTGAGCCCAAAGGAGTTCCTCATGCAAAAGAGTTAGCTGATAGGTCTCCCATAATTCATCTTGTAGTCTTAAGAGATAAGAATTTAGGCCATTGTAGAGCACCCTTGATATCCCATTCAACCGCATAAGAAACTATCTCTTCCTATAAAAAAATGTTGTCAAAGACCTCCTTATTCCAAACCTTCAAGCCCTCCTCAAGAGTATCTATCTTTTTTGTCCACTGATCTTATTGCCTCCATAAGGAATGAACAGTATTAGAGAAGTCTAGATGCGAAAGCCAAGCTGTAAGAAAACGGAAAGGTCTGTGTCTTCTACTAACCACCGAGCCAAATTCAAATCTGAGCCACAAAAGACAATGATCCGATTTGTGACGATATAGGTGGACCACATCGCTTCCTCAAAATGAATAAGCTAATCCATGTTACAAACGACACAATCAAGACGTTTCATAAGGTTACCACGTATCCAAGTAAACGAAAAGTCTATATAACCAAGGTCCACCAAATTGTTAGTCCTCAAAAAAGAATTGAAATGTAACATACCTTTAGGAGAACTATGTGCACTGCCAACTCTTTTAGACTCAGTGTGAATTGAATTGAAATCACCAATACCACACCATGGTTTCAATGCTAAACCCAAGTGTTTTGATAACTCATCCCACAAAGCCACCCTCTGTTGAAAATGAGGATTAACATAGACAACCAATAGAAGCCAAGGGGGCTTGATCCTTCCACTTAACCCGAAGATTGATAGCTTGGTACGAATAAGATAACTTCTGAATAGACCAAACAAAGTCATCCTGTAAGCATCAAATACCACCCAAGTGACCAAATACATCAACGAAAGCCTATCCATGTAACCCAATATTTTGTCTGATATTCTATGCCTGCGCTCCACTATAGTGGGTCTCTATAAGCTCAATAAAACTTGCAAAATACTCACAACGAAGATCATTAATTAGACGAGGGAAACTATGGTGGCAAGTGCCACGACAATTCCACGATATAACATTCATCATCATAACAAAAAATTTTAGCAAAAAGATTATGCATCCTTGTGCATTGTTTTAATATTAGCCATAAGCTGATTATCCTATTTTGGCAACAAAGCACCGGACGGAGATGTTGTATCCTTATACACAAGATCCGCCCATTTATGGTCTTTAGGAAGCTCTTAACTACCACTAACATGGCGTTAAAAAAAAAGAATGAGTATACATTTGCATTAGACGCATAACCTCCAGCTACTTTACACTTATTGCTTCGGATGCTTGAGTCATTGTCTTCTTTGCATCAGCCGAGTGTGTTGTTGTCTTAGCCTTATAAATAGACTCTTTAGTCTGAGATTGAGCTCTTGAAGAAATCTATTTTTGAACCACTCACTTGTGTGTTCATTCCAGCTTTAGGATCTCGTACCTGCACGTAGTTATAGGACCAGACCTAACCTTTTTTGGATTAACATGTTGGGGTTGAGACTGAACAAACCCATTATTTTGTCCTTGTGCATTAGTAGTGCCAACATCATGACTTAGCAAAGTAGCCACCACGTGATTATCCTTCTGTTGAATTCGAGGAGCAGTGCTCTGATCTCTAATGATTGGTCCTTGATTAAAAGATTTATTCCCTTTTTTTGCACCTTAGTTTTTGAACCAACATCCAAGGGCAAAAAAGACCTTCATCAGCCGCATTTTTCTCCTCTATAACTACCTCATTATGTGCACTAGCTAGCAGCAACCATAGCAGAAGCGTTATCACACTACTGATTACCCGTTATTATGCTTGTAACTGAAATTGAGATTATTTTTGTTTCTAAACCAACGTGGTCCACATTAGCTCTACCTTTGTTCTCCACCTCCTCAACTGTCTCCTAAGCTAAATTCACCACCATTGAAACTGTAGCCTGTGGCTGCTCTTTCCTCACCATAGGATTTGGGCATTGATGAGCTTTATGACCGTAACGACCACAAGAAAAACATATCAAGTGTAGCCCTTCATACTCAATAGGTAATACGCGTCCCATAACTGTGACTCTTGGAGTAAGCTTCATCGCCAACTTGATCTCAACATAGAACTGAACAAGCCGCACTCTCGAATGGATAGAGGTAGCCTGATCAATCCAGAGCATGGTTCCTAGTTTTGATCCCACTCTCCATAGAAACTTTGGATTAGAGAACATCATATCTAACTTTGGGATCCTAACCCAAACATCAATCTTCTTGAAAGTATGAGCATTTTTTAGGAAGAAAGGCATCTGCTGTTGCACTATAAGATAGTGATAAGCAATTATCCACAGGCATTCGAAAAAGAAAACTTGTAGTCTTTATCGAAAGTGAATTGCACCAGGAAGTAATCGTCTACCATATCAATAATCTTGACCGTACCATTGCATTTCCACGTTTGCTTCAGCTTCATCTCCATGAAACAAAAAGGAACATGTTTACCCAACAACTAAACCACTAGAAACTTTCTCCATGGCCTACACCATTCTGCAAATTCCTCAGTTGTTACCTTTATCTCCGGACATGGGTAAAAATCTTCATCACCTACATCACCATCATCATATATTGGATCCTGATACCACAAGTTGTCATCTTCATTAGAAAAGGCTATCATTTCATCAACATCATGATTACCAAAAAGGGTTAAGAAAGAATCCTTATAAGAAACCTTGGTAGCTTCTCCCATTTTTGTATCCTTCTTATTAGTTGCACTTACAGATGGCAGAGGAACGTTCTCACCCTTCTCACCATCATTACTAACTATCATGTTATCATTTCTCGTCTTGACCTTGTTGGTGCTACATTGAAGAAGATCCGTTTATTGCTTGAAACCAGAGCACTCACCATATAGTTTATACAAACATTGTATAAGCCAAGCCCAACTGTTTATTTATAAAACTATGGTAAAGAAAGAGTATATTTCAATTCTTTATACATATAATTTAATTATATAAAAATTTTAAATTTTTACATAGTAAATAGTTTTTTCAAAAAAGAAAATTAAAAAGCATTTTAATATTTTGTCAAGTTAACAATTTGGCTACTATACATGTGTTATGGACCAGTATCTCAATCATTGGTTGTGTCAGAATCCTGTTATAGAACAATCATCTCGATTTGGTGCACTATGATAGAGCTTATGAGATTAATAGAGCGCTACAGTTAAATTAGACCTCAGGTCCAAGTCCAATAAGCATGATGCTTATAAAGACACTCAGCAAACCCTATAGACTCCACTATAATTATATCACATCATATCATGTAAGGTACATATCAATCTAATTAATCATTCTAACCCTAATAGTCGTTGACTTGAGTGTCAGAATCTCTGCAGGTACAACCCCCTTCACACAGGTGTGCCACCGTACAAGGAGGACCAAAGTGCATTTTCCACCTTGCAGCACACCCTTCTATGATCGTGGTCTAACCCTTTTAGGTTAGAACACATCATCATGTTTTCAATTTTTTGTTTTGGTCCCTATAAAAAAAACGTTTCTTTTAGTCCTTGCCAGAGGCGACTCAAGCGTCTAGGAGGCCTAAAGCAAACTTGAGAATGAGGCCTTTTTATTTATTAATAAAAAAATTTATTAAAATTATCATTAAAAGTTATTTGTAAGATCAATACAAAGTTATAACAGTCACTTATAATATTTTAATTAAAAATTATTTTTAAATATGATTTTACAATTAATTTTTTATTAGAGGTATATTAGTACTAAAAAAAATTTTTTTGAGGCTTTTTTTTTTGGGCCTAAAGCCCTTGCTTGGGCCTTAAGCCAACCCTGGTCCTTGCACGTGTCTCCATTTGTGTTTACGTCTTGTTATTATATTTCTGTCGGTCAATTCTTTGTCTCTTGTGCGTTCCATCTTCTTTGGCCACAAGTCACGATCCAGCGAGATATAATGATGGAGACGGATGACGAGAACAACAACAACAGCAAGCAAGAACAACGAAACTAAAAAACGCTCTGACTTCCTCCTTCATCTTGATCAAGCATTGCACCACCACTCCCTCTCCTCTCATCAGCCGTTTTTTCGAGGGAATTCCTCTTCTCTTTCTGTCCACTTAACTATTCCGCCAAGCTAAGGTATGTCTCTCTCTCTCACTTTATATTTTTGCTCTCTTTCTTCGTCTCACCTTATTTCTCCCTTTCATCACTTATTTTCTTTTCATTTCTCACTCTTCTCCCGATGGTGCCGCCCCTCTTAGTCCCACCACTAATGGTTGAGGGCTTAACAACGTTAAGTGCGGAAGAAAATACAAGAACTTATCCAAAAACTACGCTAAGGGCTAAAAATAATATTTTTTGTATTTGGAGTAAAAAAAACGTGTATAGAAACCAATTAATCAATTTAACGTTAATATTTATTTAATAACAAAAATTACATGTGTATTTTTAATTAAACAATAAATATATTTCATCATTATATTTTTTTACATCTCACCTAAACCTTATATTTTATCTATTTTTGGATCTTCGTTTTTCATCACGTCACTTTTCACATCTTAATTTTTTTTTCTCTTAATTTTCTTTTTCTTTTCTTATTTTGAATCTCTTTTTACACCTCTCTATACTCAACTTTTGTGTCCAATAATAATATTGCTCATTATTATTAAAACTTACCAAAGTTTATCTTCTCCTAGTTACACCTCTCTATACTCAACTTTTGTGTGCAAAAATAATATTGCTTATTATTATTATTAAAACTTACACAAAGTTTATCTTCTCTGAGCCACATTTATTGATAATCTTTTTAATAGTAAAAACTTTTAGAGTGAAGCAATAGTGTCATAGTTCAACTCAAAAAGTTTTAAGGCTTCACGAGCATTTATAAAAAAATACGCATTTATCTCACTTTAAAGAAACAAGTAAGGACGTATAAATTTATAATGTGGCATATACAAGACTCTATCAAACTCTATTTGATAGACCAAATAAATTAATCACATCTTTTTTTTTTATTTAAGATCACATATATACTCTTTAAGAGATAATTTTGTTCGAGTCAGATAGGGTCACATAACTCAAAATCGAGACAAGTGGCCGAGCTTCTCTAGGACAGAAGGGGACTATATATGGGCCCCAAAAATAAAAATGTCAAATAAATACCCTATAATATTTACTTGATAGCCCTTCAAATGTTAGACTCTAGTTTATAATGTTCACGTGGTCAAATACATGTTATTATCTTTATTAAGACATCTGATATATAATTCTTTTTTATTGTCTCAATATAAATTCACTGTTCATGTAATTAGTGCCCCGAGTATTTTGATTATGCTATCATATGTTACTCAACTACTTTAGGGCCTGAAATATTTATTCAACCTCTGCTATCAAGAGAGACCATTAATTAAGTTAGAATAACTCTATGATACTTTCTCTACACATTTGATTATTGGTTGTAAATTTTTTTTAGTTTACTGGGTATCTTTCGATCATATTATTAGGATAGAGGACTAATGGCCAGGCTTTTTCGGCTTGCTCATCCAACTAGTGTCATCACTAGGACTAGGGCTAGTACTGGAAATGAGTTGAGTTAAGTCGAAATTGTCTTAATTCGACTCAGCTCAATAAGAATTTAATCGAGTCGTACTCGAATTGAGTTTTTCTACGAACCAATTTTAATTTTCAGTTCATGTTAGACTCATTTAAAGTTCATGAACTAGTTGATTGGGCTCACGAGTGCACAGGTTAAGGTTCTCGACTTTCTAAAATTATTATTTACTTCTTTTTTTATCATAGGAAAGTACAATAACTAGGGACTGAACCTGGATATATACATACAAATATTTTCATGTGCTCACCAACTGAATTAATGACTGAGACTTACTTCCTTTCTATTATAAAACAAATGTAAAAACTAAAATTAAAAATGATTAAAATAAATTATCTTTACAAATTGTTACTAAAACAAAAAATTTATAAATATATTTTTAAGTAATATATATAAGTTTATTATATATGTATTTAATATTTAATTTATTTATCGAGTTAATTCATGAATCAAACGAGCTCTTAGCTCAAGATCAGCTCATTTGGTTTATAACCAAACTCATCGAACTCATTAACGAATTGAATATCAATTTTATTTTTTTTTTGAGTTGGTTGGGTCTATTTCCAGCCTTAATTAACACTTTAAAACTTCTTCTACTGAGGTCATAATGTGCATGTGACACAAAGTCAACACTTTTATTGATAGTCATAAATTCATTTTTATGGAGTGTTCTGAGAATATCTTTAAGACGTAGAAATCATCAAACTGAATTATGCACATAGATATAACCGACTATCAATTTTGTCAAACGTGGATAGTAAATAATTTTTTATCTAAATTATAGATATTTTGCATGTTCAATATTTTTTTTATATTATCAATAATTCTAGAGTCCAGTTGGATCAATATAGAAAAAATATTATCTTGAACAAAAATGTTAAGGGTATAACTCAAAGTGTATACAACTTTTACAATTGTTTATTTTATTATTATTGTTGAGAAAAAGTAAATATTTAAAACTGTTGCATATTGTTGCTAATTTTTTTTAGTATAATTACAAGTATCTCCATAGACTAATCATATGTCACTAGCAAATTTGTTTTTGGGTACATATATTTTTTTGGATACACATGTCACTAGCAATTTGATGATGAGTCGATGAGGCTCAAATTTGATGAAATAAAAAATAAAAGAAAAAATTGCGAAAATTTGCAAAGTCAAAGGGAAAAAGAAACCGAAGAAGCAACGAGTGGAAGCAACGCTCGGTGAAAGCGCGTGAGCTTGAGTCCATGGTTTATAGTACTGAACGGCCATGCATGCCGATTCCTCCTACACTCGCTCACTCACACACACCACCCTTTCTCTGTCCTTCGCTCCCATATCATATCACACTTTCTTCATTCTCTCTCTCTCTCACTGACCTCACCGAACTTTCCTTCTCTCTCAGCTAGAAAATCCCCTGCGGACGCTCTTTCTCTCTTTCTCTACTCCGGCGATCAGATTCATCCATGGCGGTTTCTCCTTCGGTTGCCGCCGTTCCGGCGTCGCTCTACGTCGGCGACCTCCATCCCGATGTCTCTGATACCCAGTTGTCGGACGCTTTCTCTGAATTCCAGAGCCTCGCTTCCGTTCGGGTTTGCAGGGACTCCGCCACCGGCAAGTCTCTCTGTTACGGTTACGTCAACTTCGTTTCTCCCCAAGACGGTGCGTAACTTCCTAATGTTCACCAGCTTCCGTTTCTGTTCTCGCTTCGTTCTTTCTGTTTCTTTAGGTTTTTAAACATAACGATGCTTGACTTTCTTGGATTGAGATTTAATTGCCGTTTTCTTTGATTGACATTGAGATAAGAGGAAAGAATTCAAATCATTTTTTTTTTTTCCTGCAAGGGAAATGTATAAATCAGGATCTGAGTATGTTTATGATTTCAATGTTTGCCTCTTGCCTGATTCCACTTATCATAATGCATAATCTATCTTTTTTGTTCTATTGGTTTTGGTCAAGTAGCGATTCGCGCAATTGAGTTGAAGAACCATTCTACGCTGCATGGAAAAGTGGTAAGGGTCATGTGGTCACGTCGCGATCCTGATGCAAGAAAAAGTAGCATAGGGAACTTGTTTGTTAAGGTATCTTCCGCTCTGACATGAAATGGTTAAACAATTCTTTGGTTAATTATTATTTCTGGAGGGGATTCTAACAGAGTTTCGTATTGTGTCATGGCAGAACTTAGCCGATTCAATTGATAATGTGGGACTACAAGATATATTTAAACCGTATGGGAGTATCTTGTCCAGCAAAGTTGTCATGTCTGAGGATGGAAAGAGCCAAGGATACGGCTTTGTTCAATTTGAATCAGAGGAATCTGCAACTACTGCTATCGAGAAGCTGAATGGCTCTACAATCGGTGATAAACAGATGTATGTCAAATTCTGCCTTGTTTCTTACTAATATGATTAACATTTTCATCTGTCTATTCTTGTTTGTTTATGCTTTGAAGTCTATGACTTTTGTTAGTACAGACAATTAATTTCTGTATTTAATTTCTAACTCCTATTATTTCCTGAGATTAACTTTAATCTGTTTAAAATTCTTGTCACAGATATGTTGGGAAGTTTGTCAGAAAAAGCGACCGCATTTTGCCTGGCGCTGATGCCAGATACACAAATTTGTACATGAAGAATTTGGACCCAGATATTACAGAAGACCTATTGAAGGAAAAGTTTTCCTCCTTTGGGAAAATTGTTAGCTTGGCTATTGCAAAGGACAACATTGGGATGTCAAAGGGTTTTGGCTTTGTTAACTATGAAAACCCAGACGATGCTAAAAGGGCAATGGAAGCAATGAATGGTTCAGAATTTGGTAGTTTGTTTTTCCTTAAACCTTGTAGGTTTTCTGCAGGAAAATTTGAAATGTCATGATTCTGATCCTGTATATTATCTGGTTTTGATTTGTCATAAACAGGTTCAAAGATTCTGTATGTAGCAAGGGCACAAAAGAAGGCTGAGCGTGAGCAGATCTTGCATCATCAATTTGAGGAGAAACGGAAGGAACAAATCTTGAAATATAAGGCAAATTCTTTACCATTCTCCTATCCTTAAATAGCCAGTTAGTTTTCAGTTGACTTAGAATGTTATCATTTAACTTCAGGGATCAAACATTTATGTGAAGAACATTGATGACAATGTTAGTGATGAAGAACTACGAGACCATTTTAGTGCATGTGGCACTATAACTTCTGCAAAAGTTATGCGAGATGACAAAGGGATAAGCAAGGGGTTTGGTTTTGTCTGTTTCTCCACTCCTGAGGAAGCCAACAAAGCTGTGAGCACTTTTCATGGTGAGTTAATTTGTATCAGACTTTGATGGGTTCATAACTGCTTCAGAGTTTAGGTTAGTTTTAAGCAGTAATATGAAATGAGAATAGAAAAGGTTAATGGTTACTGTAAGTTCCTAAAAGAATGTATGGCTTCTATTGGATTACAATATGAGAGATCGATATACTTTAAATGTTTGTTTTTGATAATGTATCTTCCCATCAATTAACCGTGGTAGTGTTAAAAAGATTTTAGGTTAATGCTGACAAGAATAAACCTTGATAATTCTGACTTTTTCATCTTATTCCACAGAGGTCTGATCATTAGTCCATTACTAATAAAACACTGGTAGACAGGTTACTTTAAGTGTCTTGTATCATTACCATGCTTCCATTTTATTGTTTGATGTGCTTTTGACAAGTACTTTTCCTGTGATTTATTTCTGAATTTTCTGTTTCTTTCTGTATGTCTACCATGTGTGTTTGTTTTTTGTTTAGTGTGAGGGTTCTTGTTGAGGGTTCCTTTGTATACATCTAACAATCTTCTTGCATGGGTTTTTGAAAATTGAATCATTCTTCTAAAATGAGCTTGTTCGTAGAGTGCACAAGGTAAGGGTGAATCAAATCCTGGTTCACTTGAAGCCATATTTTGTACTTAACTTACTGAAATTTAAGGATCAATACACCGTTACCTTTGCATTTTTATTTTTTAAACATACTCGTTTTAGAGAAGCCTTATCCAGGTTTATATGTCACACAATCAATGCTCGTGTTAATGCAATATAAAGGATATCCATAAATCTTAAAATATGTTTCACATATTTCCAGCTCCACTATGTCTCTTTAAATCTCTCCCTTAGTGAAGATTTTACAAGTTTTTATCTAGATTTTGTCCGCAATGTATTTACTGTCTTGATTATGATTAAGTTGACGCAATCTTCCACAGGATTCATGTTTCATGGTAAACCACTATATGTTGCTCTTGCTCAGAGGAAAGAGGATAGGCAAGCACAGTTGCAGCTCCACTATGCTCAGCAATTAGCAGGATTAGCTGGACCTTCAACTACCATTATCCCTGGTGGATATCCTCCTTACTACTATGCAACTACTGGTGTTATTTCACATGTTTCTCCTCGAGCTGGACTGATGTACCAACCTCTGGCAATGAGGCCAGGATGGAGGGCTAATGGCTTTCCATCTTCTGCTAGATCGTTTCAACAATCACCCGTCCCTGTTGTGAGTACCAGCTTTGTTATGAAACACTTGTATTTCATTCAATTTTTCATTATTTTTTGGAGGACTTCTGGGAAAATAGAAATAAGAACTGCTCCAATGAGAGTTTTAACTAGCCATGTATATATAATGTCTATCATTCACAGGCTTCTAACAATACTAGGCAGCATAGGCAAAGCAGGGGCAGGATGAATGGGCCTACAATTTCACAGGGAAATACTCACTCTGGAACATATCTGCCACAAGCCCAGCAGATTTCTCAGTCAGTGATCTCTTCAAGAGAGTCAAGTACTCAGCAGGTTTGCTTCTTTCCTTTTTTTTTGTTGCCCCCTTTCCATAGATAGAACATGATAACTAATATGTCAGGTTTATATTTGTAGCAATAATCGCTTATGCACTACACATTCACTACACAGATATCTGGTCCTTTGATGTTGTTAGTCTCAAATGTTCCATTGAACAGCATATCTTAAGATGGTCTAACAATATTCAGAAATTGACCTTGAAATCAGACCTTGTAGATAACTTGTTTCTGTTTAGTATTTGATATAAAAACTATGAAAATGTTTGGGTTTATTTCAGAATTAGCGTTTTTATGTCCCTTCATATACATGTTTTTGATGTTAACCTTTGCAGAGAACTGGACAGGCAAAGTACATTCCTAATGGACGCCAACGTGAGATGGAAAAAAGATCTGGATTCTCATATGGTAGTTCAAACTTTGGGGTAGGGTCCCAGGGACCAGAAATGCTTCATAGCATGCTTGCTTCTGCTACTCCTGAGCAGCAGAAAGATATAATTGGCGAGCATCTTTTCATGCTTGTCCAGAAAATCACGGTATATTAATGCACTTTTGTCTTCTGCTTTTACGTAGGTTTTCGAATTCAACAATTATACCCGTACACTCACTTTCTCATTATTACCTATACGCTTCTTTCTTCGTATCTCTCTCTTCCATTTCTATGATATAACTAATCACATCTCTTATTTTCTTTCTCTTCGTTTCAATTCTTTTTATCTCTTTCATTTTACATTACATCTCTCTTACACCCAAACATGAGGTGTAAGAATATCACCCCTCTTCTGAATAATATTTACTGTGCTTTCTTGAGCAGCCTAGTCTAGCATCAAAGATTACCGGGATGCTTTTGGAGATGGACAATGGAGAACTGCTGCTGCTCCTGGAATCACCAGAGTCTCTTGCTGCCAAGGTGGAAGAAGCTGTCCAAGTGCTTAAGAACTCTCAGACCAAAGTTTCTGGCCAGGAGGTCATTCATTCAAATTTTCTCTCAGCTGAGGTTGCAGTGAACTGAAGACTTAGATGTTTCTTGCTTGAAACATATTATAGATGCTGAAGTCTCAAGCTTCCAAGAAGTAGGAATATAGCAATGAGTTTTTGATTACCTTACAGTATTTCTTCTTCAGTACATTTCCATAAGAAAAATAACTTTGTTTTCATGCCTTAGGATTGACGAGAATTGGTATTGATGGTAAGATTCAGGTACAAATTTGTTTTGGATTTTGGTACATGGATGAATTTCTATGAATTTGGATTCAATAATTCTCTTTTCACATTCGTAAGCCCGTAGTACACGTAGCGGTACTTTCTATCATAAACGCATGGACACCATTCGTAATCGACTAATATGCAAACATGTCACGTCACTATCAGTTTACCTTTGTACGGTTTTTATAACTCTACGGAAGGTAATTTAACATAATGTTTTTCCATCGTCTTATTGTCTTAGTTGTGTTTAAGGGATGATCCTTGCTGATCCGAAACTTTTATCAGAAGTACAGTCATAGATACAACATTTGTTAAAGCCTTGTATTGTATACACTTGTGCATACTTGTAATTGCAATAGCTGTAATTGGCTTCACTCAGAAATAGGGATTGGGTGGGAATTGGCTAGGTTGGTCCACACGGGCCTATGTTCTTTATCAAACCCTAAAATAAACCCTCCTGAGAAAAAGAAACAGTTCGCTCTGAACCCTTTGGCAGTGCGTCTTGAGTAATCGCCTTCACAAGGTACCCAGAATCATAAGCGCTAGGAAAGGTAATCCAGTTTGTCTTCTAGGTGCATAATAACCCCGACAATGACAAAAGTTTAGTTTTGCAAAACGCGTTGTTTTGATCCCAAACTTGTGATTCTTTATCTTTTTTAGGCCAGCCTATTTAAATAAGGATAACAATACTCATTGTAATAATAATAAATTATAATATGATTGCATATGTTATTATTATTATGTGAAAATTTTAATGTTATGTTTTATTATTGTATATTTGTTGTGTTAAAAAGATTTTTTTCACTAGTTTATATATATCTTTAGGTCCATTATCTTATATTTAGAAATAAGATTTTAAAATATTTTTAGGGATAGATTTTCCTCTTTATTTTTTTGTTTTTTATTTTCTTTGTTACTAAAATGCAGGTTTTTCTGTCTTGAAGAAAAAAAAGACTAACTTATGGGGTGAAGGGATTGGCACCGCCCTATTCAAGAATGATACAACAATTTTCGGATGGTAACGTTCGAAATTCATAAAATAGTAAAAATAAAAAGTAATCTGCCTTGTTTTTCCGGACAGCAGCGTCCGGAAACACATTGTGGACACTGGTGCCGTTCCCAGGTGGGGTGGTGTCAATCGCTTCATCCTAACTTATGCCTTTAATTTTAGAAGTAAGCATAGGCCTAATCATCCTAAGTCTATTTCAGCCCAGTCTATTCTCATTTCTACTTAGAAATGAGCTGTAGATTAGGCACATGGTTGTCTAAAATTTTAGTGAATAAATATGGTTTTATTCATTAAAAATCTTTTGAAAATTAGATTTTAATCCCTAATTTTTAATTTTTATTGCATATGACTAATTTTGTGAGTTAAAATCATCACATGTAGATTATAGCACGACATTCAAATTTACTGCATTGAACACGCCAATATGGCTAACACCTAACACCCAATATTAGATAAGGATGAACAATCTAATTCAACTATACAAAATTAGTGTTGAGAATCAATAGTTACTTTTAAAAATGACATAATAAAAACTATTCAACTCAAAAAATGATGAGCTAAATGAAAGTTTTTCAATTATTTTGAAAAAAATAATTAGGTATAATCCAAAATTTAAGCATGCCAATTATGTGGATTATGTTGCAAGAAATATTTTTATAGATTCTCTAGTTTCTACGTGTGTGTATACATATAAGTTTAAATGACACTAAAGTGTGAAAGTTAATAAATAACACCGCGTATAACTTTTTATAAAAAACGAATTTTGTCGATCCAACCGATCAATTGAAAATTTATAAGATTGATCGAAGTCATATTCAGTCAAAATATAGCAATAAAATACAGTACTAGGAAGCGATCCTAAGTCGTCTCCTAAGGACCATCTTCTAACAAAAGATTCGAGCACATGATATTCATACAAAAAAGAGGGGTTTAAATAGATTGCAATTAATTGTAAATAAAAATAAAATTAAAACATATATGTATATCAATGATAAAAGCGGATTAACTCCTTGATTCGATTGCAATTTCACTAATCATGTCACAAAAGATAATCCACTCAACCTAATCCCTAATTCAATTCTAGAATCAACAACTAAGCGTCACTAATCCTGGGACTTCCTTCCAAAAAGATGTTTCATCAAATAAGGTTTAGAAATTAAACATCTCTAAATTACTCCTAAGATTGATTAGTATAGAATAGGAAATCATTGAATTCATGTATAATTAAGCATTAACATGCATCATCAAACTTCTATCACAGAATTAAGCAAACCATGAAAATCGAAATTCATTCATACATGAAATCAAGATCATTAAGCATGAAACAAAATCATATAATGAACAAGAATCAAAACAAAATTAGAGATGAAGAATTTAGAAGAATAGAAATGTATTAGGAGCATTGCAATCTCTTCAAGAATTTAACCAATTGGTTTTAGCCTTCTATGCAAGATTCAACACCAAAACGAAATTGAGGAGGAGAGAACAAAAACATGAAACTCAAAAATAGCTACGTTAGGCTAATATATGTTATGTTAATGATTGATATTTTCTTATGTTTTATGAAATTATATGTTACGTTAATTTTTTGTACCTTGGTAGAGTATTAAATGATTTCGGATCTACGTGAAACTTTGTAGATATAATCTATATGCTAAGAAACTTTTAATCTATCGGTCAATTCTATAAAAAAGATTATTAATTAATGAGTTATTTGCGGTGTAAGTTAGCGTCAACTTACGCCGGTATAAGTTGATCCCTCCCCATATATATATATATATATATATATATATATACCGGGAGGGGTCAACTTACACCGGTGTAACTTGCACCAACTCTTACACCAGTTATAACTATTTGTCGAATATTTTTTTCACGAAACCCATCGTAGGATTGAAACTAATTAACGTCTAGATCATGTCTACAAAATTTCATATCATTCCAAAATCGTTTAGTACTCCATCACAATGCTAGTTAATTTCATATATTTTAAAACTATATTTACGTTTTAGTACGATGATGGCTTTGCAGCAACCAAAGACAATATTTTAGCAAGATATTGTCGTTGATTTATAGAAGAATTTTTCATTATTAGATGAGTATATTATATATGATATTATTTTTTAGTTAAATATAAAAAATTAAATATAATTAAGTTATCTAAATTTACCTTTTATTTATAATTAATATAATATTTACTATAATATATTGGAATAAAATATTTACTACAATATGATTTAACTAAAATATAACTATGTATGCAATCTTATCTTGTATGTTATTTTGTAGGTACCAAATATTAGATATGATAAATGTTTATCTGGTTCTTATCCTATCTTACTTATATTCAACTTCTTTATCCTACTCATCCTTATCATATCTATTCACCAAAAGTGCCCTTAGGAAATCAAATCTTTATCAAACTTAACTCAAATCTATTAATTGTGAGTTGTGCACCATACTAATGGATCTTGATATACAGTGCCCTTAGGACATTAGTTAAGGTTATTAGAAGTAAAAAAATAATTATAAGAACACATTGTTCCGTCTCTCGAGGATAAAAAAATTACATTCCAATATCTTTTTAGTACATTTAGGTTCTTAAATAGTATCCTTAGGACACTAAATATCATTTGTCATATTTATATATGAGTTTGCCCATGTCATGGACACAAGTTAACCATGATTAGATTTGATTTTTTTTACTATACTCTATGTGCACATGTTAAACTCTCACCACCCACTATTTAATATCTTCACCTTATATGAATTTTTATTGATTGCCAGAAAAACCCTTTATATATTTATGTATAAAAAATAATAGTAATTTTTTTTAATAAGACCGTTTATATATTTATGTACCAAAAATAATAGTAAATTTATTATTTATTTAATAAAATTTCTATAGCCTGAGCCTGAAATTCAGACTTTCAGAGCCTTCGAATCAACAGCGCCGACATAGCCACTACTATTTGATTTATCCACGCCATAAGTTTCGTATTTCAATTTACAGCATAATAGTGAACGAATGGGGAGAAAAGACCGAAGACCGAGAAGATCAGACGACTCTGCGTCAGATTCCGATGGGTCTGACTCCGGCAGACGCCGGAAAAGTTATCGAAGCAGCAACCGCCGTTCGCGCCGGGACTCAGATAGTTCTAGCGACGATGATACGGGTGAGAGGAAGAAAAGGTCCATAACAGAAGAGGAAATAGCACAGTACATGGCCAAAAAAGCTCAGAGAAAGGTTTCAATTTGCTTTTCTATACCTAACTTATCCATCCGTTATTATTTCATCGCGTGTTGAACAATTTTTCACTCTTTCAGGCAATGAAAGTTGCTAAAAAATTGAAGACTAGCACGGTATCGGGTTATTCCAACGATGCAAATCCGTTTGGTGACTCTAATCTCAACGAGAAGTATGTTCCTATTTTCTTCTCCCTTTTTCTTTCTCATTGTTTTTTTTAATCTTATTTTAAGACCCTTTACCATCAAAGTACCTAAATGTTGCAGATATGTATGAATTATAAACCTACAAAAATGATATGTTTAGGTTTGTTTGGCGCAAGAAGATTGAACGTGATGTTGCCCAAGGTGTACCTATTGATACGTTTTCTGTTAAAGCTGAGAAAAAGAGACAAACAGAAAGGATGGTAAGCATTTCCTTCCAAGAGTTTTACTTTGGTGTATATATTTCTCGGTGTTACTCTGAATTTAAGCAACAGGTGTGGTAATCTGCAGTGGAGTGACGTTACACTATCTGCTAGTTTAAGTGTTGCACTAAATTTAAGAGATTGATTTTTTCTATCTTTTAGAATATGATGTGCTTCTGCGGTGTTCCTTGTATATATCATTGGAAGGATTTGAGGGGTACATGTATGGTTTGGAATCTTTCAATTTCTTATTTTACTATGTTCAACTCTATGTATTCCTCTATCCACAATGTACATTGAATGTTTAGAAAATAGAAATCACTATAACAGTTTTTGTTATTCATATTGACTCTTAGAGGATTTTTCTTATGTGTGTGCTAAGAATTTAACACTTTAATAGCCATCTTTGTATCATGCAGATGTTACCGGGACTTTGGTGTGTAATGCTATATGGTCTATGTTTACTTTTTATAGAAATTCAGTGATATTCCCTGGGTATATATAAAAATGATATACTATGACTTGCAAGGAAGGGTGTATAGAATTCTTTGAATTTGCTGCTAACCACTGGTTTTTGATATTCAGATCTTAAGGCTGTGTTCTACTCTTGGTAACTTATAACAATATACTTCCAAAAGAAACAATGCCAGTCTAAACTTATCTTTTGAATAGCTGAGGGATATTAGAAACAATTTTCATTGTCTTTATCCTTTCAAAAGATACTTAAGATTGTATGGGATGAAATCCAATTTAAGTTACCCATGATAAATTATTTTGATGTCCTTTTGTTTTTACCTGTAGAGCTTATTCTTTTTATAAATCTTATCCAGTAGGGATTGTTGGGGATCTGATTTGGTTGAGTAGTATTTAAACTGTAACTGGGAATGGATTAAATTAGTTCAGCAATTCTTAAGGCATATTAAGGTATTTAAACTTTCTATCTGCTTACAATTAAAATATTCTCTACTATATTACAGGCAGAAATTGAAAAAGTGAAAAAGAGAAGAGAGGAGAGGGCACTTGAGAAAGCACAACGCGAGGAAGAAATGGTAAGTCTTTTCTCATAGTTTCTTATTGGTTAATTATTGGTTAATAGTTACTTCGAGACTTTGAGTAAGTTAGTTATTCTGTGTTAAATATTATTAGTTTGGGATTTTTTTTATAACTGTACTACAATTTATAGTGGAATATAACATTAGGCATAAATAGGATTAGTAAATCAATGTCCGGTCTCAGTTGTTCAGTTTTATTAGTTAATAGTATTCTGTCGTCTCCTTTCCATATATCCGTGAATTTCAACACTTACATTTTAGTCTGTTGGAACTTGGAAGAATTTCTTTTAATCATGCCACTGTAATTTTCTCTGGTTCTTGTCTGATGTGAATTACCAATTATGCCACTTCCTTGTCTTGTGGTTGGGAGAGGAAACACACACCAGCACTACATATCAGACCTTTCCTTTAAGAAGGGTCCCAGAATTAACTTCACTAAAGATATTGAGGCCCGAATGTGTTTGAAATCAAGCAAGTCTTAGCATGAATATTGTATCGGAAGTGGCATAAACTATGTCATCCTCTTAGGATTTAACACGTTCTTTCTACCAGGCACTGTTAGCCAGAGAACGTGCTCGAGCTGAGTTTGACGACTGGGAAAAGAAAGAAGAAGAGGTACTGAGCTGCGAGTTCCTTTGCACTTTGTGTTATTTAATGTAATTAATTATTGTTGTCAGTCTGTTGACCCTGAAAATTGAATATGCAGTTTCATTTTGATCAAAGCAAAGTTAGGTCAGAGATTAGATTGCGTGAAGGGCGTGCCAGGCCAATTGATGTCTTAACGAGGCACCTCAATGGCTCTAATGATTTGGATATAGAAATAAATGAACCATACATGGTCTTCAAGGTTAATACTTGCCTTTTTTCTTTTCATTTTATTTTTATACTCTTTTAACTGCTATAATGTCACATAGCAGGATTTAAGATATTAAGATATCCAGATTTAAATGTTAATATAATTGGTCAAGTTACATAATGATTTGATATATTTTGCAGGGTTTGACTGTGAAAGAAATAGAAGAGCTACGTGATGATATCAAAATGCATCTGGACCTTGACAGGGCAACACCAACCCATGTCGAATATTGGGAGGTATCACCCCGTTTCCCATTGGTTATTCTTTGATTTGTGGTCCTGCACTGATTGCTTAATTAATTACTTGTCTGATTATGGCATACCTTTTCAATATAAGCTCAACATGAAATTTGAGGTGAACTGGAGCCCAATGAGTTAGATGAATTTTATAATCTACAAGTTTATTTAAATGACTATAATGGTTGGCATCTTGATCAAAGTTGAAGACTTATTGTTCAATTTCTTCAGGCACTCCTTGTGGTGTGTGATTGGGAGCTAGCTGAAGCTCAAAAAAAGGATGCTTTTGATCGAGCTAGGGTGCGTGGAGAAGATCCTCCTGCCAAGCTGCTTGCAGACGAAAGGGGTCTCCATTCCAGTGTAGAGGCAGATGTAACAAATTTTTTGGAGGGAAAAACACATTCAGAGTTGGAGGCTTTACGGGTTCTTACTGAATCAGAGATGAGGACCAAGGACAGGATGGTGGAGTTCTGGGAAGCAGTTTCTAAACGCCTTCACATATATAAGGCCAAGGTATCCTCTATACAGTTCTTTTGTATGTTTCTGTTATGTGCCTCTAAACACTGGTTGTTTCACTGCATTATTAAATTGTATACAGGCCTGTTTAAAGGAAATTCATGCTAAAACATTGTGGAAGCATTTGCAACGTCTGGAGAAACCATTGGAGGGTGAAGATAAATTGGAGAATGCTCATGCGATTATACCTGAAATGGAAGATACTAAGGATGATGTCGAAGGTATAAGCTTTTAGTTGTGATTTAGTTTTTCTTGAAACAATTTTAATTGGCTCTTTCCATCTCTGTTTTCATGTCAGAATTTGCTTGATATTTTGTTTTGTTGATAGTCCGATCTGCAGATGAATCATTTTCACCTGAGCCCATTAGAGAGGATCAAGAAGCTGAAGAGGAGGCTGGATCATTTTCTCCACAGCTGTTCCACGGGGATGAAAACGAGGAAGCTATTGATCCTGAAGAGGACAGGGCTATGCTGGTAATATTTCTAATCATGATTTTAGTTGTGATCTCATATATATGAGTATATACTGTATAATTTATAACTTAACCATCTTGGCATCTTTACAGGAGTGGAAACGTATGGCTGTATCAGAAGAGCAGCAACGACGAATTCAGGAAGCATTCGCATCAAAGCTGGCTCCTTCTGAAGATAATTTTGAGATGAAAGCATTAAAAGCTATGGGGGCTATGGAAGATGGAGATGCAGTGTTTGGATCCGGTGCTGAAGTGAACCTAGATTCACAGGTATCGTGTCCTGGCCATAAATATAGTTTCTTCACTTCTGAGAAATGGAATAAGCATGTCACTCCTTCATATAATTTTTCATAGATAGAAAGATTGTTCTGGATTTTCTGAAGTAATATCATAAGTGGTCGATTGCTATCATACAATCTTGTGGCCTTGTGCTAGCCGTATGAATTTTATCTTATCATGTTCTTTGTTTACTTCTCTCCACCAAAAAAGTTGGCTCGGGCGGGAGTTTATCCTAATATTTTCTTATCATGAGCGTTTGGAGAAGTTTATACAAAACCTATAGAAATAGTTTTATACCTCCTTATAGGACGTTGTTCCGCTTGTTCGGCTTACTTCCATAAGCATCGTTGAGAAGCCTATCAGACTAAGCTGTGTTTGCTTACTTATAAATAAACTCTCATTAAATAAGAACTTGTTATATAAATGTTCAATTGAGCTGTTCTTGTTTTTCCTGAGGTCCCTGACTCACTGATAAATGTTGGAGCAGGTTTATTGGTGGCATGACAAATACAGGCCGAGGAAGCCGAAGTATTTCAACCGAGTTCACACCGGATATGAATGGAACAAATATAACCAGACTCACTATGATCATGACAACCCGCCTCCAAAGATTGTGCAAGGGTACAAGTTCAATATTTTCTATCCTGATCTTGTAGACAAGGCAAAAGCCCCAAGTTATGCTATTGAAAAGAATGGCAGCAATGGAGAGACTTGCATTATAACATTTCATGCAGGTCCACCCTATGAAGATATTGTAAGTGTATTGTTCTTGATGTTATGAAAACATTTTTAATCTTCATATTCATTCACTTATTCCCTTGTGTCTTCCATGACAGGCTTTCCGAATTGTAAACAAAGAATGGGAATATTCTCACAAGAAAGGCTTCAAGTGCACGTTCGAGCGTGGAATTCTGCATCTGTACTTCAATTTCAAACGCCACCGCTACCGTAGATGATTTTGTACCGCGCAATGATTCATTTTCACCTTTTGAGTCTAGTTTCTCCTTGCTGTGGTTGCCATTTTTAATTTTAGAGTATAGAAGAAGTATAGATTATGCCTTCTGCTGGAACTAGAGATAGATAGACGGCCAACAAAAATGAAAAAATTGCTTCTTGGAGTGAGACCATGATGTAGAAATTCCATGGTATTCCCCTTTATATAAATCTTACCATAATATTTCTAATTTAATCTATAACAACAGAGTATGTCTATGTTGTTCCTTGGTTGGGTTTGCAATGGATTGAGTATAGTTGGACTTATCTTATAATTTGGGTTTGGGCCTAACTCACTCCCAAAAGCTAGCTTGTAGGATGAGGTTTGTCACATTCTTATAAACTCAACAATGACTATATCACTACACAGCTGAAGCGTGGACTCAGTCTCTTATTTTTTGCCTGGACTTTGTGCTTCTTTTTTTTTCTTGAATTTTCTTTTTATTTTGCCCTATGTGATTTTTTCTTTGGATAGGCTCTGATACCAGGTAACTAATGACATAGGCTTAACTCTCCTCGAAAGCTAGCTCAAGAGGGGAGGGTTGCCTACGGCCTTATAAAGGCTATCATAGCTCTTATCCTAGGTAATGTGGGACTTCTTCTCCCAACAAGTATGTTTGGACTTTTGGATTAGCTATGAAAAGCATGTTATTTGAAAAATCGTTTGTGTATAATCAATTTTTGTTATTATAATATAATAATTTTTTTTTGGTATATTTTTAAAAGTGATTTTAATAATAATCTTTTATATTTGGATAATATAAATTTTTTTTATAGCATAAATTTAAAGTGTAGATGAAGAAATTAAATCAAAGTAAAAAGCTTTAATAAAAGACCTCTAAACATTTTTTTTTTTCAAAAAGATGTGGGAAAAAGGATTGTCAAATATACTTTAAAGATTTTTTTGTCTTTAATCTACCTTGTTTTTTCACAATTCAAATTTTTAATGCAAGTAATTTTTGTATCATCAAAATATAAAATATTATTTTAAAAATCGCTTTTCAATCACATACTCTAATAAAAAATAATTATGTTATAATCAATTATAAAAATAATTGATTTTTTAAATGATATATTTTTTTACCATTAATCTAAAGACGCCAGTCTTCCCTTATTCCATTCGTTTAATAATTTTATTCCATAATATTGCGGAAGCCATTCAAAACAGTGACCCAATCCCAAAACAATGATTTTTTGTTGAAATGATCCTCAATAATAGAATGATTATAACATCTGCACTTGGGAAAATATGAGAAAGGGTTCTACTTTTTGAGATGCCTTTTTTTATGATTTTATTGTAATAGGGAGTATTCATTGTATAGTTTTAGTTGGGCCTAGCTGACTTCATTTGTATGGGCTTATAGCTAAATTGGGCTTATTGTATTAATTGGGCTTATAGCTAGATAGTTGGTAGTTACTCCTTTTATAACAACTAGTACATCACTCATGTCTTCGTCTTTTGAGCGTTTATGTGTTTGTTATTTGAGCGTTTTTGTTAATATTTTGTGATGAATATACAATAATACATAAATGAATTTTACACAAACTTGTTAACAATCAAGTAAAATATTTGAATTTGAATAATATTATACAAATATATGTCTGTTTATCATTAATAGATTAAAATATAGTGATTATATTAATATATGTTTATTAGGAGCCATATGATATGATAACACAAAAAAAAAAAAAACCATACATTTGATAATACTTTTAGCTGGTAATACAGTGGGCTAGGCCCAAGAGGAAGATAAAAAGAATATAATTGTTGATGTAAAAATTATATTTAACATTTTAGTATTAAAATTTAGGATAAATTATGAGATAAATACCTTAGTATATAACCCTATTTTTCATCAATAATTGCACACCGTCCCAATAACCAAACATACTAATGGTTGAATGTGGGTCTCTGTCATTCTTTTTTTCTTGCCATCACTCACTCAATCAATACAACTCACAAAAGATACAAGCCATCTTCTCCTTATAACTTTTGAAACATTTAGGAGATTTGAGGGCATTTAGGAGATTTCATTCATCCTTGGTTACCTTTTTATGGAAATTCCAAGGAAGGGTTGAGAAGAAAAAGAGAAAAGAGGAACCTTTAATTGAACTAAGCTTCAGCTATCAAATTTCTATATATATTTTGTATTCGTCACTTAAAAAATAACATTAATTATAGTGTGAGTAAATGTCATTTATTACATTAAAAATTTAAATATTCTTTTAATATTTTTACTGTACATTTTAAAATATAAAATATAAATTAAATATATAATATTTCATAATAATGTAAAATATATAATTTTATTTTATAATTTTTTTTTCAAATTAATGAAATTATACTATTTATAAGTAGCGTACGTATATTAAAACTTTTAATATATTTCAAATTGAATATATAATATTTCATACTAATGTGTAATATATAATTTCACTTTATAAAAAATTTAAAATTATTAAAATTATATTATCTACATGCGTATGTATATTAAAAATTTTAACATATATTATTCCCTCCGTCCCATAATATAAGCCCCAACTAACATTTCACACAGTTTAAGAAAAGTGGCTAAATCATTGGAATTAGAAGTATTAATGATACTATTGAGATGTTACACCAATCAAATTTAAACTCAATTATTTTCTATTGGTGGAATGACTTTGAAAACTAAAAAATCATAATAAATGCTTATAATTTTATATGTAGGAGTTTATATTATGAGACAAGCCTTTTTAGTAGTTGGGGCTTATATTATGAAAAAGAGAGAGTATTATTCTTTTCTCCATCTATTTAGAGTAAAATCAACTTAAAATATCATTTCTTACATTAAAAATTTAAAGATTACTTTAATTTGTACTTTATATTTCAAAATATAAAATATAAATTGAATATTTAATCATTCATACTAATGTAAAGTTTATAATTGCACTTTACAAAAATAATTTAAAATTATACTATCTATAAGTGTATGTATATCACAATTTTTAATGTATTTTAAATTGTATATATAATTTTTTATACTAATGTAAAATATATAATTTTACCTGAAAAATAATTTTAAATTATTAAAATTATGCTATATAAATGTGTATGTATATCAAAACTTTTAATATATTTTATTATTCTTTTCCCTTTTTATATTTTATATGTTTCATATGAGTAGAACCGGAGGTAGTATTAAAGTACTTAAATAAAAATAACAACAATAGAGATTAAAACAATTAAAGTATGTATCAATAATGTCACCCTAATTTAAATTTATTAATGAAAACTAAAAATTCAAAATATTTAATTATACTAAAAGTTTAATTATGTTTTACATATTTAATTACCTTCAATTAATTAGGAGATAATTAATACATTTATGAATTTATCTTATACTAAGTAGATATATTTATTACATGAAAATTGTAGAAATAAAATTTAAATACTCTCTCCATTTCTTTTTATCTATCTAGATAGAAAAAAAAATGTGTTAATTTATCTCTTCACTTATCATGTTTTTAAAGTAGTATTAATTATACTTTTAACTATTATTATATGTCTTTCTTAATAAGTCTGTTTTACTCTCAAATGAACAGATAAATAAGAATGGAGAGAGTAGTATTAACTAAAAGAACATTATTAAATGTATATTATTGGTCTCTAAATAATAGACTTATATTTTTTATAAATAGGACGGGAGATAATATAAAATACTTGAATAAAAGTAACAATAGACATAAAAAAATTAAAGTAGAAATAATGTCACCCTAATTTAAATTTTATTAAAAATAATGTTGCATCATCCTAAAAATAATGTCACTCTAATATTAAGATTCTCTTACATATATTCCTACTATCTCATAAAGTAAGTAATAAATAAAAAAAAACTAAATACCTTTCATGTTTTAAAAAATGAAAAAGCATTCAATTCATTCCTCAATTACTAAATACTCCCCCTGGTTCTTTTTATAAGGACCAAGAAAGACAATTGCATTTATTATGAAAACATGTAAAAAGAGTAGTTAATACATATTAATTTTGAAAATATTTACATAATTATTTTCCAAAACTATTTCTACTCTCTTTCTTCATTGCATTAATTGTACTTCACCATCACTTTGAACCACTCATTAATTATAATGAGTAAACATGAAAAATAGTAATGATTGTTGTTAGAAATTTGTAGATGGTCTTATATTAAAGACTACTAATAATGTCTAAAAAGGGTCTTATAATAAAGACCGATGAGAATAGTAGGAAGATTTATATATGTAAGAATATTTGATAGAAGGATTTAGAATTATGATTTTATTCTTTTAATAATAAAAATAAAAAAATCAAACCATTAACACTAAACATTTAATTGTGTTATTCAAATTTAATACTATTTTTATTACCGTTACAGAAGCAACTTTAATTGTACACTGTACAGTGTACCAAACACATTAAATATATAACTGGTATAGTACACAAGAATAAAAGTATTAATAATTTTTTTTTGTCCACATAATTAACAATTATCTTTTTTTTTATAGCCATAAAGAAGCAACAATATATTAATGTATATACATAGAAATCATGCATCATTAAATCACATTCTTACAAAAAAAATCATATACCTAGACACGGGAAGGATATATATATATATATATATATATATATATATATATATATATATATATATATATATATATATATATATATATATATATATATATATATATAAATAGTGAGTAAGTGATAGGCTTTGTACAAAACTCATAAACATAAAAGCTACAAAAATTTATTAGAAGTCAATTTAATTTGCCTCTCAATTATTAAAAAAAAAAATCGCAGTGACTTCCATGAAAAGAATTGTGTTCTATTTGCTGTTGATCATGGTTGTGACATACTATGTTGGAGAAGCCACAAGTCGTCTTTCATCATCATCATTTGATGCTAACAATATTAACAATCCTTCAATTGCTAATAATTATAATGCTTCTGATGGTACGTATGCATACATATATTAATTCGCTCATTATATTTCGTTATAAATTAAATTAACAATCCTTTTTATCATTATTTTGGTTGTAATATTTTTATTTTTTTATTTATTGTTTCTTGAATTCGCAGCGATACAATGGTCATGCGATGGAACCTACAGTCGTTGTTGCCGTTGTGTCTATCTTGAGGGAAAACCTTTCTGTGTCAAATGCTGTGAAATTACTGAATGAACCAAGTTTAATTTTGTCATAATAATTATATTCTATATGAGATATATGTGATTGCCTTTATTATATCATACATTTCAAGGCACCTAAGCCTATTTAAATGATGTTATAATCAAAGGCTAAACCCTTTAATTTAGACTAATAAACTCAGTATTACATTATCGCTTTCTCTTATTTATTTCTTTGTTGAATTCTAACTTTCGTTTTTTTATCTGATTAATTAAAAGAAAAAAAGAGTGAGTCAATGGTGACTAAGTCTAAGGTAGGGAAACCCCTTCCGGACACAAAGAACACTGATATTTATCTCACATACACATATAAATGAGAACTTAAACTTGCAACCTGTCGAATACGAAATATTGTTTTAGTCCACTTCTAATTCCTTTAGATTGTTAACTAGCTTTCTCGTTTTAATGTTTATTTTTTATTCTTATATTATTCTGTTACGTTTCATCTAATTGATCGCCAAAAATTTTCAGTTTGATCGATAAATTCATTTGAATCAAAACGATTTTTTTTTCAATCCATATCTAGCATAATAAAATGGAGAAATAAACACAAATAAAATGTGTAATATCAAAAAATGTAATTAACCATATCATAACCGAATGAAATTATTGACTAAATCAACACCGTGAGTTATTGGAAAAAGTAGAAAAATGAATGGCTTAGCATTATTTCTGAATAAAAGAAGAATCTATACAAAGCAGGGGCGGAGCAAACATTTTGGGGGTCCTGTTTATTATTTCAATTTTTTCTAAAAAAAACGGAGCCCTTTATTCACAAATGAAAAAAAGAGAAAAATAGAACTCCAAAATGTCAATTTTAGGAATTGAACCCAGGAGATGAAGTTAAAAATCCAAACACCTTACTATTTATTTTACCTTATAACACTAATCATAAAGTGCATCATTTAATATTTAAGGTCTGTCAAGTACATCATTTAATATTTGGGGCCCATTTTTTCATGGGCGCTGTGCGGTTGGGCACCTTGTACCGGCCCAAAACCGCCCCTGATACAAAGCAAAGGAAAATCCTAATAGGCCATAGAGACTAAGTGACCCATAACTAAACTGAAGCAAAATAACAAACTAGGCCGATTGAAAAACATAAAAATACAACTGAGAATCTAAGCCTGTAATACCCCTCTCAAGCTGGTGAGTAAGTGTCAATAACTCCCAGTTTGGAGAGGAGTTCACAATACAGAGAAGGCTCTAAAGGCTTAGTAAACATCTTAGCAATTTGATGAAGGGTGCTTATAGGTAACAAATTTATGACTCCTTTTCTGAGTTTTTCGCAAAAGACAAGGCAATCGATTTTGATATGCTTTGTATGTTCGTGAAAAACTAAATTGTTTTGTAATATGAATAGCAGAGTCATTATCACAAAAAAGAAGAGCATGTTTAATGAAATTAAGTCTTAAATCTATTAGGAAATATGTGAGTCATTGTAGCTCACATGTTGTAGAGGCCAAAGCCTTGTACCCGGCTTCCGAGGAAGAGTGGAAAACGGTGCTCTGCCTTTTACACTTCCAAGAAATTAAAGAATTGCCCAAAAAGTATAATATAAATTCAAAATAATGATGGTGTGAGTAAATGTCATTTATTACATAAAAATTTAAATATTCTTTTAATATTTTTACTACACATTTTAAAATATAAAATATAAAATATAAATTTAATATGTATAAATAAAATATATAGTTTCACTTTACAAAAAAAAAAATTAAATTAATAAAATTTTACTATCTATGCACTACACATTTTAAAATATAAAATATAAATTAAATATATAATATTTCATAATAATGTAAAATATATAATTTTACTTTATCAATTTTTTTTCAAATTATTGAAATTATACTATTTATAAGTAGTGTATGTATATTTAAACTTTTAATATATTTCAAATTGAACATATAATATTTCATACTAATATCTCATATATAATTTCACTTTACAAAAAATTTAAAATTATTAAAATTTTATTATCTATATGTGTATGTATATTAAAAACTTTAATATATATTATTATTCTTTTCTTCATTTATATAGAGTAAAATCGACTTAAATGTCATTTTTCACATTAAAAATTTAAAGATTACTTTAAAATTTGTACTACATATTATAAAATATAAAATAAAAAATATAAATTGAATATTTAATCTTTTATACTAATGTAAAGTATATATTTGCACTTTAAAAAAAATTAAAATTATATTATCTATAAGTGTATGTATATCAAAACTTTTAATATATTTTTAATTGAATATATTAAAACTTTTAATATATTTTAAACTGAACTTATAATGTTTTATACTAATGTAAAATATAGAACTTCACTTTACAAAAATAAAATTTAAAATTATTAAAATTATATTATCTATATGTGTTTGTATATTAAAATCTTTAATATATATTATTATTCTTTTCTACATCTATCTAAAGTAAAATCAACTTAAAATATCATTTCTTACATTAAGAATTTACAGATTACTTTAAAATTTGTACTACATATTTCAAAATATAAAATATAAATTGAATATTTAATCATTCATACTAATGTAAAGTTTATAATTGCACTTTACAAAAAATAATTTAAAATTATACTATCTATAAGTGTATGTATATCACAACTTTTAATGTATTTTAAATTGTATATATAATCTTTCATACTAATGTAAATATATAATTTTATTTAAAAAAATAATTTTAAATTATTAAAATTATGCTATATATATATGTGTATGTATATCAAAACTTTTAATATATTTTATTATTCTTTTCCCTTTCTATATAGAGTAAAAATGATTTAATCTATCTATTGTATTATATGTAAAATATTGATCACTTTAAAATTTGTGCTACAAATTTTAAAATATAAAATATAAATTAAATATATAACCTTTCATACTAATGTAAAATATATAATTATACTTTACAAAAAATAATTTAAAATTATTAAAATTGTACTATCTATCTATATGTGTATGTATATTAAAACTTTATATATATATATATATATATATATATATATATATATATATATTAGTCGATTATATATTTTTTCAATCTATAGAATAAAATTGGTTTGATCTATCTATATATTATGCTAAGTGAAATAAAATATTACAAAATTATTTATTCACCATTTGTTCTTTTCAAATTAAGTTTATAATCACAATTTGAAAAGACTAATTTAAAATATATAAATTATTCTATATATACCTAAAGATCAATTAAAAAATATAATACATTTAAATTTTAAATTTACTATTTTATATATTTTCTCAGTTTATGTAGAATAACAATGATTTGATTTATCTATCATCACATAATATTTAAAATAAAGAATTTATAATATAAAATACATAAGTAAATAATTTGTGAAACGCACGGGTCTCATACTAATATTGATGCAAATTATGCAACATTATTAAGTCTATTATTAATCACTCTTTCATATAGATTTTTTGAGCACTAACTTGTGAAGGAACTAGCTAGTGGTATTGTATCACCTACCATGCATAATTAGATCTTGGTCCCCCACCATCAACAAAATCAACAATCAATAAAATATAACTTGAAAGAACTAACCGAGAATACCGAATTAGTTTATAGCCTTTTTATGAAATATTTGACTTTTGTTGAGTACTTTCGTCCCAGATTAGCTTTTAGGCTTTATATATATATATATATATATATATTTGAGTCAATCGGAAAACTTTCATCTCGGATGGGCTCATGGCCTCTTCTTATATCTTTGACTTTATTAGAGAACTTTTATCTTGGATGGGCTCATGATCTCTTTATATATCTTTGACTCTACCGAAAAACTTTCATCCTTGATGAACTTATGGCCTCTTAATATAGCCTTTTTAACTTTCCCGAACTTTCATCCTAGATTAGGGACTTTCGTTCTAGATTGGCTTATAGCATTTCTATGAGATGTTTGACTTTTGTTGATGACTTCAATCTTGGATTGATTTTTAGTGTTTTTATGAAATCTTTGAATATCTTGGTCTCCTTGGGGGACTTTCATCCCGATTGGACTTATGGCCTTCACATATATCTTTAATTCCATGTGGGAACTTTCATCCTTAATGGGCTAGTGGCCTCTTCATATATCTTTGTCTTACCGGGGAAACTTTCATCCCGGTTAGGCTCATGGCCTCCACATATGACTATGACTCTAACAGGGAACTTTCATCCGGGATGTGCTCATGGTCTCGTCATATATCTTTGACTATATTGAGAAACTTTCATCCTAGATAAGCTCATGACCTCTTCATATATGTTTGAGTCTATTGGAGAATTTTCATCTCGTATTTGGCATATAGCCTTTCTTTATCTTGAGGAACGATGTTCTTTTCTTGCCGTTTTTCTTTTGGCTTATAGCCTTTTTTCGGAAATCCCTATTTTTAAATGGGAATGTTCATCCACGACTGACTTGTTGCTTCTTTTGAAATCTTTAACTTGTAGCTTCTTTTGAAATCTTTAACTTGTAACTTCTTCTGAAATCTCCGACTTTGATGTTAATTATAAACATTTATGTTTATTATATGTTGACAAACCAAATAGTAGTATGTTGACGTAACCAGATTCTTGGTTGAATCACCTTGGCTATAATATCATTTTTGGGTGAGATTATGGTCACTCCCCTTTATCTGTTATCACTCAATTTTTAATACATTTTAATCTCAAACAAAATTTTTAAAGATCTCTCTCAAAATATATTATCCAAACAAAAACAACTCAAAATCTTTAAAATTGAATCAAATCATCCCAAATGTAATCTTCTATGAAATTTATTTTTGGATAATTGATTATTCAATGATAATCCAAAAACAAATTCTTCCAAAATTTGATCAAGTCAAAGTTAAATAAATATTTAATCAATACAAATCTCATCCAAATAATTGAATCAATAATCAAATCTTATCTAAGAATTAATCGAACAAAGATTGGTGCTATCATATCAACCAATAAACCCCAAGCCAGTATATTCAAATAATCAACCTAGATTTCCTTTAATATTATCCGCTTAAATTCCAAGATTCATAAACTTGTATGCTCATGACAATGAGATGGTTAGGGTACCATCATAAATTTGGTGAACATAGGGTTAAAGAAGTTCTTCTTTGCCGTTGACAAATTTTCAGAGTGGTAGGGGTTGTACCTACAGAGACTTCAACGCCCAAGTCAATGACCAATTAAAGTTTTTATTTGATTAACAGAAAGTAGGTACCTTGCATGGAGTGCATGCTATATATTTATAGTGGATTCTTTAAGATTTAGATTGTGCAACTAATAGGCCTAAGCCCTTAATCTAGTCCAGTAATAATGCATGCAACGTTTTTATGATGCATCCCGCTCATTAACTAGGATGGCCTTGTTGAGCCACATATCGACATGGCTTTTTGACCATGATAGTATGGAGATATTGGTCCACAGCACTAATAAATAAAATTGTTTATTTTAAAAATATGTTTACTTTTGTTTTGTTATTGTGTGTCTATTTTTAATTTATTCATAAATAAAGATAGAATTAGATAGAGCTAAACTTACTAGTGTTTCGGCGAGATTGAAATTTGGGTAGAGACAATCAATTTAAATCATGTACATCATTATGCACTAAAATAAGTGCTAATGATTAGAGTACCCAGAAAAATTATATTGTTATCATCGAAGTGTTAATAAAATAAAAAAGATGTTTTACAAGTGAATACTCAATTATGTATGCATGCTTTATTATATTCTTTCCTTAATAATTACCTGCACGTGTTTTTCTATTCAGTAGACATCAGTTTATAGTCATGCTTAAGCAATAATTCAAAACTCAAAAGAATTTGGAAGAGAAAGAGCCCTAATATGGAAATAAAGATCTCCAATATTTTGGTTAAATTTTAGTTAGTGGGGTCTCAATTTAGGCATATAAAAATCCTTCTTGGAAGATTATTAATAGATTATAAGATTTTCTTCTCTTGATGAAAGGTTATATAATTAAAGATCTCCGAGTAATTTATTCGCATAAAAAAAATGTTAAATAATGTATAATTGTGTTGTGGACCTAATTGCTAGAATATAATGTTGCATTTGCAATATTAATATTATTGCATGATTACTTCTGCTGCGAATTAAGTGTTGCCATTAACCAACACTAAGCTTTTTTGTGATGCCATAATTACCTATATATCATCACTGTGGCAGTGGAGAAAATTTGAAAGCATTATAGGAATTAACTAATGACCACTAACAAAAACACCCATTATTGGAACTAATAACAGTGCTTTTGACTTAATTATCCCACTTCTTCAAAGTGACTTTTACCTCTTAATTTTTTACCCACCAACTAGTCCCTTAGATGAGTTGCTTGTTGTTATCATTTATATACACACCCTTAGTAATTACTTTAAACATTCTTCTTGAATTTTAAATCAATAAAAAGTAACTTCGTATTTAATGTTTTATTGTTGTATTTTTAATATAAGTAAGTATATGAGTAAGGAACGGTATACAAGTAAATATAGGATAAGTGTGTATAGAGAAGGCTTTGTTGGGAGAGGCAAAATCTATTTCGGTGATCTCTATGCTTCGAGAGAATTAGTCTTTGACTATCGGTCGGGAATACTCTTGGTTCACAAAAAAAAAAAAAAGAAGAAATAAATCTAGGCCATTAGATATATTACTCCACCTATTCTTACTTATTTGTCTATTTAAGAATAAATTACATATTATTAAAGAACATAATTATTATTATTTTTATTAAAATAACTATTGAATTTCTTATAATATAATTTATATCTCATTGTTTCATTGGTTGAATAGTCGATCATTATTTAGTTTTTTAATTAAGTATAAGCTTGATAAGAGAGCAATTAATGCTACTTTAAAAATTTAAGTGAACAAATAAATTAGAACAACTTTTTTCTCTTTAAGTGGATAATTTAAAGAGAGATGGAGGGAGTAGTTCAACAATTTAAGAAATTAAATGCGATTTTTCTATGCTACTTGCATAGCCTGTAGCCTTTTGTTTTGGATTTATTTTTTTATGTAAAGTTGGTAAGTTATCATTTGATAGAGCGATATTTTTATCTTGCTTTTACACTTATATATGTTTATAGACAAAATTAAAACTATAGTAGTTTCTTAAAAATTCCTTAAAATGAGAAAAATAAAATTTCACAGTCATTGCTTAAAATTGGTTTTAATATTGATTTCTCAACTTGTTTTTATTGGTGAAAAATGGTTAACTTTGATAGTATTTCAAAACTATGAAAACATCCACTGCTTTATGTTTTGAAAAATGACTCTTGTTCACCTTTCTGATCATATCTTACAAAATACTTTGAGTTTTAAGATGAAACTTATTTTATATGAAACTAGATTGAAAGATATTTTCAATGAGTGGTCATTCGTTAAAAATGGACGAGAAATGAATGAGTTGTGAATTTTTGAAGTTAGACATTATTTTATATCACGGAAAAAGACCTTTGCCCACTAGTTTGATCATAACTTGAAATTCAAAAATCGAATTGTGTTGAGACTTATTTTATTTGAAAGCTGACGCAGAGAACTTTCCAACAAATGGTCATTTGCATTAAATGGATACGAAACGAAAGAGTTATGACCCTTTAAATTTGTTTGTTCGAAAGGATACAAATCTTGAGAAATAGTTTGTATAATGATGCCTATGATAGAATTTATAAATTGCTCTTGTGCTAAAGATATATGGAATGCTCTTAATGCTATTTACTTTTCTAACAATGAGTTTGTGCCTAAAGTTGAAAAGATAGAGCAAAATAATCAAAATTTGACAAAGGAAGACTATCTTGAACATAGTTCTAAAAAAATGTGCAAGGTTGTGGAATGAGTCCAATGGCTCTTGATGATGATGGTGACATTCAATTTGAAAAAGAGACAAAACAAAATCACAAGGCACATAGTCTTGATGCTTTCATGAAAAATAATGTAGATGGAGATAATTTCAAGGAAGAAAAAGTCATGCAACAAATTGATACAAACATTAAATGACTCAAAAGGACTTTGAGGTAAATGATGTCAAACTTAACTATAGCCCTTTTTAGTTTAAATGTTCTTATAATAAATTAGATGATAATTTGATGAACTTAAAAGAGAAAATTCCGAATTGTTTGCCAAATATTTCTTCTATTGAAAATCAAATTCAATCTTTGAATAATGCATATTATTCTCATGAAAATAAAATATGTTTGGAATGTGAAATCTCATCTATCTATGATAAATGCATTGATCTTGAATATCTAGTTAAGGAAGTACACTTTCAAGGCTCCATAGAAAATTATTATACATGCTCAAGTTACATGTTAGAAAAGATTAAGGAAAACAATGAGAATTTGCATGAAAAGCAAAAAAATGATTATGACAAAGTGTTTTGGATTGTGATAAAGTCAATATTTTGAACACTGATCTTCAAGTGTCCAAACCATCCTTTAAATCTATTGTGTGCAATTATTGTGGTTGTTTAAGACATATTTCTCATTTGTGTAATTATAGAAGACATTATATTCCTCTACGAGAAATAATTTAGTATGGGTTCCTAAAGCTCTTAAAATTTCTAACACTAACTCTAAAGGACACTGGGTACCAAAATGTTCTTCTAGTATTTTTTATATGCAAAAACTTCTCAAATTAGAGGACAAATTGGTCTAGCCAAGAGGATATCATCAAGGAGAATGTTTTCAAGATTTGATAATAAGATTCCAAGTCAAAGAAAGGAAGAAACTTCAATCAAAGCTTTTCATTTCCATAACGGAGAACTTCAAAAGTTTAAAATTCAAAAAGAGAAACAATGTGTAAAAAGAAATAACTCCTTGATTACCAAGGCTAAGGTATCTAATATTTCTACCTCTTATGTATATTTATTTGTAAATAAAATGAACTTGAGGTATATTCGTTGTAAGCATTAGATAATAGGTGAATATCATGTGTTGCGTGATAAAATTTAAGAATTATGTTTAACACATGATTATGTTTAAGCATGAGATAACTTTGCTCATTATTTGACACTTATCTTGACTGTAAGATATTTTATGTCTTAGTATCGTTACTATATTTTGAACTTCTCAAAAATTAAAATAAAAAAATAAAAAGAGAGAGAAGGTGTTATTAACTTTGTGTTTAATATTATTTGATCCCTAAAATTGCTATACCTAATTGTCTAATTGTGATGTAGATTATTATTATAGCATAATGAATTAACAATCAATTACTAACCATTTGGTACATAGCAACGTAAATCCACGTTCACTAGCTAATTTTTATTGTGCATATAAAAAAGTTCATTCTACATAAAAAGCAATAATAATTAATAATGTGATATTCATTCTCTTCACCAAAATACTTGCTTAGCTTCTTCATTTCTTTAGACTTAGATGTGTGGTTAACAACAATGTGGCATGTTTAAATTTTAATTTTATGTATTTTACTTCAAAAAGTTTTTATTTTGAATTTGGAATCATATAATTTCCATATAAATGGTTTGTCTTTGGTACACAAGTAAACTTAGAAAGTAGTATATTTTTATTTTTTATTTCATGAAATTAAAAAATGGTGATTCACTTCAAAATTCAAAATATGTATACAAATAAACAATGTCAACATTTCTATATATGTGGAGAATTAATGATGGGCAATTGAAGAGTATTATCAACCTTTGAGACCCTATATTAGGTAAAGATCGCATATAATCCTTCGTGGATTAGACTAATCATAACCATTTAATGATGCTTTCTTAGTATAACAAAATTGGATATCTATTTTAAATTTTAATTCAAAATGCTTTCCTAAGTTGTAAAAGCAAGATTACTAATTTGAACGAAAAAGAAACCCATTCCCAAAGATTCCAATAACTGCATATACTTTTGATTTTGAATAGTTCAAACTTTCTTCTGAAAGAAAGCATGTGATCCTAATAAAAAGATTCTAATATTTTCCAATTCTTCACTAACCAATCAATTGTTCTGTTTTGGAATAACTTTAGCTCCTCTGTCTGTGGGGGGAGTGGATCCCTCTCCATTTCTTATAAAAAAACGCTTAATTGTATTTATAATATTTATATTTTGTCAATTGGAAACTTTTGATCCTTATAAGATATGAAATGTGAAAATTGATCCCTAAAGTCTAACTTCTATTCAAATTAAACAATCAGTTATTAACATTAGTAAAAAATTTGAATAAGAGCTTTAGCCATAGGCTTGAGAACAGGAAGATCTAAGATTCGAACATTGACAGAGAAAAATAATTTAGTTTAGGGTATGTGAGTAATGGATGTGTGAGTATTTGCTTATAAAAAACATTAGTAAAAATTTAGTAAGAATTGTGATCAATTTCTCATTTAAGATTAATAACATTAATAATTTGTAATAACACATTTAAATTGAACTTGAGATCTAATTTTTATATTTTAAATCTTAAAAGACTAAAATTCGTTCAATCGAAACTATAGCTGCTAAAATTGCTTAATTAACAAATTATAAAGACTAAAAATATAATTATACATATAAAATGAATAAGATTTTAACCATCGGTGATAATATTAAAAATAATATAGAGATAAAAATACATAGGATCTCAACCATTATGTGCTACTCACTAGACACTTTATCTTTTTGTAGGTGGTGTTGGGAGTATATATGAGAGGGGGTATATAAATGAAGGACACCACAATTCAACTCAAAACCTTAAGGCATTAGGTGCAATGACCTTTCCCCTTATAAACCCTTCATTTAGCTCTTAATCATTCAATGTGGGACTTCACTTCTCACTTCACACTTGACTTTCAACACTCCATCTCATGTGTGAATCCTCTTCGCCATTGGAATGGCTCCCTCTCCAGCGGACTCTTCCACACGTGGGCTGATCGTTCACTTAACGATCACTTTATGGGCTACACACCCTCCACACGTGGGCGCCGCCGGCCTCTCGCCAGGGCTATCACCGTCATTCTCTTTGCAGAACACCATCACTGCTTGTCACCAGATTGATCGAGCTCTTGATACCACTGTTGGAGTGTATATGAGAGGGGGGTATTTAAGGGAATTACACCACTAGCAACCCAAAATCTTAAGGCATTAGGTGCAAGGACTTTTCCACTTATAAACCCTTCACTTAGCTCTTAATCATTCAATGTGAGACTTCACTTCCCACTTCACATTTGACTTTCAACATGTGGGAGTGGTCATAGGATTGACGTAGGAGTTTTTTTTTTTTTTTACTAGAACAACTTGTTTGATAGTTTTTGCCAAGGGAACCATATCTATTTCTGCAGGTGTATCTGGTAAGTTTAGTGTGCCTCTTATTTACGCTGTGAAGTCGGCGTATAAAGTGGTGACGGGGAGTTCTACGAATGCTTTGCTACGATTCATTTGGAGCTTTAGAATTCTATCTAAGATCTTCGCTTTTGTGTGGAGAGTGTTTCAAGAACGCTTACCTACTCTGGATGGTTTGGCTAGCCGGAATATCGTACAACTTGAGCATGCAGTATGTGCAGTATGCAAAGCTCGTTTGAGACAGCGCAACACCTGTTTTTTTATGCACATTTTTCTTACAAATTTGGTATAAAATTCTCAAGTGGTTAGGTGTTTCTACAGCTCTACACAACAATCCTAGATATCATCACTTCAGTCAATTCATGGGTTTTTCAAAAGCTCGTGGAAGAAGAAACGACACTGGCAAGCAATTTGGTTAGTGGTAATCTGGGGCATTTGGTTAAATCGTAAAAGATTGATTTTCACTCAAGTGGCTTGGGATGCAAACCATAACTTTGACTCGATTTTGGCTCATCTATCTAGTGGTGTCCGATAAAAAAATGATTTTTTATTGGCTCGACACTTCGAGCCGACACCTCTATTTGGCTAGACACCTCTGTGTCAACACGTGCGTGTTGCCCGACATTTCCGAGATACATTTCGTAATTTTTTTATGGGTAAATTGCAATAAATCCCCTTGAGGTTTGGGGAAATTGCACTCCACCCTAAACTTCACCAAAATTAGCACTTCACCCCAATTCTTTAACTGTTGACTATAGATTGTTGACCTAGCTAACGTTTGTGTCGTTCCCATCTGTCACATCTACAAAGATGTCCATTTGTTAACTTTAAAAACTATTTTTAAAGCTGATGTAGCAAACTGACGAGGCAAAAACGTTAGTTAACTACTATACTGCTAACGTTTCTGTTATGCCAATTTGTCACATATGCAAGTTCTGGACCGTCTATTAACATTAAAAATTATTTTTAATACTTATGTGATAGATTGACGGACCAAAAATGCTAATTAACTGACCAAAATGTGGTGAAGTGCTAATTTTAATGAACTTTGGGGCGGAGTGTAATTTTTCCAAACCTAAAGGGGGATTATTGCAATTTACCCTTTTTTTATTATAAAATTACTTAAAAATATCTTATGCCAAATAAAATTAATTAATTAAAATTTTTTAGTTTAAAATAAAAATCAAATGAAAATGTTTAAAGAGGAATAAGGTGGACACCTCATTGGGTAGAAGATCTAGTATTCGTTCATAGTAATCTATGTTTTCTTTAATAGTTCACAATACCTTCGAGAGGAAACAAAAATGTGAGACATAGTAGGAGATGAGTTTGGATCACTTGATGATAGTGAAATCCTTTAGATAGATCATTGTCTCCTTGATGAACCAGAATTGGAGGATATATTTTTTAATGAGGAGGATTTATCCACATGCCTTAAGTTGAGGATTCTCTTCATAGTTTTTTTTTATACCTCTATGTATATTTTTGTAAGACTCATTTATTAAATGAAATTATAAAGTTTAACAAATTATTTTAAAAAGACTAATAGTTTACTAATTTATATATTTTTTTTAAGTTCCTTATAATGTTTATATTATATAATTTTTTAATATATATATATATATATATATATATATATATATATATAAAAGTGATGTCTCGGTGTCTTATATTTTAGACTTTTGCCTTATCGGAGTGTCCGTATCATGTCGCGTTGTCTGTGTCAGAATTTGGTACTCCATAGCTTACAAGTTAATTTTCAGAGACTAACTTCTTTTTAATTTGTAGATTAAATTGATTGATGCCTTTTAATTTAAGAATTGATTTTTTGAAAATGGATTTGGTGCTATAATATCACTATGCTGTAATGATATGTCTCAATTTTAATCTTTTATTTTTTTACTTTAAAAAAATGATAAAATAAAAAACATATTAGTATTACACATGTTAGATTCAGAACAACATCTGCTGTTAACTAAATTATTTGAAGATGAAGTAAAACATTTATTTTCATTGCTGGTATGCTTATTTGCTAGACACTATCTATCAAAGGTGCTCAAACTCCCCTATCCTATCTCATTTTCTATTCTCCTCAAATAATAAATTAATAAAATAACAATAATATTAATTACTAGAAAAGAAAATACCACTTTTCAATCTGTGTTATTGTTTAGTTAGAAGGACAAAAAGAGGGGCAATCAATTAGTACAAGTGATTTCAATTTTCAATCCCTATCTAAAGAGTCAATTGCCACCATCTTGTTTGTTTCCATATCAATACACCTTCAAGTTTTAAAACATAAATATTCAACTACTATTCTATCCATTACACACTGAACTTATTACCAAACAGAATACTACATTTCTATTTCACTCTTGATCTAAAATCCTAATTATGCATACCAACTGTTCGACAATATTCCTCATAGAAGGCCTTTCACCTTTCTCCTCCCTCAAACAATCAAGTGCAAGTTCCAATAAGAGTTTTATGCTTGAAATCACTTTATCTTCCACAGAAATTAGCCTTTGATCAACAACTTCCATGATTGTTCCATTGCTAGCATGTTGACTCACATGAATTGCAAGGTTCACATCATCTTGATCCCTAGAAAAATCTATAGCTTTCTGTGAAGTCAAAAGCTCAAGCAAAACCACCCCATAACTGTAAACATCACTTTTATCTGTTAACTGGTAGTTTCTGTAGTACTCAGGATCCAAGTAACCCATAGTTCCCTGAGCACATGTCGACACGTGACTGATTCCCGGGTTAGCCAACCTCGAGAGCCCGAAATCAGATACTCTCACGTTGAATTCATTGTCTAAAAGTATGTTTGTTGACTTAACATCTCTGTGGTAGATTGGAGTGTGAGCTGCAGAATGCAAGTAGGCTAATGCTTCAGCTGTCTGAAAAGCAACCTTAAGCCTTGTTTTCCAATCTAGGAAATTGGGAAATTTTCCTTGAAGATGATCATAGAGTGTCCCATTTGAGATATATTCATAGATCATTAAGGGTTGTTCAGATTCCACACAGCAACCTAAGAGTCTTACTAGGTTCTTGTGATTAACTTGAGAAAGAATTGCAACCTCATTAAGAACTTGTTGTGTGCTTTTGAGGTTTCCAACTCTGGCTTTCTTAACAGCAACAGAAGTACCATCTTGTAATTCACCTTTATAAACTTCTCCAAAGCCACCACTTCCTAAGATCCTTTCATGAGAAAAACCATTTGTTGCTTTCTTCACCTCTTTCAGTTGAAACATCCTATATGGTTTCTCTTTCAGCTCATGTTGATCTCTTTTCCTTGTTGGATTCTCTCTTTTGCATTTGGAAGACTTTGTCATGATGGCTAGAACTAGAGCCAAAGAGAAAAAAGTAAAAACACCAATTGAGATCACCAAGGTGGTTTTACTTTTCCATTTTGATTTTCTTTTCTTATGCCTCACACAGGTTGCTACAAAAGGATCCCAATTATGTCCCTCATTACATAGACAGCGAAAAACGCCATTTTCACCTGCAGGGGAACACTTGGAATCTTCAGAGCAATCCCTCTGAGTCCTACAAACAGGTTCAGGAGGAAGAGACCATTGAATTTCAAGACCTTCCTCCCATTCATTAGGATTTTTCTCTTGATCCAAATGAATGATGCTTCTAAATGCTTTACAACCAGAATTGTGAAGCCTAATTCTGTAAGCTGAAGGAATTCCACCAGCAACAAAAGTACAACAAGGGTGAATTCCACTTGCACACTCATTTGCTCTTGTTTTATCCACATGTCCTGAATTCTCCAAGTAACGATGACAAATACTAGAGGAAGTACAATTAAGCGGCGAGACGAGCAACCGGGGCGAGCAGTTGAAGAGGAAGACTGTGTTGGATGAAGTTATGTTGAAAGGAAGTGATTGGTTCAACCAAATTCCATTGCTCTTTGGCATGTCTTGTGTGACACATGAATCTTTTAACCAAGGTGATGGTTGAAGCACCATGCGTTGGATTGAAGAGAGGATTTTGAGGACAAGATAGGAACTTCCATTGAGTGTGTCAAAGTAGAGTTTTTGAGAATTTGGATCACACCAGATTTTGTAGGATGGATCACCACAAGAAGGATCTGTGCTTAGAGGATATGGAACTTGCATAGTGCCACAGTTTGGACAAATCTTCTGTGAATGGCAAAGGATGAAGAAAAGAAGAAAGACACGGCTAAAATGGAAGCAGCTACGTCTCCTCATGTTTGTTTGATTCAGCTTGCAATCATTTGTTGCATGGACAATTAAGAGAAGAAAAATCTTATGCACTTGTTGATATGGCCATCAATAAATAAAGAAGCTACACCTAGACAATGCTATGTGGAATAAATTGGGTGAATTGTAAGTTTTATTTATTATTTTTTAGTGAGGTTAAGTGTTTTTGTTATCTGATAGTTAAAGATTAATCTTTTTAAGGCATAGAGATCATTTGGGTCAATTTAGTTAATATCCGAACTCATGTTAACTTGCTTTTTACCAATTGTGCTAGACTTTACTGTATGGGTGAATTGCAAGTTTTTTTTGGTGAGCACCAATGCATCTCATAGTAGTCGAAGATAAACTCTTCTAATACATAGAGATCACTGAAGTAAATTTTATCTCTCGTAAGTTTTTTTGGTGCGCATGGCCATGATTTAAATCCTTGACAGCATTCTTACAAAATTAGTTATCTACTAAAACTGTAATACTACTGATTTATAATTTATTTCTTATAGCTTATGATTTATAATTTTAGCTTACGAACTTCATTGGTGGGGTGAACTGCAAGTTAAAGTGGCTACAGGAATCTACAATAAGGAATTCCATTAAAAAATAAGTGATTTATGGGACCAGTTGATACCGCATGTATGGTCATAGAAACAACTTTCATAGCTATACTCTTTTTCTAAGGTGCAAAGTTTGAAAAAAACAAAGACTTTTGCACATACTCTTGAGTTTGAATTTCTTATTCCATTCTTTTAGTAGTCAAGCAGCACATAAATTTTATCATAGTGGAGAAATTAATATAATTGAAATGTGTCAAAATGCTTGACGCTCGTACCATTATAACTTTTTTTTATCGAAGAGTATCTCTCAATTTACGGTGGAAGATTAAATTCTTTCGAGATAAAGAAATCATCTAAGTGAGTATTAGAGAAATTAGTAGAACATGGATATACACAAGTGTATTTCAAATATTCATGATGAACATCATAGAGGTCAAAGAAAAAAAAAGGTGTTCCATAGATCAATTTCATATTGATTTATAAAAGATATATACAATTAGTGATCAATCTAGTATTTATAGAGGATTAATCAAGTAACTAATCCTAACAAACTCTAATAAACTATAACTACTCACTTTCTCTCTTAATTCTGTAACAGCGAGAACAATCTCTATCAATAAAGTATTTTCATATATATATATATAGTTAGAATTTAAACCCTTATTAACGTGCTTAAAAGACACAACTATTTAGTTTTGTTGGTTATATCATTATGTTTCTTGCACTATGAGTAGTGACCAGCCAATTATGTAATATTGTGACACGTGGATCATGTGCAAGCACATTAAGAATTTACACCATCGTTAGTATCTGTTAGTGAATTGAAGGTTAATTCAAAAAACATCTGTTAGAATGTTCAAATAGAGATTAAGAACATTCTTTTTCCCATTTCCATTACACAAATCAATATTCTTTGGCAGCGTCTCTTTCCCCACACGGATTTCTCTTTCAGCTACTGTGATGTACAAAGCAAAGGGTCGATATACTTTTAAAAATCTGGAAAAAGAAACTCAGCATAGATTCATATGCACATTCAAAGTGACAGCTGTCAAAATTCATGTTTTTTTTCTTTCATGAGAAAATAGACTAATTGAATATTAAATCTGGATACTCACACACGTATGTTCTCATCTGTTTACTAACTGAACTATATGACTGAGATAATATTCATATTTATTAACATGGAGAAAAGATATCCACTCTAATAACAAATGTATTATATTAATGATCATAACTATTTATGCACTGTACTGTTTGTAATGTTCGGATACAAAATTTTGCAAATAGGTCATCGGTTATACAGATATTTACTTAAAAATGGGGTATTTTTTGGGCTTAGGCCCTGTTTTTATAACCAAAAAAAATGAGGCATTTTTCAGTTATTGTAAAAAAATGGTGTGGCAAAAACAATGTAAATAGAAGACTTAGAGTCAGACGGTCCAACTTAATTAAAGTAAAAAACTAAAAGGGTAGAGAAAAATACATCAATTTAGTATTTTAAAGGAATTTAACATGAATTTTAGTGTAAATTAGTAGACTTATAACTATAAAATTAAGAAATCAAATATAAAAAACTAAGTTCAACAAGTTCGAAAATATAAGAATAGGAGTGCGAAATATAAAAACTTATAATAAGGTATGTCGACTATGAGCAAAAGAGTGTGGCACACAAATAAAAAAGATGCAAAAAATATGAATGGGATAAATGGTCATAACAAATATAATAGATATAAATTATTCTTGAATAACCACGACCAATGTTTCAATTTATGCCCATGTCACATTGTAATTATAAATCGTGTTCCATCAAATACAATTAAATTTGGTCAGATATAATTATTACATATCATAATTATGGTCTATTAGTTTTGATGAATGCCAAAATTTTAATGTTGCAACAGTGTATCACAGTTCATACCACTCTACTATTAAATATGCACTCAGTTTACCACTTATACCACTACTATTTTTTTGTCTTATCACAACTATAATTTTCCTTGTTTTCTTTTTAACTCTTTTCTTTTACCACTCATAATGTCATACATATTAAAATGAGCTATAAGAATCATTACTTTTTTTTTTTCTATTAGAATCATTACTCTTTACTATTAATTAAACTTGTACAAGATTTGTACCACTCATGTTAACAATATAATGCACCAATTTGTAAACTAATATAATGTTTTGAAGATCTCTTTGAAGTAATTAAATCTTTCTCTTAATTGATGTTCTCTCATAGACTCATAAATTGTGGCCACATAGCGTGCCTCTACTAAGAGGACTTAAACTATACGGTACATTATATCGATCTCTACTTTTATGATTTAAACTAGAGTCGAAGTATGACTCTCCCATAATAAAATGTCTTTATTATTACGTTAATACTTGATACATGTTAATTGTGTTTAATATTTAAGATAAATAATTTTTTCATACAAGAGATAAATTCTTTGAAGTATGACTATATTGTGAACATTATACATTATTGAAAACAAATAAAGAAGAGCAACGGTGTCGCGTTTGGCATATAGAGATATGGAATCAGGAGTAAATCAGAATAAGAAGAAGAAAAAAATAGTATCATTCATTCGTTGACTGAGAATCAGGTTTGAAAATGCCATTTCTTTTGTTTGTTATGGCAGTGAAACCATATTTTCGTGATTCTTTCTTCGTTGTTAAGTTTGGATCTTTACTTAGTTTTATGGTTCTTGATTGAGGAATAACACTATAAACCTGGACTATATGTATATGTATTAGAGTTCTGATTTTTGTACTCAATCGGTTACATACGGTGAAAAAAGTGGTTACATTAGTTATTTTTTGTTACAGTGTTTTTTCGGATTTGATGGTTACACGTGTAGAAATATGTGGTTACACCGTAAAAATAAAAATTCAACAAAATTTCTACGCATGTAACCAGATATTTTAAGGTATATAATCATGAGTACGAAAAACGTGATAGTAAATTTTTTTTTTCTATGTATTAACTATAATAATGCCTGCGTGGTGTGCGGACAGATGATTCAATGAGTTGAGATATCTTAACAAATTATAAAATGAAATAAGTTTATGAGATTTGACACTAATTTAGTGATTAGAGTAAATTATACTAAATAATTTATATCATAAATTATACCAAGTATCTATCTTGTAAATGAGATAGTAGTGCATAAACACGAAATAATATTTGATTAAGTTCTTTCACCCAATGAAATTTTTTAGTTAACAATGTAAGTGAATGTAATATATGACATTTTTTTTACACTTATAATTTTTTCAAAATTTGTATTCTTCTACCCAAAGCTAGAAAAAGTATATCACCACACCAAATATCTTTCACAGATAGTAAGGGTCTTATAGGTGCACAACATAAGTTAAATATGATAGGATAATATATATCCTGTTATTATCGAAAGTTTGGTGTGCAGATCAGCTTATTATATCCTGCTTCCTAGTTAAAATGTTATCCTGAGGGGAAGTAATGATAGGAACAAGTAGGATAGAATATACCATAAAGAATTTTATTCCTATTTCACCCTCACTCATGATATTTATTGCAACTTAACTTTTAACTTTTAAAATTTAAATAGATAAAAACTTTGAGAGAGATGAATTTTAAGTTTAACTATTAATAAAAAAAATTCAAGTGTAAACAAAGAAAATCACAATTTGTTTTAATTATAGAGAGAAAAAATTTAGAGACAAATTGTCAAGATAGTTAAATTGGAAAAACCATTTAAAAAATAGGTTGAGAAATTTTTAAAAAAAATTTCATGAAAAATTAGGAATCAAAATTTTAAAGAGAATTAAAATATGATTGTTTGTGACATAATATAATTTATGACTACTATATTTATTATTATGTAAATTATTTTTAAAAATAATATTATCCGTAGAATTTAAGAGAGTTTGTCTTAATTCTTTTATGGATATATTATATATGATATCATTTTTTTTAATCTTGAGTATGAAAATTTAAAATTAAAAAATTAAGTATAATTAAGTTATCTAGATTTACTATTTATTTGTAATTAATATAATATTTACTATAATATATTGAAAAGAAAAATATTTACTGCAATATGATTTAACTCAAATATACTTCATCCGTTCAGAAATAATAGTCACTTTAGCAAAAAAAAAAATCATTCCAAATTATTTGTCACTTTTACATCACCAATAATGTATTTATTATCTTTTTTTAATTTTATCATTTTTTATTATTTTAGTAACCAATAGTTATTGAGTACTTCCTCCGTTACCGAATATAAGCAAAAAAATCTATCTCACACCTCTTAAGAAAATTAGTTTGTCTCATTTAATCTCTTTGAAACAAACATATTTAGTTTTATCCTTAATTAAATTAATCTCTCTTCTTTTTTAAAATCATTGTAATAAATGAGAGAATGAATTGAGTGAAGGGTATTTTGTATAATTTTTTATTAAATGCAAAGGAAGATAGTTAGATTTACTTATATTTAAAAACATATGATTGTCTAAAAATTTGCTTAAAATTGATAATGGAGCAGTAAACTTTAAAGTCAAAGATTGATTTAGTTTATCAATACACTTTTTGTTATATTTTATAAAAATTAATTGTTCTGTGTGAAATCCTCTAAAGTGACTATTATTTCTGAACAAAGAGAGTAATTGTGATAACACAATCATACAATGAAGTCTATTGTGATGTCTTAAAACTCATCATACTTAAAATAAACTTGTAATGGAAATTCAACATTTTTTATAAATAAAATGCATATGCTATTTACATAAAACTATTAATAATTTAAAATTATCTATTATTATTATTTTTAAAAAAACGCATTGTAATTCGCTTTAGGCCTCGTAATTAGTTAAGCCGATGCCTGAAGAATAGTCACAATTTTCTACATGACACTAATTTGACCAAGCACTAGAGCAAGACCTCCTTCTAGGAACTTGAAATTCCTCTTCCCCTCTATAAACAGAACCATTAACTCTTCTTACATGTTTTTCACTACCTTCTACCCATCTCTTCAACTTTTCAAGCAATTTTCTCCTTTTTGAAAAACAAGAACTCTCTCTATGAAGATGAACACTACTACAATGCTCATCAGAAGAAGGAAGAACTCTATGATGCTCCAAAATGGAATTGTTCAATTCATGCTCTGAATCATAATGAAGAACTTCATCACTTCCTCCAAATTCAAATTCTATTTGGTTTCTGTGTTGATTCTGTTCTTCTTCATGATGCCTTGTTAGATTATGCCTTAAACAAGCATTAGTCCAACGCAAGTAAATTAGTTCTTTAGCTTCTTCTGCTCTTTCCTTCTTGACATGTTCTAATTCATCAAGAAGCTGTTTGTAATCTTCCTTGCTTACATTTTCAGCTTCAATCTGCAAATGGGAAATCTTGTATTTTAGTTTAAAATGCACTTAATGATTCTGATACTAATATCTGTGTTTCATAATAAGTGTCGCTTTAACAAATTAATTTACTTCACAATGATTGCCACGTATCCTTTCTAGTATACAATTCATATTTTTTTTAGCTATCATAATATTTTCTTTGAATGTGGGAGGGGTTACGCGGATAAAACGTCTAGGAAATCTTCGTTAATGGGCCAAGAGCAACAACATAAATAAGTTAGATATCGCATTCAACCTAAAACCGAGGTGTCTCAGGTCTGTCATTGTTTATATGTTACTCATGTTACTCATGTTACTCATTGCCACACAAAATAAGAATTTTTCACTAACTTTCTACTCTAAAATGCGACGATGCGTCAAAACGTAAAAGTTTCGGAAGTCAAAAAAACTATATCCGACCATAATTGTAATTTGCAAAGACCACATTTAGCTGCATTTAATGCAGTGCGATTATAATCACAACGCAACTGCAATTTAAAACTAAGCGGGCAATAAGGGAATATTTGTACTGCACTTAGAGTGTCTCAATCCACTATTTAAGGTGTATAAACAAAGAAATTTTTTAGATTCCAAACCATAATTTACCAAGAAGCAAAGAAATTTTTTTCCCTTCCACCAAAATATGATTTGGAAATGCAAAATTCACACACTAAATAATTGGTTTTTTTAAGTATATATGTTGATTACCTTTGAAGTATATGATTTTTCTGCTGTGTCAAGTTTCTTCAGAAGTTCATTCTTCTCATCCTGCAATTCATCCAAAACCCTTTGCAACTCTCTCATTTCATCCTCTAATTTATCAATAACACAATTTTTTGTTTCCAACTCTTCACTATTTCTCACAATTTCTGCTTTTTCAACTCTGATCTTCAAACCCTGTTCCTTATTAACAAACCGTGATTGTGCCTTAGATTTCCTAGAAATCCTCCTAAACTTCCTCTTCATCATTCTATTCTCAGATTTCAAATCCTCAATCTGTTCAATAACTCTAACATATTGAACCACAAAATCCTCCATCCTTTTATTCTCTGTTTCAATGGATGAAATCTCTCTATGAAAGAAATCAACACGAGCACTCTCTAGTGACAAAATGTTTTTCATCCCTCCAAGCAAAGATTCTTGCTCTTTCAAATCACAAAATTGATCAAGTTTCAAACGCAAGGAAAATTCTCTTATTTGCATACCTTCAATCTTGTTCTTAAGCTTATGATCTCTTGTTCTAAACAAGGGTTATCATGAATTACCGAAATTTCGGAAAGAATACTAGTTTGATCCATTGTGGTAGTACTAGAATGTCCTTCATCTTCTTCAAAACAAGTAAGGATTTGAAAATTTTCATCATTTTTAGACTCTTGTGGGGAATTTTCTTCATTTTGTGATAAAGAAGAGTCTTTAGAGATGCTTTTCTTTGCTATGATCCATGCATAGATGAAACCAGCAAAAGATACAGCTAAAGGAACACCAGCTTTGAGGAGTATTGGCTTTATGGTCTCTGGTTTTGATGACGCGCTTTCCATCACGAACAAGACTTTCAAAAACTCACTTCGATGATTTATACACCTGAAAGAAACTAGTCTGTGTTTTCGAGAAATTTGGCCTAAAGAAGCTCTTGATACTCACTTAAAGAAGACCTTTCGAGCGATTTGCTCTGATGATATCTGTGCCTCAAAGGATTCGGTGTGAAAGCAAAGGGTTGAAAGAAGGTTTGTATAAATTAAAGTGAATTTGTGTTATTGGCAATATTGTGTTTGCTTTGTTAGAGGAAGAAGAAGAACAATGATGTACCTTTTTTAATAGACAATTCGCCTCATTCTCCTCTTTGGAATCTAATTCCTTTCTGGATTTGTAGATTTTCCACCTTTCTTTTCTTCCATTAGATGATCATATAATAGGGTGGATTCAAATCTCATTTTTCTGTTCACTCTTATAATCAATATAGTGCTGCAATAAAAGCTTATATTGAATTCTCTTTAGAAGCAACATTCTTTTCTTCTTTTAGTTATTAGTTTCTTCAGAAAAATACTGATTTACACAACGATTAAAAAATTCTTATTTTTGTTATTAAAAGTTTAATTTAGTTATGTTTTTATATTTTTTTTAAAAAGAAAAAAATTATTTAGTCTAAAACCTTAATGGAATAAACTAGAATAAATAACGGATAACAATCTTATCGATTAATATAAATCTCGGTGCAAATAAAAAAAAACTAATGCGAATTATCCTTGCAAACTCATATATTCATCTTAGTAATTTTGACATATTATTCTGTAATTGAAAGAATAAAAATAGGATATAAGTAATTTGATTCAGCAAAAATGTGTGACGCCATATTTTTCCACGTTTTCACTTCAAAGCTTCAACAATAATGTATCCGTTGAAAATTGGTATATTACAGATAATAGTGTATACATCACAATACTCATATGGTGTGAAATTCGGTTTCCCTGTTAAAATATTAAGGGTGTGATTAAAAATACAGGTTAATTTACTTATACAATAAATTTTTATTGAAAATAAGTTTTTTATAGATAAAATTATAAGACTTGAATAAGTTAAAAATGACTTATTCTAATAAACTGTTCTAAGAAACTTATAAAAATAAGTTAAAAATAACTTATAAATCTATAAGTTATTTTCATAAACTGCGCATATAAACTCATCCAATCATAACCCGAGTCTGATTTAGTTTTTTCTGGAAGCTGGTGTGATTGTTTTAAGTTTTTCTTCTCTATCCAATAAATACTTTAGCAATGTAACGTACTGATGTCACAGTTTTGCTTACGATACAGCACGTTTTTATTGTTGAATTATCAGTTTTGAGTGAATCAATGTACTCCTGAGCTTAATCTAAATTTTCTCCTAAAATTTTAAATATACCTCTATTATTATGTCAACATCATTATCGATAAATAATTTCCCAGCTTAATTTAATAAATGCTAAAACTATTCAGTTTTAAAAAGTCTATGCCATGGAATTCCAATTCCAATGTCAACTAGTTCACTGCGTATGGTAATATAAAATACTGCAAACTAAATAAAAAAGAAAGAGGAAGATAAAATTAAGCTCATAAGTAAATTTGTTAGGCTTGACGAAGATTAATATATTCACTCGAGAGAAGAGAATTCAAGAACCTTTTACTGTATTATAGCATGTATATTTTTTCCGTTCTTCATTCATTCCAACATGTTGAAAACCACAATTGTATATTTCTATGTATCAATAGTCAAAGCAAGAAAAAACGAATTTACCTTTTGTTTATTGCAAAGGGATACTCAAACACACAATTGATATGTAGTGCCATCATAAACCTCAACAGCTATTTATTAATTTAAGTTTTGTTTAAGGAGTTCACTAGTGATTTTTTGAGTGTTCATATTACCCTTGTGTATCAGGAAGCCAATAAATACAGATTGGTTAGTTTCTAGGGGTTTAGAGTTTAATGATGTGTTAATTAGATTCTTTGAAGCTCCTTTAAATTTGAGAGTTTTGCTCTATTATGATGTTTTTTGAGATGCTTCTCCTCAAATCATTTTTTATAATTTCATTCTTTTGGCTTAATCCCATTTATAATAACAAAAAATATTACTAATTAAGTAATTAAAAATCATGTTTAATACTTGATAGACCTATCACTTTTTTCCCAAGCATGGTTAATAATTGAGATTTTTTTTTTGGCATTATTATCTCACCCTATGACCTATTAATCGGTGAAAACTATTCATATCACACTGGTGACTAATCTCGCCACACCTAATTTCGTTTGAATTCTAAATTTTGGGAAAAAATAAAACGAGAGTGTCGCATGTTTAGAAAAGATGTATGGCAAGAATAGTATGAACCCTACCAATCCTAGACCTCAGAAAGATGAAACGCCTACAAACCACAGAAAGTAGAAGCTTGCTTACCCTCAATAACCAATCAAGAAGCATCAACAACTCTAAATTGTGCTAAAAAAATCAAAATATGGATCAGTGCTTCAAATTGAACATAAGCAATTTCAAGTTTCGACTTTTCCGGCATACAGGGTGCTCTGATTCACGGTTTCAATCACTCAATTCCCTAATTGATTATCACTTCATTTCTGCTCACACTCACATATATAAACCCATGAGAGACAGAGGAAGATACAAAGAAAAACTAATGGGGTGGTGTGAAATTTTTGTTCACGATTGGAGGGAAGTGCAATGTAATGAAACATCATGGGATGTTCTTGCATTTTACCCTAAAATTTAATACAAACAGACGCTAAAATGTCATTCTATTCATGAAAAAGGTATAAACCATATATTTTGATTGCAGGATGATCATTATTTGTATTTACACACCACTTCAAAATATCAGTATAATACATTAACCAAGTTGTTTCCCATATGAACATGCAAGTATGCAACAGAATCTCCATGCACCAAGTGACTGTTGGCACCCAATCAATGTTCTTTTTGGTCATGGAAGCAACCAATATCTTATCAGACTAAACCAGGATGCTATTTTCTCCAAAAAAAAACTGCAAGGCACGTCAGAGAGTTTGCAGAACATACTGTAGTATTTTTTTTGGTTCTGGAATGTAGAATTCATTCCAAACTCTCGTAGGTAACTCAGTTGTTTGAACTAGTGGTACTTGATGTGATATCTCTAGCACCCTTGGGATATGATTATCAGGTCCTCTAACAAAGACATGTGCCTAAAAACAGATACATAAAAGTTGGAAAGTGCAACAGATAGCATGCAAGACCAACATCAGTATTAAGATTTATGTTAAATCTCACACCACCATGTGTGCACGCCCGTGCATGTGAATTTGCTAATATACTTTCAGAAAGAGTATGTAATTGAACAATTTGCTAATATACTTGATATCTATAGCATCCTTGGGATATGATTATCAAGTTACACTTTTTGGTGTATTTGAACAATTTCAAATTGTAATTTACAATAAAGGCAGTGTTTTGGAAGAGATTACGTGCGGTTTATGAAAATAGCTTATAAGTCTCAAACTCTCAATAAATTGTTTTCAGCATATTTTCATAAGCTTCCTAAAATAGCTTATGAGAATAAGATATTTTTAACTTATTCAAAAAAATGTTCATGATTTTTATTTATAAATATAAATAAACTCTTTTCTAATAAGAGTTTATTGTATAAGTGTTTAATAAAACCATGTTTCTAAATGCACCCAAAATTACCAAAGACAGGACAGGACAGGTTAATATAAGCATAGAAACCAACCCTAATCATGCTGGGTGTGATTTATCAAAGTAGATGTAACAGAAATTGGAATCATATCAGTATATCGTCAAGAAAAAATACTGACCAAATCAAGAAAGTTCAAATCCGGCATTAGAACTGATAGCATATAGCAGCTTTGTTCTCAAAGTGCCTGGACGTTTGTACGTTGGTAGCTGTAAAATTGCAAAGGAAAAGAAAAGTATAAATAATGCAAAAGTATGACAAGAGATTGCAAGAGCCAACACTTTTACCTCACTGACATTTAATCTTTAAATGGATTTGTTAAGAAAGTAAACATCCAAAATCCATGTGTTACTAATAAGCCTATTTCATTATATGATATTTACACAGCGTATGGTGTACAGTGTACACGTTAGAACGGAATGGGACAGTACAACGGGCTTATGTACTGTATTCGGTACTTCAGTTCATCAATAAATAAGAATAGAAGGGGACATTAAGGGCCTACTTACTTTGTATTTCCATTTCCTTTTTTGTTTTTTATTTTTATGAATTATTACAATACAAAATTATCATCTAGTTTTCATTTTATTTTCTATTTTATGAAAATTGTATAGTAAACATTGAAAACAACTTAAATATATTTTCAATGTTTCATAAAATCACTCTTCTACCCTTACAAACCAAACACATAAACACTAATTTTCCTTCCATCCCTTCCCCTCCTTTAGTTTAGACCAAACACTTACATAGAATAGAAAATGAAAACAGAAATTGAAAATCCAAACTAAATTAGGCCTAAGTTAAAAGAACAGGACATTTTAGTTATATAGAAAATGTGGAAGCAAAGAGAACAAAATTAGGGTGTGTTTGGATTAGATTTTTTAACATAGGGTGAATAGTTGTATTTTGCACTTACAAAAGTTTTTGATTATTTTTTTAACAAAGAAAAAAGCTTTTTGTTTTTCTATCAAAATTTTGACTTAGTTTCAAAAAGCTTCAAATCGCTTTTTACGTCTTAAATTATCTTAAAAATCATTTCTAACAGCAAATATATCCAAACAAAAATCGATTATGTCTCAGACAATCGATTTTTTTCCACAGCTTATTTTCACAATTAAACACAGCTAATCCAAACAAACTCTTAGACTTTTAATTAATTATTTTCAATTGGCAAAATTACCTTATCCCCAATGCACTTCTTCACCCATTCATCTTACATCTCTGTCTTTACCATTCAAGGAGACGCCCCTCACTTCTCCATCTTAGAGAAACCCCTCACCCCCAGTTGAGTTTTTCACAGAAACAAAAACCCCTTATCACTTTTCTTAAGCTATCATTCTTTTAATAACAAAAGCCCCTCACCCTAGCTGTCTATTTCTCGATCTCACTCAACAATTTAGCCCATCACAAAAAGAGGGGATCTGAACAGTGACTGCCCGCACTAGCATCGCACCGTGCGTCTAACCATTTTGACAGAGGTGGCCCCAAAGGTGGGTTGACAGTTGATTTTGACCGGAGGTCCGATGGACGACGATGGCAACTTTTACTTGCAGGAGGAGAAGACTTTCAATTCCCATGTATTAATAAAGATTAAAAATTGTTTTTAATAAATATTAATATAAAAAAATTGATAATTTACATAAATTATTATATATAATATATAATTATTATATTATATTATATATATAGGGATCAAATGACACCGGTGTAACTTACACCAACTTTTACACTGGTTAATAACTATTTGTCGAAAATGTTTTTCACGAAACCCAATGTAAGATTGAAACTACTTATTGTATAGGTCATGTCTACAAAATTTCACATCATTCTGAAATCGTCTCGTTTAGTACTATATCAACGTACTAAAAAAGTAACGTGAAATATAATTTTAAAATATATGAAATTAACGACTATTGCGATGGAGTACTAAACGATTTCGGAATAACGTAAAATTTTGTGTACATGATCTATACGATAAGTACTTTCAATCCTACGGTGGGTTTCGTGAAAAACATCTTCGACAAATAGTTATTAACCGGCGTAAGAGTTGGTGTAAGAGTTGGTGTAAGTTACACAAGTATCATTTGATCCCTCTCCATATATATATATATATATATACACACACACGCCAAGTTTTGTTTATTTTAACATACGCCAAACGCATAACAGAACATCTTGTCCCGTTCTATTCTATACTTACCAAATACAGTACACATCTTGTTCCGTTACATTCCATGTTATCTTGTTCTATTCTATTCCAATATGTTCAGTTACCAAATGCAACCCTAGGGGTATTAGATTATGAAAATGACAAGATCCCCAAATTCACTAAGCCATAATTCATAACCAACATGAGGATCTTGACTTTCAAAGTTTCAAATAATTCAACCAAATCTGAAACACCTTAAGGGTATCCTATTATCCTATTAGTAGTACCTTAAGGGTATTGTAGCATGTTGAAGCTGATGGAAGCCGCTCTACGTCTTGTCCACCAATTGTTGCCCAAAGCGGCACATCACATGCAACCTGTGTAAACAGATAGACCTGAGTGATGCTAATCAACATAATCAAGACATTCTTTTACTCGTTAAGAAATACATTATTTCTAGGGATTTTTCTAACTACATCATTTGATTATGAAAGAGGAAAGCAGAAATCCTAGAAAACAACAGCTGGCTCGAAGAGCCTAATCGTCTAATAATTTCCTCCCTTTATTGGATTACTGCATTCATAGAACTTTCGACCAAGGGGCCAGGAGATTATTCCATATTAAACAGCTTTTCTTGTACTTACTCGCATTACATAATTAGTTGTTTGTTTTAAATTTTCTATCCAACTCTATAATGTTAAAAGGATTTTGTAGTAGTTTTTTTTGTTTTCGGCAGAGTTTCTTTTAATGTTGCATATGGTCGCAGGCATAGAATGTGAAAATATATGCCCCATAGTACCAAAAATGAACAATATTTTGGGATTTGTAATACTGAAAGTTAACATGGAGTATGTAATCAACTATTTCAATTCATAGCAATCAATTAAAGCACCAAGCCACCAAGCATCTAATTAAATTCTCCCTCGAGCATAAAGGCCAATCTTGGCAATAAACTATTCCAGATAACTGATTAGAAGACTTCAAGATGATCTGCTTCTTAACTCTATTGCTGTGTTTCATGTAAAAAAATTAACAAACCATGCTTTAAATCATTTCAAGAAAATAATAATATGGTTTTGAATTTGAATGACAAGTGCAAGTATAAATGATTTTGGGTGTCCATCATAGTAGATCAAGGACATACCTTGTGGATGGTAAAAGGTGGCTGCAAGTACTTGAACCCGAGTAATGGAGCACGAGAACAGCTAGTGACAAATTTAAGAAGCATACAACGCTCTTTTGGTTGAAAGCTCTTAATCACCTGCAAACAGTTGGCAGAAAGCCGAAAATGAATGTTGATGTTCTTAAATGTGAGTTTGGGCCTTAACTCAAATCCTAAAAGCTACCTCATAGGAGGAGGATTGTCACACCACCTATATACTCTATAGTGGTCATATCTCTGGTCAATGTGGGACTTTCAACGCACCCCTCACACCCAGGACTGAAAATTTCGAGCGTGGACAAATAAGGGTGGCCAAATAATATGGAACTTTCAACACACCCCTCATGGGTGACCCACTAATGGATCTAGGATAGGCTCTTATACCATTTTAAATTTGGGTTTGGGCCTAACTCAATCCTAAAAGCTAGCTCATAAGAGGAGGATTGTCACACCATTTATATACTCTATACTCTATAGTGGGCATATCTCTACACACCATTTATATACTCTATACTCTATAGTGGGCATATCCCTAGTTGATTAGAAACTTTCAACAAATGTCTTAAAATTGGCATCTTCAGAACTAGCATTATTAGCATGCATAAAGTCTTCAATATTATCCATGTAATTCAAAATAATGGTCAAATGTGACATTCTTCAGAATTCAAAATGGACAAATTCACGAAGCAGCATAATTGTCTGTAAATGCCAGAGAGGTGTAATTCAACCGAATTCACCCAAAATACATAATAAAGGACCCAACCGAATTCACCCAAAATACATAATAAATACAATTAAAAATTACATTTTATATGAAAACATATTTTTTTAATAAAAACATTTTTTTAATAAATACACATTTTTTTGGGAGGAAAACTCTTTATATTATTTTTTTTCATTATTGGCAGGCTAAACAGACCGGCCCCGTGGCCCGCCTAGCCAATCAAAAAACGGGGCGGGCTAGGAAAATGAGCCCGTATGACCATGGCGGGCCACCCCACCCCGTTTTTGACAGGTCTAACTATGTGACGAGCTAAACAGGTCGGGCTGGCCCGTTCTGCCATCCCTAGTCACTCTAAGTCTTCTATAGAGCTAACTTGTTGGGTTGAGTTAGACACATTGGTTTCTAATATCGTATTAGAGCCTATTTAGTCTTCATATTTGGCTCAACTTGCAAATGTCTAGTTCCGCAAATTTTAAAGTCCATATATTTAACCTCGGGCATGAAGAGGTTGTTTCAGATCTCAAATTGACTAAGAACATGCCCAAAGTAGTCTTATGAATAAGACATGGACAGCCTTTCCCCCTCGAGCTAGCTTTTGGAATAAGGTCCAATCCATTTCTAATACTATGCATAAATTGTTGTCATACAATTGAAAATGAATTTCTTTATTTTTTAATGAGGACATATTCATGAAAAACACATATATACAGTATTGAGGTGCCAATACCTCCCAAAATATTTTGATTGTCCGGCTTCCCTCATTGTAACCACCTGTGTATCGTGTGTTATTTTTCAAATCCTCAATGTCAATATCATAATTCCCACCTGAAAGCAACTGCATTCCTGTATATCTCAGAAATCTTTCTGTCAAAATAAAATGTTCAAAAACAAAACTATCACAGTATGAGCCAACAAGAGTCAGCTGTTGTACTTGTAGGCGAGTGAACAACACCTTCATTCCGACACACTCACAAAGACTTCTTCTCTTATTATGACAATTTCTTCACACAAATAAAAATTACTTCACTGATACAGCGGACAATTTCAACAAGTGCAAAATTCTAACACAGAAATATTCTTTTTTTTCTTTGAGCAAGAGAGAAGAGGAAAGAGGAAACTTGCAAACAAAACATTTTCAACACACTTTGGAAAGAACATACCTGATTGAATTCACTGGCATTGAATAACTTCAACCAGGATGGAGATATAAGATCAGTTAACCCTCTATAAAAAGCATTTGAAAAGGGCAATATCTGCAATTTCAACATTGTTACAGAAATGTGAATGATATAATAGTAAATATGGTACAGAAGTGATTAACCTGCATTAGATTAAAGTAGAAGGTAATAAACCTGTTGGTTAAGTTTGTAGTCTGCGATTGCATGTATATACTGCATCTTGTTCTCATTTGTCACAGAAATATCTTTGCCACCAGACTTGAGCTCAACCACGTGCCTTTTGCCAAATGATTCTTCAGTAACTGTGAAATCAAGACAGAGCTCCTTGACATCACCATCATAATTCTGCATGAATGAATATGTTAACCTTCCAGTATAATGGTAAAATGCAAGAACAAGTGCATACACAGTAGCCACTCAAATTCAAACATGTGCAAGTTCAATTTAAAATTAGACCTTGACCACTACTCAAGAAAACAAACCCAACCCTGAAATAAAACCAAACATACTAAATGCGAAATGTATCATTTCGGACTTTTAATGAGTCTTTATGGTTGTCATGAATAATAATTTTATTATGGGGTTATGACATCCAGCTACTACACCAACTCACCAAGACATTTGCACTCTGAGCAAAATTCATATATAAAAAATTATTCATGCTTGTTGAGATATTGTATATTCAGTAAACATAGATCAGGATAATAATATACAATATCTCAACAATGCTTTAGTAGGATTGCAGATGGACTAGGCTCATCTACAGAAGAAGGAACATTGTAACAAGTCAAAATTCAAAAAAACAAGAATCCTAGCATGAATTACTAGTGGAATTGTGAATGGTCCTTATTATTATTATTATTAATTAAAAAAAAATGTATAAAAGAGTCACAACATTGATATGTCTCTTGGGTTTACCTTGACATACATAAGGTTCCTGTACAACTCTGGATCAAGTGTTGATAATTCATCAAGAAAGCTATATCGCCCCAGTAACTTTTGTACAAAAACATGCGAGAAGGAGTAATCAAGTAATATGCCCTCATAAAGAGCTTTACCAACTACTCTTCCAAGGAACTCAATCATCTGAAGACCATTATCCAAATATCTTGCAGATGCAGTCGGAATTAGAAGACTGTCTGAAGTTGATGTTTGGGAAAAAAGTCCATATCTAAAGCAAAAGGAAAAATGTCAGCATAGGAAATCAATCCTGAAAGAGGAAATAACCATAAAATAAAAGCAAGAAAATACAAAATGACATGTCAAACTTACTCAGGAGCGAATGCTGCTTTGGATATGTCAGTTAGAAACTCCTTAGATAATCCACCATAGTCCAGGCCAGCCTCCATAAGGCCGCATTCACTGACAAATGATACATGGATGGATGATTTCAATCTTGACCCAAGGGAATTTAATTGCCGAAATCCATCTTCAACAATATGGCCACGACGTACTACTATCTCAATGGCTCGTGAACCAGGTTCGGAAATTTCACCAGCCATTTTTCGAGAGGCTTTATCCATCTTGATGAATTCGCGGAACATCTCAACTCTATTTCAGTGATAAACCATGAGACTAAGTACTTTGTATCAGAGACATATCTTGTATCCAGAACAAATTAGTATGATTTTGATGACAAGTCATAATCAGTCAAATATCCCATCTAAACTTAATCCCTCTAATCTCATCATGTAAAAAAACAATCCATGTACATTCACTCTCATCGACAATGTTTCTCCCTTAACATAGGCTATTATAATTTCTTTTCATCATTTAAGGTGACATAATGCTCAACATATAATGTATAATTAATATATAAATAAAACTACCACTCATTGTAATTAAATATCCACAATTTCATGAGATAAATGGGTAATATTATTTTTGAAGTATTGTCCATGCAAATATCAAGTTAAATATAGTTTGAAATATGATAGGAAGAAAAGCATATTAATATTCATCTTCCAAGTTGATATTGGTTTATCAATTCTCAAACAGATCCACCAGTAGCAGAAGCCAGAAGGAACATAAAAGTTATTATATGGAGAAGATAACTTGAAAATTTTTGCTAAGCTGAGTGAATTAACACCACGGCACCAACAGACAATCAAATTATCAAACTATGAATACTTTCTTTTCTAACTCTTGTACTTTCTAGCACATAAGAAAACTCAACAGATCAAATCATACTGGCTGCAATCCAGGTCATTAGTACGTATTTTCTTATATTTTATATCTCTAAAGTATCAAATGAATGTGACAATGGAAATGTCAAAAGGATGTAAAGCACAGAATAGCATAATTGCATATAACAAAATCTATGACGGAAATGATAGTCCTCTTAATGGTCACACTCACAAAGTTAGCAGTTACCTCTCTTCAAAAGGGAAAACATGAGGAGTCATGGTGATAACAGACCCTACACATAAGGAAGTGGTTGAATCATCAGGTCTCAGGTTGGATGATAAAACTTCATGAGTTCTGGCAGCAACTGCAATTGGTAGCCGGTTTTTTCTAGCAGGAGAAAGCCATAAATCTGGAGGACAAAATGGGTGTCTGCAATCCCTTTCATACAATAGGTGTAAGCATCTGACAGCACAGTCCATAAGGGGCCTATTATGATGACCACTAACAATGGACAAGCCATTATAAACTAGGGTATTGAGCATTGACACAATTCTTCGTTGCTGCTCTAATTTGAATGGAACCTAGCAACATTATAAAATACTTTAGAATATTTAGTGTCTGAAAATGTGAATTCATTCATAGAAGGAAGGGGACAAGGAGAAAACAAAGAGTTACCTGTTTCTCATAGAACTCTATGTCATCAAGAACTAAGAGCAGGTGAGAATAGGTAGCACAGAAAAGATGAAGCATAGCAAACATATCCTTTGGAATGCCTTGAGGGCCATGCTTCATGGGTTCTACGTCCCATATATCTGATGAATCCTCATTCACTCTGCTAGGCTCAGAGTGGCTGCCAATGGGATCTGGACAATATGTTGCAGCTTGTGACTTGCCAGTAAATTTATGAAGTACAGTGACCCACTTACTAGCCCCATCTTTATTTACCTGTTTTTGCGTCTTCTCAAACGTTTTATGTTTTCCATTTTCACTTGTTTTACTATCATAATTAAGCTTGTCTCCAGAAAAAACCAAATCCTCCAGTACACCCCACAATCTCACAAGAAATCCAGGCGTGAACGACAGCATGTTAAGAACTGGTAATGAACCACGAATTGGACTCAAGGCAGAAAAAACTCGGAGTAAGTTAGAATAAAATAGTGCCACGTCGCCCAAATCTAGCTTCAAATTCTCCAGAATATTTGACTGCAGAGTCTCAGTTTTGACAGTGGCATCTTGATTTACTGAAGCCAAAAGATTTGTGAGATGCCACTGCTGACAAACAGGCCTAAACTGATCCATGTATGACATTACCAAAGACTCATAGGTTGCTTCCTCATCATGGAGAGCTGTATCAGCTGGCTCTGTTAAACGCTCAACATCAGCTTGCAAGGCTTTCTTCTTTTTTCTCACCCATCCTGTATTATCAAGACAAGCCAGTAGGCTATCCACTAGAGTGATAACAACATGGATATATAATGCATAGTCTAAACCTTTATTGAAGAATCCAGAGTTCACAGAATCATTCTCACTCCCCGCTGCTAGGCAAATAATGTTCGTAAGAGCCCAACCAACTGGTGGAATTGCCTTGAAAGAGACAGAAACCTTTGACTTGACCAACTCTGACATCTCCACTAAAATGTCGTCTTTCAAAATCTGTCATCACCTGTCAGAGTTTGATCAGTTCTGATATGTTTGAACCCTAAATCATAATGCATGAAGTTATACAATCTTATTGACTTGAGTCAGATGCTTGGCGTAAGGCATATTCAAGAGTAGGTTTCAAATTCTTACAATTCAATTATGGCTCATATTTTTATTTTCATCTGCCAAAGCAAAGCAGCATCTTAGTAATTTGGAGAAAGGAAACCCTTCACCATCAAAAATAGAATTAGGGAAAGTGATTTTTAAAATGTTTACCTTTGAACTATTATTTTATGCTATTTTACAAAAATAATGCTATAGAATAAAGAAGTAACGGACCACTATTTTTTTCAGCACGAAGTACTGATATCTATATATTCCTACATATAAACAGTGAGAAAATATAATAGATAGCATAATAAGAAAAATAGCAAAACTATTTGCTTTATCATAATTCCAATGGAAAATGATTGATATTTCATTTCATACCATAAAATATAAAACTTAGTTATTATTGAGCAAGGAAGATCCATTTTCTTTGAAGCGAATTTAGAGTTAGAAACATCAAATAATATGCTGATATGCATAAAGAAGTCAATGTGCATGCACAGCTATCAACTAAGTAATTCCACCAAATTATACACATGGGTTGCATTTACATGATCCATTAGTACCTTAAAAAAAAAGAAAAAATATACACAACTAAAAACAATTAGAGACCAAGTCGTCATTTAAACAAAAGAGAAGACTAGTAATTCTGCAGGTGAAATTGATCTACTTCAATGATGCTTACCAATAGGTTCTGAAAGCATGGGAACAAAATGGATTTGTGCTTCAAAGCAGGTAGAAGAACAGGTGGAAGATGTTGCACAAGCCAGGGAATAGTCAGTATATATACAATATACTGCTTAGTAGTATGGTTGACATCCAGCACACCGGGCCCTTCTTCATCAAACTTTGTCAGATAAAATGGCCGCAAACCTAATGTAATTGCACTTGCAGTAATGAAAAAATTTTCATCTGCCTGGGCAATAATTTTTGACTGAGAAGAATAATTGTCCAATGCACTAATATATCTGGCAATTGACACATAACTAAAACTTTTATTATTCCCCATGAACTGAATTAAATCTTTCACTGCTAAATCTGCATCTATACAGTTGTCATCTGTAATTCCTTTCCATCCTTTCAGATCAGTTAACATAACAAGAACACGCATTGCCAGGGATGTAACAATAGTAATATCATGAGTCCCTGAATTACATTCGCTGAACTCTGAAAGAATGAAAAAACCAAGAGAAGTCAGCCGCCGCGCTTGGTAACTCCATATTCTTCTCTCTTCAGTAGTACCAATTGCAAGAAAGCAAAAGTTCTGCTTGGAATCTAAAGAAAGACAATAGTAGATCCATCAGAAATGTATTAAGTACAAGGGAACGGGGGAGGGGAAGGTCCTTTGAACTCCCAACTCAAAGAAAATAAGAGAATCAAAAGGTATTTTGGCATTCATAATTTCATATAATGTCTTGACCATCAAAATAAAATGAGTGACATGATTGGAACATGAACTTGAATTACAATAAAAGAAAGTCTACATGATGGGGATATACCAGAAGATTTCAGGCTTTCCAATAGGATTGTATAGCACGTCTTCATAGAGTCTACGGTTTTGCTATCGAACTTCTGATGCCGAGTTGACAAACGGGTGATAAAGAACAGAAACGGTCTCAACAAGTTGTTGGAAATCCAAATTGCTGTCCTCAAACCAGTATAATTATTCACCAATATCTCCCACTCCTGCTGAAGCTGCAGAGCAGCCGTCTTTGTAACCTTGAAGCGCCTCCATACTCTCTTTTAAAGTTAAGAGTAGATATTATTTCACCAACGTGATGCAATTATACAAACACGAGATGCAAATGAAAACTATGAAGATATTGACTAATAGCAGCATACAGAGATTGCTTGAGTATACAATTATTCATTTCCATCCATTCTTAGTTTACTGGTTTGATTAATTGAGCATAATAGTATTCAGCATTGTTATCCAAATCTAAAAGCATTGAGTAAAATATCCAATGAATCAATCTGTGTTTACTATTAAAGAATATGATGATAGCTACAAAAACGGACAAAATGCTATTGATATCCAACGACAACAAGATTTCTATTAATTAAAAGAAACTTTTTCTAAGAAAAGAAAAGGCCAAGTTCAATCTGGATATTTTTCTAAGAGAAAATTAATAAAAAGAAAAAAGGAAAGTGGAAGCAAAGATGGTGGACCTGAATGAAGAGAGCAGCAGCAGCAGCTCGTTTTGCATAATTGCGAAGCTCTCTTTCTCGCGAGACCTTCTGAAGAAGGTCATCTCTCGTTATCTCCTTTGCACTTGCTCCTCTTAACGATACCTGAACAACAACCTTCAATTATCAGAATTCAGAACCAAAACAACATCAACGATCATCGCGGTCCATTGATTCGTCGTGTTCAATTCAAAATTAATCGTTACGGACGGATAAATCATGAATTTGGACAAAATTAGGGAACAGGATTGATTGTCGGTAGAACGATTTCACAGGTTAGAAGAGTACCTGGTGCTTACGAGGTCCGTCCATGGAAATCAGGAACGGAAGCAAAATTCAATGTCAATGCTCAATTTCATTGGATACATATCAACATAGGTATTTTAAATCGTCTTGTTCTTCCGCTCTCTCTAGCACAACCTGCTTTGCTTTATCTTTGAGTTAATTTTGAGTTTGAAAAAGAAAAAAAAGAGAAAGCCACGGTGAAGTATTTTTTTTTTTTTTTCTTTTATACAACGGTGAAGTATGTTTGAAGTTTCGAGTGGAGGAAGTTGAAAAATCTATTTATCTATTTACCTATTTATTTATTTATAATATTAAAACAGCGGACAAAACCACAAATTCAACGCATCAGCTTGCCGACAAGCTCCTTCTATCTCCACAACCCCAATTTCTCTTCATTGACCAACCTTTTAAGTTCTATCACACCTTTAACCTCTTAATCCCAACCCACTCCTCCTTTTTTTTTTCTCTTATAAATTTCTTCGTCAAATCATCATATATTTACCTCCACAGGATTAAAATTTAAATACAAATTTATTATATTTTTTCCTATTCGAAGACACAAAATTAATTGTATTTTTAAATAAATATATATATATTTATTTATTATTTATTTGTTATTTTCTACATATAAGATAACAATGAATTATAGTAATATAAATCATATGTAAATACAAATTAGTGAATTATTTAAAATTAAATCATTAAAAATTAAATATTTTTAAAAAAATGTTTCATCTATTAAAAAATTAAGGTATATGCTGTAAGTTTATCTTTAAAGTTTGCCCTTTTTTTACCTTCAATTTTTGAAACAAAAGGAAATTTCTTTTTAAAATTTTAAGAGAAAGATTAAAGATATTTATTTTTGTCAATTAATGTATCAAGTAAAATAAATATATTTTATTTACTCGCTACATAGTATCAAAATAAACAATAATTATAATAACATAATAAATATGTCAATAAAAATGAGTATCTAAATAAAAATTATCAAATCAGTAAAAAAAAATTATATTTAATTTAATGTCAATTTTTAATATTGTATAATTTCAAAAGAACTAATTATTGATCATTTATCTCTCACAAGCACAAATCGGCAATAATTATTGCAAATTGAGCTTACAACTTCTTGCTTTCACTACTTTAAGAAAACCATCAACCAAAATATAATTAACAAGGAATACCAATTGTTTAGATATCTTAACGTGAAAATCACATCATCAGATAAAAAACACATGCATCTTACAATGCAAACTAAGGAGAAAAGAATTACAAAATCAAATGACACGTCCTCGGATGAACAATTAATATTGATCCAAAATTTAAAGAAAACCAAGTCAAATGCAACACAACTCATCGAATAAGGTAATGGTTCATGATAAAAAATTTAATGTAACCGACAAAAATACACTCTAAAATCATTTATTTTATGAATCACAATAACATTTAAAATGATTTGTAAGGATTATATTTTGTTTACAAAATCACATTTTTATTTTTTAAATATATTGCAACAGTTAATTCTCATTAATTAGAAATAATTTTCTATTTAATTTTATGCACAATTTAATACTAATTAATAATTCAAAATATATTCAATTAATTATTATAATATTTTAATAAATAATTATCAATATTATTATAACAAAATAATTTAAATTTATGTTAATACTGATCCGTGCAACGCGTGGGTTTGAGTCTAGTAGTTTTTTAATTGGAACGAAAACATATTAATATAATTTATTATGGGGATATACATATATGAGTATGGGTTTCAATTCTTGGTTATATTACTTTTCTATAGAAAAAACAAAATTATTTTTGTTATTTGGTTGTCAATATTAAAAGAAAGTGTGCAGTAATAATGCCAACCTTGTTGTTGGTTAACTTCCATAATTTATTGCGCTTCCCATATGGAGGCAAATGAAGAAATGTTTAATTGCTTTTATTTTATTTTAAAAGTTAAAAATTTATTTAAAAATTAGGGTGGGGATCCACTTTAAGATACTTACTCCTCTTCTTAATTTAATATCGACATTAAATTTTATCAATCAAAACCGTTGAGTTGAAAATTCTTATTATAATTATTATATATATTAAATTTTAAAAAAATTGAACATTTCTATATATGTCATCTTAATAGCGACATTTACTTATATTTTAAAATATGAATTATTCGTTAAATTAAGGTATACTGATGAAATATCAACACGTCTCGGAATGACGTATAACTTTGTATGATTAATCTATTTATTGAAAACTTTCAATTGATTAATGAAATTCAATGTCGATGTTGAGTTATTAAACCGAGTAAGTATCCCAAGAGTTACTCCTAGAGTAAGTGAGTCCCACCCTTTAAATTATAGGTTTATATTATAATAAATATATGAGCACAAGTTTAAAAAATCCTATAATAAATAGGTAGGACATCTCTTATAAGTATAAATATACTTATTTTAAATTTTCACCTTTTATTTTATTTTATGATAATCTAAATACATACATTAATTCACTTGAGTGAATCACATGACTTGATTTCTTGCTTCGCAAATATTGCTTCATCTTCTCCCTTTTCGAAGGCTCGGTTTCTAAAAACACCCAATAACAACCAATGTTCCAAATTTTTCGTTTAATTTCTTGATACCTCATAAAAACCCCCATCCAACGGAGACCTTTGTCAAACCAAATGAAAACCCAACAATTACCATGATTGGCAAAAGAATTGAATTCATATGTAAGCTCGATCATCACCGTCACAAGGTTTAAATCTCCAATCTCATTACCTATTCAATCAAAAGATATATATAGACACATTGACATTACTTATAATACCTAAATTTCAAGACTTTTTTTAATATCAGATTACGTAGCGAAATACACGGGTCTAGAATCAATACAAATTTAGTTTAGTTTTTATTATTACACCAGATAGAATAATGTCTAACAGAGATAATCAAGGAGTACAAAATAAAAGGGTAATGACTATCTAAGTATTCACAAAATAACTAGGAAAAGTTGCTTTCACGGGGTGAAGTCCTCCGAAACAGTGTCCTGTATTTGGATCCTATACCAATTCACATGCTCGCGAATTTGGTTCTTTTTTTATGCTAAATATTCGTCATGAAGGTCTACCATATACATGTGAATTGACACAACTCTTTAAGGATAAAACAACCACCAATGAATTTGCTTAGGCACATCATGTGGAGTTTTACCAGATAGTGTTGAAAGAGATAATCATTATACTGACGGTTTTCAAAGCATTGACAATTATCAAAGTGAAGGATCAAGAGATAATGAGGATCCAAATATAGGTGTTGATCTAAATACGGGTGGTGATGGCAGTATTATAGGTGTAACTAATTTGAGTTTAAACACTTTTCAAGGTACAAACACAACAAGGAGCGATTCTAAAAGAAAGAGGGGAGGGGAAAACATAAAGAAAGGTAAAAATGGATACTACAACAATGCTAGGATAACACGTGAGCGCTATGGTAGGTGCAATTGGGATTCATGCTTCTGCTATTGTTGCCAAAAACCATGGTTCACATGGTATTAGCGTTGCTTTGGCTGAACTTCATAGGTTTTTGGAGGTAGTTGAAAATGCTAAGTTTTATTGTAAGTGTCTCAGTTTACTGCGTGACAAGGGTTCATGGGAGACATTTGGTGAAATTCTAGAAGATCACCTCAATTTGGTTTATCTCAAGCACACAACAAGGGGCGCTTAATTGTGACTTAATGTAGGAATTAGAGTATGTTTGGCATAGCTAGCTTGTAAAAACTAGCTTATGAAAAGTTACTTGAAATAGCTTATAGCTTATCAAAAGTAGTTTTTAATAATTCTTTCCAATTCTATCTTTATCCTTTTTTTAATAATGACAATTAATACTAATATTATATTAATATATTATTGGTATGTCCTTTTAAGTTATTTGACATAATTTTAACTAGTCATAAACTACCAAACACCTCCACTTACTCATAAGATATAAGTCATAAGCTATAAGTCACAAGCTATAAGCCATAAACTACAACTTATGAAAATAGTTTATAGGTTCCTATAAGTTGTTTCCAACTTATTTTCATAAGCTTCCTAGAGTAACTTATCAGACTAAGCTGCTTTTTAGCTTATTCAAGTAAGTTTTAAAATTTTGTCTATGAAAAAACTCACTTAAAAATAACTTATTACATAAATTCTTAATTAAATAGTGTACCTAAACACATAAGTTATTTTACCAAACAGAACCTTAGTGTTCTAAATGTAGAAGACACTTAATTACACTGGATGTAGGACTTAGCATTCTAAATGTAGAACTTAAGTACCAAAGTTCCAGACTTCCACCTATGTTTATATAATTCTGACTTGATATAGATGATATTTGTGTAATTCTGACTTGTTTTGGAAGACATTTGTATAATTATGACTGGTTATGGATGATGTTTATATAATTAAGACTTAGTACTCTTGCAGATTTAGTTATAATGTCTTCAAGACCCTTTATCAATGACGATGAAAATTCAAGTGATAATGATGGTTTGGATGAGATCAGCAACATGGTAGTGTCTATGGCACGTATGGCAGTGTATTTAGTTGGAGAATATGCTATGATGTACCTTTGCAAATAGCCATGTAAAAAGTGAACTAATTGGCCAAATTCAAAAAATTCTAAATGGAAATGAGACACACTGCTATGAAATGTTTAAGATGGATAAACATGCATTTTCTTTATTCTGTGATGCATTAGTTGAACATGGTGTAAAGGGTACTAAACATATGGGGGTTCCAAAAATGGTTGCTAACTTCACAAGTGGATGTAGTGATAGCTGTGTACTCAGCCTCTGCACAAGACCTTGCAAAAACATTACGCTTTTTACACGTTCAGGAGACAAGATTTCCTCTAATCAAAACACAATATCTTGAAGTTGATTGCCTATCAATAGGTGAACTCGCCCAAATTTTGTCAAAAAATCCAATTCTATAAGTGTTTTCCTTTGTCTTCATAGAGTAATCCTTATCCTGGTGCCTTTCTAATATACTTTAGAATTCGAATTGCTACATCCCAATGATCATTGTGTGTGTCTAGGGGGAGACTACCTGAATTGACTTACTACTCTAACTACAAAAGAAACAACTAGTCTTGTAATAGACAAGTAGATAAGCTTTTAAACCAATATCTGATATCTTTCAAGATCATAATAAGGCTCCCCCTAGCTAGGTAGTAACTTTTTATTTGGATCTATAGAGCTATTGAATCGTCTGCGGTCCACCATACCAGTTTCTCTAAGTATGTCTAAAGCATACTACCTTTGTCAAATGACAATCCCATTATTCGATTGAGCAACTTCAATTCCAAGGAAATATTTTAGCTTTCCCAAGTCCTTGGTTTGAAAGTGGCAAGACAAATGTTCCTTCAGCTGACATATTCTCTTCCGGTCATTCCCAATGAATACAATATCATCTACATAAACTATTTAAGAAAACACATTTACTTGGAGATGTATGACAATAAAAGACTGAATGATCTGCTTTACTGCATTTTAATCCAAAAGCTTGGAAAACTGAACTGAATTTTCCAAACCAAGATCACAGAGATATTTTAAATCCATAAAGAGATTGTCGTAGCTTAGAAACCAAGCCAAATTCCCCTTGACCAACAAAGCCAAGTGGTTGCTCTATATAAATCTCCTCTTTTAAGTCACCATGCATGAATGCATTTTTTATGTCCAGCTGATATAATGGCCAATGATGGATGGCAACTATAGCAAGAAATAATAATAGTAAGGTGATTTTTGCCATGGGAGAAAAAGTATCTCCATAATCAAGACCATAAATTTGTGTATTTCTTTTGGCGACTAGTTTCACTTTGAGAAGACCAATCTATCAATTAGGTCCAACTTTGATAACATATACCCAACAACAACCAGCTGGTTTCTTGCCTGGAGGGAGAGGAACTAATTCTCAAGTATCATTATGCTACAAATCCTACATTTCATCCAAAAGTTTGGGGAGCAATGGGAAACAATGGTTCACTAGGGAATAAAATGGAGTGTGGAATTTTGTTATCAAGAGAGGAAAATGACATTCGTTTATTAAAAGAAATTTTTGTTAAAGTAGCATTAACCCCAATGTTGGACAGGAACATTAGTGCATAGTAACAATGTTTTGTGCCGTCTCAACAAGATGTCTATTTTTTCTTTCTACTATGCCATTCTGACGAGGGATATGAGAACAAGTGGGATTGATGGAAGATGCCATGTGATGACAAAAAGGATGAGAGTGGAGAAGAAAAAAAATATTCTTTTACATTTTCACTTCTAAGGATCAAACTGCACACCATTGTTAATCTTAGTGGTGTGGTGTGCAATTTTCATTCAAGATTAGCGGCAACTTCAATTTAGTGAAATCATAAGGGATGTCATTGCATTTGACTCTAATTTTAAAGTAACTAATATAGATTTGAAAAGTACTTTAGAGCTTACATGACATGTTTGATGCGGCGCTTCGTTAACCATATAAACCATTAAAAACATGAAAAGTAAAATGACTTATTTTGTAGGATAGAAAACTTATTTAACCTAAATAGAAAATAGATATATAGATGTTAAATTAACTTTTATAAAAATAATGAGAAAATCAGTCTTTGACACTGTCACATTTCATTTTAGTTTTTAATCTTAATGAAATTTTAGTTTAATCTTTGAAATTACACTTTGTTATTTAGTTACTTCTCTAACATTTTGAACCTAGGCATACAAGAATTAAATTAAATATTTTAGTCCAACTTAAAAGACATATTTGAATCGTTCTTTTAAATTTTAGGTATCTCTGTAAAATTATATTGTTGGAAAATTAATACGTAGTTCAATAATAAATGTATTTTTTTATAAGAAAATATATTTGACTAGGAATTAAACCTAAATACTTACACATATATATTTTCATATGTTTACCAATTAAATTACTTAATCGCGACAATAAAGTGCAATTTGAAGAACTATACTAAATTTTCTTTAAAAAGTGAATAACCTAAAGCTCAAATAGTATACCAACGAGGTGTTGGACAAGTGGTAAGCAATTTAGTCTTCCGTAAGGATGAGAATAAGTTCGAATCCCGAAAAGTACACTTGTTGAGAAGGAAAGTAACCATAATGCTTCATCCCCAGAATTGCGAAAGCAATCTTCCCACAATTTTTAATAACTAAAAAAAGCTCAAATGGTATATCACTAAACGGAAAATAAACAGTAAAATAATATTTATATTGGCGCGCGGTATAAAACTAACCAGAAACAGAGTGGAAAAAACAGTTGGAAGGGATATGGATAGATGGCATCCCTCCAAACCACTCCCCTTCCTTACTTCTTAAAACCCCCATCACCACCACTACCGCTTCCCTTCACTTCCACCGCCAACCGCCTCAAGTTCCGCCGCGCCCTCAACTCCACCCTCACCCATGTCGACTCCCTCCCTCTTCCCCCTCCGTCCCCACCTCTCTCCGACCACTCCCTCATACACGCCCTCCACCTCTCCGCCCGACACGGCGACCCCGACCTCGCCGGAGCCGTTCACGCCTTTCTCCTCAAACTCCACGAAGACACGCATCTCTTCACCGCACTCATCACCGCTTACCTCAAACTCGGCCTCTTATCCCACGCTTACCGCGTCTTCGTTTCTCTTTCTTCCCCTAACGTCGTTTCTTACTCCGCTTTGATTTCCGCTTTCTCTAAATCCCGTCTCGAACGAAAAGCACTTCTTCTCTTCTTCCGTATGATAGCTTCAGATATTCTTCCTAACGAATACACATACGTCGCTGTTTTAACCGCTTGCATCAGAATTCTCAACTTGGAATTCGGTCTTCAGATTCACGCTGCGGTTATTAAAACCGGGTATTTAGACTCTGCTTTTGTCTCCAACGCGCTCATGTGTTTGTATTCCAAATGCGGGTCTTATGATGTTGTGCTTAAGCTGTTAGACGAAATGAGTCACAGGGATATTGCGTCTTGGAACACTGTTATGTCCGGCGCGGTACAGGAGTCTATGTATGAAACGGTGTTTTGGTTGTTCCGTGAGATGCAAGCTACTGATGCGTTGAATTTAGATTATTTCACGCTTTCGACACTTTTGACTGCGTGTGCTGGTAGTGCTTCGGTGGTGGAAGGAAAGCAGGTGCATGCGCATGCTGTTAAGGTTGGATTGGACTTTGATTTGAGTGTTGGGAACTCGCTTGTTGGGTTTTACACGAAGTGTGGGAGTCTTGATGAGGTGGTGTGGTTGTTTGAGAGGATGGTTGTGAGAGATGTGATAACTTGGACAGAGATGATCACGGCTTATATGAAGTTTGGAGTGGTGGATTTGGCTTTGAAGGTGTTTGATGAAATGCCGGAAAAGAATTCTGTGTCTTATAATGCCCTTTTGTCTGGGTTTTGCCAAAATGGTGAAGGTTTAAAGGCCGTGGACTTGTTTATCAGAATGGTGGAGGAGGGTTTGGAGTTATCAGATTTTTCATTAACTAGCTGTGTTAATGCTTGCAGCTTGCTTGGTGATTACAGGGCCAGCAAGCAGATTCATGGGTTTGTGCTCAAGTTCGGTTTTGGATCGAATGCATGTGTTGAAGCTGCGTTGCTTGACATGTACACAAGGTGTGGGAAGATGGCAGATGCTAAGAAGATGTTCTGCAGATGGGAGTTAGACGAATTTAGCTCTGTAGCTTGGACCTCTATGATTTGTGGTTATGCTCGAAACGGGCAGCCAGATGAGGCGATTTCACTTTTCCACCTTGGTCAATCAGAAGGGGAAATGGTTTTGGATGAAATTGCTTCAACTACAATGCTTGGTCTCTGTGGAACTGTTGGCCATCATGATATGGGTAAGCAAATCCACTGTCATGTTCTTAAATTTGGCTATCAGTCTAATGTGGAAGTAGGAAATGCAGTTGTTAGCATGTATTTTAAGTGTGGGAATGTGGAAGGTGCAATGAAGATGTTTTATTATATGCCCTCTACCGATATAGTTTCATGGAATACTATGATCTCTGGCAATGTTCTCAACAGACAGGGGGATAAAGCATTGGAAATATGGTTGAAAATGCAGGAGAAGGGCATAAAGCCTGACCAAGTTACATTTGTTTTAGTAATTTCAGCTTACAGGCAAACTAACTTGAATTTGGTTGATGATTGTCGTAGTTTGTTCAATTCAATGAGAACTGTTTATAATATTCAGCCCGGATCGGAACATTATGCCTCGTTCATCAGTGTTTTGGGTCACTGGGGTCTTTTGGAAGAAGCATTGGAAACTATCAATAAGATGCCTTTTCAGCCTTCTGCGTTTGTTTGGCGTGCTTTGCTTGATGGTTGCAGATTACATAAAAACACAATGATTGGAAAATGGGCTGCTAAGAATATTCTTGCTCTGGAACCTAAAGATCCTTCTACCTACATACTTGTTTCAAATTTGTATTCTGCTTCTGGGAGATGGGATTACTCTGAAATGGTCAGGGAGAATATGAGAGAAAAAGGATTTCGCAAACACCCAGCTCAAAGTTGGATCAATTGTGACAAGAAAATACATTCATTTTATGCAAGAGATAGATCACATTCACAAGAGAAAGACATATATAGTGCATTGGATATTTTGATCTTGGAGTGCCTAAAAGTTGGATATGAACCTGACACGAGCTTTGTTCTTCATGAAGTGGAGGAGCATCAGAAGAAAAACTTTCTGTTCTATCACAGTTCAAAATTGGCAGCAACTTATGGAATACTAACGGCCAAGCCAGGAAAGCCCGTTCGGATTGTAAAGAACATCCTCCTTTGTGGAGACTGCCATGCATTCTTGAAATATGTATCTACTGTCACCAACAGGGAAATTTTTCTAAGAGATTCTTCAGGATTTCATTGTTTCTCTAATGGCCAGTGCTCATGTAAAGATTGCTGGTGAAACGCTGGTTGATATAACTGGTTATCCTCATCCATATCAAATTATCCATGATGTATGTTTCTTTTAGTTATAGGATAGCCGTGTCATATCTTCTGAATGTTGCCATTGTTACTGAATAGGACTTGACTTTGCTGTGTAGTTATATGGCCTATGGGTACTTTTGATAGAAATTCAATGATATTCCCTGGGGATATATCAAAAAGATATTATGACTTGCAAGGAAGGGTGTTTAGGATTCTTTGATTTTGCTGCTAACCACCGTTTTATTAATTTAGATGCTAAGGTTGTGTTCTACTCTAGGTAACTTTACTTTAAACCATTTACTTCCAAAAGAAACAATGCCAGTCTAAACTTTTCTTTTCAATAACTGAGGGATATTAATATTAGATCTTCTCAAATATTTCATTTTCATTTGCATCCTCCCGTTCAATGTGAACTGAAGATGGTGATTTCAGATACTATTTACTACCTTTTTTATAAATAAACAATTTTGTTTTTGTCTTTATCCTTTTAAAAGATGCTTTAGATTGTATTGGATGAAAACCAATTTAAGATACTCATTTTAAACTTTTTTTTTATTTATTTTACCTGGAGAGCTTATTCTTTTTATAATCTTATCCAGTAAGATGGTTGGGAATCCGGTTTTATTGAGTTGTATTAAACTGCAACTGGGAATGGATTAAATTAGTTCAGCAATTCTTAAGGCATATATAGTAGAAGTGTGCTTCTGGTAAGGCTTTGCATCTATCTTTGTTTTAAAAAATATGTTGGTCGTTATTTGTTATTAATTGCCAAACAACTAAACTTTCTCTCCGCTTACCATTAAAATATTCTTAATTATATTACAGGAATACATGCAGAAATTGAAAAGGTGAAAAAGAGAAGAGATGAAAGGACACTTGAGAAAGCACAATGCGAGGAAGAAATGGTAAGTCCTTTCTCATAATTTATTAGTGGTTAATAGTTTCTATGAGTAAGTTATTTTGCGTTAACTATTATTAGTTTGGGTTGTTTTAAACTGTACTACAATTTATACTTGGAGTATAACATTAGCATTAGTATAAATAGGAGTATTAAATCATTTTTATTGGCTCTTTCGATCTCATTTTTCATGTCGGAATTTGCTTGATATTTCATTTTATTGATAGTCCGACATGTAGATAAATCATTTTCACTTGAGCCCATTAGAGAGGATCAAGAAGCTGAAGAGGAGGCTGGATCATTTTCCCCACAGCTGTTCCACGGTGATGAAAATGAGGAAGCTATTGACCCGGAAGAGGACAGGGCTATGCTGGTAATCTGTCTAACCATGATTTTAATGGTGATCTCATATTTTAATTCTGAGTATATAGTTTATAACTTAACTATGTTGGTATCTTTACACAGTGGAAACATATGAGTGATATGACTGTATTGGAAGAGCAGCAACGACGAATTCAGGAAGCAATGGCATCAAAGCCGGCTCCTTCAGAAGACAATTTTGAGATGGAGGCATTAGAAGCAATGGGTGCTATGGAAGATGGAGATGTTGCAGCGTTTGGATTTGGTGCTGAAGTGAACCTAGATTCACAGGTATCGTGTGCTGGCCATATATATAATTTTTTCACTCTGTGAAATGGAATATGCATGTCACTCCTCCATGATTATGAATTGCTTAACTTTTTAATTTTTCATACACAGAAAAATAGGTAGTTAGATAGGAGTGTATTGTAATTGTTCTGGATTTTCTGAAGTAATATCATAAGACGTGGATTGTTATCATAGAATAGTCTTGTGCTAGCTGTATGAATTTCATCTTATCATATCCTTTGGTTACTTCTCTCCACCGAAGAAGTTGGCACCAGGGCTAGTTTTTACTAATGTTGTCTTATCATGGGCGTTTGGAAAAGCTTATGCAAAGTTAATAGAAATAGGTTAAACTTTCCATCCTGATCTTGTATACAAGACAAAAGCCCCAACTTACACTATTGAGAAGGATGGCAGCAATGGAGAGACTTGCATTATAAGATTTCATGCTGGGCCACCATATGCAGACATAGTAAGTGTATTGTTCTTGATGTTATGAAATATTTATACACTCTTTAAATTGATTTACTTATTTCCTCATGTCTTCCATGATTGTAAACAAAGAATGGGAATATCCTCATAGGAAAGGTTTCAAGTGCACGTTCGAACGTGGAATTCAGCAATTTCAAACGCCACCACTATAGAAGATGATTCTGTACCAGGCAGTGGTTCACTTTCTCTCATGTTTCTCCTACTAGTTTGAGAAAGACTATGTGGATGCCATTTTTGAGAGTAAGGCTAGAGGAGTAGAAGTAGATGAAGGGCAAGGAAATTGACAGCTTGGAATGAGACCATGGAGAGGTAGTCCTCTGATATAAATCTTTCTATAATGTTTCAGATTTAATCTAACAACAGAGTATGGTGATGTTGTTTCTTGGTTGTGTTTTTAATGGATTAAGTGTTGTAATCCTAGAGTATATATAAAAAGAACCTTTTGAGTTGAGACAGGTTTTTCAGATGGTGACAGAAATAGTAATTACATGATTCCATTTCCATCTCTTTATCTTCTTTTGAGTACACTCTCCGATGATCTCATAAATTATTGTTATTATTACTCTTCACCATGCATATTCATATTCCAGTAGTTCACCTCGTTTCTTTTTTGGTCACAAATTGATGAATTCATTGACAAATAGCCCAAAAAGCTGCCCCCCAGTCCACGGAAGTGTCATTGTTAAATGCGCTACACCACCCCTCAATTTTTGGTTTTTTTCGAAATGGTGAAAATACTCTCATTTTTCTGGAAAATCTCATCCAGAATTTTTCCGGAAAATTTCATCTGTGTGTATCTTATTTTTGTACTCATTTGCTTATTAATCGGTTATCACATATTTTTTATCTATAATTTTAATAGAGGTAATCTTTTTATATTTTTTTACTATCATTTCGCATTTTATTTTTTACTTTCATTCTCAATCTTTTAGTATTTTTAATATTATACTCTCTTCATTCTGAAATATTAGTCATTTTAGACTAATGCACAAATATTAAGAAAAACAATAATTTTCCTAAAATCTAAGAAGATAAATAATTGTAGGACAATATTACCCATTTCTTAAAATCATCCCTTATTATAGGAAGTGAAATTCATCTTAAACAAGAAGTTGAATAACTTAGAAAATTGGAGATTTATTAATCACTACTAATTAATAAAAAATGATAGATTTTGGAAAAAGAACTATAAATGTTACATTGTTAGAATTTGATTGTAAACAAGTAATTGATGATCAATGGTGAACTTGCGGAATACATTTTTTTATAATACTAGCACCTTTCCTATTCGTAATCAACTCCCGAACTTAGGTTCTTAAGGGGCTTTTCATATTTTCCTTCTTAAAAATAAAAAACTAGTGGCGACTCCACATCTCTTTTCAAACACATTTCTTTAGATAATTTTCATTTTTTAATTTTTGTTTGGGTTTCTCCTAACTTAAAAAATAATTTGAAGTTAAAACTATAAATAAGAGTTATAAAAGAAAAACTAAAAGTTTCTTAGCAATTTTATTAGTCTTTAACTTGTAAACTACTTTTCATTACTAAAAAAGGTAATAAAAAAAGAGTAGAAACACAAGTAGAAGTAGAAGTTAGAAATTCGAACTTATTTTGAAGCTAAGTATTCTTCACTTTAAAATGTTACTTCTCATTTTAAAAGCTTCTCTAAGAAAGTTGTTGTAATGGATACTTACAACATATAGAATCACATTCAGCTATGGTCTCATCTCCAAGTGGTAGCCTTCAAATAGGAAAGTCAGAATCCACAGGAGGTGGTACCTACAAAAGAACTCTCACGCTCAAGTTAGCTTAGTGTACTAACGGTAAATGCGCCTATGAATGAGTACTTACTTGATTTGACTTCTAATTATTCTACTTGTGGTGGAGTCATTAGGTTTAGAATTGTGTACTATATTGAATTTGGGGTCAAGGGCCAAATTCTTAGATACTCAGTTATTGTCAGAGATGGTCTCCACATTTGGTGGTTATCCCCTAGATTAGTATCTTGGTATTGTAGCATGTCGCTTGGTATTCATGTTGTTAAGATCCAATGTCGGGAGGTTAGGATGTCGTTACGGTATAGGTCAATAACTCGTATCTTATGAGATTTTGATTTCACAAGAAAAGTGTTTGACCCAAAGCCACTTTCTACTTACGAGAAGAAGAGAAATTAAAAAAAGAAAAGTTGGGTCAAACATAGATCAAACAAAATTTGTTAATGATACCTAGTCCCCTAAGAGAGCATTATTTAAGGAATCAAATATAGTAAAAATATATTGAAAAATATAACTTTTTATATTATTAAGAGACGAAACAATATATACTTATTATTATTTTTCTATTTTTAATAACTTTAACTAGTGCTCTAAGAGCATTGTATATTAAGACTGTTATGGACCTAACCCGCGGGAAGAACACGTGTAGGCCTCACGTGGGCGGCCCAAGCCGTCGGTCCCATGTCGTGTATCCACGACATAGGGACACGACATAAGGCACAGGGGACATCACCCCCACGTGAGGATTGCTACAGATCCGTAACTACCGCCGCAATTCACGGAACTAAGACAGTGACAGGTTTGACTTTGGTGACCCTTGTTTACCCTATAAATACATGTGACTAGTCTTCATTCGGTACGTTTTCATAACTCTAGATCTGAGAATTCCTGCTTAAGACACACAACTAACTTGATCGTCAGAGTGCTTGCAGGTACCTCCCCCCCCCCACCACCAGGTGAGTGGCCGGAAATATCCAACCGCCGTACCGGAGACCAGATCGGAGGCCAGATCCGCCATGCCAAACGCATGGTGGAACATTGGCGCCGTCTGTGGGGAAGAATTATTCTTCTCCGATCGTAACTTATCTCTTATTTCCTCCTTTATCTGGTTTTTCTGGTAATTTCGTAGGAAGAGCATCACCGGAGCCAAGAACTTAATCCCTCTCTCCTCGCATATCCATTCTTGCTGGTTATCAAGGTGAATTCCAGTCAATCAATCGGCACAAAAGCCATTTCTAGCCGATTAATCGGTGAATTGTGGCTTTCCACCAATTAGTTGATCGGATAATTACATCCTTTGAATCTTTCTGTAATAACTGCGCATATATTCCTCTATAAATACGTAATTTCTTCATCATCCTCATAAATCATGTTTCATTAACAACCCTACATGAGTGTATGGCAAGAAAATCTCTTGTGTCCGCAGGCAAACAGGAACTAACTCATGCTAACCAAAAATGTGGTTGTAGCGACATGGTGAACACCAGGAGAAAGAACCAAGGAGTTAGGGGAGCATCGGCCAACGCCGGAGGAGCCCCTGGGGAACAGCCCTCTGCTAACGGACCTTCTCTACGACAACAACAAGAAGAGGTCAAGTCTGCTGGTCCGGCGATGTCCGAACAGAGGATGACAACGATTGAAGATGGCATGCTTGACCTCAAAGAGATGATTCGAAAGCAGGCCGAAGAAATTGAGAGGATGAACATGGAATGAGAAGCTTGGAAGAAGCAACAAGAGGAATTTCAAGCAATTCTAGTCAACCTTGGGTTGGGCCAGCAACTGCCTCAACGACATGAGAATCAGCAAGAGGGGCAAAATCCCCAAATGGAGAGGCAAGTCTCCATGGTTGGTCCCCAGATCCCGCGCACCAACCCCGTGATAGTCCAACCCCAGCTGCCCGACTTGGATCAGGTGGCGAAAAACGACATGGGTATTGAAGGGTGTCATAACCCTTTCACCCCGGCAATCATGAACTTTGATATGCCGGCCAACTTTAAATTCGTTGTCCAGATCGACCCGTATGATGGGACAACCGATCCTCAAGATCATGTGGAGATCTTCCAGCAGACAAGGATCTTCCAGGGGGCCAAGGAGCCCGTTATATGCCGAGCATTCCCTTTGACCTTGAAAGCCGCAGCCCGGAGGTGGTTCTCATCGTTACCGGTGGGATCCATCGCGGGATGGAAAGCATTAAAGGATAAGTTCGTGTCCAACTTTACAAGCAGCAAGCAGCAATTTAAAACCGAGCATCACCTCGAGAGGATAAAGAAGAGATCAGACGAGCCATTGAGGGATTTCATCATCCGCTTTAACGCGAAATCTCTCGAGGTACGCGATGTCGCCCCGAACATGATACTGTATTTCCTTAGGCAGGGACTGAAGCCGGGAGGCTTCGCCAAGGATTTAGCCGGAGAAAAGCCCAAAACAATGGAGGAGTTGAAAAAGCGGGCTGAGAAGTGGATTCAGATAGAAGAATGGGTTCGGAATAATAAGACAGATAATCAAGCTGCTAAACAGGAAAGAGAGAAGAAAGACAAACAGAAAAATTCTTACGGCGGGAGACCCAAGGAGAATGAAAAAGCGTATGATAAAGGCGGAAGACCACCCAGGGGCACTTACTCAACTTATGCCTCGTTAACCATGCCGCCATCTCGTATCTATAAGGAGATCATGTATTCCGAGCTGAAAGATAGACGTCCTCCAATGAGATCACAAGCAAAAAATAAGGACAAATTTTGTCTGTATCATAAAGACCACGAGCACCACACTAACGAATGCATTTACCTTAAAGACGCTATCGAGAAGTTGATACGACAGGGAAAGTTGAGACAATTTGTTCAAAAAAATGATGAAGGAACATCCCGTGGAAGGAGCTCGTCGTCGCCCATAAGACGTGAACATGCTGCAAGGAACCGGGACACTGGGCGAGATGAACGACGGAGATCTCGGTCCAGAAGCCCACAGCGACATGAAGAAGCGGCCTCTAAAGGGGTCATCAACGTGATTGCTGGAGGTCTTGATCAGGGGGAACCACCAGAGTCATCAAGAAAACGATCCCGGGACATAGAAGATCACTGCATGGCTGTGAAGGCCATGAAAAGAATTACTTTGGCATTCACCGAAGCCGACCTGCCTACGGATGCAAACGGGACCAATGCCCCCTTAGTTATCATGGCTAAGATGGCGGGTATGAAGTAAAAAGGTTATTTGTTGATAAGGGAGCTCAGCCGACATAATGTTTTGGGACCTGTTCCGGAAGTTGGGCCTAACAGATAAAGATCTAATCCCTCACAAGGGAAATTTGATAGGCTTTACAGGGGATACTATCTCCCCCAAGGGCTATGTAAAATTGAAGGTAACTTTTGCAGGTCGCAACGGAAGCAGAACAGTAGAGGTGAAGTTCCTCGTCGTAGAATGCCCCTCAGCCTATAACGCCATTATAGGTAGACCTACTCTGAATGCTTTGGGAGCGGTCGTATTAACTTTGCACATGGCGATGAAATTCCCTGGCGACAGGGGCGACATCGTCACTATCCGAGGGAAAGGCCCGGAAGCACAACTTTATTATTTAGAAAGTCTAAAAATAACGAAAACTATGCCAGTGCAAGAACAGGAAAAAGTAAAGGGGACACAGAAGAAAGAAACCAAAGGAAAACAAAAGCTCGTTAGGCGAGATGATGCCGTAATGATGACGGACTTGGATCCAAGAGGGGAATTACAACATGAACGGCCTGAACCTGAAGGTGATTCTGTGGAAATACAACTCGGGAGTCAACCTGATCAGGTAATCAAGGTCGAGAAAAACTTACCCATTAATATTATGAAAAATATGATCAAAGTTTTGCAAGATAATAAGGACATTTTTGCATGGGTCGCCTCGGACATGCCGGGTGTAGATCCCGAGTTCTGTTGTTTCCGAGTCGCATTAAAGGAAGGAGCTAGGCCAGTGGCCCAGAAAAAGAGGAGAATGGGCCAAGAGCGGATAATAGCTATTGAAAAACAGGTTGACGAGTTATTAAACGCGGGATTCATTCGCGAGGTACAGTATTCTGATTGGCTATCTAATGTCGTGATGGTAAAAAAGGCCAATGGAAAGTGGAGAATGTGTACAGATTACACAGACCTCAACAAAGCTTGCCCGAAGGACCCTTTTCAGCTGCCCTGCATAGATAAGTTAGTCGACAACTCAGCGGGTTATAAATATCTTTCTTTTTTGGATGCTTATTCTGGCTATAATCAAATTCCCATGGCTCCCGAAGATCAGGATAAGACTGCCTTTATCACTGATCTCGGGGTATTTTGTTATAATGTGATGCCCTTTGGTTTGAAGAATGCAGGAGTGATATACCAAAGGATGATAGACAAAGTCTTTGTCGAGATGAGAGGCAGAGAGGTCGAAGTCTACATCGACGATATGATTGTGAAAACAAAAGATGATCAAGATCCATCGAAAGACCTGGAATCTGTTTTCCAACGTTTACGGCAATTCAATTTACGACTTAACCCTCTGAAATGCACATTTGGTGTGGAAGCTGGCAAGTTTCTGGGATTTATGCTCACCAACCGCAGCATTGAAGCAAACCCAGATAAATGTCAGGAAATCCTCGACATGTCCAGCCCTAAGACGGTCAAGGACGTACAACAACTCACAGGGAGGGTCGCAGCCTTGTCTCGTTTCCTTCCAATCTCGGCAAAGCGTTGCCTTCCCATGTTTAAGGCCTTGAAGAAACAAGACTCATTTGAATGGACGCAAGAATGTGAAGTCGCGTTCCAAGAAATCAAAACCTCCCTGGCATATCCCCCTATCTTAACAAAGCCGATGGCGGGGGACACCTTGATACTCTATCTCGCGGTGGCTGACGAGGCCATGAGTGGCGTACTAATAAGAGAAGAGGGTAAAGATCAGTTCCCAATCTACTTTGTTTCTAAAGCCTTGCAGGGAGCTAAGTTGGATTATCAGCGACTTGAAAAAGTAGCTTTCGCATTACTGATGGCCTCGAGGAAGTTACGCCCATATTTCCAATGCTACCCCATCCTAGTCAGGACCAATCAACCGATACGACAAATTTTACACAAACCAGACTTGGCAGGAAGGATGATGTCTTGGGCGATTGAGTTAACTCAATATGATATATCGTATGAACCACGGCTAACAATTAAAGCACAGGTCCTCGCCGACTTCCTTGCCGAAATGACACATCTCGGAGACAACCATCCCGGGGAATGGACAATATATGTCGATGGTTCCTCGAACATCAAGGGATGTGGCGCTGGAGTGATACTGGAAAACTCGGAGGGATTGGCTGTGGAGTATTCATTAAGATTTGACTTTCCGACATCTAACAATCAGGCAGAATATGAAGCATGCCTTGCAGGAATACAGATGGCCAAGGAGTTAGGAGCAAATGCGATAACTATCTGTTCAGATTCAAAATTGGTGGTTTCCCAGATTAAGGGAGAATACCAAGCCAAAGAACCCATCATGCAGAAATATCTCGCCAAAGTACGAAATGCTCTAGTAGGATTCTCTAAATTCGAAATCTGACATATACGTAGAGAAGAGAATGCAAGTGCTGATCTCCTTTCGAAACTCGCCAGCACGAAGAAGACTTTAAACTACCACTCCGTGGTAGAAGAGGTAATCCCTCATCCCAGCTTGACCTTGCAGGTGCAAGAAGCAGATTGGAGGACTCCCTTGATAGATTATATTGAGAGAGGGATCACTCCCGAGGACGATAAAGAGTCGCAGAAGGTTATTAAAAAAGCAACGAGATTCACACTGGTTGAAGGCCACCTGCTCAGGAAGGGAGTCTCGGTCCCACTTCTGAAATGCATTGGCCTAGAGGAGGTCGGATATGTGCTGGCCGAGATTCATGAAGGAAGTTGTGGGCATCATATCGGGGCCAAATCTTTAGCCAGGAAGGCGTTGAGAGCGGGTTACTTTTGGCCAACTATGCAAGAGGACGCTATCAATCACATCAAAAAATGTGAGCAATGCCAACGACATGCGAACATCCCTCACATCCTGCCAAAAGAGCTACACACGCTATCCGCGCCATGGCCATTCCACACCTGGGGAATGGACATCCTGGGACCTTTTCACAAAGCCACGGGACAGCTGAAACATCTTTTAGTCGCAGTAGACTATTTTACGAAATGGATCGAAGCTGAACCTCTCGCAACTATTACGTCTGTAAGAGTGGAGTCTTTCACCTTCAAAACAATTATATGTCGCTTTGGAATCCCGGCGATGATCGTTACTGATAACGGGACTCAATTCACTGAAAGCCCATTCAAGGATCTCCTCCAAGGGTTGCAAATCCGACATCGTTGTTCAAGTGTAGAGCATCCCCAAACAAATGGTCAGGCTGAAGCCGCAAATAAAGTGATCCTAAATGGCCTAAAGAAACGACTTGATAGTGCCAAAGGAGCCTGGGCAGATAACCTCCATCAGGTATTATGGAGTTACAGAACCACCCCGCAAACTACGACAAGAGAAAATCCTTTGCGGCTCGTATATGGAACTGATGCAGTAATCCCTATTGAAATCGGTGAACCATCTTGGAGAGTCATGTATACCCCGCCAAATAATGACGCACTATTAAGAGAAGAGCTTGACTTTGTAGACGAAGTCCGGGAGCTAGCTCGATTGACTGAGATGTCAAGGAAACAACGAGTTGCTCAGTGATACAACGCTAAGGTCGTGAAACGCGAGTTCATAATAGGCGATCTTGTTCTTAGAAGGGCTAGTATAGGGCTGAAGAATGCAAAAGATGGAAAGCTCGCAGCAAATTGGAAAGGCCCATATCGGGTAATCAGAAGTACAAGAAAAGGTGCATATGCCTTGGAGACTCTGCAAGGAAGAGAATTGCCTAGAACTTTCAATGCCGCGGATCTGAGAAGGTATTATAGCTAGAAAGTAACCGACTTGTTTACTCTTAAATTTGTTGCATTTTAGTCTTAATGTACAATTTCTGTAAGGGGTACTCTTTTTCCTTCTCGGGTTTTTTCCCTAAGGAGGGTTTTACGTTGAAGGTTTTAATGAAGCCCCAGGTTTTGTAACCCAACGACATATGAAATAAAAACAAATATTTGTCAAAGTTTAAGATTTCAGTTGCAGATATACAATTACCACGACTCAACAAGCATATGAAAGGATAAAAAATCCTAACAAGGCGACATGCACCAACAAAATAGGCCATTGGCCTTGATGTACTTCACCAGGATCTAAGATCCCATTAAGGCGACCCACCCAAAATAGGCCACTGGCCTTGAAGTACTTCACCAGGATCTAAGATCCCACTAAGGCGACCCGCCCAAAATAGGCCACTGGCCTTGAAGTACTTCACCAGGATCTAAGATCCTATTAAGGCGACCCGCCCAAAATAGGCCACTGGCCTTGAAGTACTTCACCAGGATCTAAGATCCCACTAAGGCGACCCGCCCAAAATAGGCCACTGGCCTCGAAGTACTTCGTTAGGATCAAGGATCCCAATAGGGCGACATGCCCTAGATAGGCCATTGGCCTTGAAGTATTTCACCGAGATCAAAGATCCCAGCAAAAGCGGCATACACCCATGATCTGGGTATGAAAACTAATTATGGTAAGAAGTTAAAGTTCAAATAAATCATAAGCATAAAGCTCAAGATACGACTTCCAAAAGTCATGGTATGTGGAAACTTACTGTTGAAAACGTTAAGTTAAAAATTGCAATATAAAGTCGTTATGAATATAAACGAACAGAGAGATGTCATTAAAAGGTAAAATATTACAAAAGCAAGGCTGGCCGACATGCCAGTAAATTGTCCTTTAAAGCAAAAAGTAAATCTAATTATTACAAAGAAGAGCTTCAAGGCTCGGCAGGAGCGACGTTGCCATCTTCAGCAGTTGGGGGCGACATGGAATAGCCTACGCTCAAAGGACTCCAGTTCTGGATCATTCAAATCGACCAGAGTGGGTGGATCATTGTCATAATCCACCAGCTGACCACCTTCTACCCCGTGAAGTGGATGGACCCCTTTAAAGGAAAGTACCAATCCTGGATTAAGAAATTCCACTTGCTTGAGGAAGCTGGCGAAGGCCATGTACCCGCCGCTTGAGATCACGCGACTTTGCTCCCAGACCTCAGCCTTCAGTTTGTCGTTGGCAACCTCCAAAGCCGCTTTGTCTGTCTGCAGTTGATCTCGAACCCGGGTTAGCAGCTTGGCTTCCTCCAACAAAGAAGCCACTTGCTCCAAAGCCTTGGCAAGAGAGACTTGTGCTTCCTTCTTCTCATCAGAAAGTTTAACACTTTCTAACTTGAGCTGGTCGAATTGAGAAGCCGCTGCGGCAACCTCGTTCTTCAACTCGACCTGAGAAGCCTTCAGTAAATCCTGCTCTCTGGAAAGGGCCTGAATCTGCTTCTCAGCAGCAGCCTTGGTAACCTGCAGCTTCTTTTCTAGGTCGGCTACGGGACTGGGCCTCTCCAACTCTTCGTGGAAATGTTTCAGAAGAGCGGATTGGCGAGACATCCACCCAAGTACCTCCCCGACATTGACCTGCGAGGTAAAGAAACGACATCTATCATATATGCAAACATAAAAGAAGATAGAAAAGCAGTGACATAGAGGAACAGAAAATTACCTTCAGTGCAGAGCGAGGGAGCTCCTTAAAAAATTCCCCGTGATGAAATGAAACAATGGGGGCTTGGAAGCCTTCCCATTGGGAGGAAGAAGATGATCCTGTAACAGGGAGTGCAGAGGCACCTCCTATATGGAATAAAAGAAACAAATGATAATCTTGTCGAAACACAGTATAATTTCGAAAAGGTAACGTCATACATAGAGTAAAAGATGCTAAGCACTAACCCCTTTTTCGGTGGAAAGCTTCTCCAACCGTTTCAGCTTCTTCATCATCCGAGATAGATATCTCGTGGTGAGAAGCAGCTTGAGTTGCAACTCTTGGGAAGTAGGGATTGGGGACCTCTGGCGATCCCGGAGGATGAGTTTCCTCTTCTTCACGGCTTGGACTTCAGGGGAAGCAGTCGCGACGTCTTCAGCAATGGCGTTTGGATCTGAGGATACGCCATGGGGTTGAACCCCGTGGTCCATGGAAAGCTCGCGCACCAGGTTCTGGGCGGGACTCTCCCTCTTTTTCCCCTTCTTGGTCATACCACCTGTTTTCTTCATCAGTTGGGCATATCCAGTCATGATGGCAGCTAAAAAAAAAAACAAAAAAAAAAGATGGCAGGATTAGCAACATGTGAAAGAATGGAAAAGAAAGCAGCACGAGTTTGGTAAAGCAATAATAAGTTATCCAGAACTACATTACCCATGGTATCAGCACGACTGATACGACGACCTTGGACTACGACTTTACATCTGATAAGCTCATGCTTGCCAGTGAATTCCCGAAGCCCAGCAATCACGGCATGCTCAGAGTCGAGTAGGGAGGCTCCATTAGTAACAAATGACTTTGTCTCCCGGAGGTAATGCTCGTATGACCAGTAGAGTGGAAATAGGGGCAAGCCATCAGGACCACTCCAAAAGGGGAATTCATCTCCCGTATATGAAACCTTGAAATAGGCGTCTTTGAAGGGCGGAAAGGAATCTTCATAAAGTTGGAAAAAGAAATGATCTTTCCTCTAACGGAAGGAGATGAATCCAAAGTCTGAAAGATGGTACGGGGCAAAAAGGTATAGGAAAAGATTGCTGCATCCTTCCCAGCCATTGGCCTAGCAGAAAATCTCAAAGGCATTGATAAAACCCCAGGCGTTGGGGTGAACTTGCGAAGGGGCGACATCGAGCCGATTGAGAACCTCGACTTGAAAAATCGAGAAAGGAAAGCGAAGTCGAATCATCCGAAAGAAACAATCGTAGACCATCAGAAAGTCGGAACCGCCTTGGCGAGGGCGGGATCCAATCCTCTCATTGGGATCCACGCGCTCCGCCTTGTACAGGGTGACGGGTCCGGAGGGGACATCTTCCTTCGGGGTCGCCCCGGGAAAGTGCATCGCATCTCGGAATTCCACATCAGCAACATGAAATTTCAATGTCGTGTTAAGTCCAGATGGGACCTGGAGGATGTCGTGATGAATTCAATACATTCTCCTCACGTCTCGTATGCCTCTCAGCTTTTTAGGCACTTCAATCTTGGCGGCTTCTTTTGGAGGACTGTACCAGTTATGAATTTTTTGTCTACGACGCTCTAAAGCCTTGCTTTTGGAAGGCCTGCGGACAGCTTCGGCTGGGGCTAAAGTCGAAGGCGACTCGGAACCCGATATGGAGGGTGAAGCTGACATTGGTTCTACAACAGAAACAGGAGGGACAAAAAGAGGGTCAGAAGAATTTGAATCAGAAGATTTAGATGAATTATTAGAAAAATTAAAACTAGAAGTTTCAGACGAAGAACAAATTAACAAGGGGGCAAGAGGATGCAAGGTGGACGTTACAGCATCGTCACTACCCTCAGATGACTCATCATAATCATACTTACCCATTCCATATCTTAAGGGTACGAGGGCAACAGATTCAGAAAATGGAGCCCCTGAGAAGGGGACGAGTTGGAGATTTCCAGGAATGATCTCCCCAAAAGCTTCAAATAAAGGTTCTTGGTCAGAGTCAGAACCAGAAATTGAAGGGGGAGTGGGAATGTGATGGTCACTGTCGTCGCACGGTTCAGGCCCAGAAGGGGAACTAGTGAAATAACCAACTTCCCCAGAAAGGCTTCCTTTTGGGGGAAAGTTAGTAGGTCTCTTAGGAGTAGACATTCCTCAGAAGATCAAAAAAGAAAGAAAGCACACAGAAAAAGCGAATAGGGAATGAAGAAGGTACCTGGAAATGGTGAAGCAAAAAGGACCAAAGAAGCTGGAAAACAGCAAGATGAAGCTGATAGCGAGAAAAGCAAGAAGAAAGCTTTGACACAGAGAAAAACTTGAAAGGCAGGGAAGAGTTTTAGGTTAAGAAATGGAGTACTTATAGAGAAAACAGAGGGAGATGAAACGTGAAGAAGAAGTGACGGCGTGGGGTGCAATTAATGCGCACAGGCCTGACATCACTAAATGATGATGGGCACGGCCCACGAAGGGTCAGGGCCAATCACTCAGAGACACGTTCCAAAGCCCAAAACTGACAAACAGAATTCGAAACAGCAACGACTTGGGAGGACTTTATGACACCGGGATAGGTCAAAGTCGTAAGTCAACGGCATGCTGAACGACATACCGAAGACTTGGGGGCAACTGTTATGGACCTAACCCGCGGGAAGAACACGTGTAGGCCTCACGTGGGCAGCCCAAGCCGTCGGTCCCATGTCATGTATCCACGACATAGGGACACGACATAAGGCACAGGGGACATTACCCCCACATGAGGACCGTTACAGATCCGTAACTACCACCGCAATTCACGGAACTGAGACAATGACAGGTTTGACTTTGGTGACCCTTGTTTACCCTATAAATACATGTGACTAGTCTTCATTCGGTACGTTTTCATAACTCTAGATCTGAGAATTTCTGCTTAAGATACACAACTAACTTGATCGTCGGAGTGCTTGCAGGTACCCCCCTCGCCACTAGATGAGTGGCCGGAAATATCCAACCGCCGTACCGGAGACCAGATTGGAGGCCACATCCGCCATGTCAAACGCATGGTGGAACAAAGACCCAACAAAATTTCACATGATAAAAAGAAAATCTTAACAAAGGAGTATTATTCCTTAACTAAGTAGATAACTCAATTAAATATCCAAGACATTTAACAAAAGTTGTCATGAGAACTTCATCAGATTTATTAGAGTTATGTTAGATTTTTGGTGCACTTGTGAGCACGAGAAAACAGAGTAATTATATGTTGCGTGCCTCTTCATCAGAGTCATCACAAGAAATATTGTGGATCCGATATGTTGACTTTTGACTTTTGACCAATTGATGATCTTAGTCTAATGAAACGAGGTCTATTAACAACGATTACATGAGAAATTTACCAAAAAAAGAAAAAAAAAACACGATCACATGAGAATGATTATTTGTAGACTACTAGTACGGGTTAAAACATTATTGTTATTTAACTTTTTTAAGGGATATTTAAGTTTTTTTATTTATTCGCTAGGTAATTAATAGGATAGTAATCCAAGAGTTTGCAGCTCAAATGACATAAGGAGGAGTTCTTAGAGTTTGAGGGGAGAGATTCGATCCCGATGGGATAGATTTAGAAGTAATGTATCGTGAAAGTGTATGTGTTTGGCTTATAAAAAAAAGTAGTAGGATAGTAGAGAATTATAAATAGAATAGTTAAAAAATTAAATATAAATATAAAATCCACACTACATATTTATATATTTCAAGAAAAATGGTTGACAATTTAATTTTAATTGTATTAATTGCATTATTTCAATTTTATCCTAGTAAAAATCAAACTCTGATTTATTTTAAAATTACTAAATAGATATAGGTGTAGTTAAAAAAATTAATACAGACTCTTAATTATTTTTTGAAAGAGCTTATATTTTGAAATACCAAAATTTCTTTGTAAGGGCTTGTATTTAAAAATAGAGGTATGATATTTATGTGAAAATATTTAATATTTACATCAAATTAGTATGATATTTTTTTTATATTTGATACTTGTTTGTAATGTTTGAAGGCATTTTGTTAACTTTAGGTAAATTTTGGTATAGATAGTTATTAGTAGTAATTTAGATATATTTAGTCACTTTTGTGGTGTTTTTATGTGTTTTGATATTATAACAAAACCCTGGGCACTTAGAATTAGTGGAAAACATATTATCTTCTGTCTGGGGTGCGATAAGATGCCCCCAAGTGCTCAAATGGGGCGCCTGAGCGCCCGGTTAAATTAACTACGTATTAGAACGCTCCAAACACTACAAAACCCCTAATTAGGTTGGATTTCTTGGATTCTTCTTGTACTTCTCTTTTTTTCTTTGTTTTTCTCTTTTCTCCATGAGTTCTTAATTTCCTTTTGTTAGTGTTTAGGAAACTTGATAGATTTGGATTATAATTTAACTCAATTATTAATACGTGTCTTATTTTCTAATTGGATGCTTGTAATCTTTGTTTTTAATGTTTTTTTAGACTTGATCACGCACTCTTTGATTGATACATTGAATATGCATGTGAATGAGAATTTGATGTATGTTCTTGATCTATGGTTTATGAGTTTCAATTGCTCTTTAGTATAGGAATATTTATGGTTAAAATATACATTTGGTTCTTTATGTTTTGTCAAAGTCCTATTTTGGTCCTTTATGTTTATTTTGTCTCAATTTGGTCATTTACGTTTGTTTTTTGGACCAACGTTAGACTCTTCTTTGAATCCATTAGTCTAGTTAACCGAACTACATACATGACACCTACATGGCATTAACGGTGTTAGTTGTCATCCCTTTCCGGACTAAAACGACACTGTATTAAATTTTTTCTTAAGCAGTATGCAGTTTTGTTAACTTAGACTAACGGAGGCACGCTTAAGAAAAAAATTCAATACGGTGTCGTTTTAGTCTGGAAATGGATGACAACTGTTAATTCTATATAGGTGCTATGTATGCAATTTTGTTAACTTAGACTAACAAATTCAAATAAGAGTCCAACGTTGGTCCAAAAAACAAACGTAAATGACCAAATTGAGACAAAATAAACATAAAGGATCAAAATATGACTTCGACAAAACATAAAGGACCAAATGTGTATTTTAGCCAATATTTATTGGCTATTGAGTAGCCCAATAAATTCTTATTGTCACGCTTAGTTCTTAATTGATTCACCTAAGGGATTAGGGTTTAATCAGGGATTGAAGACCTCTTCACTCAAGGTTGGGGCTTAGGCATTAGAAGTGCAATTTGGTTAGCAAATTAGAATTGAGACATGTGTTAATTTCAAATGATATTGCAATACATTGAAATCAAGAAAACCAAAACCCTATCGTATTCGTCCATTGAATTTTAACCCATTTTCTCTCAAATTTGCTCAATTTAGTTCTTTTAGGATTTAAAAATGTAATTTACTTTATTCACAGTATTAGAATTCTTTTCAACTCAATTATTTGATCCAGCTTGTGATAAATTTGTAAAGTGATACTTAAAACACAATTCTTGATGATAATAACCGATATTTCATCATTTTTATAACTTACAACAAATCAATATACTTGTTAGGATTCCATCCAAGTACTACTAGCTAAAAATATGATAAAAGACTCTACAATTAATATATATGTAAAAATTTTAAACAACATAACAAATAGACTAGAGAGAATATAGTTGTTTAAGTCATCTTTTTTTAAAAAAGAAAATTTAATCCTTTATTCGGGTCACTAATTAACTATAATACATGAAATGAAATTTTTTTACTTTTATATCTTACAAAATTTTTGATGTCTAATAAATAACGAAGTAACAAAAACTAAATATTAAAATAAGAGGAAAAAATGATAATTTAATATTTTAAAAATTCATTAAGTCATTTATTACATAAATATATAAATAAAAAATTATATTTAAATTAACTTCCAATCCTTAATCCTAGTGACACATTGAAAATTAATTAGTATAAAGAAAATTATTAATGTATCACTACTATTTATCATATAAATATATTTACACTCTAATTCAACTAAAAGAAAATTATTTAAACTAAGGTGTAGAGTGTATTATAAATAAATAACTATTATACATTTAACACTATTTTGTTACATTACAAAGATAAATTTCAAAATGACGCCCATAGTAAAAACAATTTTTTTAAACGTGCACAATATTTGCACACATTAAAAAAATTAAATGTAAAAATATTTTATTGGAAAATATAGTTGTATTTATTATAATAAGAGATTAAAACTCATTAAATATTTGTTCTTTTTTCATAGAATTTTTTTTTTTAATTTCTTAACATATGTAATGTTGCATATGTTAAAAAAGGCTTAAATAAACTTTTCATTCATGCAAAATAAGTACTCAGTTTTGGCCTTTTGTTCCTTCAAAAATGAATTGTTGTAAAGTCCAAACATTTTTAAACATTTATCTTTCAACCCCTACTGTTAACTTTGACGGTTAACGGCTGACGTAGCTAACGGAGAGCCATGTTAGCCTGCCACATCAGTCTGCCATGTCATTCAAAATCTATGTTTTTTTTTTTTTATATTTGATTTCAAAGTCATTTCTTCTTCTTCCACCATCTTTTTCTTCCTCCGCCACCACCAATCCCTTCTATCTGTATCACTTCCTCCTCTTCCACCACTACCAACACCTTTTACTCTTCTCTCTCACTTTCAATCTCTAGTTTTACTTTCAATCCTTGGTGCACCCATAATTTATTTTTGTTAGATTTATTGTCTGTTAATATTAATGAGTTTTACTAACTATTTTCTTAGATGAGCAACTCAAAGATAAAAACTTTTTATTAGAAATTGTAATATTTGACAATTATTATTTAAACCATAATTAGCAAAACTCTATTAATCTTTTTGATAGTAATTTAATGGAAGTATCACTGGAATATCAGGTAAAAGTACAAAGTTCGAATCTTACGATTTGCAAAACCCGTTCACTCTCTTACGAAAAAATGGCAGAAAAAAAAAAGGCAAATGATATTTACTGCCCTAAGGGCATTATTTAAGAGCCTAAATATAGTAAAAATGTATTGGAATGTATAGTTTTTTATATTTTTGAAAGACGGAACAATGTGCTCTTGTAATTATTTTTCTACTTCTAGTAACTTTAACTAGTGCTCTTAAGGCACTATATATCAAGACTTAAAAAAAAATTAGCAAAAGTCTATTAATATATGTAGTCATATGTTCATGAATGCTTGTTTCCTCTATTGTGGACTTGCGGTGCCGTTGCGTTTTGGGCCTGTTCGCCATGTGGTAATTAATTTCAAAAATAAAAACTTAATACTTTGAAAATATTGATGAGTAGACAAAAAATAAAAAAATAGGAACATTGATGAACCTTGAATCAGTTGACAAAAAAAAAAATAATACTATAACTACTCTGACAAAAAAAAAACGCTACTATTATTTTTGGTAACTTCTTAAAATATACTTACAAATACTATTAATAGTAAAGGGAGAAAGTATACTGGTTTGGAAAAAAAAAATTGAAATTCATATAAAAAAATCACATTAACTAATATACATTTACATTATAGGTTGGCGTGTCATTCATTTTAATTCTAAAATTGTGAAATTTGGAGCAACTTGGAAGTTGGAACTATATTAGGTTGGACAAGATACCATTTCCCTCGCGTGGAACTAAATTCCAATATGATTAAAACATTGGGTGGAACAAAGAAGTTGTACTCCATAGAAAAAGATTAAGAGACCATTTGTATTTTTATTTTTTGTTTTTATTTTATTTTTTATTTTTGAAAATTTTACAAAAAAAAAAACACTGAAAACATAGCTCTAAACCAAACTAAACATTCTCTAAGTTGTTGTCTTGTTTTTGGTTTTATCTAAACCCTAAAATTAAAGCCAAGAATATAATGCGATTGATCAGCAAATACGTGAAGAAGTTTTGAAAAAGATCGGGCTCATATCATATATTCAGTCCAGGTAAAGGTCATAGAGTTGTCAAAACGAGCATGATTGACTCAAACAAGTTGGCTCACTCGAGTTGATAAAAAAAATGAGCTAGCTCGATTCGACTCATTTTTTTTGAGAATACGCAACTCAATTTGACTCCACGAGTTAATTGATTAAACGGGTTGACTCGCTTAAATATTAAAAATAAAAAACCTTGAAAATTTAATGGAAAAAATTATTACATGACCAATTCACCACAATTATAAAACTATAATCCATAAGAAAATCACATAATTCACTACACATTATAATCATGATTTCATGTCTCTATATCTAAAAAGACAAAAATTCACAAAATCTACACATTATATATAATCATAATTTCATGTCTCCATATTTAAAATTTCATACATTATAATAGGAATTTCAAAATGAGTTCTAGCTTGCGAGCTAACCTGCCCCAACTCGACACTCGTAAATTCTCGTTAGTTTAACAAATCCTACTACTTTTAAATCAAATATTTTTAAACTAGTATTTTTACAACATAACTTACCTTCAAACTAGGTTGGCTCATGAGCCGTAACTCATTTTGATGGCTCTACATTTAGGCCATCATCATATCATATTACAAATATGATTCCGCATTGAATCAAATAAACATAAATTAATTTTAATAAAATTTATAAAAAAATTTACATTTTATTATTTTAGAACCATATTTAACATATCATATCATAAAATTAAACACTCGTTGTCAGTTAATAGAGCTTGGCATATAATAAAATTTCTCAATATATTCATTTTGGCTTTAATAATTTTTTAGTCTTTATAAAATTAATATTTTAATTTTAGTCTCTGCAAAGTATTTTTTTATTTTAATCAAACTTAATTCAAATTTTTTGTTTTATTGTATATTTAATTAAGTTCTTTTGTTTTTTATAACATTTTTTAAGCGATAGAAATAAAAAAAATTGAAATTCCAAGGATTAAAATAAATTTTTTTTACAAGATTTAGAGCAAAAATTCAGTCCATATAGGCACTAAAAAGTTATATATTTTTATGAAACAAATTAAGGTTTGTATAGACTAAAAACAGTTTTTTAAAACTAAGTTTAATCAAAATAAAAAAAATACAAAAGCTAAAGTTAAAAAATATTAATTTTGTACAAACTAGAAATTTATTTAAGCAATTTCAATTTTACAAATTAATTAGTGGTGTTTTTCTGCCGTTTTGGGTTTAGTGGGAATTTGGACTATATACCTTCCCTTTTCGCTTAGATAAATATGTATGGAATCAATTAATCAATTATTAAATATAAGAAATGCTCAACCCATTAATAAAATACAAAAAAATTCCATTATGGAATCATTACTACAACTAAGGTGCGACTCTGTAAAACATTGATACCTCTTTTAATTGTCGTGTTATTGTGTTTGATATGTGTTTGATACTGATATTTTTCGGCATTTTTTTCGACACGTTTTTAACATCTTTTTAGTGGTGTCTAACAAAATAATATTTTTTATTGGCTCGACACTTTGAGTCGAACCGGTGTGTAGCCTGTCACTTTTGAGATTTTTTATCTTTATTTTATAGAAGCTATATTTTTCAATGACAAGTGTTAAGAAAATGGTAACATACATTAAATTAAGACTTTTTCTTCAAAGATTTTGGTTTTGTGATAAGGCTTAATTTTTTTTTTTTAAGGCATTATGATAGAGAAGTTACGTAAAATGTGAAGTTTACATGAAAAGAAAGACACAATATTTACATTATGATGATGTATCACGATATTTTTTATGAGACTTATTTTATGTTCAAGTTGAATTGTAAAAATTCAACTATTTATTTTACAAAAATAAATATAAACATTTTGTTTATCAATTTATAATTTATTTTTATCGTATTTCATATAATTTTTATATTTTATAATTTTTTTAATATTTATATAGAAGCAATATTCTGATGTCTTATATTTTGGACATTAACCATATCGTGTTACGGTATCCGCGTCAGAGTCTGTGCTTCATAGACAGCAGTTAAAAAGGGTATCGATGCTTCATAGTAATTGATACTCACTAAAAATAATTCTTGAATATTATTTTTCTCAACCTTTTTGGCTTTTTATATTTTGATTAGCAGTACAATATTGTAATGAACTAAAGAAGTAAAACTCATCCAATAAATAAATACCTTATAAAAAATATAAAAAAAAAATTGCAAAGATAAAAGTAGAGGAAATACTCCAAATGAAAAAAAAAAAAAAATACTGACAATGATAAGTTGCCTTCAGAAACAATTTCTAAAGATTGCACTTAATTTTTTGTACAAATTTTGATTTATAAAAAAATATAATAATTAGAGATTAAATTTAAATACTTATACATATATTTTTATGTATTTATTAACTGAGGTAAATAATTTAAATTATTTTTAGTAAAAATTTAAACTGGTCAAGAGGGAAAAAAAATGCGGGTTCGGTGACTTAATTAATTGAAAAGCCATTTCATATTGCGTTAATGCCATAGTTCTTATGTGTATCAGAAATATATGTGACAGGTGGCTAAGAGGTGGTTTGGTTTGCATTTTTATTTTCTGTTTTCAGTTTATTTTTTATTTTTTAAAATTTTACAAAAATTCTGTTTTCAATATTTTCAGTTTTTCTTTTGTTAAATTTCAGAAAATAAGAAACAGAAAATAAAAACAGTAAATAAAAATGCAAACTAAATAGCCTTAAAAGATTTTGTTGAAAATCATTTCTCAATATATTTATTATTATTTCCTATATAAGATTCAAAAGCGATAATAATAATAATACCAGTAATTTATCCAGGAAAAACTAAAATAAGAAATGATACTGCAGCATTTATAGCCTAAACTTCATCCATTAAACCAAAATAAGCACATTTACCCCTTTTTAGTGTAAAGCATTCCCCTTTTTTTTTTTTAACAAAATATGAAGATGGTACATGTGCTTCAATTCATATTTTATTTTGAGAAAACAAAGCATTTGGGGACATTATTTTTTTTCTTTTAATTTTCCTATTTCTGAATTTTTTTTTTGCATACTATTAATGCCTTGTTCTACTATTTATTGACTTCTTAAAATGCAAAACCTTGGACCGCATTTTATTCTGCGGTAAACTGCCGTGAATCGATTCTGTGATTGCATAAAATTTTAGCATTAAAAAACGAAATTAAAAATAGCAACAAAAAAAATAATAAAGAAATTAAAATGTTGGCATGCCTCGCTGGGCCTTTTGCCGCTGATGAAATAAATGGGCATCACCAAGTTATGTGAAACTACCAGATTGCCCTTAGCCGCTGCCGTGTCCCTCCCCTTAAATTGATTTTTTTTTTATTAAATTAATCATTTAGTTCTTATACGTGTATTTTAATTTTGTTTTAGTCTATATACATAAAAAAACGTTCTTTTTAATTCTTATACGTGTCTTTGTTAATTCTTTTGGTCCTTCCGTTATCTAATCGTTAATCCTTACTAAAACAAAGAAACTAGTATAAAGACTGAAATTAAAAATAAGTATATGTATAGGGACTAAAATAAAAAATAAATACATGTATAAGAATTAAAATAAAAAATTAATATATTTATAGAGGCTAAAACGAAAAATAAATATAAGTACAGGATTAATTAATTTTTATATTATTATCCATGTGTCCGTCATTGATTGGTTCACAAAGATTTTATTAATCACATAAGACGAAGTTAGCATGGTTAGTATTGAAATCAACTATAGGGATCAATTCGAAAATGACGGACATGTATAAAGACTAAAACAAACGATTTTTATGTATAAAGACTAAAACAAAAATGAGAAATATGTATAAGGACTAAGATACATATAAGGACTAAATGATTAATTTATTTTTTTTTTCTTTTTTCAGTCTTGCTTACTTGTGTTAGCTAAAGAGAACAGTTGACTAAAATTGAAGTTTAATTTTGTTGTTACTTGTTACCCAAAAAAAGTATATTTTGTTAGTGCGTGCCCATCTGAAAAATTATACAAATAAACGTGTGATGAGTAACCGTTCATCTTTTTACATTTTTTATGGTAAAGGTTCATCTTTTTACACAAATGTTCATAATCTTATTTTCTTTTTATTACTTTTTACAATTTGTGTATTCTCGACTGTATAGTTAATTTTTTAACGAAATTGAGAATAAATGGTTTGCTTTTTTATTTTTTATAATCATGAGTTTCTGATCCTTTTCTTTAGCATGAGACTAATTCTGTTCGCACTACGTGACTGGTGTTGGCCCCAGAAATTTGGCATAGGTGGAATTCAAACATGAATTCTCCTGCTGTGAATCGTCTTTCCTATAAATTTAGCGGGGTCTTACACTGCTAAGCCAACCCTTGAGTTATAAATAAATGATTTGCTTTCGTATAATAAAATTGTTAAAGAAGAAATAACTTTTTGTATGTTTTTAATTTTATAATACATGTCTTACAAAATTTTATGTAAAATTTAATTGTTATTATTTTACATTTCTTCAACTATTTATAGTTAATACAAGATTTTATTCCAACCTTTTCTATTCGTTTAACTAACATTTTATTTTATTTTTTTAAAAAATTAATGAGAGAATTAATTGCTAGTTAACATCAAACAATATATATTAATTTCTCTTAATTACATTTTTAGTATTTCTTGTGACTATTGATACTTGACCACTTCTATCTTAGTACAAGATAATTACTAATTATTTAAAATTTATGAAACTCAAATGCAAGTGTAGATGGTATATTGTTCTAGCTCTTGTCTTGGCTAAGATCTCAACCATGTCTATGGAGTCAATTCCCTCCTCCCATTAGGTTTTAAGACTTGAAAGTTGTATGTTTTCCTAGCTCCCGTCTTAGTTTGAATCCTCAAGAATATCTTTGTAATCAAATCTCCTTGAACTATAGGTCCATTAAAGGGTGTTTGACGTCGTTGCCCTCACTTCGACTTGACTATTAGGATATATTCAGTATTTTACTGAATGTATCCTAATATTGACTCTTGAGACTTAGGAGAATATGTGTACTATTTTGACCCTCGTCTCGACTCAAACCCTCATGACTATATATCTCGACCCTCAAGTTCCCTTGGCCAATAAACCTCAAAACTTAGGGGTTTGTATGTCGTCCGACTCTCACCTGGGTTCAAAATCTCATGAGTATCTCGGCACTCAACCTTCCTTGGCAATCGAGCCATTACGATAACCAATTTTGTCACTCCCATGTTTGTCGTGATGTTGATGCTTTAGCATAAACTAAAATCAACTCGTTTTAATATAGGGGTTAAGGTTGTCAATCCATAAGGAGCAACTTTTCTGAGGTGCGCTGCTAAATGCTTGCCTCGCTACAGCGAGGCTTCTTTGGCTTCAGCGAGGAGCTTATTTTTTCCTTACAGTGTTCTATCCTGTCCTAACTTTAGTGAAAATTGCTTAGCTTTAGCTACATGTCACTTAATCTTTGGATTCAACTGATTTTTGTTTCTGACCTCGATCAAATCACCTAAAAATTCACAAAATAAGAGTGAATTTCAAATAATCAACCGACTCTCTATCAAAATTCAGATAAGTGTTGTAATTACCAAATTTAAGAAAATTTAATCAAAAGATAAATATAATATTCTCAAAACATGTTTAAATTTTTCACATATTAATTTAATAATTATCAACTATTATCCAAATTCTCATTCAAACTTAGTCAAAGTATATAAACATACAGATTAATGATAACAGCATTTTGTCATAAATTCTAAGTGAATGCTTCCTTATATATAAATGATAATGGCTATCAATGAACCCAATTCAATCTGGTAAGCATTAATATTGAAAATATAATTAGATATTATTTCGATTAGTTATTAATAACTTCAAGTCATTAAAATAATGTTAAACAACATTTCTTCGAAATTTTTTTAATAGTTTCCTTTTAGACCATTGTTTTTAATTAATTTTGTATATATAATTTTACATATTATTTTATCTATTTATAATTTATTTTGATGAACGAAGAAAAATGTTTTGGCCCCTAAAACTATTTTGTTCAAGATCCGCCACTGAATATTGTAATAAACTAAAGCAGTAAATTAAAATCCATCCAATAAATAAATACCTTATTAAGAAAATAGAAAGAAGATCAAATTAGTACTTTCATCCTCTAATTTATTTTTTATTTTCGATCTCGTCCTATAACTAATAAATGTTTCAAATCAATCTAATAATTTTTCGTTTTGTTTCAATTTTGTCCTTTTCTATTAATTCAGTTAAAGGACTAACAGAAACTACATAAAACGACGTCGTTTTGGATGTTAGGGTTTCTATTCCTTTCTCTTCCTCATGTCTAAGTGCTGCCCCGTGCCACTTGCCACCACCATTGTTGCCATCATTGACCCTTCTTTCTCTTTCTCCTTCTCCCTCCCCCTTCTTCTTCATTCAAACCACAAAAAGGAAGGATAAAAGAGGGGGGAGGGGAGAATAGAGCAAAACAAGAAGGAGAAGAAAAAAGCGTGGAAGAGTGGTGGTGATGTTAACGATGGTTGACGTGGTGGTGGTGTAGTTGCAGATGTGAGGAAGAAGAAAGAAGAGAAACCTTAGCCAAAAACAGAGTCGTTTTAGGTATTTCTACTAAACATTTAATAGAGCAAATGGAAAACGACGAAACTGAAATAAAAGCGAAAAGTTACCTGACTAATTTGAGACTTTTATTAGTTACAAGATAAAATTAAAAGCAAAAAATAAATTAGAGGACAAAAATATTGATTTTGCCTAAAAAAATTTACAAAGACAGGACATAAAGAAATACTCCCAATGAGAAAAAAAAAAGAATAATGATAATAATAGATTACCTTCAAAAACAATTTATGAAGATTGGACTTAATTTTCAGTACAAATTATTTAAACTGTTCGGAGGAGAAAAATAAGTTTTTTTTTTGGATAAACCAATAACATGTTATAAAGAGTATAAGAAATACTAAGAATAATACAAAAGAGTCAAAATGAATTCAAAGACAATGATACCAAAACAAAAGAAAGCTAAGGGCCAAAAGGAATAAAGAATACCTTCGCAGAGGTAATAACAAAAGGCATAAATTAAACAACTCAGAAATGTAAACAAGACATATCAGGTATTTATCTAATATATCATCCTATATATGTTATTAATTGTGTATTATAAATTAAAGTCATTTAAAAAATAATTTTTATGAAAGTGATCTTATAAAGATAAAATTCTTAGGATATTTTAATGAGCATAAATTAATAAAGTTTAGATACTATAAGCCTTATTTTATTTTAGGATAGGTTAAAATAGAAATAAAAAATGTAAAATAGTCACGACTCCTCAAGAATTGATATAATCATACAAGGTTCTAAAGACACACAACCATTCATGAAAATGTACTTAACTATTATAAAAAGATTATGATCCCCTAGTCATATGCAGCTAATTCATCTTTATAGCATGTCATCACTATAGAAAAATAAGAAACAATTGTGCATAAAGACTTAGAAGATTAAAGAAACCAAATCTTTATTTCTTTTAGATATTGTCTATATTCATCTATGGTTTCTAGTGAAGACTTTAGCCGATAATAATTGTATATTTCGTGATTATGGTTCATGTTATAGTGCTTGTGAACCAACGTCATTTTTCTGTTGCATTCGGTCAATTCAAGAGTGCTAAATATCCAGACATTTTATCGTTACTGTTAACTTTATAATTCTCACAAAATTAAATGACTTTTTTTATGTTAATGGATATCTTTTATTTTGTCTAAAGAAATTATAACAACAAGACATTGTTTTACAATGCCATGCATCGACTCAGAAATAACAAGATATTGAATTACAATGCCATTGGCTCGGGGAATAGTGAATGTCCTTCAACCGAGTCTTAATCCAAAGCTAAGTACGAGTTTTAGAGTTGATTTGTTTGTGCTTTTCAAATTAATTAAAAGTAAAAAATAATCAAAATTTTGAGAAACAACTTTGAACCGCTTCTCAAAATAATTAATTACAGTAAAAAAAAGATAAAAAATTAAAAATATTATTATTTTTATTTCAACCAAATATAAACAATTTTTAATTTTCACAATAATCAATTAAAAAGATGATGAATTATCTATCTATCTTTATAATTAATTATTTTTAAGTTCGAAGAAACTGAATCTAACATCAAAACTAAGTAAAAAAAAAGGGTAAAATGTCACTTTTGGTCCTTTAACTATTTGCTTCAATTCACTTTCGTAGCTTAATTTTTTTATTCATTTTGGTCACTTAACTTTTATTTTGGATTCAATTTGATTCCTACCTTTCAATTTGGACACTTGTATTATGACTTGACGGAAGTAACGGTAGGGACCAAATTGAATCCAAAATAAAAGTTAAGGGACCAAAATGAATAAAAAAAGTTAAGGACCAAAATGAATTAATGCAAAGAGTTAAGGGACCAAAATTCCATTTTTGCCAAAAAAAAAAAAAAAAAACTTAATGCGGATTTTGTGAGTTGATTAATTGAAAAACCATTTCATATTGTTTTAATGCCATATATAGTTCTTATGTGTATCAGAAATATATGTGACAGGTGGCTAAAAGATTTTCATGAAAATCATTTCGCAATATATTTATTATCAGGGAAGTGATATTGCCACTCCAATAATTGATATTGTCACTCTTTTTTTTCTTCTCTTTTGTAAAGCAAAGCAAAATTGAATAAAAAATTTTAAATGAGAGTGGCAATATCAATTCCTTATTATTATTTCCTATAAAGATTGAAAAATGGTAGTAATAATATCAGTAATTTATCAGGAAACACCAAAATAAGAAACGATTCAGCAGCATTTATAGCCTAAACTTAATCCATTACCCCCTTTTTTAAACAAAATACGAAGATGTTACATGTGCCTCAATTCATTTTGAGAAAACAAACCATTTGGGGACATTATGTTTTTCAAGTAATTAAATTCAAAATTCTCTTTGATTTTATAAGAATGAATAAATGATTTTTAACTTTATTTTTTATCATTCAAAATAATCTCTGTTATTAATATACATTAATAAAATTATAGTGTGACACATTAAATACTACAATTAAAGCACAAAATGGTATCATAAAAATAAGTGAAAACGAAAATAAAGCATTTTTAGTTATTGAGAAGTTAAAAAAATGATCATTTTCCTTCATTTTCATTAGGAAAATAATGAAGAAATAGTTATAAGTAGAGACAAAAATGACCATTTGTTAAATTTCACATAGACAAAAACTCTTGATTTTCGTTCACTCATTAATACAATATCATTTTGAGCTTTTATCGTGATATTTAACGTGTCATATTATGATTTTGTTAATATCTATTATCCGTATATGTCATTTTGAATGATAGAAAACAAAGTCAAACACCATTTAGTTCTTCTTATAAACTTTGAATCATTTTTTAATGAAGTTAACAATGTTAGGAAAAGAAGTCCCACATTGCCTAGGGTAAGAGCTATATTACCTCGGCGTGTTGGTGGTTTGGGTTTTCGCTTAGCCCGCGTCTCGAATATCGCTTTGTTAGGGAAACTTTCATGGGCCATTATTCATGATGATGACAAGCTCTGGGTTAAAATGATGCGCCAAAAATATTTGCGAGGATCCTCTATATTTAATGTTAATGTTTCGGCAGTCAGCTCTTATGCTTGGAAATCTATTATGCGTGCTTTTAATCATTTGAAGGATGGATATAAGGTGCGTGTGGGAGTTGGCGAGGTGTCTTTTTAGTATGATCGCTGGCTTTCAGATGGTTTTTTATGTGACAAGGTCTCTTACGTTAATATTCAAGATACTACCTTGCTGATCAAGGATGTGTGTGTTAATGGTGCATGGAATTTTGATCTGTTAGCCACTGTGTTGCCTAGCGAATTAAAAAATAAGTGCTCCTTAGTGCACATTAACTCGTCTGTTCAGGATCTTCTTATTTTGGCTACTAATGTTCATGGCTCTTATTCTTCTCGCTCTCCGGCGTCTTGGCTCCAAGATCATTGGCAATCTCGACATTATACTCCTCAAATTGCTTGGGTTTGGCGTCAACCAATTACTGAGGGTATGACCTTTATGTTCTGGCTTTGCTTACTTGGTATTCTCCCTACGAATGAGCTTTGCTACCATCGGAACCTTTCGGCATCTGCTATGTGCCAGCGTTGTGGCTTGGCCGATGAAACCATTCTGCACTACTTGCGTGACTGTGCTCAAGCGAGAGGTATTTGGCACGGCGTTGGTTTTCGTGAGGACGCTCAGTTCTTGGATAATAACGTTGGTTCTTGGGCTTCTAGCTTCCTGAAGAATGGCAATGGAATCTTGTTCGCTTGCACCGCGTGGCATGTGTGGTGCGCTCGTAATAAAGCTGTTATTAGTGGTAAGATCATGTCTAACTTTGAGACCATTTCAGCGATTCATAGCGATGCCTCCGGCTTGCTGCAACGGTTGAACACTTCTATCTTGCGGGTTTCCTTGCAAAAAGAAGTCTATTGGTGCGCTCCGAGGGAGAATCAAGTGAAGTTGAATATCGACGGTAGTTGTATTGGCAATCCAGGTCCGGCAGGGGCTGGCGGCCTCCTCCGTAATCACTACAGAGAGTTGCTTTTTGGCTTCTACGAATCTCTGGGCGATTCCACGAGTTTTCATGCGGAGCTTGTCGGCCTCTATCGTGGTCTTTTCCTTACATGGGAACTTGGTTATCGTGATGTTGTTTGTCACTCTGGCTCGCTCCTTGCGGTGGAGACCGTCAAGCTGGGTGCTGGAGAATTTCATCTTTATGGTGCATTGATCCAGTCTATCAAGGAGCTTTTGTCTCGCAATTGGATTTGTCGGTTTGAGCATGCTTATAGGGAATTAAACTTCTGTGCTGATACCCTTGCGAAACTTGCATCTGGCGGTGCTTTCCCTCTCACAGTGATCCACTCTCCTATCCCTCAGCTGTCTAGTTTGTTGTTGGCTAATAGAGTAGGAGTTGTTCACTTTAGATCCATTCCTTCTTAGTGTTTTTTTAGTTTTATTTTTATTTATTTTTCTGATGTACCAAAAAAAATCTTAGGCAACCCTCTCTTTGTGAGCTAGTTTTTGAAGAGAGTTAGGTTTATATCATTTCCTAAAAAACAAAATCAAGACCATTTATGACTAGTATTTATTATTCAATTTTTTCTTTTAATTTTTCTATTTCTGAATTTTTTTTTTTTTTGCATACTATTAATGTCTTGTTCTACTATTTATTGGCTTCTTAAAATGCAAAACCTTGAACCGCATTTTATTCTGCGGTAAACCGCCGTGAAGTGATTGCATAAAATTTTATGCATTAATTAAAAAATGAAATTAAAATATTGGCATGCCTCGCTCGGCGTTTTGCCGCTGATGAAATAAATGGATGCGGTATACATCACCATATTATGTGAAAATACCAGATTGCCCTTCGCCGCTACCAGATCGCTTTTTTATTTTCTTTTATTATTCCTTTTTTTTTTTTCAGTTTTGTTTACTTTGTGCTACTATTAGCTAAAGAGAATAATTGATTAAAATTAAAGTTTATTTTTGTTGTTACCAAAAATAAGTATATTTTGTTAGAGTGTGCCCAATTAAAAATTAGAAAATAATAAACGTGTGAATGTGATGAGCAATCGTTCATCTTTTTACGTAAATGTGTATAATATTATTTTTCTTTTTATTACCTTTTACAATTTGTGTATTCTCGACTGTATAGTTCAATTCTCAACGGAATTGTGAATAAATGGTTTGCTTTCATATATTAAAATTATTAAAGAAGAAATAACTTTTTGTATTTTTTTAATTTTATTATTATTATTATTTTACTTTCCTTTAACTATTTATAGTTAATACAAGATTTTACTCCAAGTTTTTCTATTTATTTAACTATCATTTTATTTCTTTGTAAAATTTAATGAGATAATTAGTTACTAGTTAATATCAATATCTATTATATCAACAGATTGATTAAGTAATTGAGGAGTGAAGTTTTAAATAATAACTCTTGAGTTTGAATCTGTATGAGTATATTTTGACTATAAAAAAAATAACAATATCTATTAATTTTTCTTAATTATATTATTAATATTTCTTGTGACTACTGATACTTGATTAATTACTAATTCCTTAAAAAAATTAAATTAAAATGCAAATGGTATATTATTTTGTCTTTAGATCATATCTCAATCCCATCTAGGCAATCAAGTCTCTTCTCTTATTAGGTTTAACGACTTGAAAGTTATGTGTCTTCCTAGCCCTAACCTTAGCTAGGATCCCAAGAATATATTGATAATCAAATCTCCTAGAACTACAAGTCTATTAAGGTGGGTGTTATCTTGGCCCTTACTGTGACTTAGACCCTTTGTGCTTATCTCAATATTTAAGTCTCCTCATCAATCGAAAGGACTTGAGAGTTAAGAGGAATATGTGTGCTATTTTGACCTTCGCCTCGACTCAAACTCTCGTGACTATATATATCTCGACCCTCAAGTTTCCTTAGCCAATAGACCTCAAAACTTAGGGGTTTGTATGTCATCCGACCTTCACCTGGATTCGAAATCTCATGATTATATTGGTACTCAAGCCTCCTTGGCAATCAAGGTTTTGTGATAACCAGTTTTGTCATTTCTCATATTTGTCTTAAATTTCTTCTAAACTTTTTAAATAGTTTCCTTTTATACAATTTTATTATTAAGTTTGTATATATAATTTTGATATTTTATTGCTAAAATTTTAACTAAAAACTCTATAACAATAAATGAGTTAAAAAAGATAATTTAATTTAGTATTTTCATTGCTAAAATTTACCTCCACAAAGAAAAATAGAGAAATTCTTAGGTGGACACGAACCTAACACATCATTTTTGGGCACAATTAATAGAAAAAAATCAACTCACTAAATGGATAGTTTCTTTTGATTGAGTTCAAAAACTGTAAAAAATGAAAAAGTAGAACAGGAGATCAAATGTTAGCAAGTATATACATCATATGAGAGAGAAACTATCCATTTAATAAGTTGATTTTTTTTTATTTGTTGTGCTAAAAAATGATGTGCTTGTACATATCCATACAAAAATTTTTCAAAAAGATAATAATATCCTCATGAAATTTTAAAAAATTTTAAGGCATGCTTTATTCTCTAAAAAAATAATTTTTTTCCCGATACCATGCTTTAAATTCCCTCTCACTTTTTTGCGAATCCATGGAGTGCAAAAGGGGGAAAGAGCACACAACGCATTCTGCTTCAATGCCGTTTTACAGCGCCAAAACGACACGTCTCACGCAAAGCGAAGTTACAAAACGACACGTGGGGACCAAAAGAAGCACTCTTCATGAGAAATAAATAAGCACATCGGTGTAACCAAAAAAATAAAAAAAGCACATCGGTGGGTTGTTGTTAAAAAGTAGGAGAAAAGAAAAAAAGAGGGGCAAAATCGGAAATCCAAAAAATTGCATGCAAAAACTCACATTTTAAGGGCAGTGTAAGAGGACGCTTGTCCTGTGAATGATCCTACCCATTTATTACCAAGATTCCTCCTTCCATTCCATTGCTCTCTCTATTTTTCCCACCATGGATCTCTAAAACGATTCGTTTTGGAAATAATTTCATACTTACTCCAATGGGAAGAAGAGGTGTATTGACTTGTTCTGCTTCTGCATGTAGACGATCAGAGCCATCTTCATCCATGAAGCTCTTGTTGTTCATGGTGCCTTTTGTTGTGGTTGCAGCGCTTGTTTCCTTGTTGGGTCCTAACCCGTCCTCTTGGGGTTTTATCGTGTACCCTGCGTCTTCATGGAGCTTCGGTACTCCCTCTTCCTCTGTTCCGTCTGATTTGAATGGGAGAGAAGGATTAGTAGTTGTGGCCGTTGATTTGCCCGGTAAGGAGGAAAAAGCTTTAGCTATCTCTGACGACACCGTTTTCAATCACTCCTCTACTCCTCCGCTTTCCATTCAGGCCATACAAACTGCTCCACAACTTGTAAGAGCTTTTTTTTTTTTTTCGTTTTATTTTATTTGATCGTTGAATTTGGGATTTTTTTTTTTATTTTTGAAAAATAAAAAATGTAATTATCGCGGGTGGGATTATAATAAATAATATAGAAGCTTCCCTGATGGAATTTTCATAAAATGGTGGATGATTATTGTAATTAAGAGGGACAGAGTGTACAAATCAACAAGAATAAAAGAAAGAGTGCCTAAAAAGGCTTTCTTTTGAGTCGGGACTTATTTCGGTGATCTTTTCGCCTCAAATGAATTAACTCGTGTTTGTCGGGAATACCCTTAAGAGACATTTGCTATTGGGAATGTTAAAAACATTTCCAGTAAACTTAGTTAAGATTATAGTTTACCCATGTTTAATAGGAACTTTAAGTGACTTTTTCGAAAATATATTTTCATTCCCACCTTAAAAGACAGATATCACTTATTTGAAAAAGTAGCTAAAACTAACTTTTATACCGAAATAAAGGGTGTTGTCAAAGACATTGTGTTTGTTTGTGTACTTACTTTTTCTCTATAAAAATGCTTTTATTTATAATAATTTTAATAGGAGTAAAAAAATTTTACTTCTCAAAAAGTATTTTTTCTTGCAATAAATGTATAAATTGACGAGCCCATTAATGTCTCTTGTGATTGATTTCCCACTTTATTTCTAAATGCGCTATTCTTTGAGAATGTTGATGACTTGTGACTGATCTTTTAACAATTTCTTCAATTTTGCATAAAAGGATTGAAAAATTCAAATAATTTAATAAATGATTTTTTTCCTTTTTTTTGGTGTAATATCCTAATGAAAAAGAAAAAGAAAACAGAATTTCTGATATATTCACTATGTTCTTTTAAAATTGTGATTCTCCTTTTTTGTTTTTCTGAATGAAATTATATAATGAAGTTAAATTTGCAGGAATCCACCATAATTCCAAATTACTAACATTTTAACAGAAGATTTTGATTTGATTTCGTCTACGCACAGCTATTATATATTTATATCTATATATTTGTTTTGCATTAATCTTTTCGAGGTAATTTGGTTTGAGAAATTGAAGGGTTGAATCACGAAAATTACTGTATCAATTTCGATGTTACCTTGTGATTGTTGCCTTAATGTAGTGATCCAAAATTTTTGATTATCCACATGTGAGCCTCTTCTGCTTTTGAGTTTTTAGATACTTTTGTTTAAAAGTTGCAATTTGTTTCTGAAAGTTACCGCAGTGAAAATTGCGAATTAATGCAAATATTTGGTTGTTATTTTTCTTTTACATTAAATTTAGAACATTCAATTTAAATAAGAATTAGTTCACTTTCTACACTCAACCCCTGCATTTGAACAGATAATCATGAACCATTTTGTGTTTAAAAAAAGTATGTGTCATTTTCGTTGTGGAAAAGATAATTAAGGGAGGTTAATTACATTATCTCCTCTTTTTTTATCATTAAATTGGGTTTTCATAAGTCACTTATTAGGTCAATCATTCTAACATCATTGAAATTAAAATTGTAGTCATTTATGTGTTTAAATAAATGTGATTATGACCCATCATATTTTATTTATTCATTTATTTATTTATTACCAGGACGAAGATGAAGAAATTCTCAATGTTTCCCAAATTTTGCCCAGCAAGGCTGATTCTTTGAATGAATCTTATGTTCCTCTTGAGAAGCAAAGAAAATTCAGCATCTTAGATCGAACCGAAGCGCGTTTGCTACAAGCGCGCGCCGCCATTAGAGAAGCTAGAAATGGGAGCCAAACACAAGATACAGACTATGTTCCAGTAGGACCAATGTATTATAATGCTAATGCATTTCACAGGTAACTAATGCATTTTATTTAAAAAAAAAAATTACTAACACATAACTTTTCCTTAATAAGATTACACCAAGAAAAAGTTTTGTATTAGCAAAATATGTTAGAAATTTTAAAAAAAAAAAACATTAAAAGATTCATCGAAATTGAACCTTACAAAAACACGAGGACCAAAAGTGTTCAAAAATGATTGCTGAGACTTAAATCGCACCTGAGTCATACCTAAGAACCTCACACTTTCAATCACTATTAATTTTTAGTTAGTTAAATGTACAACAAAAGCCTTATTCCATTAGGTAAGATCAACGGCATGAATGGCATGAATCGCACGAAGCAATTATACTCCGTTTGGAAGAATATTTTCATAGTAAAGTTAATGTTAATACAATTTACTCATTTTTATTTTTATTTTTTCCGAAATTGCCATGACAGGAGCTACTTAGAAATGGAGAAACAGTTCAAGGTATATGTCTATGAAGAAGGAGAACCACCAGTTTTCCACAATGGACCTTGCAAGAGCATATACTCCATGGAAGGAAACTTCATCCATGCCATTGAAATGAATGAACAATTCAGAACAAGAGATCCAGAGAAAGCACATGTGTTTTTTCTACCTTTTAGTGTGGCAATGATGGTGCAATTTGTCTATGTTCGCGATTCTCATGATTTTGGACCCATAAAAAAAACCGTCACGGATTATGTTGATGTCGTCGCCGCCCGATATCCCTATTGGAACCGAAGCCTTGGTGCTGATCATTTCATGCTTGCCTGCCATGACTGGGTAAATTAAATTCTATCACTGTTGCAGATAAATTAGGTGCATTATTTCTTTTTTTAAAAAGAAAATAAAATTTAGGAGCATTTTTAAAGGTACCAGTTACGTTGTTCTTCAATCAGAGTTGGAGTTTCAGTCATAGATAATAGTGCCGGGTGTTGAGCTAACTCTTAATTTTGGGATACAGATTTTGATTTTTATTAGTCGCACACCACTCCGGTCGATGTAGTTAGCTGATTTAAGATTTAAGCCATTTGATCAAGATCAATAGTTGAAATTTGATGATTAAATTTTTTTTTTAACATTTTATTAAATTTTAATCAACCTATTAAATTTAAGACATTTGATCTAGATGGGATGGCTGAAATTGGCATTGTTGACATCCAAAGTATGTAAAAGTATGTGTGAGAGTAAAAATGCATTCATTTTCAATTTGAATTGCAATGTATTATAACTTTGACTCATAAAGTATCTAAGAATGTGCACCTATGTTTTGTTCTTTCATAAACCCTAGCATTATTGATTTAAATGTGATAAATAAAATGATTCTTTTACAGGGGCCAGAGGCGTCACGTTCAGTTCCAAACTTACACAAAAATTCAATCCGTGTGCTATGCAACGCGAACACCTCCGAGGGATTCAAACCTTCGAAGGACGTATCATTCCCGGAAATCAATCTCCAAAGCGGTTCAATCCACGGCTTAATCGGAGGCCCATCAGCCTCTAGACGTTCAGTTCTAGCCTTCTTTGCGGGCGGGCTTCACGGGCCCATTAGACCCATTCTTCTCGAACACTGGGAAAACAAAGACGAAGACATCCAAGTCCACAAGTACCTCCCAAAAGGCGTCTCCTACTACGACATGATGAGGAAGAGCAAGTTCTGCCTTTGCCCAAGTGGGTACGAAGTAGCAAGCCCAAGAGTAGTAGAGGCAATTTACACCGGTTGCATCCCGGTGCTAATTTCTGACAATTACGTCCCTCCTTTTCGCGACGTGTTGAATTGGAAAGCGTTTTCCGTCGAGGTTTCCGTGAAGGAAATTCCGAGGTTGAAGGAAATTCTGCTGAGTATTTCACCGAGGCAGTATATAAGGATGCAGAGGAGAGTGGGACAGATTAGGAGACATTTTGAAGTGCATTCGCCTCCAAAACGATTCGATGTGTTTCACATGATTCTTCATTCTGTTTGGCTTAGAAGATTGAACTTTAGAGTGCATGCTGATCAATAATAATTTGTAGATTGTGCCACTTTTTGTATGTTAAATTAATTAGTTTCAAGTGTTTTGGCGATGTAAGATGGTGTGATTTTTTTTTTCTTGTTCTGTATAAAATTAGTTTCACCAGAAGTTTAAGATGTTACAGAATTGAGTGCTTGAAATGGACAAGGAATGTATGAAGGATATGGTTGTGGATGAAGAAAATGAAATTGAAATTACTGTGAAAATTAAATGCATCTCTTTTGAAATAGTTGCATACAAATTTTGGAATGAAGTTTGAGCTATTCATCGTTTTTCTATCCCCCGGTTCTTTTGTCGAAGTACGTACTATTTTGTTTCTGTTTATTTTGTTTCAATTTGGTTTTTTATATTTGTTTTTGTTTATCAACGTTGGACTTTTTTCTTAAACATATAGTATAATAGAACTGTATACACTTAATAAAAAAATTTAATATAATGTTGTTTTAGTTTAGAAAGGTAGGACAACTAATGTCGTTAATATTATATATGTGTCACGTATGCAGTTAATACTATATATATGTCATGTATGTAGTTTGGTTAATTAGACTAACGGAAAGTTTAATGTGTTCAAAAAATAAACGTAAGGAACTAAATTAAAACAAAACAAACATAAAGAAAATAAAATAAAACTTCGACAAGGGAGTAAATGGATTTTTTTCTTTTGGTCAAGGACGAAATGGATTATATGTGTATTTTAGCCACTTTTTGTATTAAAGAAGGGCCAATGCCCAAGGCCCGGAGTTTCAATTTGAGTCCAATTGAATTGAGCTTTAAAGTGAGATTCTTAAGAGCTTGTTTGATTTGTTTGATTTATTTCTGAGAATTAATTTTTTAAAAGAAAAAGGAAATTGAATTTTTTATGCAAATTGATGTATGCAAATTCAAAAAGTACAACACATATAAAGATACAATGTTAACCAATTGATTCTAAAATTATGCACGATAAAACTGACACGAAATATGAAATGACCTTAAAAATATGTGAAATCTGATATGGACCGATTGTGAGGATAGAAATAAATTAGATATGAAAATTTGATTTGTGATATGTGTTATAATAAATTAATAAATAATATTATAATTCAATCTTATATAATAGCTTCTTTAATTTATTCCAGGTTTAATTTGATTCATCAAATCAAATCAAGTAGCATAAGGTTTCTCTTTTTTCTAATTAAACAATTAAATTGTATGCAAGTTTTTTTTAAATAATTGTACGCAAGTTTATATAAATTAATAAATATATGTTAATATACATTTATTAATATATATTTTTTATTTATTTTTCTTCTATATTTAGTTAAAATGTCAAATTAATGTTAGGTTGAAAATGAGATACTAATTTGATGTCATCTCTAAAAAAGTATAATTTCAAATATAATTTTTCGTATGATAAATATTTTTAACTTGCCATATGCTTCATATATAAGCTAATTTTTTTTAAATAAAAAAAATTATTTTTTTTCGTAACATTTTTTTCTTTAGAATGAAATTGTAAATTGTATAGGTAAGTAGTATTACATGAGAGTAATTTTTTATGTATATAAATATAAAAAAAGAAAATGGGATGTATATAAAGATGAGTCCTTACACCTTTTACTTGTAATTGGTCAAACTAATTCATTCATATAAACACAAGAGGAATTTAAATTAAGTGTCTTCAAATCATGTCTTTAATTATGTGCTATCAATAGAATATCGTCGCGTTATTAAAATATTTTATTTAATTTTAATCTTTAATTTTCTAATAATTTTTTTTAATGACGTGACGATATTCCATTGATATGACATAGACTCTGTTTGATAAAACTAGTTTATAGCTTATGACTTATAGCTTGTAGCTTATAGCTTATGATTTGTGACTTATAATTGAGTAGAGGTGTTTGATAAAATTAGCTTATTAAGTAGCTTATATTTGTTAAATGACTTAAAAGGACAAGTAATAATTACATGTATTAAATTATTTGATAGAATAAACATGTAATAATTGACTAGAGGATAAAATAGGAAAAAATTATTGAAAATTATTTTTCATAAGCTATAAGCTACTTGAAGTAGCTTGTCATAAGCTAATTTATGAAAGCTAGCTTATAGCTTATTGAAAACTACTTTTCATAAGTTATAAGCTCTAAGCTAATTGTTATCAAACACCTTTACTTATTCATAAGCTATAAGTTACAAGCTATAAGCTCTTAAATAAGTTATAAGCTAATTGTGTCAAACACACAACATAATTTTTGGGACACATAATTTGAATCCTTGTTCGGGAGGGTACCGCTTACCCTAAATGCCCCCTCTCTGTTCGACACGTAGACACGATGTTAATTCTCTCATATGAATTTGCTTCACCAATTCAACTTCTCTTCCTCATCAAAATGAAGATCGACACCAACCTTCACTAGCAGCTCACAGAGAGAGATAATCTCACAAGATTATCTCACTTGGCTTAAAACATAGATGTCACCACCTACAAGCACCTGATGCTACGTGTCACAATCCCACGCTTTCACCCACCACCATTTCCCTCCACGTGTCACTTTTCGTAACCCTTCTCTCCACGTGTCACCATTCCCCAACGCCTTTCACTAAAATTTTCGCGCTGCGTATGCATATATTATCAAACACCTCCTTCGCTTCCTTCACACATCCATCGCCACAATCCTTATAAGAAATTCCAAACCGAGATCAAATTACAATTCCACATTTCAATCAGATATCAATGGCGTCGAATCAACAATTCAAGGAAGACAGAGCTGAAGCTGCTGCGAAACTTGCAGCGAAAGACATCGGAGACAGGAACAGAGCAAAAGAAAGGGAAGAAGGTTATTCACTGAACTCCGAAGCGAACTTCAAACAGGCACGTGCCGAGGCAGCTGCGAAACTCGCGGCGAAGGATCTCGAAGACGTTAACAGAGCAAGAGACAGCGCGTTTCGCGCTACCACGGAGATGCACCATGATGAGCAAAGACCCGGTGTGATAGGGTCTATGCTAAGGGCGGTGCAGAATGCCAAGGAAGCTGTCGTGGGTAACAAGACCCACGACGACTCCCCTGGGGTTTACGATTCCACTGCCCAGAAGACCAAGGAGTACAAGGACTACACGGCAGAGAAGGCGAACCAGACAGGGTCCAAGGTCGGAGAATATACCGATTATGCGGCTGATAAAGCTAGAGAAGCGAAAGACACAACGATGAACAAGGCGGGAGAATACAAGGACTACGCAGCGGAGAAGGCCAAGGAAGCGAAGGACGCCACGATGCAGAAGGCGGAAGAATACAAGGATTACACGGCAGAGAAGGCGACGGAAGCAAAGGATGCGACGATGAACAAGGCGAAAGATGCGACTGACTATACCGCTCAGAAGGCGAAAGAAGGGAAAGACACTACAGTGGGAAAGCTTGGCGAGCTGAAGGACAGAGCTATGGGTTTCTTCACTGGGAAGAAAGAGGAAGCCAAGGTTTTTATTTCTATTCCACTTTTTTTAAACTAGTTCTTGATCAACGCGAATTTAAAACTTTACTTATATGGGTTAAAAGTTCCATATCGGTTAGTGATGTTACCATTGATGAGTTGATATGTGAGACAATCTTCATCCTACCAACTAGTTTTTGGGATTGAATTAAGTTCAAATCCAAATTGTAAGAACGTGAAAACCTTGTTGACGTGATTAACGTGATATAATTGATTATTGTGGTGGCGTGCAGGACATGATGAGCGGAACGGAGGAATTCGAAGCGAGGCGGAGGATGGAGGAAGTGAGGGTGCAGGATAAGGACTACGGAGGAAGGGGTGGGGAGAAGGTGGTGATCAGGATGGAGGAAAGTAGGCCGGGAGTAATTAAGGACGCGCTCAAAGCAGCAGCAGCAGATCAGAGCCTCAACGAGAACGCCGACGAAGAAGGCACCATTCATGTGGAGCGTCGTCGTGAGAAAATGTGACTGTAATAATTTCCGGTGGAAACTTGTCTGTTTAATCTATAGCGTACTTACTGCAATGGGGATATGTGTTGTAATAAGATACTGTTGCCTTTTTTGGCTGGCTGTTTGCTGATTTTCATCAATCCCCTTTTACTTTCGTTCTCTACTTTGTATCTTTTTTCTTTTTTTTTCTGAATATATAGATTTTGGTTTTGAGATATATGTGAGAAAAAGGATGGAGGATAAGCTTTGGTGTGTGTATTATTACCATTTGTGATTCGTTTTGAGTTTTATTTTCGTACCTCTCCCCTGACAGTAATTTTACCAAGCAAAAGTTTTCAAATGGTTATGGTAAATGGTTATGGTAGTTTAGGGTTGAGTTGCTGTCATAATAGAAGTTTTTGGAGCTTAACGGGAAGGATTTGATTTTCGATCTAATAAATTTAAGAGTAGTATAGTGTATGAGTGTGTTTGGTCTATAAAAAAATTTATTAAAAATGAATTTATTTATAAAAAACTATAAAATTTATTTAGATAAGTTAAAAATCATTGTTTCAGATATATCATGATTTTAATAAAAATAAATTGAAAATAACTTATTAAATTTAGTAGCTATTATTTTCCAAAAAAAATTTTAATAATAAAATCAAAACAAAATCTAAAAGTCTTGCGTTTTTCTTCTTCCGGGCGTTTTATTGGTTTGTTTTTTTTTTTTAAAAAAATTCGTTTACTGTTTTCCCTTAGTTTGTGTGAAGCTCTCTTGTTACTGTAGAGTTGTCAAAAGGGTCAAGCTCAATCTAAGTCCAGCTCTAACCCACATGGGTTAGGGTTACAAAACTTCGTTGGATCTAATGGGCTGGCCCACAGGGCAAAAAAACCCATAGGGTTTGAATAAGCTAAGGTCAGTCCATGGAATGATATGAACTACTTGATGAGAAACTAGAAAGGGAATGGAGAGAGGAGAAATAGAGAGGATGTTGACCCGTTTTTATTCTAATAATATAGAATAAAGCTTAATTTTTTTAATAGTTATATATAAAGAAAAAAAATTGAATTGGTGCAAGATGAAGTAATAAAGTTAACATTTTATATTATTTATTTTGATTCTATTTAAATTTGTGTGAAATAAATTGACATATATTGATCAAATTAAATTCAATTCAGTTGAATAAATTTTTTGATTGTCTTAACCTTTGTGATTTAATTTGATCTATTTTATTTGACAAAAGAATAATATTAGATGTTAAAATATATAGAGGTTAATCATAGCTTAGGATAATAATATTTGGAAAATAAGTAGAATGCAATTTAAGCATACTCTAAAGGTAATGTGTGTTTTTTTGTTCTATAAATTTATCTAGTATCCAAATTTTTCGATTATGTATTCAAGTTTTTTTTTGAAATAATTAATTTGGAATTGTGTATAAAAAATATTTTCTGAAATTTTTCATTTTTTGGATTTACCTTAATCTATTTCTGAAGAAATTTATCAGGATTATTTTTAAAAAAATATATTGAAAAAATTAGAAAAATGTTTTAGTATTTTTATGTCTAAAAGTTTGAGAAGGATGATATACATATGGGTTGGTCTTATTATGGCCCCTTCGTAACTCACTAGTTAAAGGGATGATTGTTAAGGGCTACAATTCTTTTTATTCGACAGGGCCAAGTCTAAAAGGCCCAGAAGGGCCAGGGTCTGATCCGTGGGCTTAGAGCTATATTGACAGCTCTAGTTGTTGGTCCAATTTATAATTTCGTTTTATCCAAAACAAATAAACATGACCCAGATGTGAGTCGTGGTTGGAGATGCGACATTCGAGGGTAACAGAAACCTAGATTCCAAATCCCAAACAGTACAACTCAATCACCCTCATGCAACCAATTCAATCTTTCATCGCATAAAAAGTATGTCCTCAATCATCTAGCATTGTAGCAACACCATAAAATAAAGCAAAGAGACATAGCAAAAGACCGCGGGCATTAGCCCACTTAGTCATGTACCAAGCCTTTAAGACTTGAAAGATTGGAGGCCAAGACTTCAATTCTTGATAGTGAATATTGTGGATATTTAACTTAACATGTGTGTGTGAGTGTGTATTGTCAACCCAAAAAAAGGAAGACAAAGGAAATGATTAGTGAAAATTGTATATTAAGCCTTTAAATATTAGGCACATTGGGTCACTGCACAAATGGGCCTCTGAATCTAGCACACACACTCTATCAATATCTTTGATCCAAAAGTTAACTATTAGTTCTGTTGTAAATAAGTTTGTTATTATTATATAAGTTAGATTTACATTCAATGTATATAAACCCAATTTGGGAACTGTGCAAATTTGAATTGATGAATATAATTTCTCCTTCAATTTCCCCATTTCTCTTCTCTGAAACCTCAATCACTAACATGGTGCAGTGAGTCCATTAATCTTCGATTTCAGAGATCTTCTTGAAAAATTATTGAACAATTTCATCGACTATGGCTACATCAAGCTGGAATTCTGATTCGCAAAACCCCAATCATCTCACAGATCACCTCGTCAATCCATCAAATTCCCTATTTCTTCACTCAAGCAAAAATCCAACTCTCATCCTCGTCACTCCTCTTCTCGCAGATCAGAACTTCCATGGCTGGTCTTGCAATATGCTCAATGTCCTTGAATCTAAGAACAAAGAGCAATTTCTAGATGGATCGATATCAATTCCTCCAATTGATGATCCTCTCAAGTCTATATGGAAACGATGCAATAAAACGGTGATGTCTTAATAATTTGATTAACGTTTCCTACGATTGCACAATCTATTCTGTATCTTGGCACCGTAGCCGAGATATGGAAAGACATCTTCGATCGCTTCTCCCATGGAAACAAATTCAGAATTGTAGACCTTCAATTAGAAATTCAAGAATGTAAGCAAGGTGACCTAACTGTTTCTCAATACTTTACAAAATTAAAGTCTCTCTGGAAACAGCTTGAAATGTATCGCTCTATTTTATCCTATTCTTGTCCAACTCCTTGCTGTTGTGCAATTTTACTCACTGTTAAGAAAGAACGGGAAGATGATTGCATAATCAAATTCTTGCAAGGTCTTAATGAAGAATACTCCTAGGTTCACTCAAATATAATGATGATGGATCCCAACCCCTCCATCACTAAGACATAATCTCTGATTCTTCAGTAGGAAAGGTAATTCAGTGCTCAAACAAAGTTTATCCAGTCTGTTGAATATACTGCTTTTGCCACTGTGAATGATGAGAATTCAAAACCCTTCTTCACCAATAGAGGCAATTATTTCAATGGATGAGGAGGTCGTCGTAGTGGTAAGTATGGAGGTAGAGGAAAGAAACTCCACACTCATTGTAAGAAGACAAATCACACAATAGACACATGCTTCTTGCTGCATGGGTTTCATACCGGTTATAAAACAAAGGGAAAAATCAATAATGCTCCTTATAACGCCTTAGTTGCTTTAACTGAGATTGACCCAAATACAACTTCGCAACATGCTGGTTTGGATGATAATAGCAATTAGGACCAATTTATTCTTATATGTCTTACAACAAATGCTATCCTACCCATACTACTTTCTGCTTCTCTATTTCTACACATATTAATCCCCCTTCGTTCAAACAAGCAGTCAAGGATCCTCGTTGGAAAGATGCCATATAGGCTGAACTACGAGCTTTAGGAAAGACTAACACTTGGTCCTTGGTTCCTCTTCCTTCAAGAAAACATCTTGTGGGGTGTAAATGGGTCTATGGAATTCAATACAAAGATGATGGTCACGTAGAAAGGTTAAACGCACGATTAGTAGCCAAAGGTTTCACATAGTTAGAGAGAGTAGATTATTTTGGAACATTTTTCCCTGCTATTAAACTTACTACTATAAGACTCTTACTTTCCTTGACAGCAGCTAATAATTGGTTTCTTCGTCAACATGATATTGATAATGCTTCCCTTCATGGAGATCTTCATGAAAAGATCTACATGAAACCTCCTCCTGGCTTGTCCTTTCCTAATCCCAAACTTGTTTGCAAATTGCAAAAGTTCCTTATGACCTCAAGCAAGCTAGTCGTCAATGGAATCAAAAACTCACTTCTTCTCTATTTTCTGTTGGTTACACTCAAAGCTCAGCTGATAATTCCTTCTTTGTGAAACGTCCAGCTTCCTTATTTACTACTCTATTGGTTTTAGTTGATGATATCATACTAACTGGAAATGATTTTGATGAAATTTCCTCTGTCAAAAATCATTTACATAATCAGTTTTGTATAAGGGATTTGGGTCCTTTGAAATATTTCCTTGGACTTGAGGTTTCTCGGTCTCAAGAAGGCATTATTTGAAGCAACGTAAATACTGTTTAGAGCTTTTACAAGTACATAATCTTTTTGATTGTAAGCCTGTGACTACTCCTGTAGATCCTTCTATAAAACATTTTTTTGATGCTGGATTCCCTCTTCAAGATTCTACCTTTTATTGCAGACTTATTGGGCGTTTGCTTTACCTCACCAATGCCATCCCGACATTAGTTTTGTTGTTCAGCAGCTAAGTTAGTTTGTTGAGCATCCCAATACTCTTCATCTTCAAGTTACATTGAGAATTTTGAGATACCTAAAATCTTCCCATGCCCACGGCTTATTCTATTCTTCCAATGCTTCAAATAAATTACAAGCTTATTCAGATTTTAATTGGGCCACTTTCCCAATTACAGGAAGTCAATCACTAGTTTTTGGGTTTTCTATAGTGACTTTCTTATAGCATTGAAGTCTAAAAAGCAAAACACAGTCTCTAGATCCTTTTCTGAAGCTGAATATAGAGCCTTGACCTCTGTCACATGTGAGCTCTAATAGTTGTTTATATCTTTTTCTGGATCTTTAGTTACATATTTCGGTCCCTTTTCCCATTTATTGTTACAGTCAATCAGCTATCTATATAGCAAAAAATCCAACCTTCCATGAATGTACGAAACGCATTGAAGTTGATTGCCACTTCACTCGCAACAAGCTTCAAGAGGGTCTTATCCATCTTCTTCATGTACCTTCTAAATGTCAGCTAGTGATGTATTTACAAAAGCATTGTACCCGTAGTTCTTCACTGATGCAAATTCCAAGTTGGATTTACTTGACATACACAACCCAACTTGAAAAAGGGCATTAGACACACTCCACTAATGGGCCTCTGGATCCAACACACACACACTTGATCAATATTTTTGATCTATAAGTTAACTATTAGTTTTGTTGTAAATAAGTTTGTTAATATTATAGAAGTTAGTTAGATTTACATTCAATATATATAAACCCAATCAGGGCACCATACAAATTTGAGTTGATGAATATAATTTCTCCTTCAATTTCCCCCTTTCTCTTATCCGAAACCTCAGTCACTAACCTTAAAAAATATAATTTCCTAAAATAAGTAAAAATACGATGATTTACATACCTATTTTTACTAGAACTGTTTGCGATGCAGATTAGTTCGTTTTAGAAGAAAAAATCATCTAATCTGATTTGCGCTTTTATAATTTAATCATCTGATCAATATAATTTCTAAATAATATTTGAACAAATATTTTTCATTTTGGTTTGAATTGGTTATTCAGTTTTTTACTTCATTTTTTTAAAATATGTTCCTATTATAAAAATAAAATTTTAAGAGCAAAACTTAGATATAATTAATATATTTAGTTCAATTTTTATTGCCCAAGTTCTTTTTAAATATTTTCGTATGATACATATATACAAACACTCAAACAATACCTATATTTAAAAGAAAAATTAAACTATAAAAAGTAATATTTCAAAGGACTACATTTGAAATTTCCAGAGAAATATAGATAATATAAAAAATTTATAAATAAATATGAGTATTTACGGTTTAATTTGAATTGGTTCGATTTCAATAAAAAAAAACCTTAAAAACGAACGAAACCAATTAAATTATTCAGTTTTTCGATTATTGATTTTTTCAATTATCAATTTTTTGAATCAATTTCGACAATTTAGAGTAGATTAACTAGTTTGGTTTCGAACATTCATATTTTCTACCAACGGTTTTTTCAATAGCTTTGTCTACAAACGTTAATCCAGCATAAACCGATCTGGATTCCTTAGAAGAGAATCTGCCAAATCACCGGAATCTAATGATTTTTGTCCAACGGAATCTGACCTCTTTTTTGTTCCAAAAATGGAATCTATACACCCTTGAGATTTTTTTGTCATCTAAGCATTATTTGGTCACACATGAAGATTCAGCTTTTACCAAAAAAAAAAAAAAAAACACATGAAGATTCAGCAACCCCTTGGGGGCCGTGGGTCAAGGCCACCAATCGTTTCAAGCTTTGGATTCCTCCCAAGTGGAAATGATTCCTGCCTTGGTACATAGGGATAAAAATGAATTAACTAACTCGATAAAAATTTGATATTCAATTCATTAATTAATTCAATAAAATTTGGTTCATGAATCAAATAATTTCAGTGTGAGTTATGGATTAGGCTCATTAAGGGGCTATTTGGTTTATATTTTCATTTCTTGTTTTTATTTTTTGTTTTTTTGTTTTCTAAAATTTTACAAAGGAAAAATTGAAAATGCTGAAAATAGAAACAGAAATCTTCTGTTTTAAAGATAATGAAAACAGATTGAAAATGCAAATGAAAATAGAAAACAGACTGAAAACAGAAAATAAAAACAGAAAATGAAAATGCAAACAAAACAGACCCTAATTAAATGAGCTGAATTTGACCCGAGTATAATTTAGTTCGTTTGGCTCATTAATTAACTCGATTAATAAAACAATAATAAATCATATATAATTTTGAATAAACTTATATTTAAAATTTTAAGATCATTAAGTATCTATTATTTTAGAATTTTACTTTGCAATTTTTTTACTTTATTGTCGATTTTTTTAAAGATAATCCAGGTCAATTAATTTTTTATTTTATTTTTAACATGTATTTTATAAAAAAATATAGTTTTAGAGAGTAAAAAATTTCAGCTTGTGAGCTAAACCAAATAGTTCATGAATTTTAAATGATCTTGACTTGAGCTAAAAAATTAATTTGTAAAAAAACTCAATTCGAGTTCGACTTGAGCAAATCCTTATTAAGCCGAACTGATTTGAGTAAATTTGATTCCACTAGACTCATTTTCAGCCCTATTAGTAGGTATTATTTGCAGCACATATCTTTCTCAAAAAACCTCATGCCTCATTTTTTTAAAAAAAATAAATAAAAAAATTGACCCTTCTCCAAACTATAGTTCCTAACTAATACTAAAACTTAGGTTAACTGTGTGGTGTGTTTATAATTAGAGTTTCACTTTGGGCTGTATACAATGTTTTTCAATTTATTAGTACTAGAGAGTTTAACTCTAGGTCATAAATGGAACTTAAATTCTGATTTTGATTAGTGTTTAAGTTCTAGCTTTGTTATTTACCTTAATCAATTTTAATTACGAAAATTTAGTTATAACTACATGTGTTTAAGATCCGGTTATAATTGTTATTTAAATTTTGATAACAATTAGTGTTTAAGTTTCAAGTGAGGGTCAAAATTCTTTAAAAAAAGAATAGTCATGTGATGCACTCAAAAGATTATGCAATAGTGCCTGTATTGATTCCACTTGCTCTTTCAAAATTGAGACATTATATTTTAGGGCATCAATAATGCACCATACCAATCAGTGTGATATTATTCCTTTTCTAAAAAAAGTTATTTGAAAGTTTTTTTTTTTTTAAAAAAAAAGAAACATCTAAAAGTATACTTTTCACTTTTAAATGAGCTTTCTCAATATTCCCTCTATTTTAAAATTTTTGTTTTTCTATATTTTTTTTGTTTTAAAATATCATTTTAAAATTTCAACAATAATATTGAATGGGTATATTATTTATTATTTTTCTCTCATTTTTTTTATTTATCAATCATATTTTCTATTTCTTTTTTCTTAATTACACTATAAAACTCTTAATCACTCAACTAATAATAAATAATATTAATTTTGTGTAGTTTAATCTATCTATGATAATATTTTATTATAATTTATAATTTTTTAATAAATGTGGAACAATCTTAAAAAGTCCAAATTTTAAAAGGAAAGAAATATGACGACATGATGTCATAAATTATTATGATACATAACCTATCTTTCACCTCATAACTCATAAAAATTGTCACCAAATCGCCATATGCAAAAGCGGTTTCACTTATCATACATAATAAAAAATTTGTGTATGGATACACAACACCACTCTCAACCATTAATTTGTTATTAAAAAATTAAAATATCAAAATCACACTTTAAATAGATGGTTGGATTTGTGACACATATTTTTCTAAAACTTAAACTTTTGTATGGTAAAAGTCACCTGTAAAAGTCGCCGTCCACATCAAAATTTTGCCCATTTATGTCTCGAGTATAATTAGGCCTTACATTGCAAGGCAACAACTTTCATATTTTCCTTATTTCTTTATTAATAGATTTTAGGATACACAAGTCCAAAGTTTTGTGTATTATAGATAGGTAAAGAAATATGTGTTATGACCTAATTGTATTTTCGGTATATATTCTTTATTTATCTCTATTTGTTATTCTTTTTAGTTTTTTAATCAACTATAACAGGTTAATTTTTTTTTAATTAAATTATCTAATTGATTGCCCTTAGTTAAAAAATACAAAAAAAGTAAAGGAGGTGTTATAATAAACATGATGTATGATAGAAAGAACCCGTAATACATTATTATATTAGACATTTTTTGTTTATATTTCTGTGTATTTATTATTTGCTAGTGTATCTTGCAGCACTTTGAATATGATGTATAGTAGATGAAACCTTCTTTATTAGTGATATTATTAGGGTAAATTACACAAAATATCTTTGAAGTTTTAGAAAATAGCACAAACCACCAAACTTTAAAAAACTTAGCAGTCAACACCATTTTCTCAAATAGACACTAACCATAGTTAAATCACTCTCTATTTTTTTCTATAATAAAAAAAAATCAATTTTCTTGTATGTGTTTTTTTTTATAAAATTCATCTACTGAATTTTCTCAAAAGTTATTTTTTCATAAAATAAAAAAATTACTTTTTCATAAAATAAAAAAACTATTAGTGAATAAAAAATTAATTTTTGTAAATTAAAAACAAATTACAAATGATGATAGTACTTTTTAATTTATTTTTTAATTTACAAAAATAATTTTTGAGGAAATTCATTAGATGAATTTTGTAAAAAAAAAAAAAAGCATATAGGAAAATTGATTTTTTTATTTATAGAAAAAAATAGAGAAAGATTTAACTATGGTTAGTGTTTATTTGAGAAAATGGTGTAGACTGCTAATTTTTTTAAAGTTTGGTGGTTTGTGCTATTTTCTAAAACCTCAAGGATACTTTGTGCAATTTACCCGTATTATTATTATCCTAGCACACTCATGTTCGGGTGGTACTTTGCCCACCACACCCATTTCTTGGTTCACCACACGCTGCTATTTTTTTCCAATTTTACCCTTCACTTGGGGATTAATCCCCATTTTTCAACTTAAAAAGAGGCCTCTGCGCACCACATTTAAAACAGAGATCCCCGTTTTAAAATTCGCTCGGAGATTAATCTCTATATTGCAACTTAAAAACCTTCACTCGGAGATTAATCTCCGTTTTTCAACTTAATTCCAACATTGTATTTCCATACAGGGATTAATATCCGTTTCCATACAGATATTAATATCCGTTTTGATACAGATATTAATATCCGTTTTGATACCGATATTAATATATGTTTCCATACCGATATTAATATCTGTTTTTCTGCAATTGATCATTTTCAAATAGTATGAATGACGAAGAATGTGGCTCAAATATGGATTTAAAAACATAACTTTACCAATTTTCCAAAATCACCAATATTGTTTTATGTCATTTATTAATATAGTTGGAATCAATGATTTTTTTTCTTTGTCATTCATGCGGTTTAAAAATGATGAATTGCAGAAAAACAGATATTAATATCTCTATGAAAACAGATATTAATATCTGTATGGAAACATATATTAATATCTGTATGGAAACGGATATTAATGTCGGTATGGAAACGGATATTAATATCTGTATGAAAACAGATATTAATCTCCGTATGAAAATACAGTATTGAAATTAAGTTGAAAAACGAGGATTAATCCCCGAGCGAAGGGCAAAATTGAAAAAAAATAACAGCATGTGGTGAACCAAGAAATGGGTGTGGTGAGCAAAGTAGCACCCCTGATGTTCATATTAAACAAAAATTCTATTATAATTTTGGTCCAATTTTCTTTTTTTTTTTTTGCAAAAGAAGCAAAGAGAAAGGCGACACTATATCTGAATCGAACCCGGGTTTTCTTGTGATTTATTCATCTTTATTGCTTTTTGAAAATTAAGTAGCTAATTTTTACCCAATATATCTGTTGTGGACCGGAATTAAGAGATATCCCGGTCGTGAATATCATGTCGGGACCAATATCTCATCCATTATAGAGATTAGGCCAGACCCAAAGACAAGACCCTTGAGGTCCAAAATATAGCCTGCAAACCCTAAATACTTCTTTATAAATACAACACATTATAATTACTCAGGTATGCTATTAATCTAATAATAATTACTTTCACCCATACAGTCACTGACTTGAGCGTCGGAGTACTTGCAGGTCCCCCACCCATCGTTGTGGAGCGCTGCCAGAACACCTAGAGACCACGGTTCTTCTCGTGATCTCGTTATCATCACCTCCTAGCCAAGTACCTATATTCTATGTCATTCCCATATTTTTAGAACGCAACAATATCTAATAACATTTCCTATTCATTTAGCCTCTCTATAAGCTAAGACTTTTATGCAAAAGTAAAATATATTTCTAAAATTATGGTGGTACTATTGCCATCAAAGTTTTCAAAATGCATCACACATCGTTATTTTTTTCTAATTTTGCCCTTCTATTGGAAATTAATTTTCAGATGAAACCGGATAATAATTTTTGGGCGTATCTAGATATGAGTTTCCGGTTGGTTTGGATACAAGTCAGCAATGTTCTTATTTAACCAACTCGGATATTAATATTTGGTACCAACCGAAAATTATTATCCGGACGAATTCAGATTTTATTTCCTGGTTGAGAGTTAAACTAATAAAAGTCCTAGCAGGTTCATTTTATAACAATACATTCAAATTCACACAATAATCACTCCCAATATCAAACTGTTAAGATGAAATCCCACATCGACTAAAAAGAGGGCTACCATAGAGTATATAAGTGGTGTGACAATTCCCCTCATATGAGCTAGCTTTTGGGATTGAGTTATGCTCATACCCAAAGCCTAATATGATATCAAGAGCCAGGTTAATTAGTTGTTATGGGTGTATTGAATACTCCCGCAAATGTCCAGTTCTGAAAAAATTTCACTTACCAGATGTGTCTAGCCTCGAGCGTGTGAGAGTGTGTTAAGATGAAGTTCTAATACCATATCAAATTGGTGTATGTGCGTAGACCTTAATCGAATATTATTATCTGATTTCACTTGAAAATTAATTTACGGTAAGAAAGCAAAATTAAAAAAAATAACTACATGTTATACAATACAAAAAGTGTGTAATGACAATAAAACCACCCCATTTGGGGTCCCCTACTTTGACTACCGTGGTCTGTGGTCTCTTTTTTTCTATACCAACCTTAAACCCACTTAATTATTTTTATCACACAAGTGTCAAGACACCTATGAAATTTACGTCTTCTTTTTCATTATTTTATTTTTTAAATGAAAATGACAATATAAATTAGTTCATTGTAAAAGTCGCATATTTTTTTCTAAAAGTAATACATTAGGGTAAGTCTAATAGTAATTTTTTAAAGTACTTTACATAAAATTTTAATTTATATCTTATTTATTTTTATTGTACACGAAAAATATTTATTTATCAAGTTTTTTACACGTCACCCTATTTGCTTGACAACTTTTGCATAAAGTGGGTAATATGTTTTTATATTAATTTATTTAATGACAACTTTAATATTTTTAAAGGAGTAATAATAATATATTCTTCTAAAAGACTGTCTTCCTACATATCATTTAACTACTTTATAAATAAAATACTAAATATCTTTAATGGGTTGAAAATTAAAAAAAACATTTAATTCATTCTTTAATTAATAAATAAGAGAATTTATAAAAATATTTAATTGGAGAATTTGAAATAATTCTTTTTTATTAATAGATGATGAATTTACTTTTTCCTACATACTGATATTTGAGGCAATCAGTGGAGATTCCAGCTATAGCTTCATATAATTCGCACCAAGACGACAACAATAAAGAGGAGCCCATATGTCTTATTGGAGACATTTGTTTTTAATATTTATTGGACACATTTATTTTGATCAATTATGAAGCAGCAAAACCTCTCTATTACGGATAACGTCATTTTCAATACTTAACCTCAGTTTTGATTGAGGTTTATAAGTAGTGTGTTGCCTGTACTATTTATTGGGCATACTTAATTGAATTATCAATATTAAAAAAAAAATATTTTTAGTTAATTTTATTAATTTATAGTAATTTATCACTTTTTTAAAAAAAATAACGTGTTTAATTAAAAAGAATAAGTTAAAAATGACTTAAAAAGAATAAAATTTAAAACATTTAGTTTTAAAAAGAATAAGTTAAAATTTCTTGATTTTGACTTAAAAGTAGCATATTATTTTAAAAATATAATAAGCAAAGTATCAAGGAGTAATATACCGTTTTAGTCCCTTACTTTGTAGTTACTATGCAGTTTAATTAGTCCCCCACTTTTAAAAATGACTAATTTAGTCCCTCAATTTGTAGGTCGTCATGCATTTTAATCCCTATCGATAACTCTCACTAACGGCGTGATGACGTGGTCCGGTTAAATGCTTATGTGGTTGTTAAGTGACAGTTAGCATTCACATAGGATTAAAACGACGTCGTTTTGGTAGAGGCAAATCATGCATTTTAGTCCCTCATTTTGAAATTTAAATTTCACTCCCAAATCACTCAGTTTAATCTCTATTTGACTGAAACCTTAATATTTCTTTTATCCTTAACCTTGAATCCCTAACATTCTCAGCAACTCTCTATCTCTTTCTTCTTTCTTCATAAACTCTAATCTCAAAACTTTCGATGCTTTCTTGGATTCTGATTCCTCCTATAGTTGCACGGCGCACCCTCATATTCTCTCTCTGAGCCATCGATTGAAGAAAGAAGATCATCGTACCTTAGCAACAAACGAAGACGACGGCATAAGGTGGCTTTGCTTTGCACGGTGTCGCAACCAGACTCCGCTATGCACGGCGACGCAAGGCACGGTGGTGCAGGGACTTGACTCTGCTTTGCATGGCATCAAAGGACTTGATTCTGCTTGGTGAGGAGATGAGGCATAATAAAGTAAATTCCTTTGTAAATTTAGGATTTTTATTTAATCAATCCTTTTTACCTAGGGACTAAACTGAATGATTTGGGAATGAAATTTAAATTTCAAAATGAGGGATTAAAGTGCATGATTTGCCTCTATCAAAACGACGTCGTTTTAATCGTACGTAGATGCCTAATTGTCACTTAACAGCCACATAAACATTTAACGGGTCACGTCATCACGCCGTTATTGAGAGTTAACTATAGGGACTAAACTGCATGATAACCTACAAAGTGAGGGACTAAATCAATTATTTTTAAAAGTGAAAGACTAAACCGCATGGTGACTATAAAATGAGAGACTAAAACGGTATATTACTGATCATTTAAGTTAGAAAAAAAAAATCAAGCCAAATGAAGCCTAGTAAATCACCAGTTTCGTCTATGAGATTTTAGACACTGAAATATTTAATTCCTGACATTATAGAAATTATTAGTTAATGCTCGTAATTGCACAATGCTAATAAGCGTTTAAGTCCAAAATATTGACTCTGTTGATCAATTGATAAAGCTCTTAAGTGACACAATTAATACTATCTCATTCTCCACGTAGACATTAAAATAACTTTGTTCTATGTATTTTTAAAATTAATTTATTTTAGTCTCTGGCCCCAATCCTCTAATGTTATATTCAATTCTTTGGTCAATTAAGAATTTGTTTGTGATTATCAAAAAAAATTAAGAACTCGTTTATTATGACTTATTTTGTATATTAATTGTTTTTTAATTTTAAAAAATAATTTCAAAAATTTTTAATATATTTGTCTGTGTTTTTAAAAATAATTAGAAACATAAAATAATCAGATTTATGTTCTTTTTTTATAAGTTACTTTAAACTGCTTTTTAAAATGATCAACTGTAATAGTAGAAGATAGAAGATTAAAAAGGTAATTATTCTCATTTTAACAAAACATAAATATCTATGAATTTTTATGATAATTAATTTAAAAAGTAATCAATTTTCTACCCATCTTTAAAACTAAATATTTTTAAACTCTTAAAAAATTTAGGGGTTGCTCACTAGATTGGATATAAGAAAATTTTAGAAAATAAAAATTTTCTGTTCATTAGTTGTTTCTGAATTTTTTCATACAAATTTTAGAAAATAAAAAGAAAAATAAAAATATAAACTAAACAATCTCTTATATTGAAAATGACAAAAAAAAAATATTCTTATGTATATGATATCATAAATACTTTGAATTTTAAACAAAAAAAAACCCTTTTATATCTCAATTTGCCCAGTGCAGCACTATCTACTTCAAATCATGTCGCAAAAGCTATTACTACTATTTATGTTTTGACAAAAGTAGAGTCCTCGTTGGCAATTTGCCATTAAAGGCAAAATATATTATTCCAAAATCATGATACTCATCATTGGTGTTGAATAGGAAAATGTTTGGTGTGTGTCAGTTTATTGGTATATTTTTAATCTCTTTTATGTAAAAAAAAAAATAGTTTTTAATATGACTGAGTATAAAACGTACTCCCATCAAATAATGTTATTTTAATCTTTTTTTTTTCTCTCAAAAGTCATGTTGTTATTTTTTTAAAGCCTAATAATTTTTTTTTCTTTTATTTGTTCCTTTACTTAATAATCATAGATGTATGTGTTAATTTAATTAATTATTTTTATTTTCACATCGTATTATTAGACTTTTGATTTAATACTCCGTGAATATATGCAAAGATTATATTACCTCTATTCGAAAATATTAAGGAGAACAATTAATTCATTTTGAATCTAATAAATAAATAGTGAATAGACTAAATTAATTTTTGACTTAAAAAGTTACTTGGTGGTCTTAAAAGACTTTTTAATAATATTATAATTTATTATTTTTAATAATATTATTATTATTTAAATAAACTAATTTATTAGTCTTAAAAAACTTTTTGAAGAGTTTAAAACCTAATTTATTTAATTAATTAAACTTTGAAGATGAACTTAACTTGAGCCTTTTTTAGACTAAACTTAAACTCTTTTCCACAAAATATCTAACATATGTATATATATATATATATTCTCATCCCTACGTGCAAATGGTGCAATAGCGTAACAAATTTCGATATTCGTTCTTCCTTCATCTGTGGTGTAGAGGCCGAGGCCTCGCCCCAATGAGAATTTATTTTATTAGTATGTATATAACTTTTTATAATGGTTCTTTCAAAGTTTTTAGGTTTAAATATGTTTTTAGTCTCTTAAATATTGAATTTCATTGACTTAAGTCCCTAATATTAAGAATTTAGGATTTACGTCCCTATAAAATTTAAAATTGTGATTTAAATCTCTTTAAAAAAAAATTTAGGTGACTTAAGTCCCTAATCTAAGGACTTAAGTCAAAATTTTTCATATTTATCAAGGACTTATGTCACCCAAAAAATTTATTAAAGGGACTTAAATTATCACTTCAAATTTTATAGGGACGTAAGTTCTAAATTCTTAATGTTAGAGACTTAAGTTAATAAAATTCAATATTTTAGGGACTAAAATCATATTTAAGCCAAATTTTTATAATGGCCTCCCATTAAAAGTTATTTTGGGTGTGTATCAAACCTATTTTACAACAAAAACTAATTCTTCTAAAATGTAAAAATCATCAAAATTACTATAATAACATAGATGTGTTTTATATTTTGGAAGATATTATATAATAATATAATATATAATAGCATAAAAATATGCCTAAAATAACTTTAGAAGATATGTTTTAAATTTAAAAAATATTATAAAATGATATAATATATAATAGTAATATATAATAGCAAAAACATGCCTAAAATAACTTTTGAAGATATATTCCAGATTTGAAAATTATTATATAATAATATAATATATTATTATTGTTAAAACTTACTCAAGAAGTTAGTTATTTTACAATTTTTACTTTGCTGCTCAAATGGTAACAAGGCGTCTCTTGCCCTCTTCTCTCTGTATGAGAATTTCCAAAATGCTAAAACCAAACCTCTCAAAATCCACTTGATATTATTTTGTGCTCTCTAACCTTGGAACATGCGCTTGTACATCATCGCTCCTTACTGTCTTGGTCAATTAGTGAGTTTTGATTGCTCTCCTAATTTCCTAATTTGTTTATCACTCTGAAGTTTCAATATTACAACAATATTGCACCTTTGTCTCTTTATTAATCGTAAGTTTTGCAATTTTAATATTTTTTAGTTGTAACATAAAGTTTTTTTTAAAAAAAATATTCTTTTGTCTTATGTTATTGTTTGAACTAATAAAGTGTTGTGTATTATCATTAATTAATAATTTGCTCATATTAGTAATGTATTGCGTCTTTCTGATGTTAATTTTTTTTTGTGGTTATCACTTTCTCATGTAAAAATTATAAGTTTTTAATCATTATTTTAAATTTTTACCTCTATTTTATGTTTTATATAAGTATTAATTATTATAAACTATTTTAATTAATAACTATTTTTAATATGTTAATTTTATAAATAAATTTAATTTAAATATTTGTTCCCCCAACAAAAATAGATTAGCTCCGCCCCCTACTGTCATGTTACCCTAGGCTATACATATCATACTACCTTATTATTAATTTTATCTTTTCAACATATCAAAAACAAAAGTTATATCTTTTCAAACAAAATTATAATAATCGTCAAGACAATATGAATTGAGATATTGCATCAAACATCAATTCAGGGAAGGGGGAGCCCATGTCTTCGTGTGACATTTTGTTCAATTGCAGCATTGCGGATAACGTCATATCTCAGTTTCTATTTTAACAACAACAACAGCAATAATAAATAATAATAATAATAATAATAATAATAATAATAATAATGATGATAAGTTTTTTGAACTTTTGTATGTGAATTTAGGTACAATTACTTTCAAATTATGTATTTTGATTTCTGAATTATTTGAAGTGTATACTTAAGTACAAAAAAACTACATTTAGTAACGGTTTTTATTAAAATTTACGACAGTTAAAATCGTTGCTAAATGTGACTTTATACTTAAATACACACTCTAAATAATTAAGGAGACCCGAAATCACACTTTAAAAATAATTGTCCTTAAGTGTAACACCCCGGGCAGGACTTCATACCCTATCCCCGACTGTGTACTTAGAGCTTAGCCACCCCTTTAAGTGGCCTATCCCCCTGCGAATAAATCTCTTTTATTCCGAGATTTGGGGGACCTATCCCCGCAAACTGCTTTGCGCCAAAAAAAGCCCACGCATATTAGCGAGGGCCAGAGTCCCGCTAATTTAACGAGGGCTAGAGCCCCCGCTAAATTAGCAAGGGCCATAGCCCCTGCAAAAGGCAGCGCATATTAGCGAGGGCCATAGCCCTCACAAATTTTACTGAATTTTTTAATTTTTAATTTTTAATATAATTTTCACAAAAAAACCTGGATATTTAACAGATTAATAAAGCTGTAAAAAATCCATAAAAAAACAACAAAGATATACAAATTCATATTTAAACAAATCCAACAACAAATAAAATGTTTCAACAAAATAAAGTATTAATACATAACAACGTTAATAGCATGAAACTAAATAAAATAAAAAACATGCAGCAGAAGTATAAACTAAAGTGTTCAGACATCGACAAGATAATAACATCAACTAAGATCGACGACGGCGGGAAGGCTGGACTGTAGGACGATCGATGACATCCTGGTCATCATTCTCGTCATCATAATCTGGATGAGGATGACGTGGTCTGGATGGTTCCTCGTTATGTAACACAGTACAAGACTCCATGGCTTGCATACGCTACATCATCATGTCCATGTTTCGCTGCATCTCTAGCGTCAAATCCTCACGGACTTTACGTAACTCCTCTTCATGAACACTTTGTAACTGATCTATCTTCTCCTGAAGCCGCAAACACTCTGCAGTGTTTTGCGAGCTCGATCCGTCGGAAGTCGCCTTACAAGTTTGGGAGGAGTAGAAGTTGGATCGTCCCCTACGTGAAAAATGAGATGCCATATCTCCAACGCCATCAAGACGGCCACGATTCTTTCCTCCAACAGTTTCGGCCCAAGCCGAGAGCATAAAGTCTCTATCTGCCTGCTATGAGCCATCAAGAGTCAGATCGTCAACTTGTGATGCCGCCTTCTTCATCCTACTGTCAAATGCATTCTGAAAAATAAAATAAATTAGCCATATGAGATAAAAATAAAATTTGGCAAACATAAATTATCGACTTATGTTATCGCTCTTACATAGGTATCTTCGGAGCGTTTATCAACCCATCCTCCATCCTTCTTACGATGAGTGGCAACGAATAATTCGTCAGGTGTCACTAAGCGGTCCTCCTTTTTAACATGTAAACAATAATAAAATATTTATAAAGAAATACATAATTGTGTAAACATATAATTAAGCCGAATTTGATTCAAAGATAAATACATATCATATTCCTAATCAAAGATAATGCATCAGTTACCATATGATCCATCATCTCAAATTGATTATCATCATCAGCCCAATCGTGATTGCTTGACTCACCAACACGATCCGGTTCTTCTGGCCTCTGTTCACCGTGTTCAGTCCAAATCCAATATCCCGCCTTAAAATCGTGTTTGTACAAGTGCAGTCTAACGTTAGCCTCCCCTAAAATTTTCATGTTCCTATACTTCACACATGGACATCTTATCCCTCCTTCAGATATATAGTAAGGAGATTTTTTAGCCTTCTTTACAAACTCTTTTACACCATGAATAAATTCAGCTCTTAATTCTCTCATAGCAATGTCAACTCTATTATACATCCAACTACGATCTATGTTCTGCATTAAGTATATGACAATGCACAATTTTAACTAAACTTACAAAAATTTTGGCAGCATAACATCTAATATTTGGACATTTCCCAATTTCAAAAACATAGAAAATTCAAAACAACATAAACCAGCATCTTGGTACTTCAGTATTTTCATCAGGGTCTCACCTATCCACTAACAAACAACAAACACATACACCAACATTAAAAAAAATTAAAACCAGCATGCTGGTACCCTATCCACTAACAAACAACATACAATTCCTAACACATGTGAACAAATATATTCTAGCTAGTTTTAACATATTACCTACACTAAAATTACCTCAAACTCCAAAACCGTAAGCTCCTAGCTAGATCCAAGCTCCAAGGTCAAGCCCGAAAATCAAAAACTGTAGTCAAACCAAATTTGTCTCAATTCAATTTCATCCGAATTGAAAGCAATAATAGCTTATGAAGTGATTAATTAAAACAACAATATGTTCTCAAGTAACTTAAACAACAATATCTTGTTCACGTACTAAACATATTTAACATACTCAATCTAAGTTAATCATCAAGTAATTTAAAACAACAATATGTTCTCAAGTAACTAAAACAACAATATCTTGTTCTCAAGTAATTTAAATTATGCCATAAACATTCAATCTAAGTTAATTATCATCGAAAACTATAACATACTCAATAATATTTCATAAACATTTTTTTATCCATATTCACTTCAAAATTATGCAATTCTAATTCAAACTTTTCTTGTTTAAATGCAAATTTTTAATTCTATTACACATGTCTAATTCAAACATTCTAGTTAGTTTGTAACACTTAATTAAATTTAATCTATAAGCATTCAAAATACTACAATATAATAAAATATCTTAAGCCATAATTAATTCTATAAACTAAACATACATACCCTAATTAATCCTAAATATCTAACATAAGTCATAATCAATCCAAAATTTCATATATTATCATAAATTAATCCTAAATATTACAAAATACTACAATATAAAATATCTTACATAATCCATAATTAATCCAAATTTTCATATATTATCATAAATTAATCCAAAATACTACAATATCTAACATAAGCCATAATTAATCCTACACACTAAACATACCATAATTATTCCTAAATAGTAAAAAAAAACTAACAAAATATAAACCGAAAAAATAAAAGAATTATACAAATACACAATTTCATCCTAAACATTTTCAAACTTATAATTTTCAAATAGAAAAATGAGATTAAAAAATTTAATTTTTCAAAAAAAAAAAAAAAGAAGTTTGAGCCACCATCCATGGTGGTCGTGGCACCACAACAGTGGCGGTGCCACCATGTGGGGGCGGCCAAATAATAAGGGAGACAAGAGAGGGAGAGAGAGTGCCACTTACCGGAGAGGGAAGAAGAGATTTTTAAGCTTCAATGGAAGGAGTAGCTTGTAGAGGTCACTGGAGATGAGTGGTGGTTGCCAGAATATGATGGTGGTGGCTGGAAATCTGGTCTGCAATGGGGGGTGGGCCGGCGGCGACTTGAGAGAAGAGGAGAGGATAAGATTTTTTTTGTTTTCAAATGAAGGGATAAGTGAGAGAGAGAAACTTAAAAACACATTTTAAATTATTAGCGGCGGCCAAACCCCCTCAAAAGGCCGCCGCAAATTATTAAAATTGGTGTCGCCGTTAATTACCTGGTTTTAATTTTTTTTTTTGCTATTTTAGCGGCGGCTCAGCCACCGCAAATTTCCTTTTTTTTTCTTCTCCACTGTAGCAGCGGTTTGGCCGTCGCTATTTACTGCTATTTTTTTTAATTATCGTTGCGTTAGCGACGACTTTAGCCGCCGCAAATATTAGCGGCGGTGAGGCTGCCGCAAAATTGTCCTATTCACCCAGCCTCCCTGTAATGACGCTGTAGCGACGGTCAGGCCGTCGCAATTTGCGACAGAGTTGTGGCTCCCGCTAATTTTGCGCAACTATTTTGCAACTTTCTAGTAATGTCTTCACATGGTATCGATTAAGCCTCTCGACTCTTACCAATGGCTTATGCTTCCACAGCTTTTGTTCCTCAAACATTATACTCCTCGATTTCCTACAAACTCACTGAAGACAACTTTTTGACATGGATGCAGCTCATTGAATCAATAATCAAAGGAATTTGGCTCAACAAGCACATCCTTGGGAGTCATGCAATTCCGGAAAAATTCCTCACTAAAGAAGACGTGGTTAAGGAAATACTCAATCCAGATTATGAAAATTATGAGCAACAACATAATTTTCTCAAATCTTGGTTGTTGTAGTCCATGGATGCAAAACACAAAATTAGTGTTATTGGTTGTGAATGGAGCTAGGAAATATGGCAAATTCTACAAACAAACTCATTCACCCATCGACAAGGTTTAAAATTATTGTTGCAGTCTTATTATATTTACGATCACGTTGCATTCAATGCAATGAAATACGATTAAATGTGATTTTACGACCTCTAAAACCTTTACGTTTTGACACAATATTGCTTTATAGACCCAAATTTAAAACTTTGCATAACGGATAACAAAACATCTAGTTTTTGAGCCTTGTGGTAGTGCACGCTATAGTGCTGTCCTACTATACAATAATAATTAAGTATTATTTATAATTAATCTTAATTAACAATAATTAGATCACAATTTCCAACAATGACCAACCTCAAAGATGCTTAAACCTTTTGAAGATTGTCCTTCTTATGAGAGCCTGATGGTTTGCTATGGGGACATGTCCTATGTCTTAGGTAGTATTTGATAACGGTACATAATAGAACAAAGTGAGAAACTGAATGGAATAGAACAAAACCGTGTACTGTGTTTAGTGACCATAGAACACAAAATCATATGTATTATTTTATATTTAGTACAGATTAAAATATAGAAAATATTTTTTGTAATAAATATAAAATTTTACTTTACTCGATAGAAAGTATAAAATTAAAGGAAAGATAAAATAGTATATTTTTTTAATTTCGTTTTTTAAAAATTATGAGTATGACTAAATAATAATTTTAAAATATATAAATTTTATATTAATATTTTATGAAAAAATAAATTATTAAATATAAACTTCTCTCAAGAAATACAATTATAAAATATATTTTTAAAAATAACTTTTAAATATAAATTATGTTGAATATATTTTTATTAAATTTCTTTAAAAAAATATTTTTTGTTAAAAAAAATAATATAAGGTTTAAACTAAGAATTTAAATATATATTATTTTTTAATAAAAAATTACTCTATGAAAATAATGATAATTATTCTCGGTGTGTTATGTTCTCTTTCACTCCATCCTATTCAATGGAACCAATTCATCCTGTTCATTTGTTTTAGTGTCCTATTCTGTTTCTTTTGATTGATGTACCAAACGAGAAACAGTACACAATGTTATGTTCTGTTCAAAAACGTCTGTTAAACGCTATCTTAGAGTCTATCCATGATCAATGAAAAATTCTTTTTCCTTCTTTTCTAGTGGGTGGTGGACCTAAGAACCACTTCCTTGTGTAAAAAAAAATCTTATGAAAATTCAAGTGGCCTATGGCAAAACCACTCACTTTTGATCTTCAAAGAGACATTTGTGTAACTATTTTGATTGATAAAATGATTAAAAATATCATCAATTTAGTACTATTTTGGGATTCAAATATAAATAAAAATTGTATATATGGTAATTTAAAATATAAGTAAATTTTAATTACTTTTATTATGTCATTTAATGTTATTATTATTAAAATATTATTAATTTAATAAATTAGCTAAAAGATAATAGTATTGTATATTAAATATTATAAAAGATATTTTAATAAATAAATTTTATCTTTTACATAAAATTAAAAAATAAAATACATTTAACTAACATTCTTAATATGTATAAATTAATTTATAGTTTTTTTATATTTAAGTCCGGAATATTACTCCGTTACTTCCTTTCCCTTAAATCATGAGCAATTATTTTCTTTAGCTCCGTCACCTGGTTATGTGTATAGTATATTAAGGGTTTGTTTGAAACAATTTTTATTTTTTAATTTTTAAAATTGTATGGTAAAACAATTTTCAGAAATAGTTTTAAAAAAAAGTTAGAGCAGTTTTTAATACAAATTTGTAGGTAAATTCAGAAAACTGAAAATTAAAAATAGAAACAATTTTAGATGTTTCAAAATTTTAATTTTTAAATACTAAAATATGAAAACTATTTTTCAAAACTCGTATGCTAAATGAATTTTTAAAATTTTTACTTTTAAAAATAAAAAACTGTTTTTAAAAATAGGAATCAAACAAACCTTAAATATTCTGTTTTTCAATGAATTTTCAACTTGTGCAATATGGTGAGGTCGCAAACCCAAAGTTTTAACTTTTAATTAGAACCATATGGTTCGTTACAAGTTAAGTTAATTATAACATGAACTAACTCAACTCGATTCGATTTTTTGCGAGTTAAGATATATATAACTCGACTTAATTTGTTCGAGTTAGCGGGTTAAGCAAGTTGAGTCGCTTAAATATTTTTTTTTAAAGTTTAAAAAAATGAAATTCCAAAAAGACATGAAAGTTTAGAGGACAAAAGCCAATAAAAATGAAAAAAATTATGTCATCATATAAAACTATAATTCATAAAAAATTACATTATTCACCACACATTATAATCATATGGATTTTGTTAACATAATTAAGGACACTGAATAAGTAACACAAATAAAAAATAATTATTAAAAAGTATAGAATTTAATAATACAAGTACGTCTTCGTTAATTATAATTTTCATTACAAACTCTAATCATAATTTCATGTCTCCAAATCTAAAAATTCACAAATTCACATAAGTCACACATTTTAATCTTAATTTCATGTCTCTATATTTAAAATTCACAAAATTTCCTCCTTATAATCATAATTTCAAAATGGATTTGGCTTGCTAGCCAACTCGTCTCAACCCGACTCGACTTACAAATTCTTGTGGGTTAAATGAATAGAGTTATCTTTGGATTAAATTTTTTTGAGCCAGTGTTTTTACAACCCAACTCACCCATGAGCCGAGTCTAGTGAGTTAGCTCGTGAGCTTGAACCCATTTTCATTGCTTACTTTTAATAATTAGTGTCCCTCTCTCTCAGAAAATAGAAAAGACCAGTGAGACTATTGTCACTTCAAAATAATTATCTCCACTTTTTTTTAAAAATATTTTTTAATTTAAAATAATATTTCATAACCAATCAAGTATTAATATAAATAATATTAGAATAGTTAAATGAAAGTGACAATAAATATTTTGGAACTACAACTAGAGTGGTCAAAACGAGTCAATCCGGCTCACCCGAGTTGACTCATCACAGGTTAACAAAAAAACGAGCCAACTCACATAAAAGGTGAGCCATGAAAAACATAACCTGACTTAACCTAGGTAGTGAGTTAAACGGGTTGGCTCACTTAAATAATAATAAAAAAAATTTAAAAAAATAACCAATTGTTTTTAAAAAATAATTGCATCAATTAAATAATTAAAAATAAAATATATATCATTCACCACTACTATAAATATAATTCTCTTAATTAAGTAAATATTATAAATTTATAATAAAAAAATTAGGTATATGCAACTAAAAGTCCTTATATTCTCTATTTTTTATGTGATGAATTAAACGGATGAACCTGACTTAATTTATATTTGACATTGAGTTAAATGAACTGACCTAAATTTACCCTCATCATTATTCTCTTCATAGGTATGCCAAAAAAAAAAAGAAATTACTTGCAAAAGAAAAAAATAATATTTTTTTGCTTTGAATGAAACAGATTTATTTATTTCTTTTTGGGACAGGAACCTCTTCAAGGGAACAGAGATGTGGAAGGAAGAGACTCTTCTCAAGGTAAAAGTTTTACTGCTTAATGAGACTTGAATATTCTTATGAACCATAGGTAGAATCTTTAGTTTTATGTCTTTGTCTTTTTGGTTTTTTTAATTGCAGAAAGAAATAGCCAAGCAACAAGCTACTATTGTTAATTCTCGCGGCGAACGTAAGCAAAGCTTATGCAATTTTGTTTTTATTATGAGACTACTTAATTAAGGGTCAACTTTTTGACACTATAATAAATCTGTGAAATTAAATATTTTCAAATTAATCATAATTGAAGTTTATAATAATTAATAGTTTTATGCAGTTTCTGATATGATTTTAGTTCTTTGATTGTATGGGTAATAGTAATTGTGCTCTTTCCTGAAATATGCAGTTTTAATCGACACACAATATGAGCCGTTGATTCCTAAAGAAGAGAAGTCACCAATGGTATGTAAGCCTCTCACACTTTTAAATTTTTTATTTGGTTGTAGGTGAGCAGGAAACTGATAATTAATATTTATTCTTAAACCTTTCAGCAAATTCTTTGTTTCAACCTTAATTGGAAAAGGATTCTGGTCCTAATGGTTGTGTGGGTTTCTTTCCTACTACTTCAAGTGATCAAGGCAAGTACCTCTCTGTGTGTGTTTTGTTTAAGTTTAAATAGAGTAGAAATGAATGTATTTTAATACAACTAAGAGTAATTTTCACGTTTTAAATTCACATTTAATCAGATTTGATGTAAAACCAAACACACTCTCCTCTTTTCACATTGCAAGTCTGTTCAATTTTTTATTTTTATTTTTTGTTTTAAATTGAAAATCTATTTGGTTTTGATTGGCAGAATGGTGTAGAGGTGTGCAGTGTATGGTACTGGGTGCTTTTCTGCTTACAGGTATATGACAGTGACAGCAATTGCATCATCAGCACAACTTGTTATTACTTTACTTCACTTATTATTATGGGGTCAGAAGTCAAACTTTTTGTCTTTTTCTTTCTGTTTCAGTTTCCTATTGCACTTGTGGTTTTTGGCTATGAAGCAGTGAAGTTGTACACAGATCATAAAAGAAGGATGAATACAGGGAATCAGGAATCAATTTGTGAGGCTTCAATTGAATGGACTGCTTTGCATATTCTATTTTGTGCACTTTGTGGTATCTTAGGAGGAACTGTTGGAGGCCTACTTGGTTCTGGAGGTGGGTTCATTTTGGGCCCTCTTCTCATTGAGATTGGCGTCATCCCCCAGGCAGCGCATGTTCTCTCGCTTTTGTCATTTTTATAAGATACCATTTAGAAGGTTTTAATGGTCCTTATTATATGAAATTTTGTAATTTCCATAAAGCGTTTATTTCTTGTTTCCTTATTAAAGACTTACTATTTTTAATCTTCAAAATTATTTGCAATAGTCAAACACGTTATTCAAAGGAGGATGAAATTGGTATTTCATACAATTTTTTTTAGAATACAAATTAAATTAAATTAAACTTAACTATTTTAATTGGTATCTGTAATTTCGTTAAAATCCTTTTGTATTAAGGATTGGAGGGAGTATATATCTTTTCAAATGAACAAAAGATTTTGGTTTCATGCTGAAAGTTCATTCAAGTTAACTTCCAAGGTTTTTTTTAATGTGCAGGTTGCTAGTGCAACAGCAACATTTGTGATGATGTTTTCATCCTCTTTATCTGTGGTGGAGTTCTACCTTCTCAGGAGGTTTCCCATTCCTTTTGGTAACTCTTCAAGCTTATATTTCTAATTTTCCTGCCATTTAGATTCTCATTCTTCGCAAACCAGAAAGTTAAATGAGTTTCAAGAATGGCCAAAGTTATGCGTATGCAAGCCAAAGAAATACAGGGAAGAAAAGTCACTTTCAACACTTCATAATCTGTCTAGATGCTTATTTTCACTTTTTTGTATTGAACTATATGCAATTTATTATATAAGTGCCTTACTATGCAAGAAGTTTGTGTTATCAACTTTGTCAACAGCCATATTACAAAGATGTTTATCAACCAGCTGTTTATTATACTTAGGGAGGCTAATTTTCTTGGTCATTATAACTTCATAATCCTGCATAAATTTCGTTCCATATCTGAAACAAACAAACCAACCATAAGGCAAAACCGTTACTAGCAATTCACATCTATTTCTCATCTAATTTTCAAAGCATTGTTAGCCTCTTTTTCATTTATTAGATGAGCAGCTGATAGTGTTGTTATCAACTGTGCAAGATTCCACAAACCAATGTCAGGCTTTTTTAGTCCCCGAACTAAAGAAACCCTAACATTAATTCATAACTTGCTAATTTTCTAGGCATATTAGTCCCCAAACTTGCAATTTTCTTACCATATTTTTCCCTCTTGGGACTAATATACCCGACAAATTGACAAGTTATAGACTAATAAAAAGGCATTTTTAGTTTAAGTACTAATGTGAAATTCATGTATAATTTTGAGGACTAATTTAGTTGTTTACTCGAGAACACGTTACTTATTGTTGTCATTTTATTTCTTTTGGAGCATTGTACCTCACTGCAGTGTCTATTTTGGCTGGCTTTTGGGGACAATTCTTTGTGAGAAAATTAATGGCAATTCTTAAAAGGGCCTCAATCATTGTATTCATCCTTCAGGAGTCATTTTTGCCGGCGCTGTTACCATGGGTAAAACAAATCGACGCCAACTTCTGATTTACATATATTGTATGTTTGGTTTCACGTTTGGATAGAGTAAACATGAATCTATTTCAACACAAGTAACTTCCATATATTTAGTCGACATTTGACTTGATTTGACTTGAAACCAAACACAGAATAATAGTTTCTACATTTGAAGTTCTAGTATAATACATACAAGTAGCAGATGTAACCCCCTTTTTCTTTCAGGTGTTGTTGGCATTGAGAAGAGCATTCAAATGATCCACAACCACGAGTTTATGGGATTTTTAGGCTTTTGCAGCAGTCAGTGATTCATGAAGTGTGCAGTGTTCAACAAAACACAGTAAATACCGTAGTAGTTTGTGTAAAAAAGGTTGTAAATTCAGGGTAGTGCAAAATAGTGTTCATGAAAGTTGGTCAACACCTAGTTGACCAACAGGGAATCGTTTATTTATCTCCAAGTAATAAAAAAGGCTAGCTCGCCCTCCTATTTGGGAAGCACAGTTTGAAGTTAAATGTTAGCTACTGGCTAACATTTTTCTCATCACAGTTGCAGCAAATGTTTGGATATGTTTTTTCTTTCTCTTCAAATTGTTGGTATTCATCCAATTCAAGAGTTAGTGTGAAAATAGCTTGTAAAGTCAGGGTAGGACAACAATATTAAGAAATGTTGGTCAATGGTATGTTGACCAAAAGGAAGGTCCTTTTTCTACATGTAATAAACAAGGTTTGTTTGTCCTCCCCTTTGTGAAGATATGTTTGTGGTGTAGTGTTAGCTACTTGCTAACACTTATCTCATTGCATTGTATATCATTTATTTGTAATTGTTCTTTTTTTTTTTTCTTTCTGATGAGTATTCATTCAATTGTAGGGTTAGGTAAAAAATTGGAAACGATTTGTTGGTGTGGATAATTATGTTTTCTATTTAGTATTCAACCTCCTATTGGTACTTCAGACATAGCGCATCCACAGGAGTTTGAACCAAGGAGCGACTACTCAAAGCTTTACTCCTTAGCCACTAGACTAATCTGTTGGATGCGGCTAGAAAACTTATGTTATAGACATTATAAAGTGCGAGTGTCCTTTCAGACTTAGAGGAAGACCTATTCCAAATGAAAGACGATAGAAACTTAGCATTGTCAATAGGTAGCCCAATCATGAGAGAGTTGATGTATTAGTTGGACATCTATATCCTAGTTGTCTAAAACCACATCAAAAGACACTAGTCACAGACATGATCAAGCATCAAGTATATTGCTTACACTAAAGGAACATGATCAAGAAAATGCAAGTATCATAAAAACAATATACAATGAAAGGTATGCGTACAAGAAATCTAAAAGGTTTCCTCGAACAGCAAGCAACACCTTATAAAGATATTGGAAGGTTGCCTTTGATTATTGATGACCAAACCAAAGTTCAACAAAAGCGATCAAAAGTAAAGAATCTATTATTAAAAATTAGTTCTACTCAAAATTAATTTTACTACCATGTATTCAAACACACACTTTGCTATAAACGACATTCTAAGTTAAAACAGAGCATCTAAAGAGCACCTATGTTGTCAAAAAAAGAACGTTTATTGAAAAACAAAAAATTAAATGATCAAAAGTTTTAAGTGTTTACATGATCACCACTAGGACATTTATGACAAAAAAAGCAAACACGTAAAAGAGACACGATATTATCTATAGCATCCCTTAAATTAGTTTCAAGTAGAATGTGCCAAGTCCTAATTTATTTCCTTAGATTTGTCTGTTATTAAGTCCTTTGCTCTTGGTTTGTTTTGTTTCTTCAAGATATTTTCTTAAATCTTATAAAGCCGAAGGCTTAGTTGCAATTTTTAATATGTTGGCTTGGGCTCACACTAGCTAAATTACAAGTCACCTCACCAAATAACTCACTCCACCCCACTTACTCTCACTCTCATGCCACACTCACACTAAAGCACTCAACTCTAGTTTTCATTTTCTCTCAAACCCTCTCCTTCTTTTCTTCCTCACTCTTGTGCAGGCACACACCCACTCCACTTCATCACTCAAATTCTCCAATTTCTTCACATGTCTAAACCCTTGCTCAATTTTCTCTTCCTCCATGAAACTCTAAATCCACTCCTCCAACACTTAGAAACCCCATATGCAAGATGGATCTCCACCAACTCCACCTCCTTACCTCCAAATCGGCTGCTTGTTTGGATTAGGATAAAAGGAGGGCAAGAACAAGAAAGTGAAAGTGTTTGAGGATTAACCATCTTGAGATGAAGGGAGAATTGAGAGGAAGAGGACTTGGATTGAGGTAACCATATTTTCTAGTTCTTGTGTGAACTTAGTGTGTGATTTGCAAGCGATGTTTGGAACCCTAAGAGGTTGTGAACTTGTGAAATTTTGGAATATTGGGTTTGTTTTGTAGGAATAGACTCTTGGAATGGTTTTGATATGAGTTCTAGGTGTTTGTAGGTAAAACTCTGCAAATTTGCATGTAGTATTCGAATATTGGTACACAAAACCAACATATTCGGATACATATTCAAATATGGAGTTACAACACTTGAATATTCGAATATATATTTGAATATGGGTACACAACACCATCATATTCAAATACATAATCGAATATGGAAATGAAACTTAGAGAATTTGACTACATTGTCTTCTACAACAGTATAGAGCTCGACATTTTCTTTCTAATGGCACCAATTTCACCTAAATCTGATAAGTATAACTTAATTTTCTCATTTTGCTACTTTCTTATAGGAACTTAGATATGACAAAACTTTAAATGGGCATGTATGATGTATATGTGGTTTATAAACAAACCTTTGAAAAAGTAGTTTTGAATTATATATATGACTGAATTGTAAGCATTTATGTTGAGAGGAGCTATACAACTCTCGATGCTTTATGTGTTAAGTTTTCATCAGATAACTTGCAAGGGTGTTAGGGAACCTTCACTGCAAAACTTGTAGGGATGATTGCTTATGTGGCAGTAAGGGTCATGGAGGGATGCTTCCTTGATTGAGTGAGCTCATTCTTTGGTGCCTTGCCGACACATTTGTTTGATTGACTGACTTGAGTGTATTAACTTCTACTAAATTTGAAACTTCGATTAAGTTGTCAACTATATATGAATTGCATGTATAATTGTAACAGTTTCACTTCAGTTGCTGAGAACACCATGTGTTTCAGTTCCAGGTGGTTACCGAGGTATATTTTATATATCTTACAATTGTAGTGTTTTTAGTTGCAGGAAAAGACCAGTTAGAGGAGCGAGGAGGCACTCTATTATTCTATTTTATATGCAGAAGTCTTTCCTTTATCTTAGAGTAGGTGATGTGTTCACGGAAGGCGACTGACTTATTTTTCATTTCGAGGAAGGATATTGATTCCACACTCAAAAAAGGGACTAGAAGGTGAGTGATAAGTCGTGGTTTTGATCACCACAATCAAATATTGATAGGATTAATTTTAGTTCTTATCTCAAGAACTAAAGAAAAAACTCTCAAACTAGAAAAAACTCACTCAAATTTCAACTTATTCAAAAGCATTATAAAGAATACCAATTTATTATAGGCTGAGTGGAATGCGCACATACATTGCATTTTTACTACTTATTCCACTAAGTATTTAATTCCCACTATAATTCTCACTATGCATTTGATGCTCACTAACATTAAACCTAGGAATAAACTCCCACTATATCATAATGACTTAGTGACTCGAAAGTACATTAAAAACACACTAAAGAGAGACTAAAAGACACTTGTAAAAATCAGCCTAAAAACCTATACAAAAATTACATTAAATTTTAGTAAATGAGCTTTATTTAATAACTCATCAATCCTAAGCTAAATAGCTCAAAAGCTAATTAAAATCCAGCCCCTATTTGCATCTTGAATTATGTGAATTTAGCTTCAATTTGTTGTCTTCAAATTCGCCTCAACTTTAAATTTTCTATGCTTTGTTTGGATCATATCATTACCTCCCTTTTCAAGAGGATTCGTCCTCGAATCCGGTGATTCATTGATCCTCCGGGGTCAAATGTAAGTCTCTTTCTCTCATTGTTGGCTTTGTTAGCACATCATTCTATATTCGGTAAAGAAGCTCCTCGAATACGGTATGCATGCATTCCTTTTGGAAGCACATTTTCAAATTGCTGCAATATAAACTTAACACCAGTATGAAAGAACTTAACATTAGTATTCACACAACACTCTTTAGGTAGGATTTTGTCCCTGGCTTGCTTTGAGAAAAATGCTCTCTTCATTTCACTTTTCTTTGCAAAGAGACTCACAAATTTTCTCTCACTCTTTTGTTCTCTCTCTTTTCCTCCTTTCTCTTGAAATTCCTCACCATTCTTTTTTTCACTTTTGTTTCATTTGTTATTCTCTCCTTCTATCTCTTTTTTGGAAAACTTTTCAATTTCTTTTCCTTCATTCTCATCTTCTCTAACTTTCTCATGAATTTCACTCTCACATGAATTTTGCTTTTCCACATTCTCTTCATTCTTTTTTATTATCTCAAACTTTTTCGCTTTTTCCTCTAACACTTAATTTTCTTTTTCACATTCTTTTTCTCTTATTCTTTCCTCTCTTCTCATTTTCACTTCCTCGCTCATGGTTTATCCATGTAACTCATTTGCTTCACTTTCTTTATAATAATGGAAAATTTTCTTCTTAGGCTTTTCCTCACATCTTTTTGAATTAAAAGATCTATTCGTTAGAATGCCTTTCATCTTGGGTTGTTCAATCTTTTCATCGAATGCTGCTAATTTCTCTTTGAACAACCTTTCATTTGTTGGGTTAATGCCTCTAATTGACACTTAAAGATTGTATTGTCTTGAAGGAAAATCTCCTCTTTGAAACTTGCCATTTGAAAACCAAAAGCTGAAGCTTTGATACTAATTGACGTGTTCGCGGAAAGGGACCGTCTTAATTTTTTGTTTTGAGGAAGGATATTGATGTCACACTTAAAAAAGGGATGAGAATGTGAGTGACAAGTCATGAGTTTGATTGCTACAATCAAAGATTGATAAGATCAGTTTTAGTTCTTATCTCAAAAACTAAATGAAAAGCTCTCAAATTAGAGAAAACTCATATTTTATTCAAAATTCAACTTATTCAAAAGCATTATAAAGAGTACATATTTATAGGCTGAGTGGAATGCTCATACATGACATTCTTACTACATATTCCACTAAGCATTTAATTCCCACTATAATTCTCATTATGCATTTGATGCCTAAGTCCCACATCATCAGCCTCACTCTTCAGGATGCGATTTAAATACCTGTTAGACTACTTCTCATATTGCATTTTGATTTTGTGATGGAACCTTAACATGTATCAAAGCCAGAGCCTAACACTTCGCCAGTTCCGCTAGGCTCCCAGTTTGTATGGGTCTCCGATACCCTGCGTTTGGCCCGGCAAGCTCACCTATTCTAGCTGGCTATGTTGGAGAAGGGATGTTAGAAATAAGTTCCATATCGCATACCTCACTCTTTAGGGTGTCGTTTAAATACCTATTAGGCTACTGCTCATATTGTCAATTGGTTTTGTGATGGAACTTTAACACCCATTAAAGAAATAAATAAGAGTAAGCTATAACACACAATTTCGTAATCAATCTAACATACTCAATACTAATTGAAACCTAACACTCAATTCTATAATTCATTTATGTATAGTTCAAGTATACTCAAAAGTGCATCAATACATTCGCTACTTTTGCAATTTCTATTTCTATTTTTAACACTACTAAATTATTTTGTATTTTCCAATAAAACTACACTACTTTTGCATACAATTATTAGGGGTTCACAATCACATACAATCTATGCTCTATAATAAGTACATGACAAAACAAAAAAAATTAGAAAAATTTCAACAGCATAACCCCTATAACATGAACATTTCCCAAAATTCAAAATCCAGGAATTTAGAAACTAACAAATCAAAATCCAAAAAAAAAAAAATCCAGCATTCAAGTTCAACAATCCACAAATTCAATACAGAGTTCAAATCCTATATGTTACTAAGTTCAACATTAATTATAAGTTAAGTTAGTCAGATACTTACCTCAAATTCTAAAACCAAAAACAATAAGCTACAAGCAATATCTAGAGGCATTACGACGCAACCTTCAATTCAAGCAAAAAAGAGCATATTATAAAATACCCTATTATCAATAAAAAGAGCAAGCTTAGAACAATATTTTCAACTTCTACTATCAATAATTCAACTAAAGATTACATATTCAATGATGATGTAAACTTTCTATATTTGTTTCTTCTTCTTCTACTAATTCAAAAATACCCTCTTTATATTATAAAATTCATTTTTTTATTCCCTTGTTAGTAATTGATAACAAATGCAATTTTAAAGTAAATGCAATTTCTAATACTACTATCCTACTTTTGAAATTTCTATTACTAGTACACTATTTTTGCATTTTGTAATAACACTATTCTCTTTATTTTGCAATTTCACATATACACTACAATTTCAATTTCTAACACAACTAGTCTACTTTTACAATTTCACATACACATTGCAATTTCAATTTCAATTTCTATATATACTTCGACAATTTCAAAGTAAATGCAATTTCACAATGATACACAAATTGCAAGTCCTATGAGATATGAATTTGAATTTTACATACATGCTTTACAATTGCATGGAGGTCGTGGTGGAGGGCGCGGTTGAGAGTGGTGGGGGCGAGGTGGTGAGAGAGAGGGTTTGAGGTGGACAGGTGAGAAGAAATGGGTTTGGAGAAGGAATGGATTTTGTGGTGGAGGTAAAGATGGATTTGAAAGAATTAATTATAGGTTTGAGAGATTTAGAGATAGAGGAAGAAATGGGATTGGAGAGAAATGAATTTGGAGAAGATAAGGTTTGTGGTGGAGAAATAGTTTGGATAAAGAGATAAGGTGCTCTCCTTTCCTTATCTATTTTGTTTATCGGAGCACTGCAGCGGCAGTATATACCGTCGTTGCTGCTTTTAAAATATAAAAAAAAAGTCTTTTAAAAAAATTCGTAATCCTTAGCGACGGCCTTGACCGTCGCAAAGTAGCGACAACAAGGTCAGAGGTTTTATTTTTAAAAAAGTTACAAAAAAAGCTGTTTTTTATTAAGTTTTAGGCTATGATGAGTGACGGCCTTTGACCGTCGCAAAATAGCGACGACGAGGGCCATCGCAAGCGTTCATTTTTTTATTTAAAAAAAAGAAATTGGACGGGGGACTGTCGACGACTAGACCGTCAGAAATAAGCCAACAAATAAAAAACAATAAAATATGTTTGATGCCGTCGCTAATCCCTTAATACCGTCGCTAGTTTCACGTGGCTATTTTGACACATTTTTGTAGTGAATAGTGAATTTATTAGTCTAAATTAAAGAGCTTAGCCTTTGATTATAACATCATTTAAATAGGCTTAGGTGCCTTGATATGTATGATATAATAAAGGAAATCTATTTCATATATATAATTATTTTGACAAAATTAAACTTGGTTCATTCTGTAATTTCAACAACAATTGTCACAGAAAGGTATGTCGTGAACATGGACACAAAGCCAACAAAAAATGCAGGTTCCACCGCATGGCACCACCGTGAATTCAAGAAACAAAATAATTAAATTAAAATAATTCGAACCAAAATAATGATAAAAAGAAGGTGTGTGTGTATATATATATATATAATAAAATTAATTTACAACGAAATGAGCAAAATATATATGTATGTATGCATACGTACCATCGGAAGCATTATAATTAGCAATTGAAGGATTGTTAATATTGTTATTAGCATCAAATAATGATGAAAGACGACTTGTGGCCTCTCCAACATGGTATGTCACAACCACCATCAATAACAGAATCAACACAATTTTTTTTATGGAGGGCATTGCCATTTTTTTGTTGTTGAAAATTGAGAGGCAAATTAACTTCTAATGAATTTTTAGAGCTTTTATGCTTATAAGTTTTGTACAAAGCCTATCTCTTGCTCACTATTTATAGAGCTCCTTCCAGTGCCCAGGTATATATATGATTTCTTTTTGTAAGGATATACATGACATGATGCATGATTTCTATGTATATATATTATATATTATTTCTTCTTTATGCGTTTGGTACATTGTACATCATACACATTAAAATTGCTCAACTGTAATAATAGTAATGAATTTGAATAACACAATTAAGTGATTTGTGTTAATGGTTTGACTTTTTGGATTTTATTAATAAAATTTAAATTAAGGTTTAAACCTGCATAAGAGAATAATAGTTAAATGTACAATTAATACTACCTTAAAAGTATAAGTGAACAGATAAATAGAAATAAAATTTTTTCTCCATCTAAACAAATAATAAAAAAATAATGGGAGTATTCAAATTTTATTTCTACAAGTAATTAATATATCCACTCATAAGAGAAATTGATAAATATAATGTATTAATTATCGCATAATTAATTGAAGGTAAATAAGTAATACATAATTAAGCTTTTTGTATAATTAAATATTTTGACTTTTTAGTTTTCAATAATAAATTCAACTTAGGGTGACATTATTGTTACTTTAATTTTTTTTATCTCTATTATTGTTATTTTTATTTAATTACTTTAATATTACCTCCAATTCTGTTTATAAGAAGTATAGAACTTTCTTTTTTGACGAATCAATAATAAAAATTTAATAATTTTTCTATAATACTCTTTTTGAAGAATACTAATGTTTCATAATATAAGATCTCATGCAATTTTCTAAAAGCATTAATTATTTTTTTCATGTTTTCCCATTATAGTTAATGAGTTTTTATAAGAAAATATTAGGAGGTAATTAATGCAATGATGAAAGAGGAAAGAGATAAGTTAGGGAGATTATATAATTTTTTTAAAAACCAATATATTAATTAATTTTATTACATGTTTTCTTAATAAGCGTAATTATCCAAATAGGGCCTTATAATATGAAAGGGAAGGCATATATTATTATCTCATAATCAAATGAGGGTAATAAGTTATTACCAAAAAAAATGAGGGTAATAAGTAAAAGTAATTTTTCTTAGACATTAATATACTAAAAAGTAGTAATATGTTTTTATAATAAAAGACCCAAAGAAAAACACTTTTAACCAAATGGGTTTGGCTTAGTAGAAGCATTCTAAGATTTAAGAATGTGTATTAGGACACTCCACAATGAGATCTTTGGTTCGATTCCTATAAAAAGCTTTTCCTTGAAAAGAATATTTATCCATGTCGCTCCGACCTTCGGAATCATAAAGTTCTCTCTTCACACACACATATTTCATGTACTCACCAACTGATTAGGACATGCAATGCATAGATTAATATAATTAAAAGTTTATGGTGGAGAGAGGTGGAGAGCGTGGAGGGCGCGGTTGAGAGTGGTGGGAGCGTGGTGGTGAGAGAGAGGGTTTGAGGTGGAGAGGTGAGAAGAAATGGGTTTGGAGAAAGAATGGATTTTGTTGTGTAGGTAAAGATGGATTTGAAAGAATTAATTATAAGTTTAAAAGATTTAGAGATAGAGGAAGAAATGGGATTGAAGAGGAATGGATTTGGAGAAGATGTTTGTGGTGGAGAGATAGTTTGGATGGAGAGATATGGTGCTCTCCTTTACTTATTTATTTTGTTTCTCGCAGCACTATAGCGACGGTATATACCGTCGCTGCTTCTTTTAAAATATAAAAAAAGTGTTTAAAAAAATTCGTAATCCTTAGCGACGGCTTTAACCGTCGCAAAGTAGCAACAACCAGGTCAATTGCAAATAGAGGCTTTATTTTAAACATTTTTAAAAAACTGTTTTTTTTTTAAAGTTTTTGGACCATGAATAGTGACGGCCTTTGACCGTCGCAAAATAGTGACGGCTAGGACCTTCGCAAGCGATCAATTTTTTTAGAAAATAAAGAAATTGGACGGGGGACTGTCGACAATTAGACCGTCAGAAATAAGGCAATAAATAAAAAACAATAAAATATGTTTGATGTCGTCACTAATCTCTCGTTTCACGTGGCTATTTTGACACATTTTTTAGTGAATAGTGAATTTATTAGTCTAATTTAAAAGGCATAATAGCCTTTAATTATAACATCATTTAAGTAGGCTTAGGTGCCTTGATATGTATGATATAATAAAGGCAATCTATTTCTTATATATAATTATTTTGACAAAATTAAACTTTGTCCATTCAGTAATTTCAATAATAATTGTCACAGCAAGGTATGTCGTGAACAGGGACACAAAGCCAACAAGGAATGCAGGTTCCACCGCATGGCACCACTGCGAATTCAAGAATCAAAATAAATAAACAGAAATAATTAGAAACGAAATAATGGTAAAAAGAAGGTATATATATATATATATATATATATATATATATATATATATATATATATATCATCAAAGGAATAAAATTAATTTACAACGAAATGAGCAAAATATATATGTATGTATGTATACGTACTATCAGAAACATTATAATTAGCAATTGAAGGATTGTTAATATTGTTATTAGCATCAAATGATGATGAAAGACGACTTGTGACCTCTCCAACATGGTATGTCACAACCACCATCAATATCAGAATCAACACAATTTTTTCATGGAGGGCATTTCCATTCTTTTGTTGTTGAAAATTGACAGGCAACTTAACTTCTAATAAATTTTTAGAGCTTTTATGCTTATGAGTTTTGTACAAAGCCTATCACTTGCTCACTATTTATATAGCTCCTTCCGGTGCCCATGTATATATATGATTTCATTTTGTAAGGATATACATGACATGATGCATGATTTCTATGTATATATATTATATATTATTTCTTCTTTATGTGTTTGGTACATTGTACAGCATACACATTAAAATTGCTCCTGTAACTGTAATAATAGTAATGAATTTGAATAACACAATTAAGTGATTTGTGTTAATGGTTTGACTTTTTGGATTTTATTAATAAAATTTAAATTAAGGTTTAAACTTGCATAAGAGAATAATAGTTAAAAGTACAATTAATACTACTTTAAAAATATAAGTGAACAGATAAATAAAAACAATTTTTTTTCTCCATCTAAACAATAATAATGGGAGTATTCAAATTTTATTTCTACAATATCCTTGTAATTAATATATCTAGCCATAAGAAAAATGGATAAATATAATGTATTAATTATTGCATAATTAATTGAAGGTAAATAAGTAAAACATAATTAAGCTTTTAGTATAATTAAATATTTTGACTTTTTAGTTTTCATTAATAAATTCAAATTAGGGTGACATTATTGTTACTTTAATTTTTTTTATCTCTATTTTTGTTATTTTTATTTAAGTACTTTAATATCACCTCCGGTTCTGTTTATAAGAAATATATAACTTTTTTTCACGAACCAATAATACACATTTAATAATTTTTTTATAATACTCTTTTTGAACAATACTAGTGTTTTATAATATAAGACCTCATACAATTTTTTAAAAGAATTAATTATTTTTTCCATGTTTTCCCATTATAATTAATGAGTTTTTATAAGAAAATATTAGGAGGTAATTAATGCAATGATGAAAGAGGAAAGGGGTAAGTTAGGGAGATTATAGAAAAATTTTAAAAACCAATACATTAATTAATTTTATTACATGTTTTCTTAATAAGCGTAATTGTCCAAATAAGGCCTTATAATATAAAACGGAATGATTATATTATCATCTCATAATCAAACGAGGGTAATAAGTTATTACCAAAAAAATGAGGGTAATAAGTATAAGTAATTTTTCTTAGCAATTAAGATACTAAAAAGTAGTACTATAATTTTATAATAAAAGACCCAAAGAAAAACACTTTTACCCAAATGGGTTTGGCTTAATAGAAGCGTACTAAATCTATAAGATTGTCTTAAGACACTCCACAATGAGGTCTTTAGTTCGATTCCTATAAAAAGCTTTTTCTTGGAAAGAATATTTATCCTTGTCGCTCCGACTTTCGGAATCATAAAGTTCTTTCTTCACACACACATATTTCATGTATTTACCAACTGATTAGGATATGCAATGCATAGATTAATATAATTAAAAAGTTTATTTTTACTGAAAAGAAAGTATTTATCACATTAAAAAATATATAAATTATTAATTATTTTCATTTTTAGCTAAAAAGTGTTTAGTTTTAATTTGTTTCTTAACCTTTATGTGCATTGGTATTTATGATAGGATAGCCAAACACTTTTAATATTATTACGTCCTTCAATCCTTTTAACAAGGAAAAAAAGGGTTTTTCTTTTAGAACCGTGAAGAGAGAACTTTATAATTTTGAAAGGTCAGAGTGACATGGATAAATATTCTTTTCAAGGAAAAGCTTTTTATAGGAATCGAACCAAAGACCTCATTGTGGAGTGTCTTAGTAAACATTATTAAATCTTGCAGAAATATTTTTTTTTGCGCAATTTTTTTTCGGCGCCACTTATAATCCGTCTCTAATTTAGTTTTGCGACAGAAATTTTTGTCGTAAATTTGCCACAGATATTTCCATCGCAACTTTGTCACACATATTTTCGTTGCCAATTTTTTTTGCGCAATTTTTTTTTCCCGTCATTTTAGCCGCCTCTAATTAAGGTTTGCGACAGATATTCCCGTCGCAAATTTTCCCCGAATATTATCGTGGCTGATATTTTTTTCGCCAAAAAAAATATTTTAAAATAATTACTTGTCAAACAGAACTAATAATCTATAATGCTACTATTATTTATTTTGCCAAACAAACCAAAAATTTAATTAAAATCACATAAACACAATCAAAAACATAATTTAGTTTGTAATTTAAATCTATAATGCTACTATTATCTATTTAAAAGTAATTGCTCATCTACTTTTACAATTTTAATTTATACATATATTACGACTTTAATTACACTATTCTAACATAAACACATATACAACAAAAAAATTCCTCATCACCAAACTAATTGTAAATAATTCAATTTTAATATACCAAATGATACTTAAATATATAAATCACATACCAATAAGTTATAAACATAAACCAAATAATGAAAAATAAAATTAAATACTTACTAATTCAATGTTGAAGAGAATTTAGAAGAGATAGTTTTGTAGAATAGAGGGTGAATAAAGGTAGAAGAGGGAGAGAGGGGGTTTGTAGAGGAGAGGGTGAATGGGTGCGGTTTTGGTTGGGAGATGGAGAGGAGGTGGCGGCAGCGCGGCGGCGGGTCTAGGGGTGGTGCGGGGTCGGAGGCTGGAGTGGGTCTAGGGGCGGCGCGAGTTTGACAGAGAAGAAGAAAATAGAAAGTGAGAGAAGTGATTTGTGAAAAGAAAAGAAAAAGGGAAAATGTCTTATAATGTGAACCCAATCTGAATATTAGCCACAGAAATATGCCTGGCAAAAAAAATAATATTAAAAACGGTAAAGTTTGCCACGGACATATCCGTGGCTAACCTTTGAATTATAAACGAATAACAAAAAAAAAAAGAAACTGGGGGGGTTTTGAGACGGCCTGGACCGTCGCAAATTAACGACTGTCTGACCATCGCAAATTAACGACGGCTAGGTTCGTCGCTATTGTTAAATTTTTTTAAAAAATTAAAAATGGTATAGGGAGATTTTAATTAGCAACGACCAGGTCCGTTTCTATTGTTCAATTTTTTTAAAAAATAAAAAATAAAAAGTTGGGTGTAGGGGTTTGCGACGGCCTGGACCATCGCAAATTAGCGACGTCCAGGTCCGTCTGGCCGTCACTATTGTTTAAATTTAAAAAAATAAAATAAAAAAAGATAGGGGGTTTTTGCGACGGCCAAGTCAGTTGCTATTGTTTAATAGTTTTTTTTTAAAAGGGTAGGGGGTTTTGCGATGGTCTAGATTGTCACAAATTAGCGACGACCAGGTCCATCGCTATTGTTTAAATTTTTAAAAATAAAAAAAAGGTAGGGGTTTTGCGTCGGCCTAGACCATCGCAAATTAGCGACAACCAAGTCTGTCGCTATTGTTCAATTTTTTAAAAAAAGGGGTAGGGGGTTTTGCAAGGGCCGAGCCGTCGCAAATTAGTGATGACAAGGTCCGTCGCTATTTTTTTTTTTAAAAAAAAAGGTATGGGGTTTTGCAACGGCCTAATGTATGAATTGAAAATAAATAATGATAAACACAGCTCCTTAGCGACGACTTTTTCGGTCACAAACGGTATAATGTCGTCACGAAATAGCAACAATATATTTGTCGCTAAAATGACGCATTCTTGTAGTGACTATAATTCTCATTATGCATTTGATGCCTACTAACATTAAACCTATGAATAAACTCCCATTATATCATAATGACTTAGTGGCTCAAAAATACATTAAAAACAAACTAAAGAGAGAATAAAGGACACTTGTAAAAATCAGCTTAAAAACCTATATGAAAGTTACATTAAAAATTCGAAAATGAGCTTTATTTAATAACTCATCAATCCTAAGCTAAATAGCCCAAGAGCCAATTAAACTCCGGCCCATGTTTGCATCTTGAATTATGTTAATTGGGATTCAATTTGTTGTCTTCAAATTGAACTCAACTTTAAATTTTTTATACTTTGTCTGAATCATATCAGTAGGAGACTTTTGTAAATCTTAACTATTGCTCTAATTTTTTTTGGTAATTTCATATATTATTATGCTACTCTGTAAAGTTCCACTTAATGCTCGCTCAACTTACTTAGTATTTTATATTATAATTTAATAAAACTTTTTGGTTGTGTATATTAAATAGTTATTTTGTATAGTTTTAGCTTAAGTGATTATGATGTTACATTATTCGTCTCCCATACCTTTTTTGGCATATCACATTTAGACCATATTTTAGAATTCAATAGTTAAAAAAATGATCACTTGGATTCTAGAATCTGTTTGGATCAAATCATTGGATTCCCGAACACGAGCGAAGTGTGATGCATCTAAAAATGTGTGCGGTATAGATTATAACGACCATATAAAAGTGCTCCTGTGGGACGTTTTACATACAAGGAGAACATCCTACTATAAAAATTGACATTTGCCAAATTAACCAATTAATCTATTACATATATTGGTGGGAGCTATATATTTTCTTTTCACAAGCAAGCAGATTTTAAAAGAAAAAATATATAGTAATTTGAAAATGAAGGAAACCCCACTACCAAGGGACCAAACTTTTAATTAAATATTTTTAAATTTAAGAAAAAAATCATTGATAGATAAAATCATGAAGGTTATTACAAATAGTGAGGAAGATAAACTTGAATGAATGTAGGAGCTAACTTGAATCACGAACCTCAATATAAAATTAGTTATTGGCCCTTTAAGTTTAGAGACACATCGTGTTCTCTTACCTTAAAAAAGAAGAGTAACGAGAATAACAATCAAATTGTTTAAAAAAGTGGAGCAAAGAGAGAACAAAATAAAACAGAAAAAAAAACATGGAGTATTTTTTGGAATTAATTACACTTCTAATTTTTAGGAGCTACAACATTTATATTTACCCTTTAAACAAGTATATTTCAATTCAAACTTATCTTTTAGTATTAGGGAAAATCAAATTGCTTAATAAAAAGTAATATTTATACATATAATATATAATATTATTTGTCATTTTAAATCATTTAACACAATTTAATTAGTTGTTAAATTAATTTTGCCTAATAACTCTCATTTAATCAGTTAATTAATTTTCCTAGAGGGTCGACTTGATGTGTTATTAATTAAGGTGTAAATAATTTACCAAAAAAAAATTAACGAATAAATACTCAAATTAGTCTTTAATATTATAGGGGTTAGTTATTTTATTGCCTGAAATTTTTAAAAGAATCAAATTAAGTCATAATTTTGTAAAATGATAGGCATTTTAGTCATTTTAATTGCCTAAGAAATTAGGTTACTTGATCATGTACCAAGTCTTATTTAGTTTAGGACGAGTGTGTAAGTATTTACTGATAAAATGATGATTTATTTTGTTTTATTTTATTTTCAACAAACTGAGTTATGTTTTTGTGCGTGCTTCTCTCTCATAGTTTTTTTTTAAACCTTCTCTCTCATAGTTGTGATGGGCCAAGCCCAAAAATACGGGCTTTTAATTTGGGCCTTAAAACATGGGCCAAACAGTGGCATTTACATGGTTTTATAATAAGAGGAGGCTATTTTCCGGGTTTTCTCCATATACATAATAGGGAGGGAGTGTTCGTCTTTTAGGGTTTACAGTTGAGCGGCCACCTCCACTGCAGCAGAAGCCATGGTTCTCAAGTACGTTTTCATGGCACCTCCATTTTCTTTTCTCTACTCGTTTTTTAGGATCTCATCTTTGATATCGTATAATTTGATTTCGTATTCCGTGATCCAGAACCTCATTTTAGCTCAGAAATCATTATGCCTCGTGTTTCTTCGATGCACTTTAGTTCTTTCGCTGCTTTCATTTTGTGTTTCTGTAACTGTTTTGTTTAACCTTTCTCCTTATTTTGCTGCCGTAGTATTTGGTTGAGTGACAATGAAACGGGAATTGGTCTTATCATGTTACAATCAGTATCAGTTAGCTTGGTTGAATTTGAGAATGCTTTCGTAGATGGTTATGTTATTTTTCTTACTCTGTTTTAAAATTAATGCTGCAAGGTTGTAGTTCTTAGGGCTAGGAAATCAGATTGGTATTCAAAATGTGGTTATGATTTTTTAATGACATGGAAATGGAAATATATGATTTGAAATGCTCAGAGAAGTTTTTCTACAAGATTTACGTCCCTTTCTTTGCCTAGGATAATTATTTGCAAGCAATTATGCTATGGTCTCTCAAAAGTTTACCTTGTTGTGTAATTGCATCGTAACTGCTGTATGAACTTTAAATGTTTGACGACATTAGTGCATTTCCAAACACTACGATAATGTGTCTTATTTTTCATAAGATGAGTGATTGTTTTTTCTTTGATATTATTTGCCCTGTAATTCTTGTAATATTTTTGTTTGTATTGCCGTATCAGGACTGAACTTTGCCGATTCAGCGGTGCCAAGATCTACCCAGGGAAGGGCATCAGATTTGTGCGTGGTGATTCTCAGGTAACTAGTATAACAGATTGAATTTTTGGATTATGCATTGCTTTATTTCAATCTGATTAGTCTGTTTTCTTTAATGCTTTGATTATTATGGTAGATTTGAGTGTTTCTGTTTTTGTTGATTTTCTACAGGTCTTCCTGTTTGCAAACTCAAAATGCAAAAGGTATTTCCACAACCGTTTGAAGCCTTCGAAGCTTACCTGGACTGCTATGTACAGGAAGCAACATAAGAAGGTAAGGGCCTATTACTTTACATTTTAATTTTTTGTTTTCATTTTCTAGTTTATTCTATTCAATGAATAGTAAGGGAAGGATTGAAAAAGAGGTATATTTGTGTTTGTTTGCAAGGAGATATAAGAGAGGTTTTACTAAACATTGAAAATAAATTATAATTGTTTTGGTTGTTCTCAATATTTATAGGTTTTGTATTGCAATTACTCATAGAAACAGGAAATGGAAATACCAAGTAAACAGGCCCTAATAATTTGGTTCAAATATTTTGCAATATAGTTGAAATGTTAAAACAATATTATAAAGCCATAGCCAAGCTCGTGGAGTTATTAAGTCCGTTGATGAACTTGGTTAGAAGGTGGAAATGTTGTCCACCTACTTTCACATATAAACAGGCTACCGTGCTGAGTGATTATGCAACTGGTTGCATGCTTGTTGATTGTTGTGTAAATTAATTAATGTTTGTAGGATATAGCCCAAGAAGCTGTGAAGAAGAGGCGTCGCGCCACGAAGAAGCCTTACTCTAGGTCCATTGTTGGTGCTACTTTGGAAGTCATTCAGAAAAAGAGAACTGAAAAGCCTGAAGTTAGAGATGCAGCTAGGGAAGCTGCTCTTCGGTGCGTGTTGTTTTTCTCTTTCCTGCTGTTTGAGCTCATCTTTAATTGCCGTCCTCATTTTCTGACTTACCCCTATTTTAATATTTTAACATTAGTCATATAACCTTTTCTCTGTCTTGTGATCATGCTTTTTTATCAGCTCTTGATATTTTCCATTTTCCATACAAATTTGGATTGCATGCCTAACTATCCAACCCTACGTCGTTATGCAGTGAAATTAAAGAGAGGATCAAGAAGACCAAGGATGAGAAGAAAGCGAAGAAGGCAGAAGTAACTGCAAAGTCACAAAAATCTCAAGGCAAAGGCAATGTCCCCAAGGGTGCAGCACCTAAAGGTCCCAAAATTGGTGGCGGAGGCGGGAAGCGCTAAGCATGTAGTTTTGTTCCTTTTCTTACTATCGTTTAAATAGAGTTGTTATCAAACTTCTGTATGGATATATCATTTGCTCGATTAATATTTTGATTTACTGTTTTGTCAAAACTTGTGTTTGGAATCTTCACTGAATACCTGTTTATGCAATGAATTTTGCTAGCATTCATGTTTTGACGCCAATCTTTCACTTTTTTGATCTGCCCATGTCTTGTTCTTAGTTTTGGTTCATTTGCTCATATATTTGTCTGTTGTTTGGTGTACAATTGATTTTGTTCATTAACATTAGTTTGACTTGAAGTTACACGCTGAGTAGCTGATATCTTTATTCATCATTAGCTGCGATCTTTCGTACGTGCCGGTTTCTCAATTCCAAGATGGTTTTCTTTTGGTTGAGGTGATTAGTTTTGTTGGCGGTGCTTCTATCCAGCCTATCTTCAACGAATGTGATTCATGTGAAGACTGGAGAATGAAAATGTTTTGTTGCAGACATGTGGGACGTAATCTGACTATTTTTTTTTTATACTATTTCTTTTATACTACCTTTATCAAATATAAGCAATTAAGTTTATTAAGATTAGTTTAACTTTATTTAATTTTTTAGATTTCATAAATAAAATTTTATTTCTTAAATATACTCAAAAAGTGAGACCCACTCATTTTCATCACTTATCACTAAAAATATATATTGAATCTATAAGCTATTTTCATAAGTTGTGAATAAACCCATGAAGTCAATATGGTTTCCAATTAATTTTACTTGGAATGTTAGTTTCGGATTTTGAAATTGTATTTTTGTATCTTTAAATTACCTTCTATAGCTATGCAGTGGACATATTTGTATTACGCTCACGTGATTTTTTTTTTTTATTTATAACTAACACCACGACACATCAAGTAACAAGTTACATTGCATCCACCAATGCTGGCCTTAACTAATGGCTCCACTACCCTCCACAATGGTAACACACGGAATCAACTCTTTCGAGTATACACTTTTGATAAAGACATGTTATTATCAAATCATATTATATTTAGGATAAAAGTATTTTTTTTTGGTAACAAGATAAAAGTATTTATGAACAAAGATAATATTTAAATATTGTTACTTGCATATTTAACACTATAATTTTAATATAAATCTATTACAATGTAATTTAATGTCAAATTTTCTTCAGACAGTAATTTTTATTTAAGAGGTTCAAGTTTTATTTCTTAAAAATGTTCATAGGTGGTTAGTAAGGAGACAATCAACAAAAATAACTTTATCTTCATCATCAATTGAAATATCAATATATGTCAGATTTATAATAGTTTAGTACTACATCAACGTACTACAAAACCTTCAACAAATAGTTATTAAACGGAATAAGAGTTGATTTAAGTTACATGGGTGTCATTTAACCCTTTATATATATATATATGGGAAGGGATCAACTTAAACGCCCACTTTTACATCGCGAATAACTCATTAATTAATAATTTTTTTACGAAACCGACCGATACATTAAATGTTCTTAGTATATAGATTAAATCGTTTAGTACCCTATCAAGTTTAACATAACATATAGTTTCATAAAACATAAGAAAATATTAATCATATGATCTATATACTAAGAACTCGCGGAGTAAGAGTAGAGTAAGAGTGGGCGTCAATTTACACCGGTATGAGAGCATGAGAGATGAGAGGAATTAATCATGACCATACAACCATACATGAATGATTGAGATTATTTTTTTAAGTCAAATCTTAACCATTAATTATAATTTGATAGTTGATATTAACTCTTGTCACACTCATATCAAGTGAGAGGGGTCATTCCTTCATTTTCTTTCTCTTTCTTACTTTAGGCGTGTATAAATAAATTAACGGTTTTAATATTGCTAAAATCAACTTCAAGACCGTCCAGTGCTAGAGAGGAACCAAGCATCAATTTTATTTTTATTTTTTAATAATCCAAGCATCATTTTGAATTTGTTGTGATGCTTTCTCATCCATCTTTTGGGATTAAAACAATATGAGAGACTTAATTTTCAATCTCAAGGAACAAGACAAATCTTAATCACAAGTGTGGAGGATCTAACTGAAAAGTCTATGTTGAGTAGGTACACTCTCCCACTAACAGTGTTACTCTGTTACTTGTCCCTGAAAGACTGAGCTTGGGACGATGCATATTGAAACTCACTGTACTGTAATTTTACAAACAAAGTGAAGGAAGAAAGAGATAAATAGATAATTAGTACTATAGTACTTTTATTTTTAGGCTATCTAAAAGTAGCACGTGATAAGATTTTACTAGTACTCAAGTCAATGGAAACTACAAGTTAAACAAAGCCTGCCTGCTGTAGCCATATCACAACTATTAATAATTTTAAGAGTCACAACTACCAGCTGACATGTGTTCAGAGATCCTAATTATGTCAGTTTGGAAACAAAAAAAAAAAAATTTATCTATAATCTAGCTATGACACTACTACAAATTAAAGTTAAAGAAGGCTCAGTCATAGACTTCATTCAATCTTCTGTTCATCAAAACAACCATTAGGGTTTCTGTTCTCTCTGGTCATTAGAATTTTTCAATAAGAGCGACGACAGACCCATAAATGTATTGTTTCGTTCTTTGTCCGACTCAAAAATGAAAAAGATCTTAGTTGAAAGATTAGAAGTTTGGATTATCTAGAGAAAGAGAGAGTTTAATTGTAGATTCCATCTAACTGATGGGGTTACAGTTAAACTTTCTCTTTTTTTTCTTACAACATATACTGTTAACCGCAGAATATTCCAACCTAAAGATTAGGGGTAGTAATAAGGCATAGGAGGAGGAGGCCAGTGAGAGTGATGAGGCAGTGTTGAAAGTGAAACAGAGTTGTTATTATAATCCTGCTCCACAGTGAAAGAAGCAGCATTGCCTAATTCTGTTGTTGTTGTTGTGGTTATTAGTTGCTGCTTATTAGAATTATTAGTACCAATTAGCAGAGCAGCCTCTGATGTGCTTTCAACTGTTTCTTCTCCAGAGATTATTTGATCTGAAGTATAATAATTATTACCACCAAATGTTGTTTGCCTCCTTCTTAATGCTTCCTCTTCTCTTTCTCTTAGTCTTTCCTTTAACTTCGTGACCTATAACCAAATCGTAAAATGAATAAGAGTCAATTTATTTATACTTTTATTACAAGTATAATTATTTTTAAAAGAAATAAAAACCTTATTATTTTCAGTTTGAAATTACTATTAATAAAAGTATTTTTGATGCCCACTACCTAAACATGCACTAACTAGGGTCCAACTAACTTCATGTTAAGACAAGCAAGTTGCAAAAGAATAATTCATAGTTAATGCTATTTTCACATTATTGTTTCCTTCATAACGAATGGTTCTCCTTGTATTACATTACATTCAATTTCAATCCTAGGATTTGTTTTAAAAGAAGTGAGGTTATATATACAATTACTATTGGTTTGATTCAACATATTTGTACCCTTTTCACACAAGGTTAAAATACATCTCTTTATACATAATATGATATGTACTAAAAAGAATGTTAAATTTCAATCCCTACACGAATTTCTTTTTTTATAATCAGACACTTATTATTTGTTAGAGATTACGAAAGCTGATGTAGATGCTGTATGTTGGCATTGACACTATGTTTAGTAGGGTAGAAATAGGGAGTAGAAAAATTGGGTGGAAGGAAGTTACAGAAGGAGAGAAATGGAGAGAAAGGAAGTTTTTCCACTTTTTATCTCTAAAAGTCAATTTTTTCTTTTTAACTTCTCACCAACTAAACAAAGGAAGTTGTATTATTATCCGTATTTTTCTTTCCTCTCCATTTTTTTTCTCTCAACCGAACATAGGGTGAGGGTTCATTTGGTTAAAATATGTATTTGGTCCTTATAAGTGACCGACACTAAGTTATGAATTAGTCTCTTACCTTGAATAACGCTAACTTTTCATCCTTACACGAAAGCTCCCTTAATCCTCAACTATCGAGAAGGGCCTATTTGTAAAAAGTTTTTCATATCAGGACTAAAAATTAGTATATTTTTTAGTATAAAACTAATCTATAAATCTGTATTACATATAAAGATTAAATTTATATTTTAACCTTGAAACAATATAAAAGACACATGTTCTAATTGTAAGATATACTAAGCTTTAAAAAATAATAGACATTTTCATCACTAAGTCAGGAGCTACAATACAAGTGAGCTAAACAGCATATTTAAAGAAATCAAATCAAGTTTATAGTTTCGTCATCATTTATATGTTATTTAGAAATTTGTACGTGCACAAAGATACAAATAATTTTATAATCATTAATTTAATATTAAAAAAATGTCACTTTAAATATTACGTAATACATTTTTAATCGTTAGATTTGTCTGAAAAAACTTGGGTTAGTGTGGGGGTAAAAACACTAGTAACTACTACAATACAAATGAGCTAGACTACTATATCTAACTTATTTCCTTATCTTTTAATTCACAAAAGAAGTAAAATTATTATATATCAATGAACCTAACCTACCTCTTGTTGAAGCTTGCATTTTTCTTTGGAGACAAGATCGAACTGATGTTTAAGAACATCGTACAAGTGTTCAAGTTGCTTGGCTTTCCACCTCGTACGCCTATTTTGGAACCAAATTGCAATTTGTCGAGGCTGCAATCCTAGCTCTCTCGAAAGCTTCATTTTCCTTTCTGGATCCAACTTTATCTCCTCCTGAAAACTCCTCTCCAGTAATTCTATCTGCTCGCTTCTTAATCTCTTCTTCTTCTCTCTGTTTCCATAGTTCATGTCCTCCATTGACGGAACAAATCTTTCTGAATGAGAATGTGAATGTGAAGTTGACGCCATTGTTGCTGCTTGCTGTTTCACTTCCACCCCTTGACATATGTAACAGAGTGTATATGTTATATATGATGATGAATTAGTTATTTTGGAATTGAAAATAGAAACAGAGAATATATATAATTCATGTATAACTACTATTTATCTATCTATCTATATATATATATATATATATATATATATATATATATATTTTACAACTCTGATTTTTTAACATTATTTAATAGAAAGATTATGTGGTAAAAAATTAAGGAAATCCAAACAAGCATGCAGTTTTAAAGAAATACAGTATTGTAGTTTCCAAAAATATGCTCTGTTAAGATTGCATATACTCTCTCTCTGACTACTACTCTCAGAAAAAGCAACAAAATTTGGGATAATTACTTCGGATTCAAGTTACTGTTCATGTGAGAGACTCTGAATGTTCAAATAGTCCATAAATTAAATTGGATGATTTTAAATTGTACAATGGTTGTTTGGAAGCCATTCACACACACTTAACATAATTGAGACATAAAAGTTTCTTAGTTATATTGAAACAGACCCATAGTTACCTCATCTCAACGTAAACCAAACACACATTAGGTGTTTGTTTGGTTTTATATTGAAATGGGATAAATGTAGATTCATTTTAGTTTAATTAAGAGTAGTTAGCTTTCATGTTTTACTCAGATTTTAAATTTGGGTCCGAAACATGACAATGCGCTAAAATATAAAGGTTTTAAAGGTTACCAAAACTGCATCCAACCACATTTAATACAACATGATCATATCCGCAACGCGATGGTAACTACAATTAAAACTTTGATTTAATAATTTATTTTCAAACACACTATATATGAATACTCTCAATTCAAACATGAAACCAAAGAGTAAATTTTCCATCTTGGATTTGCCTTTGGCATATCTTTAACATATAGAATCTAATCATGTCTCAAATATCAAAAGAGGACTGAAAAATTAAAGAAATACTGCAATTTATATAACATTTGAGGACAAATAAGTCAAATTTTTGAAGACTGATGTTTTTGTTGTTGTTTTACCTGGACAGAGGATGTTGCTGTTGTCGCTGTAATTGTAGAAGAAGCTTAAGGAAGAAGAGTCAGCTTGAGAAGCAAAAGGTTTTGGTGTGTTATGAATATTATTATTATTATTATTCCAATAATAATAATCCATTATTTCTGGCTTCACTACTTTCCTGTCTCTTCTCTTCAATTCCATCTCCAAAATTTGTCTGTGTCTTATATGGTGATGGGTCTGAGAAGGTTCAGTACTTGTTTGTGATGGACCACATATATAGGAAGAGAGAATTGATAGAAAGTTTAACTATGCTAGTGACCTAGGCGTGGCTCTTTGCTTCTGACTTAATGATTATTATTAGAGATGAATTCAAAAGGCTAGCTCTACATTCCTCTCTCTCTCAGTGTTATTTAAGTTTTTAAAGAGTTAATTATCAACAATATTTAAGTTAGATAACTACTATTTATGCCTAAGCAATCACTTCATATTCATATTTTTTTTTTATAGACTAAAGTGCATTCACAGATGTATTCCATGTTCATATTTATATTACTTCTAAACATGGACAGATCTAGAATTACAACTATAATTGCGTCATGCTAAATGCTCTTAGATGTGGTTAGACCAAGTGACCATTGACGGAATTTAATTATGATTTAATATGATTTTCGTAATAATCAAATTCATGATATTAGTGTGAAACGTGAGTTGTGATTATTATAAGAATTGTACTTGTGAGATGCACACGAGATAATATTTATAAGCATGTTTTAGTTATTAAAATAGAAACTTTTAAAAGAGATAGTGAAGATGAGGAAAAAAACACAAAATAGAAAGATATGCAAAATGTGCAGACAAAGAGCCATGTGAAAATAAAAATTTTATAAATTAGGGTTGCAAACTTATTTACTATTGAATAATTTGCATCCTATGTATACCTTAAGCCTATACAACTCGTGTCATGGGATTATTTTTAGAGTAGTAATTAATGTGTTTTCTACTTTTGGGGTGTTGTAAATGAAAATAAAAATATTTAAGATAATATGATAAAAAAGAAAATGAGATAAAAAATTAGCGATAAAATGAGTGAAATGAATGATTATAACTATTTATATTTTTATTTGTAAGTTTATTTTATTGGCCAAACACACATAGTTTAATACTATATTATTCTTAAGTCTACTTTATTAGGGATCAAACTCCGCTCATTGAACTAACTCACTCTTATGTCATTTGAGCTACAAGTTCACGATATTTTTATTTGCAAATTTAATACTTGCATAAGCAAGGTTATTAAGAAAAAAAATATGATCATTGTACACCCTAATTCTATGTTATAAAGCATATATAGAAAGAGAGATAAGAAAAAAATTAAAAATAATATAATAGATAAAAAAGAGGAAGATTTGACTCATCTAAAATAAATGAATATATAAAGTAAAAAAATAAAAATATATTTATCATTAATTTAAATTATAATATCTCATAACTTTAATTTATTTTTAATAAATAATAAATACACTTTTACTTTCTTACTTTATATATTTATTTACTTTAAAGGAATTAAATCCAAAAAAATTAATATAAAATGAGTACATATAGTAAAACATAGTGACATAGTAATAATCATTGAGCATTAATATAAACATAATTTTTAGTTATATTTTGTGAATAATACTAATGTAAACATAATTTTTTATAACCATTGTTCGATTTTATTTTTTTTGAAAAAATTAAGAAAAACCATTTTTAAGATTGAGGTGAGATGTGACATTTGTGAAATGTACGAGTAAGGTTATTTTTTGTTGTTTCTTTTAGTTTTGGGGAACAAGAAAGGTGATTGTCAAGGTAGAAACTGTTGAAGAAGGGACCGTGCTGTGCTGTCTGGACAAAGCGTGAAAAAGGGAAGCCATATGTCAGCTGGCCCCCCATCTACCCTTCATGCGGACTGTTCACTTTCAAAATTCTTTCACATTTATTATATAAGTGATAATTATATTAATCTCACTTGAAATTTGTATGTATTATTTTTGTTCTCTTTAATTTTAAAAATTATACTTATTTTATGAGGTTTGTATTTCTATTATAATTATCTCTTGGTTAGTATTAACTATTGACTAACAGCATTAATTTCAATTGATTAACTTTTTTTTATAATAAAAATTTTATTATTTTAGCCTTATTTATAATATTAGACAAAAGTATAATAATTAAAAAATATTATAAATAAGAGTAAATAGTAAAATTTTTATCGTAGAAACAAAAATTGGTCAACTGAAATTAACATCGTTAGTCAACGGTTAATGACAAGAAAATAAGAAAAAAGATTTTCGTATTCACTTTATACTCATGGTTACATACATTAAAATATCTACTTACACACGTAGAAGTTTTGTTGAATTTTTATTTTTACGTTGTAACCACATATTTCTATATGTGTAACCACCAAATCCAAAAAAACACTATAACCAAAAAAGTAACTAATGTAACCATTTTTTTCAACGTACGTAACCAATTGAGTATATAAAAACTTGAGTACAAAAATCAGAACTCAGGAAATAATTGTAATGGAGGTACAAATCTCAAGGTACATGTAATTTTTAAAACTGAAGGGATAAGTATTACATACAAACCTCAAGAAAAGTTGGTGTACTTATAGCTTGTTTAGCATGTAATACTCAACTATGTGGCTCTAACTTTTATTCTATTTCTAATTTTTTTATTTTATTTTTATTTGTAATTATGTATGTGATTATTATTTTAGTTTTATTAATAACCACAAAGTAGCTAGTGGCTAATACTCGTTCACATAGCTTATATAAGTAATACTTGAATTTGAATTCAATTCATCGGAAAAATAACTCTTATTGTCTCATCTAGCTTTTTATATTTTTTTTCTCTTCTCTTTATTAGAGATAATTACTTTGCTTCTCTTAATTCTTTAATTGTTTTCGATCTAGAGCTTCCCCATAGTGTTTATAATGTAACAAGTGGTATATAGAGCACTTATTCAATTAAGAATTTATTATGTCGACTATTACCAAGTTTGACATTGAGAAGTTTGATGGCCAAATTAGTTTTTCTATTTGGGAGTCTAAATGAGAGTCGTTCTTACTCAAAAACGAATTAAAGAAAACTTTGGACAGGAAGTCAAAGAAATTGACTTCTATGACTTATGAGCAATGGCACAAGTTGGATGAGAAGGCGTTTTCGGCAATTTAACTTTGCTTGTCTTCTTCGTGAAGTAGCTAGTGAAACTATTGTTGCAGCATTATGGACCAAATTGTAATATTTATACATGACGAAGAGTCTTGCAAATAAGCTTTGCCTTAAAGAGCGCCTGTATGCTATCCGTATGCCTGTAGTTACTGCTATTCAATCTCATCTTGATGAGTTTAATTCTATAGTTATGTATTTGACAAATATTGTTATTTCAATTGATAATTAAGGTAAAATTGTTTTGTTGATTGTCTCCTTACCATCTACCTATAAACATGTCAAAGAAATAATATTGTATGACAACAATGACACATTATTCTTTGAAGATGTTAAATCAAATTTAATGTCTAAAGAAAAATTTGATCATGAAGTTCATTCGGAAAAAAAAGGAAAATGTTTAAGTGTTAAAGGTAGAATTCTAGGAAAAAAAAGGAGTACCAATATCAAAAAGGTCGGTTCCGAATCTAGAGGATACAAAAATGACAAAACTTGTCATTATTGTAAGAAATTTGGGCATGATATTTCTGATTGTTTTATATTGAAGAAAAAAGAAGAAAAAAATTCTCACCAACTTGTCGAGGCCGCTAATATTGAAACCGATTCTGACAGTGATTTATTATCAGTTGTTAGTTTTGAAATAAAGGAGTAAAAACGAATGAGTTCTTAATTTTGTATGTACTTTTCACATGTGTCCTTGTAAGGATCTTTTCACCACTCTTGAAATTGTTGATAGTGGTGTTGTCTAGATGGGTAATGTTGCCCAATGCAAGGTTGCTGAAATTGGTACAATTCAAATCAAGACTCATGATGGTATTATACGAACTTTAACTAAAGTTTGTTATGTTCTTAACTTAAAACGTAACTTGATTTCTCTTGGCTCCCTTGAGTCGCTTGGGTGCAAGTACTCAACTGAAAGTGGAGTTTTGAAGATATCAAAAGGTTCTCATATTTTGATGAACACTAACAGTATTAGTAGTTTATATGTCTTGTAAGGTTATGTTGTGACAGGTTCAACTGTTGTATCTTCTTCCTTGTTTGATTCTGACGTCACAAAATTATGGCACATGCACCTTGGTCATATGAGTGAAAAAGGCATGCACCTTCTTAGTAAGCAAGGTTGTCTCAACAAACATGACATTAGTAAATTAGAGTTTTGTGAGAAATGCATTTTTTGGAAGTAGAAAATAACTAGTTTCTCTATTACAACTCATCGCACTAAAGACATCCTTGATTATATTCACTTTGATCTTTGTGAGAAATGCTTTTTTTGGAAGTAGAAAAGAACTAGTTTCTCTATTACAACCCATTGCACTAAAGGCATCCTTGATTATATTCACTCTGATCTTTGGGGTCCTTGAAAAGTTTCCTCTCATGGTGGACGTCATATGATGATTGTTATTGATGATTGTTCCCATAAGGTTTGGGTTTACTTTCTAAGGCATAAAAATGAGGCCTTCTCCACTTTTAAGAAATGAAAAACTCTTGTTGAAGTCCAAACAGGGAAAATGTTAAGAAACTCATAACAGACATTGGGTTAGAGTTTTGTGAAAGTGACTTTAACGAGTTCTATGCAGAGCATGGTATTGCTAAGCATAAAACGATTCCAGGTAAGCCCTAGTAGAATGACGTTACTGAAAGTATGAACAAGACTCTACTTGAAAGAGCTCATTGGATGCTCTCAAATGCTGAGTTATGGAATTGATGTGATTTTTGGGCTGATGCAGTATCTACTACATGTTACTTAGTCAATCGTTCTGCACACAAGTCACTTAATTTCAAAGTTCTAAAAGATTCCTGTTGATTATTCCATATTGAGGATTTTTGGATGTACTGCATATACACATGTTAGTGATGAAATATTAGCTTCGCGAGTTATTAAGTGCATATTTCTTGGTTATGCATCTGAGTCTAAAGGATATCGTTTATCGTGTTCTAATCCTAAGTCACACAAATTAATTCTTAGTAGAGATGCAACTTTTAATGAGGATGCATTATTATCTTCTGTGACTTCTACTAATAATTTGCAGAGTACTAGTGAGAATGTGGAGTTGGAATTAAAGTCTATAGTTTCAAATCTCGTTGTTTAATCAAGTCGGAAATTATTCTTATCACTAAAGAAATATATTGAAAGAGTACTTGAAAGGTTTAATATGAACAACTATAAACATGTTTCTACTCAATTTGTTACGTTCCACATTTTGAGCTATCTGTGAACCTTTGCCCAAAGAGAGGTGAGGAGAAGAAGCATATGTCACACATTCCTTGTGCTAGTGCAATTGGTAGCCTTATGTATGCAATGGTATGCACTAGACACAATTTAGCGTATGCTGTTAGTATGGTTAGTCGAAATATGCATAATCCTGGCAAGAATCATTGGAATGTTGTGAAATGGAATTTTCAGTATCTAAAAGTTACTTCTGATATTGACTTGGTGTTTGATAGAAGCAAGACTACAGCCAATGATGTTGTAAGTTTTGTTGATTCGGACTATGGTGGTGATCTTGACCGAAGAAGATCTTTTTCTAATTATATCTTTACTCTATGTAATGGTTCTATTGGTTGGAAAGCTACTCTTCAATCTATTCTTGTATTATCTACAACTGAAGCAAATTATGTTTCGGCTACAAAGGGTTTGAAAGAGGCTCATTGGCTTCGTGGTTTGGTTAATGAACTTGGTCTAGCACAAATACTCTTGTGTTTTATGATAGCCAGAGTGCTAATAACCGTTATCATAAGACCAAATATATTGATGTGAGATATCATTTTATATAAGAAATTATTGCTATTGGTGCCTCACTTTAGACCTTTACTTGATAAAAAAGTATAACATAAAGGACCAAACTAAAATTTTTAAAATATAAGGGACTAAATTAAAATTTTTAAAACATAAGAAACCAAACTAAAACTTTTCTACACGGTAAAATACTAAAATTATATTTTATCTTATCTTATTAGTTATTACTACTTAATAATAATAAAACATATGCACATTACTCAATTAACATACTTCACAGTTTCTTATTTTCTTTTCTTATTCATATAATCGTAATGCAATTCTCTATAAATATTAGATTGCTGTACCGTTGTAATTAAATTAATGTAAGAGACTATGGATGAATAATGAATAGGTTTTCAGCGCTAACTTCTGCCCCTATTTTTAGTTGAGTAAAGAAATGAAAAAAAAAAAAAAGTAGATAACAATATAATTTTTATTTTTTATTTTATAAGAAAGTTACAATTAGGGGTGAAAAAAGGTCAGCCAGCCTAACAAGGGCTTATAACCTTGTCTATTTAAAGTCTGATCTGGTCTAGCCTGTTTAGTAAAAAGACCAGGTTTAGAATTTTTAAAAAGTCTATTTAAGTAAAAAGGATAGGTACAGACCTTTCAAAAAGCCTATTAAACCTAATAGGCCGGCCTATTAAATTATAATATATATATATATTATAAATTTTATAAATATAAATAAAATATTACTTTTTTTCAAAAATTAATTTATATATGTATATATAATAAATTTTTTTAGATGTAAATACAATAAATTTTCTAATATGTTTATAAATTAAGTTTATTCAGAGGGCTTGTTAAAAAGGCCTATTAGCTTATTTAGAGACCTTAGGACAAAGTAGGCCTATAAATAGGCTTTCAGATTTTGTAGGTTTTGTAATAGGTTAGATTTAGCCTGAAAAATGAGCCTATAATGAGCCAATAGGCCAAGTTTAGTTTCATAAATTATAAAATAGGTCTGACCTATTTAGCTAAAACTTGACCTAACATGTTTCCACCCCTAGTTACAACTCTGGTGATTGAATTATGTACCACACACTTATACAAATATTTTTGTCAGTTATACTGACCTTACGAAACTCTTTTCTTTTATTTGATGTAAAAAAATTTAAAAAAAATTGATTTAAGAGAAAAAAGTGAAAATTTTCTTTTCTTCTATTTCTCTCGTGTAATAATTTATTTTCATTTTATTTTTCTTTTCACTAGTTTTATATTTAACCAAATGCAATGGGGAAGAGAGGAAGACGTTAACATGCTGTCACCTCTGCTAGAACCAAATAAAGGACTAGTACTGTCTCTCTCTTTCTCTCTGTTCATTGAACCTTATCTCTCTCTCTCTCTCTGCCTTTTACCATTAGTAGTTATTAGCCAGACAGTGTTTCAGCGAACACACTGCTGATGATACTATCTTACTTACTTCCAGTCCTTCTTCTCTCTGTCTCTCTATTTCTGCATAAATTTGGGATCTGGCTTCCCTATTTCTTTCATAAAAAAATTCAATTAAAATTAAATATTATGCAATTTAGAGGGCTATTTTCAATGATAGGACTGCGTCTTTGGACTTTTTGGGAGTATTTACTAGAAAGCTTTAATTACGGACAACGGATGCCCTTTCAGCCGGAAACAGTGAAAGAGATGGATCAGCAGACAAAAGTCACTCTCATTACCAACTTCTATTTTCTAATCATCAAATATTGCATTTTCTTTTATTTAGGTTTTTCATCATTGCATAAGTTAAAATTTTCCAAATAAAAATTTTATACTGAGAAATTAAATATTAAAAATTGTGTAAATATAATTTTTAAAAAATAGTTTCTAAGTTTAGATTCTTAACATGTACAATATACTTTAATTGGAAGAGAGTCTCTGTTCTAGCTTACGGATACAGCCATAAAACAATGACACGCTGACCTAATGCGTATGTCAAAGCTTCAAATGAAAAAAGTGATCCAAGGGTGACATTAACTGTAGATTAAATTATGATTTTAGTCCTTAGAAATATTACTATAAGGTGTTTTGAAATTAATCTTTTGATTTTTTTTTGTTTAAGTCTTTCGAAACATTAAAATAGGTAATTTTTGTCCTTATGTGAATTTGACCTTATTTAAGTGCTGATGTGACACGTAAATTTCATATAGATAATCTTATGTAATATTATGAAAATTGGCTCGGACTGCCAGTCGACTGGTGAACTAGGAAACCGACGGTGTAACAAGTTAGAGTTGGTTGTTTTGGATCGGTCATCTCTGTGAACCGGTGTGACTCGTTTGACTCGGCGGAATGTTGCACAAAACTAGTGACTCGACAATTGAAAGAAGAACAGGGCGGGTCACTCTTGTATTAGAAGGAAAAAAGAAGAAATTATGTCTCCCATTGAAGCTTGGTTGCCTTACCTTTTCTCGTCTCGTGTCGGTTCAACATTTAAATGAGGCCAATTCATTTAAGGACTCAAACCACCTATTTTAATATTTCGAAGGACTTAAACCAAAAAATAAATAAAAATCAAAGAACTAATTTTGAAGCATCTTAAAAGTAAAAAGACTAAAAACATAATTTAGTCCTAATTATATTACTACTCCATCAATTGGTGTAGCAAATTTTTCTCTGCCTTTTTTTTTCCTTAACGTCTCTATTGTTTTAATAGAGCATATAGTTTCTTTGCTAGAATACTAACCCACCAATATTTTCCTAGAATATTTCCCAACACACCACCGCACCTAGCCTCATTACTTCCTTTAGCGGAGCCATCAACATTAGCCTTGAGCCAACCATAAGGTGGGTAATTATCCATAATATTGCAATATTATGATACTTTGCTATAATGGATTCCAAGTTATGTGATTTTGTTTTCATGATCATATATTGTATGGTACCCATGTTATGAATATGAAGTGAACACATGTTTTGCTTGCTAGAGTAGCAATTGTTTACGATTTACATGATGTATTATCTTTATTTACTACTTGTGTCTTATTTAATTTTTAATAAGTAACAATACTTAAGGCATTCAACAGGTTGGTCTAATGACTGGGAAGTGAAGCTTTGAGTAGCGGCTCCTCAGTTCGAACTTAATTTGTTAATAAACTACTATTAGAAAAGATTGTTGGATGTTTTGAAAAGTTTTGATAACTAATATCATGTTGCTAACTATTTTAGTCGTTACTTCAGTCACTAATTCTCTTACAAACAAATTCTACATGTTCTTTCTTATGCTAGGTAGTTGGATGTTTGTGTCCATGTCGCAAATCATTTTCCTTCCCACCATAATTTCTCCCTTCCTAGACACAATTGTTAGGACTCTTTCTTCAAGTTCCTAGTTCCTAGCCTTTTAGGGTTTGCCAGATATCCTTCTAATTGGTGTTGGTAATATGTTCTTTGCCATGTATCAAAATTGGTTGATACACAATAATGTAGGCTTGTTTCATGAAGTATTAAGAATTTAGTGTTCAATATTCAATTTGACATTGTTCATTCAGGAAATAGAATGGCAACATGATATTCGAATAATTGCCATTTTCTACAAGAACATTCCTTGATCCCTATGTTAACCACAAATCGAGTTTCTTGGTGGTTAATATGCCTTACTTCATAAAGATTTTCACCAGCCACACTAAAATGAAGAATAAAAACAAAACTAATTCCTATTAACAAATATAAAGGACTAAAATGAAACTACTAAAAAACATGAACGACTAATTTTATAGTTACATAGGTAACCACTTGTTAGTAACTAACTTTTCTTTTTAAATTCTCTTGGAAATTTTGGGCAGAATGCCACCTTCATAGGCCTAAATCTCCCCTCTATCTGCTGCCCATCTTTCCATTAAATACACCCTAATGTCTTTTCAACATGTTGATAATGGGCTTTTCTCTTGGTCCAATGATTACACTGTTGAATGTCTCTACCATGTTATTCAATAGTGCATCACATTTTGACTAAAAGGAGAATTTGGATCTGCTCCAAGGTTTTTGTGGTATCTTAACAATATACTTGTAAGCGTCCTTGTTGACTTTTCTCTTCTCCCTCATTTGCCTCTCTTATTCTTGAACATAAATTGTTATAGTTGTCCTTCACATTATGTCCTTTAACTTCTTTCTTGAAAATCTATTTTTAAAGTTGTTGTATAAATGTTTCACACAAAATCTTTGCTCCACAACTAGGAGGATTTCTTCCAAAGCATCTAACCATCCATGTTATAAACGACATAGTTAATTAGGTGAATTACAATCTATTACAATTAAGTGTTAAGTTAATAAAATAGATAAAAAAAACTTTTGTTTATGAGAAATAAATGTGTATGTCTTACACACATTAATGCCTCCCCAATTAGCAAACCAACAGCTCTAAGAATAACAATTTTCATAGATCCCTCTTTTTCCTCTCAACCACAACAATTACAATAGATAACATCTGATCATTTGGGTCACTCCCAATAGTAGCTAGAATCTGTCCATCATAAGTTCCTTTTAAAAAACTAAAATCCAATGATATTTAGGTCTATAACTTATGAAACTCTTCTTACATGCATCAAAGCATATATAAAGTGTGTGGAAAAATGGTACAGTGACTAAATTGAAATTTTTTAACTCAACATCATTGGTATTTGGAAAGTTCACAACTAACTTGGATTGTTGACCATAGTTTTTATCTCAACAATTCATGACAATAATCGTGACGTCTCCTATATTGCTCTTTATATGAGCCATCCACTTTGTCCTTAGTCATCCTCCTAGCTCTTGCAGCCTTTGACCTGGTGATACTAGTGTTCTAATTGTTTTGAACTCGGGCTTAAATTACATTCAGTTTGATTGAAGGATTCTCTCTTACACCTTCTAATAAGTATCAACTATTTGGAACTCAACATATGGACTTTAAACTCCTTGGTGTATGTATACTCATCAACCACCATCCTCAGTTACCATGTCTCCCCTTTTAGAAGCTTAGCACAGAAAGAAACCTATGAACAACTATCCTTACACATCACCATAACCAGAGTCTCTCATTCCTCACAAATTTTAGGTTCATACCAAAATGCACATCATATGACTGAATTGCAGCCTTGAATTTATCTTTGGCAGAGATGGGTATTTCACCTCGTTGCCTCCATCTTCATCTTTTGTTTCAGCCCCACTTTCCGATTCCTCAGAGTTATAATCATCTTCATCAAATGCCTCCTTGTCTTCGGTTGCCCTCTATTACTTGATACCCACATGCCTAAACCAATGCTTCATGTTCACTATGTCAATAACTTCCTCTTTAGTATCTTTCAAAATAATGTTAGGGACATCCTCACTTTTTCCACCATTTCTAGTTTGCTCCTCTTCATTTTCTTCCAACACTACATTTCCCCTTTTTTTTTTATCGGCCAAACACGTACACACCCTCACTACACTACTCATAAATCTACCTCACCGGGGATCTAACCCCTCTCTTTGAGCTTCAAGAGCTTCTCTTTATGCCACTTGAGTTACAAGCTCTCGGCACAACATTTCCCTTGTTTACATAATTTTCCTCATCTTCATCCACATCTTACAATAAGGGAGTTTTCACCACACTAGGTTATGACATTGGGTGACTATAATGTCTAGACAATCTACTCATTTAAGGAATGTTACAATCATCCCTCAATAACTTCAACTCATAATCCAACCCAAACTATTTTCCTCTTATTTTGTACCACATTTGACACGCCATAAGGTAGCCCAAATTCTTCAATGCCACCAAAAGATCGTAATAACTCCGGAAATTAAGTTGAAAATCCATGACATCCACAACATCATTGGCATACTCTGTTTTTTTTTTTTTTTTTTTTTGCTTTTTACAAATTTTTCCACGTGGTTGAATTCAATGATTATTTTTTTCATGACTACGAAAACGAAAAACAACGTAGACAAAAAATTAATACTATATACGTAAAGGACAAGGGAATATATATACCTCAACAACGACTAACCTTGGCACAATAACCTTCTTCACGCAATTACCCTCCAAACACAGCACTCTGTACTCTAATGGGGACGAAATCACTTCTCCAAACTTCTTTCTTTAGTGTTGCAATCACAACTGGAGATCTATCCAACCACTTCAAAACAAAATGCCACACAAATTTTGTGTATCAACCACAAATGCTAGGGTTTCTAGAGGGAACATCTTTTAACTTTCTATGTAACGTGCTCAAATGGAGCCCTTTTGTGGTCCAATCAATTTTTTTTTATAGTGGATACATTATATATTATCATCTAAATTTTGACATTGTGGTATAAGCGGACCTATATTTAAATCCTGGAAATTTTTTTTGTACATATAATGTAGTTATCACTCGTGTACACTCAATTTTGTGGTTAAATGTTGATTAATTATTATGTAGTAATTTAACCACATTTTATATATGGTTAATAGTGAAGAATAATGTGGTTAAATTATACATATCAATTAATTAATTCAAGTTTTAATTAACCACATATTTCTTCGCATTTAACCATAATATCAGGTGTACAAGTGGTACACTACAGTGAGTGTATACCTATAATTACTCTCAGGATCGTATCTAGAAGTTTTGGGGCCTTAGGCAAAAGTTAAGACATTGGTCCATATTAATATAAACTAATAATTTTTATGTTATTTTTTTGTGGCTTTTTGAGCTGCAAAATTATTTATTAAAATATTATCATAAAGTAATTTTAACATCTCATTTTCAATAGATAATGTAGCTAATCCATTCATTCTATCTTGTAGCATAATTGATATCAAACATGATTAAAAAGTCAAATACTTGCTTGAATATAGTAGTAGAAAATAGAGAGCATGAAAAGTGCAATGAAAGGATTGATGATCTAGCTTCAATTGAGGTAGGAGGAACACGAATCAAGAGAGAATCAGGCAAGCAGAAGAGGATAGAAGATGGATCGTCACTCTAATTGAAATTAGAGATAAGATAGGTGAAGACTCGCCACATTGATTCGAGAATGAATCATAAGAATCGAAGAGGATCGTCACACTAATTATGGAGATTAGTGATAAGATCGATTTTAATTCGCCACATTAGTATTAGAGACCAATGATAAGAACTCAATCAAGGTAACTAAGCTACCCTAGCTTAAGAACCCTAATTCAAAGAGAGAAAAACTACCAAATATATTTCCGATTTATCAAAATTTGTATACAAAGTGTTTTATAAAGGTATTTATACATGAATAAGGTCCCAAAATTCTCAAAAACAGGTCTTGCACGTTGTGACTCCCTCCATTCGCGTTGGAACACGTGAAACATGATGTTTTCCTGCCACTTGCACTTTGAGACACGCTGATTTGCGTTGAGATGCTCAAATCATGAACCTGCTACAGCAAGAGCGCGTTGAGCTTGAGTTGCAATGCACAAAGCAGCTTCCAAACGCGCGTTGAGACGCATTCTTCAAGGTTGCAATGCGCTAAACCTGTTGTGTGATGATTTTTCATTCAATTCTTCCAAAAATAAAGTTCTAAACTCAGTAACAAAGGATCCTAATGAACTTATTACAATACACAATAGATTAATCTAAACTAAAAGACTTTAAATTTGATCTTGCTTGGCATCCTCTTGTGTCTTCCATTCATTAACTCATGCTCACATAAAAAAGAGAGTGAGACACTAGAGAGAAAACTAAGAGGTCAGAGATCTAATAGATAAAAGACAAAAGTGACTATTGAGTGACTTTTAATTTGCAAAAACTAATAAATGGACTGTGGATATTAAAGTGAAAGATATAAAAAAATTATAAGATATTTGTCTTAGAAGAAATATTGGGTCTTATTAAACATTATTAATTTTTTTATAATGATTTATATCAATAATAATATTAAAATAAATTAGGGCCTTATAAATTTAGTGGCTCTAAGCAATGACCTTAACTCTTAAATCCTTGACAATGCCAAACGGCTTCACCTTATTATACTTCAAAAGGAGATAAAAGTAGGAACATATATCTAGTTAGAACTTAACTTGGATGTCAACTTGTTGAGCTTAATTAAAACCAATAACCAAATGGAGATCCTATTTCCATTTTCCACGTGAAAATCCTATCATCAAACAAAAAGTTTTTGGGAGAAAGATGGAAAGCTCAGCCTCAGATAAAGAAACTGCAAAACCATAAAAACCTAGATGTACCTACAAGATCATAGCTAGGTAGAAAGAGAGCTTCTTCACATCTCTGATGAGAGTGAGAGTGGTCCAATGTGAATTTTATAGCCATGAACCACAAAATTGAAGCTATGTATGTATGCAGATTGCAGAATATAGATCTTGAAGCACTGAAAGAAACTACTGCCTGCAAATTGATCATACTTAATTAATCATGTCATAATTATTTAATCTGCCTTTGACCTTTGAGATATAGATATATATGGAAGTGGTCCTGAATATTTGTAATTAGTTAAATTGAAAATGTGAACTTTATAACATATGCAGTAGTAAAATGTTTCACCCATATTGAAATTTAATTTGTGAAACTACGTCATTAATTAACCCTGTCACATATATAAATCTTGAATAATAATATATAGGTGTATCACTACTATTTATCATATCATCATACACTTAGTTTAATAAAAAAAAAAATTGATTTTTTTTAGTACAACTATTGGTACATTGAATTGAAGGGTAAAAACATGTAATTTAAATAAATATCACTATAGGGCTAAAATACATAGTTCTGTGGTTTTTGAAAGACTGAAACAGAGGCGAATTGAATTGAAGGGTAATATCTATATGTGACTCTACGCAAACGGCGCCGAACTTGGTCATGGACCACTGCTAGTACTTGCTATTTTAGCCTCATTCAAATATTATAGAGAAGAATCCTCTTACTGAGATTTGATATTTTAATATATGTGCATAGATGATCTAAATTAGAGTAGTTTGTTTTAAGGTAAGTAATAATATTTTTAAGAATCACATTCGTAAGAATGTCATATCAAGTCATGTTGTTCCTGAATAAATTAAAGAAAATGTTTAGTTAGAAGTTGACATCAATAAGAATATTTATTAAAACTAAAAAAGTTAGAGAAGTTAAATGAAATACAAAATAATTACATATAATCTCATGAAAAAGTAATTTACCAGTTTTTTACTATGGGAATAAAAATTATGAAAAACACATTAAAATAACATTCGTGGGAGTAAATGATATCCAAATATATGTTTTCAAAACTTAAAACATACTTGAGAACATCACATTTTCATTTTCATATTTCTGAAAATGATATTGCTTACTTTAAAACAAACGCTCCTAAGTTCTTAATAAGTGACACCTGCTAACCTTGTAGACATTTTTAAAATATACACTAAGGAATTATTCATTTGTCTTTCACTTAACTGTTTTTCACTGGTTGATTTACCCTTTAATTGGAAGAGTAGAAAATAGAAAGGAGAAAATGAGAAGAAAGAAAAAGCGTGAAGAAGAAAAATAGGTGGAAAGAAAAATTTGAATTTTTGATTTCTACAAGTTAACTTTTTCTTTTATTTTCTCTCAATTTTCTCTTCAACTAAACAAAACAAATTGCATTATTATTCATATTTTTGTTTCCTTTCATTTTCTTTCTTCTCTTCCAAACAATAGATTAATGTGTGTTTGGTTGGGTAGCCGTTGATCCATTTCAACACAAAATAACATATGGGTCTATACATTTACTTTATGTTTTCTTCCCTTTTTTTTTTTTCTATTCTATAAAATTTTTTAGTCCAAATGAGGGGGAGGGAATACAAGGGGAAGTAGTGTTTTTGTGTTAAGTTTCTAAAAGGAGAAATGAGATTTTATAAAACTCTTAAAATAAATTTTAGTAATTTTACTTATTTTCAATATTTGTCATACAAATGTAAAAAAGACATAAAATAAAATGAAAACGAGATAATATTTTGTATTTTAATTGTTGATAATAAAAATAGAAAATGAAAACAAAATTAAAAAAATGCAAAATAAACATAATCTTTAACTTTTAGGTTTTGAATGTACGTTTCACTGAAACTATACTTTACTTTTCATCTCCATCATACGAGAATCCCCATTAACTTGGGTGTGAGAGTGCTCTTCGCAAGCAATAACAAAGGAAGCACCCTAGAGTGCTGCTTGGACTACCACTGCGAGCAACCAGAACACACCAATAAGCATTCATTGACACTTAGTTTTTTTTGTTTTATAAACCAAAGAATATATTGATAAAATTCAATGAATACAAGTAGTGTTCAACTGTGACTCAATCTATACATAAGAAACAAAATCAAAGAAACAAGGAAAAGAGAACCAAGAGAAATCCCTCATATATACATCCTAAAGGATAAACATACCAATTTACAGAAGAATATTGAGTCTAGTGTCCCACCAAGAGCATTCATTAACAATTATTAATTCAGTACACCAAAAAAGTAATTGGTGACCAATTCCATATCACATTGGGATGCTTACGATGGGTCCTTTTAAGTTACACACCAAAAAATCTCTTATCCAAATATAACGCAATCATCACTTAATATAATAATTTATCTCACGATCATTGGGAATGATGTTCCACACCTTTTTGAGGGATGCACTTTAAAGAGAGCCTGCTTACAATAGCTCTTATAAGTTTTTTTTTATTGAATACAATAGATCTTATAAGTTTCACCGCGTAAAATTGAGAAATGTGAAATGTGTAACTTTAGGGTCATTACTTGCTTAACAAATATCTAAAGTTTTATTTATTTTTTCAGTGAGAATTTAGAGAGTGTTTAGTGTTTAATTGCTATGTGTTTTTTTTTTCTTGCTCAACAAACTCCCACCTCCTGTATAACTATTTTATAGTATTACTCATTATTAACTAAATATACTAATATTATTATTTATTATTTATTATCTATAATATTTTTTATATGTTATGTATTTTATAATATTGATGTGTTATAACTTGAAAGGGTTAGGTCACGATCATAAAAGGGGTCTAGTCGGGAGTAGAAGATGACTCCTTCTACTATATTTTACAACAGAGCTTTGGTGTGGCGAGAGTTGTACTTGTAAAAACTCCAATGCCCAAGCTAATAACTTATTAGGGTTTGGTATACACGCTTTGGGCCTTTTGGGACTAATGGGCTTGGGCCCGTAGTTTAACCTAGTTATAATGCGCGCATAGTACTTCTATTGTATCTCGATCATGGAACCAGGATGACCTCATATGGGTGATTCCTGACATGGCCGAGTTGCTGGGATACCAATACATAACAACAGTTGCATCCCTCCCCAAGTCGGCAAGTTGCCTCAAGCAGATTGTCGTCATTGAATTGCCCATGTTGAATCTAATAAATCTCGATCTAGACGATGATAAGTTTACTTTCACATGTCGGTTTTGTCGTATCGTCTTGTCATGGAGATTGCTATACCACTGTCTAATTATGATTGGATACGCCGACTTTGAAGATTGTGTATCATTATTGATGTGTTGGTGAGTCTCACTCATTAAATGGGATGAGATAGTTCATTAGGTAAATCCTTATAATTTCACCTCCATTTTCAAATTTCCCACTATAAAAACATGAATCCCTCTTTCTTTCTTCTTCTTTTCACACCTTCAAACTTACAAAGAAAACCCTAAGCTTTCCTACAACATCTCTTCTCTTGCATGAGCCATTTATGCCACTCCTTGATCTCATTCTCCATTTTCCAAACAGAAATTTGAGTTTTCCTCATGTTCTAGAATGTTAAACCCTTCCAATTAGTGAATTTTGCAAAATGATCCTTCGTGCTCTCAATTCATGAATTATTCTCAAGTTCTTTTCCAACCTTTTCATTTCTATAGGTATTCTCCTTTCTTCCATTTCACTTGACATGCATCTATAACTTAAGTTGATTCTTAGTCCCTGAATTCTAACTTCTTAGTCTCTAGAACATTTATTCATTCTTTCTTTTCTTCTGATGAGTGATAATATTGTGGAAGCACCTAGTAAAGATAGTAGTCCATCGTCCTGTGAATCAATTCGCCTTCAAAACACGAGTAATCGATTCGGATTTGGGGAAATCTCTAAATCATCATTAAAGTCTTGCTTTCTATTAAGTTGTGTGTCAAGGGCCCCCTTTGATTTTCTACAACCTTATAAGGGTTGGCATTTTAAAGCCTCTGTAGCTTAAGGTGGAGAGTTTGTAACCCAAGTTGTTGAAGAAACCCTGGTGAACTTTAACTCGGGATAGTTTACCTCAATTATATGCTTCATGCTCCATGTTTATATATTATAAGTATGTCTAATATTGCACGGTAGAATCACCTTAGTATGATATGCTAACATTGTCTATGCAATATCTCCTGCACAATATTTGCTTCATAATTTACATGCTAGCATTCATGATGTTATCTGCACAATATCACCTGCAAATACTTGCTTCATGTAATTATATGCCAGCATTCTTGATATTGTATATTCAATATCTGCTTCTTATAATACATGCATCTACAATATTGTTCGCTCAATATATGCTTCGTATAATCATATGCCAGCATCCACAGTATTTTCTGTTCTATATTTACTCCATATTATTATATGCTAGCATTCAATGGATATTGACAGCGCAATAAGGGTATTTTAGAAACATAAATTACTTTTTGAAAGAATCAATAAAATTGAACGGTTAACTAATTTTCTTAAAAGACATAAAGTAGTTTTTTTTCTTATATTTGAAAATTGAGTGAGGAACTACTAGTAAAAGTCACAATCCTTTTGAGATTAAAAATACTCTCTTTGTTATTTTTTATTTGTCCCTTAATATTAATTTACACAAATTAAAAAATTAATTAATATTCTTATTTTTATAAAAATAATCATGTATTTCTCTTCGATACCTTTAATGAACTTTGGAATCATTAATCCATCATATGGTAAATGTATAAAGTAATAAATAAACATGAGTATATTATAGGAAAATAAACAATAAAATACTTTCTTTTAAAGTAATGAATAAAAAAAATTAAAAAAAATATGCTTATGGTTAACTATTTATGATTAACATTTTCACTTACCATGCACAAGGTAAAATTTGTGAGTAAACCCTCAAATTAATTCCTGAGATTCTAGGTATCATGCAGATTAGTCCTTGAAATTATGAAAACCTCAAATTAGTTTCTGACTTTGCAAAAAATATTAATTTTAGTCATTTTCTATTTAGTTTTTCAATGTCGTTTAATAGGTAAAAGAACTAAAATGCATGTCATTTTGCAGAGTCAATGACTATTTTAAAGACTTTAAAATCTCATGGACTAATCTATATAACACCTACAATCTCAAGAACCAATTTAAGGGTTTACTCTAAAATTTGTGCACCGTTGAACAATGCACAGCCAAAACCATAGATATTATAATTAAAAATAAAATGAATGCATAGAAAAGTGAAAAAATTATAACTTACTTCATGAAAGTAAAAAAATAAATTATAATTTGATGGAAAGAATTAACTTTACAAATTAGAATAAAATGAGATCTTCTAAAAGTTAAAGCTGAGGGTAATTGATATTTATAATCTTAAAAATTAAGTAAATGTTTATTCAATGTTATATATATATATATAATTCATAAATATAACGGATCAAGCTATACACAACACAAGTTCTACTTATTGATTTAATGAGCTTAAATTTTGACTCTCATTTAGTTCATGAATCAAACTCATCGAATTAATGAGTTACGTATTAAACTTAACAAGAATCAACTTGGTTCAAATCTAACCTTAAGTACAATAACCAATCTAGCATCTTTGATGACACTATTATGTGCTCCAAAAATTTGCATTGATACACGATTTTATTTAAGGTGCTTTGCACGAGTACACAAACGACTTTATATCTGCTGATATTTTTTAAAAAATATCACTTCTAATATCACATTATGGACCTTTTTACCGATGGATTTGTACGAAAAAAATGAGTTTCGGTGTGGTAAAACTGGACATGAATTTGGTACTATAACAATACTATGCTGTAGTGAACATTAGACTACAGCAGCAAATCCAGATCCGGTAAAACTATCTTGAAACAAAGCATTTACTTTCATGATATTCTCTCATTAAGCCATGCCAAAAAAATATATACTCCTTTTGGACTCAAGAAAAAAAATAAACAACTTGCAGAAATTAAAATTAATTAATTACTTGTAATTTTGTATTTCAATTTTCAAGTAAAAAACGAAACTCAATTTACTAAAATAATTTTCATTATAATTATTATAAAGCATTATTCTCGCTTTAGTAAAATACTAATAAACTATTGTCTAGTTTTTTCCTTATATTTGACTCTATAGAGAATACTTCTCTAAGCAACACAAAAAAATTTTAAAAAAAATAACCAGCTATGCAGGCGCAAAGTCCATCAAAATTGTTCTAGCATACTCTTTTATACTAAAATGAGTGTCAATACCTGATCGAAGGAAGAATAATCAGTGAAAAGAATTTATCTATAGTATCCCAACTAAGTTACAGAAGGAACAGAGCAGCCAAGGTATAAACATAAAATTGACTAAAATACATAGAAATGGTGATTACATAAAAACCTAAGAGCATACATTAACATTAACAACCGCCAAAAAGGAAAAACAGAAATCCCAGAAATAGATGACATCCTCCATGATCTTAGTTTTCTTCACAAGTGTAAGCAGTATAGTAGATCATCCCAACACAACATTCTTGGATGTCTGACATTACCAGAAGAGAAAAAAAAAAGAAAGAAAGAAAGAAAAAATCCCTATTCTGTCAACGGTTATTTCAAAATGCCGCTTCTCTTGCGCTCTCTCAAATCACTAGGTATGATAAATACAGAATCTACACAAAGCCCACCTTTAGAGTGTGTACAATCAATCTGTTTCATGGAGAATCTAACTTTAGTCGTCGGTTTTGATCCACTGACAATAAACTCGCCCACTTTGTAATCTATCCAGTGTCCGCGCTTATGATTGCCGTGCACATCATCATGGTCGGTGTCATCCAAGCAGCATTCACATGATGCTTGTTGACCATCCAAAGTTGACAACTCAAATCTCACAGGTGTTATATCCCATCCATGGGTCTGCTCATAATTGCATACGCGCCGTCCAAGCCTTTTGGAAAACCGTCCAAGGTGAAGCCTAAAAGAGAGAGTATAAATATCGGCCGGAAATGGAAAGGTGACCTCGCCGTCCACTTCAAACCACCATATTTGCTGCAAATATGCTACAGTATTGAACCTGAAAACAGAAACAAATGAATAACAGAAAATAAAAAGCAGTATTCAGAACACAATACTGTCATTAAACAGAGAAATTTCAACATCAAGCTTAAGAGTGCAACAATTTGCAAAAAAAAAGAAAAATTCAAATAGCATATAAACAGCAGGTTGGCATAATTTAACTAGTTCAGTATCGAGAATTACAGTTGTCCAACTGTCGATAAACTAGTAAAGGTTGTGCAAAAAACCAAAACTACCTGTTAATGTTTCAATCATAGAATGCAGAATTTGGTTGAAACATGTTGACATATTGAGAATTTCATAGATCAGTTAGGCTCAAGGATAGAAAAAGAGGTCAACCCATCTAAACTGAACCAAATTGCACATATACTTGAAAGTTGAAACATCATTCCATGTCAAAATTACTTAAGGATAAGATTATGTGCTATACTTTTACCCTATTCAAATGTGAACAAGCTTATTAGAGACCATTTTTTGCTAGTTCTCAATCTTATCGGCAGCTGATTTTGAATCCCTTAATCAATTTTAGAATTTGATAAGACGAATTAGATATTTTGAGTAAAGTTCCAAAATAATAGTAGGAGTGTTTAAAATTTCATTCATCCTCTTAAGTTCTAAAATTTTTAATAGGGTGTTCAAATCAACTGATACTGACTCGAAAAATTGAAGAGATAGGCAAACCACTCGAAGGAGACTCATTCCTAGACGCTCACCAAAGATAAAAGGTTTGCTTCATTAGCATTAAAACGAGAAAATCCTAAAATTGATAATAGGGTGTTAAAAATCAACCGACGATAATGCTGAAAATTGCAGAGAGGAAAAATAATGCTAGCAGACTCGTTCTTAGATGCTCTGCACAGCTAAAAGGTTTACTTCATTTACATTGAAATGGACAAAGTAGCGAAATTCATCTCTCATGGAGGGAACTGTAATCTTAAAAATTAGATGCGAGGATAGTATAATGTAAGCATCTCACAGGGAAGAAGAGGATGGAAAACTAATAATTAAAACAGCAATGTAAAAATACAATTGTTAAACAGCAAGTTCATGTCCCTCATTCAAAATTAAAGCAAGTATATGTAAGAAGAGAAGTTTAATGTGCAAATACAAAAATGCCTTCAAATCCAAAAAGAATTATATATGTTGGGACATGATAATTTGCATTCAGGGGAAAATTAGTGTTACAATTTAGCTAAGGTTATATTTTCTTTTATAATTATTATAGCTGAGGATGCATGAGACAGTATGGTAACAGGAATGGCTTAGTCCAAACCATAATGAGCTTACAATTAGATTTGTGCCAGATAAAGTCCAAACCAAAGAACTATAGGAGTTAACTAGGTCTTTTGGTCTGCTCCACAGAGCATCAGGAAAATGCAAACCAATAATCGTAATCCATACTAAACAAATAATCTTATATTTGAACCCCAACATAGAATATTCTTTTGTTCCTTTGACTTGAGAATTAGCATTCATCAAAATGATCAGCAAAAGCAATTAAAGCATACTAGACTAGTCAATCAGAAAACAAAACTATGACAGACAAATCATGTTAACAAATTGAAAACTTGAGGAATCAAAGATCATATCTTGCGATGTCAACAAAGCTTGATCAATTTATCTTCCGCAGCTATTACTTAAGGGCAATGCACAAAAAAGCACAAACCCTTCAAATAAGTCAAAGATGTAGTTTCCAGGAGCATGGTTTAGGCAGTTAAGCAAGAGCAACTTCATACTTTTAAAGCCAGTCAATTTGACTTTGTAAGTTAATTCACAATGTAATTTACGAATAAGATACACTGACTTTCTGTTCTTCTATTCAATGCAAAGATAAGCAACTATTCCTTTCTCTTTCCCCTTTTCTCTGTATTACAAACACACACATAGTTGGTCTAAGACCCCCTTCAAAAAGGTAAATTTGCTGATTACCCTCTACAACCAAATTGCCCCATTCATTGAGTAATCTTGGAAAATAAAAATAACAATCCTGTTATTGCTATTCTATGATACCAAAACACATTCTAACTTCAACTTGTGTTCAGTACTCACAACAAGAACACCTGCACCAGACAGTTGATAAAGCGGCATGTAAAACAACAAAACAAGCAACTGCTTTCTAACATAGCAAAGAGTTCGACAATTGGAAGCAAAATAAACAAATTCAACAGTAATCACTTATCCGAGGGCATGCGCAGCACTCAGCATCTTCAATTCCCTAAACCTATCAACTTGCCAAAACCCCTAACATTTCATTATGGTCAGACTGGATACCCTATCCTTTTTTCTTTTTGTCAGAATCTAGTCCAGCAATCTTGCACAAACTAAAACATTTCCCCTTCTTGTAATATCACAATTAAGGCTTCACACAAATTTACCATTCCTATAATGTAGAAAAAAAACAGCAACCAACCAGTAGAATCATGTGCATGTGCTTTTCTTAAATACAAGGTCACATAATTTTATATAAATGGCTCACGATGGCAACTTAGAACACACAATTTTCAGTAAATGATAGAAATAGAAACTTAAAGATAAGGTAGGGTTTTGGGAATTTAACCTAGATTCTTCAGTAGGAATCCATGTCCAGTATCTGCGGTCATCAATTCCAGTAATTGACATGGCTTTCGCCGAAATTGACATGCAAAGCTTTCCCGTGACTCTATCCAGACACACTTCCTGCAAAACCTAGTATCACAAATCAACCTCACAACCGAAAAATTCTAGCAAAGGAACTCCGAGAAGAAAAAAGTGGAGAAAAGGCACCTTGTTGCCGTCGTCAAAAGGTACCGGACGAGAGAGGAGCGCAAAGATATCCTTCTTTGACAAATTCTGGTACTTTTCCGGAGGCAACACATCGAGCAGATCTTGGTAGTTATGAGGCAACTTGGTTTCCCATACGGAATCGGCAGAAGCAGCGCCACGAAACGCCCGACTAAGACGCGCCAAATTGCAAATCTCCGGCGGCGTGAGGTGAAGGAAAACACGAGCAACGCAATTCTCAGGGATGTCGCCGAGACCCGGACCGATGGTGGAACCGTTCGTGCCGAGGTTCGACAGCGACGCCCCCATCCACCTAACTGTTTATTGCTATTATTCCCCTTTCGTTTCAGCTCAAGCGGCGGGCGCTGAGGCTGAAACCAGCACGAGAAACACGAAATCAAAATATTGAAGAAAGAGGAGCATTTCGTAACGGTGAGGGGAATTGCATTGGATTTTTGCCTGTGTGTGGAATTTCTCGGGAAAATGAAATTGGAAGTTCAGAGGGGTCCACAGTATTTGGTTGGATTAAATCGCAGATGATACGCTGTGGGAGGATGCACCGGAGCGACATTCCGCCAATGTCAATGGGTCCCACTGCATTCCTAACTACTGATACAGCGGAGATACGCCACTGGTACCTGATCGTAGTATTATGCTTTATACACGTAAATAACTACAACTATAACTGATGAAGTATAGTAATTTTTAAGGGATTTTCTATCTTATGCCATGGCCACAGGTTTATAATTATTACATTTTAAATAATTTAAATATTATCAATTTTAAATAATGAATTCTTACATCATTTTATGTTAAGATAAAAAAATCTTATGTGAACTAGGAATATCACTATAATAAAAGTATATAAGTAGTTTGTCAAATTTTTTTATTAACCACCTTCTAAAAGTGAATTAGATTCAGTCTAAATTTAACATGATATTAGAGTCTCACCGGTCTCAATGTAGGCCACACCCTTCTCGCACCAAAGATCCAATTAGGTGTGAGGGTGTATGTTAAGAAGTTTTACATCGACTAGAAATACGACACCATAAAATATAAGTAGTGTGACAATTTTCTTCCTATGAGTTAATTTTTAGGAGTGAGTTAAATTCACACATAAAATTTAAGACTCCACATTCTGTTCTACACTAACCATCATTTTTGTAACTTCAATTTTTTTATTTCTTAGTTAATCATTTTTGCAAATTCACACATAAAAATACCATTGATGTTGAGCCTAAAATTTCCCCAACGCATCTTTGTTATGTGTCACTGACAAGCCTCACATATCGTTGTTGAAATCCCTTCACCGACCAAATCTCACTCATCACTGTTGGGATGCTATCGCCGACCAAATCACCATAACGTCATTTAAATCCCTATGAAATTTCTTCTTATTGTCGTTTCTTGAAAAATGTAAGATTGAATAACAAAAAGAGAAAAGGTAAAGAGAAGTTATTACATAGTAGTAAGTGGGTGGGGCGGAGTTAGCTAGTTTTCGAAAGGGGGGTCAAACGCAAGTAATAAAATTAAATTTTTCAACAGATTAAACATAACGAATAATCACAAGATTCAAAAGGATTATAACTAATTTAAAATAACTAACCGTGATCATTTAGGAAAGTTGAGCTCGATGACGTTTTATAGAGTCAAATTCATCAATGATTGACTCTGTACTAAAACGGATGGCAATGTCTTTTCTGAAGTATATAGCATATAGCATCACGACTTAAAGCTTCTATTAACGATAATAGTGCATATAGCATCATACATATTTGTTAGGCTATAAATAGAATTATAGTTAGAGCTCCATCGAGTATCTCCAGCTCTTTGTAAAGTGCCCACTTGATTCAATCCTCTACCTGTTTCAAGTTCATTGTTGGCAATTATGTTTTCAATATTAGTTGATTGAGCAACCTGTAATTGGTCGTGCCTTTTAGAAGAAGCTCTCACAATATTTACAACAGAATTTAGTTGGGTGAAAAACTCATGAATATGAACAACTTCTCTAGATACTGAAACCAATGCTAATTGTAACCTGTGAGCAAAACAATGCACGTAATATGCATATGGACAATCACTAAGGACCAAAGCTTGCAACCCATTCCACTCACAACGCATATTACTAGCACCATCATATCCTTGACCTCGAATATTTTCAACATGAAGGTTATAACGTGAAAGAATAGACATTAGTTCTATCTTTAAGGTCATTGCACTAGTATCACCACATGGACAATATAAAAAAATCTCTCTTGGACAAGACCATCACAATCAACAAACCTCAAGATAATAGCCATTTGTTCTTTCTTTGACTCATCTCGAGCTTCATCAATAATTATGCAAAACTTAGCATTTGTCATCTCCTCTCGAATTGCATTTCTCACCATATTAGCCAAAATGTGCAAAATCTCCTTTTGAACATCTTTGGATGTGTATTTAGCAACTTGTGGAGCATTCTCCAAAATAACTTTGTGCACTTTATCATTGTATGATCCTAACAATTTAAGCATTTCAATGAAATTTCCTCTATTTTTTGAGAATGTACTTTCATCATGGCCTCTAAATGCACAACCTTGAAATGCTAATCATCTAACACAATTAATAGAAGCTTTAAGTCTAAGTCGGTTTTTCTCAATATCTTTTGATGCTTGCTTCCTAATAATTCTATCAATATGTTGTGATTTTTTCAACAAAGCATCACAAGATTGAACAGCAATATTATGTGGAGAATTCGGTTTTCTTCCAACATGATTTAAAAGCGGGCAATCTTCTCCACTATTTACCTTATTCCAAGTTTTAAAACCTTTTTCAAGACGGTTGGAAGCTTTTTTACCAAAAAGATAACATGGTAAGCAAAATATGGCATCTTTGTCAACAGAATATTTTAACCAAGATGGATACAGTTCAAACCAAGAAGCTTGAAAACGGCATGGACGATCATCATTTGATAAAGGATATGTCTTAAGAATTGGTTGGCATGGCCCACATTTAAGATAAGCATGACGAATTTCATCCCTTTGATTTGTCAAAAACTCCCATATCATTGGTCGCAACCCAGGATCTCGTTCAATACGAAAGCTATCCATTTCTTCAGGTAGAAGTCTTGGACGTTTTGGATCACAGTGCTCTTGTTCATTTGGTGAATCGTTGGTGTTGGATGCCTTAAATGTTGAAGAATCACTTGTGATTTCAGTATCTTTTCTTTTAAAGAATTTGTCAATTGTTTTCATCTTGTTGATACCCAAAACAAATTAGTTAAAATTATAAAAAATACAGTATATCAAAGAACTACTAAACAAAACAATTTAAATTACAAAATTAAATGTGTATAACTAGATTCAGATTTAAAGAAGTAAATTGGTGTTTTAATAAAGCTATTAAAATTTAGAGTTAACTCACTTTAGGGGATTACTTGCTTATTTTTTTAGATTTTTTCCACAAAAAGAATACTGTACGTTGTTCATGAATCATGAATTAAAATAAAAATTTAAAACAATAATCCTCCTAATTATGATTTGTGAAGTGAGGAAAAACACTAAATATTGGTAAGAAAGGTAACAATTATTACTACAAAAGGGGAAAAAAACCACTAAGTGTAAGTGCCAAACATTCTTCTTTAGTTTAATGCTTTGTGGTCCCTTCCTATTCCTCTGTTCTTGTTCTCACGTTCAGAAGAAAATAAAAAAACAGAGAGATGAAGTTTTGGTGTTTCAAAGGAAAGGAGAGATGAAGGATAGAGAATGATAGAGTTTAAAGTCAAAACGTGTTTGAGAAGCTAAAAGAGTGAGGTTGTCTCATTTGTGTGTAAAAAGAGAGAGGTTATTTTTTTTAATTGAAAAGTGGGACCATATAAAAAGGTAAAGTGGCTGTAGTAATTTTTCAACACAGTAAGAGTAAGAGAAAATGCTTAGTAGAAGTTTGGGGGGGCCATCATATGATTTTTGGGGGGGGCCACATAGTAGTATCTTATATATACTAGCAAAAAAAAATATATTTTTTTTGGTGGTAGTAGCCACTGCATTTCTTTGAGACGCTCCGCCTCTGAGTAGGTGGATGAGAGATTGAGTTAGGTGAAATGAGGGTATAAAAAGTAACTTTTTTAAAATAATATTTAATATATTTAAAGTCTAATCATTATTATTATGTGTCAACAGTCATAAGTTAGAAAAAAAATTAAATTTTAAATCTTAAGTATAAATATGTTAATATATCCTTTTCAAAAAAATGTGTAATGTTTTTCCCCGAATCCGAACCCGTCCCCGCCCCGCTCTTAGCGGGGGCGGGGATGGGGATGGGGAGGGAAAAATCCGCCCCCGCCCCGCCCCGTTGCCATCTCTAATCGATGTAGCTATTCACGTCAAACTTTTACACTCAAATAGTGGAGAAGCGCACAAACCCAAGTAGACTAGTTTTTTAGTGATTATGTCTAGGAACGAATCCAAAAATACTTTGTTAGGGAGGTCAAAACTTAAACGACAATATGAGAAGCATTAGGGCATAGAGAAAATTTATAGATGAAGATAAGAAAGAAATAGAAACCTCAAAGCAATTACAATTCAATGAACCACAAAGTTCAAAGAAGACGTTGGTAGTTTCAAGCGAGTCTTTACATTGTCTGGCATATTTGCAAGTTGAATGCAACTCTCTCCCTGTCTCTCTAGTCCAGAGTGTGACTCAATCTAATGTTGGTAAGGGTTCAACAACTGTGACTTTGAAGATCATGGACTTGGGTAAGAGGTTAGGGCTTGTGACTCACAATAATAAGGCTGAGGTTCTTCAAAAAAAATATATAATATGGAGGATAGGGATTGTTATATGATAGAGCTTCAGGGGAATTTGACGGTTCCTTAATGAAGATTATGGAGTTAGTTTTTTCTGAGCAGGTGGAGTGTTTAGCTCTTAAAGTGATGAAGTTAGATGTTATTGATCATGCTTTGTGTCGATATTTGTGTGGAGATCCAAAATTGTGCATGGTTTGCAGTTCCTTCAAACGGTAGGAGTGAGGGTGTTCTTTTCATTTAGGATGCATAAAAAGTTAGATTGTTATTATGGATTTAGGGGGTTAGTTTTGCAGGGTTATGCTTGAAGTGGACTGATTCATTTTTGTCTAAGGTGTTTCCTGTTAACATTTGTTCTCTATGTTTGTTAGTAGAGGAAACATGTTATGGCATGATGTCTTGATGTCGAAAAGGGGTTTTGGCAGGGATGTTTGGTGTGTAATTGGTGACTTCAGTGTGGTTCCTTGTATTGATGACAGGAAGGGTGTTTTCAATTTGGCCATGTTCCTCCGAAATGGATGGTTTAAATCTTTTCATTCATGAGTTGGGGGGTGGTGGACTTGCCTACACTCGGAAGGAAATTTACATGGAGGAAGGGTGATGGTGCTACAAAATCAGCTTATAGTTGCTTGGTAATGCTTTATTTTAATCAACAACGTGATTCTTCCTTCTTTAATCCGTTCTAGTCTTCTTTTGCACCTTTAAAGGTGACTTTGTGTGGATGGAGATTTTTGAATAATAAAATTATGACTAAATTAAATTTGTCCTATAGAAGAATTTATTTGAATTCAGAGGAATTTAAATGTGTTTTGTGCAAAGAAAAGGAAGAATATTTTGAATATTTGTTTCTCACTTGCCTCGTGGTTCATAAACTGTGGTGTTTTTGCTATAAATGGTTTTGAGTATTTTGTTTCCTTACCTAATTCCTGCAGATTTTACTTCAACATTTGGGTATCCAACTTTGCTTTTAAGTCATTAACTTCAGCCTTAAGCTTATTATCCTTAGAAGCCAAGGAGCTATTCGTGGCAATCTCATCCCGCAATAGCAAGACTTTATCAGCTAAGTTCTTGGTCAGAAGCTCTGTATCCTAGAGGGCTTTGGTTTCATTCTCTTTGTAACTCTTCAAAAAAGCATTCTTGAGATCCAAATCAACCCGGAGTTTGGCAATTTCGACATCCGAAGAAGGGGCCGACTTCACAGCTTCTGCCTCGTCACAAACATTTTGTAGCAAGGCCATATTCATAACCATCTAGCCCATTATATTCTTGGCTTGAGCCTAAAAAAAAAGATCGACACAAAAATTAATACAAGGGTTCTATAAACAAATAGAAAGAGAATAGTAAGAGTAGGACATTACAAGGCGAAAGTCAAAGTTTCCATTCTGAAAGAAATCCCCATGTTGGAATTTAATAATGGGAGACTTGAAATCCTCCCAAACTGGGGTTGGGTGCCTAGATAAAGAAATTAAATCTCGGGAAACTTGACCTTCTGGGATGGGTTGAGTACTTGAAACACAACATAACGGTCAAAGAAATGTAATCATAAAGGATGGCAGAAAGTATGAAATGATAAAAAGGTTAGATCACCTTGGCCCTTAGTAAGGCGCCAACGCTTAGGCTGAGGAGCAGTGGTAGCCCCTTCAGCATTGGCAGCAGCAGCGGGTGGAACCGGGATGTCATCTTGAGAATATCCATTAGCGATCGGTTTGGGCGTTGAGACATTGATTGGGGAGCGTTAAGACCCTCGATCACATCATGTACTAGAAGGGATGCATGTACCTTGCCTTTGCCCTTTGCATCCCTTTTGGAAATGCGAGCAGTGTAACTAGCCAAGATATGATTTGAAATTAAAGAATAAATGAGGTACATTAACATCATAAATTTTGTCATAGAATTATCATAGAAAAAATGGGAAAACACATCTACGAAAGTATTACTAAGGCAACCTGCTTGAGCTTTATGACAATCGTCCACGGCATCTTTACAGTTAACAGACATCCCTCGTTCACAAACCAATTTGTACAAATTATTCAAGGTAGCTCGGTCTTTTTCTTCTAGAAAACTACACTCCATCTCAAACAAGTTCGATGATGCAATTACACGCATGTCTGAGTTGAACTCTCAATTGGAGCAAAAAGGAACAAGAAAAGGGTAGAAGAATAGTGCTACTTGTGGGCCCAACAAAATTTCAAAGGCATGAACAAAGCCCCACCCATTTAAAGGAAGTTGTGAAAGGGCGAGATGAAGATGATGCAGGACCTCGATTTGGAAATCTGAAAAAAGAAAATGCACTTTGATTCTATCGAACAAATCCTTGTAAACAATGATGAAGGGAGTCTCATCAGCGTCAATAGGGCTGCAAATTTGTTCCCCCTCATTGGGGATCTCCAAGCGATAGTCAAAAAGAGGATTGGTTTCTGTATTAGCATCTGTTGAGTTGGGGCCATGATGGAAGCATTTTTTCCATAGCTTCTTTACTACCTTTAAACGGGCTTGATCTTGGATTCCACATTGAGTATTTAGGAAATAAGAGGGGCACCAGAGAATGTGGTGAATGTTCTTTAAATTCCTCCATTCTGGACAAATCTCGATTAGAGGGGTAGAAGCACTGGGACCAACCTGAGAAGATTCGCCTTGAGCTTGCTCAGCTTCATCCTCTCGCACTACATATGAATCCCGATTTGCCGAGACGGCAGAATTCTTCCAAGATTTCAATGATCCTAGTCTTCTTTATTATTTCCAGAATCCTGGTTTTAGAGTTTAAGATGAGTTTCATCGGGGGTTAAATTTACTCGAGATTTTGATAGGTATTATGAGGAGGATTTTCCCCAGCGTTGTAATCAGGATTATAGTTAGAAGGTTTTTGGGGAACAATTTGGTACATAGAAGGTTCTGGATTAAGAGTATTGTAAGAGTCACTCATGCTCTGAGCCACTCTCAGATTTTTTTGGAGAATATATCCAAATGTGAGTAGGTTCAAAAAACTACAAAGGAGCAGTAGAATGCATACCTAAAATGAGGTTGCATTCAATTGGTTTAATGGGTTTGGAGTGTCTATCCATCAAAGCCCTAAGTTCCCCGGAAGAATAGGAAGAGTCGTTGGATAATCTATGATGTTATCGGCCATTTTGGGGGAGAAACTAGAAAGGAAGAAAAACATTGGAAACCAAGTCTTATGATTTGGGAGGAAGACATGAACATGTAGGATAATCATTCAAGAAGATAAAAAAAAACAATCGCATGAAAGAAACGGGAGAAATGGGCAATACTTGGTAAATGGAAAATTGCAAGTATGCTTGAATGTTGAAGACAAAGAGGTCGACAAGAGAAATCTCCAAAACAACAAAATCTAAACCGATAAAGTGTTGAGGCAAAGGCTAGTAGGACCAGAAATGGACTCCTAGTGAAAAAAATAGCAATAAAGCTTCAATCTTGAGCAACAATGGGGGCCGTGAACTAGAGAGAGTTTTGCAAAAGAGAAGTTGAAAAGTTTGGAAACATGAAGAAGAAGAAGAAGAAGAAGAAAAGATTTAGGGTTAAAAGTCTATTTAAATGATGACGGATAATTATTAAACTATTTTGTGGTTAATTTGAATGTATTTTAAATGATATTATGTTTATCTTTTAATTAAATTCCCCAAAATTTAGTAAATTCAATACTTATCTCAATTTGAGAGAGAGTTGGTTGATTATTTGAGTTTTATCCTTATCTTGGACTAATTTAGATAAGATTTGATCCCTAAATTATTGTTTTACAGGTAAATAGATAAAAACACAGAAGATAAGGGTGAAGAAAAAGGAAAAAAGATCTAAAGCAACCCTATCTGATATTATTTTATCTTATTTTGAGCAAAGATAACCACTTGGGATCTCTATAAAAGGCCTCATTCACTAGGAGCTACAGCAGTCTGAGTAGAGAAGTTGAGAATTCTAGAGATAGAAACAGTGCAAAGAGAGATCTTGTGTAACTTTCATCTATGAATTCAATTGTTTCTCAATTCAAGATGGTAGCTTAGATTCCTATTCTTGGATTTGGATGTGGCTAGCACTGTAATCATTCAAACTCTCTTGTCCTTTCTATATTAATTGGACTGTTTCTCTTTATCTGTTTTAATTGTTGAGTTTAAAGCTTAATAATATTTCTTCTCTTTCTTCTAACCTTTTCAATTAAATGAGAATTTGATTTAAAAGGGGGTTCTGATAAAGGATTTTCATAAAGCAATAACCTAGGGATAGATATTGATTTATGAACCGTTTATTTAGAGGTTTTGCTTATTGCGTGATTGAATTCACATATTTTTAAGAGATTGGATTATGTATTTTCATTATCACAAAATCTTACAGAATGAGAAATCTTCTGTAAGTGAAAATTTTACCTTACGGTCTTTCGAATAATATAGAAATTAACAGAGAGGAAGAGATCGTTACAGTGCGCAGCAAGTTCAAATCCAAGTATTTAATAAAATTGTTTTAAACTCCTTTACATTACGAGCATTCGTTTTATAATTCAATTCAATTCAAAACCTTTCGAAAACTTTGCCCAAAGTCTTATATTGGCACTAAATTGTTCTGTAGTTGCTCCCTGAGGACGATAATCTGTTTTTCCACTATACTGAAACGAGTTAGTATTTTAGTTCTCTAAAATACTTAACAAATTTCTGGCGCCGTTGCCGGGGAGCATGGTGATCAATTTAGTATCAATTTCAAATTTTTGGGTTTTGTAATTTTCATTTTAATTGTTTTTATTTGATTAAACTTTCACTTGGGTGTTTAGTGTGTATGCTAACCAGGAGTAAGGGTAACAAAGAACAGCTGCAGTTCATACCAGAGATTGAAGCCTTTGCTCGAAAGTTAAGTTCAAGCACACGACGTTCAAAAACTACCAGGGAGGAAGTTGACTCATCTTTTTCAACTTCACTCAGCAATCTTGAGGATATTTCAATGGCTGAGAGCCACGGCAATAACTGTGGGAATAATGGCGGAATGAATAACAATAATCCGCCACCGCGAAGAGAGCGCCTTGGCGATTATGTGCTACCTCAAGGCCCAAGAAACCCAGGACCAATTGTTTTGTCTCCAGAAGCGCAAGCTCTAGACATCAAGCCTTATTGGTTCACTTTTGTCCAGTCTAATCAGTTTTCGGGGAAAACTCATGAGGATGCTCACAAATTCCTCGATACTTTTTATGGATTAGTGAGGACCATTCCACTCAATCCAACCCAATTGAATAATGCCTACATGAAGCTGTTTCACCTAGTTCTTATAGGAGATGCCAAGGAGTGGTTTGATCTCCTTCCAGCGGGAAGTATGACGACATGGGAAGAAGTGGAAATTGCATTCCTCACTAGATTTCATCAAACATCCAAAATCATGAATGCAAAAGCTGATATTTCAGCTTTTAAACAAAAGGATGACGAAGAATTTTTTGAGGCATGGGAAAGGTTTCAACAACTTTTGAAGAGATGCCCAAATCATCGACTTAATCAGTCGGCGCAGATCAACACTTTCTTTGTGGGTCTAAACCGTCAATGGCAAATAAATCTCAATGCTACGGCAGGTGGTTCAATGATGAAAATAGACGTACCAGAGGCATTGGAGATTATTGAGTCCATGGCAGCGACTGATAGAGCTGGACACCAACCAAGAAGTCAGCTTTCAAAGCCAAAAGGAGTCCTAGAGGTTGTCTACCTCTGATGCGATCTTGGCGCAAAATAAATTAATCACTCAACAAATGGAGCTTTTCACAAAGACCATTGAGAAGTTGGTGCAACCCACCCAAACTTCCCAACAAGTACAAATGATAGCTCCGCCTCAACAACAAGTCCTAATGTGTGAGCTATGTGGGGCCAGTCATGCCTTTGCTCAATGTCCATTTGCCACAATTGAGGAGCAAGTTCAATACGTCTCCAACCAAGGGGGACAAGGTAATTTCTCAAACCAACCTTTTAGAACTAATAATTTTGCTAATTTTAATACAGGTTGGAAGAGCAATCAGCCACAAGGAGGATGGAAGCAAGAAGCTGGACAATTGAACAAACCTCCATTCACTCCACTGAGTGAAAGGACCTCTAAACTTGAACATAACTTGGACAAGCTCATCCAAGTATCCATGGCAAACCAACAAAAAAATGAGGCATTCCAGAAAAATACTGAATCCTCCATTAAGAACTTAGAGACTCAAATGGGGCAGATTGCAAAGCAATTGGCAGATATGAATCAAACTCCATTTTCGGCAAATACTCACACCAATCCGAAAGAGCATTGTAAGTCAATAACGACTAGGAGTGGTAAGGAGATTGGGGTGGGCATTGGATACAATTTGATAGAAAGTGAAAAAAATGGAAAGTTTGGGAAAGAGGTTGAGAGTGAAAAAAAGAGCGTCCAAAAGAATTGAGTGAAGAGGTGAGAGAAAATAAAAGTGAAAAAGATGAGAGGAAAAATGAGGGGGAATTAAAGGGGATGAGAGGAAGAAGAACAAGAGTAATGAGAAGCAAGTAAAGAATCTTCCATATCCGCTGCAACCCTCAAAGAAAGACAAAGAAAGGCAATACACTCGCTTCTTTGACATTTTCAAGCATCTCCAAATAAATGTTCCATTTTTGGAGGCAATGGAGCAAATGCCGATTTATGCAAAATTCATGAAGGATTTGCTCACCAAAAAGCGAAAGTTCAAGGAGGAGGTAGTGTCTCTAGAAGCGGGGTGCAGTGCAATTATTCAGAAGAATATGCCTCTAAAATCAAAAGATCCGGGAAGTTTTACTATTCCAGTGACAATTTGAGACTTACCGGTGGGAAAAGCACTCCTAGATCTCGGTGCTAGTATCAACCTCATGCCCCTCGCCATGTTAAAAAGGATTGGGGACTTAGAAGTCAAGCCGACGAAGATGACCCTCCAACTTGCGGATAGATCTCTAAAGCTTCCATATGGAGTAGCGGAGGATGTCTTGGTAAGGGTTGATAAGTTCTTATTTCCCGTTGACTTCGTTATAATGGACATCGAGGAAGATACGGAAGTCCCGTTGATTCTTGGGCGGCCCTTTATGAAAACCGCTAAAGTCATCATTGATGTTGACAAGGGCAAGCTCAAAGTAAGAGTTCAAGACCAAGAGGCCGATTTCAATGTTCTTGATGCCTTGAACCATCCTAAAGACAAAGACCAAATCTTTAGGATGGATATCCTTGATGAAGTTATTACAATGGATATAAAGGCTATAGATAATGGCAATGCTCTTGAACAAGCTTTGGTGGAAGCTCAAGGGAACTTCTTAGAAGAAGAAGAGAAGGAAATTGAAGCATGCTTGAAAGAGCTAGATTCTTCAAAGGAGCTCCCAACCAAAAATGCTCAGATTGAACAAATGCCACAAGAGGTGAAGGGTGGAGACCAAAAACTCGAATTGAAGGTATTACCTCCCCACTTAAAATATGCATTTCTTGAAGAAGATGGGAGGAAACCGGTGATCATTAGTAGTTCACTCACTACTAGTGAAGAGGGAAGGGTTATTGAAGTCTTGAAAACGTACAAAGAAGCAATTGGGTGGTCCTTGTCCGACATTAAGGGCATAAGTCCTACTTTTTGCATGCATAGAATCCACATGGAGGATAACTTCAAACCCGTGGCACAACCGCAAAGGAGATTAAATCCAACCATGAAAGAGGTTGTTAAAAAGGAAGTCATGAAGCTCCTTGAAGCAGGAATGATTTACCCCATATCTGATAGCTCATGGGTTAGTCCGGTGCAAGTGGTGCCGAAGAAAGGTGGGATGACAGTGATCTATAATGAGAAAAATGAACTCATTCCCACTAGAACCGTCACCGGGTGGCGGATGTGCATCGACTACCGGAGATTGAATAAGGCAACAAGGAAGGATCATTTCCCACTTCCGTTTATGGACCAAATGTTGGAGCGACTATGCGGGCAAGCCTACTATTTCTTCTTGGATGGTTACTCCGGCTACAACCAAATAATTGTCTATCCGGAAGATCAAGAGAAGACGGCGTTCACTTGCCCTTTCGGTGTCTTTGCCTATAAAAGGATGTCGTTTGGGTTATGCAATGCTCCAACGACTTTCCAAAGGTGCATGCTTGCCATCTTCTCCGACATGGTGGAGAAGTGCATTGAAGTCTTCATGGACGATTTCTCTGTTTTTTGTGTATCTTTTGATATATGTTTAAATTATTTAAAAGTTGTTTTGAAAAGATGTGTGAACACCAATCTAGTTTTGAATTGGGAAAAGTGTCATTTTATGGTCACCGAGGGTGTTGTCCTTGGCCACAAGATTTCCTACAAGGGAATCGAAGTGGACAAGGCCAAAGTGGAGGTCATTGAGAAACTTCCTCCACTCGTTAATGTTAAGGGTGTTCATAGCTTTTTAGGACATGCAAGGTTTTATAGGCGATTTATAAAAGACTTTTCAAAAATCGCCAAGCCACTTAGCAACTTACTTGTTAAAGATAATCCTTTTGAATTTGATTCTAAGTGCTTGGAAGCCTTTGAAACCCTTAAACGTAAGCTTGTGTCTGCCCCTATCATAGTTGCTCCGGATTGGTCTCTAGAGTTTGAATTAATGTGTGACGTGAGCGACTATGCTTTAGGGGTTGTCTTGGGTCAAAGAAGGTCTAAGATTTTCCATGCAATACATTACGCTAGCAAGGTTTTAAATGATGCACAAATAAACTATGCTACCACCGAAAAAGAGTTGCTAGCGATTGTATATGCATTGGAAAGATTTCGCCCTTATTTGATTGGTTCTAAAGTTGTAGTTTTCACAGATCATGCAGAGATTAAGTACTTGTTGACCAAAACTGACTCGAAGCCAAGATTGCTTCGACGGGTGTTACTTTTGCAGGAATTTGACTTAGTCATCAAGGACAAGAAGGGCTGTGAGAACTACGTGGCTGATCACTTGTCAAGGCTAGTGAATAAGGAGGTGACCGAACAAGCAATTGAGGTAGTGGAGGAATTCCCCGATGAGCTACTCTTAGCTATTAATGAGAGGCCTTGGTTTGCGAGCTTAGCAAATTTCAAGGCGGGCGGAATAATTCCGGAAGACTTCACTTACCAACAAAGGAAGAAGTTCTTGAAGGACGCCAACCATTATGTATGGGATGACCCATACTTATTTAAAATATGTGGTGATGGTATCCTAAGAAGATGTGTTTTTATTGAAGAAGCCAAAAGCATATTGTGGCATTGCCACAACTCTCCTTATGGCGGACATTTCAATGGGGAGAGAACGGCCACAAAGGCACTTCAAGCTGGGTTTTACTGGCCGTCTTTGTTCAAAGACGCTTATCAATTTGCTCAACAATGCAATGAGTGTCAAAGGACAAGAGGAATGTCCAGAAGACATGAAATGCCCCTATCCAACATCCTTGAAGTAGAAGTTTTCGATTGTTGGGGCATTGATTTCATGGGTCCGTTTCCATCATCATGTGGGAATGAATTCATCTTAGTGGTCGTCGACTATGTGTCCAAGTGGGTTGAGGCAATAGCATGTTGCAAGGCCGATGGGAAGACGGTTATCAAATTCTTGAAGAAGTACATCTTCTCCCGCTTTGGAACACCAGGGGTCTTGATAAGCGATGGTGGCTCCCACTTTTGCAATGTGCAACTCAAAAAAGCCCTTGAGCACTATGGAGTTCGACATAGGGTGGCTTCACCTTATCATCCTCAATCAAATGGGCAAGCTGAGGTGTCAAACCGGGAAGTCAAACGGATCCTTGAAAAGATGGTCTCCACAAGGAAAGATTGGTCCTTGAAGCTTGATGACGCTCTATGGGCGTATAGGACTGCCTTTAAAACGCCAATTGGATGCTCACCTTTTCAATTGGTGTACGGTAAGTCATGTCATCTTCCGGTTGAGTTGGAGCATAGAGCCTTATGGGCAATGAAGTGGTTAAACTTTGATCCTCAAGCTTCTCTAGAGCAAAGAAGGAAACAAGTGCTTGAACTCGAGGAATTTCACCTTCAAGCATATGAGTCCTCAAGGATTTACAAAGAACGGACAAAGAAGTACCACGACAAGGGTATTCTCAAAAGAGACTTCCTTCCGGGACAATTGGTTCTTTTGTTCAATTCTCGGATTCAGTTGTTCCTTGGGAAGCTTAAATCCAAGTGGTCTGGTCCTTTTCGAGTAAAAGCCGTTAAACCATATGGCGCCGTTGAAATTGAAAACCCAATCGAGCAACATAGTTGGGTGGTCAATGGCCAAAGGTTGAAGCACTACCTTGGAGGTGAGGTGAAGAGACTCACGGTGGTGGTTCCACTGAAGGAACCTTGATATTGTTTGAACAGGCGTCGAGCTTACGACGTTAAACAAGCGCTTGTTGGGAGGCAACCCAATATTTATTGCTTTTTTTTAATTATTATTAGGATTGAGTCTTAGGAGTTTATAATTGAGTCTTGTAACCTTGATGTGTTATGCATTTACTAACTATTGCTCTTACTTGAGATTTTACCTCCTATTATTTTCTGAGTTATTTTTGCAGGACACCCCGACGAATCTTATCGTCATCAATGATGGCCTAGGGTCAGGCCTAATTTTTAGGGGGAGGCAAGATCAATTGGAACTAATAGTGTAGTGGGAGCAAGGTTAGAGGGAATTGTTTACCATCAAGTTGTATTGCTCTTTTCTTTACTCTTAGCTCATTTTATTTTTCTTTTTAATTAGGATTGGTAATTAGGACTTAAGATTTAGGAAATAAAATTACCTGAGGTTGGTTTTTGAGAAATTTGATTGTATATCTTGTGTGTGAGTTTGAAAAAGATTTTGAAATGAGTTATATGATGTGTTTCAAATGCTTGATTGAATTCTTCATTTCTTGCATGATTTGTATGATTGAATGAGGAGGGCAATTAATTGACTTGGTTAAGGGAATTGTATGCCTAAAAGCCTTGTGAGTGTGTGTGATCCTAAATGCATTATATGTTTTGAGAGTCTTCACTTAGTTTATCTCCTCTAACTTTGCATGAATTTCTAAAATTGCCATTAAGCATGTTAAAACTTAAAAATGATAGAGGCATAGTTTTGATTGTTGATATTGAGCTAGAGCCAAAAAGCCTACCCTTTTGTTTTGATTGAATATCCTATTTTTGGTACCCAGTTTGAGCCTTAAAGTTAATGTATCTTTCAAAATTTATACCTTGAACCATCATGACATTATTATTTCCTACCTTTACTAAGATGGACCATTAGTGTATGCATACTAAGTGAGGTACATTGGTTTAATTGTGGTTAGAATTAAAAGAAAAGCTCATGGGTTTCCTTACTTGAAAGAAAGAAAAATTTAGGCATGCCTTCTGAAAAATAAAGATGTTCTCATGTATAAAAAAAAAATGTTAATGAAAAGAGTTGGAAAGAAAATGAAAGAAAGTTGTGCAAGGATGCCCAAGAAAAAAATGAATAAAAGTGTCATGAAGAGTGAGGAAATTCTAAAGTTGTGGTGTAGCTACAATTTGGTCGTGCTTATGGTATATGAGTGAGAGTGTTAGTATGCTTGCATTAATGCTCTATCTTATTTTGTTGACTAGAAAAACCAAATTTTCTTGTAGCCAAGCCACGTTATAACCTTAATAGAAAGACCTCTTGATTTTTGTTTTGCATATGTACATGGTTTGATTGTGAAATGAATTGCAAAATCTAAGTTGGGGAGACTTAGTGAGGAGTTGAGCGAAACACATATCTTGTGAGAATTGAGAGTCTATTCTCTTGGCTAATTGATTGTTGTTCCTCCCATTTTGTTGTACTTTGAGTGCTTAGCAATCTTGTTTTCAATTGGGGTTTTGGGGCCATCATATATACTCATCGATTGATTTCTTTTGATGCTCTAATGATTGATAAATGATTAGATTTTTCTTGAATCGAACTCAGGTACGTAGCTAGGATTTTTAAATAAGTGTTGATTGACTATCTTGCTTGAGGACAAGCAAGAATCTAAGTTCGGGGGAGTTTGATGACGGATAATTATTAAACTATTTTGTGGTTAATTTGAATATATTTTAAATGATATTATGTGTATCTTTTAATTAAATTCCCCAAAATTTAGTAAATTCAATACTTATCTTAATTTGAGAGAGAGTTGGTTGATTATTTGAGTTTTATCCTTATCTTGGACTAATTTAGATAAGATTTGATCCCTAAATTATTGTATTGCAAGTAAATAGATAAAAACACAGAAGATAAGGGTGAAGAAAAAGGAAAAAAGATCTAAAGCAACCTTATCTGATATTATTTTATCTTATTTTGAGCAAAGATAACCACTTGGGATCTCTATAAAAGGCCTCATTCACTAGGAGCTACAGCAGTATGAGTAGAGAAGTTGAGAATTTTAGAGAGTAATCATTCAAACTCTCTTGTTCCTTTCTATATTAATTGGATTGTTTCTCTTTATCTGTTTTAATTGTTGAGTTTAAAGCTTAATAATCTTTTTTCTCTTTCTTCTAACCTTTACAATTAAATGAGAATTTGATTTAAAAGGAGGTTCTAATAAAGGATTTTCATAAAGCAATAACCTAGGGATAGGTATTGATTTATGAACCGTTTATTTAGAGGTTTTGCTTATTGCGTGATTGAATTCACATATTTTTAAGAGATTGGAATATGTATTTTCATTATCACAGAATCTTACAGAATGAGAAATCTTCTGTAAGTGAAAATTTTACCTTACGGTCTTTCGAATAATATAGAAATTAACAGAGAGGAAGAGATCGTTACAGTGCGCAGCAAGTTCAACTCCAAGAATTTATTAAAATTGTTTTAAACTCCTTTACATTACGAGCATTCGTTTTATAATTCAATTCAATTCAAAACCTTTCGAAAACTTTGCCCAAAGTCTTATATTGGCACTAAATTGTTCTGTAGTTGCTCCCTGAGGACGATAATATGTTTTTCCACTATACTGAAACGAGTTAGTATTTTAGTTCTCTAAAATACTTAACATTAAACCATCTGAAGTTTTTGAATTAAAAACATGAAGAAAGAGAACGTTCAAAACGGTCTCATCATGTTTAATGCGCGAGCCCAATGCAATAGTAATCATAATGCATGATCGTTGAGGAAAGCGCGTGACAAGGCACTTTTCCTGCCGAAGATCAACCATCAGGCCGACATAAAAAATAAAAGATTTGGAGCATCCCGAATTCCACGATAAAAGACAAATCCAAGATGGATATTTAAAGATGTCAACATGCTTACGAGCAACTCATCGACTTGGACGGCAACTGTTATGGACTGATATCAGAGAGATATCACGGCCATGAAAATCATGTCGGACATGGCATGAGAGGACTATTTTGAAACCATCGCGGTGGAACATCAGCAAGAACAACGACATCACAACTTTTATGAGATTTGGGCTGGACCCAAATACGAGACCCATGATGCCTAAATTACAACATGTAAACCATAATGACTGTTATAAATACAGATACATGCGCAACATGCATGGTATATGACACTAATAATTTACACATGAAACCCTAATCATATATTGAGTCGGGCATTGGAGTATTTGCAGATACAACCACTCCAGCTGCTCTGAGGTTTGGTCAACGGCGCATGAGACATTCTTCTTCCTTGGTTCAATCACATTGTATTGTAGTTCATCCCTGAAAGGTTAGATCACAACAATAACTATTTTTTCTATATATATTGTAAATATTTTAAATTGCTTTGTACATGATTATATTTTATTTTTCATTATTTCCTTTGTTTTCTCTTTATCTTATGCTTCCTTCAGAAGAAGGGAAAATGAGTGGAAAGAAAATGAGAGGAAAGAAAAAACACGCATAACGAAACACTTTTTCATTTGTTTAAATGGAAAATGAGGAGAAGATGAAGAGAAAATAAGTGGAAAATGTCTTGTTATATGTGTTTTTTTCCATCCTTTTTCTCTCTTGCTCCAAACAATGGGTTAGTGAACAAATTTTAAATTTTTGCTGCTTTTTATTTTGTGTTTTTTTCTAATTTTTTTATATACAGATAAAGCATAAGCTCCAATATAAAACGACTTTCTTTATCTTTTGTTAACCCTGTATATAAAATAGTTACCAATTGGATTAACAAAGAACAAAACCAGGAGCGCATGTCCTGCAGTCCTCGTGCATAACAGCCGCGTTATTCGACCACGTATCATCATGCAAAACTAGACAAAAACAAAATAATTATCAGTTTAATTATTGAGTTTGCAAATTTAGTTCACATACATTTTTAAGTTGCACAAAACAAAAGTTCATTATGTCTCTAAATTTACAAAAATAGTTGATCTAGATTCTTGAGTTACAGAGGAATTCATTCAAGTCCGTGAAATTACCAAATATTATTCACTTAGGTTCCTGAAGTTTGATAATCTCAGGAACCTAAATGAATTATTTTTACAAACTCAAGGTAAGTGAATAAGGTTTGTAATCTCGGTGATATAAAAGTAAATTACTTTTTTAAACTCAATGATCTAAGTGAATCTCTACACAATACAGATACTTACGTAAATTACTTCAATAATTAAAAAATCTATGCAAACTATTCTTGCAAAATAAAAGACTAATGTGATACTTCGTATAACTGAAAATTTGGTAAAACAAAATGAAATAGTTTTTTTTTTTAACGGCATAGAGTTAAATAGTTAATATATAGAAAGCTAGTAAAGTTAAGGGTTTTGATATATAGTGCCCTAAGGGCACTGGTTAAAGTTACTATAATTAGAAAAATAATTAAGAGCACATTATTTCGTCTTTCGAAAATACAAAAAAACTACGCATTCTAATACATTTTTATTATATTTGAGTTCTTATATAGTACCCTTAGAGCATTATATATCATTTGCTTAATATAAAATAAGTGGATTTTAAGATGGGAGAGAGTAAGTTTCCCATCATAGAAAATGAAAAAAATAATTGCCTTGGGTACATGATTTTCTTTTTTTGTAGTACACTATTTTTTTGCAACTTGATTTATTTGTGGTATAGAAATAAATATTAATTTTATCTTTTTAAACTTTATTTGTTATTAATTTTATATTTTAAAACTTTTTGTCACTAAATTAATTTATTAAAGCGCAAATTTAGCAAACTTGTGGATAAAACAACAACATTTTAATACATATGATTATTTTGAAAAAGCAGTTTCTAATTAATGATAATTCATTAATTACTTTATTATAATATTATATTTAGTGCTTAATATTAAAATTTCATTGTCTCCCGTGTTGGAATCTCACATATGCCAGCTTTTTCCGGACCAGCAAACAGAATTAGTTTTTTTTTAAGAGTGAGAAAATTCATAGTTATACCAAAAAAAATATCAATGTGTTTCCTATCATAAAAAACTTTATTCCTTTTGTCTCATTATCGTATACAAAACGATAAAAAAAAAAAATTAGTAGTGAGGAGTTTCGATATATATTATATTTGGAACTTAATATTAAAATATTAATGTCTTTCCTATCATAAAAAACTTTATTCCTTTTGTCTCCTTATCGTGTACAAAACGATAAAAAAAAAAAATAGTTGTGAGGAGTTTTGATTATAAATGAGTTAGGTTGAATATTGGTATGCACAAAAAAATTATGAAAAGGGTGAAACTGAATAGTAATAATACAATAAATTATGAATCATTAATTTTTTGTAAAAAAATGAGGAATTTTCTATTTGGTAACTAGAAATATTTCAAGTGTTATTTTAACTTGTACCTATAAGACATATGTTAACAATAATTAATTTTTAAATAGTTTAAAATTTTCAAATTTTAGTCAATAATAAATGGGGATAAATAAAAAAATAGAAAAAAAAATAGTAAAAAGAGAAAAAATAAAAAGAAGTTGCTAAATAATGGATACGTACAGATTTTAGTGAGTATATAAAGTATAAAAATATAATTTTTTATTTAAATAATATTTAATTTATTTAAAAATTAAATATTTATTACTAAATTTTCATCGGCACAAATTAAAAAAACTCATATATGAATGGTAAACTTTTTGGAGAAGACAAGAAAAAATAACCACGTACACAAAATCCCAAGTTCCTCGTTCAAGGTATAGGAGTTCAAAGATTGGAGGAAGAAAATGATTTATAACTAAGGTTTAGGCTTGAGAAGTATTACTTCATTATTATAAGTAAATTTTTTACAATTTTATGTTTTTAAATATAAGTAAATCTAATTACTTTTTTCTGTATTTAATGAAAAAATGGTCTTGATATATAGTACCCTAAGGGCATTAGTTAGGGTTACTAGAATTAGAAAAATAATCATAAGAGCACATTGTTCCGTCACTCGAGAATACAAAAAACTACATATTTCAATATCTTTTTACTACATTTGGGTTCTTAAATAGTGCCCTTAGGGCACTAAATATCATTTGTCAATAAAAAATTATATAAAATACTTTTCACTCAATTCATTTCTCTATTTATTACAATAGTTTTAAAGTGAAGAAAGATTAATTTAATTAAAAGTACTTAACAAAAACTAAATATTTTTTATATAATTTCAAAGAGATAGATTAAATGAAGCTAATTAAATTTCTTCACGGGAGTGAGATAATTTTTATTTTTTTTCTCATATTCAGTAAGAGATGGAGTAGATGAACATAAAGTAACAAAGACATTTAATACTATCATTAATGTCATTAGACAAAATTAATATAATTCACTAATTCGTTAAAAGAAAGAATTGAATGACTTATTTAAAATTTTTATTAGTTAAAGTATAAAATTAAATATAAAAATAAATTAAAAAACAAAATTACTAATATAACCCTAAAAATATCTTATTAGTAAACTTTTTGAGAAAAAACAAGAGAAGAATAAGTAACCACGTGCACAACAATAATATGTGTATAATTTTATTTCGGTTTTTTTAACATACAATATTGTACATGCTAAAATGTTAAAAGTAGAAATATTTTATAAAAAAAATATAATATTTATTATAGTAAAAAACTAAAATCTATTAAATATTTATTTTTTTCATAAAATGTTTTTACTTTTATTTTTTTAACATGTGGAAAGTAAATATCAATTTTATTCATGTACAATTAATTAAATACGAAGAAATAATTAAATTGTTACATAATAATTTAAAAAAATCATATAATATTTTAAATTCTTTGACGTTTAACTAATTATACACGTTCAACGGAAATAATTATTCCTCGTATAAAATCCCAGATTCCTCGTTCGCGTCTTGAAACGGCACTTTAATAAGTGGACGTGGATCTGCCTGTAGCTCACCAGTTTCACGCAGAAAAAAACCTGTGGGTTAATTTTCCAACAAAGCATTTTCAAACCCAAAACCAAAACTCGAATCAAAACCATGGGCAGTTTTCTGTCACCACCAAACAAAACCGGTTGCTTCCCTTTTTGTATATTCTATATATCCTCTTTCTCTTCCTTCACAGTTCACACACCAGTATTTCCATCAACAACCATTATTTCAACTTTTGTATTTTCCTCTCTGTCTTTGACTTCTTCCACTTCAGTCTTTCAAAAATTAAAGCTGAAGAATCCTAGCACTCATACTTCGTATCAGAAAATACCACTTGCAATGTAGTGAATGGTGTGAATGTGTGATGTTACACGTATCTTTAATTTCTTAACCTGAGTCCTTTGTCAATATAGCTTTTCAAATCTTCACCCCTTTTGAAGAATCCTCATTCCAAAAACAGGGTAAGTTCCCATTCACATCCTGTTCGCTAAAGTTCGAACCTTTAAGGTGAATTGATAATTGGGGTAGCAAAATTGGTAAGAAGGGTTAATGGAACCGAATGGAATAGGTGGTGGTGGAATGTTTCCTAGCATAAGTACCGGATTGCTAGGTGTAGAAAATCTCCAAAATCAGCAAAATCTTCAAAATCCACACCCTTTACATCATCACCCCCAAATGGTTTCCTACACCACCCACCACGACACTGACACACAAATCAAACACAATTACACCTTTTCAGCAAAAACCAAGTCACAATCCACTCTCAGCGACGAAGAGGAACAGAATTTCGCAACAGAAGACGGAGATCCAAAGAGAAAAATCTCACCTTGGCACAGAATGAAATGGACGGACGCGATGGTTCGGCTCTTGATAATGGCGGTTTATTACATCGGAGACGAAGCTGGCTCCGAAGCTACGGATCCGAACGGGAAGAAGAAAGGTTCGGGTTTGCTTCAGAAGAAAGGGAAGTGGAAATCGGTGTCGAGAGGAATGATGGAGAAAGGGTACTACGTTTCTCCGCAGCAGTGTGAGGACAAGTTCAATGATTTGAACAAGAGGTATAAAAGAGTAAACGACATCCTCGGAAAAGGAACGGCGTGTAGTGTGGTGGAGAATCAGAATCTGTTGGACACGATGGATTTGTCGCCTAAGATGAAGGAAGAAGTTAGGAAGCTTCTCAATTCGAAACACCTGTTTTTTAGAGAAATGTGCGCTTATCACAACAGTTGCGGTCACGGTGTGGGACCCTCTAGTAATAACAACCTTCAAGATACCGTTATAACAGAAAGTCAACCACAGCCACAACCGCAACAACAACAACGATGTTTCCATTTGTCGAGGATGTTGAAAGAAGATGAGGAAGACGAGGAAGATGAGGAGTCAGACGAGGAGTCTGACGACGAGGACGATGAGTCCGGGTCGAGGGGGCAGGCAGAGGAGGAAGAGAACAGCGAAGCGAGAAAGAGATCAAGGAAAAGCGCGTTTGCGTACGGCGTGATGTCGTCGTCGTCTTCGATGTCGTCGCAAGTGATTCAGCAGTTGAGTAGCGAGGTGAGTGGGGTGTTGCAGGATGGAGGGAAGAGTTCTTGGGAGAAGAAGCGGTGGATGAAGAAGAAGGTGGTGGAGTTGGAGGAAAAGCAGGTGACTTTTCAAGTGGAGGCGTTTGAGTTGGAAAAACAGAGGTTGAAATGGGCGAGGTTTAGTAGCAAGAAAGAGAGGGAAATGGAGAGAGATAAACTTGAAAATGAAAGGAGAAGGCTTGAGATTGAACGAATGGTTTTGATTCTTCGCCAGAAAGAGCTTGAATTGGCTAACATTCAACAGCAACAGCAGCAACACTCTTCTACCTAGCACAGAAGAAAAGAAATTTACTACTTTATAAATTTTTCAAATAGATCATCTTCAGTGTTGAACCGTCTAACAACCAGGCAAAAACACTAAATTGTATGTAATTTTAGGGTGCATTTTAATATTTTTGAGTCTTAGTTAATATTTACTCTAAATTACATGTAATTTATTAATGTTTTTATCTCGCTGGGACCGTCCCAAATTTGCGTATTGTTTTGTAGACAGTTTTTTTTTTTTTTTCCTAATAAATATCTGTAAGCATGCTTCCGTGCAAGTTCAATTTTCTGAGACTAGCGTCAAGGGAAATCCACCTGCATCATACTCCTGTGGGAATAAAGCTATTTGTTCACTTGGTGAGGTGACCAATAGGTCTATGTTATTTTTTCTCTAGCGTATAAATGAAATGACACGGGATTATATGGAAAATGTTTTCTGCATACCAATATTTAACTAGCTAGGCTGGCTTTGGAGAATAGGCGACTGGGTACTTGTCCAACGCTTAATGTTTAAGGGGGACGATAATATATATATATATATAGCTGTTAAGTATGGATGTTGTTGGTATTATTATTTTTAAGTTATACTATGAGAAATTATGATGTATTAATAAGGTCGTATATAATATCGAAACTTTATTATAGTTTAATAAAAAAAATACTTAAAAAAGACTCATTTTGTTCACTTCGCTAAGAGCCTATGAAAGGCCTCATAGGCCCGGATCGGCCCTGTATTTAAGGTAACTCATTTATAATTGGTTTTAGGTTTAAATATAAAGAAATATATAGTTAAATTAGTATATTAATTGATTAATTATAACTAATAATTTAACCATATTTTATAGATGGTTAAAAGTGAAGAAAAATATGGTTAAATTACTAGGTAATAATTAATTCATTCATGTACTAATTTAACCATATATTTCTTCGTATTTAACCATATACTTCTTTATATTTAATTATAAAACTGGTTGTAAATGAGTTATATAGAATATGGGTGTGCACAAATCACTACTCAAATTATATATTGTTCTAATTTAATCAGCAATTTTTTGTCTAAAAGTTTTGGATTTATAACCATGTTATTGTCATTTATAATGATTTTATTTAGCTCAAATAAGTTCTCTACAATAAAAAAAAAAAAGTGATTGACTATTTTCGTCTTTTACTTTGTAACTATTTAACGTTTTAGTCTCTAACTTTATACTTTTAAATTATTGTATTTCCTCGCATTAAGTGATATTGATAAAATATTTATTGACATGTATTTTTTAACATATGAATCCATGTAAATGATAAAGTCGTTTTGCTTAATCTCCAAAGTTATGTAATGTTTTGTAACTTAAAATTGAGTTATATTGTAAGTGAATTGAAGAACTTATTAAGTTACTTATTTCGAGATTAAGCAAAACGATGTCGTTTTGTCACTTATGTGGTTTCGTAAGTGTCAATTAATATACTATATAGTCACTTAATGTGTCAGGTAAACATTTTGTTAATGTCACTTTATATGAGCGACTAAATTAACCTACGGAATGCATAGTCAGAAACTAATTCAAATTTTTTAAAAAGTTAGAAAATAAATTACATTGTAATTACAAAATGAAAAAAAAAACCAAATAATTCAATAAAAATATATATGGAATACGTTTTTAAAAAAATAGTATTGTTAATTGTTAGAACAACTAAATTGTATTCCTCACCCGTGTCAATATACGTTAGACAACTTAACACGAGTTTATTTCTCTCTTTCTTATTTCTTTTTTAGATATAAATCTTAATTTGATCCTCTAAAAATATGTCATTAATTTAATTATTGAAAAACTTTTCATATGTTAGATCACGGCACTTCCCTCGTACAAAGTAAGTGCGAGCATGCGCATACGTATATAGAGTCAAAAATCAAATGATATTAAATGTTAATTTTAATAAAATGACATTGACCATAATATTTTATAGATATTTAATGTTACTAATTAAATCATTGAAATTAAAGTTTATATAAAGTAAATTAATTTAACAAAATTTCATATTATATACAACTTATTGATACTTCATTTAAATAATATATTTTAACGTAAAAATATTATTTAAAATACAAGTGAATTTATACTTTTAGATTTTAAAGGTAATAATCTAAAAATTGATAAATATATATATATATATATAAATTGATATATATAATTTTTAGTATGATATCACATGGTTCAATGCACCGATAAATAGAGTTCTATGTTTATAAAAAGTTACGATGACGGTCATTTTACTTGGAGTATATATATGGGAGAGATTATTGCCACTCTTTTTTAATTTAAAAGAATTTGTTCAACCAATATAATTAAAATAGCAATATTTAAAAATTATTAAAATATTTAAATGAGAGTGACAATAGATAAAAGATGAGTGGTAATAGACTCAATATATATATATATATAGCATATCTAGTGAGAACATTAAACATGTGAGAATTATGAATCTTAACCATACAACCGTGCATTTATGGATGAGAGAGAAGATTTTAATGCATAGTTATAAGGGTTGCCACGTATGCATTTATGTTAACTTAGACTTACGAATTCAAAGAATAGTTTGGTAAAAAAATAAATGTAAATGACTAAATTGAGACAAAATAAATATAAAGACTAAAATAGACTTCAGCAAAACATAAAGGACCAAAATAAGACTTCAGCAAAACAAGACCAAATGTATATTTTAACCTTATTATTATTTGTGTTTTTTTTGTAAAGTCTCTGTGCATTTGTTTATTCAAAGGGCAACGGAGATCTGAATATTGATGCTGCCTTAACTGGTGCCAACAGCCTCTAGAGAACTGAGGACATAAAAGAATTAAGCTGTTAGCTGCTTAGAGGAGCAAAAAGCGAAGCACGCCCGGTGGGACTCGAACCCACAATCGCCTGATTAGAAGTCAGGCGCCTTATCCATTAGGCCACAGGCGCTGCTTGAGTGATTATGAAACAGTTAATAATTTAAACTATTTAAAAGTTTTCTAAGTTATCGTATTCAATTGAACAAGAAGCATTAAATTAAATTAACCTCAGTTTGATCTTAAATGACAGTTCATGTTTTTCAACACTAGCCAATCCTTCCTTGCGAGAGAATCCAATCCAAGAGGGTGAGCTCATTCTTCAATTTTGGATCGCAACTATTCGCACCACATGTCTTTTTAAGTATATATCATATTTTTATTTTTTTTCGAAAATATTCCTTGCTCCAAAACTAGTTTTTGAGTGAGGTTTGAGACAAATACTAGACCACACTCAAAACAAAAACTAATTTTTGATTGAAAAAATAAGATCTATTTCACAAAGCACGTCAAAAACTAATTTCAATAAAAAAACGAAAAATTAGTATTTTGAATTTGTATAGAACATGTCTTAGAAGAATAAATGTGAAAATCACAATAAATACTTAATCGAGAAAATGATAACAAAAATCGCACAATTTTAGTCAAGAAATTCTAACACTAAAATTTTACAAATAGCTACTCAAATCAAATCTAATTCTCTAAATTTACAAATCCTAAACAATATATAAAAAAGAGAAAAAAGGGTTGCGTACCTCACTAAAACGAGGATGATAGTGGTGACTGTTGTAACCTCTCATCCGGTGTCTCTCCGGCAGCTATTCACAGTTACGGTGGAGAAAAACACTCAGTTGTGATCAGAGGAGTTTGTACTTGCTAGTACAAAAAGAAAGAATGATTTAGAATTATATTTCAAACAGAAACTAGCTCTTGAACGAAAGATATTCTTAAAATAATAAAATTAAATTAAAATATGCAGTGTACTAAAAAATGTGTGATGTTATTAATAACCACTTCAATTTAGGGACTAGCCGTCGCTATTGTGTATTACAATATAGGGAATCTTAGATTGCAATCTTTAGTTTCAATACTTTTTGAGAATTGGGCTTTTCTTTACTGTTTTATAATTATTAAAATATGTAACTATAAAATTTATACAAAACTAGATAAAAAGAATTTATACAAACAGTGTAGGAAGAAAAATCATCCTTTCAAATCATGTTTTCTTCTTTGAAGTATAAATAACTTATAATTTGTAGTGAAGACTTTGTTTAGAAGGAGTCACTGGTACGTGATCTTTCTTCGTATAATCAAAGATCAAGAAGTAGGTTTTTTGTTTTATTAGGTGAAATTGCATTTATTTAAAATTTAAATTGAAGAGTTACTGTTTAATGTAACATTTTTCAAACACTAAATCAATTAATTAGATATAAAAAAGAATGCAATATATAATAGTAATGGGGTGAATTATATACTCAAAAGAAGTAAAAGGGATATTCTTTGCTCCAATTTATACAAATGCACAACAATTACAGTGCATAAATATTAAGAGCCTGTTTGTTTTAAATTTAGAATTGTTCAAAATACTAACCAAAAATACAAAAGAAACAAATTAAAGAAGAAATAATAAACAAATAGGAATAAATATAAGGCAAATTGGATAAACTATTCTAAAAAAAGGGACCGGTTGAAAGATGAGGGAGAAGAAAACACGGGTTCTTATAAGGTGCGTCCAGTGAGTTTAGGCGCATCAGTGCGCCTCTAATTTTTCACCTGAAGTAGTCTGTCTTTCGGTTACAACTAAAAAACTCTGTTCATGCCACACGCCTACACCTCTCTTCTCCAAGTGTAATTTAGCATTTCAGAGCAAAACGGAATAAGCTCACTTCACCTTAAATAATAATTTCATCATTCATAATTATGGAATGAAGCACTTATAACACATGGAACCATTGCATAAAGTAGAGCGGTTCTACTATGTTGAAGAAAGAAAAACTTGTTTCTTCCTCACAAATACATGAAAAAAATTATAGATTTTGAACTTGAATTGGCCTTCTGCTATTCTCACCACCTACAGCTCAAAGTTGGTGTTGGATTGTCAATTTGTCCCTGCAAGCTGTTTATATATACCACGCTTTCACCTAACCAAGCTTCATCCTCTTTTCCATGATTAGTATTTATATTATTTTATTATAGGCTTTTTTGTCATCATTTATGGGATAATGATTTTTTCTGTATTCCTCTCATCAATTTCTAATTACTCTTTAAATTAATATTTTTGTTTAACTTGGAATCCATGTCTTGGCGGCTTAATTCTAGAAATAAAAAGAATCGGTTTACAATTTACTTATGGAATATGTGCAAATGGAAATAAGGCCAATGACTCTGTTAATTTATGGAGTAAAGAAAGAGATAGAATAAGAGGCAATAAAGGTAATCAACACTTTTTACCGGAAGAGCTAGATCTATGGAGATGAGAATGCTAAATTTATCGGCAGTTTCGAAACACACCAATACCGCATTAACTACTTTAGCAGTTTCTCAGTTAAAAATCACATCCATTAAATAAATTATATTATATCTAACAATTATTTTTTTTTGGTTTCTTCTGTATTCCTCTAATCAATTTATAATTACTCTTTAAATCAATTATTTGTTTAACTTGGAACCCTTGCCTTGGCGGCTTAATCCTAGAAATAAAAAGAATTGGTTTACAATTTACTTATGGAATGCGTGCAAATGGGAATAAGGCCAATGACTCTGTTAATTTATGGAGTAAAGAAAGAGATAGGGTAAGAGACATAAAGGTAATTAACACTTTTTACTAGAGAGCTAGATCTATGGAGATGAGAATGAAGAAATCATGCTAAATTTGTTTGCAATTTCGAAACACACCAATAACTGCATTAACTACTTTAGTATTTTCTCAGTTAAAAATCACATCCGTTAAATACATTATATTATATTTAACGATTATTTTTTCTCGGCGCACTTGTGCGCCCCTTCCTTTCAGGCGCACCTTATTCTGAGCCAGAAAACACATCATATATAAAAGTAAAGGTACAATCTAAAATAGTATGCCAAAAAGTTAGGGGAAAAACATTTGTAGATCTATAAGAGGAGATGAAAGTGAAAACCAAAAAGAATAGAAAACAAAGAAGGGAAAGAATCATGTGTGTGCAAATTTTTTAGGGATAAATGAAAAGAGAAAAAGAAGCAATTTTTAGCAACATCTTCAAGAGGCACACGTTGCTTCACTCAATTTTCTCACAATTTATTCTCACCACTACAGTCTTGACCCCCACAATCACCCGTTGCCTAAAACAGAATGTATTTATTTTATTCAAATTTTGAATTTTTCTCATTTATCTCTATTTCTTGACGAAGAAAGCATAATAAGGTAAACGAGTAAATGGATAATGTTATTATCCAATAGACAATAATCAATAATTCAATATTCTTTTAGGCTGGAAAAATTATGAGGAGAACATGACATATGTTAACCAAAGTTGCTTTAGGTCAAGCAAGACCTTTCCTTATCTAACATTTTAGATTAGATAGATTCTTAGATGATAGATGAACATGAAGATAGATGAAGATGATGATTTCTAATTAGATTTTAATCCTTTATGTAAATTTTTATAGTTACACTATTTTGGCAACTATGTTGTACAATTATGCTAATTTGGCAAAAAAAAAAAAAAGAAGCTCACAATCGTTTCCAACAGGTGCATGTAGGCCACTACTTTTGCATCACACGCATTTTTCAATAAATCACATCTTTTATTTTTCCTCAAAAAATGCCCCACGCTTGAATTCTCACAGATTCTGAGAACCCCAAAAAAAAATCTTAATCATTAATTTTAATAATCCAAGCACTCCCACCACACTAGTCAAATTCTCAGAATCCCTAATTCTCAAAATTCATATTACACGAATTCTAAAAATTCATAGTTCAGTACTAATATTTTTTAAAAAAAAATTAGTGTCAAACTAGCAAATTCTAATAACCCATGAGCTATGGATGCTGATAATTGAAATGACAAGTATTTGTAAATGTCCACATGGATTCTTAAAATCCATAGTTAATGAATTCTTGAAATTCAACCAAAGGGGCAATTATGGGAAGAAAAACAGATGGGGCCATAAAATACTGTGGTGACAAAAGTAGTGGTTGTGCTTCTTTATCTAATTTGTTGTGCTGCTATACCACACCACAATGTTGTTCAATGTTCATGACAAATTATTAAAAAAAAAAAAAAGGAAAAAGAATTCTCGGCAAATATTTTAGATTTTAACATAATAAAAAGTAAAAAACCACAAACTGTAACACTTTTGAAAAAAGATACAAATTGTCACTTCTCATTTCAGCGCCTCAACTTGTGTGAACGATGTTACAAAATCTTAAACAAACATGGCTACAGTACAATGCCGCAAAAAAGCTAGTAGCAGAATGCTTGACAACCAATATCCCAAAAACTGAGAAATTATCCATGTATAAAATTTAACTCAACAAAAAAAAATTGGCATCGAGGGCATATTATTTCCCTCTGATTATGATTGACAGCCAGTAAAAATAGTTAGCCCAAGTGCCTAACCATTTTCCATAAACAAAATATAACTAGCCACCAAACCAAGTGGAGATAGAAAACCTCAAATCGTTAAAGCAGAATGATCTGCTACTGCCAAGAACTCGGTGAAGACCAAAAAAAACAAAAAAAGAAACGCCTAAGCTTTAGTTGGCTGAATGCACTTAATCTTCAAGCTCGATAATCTTAACCACAGAAGCATCACCAACTTTCTGGCAAACAACCACTCGGTCGTGTGACTTTATAACTCCTGATGCTTTTCCATGATCAAGAGCAACTTTGAGAATAGACTCGTTTGTAGCACTTGTTGACTCGGCCTGCAGGCACAGTATAACATAAAAAATGTAGCAAATTTCGTATTAAATGTGCGTCTGGTTTTCCATGGCTACAATGGGGTGAAACGGAAGACAAAACTTCTTTCCACGATAAAACCATTGGAATGTGAGATTGTGGATTCCAAGAGACGTCATGTATACAGGTCATGCAAAATTAAGCTTATGCTACAGCTGCATAGCCATAGGTTGTGTTTTTAAGGAGTTAACAATAAAGAAGAAAATCACCAAAAGAATGCAGAACATTTTCTGTTTCTAGATCTACCTAGAGGAACTAAAAGGAAACCTAGAACCAGAATATGCATTGAAGCTTAACAGATGAACACCCAAAACCCCTAAAGCCTAGCTTCTATATAGCTTGACCGACATTCAGCATCCAATGCTCCTTCCTTACCCCCAAAGAACAATCACCGTATCACAAGCTAAAAATGCAGATAAACTCGTGAAACAAAAACTGAGAGCAAAAGCTCCACAAGATCGATATAACTTACCGGATGTCGGGGATCAGCAAGAATAGGAAAGAGACCTCTTACAATTTGTGATTGCCTTGCCTGTGTCACAAATTGAATTATAAGCTGGTAAACAAGATTATCCATCATAAGCATGATATACATCCTGGTGAATACTAGTTTCTAATCATTAGGCAAAACCAATTCAAAACCGTGCCATTGCAGCAGCTTCCAAGGTTCAATGTAATTCATGGCTGAATACTATTGGAGAAAGAATTAATCACAGTGGAAAAAAGTTTACTGTATAATTGGATTATATTAAAATTGACATGTAAAAAAATATCTAGTAGATAAAATAATTTAAATTGGGAATGTTCGACATTAAAATAAGATTATAATATAATTGATACGTAGGTATAAAAATATATAGTAGAGAGTAGTATATTAATTACATCAGTTGTATATAAGCTTTCCCACAAATCAGTTGGAAGGTGGTCCTGGAAACGGAAACAAGATGGCGATCAACTAACGCTGATATTAGAGGGGGGTCAACTAATGCTAATATAAAAACTACTTATATAAGAGGGGGATCAACCAATAAGACTTGAGAACCTTTCACCACTCAATAATTTCTTACAAAAAAACGATTTTGATCAATCTAACAGTTGTAATTGTGTTCTGGTTGGAATGCAGAACTGTTAAAAGAAAAACTGCGTTCTGGTTTTTTCATTTATTTTCGAAAAAATATATTCATACGTAATTTTAACACATTCAAATAGAGCAAAAACAGATTTTGGAATAACACGAAATTCTATAAACATGATTTACATGATACAAACTGTAACCAAACAATGGATTTTGTCAGAAATTTATTTCACAGAAAAGTTGTCCACAACTCATCCTACAAATGATTTTAAGTAACCGTTGGAGTTAATCCTGAAACTAACATTGAATTTAAAATGATAATCCCTAAATTTAAAATGTCACAAAAGGGCGCTTGTGTGTGTGTATGTGTTGTGTGGGTGGGGGTGGGGGGATCTGGGTCAGTCACATTCATGGATGGCTAAAAGAAAATAAACAATTCATGGATATGCAATTCTGCTAATGAGACAAAAGATAAGATCCAACCTCAAAAGCTCCAGTGAAGCTCCATTTTAACTGATCTGTCTTAAGTCGGGGAATCACAACAGAGAGAACTGGCATTGTTGGCCTATACTTCGCTATCAATCTGAAAAGTGCAAGTTACATATTAAGAAAATAAACTGGATTGGAAATGCAGGGAAGAAAAATTGATAAGGACATTAATTGATCCATAGCATTAATTTTCCTGGAATGAATCCAATTTGAAAGAAACTAGCCAGATTAATCCCTCAAGGTACTAAGAATGAACCTATTCATACCAAACTATTCAAATATATAGTACCTTGCAGCCCTTCCAGATGAAGTGAAACAAATGATAACAGAAGCCTTCACCTTAATAGCTGCTCGTACCTAAACAATTAGGTTATGCATGTAAGAAGCCTCCTTTCAAAGGTGATATAAAACCAGCCACCCAAACAAGAAAGCCAAATCAACAGACAGAATGCACTAGAATAGAAACTAGAAACTTAAAAATTGGCCCACAGCACAATGCTACCTCATGGGATCTATGGGTAACCTTACCCCGTGAATAATTGCAACGGAACCCTTGATTAGAATGTCGATAGACCACGACCTTACTGTTGCACTAATCTCACCGTCTCATGCTCTAGGAATTACCATAAAAAGAAAATTCAAGGGAACAGTGAAAATGCAATTACCGCAGAGGATGCAATAGATTCCAAATGGGACATGGGCTCTCCGACAGATCTGACTGTCTTCTTAAAATAAAGGTCTTGATTGAAAACTTTCTCAGCCTGAAATAGAAGGCATAGATATCAGCTCGCATTTCAAGCGACATTTCAAGTATGGTATCATTTCATACAGGTCAAAGGAACTCCCAACAAAGCATTCACATACACCAAAATCAGCCAAAGGTATCTGCTCAAAGAGACAAATAAGCAAAAATGAAAGAAAGAAATTGATATTTAAATAAAGAAAAGAAATAAGAAAAACATAGGGCATGTTTAGATTACAGTTGGGATGCCTCAAATTATGGTTTGAAGTGTGTAATCTGAGTTTTGTTATCATAGGTCTCATTTGCCAAATTATCAAAACAAATGAATTAACATGAAAATAAAAAGGAAAAGAGAATCTGGCTAATGAGTTCAAGTAAGGGTGCATTTGTGGACACAGCTTAATTAAGCACTTATACACTAAATTCTTATTAAATAATAGATTGTTTATAGGTAAAATTGTGATACATGCTTGAGTAAGTTAAAAACATTATTCTGATAAATTATTTTAGGAAGCTATGAAAATAAATTGAAAACAACTTATAGGGACCTATAAGTTGTTTCCATAAGCTGTGAATCAGCTGGACCAAACACCACCTAAATCAGATCAGATCAGAGTATCATCATCTGGGTACATAAAACTCCAGACCACAAATAAAAAGAAATAATTCTAAGATCCAGTAGTTGAGTCTGGATTCCAGACCACAACAGCACATCATCAACATATAGAATTCCAGGGATCTGGTCCACTAATGTATTACTTTCCTAAACCAATAGACCAAGCAGTATCTGTCTCCCATCTACTCAAACACTGAAATCAAGTTAGGTGATCTCAGTGTTGGTGTTCCCATTCAAATCCTGGCAGAATAACTTTAGTGATGCATACACAGACAAATGGTACAATGTTAAACTTTCTATATCCATCTCTTCTCAGTGAATAACATATCTTAGTAATACAATATTCAGCAGCACCAATGGTAAGTCAAAACACAGCTTGAGTAATATTGTCTGATTGTCTTGAACAGAAACAAGATAGAGATATAAAGTAAAAAGTAAACTCAGAAATCCTGGCATCAAACAGTTGCAAAATTGGAAAAGTTTACAAGACTAAAGTTCAACCACAAAACACAAGATACCAGTTCCAAATTATTTAAGCAACAAAGCTCATATACAGGGAAAATTTTGATCAGAAATAACTCGTTAAATCTAAAATTAACATATCAGAACAATTCTTAAGGTATCAAACGAAAATAAAGAACCATGACATGCACTTACTTCTGAACAAATTTTGCCAACGGTAGAAATGGTCTCAACAGGGTATAACCCACGTAAAGTCTCGGCACCCAGAAGTATTGCATCACTTCCTGTACATTTATTAATAATATTTAAAGTTTCAGCACAGAACAAGAACTAATAAAAGAAAAATAAAATCACTGTGAAGACTGAATGGCCAAAATAAAAGAAACGAAAATGGAGAAGTATTTCTTCACTATCTTTCTCAACAATCTAAGAAGGTTACAGGGATACATGCAAACAAACATCAAAATAACAGAAACACACTTAATACATAAGCACTTTCAAATTTCTCAACTCACATTCACTTCTAATTTCTAACACATGATACAGTCTATACATTTTACTGGAGAATATTCTAAATTTATTAGTTCTAAAGTCTGTTGAATAAAACATAGTATAGCCAGTTGACCAGTTCTTTATAGGTCAGCTAAGTTACCAAGTTCAAAAGTCTAAGAGCATGTTTGGGAAAAGATTATTTCCCAAGAAATAATCGCTAATTTTTCAAAAGATGTCTCACAAAGCTTATGAAAATAGTCGATTATTTTTCAAAATAAGCTAATCCAAACATGCACAAAATATTCATTATTGTAACTACAAGATCACAGCAAAAAAAAAAAAAAAAAAAACAGAACTTTCCAGAATTAAATAAAGTCAACAATAAATTTAATAAAAAATGAAACTTTTAAGGTACTAGAATCAAAGGTACAGTCTGGTAGTCAGCAACCTAACTAGTGGAAATAATATGACCAGTGACTTACCATCTAAAACAGCATTGGCAACATCAGTGGCTTCAGCACGAGTTGGTCTTAAGTTGTCAGTCATGCTATCCACAACACGTGTAAGCACAGCAGGTTTCCCAGCCATATTACACTTGTAAAGGGCAGATTTTTGAAATAAAAAAACCTACAAAAGCCAATGGCAGTCAACCAATATCTTAGAAACAGTCAATCTTAGAACTATTTGGTATTCACATAATGGACACAGTTATGATCATATAATTGTCATTAGGGACATTAAGATTAGGTAGATATTCATTAAGCTGATTCAGGTAAAACAATTAAACGTTCCACTCCAAAAAGCCAGTAACGTCACTTTCAGAAAAGCCTCTTTGCTTTCTAGATTTTGTGTTTTAGTGTTTAACAACAAAGCCACACTCAACAGATGACTATTGGTGCATTAACTACAGACATAAACAAGTGTAAACTAATGACTTTCAGAATTTTCCATATTCCATCATACATAAGATTTCATAGTTCAAACACAGACATGTTGAATATTTTCTAGAGCTTAGTAATTTCTGTTGTTTGAAGAATAATTTTGTTACAAGAGGCTGCATAAGAAACTTAATACATCTAATGCCAAGACATCATATAAAAAAAAAATATCCAAGTACTTGGATATCCATCTACTTGCTGCAACTTTGTTGACCCACCAGCCCCGTCCCTCAAAAGACAGGTGGACCAGAAGATCTATGCCATAAAAGATTGAGTCAAATATTTAAATCAAAACCATTCCAAAACAAGCCAAGAACAAAAAATAGAAAATCAGAAGTACTACCACTGTTTCTGAATATAAGCCAGTGTTTCGTAATATAAGCCCCCCACAAAGTACTAGAAGCATCTATTATCTTTTTCCATTTACACCCTTGGTTATTTAATGATTTTAAAACAACACCATTAATAAGAGATAGCTGAGGTTGAATTTAATTAGAGGTAGAATTGGAATGACGAAATTATTATTATAAATTATTAATACTATTAAAATCAAGTCATTAACAGCTTTTCTTAATGTGTGTGAATATATGTGGTGAGGTGCTTATATTTATAAACGGAGGAAGTATTTTGTGCTGTGCAATATTGGCTTATCCATCATCATGTTGAAGCATATGGATTTCAATTTATTCAATAGCTACAAATCTTCATAGGGAGTGCCTATTGCCACTATTAGAAATGGGTTGAGTCTAACTCAACCTCAAAAGCTAGAGATCAAAGGGTGAGGGATGCCCAAGGCTTATGAAGTCCTCATTGCCTACAGATGGACATCTGGAGCAAGAATTTTGAACGATAGGCTTGCCTAACTCAACCTCAAAAGCTAATTTAAAGGGTGACGGATGCCAAAGCCTTATAAAGTCCACTTCATTCTTATTCAATATAAAATCTAAACAGACACTTCTATTCAAATATTTCTAATTTAAAATACAATTTTTCGTAGTTAATCAATTTAAGAATTCATAGAAGCTATATGAAACTTAATTAAATAAAAGTGGCAATAAATACTCCAATCTTTATAATATTTGAAGTATTTAATCCAAGTAGAAGCACATCAAACTACAAGTAGAGACTAATTAAGGCATCTAACCTTCTCTGGTGGAAGATCAATGCCCAAATTTCCACGGGAAAGGATAATACCATCTGCTGCTTGTAGAATCTCATCAAAATGGGTCAATCCCTAGAAAACAACACGGATGTACAAATGCAATTGAATCAGAATAGCCAATAAGAATCTAATCTACAAATTAATCATGTTTTTATAGTATACTATGAAGAAAATCAATTCACCTCAACATTTTCAATCTTTGCAAAAATTTGAGTCTGGTTGAGATCACCTGATTTAGAAAGAAAATCACGGGCCTGCATTTTAAACACAAATTCTGTTAATATACTTAATAGAAGACCTGAAACAGCAATAGAAAAATAAAATCAAATGACCAAATATGAACTTTAGATGACATTACCTGGCGAACATCTTCAGCGTGTCTAGTATATGACAATGATAGAAAATCAATCTTGTTTCTTCCTCCCCAGGTGCTTATAACCTGCAAGGGAAAAAATGATGCCCCAAAACTTTAAAGAAACCTAAAGTATTTTATACATATGAAAACTCTAGAGGTTTGATGACAGGGAACTCAACAAAATACATAATAAAAAGTAGAAATTACCTCCTTGTCTTTCTCAGATAGGGTAGGCATGTTAAGATGAATTTGAGATGCATGTAAAGTGAACAATGATCCAGCCAACGTTGCTGAATTCTTAATAGTACAAACAACATCATGTCCTTTAACTTCAGCTACCTGCAAATTTTCAGGTACAACTCATCATGGCGATAGAACTTCAAGTATCTCTATCTAAGCCAGCCTAGGCTTTACTACAGATTATTAAAATAACCAAATTTAAGAATATTAACTTCAATCACACAAAATCACAATATAGACTCAAACAATAGTTGATACCAAAAATGAAAGAACATTGAAGAACACTACAATTGCAAAATAAAATAAACTTGTTGGAATATAGTTTTCCTTCAAGTCCAACTTATATTACCTCTAGCCATACAGAAGTAGTTTCACTCCCCGTGAACAAGTATTGACCAACAAAAATAGTGTCTCCCTTCTTCACTGACTGTAAAAAAAATAAACAAATAAATATTAAGGTTTAAAGCAACAAAATCATCGTATTGAAAACAACAATATGAGTCAATGTATTATACATGACTTGTATTAATTACATGTCCGAGTGAGTAACAAAATACTACAAGTCAAGCAAAGGCATCTAAGGATTCATGAAATTTACTACTTCTAGCACCATATGCAAGAGCAAAGTCGAATAGATATCTGAAACATCTAATCCAAGTTAAGTTAGGCAATGTAGCCAGATATAATATAATTGTCCCCAATCCAGGCAGGCATGCAGCATATAAAATTTAGAGAAAAATCAACTAAAAAAATCACTCAGGTTAATAATCATTAAAAAACTATACATGAAAGTCAGTCAGTCACATGATATCATGAGGAGGTTGAAGATCTTAAAGAACCTTGGCTAGTCCATCAAAACTGATAGGTAGTATCTGTGAAGAGGCTTCTTGTCCCTTGGCAGGAGTCAGAACAACCTGACCATCCGCCAGAAGTGAGATCGACTTCTCACTTTTGTTAACAACCTGCATCTCTGCACCCGCCGTGTCCAGCATAACCTGCCAAAGGCAATACAGTAACCAAAACTCAGCCCCTTTCCCATTACAGAAATAAATTACACGACAAAGTGAAACAGGAAGAATGCATGCATGCACAAAATGAAGGGACAAAAAAAGCAGATTCCTCATGCACTCAGCAAAAGCTTAATCCTAACAAAATTGACACTAAACTTTAATTTTAATCTTTAATCAATAACCAAAGCATTCAATTTATTTGAGAAAAGGAAAAAATCCAGACACATTGGAAATAAAACACATTTAGCATGTCTGGAAAAGATTATTTCATTTTTCAAAGGCTCTGAAGGAGCTGGCAAAAATATGACATTGTTTCTTTGAAAATAAGCCGAATCAAACGCAACATGCACTTAAAGGAACCAGAAGAGACTTACAGCGCAGAGCTTCTTAGTAGATTTGACAGCAGCTTTCAAATTCTCCAGAGTCTCCTGGTGATAGTCAGAGTTACCCCAAGAGAAGTCGAAACGAGCCACTACAATAGACAATAATCTCACAAAAGTCATTAAATGTTCCAAAAAAAACCGGAGAATCCGAAAGAGGCGAACAATAACAATAACAATAACAACGAAACAAATGGAATAAACATATACCTGACATTCCGGCTTGTAGACAACCAGAAATAACCTCGACCGATCGAGATTTAGGACCCAAGGTACCAACGATCTTCGTCATTGCGGGAAAGAAACTCTGCAAATACAAAATATATTCATATACGAAAGAAAAAAGGAGAGAAAGGAATGAAAATCATGAACGCGAAGAGAGGAAGAGAGACTCACGGCTTTCGATGGTTCGAGGATGGAGACCATCCGAATTGGTTCTTCGAGAAGAAGGTGACTGGAATGCATCTTTGCTTCACAGAGAAAGAGAAAGTGAGAGCGAAGAAGAAGAAGAAGGAAAAGAAAGTTCGATCGACAGTTGCGTGCTTCAAGAGACCGAACGCTGTTTTAGAAAAAAGAGAAGGTTTCGCGAATATGCTTGCTTGCGCCCTTTATATGCTTCTCTTACTGGGCCCTCCTTTCACCACTTTTTATTCTCAGTTTTGTGCTGTGTTAGGGAAATATCATTCCAAGAGTTTACCTTTTCAACTCATCAGAATCGAATGCAATAGGACTCATACTAAATATATACACATTTTGGTAAAAATTATTTTGCTTTATTATTGTAACATTAATTAATTATAATTAAATAATTAAACAGTTATTTTGTTCAGTATTTAATACTCCCTCCGGTCTATTTTATAGTAAGAAATAGTATTGAACATGTTTTACACATTTCAATAAAACATAATAAGTTATGCTTTTTTTTAATTAATAATGTGGAAAAATTATTAAAATATATACGTAGTTAATGCATTGACTTGTATGAAAAATTGTGAGTGTTCATAATAAATTGAGGATAACAAAGTATTTTTACATTTTCTTAACAATTAATATGCCTAAAAAATTCACAAAATCTCTTATAAAAAAGATCAAATTTTTTTTTTGTCTCTTATGAAAATGAGTGGAAGTAGTACTTCATTAACAGAGTTTGCTTTTAGAAACAAGGCGTTGATAAAAATGCATTGCAATCTAAAAAAGGAATCATTCTTAGAGCTCTACAGTGTAATTATTAAAAATTAGAGAATGATAACTTAGATTAATTAGGATAATTTATTAAAAATTAGAGAATGATAACAAAAATTGAGAGAAACGATAACAAAACTTTTAATTTGGTGAGTTTAAGATTATAAAATGATATGATAACAAAATAATAAAAAAGTTTAAAATTTATATTTAGTTGGTAAAAAAAATAAGAGTATGAAATATACTAAACTATAAAAAAATTTATAATGTTATTTAAAAATTTCTCAAAATAACGTGTGCATTTACCTACCCTGATTTATATGTATGCTTGTAGTAATTGCTAGCCTCTGTCAGTTGAAGAACATGCAAACTTAGTTACACTTAATGATGCTCTGAGATTAGTCTCTAGATATAGTAATAGTAATAATAAGAAATTTACTACTCCCTCTATTCCAAAGAGAAAAAAATATTGTTTTTATTTATCTGTCCACTCATATTTTTAATGTAACATTAATTATACTTTTATTAATTTTAACTTTATGTTTAATTGGAGGCTAATTAATGTCTCACTATCCAACCAATCAAACAATGAGAGATAAAGAGTATTATGGAGAGTTCAAAATTTATTTTGAAAAAAACTATAATAATTATTACATTTCTTAATATGTGTGATTTTCTCTTTCCGGACAGTTAAATAGGAACGGAGGGAGTATTATCGTGGATCCTAAATATAAAACTCTTTAAAGAAAATTTATTGGTACTATATATAAAATTCTTTACAAAGTTTAAGAGATAATTATTGGTTTTTTCTTTGTCTTGTAATAAATGAAGAGATAGTGAATATTACTATTAATGCATTAGTAATTAAAAAATTTAACTTTAAGTAAGGGTAAATTTGATAGATTGTACTATTTTTTTAAAAAACAAGACATTAAATGGGGTTGTTAATAGTTTTCTTAATTTATGTGAATTGATTAGAGTCTTATAAAAAAGACCAGAAGTAGTATCTAGTTATTATTATAAAGATAATAGTTAAATAACTTATAAATAAAAATTTGAAAGCATAGAGTATTTAATATTTTATGAAATTGTTTTTAATTTATTTTAAATATAAAATTCTTATTTATAATTGCTTAATTATTGCTCATGAACAATTGATAACAAAATTCTAGAAATAATAATAGGTTTTTTAAATCTGTATAATATTATATTGTATTAAAAATAAAATTATATAAAGGTTATATATATATATATTATTTTAATTTGTGCAATATTATACAGATTAAAAAAATTATAATATAATAATAATTAAAAAAAGCCAACTCCAAAAATTGTAAAAATAAAATTGACTTATAAAATTTGACGCAAAAACCATTTTGTAAAGTTTATTACCGCATAAAATAACTACTACATGTTTCGTTTGGCTGGTACGGTGGACATACTAGTGTAATTATTACAAAAATAAAAGACTTTTAATCTAATTCAAAAGTTGCGAAAAGGAATTTATTATTGGTGAAAATACAAGAGTATATTTTATATGAATTTTTTTAATTGGATAGGTTAAAAAATCAAAAAAAGAAAAAAAATATTACATTTAAAATGTGTTACATATAAACTCATTAAAATTTTGATTTTTCTCATAAAAACATTTTATCTATAATTTTTTAACTTGTACAATATTATACGAATTAAAAAAATTCTTCTTATATTCTCCCATATTTTTTTGAGAAAGCAAATGTTGGTAAAAAAAAAAAATCAAATAAAGTCGACGTTGAAATTTGAATTAAAGTTTTGAACATCCCAAGACCCCAGCACACAGCTCACAATATAGAAATTGGGAAGCGTCGGAAGAAGCGAAAGGAGGGAAGGAGCACATGGTATTAAAGATCTGTGTGTCATAGAACAGGGATTCAAGCAGTAGTTCAAGTTAATTTATGTGCCTCTCCTAGCTTAAAGGCTTATAGGTTAAAAAAATAGAATTAATTTATCTTACTAAATTTTTTTATAAATTATTTTATCCATCTAATTTTGATAATTTTTATTTATGTTTTACTAAATATTTACTTTTAAAAAATAAATAATAATTATTAAAATTAAGTGGCTGAATAAATTTATAAAAGAACATAACATTTCTCTAAAAAAAACTATCTATAAAAATACTTACATTTATTTTACTTTAAAAGGATCAATGGGTCGGAAAAAAAAGAAAAAAATAGATATATTAAGAAAACAGAGTTTAAACTTTATAAGTGTTAAATACAATACTACGTTGTTACCAAAAAAATACAATACTATGTTATAGTACTATCTCTATTTCGATAAGTAAGCCCTTAAAAGAAAAAACACGTATATTAACAAAAATGTTAACATTAAGAAAATATATTGATTTTTAAAAAAAGTTTAGAGAAATGTTGTATTCTTATATAAATTTTTTTACTCGCGTAATTTTAATAATTGTTATTTTTTATTTTAAAAAGTAAATACTTAATAAAAAATATATGATAATTGGTAAAATTAAGTAAGTAGAAGTATTTAGTAGGAAGATTTAATATTTTTCAAAAGTTTAATGTCTTTTTATTATTACTCTAATTAAAATTCAATTATTTATCTCCGTAGTTTAAAACTTAATCCCAACTATCCTACTTAATCAAGGATAAAATTGAAAAGACATAATAAATGATTTTTGTTTTTGTGATAAAAGCTTATAAAAAGGAATACGAGAATTTTTTTAAGAAAAATATTAAATCATCTTATTAAATTCTCTTATCCACTTAATTTTGATAAGTGCTTTATATTTTTTACTAAACATTTACTTTTTGAAAAGTATATGACACTTGTCAAAATTAAGTATGTAATATAACTTATAAGAGAATTTAGTAAAAAAGTTTAACATTATTATATTTTAAGGGCTTATATAAGATCAAAAATAGTACTTTACTTGACCAATCACTCAAAGCTTCTATATGTCATTTGTAAGTGTTTGTATGATAAGGAAGAGGGTGATTCACTTTATAAGAGTTACACAATTACAATTTTGATAAATTCCTTGAAGGGATTCCTTTTCTCTCTCTAACAAATTGATTGACCCACCCTTCTTCACATCATCATCTCTCTCTCTATGTGTGTTCTTTCTTTTCTTTTCTTTTTTCCATTGCTTTGTTCACTTTGTAGTTGTGTTTTTCCTTTCTTCTTTTTTTTCTTTTTTTTAAATCCACATTTGCTTTCTTTTTCTTTTTTTGGTGGCACTTGCTATATACAAACTTAATTTTTTAGTGACCGGTTGAGTGGCAGCAATAGGGATTCAAATCACGTGTCTATAAATCATGTCCCCAATTATGTTCCACCAATAGAATATCGTCACGTCATTAAAAATATTTCCTTTAATTTCAATATTTAATTTCTTAATGGAATTTTTTAATGACGTGGCGATATTCTATTGATGAGACATGATTGGGGACATAATTTGGGGACACATGATTTAAATCCTAGCAATAGATCAAAATGTATGTTCTTACCGGAAGAAAAAAAAAAGAGTCCCTAAACTTTCAAAAGTACGTTTTTGGTCCCTAAACTATTCGACTTGTTCTGTTTCGGTCCTTCCGTTAATATCCGTTAACTTTTATGCTGACGTAGCAAACGGCTTACGCGTGTCAGATTCTTATTAGACCACGTGTCACATTTTTTTAATAATTTAATAAATAAATTAAATTACTAAAATAAAAAGAAATTAAATTAAATTAAAAATAAAAAAACTTAAGATTGCTTTCTCTCCTTCGATGCTCTTTTCTTTCTCTAAGTTAATCTCTTCTTCATTCTTCTTCTTCATCATCTCATCTTCTTTTCCTTCTTCTTCTTCTCCGTCATCTTCTTCTCCGTCATCTTCTTCTCCTTCATCTTCTCCTTTATCTTATTCTTCTTAATCATGATCATCTTCTTCTTCTTCCAATTAAATTTAAAAACCAAAAAAATAAAACCCTAAATACCTTTCTCAATCTTTCTATCGAATCTCTTCTCTCTTTGTCAAGTTGTTCTTCCATCTAGTATTACTTCCATTAAAACTCTTCTCGATCTTTTGCTTCTTGAGTTGGCTTTGTATGATTTACGAATTTTAGATTTTGATTTGGGGATTTGGGGTTCTTCTTCTTTTCTTCATTGGTTTCTGCTTCCATTAGTACCATTCTCTTCTACTTCTTGAGTTGGGGTTGTATGATTTGTGCATTTGGATTTTTGATTTGACGATTTGGATTTTCAATTTGGGATTTAGGTTTTTGATTTGCTCTTCTTCTGCCCAGATTTTCGATTTGCTTTCTCCCATTTGAAATTGGTTTATGGATTTTATTGAATGTGTTTATGAGTTTTGGGAATGGTTATGGGATAGACATGAGTTTCTGGGTTGGGAATGGAATTTTTTGGGTTGGGGGCAAGTTTTCCGGGTTTGGAGATGAAGATTTTTAGGTTGGAGGTGGGTTTTCTGGGTTTTGGGGATGAAATTTTATGGGTTGGGGGCGAGTTTTCTGGGTTGGAGATGAAGTTTTGTGGGTTTGGTGATGAAGGTTTATGGGTTGGAGGTGAGTTTTCTGGGTTGGGGGCGAGTTTTATGGGTTGAGATTTGAGTTTTCTGGCTTTAGGGATGAAGGTTTATGGGTTGGAGGTGGGTTTTCTAGGTTGGGGATGAAGTTTTTTGAGTTTGAGATGAATTTCTGAGTTGGGGACGAAGATTTCTGATTTTTTTTAAAAAAAAAATTGAGAAATTTAAGTAATTAGAAAGTTAAAAAATTATATTGACGGAGTTAGTAAATATTTAATGGAAGGACCAAAAACGAACTTTCGTTAAACTTTAGTGACTAAAAACATACTTTTTAAAGTTTAAGGACTAAAAACAGATTATCGCTAAAGTTCAAGGACCAAAAACATATTTAACCGAAATAATTATTATTAAATGTAAAAATAAAATTATATAAAATAAGAATAATTAAATAATCAAAATAAAATAAAAAGGGAAACCATGCTGAAAGAGTAGAGGTGGGTAACGGGTTGGATAACCCATCAATACGAACAATCCAAACCAAACCAAACCATTTTTTTTGGGTTGGGTTAGGTTATTGGGTTGGTCTGGGTATTTTTTAGTGAACCCTAACCAATTTGGGAGGATGAAATTAGCACCATCTCTATTGGAAGTGGCAACATCATTTTATACGTAAGAATCATAAATTTATATACTAAAAAGGATGGTGTCAATCCCAATAAAGATGGTGTTAATCCCATCCTCCCCAATTTGGGTTGGGTATTGGGTTTGCATTTTAAAAACCCGATGAACCCAACCCAAACTACCCAAGCTAAATTCCTAAATTACTAATTTTACATGTCATTTTACACCTTTACTCTATTTTTTACTCTATTTACGTTAAGATTAATATATTGTATGATTATATTTTAATGTTATATTTTATTTTAACAAATAAAATCTCTAAACATATATAAAGATAATAATATGTTATTATAAATTTTATAGAATTATTTTTAAAAAAAATAAAATTTATGTTTTTTATTTAATAGGGTAGACCCAATTACCCAACCCAATCTAAGCCAATTAAATTTGAGTTTGGTTGGTTTGGATCAAAGAATAAAAATTATTAAAATCGAACTAACTCAACCTAAACTATTTAGTTTGGGTTGGGCTTCACGAACCCACCCCTATGTAACAGTTTCGCTTGCTTCGTATGGCGTAGAACACAAAAAGCTTGCTTAGAACGGTTTTGGTTTTATTTTTTTTGTAGTTATTATGGTTCTGTATCTGTTTTGTTTTCTTTTTTTTATTATTTTTCGTTTTGTTTAGATTTATCTTCAGATATTGTAATTTGTTCATAAATTTTTGAAATTTTTTGTATTTTGTTTAAGAATTTCTGGATTCAATCTTTTTCCGGTGCCTATTCCATTTCAATTGCTGAAATTTTGTAATTTTTTTTATAAATTTTTGGAATTTTTAGTATTTTGTTTATAAATTTATGTTTTGTGGGTCTTTTCTTAAAAAAAAAAATGCAAGAAGAAGAAATGAAAAGAAGAACAGTGACGTGAAGTGAAATAGCAAGAAGAAGTGAAAAAGAAAAAAATGTTTGGTATTTTCTTTTTTAATAAAAAGAAGAAGAAATGAAAAGTAAAACGGTGACATGATGGGTACAATGTGTACTTTTTTTTTGTTTTTTTTTTCTAAAGAAAGAGAAAAACAACCCCTTTAAGAAAATTTCTCTAAAACTAAGCCTATCCATAGAGTTTGTGCCCAAAGGAAAACCTTTAACATAAATTTCCCTAAAGAAGATGATAGATAGAGAGAAGGGAAAATGAAACCGAAGGTGCCTTGTATTATTGTGATGATGATTGATGAGCAACTCGTAAATAGAGTTACAAATTACTACTACCTCCATTTTTTGTTATAAGTAATTTTTTACTATTCTTTCTGTTTCTATTTAATTGTCTTGAGAAAAAAAAATCTTTTCATTTATATTTTTAATATAACATTAAATTGTACTTTTATTAATTTTAACCTTATGCTTAATTGAAGGCTAATCAATGTTCCAATATCTAATCAATCAAACAATATGAGATAAATGGTATTATGGAGAGTTCGAAATTTATTTTGAGGAAAACCTTAACAATTATTACATTCCTTAATATGTGTGATTTTCTCTCTCCAGACAATTAAATAAGAACGGACGGAGTATGTTTTTTAATATAAGCAAATCTAACTACAACCACTATATTTAATAAAACTTATCTTAAATACTCCACTCAATTCATTCACTCATTAGTTGTAGTAGTGATAAAGTAGAGAGAGATAAGGTCTCTTTAGAAAAATTAATTGCTTTTTTGCTTAGTTCAAGGAAAAAAACAAACCAATTTTCTTAAAGGAAGAGAATTGGTTTTTTTTTTTCCTTATAACCAAAAACAGGAGGGAGTACATAGCAGTAATGTGAGACATGGATAGTTGGACACATAATCACTATAAGAATGAGCTAATTTAACGACAAATTATTAGCGACGACCCGAGACCGTCGCTATAATGCGACATAATGTAAACCTTTTGCGACGGAAATAGCCGTCACTAATTTTGCGATGGAAATATCCGTCGCTACGAGGCCGCGTTTTTTTTTTAATCTCAGAGGCTAGCGATTGACCCAGCCTTCGCAAAAGGGGGCCAATTTGGTTTTTCTATTCTTTTTTTATATTAGAGGCTTAGCGACGGTCCTAGCTGTCACAAAAGTGGGGTCTATTTGTTTTTTTATTTTTTTTATATTAGAGTGTTAGCGACGTACTGGGTCGTCGCAAAATTGGACCTATTTGTTTTTTTTTTTATATATTAGAGGTTTAGCAACGGGCTGGACCGTCGCAAATTAGCGACGGACTCAGACATCACAAAATGGGGGCCTATTTGTTTTTTTTATATATATATTAGAGGTTTAGCGATGTACTAGACTGTTGCTAATTAGCGACAAGGGGCTATTTGTATTTATTATTTTTAACATTTTTTAAAATTAAAAATTAGAGTTATTAAATTCCTAGAGTAAATGAATCTCTCTTCTATTAAAAAAGAGCAATTATTCTACTATTCACCTTACAATCTATAACTCACATTTAAACAAAAAAAAAAGAACTTTTTCATTACAATTAGTTGTAGATTGTTTTTGATAAATAATAAATGTGAGTTTCGAATTTTTGTAAAACAAATCTCCTCATCTTGCCCTTTTTGTAAGAAGCAAAAGACCAGCAAAAATGCCACTTTAGATTGAAGTGAGCCTAGGATGACGAGAAAGCATGAGTCTTCAAGCTGACAGCAAGGTATGAGGAAAAATAATTAAGGCTACTGCCAGTATAGGGAAGGTTTTCTCAAGGAAGAAACCAAGAATCATTGAGGGCAGTGATGGGGAATCAGAAAATAAATATGAAGAAACTACTACAACTCATTTTTTTAGGCTAAACACACATATCTATACTACACTACTCTTATATCTACTCTACTGAGAATCAAACTCCACACCTTGAACTCCAAGAGTTCCTCCTTATGCCACTTGAGCTACAAGCTCTCAGCACTCTAGCTTATATTATATAAGAAAGTAGCTCAGATCCTTATTTGACTATTGCATATGCTCTTGAGGAGCTTAAGAAAGATTTGCCTTGAGTTTATGATGAGGAAAAGTCAAAAACTGAGAAGTTTTAAAAGAATTGGTTAAGGATAGCGTTCTTGAAGAATCAGCTACAAAAACGAGCTTTTCATCATTTCTCAGGGATATGAAACTTCAGTGAAGCTTAGATGAAGAAGAAGAAATTGAGATCGATAGAACAATGGGAACCAAGTCCACTCGTGCTAAGACTGGTACAGAACAAACTTTGGTGGAAACAATTAAAGATGTCCCAATAAAATATCAAAGCTTGAATTCTATATCTAAGCATGTGTGTGCTGAGATTCATAAGGGACAACCTCAGATTGTGAAAGTTCAGACTCGGATTCTAAAAGAATTTGATGTAGCTATACATGGTCAAAAAAGTCTAATACTTGGTGACATGGTACCAAGGATGATTAATGAGAATCCTTTGATAATCTCTGAGAGCCGTATTGGAAAAAACCATCCAACCACAGTTACTTGTTCCCATACAATCTGAACCACCCAACCACTCTTTGTTTATGCTAAATAATCACTAGGCCATGATGGTAAAAAAAAAACCTAGATAAATTAGACAACACTAGTAAAAATATGTTAGGATAATTAAAGAAGACTTCAGATTGAAAGAATTCATGATACAAAGTTGAGACTGACTCTATTTTAGACCGTCAAAACATATCCAATCCGAATGATGAATTTGACGATGCAAAAGTCTATCTCATCATAACATGATTATATTTGCAACGCGATTACAACCGCAATTGAAAACCAACCTTGACAATCACTAACACAATTCAAAGAGAGTCGTGATAGAAACAAGAATGACAAAAATTAAAGCAACAAAACAAGTGTGATGACTAAGGCATTCCATCTTCGGTGGTGGCAAGGGAAGGTGAAAGCGAATTGCGTGACTCATCATAATCCTCTCGGAGAGGAGACTGTTCCACCCTAATATCCTGAATCATCTTAACAACTTCCAACATGTTCGGCCTCTTCTCAGGTTGTGCCACCACACACGCTAATCCCACATGCAACATTGCCACAAGCTCTTCCTCAATATTCTTATACCTCAACAGTTCCTCATCAAACACCTCTGAAGTCCACTCTTCCTTCACAATCGACCCGACCCACTTTGGAAGATCCATGTCGTGCTCCTCCATGCGCGGCCGCGTAGGAGAAGGATGCAGCTGCGACGATGGAGCTCTTCCGGTGAGGACTTCCAATATTAACACTCCGAAACTGTACACGTCAGCCTCCTGAGAAAGTTTCGTTTGATCTGCTTGTTCTGGTGCTCTGTACCCACCCAACCGAGCGATGGAGTGAGTAGGGTTTGAGAGAAGGGATAAGCCAAAGTCTGCGATGCAAGCGACGCCGTTTTTGTCGAGAAGCACGTTGGAGGATTTTATGTTTCCGTGAGGGATCTTGGATGCACTGTACTCTGTGTGAATCCTTGCGAGGCCTCTGGCTGCACCCAATATTAAGGTTATTCTTGTGGTCCAATCCAGTGCAATTCTTCCTGGACCACGGTTCCCTATCAACAAATATAATCCCAAAATGGAAAAAACAAGTTAGGCCTTATTATTTATACAATTTATGTTGCATGAATACTAATGAGTGTTTAATTAAAAGTGCAATACAATTTACAATATGATAACTAAAAAATGTATGTAAAACTATAAATATAGTAATGCAAATTATATATTATGGGCAAGTTTGTTATTTTATTTTTAAGGTGAGTGGAAAAATAATTATTTTTTAATTAATAGTACTGAAAATTAAAAATTATTTATGTTTGATTAAAAAAACAGGTTAAAGTAATTTTTAAAAAATGAGATATCTAATTCTCTAAAAACATTTTGAAATAATTTTTTATTAAAAAATAATTATTTTATAAGATAAGCCATATCAATTAAATTAAATTCAATACTTATTGTTGGTTAATTTTTGGTCAATTTTAATAAAATAATAATATTTAATTTTCCTTTGTTCCGAATTTTTTAATTAAAAAAATTAAATATTATCATTAGAATTGACCTAGAGTTAGTGAAAACAAATTGGTCAAAAATCATTATTGAATCAAATTTTCCTCACAACAACTACGATAACCGCAATTTAATTCTCAAATTCTTTCACCCCATCCAATAACGATCGTCAATGGACAATGATCATGGTAATAAGCTCAGAACTTTAAAGCATTTTGTGCACAAATTTATACGATCAATGTATCAAAAATGAAATTGAAGCTAAGATTATGAAACTAACCATGAAGCAGAGCATGCAAGCTTCCATTGGAGAGATAATCATACACAAGAAGCTTTTCTTCCTTAGCATAGTAATAAGCTCTGAGTCGAACAATGTTCGGATGGATAAGCTTCCCGACAACATCCATATACTGTTCAAACTCGTTCCTCTCGCATGGATTCGCATCCTTCAATCTCTTCACCGCCACCGTGCATCCATCATCTAGCACCGCCCTATAAACCGTCCCCAAGCTACCTTTCCCGAGCATCTCCGCCGAAGCCCGAAGCAAATCCTCCAACTCAAACTCATTCCTCCGGTCAAAAAACACCAGCTTGCTCCGCTCCGTCTCCGCCGTCCCACTCCCGTCGCTATCTCTGTCAACTCCTCCGTTACCGTTATACACCTTCTTTTCACTTCCAGAGCTACTTCCACTCTTCCTCTTCCCAATCTCACTCTCTACCACTGAATTGCACTTTGAATTCCCTCCTCTGGCGCAACAGTGAGCCACCGCGAAAGAGACCATAACTAGCAGCGTCACGGGAACCGCCACTACAATGGCTACGATTCCCCCGGGACTTAACCCCTTCCGTTGTTCGGTTTTGGACGGAGCGGTAGCGGTAACGGGAAGAGTAACGCCGTTAGTTTTCGGCACCGAGCTTGGGTTAGAAGGAACGATACTTTCGGTTGACGGCGTCTCTGTAACGGAACAATCCGGTAATGGAGTGGGCCCACAAAGGCCGTGATTTCCGGAGAAAGTTGCGTTTCCGAATTTCTTGAACATCGCGTCGGGTAACCGTCCGTGGAGTTCGTTATTGGTAATGTTGAGTTCGGTGAGGTTTAACAAGGAAGAGGATAGATCGGGAATTTCACCGGAGAGGAGGTTGTTCTGAAGCCGAAGAGTGAGGAGATGGGTTAACTGGGAGAGTTCCTTCGGAATTTTTCCGCGGATGTTGTTGTCGGAGATGTCGAGCCTGAGGAGAAGCTTGAGATGTGAAATCGCCGGCGGGATCTCGCCAGATAAGTCGTTGCCGGCGAGGTAGAGGAGTTCGAGGCTGGTGCAGTTGCAGAGAGGAGAAACGGTGCCGTTTAAGCGGTTATCGTGGAGGTCGAGGAGGCGTAAGTAGGTGAGAGGTGAGAGAGAATCTACGGGGCCTCGGAGGTTGAGGGAAGGGAGGGAGAGGCTCACTACTCTGCCGTTTGGGGAACATTCCACGCCGTGCCATGTGGCGGTGCAGGCGTCGGCGCCGGTCCAGTTGGTGGCTAGGTAGCCGTGAGCGTCGGTCTGGAGACGGAATCGGGTGAGGGCGTGTGTATCATTGTCGGGTGCACCCTGTGTGAGGCATAAGAAGGCAAAGAACAGGGCCAATGGCAATGCCTGGTTCATGTTATGGTGTGGGAAAATGGGGAGAACCAAACAATGGTTGCTGGTGTTTTTAAATTTTAAAGAAAGGGAATCTCTTCTCTTTTTCTTTCTATGTTGATGTTGACCATTTTGGAGAGTGAAAAGAAGAAATTTGGGATTTTCGGATTCTGTATGTTTGTGATTAGATAAAGTATTAATTGTAATTTTGATTTCTCATTTTTTATAATTTTGATCTTAATTTCATAATTTTAATCCCTAAATTACTATATACTCTAAAGAAATACTACTATATGAAAAGAGGGATAATTTTGCTATTTTCAAAGATTTGAGACCAAAATTATGAAATTAAAATTTGAGGAACCAAAGATACAAATAGTATAAACTTAAGAAAATGAAAATACAATTAAACCTTAAATAAATTTGATAGGTCTGAATTTATTGAGAATGTAATGTAAGTTTGAATTAAACGTGAAAGGAATTGTTTTATTTCATGTTTTGTGTCTAGTAAAGAATAATTTAGAGTTACAAGGTAGACAAACGAAATTGAATGAAATTCGGATTGAGATCCAAACAAACACTAAAAAGTAATTTTTAAATCACAAGAAAAAAAAAGTTGTAAAAATTATGGAAATGGGTTTATTTCAACTAACAATATTTTTTTATATTCACATTCAAGATTTAAATTCTTGTTAATATATTTAAAGGACTTAATATTACTTATTAATTGTACTAGACTTATGTTTTACATTTTTTTATACAAATAAGAGCACTAATATTTCTAGGATATTTAGATTAGTTTTTGCCATCACTAAATTATAGTTTTTTTTAGGATATAATTAATTTTGACAAAAAAAAATTATGTTCGATGACTTTAAGTCAGAATTGATTCTACATGCAAAATCTAAATTTTGTAAGAAATAACTTTTTGTTGTTTTACTGCTTGATAATTAATTATACATCATATTTATATTACCAAACTTAAATTTTAACAATAATATTCAAACATCATTCAAAATCAATTTTTTAATCTCAATTTTTTAACGTAAATTAATTATGTTCAAAATCAATTTTATCATGCACTTAAAACTTTGTTAAATCAGATGATTTTAATAACATCCATCTTCTAAATCCACATTAATGTACCTCCAAAATCTTTTATCACTAACTCAATAAGTTATAATTTCTACTGTTTGAATCCACATTCATCTATCCTAACTTGAAATCAAAGCCATATTAAAGAAGAAAATGTGGCATGATTGGAGAGAGTATGTGGTGAAGAAAAAGTGAGTGTGTCCTCCTGGTAAGGTAATTAGGATGAGAGAATGTGTTATGATTAAAGGTAGCAGCTAGTTATGGGACTTGGAAGGAGAGGGCCTCGCTTATAATTGCTCTTGTCCACTCCCTCTAGAAATAGAATCAGGGACAACATTTTACTTTTTCTTTTGCTTGACCTCTTATGCCAAACAGTATAAAAAAAACATTGTTTTGGTTCTTCTACGGGTCCTGTGTGTCACTTTATCTTTGTACAAATTAAATTCTCTTAAGTCCCACTTGACTCAAGTAGAAAAAAAATAGACACAACATGAATGTTAATATATTTGAGATTCACATAAGTATATGGAATTTACATAAATATTTATTTTATTGTGACTTTTTCTCTCTCACTCGAATAAAATGAAACTTCATAGGATTCAAACGCATCCTTTGAGTACTCATGTACTACGAAAATGAAAAATAGACCAACAAAAGCTAAGTGAAATACTTGTCACCTTACTGATTTCATCTTTTTCTTTACTTTTCTGTTTTTATATGCAAAATGATCGACTTTTGGATTTGTTGCATTATTGTGGTAAATTTAGAGAGGCTAGCTATCCAATTAATATTTGAGTTTTTGCTCTCTAGGTGTGTATTTGTTTGGAGATAACTCGACTATGAGTATGTATGTTTTTTTTGCATGAATTCCATCTGAAAAAAAAACTAGTCTATAAATTGCTTTTAAGATTGATGTCTTGGAAAGTAAAATTTGGCTTCCTAATGTGCACAAATCGAAGCTGAATGGGAAACCATATGTACAGTAAATTTTTTACGGTAACTTTAACAGCAAATTGATATATCTGCTGGTGAGCCTTCTCCTAAGGTGATTGGCTATAATATAATATTTGTCCTGTTGGAACTTCTGGTCTCATCTGAAAAGGAAATGTTTTACTTATTACTCCTTTTCGTTCCTATTTAACAATCTGAAAAGAGAAAAAAAATCTTATTTTTATTTATCTGTCCACTCATATTTTCATTGTAACATTAATTATATTTTTACCAATTCTAACTTTATGTTTAATTGGAGGTTAATCAATGTCTCACTATCTAACCGATCAAACAATGAGACATAAAGGATATTATGGAGAATTTAAAATTTATTTTGAGAAAAACTATAACAATTATTACATTTCTTAATATGTGTGTTTTTCTCTCTCCGGACACTTAAATAGGAACGGATGAAATAGATAGTACATAGTACAAATATATTATCTGCTCGCTGCAATTTTGTGTGTGTTTGATTTAGATTTTAACGGAATAAAATGTGAAAAATCATATATATCAAGATTTAATTAATGATTAAGATTATTAATGGATAAAAATTAACACAATCCAATAAAAATAACTATTTTTAACTTTAATAAAAAACGATTTTAACCGAATCAGAATTTAAAACAAACTGGTCCTCTATTATCATAATTTTCCAAATTACTGTGCATTATTTCATCTTTTGCTAACTAGATCACAAGCTAGAACCTAAGCCTCAGCCAAGATAATTACTCCATTGTTTTTTTTTAATCTTCTTATCTATTGGATGTGCATTGTGGGTTCGAGCAAGTTCTTGACGTACTAATTGAGTATACATAATTCTTGTCAAATTAATGAGTACACTTATGGCTTGTGCTCGCAATGATGCATTTGATAAGGTTATTTTAATATTTATGATGAACAAAATAACTTTGGTGCCTACCCATCTCAATGACTAAGTCCTAATTATAGATTATGAATTATGAAAGGTTATTACAAATAAATTGTTATTTATTAATATTTTTTTATTAGTTTCAGTTAGATTAATTATTGTTAATATAAATTTTATTTAATAAATTTATTCGTTAATATATCTTTTAAAAATTTTTATTAAAAATTTGTAAATCGATATTATATATCAATTACTTATATTAAGAGTAGTATTTTTGGCCACAATAATTGTAGGTTATTCCTCAAAAGAATCAATTTCCTTATTAATTAGGCTATACATAAAGTATTCTTAAGATAAACAAAGCATTCCAAGTGAATATGGAGGCTCATGGCCAGACATGATATTGGAGCGTTACACTGATACATTTCTTTAAAAGGTGAAAAAATAGTAGGAATATTAAAAGAGTTAATTATTAATTTGGTTTTTTAAAGATTATTATGTCATTAATTTGGTCTTTCAAAAAATTTTACCACTAAATTAGTCCTTTAAAGATTACCTTGTCACTAATTTGATCCTCCGAAGAACTTTGTCACTAAATTAGTCCTCCAAAGATTTAAAAGTCTACTAAATTAATCTTCAAATTAGTCCTCCATCATGGACCAATTTGATATATTTAAATCTTTGAAAGACTAATTTGGTATACTTACACATCTTTAAAGGATTAATTTGGTGACAAAGTTCTTTGGAGGACCAAATTGGTGACAAAGATAATCTTTAGAGGATTAATTTGGTGACAAAATAATTTTTTAAGGACTAAATTGATAGATAATTTAATATTAAAATAAAGGTGAGTAAAAGAGAAACTATAACAATCATGGAGTCTATCACAAATAACACAGAACTCATATTAGATCGGTCATGATTTTCCCTCAATTTTAGATTTTTTCAAGTAAAATTCTTGTGTTTTTATTTTATTTCTAGATTTAAAAATAGTTTTAGAGAAGAAAATGAAGACTTTTTCCAATACTATCTCCTCGTAAAACCCCCCTACTTTATTGTAAAAATACAATTACCCTTTTGAATTGGCCACAAGAAAGAGTGTATTGTGCATATGTCTATGTCTATTACTATTATCGTATATTCTTATTTGCATTTATGTTCACAATTAAATGGTCCTCCGATAAATATCACTCACTTCATTTCCATTTACAAGCACTTAAACAATTAAAATTATTAGTTTTTTTAATAAACTTCTAATATAGAAAATTGGAGTATTTATTATAGCTTTTTAATTTATTTTTAATTAATGAAAATAGTAGATTAAAGTAAATATAATTTTTTAATGGAGGTAAAATTAAAAGGACATCTAAATTTTTTTTAAATACGTATACAATTTTTAGGTATTATCATTGTTTTTTCACGTATTTATTGTTTTAAGAAATAAGAACAAACGGATCGGAGTGTTGGAAGTAAAATCTGTTCATTTTAGAAGTGTACAGCGGAAGCGCTCAATGATATATTTTTTACTCAACTCATATTCATAAAAATCACTTACATACAAGGAAGAGTAGTGGCACTTATATCTCAATAAATCCTCACATTTGGACACTTTGATACATATTTTACAAATGGGTAAATTGCTCTCATTACTCTTGAGGTTTTGCTAAATTGCACTCCACCCCATTCTTGATGTAAAATTGCACTCCACCCCATTTAATTAACTATGATTAGTTTTATTTTTTTTTTCTTACAATGGTTAATTGATTATTTTCTACATTAAAATAGTTAGATTTTGGGTTTAAATAAGTTTTTAATCCCAACAATTTTTGTTTTTCATTTTAATCCAACTTAACTCAAAAAATTTATTTTTAGTTCTTAATAATGTTAAATAATAGGATTAAAGTTAAAAAATTTAAATTTTTATTGAAAACTAAAATTAAAAAATTCAAGGGACTAAAAATAAAATTTTTGAATTAATTTTGTCAAAAATTAAAAAAAGAAAATTATAGGACGAACCACCCTTTGGTTAATTCTAAACATTTGTTTTTAATCCATATAAAATTTTATTTCATGATAAATATATAATGTTTTAGTCCTTGTAGTTACTAATTTTTATATTTAGTCCCTTTTTTCTTACTTTAATCCTGTTATTTGATTTATTTTTCTTTTGGTTCCTGAAAAAATATGATGCAAAAATTTAACATTATTAGAGACTAAAAATAAAAGTTTTGAATTAATTTGTATTAAAAGAAAAAAAATTGTTGGCACTAAAAGTTTATTTAAACTTAAAAACTAACCATTGTAATGCACCAAAAAAATCAATTAAGAACTAAATTAATTCAAAAAAAAATTCTTTAAGTCCCATAGAAAATGTCATAAAAAAAATTAACATTATTAAGAACTAAAAATAAAATTTTTGAGTTAAGTTGGATTAAAATGAAAAACTAAAATTGTTAAGACTAAAAATTTATTCAAACCTAAAAACTAATATTTTAATGTAGAAAATAATCAATTAACCATTGTAAAAAACAAAAAAAAAAAAAAAAAGTAACCATAGTTAATGAAATGGGGTGGAGTGCAATTTCACCTCAAGAATGGGGTGGAGTACAATTTTACCTCAAAAATAAGGTAGAATGCAATTTAACCAAACCTCAAAGGTAGTAAGTGTAATTTACCCTTCATAAATTAATGAACCTTATTATCCTATTCCATTCTGGGTTTCTGCTTATACCTTTAGCTACTAATCTTCATTTGTAATATTCTATTTCTGTAATGAGCTTTGAACTTTGTCTTATACGTTCACTTTACACCAATAAAATTCTTTTCTTGTGAAAGATTCGTATTTTCCCACGTTTTGTTTTTCTCACTTGCTTGAATTTCTTCATCCATGGCTTTAATCCAGCCATAATCGTTGGTTGCTTCCTTGTAAGTTACTGGATCACAATCTGCAAATAAAGCATTAAAAGTAGTATCTTCCTCCCTATCATCAGAATCATCATCTCGGTCAACTTTATAATGTTGGAGACGACCATGAGTTGTATTCTCGTTGAGGATATCTTCGTACATCAGATGTTATTCATCTGAATCAGCAACAATTGATGTTGACTCATAAGCTTGATCTAGTTCTTCACTTTGATCATTACTTTAGAATTCTTCTGGATCATGCTTCTCTGCTTCGGTCTTTAAGTGTCTTACATATTACATGCATATGGCCTCTTTATAAACTTGCACTGAAAATATTTTTAAAATACACAACAAAAGGGCTCAATGACTCTTATGTTTTTTCTCTAATCTCTCAACCTCTTTCTTCTTCTTGTTCTATTCTTTTTCTCCCTCAAGGCATCAACTTCTGCCTCAGTATTTTTTTTTTTTACTAATTCTATTCTTGCCTCTATTTTCATAACCACCTTATCACAAACTTTGCACACGACCACTAGAAACAAACACTACAAAGCAATATCATTGCGAGAACTTCACTCATTCCTCGCACACAAATTTATTTTTTTTCTATGAGAATCGTTGTGTCTCACACACAATTTTCCAATCATGTGAAAACTTGTTAGGTTTTACACACCCTCAATTTTTTTTATTGTGAAAATTGTTGGGTCTCACATCACATTTTATTTTCTTGTGAGAACTTGTTGTTGGGTCTAACACCACTCAATTTTTTGTTTGTGCGAACATTTGTTGTGTTCCTCTCACACAAGAGAACTCATTGGAGCCCTCACACTTCTATTTGCATGAGAGTTCTCCTTTTTACTAACACAAGGACAACTAATGTTGCATCTAACCAGCTTTGATATCAAATGTTGGAAGTAAAATGGGTATATTTTAGAGGTGCACAGTAAAAACGTTCTAAGATATAATTTTCACTTAACTCATATTCATAAAAATCACTTACATATAAGAAAATTTTTCAAACACACCATCATAATCTCAACAATTAAAAGCACATACTCATAAGAACGTAGAGAAGAAAGAGTGATGCCACTTATATCTCCCTAAATCCTCACATTTTGACACTTTAGCATATATTTTACAAATAAACCTTATAATCCTATTTATAAATCTAAATTCCTTACACACTAAAAGAAAATTTTTTCTACAAAATTAAAAACCTAGAGTTCCAATTGAACTATTTTTCTAAGAGACTTGACTATTTAATAACTTAACAACTAAATTCTCCAATTTTAGTTTTGTAATTTCATCACCTTCTAAATTGAGTTGAGAAGTCAAATTCAATTTGAATACTTCCTTTAAAAATTCAAAACAAAGTTTAATTCTGCAAAATCGTTTGAATTTCTAAGAAAACTCTTTCAGATTTTGATGCCACTTTTGTTATAGGCATTGACTGTGGATGCAGTTAATTAATTTGTGCAACTTTCACTGCTCATGATAAATTGATTTAGGACAAGATTTGAGGCTTTCACCAAACAAAAGTGGTTCATTATTTGGTTTGCCTGCTGCTCCTTTAATTAAATCCATGTCGTGGAAGAAAAAAAAAAAGTAAAGAAGAGTCCACTTTAAGTCATCAGCAAGCAAAGCTTTTCCCAAATATGACCCTACAAATTGAATTAGCTATCGAATTCAAACAATATTATGCAAAGGACGTGACTGAAATTTAAAATTAAATTTAATAACGAAACGAGAATCAAATTGACAAAGCTAGTAAAAAAATATAAAAATATGTTGGACCTTATGAGTATAGCTTATACTCACTAATGTAATTTTTCTCTATTTTAATTTTAATATATTATTTTCTTGGCTTACCAAAAAAAAAAATACACAAAAATAAGATATATTAGTTGGTCCAATATACTCTTTTAGTTCTTTATTATAAAATATTTTAAATTAAATTTCACGTACTAATAAAAATAGTTAAATTTAATTATTTTTATTAGTTCTCTAAAATATTACATGACATATCAATTTTATTTCTTATTAAATAATATGTTAATTAATTACAATTAAAGAGTAAAAAAAATTAATGTCTTTAACGAGAAAAAATAAAAAAGTAAGATATAAGTATTTTATAAAAACTATAAAATATCTTATAAAAAAAATTAATGACCTTGGGCTTTAGTTCATTTGGTCATGTACCAAGTCGGGTTAGGAGATTGAAGGTCCAAAGTTCAAACCTCAAAATAAGAAATTTAGGAGTTTTAGTATAAGATGTGTGTAGATAGTATGTGTTTGCCTATAAAAAAAATACTCAAATTTTTTGGAAAGGGAAGATACTAAGGGCTTGTTTGATTTCTGTTTTTGAAAACATCTGTTTTTGAAAACAGAAAACTAAAAAACTCGTTTGAAAGTCGAGTTTTCAAAAACAGTTTTCGGGAACAGTTTTTGTTTTTCAGTATTTAAAAACTAAAATATGAAAACATCTTAAATATGTTTTGGTTTTTAGTTTTCAGTTTTCTGAATTTATACACAAATTTGTATTAAAAACTCCTCTCACTTTTTTAAAAAACTGTTTCTGAAAACTGTTTTATAATACAATTTTTAAAAATTAAAAATCAAAACTCTTCCAAACAAGCCCTAAATCTTTATTCGAAATTTCGAGTACTGAGAATGGTGTAGCCCAATAAGATAGTGATATCATTTGCCTAAAAAACATCAATAATCTCAATATACCATAAAATGTAGTGTACTATACACAATTTAAAATGTGGTGTACGATAAAAATAACCTTAAATTTGAGAAATGATTCACCAAAAATAATAATAGTAATAAATTGATGATCACCTCAATCACATACACGCTCAATTTTTAGGATTTAACTTTTCTTAATAATGTCATATTTTACTATATATTTATTTGTACTTTCTCATGTTTTTAATTATTAGTTTTTTATTTTTAATTCAATTACCGTTATTATAATTTTGTACATAAAAGAGCCAAATCTAACTTTATACCCCGTCTTGTGAGTTAGGAGAATAGCTGTGGAGTTAGAACATATAGATGTTTAACAAGCATAAAGGGAGTTTAGCATAGCTAATAGAAGCGTGACACGTCTATGTAAATAAGGTGTGTGTTTATTTTAGATTTAACTAAAATAAAAAGTAAAAAATATATACAAACTAAGACATTTTTGAAGAAAGAGATAAGTTGTAACTTTTTCAGTCAACACTACACTACACGAAAATTTAATATTAACTACAAAATATAGTTATAGATCTATATTAATAGTTAATTTATATCTAAACAGCTATAAATTAACTATTAAAAAAAATTTCTTAGTTAATACTAATTAGCTACCAAATTAGCTTTTAATTAGCTACAAAATATAGCTACCAAAAAAATATTATAGCTAACTTATATCTAAATAGCTACCAATTAGCTACAAAATAAAATTTCTTAGCTAATTTTCTTGGTCACTAATTAGCTACGAATATAGCTACCAAATTTTTTCATAGCTAATTTGTATCTAATTAGCTACTAAAAAACTTTCTAGCTAATTTTTTTAGCTACTAAATAGATATGAAGTCAATAATGAATCAAATTCCCACATTGGATAGTTAGGAGCAAGCAAGAGGGTTTATAAGTGGATGGACTTATATACATATTGTCTTAAGGAATTGAGTTGTATTAAGGTATTGGTTGTATTGTGATGTCCTACACTTGTGGTCCAATCTCTTGGCTTGTGTCTTTGGCTCTACTCTCTCTGTCCGAATAGTGGTATCTGAGCCTGGTTGATCCGGTATGGCAACTAGCTTTAACAATTAAAAATATTTGATTTAACTATATATTAGCTACGGTTTAGATAGTGATTAGCTACGAATTGTCACAACGTTTTAGCTATGAATTGACTACAGAAATTTCTCGCTACCAATTAACAACTTGATATTAGCTCTGAAAAATTCGACAACTAATTTGTAGCTAATCAGTAGCTATTCAATTTTTGTTACCAATTTATTATAAATTAGTTACAAATTTTTGTCAAGTTAATATGCAAAATTCTTGTAGTACAAGTGACTAGTTTGTGTATAATAATGTTACAAAAATTTTAAATAAACAAGCTCAAAATTTTAAATAAACAAGCTCAAGAATACTTTATAGGAATGTCTTTAATTTGATTCCTGTGAATAAAAAAATGTATATATGTCACTCTAACTTTTGAGATAATAAATATAATTAGTGGTGACAACAAGTTTGGGCGAAGGCAAATACTAGCACCTCACTACCCGCCTCTCTAGATATCTCAAGTATCCATAAATACCCGCAAACTTTTATTGAATTTAAAAAATATTTAAAATGTATTAAAATTTTTAAATTAAATTTAAATTCGAAGTTATATGACTATAAAAATAAAACTAAAAAGTAAATGAATATCCTAGTAATACAAGTTACACTAAAAAAATTCATTTTTATAGTTAAAAATTAAATGAAATTTTATTATTATTTTTAATACATTTATCATTTGATTAAATTATTCACATTTTTATTTATATTAAATATCTTTTATAAAAATTGAAGAAATTACTGAGATTACTATGAATATTTTTCTTATTTTTATAGTGTATAGCATATATATACTAAAAAATATGTATACTCGTACTGGTCCTCAATTTGCCAGCCTTCCGTGGAATTTGCACAAGTATGGTATTGTTTCATTTTGTCGCGAAAAGTGAAGGAATTGTTTCAGCTTTTTTCTCTCTCACAAAAGTGGTAATAATGGAGAAGATTTGGATTTTGGAGGCGAGATTGGCGTTCAAATCCAATTTCAAATGGAGTTGACATTTTTGGTGTGTTTCAAAATAGATCAAGCACTTATATAATAAATTTTTATTATAAATAAATTTATTTTTAAATGAAATTATAAATTTATTTAAATAAATTAAAAGTAACTTATTCTAATAAGTTATTATAAGAAATTCATAAAAATAAGCTAAAACCTGCTTATAGAAATCTATAAGTTATTTTTATAACATTAGAAGTAAATCCCACGTCATTTGTCTCAATTTTTTGAGATACGGTTTAAATACATGTTGGACTACTCTTCCTATTATCAATTGATTTTGAGATGGAACCTTGACGACATGGTATGAGAGCCAAAGGTAGGAGGGATTGAGACCACCCCATTTTAGAAATCCCACCATCATTTTATATATAAGAATTATAAATTTATATATTAAAAATAATGGTGTCACTCCCAATAGAGATAGTGCTAATCCTTTTCACTAGAGCCAAAGCCTAACTTCTCTCTAATTTGTATAAATCTCCGTTACTCTTTACTTAGCTCAACGGACTTAGTTAAAGGGAAGGCGTTGAAAGTAAGTCCCGTATCGCCAGTCTAGTGCGATTTAAATAAATGTTACGTTTCTCTTTCTATTACCAATTAATTTTGAAATGAAATTTTAATATAAACTGCACATAACCTACTCGATCTAAACGGTAGTCTTTATGTTTATAAATAGTGTAAAAAGTTCAACTGTCAAATGATAATGGGAGAAATATTATGAGGGAGAGAGAATTTTATCATTATAATAATCTTGCCGATTCTTATGAGTAGGAATCAAGATTATCTTGTAAAAGATACTAGTATTTTAAACCAAAAAATATAAGGAGAGTTAAATTGGTGCTTTTTTTTCTTCTCCTTCTAAAATTATGATTTAAGTTTGATTATAAGTAGAACGAATTTTCAGAAAGCCATATATGTAATTTCAATTAAATTAAATTTCATTGAGTAGGATGATTTCTTTGCCTTTGTTACCTTTTCATTAAGAAAAGTATATAAATTCATCAAAGATTTTACCAAGAAAAGTATACACAAAGGATTCGAGTTGAAATTGAATGTGAGAACTTTATTTCTGCTTTGATAAAAGCTAAAGCTGGAATCAAGAAGTCACGGAGCTTCTTAGTCACTGCAAAATTTTTATAGATTTACTTAAAAAAATTTTGGAGCTAATCTAAAGTTAATTAGTAATAAATTAAATTAGTTAAGAATTAATTAATGATTATCTAAAAAAAAATTTCAAGTTAAATTTAGGTGGTTAATTAATTATAAAAAATTTTCGTAGCTAATTTGTTGCTATATTTTACTTAAAAAAATGATAGAAACGTACCCACCAAACCTTGAAAGGTGAATCTTATAACTCTCAACTACTAAACCACAATAACACTTCATATCTTTTTGTGTAATATATTTTAATTTAGTTTCATTTTAAAATTTTTATATAAAAAAATTTGCATATCTAGTTTAACAATTAAGATTATTTTATGCCATTATTTTTATTTTTATTGTTTATTTATAAAGTCAAAAATTTACTTTTGTTTACCTCTTTTAGTACATCGAATGAACCAATGACCCGTGACCCAATGTCTTGGTTGAGTCAATGACTGAGTTTAATAACTATGGTTATAACTTATAACGGTAGAAATATTTTATATGAATTAAATAATTTATTGCTTTAAAAATTATTAAAAATTCATTCTATGCATATTTTTTAAAATATGATTTAAAACATTAAATGATATGAAGTTATTACACTTTAACTAATGCATTTAAGATAGGTATTAGCATGTCCCTTATTAATAATAAGACTTCAACAATTATATATTATTTAGATAAAATGTTTTGAAATTTATATGTATAATGTAATAAAAATACTTTCAATGCTTTAAGAAATTTAGTTAGAAAAGTTTATTTTGTAGCTACATTTCATAGCTAATTAGTAGCTAATTTATTAGTAGTTAAATAGTAACTAAAAATTTTAGCTATAAAATTTTATTTGATAGCTAATTAGTAGCTATTTAGATACAAATAAGCTAAGATTAATTTATAACTATATTCCATAGCTAATCAAAAGTAATTTAAAAATAAATTAGTTACGATTTTTTTTTTTAGCTACACTTATAGCTAATTTAATAGCTAATAAGTAGCTATTAAAATTAGCTATGAAATTATAGTCGGTAACTAATAATTAAGTTCTTAAAATTTTAAGTGGTTTTTTTTAACGAAGGAAAGAGAAAAAAAAAGCTTTAAAATAAGCTACACAAATGAGCTTTTGCTTATTTTCTAACCTCTTATTTTCATTAAACATCCATCAACCACCATAATCAAGACCGGACCGCCACTCACTGCCACCCGCCACCGCCCGCGGCCACCCTCCACCACCCTCCGCTGCCGGTTAAATTTTTTTTTTAAAAAAAATGAAATTGACAAACAACTTATGACTCTTTATTTAAGTCTCTCATTTGTAGCTATAATTTAAAAGTGACTTTTAAGAAGAAAAAAAATTGGGCCACCCTTCGCTCCGTTGAATATAAAAATATAGAATTCATTTAATATAAATATTGATTCAAATAGTGGGCTCTAGTACCATGTTAGATATATAAAAAAAATTGATTCAAATAATTTTTCTTTTTTATCGGCCAAACACACACTCTCACACTATATTACTTTTAATTTTATTTTATTAGGAATCAAAGCTCTCACCTTAATTTCTTCCTTATGTTAATTTAACTACAAATAGTTAAGTGTAGTATGTTATGCAGTGAATTATGTCCATAACGCTGGTGTGGTGTAGTTGCTATATGAATGGCTAATTTTACTATGTTTTGAACTATATTATATATAGCCATAAGGTCAATATGGAGTTTCTTTTCGTTTTAATGTTTTATTGTATATAATGGACTAATGGATTTGTGAATCATGTTCCTCTGAACATAGTTGTTGTCTGCAGTTTTTAGAAGGGATGTCAAGAACTTTCTTTGCAATGTGTAACGATTCAGTTGGCCCAGTTAAGGTCTTCTTTTCTGAATACAAACCCTGGCATTCAAATTTAGTATTCTCAAATTATATCTTTATTTATATTTTACGAATAGAATATTGTTATGTCATTAAAAAAAATTTATTACAAAATTAGACATTAAAATTAAAGTAAATATTTTTAATGACCCGACAATATTCTATTCGTAAGACATAATTAAAGATATAATTTAAAAACATTAACTTTAAATGGCATATATATACATCACAGGGCCCACGTTTGGTCAAGATCATCATCACAAATGTTTGGATGATGATGTGTGTTGATTGGTGTGACCCAATCAATGCTCCCTGTGGTGCTGCCCTGGGTTGTGATTAATGAGTCCCATTATGTTAATCATAACTCAAATAGAATAACAAAGCTAGCAAGTCCCTAGAAAAAAAGTGGTGAATAAATAATTAAAGCTTTTATACTATGTTATGACTGTCTTAATTTAATTCATTCAATTTTTTTGAAAAAAAAAAATTGTCACAAATTTTAAAGATATTTAGTTTCTAAGAGTTTTTTTTTACAAATTTTTCTTTATAAAAGATTTAAAACACCGTTAAATTAATATTCTCACTCATCCATAGATTCTAAAAATTTATCTACTAATATTTGTTATGTATATGCCAACTTTTTGTGCAAGATATGACAAATGACTTTAATGAGGTGCTTTAAATCTGAAATGTTTATGGGACTAAGGGGCACGGAAGTTTTTAAGAGATTAAAATTAGTGATGAATGTATCATAGGATGACCAAATTTGACATTTATTTGTTAAATAAAAATGATAATAAATATTTTATATAAACTGATAATAGACACTCTTATATTAATATTACTACTAAATTACCGAATTACTTATTTATAAAAAACAAATATTGCTACATTATTATTAATATCCTTATTACTAATTATTAAAGTTGTTATTCATATAATTTAGTTGGTAAGTACATAGTGCTATTTCATCTTAATATATTGATCCTTTAAGTTTTCTTTCTGGCTAATTTGCTTGAATTTATTTGTATTTGGCTAATTAATAAAATTTATTTGACTTATCAAAAAGAAAGTTAGTGATCATGTAGAAACATAAATTTCAGCCTATCAAACTCAATTCTTAATTATTGTATTTTTCTATAAATTAAAAGAATTATAGAAATAATTTGTTTGAAGGTGTGTATTGATTGGTTTAGGTCGGCATTAACACTTTAAAAGCAGGACAAAGTTAACTCCCTATGCCAAAATGGGAATTTAAATTGAATTTTCCTTCAAACAATTAATTACACCATTTAACAAAATTGTAACTTATTTTTATTATATTTGTAATTTATTTGTTGAATTTTTTGTTAAGCCGCATAAAGTAATAGCAAGCAATTTTTATTATTTAACGTACGTTTTTTATGTTAATTATTTAAAGAACTAGTGCAATGACCTGTTTGGCAAAATCTGCACGTGGAATAGCACTGGTGTAACATCCATTCATTGGATAAATTTTCCTAAAATTTCATAGTATGTCATATTTTTTAAATATATTAAAGATATAAATGTATGCATCAGTTTTTTTATGGATACTAAATACTATTTGTTTTACTGATAAACGCAAAACTCCTTGTTTTAGGTGATTATAATTTTCATTTGATAATTAGAAAAAATAAAAGGGGGTCTATGTGTGCATCTTAAATATTTAGTAAATAATAAGATGTTTTTTTTAAAGCCAAACATTAATATATTAAGACTGAGTATTACGAGTACTCAAAAAATTATTAGAGAAAAAGACGAAAGAGAAAGTCAAACTTACAGTAAATGATGACAACAAAAGTGAATCAAAATACCCCTAACAAATCATAAGAAAGAAAAACCAACAGCAAACCACCCTATAACAATGCCTAAACAAACTAATAGCCACCAATCGCTCCTCATCAAAAATTAAGAGTAACTTGGATAAGTCACCCTCGCAAGTAATCTATAATCAAGACTAGATGAATATTAAGTCGATCACATTGCCATCCTCAATCACCGAGTTTTTGAAGATACAGTTGTTCGTGTTAACCAAATTGACCATAGTGTGCAGCACTAAATTGCTTGTCATTTGCTCACATCCACGCTTGATAAAGAAATCAACCCCATGAACTAAAAATTGTGATCCTCATAAGAATGATGCAAAGTTGTTTCAATTCGACATCTAGAAAGTAATTGATCCCACCTACCGGCAATAATCGGGCACTCAAAAAATAAGTGTGACGTTGATTCTAGAGACTACGTGCACGCAGTGTACAATGAATCCTTAGACTAATAATTCCACGCCTTAGCAGATTAAGCCTTGTTGGGATCCTATATTTATAGTCTACATTATTATAAGAGATAAATACATTTAATCTTTTAATATAATTAACCACGACTTAATCTAAATACAAAACTATAAATGTTTGAGCTATAAAATCTAAAATTTGAATCAATTTCATCATCAAATGTGGATCAGCCGTAGAAATGTGTTTGGTTAATTACAAAAATAACAACTACATGACTATAAGAAATAATTCTATTGATTGATATCAAAATTTCTATTAATGTGTATAATCTTAGACACACAACAATTATAACGCTACTTTTAATTGACATTTATTTGAATCAGATCCATCCCAAATATAGATTAATGTAATTTGCAAGAATAACTACGAAAGTTGTTATGTTAATTACAGTTTTCTTTTTTTAAAAAAATGTAGATGGTGTCGCAACCGGAGTCACGGGGGGATGACAATAAAATAAAAACAATTGAGTCGCCACTGAGATTTATTAAAGGAAACCTTAGAAAAACTTAAAAAAGAAGGTCTTCGAGCCCATAAATGGATTCGAGAGTCGATTATACGTAGGGAAGGTATTAACACCCTATGACATTTGGTAAGTAAGCGATTATCTTCTAATTAATTGTGCATAATTTATTAGCTAAATAAAATACATTCACTCAAGCAACCATTCACAAAATTATTATTTATTTATTTTGACATGAGGGATTTGATTTCCATTCCTAAGTATCCTCAGCTCAAGGAGGAATCAAAGCAACGTAATTCGTAATGGCTAGAATTCAATTATTACTTTTGTGAAAATTTGCACTGGCACATGAATCACGACAGAGCACTGTTCAATGAAAGTCTTGTGTGACACACTTACACTAACTGCAGGGCATACCACAATGAAAGCCAAGGAACAATGTGTGAATTTATTGTACGTGCAGGATTATTGATACTGTGGTGTTCAATAACCCATGTAACGCCCTTGATTTGACGTCGGAAAGACCACTCAATCGCATCGAGACCAATTTAATATATGCACAGGATTATGATAGAGAACTATTCAATAACCCAGGTACGCCTTTGGTTCAGGTGGTGAAAATGTCACTCAACCCAATCGAAGATTAATATGTGGTACACTACGGACAGTCACTCAATGAAACCATATGACGCCTTAATATTAACGATAGGATAACCACTCAATTAGACCAAAGATCATTTTTATTAAATATTCTTGATTATATCGATGGAATACCACTCAAATAAAATCAAGACTTAAGTTTACTTTTGTTAAATATCCTCGACAGTGAAACTCCACTCAAATAAAGTCAAGACTTAAGTTTATTATTATTAAATATCCTTGACTATACCGGTGGAACACCACTCAAATAAACTAAGGCTTAATTTTTTTAAATTAATTTATTTATTTTTTATCAACAAAAATAATTTATTCAAAACTTACTATGTCTTTTTTTTTAATTGGATCTCAACACAACAGTGTCAAAACTGCAACGCAGCCCAACAGTATCAAAACAGCATAAAGAAGAAAAAAAAACACAACGCAAAAAAACAGAGCGGTGCGGAAAGTAAAAAATATAGAAAGAAAAAGAAGCAAAGACCAACAACACAGACAAAAAATGGAGGGGTGCGGAAAGTAAAAATTAGAAGGAAAGAAAAATAGAAGCAGAGACAAACAACACAGACAAAAAAACGTAGGATTGCAGAAAGTTAAAACAAGAAAAAAAAGGAAGTAGAGTAAAACAACACATCAAACACAAAAGGCTGAGAGTGCCAAAAGCAAAATCAAAACTAAAGGCCCACGTTTAACACAGAAATAAAAAAAAAAAAAACAAACAGCATAGCGTACAACAAAAAAGAGGGTTAGGGTAGAGGGAGAGAGAGTGAGGGTTTTTATTTTTATTATTTCTTTATATATTCCTTCTATTCATGAATAAATGATTCTTTTTTAACCAGATGTATAATCAACATAACTTATATTCCCTCAATTTCCGAATTATAGTCATTTTGAACTCAAAATTTTCTTTCAAAATAATTGTCATTTTAGGATTTTAAGATACAATAAATTGCATATTTTAATATGACATTTTTTTAAAAAATATTCTTCACTATGATTTTTTTTTTAACGTTTAATTTTATGTTTAGATATAGCTGATATAGCTGAACATAAATTTAGTTAGTATAACCAGTAGCTTTTATGTTTGGCTAATTTAATTTATTTTAAACATGTCCCATTTAAACCTGTTGAAATGTTAGAAAAGCTATATATTCTCTCAGCCAAACAGATTTAAGTGTGTTCAAAACCACTTATAAGAGTGGTTAAATAATAGTTTAAGAGAAATGATAATTGATTTGGGTAGTGTTTGTTCCAATTTTTTTATTTTGGTTTTTCTTGTAAGTAAAAGTTGGGCTAAACAAGATTTGTGGTAAACCTCTTAAATTTAAGTTGGCTTTGCTGGCTTATTTTTTAGGTCCATCATAATTAATACTCAAATATTCTATTGAAAACTTAAAATCTTGAACATCTTTTCCTTCTCTCTTTATAAAAATAGCAATTTGCTAAAACCTTAAAAAAAAATATTCTTCTCATTTATCAATTATTCATTTTACTTTAATATTTATGAATTTTATCATCATTTAAAATTTTTAATGTTAAATTATTATTTTGATAAATTTATATTGAGTTTGGTTTTTTAAAAATAATTAAAATATTGAGTTTTATAAAAAAATATTTTTTATTGTAACTTTCATTTAAGTCGCTTATAAGTCAAAAATAAGCTGGGTCAAACGAAACCTTTATAATGTTAGAGTGAACTTTAAGGAATTAATTGTGGATTAAAATCATAGTTAAAAGAGAAGTAATTTTTAGTTATTTCAACTTCTAACAAAATTAATTATGTAAAAGCAATTTTCATGAAGATTAATATCCAAAAAATATTACTAAAAAAATGACTCTTTTTATTTTAATTTTTTAATGACTTTACTTTATAATTAATAATTAATATTACTAAAAATCAAGTGTAAAAATAAACTATACCACCACATAATCAAAGAATGACTAACCTGACTTCAGTTTGAATTATATATAGCACAATTTGGCTTTTGGTATTTCAATGATGAAGGAAAAAAATATTATTAAACAGATGAATTACGTGGTGACAAGAGACAGCTGCTAAATTTGGAATTTCAGCAGACCAAAAATAAACAACTACTTAGAAAATTAATTTGCCCACCTCGATCACTTTAACATTATGTCTCTTGCCTTAAATTTTGATTTTAAATAATGGAAATGGTACGGATTTTAATTAATTGATTTTGAACTAATTAAAATAATACTGGTTCGGATTAATTAATTATTTAAGTTTATGCTTCCAACTGATTACTCCATATGGAGTAGGTTTAAGATTTTAATTAAAATTAATTACAAGTTGTCAACTAGAAAGCTTAGTTAACTCCCACCCTCTGCCCAATTCCTGCTGTGATTTTTCTTCCACCAATCTATCAAAGGTCACGTAACCTGGAGATCATATATAATTAATTAATTAACTCACAAGCTGAATTGTTTTTTTTTAGACTTTGCGTTATCCGAGATGACTAATTTGACTCTTGATATCATATTAGACTTTGAGTTTGAACTTAACTCACTTTTAAAAGTTAGTTCATAAGAAGAAGATTATCACATCACTTATATACTCTATAGTGTGGGACTTCATCTTAACAAATTTTAGACTAAGTCCCATTTTATTAAAAAAATGATAAATTACACATACTTCCTCTGAACTTTTGGAGCATTACACAGTCTCATTCAATGTTTTCAAATATAACACAGACATCCCCTACATGTTTTCAAAACTACACAACTCTCCCTTAAATAATAAGAGCGTTAACCTTTGTAGATCTTATTTATGAATTGACGATTTTATTCTTTATTAAAAAGACAACAACTCCCCACCTCATCTCGAATATTCTCGGGCTGATGAAACCCTTGCAACCTTACTTCCCTTCTTCAACACACAACCTCCACAACCACTTCAACTTTGCTTTGTTCTTCAAGCTGCGATCTCGCCACCGTTTTTGAAGTTCGCGACCCTTCTTCAACCCTACGACCTCAAAACATTTCCTCAACCCTACGACCTTCCTAACCCTTCTTCGATTTTGTTCATCTTCATCACTTCAGATTTTTAATTTGGGACCACTTTATCTTCAACTTGTCCAAGACGCATTTTCTAAGTGATCTTTTAACATTTTAGGTATGTTTTACTAATCAAACATTTTTTATTTTTAAGCCTCAATTATCACTTATTTTTAAAGTGAAAATCTGAATATTTAGTGTAATTTTCCCAATTAAGAGTAAAATTGTCTTTTCATAACTATGAGAACGCGTGCAAAATCACATGTTAGTTAACAATTTAACTATCTGTTAACGTGAAAGGATGTCAATGTAACATAAACAAACTTCAGGGAAAGTTTCTGTTATGTTTGAAATATGAATAAAGACAATTTAGTACTTCAAAAGTTCAGTGAAAATCAGTATAATTTACCCTTTTAAAAAAAATCTTTAATTAAGCTATAACGTGAATTTTATGTTACCTTGAGTGGTCATTCTAAACAAAATAAATACTAAAAATGAGTATTTGCAAATAAATTAATAGCCATAAAAACTTGGTCTAGCATAATTTAGACCATTTATTTCTATTTTATACTCCTATTAAACTTCTTTTTATCTCGGTCACCATATTAAAATGAATTAATGATCAAAATAATTGTAAATTAATATGATCCGAATCCAAATTAAACCTATGTAATAATAGAGTTAAGACACTTGTGTAAGATAGTCTTCCATCCCCTATACGTAATGGAGTTTCATCAAATTAAGGTTGATATAGTTAGAGAGACGTTACGGATAATAAGATGCTTATCCCAAAAAGGAGATAATACATAATCCAGGAAATAGATGTTTATTTAATGTTTTGAAATTAAAATTTAACATAAATATACCATATATATATATATATATATACCTTTTTTTTTTGTATACATATACGATATATACCACATACTCTCTGTCAAGTTTCACATTGATTAAGAGTTGATACAGCGAACATTTAGGGCTTATATTATTTTTGTTTTTAAAATTAATTTTTTGTTTTTAAACATAAAAAATTTAAAAATTGATTTGGTAGACAAGTTTTTAAAAATAGCTTTCGAGAATAGTTTTTATTTTCTAGTATATAAAAATCAAAATTTAGAAACATATAAGACTTTTCAATTTTTCAGTTTTTTAAATTTATACACAAATTTATATTGAAAACTCATTTTAGTTTTTTAAAAATGATTTTGTTGGGTTCTAAAAATATGGGAACGACATAGAATAGAGGTACTTGGTTAGGAAGTAATGATGACGGGATCACGGGAAGAACTACAATCTCTAGGTGCTCCGGCGGCGCTCCACGACGGCGGGTGGGGACCTGCAAACACTCTGACACTCAAGTCAGTGCCCATTTAGGGTCAGAGTAATTATTATTAAATTAATAGCATACCTGAGTAACTGTAATGTATTATATTTATAAAGAAGTATTTAGGGTTTTGCAGGCTATATTTTGGGCCTCAAGGATCTTGTCTCTTGGTCTGGTCCAATCTTTATAATGGCTAGATATTGGGCCCGACATAATATTCACGACCGGAATATCTCTTAATTCCAGTCCACAATAGGTTTTAAAAAATTATTTTATAATATAATTTTTAAAAATTAAAATCCAAACAAACAAGCACTTAAATTATAAATAAGAGCCCTACTTTTTACAACCCACCTATATACTACTGGTACGTTAATTATAAACCTTACTTTACCAACTTAGTTATTAGGCGCATTATGCTAAACATATATATATATATATATATATTAAGAAAAAAGGTAGTCTTTAAAATTGTAGGGTCAGACATTTTGATCTTTAAAATCTTAAAATGTTAAATTATTCTCTAATTTTATAAAATGATAATCTTTTTAATTCTATTTGCTATTGAATTAATTAATTTAAAAGATCTTTAAGATCTTGAACTAAAATGTCACAATTTTGAGGAATAGTTTGGTGTTTACTCTATCTAATATTGTAAATTTGATGCGTTTCTGTTGAAGATAATGGACATACACAATAGCTTCGCATATTCTCAATTAACTAAGAGTACTAATATTCAATATTATTTATGTGTTTTTCTGGGGTAAATTGTCAAAGCATTAGACTTAACATCACTGGTAAGCAGGCTGTACTAATCAGTGTATGATTTAATAATTTGTATATAGACAAAAAAAAAAAAAACATTTGATTAGGCTAGGGTAAAACAAAAAAATATTGCGTTGCTACAATAGGACAAGAAAAACATTGGAATTAGTATTATCTCAGTTAAAAATAAGATTATTATTTCTTAATATTAATATTAATATCTAGAATAATAAAAATAATAAAAAAATTATTTTTATTTGTTAACAACAACATTCAAAAATACTTTTTTAAATGTTGACATTAAATTTTTTTTTTAATTGAAATAGTGTTAATCTTATATCGTGATATAATAAATTATAAATTCAACCGTTCACATGAACCGATGCAAACTTAACCGATTTAAATATCGGCACGTCATGTCATATAATTGAGTTCTGTATTATATTCCATCAAAATAAATAAATATATACATATGGTCATCTTAAGCTTTGAGATTGGGAGTATCATATTTCGTTTTAACTTTTTGTAATTAAAAATTATTACATCTTAATCATTCATTCTTTTAATATTATCTTTAAGATTTTTTTAAGGATATATAGAGTTAAGGTACAGAACTACTCTATTTAAGGTCAAGACATACTACTAATCTCAATAATGATTTATAATAAAAATTTAATATATCTTTATTTAGTCAATAAAATTAAAATATTAATTTATAAATATTATTAAAATAATTAATTAAGAGTGACCATAAATAAAATAGAATAACAATATTTCAATCATTTTTTTTAAAATATTATCTTTAAGATTATTATAGTACGGAGAGTCCATATTTTTTTATTTCATATTGGTTTTAATAATATTCATATATAACTATTATTCATAATATAAGTCACAACTTTTTAATTAAATAGACTTGCAAAGTATATGTATAAATATTAGTTATATGAAAATAATTATTTTTCCTTTTATATATTGAGGAACACTTTCAATAAAACCATAGAAAAGCTTTTTCTAATGTAACTTTGGAAGTTAAGAATTTATAACAAAAATCTTTTATTAAAAAACACATCAATTATATTATATATTGAAGATTCATTGTGTTCTTTTGGGAGTAACGACTAGTCACCACTTTACACGAAGCGGTTGTCGGATGGTCATAAAATATTGCTTTATTTATATTAATAAGGGATTGAACCTCCACACATGTGATGAAAAAACGAACCACACATGTGATGAAAAAACGAAAAAAATTACTACCACAACACGACTACTTATTATCTTTTATTTTTTCTATAAAAAATAACCTAATACTTAAATTCCTACTATTTGCAAAATTACATTGCAAAATTAGTACACACCCAAAACTTAAAATATTAGTATTTATCTTTTTTGTAAAAATTATTCATCTTGACTTGACTTCATGAGCATGTAGCTTTAAAAAACAGAACAAATTTTGCAACAACTATTAGACAATTTGCTAGCTTACTTCCCACACTTCTTAGAAAACCATGGAGTGGGCTTTAGATTACCCTTTACTATTTCTCCCACTCTTGTTATCTTTCCTCTTTCTCTTGCACCGCCGCCGCAAAATCTCCGCCTCGAACAGCCGCCTTCCACCGGGACCACCGGGATGGCCGGTGTTCGGCAGCATGTTCCAGCTCGGAGACATGCCTCACCGCACCATCACGGACCTAAGGGACAAGTACGGTCCCGTGGTGTGGCTCCGGTTAGGTTCTATTAACACTATGGCTATACTTTCCGCCAAAGCCGCCACAGATTTTTTCAAAAACCACGACCACTCCTTCGCCGACCGAGCCATAAACCAAACCATGCGAGTCCACAATTACGACAAATCTTCCCTAGCCTTAGCCCCTTACGGCTCCTACTGGCGCCTCATGCGGCGCCTCGTCACCGTCGACATGCTCGTCGCGAAAGGCATAAACGACACCGCGCCCGTCCGCAGACGGTGCGTGAACGACATGCTGACGTGGCTGGAAAAAGAAGCGCGAAAGGCGGAAGAGGGACGCGGGGTCCACGTGGCGCGTTACGTGTTTCTCATGACGTTTAATCTGTTCGGAAACTTGATGCTTTCGCGGGACTTGTTCGACCCGGAGTCGGAAGACGGGTCGGAGTTTTTTGCGGCAATGATGGGGCTGATGGAGTGGACGGGGCACCCCAACGTGACGGATTTGTTTCCGTGGTTGGGGTGGTGGGACCCACAGGGTCTCACGAGAAAAATGGAAAGGGATATGGGGAAAGCTATAAGAATCGCTTCCGGGTTTGTTAAGGAACGGTTAGAGGAGCATAGGGAGAATAAGTCACGTGACTTCTTGGATGTGTTGCTTGAATTTCAAAGTAGCGGGAATCAAGAGGCACTTAGTGTCTCCGATAAAGACCTCAACATTTTCATATTGGTACCAACATTCTAACTCTATTTCAATAATTTAGGAAAAAAAAATTTTGTATTTACTTTATACTTATGGTTACCTACGTTAAAATATTTAGATATACATGAAGTTTTGTTGATTTTTTATTTTTATGTTGCAACCACATATTTTTACACGTGTAACTACCAAATCCGAAAAAACACCATAACAAAAAAAAATACTAATGTAATAACTTTTTTCAACGTACGTAACCAATGAATATATTGAAGACAGAAAACTATGAATATAAAATTGAGGACTCTTAATTTAGTGCATATATGCTTTTCAATTTTCATGTCAAGTAATAAACTTTTTTTTTACCTTTAAATGGTGTAAAATGTTTGAAGCTTACTTGAGATGTTTTATGAAAAAAAGTAAAGAAAAAGTTAAATTTCTTTGCTTAGTTTGAATTAATAAAAATTGACATAAAAAAAATAAAAGGAGCGGAACTGAATCTTGACATGCTGTGATGTTTAGGTTTAAAAGATAGAATGAAATGAGGTGTGATAGGATAGATTTTATTTGATTTTGTTTGATATTAGAAGAGAGGCTTAACAGCCCATATAAGATGTGATATGATAGATAATTTTATTTAATTTGTTTTCCTTCTCCTCTAAATTTAGAATAAAATATAATAAAAAAGTATTGATATTATAAAATAAAATGAATAAGTTTCCTTAACTTAATAAAATGAAATGAATAAGTTCCCTTAATTTCAGTATACATGCATTTAGGTACAATTAATATTTTGGTCTATTATACTTTTTTAATTTTGTATTTAAATTTAATAACAGTTAAAATTGTTGTTAATTTTAAAAAAAAACAGTCACTAAATGTGAGTGTTATACTTAAGTGCACATTTTAAAAAGTTTAGAAAACCAAAATACACACTTTAAAAATAATTACACTTAAATACATATACATTAAACATTAAAGTTAAAAAACTTATTTAACTTTAAGCCTAAATTCTATTCTAATCTGTTTTATTATACTTAATGGTAATTATATATCCAAACATAAATAACCCTTATACATTTAGGTGGATTTTTTCATGTACCCTTTTTTCATTGGATTATCATGGTACTTTTAAAAATCAACAAAAACATTTATTCTAAGCTATAAGAATATTCTAACTTGAAATTTGATAGCTAATATTTGAAAACCTCCTCTCACAAAGTCACAATAGATCCAAAGTAGCTTTGGTTCCTCAGATGCCAGATGTCAAGATATGGGATCCCTCTAGGTACACAAATCCCCTCCCCAACGGGTCCCACCTCACTCCCCAAAAACCAAAAAATAAAAAATAAAGAATAAAAACACTGTAATAATGACATATTAGATTTAGAATAAAAAATATACGCATACACCATTAAATATATAAAACCTATTTACAATCATGTTTTTTATTCTACTTTTCAATTTTTTTTTTACTTTAAAAAACTAGTTAAATTCGATTATAAATAAATTGGATGAAAGCAGTAATTATATACCATAACTTTTCCTTTAGAATTACCATGGTCTCTTAAAAAGGGGAGGGTTACGTTCCTAATCTTTAACATCACAAAATTATGTTAAAAAATTGTACATCTAATTTTTTCTTGCTAAATAAAAGAACGGTGAGATATACATAACATTAAACATGCATAACTACAAGCCAGACAATAAATTAATTTTTATTGACATATATCTCATTTAAAAAATTACACATTTGATTGATTGAAGTGATGTACTACTATACGAATTATATATTAAAATAGTTCCTGATTTTGTATTTTATCAGTCAGTTTAATCTTTCGTGAAATAAGTCATTTTAATCTGGACTTTTACTATTGTTGGTCGTTTTAATCCTCGACTTTCACTGCATCAATCATTTTAGTCCTAGACTTTCAGGGACTAAAATGAATGATCATATAATTCAAGGACTAAAGTGACCTGTAAAATATAAAGTCAGGGACTAAAGTGACTTATCTGCACAAAGTCAGGGACTAAAGTAAATTATTCTCGCAAAGTTAAGGACTGAAATGGTACATCACTCACTAATATATTGGTGTTACATCCAGGAAATATTCCTTGCTGGATCAGAAACAACGAGCAGCACAATTGAATGGGCATTCACAGAGCTATTATGCCATCGCGAGTGTCTATTGAAGGTCAAAACAGAGCTTAATTCAGTGATTGGTGTTAGAAGAAATGTAGAGGAAAGTGACATAGACAACCTTCCATACCTCCAATGTGTGGTCAAGGAAACACTTCGATTACATCCTCCAATTCCACTACTTGTCCCTCGAAAGGCCACTGAGGACACAGAGTTCATGGGGTACCACGTACCCAAACACACACAAGTTTTCGTGAATGCGTGGGCTATTGGAAGAGACCCAAGCGCGTGGGATGAACCCTTGGTGTTCAAGCCCGAGAGGTTTTTCGATTGCAAGATCGAGTACAAAGGACAACACTACGAGTTCATCCCATTCGGCGCTGGAAGAAGAATGTGTGCTGGCGTTCCCTTGGCACATAGAGTGCTTAACTTAGTGTTAGGGTCATTGCTTCATCGATTTGATTGGGAACTTGATAGTCGTGTTACACCATCAACCATGGATATGAAGGAAAAGCTAGGCGTAACTATGCGAAAGCTTGAACCCTTGCTTGCTGTGCCAAAATTAGTTCATTAGTTTATTGATCGTGATTAACAGGTCAATTTGTAAAATGAATACATTTTTTATCGTTTTTGGTAATAAGCATTGGTTCTTGGATTGTAGCAAAGTAAGTTAGTTTGTTTACTAACATTTTGTTTTGACTTCCGTTGGATTAGACACTGTTAGTATAGACTTTTTTTAACGGAACTAATTCGTTAGTATAGGTTGATAATATCTATACTAACTGATAAATTCACAATTACTAACAAATAAATATGTTAGTAAAAAAATTGATATATACCATCGCTTTACATATTGTTAATATATCAAATATTTATGAGAGGGCTAATACACTAATTCGCAAACGATAAGATAGAATTACAACTGACTCACTCCACCCAATCTCATGAACAGATTTTAATTAAGTCTAAAATCTTAATCCCATCATAAACCACACCTTTAAAAATTAAGACATTGCTAGCTAACCAAATAGACAAATAGCACACTAAATAACCTAAACCACATCAAGGAGTCTACTTGTGAAACAAAATGTTGAACATGTACACCCATCCTAGTACCAATATAATTCCATAATTGCTTTGAGACATCACATATGAGAAATAGATGAACAACAGATTCATCATGGGAATGCGCACAAACAACAAAAGCAAGCATCTCTTGAATCAAATTCCTTGATCTCCAGCACCCCAAAGTAGCAATTCTTTCTTGCACTACCAGCCAGCAAAAAGCTCTTACCTATTAGAAGTCAAGTGTGAATAGAAGTCCCACATTAGATGGATATAAGAAAGTTAAACAATTTGTAAGTATATGGACCCAAGCACATAATGCCTTAAGGTTTTGGGCTGCTAGTAGTGTCCTTCCCTTATATACTCCCTCATCTATACACTCCAACATTACCTTTCCCTCCCATTTTGGAATCCTTAAGAAAATAAAAGCAACCAATGCACCTAGTAATTTTTTTTCCCAGGTAATGAATAATTTTCCAAAAAAAAAAGATGGAAGCAATTGAGTCATTAGAGCTTGTTGTGGACCAAGATTTCGATCCAAGTTCCAGGTCCAGGCCCAATTGGGAACAAAGCTCTAACCTAATTTATGTGCTATAAATAGGCATAATTACTGATCATTAAGGTACGCATAATATACTGCTTATTCCTTACCTAGACATCATACTGACTTTAGCATAGGAATCTATGCAGGTCCCCCCAGCCGTCGCTAGAGTATTCAGAAACGGGATTCTTCCTGTAGACTCCACCTACATCGTCTCCTAACTAGGTATCATTTATATTGTGTCATTTCAATCATTCTAGGACACAATAGTGATGCCGTATGTGAGAAATGGTATATTTTTTATTCCCATACCACAAAAAATCCACACAGTAAGAATACCAAGGTGATGCCTTTCTTATACAAACCTCACCGCACTCTCTTACGGATCTGCCACACACGAAGAAGAACACCTTAAATAGTGTTCATTCAAACAACAACCTCCGTGCTGACTCGTAGAAAGCGTCTATGAACCTGTACAAATTAGCATTAGATCTATGGCTTTTGGTTCAGAAATAACATACGAACCTTCGGCGATCACCTCTGCTCATGAAACTTCCTATCCACCACATTCCTTTCGTTGCACCATCTTCGACGCTGTGAGCTGCGGCGCTAACTCTTGCTACAATCATCGTCACAATCACGACACCGATTCAACTTCGTCTCAATAACGGGATTAGATCCTTCCTTATTCGAGGAGAAGCGATGACGGGATGAGCATCAAGTGGAAGAACGTAACATTGTGTTCGCGGTGTTTTCCGTCATGCCCTTGTTTGCAGGTTGAAGATGAAATTTGTGGTTTCCTTAGCAACAGCGAAAAGGACCATCTCCTCACAAAAAAAGAAAAAGAAGAAGAAGCTTGCAGCTGGTGTAAAAAAAGATAAAGGCCTATGTGCCTAAAAAAAAACAAAAGAAGTTGGTAGAAAGCGGTGTGGTCAATAATAAGGCACATATAAAAAAACTTAAGAAGAAGGGGTAGTGTATAAAAAAAGAAGGGAAAGTCCGCAGCAGGAAAAAAGGCCACCACAAAAAAAATGGATGCGCCTTGCAAAAAGAGAAATATGCCCTTTTAAACAAAAATAATGGTGCACTTAGCAAAAAAGACCATTTGGATCCTTAAAAGCTTATGTAGGCCAAAAACCATCCTGGTTCTAAAAGACCTTGTTGGTCCAGCAAAAGACCTTGTCGGTCTAACAAAAAACCTTGTCGGTCCAGCAAAATACCATCTCCGTCTTTGAAAATTTTGATCTGCCTCATAATTGTTTTGTCATATACTATTAATTAAATACCATTTAGTATTAATTTTGAAAAAAATTCCAAAGTAATAATCCAATTACATATGTTAGTTTAATAAAAAAAGTATCAATTTGGTGCTTTGAACATAAATTTATTGTCAATCTGTACCTCAAAAAAATGTCCCAAAATTCATTAATTCTTAGAGATTTTGAATACTTCCACAAATGAAATGAGTTATATAAAATATATTTAGGTTTATGTTAATTTTTACTAATATGTGTTTTTCTTTGTCTTAGTCATATCTTGCATGGGTAAAACATTTTATATACCTTCTTTTCTTTTTGTAGATTTTTGTAGAGTCAAGACCACTAAAATAAATAACTTTAGTAAAGATGACTTTTGTGGCCTTTAAAGCATCTTTTTTTACTTTGCTGGGAAATTAGCGAGTTTTTCCAAATTTGCTTTAGCTACTCAATGTAATTGAAAAATGGTTGCATCTAAGGTAAGTAAGTGCCAAAGTGATGTATGGTACACAAGTAAATTTGGACCATTGGATTTAGTAATTTTATATTGGAGGATTGTGATTTTTCCAGATTACCGGTATTACCGGTTATCTACCACAACATGCTGTTCAATCTCTCAATCGCGATCAACCCCTCCTCCGACCACCCTTCATACCACCAAAAGGAGAACTGAGAGTAGAATCTTAGGTTGTTAATTCCCACACAAGAAGAAAAATGGCAACCTTAATTCCTTCACTGGAATTCCCACAAAAGAAGAAAAAGGTATTCCCACATAAAGAGAGCGAATACTTTGTTTGCATTTGATTTTCTGTGAGAAATTGCAGCATTATGAAACTTAATGGCAACCTTTGTTTGCACTTGTTGATTTCGGAGAGGGGGAGATTATTTTTGTTGTTTGGCTGCTCTGATTTGTGTGGGTTTGATGGGTTGTTCAACAAATTCATGTGGGATTTTTTCCTTCTACTTTCTCTGATTTGTTTTTTTGCAGATGCTAAGGTTGAAGGTGAGGGGACACGACAGATGTGGTTGCGAAAAACGAGGGAAGCGATGGCATGAGCACGGTGAAGAGAGAGGGAGGGGGCGGCGGAGGAAGAAGAGGTGAGTGGAGTCTTGGAGGAGAAAGAGTTAGGTGACCAACATTCATCGATGCTGTACAATTGGCCAAAAGGGGTGGAGGCGACGAAGGGGAGGAGGAGGGTGAGGGCGGCGGTTAAAGGGAGAAGGAGGGATTAGGCGGTGAAGGGGAGGGGTGGAGGAAGGTGGAGTCGACGGGGGAGAGGAGGTGGCCGAAAATGGAGAAGGTAGGGAGGGAAAAAGGTGGCCAAGGTGACTGGTTTTTTTTTTGAGTGAAACCTGCTATAATGGGTCAAAAGTTAGTGAGGTATGGTACCTCACTAAATTGCTTACTTATCATAGAAGCCACCGAAGTTAATATATGCTACACAATTTTTATCTAAGAGGCATTTGCTCCTACCGCCATTTTATGTATTTTGCTTTTAACATAGAAACGCGATCACTCAGGTCATGCCTTTTGAACCCAAGCATTGAGAGCATAATTTTAGAACTAGGGTTCAGTCATTGACTCAACACATTAATTAAAATATGATTGCATCAAATATCATAACCTTTTGGGACATGCATTAGGAAAACTAGATAAGGTTGATTATAGTTAAAAGCAAATTAGAATCTTATACTTGAGACTATAGTTAATTAAAAGTATGATTTGTTCAAATCATTAAACCATGATTTGCTCAACTACAATTAAAAGAAAAAGTTGCTATTACAAAATCCTACTTATTTCCACATTTAGATCTTATAAAAAGTAAAAAAAAAAAATCAAAACTAATAAAACAAAATGACTTTATTACAGGACGATGATATCATATCGTAGAGAAAATATGATATTATTGAAAGAACATGTATCCTCGATGGGTCATGCATCCTCTGCCAATACAATGAATTAGTATTGTTGCCTGGCGAAAGAAATAATGTTTAAGAATGAGTAATATTGAAATTTAGTACGGGTTTTGACAAAAATAATTTAATTAGACTATTTTCAATATGATATGGCTAGGGTGCATGGAGCGAGTACTTCTCAAATTCAGAATGAGTTTTGGCCAAAGGGATTTAATCATATTATCCATGTGATATGGATAGGGTGAATGGAATGAGTACTTCTCAAATTCAAAACTGGTTTTGGCCAAAGTAATTTGATTATCTTGTCTTTAATTAATTTTTAAAAATTATAATTTTAAACTAAATTATTTTGACCATATTAGCGGTTAGTTGTCCCTCATTTAGTATGGTGAATTATTTTAATATACTCTTCCTATTCCAAATTATTTGTCATTTTTACAATACTTTACTTATTATCTGTTTTTATTTTTGTCACTCTCTTGTCTAATGAGCATAAGTATCCTTTTAAGTCAAATGTTAATTTAGTCTATTTATTTTTTATTTGTTAGATTCAAGATGAATTAATTATTCTCCTTAATCTTTGTATTTTTTACTACAGTAATTAATATTATTTGAGATTGAGGGAGTAATAAATTAGTATTTTTGTCATAATTCAGTTTGGGTTTTAGCGAAAGAGATACTAATGTTTAAGAATGAGCATGGGTCAAATGTAATACAAGTTTTGGCAAAAATAATTTGAGTTTTGTCAAAAATATAATGATTTAATTAGATCATTTTCAATGTGATATGATTATGGTGTATAGAATGAGTACTTCTCAAAATCAGAACGAATTTTGGCCAAAGGGATTCCATTATATTATCCATGTGATATAACTATGATGTATGGAATGAGTACTTCTCAAATTTAGAACGGGTTTTAGCCACAATGTTTTGATTATATTGTCCTTAATTAATTTTTTTAAAAATTACAATTTAAATCTAAATTACTTTGACAATACTTATTTATATTATGCATGTAATATAACTAGCGTGTATGAAATGAATACTTCTCAAATTCAAACGAGTTTTAGCCAAAGTGATTTGATTATATTATCCTTAATTAATTTTGAAAAAACTATAATTTTAAATTACTTTGACCATATTAACGTTAGATGTCCATCGTTTAGTATGGTGAATTATTTTAAAATACTCTCTCAATTCCAAAATATTAGTCACTTTAGCCAAAATTTTTAATTTCAAATTATTTGTCACTTTTACAATATTGCATTTATTATCTTTTTCTATTTTTGTCATTTTTCTATCAAATGAGTTTCAAGTAATCGTTGATAAGTCAAATATTAATTTAGTCTATTATCCTTTAGTTGTTAGGTTGCCTTTCAAAAATCATTTATTTGTTAGGTTCAAGATGAATTAATTACTCTCCTTAATCTTCGTGTTTTTCACTAAATTGATTAATATTTTAGAATGAAGGGAGTAATAAATTAGTATTATTTCCATAATTTAGTATGAGTTTTGGCGAAAGAGATACTAATGTTTAATTAAGAATGAACATTGGTCAAATGGAGTATGGGTTTTAGTAAAAATAATTTGGGTTTTGGCAAAAGTAACTTGATTACATTATTTTTAATCAATTTTTCAATATTTCTAATTTTAAATTAAATTAGGAAGACGGAGTTCATTGTTAGATGTACCTAACACATTTGTGAGAGGTGCCTATGTGCCAATACAATAAATTAGTATTGCTGTCATAATTCAGTATGAGTTTTTGTAAAAGAAATAATGTTTACCAATGAGTAATAGTACGTTTTTTAACAAAAAAAAAATTATTTATATTAGATTATTTTCAATTACTTTTTCAAATTTAAACATTAAAACTAAATTACTTGAGATGAATACTTCTAAACATCAATTAAAGTTCTAAAATTTTTTGAATTGTAAAGTTTTAATATAATTTGCAATATATAATGATTGTTTCGGTTAATAAGAATTGTTTTCTTAAAAACATTAATTCTTTATAGTTTTATTACAAGACTTTCTTCATGAGACATACTCTCATTATGCACAAGCCCTTATGCATGATTTCGGCAAAAATGATATCTTTTGTGTAGATAGATAATGTGTCATTACTATCATCATAATAATATGTTAACTGCTAAATGTCTCTCGCTCATTTGAGATGATGTGCTTATACGCTTAATTATTTTAAGATAATAAATTAATACTATTGTCTTAATTTAATACGAGTTTTGACAAAAGAGATAATGTTTGATAAATATTACTCAAATTAAGTACGGATTTTGGCAAAAGTAATTTAATTACATTATTCTTAATTGGTTTTCCAAAATTTATAATTTTAAATTTAATTATTTAGATTATCTTAGCCATTAGATGTCTTTTAGATAAGGGTGTTTATGTGTCAAATCAAGATTAAAGAGTTTACTACCAAACGCTATTTTGGTGTAGGTATATTGTATATTATGTGACGTTACTATCATGCTGACGATATGCTTATTTCTGACACTATTTAAAAAATATGATATTACTCATATATCTATTATGTATTGTTTATTTATACATTGTTTTGAGTTGATGTTGAATCTCTATTAAGAATTTATGATCATACTCTTTTGTCTCGCATTATTTTTATTATACATCATTTAGTTATGATGCTGACAAAATGTCGCCCGTGCAAACGCACAGATCTGTTACTAGTCATAGATGATAGATGATATTCTTTGATCAATTTATAACTAAAAAAATTTTAAAAGCATTTTTTTAGAGAAAGGAAGTTAAATGTTTCACGTGCAAATGTAGCAGCATACAAAATTATTTTTTATTGAGTTTTGTAATATTCTTCTATAAATTTTTTTTATAAATTCTCTTAATACTTTATAGAGTAAGCATTCAATAAAATAGTAGGTGTTGTCATGTCATGAAAAAAAATAACAAACAATTAAATTATTTTTATTTTTAATATGTAGGAGGATTTTTAAAAAGAAATTTTAATAGAATTATTTTTATAGGAAAATACACATTCACACACGCATATCATAAATTAAATAATTTTAGGAGAATTTAGATTTATTTTTTTATTAATCTTAAAATTGTAGGAAAATATTATCTATATTTTTTCCTTATTATACCTTTTCTTTTTTCTTTGTGTGCAATGCATTAAGGGTATATTTGGCTAACTATTAAAGACTAATCATTTTGAAGTATAGAAATTACTAAAATGAGTTTGCTCTCTCCCAATAAAACATTTACTTATTTATTATTAGTTTATATATTTATCGTAAAATATATAATTAAGGTCAAATTAAATTTTTGTCTCTAGGATACTTGCACCATATTTTCGTTTTAGTCCCAATAAAAAAAGTTTATTTTAGTTTTTACACATGTTCTTCGTTTTTGTTTTAATCCCTACTATCATTTTTCTTTAATCCCTGCCATTAAATCACGCACCTCCACCATAACCACCACGCCACCCAAACAAATGACAGCAAGACGAGATCGGCGACGCCAAAAGCTACCTGACAACTGCTGTCATCACGCGCTCACCCATATCAAAAACCGTTGTGCGCTGGGTCAAGGCCACAAGGAAGAAGTGGCACGTGAGGACACATCTTTATTTTGATGGCCACCAAATTTTGAGAATAGACTTGTCTCAATGAGACATAGCCCAGGTAGTGGTGGTAAAGAGAAACCACCAATTAGCTATGGCAATGACTGTTGTGGTGGTTGCAATGGTAGAATAGCTAGATTTTACAATAGAAACTAACAAAAAACGATGGTAAGAGCTGAAACAAAAACGAAATATATCTTTAGAAATTTTTTTTATAGACTAAAGTGTGTTTACAAGAGTTTGAACCGAGGACCTGCTACTCAAAACAAGTCTTATCGGCCATATATCTATAAAGACTAAAGGAACTTTTTTTATATAGAGACTAAAATAAAAATGAGGTACAAACTATAAGACTAAAATGTTAATTTAATCTATAATTAATTATTATGAAACCAAATTAGGTACCAGAAAATTAGATAACATTTTTTATACTCGCTAGTCACTAGTATGAAAGGAAGGCAGAGTAACGACAACCAGCGTCGGGTTGGAAATGGAATCTCCTCGAATACCTCCGTTCTCGATATTAAGATCTCTTTTCAGAATAATATGTAATGATGTTAGATTAAGATCTCTTTGAGAAAGATTCCATTTGTACCAAATTAAAAGATTAAGATCTCTTTTCAGAATAATATGTAGTGATGTCAGAATTTTTTTAAGTTTCATTCTAGTTAATTAATTGATTATTTCGAGATATCAAACATCGGCCCCTGGTCCTAAATCACGTTACTCTATTTTTTTTTATTACATTGGAAAGAAAATAAAACGATCTAAGAACGAGTATAAAGAACTCTCATCCTGTTAGATGTAAGTATCCGTTCAAGTTTTATGAAATTGTACTCTACTTCTAACTTAGGTCAATAGTGTAGTTTGCCACATTTTCTATATATTAGACCAAACGAAGCTAGTGCTCTTGAACCACAATAAGTAATGTTGTAATGGCAAAGATGTTGGTTGGTACACAATCTCAAGAAAGAAGATGAATTGAGACTGTTGAAATTTTAGCCAGTTTAAAATCACAACTTTAGATTGAATCTGATCATAGATTTTCAAGTAAAGTATTTGGATTTTAGATTCTCTCTTTTGTTAGATTTTTAGGGATGTAGTCTAACTTAAGAGAGTTAGGCCATTATCATAAAAGGGTGAACTTCAACGTAAAAGATGCACTTCGGTTTTCTTTATACGACAGCGCTTTGGTGTGGTGGGTATTGTACCTGCGGAGACTCCAACGCCCAAGGTAATGAGTGACTTATTAGGGTTTAGTGTGATTAATGAAAAGTTACGTAATTTGCCTGAAATACAAACTATATATCTATAAAGGAGTCTCTAAGATTTATTGTACGCGCTTTAAGCCTTTAGAGACTAGTGGGTTTGGGTCTTTGCTCCAATTAATTTGTTGCTCGCACATGGACCTTCTAGTTGTATTCCGATTAACATACCAAGATGGAGTCACATGAACAATCCCGACATGACTTAGATAACAGGATATGAGTCCATTAACGTTGCCCCCTAAGTAGGCAAGTTGCCTCAAGCAAGTTGTCATCTTCAAATTTTCCATGTTAGACTTAGTTGATCTCGAGCACGAAGGTGGAAGGTTAAGCACTTCATGTCAGTTTTGTCCTTTTATCTTGTCAATTAGAGATTGCTATGCCACACGTTGTCATTTAAATGGTTGCACAAACTTTAGTCATCATGTGCCATCATTATTTTGTTGATAGGACCCACTAATTAAACACAATGAGGCCGTTTTAAATATAATTAAAAAATTTGGCAATGTCATTGACTCAGCCGAGACACTGAATAATTAGTTTAATGGGTAGATTATTGACTCAATTGTTAAGCCAGACAATTTGTATATAATTATTTGTATATATATTATAAATGTGTCTTTTCATTTATTATATTATTAATATTAATTAATATATAACAAAAAATAACCTATGTAAAACGGTGAGTGTGAGTGCAGCATATGCTCCTCATGTCTCTCATTTGATATTTTTTTTTTAAGTCTATGAACCGGCGAGCCATAAAACCAAACGAGTCAACGATTTTATTAAAAACTAGCTGAGTCTCACCGGTTTATGCCGAGCCAATTGCATGTCCTTATGCAACTTGAATCAATGAAGTGTCTGGTTTAACAATATACCTCCATAGCCGTGGAGGTGTCCCTGTCACACATTCAGGACCAATATTAGTAGGTATTCTCCCTGCAAGGTGAAATTAATAACATGTCATTTATAGTTATATAGTGTTTTAATTTCTGATTGTTTTAGAATATCTGAATGAGTCTCTAATTGTATAATTTGTAAGTTATTTTAGTTATTGACGTTATGTGATATTCTTAAAATGTTTATGTGACACGTTATTTGATACATATGAATCCACGTAAATGATCAAAAAGATGTAGTTTCGCTTAGTTGTAACTTGTCATTTTTTAAGTATGAGCTGTTTTTTTTTTTCAATCTTCAAGTTATGGGTCAGTCTCAAGTTTTTTTTTTCTTGAAATGCTTTTTAGCCCAGTAATTTTTTTTTTAGGATAGACTCTGATATCATTTTATATTTGGTGGAAGAGATTAAGACCACCTCTATTAGAAATGACACCATCCTTTTTAACATACAAATTCATAACTCTTATATACAAAAGGATGTTGGGACTTTCAAAATTGGGTGGTATCAATTCCTCCCAGCTTTATATTTTACATTTGAGCCCAACTTCTAAAAGTTAGGTCATATGATAAGGATTTTCACACCACTTGTAGGGCCCACTTGGTGGAGAGGATAAGTTGGACATGACAAGATAACATATCTTATCTTGTTATAATATGCAGTCTGTTGAGCCAACAAAATATGATAAGTTTATCCTATCAACTTATCTTATCATGTTCCTTGGTTCAAATTTGATCCTCAGGGAGAGTTTGAATAGAAATAGTTAGGATATGATAAGATTTTTTTTTTCTAGTTCACCGTCACTTATAATATTTATTCTCAACATAACTTTTTTCTTTTTAAATTTAAATAGAGGTTTTCTTTCAAAAAATAAAGAGAGATGAAAATAGAAGAAAAACTAGATTGAGAAAATTTATGAAAAAAGAAAACAAATATCAAGATTTTATTATTTTTGTTTGGACATAATCAAGATTTTAGAGAGTTAACATATGATTTTTTTGGTATGATTTAATTTATGGACATTATATTATTATTATATAATTTTTTATAGTAAAAATAATATTATCGTGAATATTCAAGAAAAGTTTGACTTATTTCTTTTATTTATATTATATATGATATTATTTTTAAAACTTTTAACATAAAAATTGAAAATTAAAAAAAAAACTAAGTGTAATTAAAATATTTAGATTATATGATTTTTATAATTAATATAATATTTATTATAATAACTCCTATCAAGTGTGCTATGTGATAAGCACCAAACATTAGATAGGATAAAGCTTATCAGGCTCTTATCCTACCCTACTCTTATCAATCTCTCTTCCAATCTATCCTTATCATATGGATGTTGGGATTGACACTATCCAAGTTAAGAACGAGACCACTATTTTTCCGGACATTAGCATTCAAAATGGTGTTTCCGGACAGTGTCGTCCATAAAATAAGAGTTATTTCTTTCATATTTTTACTATTTTACGGACGACGCCGTCCCAAAACACCATTTCAGACACACCATTTCAGACACTCATGTCCGAAAAAGGGTGATCTCGTTCCCAACTAGGATAGTGCTAATCCAGCGTACTTATCATATCCTATCCACCAAATGGACCCATATACTATATGGTTGCCATATACTTAACCAATGTGGATCTTCTAACCCTCCCCTCAAATCTAATTAATATTTTTTTGGCCTAGTTGTAACTCGCCATTTTTTTAACATGGGCTTATTTTTCAAATGTTTCAAGATATAGACATTAGTCTCAGGTCTTGTTTTTTTTTTTTACAAGAATTTTTGCTCCTTTTTACTTGATTTCTTTTTTTTAGCCCTATATTTTCTTAAAAAAAAAAGAATAAGCTCTGATACCATCTTAAATTTTAGGCTTGAATCTTACTAACTAATCAATTAAATAATCTTTCAATTTGTTGGAAAAAAAACTAATTTTTCACTTTTTTAAAGACTTAAATATGTTTTAAATATTTAAAAAATATGACATTTTTACTTTCGGTCCTTATGCATATATATTAGAAATTGGTCATTTGCTTTTAAAAAAAAGGTTTTTATTAGTTTATAAAATCCATTAATCAATTTCTTGTTTAACATGATATTACCTGATATTTTTTAATAAAATAATTATAAAAAAACAAAAAAACAATACTATATAAACACACTTTTCTCCTTTCCTCACCCAAAACCCTAACCCGCCGATCTTTCATTCTCTTCTTCCCTCACCTCATCTTCTTTGTCCCCTTGCACAGTCATGGTTTCTACGATTACAATGATCGCGCAACAATTCTGTACGAACTCCAAATCCTATATTAACAACATTATGGTTTAGAAAATCATCAACAAGAAAAGAGCATATGGTTAATAAGAACCCTGATTGTCGATTTCTTCGATCCCAACTAATCAAGGTTCATAAATCATAATTGGTACGGATTCAAGCAAAGATGCACTTACTAACCACATTTCTTAGCCACAATAGATTTCACCATCAAGGAGCTGGATAAGCATCTTCAATCTTTTAGAGAATTCTTTCAAGATGTGGTGCCTATTGGAAAAACTTAAATAACATTTCAATAGGTAAGTTTTCCTGCCTTTGACGATCTAAATTAATAAACATGCATAGTATCTTTGACCTCTACAAACAAATCTCTTGATATGCTTCACGATTGACGGAAGATTTCCTGACACCAACATATCAGGGTTCATAGTTGACATGGACTCAAGTAGAGGTACTTCATAACTTGCACACAATGAATTTTTATCAACATTTGATGATCATTGAATTTTTATTCTTGCATGAACAATTGTACTACTTGATAACTTGTTTTACATGTTAAATTGTTAGTGTGTACATATGAACTTCTTTATGTGAAGACTAATATAATAGAAGAGTCTCCCAATCTCAACCGGAACTAGTAGATCTTATTGAAGTTTTATTTTCCATTAAAATTTATACTTCATTATATTTTAGGAACCTTGAGAACATGTATATTCTTTATTACTTCAAAATAATTGTTAGAATACATGAAAATATTAAAATACCTTACCATGTCATCAATATAACCTTTTAGTAGTTTTCTTATTATATCAATATCTTTTAAAATTAGTTTTCTTATTTTTTTTTGTTTGCAATCAACCAATTTTGGGTTGTAAATTTGATGAGATTTACAATCTCAAATATATCAAACACCTTATTTAAAATGAAGTGATTTCAATTTAGCCAATTTGACCATAAAGTGCTTAACCAAATTCAAACTAATATTTCTTTTTCCTAAAAAAAATGAAACTTGTATGTATAACATTCTCCTATGGGTATCTATTATTCATCCGAACCTTTTTTCCAAATTGCATAATGTGTATAAGATATATGATAGAAAACATACATATAGAGTCATCATTTTTGTTTTCTAAATCAACTTTAGAGCATCCTTGAAAACGTTATTATCAAATGCAATTGTCTTAAGATTTAAGTCATACCTAGTTAACATTGATGACAAAGTCCACTTTAGCAGTGTTGTAAAACTTTGGATATGTCAATACTTGCCTTTTAGCCTATTCCAACTCGAATTTGGTCTCTATATATCTGACTCCCACATCCAAGATATAGAGATAATCTTCTTCTCCAATTTTCCAGTAAACTAGCTAAACTTAACTCAGCTAATTGCACAGACTTTAAGGGTGTGTGGTACGCAAAGAGCATGAACTCGTTAGTGATAACAAAATCCACCTCTTCAATGTTGGAGTAATTAATATTGTGTTCATGTAACATGAACACAATATTAATTACTCCAACATTGAAGAGGTGGATTTTGTTATCACTAACGAGTTCATGCTCTTTGCATACCACACATCCTTAAAGTCTATGTGCAATTAGAATTTCAGGACGAGGAGCATGATTTTAAGTTTAGCTATGTTTTTAATGAGAAATTGGAGAAGATGATTATCTTTACATTTTGGATGTGGGAGTTTGTGATAAAGGGAAAATTCAAGTTAGAAGAGGCTAAAAGGCAAGTATCAACATATCCAAAATTTTCCAACAATGTTGAAGTGGGCTTTGTCATCAATGTTAATTAGTTTAACCTTGAGAAGAGGGCATATGGTAATAACATTTTGAAGGATGTTCTATGGTTGATTTTGAAAAGGAAAATGATGACTTTATATGTATGCATGATTTCGCTCATAGATCTCATGCATTACGAAATTTGAAAAAAAAATAAGATTTGGATGAAAAACAGATATGGACAAGGGAATGTCATACATATAAGTCACATGTTCTTTTAGAAAAAGAAATATTATTTTGAATTTGGCAATGTGCTTTATGATCAATTTGGCTAAATTGAAATGATTTCATTTTTATTGAGGTGTTTGATGTATTTGACATGGTTGATTTCATCAAATTTATAATTTGGAATTGGTTGAGTGCCAACAACAAAAACAAATGGAAACTATTCCTAAAAATGAAGGTATACCATTATCTTGTTTATTACGGTGCTCGACTGCATCTTCCTTGTTATTCCTCACCCACTTCTCAATGTGGATCTATTTCTTCGCTGTGTGTTTCAACTCATTCATGTTATCGGCTTCTCTTCAGCCATGTCTTTTTCGAAGCCACCTAGACGCAGCCTCTCTCTCAAGAAGTATGACATCATATTCCGCTCAACATATTTTACCTTTCGTGAGTCTGTATTAAAGAGGGTTATGTAATCTCACAAAAGTTTATTTTTCTTTTGTTAAATTTTTTTCAAGTGGTGTTCAGTTTTAAAATGTTGTTTACTATTTGTAAAGTTTAAGATGAACTTATGTTTGAAATTTTTTAACCCGTGTGGATCCAGGTTGGAGAGACGAGAACTACCTCCTAACTGTTGCTTTTAGATTCAATTGAAAGGCCCTGCAAATGACGGCTTCTTGGGCCCCTTGAAAGACCATCATCTGTTGGAAGAACTCCACGTGGTCTTGAGGTCACTTGATCCATCATACGGATCAATAGGTATTGCGAATTTGAAGTTGATTGACATTTCATGATCCATGATCCATCACACGAAAGGATTATTGCACCCCTCGATGAGTGTGTCAGTCTTACCCATTCTCTCATCCCAATCCATTCCGTTACTTGTGAGCAGGATATGCTCAATTTGTGGTGCCGGGATTCCAGGCCCTACCATTGACGCTTGCCTCTCCAGTTGCTGTTGTAGTGGCTCGTTTTGTGAGTAGTTTCCTCTCATCTCTTGTTGCTACTCTTACCTTTGATTATTGATAAGCTCCTGCATTTCCAGCTGCTATCTCCTCCATTCTTCCCATTCTCTTCCCATTTCCTCGATTTTTTGAGCTTGGCGCCAAATCATGCTACGGAGCTTGTTCACTTCCCCCTCCACTGTAGCTATTAACTGTTCTGATGCACCTAGAATGGATTCTTGCTCCACTAGCGGTGGCGGCGGGGTCAGTTCTCTTCCAGCACTCGTGCTGCAGCCGCAACGTGACCTTGTTCAATGGCTTGAGGTCCTTGACATTCATTAGCACCAAAGTTCTTGCGTCTAGTGCTCGTCATTGCACTCTTTGATCAATTATGTTTACCAACTGTGTTTTGCACATCAGATCATTGACAAAAAGCTCGTTATTACATAATGTAAGCAATTCACAATATTTTTCTAAGAAATTGGACGTCACAGCTTCGAACGTATAAGCATCAAGAAATACTTAAGAGAAATCAAATTAATTGTTAGATATATGAAGAAATTCAACTTTGTAGAAAATTCTAACGGATTAATTGGCCAAAAAGCAAATTCTAACCGATTAATTGTTCATAAATCACTTGAAATCAAGTTTTCGGTCTAACAACACCTTCCAAGACTTCTCAGGCTCGCGATTCGCCTTCTCCCTTCGATGTTCCTCTCCACCGTTCAAAGTAAAGAAGAAAACAAGAAAAGATACAGAAAACGATATTCATCCCACAGTGCCAATGATGTGTTTGACTGACTACTCAACCTAACAAATCATGTTCATCAGCTCCTTAGCGGTGGCTCCTCTCGTTCTGGTGGTGGCACCTGGAGACACTCTGAAGCTCAACTCAATACTCCTTCAATATAAGTTACTGAAGGTGATGATTATGCACCTTAGCTTAGTGCTCTCCTCAGAATATATACTCTTGTGCCAAAGTGTCCACGTTAGATCCATAAAACTTGGCATGGTTTCTAGATCTGTAACTGCCTCACAACAAACTCACGTGCTCTCCATAATCGTCACTCAAGAGCGTGCTCAACTTGTGGCGGTCCTGCAGGGCTTGTGGTAATGTCGGACCATGAAGGTGGGTTGGATAAGGGATCATATCCTGTGATATTTTCGTGAGATTTTCCCACAATAATAAAATATAGTAAATAAAAGATTAAATGAAATTATGATCAGTACAAATATCTTGCAGGGGGAAATTTATTATTACTCATACTATAAATCAATTCACACATAAAATGGCATGCAATTCCTCCAAGTCGTCGCATCAGAGACATTTAAACTCTTCTTCCTTGTTGAGGCATCAACAATCTCTACCCCTGCACCTTCCACTAACTGTTTGCCAAATTTTCATATTAATTTTTTAAAAGTGATGACATAAAGTATAGGCACAAAAATTAACTATAAAGTGATCGGAAAATATGAAGTATAAGCAGTATAATGAAGATGAAAACAATTATAGTTTTCTTATGAGACTATGGTCTCAAACAATGAAGTAGAAAAGAAAACAATGATTTCATACCTTCAAATTATACTTTTTATTTGTAAAAGACCAAACACCCTGCAAAGATGAAAATTCAACAGTAAGTTAAAAGGTACTAAGTTACTCAACATTCAGTTAGTTGGCTTTAGATAATTTGAACAGAGAAGTAAAATAGTAAACCATCACTTTAGTCTCTAATTTTATCTCTTGATGAATTTCATTTTGGTCCTTGACTTTGTGAAAATCACTTTTTCTAGTTTTTGATCATTTATATAGTCCTTGGCTCTATAATCTAATTAATGATGTTAATCTCTAACTCTATACAAATATAATAAAATATTCACATTAGTCTAATAAAAGATTAAGGTGAAATGAGCTTGCAGAGTTAGAGATTTGAGTGAAAACTTCTAGAAAGATAAGGATTAGGGTAAAATAATCTTACAGAGTTTGAGATTAAAGTGATGGTCTACTTGAAAAAAACAAAGTAATGATTTTGAAATGTTTAACAGAGGGAAAAAGAAAAAGATGAGTGTTTTTGGAGAGAAACATACATTATCATAGTTAATCCAAGCTACTGTTGGCTTGAATGATGTCCTATTTGCTGCAATTTTAGCCAAGAACAAATAGTTCTCCTTAACCTATGCAATAGCAAATCATTTTATCAGAGTAGCATATATTAATCATTTGGTAAGTCATTATAGTAATACTGAATATTGATGATGGTAGAATTTGCAGATAATATATTAACCATATAGTAATATAGTTATGCCTAAGACAGAGTAGTGTTCTTACTGCATAATATACTTCATTGGCTCTAGCTTCCATATTTGCAAAAGCTCCCATGAACTTTATCCACTCTGCTCTCTATTAAAGAAAATGCAGAAAATCATTATGCATTCCAATAATCATAGAAAATCTATCATATGGTAAAGCATCTTCCTTTTCCATAGATTAGTATATAAACTTATATGCCACAAATATTTTATGAATCTTCCAAGTATAAGGTTCTAAATCAGTAATCAAGGACTCTCTTATACACTTGTTCTTAATCAGATATCAAGTATAAAGCTATGTTTGGATTTCTGCTGAAGAAACCAAACTTCCTTTTATCTTCATATAATATCATGTAAGGTTACTAGATGAAAGTGAGCTAGCTTAAAGAAAAGAACTTTGAACAAAAGTATCACTTTTATTTTGTTGAATAAAAGCCAGTTTGACATAAACTCAATTTTGTCAGCAAAAATTCAAACGCACACTTAATTGTATATCCACGGCCGTAACATTTAAATTCCGCTTTTAATTCCTCCTAATAACATAATTTAATAGAATTAACTACTCGCAACAAATCTGGTTGTATGCCTTTATATAAAAGTCACCACGTTTCGTGTCAACCAAATGACCCCATCTAAATTAAAGCACATCAAATCACAAAAACCTGCAACCTTTTGTTAGGAGATACACCTGGTGTCCATAATAATAAATTTTATTACAGACACAGAACAGCAAGAAAGAAATAGATGAGAAACATTGTCAATGTGTTATATTGTTGTTTAGCTTATTAAAAAAATAATTGTTTGTTGTTGTGCATCATTGTCAATTTGTCATCTGGGTTTCGTATTCAGTCTTAACATTCCATTGTCTTTTCATCTGTTTTTGTTGTCAGATGGATAGTAATAGTGGTTTTTACATAATGGTTAAAATTGTTCAAGCATCGATAAAGATCAACAAGGTGTCGTGGTGTAGTTGGTTATCACGTCAGTCTAACACACTGAAGGTCTTCGGTTCGAGTCCGGGCGACGCCAAAGGACTTTTTATGTTATTTTTTTATTATTTTTTAACTTTTCATTTTTTTCAAAAGAAACCAACCATAACAACTCTTTACTTTTATGTTGAAATTGTATTCTCTCTCCCCTCTGTATCACTCGATTATTCCAAAATTATTATTTCGATTAGTTCCTCCAAAAATTTATTTTTGTTTTCTAATATGTTGAATTTAAAAAAAAAATGAAAAAGGTGATTTTTTTCAAAATAATCTTAAACAAACAGGCTGTTTATCAACTGTCAAGGAAAGGAATGTTAACGAGGAAAATGGCGAAACCTGTCCTTAGATTACATATACAATTTATGAGGCTTAAAATCAAGTAACATTTCATCTGAATGTTTATTTGTTTTACAAAAGTTGCATCAATTGATTAACTTATATTCACTGTTATCTTTTTTTTATTTCTACCATGCTTCTGCAAATGAAAAAAAAATATATTCTGTTTAATGCCTTAAACAAAAGAATAGAATCATGTTAAAAGAACTATTTGGCAAAGCCAGCCATTTGAAAATGATAGGCATAAATACAACTCTAATGAAATTCAAACTCTGGTATAGTCTATAAAAATTCATTGTACATCATTCCATTCTTTCTCAAACGAGCACCATTAAAAGATCTAGTTCTAGCAAATTCCACTGTATCTCTTACACCAACTTTTGTATCAATCCTGCACACAAAGTTAAGTCCTACAAGAAGATCAACCATTGCAGCTTCAGTTTTCGCTAGATTTGCAAAGTAAAGCGTCTGGACAAGTAAAATATTCGTGTTCAAACTTGTATGCTCCTTCTCGAAATTCCTCTCCGAATGCCACCTAATCATGTTGTGTGCAAGCGGAGCCAACCATTCCAATATCTCTGCAACTACCACACTCCATTCCCCTGCATCACGGACGGAAGAAGGTCTACATTTCGTGTGGCTCTTAAGCTTAGCCCTCAGAACATTTTTCATACAAGTTGGAAGCATATTGTAAAGATCATCTCTTGTTTCATGATCAACCAGGTGAGGTGAAGACGCCATCCTCTCGATCAATACAATCATATTTGCATAATGCAGGGCTAAAGCCGCGTCTCCAAGGGTAAATGAAGCTGCCTTTAACCGGTTGTTGATGGATAGTTTAGAATATATTCTAAATCTGCTGGAGAGAGATAATTTATCCACTGATTCCATTTTATCAACATATTTCAGATGACAATCAGTCAACCTCATGGAACCACCATTTGTTTGCACACAGCTCTGTATGACAGGGGAAGTGTTCGCAACAGACATACAACCTTTAAAAGCCGCGATATGTCCTAACTGCTTGCTTTCTGACCGTAGGTGCTTTCTGCATATAGCCGGAGGATCCATGGCCTGCTGCTGTTTCTTTTTTCTTTTGCTCTTGTCAACTAGAAAGCCTGAATTTGATGCTGGCCTCCTCCCAACAGGTCCTGACTTGAATCTGTAGAGTTCACTCTCAGAAGGATGAACGGAAGAATGCATTAGAACAGAAAACGAATGGCTGCGTAGAAGATTATTAGCAGTCATAAGCTGAGAATCATTTTGTTGTTGTACAGTTGGTAGGTGATTATTTCCAAAGACAAGTATGATCCTCTCCAGAATTGTAAATAGTGATCTCGTCAACAAACGGACAACATAATCGTAACTCCTATTCCACGGAGACATGTCTTTCAGATTTCTCACTTCCTGACGCTGCAACGTGACCTTCTTCTGAAACTCGAGCAACTTCGCCCGATGCAGATCAGGATTTGCCTGCATTCTCCTGAAAGTCTGTTCGACCTCTGCCAGTACTTCAATCTCTTGACAGAATTGTGTCATAGCGGCTACAAATTTTTCCATTTTCTTCACTTTCCTCTCCATTTTCTTCAATTTATACTCCCACCCAGACCACTGTAAATAATTTTGAGCCGGGCTACAAACAAAATGCTCGAAACGATGATAAGCTGGATCCACACACCTCTTACCCAACCTGGCCACGGACTGTGCTAGATATTGGAAATTATCGACTAGCTCATTCAATGCAAGCTCCATCAAGTAATCATCATCTTCAGACACCAGCATTTTGACCCCAACAGAGTTCACTATCCCTTCCCTAAGGCTCAATACCTCAGCATCACTCAAAGACTGCCATAAACTAACAACCTTCAACATCAAGCCAGAGACTTCTAACGCTAAAACTCCAACTACTGCCTTGTTATCTGAGGCATTCTTGCGAGAAGCTGGCCAAAATGCGCTGAACCATGACCCATTCACCGTTTCACCTCCCATTGTTCAAAGGATTCACTAAATCTATAATCCGAATGAACAATCAGCATCCTGTAAGCAACAAAATCCACTCATATAAGTTAGAAAGTCAAAACCCACAGCAAGACCATGAACACACACACACAACAAATATATATGTTTGGATTTCCATTCACTAAATTGGAGTTTGAATAAACTAAAATGAATCTGATACAAAACGTTGGCTCAACCTCAATTTGAAATCATCTTTCTTTGAGCCTATTGACTCTCGTCCAGTAACCCAAACAGCAGCACATATTGTTATATGTAGATGAAAGTTAATTTGACAAGTTCAACCAAAATTCAAATATATATATACTCACACATGGTGACATGGAGAGCATGGATTAAGATTGTAATAAAATTGCATTATTGTAATGAAAATTGAAATAAGTAAAAAAACCCTAACCCCCAATTGGTGTATTGGCCATGGATGGGGTGAATCTAGAAGGATTTATCTAATAAATTATAAAATGCTAGAGTCTTCATGTTTAAAATTCTTAGTTATGCAATTACTGTTCAAAGGGTGAATTTACTTATTTAAGATTTAACCTTATCAGTTTACTTTTTTACTCACATTTTGTGGCTGGGTGTTCACACGAAAAATTCCATTTTTTCCATTTTTCACCCTCACCCACTCACTCAAATTACTTTATTCCCTAATTTCTTTTTCTCACCTATCTGCTTAGGCTATGAATAGTTCTATGTTCATCTCCTTTTTAATTTCCATTCATCAATTATAAACTTCAATCTCACTCTGTCCTGTCCTAAGAGTCTAAGAGAATCTAAAAAAACAGAGAACCGAATTTAAGTGGAAATAAAGAGGAGAATGCAGTACCATAAACAAAAAAATGTTGTTCGATGTCGACGATTCTGTGACTGTGAGCAGCGGTGGGAGGAGCTTGCTTCGGGTGCGGGATCCGGTTAGAGGGATGAGCTCAAGACGGTGGCGCAGATCTGTAATTACGACGTCGTTTTGGTATGAGGGGCGAAGGGAAGAAGGAAGGAAGCATGAGGAGGGTTTGGGTTTGGGAGATGAGAAAGAAAACCACCGAAGGAAGGACAGAAAGCTGAGGGTTTGTTTTTTTGGCAATTGAATTGAAAGCCTAGAGTTTCAGTATCCTTCTTCTTTCTTCAAAGAAAAAATCAATGATGAATAAAGCCTTTAACCCTCGGTTCTTTTAAAACAGTAAAAAGAAAACTAAAGACATGCTTCATTTCATTTCTGCTTTTGAAAATAATTTTTTTACTTTTAAAAATAGAAAATCAAAAACTCTGTATGGTAGACGAATTTTTAAAGAAGTTTTCGAAAATATTTTTTTAGTATTTAAAAACTAAAATTTGAAAACATTTAAAATTTGTTTCAGTTTTTAACTTTCTGAATTTACACACAAATTCGTGTGAAAACTCCTTTCATTATTTTTGAAAACAGTTTCTAAACATTATTTTATAATATAATTTTTAAAAATTAAAGTTAAAAATTATTTTAAGGATAATTAAAAAGCCAATAACTATATTTCTTATAATGCAATCACAATACCTCTCATTATCCACTACTTAATAACTTTTATTTATATAAAATTTTATTAGTTACTAATTATTGTTATCTTGTAGCCATGGATATAAGTTAGAAAAATCCATAAACTTGTAGCAGTTTTATAAGGTCATTTTAGTTTCAGTTTGTTTTAGATTTTTTATACTAAAACTTACTTCACTACTTTTGTAAGGTAATTTTAGTGTCAGTTTGTTTTAGATTTTTTATACTAAAACTTATTTCACTTGCTCGTAGTGATTTCAGTTTTGATATAGGTTTAACCGAAGTTAAATATTTTTATTTCTTTTAAAATTAATTTTAATTGTAGTGAAAGTGAAAAATTCCAAGTCTATCTGTTTACATTTTAATTAAAAAAAAAACACTTCTAACAAAAATAAAAAAAAAGTTACTTTCATTAAATCTGTGTTAATATCTAAAAGGCTTAAATATAATTTTAGTGTTCGAAATATTGGATTTTATTGACTCAAGTCCCTAACATTAAGAATTTAGGACTTATGCCACTATAAAATTTGAAGTGGTGATTTAAGTCCCTTTAATAAATTTTTTTGGGTGACATAAGTCCTTGATAAATGTGAAAAATGTTGACTTAAGTCCTTAGATTAGGGACTTAAGTCACCCAAATTTTTTTAAAAAATACTTAAATCACCACTTCAAATTTTATAGAGACGTAAGTCCTAAATTCTTAATATTAGAAACTTAAACAAACAAAATTTAATATTTCAGGTACTACAAACATATTTAAACCTATCTAAAATTATCATTAATAAAAAAAAAAAACTTTTGCTAACTAAAAAATAAACAGGCTGAGACAGATGATTCGTGGGACCAAATGAATGGGTAGTTGGACTGGGTTGGTAATGGTATGGATGCGTGTTCATTGTTTTATTTTGCTAACTTATGTTGTCTCATTGTGTTTGGGACAGTTGGAGAATTTTGAGGAGCATATGCGTGTAATGTACACACCAAGCTGAATGGATGCGAGTGCCAAAAATCTTGTCCTTATCCAAACCCAGTCTTGTATGTGTTGGTTGGTAAATGTTTGCACTGGCATTAACACAATGTGATTCCAATGAAATTCCAACATTGGCATAAGCAACAAGAAAATTTGATGTACTCGAAGGTTGCTCCAGCTCAATAGGACAACAGCCAAACCAAACAGATAGATTACCAAAGTACTATACTACTATAAAATATGCAAGGGCCGAATTTTTCAACTTCTTGTTCTAATAAATATATCATGATTCTAACATTTTTCTTAAAGCATAGAATTAACCCTAATGACATCAACAAAGGTCAATACAGTTTGTAGATAGCTGGGTTCTTTAAACATGCTGACAGGAGTCGGATCTTGTAACGATAACTTCACACACTAAGATTCATTTTGCTCTTTGTTAGGAGGAAAATTCCCATTTAACGTCAAAAGGATGGTCTAGATTAGCAGGTATGATAAACCAATCAATGGCCAGCATTTAACCAAGATGCAATTAACAGGAGAACTACCAGGATTAACTAGCGAGAAATTAATGGAGGGCCAATACCAACTAGAAGCTACAAGCATATCGTTTTGATTGGTCAACAAGGATTTAGTTGCCAAGGAGGTTAACTTCAAGTTCGTAGCTATAAATAGCAAGATCAAAGAAGAAATTAGCTTTCAAACTTGTACTCATTAATAACCTTTAAGAGTTAGAACGCCCCAAAGAGCGACAAATACGATGAAGAAATATGTTCTATCTCACTTACGAGTAATTGTAGCATAGCTATTGTGTTTTTTTACTACTTTACTTACTGTTTGTAACTGTGCATGACTTTCGAGGGCTTCTCACCTCATAGGGGTGGCAATAAATTTAATTTATGTTTTTAGGGTCAAGATTGTAAAAATTCCTTACAGAGAAATCTTTTTATCTCTCTTTGATTTTTTTAATAAAAAAAAAGGAAAGAAACTAATTTGATAGTGACAATTTGTTTTTTAAAAAGGAAAATGGGAAAGTCACTGAAGCTTAAAACGTTAATTACTAAAAATGCAAGATAAATGAGAAACATGGGAATTGAATCATGCATCTTCTATTGAAGACCCTTGCAACAAATCACTAGGCTGCTACTTCACACATGTTAGTTTGCGCTAATAATCATGTATATACAATTATATACTTGTTTACTTTCTATTTCCTTATTTTCTAGTTTTTTACTTTTTATTTTTTATTTACTTTCTATTATGCATAAACTTTTAGAATTTTCTTTATCATTATGTGTATGGGTATATATATATATTTGGTTTAGCGAGTGACCCAATAACTTACCGGTTGAAAAAAAAACACTCACATTCTCATAAATGTCACATACAAAATCTATAAAGCTGAATATTCTAATTCTTATTTTATTCTTATTCTTATTCTGATTCCGATTCCGATTTTGATTTCGATTCTTGTTGTAATAATTCACAATCCATAGTATAAAAAGGAGCCGAGTTTTCCATTCATCAAACCATTGATCAAACCCAATTCCTTGGAACATTTGTCAAACAACGAAAGTTAAGTGAATATTGAAAATTCTTTGAAATTCTTGTGAGGATATGGTAAGAGTGTTGATGTATGTTCATGGAAGCATACAACAAGGAATTGAAGGAGTGTATTTTGAGGATGATGTTATTTATACGATAAACTTAAAAATTATTGTGATCATCACACATTGATGTATTACGTCCGGAGAATGTTGTCTCTGTCACCCAATCAAGTGGTGAATAAGAAGACTTATAAGCGGCAAATTAGCCTCGTCCCACTTTATTGTGAAGTAGTGGAGCTTGCATCAGATGCAAATGTCGCAGAGATGTTCTATAGGCACAACATATGTTCCACCCATGTTGGCAATATGGAGATACTTGTAGAGGTTGGTACCATTGAAGAGGATGGCGAAGAAGTGTTAGTGCTAGACCAACCACGACACTCAATGTCACACTCAGGTCATGTTGTGTCCCAGTTCACCACAGCCCCATCCCGACATTCGGTTTCTGTTGATGGGGGCGACACTAATTTCCTACGATTGATAGCAATCGAAGAAAATGAATTTGTGGATCCCTTTGTTGAAATTGAAGAGGAAGATGAGACCCGCTTCAACCGGAATGATCCAGATGGCAAACAAGATGGTGGAATTGATGTAAATGCGACACCGCTTTCGTCTCAACCGGGATGGCGTTCAAGTATAAACTGGGAGGCCATGCAAACGAGTGAAAATAATTTCCAGGCGAACGAGGGTGTTTGGGTTCATGAGGGTGAGTTCTGGGCCGGGCAACAATTCAAATCAAAAGATGAGGTTGTGTCGGCTGTGAAATAGTACCACTTACGTGTGCATCATACCTACATAACTGAAGAATCAAAGCGTGATAAATGAATGTTGAAGTGTCCACATTATGGAGCCGGTTGCCAATGGAGGTTGCATGCAAGCATAAAGAGCTGCTCAGGACTATGGGAAATAAAGAAATATAATGGTCCTCACACCTGCGTTAGTGCAGAATTGGCGCAACAACACAAAAAGCTGGATTATAAGATAATAGGGGAAAATATTATGGAGCTTGTTAGGCTAAAGCCTGACACACCAGTGAAGTTGTTACAAGCTGCAATACAAAGGGCTTTCCAGTACAATGTATCATATAAGAAAGCTTGGATGGGGAAATGTCATGCCTTTGAAAGAATTCACGGTGATTGGGATAAAATCTATGACAATCTCCAAAGTTGGTTCAGTTTGATGCAATTCAAGATGGAAGAATCTATAATGGAGTGGGATCTATTAAGTAGTCATCACCCATCACTTGGAATTTTTCGTCGCGTTTTTTGGAGCTTCAAACCATGTATTGATGCCTTTCGCTTTTGCAAGCCAATAATCCAGGTTGATGGAACATTTCTTTATGGGAAATACAAAGCAACCTTATTAGTGGTGTCTACGCAAGAAGGTAATAGGCAAATAATTCATCTTGCATATGCAGTTGTTGAAGGCGAGACTGAGCATGCATGGGCATGGTTCTTATGGCTTATTAGAAAACACGTAGCTAAAGGGTGACAGATTGGTCTCATATTTTATCGAAGCACCGGACTTAAGGCAGCATTGAAGGACCTTAGTGTCGGCATGCAACCTCCAATGGCTCGACATTTTTACGGTTTACAACACGTCGTCAATAATTGTTTACGACACAGGGAATTCAAAAACAATGACATAAAGAAATCCATATACAATGCTGGTAATTTTTAAATAGTTAAATCTTTATTATGTTTATAATGATGTTTCTAAGTTTATATGTTATTCTTTTGGTTTAATAGGTGCTCAATTTGAAGAACATGATTTCACACGAAAAATGAATAGAATAAAAATGCAGTGCATCACATCTGGAAAACCAAGAGGATACACATGGTTTGATGATGTGGAGAAAGAGAAGGGGGCACAGTGTGGCGACATTGAAGGTAGGCGTTGGGGACATATGACAACAAACCTTGCAGAAAGTGTCAATGGGCAGTTGAGGGAGCTTCGTTGTCTACTAATATTTGCATTAGTTAGGGGCACCTATTACAAGATGAATGAAATATTTTGTGATCGTCGTGCCAAAATTGCTACAATGCTTGAAAGTGGATATAGGTGGTCATCAGATGCACTAGAAAGGATGAATGAAGAGACGAGACATGCTGCTACACACAGATCCATTTTATTTGATAGAGAACAAGGTTTGTTTGAGGTTCACTAGTCCAACAATCGCAACAATTTGCCTTGCCTTCGCAAATATATTATGAATTTGACTCGGGGAACGTGTGGGTGTGGCAGATTTCAAGTGATTCACATGCAATCAGTGCATGCTCTAGTATATCTATCGATCCGTGGAAATATGTGCATTCGGCTTACTCTATTCAAAGTGTGAAAAAGGCTTATAGTAGGAGGTTCTACCCTCTAGAGGACAATAACGATATGAGATATGCCTTGAATATAAAAATTTTATCGAATCCTAACATGGAACAAACTAGAGGACGTCCTGCATCTAATTGTATTCACAATGAGATGGATTGGGGTGGAAGAGGGTCTTCCAGCAAGAGTAGAACACAAAATAACCATTAGTTTTTATTTATTTTTATATGTATAATAATTGCTTTGTTAACTAAATTTAAGATCATTTCATATGTGCAAGTATAATTTATTATGTTTGTTTGAACAATCTACATGTTTGTGAGGTTATGAAATTTGAGATTTTTTCATTTTAATTTTTGTGTTTTTTTATGCTCATTTTTTTTTTGGTAAATTTTTTATGCTCATTTTTGTGTTTGATTATTTGTGTTTACTAAGTTATTTTTTATTAAACGAATTTAAAAGAATAATGCTTAGTTGCCAATAACTTAATAATTATTATAAACTAATATTAGTAAATAATAAAAAAAAAGTGGTGAACACACAGAAAAATCGAATTAATCGAACAAACTAAACCGCAAAATATCAGATTGGTTTGGTTTTGCTTTCTTTTTTATTTCAACCAAACCAAACTGAACCGTAAATTTTTTTTGATTGGTTTTTACCTCAAAATTGAACCAAATCGTACCGCGAACACTCCTACCCATAATTATTCAACTCCTTCATTGATGTACTTTTCTTTAAAAAAAATTGGAAAAATGCTGAATGACGTGATGTCTGTACCTTTTTTTATTATATTTTGGAAAATATTTTTCTTATAACCATTTTTTTTACACTCATATTAAAATAATAATATTTCTATTTTTATTCAAAAAAAGAAAAATACAAAAATCATGTAAATAATTAAAATATTAAGAGTATAATAAGGAGATAAGAAAAAAGGATGTAAAAAAACCAGCATTCTTATTTTTTTGTGAAGAAAGAGAAAAGCAACTCTTTGCAAGAAGAAGTGAAAAGAAAAACTGATATTTTCTTTTTAAAAAAAAAAGAAGAAATGGAAAGCAAGAAAGTGATGTGATGGTGTGTGTAGCTAATGTGTATTTTTTTTTGTTTTTTTCCAGAAGAAAGAGAAAATCAACTCCCTATAAAGAATTTCTCTCAAAATAGGCCTATTTATAGAATTTGACTACAAACGACACTTTTGACATAATTTCCCTGACTTTCGACAACAACAAAACACTTGTAAATCGTTACGGGTGTTTCTAGTTCTAATTTACTGCTTTAAATTTATCCAAGTTTGTAATCAGATAGAAGCTTAATGCATGCTTGAATTGATTTCATTGTCATTATTTTCTTTGATTACTTGTTGAATTAATTGAATTGTATTTACTTGTTTGTTAACACGTCTCAATTCCAATGCACTAGGCGTTGTTAACACGTGCCACTTGTGATTCCAAATAGAAATTAATTTCCTTCCTCAAACTAAGGTCAAGACTTTTGGTTTATAATAATTTATTACTAAAATTTCGAACAAACACTACCATTATTTTATAGGAAAATAATAATGACTTTTGGAAGAACCATTAATAATTTTCTACCAAAAATTGACATAATGAATTTTCTAAGAGAAATTTATATGTATGGAGTAGAAAGAATAATTCTCATTAATGAAAACTGAAATCAATACAAGGTATATATAGCTCGCAAGCTATATGATATAGCATAGGAAACCATTGAAACAGTAAACCGCAAATAACGGAGATACGGATAACTAACTACATGTACGTCTAACTAACTATGAATACGTCTAGACACGTATATCCTATCAGAAACTGTAACACCCCCCTTAATCTGAGGATTGAAAAATATCAAGCATCCCCAACTTGAAAACAAAACGGGAAAAGGGAAGTGAAGCTAAGGATTTCGTGAAGCCGTCTGCAATCTGCGTGTGAGAGGAAATTGGTAGCAAGAAGCACATGAGTCCTTCACGACATTTCTCCTGCACGATATCACAATGTATATCCAAATGTTTGGCGCGTTCATGGAAGATGGGTTAGCAGCAATGTATGAGATGCAAATCAACAAGCAAATAGGAAAGCAATTGGAGTTTGCAAGTGGCAGAAGCTAACACTCATTTCTCATTACTCTGCTTCAAAGGAAGATTTAGATACAGTGGTTTGTTTCTTGGCTCACCAACAAATCAAGGAATCACCGAGGAAGAAGCAGTAATCTGAGATGGAGAGACAAGTGTTTGGACAACCACCCCAATCTGCATCACTATAACCCATAATTCGTATTTCTGAAGATCAAGGAAAGAAGATTCCTTTCCCTAGTGCACCCTTCAAGTAGTGTAAGACACGCATAGCAGCTTGGTAGTGAGCACGTCTAGGAGTAGCAATAAATTGACTTAATTGTTGAGTAGCAAAAGCTATGTCGGTGCGTGTCGTGGTAAAGTACAACAACTTTCCAACAATTCTGCGATACCAAGCTGGATCACATTATAAGGGTCCATCATCTTGACATAATCTGAAGTGATGATTCGAAGGCGACTTGACTGGTTTGCAATCCTACATTTGAGCACCTTCAAGAAGGCGTAGATAATATTGCCTCTGGCATAAAGAGACCCTTTTAGAAGAATGTCCAGCCTCAAGTCCAAGGAAATACTTGAGAGGACCAAGATTTTTAATTCCAAAGGATTTATTCAAGGTGTCCTTTAATAAATCAAATTCTTCCAAAGAATTGCCTAGAAGCACAATATCTTCGACATAAACAAGTAAAGCTATGAAAGTATGTTTTTTAAACTTAGTAAAGAGCGTATGATCACCATGAGCCTCAATAAAGCCGAGAGAAAGAAGGAGATTAGAAAGCTTCTCATACCACTTTCTTGAGGCTTGCTTTAGGCCATACAAGGACTTGTGGAGTTTGCAAACCTTCCTTAAAGCTACATTGGAAGTCCCGGAGGGTACTTGCATATAGACGTCTTCACTAAGGACGCCATGCAAGGACGCGTTATTCACGTCTAATTGGTGGATGAACCGATTCTTGGCTGAATCAATTGCTAACAATAAATGTATAGTTCTAAACTTTGTTACTGGTGAAAACGTTTCAAAATAATCAATACTTTCAACTTGGTTATAATCCTTCGCTACTAATCGTGCCTTATACCGCTCAATAGAACCATCGGGATTGAGTTTAATTTTGTAAACCCATTTTGACCCAATTGGAATGATCCCTGAAGACAGACCCACAGTGGTCCAAGTGCCATTAGCTTCCCGTGCATCAAGTTCTTGCTGCATAGCTTTGATCCAGTTTGGATCCTGAGAGGCTTCCTTATAAGACTGAGGCTCAGTAGTTTAGATACAGCAAGTGCCAAGGCTTTATGTTCATCAGATAATCAAGCATAAGAGACAGAATGAGTGAGGGGATACTTAGTAGTCAGTCGTGGAAAATTGCTGCATTGATAATCACGTAACTTGATAGGATTGTGTATGATTCACTGAGAACGATGAGGAATAGGTTCTGCAGGTAAGGGATTAGCAGATTGGACTTCTTTAGATGAGATGGGAGAGGAAGCTAAAGTAGGTGGAGTTAGTGCATCATCACCCAAAGAAAACTCTGGTGCATGTGAAGCAGAAATTGGTTTGATAAGGGCACTTAAGATAGAATCAAAACTTCACGAAATTTGACATTTTGAGAGACAAGGATAGAGCCATATGTTGATGTTTGCGTTCGACGCGCCCTTTTTGTTGGGGTAGAAACAGGTGGGTAATAGGGGAGAAACATCTAAATTTCACGGGGAAGGGAGGAAATATATAGGAAGGTTAATGTATGCTTTTGTAGGAAGTAAATACACATTACTACATCAACACCTTTTGTAGGAAGTAAATAAAATGGAATACTTAATGTATGCTTGTATAGTGTGATAGGGACCTCAGAATAAATACCTTAGAAATATATATGCGCTTCATTACCCACCACGACTGAGAACATAGGTGTTGGAGAAGAGGGTAATTGAAGGTGAGCAGCTATATGGGACTACAATATGTTGTGTGAGTTTCCGGAATCAACAAGTATCATCACCAAAAGACCATTTATCATCCCATGAAATTTAAGTGTTCAGGGAAAGGGCTATCATGTGAGTTCCTGGGGAGACAATTGAAAATTAATTGCATATGAAAGCCAGTAGTATCATGGTCATTAGCAGGGGAGACAATTGAAAATTAATTGCATATGTTGGTTCAACAACCATTAGTAACAAAAATCTACTAGAAGTGTATTTGTGGCTGAGATGTATTTCTCATCACAATTGTAATATAAACCTTGGGCTTTGTGAGCTTGCATTTGTGCAGGGGTAAGACATTTGATAGGTAAGGAAACAAGATGCTGGAATAAATCCTTCATCATGTTAGTGAGAGAATCCTGACTAGAATCAAAAACTAATTGTTGTTGATTCTCTAGTTGTGTTTTCATAACCCCCAATTTAGCATCAGTTAGCTTCTTAGCAAGAGCTTAAAAAGGGTTGTCCACTTCCTATATTAGGATTTCAGAGATGACGAATGAAAACTGACATTGAATTCTTCATTAATTAACTTCTTAATCAGAAGTGCTCATGTTTTTTGAAGTGAAAGTGTGAATACTTGTTTGATTTAGTGTAACTTTCTCAATTAAAGATAAAATTGTCTTTTCATAACTATGAGGTCATATGCAAATCCCTTGTTAAAAAATTAACTGTTTGTTAACGTGAAGGGGTGTCAGTGTAACGTAAACAAACTCTAGGGGAGATCTGTGTTATGTTTGAAAATATGCAGGAAGAGAGTATAATACTTCAAAAGTTCAGAGGAGATCAGTATAATTTACCCTTAATTTTTTTATTTTATTTTTCAGGTACCCTCTTACTATTAGTAGTTTTGCACATAAAAAAGAATCAAGAAACTTATGGATTTGATTTTAACATCTGGAATTGATCAATCACCAATTACAACTGAGTTTGCTGTTAATATACAAGAGAATTATATATGACTTAATAGGTAAGCTAATGACTTAATAGGAAATTAAAGCTAACTATCGAAAAGCTTAACTAACTTAGGCCATCAAACTAACAATAACTACTTTCTTATAACTACCATATTATCAAGATTGAAGGCTAATGTTTCAAGTGTAGACATGCTGGTCATTTCAACTGATGCTTTCTCCGTAGTTTGAACTATGATTTTTCACCTGGGTCATAATGTACTCCATCAATACAATTATATAAATAAATTATTTTAATTACGAATATAATGAGTGTATTGGGCAGGATGAATAGTATAATAACCGTTCTCGCACACATCCCCATAGCACCTTGAATTTTGTTTTTTTTTTAAAAAAAATGTAAAAATAAACGGTGAACAACCCTAATTTAATAAATAATTATTTAAAAATATCAATTTATAAATAATTTTAAAATAACCATGAAGAGAGATGAAAGTAGCCTCTCTTATAGAAACTTAGACGTGTTTTTTTACGCTCATTCATTCAAGAACCTACAAAGGAACGATCCTTTATCTTTTTGGTCTTGCTAAACAATACCGTTAGGGTACTTGTTAAGTATACTAGAATTAGAATAATAATCATAAATGAGTTATTCAATCTTTCAAGAATTCAAAAAACTATATTTTCCAACACTATTTTACTATATTTGTGTTTAGCATGTAATTTGCCAAAATAAATAGTTCCTTGATCTCAGTTCGGAAAAAATAATTTTCTTCTTCTAAGATTCATTCTAAGTAGATTAGTCACAATTAAAGCATGATTTCACAAGTTTAAATCAACCAAATATGTATTTCTGACTAATAATAAGAATTAATCAAGACTAGTCAGAATAGCAAAAGAGTAATGAAAACTTAGATAAAAACATTCAAGATATGAACAATAGTATAGATGTATATAAGAACAAAGAAAGATTGAATATATTACATCTTGAGAAGTTTCATTAAAGTACACATAAGGACTCAAACAGGGGTTAATCCTGACTTACATATAACCTATAACGCTTTTGTTAGTAGCCATGCTGTTGTATACGTTGATGTGTGTGACTGAAGGCGTAATGAGAAGACTATTGGGTGTCAGAAGATGGATAAATGACCTTTGTGTTCAGGATTCTTGGTTTTGTCTCTATCTAGTTTTATGTCTCAAACAGATTGAACGAGAAAGTCTCTCTATTCTAACACAAAAGTTCATGTATTTGCATGTAAGTTTTTTTGCATATGTTCTTTGCATATTTCTTATGTACAACAAGGTTCCTATATATAATGCTCTGATTGGGCAGATTAATAACAAAGGATAAATCAAAAAGAAAAGAAAAGAACTTAAACAAAGTCTTGAATGATTTGTTGACATACATGTGTCTTGGGAAGTTGATACTCATGCCCGTTGGTTATCCCATCATTGATATAATTCACGGGCTCTAATCTAGTTAATTTCCTATGGGTTTGTAGTAGAAATTGCCTTTTGTCAAACAAACACGTGTTTAATTGAAGTCTTTCTCCTATTGTTTCCTTGTGCATGACTAACCACTAAAAGAAAATTCTAACATCACACTTGGAACGTATGTATTCAAAGTAAAATGTCTTCCTAACTATGTAGATATGATTTTGATCACTGTGGCCAGAGAGCTATAAAACTTGCATGTGATCAAAGGAGTCTCTAAGTAAGTCTTGACAATTTCAATATAAGTCCAATAAAGTTGTCATTGTCATTTGGAATAAAATGTTTCTCTTACCATCACGGCATTCTGAGTACAAATCTAATAACCTTTTTTAAGGTTTGTGTATCATTTTGACTAATAATCAAAACCCTTTTTGATTAAGGTCTTAACTTGAAAATGTTGATTCAAGTCCTTCATAGCTTCTCACTATATATTTCATACTAAAAATTTGGTTCCATAAATAGTACGCATTGGACACTAGGTATGATTTTCCTTATCTCTTAATCACTAGAGATGACTTGAGAGCAAACTTCTTGCTTGAGATGGTTGTCGCTGCAGTTTATGGTAATGATTCATACTCTTCTTTTTCCTTTTCCTTTTATTCTTCTCTTTAGACATTATGTGAAGGAAAGGAAAACGAGTTTAGATTCAGAATGAAGAAGGCATTACCAATCGTAGGAGTATATATAAGCAGCAAAGCAATAAATGCAAGAACAATCAATCGCATAGGAAATTTCACAATATTACCACATCAGCTTAAAAACAAACTAGTAAGCCATAAATTAAAGCAGACCACCAGCCGTATTGAAGATTGAAGACCAAAGTTAATGAGATAAGACATAAGTCAAAACAAAAGACAGTGAAGATTCAAAGGTCATCGGAAATCTGTGTGAAGGGACTGTCCGTCACACAAAATCCCAATGACATTTGTATCTTCAACATCCTTTTGATTTGACTTGTTTCTCGTCTCATTATTTTGGTCTCCAGTCTTTAATACGACTGATGGTCTTCTTTCATTTATGGCTTTGTAGTATGTTATTAAACTTATGTGGTAAGTATTCTGAAAATCCCTATTCAATTGATTGTTCCTGCATTTATTGCTTTGCTGCCTATATATATTTTTGCTGTTGGTAAACCTTTTTCATTCTGAATCTAAACATCTTTTTCATTTCATGCACAACATCAAACACCTTATTAAAAATATGTCATTTCAATTCAAAAAAATTTACAATAAATTACTTTATAAAATTGAAAATATTTTTTTTAACGAAAATCAAACTTGCATCTATGATATTCTATCATGGGTATCTCCTTATCATCCAAATCATTTTTTCAAATTTTATAATGTATATGAGATACATGAAAGAAAAGATAGATTCCTCAATTTCTTTTTCCAAATCAACCCTAGAGTATCCTATAAAGTGTTTTGACCATATGCACTCTTCTCAAGGTTGAGGTCCTACCTAACATTGATGACACAGTCCACTTCAACTTACGCTAATCACCCTTACATTGTAATGGCATGAAGATTTTGAAGGTGTGTGGTATGCAAAGAGAACGAACTCAATTAGTGTACCCGAATTCCTCATTAAACTTTACAACATTTTAATATGGAACTCTTCTCTAGACTTAAATAATCTAAATTTATAAACATTGATGCTATCTCTACAAACAAATCTCTCGATATGGCTCACGAGAATCATGACGATAGATTTCCTGATGCCAACTTATCAAGGTTCATAATTGACACAAATTCACGCAAAGGTTAAGTATACAAACATTTTCAAACCACTTCCAATTATAAGTTATAGTAGTTTTCACAATTAACAAACTCAACACATTCGCTATCGAATAATTCTTTCATGAAAAACATTTTGTTCAATTTTAATGATTAAAAGTGTTTGAGAAATACTGTGTAGGGGACATTATTTGAACTATTCACATCAAGCACAATATATTTGTAATACTAGAATAATACAAGAACTAATTATAATACAAGTATGGTTCACCTCATACTTGATATAGGCTAGTTAGATGGGAGAGAGATGTCCAAAGCCTTGTAAATTTCTAGTCACTATAATACACCCCTTATGCCTAGAACTGGACATTCAATTCTCATCAAGTTCCATCTCGCGTAAGAATTCTTCAGCAGCTCCTCCATCACCATCACCATCACCATCATCATCATTACGGGCATCAGTACTTCCATTACTAGCTCCAAATGGCCTTGCCTTCCCCGGATAAGTAGGTCTGTCCCTAGACCAACCCATATGACCCTCAAAGTACTCAGGCGGTAAGTAGACATTTTGTTGAGGTCTTGTGCCTGAGCATGATCATATTGGGCCTGATACATGTAAGTAAGGCCTCGATATGAAGCAGCATTCTCATTCAGGATTCGGCTGTCCCAAATATCAATTTGATGGAATCTGGCCTCCATGCACTCCCAAAACCACTCAATAGCGCGAAGCGTTGCTACACGATTAACAACAAGTGCACATGTTTATGTTGTCTTTAAAAAAAAATGTTCCACAATTACTATTCACGCATGACACATCCAACATACAATCTCATTTAACCATTTTTTTAAAAAAAATAAAACTATACATTTGAATAGTAATTATCGGAGAATCATTACTCTTTTCGTAATATATGTTTATGATGTTTAATTCCAATTTAAATAATTTTTAATTTTGTTAAAGAAATTATTATAATTTTAAAATATTAATTTTTATAATGAATAAAATTAACAATATATGAATTTCATTAAAAATATTTAAATAGACTTTCTAATCAAAATACAATTCCTTTTCAATTTTTTTTATAAGTGTGTTTTCTAACAATTGATAGGTCGATGGTTTACATTTTAAAATCATAAGATTGCTAATTCACCCCAATATATATTTTTTTAGCAAAAATAAAACAAAATATTGATTCTTGAAAGTCACTAGGATTGGGTTAGTAGTAAGGAGTTTGGTAGGTAGGAATTATAATGCACAAGCTCTTAAGTTCAAATTTTGGTACTCTCATTTGTACCAAATAAAAAAAAATGTAATTCTTAAGATCATTTATCTGAACAACATTTATAAGTAAAACGTTAAAAATCATAGAAAGGTGTTACAATAATAACAATCGGTGGTAATGGAACTTTGAAGAGTCTAAAAGAAAATAGAAGAAGGAAAGAAAGTTGCACAATTCTTTAAGGCGTGTGCTATCGTACACTTCTCTTTAGGCTTAATTCGCCCCCACCAATTTATAACTCTTGGATGCAAAATGGGTTGCTTAGCGAATTTTCTGCAGGATACAATGAAAATTCCTTGAGTCTGTTTTACACTTCCAGAAACTCAAGCCGTGACAACAATGGGTTTTACACAACGATAATATTACTGATATCCCTTGCGCATAAAGATAAAAGTAATTGAATTTGTTATGCTTTCTAAATAGGGAAAAGATGAGAGAATGAATGTTGTGTTGTGTTCTGTATCTTAGTGCTTCATATGCACTTCTATATATAGGTCTTCTTAACATCACAGAGTCAGGACCTTTCATAAAAAGTAGTTGTAACTTTTCACAGGAAGTTACATAACCCCTTGGTAGTTAAATAACTCCTTGGTGGTTAACACACAAATAAAGTATAATACATAATGAATTAATTTCATTATACCTCTTCAAAGAGAGATTAATAAACTCTTTATTTGTAATAATAATGATACTATGTAATTAAATATACAACACTTAATGAAAATCACAATGTTTTGGAAATATCCTCACAATCCCCCACCATTTACAAAACATCGACAAATTCTTATCGCCTGGAAGTCTTATGTTTTCAGCAAAAGGTGTCGCTATGACATGAACCTTTCCTTAGTAAGTCATGGTTCCACCTATCCGAAATAATATGGTAGACAAACTTTGAACCAATTATCCCATTTGAACAAGTGTACATGCCTTACGCATAAGATTTCAGTCCACTGTATGCCGTTTTGTTTTGACACGTTTAATCTGGCCCTGTGTCATGTATCCTTTTCATGAGAGCCTTAAGAGTCAAGCACAAAAGACTCCTAGAAGCGGCCTCACTTCAATCTCATATAGGTAGACTCTATCAAGAGTACCACCATGTCAGGTACTCCAGCAATATATGCTTATAGATCTATTAAGAACTAATGCTCAACCTTCACTTTATCACATGGTATGGTAACCAAGTACTTTTAAGCTTCAGGATGAATATGGAATTAAGTACTTGCAATCACATTCTAATAGTGTACTTTCACCATTGAACTCAAGACTTGATGTTATTCAAGTGAGAGTTGGGTTTCCACTATGGGTGATCTTGGATTTATGTGCTTTAATCCCATCCCTTTTGATGTTTTTAACACCAAATCCCTTGTCAATCCTTTCGTCAAAGGATCTGCAAGATTTAATTCTGACTTTATATAATCAATGGATATTACCCCATTTGTAATTAATTCCTTTACAGAGCTATGTCTAACTCCAATATGTCTACTCTTTCCATTATATACTTGGCTATAAGCCCTTGAAAGTGTAGACTAACTATCACAATGGATAATTATTGGTGGCATTGGCTTAGACCATATCGATATTTCAAGTAATAAGTCTCTAAGCCATTCTGCTTCTTTACTGCCTGCTGCTAACGCTATAAATTCTGATGCCATGGTGGAATCAGCAGCACATGTTTATTTCTTGGAACCCCAAGAAACAGCACCCCCACCAAGAGTGAAGACCCACCCGCTTGTAGAAGCATGGTCCTCGACATAGGTCACCCAACTAGCATCTGTGTAACCTTCCAATACCGAAGGATTACCGCTATACATCAGGGCGTGATTTATTGTCCCTTTCAAATATTTCAATATCCTATAAACAGCATGCCAATGCTCTTTATTTGGATTGCTTGTGTATCTACTTAATCTTCCTACAACATATGCTATATCTAGTCTTGTACCAGTCATTGCATACATCAAGCTTCCAATAACCTTTGCATATTCATGTTGTTTAACAGGACAACCGTTGTTTGGTTTCAGTTTCAAAGAATGATCAAAAATTGTACCAACAGGAAAGCAGTCATAACAATCAAATTTGTTTAATATTTTCTCTATATAATGAGATTGTGACAGACCAATTTGATTATCATTTCTAATAATTTTGATGCCTAAAATTACATATGCTATTCCCATATCTTTCATTTCAAAATTATCAGATAGAAATTTCTTTGTTTCCTCTATGTGATATAAATCAGTACCAAATATCAACATATCATCTACATACAAACAAATAATAATACCTTTTCCATCATCAAATTTACTATAGACACATTTGTCAGATTGATTAATTTTATACCCATTTGCTAGAACCACTTCATCAAATTTGTTATGCCATTGCTTAGGGGCCTGTTTAAGTCCGTATAGAGATTTGACTAACTTACACACTTTGTGTTCTTGACCAGGCAGCACAAATCCCTCTAGTTGGCTCATGTACACCTCTTCTTCCAACTCTCCATTTAGGAAAGCTGTTTTAACATCCATTTGATGTATTAATAATTTATTTATTGAGGCAAGCGCAATCAAAACTCTAATTGTGGCTATCCTTGCAACAGGGGCATATGTATCAAAATAGTCAATCCCTTCTTTCTGTGAAAAACCCTTAGCAACTAACCTTGCTTTAAACTTGTCTATGGTTCCATCTACTTTCATTTTCTTTTTGAAAATCCATTTGCAACCAATGGGTTTAGAACCAGGAGGAAGATCTACTAATTTCCAAGTTTTATTTCTCATAATAGAGTCCATTTCATCTTGTATGGCTTCCTTCCAAAAGGCAACATCCTGAGACTTCATTGCCTCTTCAAAGAATTGAGGATCATTTTCCACATTTAAACACATGGATATTTTATTATTAATTTTTTCTCTAGAACCTTCAACAAGGAACATAAAGAAATCTGGACCATATGTTTTTTGCCTTTTTATTCTTTTACTCCTTCTAAGTTCCACAAATTCCGACATATCATTATTTGATATATTGTTATTTGAAATTTCTTGTTCATCGGAATTAGTTATTTCTTGAGACCTTGGAAGTGAGTCGAATATATATTCTTGAAATATAGCATCCCTTGACTCAATAACTTTATTAATAGGATATGAGTCATTCGGTTCAATAACCAAGAATTGATAAGCTTTACTATTTTCAGCATATCCTAAGAATATACATTCAATTCCTCTTTCACCCAATTTCTTTCTTTTGGGTTCTGGAACTTTCACAATTGCTCTACAGCCCCATACTTTAAAGTCATTAAGATTGGGCTTTCTTTTCTTCCAAAGTTCATATGGGATAATTTTGTTCCTTTTGTTAGGAACTCTATTTAAAATATGGCATGCTGTTAGCAATGCTTCACCCCAATATCCATTTGCTAGTTTGGAGTAAGATAACATGACATTTATCATTTCTTCAAAGACTCTATTTTTCCTTTCCGCCACACCATTTTGTTGTGGAGAATAAGGAGCAGTAACTTGATGTATTATGCCATTGGATTTAAAATATTCTGGATTATAGTATTCTCCTCCTCTATCTGACCTTAGACATTTAATGAAATTTTCACATTGAAGTTCTACTTCAGATTTAAATATTTTAAATTTTTCCAGAACTTCATCATTTGAATGCATCAAGTAAACATAACAGTATCTAGTGCAATCATCAATAAATGTCACAAAATATTTTTTCCCTCCTATAGTTGGCCATCCATGCAAATCACAAACATCAGAGTGAATTAAATCTAATATTTTTGTATTTCTTCCTACTCTTGGGAAAGGTTTCCTTGTTATCTTAGTTAACATGCACGTAGAGCAAGATCCATTATGACTAGTGGTATTTAGAATTAAATCAAGAGTCATCATGTCATTTAATTTATTAAAATTAACCTGCCCTAAACGATTATGCCACAAATCAGACGAGTCAACAATATAAGCAGAATTATTAATATTATTATTAATATTAGCAACATTCAACTTGAACATGTTATCACTAAAGTAACCCTTTCCTACAAACATCCCACCTTTAGAGAGAATAAATTTGTCTCCTTCAAATACAGATTTGAACCCAAACTTATTAAGTAAAGGTACAGAAATTAAGTTCTTTCTAACTTCTGGTACATAAAATACATCTTTTAGAGTAAGAACTTTTCCAGAAGTGAACTCTATTTCCACAGTTCCTATACCCTTAACATGGACACTTGAAGCATTTCCCATGTAGAGCACGGCCGCATCTTCTTCTTTAAGTGTTTTGAAGAAGTCCTTATTCTTGCACACATGGCGAGTAGCACCAGAGTCCACCCACCATGATCCAATATCTTCAATTATATTGATTTCGGATATCATTGCTACAAGATTTTCTTTGGAAGCAGATCCCTTTTCTTTATTCTTCTTATAGAAGTAACAATCCTTTTTGAAATGACCTCGCTTTCCACAAACAAAGCATGCTCCTTTTCTTTTCTTGTTTTGGTTGCCATCTTGTGCACGGAATTTGCTTTTGTCCTTCTCTCTTTTCTTAGAGATTTTATAGGAACACCCTTCCTCCATCACATGAACATTTTCTCTAACATTGGGTTCTTTAGTATCATCTTGTTTGCGATACTCTTCTTCTAAGCGAAGATTATTCCCCAATTGCTCAAGAGAAATATCATCCTTTCTATGTTTGAGACTCCTTTTAAAGTCTTTCCATGAAGGAGGAAGTTTATCAATAATTGAGGAAACAATGATGGTTTGTTGTTTAAAGTGACTCAATATATTCTCAATTTCATGCATTTGTTCCATTATAGATTTATCATCCACCATTTTATAATTGTTAAAGCGAGTAACAAGAAACTTCTTACTTGTTGCGTCCTCTTGCATGTACCTTGCCTCTAATTTCTCCCATAATTCCTTTGCAGAAGGTGAATCTTGATAAACATCAAAGAGTGCATCACTCAGCCCATTCAGAATATGACCAGTGCAGATGTAGTCATCATTATCCCACTTCTATCTTTGCCTTAATTGCTCTATTGTTTCCGCTTCAGTTTCTTGAGGCTTTGAAGTGTTCAAGACATAAGCCACCTTCAATGTGGTGAGTAGAAACTTCATCTTTCTTTGCCATCTTGAAAAGTTGCCTCCTTCAAACTTTTCCAACTTCACAAAATCCGTTGTTAAATCCTTCAAAGAAGCCATTATAGCGCAAAAATTAAGCCTAAAGATTGTTACAATAATAACAATCGGTGGTAATGGAACTTTGAAGAGTCTAAAAGAAAATAGAAGAAGAAAAGAAAGTTGCACAATTCTTCAAGGCGTGTGCTATCGTACACTTTCCTTTAGGCTTAATTCGCCCCCACCAATTTATAACTCTTGGATGCAAAATGGGTTGCCTAGCGAATTTCCTGCAGGATACAATGAAAATTCCTTGAGTCTGTTTTACACTTCCAGAAACTCAAGCCGTGACAACAATGGGTTTTACACAACGATAATATTACTGATATCCCTTGCGCATAAAGATAAAAGTAATTGAATTTGTTATGCTTTCTAAATAGGGAAGAGATGAGAGAATGAATGTTGTGTTGTGTTCTGTATCTTAGTACTTCATATGCACTTCTATATATAGGCCTTCTTAACATCACAGAGTCAGAACCTTTCATAAAAAGTAGTTGTAACTTTTCACAGGAAGTTACATAACCCCTTGGTAGTTAAATAACTCCTTGGTGGTTAACACACAAATAAAGTATAATACATAATGAATTAATTTCATTATACCTCTTCAAAGAGAGATTAATAAACTCTTTATTTATAATAATAATGATACTCTGTAATTAAATATACAACACTTAATAAAAACCACAATGTTTTAGAAATATTCTCACAAAAGCTACCTTCAAAACACATCCCAATGACGAATTTATTTGATATAATGTAAAACTAGTCTAATCATCATTGCCAAAGACATTAAATAGTTGGACCACAAGTCCACGACACTATAGCTTCTATAACCACAACAACCATATCATATTATGATTACAGTTTAAAATGGTCATATTATTATATCACATCTAGCTGCATCTTACCGTGTTGCAACCATAGCTACAATTTAAAATCTTAAATCATAATAAACAACATTATGAAACATGAGTCTCAATAGTTAATATTAAGTTTTGAATGTATAAATCTATTTGTAACATGACTAGACTTCATATATATATTATTCCGTTTTCTAGCAACAATTCTTGATCAAAATGGTTTCTCTTCACTTCTGAAGAAAAAGAGGCCAGAAGGACTACCATTTGGTAGCAATGCCAAACTCACAGTAGCTTCAGCACCTTCATTAGGTGTGAGAATACCAGTATTGTAGTTTATATCTGTTTTCACAAAGCCAGGGCAAATAGCATTGATGCATAAAGAAGGGTATTTCTTTGCCAGAATCCTTGTGTAGGCATTTAGAGCAGCTTTTGAGACACTATATGCTGGCATAGCAAGAGGCCACCCGTTAGTTTTTAGGGTACCCTCTTTAAAATGCTTTAGAAATTCATTTGAAATGTTGTCAATCTTTTCTTCTGTAAGGTTTTCAACATCACTTAGTACGTCTTTAGGCCATCCATTTGGCATGTACTGCAAAAAATTACTTGACAATTAGCATCATCTTCAATTTGTACTAATAGATCAAGTGAAATATAATTAATAACTTTAATAATTTTGAATCAATTGCTAATTTTTACATAACCGTTTTATTTTAGAATCATATCATTGCAAATACAAGGATTCAGATCCTCTCCAGGACCGTCCAGCTGATGAAAAATACACTAGACCGCATGTGGTCTAGTTGTTTTATGTCCTGCATAACAAAAATTTCAACTAATACCTAAAAACAACTCGACCGTATGCGGTCAAGTGTTTTTTCCCCACCTGCTGGATGATCCAAGGCTGGAGAGCATCTGATTTCCAAATACAACGTGGACAAATAGTGTTAATGATTTCAAAAGTTAAGAATCTGTTTGGTTTAATAACTAGAAATTTGTCAATTTATTTTCTTTTTATTTTCTAATTTTTTTTATATTCCTACAAGAAACATTAGAAACAAGAGTTTTTCCTTTCCTGTGTTTTGAAATGAAAATAATGCGACAATTTTATAATTATCTATGAGAACAAAAAAATAGAAATGCAACTCAAATAAACTTTAAAGTTTCTAATTGAGTTACCATGGTGGATATATAGAATTTATTAGTATCATGCATATACCTCAAGCCTTCCCATGGATGAGGAAACATTGACAATTTTTGGTGAGTCTGATAACTGGAGAAGAGGAATAAGTGCTATTGTCAATTCTTTGGCTCCATAGTAATTTGTTTTCAGAGCTGCTTCACTTAATTCATACGTTTCAGTTACTATTTTACTCCAATCAACACGGCCAGCATTTTCCTGTGTATAGCCAAAAACAACAAAAGAAACATTATTATTTCTTTTGAATGAGTTTGATGAGGAAAATTATACAACTGTAGGGCACGAAGCAGTTTATTTGGCTCAATGTGAAAGTACTTTAAGAAAAATTAAGAAATTGATCGGGATTTGTGTTAACATAAATTACATCCGATCATATATCATCACAACGCGTGTACTAATTGAAGATTGAAATTATGTACAATATGTGAGTCTCTTTCTTTATAGATGGGTAAAATAATTCTACAAAATATCAGAATTGCCCTTGCTACTCTCAGAATTATGTAAACACATGAAAGGGGAAACAAAATACCAAAATATTTGCAGCTTTCAAAGCCTCTCCATCCACTTGTGCTCCAGGAATTCCAGCATTGTTTACCTTAACACACAGCTTCAAAGTCAAAAGAAAAATATATATATGAAAGATAATAGATAGCCTGTGATTTTTCAATTGTTTTCTACCAATGAAACTCATATATATATAGTTCATAAATCAACTAGGAAAAGTAAGTGAAGGCTATATTAGAAGAATCACAAAGAGTAAATATGTCTATATACCAAGATATCAAGTTTTCCAAATTGGTTCCTAATGAAATCTGCAAGTGATCCTATACTTGAAGGATCTGTAACATCAAGTTGATGAAAAATCACAATGCCAGGAAGATCAAACTCTTTGAATTTCTCAAGAGCTTCTAGACCCTTCTTCTCATCTCTGGCTGTTAGCATCACATTGATCCCATTAGATGCTAATTGCTTGCAAATTGCAAATCCTATTCCCTTGTTTGCTCCTGTCACAACAGCGTACCTAGAAACCAACCACTTTAACAAATTAACTAACATAGATTTTGCCGAGAGCTTGTAGCTCAAATGGCACTAAGAGGTCAGATAAGGTGGAGCTTTTAAAACTCAAGGTGTGGGGTTCGATCCTTAGAAATGCAGATTTAGGAAGAGATTTACTGTTGTTTGTGTGTGTGTTTGACTGATTAAAAAAAAAAAAAAAACTAAGATTTTATCAAACAAGAACTTCATTACATTTACACACTTCTTCCATTTGAGTGTTCAGTTGATTGAATAGTAAGTTGGTAAAATTAGAATCCAATTAAGAAAAAATGTTACCTCTGTGCTGCTTCTGCCATTGATTGCTCTGGAGAAAGAGAAGGAAAGTGCTTGAAAATATGATTAATGGATATTAAATCAAGCTGCTACTGTTAAATAGGTTTGAATTGATGTCTATATATAACTTGTCTTCATTCTAAGGTTCAGATTCCTGTTGATGTTCAAACAACTACGTTACTGGCTATGCAAATTGATTTGGTCTTTTTTACAAGTTTTGTCTTATCTATAGGAACTTAACTTTGCAAAAATCATCAAGAAGAAATTTTCCGTTTATTACAAAGCATTTCACATTTCACATCTTTGTATGTGTGGAATTCTCTACTGTGATATCACATTCTAAGCTGTCAATCAACGACTAAAATGGTTCCATTTTTCTAAATAAGTAATTTAAGAAACATGATTGAGATATTCAAAGTCAATTTAACTATAGTTTTTTTCTTTCTTTTCTTTTTTGTTAACAACTATAGTCTAACTAGTAGGTGAGAAACTCTGTAGACGGAATATATAGAATTCTATGGAAATGCACTTTAATAAGACAAAACATTTAAAGGAAAAAGTTTTCATTATGGAATGTATTTTGAAAACCTTTTTTTCTTGACTTAGCAGAATAGCGTCTAAAATTTGTTAACTTCAAGCATGATTTCAATAATCTATTAGATTAATTGTCCATGCAATATATCTATCTATATCTACATGCAGTATATACAATTGAGTCTCTAATTTTGTGGCAAATCAATTCCTACTGCTATGGTTTATATTAAAATATTAATATTAATTTCAATTTTCCCGAATTTTAATTTTAAAAATTTTTAAATTTTTATCTTTTGTTCAGCTATTGTTTATATTAAAATATTAATTTCAAGTTTTTTAAAATTATAATTTAAAACATTCTTATATTTATCTTTTGTTTAATGCAGTTTAAATCTTATTTTTTATCTTTCGTTAAGTGTAGTTTTGTTTTTATTTTATCTTTTTGTTCTTTTTTTTATACACATTCCCAATAAAAAGGTTAATAGATAAAATAAAATCTGACAATATATTTATCTTTTGACAATGCAGTTTTAGTTTTAATTTTATCTCTGGCTCAATTTTATTAATTTGCTAATTATTATCTTTATTTATTATACTTGCATTCTTCTGCAAACAGTAGATGGAGATAGTTCTTCAAGATAAGCAGTTAGTTTTTTTTTTTATAGCAGAGGATTGTTATTAGTTAGGTTAATTAGAGAAACTCATCAGGATTCTGTTGGATACAATTTTTCAGTATATTGGAGATTCAAAGTTTTTCAGCTATTATAGAGGAACTTTATTGTCATTTTTTTATAGGCTAAAGTGCGTCTACATGAATTCAAACCAAGGACCTGCTACTCAAAACAAGTTTTATCAGTCATCTGACCAACCTGGAGGATGCGGAACTGCATTGCCATTGTCTCTCTAATTCTGCCCAATGCCAGGAATTGTGAGAATTCTCAGAACGAAATGTTGGAACCCTCTTGAGGAACATCAGGCTTAATTTTGGATTTCTCCTCTAGCTCACAGAGATTCTTCTTTGCCTCTTTTTTTTTAAAAAAAAAAATTAAGTTCATTTGCAGAAGCACTATTTTACTGATTACTTGCTTTAACAGATTTGGAATCATATGAAGCATAGCAAAGGGTCAAATTAGTCCCTAAACTATGAGAGGTGACTATCATATTAGTCTTTGAAACATTTAAATTCGTCTCTAAACTTATAAATTATTGGGCAAATTAGTCCCTAAATGGGGACTGAATAGGAACTAATATACTGATTTTTTTAAAAGTTTTGAGACCAACTTAAAAGTTTAATAGATTAGGGATTAATATGACCGTTGCGTGTGAGTTTAGAAATCAATTTGATGGTTTACTAAGTAAAAACGTTTCGAATTCACACAATTGCAAATATTTGCAATCACACACAGTAATCAAGTGATGTATTAAGCTATAATGACTAGCTTCAAGAACAAACATTATCTTCCTTCAAAAAAATATTCTATATTTTACAGGAATAATAATTTTTGTATAACAAATGTACAACATTATTAAAATAATAATATTTTTTTTAACTTCCCTCGACTCCATTCCTTTTTATTTTAATGTTCAAGAAAAATATTATTATTTTAATCATATTGTTATACAATAATTGTTGTACAAAAATCACCAATGTATTTATAATGGTCCGAGAAAATTGGTCTCTATGATGGTCTGATTAATTATATTAATATTTTGTTCATTTTAAACTTTTATTTAATTGGTTTGCGATGGTTTTCACCGGCAATAGCAAGTGGGGCTTGGTCACGTTGGTTCTGCATTTTTTTGGTATGTCATTGCTTGGGGAATATGACAGATTTGCATTGAATTTTATATCAAGTATCACAAATTAATTCTTTTTTTCCTATATTATGTGCATTGTTTTGCTCACAAGTAACAATTAGCATTGGTTTCATTATCTAGTGAAGTTGTTCATATTCATGAGTTTTTTACACAACTTACTATTTTGACCTATTTGAAAATTAATTTTTTTTGGTACAAAAAAATTAAAATTATTTAAAGTTTGATAAAGTAAAAAGAAATTAGGAGTACGTGGTTAACAAAAGGTGTCCCTATAAAGATAAAGTGTTACTATTTCATAGAAAATAATCCTAAGTTTGTTGTCCTTGTAAAATACCAAAATATTATTGTTCATCATTTTCTTAAAACATTTTAGAAAAATGATATTAATATATATAGTAAATAAGCTTTGAAATGCATCTAATAAGTTGTTCTAGTGACTGGACAGTGAAGCTTTAAGAAATAGCTCTTCGGTTTAAATTCATGTGGATGCATTTTTGCCTATAAAAAATAATTTTAAAAATATTCATTAATTAAAGGGAAAATATTAGATTTTTATAATTCTTTTGGTGACTTAAATGTAAGTATCTCTTTAAGTGTTCTTTGAGTCCAAAGACTTTTTCCTTGTTCAGACTTTTTCTACGTTGATTTGTAATTGTCAATCAGCTTTCCTTAAAGCTAGAAATATACTTGATGGAGTGGCTATTTTGTCTGAAATTGTTGATTATGCAAAGATATCTTGGAAGCCATGTTTTATTCTAAAGGTGGATTTTGAAAGAGCTTACAATTCAATTTCTTGAATCTTTCTAGAATATATGCTGATAAGGTGTGGTTTCTCTTAGACTTTTCTTGAATGAATATAAGTTTGTATTTTTTTCGAGGGATTTATCAGTTCTAGTGAATGGAAGTCCTTCCAAAGAGGTAAAGATCCAACGCGGATTGAAACAAGGCGACCCGTTAGCTCCGTTTCTTTTTCTGTTAGTAGCTAAAGGTCTAACTGGTCTTATGCGACAAGCTGTAAGTTTTGGAAGGTTCAAAGGTTTTAAAATTGGGGGGGTAGAAATTTCAATTCTTCAATAGGCAAATGATACGATAGTTGTTAGTGAGGTGTCCTAGGAAAATCTATGGGTTATTAAATGAAATAATTACCACATTAGTCCCTAACTTTACAATGAAAGTTCACCCTTAGGTCCCTGACTTTCATGAGAGTTCACTTAGGTCCCTGACTTTGTCCAACATTGTTCACCTAGGCCCCTAACGTTAACCACCATTTTAACACCATTAACAGAAATAACATAGGGATTGATTTGAACTTTTAATAATAAACATAGGGACTTATTTGAACTTTTGATGCATAAGATAAGGACTGATTTGAACTTTTGATTCAAACACAGGAACCCATTTAAACTTTAAATACCACGTTAAGTGCCACATTGGATTTCTGTTAACGGTGGTTAACGTTAGGGACCTAACTAAACAACGTTGGACAAAGTTAGGGACCTAGATGAGCTCCTCCAAAAGTCAAGGACCTATGTGAATTTTTCTTGTAAAGTTGGGGACTTATGTGGTGCTTTACTCATTATTAAATCTATCCTCCGCTGTTTTGAACTAGCTTCAGGACTAAAAATTAATTTCAGTAAGAGCAACTTTTATTGGGTTAATGTAGATTCTCACTTTCTTGTCTCTGCATCTATGTTTTTGCATTGTAGATTGGCTCAATTTCCTCTTACTTACTTGGGGATTCCAATAGGGGTTAGTGCTAGGAGAAAAAAACACTTGAAAATCGATGATTGATAAGATTAGGAACCGTCTTGCTTTATGGAAGGGTCATCACATCTCCTTGGGTGGAAGGGTAACTTTAATCAATTCTGTTTTAAATAGTTTACCTATTTATTTTTTATCGTTCTACAAGGCTCTTGTGGGAGTAATAAAGGAAATTAGAAATATTCAAAGACGATTTCTTTGGGGAGAAAATTCTGATAGAAATAAGGTTGCTTGGATGAGTTGGAAGGATATTTGTAAACCAAAAAGTGAGGGAGGGCTGAGAATAAAAGATTTGATGGCTTTTAGTTTAGCATTTTTTTTTTTATCTAAATGAGCTTGGAAATTTCTTACAATACTAGATGGATTGTGGGTAGAAATTATGATGGCTAGATTCCGGAACTCTTGCTCTTGGAGGTTGGAGCTGTTAAAGTAGAGGTGTGCTTCATGCTCTCAGAAGTGGGCTGATTTGTGTGGCATTTGTAATTTTAAAAACTCATGCGGGTTCTTGACATGGATAAAGAAAAGAATTTGTAATAGAATAAATACTCAGTTTTAGGAAGATCATTGGTTTGGAAATCAATCTCTTTGTGAGGCTTTTCCTCGTCTATTTCAAATCTTGGAGAATAAAGATGCTTCAATGTAGAGTTTTCCTTCTTGGGATGGTCTTTCTTGGTCTTGGAGGTTAAATAGGAGAAGAGATTTATTTATCTAGGAGAATAATCTTTTAGAAGAGTTATTACTGCAGCTACAAGGAGTGAGCCTTAACCCCTCAATTTGCGAGTCCTGGGAATGGGTTCTGGGAGGGGAGGAAGGCTTTACTATTAGACTGCGTACTCATGGATAATTGCTAAATGCCTTCTCTTTCTTCCTTATCTAGTGAGCTCTTCTCTGTGTTTAAATATTTATGGAAGGCATTTGCTCCTCCAAAAGTGTTTGTGTTCTCTTGCTTACTTTTCAAACAAAAATTGCCCTGTAGAGTAAATTTGGCAAGGAGAGGAATTCTTATTCCTGGATTGGCACTGGGCTGCCCACTATGTGGTGAAAATGATGAAATGAGCAGCACATATTTTTAGAATGTGCAATTTCTAATTTAATTTGGAGAAAGGTGTTGGCTTGGTTGAGGTTCAATGTGTAATGGCTCATTCGCTAAATACTACTCGCTAAATACTACTTGGTTTTTACATTTTAGGGGTTTATTGGTGGGAAAGAGTTAAAAAGGAAGGGTCTGGTGTTTTGGTTTGCAACAATTTGATCTATATGGCTATGGAGAAATGTAGTTGTGTTTAATTCCCAACGGGTGGTTGTCGTTCAAATTATGACTTGGTGAAAATAAGATCCTAATACTTGTTTTATCTTAATAGGGGTTCTTTTTGTTCCTTGTCTGATTAGTGTATGTCTCTTTTATTATGCTTAAAGGGTTAATTTCTCTTTCTTTTTCAGCTTTTTGGCTGCTATGTCTTCTTGTATAATCTCTTTATGAGCACTTCTTGTACTCATTTTGACTATCAATAATATTGCTTTGGCATATAAAAAAAACATAATAAATGTAGTTCATCAAACAAAATTTGGAAATCCGATTAAACTAAATTTAAAATAGAATGTCATTTTATTAATTACATTTAATTTTTATAAGGGTAAAATGCACTAAACCTCCTTGATGTATATACAAATTGCACTTAGCCCAAAACTACATAATAAATTGCACTAGAAATGGGGACGTTCCAAATATCACCCGGCACCTTGACGGTAAGGATGTTGTTCTCCATGACGGCTTCAACTTTTTCAGAATTGGCAATGTACGGCAGCGTGAACGTCGTGATCCCGTTCCATTCGTCAGTCCTACGGCCGCAGATTTCGAGGAGCTTCCCTTGGAGAATCACCGTAAGTTCCTCCTTCTTCAACCCTACCACTTCCACTATGAACACGTGCGCCGCCGGAGTCTCAACTTCGTCGACAATATCAAGGTCAAAAGCCTCAACTTCGTCGATAGATGACATTTTTTCTCTTTTTAGCACTCTTACGCTAGTTATTTTTTTTGGCTTGTGAACTGAGGAAGTAAAACGTTGCACTTTTAAAGTTAGACCATAAAGCAGGAGTGCTACATGGCACTGAAAAATTTTCATGCAAAACACTCTAACTTGCCATTCAATTAATAAATTATTAATTAACAAAGACCTTACACCACTCGTTAAACCATTAATATATTGCTATTATTTAATTTCATTTTGATAAATAATTTTAGGGTCTTATATACAGTGTCATAAGGGTACTAGTTAAGGTTATTAGAAGTAGAAAAATAATCACTAGAATACATTGTTTCGTCTCTCAGAAATACAAAAAAACTATATATTCCAATATCTCTGTACTACATTTGAGTTTTTAAATAGACATTAAATATCATTTGCCATAATTTTAAAAGTGTCCCAATTTAAAGCAAATAATACTAACAAGTCCAATATAATTCTTAGATAATTGACCCGCATCTTGATAGAGATTTAAATTCTATGCGCAAGTGGATTTATCGTACCATCCAAAAAGAAAATGAACTTTAAAGTTAGATAGTTGGCATGCCAAATTTTTTTTAACACAGGTAATTTTAAAGCTTTTTTAAAGCCACGATTTGGAAACTAACCACCGGTAAGTACATGACAATACCCATAATTTGGGTATAAACTACCGGAAATCTTTTTTTTTCTTTTCAACGTAGACTATGGAGTTTTAAATTGTTAATAATTAGAGGTGAAAACAAGTTAGGTTAAACTTTGATTATATAAGTTGGATCTATTTTATAATTATTATATTAAAGTTAAGTCTGGCTTATTCATTGGCTTATTTTTTAAGTTAAGTTTAGAATATTTGAAAGTCTATAAATCGTAAGTAAAAGTCTATTTATGAACTTACTTTGTCTTAAGACCTCTAAAAAGACCAATAATTCTATTTTCAATAGGCCAACAAGCCACTGAATAGGTTAATAGACCTTTTTAACGAGCCTCTAAATAGGTCTAGTTTAATTATTTCATATTTAACCAAACAAAAATTTATCGCATTTACCCAATAATAATTTATTTAATGCTAATACATGCCATACACAACAAAGATCACAAATATATGTTATCTTTTTAATCAACCAAACAATATTAGATCATATACTAATCTTAAAACAATATATACTTTAAATATGATTTGTTTAAGTGGTTTATCAACTTTCAAAACAATAAAAAATTATTATTGAAATATAGCATTAATTAAAAAAAATAGAAGGCTTAAATGGAATTGTGAATCGCTTCTTTTTCACACTTGCTTAACCCTCTTTTGCAAACACATTTCTTTATTTTGTATATTTGTCCCTTAAATAAGTTAACGTATCTAATTAATATTAATGCATTAAATGCTAATGCATGCATATCATCTTAAATTCGGTTTCTTAAAAAAATTTTAAATACAGAGATTGGATATTTTTTTATCTACTACATGGTATCGTAAAATTTATTGTATTTTCTTTATAAACAAAATTTCTTGTAATTTTATTTATAGAATTTATTATATATATTAAAAATTATTATTGTATTTAAATTTATAAAATTTGAAAAACACACACACACAAATCTTTTTGTTTAAATATTGTTTTAAAAAAACTGAATTTGACATTTTTATTAAATAGGTCAGACTCAGGCTTTAAATAGGTGAGATCATAAGCTCCGGTTAGGCCAATTGATTTTTTTCCATCTATACGTACTATCAATAATCCTTAACATAGTTGTGGTTTCTTCCAATCTAGCTGGTAGTTTGTGTTGCCTCTACGGTCTGCTAGTTGATTTTATCCGTTTTTTGGACTTGTGGATGATTCTGGCACTGGCACATCTAAAACTAGATTTTGTTGCTCTTCATTTTCTTCATTGCTACTTGGAATCATTACTAGTCTCTGTTGTGGTTTCGAGCTCTAATCCCAAACTCCTGTCTCATCAAATGTGACATCAAGACTAATAATCACCTTCTTTGTCTTTGGTTTGTAAAGCCTGTATGTGTTTCTATCGGAGTCATAACCAATGAAAATATATTTTTCTCCTTTGTCATCAAGTTTCTTCCGTAGCTAATCTGGTACATGGGCATAAGCAATACATCCAAAAAATCTGATCAACGGCTTTTTCCCGCTCCAAGCTTTTTCAAGAGTTTTACCATGAACACTCCTTGCCGAAAATTCTCACGGAACTTGTTTGGCTTTTGCATCCAATAGGTTGGTCGGATGGCTGATGAGACCTGCTTTGAATAGCAGGTCCTCGGTTCGAACCCCTGTGGACGCACTTTAGCCTATAAAAAAAAGAACTTGTTTGGCTTTTAACATACACCTCTCCATGTCCATGATCGTTATGTTTTTTTGTTCTGCTACGCCATTTTTCTGAGGCGTGTATCTTGTAGTTAACTGATGGTGAATTCGATGCTGCCTAAGGTAATATGCACAAACGAGATATTCACCGCCATTGTTCATTCTTAGTGCTTTGATCCTATACCCACTTTGTTTCTCCACATACAGCTTTAATGTTTTAAAGACATCACAAATCTTAGTGCACTAGCTCCAACGGATCTCTTGCTCTTCGTAAGACTTTAGTTGGGAATGGTTCTCTATACTTCTTTCTAACCACGTAGGTTCACAAACTCAGTTCGGAATATTGACAACAAGCAAGCTAGAAACATATTCTTTTCTTGACAAATAATGTAAACGAAAAAAATAAAAGTGTCCAAAATGCATATGTCACAACCAATCAAAAACATATTCTTTTCTTGAATTTTTGGGCATTCTCCACTCCTCTGTATGGCAGCTTCAAAATGCTCCACGCGTCTTTGGCAGTTTTAGCATATGATATTATGCCGAAAATTGAATAATCTACTCCTTTATGAATTTGTCAAAGTGCCAACTGGTACTTCCGAATAGCATCTTTGTTAGCTCCTTCTTGTATGTCCGATTCTACGAAGCTCCAAATATTGTGAGCTTTGAAGTGAGTCGCCATCAAAATTTTCAAATAATTAAAGTCAAGTTTCCCATCTAATTTGTGAACTGACCAGACAATATTAAAATTAGTAAATGCAATATCTCTCTAAAAAAATATCTCAATTCTCTCAAATAATTTTTTTTAATAGATTGAAAACTCCCTTATTTTTCACACACTCAATTTTTTTTTACTACTCTCACAGTACCAAACTCTCGAGCTCTTATACCAATTTGATACCAAGGACCATTATATTTGTTATGGACCTAACCCGCAAGAGAGGCACGTGCCAGGCCCATGTGGGTGGCTTAAGCCGTAGGTACCATGTCGTGTTAGCCACGACATGGATACCCAACTTAACGCCCGGGGAGTTCCACCCCCACGTGAGGTTGGTTACGGATCCGTACTTAGCGCCGCAATTCACGGAGGAGTGACAGTGACAGGTTTGACTTTAGTAGCCTATGGAACTCTATAAATACCTGTAACCTATCCTCAATTGGTACGCATTTTACTCACTTGATATGTGAACTATCCTCCCTGTTGGAACTCACTGACTTGATCGTCAGAGTGCTTGTAGGTATCCCTCACCGCCAAGTGAGTGGCTGGAGATCTAAAACCACCATACCGAAGACCAGAATGGAGGTCATGGCCGCCATGCCCAAATGCATGACGGATCAATATCACTATTAGCTACTCATAGTAAACTCACATAAACAGCGAAGAAAGAGGAGAGAATTTAACAAAACTCTCAACTTTCTTATTCTTTCTCAATTATATTGCACTCTATTACGAGAACAAGCCCATCCTTTTATAGCCCACATCAACAATAAAATATTATAATTTAAATTCTTGGTTGTTCAACTTCAAAAGAAAAAAAAAACTTGCAACAAGTCAAGAGAAAATACCATAGGTTTGAAGCTTGATTTATATATTATTTTATCGACAGAGTTAACTCGTTTTACTTAATAAATTAACTCACTTTAATTTATTTAGTTCGATTTAAACTGTTATCGATTTCAAATCGATTAAATTTGACCTCGATCCATTGATTTGAGAATCAAATTTTAACATTTTGGAATTGAGGACCCAATATTGCAGATAACTTTTATTTATTTTGTATACTCTTACCCTTTGTTCGTCACCAAAGAAATAGAATGGAGAAAAACAAGGTAGAAAGAAATTGTGGATGGAGAGAAAAATAACCAAATCACCTCATATTTTATTAAGTTTAATGCAATTTTAAAATATTGGGTCAATGATAAAGGTACAGTATAACTAGTTTTGATTTTCGGCCCATCTCTATTCTTGGATGCTTGTACAAGATTTTGTCTTAGGCAATTATGTTCAGACTTTTTTTTCGTTGATTTGTAATTGTCAATCAGCCTTCCTTAAAGGTAGAAATATATTTGATGGAGTGGCCATTTTTTCTGAAAATGTTGATTATGCACAGATATCTCGGAAGCCAAGTTTTATTCTAAAGGTGAATTTTGAAAGAGCTTACGATTCAGTTTCTTGGATCTTTCTAGAATATATGCTGATAAGATGTGGTTTCTGTTAGACTTTTCTTGAATGAATATAAGTTTGTATTTTTTCGAGGGATTTATTAGTTCTAGTGAATGGAAGTCCTTCCAAAGAGGTAAAGATCCAACACGGATTGAAATAGGGCGAACCGTTAGCTCCGTTTCTTTTTCTGTTAGTAGCTGAAGGTCTAGCTGATCTAACGTGACAAGCTGAGAATTTTGGAAGGTTCAAAGGTTTTAAAATTGGGAATCCAAGGGTAGAAATTCCAATTCTTCAATAGGCAGATGATACGATAATTGTTAGTGAGGTGTCCTAGGAAAATCTATGGGTTATTAAATGAAATAATTACCACATTAGTCTCCAACTTTACAATGAAAGTTCACCCCTAGGTCCCTGACTTTTATGAGAATTCATTTAGGTCCCTAACTTTGTCCAACGTTGTTCACCTAGACCCCTGACGTTAACCACCGTTTTAACACCTTTAACAGAAATAACATAGGGACTGATTTGAACTTTTAATAATAAACATAGGGACTTATTTGAACTTTTGATTCATAACATAAGGGTTGATTTGAATCTAACATAGAGACTTATTTGAACTTTTGATACATAACATAAGGACTGATTTGAACTTTTGATTCAAACACAGGGACCCATTTAAACTTTAAATACCACGTTAAATGCCACATTGAATTTCTGTTAACTTTGTTAAAATGGTAGTTAACGTCAGGAATCTAACTAAACAACATTAGACAAAGTCAGGGACCTAGAAGAACTCCTGCGAAAGTCGGGGACTTATGTGAACTTTTCTTGTAAAGTTGGGGACTTATGTGGTGCTTTACTCATTATTAAATCTATCCTCCGCTGTTTTGAATTAGCTTCAGGACTAAAAATTAATTTAGTAAGGGCAACTTTTATTGGGTTAATGTAGATTCTCACTTTCTTGTCTCTACACCTTTGTTTTTGCATTGTAGATTGGCTCAATTTCCCCTTACTTACTTGGGGATTCCAATAGGGGTTACTGCTAGGAGAAAAAGCACTTGGAAACTGATGATTGATAAGATTAGGAACCGTCTTGCTTTATGGAAGGGTCATCACATCTCCTTGGGTGGAAGGGTACTTTTAATCAATTCTGTTTTAAATAGTTTAGCTGTTTATTTTTTTATCGTTCTACAAGGCTCTTGTGGGAGTAATAAAGGAAATTAGAAATATTCAAAGATGATTTCTTTGGGGAGAAAATTCTGATAGAAATAAGGTTACTTGGATGAGTTGGAAGGATATTTGTAAACCAAAAAGTGAAGGGGGGCTGGGAGTAAAAGATTTGGTGGCTTTTAGTTTAGCTTTGTTTTTATCTAAATGGGCATGGAAATTTCTTACAATACAGGACGGATTGTGGATAGAAATTATGATGGCTAGATTTCGGAACTCTTGCTCTGGGAGGTTGGACCTGTTAAAGTAGAGGCATGCTTCATGCTCTCTGAAGAGGACTGATTTGTGTGACATTTGTAATTTTAAAAACTCAGACGGGTTCTTGACATGGATAAAGAAAATAATTTGTAATGGAATAAATACTCAGTTTTGGGAAGATCATTGGTTTGGAAATCAATCTCTTTGTGAGGCTTTTCCTCGTCTATTTCAAATCTCGGAGAATAAAGATGCTTCAATGTAGAGTTCGCCTTCTTGGGATGGTTTTTCTTGGTCTTGGAAGTTAAGTTGGAGAAGAGATTTATTTATCTGGGAGAATAACCTTTTAGAAGAGTTATTACTGCAACTACAAGGAGTGAACCTTAACCCCTCAATTTGCGATTCCTAGGAATGGGTTTCGGGAGGAGAGGAAGGCTTTACTATTAGACTGCATACTCATGGATATTTGCTAAATGCCTTCTTCTTTCTTCCTGATCTGGTGAGCTCTTCTCTGTGTTTAAATATTCATGGAAGGCATTTGCTCCCCCAAAAGTGTTTGTGTTCTCTTGCTTACTTTTTAAACAAAAATTGCCCTGTAGAGTAATTTGGCAAGGAGAGGAATTCTTATTCCTGGATTGGCACTAGGCTGCCCACTGTGTGGCGAAAATGATGAATTTGAGCAGCGCATATTTTTAGAATGTGCAATTTCTAATTTAATTTGGAGAAAGGTGTTGGCTTCGTTGAGGTTCAATGTGTAATGGCTCATTCACTAAATACTACTTGGTTTTTACATTTTAGGGGTCTGGTGTTTTGGTTTGCAACAATTTGGTCTATATGGCTCTGGAGAAATGCAGTTGTGTTTAATTCCCAACGGGTGGTTGTCCTTCAAATTATGACTTGGTGAAAATAAGATCCTGGTATTGGTTTTATCTTAATAGGGGTTCTTTTTGTTCCTTGTCTGATTGGTATATGTCTCCTTTATTATGCTTAAAGGGTTAATTTCTCGTTTTTTTTTGGCCTTTTTGGCTTCTATGCCTTCTTGTATAGTCTCTACTTTATGAGCACCTGTTGTACTCATTTTGACTATCAATAATATTGCTTTGGCATAAAAAAAAAACATAATAAATGTAGTTCATCAAACAAAATTTAGAAATTCGATTAAACTAAATTTAAAATATAATGTCATTTTATTAATTACATTTAATTTTTACAAACATGTAGTAACTTACCGAAACAAGCTCAGTCTTTTAGAGCCTACATCAACTATAAAATATTACAATTTTAATTCTTCGTAGTTCAACTACAAAAGAAAAAAAAAATTCATTTATAGTATTTTATTGACAAGGTTAACTCGTTTTACTTAATAAATCAACTCACTTTAATTCGTTTGGTTCGGTTTAAACTCTGCCATTGAGTCCAAATCGATTAAATTTGACCTCTATTGATTTGAGAACCAAATTTTAACAATTTGGACTCGAGGACCCAATATCCAACATGATGATTAGATAAAATTTATTTATTTTGTAGGGAATTGAAATTGCCACTCAAAAATTTTATTGCCGTTCCTTTTTTTAATATTTTAATAATATTTAGTTATTAATGCTTTAATTTGATTAGTTAAAAAATATAGTTTAAATTAAAAAAAATCAAAATGAGTGGCAATAGAATTTTAGGAGTGGCAATGTCACTTCCATATTTTGTATACTCTTACCCTTTGTTGGTCACCGAAAAAATAGAATGAAGAGAAATAAAGTAAAACCTCATTAATCTTCAACAAAACAAAGGAAATTCCATTTTTATTCGGATATTTCTTTCCTTCTAATTTTTTTTTTCTCGATTTCTCGATCTCCTACCAAAAGGACGACCATTAAAATCAAAATTATATTAGAGTTATACCATTTTATGTTTAGCTTTGATTTTGATATTTGAATTAGATTTATACTTACATAGTTTATTAGATTTGGATTGTGTATTTTTATAATGTATATTTTGAATATTATTTAATTAATAAATATTAGTTATTATTTGATATTTGATGTTGTTGAAACTAAATAATGATTTTTAGTTTTTTTAAATCAGTTCAATGACTCAAATAAAATCAATGTATTGTTGTTCAAATTGGTTTGGTTCAGGTTTATTTTAACTTTTGTTGCACAAACTCAAATTAAATTAAACCATAACATTTGATTGTTTTGAATTTCTTTTTCTCCAAACTTGAACCAACTTCTAATAGGCAAAGAAATACAAAATGATGTTATAATGAATGATTGGTATGATAAAAAAAAGAATAAGAAAATATGAAAAAAAATATAAATATAAAAAATGCCAAAAAAAAGAAATTATAAAAAAATAATATAATATTTAGTGTACAACTCAATTTTAGGTTATAGGATAAGATAGGAAGAAAAAGATAAGAAAAAAGTGAAAAGGAAAAGAGAAAGAGAAAAATTAACAATATCAATAATTGGATAATTAATAAAGAAGAGATAAAATGAAAAATATAACTCTTCAAAAAAAAAATTGATAAAGAAAAAAGATAGTGTGTAGTTAACTAGTTATTACTAGCGAAATGTATTGACAGTCTCATCCTTTATTTTTTTTCATGTCATTGTTTCGGTCACTTTGTACAAGAAAAATGTGTTGTTTCTTGTGCCTTGGCCCTATTTCTTGTGGAATAGAAATTTGATAAAAAAGATTAAAGGCTCATTTCCCGTTTGTTATTTTTATTTATAAAAAAAAGTAAAATGTATTTGACAAAAATAAAAAGACTTTGTTTCAATAAAACCCCAAATCCGGTTATTTTGTTCCCTATTCAGACCCAAATTAGCACGTTTTTGAAATTCTTCTTAATATTCCCCATTGACCTATTCAAAAATAGAATGAGAGAGTCACAAGACACACAGCGCAAGATAGAGAACTTGAAAGGGGGGACCAGATTCCTTAGCTTGACGTAAAATTAAGGGCAAATTAGTAAATTAGTTTTGTAAAAAAAATTTTATTTCATTTTGATCCTGTAACTTTAAAAAGTTTTAATTAAGTCTTGTAACGTTGTTCCGGCAAACAAAATGATCCTATTTATATTGAGTAGCAATATCAAAATGAGAGTGTCAATATGAACTCTAATAAAAATTAGTCTTATTTTAATTTATCTAAGGGTTAAAATACTCTGTAGTTGAAAAAACAAGCGTAGAGAATGGTGGTTCATATCCCTCTTGATAGTATTAATATTGAATTTTGTTAATAAGTAACTAATAATAAATAGTAGTATCTATTCTACTAACAATTATAATTTCTTTGCCTAATAATAAATAGTAGTAACTATTCTACTAATAATAAATAGTAATTAATATATGAGTTGTACACTAAATATTATATTATTTTTTATAATTTCTTTTTTTGGCATTATTTATATTTATATTTTTTATTCATATTTTCTTATTTTTTTTTAGCATACCAATCATTCATTATAACATCATTTTTGTTGCTTTGCCTATTAGAAGTTGGTTCAAGTTTAGAGAAAAAGAAATTCAAACCAACCAAATGTTATGTTTTAATTTAATTTGGGTTTGTGAAACAAAAGTTTAAACTTTAACCAAACCAATTTGAACAACCATGCATTGATTTTATTTTAGTCATTGAACTGATTTAAAAAACTGAAAATTATTATTTAGTTTCAACACCATCAAATTGAGGGGTTAAGGTTCACTCCTCGTAGCTACAGAAATAACTCTTTTAAAAGGTTATTCTCCCTGATAAATAAATCTCTTCTCCAATTTAACTTTCAAGACCAAGAAAGACCATCCCACGAAGGCAAATTCTACATTGAAGCATCTTTATTTTCCGAGATTTGAAATAGAAGAGGAAAAGCCTCACAAAGAGATTGATTTCCAAACCAATGATCTTCCCAAAACCGAGTATTTATTCCATTGCCAATTCTTTTCTTTATCCCTATCAAGAACCATCCCACGAAGACAAACTCTGCATTGAAGCATCTTTATTCTCTGAGATTTGAAATAGACGAGGAAAAGCCTCACAGAGATTAATTTCCAAACCAATGATCTTTCCAAAACCGAATATTTATTCCATTACCAATTCTTTTCTTTATCCCTATCAAGAACCGGCCTGAGTTTTTAAAATTACAAATACCACAAATCAGCCCACTATCTGTATAATTTTATTTATATTCTCTTTCTAATTTGAATTATATTTATATATATATTGTTTTATCTGCGCTTACTTTTGTCTGATAAAACAAAAACTGATCGATGAACTTGCATTGTTTGATCTATAATGTCTCTGTGTTTCGATCAACATTTCCATCCTTGAATATCAAAATTTAATTGCTGCAGAGGTAGGGATCGGAGAAGGAATTGCAAGGCGCTGGAAGCGTAGCGTAGCGTAGCCGTACATCACAATCACATATTATTACTAACTGGTAGGTGCGACATGTAAATAAAAATAACAAACAAAGATATTGAGAATAATTATTTTATAACATTATTTTGTTTTTGGTAAAGAAAGCATTTATAATAGTATTTTAAACTCAATAATTTCGACACAATGTTTCATTAATTTTTTTTTTTTAAATGTAAAGTTTAAAAGGATTGATACATGAAATACTCTCTCCGGTCCAAAGGTCATGTAGTTTTAGATCTATGCACACAGATTAAAAAAACGATAATTGTGTCATACTTTTTTATTATATGGACTAAACTGCGCTTATTTATGTTTTGATTAATTAATTTGTTGTAGTTATTAGTTATCTCATTACTTACCTATAATAATGATCCGTCAGTGCATAATTATGTGAGTTTACTTTACCCATATCAATAATACTCTCATTTTTTTGGGAACTTCATATATTGTGTAGTCCTTATTCCTTTGGAAAAATGCATCATCAATTCTTTGAAAACATATAACATTTGTTGGATACACATTTAATCATTAATTGGGGGTATAATTGGAAAAAAAATAATCAAACCTAGTAAAAGCCAAAACAACATAACTTTTGACACAAAAAAAAAGTGTCTAAAACTACATAACATTTGAACCGGAATGAGTATAAATTATTGAAATATAGCAATAAGAAGTTATGAATATTTTAAAAGAATATTTCATATGATAGTCTTTGGGGATTCTATAATGATAAAGGCATCAACTGATTTATAGTTTTCTAGCATCAATTATAGTTCTTTTTTGTCAGAAATGTTAGATTATTGGATAAGGATATCTTCTTGATAACCCAGCATTTTAAAATCAGTGTATATACCTGTATCATATTGATTAAAATAACTCACTATTAGAATCACAACTTCATTTGTAGATGGTAGATTGTATAATTGGCTGTCGCCCGGGTTTAAGTGTTTTTTAACCCATTTCAAATATTGTATATCGTATTTTGAAATTATTACATGTTGAAATTTGTTGATATGATAATCTATATTTTTTTTAATACTACTATACTTTCTCAGGTTGAATTTCTTTCATCATATGTAATGTAAAGCATTTACTAATATTAAAAATAACTCATAATTGATTACTACAAAATAAAATAGTAACCATTTATTTTTTATATTAACGTGTCTTCATTTAAGGCTTTACCCCCTTTTAAGGTAAAATACATTTCATTTAATTTTTTTTTATAATCTAATTATGGTGGCTAATGTGATACCCGTACAATACACGGGATATTAAGAAAAAATTATATTTATACACCTGGTATAATGTTTTCCTCCGTGTGAGTAATGCAAAATACCTCCGGGTATAATGTTTTGTAAAGAAAAAATAAAATAGATTTTAACCCGTCATATTTAACCAAAAGTAAAATTGATTGTAAGATAAAAAGTGATCTTTGTTTGAAAAACTTTTATAAAATAGTAATTTTAAGAAATACTCCTTCCGTCTCAAAATGTAAGACTTTTTGGAGAGTTTTTGCTTGTCTCATTTTATAGGACCCCTTGAGAATTTTTGTGCATATTTAATTTTTTTTAACCATTATACCCTTGTTACTTAATTAATTTTGATGAATATTAATTAATTAAGAGAGAGTGAGTTGATAGAAATAGATTGAAAGAGTAAATTTGGAAACTAATACTTTTTGTTAGACAAATTTAATGCATTTAACGAAATTAACCACTTTTCTTAATTCACACAATATTGATCTAGAGGGTCTTATATTTTCGGACGGAGGGAGTACTATTCAAGTATTCTTTATCAAAATTACTTTTTAGTTATAAGTAAGATACTATATAACTTCTTAAAATTATTCTTTACGTCATCTTCTATTCACCTAATTAAATAACTCTTTAAAATTGAACATGAAGTTGATAAAGTTGATGCAAGGATAATTTAATAATATTTTCATTAATAAGAATTAAAAAAAAAATTACAAATATTTGCTTATATTTGAAACTTCTTGACAAAATTTTCCGTATGGTATGTTTGTGATATTATTCTTCGTCAACAATTCCATCACTTTAATCACCATGACCACACTTTTACATATTCTAAAAATTATAAAGTTAAGTTTCTTTGGAAACTCAATAAAATTTGCAAAATAAATTGATCTCATCAATTATTTAATTAATCTATAATAATACTAACAATAGTATTATTATTTATTATTTATCGCATTTATAATTAATTATTTAATATATATATCATATACAATATACAACACTTAATTAATTGAAAATAATATTTGCGAACAGCAAAAGCAATAAAAAATAAAAATGGTAAAGCTTTTTGATGGTTTTGTTTTGGAAAAAGCTAAATCGGATTAATCTAATCCATGGAGCTAAGGGAAAAAGATGATATGTATTCTATTGAATTGTTAATGTTATTGCATAAATGAAGGAGTCAATTATGCGCAGAATAATAATTTCAACCTACCGTAAATTGATCCCGTGATTATTGCTTTTTGGAAAAACTAAACCACCATTATTATTGATTAATGTCTTTGGAAATTAATTAAGTTATTTATGTATTCAAAATGCACCTATGTATACAGCTCTGATTTTATTGGAGGTGCTTGGGAAATATGCCATGAATTGATAATCAAACATGAGGCGTTTTCATATCTTGCATTTTAAATATAATATATTATACTTAACAAATTGTTGTTCTTTTTATTTAAAATATTTTTTGAACATTTTACAATATTTTTTTTTATATTTTTTAGTTTTATTGATGGATTTAAATCATGTGTCCCCAAATCATGTTCCACGATATTCTATTGGTGGGACATAATTGAGAACATGATTTAGGGACACTTGATTTGAATTCTTTATTGATTGGATAGGAGAGTAGTCCAATTTAAAATAAGGGTATAATTAATAAAAATGTAGTTAATACTATGTAAGTGAATAGATAAATATGAACAATTTTTTTCTCTATATAGGGTGATAAAAAGGATCAGGAGAATACAATATTCTATTCAATATTACTATATACATGTATATACTCTCTTCATTTTTTTATTAGTCGTTTTATGCAAATGAGTTAAGAAAATGATTAATAGTTTAAAGTTTTAGAAATATTTATTAAATAATTTTTTACTATTATACTTTTATTTATAAATAATGGATCATGAATATTTAATGAAAACATATATTTATCATAAAGATGTAAGTAAAAAAATAATATTAATTATTTATTAATATAAAATAACTATAAAAAATAAACAACCCAAAATACTAAAGAGAGTAATATATATATATATAAAGAGAGAGAGTACTATATACTATAGTAACTAATCTATTACTACCTAGTACAAAATAAGTTTATGAAAAACAATTTGTCTTTAAAATTCATCTCAAACAAATAAAACTATGAGAACCTGAACTGAAGTTAATTTAAAAATCACAATCACGTATATGCTGAATATTACTCATATGGCCATATTGGCTTTGAGCCTTAAATACTCTAAACTTGATAATAATTTTATTAAGTTATAATTCATAATTGATCAATTCTGATGGGTTAGAGTTTAATACAAAAATACTATTTATATATAGATTAATTAAATTATTAAAATATAGAAAATAAACGCAAAAGAACAATTATAGCTTCTTAGTTTATTAAATTAACCTTTTCAACCTTAACTCTAAACTTGATAAAAAGTTTATAATTATAATTGATAATTGATTAATTCTGACATCTTAAAGTTTAATATAAGAACACTATTGATATATAGACCAATTAGATATTAAATTATAGATAAAAATGCAGAAAAAAATTATAAATTATTGGTTTATTAAATTAGCATTGTTCAATTCCAATTTAAAAGACATTGCTCATGATATAAGAATGAGTTCATATTATGTAAAACTGATATGGAAGAAATTTACATTTCAAAACAAAACTCAATTAATAATAATGAAAATATTAATACTATTGAATGTGAAATAACACTAACAATAACAGTACAAATATAAAGAAGAAAATGAAATTAAAAATGGTATGACTAACGGGATAACGAATTAAAAAACTAAAATTGTTCAATAGACAAAAATTAAATATTCAAGAAACAATAAGAAATGATTGCATGAGATGGAGCTATTTTCTTCTTCTTAATGAGATAATAGTATTCCTTTTCCTTCTTGATGCTTTTCTTCATCACGCCACAATAAGCATCAGGAGCTTGTCTTGTCAGGACGGCATATATATGTAATCAAAGTTGAGTAAGAACAATATAAGGAAACAAATTAATGAATCCCCATTATCGAATGTGTTCTGTTTTCCTAAAAAAGTTTCTACATGCTCTGTTCATTCTCACAAACAAACGAAACGAAACACAGTAACACACTCCATTGCACTGCACTCAGCCAGTAATTAAACCTTAACCTAATAACCTCTATTATTTGTTCTTAATTCAACAATTTAACGGAAGCAGGGAGAAAGAAAAAACAGAGAAAGCAGGAAAAAGTAAGGTAGTTCAGCAATGGCAGGGGATCGATCTTCTGATCAAACATCAAATGGCCTAATACTTACATATATATGCTGCCACAGAATTTTTGCATAACAATTGATCTTCTATTACTGACGAATCATCATAAGATGTGCATAAATTCTTCTAAACATCACTTAAATGACTAATTGACTCATCATTCATCAACATTCCCTTTCTTATCTTATTTTACTTCTCTTTCTGTATGTTGCCATGAGATTATGAGATGCAAAATTTTGGCTTTGGCTTTGGGTGTTAAGGAGGGAATCGAAGAATCAATAGTGACCATTTAAAAAAAAAAGCACTTTTGATCGAATCATAATTGTTTTGAGAAAAATATATATATAAGCAATATAATGAATACAATAGCAAGGGTGACTGGAAGCTGAAATTCAACATGTTCAATAGCATCCTTAGGCTTGGGAGATAGTTCCAAATCCTTCAAACAAAAAACACCAACGTATTAATTTCTTTCATATATATAAGTTTTTAGATATATAACAACAGAAGAATAACTATATGTAAATTATGCTATTATTGGAGAGTATTAGAGGTCAAACATTGAGCTTCCTTCATATTTTCTCTAAGCCTCGCAAATTGCAATCTCTTGTTTTTGTTGATTCTTTACTGCAACAATGAAAATTTGATGAGTAAAAAACTAACCCACCAACTTGAAGCTCCCCTTTCCGTAAAATCTGCAACCACACATAATTAAATAAATAATAATTTCTTGTTAAAACTGAAAAATGAAATTTGATTCATGCTTCTTCTATGGCGACGTCTTTCATGTTCTACCCACAAAGAAAAGAACAGAGGAAGTAAATAATTATTGCTACTTACATGAATTTCTATTCCACAAGAAATAGGGCCAAGGCACAAGAAACAACACATTTTTCTTGTACAAAGTGACCGAAACAATGACATGAAAAAAAATAAAGGATGAGACTGTCAATACATTTCGCTAGTAATAACTAGTTAACTACACACTATCTTTTTTCTTTATCAATTTTTTTTTTGAAGAGTTATATTTTTCATTTTATCTCTTCTTTATTAATTATCCAATTATTGATATTGTTAATTTTTCTCTTTCTCTTTTCCTTTTCACTTTTTTCTTATCTTTTTCTTCCTATCTTATCCTATAACCTAAAATTGAGTTGTACACTAAATATTATATTATTTTTTTATAATTTCTTTTTTTTTGGCATTTTTTATATTTATATTTTTTTTCATATTTTCTTATTCTTTTTTTTATCATACCAATCATTCATTATAACATCATTTTGTATTTCTTTGCCTATTAGAAGTTGGTTCAAGTTTGGAGAAAAAGAAATTCAAAACAATCAAATGTTATGGTTTAATTTAATTTGAGTTTGTGCAACAAAAGTTAAAATAAACCTGAACCAAACCAATTTGAACAACAATACATTGATTTTATTTGAGTCATTGAACTGATTTAAAAAAACTAAAAATCATTATTTAGTTTCAACAACATCAAATATCAAATAATAACTAATATTTATTAATTAAATAATATTCAAAATATACATTATAAAAATACACAATCCAAATCTAATAAACTATGTAAGTATAAATCTAATTCAAATATCAAAATCAAAGCTAAACATAAAATGGTATAACTCTAATATAATTTTGATTTTAATGGTCGTCCTTTTGGTAGGAGATCGAGAAATCGAGAAAAAAAAAATTAGAAGGAAAGAAATATCCGAATAAAAATGGAATTTCCTTTGTTTTGTTGAAGATTAATGAGGTTTTACTTTATTTCTCTTCATTCTATTTTTTCGGTGACCAACAAAGGGTAAGAGTATACAAATTATGGAAGTGACATTGCCACTCCTAAAATTCTATTGCCACTCATTTTGATTTTTTTTAATTTAAACTATATTTTTTAACTAATCAAATTAAAGCATTAATAACTAAATATTATTAAAATATTAAAAAAAGGAACGGCAATAAAAATTTTGAGTGGCAATATCAATTCCCTACAAAATAAATAAATTTTATCTAATCATCATGTTGGATATTGGGTCCTCGGGTCCAAATTGTTAAAATTTGGTTCTCAAATCAATAGAGGTCAAATTTAATCGATTTGAACTTAATGACAGAGTTTAAACCGAACCAAACGAATTAAAGTGAGTTGATTTATTAAGTAAAACGAGTTAACCTTGTCAATAAAATACTATAAATAAAAGTTTTTTTTTCCTTTTGTAGTTGAACTACGAAGAATTAAAATTGTAATATTTTATAGTTGATGTAGGCTCTAAAAGACCGAGCTTGTTCCGGTAAGTAAGTTACTACATGTTTGTAAAAATTAAATGTAATTAATAAAATAAAATTATATTTTAAATTTAGTTTAATCAGATTTTTAAATTTTGTTTGATGAACTACATTTATTATGTTTTTTTTAAATGCCAAAGCAATATTATTGATAGTCAAAATGAGTACAACAGGTGCTCATAAAGTAGAGACTATACAAGAAGGCATAGAATCCAAAAAGGCCAAAAAAAAAACGAGAAATTAACCCTTTAAGCATAATAAAGGAGACATATACCAATCAGACAAGGAACAAAACGAACCCCTATTAAGATAAAACCAGTACCAGGATCTTATTTTCACCAAGTCATAATTTGAAGGACAACCACCCGTTGGGAATTAAACACAACTGCATTTCTCCATAGCCATATAGACCAAATTGTTGCAAACCAAAACACCAGACCCCTAAAATGTAAAAACCAAGTAGTATTTAGTGAAGGAGCCATTACACATTGAACCTCAACGAAGCCAACACCTTTCTCCAAATTAAATTAGAAATTGCACATTCTAAAAATATGTGCTGCTCAATTTCATCATTTTCGCCACAAATTACAAATGTCACACAAATCAGCCCTCTTCAGAGAGCATGAAGCAGGCCTCTACTTTAACAGGTCCAACCTCCAAGAGTAAGAGTTCCAGAATCTAGCCATCATAATTTATATCCACAATCCGTCCTGTATTATAAGAAATTTCCAAGCCCATTTAGATGATAAAAAAAAAAAGCTAAACTAAAAGCCACAAAATCTTTTATTCCCAGCCCTCCTTCACTTTTTGGTTTACAAATATCATTCCAACTCATCCAAGCAACCTTATTTCTATCAGAATTTCCTCCTCAAAGAAATCATATTTGAATATTTCTAATTTCCTTTATTACTCCCACAAGAGCCTTGTAGAACGATAAAAAATAAACAGGTAAACTATTTAAAACAGAATTGATTAAAAGTACCCTTCCACCCAAAGAGATGTGATGACCCTTCCATAAAGCAAGACGGTTCCTAATCTTATCAATCATCAATTTCCAAGTGCTTTTTCTCCTAGCACTAACCCCTATTGGAATCCCCAAGTAAGTAAGGGGAAATTGAGCCAATCTACAATGCAAAAACAAAGGTGCAGAGACAAGAAAGTGAGAATCTACATTAACCCAATAAAAGTTGCTCTTACTGAAATTAATTTTTAGTCCTGAAGCTAGTTCAAAACAGCGGAGGATGGATTTAATAATGAGTAAAGCACCACATAAGTCCCCAAATGGAGAGGCAAGTCTCTATGGTCGGTCCGCAAATCCCGCGAACTAATCCCGTGAACATCCCACCCCAGCTACCCGACATGGATCAGGTGGCAGAAAACGACATAGGAATTGAGGGCTGTCATAACCCCTTCACCCCGGCTATTATAAATTTTGACATGTCGGCCAACTTTAAGTTTGTTGTTCAGATTGATCCGTATGACGGGACGACTGACCCTCAAGACTACGTGGAGATCTTCCAATAGACAATGGTCTTCCAAGGGGCTAAGGAGCCCGTCATATGTCGAGCCTTCCCCCTAACCTTAAAAGCTGCAGCCTGCAGATGGTTCTCATCACTACCAGCGGGATCCGTCACGGGATGGAAGGCACTAAAGGACAAGTTCATCTCTAACTTCACAAGCAGCAAACAACAGTTCAAGACAGATCACCATCTCGAGAAAATAAAACAGAGATCAGATGATCCGTTGAGGGACTTCATCATCCGCTTCAATGCGGAGTCCCTGGAGGTACGTGATGTCACCCCTAATATGATCCTATACTTTCTTAGACAGGGGCTGAAGCCGGGAGGCTTCGCTAAAGATTTGGCGGGAGAAAAGCCTAAAACCATGGAGGAACTAAAAAAGCGGGCTGAAAAATGGATCCAGATCGAAGAATGGGTTCGAAACAATAAGGCTGACAACCAAGTCGCCAAGCAGGATAGAGAAAAGAAAGACAAACAGAAAGATTCTTATGGCGGGAGACCCAAGGAGAGTGAAAAAACATATGATAAGGGTGGAAGACCACCCAGGGGTGCTTACTCAACTTATGCACCCTTAACCATGCTGCCTTCGCGTATCTACAAGGAAATCATGTATTCGAAGTTGAAAGACAGGCCTCCACCAATGAGGTCGCAAGCAAAAAATAAAGATAAATTCTGTTTGTACCATAAAGACCATGGACATTACACTAACGAATCCATCCACCTCAAAGACATCCATCGAAAAATTGATACGACAAGGGAAATTAAAACAGTTTGTCCAGAAAAGTGACGAAGGGCCATCCCGTGGCAGGAGCCCGTCGCCATCCAGAAGGCGCGAATCCGGTCCAAGGAACCGGGACTCCGGGCGGGATGAAAGACGGAGATCACGATCCCGGAGCCCGCTGCGACATGAAAACACGGCTTCGAAAGGAGTCATTAACGTGATCACTGGGGGCCTAGATCAGGGGGAGCTAGCAGAGTCATCAAGAAAATGATCTCGCGACATAGAGAACCACTGCATGGTCGTAAAGGCTTTGAAAAGAGTTACACAAGCGTTTACAGAAGACGACCTGCCTACAGATGGAACCGGGTCCAATGCCCCTTGGTTATCATGGCCAAGATGGCGGGGTATGAAGTAAAAATATTATTCGTAGATCAAGGGAGCTCTACCGACATCATGTTGTGGGATCTATTCCACAAACTAGGCTTAACAGATAGAGATCTGATCCCCATAAAGGAAATCTGATAGGCTTCACAGGGGATACTATTTCCCCCAAGGGCTATGTAAAATTGAAGGTAACTTTTTCAGGTCGTTATGGGATTAGATCGGTAGAAGTGAAATTCCTCGTTGTGGACTGCCCATCAGCGTATAACGCCATTATAGGGAGATCGACTTTGAATGCTTTGGGAGCGGTTGTCTCAACCTTGCATATGGCAATGAAATTCCCTGGAGACAGAGACGACATCGTCACTATCCGAGGAAAAGGCCTTGAGGCACAAATTTATTATTTAGAGAGCCTTAAAATAACGAAAACTATGCCAGTGCAGGAACAAGAAGAAAGGTAGGATGCAAAAAAGAAGGAAACAAAAGGAAAACAAAAGCTCATTAGACGAGATGCTGCAGTCATGATGACGGACTTAGATCCGAGAGAGGAGTTACAACACGAGTGACCTGAACCCGAAGGCGACTCAGTGGAAATACAAGTAGGTAGTCAGCTTGAACAGATCCCAAGTTCTGCTGTCACCGACTGGCGATAAAGGAAGGATCCAGGCCGGTGGCCCAGAAAAAGAGGAGAATGGGCCAAGAAAGGATGACAGCTATCAAAAAACAGGTCAACGAGTTGCTGAACGCGGGATTCATCCGCGAAGTACAATATTCTGATTGGCTATCTAATGTCGTGATGGTAAAAAATGCCAACGGAAAGTGGAGAATGTGTACAGATTACACGGATCTCAACAAAGCCTGCCCGAAGGATCCTTTCCCGCTGCCCTGCATCAAGAAGTTGGTGGACAACTCACGGGTTATAAATATCTTTCTTTTCTAGACGCTTATTCTAGCTATAACCAAATTCCCATGGCTCCCGAGGATCAGGATAAGACTGCTTTTATCACTGATCTCGGGGTATTTTGTTATAATGTGATGCCATTTGGTTTGAAGAACGCAGGAGCGACATACCAAAGGATGATGGATAAAGTTTTTGCCGAGATGAGAGGTAGAGAGGTTGAAGTCTATATTGACGATATGATTGTCAAAACAAAAGATAATCAAGATCCGTCTAAAGACCTGGAATCTGTTTTTCAATGTCTACGACAGTTTAACTTACGACTTAACCCTCTAAAATGCACATTTGGCATGGAAGCTGGCAAGTTTCTAGGATTTATGCTTACAAGTCGCAGCATCGAAGCAAACCCGGACAAATGTGGGGCAATTCTCGACATGACTAGTCTTAAGACGGTCAATGACGTGCAGCAGCTCACGGGCAGGATTGCAGCTCTATCTCGTTTCCTCCCAGCTTCGGCAAAGCGCTGCCTTCCTATGTTTAAAGCCCTGAAAAAACAAGATTCTTTTGAATGGACACGAGAGTGTGAAGACGCGTTCCAAGAGCTTAAAGTCTCACTAGCATCTCCCCTGTCCTAACAAAGCCAATGGTGGGTGACACCTTGATACTCTATCTCGCGGTTGCTGATGAAGCCGTGAGTGGCGTATTGATACGAGAAGAAGGTAAAGATCAATTCCCAATTTACTTTGTTTCCAAAGTTTTGCAGGGAGCCGAGTTGAATTATCAACGACTTGAAAAAGTAGCATTCGCGTTATTGATGGCTTCTAGGAAGTTGCGCCCATACTTCCAATGCTACCCAGTCCTAGTCAGGACTAATCAGCCGATACAACAGATCTTACACAAACCAGACTTGGCAGGAAGGATGATGTCTTGGGCGATTGAATTAACTCAGTATGACATATCATATGAACCGTGACTTGCGAACAAAGCATAGGTCCTGGCCGACTTCCTTGCCGAAATGACACATCTCGGTGAGAACCATCCCGGGGAATAGACAATATATGTCGATGGCTCCTCAAACATTAAGAGATGCGGCGCCGAGGTGATACTGGAGAACTCAAAGGGCTTGGCAGTTGAATATTCACTAAAATTTGATTTTTCGACATCTAAAAATCAAGCAGAGTATGAAGCTTGCCTAACGGGAATACGGATGGCCAAAGAATTGGGGTCAAACGCGATAACTGTCTGCTCAAATTCAAAGTTGGTGGTATCCCAGATTAAGGGAGAGTACCAGGCGAAAAAGCTTATCATGCAAAAATATCTCGCCAAAGTACGAGATGCTCTAGTAGGATTCTCTAAATTTGAAATCTGACATATACCAAGGGAAGAGAACGCAAGGGCTGACCTTCTTTCCAAACTCGCTAGTACAAAGAAGACTTCAAACTACCATTCTGTGGTGGAAGAGGTAATTCCCTATCCTAGCTTGACCTTGCAGGTGCAGGAGGTAGATTGGAGGACCCCCTTGATAAATTATATTGAGAGGGGGATCACTTCTGAGGATGATAAAGAATCATGGAGGATTAGGAAAAAAGCAACGAGATTCACAATGATCGAAGGCCACTTGTTCAGAAAGGGAGTCTCAACTCGACTCCTTAAATGTATTGGCCCGGAAGAGGTCGGGTACGTGCTGGTCGAGATCCATGAAGGGAGTTTCGGTCACCACATCGGAGCTAAATCTTTGGCCAGGAAGGCGTTGAGAGCGGGTTACTTCTGGCCAACAATGCAAGAGTAGCCACTAGTCATATCAAAAAATGCGAACAGTGTCAGCGACATGCCAATATCCCTCATATCCCTCCGGAAGAACTACATACTTTGTTCGCGCCATGGCCATTCCACACTTGGGGGATGGACATCCTGGGACCTTTCCATAAAGCCACGAGACAGCTGAAGCACCTCTTAGTGGCAGTGGATTACTTTACGAAATGGGTTGAAGCCGAACCTCTTGCAACTATTACGTCAGCAAGGGTGGAATCCTTCACCTTTAAAACAATCATATGTCGCTTCGGAATCTCGACAGAGATCATTACTGATAATGGGACTCAATTCACTGGGAGTCCATTCAGGGAGCTCCTCCAAGGATTGCAAATCCGACATCATTTTTCAAGCGTTGAACATCCCCAAACAAATGGCCAGGCCGAAGCAGCAAACAAAGTGATCCTAAATGGCTTAAGAAAACAACTTGAAAGCGCCAAAGGAGCGTGAGCGGATAATCTCTATCAGGTGTTGTGGAGCTACAGAACCACCCCGCAAACTTCCACAGGAGAAACTCCTTTCCGGCTTGTATATGGAACTAATGCCGTGATCCTAGTTGAAATTGGTGAACCATCTTGGAGAGTCATGTTTACCCCGCCAAATAATGACGAACGCTTAAGAGAAGAACTTGACCTTGTAGATGAAGTCCGGGAGTTGGCTCGCGTGACTGAGATGTCGAGGAAACAACGAGTTGTTCAAAGATATAATGCCAGAGTCGTGAAGCGCGAATTCATAATAGGCGACCTCGTTCTTAGAAGGGCCAATATCAGGATGAAGAATGCAAAAAATGGAAAGCTTGCAGCAAATTGGGAAAGCCCATACCGGGTAATCAGAAGTACAAGAAAAGGTGCATATGCCTTGGAGACTCTGCAAGGAAGAGAAATGCCTAGAACTTTCAATGCCGCGGATCTGAGAAGGTACTACAGTTAGAGAGTATCCGACTTGTTTATGATTAGCTCTGTTGCATTTTGATCTTAATGTACAATTTCTGTAAGGGGTACTCTTTTTCCTTCTTGGGTTTTTTCCCTAAGGAGGGTTTTACCTTGAAGGTTTTAATGAGGCTCCAGGTTTTGTAACCCAACGACATATGAAATAAAAACAAATATTTGTCAAAGTTTAAGATTTCAGTTGCAGATATACAATTACTACGACACAGCAAGGCGCGTAAAAGGATAAAATATCCCACCAAGGCGACATGCACCAACGTGATAGGCCACAGGCCTCGAAGTACTTCACCAGGATCAAAGATCCCACCAGGGCGACACGCCCCAAATAGGTCACAAGCCTCGAAGTACTTCACCAGGATCAAAGATCCCACCAGGGCGACACGCCCTAAATAGGCCACAGACCTCGAAGTTCATAATATTCCAAGAGGCTAAAGTTCAATCAGTCAGAAGTATAAAGCTTAAGTTGCAGATCGCAAAGGTCATGACAGGTGAAAATGCCATATTGAAATTGTTAAGTTAAAAGTTGCAGTTGTTATGGAGATAAAGAAACAAAGAGATGATATTAAAGAAAAAGTATTACAAAAGAAAGGCTGGTCAATATGCCAGCAAACTGTTCACTAAGACAAAAGTAAATCTAATTATTACAAAATGAGCTTCAAGGCTCAATAGGGGCGACACTCTCATCTACAGCTGGAGTTGGCGACATTGCATAATCAGCATGAGGATCAAAAGCCTCCAACTCGGGATCGTTCAAGTCGACTTCAGAAGGAGGGTCGTGGTCATAATCCACCAGTTTCCCCTCTTCCACCCCGTGGAGGGGATGTACTCCCTTGAAAGAAAGCGAGACCCCAGGGTTGAGATACTCCACTTGCTTCAAGCAGCTGGCAAAGGCCATGTAGCCACCAGCGGAGATCATACGACTCTGCTCCCGCATCTCTGTTTTCAACTTGTCGTTGGCGGTCTCCAAAGCCGCCTCAGTTTGTAGCTGATCTCGGACACGAGCTAGCAGTTTGGCTTCCTCCGATAAGGAAGCCAGTTGCTCCTAAGCCTTGGAGAGAGAAACTTGTGCCTCTTTCTTCTCATTAGAAAGTTTAGCACTTTCCAACTTCAACTGGCCAAACTAGGAAGCAGCTGCGGCGATCTCGGTCTTGAGCTCAGCCTGAGAAGCCTTTAATACATCCCGCTCTTTGGAAAGAGCTTAGATCTGCTTTTCCGCTGCAGCCATAGTGACCTGCAGCTTTTTCTCCAGGTCGGCCACGAGATTGGACTTCTCCAGCTTCTCATGAAAATGTTTCAGAAGAGCTGATTGGTGAGACATCCAACCAAGGGCCTCCCTGACATTAGCCTACACAAACAAGAAGCGACATTAATCTCATGTACAAACTTAAAAGAAAAGAAGAAGAGGAATTATACGTGACAGAGGAAAGAAGAAATACTTTCAACACAGATCGAGGAAGGTCCTTAAAGAACTCCCCATGGTGAAAAGAAACGATGGGGGCTTGAAAGCCTTCCCATTGGGAAGAATAAGAGGATCCCGCAATTGGGACGGCAGGAGCAGCCCCGGCATAAGTCAAAAATAAATCAAAATCAACGAAGGGCAATAGCATCAAAAATCAATAAAGTTCTAAAATTTAGTAAAGGTAATCGCACACACAAAACATCAGAGATAGAGGCATGGATCAACTAACCTCTTTTTCGTATTAAAGCAGCTCCCACTGTCTCTGCTTCCTCGTCATCCGTGATAGATATCTCGTTGAGGGAAGCAACTTGGGTTGCTTCCAATTCTTAGGAAGCTGGGACTGGGGACTTCTGGCGGTTTAGGAGGATGAGCTTCCTCTTTTTTGCTGCCTGAACTCCAGGCGAAGCCGCCACGACATCATCAGCAGTCGCGGTTGGACCTTGAGATCCTCTGGAAGGTTAAACCCCATGGTCAATAGAAAGCTCACGCACCAAGTTCTGGGCAGGACTTTCCTTCTTCCCTTTCTTGGTCATGCAGCCAGTCTTCTTCATTAACTGGGCATACCCTGACATGATAGCAGCTGAAGACAAAAGCAGAGTAAGAATTAACGCATTCCTAATATAGGGAATAATATGAGCAAGAGTAAAAAAGAATTAACGCAGCGACTTTGTATCACGACTTTGCATCGGATGAGCTCGTGCTTGCTAGTAAATTCCCGGAGACCAGCAATCACAGCATGGTCCGAATCCAACAGCGAAGCCCCATCAGTAATGAACGACTTTGTCTCCTAGAGGTAATGCTCATACGACCAGTAAAGTGGAAATAGGGGCAAGCCGTTAGGACCACTCCAAAGTGGGAATTCATCTCCCGTGTAAGAAACCTTAAAATATGCATCCTTAAAAGCCAGGAAGGAGTCTTCAAAAAGTTAGAAGAAAAAGTGGTATTTCCTTTGACGGAAGGAGATGAATCCAAAGTCCGAAAGATGGTAGGGGCGAAAAGATACAGGAAGAGATTGCTGGAGCTTTCCCATTTGTTGGCCCAGCAGAAAATTTCAAAAGCGTTAATGAAACCCCAAGCGTTGGGGTGAACTTGTGAGGGAGCAACGTCAAGTCGGTTAAGGATGGACCTGAAAATTTGAAAAAGGAAAATGAAGGCGAATCTGCCGGAAAAGACAGTCATAAAGCATGAGGAAGTCGGGAGCGCCTTGGCGCGGGCAAGATCCAATCCTTTCGTTGGGATCCACCCGTTCCGCCTTATATAGTGTGACTCGACCAGAAGGAACGTCCTCTTTTGGGGTCGCCCCAGGGAAGTGCATCGCATCTTGGAATTCCACGTCGGCGACATGGAATTTTAATGCCGTGTTTAACCCAGATGGGATCTGGAGAATGTCGTGATGAATCCAATACATTCTCCTCACATCCCGTATGCCCTTCAGCTTTTTAGGCACTTCTATTTTGGCGGCTTCTTTAGGAGGGCCATACCATTGGTGGATTTTTTGTCTACGATGTTCTAAAGCCTTGCTTTTGGAAGGCCTGTGGGCAGCTGGGACAGGGGCTGAAATTGAGGGCGTCTCTGAACCCGACATGGAGGGCGAAGCTGACATAGTTTCTACAACAGAAACAAGAAGGACAAAAAGAGGGTCAAAAGAATTAGAATCAGAAGATTTAGTTGAGTTAGTGGAAGAATTAAAACTAAAAGTTTCAGACGAAGAATAGATTAATAGAGGGGCAAGACGATGCAAGGTAGACGTTACAGCATTGCCACTATCCTCGGATGACTCATCATAATCATACTTACCCATTCCATACCTTAAGGGTACCGGGGCAACCGATTCAGAAAATGGAGCCCCTGAGAAGGGGATAAGCTGGGGATTTCCAGGAGTGATCTCCCCAAAAGCTTCAAATAAAGGTTCTCAGTCAGAATCAGAACCAGAGGTTGAAGGGAGAGTGGGAATGTGATGGTCACTACCATCACATGGTTTAGGCCCAGAAGGGGAGCCGATGAAATAACCAACTTCCCCAGAAAGGCTTTCTTTTGGGGGAAAGTTTGTAGGTCTCTTAGGAGTAGACATTTCTAAGAAGATTAAAAAGAGAGAAAACACACAGAAAAAGCGAACAAGAGATGAAGAAGGTACCTAGGAACGGTGAAGGAGTAAGGGCCAGGGAAGGCTGGAAGACAGCAAGGAGAAGTTGACAGCAAGAAAACAAGGAGAGGGTTTTTATGCAGAGAAACACTGGGAAACAGAGAAGAGTTTTCTAGGTTAAGAAAGGAAGTACTTATAGAGAGAGAGGAGGAAGATGAAACGTGAAGAAGAAGTGACGGCGTGGGGTGCAATTAATGCACACAGGCCTGATGTCACTAAATGATGATGGGCGCGGCCCACGAAGGGTCAGGGCCAATACCACAGAGACACGTGCCAAATCCTGAACTGACAAACAGAATTCAAAACAGCAACGAATTGGGATGAATTTATGTCGCTAGGACAGGTCAAAGTCGGAAGTCTAACGGCATGCCAAACGACATACCGTAGACTTGGGGGCAACTGTTATGGACAGGTCTCACGTGAGGGGCCTATGCCGTCGATGCCATGTTGTGTTCCCACGACATGGACATCCGACTTAAGGCTCAAGGGACATCACCCCCACGTGAAGACCGTTACAGATCCGTACCTACCGCCGCAATTCACGGAAGTATGACAATGACATGTTTGACTTTGGTGACCCTGTTTACACTATAAATACCTATGATTCATCTTCATTTGGTACGCTTTTCATTACTCAATACCTGAGAATTATTCCCTGTGACACATAACTGACTTGATCGTCGGAGTGCTTGCAGGTACCCACCCCTCACCGCCAGGTGAGTGGCCGGAGTCATCCAACCACCGCACCGGAGACCAAATAGAAGGCCATATCCGTCATGCCATGTGCATGACGGAACAAGTTGTTTTTTCAACGACAGAGTATTTCAACCCTTAGATCAATTAAAATAAGACTAATTTCTATTAGAGTTGATATTGACACTCTCATTTTGATATTGCTACTCAATAAAAATAGAACTATTTTGTTCGCTAGAACAACGTTACAAGACTTAATTAAAACTTTTTAAAGTTATAGGACCAAAATGAAATAAAAAAAAATTTACAGAACTAATTTACTAATTTGACCTTAATTTTACGTCAAACTAAGGAATATGGTCCCCCTTTTCAAGTTCTCTATCTTGCGCTGTGTGTCTTGTGAGATCGATGGGGAATATTAAGAAGAATTTCAAAAACTTGTTAATTTGGGTTTGAATAGAGAACAAAATGATCGGATTTGGGGTTTTTATTGAAACAAAGTCATTTTTTTTTTGTCTTGTGTCACACTTAACGTGCCATGCTGGTAGTTTGTGACGGGGAATTGACGCCACGCAAGAGCTGCTCACCATATCAAGAGGCCGAAAGTAAATTCTTAATATAGGCTCTTTTAAAATTATTATTAAAAATTAACTGAAATTTTTTTTTTATTTAAAGTCTATTAAATTTTTAACATGTAAAATTATTTATTAAACTATTATAGTTAATTTTGTGTAACATTTCATTCAATTAATTAAGTAATATTGTTGACTTTGAAAAATATTTTAATGATTTTAGTTGTGAGAAAATTAATTTTATTTGGACAATGAAATTGTTCATATTATACGTAAAACACCAATTTAGAAACCAAGATTATTTACATACCTGATGAATAATTATTATTTTATCCTGACAAAAAGGGCACACTTAAGAAAAAAAAAAAAGCAATACACACGTTAACTAAATAATTATACTATAAAGTTAAAGTTGATACAACATCTTTCTTGAACAAGGCTATCAAAAAAGTCATACTATAAAGACACTAACTTTTCTGTACAGCTCAAGTATTTAAAAATTTTTTGAAGACCTATCTATGCTTTTTATTAGAAGCTCAAGTGTATTAGATCCTTTATTTTTATTTTTTCTTTTCCCATCACTTGAAACAAGGAGCTGACATTAGCTTAAATTTGAGGAGGAAAGGAGGAGTGAGCCTTCACTACGTGATGCGGGGCTTATGAGAGATGAAAGTGGAACTAACAAAGTGTGCTTATCCCCATTCTATACTATTTTTCAATTTTTTTTAATCAATTACTTATTGATAATTAACTATTTAAATTAACTTATTGATAAATTAACCAATCAATACCTCAGTTAATCTTCTCATTTTTAAATTTTTACTGATAAGGCCTGTCAAATTACAAATAATTAGCTAAACTTTAATTAATTAATCTCAAAAAATTAATTAATTAATTATATATAATTAATCAATCACCATTTTTTTTTCAATTTTTAATAGTGTCCGAATAAAATTAGATATTCACATGCTATATTAAAAGAAATAGATTACCCACGATTTTGAGAAAACCACAACTAAATTAAAGATCATAGCCAGATATTTCAGAACCGTGGCTAAATGCATGCATTAAAAAATGGATTACTCGCAATTAGGGAAAAAACCACAACTAAATTAAGAGTTATGAACAAATTAGAACTGCATCTATATGTCTGCATTTAAAAAAAGGATTTCCGGTAGTTTCTATCTAAACCATGGGTAATGTCATGTACTTACCCGCACCCTAAAAAAATCTTTAAAATAACCCGTGTTAATAAAAAAACTTTGGGAATGAATTGAGGGTATCCACCGAAGAGTAATTCCCTATAGATAGAGATTATAGACATCATGAAGATTCGAATTCTTAGAATGTTTAAAGGACTCAATTATTAATTATCTACTCATGCTGAAGTGTATTGATATTATCTGAGTTAAATTGAGACACCTTCAAAAATATTTATCAAAATTAAATTAAATAGACATAATAACATATTAATGTTGTAACGAGTGATGCTTAAAATTTAAATGGCTCGAAATCTTAGGTAATTATTAACGTATAGCACTCCTATTCTACGGTGGACTTTAAAAACACAATGCAAGTTTTTAATTACTTGTTCAAAATAAAAATAAACTAGGATTGAGAGTGGTAAAAAAATAGAAAAATGTGATTGAGCATGAATTCAATGTCATCGTCTAAAACGGGCAGTGATGAATGGATTTCGTTTGGCCGTGTCTCTATCTACTGGAAAAAAACTACAACGGCGGTGGTGTTCGTAGCGGAGTTGCCTGGACTTAAGAAGGAAGATGTCAAGGTGGAGATCCACGAAGGGAAATTCCTCCACATTCGCGGCTTAAAGGATCCCGAACTTGGTGATAAAACTGTCACGTGGCACTGCGTGGAGAGCATCACCGACGCATTCAACCGCCACCTCACACCGCCGGAAATGGAGAATAGTCTCGATCTTGATGAGAAAACTACTGTCACGCCGTGTTATTACACAAGAGACACATTCAACCTTCAATTCTGGCTGCCGCCAATTGAGGTTGAAAAAGTTTCTGCTACCATGGATAACGCTCTCCTCACCGTCACCATGCTTAAGGAACAACGTAATAACATGTACAATTATTTTATCATCCCCATTTCTGGTTGATGTCACTCAAAACATATAATAGATTCAAAATAATGGTGTTATCTTCCTTACCATAAAGAAATAAATTAAAAGGTTATCAATGACTTATATATATACATATATACCTTCATTTTATTTTTGTCAAATACATTTTACTATTTTTATAAATAAAAATAACAAATAGGAAATGAGCCTTTAATCTTTTTCATCAATTGAATTTCTATTCCACAAGAAACAGGCCCAAGGCACAAGGAACAATACATTTTTCTTGTACGAAGTGACCGAAACAATGAAAAAAAAATAAAAGATGAGACTGTCAATACATTTCGCTAGCAATAACTAGTTAACTACACACTATCTTAATTCTTTATCAATTTTTTTTTGAAGAGTTATATTTTTCATTTTATCTCTTCTTTATTTATTACCCAATTATTAATATTGTTAACTTTTTCTCTTTCTCTTTTCCTTTTCACTTTTTTCTTATCTTTTTCTTCCTATCTTATCCTATAACTTAAAATTTAGTTGTACACCAAATATTATATTATTTTTTTATAACGTCTTTTTTTGGCACTTTTTATATTTATATTTTTTTCATATTTTATTATTCTTTTTTTTTATCATACCAATAATTCATTATAACATCATTTTTTATTGCTTTGCCTATTAGAAGTTGGTTCAAGTTTGGAGAAAAATAAATGCAAACCAATCAAATGCTATGGTTTAATATAATTTACGTTTGTGCAACAAAAGTTAAAATAAACCTGAATCAAACCAATTTGAACAACAATACATTGATTTTATTTGAGTCATTGAACTAATTTAAAAAACTAAAAATTATTATTTAGTTTTAACAACATCAAATATCAAATAATAACTAATATTTATTAATTAAATAATATTCAAAATGTACATTATAAAAATACACAATCCAAATCTAATAAACTACATAAGTATAAATCTATTTCGAATATCAAAATCAAAGCTAAACATAAAATGGTATAACTCTAATATAATTTTGATTTTAATGGTCGTCCTTTTGGTAGGAGATCGAAAAATCGAGCAAAATAAAATTAAAAGAAAAGAAAAATCTGAATAAAGGTGCAATTTCCTTTGTTTTGTTGAAGATAAATGAGGTTCTACCTTATTTCTCTCCATTCTATTTCTTTAGTGACGAAGAAAGGGTAAGAGTATACAAAATATGGAAGTGATATTTTCACTCCTAAAATTCTATTGTCACTCCTTTTGAATTTTTTTTTAATTTAAACTATATTTTTTTACTAATCAAATTAAAGCATTAATAACTAAATATTATTAAAATATTGATAAAAGGAACGGAAATAAAGTTTTTGGAGTGGCAATATCAATTCCCTACGAAATAAATAAATTTTATCTAATCATCATGTTGCATATAGGGTCCTCAAGTCCAAATTGTTAAAATTTGGTTCTCAAATCAATAGAGGTCAAATTTAATCGATTTGGACTTGATGACAGAGTTTAAACCAAACCAAACGAATTAAAAGTGAGTTGATTTATTAAGTAAAACGAGTTAACTCTGTCAATAAAATACTATACATAAGTTTTCTTTTCTTTTGTAGTTGAACTACGAAGAATTAAAATTGTAATATTTTATTGTTGATGTAGGCTATAAAAGACCGGGCTTGTTCCTGTAAGTTATGTTTGTAAAAAGGGAAAAATGCATTAAAGCCCTTTGAGGTACCTAAAAATTACAGTCCCCCGAAAACTATACAAAAAATTACACTTCACCCCTTTTATCTAACAGATACTAACATCATTCAACCATATGTTAACCACGGTTAACTCTCTTACAGCCATAGGAAGTGAAAAATTCAACCGTATTGTTCCACTAGAATGAGGTAGACTAATAGAATAAGCGAACAAGCTTGAAGGTGGTCATTGAAAAAAACCACTACAGTGAATCAAAATTTTCATTAACAACTCTCACATTGGGGGCGCAGAAAATTAAAAAAATCTTGTGCTAATCAAATTGCTAAGTTCACTTATCAAATCATCATCTTTTTCTTAATATAAACATAAAAATAAAAAAAATAAAAAAAGCAGAATATAGAGATCTTCAAATCAAAAGGCAAAGAGGCCCTAATTATTAATCTCCCAAAAAGATCCAATCTAATTTCTTAGTTGAGTATTTGGGCTGGTTTTCGGGTTTGGACTCTTCCACTTTGAATTCTAAGGTCCCGAATTAGACGATGGATCAGGTGACGGAGAGGAGGAGGGTGATCAGAAACTACATCTTGGGGGGAAGCGAATTGGCTCAAGGTCGTTCTCGGTGGTGTGGCGTTGAAGGCACTAGGTGCACGGAGCAGAGATGGCGATAAAAGACACCAACAACCTCAGGTCTGAGATTTACATCTTGGAGCGCATTAACCATCCAAACATCGTTTGTTTACTAAAATTGATATTCATATAATGATTTGGTTTGCATAATATAATTAATCTTAGCATTTGTCTCTACTAGGTGCGGTGGATCACATGTGAAAACCGACTCTCCCCCATAGGTGGAAACACAAGGACTATTAAGAATTGAAAAAAAAAAAGAAAAAAAGAAAAAGAGGTTAACTATAGTTAAAGATGAGAGTACATTAACGGAATGTTCTATTCCAATTAGGATCTGTTAAGACAATAGGAGTGGAGTGCAATTTATTATGTAGTTTTGGGCTAAGTGCAATTTGTATATACCTTAAGGAGGTTTAGTGCGTTTTACCCTTATAAAAATTAAATGTAATTAATAAAATGACATTCTATTTTAAATTTAGTTTAATCGGATTTCCAAATTTTGTTTGATGAACTACATTTATTATGTTTTTTTTATATGCCAAAGCAATGTTATTGATAGTCAAAATGAGTACAAGAAGTGCTCATAAAGAGATTATACAAGAAGACATAGCAGCCAAAAAGCTGAAAAAGAAAGAGAAATTAACCCTTTAAGCATAATAAAAGAGACATACACTAATCAGACAAGGAACAAAAAGAACCCCTATTAAGATAAAACAAGTATTAGGATCTTATTTTCACCAAGTCATAATTTGAACGACAACCACCCGTTGGGAATTAAACACAACTACATTTCTCCATAGCCATATAGGTCAAATTGTTGCAAACCAAAACACCAGACCCTTCCTTTTTAACTCTTTCCCACCAATAAACCCCTAAAATGTAAAAACCAAGTAGTATTTAGCGAGTAGTATTTAGCGAATGAGCCATTACACATTGAACCTCAACCAAGCCAACACCTTTCTCCAAATTAAATTAGAAATTGCACATTCTAAAAATATGTGCTGCTCATTTCATCATTTTCACCACATAGTGGGCAGCCCAGTGCCAATCCAGGAATAAGAATTCCTCTCCTTGCCAAATTTACTCTACAGGGCAATTTTTGTTTGAAAAGTAAGCAAGAGAACACAAACACTTTTGGAGGAGCAAATGCCTTCCATAAATATTTAAACACAGAGAAGAGCTCACTAGATAAGGAAGAAAGAGAAGGCATTTAGCAATTATCCATGAGTACGCAGTCTAATAGTAAAGCCTTCCTCCCCTCCCAGAACCCATTCCCAGGACTCGCAAATTGAGGGGTTAAGGCTCACTCCTTGTAGCTGCAGTAATAACTCTTCTAAAAGATTATTCTCCTAGATAAATAAATCTCTTCTCCTATTTAACCTCCAAGACCAAGAAAGACCATCCCAAGAAGGAAAACTCTACATTGAAGCATCTTTATTCTCCAAGATTTGAAATAGACGAGGAAAAGCCTCACAAAGAGATTGATTTCCAAACCAATGATCTTCCTAAAACTGAGTATTTATTCTATTACAAATTCTTTTCTTTATCCATGTCAAGAACCCGCATGAGTTTTTAAAATTACAAATGCCACACAAATCAGCCCACTTCTGAGAGCATGAAGCACACCTCTACTTTAACAGCTCCAACCTCCAAGAGCAAGAGTTCCGGAATCTAGCCATCATAATTTCTACCCACAATCCATCTAGTATTGTAAGAAATTTCCAAGCTCATTTAGATAAAAAAAAAAATGCTAAACTAAAAGCCATCAAATCTTTTATTCTCAGCCCTCCCTCACTTTTTGGTTTACAAATATCCTTCCAACTCATCCAAGCAACCTTATTTCTATCAGAATTTTCTCCCCAAAGAAATCGTCTTTGAATATTTCTAATTTCCTTTATTACTCCCACAAGAGCCTTGTAGAACGATAAAAAATAAATAGGTAAACTATTTAAAACAGAATTGATTAAAGTTACCCTTCCACCCAAGGAGATGTGATGACCCTTCCATAAAGCAAGACGGTTCCTAATCTTATCAATCATCGATTTTCAAGTGTTTTTTTCTCCTAGCACTAACCCCTATTGGAATCCCCAAGTAAGTAAGAGGAAATTGAGCCAATCTACAATGCAAAAACATAGATGCAGAGACAAGAAAGTGAGAATCTACATTAACCCAATAAAAGTTGCTCTTACTGAAATTAATTTTTAGTCCTGAAGCTAGTTCAAAACAGCGGAGGATAGATTTAATAATGAGTAAAGCACCACATAAGTCCCCAACTTTACAAGAAAAATTCACATAGGTCCTTGACTTTTGGAGGAGCTCATCTAGGTCCCTAACTTTGTCCAACGTTGTTTAGTTAGGTCCCTAACGTTAACCACCGTTAACAGAAATCCAATGTGGCACTTAACGTGGTATTTAAAGTTTAAATGGGTTCCTGTGTTTGAATCAAAAGTTCAAATCAGTCCTTATCTTATGCATCAAAAGTTCAAATAAGTCCCTATGTTTATTATTAAAAGTTCAAATCAATCCCTATGTTATTTCTGTTAATGGTGTTAAAATGGTGGTTAACGTTAGGGGCCTAGGTGAACAATGTTGGACAAAGTCAGGGACCTAAGTGAACTCTCATGAAAGTCAGGGACCTAAGGGTGAACTTTCATTGTAAAGTTAGGGACTAATGTGGTAATTATTTCATTTAATAACCCATAGATTTTCCTAGGACACCTCACTAACAACAATCGTATCATTTGCCTATTGAAGAATTGAAATTTCTACCCCCCCAATTTTAAAACCTTTGAACCTTCCAAAACTTACAGCTTGTCGCATAAGACCAGTTAGACCTTTAGCTACTAACAGAAAAAGAAACGGAGCTAACGGGTCGCCTTGTTTCAATCCGCGTTGGATCTTTACCTCTTTGGAAGGACTTCCATTCACTAGAACTGATAAATCCCTCGAAAAAAATACAAACTTATATTCATTCAAGAAAAGTCTAAGAGAAACCACACCTTATCAGCATATATTCTAGAAAGATTCAAGAAATTGAATTGTAAGCTCTTTCAAAATCCACCTTTAGAATAAAACATGGCTTCCAAGATATCTTTGCATAATCAACAATTTCAGACAAAATAGCCACTCCATCAAGTATATTTCTAGCTTTAAGGAAAGCTGATTGACAATTACAAATCAACGTAGAAAAAGTCTGAACAAGGAAAAAGTCTTTGGACTCAAAGAACACTTAAAGAGATACTTACATTTAAGTCACCAAAAGAATTATAAAAATCTAATATTTTCCCTTTAATTAATGAATATTTTTAAAATTATTTTTTGTAGGCAAAAATGCATCCACATGAATTTAAACCGAAGAGCTATTTCTTAAAGCTTCACTGTCCAGTCACTAGAACAACTTATTAGATGCATTTCAAAGCTTATTTACTATATATATTAATATCATTTTTCTAAAATGTTTTAAGAAAATGATGAACAATAATATTTTGGTATTTTACAAGGACAACAAACTTAGGATTATTTTCTATGAAATAGTAACACTTTATCTTTATAGGGACACCTTTTGTTAACCACGTACTCCTAATTTCTTTTTACTTTATCAAACTTTAAATAATTTTAATTTTTTTGTACCAAAAAAAATTAATTTTCAAATAGGTCAAAATAGTAAGTTGTGTAAAAAACTCATGAATATGAACAACTTCACTAGATAATGAAACCAATGCTAATTGTTACTTGTGAGCAAAACAATGCACATAATATAGGAAAAAAAGAATTAATTTGTGATACTTGATATAAAATTCAATGCAAATCTGTCATATTCCCCAAGCAATGACATACCAAAAAAATGCAGAACCAACGTGACCAAGCCCCACTTGCTATTGCCGGTGAAAACCATCGCAAACCAATTAAATAAAAGTTTAAAATGAACAAAATATTAATATAATTAATCAGACCATCATAGAGACCAATTTTCTCGGACCATTATAAATACATTGGTGATTTTTGTACAACAATTATTGTATAACAATATGATTAAAATAATAATATTTTTCTTGAACATTAAAATAAAAAGGAATGGAGTCGAGGGAAGTTAAAAAAAATATTATTATTTTAATAATGTTGTACATTTGTTATACAAAAATTATTATTCCTGTAAAATATAGAATATTTTTTTGAAGGAAGATAATGTTTGTTCTTGAAGCTAGTCATTATAGCTTAATACATCACTTGATTACTGTGTGTGATTGCAAATATTTGCAATTGTGTGAATTCGAAACGTTTTTACTTAGTAAACCATCAAATTGATTTCTAAACTCACACGCAACGGTCATATTAATCCCTAATCTATTAAACTTTTAAGTTGGTCTCAAAACTTTTAAAAAAATCAGTATATTAGTTCCTATTCAGTCCCCATTTAGGGACTAATTTGCCCAATAATTTATAAGTTTAGAGACGAATTTAAATGTTTCAAAGACTAATATGATAGTCGCCTCTCATAGTTTAGGGACTAATTTGACCCTTTGCTATGCTTCATATGATTCCAAATCTGTTAAAGCAAGTAATCAGTAAAATAGTGCTTCTGCAAATGAACTTAATTTTTTTTTTTAAAAAAAAAGAGGCAAAGAAGAATCTCTGTGAGCTAGAGGAGAAATCCAAAATTAAGCCTGATGTTCCTCAAGAGGGTTCCAACATTTCGTTCTGAGAATTCTCACAATTCCTGGCATTGGGCAGAATTAGAGAGACAATGGCAATGCAGTTCCGCATCCTCCAGGTTGGTCAGATGACTGATAAAACTTGTTTTGAGTAGCAGGTCCTTGGTTTGAATTCATGTAGACGCACTTTAGCCTATAAAAAAATGACAATAAAGTTCCTCTATAATAGCTGAAAAACTTTGAATCTCCAATATACTGAAAAATTGTATCCAACAGAATCCTGATGAGTTTCTCTAATTAACCTAACTAATAACAATCCTCTGCTATAAAAAAAAAAACTAACTGCTTATCTTGAAGAACTATCTCCATCTACTGTTTGCAGAAGAATGCAAGTATAATAAATAAAGATAATAATTAGCAAATTAATAAAATTGAGCCAGAGATAAAATTAAAACTAAAACTGCATTGTCAAAAGATAAATATATTGTCAGATTTTATTTTATCTATTAACCTTTTTATTGGGAATGTGTATAAAAAAAAGAACAAAAAGATAAAATAAAAACAAAACTACACTTAACGAAAGATAAAAAATAAGATTTAAACTGCATTAAACAAAAGATAAATATAAGAATGTTTTAAATTATAATTTTAAAAAACTTGAAATTAATATTTTAATATAAACAATAGCTGAACAAAAGATAAAAATTTAAAAATTTTTAAAATTAAAATTCGGGAAAATTGAAATTAATATTAATATTTTAATATAAACCATAGCAGTAGGAATTGATTTGCCACAAAATTAGAGACTCAATTGTATATACTGCATGTAGATATAGATAGATATATTGCATGGACAATTAATCTAATAGATTATTGAAATCATGCTTGAAGTTAACAAATTTTAGACGCTATTCTGCTAAGTCAAGAAAAAAAGGTTTTCAAAATACATTCCATAATGAAAACTTTTTCCTTTAAATGTTTTGTCTTATTAAAGTGCATTTCCATAGAATTCTATATATTCCGTCTACAGAGTTTCTCACCTACTAGTTAGACTATAGTTGTTAACAAAAAAGAAAAGAAAGAAAAAAACTATAGTTAAATTGACTTTGAATATCTCAATCATGTTTCTTAAATTACTTATTTAGAAAAATGGAACCATTTTAGTCGTTGATTGACAGCTTAGAATGTGATATCACAGTAGAGAATTCCACACATACAAAGATGTGAAATGTGAAATGCTTTGTAATAAACGGAAAATTTCTTCTTGATGATTTTTGCAAAGTTAAGTTCCTATAGATAAGACAAAACTTGTAAAAAAGACCAAATCAATTTGCATAGCCAGTAACGTAGTTGTTTGAACATCAACAGGAATCTGAACCTTAGAATGAAGACAAGTTATATATAGACATCAATTCAAACCTATTTAACAGTAGCAGCTTGATTTAATATCCATTAATCATATTTTCAAGCACTTTCCTTCTCTTTCTCCAGAGCAATCAATGGCAGAAGCAGCACAGAGGTAACATTTTTTCTTAATTGGATTCTAATTTTACCAACTTACTATTCAATCAACTGAACACTCAAATGGAAGAAGTGTGTAAATGTAATGAAGTTCTTGTTTGATAAAATCTTAGTTTTTTTTTTTTTTTTAATCAGTCAAACACACACACAAACAACAGTAAATCTCTTCCTAAATCTGCATTTCTAAGGATCGAACCCCACACCTTGAGTTTTAAAAGCTCCACCTTATCTGACCTCTTAGTGCCATTTGAGCTACAAGCTCTCGGCAAAATCTATGTTAGTTAATTTGTTAAAGTGGTTGGTTTCTAGGTACGCTGTTGTGACAGGAGCAAACAAGGGAATAGGATTTGCAATTTGCAAGCAATTAGCATCTAATGGGATCAATGTGATGCTAACAGCCAGAGATGAGAAGAAGGGTCTAGAAGCTCTTGAGAAATTCAAAGAGTTTGATCTTCCTGGCATTGTGATTTTTCATCAACTTGATGTTACAGATCCTTCAAGTATAGGATCACTTGCAGATTTCATTAGGAACCAATTTGGAAAACTTGATATCTTGGTATATAGACATATTTACTCTTTGTGATTCTTCTAATATAGCCTTCACTTACTTTTCCTAGTTGATTTATGAACTATATATATATGAGTTTCATTGGTAGAAAACAATTGAAAAATCACAGGCTATCTATTATCTTTCATATATATATTTTTCTTTTGACTTTGAAGCTGTGTGTTAAGGTAAACAATGCTGGAATTCCTGGAGCACAAGTGGATGGAGAGGCTTTGGCAGCTGCAAATATTTTGGTATTTTGTTTCCCCTTTCATGTGTTTACATAATTCTGAGAGTAGCAAGGGCAATTCTGATATTTTGTAGAATTATTTTACCCATCTATAAAGAAAGAGACTCACATATTGTACATAATTTCAATCTTCAATTAGTACACGCGTTGTGATGATATATGATCGGATGTAATTTATGTTAACACAAATCCCGATCAATTTCTTAATTTTCCTTAAAGTACTTTCACATTGAGCCAAATAAACTGCTTCGTGCCCTACAGTTGTATAATTTTCCTCATCAAACTCATTCAAAAGAAATAATAATGTTTCTTTTGTTGTTTTTGGCTATACACAGGAAAATGCTGGCCGTGTTGATTGGAGTAAAATAGTAACTGAAACGTATGAATTAAGTGAAGCAGCTCTGAAAACAAATTACTATGGAGCCAAAGAATTGACAATAGCACTTATTCCTCTTCTCCAGTTATCAGACTCACCAAAAATTGTCAATGTTTCCTCATCCATGGGAAGGCTTGAGGTATATGCATGATACTAATAAATTCTATATATCCACCATGGTAACTCAATTAGAAACTTTAAAGTTTATTTGAGTTGCATTTCTATTTTTTTGTTCTCATAGATAATTATAAAATTGTCGCATTATTTTCATTTCAAAACACAGGAAAGGAAAAAATCTTGTTTCTAATGTTTCTTGTAGGAATATAAAAAAAATTAGAAAATAAATTGACAAATTTCTAGTTATTAAACCAAACAGATTCTTAACTTTTGAAATCATTAACACTATTTGTCCACGTTGTATTTGGAAATCAGATGCTCTCCAGCCTTGGATCATCCAGCAGGTGGGGAAAAAACACTTGACCGCATACGGTCGAGTTGTTTTTAGGTATTAGTTGAAATTTTTGTTATGCAGGACATAAAACAACTAGACCGCATGCGATCTAGTGTATTTTTCATCAGCTGGACGGTTCAGTGCTGGAGAGGATCTGAATCCCTGTATTTGCAATGATATGATTCTAAAATAAAACGGTTATGTAAAAATTAGCAATTGATTCAAAATTATTAAAGTTATTAATTATATTTCACTTGATCTATTAGTACAAGTTGAAGATGATGCTAATTGTCAAGTAATTTTTTGCAGTACATGCCAAATGGATGGCCTAAAGAGGTACTAAGTGATGTTGAAAACCTTACAGAAGAAAAGATTGACAACATTTCAAATGAGTTTCTAAAGCATTTTAAAGAGGGTACCCTAAAAACTAACGGGTGGCCTCTTGCTATGCCAGCATATAGTGTCTCAAAAGCTGCTCTAAATGCCTACACAAGGATTCTGGCAAAGAAATACCCTTCTTTATGCATCAATGCTATTTGCCCTGGCTTTGTGAAAACAGATATAAACTACAATACTGGTATTCTCACACCTGATGAAGGTGCTGAAGCTGCTGTGAGTTTGGCATTGCTACCAAATGGTAGTTCTTCTGGCCTCTTTTTCTTCAGAAGTGAAGAGAAACCATTTTGATCAAGAATTGTTGCTAGAAAAAGGAATAATATATATATATGAAGTCTAGTTAGTCATGTTACAAATAGATTTATACATTCAAAACTTAATATTAACTATTGAGACTCATGTTTCATAATGTTGTTTATTATGATTTAAGATTTTAAATTGTAGCTATGGTTGCAACACGGTAAGATGCAGCTAGATGTGATATAATAATATGACCATTTTAAACTGTAATCATAATATGATATGGCTGTTGTGGTTATAGAAGCTATAGTGTCGTGGACTTGTGGTCCAACTATTTAATGTCTTTGGCAATGATGATTAGACTAGTTTTACATTATATCAAATAAATTTGTCATTGGGATGTGTTTTGAAGGTAGCTTTTGTGAGAATATTTCCAAAACATTGTGGTTTTTATTAAGTGTTGTATATTTAATTACAGAGTATCATTATTATTATAAATAAAGAGTTTATTAATCTCTCTTTAAAGAGGTATAATGAAATTAATTCATTATATATTATACTTTATTTGTGTGTTAACCACCAAGGAGTTATTTAACTACCAAGGTGTTATGTAACTTCCTGTGAAAAGTTACAACTACTTTTTATGAAAGGTTCTGACTCTGTGATGTTAAGAAGGCCTATATATAGAAGTGCATATGAAGCACTAAGATACAGAACACAACACAACATTCATTCTCTCATCTCTTCCCTATTTAGAAAGCATAACAAATTCAATTACTTTTATCTTTATGCGCAAGGGATATCAGTAATATTATCGTTGTGTAAAACCCATTGTTGTCACGGCTTGAGTTTCTGGAAGTGTAAAACAGACTCAACGAATTTTCATTGTATCCTGCAGGAAATTCGCTAAGCAACCCATTTAACATCCAAGAGTTATAAATTGGTGGGGGCGAATTAAGCCTAAAGGAAAGTGTACGATAGCACACGCCTTGAAGAATTGTGCAACTTTCTTTCCTTCTTCTATTTTCTTTTAGACTCTTCAAAGTTCCATTACCACCGATTGTTATTATTGTAACACCTTTCTATGATTTTTAACGTTTTACTTATAAATGTTGTTCAGATAAATGATCTTAAGAATTACATTTTTTTTATTTGGTACAAATGAGAGTACCAAAGTTTGAACTTAAGAGCTTGTGCATTGTAATTCCTACCTACCAAACTCCTTACTACTAACCCAATCCTAGTGACTTTCAAGAATCAATATTTTGTTTTATTTTTGCTAAAAAAATATATATTGGGGTGAATTAACAATCTTATGATTCTAAAATATAAACCATCGACCTATCAATTGTTAGAAAACACACTTATAAAAAAAATTGAAAAGGAATTGTATTTTGATTAGAAAGTCTATTTAAATATTTTTAATGAAATTCAGATATTGTTAATTTTATTCATTATAAAAATTAATATTTTAAAATTATAATAATTTCTTTAACAAAATTAAAAATTATTTAAATTGGAATTAAACATCATAAACATATAATACGAAAAGAGTAATGATTCTCCGATAATTACTATTCAAATGTATAGTTTTATTTTTTTAAAAAAAATGGTTAAATGAGATTGTATGTTGGATGTGTCATGCGTGAATAGTAATTGTGGACCATTTTTTTTTAAAGACAACATAAACATGTGCACTTGTTGTTAATCGTGTAGCAACGCTTCGCGCTATTGAGTGGTTTTGGGAGTGCATGGAGGCCAGATTCCATCAAATTGATATTTGGGAAGGCCGAATCCTGAATGAGAATGCTGCTTCGTATCGAGGCCTTACTTACATGTATCAGGCCCAATATGATCATGCTCAGGCACAAGACCTCAACAAAATGTCTACTTACCGCCTGAGTACTTTGAGGGTCATATGGGTTGGTCAAGGGACAGACCTACTTATCCGGGGAAGGCAAGGCCATTTGGAGCTAGTAATGGAAGTACTGATGCCCGTAATGATGATGATGGTGATGGTGATGGTGATGGAGGAGCTGCTGAAGAATTCTTACGCGAGATGGAACTTGATGAGAATTGAATGTCTAGTTCTAGGCATAAGGGGTGTATTATAGTGGCTAGAAATATACAAGGCTTTGGACATCTCTCTCCCATCTAACTAGCCTATATCAAGTATGAGGTGAACCATACTTGTATTATAATTAGTTCTTGTATTATTCTAGTATTACAAATATATTGTGCTTGATGTGAATAGTTCAAATAATGTCCCTTACACAATATTTCTCAAACACTTTTAATCATTAAAATTGAACAAAATGTTTTTCATGAAAGAATTATTCGATAGCGAATGTGTTGAGTTTGTTAATTGTGAAAACTACTATAACTTATAATTGGAAGTGGTTTGAAAATGTTTGTATACTTAACCTTTGCTTGAATTTGTGTCAATTATGAACCTTGATAAGTTGGCATCAGGAAATCTATCGTCATGATTCTTGTGAGCCATATCGAGAGATTTGTTTGTAGAGATAGCATCAATGTTTATAAATTTAGATTATTTAAGTCTAGAGAAGAGTTCCATATTAAAATGTTGTAAAGTTTAATGAGGATTTTGGGTACACTAATTGAGTTCGTTCTCTTTGCATACTACACACCTTCAAAATCTTCATGCCATTACAATGTAAGGGTGATTAGCGTAAGTTGAAGTGGACTGTGTCATCAATGTTAGGTAGGACCTCAACCTTGAGAAGAGTGCATATGGTCATAACACTTTATAGGATACTCTAGGGTTGATTTGGAAAAAGAAATTGAGGAATCTATCTTTTCTTTCATGTATCTCATATACATTATAAAATTTGAAAAAATGATTTGGATGATAAGGAGATACCCATGATAGAATATCATAGATGCAAGTTTGATTTTCGTTAAAAAAAATATTTTGAATTTGATAAAGTAATTTATGGTAAATTTTTTTGAATTGAAATGACATATTTTTAATAAGGTGTTTGATGTTGTGCATGAAATGAAAAAGATGTTTAGATTCAGAATGAAAAAGGTTTACCAACAGCAAAAATATATATAGGCAGCAAAGCAATAAATGCAGGAACAATCAATTGAATAGGGATTTTCAGAATACTTACCACATAAGTTTAATAACATACTACAAAGCCATAAATGAAAGAAGACCATCAGTTGTATTAAAGACTGGAGACCAAAATAATGAGACGAGAAACAAGTCAAATCAAAAGGATGTTGAAGATACAAATGTCATTGGGATTTTGTGTGACGGACAGTCCCTTCACACAGATTTCCGATGACCTTTGAATCTTCACTGTCTTTTGTTTTGACTTATGCCTTATCTCATTAACTTTGGTCTTCAATCTTCAATACCGCTGGTGGTCTGCTTTAATTTATGGCTTCCTAGTTTGTTTTTAAGCTGATGTGGTAATATTTTGAAATTTCCTATGCGATTGATTGTTCTTGCATTTATTGCTTTGCTGCTTATATATACTCCTACTATTGGTAATGCCTTCTTCATTCTGAATCTAAACTCGTTTTCCTTTCCTTCACATAATGTCTAAAGAGAAGAATAAAAGGAAAAGGAAAAAGAAGAGTATGAATCATTACCATAAACTGCAGCGACAACCATCTCAAGCAAGAAGTTTGCTCTCAAGTCATCTCTAGTGATTAAGAGATAAGGAAAATCATACCTAGTGTCCAATGCGTACTATTTATGGAACCAAATTTTTAGTATGAAATATATAGTGAGAAGCTATGAAGGACTTGAATCAACATTTTCAAGTTAAGACCTTAATCAAAAAGGGTTTTGATTATTAGTCAAAATGATACACAAACCTTAAAAAAAGTTATTAGATTTGTACTCAGAATGCCGTGATGGTAAGAGAAACATTTTATTCCAAATGACAATGACAACTTTATTGGACTTATATTGAAATTGTCAAGACTTACTCAGAGACTCCTTTGATCACATGCAAGTTTTATAGCTCTCTGGCCACAGTGATCAAAATCATATCTACATAGTTAGAAAGACATTTTACTTTGAATACATACGTTCCAAGTGTGATGTTAGAATTTTCTTTTAGTGGTTAGTCATGCACAAGGAAACAATAGGAGAAAGACTTCAATCAAACACGTGTTTGTTTGACAAAAGGCAATTTCTACTACAAACCCATGGGAAATTAACCAGATTAGAGCCCGTGAATTATATCAATGATGGGATAACCAACGGGCATGAGTATCAACTTCCCAAGACACATGTATGTCAACAAATCATTCAAGACTTTGTTTAAGTTCTTTTCTTTTCTTTTTGATTTATCCTTTGTTATTAATCTGCCCAATCAGAGCATTATATATAGGAACCTTGTTGTACATAAGAAATATGCAAAGAACATATGCAAAAAAACTTACATGCAAATACATGAACTTTTGTGTTAGAATAGAGAGACTTTCTCGTTCAATCTGTTTGAGACATAAAACTAGATAGAGACAAAACCAAGAATCCTGAACACAAAGGTCATTTATCCATCTTCTGACACCCAATAGTCTTCTCATTACGCCTTCAGTCACACACATCAACGTATACAACAGCATGGCTACTAACAAAAGCGTTATAGGTTATATGTAAGTCAGGATTAACCCCTGTTTGAGTCCTTATGTGTACTTTAATGAAACTTCTCAAGATGTAATATATTCAATCTTTCTTTGTTCTTATATACATCTATACTATTGTTCATATCTTGAATGTTTTTATCTAAGTTTTCATTACTCTTTTGCTATTCTGACTAGTCTTGATTAATTCTTATTATTAGTCAGAAATACATATTTGGTTGATTTAAACTTGTGAAATCATGCTTTAATTGTGACTAATCTACTTAGAATGAATCTTAGAAGAAGAAAATTATTTTTTCCGAACTGAGATCAAGGAACTATTTATTTTGGCAAATTACATGCTAAACACAAATATAGTAAAATAGTGTTGGAAAATATAGTTTTTTGAATTCTTGAAAGATTGAATAATTCATTTATGATTATTATTCTAATTCTAGTATACTTAACAAGTACCCTAACGATATTGTTTAGCAAGACCAAAAAGATAAAGGATCGTTCCTTTGTAGGTTCTTGAATGAATGAGCGTAAAAAAACACGTCTAAGTTTCTATAAGAGAGGCTACTTTCATCTCTCTTCATGGTTATTTTAAAATTATTTATAAATTGATATTTTTAAATAATTATTTATTAAATTAGGGTTGTTCACCGTTTATTTTTATATTTTTTTTAAAAAAAAAAAAAAATTCAAGGTGCTATGGGGATGTGTGCGAGAACGGTTATTATACTATTCATCCTGCCCAATACACTCATTATATTCGTAATTAAAATAATTTATTTATATAATTGTATTGATGGAGTACATTATGACCCAGGTGAAAAATCATAGTTCAAACTACGGAGAAAGCATCAGTTGAAATGACCAGCATGTCTACACTTGAAACATTAGCCTTCAATCTTGATAATATGGTAGTTATAAGAAAGTAGTTATTGTTAGTTTGATGGCCTAAGTTAGTTAAGCTTTTCGATAGTTAGCTTTAATTTCCTATTAAGTCATTAGCTTACCTATTAAGTCATATATAATTCTCTTGTATATTAACAGCAAACTCAGTTGTAATTGGTGATTGATCAATTCCAGATGTTAAAATCAAATCCATAAGTTTCTTGATTCTTTTTTATGTGCAAAACTACTAATAGTAAGAGGGTACCTGAAAAATAAAATAAAAAAATTAAGGGTAAATTATACTGATCTCCTCTGAACTTTTGAAGTATTATACTCTCTTCCTGCATATTTTCAAACATAACACAGATCTCCCCTAGAGTTTGTTTACGTTACACTGACACCCCTTCACGTTAACAAACAGTTAATTTTTTAACAAGGGATTTGCATATGACCTCATAGTTATGAAAAGACAATTTTATCTTTAATTGAGAAAGTTACACTAAATCAAACAAGTATTCACACTTTCACTTCAAAAAACATGAGCACTTCTGATTAAGAAGTTAATTAATGAAGAATTCAATGTCAGTTTTCATTCGTCATCTCTGAAATCCTAATATAGGAAGTGGACAACCCTTTTTAAGCTCTTGCTAAGAAGCTAACTGATGCTAAATTGGGGGTTATGAAAACACAACTAGAGAATCAACAACAATTAGTTTTTGATTCTAGTCAGGATTCTCTCACTAACATGATGAAGGATTTATTCCAGCATCTTGTTTCCTTACCTATCAAATGTCTTACCCCTGCACAAATGCAAGCTCACAAAGCCCAAGGTTTATATTACAATTGTGATGAGAAATACATCTCAGCCACAAATACACTTCTAGTAGATTTTTGTTACTAATGGTTGTTGAACCAACATATGCAATTAATTTTCAATTGTCTCCCCTGCTAATGACCATGATACTACTGGCTTTCATATGCAATTAATTTTCAATTGTCTCCCCAGGAACTCACATGATAGCCCTTTCCCTGAACACTTAAATTTCATGGGATGATAAATGGTCTTTTGGTGATGATACTAGTTGATTTCGGAAACTCACACAACATACTGTAGTCCCATATAGCTGCTCACCTTCAATTACCCTCTTCTCCAACACCTATGTTCTCAGTCGTGGTGGGTAATGAAGCGCATATATATTTCTAAGGTATTTATTCTGAGGTCCCTATCACACTATACAAGCATACATTAAGTATTCCATTTTATTTACTTCCTACAAAAGGTGTTGATGTAGTAATGTGTATTTACTTCCTACAAAAGCATACATTAACCTTCCTATATATTTCCTCCCTTCCCCGTGAAATTTAGATGTTTCTCCCCTATTACCCACCTGTTTCTACCCCAACAAAAAGGGCGCGTCGAACGCAAACATCAACAATGGCTCTATCCTTGTCTCTCAAAATGTCAAATTTCGTGAAGTTTTGATTCTATCTTAAGTGCCCTTATCAAACCAATTTCTGCTTCACATGCACCAGAGTTTTCTTTGGGTGATGATGCACTAACTCCAACTACTTTAGCTTCCTCTCCCATCTCATCTAAAGAAGTCCAATCTGCTAATCCCTTACCTGCAGAACCTATTCCTCATCGTTCTCAGTGAATCATACACAATCCTATCAAGTTACGTGATTATCAATGCAGCAATTTTCCACGACTGACTACTAAGTATCCCCTCACTCATTCTGTCTCCTATGCTTGATTATCTGATGAACATAAAGCCTTGGCACTTGCTGTATCTAAACTACTGAGCCTCAGTCTTATAAGGAAGCCTCTCAGGATCCAAACTGGATCAAAGCTATGCAGCAAGAACTTGATGCACGGGAAGCTAATGGCACTTGGACCACTGTGGGTCTGTCTTCAGGGATCATTCCAATTGGGTCAAAATGGGTTTACAAAATTAAACTCAATCCCGATGGTTCTATTGAGCGGTATAAGGCACGATTAGTAGCGAAGGATTATAACCAAGTTGAAAGTATTGATTATTTTGAAACGTTTTCACCAGTAACAAAGTTTAGAACTATACATTTATTGTTAGCAATTGATTCAGCCAAGAATCGGTTCATCCACCAATTAGACGTGAATAACGCGTCCTTGCATGGCGTCCTTAGTGAAGACGTCTATATGCAAGTACCCTCCGGGACTTCCAATGTAGCTTCAAGGAAGGTTTGCAAACTCCACAAGTCCTTGTATGGCCTAAAGCAAGCCTCAAGAAAGTGGTATGAGAAGCTTTCTAATCTCCTTCTTTCTCTCGGCTTTATTCAGGCTCATGGTGATCATATGCTCTTTACTAAGTTTAAAAAACATACTTTCATAGCTTTACTTGTTTATGTCGAAGATATTGTGCTTCTAGGCAATTCTTTGGAAGAATTTGATTTATTAAAGGACACCTTGAATAAATCCTTTGGAATTAAAAATCTTGGTCCTCTCAAGTATTTCCTTGGACTTGAGGCTGCACATTCTTCTAAAAGGGTCTCTTTATGCCAGAGGCAATATTATCTACGCCTTCTTGAAGATGCTCAAATGTAGGATTGCAAACCAGTCAAGACGCCTTCGAATCATCACTTCAGATTGTGTCAAGATGATGGACCCTTATAATGTGATCCAGCTTGGTATCGCAGAATTGTTGGAAAGTTGTTGTACTTTACCACTACACGCACCGACATAGCTTTTGCTACTCAACAATTAAGTCAATTTATTGCTACTCCTAGACGTGCTCACTACCAAGCTGTTATGCGTGTCTTACACTACTTGAAGGGTGCACTAGGGAAAGGAATCTTCTTTCCTTGATCTTCAGAAATACGAATTATGGGTTATAGTGATGCAGATTGGGGTGGTTGTCCAAACACTTGTCTCTCCATCTCAGATTACTGCTTCTTCCTCGGTGATTCCTTGATTTGTTGGTGAGCCAAGAAACAAACCACTGTGTCTAAATCTTCCTTTGAAGCAGAGTAATGAGAAATGAGTGTTAGCTTCTGCCACTTGCGAACTCCAATTGCTTTCCTATTTGCTTGTTGATTTGCATCTCATACATTGTTGCTAACCCATCTTCCATGAACGCGCCAAACATTTGGATATACATCTCATACCTTAACTAGTACTCTTATGACACTGTATATAAGACCCTAAAATTATTTATCAAAATGAAATTAAATAATAGCAATATATCAATGATTTAACGAGTGGTGTAAGGTCTTTGTTAATTAATAATTTATTAATTGAATGGCACGTTAGAGTGTTTTGCATGAAAATTTTTCAGTGCCATGTAGCACTCCTGCTTTATGGTCTAACTTTAAAAGTGCAACGTTTTACTTCCTCAGTTCACAAGCCAAAAAAAATAACTAGCGTAAGAGTGCTAAAAAGAGAAAAAATGTCATCTATCGACGAAGTTGAGGCTTTTGACCTTGATATTGTCGACGAAGTTGAGACTCCGGCGGCGCACGTGTTCATAGTGGAAGTGGTAGGGTTGAAGAAGGAGGAACTTACGGTGATTCTCCAAGGGAAGCTCCTCGAAATCTGCGGCCGTAGGACTGACGAATGGAACGGGATCACGACGTTCACGCTGCCGTACATTGCCAATTCTGAAAAAGTTGAAGCCGTCATGGAGAACAACATCCTTACCGTCACTGTGCCGGGTGATATTTGGAACGTCCCCATTTCTAGTGTGACTAACAAAAATAATTGAAAATGAACTAATTTAACAAAGAAATACTATTATGTCCTAAGTCTTGTCCTTACCACTATGTTTATATTTCAGTACTCTACTATTATCCATAAGTAATGTGTGCCTAGTCTAATTTTTTTTATGTACTAGCATCAGTTCCCAAATTGTTCTCTCTATGAATATGACAAACTGCAACATCTCAATCTCGATTGATAACGTAACCCTAAAATAACATGTTGGCCTACCTCTATCGTGATAAGATTGACAACATCTAGACAATCTATTTCTCAAAATAATTTGTGTCACTTGAATCTCAAGCTAGTTATAGAAAAATATATTAATTGAGGATTGAACTTGAATACATACAGTATGCACTCATGTATTCACTAAATTATATGATTTGGACAATATTTTTCTTTTGATTATTACCAGAAATAATTTTCTTTTAATTGCCAAAATGATTTTCTTTTACTTGTACATATCAGAATAATTTTCACATTATGACTAAAATCTAGTTTCCTTTCAATAATATATTTTTCATACGTGTCATTAGAAATTAAATTATAATTACAACACATTTAAGTAAGTTCATTACTTATCATTACTATTTTTAATTCAAAATATAAGTAATAATTAGTTTTTGCTTTTTTTGGTACATAAAATTTTGGGTGAGGGAATGATGTCTCAAATCAAGGCAAGGAAAAGTCTTGGACTCAAATTAAAGAGCACTTAAAGAGATGCTTACATTTAAGTCCCCAATAGAATTATAAAAAACTAATAATTTTCACTTTAATTAATTAATATTCTGAAAATTATTATTTCAATGCTTTTTTTTTATATGCAAAAGTGTGTCCATAAATATTCGAATGGAAGAATTACTCCTCAAAGCTTCACTCTCAGCTACTAGACCAACGTGTTGGATGCATTTTAATGCTTATTTACTTATTAATATCATTTTTGTAAAATGTATGTTTTAAGAAAATGATGAACAGTATTTTGGTATTGTGCAAGGACAACGAACCTAGGATTATTTTCTATAAAATAGTAACACTTTATCTTTATATGGAACACCTTTGGTTAACCACATAAATTCTTTTTAGCTTTTTTTTATAGAAAAATATATTAGTCAGCGAATCAACTTAGATACTCACATATTGTCATGTGTTCACCAGTTGAGCTGATCTGTTATGTTTGAGAGCTTAACGGATCACAAACCTTGATGAATCTCCGGCGTAGTGGTGCAAAGTCTCCGGTGGTGAGTACCTGCAAAAATTCTGCTCAAGTTAGTAGGAGCTCCAAGTGAATGCAAGTATGAGAATAAGAGTGTTAAGTTACATGTGCCCCTTTACTGGGTCTATTTACAACCGTCCATAAGACCTCCAAAGTCAAACCTGTCACTATCGTACTTTTGTGGATTACGGCGTGACAACCGGATCCATAACCGTCTTCCAAGCGTGCAAGCCCACATCTATCTCCACGTCAGTAATTCTTGGCATGCCCCCGACATGGATGTTTCTGACATGGAAGGGAGATTTGGCCATCGCGTGACATCTATGAGATGAGTCCATAACAGTTGTTCTCAAGTCTGCGACATGACTTGTTATGTCGCTGACTTAAATGATGTTTATGTCGTTGTTGTTTGAGATTCTATTGAAGGGACCTATGTTCAATAACCATACACTACAAAAAAAAATTGTCATTTACTAACGTTTTGTTTTGACTTATGTTGGATTCGTAACTGTTAATATAGACTTTGTCTAACGGAACTAATCCGTTAGTATAGGTTGATTAATGAATAAATTCACAATTACTAACAAATAAATATGTTAGTAAAAAAATTGATATATATTATCACTTTACATATTGTTTATAGTGATAGATTTATTTGTTAATAATTGTTAATTTTTCTGTTAGTATAGATATTATCAACTTATATTCTTCCGTCAAAAATAGCATCCATATGTTCTGCCGGAGTGAGAGGCGAACCAATAGCAGCAAGTGTTTCAACCAATTGTTTGATTTGAACAAGATATGAAGAAATCAAACCTTGCTTCGTCATGCTGCATAGTTAAATTTTGATTTGTTTGACTCTAGCCTTCGTGTGCGATGCAAAATAGGTCTTCAAGATCTCCCAATTTTGTAAAACCACTCGCAACCAACAACACAAATTTTAAACAGAGAATCCATCGATTCAAGAAGCAAAGACTTCTACAACGCATCTTGCTGCTCAAAATTCTCGTACTCAAGATTGATTGTGTTCTATGATTCATCAATGCTGGAGAGAAATTTCTGCGGAATCATAGATTGCCCTTGAATGTGTCGTTTTAGCCTATATCCTTTGATACTTGATTCAGCCTGCTGCATCCATGTGAGGAAGTTATCCTCGATTAATTTTGTTGAAATGGCGAAGTAAAGAATTGGGAAAGAAAGTTAGCGTTCGCGAAAGCCATGGTCACCAATCTTGCGGGCTCGATGATACCATGTAGACGATAGGTTTCTATGTAGAAACTAATTGGAGAGAATCCACTGAATCATTGGTAATGGAATTACAATTGTATATATCAGGTACAAACTAACAAGTGATATTGCTTAACTTGCTATTTACAACAGAAAGTACTAAAGTAATGGAGAAGCTAAGTAAAGATTCAAATAGATCATTGACTCAAAAGAAGACAAACACACTTTAATTGATAGCAACAACATTTGTGTTACAGACTCATCTGTTTTATAGCTAGATTTACAGGCATGTTTTGCACATTTGAAACTCAATTCCATTCGGAGTCAAGCTAGTCCAAATTTTTTAGGGAGGTCAAATATAAAAAACTAAATTAATTAAAATTTTAGGGCACAATTATTTAAAGTGTTAATAATTTTATTTATATTTTAAGAAATTATATATATATATTAGTAATTTATTTTCACAGCGGAGACTAAGGTCGCACTATTAAACAAGGTAGTTTGGCCCCTTATTCAATCCAACATTTAGTGTACGGACAAAGGAAAAAAACATGTTCGATAATTTAATTGAATAGAATACATATATTCAAATTGCTATTTACAAATGAAAAAAAAAATGTATTTTATCCGTTAGAAATAAGTCACACGTCGCATGCTTCACTTTTTGTAGTGCGGTTTAAATATCTATTGGACTACTCCTCATATTACCAATTAGTTTTGTAATGGAACATTAACATTACTATTTGCAGGGCCGCGTATCTAGCAACTTTGGGGCTTTAGGAAAAAATTAGGACTGAGAAAATAGAGTTTTGGTTTTTATTTTATTTTGTGACTTGTTGAGTTGCAACAATTTTTATTAAAGTTTTATAATTAGACAACTCTAACATTTCACTCTCAATAGTTAAAATGGATAATTAATCCTTTAATTTGTGTTGTAACATAGTTCATCTCAAGTATAATTTTATTAGTTTTAATTTTGAAAAGCTTCTTTGAGTGGTTGCAACACTTCCAGATAATGTTATAAGCCATGTATGTCTTTAGAAAATAATCTAATCTTTTTATATAATTTAATATTTTTAATAGTGTATTAATATCATTTGTTAATACATTTTTGAATACTTTTAATTTTAAAAATAAATCAAGATTATCAATGTCAGAATGCACAACAAAACTCAAAATCTTTTTAAGATTAATACAACTTCTTTTCAACTCATCTTCGCTTAATATTTAAAATTTTTTTGAATCAAACAAAAACTAAACATGTTTTTGTACTCTAAAAATTATTTAAATCGACTCTTAATAAAAGAAATAGATTGGATTCTTCAACTGATTGAGTTATAAGAGTGTGACTGTTCACTTATACAGTTAAGGGAAAATAAGAAAAAGTGTAAAGATGGAATATATATATATATATATATATATATATATATATATATATATATATATATATATAAAACTGTTCACTCACAGCTCCCAGGTCCTGACGGCGGTGGTATTCTGGTGTCTGAACCCTAATAAGAACTATGGTGTCTACTTTGAGCATGGTTACCGATGAGAGTCTTATGGCTATTTATACATATCATACTCGATGCCTAATGTCTAGGTTCATTCTAATTTAGGGTAGGTCTGATATGTTGATAATTGATACGGTCTTTAATTCGGATCCTATGATTGATGCTTGTCTTTGTTTTCCCTGATTTGTTGGGTCTGCCTAGATGCTGAGTCGACCGTTGCGATTGATTCGTGGCGAGTAGTCTTGAGGTCAGTTTGGCCGGGGTGAGATCTGGATGGTCCACCAGCCCCGCAAGCCTCGAAGCCTTGGCTGAAGGAGGCTTGAAGTGATGTTTGGATTGGAGCTCAGGTCGGCTTAGCCGGGGTGAGATCTGGATGGTCCACCAGCCTCGCAAGCCTTGAAGCCTTGGCGAGGCTTAAAGTGATGGTTGGATCGGAACTCAGGTCGGCTTGGCTAAGGTGAGATCTGGATGGTCCAAAAACATATAGATTGGACCATATATGTAATTAGCATTTTTTATACTAATATTAATTATTAAAAAAATTAGGGCTTTGTGTTAAAAGTTAATATTTTTTTGTATTGATAGTATTATTAAAAAAATTTGGATCTTGCATTAAAATTAATATTTTTTATATTAATAGTATTATTCAAATTTTTGGGGACCTTATAAGATTTGGGGTCTTAAGTAATGACCTCACTTACCTAACAACCATACTTACGTAACTCATCATGCTATTGAAAGTCAATTCAAGTACCAAGAACATGTTGTCCATTTCAAACTAAAATATCATTTTCCTTTATTCTATAGTTTTAAAATAATTGAGAGAAGTTTTTTCAATATAAATTTATATGTAAATTAAGAAAACTAAAAACTGATCAAAATCGAAATAAGTTTTAGATGTTTCTAAATTTTAGTTTTTAAATACTGAAAAACAAAAACCGTTTTTGGAAACTTGTCTACTAACTGATTTTTTAGATTTCTGTTTTTAAAAACAGAAAACTATTCTCAAAAACAAAAATCAAACAAGCCCTAAATTTATAACATCACATATTTAAAAGAAATAAATATATAACCTAAATAGTGTGTATCCAAAAAAACCTAAATATTTTTAAATAACAAAATAGGAATGACCATAACCATTTTCAAATAACAATAAACCCACCCTTAAATAATTCTCTCTTTTTTTTTTTTATGTCTTACATTCTATTTTAAAATATACTACCTCCGATCCTAAATATAGAACCCTTCACAAAAAATTTGTTGGTCCTATATATAAGATCTCTAACAAAATTCAAGAGGTAATTATTAATTTTTTTCTTGTCTACCCTTGTAATAAATAAAAGAATAGTAGATATAATTAATGCATTTGTTAAAAATTTTGACTTTAAATAAGTATAAATTTGATAGATTATAATATTGTTTTAAAAAATAAGACATTAAACAAAATTATTAGTAATTTTTTTTTAGTTATTAATTATTAATAATTTTTTTGATTCGTGTGAATTAGTTAAAAGGTCCTAACCAGTAATTAGGGATGGCAACGGAGCGGGGCGGGGGCGGATTTTGTCCTCCCCATACCTGCTCCCGCTAAGAGCAAGGCGGGGACGGGTTCGAGGAAAAACAAGGTGGGGATGAAAAATTCAGACCCAAACTCAACTCCGTCGGGGATCGGGGAACCCGTAGGTAACCCACGGAAAATTTAGACTCACATTATTTTAAAAAAATACAATTTTTTAATATATTTTTACACAAATTAAATACTTAAAAAATTTTAAAAAATTAAATTAATTACTTTAATTAACATTATATAAAGTAATTAGAAATATAATAAAATTCTAACTTTATTATAAATATTGCTAATAATAATATTGCTAATAATAATAGCATTATGCGTATAAAAATATAAAAATAAGTATAAATATATAAAATTATAACGGCGGGACGAGTTTGGGAGCGGGGCGGGGCGGATAGTAAAAATCTCAAACCCGCCCCCGTCCCACTTAAAGCGGGGGCGGGAAAAATTCGAATCCGTTAAAAACCCGGTCAAAGCGGAAATTTCCTATCAATGTCGGACGGAGTCAATAAAAAACCTGCGAGTTCGGTTTTTATTACCATGCCTACCAGTAATTACTACCTTCCTTTATTTTTTCTGAGATGCTGAGATATTAATCTTTTTTATTCTTTTACAGAAAAGAATAAAACCGTAATTACACGTGACAAGACGGAGGTGGATCACGTGGCAGAGAGTTCTAGTATATCCTCGTCCTGGAAGCCTCGAAGATATCCTCCTCCACTTCCAGTACCTTCTAGTTTCTATATCCCAAAGCCCCAAAACCTCTTATAAAAGCACTTCACTCGTAACGGTTAACATCACCGTAAGTTTCAGCTAGCAATTAATCAAGCAACTCGTAACTACGTCGTATTAAAGTGCAACGATGAAGCCGATTGACGAAAAGCAAGAGAAAGTGACAATCCGAGCGGTGAGTCACGACGAGGAAGGGAAGAAGAGGGTTGAGAAGACCGAACTCAACACACACAACATAGACACAATCAAGTACGTTGAGAAGAAGCTCATCAACAAGGGAGTCCAACGTCAGGACCGACACCCCGTCGATGGCATCGGGATCGGCAGGCCGCCGCCCAAGTCCGGCCACGGTGGCAAGTACACGTGGGAAGGCCCCGGTGACGTGGCGGACAGCGAGCTCATGGCGGTCCCGCCTGCCATCGACGAGAAAGACCCCAACTATGTGGATGAGGAGGATCGAGAACCGGATGATGACGTGGCGGATGTGGTTGTTGGAGAGGTTGAAGTGGCTAAGGCCGCGGAGGATCATGAAGGGGTTGCGAGGATCGAGGTTGATCCACGCTTGCAAGTTAACTAACGTTGATTTGGTTTGTTTTATGTTTTGTGTTGTTTGTAAATTTGTTTTGTGAGGTGTGTGTGGGATTTCGTATGGACTTGATTGTAAGAATAATCAATCAAACTAACGAAATCTTGATGTTCTTTTCCTGAAATAATATTACAGATTATAGATACTTTAATTTATTTTCGTAATGTAAAATAGAAAAAAAAAATGGAAAGTAAAGGTGAATTAAGTAAACGTGCACCGAAACAGAGTTTGAGGTAAATTTAATTGAGAGGAAGTATTTACTCGAGATTTTGAGTCTTATTCTCGATTTCACTTTGGAAGATTAAATTACTTATTTACTGGGCATATCAAATGAAGAAGGAAAATGTAAAAAGCGTGTTTTGAATTGTTTTGAATTATTTGTCATTAATTATGAAAATAAATTGTAATAAAAATAATTGTATGAGATATAATTAATTTTTATTTAAATATATTTGTTATTATAAATAATTTTTAAAATAATTTTAAGTTGGTTAAAATTTTTTTAAAAGTTTTTTTAATTAAAAAATAAATAATTTTTGTAAGTATAAAATATAACTATTTAATATACATTAAAAAAAGTTAATTAATTCAAATACACCATAAATCTCAAATTAAATCTTCTTTTCACGGATGTATACGAATCATGATAAGCGGTGACTGATTAATAGTTACTAAAATCCATATTTTCCCAAATGGTTACATACATGCCAAAAGATAAATATTCCCTTAATCTTTTTAAATAATCTTTAGATAGAGAATAAAAGTCGGGTTAAATATGTTTTTGGTCCTTGAACTTTAGCGAAAATTTGTTTTTAGTTCCAGAATTTTAAAACGTCGGTTTTTATAGCCCTGAAACTTTTAAAAAGTTTATTTTTAGTCCCTTCGTACAATTTTTGGTGACATGGCATCCTAAGGGCTTTTCATTAATTCACGTGTCAGCATATTTGATTGTCACGTCATTAAATAATGTAAAAAGAGACTAAAAACGAATTTTTTTCAAAGTTCAGAGACTAAACATCGACGTTTTAAAGTTTGAAGACTAAAAGTAAAATTTCGCAAAAGCTCAGGGACTAAAAACATATTTAACCTATAAAAGTTTATTCTTATTTTATTGTTTAAATTACATATAAGGTTTTAGAATAATGCAATGACAGGGTTCACGAGACGTATGTAAAGAGGGTATATAAGCTCATGTAACTTGAGAAAGAACAAACAACATACTTCTGGTAAATTTTTCAAGAGGATAGACTAGAATACTTTTAGTAAAAATGTATCTTCTTGAGGTGCTAGTTTGCTGTCTTTTGTGATGAAAGATTCTGTGGTCTTATGGAAGGAAGGTGATTGTGACGGATCCCCCTTATTAAAGAGATCTATAACAAGAGAGGCAAGAGGGAGATTTTTTTTTTTCACCTTTCCTCACCTATATCATTTTTTTGTTCTTCTTCTCATATTTTCCATCTTCACTACATCTTTCCCTCCAAAAATAAACTCCACTCTCTTCCTCATCCTAAAGAGAACTAAGCTACAAAATTGAAGGTTTTTGTTCAACACACACCTCCTAAGTTTACGAAGTACCCTCTAAAACCCAATACTCAACAATTGGTGTTGTTGCTAGGGAGATTTGTGTGAGCAAGAAAGAAAAAAATTAGAGGAAGGGGGGAGAGAGCTATTTTTGTGCGAACATATTTTTGGTTCAGAAATATTGCACTAGCAAACTCATTAACCGTTGAATCAAGCTAAAACTTAATTGGACAACAGGTTCATCTCTTCAGGATCTTCATTTTGAATAGTTAAATCATTGATTAGGAAGTGTGGAGGCAAAATTCGAGTTCATGTGTGTTTTTGCATAAATAATGTCCTGGTTTAGTAGATTTGCTCCAAAAGACTTATTAATCGTTGGATCGAGCTGAAATGCTATTAGTAGATTCGTGACATCAAGAACTCTGTATTGAATGATTAGATCATTGATTTGATGCTTGTGGACGGAGGAATCAAGTGCGAACAACAGCACTGTTTTGTGAAAAACACAAAGGTACATTTTCACAAAAAGCAGAAGAAATTTTTTTTAACTACGCATAACTTGTGAGCCTCGGCAAGGATAGCGGCAAAAAGAGCAACCTCCAAAAACCATTCATCTACTCTAAAAGATGGTACGACTTGAGTTTGGAGCAATCCCAAATGTGGTGCATAAGGAAACAAGGGCCAAAGAACCAAACTCCTCAAGCCTTTGAAGAACCTCACATACCTCGCCAGAAAATCAACATGTTTATTGAGCAGCCAGTCTCCCTTTTGAACAATATTAAGAGTGAGTCAATTACATGAGTGAGCTAGCTACTTGAGCGATTTGACTACGTGCACTGAATATCTAAGAAAACTATCGCAAGAACAAATTGACTAGAGCAAATCAATAAGCCAAGTGTGTTAACAACCCAAGTGCAATGATGGCCTGAGTATAGTTAACTACCTAAGCGATCATATTGCTTCAACAAACAGATATAGTGCACTAACTACCTACATGAGCTGACTGAGCTAGCGATTACATGCGCGAATTGTTCGCCTGAGCGCATTACTTACATAAGCCCACTAACTTCAACGTACAAGATAATAATAAAAGGTATTTAACACCCATATGATTCAAGATCTAACTGTTTGAAAGAATAATCAAAAGAGAAATATCTAGCATGAGCGATCATAGTTCAGAAAACAAACCTTGCAAAAATACATATCATACATTCACAATTAGATATATGTCATGCTAGTGAAAGGTGAACAACGAGTTATAAGACACAAGCAAGGCATTGATAAATGTTATGAAAAGACTAGTGTATGTGAAGATCATAAAAGGTCATCGAGCCTGACACGAAGGAAAGTTCCCAAACTTTTTTTCCTTCCTCGCCGAAAACCAGTAACCCATAGGACGACACCATAGTTGTACCACAAGTCTAGGGCTCTCCCCTTGCAAACTCTAGATTAACCTGGTGACTGCCTTGCTTTATTATATGTTCAATGTGCAACTCCTTGTTTGCTGAGTGACTCTTGTTCACTAAGCAACCCTTACTCGTTGAGCACCCTTGTCCATTGTGCAACCTGATGTGCCTAAATCATTAGCCTCTTAACCATGCTTCACTGACTAGATCATCTGCCTCAAAATGCGCTTTAAACTAGGTAGCCAAGAAAACTAGGCATGAATGAATGAATAAAATTATAGGCTAAAGAGAGAAAGGGGGGGAGGTTCACCCCTTCCTCACCTATGTCATTTTTCTCTTATTCTTCTCATGATTTCCATCTTCACTAAATCTTCATTTTCTCCAACAATAACTCCAATGCCCCCTTATCCTAAGGAGAGAAAAGCTACAATTATAGCTGTCAAAGCGGGCTACCCAACCCTATTCGAGTTTGCCCATTCAGGTGGCGGACTTTTGTGATCCGGCTTAAAACGCCTAACTCTATTAGGTTTCTCATTTTAAAAGTTCGGCCCGACCCTATGCGGGTATTGGGCTTTTTTGAGTAGTCCATATTTGTTGTCATTAAAAAAATTACCAATCATTCCTTACAAAATATAATCCAGTTTCTTTTTTTATATACATAAAAAAATATTTTTCTTCACTTTACGCCAACTTCATGCCATATTCAATATTCACTGGTATTAAATAGACCAATACTACTTTGAAAATGAGACATAGAGAGAATGTCCGATGTCTAAGTTTCTACTTTAGATACAGCTTAATTATTTTTTAATAATTTAAGCTTCTTTTTTTCAACATAGTGATAGTGAGCTATCAAATTTGGGTTAGACACCCACTGCCTTTTATTTTTTTTGGGTTTTGTATAGTACCTACACTAAAATAATTTTCAAAAAAAATGAGCAAGTAGCCCAAACCAGTGGGATTTTTAGTCCGAGTTCATTTTTTACGGGATTTTGCAGTGCAGGCTAAAAATGTCTGACTATATTCAGACTTTTTAATACCCAAACCAACTCATTTTGTCGGTCTATTCGGGTATGCCCTAATGGACCAGCCCATTTTGCAGGCCCTAGCTACAACATCAAAGGTTCCCACTCTACACACACTTTGTAAGTTTACAAACCACCGGCATACCCTCTGAAACCTTATACTCAACGGGGATAAAGAGAGCAAAACGATAAAGTAGTAAAAGATTAAGATCGTCCCAAAATGTCCTCTCACTCTTTTTCTAATAGACATTGACATGTTTGAATGTCTCGATGAACAAGCTATGCATCTTTTCCTAGTATATGCGAGGCGGTCAGATCCTTACGGTCTTGCCTAAAATGTTTCACATCGTAACTCCCTTCACAAATTCCACACTCTGTCAAATCCAAACATGCGTCTAATGTGTATTGCACTATGTGATTTTGTTACGGACACAGCCGCAACCACAATATTGTACCACAATTGCAGCTACATGCGTCTAAATTAGTTTGATAGTAAAATACTACAATTTTCCTTAAAGACACACAATCACAATGTCATAACAATAACACATTTACTGTTCTTGTTACTCACTCTCTTACTCACTCTTTCAATATGTGTATATGCTGTAGCGATTCTAATTTCTGAATGTAAATTGTTAAATACAACAATTTTGAAAAGAATTAAACCAAATGGCGAGGGGAAACGTATCTTCAATTCACTTGGAATAAATTTTAACTTCTGAAATATATCCAAAATTCTGAACTTTAAATAACGGATGGTGAAGCAAACAAAAATTAACAAACGAAAAATAGAGAATACTTAAAAAGACATAGGATCATATTAAATGAGGAAAATATACCAAAACGGAGCATAAAAGACTATGAAATGGAGGTCCATACATGTCAATCATAATCAAATGAAACAACAAAACAAACCAAAAAAATAAATTAAGCATAATACTATGAGTAACGTAGCACCAACAATTAAAGTTTTATTCATTAAAATAAGGTTGTTCTGCAAAATTAAATAACCATTTCCCAAGAGACTTCTTGACCCTAGAGTAAAATTTCCAATCAGCATGAGAGGCACAAATAGCAGATTGTCCAAATGGATGCTCCTTCACATAAGATTCAACATCCTTCTCATCAAGTCCTTCCAAGTACAAACCCAGCTCTCCCTTTGGATCTATTTACATGTATAAAAAAAAATACTTATTTGTTTTATATTTCAGTAAAATAAAAAATTACCAAAATCGAAACACTTCGAAGAGAAAAAACAATGCTTATAAAGGTAAAAATAAAAAAAAATAATGATAAAAGTAATAATAACAATAATAATAATCTGACCCAAGGCCTTGTCAGCTACATCTTCAGGGTCATACGACTCAGGGAATATTCGAGTATTTGGCTGCAATATATATAGTGCAACTAAATTAATTAGAAAAATAACCTTAAAAATTTATAAATAAAATAAAAAAATGGGTTTTAATAATTACAGGATTAAGAAAAGCCTTGTATGGTTTATCATCAATCAGCAAAGTATTAGAAGCAGAGTATGGGCCTCCTTTCGTGACACATGTCCAAATTTTTTTCATTTCCTTGAAAAATAATGGCTTCCGATAATTCTCCAACGATTTAAAGCCAGAATCTGTACATTCATATTGATCCTACACAGATTAAAAAGAGACAATAAAAAAACTAACAATAAATATAAAATGTTACAGTGAAAAAGATTTATACAAAAAAAAATGCTGTTCATGGTGAGTACCCAAACAAACAACAGCTTGCTTTTCAATGCTCCAATTGCATAACTTAATGCAGCATCAATATTATGCCTGTACCCAATTGAAAGATGAAAATTATCAATAAACTTTTCAGAATATTAATCAATAAGATTTTAGATAATATATATATAAGATTTGGAAATATCATGGTGTGCTTAGTCATGTTAACATCAAATAGACATAACACAAATAATAATATGACACGTGGTTCATTATACAAGACTGGTAGCATAATTGTCTTAAGTGACTATGTCTATCCTTCTTATAACACAAACTAAACAATAACTTGAGAAAATTGAAATCCAAATTAGAAAAGCAAAAACGTTAATTAAAGTTAAATACTTACTCCATTGCAGATGACCAAATCCCCACTTCAAATCTTTCTAAGCAGAATTTCATAAAAGCCTCACTAAAGGGCCTCTTAAAAACTGCATTACAACAATATTTTTTAAACAAAAAAAATCAAATAAGAGAAACAATTGCTCTGTTTGCAGTCTTAGAAATAACATACACCCAGCTCTCCTCAAAATCTAGTTCATAAGAAAAAATTTGCCTAGAATATTATAAAGACTATCATAACTCTTATTGTAAGCAATATGGGACTTCTCCCAATAAGCAGAAACCAGTGAAAGTATGTATTTTATGTTTGTGAGAAATAAAAATACAAACCAAGAGTCGATTAATTTAGCTTGTACATACCAAGAACATTGTTGTTATTATATCTTCCATCTGCGGGTCGAGACTTTGGAATTTTCGCTATTTTGTCACGATGAACTCTGTGCAGAAGCAATCCATTAAGGTTCATGACAAGCAACTTCTTCTTGCGTCCAAGATTCAGCTTCTCCAATGGAAGATCTAAGTCTTTTTCTGGTTTTCGATCATAATCATCATCAGACTCACTAGAGTTGTAACAAATGATGTTCTTGTTCTTTTCAGCCATAGTTTTGAAGTTGATTTGGAAATATTGCTGTTACAATTTGAATGAATTATTACTATACTTGTTTTATATACAGAGGTGGGAACAGGGCAATTCGTATTCCAGTATTCAAGAATTGAAAGATGAATTAAATCCTATTAATGTTTCTTAATTACTACTGACATTGGAAATCTTAAACGTTAGTAGTCACCAATTTTGCCTTATTTCTCTTGAAAATTTTCATGTATTCAAAGTACAACGATTAATTAAAAACATGTGAGCAAAAAAAATAAGCGTTTATATAGGATAAGTAATAATTTTTGTCTTTTTCTATGAAAAATTTCTCTTTTGAAATACTTAATGTTATATGTGTTAGAAAAACCGAAAAAATAAAAAAAAATGATTAATTAAACACATCAAATTTAACTTCAGTGACTCCTCAAAAAAATAGATCTAATCGTGTCTTAAAAATATAACGAATAAATAATTAAATATTTCTAAAATTAGCATTTAAGAGAAATTTGTCAGTGTAATTAGATTTATTCATTTTAAATTTAACTAACAACGCAAGCTTGCAATATAGTACTCCATTCGTTCTTTTCTATTTGTCGAATTGAATAATAAAATGTTATTAGAATGGACAAACAAATCCTTTAAAAAATACAAGAATTAAAAAATTAGTTAATTTAGATAAAATTATTAAATTTATCTAACAATTTATGTTAGTTTTCACTTAATTGATCTTGTTCATTATCATAAGAGAGAAAATTTTTTTTTTATTAACTTATTATATTTATTGACTTTTAATTACGCAAAAGTAATTAATTAAATAAATATATTCTAGTAAAAATTAATTAAATATGCATAAAATTATTTTTAGAGGAACTTACGGATAGATACAGGCCCGGGGAGTAATTGATTTTATAAAAAAAAAAAAACCATTTATTTATATCCTTGCATTGTTTACACTTTCAATACATTTATTTTAAGAATTTTTTTAACTTGTGTAATATTATACAAGTTAAGAAACTAAAAATGAAAAAAAAAATACAATATTTATTATATATTACACATAATTTTATTAAAATTTTGATTTTTTCCATACAACCCTTTTACCTTTAATTTCTTATCTTATGTAATATTACACACATTAAAAAAAAGGTCATGTTAAACAGTGCCCTTAGAGCATTTGTTAAGGTACAATAAATACATATTCTTAAATGATTGGAGTTTCTATACAAAGTATTCATTAAATAGTTTTCAAATTCCGAGACATCAAATTCTACTACTTTCAATAAAATGTTGCTATTTTTGTGATCTTAACTAGTACCCTAAGGGTACTGTTTAATATTTTCCTTAAAAAAAAATCATTATTTTAAGCTGGGCCTAGCTTTTATTTAAAGATAGGGAAGCCTTTATTTATTAGTATAAAGATAAAGATATATTTATAAAAACAGTAATTAATAATTAATTATACTTTGGAAATGCAAGTAGATAAATTAATAAGAACAGTTTTTTTCTTTTAAAGTGTACTACAAATAAAAATAAATATAGAAGTACTAGCCTTGACCACTTCAAACTGGAAATTAATGTCACATATAAGTTGGAAACGTACATTAGCTATTGTAGTGGTCTCTTAAATTATTCAGTTTCAAACTGAACAGTTCCGACCAATGCTTATAATAGGGGCTATTCGAATTTCCATTTAACATTTTTTTTAAAGCAATTAAAAGTTTAAAATATAAGTTTCTTTTTTTATTAAAATGTTATTAAATTCTGTTCTCTTTACATATAGAAAATGAATAATGATTTATCTTCTTAAATATCTTTTTAATTCCTTTTAAAGTATGTATTGAAGGAAAAAATTAAATGCATTTATTTTGAAACTATAAAATACATTTTCCACTTAGTAATTAAAAAAATATTTAAAAAATATTTTAAGAAGATATAACATTGCTCATAAAAAATATATCTCGTTCAAGTTGCAATTTATTTTAAAAAATATGAATTTAATGATTTGTTAACTTCAGAAACAATAATAAACTTCTTCCTGTCCATATGTTACGTTCATATGTTATGTTGTTTTAGAATATATTTTTATCTCAAAAATATTGCTGTTTTATACTTCAAGAGCATAATTAATTATTTTTTTCTTAATCATATCATCACTTAAACATTATATATGCATGTGTGATGTGTCAAAATATTCTCCCTTACATTGATTAATTGTACCCGTTGTCGACCGATTGTATTTCTAAAAAATTAATAGAGGTATTTTAGTCTAAAAGTAAAAAAATAACATAATTATTGTTGGGCCTTAATATACAGTGCCTTAAAGATAAGGTACTGGTTAAGGTTATTAAAAGTAAAAAAATAATCATAAGAAACATTGTTTCGTCTCTCGGAAATTAAAAAAAATACACATTTTAATATCTTTTTAAAATATTTAGATTTTTAAATAATACCCTTAAAACACTAAATATCATCTGTTATTATTTTTTTCTTAACCCGTATGTACAAATCTTAAATGACATACTATATGGATCGGAGAGAGTACTTTTAATTCAAATTAACGAATTCGTACTTTTGTATTCTAGGACACTTGTTATCATTTTTCTAAAAAAATTCACTCCTTTGTTTCTATTTTTTTATACTATGTGTAATGTGTAAAAACGTCATACTAATATATATATATATATATATATATATATATATATATATATTATGATCAAATAACACTGTTTGACACTAATTTTTACGTTAATAAATAACGATAAATTGAAGTTTTTTTTCCACGAAACTTATTATTAAATTGAAACTACTTATTGTATAGATCATGTGTACAAAATTTGGCATCAATCCAAGACCGTTTAGTACTCCATCAACGTACTAAAAAATTAACGTAAAATATAGTTTTAAAAAGAAAAAAGATTTTTGTACTCACTTTGTACTCATGGTTACGTACGTTAAAATATCTGGTTACACATGTAGAAATTTTGTTGAATTTTTATTTCTAAATGTAGCCACATATTTCTACATGTGTAACAACCAAATCCGAAAAAATACTGTAACAAAAAAAAACTATTATAACCACTTTTTTTAACCTACGTAACCAATATACACTATAACCAATAAAATAACTAATGTAACCACTTTTTTCAATGTACGTAACCAATTAATACAATAAGTGCAGAAAATTATGAGTACAAAAATTAGGACTCTTTTAAAAATCATTAAAATAACAAGTGTATTGATGGAGTATTAAACGATCTTGAATTGATTTGAATTTTTGTACACATGATCTATACAGTAAGTGATTTTAATCTAACGGTAAGTTTCGTGGAAAAAAATTTTCAATCCATCATTATTGATTGGTGTAACAATTAGTGTCAAACTAATTGGTGTCATTTGATCCTAACCTTTTATATATATATATATATATATATATATATATATTTTATTTATTTTTGTTAAAAAAATATTTGGACTTTCTATAAATGCTTTCTTTTTTATTGTTTAGTTGGTTTTATACAGTGGAGCATTAACTAATACTCTAACTAAATATAAATATAAAGATAAAATTGATAAAATTATGAACAATTGAAAATATATGTGAATAAATAAATATGAACAATTTATTTTTAAGCAGACATATAAAAAGAAATAAAACAGATGATAAACATGTATTTGACATGCTTTTTACATGGCTTTATATATGTACTTGTACTTGTATTTGTATTGAGTAGTGCATTTATTGGATAATTCTCGACTCTCTTTTGACATAAGATGTTAATTGGAAGGAAAATGGATAAGTCATAAAATTTGGAGTACAATACTGCGTGTTTGTACTTTACGAGGCCACGTTGCAAGCTAACAAGCCACGACGCCACAAACTGACATGACCACACTCCTTCAAGACTTGCCACAATGAAGGAATTTATCGTCAAGAAAAGTGTTAGAAGTCTCAAACAAATAAAAGAAGAGCTTTTGGCAAGCAACCATAGTGACATAATCGTGTACAGTCTTTAAAGATCTTTATTATTATTTTATAAATTGACAGTATATATTAATTATTTATATTAACATATTTATTTGTTAGTAATTATATATTTATTTATTAATATATATATTATATGTCTATATTAAGTATTAAGGGCTTGTTTGTTTATAATTTTGATTTGGTTAAAATCATTTTTATCAAAGCTAAAAATATTTATTTTCACATGATCGTATCAGTTTTTGTGCATTAATAATCTCAACCATTAATTTTTATCTCGATTCATGTGTTTTTTACTATTGTTACACAAAGGACATGTTCGGTGCAATAAGATATAACTTTTGTAGGATATTATAACTTTCAGAAAGTTTGAAGAGTTGTTTAGTAATCATTAAATTAAAGCTTTTGGCCGTGAGATTTTAACTTTTGTAATTAACTTTTAAAAAATTATTTAAGATAGCTTTTAAAAATTGACTACAAATAATTCACTTCTAAAATTATTCTCTATAATTTTTGTAAATGATAAGTTACCCAATACCCACCACTACCCTACCCTATGTGTTTTTTTTTTTTCATTTAATATAGTTAAGCTATTTATATAATTTGTTTTAACAAACGGTTCTATTTTATAATCTAACTAATAAGCTATAATTTTAGAGTGATAATCTTACAATCTTCAGCCAACTTCATAGCTAAAAGTTAAAAATTTTCAACTTATTACGCCAAACATATTGAAAGCCTATACTAACTATAACTATTCTAATGAAAACTAATAAAAAAATATTATTAAATGACAATCTTTTGTGGTGCACAACTGTGTCACATGTGTTATGCTGTTTTGTTCCATTATGTCCCTGATAATCTTCTTCCAAAATTAGTAAACTTAAAAAGATGTACTTCTAGAAGAAGTTCCTTTATAAGTTTTTAGATTAAGTTCATCAAGAAGCTTAAACAAATGGGTGGAGGGTTGTAAGGGTATTTTAGTCAATTTGCATAAAAATACAAGGGATGGTGTCTCAGCAAATTGGGATGGTGGCATTAACAGACACCTCCCCAAACTGGTGTGAGTGGGCAGCGCTCTATCCCTTGCTTTCAGCCCATGTTTTGTAATAAAACAAGAATAAAATTCTGAAATTTGGCCCATGTCCCCAAACTAATGAGTATTACATTGCCAAAAAAAAAAAACTAATGAGTATTATACTCTTTTTCTATTTTTTATTTTTACTAGTTAAATTAATATAATTTTTATAATAATAAAATAAGTAAAATAAAATTTAAAATTTAATTATTTAGTAATAAATATGGTACACTGGAACCTAACAAGAAGTATAGACTGGCCATTTGGGCATGAAAAAAAAACATTAGCCATTTGGGCCAATATGTAAGAAAAAGGATCAATTTTTTTAAAAAAAACAAGAAAAAAATAGTACTAACAAATATAATGTTGTCCCTCTCACGCACCAAAAAAATATAAAGTTGTCCAAAACAAATCACAAACATAATAAATAAATAAATCTAATGATATAAGATTGAAAAATAATAAAAACGAAAAAGCATAAGTTAAAAAATAAAATTATTGTCCTTTTCTACTTACAATTAAATGAATTAAATAAGACAAAATCAATAGACAAATAATAATAATAATAATAATAATAATAACAATAATAATAATAATAATAATAATAAATAAAATAAAATAATAATAAGAAGAAGTCATTAAGATTGAGATAGTAGTGAGAAATTTTTAATAAATAAGAGGTCTTAAGCAATATCGATGATATATATCCTTGTTGCAATATCCTTGTGATTTACTCTTGCCTTCAATTTAATTTAATTTCTCTTCCTTTACAAAAATTCAATTAAACTATTTTTCTTTTAGGGAGTGTTTGGTATGAGAAATATTTTTTAATTTGTAAGAATGTCATTTAATGCAAGATATACTCATGATTGGTAGAAGAAAAAAAAGTTTTTCGATTTCTAGGCGTTGCAAGTCCCACATTAGATAATAATATATATGACTATCATTGAGTTTATAAACGTATGACTTTTAGACTTCTGAATTAAGTATGAAAGAATAGACATAACAATTTTATGAATCTTTGATTTTTGGATCAAGATTCATAAAATTATTATATTTATCTCTCTCATTATTTGTCCTTATTGTCTCAAAACCGTGTTAGAGTGTGGAGTTTGGGGACATGTATGTGAAGACAATACTTAATAAAAAGCAGAAGAACAATCAACGTTTAAGGCTGTTAAATGGATCTGATCTGAGGTTTATTGTCGAAGTTCTTGTTCAGATTTGAATAACGTAAAATTATTTTCAGGTGAGCTTTCTATTACACGAAAAGGGTCATGTTTCACAACAAGAACAACTACAAACTTGTTTCTTAAGAACTTTGAAGTTTGAACGGTTTATGACTTGACTTCATTAATTGAACTAAAATTAGAGGACGTTCTAGTATTCGGTTTGAGATGTTAAGGAATTTTCAATGTTGTTGTACTGTCATTTTGTGCTTCCCACTAGACAGAAGTTCATCAATTGGAAAGTTGTCAAACCTAGAAAAATGTTTCACACTTGACAATGATCGATTGGATTGTAGAACTAGCTAGTAAAGAATTAATGATTGAAATGCAGCTGGCACTTTAACAAAGTTTCGTTTTAACCCATGATTTCTTTTAGAGTTATGATACATCAGACAATTTACTAGAGTCGAAAATAATAAAATTATAAAAAATGTTAAATTTTTCTACTAAATTGTATTACATATTTTTTTATTCACTTAATTTTGACAAGTATCTTTCATCTTTTAATAAATATTTACTTTTTAAAAGATAATTGACACTGATTAAAATTAAGTGGAAAAGACAATTTAACATTACTCTAAAGTTATCGGTTAAAATATTTAATTTAATGAGTCAATAAACTTTAGACTCGAATTTCATATGATTTGTTATGTTAAAATAATGTGGTGGGTGATAATTTAACCATTTTTTTTTTACATCAATGATATCTTTGATTGAAGCTGTCAAAATAGGTTATGTGAGCTAATTAACTCAACTCATAAATGAGTTGGATTGTTAAAATATCACCTAGAAAAAATTTGGTTGAAAAATAGCTCGAATCGTTTAACCCACAAGAATTTGTGAGTCGAGTTGGGTTGGCTTGCGTGTCTAAACTCATTTTGAAATTATGATTAGAATGTGCGAATTTTGTGAATTTTTAAATATAATGACATTAAATTATAATTATAATGTGTGAATTTTTAGATATAGAAACATGAAATTATGATTATAATGTGTGGTGAATGATATTTTGTTTTTTATGGATTATAGTTTTATACTGGTGGTGATTTCATAATTTTTTTTTATTTTTTGGGATTTTCTTTAAATTTTATGTGTTTCTAGAATTTTTAGGATTTTTTGAATTTTAATTTTTTTAATATTGAAGCGAGCCAACCGTAACCCGTTTAATCTACTAACTCACGCGAGTCAAGTCAAGTTGCATATTTTTTATTAGCTCCTAAAAAAAATAAGTTAAGTCGAGTTAACTTGTTCCGACAATCTTATTCCCATCCAACCTAATTCTTTTGAGGGAAAAAATATCAAAACTAGTATATCTTACAAAATCTTTTGGATGGGATTTAAAATTCTATTGACATGCTTAAAAAAACTTAACTATCTACTAATTTTGTTGAGTTTTTATATATTTAACCATTGTGTTGTATGTGTATTCTATTATTATCTAGCAATTAAAAAAGAAATTTTGCATTTCTTTTTGCATTAATTAGTTAGTAGTACTCGCTAGCGACACACCACATTTGTCTTTTGTACTAACAGGAAATCAAGTCTTTTTTTTTTTTTTGTTTGTTACAACATGCAATCAAGTCTTGAATCACATTTCTTCCTATTAGCTTCCATAAGAGATGGTAAAATGAGTTAGTCAAGTTTGTTTAGCTCGTCATCCATTTGACCGGTCAAAGATTGGGTTGAATCCTAACTATGACTATACGAATTCAATTAAGAGTGTATTTATTTTAATTATATTTTTGGATTAAGTGTGAAACTTGATAAATGACACATACCACTAAGTCTTGTCACCATATAGGTTTAAAATTATGAGTTTAATATACATAAGTATTTTTTTTAAATTAAAAAGTTAGAAAGGAGTGTGCACCTCTTTGCAGGTCGCCAATGATATGGTGGGACGGCTAGCGAAAATTTAACCTAAAAGATTATTAGATAATTATAAAATACAAGTGTTAATCCCTTGTAAATGGCTAATCAATTAACTTATGTATGTTGGGGAATCTTTGTGAGAAAGATGGTGCAGCATAAGTTAATTATTTCAAAGGAATTCAAATCCATGACATATTTAAACGAATTTTCTTTCATGGTCCCTCGTGTCAACTTTCGTCGACAAATATACATAATTAATTCAAACAAGCTTTTAAACATATATTTGTTTAAAAAAATTGAAATGAAAATTTAAGTTTAAAATATAAATAATTATATATGTGAAAAAAAAGAATAAATGAATAATCCAATAGCATGATCCGGTGATATCACACTCGTTATCATAGTAGTATCCGAATATAATTATTTGCTACAGTTTGGTCATAGCAAAAATAATTGGGATAACCGATAACCCATGAAAAAAACAAGGTTCAACTTTTTTTATGAATAAATAGTAATAAGTTTCCCTTACTAAAATAAATTAAAAGGTTAAAAAAATCAACATTAAACGAAAGAAAACGGAAATTAAACCATGGAAGGTTACCAGATTCGTTACAATATTTTTTTTTTGTTTTTTTTGTGAACTTTTTTTCGTTATAACATTTTAATAAGGTTTTTTTTTTTATCAACAAAAGAAAAGATTAATTGCATAGAAGTTTAGCACAAAGAGTGCCAGTGCAAAGACAATATTCTAATAAGTATATATAATTTGTTATTTGTTCATAATTTTTTTAAGCTCTGTTCTGTACTTTCCCAACAAGGTAATGGATGATAAAGAAATGTGGGTACGTAATTCGGTAACAAACCATTAATTTGATGGAACCTGCAATTTATTATACTTTATTTTAACACACTTCATAGTTTGTGAAATCATTATACTTAATTTCTTACTATCAGTTTGTTCTTATTACAAAACTCCTTAAATTCTGGAAATTTAATTATAGATAACGTTAACTATCTTCACAACCTTGCATACATTATACTTTTAGTTTTTGTTTTCTTCTTTTAAATGAAAATTTGTGTTGTAACCAATTTTTTTTTTTAAAAAAAAAATGAAACTTTGTGTAATTCCTATCATTTGTGAATTTCCATGGCATAGTTGCATTGCTTAGTATTAGAATTTAGGTTTGGGTCTAACTCACTCCTAAAAGCTACTCCCTTTGGTCCTATTTATAAGACGCCGTCCGGAAAATTTTTATGGTCCTTTTTATAAGATATTTTATAGTTTTTATGATGCATTTATTGCTTCTTTTCTTTTTTACCCTCATCAAATGTATTGACTATTTTAACTCATTAATTATAATTGGCTAACACATTATTCAATGAACGATAAAAATGGTATTTCATACACTTTTTGAAAAATCAATAAAGTTAACTAAACTCAACTACTTTTCTTGGTCTGTGTAAATCGGTTGAAAACGTCTTATAAATAGGACCGGAGATAGGAAGAGGATTGTCACATCATTTATATACTCTATGGTGACACTCTTTCTAGTTGATGTGGAACTTCATCTTAACACACCCGCCTTACGCCTAGGGCTGGACATTTAGTGCGTGAAGTTTGTAGGATTGGAGATCTGTGGGTGGTTCACAACTAGCCTGACTCTTAAAACCATATTAAAATTTGGATTTGAGGCCTAACTCACTCCCAACAACTAACTCAATAAAAAAGAATTATCACACCATTTATATATTCTATAATAACCCTCAAAAGAATTAACGTGGGCCTTGGTCTTAACTATTAGAGTCTAACTAAGTTCTTATTTTATTATATTAGAGATTGCTAGCGTATTCCTGAGTTTTAGATGGAGTATATCAATAATACATAGATTGTAACTTTGACCATGAAAATGTACATAAATTGTGTGTTACTGACATACTCTTTTTACTAAATATATGAGAATTATTATATATCTAAAAAAATGTGACAGTAAGTTAGCACCTATGTACATGCACTAACATAACCACACATATTATTCTATAGAAAAAGTTTGGGAACAAGTTGCAACTTAAAATTTTAAAATACATTCAAGTGTAATTTATTAATTTACTCTTTTCAAAATGAAATAGAGTACATTAGCAAACCTTTAATATGTTAGTATTTTTTGTTAAAAAAAATTATTTTCATATATTATAATGATCTGTTCAAAAGTAAATAAAAATTTTGTTTCATATAATTAGAATAATACATAAATTTAAAAATTTGGTCTTCATAAAAAAAAAAATTTTAATATATTTTTGATCCCGGTAAAATAGGTAATTTTTAGTTTTGGTCCCTAAACTTTTTTTTTTAGTCCTATAAAACTGACAAATGTGTGTTTTTGGACCCTAATTTCAATTAACAGATTTTGAGCCAAACATATCTCTATTAAATTGATTATTTGATTAATAAAATTATTTAATTAATAAAATAAATAATTAAAATTTATTTTTAAAATTCAAAAATCATTCTTCTTCTTCCTCTTCTCCCTTCCCTTTTCCTTTCCCCATCACCACCAACACCAACTCCGGTAGTTAGGTTTCGATGACCACAATCAGTCCTCTCTTTCTTCTTCCTCTTCTCCCTTCTCCCTCCACCTTTCCTCTTCTTCCTTCCCTCTCCAATGGCATAGTCCTCCATCCATAAAGAGAGCGTAAAGCATCGCAAAAATGGTGGCCAGAGTCACAAGCTCATGCATCTTCATTGCCACCACCTCAACCACATCAAAATCCACATTCAGATTCGTCTCTTTCAGTTTCAATTTCAATTTCAACCTCTTCTCTTCTTCCAAACCCCTCAAATCCCTAAATCATTCCTATTCCTCCTCAAAACCCTACGTCCATCATCGCATCGCCCTGGAACCTCAAGACCTGCCTCCGCAACAGTGAGACCCTCTACAACCTCTCTTCCTCTCTTTTCTCCGACGATGGTCGAGATCGCGAGCCTTGCCGGCTACAACTTTGTGGTGGTGAACATGAAGCACGCTTATGGAGAATTCACTGACTTGGCGACTTCGGGGTTGATGTGGATGTCTTTGGTTGCGACGTCGTCGGTGAAGGAGGGATTAGCGGCGTTGACGGATTCTTCCTCCTCCTCTCCTTTCTTTGTTCTGTAATTTGTAATGCGAGAAAATTCGAAAGTGGTGCTGTGTTGAGGGAAATGAGAGGAAAGGGAAAGAGATAAGGAAGAAGAAAGAGGAAGAAAGAGACGATTTTAGTTTCTTGAAGAGTGAGAGGTGATTGTGGTGGTGGAAGTGGGTGAGTGGTGGCGCCTTTGCCGAAATTGGTGGTGATTGTGGGCAAATGAAGGGAGAAGAGAAAGGAGATTTTTTTTTCTTTTTTTCTATTTAATTTATTAATTAAATAATTAATTTTTTAAGGTCTATTTGGCTTAAAATTTATTAATTGAAACCGAGAATCAAAAACACACATTTCTTCATCTTGCAGGACTAATTCCAAAAAAAGTAAAGTTTAGGGACCAAAACTAAAATAACCTATTTTACCAGGATAAAAAATATATTTAAACCTAAAAAAATATAATAAATTCTTTTGATGTAATTTCTTGAAAAATGTGTCGATCATGTATATATACTCCATATATTTAGTCATTAATAACTAATAAGTGATAAATTGACCGGAGAGCATGTTTATGCTGCTATCATCCCTAACATTCACGCTTTGTTTTATAGGTTTTGGAATGTCTTAGTCTCTCATCGCCTTCCGGAAGTCAATCGATGTGCAGATATCTTAATCAATGATGCAATTAATCTTGTAAAAAATACCATTATTTCTGAAAAATGTTCTCCTATAGTTACTCTTGCTCTTCTAGATAATAAAATCAAGACTTTGTTTCCAAGAGGATTTTAATTTATTTTTTCTCTTTAGTTTTGTTTTTTTTTCTTTTTTTACCAAAAACAAAAAAAAATTGACGGGAGAGCTTCGCTCAGAGGTTGTGTGATTAGTTACTTTAAATTCAAGAACCATTTTAGTTTAAAAAGTTAATTAAAGTATTAATAATTTATTTCATAAGATCATCACTTCGTGTCAAGGAAAAAGTTTTGGGCCTTAATTAATTAGATATCATTCCTTAATTATTGCATAAAGAAGCTATGCAATCGGTTGAGGAAAATTACATCACTACTAATTAAAAAAATATTAATTTAGCAATTAAATAAGTAATATATTTAGTAGTTAATATCACATCATTAATTATACTATTAAGCTAACAATTCTAACATTAACTATTTAACATGGGGTTAAATAATTTGAACGACTAATTTTTATAGTCGTTAAGCAAACTTTTTTTAATAGTGTACATCTCGTTGAAAGAAAATGGATTAATAGATCGATCTAAAAAGTACTAAATAATTAATTAAATAGCTTGAACTTTTAACAAGCACTAATTATTAATTATTAGTGGGAAGCATGTTATGACGTTAGTCATTAGATGTTTGATTATGGCTTAATTAGCATCTCTAATTATTGGAGTAGTATTGGCTGGTGGTTGGCAAGTGCAATAGTAATAACAACGATCACAGGAATAATAATGATAAGTAATGAGGAAAAATACGAACCTGAAAAAGTTATTATTAATAATAATAATAATAAAGAATCCAAAGAATTGATCTCTGCTTAGCTGTTTGCATGACCTTTATAATTTTTTTTTCTTTTTTTTTACTCAAGACCTTTATTTATTTTTTTGGTAAATTATTCAAAATATTGAACAAGTAATAAATAATTTAATCATCCATAAAGATAACTTCACAATTTCAAATTTCAAAAAATATATTTATTGACATAATGCTCTACCTTTAAAATTATGAGAACAATATCTCACGCATGTTATTCTATACCTTTATAACTTTATCTCATGCTAACTTGTATATCATATCCACATGTATCTCGCGTTGGGCCCTTCATCAAGTTTTTTGAAACAACCTTTTTTCTATATAAAAATGTTCACTTTTGTATAGAAAACACTTTTTATTTGTAATTTTTTAAAAAAATGGTGTGAAAAAGAACTTTATTTTTTTTTGGTAAATGAAAACACTTTAGTTTTATACACAAATTAGCACGTGACCCGTGCGTTCGCACGGGCCTCTGTTTACGCGTTTATAATTGTGTTCATAATAAATGTTTGTAAAATTATAAAGAGTCACAGTAAATTATAATTAATTATCAATTATCAATTATAAACTAAATTGAAAAAAGAATGATCTATGTGTTCCAACTCATTTAATAAAAATAAAATTTAAAACAATATAACTATACATAAATATAATTAAACATAAATAAATGAATTACTTATTATTATATTTTAAATTTTAATATTCGATGTTAAAAAAAAACTTGAGTTAATGGTTACCCTCATAGCAATGTCAAACAGATACACTAAATAATAAAAACCTTATTATGATTTAATTAAAAAAATCAAAATAATTTAAGTTATTTTTTATGATAAAATAATTTAATTTATTTGTAACTTATTTTGTAAGAATGATTTAATTTTTGGGTTGATTATTATCATCAATGTATTTTAAGTTTTAATATATTATCATTAGCAAATAAAATAAAAAATCTCAATAAAAAAATGTTGTTGATATTACAAATTTGATTAATTATTTCATAAAATAGTAAAAAAAAATTAAAGACAAATTTGATATTACAAATTTGATTAATTATGAATGGAGAGAGAAGGATTTTAGGTTTTCAATTTCAAAATTAAAAAAAAAAGCAAGTATAAATATTGAGTAAAAGACAAAAAAATAATAAATATACTTCAAATACTTAAATACAAAAAAAAAAGAGTAATGCACATCCAAACAAAAAAAATATCATCCAAAAAGTGGAGAGAAAGTGGAAGCATGTGAGTATGACATGTGTCACAATAATTGTGTGTGAGTCAAGAAAGGGGTTTCTTTTCTTATAGTACTAGTACGTGACCCGTGCGTTCGCACGGGTCTTCGATTATGCGTTTGTGAGTGTGTGTTAATGTCTTGTAATAAATATACAAATAGCACAATTAAAATTATTAAAATATTTAATAAATTATTTTACAATATAATGATTAAAATAAAAGATATAATTGAGCTTAAAAAATATTACATTTAAAATATTCATCTTAATTATACCTTAATCTATAACTTTTTAGCGACACAATCTTTCCCATGAAGAATTACATTTTATCGACACAATCTCTTCAGTGAAATATGCTTTACACCTCAACTATTGCACAAAACTATTAGATATGAAAAAAGACCTCCACAATTTATTATGAGACTCCTGTTGCACAATAAATTAGACTTTCAATATTATTAAAACATGATAACATACTTGCAAAAAAGTAAAATAAATGCAAGTAACAAATTTATATACTAACTTTATGAAAACTTACATAATTAACATATAAGAAAAAAAATTGTGATATTAAGTACACAAATTTAATTAAAGTTTGATCCTATATTTGTGAATCACATATAACATGCTTTAAAAATTATAAAATAGACAAATGATAAGTTCATTCTTAACAAAATCTGTTAATGTATTAAAAAGTATATGTTATCTTATTCATAAATAATTTAACAAATTAATCCCAAGGGTTGGCTTAGCAGTGTAAGGCCCCGCTAAGTTCATAGGAGGGACGATCCACAGCGAGAGGTCCCGTGTTCGAATCTCACCTATGCCAAATTCCCGAGGGTCAGCACCAGTGAAACGTGAAATGAAGGAAAGTGGAGAGGAAAAAAAGAGTTTAATAATATAAGTAAATTTTATTATTAAAATTTAAAATTTTAATTTTTTTCCATCTCAAAGTAAGCAAAAATTGAGAGAAAAATTGAATTATTCTTATAATGACATATGTCAAGTAAGATAACTTGAGGCCAAAAAAAAAGAAAAAAAATAGAGGGGACAACAATAAAATAATAATAAACAAAAAAATTGGAGGAAAATTGAATGCACGTGAGAATGACATATGGCATAAAATGTAGATTGGAGTCCAAGAAGGGGTTTCTTTTCTTATTATAGATGATAGATGATAATTTAATTTATTTGTAACTTATTTTGTAAGAATGATTTAATTTTTGGTTGATTATTATCATCAATGTATTTTAAGTTTTAATATATTATCATTAACAAATAAAATAAAAGATCTCAAGAAAAAAATACAGTTGATATTGCAAATTTAATTAATTATTTCATAAAATAGTAAAAAAAATTAAAGACAAATAGAAATGAAAAAAAATAGAAGAGAGGAATAGAAATGTAAAGGGGAAGAAGAACAAATAGAAATGAATAAAAATGAAAGGAAGTGAAAAAAAAATGAAAGAAAGTGAAGAAGAGAGGAATAGACGGTGAAAGGGAGAGAGAGTGAGAGAAAATTATGAATGGAGAGAGAGAAGGATTTTAGGTTTTCAATTTCAAAATTAAAAAAAAAAAGTAAGTATAAATAATGAGTAAAAGACAAAAGAACAATAAACATACTTCAAATATTTGCAATACAAAAAAAGAAGGAGTAATGCACATCCAAACAAAAAAATATCATCCAAAAAATGGAAGGAAAATGGAAGCATGTGAGCATGACATGTGTCACAATGATTGTGTGTGGGTCAAAAAAGGGGTTTCTTTTCTTATAGTATATGATATGATATTATAATGGGTAAAAGATAAAAGAACAATAATACTTCAAATACTTGAAATATCAAAAAAAAATAAGGAGTAATGCACATTTAAACAAAAAAACATCATCCAAAAAATAGAGAGAAAATGGAAGCATGTTAGCATGACATTGTCACAATGATTGCATGTGGGTAAAAAAAAAGTACTTCTTTTCTTATAATATATTATATGATATTGACCAATGCAAAATAATAAATGAACTTTCTCCTATTCCTTCCACTACGGAAAAAAAAAATCCACGTACTAAAGTTTTTGTCATGAAGTTATTAACCCATCAATATACACATTCTCTAGTAAAATTAACGTAATATTAAATTTATATAATATTTATAATTTATAATATTTATATTAACGAATAAATATAAATTATCAACAAATAAATATATAGTAGTATAAAAAACTAATGTATATGACATCAATTTATCATACTGTTATTAGCATATATTATAAATGTTTAATATCTCTATACTAGTTATAAGACAAATTGATTAAATAAAATATATATTAATTGTGGATAAGTCAATGATATATATAAACTGTTAGAATGATCTCTGGTGTTGTTATTTGTTATAATAAATTATGTTTTGTTGTTTGATGAAAGAAAAAAAAATTTACAAAGTTAGAGAATAATTACCTAATAAATTAAATGCTAGTTACGTTAACCTCTTTTAAAATTTGCATTAATTTAATTCAACTGGCCTCTCTTAATTTGAATAATTACACCACATTTTTTAAAAGAGTTTAGAAATTACTTTTTGTTATCTCTAATCTGTTAGTGTTAACGTTAACGGATGTTTGACTAGAAATAGAATATGTGATTATCAACTAATGAGTCATTCTGACGGACAAAAGTATACATATGAGAATAAATGCTGTTCAAATATGGTCAACATATCAAAATCTTCAGCGAGGGTATTTTCTCTTAAGACAAGTAAAACTACGATTTAAAGGCTCTCATTTTATGTTTGAAGTTAGTCGAAGCTGTACGAAGTGTTCAATACACATGGTTTTTCTCATCTTGAGAGAAAAAGAATCTAAATGAATATACTCTGATATGTTAACTATAATTGAATAGAATGAGAGTTTCAACTATATTTAAGTGTATTTTTATATGTTAAAATAATTCGTCATATATGACAATCATATGTAATGTTAGTAGCCAAAAGTTTGCTAACATTAAGGTAGGTTACATAATGGTTTTCAATCTTTTAAGGAAGGTCGATGTGATTATTTAAATTGAAAAAGGATAAATGTAATTTACACAAATTAACGTGATCAACCTTAAATTAAAAAGTTACATAGAAAAAAAATTGTCATCCTAACACAAAATTAATTACATTTGCCTTGCAAATTAATTAATTAATTAATTATACATGCAATAAAAGAATATTATTATGGATTGATATCTCAATCTTGTATTCAGGCATGCATGTCAGAATTGGGGGCATAAGGCCCATTTCGGGACGGAATTTATATCCGATTTGGGTGAATTGGGCCAAACCCCTTAACCCCAAACGACCCATTTATAAGCACAGAACCCTAAAAAAACACTATAAATACATCTTAAATGTATCATGTATATGTGTGTGTTACTTACTAACTACATAAACCCTTGTCTGCAATTGATTTGATCGTCAGAGTCTTTACTGGTATACTCCTACTATCGTGGCCAGAATCCGTCATCTATGATGCTAAGTCCCTTTCGTGTTCAACAGGTACGCAACAAACATATTTTAATCTTTCAACCGGAAGATCAGTTGAAACCAAGCAAACATTAAGACAATGTCTTTGACATCTTTCAATAAATTATTAAAAAAATATATAATGCATTAAGAATTAGGAATTAAAATACTTTTAACAAAGAGCTTCCATTATTTTAACCATTGAGTGACACTCATTTGTGTCTGCATAGCTTATGGTAGTAGTCAATGGTATGATATGAAAACAAAGACGTGTGGACAACCTTAGGATTGAAGTCTAAGAAGGATGTGATCTGCAGAAGAATGAGATGAGAAGGTGCAATGTCTACTCTAAACAAACACACAAGCACTCTTTTCACATGTTCATTGCAACAAATAATGTTTCTGAAACTTCTGCCAACACTTCTTACCGAACCCGGCCCCAAGCTAAGGTCTCTGTATTATTATTAGTGTACTATAAATATTATTTAATACTGCTACGTTTTGTGTGCATCAAAAATATCTTTTAGTGGATAATAAAAATTTAATTAAACTTTTTTGAGATTAAAAAATCACTGAAATTAATATAGTATCTTCAAATAAAATAATTTTATGTGCAAAATTACTAAGATTCAATTTCTAATTAACAATAAATATATTTTAAATATTCAATTATTTATCAACTATATTGAACTTTATTAAATATCAATATATACATGAATGACATGAAAACAAAGGAGGGGCAGCATCAATCACCCCCACGTATGGTGTATCATGGCTATTAGTAGGTGCGTTTTTTTTTTTCTCCAAAAGTTCAAATGATCAATTAAATAAATATTAGTAATAGTTTATTGAAACTTTTCTTGGTTAATGATGATTGATAATATTGTATAACTGAGATTTTTGTTTTTTGTCTTTGACTATATAACTGCGAGATTAAGAGTTTGTTTAGTTTATATTTTTATTCTGTGTTTTTATTTATTTTTTATATTATGTGTGTATTTGGTTAAAAAAATAGGAAAAGATATACTAAAAAGTAGTGTTTTGTATGTGTTTGATTTGTGCAGAAAAGATATAGAGAGATTTTATAAAACATTGAAAATAAATTGTAGTTATTTTGACTGTTTTCAACGTTTGTAATACAATCTTCAAAAGTATAACATAAAATGAAAAATGATGGAATGAAGGTGAAAGAACTGAAAAATCAATATTATTGAATGTAAACAGATGATTTTATACAAAAAAGGCCAAAGAGCTATTTGGGCCTAAAAGACAAAAAACACAGAATAGGCTTTGAAGAATAGAAGGAGCCCAATAGAAAACATAACTAAGTTTTATCTAAAATACATTTTATTACCCCCCCTGCAAACTGTGGAGTAGATATTGTGAACTCCCAGTTTGGAGAGGTTGGCGCTGAAGGGAATGGGTTCAAGGGCCTTAGTAAAAATGTCGGCAAGTTGCTCCTTGGTTGAAACAGAATGAAGAGAAATCAAACCACGCTGTAATTTCTGTCTTACAACATGACAGTCAATTTCTAAATGCTTGGTCCTTTCGTGAAAAACTGCATTTCTGGCAATGTGAAGGGCAGAATTGTTATCGCAGAAGAGAGCAGCAGGTTTGGGAAGAAGGATGCGAAGATCTTTTAACAGGTTGGTTATCCATTGAAGTTCGCAAGTCGTGGCAGCAAGGGCACGATATTCTGCCTCAAAAGATGAGCGAGACATTGTCCGTTGTTTTTTACATTTCCAGGAAGTTAAGGAACTACCTAGAAAAATGCAAAAACCAGTAACAAAGCGACGAGTTTCTTTACAGGAAGCTCAATCAGAGTCGCTATAAGCAGTCAGATTTAAAACAGAATTTGAAGGGTAAAAAATGCCTTGTCTAGGATTGTTTTTCAGATACCGAAGGATTCTAATAGCAGCAAAATAATGTTTCTTCTTTGGTTTGTGGAGATACTGGCTGAGTTGCTGTACGGCATACTGGATGTCAGGTCTAGTGGTGGTCAAGTAGAGCAGTCTCCCAATGATTCTTCTATAGCCTGCAACATCTTCATATAGATCATCAGTCAAGGCCTCTTTGAGAATCCCTTTCACCATTGGGGTAGGGGCTGGTTTACCTGCAAGAAGGCTAGCAGACTCTATAAGTTCTAATGCATATTTTCTTTGGGAAATTGAGATTCCTAGATGAGATCTAGCAATTTCAAGCCCAAGAAAATATTTTAAGGAGCCCAAGTTTTTTATTTTGAATTTACTGTCCAAGAGGCATTTAACAGATTTAATCTCATCACTATCATTTCCAGCAACAATCAGATCATCCACATAGACAAGTATAACAGTAATGGATTTAATGTCATATTTTGTAAATAAGGAATGATCATGTTGAGACTGAATGTAACCAAGAGAAATTAAAAAGGATGACAGTTTAGCATATCACATTCTGCTAGCCTGTTTTAAACCATATAGAGATTTATTTAGTTTGCAAACAAGAGAGGGATCAAAAACAGTAAGACCATCAGGAATAGACATATAAACATCTTCATGTAAGTCTCCATGCAAAAAGGCATTATTTATGTCAAGTTGATGAAGTTCCCAGTTTTTAATGGCAGCCACAGATAAAAGAATGCGAACACTAGTTAGTTTAGCAACCGGGGCAAAGGTATCAAAGTAATCAATGCCCTCAAGTTGTTTGTAACCCTTGGCAACAAGGCGAGCCTTGTATCTTTCAATATCACCATTAGATATATATTTAATTATATAAACCCATTTAGATCCAATAGGTTTTTTTCCTTTAGGTAAATGCATAAGAGTCCAAGTTTTATTAACAGCTAAAGCATGAAGTTCATCATTCATTGCCTGTACCCAATGAGGGTGTTTACAAGCGGATTTGAAAGACTTTGGTTCAGTATGAGTACTAATTTGCAAACTAAAACAAGCAAAAGATTTTGACAGATTGGCATATCTAAGGTAGGGAGAAATGGGATACCTGACAGTTTTACAATTCTGTATAGTGTTACCTTCTATTAGGTTGCAGTAGTAATCCAAAAGATGGCTAGGAGCAGATCTAATACGAGCAGACTTACGCAAGATAGGTTCAGGAAGGTTATCACCTGAATTGTCTTCAATATGATCGTCATGGATGGGATTAGGAACAACTGTTGGAATTCCAGTATGTTGTATAGAGTCCTGCAAAGGCAAAGAAGAAGTAGAAATCGGAACAGGTAATGTCTCCTCAACCATATGAGGTTGGGAGTTCACTGTAGGAGCATGTTGCTCCATGGCTGGGGGGTCATCAAAACAGAGAGGGTTGGTTTCGGAAAGAAAAACATCATCAGAGTTAGACACAACACTGTCACGTTGGGCTGACTTAAAAGGGAAAATATTTTCATAGAAAACCACATTCCTAGAGATGGAAATGCTACGAGTTTTGACATCCAAAACAATAAAACCTTTAGTTCCATATTTAAAACCCAAGAAAACAGATTTATGAGCACGAGGGTCAAGTTTTTTTCGATCTTGAGATAGAGAACCATTAAAGCAAAGACAACCAAACACTTTCAAGTTTAAAAGGGTAGGAGGTTCTTTAAAAAGCTTTTCAAAAGGAGAGAAATTTTCCAAAACGGGGCTGGGAAGGCGGTTGATTAAATGAACAGCATGGGTGGCAGCAAAACACCAATAGTTTTTAGGAATATTAGAGTGAAAAAGCAGGCAGCGAGTAGTATTTAAGATGTGTCGATGTTTCCGCTCAACAACACTGTTCTTTTGAGAGGTTTCGACACAAGAGGTCTGGTGCACAATACCATGTTCAGCAAAAAAATCAGGCATGAGGAATTCAGGACCATTATCACTGCGAATGGCTTTAACAGTACAACCAAATTGATTTTTAACATAAGAAACAAAATGCTTAATATGCATGCGTGTTTCAGATTTGTGTTTCATCAAGTGTATCCAAGTATGACGTGAGTGATCATCCACAATGGTTAAAAAGTATTTATGAGAGTGAATGCATGAAACATTTATAGGACCCCATATATCTATGTGAAGTAAAGTAAAAACAGAATCAGAAATGTTGTTTTCATGTGGAAAGGGCAATTTATGTTGTTTACCGAAGTGACAGGAATCACAAGCAGACGTGGGAACATATTTCACAAAAGGAAAATTCACAGAAATGTTGTGTAAAACAGAATCAGATGGGTGACCCAAACGTGTGTGCCACGTGTTACTGTCAACAGAAGGAGAAATAACAGGAGCAGCATTGTTATGATAAGCAGAATGTAAATCTTGAAGGATGTATAGACGGTTGTGAGCTTTAGCAAGCCCAATCGTCCGCTGGGTAGCCTTCTCCTAAATCAAACATTTAGATTTATCAATAGTAAAAGTAACATTCAAATAGTCGGCAGTCTTTTGAATAGCCAGGATATTAAACTTGAAATCAGGAATTAAAAGAACTTCATCCAGAACCAAGAACTCAGATAATTGAACATGGCCACAAAATTTAGCAGTAGTGGTGTCACCATTAGGAAGATTAATTTTGATAGTAGGTATAGCATGATAACTAGTAAAGAAGTTGATAGAATTACAGATATGATCAGTAGCACCAGAATCAACAATCCATGTATGTAAATTCAAGTTAATACCTGTGGTGTTATTGTGTGCATCAGAAATGTTTATGTGAGAAGTGTGTGATAATTGGTTGATACTAGGTTCAGCATGCGAGGGTTTAGCCCTTGCAGAGCATATCAAGCAGCATATCATAGTCTTCTTTAGAAATGTTTAAGGATTTGGTAGCTAAAGAATCATTACCATTATCAGCAGGTACCAAATTACTCACCGTAGACGTGGGTTTCCTAGGTTTGAACTTGAAAGTATCAGGGAACCCATTTTTAAACTAGCAGACATCAACGGTGTGATTTTCTCGTTGGCAAAATTCACATATCTTCCCTTTCATTGAGGGACCACGGGAAGAGGAATGAGTTTTACTTAGCTTGAGCAGAACCTTTGGAGGACTGACCTTTCCAGGAATTTGCTAAGACAGTTGGTTGAGGCTTACAGTCAATGAAGGGATTATCAGATTCTTGTCTTTCTTGTTGTTGTATCTGTGCAAAAACAGAAGCTATGGGTGGCAAAGGGTCAGAATGTAAGATTTGCCTGCGAACAGAATCATATGTATCAGTCAAACCCTTCAAAAAACAAATAACGTATTCGTTATCATGTGATTTAGAGACTCCCTTTGCCAAATCGCAGGTACATGGAACAGCACAGATGCACTGGTGAACAGGGCGAAGAGCCTCCAACTCTTGCCATAGGGTTTGCAAATGCAAGAAATAGTCCGAAACCGATCGTTCCCCTTGTTTCAGAGAGTGAACGGCTTGCAACAGACCAGAATAACGGAAGTAGTCTCCTTTGGAGTAGCGATCTTTGAGTTATTTCCAAAGCATGTGAGAAGAATCAAGAAAAGCAACACTTCGTGCAATCGGCGGCGAAAGAACCTTCGTGATCCATGAAATAACCATGGAATCACACCGAACCCACGCATCGTGCAAGGAATCGTCAGGCTTGGATTTCTGCAACGAGCCTGAAATAACCATGGGGGTCGAAATGGTGGAGTTAGGGTTCTCAATGGGATGTAGGTAGTAGGGAGAGGAAGGGTTTTGAGTGGGATCGACGGGTTGTGGGTCAGCCATGGCGGAGAGAAGGGTGAGAACGACGGGAGAGGATGAAAGGGCGACAGAAGAACCACGTTAAGGTTGCAACCTGCGCTTGAAAAGAAAAACCCTAGTAGAGAGGGTTGATGGCGGCGGAAGATGGAAAGAAACCTCTAGGGCTCGATGATACCATGATGGAATGTGGGTGAAAGAACTGAAAAATCAATATTATTGAATGTAGACAGATGGTTTTATACAAAAAATGCAAAGAGCTATTTAGGCCTGAAAGACAAAAAACACAGAATGGGCTTTGAAGAACAGAAGGAGCCCAATAGAAAACATAACTAAGTTTTATCTAAAATACATTTTATTAAAAACAAAATGATAATTTTGTATTGTAATAACTAATCAAATAAAAAATAAAAAAATTAAAATGCAAAGTAAACAGACCCTAATCTTTCAATTGGCGAGTGGGAGTTAAGTAAACCCTCAAAATGGCATCACTAGGACCCCTTAGCTTGTAGGTCGTCTTGTCCCCATCCATCGCCAATTCGCTAAAAAACAAGATAGGAGCAGTTTGACAATTTTTTAAAATGGGTTAGAGCAGCCAACACATCTCGTTTAATGGTGAGTTGACGATACAACCCATTATAATGATAAAAAACTAAATAAAAAATTTTTAAAAAAAAAGAAAAAATAAAGTAAAAATAAAATCTTTTTTATGTAGAAAAAATGAGATAAAAATATAAAGATATACATGAGAATAAATGTTAATGAATAATAAATATATGTTGTATCAAAGTTATTAAAAAATAAAATTAATGAAAAACAAAAAAAAAAAGTTAAAAAATTAACCCAGCTTGGAAACTCATGGCATCGTCCCACCACAAACTACAGGTTAGGAAGCTTGGTGGGTCGAAAACCACATCCCAGCCCACACAAAAAGGTCAAACAAGTTTGATCCAGTAAGTAGTTAAATCCATTTTTCATCTATACTTATATGTGAAATTCGTCTACCTCACAATCAAAGCTATCAATTTAGGCTATTGGACCTTCTTGGGTAGTATCCTTTTCTTGGGCTATGCTACTAATGCCTAGAGTTATTTGAGCCTTTGAATTGAAAGCCAAGTCTAGTCCTATGTTGGTAGCGGGCTTGTGCGGGCCACGATTGACTGTCTTCGATTAGCTAGAGTTAGGGAAGAGAACCGAGAGAGAGAAAATTTTGAGAAGTAGAAAATTATTATACACAATGATCAATGATAAGTATATATAATGGAGTTCATGGCTCATGCAACCATATCAAATTTATAACTAACTTCATAACTATATATCCTACCTATACACTAACATTTCCCCCTTTAAATCAATGTAGTTGATTTGGAAAATCGACCACACTGAGTTTTGATCTCAATTCTGTAAATCTAGCACTAGGTAGGGGTTTTGTGAGCACATCAACACCTTGATGCAAAGCAGGAATATGATTCCCTAACAAAATAAAAATCCAACTCTATATGTTTTGTATTTTAATGTAAAACTAGATTTTGAGAAACTTGGAATATACTAAGATTATCATAATACAATTTAAGAATGAAAAAAGGAACTTGGATTACTTCAAGTAAGGACTGAATACATAAAATTTCTACTGTAGTATTGGCAAGGCCTCTATATTCTTCTTTTCCTGAAGACCATGACACCTTGGCTTGCTTCTTTGACTTCCAAGATAAAATGTTGGATCCAATGAAAATGCATAACCTTGAAGTAGACTTCATGTCTGTTGAATCTGAAGCCCAATCAGTATCACAAAATGTTGTGATGCAGACTACAAGAGGAATAGATGCTAGTTTCATTATTAGACTATATTGAATAGTGCCTACAAGATACCTTAATATCATTTTAACCACCTTCCAATGCATCTCAAGAGGTTGAGACATGAATTGACACGCTTTATTTACTGAAAAACTTAGTTCAAATCTAGTTAAAGTAACATATTGTAGTATACCTACAATTGATTAGTTTGAATTTATTATTTCTCTGTTCTTAAAGCACCAAAAGGAGTCCTTAATGAAATTCAGAATATTCTAAGATGTTTTCTATGGAGTTGGAATGCAGCTAGCAATAAAATGGCATGGGTTAAGTGGAGTGAGGTTTGTAGACAAAAAAAGGAGGACTTGATGTGAAATATTTATAGTTGTTCAACCATTCTCTACTTGTTAGGTGGGCTTGGAGATTTCTCTCGGAAAAATATTAGTTGTGAGTACAAGTCATTAAAGGGAGATGAAGAATTTCAGGATCACATTTGGAGGCTTTTCATGAATTCTTTCTTTCATTAAGTTCAAAGTGGTGGAAAGATGTTTGCAAAGTGTGTGATTTGAGTGACTCAAACTGATATTTTAAAGGAGTTAAGAGGTGTGGTGGTAATGAGCACTTGATAAGATTTTGGGAGGACCCATGGCTCAGAAACCAGCCCTTGCACTCGACCTTCCCACGTTTGTATAAACTAAGCAATGCTAAATTATGCTCTATTTCTAGTATACTAGATAGTTTTGTTTTATCATTGCTTTCTTGTTGACTTTCTTGGAGACGTCTACTCTTTGTTTGGGAAAACAACTTGTTTGTGGATTTGGTCAGCTTATCAAACAGTTGTGTTTAGATTTCGGATGTGGAAGATTCTGGGGTGGGATTTAAGAGGTACAGTTGATCCTCTTCTGGAAGAGTTATACTTTTGCGAAGGAAGTATGGGAAGAGTTTTGCGTTGGACTGTTTTTTACTCGGTAGTGGCATCCGCTATTACGAGTTGGTATGCACAATTCAAAGCATTTTTTAGGGGTAAAACAGCAAAAAAAAGAAGAGGGGTATTACTTTGTGGTTTGCTACGATTTGGTCTCTTTGGTTATGTAAGAATGCATCAATTTGCAAAGAAGAGAAAGTGGATCGGCTAAGCGATATGGATTTGATAAAAATTTGAAATTAGTCTTGGTATCATGCTCTTGGTGGTAGCAATTATATTTTTGCGAATTGGTGCGTCTATCATCTTGATTGTATATATGGTTGACTATTATTTCATAATTTGCTCTCTTCTCTACTCTTTTTTTTTTCCTGTTCCACCCTTGTATTGATTGAGTCTCATTTGAGTATGTCTTATACTCCTTGATATTCATCAATATTTTCTTTGGTTTACTAAAGAAAGAAAATTATGATTTTTTTTTTTACCAAAACTGAGTTAGTGTTATGATTCATTTGATGATATTAAAACCCACTAATAATGCGATAATTTTATATTAGGCTTTAGACATCGATGTTGAACCATGTGAGAGAAAGTGTGGGCTCGACCACAAGACCCATGATGGAAGGCGTCTAGAGTTTATAAATAGCATGACAAGTCACTTTTGCTCTAACGACAGCAACAAGAACCATAACCACATCAAGTTTCTCTTTCTAAGTTTGTTTCATTGAAAATTTAGAATTTGAATAGAGTGATCAGGTAAAGGAAGACTTTGCTCCTCATTTCAAGGATTTGCATAAAGCATAACTAATCCTGGAGATCGTATCATATCGAATAATTAAGATAATAAGTACCATATTCAATTAATGAGACTTCAAGAAGTACATATCCTATCTATTTCTACTTTTATAATTAGTGTCCTGATTTCATGCATCTATAATTTTTGGAGAAATTTTTGTATGGGCACGTACTCAACACGTCATTTTTTAGCACAGCCAATAAAAAAAAGCCAACTCACTAAATAATTTAATTTCTCTCTCACATTATGCATGTAGTTGCTGTCATTTGCTTCTCCCTCATTCTTGTTCTACTTTTTTATTTTTTTACAATTTTTAAACTCAATCAAAAGAAACTACTCATTTAGTGAGTTGGTTTTTTTCTATTGATTGTGCCCAAAAATAATGTGTTGGGTCCATGTCCACCCAAAAATTTCTCTAATCTTTGTCATGTTATTCGTATAATTTTAATATCAAACAATATTTAGCTATTTTTCTTACATAAAGGTCCAAATAAACCCTATGATTTTATGGCTATATTAGGGTTGACCCGATTTGCCCACTCTATTCACAATATACTTTAATTTCTCTGTCAAGTTCCACTATACCTTTGCTGATTTTGTTATTAAAAGAAAGAAGATTTTTCTTTAACAACACAGAACTAAAAAAATACTGAATCGGTCATCAATTAATTTTAATTTACTGATGATGCCCATGTAGAAATAATTAATTAATTGACAATAGATTGAAGAAATGGGGAATCTCTCTTAGTCTGCCTTTGAAAATGAAAGTTAAAAACACTACCTTTCAACATATAGTTGTTGCTTGCTCTATATGTTTGGCTTTTTCCAGAATATAATTAAGAATTTAATTGAATCCAAATACGTATGCATGTGTTTTGTATTGTGCTTCAATCTAATACCGACGCTCTGTTTAGCTGTTAAAGACAGAGACGTGAAACTAAAATGACAATAATGGTATATATATGTATAGTCGAGATGATTCACAAATTAAAATTAAGTTTATCATAATATTTTGTATTGATTATTTCCGGTGACTGGAAAATGTATGTATTTTTTAACGCTTAATTACATTTTTGTTCTCTATCATTTGTAGATTGTGTAATTCCAGTTCGAATAATCTAGTATTTTAATTCCTAATTTTACGGTTATAGGTTATATTAGTTCTTAAAAATTAAATTTTAGTCATTAACTTTTTAAAATCGGTCATATTAATTATTTACTGTATCACAAATCAGTCGTAATAGTCATTGACTTTATATAAAAATCGGCTACTTTAGTGTTTCATTGAAATAAATTGAATGATATTTTACAAAGTCAAATACCAAAATGTTAGTTTATTCGTTATAGTTCTCATAGTATGTAACTATGTATTTTCAATTAAACGATTTTAGTTTAGCTAAAATTTAAAATGTGAAAAATAGTTATGAAGCTTTAATCTTAAAAATGATATAGGTTTAACTATCCTCAAAAGCTAGTTCACGAGGAGAGTGTTGTCTAAGGCTTTATAGAGGTTATCATAACTCTTATCCTAGAAAATATGAAATTTTTTTCTCCCAACACTTCCCAAAGTCCAACTGGCTTTTTCTTTTTTTTTTTTTAACTTGATTGTGACTTGCTTTTTTTTAATGGACCTTTTTGTTTTTTAAGTTATGAACATCTATCTCAGGTGTCTTTTTTTTTTTTCCTTAAAAATGACATAAATCCACCTCTCTTCAAAGGTTAGCTCACAAGGAGAATGTTGCTTAAGGTCTTATAAATACTATCATAATTCCTATCTTGTGCAACGTGAGACTTTTTCTCCCGACATTCAATTTTTTCAAATTTAAATGATCTATTATTGTCCATAACATCACTTATCACAAATAAAGAATTACTATAATAATTCTTACCAATATTTTCGCTAATATCAATAACGAATTATTTAGTTTAGACGACGGAAATTAAATCTCATGATCCTATTTACACATTTTAAATTTTAAAGAACAAAATCGCTAAATTGAAATTAACTAAAATTATTAGGATTTTTTTTTAATATGTGCAATATTGTACATATTAAGAAACTAAAAGGTTTTTGTTGGGAAAATCAAAACTTTAATAAGCATACGTATAACATACAATAAATGTCATGTTTTTTTTTTTTGGCTAAAATACACATTTGGTCCTTTATGTTTTGTCAAAGTCCTACTTTGGTCCTTTATGTTTATATTGTCTCAATTCGGTCCCTTAAGTTTGTTTTTTGCACCAATGTAACGTTAGACTCTTCTTTGAATATGTTAGTCTAGTTAACCAAACTGCATACGTGGCACCTACATGGCATTAAAGGCGTTATTTGTCATCCTTTTTCAGATTAAAATGATACCATATTAATTTTTTTCTTAAGCGTATGCAGTTCTGTTAATTTAGACTAATAGAGGCACAGTTAAGAAAAAAATTCAATACGGTGTCGTTTTAGTCTAAAAAGGGATGACAACTAATGTCGTTAATTCTATATAGATGTCACGTATGCAATTCTGTTAATTTAGACTAACGAATTCAAATAAGAGTACAACGTTGGTAAAAAAACAAACGTAAAAGACTAAATTGAGACAAAATAAATATAAATGACTAAAATAGGACTTCGGCAAAACATAAAGGATCAAATATCTATTTTAATCTTCCTTTTCGATTTTTTAATTTGTGCAATAATACACACGTCAGAAAAACTCAAATTATTATACAATTGGACAATTGGTAAACTATAGAGATAAAAAAAAAAATCGATTCAGGGTATTTTTAATTTAGCCAATGATGAATAAATACTATATTAGGTAGGTAAAGGAGATTAATTAGGAACTTGTGACTATTTCTTCTGATTATCTCCTTCCCCGGAAAAGCCCAAGCGTATTCTATACAATATTAAAAGTTAATTGTATTAGTTACGATTTGCTCAAAAATCTACACGAACCTACACTGATATAACAACGTAACCAATTAAATCACTAATTCGCCTGAATTTAATTAATTAATTAATTCAAATCATTAATCAATTTACTTCTTCATATAGAAGCTTATCATCTGGTCAAAAGCAAATTAAAGTTAATCTTAATTATTGGTTTTGGTACCATACATTAATTTTACTTAATAATGCTTTATACTGTATGTGTGTCTAAATGAGAAAGACATCTAACTAATGGATAGTACTATGAGTATTAGTCTACGATGAATAATATATAGTTAATGATGTGTTAGTGGTGGTTTTATCAAAATGTAGAATTATTGTAACCAAAAAAGAATGTAGAATTATTGAAGTTTATGAGAATAATTAGTAGTAATTATGTTACAAGACAGTTTTAAAGAATTTATATATTATTTGACTAAGGAAAGTATATGTATTAGGTGAAGATAGAGAGATTTGTGACTAACGATCTGTTTTGAGCTAATTTTCATTTTAGTTTATAATAATAAAAAAATCTTGATAAACGAGCACTTGTTAAAGTTATTAAAATTAAAAAAATAATTATAATCATCACGCGATACACCTTACCAACATTGAAGTGCTTCACCTCGGGATAGCATGGATCCGTCACCTTGGCCCCAAACTTGGGGTAGTAACCGAGATAGAAGAAGATCTCCTAATAGTCCCTCAAAGAGAGAAGAATCCCAACACAAAGGGGTCATACAGGTGATAATGAATAATTATTAAATTATTTTGTAGATGATTTGAATATATTTTAAATGATATTATGTTTATGGATGTAACTTGTTGTATGAATTCTTAAACTCAGGTTCTTGTTTATCTTAATTGATTGGTTTTCTTTTCTCTGTTTATTTTAGAGTTGAAAGTTTGATCACCTTCCTTCTCTCCTAACTTTTCTTATTGAATGGGAATTTAATGTGAAAAGAGGTTCTTGTAAAAAGGAATTTCATCAATGAAAGTCTAGGGATAGTTTTCATTGATAAACCACTTTTAAAACGAGAATTCTTATTGCGTGGTAACTCTTTTACCGTTTAAAGAAATTTAATCGATATAGTTTTGCCATAGAATCTGGCAAATGAGGGATCTTTGTCCGTGGTCTTTATCCTTCGTCATTCAATTAACGTAATAAGTTCTTAAGATTTGGGAATAATTATTAGTACAATGAAATCCAAACCCAAGTGTTCTTATTAATTGTTTTTAACCTTTTTTAAATTATGAGCTCTTATTTTACAATTCAAATCAACTTAATTCTTTATAAAAACTTCACCCAAACGTTTTCTATTGAACTAAATTGTTCTAGAGTTCTCCATGAGGAGATAACTTGTTTTCCCACTATATTGTAATGCGTTAGTATTTTAGTTCTTTAAAATACTTAACAACAGGTCATTGTAGGAAGCATCCCGACAAATGCAAAACGATCTAGAGAAGCCAGATAGTTGTGTACAAGTCGTGACAAAGCCAAAAGTACCGTTATCATTTTCTGATGCTGATATTTCCGCTAAACGACCCTGAGATATTAAACCAATGGTCATTACTGGGATCATTTATGGCTACAAGGTTCATTGAATTTTTGCAAAAGAAGGAACATCGGCCGATATAGTGTTCTGGAACTTGTTTAAGAAGCTAGTTTAGGGTTAAAGGAATTGATTCCTCATAACAACAGTCTCATCGGCTTTACTAGGGATGCAATATATCTGAAAAGGTACGTGAAACTGATATATGTACCTTTGGCAGCAAAACAGATTGTTGAACGTTCTCGGTAAGATTCTTCCTGGTAGATTGTCCATCAGCTTACAATTTCATTCTTGGAAGAATAACCCTTAATACCACAGGTGCGTTTTTTTCCAATCTCCGTCTAGCTATGAAATTCCCGGAAGAAAAAGGGGAATTCGTCACCACTCATGGTAATGGCAATGAATCCAGAGATTGCTACCTGGAGAGTCTAAAGGTTACTAGGGCTCCACCAGAGCCAGAAACTAAGAAGCCTCAAGACTGATGATTTCAGAGGCGTGACACCTCAAAGGTTTCAACAGTATTGATGGTGAATTTGGATCCCATAGCCGACTTTGAATATCAAAGGCCCTAACCTGGAGGAGATATGGTGCAGGTTCAAATTGGAGATCAACCATCCAAAACATTGAAGATAGGGGCCACTCTAGTCCCTAACCTAAGAAACATGTTTTTTGAAATCCTTGTTCAAAATATAGACTTATTTGTATGGTCACCCTCTGAAATTTCAGATGTAGATCCAAATACATGTTGCCATAAATTAGAGTTCAAATTGGGCTGCATCCCAGCAGCCCAGAAAAAAAGGGATAATGAGACCTAAGCGAGCTTAGGCAATAGAAAAGCAAGCCAAGGAATTTGACATGCTGATTGGGTTTCAATCGTCGTGATTGTCAATAAGGTAAACAGGAAATGGTCCATGTGTACCGACTACATAAACCTGAACAACGCTTGCCCCAAAGATTCATTTACGTTACCCTACTTTGACAAATTAGTAGACAACTCTATTGGTTATAAGTATCTCTCTTTCATGGATCCATATTCCGAATACAACCAAATCCCAATGCATCTCACTAATCAAGATAAAAAAAAATTCATCACTGGCTTTAGAGATTATTGTTATAATGTAATGCCATTCGGCCTGGAAATGTAGGGGCCACTTACCAAAAACTTATGAGCTCGATTTTCAAAAAAAAAAGAATGGAAAAATCTTAGAAGTATACATCGACAACATGATTGTCAAGACTTGGTCACCAAGTAGGAAGAAAATTCTTGGCAAGAAAAGCTTTTCAAGAAGAATACTTTTAGCCAACTTTGAATGAAGATTTCATTGAACATGTTAAGAAATGTGAGCAGTGCCAACTCCACTGTCCCATTATTCATTTGCCGACAGAAGAATTGCACACTATGTCGGCTCCCTAGCCTTTCCACACTTGGGGCTTGGATTTGTTAGGTCCATTTCATACCACACCAAGCCAGTTGAAGCATTTGTTAGTGGCAATAGATTATCTGACAAAGTGGATTAAAGTAAAGCCCCTGACTAGCATTACATCAGTCTGGGCTCAAAACTTCACTTTTAGAAATATTATATGTAGGTTCGGTATCCCAACTGAGATTTTCATCGACAAAGGAACTTAGTTTTTCGACAATGGGTTCCAGGAAATGTTGGCAGAACTACACACAAATCATCATCATTTTGCAAGCGTTGAGCATCCACAAAACAACTGCCAAGCTGAAGCAGCAAACAAAGTTATTGTTGCCGGGCTATAAAAGCGTTCTAAGGTTGCTGTGAGCAACTGGGTGGAAAACCTACACTAGGTCCTTTGGAGCCATAGAAATACTCCACACAATTCTACTGGCGAGACCCTTTTTAAATTGGTATATGGAACAAACATCGTGATCCTGATAAAAATTGGTGATTTGTCATGGCGGATGATGTATCCTCCCCGTGATAATGATCGGCAACTAATGAAAGATCTGGATTTAGTGGCTGAAGTTAGAGAATTGGCTAGAATAAGAGAGTTATCTTAAAAACAACATGTGGCCCAAAAATATAACTTGAGAGTACATCAAACCCTTTCCTTTTTGAAAACAACCACCAAGTCATAAGTGATACCCAATTAGTATTGCTCGGTTTTCAAGTGGAGTGGATAAATTTGAAGCATCGACGCCAATCTCACTTGGAAGCCTTGAGGTCCTCCTTACTTTGAATTGACTAAGGGATATTCAAGACTTCTTCAAAGACTATAAGCATTCTTCAATACATTTGATGTCGTATCAAATCTCCAAGACTACCACTTGAGATGGTCCCGGCGGCACTAAGGTTTGTGTTGGATCTATGGTATCTATGGTATCCAATGCACAAGTATGTTAGGAATAGTATAGGGTTAAGTTTTTAATTACATATTACAATGTTAATTATGGATAATCAGTTAGTGCATATACAAAGTAATAAGTGGATTGGGTTAAAATCTGCTGTTAGACCAAATGAAGAGAAATGCTATTTTTTTATATATAATTTGAGATTTTCTATAATTTTTTAATACCTCATAGGATAAACGCATTTTTCCCAAAAAAAAAGTTATCACCAACTTTCTTTCTTGCTTTTTTTTTTCTTTTCTTTTTTCTTTTTTTTTTTTTGAGTAAAAGCATACTATCATTTATTCTGAAAAAAAAAACAAAAAGCATATTATCATTGACTTTTTCTTTTCGAGTGGAATATATATATGACCATTAGCTTTAAGTGAAATACTTAATTATTTTATTTAATTTAGCTTTGAATACATTATTCACACATGTTGCAAAGACTTTATTTTCTAATAAATTGTTTTATTTTGCTTTGAACACATTATTCATACATGTCGCCAAAAGCATTAGTTTTTAAGAAATAGAATCCCATTTGATATTTCAATGTTTTACTTTAGGAAAAATAATAATATAGTGCTATGGTTGTTGTTCGTAAAATACAAAGGAAGGGCTCAAAGAAGGGATGCCGCTGACCATAAAAGAGATTCGTTGAGTCTGGTTGGTGAACATTTAAGGGCACGAAAAAGACACCACAAAAATACCTTCTTGATTTATTATTATTATTATTAAAAAAAGTTTCTACTAGTAATTTTAGAAGACCTCACATCTAGCTCTCTTATTCTACTTATTTTATATTTTCTCATAAGTTATTTTTTGGAATAAACTTTTAAATTGGTCATTGATAGGGTCGGTCTAACCAATTTTAAAACCTAAAGCAAATTATCATAATGAATCTTTTCTAAATTAATAATAATAAATATTTTTTGAAATTATTAACATTATTTAATAAACATCATATGCATTTTATTTAAGAGAAAAAAATATTTTATCAAAGAAAAAATTATAAATTTGTATATTATAAAGTATTTAATATTTTTTAAAAAAAAATATTAAAATAGGGCTTAAATATATTAATAATTTTGTACATTTTTTGGAGCCTAAAGCAAGGGTTTGACCGGTCTTACTCTTGGGCCGGCCCTGGTTATTGAGATCGTAGATGTCAATCAGATTTTTTCTTGAGATTTTAAAAACCTTAAAATAATCCTTAACTTTACAAAATGACACGCATTTTAGTCATTCACTATTAAATAACATTAAAAAAACTAAGTAAAAAATGACTCAAAGGAATATTTTTTGCAAAGTCAAGGACTAATTTAAAATTTCATAATATCATAAATTAATCTGCATGATGCCTACGATCTCAAAAGTCAATTTAAGAGTTTACTTTTTTTTTTTGAATAAATTCTATAAAAAAACCATCAGATGTGCTAATCAGAGAAGAGGGTAAAGATCAATTCCCAATCTACTTTGTTTCTAAAGTCTTGCAGGGAGCCGAGTTGAATTATCAGCGACTTGAAAAAGTAGCTTTCGCATTACTGATGGCCTCGAGGAAGTTACGCCCATATTTCCAATGCTACCCCATCCTATTCAGCACCAATCAGCCGATACGACAAATTTTACACAAACCAAACTTGGCAGGACGGATGATGTCTTGGGCGATTGAGTTAACTCAATATGATATATCGTATGAACCACGGCTAGCAATTAAAGCACAGGTCCTCGCCGACTTCCTTGCCGAAATGACACATCTCGGAGACAACCATCCCGGGGAATGGACAATATATGTCGATGGTTCCTCGAACATCAAGGGATGTGGCGCCGGAGTGATACTGGAAAACTCGGAGGGATTGGCAGTGGAGTATTCATTAAAATTTGACTTCCCGACATCTAACAATCAGGCAGAATATGAAGCCTATCTTGCAGGAATACGGATGGTCAAGGAGTTAGGAGCAAATGCGATAACTATCTGTTCAGATTCAAAGTTGGTGGTTTCCCAGATTACGGGAGAATACCAAGCCAAAGAGCCCATCATGCAGAAATATGTCGCCAAAGTACGAGATGCTCTAGTAGGATTCTCTAAATTTGAAATCCGACATATACCTAGAGAAGAGAATGCAAGAGCATATCTCCTTTCGAAACTCGCCAGCACGAAGAAGACTTCAAACTCCACTTCGTGGTAGAAGAGGTAATCCCTTATCCCAGCTTGACCTTGCAGGTGCAGGAAGCAGATTGGAGGACCCCCTTGATAGATTATATTGAGAGAGGGATCACTCCCGAGGACTTTAAAGAGTCGCAGAAGGTTATTAAAAAAGCAACGAGATTCACAATGGTTGAAGGCCACCTGTTCAGGAAGGGAGTCTCGGTCACACTTTTGAAATGCATTGGCCTAGAGGAAGTCGGATATGTGCTGGCCGAGATTCATGAAGGAAGTTGTGGGCATGGCCAAATCTTTAGCCAGGAAGGCATTGAGAGCGGGTTACTTTTGGCCAACTATGCAAGAGGACGCTATCAATCACATCAAAAAGTGTGAGCAATGCCAATGACATGCTAACATCCCTCACATCCCACCGGAAGAGCTACACACGCTATCCGCGCCATGGCCATTCCATATCTGGGGAATGGACATCTTGGGACCTTTTCACAAAGCCACGGGACAGCTGAAATATCTTTTAGTCGCAGTAGACTATTTTACGAAATGGATCGAAGCTGAACCTCTCGCAACTATTACGTCTGCAAGAGTGGAGTCTTTTACCTTCAAAACAATTATATGTCACTTTGGAATCCCGGCGACGATCGTAACTGATAACGGGACTCAATACACTGGAAGCCCATTCAAGGATCTCCTCCAAGGGTTGCAAATCCGACATCATTGTTCCAGTGTAGAGCATCCCCAAACAAATGGTCAGGCTAAAGCCGCAAATAAAGTAATGCTAAATGGCTTAAAGAAACGACTTGACATTGCCAAAGGAGCCTGGGCAGATAACCTCTACCAGGTATTATGGAGTTACAGAACCACCCCGCAAACTACGACAAGAGAAACTCCTTTCCGGCTCGTATATGGAACTGATGCAGTAATCCCTGTTGAAATCGGTGAACCATCTTGGAGAGTCATGTATACCCCGTCAAATAATGACGCACTCTTAAGAGAAGAACTTGACTTTGTAGACGAAGTCTGGGAGCTGGCTCGATTGACTGAGATGTCGAGGAAACAACGAGTTGCTCAACGATACAACGCTAAGGTCGTGAAACGCGAGTTCATAATAGGCAACCTTGTCCTTAGAAGGGCCAGCATAGGGCTGAAGAATGCAAAAGATGGAAAGCTCGCAGCAAATTGGGAAGGCCCATATCGGGTAATCAGAAGTACAAGAAAAGGTGTATATGCCTTGGAAACTCTGCAAGGAAGAGAATTGCCTAGAACTTTCAACGCCGCGAATCTGAGAAGGTATTATAGCTAGAAAGTACCCGACTTGTTTGTTGCATTTTAGTCTTAATGTACTATTTCTGTAAGGGGTACTCTTTTTCCTTCTCGGGTTTTTTCCTTAAGGAGGGTTTTACCTTGAAGGTTCTAATGAGGCCCTAGGTTTTGTAAGCTAACGACATATGAAATAAAAACAAATGTTTGTCAAAGTTTAAGATTTCAGTTGCAGATATACAATTACCACAACTCAGCAGGCGTATAAAAGGATAAAAATCCTAACAAGGCGACATGCACCAACAAAATAGGCCACTGGCCTTGAAGTACTTCACCAGGATCTAAGATCCCACTAAGGCGACCCGTCCAAAATAGGCCACTGGCCTTTAAGTACTTCACCGGGATCTAAGATCCCACTAAGGCGACCCGCCCAAAATAGGCCACTGGCCTTGAAGTACTCCACTAGGATCTAAGATCCCAATAGGGCGACATGCCCCACACCTTGAAGTACTTCACCAGGATCTAAGATCCCACTAAGGCGACCCGCCCAAAATAGGCCACTAGCCTTGAAGTACTTCACAAGGATCTAAGATCCCAATAGGGCGACATGCCCCAAACAGGCCACTGGCCTTGAAGTACTTCGCTAGGATCAAAGATCCCACCAAGGCGACCCGCCCCAAATAGGCCACTGGCCTTGAAGTACTTCGCTAGGATCAAAGATCCCACCAGGGCGACCCGCCCCAAATAGGCCACAGGCCTTGAAGTACTTCATCAGGACCAAGGATCCCGATAGGGCGACATGCCCCGGATAGGCCACGGGCCTTGAAATATTCCACCAAGATCAAAGATCCCAGCAAAGGCGGCATACACCTATGATCTGGATATGAAAACTAATTATGGTAAGAAGTTAAAGTTCAGATAAATCATAAGTATAACGCTCAAGATATGACTTCCAAAAGTCATGGTATGTGGAAACTTAATGTTGAAAATGTTAAGTTAAAAGTTGCAATATAAAGTCGTTATGAATATAAATGTACTGAGAGATGTCATTAAAAGGTAAAATATTACAAAAGCAAGGCTGGCCGACACGCCAGTAAGTTGTTCACTAAAGCAAAAAGTAAGCCTAATTATTACAAAGAAGAGCTTCAAGGCTCGGCAGGAGCGACGTTGCCATCTTCAGCAGTTGGGGACGACATGGAATAATCAGCATAGGGATCAAAGGACTCCAGTTCTGGATCATTCAAGTCGACCAGAGTGGGTGGATCATTGTCATAATTCACCAGCTGACCACCTTCTACCCCGTGAAGTGGGTGGACCCCCTTAAAGGAAAGTATCAATCCTGGGTTAAGGAATTCCACTTGCTTGAGGTAGCTGGCAAAGGCCATGTACCCACCGCTCGAGATGACACGACCTTGCTCCCGAACCTCAGCCTTCAGCTTGTCATTGGCGACCTCCAAAGCCGCCTTGTCGGCCTGCAGTTGATCTCGAACCCAGGATAGCAGCTTGGTTTCCTTCGACAAAGAAGCCACTTGCTCCAAAGCCTTGGCAAGAGAGACTTGTGCTTCCTTCTTTTCGTCAGAAAGTTTAACACTTTCTAGCTTCAGCTGGTCAAACTGGGAAGCAGCTGCGGCGATCTCGGTCTTGAGCTCAGACTGGGAAGCCTTCAAGGCATCCCGCTCTTTAGAAAGAGCCTGGATCTGCTTCTCTGCCGCGACCTTAGTGGCCTGCAATTTTTTCTCCAGGTCGGCCACGGGGTTAGGCTTCTCCAACTCCTCATGAAAATGTTTCAGAAGAGCGGTTTGGCGAGACATCCACCCAAGTGCCTCCCCGACATTGGCCTGCGAGATAAAGAAATGACATCAATCATGTATACAAACACAAAAGAAGATAGAAAAGCAGATTATATCATATAGACGAATAGAAAATTACCTTCAGTACAGAACGAAGGAGCTCCTTGAAGAATTCCCCGTGATGAAATGAGACAATGGGGGCTTGGAAGCCTTCCCATTAGGAGGAAGAAGAAGATCCCGTAACAGGGAGTGCAGGGGCACCTCCTATATGGAATAAAAGAAACAAATGATAATTTTGTCGAAACCCAATATAATTTCGAAAAGGTAACGTCGTACATAGAGTAAAAGATGCTAAGCACTAACCCCTCTTTCGGTGGAAAGCTTCTCCAACTGTTTCGGCTTCTTCATCATCCGAGACAGATATCTCGTGGTGAGAAGCAGCTTGAGTTGTATCCAACTCATGGGAAGCAGGGATTGGGGACCTCTGGCGATCCCGGAGGATGAGTTTCCTCTTTTTCGCGGCTTGGACTCCAGGGGAAGCAGCCGCGACACCTTTAGCAGTGGCGTTTGGATTTGAGGATGTGTCATGGGGTTGAACCCCGTGGTCTATGGAAAGCTCGCGCACTAGGTTCTGGGCGGGACTCTCCCTCTTTTTCCCCTTCTTAGTCATACCACCTGTTTTCTTCATCAGTTGGGCATATCCAGTCATGATGGCAGCTGAAAAGAAAAAAAGATGGCAGGATTAGCAACATGTGAAAGAATGGAAAAGAAAGCAATACGAGCTTTGTAAAGCAATAATAAGTTATCCAGAACTACATTACCCATGGTATCCGCACGACTGATACGGCGACCTTGGACTACAACTTTACATCTGATAAGCCTATGCTTGCCAGTGAATTCCCGAAGCCCAGCAATCACGGCATGCTCAAAGTCAAGTAGGGAGGTTTCATCAGTAACAAACGACTTTGTCTCCCGGAGGTAATGCTCGTACGACCAGTAGAGTGGAAATAGGGGCAAGCCATCAAGGCCACTCCAAAAGGGGAATTCATCTCCCGTATATGAAACCTTGAAATAGGCATCTTTGAAGGGCGGAAAGGAATCTTCATAAAGCTAGAAAAAGAAATGATCTTTCCTCTGACGGAAGGAGATGAATCCAAAGTCAGAGATGATACGGGGCAAAAAGGTATAGGAAAAGATTGCCGGATCCTTCCCAGCCATTGGCCCAGCAGAAAATCTCAAAGGCGTTGATAAAACCCCAGGCATTGGGGTGAACTTGTGAAGGGGCGACATCGAGCCGATTGAGAACCTCGACTTGAAAAACCGAGAAAGGAAAGCGAAGTCGAATCATCCGGAAGAAACAATCGTATACCATCAGGAAGTCGGAACTGCCTTGGCGAGGGCGGGATCCAATCCTCTCATTGGGTCCGGATGGAACATCTTCCTTTGGGGTCGCCCCGGGAAAGTGCATCGCATCTCGGAATTCCACATCAGCGACATGAAATTTCAATGTCGTGTTGAGTCCAGATGGGACCTGGAGGATGTCGTGATGAATCCAGTACATTCTCCTCACGTCCCGTATGCCTCTCAGCTTTTTAGGCCCTTCAATCTTGGTGGCTTCTTTTGGAGGACCGTCCCAGTTGTGAATTTTTTGTCTACGGCGCTCTAAAGCTTTGCTTTTGGAAGGCCTGCGGACAGCTTGAGCTGGGGCTGAAGTCGAAGGCGACTCGGAACCCGATATGGAGGGTGAAGCCGACATTGGTTCTACAACAGAAACAGGAGGGACAAAAAGAGGGTCAGGAGAATTTGAATCAGAAGATTTAGATGAATTATTAGAAGAATTAAAACTAGAAGTTTCAGACGAAGAACCAATTAACAAGGGGGCAAGAGGATGCAAGATGGACGTTACAGCATCGTCACTACCCTCAGATGACTCATCATAATCATATTTACCTATTCCATACCTTAAGGGTACGGGGGCAACAGATTCAGAAAATGGAGCCCCTGAGAAGGGGATGAGTCGGGGATTTCCAAGAGTGATCTCCCCAAAAGCTTCAAATAAAAGTTCTTGGTCAGAATCAGAACCAGAAACTGAAGGGGGAGTGGGAATGTGATGATCACTACCATCACATGGTTCAGGCCCGGATGGGGAACCAATGAAGTAATTTACGTCCCTAGAAAGACTTTCTTTTGGGGGAAAGTTAGTAGGTCTCTTAGGAGTAGACATTCCTAGGAAGAACAAAAAAGAAAGAAAACACAAAGAAAAGCGAATAGGGAAGGAAAAAGGTACCTGAAAATGGTGAAGCAAAAAAGGACCGAGGAAAGCTGATAGCGAGAAAAGCAAGAAGAGAGCTTTGATGCAGAGAAAAAGTTGAAAGGCAGGGAAGAGTTTTAGGTTAAGAAATGGAGTACTTATAGAGAAAATAGGGGGAGATGAAACGTGAAGAAGAAGTGACGGCATGGGGTGCAATTAATGCGCGCAGGCCTGACGTCACTAAATGATGATGGGCGCGGCCCACGAAGGGTCAGGGCCAATCACACAGAGACACGTGCCAAAGCCTAAAACTGACAAACAGAATTCGAAACAGCGACGACTTGGGAGGACTTTATGACATCGAGATAGGTCAAAGTCGTAAGTCAACGGCATGCTGAACGACATACCGAAGACTTGGGGGCAACTGTTATGGACCTAACCCGCGGGAAGAACACGTGTAGGCCTCACGAGGGTGGCCCAAGCCGTCGGTCCCATGTTGTGTATCCACGACATAAGGCACAGGGGACATCACCCCCACGTGAGGACCGTTACAGATCCGTAACTACCGCCGCAATTCACGGAACTGAGACAGTGACAGGTTTGACTTTGGTGACCCTTGTTTACCCTATAAATACACGTGACTAGTCTTCATTTGGTACGCATATCATAACTCTAAATCTGAGAATTCCTGCTTAAGACACATAATTGACTTGATCGTCGGAGTGCTTGCAAGTACCCCCTCACCGCTAGGTGAGTGGCCGGAGATATCCAACCACCGTGCCGGAGATCAGATTGGAGGCTAAATCCGCCATGCCAAACGTATGGTGGAACAAATTATATTGTTGCAGAATATAAAAATAAAATATTAGAGTCTAAAAATGATTATTTTAATTTGATTAAATTTATTTTCAATGTAAAACGCTGTTTTTTTTTTTTTTGGTATTATGTAAAATTCTCTTTTCGTTGTTGAATTGCATACTATTACATTATAAACAGAAACCGACATTTAAAGTAATTGTTGTAGTTTTAAAAACATAATAATATGATAATCAATGATTGACCAACAATATAAAAATATAAGATATCAGATACAGCAATTAAATATATTATATTTATATTTATAACTTTTACTTACATCAATGTCCAACGTTATATATGTTTATATTTTCTATTAATTTATATATGTTTTTATATTTAATGATAATTGTTGTACGTAAACCTTGAGTTGACTCACATAGCTTGCAAAACGAAGCGGGCCACGGTGAGTAAAAGAGGTAAAGAAAAAAAAGATGGTAGAACCAACAAAGATGATGGTGAATTTTAGCTCATTTAATAATATATTAAGTTATTTTAGCTCATTTAATAATATATTAAGTTATTTTAGCTCATTTAATAATGTATCAAATTTTAAGGTTTAAAAGATTAGAGGTCTTATGTTTGAACTTTTGAAAATAGTTTATAGGTCTCTATAAACTATTTTTAACTTATTTTCATAAGCTTTCGAGAACACAATTTATCATAATAAGCTTTTTTTAGTTTATTCAAATATGTATAGTAATTTTATCTATAGATAAACTCATTTTTAATAAAAATTTATTATAAAAATATTTTACTAAACTGTGTTTCCAAACACACCTTAGTATTTAGTAATAGTAATAATTGAAGGGTTATTAGAAAAAGAAATAGAGAAATGATATATCTTCCAACTAAATTCTCGGACAAATTATTCTACTTAATTTTAATCATTGTCATCTATGTTTCAAAAAATATATTTAGAAGAAGATAGATGATAATTATCAAATTAAGTAAGTACGTAGAAGAATTTATCAAAAAATTTAGTAAAACAATTTAATATTTTTTTAAAGAGAAAATGTCCAATTAACATTTGTGTAAGGCAAATACCATACGCCGGGAAAATTAAGTAGGCAATATATTATTACCTCTTTAAATTGCCTAATTACCAAATGGTGAAGTACAGACATATCACATCTTACGACCATAATAAAATAAAAGAATTATATTTTGAATTTGGAGACAATTAATAAAATGATATGGGCATAACTCTGCTTAGAAGAATTTATAGTCAATTTGAGACTCTAAAACACTCATTTACATCTAAGATTAGACATTTTTGGGTGAGTTCAATTTAAGATTGGATAGTTTATGATATTATATTATGAATGAGAGAGACTTAACTTTATCACATAAACTAAAAAATAGTAGTAACTGCTTAAGGTTTCATATTTTATAAGACACTAAAAATATTTTTATTCTATATTATTAATAGTTTAAATTATTCAATTTTTTTAATATTATTATATATTAAAACAATTTTGATCAACATAATAAATATTGATAAATTTTTTAATTTTTTATTATCTAATAATTTTTTGTCTTTTATGTTCTTTTTTATTATTCATTTCTTTATTATTATTTTTAACATGAATTTTTTTATGTATGTAATTTTACATATGTTAATAGTACCTTTTTTTTTTATATATAATATAAGCAATGAGGTTTAAATTTATAGCCTCATGGAAACAACCCAAATTCCTCCCACTAATGCATTTAATTTGTATCCCAAAAAATATATATAAATATACGTAAAGTTGCATAGAATACTTTCATACATTTTCAATCTTTTTTACAATTTCATTTCTTTCTTCTCCTTTTTAACATTTTAACTTTTTATCACTATAAAGAATATAACATTTTGACTTTTTATCATTAGAAAAAAACATAATATTTTTGCTTTAAAGTCCAAAATTTCTAAATAAGGTCCTTGTAAGCTGAGAGATATACATTGACTTGAACATGAGTGTTTAGTAGAGTTGCTTCCCACGACACTTATTATTTAAATCAAACACACACACCTCTACACTATATTACTCTTAAATCTAACTCCTAAATCTCCTCACCGGGGATTGAACCCCTCCCCTCAAGCTCTAAGAGCTTCTCCTTATACCATTTGAGCTACAAGCTCTTGGCTTAAATTCTCAAAATTGATTCTAACATAATTGATTCCGTTAATTGATTAATTCTAAGCAAAATCAGACGCAACAAATAGTTACTTCTCACTAAACCATAGTTTCCTATCCAGAATCAATTTTGATCTAAGGTTGCCAAATATGATTTTTTTTTGTCAGAATCAATTCTGAATGAATCCAAATTATGGTTTAGTGTTGACAAATATAAAACATAAATAATATTTTTTCGTGTTTTATATTATAAACACCTATACAAAATATAAGTGTATTTATTAATTTTTTAATTTTATTCTTATTTATTAAAGCAACTTACTATTGGTATTGCTAATTTTAAGATAATGAAATATATTTATTTAACTATAAAATTATAATAAAGTGATTAATTTTTTAAAATAAATACCATAACTATTTTTCACCACATAAAAAGTGGCTAATAAGTGCTTATATTTTAAAACAAATCGAGTAATATGATAAATAAAAAAAGAAAAATTGTTGGTAAAATATGTAGAGTGAATATTATACTAATAATACATAAATCATTAGTTAATTTATAGTATAAGCCGCAAGCTTATGGTTGTGAGTTGTGGTTGCAAACCCATTATAAAAGCCAAACAAAGAGAGAGAAGAATGGCATTCACCCACAGAGAAAACTCCTTGAGAAACAAAATAAAATATAAATAAAAAAAAAACCAAACAAAACATTCTCTTCCATAACCCCATTTCTCTCTTTACCTTCTCCATCTTTTATTTTTTCTCTGTTTAGTTGCTCTTTCACGTTTTCTTCAATGTTGTGCTGTTCTGTTTCTCATTCCGTTTGATTATTACAAAAAAACAGAGCAAGATTTAACTTCTCACACAAGCATTGTGTCCAAGTTCTGTTCTTCTTCCATTTGAGCTTTGTTTTTGGTAGATAGAACCTTCTTTGCAGTGTGAAAAAAGCAATAAAGTTGCGTTCTTTGAGATCTTTTTCTCTCATCACTGTTTTTTTGTTGTTCTGAGCTAGTGAGTAGTAGTAACTTACTTACTGACATTCCATCTCTGTTTCCATTATTTTGCTTCACCCAGAAGCAAAAAACAACAAAAAAATCATAAAAAGAAGAAAAAAGAAAAAAATATTCCTCCATCTTTACCAAAGTTTATTCCTTTAAATCAAAAAATCTCTTTGATCTAGTTGTATTCTGTCCCATTATTCCTCTGTTTTTTGTTCTGTTTTTTTTTCTGTAAACGCCTCAAATGGATCGTCTTTCTTCAACTACTATTATCCCTGATGCATTTCAAGGTGCAAAAGATGACATTACAATGCAAGTTTCAGTGATTTGGAGTCAAATAAAAGCGCCATTAATTGTCCCTATGCTGAGAATAGCGGTTTTTCTGTGTTTGATAATGTCGGTGATGATGTTAATTGAGAGGGTTTATATGGGCATTGTGATTTCTCTTGTGAAATTGTTTGGAAGAAAACCAGAGAAGCGTTATAAATGGGAGCCTATGAAGGATGATGTTGAATTGGGAAATTCTTCTTACCCTATGGTTCTTGTTCAAATCCCTATGTACAATGAAAGAGAGGTATTTTTTTTTATATTTTTTAATTTTACTATTTTCTTTTTAATTGGTTAGGGTTTAAATTGTGGTTGCTGTTGTGTAGCGGTTATGATTGCGTTGCATTAAATGCGGTCATTGTGGAACACAATTGCAGTCGAATGCAATTTCGATGACCTTTAAACCTTTAATTTTTGGCGCATCCTTGTATTTCTGTTCCAAATTTAAAACCTTGATTATAATCTCACTCTCTAGTGGTATGTGAATTCGTGTTCGATTTTCGGTTGGTTAAGTTTTGTTTTGTTTTCATTTTTGCGTTTTTATTTTTTATATTTTTAGTTCAAAGACTGAGATGGGAGGAATTAAAAAGTAATGTGTTTATGTTTAGTTTGTAAGGGGAGATAAGGAAATTTTAAAAAATTATGAAAATAAATTATAATTTTTTTTGTTGTTTTTAAAATTTGCTACACAAATCTCTAAAAACATAAAACAAAATGAAAATAAGATAATTGTTTTACAATATAATTACTCATAGAAATAGAGAATGAAAATAGAAAATAAAATGCAAAATAATCAGCCATAATATTTTAAGTATATATTGTTATAATTTGTTTGAACATGAATTTTAATTACGTTCCACGGATGGAACAACTTTTAATTTTTAATAAAAGTAATTTTACTTTCGGTCAACCATAAACTAAGGATTTAAATTGGCACTGTAGTTGTGTTGTGATTACGATTGCATTGTATTAAATGCAGCTAAATGCGATTATTACACATCACAATTGTGATGGAAAACAGTTTCAATAATCTCTAAAACTTTTATATTTTGGCACATCGTTGTATTTCTGAGCCAAATTTAAAACCTTATACTAAAGCAACAATGAATTGTGAAGTTTGTGTGTTTAATTAAGCATTGATTGTTGTTGGGTGTTGTAAATGCAGGTTTATCAGTTGTCAATTGGAGCAGCTTGTGGGCTTTCATGGCCTTCAGATAGGATCATCATTCAAGTTCTTGATGACTCCACTGACCTAACTATCAAGGTAAACAACCATTAAAATAGTATTAAAATAGTACTCTATAACGCTAAAAGTTACTACTTTTTACTCCAACGACAACAACAATTTTGTGACTTGAAAATGTGATTGTTGTTGATTATGTGTGTTTTAAGAAAATAAAATATTAGAAATGGTGTTTGGGTATTGGATGAGACATTCTACAGTAGTGTTGGAAACCATACCATTTTATTATATGCAACTTATTATAAAAATAGGAGATTAAAAGTTTGTTTGATTTTTTATTTTTATTTTGTTGTTTGTACTTTTAAAATTCGTATAGAAAAAACTGAAAGTGACTGGAAGTATCGTTTTCTTGTTTAGTAGTAATATTTTTAGATTTTCCTTTACAAATTTTAAAAAATACGAAATACTACAATAAAAATAAAAAATATAAATATAAATGAAACAAATCTTAATCTCTCTCTTGTAGTTAAATTTTTTTTTTATAGGCTAAAGTGTGTCCACAGAAATTCAAATTGAGGACCTGCTACTTAAAGTAGATCTTATTAACCATTCGACTAACCTGTTGGATGCTCCTGTAGTTAAACTTAACTTTGTCAATGAACATTCTCTTTGGGGATTTAACCATGACTATTCTATTTGTATATCTCTACCAATACATAAATATACCAAATTAAGAATTACGTCCGAGAAATTAGTCATTCTCTTATAATTTGGGTCTAACTCAATCCCAAAAGTTAGTAGGACGAGGATTATTGTATCCTTATAAACTCAACAATTATCATATCACTAGTCGATATGAAACTTCTAAGACTTTCTAACCCTAATAAGTATTCGTACATTAAAATTGTAATTATTAATTTATGTTTAGAAAAAAATTGAAAAAATGCAGGAGTTGGTGCAGCTAGAATGCCAAAGATGGGGAAGCAAAGGAGTGAACATAAAGTATGAGGTTAGGGACAATAGGAATGGATACAAAGCAGGAGCTTTGAAAGAAGGAATGAAACGAAGCTACGTTAAGCAATGTGATTACGTTGCTATCTTTGATGCTGATTTTCAACCCGAACCTGATTTCTTATGGCGTACTATTCCATTCCTAGTTCACAACCCTCAACTCGCTCTCATTCAAGCTCGTTGGAAATTCGGTATTTTCATTTTATTTATTTATTTATTTATTTATTAACATCATTAACAACCCTTTAATTAAAAATATTTTTTACAAAATGGCTACAAACATTTTAAATTGTAAAACAGAGCTTGGTTTGGAAAAGTGTCGGTGGGTGTTTTTGAATTTGGAAATGGAAATATATTGAGTTTCATTGTGGGGTGAAGGTGGGTCCCACTTTCTAGTTCAATTGAACGACCATTGCCTTTCATTTAAGCCACGTATTCCTATTTCTCTCCTTTGTGTCGGTGGGACCCACTTTCTCTACACCCCTCCAAACATTATAGAGTAACGTGTCTTAGTAATTTTCTTGTGAATTGGTTAGATAATCTTAAAAAAAATATCAGAGATAGTAATAACTTAATTGGGGAGGGAATTGTCATTTCTTTACTTTATTTTTAATTTTTTTTAGTTTAAAATATATTTTTATAATTAAAAAATTTAAGTGTTTTTTTTAATCGACCGAACACATATACCCATACTACACTACACTATTAATTCTATCACATCAGAGATTGAACCCCTCACCTTGACCTCAAGGAACTCCTCCTTATATTACTTGAGTTACAAACTCTCGACATTTAAATGTCAATATATTAAAATTATTAAAATAATAAATTAAAAATGATAATAAATTTAAAGGAGTCACAATAAACTAAATTTGTTTTAAGGTTTTGATGCAAAATTTATAATTTTTTTAATAATTTTACTTTTATATAAAAATACGTATCATTAAATTGTTTATTATATTATTTAGGAAATATGCAATACTACAAGTTTTTTAAATTTTGTAGTAATTATTCAACGATTAATTTAAAAAGTAGTAGTAATTAATTTATCATGGAAATTGTAAAATAGCTATTATTATTTTTATGAAAGCCCCCCTAGTAAAATCATTATTATTTTTTGGATCTTAATATCTAGTGCCCTAAGGACACTAGATAAAGTTACTAGAAGTAGAAAAATAATTATAAAAGCACATTATCAAGTCTTTCGGAATATAAAACTATGCATTTCAATACCTTTTTACTATATTTAGGCTTTTAAATAATGTCCTTAGGACATTAAATATCATTTGCCTTATTTTTTTTAAAAAAAATACATTATTATTTTTGGGACAGGCTGTCATGAAAAGTGATAAACGAACTGAAAGATAGTTTACCATGATAAAATAATAATAATAATAATAATAATAATGGTTTTCACGTATATTCCGTGGCTAATGATTCATTAATAAGCAAATAGGGTTTGTTGAGTCATTATATTGTATAGCCGAAAAGTCAGATAAACACTAGCACCACTTCTTAATCAAGTAATTAACCATTAATTAAGTTTTGTGGCAACCCAAGTATTATTAAATTAAGTTACTAATTTTAATTGTTTAAGCTAACACGAGAATTTAATTCAGGAGCCTATGTATATTCTCCAGTTTAATTTTAAGTCTTAGCATTTGACATCACTTTAGTTAGTTGTAGGACAATAGGAGATTAATATTCTTCAATATTCTTACACCATTTTCTTTTAAGTAGGAGACGTGTGAAAAAACAGAAATAGAAAGTTAATTAATACAAAGAAATATGTAATAAATAATTTGAAAAAAAAAAGTGTAAAGATGATCCAACCAAAAAGAAGAGTTAGAGTATGATTGTTGATATTCTTCCATATTATTTTATGTGGCTTATATTCTTGAAAGATTTTAAAAAACGTGATTAAAGAATAAGTTGCAAAACGACGATCCATATTATGGACCAAGATTACTCTTTTTTGGAAAAAAGATTTTCTTAAATGAAATCGTATTCCCAAGAATATGTGCCATCATAATGTAACAACAAATAAAATTGAAATGGGAATGTTAATGTTTTGGAAAAATGTGCTCTATGGGTGACTTTATAATTTTCATAAAAGAAAAAATAATAATAATTCTCGATGTGGAGGACTGAAGGGCCACACTCCACTACTAACCAAGGAATAGTTTTAGCCTTTTAGGGCATGTGCCTTACCATATTTTTTCCAAGGAGTCCTTAATTTGTTTTTTGAAAATTACTAAATAATATTTTTTTTGGTACATCGAAAAAACTAAATAATATCTTTAAGGCATTTGTTATAGTTATTAGAATTAAAATATAATTATAAGTGTATATTATTTATTTTTTAAAAAAATATATTTTTTAATAATTTTTTATTATATTTAATTTCTTAAAAAGTGTCTTAAAAATATTAAATATCATTTACTTTTATAATTATATCTAAGATTTTGAGTAGGTCCAAACATTCTGAATGTTGATTTCTTCTACCACAAAAGAGTGCAATATTTATATTTATATTTACATTTATTTATGATATAATATATTTAATATAGGCTTAAATATATTTTTGGTCCCTGTGAAATAGTGATCTTTTGGTTTTAGTCTCTGTAAAATATTTTTTTTAATATTAGTTCTGCATTTTAAAAAAATAACTTGATTTTAGTCTCTATTGAGTATCATTTTAGAGACTAAAACCTTAATATATTAATGTATTTTTGAAGGGTATTTCTGTCTTATGAGAAAACACCGTTGTGGGTATAATTGTGGTTGTTGATGTAATCATTAATCTTATTGTTCTTCTCTTCATCTTCCTTTTGCTGCCATCTCCAGCAGTTGCATGTGCAAATTTAATGGTGGACCTTAACCAGTCACTGTCTACCTCTACTAACTGACAGCTGGATTTATTTTCATAATTCTCTTCTTATATATGAAATCAATATGCTAAATCATCATATACAGTAGTAGTGATTTATTAAACACTTCACTTTTTTGGTGGAAGGGTGTGTAACAAAATAGAGACAGAAAAAATTGAAAATGATGAAATAGAAAATAAAAGATATTACTAAAGATGATGCAATAAAAAAAGATAAAAAAATGAAAAATAAGTGTTAGAATGAACGGAATAAGTAATAGTAATATAAATATAAAATTTGAATTATATAACTTCAAGAATTAATTTAGTAGTATAATAAAAAAGTCTGTATTCGAATATAACATATATTAAAAAATACGAAATTAATATGCCATTACATGATGACATTGCAATTTTTATGCTCAATAGGTTGTTGACGTGGCAATGATTTTTAATTTTTTTTTTTCATTTTGTGATTTCAGTGAATGCAGATGAATGTTTGATGACTAGAATGCAAGAGATGTCACTGGATTATCATTTTACAGTGGAACAAGAAGTGGGGTCCTCCACTTATGCCTTCTTTGGCTTCAATGGTAATATGATGGTTAATGTTTTATCTTCTACATTAAAATATCCAATTAACTTTCCATTTTTTTCTTTTTTCTTTTTTTTATGGAAAAGACAAAGGTAACTAGGTTTTCGGATGAGGAATTTTTAAGTAAAATTCGTTTTTTTTAGAGAATTTAAATACCAGAAAAAATTTATTTATTAAGAAAACTTAGAATTTTTACAATTTAGTAGAGAATTGTAGTTAAGTCAAAAATATCAGCTAAATAGAAGATTCTTTTAAAAAAAAAGTTTAAATATGTCTTTAGTCTTCAAAATATTGGATTTCATTGACTTAAGTCCCTAATATTAAAAATTTAGGACTTACATCCCTATAAAATTTAAAGTGGTGAATTTAAGTCTCTTTTAAAAAAAATTTGAGTGACTTAAGTCCATAATCTAAGAATTTAAATCAATATTTTTCACATTTATCAAGGACTTATGTCACAAAAAAAAAATTATTAAAGAGACTTAAATCACCTCTTTAAATTTTATAGGGATATAAATTCTAAATTCTTAATGTTAGAGACTTAAGTCAATGAAATTCTATATTTCAGAGACTAAAATCATATTTAAGCGTTTAAAAAATTTCTACAAATTTCAAATGAAATAAATATTAATTTGTTCCTCTATCACTTCTTACATTTAAGACATAAGAAAACACTCCAAACAATTCATTTAACGACCATATCAACCGTCATCCATGGGGTGTTCACAATTTATGCCATACCCTTTTTTAGTTGCACCACACTAGAAAGGGATAAGAGATTTAAGAATCTGGTAATTATAAAAATGTTAACTCAAATTTTAAATTGTATTTAAAATGAACTACCAGACTTAGTGTGTGTTTGACACAACTAGCTTGTAACTTATTTAGGAGTTTATAGCTTATGAGTAAGTAGAGGTGTTTGGTAACAACTAGCTTATAGCTTATATAAGCTATAAGCAAGCTTTCATAAGCTAGTTTATGAAAAGCTACTTTAAGTAGCTTATAGTTTATGAAAAGTAGCTTTCAATAATTCTTTCCTATTTTATCCTCAGTCATTTACTACATGTTTACCCTATCAAATAATTTATTACATGTAATTATTACTTGTCCTTTTAAGTCATTTAACAAATATAAGTTACCTAATGAGCTAATTTTACCAAACACCTCTACTCAATTATAAGTCATAGGTCATAAACTATAAGCTATAAGCTATAAGCCATAAGCTACAAACTATAAGCTATATGTCATAAGCTATAAGTTAGTTTTACCAAACAGAACCTTCGAACCCAAACAAAATGTGGTGTACCTAGTAATGTGTGCGGTGATATTAGTAACTTTCTGATCAATGATCTCCAAATGGAGAACTATAGTATTAAAGGATTAAATTGTTGAGTTTGAATTAGTGACACATATCTTTTAATGACCAAATTGACCTTTATCTCAGTTTCAAATTTAAATATTTTCATATTTGTTTCTTTTCCAAGTATTGGGTACTTTTTTTGTCTTTTTTTTTTTTTTCAATAATAGAAGCTAGCCCACGTTTTTTTTTTTTTGGTGGAATGAAGATTTAGCTGATTTGTTTTTTGGTACGGTTGTTAAATGACACATATATATATAGGGACAGCGGGAGTATGGAGAATATCGGCGTTGAATGAGGCAGGAGGATGGAAGGATAGGACCACAGTTGAAGATATGGACCTTGCTGTTAGAGCCAGTCTCAAAGGATGGAAATTCTTATACTTGGCCAACTTGAAGGTATTTTTTTCCTTTCCAATCCTCTGCTATTAGAATGCGATTAATCTCATTCGCGCTACGTTACTGGCGCTGACTCCAAAAAATTTAACATAGATGAGGTTCAAACACGGTTTCTCCTTTGGATTGTCCCTCATATGAATTTAGTGGGACTTTATACTGCTAAATTAACCTTAGAAGTTTGTGAGTATTGTTGTTTAATTCAATAGTAATGCTTAATTAAGTGTGTGTTTAATTTTAGGTTAAAAATGAATTACCAAGTACTTTGAAAGCTTATCGGTACCAACAACACAGATGGTCATGTGGGCCAGCCAATCTTTTCAGGAAAATGGTTATGGAGATTATAAGAAACAAGGTAACTAACTAACTAATTAACTTTATTCCTTCCTTCCTTCCTTGAATCAATTTATTTACATTTGGATTATTATTGCAGAAAGTGTCGTTGTGGAAGAAAATACACGTGATTTACAGCTTTTTCTTTGTGAGGAAAGTGGTTGCACACCTAAACACGTTTGTGTTTTACTGCATTGTGTTGCCTGCAACAGTTTTGGTGCCTGAGGTTGCAGTCCCTAAATGGGGAGCTGTATATATCCCTTCTCTCATCACCATTCTAAATGCAGTTGGAACACCAAGGTCTTCTTTTCTCTTAACTTCTTTCCTCTTTAATAATACTAATCAAAATCACTTGCATATTTCTAATTTCACTTTAGACACAACAAAAACATCATCAACTTATTGTTCTGCAAATAAAATATAGTAAAACGTTAACTTGTTAGTCTCTCAATTGTGATGTTTTATGTTATAGGTCACTCCATTTACTGGTGTTTTGGATTCTCTTTGAGAATACCATGTCTCTGCATAGAACAAAAGCAACTATTATTGGTCTATTAGAGGCTAGTAGAGTGAATGAATGGGTTGTCACTGAAAAACTTGGGGATGCTCTCAAAGCTAAAGCAGGAGGTAAAGCTCCCAAAAAGCCTCGATTTAGGATCGGAGACAGGTATAAATGAGTTTTCTCAACTTAGTTGCTAGCAAAGTTTTAAATTGCAGTCACAGTCAAAGTTGTGTTACCTTGTATACGACCAAATATGTTCGATGCAACCATTTCGGACTAATGTAGTTTTGTGACTTTCGTGCTATTGCAGTCCTATGCAGTTTAAATAACTGTCTATGAATGTTATCCCATAACCCTTGCACAATAACGTGCTTCGTGATTGCAATTAGAGTCGGATGCAGTTTAGACCATCATCAAATTGCATCAGACGATGATTGTTATTATGTTGCAAAGAGTTATTGGATAACATTCATATCATGTAACTATGCAGATGTCGCGGAGCATAGCGCAATTTAGAACCTTGTTTGTTTGATGACATTAATCGATTTCTAATCAGTCTCTTTGTTGGAATTTCATTAGGATTCACTTATTGGAACTTGGAGTTGGATTCTACCTCTTCTTTTGTGGCTTCTATGATGTTATGTTTGGGAAGAATCACTTTTTCATCTACCTCTTTGTTCAAGCACTTGCTTTCTTCATCATGGCATTTGGATATGTTGGCACCTTTGTTCCCAACTCCTAAAAGGATCATTCAGCAATTTAAAGCTCTGTATATTGTGTTTTTCAGCATAGTTTCTGGCAAATTACATTACAGCTTGTTAGTATAAAAAGAAAGAGTGGTCATTCTTTTAAGGTTTTTGCATAATCAGAGTCAGTGACTCTAAAAGAGTTAGTTTTCTTGTGAATATTCAACAAAGATATATAAGGAAATTACAAATTCTTCTCATGGAGAGAAGCATACGTGACAAGAATTGAACGCAGCAATCAAATGGCATGGATCCTCACAGGAACAGACATCTTTGATTGGATGAATTTGTTTATAAGATTTTGTAGTTTTTTTTTCTTTTTTAATTTTGTTAAACTTTTTTTTACATTATATTTGTTTGAAGAAATAAGCAGCAGCTTAAGAAATGGGATATAATACACAAAGTTCCATTATCATCTCCTTTTCTATGTCTATCTTCTGTGATTAATCAAATTTCATATAAATGGCTAAGAAAGTCAATGTTGCATTAAAAGTGAATACTTTCATGGCAACTTGGAAACTTCATGGTTGAAGAAGGCATTAAGCTTGTTTTGTCTAACTTCCAAGTAAGAGCAAAGAAGAATGAAATGAAATTATTAGACAAGATTCTAGTTGAAAGTTATTGCATTTTTCTCTTTCTTTACTCTCGCTATCTCCTATATCTATCCATCTCTCAAATGTTTTTTTATTTTGATGAAAGTGTACTCACTTGAATTCTAACTGAAGAGTTATAACTTAAAGTTTTATTTTTTAAACACTAAAACAACTTATGCTTGCCCTTATCTCAAATGTTGACAATCTAAAATAATGTTAAAACCTATCATATTAGTGTTTATTAGCGATTATAAATTCTACTTTTGTAGACATTTTTTAATAAACCCATCCATATAAGCTCTAAAGTTATTCACACCTCATATATATTATCACAATTTTTGCCACTTACTTTTTGAAAAAATAAAAGCAAAACAGGGTGACAAGAATAATTTCTCTCTTTTCCACGTAGGATAAAGTTACAAAGGGAAATATTTGAAGTGGGAATCTATAAATATGAGAAAATTTAGAAAAATTTCAACCATGTTTTTTACTTTTAACTAGTACCATATCACTACTTTATCAGTTTTAGGTTTGAATAAAATAAAAAACAATTGACAAAGTTTTCAAAACAGAAATATTTGACTATTTTATGATTTTTCGACATTTACTTAATTAAATGATAATGTTTGTTATGCGAGTTAATTCTTAATAGTTTTTCTAGACTGATAAGCAAGGAAAAACCCTTATTAAAAGGTGATGTGAGGTCGATTGTGAAAAAAAAAAATAGTTTTGTCTAATATCCGGTGGTTGCCGTCAATGAAGGTGGTGGTTTTGTCTAATCAGCAGTGGTTGCCGTCAATGAAGCTCTTTGCTGCCAACAATGTGGTGAAGGCAGTATTGGAGTGGTATATCCTTTCAAAATGGATTGGGTTACGGCCCAAATTCACAACCCAACAACAAAAAAGTGGGCCACATTATATTTTAACATATACACGATAATAGATGGTGGAGGATAGGATTAACACCATCTCTATTGGGAGTGACACCATCCTTTTTATATGTAAGAATCATAAATTTATATACTAAAAATGATGGTGCCACTCCCAATAAGGATGGTGTTAATCCCATCCACCTAGATGGTTAGGATGGAAGGAGGGAAATATATTTTTTTGTCTGGACTTTAGTAATTTAGTAGTTGGTACTCTTATTACAATTGCTAAGATATTTTTTAATTATATATACATATTACAAATGTATAAAAATAAATATGTAAATATATAAATATATATGTAAATATTGGGCAAGATGAGTATTAAGGTACCTGTACCCGTATTGGTCCGAATTATCTGGACTCGTCCCAGAGCCAATTTTGTGGGTTATCATAGGCAATTTTTGCGGGTACCCATGAAGCTTAGATCCTTTTGTCATTGCGACTTGTATGAGAAGTCTCTGCACTTGTAATTATGTTTTTTCATATATTTTTTGTGTGATATCTCATTATATTTTTTTTTGGTTCATTGATAAATTAAAATTAAAAACTTTAACTGATTACATTTAAAATAAATTATTACCAATATCTTGTTTATTCATGTGAATGTGTCTGTGTTGAAGTTGTGAATGACTTGATGGGCCTAATAGGTGTGTTAGGCTCAAACGGGACCGAAGGTGTGTTGGGTGGGAGGGATTGAGACCACCCAAATTTAGAAATCTCATCATCCCTTTATATATAAAAACTATAAATTTATACATTAAAAAGGATAGTGTCGCCCCCAATAAGGATGATGCTAATCCCTTCCACCGGTGTGTTGTAGCTTATGTGAATGACTTAACGGGCCTTTTAGGCGTCCTTAGGCCCAAAGTGAATCGAAGGTGTGTTCTAGCTTATGTGAATGACCTAACGAGTCTTTTAGGTGTCCTTAGGCCCAAACGGGACCGAATGTGTGTTGTAATTTATGTGAATAACCTTACAGGCCTTTTAAGTGTTGTTAGGTCCCAAAGGGGATCGAAGGTGTGTTGTAGCTTATTTGAATCACTAAACGGGCCTTTTAGGTGTCCTTAGGCCAAAGGGGTCCGAACGTGTGTTGCAGCTTATATAAATGACCTAGCGTGCCTTTTAGGCGTTGTTAGGCCCAAAGGAGCCCGGGGAGTGTTCTAACTTATCTGAATGATCTAACGGGCCTTTTAGGTGTCCTTAAGTGTGGAGTTGGTTTTTTTCTTCTTATAATTGGAAAAATGAGGAAGTTTGCAATATCCTTTAAAAGAAAAAAAGGGAGGGAGTAAGTAATTAAAGTCTTAATTGAAGTATAGTTATTGTATCTTAACTAGCGTTTTAAATTCCATTCTTTTGATATTTATAGAGTTTGTTTGGTTTAGATTGTAGCAGATTAAGAAGTTAAGAATACACAAATAAAGGTAAATATTAATTGTTAAGGTTATTAATGCACAAAAAATGAGATCATCCAACGAAATGTAAATACTTTTAGCTTTGGACATAAGTGATTTTGATTAAAAAAAAAAAAAGTGCCCATAAACGTTTTCTATATCATCAATGGATGGTTTCACGTTGAAACCTTACTACTACAAACGAACTCAAGGATTATATTTTCTCCCTTGCCCTGACTCATGGATTTAAATATTGTTGATTGTGTTAATAAAGCTTACAACTCATATTTGCGTTTAAAAATTACTCATTTCACTCTTTTTGTGATGGTCACATTGGTTTTGGGAAACTGAATTGCGTAGAACTAACTACTGAAGTTCATCTAAAGGTGCATAATAATGATTTTTGTTATCTAGACTTATATAAGAAGAGTCAGTTTAGAGTTCGTTTGTTTAAACTTAAAAATAATTGATTATTTTTTAGTAAAGAATTGATTATTTTTTCCAGTGATTATCATAAGAATAATCAGACTTTCTGCTTATTTTGAGAAACAACTTAGTACCTACTTCTCAAAATAAGCAAAAAATTTGATTATTTTCTTATTCTGATTATTTTGAGAAGTATAGACAAACTAACTAAAAAATTTTATAATTACTTTTTTTTATTAAAATAAATACTTATTTTACCAAATAAGCTAAAACAAATGGGCTCTTAATAAGTTACTTTTCCTTCGCCTTTTGTTAGCGGTAATATAGCCTATTTACTAATGCACTTGATATGAGATAAATTGCCCCATGAATAATTGCATAAATTATTCTACAAAACAGAGGAATAACAGAAAGAATATAGATACGATTAAATGATCATTGATAGAAAGCCTAATTCTGAGAGAGAAAATAGTGTGGCAGACGAAAAAGAAAACTTAAGATACCAAACTATGACGACCTGTTAATTGGCGGCTTAATATTTGTAAACTGGCCCAGCCTCATTAATTGATGTGGCATTGGTTTATTGGAGCGACAAGAATTGAGATACAGAGCGAAGACAGCTGATTTCGTTCCGTAACAGTGAAGCGCTAGTTATTCCAATATGACCTCCTGTAAATTTTCTTTAAATTTATCAATAATTTTGATGTTCCATTAATCTCATATGTGGATAACGTGTTCCACTAGCTTTGACGCATGCCACAATATTGAAAGCTGGAGCCTCATAAACTACCAAGGTAGAAAAAGTTGAACCTTATATTAATATATGAGGAGAGATCAAATGACATCAGTGTAATTTACACTGATTAATAACTATTTATCGAAAATTTTATTCACAAAACTCACCGTTGAATTGAAACTATCTATCTTATAGATGATATCTACAAATTTCATATCATTCTGAAATCGTTTAGTGCTCCATCGAAATGTTTGTTATTGTTATATTAGAGTAAAATGCACTCATATTCCCTGAGATCTTCAATTATTGCACTCCACCCCAAAGTATCACATAAACTGCACTCCACCCCACCATGTTGACAGAGATAATTCTATTTTAACTATGGTTTGCTTATAGTTTCTTTTATTAACCATTATTTTTTTTTTTACTTTTTTTTTACTAACCATTAGAGCTCTCCATTGAAGAGGAGGCAGTGAGATCTTCAAACTACACTTTCGTACACTATCAAGACTCTCTCTCATTTCTTTTTTATTCCTCTCACTATCACTCTCACCACCTAAAGGCAATAGAGGACAGACATTTGGGAACAACAAAAGCAAAAACACAGCAAGTTAACAAGAATAATAGGATCCCAAATTAACCATTAGAAAATTAATACAATTTGGGCCACAAGAGATCAAGTTAGTAACTTAACTCTGATAAAACCGTTCACATCACTGATACTTATAAAGAATTTCTTCAATTTGAGCTTATAAAATATGTGTAAAAAGGATGCTCTAAGAGGCTATTCTCTGAGTTGGTGATGTTCTTCAATGGGAGTAAGAGATAACAATTATGCATATCTCAAAGGAACACAAGCTAAGGTTGCGGATGCTTTAGCTTACTGTGGTGTTCAAGATCGTTCATCGATGCGAAAATGGAAATATCCTCCATCATGGATAATTTCTCTTCTTTGTAATGATTTGAGTGTTTAGTTTTTTGTTTTCTTTCCTCTTATGTCCCAAAAAAAATTAATTTAGTAATATTTTGATCTTTTGACAACTAAAAGGTGGCTTTTAAAGTAAGTAAGAAATTTTGGTTGTGTATCATACACAACAAAAAATTGCCTGCAATTGCCGGTTTTAATGGAAAAAAAAAATAGATGCCTAACTCTTTCTCTCTCTTCCCAACTCTACCCTACTTCCTCCTTTCCCTCCGCCGTCCATCCCTCTCCATCGCACACCACTGTCTATGTGCAGATTTTTGCAGCAGTCCAAGCTCTCTCATTCTAACACACTCACCATTATAATTTAATCAAGATCTAAAAGATAAGAATATGATGTTGGGTTTGGGTAATAACCATTTTTTGACGAATTAAGGCGTGATGATCTGTTCTGTTCGACATCAGAAATTAAATGTATCAACAGAAATTAAACACCATTCCAATTCTTCCTTTATCCGTGAAGTTCATAAGAGTGAAGAAATGAAACGCATGCACCTCTCTTCTTCAACCTCTCATTAACTTTAATATTGTTTAGTGGAGTTATGAACTAAGCACTATGTTATACCAAAAAAAAATCAAGGCCCCCGTGACTTTCAAAAATCAATCCATAACTGTCCAGAAAAACAAAACCACATACTCAGGAATATAGCTGTCTAGAAAAACAAAACCACATACTCAAAATTTAACGGAGTTATGAATCCCTAACAAAAAATTATGTCTTTTCCAATTAACAAAAAAAAAAACCAAATTATCACAATAACCAAACCCATTTATGTTCAACTTATTCTCAGATCTAAGATTCAAAACGGAAAATACCCTCCTTCCTCTACTTAGATCTAAAATTCAACACCCAAAATTTCTTCATTTTTTCTCAAATCTATAAGAATTGGTTATTGATAGGGTATTGCATATTTTGTAAAATTGGGATTACTATGTCCTTTTTGGAGCTTTGAATATTTTATTGTAGTAGAATAAGGAGAAGAAGACAGAGAATGCAGAGATTTGGTGGTAGACCGGGTAGCTGATGGTGGTCGGAGGTGGGATTGACGATTGTAGAGAGATTGAACATGTTTGGGAAGATGACCGGTAAAACCGGTAGACTTAAAAAATCATAATCGTTCAATATAAAATCATTAAATTTAACAATCCAAATTAACTTGTGTACTATACATCACCTTCATCCTTACTTACCTTAAAAGCCACCTAACTAAAATTATAACAAAATTTGAATACATATTATTTAACAAAATTAATCCAAAATATTGAAGAAATTAGGCCGTGGGTTTCACGGGCAAAACTACACTAATAAAAACCATAGAGGACCAAGTTGGAAACACAGTTAAAAAACTAGAAGATAAAAATTTAAACTTTTATTTAGGAAAAAAAAAAAAACAAGACAGAAATGTGAATTACCCTGTTGATCCACCCCATGTAGCTTGTCGCTCCTATCTCGAATTGCCAATGGGGGTGGGAAGGCGCTATGCTCTTCATCTTCATCATCATCATCATCGCCTTCGTCCCAATTCGCACCTCAACAACACCCTTTCCTCCTTCTGCTCCCAATCACTCGCACATTCCGAATCTCATCATCCCCAACACCGGCAACGCCTTCAAAAGGTTCAAAAGCTTCAGTCCTTACTTGAACACGGTCGCATAATTCCCGCGCGAAGGTTCCTCAAATCCCTTCTTCAATCCAAAACCCTCTTCTCTTCTCCCTCCGAGCTTCACTCTCTCGTCTCAAAATCCCACTTTTCAGACACCCTCTTATGGCTCTGCTCCGATTCCAAATTGCTCAATGAAGCCACCGACTTGTACTCTTCAATGCTAAAAGATGGGTTCCTCCCTTCCACGCTTTCCATTAACCGTTTGCTTCATGCTCTTGTTGCTTCTAAACAGTTCGAGAAGGTTCTCACTCTCTTCAATGAAGTTGTTGACTCTGGTGTTCCACTAGATGCTGTTTCCTACGGAAAAGCTGTTTACGCTGCGGTGATGTTGAAGGATATCGACAAGGGTTTTGCGTTGATGAGATCCATGGAAATCAAACGGGTGGGGCCCTCTGTTTTAGTGTATAACTTGGTATTGAGCGGGTTGTGTAAAGCGCGAAGGATCAGGGATGCCCGTAACCTGTTCGATGAAATGATTCATAGAAACATTGTTCCTAATACAGTTACTTATAATATACTCATTGATGGGTATTGTAAGGTGGGTGAAATAGAGGAAGCTTTTGGCTTTAAGGAGAGGATGAAGACCCATAATGTGGAGCCTAGTATTGTCACTTACAATTGCTTGTTAAGTGGACTTTGTGGTTCGGGGAAAGTGGACGATGCAAGGAAGGTGTTGCTAGAGATGGAGGGGAATGGTATTTTGCCCAGTTGGTTTTTGCGTGTTGTGTTTGATGATCATTCAACTTGTGGTAATGATAATGTTTCCTCGGATGGAAATGGAGGTAGGATTTATGAGCATACTTATTGTACCTTGTTGAATGGACTATGCAGGGTAGGAAAGATTCAGAAGGCAGAGAAGGTTTTGGCCAAACTAATGGAGAGTGGAGTTAACCCAAGCAAGATTTCATATAACATATTGGTGAATGCATATTGCCAAGAGGGTAACATGAAGAAGGCTATACTAACAGCTGAACAAATGGAAGAACGAGGGTTGAAACCTACTCATGTCACTTTCAATACCCTGATTAACAAGCTCTGTGAAACTAAGGAGGTTGATCAAGCAGAGATATGGGTTAAGAAGATGGTAGAGAAGGGTGTTGCTCCAACTGTGGAGACTTATAACTCATTGATTAGTGGTTATGGCCGTATACACGATTTTGTAAGGTGTTTCGAGATTCTTGAGGAAATGGAGAAAAAAGGGATAAAGCCTAATGTCATAAGTTATGGCTCTCTAATAAATTGTCTATGCAAAGATCGTAAGCTTCTTGATGCGGAGATTGTGCTTGCGGATATGGTAGGTCGTGGGGTTTCTCCGAATGCAGAAGTATATAACATGCTCATTGAAGCTTGTTGTTCATTGAGTAAACTGAAAGATGCCTTTCGATTTTTTGATGAGATGAAAAAAAATGGAATTGATCCAACTCTAGTGACATACAACACACTGATAACGGGACTCGGAAGAAACGAAAGGGTAACTGAAGCTCAGGATTTGTTTCTCCAAATGACTAGCAAGGGATACAATCCAGATGTAATAACATACAATTCGTTGATATCAGGATATGCCAAGTCAGGAAACACCCAGAAATGCATCGAATTGTATGATAACATGAAGACATTAGGTATCAAACCTAAAATTGGGACTTTCCATCCTTTAATCAATGCATGCAGGAAGGAAGGTGTGGTGACAATGGAGAGACTGTTTCAAGAAATGTTACAAATGCATTTGGTTCCGGATCGAGTTGTATATAATGAAATGATTTACTGTTATGCTGAAGATGGAAATGTTCTGAAGGCAGCGTCTTTGCACAAACAGATGGTTGATCAGGGAGTCAACTGCGACAAGGTGACTTACAACAGCTTGATTCTAGCATGCCTTAGAGATAGAAGGGTTTCAGAAATAAAGCATATTGTTGATGATATGAAGGCTAAAGGGCTGGTTCCAAAAGCTGATACATATAACATTCTGGTTAAGGGACATTGCGACCTAAAAGATTTTAATGGTGCGTATTTCTGGTATAGAGAAATGTTTGACGGAGGTTTGCTTTTAAATTCTCGCATCTGCTATCTCCTGATCTCTGGACTTAGAGAGGAAGGGATGCTGCGAGAGGCCGAAATTGTATCCTCGGAATTGAGTAGTAGAGGACTGGACAGCTAGAAGATTAACAAGGTAAACCTTCCTCGAATGTTCAATGAATATGATTAGAAAAGAAAGAAAAGGGCTTAATATCATAGGATCTGTAGTACCTGTGTGGTAGCAGCAATTAGAGTGGAGCTCTTTAGCCTTGGAGGCAAGACGAAATCGGATACTCAGGGCAGACAAGTTGAATAAACAAAAGCTCCAATTGGTAAGACTATTCGCCATCCAATATGCTTATTCACAATTCTCTGCATTTATTTTTTTGTTATTGATAACTTCAATATTTGTATACACGCTTAATTTGTTTCTGTTTATACGCAAATTTTTATTTTTTTTTTCAAATACACCTGGTTCCTGATCAATTCGGGATCTTGTGTACTAGATTGCATTTCTTCAACATTATTTTTTCTAAAACATGATGTGCTAAAATACAACTTTTGCCCTTTATGTTTCAATGAAATTCTTAGTTTTCTCCTTTACTTTTTTTGTCCAAGTTTGTCCTTATATGTTAACTCCATTGAATGCTTAACACAAATGCTCAAAACACGGTTGTTTCCTGACTCATTGTTTCATTTCTTGTTTTTCTCCATCTCTAAGACCCACTGCCACCAACCATCACCACCACCACTATTCTCCTTCCTCTTCTTTTTTGTTCTATTTCTACTCTTCCTTCTCTTTCTCCTTCTTTCTTCCCTCTCAAGAATCGAATGGGTGGGGATGGCATCATGGCAGTGCAAAGCAATAAAAGAGAGGAAGAAGAAGAATTGTGGTTGGTGATTGCTGTGAGTGGTGCCAATGACTACGGAGATGAAGGAGAAGGTGGCGAGTGATGATGGGAGGTTAGTGATAAAGAAGAGGAATGGAGAAGAAGAAAATGATGAAGAAAAGAACAACAAAAGGAGAAAAACAAAATGGTGGTGGCAACTGTGGTGGTTAGGGGTGGACGACGGTGGTGGGGCATAGAAGGTGGGGAAGAAGAGGTTAAACCCTAAGCCCAAAACAACATTGTTTTGGGGCGGGCATTTTCCGTTAATTATTTAACGGTGTTAATACAAAAAGACTTGGATGATTCAAAAACCAAATTGACGAAAAAAAAAAAATAGAAACAAAAGACCAAACTAGGATTTCTTTAGAACATACCGGACAAAAGTCGTATTTTAGTCCATTCTTAATTATTCAGTAATTATACTATATTCCCTCCAAAGCTTGAGATTGCATTTTTTTGGTGGGGGGAGCTTGGCCTTTACTTGTTATACGTATTGTATGTTTGGTTTTATGGTTCTATGTATAGATGGAATAAATGTAGATTTATTTCAACACAAGTAGCTTCAATTGTGTATTTCCTTGATAATATGAAAATTTAAGGGCTGGATTTAAAAGCTTACGCGCCACATGCATGCTAAGGTAGTACATTGCAATTGCAACTTCAAGATTTAAATGGGCCATATTTTTGGTAACAGGGATATGTTTGAGAGGCTCCTGCCATATGCTGAGATGGGAAGACTACAAGAATCTCAGTCTCCACTAAAACTGAAGGCGGTGGACAAAGAAAGCCTGAACCGCTGGAAAGATTAATTAAAGGGAAAATTATACCAATTTTTTTTTGTGAGATTTACACATATTACACTTAGACGTGTTTGCAAAACTACATTTGCCTTTTACGAGATTTGTTGGTATGATATAACGACCTCCCCTTTTAAGGAAAGTAGGTGTGATTTTACAAATAAACAAAGATGCAAAATTCAGGAAAAGTTAGTGTAATTTTCCCTTTGACAATTTTGACTTCTGAAGGAATTTTCGCTGTTGAAAATATCGACTTCAAAGAAATATCGTAGGTCTTAATCACTAAATTAAGGATCTGCATCTCCTAGCTCGATGTCATTGTTGATGGTTGTTTGTGAGGCTGAAATTCTGCAGGGATTTTTCAAAGAGTACAAATGGTAATAAATTTTGGCGCATGCACTGAGGCATGGTGTCGCAATCTTGCTCGTATATGACATGGATCAAAAGTAAAATGCCAGAAAAGTTTCAGCAACAAAGAAATAGTAATTTCAAAACTTGTATTTACATATCCTCAATTCTTTACGTATCAACTTCACAAGAGTGATATTCGAACTGCTCAACATATTAAGATTGACTTATGACTTGTTTAAATAAGATTTTTCACAAAACAAAATTAATTTTAGTACATAATTCAAGATGATTTTATGGAAAGTAGAAAATTTTTATTTTTAGTAAAAGTAATTTTACCTCTTCTCAAAATTTTATTCAAACAGACCATTACTCATTTACATCAAAGCCAGAGTCTTAACTGTTAATTAGTTGAATTTTACTTATATTTAAAATTAAGGTAAAATTGCTTATATATGAAAATGGAGGAAATATTATTAACTAACTAAACAGCTTTTGAAATTAATTATTGCTAAAGGTTAGGTTGTCTGGTAAACATTAAAAAATTACTCCTACTATCTTACATTGGAATTGGACAAGTCTGGGGTTCTACTAAACGATGTCGTTAAAGCATTTATAAGAATTAATAAAATTTATTGTTTTGAAAATTATAAACTAATTTAATGTATACTTAGTAAATGCTTAATAGAAAATAGAAAACACTTGTCAAAATTAAATGAATAAGAGAATTTGTAAATATATTTAGTAAAAAAATTTAACATTTTTCTTATAAAAAATCAAAACATTAAATAAATATATTTATTATATTTTAATAAATGTTATTAGGACAGTGTTTAATAAACACCCTTACATTAACGGTATTTTCTCTTTAAAAACTGTTATTTTGGAAATACTCCTATCTCTTTTAAGTTTGTAAGAAGCATCGGTAAAATAACCGAATATCACATCCCAATTTTCGCCATCGTGATTTCCACAGGGAAAGTGGAGTTTTTGTCTTCATTACCTGTCTTTCTGATTATACGTTGACATTATCGACAAAATAACTAAGCTACCTTCCTACTATGAGAGGCTATCCAGTCCAGTGCTCATGATTTGTGTGTCTTGTCAAGACACAAACCAAATCTTCTTGATCATTATCAGTGTCACTATATATTAATTTCCCTTCTATTTCAATTAATCCATCCATTTTAAATATGGGTCCAAAACATAAAAGTTTTGCAATTGGAAATAACTGCATCCAACTAAATATAACCGTATTTGATACAATGCAATCGTAACCGCAATACGTTCAGAACCACAATTTAAGACCTTAATATTCATACTCTAGTGAAATAAGGTTTGCTATTCTGTTAAATCAACCATCAAGGAAATGCGTAATTGAATTTGCAGTCTTACAAGAAAGCTTCAATGAAGTTATGAATTACGCATTTCCTTTAAAACACATGAACTTGTCTATATTACCTCCTAAGCATTTAATCACCACTTACTGAAGTTTCATCAACAATGTTATTCTGTCAATCAACCCCTCCTTTTTTTTTGGAACTTGCTGAGATTACTGTAATAATAATAATAATACTAATAAAAGTAAAACATAATTGAGCATGCAAACAAATCACCACAAAGTTAAACAGTTATAATTGGCACAGTAAACAGCATTAGTGTCCAATCCATCCACATTATTAACCAAACCAAAAACTAAACAGGTTCCAAATTTCACCCAAAAAGAATTTCACTAACTCAGAGAACTTTGAGAATATCGTCAGCACCGCTAAAGGTAAAAGCACCACCTTCCTCCAAATTGAAGAGCTTCACAACTCCATCCTCAGCCAAGAGAGCATAACGCCGTGACCTAACGCCCAAACCCACAGGCTTATCACTCAAATCGAGCTCGACCCCAATGGCTTTCGTGAACGTTCCGTTACCGTCAGATAACAGAAGCAACTCGTCATTAACCTTGAGATCTTCCTTCCACGCCTTCATCACGAACGCGTCGTTCACCGAAATGCAAGCGATTGTGTCCACTCCTTTCGCCTTCAGCTCCGAGGATTTCTCCACGAAGCCCGGCACGTGCTTCTGGGAGCACGTGGGGGTGAACGCGCCCGGGACGGCGAACAGCACGGCTTTTTTCCCCTTTGTGAGCTCCGACACGGTGGTCGTCTTGACCTCGCCGGCAGAGTCCAGGAAGGAGAAGGTGGCTTCGGGGAGCTTGTCGCCGACGGCGATGGTGGCGGAGATGGTGGAGGAGGTGGAGGAGAATCGGAGGGGTTTGAGGTGGGGACGGTGGAGTTTGAGTTTGAGGGAGGAGAGGGTTTTGGGAGGGATGAGAGAAGCGGTGGAAGAGAGAGAGTGGGTGGTGGAGGAGGAGAAGAGTCTAGACAAGGTTACAGTGGCTGCCATTGTCATTTGTGAATTACAGATTACAGATTCAACGGAGTGGTTGAAGAAGAGTGAAATGAATGGTTTTGATTGAATTTTGTGGTTTTCAGGTTTGGTTTTTGTTTTTGTTAGCCTTTTGAGATTTGGGTTGAGGCTCACTTGGAAGAATGAAGACTGTGGAAAGGGCTATCGCATCAGCCCAACCAAACCTACTTGGGTGCTTTGTTTTTTGACAACTCACACCCTCATAACCTCATTTCACATTTCTTCATTTATTGTTTATTATTATTATTATTATTATTATTGTTATTAATTACTTTAATTACTAAAAATAAAAGTGTGTATTAAATTTTTGTTATGAAAATTACAAAATGAGACTTGTTCTTGAAAAAAAAAATGCCGGTTGAAAAATTCTAAAAGTATATTTAGAGGTAGTGATTTTGGATCTCAATACAAATTTGACCAAGTAAGAAATGATTGTTTTCACCAAAAATATTATCACTTGTAGTAAAAGTATAAATAAATGGATTTAAAGTAGTTTTACATGAGTGAGACTATTGTCACTCTTATTTGAGTATTTTAATAATATTTAAATATTGATTTTTTAATTCTGTTAGTTGAAAAATATTTTTTATATTAAAAAATAGTTTAAAAAGTAGAATAAATATTATAAAATAAAAATAGTGTCATCTTTTGTTATATTTATGTATACGTGGTTGTAACAACTTTTGACTTCTAGCAATTTCATTTCGGTGATATTTGTATCGAATAACATATTATAAAGTTAGATATATTTTTTATCCTTATAAAATATGCAAAATTTGATTTTGTCTTTTTTTAAAAAAAAATTCTCGAAATCAAGTTTTGGAGTCTAATTCACTCAAGCAAGTTAGAGCATATCATCGGTGCACATCATTATTTGGGATGGAGGTACGAACTATAGGTTAAGGGCTTTTTTGAAATAGTTTTGGTTTTTAGTTTTTAAAAATTGTATTATAAAACAGTTTTCAGAAACAGTTTTTAAGGAAAGTGAAAGGAGTTTTCAATACAAATTTGTGTGTAAATTCATAAAACTGAAAACTGAAAGGCAAAACATGTTTTAGATGTTTTCATATTTTGGTTTTTAAATACTGAAAAACAAAAACTGTTTCCGAAAACTTTTTTGAAAACTCAACTGTCAAACAAGTTTTTTAGTTTTCTGTTTTTAAAAACAGAAAACTGTTCTCAAAAAGAGAAATGAAATAAGCCCTAAGTATTTTATTAGCGGGTGAGTTTCGCAGTAGAGGTTTGAATTTCCCAAATTTTTTATATTGGGCTAGAATTCTAAAATTTCTCTAAAAGGGGCTTGAATCCTCTTTCTTCTTTTTTAAAAATAGAAATATGAAGATAATGTCACATTTTCATGGAAATGTGTATCTCTTTAAGAAAATGTGTTCTTCTCTATTCACTTTCTTATTACTCCATCCATTTGCTCACAATTTTTTTAAAAAAATAAAGAATTATGATGATTAAATTAAAAAATTGCTTTATTTATGATTTTTTAAAAACAATTATAATCATTAAATTAAAAGTTACATTAGTATATTTAAATTTAGTATTTAGAAATAATTGATTTATATAAATTAATTATTTAATTAAATTATTAATAAAAAAGTTTAAAAAATTGGAATGATGGCCTGGGATTTTAATTTGCAGGAAAATCTCACCTTTACGGGAAAATCTTGAAGCATGGTGAATGAATAATGGGGAGAAAAATCTCATGACGGGATAAATGAATAATGAGGGGTGGGGAGAATAATGGTTCATGGGAAGTTGTATAAAATTAATTATTAATAAGTGAAGAAAAGGAGGAAGAAGAGAGAAGAGAGAGATCACGAGGTTTTTTTAGAAAGAGAAAAAAAATAGTCCTTCTTTCGATCCTTTTTATAAGCAACATTAGACATATTTTACACATATCAATAAACTTTAATAAATGATGTTTTTTTAATCATTGAAGTGATAAATACAATTTTTTTTCCTAAAAAGCCCTTATAGATATATTGACTTGTGATTTAATTTCTTGAGTTGATTTTACGTGACTCTAAGTGTACTTTGTAGATATATTTTCTTCCCATGTACAAATTAAAGGATGGAGTTTACAAGTGTCATTGGGAATAGAAGAATTAGTGGAAAGAGAAAAATCACTAAACTCAATTAACTAAGGGTATATTAAAAAGTATATTTTTTTAGCATTTAATAAAGTTAAAAAGTGTACTTTGTTACTTATATTAAGGACAAAAAAAACTTATCTTTTGTTGCTTATAAAAAGGACCGGAGGGAGTATCTTATAATTTCAATTTAGAATATTTGTCATGTTCTCGTTATGCAAGATCAACATCTTTCTAATGACATATGGGTTGATAATAACAAGAATATGATATTGAGTTGTCAGTAGTGTATGTTCAATACAACTATCAATGCTAAAGTCCTCGAATACGTGGAGAAAGACGAACTAAAACATGTATTTCAGATTAATAGTTTGATTTGATGATGATTTAACCACGACATTAAAAGAAAGATGGAGGACATACACTTTCCACATGTCAATTGGAGAATGCACTATAACACTTCAAGATATAAAGACCATTTTGGGCCTCAAAGTTGATGGCGAAGCCATAACTGACCTAGCCAAATGTGACTGGAAGGATTTTTGTAAAAAAATACTTGGCCAAGTTCCACCTAGCTTACGTCGTGGAAAGGGTAAAATTAGTATATTGTGGCTCTCAAAAACATTAAAAAATCTACACACTCTCAAAATTTGCACCCGGGCGTATTGTTCCTCATTAGATGAATTATCATCGAGGCAATTTTTAAATGTTTTTAAGAGTTGGGAAAAACTCATTTTACCCTTTCCACCACTTAAGCTTGGTGGTGTTGACCCAAAAGTGTGAATCCATGTGTTTTGACGAAGACAAAGAAACCTAACACGTGAAGGAGGAACAAGTCAAAACCTCTCAGAAAGAAGAAGACAAGCTCAAGACCTTATTTGTTGTTTGCTAGATCATAAATAAGTTGTGTGTTGTGTGTTTTGTTTTGGTGAGGAGCTATGCCATGAGTTAGCTTATGTGATTTGGTTGATTGATCACGATAAGAATAGGCTAACTAGGTAAATAATGAATGACCCCCAAGCATCTCCATACCTCATATATGCATTACATGGAAATGTTTGTGAAAATCTCATATGCATCATACTTAGGCAAAGAGCTTATCATTTCTTTGAACAAATAGTTTCCAAAAGTATTTTGAAAGTGTTTTTAAATGAGCATTAACATTGCATTTGTCCTTGAACATGTTTGGAATGATATTCAAAGTGTTTTTGATGTTTTAAAGGGTTTTTGTGAGGTTCACATCAATGTATAAGTCCACCACATGCATGTACATAGTTCGAAATTCCCAATTTTGGAAAAACTGTGTGGATAAGGCAAAAATTGAGTGTGCACATCGATGCACAGGATATGCACATCGATGTGCATAGGCCAATTTTGGCTGGAATTGATGTTTTGCACCCAGGGAAAGAAAAACCAACTATGCACATCGATTTGGGACTTTTACACATTGATTTGAAGGTCTTAAAAAACCTATTTAAAGAGATTTTATGTTTAGAAACATAAGAGAAAGAATCATTTTCAAAAATACACAAATTTTAGTGTTCCATAACCTTCTCAAAAGCTCTTCTAGGGTTTAAAATTCAAAGTTTTCATATGATTTCATCATCTTGAGGATTGATTGAGTTTTTGCACCAAAGATTTCATCATTCTTGCATCTATCTTCAACAAGATTGTTGGGGTTCATCATTCAATTGACCTAGTGTAGAAATTCTCCATGTTTGATCAATAATCAGGCTTCATATGTGTCAATTGATGACATTGTAGGTGAACTCCTTCCTTTTTATCTGTTTTTGTTTTAAATTGTGATCTTGTAACATTGTAAATTGATTTTGATTGTTGGATTTTGATGAATACACAAGTGGGTCAAGTACAATTTGCACCTCTAACTCATAAAACTTATCCTTCTTAGTAGTTCTAAGGATTTTGGGGAGAAATAGGCTTGTCCAAAGAATAAATTGATTGTTACATTTTGGTTCTATATTTTTTTTGAGTTATATTTTAATCCTGTATCTCTTATAAACATTTCATTTTGGTCAAATCTGTCAACTCTGTCACCCCCATTAACAGAATTGACCTAATAAAAATAGTCAAATTATGCCATTTATTTTCAAACCCAGAAAAACCATAACATACGCATAAACAATAGGGTGACATAGTTAATGGACTGGACCAAAATGAAATTTTTATAAAAAACACAGAACCAAAATGTAACCGAAAAAATATAAAACAAAAATAAAATATGTATAAAAATACAAACCAAAAGATACATTCAACCAAAAAAATAAGACAAGTCGAGAGTATTTTACTAATAAAAAATACAAGTCGAGAATAATGAACAAGCATGTATAATGACGGAGAGGTGCACGCTCACGCTGCAATGTTCATCAGTCATGTGGCAGCAAGTTGAAAATTTGATAAGTGCATGCTGCTATAATATTTTATGTTTAGTTCTAATAATTTTAATTTTTTAATTTCGCTGATTCTTGTGATATCTTGTCACTTTTGGACTTCTTTTCTTAGTTCAGGTTGGTTTATTGAAGTCGTATAAATAATTTTTTGTATTCACATGTTAATAATGATTAACTTTTAATTAAATTAAATATTAATTAAATAAAAGTATTTTTTTATACTTTTAATATATTACAAAACTCTTCACTACCTATTATTATTTAGTAATTTCTCTTTACTTTTTTTAATTATTTTTTCTCTATTTATATTAATTAAATATTTAAATATTTAAATTATTTAAAAATTAATTATTATTAACATATATTCTATGAACACAAGTTAAAAAAAATCATAATTCAATCATGATATATTGTTTGTAACATTATAAATATCAATAGCTAAGTATTTTTTTGGAGGATAAACTAGCTAAGTAGTTTTGATATTATAGCAGTACTACCAAATACAATTCTTTATTATTATGGATTACAGGTTGGATTTGATACAGGTATAGGACAACATAAATGACACGGTATAGTATAAATGAGCAGAGTTATTGGATAACTTTACGGATTATTTCTTGTTTGATTATCAATGCATAGAACAAGAAAATTTATATTGTGCTACATTTGATATGCATATGAATAGTACATGACAACCTAAAATTAACTATTATACTATTTCTGCTATACCATATTTTTTTACATATCACAATACAAATTTATGATATTTTTTTAATATTTGTTCATTAATTTATATTTTTTGCTTTAATAAATTGATTTATTTTTTATATTACTAAAAACTTTTTCCTATATATAAGAGTTACAATATAAATAAAAAAGTGAAAAAAATAATTAATAACATCCAAAGTACACATAATATATAAAATATAATACGCGTTTAATTAATATGCGCATTGAACCGTTTTCATCCACTTCAACATGCGTGTAGAGCTAAAATAGTTACTAAAGTTGAGAAAATGGGAGGGCATTTTTGACTTTTCATAACTCTTGTACTGGGAATAAGAGAGTTGTGCGGTGGTTTCTCAGGGGACAAAAAATAGAGATTTTGTGCTTTACTGTATCTCCACTTTTGTGTTGTCCTATTTTTATTTTTTAAATTAAACAATTGACACATAATTTTATATTATATTATCTCTTAAAATTTTACAAATCAAACACACCCTAAGAGTCAAGCTAATGCACTATTTTATTCGAGAAATAAATCTTGTAAGTCATCGTTGATGTTATTTTGTACACTAAATTTATTTTGGTTAAATGTGATAAAAGAAATAGGTAGTTAAATTATTATATATTTTGATTAATTATTATATAGTAATTTAATATCATATTTGTTGATTGTTAATCATATATTATATGGTTAGAATTTAATAAATACATGATTAAATTAATATATAATAATTAAGTAAATCTTATATAGATTTAATTAAATATTTTTATTTTCATATTGAATTAGATGTAACAAGTGTACATCAATCATTTATGGATTGGTTGATGGATGTACACTTAGCATTATTACTTTTATAAAATAAAATAAGAAACGGATACGGATAGCAATTTAAAAGTTGATCTTAAATATGCTTCTTATTATTCAAATGTGTTTGACCTAGTGGAAGCATGCTTAATCCATAAGATAGGAGAGTGTGTGTAGAGGTACTCCATAAGGAGGTTTTCGGCTCGAATCATTGCGAAAAGTATTCCTTGGGAAGGAGGTTTACCTATGTCGCCCTAACTTCCGGAATTGTGAAGTTCCCACTCCATAGTTTTCTTAATAAAAAAAAGGGTAAATTACACTCTGTTAATAAAAAAAAGGTAAATTGCACTCATCACCATTTGATTTGACTAAATTGCACTCCACCCCATTCTTGAAGTAAAATTGTACTACACCTCATTTTATTAACTATGGTTAGTTTCGTTTCTTTATTTTGTTTTTTTACCATGGTTAATTGATTATTTTCTACATTAAAATAGTTACATTTTAGGTTTGAATAAGTTTTTAATCCCAACAATTTTTGTTTAACATTTTAATCCAACTTAACTGAAAAAAATAATGTTAATTTTTTTATGACATTTTTTAGGGGACCAAAAGAAAATTAAATAATAGGATTAAATTAAAGTTAAAAATTTAAAATATTTATTGAAAACTAAAATTAAAAAATTCAAGGGACTAAAAATAAATTTTTTTAATTATTTCAATTCTTAATTGATTTTTTTGGTACATTAAAATAGTTAATTTTTAAGTTTAAATAAACTTTTAGTCCCAATAATTTTTATTTTTTCTTTTAATACAACTTAATTCAAAACTTTTATTTTTAGTCTCTAATAATGTTAAATTTTTGCATCACATTTTTTCCAGGACCAAAAGAAAAATAAATCAAATAAATTATATATTTATCACGAAACGGAGTTTTATATGGATTAAAAACGAATGTTTAGAATTAACCAAAGGGTGGATGGCCCTATAATTTTCTTTTTTAATTTTTGACAAAATTAATTCAAAAATTTTATTTTAGTCCCTTGAATTTTAATAAAAATTTTAAATTTTTTAACTTTAATCCTATTATTTAATTTTCTGTTGGTCCCCTAAAAATGTTATGAAAAAATTTAACATTATTAAGAACTAAAAATAAAATTTTTGAATTAAGCTGGATTAAAACAAAAAAAGTTGTTGGGATTAAAAACTTATTCAAACCTAAAAATTAACCATTTTAATGTATAAAATAATCAATTAACCATTATATAAAAAAAAAACTAACCATAGTTAATAAAATAGGGTGGAGTGCAATTTTACCTTAAGAATGGGATATAGTGCAATTTAATCAAACCTCAAAGGTGATAGTGCAATTTACCCTAAATTTAAATATGTTTATTGTCTTATAAAATAGGAGTATCTCATTTTTGTTTTTCGTCTTTGTAAAAAAATTTGTTTTAAAATTCAAACCAATTCAAACGTTTTGTTTTTCATCCCTATCGTTAAGTTGAGACATTAAATACTAACGTGACTTTTTTAATAGGTATATACAAACTCACATACACATATTCTAAATTAAATCTCTTAAATCTTTACTATCAAAAATCTCCCGAATCTTAAACATGCTATATCATTTCTATTTTGTTTTTAATTCCTACAAAATTATTATTTTTTTGTTTTTAGTTCTGAACCATTTTTTCTTCCTCCAAACCCACCATCTCTTTCTTCTTCTTCTTCCTCTTTCACCCACCCATCTTAAAAGCTCTCGTGCCTTAGGATTACAAGTGATAGTCTTAAAGAGACAAAAACTCACAATAAATTATAAATTTATTCTCAAAATACGTCTGTGAATGGCATATAATAAGCACCTATTTATACTAATTAGATTACAAAAGAAAATACTTAAAATAATATGATTAAAGTAGTGATTGAGTTGTATATGAATTGAAAGAAAAGATCACCCAAAATACATGTGATGGTTCTCATTTTTCAACCTTCCTTGTTAACAATAGTAATTTAACAATCTTGATCCATGTTAATGTAACATGTGATGAAGATAAAAATTGATACCCTATGATGCTGGATTTTCGTATCATCTTAGATCTCAAATGAAGAACAAATTTTTTTTTCCGTTGCAAGAATTGGCCAATTTTCAAGAAAAATCTACCATCTCTGAATTAACTCCAAACGAAAACAATGGATTGACAAAATCTTCCCCTTATTCAAGAAAAAGAAAAGATTCTAAAAATAAATATTTTGTTGATAAGATTTATTGTTCATTTAATTTTTTTAACTAGCACCTTTAGAGTATGATTTTCGTTATCATTTATTTAAAAAAAAACAAAAAATGTATATGAAATCTAGAAAAATAAAAATGAAATATTCTTTATTTAATATTCCTAATAAGAAAATTTATAAAATTTAATGTAAAGAAAATATATAATTGATCTTACCCTTAATATTTGCCCATTGAAAAAATTGCTAAGTATGGATACGTGTTTGAATAGGAGTTTGCAAATATTGTGAACACATCCAACTAACCATGCAACCACCGAAAAATTCAATTGTACTTTTTCTTTATTTTTGGTCGATAAATTCAATTGTACTTTTGTACTTTTTTTTTTGTTTTTTCTGTCAAATTGTATGCATTAGTATTATTCGATGTCTAAGAATATGCTCATATATCTTGCGCATCATGCAAGTGCGCTTTTGAAAATATGTTGGGTCAGAGGGAAATTAATTTTAAGAAATTAAAATTGATTTTAGTTGATAAAAATATTTGTTTGGTTTAAATTTTAATATAACGAGAAGTAAAAAAATATATAATTTAAGACAAAAATTAATGATTGAAATGATTGGCGCACAAAAATTGAAACGATCCAATGAAAGTAAATATTGTTAGCTTTGGTCTCAAACCAAAGTTAAAACAAACAAACCCAAAAAAAGTTGTTTGGTTATATATTAAGAAAAAGTTAAAATTGATTTTTTTTAAAAAAATTTACACTACATTTTTACTTTAGACTTGCTTTTAAGAAAAAAAATTCCTAAATGTAAATCACGTTATTTTAAAATTAATTTTACAAAAAATTAATTTTATAAGATTATGTTGGTACAAAATCAATTTTACTAACAGTAAACCAATCACGTGCGGAAAGCAAAGCGTAAATAAAGTTCTAAGGACACCGAACTGTAAAATCACCAATTTAAGTCAGTGTCTTGCTAACAAGTGTTATTAAGACACTTATTAAGGTTATTATTATTAAAAAATTTATCACATATATACATTTTTTCATTTTTCAAAAATATCAAAATTACACTTTTTAACAAAAATTTACTACATTTATTTTCTTAATGAAAAAAATTACACTTTTTAACAAAACTTATTAGCATTAACCTTTAGATTATTATGTTTTTCAATAATGCTTGGATTTGTTTGAAGAAAATAATACTTATCAAGCTTCGAGATACAAAACATCAAATTTCCCGTCATTTATCATCGCATGAAATTAAGCACCCAAATGAAAAAATCAGTTATCAGAAGAACTAAAATGTTTTGAAAAGAAAATTTAGGCTCTATTTGATAATATTAGCTTATAATTTATACCTTATGATTTATAGTTTATAATTTATAGTTTATAACTTATGACTTATAATTGAGTAGATATGTTTGTTAAAATTAACTTATTAACTAGGTAGATTATATTTATTAAATAACTTAAAAGAACAAGTAATAATTACAAGTAATAAATTGTTTGATAGAGTAAATATGTAATAAATGACTAGAGGATAAAATAGAAAGAATGATTGAAAGCTACTTTTCATAAGTTATAAGCTACTTGAAGTAACTTTTCAGAAACTAGTTTATAGCTTATAAAAGCTATAAGCTTGTTGTCATCAAGCACCTCCACTTATCCATAAGTTATAAATTCCTAAATAAACTACAAGCTAGTGTTATCAAATACACTCTTATGATAAAATATCATATTGATGTACTAAAAACTAAAAAGGTGTTAGAAAATTGATAAGTAGTTTATTTTTTTTAAAGATAAATGTTCAAATCCTAATTTTAAAAACTCCACTTATTAAAAAGGAGAGTAGTCATAAATCATAATGCTTTATTTTTAAAATTGCAAGAAGAATATTTCTCACGATTAAAAATCTTGTTGATGCATATAGACTAAATTAATTACCTTTTTTCAATTAATTTTTTTTAATTCATAAAAAATACAATAATTAGAGATTAAATATGAAAAGTTAAACATATGTCACCATATGCTTACAACTACACGAGTGACACTTTTCAGTTAATTATTTATTACCGTGAAAGTGAACATGAATTGTAAAATTTTTTAATTGAGTATCAAAGGTATACTTCTCTCAACGAAATACCTTAGTCGATTTGGTTAAATGACAACAATGGTTTTTTTTTTTTTTTTTTTTTTGTCTGAATGAAAGTTATGAAACAATGTTATTTTTAATCAAGGGGTGAAAGATATTGAAAAGATTAAACTTTTGTCTTCATAATGGTTGTCTACAACTACAAAGGTCAAGAAAGGGTGAAAAAATTATTGTTCTCGCAAATAAACATTCTAATTATTTAATATGTGTTAGTCAATTTGATTAATTATTTTTTATTTATCTTACTTTTAGCTTAGAGTAACACACTAACTCCTTATACTTTTTATTAATACATTCATTTAATTATTTATGAAAAAATGAATTTAATGATCATTTTATTTGCATTTTTTTTTCTTTCTAAAATTTTATAGAGGAAACATTAAAAATGTTAAAAAAATATTTGTTTTAAACATTTCTAATTTTTTTTTTGTAAAAGTTCAAAAATAAAAAATTCAAACATAAAAAAAAATTAACACAAAATAAAAAAAATGCAAACCAAGACCCAAAACTACTCCTCAACACACCTTACCTACTACTGACAAATTTGTCAACTAAACTAAGCATCATATTATACATATGCATTATCAAAATCAAACTCTAGCTACGGTGAGACACATGGAAACTGCGGAGTTTATTACATATTTTCATTTTTATCCCTTAAAAGGAACCAACAACACGTGAGAGATCACATGAAGACTAAGCCCCCTAAACCTAAAAAAGCGAGCGAGTGTTTCATGGTGGCTATAAATAACCCCACTCGTTAATCTGGTTCTCTTAAGAACAGCCACATCTTCATTTTACACACAGCACACAGATATCCGCTTCCCACCCATCACAGATCTCAATCGAATCTGTTCCCATGGCCACCATCAAAACCATCAAGGCCCGTCAGATCTTTGACAGCCGTGGAAATCCAACCGTCGAGGTTCGCTTCTTCGCTTCCTCTTCCTTTTCGATACTTTCTATGTTTCTGTCCGATCTGTGTTCTTCAATATCATATCGGCGTTTTCATTTGAATCTGATCTGGTATAGCGTTGATGGTTCATTAGAAATGTTTCTGACACGTGGATGATTCCTATAGGTTGATGTCACAGTCTCAGACGGTACTTTTGCTAGAGCTGCTGTTCCAAGTGGTGCATCCACTGGTATGCTTCATTCACTGCATTTCCTTGGTTTCGTTTATTTCTTAATTGTGTTCGCTGAGTGATTTTAATTGTTTCTCTACATCTAGAAAATTTTCCATTTTCTAATTTAGGTTGGTTTTCGCATATAAATATTGATATTGATGATGGTTGCTTGCTTACTTGAATTAGTCCTATGAAACACTTGTGTTTATTGTCATTTCTTTAAATTTTAATTCAGGGATTTATGAGGCTCTTGAGTTAAGAGATGGAGGATCTGATTACCTCGGAAAAGGTGTATCAAAGGTGAGTTTATATGTCTCCGGTTCATTATCATGCTGATTTGTCCTGATAAAAAAAAATCATGCTCATTTGTCTATCATCAGTTTATTATGTTCATCTGATTTTTTCTTGCTCGTGTAGGCTGTTGACAATGTGAACACCATTATTGCCCCTGCATTGATCGGCAAGGTTGGTTAAATTTATTTTATACTGGTGTTGGTGTTGTTACTGAACAAATTTGGCTTAAGTTAGGACTTGCTAATTATGCCGTTAATTCTATTCCCGAAGCTTCTTTCGTTTGATCTAATGTTTCTTTTTTTTTTTTTTTTTTTTTTGAAAATGAACAGGACCCAACTCAGCAGACAGCTATTGACAACTTGATGGTTCAACAGCTTGATGGGACTGTTAACGAATGGGGTTGGTGCAAGCAGAAGGTGCTTAGCAGACTATGTTTGTAATTTTGCTTCTTTAATCCGATTAATATAAGGAAAATGCTGATATGTTTTCTTTTTTCATTTTTATAGCTTGGAGCAAATGCCATATTGGCAGTGTCACTCGCAGTCTGCAAGGCTGGTGCTAGTGTCTTGAAAATTCCTCTTTATAAGGTATTTGTGCGCTGTGGTGTAATTATCTTAATTTGAAGCTGTCTTTAAAATTTGTGTGTACTGTGGTGAAAAAACTACCAAAACTGTCTACTGCTTGATGACATGCTTGAAGTCATTCGAGTTTTATGAAATTTGGTATTCAAAAGCAATAAATAGGTGCAATTCTGTGGTCAGATTTAGAATTGTTTTCTTTGCAATAGATATGACAGCAGTTTCAATAGATACCTCCTCTCCTCAACAGACGCAAACACACGTCAATTTTATTTTGTGTGCTTCATTTTGGGTTGAATCTTTCTTTTATATATATCTGTCATCTGACTTCATCATGGTCATTCTTTTGGTGCAGCATATTGCAAATCTCGCTGGTAACAAGAAGTTGGTGTTACCTGTCCCCTCTTTCAATGTCATTAATGGTGGATCACATGCAGGAAACAAACTTGCTATGCAGGCATGTATTTGAAGACCATTTTTTGTGAGAGTGTGAGAAATTTAATAACGCATGATGTATTTCTGATACTGTGATACATATGAATATGCAGGAATTTATGGTGCTTCCTGTGGGTGCCTCCTCTTTCAAGGAAGCCATGAAGATGGGTGTGGAAGTATATCACCATTTGAAGGTTAGTTTGTGTTACATTCATTTACCTCATCCTATATATGTTCTATTAACTTTGTCAAACTAGGATGATGGTATAATGGATACATTTCCATCATTCTATTGCTAAGCTTTGGTTTTTATCAGTAAGTGGATGCTTTAACTGGAAAAAATTACGAAAGCTTTTCACATCATGGCCTGCCAGGCCTGGTGTCTATCTGTGTATGCATCTATGCTCTGATGGTTCATCGACTTGATTATTGATGTTTACCGCTGTGTTTTAGTTAGTTATTAATATTAATATTAAATATTAATGCTGGGTTATGCTGATGTCATTTCAGGCTGTGATTAAGAAGAAATATGGTCAAGATGCAGTAAATGTTGGTGATGAAGGTGGCTTTGCTCCCAACATTCAGGTTAATGATGTTCTTAACTTGTTTCATTTATGCATGGAACTTGGGTATCTGCTCTTCTTTTTTAGCCAGTTATTAATGGAGCTCTTTTGATCATTCAGGAAAACAAGGAAGGTTTGGAATTATTGAAAACCGCCATTGCCAAAGCTGGTTACACAGGCAAAGTTAGTTTTTTTCCCTGTTTATTAAAATAATCTGTTTGTGGTGTTTTGGCTTTCAAATTCATTTAGGAGACTGACATTTGCTATCATGTTCTTAGGTTGTCATTGGAATGGATGTTGCAGCTTCTGAATTCTACAAGGAAGACAAAACTTATGACTTGAACTTCAAGGAAGATGTGAGCTCTCTATTATTTAGTCTAGACTTCAAACTGCTGGTCTGGTTAGAAACTGATGCAAACCAATTTGCTAATTTAAGATAAATGAGTCTAACTACAGAAATAGATAGAGCAGATTTCAATAGTCTGCCATCCTTCCTGCCGAAAGGGTTACAACCTTCACTTGATTTCCATCTACCTCTTTCTTTTCATTCTTTCTCAGTTGCAACTAAACTCCTTTCTCACCTAGAAATGCATTTGCAACTTCACAGTTGCTCTACCCAAATCTAACAGCTGAAATCTTTAGATTAATATTTTTATGGTGAGCCAATGTGATTTAAAGACCAACATCCCATGTAGTTGAGAACCGACTGCAGAGGATCGTGATCCCAACTCATGTGGAACTTCATTATCTTGAATATTATCTTTTTCTGTCCACCTGCCCACATGTGCTGTTCCTCTGCTTGTTATTCTCTTTTTGTTGTGTACACCTTGCTATACCAGGGTCTATTTCGTAACAGCTTCGCATTTGTTTTGACAAAAATATGAGGATAATTCTATGAAAGATTGTGAAATTAACCCTCTTAAGTTGACAACATATACTATAGTGTAAGTTTGTAACCTTTCCTATTTGGTTGTATTCTTTTGCATGAGTAGACAACTATATAAATAGATCATATTATGTAATACTGATACATTGATACACTTTTAGATAACTTATTTCTTGGCACTTTCTGTATGACCTTCAGAACAACGATGGCTCACAGAAGATCTCTGGGACTGCTTTGAAAGATCTCTACAAGTCATTTGTATCAGAATACCCAATTGTTTCAATTGAAGATCCTTTTGACCAGGATGACTGGGAGCACTACTCTAAGCTAACTGCTGAGGTTGGAGCTAACGTACAAATTGTTGGTGATGATCTCTTGGTTACCAACCCCAAGGTTTGTAGATTGTTCAAGCTCCCCCTCCCCATCTAATCAAATGTTTTTTATTCTGATGGAGAGCCCAGCAAAAGGATTGTCCTTTGACTTGTTTTTGGCATTGTGTCCACAGAGGGTCCAGAAGGCAATTGAATCGAAAGCATGCAATGCTCTTCTGCTCAAGGTACTCTCTTTGTACTTGTGAAAAAAATTCTGGAAAATAACTTTCGTGCTAAGTAGATCTTAGTATATTCAATTATTTGACCCAAACCTGAAACAAACAGGTCAATCAAATTGGATCTGTGACTGAGAGTATTGAAGCTGTCAAGATGTCCAAAAAGGCTGGATGGGGTGTCATGGCCAGTCACCGAAGGTTTGAACTTCGCCTTTAAATGCAGATCAGTCTACAACTGTTGATATATTTAATAAGCCAATCACACTGTATATAACTTACATTTTCTTGTGTTTTGGTTGCAGTGGAGAGACTGAGGATACCTTCATTGCTGATCTTTCTGTCGGTTTGGCAACGGTACTACCTTATTTCAATTCCACCTTTGTGCTACACTACCACATCAAATCCTATGTCAGTATAATAATGTTTCCTTTTCGGTAATTTTCTCATGAACAGGGTCAAATTAAGACCGGAGCTCCATGCAGATCTGAGCGTCTCGCTAAATATAACCAGGTTAGTGTTGTCCATTGCTCTAGCTTCAGCTTTCACATTTAAACTTTTTTCTAAATGTCTGGAGTTCACTTGCAGCTCTTGAGAATTGAGGAAGAGCTTGGTGCCGAAGCTGTTTATGCCGGAGCAAACTTCCGTACCCCTGTTGAACCCTACTAAAGTTTTGAAGTGGAAAAACTGGAGAGTGGCCTGAGTTTTAGCAATGAGATTTTGCTGTGTGGTTTCTGTTGTGATCAATAAGTTGATAGTTAGAACGTTAGTTTCGTTAAAAAGAGACTGTTTAGTGGTTTACCAATAATTTTTGAGTTCTGATTTTACAGAGCCAAGGACAGTTCTGTACTAGTTTTTAAAAGATCTTTAATGATATTTGCCTCTGAGCTTTAATGCTTGAATTGATGCCTACTCTCCCTTTTGTTTAGTACTTCACTGCAATCGATTATTTTTGTTTAGTACTTCACATGAAAAGGGAATGAAGACGAGCAGACAAAAGGGGGATGAAGAAATTGATGTGGCTCATGCGTCCTAATGGATCTCTTCAAATTTCGGTTGCTCTACTGGTTGTTGGTTGCAACTGTTAAGGTTTTGATGAAAAATCTCGGACTAAAAACAACTTGGATGAAAATTGGACGGAAAGACTTTATTATAACATTTGAAAAACTTTTGGGATTAAAATTGCAATTAAAAATAAGGGTAACCTAAAATTCAAATTCATAGCATAAATCCTTCAGAACAAGATGTGCCTTCTAGTACTGAGACTTTTAATCCACACTCAGGTTAAATGTGCCTTCTAGTGGTCTCCTCCATGACATGCTTCTAGCTGGAGTTTGATAACTTGTTCACAAGATGCACATTTGAATGATCATGGTAGGAAAAATAGATGCATAGGATTACCCACATACAGTTCCACTTATTTAGAGCCAAAATAAGGTGATTATGCCAATTCCAAATCCACTAATGAACAAAAAGAAACCGATTGGGATTCGACATGTTAATATTTGCAAGCAACTTGACATGTAAAGGCTGGGTGCAAAAACTTTGAATAGGCAAGACAAGAATTCAAGGCAATTTGTGAATATTTAATTTTATTCGGGTAAAAATATTAAAATTAAAAAAAAAGTGGTTAATTAATTATGATTGATTAATTAATTTTTTGAGATTAATTAATTAATATTTAGCTAATTATTGGTGATTTTAATAGTATAGTCAGTAAAAATTAAAAAATGAGAAGATAGACTAATAATTGGTTAATTTATTAATTAATTAAAATTAAATAGTTAATTATTATTTTTCGCGAAGTACGATCCACGGCGGGAAAACTCATGTTCGAATTCCCCCTATGTCAAAATCTTAAGGGCGATCAAGTTTTTTTTTTGTAACAATAATTGATTAGTAGTTGATTAAAAATAAAAAAATAAAAAAATAGAGTATGAAAATGAGCACACTCTGTTCTATCTCTCACAGTTAGTTGCACATTTTAGTGTAAAAGAAAAAGAGAGAAGTAGTCAGAACACACAAGTATCGAGCGAACAATTCATCCTAGAAAGTGAGAGAGAATACATAGCCACTATTGATCACCCTCTCACGGGATTCTCTCTTCCTCTTTTCTTGAGTTCTGACCAATCTCTCCTCCTCCATCACAAAACATACTCACGCACACCGCTGCACTTGCACACATCCACGCACACACTTGCGGCCTTGCACTGCCAAGTTTGTCGCCGTTGCCGACAATCACCGCTCTACCGTCACCGTTCGCAACCGCCGCATTAGCCACATAGGCCACGGAACCACCTTGGTCAACGCCATCCTTCTTCCACCGCAAGACAACGTAGCATATCCACTATGAACTGTTGCTCCTCTCGGTTAGCGTCGCCACCGCATCGTTGCTCCACCGCAATTGCTCGTCGTTGTCCCTCGCTCTCACGCCGCGACCTCAATCCCTTTCTTCCACTCTACAATGGCATTGTACAATCCTTGAGGAAGAAGAACCGGTTCTGGTTTGAATTGTGGCCTCTTTCTATTTTTGTGTTTTTGCTTTCTGTACCCGCTAGAGTGTTTTTTGTTTGTGGTGTGTAAACTATGTTGTATACTTTTTTTTTTATTTTTTCAATTTTGCAAAAAGCCTGATTGCTTTGTTTTTGTTGTTTTTTATTGCTTTCTGCACCTCCAATGTGTGTTGTTTTTGTGCTGTACTTTTTTTTGGTTTTGCTATTGTTTTTTTTTGTTTTGTTTTACAAAAAGCCTGTTTGTTTAGTTCTGCTTAGAATATGGCTTTTACATGTTTTACTTTCTGCACCACCCAATGTGTTTTTGTGCTAAGCTGTATGTTCTAGCTGTATTTTTTTTTGGGTAAATTGTAATAATACCCTTCAGATTTGATGAAAAAGCATTGCACCCAAAATTTGATCAAAATCATCACTTCGCTCCATTTTATTAATGGTTAGTAACATATGCTAACAGATTATTGCCTTTAAACAAACTATAGTTAACTTAATTTTTTAAATTTTAAAAAAATAAAATGGTATTGTGACCACCCAAACTAGTTGCCCATTATACACCACAAGAAGGTTAATTGTAATTGATGATGAGACATCTTTAATTGAGATTTCTTTTTCAAATTCATATGTTGGCTGGTTGAGCACTCTTGTATGTGATTTGGAATGTCTTAATTTTCAACATGCATTTTGAATCTTCAATCCCCCATTGTAAGCTATGAAATCCTCCCCATTCTAGTTTCTGGAAATTAATAATTTTTTGCAACGTGACCAAAAGCAAAATTGTTGTGGATTTCTCCAGCAAGGCAATGTGGTATGGATAGAGTTAGGCTTGGTTTCCGACAAAGAGAGCGATAAAGAGGAGAGAAATTATGTTTATGCATTTTTTGGGGGTTTGATTCTTAATTTAAAAATTGTGTAGTGCGAGCATGATTGTGGATGAGTATGGGAGATTTTCAATGTGGAATGGTGGTGGCCATCATGGTGGCGTGATAACAGGACAACGCAGATTTGTGGTAGGCGCAACTTTGTTTCCCAGTGATTTAGAAAAGGTAATCAAACCCAGGATAGTTAAGTGAAACTATAGTTAATTGTTCATCTATTAACGAGTTAATAAAATGTGGCGAGTTGCTAGTTTTGACCAAGTTTTGGGTGCAGTTCTATTTCACTAAACCTCAAGGGGTAATAGTGCAATTTTTCCTTTTTTCTTTGCAGTTTTGGTACTATTGGGCTACGGTTCATTTTTGGTATTGCTGGGCTGTGACCTAATTAAAAAAAAGAATAAATTTTTTTTGACAAAATAAATAAATTTAATTCAAAAGAATTAAGCTTTGGCTTTATTTGAATGGTGTTTCACCGGTATAGTCAAGGATATTTAATAAAAATAAAGGTTAAATAGGTTTTTGGTCCCTGAACTATAGCGAGAATCTGCTTTTGGTCCTTAAACTTTAAAAAGTATGCTTTTAGTCCTCAAAGTTTCGAAAATATTTGTTTTTCATCCTTTCGTCCAATTCCGTCAAATCCACATCTTCAGTGACAATAATTTCTTAATCATTTAAATTAGTTGAGTGATATTCCATCGGTATAATCAACGATATTTAATAAAAATAATCGTTGATATGATTGAGTGGTTATCCTGTCATCAAGACAGAGGCGTCATATGGTTTCATTGAATGACTTTCCGTCATGTATCATAGACGTAAAGAATTAATCTTTGATTTGGTTGAGTGACATTTGCATCACCCGAGCTAAAAGTGTATATGGGTTATTGAATAATCCTCTATCGTAACCCTGTGTGTATATAAAATTGGCCTTGATGCGATTGAGTGGTTCTTCAGCCATCGAATCAGTGACATTACATGGGTTATTGAACACTGTAGTATCAGTAACCTTGTGCGTACAATAGATTCACACAATGGCTTTTGCCTTTCATTGCGGCATGTCCTGTAGTTAGTGTAAGCGTGTCACATAAAAGCTTCATTGAACAGTACTATATCGTGATTCATGTGCAAGTTGTGATTCACTCAAATAGTTCAATTGTCACAAATCACGTCAAATGAGTCCCCCTAAACAATTTAAAAAACAAAAAACCCTCAAATGGATCGCTCACCTTTTCAAACATTCAAATTAGCCCCTCAATGGAACCATCATAACTATAAAGAAACCAAGTGACTGTTGAGCTTGATTGTTGAGTTGAGTAATGGTGATTTAACAAAATTTACAAGTATCATTCCTTACATTCAATGAACACACAAACTGTGTGCACCATCTATGAAACATGGATTATAGTCACTACAATGACGAAAACAAATACAAATAGATAACTTCACTTAAATTGTAGATGCTCTGCTTTGTCTTCTCTTCAAGTCTCCAAGTCAGTACAATGAATAAAGAAAAAACTCCAAAATGAAGCAACTATATATAACGACACAAACTAACTCAAATTAGCAACTAATTAACTTTAATTTGAAACTTATGGTGATTCATCCCTTGTTAATTCAGACTAACACCATCATTTGAAGGCCTAATTACTTAGATTAGGATTGTAATTTTGGAGGGAGTTACAAGGACAAATTCGACTTCAATAGGGGTTAGGGTAAGATTTGGTAGGGGACCAAAGTAAATATTTTATCTTTGGGTTTAAATTAGGGACTAATCAAATGAGTTTAAACTCCTTACATTTCTAAGTCAGTCATTTTTTCCACGTAGCTTGAGCAAGCAGGGACTTATCATGCCACATGACAAGGACCAATGTGCTTGACGTTTTGCAACTTTAGAAACTTGATGATGGGTTTTTAAAAATTAGGGACTCATATCCACGATGCATGAAAGTTTGAGAACTAATGTGATGGTTTATTCTAATTTTAATATTTTAATAGTAATTATAAAAAAAATTAGTAGTTGACACACGCCGAGTTGACGAAAGGGCAAATGCATCTTATCGTGCAAGTAATATAGTGAGAAAAATAGTTGTCGTATTCAAATGAGCACTAATAACTATTGAAATATTTAGAAAACTTGTGCAATCTAGAGGATAAATATTGGTGATAAGAATTAATAAGAATGCAATATAAATATTAATATAAAAATAAATAGATTAACTTATGGAAAACTTAGGGTTCCAGGATTCACTTATATTTACCTCTTTTACTCGCTAATTCACTTCAATTACAACCACCCTTACTAAATCAATTGTTAGCCAATGGTCTTGGAATAATAACTATCTTCCTCCTAATTAACCCCCCAGATGGCCACTCAAGAAATTGAAACTAGAGAAAGCGTAAAAAACCTAAGGCTTGTTAATTCAATAAAGGGCTAGAAGCGAAGATCATACATTGGTCCTTTATGACCTTTGGCTCGTCTATTTTGTAGTTCCAATAATTAGGTGAGAATGGTCATCTACAACTAATCAATTAAAACATGCGCCAATTTCTAATCGCAAAATTAAAATGTCAAAGTAAAACCAATTAAACACAAATGTAATTGAATTAAATTAGTAAATGGTTCAGATAAGATTCCCCATAGCCCTTACTATGGATTTAGCTACTCATTTTCATAGACAAAACATAAATAAGACCAAAAGCATAAACGTAATCCATAATTAAAGGGAAGGAGAAGAAGAAAGAACCAAATCCCTAGCAAAAAAGTCGGGTTGACAATCCTTGGTTGTCGTGGAGAGATGATTCTTCAACTTCTTTAAATTGAGCACCAAATGATAGAGAACTCAGTCACTAGCACCAAACAAACTAAAAACGAGAGAGGTAGAAAAAGGAAGGAGGAGATAATCTCTAACTTTGACAATTAGCTTTTAAGCCTCTAATTAGATCAAATCTGTTCAAATATCTTAATCTTAACCATAATTATGCCTGTGATTAAAACTTTCCTCACTTTTTTAATATATTGCAGTTTTTAGAGCTTAGTTTTTCCTCCAAAACTTCGTAGCTTTTATGTATATTAATTAAATTAATTAATTAATTAATTAATTAATTAATAATAAGAATAAGAATAAAAACTAAGAATTAAGATTAAGATTAAGATTGTCCTGTCAGCACAACTATCATTGTAAAACCAAAATTTTTTTTTTATCTCTTATTTGTTTTTGAAAATAAGGTTTAAAATTTATTATCTCCTTAAATATTATTAATTGTATAATTTTTTTTGGTTCATAAAAAAGTAGTAACTTATTGTATAATTTGTAACCAAATAAAGTAGATAAGATGAGAATAAATCTAATTAAATAATAATTAAGATAAATAATCATCAAATTTATTTAATAATGAGGACAAAATATGAGTTTATTAGTCCGGTTTATGAGATTAAAGTGACATTTCATAACCACCCAACAACCCCTAGCAAATTAGTCACATAAATAATAAATGACTAAAATACATATTTGGTCCTTTATGTTTTCCGGAGTCTTATTTTGGTCCTTTAGGTTTATTTTGTTTCAATTTGGCCCCTTACGTTTGTTTTTGAATCGACTCTTCTTTGAATCCGTCAGTCTAGTTAACCGAACTGCATACGTGGCACCTACATGACATCGTTAGTTGTCATCCTTTTCTGGACTAAAACGACACCGTATTGAATTTTTTTCTAGTCTAGTTAACAGAACTGCATTCGCTTAAAAAAATTTAATACAATGTTGTTTTAACCTGAAAAGGGATGACAACTAACGTCTTTAATGTCATGTAGGTGTCAAGTATACAGTTTTGTTAACTTATACTAACGAATTCAAAGAAGAATCCAACGTTGGTAAAAAAACAAACGTAAAGGATCAAATTGAGACAAAATAAACATAAAAAATCAAAACGGCAAAACATAAAGAACTAAATGTGTATTTTAGCCGTATAAACAAATAATAAATAATAAATAAATAAGGGATTTATCTATCTTGTATAACTTTGCACAAGTTAAAAGTCTAACAATGATAATATGATAAAGACAAAAATTAAATTATTTTTATACTATATTATAATAAATAAATGCTCTACTATTTTTCTACCTCATTTGTGCAAATTTTTTTGCACACGATAGATAAATAAATAAAAGGGAACGAATGAACGAGATGAGATATTATTAGAGCATATAACATCAGACGTAGCAGCGGAAGTGGAAAATAAACCAAAGCAAAAGCAAACCCTAGCACAGAGAGGCAACAATGGCGGAGCATTTGGCATCGATATTCGGGACGGAGAAGGACCGAGTTAACTGCCCCTTCTACTTCAAGATCGGCGCTTGCAGACATGGCGACCGCTGTTCTCGCCTTCACACCAAACCCACCATTAGCCCAACGCTCGTTCTCTCCAACATGTATCAGAGACCCGACATGAATATTAACCTTCCCAATCAACCGCAAACCCAATCCCTAGACCCTGACAAGGTTCAGGATCACTTCGATGTAAGCTTTTTCTCTCCTCTTCTCTTCTCTTTCCCCCCTTTTCATGAATTTTATTTATGTCTTGTCTAATTCAACGTTGTCGCAGGATTTCTATGAAGATCTCTTTGAGGAGCTAAGCAAGTACGGCGAGATTCAGAGCTTGAATATTTGTGATAACTTGGCCGATCACATGGTTTGCCCTAATTCCCTTTGTGTCAATTTTTCCACTTCGATCGATCGTTTATGTTTATCGTGTTATCGTTGCCTTCTTGTCCAGGTTGGGAATGTTTATGTTCAGTTTAAAGAGGAAGATCATGCTGCTAATGCCTTGATGAATCTCACTGGAAGATTTTATTCAGGTTCTTCATTTGTTCCTTTTCGTCCCTTAGTTAGGGCTTTCAACTATTTAGCTTTATGTTGAGTCCACGAATTTTGATTATGTTACTGTTTTTCTGTCTTGTGAGATGTTACAACCAGGATTAGGTTTTAAATTATGCCTGCAGTCATGTTATGGTCACCATCCAGTAGCGATAAATGTGGTCGGATGTGACCATTGCCTGCCAGTTATCACGGATTGATGCAGTTTTGGTCACCACCCAAAATGACGATATTGTGTTGACTGGGTTCAGATTTGAAACCTTGGTTACAACTGACAATTGTTGGAGACAATAATGATGATGATGATGATGAGAAAGTGACTTTTGAATATGGAATTTGCTTTTTATTGTGTGTGTAAGCAAAAGTTAATGCTCGTGTTGGTTTCAGGTCAATAGGTTTGGAGATACCCAACTGGTTTGGCATTAGTTCCTACTTATGTTTACCTTACTGTAGGCCTGTAGCTACTTTTCTTGGCCCTTCTTTTACTCATGTTGGAGTCTTGAGCTTTATCTGATGAAATGCATTTTGACCAGGTACCTTGTGCTCTGTCACATGGTAGCGCCTTTTAATTTTTTTCCATTAAGCCTACCTTTACAATGTCTATTATTGTATTTACTACTTCTGCTACAGGTTTTGTTTTTAATTAGGATAGTAATTGAGATCCTATGATGTATGGTTCTTTTATATTTAGCTGTCCCTGGCAACACCCCTCCCACCCAAAATTTACGATTCTACTAAATTGGACTTTGGCATGAAATGAGTCTGTTGTGTTTGATTCATACTTTGTGATTAGAGTGTACTGTTGCGTGTACTTTGTGATTAGTCAAGAAAATTAATGGTTCATGGTAGCACTTTTCTTTTTAAAAATTCTAGGCATTGTACTAATGTAATTGTGATGAAACTCTTATTGATCCCTGTAGGTCGACCCATCATTGTTGACTTCTCTCCTGTTACGGACTTTCGAGAAGCTACTTGTAGGCAGTATGAGGAAAATGTATGCAACCGAGGTGGCTACTGCAACTTTATGCACCTAAAGAAAATTAGCAGGTTGACATCTCAGCACAGCTCTTCTCATGCTTTAAATATTTTACACTTGCACTTATATATACTGAGATCATCTTTGCTTTAAACTCTGCTCTACTAATTCAGGGATTTGAGGAAGAAATTATTTGGAAGAAACAGGCGATGGAATGGCCGTGGCCGAAGCAGAAGCAGGAGCCCTCCGGGATATCGTAACTATGGGGAGCGTTCACATTCTGGTCGTGGTTCTGGCAGAAGAGATTTTGACAGGTCTCATGGCCACCATGGTCGAAGGCCTAGAAGCCGTAGTCCTCGAAACAGAGGAAAGCGAAGCAGAAGTCCGGTGGGTAGGGATAGAAGTCCGATCAGAGAAAGTAGTGTAGAAAGGAGAGCCAAAATAGAGCAATGGAATAGGGAGAAGGAACAAGAAGGATCCGGTAAGAATACGAATGACAATGATTATGAAGAAAAGAGTGTCGCACAAAATGGTAGTGAATCTGGTAACCATTAGATGTAAAAGCAATAGCAGAATGGTTTGTCTTGTTTGCACCTGTTTAGTTGGTTTTAGTTTTTGCTGTTACAATTGTTCTATTCTGAATTGCTTGTTATAGTACTTTGTAATATCTATAGCAATGACAGTTTAATTTTCTGCTTAGTGTATTGGTCCTTCTCCATGAAGGGAGAAAATGGTTAAAGGTGGAGTTTATTTTGTTGAAATTCAGCAGCTGTGGATGTTTCTTATCCCATTATAGAGCAATGTTTGATGATGGATGATATTTGGATGAAAAAGAAAGGAGATCATGTATGAATTTTGACTGTGAATATTAAGAGACGTTGAATATACATACATGTACTTTTTTCATTTTCCTCTACCCGGCAATAAACTGGTGGTGGTGAAAAGTGTGTCCAGATACGAGATCCAGTGCTTTTACTTTGATATTGACCCAGTCTAGTTCGGATTCTAGAGTAGTATGGATCTTCTCTATTCTCAAAAGAAATGAAGTGTATTTTTCATTTTTTTCTTAATCTTAAGCCCCATATTGCTTGTTTTGTGTTATTATTATTTTAAATTTTATTTTATATTAAAAACAAAAATTGTGGCTAGAATCTTGTTCATTTGCACCATTGATTTAATAACCATTATTTATTTACATACTAATGCTATAATCCAGCTATTATTAGGTTAACCATGTTATTGGTCAATTTCTAAAAGCCATGTCGCTTTATTGTGGTGAAACTAAAGGAAATGGAAAGAGGCAAGTCAAGATTTTATGCAAATTTTCGTTTGGTCAACTATGCAAATTTTAGTCTTATTCGGTTGTTTGTATAATTGATGGGAAGAAAAAACTTCCCGGTTTCTTGTACTATCAGTACTCAAATTACAAGAAAAATAAAAACCCGTTCAATGGACAGCAAAACAACATAGAAATGAAAAGAGCGAACACTACATCCCCAACAAGTACTAGGTAACAAGTTCTATTGGACAAAAAGGTAAGAAAAGGAGCCATCTAGGAATTTAGCACAATCTTGTAAAAAATAATATCACACTATTCCAATGATTCTAGTTAAAGGCAATATTAACCAAACCAAATATTCCACACATTCTGGTTAAAGACAATATTATTACAACCAAACCAAATATTTCACATTGTAGCAAACCAAACAACTCTCCACCAATTTTTATACGCAGAACAAGAAGGAAGGCCATACAACCAAATCAAATATTCCACACTGTAGCAAACCAAACAACCCTCCACCAATTTTTATGCGCAGAACAAGAAGGAAGGCCATCCAAAACAAAGAAAGAACACTTGTGCAAAATGAAAGTAATCATGAAGCTTCCAAAATGTCAATCTTCATTTTTTACATCTGATTGACAGTGTTAGAAATTATTTGAACGGTTCATACTTAGATGATTTAGTAAAAGAAAACATGAGATTTACATGATTTCATAGGAAGCGAGGTTGTAATTTCAAAGACGGAAAAATTAGTTTTAAGTTTCTTAATGATAATTTTGCTTTATGTTGAATTTTTAGTGCCATCAGTTTATTTATTTTAAATTTCTTCTACCATCTTCAAAATTGTAGTGTGATTACGGTTAATATCTCAAAACAGAAGGATTGAAAACATAATTCGAACATCTCCTGTGGGCTGAAATCCTAAAATTAAAATTAACAAATATTTAATACTGATTTCAATTGTAATCGTGCCAACTCCAAACTCTATTTTAAAGTGCCGTCAGCTACTATCATAAAACGTGTCTAGTGATGGAAATCATTAAATTTCCATAAATTCTCCTGTATCAACATTGGGATATGCGAAGAACTGGAGGGGAAATTTAAAAAACATGTCTTCAGGGAATCAAACCATTGGCAGATTTTTTAGCTAAGTTGGGAGTACAGCAGTGAGCCAACTTAGTTTACACTCTTAAGTTACAATCCTAAATTTTTCAACAAAATTGCACTACCAAAATTTAGAATCCATTTGTAGACAGGTTCTAAATCTCTAATGACCACGAACTAAACTGAAAATCTAGTACTCGTTCACTTGATTTCTAATTATCGGGCTTGCTCAATATCTAGTAACCAGGTAAAGGTTAAATTTGAAAAAAATAATAATAATAAAGCTGAGTGCCGAAATGAATGTGGCACCAATATTAACACCCCTTATCTTCCTAGCTAGCTTTTCTTTACTTTTCATTGTAACAAAACAAAGGGCTACCATCAAAAATAGCATACGGATGTTTACTTTTCTTCCGCGTTTAGTGTTTCATTTGTAAAAAAAATAAAATAAAATAAAAAATATTTTTTTCCTATTTAATATCTTTAAAGATTTTGAAATAAAAAGTCGAACCCCTATATTTCATCAAATAAAACATTTGACTGAACGATTTGATAGCACAGATGTATCTCAATTTAATTTTCTCTTTTAAGAATTATTAATAGTAATAACAGTGAACTGGGAGTTATTGTCGAAGGGAGGTAAGCATGTGTTTAGTGTTTACCAACACAATCACCAGTAACTGGAGGTGAAAATATAGCAACAAACCCCAAAAATAGAATTCAGTGGAAATCCGCTGCCGAATAATGCAAGTTCACAACAAAATCACTGAACTGGCTTTCTTACATTAACTAAACAGTGTTTTTCTTTCACTTTTATCCAAAATCCAAAAACTCACTAATCCGGCAAAAACATATCCAACCCTTCACTTGGCACTGTGCTTGGCCCTGTTATGAGAATTTAGGGCATCTTCTGTCTTAAATGACCTGTAAGACAATATAAATATCATGTGAATTGATGTGTGCCTAATAGCTTGGAAGAAAAAAAAGGCACAGCGAAAATAAGGAGGTTAATGAATATATTTTTTTAAAAAAAAATAAAAAATCCAATGACCTGTTGCAGGGTTTGCAGCTGTAATCGCCAGCTGAATTTGGAGTCTGCTGCTTGTTATTTCCAGCTGCCTTATCAGTCTGCTTTGAAGGGTGAGGAGTTCCAACATAGCCACTACTCTTGCCATCTGGAACATTAATATCATCAATGTCGATCCGGTTTTAGTGTTTTACTATATTCACAACATGAATGCATAAACATACAGATCAAACATCATTAAACTAAAAGTAAAATTTACTAACTGTACATGTCTTCCAGTTCTGCTTTCATTTTAAAGTAATCCAGGCAAAAGACAAAATTGTAACTACTAACATCAACCATAGTTGAACAATATTGGACATGCGATGATAATAGAAGATAATCCAAACAGGCAGAATGACCGTGTTAGTATAGTTTTAGTTGCCCATTTTCTCTTAGGTTCTTTAGATGTTTTAGTCTCCTGGACTTCAACCACTTATCTAAACAGCTAATCTTTTGATGGTGGTTTGTTTGTTTATGCAGCCTTCATAATGTGGATGATATTGCAGTAAACCCAGTGACTCCAAACCTAAATATTCTATATTGTTTACGAACTTCATCATTGTGTTCCAGGCCAATCAATGAATGTTTGTAGATGAAGCTACAGGCCTTTTTTTATGTTACCTAGGGAATCTTTTCGATATCTTCTAACACCGATTTCACACAATGTGCATCACATGGTATCCAGAAAATTCACTGTCTTGACTAGAAATAATTAATCTGTCCAAGGACCAAATCAGATGAACTTAGATGAGAAGTCAAGTGTCAAAGGAAGCAATTAGAATTGTAACAACTAAGAATTAAGAACGTGAAACTACCCTAATTTTATCCTTTTCTCCAACCTCATCTACAAAGCTATCCAACAGCTGAAATAGCATATCACCAGTCTTCATATATGCAGAAGCAACAACAGTTTAGCAAGGATAATCCTAGATGGACAGTTGGCAACAAATCAAACAAAGTCTTGTTGGGAAAAATTCAGATGCAGACGCCTACTTATATTGTGCCAAAAATTCAACTTTTCATTAGGAAAATGGGGTTGGTAAGGATTAAACTGTCACTTGGTCATAATTCATAACGGTTTTGATACCATCTCTCACAAGAATATCTAAAGTTCATTCTACCTGGACCCTTCAACATTTCCTTTGTTTGCTACAAATTAATTCCTTCTTAAGGAGTGGAACAACCTTTTCATGAAAGTTGGAACCATCATATGTGGACCATAGTTTACAATAATTTCTGTCATCAACTAGAAACTTTTTGAACCTATGAACATTTGTGGCCCTTGCTTATTTATCACACTAATCCATTAAGTTTGTTTGCCTCTTGACCTTTCCTAATTGAATAGTTGCTTCTTATTTCTAATAAGTAAATCACTAGGGTCTTTAACACTAGAGTTTCTTGGAATAAGCATGGTAGGAACAACCAAATGGAGAATGTATTAATGAGAAAAACTGGAGCAAGCTCCTTACATTAAGGGAAAACCTCCCTGAAACAGCAAGAAAACCCAAGGAATGTCAATGAAAGAGTGCAGTCTCACCACCCAATCCCAATTACCTCACCAAAATCTTGCCTACCTCTCTCTCTTCCCAAGCCTCCCTTAACATTCCCTCTTTCCCGCATCCTTCACACCACAAGGGCATTGGATGCATGGTTTTAGGGAGGTGGTTTCCAAACACTTTGATTGTAAGTCAATTCATCAAACCACGCAACACTGGTCAACACAATAATGCAGGACATGACATAGGAAGGGGGGGAAAGAAGGAGGAGAAGAGAGAAGGGGGGGGGGGGGGGACCAGATTAGAGCAGCAGCCACGAATGTGCAATAGCTGTCCATGTGGGTTGCCCCCAAGAAAACGCAAAATGATGAGTAAAGCTTTGCAGGGAGGCCAAGAAATGTGCCACGGCGATTTGATGCAATAGCAACACAAAATGCTGCTATTAACTATCCTGACCTCATACTGTCATACATCTAACTTCATTTTTCACATCTTAATTGTGTCCAATTTAGGGTAACAAAAGATGAGAACAAAACAAAACAATAATAGACAGTTTTAAAAAAATCTCACTCAAGAAAATAGAGTACAAAAAAAAAAAATACAAATCAACATACCAGTCTTCTTAGGAGTAACAAATTTTGCCTTCTTCACAGGAACAGGTGTTTTTTTAGAAGAGTCCATAGCTCTCTTAGTGCTTGTTCCAGTCTACAAAAATGATGGAAGTCAAACTTAAAATCAACCACAAAACATGAAGTATCATATACTTCCTCGTTACCTTCTTGGGTGTCTCCTCATCAGATTCTTCATCATCGTCATTTTCATCGCTATCATCATCATCTTCACTACTTTCTGCCCCACCATTTGTCATGGGCTGACGCTAAATAATACATTATTACATAAACAATAGATAATAAAACAAACATGAATGAGTTGTTTGAAATCTCCTTCAATCCAAAATTCACTCATCAGAATTCGGAATTAATAATAAGATCACGTCATTTTAAACATTATCATTCAGAAAGACAATGCCCCCTGATACGATCATTCAATTAACAAACATGCAGAACATACAAAACATATTTCATCATCACTTGGACTACACAGTAGATGACTCATGACAGGCCAGCAAAACAATGAGAAACGGAATATTACGACACATTGGACAACCAATAACAAAACTGAACTATAATAAATTAATGATAATAAATAACTCTAAAGTTACAAACTGATATATCTAATAGCATAAAATATCATCCACAAGCAACATGAGGAAATCAAGACATATGAACAGACTACAGTACATGTGAAAAACAAATTGTCTTAACTGGGGATGTGCACATGAAAATATTTCACCAATGTTTTTAAGCGTTTATCACCTTAGGAATCATCAGAGGAATGCTTTAGTGCCAAACAATCAAGTTCCTCTCATGTATCCTAGAGGCTTAGCTTAGCTATGCATTTTTGTTACAAAACATCAACACTATGTATTCTGCCTTTACCTGGCTAATCACCACTACTCAGGATTTGTGTTTTTCACAGCAATTCATTCCATTCAACTACAGAAGCCTAAAAATTAGATATCAACACCATAAAAGAAATCTGTGCATCAGCATCAATTCACATGACAAGAGTTTAAGGATCAACAATCCACTATATATTACAAGCCACTTTCTAGACTATATGATAACATGAATACCTCTTCTTCACTAGAATCCTCATCAGACTCTGATTCAGATGAATCTTCTTCGTCTTCATCATTTGCATTTTCCTTAGCCTTATCGTTCTTTCTTGGATGCGCTAGCTTTTCCTTCTGTTTACCTTTGTTTGCATCAGGTTTGACATTGTTATTCACTTCAATCTCAGGTTTCCCTACATAAATGATTAGAATATACACTGAAGAAACTGCTTTATGACAATAAAACTACACAAGATGGACATCTTTACCATTGGCAGTATTAAGTGGAATATCTTCACCATCGGAATCTGACAGAAAGGTGATAGAATATAGAATAAGTGAAGATAAAAAGAAATATTTGATGAAAATAAAAAACCAACTAACCAAGCAATAATAAATCAAGTAAATCAAGAAGAGTATCTCACCATCGGAGTCCTCATCATCATCAGTAAGGATAAAAAGAAGAATGTAGTTAAGGACATGAATATATTTGATGAAGATCATGGTAGTTAAAGTCTAGACTTTAGTCGTAAAGTCTTAAGACTTTACGACTTTACCACCCCTTTGCGACTTACTTTATGTAAGGTCTTAAATGGGGTAAAGTCGGTAGAGTCTGAGACTTCGTAGGGTCTATAGACTCCAACGACTTTTGCTTCTCTTTTTTTTTTAAAAAAAGGTAACCAATTTGGGCCGGGTTCGACCCAGATTCATTGTGGAAATCACTGAAAACCTTAATTTCCTTAAACCATTCTTTCCTCTCCCATCCTCACAACTCTTCCTGAGTTCCGCATTAATTTAAGAACTTATTTTACATTAATTTATGTTTAAGACTTTAAGTAGTTAACTTGTGGCTTAATATGAGTTTATGACATTTGTAGTGATTAAAATTTATGCTATTTTTTTCTATTTATACTATTTTATACTCATATAGATGAATTTATATGCATATATATATGAACAGAAAAATTTGGTAAAGTGTTACGACTCGACTTTACGACTCTACATTTTAAGACCTTAGGTACCCTTTCCGACTGAAGGTAACGTCTCGACTTTAACTACCTTGACGAAGATAATGTGATGCTTTATTGACCATTAAGAGAAAATGCAATCTCATGTCAATGAAAAACAGTATTAAAAAGGATATGGCTCCAATTGAGATTGGGCTTTAAATCCCGTAAAGAAGACACTCCCATTTTTCCAGTTATGGGATAGCTCAAATTCCTTCTCAAATACCAAATCATAAGATATCTGAGGAAAATTCTCAGAAGAAAGTGTTCCAATTGCAAGCTTCTGGTTACCAAACTTTACATACAGTGATACAGGTCCACTTCCTTTGTCCTTACTAACTTCCCCTAAACATGCCTGTCACAAGATAATTTGATCATTTAAATAAAACAATTATCAATTCCAAGTAAGCAGAAATGCAGAATGACTCAATGTTCATTTCTCATCATATAAGGATGTACCGTTGAAAGGTGCACAATCTTGTCATCTCCGGGATCAACCTTAAGAGGTTCTCCACTTTTTACCTCAACACCTGAAAAAGATCATGAAGAGACATCAACAATGCTTGTAACATAATCTTTTGTTCCCAAAATTTTGCATACAAAATTTTCAGCAAATTTTGAATCATAAGCAGTGTTTCTATTACACAAAGATGCTTAGTTAACTTCATTTTGCATCTCAGACCAAGTTCGACACAATGCAAAAACCCAATTGCGAAATGAATCTAATTATTTTTACAACTGAATATAATAGTATCCCACTAAACAGGACCCACCTTGAAAACCTCATTAAATTTTAGTATAAAATAGTATACTACATTTTCATTATAATCGAAACTTTCAGATGAAATATTTTAAAGGAAGACAATTTCGAAGAGAATTATCCTTTCACATGCTTAAAATTTTGGTGTTGGGATGAAATTCTTCAGATCACATTACTTGGCTAATGACCTGTGAACAGCTGTGGTATCAATGAGGATGGAAGAGACATGGATATTGTTCCAGTGAACAATTAGTACAGGATTATGGCAATAACGAGCGTGGTTGCTGGTCATTATAATAGTTTAGTAAGAAGTGACTAAAACTATAGAAAATTTATCCCATTTCCTCCAATTTTATCCAGAAACCGAAATTTACAAAACCTAAGGACATTAATCATACATTCATAATAAAACACAATAATCGCAAAAGAAAAAAATTACATACATGAAGACACATGATCATGTAATTACATAGCAAAAACACCAGTACCAAAAATTCTAACAAAATTCAAGAAATGCTTCCCTCCCCGAAAAGGAAAAGGAAGAACGATAAGCACTAGAATAGAATAAGTGTACTGCAAACGAGAAAAGGAAACTCGAAAAAACCAAGGAACCGACAATGAGTGATATGACTAGGCTAATATAAGAGGTGAGAACTGAGAAAAATATGGTTACCCCAAAACTCCATTGTAGTTGCAAAGAGAGAGAGAGAGTGAGACAAGACGAAAGGTTTCTAGAAAACTCTGAACAATGCGGTGTTTGAATGTTTGATTGAATGAATTTATTTATTCCGGCATCCGTTCGGTTAATTTACCTTTTGAATAAAATGTTTTTTATGTTTCTAAATAAAAAATGTTTTTTCTGTTTTTAAGTCTAGTATTGAAGTCTAGAGTCTAAACTAAGGATGAACTAGTGTTCAAAATTATCATAGTTTATTATAATAATGTTTTGTGTTTATCTTTTTTGTTATAAGTATTAAATACATATTAAATATATGTAACTTCATATAAATATTAATAAAAAAAATAAAAACAAAAATATCAACATAATAAATCATATTGATTTTGAACATCAAAAAATCCATTTCCAAAATTTAAACCATACAATTAGGTTTTTAAACAAAAAAAAAAATCATACATTGGGTACCATTACTTTATGACACTTTTAATTTTATTTAAAGAATGATTATATTAATTACACCCTCCATTTTATATATAAGATTTTTTTATATATTTTCAGTATTTTATAATATAAGATTTTTTAATAAATTTTAAGAGTATTTATTATTTTTCATACTTTTTTTATAATTAATAAAATTTTATAAAGTGATTGAAGAATATAATTAATATATTGATGAAAAAAAAAGATAAATATTATAATTCGTTTGTGTAATTTGATTTTTTTTGAAGCTTTTAGGTGTTACAAAAACATACTACAAGCTCCTTATGCATGCATCCAGAGATTATAATTCGCTTTTGTGTTAAGTTGAGTTTATGGGTTTACAAAATGGATTGTAATATTCGCATGTATTCGGAATTTATAGTACGTTTTTGTAAAATTGAATTTTTGTTAAGTTACGTATTTGTTATAAAGATAGACTCTAAACTCCATTTGCATATGGAACTTATAGTTCGTTTTTCTGTTAAGTTGAATTTTTTTAAGTTGCGTAGGTGATACAAAAACGGAGTCTAAACTTCGTATGCGTATGGAACTTATAATCCATTATATAAATTGATTTTTTGGGTGTTCCAAAAAAGGATTCTTACCTCTGCGTGTTAAAAATCTAAATTTATATTTTGAATTATGCAAATATGATTCATGCTACATATTCGAAGATATCCACACGTGTGCAGAAGAACCAGCAGGATCAACCTCGAATGGTCAAGTGAAGGCAGCATACTTAGGGTTTGCTAGCAACGGAGTATTCTTAAGCTCAACTTGCAGAGGAGCAGGCTCAGACTTAGCCTGTTGAGGAGCAACCTCAAGTTCAAGCTATAGAAGAGCCATTGGTAATAGGATCTGACGATGAGAAGATACCAAATAAGTTTGCTCTATTTCCTAGTTGTCCAATTGAGACCATAGTGCTACGTCAGGTAGCATGTAGTTTCCTAATAGTTTCTCATTCTCTTGACCACCCCCTCACGCCCAGCACTACACAGCTAGAGCGTGGACAAACAAACAGGTGGCCCAACAATACGGGACTAACAAACACCCAATAACACACCCAACAACAAGGGGGCCTAACAACAAGGGGGCCAACAAACGGATCTAGGATAGGCTCTGATACCATCTTACAATTTGGGTTTGGGCTTAACTCAATCTCAAAAGCTAGCTTATAGGAAGAGGATTGCCACACCCTTATGAATTCAACAATGACCATATTACTAGCCGATGTGAGACTTCTAAAACCATCTATAGAATTTACCTTCTTCAATGTTTTTCTAACTCCGCAACAAGTTCCACCACGAATTTCTTCAATGAAGAAATGTGCATTTCACGATAATTAAGTGTGAAGATTGTTGAAAAATATATCTTTGGTGGGTGTGGATCTTCGATAATAACAAATAAAAGAATAAGAAGAAAAACAAAAACAAAAACAAAAAAAAGAAATAAGAAAATGTGCACAATATCTCACGTGTTCTCTAACACTTTCCTTTTGGTTTAATTCGCCCCCACCAATTTCAACTCTTGCATGCAAAATGAGTTGCTTGGGGAATTTCCTATAGGATATAATAAAGATTCCTTGATTATGTTTTACATTTCTAAAACTTAAGTCGTGACAACATTGACTTTTACAAAGTGCTATTTTGGATATATCATTTGTTCCCCAAAGACTTATGCAAGTGAATTCGAAGATGCTTTGAGAAAACTAGGTGTTTAATCATGTTCCTCTCTTCTATGATTGACTTCGGATGGATGCATTTCATCATGTCATGAACGACATGTCCTTGTGCATCAAATGCACTTCTATATATAGACACCTCGTGTCCTTTCATTGAGAGCCGCCTCATTTTAAGTGATGTCCTTTCATTCAAGCATCACACCACTTCAATAGAAGAGTCACGTTTATAAACCTTGAAATTAAATCAATTTCAAACAAGACAACTCCCTTAAATGAAACTACACGACTTTTCATGAAACAACACAACTCTTTATATTTTGTAAATTTTCTCACACAAATCTCTAGCTTGAGCGCTAAAGTTGTAGAATTGCCAGTCCATTTCTATTCTAAACACGAGTTTGCCTTCTCCAACCTTCCCAAAATCAAAACATAAATCATCCCAAACAAATTAAGTCCTAGGACAGATGCTAGATCCATTTTAACAAGTCAAACATCATCCAATTCAAGAAATTCAACATAATCCTTCAATTCAAACACATGCATCAACCATTCATTTCCCTCACTCCAATACACATTTTCAAGGAATTAAACATCCACTCACCATTTTCAAGCAATCCATTCACATGCAACACACATACACACACTTGATTCATTCATTGAAACTAGGAATTGTGGTTACTTTGGTTTGTGGATTCCCAATCCTTGCTTCAAATCCTCAAGCCTCTTCTCCCAAAGTTCTTGTTCATCCTCTTTCATATCTTCTTCTCCACTTCCTCCTTGCTCTAAACTTCAAGCCCCAACTTCTACAAAAATATTATAAAAATTATAAAAAAAATCGGATGTTACACCTGTTTTATTAGGGCTATTTATAGTGTTCCTTCCTATAAAGTAACATTTTTTTATTAAGTAAAATATATTTTTTGTACTTATAAAAAAGTAATTTTTATTTTGACCCATTAATTTGAAATATGTCTTTGTTATGATTGTTACTTTTTTTAAAAAAAATAATTGTTAATTTTAGTGCTGGTCATGAAAAAAAAATACAAATTGACAAATGGTTTTATAGCTGAGCACAAAGCAAGGCTAGTTACTAGAGGTTTTCTCCAAAGAAGTGGAGTTGATTATATTTGCACTAGTTGCTAGGATTGTGACAATCAGATTAGTAATTCATATTGCAAGTTAAAAAGGATGACCATTGTTCCAGTTAGATGTCAAGTTTGCCTTTCTAAATGGGCCATGAGAAGAAGAGTTTTATGTGTTGTAACCCTTTGGTTTTGAAGTCAAAGAAAGAGTGTTAGGAATTGTCGTTTAATTATTGTTAACTAGAATTGATACTTGGTTATTATTGAATATTAATTATGATGCTTAGTGGACCCATACCGCTCAGGTAGGACGATGCTGTAGCGGTACCACGAGGCTTGGGAATTAAATGACTTATGTGGCTCGGAAGGCTTTGGATAAAAGTAGCACACAAGGTGTTCATACCTTGACATACCGCCTTCAAGGTAGATGAGGGATAACGAGTTGTTGGAATTCATGTAGCAACGTAGGTATCTCCTATCCAATTCACCTAAGCCTTATAGGTAGGGACTTCCCCTACCTAACAAGGACACAAGATGAACTCCCATTTTCTCTCTCTTCATTGGTTCTTTCTCTATCCCTCCTCTCCTAATGTCTCTCATCCTCTCTGATTTTCCCAAGAAGCAGCCAAGCCCTCACACCTTCACCCATCTCAACCACTTCTCCCCCTCCAGCCACATCGTATTCTCACCACAGCGTACTCTCACCAGTCACAGCGTACTTCCTCTCCCTCTTCCTCCCTTCACTCTCAGTTTCCCTCGAAGGCCAATGAACAACATCACTCTTCTCTCACCATTCATAGCGTAGTGCTCACGAGTAAAACATGCCTTTCGCCAACCATCACGAACCACCCTTTTCACAAGCCACAACTTACCCTTCCTGCCATGAAAGAGCAAGTCTAGATCTCTTGAGACATGGATACTACGCGTTATCGTCGATCCTCCCAATGAGTCTACCGTGAAAGCTTTGTCGGTTCACTCCAAGCACAAGATCCAAGTTTCCGTTACTCATACACACCTCTTAAGTCCACGACTCCTGATCTACTCAAATCTATACTACAACAATTAGCATCGTTGCTGGGGAGGTGTGTGTAAAGGGAGAAATAAAAAAAAAAACTGAGAAAGCTGAGTATGATAGATTTAACCCAGGTTTCTTAGAATAGAGAGTCAATACCAAATCTTGTCCAGCACAATACAATGACACAAAAAGTGAGCATTGAGGATTCTCAGCATGAAAAAAAAACCTTGTTGAACCCCTTCACATAGGGCATAGCGGCCATACATGGGGCCTTCAAGCCTTGAATTGCTTTTTCGGAAACTCTAAACCATAAAGGATGGTCATCTTTAACCTGATGGAATCGATGGATGCTAAGCAAGACGCAACCACAACTCGCATCAAGCGATTATGCAAAGCGGAGTGAGTTCTACTGCTAGTTGTATGATAAATAGAGCATGCTTCATGCTCTATTAAATTCGCCGGAGCCATCATTGTCAAACCACCACCCTTAAAGGCGAACAAATAAGATTCCATTTTTCTAGGATTTTCCACCTTGATGGCCACCGATATTTGACCAAAGTGGGCATAGCTCATACCATAGTAAGTAACATGCAAGGAAAGGGAGTTAGGGAAGTGTGTTTTTCTCTTCTAACTTTACTGTGTTTCTTTTACTATGCTACTTTCCCCTCTCATGATTATTTATGTTTGTCTTTGTTTACTATAGCTACTTTTAGGTATTACATTTTTCTTAATAGCATTATAAGTTATTTTATTTTTGTTTTTTTTTTACTCCTGCTTGACATTTGAATTATTTTACTTGACCAGCTCTAAGTAAAAGCTAGTAAATTAGCTACTTTATAAGATAGAGACTACACAGTACACATGCATGCACTCTTACCCACGTCTCCTGTGTCTTAAAAAACTAAATAAATAAAAATATTATTATACAACTTCTTGGATAAAGTGAAGAAATTGGTCACAAGTAGACAATTTCGTAAAAAAGTATTACTGAATACTTGGAAAAATCCTTTTGACATATGTGAATTACTAATAATAATAATAATAATAATATGTTGATCATAGCTATTTTTTTTATATGAGATATAATGTAAGTTATGGGACTTTTAAAACAATATTAAAGGTACACAGACATGTCCTCTACTATTTCATGCTATGTACATGATGAATACTATTATATATATATATATATATATATATATATATATATATATATATATATATATATATCCTGGAGCTCAGCAGTCAGTTAGTAAGCTTTTACCCCTACGGTTGCATCTTCGAATTTCGGGTAGGTATGGCTTTCACTTCAAACCAACAAAGTCCGGCAAAGTTGGTAAATAGTTGGGTTTTTTAAGCATGCTAACAGAGATTCGAATCCTAACCGTGTGTTTAGAAAATGCTTTATTGGTAGAGGCAAAATCCACTTCGATGATCTCTACCAATGTTATTAAACCCGGGTCAACCCGGCCGGTTCGACTAGTTGACCCGTGAACCGGAAAGTGGGATTCGAACCTCACACCCTATGTTTAATAAAGCAACAACATACAACTAGATCACAAATCAAGTACTGATATAAATTCAAAACTCAATAATTATATTATATAATTACGAAACTTTTAAATTTAAAATTCTTCTATATTTATAATATAAATACCAATAATAATATTCATATACTATTTAAAAATGTTTCATATATGTGATTCAATTTTAAAATATTGATATGCTTTAATGATTTAATCAATAATATGAAATTTGGTTTGTAAATTTTGTTTAAAGTTACAAATTTAATATGATATTTTTTTATACTCTTTAAATTTGACTTATCAAGTATAAACATGAAATTAATTTGTTGGTTAATATATTTATTTTGGGAATTTTGTTTATGTTTGATTTGAACATGTAAAATTTAAAGTATAAATATGAGGTTCTTTATATATATATATATATATATTTTAATTTAATATAAACATCTGAGTTAACATTGACCCCCGAGTCAACCCGAGTCGACCCAGTACCTCGACCGAGTCAATTAGTGACCCGAGTCTGATAACACTGATCTCTACACCGCGAAGGGATTAGACTTCAGCTGTTGGCAAAAGGATACCTTTAGTACACTATATATATATATATACTTCCTCCGTTTTCAATTATAAGCAAAAAATACCTACCTCAACCCTTTAATAATGTTAGTTAGTCCCATTTAATTTAATTTCCTTAGAACTATCTAAAAAGTAATGGATTTTCCTACAATGCTCTTTGTCATGTTATACTCTCTCCACTTTACAATTATTGCAATAAATGAGTGAGTGAATTGAGTGGAGGGTAATTTAGATAAACTTTCATTAAATACAGGTGAAAGTAGTTAAATTGCTTATAAAAAATAACATAGGAGTTTTAAAAAAATTGCTTATATTCGATAACGGAAGAAGTATATATATAATGCAAATGATATTAACCATGAGCTCGCCGTGCACAAGAGTTAGTAGCTAACGTTAATACATGAGCTTACCACGTGATAACAAAAGCATTCAAATATGCATGCTTTAGCACCTTAAGATACACTTCTGGTCACAGTACACTTCTTGTTGGAGCGCACTTCTTATTGGAGCGCACTTCTCATTAGAGTATACATCTTCTTATTAGAGTGCACTTCTCGTCATAGCACACTTCTTGTCAAAGCGCATAACAACTAAAATATTATCTCGATGTGGATAAGAATTGATGGAGAACACTCATACAAGAGCTAGTGGTGCACATGAATGTGTATAGAATGCCAAAACATGAATACGTGGCGTAAGAGAGTTAGTGGAAAGTACTGGGACATAAATATGCTTAGACATGTATATGTTACATGTAAGAGTTGACAAAAGAAGCTCAACATGAGCACGCTGCACAATAAAGGTCCCTTCTCAAACTTGCTCTCAATTAAAGGTAATCTTGATTCATAATTTCCTACTCGCTTGATATAAAGTAACATGTTGAACAGCTAGGAATAGATCCCATCATATTCAAAATTAACATGATGCATCAAGTTGGTATTTTTGTGTATATTTCTTTCCTCATAGATATTAAATGCATATTAAATTTATGAGTCTTTATAAATATTAATAAGGAGAGAAATAGACACAAAAATACTAACATGATACATCATGTTATTTTTTAACACGTGAGGATTTATTCCCTGAATAGCCCCTACTTAAATTAAATGTTACCTTTCATGAGTAGATCATGCATTTACTAAAATGTTAACTTTTTAAGGAAATAATATTTTAGTCTATTATAAAATATTTTCTAATTTTTTTTATATATTAATTAACTTTCTCAATTTATATATAATTTCAAAAAGCAATATTGTTTAAGGAAATAATATTTTAGTCTATTATAAATATTTTGTAATGTTTTTTTATAAATTAATTAACTTCCTTAATTCATATATAATTCCAATATTAATATAGTAAAACATTTTAAGGAAATAATATTTAGTTTATTATAAAATATTTACTAATTTTTTATAAATTAATTAAATTTCTTAATTCGTATATAATTCCAAAAAGCATAATTTATTTAGAAATTGAGAGATTAGTACCTTAGTTTCTAGACTTCAAATATGTTTTTTTTTTTACTCCGAAAATATGAATTTTGGTGAAAACTATATACAAAAGTTATCAATGATTTTTGTGTCAAAATCTGTTGGAAGCGTGAGCTACTCAGGCAGAGCTACGTTGATCAATGGGGGTCTTGGCCCCCCGCATAGCAAAAACAAATTATTGATATGTATAGATAATTTTTAAGGACGGTCCATGAATGATTTTTTAGAACGCCCTCTCCTCCCCTTCCCTCTCCCATTTTTTGGCATCGATTTAGCCTCAATTAATATATATTTTATCTAATAAGATTAATTTATTAGTATAAAATTTTGATTTATATTATCAAAATGTATGAACTTTCTCATGTTATGACATTGTTAAATCATTTATTTACTTTAAAATATGTATGAACACTTTTTTTTAGATATTTTATTATTTTAGAAGTTATTTCCTGAAAAAAAATTGTGCATGTTTATTATTAGTTTCAAAAATATTAAATATACCATTTTTATTTATCATATCACCATACACCTAGTTCAACCAAACAAATAAATTTGTTTAGTTGAAGTAGGTTTTGTGGTGCAAATAGTAATGATACACTAATCACTACTCTATCCGTTTTGGGTATGAATAAAATTTAAAAAAAAACAATTGACAGCCTTTTCAAAATGATAGATTTAACTATCTTATGATTTTCAAAATTTACTTAATCAAATGATAATGTTTGTTAAACGAATTATCTCTTAATAGATTTAATTTTATAAAATATGCCTAAACTCAAATATCTTAAGCAAAATTTATATTTTTATTGTTGATATATTTTTAATATATTTATTTTACATACTATATATTATTTTAAATTTTTATATTTAGCTCCTAAAATTTTTGGTCTAGCTCTACCACTTGTGAGCATCTATGTATACTCTATCCCTTAAAATTTATGAGAATAATTGATCTCATTGGAAAAATTTAAATATCATTCATTGATAATATATTGTATAATACTATATCCATTTAATTTACAAAAATGAAAGAAAATATATGTTTCTATGTTTTTTAAATTCCTTTATTTCTAAATAAGTGTTATTTTATTAGTAAAACAAATTAGATTGTTTTGAATACGAAAATTATATATATATATATATATATATATATATATATATAACTTTTTTCTAACCTTTTATTCTTCTAACTTTACAAGAACTCCAATATTAATATAGTAAAGGGTTTTAAGGTAAGAATATTTCAGTCCACTGATAAAATATTTCATAAATTTTGTGGAAAAAAACTGACTCCATTAATTTTATGTAATTTTTTTTAAAAAAAAACACTTATTTATAAATGGACCAAGAGTAGTTTCTTCGAGACTTTAAACATATTTTTCACATACTTTAAACCTATCTCGTCTAAGACTAGGATATACTATAGGCCATAGCCCTTAGAGAATAGTTATTGTAGTGTTTACAGATCGTCCACTAATAAGGAATAAATTCAAGACAAACAGAGGTCCAAGACATCGACCACTCAAACCAACACTTATTGGCACAAATGGTATTAGTGTTTTAATGTATAGATAATTCAATAATTCTTTTTATAAAATCAATATTATTAAATGAGTTTTGTAGTTTTTGTGCTAAAGTGTTAAATGACACTTATTTTATATAAATAAAAATGACACTTATTTTAATTGAGAGAGTTCAAGAATTAAAAGAATTAAAAGGTTTGACAATCATTCATTAATGGGTTTGAATCGAAGAACTAATTAAGTTCAAAGCTTATTCATTAAGAGTGTATTCTCTTTGTGTTTATTTACTGTCTAGAGAAAAAAAGTTCTTGTTTTTATTTATTTGTTTACTTATATTTTTAATGTAACATTAATTGTATTTTTACTAATTTTAACTTTATGTTTAATTGGAGGGTAATAATCAATGTTCCACTATCTAATTCAATCAAACAATGAAAGATAAAAAGTATTATGGAGAGCTCAAAATTTATATTAAGAAAAATCATAACAATTATTACATTTTTTAACATGTATGATTTTCTCTCTCCAGACACTTAAATAGAAACACAGGGAGTATTATTTAATGATAAATCTTATTCATTTATTACAAGGAAAGAAATTTAATACTTTTGCTTATTTCAAATTGAATATTTAATACCAAAAGAAAAAAAAATTAAATATTTCATTGTTTACTTATTAGAGTTGTTAATGATATCTTCATGATTTAAATTATTTTTTATATGTACCAAATTGTTCTTTAATTTTACCATATTTTTTTGTTTTAAATGTTCGTGTTCTCATCGATCAGAATTTCACAAAGAATTTCGAAACAAAATTTATATTTTTTGTAAGACTAAATATGAATGAAAAATTTGTACAAATTTTATGGGAAGTGTTATAAAAAAATCTTCATTCGAATTTATCTTTAAAAATATAGTAAAAGAATCTCTTTAAAATATTTATTGAAAAATATTCAGTATTATTCATTAATTCGTACCAATTATATAAAAATAATGTTAAGTTAACTTGACCATAAAAAGCAGATTAAATAGAATTTAGGAATATTAATACTTATTTTACAAAAAGAGTCATGCGAAATACTTTTTTGAAAATACTTGTTAAAATTTGATAATAACACTTTATAAAAAAAGTTAAATTTGGAAAATAAAAAAACATACATTAAATAATTTTAAAATTTTAAAACGATAAATATGATATTTTCTACTTTTATGTCACCACGATTTGGTTAGTAATTTTAAACTTTATTTTTCAACGAGATTTTAGATGCCAATACAAATATACAATATGACGAAAGCAAAAAATTCACAAGATTTTAGATGTTAATACAAATATACAATATGGCGAAAGTAAAAAATTCTTACTTGAAGTTTGGCCAAAAAAAATGATAACAAATGAACCTAATGTATAAATCATTGCCCATGATTTTTGTGCCATTTTTTTATTGGGAAGAGATAAAACCATAAATATTCTATTACTTTTTTCTAATTAACTTTCGATTCTTCTAACTTTTCTAGAAATCCAATATTATTATAGTAAATTTTTTAAGAGAATAATATTTTAGTCTATTAATAAAATATTTTCTAATTTTTAACTATCATCCATTAATATTAATAATATATTTAAAATCTTTTAATTTTAACTTTTCTTTTTTATAATCAACGAGCCACGGCGGCCCAAAACTTTTACTTATTTCAAATTGAATATTTATGTAATAAAATTAAACATTTCATTGTTTACTAATTAGTGTTGTTAATAATATTTTTTAAAATTATTTTTTATATGTACAAAATTGTTCTTTAATTTCACTATATTTTTCATGAATGGTAGTGTTCAAATGTATAGGTAATTTAGTACTACTATTATGGACTCATATATAAGAAAAATTAACTAATTTAAGTATATTAAGAAAATTAGTTAGTTGTATTTAATTTTCTTAGTTTTGTGTAAAAGATAAACTTAAATTACTAAAATAATCTTTATGGTATTTATTGCAAAGTAAAAGTTATAGCATTAAATAAAGAGTACATTAAGAATAATAATGAAAAATGCTAAACAGTATCTTAAGGGCACTCGTTAAGAATACAAAAGTGAAAATGTTTAATTGGGATTGATAATATTTATTGTTTCAAAAGTTAAAATCTTACTTAAATGATACCAATCTCGAAAAAACATTTTCATTTTTGTATTCTTAACAAGTGTCCTAGGGCACTGTTTAGTAAGACCCAAAAATAATAGCATTAAATATGAGATAAGCCGTTAAAATTTGCTAATATTTTGTACTCCCTCAATTTCATTTTATTTTCCATTTAAGGTTATCCGCACTTCTTAAGAAAATAATTAGTGGTAATCATTATTACCACTAAAAAAGTATAATTTTACCAAATCACCCTCATTAATTAAATTGAAGTGTATAATACATTAAGGGCTTATGTGAAACGGTTTTGATTTTTAGTTTTTAAAAAAAGTTAGAGTTTTCAATATAATTTTGTATGTAATTTCAAAAATTGAAAACTGAAAAACAGAAATAAGTTTTAGATGTTTCCAAATTTTAGTTTTTAAATATTGAAAAACGAAAACTGTTCTCGAAAACTATTTTTGAAAACTCGTCTGCCAAATGAGTTTTTTAGTTTTCTATTTTCAAAAACAGAAAACTATTTTTAAAAACATGAATCAAAAAGCCCTAACTAAATAGTTAGGTGGGAGAAGGTAATAAATAAGGGTATAGTTGTAAAAATAACCGTTAATGCTACATTGTTTTACTAAAATAACAAATAGTTTAAAATATGAAATTGTTTTAAACATTACAAATAAAATGAAATGGAGAGAATACCAAAATATATTAGAGATTTTTTTGCTAGTAGTAATACTTTTTTTATAAAAGCAAGACTATTAAATGAGTTTTGTAGTTCTTGTGCTAAAATTTTAAATGACATTTATTCTATGTCAAAAAAAAAATGACACTTATTTTAACTTAAAGAGTTTAAGAATTAAAAGCTTTGACTATCATTCATTAGTGTGTTTGAATTGAAGAACTAATTAAGCTCCAAGCTTATTCATTAAAAGTATATTATTTAATGATAAATCCTATTCAATTATTACAAAAAAAGGAATTAAATACTTATACTTATTTCAAACTAAATATCAATGTAAGCAAATTGAATACTCCCTTCATTCCTAAACTATAGTTATTTTAGGTTTTTTCACACATATTAAGAAATCATTGATATTGATAAATTTTTAATATGAGTGGACTAATGTGTCCAATTAGAAACTAAAGTGGTAGACAAAAGAATTAAGAAGAGAAAAATATTAAAATATGTAATTTATTACATCTTGAAATCTTAAAATGACAATTGTTTTGAAACAAGATTTTGAACCTAAAGTGACTATAATTTTGAAATGGAGGTAGAATTTCATTGTTTACTTATTAGTGTTGTTGCTAATATGTTTATTATTATTTAAATTATATATTTTTATATGTACAAAATTTTTCTTTAGTTTTACTATATTTTTCACAAATGATAGTGCTCAAATATATAGGTAATTCAATAATATTTTTTAGAAAAATGTTAAATCTTTTTCCTAAATCTTCATACTCACTTAATTTTAATAAATATTTTCTTTCTTTTACTAAGCATTTATTTTTTAAAAGATAGATGACATTTGTCAAAATTGAGTGAATAAAAGAATTTATAAAAAGTTCTAGTAGGAGGATTTAGTATTATACTCTACTTTCTTTTTTTATATATATAAAACTAAGACTATTAAATGAATTTGTAATTCTTGTGATAAAATCTTGAACGACACTTATTCTAGGTAAAAAAATGACACTTATTTAAGAGTAATTCTTAATTCTCTTACTCCATGTTCCCACAAATCTTCTTACTTACTTACTCATTAAAGAATATTTTCAATACTTTTTATGGTTTTCAAATTGAAAGTCCACTTAATTTCATATTTTATATGATAATAAGAGAATAAGTAAGAGGATTTTTATAAAAATATAGCATTATTTAAAAAGTTTAAGAATTAAAAGCTTTGACTATCATTTATTAATGTGTTTGAATTGAAGAGCTAATTCAAAGCTTATTTATTAATAGTATACTATTATTTAATGATAAATCCTATTCAATTATTACAGGGAAAGAAATTAAATACTTATACTTATTTCAAAGTGAATATTTATGTAAGCCAATTGAATATTTCATTGTTTACTTATTAGTGTTGTTAATAAAATCTTTATTATTTAAATTATTTTTTATATGTTCAAAATTTTTATTTAATTTCACTGATTTTTTTGTTTTAAATTCATGTTTAACAAAAAAAATGATGTTACTCATTGATAAGTTTTTTACAAATAATTTCAAAATAAAATTTATATAATTTAAGGCTAAATATGAATGAAAAATTTGTACAAATTTAATGTGAAGTTTTGTATGGAAAATGTGCATTTAAATTTTAAACCTCTCTTAAAAATAAACCCAAAATGTCTCTTTAAAATTTTTATTGAAAAGTTTTCAGCATTATTCATTAATTCATACTAGTTTTTTGGTATAATCACGGATTTTCTTACTTTTAGGGTGAGACTAATTCCGCTCGCGATGCGTAGCTGGTGTGAACCCCAAAAATTTGGCATAGGTGCAATTCATACATGTTAAATTATTTTAAAATTATGGTATTATTTATTTTTCTTTTAAAAATTGGTTTTTTAAGATTTTATTAATGATTAATAAAGAAAATTTAATGATGTAATAATTGTTTTGACTATTTCAAATTAAATTAATTATTCTTAACAATCAAATATACTAGTATTAAAAATTGTTTTAGCAATTTTATAAAAAATATTAATGAATTCCTTTTATTAGTTTAATTTTTAATTTTATGTTCTCTATAGTGGAATATATGAAAAATAGGAGTCAATGAATAGAAAAACCTTATTATAAAATATAAAGTAATACTTTTTCTTCAAATGAAATTTACTAAAAAAATGATAGCACTAATTAAGATAAAATTAATTGATTTAAAACTAAGTAATATTCTGGATCACCATATTTGAGATATCTGTATTTGGAGGAAATATACTTCCTTCATTTTTAAATATAAATTTTTTTTTGTATTTTTTTGTCAATAATAAAATTTAGCATTATATTATATTTTTAAATATAAGTAAATTTAATTATTTTTACTATATTTAACAAAATAGTATTTACAATATTATCAATAATTGTTAATTATTTTTAATGAACTTTATTCTTCCTCTAAAATGAATATTATTAAGAATACTTTAAGAAATTATTTTTTAAATAAAATAAATTAAATGAGATTAATTAACTTTTTGTTTTAATAAGTATGAAATAAATAAATATTTTTTATTAGGTCAGAAAGGATACGAAACGAATTTCTACGAAAATAATATCATTGCCATGATTTTTGTGCCAGCTTTTTGTTTATTTTTAATTTTTATTTTATTAGTCATCCAATTATATCTTGCCACGTGTTTTCGCGTATGATTTGTGCATAAATACGTCCCTATCCGATTGCTACCCTTTTTATTTTGTTTTCTTAACCTATACCTTTTACACGAAACTCATAAAATATTATACGTAAGAAGAATATAAATACATGCACATGCAAAACATTACGTTTTGCCATGCGCACGTACTATTTACTCTTCTTACGTCGTGGGTCTTTTCGCACTAACTAAAATATTAAACGTAACCTAGTAAAAGACACGAAAATATATGTTCAATCGGTAGTTAATTGATTTGTTTAAGCAGTAGTATATAAGTAAATCAAACTAGCTGAGGGAGCATATGCAAACTCATAGAATTTTGTGCAGGTTCTCTTTTCTTCCTCTCTCTCAATTTCTGTGAGAATTTCTATGCTTCCAGAGTTTTGCCGCAGATAGATATGTGATATCAGATCTCCGGCATTGACTCAATAAATCCACCGCAACCACATCCGCATTAATTTCTCCGATTTTCTCTTTTCAGTTTTGGTTTCGGTCGCGTATGGAATAAGTTCCATTTCTTTCAGAGCAGAAAACGGAGATTCCAAGCAGAATCAGCCTTTGCTGCTTTCAACACACATGGAAGACAAGTCTTGGAATATTTAATTTAATTTAATCGGCAACAATTATTTAATCCTCCTGCAATTAGTGTCTTCATCACTAGCCTCAGCTTTGTCAGTCACCGGTTACTTTCTGAAGGTAAATTTACAGACCCACCTCTGTCAATGTTGATGAACTGAATTTCTCTGCTTGAGTCCTTAATTTTTCTTAATTATTTATTATTTATTAATTCATTAATTTATTTTAATGTTTTGCTTCCCAAAAATCTTTTATTTTTCCTGTGTCAGGTTCGTCTCTGAAAACGGACCTTAGAACCAGCATCTTTCAGGAAACGGACAATGACTGGATAAAGATGAGACCTTCACATGAAAATTGAGCTTTGCTGAATATCTGGAAACGCCCCACCCAGCTATTTTGTTTGTTAGAACCTTTTATTTTTTAATTTCTGTATTTCTGTAAGAATTTTTAGCAGCTCTAAAATGGAGGTTGGAGAAAAAGACAGGGAGAAGCTTCAAACTCAGCTTCCATGGCTTCCCACAACCCCTTTGAAGCCCATTCTTCCCAGACCAGTTCCGATCTACACTCCTGAAGGGGGAAACCACCTAGGTTCTCATACCAATGGGTCACTTGCATGTTTTGAGGCTTCAACAAGTGCAGAGATACTCACTAGGCCTCACCATTGGTCAGAACCAACGGTTCCAGCAACAAACATTGATCGTGAGAGCACCAATACTCACGTTGACATTAATTTTGAGAACATTCCAAGCTCAAGTAACGGCATTGCTGAGCTTTTGGCCCAGGCAGGTGCTTCATTGTCATATTCCAATGCAGCCCATGATGGAATTTTGATGTACCAATTTGTTCCTAAGCTGAACACACAGTTCAACCCGAACTGCACGGTACTCTCAAGCCAGCAACCATTGGTAGGCACTATCCATGGCAATTACCATGATCCCCAAGGTATGAGCAATAGATTTTGGTTTTATTCATGTTGCTTTGTGGAATTGTATGAAAAAATTTAGTTTGAAAACCCTTTCATGTACAATGAGGACTACCATTCTACTGGTGTCATTCATCGATGACGTGCATGTTTAGTTTCATGTTTCGACATAACGTGGATCTTTTTAAAGTAACAGTAATTTTTAAGGTTTGAATCCACATTTAGTTTGATTTAACGTAAAACTAAACGCACGATACTAGCATTCTGTGGGGTACTGAAATTTTAACGTCTGAATCAGAAGGCCAATTTTTATTTTCTCAATGGAACCATCTCATTCACACTTGTTTTACACCAAAATCAATAAACTGCATGCTTAACTTTTTTTTTTTCCAACAATTTGATCAATCTTGGCCATGTTACCCTGTAGACACAACATCCAATATTTGTGTGAACATTTATCTCTCCCAGTTCCTTCTAATGCTTGATCAATGTGTCTCTAACTCTGGCATTTTTTCAATGTCCAGCAACAGGCACGCCATACTCTGCTTACTATGCCCAGACCGCTTCTCAGATTGCCCCACCTGCTCCAGATAATGCCATCACAGCAGACACCAGACAGGGTGCAGCAACACAAATGAACATGGAAGGCAGGGATCAATGGAGAGAAGAAAACAATGTTATTGATTTTGCTGCTCTTTCTACACCAAGCAAGGAGAATCAGAACTTCGACAAGGAAATAAGCCAAGATATTGATCTGAATAAAATACCTAGATCGAAACCAAGAAGAAGAAAGCATCGCCCCAAGGTCATAAAGGAAGACAAACCCAAAAGAACTCCGAAGCCAATCACTCCAAAGCCTGTTGAAACAAAAGAAAACCCAACTGACAAGAGGAAGTATACGAGAAGGAAGGGGTCAAACATGACGACTACTCCTCAAACAGAAGCAATTGAAGAATGGACTAAACCATTGGTGGACGAATCTGCTAAAAAGACATGTAGAAGGTCCTTAAATTTTGACATTGGAGAACAACCAAACCATCAAAGTTCCTCGTCCAAGGAAACTGCAACCGAACATTTTGGCAGAGAAATTGGCACAGTGGTTGAGGAAACACAGGCTTTAAATAACCATGTGTCATTACAAGAAGCCCCCAGTACCTATCTTTCAAAAGGTAATTGCTATGGGACCAAACCAAATGCAAACCACATAGGGAACTGCAGCACAAGGAGTTGGATTGTTGGTCAAGATGGAGATGAAAACAGTGCAAGAATTCTACCAACATCAGCTGAACAATCAAGTCAAAATGATTCCAACAGCAGTAACAGTGGGATTTTGACCGGATTACAAGTAGGTGGTTCCAAGAGAAACCATTCCGGTACCATTGAACATGCAGGTAACAGTTGTCTTAACCTGCTTGGGGCACAGTATAATGCTATGCAGGCATATTATGCAAATTATTGTGTTCAATTTCCAAATGTTCAGAAGAAAAGAAGAAGTGAAAAGGGGAAAGTTTCTAACAGATCCAATAAGTCCACAAAGGATGTACAACTAGCACCTTGCTCTCAAGATCATGCTTGGTCACATCCGTATGCATCAAGCTCCAACTGCTGGACTTCTGGTTCTGAATATAATGCAGTTAGAGTCCCAGTTATGATTACACCCCAAGAAAGAGAGATTCAAGATAAACCTCAATCGTTAGAGTACAACTTATCTTTCGGGCAGAGTAGGCCAACCAAAAAGAGATCAAGAATCCCTAAAAGAAGCCAAGATTGCACTTCACTGTCTTTAGCTGGTAACTATACCAAGCCAACACATACCACAAAACAACTTGGTGGTTGTGATAGGCAAACACCTGGGGATGCAGAAAGACCACAGACATGCATTGATGCTTTGAATGCAGAGGATATGCGTTCATCACTCACAAAAAAGAAACGAACTAAAAAGAGGAGTACTCTTGTCAGTTCAGCGTATTCTTGCACGAACGAGATGCAACAGAACCATAAATTTGTATTGGAAAACCAAATCCAGCTATTGCCAAACTCATCAGGTATGTAAACTGAAACTTTGATTTTTCTGTCAATGTCATTAGGTCTGTTACAGAACAAACATTTCTACCATGCAGCTAGTCCTAGTCCTAATACCTTAATCAATTGATGCAGATGTTGCTTGTAAAGAGAGATGGAAAAATATCCAGACTGTGGATGCATTAACTGAGCAATTTAGACACCTAAATATATATACAGAATCCAGGGAGCTTGTGTTGTATCAGCAGAATGCTCTTGTCCCTTATGCCCAGCGAAATCGAAAGTACAAAGATGGCACCATCATTCCCTTTGAGGGACCGTTTGATCCAATCAAGAAACAGCGCCCAAGACCTAAAGTTGTCCTTGATGAGGAGACTCAAAGAGTGTGGAAGCTTCTGATGTTGGATATAAACAGTCATGGGATTGATGGAACAGACGAAGACACGGCTAAAAGGTGGGAAGAAGAACGAAATGTGTTCCGCGGTCGAGCAGACTCATTTATTGCAAGGATGCACCTTGTACAAGGTATGGATGATAATACTTTAGAAAATATCAACATAAATAACTTTTGGCACACAAATCTAATAAATACCCATCTAGTGTTCAATGATGGGGAAAGTGAGAACACTATACTTCTATAAGATATCAATTGATTTAAAATTATCTGTTTTCCTGCTTTACAAAAACATGAAACAAAAACCAGTCATAAACCCCACTTATGGAGAACAAAGAGAGAAAGAAACTGAAAAAATTCACATGAAATCAACAATAATCTCTATGATATACCAGTAGGAAGATACTAATCAGATAATAAAGCTAAAATACATTAGCCTAACCAAATACAGAAACTAACTTAAATTTGCTTATCCATTCTCCATCATTTGGTCATACAGCTCACATTAATAATATTATGCATATTCAACAGGAGACAGACGCTTTTCTCAATGGAAGGGTTCAGTGGTGGATTCAGTAATTGGAGTTTTCCTCACTCAAAATGTCTCAGATCATCTTTCCAGGTATAAACTAAGCAAAGCTTAATTACAGAGAGAAGTACAATTAAAACAGATGATGCAACATTTTCTTTTTTTCTTTTCTGTCAACAGTTCTGCATTCATGTCCCTTGCTGCTCGATTTCCCCTAAAGTCGAGCAGCACGTACAAAACATACCATGAGGAAAGCACAAGCTTCATAGTCAAGGAACCACAAGTGCACATTGTGGAACCAGAAGAAAATGAACCACTGGATGGAAAAATATCAAATAGATCTGTTCATGAATTGAGTTCTATGACAATAAACATCAGTGAGCATTCTGAAGAAAGAGAAGCTGTAGACAGCAATGATTCCAGCAGAGCTATGGGTAGCATAATTAGCTTAACAGATGAATCAATCTGCAAACAGTTGGAATCAGCTCAAAGACATTCAAGGGAACATAGTCCAGTGGAGAGTGGACCAATTAGTGCCATGACTGTAGAAGGGCAAGAAAGTTCATGTCATGGGGCTGTTAGCAAAGAGTCGAATGATGTATTCTCATCCCAATGCTCTGTCATTACTTCTCAAATACCTGGAGACTTTTCAAATGATCAAAATTCTGAGAAGATAGGATCTTTCTCAGATAGCAATTCAGAGGTAGAGGATCTAACAAGCACAGCCAAGTACAACATTTTTCATAACAGAACTTCTTTCAGTAAGCTTTTAGAAATGGCAAGTTCAACTGTGTTACATGAAGTTACCAGTCAAAGCGTATCAACTGAGAATTTAAGAGATGCATATGGTAAGCCTATACGCATGGAGCATGACAATCTGGAAGAGAACTTGGAAAAATCAGATGTTACTCAAGGCTCCTTAGAAGCGTCCATCAACCCTTGTGATGAGTATTCATTGAAAATGACCCCCAACTCAGGAGTACTTGAAGTTAACTGCTATGATCCTCTCAAAGTAGAAGCCCCATCTAGTGGCTCCTCAAAGAATAAGGATGAAAATGACAAGAGTTCTACCTCAACAACAGAGTCTGAAAACCAAGCCACAATTGCCCATTCACAAGGTATGCTATCTCAACTCCATCTTAGTAAACACAAGCAGCATAAATACATAATGTTTTCCACATTTCAATTTCAGGACAAACTCAAGATGATCCTATGCAGAAAGTAAGGGAGTTAGATTTTGGTGAACACAGCTATGCCATGAGGAATGAAAACAGTAAGATGGATCCTCCCCCTATCAAACAAAGGGGCACAGAGCGTGGAAAAGAGAAAAAGAGTAACTTTGATTGGGATAGTTTAAGAATACAAGCACAGGCTAAGGCAGGGAAAAGAGAGAAGACGGAAAACACTATGGACTCTTTGGACTGGGATGCTGTGAGACGTGCAGATGTCAGTCAAATTGCTGATGCAATCAAAGAAAGGGGCATGAACAACATGCTTGCTGAACGTATCAAGGTAGATTACACACATCAAATACTATTTATGTGCATTTCTTGTAAAGAGAAACCCTTCAATGCAGTTTATGTCAATATAATATGCAGAATTTCCTGAATCTATTGGTAGACGTACACGGGGCCATTGATCTTGAGTGGCTTAGAGATGTTCCACCAGACCGAGCAAAGTAAGTCCATAGATTAGTTATACTACTTTATTAAGGTCATCTTTAATATGCATTCCATTTTAGCATCTCTTGATTGTATAGTTGGTGAAACCAACATCCTGTAACTGTTAGAGCTGATTCGTGCAAGCAGAAAAATCACATAACATATATTCAATTCATACATGCAGAGAATACTTGCTCAGCATAAGAGGGTTGGGATTGAAAAGTGTTGAGTGTGTGAGACTCTTAACACTGCACCATCTTGCTTTCCCGGTAAGTCAAAACAGAAATATTCAATTACAGGATTATGGAATATGTCTGAACAGTTATTGCTATACAATAGGTGGACACAAATGTCGGACGCATAGCGGTACGATTGGGATGGGTACCTCTCCAACCGCTGCCTGAGTCACTACAGCTGCATCTTCTAGAACTGTGAGTACCATAGAAATAAATATAAGGCAACAAATCAATTAGATAGCAACAGCTAACATCACTGTGGCCTTTATAGGTACCCAGTGTTGGAATCCATACAGAAATATCTCTGGCCACGGCTGTGCAAGCTAGACCAAAGAACATTGTAAAGATTTATTTCAATTTACAGTCACACATCATACATTGAAAGACACAAATTATTAAACATCACACAATCAGGCATGGCTGTGTCATTCAAAGAGTTTTATCATGATAACAACTATCTGATACTCTGATGTCTCAAACTCTTTTAATTATCTGGCAATGCATGATTGGATGATCATGTAAAAAGATTTCTACTAACAGCGGATTAAAATTTAAATTCATAATCCTTTATTTATTGATTATTTTTTCACTCTTTGTTGCAATATATTTAAGGTATGAGCTGCATTACCAGCTGATTACATTTGGAAAGGTAAACTATATTTTCTTTTACATTAGAGACTGACCCTACTTAACCAAAACCTAGTTTTCATTGGGACAGAAACTAAAATAAATGCATGCAGGTGTTCTGTACAAAAAGCAAACCGAATTGTAATGCATGCCCAATGAGAGGGGAATGTAGACACTTTGCGAGTGCTTTTGCAAGGTATGTCTTGGATAAATTAAGAATTTAAGATTCTTTACACCTATCATGCTCTCAATTAAACAAAGAATAAAACTAAAATAAAAATTAGTTATCCAAAGAACCATCATTCAGAACTCTTTTTTAGCCTAAGTTAGTAGTACAGTAAATATTATTGTCTGAAAGATAGTAGGGAACTGGGACAAAATTAAATGAACTTCTTGTATTCAGTATTATTATGTTCACTACCTCATTATATTGAGAGCACCAAGTGCATTTATCATCGTCAGTTGTCACAACATTGAACTTAGCAAACAAACTAGTGACAGCTGAAAATAATGTCAAACCACTCTGTAAATTCAATAACGTGCATGTATTGCAACTTATGATAGATCGATTTGAAAATAAACAATGTTAAATGCAGTGCAAGGCTAGCCCTACCAGGACCAGAGCAGAAGAATATAGTTATCGCAACCGGAAACAATGCAACTGATCAAAACCCATCAGTGGTCATCAATCAGCTGTCATTGCCTCCCGCTGAAAACACAAACATACCAGAACTTCAACAAACAGAAGTGATCAGGCAACTCGAAGCAAAATGTGAAACCAATATTTGTCAACCAATAATTGAGGAGCCGGCATCTCCAGAGCCAGAATGCTCCCAAGAATCGGAAAATGATATAGAGGATTTCCCCTATGAGGGACCGCGTGAAATTCCCCCCATCGAAGTAGACATAGAAGAGTTCACTCTGACTTTACAAAATTATATGCAAGCTAACATGATACTCCAAGAAGGTGAAATGTCAAAGGCCTTGGTTGCTCTACACCCAGAAGCTGCTTGCATTCCTACACCAAAGCTGAAGAACGTGAGCCGTTTGCGGACAGAGCATTGTGTGTAAGTAAAGAAAAGACTCATCTCTCACTAATTTACGCTAATCTTTTGGAAGGGGTCAGTTATTGCTGCATCATCATTCACTAGTTGAAAAATGCTTATCTTTTTTTCCCATTCATGCAGTTATGAACTCCCAGATTCACATCGTCTTCTGGAAGGGGTTAGTTATCTGCATCTGATAACCAAAGCTGTGTTGTATGCTATATGTATATGCCCATTGTCTATTAATTAGTTATGCACTACAGTTGGACAAGCGAGAACCTGATGATCCAGGCAAATACCTTCTAGCCATATGGACTCCAGGTGGGCAAAAATAACTTGACTACCATTTCTCCCTTCTAGATGAAATTTAGATTGGTTCTGAAGTTTTTGTTGGCATTATACTGCATAATTATTTGGAAAGTTTTACACTGCATGATTTGTTTCAGCTCTGTGGTGTTTTCTAATTCATTGTTTTTTTTCAAATACATCAATGTAATACATCAGGGGAGACGGCAAATTCAATACAGCCACCAGAAAGAAAATGTAGCGCTCAAGACTGTGGCCAACTCTGTAATGAGAATGAATGCTTTTCATGCAACGCTTACCGTGAAACAAATTCACAGATAGTTCGAGGGACACTCCTGGTCTGAATGCTTAACCATCCATTTTTTATTCATTCTTGCTCATAATAGTGGGAAAGAAAAGGGTTGGGTGGGTGACCAATTTGCATATATATTCAATTATTAGAATTGACTGACTTGAAATAAATCGTGAGCAGATACCATGTCGAACGGCTATGAGGGGGAGCTTTCCACTAAATGGCACCTATTTTCAAGTCAACGAGGTAAAATAATTTGAAATCTCATTCTCAAATCTCTTTTCCTTTTATATATTTATGTTTGTAATTTAAAGAGTACCGAAAACATGTCATTTGGAACAGGTTTTCGCAGACCATGAATCAAGTGTTAACCCAATTAGTGTTCCCCGAAGTTGGATCTGGAACCTCAATAGGCGAACAGTATATTTTGGAACCTCGATACCAACCATATTTAAAGGTAAAAAATTAAAATTAAACTATTATGATATATGTGACAAGTCAATTAAGTTGAACATACGCTTTTTGTCTACCAGGTTTATCAACACAAGAAATTCAACAATGCTTTTGGAGAGGTAAGATTCAGTTCCCACTTCCCACCATGTGATCCTGCTTTTTGTAATTGAATATCCTACATTTACCAGCATAATAATCATCACTAGTTTGCAAAATTTGTAAACATGTTAAGTGGCCAAACGACTAAACACTAACACATTTGAACAACCCCTTTTGCTTCTCACGTGATGGTTGCCACCATGTGACACCAGCTATCCATTGCTATTAGGTTAAATTACCTAATCATCTATAGAAGGACAGGCATTTCACAATGTGTACCATACTACTAATACTGCTACAAATGCTACGGAAGTTTGAATGTGTAGCATAATTGAATAACTGTATCCAAACAACATCACCATTCAAATCAGCTAGAAACACAACATAACATTCTTCATAAGTGATGAGAAAGATACGAAATACAGTCAACTTGTTTAGGATATATTAAACGTGTCATGAAGAGTCATCGACACATTGTGATCTAGACAAGTCTATATGACTAGTCGTACTACACACAAAAACGTTTACTGCCAGCAGCAACGTTCCCTAATCAGAATGAACTGAAACCCTTAATAAGGACTACCACTTGAATTCTAGTAAGCAACCATGTTTTATCCTTATCAATTCAGCCATTTCATAGTATTCTATTGGAATATGTTCCTGCAAGCAACCATGTTTCTCCTTATCTGTTCAGCCATTTCATAGTATTATATCAGAATGCACAAATGTGTATTAGATTGTCTGCAATATCTACTTTTTACCTACCTAAGTCATAGGTTCATGCCAATTTTTACATCAGGCTTTCTGTTTCTTCTTTTTTTTGTTATTGTATGCTAGATACAATTTCTAAATGCAAGTAGGCATATTTTGATTATATATTATTTAGACAAAATAATGACTTTTTCCTAACCTCCTGAAAGGGCTCTCGAAAAGACTAGAAGATCTGAAGATCATTTCCCTGTAATTAAAATTAACATTACCATGCATAACTGTGGCAGAAAAGTACACCCTAAACCTGTAAGTGTGTGTGTATGAAGAAGCACTCTTTCCTGATAGGAAGAACCCACATACTAACTACAAGAAAAGCAATTGAGCATGTATCCTAACCTATCTATCAAAACAGAAAATGAAAATGCTTTGCACTTTTGCAGGATATGTCTGCGTGCGGGGATTTGACAGGGAAACACGAGCACCCCGTCCTCTGACGGCTAGACTGCATTTCCCAGCTAGCAAGTTGGCCAAGAACAAGGAAAAGACCGAAAAAGAATCAAAGGATCCTCAATCGGCAAACTCACAGGGATTGAATTTGCAACCAACTCCAGAACAACCAGAATTGCTCTCCAGTAGTTGCAACCTTCAAGAGACCCGGGGAGCCTGAAGGCGAACCGTTTTCCATCCTGTACTATGTTTGTATCATAACAAAGTCATTGTTAAGCGACTTTAAGCTTGCCTTATCATGCTCAGAGACTGAGCAGTTTTTTCAGACTAGGACCAAGACTCAATCATGGCAATAGATAGACCCTTAGCTTCATAAAGAGGAATGTGAGCCAGAGGAGTCGGAACGACTTGCGTGAGAGCCGAGTATTTTTCCCAACTCCATCATAGATAAACTCATTATTATTCTTCAAGATTTGAATTTTATGCTCCTCGATTGACTAGTTTCGCTTGCACAATTAATCGGATTTTTTACTTCTCAGTGTTGCGTTGATGAGATGCTAAAAAATGCAACACTAATCAATTCAGTGATTTCTCAAAAATCTAAATCTAGTAGCAACAGAACCAAGGTCAATAGTCTTCAACTTCAAATCAAGGATTGCGGTGGTCTATGATTTGGCGATAATAGCATTATAAACTATAATCGATAATTAGCATATTGATAATATGGTGAAATTTTCGAAGTTAAACCAAATTTTCGAAGTTGAACAGATAGTTGAAAACAATTCTCTCATAGCAAAAGCATGCGTAGCAATCGTTTTTCTGTGAATCATAGATCGAATCGGTCATCAGATTGAGGATCGAAAAAGTGATTAGTGTAGAGAGGTTTCAGATTCAGATCAAGAAACGTACCTTTCAAGGCATAACCTTCAGAAACAAAAATCGAAGAACAGATATGCAGAGAGAATAAGAAGCGCGAGCTAGATGCGAGCATATGCAAAGAGTTTAGACGTGCAGTGTATATCTATTGCCCTTTTGCCGCCTTGCCGCCATTTTCATATATATTTTCCATTTTCCCTCCCTATTTTTTATTTCCATTTGTTTTTGTTACTTGGGTTTGTCTTGTCCAGCGCAATTTCCGCTGGTTACTTTCTGCGCCACCTTCGTTATCAAATAGTATATTATATCACCTTCTACTTCTTTCTATTTTTTTAATAAATTAAATTTTAATTTTAAAAATAATTGTTTTACGGAATGTTCGGCATTTTTACTAAAAGAATATGTTTTTTTTAATTAATTACCAAAATAGGTCCAAAAAAATTATTTACCAAATTGGGTCTTTTTACTGTTTGGGCTGTCTTTTTTAAAAAAAAAAAAATTAATGGAGTACCACGTAGCAATACCAGTTCTTTCTTATAAAAAAAGAAAAAATGAAAAAAATAATAATTTGTTAAAATAAGAAAAATAAGTTTTTGTAATATCGCTCAAATTTTGTTTTAATACTTATCTCTTGTTTTTATTGAGTGAAAAATGTTTAACTTTGGTAGTATTTCAAAAATATGAAATTAGACATTTTCTTATGTCTTGAAAACTAACATATGTTCTCTTTATAGATCATAACTTACAAAATACTTTGTGTTTTGAGATTAAACTTGTTCTATGTGAAACTAGACTTAATGATTTTTTCAACAATTGTTTATTTAGTTTAAATGAATAAGAAATGAAGAAGTTATGATCTTTAAAAGTCAACCATTTAAAAAAAGAAACGTTTTTATGTTTTGGAAAATGACTTTTGTTTACTATTTTGATCATATCTTAAACAATACTTATTGCTTTGTGTTGAAACTTGTTTTATACGAAAGTAGACACAAAAATGAGAATGTTATGATTTTTTGAAGTTAACAATGTTTTTAAGTTTCGGAAAGTGATCTTTATCCACTATTTTGATCATAACTTGAAAACTACTTATCTTTTTAGAACGAAACATGTTTTATTCAGAAGTATATTGAAAGAGCTAATAGGGGAAAAGAAATGAAATAGTTATGACCCTTTAAAGCTGGTGTCCAACAATCAGTCGCTAGAAAACGGTAAAAAAATGGCCAATAACAACCATAAATGGCTAATAGGGAAAAGTCCGTAAAATCTGAGATAAATCATACCTTTTTACATCCTAACCACTATATATTCATAAAGGCCATAAATAGAAGTGTTTTGGCACTCAAAATCATCCAAGCAAAGTCTTATTCTTATACATTGATCACATCTTTTTTGTGAAGTATCTTACTTGACCAATTTTCCATGCTCTATCATTGATATAACCTAATTGCTATAGGTTTCAACTTGTGTATATACTCTTTTGAGAGTTTCATATTGTTTATTTTATTCAATCAAACTTATAGAGGATGAGGTATCCTTGATTTGAGAAGAGTGTGAAACATCGCTCATTTGTGAGAAGAGGGTGAGGCATCCTCATGTGAGAGGCAAGGTGAAGCATCCTTGGTTGCATTGAGGCTTAAGCACTCGGGGTGAGGCATCCCAAGATGTGAGAAGCACTCTTAGTTGTTAAGGTTACAAGCATTAGTTAAAGCTTAAAAAGATAATAAATATTTTGATCAAAAGTTCGAAGAACTAGATGTAAGTCACAAGTGGAAAGTGGCTTAACCAGTATAAATATTTATATTTGTTTTTATCTTCCCTATACTCTTTCGATTACCATATTTATTGTTTTATCTTTTCTTTAATCATTCTGATGTGCATAAACCCTTTGAAAAACACAATTTCGATAAAAGTGTGCAAAAATTTTAATCACCCAATTCATAAACCTCAAGAAAGGATGAAATTTTATGTAGATAAGAAGAGGACTAAAAGAGTGTTCACTTGTGGAGATTGGGTCTATATGAAGATAATACCTTACAAGCAACATTTGATTCCAAATACGTCATTCCATAAGTTAGCAGCTTGATATTACAGCTCTTATTTGATAATAGAAAGGGTGGGGCAAGTGGCATACAAATTGAGGTTACCCAAGGGGACAAAAATTCACAAGGTCTTCCATGTTTTTTTGTTGAAGAAAAATCGTGGCAATCATTAAGTGTTGTAGTAACTACCACGGTTCACATAAGATGGCAGTTTACAGGTAAGATTATTAGATATTTTGAAATAACGCATGAAAAAGGGGATAATCGAGCTATCACAAAGGTTTTAGTTCATTGGGAGCATACAAATCTAGAGGACACAATTTAGCAAAATTTACACAAATAGAAGTTACAATTTTCGGATGTGAATTGGGACGAAATCTTAAAAAAGAAGTGCTTCTACAATGGCCTTGAGAACAAGCCCTTGTTGATGGGGGGAGCTTGTTATAGCATAATTAAGTTACAATTAATTCATTTGTAACATGAAACTAAGTAGCCGTTAACATCATTATAATTTGACCGTTCGTTAGAAGGTCATGGGCGTTAGTGCGCGGAAAATTTATTAGTGACTGTTATGGTCGTTAGTGGTTCATAAATAGCATGAATCATAAATTAATAGAATGATTTCTTATGCAATTAATGAATTATTTGTGTTTCCTCTTTGAGGCCTTGGTATGTTCTTCATAGCGAGAATAGACAAATTGATCGGTGTATGAGATTACGTGTGCGTGCTTCCGTTAAGAGATTGAGAGACGAATTCACTCTTAATTGAGCCATAGAAAAAAATGGGATTCAGATTCAGACTAAATAGATTTGAGACTACAAAACAGGAATTGTGTGTGGTGAAATAAAAATTGAGAGTGAAGCGAGAGTGAAAAGAAACAACGCAAAGAGAAAAAAAGGCGTTTCAACAATGAAAATGAAGGGGATGGAGAAGATCCCCATGTGACGTTTTGTGTTGATTTTATTCTCCATAATATTCTAAATGCTTGGTTATCATCGTCGTTCTCCTTCATAAGTCATTGGTTTTTTTATTTTTCTTGATCACTTCTTTGTTTGATTTTATTATAATCCTATTAGAGGAAACAAATTACTTTTTATCATAATTATCACTTTTCAATATTACGGATATTTCTACTTTTAAAATATTAACACCCTATAAACACCATATATAATGTATAAGATAAAAAAATCTTTATAAAATTACATTTTTGAAAATTAAAATTTTTGTTTTTAATATAATAATATTAATATTAATGATGGTGATGATAAAAATTACAGGCAGTTGAATTTAATATATATTTATTTGGTTTCAAATTTAATAAAATATATTTTTTTTAACAAATTTAATAAAATAATTAACACAATGCATTATTGTTTCTAGAAATTTTTAAAAAAAACTTCTACATTCAATTATTTTATTATTTTAGTTATTTTTAATATATAAAACATGGTCCATTTTATTTTAGGACTCAACAAAGGTTACAGTTGAATGTGTGAACTGTGAAGCGAGCTTCACACCTCACTAATTCGTTTATTCATCATGTAATCCCAATCGCAGCCTATGTTATATCATTCATTCTGGCTTCTTCGACTTTCTTCATCGACCCCTCTCCTCACTTTCTCTTTCTTATTATTTTTTTGTTATTTCCGTTCATAATTGGGATTAGGGTTTATCTGTATTCTCACTGTACAATTTTGAATCAGGATTCTTTTCTAGTGTATTCCCCTCCTATATGATTGTACACTCTGCTTCGAATTAAAAAATCGGGATGTTATTTTCATGCTGTAAATCTAGTTCCCTCCAAGTTCGTAAAGCAATTGAGAGTGCATTAGGGCTAGGATTAGGGTTTTAGATTCGTTTGTATTTGTTTTGATTTGAATGGACATGGAGAGCACGCGTAGATCGTTGGATAGATCGAGAGAACCGGGCGCTAAGAAGCCCCGATTGATCGAAGAACTCGACCGTGGTTCGAATCCTGGTTCACGACCGTTTCCTCAGCGACAACCTGGCTCTGGGGTCGTTACCACGTTGGCGTCTGCAAGATTTCGAACAAGTGATAGAGACTCCGAAAGCAGCGATTCGGGTCGTGGTGGTGGGTACCACCCGCAGCCACCGCCGCATCAAGAGCTCGTGACTCAGTATAAGACCGCTCTTGCTGAGCTCACTTTCAATTCGAAGCCTATAATTACCAACTTGACTATAATTGCTGGAGAGAACCAATCTGCAGCTAAGGCAATTGCTGGGACTGTTTGTGCTAACATTCTCGAGGTAAACCTCAGTTTACCCTCTGTCCGGTTGTTTCTGTTGTTTCAATTCGTTTTTGGTTTGTGGCACCAGTTGCTGGTTGAATTGAAATGTAAGAGGTTTTGAATAAAAAAGGGAACTTGGACTTATTCTTCATTATGTTTTGATAAGTGGGTGTTTTTTTGTTTTCCATTGATAAATTTGATTACTTTTGTAATTATGTGAAAGCTTTATGTTGTAGTGGTGAATGTTGGTTAGGAAACAAAAAGGAATTCACGATTCATCTGATTCCATTGTTTCATTGAGCTTTTAGATGTAGTTTGCCTGTGGTAGAGGTTCATGAGTCGTACCCTCTGCCCTAAACCTAAAACGGGAAAAAATAATGTAGTTTTCCAATCTGAGATGTAAAGGAAAACAAATAATAGAACTACCATTTTGCAGGATGATAGCAAGTTGTTCAATTGAAATATGATACTTTAATGATTTGTTATGAAATTGATAAGCATCACCATTGAAGATTGGTACTCCACAATACTCCTGGTGTTTTCTTGACTATGTACGCAAAGGGGATTAAGAATCTTTGAAAACCTGGTTTATGTACAAAGTAGGGAAAGAAATGAACACCCCACAGTTTCCAATTTCAGTTAGCGCTGAAGTCCATCTTTGGGGAAATTTGATGCTAACTTCTAATTGGATTAGAGATTGTTGGTTTCATTTGGTTTTGTTGTTTACGTTTACATTTGTTAGGGAAATGTCATTTCTGGTTTGCTCATTATACATAAAAAGGTCTTGTTTTATTGAATTGTGTTGATGACTTTCCAGGTTCCAAGTGAACAGAAACTGCCATCCCTTTATCTCTTGGACAGTATTGTTAAGAATATTGGGCGGGACTATATAAAATACTTTGCTGCCAGACTACCTGAGGTGAGATATCTATTCTCTTTAACTGCCATTTACCTTCACGCTTTTATTTTATTATACTTATTATGGTCTAAACAAATCCTTCAGAGTGTTAAGTTATGAAGTTTTTACACTGAACTGTTTCAACTTGAGTTGATTATGCGGATAATAATATCTTAAGCATTCTTGCATCTCCATAAAAGAATGTGGAGAGAGTTTTTCCCGTTGCATTTTTCCTGCGACATGTTTCCCAATTTTATACATGTATTTTTAACTAGGTGCCAATTACTCCTTTACATTTTAGGTATTCTGCAAGGCATACAGACTGGTTGATCCTTCTGTCCATCCAAGTATGAGACATCTTTTTGGAACTTGGAAAGGAGTCTTTCCTCCTCAGACCCTACAAATGATTGAGAAGGAACTTGGCTTCACTTCTGCAGTCAATGGTTCTGCATCTGTGTCTTCTACAGTCAGGAGTGATTCGCAGTCACAACGCCCACCTCATAGCATTCATGTGAATCCCAAGTATTTAGAAAGGCAGCGTCTTCAGCAGTCGAGCAAGGTAGGCGAAATGATTGCAACTTATCCTTTAAATTTGAAATGCTGGATTTGATTGAACAGTTCAAGATTGGGCAATTTTGTGATGGATTGAAATTTGTGCAGTCAATAGTCACATGTTCCTTGGATAATGAAACAATATTGGAAAATGTTATTGGCATCAAATGTCGATCTTATTGAGATGCAATATACTAATATAATCTGATTTATTCTCCTTAATCATGAACTGTACAGATTGTGTTACTGTTTTATGGTTTGACTTATGATATTCACCCTATTGACTTTAGTTAAACTTTCTTCAATTTCATTTTTGTATGCATATATTTATATTAAATGATCTTGATTCACAATACAAAGAAAGCCATCGGATCCACTATACCTATCAATGTATCATGAATTGACTACAAGTCCTTACATAGTGTATGCCTTACAAATCTGATAAGTTATGGCAATTGATATTCTTTCATATTACTTTGGTTACTGATGCATGCTTTTCTGTACTGTATCTCTGGTGCTTAATTCTTTTGTCATGTCCTTTTTCATGTCATGAAGACTAAAGGAGTAGTTAATGATATGACTGGAGCTATATTAAACACAAATGAGGACTCAGAGAGGCCAGATAGAGCTTTGGGTGCAGCAAGACCATGGCTGGATCCGAGGGTCCATGTATGTGAAGTAAATTTTCTTTTCCTCTTTGAATTCATTCTGTCAGTTGTCATATATTAATGTACTGGTGTATATTGCAGAATAATCAGCGTACTCAGAGAGATGCATTTAATGACACTGCTCCTGAAAAGAATATTGGTGGATCCTATGGAGGCAATGAGTATAGTTCTGGTATTTCTAGTAATTTAGGTTCTGGTGTTGGTAGAACCGGAAGTAAGCTGATTGGTTTAGGACATGACAAAACTTGGTATAAAACAGGTGGTGGTGTTACAGAGAACATATCTGGGCAAAGAAATAGTTTCAGTCTCAAGCATAGTTTTATAAATCCCGAAGTGCCAAAGTCTGTGAATTTGGATTCACTTCGTCAGCCAACACAAAGCATGACTGACATAAAGAGCAGTGTGATGTCAAGTAATTGGAAAAATTCTGAGGAAGAGGAGTTCATGTGGGATGAGATGAACTCTGGTTTGCCTGATCATGGTCCCAATGTCTCTAGCAACTTGAGCACAGACCCTTGGATGGATGACGATGAGAATTTGGTAAGCTTGCTGTTAAAATAGAGGGTCAATTGCAGTTTGCCACCTACTTTTTTTATTTTTTTTAATCCAATTGCAGTTGTTCCCTAATTTACAAAATGAAGTACATTTAGTCTTTTGTTTAACATGATTAATGATTTTCTTTGGTCCCATGTCTTCCCAAATGGGAACTATTTGCAAACTAATTAAGATGCCCTATTTATCCCGTCTAATTTTGATGTGTTGGCTTGATAAGAGATATGCGCTCCTTTTTGCCACAATTAAAACATCATTTAAAGCCCCCCCCCCCCCCCCAACCCACCCACCCCGGTTTTAACCACTTGTTACTTGGAAGTTTCTTCTAATTGTAAGAAAACAATCCTTGACTAAAAGATGGGAAAACTACAGAAAATCTCTTCTTTTTGTGAGGGTTGGGGGTGTTTGCAATCAGACTTGTAAAATTTAAATGTCCCTAACATTGAACTCTTTGTATCACGTTGAGTTAGAACAGAACTGGGAACAAGGAACATTGTTTAGAAACTAAAAGTTCTCTTATAATCAATTCTATATGGTGCTGAATTTCTTTCGATACTTTATCTAATTTTGTCAATTAAAACAAACCATAATTCATTAAGGCAAACAACCAAGTCCCAAACTTAAATTCTTATGATCCTAATACAAACAGGAATAAAAATCTAATTTAACTTGGCTTGGCATAAGATATCCTGGGACCCTAAGAATTAAACCCTAGATTTTGAAATCACTTGTAATTGAACCCTTGTATCCAAAAAGTAGAAACCTTGTTTCCTAAATTACAGACGCATCATACATGATAAATTAATACAATGGTCTATAAATTTATCCCTCTTTCCGCATTGTAAAAATTAACATATATATTTATATGTGAGCTTGACATATTCTGTGTGTGCAGGAAGGTGAAGATCACCTCCAAATGGCACACCCTTTTGGGACAAAGGTTGATAGAGAAATATCCACTGTTAAGAAGCAACTTCCTGCATTTGGAGGTCATCAATCATTATCATGGCAATTGCAGAAGCAGCACTCAATTGATAAGCTGAATTTAAAGCCAGATCACTCAGAAGGTTTGGTGTCCACTCTTGGTGGCTTACCAGCCAATACAAATTCTTCAGTTGTCAGGACTGGGAATCGGTCTTTTATGCTAAATGCCACCACAGGAATGGCCAAAATTGCCGGACAACAGCGATTTGATTCCGGGGGAGCTGAATCCCCTTCTGCACAGTCACCTTTGCACCAACAATCTGCATCACTGCCAGTAACAGTGAACTATCCTCATTCAATGCGAAATTTGGCTGAGGAAAATTTTCCCCGGACTCTTAAAACATCTCAATTTTCAGGAGGTCTGCAAAGCCAATATATTAGAGATCCCTCGCCTACCCTTCTTCCCAATGTTCATGTTGGTAACTTGCGAAGACCACAGGAAAAGGACATGCAGGGTCCATTATCTTCTACAACTTTTCAGCCAAAGCTTCTGCAACAGCAGCTAGGCCCTTCTCAGGCTGATGTTGCTGTTAAAACAAAGAAGGCACCCCAGTCTAAAGTTTCTTTAGCCAGAGAAGTTTCACAAAAGTCAACCACAAATAGTTTGTCAACTGCAGCTCTGAAAAGTGGAATCATCCCAAACAAATCAACTACCAGTAGTCTGGAAGCAAGGAATCGTGCCTCTCAATCAGAGGTTCGGCCTACTTGGTCTAGTGGACCTACCCCTTCCACGTTAGTTTCTTCGGTGTCTGTGGTTGCATCACCACCCTCATTAGGTCCTGTGAATGATGATTCATCTACTCTGGCAAAAATATCTCAAGGGAAAGCTGGGCAATCAAGAAGGGTTTCTACTCTACCACCTGCTACCTCTAATATGAACAGTGCCTCAGCTCCAAGCTCAAATGCCACCAATAGTAGTAACTCAAATCCTATTGCAAACCTTTTAAGCTCATTAGTTGCAAAGGGTTTGATATCTGCAGAAACAGAATCACCGACTGTGCTGCCAGTTGAGATGCCAATACAATCCGAAGACAAAACTGAAACCATTACAACCAGTTGCTCTTTGCCAGTTGCTTCAGTTTCTGGTGCTGCAGCTGTCCCAGTACCATCTTCCAGGGATGAGGTAGATGATGTTGCTAAAACGTCTCTTGCCTTACCTCAATCAACAAGCACGGAAATCAGAAATCTCATTGGCTTTGACTTTAAACCTGATGTGATTCGAGAATTGCATCCACCTGTAATCAAGGAATTATTGGATGATCTCCCGCATTGTTGCAGAATTTGTGGTATTAAGCTAAAACAGAAAGAACAGTTTGATAGACACTTGGAATGGCATGCCACCAGAGAAAAAGAACAAAATGGTTTAATTAGGGCATCAAGAAGATGGTATCCAAATTCAAATGACTGGATTGCTGGCAAGGCTGAATATCAGTCAGAGTTTGAGTTTACTGATTCTGTAGATTTATATGGAAAGAAAACAGACAGCAATGAATTGGATACTACGGTTCCAGCAGATGAAAACCAGTGCTTGTGTGTGTTGTGTGGCGAGCTATTTGAAGATGTGTACTGTCAGGAAAGAGACGAATGGATGTTCAAAGGGGCTGTTTACATGAATAATTCAGATAGCAATAGTGAGATGGAAAATAGAAATGTGGGTCCCATTGTTCATGCCAGGTGCCTATCAGAGAACTCCAGTGTCACCGATACAACAGTAAGACTCATTATCCAATGTTAGGAGGGGATGGAATGGGTGTTTTCTAGTTTGATTTTTAAGTTTCAATTAGTCTATTTGACGGAATATATTTAAGATTTTGATAATGATTGATTGGGCCTGTTCTATTGTTACAGGAACATGATTAATGGCTTACTCTTATAGCTTTGAAGCTATATGATGTAATTGGATCAGAAGCTTTACAAAGGGAACCCAGGTTCACTCTGCATATTAAATTTTGATGCCCCTTCAATATTAAATTTATTGCCTCTGACTGATCTTTAGAGCGATCAAACAAATTTTGTGCTCCGTTTTTTATTTCTTGTACTCGGGAGAGAAAGAGATTATGTAATGTTGAAGTATATAAATGCGAGATAGTTTTTTGCAGCTAAACATGCCCATTGATGTGGTTGTGTTATGTTTATTTCACTATGGTGGTAGAATTTGCACATTCAATGCATCTTGTGATAATATGGGTCAAAGCACCAAGGCCATGTTGATCTAAACGTTGATTAACGTTACCTACTAGTAAAATAACGATTTTGATTCCTCTTGGATTTTCGGTTATCAAAATTTCCCTCTTTGGAAATTAAAAGGGGTTGGTACTGCAACTTCACTCATTTTTCTGCATTTCTCAGCTTCATAGACAATAATGGCTTATTTCTCAGCTTTATGATAGACAATTGTCATCCTATTTCTGTATTGTAAATATGGGTTTTGTGTATTTCCTGGTTATGTCAACAGTTGGTTTTAGTTGCAAGAGTACTGCCATTCCTGAAAGTACTGTATAACTAATTGACAGGTCGCTTAATTAACAGCCCTCATGTTCTGGTGTTTTAAACTTAAATGGGTGCGCTCCTTTATAAGCAAGTTCATCTCTCCTTTAATTGTATTTTTTTAATCACCTTTTAACTTCCGTCATCTCTTCACCTTGTTCCTCCTAGCTTGTAGCCATTAATTTCATTGTTGGCAACGACCAATAACATTAGATTTCTTTATCTTTAAAGTCATCATAATCTATCGTTTGGCCACTCAGTTCATAATGCATCAAAATTTTATTATGTAGTGTTCGCTACTTCAAGTTTGAATGATACCATAAAATAATTTAATATATGTAGTGTTCGCTATTTATTGGACAGCAAGGTGGTTGCTGGTTATTCTGGGCAGATTATGATAATTTTTTTTACTGTTGACCATCTTTTTATAGTTCATTGATTTGTCTTTAATTATATCAGTTAAATTAATTAAATATTATAAAAAATTAATTAAATATTTTATATTCTGCGTATTTAGTTTAGACTCATCTTTCATTTATTAGAAAAATAATCCAGTTTATGGGTTAGAGTTTCACGTTAAATATGCATGACCCTGGAGTCTGGATCGAAAAAAGATCTGTTTCATCTCGTGTATACACTTAGAAATTATAGTTGTAGTAAATGTAACCAATTAAAATTAATTAATCTGATCAAAATTAATTAATCTAATATAAAACTGGTTGTCAAAAGAAAGCAAATAGTAAGGGTTTATTAAAAAGAGTTTTTATTTTTAGTTTTTTAAAATTATATTATAGAACAGTTTCAGAAAGAGTTTTTAATACAAATTTATACTTAAATTCATAAAACTGAAAACAGAAACAAGTTTTGAATGTTTTTAAATTTTAATTTTTAAATACAGAAAAACAAAAACTGTTTTTGAATGAAAACTTGTCACCCAAATGAGCTTTTTAGTTTTCTGTTTATAAACTTGTCACCCAAATGAGCTTTTTAGTTTTCTACTTTTATAAACAGAAACATAACTTAAACAAGTCCTAAATTTACACAGAATAATACAATATATTTTAGGATGAAATTGCATATACTCTTTTTATTCAATTTTTTTCTCTAAATCTACTGTTAGTTGGTACAAGTGAATTTTCAGTTGAATCAGTGATAGGTGGTACAAGTAAATAGTATCGATATACTAATCACTAATTAACATGAGGGTGTGTTTGATGTGAGGATATAGATAAATTAAGTGTATAGTTTAACTTATCGAGGGATAGGACAATCAGTTGTGGAGTCTATTATTTGATAATCAATGCACGGAACAAAAAGTTCAATGCAAATTTTACAATAATATCATTTCTGTTTTCTAAAATTATTTTCATTAAAATATCCAAAGTTAGAAGTTGAGGGAATATGCAAAGTGGGATAAGGTAGTTAGTTACTCAATAGAGAGAGAGAGTGAAGATATTTTGGATTTTTTAATAGTTGTGTCATGAGACAAAAACTTGTCCTTTAGTTTAGTGGAGTACAAATATTTTGATTTTTGTGCTCTTCAGTATCTCAATTTTTGTACTGTTCCATGTATATTTTTCAAATCAAACAAGTAACAAGTACTACTTTCGATCCTTTTTATAAGACCCTCTAACCAATTCACACGGATTAAAAAAACTACTAACAACCTTATTTAATATCTTGTCTTATCATAATATATCAAATTTACCCTTATTTAAAGTCAAAATTTTCAACAAATACATTAATTGTATCCTCTATTCCTTCATTTATTACAAGGGTAGACAAGGAAAAAACTAATAATTGTTTCTTAAACTTTTTAAGGGGTCTTATATATAGGACAAAAAAAATTTCTCCAAAAGGTCTTATATTTAGGACCAGAGGTAGTCAACTTTTGATGTGCTGTACCTTGAAATCAAACGCACTCAGGGGCGGAGGCTAGTGTTGCAATGGAGGGGTCCTGACCCTATTGAGAATTCTTTTTATTAGTATGCATATATAAATTTTTGTAATGGCCCCCCAAAATATTTTATAATGGCTCCCCATTGAAAGTTTTTTTTTGTGTATCAAACGTATTTTACAACAAAAACTAATTTCTCTAAGATGTAAAGATTATCAAAATTACTATAATAACAGATGTATTTTATATTTTAAGATATTATATAATAATATAATATATAATAGCATAAAAATATACATAAAATAACTTTACAAGATGTGTTTCAGATTTAGAAAATATTATATAATAATACAATATATAATAGTAATATATAATAACAAAAACATGCCTAAAATAACATTTGAAGATATGTTTCAGATTTGAAAATTATTATATAATAATATAATATATAATTAATATATTATTATCGTTAAAACTTATTCAAGAAGTTAGCTGTTTCACAATTTTCATTTTGTCTCTAAAACAGTAACAAACCACCTCTTGCCCTCTTCTCTATATGTGAATTTCCGAAATGCTAAAACTAAACCTCTCAAAATTTCCACTTGATATTATTTTGTGCTCTCTAACCTTGGAACATACTAACATAGTGCGCTTATAAATCATCGCTCCTTACTCGATATCTACACCTGGGTTAGTTAGTGAGTCTTGATTGCTTCTCCTAATTTCCTAATTTGTTTATCGCTTTGAAGTTTCAACATTACAACAATATTGCGCCTTTGTCTCTTTATTAAGAGTAAGTTTTGCAATTTTAATATTTTTTAGTTGTAACTTATAAAGTTTGTGATTTTTTTTTAAATTTTCTTTTTTCTTATGTTATTGTTTGAACTAATAAAGTGTTGTGTACTGTTATTAATTAACAACTTGCTCATATTAGTAATGTATTGCGTCTTTCTCATGTTAATTTTCTTTGTGATTACCACTTACGTGACTAAAACTAGATTGTGATTTTTCAGTAATAATGTATTTTATCTATTGTAGCTAGCAGTAAAATGAAAACAATTGATAAATTTTATAAAAGGAATACAATTGACGAATTTGTGCATATAGCTTAACTATTTATATTGAAAAAGAAATTATTGGTTGTTTCACTACTGAATCAATTATAAATGAATTCAAATCAAGCATCGTTAGGTTCAATTTTCTTAGGTAAAAATTATAAGTTTCTCATCTTTATTTTCAATTTTTACCTCTATTTTATGTTTTATAAGTATTAATTAGTATAAAATATTTTCATTATTAACTATTTTTAATATGTTAATTTTATAAGTAAATTTAATTTAAATGTTTGGCCCCTCCAACAAAAATGGGCTAGCTCCGCCCCTGAATGCACTCCAATCTCATCACATATGTATGGGACTATACTGCATAGATTTAACTCCTCTAAAATGAGTGAGTATCTAAAATAAAAATATAAGGATGAATTTATTATTCATTCAATGTGAGTTAAGATTGTAATTCAAATCAATAGTTGATATACTCTTATTTTTTTTATTTTTTATAAAGGAACTAAATCCTTTTTTTTGTCAACTGACACCTCCTTGTACTCTGTTTCTTTTTGCTTTATCCTTGAGTGTTGTTGTATTGGGTAATTCCCATGTACTACGACCCACCTATAATAGGGCCATTTGTTTGATTCTATCGAAGTATGGATCAGTTGAAAAAAAAAAAAACTGCTTAAAAGTCTATGGCCAATGTTTTTAGTTTTTGCAAATTAAAAGTCACTCGATCGTTACTTTTGTCTTTTATCTATTAGATTTTCAATCTCTAGTCTCTATCTTTTTCGTTCTCTCTGTTCTCTACTACTATATTCAAGAAATTACATGAATATTTGGTATGATATTCTTTTTGTGGTTAATTCTATAAGTAAGATCATGAAATCTAAAGATACATGCATATAAATATTGCTATAGATCACTTAAGAGGTCTTATAACTTATTTAAAAAATTATAGGAAAAATGACTTTGCATTTGCATTAGAATCTACCAAAGAAATGGTTATCAAAATGGACATAGAGCCCAAGTTCAATAAAAAACGTAAGATTTACAGAAAAAAAAAAAAAACATCTTGATGACATTGTTAGTGATGATTGATAAGATAACTCATTCTACTAAAAATTCTTTCACATTATTGATTATTTTTTATTTATATTAGATTAGTCAATTTCTTCTTTGAAGAGTCGATTTGAACAATTTTTAGAATATAAAAAGTATGTTTTGTTTTTTATTTGATTCAAATAAATTTAAAACTTTCGGGGAAGATGAATTGAAAAGATTTAGAGTTTTGAGGATCATTTTGATATTGATGGTCTTGATTTGTCTTTAGAATTAAAGCTATTAAAAGAAATACTAACAAATAAAATTAGCAGACCATTAAAAATATTGAATTATATAAAAAAATTGTTTTTTTTTCAAATACATATATTCCTTATATAATATTATTAACATTATATGCAATTGTCGTGACTGCTAAAAGAAGCTTCTCAAATTTTAAATTAAACCATATTTGAGATTAACTATTCTACAAAAAGCTAGATTAGCTAGCTATATTATTTACTGAAAGTGAAATGTTAAAATTACTTGATTATAAATCTTTAATAATAAATAATTTTATAATTCAAAAAACCAGAAAAATAACATAAAAATTATTAATCTATATTAACATGACTCATATATTAATTTTCGCTGTCTCAAAATTCTTAGTCTTAGATATAACCCTGAATGTATCTATAATTTGGTGTTCTGAAACTTTTTTTTTTTTTTGTTATATTACGATCTGGCAGTAAATTTATACAAATGAGCTTTGCTATATTCTTTTATTTATTTTTTTATATATCTTCTTAATACTTTGTATAGTAACTATTAAATAGAAAAATAAGTACACTTTGTGCAACTATGAAAAATAATTGATACATACATTATTTTAATATATAGAAAGATTTATAAAAATATTTAGAGAAAAAAATTTAGAATTATCCATACACAAATGGATTTCCTAGTTTCACTCTTATCAAGAAAAGGTAAGTATTTTTACAAGTCAATGAAAATGTCAATGTTTGGCCGAAAAATGAACAAATGCTAAATTTCAACGGCAGGTGCACACTCATGAATATATATTATTCTCTCGGTTCTTATTTTTATTAAAAAAAATATTTATTAAAAAAGTAAAATAATTATTTTTATTTTTATAAAAATAATTTTTATATTTCTTATATTACCTTAGTTTGTATCTATATTTATTTCATTAATAATAATTCATAGTAGAATATTAATTATTGTTTCAATTAAATATAATAATAAAATTGATAATAATACAATTAATATTATCTTAAAAATATAAATGAACAAATAAAAAAAATTCTTAAATGAATAAATAGAAAGAAACAGAGAGAATATATATTGTATTTCACTTGAGGGGAAGGTCAAGATTATTATTCTCAAGTGTGAAAGCCAATTAATTTCCAACTTAATTCATTTTGTATATACAATACTTTATAGAATTTATTTTAGACTAATGAGATTAGGTAACATTTATCCGTCACTACTATATTATTCAACATTGATTTTATATAATATGTTCAACAAATATTAAAATATTAAAAGACAACATTTTTTAATGATTTGATAATATTTTTTAAATGTTACTAAAATTTTTTAGTAATGTAGCCTTTATATAACATTTAGTAAAAATATTATAAATGTGTAAAAATAACAATTTTATTAATTTTACAATATTTTTTAATAATTTTTTTAAATATTACTAATAATCAATTATGTAGTAGTGTGTTAATATCCGGCCTTCATAAGTTCATATATAAGACATTAAGCATTTTTTATTCTCAAATAATCAGCTTTTGGGTTGAGTTACTCTTCCAAATTTCACACTGGACATGGTCAGTCAATGTTGAGTTTGATATAAAATTACTATTTCTCAATCTAATTGTGTGTATATAGAAATTAATTTGTTAAGGAAGACAAAATTTATTTCGTGCTATAATATAATATATATTTCAAAAAGATTAATCATCGATTGAGAGATAATCTTGCAATATAAAAAAAATGAAACTTATTTTTTTCATAAAATATCTATTTATAGCTTCTTAATTTGTGTGACTTTGCATAAATTATAAAATGAGATAATTACATTAATCTCCTTTAAAATTTGCGTGTAATAGATTTATCTTTATTTAATTTTTTAAAATACACTTGCCTTTAAAGTTTGTACCTGCATTAAAATTATCTTTGTTCTTAACCTTTTTTTTTTGTTAATGACGTTATTATATGTTTACATAACTCATTTTAATTCTAAAATGATGACTTTATTACTAAGGGTGAAATAATAAAATCATTATCATAGAATTAAAATAATTCATGTGAACAACAATATCGTTAACCAAAAAGTTAATAATAAAGAGATAACTATAATGAAAGTACAAACTTTAAAATGATAAGTAGTATAATTTAAAAAACTAAAGCGAAATCTAAAAAAAAAAACTAAAACGAAATAAATGCAATATACTTAAATCTAAAGAAAATTTATATTAATTATGCATTAGAGAAATTAAAAAGGATAAAATGCATAAAGGATCCTTGAGGTTTTACAAAATAGCACAAACCTCCAGACTTAAAATAAATAAGCACCCCACACCATTTTCTATAATAGACATCAACTATAATAGAATATTTTATCAGAATATTCCTATTATTGACCATAGTTAAATCTTTCTCTTATTTTTTTCTATAAAAAAATTAATTTTTCTACAATAATTTTTTTTTGTGCAAAATTCATCTAATAAATTTTCTCAAGGACACTCGTTAAAGAAATTTTTTCATAAAATAAAATAAAAATTTATGGAGTACTTGGTTACATTTACAGCTACTTATGTCTTGCTACATATTACATACACTATTACTTTGCTATTATCTAATGTTAACCTTTGGGTTATTGAAGAATTTATAAATTTTACAATCTTCATTGTAAGTAAAATTATTTTGGTCTTTTGCTTCTTTTTTTTTTATTTGTAGCAGTGGTTCGGTTATATTTTTGAAAGTTAAGGTTGTTATTTCCTTTTGTAACAATGGTTTTAACTAATACTAATATTACATATTTTAGGCTATTGGAATTAAATTTTAGGAGATGCTCTATATCTTTTGTATAAATCTTGTCCACCAAATATGATAACAAAATAGTATCTTATCTTGTGAAGCAATAATAAATGTTGAACTTTGCTTAATTAGCTCATTTGTAAATTATTTAATTTTTATTCACAAAAAATAATTTTTTTATTCACAAAAAATAATTTTTTTATTCAAAAAAATTTGTTTTATGAAAAAATTCTTTAATGAACGTCCTTGAGAAAATTCAGTAAATAAATTTTGCACAAAGATCGAATGACAGGAAAATTATTTTTTTAACTTACAAGAAAAAAATGAGAATAGATTTTTTTTTATCAGCAAAAGAAGGAATATATTTCAACAAGAGCACAAAAAGCACTTCAATTACTACCACTACAGGTGCATGTTAATGTAGAGAGATTTAACTATGGTTACTAATAAGAATATTCTAATTAATGAAGTATTCATTTGATATTAGTGCATGTTATAGAAAAAAAAATGGTGCATATTAATGGAGAGAGATTTAACTATGGTTACTAATAAGAATATTCTAATTAATGGAGTATTTCTTTGATATTAGTACATGTTATAGAAAAAAATGGTATAAACTGCTTATTTATTTTAAATTTAGTGTTTTGTGCTATTTTATAAAACCTCAAGGATACTTTGTGCATTTTACCCGATTAAAAATGGTTAAAGCTCTTTTGTTCAATAAGACAAAATCAACCCTTGGCTGGGACTGACGGCTTTAAATTTAGTGTCAACCCCTACATTGCCTTCACATTTTGAGAATTGACTTATCTTTCTTAATTCAAATCACATGGATGCATAGGCCAGTAATTAATTTTATTCATTCGTAGTCTTTTTGCCTATACAAAATGGCAATGAGGCATGTCGATTTTCAGCTTTTCCGTCTCAACGCAGACCTGGTTGATGTATTATATATTATTATAACATAATTGATTTTTAACAGTATAATTTTAACGTAAATATTGATAAAAAAATATTGTACCTAAAAAAGCAACATTAAATAATTTCATAATATTTTTAAATATTGTTAAAAATCTTAAGTAATATAGTCTTTTTATAATATTTATAAAAAATACTGCGAATACATAAAAAAAATATTTTAACAATTTGATAATATTTTTAATAATTTAATAACTTTTTCTAAAATATTAATAAAGATTAATTATGTTGTTGTGTTCTCAAGTGGACTTTAAATGGCATCAACTAAGTTGAATAATGGGATAAAGTTATCCTTTCAAGAGTATTAATGGAATTTATCATCATCACGATCATGTGCAAATGGATGGACAAAGATAACAAGATAGATTAGTAGTAAAAATACACTACAGTTCCAATAAAAATTCGAATTTGAGTCTAAATAAAGTATTAATTAGTTCCTCCATCTCATTTTACTTTGTCTTGTTTGGAATATTGACTTGTCTCAAATAATTACTTCTCATTTTAGTAAATTAATAATGAAGTGTTAATTGAACGTTTTATCACAATGGCCTTATTTATTTTAGTGTCTCACCTAATTTCTTAATAATTGATACATTAATAATTTTAAGTCCATTTTTAGAATATTATTTTAGTAAAACAAAACCTTTCTAATGATAATAACTATTACACCAAATTATTTTCTTAGGTAATGTGCATAATGTTAAACAACAGACAAAATGAAAAAGAGAGACTAATCAAAAAGATAAATTAATTTTTGACTTTGATTTTTTTTTTTATATAACAAAAAAGTTTAGTTAAGAGACCGGACATGACCTTGTAGTCATGGGCCTAAGTACACACCATCTGGGTTAACACCCGTTAGCATTTTTGACTTTAAGTATCGGTGGAAGGGATTAGCACCATCCCTTTTGTGAGTGACACTATCATTTTTAATTAATATATAGATTTATGATTTTTATATATAAAGGGACGATGAGATTTCCAAAATTGGGTGGTCTCAATCCCTCTCACCTTGAGTATCAAGCAGGAAGATATACCCGGGAATGAATGGATGGACAGAAATTATTACTTGTTCCAGAACTATATATATAAGCCACTTTTAATGGAATTGTCAAAAAAAATAGTAGTTAAATCATTAAAAATGTCTTAAAATATAATTTTTTTTAAACTATGTCCCTAGTAATATTGTTTTCATAAATAACAAAGTTAACCGACATTTCTCTTTCTCTCTCTTGTTTTATCATCTCTCACTTCACTATTAATTGATGAATCATTAAAAATTATACTCCTTGTGTCCTTATAGGTAAGACTTCTAGAAAAAAAATTATTTGTCCCTTTTTATAAGGATCTCTTTGAAATTTTGTGCACATTTAATTAATTTTCACTAGAAAACCCTAATGTAATAAACTATTTTTATGTGGTTCAAAATCAATAAATATAAAAAGTTAATCAGAGAAAACTTCGCTATCTCTGATGATAATTGGACAAGATCAACTAAGTGAAAAGAGAATAAAATAATTGGTTTAATAATTAAAGGATAAGTTTGAAAACTAATACAAATTGGTAGACAAATTTAATGACTTTATCTAAATTAACCAATTTTCTTAATTTTTATGTCTTTTTTTAGAGGGACTTATGTATAGGGACGGAGGGAGTACATGGATAGAAGCAAAGAAAGTCTCTATCAATGTGTTAATTGGTGAATTATATTAACGATCATAGATTCTTTTTTAAAATGCAAATTATATATAAGATCAAATGGAGTACTAATTTTTAAACGGTTTTTGCTAACTATTATCTTAAGGGTAATAGATAAATAACCCATAAGTAAAAATATTGCATTAAAAATCATAACTAAAGAAAATGCATTTACAACATTAAATACTACACTTTTTTTATAAAAAAAATTAATTTATTTATAAATTGCTTATGTGTTACTCTTAAGGCAATTATTAGAAGGGTTTTTCTAATCTACGCAACTATTGCACAGGATAAGAATCTCAAAATAAAAAAAAATGTAAGTAATAAATGCATATTAAACACCAAACTCAATTAATGTAGGTTTCAAACCAATTAATGTTTATTGTCAAAAAAATTGCTTAGAAAAAGAATAATTCTAAATCTTCTAGGGTGTTGTTCCTACTATTAATCCTCTTACATATTAATAAGTGAGTAATGTATTTATTAATTCATTTTATAATTATAAAATACAAATGCATTTATCTTTTTATTAATACTCTCTTTGGTCTTTATTATAAGACATAAATACATAAATCACGCATATCAATCAAGTTAGTTGGTTGCATCAATTTTCTTAAAAATTTGGCTGATATATCAATTTTATCCTTTTCTTAAATATTGTGTTTAGTGGTTGATATGATAAAGTTAAGGCATTTAATAGGGGGAAATAAGGAAAGTAACCATAACTATTTTATGGGATTTGTGTAATGCATTATAAAAGGACCACAAAATCTTTTTAATTAAAATGTGACTTATAATAAGGACTAGATGGAGTACTTATTTTGAAAAATAAATATGAAAATATTTAGAAGAATAAATAAAAAGATAGTATAACATTACTCTTAAATAGTAGTAGGTAGTTCCTCGGTACGAATCCATTTGGGCGCACTTTCGCCCCAAAAAATAAGGATCTTGCTAAATGGTACCTTTAGGGCATTGTTAAGATTATCGAATTATAAAAATGATGTTTTTTAATCTGTGCAATATTGCACATATTAAGCATCTTAAAGGAAAAACTTTTTATGGGAAAAGACAAAAATTAATTGACTTATGTTTTAATATTCATTTACTACTTAACATTCTTTTTTAATTTAGAATTTTTATCCTGTGCAATATTGCACAGGTTAGAAAAAAATTATAAATACACATTATTTAATGTCTCGATAATATAAAAAAATCATTTTTTAATAAATTTTTACCTCACTTACCTTTTCTAAAAAAACTCTTAAAAAAACCCTTTTTGAAATGTAGAAAGAAATTGAAAACATGATAAGAACAAGCAAGTGACCCAATCTTAACGGCGTTGAGAGCATGTTGGGCGGTAAGGGGTTGAAGAAATTAAAGAGCCTCCATCTGTTCTATTGACTTCTTACAATTACCAATAATATTTGCGTTGACTTTCTAACTTTTTGGATTTCAATTCCATACTTGTACTGCATTGTCTCTTTTTCAGTTTTGAAGGGTTAGTAGTTTCTTGTTGCGTAGATTTTGAAAGTTCTCGTGTTGATGTAACAATTCGTCTCTCACGACATCCGATTGACTTTTGTTATTTCAACTCCAAGGAATACAATTCAACGGTTTTCAATTGTCAAATAGTACTCCCTAAGTCACGGTTTTAAATCTTACACTATCAACACACTTATTGTTTTTATTATTTTAAAACTATAATTTATGTTATTTTTCAGTATGTTAATGGAGTATTTAACAATTTTAAATTGATGTGAAATTTTATAGAGATGATTTATATGATAAATAGTTTCAATCTAACGATAGGTTTCGTGAAAAAGAACTTCGACATATCGTTTCTAGTTGGCGTAAGAATTGGTATAAAACTAATTGATGTCAATAGATCCTAATTATATATATATATATAATGTTCTTGCCTAGGCTTAAGTATAGAGAATTGTCTTGTCGTCAAAACTATAAGACCAAGTGCTCTTTTATAGAATGAGAGATATATGAGGTATTTATACATAAAACCCTAATGTATCTAGGTACACCATGATAATTTTGGGGAGGAAATTTTGCTGGTCATAATGAGAGGCAAATGATATATATGCACGCTGATTGATTGCTGGCTTGAGTTCAATAATCTTGTGGTGCTCTTTTGCACTCAGGTCTTTTTGGCTGTCTGTCAACTTGATAACATCGAGATGAAGTTTACTTACTTAGCTACACGATACGATATGGTTCAAGCCAATAAATCTCAAAGCATTAATTGAAATAACTTGAAAATATCTTAAAAAGGGTTGACCTACTAAGGTGAGACCAATAAGTTACACTAACCAAAATAAAAGTAAATAAATTATAAAAAAATACTCAATTCTTAACCTAACCAAACAAAAGAATGAAAGTATATTAATAAAAATAAACTTAAAATAACGTGCCAACTCTTTCATATATTATTATATTGCACATGATAAGAATCTTAAAGTAAAAATAAAGATAAGTAGTAAATGCAGGTTAAAACAAAAATTAATTAATTTTTGCTTTTTTCTATATAAATTTATTTTATAAGATACTTAACTTACGCAATATTTCAAAGGTTAAATTTTTTTTATTATATTTGCTTCTCAATAATTCATCTAGGTCATTTTTTTTTCTTTCAATTTATTTTATTTTAAAATATTTTTTAAATTATCATATCATTTATCATGTTTTTATTTTTTTATTTATTGTTGTTATTTTACTACCCCTACATCTTAAATAAAACTTCTGTATTTTTTGTAGAATATCTATTATCGAAAGCAATAAAAAACAATGACTAATTCTTTTCTTAAAAGCTAAACATTTTTACTGAAAATATTCTCTCTTTCATAAAAAAAAAATATATATCTTTCCATAGAAAATTTATTTTTCCATCAAATTTTTATATATATAGAAGAGTGAGCCACTCACCTTATAAATCTCCCACTGTCGTCTACTATCAATGTTCATCTACTCGCTTCCTACGCTTTCCCATTTTCCACGTTCAACATGTCCCCAACTCATCACTTCCAATTCATACTCATTCTCCTTCTCTCCCTTACTACGCTCACATGTTTCGCTACCACTTCCGTTCCACAACAACTTCTCCGAGGCTTCTCCGCCTCTCCACACCCCTCAACGACGTCGTTTGAGGCCGTCCTCACCGACCCCACCGCCAACTTCTCTCTTGGCTTCCTCCGCCAGAACGGAAACCAGCTGGCACTCGCCGTCCTCCACGTGGAATCCTCCGAGCCATTCTGGATCGCCAACCCCACCCGCCTCGCCTCGTGGTCCGACACCACTCGCCTCTCCTTCAACGGAAGCCTCGTCCTGTGGGACCCACAAACTGGCGCGTCGTGGTCAACCGCCACGATTGGAGATCGCGTGAGGCTCCTCAACACCTCCAACTTACAAATACTTAACGGAGACGTTACCGTCTGGGAAAGTTTTCACTTTCCCACAAATACCCTCGTCCAGGGACAGAACTTCACCGCCAACATGACGTTAACGTCGCTTAACGGTCTCTACTCGTTACGGTTAGGCGAGGATTTCATGGGCTTATACGCGAATAACAGGAAAGCGCCGTTATTGTACTGGAAACACACGGCGTTAGAAGCTAAAGCTGAAATAAAAGAAGGAGAAGGACCAATTTACGCGCGAGTCAACGTTGAGGGCTATATCGGAATGTACCAAACGAGTTCTAAACCCGTGGACGTTGAGAAGTTCAACAGCTTCCAACAATCCCTCGATACGTCGTCGTTTCTGATCCTACGGTTGGAACCGGACGGGAATCTCAAAGGCTATTATTGGAATTCCACTAACTGGCTTCTTAACTACCAGGCCATCACTGAACTCTGCGATCTCCCCAGTCCCTGCGGTTCGTACGGTTTGTGCACGCCCGGTGGGTCCGGGTGCTCCTGTTTAAATAACCGAACCCGGTTCGAACCGGATGGATGTTTGGCTCGAGATGAAGAAAAAAATGATGACGTGGATTTGTGTAAGGAAGGGATTGGTGTAACAAGAAACGGTTACACGGTTCTGAGGAGGACCGGAGTGGAGCCACCTCATAAGGAGCTACTCGAGCACGAAACGACGTCGTCTTTATCGGATTGTGAGAATTTGTGCGAGAACAACTGTAGCTGTTGGGGAGCGTTGTATAACAACGTCACCGGGTTTTGTTTTCTATTGGATTACCCGATCCAGACGATGCTGGGTTCCGGGGACGTATCCAAAGTGGGTTACTTCAAGGTCAGGAAAGGCGCGCAAAAAAAGAATCGAGTTCGGGTCCGGGTCGGAATTGTGGTTGCGGTTCTGGTGGGGATTATTATTGTTGGCGTTGGGATTTGCGCTTTGAGATGGAAGCGGAGGAAAGGGGTGAACGGACTGTTGAAAGAAGAAAACGGGGCTTCACCCGGCCCGTATAAGAATCTCGGGTCGGCGAGTTTTAGATCCATTGAAATGAGCAATAATGCCTAATAAGGAAAAAAGTGAATGAATGACGCAAAGGGTGACGCATTTTCACGGTTGAAGTTGATGTTTTGCGATTAAATATAGTCCAAAATTTGGACAAGAACAGATTAATTTTTGGATTGGTTGGGGGTGTAAACGTGGGTCCCATCTAATCTAATATTTTGTTTGTGGCACGATCAGCTTCCCACTCACATGGATGCAATGGTTGGTGCACCTGCGCATGTGATGTGACCCTTCTACGCCTCACGAGTTCTTTGACCCTTCTTAGCTCAAAGGCAAGTTCTCTCAAGTATTTTATTGGTCAAATAAAATAATTTTGAGAGTTTTATTTGTAAAAACTAGAGACGAGACTCATAAATTTTATTTTTCTTTTCTCATATTTGACTTAAATTTGAGAGGATCGTAAGTGACCAATCGAGTTCGGGTGAAAAGTTAGACTGAATTCAAATTACGTGTGCTTCATTTTTATATGTTGCGTTCACACCAAACGGGGAAGCAAGTGGGATTTTAGATGGAGAGCTGAATGAAATCGAAGATGAATAAGGTATTATTTTGAGGTTGGAAAAATCAATCAACGTCAGAGATCGAAGTTAAACTAAATTCTTTTCTAATTTTGCTGTCGGAGATACATATTTTATATTGCAAATTGTAGCATAGTGTATTTGACTTGAAAGTGAAACTGCGACTACTGCACTAGAAGATAGTGCGTTAGTTAAAATTCTTTGCCCCTAGCAATGTTGCATTTCAGCTGTATCGTTTTTGTTCTCCTCTTGATTTTTATACACCTTTATATGGTTAGTGTAGTCTGAATTTTTTATTTTTTATTTTATTTTTGGTGATAAGTGTAGTCTGAATCTTGATGCTGCATCAATTATTATTTTCGATATTTGAATTACATGACCGGCTAACAAAATAATAATGATTAAAAAAAGAAAAGGAGTGTACTGTAGGCGCACGAACTGAATTTGAAGGGAAGTCCAACTTTATCTTACATTTCTGCTATCTTGTACCCTTTGTTTGGACAAGAATGATTGATAGGCAATTATGGGTTCTCATATACAATGTTTTTAAGGTATTAATAAAAGTTATTAGAAATAAAAAAATAATTATAAATATATATTAATTTTTTAAATATTAATTTTAGGTACAAGATATTATTTGACTATTTAAATAGTATTTTTAAGATACAAGATATTATTTGTTTATAATTATTAGTGTATATAATTTATTTATAGCACACTTAACATAGTTAAATAAATTTTTTATTTTACTTTTTAATATTTTTATACAAAAAAATAATTAAATATGAGAGTATATGGATTGTATATGACTAATTGGTGTATTCAAAACTTTTTCTTTGTTTAATTTGGAAGAAAGGGAAAAAAATAGAAGACAAAGAAAATATATATAGGAGAGAAAGAAAATAGGAGAAAAAAAAGGAAAAAATAAAAAAAAAAAGTATTTTTTGAAATAAGAAGAGAAGAGAAACTTTTGTCTTCTACTCTGGTAGCATCTTTAAATTTTAAACACTACAACATAATTTATCATTAATAATATTTAAATAAATGTTGTTAAATTATTAAAAAAAATATTGTTAAATCGTAAAAAATGTTACATTTGTATGTGTGGTATTGTTTTAGAGGTGTAAAAGGATAGAGATAGAAAGGTAAAGTAAACAAATGAGAAAGAAACTAGAAATGTGATAAGTTATATTATATAATTATAATATAATAAAAAAGAAGACTGATTAAATAAAAAAAGTATAAATAATGCGAGAGTAAAGAAATGTAAAAACCATAATTATTGAAAATGATTTATCATATCTTTCATTGAAGAATGAAACATTAGGAATTTTTTTATTTTATTCTTACCAAAAAAAGGTGGAATTCTTTTTTCGGGTCAAGATAGGTTTCATTCACCAATAAAGTCCGATACAGTTGGCAGATAACTGGGTCCTTTAAGCATTTTGATAGAGGTTCGAATCTTGGCAGTGCGTATAGAGTAGACTTTGTTGGGAGAGGCAATGCCCACTTCGGTGATCTTTATCCCTCGAAAGAATTAGTCTTCGACTATCGACGACGGGAGGATATCCTTAGTTAAAAAAAAAAAAAAAAAGGTTTCATTCATTAGGCTTTGCACATATCTTATTTTTGGTCAACTTACACAAACGTATCAAACAAAGTAAAATGTACCACGCGCGGGCTGGATAAATTGGGCTTATTTTCTTATAATAATTGGCCGTTTTAGCCAATTTGGTCTAATGCAAAAATCTGATTATGCCAAATGATAGGTGTGTGGTTAACTTGGAGTGTATTTGAGTATAAACAATTTAATTAAGTATTTATATTATAAGTTCAAGTTAAAAAAGAGTTTACTTGAAGGTATAATTATAAAGCTTACTTGAATAAATTAAAAATAATTTAAATTTATCACTTATTTTAATAAGTTATATATAAACTCTTCGAAATACATTCTTAAACTTAAAGGGTTAATTACTTCTGTAAGTTGGGCCTAGAAACATTTTTTTTGGTATAATTACGAGTTTTTTCACCTTTAAGATGCGATTAATTTCGTTCGCACTGCATGGCTGACGTTAGCCCCCAAAAATTTGACATATGTGAGATTCAAACACTAGACCTCTCGTTGTGGATCCCCCTTTCTATGAACTTAGCGGGGCCTAAAAGCATTTGAGTAATGAGAATAAATTATGATAACTTAATAATAATATTTATTTGTAAGTTGGGCCTAACTTTTTTGTTTAGTTAGCTTTTTATGTTTTAGTCTTATATTGACCTCAATTATATTCAGGTGGGAGTGATTGAGATCATCTAATTTTGAAAATCTCACCATCCATTTATGTATAAAAATGATAAATCTATATACTAAAAAGCATGTGTCACTTCCAATAAGGATGATGCTAATCCCTTTCACCTTATTCATTATTAAATCTTTTAGGCTTTATCTTTTAGAGCGAGAATGTTTTAGTCTTTCTCAAGTCTCTGAAGCGGCCCAACAAATTTAGAGGCCCAAAGCAATTCTCTGATATGAGGCCTTTTAAAATCATTAGTGATAATAAACTTAAATTATTTGATTTTATTTAAAATCTATTTTATTTTTCATTTTTTAAGTTATAAAATCATTTAATTATTAATTAAATTGTTATAATTAATTTATGTAACATTTTATTTAATTAACAAATAATAATTTTATTTTACTTAACTTTTCTTTAGATATTATTATTGACTTTAATTAAGATTTTACTAATTTTAGTCGTGTAAAATTTATTTTCGTTGTTAATATTATAGAGAGAATATTAGTTGGGAAAAAACTTGTTTACTCTTATAGAATTGGTCTTTCATCCTATTAATAGGATATGGTACCTAAGAAATAAAAATTAGCAATGAATACGTTGAAAAAGAACTAAGACTAATTATGAAATTAAGTATATTAATTGATGTACTAATTTTTACTAGTATAATTTCTTTTAAATGATATTTTTTAATCACTAGTATCATCATATTATTCAAATTAAATATATTTTAATCACTTATTAATGTTAATTAACAATAAAATAATTATTTGAGGCCTTTTATTTTTTAAGAAAATTGGGTGCCTAAAGCTCTTGCTTTGGTTGCTTGGGCCTTGAGCCGGCCCTGAGTGTCTCCAAGCTCTCATGCACTCACGCCAACATTCAGGCTCCCAGTCTAGCTTGATTGAATGACTCACTCACAAATTGAATGAATAAGAAGGATTTCTTATGACTGCTACAACACACTAAGTGTGGACAGGGAGATTTAGAAACCAATACATTTAGTTATGAAGAAGATATGATTAGAATGAACTTGGAAACTACATGAGGACACTTGGATTGATAAGCTCAGATTGTGGGCTTTTGCTTGAAGCTTGATGAACTTGATGTGTATTTTGTTCCTCATCTTGTCCAGGCCTTTCCTTGTATATATAAGCTTTTCATTTGAAAATCTGGTCGTTCTTTGCCCGTTTGTAGCCATTAGAACCACATTTGAATCATTGCTTGAAGTTTAAGCAGAGATGACATCATCCTATTCTTTGTGACAATGATGTTTAGATTGGATATAATGTTCCAACTCAATTTGAGGTCCAATTTTGGATTTGAGGTTGTCCATCGTCTTCTAAGCTTGATCTTCTTATGTTACACTCAGATTGACTCTTTCATGTTTAGATTTTTCATTGAGATTGAATTTAATGAAACTATTCTGATGCAGAATCATTTGTTCTAAGTTCTGTCAGTCTAAAGTCATTACAAATGTCTTACTATGTCTTATGAGCATAATTTGACTTCTTGACATTCTTGACATTAATGTCATCATGAGATAATTTAGATTTGATCTTGAACTTCTATCTCATGTGAATCTGAGCTGGTTAGTGCAGTTAGATTAGGATTTTGGTTTGTTTTCTTGAGTAGATATTCAGAAACCCACTCTTGATTTTCTTTAAATTCTTCTATGATGTGATCTTGATCTTTAGTGAAGAGTCTTGTGACCTTGAGCTTGTGCTTCCTTTGGTCTTGATGTGTGAGATATGTCCTAGTGTATCCATCATACTTATAATCTAAACTCTAAGTAGATACGATCTCGTAGACTTGATCTCATATTACTTTAAAGGAACATGAATCTTGATGATATTAGATTTTCTCTATATAATACTCTATGGGATTGCAATTTTAAGTATAGAAATTTTGCGCACTCAAGTGGTCTGTTAGATTCCAAAGCATCTCAAATTTGCCTTAATCCTTTTATAGCTAATGATGGATTTGTTATCATTAAATTATATGCAATATGAGGGATTTGACTTAACACAGTAGGCTACCCCCTATCTCTACATAGTTTCCTTCAACTAAGGGAAAAGATCATCATCAATAAGAGAAAAATAACTATTATGAGCTTAACGACTCAACCTGGCAAGGAGTCCAACCTGCAAGATAACACTTTAAATCGTCCACCTCGGCCTCCAAAGCATGACCTTGAGGAAAATAGGTGCAAGTTTAAAGAATAGAAGATCCATGACAGATTTAAAAAATTGTACTGCACTCAACTCGAGCAAAGAGCTTATCTTTCGTGAGGTAAACAACATAGGCATCATGGCTTACATCCGCCTTTACCTCCACCCCTACTAGGCGCTGACAAAACAAAGACATTTGAGTATCTTTGCACATTCGGGAAATTGAAAAATAAATGTTGACAGCCCAAAGATCACATTGAATAGCTTATCCGAGAAGAATGTTCTGAAATTTTTCTCCCACTCTTTGGCACAAAATCAGCTTTTGAAACATAAGGGTCGATCATCCATTGATGACATCATGGCTCCCTTGGTTGAAGAGACTAACAACATGCTTAAAGTATATCTTCTACCAAGAAACTACAGACCTAACAAAGGCGATCATTGCTAAGATCACGCTGGAAAACTACATACACCACCTTTCAAGATCATGAAAAGCGTAATCTCCAAATACAATGAGAAGAAATGACAATGTGCATAAGAAGGAAACAACTTTATATAGGCAAAGGCTCATTCATTACAAAGCTTTGAGAAACGTCTCCTCAAAAATCAATTTGACAAAACAATCAGCAGATATGTTTCCTAGAAAAGTTAATACGCCTTGACCACCTTCCAAGGGTTTCAAATATTAACTCGACGTGTAAAACACTAGCTTCAACTTGACCTAATTGGATCTGATTTTGAGTTATATGCAAGTCACTTTAGCCACAAACTTAAAGGACTTTTAGGGATCATGTATCGTACATGCTCCAACTTAACCCAATTAGGTCAAATCTCGAATTTTATCCAAGTCTCTTTAGCCAGAGGCTACGAGACATTTGGGGCTTATGTCTCGTACCGGTTTCAACTCAACTGATCTCCTATCACAATTACTTTCATCCAACCAAGGGTGTCTCATCGACCTTATCGAGAAAGAGTCAAATTGAGCTCAAAAGTCAATTCGACTAGAACGCATAAAGCCCTCCATCAGGGGGCTCTGCTATCAATCCTCTTCTGTCAAGTGAATTACTCACCATCGGCAATCTAACATTAATGACAAAGATCCTTCTCTCCCGATTAAATGCCGACCCTAGCTATATTTGTATTGTTGTATAAATGCTCTTTCCTTTTGTTGTACTCTTATTCTCACAAAAAGACCAAAGCTACTATTTTGATGCTTAGGTGAAAAATAATATTGTTACTGGTGTCCAAAAGTTTTGAGTGAAGAAAATTATTCTTGTATAGTTGTGTTGAAATGGATCGATCCGTGTTTACCTTATCACGACGACGAACTAAACACATACTTAAACCTTACTATATGTTGTATATTTATATGTCATATCTAAATTTTTAATGTAGTCAAAGATGCATCTTCATTATACACAATACAAAAAGAGAAACATATATGTAAATCCAATGTCCTAATGGGAAACATATTTTATCCCTAGGCATACAACAACTTATTAACTATAAAAATTGAAACACAAAACAACCAAGATTTCACCATCTTGAGTATTCCTAGGTCTTCAACAATGTGTATGGACCAATAGCACATTTTTTGACAAACCTCCTCAACTTGGCCTACCAAGCTAGAGGCAACTCTCCATATTGTATCTTAAGGGCAAATCAACTACAAGTGTCAAAGTTCATTATTGGGCATGATAAGTGCTTATGTTAAGTAATTTTTTTATGAATCTATGCATTTATTTGTATCTAAATTCATAAAATTAAGGATTAAATTCTCCTAATCTAGAATAATTGAATTTATATGTTTGGATTTAAGAGTTTATTGCATTCTAATGAAATTTGATCTTAGTGACGTTAAGCATCTCGCTTGAGCAAGTCAATACACCCTAAATTATTGCATTATGTCCAAATCAACTTGAGCGAGAAAGTTGATACAATCTTCAGTTGTGCTTCAACGAGAAATCTTTGGCTTGAGCTAGAAGTCAGGCCATTCTGGTCTCGCTTGAGCGAGAAAGCTAATCACCCAAGGCCTATATAAGGAGGTTTTGGACGAAGTTCAAGTCATTAGATTTAGAATTAAGAATCCTAGTGAGAGAAAGAGAAAGAAGTGAGGGGGGAACTCTCTAGCTCTTGTTCGACCAGCTTGTTTTTTCATTGACTCATCAATTGTACGGTGTAACAGATGTACGTATATCGTGAGTATACATATATCATTACTCAAGCAAATACTTGTGATATAATTATTGTTTATGAAATGAATGCATATGCATACACTATTGCTGGCCATGAGTCATAATGGCTCCTGCGGTGCCCCTCCTTCGGTGACTATTCACCACAGCTTCAGCATTAGTACAATTCTTTTCTTATTTTTTTAATATTACAATTCTTTTTTTCTCTTTTCAGCATTACGACTATTCTTGTCAGTTTGGAAGTTTAGAACCACTGAATTAGGCTCCAAGCAAATGAACATGCTTCTGCAGGCAACGGTCATGTTCACGTACAATCCCCTTCCCTTTCCAAATTAAATGCAAGTCTCTAACTCTTACTAGGCCCCTTTAAAATGTAGCCCCCAATGTCTTAGATCAAGCCAAAGTTTTAAAAGGGATTCGTTACAATTTTCGATATTAAACTAAAATATCATAGTTTTAACTATCACTAGATGATTATCAAAATCGCATCATATCATGATTACAGTTCGTTATAATCGCATTCAAGAACGACGACAACACAGGGCAAGGTTAATGTTTGACAAGAAACAACTGAGACTAATACCTAATTTAATTGTAAATAACTCGGACCAAAGCTAAAATATCTTTTTTGAGTTGAACACAGAGCAAGGCAGAGCATGTTTATAACCCAATCATAATCATAATTTTTCTCAAGGGGGCACTGTATACTGTGATGAAGGGGATAGTGTATTCAAGAAAGGGGTGCAAAGCAATTAAGTAGCTTCACTGTATAATGTTGCAACATGTTCTCTACAATAATTATTTTTCAGAGACATTCTCGAGTAAAATTAATGAATAACGAAAACCAATAGCGACTTTAATTTTTTTGGTTCCCTCATACAGCACGTATGATGTTACCTCTGTACCGTTGCTTTATCTCCCAATTGTTAACAGAAATCTTAGGATGAGAGGTTGGTGTCTCTCTGTCGCAATTCAATGTAGGAGAAGTCTTGGATTCTAATAGAGAAATTTACATTTACCTCATTCGATAAGACAAGTGGAATCAAACTTACAATTGGTCAAATACAAGATTTTATCATGTTTTACTTGACTAACCTAGCGATTTATATGAAATATTTGAGTGTGTGTTTAGTTTAGTGTTGATAGAATTGATTTTGGGTATATGTGATTTTATAAAATTGATTTCATGTAAAATTGATTTTAAAGTAACGTAATTTATGTTTGAGGATTTTTTTCTCAAAAGCAAGTTTAGAGTAAAAATACAATGTAAATATTTCAAACCAACGTGAAAGCAAGTCTCACCTTGCTTCACCCAAAATTAATTTTAGTAACCTAAAATCAATTTTAATTTTTTCTTAACACAAAAACAAGCAGCTGATTTATCAATCAAAATCGATTTTAGCTCTTCAAAATCAATTCTGATTCAATCCAACATTTTTTCAAACATGCACCAAATAATTTCATTTACAATACAAGATAAAGTAACAATTATTCTATACAGCTTAAGTTCTCTAAGTAAAATTAACAATCACTATGAACATATATATATATATATATAAAAAGTGTGTTGACACCAATTAGTTTGATACCAATTTCTTTTTATACCAATTCTTATACAAATTAAAAATGATATGTTGAAGTTCTTTTTTCATGAAACTTACCCGTAGATTTGCCAAGAGCTTGTAGCTCAAATGGCACAAGGAGAAGCTCTTGCAGTTTGAGGGGAGGGGTTCAATCCCCGGAAAACTTACAGTTAGATTTAAACTACTTATGATATAGATCATGTATACAAAATTTCACATTGATCTGATATAGTTTAGTACTCTATCAAAACACTTGTTATTTCCATTATTTTAAAACTATATTTTACGTTTCTTTTTTTTCATTATTTTAAAATTATATTTTACATTACTTTTTTATTAAATTGATGAAGTATTAAATGATCTTGAATTAATGTGAAATTTTGTACATATAATCTATATATTTTAAATCTAACAGTAGGTTCCATAAAAAAAAAACTTCAACATATTATTTTTAATTGATATAAAATAAATTAGTGTAAAATAAATTAGTGTCAACAAAAACAAATTATGGCTATATATATACTCCTATATATATTGATATAAGAACAAATCAATAGGTGTTCATGTTATAAGTTTTCGTGCCCACAAAGCTAAGTAACCTAAAATCTTACTTTAAACGAGTAATCTCTCAGATTGAATAATTTCTCCTTCTTCATGTTCCCCGTGAGATTCTACTTTCTCTCCCCCATTTTTTTTTTGGCTTTATTAAGCACATTTTTTTTTTTATCAACTAACTCATCAACTTCGAGCTCTATTCGTAGGTTCCAAAATCATATATCTTGGTTCGAGTTATTTTAATTAGCAAAGAATTAATTAAGAAGCTACACTATTATTTAGTAATATTGTGTGTTTGCTAATTTTATTTCGTTAAATTTATTTATTCCTCATTAAATTGAATTTGTTTCTGTTCGCTTTCTCTTTATAAGCTGTCAATGGTGGTTGCAATCAGATGTATCCCGAGACATTAAATTTCTTTTTATTTGGTCCATATATATGGACATGAAGTAGTGTTTTTCAAACTCCTATATCGTAAGTGACATTATTTTTATTTCTATCCAATAAACCATTCAATTTGAGGAGAGAAAACTGGAAAATTCAAAAAAGAGTTTGCGGCCTGTGGGGTTTTGCGGGCCTGACATGTTTAGGGTCTCGCTTAATCTGGTCTGTTTATTTACAAAGGTTAAGTTTATTAGGGTGGATGAGATTAGCACCATCTCTATTGAAAGTGACATCATTCTTTTTAATATATAGATTTATGATTCTTATATATAAAGTGATGGTGAGATTTCCAAAATTGGGTGGTCTCAATCCCTCCCACCATTTATTAGTGTGTGTTTATGTCGGTAAAACTTAGTTAGTCGTCTCAACTTAAGTTTGTTAAATTAAGTTTTGTTAAAAGTTAGTTTAATTTTTCAGAATTTATATTTGGATACTTTTAACTAAGAATATGTTTGACAATTGAATATTATTTAAATATATAGGTAAAAATACTTTTAATAGTTGTAATATTGCCTAACAAGATTTGTTCAACCAAAAAGAGACTCAAAACTTCCTTCCACCAAGCTTATAACTTATAGCTTGTAGCTTATAGCTTATAACTTGTAGCTTATAGCTTATCACTTGTGACTTATAATTTAATAGATGTGTTTGATAAAATTAGTTTATTAGGTAGCTTATATTTGTTAAATGACTTAAAAGGACAAGTAATAATTACATGTAATAAATTATTTGATAGAGTAAACATATAATAATTGACTAGAGGGTAAAATAAGAAAGAATTATTGAAAGCTACTTTTCATAAGCTATAAGCTACTTGAAGTAGTTTTCATAAGTTAGCTTATGAAAGCTAGCTTATAACTTATAAAAGTTATAAGCTAGTTGTCACCAAACACCTCCACTTAAGAATAAGTTACAAGCTATAAGCTATAAGCTCCTAAATAAGCTATAAGCTAGTGTTACCAAACACACTCTTTCACTCAACTGAAAATCGAACATACACTTAGGCCTCGTTTGGCCGGACTTATTTTGAGTTTATCTTCTACTTATAAGTAAAAGTCGCGCCAAATAGAAATATTAATAAGATCTTAATATTTTTTAAGTGATTTTTTTTAATGAAGGAAAGAGAACAAAAAAAGCTTTAAAATAAGTCATACATAGGAGCTTTTGCTTATTTGTCAACCTCTTATCTTCATTAAACATTCACTAACCACCATAACCAAGGCCAGACCGCCACTTACCACCACTCGTGACTACCCTCCACGCCTGCCGCCACCGATCAATTTTTTTTTTAAAAAAATAAAATTGCTAAACAGCTTATGACTTTTTTTAAGCCTCTTATATGTACCTTTAGCTTAAAAGTGATTTTTAAGAGAAAAATAAATTGGACCAAACGGTACTTTAGACTTTTTTTAAAAGCCCTTTTTATATAAACAAAAAAAATACTTGGACCTTTAAAAAGCTTTTTAGACCTAACAAATCAATTTATTCATATATAATAATAAAATTGTGACCGGTATAACTAGGTCTTGTATGAAGGTCTAGCCTATATATTGCAAATAGGTTAGTTGGCTTGATATGAGTTGGTCTATTGATCTATTTAAGTTTTAGTATTATGTAGGCTTTCAAATATGTCAAAATTAGGCTTTAAAATTGATTCTTCCTATGTTAATAGACTTGGCCTAGATCTTTAATTTTAAGATCAGATTAATGTGGACCTTAGTGTCTCGTTGAATATATAAAAAAAAAAAAATATCAGTTTGATCTATTTATACAAAATCCAGTCTAGCCTAACCTATTTTCATATCTAGTGAAACTAACTACCTCTTAACGAGACTAAAACTCTTCTAACCGGGGGTTGAGAGAATTTTTTCTTTTTTATTTATTTATAAAGCTCAAACCTAAGACAGAAAAAAAAATGTTACTTGAACTAATTACTTGTTTTTACTGTATCACCACTTTAGATAGTTTGTTGGAAATAAGTTTTACATCGCCTGCCTCATTTTTTGTAGTACGGTTTAAATACCTGTTGAATTACTTCTCGTATTACTAATTGATTTTATGATAGAAGCTTAACATAGTTAATAGAAGTAACTAAGGAGCAAAAACTGAAAAAAAAAAAAAGAAGTTAGAAAAGGTAGACCTGTTAAACTTGCCCGAATAAACAAGTTATAATTGTGGTTCCGACGTAACTGAAAAAAGAAGATATAATACAAATTTAAAAAGCACTGTGAGAGCGATGATACGAAAAGTAATAAGTAATTGAAAATGAGAATCCAACCTCAGTTTCCATTGGCTGTATTTTAAAAAACGGAAAGGATAAAGCTTTTGTAACTTATGGAAATAACTAACACCAAAAATAAAAAAGTAAATTTAAAGAGAAACTAGAATTATATATATTATTATTCATATTTGTGTTGGTTGTTTCTATCCAAGTAGGTGAATTTTGAAGCCTGGCTTTAATTAGTGGGGTCCAAACTATCACTCTCAAATTCAATCCTTGCATTGCATTTTCCTTTAATTTCCATTATTTCACACTCACCTTCGTTATCTTGTAACTGTTTTCCATCATCATCATCATCCTCCTCAACCCACATGTCATCTCTCATCACATTCTCATTATTTTTTTTTTAGGTATTTACCTCTCTGGATCGAAGGCTAATTGACGTGTATATAAGAGCTTGTTCGTTATTAGTTTTCTGTAGAATAATTGCTTTTTCTTTTAATAAAAAATAAAACTTAAATTTTTTTTGAAATGTTTATCTATATTTTTAAAAATTATCAGAAACAGAAAAAGTTATTTTATGCTATGTTTTAAAAGAATCAACTGTAATAGAATAAAAAATTTACAAAGTAATTTTTGCCATCACTGTAACAAAAATATAAATAATTTTTAATTTTTATCTTAATTAACTAAAAATAATTAATTCTCTAATTAAATTAATTAATTTTAAACAATAATGAATAGGCCTTAAATTATCTAAGTGAATTTAACCTCTTTTAATAGTCTTGTAATTAAAACCCATGTAATTGTACTTAAGGGATTATATTGATATTGTCACTCCTATATTGATATTGTCACTTCAATTTAGAAATTTTCATTTAATCTTACTTTGCTTTTTTACAAAGGAGAAGAGAAAAAATGAGTGACAATATCAATTATTAGAGTGTCAATATCACTTCCCTTGTACTTATACTTCAAAGATTGTTATCTCTTTTCTCGTAATTGAAGCCTAAAATTCCATAAAACTAAACATGGCGATTTATTACCTATATTATTGTACTTTAGATTCATATAGTTTACTCCATTAATCGTGTAATTTTGATCTTTGTAATTTTAATTGAGCGATTTTATATTAGTTTTTATATTATTTAAAATGTGATAATTGAGTCTTAACGTCCAATTTTTTTCAAAATTAAACTGCTCCTTATCAAAGCCACTAAAACTTGTGATAAAAATTATAATTTATTTCTTATTTGGGATTAATAACATCGTCAATATAGAGTAACGTATCATGTAAATTAGAGAAAAATTGAACCTTAAGATCCAATTTTCACATTTTAAATTTTAAAAGAACCAAAATCGTTTAATTAAAACTATGAGAACTAAAATTACACAATGAACAAACTATAAGGATTAAAAATGTAATTAAGCCTATGGTTTAAGAATGTGCATAAGGATATCTCATAAGAAGGTCTGAGATTCAATTTCTGTGAAAAGCATTCTCTTGAAGATAAGGTTAAGACTGTGTTTACCAAAATTAACTTATAGCTTATAGTTTTTAGCTTATGCCTTATAGCTTATGGCTTATGGATTTTAGCTTATAACTTATTATTGAGAAGTAGTGTTTAGTAAAACTAACTTATGATAAGCTATATGAAATGACTTAAAAGGACATATGATATATTAATATTTAATATAATGAGATGACAAAAGATGTAATTATCCAAAAAAAACAAAGATAAAATTAAAATGAATTATTAAAAGTTAAAAGCTATTTAAAATTATAACACTGATGAATATAAAAAAAATTGAACACTCATTCAATTAGTCAATAAAATTTAAAAAAAAAAAAGAAAATAAAGAGTCTCATTAGTTCTTAACTTTTTAGATTTGTTCAAATTATTGATCCTTAACATCTTAAAGAAAATGGTTAAATCTTTCTACTAAATCTTTCTATAAATCTTTTTATTCTCTTAATAATTTTTATAATTGTCATTTATTTTCTACTAAACATTTACTTTTTATCCTCTAATTTTTTGATTTGTGATTCATTTTTGTCCCTAGGGTTAGTTTTGTGTTGACACTGTTAACGAAAGCTCAACATGGTACGTTAAGTGACACATCAGACACTCAAAATATCATTGTTTTATTGCTTAGATAGCATATAATCAAAACATTGTCTTTTTTTCTTTTTTATTAATCCATGATGCACTTCAAAAGCATTTTTCTTTCTAAAATTTTAGAAACGCCTGATTTTCGGTCAACCCAAGTTGACCAACTTGGGTAAAATAATACTCCCTCCATTCTAAAATGTAAGACACTCTAGAGTTTTTGCTTGTCCCATTTGATTTTCGGTCAACCTAAGTTGACCAACTTGTGCACATTTAATTTTTTTTTACTATTATACTCTTGCTATTCAACCAATTGATGATTTCAAAACACAATAAATAAAACAAATAAATGAACAACATTAACTAAAAAAGAAAGAGAGTGAGATGATAGAAAGAGATTGAAAGGGTAAATTTGGAAACTAATGTTTTTTGTTAGACAAATTTAATGCATTTAACTAAATTAACCACTTTTATTAATTCCCACAATATTGGTCTAGGGGATCTTACATTTTGAGAGAAACGGAGCAATATTTTGTGTTTTTAATTTAAAAATTAAAAGGTAGGTAGGGAAAAATAATATTTTAACTGGTTGGCTAATAGTTGGTCAATTTTTTGTTAGCTAAAAAAAAAATTTGTTTTAGAAATTAAGATTTGTTCTTCAATTATATATGACGTCATTTTTAGCCAAAAAAAAAAGGTTTTCTAACATACAAATTGAGAACGACATAGTTTTGATTGCCCAACTTAACATTTAATTGTCATATTAGACTTCTGTTAACGGTCTCAAAGTTTAACTAACTTCGGAGACCAAAATTAATTGAGGATCAAAATGTGAGAGATGCAAATAAATACAGCATCATAAATGTTAAGAACTTATGTGAACTTTTACTAAAAAATTGGAGGATGTATTTTTTTTTAAAAAAAAAAATATGAAATTAGTAATTATCAATCAATTTTGTCCCAAAAAATATTTAAAAGAAAAAGAAACTTTATTATTTGAAATTAAATCCATCCATTAACTTAATGACAAATATATTTAGTGCTCTAAGGATATTATTTAAGAATTTAAATGTAGTAAAAAAAATATTGGAATGTGTAGATTTTTGTATTTTCGAGAGACAGAGCAATGTGCTCTTATGATTATTTTTTTACTTCTAGTAATCTTAACTAGTGTCCTAAAAACACTCTATATCAAGACTCTAACTTAATTCTTTAAAATATTAAAAGTAAGTCAACTTAATAAATGTTAGAAATAAATTAGGAACTAGATCACTTCAGGTTTTCTTTTTTTTTTGAAGAATTATTTTTTACTCTCTGACCACTATGCCAATCAGTTTGATGCTTGTGGAAGGATTATTGCTTTATTGAATTTCAGGAACTAATTGATTTTTATAATAAGAGAACTAATAAAAAAGTGATTGTAATCTCCTAGAATAAGTTGATGATTTCCTCAATTGTATACTATTCAATGCCTTGCATTGCCTATTGTGATATGCTATATATACATTTGTTATCAAATCGAAAGTTAGCCCACACATATACATATCTAAAGTATAGTTGACATTGGTTTTTATTTTTTATTTTTTTCTCATAGTAGTTGACATTGGTTTTATAACATTAAAATATAACTTTTGTCTTTTATTTTTTTAACAAATTTTTATATTTATTTTTTATTTTTGTCAATTTAATCTTTTTTTCTTGACACTATCTTGATTATTTTGTCTTAATATCGTTGAGTGCTTTAGTAAAAATATCATAATAAAGTCAAGAAAGATGTGAATCAAAAGGTTTATATTAGTGTAAAAAAAAATAAAGAGCCAAATTAACAGAAATAAAAGATAAAAAATTAAAACTAAAATTTACTAAAAAATAAAAGAACAATATAATATTTTAAGCTTTTTATAATTCATACATATTTTTTTGATATTATAATTCATAATATTAGAAATGGTCAAACAAGGATTAATTAAAATTTAATTCCATTCAATGATGGCAAAAGAAGCGTAGCAAAAGTAATAATTTTAATTTTTAACCAGGATTAATTATAATTTAATTCCCTTGAATGATGGCAATAGAAGCGTAAGCCGTTTAAGATAATACATACAGAAAGCAATTCTAATTTCAATTAATTTTTTTGCTAGGCTAAAATTGTGCAATTGAATTAATTTCACGCATTTCGTTTTATTTCCATCACATTTTGTCTTCACTCTTATTTATCTCACACAGCGGAACTTCCTTCTCTCTCTGCAAATTCTTTCTTCCATCGTAAGAATACACCCAGCAACCTTACTTTTTTATTTTCTTCTCAATCCTTTTCGTCTGATCAATTTATTAATTTATTTATTTCTGATCCCCAAACAAACACAAAGAAACTCTTAGTTTTTTTTTTTTTTATAATGAGAGGCATAGCGTCGTGTTACAACGAACACGCGATTAGAGTTTCCGATTCATATTGTTCATCAAAGCCGTCAAATCAAGCCTTTCTCCGTCCAAAACTCAACCATTCAACCAAAGACTCCGTTACCTCCGTTTACAAAGTCAACGTTAATTCAACGGAAAAACCACTCTTCATCACTCTAACTTGGACCCGAAAACAACAAGGCTTCACGATAAACGTTAGCGCCTCCGATTCTCCGTGTTCGAGCCCCTCTCAGCAATTTATTAGAAATAGTAAAGGGAACGAGAAATTGCAATTCGAAGAATTCGAAGTTCAAGTGTTATGGGATCTCACGGAAGCGAAATACGAAGAAGGGCCAGAGCCGGTTGATTCGTTTTACGTCGTCGTTTTGGTGGACTCGGAATTGGGGCTAATTCTCGGAGACAAGGAAGAAGAATCGGTTTCAGGTTTCAAGACGACGACGTCGTTTTGGATGGTTTCTAGAAGCGAACGGTTTTATGGCGCGGCGGTATACGCGACGAAGGCGAGATTTTGCGAGACGGGAGTAACTCACGATATTTTGATAACGTGCGTTGCGGAGGATGAAGCGTCGTCGAGGTGTCACGTGCTATCCGTGTGCGTGGACAAGAAGAAAATGTTGGAGGTGAAAAGGTTAAGGTGGAATTTTCGTGGGAATCAAACGATTTTCGTTGATGGTTTGGTTGTGGATATGATGTGGGATGTTCATGATTGGATTTTTAGTAACAAATCTGAAAATAATAATAACAAAAATAAAAATGCAGTGTTTATGTTTAGAACAAGAAGTGGACTTGATAGTAGGCTTTGGTTGGAGGAGAAGAATTTGCAGAGAAATAAGGAGAATGATAGAATTGGATTCTCTTTGTTGATTTCTGCCAGTAAGAATCCTGATTGATCCAATCTTCTTTTTTGCAATTTTTTTCCTTTATGATCAACTGTTAATTTTTTTTTTTATGTTGAAAAAATGAAAGAAAACTGTTTTTTTCTTCTTCTTTCAGTTATGTCTGTTCATTGAAAGGTTTATAGATAATTATTAATTATTCGTAGTGTCAAAGTAATTTTTTTTTCTTTGATGTAATTATTTGAGTATGCATTATTAATTTTAAGATAAAAAAAATGTTGTGAGGAGCTAGGTATAAATAGAATAGAATTGAATGATTTTGTACATTTGTGTTAATTGATGGTGATGAGTGGACGTTTGGACATGCGTTTCTGGTACTTGATGTGGCACAACTGGAGTTTTCATATGAAATCATACACGGCACACTTCAATTCAATCTTCAATTCTCCATTGCCTCTGTTTATTCATAACTTTTTATTTTATTTTAATATAAGAGTTAAAATAATGTGAGAACGGTTTGTGAATGTGGGTAGCAATATTAAATTTGGAGTTACCATACTCATTTTTTGTAATTTTTTGTTTTAAAGATTTTTAGGTTTTTTGATACACTAAAAATTGAAGATTAATTGATTTTAGATAACTGAGAATTTGTAGTTTAAGTAGTATAAGGAAGAACTCTATTTAAGATATATGTATGTGACTGATAAAAAAAAATTGGTTTGAGATAATTACACTGATAATTCCCTCTTACTTGTAGGTACCGGGAGATTAGTTTAACTTGGAACAGGTTTATGTGAAACGCTAATGAGAACCAAAAAAACATGTAAAACGCTCATTACATTTAATTTATATTTGAATAAATGACAACTACAAATTTTTTTATAACTTTACAGAGACAAAAAGGATGGTTCTATCGTCTAAAAAATCTTAGATAGAGGGGAGTAATGGATTGGGTAACCGACGAATCTGAACAACTCAAACCAAATTATTATTTTTAGGTTAGATTAGGCTATTAGGTTAGTTTGAGTATTTTTATAGTGAACTCAAACTAATTTGGGTTAGGTACTGAGTTTGTATTTAAAAAATTCAATGAACCCAACCCAGCCCAAATTACCCAAACTAAATTTCTAAAGGTGGATGGGATTAGCACTATTCTTATTGACAATAACACTATCTTTTTTAGTATATAAATTTATGATTCTTATATATAAAAAGGATGGTGTCACTCCCAATAAAAATGGTGCTAATTCCATCCTTCTTTCTAAATTACTAATTTTATACGTCATTTTACACCTTTACTTTATTTTTCACTCTATTTACGTTAAGATTAATATATTGTATAATTATATTATTATGTTATGTTTTATTTTACCAAATAAAATTTCTAAACATATATAAAATTAATAATATGTCACTATAAATTTTATAGAATTTTTTTTAAAAAAATAAAATTTTTGTTTTTTATTTAATAGGATAGACCCAATCACCCAACTCAATACAACCCAATCAAGTTTGGGTTGGGTTGATTTGGGTCAAGAATAAAAATTATCAAAACCGAACCAACACTCATTTAGTTTGAGTTGGTCTTCAAAACAGTGAAAAATCCACCCAACCTAACCCGAACCTACCCCTAACCTTAGATGAATGTTTTGCTCTTTTCTCATGTAATTGGAAAAGTTTAGAAATAAAAATTGTACAATTCAAAGTTATGGGACCAAAATTGCACAAATGATAAAGTCAAAGAGATTAAAATTACAGAATTAAAAGCAAAAGGGACTAAAATTGCACAATTAAAAAAATTGGGAGACCAAAATTATAATTAAGCTTTTTTTTTCTTCTAACCATAATTAATTTATGTTTGTTTTATTTGTGTATAGAAATAGAATAAAAGAAAGAGTGATTGTGAAAATGGAGAGTTGAGTTATTTGAACTCATTTCTGTTATGCGAATATCCAGCAGATATTATGCCTTGCTTTTCGTTTTTGGTGAAGTATGCCTTGCGCTTAAGTGCACCATAGAGTCATAAAGATTCTTTTCTTTTCTTTTTCGTCATGTTTTTTCAACCAAAACACTTTTGAAGGAAATTATTAGAGATAAATTGTAACTTTTTATTTTAACCCCTAACAGCATTGTAAGATCTTTAACAAACAAACCTTAAATCTTAAACAAATAAACCCTAAATATATTTTTTTGCTTTTGGATAACTCATTGGTTTCACTTGATTTTAAAGAAAGCCGCCTGATGGAAGCCCATTTAAAGGCCCACATTGAGAGTCCACTATGGACAGCCCATTGATAGTCATTAGTGCCCCATTAGGCTTATTATCTTAGTAAAAAAATATTCGAAGTGGATGGAAAACCCTTATTTTTTAATTAAAAATAGTTAGTCATAATCTCACCCAACAGTGTCTTATTTTTCTGGATTTGGAAATTAAAACAAGGTTAATGTATATTAATTATATGAAAGAGTATTTATTTATTTATTTTATTTTAAGAGCATTAAATACTTATTATCATGCAATAATTTTCTTTCAATTCTATCCTTATATTTTTAACCTAAGTTTTATTTTCATATTCGGTTGATTGTTTAAATTAATATTATATTATTATATAATTTTTAATATTTTTTATTTATTATTTATTTTACTTTACCATTAGTATTACTAATAATTTGTAATTTCTTATCATGATGAAGCGTGCTAGTGCATTGCAAGTTTGGGATTTTCTTTTCATGGATCAACAATGGTTGAAGTATAATGTGATAAGCAAAATATTTTTGAATAAAATCAAATATTTTAAACAATTTTTAACAATGTTTTTGTTAATAATATGATGTATGTGACCGGTATGTATGGGTATGGAATTAATGTTTAAAATATAAGGATGAAATTGGAATAAAACTATTGCATAATGAGTATTTAATGCTCTTTAAATAAGAAATACTCTCTCATAGAATTTATAATATAATGTGATTCAAAGAGTAATTGAATTAATAGTTAACATATGCTCATGGGCACACAATAAAAAAACTGATTATTTTGGTCAAAAGCTAAGTTTCATTAACAAAGACTACAAAGGCCTAGTGTATATATAATGATATAAAATTAAACAAGTATGCTTGTCCATACAGATCTAACCCTAGAATGAATTAGAAACGATGAAACTCAAAAATTTCTTAATCATTAATAAGTAATATCACATAATAATAGATGTTGTGACTAAGAAAGGATCTCTGAACAGCTAAAACATAATTTTACATAACAAGATTCAATTTTTTTTCATTCAAAAAAACCTTAAAAAAGGTTCCACCTTTATAGTTAAAGGTGCAACCTTTAGCCACAAACCTTGCAGACTAAAGGTAGATTGATCAAATTCATTTAAAGTGTATCTTTGTCTATTCCCTTTCAACCTCAAAATGCCTTAGCCTCTTTGTCAGAAATCACAGCTCAATTGAATAGATTTGGGTTTGAGCTGGTCGTAGTTGAGCAACACATTGCAAAAGAGACAAAAATATAACCATATTTACATATTTACAAGGAAAAGAAGAGGAATTGGCTTCCTGTTTCTCTACGTAGAAATGGGCCTTCTGCCTTGCATTTATTTCTTAAGACAATCTTCTACTGTTTGGTGAAGCTTCAAAGAAACAGATGGAGGTCATTTTGAAATGCCTAGAGGTCTTATGTGAATCCTCGGGATAGAAATTCAGCTTTTTCGAAAGTAACTTTTGATCTTACGTGGAGCTAAAAGGCCAACCATTGATTGAAAATTTAGAAGTTTTGGATGGACCTCTAACTAGAAGCAAGGCTAAGAGATCAAAGAAGGCTTGGAACAAGTTGTGGTTTATATGTTTAAGGGCACATGCCCCTCTAATGAAGAATTTGATTCCAAGTTTATCAATTTAATTTGTGGTAATTAATAGGATTTTAAAACATATGTCTCGAACTTGTGGTTTGTGATTTTTCATATGTTCGGACAGCTTACTATTGTCTTAGGGTTAGGTTTAGAAAAAAAGCTCATTCGTTTAGTTTATCGTTAATTGTTTGGATACATTTGAGATCAGGAATAATTTGGTGAAAATAAACTTGGGAAAGGTTTTCTCTTGGTTTTTTAGAGTGCTACCTCAAAAATAAAGTCTTATCTTTGGGATTTGTTTTCATTGTGGCGATTCCTCAAAGGCTTTTTTTCTTTGAGAAGTGTGACGACATTCTTGCTCCATTTCATTGTTTTCTATCTTTTACATTTTATTTTTAATTCTCAATTAAAAAATTACCTTGTTCTACTATCATTTGGTATCATGAAGCCGTTAGGTACTTGTGAGGTAACTCTGGTTTTTTTCTAAAGTTTTTTTGAGTATTTCTTTCTTGTTGTCTTAAATTGGTTGATTCTTCCTATAATTTAAATAAAAAAAGAAATTGTCAACCAGTTTCGGGAATTTTTTAGCGTTAGTCCAAAATCTGATGCGTACCTGGGATCCACATACAGATGCTGCATGGTCCAGGGATCTGATGATGCTCCGAGATGCTCTGCCGTGGAGCAGGTGGTACCTGCAAGGACTCTGACGCTCAAGTCAGTAATAGCAAGGAGCGGAGCATATTAGGGTTAGATGATTGTACCTAGATTTACCATTATTCTCCGTATTTATACCTTTCATGTAGGTATTATTTTGGTGGTGTAGGCTGGCAATATGGGCCTCGCTGTCCATTGGACCTTCTGGAAGTTCGAGCAAGGGGACCGAGATATAGGTCCACAACAGTTTCCTACTAAAGTTGTGTTGTGGGGGAAGATATGTTTGCTTACTCTTCAAAATCATTGGCTTTTGGACATCCTAATCTTTTGTTGGTTATACATTTCTCTCAATTTCATTTCTAGACCAATGCAGCGTCTGTTTTTGTTGTGTGCATATATTCTCTGTCCATTTTTATTTCTTGGGAATTCAATAATTGCATATTGAACCTACCCATCTTTAAGTCTTATTTTTTATGTAAGGTTCATACAACATTCAATCTTCTTACAATATGGGTTTGTGGTTAATTCACTTTCAAAAGTTAGCTTGTAGGATGATGATTGCCACACCCTTATAAACTTAACAACGGTCATATCACTGATCAATGTGGGACTTCTAACAAATCTGGTTTGTTATTCCTTTTCATAAAACTTGTCATTGGCTTTGCTTTTGTTTTCTCCGTCTTGCTATTGTTTTTCCTAAGTGTCTTCTCAATTCCACTAAAGAACAATAATTGATCTGCAAAAACTTTTCTACGTAATAGCATAAATAGAAAATGTTAGCACATAGAGCAATAAAATGAAAAACAAACCTGAACTAATAATTACAAAACTCAACAATTAACTCTTAAAATTTCTCAAAAGCCATTGTGCTCCCCAATAACATCGTTAAAAACTTGTTATCACTTTAGCGTAAATCCAAGCTTGCAACTCGTTTTAGTGTAGAGTAAAAGCCTATTGAACCACATAGAGCACTTGTTTTTAAGAGATTCTTAGTAACCAATTGTTAAGTTAAAAAAAGGGTAAATAGGTTAAAAAACTAAGCAACTAAATTAAACAATTAAAGTAAAAGTGATTAAAGTTAAGTGAGAAGGATTATGATTGAATTTTATAGATTGCCCTCTTGTATTTTTGTCATTCAGGGATATATATTATTACTAAGAGTTAACTGTCAATTTGGTCCTCCAAAGATTATCATGTCACCAATTTGGTCCTCCAAAAAATTTTGCCACCAAATTAGTCCTCTAAAAGTTACCTTGTCACCAATTTGATCCCCAAAGAACTTTGTCACCAAATTAGTTCTTCAAAGATTTAAAAGTCTACCAAATTAGTCCTCCATCATGGTCCAATTTGATATATTTAAATCTTTAAAGGACTAATTTGGTATATTTACACATCTTTGGAGGACTAATTTGGTGACAAAATTTTTTAGTGAACAAAATTGGTGATAAAGATGATTTTAGAAGACTAATTTGGTGACAAAATTCTTTGAGGGACTAAATTGGTGACAAGGTAATCTTTGGAGGATCAAATTGATAGTTAACTCTTATTACTAATTTATTATCTCATACAATACACAACTTTATCAATCTCTCACATAAAAGATTCTAAAAACAACTCCTTATATACCGATCTTTCACTTATATAACGAGCTTTAAGAACACATATTAAAAAACAATCAATTCGTTGATAATTATCTCTAGCTCATTGAAGTTTTCACTCACTTCAGATCCCAAGTAGTATTTCTCAATCTAAACTCAGAATCTAAGATCATGAATAAATTAACTACATAAATTCAAACATTTAGAGAAGGAATAAAAACAAAGATTAATATATAAGAATAATAAATATATAAACTCAAAAGAATTTACAAGAGTTTGAAAGATCACATTCAATCCCAAAGAAGAGAACTTAGCTACTCATAGTAGTCATTAACACCAATTAGAGATTTAGAATTGGTTTATGGAACTTGAAGCCTCTTGTCTTCGGCTAATCTTCTTGTTCGCCACAATTTCTCTCTTTAAAATTCGCTCCAATTCTCACTTGTTCTTACTAATGACGTGAATAAAGGTTTAAATAAGAAACAATGTCGTGTTATGACGCTCAAGATAAAATAAGATAAATAAAGTAGGATTTCTTGAGATTTTCTATTTTTTTCTGCCTTATTTTCTAGGTCTTGATTTAATTATCTACAAAATAAAAAATTTAGGAATCAGATCTATAAACTCTTAATAAAAAAAAAGTGTTTGCAGTCTTTCTAGATTAACGGATATTTAAACAAGATATATATAAAATCTTATCCAAAAAGGCATTAAATATTTATCAAATGAATTAAAATTTATCACTTATCAATTTACTGTATTATTCAGTTATAGAACACTATTGTGAACTTTCACTTTGATTTTCACCTTTATCTAATATTATTTTAAGAAGAAAATTGCTAACAATTGTCTTAAATCCCTTATTAAAGACACAAAATAATGAAGTTTATATTGTAATTTGTAGTATTTGTTATTTCTCAACTTATTTAGATCACCTGTTAATAAGACCTCTTAAGAAACATTTCCTGTTTTTTTCTTAGTTGTTTTTCCATTTTAGCCTTGTTCACTAGCTATTTTTGCTTATTATTTTAGAAAATAATTGAATGACTTTTTTTTAAAGTATTAATTAATTAATTGAGGTATATTTATTTCACTTCAATTAGTGTTCTTCTGGCAAAAAAATCTTTTTAAGAAATACTCTGCTTTTTCTTGGTTTTTTTGAGCATTTTATAATCTTTTATCATTTTAAAACTTAAAAAACCATTAAATGTATTTTTTAAAAGTATTAATTAATTAATTTAGATTTTAAAACCATTAAATATATTTTTAAATATATATAATACTTTTTTAAAATATGGTTTCTATGGTGTCATCTCTATCAATATGTCATAATGTCTTTTTATCCAATCAAATTAAAAAATTGATAGAAGACAATCCGAACTTCAATTAAGTCATATTCTCCATTAATTCATTTAGATTTTTTTTGGTATAACCACGGGTTTTCCATCCTTATGATGAGACTAATTCATTTAGATTTGAATAGATATAAACTTGATTTGATCATAAAAAAAGATACAAAGTTTATTTTATTTTTAATTTGAATTTAACATTTAGTTTTTATTTTTAATCTAAAATTTATTTCTCTATTTTTTTAATTAAATACTTATATTTTTTTACATTATTAAATGTGTATTTGAAATTTAATTAATTCAAAAAATAATTTCAGTTTGATTCTTTTATTTTTTGTTCATTTTAGCTCTTTCACTTATTTTTGCTTCATTTTATTTTATTTAATAATTAATAAGAGTATCGAAAATTGTTGCTGCATGTGAGAAAAAAAGAAGACAATGATTAAAAAAAATTATTACGGGCATTAATTATTTATCAACAAAAATTAATACAAATGATGATATTATATTGAAAAGATAAATTACTAATATGAAGAAAAAATTAAAGGACCAAATTAGAATTTGAGATAAAGCTATGAGACTAAAATATGAATTTGGCTGTAAAAATATAAGAATGTTATTGTACAAATTTTCCAAGTGAAAATTTATAAAATAAAGCAAAATCAAGACGCGATTGATAGATTAATTTTATATACCTGCTGGCACGTATAAATCTCACTTAAATAGTATAATTGTATTTTAATTGTTATATAATTTTTAATTTAAATTTTAGACACGAAAGGTAAATTTTAAATATTATTTTCATATAAATAGCTATTATACTCTTCATTACATTGATATCTCTATGCTCAATAATCAATTACTTGTGTCACATTCTTCTGAGTTTTATAATTTGTTTCAGGCACAATTATCAATTATTTATACGTTCTATTAATTTGGAAATACAATTTACTTCAAGTTCAAGTACTAATTAATTATGTATTTTTCTTCTAAGTCTATTGTTTGCTCCAGGCTGGGGTAGTAGTTACCTAGGTCACATTTTTTGGGCCTAATGCTTGCTTAAGACTCAAGTATTAATTACTTATATTATCTTGTTTTACGTCTAGCATTTACATCAAGCCCCCATGAAACAGGTAATTAATGCGAACTGTATTTTCAAAATAATAGAACGAAATTATTGATAATTGGACTAGAACTAAATGATAAGACTTAAAAGAATGTGACACGAGTAATTAATACTTAAGCATAGGGATGACAACATAATGAAGCGTATACTAACTATTTATATGAAAACAATATTTAAATTTTACATTTCCTAACTAAAATTTTAATTAAAAATAGTATAGCAGTTAACAAAAAATTAAAATACAATTATATTATTTAAGTGAGATTTATTCGTGTCAAATTTATAAAATTTATCAGTGAATCACTTCTTGGTTTTTTGTTATTTTATGAATTATTATTATTATTATTATTATTATTATTATTATTATTGTTATTATTATTATTATTATTATTGTTATTATTGTTATTATTATTATTATTATTGTTATTATTAATTATTATTATTGTTATTATTATTGTTATTATTATTATTATTATTATTGTTATTGTTAATTATTATTATTCTTATTATTATTGTTATTATTATTATTATTGTTATTATTTTTATTGTTATCATTATTATTATTATCATTATTATCATTATTATTATTATCATTATCATTATTATTATCATTATTATTATTATCATTATTATCATTATTATTATTATTATTATTATTATGGCTAAATTCATATTTTAGTAGTACAACTTCATCTCAGATTTTAATTTAGTCCTTTTATTGTTTCTTCATATTAGAAACTTATCTTTTCAATATAATATGATTATTTTTTATTATTTTTTGATAATAAATAATTAATAAGAATGCCCACAATAGTACGTTTTTATCTCTGACTTCTTCTTTTCTACATCCAACAACTATTTTAGATATTTTTTAAATTATTTAATGAAATAAAATGAAGCAAAAATAAGTAATGGAGCCAAAAAAAAAAGAAAAAAGAAAAATCAAACTGAATTTTGGTATAAAGTTTAGGGACAAAAATAATAATTTTGCTTTGCTGTATATATTATAATATTAACCGTTAATTTATTTATGTTTTAACTAATAAAAACTCTTTTTTTTTCAATTAGTTTAAAGCTCAAATACTCATTTAATAATATAATCAAGACATAAGCATTTAATTAAAAAACATAGAGACATACAATTTAGGTTGACAATGGCAGAAAACTAGATGGAGAAAAGAAATGATTGGGTGGTGTTATGTTACCTTTGATTCAGTTGTATAAATAAGAGTGGCCTTGAGAAAATTCAAATGCAATTAGAACTATTGGTAAAATTTTAATTTCTTTGTATTTGTGTTTTGATTCAAATTTTGACTTTTATACTTTTACAATAATAATAGCCTATTATCATTTTAAATAGGACAAATATATAAGTAAAGACACTAATAATAATATCATTTCCTTTAGTAAAAAAATTAAATTATGTTCAAATTAAGAAAATCATGGACCTCAATATTAGTCAAACTATCCATTATAATATTGATACTTATATTAATTTTTCATTGTCTTTCTATTTATGTATGCGTATATTTTTGGAAAAAAATCACAGATTTAAGGTTTGAATAATATTAGTCAAACTACCCGTTATATTATTTTTCCTATATGCAAATTTGGCATCATATCACATTTTTATAGGGGTAAGTTTTTGCCTAAAAAGTCAATTAATTACTTTAAGCAAATAAAATGGTAATTATGATTTTATGATCAACATATATAATTATGTAATGTTTAAAACTATTTGATTTATTATTATCGTTTCATATTGTTTGCGTGGTTTCATTTAATCTTGATATTTAACATTTAGAACTAATTAATCCACATGTATTTTTTTCTACTCCCTCCGGTGTTTTTTTTTTGTTTTCCTTAAAATTGTCTTATAAGTATTTTTGTTTTGTATTTTGAAGATTCATTTAATCTTTTTTTTTCATCAATGCTCTTATTTAATGTAGGTGATATTGGATGCTAAAGAACGATAGATGAAATGATTAAAAAGCACCCTAAAAGACTAGGGGTGGCAAAACAAGTCTGTCAGGGCAGGCCATGTTGCATATTAGAACCTGTCAATCCACATAGCCCGATAAGGGCGATGCGAGCGAGTCTGCTATCTCGTTTTTCATTTTTTCTTATAAAAATACAAATTTACTTTTTGTATTGGGGTCTTAAACTTTACTAGTCTTTTTTTGTACCTTTGCGCTCTCTAATGCTCTTCTTTACATAATGATTTAATTTCATGCATTTCCTATTAATTAGTAATTTTTTGGATGATAAAAAGCTAAAAACAATTCAAGGTAAACAATTAGTTGTGAGTTTTAACATCCTAGCTATTGTTTGGAAGAGAAGTAAAAAAATGGGAGGAAAAAAATGGATAACGAAATTTATTTTATTTGGTTGAAGAGAAAAGAAGAAGAAAATAGCGGAGAATGAAAAAGTTGACTTACAAATTTTAAAGTTTTCTTTCCTCTCGAGCTGAGTGAAAAAATTAGTGAATATTATTCTTTGAGGGAAAAAAAGCCATGTTGTTCGTAATAAATTACTACATAATATGTTTTATGTAATATAATAATTATATTATATATAAAAAAATTATTATTAAAAAATATTTTTAAATCTTTATTTTTTAATATTTATGTTTACCGTTAAAATTTATTTTATTATTAATACGTTATTTTAATTATATATATATATAAATGACAAAAAAAATGAGGTAAACATTGATTTAAAAAAAAATTCAACATAAACTACCTTGTAAGTGGAGAAAATGGGGAAGGTAGTTACATACTGAATAAAAATAGAAGGTTAATTATGTCTTTTCTTAACTTTGCATGGAACAAGAAAGTTGTCCCTTAGTGAGGTACAAAAAATTGTCATTTTGTACTGTCCTGTAAAGTTTTGTCCTGTGCTGTACCTTAGAAATTAGCAAATCAAACGGACCCATTGTGTTTCAAATGCAAGTATATCTTATAGTAATTGCCTTCAATTATAAACTCTTAAATTACTCTTAAATGCAATTTAATTTTAAGTTTGACATTTTCAAATCTAACAACATGTTTATATCCCTAGTTAACTTATTATTTTATTTGGACTTAATTTAGAATCATTTGGAGAACATCATAATATTTATATAAATTATAAATTTGAATAGAATCGTCCATACTTGTAAAACTATCTTGATTCATTTAATAAATTTTTTCTTAAACGTTTCTTAAACATTCCAATATTGTTTGTTAATGATTAAATTAAAAGAGATGGGTGAAAATTCAAACAAATAAAAGAAATGAAAAAAAGAAATAAAAGAGAACAAAGAGCAATTGTGGAAACATCTAAATAATGTATCAAAACATTCACCACAAGAACTAAGCTGAACTTAGTGACAATGTCAAATCGCTAAAATCTATAGTACAACAATATAAAGTCCTTAAATCTCTATAGTACACATCAGTAATCACTTCGTAATAAATAAAATGATATACTATTAGGATACATATATAATTAAATTTAGCATTTAATTATATTGCTTGACTCATATACACTGGTGATTGGTGACAATGTCAACTAATTCACTACTTATTGCTATTTTTTTTTTTACACAATAATTTAGGTTGGGCACATGCCTATATTCCAATGTTTTATTTGTATCGGGGTCTTAAATTTCACTTGTGTTCTATACCTCTCTAATGCTCTTCTTTCTATAATGATTTATGTTAGTTCATCCATTTTTTATTAATAATTATTCTTTTACGATAATACAAATAAATCAAGCTAAACAATTAATTGAGTTTTAACATGCAAAATTGTCGAGCACTTCTTGAGTATAAAAAATAGTGAATATTATTCTTTGGAGGCAAAAAAATAAAAAATCATGTTGTTCATTATAAATATACATGGGCTTCAATCTAACTCATGGTTATGGGCGTTTTAAATTGTTAGTGTATTTTATAGTAATTGTCTTCAATTATAAAGTCTTAAATTGCTCTTAAATGTAATTTATTTTCATGTCTTGACATTTCCAAATTTGACATTGTGTTTCCTATATCCCAATTTATTAAGTAATTAATTTATCCAGATTTATTTGAGAATCATTTGAGAATCATATATATATATATATATATATATATATATATATATATATATATATATAATTTGAGAGTTAACTATCAATTTAATTTTCTAAAGATTATTTTGTCACTAATTTAGTCTTTCAAGGAATTTTGTCACCAAATTAGTCCTCTAAATATCATCTTTGTCACCAATTTGGTCTACCAAAGAACTTTGTCACCAAATTAGTCCTCCAAAGATGTGTAAGTATACCAAATTAGTACTTCAAAGATTTAAATATATCAAATTGATTCATGATGGAGGACTAATTTGAGGACTAATTTTGTAGACTTTTAAATCTTTGGAGAATTAATTTGATGACAAAGTTATTTGGGAGATCAAATTGGTGACACAGTAATCTTTGGAGGACTAATTTGGTGGAAAAATTCTTTGGAGGACCAAATTGATGACATGATAATTTTTGGAGGACCAAATTGATAGTTAACTCTAAATTTGAATAGCCACTATCCTATTACCAACAAAACTTGAATAGATGCGTCCATATGGGTAAAACTATGTTAACTCATTCAATAACTTTTTTCTAAAACATTTTCCAAACATATCAATATTGTTTGTTTATGATAATAAAATTAAAACGGATAAGAGAAATTTCAAACAAATAAAAGAAAAAAGAATAGAGCAAATTGATCGTGGAACATCAAAATGATCATATGATGCATACAAAAACAATCACGGGAGTTGAATTGAACTCATTGACATCGCCAAATAGCCAAAATCTAGAACACAACAAAATAAAGTCATTAAAATCTTTATAGTAATCACTTTGTAATAGATAAAATGATACACCATTAGAACACATATTTAATTTAATTTGGCATTTAATTATATTTCATGCATCCTATACACTAGTGACTAGGCAATCCTATAGCACCAGGTCCACAAGAACGGAGTGTATTCAAATATGGCGTGAACCAAATTGAATTTACATGGTTTTGTTCATATATTTCTTCCAATATCATATATTTTTTCGCAACCAAACCGTAACTGTAGACCTTCCTTTCTGTAGCAAAAATTAAGAGACCATTCATAACCATGAATTCTGTGACTTTAGGGTCTCTCTCCCTATCTCCCAAAATTGATTTTACTCTTTCTTTCAAAATTCTTTTCCAAGAACTAGCTTCATAATCTATCAAAATCCATATTGTGAAGACAGACTTTCTCAGTCTCACCAAACAAATGGACGATAATACATTAGTGGAACATAATACTTTGCCTTGCCATTTGAAAATGCTCATATCACAACTCAGGTCATGAGATCCTCTTCTAGCTTCTTTTGGGACCTTGAGCATTGTTGATACACCACTCTCAATGTTGAACGACATTATGTAAGGCCTAAAGTAACAACTAGTCTTGAGATAATAGGGAAAACAATCAGATATAAAATGAAAAGCTTTATTATAATGGACAGGCTTGTTGAATTTCAAGCTCCTACCACCAACAAAGAAGCTTTTTTCTATTGTTTCCCATAAACCTTCCTTTGATTTATACATTTTGCATACTCTAGAATTAGTCCACACAAGACCAGAAGGTTTTTCGAAAAGAAAGATGGAGAAAGAATCATCATCATGGAAGCATTGAAGGACAAGATCAGGATCGGAGTGTTGAGGAAGTTGTTGCCCTGAGAAAGGAATGGGCAACCATAATTTTGTAACAGGGTTGCAAATGAACCATAGATCATCTGGGCTCATATGTATGCTACGGCATAGAATCAATCCGTAGCTAGAAGCAACTATTCTAATTGAAGTTGATAGAAATTCTAGAACATCACTACATATGCCAGAGAGTGATTCTAGAGAATACAACTCAATTTGTTCGTTGTTGTAGCTCTGAATGAAGAAGCATGTGTCATCTTTTTCCATCCAATTCTGACTCTGCTTCAGACAAAAATGAGATTCTTCTAGACACTCTGAGATCAACTTGTTCATTGACTTGTCTACAGATTTGAGTCTGTAAATGAATTTGGCTGGTAGCCATGTAAATATAGTAAACAAATCGTTTTGAGACACTTTGGACCTTGCCATGGCTAGTATTAATGATATGCAATTAGACAAGCAAGAAAAATTTGATGAGAGAGGTTGACAATGGCAGAAAACTGGATGGAGAAAAGAAATGTTTGAGTGGTGTTATGTTACCTTTGATTCAGTTGTATAAATAGGAGTGGCCTTGAGAAAATTCAAATGCAATTAGAACTATTGGTAAAATTTTAATTCCCTTGTATTTGTGTTTCGATTCAAATTTGGACTTTTATTCTTTGATAATAATAATAGCCTATTAATATTTTAAATAGGTCAAATATATAAGCAAAGACACTAATAATAATATCGTTTCCTTCAGTGAAAAAATTAAATTATGTTCAAATTAAAAAAATCACGGACCTCAATATTAGTCAAACTATCCATTATAATATTGATTCTTATATTAATTTTTCATTGTCTTTCTATTTATGTATACATATTTTTTTGGGAAAAAATCACAGATTTGAGGTTTGAATAATATTAGTCAAACTATCCGTTATATTATTTTTCTTATATGCAAATTTGGCATCATATCACATTTTTATAGGGGTAAGTTTTTGCCTAAAAATTCAATTAATTACTTTAAGCAAATAAAATGATAATTATGATTTTATGATCAACATATATAATTATGTAATGTTTAAAACTATTTTATTTAATATTATCATTTCGTATTGTTTGCGTGGTTGCATTTAATCTTGATATTTAACATTTAGAAGTAATTAACCCACATGTATTTTTTTTTCTACTCCCCCTGCTGGTGTTTTTTTGTTTGAAGAGAAGTAAAAAAATGAGAGGAAAAAAAAAGGATAACGAAGCAGATTTATTTATTTGGTTAAAGAGAAAAGAAGAAGAAAATAACGGAGAATGAAAAAGTTGACTTACAAATTTTAAAATTTTCTTTCCTCTCGATCAGTTCTTGAGTGAAAAAATTAGTGAATATTATTCTTTGAGGGAAAAAAGTCATATTGTTTGATCTGTATATATAAATATGTCCGCCTAAACCTAACTCATTGTGTTTCAAATGCAAGTATATCTTATAGTAATTGCCTTCAATTATAAACTCTTAAATTACTCTTAAATGCAATTTAATTTCAAGTTTGACATTTTCAAATCTGACAACGTGTTTATATCCCTAGTTAACTTATTATTTTATTTGGACTTAATTTAGAATCATTTGGAGAACATCATAGTATTTATATAAATAATAAATTTGAATAAACTCGTTCATACGTGTAAAACTATCTTGATTCATTTAATAACTTTTTTCTTAAACGTTTCTTAAACATTTCAATATTGTTTGTTAATGATTAAATTAAAAGAGATTGGTGAAAATACAAACAAATAAAAGAAATGAAAAAAAGAAATGAAAAAAAGAAATGAAAAAAAGAAATAAAAGAGAAGAAAGAGCAATTGTGGAAACATCTAAATAATGTATCAAAACATTCACTACATGAGCTAAGCTGAACATAGTGACAATGCCAAATCGCTAAAATCCATAGTACAACAATATAAAGTCTTTAAATCTCTGTAGTACATATCAGTAATCCCTTCGTAATAAATAAAATGATATAATATTAGGATACATATATAATTAAATTTAGCATTTAATTATATTTCTTGACTCATTTACACTAGTGATCAGTGACAATGTCAACTAATTCAATACTTATTGCAATGTTTTCTTTTTTTTTTTTACACAAAAATTTAGGTTGGGCACATGTCTATATTCCAATGTTTTATTTGTATCGGGGTCTTAAATTTCACTTGTGTTCTATACCTCTCTAATGCTCTTCTTTCTATAATGATTTATGTTAGTTCATCCATTTTCTATTAATAATTATTCTTTTACGATGATACAAACAAATCAAGCTAAACAATTAATTGAGTTTTAACATGCAAAATTGTCGAGCACTTCTTGAGTATAAAAAATAGTGAATATTATTCTTTGGAGGCAAAAAAATAAAAAAATCATGTTGTTCGTTATAAATATACATGTGCTTCAATCTAACTCATGGTTATGAGCGTTTTAAATTGTTAGTGTATTTTATAGTAATTGTCTTCAATTATAAAGTCTTAAATTACTCTTAAATGTAATTTATTTTCAAGTCTTGACATTTCCAAATTTTACATTGTGTTTCCTATATCCCAATTTATTAAATAATTAATTTATCCAGATTTATTTGAGAATCATTTATATAGGAAGACATCATAGTGTATATATATATATATATATATAATAAATTTGAATAGCCACTATCCTATTTCCAAAAAAACTTGGATAGATGCGTCCCATGTTGACTCATTCAATAACTTTTTTCTAAAACATTTTCCAAACATACCAATATTGTTTGTTTATGATAATAAAATTAAAACGGATAAGATAAATTTCAAATAAATAAAAGAAAAAAATAGAGCAAATTGATCGTGGAACATCAAAATGATCATATTATTCATAGAAAAACAATCACGGGAGTTGAATTGAACTCATTGACAGCGCCAAATAGCCAAAATCTAGAACACAACAAAATATAGCCCTTAAATCTTTATAGTATATGCCAGTAATCACTTTGTAATAGATAAAATGATACACCATTAGGACACATTTATAATTTAATTTGGCATTTAATTATATAGTAATTGCCTAAAAAGTTTTTGCCTAAAAAGTATGGATAACGATGCAAATTTATTTTATTTGGTTGAAGAGAAAAGAAGAAGAAAATAGCGGGAAATGAAATATTTGACTTATAAATTTTAAATTTTTCTTTCCTTTTGAGCACTTCTTAAGTGAAAAAATTAGTGAATATTATTCTTTGAAGAAAAAAAACTCATGTTGTTCGATCTATATATATATATATATATACCCACTTCAACCTAACTCATGGTGTTTCAAATGCAAGTACTATATATTTTATAGTAGTTGCCTTCAATTATAAACTCTTAAATTACTCTTGAATGCAATTTAATTTCAAGTTTGACATTTTAAAATTTGACAACCTGTTTATATCCCTAGTTAACTTATTATTTTATTTGGACTTAATTTAGAATCATTTGGAGAACATCATAGTATTTATATAAATAATAAATTTGAATAGACTCATCCATACGTGTAAAACTATCTTGATTCATTTAATAACTTTTTTCTTAAACGATTTTTAAACATTCCAATATTATTTGTTAATGATTAAATTAAAAGAGATGGGAGAAAATTCAAAAAAATAAAAGAAAAGAAAAAACAAAGATAACAAAGAGCGATAGTGGAAACAAACAAAGAGCGACTGTGGAAACATCTAAATTATCGTATTATGTATCAAAACATTCACCAAGGGAGCTGGGCTGAACTTAGTGAGAATGCCAAATCGCTAAAATCCACAACACAACAAAATAAAGCCTTTAAATCTTTGTAGTACATATCAGTAATCACATGGTAATAGATAAAATGATATACTATTAGGATACATATATAATTTAATTTAGCATTTAATTATATTTCATGTCTCATATACAGTAGTGACTAGGCAATGCTATAGCATCATTTCCACACGAACGAAGTGTACCAAATTGAATTTATATGGTTGTGTTCATATATTTCTTCCAATATCGTATATCTATCGGCAACCAAACCGTAATTGTACATCTTTCTTTACATAGCAAAAATTAAGAGACCATTCATAACAATAAATTCGGTTACTTTAGGATCTCTCTCATCAACTCCCAAAATTGATTTTACTCTTTCTTTCAAAACACTTTTCCAAGAACTAGCAGGGGTGGTTTTGGGCCCATGCAAGGTGTCCAACCGCACAGACCCCCAAAAATATGGGGCCCCAAATATTAAATGATGTATCTTATAGGCCTCAAATATTAAATGATGCAATTTATAATCAATATTATAAAGTAGAGTAAATGGTAAGGGGTTTTAATGTTTAATATCACCTTTTGTGTTCGAGTCCTAAAATCAACATTTTAGAGTTTAATTTTCGATTTTTCTGACGAATTGGTGATTCGCGATTTTTCTTGCGAATTTTAAGTGATTTGTTAGAATACTTTTAATGTTTTAATTGATTTTAGAATATAACTTAACTAGAGGGCTCTGATTTTTTAAAAAAAAAATTAGAATAATAAACAGGGCCCCCAAAATATTTGCTCCGCCCCTAAGAACTAGTTTCATAATCTTTCAAAATCCATACTGCGAAGACAAACTTTCTCGGTCTCACCAAACAAATGGACGATGATAGATTAGTAGAACATAATACTTTGCCTTGCCAATTGAAAATGCTCTAGTTACAACACAGGTCATGAGATCCTCTTTTGGCTTCTTTCGGGACCCGAAGCATTGTTGATACGCCACTCTCAATATTGAAAGACATTATTAAGGCCTAAAGTAACCACTAGTTTTGCGATAAAAGGGAAAATAATCAGATATAAATGAAAAGCTTTGTTACAATGGACATGCTTGTTGAATTTCAAACTCCTACCACCAACGAAGAAGCTTTTTTTTTTTCATTGTTTCCCATAAATCTGCCTTTGATCTATTCACTTTGCATACTCTAGAATCAAATCATTCAAGATCATAAGGTTCTTAAAAAAGAAAGATCTAGAAATAATCATAGTCATGGAAGCATTGAAGGACAATATCAAGATAGAGTGATGAGGAAGTTGTTGCCCTCGAAAAGGAATGGGAAACCATAATTTTGAAACATGGTTGCAAATGAACAATAGATCATGTGGGTTCATATGTATGGTACGACGTAGAATCAATCTATTGCTAGAAGCAACTATTCGAAATTTCGGATTGACCTTGATAGAAATTCTAGAACATCATTACATATACCAGAGAATGATTTCAAAGAATATAATACAACTCAATTTATTCGTAGTTGTAGCTCTCAATGAAAAAGCCCGAGTCATCTATTTCCATCCAATTTTGACTCTGCTTTATCTCAAGAAAAATTGGGAAGGAGGCACGTGAGGCACTTACAAATTGTTTTAATCCGGACCCTTCATTTTAACCCAATGACTGAAAATGGTCCCTCTCACTCTAACACACACACATATATATATATATATATATATATATATATACACACTTGATACTAGCATACTCATGGATGCATGCTTTCTCAAGGGTTTTTTTTTTTTTTTCAAATCATGTAATATTATTTTTATAAGGAAAAGTTTAGTTAAGGAACAGGTCTGAGGATTTATAGTGGAATTTACGGATCGCTTACCGAGCGGAGCTAAATTCAACGAGATGAATCTCAAACCCATGATCTTACGGTCATGGGTCTAACCACACACCATCTGGGACAATTCTCATTAACCTAATCATGTAATTTTGTTTAACAGATATCACATATTTTTTATTTTGAACGACAAGGAATTGATCTATGTGATGAATTTAAAGTAATTGTTACTTGTAGCATATGTTATTTATTTGGACTATGGTTACATATCCCTCAAAGAAGCTATCATATATGCACATGCAACACCTTCACTACTTATGATGACACATTTCACTGATTTTTTAATTTATCTTTATACAGCATTTGCAAAAGTAGACTATTGGTTTTGCTTTTCTTTTATGTATTAGATATTAGATATAATTGATAGTTAATTTTTTGTTTTTTTACTTTAATTTTTTTTTTATAAAATTATGGGAGATATTGCTCTCGTAATTCTGAAAGATGAAGCATATATAGTTACTCGCTCCCCTAACAATAATTTTCTGTTAATAATGTTTTTATTGATTTAACCCGATTTAAAGAGTCTATTATGAGTCTGTTACCTGATGTGGTTTCATAGCTTTTTATTAGTAGTAAATAGGTACACTTATTAGTTTATGTAAGTTACATTTACAGAGAAATTATGGTTATACAATGTTATGTAGCAATATATCAATTTCCATATTTTTATTTCTCTTCGCTTAAGTAAATACGTCTTTTAGTCCTTATTATAAGACACATTTTGAAATGTTATGTTGGTTCTTTTTATAAAGAATTGCATAAATATCATAAAGCATTTATGATTGTTTTTCTTATTTGTTCATATTAAATGCTTCTGTGCTCCAAAGAAAATGAGAGCACCGGTGCTCTATCAAATGTCAAGTTAATAAAAAATATTTATAACACATGTTAAAATTTTTAAAATTATTATAATATTACAAAAGAGTTACCTTTCTCAAGTTATTCATTATTAAAATCATATGTAACTAATCTTTCTAGTGCAATGTAAAAATACATTAAACTACAATTTTATTAAAATTCCAAAAATTTAATTTTATATCATCTCAGTTATAATGAATTAAATTGAATAGTGTGAAAATAAGCATTTCACAAATTAAAAAATTAAAATGTTTATAAATGATCAAATTAAAAGATCAGATTTATTTCTTTTGTTACAAAAAAAAATCAAAAGACCAGGTTACAATATTTTTTGTCTTCTCGAAAACTTGTGTGCACTGCCTTATTATTTTTGTGTGGGAAATTATTTTGCAAGGTCAATATAAGTTGGGAGGGAGATTCTCTTGCAATAATACAATTAATTTAAAAATTACAACTTCACTTATCAATGTTATGTATATTACACATGTCTTTTTATTAATTTAACATTTGTTAGAGCATTGATGCTCTTCATTCTCTTTAGAGCACCGAAGTGTTGACCTTGTTTTTATTCTACTACTCCCTCTGTTTCTTTTTATATGTCTTTTAAGGATAAATTGCATATATTAAGAAAGTTGATTAATGTTCTTGTTGTTGTCAAAATTACGAAGTAATTCTCTTTCATACCTTTATTTGAAACTTTAAGACCATTAGGGACTGTTTGGTTTAGATTTTCATTTTCTGTTTTCATTTTTTAAAAAAAATTTAAATTTTTTCTTTTTCAAAAATCTAAAATTCTGAAAACATATTCGGTTTGACTTCCTATTTTCTATTTTTAAAAAATGAAAATAGTAAAAATACGTTTGGTTTGATCATTTTCACTACTAATTTATATATTTTTTATATAAATATTAAAAATATAAAAAATTTAAAAATATGTTTGATTTGATTATTTTTAATAAAATAATCATATATTCACCAGTCATATTGTCTAGTAATTTTTTTAATGTTTTAAGAAAAATATCTTACAATTCATTTTAAATTAATATTATTAGCACAGCATAGTATAAAGTTTGCACTAAATTTTAACTGATAAAATCAAAATGTATATTGGCATGTATATGAAATCAAAATCCTACTTTCAACAATGTGAACCCAAAATATATATTTTAAATTTATGAAAAAAATATATATTTCTTATTCATGTGAAACCAATGAAGTAGGATCATAAGGATTCAAATGATGTGTCTTCAAAATCATGTCCCTAATTATGTCCCACCAATAAAATATTGTCACATTATTCAAAAAATTTATTAGGAAATTAAAGATTAAAATTAAAGAAAATATTTTAATGACGTGACGATATTCTATTGATAGGACATGATTGGGGACATGATTTGAGGACATCTGAATTGAATCCCATAACGAATAACTCAAATACAAGCAAAGTGTGCTCCATCAAAAAGGTGAAGATATTTTTAAGAAGCGAAGTGTGCTGCATCAAATTAACGAGAGGGCTCTTCAATTTATCTGAATCTGCCACAAGCATCTACACCAAAAGCAACACACCATATCTACAATCAATATCTCACCAATCAATATTCCACAAACACTAACTTAGAGAAAATTCACAATATATAAGATGGTTGAAAATTGAAACTTGAAACAAAGGAAGCATCAATTAATCAAGAACAAAACATAATCTAGAAGCACATCACTCACGGGTTCTTCTCAAATTGGAAACACTTCTTCCCCCAATGAGTCAAAAATAATTTTCACATTTCTATTTTTTCTACTATCTAAATCCCACCATCACTTCTACTATAAAGCACAAACATATTCCATGACATTCAAAGCATCATCTTCCATCACTAACAACACTGCATCATCATCACATCCTTCGTTTAGTTTTAAAAAGAATGTGAAAGGAAAAAAAGATTGAAGTAAAGAGACAAACCTGAAAGTCACAGGAAGTAGTAAGAGACTGAGAACTCAAAAAGATGGATTTGAAGCAAAAATGAGAGACAATAATCCATAAATGAGCTAGAGCAAACTGGATAAATGACAATTCCTACACATATACTATTTCGAAAATTCTCTTATTTTTTACTTATAAGCCACTTTTAAGTAAAAGCTAGAATTAAGAGCTTTAAATAAAAAGTTAAAAGGTGTTTGAAAATTTTATTATTTTATACGTTTTATAAATAAAAAAATTGTTTGTTTATCAAAAGTATTTTGTGGCAATCTTTTTAAATTACTTATAATTAATTGTCACATTCTTTTATTTGTTAAAAAGAAAGTTACAATAAAAAAAATATTTTTTTTAAGAAAATAAACGCAATATAAATTTATTAAAATAATAATAAAATTCTTATTGTTGAATATGAAAAATTCTAAATAACAATAAAATTCATAAACATTAAAATGAATAAAATAATTCATAAAGGAAAAAAAGACTTCTTTAAAGATTTTAGCAAAGAAAGAAAACATATTCAAGATTTCAGGTATTAATTAAAATATTCAAATATTAATTATACTGGGCTCACAAATAAGCTAGTTTGTTTTTTGAAAAGCTCATATTTATAGCTTCTGGCTTAAAAGTCAGCTTTTTGCATTTTGTACACAAGAAAAAAACTAACTTAAATTTAAGAGCTTTACCATAAATACTGTTTAGCTTAACTTTTATTTATAAGAAAAAGAGAAGTAAAAAAAAAACTAGGTCAAACACTACTTCTAAAAAATACTAAGAGAAAAATTCTCAACTCAAAATCCCAATCTCTGTTTTAGAAACTTAAATCAGATAAATACTCGGTGACGATGATTGTTGTGATGGTGACAAGTATGGCGGTAAATACCACCGGTGGTGGTTGCGCGCCCTTGACGACGTAGAGACAAAGAGATGGTCGGTGAGAGGAGAGCTCTCATGCGAAAGAAGAAAGAAGAAAGAAAATAGAAATGAGTGTACAGTGAAAGTCCCGTGTCATGTCCGAGATGTCTGGCCTCGTTTTGTTTAAAATTACATCCGTTGCCACCGCGTTTTGTGTTTTCAGTTTTCGTTTTCTCAATTTTAATTGAAAACAATAAAAACGTCAATTTTGCGTTTCCTTTTTTTCTAGAAAATGTTTTCTTAGAAAATGATTTCAAAAACTTAACCAAACATATTTTCTCTACTATTTTCTTTTTTTTTTAAAAAAAAATGAAAACAGAAAACACCCCTACCAAACAGCTCCTTAATTATCTACGTACATGATAATAAATAAAAGAGGTATAATAGAAAAAGGAACTATAAATATTCTCTTTGACTTTTTAAAGAGTCGCATAAAAAGGAACAATTTTTTTTTTTTCAAAATGGAGACACAAAAAGGAACTGAGGGAGTAACAACTAAGCACAATATTTAAGAAAATGTAAAATTGATACTCCCTGCGTTATCGAATATAAGCAATTTTTTAGAAACTGCTATGTTATTTTTTATAAGCAAATTTAACTACTTTCATTTGCATTTAATAAAAGTTTATCAAAACTACCCTCCACTCAATTCACTTATTCATTTATTGCGGTGGTTGTAAAAGAGCTATTCGGCAAAAAAGGCGGTATAATTAGATAAACTATATTAAATAACAAAAAAGATAAAAATATTATATTAATAGAGTTCCCAACATTGTTGATAAAAAAAATGGTTTGAACCCTAAACAATTACTACTATTTTTTTAACTGGATAACTCTCAAAACTTATTGAAAACTATATTTTTCGAAAGTAATAATTTGCCAAACACAGCGTGAATTGCAAAGGATCACGAGCCAAGCCACGGATAAAGCGTGAATTGCATATACATTTTGCAGGCAGAAAGAAAAATAAAAGGTCCTCCTTTATTAAAAAAATGAAAATGAAAAAAAGAAAAAAAAAAAAAAGAAAAGAAAAAAAAACTAAACCCAAACGTAACCACATAGTAAACAGGAGTTGGCCCAAAAAGTATATGATTAGGCTCATGACTCTAAGATCAAACCCATATTTATAAATTTTACTATAAATTTTCGTTGAAGTTGATAGTGGTATATTCTAACTTAACATGAGATATGTTTGCCTCTTAACTAAACTTTCGTGTTATAAAAAAAACTAACCACATGGGTTGTGTGACTACCTGTCACTCTCTCTGATTAGTGATTTTAGTATTTATCAATTGGATCCAATGTCAAACTCCAACCAGAACCCCCTCGCAACATCAAATGGCCCTTTTCATTTTTTAAAAATATTTTTTGGTATAATTATTTCTTTTTTGGGTAAAATTTCATTTTTTTAGATTTAATTTTTGTTTTCTTATTTGTTCTTGTCCATTCCAAGTCTCCATCCATCTCCGTGGCCTTTCCTCTTTGTTTTTCAACTTTTCATGAAACTATGAAAGCCTCCATCGGCGCATCTCGTTTCTAGAACTTCTTCTTTTTTTAAATATTTTCTAAAATTTCTTTTTAATTGCCAAAAATAATAATTGAATGACTTGAAAATCAAGTTACAAAAGAAAATTTTCTCTATAATCTCTTATTTATTTTATCAGTAAATTAGTTATTCTTAAAATAGTAATTAATTAGTTATTCTTTGTTTGAAAATTTCTGAATTTCACGTCATATAGTTAATAATTTACTGTAAGTTTTTATTTTATGTTTAATGTAAGCAAAATAATAATTGACAACACGCAAATGGTAATATCGATTTGCAAGAATCAGTTGATTATGTTGTTTCTCAAACCGGAATGGATGATTTTTAAATTTTAATTTTTTCATAAAGAACATTTCTATATCATCAAATGCATAGTTAAGAATTTTATATTTAGTACTCCCTCCGCTTTTAAATATAAGAAAATTTTTTTACAATACTATGTTTTTAAATATAAGCAAAACTAACTATGTTCACTTGCATTTAATGAAAAATTTTCTATTATACCCTCTACTCAATTCACTCTCTCATTTATTATAGTGGTTTTGAAGAGGAGAGAGTAACTTAATGGAGGGTAATTTAGGAAAACAAATTGACTTTTTGATAGATTAAAAAAATTAAATGAGGCTAACTATATTTCTTAAAGGGTGTGAATTAGGTAATTTTTGCTTATAATCGAAAACGGAAGGAGTAAACATCAATGCTATGGTGTGATTGGGAATGCTTTTCTTTTGAAACATAAATTAATAATTTATTTTTCAGGTTTTTTCTTAAAAAGTTGATAAAAAGTAATTTTTTTTAAATAAAGTAAATGAACCAATTATATATTCTTCTAACCATCCATCTACTACTTGCATGTTTGCACAGTTGCTCTTATAGTTGATAGAAAAATATTGTACAGTCACTTATCACATACCTAAAAAAATGTTTGTATGTACTTGATGATTATGGTATGTGAAATTTATATTTGATCATTATAAATATAACTTGCTTATAAAAAATATTCTGGTTAAGCTTCTGACTTTTTCTCAATATACGATCTCATCTAGTATTTTTTTTTCTTTTCTGAAAGGTATCTTTTATTATCTTAAACATTATTCTTGAAAATTATTAAGAATCTTAAGATGATAAGTAGGTTCCCGGTTCATCTAATTATTTATTGGAATCTGTTAAAGAAGTGATAAAAAAATATAAAATTCCCATTATCATATAATCAAAACTTTCTTTTATTATTCCCCACCTTCAAAAAAATAATAATTTTCTTTTATCATTGAATTCTTCATTATTTTAGTCTCTTTTTTTGTGGTCACAGAATATTTTAGTTATGCCGAGAGCTTCTAGTTTAACTGGCATAAGGAGGAGCTCTTTAAGCTCAAGGTGAGGGGTTCGATTCTCGATGAGGTAGATTTAGGAGTAGTGTAGTGTAGGGGGTGTGTGTTTGGTCGATAAAAAAATATTTTACCTATTGGCATTAAAAACATTGATGAAATGCCTATGTGACACGTTACATATGAGTCAACGTAAATGACTAGATGATGTTGTGCTACTTAATCTCCAAAATTACGTAGCATTTTGAGACAATGTCATTTTATCGCTTACATAGACTTTTAAGTTTCAATTAACTAATCATATAGGCACGGAATGTGTCACGTAAGCATTTCGTCATTGACATTTAGCATTAGGAACTAAATTGACATACAAAATATAAAATCAGAAACTAATTCAAGTATTACAAAAAGTTAGAGAATAAAACGCTTTATAACTATAATGTGAAACACCAAAATAGTCAATTACTTATTATTGATTTTTTTTCATAAAAAGGTACATAAATCGAGATTTGCACCAGAATACTTATACATACATGTTTTATGTGTTTACTAATCGGTGAGTCATTATTGATTTGATCTGATTTAAAATTAAAAATCAATTTTTTTTTTGTTCATAGAAAAGTAATATTATTGGGGATCGAACCCCATGCCCACACACACATATTCCTATGTGTTTTTCAACTGGGCTACACGACGGGACAAATTAAAAATTAATTTGAAGATTAATGGAAAATGGGAAAAAAGAGAAAACGGTCATGGAAAGTGGGCAACACACCTACCCTCCATCTTACGGTCATAAATAGTCATCGCATTCCCACATTGGTCACTTGCTTTTAAACCCTCATTTCTTTATTCTTCTCCATTCGTCAAACACACAAAACCCTTGTTTTCTCCTCTCAAAATCTCGTCACACTCTAGCCTCCATGTCTTCCTTCAAGAGCAAATACCAAGGTATTATTCACAATTTTTTCATTGATTTTTGGTCGTAGATTCCTTCTATGTTTCTCGATTTGTCATTGATTTCTCTTATACGCTTTGTTATGTATTCGTTTGCCTTGTGTGTTCAATTGTTGTTGAGCTAATATGCTGCTCTGTTAATCTAGTGGTTTTGCCATTTAGGTATGCAGATTTCGCTGTATAAATCTTAATTTTTTCCAATCTGGACGCTTCTTTATTTAATCGTTTTACTCTGCTTCATATTCTGGTGATATAGAAGGAGAAAAGGAGCTTTATATCTATAGATCTAGATTCCGATCTGTGTTTCAGAGTTTTTGAATGGAAAATTTTAAACATAATGTTCTGGGCGGAGAATGAAGAACAGTCTGTGAACTTCGTTGCACCCAGTATCTGATCAACTGAATTGTTGTATTGGATTTATGTCCCTGAATGCTTGTGTTGTTTTTTTCGTTCCTTACATTAATTGGACAATAAGAATAAACAAGATCAACCATCAGACTAATATGTGTAATTTACTCACTAAAATAAGACTAGTATGTGTGTTTTAAGTAATATTCTGATTTGGATTTTGTTTGGTTTGGCGATTTGTTTATTGACTGTAGATCTGGGTTGTTGAGGAATTATCTTGCACAACTTGTTAAAAAATTATACAGAAATATTTTAACCAGTTAAAGTAATTGAACTCAATAATTTTGCTTTCATAGAAATCAGTTTAGTGTATTGCTGATACTTGTTATGTTCTAATGAATTTTCATGGATTGCAGATGAACTCATTGCCAATGCTGCTTACATTGGCACCCCAGGGAAGGGTATCCTTGCTGCTGACGAGTCAACTGGTACCATTGGCAAGCGTTTGGCCAGCATTAATGTCGAGAATGTCGAAACAAATAGGCGTGCTCTTCGTGAACTCCTTTTCACCACACCTGGTGCCTTTGAGTGCCTCAGTGGTGTGATCTTGTTTGAGGAGACTCTGTATCAAAAGACAGCCTCAGGTACAGATGATCCTATTTAAGATATTATATCGCGGTATATATGTTAAGTATAATGAACAAACATCTTTCTTACACCTTATATCACGTAATTATTTATTGAAAGAACTTTACAAAGTGTATGTTTGGATTTGCGTTGACCAAATTGGTGTTTGAATCCAGTTGATGTTTGCTCACCCTTATGTATCTGATACGTTGGCCAATGCTAGTTTGGAGCCGTCTTGGTTTGAGCCAACTGTCTTTTATATGCTAATTGAAAATTATGGCATCTCAACGGAACTCCAAAGATACTATAACAAACTGTTACCTTGTTTACTTATATCTTATTTACACCTTATATTCTCTATTTACTTATTGAAAGAGTTTTCCTAACAAACTGTTGCCTTCTTTTTTCAGTTTTTGTCCAAACCCTGCTATATTTTTCAGTTTTTATTCATTCCTGAACCTTTCATGTGCAATTTATTGTAGGAAAACCCTTTGTAGAGTTGTTGAAGGAAGGTGGAGTTCTTCCTGGCATCAAGGTTGACAAGGGAACTGTAGAGCTTGCTGGAACCAACGGAGAAACCACCACCCAAGGTTTGGATGGCCTTGGTCAGCGTTGCCAGAAGTACTATGAAGCCGGTGCACGTTTCGCCAAATGGCGCGCCGTTCTCAAGATCGGCCCAAACGAGCCATCTGAGCTAGCCATCCACGAAAACGCCTATGGTCTGGCTCGTTATGCCGCCATATGTCAGGAGAACGGCCTGGTTCCTATCGTGGAGCCTGAGATCTTGGTGGATGGATCTCACGACATCAACAAATGCGCTTATGTGACCGAGCGTGTTCTTGCCGCATGCTACAAGGCTCTAAATGACCACCACGTTCTGCTTGAGGGAACTCTCTTGAAGCCCAACATGGTGACCCCCGGTTCAGACTCTCCAAAGGTTGCTCCTGAGGTGATTGCTGAGTATACCGTCCGTGCTTTGCAGCGAACTGTTCCGGCCGCTGTTCCAGCCGTGGTGTTCTTGTCTGGTGGGCAGAGTGAGGAGGAGGCAACTCTTAACCTCAATGCCATGAACAAGTACCAGGGAAAGAAGCCGTGGTCGCTTTCTTTCTCTTTCGGTAGGGCACTTCAGCAGAGTACTCTTAAGGCGTGGTCTGGGAAGGATGAGAACATCAAGAAGGCTCAGGATGCTTTCATTGCTAGATGCAAGGCAAACTCACATGCAACCTTGGGGACTTATAAGGGTGATGCTACCCTTGCTGAGGGTGCTTCTGAGTCTCTTCATGTCAAGGACTACAAATACTAAACAGGGAATCATCTTATTTTTGTGATATTTCTGCATTATTGGGATAAACATTTTGGTGCCTTTTCTTAGAGTTAGGCTCGATTTTTTTGCTTTGTGTTCTCGGTTATAGGTGTGTATGGATTAAAATAATAGCTCCAAGCTATATTTGACTTGGCATAGGTGGCCCCCACCCTCTTTTTATGCCCCTTTATTATTTCAGTTTTCCTTTGTTTTATTCTGATTGAGTTTTGCTCAATTATGGAAAATTCTCATTACATGTTTCAATTCAATTATGATTTATGCATGAAGCATTGTCCACGAGATTACCCGTTTTGAATGTAAGTTTTCAACTTGAGTGAAATTACGTTTTAGTGCCTTTTTAGATTCATCCCGTTCTGAATTTGGTAGCTGACTAGTTTTATTCATTTGGTCCTGATTTCAAATTTCTCTAATTCTAGCTTAGCTGTGGAGTTCAACACACTGCAACGGTGTCTTTGCGAACAACCACCATCTTCATATGTAAGTGCACCACCACACATGGAGGTTGGTGAATGAGATTGCAAAATTTGGCTCACCAAGGAATTGTTTACACTATTATGTGAAACAAGCAAGAAGTTGCACATGAGTCATGCAGCCATGTTTACATGTCCCACGCTAGTTTCTAGTAAGTCCTTGGGTTAGGTGGAGTCCCTTCAAAATAGTCCAGATGTGTGTACGTTGACTCTTCATATTCGATTTATTCCTTGTGTATTGAGGCTCAGTTTGGTTGAGGTGAGCGCATTCTAGGTCAAGGCCAGATTGCAGGGTGATAATATTACGAATCCTATTATTTTTGCCATGCATCTTTTTAAAATACATCACATTTATTTTGTATGGAGATTAGAATCTAGTTTCGTCTAACTAGAACCTGCTTGGTGAAAAAATACCATACCACAATTCAATAAAACTCAACCGAGAATTAGAATCCAGTCGAGTGTTATGTGTGGCGAGAATAGAAAAGTGTGTGGGTTGTTCATGGTTCTAGCTCACTAATAATCGAATTAGAACCGAACCAGATTTTCCTTTACTCGAAGGCTTTTGTTTTGCATGAACTGGTTCAAAGTGCTTTTAACCCTAAATAGAGCTTGAACTTTTAGAAGTGTTATGGTTTCGTTTTTTGTCCAATGGTTCAGCTCTTAAATGGTGCAATTAGTTCAGTTAGCAATTTGATTTGGCTCTTTTAGTGTTTTATAACAGCCCTATTGATTACAACCCTCAGTTAAAAAAAATAGTTTCATAATTACTTATGCTTAAGGATATTCATCGAATCGAACTAACTCGATCTACCTTACAATCCTACTAACTAAACTCAAATAGTTTGGATCAATTTGTGTTCTAGTTTCAGTTTCAATTCGAACCAAATTTGTTCATTATTGGTTCGGGTTTCAGATTGCAACATTCCAATCGAGATGATTCGTTGTCCAACCCATTAACCCAATCACTTTGTTTTTGGCTTACTCCCCTAACTAAAATAATACTTGAGTCTACATAAACACCCAATCATTATTTATTTAGGAAAGAAATGAGAGTGAGGCCACCATAACTCTTGATTCTTGAACCTTATATACAATTCTCTTTTTCTCTAAATATATTTCAAGCACGTAGTAAGGTCACTTTTGTTTTTTAGTTTGTGTTGTCATCTTTAGGGTAAAAAATATCGGGAGTTTAGTTAACAATATTTTTGTATGATAAATGTATTAAGCTTGAATTATATTTTTTATGTTGTGCATTTTTTATGTTTAATTAATAAAATGTTATATGTTTAATGTGGTCCAAAAGTATATTTATCATTATGAACAAACTGATAACCTAGAATAAACTAACTCGTTCTTCTTTGAATTTGTTTACCTCGATTTTTATGATTTTCTCACGAACTTGGATCAACACAACCCATTAATGCCCCTAGTTATGCCTGTGAACATGCCAAAGACCAAATGTATTCCCTGCTGTTGTTTTATTTGTCAAGACTGTCTTGATTTTTTGGTCAACAAGTCTGTTTTGTTTTATTAAAAAACAGTTTTTTTTGTGGTCGGTAAGCTTATTGGGCTTTAGCCCAGTGTTACATCAAGATTTTTAATTTGGGTCCAAATTCGGAAATGTTGTTTTTAAATTTGGGTAGTCTCAATCCCTCCCACCAACAAAGAGCCCATGTTCTTTATAGGTTCCTAACACCATGTATTGTCCAATTTTGGTGTCATGTCCAGAACAAAAAAAAATGGTATCATGCAAGGAGCCATTACTATGGGTGCCACACCATTTTCTCTTTTCATCACACGACGCTACCTATTTTTTCAATAAAAAAGCCCTCACTATTTTCTATGAGCGAGTTTTGCCCTAGACACAACGCCATATTTTACCGCATGAACTAAATTCTAGAATCTGAACGAGTTTTAAAATGGGATAGAATTGTGTGATAAAAATAGATTCCATATTTTTATTACTAGAACAAATTCTAAAATGTATTTCACATACTCTAGAGTTTAGAATTCGAGCATAAGGTATTTTTGTAAAAAAAATTCATGTAAAGAAGCTAGAAATACTTGTGACACACTTACGGCCAGTTTGTATTAAATTTTAGTTTGGCCAAAATTATTTTTGATCAAAATTAAAATTTTTTGAGTAATGTTAAATCCATCTATCTATCTAATTTTGACAATTGTCATCTATTTTTCACAAAATAAATGCTTAGTGAAAGATAGATGACAATTATTAAAATTAAATGAGTAGGAGGAATTGTAAGATGATTTAGCATTTTTCAAAATTCTTACTTCCATTGATCGTTTCAATTTTATACATCAATAATCTCAACAATTAAATATTTATTTCTATTTGTGTTTTTAAACTTCTAATTCCACTAAAATCTAATTCAAACACAAAATTATTAGCACCATGAAAGGTTGTACTCGGCTACTTGCCAATTTAGCTGTTCCTATTCTTCACTTCACCCTCAATTGTTGAAACAAAGAGGCTTTCATCTTTTTTTTTAAAAAAATAAAAAGGAAAAAAAAAAGAGGCCTTCACTTCATCTCTAGTAATCAGCACCTCATGAAGCTGAGTTTGATTTGATCGAATAGGATCCTTCCCTATAACCTACAAAAGATGATTCAATTATGCATCCTCTTTTCTTTTCTTCACCTCACCATTTCTACATAAAAAATTTGGAAATGGAAAAATGGTAATGTCTTGGGCTATGAGTTATTCCAGTGGCTATGATAGGGTAGTTATTTTTGGCCTAGCCTACTAAAAAATTAATGTGGATAACAAGCATCCCTCTCACACTTTCCCTAGCTCCCCTGCCCACTCAGAAAGTCAGAACCTGATTGCATATTTTTAATTATGACTGAGATGATAATTATTGTTGCCTTTTATGGCCAAAAATAATTAAAACTCAATGCCAGAATTTTATCTGGATTCTGAAGCACTTTATTTTTCTTTGTTTTTTACTTGGGGGACTTCAGTTGCAGGTACAAGCTTAGTATTGGTCACGTCAGGGGCATCAAACAGGAAGCAATATTATGGAGAAGTTAGGATCCGTGAAATTTTTGGTATATAATGAACAAAAATTAAATTATATATAAGGGTTTAGAATTTTACAAATATTTTAAATGAGGCCATTTTTCTTTTTCTAATAATAGGATGATGTCTTGCAATGGAGATGAGTACTTTATAAGTTTTTACTAATTTCTCTACTACTCTACCCATATGCTTAAAATATAAATACAAAAAATAAATAATTAATGATGATGACGTCATTTCTTTATGGAGAAGCATATTTCTCCATCTATTTTTTTATTACTCTATCTATTTTCTCATAATAAAATAATAATTAATAGAGAGAAAAATAACCTCTTTTAAGAGTTTTTTACAAGACTAAATTCATTTGTAGAATTAGTGTGAATTCTAATCCCTTAAACATAAATAATATGAAGAAATTATGTTTAAAGGACTCATTGGGAAAATAATTCCCTACATAGGTTAGGCTATCAATTTTTTTTTAAGAGGAGCTATTTTTCTCTCTTTAAACTCTATAAAAGAGAAAAAAATAAAATAAAAACTCTCATGCTGATGTCACCACGCTATTAAGACGTATAGAACTCCCTACAGTTTTTAATTACTTCATCTATTTACTTATCCAATATAAAAATAAAAATATATATTGAACAATGGTGATGTCACCACGTCATGGAGAGGCATAGCACTCCCTCCATTTTTTAACTACTTTATCTATTTATTTACAATATTAAAAATAAATAAATAAATATTACATAATATTGTAAGTAAATAGATGAAATTGTTAGAAAATAGAATGAGTGCTACACCTCATCATGGCATGGTGACATCAGCATTATGTAATATTCATTTTTTATTTTTATATATTGTAAGTAAATGGGTAGAGTAGTTAAAAAAATAGGGCCGCATATAACATGGTCCTCGTTAAAACGGACCACCGGCGGTCCTTTTTGTTTTCGGCCATTGGATTTACTATTGCTTTAATTAATGATTTGGATCCTTGTATGTTGTCACCTGGTACGCATAGAACCGGTTCATGTTCCCATCCTCTCAACACTCCCCCAAATCGGAAGCACAACCCTCACTCTTCCACTCGCCGCCAAAGCCACCGAGCCTTGCTCTTCCACTTGTCGCTAAAACCACCGAGCACGACTCTTCTCCTTCTTGGTCCACTTGTTCAGTCTCTTCAAACCTAGTGGCAACCCCTACATTTATAAAAAGAAATTTAATATCAGTTTCTCAATAGATAATCATTCAAATAGCACCGAGAATATGTATAACTTTCCCTTTCTAGGCTCGCTTCGCTTGGGCTTCTTCTTTAGCAGCATTAGGAGCAGCCTCAGTCTTAGCCGTCCTTTTCCTTCTCATCTCCCATTGGACATTGCCCAAGTCTGCTGAGGTATCGTCAACGATGGCTTCATCCACATTAATGACTATGGGAGCGGATGGCGGCCTTAGAACCTGGGGTGGCTGTGAAACCCTCGTGAGAGGGCTACCGGAAGCATTCGAGCCCTTCTTTAAGCCTTTAACCCTCTCTCAGCAAGTGAGATATCCTAACATGATGCTAATTGCAAACAATTTCAACAAGAAATAAACCATAGCAAGTAAAGCAAAAGACAACATTAAAAAAAAGAAGGCAAAGTTCTCGGTTACATATGTTTTTAGCATGTAAGACGTCTTTGCAACGAATAGGGATACCATGCTCCAGCACAAATCCCACTAGTTTATTGTAAGTGTCATAGTCAGATTCCTCTAAAAACTCGAGATACTCATCTTTAGTTAATGGTTGGAGGTTATAATATTCTTCCTTCCAGTGCAGATGAAATAGATCCCGACCTTCTTCATCCCGCAAGAAGGCTACCTCCTTTTTGGGCACGACCTTGAAGTACCCATCTTTCAAACTCTTAAATGGATCTTCATAGAAGAAGAAGACAGAAGGGGATACGTTCTAACAAAGGGAGACCAGTTCTTTGTTTTTCTTGCTCCTTCTATAAGGGTGAAAGAGATAGCGGAAGAGACTGGCAAATCCATCCCAATCTTGTGCCCAACAAAACGTCTCAAATGCTTGGATTAAACCCATCCATTAGGATGATGTTGTGAGGGGGCCAACGAGAAGCAATTCAGGATTTCCATTTGGAACGAGGAGAAGGGGAAACATATGAAAAGGAGGTCAAATAAGCCGTGATATAGCATGATATAAGGTATTTCGTCCTCCTTCGCAGGACAATAAACCCTCTCATTTGGTGAAGTTAGAATTAGTTCATAAGTGGCCCCAGGGCTCAAATCCCACTCTTTATCCAATGTCAGGGGATAAATTTCAAAGCAATGTTGCCAATCGCGTTTCAGTATCTGAAGATCTTTGTGTCTTTGAATGATTGAGGGAGTGTTTAAAACTTCATCCAAAGCCCACGAAACTTATTTATGCATTTGATGTCATCCCATTCCTCTGGGATTTCAATTCAGAAGACCCCGGAGGTGAAGTATGCTGTTCCATGTCCTCATCTGATTCTGATTCAATTACTAATCTTCTTTGTGCCCTTCCTTCCCAGGAAATTGCATTGGTGCCACTTGGTCCCACGGCTTGTTAGGGAAACATTTATACAACAAAAGTAAAAGAATATATCAGAAGTTAAACAGGTTTATCTTAGAAAGGATGATTAAAGATAGATCCCGGTCTAAGAGATCTAACATAGGTAAGAAAGAAAAGAATAAAAGGGGGTACTCCTCACAGTGGTACCTAAATTGACATCCTTGAGCCTAGGAAGACTAACATGAAGGTCAGCCGTCTTAACCCCGATATCCTCAATAACCAAGCTAGTAATCTCAACACTTTCTGGTCTCTCTGAATAAGGACATCAGACATAGTGGTAATATGTCGGGTAAACTTCAGAGGGAGGATGCTTGTCAACAATCGTAGAATCTACGCTTCGCATAACAGACTTTCCACTCTTTGTTGAAAATTCTGGGTAACGAGAGACATGGGAAGGAGACATAAACCCTAAGGGGCACGATTCGAGGAATTTTCTAAGTCAGAGAGAAGAATAGGAAATAAGCCCTAAATTTGAACTTAGCCAAGAGGAATAGATGGTCATGACAACTGTGTGAATTGCTATGGCTAGAGTTATTTCTAGATGTGATGTCCTCAATCTAGCCATAAGAAGCGCAAGTATTTTATAAGGATTTTCTTAAGATGATGAACAATTTCTAGAAAAATAAGAGAACAATTTCTTGAAAGAGCACCATTTATTTATTTTTCTTGAAGAAGTGAGGAAAATAGGAAAAGAAAATAAAAGAATGAAGTAGTTAGAGGAATTAAAATAAGAAAAAGAGAGAGATCAAAGATATAGGGCAAAAAGCTAAAAGTGCTCAAGAAAAGTTAAAAAACGCGGTGAAATTTACAAGAAAGATACTTGGAATATGGAGATGTTGTAGTTTTCCTAGGGGAGAAGACTAAGACCGCTGTTGATAGATGAAGAAGAAGATGAAATTGCGCCTTTTAGAACTCAGGTTTTCTTCGCAAACTTGGGAAAAAAGAAAGCCTTGTGGAAAAGGAAGAGAAAAATGAGAATGAACCTTTTCCCCTCTTTTAAAAACAAAAGGGAAAGTGAAAAGTCCAAAACCGCCAAAAATCGTCTAAAATTGTATTAAATGTCAAGAGCCCTATTTTACTCTGCAATGATGATGTGCGGTTACTAAGGGAGACGTCCAACAAAAACGGGACACGTGGCCCATAGTCAAAACTCAATGGTTTTTCAACATCATTAATGCCGGTCAGCAGTCAACAATTTCTTTTACACTGATTGAAAGTAGAAGCCTAAGGCAATTTGTTATCACAATTTACCGGCTCGAAGGCAACTGTTTTGGACCGATATCTTAATCACAGACTCAAGCATGCCAGGACTGGGGGCATGACCCCATTCCGGGATAAGGTGATAAATGCCCTACTTTAGTACTCTGAGCCTGACTCACTAATAATTGAAGGGCCCATTAATGAGCACAGAACCCGAGACAGAACGTTGAAGGATAGGTACGAAGCTGTCTCATAACTACTCATAATTCATGACCTATACTGACTTGATCGTCAGAGTCCTTACAATTATATCCCCACAGTTGAGGAGCACATCAGTCCTGGAAATCCGTCGCCCACGGTGTTTCCGTCAATCTCTGAGAGTCAGGTACGCAACAAATCCAAACATGAAGTTACATCCTACTTCGAATTTGATTATCATCCAATTTGTTCATTATTGTACACGTGAATAGGTTCCTTTGAGTGGCTAATTACTAATAAAGTGTCCATAACAAGAATGAAGACAAAGCAAGGAAGGAGGGGTAAGAGAGAGAGAGAGAGAGAGTGTTATGAAAAGGACTGGCAAATATGTCTCCTCCTCTTCTCCTAAGACTAAGAGGGTAGTGTGTTGGGGTTGCCTTTTGCAGGAAACTTCTTTACCCTTTCCCAAATCCCAGGTATACGTACGGATAATAATATAATAATTATATATATATATATATTACTACTACTGCAGTTCTGTGTAAGATGTAAGATGTGTATATTATCACTTCATCAGCACTCAGCAGTATTATGTAATTATGTAATGTAATGAAGAAGCAGCAGCAGCATGAGAGCATGAACATGTGTATGTGTATGTGTATGTCTAATCTGATAATCTCTCAGTGTGTAGTGCCAGTAGAGTACCACACAACCACAGCCTTATATATAATGCAACAAAAATTAAATAATATTAATAATAATAATTTAAATTAATATTTGACTGCTGAAAAAGGGCCTCTGATCATGCTACTGCTATACATTTTTCTGATCTGATTCTCTTCAATAAATTAAATACATTACTTGTTTTGAGGTCTACGTCTTCTTCTCTATCTATTTCGCTTTCAATCCATCACTTACCTTTATAATATATATACTAATGCATTATTCAGTCACTTAATTAATTAATGAGTTTTTTTAACATATGCAATATTGTACATGTTAAAAAATTAAAAAATTAAAAATAGAAAAAAGTACATTATTAATTGTATGATAAACATAATCCTATTAAATTTTTATTTTCTTCAAAAAAACATTTCTTACTTTAGTTTCTTAACCTGTACAATGTTGTACATGTTAAAAAAATTCTTAATTAATTATTGGTATTTTTTTTTTGAAACCAATTAATTATTGGTATGAATAGGATAAGATACACCTTTCATTGAATACTACTCTAGGTAGGGTTTCATCTTTATGTATGTCTATGTTTAAACCCAATTTTTTTTTCTCCATAAATATGTTTTTTTCTCTATAAAATTTAGGGTTAATTATAGTTTTTATCCCCTAATTTTATCGATTGTGCAATTTTATTAGTCTCGTAATTTTCAATTGAGTAGTCCTTCAACTTTTTCAATTGTGTGATTTTGGTCCCCTCAATTTTTAATCGTATGCTTTTAGCCCCCCAAATTTGTCTATTAAGCAATTTTGGTCTCTCAACTTTTTCAAATTGTATGATTTTGCTAAATTAATCAATCTTTCCTTAAGAAGCTAATGGTTAACACAATCAAACCAGTGAAATAAAGTGTGTAAAAGTAACAAAATCGTGCAATTAAAAAAGTTTCAAACAAAAATTGTACAAATAAAAACTCACTAAATGAGTTTGACCGCATTGACCATTAGCTTCTTAACGAGAGATGGTTAAAAGAATCAACATCATGCAATTGGAAAGCTTTCGAAATCAAAATTACGTAATTCAAAGTTAGGGACCAAAATTACACAATTGACAAAGTTAGAAGACTAAAATCACACAATCAAAAGTAGAGGGACTAAAATCACACAATTAAAAAAAGTTGAGGGACCAAAAATACAATTAAATCTAAAATTTATTTTGGTTCCTATAAAACTTTTCTTTGCATCTTTGTTGTCATCCTTTTTAAAATTATATTTTTTAGTCCCCATAAATTTTGTCTTCTTATTTGGTTCTCATTCTTTTAGAAATTGTACTTTTTAGTCCCTATTAAGGGTTGACAACTAACTGCTGATTTGCTAATATTTTGCTGATTTAGCTAGTTTGAATGAGACTAAAACTATACAATTTTTTAATATTAGCACAATTTGTAGTTAATGCAACTTTTACAGTTAGAACTAAAATAACAGTTTTAAAGGAATGAGGACCACGATATAAACAAAGACAAATTTAAATTTAGTAGGATTAAAATATACAATTTTTCAAAGAAAATGACAAAAATATAAAGAAGAAGTTTATAAAGACAAAAAATTATATTTTATAAATACCAAAATTATTTAAAGTTTTTTTTTAATTTGAATTTTCTACAAGGAAAAATCAACTATTTATAATAAATAGAATAATTTGATTATTTGATATTTCCTTTAACTTCGACCCTTTAATCTTAAATGAACAACTCAAATCAACCAACTACAAGCGATAGTCATTCTTGTCTGCAGCAAATACATATCTTCAGTTTCTCTTCAATTACTAGACACAAGCTAGTATACAAGTAAGAGAAAGACACAATGATAAAAAAAAAAAAAAAACCATTAAATCTTTCTCTATCTTTATGAATCTTTTATTTTACTTCCTCACATGCTATATATTGTATATATTTCTATTTAAATATAGTAATTAACATATATATGCTCAAAGGCAATGAAGCCTCTGCATCCTATAGTTCAATTACCATTATTAATTATTTTTTTTTATAAGTACTTAAAGCTGTGCTACTCTCTATCTAGCATAGTCAATGCTAAATGTTTATTATTATTATTATTTTATATTTTCTAATGCAATAATAAATAAATGACTACAAAAGAAGCAAGCCAAATGGACTATACATGGTCAACAATTCTGCTTTCCTCTTTCTTGTTCATTGTCACTGCAAAGAAGGACCACATAATAAAACTAGGAACTGTATGTATTGCTAGAATTCCCATGCTGGATCACATTTATTGACCCTTTCTGTACAAATCACCCAATACTATGCTTATTATTTATTTATTTATTTTTTTGACAAAGCCAATATATATAGTATGGTCATTTTGGTGAGCTACCCAAACTAAACAGTACAAGTTGTTCTAAACGAAGAGGGAATGTATATTTTGATGTTTGTTGCACCAACAATGATATTATTTGTCGGTGTAAAAATTATATATCAGGTTAAATACATATAAATGTATAATAATTAAATTAATACAAAAGAATTTTAAATTAATAAAAAATAATTTAATTAAATAATAAACTTATTGAGTAACATATTTATATGCATTAAATTCGGTGTACGATTTTGTAATTAACACAAATAATTTTCCTTGTTGCACTTTTCCTTTAACACAAAACATATATAGCTCTTGAGCTTCTAAATAGAATTTATTACTTGGTTTGCAACCAGTCAAAACTTAATTATGTATGTCCCCGGCCACGCCACTGCAAAATAAAAAAATTGTTATTCACTAAACTACAAAAATAAAAATAAAAATAAAAATAAAAATAAAAATAAAAATTTAGTGAATAAACTAATAAGTTTGTTGATCGCTAAATATTGGATCGCAAACCTGCTATTTTGAACACTAATTCAATTGCTAAAATATTTAGTGATCGCAAACCATTTTTGTTTGTTACTTGGCAGAATTTTTTTTTTAACGAACGTGTTTTAGCTTTGGGTTAACCTCCGTTGATATAGACTTTGTCTAAGGAATTAATCTGTTAGTATAAACATATAATATTTATATTAACAAATAAATATATAATTATTAACGAATAAAATCTGTGAGTATAAATATTTAATATAAACTATTAATTTACATACCGTTAAAAGAAATGATAATATTCACGAATAATTTTTTTTTTTATCGGCCAATCACACACATCTCCACATTACACGAATAAATCTGTTAGGTAAAATTTATATTAATGATTTCTAATCCAATAAAAAACCATTAGTAAATTACAATTAATTTTATAGTGCAATGCATTTGGTAGTATTGGCTCATTCGTGGAAAGAAAAACAGAAAATCTTTTCTATTATTTCAATATTTATTTATTTTTTCTTTTATTGTTGCTACCTTTGAATAATAAATTAATAAAGATTGATCACAAAATGACCATTCTGGCATCTGTGTCGACTGCAATCAGCCCTGTGGAGTTACTTACTTAGTTTAATGTCTGCTTCAATCAGTTGTAGTACCCATGAGAGGGTGCAAACAATACACCGTATACCTAATTCAATCACAACTTAAAAGAGTTTCCTACTATTTAAGGTCTGTTTGATTTGGTGTTTCTAATGTACTTTTTAGTCTCAAAATTATTTTTAAATTAAAAAAATAAGTTAAAGCATGTTTGACTAGAAATTAAAATTACGTTTGAAGTAATTTTTTATGTTAAAACGAGACCAAATATTAACGTAACTTTTTTTTAGCTTATGAATCCAATGGATTTACGTTTGCCAAACGTCAATCCAAACACACACTTATTTTTCATAACATGGTTAATAAATTCAATCCAAATCATTAAAAAAAGTTGATTTAATTAACAAAAAAATTGAACACTAAATATGTTAGTGACTGAATTAATAATTAAATGACTAATAATACCATGTTTAACGACTAACGGCCTTATTTTTTCGTCGCTAAATCATTAAATTTTTTTAGAGAATTACTGAGTTCAAGCTTATTGAATTTCAAAATTGAGTCAAACAAAGAAAAGACAAAATAAACATTAAAGCACACGAACAAAAAGTTAGTACTACTTAACTGTTAGTTCCGTTGAGTATTTGTTTTTCTTTGACAATTAAAGATAAAAATTTTAGGCCTTTTTTGGTAATGAAAGAAAAAAAATTTAGATTAAGAGCAGGTTTACTGGACCACGAAAAACCACTAATTTTAACGAAAGTTTATGGTAAAAGATAATAATTCTAGGCTAACAATTGAACAAAAATGAGTTTATGGTAAAAGAACACGTTATTCCGTCTTTAGGGAATACAAAAAAAACTACATATTTCAATATCTTTTTACTACATTTGGATTTTTAAATAGTGCCCTTAACACACTAACTATCATTTTGTCTATTTTTAAATTTCTATATACACGTAACTAAAATTAAATCCTTTTTAAATATGTTTAAAGAATTTAACTGATTACCAATTTCATAAGACTTTCTGGTTACTAGTCCTCTTATGTGAACCAGTAATTATATATCTACTTTTTTATATTTTTATATTTAACGCTTCTCCTTTTTCTTTGGGTTATCAGGAAATAAATAAATAAACTCTAACAAAAACTACTGAGGCTAAGTCATAGTGAAAACACAAATGGATAAATGTGAGACACAAATTAATTAAAGGGATAACTGTGAAGGACACAAATGCTTCTCCTTTATTAATTATAAAAGATCTTTCATAAAATTAAAATAAGAATAAGCCTAGTCTTTGCATGCAACGTTACAAAGTAATTAATCTTCAATAATATTTAAAAAAATATCATAAAATCGTTAAAAACGTTATTTTTTTGCATTGATAATATTTCTGTAAATGTTATATAAAAATCACGTTAATAAAACATTTTAGCAATATTTTAAAATACTGTTAAATTTTATCTATCCGAAATTTTCGGGGGCCAATGCCAGTTACGCAGTGTGAACGAGATTAGTCTCTTCCTAAAGGTAAAAAAACCCGTGATCATTAAAAAAACAAATTTTTTACATTTACAATACTTTTTACAAATATAAGATGAAGACTATGTTGTTAAAAATTATGATGAAATGCATAAATAAATAATATTTAATAATCCATCAAAACTAATCAATAAAAATAATAACCAATAAATAGAAATTAAATAAGGATATTGATCATACCTTAACTACACGTTCCTCAAAGACAAAACGCTAGCATTGTCAACTATAAAAAACTAACTAAAAAAAAAAGAAAAAAATGGTGTAAAGACTCAGTGCATGTTTGAAAACGCTTTGTTTAAGAGAAATAATCGTTTATTTTTCAAAAACTCTCTTACAGATTTTATAAAAATAAACGATTATTTCTTCCAAATAAGATAATCCAAACACACTCTTAACATTAAAAGAGTGAGTGACCAAGTGTATTAACTTAATAAACATCCCTGGAAATGCAACATATATATTGTTAAGAAGTAATACAATAACACAAATAATTCTATTTCCACTCATAAATAAATCAGGCACAAGAGAGAAACTCACCTGAATTAGTGCATGCCATACTCATTCATATACACCCACAACACCACACTTGAGTAGTCATGAGTGATATGACATATAATTTCCAAATATGTCTCTTAATTTAACTACTTATTTCTCAACTAAACTCTCATAAATATAACAACATTAACGGCTAATCACTATCATCCGTCCCTATACATAAATCCCTCAGTTAGCTAGCACTGAACCACACCTCATACAAACGAGCGTGAAATTACTGTTTTTCTTGCAAGTCAACCACATAATTAATTTCACTCACTAGCTTTGGTTTGACTTATTGTTAACCTTCAACCCATAATTCTCCCACAAACTCCCTCCATGATCAGTGCTCATCAAGAAGGGAAAGCAACTTTCATTCCCTCCAACATTCGAATTCGAAGGCGAAGAGCCTTCGTTCGAGTGTAACCTCCCACTCTCTCCCCTCCTCTGATCGCAACAATACGCGTCTTCCTCATTATAAAGAGGATTAGTATTACTACTACTAATATTATTCTCGAAGTAGAAACACCCTCTCGAGTTATTCTCCTTCCTCTTCTTGTTGTTCTTGTAGTTGCTCACACTTTCCTCCCATTTCTCTTTGAAAACCAAAGCACTTCTCTCGTAACCAAAACAAGCCATCTTATTCGCTATTTCGTCCCACATGGCCTGTTCCGAATCGAAACAAGTCTCCATCATCTCAGATCTCAACTGAACAAGCCTTGAGATTTCGGATTCCGACCACTCACTACTTCTTCCATCTTCGTCTTCGTTGTCATTCTCCTTATTTTGAACAATGCCAGCTGGCAGTACAGTCACACTAGTAATACTAGTCTTATTTATAATCTCATCACTACTACTACTTGCTGTTAATTTTTGCAAAGCTTCCATTAAAGTTGCATCTCTAGCTTCAATCCATGCTCTTTCCTTAGCCCAAAACTTGTGCTCTCTTTCCATTCTCAACGCCTCTTGTTTTCTCCACTCTTCTTCTCTTAAAACCCTCTCTTTCTCTTTATCTTCAAGCGTCTTGGTTAGTTTCTCCAACCATTCTTCTTGCTTCTCCGCTAGCTTCTTCATTTGCGAGTTGATGAAGCTCTTTATCTTCGCCTTCCAGCTTCTTGTTCTTCTTCTTCTCTTCTCAACTTCATCGTCGTCCTCGTCCTCATCCGAGGATGACGTGTCGAAGTCGGTGGAGTTGGTGAGGCTGAGGCTGTTCTGAGAGTGAAATAACGGTTCGTGGTTGTTCGGTTGGGAGGGGGTGACGAAACGAAGGGTGGTGACTTCTGGGAGGGAGGTTGTTGGGTGGTTGTTGTTGGCGTCGCCGCTGCCGCCGTATAAGGCTTCGAGTTGACGGAAGAATCGGTAGTGTTTTCCGTCTTGTCTTCCTGCTTTGCCTTCTTTTGTCTTCTTGTAATATTTGTAAAGGTTCTCGAACTTCTCTCTGCACTTTTTTCCGCTCCTTTGATAGCCATGTTCTTCGGACATTATCCTTAAAATTATTGACATAAGAAAAATAAAATGATGAGAAAATTGGGAGATTTTTCGATAGATTGGAACCCTAGTGGAAGGTGTGACTTGTGAATGATTGATTATCGAGGAAGTTATTTTCGTGATAAAAATAAAATTAAATTCTATGCACTGTTGTTTCATACAATTAAGAAACTGAAAAATTTCAAAATTCACTTGGTCTCTGCACTTCGAAAAGAAGTAATCTTCAATTATCAAGTTGAGAATGAATATGAATATAATTGGTGCTAACAAGCAAATCATTATTCAAATTAGTGTAGAAGTGCTTCAAAGGAAAACTAAAAGTTATTGTCCATAAAAAAAGAAAAATTTCTTGCAAAAGAAGGGAGCTTCTTAAACGAACAAATCTTTGGTCATGGGTTGGAGGATTCATTTTTCTGCACACAGATACAAAAATATAAATACTAAAAAAACCCAAGCAAATGACCAGTCAAATTAGCATAGGGATGAGTTATGAAAGGAAGAAAACTTCTGTTAATTGGTGCACGAGCGTCCAAAAATGTTGAATGAAATTGAAATAAGGAAAAGAAGAAAGTTGCATATAAAAGAGGGTACAATTTTTCAAAAAGGAAAATGGGCCAACGGTGGAGCCGTACTAATTTTGGTATATATGAACTTATAAACACTATATATCAACTAATAACAATCAATTTGAGTATAAGAACACCATTGTATGGTCATTTCCACACAAAGAAGCTTCACGACAACGTTTTAAATTGTAATTGCGATCGCGATCGTTACATTAAATACAGTCATTGCAGATTGCAGTTAGATGCAGTTTCAGTTACCTTTAAAATCTTTAAGTTTTGACGCAATATCACACAAATTAAAATCATCGTCAAGAGACAAGACAAATTAAATGAAATAACTAATTCTTGGTTGACAGAGAGAAATAGTACCTAGAAACTTCATCCCAAAGGGGGCCTTTTTGATTAGCCTCTTTGAATTTAGGGTCAAGACGAGATCTGATCTCAAGAAGAGTGAGAGTCTCTTGTCTAGGCCATCGTCCGGTGGAAGCATCCAAGCCTAAGCAGCCGGCGGTCTCGGCCTCTAAGCCGCTAAGCGGAGGGGTCGAGACGGCGCTAGCGGTGGTCGGAGTAGCGACAGCGATGTTGGCGTTAGTGGCGGCGGCGGAATCGGCGGAAGCGAAGTCGTGAAGGCAGCGAGGCATTATGTCGGCGGGGACTTGACGACCGAACATCGTCATCATTTCGAAGTGTTGGTGGTGAGAGGGCGGCAGATTGGGGTGGCCGCCGGGGAAGAGGTCCGCCGTGGGATGTGACGGTAGTGAGGGGAAGTTTGTTGTGGAGCGTGGTCCGTTGACGAGTTGGCGGAGATCAGTGATTGCGTACTGTTGTGGTGGCTGTTCGTGGTGATGGTGATGGTGATGATCCATTTCCATGTGTAAGAGAGAGAATTAAGATTGAAGAAGAAGAAGATGAAGAATTAAGAGAGTGAATGAGTGAGTGAGTGAGAAAGAGAAAGAGAGAGAGAGAGAAATTGAAGAAAAAAAGAAAAGAAAAGTGGAAGGGATATAGAGAAGCGGCAGACTCGGATCCTGTCGTCCACGAAAAGGAAGCAAAATTGAAGCGCAGAGAAATAATGGTCCCATCTCTGTGCATGTATGCGTGTGCTGTGCTGTGCTATGCTACTATGCCTATGCTTTCTCTCTCTCGTACCATACCATGAGATAATACATATTTTTATTTTCATGTTATTCTCGCCGACGTTGATAGATAATTAAAATTTATAAACATGTAAATTAGAAATTAAATTTCAGCCTTATTTGTGACAAAGAACTTGTTAAGTTTAAAAGAAATTAAGAATATTTTCACTTTAGCGATTTTGTGTTTGTTTAGTTTATAGTTGACCAAAAATAATTTTTTTTTGTTAAAAATTAAAAGCTATTCTATATGTTGAATATGGATGATATTTATGTTAAAACAAATTATAAATTTTGACATTTAAAATAAAAATAAAAATATTTTTACTCTTATCTAACTAAATGCTTGAAACATTTGATATCTTTGTGTAAGAAAAGAAAAAAGGGGTTTAATATATTTTTAGTTTATTAACATGGGTAAAAATTAATTTTTAATTCTTTGAAAATGTTTGTATCTAGTGTCTATTTACTTTGTATTATTTTTATTTATGTTTTTTATTTTTATAAACAATTGATAAATTACTATTTTGAGTGCTTTGTAAAATTTATTTTTTTCCTCTTACAAATTTAACATAAAAGCACTAGTTTTTATTTCATTTACTTCTATTGTAAACTAAACATTCATATAAATTAGAAAATAAAAAGGAAAAATCAGGCTCCTCTCTTGTCTTTGGAAATGACTGTATTAGTATACTAAAATAGTAACAATTAAGAAATTAAAACATTTTTTTTTAACAGATAACAGTAAAAAATTGTTGAAATTGAAGGCTAAGAAAAGACATTTTCATCGACAAAAGACTAAGATTTTGTTTGTTATTGTTTATTTTGCAAGATAATCACTATCACTATTTTTAATAAAAAAAAAGTAATTTAAAATGTTTTAAGATGTTTATGTGTGGTTTTAAAAGATATCATAAACACAAAATTATTATTAGATTTTTGTTTTGTTCAGAAGCAATTATGAATTGTTTCTCAAACTAATAAATATAGTATAAGAGAGAATTAAAAAAATAATTATTTTTATTTTTACTAAACATATCTATAGCTTCTGGTTTTCATAATAATTAATTTAAAATATAATCAATTATTTTAAACATTACCGAACGCACTTTAATATGTCTCTCAGTTATGTAACTCAGTTCGGTGAATACATAAAAACATATATACGTGGATTCAGAATTCGATCTCCAATTTCTTGTAGATAAAAAACACACCCTAATATATGTAAAAAAATTCAATATTCTCATTTACTCTCTGTTTCTTTCGCTCATTATATTAGAGTATTAGTAACAATGAACTAATAAATAGTAATAGTATTATAGCGTGTTAGTGTACTCTGTCTCTATCTTTCTCTATCGCTTTTTCACAAACAACGCTGCTTGGTTCTGTGTCGTTGTTCAGTACAGTGAGAGCGAGTGGGGTTGGAAAGACTATTGAACCAGCAACTCCAATGGCCTAAGCCCTAAACTAAATTAGTAACTATTAATATTTAATATAATATTGTATTATTGTATTAATAATGTGTGATGTTTGCTTAGCTAATCAGAAATTGACACGTGGCATAAAGTGAAACGACGAATGGAAGACAGCGGTGTTTGTCTTGCTGACGCGTGTATAGTGCCTTTGATGCTACCTTTTTGACTTTTCCTAATCATTTCACATAACACCATTAATAACATTTTCCCTACCTTTCTCCTTTCCCTTAAATCATTTTGCTTTCATTTCTTCTTTCCTTTTTTTTTTTTTCATCATCAGCCTACCTTGCTAAGTTCCTTTGTTGCTACTTGCTATAAGCTATTGGGAGTTTATCGGATTTATGAATTATGAATTGTTATGGTCTGTTTTGGGGGTGATTTTGGGTTTTTAGTTTTCAAATTTTTGTTTTAATTTTTATGATTTTTAATTTTAAAAAGTTATTGTAAATTTTATGAACGAACTTTAATATAACTATTTTACACCTGATTAAACATGAAGATAAAAAAATTATAACAAATTAAAATAATCATAACAAGAAGTAGTAGTAGTAGTAATTAAATTTATTAAATAGTAGTAATAATAATTTATAAAAATAATAGCATATAATGTATAATAATATGTAAAAAATTATAGATATATCGTGAAATATAATAGTAATATATGGAGGTAGTGATGGTGATAGTGGCGGTGGCGACAATAATGACGGTTGTGGTGGAGGCAACAGTGGTGGTGGCAATGATGGTGGTGGTGGTGATGATGTTGGTCATGATTGTGGCCGTGGTGGACATGATCGTGTGGTAGTGACAATGGTGATGGCAGTGGTGGCAGATGTAGCGGCAACGTATTGAGACAAACGAATTTGGAAAATGAGTTAAACGGTTTTGAAATTGAGATAAAAAATCAATTCAACCCCATTTCAAGAGAACAAGTTTTGTTTTTTTAAATTACATTTAAAAATAAAAAACCAACAACGTAGCCACCCTGAACGGGACCAAAGTAATTGAGGTTTTTTTATAGTGACCCGGGCGAGACCTAACATTAAATACATTTGGATCTGGCTTTTTTAAAAAAACTTATACATATTTATTTTAATTTATGTGTTTATTCTCACATATTGATCCTGCTAAGTTTTAAAAAATCTAAACTATAACGTCGTTCTTATTTTTAAAATATTTTGACTACCTTCTTCGTTTTATAACTGAATTTAATTACACACAATACCTTTAAAATCGACAAAACATAGGAGCTTATAAAGAAATATGTATAATTTTTAATTTAAAAAGTTATAGTTCAAATACATTTAATGAGAATGTTAGGGGTGTTGAATATAATTTACCTTAAAATTTATTATTACTATCAATGATTACTAACTAATCAAATTGTATAAAAGAAAGAGAAGTTATAAAGTAGCTTTGGGTGGTTGAGGGGTTTAATGAGTATAAATAAGGTATAAAAAAATTATTTTTGATTGAATAATACTTGAGTTATTTACAATTTAATTATTATTAACATGTGCCTATAGGTAAAAATTAAAAGAATCCTATATAAGTACCGTTTCAGCCAATTTTTTTTTTTTTAAAAGTCACTTTTAAGTTAAAACTATAAATAAGATGCTTTAAAAAGAAAAGATAAGTTATTTGGTAATTTCAATATTTTTAAAAAAATTAGTATAAGCTATTTACTTTGAATTTTTTATTTATAATAATAAAAAGTAGTATATATTTTATATTTTATAATTCTTTTTTAAAAAAAATTGTTGTCCTACGACGGAGGACAACAATCCGGCGGGGTCTGGCAGTTCGACGGAGCGACGGTCATGGTGGTTGGTGGATGTTCCATGAAAATAATAGGTTGAAATCATAAGCAAAAGCTCCTATTTGAGACTTATTCTAGAGCTCTTTTTCTTCTCTTTTCTTCATTAAAAAAATCACTTAAAATTTTAAAAGCTTATTAATATTTCTGATTGGCCCGACTTTTACTTATAAGTAGAAGATAAGCCCAAAATAAGTCAGGCCAAGCAGCCATAATATAAGTCCCACTACTAAAAAATATTAGTGACCGAATCTAATCATTATAAAGCAAGACTATTGGCCGTTAAACATGACATCATTATACGTTTCGGTCACTAATTCAATCCCTAACATATTTAGCAATCGAATAAGCAATTTAACAACTGATTTTGTTTGTTGTTAAACATAACTAATCTATAGTGACCCTTATAAATATTTAAGAGCATTTATTATTTTTTTCATGTCTAATGTTTATAATTAATGACTTTAATGAAATACAACTAATTCATACAATATTTAACAAAAGAGAACAAAGTTAAATTTGAAATATTGTATAATTTATTTTTAAATTTAATATAATAGTTAACTTTATTATATGCTTTATTTTTAATAATAAGTGAGACTTAAAGGGCCATAGAAACTGAGAAACTATCTAATTAATCATGGGAAACGAATCCCATTTACATCTTCTAAAATAAGTTGAATACATGACTAAGGTGGATGACTAGAAGTCTGAAGCCCAATAGGGATGTTGTGGGCTAGATTAGCCAACAATCTACAGACCTATTGGCATCTTTAAAAATGTGGAAAGGCATAATAACTCATGTGTGATATAGGAGTTCCGGGATCCTGATGATGAGGGGATTATGCAAGTGGGTTGGGTTGCAATCTTTAACCTTTGTGTCATCTTCTTTAGCGCCATTCTGACTCCTTTCCATATTCCCCAGAGTTCTGCCTTTAGGGTTGAGCACGACCCTAGATTTCTCATGAAGTCAACAACAAAGTTTCCAATTTAGTCACACACAATACCACCACACAACGCCATTTGGGTTCTTTTCAAGAACGATGTTGCTAACATTAAGTTTTAGGATTCTTGGGTTAGGGGGGTGCCACTAGATCAGAGCTTCATGTCTACCCGATTGGACAAGGATCATCCTATTATGTTAAATTAGTTTATCTCCAAGGTCAGCCATTTAGATAGAGCTATGAATAAGCAAACGAGTAGACGAATTCACATCTTTGAAGATCCTCTCATTGCGACATATCCAGAGGTTCTAAGCAACGATTCCAAACAAAGTACTTCAATATTTAATAAGTTGCTCATGGGTTCCTTTAGGTTCGTCGCTAGCCAATTGGAAAATCCTAAGCTGAAAAACAGGCCCATTGTATTGGGATATGAACGAGTTCCATACTTGCTTTACACCATCATAGTCACGAAGAACATAGGTAATTGTTTCACTATCACTCTCACAAAAGGAACACCCATCTTGGGTTGTCATATTTCTATATTTTCGTTCCTCATTTATGAGTAGTTCCGCATTAGCAATTTTTCATAAGAACATTCTAGTTCCATATGTCATTAAAGAGATGCTAGGATTGAGGTTGATGAGGTGAGAAATTACTAATGAAATCATAGGCAAATTTAGCCAGAGATAGAAATTTGGGAGTTTTGTAAAGGCGCTTAAGTGCCAATCCTGCATCCTGTAACCTTATAAACACCTGTTCTTTCATTTTTTTAGGGATCCCTAGCCTCTATCTTAGATTTTAGAGAGAGAAATTAGAGAGAGAAGGAGAGAGATCATTGTAGTTTCTTCAGGTAGTGAGGGAAGAGAGGAAGTGTTGTGCACCATGTAGATTCTTTGGAGCCCAAGTTGGTCCTCTATGGAGCTTAGGGGAGGAAGATGGGGAAGACAAGAGATTGCCTCCATCAATCTTGCTTCATCTCTTTGCGAGTCCTTCTATCTCTTCTCTTTGAATTCCTTCGATTTCTAGTTTTATTTATGTATTGGGACATTTGATGTAATTTGAATTTGATGAAGTTTTAATTCTAATTTAGTTATTCTATGAAAATCTTCTCTTGTTGGAGTATGAATTCCTATGCTTAATGCATTTGTGTGCTTGATCAACACTCAAATGTCTTGTTGGCTCATGTTAGTGCTAGATATAGTGAGATGTGAATATGCTTCTTACAATTGCTACCATGAATTAGCTTGATTTGTGTTGTCTTTGTTTAAATTCCATAGAGCTTCATGTCTTTGCCTTGCCAAATTGACCTAATAGGCTTATTAGTGAGGTTAAGAAGGTTGTTCACCAAAGATATTTGGGTCTATCTAATCTAGTGAATTTGACCAACAGTAAGTGAACTGGAATTAGGATAATGAAATTAGGACTAATCCAACGAAAGCTTTATCTATGAAGTTTCTGGATTCATAATCAAATGAAACCAAGTCCCAAGTGTATGCTTAGATCAGGTTTAATTCCTTACGTGGTTTATTTATATGTTTTTACAAAATAATTATCTTTTTGTCCATCTAAATTAATTGTGTAACTTGGGAACGTGTTAGTTGGCCATAATCCCCGAGGACGATATCCTGATACTCACCAGATTTTATTACTTGCAGCCACAGTGGCACGCTTGTTTTTTTGTTTTCCATCACATTACCATTAGGAAGATTGGCACTTATTGTTTTGATATGTTTATATGAAGAGAAATATTTTAAAGAACAATAGATGAGGTTTGTCGCCCTAGTGTTAACTATCCATTTGGTTGATAAATTTTTACTATTGTTTAGACGAAGAGAATTGTGCTGCTGGATAGAAGACAAATTCAATTGAACAGGCTTGGCATCTATAGACTTGTCAGGCAGAATGGATAGAAGGGCCTTTTACTTCTTAGCAATTAATCCAAACCTTGATTCATCCTCTTCGGTAACAATAACAGTAGAGTCATCAAAATTGTTAGCAATGGCAACCTTGGCGTATTTGTTCATGTATTTGGGGTTCTTGAACTTTTAATCCTTGTGGGAAACCATTCTTTTTGTAGCAAAGATCAATGATGTGCCCCCTTTTTCCTCTGTAAGTGCACTCTTTGGAAGTTTGAGGATGAGGTTTTTTGGTAGTCTTGTCTTGGATTGGTGTTGGTTTTGGTGAATCTTGTTGAAGCTTTCTAGTAAGGCTAGCTAGAATGCCCGAATTACTAGTTTGATATAGGTAGGACTGTCGTCCTTGTTGACATATTAAAGAATTGAACTTGTTAATATTTGGAACCTATCTATGAGCATGAATATTTAATCTTAACGTGTAATATTTCTCATTTAGGCTGTGGAGGACCCAAACAACCACGTTAATGTTTTTTTTGAGTTTTTAATTAGGAAAGATCTCTAGGAGAACGGGTAAAAGTGCCAGTGCATTCTGATGTAGGATTTAGCACCTCTAATTCATGCCATAACATCTTCATACCATTATAATGCTTGCTAATTGGTAGATCACCTTGTGAAGATTTCTGCTTAAATTTCACATATACGAAATATATCAGCATGATCAAATTTGTCACAAAGATCAAATCGTACCAAGCTTTGGAAGCCTTGCACCCATAGATAATGGATTGAGCTATTTCTTGGCCATTAGATCAAAGAATTCAACCAAGAGCCATCGTGTTACATCTTTTCCAAAAAGGAAAGATTGGACTTTTAGATTATGGTTCCTTGATTGTGCCATTGATGAACCCATCTTTTTTCTTTATTTTAAGACACGTGCACATGGTGCGAGATCAAGAGTGATTCATGAGAGGTGGAGAAACAAGAATCACAGAAGAATTCTTGTTGGGGTGAATATAACAGCGGCTTGCATAATCATCCAAGTCGATCTTTGACCGTGATTATAGACGAAGATTGAGATTCTTTTTCAACCATAATGCCAAGTTGCACATAAAAAATGCTATTGAAATTCCATAAAAGTTTTATGATAGATAAAAGATAAGGAACATAATGGGTATAGAGAAACAAAAAAAGATGAACATGAAGAGAAACTTGTATTGATCTAAAATGCAATACAAAGTCCTCAATCATAGAAGAGAATATGTACACTATATATAACCTAAAGAGCAAGCCTCTAACAGTCTCAAACTAAAAATAACTACCTCACGTGAACTAACTATTATAAAGGAAAAATAAATGAAACTGATTAAGTAAAGTATAACATATGATTAGTGATCAGAGTGGTCCTCTGTTAGAAGCAACGATTAAAGTTAAGACAAAGACTTATGCTTCAAATTTCAGAGGCTTCATGAAAGGACTTCAATTAAGTTTTCCTTAATTCCCACGAACCGGAGTTCGAAGTAGTAATTAATTAAGTGAAATTAACGACAGATATTAATTTGACGAATACTGAACATCATAAATAACTGAAGAGTGGTGTCAGTAATTTATTTATTTTTTCTTTTTAAGGAGATTGAGAGTGCAGAGTAGAGACCCCACCTGCGATATCTGAGCACAGCTGGCAGAGAGGGCCCCCTTCGTCTGCTATATTATGTTTCTTTCATCTTAAATTAATTATTAATTATAATGCTTTGTACTAAAAAATAAAAATAAAAATAAAAAATTATAATAGCAAAGGCCATGTGACCACTAGCAGTTGATGGCGATATATGTGGAAGTAGATGAGAAAGAGTGAACGACTGCTCAAATATGTACTACATACCCTCCTTTGGCATTAACATTTAATACCACCGCAGTACTTTTTTGTCATTTCCGCTGATAAGTTATTGTTTCCAAATAATTTTTTTAATAAGGTGTAAATTTAGTAATTAATAAAATATTAGAATAAATTATAATAACATTTTTTAAAGTTTGGAGAAATTGCACTTCATCCTAAATTTTATTAAAATTTGCACTCTATTTTATTTCTTTAATCGCTGACGGTTGATCACTGACTTAGCTAACGTTTCTGTCGTTCCTATCTGTCTCATCTACAAAGATGTCCATTTGTTATCTTTAAAAACTATTTTTAAAGCTTATGTAACAAACTGGCGAGAGAAAAACGTACGTTAGTTAACTGCTATACTGCTAAAGTTTCTGTCATGTCAGTTTGTCACATATACAAGTTCTGGACCCTCCATTAACATTAAAAATTATTTTTAATATTTATATAGTAGATTGAAAGGCCAAAAATGCTAGTTAACGAACTAAAATGAGGTAGAGTGCTAATTTTGATAAAATTTGGGGTGGAGTGCAATTTCTCCAAACCTCAAGGGAGTTATTACAATTTATCCAAAATTTTATGAAAATATAAATTTACATCTTATTGAAAAGATGCACCGTAACAATAACCTAAGAAATATTAGTTTAGTGACTGAATTAAAAAGATTTTTATAAATTGTTAATTTATTTTTGTTGTGCAAATACACACGCATTCATCTTTAAACCCTAAACACACACTCATTCTAAACTAATTTTTACTAATATCCTAAATTAAATCATTACAGTCAAAGTTCGAACCTTAGACCTCTAATTCAAGTTTTAAAGATTTTATACATGACCATGTAAACTATTGCGTATTTGTTGTGAGTCGTTAATTTTGAAGTATTGATTGCAGAAAGTTTTAATTTCTGAAACTAGATGCAACATGCTATGGTTCTTCGATTGTGAACTAAACTATAAAATAATGGTTATGTAGCTTGTTAGCTAAATTAAATCCTAAAGATATTTACTCATTGTACTTGTTAGTTGGTGCACGAATATTTATCGTTATACGATAGAGTTGTCATTTTCTGCCAAAGCTGTTGGTCTCGTGGAATTGAGAGTCTTGAAATAGAATTTTCATAGTTTAGTATACTCTTTGAATCTCTTCTTTGTATGTACTTACTAATAAATGACGCTTGGTTTTAACTTTCACTGATAAAGAAATTTGTTGAGAGTGAAGTATTACATATGTTATTAAATTTGTAAAAATGATTCATATAAATTTTAAAGTTTATAAGAGTAGTTTCTGTAAGTTTTTGAATGATCACTATTACATAATTTATTTTTATTAATATTTAAAAAAACATTGTTAAATTGTTAAAAATAAAGTTAGAAGAATTAAAATGGAGGGACCTAAATATTCATGGTTGTCTATGGCCTAGACAGTGATGTCTTGGGTCATAGACGCATAACTCTCGAAACAAGTATTATGGATTGGGCCCAAATTCTCTTAGAATCTAATGATAGGGAATTGTCAAAGTTAGTAGAATCAAAATGGAGGGACCTAAATATTTATGGCCGGGGGCTTTTGTTGTTAAGGAAAAATTGAAAAGCTTAAAAGGGTGGATAAAAAGCTAGAACAAAAATAAACGTGACTAGGAAATTAGAAGACATCTCTAGGAAATTAAATTAGCTAGATAAAGATGAAGAAGGTCAACAAGTATTGATTGAAAATGTAAATCTTAGAAGGGAAATGGATTATGAGTTGTGGAGGCTTAAGAGACTTAATGAATAAATCTGGTTTCAAAAGTCTAGCACTACAAGAAATCAGTAATTTTTCCACTGAAAATTTGTCACGGCACGAGGCCGTGGCAAAATTGCAACGGTAAAAAAGGGATTTTTTACGGCTTAAATCATGGCAAAATTTGTCACCGCTAGAACCGTGGCTAACTTAAGTATAATAAATTTTAAATATTAAATTTTAATTCTAGAAATAATTTGCCACGGCTTGGACCGTGGCAAAATTCGCCATGGCCAAGTCCGTGGATAAATTGAAGCAGTCATATCATTTTATCTTTTAATTAATTAAACATTTGTCACGGCTTGGACCGTGGCAAAATTTGCCACGGCCATTTCCGTGGATAAATTGAAGCACCATATCATTTTACTTTTTATTTTTATAATTAATTAAAAACATTTGTCACGGCTTAAATTGTGGCAAAATTTGCCACGGCCATTTCCGTGGATAAATTGAAGCAACCATATCATTTTATATTTTATTTTTTAATTAATTAAACATTTGCCACGGCTTAAACCGTGGCAAAATTTGCCACGGCCATTTTCGTGGATAAATTGAAGCAACCATATCATTTTATTTTTTATTTTTTTAATTAATTAAACATTTGTCACGGCTTAAACTGTGGCAAAATTTGCCACGGCCATTTCCGTGGATAAATTGAAGCAGCTATATCATTTTATTTTTTAGTTTTTAATTAATTAAACATTTGCCACGGCTTAAACCGTGGCAAAATTTGCCACGGCCATTTTCGTGGATAAATTGAAGCAACCATATCATTTTATTTTTTATTTTTTTAATTAATTAAACATTTGCCACGGCTTAAACCCTGGCAAAATTTGCCACGGCTTAAACCATGGCAAAATTTGCCACGCCATTTTCGTGGATAAATTGAAGCAACCATATCATTTTATTTTTTATTTTTTAATTAATTAAACATTTGCCACGGTTTGGACCGTGGCAAAATTTGCCACGGCCATTTCTGTGGATAAATTGAAGCACCATATCATTTTACTTTTTATTTTTATAATTCATTAAAAACATTTGCCACGGCTTAAACCGTGACAAAATTTGCCACGGCCATTTCCGTGGATAAATTGAAGCAGCTATATCATTTTATTTTTTATTTTTTTAATTAATTAAACATTTGCCACGGCTTGGACCGTGACAAAATTTGCCACGGCTTGGACCGTGACAAAATTTGCCACGGCCAAGTCCGTGGATAAATATTGAAGCAGTCACATCATTTTATTTGTATATTTTTATTTAATTAAATATTTGCCACGGCCAAGTCCGTGGATAACCATCATTAAACCAGCAACAGCCCATTCCAAACCTATCCTATTCTCATATCTCTTCCTTTTCATTTGCGTCTCCCCAGCGCCCAAACGTAACCTCGCAAAACCTCGCCACCACCGTTCACACCGGCACCGGCGGCCATTGAACCTCGCCACCACCGTTCTCACCTCCACTCACGAGTCATCTCTCTCTATCTCCACCGTACATCACCTCCGCTCTCTCTCTAACTCACGAATCCGTTCTCACCGGAACTGGTGGCCGTTGAACCTTGCCACCACCATTCTCACCTCCAGTCACGAGTCATCTCTCTCTCCACCGTACCACACCTCCGCTCTCTCTCACTCACTAGTCCTCTCTCTCTCCACCGTACCAAACGACTTGTTACCACCGGGTTCGTCGTTCTTCCTCCCTCACTTTCTCTCCCTCTGATTTTTCTTCAATTAATGACTTGTTCTGTTGAATTGAGATCCAAAAGAAATAGGCAAATTTGAGCTCCATTCTTAACCTGAATATCCAGAATTCCTAGAGTTCTGGTTGCTGCGTCGTTTGCTTTGTTTATGGATTGTTCTGTTTTATATGCAAAATCAAGGGAGAAGCCTAACTTTATTTATTTTGGGTCATCGAGTTTCATAGTGCTGAATTTTATTTAGTTTTATAGCAAATAAGAATTATGTATAGGTCATATTTGGACTTCAACTTTGTTTTTTAGGATTGGAGTTTTGTGTCTAAGATGATAAAAGAGGGGAAAATGGTCTATATTAAAGGTGTTTTTTTTTGTCTTAACTTACTATTTTATTTACTTTTTCTTTGATTTGAAAAATGGTCTATATGATGAAATGTGAAATTAGCTTGGACAGTGTTTATCAGAAAAATATTTACCCACATGCAAACATGTTTGAATTTATCAGTCAGCTTTGTCGCATCTTGTCTGTTTTGTACACAATTTCTTATATTCACACTTCTTTGTGTATATGTTGATTGTTGCTTGTGTAATTTTTAAATTGAATTAGAAAGTAGTCTACTTTTGAAATTATGAAAAGTAGAGTATGTTTTTGGTGTAGGGAGATGGAGGCTGATTGAGGCCAATGACAAAGATGATCGAAATAGGGGTTTTGTTAATGACATTATTATAGTATTCGTATTATTAACATTATATTTAAGTTATTTTGTAGTAGTTTTATTGGTTAATTATTATAATTACTTATTTAAAATTGGTTTGATTGAAGTATTTATGTTTTTTAAGTTATTATATATCTAGGTTTTGTGATAAAAGAATTTCAATATAAACAAAAAAAAAACGAAATAAATAAAATACTTTTGCCACTGCAAAATCCATGGCAAAACCCCTATAAACCGTGACAAAGCTAAAAAATAAAAGAGTCTGGATAGCACATTTGCCACGGTTATTTCCGTGGCAAATTTGCCACGCAGATTTTTGCCACGACTCGACATCCGTGGCAAAACCGTGACAAACATGAATTTTGCCACGAATTTGGAAATTTTGCCACGGATATATCCTTGGCAAAACAGTAATATTCTTGTAGTGTAGGTGACAATGGTTAAGAGGAGGGGATGAAAACTCTAGGTTCTATCACTTGGTAATTAGCAAGACATGAAAGGTCAGCAAAATGAAGGGGTTAATGATAAATGGAAGATACTTTATATATAATAAATTTGCAATGATATTGTGAAAATTGGTGCTTAGTGCAGCGGATATGTTGGGTGCTCAATACAGTCTAGTCTTGAGTTCAAATCCTAGAGTGTTTGATATTTTACTTTTTCCCTTTCTTCCACTTTTTCCTTTTCCCCTTCTTTCCACGGGTCTTATTTTATTTTCCTTTTTTTCTTTTTCTTTTTAAATTCTCCTTTAAGCATTCATTCTCTCCTTTATTTTACTAAGGGCCAAATATACATTTTGGTCATGTATCTCTTATGCGCATTTCATTTTGATCCTATATCTTTTTTTGGTTACATTTTAGTTCTGTGTATCTTATAAATGTTTTATTATGGTCCAATCCGTGAACTCCGTGTTAAGTATTTTAGAGAACTAAAATACTAACTCATTTCAATATAGTGAGAAAACAAGTTATCATCATCGGGGAGGAACTACATAACAATTTAGTGCCAATATAAGAGCTTGGGCGAAATTTTCAAAAGGTTTTGAATTGAATGTAAAAATGGTTAAAAACAATTTATAAGAACACTTGGGTTTGGATTTCACTATACTAAAGATTATTCTCAAATCTTAAGAACTAGGTTAATTGAATGACCAATGATAAAAATCAGATCCCTCATTTGCCAGATTCTATGACAAAACTATATCGATTAAATCCCTTTAAATAGTAAAAGAGTTACCATGCAGTAAGAACTCTCTTTTTAAAAGTGGTTCATAAATGAAAGCTATCCGTAGACTTTCATTGATGAAATTCACAGCAAGTTACATCCAATCACAAGTAAAGGGTTTTAAGCTACCATCTCTCAATTTCTCACTTTCTCTCCCTAAAACCCTAAATTTTGTGCAGAGATGACTCTCCTAGCTCGTAGTGAATGAGGCTTTTTAAAAGATCCCAAGTGGTTTATCTTTGCTCAAGATAAGATAAAATAATATTAGATAAGGTTTCTTCAGATCTTTTTTCCTTTTTCTTCACGCTTATCTTCTGTGCTTTTATCTACCAGTAATCCAATAATTTAGGGATCAAATCTTATCTAAATCAACAAATTCTATTAAGATAAGTATTGAATTTACTAAATCTAAGGGAATTTAATTTAAAGATAAACATAATATCATTTAAAATATATTCAAATTAACTATAAAATAGTTTAACAATTATCCATTATCACTCTGTCACCCCGTTACAAGGTAATTTGACTCTGTTCGGGTTCATGTGTATGTTATGACTTTCTGGGCTTAAAGATAAATGACATAATTTGACTCTGTTCTTGTTAAGTCAATTCTGTTAACGGGGGTGACGAGGTTGATGAATTAGACTAAAATGAAACGTTTATAAGAGATACAAGACCAAAATGTAACCCAAAAAAATATAGGACCGAAATGAAATAAACATAAGAGATAGAGGACCAAAAGGTGCATTTGGCCTTTTACTAAATATATTTTTTATTTTAGTATTTAAAAAATTATACACATATAAAGAATAAAAATTTATATTATTTTATATGTTATTTCAAAAAATTAATATTTAATTTTCAGAATAAACTATTATTGTTGTGTTTTAGTAATTTTTGCAATATTTTTTTTATTTTGATTTTTTTAAAAACTTATTATTTGGTTGTATTTATGAACAAAAATTATATTATTATAAGAACTATAAATTTGAAAAATAAAAATCTAATGCATAAAACTATAGACATTTATTTAAAATTTAATGTTTCGTATTATTTTTCTCTCAAAATTTTATATGTTTTTCTTCTCTCTATTTATAAATTTTCTATTTTTATCATCATTTTAAGTTTCAGCCCCTCCCACCAAACATTTCTGGATCCGTCTTCGTCTCTTACTTTCCGTTTTAGTTTAGAGGAAATAAGGGAATTTTTTTGGAGTTGTGAAGGAAACAAAAACCTAGGACGTAATCAGGGATGATTTTCATAAAATGACACATGAGTTTTGGGTCAATGGTACGTAGTATACCAAAAGGATGCAATGCTTCCTTAATGTTTAACATCCCTAAAAACAATTACCCTTAAAGACTTAATGAGTTTAGGCCTATTTTTTTGGTGGGGTGTACATACAAAGTAGTATAAAAAATCCTTATCAATAGGTTAAGCAAAGTCAGTTCTTCAATAATCCTTGAAACACAGTCTGCTATTGTTGGTAACAAAAATATGTTAGATGGGGTTATCATTGTAAATAAGGTGGTGAATTATGCTAAAAAGTTTAAACATTAGGGCCTGGTCTTCAAAATAGACTCTGAGAAAGCTTATAATTCGATGTGTTTGGCTTTCTTAGATTACATGCTGGGTAGAATAAACTTTAATTTGAAATGAAAAAAATGGATTAAATCATGTCTTGAATCTACTCACATCTTGATTTTAGTAAATGAAAGCCTAACTAGAGAGTTCAAGGTGACCCTCTAGCACGTTTCCTCTTTCTCATTTAGTTGAAGGTCTTGGAGGCTTGGTTAGATTAGTTGCAGAGAAATGGCCGATGTATGGGTTTGGTACAAGGGATCAAGAGTTGAAAATTACTCATTTTAAATTTACAAATGATACCTTGTTCTTCTGCAAAAATAGTTGGGAGAATGTTGTTTGTGTTAAGGCAATTCTTAGGAGTTTTGAGCTAGTTTTGGCGTTAAAAGTGAATTTCTTCAAAATTAAACTAATTGGTCTAGGGTTGAACATGATACTCTGTCTAAATGAGTTGTTTTCTTGAATTAAAATTATGGATTCTCATCTTTTACGTATTTGGGAATTCATGTGGGCTCTAACCATAAACACACTTCCACTTGGTCCATGATAAGGGAAAGTATATCTGCTAAATTAGCATCTTGGAAGCAGAATTCACTTCCCTTTAATATGGAGGTAAAATTGTTTTAATTAAACCTATTCTTTATGCTATACCCATATTTTTCTTTTCTTTTTTTTTTTTAATTTCCTAGGTATGTTGCCATCCCTTCGACAAAAATACAAAAGAAGTTCTCGTGGACAGGAATTAAGGATTCTAGAAAGACAGTTTGGGTCAATTGGGAGAAGGTTTACTTACCACAACATGGTGGACTAGGAGTGAGGGATATAGATCTTTTCAATTTATCGCTCGTAGGCAAGTGGTGGTGGAGAGTGGTAACGAATCTGGGAGCACTATGGTGCAATGTGCTTACAACAAGATATGGGGAGTGGTGTTTTTCCAATCCAAACTAGCTGAATAATGCATGGAAAAAAAGCTTTTTCTTGGTGGAATGACATCTTGAAAGCATGTGGAGAAGTGAGAAACACACCCAATGAATGGTTTCCTCAAGGGATGGCCCGAATCAAATGGCTTAAAACAGAGCACTTTTTCCTAAGTTGATTTTAAACAAGATTTGGGTTGAATTTACAAACCAATTCACAACTTATAGGATCAAGATATGTTTTTAGGTTGATTTTACTCAAATCTAAGTTGTCTTTTAATGTTCAATTTCAATTCAAGTATTTGCAAGGTTATGAACAAGTATCAAGGCATGTAAAGAAATCATAAAAGAGACAACACAAAATATATCCGGAGAGAATTCGCTAGCTGCAATTTCAGAACCGGTAAATCATCAAAACTGCGTAGAAGTCTTTCATTTTACCAGATTTAGCCGCAGTTTGAAAACCACGGGTAAGTGACGGGAACTAAGGTAAATCCATCCTAACTGCGGTTAATCCAATTTTTTTAAAAAAATAAATAAGATTAGTGTTTGACCCGATTTTGATAAATAATTTCTTAGGAATCTTAATTCGTTAATTAGTTCTAAAATTAGCATTCTTTAGGTAATTTTTCCATATTTTACAACTTTATATAATATATAATATAGTTATCGTCAATATTTTTTCATATGTTAAACAATTTTTGATAAACGTACGATATCTAACCGTTTTAAAATTCACAGAGGTTTGAGAGGCTACTTAAGTAATTTGAGTTTTTTTTTTTTTTGAGTTTAAGTAATTTGAGGTTAAAAAGATACTTTTGGGTTTTTTGTGAAAACTAGAAACATCTGTCAGTTAATAATTAAATAGAGACTAATTTTATTCAATGTATAGAGACTATTGAATTGAAAATGGATTTTGCCTCTATAACTAAGTATAGTTTTTTATAACTGTCTGGATACAAATCACGCGAAAAATAATATCAATTTCTATTAATATTAAAAAATAATAAATTGAAAGAGAATTGTGCACGAGTTTAGGGTGGCAATGAACACGCTGATCAGGTGCTGCTGTCTGCGCCAAGGGCTTGCATGTTCCTGACGCGGCAATATTAAACTGTGAATGATTGATTAGATGATGATACCCTCTTGATTCATTCATAAGTCGAATTCGGACCATACAAGTCTTTTATTTCAGTTTATTGGCCTTAAATTAAATAAGTTTTTTAAAAAAAAAAATTGTTACTTTTTATTTTTCCCTATTTGATTGAGTGACTCACTCACCAATTAAATGAGCAGGGAAGATTTTTGTGGTTGTTATAACACACTAAGTTTAGTTAGGGACATTTGAGTACCAGCAAAAGTAGTTACTCTAAGGATATGATCATATTAAACATAGTAACTACATAGATAAGCTCAGATTGCAGCTTTGTCTTGTAACTTGCTGAACTAGATGAATATGAAGTGTATTGTGCTCCTCCCCACTTGTTCAACAAGCCTTCCTTTGTATTTATAGGCTTTTCATTTGAAAAAAAAAAAAATTAGTCGTCTTTCACTGTATGTAATTGTTTAAGCCTTATTTTAAACTTTGCTTGAAGCTTAAGCAGTGATGACATCATCCTGTACTTTGTAACAGTGTGGTTCAAACTGGATTTTATGTTCTATTTTTGTCTGAGCTTGATCTTCTTCTTCTTTTATACTCAGATTGACTCTATCATGATTAGATTTTCTATATAGATTGATTCCGTTGTAGCTATTCTGATCAAGGATCTTCACTTCTTCTATTATGAGCTATGTCAATCTGAGGTCTAAACTTGAGTCTAAGGTCTGAACTTTGAGTGTGAGCTGATTAATAGAATTATGAGTTTATTGTTCATCTTCTTCAATTGTTCGATTGACTCCTTCATGTTCAGATTCATAATTCAGATAGATTATGTTGAGTCTGTTTTGTTGCAAAGTCTTCTTTTCTTCTGTTTTGAATTCTCCTGGTCTGAAGTCTTCTTCAATCATCTCGACTTGTCTTTTGAGTATTGTTTGACTTCATAGTACTGTTGAGTTAAAACCCTCAAATCCATCTGTAGTTTTACTAATAACAAACCCATGATGCAAGCTATAAAAATTTAAGTCAATATGAGATGTCTTTGTATCTAACAAATTATTTGAGTGTGCAGAGATATCATAAGACAAGATTCTTAGTCATAATCAAAAAGTTCTTAAAAGCATCATATATATATATATATATATATATATATATATATATATATATATATATATATATATATATATATATATATATATATATATATAATATGAGACAAATCTACGAAGGATCTAGTTTCTAACACTAGACCAAAGTGCTATAATGAAGAAAACAACTTTGATCATTCATAACTAAAGTAACAAACCTCGATGCCACCATCAAAGGAGCAACTCAAAATACTCAAATTAGAAGATGAGTATCTCACTGAAATATGTGAACCTCATTAATGCATTGAGCAACTCAAAATATTCAAAACAAAGGACACAAAGGAATAGCTCAAATTCTTCAAAACAGAAGACTTGCTCTTCATGGTTACAATCGAGAAAGTAGATTAGATAATCAATCTCACTAAAGTAACTCAAAGATTTCAAGTCAAGAAGACTTGTACTTCATTGACATATGCAAAGAAGTTATTCAGATTCACCATGATAGAAAAATAAAGACATTGTTCTTCAAGTGAAACAAATGGGAATCTAAAGATCATCATCAACTTAACCAAATGGTCAGGGTGACAACGAAGATCAGAACTATCCAAGACACCTAGATACTCAAAATGAAGATAATTGATGATATTTATGTAAGTATCAAGGAAGACATAGCTTAGATTCTCATATTATAAGAAATCACATCCATAATTTAACTGAGAAGAAGAAGTTTAGTATTATACTTCAAAATGAGAAATTTCTCCAATCTGAACTATCAACATCAACATATACACTCAAAAGATTCTCATAATAAAAATCAAGATCACAAAATGGAAGAATCTGATGAGAATCAAGATTGGATTTTTGAAGAACATAAATAATAATTACTCTGCATTAGAATCCAAATCTGAGTGAGCAAGTTAGCTCAGATGACTGACAAAGACTTCAGACTGGCATAAGTCAGAACTAATAAGAAGACTCTGTAGAAGGACATGATTAATAGAATTAAGAAATTGAAAATGTATTTCTTATTGAAGTATTTCATTAGTGGTGTTATATATACACCTCCATTACAATCAAATAAAGATAGAATCTAAAATAAAAGATAAAATATAAAAAAGATAACATCCTAAATTAAAACAAGATAATAACTAAAAAGATATATTAAATTAAAACAAGATAATAAATAAAAAGATAAGACTCTCCATCATCCCCCTCAAGTTGGCGAATGGATATCCATCATTCCTAGCTTGCAAGTAAGGTCTTGAAACTTCTTTGTGGGTAACCCTTTGGTTAGAGAATCTGCTAGTTGACTTTTGGTGGGTATGTATATTATTTCTACAAGCCCACCATCAAGTTTTTCCTTGATAAAATGTCAATCTACTTCTATATGTTTTGTTCTGTTATGTTGAACTGCTTGCATGTGCCTCTCTGGATGAATTGACTAACCTTACTAACTGGATATGCTATATTAGGACAAGTATGAGCTAAGTAGATGAGTTTTCCTACTAGCCTCTGATATTGAGCTTTATTTACTTCTGGACTTCCTTTTTTTCCTCTAATTCGATGGTTTTGTTCTATAGGAGTCTTAGCAACTTTACATCCTAACTTGCATGTCTCCTTCAAAAGGTCAAGAACATATTTCCTTTGAGATATGAAGATAACCTTATGTGAATAGGCCACTTTAATCTCAAGAAAGTATTTCAACTTTCCAAAATCCTTCATCTCAAAATGAGTCGATACTTTTTCCTTTAAGTTTTGCTTCTCAATATCATCATTGCCTGTAATGATCAAATCATCCACATAGACTAACAACATAGTTACTTTACTTTCCCGTGATTGCTTTATGAATACAATATGGTCACCTTGATTTTACTTATATCCTATGGACCTCATGGCTTGAGTGAATTATACCATTCGTCATCATAAACTTAGATAAAGTATGATTCACATATTCTTTATTGATTATATATCAAAAGTTTACAAAAAATTTGACAAATGAATGATGTACTCCTTTTCGTTTCTTTTTATCTGTTAAGGGAAAAAAAAGTTATTGCTATTTATCTGTTCATTTATATTTTCAATGTATAACTACAACAACTTTTCTTGAAGTTTGCACTTATTACACTTACCTTCTCTCTTTTTCAAAATTACACTTACCCCTAATGTTTGAAATTTTATTACACTTATTCCTTGACAGGGCTGGCTTAAGGGCCAAGCAGCCCAAGCAAGGGCTTTAGGCCCCCAAAAAAAAAGGCCCCCAAATTTTTTTTTATTACTAATATACTCTACAAATTTTATTAAAATATATGAAGATATTTTTGGTTTTTTATTTAGTGTTAAAAAATTGAAGTCACTAGATTGTACACTTTTGAAAGAAAAATGCTTAAACCTTGAAAAATCTTTGAAACATGATAATTTGTTGGACATTGATGGATTAGATTTATTTTCAGAATTAAATATTTTAAAGGAAATTATAAGATTGGAAAATGATAAACCAATTGACATTCTTAATTACATAAAAAGAATAAATTCTTTTCCAAATGCATATATAGCTTACAGAATAATGTTAACAATTCCAGTATCAGTAGCGTCAGCTGAAAGGAGTTTTTCAAAGTTAAAAATAATAAATAGTTACTTAAGATCAACAATGTCTCAACAAAGACTAAATGGATTGGCCTTATTATCTATTGAAAAAGAAATGTTAAATGAACTTAATTACGATAATTTAATTGATAATTTTGCATCATTAAAAGCCCGAAAAATAAATTTCAAATAAATTTATGATAATTTTAATAAACTATTTTTATTAGTGAACAAAAGGCCTCATTTATTAAGTTTGTTTTAGGCCTCACTAGTGTTTGAGCCACCCCTGCTCCTTGAGACATTACACTTAATCCCTTGAGGTTTGAAATCCATTACACTTACCTCATTTGTAATGGGCAAGAATAATTTTAAAAACTAGAGGGGTAAGTGTAATAACTGCAAACCTAGGGAAATGTTGGTGTAATTTATCCTTCATATTAATTGTATTTTTACTAATTTTAACCTTAGGTTTAATTGGATATTAATCAATGCTCCATTATCAAGAGTTTAAAATTTATTTTGAAAAAAAACCATAACAATTATTATACTCCTTCCGGTCCTAAATCTAAGTCACTTCTAACTAAATTACTAGAATCAAAATAATGGAAGTTAGCCTATTAAATTTATCTAAAAAAATAAGATTTTTTCAATTATACCTCTAAATAAATATGTTAATAAATGTTTCAATTCAATTAATAACTCTTCTTTTTATTATTTCATTATCTTTCTCTCTCTATTATTAACTGAATCTTTGAAAATTATAAAAATGGTAGAAATGAAAATTATCCATTATAAATTAATTGGTGACTTATATTTAAAATCAAAAATTTTTTTTAGAAGGTGATTTATATTTAGAACCGAAGTTGTAAATTTTAATATGTGCAATTTTGTGTGAAAAAAATTAAATAAGAGCTGAGAGCTGAGGGAGTATTGTATGAAACGTATTGAATGTGAGAATTTCAGATTGAGATATGAAGGAAGAAGGAACAGAGTTGCAGCTTGCAGGTGGATGACTATTGATGAGGGCAGGGCAGGGCAGCAGGGCTGGGTTTCGTCATTGCGAGGCCCGAGGTCGTTGTCGGGACATAAAAGGGAAATAAGAAAAGTGGGTCCATCTGGCCATCATCAATTCATCACACCCGTCCTTTCTCATGATTCTGTGACTGTGATGGACGGACAGGATTGGATTACTCACAAGTTGACATTTCACTAACTCTCTTACTCAATTTTGCAAAGCTGCATTCACTTTCCTCCATTCTTCATGCCTCTTACCAGCATCGGATCACACAATCCCTAAAGCGTAATCTCCAAAGCCACCGGATGATCTGATCCATCATCTATCATCACACCAAACTCAATTTCTCATATATATCACTTTTACTATTTACTTTTACTTTTTATTTTTATGTTAGCCTCCTCTTTTTTTCTTTTGAGATTAAATCCACTTGTCACTTACACTATGTGGAAGAAACAAGAGAAGAAAGAAATTGAATGGAGAGAAATTGAAGAGAAATAAAATAAAAAAGAAGTATGAATGATTTGAAGAATGTTTGGTTCGAAAGAAATAGAATGAAAAGAAATTAGAATATTTTATTTCTTTTATTTGTTTGGATAAAAATAAAAGAAGAAAAAAGTATTAAAAAATGTTTAAATGACAAAGTCGCTGGCCCTTGTAATTTTATTTTTAGATAACATTACTTTTTTTTCTCATGATTTTATTATTTAACTGTGTTTCCATTTTTAGTTTTACATTTCTTTTTTATACGTTGAACATCTTTCAAAAAATTTTATTCCACTATTTATTTAGCTAATAATAATAATAATAATTTGTTTTACTAAAAAAGAATAAAGGGAGTGTACTATTATTGTATTTAGTAAGAATAATTTAAAACTGCTGCATTTTGGTCATTCATATATCATAGCACCTCCAAAATTCTAATTTGGGATGAGGACATATTGATCTTTTTTATTTATTTTGTCATGTCTTGTTCCCAAGTCTCGCCTTAAAAGAGGAGATTTGTATTTCTGCGAGATCCACTCACTTTTTGGAACTTCTACTCCATTTCTATTGCAACCAAACAAGAGAACTCATACAGTTTAATATTGACGTGAGCCTGATATAAATGGAAATCTAGGTCTAGCCTGTTGTAGGCATGATGAGAACCCTAGCAGGCGATTTTATAAATAGGCCTGTAGACAAGTGATGGCCTCCAACACACCAAATTGCCTCATAGCAGCACATTTGTCCTCATTCGGAGTTAGGCATCCTGGTTCTAGAACTCAAAAGGTTTGGTTAAGAAAGACTAGAACACCACCATATTTCTCTAACCCTCTTGTTTGCTTGGTCTCTATGTTGTTAATGACATAGACGGTTCGTGACGTTCGTGACCAATAAGGCTTCCGCTGCATCTCGTGATTATGAGTGCTAAAGATCTAAGTAATTCTATTAAACTCTAAATCTATAATTCCAATGCAACAGTCTCATATTGTTATTGGCTTTTATATTTTCTTTAAGAAATTTCAACACGTGGTACCAGAGCCCCGTTGTGTTAGATTATAGAATCTTTTGGTCTTTTAATATTTTGTTCGGGAAATATTTCATAAAGTTTTTAAGAAATCAGTTGGAATCTCGTTTGAAGTTTGTGGAGTCTTTTAGTGTGTTACCTTTCTTTAGATATTTTTTTTTCGAATAATTAATTGCAATCCTTATTTCATGCTAAACATGATCAACCATTAACGATTAATCCTAATGTGGGTGGATTTGGTTTGGGGGATGCGGAAATAGTACTTCAAGACCCGTTACGTGTCCAAGGTCTCATCTTCTTGGCATCCATTATTTTGACACAAATCTTTTTAGTTCTTAAAAAGAAACAATTTGGGAAGTTTCAATTGTCCGAAATGAATTTTTAGGTCTGTGGATTTATCAACATATTAAGTTCGTAAAAAGAACTAATTTTTTTTTGATAATTTATGTAATTCTACTCTGTTTAATAAAAAAATTATGAAAAGAGCCTGGCTTCTTTCTAGTCCTTTTCGACCCTATTTAGAGAATTCTTTGTACTGTAATACTAGTCAGTCATAGCATGTATATTGTGAAAAAGACTATTTTACTTGTTTCTTTGATTTTTTGAAATTTTCCATGCGAATTTTTTGTGTTTTCTCCATTTCATTTAAATGCTATCAGTTTTGTTAATTAACATTGTTTCCTTAGCGTTTTTCAGAATTGCAATTGATTACTTCTAATACTATGTGAGTATAAGATTTATTGCACACATTAATGGTATGGCGGCATATACTTAGCGCTTTTTTATTTAAAGTGATTTCATATTGTTAAGATAATGAGACGTGAATTTAGCTTTAAGAATAAAATATTATTTGGATTACTATTAATATTAATATTTTCATATAAAATTTGTGTTTCATGCGTATAAGTTTATTTTGAGGAATAATATGCGTATTTGGTTTCAATAATTAATATGAATTTGGATTGCATGTTGGCACATGATTAAGTTTGAAATTGTACTTTGTTATTTCCTAAATTAAATGGTTTATATCCATTTATTATTTATTTTAATTATTAGGTAATCAAAATTGATCACATTCAGATTTGTTTGTAAATTTTTTTATTCGATTAATATAAAGTAGATTTTTTAATTGATTAATTTTTCACATGATATCTTATGATTTATTTGTGAATTGGATAAGGAAACAAATTAATAAGATTGTTGTGAAGTATTAATTTTGTACATCAATTTTTATTAGGATTTGAAAGTTGATTTGTTTGCCTAAATAAATTTATTGTTGTTAATTTTGTATTCAATTTTAACCATTGTTCCCTTTTTATGGGATTCGATTTGTTCAGATTTTATTTTCATTAAGTTTTTAAGAGGAGAAAGTTTAAATTAATATTTTGACTTTGATTTATTTGATTATGTTTGACGGTCAAACTTTTTTTGGCGTTTAGCTTTAGTAAAACATTGTTGACGTTTAATTTTGAAAGCCAAACTATTCAAGATTGACTTTGAGGAAACAATTTAAAGTTTGACTTTGTTCAAATATTTTTGAGGTTTGATTTTGATGAAATATTTTGGAGTTTTACTTCGGTCAAACACTTAGAGTTTGATTTTGGTCAAACACTTTTGGTTTGACTTTGGTCAAACGATTCAGGGTTCGACTTTTGGTTAAACGGTTTTTTCTCTATTAATTTGCAATTCACATAAGGAAATGTGATACTATATGAATGTTGCTATGAAAACGTTTTGGCTAGAAAATACTTTTATTAAGTGCATCCGTTGTGATGTCATCTCTGTTTCTTGGAAACTAATCTGATGCACATTCTACAGTTTACTCAATTAAAATGTGTACTTGCATAAAAAACTCTTTTTAAAAGGGGTTTTCAAGATGGATTTAATTGATCATTCGATGAAAACATTGGAGAAGTTAAGTTTAGGGTCGAAATGATGCTATTAGAAGTGTAGGGTAGAACAACAATGCTCCTGGTGGGCATGGTTGTGTCACCCATTAGGAATGTGTTTTGAAGCTTTTGCATCCCGAAATTATAAAGTAATGCTATTTATCGGGACAAACGTTTACTGTTAGAAAAATCATGAATGATGTGTCATATAATTGGTTATGTGCTATTGAACAACTGAATAAAAGTTGGAGAAGAATAATCCATCACTTATGGTAGTGGTTATAAGTGATTTTCGTTCAACTTTCATACACATTGTTTCATACTAAAAAACAATTTCCTAAATTATAATGTTACTTTGTAAAAGTTTATTAAACTGAAAGGGTGCACTAATATTATATATTATATACTAGTTATATACTAGTGTAAAAATTACCCCAAGATTTTAATTCAATCTTTAATTTTCCCACATTCGTAACACCAAATTTTATAACAGATTCAATAAATAATTTCATCTATTCAGTTTTATATTTTTTTAATTAATTGAGTGAAGTCACTTATCTCCCTATAAAATTGTTAAGACAAGAAACATGTTGTATATTTCTTAGTCTACATACTTTTAGGGTTAGTCACTATAAGAATGTTGCTCATTTGCTGCAAAAATTTTGTGTAGGCCAGACATAGATGCTACTAGCATAGGTTATACTGAGGCTACACTGTTCCAAAATTGTTCAAAAATTGGTACAACAAATTTGTAAATTGTATTCGTTGGCGTGTTTTTGGAATAAAGAATAATATTAGTGTCAGATTGACTGACGCAAAATTTAGCGTCGATTAAAGCCGACACAAAGTTGGCACATCTAAGCTAAGGTACCAATAAGTTTCGATTTGTTTACTTTTCTTGTTCATAATTTGTTACTTACTATGCCAAGTGAAAGAACCAAAAATAGATTAATATATAATTTTGTTTTTTTTTCGTTCTACCGGTGATCAACCTTGTACTTATTTGTGTTACATTGTTTCTCTTTTTCTTTTGTATCTTCAGTTTGGGAATATCTCTTATGGTTTCAAAGCCAACACATGGCTTGTTTCTTCTGTTGTGGCACAATCATCGTCGGCATTCTCTCTCCTTCTCGTGGAGGATAAATACTAATTAAAAAAATGTCTCACTAAATTGGCTTTTGGCCCTCACTAATTAGCGTCTACTTCACGTCCTATTTTTTGGTATAACTACGAGTTTCTCTTTCCCTGGTTCGCGCTGCGTGGCTAACGTTGGTCCTCGAAAATTTGGCATGGGTGAGATTTAAACACGGGTTCTCCCGCTGTAGATTGTCCCTCCTATGAACTTAACGGAGCCTTACACTGCTAAGTCAACCCTTGAAATTGTTCACGTCCTATTTTGCGCATGTGTTAGTTGCAAATTTTATTTGCCTCAATTGTCCCAACACAAAATTAGCGTTGGCTTTGTGGCTGCCAAAAAGTTTTTGCTTCACGATCTATAGTGCCCCATGGCTAATGTTAAGCCAACACTAAATTCTGTTTTGTGAGGTCTTTTAGGCCATGCTAATCATCACAAAACATCATTTGCAAAATCATAGGAGATGAGTCGTTGAATTATTGTTTGGTTATTTATATTCAGAGAAATTTTTTAAATAATTTTCATTGCTAGAAAAGTTTGATTTAGTGACCAAATAACTAAGCCCATTAGTAGCTAACAATGTCATGTCACTAATCATTTTAGTCGCTAATTCAGTGACTAATTTTGTACCTAACTATTTAGCAGCCAAACAAACAAGTTTAGCAACTAATTTTCTTTAGTCGCTAAAGAACATATATATAATACATAGCTATATTTTCTTAATAACAGTATGCTATTTTTCAAAGTTATACATTTGTAAAAGTATGTATATTGTTTTTTTCTGCTTAAAACTTTTGGGTCAATTATTTTATTGTATGCAGCAACGTTAAATATTCAAGAAAAGAAAAGGACTCTTTCAACTATAATGATATATTATGTGACCTGAAAAAGATTGTGTCTAATGAACGATGCATATAATGTTTAAAAAAAGACAACTAAAAAAAACCATTGAATTTAAATTTTGTTGTGCGAATCACTGTTTGTTAAGATATTGAGTAAAGTTTCACTTCACATCGTTTAAGAATGTGATCATAATAAAGTATACAAGACTTAGTAATTATCGTGTCAAGATCAATTAACTTTTGAGATTGAGTTATACTTAAATAAAAAAATTAAAATAACCACAATACATTTAATTGATATCTTAGATCGTGCAATTACCCTTGATATAAACATACATAACAACAAAATGGAATAATTTACCAAAATAATCTAAAGCTTTGTAGTCACAAGATATTTTAGTCTCCGACTTTATAGAATTGCTATGTTATTATGAATTAGTCATCATGGGTAATTCTAATCTCTAACATTAACAACTATTAACATAATGCATATGTGACACAATGAAGTCCACGTAATCACCAAAAATGACTTCATTTGATTTAGTTGAGAAAAATCAATCATTTTTATCCTTAACAAGTTGGAAAATCAGCCGGTAGAGGTAATCATGAGCTTTTGGAAACGAATAAATTTTTCAACTTCTCAAGGACGAAAAATATCTAATTTTTTCCAACTCAAATCAAATTATGTCCTTTTGGATGATTGTGTAAACTCTATTGTGTCATTTAAGGTGCCACATATGTATTCTATTAATAGTTAAGACTAAAATGACCTATTGATAACTAAGTTAGAGACAAAAAAAATATTTTTACAAAGTCAATGATTAAAACGCTTTATAACTTTAAAATAAGTGATATTTTACTATATTATTATGAAAAAACGATCATATCTTTGTCACATCTATAAATTAAACTAACACATGTATGTTATCACTGTCTTTAATAATTTATTTGCATACAATATATATTACACATGCATGATAAATCAATTCCAATCATCAATTCTAGGAGTCTCTTTTGGTTCTTGCTCCATTGCACCTCTTGTGCTTTATTACTATTTTGGCCAATAAAAAAATAAATCAAATCGAGGAGTCTCTTTTTCATAATTGTCATTTATAATGCGATAAGATTTTTTAAAGCCAATTCACGAATAATCTATGTATTGTCCCTTAATTGAGAGCAGCAACACTTATTAAGTTAGGCAATATATAATGTCAAGTTAAGTTACACTGTTTACTTTGTACGATTGATATTGCCAACTTTAAGGCCTGAAATCAAGTGTGCTACCCTTTGATTCCATCGTATCATTATATGAGGTCAATATATATATATATATATATATATATATATATATATATGTGAATCTTGATATCTAGTGCCCTAAGGGCACTAGTTAAGATTACTAAAAATAAAAAAATAATCACAATAGCACATTATTCCGTCTTTCGAAAATACAAAAAACTACATATTCCAATATCTTTTTACTACATTTGGGTTCTTAAATAGTGCCCTTATGGCACTAAATATCATTTGTATAAAAGATATTCCTTTCGTTTCATATTATAAGATCTTATTTAAATATGAATAATTACAATTCTTAAGAAAACATTAATTAATAACTTGAGTTTTAAAAAATTGGTATAATTTCTCATATTTATCTTTATTTTAAGTATAAGTATTTAATTATTGTATTTGTCTAGATCTTGAAAATAATAAAAGTTTGGTCATTTAAGAAAGATAAACAAGAAAAAAATCTAATTAATAATTGTAAAAATTTATAGAAGACCTTATAAAATAAAATACTCACATTGTGTAAAAATAGTCTTATATTATGAAACGGAAGGTGTATAATATAATATAAATACAAAAAAAAAGGTTTTAATTTGTTGTCCAATAAAGAATAGGAACCATAAAATTCAAAATTGCTGCTTATGGATGGTTGTCACTAGAAAATGTGGGCCTTTCTTCAAAAATTATGGGCCAATCTTCCATGATGGCTTTTCTGGACCCCATTGAAAATAAATACGTTCTAGAGCATTTGTTTTGAATTTTAGTAAAACTGACGTTGAAACAATTAATTTAAAAGATGTAGACTTCAAGTTAAAAAATTAATTAATTTTTAATCAATATGTGAGAATGATGTTTTAAATGTGAATTGTTAAAAATTAGTTTTATTTAAATAGCAAACAAAATAACTTTCAAAATATAAATATAAATATTTTTTTATTTTTGTGAATCTCATCTCTAGAAATAATCATTTGTTTTTTTTTAAGAAATAATCTCTTTTTTTGTCCGCAAAGATGAATTTAATAATGTCATGGCACTTATAAGACCAACGTATTTAACCACTATCATAGTACCGGGTATGCGGGTTGCTCGTCCCGCATCGATCCACGAGTAAACGGACTAATCCGTATAAGTCCGTATGTTAAATGGACCGATGAAATTATGGCCCGCGTCTGCACCGCAAATCCGCGGACTACCTGCGGGCCCCACATAAGTTTTTTTTGCTGTTTTAATCCAATTTTTGGGGGTTTTTTTTTAAAAAAGACAGTTTTTTTCCTTCTAAATATAATTTGGTGGGTTGGGTCATATACTATCATTTTTGCTTTGCCTAAAATGCTTAGTGGGTTAGGTAACATACTCACATTTTTTATTTTTTTTAAAGCCCAAGTGAAAGTGATGAATTTGTGAGCCAAGAAAAACCTATATACACACCTACGCAGGTACCTGCATAATCAACGGGGCCTGTGGATTTGGCCCATTTAGCCCATGGATAAATGAGCTGGTCCGCTTAAGCACATATTAATAAACGGTCCAACTTTTTGTAACCCAAACCCACGTAACCCATGAATCGTCCCGTGAATCCCAATTCGTATACCCAACTCTAACTATCAATCTAGGTTTTGAAACTCCTCATATCTTTCAAAATAACTGCACCTTATATTTTTCTCATCCAGTAACTAATACATTGATCTTATTTAACTTTTAAACATATTTTTATGTGCAAAATAAATTAATTTAATTGGCTATGATTTAGTGTTGTGCAAAACTAAATTGAAGGGAATCCAAAGCTATTATAGAATTTAATTTATTTAGTGATAATTTAAACTCATCAATCTTTTTTAACCGTTAATATTTTCTCAATATTCTACTATTAATTTTTGTTATCTTTTTGAAAAATTTCTTTTTTATTTTGATATTTTAGCCAAATTAGTAAACCGTAGAAGTAGAACTGAGCACCCTAAACGGGTTGGGTTACTTGGAGTTTAAAAAAAAAAAAACTACAGCAAAACTTTAATTTATTCTAGAGGAGATGGGAGGGATTGAGATCACCCAGTTTTAGAAATTCAATCATTCTTTTATATATAAGAATCATAAATCTATATATTAAAAAAGATGATGTCACTCTCAATAGAAATGGTGTTAATCTCATTCACCTCTAGAGAACCGAAGAAAAGGGCCAAATTAAAGGGAAAACAAAGAGGGAATATAATTACTTAAAAGAAATATTAATTTTAAAATTATTTATGAATTGAGAATTTTTTTAAAAATTACTCGAGTTTGTACCCGGCGATGCCCGGGTTGAAAAATGTTTTAAAAAAAATTATAATTTTTATTTAATTTTTTTAATATATGAATGTGTATTCATATACAAAGAAAGCATCATTCGATTATACTCTCCATTCCCCAAATTTCGTACATCATGATTAAACTTAATTTTGTGAAAATTAAACCATAATTTTTTTTCAGTTATCATTAACCATATAGCATAATAACATAATTTTAGAAAAATCAAACTAATTTTTTCCGCCCAAATTCCCACCATTTTCCCTCCCAATCACCTACTTAACTTGCTGGCTATTTAAAATTCAAAATCATTTACAAAATATTAATCCTTTTGAAAATTAAATTACAATCTTTTCGCACTATGTCCTGCTTAAATCTCCTCTTAATTAACTCCTTAACTTACTTTCTTAAATATAAAGATAAAGATTCATCAAAATAATGCAAAGAAATAAAATTATCTTTACGAAAGTTAAATCACAATATTTTCGCTCTGTTAATCATATCAACATAATTTTAAAATATAAAGAAAAAGAAAACATGATTTTAAAATAAAGAATTCCAAGAAGTAATTACTCAATCATAAGACATAAATTTCATGTTTTCTTTTTCTTTATATTTTAAAATTTAGCGAGAGCTTTTTAAAATTGAATAGGAAAAATCACACATGAAAAAACAATACTTTTAAAGAGTGAGGTAGAATTCAAAGAATAACAGTAGTCTTTCCCTAAATGCAAAAAAAAAAAAAAAATAGAATTTAACTGTGAAATTGCACAAAATTGAATTGTAACATGAATTTTTCAAGATCGAGCAAATTTCATCTAGTTCTTTTCTTATCTTTGGGGTTTTCATAATTTGTTACTTGATCTTATCTTGTGCAATTGTGAGCTAATTAAGCAAAAAAAAACAAAACAAAAAGTAATGAAAGAGGAATAAGCGCATCAGCAGAGTAGAAAAAAGAATGATGGAAGAAGAAGCAACTCAGAGGAGAGGAGAGAAAGAAATGGAAGAATCTCAGAAAAGTAATGCAAAACAAATAAAAAATAAAAGAAGAAAGGATTCTTGTTTTGTTGAAAGAGAATAATTTAAAACAGTAGAAATCTCATTTAGAAAATTAATGAGCTCGAAAAATATAATTAATTGAGCCAATCACTTCCAACAATAATATAATTAAAATGTTTAAAATACCCTCAAAATGAACGGAGAAATAAAAGGCTCCAATTTAAAGCATGAAATTTTTACGTAATTACTATAAAATTAGCTCCAAGATTTTCAATCTGTAGCTAAATTTTTGCTTATAGTAAACTGGGATTGAAGCATATGTTTCGCATCGGGTTTTTACTATTGGTGTAAAATCATTTTTCTCACGGAATCTTATTTTTACATCATTAAGAACCCTTTATTGAATGTTTTCATTTTTTACAAAATTATTCCTTAGATTAATGTTTATTATCTTATCTTATAAATTATATATACAAAGTTTTATATCAATCGAAATTCATTTGGTAATGGTTGTTATTTGATACTCCCTTTGTTCATATATATTTATTTGCCCACTTAGTATATATTATGCATATTAAAAAATATAATCATTATTCTTGTTTTAATCAAAATAATTTTTAAATTTTTTATAATATTTTTATCTCTTTTACTTAATCTCTCTGTTCCTTTTTATCTGTCAAATGAAAAAAATTACTATTATTATTTATTTATCCACTTATATTTTTAATGTAACATTAAGTATATTTTTATCTATTCTTAATTTATATAAAAATTAATCTCAACGTATGTCGGTGCGTGTAAGTTGATCCCCTCATTTACTAATATAAACAATGGAAAGAAAAGAGCTGAATAGTGCATTTGAAGGATGATCAAATTTAAATAATGTGTGGTGTAGGTATAGTTATTATGTTTATGGGAGTGAGTTGTCAAAGGGTTAATGATGAGAAGTAAGAAAGTTAGATGTCATGCATTGATTTTAAGTAGTGTGGTAATTAAAGTGAGTACCTTTCCAGCAGCAAAGTAGTATCTTTAATTTAATTTGCTTATTGTATCAAATAATTGTATCATTTCCTTCCAAAAATGTCCACAGGTGTCGTGCAAATATAGCCGCCGGGTCATTTTTCACATGTCATTAATTGATTAATTAATAATTAATTAACTTCTTTTTTCTCCTCTACACCAAAGGTGCGGCAAATATTTGATGCTTGAGTTCATAATTGGAACATGGAATCAAGAGAAAAGATTTACCTAAACAAGAGTTTGAAGAAAACATGGTTAATTTTAGAAGTTTGTTAGAAGTAAAAATTAAGTTCAACCTTATAAATAATATTTGTTATAGAGGGAATCTAACTAAGGGTATTACTGTCATTTCTCTAGGGTTCAAAACGATTTTAGAAGTGACCCATATCCCGACATTTCGAGACGAACTTAGCTTATCTTGCTAACATCCAGCCATCGAGAGAGTCATCCCGTCGCCCAAGGGCGAATTTTAGACATCTTGCATCATGACAATGTGCATGAGGCTGACATCCCTAACATTATTGTCCTCTAGCTGTACTATACCAATACACAAGTCGTTATCTTGGAATTTGAGCCTTAGGCCTGGAGGGTTTTGATGGCTTTAAGGCATCTCAAACCCTAACAACCTAGTACTACTCCCTCCGTTCCTATTTATAAGTCACATTCTAAAAACATTTGATGTTTTTATTTATAAGTCATTTTCTAAAATATGTGAAGCATTAAATAATTTTTTCCTTATATACCCTTATTGTATTTAATGAGTTTACAATTTACAACAATAATATCAACCAATAAAATAACTCCATTTAAAGTGGATAGAGAATGTGAGGAGAGAGATTTGTAGAACAAAAGATTAAATAAGGGTAATGTTGAAAAGTCAACATAAATTTTGCTAAATTTAATATCACCAACTAGTTTTAATTACTTTTCTTAATTTGTGTGAATTAGTTAGAAGTAACTTATAAATAGGAACAGAGGGGGTATTATATAAAGTAAATGTCCAAAGACACATGTCCCTCTAATAAAGAATTTGATTCAAGTTTGTCAATTTAATTTGTAATGATTCCTAGGATTATAAAACTTATGTCTAGAACGTGTGGTCTGTGATTCTATATATATTTGGAAAACTTATTTTAGGTTTAGGTTTAAGAAACAAAGTCCATTCTTTTAGTTTGCCTTTAAATACCCTTGTTTGAATAAATTTGAGATCATCAATATTTTGGTGGAAATAAACTTGAAAAAAGTCTTCTCTTAATTTCTTAGAGTGCAACCTCTAAGTTAGAGTCAATAATCTTTAGAATTAGTTTTCATAGTGGTAATTTTTTATAGGCTTATCATTTCTTCAAAAAGTGTGACGTCATTTTAGCTTTATTTCTTTCTTATCCATCTTTTACATTTTATTTTTAATTTTTAATCACAAGGTGAGTACCTTGTTCTACATTATTGGGTATCATCGAGTCCTTCTTGATTCTTGAATATTAATGTTTCTCCATTTCTTCGTTATTTATTTTCGTCTTTACAATTCCTGATTGGTTGGAACTTTTTTTTAAAAAAAATAAAAAACTGCATTATGGGCAAGCTGCAATTCGACGCAAATATTGGGGTTCAAATCCAAATTGACCATACAATGTTTTTTCCCAATTGATGTAGAACAAGAAACTTATCTTATAATTGAGAGTTAAAAATACAATGTAAAAGATGGATAAGGAAGAAAAAGAGCTAGAATGACGCTACACATTGAAGAAATGATAAGCATGTGAGAAATTATCACCATGAAAATTAATTTTAAGGATAAGATTCTAATTTAGAGGTTGCACGCTGAGAACTTGTAGCTCAAGTGACATAAGTAGGAGTTCTTGGAGCTCAAGATGTGAGGTTTGATCCCCAATCCCAATATAGTAGATTTAGGAACAGTGTAGTGTGAATGTATGGGTGTGTGTTTGACCTATTAAAAGAAAAAACTTAGAAGTTGCATTCTAAGAAATTAAGAAAAAACCTTTTTTAAGTTTGTTTCCACCAAAATATTGATGATCTCAAGTGTACTCAAACAAGAGTACTTAAAAGTAATATAAAAAATGGCTTTATTTTCTAAATTTAGACTTAAACTCAAAATAAGTTGTCCAAACATACAGAGAATCACAAACAACAAATTATAGACATAAATTTTAAAATCCTAGAAATTATTACAAATTAAATTGACTAACTAAGAATCAAATTGTTCATTAAAAAAAATGTCCTTAAACATATAAGCCTCAACTTATTACAAGTCCTCTTTGATTTTCATAACCTTACATCTAATCATAAGTTCATCTAAACATCCTAAGTTTTTAATAGAGTTGGCCTTCTAATTATTCTACATCAAATATTATCTTAATGACTTTGTAACTATACTTCCTTCCGACTTTCTGCTTGGTATCCTTCTATCAAATCAAGTTTTTCTATCAACTTCTAATAGGACAATAGAACATGATCCAATTGTTGTTTGGCGATTTTTATATATGAAATGCTATTAATTAATATGAAGGAACAAAAACTTCGGTTGTTGAATTGGGTTCCATCGTTCAACAAAAAAAATAATTTATGATTAACTATAAAATTTTAACTAAATATATTTTTAGTTACTAATATATATATTATATGTCGCACGCGTAAACTTAAAGTGTTGCTATTATTTAGTGGTTGTGGGGTTAGTTTGGAGCTATGCGGTCCAAGCTTTAAGTATTAATTGGTGCATTTTGGTTTTCTTTTGAACAGGTAATAGCTAATTAGCTATGAAAATAACTTTACATTTATAAAAATTTTAAATTTTAGAATTTTGTAGATAATTAATAGCTAATTCACAATTAATATGATTGGTTATTAATTGGTTTCGGTTGGCTAAATGTACCTTTTAGTCATGTATTTTTTATGTGCATTTAATTTTGGTCTTATATTTTTTTTGTATTACATTTTGGTCATGTATCTCTTATAAAGGTTTTATTTTGGTCCAGTCCGTCAATTTCGTCACCCCATTACAAGTTAATTTGACTATGTTCTTATTATGATTCATGTGTATGTTATAATTTTTCTAGGTTTGAAGATAAATCACATAATTAGACTCTGTTCTTATTAGGTCAATTTTGTTAATGGGGTGACGGAGTTGACGAATTGAACCAAAATGAAACGTTTATAAGAGATACAGGATCAAAACGTAACCTAAAAAAGATATAGCACCGAAATAAAATACATATAAGAGATACATGACCAAGAGATATATGAGAATTAACTAAATAACTATAACTCTTTTAAGAATCCTTCATATTTTAATAGCATGAAAATTTTCATTCTTCAGATTCTTCAGATATTGACAGTGACTAACAGAAATCAAACAATACAATTGTTTTTTTTTTTGTCAATAAACAGACACTACTTCAAACTTCAAAGATCGTTGAAGAAGAAAGCCCAATCTACTTCTTATAAGAATGGCCATGGGCCCAACTAGAAATCAAAACTAATATTTGGTCAATAAAAAAAAGAGCACACTGAGGAACATCTATTTCTTCGCAACTACCCTTACATGGAGTTAGACTTCATGACACAATACGTTTTAGTTAGATTAGTTACGGTTAGTATAAACTTTGTCTAAATAATTTATTTGTTAATATAGCGCAGTGCAGCCATTAAAGATCTTTACTAAAGGTATGTAAATCAAGGGAATTGATATTGCCACTCCAAAAATTCTATTGTCACTCCTTTTTTAATATTTCAATAATATTTAGTTATTAATACTTTAATTTGATTGGTTAAAAATATAATTTAAATTTAAAAAATATTTCAAAAGGAGTGACAATAGAATTTTAAGAGTGACAATATCACTTCCCGTAAATCAATATGTAAATTAATAGTATATATCGATTACTTATGCTAACATATTTATCTATTAGTAATTGTATATTTATCCGTTAATATAAAATTATATATTTATACTAATGGTAACTAATCAAATAGAAGTCAACAAAAAAAGTTAGTAGATGCCAATGTTTTTTTTTTTTAATTTGAATTTCATTGTCACTGCTGTTAGAATTACATTAATTTCAATAACTATTTGGTGTAAGCTGAATATCAATTAGATAAGATTTTATTAATATTATTCAGACTCTCACGCTCTCTATTTTGCATTTAAAAATCAATTCCTACAAGTGGTGAATCAATTCTTGTTGTTCCATATATGTTCCGGAATATTTTCGTGCATTGAAAATCGATTCCTAAGAGATGTGAACATTTACCGTTTGAGTAAATGGATCCCTCTTTTTAGAAATGAGGATCTATTAACTCAAAAAATAAGTCGCATAACATTTACTCTGAGAATAAATTTATACCTCCTCAAACACTCGAACTCATTATATCTATTGTACAATTGTATTTTTTTATCTCTATTTCTTTATCTATCATATCACATTTAATATTTTCTTTTATCTCTTTAGTTCTTACCGTATCACCTTACATCCTAAAATTAGTATATAGACTTATAATTTTTTTAAATTTTAATCACCAAACAGTATCGTGTTACAATAAACTTTTAATTTGCATTATGCGCATGCTAGACTTTAATTTGCTGCACGTTTCTTTTGAAACTACCTATAATGGTGAAGGTGACTTTTATCATACAATACTTGAATTTTGGAAAGACAAAAGATTGTAAGAAGTTTGATGTTATTAATGCTATTATTGACATTTAAAATATTTTATTAATATATTAATGGCTATGAGCTAGAGGCTTATATATACATCAATACACTAATTTTTCCTTATGCATTGTAAACACCACCTATGTGTGTGCTTGAAAGACATGCACGTACAACATTATAGTCAAACATCATTATTATTATTATTATTATTATTATTATTATTATTATTATTATTATTATTATTATGTATAAGTATGGCATTTTAAAATTCAAAAACAGAAGGTGAAGTATCATTGTCCATCAATATTTCCAGTGATATTTGTTATCCACGTTAAAATTCCACATTTGAAAACTCCAGCTTATTGAGAATGACACGTCAACAAAGGGTTGGCAATAGATGGAAATCTTTTTTACTATTTTTCAAGTTTCCACTATAAAAAAAACTCCATTACCTGAGAGATTGTAGCTCAAGTGACATAAGTAGGAGTTATTTAAGTTCAAGGAGTGAAGTTCGATCTCCGATGAGATAGATTTAGGAATAGCGTAATAAGGGGTGTATGTGTGCGTTTGACCGATAAAAAAATACTACTACCTCTTATTATATATAAAAAAATATGAGACTCATTATTTTATTAAAATTTATAAAATATATTAAATGATATTTATTTTAATTAATGACATAAAAAATTTATTAAAATATTCATATAAATAATGTATCTACCTGTATAAAAAATAGTGAGCACTCGCGTTAAATTGAAGAGTAGGAAAAAACTTTCAACTTTTCTTATCAATTAATATATCTAAATAGGCAAAAAAAAATTTATAATTAAGACCAAAAAAAAATCACTTTTTATTTTGTTATTCTTATAATTTGGACCGGAGATAGCATTTATTAATGTTTTTTACATCAAGTTAACTCCATCGGTATAAATGTTATCTACAATAAAATTAATCTGTTAGTATAGACATATTTATAATATGTATATATACAAATAAATACATAATTACTGACGGATATATCTATTAGTAAAATTCTTTGGTTTCAATTTACAAACCGTTAATAAAATTTGTTCGACAAAAGTAATTGAGTTTAACAACATTAACTTATTTATGAGTCTATATATAACTTATAGTTTACCACTTATTATCACTTATTGGAGATAATTTTCAATAACAAACTTATAACTTTCATAAATAAAATGTCTTGAGTGTCTCCATGAGTAGCATTACTTTTGAACCAAAAGCACCATGGATAGAACAGTTTCATTTTTTTTTTTTTTTCTAATTATTTTGTTCTTTTGATTTTATTACCAACTTCTTTTATCTTGCAATTACCAATTTTCCTATTCGAGAACTGGTTGATGCTAGTGGAATAGCCCGAACAAAGGAACATATAGTATTTATATTGAGCATATAGTATTTATATTATTTAATAAATATATTTATTACCAGAAAATAAATATGTTAGTATAAATTGATATATATCATCAATTTACACATCATTAATAAAGGTCTTTAGGTTATACTAACACATTTAAATTCGTTAGATAAAGTTGATATTGACCGTAGCTGATCTAATAAAAAAAAAAACATTAATAAATGACAATTTATTTATAATTATTACTACTGTTTATTTGTAATACGTACCATTAGCTAAAAATACTTCTCCTTTTCTATTAAACGGTAAATAATACAAGTAAGTAAATAGTAGTGATATTTTTATATTTTTTATTTATTTTGATCTTCTGTAGCTCCCCAAGAAGCTAGCTAGTTGACTCTTCTACATATTTCTTGTAATCTCAATAGAATAGTTGGTTGGAACATGATTAGGATACCAGCAGCACCCACTAATTCTACAAAATAATGATCATTTTTGAATTATTAACCATTCCCACCACTCCCCCCCTCCCCCTTCTTTTCTTTACCAAAAACTACCTTGATGGTTTTTTCTCTTAAACTTTTTCTGCTAATAAATAAAATAACCCTACCCAGATCATGAAGGTAGTAGAACATTAAGCTAATATAATCCAAAAGGTTTGGTTGAGTGAAACATCATAGGGTCTCGTATATCTGACAGGTCACACGTTTGAACATCTTTTCTCTTTCAAGGTGCAGAAAGACTGTAAGTTAGTCCAGAGAATATCTTTAAACTGTAAACTAGTTTCTGGTTAGTTAATTATGCTAATTAGGCAGTAGTATTAATTTGCTTACAAGATTCTAGAGTTTAAAAGATTATATCAATCAAGAAAGATCTAATTACCAAAGAGATTATTTAACACATTACATCATGACAGTAGAAACATTATTACATACATATTTCAGTTACAAATGCAACAGCAGAGTGCCTCAAAATATAAGGTACTGTACATAAGGGAATAAAAGAACCTAAAGGAAAATAAAATTACACACTAGCTTCCATACATACACACATCACATTTATCAATTACCACTTGTTTAAGCAAAGCCTTGATGTGAGAGTTCTCCCATAATTTATTACACCTTACCTATTTTTAATTGAAGATTTAAATCTTGGTCCGAAACGCAACATTGGATTAAATGGTATAGATTTTAGAAGTTACCAAAACCACATCTGACCGTGATTGTGGTTCGTAATGACCGCATTTGTGATCGTAACCATAACACAATCACAACTGCAACCGCAATTTAAAACCTTCATTTTTATATATATTTTTTAATTTTTTAATATTGATGCACGGTATATCTAGCATATATAATATATAAAAGGTTTAATTAACTATTTTAGGGGAAGTAAGAGTAACTCCAGAGACTTTGATCTTCACTACCAATGTTTTCAGTTGCAGGAGCATACTCACTACCAATGTCAAAACGTGGAGGGCTAAGAAGCATTCCTTCAGCCATATTAACTAGAATATTGGGCATATCAAAGATCATATCCTCATCCACAAACTCACTCCCTCCTCCAATAATATTATTCTCTTGTGCCGTGGAAACATACCCCGCTCGACTTCTCTCGCCGCTCGCGAGCGCATCTCCCGCTGCCCCAACAGCGGCCGCGGCGCTGGCCGCAGCCATCTGAATATCACGGGCAGCGGAAGAAGCAGGAACGGGCAGCGAGGAAGCAGAGTTGGGGAAGTTCAGCTCTGCATCCTTGCCTTTAAGGGCAAGCGCTGCCACGTCATACGCGACAGCTGCCATTTCAGGCGTGGGAAACGTGCCTAACCAAATTCTGTTAGGCTTTCTTGGTTCGCGGATTTCGGAGACCCATTTGCCGCTGCTTCGGCGCCGGACTCCGCGGTACATGGGGTGACGTCCAGTGGAAGCAACCTTGCTGCTGCTTCCCCTGCTCGAAGAAGAGTTGCTGGAACGCATCGTTTTGGTGTCGTTTTGGTGAGGGAGTTTGGTGGCGGTTGGAAGTTGAGAGAAGCCATGATTTTAATCTGATCGCTGGAGAAGAAGAGGATAGAGAGGAAAGTGCAAACCAGTTGTTGATGAACTGAGGTGTGTGAAGGATTGGGGTGTAAGCCAGCTTGGTGTTGGATTTCTGGGTTGGAGAAAGAAGAGCGTGTTCTGTAACTAAATAAAAAAGCAAAGCATATTAAGGCAATTACTCTTAAATAACGTCAATTTTATCACACTGTCATATTGCACTTTGTCACTAGCTCTGTACATACACCACTAAGTGTATACATCCAAGGTTTTGAAATAGTATCTGAAATCCGACGATGTGCCGAAATGTAAAGGTTATAAAATTATATCTAATTGCAATTATGATATGTAATGACTGCATTTAGCCGTATTTAATGTAACTCAATCGAGATCACAACGCGATTATAATCACAATTTAAAACTCTGATTTGTTTTTTTATCAGTAAAACACACACACTCAAACTACACTATTCCTAGTCTTATATTTACCCCACCGAAAATCGAACCCTCTCCTTGAGCTCATCCTTATGCTATTTAAACTATAAGCTCTTGACACACTAATTTGTTTATAACTTATCCATTAGTTTCAATTTTGAGTTTTTTTTTTATTATAGCTCCAATTTTGAGTTTTAAGTATATCTAGTTGTGTTTTTTGGTTCAAAGAAAAATTAAGCAACCGAAGATCGAACCTTATACCAATAAACATGTCTTCATGAACTCACCAACTAAAATACATCATCGAGACAGTTGTGTTAAATACTTATAAAGATAATTATTTTCTAAAACGACTTTATTTGGTTCAGACAAAATTGTCTATTGCAAAACATATGCATGATTTATTTAGAAAAAAAAAAAAAAAGAAAGAAAGAAAAGAAAACTAGCTCGGTACATGCATCACTAACCTCCGCACCAATTTTTTTCAACAGAGGTTTCATATGTTGGGGAGAACATTGATTTTACCTTATTACTATTATTGTGTGGAGCATATGAATGCACTACTGTTAAAAAATTATTGATGACGTGGAAAATTTTCAGTGGCGAAAATTTATCGGACGAGGTTTTTTTTGGGAGTTTCCACAAATTTGGTAGGGTTTGTGGTGCTGCTGCGACTGATTACAATTCAAAGGGCAATATGTAGTGCATGCATGACTTGAAACAGGATTCGTGTGGAATCAATAGCAGAAAGAAAGTTTTGGTGTTGTACATAGAAGTGCTTTGTGAAATCAATATGATATATAGCATAATACATTTTCTTTTCTTTTCTTAAGAAAAAGATAAATCATCATATGGAGTAATTAACGGCTCAGGGTTATTATCTCTCACCTCCAATTCAGACGATTGAAGTTGTTTTTAGACCAGTTCAGGTTGTTGCTGGTCTTCTTGTTGATCTTGTTCGAGTTGTCTCCTTCGCTGGTAAATCAATGTTTCTTGCATAGGAAGAGAGATCAAAGGACCTTAGAGACACAATAAACTCAACTAAGGACTCATACACATGCTCAACTTTCAATAAATTCTACCCCTGAAGCTAAGGAGCCGAATAATAAGATTATATTTCATGAAAAATGAAATTAATAGAGATAAATGTTCGACGACTCTAAGGATGATAACACTTGTAATAACCCCTTTTCTTTGGACGCTAACCAATAAAAATGCACTCAAGCACTCTAGAGTCTAATATTTTTTGTTACGGTGTTGACGTTTTGTGAAGATTTTAAATATATAAAGATTTTTGTATATGATAGAGAATAACACATTATATATATGAATTCATTTATGGATTTGGCAACTCAATGAGTTAATATGTAAAGTGAAAAAGTAGGAGTGTATTTATCATTCATTGAAAGTGTGACAAAATTATGAGAAATTGTAATTCAAATTAATAGTGGATATACTCTTATATTTTTACTATACATATTCATTAATTTTAGATGAGTCAAATCTCTCATTTATATATGAGGCAAAGACAACGTAGCCTTGAATTGGATGCTTTTTAGAAAGAAAAAAAAATTGAGAAAAGAAAAAAGCAAACTGAAAGGTAACTCTCATATGATCCACTAGGTGAGAGATGACAGATTCAGCCATTAGTCCTTCATTATGTGATGTGTGCTTATTGTTTCTCCATATTCTTATTAATTGTAACAAATGAATTGTTTTGAATATTAACACATACTGAATTGCTACAAATAAAAGAATGATTTAATAGCCGACTAAATAAGATTGTTGGTTACTAAATATGATGTTGTTAGTCATTTTAGTTGGTCTCAAAGGATGCTTTTGCAAAACTCTCAAAAAGATCAACTATTCTAGCTCATTCTCAAGTTCTGGGGCACCTTTTGTGGTAAAGAGGTTGAGGAAAATACCTTGTAAGGCCAATTGGAAGAAATAAATGTTTGAAATATATGCACCGCATTATGCATCCATGCATTCATGCTCATCCGTTCCTTCATATTTCCATTTGGATTGAACTTGATATGAAGCATCATAAATTCAATTTTTTCTCTACTTCGTGCAACATAAGGAATAATTTGCAAGTCAAAAGTTTGCATCGTTTTTAGGCCCTCATGCCTGCTCTTTCTCCCCCATTTAGATTATCACGTGTGCTCCTGCTCTAAATTTAGGCCCTTATGCCTACACTTGCTCTGAATTCAGGCTATCACGCTTGCTCATGCTATTATGCTTCTAGGCAGGGCCTACTTCCCCTGCTACTCTGCTTTTATGCCCTTGTGCCTAATCATGCTCTTAATTTAGGCCCTCACGCCTACTCATGGTACTCTACTTCTAGTCTACCGCAACTTATTCGCTTTTAAGCTATAGTGCCTTCTCTGGCCTAATTTCTTTTGTTGCTCCACATTTAGGCTCTTAAACTTGCTCCTACCCTGCTTATAGGCCATTGTGCATGCTTCTGCTCTTCTTTTAGGCCCTCGTGCCTCCTCTTACTCTGCCTTGGCCCAAGCGCATATTCTACGCCATCACGCCTACTTCTGTCATGCTTTTAGGCCTTTGTACCTACTCCTTCCACGCTCTTAGGCTCATGTGCCTTCTTATGATGGGCTCTTACACCCTCGTGCTTGCTCTTGCTATGCTTATAGGTCACTGTGCACACTCCTGCTATGCTTTCAAGCCCTCGCATCTGCTCTGGCTGCGCTTTCAAGCCCCAGTGCCTACTTTTGGTCTGCCTCTAGGCCCTAACATAGTATCGACCTGGCACCCTTTATTTTCCTATTTCTAAGCCTAGTGTTAAACTGGCAATCTCTTTTCTTGATTCGAAGCCTAATATCTTTCTGGCATCGCTAGTTTTGTTCTAGAGGTCCTACCACCTTATCTTGGCGGATAAAATTGATTCACGTCTTTACTCATTCCTTATTTGATAATATGAATATCGTTGCTATTCATATTATTTTAATAAGAAACAAGTAAAAATGAGCAACTGTGAATGCCCAATTTTTTTTGAACACCACTAAAAATTAGAAAAAAGGTGATTAATTAGTTATGATTGATTAACTAATTTTCTTAGATTAATTAATTAACGTTTAGCTAATTATTTGTAATTTGACCAGTATGGTCAGTATCAATTCAAAGATGAGAAGATTAACTAATTGAGGTTAATTGATTAATTTATTAGTTGATTAAAATCAAATAGTTTTTCTGTGAAAATTAAAATCAAATAGTTAGTTATCAATAATTGACCAACTCTAGTAGTTGATTAAAAATAAAAAATTCAAAATAGTAGAGAATCAGGATAGCCCACTTTGTTAGTTTCATCTCTCATGATTCTCACAACTGAATCATGCATAGGGCCACGATTCATCAACTTCTCACGCCATTTTCTCTTCTTCATTTTTTATGATCAATCTCTTTTCCTCTATCACATAAACACACTAGTCACACTCTCATCTTCTTATTTCCATTTTTATCTCTCTAGCCTTTCTCATGCCACTCTCACTGCACACACGTTCTCCTTCTTTCCTTTTTTTATTTCTCAATCTCCAAATAATACTGCTAACCACCATCAATGGACAAGTCATTGGTCTTCCCTTTTAAGTCGTCATCGTCATCACCGGTATTGCGCCTTTGCCGGTACGATACGTTTTAATTTGTTTATTTTCTTGCGAGTGTCTGTTTGTTTTATTTCTGTAGTGAATTGTGGGTCTTTTCAATATTTTTTTTCTTTCTGCTCCCCTTGCATTTCTTGTATTGTTTGTTTGTTTTTTGTTGACTTCTTTTTTTGGGCTATTATTGGTACTGCTAGGGACCCAATTAAAAAGGAAGATTTAATGAAGTTTCTAAATAAATTATTTTGTTGACCAAAGAATAAATTAATTAATTTTAAAAGAATTAAGCCTTAATTTTATTTAAGTGGTATTTTACCGGTATAATCAAGGATATTTAATAAAAATAAAATATTAATCTGATTGAGTGGTTATCTCGCCGTCAAGACTTAGGTGTCAAATAGTTTTATGGAGTAACGTTATTCACCATCTGAGTAAAAGGCATGCATGGGTTATTGAATAACTCTAATTGAACACCGCAGTATCAATAATCCTATGCATACAATAAATTCATATGATGACCCTAGCATTTCGTTGTTAGTGTCAAGCATGTCATATAGGACATTTATTAAACAACGCTTTGTCATAATTTTTATGCAAATTGGATTCTCACAATGCAAATTGAACAACGCTTTGTCATTAAGAACTACGTGATTTTGATTCCTTGCCGATGATATGTAAGAGCAGAAACAAAACTCGTCGAGCCAAAATAAATAAAAAATGTTTTTCCCCTCTTCTTAATAAATAAATCTTAATTCAATAAATAAATTTTGAAGTGAAATTGATTTTTTTCTAAAGTTAACTAATTTTGCATTATAATTAGAAGGTAACCGCTTGCTAAGTAGACGTCGCAAGGTATTAATACTTTTTCCTACGCGTAATCACTCACAAACCTAAATTTGGTTTGAATAACCTTTTTTTTAGTTTTTCTGAGATTTCTTTTAATAAATCTTATTGACAATTCTATTATATTTAATTTATTGCAGTCCTCACCGCAATCCCCACTGCGATATAACGTAACAATTCTCATTTATTTCCCGTCATCCATTCAATTTTTAGAATGGAAATGACATTTTACCTCTTCGCAACACCATCTTTATTTTCATATCAACTTCTTATGGAAACTTCTCACTTAATAAACTCTAAAAAAAGCACTTCCAAAATTAATAAATTCTAAAAGTAATGTAATTTCTGAAAGAAGCTCATATGGAAGTATTCGGATGAACTTATGAAAAGTGGCTTCAATGAATTATGAAATATTTTTTATTAAAAAATGAATAGTAATGCTATAAAATAGAGATGGTGCCACTATAAATAAATTTTCTGAATAGTTTATTTATAAATAATAATTGAAAAAAAAAAACATAGTGGCACTGGCAGCTGGGTAGCCAACAATTGTATTTCTGTATGCTTGAATTGGGCTTTTTCTCTTTAGGCCCAATTCCTTGTGCCTTGGGGTCAGTTCTTTATTCCAGTGACAAAAAATGACCCCCTTTCTTCAAAAAAAAAAAATTAAAACTTTTCCTTACAACTTGATAACCTTTGAATTTGTTTGTAACCATCCACGTTAAATTTTACAACTAGCTTTCCCTAAAATAAATATAGTTTCAGAGCACAAATTCAAAGGTAAAAAGGATGCAAATGATAGTGATCGATCACTGGAAACCCAAAAGCATAACCAGAGAAGATACCAGGAGTAATCAGCACAACTTGGAAAATTAAAGGAAAAAGAAAAAAGAAAAAACCCAAAAAAGAAGATGCAAATTTGACAAGTCTTTATACATTTTTACATATTAAAGGACATTGGAAAAGAACAGAGCACAAAATTAGAGTGAATAGTCGTTTTCAATTTGCTCCTTCCTAGACAAAGTTCCTCAAATTATATACGATTTTATCGCCGACAACTGCAATTCCTTCTTTTATCCTCACTAGCCCCAAACTCTCATGTTTCTTATTAAAAGCCCAATTTCTCAACAAGATTCAAAATATATGATAAATCATATTGTTGTTTTCTAACATTTCACACAGTTTAAAAAAAGTGATTAAATTATTGAAATTTAAAGTATTAAGTAAACTATTTAGATGTTATACTAATTTAATTTAAACACAATTATTTTCTATTGCTTCTTATTTTATGTGTAGGTACTTATATTATGGAACAAAATATTTTAATAGTTGAAGCTTATATTATGAGACAGAAGAATTACTTACATAATTCGTATTATTACTCATGACGTCACTTTTTATTTTATTTTCACAAAAATTTCTGAGAATTAGAACTTCGATACAAAAGCTTGGGTAGACAAATATGTAGGGAAGAGTCACTTCTATTAGATGTTTTTACATATTCCATATTAAATAGAATTGATAATTCAATATAATACTTGAGTAGAATTAAACTCTTTAATCTAATGAAGTTGTTTTTTAGTTTGGTTTTTTTTTACGTGTTTAAGTCTTAACAATTAGTCATTTAATTATTGAGAAGTTAGGTTAAAAACGAATTTAATATTAAATACTAATATACGCACATAGTAAAGTACTAAAAGACGCTAAAGATAAAACGCTAAATGTGAATTCTTTTAACACAAATAAAAGAGTAATTTTTGTGGGGTATGTGTTTGACTGATAAAAAAAGAGTAATTTTGATGATTTTAATTTTTGTTTAATCAAATTTGACATAAAATCAATCACACATTTAAGAATGTATTTGAATTAGTTGCGATTAACTATAAAAATAAGCTGTGAAAAAGACTCATTTTTGTTTAGATATATTTGTTTCTATAAACAATTTTTAAGATAATTTTAAGTTATGAGAAACTTTTTAAAATCATGTTCAATTTTTAATTGTAGAACAAAATTTTTTTTCCTTTGATAAAAAAATAATAAAAATTTTTATAAGTACAAAATACAACTATCTAATATAAGTATTCCAGAACAAAATCTAATCCAAACACACCGTAACCCTATGTTTGGTTGAGAGGATTGAAATGGAGAGGAAAAAAGAATATGAATAACGATACAACTTGTTTCATTTGGTTGAAGAGAAATTGAAAAGAAAAAATTGACGTAGAGAGTAAAAAAGAAAAAATTTCCTTCCTCTCTATTTCTATCCTCTAATAACTTCCTTTCACCTTATTTCTCTCATCCCTATTTCTACTCTACCAAGCATAGTTTAAAAGACTTGAATGGAAGAAATGGGATCAAGTGTGAAATTTATACTATTTAATCAAGAAAGGTGACTTACATTATATCCCCACAACCAGCAGCTACAAACAACTACAAGAGTCATCATGTACATATACCCAAATTATCTTCTTACTTTACTTTCTTTTCCTCTCCAAATTAATAACTAGCTATCCCAATACATTCCAAGTCAGACTGTACTTTTTTCTAAGAAAAAGAATGAAGATAATAATAATAATAATAATAATAATTCATATTACTAAGAACCTCAAGTCATTCACTTCAAAATCACCCAAATCAGCACACAAGTTCCTCTGAAAATTCCTCCACCAGAAAACCAAAGATTGCAAGTTCAAGCTCCCTAGCAATTTTTCTCACCTGCTCAACATTTTTCTTCCACTCTCCATCCTCTCTAGAAAAATCCTCTTCTATCATCATGTCAATTGTGTTAGATTCCACTTCTTTCCACAATTCCATCCTCTTGCATATCCTCTTCACCACCACTTCCCGATCTAATTCGAACGAATTCAGTTCTCGTTCCTCTTCCATAATTAGATCAGAAACCAGTTTCTTGAATTCTTCTGGGATTCCATTTGTGTCGTTGAGAGCCTCGAAAACTAGTTCTTGGAACTCGCTTTCTTTGTATGACGATGATGCTTCGCTATCTATGTCTTCGCAATAATCCTCTTCTTCTTCTTCTATAAATGCTTCGTCGCCATCCTCTTCTTGTTCCAGCATTCTTTTCTCGAGTTCTACCGGATCTAACTCCGCGAGTTTCTCGAATCTGCGAAGCTTGTACAATAGCTGCTGCTTGGCTCCTGCAAAAACAGAGCATTAAAACGGAATCAACAATAAATTTTCAGTTTGGAAGAATTTAATAAATACAGCCAATATCATAGTGTCTTAAATACAAAAATACAAGATGAATGAATGTTCTGAATGTGGCACATCTTGAAAATAAAAACGCTCACAACTCAACATCCTTACTATTACATCACTAAAATGCAATGTGGAGTAATTATGTTGAAAATAAATAAGCCCCAACTTTAGTCAAATAGTATGTCTGTGGTAGAGTGTTAAGTGTTAGAAGTATTACGTTAGTTAGGTATATGACTATCATAGAGTATATAAGTAGTGTGATGATTCTCTTTTTATGAACTAACTTTTAAGTGAGTTAAATTTAAACTGAAAATTTAAGATAGTATTAGAACATTAGAACATATACTTATAAAAAAAAATACAAAATAAAAAAGAGTGAATTAAGACGAAACCTAAAATCTAAAATAAAGGCTTTCACAAAAGACAAAAAGAATAAAAAAAATAAAAAATGAAATTATGAAACTTGATAGGATGCTGGAATTCTTTTTAGTTGTCAGCCAGTCCAGCAGTTACGTGGATGCATTGGAGACATTTATTACTTTCTCTTTCTTATTTAGTCTATGTGCAATCCTGCTGGAGAAGATCTGGATCCCTTGATAAGAGAAACACAAATCCTCTCCATCCAATCTGTTGATTTGTTTGTAAACATCGACCGAAGACTGACTAGAGATGAAAGAAAACATGTTAAATAGCTGAGATGTTAACGGGAGAGAACATTGATAAGACCACAATAGAGGATCCGGGTCCGCCAATATGTTATTCAAGATATTAAATTATTAAATTAAACTATTCTAAAACCTGGAATCTCGAATTACTTCAATCAATCATTTATGCAATCTGTGCAGTAAACTGACGTGAGTCGCTCAATCTTTCGATCTTGATCGAATTGATGAGAAATAATGAGATGTTTAAAAATCAAGTTTAACATTGAGCGTTGGATCTCAAGCACTCAATCTTAATACTTAATCAAACCACTTAAGCAATCGGTCATGATAAGTCATTTGATCAAGAAGATTCAACGATCTTAAATATTGGTAAAAAAATTTCACTTCATAACAATCGATTTTTAAAATCTGAACCATCCATCTTGATCGGACGATTACATTGGCCGATTGTTGTGAGTGACTATACATACGAGATTATTTCATGTTTCACTTAATGAACTCCTTTAGTTACTTGCAGAATTTGTTTACCACATAAAATCCATATCCATAACAAATGGATTATACCTAGGCTCTATTTAAAAAACCTTATACGAAATATATAAAAATAGCTTATGAATTGTATAAATTAATTTTTAGTTTATTTTCATAAATTTTTAAAATAATTTATCGAAATAAGTTAATTTTATCTTATTGAAATAAGTTTTATAATTTTATCTATAAAAAAAACTTAGAAGTTAAAAATAACTTACTCATAATCTAGTTGTAAATGAAAGTGAGGCCAGAATCAATGGAAAATGCTGTTTGGATGATCTATGTATGGAACCCACACAGATAACACGGTTGGGTTTCGGCGCAATCACATCATTCAACAATGAGACCCCCCCGGCCCCCTATTATATTTTGTAACAAACAAAAATCATTGAAGAACCGTGTACGACGGTGCGTTTCAACGAAAACGACCACACAACAAACAAAGAAACACGGTACAAAAATAAATAAATAACTTGTGAGAGTAATAAGTAGTGTAGTGTCACATACTCTGTACAATTGCATAGCTGCTCTCCAAATCATAACCGCTCTCCTCCTCAAACTCATCGTCGTTTACGTGCCTTTCGTCATCGTCATCGAATGGTGGGTCTAAAACGCACACTGGACTGCACTGTTCCTTATCTTCTTCCTCCTCCTCTTCTTCTCTCTCACCTTCATTACTTTCTTTCTCCTAACAAAATTAAAACAGAAAAAAAACATTAGAAATTAAATTAAAGAGCTTATTCAGAAATTTAATTTCCTTTTTAAACAAAGACTTGAGGGCTTTTTAATAATTGGATTGTGATTGACTCCTATTTGTTCGGGTTATTAGGCTACTGGACCCCTCTTAGTAATTCAAACAAAAATACAAATAAGAAACTACTTTCTAGTAAATAGAATGTGGGATCTAACGAAAACAAACAATAGAACAAACAAAAACACAATTTGTCATGTTTTAAGAAAGTAATTTACCAAACAATCCACTAGAAATTAGAAGTCAGAGAGGAGAAACAAAAAAGAAGAAAAAAAAGAGACTTGCGTGACAGAAACACGATCGAAAAGTACAATAATGAAAATTCAGGAAAATTGACGTTTATACCCCTCTACCTGCTCGATGTTTAACAATTTTTGTAAGAATGAGATGAGGTGCTATGATTGCCACTGTAAAGCGACATTCCAGCCAAATTTGCAGACTCAGATCCTTTTACCGACAAAAAAAAAAAAAACTACCCAACGAAGAGGTTGACTCACGAGTTAACTCGGTATATTTCCTTTTCATAAACTCAGTTGCACTACTGTAGTGACTTGAACCGCGTTGAAAATAAAAAAGTATAATAATAATAATTATTATTATTAAATTAATTAAAAATAACAAACTAACAGAAAACGCAAGTCGCACTAATATAGTTCATTTAGCTAACGCATAAAAATATGCTGTGTGGGTATGAAGTTCGATCCTCAGTTGTATTATTTTTTTATGAATAAAAAAACGCAAAACTAAAAAGAAAATGGCAAACCTCTGTTCTGTAGCGACTTGGAGAAAGAAGCTCCGGCGTGCGGCTGCCGGAGGAAGGGGTGGTTTGAAGAACAAAACGGAACGGGCTTTCGCAGAAATCACGGTGGCAGCAACCACACTCTCCGTCGTCAATATTCCCAAATTGACGAATCCGTTCAGAATCATCATCATCAGAATTTCCACTACTGGAAGTTTCCATATCCAAAGACTTATCTTCATTGCTCTCGGACCAAACAGCACTACTACTAGACCTTCCATTGTAAGAACACGAAATCCCCAAATCAACCCTTTCTCGCTGATTCTCTGCTCCGATCCTATCGGAAACTTTCCTACGCCCAACGGACGGGTCCCACTTAACGGTTACCTTTTCATCGTTCCCGTCTTCTATTTCCCCTTTGTGGTTATAGTTGCGTTGCGTTAGTCTCTTAAACAACGAGCCGAAAAGCCCAAGCCGGGTTTGGGCTTGGGCTTTGGGCCTGGAACTCTGTTTCTGGATCTTGAGAGCGGCTTCTAGAAGCAGCGTGGCGGTTCTAGAAGGAATGTGAAGGAAAATCTCGTTTGGTGATTTACGTGGACTTTTAACCGGTGACGCGAATTCAAAGAGTGGGGATTTTGTGAGGTTTGGAGTATCAGGAAAGGAGAAAAGACAGGCGTTTTTGCAGAGATGGTTGAAGTTTGAGGCTTTGTTGTAATTAATCGATTTTCGTTTCCTCGTTTGCAAACAAGTGTTGTTGTTGTTCTTCATTTGGCTACGCCTTTCGGAAATGTACTTGTTTAGAATGAACGGTTCTTGATCTTCCTTCAGTAGCTCGTGCAAGAATCTCCGATTCTGAGCCATCCTCACTCAAAAAAAAAAAGGAAAAAATAACAAAAAAATTGCAATGAAGAAGTGAGTTGAAGAGGTTTCAACTTGAATGTGGCATTGAGAGGAAGAGAATGAGGGGGGAGAGAGAGAGAAAGAGAATGGTGATTCAAATCTACTAGATGGGTTAAAATATCGAGGTGGGAGAGAGTGAAGTAGCATATGGTGATAAAGGAATTATTATAAAATAATGGGGGGGACAAAATAAAATTAAAAAATGGATGAAAATTGTAGGTGTAGGTGGTGTTGTGTCCTAGTCTCAGGCTCACACACACAATAGTAGAGTAGAGGAGTCTAGGTAAGGAAGCTTTCCACAAAGCACAATACTTCAATGAACTACACGTATCGTACAATTCTGCAGGGATCCTATACTAACTATATGATATAATAATAATGCAAAATAAGTATAATTCAATAACAATGCATAATGCAATTATATTACATATTACATAATAATATATAGAGTACACTTTTCTATAACCTTTTTTTAGTTTGAGAAGAGAAAATGTCAAAAAAAAAAAAAAAAGTGTAAAGAAAAAAAGTAGAAGAGAAGAAAAGTGAGAGAAAAATAAGAGATAATGAATGTGTTTGGTTTGAGAGAAAATGAAGAGAAAATAGGTGTGAGACCCATGAATAATAGACATTCACTCGTACAATATCAACTCTCTCTCTATTTTGGAGAGAAAAATTTTCTGGTGGGACTCATGCTTGATTTGGCATTTCTCCTCTATTTTCTCTCACAAACTAAACGAAAATAAGTTGTGTTTTCTACCTACTTTCTCTTCTCTCATTTTCTTTTCTTCCATTTTCACCCAAACAAATAATATTGAAAAAAAAAAATAACACAGATGATAATGTAAGTTTTTCATTTGATTTCAGAAAAATTTAAAAAAAAATTGATTCGTAGAGAGAAACAATTTTTTTCATAATTTTTTTTTACTCTATTTTTTTCTAACCAAACAGAAGCTAAAAAAAATAATAATAGCATCAGCTTGATTTATGAAAGATTAGATCAGTGTCACTAGTTAACACCTTTTAAGTTATTAAATTGTGGTAGTTTCTAACTTAGAAGTACTTAATTGGTTATAATATTATTCAAATTTAAAGTGCTTAATCTGTGATATTTTAATTTTAGATAAATTGTACAAAGTATCCTTGAGGTTTTAGAAAATAGCACAAATCATCAAATTTTAAAAAAATTTGCAGTCCACACCATTTTCTAAAATATATACTAACCATAGTTAAATCTCTTTTTTTTCTATAATAAAAAAATTAATTTTCTTGTATGCTTTTTATTGTTCAAAATTCATCTAGTGAATTTTCTTAAAAATTATTTTTTCATAAGGTAATTTTTTTTTTAATTTTTTCATAAAGTACAAAATTATTTTTTGTAAATTAAAAAATAAATAATTTACAAATGATGATAGTATTTTTTAATTTACAAAAAATAATTTTTTATTCACAATTAATTATTTTATTTTACAAAAAAATAATTTTTGAGAAAATTCAGTAAATGAATTTTGTACAAAAAAAAAACATACAGAAAAATTGATTTTTTTTTTATTTATAGAAAAAAATAGAGGAAGATTTAACTATGGTCAATGTCTATTTGAGAAAATGGTGTGGACTGTTAATTTTTTAAAAGTTTGCTGATTTGTGCTATTTTCTAAAACCTCAATGATACTTTGTGCAATTTATCCTTTAATTTTTAAAGAATTTAATTGGTGGTATAACTCCTTTAGTGAATAATAAATTAGTGACATATATAATTTTTGAGGACTCAACAGATTGTTTATTGTATTATATATGAGAAAAATTATTTTATGCATGTGATGCACATAGATTAAAAAATTATAAATAACCTTTTTAAAAAAATGAAAATATTTATTACATTATAAACTTACATATTATTTATTGCATGTATTTTTTAATAAAAAATTTCTAAAATTAGTTTTTTTGTTAAAAATAGTGACAAGAATTTGAACTATGATAATGTGTGTGTAGAAAAATTTAATAAAAATTGTTAAAACTAATTTTATTGATGTATCTCTAAATCTTAACCGAATTCATTTTTTATGGTTTTTTTTTATAAGAAAGTAGTACAGGTGACAAACCTTGTATCCAAACACACAAATTCTCATACCCTCACCAACTGAACTACATGGATAATTTATATTATTTTATTTATTTATTTATAAATGAAAAGTAAGTCTGTTGTAAGTGTTATAATTTGTTACAGCTGTGGTTACTGGGGAAAAGGAAAGACACAGTACTTGAGTGAGACCCTGGTGCTGGTGCTGGTGCTGCAATCCTTTGTCCCAATTCTGAACCAAACAACAGGTTTACACGTAGCTCTCACATTTCTTTCCCGATAGGATAATAGTTTAATTTCAGAAACCTGCAACTCCCTACTTTTATTTAATTTTTTTAATTAATAATTAATAACCTCCTCCTTCTTTTCATTCTTATATTATCTAGGTTAAAAATTGACCAACAATTGTCATCTTTTAATTTGCCTCGGATTTATTTTCCATTTCCTGCAATTTTGCGCCGAAAGTAATTATCTCAAAAAACGTTTAAAATAATGTTACTATATTTATGTATGGCTAATTATGATATTTGGGGATGTCTATGTGTTTAACCTATGCAATGCATATATATATTTGACTGGTCACAGCTTAACCACCAACAGCTACACATGCTGAATAAATCCTCTTCAGCTGCTTCAACATTTAGCAGCTGTAAACTCACTGTTTATTACGTTTATTTTTTTTTATTATTATTATTTGAGATATATGTAATGTGAAATTGACGGTCAGGATTTGTGCTGGACTTCTCCAACGCTGAAGAGGATCGGATTCTTACACATATATATATTGTCTACATTATACTGATACATTAATTTTCTTTTAATTTCTTTTCAAATAAAAATAATATACTCCCTTGGATTTCATGACTCTTTGGAATATCTTTAGTATTTCTCATTTATTTATGTCTATTTATTATAATTAATAATTTTTAAAAAGTGATAGTATAATAAAATTAATACAATAATAAAATAAAATAGGGTAGATTTAAAAGATTGTTTACTTTTTTAAACTAACATACATAATTAACTTTATGACATGTAAATATCTAATCACGAGATGTAGCGTGGCCGTAACCCACTCGTCCTTTAATTACATATATAGGAGTTCAATCACCTATTAGTGGGAATGAAACATTTCGCGGTCATCCAATAACGGTTTCATGTGAGCTCAACTTTGAGGAGGAGATTAATCACTACTTCTGGTAGTAAATATCGTGGGAAGAGACAAAAAAAAAAGTATGAATATCTTCATAGGACCTTATAATAAGGAACATAAAAAGAATGTTACTAAATGTCATTTTCTTTTTCTAAATTATTACTCTCTTTCCATTCCAATATAATACTCCATCCATTCTTTATTATAAGACGTTTTTGAGACACTTCTGGTATCCCTTAATGTAAGACCCTCTTCAACGAGTCCAGTAGCAGTCAATAACTTTCTTTTTAACCAACTTTCCCAAACAATTTGGAATAAAGGAGTTGTTGAGTATATTCCAAAGGTATGGGATGATGATTGATGTTTTTATCCTAAACAAGATGAATCAGTTGTAGAAAAGATTTGATTTTGCACGTTTCGATGAAGGTAACGATGCCCTTGCAGTAGAAAGCTATTTGTGAACCATTGTCATTGGAGACATGAGAAAACAACAAGCTTATGCTTTTAAAGGGTCTAAAGAGATAAATATACGGCCTGTTTTGGAAAAAAATGACAAGCAGATTTACTTACTCAACGACTTTCATATGCACAAGTGGTCAAGGAAGGAAACCAGACAAATGGAAAGGAAGATGCGCCTTATACAGAGCTCCCTAACAACAAAAAATCCATCATGGAAGAAGCAGGAAACATGCCAAGGGAATATAATAAATTAGATGACAACTTATTAAATAGCCTCCAAAATGCTCTAGTAGGAAAGGTAAGAAGCCTAGAAGGTATCTTTTCATTGGAACATAAATTGACCTCTCTTGGTATCTTATCTATCAAGGTTACGATTATAGGGGCTAGATTCGTTCTCTTAAAACCTTACAAGGATACAGATTTAAATCTAATCATTGAAGAAGCCCAGGAATGGTTCGAAAAATGGTTCGATTTATTGGTTCTGTGGACACCAAATAAAGTGGCTATGAACCGTTTTGTGTTGTTATGCTATCTGGATTCCACTTCACATATGAATGAGCATTTTTTTTAGATTCTTCATCTTTCCTTTTGGAGATTTTATGAATGTGGATGAGAATACAAGACTAAAAGAAAGGTTTGACATCGCAATAGTTCTCTTTCATACCGCCTGTCCAAATTCAGTGAATAAAATTTTACAGGTTAAAATTTAGGGACATATGTTTCAACTTCAATTGATAGAGAAATTATTTGGAGATAGCTTAGTCCAAATAGGCAATGAAGTATAAAGGAATTAATGATTCAAGTTCATATGAGGATCAACCCGTTAGTGATTCTAATTCGAAACTAGGCCTTATTTCAAATTTCAATTTCTATCGAAGGATGTTTGTTCTAAAGCGGAAGAAGATGAAGCAGGTCCCTCTTCTTTCTCTCAACATAGTGGGAGGAACAATGATGACAACTTGCAAGGTTAGGAGCTACTTTGGGCTCCCAAGAAAAAGAAATTGGCGTTCCTAAGGGACCTATGCCTACTAAGGTGAAAGATAAGGATGATGGCTGCCTCGAAGATCCAATTGTTCAATTAGATCTATAAATTAAAGCCCTTTAAAATATGGTTTGGTGTCTTTGTCAACAAGTATTGGGCATAACATTGAATCTTCAACGCCTTCTCATCATGGCACATCATCACCTTTGGTTGCTCTTTACACCATTATCAAGGCCTCAGCGACTTCACAAGCATTGGTGGGCTCATATTTTTTAGGGGAAAAAGAGAAAAAACAAAAGTAGGATAAAAAAAGCCAACCTAAAATTCTCACAACTACCAGGGGAACTAATTGCAACTCAAGACAAAGGGAATCCCATCCTACCCTCATTCAAAGAAAAATCAAATTAGGGGTGGATATACTTCAAAAAGGAAACAATTACAATGAGGAAGAGATTAGTAATTCATCTGTGTCTAGATTCAGAAACAAGAAGATAGACACGTAGATTCGCTAAAAAAAAGGGATTAATCCTCGAGGTGTGGTGGCTCCGTTTAGATGAAGGAAATATATGGCGCTCATCCCTTTGAAGATCCCATAGCCAAAACCACATAGCAAATCGCGGGGAACAAGGAGAACAAGACATCTAAATCTACACCAAATGGGTAATTTCAATCCTCCTTTTCAGCATATTGAGGAACTTACGACTCCAAACCCTTTGGATTCCACGCTACAATCGGTCACCGTCAACCATTTCATTTGTTATTTTTTTTATAATTAAATTAAAACTTTGCCACGGCTTGGACCGTGGCTAATTTGCCACGACCATGTCTGTGGCTAATAGTTAGCATGTAATATATTTTCTTTTTAAATTTTTTATTGTATTAAAGGTTTGCCACGACCAAGTCCGTGGCTAATAGTTAGCCGGTAATATATTTTCTTTTTAAATTTTTTATTGTATTAAAGGTGTGCCATGCTTGGACCGTGGCTAATTTGCCACGATCAAGTCCGTGGCTAATAGTTAGCTGATAATATCTTTTTTTTTAAAATTTTTTATTGTATTATAGGTTTGCCACGGCTTGGACCGTAGCTAAATTTGCCACGGCCAAGCCTGTGGCTATATATGGTGTAGCTGTAGCAGCACTTATGTAAGTCCGTGATTGGATGGAATTTTTTTTAAGTGTTTTCCACGTCTTAAGCCGTGGCAAAAGCTCATTAAAGCCCAGCTTCACATCTCTTCTTCCAGCTTTATATCTCTTCTTCCAAACCCTATCATCTTCTCCTATCTCTTCTTCGACGAACATGAAACTCCAGCGTCCAGCCCACAGCTCTGGCGAAGGTCGTTTGGCAACCACCACAACTCCGGCGTTGTCCCTCATCAAAATAGCTCCACACTTCACCGCTCTCTCATCCCTTCCCTTTCAATCGGTTATCGTCTCTCACTTTGTCACTCTCTTAACCGGTAATTAGTATGTAACTTAGTGTTTATAAATTGTGAATAATTAGTGTGTAACTTAGGTAGTTGTATGAATAATTGAAATTGCAAAGTGCAATTTGAAAATGGAGAAGTAGTGAAATAGTAATAGAAATTACAATTTGGATTGGTGACAATTTTGAATGGCAATGTGGGTTTGTATGAGTAGTTGTATGAATAATTGAAATTGCAAAGTGCAACTTTGGAAATAGAGAAGTAGTAGCTAGGTGTTGTATGAGTTATTGCAATTTGAATTTGGGAAAGCAGTGAAATAATAATAGAAATTGCAATGTCAGTTTGTGACAACTTTAAAATTAAAATGTGGAAGTGAATTGTATGTGTTATGTTTTATTATCTTGTATGATATTTATTAAAATTGTTTTATGTACTTGTTTGATTATTGTATGGTTAGTGTTGTAAGTACTTATTTATTTAAGTTGTTTTATGTACTTGTTTGATTATTGTATGGTTATTATAAGTTGTTTTATGTAGTTATAAATTATTGTATGGTTATTGTTATAAGTACTTATTGAAATTGGAGTATTTGTTATGGTTTGAATTATTAAATATCCAGGTTTTGTAATTAAAGAAATTCAATTTAAACAATACTACCTCTAGTCTTTTTTATAGGTCCCTCTAACCAATTCTCATGGATTAAGAAAACTACTAACAATTTTATTTAATATCTTATTTTTTTCAAAAGTAGTACAATCTACCAAATTTACCTTTATTTAAAGTCAAAATTTTCAACAAATGCATTAATTATACACATTATCCCTTTATTTATTATAATGGTAGACAAGGAAAAAACTAATAATTGCCTATTGAATTTTGTAAAGGGTCTTATATATAGGACCAACAAATTTCCTTTAAATGATCTTATATTTAGGACCGGAGGTAGTAAAAATTAATAAATAAAATAGGTAGTTTGTCCTGGTCATATCCGTGGCAAAATTGAAAAATAGATAACGAAAATATGAATTTTGCCACGGATATATCCGTGGTAATTTTTTAAAAAATTTGTCACGCCAATTTTTGCCACGGTTTTGACTATTTTGCAAAACGTTGACATTCTTGTATTGTTAATTTTAAATAAGTTTAATTGCAATTTTGGTCTCATTTATTTTTATTTTGGGTGATTTTGATCCGCTGAGTTTTAAATGGGCGATTTTGATCCCATTTGTTTCAAAACGGGTGATTTTGGCCCCTCGGTTAGTTTTTCTTTCATATTAGCAATGATTTAGTCAATTTAGTACTAGGATGGACTAACATCGTTTACTAATAGAATACATTCACAAAAACTATTAATTAACTACAATTTTTCTCCTAACTATTTTTAGTAAATGATTGAAACTTATCACTAATTTGGAGGAAAATTATCACTAAATTAATAATATATTTTTTTTTAAAAGAATCTATTTGTAAATATTTTCCTCCGTCATTAATTCGGAGGAAAACTGTCACTAAACTGGCTAAAAACTACGGCTAATTTAAAAGAAAAACTAATAGAAAAACCAAAATCGTCCGTTTTAAAAACAAGAGAAACCAAAGTCGCCTCATTAAAATTTGGAGGAGCAAAATTGCCTAAAATACAAATAAAATGGACAAAAATTGTAATTAAGATTAAGTTTTATTCTTATATGAGTCTATGAGATTTAGAAATGTGCTAAATAAAAAATGTTTAATATAAAAAAGAAATGTTTACAAAATGAGAGGGGATGCACATATTAATCATCATTTACACTACTTTTGGACAGAAGAACATACTCTGACGGATAAAACTGTCAATAACGGAAATTGTGATTAACCTAATTCTGGGATTACCCTATTTTTCTGCAAGAAGACCACATGGAGGAGTAGTAATTCATAGTTGAACTTGAACTGTCATTATTGACACTGCACGCAATAATGGAACTGTAGAATCAAAGGAGATTGCTAACCAACGATCCAAAATGCGTTGACGGCAATAAATATCAACGATTTGGTCATAAATGTTCCAAGAAATAAAAAAAATACTAAAAGTAGCAATGAATTCTAAATACCGTTTTTTAAGGGTGTGTCTATCCGCATGAGCATACAACAAAAGAATATTAAAATATAATTAGGATTACTTATTTTTTTAAAATTTTTATTTTGATTATTTATCTTTTAACTAAAATACTTAGACTAATAAAAAGATAAATATTGGTGTTCATAATCGAACTAACTCATTCTAAACTGTAAAAATTGATAAAAAATCAAAGTTGAAAAATCTTTTCAAAAACAAAAAAACCGCTTATTTCAATTAGTTTGATTCGAATTTTGATTCATTTCATAAGAATTAATCCAACCTAAACTGAACCGCGAGATATCCTAACATATATTTTAATATTTATGCATTTCTATATTATTTATATATGTTCATTTTAATTTTTTTGATTTTATCTTTACTTATTTCATTATTTTTAAACTAATCATCTAATTCTCACATGAATTAGTATTATTTTGAAGTGTATTTTAAAATTTGATAAGTCATGTAAATATTAATGAACTTTGTTGTGATAGTCTAAAGTTTCTTTCAAACCTAGGTGTTATTTATTTAAACTTAGGTGTTGTTTATTCAATTCTAAATATTATATATTTAGAATAAAAAACTTTAAAAAATTAACTAATCTTTTAAATAAACATAATTGAATATTTTATATCTACAATATTTAAATTAAAATTTTAGAATACAAAATTTTATTTTTATTAATACTTTTTTATTGTTATAATATGTATTTTTTAAAATAATTAATAAAGCAAAAACCAAATAATTGATCCAATCCAAACCGCAAAAGATTATTTCGGATAGGTTCAGATTTCATTTGAAAATAAAATTGATTGGATGAAGAACTTATAGAACTGCAATGATCAGACCAGATGATTTTTCCGTAAAATCGAACAAATTCGCAACGTGAACATCCCTAGAGATAAGGAATCAAATTGACAAAAAAAAAATAAACATAAAAAGATCAAAGTAAGGGCATGTTTGGGTGGGATTTTTTCCAAATATATGTTAGTTAGTTGTATTTTGCACTTAAAAAAGCTATTGATTTTTTTTTAACAAAGGAAAAATCTTTTTGTCCTTAGCTAAAAATTGGAAATTATTTAAAAAAGCTTCAAAATCGTTTTTCACAGCTTAAATTTATCTTAAAATTGCTTTCGATAGCAAATATATCTAAACAAAAATTGATTATGTCTCAAATAATTGATTTTTTTCACATCTTATTTTCACAATTAATCACAGCTAATCCAACCACACCATAAGAATTCGCTAAAAGATAAAGGAACAAAGTTGTATTTTAGCCTAGAGAAAATAAAAAATATTTATATTCCATAAGAAGGATTTGGATCATCTCCATCACTTTTTTTTCTCCATCTCTCAATCTCCATCAATCGTATTCATGTTTAGTAGTATTGAGTTGGGATGGTCTAGTGATCGTTCCGAATGGAGGAGGAGGAAATGGCTCGTTGAGTTCCCTTGCAAGATTTTGCTCGGGAGCCTCTTTTAGACGGACATCACGACCTTTTCCTTTGAATTCGCGCGCTTTGCTGGTAGCAGCTCACAAAGACATGGTATATTCTGCAAAGGTAAACATAAACATTAGTAAAAAACAAGAAAATTATCCGGTATAAAATTTCAAAGAAGAAGTTTGAAGAAAATACGGAGACAGTCCGTATTTGAACAAACTTATCTAATCCGTTATAGATAAGTTGTTGGTCCTCAACGAGAAAATCCTAAGAAACTCGGTACTTGTGGGATGCAATGATATAGTTATCTTTATTCCACCATCATGGAAAAAGAGGTTGACCATCAGGTCTTTGCTAGAAAGGAGTGGCATCTAAATGACAGTACTCTTTCACATAGTCAGATTTGAATTTGTTGAAATTAGAATAAGGGGTGAAGAATTGTTTCCCGTGTTGACGAAATGATACCCAACCCCCAATGTCACCTCGATAAAGTAAGAATATATCTCTAAAAAGTTCTTCTGAAGGAGCCCAATTATGAGCCTAACAGAAAGTTTTGAGTGTTTGAATAAACCCCTAAGTGTTAAGAAGAATTTGTGAGGGGGCAACATTGAGAAATTGGAGAACGCCCATTTGGAAAGGTGAGAAGGGAAAACGGATCTTCATTTTCTTAAAAATCATTTCATACATCATGATGAAGGGACGCTCATCAGATGCCGAGAAAGAACAGATTCGATCTTTGGATGTATTGTAAGTAAGAAAATAGTTCCGAACAAGTGGTTGGATGGTATGTTTCCCCTTTGGGTTAGTAATCCCAAAGTCAAAAGGACCGCAAGCCTTTTTGAAGGCTTTAGACGCAGCAATCATATGTCTCCCTTCCGTAATTTTGCTAGTAGTATCAATGACATCCTCTCTAACTCAAGCACATTCATGAATGCCTTGGATGGCATCCATTCCTTGGGCCATTCATCCCGGGAAATGACACCAATGCCGATAAGAGATTTAGCCAAAGGATTTTTAGGCTCAACAGTTGAAGACGCTTCAAGGTCGTCCTCTTGATATTCTTCTTCAAGATCCAAGTCTCCTTCTTCTTCATGCTCGATAGGATATGGGTCTCTGTGTTCGCGCGGGATGGAAGTTTTAGGGATGAAAGGCAGTTTTGGGATTAGAATATTTTCTTCATCATCATCTAAACTAGAAGTGACAATTCGACCCCCTAGCCTACGTTAACGCGTAATGACGTGAGATGGTTGGGATGCACCGACTTCTTCAGGGTTAGAAGACATCACTACAAATGAAAGAGGAGAAATTGTTAGTGGGGCCAAGTTTTCAACAATATCTTTAGTAGATTTAGTAGAGGAAGAAAGTTCAATAGTTTCTACAACATAATCAAGATCCGAAATGTGATCACTATCATCAGAAGAGATGGTTGAAAGAGAGAACAATAGAGATTCTTTATTCACCAAACATTCGCTTTTGGGGGGAGAAGTTCAATAAGAAAGACGAGGAACGAAAGGTACAATAGTTTTACTAGAAATTTGAGACAAATCAAAGCTTGAATCCAACGATTCATAAAAGAGGTGAGCATTTAACAAATTTTGAAGCAATGGAGGAAGGATAGGATCAACGCTAATGTTACCAATATGTATGATCCTAGAACCAAAAATGTCTAAGGGGTTTCTGATCTTAGACCTAGGTTATAAGAAATTATGCTACAATAAGTTAGTAAAAATGGGGAAAAGAAAATCTAGAGATAGAAATAGAAATTTTAGAGTCACACAAATAAGGAATTTGAACAAATATCTAGAAAAGCTTGGAGTAAAGTCAAGAAGGTAACATGAAGATGGAGTAGGACGAGTAAATAGTCGTTGATGGCACAAAGAAGAAAAAACAAGAGAAGGTTATGCTATAGAATGTTATGAAATTGAAAATCACGAAAAAGAAACCAAAGCTTATCAGAGAGTAAAAGGAAAGAGTCTAATGATGACAAGGGAGCCAGAGAAAACTTGTTCAGTAAAGTAGAGAAGAAGGGGAGTCTGGAGGCTTATTAGGCAAGAAGAAGATTGTAGAGTAAGGAAGGGAAAAAGGCTTTTTAGCCTTAAAAAGAAGTTATTTTTTAAATTTTAAACGAAAGAGAAAAAGGCATAATAGTGATTAATGAGTTGGATCCCACGAAAAGACCCATGATGAGCAGTATGATTTTTGAAATGGATGTTCTCAACCATTTGGTGACATGTGGGCAGAAGGTCATATAATAAGACAAGTGAAGGGAATCCAAGATGATGATTGAAGTAGTGAAGTTTGGACTTGGCAATCTAATGTTTTAGATTACCGACTTGTGGGGCAACTGTTATGGACCGAGAATGATGATCACATGAAGCAAGGTTAATCTCCTTTCAATATGACGACAGCGATATGGTCACATAGCGACATGGAATTATAGCGAGAATGCAAGATGCTTATCCAAGAGGCAGCCACCAAATGTGGGGATAACCTTTGACAATAATTAGGTACCTAGGAATTTGGGTCTTGGGCCCAAATTCAATAATCAAGCACGTAACCCTAAACCTAATGACTTCACTATAAATAGAATAATGAGAGGTCAAATTAAGTAAGTATTCATTTATAGCCGCATTTACTGCTAGTATACAATGCTCACTTTAGAGTCTCTTTTGCAGGTACCCACCTCTGTGGATTTTGACTAAGCTTAAGATGTCTAAAGGCTGCTACCTGGAGAGAAGACCTGGTGCAAATCATGGACCTTTATGTTGTGAGTATTCCTTACAACCGAACCAAGTTCAAGAATATATATATATATATATATATATATATATATATATATATATATATATATATATATATATATATATATATATATATATATATATATATATACACACACACACAAAATAACAAATAATAATAAGTTAGTATATAATATTATTGGTAATAATTTTTTTAGGTGGATAAAATTGTGAAGGAAATTATTTTACTAATAAAGTGATGTTGAATATTATTTTACTGCTTGTTATTTATATGTTTACAAAAAAAAATATGTATTATTTTATCGTAAAAGTTAAAACTAATTTTGAAATTTCCTTTCAGTGTATTAGATTGTAAAATTATAACCATTTAAAAGTTAATGAAATTATAATGTTAAATTATTTTTGAAGTGCAGAATTAATAAACTTAAACGAAGAGAAATTTTTTATAGAAATAATTAAATAAACGAGCCTAACAAACCAAACTCAAGCTTCATATTTTGTTAGCAAGTCAAGCTTAAGCTTTAAGTTGGACTCTTTTAAATAAATGAGCCAAACTTGAGTAGCATATTTTTTTGCAAGCCAAGCTTAAATTTTAAATACTCGTCTTAGCTCGATTCGTTTCCACCCCGACTCCCTCCAATCCTTTTTGTAAGATGTTCTTAACTAAATTATACGTATTAATAAAAGTGATTGAGGTTATATAAAATGAGTCTTGCTAGACAATGTCCTTTGGCATTTGTTAAAGTAACTAGAATTAGAAAAAGAATCATAAGCTCACATTATTCTGTCTCTCAAAAAATATAGAAATCTATATTTTACAACAATTTTTTACTACATTTGATCCTTTAAAAGTACCCCAACAACACAAGATAATATTTTCCATATAAAGTATATATTTTATTTTCAATTGGATAAAATGCTTGATAGTTGTAATTAAAAAATAGAGAAAGTCAAAGTATTTTATAAGACCAAATAAAAAATAAAGAATAAATACTTCATAGAAACACTAAAATGCTTCATATTAACGACCACAAAAACTTTTTAAAGGATGTTTTATATAAAGGGCACGAAAAATACTTTCTTCGTTCCTATTTATCTGTCTAAATAAAGGTAAATCTTGTATATTAAGAAATATAATCATCATTCTTATTTTTTTATCAAAATAACTTTTAAATTTCCTACAATGCCCTTAATTTCTCATTATTTTGTTGGTGAAATAGTGAAACATTAATTAGTTCTCCAATCAAAATAACAATAAAATTAATATAAGAGCAATTAATGCTATCTTAAAAATATAAATAGACAATCAATTAACGATATTTTTTTTAAAGTGAACAGTTAAAAAATGAAGGAAATACTTTATATCTATTTTCATTTTTAATTTTATTTAATTTCATTCATGTGATATATATCAAAATGCAAAAGAAATAAATTAAAGAAAACTAAACATAATTAATCATAACAACAGATTGTTGAATATAAGAAATTTGGCTGTGTCCGTGTGAGAACACTCCTAAAATATACCCTTCATGTTAAAAAATAAAAACTGTTAAAATGCAAATTAAACAATAATAATATAATATGGCCACAAGAGATATTGGGAGATGAGACAGCGGTGGTGGCATATAGATAATAGACTATAGAGAGAGAAGAGGAAAACGACAAAAAAAATAAAATAAAATAAAAAAAGGTTGAAGAATGAAGATGGACGCGAAATAGGTGCTTGCCCTGATTTATGTCACATCCACAGTTCCACACAGCGGAGAACCGGATCTTGACCCTCTCACTCCAACCTTTTCTTTTTCTTATTTATTTATTTATTATTATTTAAGATTAAATATATTTTTCATTCTTGCCAGCCGAAGATAATTTACTTTTCGTCATTTCAAAAATTTTTGTTGATAAAAAGTTCGAACTTTTATTAAAACTTTAATTTTTAGTTCATGTTGTTAGTTTAGTCAGTTAATTGTTGATATATCTACTATTTTTATTCTATCAAGGCAAAAATGTCAATAGTAAACTAATATTTTTATCTCATCAGACTACTATATCAGCATTAAATATAGTTTTTAATGTTAATAGATGGACAAATTTGCATATATGGTAGACCGACATAGGAAAAATGTTAGTTACGTTAGCAATTAACTGATCAAACTAACAGTAAGGACTAAAAGTAAAGTTTTTTAAAAAAATTTAAATTTTTTATCAATAAAATTTTTTGCATGGATAAAAACTGAATTACCTTAATTTTGTAGGGATATAAAGTATATTTAAGCCTATTATTTATTTATATTAGCACATTATTTTTTTCAACCATCAAAGAAGTGAATTACCTTAAATTTTGTTTTAGTTAAAAGTAATTTGAGTTTGTTTGTTTTAAATTCTATTTTGGTTAGAATCATTTTTAACCAAAACTAAAATTATTTACTTCTGTTAGATCGTCTTGATATTTGTGAATCATTAATCTCTATCATGATTTATGTATTTTTCACTTTTCATTATATTAAAATCTAAATTAAATAGACTCTCTATCGTATACTCGTCACTTCAATGGGTAAAAATCACATTTAGATTTTAATTGTCAAATAAGAATTACACAAATAGAAGAAAATAAAATCTATTTGATTTGGTCATGGGTTTGAATTCTTATAAAGTCATTAAAATTTTTTTTGATAGACATCTCATACTAAAAAAATCTCCTAGCACTTAAGAATTAGTTGAGTAGTTACAATTGGGCAGGATTACTTCTAGTTCAGGCCTTTGCAATAAACTTTGAAGTGCTTGTTTGGATAGCAATTGCAAACTTCATTTTCTAACGAGATTTCGGATCCCAATTCAATCTGACGAAAGTAAGAAATTCTTACTTCTCCCAGAATGAAGTTTGATAAAAGAAAAATGCTATCCAAACATACCTTAAGTTAGACATATGTTGTGATGACATACTACTAAACGTCTTGTTCGGTAACGTTGAGGTGTCTCTCCTTCTTGCCATCTTTATTAAAAAAATTTAAATTTTACATTTTTAAATAAAGTTATTTTTATACACAGCTAAAATTGTATTAATCTTTGGAAAAATTATTTTATCTTTATTAACAACCAAATTATTTTATTTATTATTTAAATTAACTTAACTAACTTTATTAAATAAAAAAAATATTTTTAATATTTAGTATAGTACTTAAAAAAATACCACTTTTTTTTGTTTTAAGTACTTTAATTTTTTTAGTTTAAATATTTACATATAGGAAAAGACTTGAAATAGAAAAAAAAAAAACATTAAAATATAGGTTGTACGCTAATAATTATGGTTGAACCTGGATCGTTAACTTTTGAGAGTGTACTGCGGATCCTGCACTAACTTCTTTCCCATTTTACAATTCAACCCGTATGGTCCTTTTCCATTTCCACTTACAACACCTTTAATTTAAATTTCAAAATATCCATTCCCAACTTGATTTTTTTTATGCACAACCTAAAAATATAAATTCTCAATTAAAAAAAATCTCAAAACTTTGATAATTGTCTAGTGTAGCAGCACCCACTTTACTATATCTATGTTTTTGCACTGTTAAAACAAAAAATACACAGGGATTGTCTCATCGCCTTGGAATGTGTGACGCGTGACCCACTCGATTTCATTTTCTCATGGTTTCAGAAATTTTACTTGCTTTTTTGGTGTAAAAAGTGTATCTATGGGTTCCAACTTTTTTCAAACTTCAGTTTTTATTTTTTTTATTTTTTGAGAGAGAGTGAGAGAAAAAGAATGTCTGTGAATGTGTGGTGAGTGTTTGATTTTTGACGTACAAGTCTCACCGCACGCTTGCACTAAAATCCAAAGCAAGTCAAATTACGATTTTCACACAAAATGAATGTTGTTGTATAAATAGCACTAGTGGTCAGCGACTCAGCGTATAGCGGCACTTTGTGTATGTAACTATGTTAGTGTAATTTCTCTTCATACATAAATATATATAGCTTTTTTCATTAATTTAATTTAATTTATTGTTCTCAACTCAACATGGAAAGGGAAACAAAAGTGGCATCTCTATTGCTGCCACGACCAATATTCAAAATCAAAATAATTCCAAACAAATGCTCTTTTATTTTTGGAATTTGGTAATCCAAAAGTGAGAAAAAAATGAGTGACTTGATTAAAAAAATGAGTGATTTGATTAAAAAAATGAGGATGTAAAGTTAATATAAGAAAATATAGTATAAACGTATATTAATTGTTTATGTTACGTGATCTTTGGTAACATCGATTACAACAACTAAAACACTGTCTCTTTCAGTTTCTTGGACTTGATAGTTATATTTTGAACACTACTAAAAAAAATTTATTTGGCGATTAAAGAAATTAGTTACAAAATTTGTTTTATTTAGTTGCTAAGTAGTTCGTGACCAAAATAGTTAGCAACATGATATTAATTACCCGTAGTCTTAATTATTCGGCCGCTAAATCAAATCAAACTTTTTTAATAATAAAAAAGACACCTCAGTGGATTAAGAAGAAATTGAACTTATAAAGTATCTATTGTCTTAACTCATACTCCATATGAGACTTGAAAATGATTTGAAACGGGGTGGCTTTTATAGTGTGCCCTATAGGATTTGTGCATTAGTGTGCCTTGTGTTGTTGACCGGCTATAGCCTATTTATCTAGTTTTGAGTATAGGTTTTTTCATTCTCACGTTTTGAGTCCCTGGGTTTTTCACGAATTCACAGAGCATGTTCTCCCTAGCGTACCATAACCTCGTTGCCACCATTGTTGTTGAAGCCAACGTCATCGGTGTTTTCATGGAGTACGGCCAGTTTTCGGCTCGACCCATACTTGTGTGCTACGAAGACTCCTAGGTAGCGCTTTAGTGGATCACGTCGTAGGCCAATGAAATCGAACCCAAGTTCTAAGGGTGCACCTTAGTTTGAGCCTTGAAATGGATTCTCCTAGCTCAACATAGTCTTAAACAGTTTAATTTTAACACATGTTGGGGGCCAATTGTCATCGAAGATTTTGAACTTATAAATTGATGTAGGCTATGAACTAGCAAAAATAAATCTAACTACATTTCGCCACAAGAAATGGTTAGTAGTATGAAATCTAACTGATAGAAGTTTGATCCCAGTTTGATGCAGTAGAAAATCATTGCAATCGTAATAATTAATTTGTTTAAATTGTTTAATTGAGACCGGATGATTGAGAATTTGTTAATAAAAAATAAAAAATTATTTCTTTTGCTTAATAAATTTTAGTAGTCTGATCATTAATTGAGCTGTTCATGTTGGCTAACTATAATGATTACAACAATTTTTTACTATAATAAATTGAGATCTCAAAAATTCGTTTGAATATTAATCACTCAGGAAATTTTTAGTGTGCGACGGTGCGTTATTATTTTCTATTCTAATCAGAGACGGATCGAGAGGAGTTATATATAACACTTTGAATAATATGCAAGTAGCACTATGTAGTGCAACGACAGAAATGCATGGCACTCACTCCCCTGTCCTGCGTTTGAACCCCATAGCTACATTTGTGTATTTTTTTTGTTAATTTATCTGTTTTATTCATATACTATTAAATTCTCGTTTTAAATTCTTTTAGCAATGTTGTTACTAAATTGTGAGTGATAAAAAATTTCTCTCTTCCTCACCGATTTCTGCAACCTCTACCTCTCCAGTTTCCACGACTTTTGCTTTAAGAATTGTGATTGGGCCTGCAATGTCATTGAGGTTCACGTACTCTTCAATGCTTTGTCGTTTGAATTATCTGTCTTCTCCAAGATTCTGCTAATGTGACTTTCAATGCTACTTTGCAATTTTGTTATCGTCATTTTGTTTATGTTGTCGGACTCTATTATTGTAGTCACCACATGATCGAACTTCATCGGCATCGTTCGTAGAATTTTTTCCACCACCTTGTTTTCTTTAATGTCTTCTCCATAGACCCTCATCTTATTAACGAGGTATGTAACTAAAAAAATTGCTCCACATTTCACATATTTTGTATTCTCTTTGTAATGATTGCAATTTTGATTTCTGGGACTTCTCCACTCCTTTGTATGACACCTTTAGAATGCTCCATGCGTCTTTGGATGTTTTGACATTTGCTATTTTGTTGAAAATTGAATAATCTATACCTTGATGAATTTGTGAGTGTCAACTGATCCCTCCTAATAGCATCTTCATCATCTCCTTCACGTATATTAAATTATGTGAAACTCCAATCCAAATATTGTTAGCTTTGACGTGAGTTGCCATCAAAATTTAATTTTCCAATAGTTAAAAGTCAAGTTTTTCATTTAATTTGGGACCCGACTAAACCATATTATAATTGGTGGTTGTAATATCTTTCTAAAAAACGATTTCTATCTCTCTAATTTTCTTTTGAATAATCTGATAATTGATAACTCTCTTGTTCGTCACACTCTCTCTCAACTTTTTTTCTCTAACGTACGAGGCTCGCAAGTTTTGATTCCGGCAATTTGATATCGGAGAGACATTTATTAAATAAAATAATTTGACACTATCAAGCTCAAATTAGTAGGAAGAGAGAAATTTTTTTATCACTCACACTTTACTCACAAATACACAAACACTATTCATTTTGAAATTCACTCTCTGGCACACACACAAAGTCAATCATCATGTTACCTTTTATAATCTCAAAACAACAATAAATACTATTATCTTACTACATTAAATTTTAAAGCAATTAAACTAACAAAACAATCTTAAACAAGTCATGGAACCGTGCCAAATTTTTATAAAATAGCAACTTGGCTTTGATTATCATGATCTTAACTTTATAAAATCAAGTTAATATCATAATAGTAAAAAATGAGTCGTTATTTTGTAAAAATTAAACACTGTACTTTAATTTGTTGAAAATTGTTTTGTTAGTTCAACTACCTAAAAATTTAGTGAAGTAAAATAATAGTATTTTATTGTTGTTAGAGAATTCGAATCCCTCCCACTTAACCTAAACATAATTGAAATAAGATTGTCATATATGTGCATTTTTTTATTTTTGTCATAATCATATATATGTGCATTAATTAAACACACATATGGTAGCAATATCCGTTCAAAAAGACATACATTATTATACATACTTGTTAGTATTTATGGAAAAACTAAAATTGAATTCAAAATTTTCAACCAAATGTTACACCTTTTTTGTTTTAGTTACTAAATGTAGTCATAGACTCATAATACCTCGTAATAATATTAATAAGCAATACCCTTCTTTTTCGTCGTACAGTACGTGGAGATTTGATCTCTGTGTAAGTTAATTCTCTAATCCAAATTTGTTTTTTTTTGCTTAATTTTTTAATCTTAATACAAATTAAACACGAACGTGAAGCTAACTAGTACTTTTTTTATGTAATAAAACAGAGTAGGTTAAAGCAAAAGATACAAAAGCATAGATTAACCAAGTAATAACAAATCTAATGCACGCTGATTTTTCGCTCATGAATCCAAAATACTGAAAAGACAGAAAAAGCTCATAAACCCAAAATAAAAAAAAATAAAAAAATAGAAATTTTCAGAGTTTGATTTCATACTCACTTTAATTTGTATTTTTGTATCTCTGTTTTGCGAATCTATATGAATTAATTTAATTCACACTCACTTCCATATGTTGGGCTAAACCCCAATTTTAATAAGGAGTTTTTTAACCTGTGCAATATTGTACAGGTTAAGAAATTAAATATAAAAAGAAAACTTAACATTAATTGTATTTTAAATACAGTCACATTAAATTTTTGTTTCTTCCAATTATAACTTTCTACTTTTAATTTCTTAACATGTACAATATTGTACAGATTAAAAAAATCCTTTTAATAATACATTCACGCAGCATGCATAATTATTACAACAAAACTAATAATTAAGATTAATTAATTAATCTGGTCTTCTTCATTCGTGCACGTTTTTATAATTCCTTATCTTCTCAACTAACATTCTGTGAGTCAATTTATTTTGTATTTTTAATTCCTGCTTGAAATTTCTGTTTGTTTAATTTTTTTGGTTTAATTAATAATTTAGTTCATTTACACGTAGAGGTGAGTATACGAGCCGGTCTATCTCACAAAGCTCCGCCTTTGAGGCCCACGGGTAAACGGACAGATTTGTCAAAACCCGCTTTTTATATGGACCTCTCACTATCTGTCCAGCATGTTCACGGGCTTCTGCATAAGTACATTTTCTTTTTTTCTTTTTACAGTTTTTATTGAATTTACATATAATCTTTTACTTTAAAGAAAAAACTGAAAAAAAAACCTGAATTTTTTTCTAAAAAAAACTCACCATAAGCGAGTATCTGCATAACTCGCAGGGTTCGCGAACTTTGTTTGCTAAGGTCGCTGGTAAATGGGCAAATTCATTAAAACTCGCAAATTAAATAGACTTAATTTAAAAAAGTTCAGGACCGCAAAAATACGGGTTAAACGGTCTAGTCCACAGACTAAAGTTCATATATCAATTTCTATTTGTACGTCACTTATTTATATTTTAGTCTTTATATTAATAAACATTTCGTTTTAGTCTTACATATACTTGTATTTGTGTTTTGGTCTCTACCATTTCGGTCCCTATGCTGCAAAGATTTTAGTTCTCATACTTTTTGACATCATTTATAAACTAAGATGAAACACAAGATCAAATTTAGCAACCAAAATAAAAATAAAACATTGTCAAGTAAGAATGATAAAGGCAAAAATATAAATGTATAAAGACCAAAGCCAAATAAATTTTAATATGAAAGTCAAAATAAAAATAAATAACATATATACAAACTGTTTCTTAATTTTTTTTTTTATAAAAAAGTAGTATAACTGAAAATCGAACTCCGTATCCATACACATATCCCTGTGCACTCACCAACTAAACTACGTCATTCGGACAACTGATTCTTAATTTGATCATTTTATTTTAATTCATGTTTTGGTTTAATAATTTTTTGTTTCTTAAATAAATTTTAAGGAAAAAAAGATATTTTTATTTAATATTTATTCATGAAAATATAAAATAAAAACAAGAAATAAAAATATAAACAAACCGAAATAATAGAAGGTAAGTGGTCAGCGTGAGAATCTTGGGCTATCTGTCTGTGTTTGTTGTCTTAATAAGATATGCCAATTAGTGGGTAATATATAATTCCACCTCTAAACTCATGTCAAAGTGATTTCACACTTCATCAACCCAATCATTTGCCTTATTGATTATTATTATTTCTTTATATTCTTTTTTTTTATTAATTTCTTTGTTTTTTTTTATTTTTTTTATTTTGATCCTCTGGAATGAAGTAAGGGTGAGGAATCCACTTTACTCTGCTTTCATTCCACAGCTTTCGTGCTGGAAAGTAGAAGAATAATTGCTAAAGATTGAATTTAGTAATATGGTTATGATGACTAATACTCATTAATCATTTTGTAACATTATTTCTACCTCATCATCCACAATATTAATTAGTTTGATCTCGTATTAATTAACTTTTAGCATAATAAATAACAAAGCACTCCAGAACAATTTTGTTTAATTAAAGCATAGACATATAAAATACATATATTCCCACACTGAGTACACTGTGGCAATTATTTGAAGGCAGGGGATATTTTTTTTTATTATTCGTGTTTTCTTAATTAATATATGGGGTTTGTTAGCGTACACCCACTTGCTTTTTAGAAGGAGTGCGTTAGCAAGTTATAACTCGAAATTTTAAAATACACCCATAAGGTGTAGCTTACTAACGCACTCCTTCTATAGAACAAGTGGGTGTACGTTAGCAAGCCCTACAGGGGTTTGCTAACATACACCCACTTATTTTATAGAATAAGTGAATTAGCAAGTGATAACTAGAGTTTTTAAAATACACCCAAAAAGTATAGCTTGCTAACACACTCCTTCTATTAAAATAGGTAGATGTACGTTAGCAAATCCCGTAATATATTCTATCTTCCGAAATGCTTATCCTCATCAAGTGGTAATGAGAGTCATCATTTTGCTAATGAGAGATTTTATATAATAGAATAATTAAGAATGGTGAAAAGAGGAATTTTAAGAGATAAAAAATACACATAAAACATTACTAAAGAAATTATCTAAAGAGTTTGGAAAACATGATGTCCAAATGGCCAAATGTTGCTACCTAACTAAAAGAAAGCTTTTGCCATTGAATCAACAACTTGGTTCTAACCTGTGTATCTGTGAAAATTGTCAGGCGTGCCAGTTTGATATATGAGATCAAATAAATGATTATGCTATTTTAAGTTAGAGAAGAGAATCACCTCTTCTAAGGTTTTTTTCAACAGAGCTACTAATATGTTACCAAGTTACAAGTTCGTTCTATATTGGATTGCGAATTAATGCGTTTAAAAGCAAAAATATGAAAATTCCATGCATATATCCATAATCGCAGATATAAACGCACATCATCATCATAATGCGAATTACAAAAATAATTTAACATATATGACTTCTATTCATAGTAGAATGTAAACTGGACTAGCCAAGACCTCACGTTGGTCGAACTCGACCTAAACTCCAAGAAGACATCGCTTCAAGCCTCTTCAGCCAAAGGCTTCAACGCTTGTGGGACTGGTGGACTAGCCAAGACCCCACTGACTTGAGCCCGATACTATTGGCTCCAGGTCAGCCCCAACGGTCACTGAACACACACCTAAAAGCAAGGACCCGCCAAGTCAGGACCAATCAAGGATCAATCACGAGATACCCTGGGCAAGATCACCGCGATTAGCAAGATATCAAGGAAAACTTTCCTAACTTAGAATGAACCTGGACACTAGATAGCTTAGCTTTGAACTGTAAAAAAGGCCAAGAGACCCTCACTTGTATGCATGCTCACAGTAAACACCATAGTTCTTATTAGGGTTCAAGCACCGGAATACCACCGTCGCCAGGACTCAGGAGTTGTGAGTGAACATCTGGCGCACACCGTGGGGCCGGTAGAACAATTCCCAACCTCACAAGAACAAGTTTTCCTTTTTTGACAATAACCTTGCATGGCAAAAACATGTAGTGGAGCGCACAGAAACGCGAAAACCAACACTCAAGCAGGACAGGAAATGGAAGAACCGAATGTTGGGGTGCAGAACAATGGCAGAGGTCCTTCATCAGATCCGTTTAGGGCATTGCAGGAGCGTCTTGACGCCTTACAAGCCCAAAACGAGAAAGCAGAACAGAGGAACTGAGAGCTAGACGAAAGGAATCATCTGTAGAGGTAGATTGACGATCTTCGGTCCAACAACAAAAGGAAAAAGAGATCCGCGGAAAACACTACTGCGGAAACTCTTCATGACACAACCGACCCAGTGCCGCTTCTGAATCAGTTCTAAGACTCCTTTCTCGGATGAGTTGATGAATTAGGAGATCCCCCACAATGTCAAGCCTCCTGTGGCGGTAGTTTACAACAGAGAAGGGACCCACAGGAGCATGATGACTGTTACAAGTCTCTGATGCAGACCATCCTAAAGCTTCTTTTCCAAATCAGCCCTCTCGGCAGCTTCAGTAGCTCGGGCCCTCTCCACCTCTTCCAACAGCTTCTTTGACGAGTCTCGGTCTTTCCGGACCCTCTTGAGAGCAAACTTCTTTTTCTCATACTTCTTTTGGAGGGCATGATAGTCTCGGGAAAGATGCTCATAAGACTCAACTACACCTTTTCTCTTTGGAAGGAGTTTATCAACGTCCCCATTTCGGATAAGCATCCGCCGCCGACATTGATGTGCCAGGAAGGTCAATTGGAGACCATGTCGCTCGATAGTCTTAGACAAACTATCGGCATCCATCTCATCAGCCATGGCCACATCTTTTTCATAACAAAAAGTGTCGCGAAAAAACTCCCTAACATTGACACGACCATCCCACAAGGTTGCAGGTGCTTGAACTTCCTCTTCAGACTCTTCCTCCACACGCGCCTTTTTAACACCCCTAGGATTTCCCTACTCCATGGGCCTCTTTCTCTCCTGCCTAGCTTCGAGAGAGTCATCACGGTGTATGGGCCCACCTGCACCTTCAACCGTGCCCGAAATACCTCAAACAACGTTCCAAACCGAGGATCTGGGCGCAGGCTCATTATGGATGGTCTCTACATCGCCATCCCTGGGAGACCCTAGAGGAGTAGCCAAGCTCACAACTTCGGGTGCCACTTGAATATCATCGGCACAGGCGGCATAATTGCTTCCTCCGGCATCATTCGCATTCACTGCGCCACTAGCAGAATCTCCAGGAACCACCATCTGAGCTCGTTGAGCTCGAAAACTAGCCACCTCGACAGCAAACACCTTCATTGAACCTACACAAGAATCAAAAGTTAATACGTTATCTACTTTAAAAAATTAAGAAACGTCCAAGGAAGGCACCAACAAAAATAACCCTGAAGAAAAACACAATAATGCTTGTTGTCAATCAATGTGCGAGAATCATCTTGAAACTTCTCCAAGAACTTTACATCAAACCGATCTCACGGAGAAAACTCAGAAAGGGAAAGAGGGGAGATGGACCGAGCATCCCGACACCAATACAAAGGGAATCTCTCTTTACCATCAGCCGAACATATAAGGGTTTTCTCTTTCACACCAGATTGCCTCATCACACGAACGAACCGACGTTTGTAATTTCCTTTATATGAGTCGGTAAAAGCATAAATAAGTCGGCTACCTGGCCTATTGCTAATATATATCCAACCATAGGAGCCATCTTGGATGACCCAACGCCTCTTAGCCACCCCGCCATTGGTTTGGAAAAAGTAGAAAAATTTTCCCACAGAAGCATCAATTTCGAAATGCTTGCACATTATCTAAAAATCCTGGATGAAGACCAGCCATTTGGATGAAGCTGAGTGGGGGCAACCTGGATGGCGTTCGGTAAATCCATTTCAAAAGAAGTAAGCAGAAGCCGAACACCGAGCGTCCGAAACAACGATACAAACCGGAGTCCCAGGTCGACCCAGCCATAATAGAACGATCGATACTTCTCTGTTGCGGCGATACCAACCCTCTCCTTAGACACGCAGCTAGCAATAACTATCAGGTCGGCAGACGCATTATCTTTTGCAATAGTCAAACCGGAGATCAGATCGTCAATCTTCTTCTCGGAGTCCCAGGTCGACACAGCAGGTAAAACGTCCAATTTAACCCATCGATATTTTGAAAGTTCACCCACAATCTGAATGGCTTGATTCACCATAATGAACAAAAACTAAGTAAAGCAAAGAGGAGAAAAGATGCAAGGGATACCTTGGAGATCGAGAGCCCAGACCAAAGAACACGCAACAGATGAAAGAAAGAAGAGAAGCAAAGCAAAATCAATAGCAAACAACGAAAGTGAAATGAACGCAAAAACAAACTTGGCTTAAATAGGTAAACTCCCAAAAGATGTGACTCTTCGTTTCTAAAACCTAATAATTGCGGAGCAGATGGTGCGATGTCTCTTACTGATCCCAACATACCTTTTCAAATTCACACAATCCTAGCCATCAGAACGTAACAAAAACTACCGTTCAATCAACAACGGTTACGACTCCAAAAAAAAGGAAGAGAAACAGATAAAGAACAATCTAGAAGCTCAACATATATTTGAATTTTATTTTCTCACAAGAATTTACAGTGAAGGTTACTCAGTTAAAAATAGTAAGTTCGGATAAACAAAAAGATGTCTACACTACCCTACGAGGTCTAACTATACGACCCCCAAGCTGAGCTGAGCTAAGGAAGAACCAACAACAATTTGTTATTGCAACCGCCTCAAAACAATATCAGGAAATCGATACCTAATGGGACAACGTTCACATTTGTAGCTGCAATCTTCCCCTCTGTTGAAATCATCCATCGCCAGAAAGCCAATAGTTCAACCAGGAAAGGCGCAAGTCAGAAGTGCGAAGAGTGAGTATGATGCCTTAACACCTTCGACCCCTAGCAAAATGCAGGCTCAGCAAGGATCACACCAACATCGGTTTCGGAGCAACGAAAATTGCATGTAAAGGATTGGACATCAAATCCCAGAGGGTAAGGCACTAAGGCCCCCCAGAGGTAGGTCAGCCCCAACCAACGCCGTAACTTACATGACGCAATGCACAGCATGGCGGAGGCCCATACTTTGCGTCATAAAGTTACGATCATGATCCGAGCAGACAGCCACCAAGAGCCCAATGGTGAATAGAACCTCTTCTTCCTCTTCCTCTTCCTCATCTCTTGCTTTGGATGTGATACATAAGGCCCTATAAATAGCCATGGCAGCCATAAATGCGCTCCTGAAAATGCAACAAATTAGGAAACGATCAAGTCAAGCAATTAAGTAGGCACAAAAAACGATAACGCAAAATAATGTGACGAAAAACAGGCGAAAAATACAACAGTTACACTGAAGCCTCTTCAGCCAAAGGCTTCAAGATAACAGTTACAGTCAAGCCTCTTCAGCCAAAGACTTCAAGGCTGGTGGACCAGCCAAGACCTCACGTCGGTTGAACCCGACTTGAATCTAAGAAGACATCACTTCAAGCCTCTTCAGCCAAAGGCTTCAAGGCTTGTGGGGCTGGTGGACTAGCCAAGACCCCACCGACCTGAGCCCGGTACTATTGGCTCCAGGTCGGCCCCAACAGTGGAAATAACAGTAAACTGAGCACACGCCTAAAAGCAAGGACCCGCCAAGTCAAGACCAATCAAGGATCAATCACGAGATACCCTGGGCAAGATGACCGCGATCAGCAAGATTTCAAGAAAACTTTTTTAACTTAGAATGAACCTGGACACTAGATAGCTTAGCTTTGAAATGTATAAAAGGCCAAGAGGCCCTCACTTGTATGCATGCTCACAATAAACACTATAGTTCTTATTAGGGTTCAGACATTCGAATACCACCGCCGTCAAAATCCAGGAGTTGAGTGAACATGTGTCAAATATTTATAATTTCATATATACAAACTAAGTGAATGAATAAACGCATTCTTTTAATTTCTTTTCTTCACAAAAAAAAAAAATCACATTTTCACGTTTTTGCTCTCCCTTTTCCGTAACTATGTATTTTTTTTTTATTTCTAAATCACATAATACCAATTAAAAGAAATCACTTATCCTGATTGAAGATTTGGTTCCACGAAATTAAGAATATATAACAAAATAAATATTATTCATTGGAAATTTAAATTCAAATTAATAACTTTTTTCTGGTTACAATTCATTCAAAATTTTCAAAATTTGAAATCAAAATACAATTTAAATAAAGAATAAGTACATATTTAATTTTTTTTCTTTATACGTTTTCTCTATACATATTTACTCAGCACAATTTCTCTTTTTCAAGTGTTTTTTGTGCTACATGTCTATAACAAGAAACCGGAAAGAATAGGTTTTGTTTTCTTTATACTAGACTAAACTCCATCACACTTCTAAATCAGTATAAGTATTTATATTTGTCCTTTGAGTATTAATATTTTTATTATAAAATATTAAACACATTTTTAAAGGAAATGTAAAATGGATATACCATATAAATTATTAATAAAATTGATATAATTATGTAAGTTTATTAATATCCAAATGTTAAAAATTATGCCTTATAAAGTATTACTCCCTCCGTTCCTTATTATAAGATCCTGAAGAGGACATCAAATAGATTAAGAAAAGCACTCACACCAAAAAATCTTATTGAAATTTTAAAATTTTATAATAATTTTTCAGTATTACTCTCACATATATTAAATGAATTATGGGAACTCACATGAGTTTATACCAATAAATAAGGGCAAAATTGAAAAAACATAATAAATGCTTTTAATTTTTTTGCCAAAATCTTATAAAAAGGAACATTGATTTTTTTATTTAGGACCTTTTATTGCATTATTACATTTTAATATATTCTTTTTACCATGTGAATGGCTCTGAGTGTAAGGGAAAAATGTTTGGTGTACACTTACTATAGTTGTACATATATTACAATAATTTCAAAAAATCAAATTTATGTAATAAATGAATAAATGTACATAAACAATAAATATACATGTAGCTTTACTAAGGATAAGGAGTGAACTGGTGAAAAGTGTAGGTCATATATACACGACAAATTATATATTATTACTCTTTTATATTTATTTATTCTCTTAGGCTTGGTCAAATTCAACTCTAAACAATAATATAATATAATACACTTGGACTCCGAATAGTACAAAAGATACATGAGACAGTCATCTTATACAATATTGACATAGGTCCCTCACAGAGCAGACATGAAAATCTTTTACTGATATCCAAACACACATGTATAATATTAGGTTTTGATTGACACGGCTTATTTTTTACTTATAAACTATTTTTAAGTAAAAGTTAAAAATAAGAGTTTTAAATAAAAAAGTTGAAAATTGTTTGACAATTTAATTATTTTGTGCGTTATAAGCTATTTATGAATAAAAAACGATTTGTTGACAAAAGTATTTTGTGCTAATCTTTTTAAGTTATTTATCATTAATTGTCACGTTTCTTTATTTGTTAAAATGAAAGTTGCAATAAAAAAAATCTTTGATAAAACTCAATATTTTTATTTTTAAAAAAATAAACGCAATATAAATTTATTAAAATAATAATATAACATTAAATATTCTTGAATATGAAAAATTTTAATTAACGATAAAACTCATAAATATTGAAGTGAATGAATAATTCATAAATGAGAAGAAGACTTTTTTTAAAGGTTTTAGCAAAGAGAGAAGGAAAAGATGTTAAAGATTTCAGGTGTTAATCAGAATATTCATGTATTAATTACACTAGACCCACAAATAAGTAAGCTTTTTTCTGAAAAGCTTATATTTCTAGCTTCAGGCTTAAGCAAGCCTTTTGTATTTTGTACACAAGAAAAAAACCAATTTAAATTTAAGAGTTTTATCATAAATACTGTTTGACCTAACTTTTAATTACTTATAAGAGAAAGAGAAGCAAAAAAAAAAGCTAGGCCAAACACTACCTAAATATCTTCTAACTTCTAGATTTTGTACTAAGGGTAAGTCATGCCTAACCACAAAAAATGGGCATAGTGTTAGATTATTTTTAAATATTCACATGAATTCAAATTTTAATTTTAATTGTGTATGTAAAAAAAATTAAAACATATTTTAGCAACTTTTATCACTTTAAAGAAATTATAATTAGTGTTTGGCAATTGATTCTAGGATACTATTATTTATGTACGTGTATTTAAAAGGCAAAATCAAGACAAGAAATTGAATAATTGGTAATCAGTTTAGTCTCCTTTGAAAAAAAAAATATAAATTTGAATCATAAAAAGCGTATTTGTTGAAAAATAAAATAACTATAAATATTTCGTATTCTAAAACTGTCTCCTCCTACAAATTTAGTAAAAATAAATAAAAAAGACAAAATGAGCTAGGTCCATAATCATTCCTCACTCAAATTTAAGGTTCTCTTTACGTGGCCACATAATTGGTTTGTGTTTATTTTTTTTCAGGAATAAAACATGTATAAGATATAAGGAAATGGGGCATATAGATTCTGTTTATTGGATTACAAATTTAATTGATATATGATGATTTGGTCCAATTATATTTATAGGTAAAGTTAAAGAGTGAATGATGTGAGAAATAATAGTATACAAGTGGAATTGGGAGATAATAATAATGAAGCATGTCACTTAGGATTTAGGAATGTTCCTCCATACTGCAACTCGACTCATAACTATCACTATATACGCCAACACCGTCCTCTTTTTTTTTTTTAATCATAACATATAAAATAAATTCAATTCTTGCATTTATTTAGCCTATATTTTGATTGATAGTACATAATAGAGCGAAGCGGAACGAAACATAATCCACTCTATTCCATCCGATTCCATCAATCCAAACAAGTTGAAAATTGTTCTAGATTATAAATCAAAACTATTTTCTAAAGTAAACTATATAACTGTTTGAACAACATTATTAAATGCATTAAAATGATATATATTATTGATACAATAGTCACTCAAAAAATTTGCATTTATTAACGCTTTGTTTTGCCTTCCGTTGAATTAGTCACCGTTGATATAGACTTTGTTTAACACAATTAATCCGTTAGTATAGGTTGATAATATCTATACAAATTGAAAAATTAACAATTACTAACAAATAAATTTGTTACTATAAATATTTAATATACTACCAATAGATAAAGCGATAGTATATATCAATTCTTTTATTAATCTAAAGGAAACCAAAACAAAGCGTTAGTAAATGACAATTTTTAAATCAATAAGGATAAGTTTGAAAAAAATTATTGATAGCCAATTTTTTTAATAAAAAAATTCGAATAACTTTCTAAAATTAAATATAAAAAAAACCAAAATCTAACGATCAAAAGCTTTATTTTATAGTTATCAAATAACTATAATTTTTTAAAAAGTTATAATCTCTCCATAAAATTATAATCTTGTGTTGTGGAAGATATCTTTAGAGATTACTGTTAACTAATCTATTTAATTTTCTCTCAGTATTTGTTAGTTCGTGTTTGTTATTCGAGTTAATCAAATTAGTTACAATTAGTCCAAGTTAGTTGAAATTTGTTATTCATGATAGTGATATTGCTTGGTATATATATTTTTGTATTTTGATTTTATCAATTCAGCTCAGGAGAATCCCTTTTCTGTATTACTCTGATTTCTACTTCCATCTCTCGCTCAATTCTTTAGCTGAACTCTGTAAACCGAAGCTTATTTAGTTCTTCAATAGAGATTGAATGCCCAATGTTTGTAATAATTACCTCGATCCGTGATAGTTTTGATTATTAATTAAGGTGCAACTGCTATCTATATATCCTGCTTGTTATTTCTCTTCAATCTTGCCCGTTCATGTTACATAAATATTTATTGAACTTCATCTTACGTTTACCTTGAAAATGATGGTTTTTCGGTGTTGGGTTTTTTAACTGATACTAGTTAAAAACTCTGTTAAGGATCCTAGATCAAACATAACATTATCAATACTGCTTTTGTTCATTTGTTTTGAGATTTCAACTTCGAATTTCCAAGAAAAAAATGAAACTAGATATACTTGTTGTGTAGTAGAGTACTTTTGTTTATATATGTTGTGAGCTACCTTAAAGGTATCTAATCAACATAGGTGTGATGCAGTCAATAGTGGAGATTCAGCGATCTTTCATATATTTAAATTTTTTTTTATAAGCAAAACATATTATTAAAGAATGAGATACAAGGAGTACTTTAACCCATTAATACAATTGTTGAATACACATTAAAGAATCGTTAAACCAATTTGAAAAACAAAAGAGATTACATTTCAACCCCGACATAGAACATTTCCAAGATCGATACTTAATGGCTTTCAGTGCTTGTTGATAGTCGGTCTCTTCACTTTTGAATATCACCATATTTCTCCACAGCCACACACTCCACACGACCGCCAACCAAATCAAAACCCTGTGTTGCCACTTACATTCACGCCCTACCAGCGCTATGCTTTACAGAATATACTTTTGCCTTTTGCCACGTCACACTTCCATGCATGCATATCCACCCAATTTTCTTGAACTTGTACACCCAACAAAAGCTCTTCAAGTTCAAGTATAAGGTCTTCCTCCCATTGGAATAAATAGCATCGCCGCCAAACAAAATTCCAATGCCATACACCACCTTCAATAGAAATATTGTTCGAAAGCCATCGTTCAGCTTTATTACAAACCAAAAAAAGATCATTCCACCAATCAGAGACATTATTCCGATATTTTTTACACCCAACCCACCTTCTTTTACTGGCTTACAGACTTGCTCCCATTTTACCCAACATATTTTAGAATTTTGATGCACCCCACTCCATAGAAAATGACATATGGAGGCTAGACAATTTCGGAATGATGTGAAATTTCGTAGACATGAGTTGATGTAAGTTACACCGGTGTCATTTGATCCCTTCCCATTATATATATATATAGAGGGTGGAGATCCACTTAGAGTAAGTCTTGGAACACTTAATATCTCTTTACTCACATTTAATTTTATCAATCCAACTATTGAATATAAAGTTTTTAGTGAATAGATCAATCATACAAAATTTCACATAATTTGTAAACTTGTTGATTTCATCAATCTACTTCATTTTAATGAATAAAATGTTTTCTAAAATATAAGTAAATCTCGCCTATAAAATGACTTACCTAAAGATGTTGAATTTTTCTAAAATTTTACATACACAATTATCATGATAGCATTATATAATTCAACGATTGGATTAGTGAAGTTCAATGTGGGTGAAGAGATACTAAATGGAGTAAGTGTCCAAGACTTACTCTGGGAGTAAGTGGCTCCTCATCCATATTCATAATTCTCATGTTCTCACATCTTTAGAGTTCTGACTAAATACGTCATATATATATATATATAGAGGATCCGTTGACAACGATTAGTTTTATACCAACTGTGACACAAATTAGAAACGATAGGTCGAAATTTGTTTTTACGAAACTCACCGTTGGATTGAAACTACTTATTGTATATGTCATGTCTACCAAATTTTCACATCAATCCAAGATCGTTTAATACTCTATCGACAAAGTTGTTATTTTTATTTTTTAAAAACTATATTTCACGTTATTTTTAAAAACGATAGATTTCATCAGAAAAACTTTGACATATCGTTTTTAATTAATATAAAAACTGGTGTAAAACCAACGAATAGTTCAAAAAGTACTTGTTTTTTCCACTTAAATAAAAGGTCTGGAGTTCGACACATTGTAGATGAAAAAAAAAACTCCATTAAAAAAGCTAATTTCACCAAAAACTTAAATAAAAAAATATCTGTAACTAAAAAAAAGGGTTATTTTTTATTATCCCGGTGTATTTACTGGGTTTACTTAATCCTGATTGTCCAATATCAACATATCGCGAGAAGAATACAAACGAAAAACAAAAAGAAAAAGCAGTTTAAGCCCCCTGTATCAATAAGAAGAGAGAAAAAAAAAAAAAGAAGGAAAGAGTTGGTATGAAGAAAATAATCCTTTCAAAATTAAGTGGTTTTTGGTCAGTTGCAAAAATTAAGGTTAAATTATTTTTTCTTTTCTTCTTTTGGTCTTATCCTTTTTTTATTTTATTTTATGGTCCACAAAGATTAAAACCTTGATAATGTAATTTCATGGTCCACGTTTGAATGACATGCGGCCGAAGCCCATATCGTGAAGCAATGGGCCAAAAAATTAAAAGGATGGACGGATAGGTGGAATTTTCCTATACAACTAGTACTAGTATTAAAAACAAACGAGTGTTGTTGTTGTTTTTTTTTTTTTAATTAAAATTGTGAGAGACATTGTTCTTATAATTCTAAGAGGTTGAGCATTTATAGTTATTCTCTCTTTCAACAAATGTGCTTCTCGAGATTTGAACTTGTGTCCTTATCTTTGCGGGAGACCAAACTTCTTACGCCTTGTCCAACACCTTGTTTGTCAATGAGTGTTGTTTGACCGGGGTATTTGGTATTAGGAATATTTTTTTTTATTTTTAAAAAAATTATTTAAAATTATAGTTTATTTATGTTTAATATAAGATAAACATCCAATTGTGTACCAAAAATAAAAAGATAAACATCTAATTAAGTGAGTTTCTCATGCATATTTTCTCAATCCCACATTAGGAGTTATAAGTTGAACTGTGAATATTGAAATGTTACAAAATTTATTCCATATTAAAGCTAAGACATAAATATTATTTAATTAAAAATTTATAGTTTTATGAGTGATAATGAATTTTGATAAAAAGAATTAGATACTAGACTATTATCGTAATGGATTATACCGTAACAACATGAGGACAAGGAATTATGATTGGAGATACAAGGACCATATTTCCATGAAATTGGTTTCATTTGGACCTTATGACCTAGGACAATCTTGAATAAAAATTTCAAGTATTATTAAACTATTATAGACTATACTGTTTATTAGATAAAGAAAAATTGAATAAAAATAATCATTGTCTAAATAATCAACGCATAGCTAAAATGGTGTCCTTTAAATTCTAAGCACACTCAATCACTACAAGGGGGAAATGAAGAATTCAAATATTTGTTATCAAAAACGGGGAGACTAGTGAGAATCACCACATCCTCCAAAGTGAGTGTGAACTCTCCCCCAAGCCACTACGAAGGCAAGGGTAGAAGAACATATATGCTCAGTCATCAAGTGAAAACGTCAAGACTCTACCCTACCACTAGACGGGGAGAACCTTAATAGCATTAGAGATGCCAACCTCCTCCAAGGTCTGAACAAAACGATGGTCCTCGTTGAAGAGTTGGACAACCCACACTTGCCAATTGCCAATCACGCCTGGACAAGAAGGAAACTCAATCAGGGAAGGAGGGAACTTCTGATGGATTAGGCGAGAACACAATAGAGAAAGACTCAAAGCTATGGGTACATTCTGGGGAGTGGGTTAATGCGAAATGACTTCTTTCTTTGTCATGCACGATGAGGGAGGGTAATCATCCCTAAACCACATCCAAGAAGAATGATTTGGTAGTTTCTATAAAACACCACAGGAAATGTATCAAGGTAGTAATGGAAGGAGGGAATGTGTTGGACTTATTGTTTCAAAAGAAGAAAGGGGCTTGGTGTTTTTAATACAGACTAAGGTGGGGAGAAGGAAGTTGAACACATATAGAGTGAAGGGAGGAAATGAAGATAAGCAAATGGAAGGAAGGTAACAAAGAAAGGTGAATGTGAAAAAGTCTTGTTAGTAAAGAACGAAGGTTTGAAGAGAACAAACATGTTTTAATTTTGAAAATCTTAGCCCAATTATTTTGAGTTTCTTTTAAAAACAAGGTCGTTGTCTCGGGAAGAAAAGACATGTTGATATAACCAATGAGGGAAAGTGTCATCATGCTTCTAGTGGAAGGCATCAAATCTAGTGCTGCCATATGCGGGATCATTAAAGCACATCGAAGATAGGTAAAGATGCTTCAAATGAAGAAACCACGGGAGGTAATCAAGCGTTGCAATGATGAAGGCGCTCCAGGTCACAAACCAACATAATAATAAAAATACTTCGAGAAAATGCGAATTCATCCCATGAAGATTGTGCCTGCGCATGTTTCACGATGAGCTAATGTGCTCTGATTTCAGATAAAGAGAGTTGAGGAATGGGCTTACCAATCCCTAATTCTTGGCAAAGTGCATTGGGGAGTATTGTTTAGGACACGCCTTTAGGAGTAGGTGTCTCGCATGTGAAAGGCATATGGTAGTAAGCTATAGTACGCCTTGAGGGTCGTTAAGTACCTACATAGTAGTGAAAACGTTAAACAAGACCAAAATGGCATACTTCTAAAGGAAAAAGCATTAAAGAGTCAAAGACAATTGATAAACCCATATTTTGATATCATTATTAAAGGAGATTTGATACTTTTTTGTATTAATTATTATTTAATTAGATTGATTCTTATCTTATCTATTTTATTTTGTTACAAATTGTGCGATAAATAATATTTGAGAAGATAATATATTTTAAATCTTATATTCAAAATGATACAAAAGATAATATTAGATAATGAAATAACTTAATGTACCCTCTATTTGGGCCTTTTATTTCCGTTTGTTTTGCTTCGTATTTGGGCCTTGGCTATACAAGCCCATTTACTGAACTCTTTATTATCTCTCCGTCCTTTGTATTCCTTCATTCATTCAATCACAATTTACTATTTTTCCCTTTTTAATGTATCAGTTTCCAATATGGTATCGAAGAGCCTGAGGGTTAGGGTTTTGGGTTGCTTCGCGTAGCGCCGCCGTTGCATGCGTTTCTCCGTGTAGTGCTGTCGTTGCCTACGATCTCCCTTCTCTCTCCCTTGATCTTCCTTTTCCACACAAAAAACCATCTTCTTTTCCTCTCATGGCTGAAACACCTGATGCCATGGTTGTGAAGGTCCATCCCTCACAAGACCCAACAAGCCCCTTCTTCCTACATTCGACGGACAACCCTACCTCCGTCGCCATCACATCTATCCTTGAAGGTGCCAAAAACTACCAAATCTGGTCAAGAAACATGGCCCGTGGCTTGATCTACAAGGACAAGCTAGGGTTCGTCAACAACGTCGTTCTTGAACCACCTGCCACTGATCCTCTACATCACATCTGGATGAAGTGTAACACCATGGTAATTGCATGGATTACCAGATCTGTAAGTAACTCTATCGTCCAAAGCATCGCTTATTTTGATAAAGCCTCTGATATATGGAATGACTTGAAAGAGCGCTTTTCAAAAGGCGATGTGTTTCGTTTTTCTGATCTCCTACAAAACATACACTCTATTAGACAAGGAGATCGTGATCTCCCGACTTATTTCACGGATCTTCAGATTCAGTGGCAAGAACTGGAAGTTCTTCGCCCTATTTTTCAATGTTCTTGCGCTGTGCCCTTTTCTTGTCTTCTTGCTCAAAATGTCAAAAAATACAGAGATTGGGAATATGTTACATGTTTCTTGAAAGGATTAAATGAAAACTATGACACGGTTAGAAGGCAAATTCTGTGTATGGAGCCTTTGCCTTCTGTGGCAAAGGCGGTTTCCATTGTTCAGCAACAAGAACGTACTCAATCTTCTAATATGGCTGATACTAAGTTTGTTCACAACATCTCTAATAATTCTTCGAAGAATAATCAAAATAAGGGAAAATCTAAAACGAACCCTTGTAAACCTAACCCTAATCAAGGCAAGATATGCAGTTTTTGTGCCAAATAAAACTATACCGTTGAAACCTGTTTTTTTAAAAATGGTTTTCCGGCAAATTTTAAATTTAAAAGCAAACAATCTGCCACTATTTCTGTGCACTCTTCTGATTCCGCTGCTCAATCCTCTGGTAATGCTCCTAAACCTGCACAAATCTTAACTAATGAAGACTATGCCTTGCTTGTCGACATGATTAAAAGGGTTAAAATAGATTCTGCTGATCACCACGTTAACAGCAACACACACACCACTGAGACCAACACTTCACATGGTAATTTGTTCACTAACACCTTTTGGCTTGTTGATAGTGGTGCTACCGATCATGTATGTAATAATCTGTGTTTTTTTAGCAAATATAATATCAATAATCCTATTGCTGTTAGTTTACCAAATGGTTAGATTTCTTATGCTTGCTTCTCTGGAAATGTTGTTTTCAGTAATGGTTTAGCCCTTGAAAATGTTCTGTATATCAAAGATTTTTCTTTCAACATCCTATCTGTCCACAAGGTTGTTTGTTCCCTAAATCTGCGTGTGATATTTGACAAATCTGAGTGGTTTTTACAGGACAAGCAGACCAAGAGGATGATTGGACTTGCTAAAGTCCGGAAAAGTCTTTACATTTTTCAACATGATGATTCTGTTTTCCTTGACAATATATGTTCTAACACTGTTACTACTTCTGATAGTTTGTTTGACTTGTGGAATTTTAGGATGGGTCATCCATCTAGTGATGTGTTGCATATGATTGCTAAACAATTTCCTTATGTCAAATTGCATGATTTTGCTTACTGTGATGCTTGTCAATTAGGAAAACAAACTAGATTACCTTTTCCAAATGAAAACAATCGTACTCATTCCATTTTTTCCATCATTTACATGGATATTTGGGGACCTCTGAACATTGATTGCATACATACACATAAATATTTTCTGACCATTGTTGATGATTACTCTAGGCATACATGGATACACCTTATGAATTCCAAATCTGAAACTCGTCCTTTAATTGAAAATTTTATAACATACGTCAGCACACAATTTTCTGTTAAAGTAAAGTGCATTCGTTCTGATAATGGTGTTGAATTCAATTTTCCTGATTTCTATGCTAAGAATGGTATTCTACATCAAACTTCCTGCGTAGCCACCCCTAAACAGAATTCTGTCGTTGAACGTAAACATAGGCACATTCTAAATGTGGCCAGAAGTATCCTTTTTCATTCTAATTTACCAAGAATATACTGGTGCTATGCTGTTTCTTATGTTGTTAAACTCATTAATGTCTTACCTAGCAGGCCTCTGAAACAGAACACACCCTATCAGTTACTGTATGGTAAGCTACCGACTCTTATGGATTTAAAAGTTTTTGGGTGTTTGTGCTACGGTACCACACTCTCCCAAAACAGAAACAAATTGGAACTCCGTGCTGTTAAATCTTGGTTTTTGGGTTTTAAACAAGGTACAAAAGGATATGTTTTACTTGATTTGATAACTCAAAACATTTTCACTACTAGAATGTGGTTTTCAAAGAAAATTGTTTTCCTTTTAAGTCAGAACAAACTAATATTGTTGTTCCCGACAATCCTTCTTCTATTTTACACCAACAAAAAAAATTTTATGACCCTTGGCCATTGGAACAATCTGTTCTTACATTAACTCAGTTACATCATTCTGTGACTGATACATCGCCCTAGACTGATACTCCTACTCTCGATAATACTTGTAATTCTGAGAATGCTACTACTGATAATGAAATCATTGATAATTTTGTTGTTCCTGATACTTCTCAACCGCTTAGAAAGTCCACAAGACAAAAGGTATATCCAGGTAAATTTGCTGACTACATAATGTACTCAGCAGCCACTACTGATATGTCTTCTGATAAAGACCCAAGGTATCCTCTTTCCACTGTGTTTACTTGCAGTAAGTTGTCTGAAAAATATAAAAAATTTGTTTTTAATATTGATAAAACTATTGAACCCACCTCTTATTCTGAAGCTTCACAGGACCCAAAATGGTTAGATGCTATGCATAATGAACTTTCTGCCTTAGTTAATATTAACACTTGGACTCTTGTGAACTTACCTAAAAACAAGAAAGCTATAGGATCAAAATGGGTTTATCGTATTAAGTACAAATCAAATGGTGAAATTAAAAGATATAAAGCTAGGTTAGTCGCTAAAGGTTATAACCAAAAAGAAAGAATTGATTATAATGAAACTTTTGCCCCTGCTGCCAAACTTAGTACTATTTGCTTATTGCTTGCTATTGCTGCTGTTGAAAACTGGAATTTACACCAGTTAGATATAAACAATGCTTTTCTTCATGGAGATCTCAAAGAAGAAGTTTACATGCGTATTCCACAAGGCTTAATTGTTTCAAATAAAAACTTAGTTTGCAAACTGAATAGATCTTTATACGGTTTGAAACAAGCAAGTAGAATGTGGTTCCAAAAGCTTTCTTCCTTTCTCATGAATTTGCGTTTTAAAAAATCTCATCATGATCATTCGTTATTCATTAAGAAATCTGGAAGTCTTTTTACTATTGTGCTTGTTTATGTGGATAACCTCATCATTGGAGGAAATAACATGGTTGAAATTACTGCTTTAAAAGACTGCTTGACAAAAAATTCAAAATTAAAGATCTAGGAGACCTTAGGTACTTTCTTGGCCTAGAAATAGTCCGATCCAAAAAGGGAATATTTCTAAATCAAAGAAAGTACACTTTGGACCTAATTGAATCTTGTGGTCTTCTTGCAAGAAAACCTACAAATAGCCCAATGGTAAAGGACGACATGAAATCTGCTGAAAAGACAGATTTATTTGAAGGTGCAGAAAGATACAGGAGACTCATAGGCAGGATGCTCTATCTAACCAACACAAGACCAGAGATCACATATGCTGTCAACCAATTAAGCCAACACATGCAGAAACCCAAACAAGGCCATTACTAAGCAGTTTTACGCATTATCCATTACCTGAAGAAAGACCCTGGCCAAGGCCTCTTGTACAAACCAGATTCAACTCTGCGATTGAAGGCTTATAGTGATGCAGACTGGGCTACTTGCCCAGTAACCAGAAAATCAATTACTGGGTATTGTGTCTTTTTAGGTGATTCCTTAGTTTCTTGGAAGTGCAAAAAACAGGGAACAGTTTGAAAGTCGTCTTCTGAAGCTGAGTATCGCGTGCTTGCAAGCACTGTATGCGAAATACAATGGCTAACCTTTCTCCTTAAAGATCTGAAAATTAATTTCACTTCCCCGACCCTCTTATTTTGTGATGACGATTCTGCAAGATATATAGCACAAAATGCCGTTTTTCACGAGAGAACGAAACACATAGAGATAGACTGCCACATTGTCCGAGAAAGATTAGAAAAGGGTTTAATGGAACTTCTGCCCATCAACACACAACATCAGATTGCAGACATACTGACAAAAGCTCTTGAGCCGAAACAATTCCAGATTCTCCTTCACAAGCTGGGAATATATAGTGTATATTCTCCAGCTTGCGGGGGGATATTAGATAATGAAATAACTTAATGTACCCTCTATTTGGGCCTTTTATTTCTGTTTGTTTTGCTTCGTATTTGGGCCTTGGCTATACAAGCCCATTTACTGAACTCTTTATTATCCCTCCATCCTTTGTATTCTTTCATTCATTCAATCACAATTTACTATTTTTTCCTTTTCAATGTATCAGTTTCCAATAGATAATATATATAAAAAGATTTAAGTTTGGTATTACATGATTAGATTAGATTATATCTAAAAAGATTTGAATTTGACTTTGTATTATTAGATTTGAATCAAGTTTTATCTAATCATATTATCTTATCTAATTATCTTATATTTGAACAGATATGATCTAATTATAGGCAATTATCACCGACCTTCAAGTAGAACCAAATCTATTTAAAGGCTAATTGTCAGAGATAGAGATTCTCTCCTTCGACTTTTTTCTACCTCTCTCATTTTCACTCCATTTGGTGCCAATGAGTGAGTTTTCTCATCCTTTAGTGCTCTTTTGAGAGAAGTTGAAGAACCACCTCTTCACGGTGATCAAGGATTGACAACTCGACGTCTCTGCTACAAATTTAATTCTTTCTTCTTCTCCTTCCCCTTCCCTTTACTTATGGATTCCTTTTAAGTTTTTTTGTCTTATTTATGTTTTTTCTATGAACATGAGTAGCTAAATCTATAGCTATGGCTATGGGGATCTTATGTAAACCATTTTGTGTTTTTTATTTAATTCAATTAAATTTGTTAGTGCTTAATTGATTCTACTTGGTATATTAATTTCGCGATTGTGTAGATGACCATTCTCACCTAATTAATGTAACTACAAAGTAGACGAGCCAAAGATCATAAAGGACCAATTTATGATCTTCGTTTCTAGTCAGTTATTAAATTAATAAGTCCCTAGGTTCTTTACACTTTCTTTAGTTTCAATTCCTTGAGTGACCATCTGAGGGGTTAATTAGGAGAAAGATAGTTATTAGTGCAAGACCATTACCTAATAATTGATTTGGTAAGGGTGGTTGACAATTAATTTGGTAATGTAATTGAAGTGAATTAGAGAGTAAAAGAGGTAAACATGAGTGAACCCTAGGTTTTTCATAGGTTAATCTACTTCTTTTTTATTTTTATATTTACACTACATTCTTTTTATTCTAATCACCAATATTCATCGTCTAAGTAGCACTAGTTTTTAAAATATTCCGGTAGTTATTAGTACTCCATTTGGTATGACAATCCTTTTTTTCACTATATTACTTGCACAACAACGTGCACTTTCCCTTTTGCCAACCTGACGCGTGTCAACAACGTAACGTATTAATGACAAGGAAAGTGGAAAAGTACCGTCCTATTAAACCTAGACGGGCTTTGTGCTGTCCAAGGAAGGTGCAAACAACAAGGACTAAGCTGAAAAGAGAAGATCAACAATTGGCTATATGAAAGGGACTCAAGGATGACTAGTATAAAAATAGAGGTGGGTTTTAAAGTATGGGAAAGAGTAGTAGAAAAAAACAGAGAGGCGGGTTTCAGTGGAAGAGATGAAAAAAAAAAGAACAATTGTTACACTTCTTTAAATAATTAAAAGATTTTAATACAATTTTTTGTTCCTATGTATGATGCATTTTGTTTTTTAATTTGGTCTCTATACATAAAATCTTTTCAATTTAGTCCTAACACGAACAAATATTTTACAATAAGACCCCTATTGCCACCCTTCATTATGAAACCGTTAATGACATGCTGATGTGACCAAACAGAGGTCCTACGTGGGGACAAAATTGACAAAATTGACCAAACCGTCAACAACGTAACGTATTAATGACAAGGAAAGTGGAAAAGTACCGTCCTATTAAACCTAGACGGGCTTTGTGCTGTCCAAGGAAGGTGCAAACAACAAGGACTAAGCTGAAAAGAGAAGATCAACAATTGGCTATATGAAAGGGACTCAAGGATGACTAGTATAAAAATAGAGGTGGGTTTTAAAGTATGGGAAAGAGTAGTAGAAAAAAACAGAGAGGCGGGTTTCAGTGGAAGAGATGAAAAAAAAAAGAACAATTGTTACACTTCTTTAAATAATTAAAAGATTTTAATACAATTTTTTGTTCCTATGTATGATGCATTTTGTTTTTTAATTTGGTCTCTATACATAAAATCTTTTCAATTTAGTCCTAACACGAACAAATATTTTACAATAAGACCCCTATTGCCACCCTTCATTATGAAACCGTTAATGACATGCTGATGTGACCAAACAGAGGTCCTACGTGGGGACAAAATTGACAAAATTGACCAAACCGTCAACAACGTAACGTATTAATGACAAGGAAAGTGGAAAAGTACCGTCCTATTAAACCTAGACGGGCTTTGTGCTGTCCAAGGAAGGTGCAAACAACAAGGACTAAGCTGAAAAGAGAAGATCAACAATTGGCTATATGAAAGGGACTCAAGGATGACTAGTATAAAAATAGAGGTGGGTTTTAAAGTATGGGAAAGAGTAGTAGAAAAAAACAGAGAGGCGGGTTTCAGTGGAAGAGATGAAAAAAAAAAGAACAATTGTTACACTTCTTTAAATAATTAAAAGATTTTAATACAATTTTTTGTTCCTATGTATGATGCATTTTGTTTTTTAATTTGGTCTCTATACATAAAATCTTTTCAATTTAGTCCTAACACGAACAAATATTTTACAATAAGACCCCTATTGCCACCCTTCATTATGAAACCGTTAATGACATGCTGATGTGACCAAACAGAGGTCCTACGTGGGGACAAAATTGACAAAATTGACCAAACCGTCAACAACGTAACGTATTAATGACAAGGAAAGTGGAAAAGTACCGTCCTATTAAACCTAGACGGGCTTTGTGCTGTCCAAGGAAGGTGCAAACAACAAGGACTAAGCTGAAAAGAGAAGATCAACAATTGGCTATATGAAAGGGACTCAAGGATGACTAGTATAAAAATAGAGGTGGGTTTTAAAGTATGGGAAAGAGTAGTAGAAAAAAACAGAGAGGCGGGTTTCAGTGGAAGAGATGAAAAAAAAAAGAACAATTGTTACACTTCTTTAAATAATTAAAAGATTTTAATACAATTTTTTGTTCCTATGTATGATGCATTTTGTTTTTTAATTTGGTCTCTATACATAAAATCTTTTCAATTTAGTCCTAACACGAACAAATATTTTACAATAAGACCCCTATTGCCACCCTTCATTATGAAACCGTTAATGACATGCTGATGTGACCAAACAGAGGTCCTACGTGGGGACAAAATTGACAAAATTGACCAAACCGTCAACAACGTAACGTATTAATGACAAGGAAAGTGGAAAAGTACCGTCCTATTAAACCTAGACGGGCTTTGTGCTGTCCAAGGAAGGTGCAAACAACAAGGACTAAGCTGAAAAGAGAAGATCAACAATTGGCTATATGAAAGGGACTCAAGGATGACTAGTATAAAAATAGAGGTGGGTTTTAAAGTATGGGAAAGAGTAGTAGAAAAAAACAGAGAGGCGGGTTTCAGTGGAAGAGATGAAAAAAAAAAGAACAATTGTTACACTTCTTTAAATAATTAAAAGATTTTAATACAATTTTTTGTTCCTATGTATGATGCATTTTGTTTTTTAATTTGGTCTCTATACATAAAATCTTTTCAATTTAGTCCTAACACGAACAAATATTTTACAATAAGACCCCTATTGCCACCCTTCATTATGAAACCGTTAATGACATGCTGATGTGACCAAACAGAGGTCCTACGTGGGGACAAAATTGAAAAAATATATCATGTATAAGGACCAAATTGAAAATCCATCCACCAAGCATTAGAATTCCTTTTCCTCCCCTCATTGCCACCACCACCCCTCTCCCTCTCCCTGTCATGCCTAACCTCATCGAAAATTTCGCAAACAGGGGCCCTCACTGCAAAGTCAATATCACACTAAATTAACCACATCAAATCCTCCATGCTTGAGTCATGAAGCTCTAATCAAACCACTCAAGCATCTTCGTTGTGGCCACCACGCACCAACCACCAACCCAGCAACCTCCTTAGCTACCATGGCACATCATCGACTTGCAAAAAAACTCCAAATTCATTTTCCAAAATGATAAATAACATTAGTGATTTTGGGCTTTGTGTCCTATTGTTAACCTGCAACAAGGGAATAAGGTTAGAGGGAGAAGGAAGAGAAGGAGAAGGAGAAGGAGGACATGGTGAGGAAGGGTAGTGAGAGAGGTTAGATGGAAAAGGGGTGGCGATAGCGATAGGGTAGGGAGAGGTAGTTCTGGTGTTTGGATATGAGTTTAGAAGAACTTGGTTTAATTTTAATTTTGTCCTTGCACTTGACATATTTATTCAATTTAGTCCCCACGTAGGACCTTTGATTCGTCATGTCAACACGTCATTAATGGTGTTATAATAGAGAGTAATTGCAGGGACCTATTCAAAAATATTTGTTCGTGTAGGAATTAAATTAAAAAATATATATGTATAGGAATCAAACTCATAAAGTCACATATAGAGACTAAAATTATATTTAAACTTAAATAAATTTGTTGTTGTATAAATAAAGCTTAGCAATCGTTCATCAAATATATACCTTTTTTTGTGAGTTTATAAAATTTGCTTTATGTCTCTAAATCGATTGAGCCAGATGCAAATTAGTTAAGTGAATTATGCTTATTAAGAACATTAGTTAACTCTATTTAATTTTTTTATTCCATAAATAAAATAACTTAATTAGTTAAAGTACCTTTTACTATCTCCTCTACACACATAAATAATCAACTTGCTGAATGCTGTAAATCGGATTGTTGATGGTTTGAACTCTGAAGGTTTCAAAATCAGTTGGCTAGAATTTCCATGTCATAAGTAATGACAAGATTGACGGCTTAACAAAAGTTACGGCAAATTAGTGATACAATTATCAAATTTATAGCCTCATTACAATTCAACGTCCAATCCTTATCTCTTTCAATCGTGCCCTTATTTTACTGGCTCTTCTTCCTTTTTCTTTTGCGACTAATTATGAACATATTTTGGGTTTCTTCCATATCAATACTTATACTACTACTTCTCACTTCTTAACGTAATTAATTATATTTCATCGGAAAACAAATATATTTATATTTTTAAGGAACATGAAATACATTATTATTATTATTATTATTATAATAATAATAAATTTAAATAACTTAAAATTATGTTAAATGTCTTTTCAAGTCATAGATTTTTCTGCTGGACCATTACTTTGATGAGATCATTTCTTCCTCTAGATTTGTCTATCTTATTTTGGCTAAGGCGTTAATTTGTCATATTAAATCTATCTTATTTTGACTAAGGCGTTAATTTGTCATATTGTTAGGGGTTCGTTCATGTTCGATTGGTTCACTTTTTTAGGGTTTTAAAATTTAAACTACTTAATTTTAATTGGCTTGATTTCATTTGGTTTTATAAAAAGTTTTCTTTCCGTCCAAATCAAACTAATTCAAATCGATTTAGGTTAGTTTGGTTTGAAATGAGTTAGATTAGTTTTAAATAATCAAATTTTTTATTTATTTTTCTTTAAAAGAATATTATCATTGTTAAATTTAGATGTGTTCATAATTCGGATCGTCTCTCAGACAAACATTGTCCTGACTATTTGGGCTGGGTTTAACGCTATACATTTTAAGTTTAAGAGTCGGGTTTAGATTCTATTTGTTGGTCTGGCACTCGGGTTAGTGTTGAGTTCAGGTTTGCGTTTGGATTGTCCTAACCCGACCCTATACTTGTCCCGTTATATATTTTCTTTTTTATCTTATACTTTATTATTTTCTTGCATTACTTGACACATCTTTTCTAAATATTTTTTAAATAATCCAATTCTTAATTGTTAAATATTAAGGAATTAAATAAACTTTTACTAATAATTATTTTTATAATCAATAACCATGAGTTATATTATCATATATGAATCATTTATTTATTTTTCTAAATTAGAAATCTAAATCAATAACTATTTTATCAAAATTCAAGCATACTACCATGTTATTAAGTCAATCTTAAGTATTAATTTTATGATCAATTACCAATAATTATAAATTATATTTAAAACCATAGTATTATCACTTTTGATCATTATAATACATTTATATTAAGGGTTCGTTTGGTTTAGATTTTAGTAGAATAAGAAGTGAAAAAAACACAAACCGAGACAAAAATCAATGGTTGAGATTAGAAAAAAGATTTTTGTACTCACGTTTTTCGTACTCACTTTATACTCATGGTTACATACATTAAAATACCTGGTTACACATGTAGAAGTTTTGTTGAATTTTTATTTTTACGTTGTAACCACATATTTCTACATGTGTAACCACCAAATTCGAAAAAACACTGTAACCAAAAAAATAACTAATGTAACCACTTTTTTCAACGTACGTAACCAATGAGTACGGACAATCTTGAGTACAAAAATCATGACTCCAGAGATTATGTATACATAAAAATCGAGACAATCCAATAAAAGTAAATAATTTTAGCTTTGGTCACTTTTAACCAAATCCAAATCCTAAACAAACAGGCCCTAAGTTGTTTGTTTGGGGAATGATATTCCCAGTAATGTATTATCAGGAATAAGATTCCCGAGAATGTTATTGCAATATGTGAAACCAATGTCCACTAAGTGGCATGTTTGGTTTGATGTTGGCAACGAGCTTACGTAGCTTTGGAACGATGAATCACTAATTCCCATGAAATAAACGTGAAAGTAAAAAAACTTGCTTTTGCGGTACGTTGGACCCCAACGGTAAACCAAACATGCTAAAGATTATTTTTTTTAAAAAAAATAGATTAAATTTTTTAGAGTATATTTTTCAAAAATAAACCAGAAAATATTACAGTAATTAATTATTTAATATAATTTTTAAAACTTAAAATTTTAAAAAAAATATGTCAACAAATTTTATTAACTAATAAATTATGATTTTAACATTAACTTTTAAAAAATTAGCAGTTTAATCAATATTTTTATTTCGACTACATTATTATTTTTATTACTTTTTAATTTGTAATATATCTTGTATTACTTTTTGATTCACTTAATTTTTATTAATATTAAAAATGAAAGGATGGAAAAATGTCAAAATGAAGATCGAAGGTGATTCTATATCTTTAAGCCTTAAATTGAAGGTGATTCTATATCTTTAAGCCTTAAACGAGAGCATATTAAAAACTAGTAAGTCTTAAATTGACAAAAAATAATTAATTAAAAAAATTATAGTGTTAAATTTTAAAAATTTAGGATTTTTAAAAATAATATTAAAAATTATTTACTGAATATGCTCTAATTTATTTTTTTTAAAAAAATTACTATAAAAAATCCGAAAAATGTAATCCGGAAGTTAAATTATTTTTTTTTAAATGAGTCATATATGTTTCCGAAAAATGTGGTTCGAAAATTTTGGATAAGTTCTTTCAAAAGTTTTTGAATTACGTTCTACAAAGAGGACGATTTCATCATTTTTCGTATGGGAGTTTGGCACCACTCCAAATTGGTGTGACGTCAATATCATCCACGCATACTTATGTGAGACGGCCTAAAAAGACCTAATTATATTTTGTTCTAATTTTAAGTACCCAAATTCATTTATTTTATTAGTATATTTAAGTTCGACGTTTAGGGCCGGCTCATTTCACCCGCTCTACTTGTGTTTGGTGTTTGGTGACAACAAGCTTATATCTTTTATAAGCTATAAGTTAATTTTCATAAGCTAGCTTATGAAAAGTAGCTTTCAATATTTATTTTCTATTTTACCTTCTGGTCATTTATTATATGTTTACTTTATCTAATAATTTATTACATGTAATTATTACTTGTTCTTTTAAGTCATTTAACAAATATGAGCTACCTAATGAGTTAATTTGATTATATTACCTCTATTCTTAAGTATAAGCTCTTAAAAAAGTTATTGTTCCTTTTTATAAGCTCATAATATAAGAAATTAGAATATTTATTATAATATTTTTTGACTCTAATTAATAAAGATGGAAAAATTAATTTTAAAATATTAGTGAGTTTAAAATAAAGATAAAATTAAACATCTTATGGTAACCTTTTTTTACTTATATTAGTAACGGCGGGAGTATAACTAAGATCGGAGGTAATAAATTATAAATAAAATTATGATGATTAGAGCATAATTTACGAAACGAAAGATAGTGTCAGGGTCGTCTGATGCTGTAATCAAGGAATTAGTAATACGAATAGAAAGTTTAATTTGTACCAATTCCCATACACATATCTACCAAACAGCACGTCTTCCCTTTCCTTGGATGCTTTTTTACAAAAACAAACCAAAACAAAAAAAGGCATGCAGGTTCCGTGACAAGTGCGCGTGTCTCTTCGTTTGTAGTAAAACACAATAATATAGACATATTTTACCACTCAATAATGATTTACAATAATAAAAAGAAGGAAAAAACATGGAAATATGATTGGGAAAAAAAACTGTTTTCTTTCCCTTAGCAGTCTTATTTTGATTCCTTAACTAATTATAGGTTTATGTTAGTCTTTTAACTCTTTCTTTTGGTTTAAATTTGTTCTTATTATGAATCAGATAAACATAAATCAAATTGAACTAAAAAATGAATTAAGAGATCAAAATACACTTAAAAATAATTAAAAACTAAAATAAAATTTTTATAAGAGTTAAAGGAACCAAAATAATAATTTTGTCTAATTAAAAAGAAAAATAAATATGAAAATAAACAGAAATAAATAAAAATATTACGAGACACTAATAAGATTAGTGACCTTTTATTCTCCTCCAACGAGAAAAGGAACAATGCATCGATCAGAGGCCTCTACATTGGTTGAACACGCTTCTTACCTCGACATGGATGAAACGAAAATCAAAAGAAAAAAGGCTATAAATTATCCATTTAGCCATATTCTTGATATTTAATCAACTGTTTTTTTTTCCTAAAAAAAATAGTATAACTGAAGATCAAAATTCTGTATTTACAACTAAACAACATAACTAGAACATTTAATTGACTATTTAAACGTGCTGGGGAGCAATTTGTTTGAAACAAAATTGTGTCAAAATTAGCAAATTGTTTGAATTTTCATTAGCAAAATCAAAATTGTGTCAAGTTGAGTTTTGCTCAACAGGATGAAAATAATATTTTCCCTTCATCATCAGGTTGAAACAATTTTTCTTTGAGCTAAATCAACTTTTATCCAATAATTATAAAAAAAAAAATCATCAGATATAGTTTCCCCGTTAAGAATCAAACGGATAATGGGATCATAATTCAGGATGCGATAAAACACGGCACTGCAGTTCAGTTAAAATGCTTCCATGCTACATAGAGTGTTTGTTTATACTTCTATAGTGAAAGTTTTTTTTTTAAAAAAAAAAAAAAGGCAAGAATTTTATATTTTTGCCCTACCTAAATTAAAATCCAAAATCAATACAAGTAAAAGTACTTTTAGAGTCTTCAAAATTATAAATAAACTGGCACATAATTCACATTTCACACTGTAGGGATTATATAATGTCATCTCAATTTTACAATACTGAAAAATCAAACTGATTACTGAAAGCACAAGGGGGCTTTGTTGGAACCATCCTTTGTGGCAACAAAATTCAACTTACATCAATCAATAAATTAAATTAAATAAGTAAACAAAGCAGAAAAAAGAGAAATGAAGTGGTAAAAAAAAATGACAACAAAATGCAAAGTAGTATTTAGTTACAAGCCCTGTTTGATGGGTATAAGTTACCCTCCTAAATTAGCAAAATGTTCCATCAAATGCTAGTTAAAAACAAACATTACACCACAAAATTACACAAGCACAAGACACCCCATACATATAAATAAATATTACTATGTTATCTTTTCGATATACCACACAAGCCTAATCATCAGAGAGTCATTAGCAGCAGTTTGACTAAACTCATTGCATGGAATCTATGTTCTTACTCAGCTCCTCCAGCTTCTTCATCCTCAATCTTTCACTTTCACTCACCAGCTGATCACGTGAAATCCGCAGCAACAACAATTCCATCAGAACAAAATATCCCAAATATCAATTTCCAAAAAATGAATATCCCAAATATCACAAAATGGAAATTAATGTATATATTCAAATTTAGAATGTCTATTGCCACTCTTAATGGCTTAATCAAAATCATTTGTCGAAAAGATGATCAAAATTAAAATTTAGGGAAAACCTGAAAGAATGATCAAAATTGAAAGTTGCAGAAATATGGGGGGACTGAAAGCACTCAAAGAAATTATGCACATAGAATATGTCTAAGAAACGAAAAGCGCAATTAAAAATTACAACGAATGCTTAGGAGTGGCAATAGACACACTTCCGAATTAAAATCATTCACAAACAGGATCTGGATTGTGAAACTAACCTCCATTAACCTGGTGATTAGCTGTACTTTTTCCCTGTTCTTTTCATTAAAAGCTTCAAGGGCTTCTTTGTATTCTCTCTCCTGTAACGAATTCAAAACACAAATTGAATAGAGTTGCTCATAAACTGTCATAATCCGTAGAATTTCAACAGAGAGTATTAATAGTTTCTATGAATTATTTCAATGAATTAACTTCACCTTCTTCTGGCAGGTATGGCCTAGTGGCTTTAATTCTTTGTTAACAGAATCAATCTTTTTCCGGACAAGTGCAACTTCTTTCCTCATTGGATCTGCCAGGGCTTCAAGTTCCTGATATTCCTCAAAATAAAAGAAATTTTTGCAATTATTCAATTACATGTCTATGTGTGTATAAATGACAAAAATGTCATACAGACACACAAAATTATTATATATATTTTGATAGACAACACATTTCAGTCTAAATTATGATTAATTATTTTTTCAAATAAATTCAAAACATATACATGTATATTTGTAACATGATACAATTTGCTTTCTTTCAAAAGCGATGGTTAATGGTTAAATACTTGGGAGCCAAAGAAGTTCTAGAAATTAATTACTATATTAGCCAGGGGAATAAGGAAGTTCAAATTTTGAATTCTTTTCCCAACAAGAAATTAAAAAAGAAAAAAAAAAAAAAAAACTGAACGGAAATGAAAAGAATAACGTATTTGAGCCGCAAATTCAGTTTGTCTTGACAAAAAACCACAGATCGGGCATATCCACGCGCTCTAGAATGTTCTACTAACCTCTATTTTTCTTCTTCTTTCAAAACAACACCATTTTTTTGTTGCATAAAAAATAACACGATTAATATAAAAAAAAAATGCATGAAAAAAAAAAAACAAAGTTTCTTCCACCAGGAATTCTTCCCTTGGTAATTCAACACAGCGCTGTTAAAAGCCCTAAAAATTATCTCTGAAATTAAAACAGAGTATAATTTTCTTATGAGAACAAATCAACTTTATTTTCCATGCAAAGCTGTAACGAATTCGTTTCACCACGATTAAAATACCACAAATACATATTTTGAGCTTTTAATTTTGAATTTTCAGTCTGGTTTGGTAAAATCATTTTAAAAAAACGAAAAAAAGAAGAAAAGAAAACAGCGAAGGGAGATGAGAGTTGCAGATCAGCTAAACTTAGAGTGCGTCCTTAATAACAAAACAAATTTCGTTCAGTAAAAACATGTTAAATCAAAAAAGGAAAAAAGATAGAGTTTCCATGAAAATTCAAACTGGAATTAAATCGAGCAAGGAAAAACAGTTAAATCTAGAAAAGGAATCATGAGAAATGGTGAATTAGAAACGAATTCGAGCGAGAAAACTTGTTAAATCTGGAAAAGTAATCATGTAAAATGGCGAAACTGGAACAAATTCAAGCGAAGAAAAACAGTTAAATCTGGAAAGAAAGAAATCATATGAAATGGTGAAAATAGAACAAAGTAGTTGAATCTAGAAACGAAATCATGAGAAACGGTGAAATACCTCACGAATAGTGGCGAGACGCTTGGTTTCTTCTTCAACACGACCTAACTGGAGCTGAACTTTTTCCCTAACCTCCATCTTCTTCCGTTCGATTTCTTCCTCTTTTGCTCTGAAGGTAGAAAGCGCAGACCTCGACATCTCTTCATCTTCCTTCGACAAGTGACTGCTGAAGCTGAGGCTTCCCGAATTCTGAACCACCAATTGGTTGTTCTGCTGAGTTTGTTGCTCAGTCTGCATCGTTTAGAACACTTTCACAGTAACAAATCTTCTTCTTGTTGTTGTTCTTCTTCTTGCTGGTTCGATTGAATTTTCTTCGCTTTATTTTCCTCTTTTTCTTTTTCTTTTTTCTTTTTTTGTTTTTGTTTTTGTGCTTTCTCTTTTGAGAATGGTTGAAATGATGAGGATGCAGTGGTGTGGTGTGGTGTTGTGCTTCACCTGTTGCGAGTGCGCTTCTTATGTTATCTACTATTCCCCTTTGTTTAAGGCCGTTCTATTCTCAAGCCGGCTTACCCTTACCCTTTGCTTTTATGGACCAAACAAAATATTTGAATATAATTACTATATTAATAAAACAAATTTAATTAATTAAAAATTTAAAAGTGAAAACGTTTAAAAAAACCAACAAAAAGAAAAAGAAAAAGAAAAAAACAGTTTGGCAAGTAGTATCTTTTATTTTTCAAGAATCTTTTAATTTTTTTATTTTTTTAAGTATGTTTTCCTTATTACATTATTTTTTTTGTTACAATATTTTCTTTATTATTACGATAGTGAGAAGCTAATTTTTCAACTATAAGACGTATTTATCCTCTTAATTGATGTTCTTTAGTAGATTTGAATTCAAATTCAAATTCAAATTATTTTAGTAAAATTTAGTGTTGCTTCTCTGTATAAGCTTTAAGTTTTTTTTTTCAATTCAAAAGCAATAAGAAAATATTTAATTATTTTATCATTTCTTAAATTTTTTTATCGGTCAAACAGACATACCTCCACTTTTATCTCTTCTTAACTAAATTATCTCTTGTTCAGATAAAGACATTTTAATTTTTTTCATATGTTATGGGATTAATTGCTCCATATTTTTTAAAGAACAAATCTTTTACAATTATTTTTTCTCAATAAGTATATTTATCAAGATTTAAACATGTTTTATTGTCATTATGGGTGATCAAAATACTTTCCACTAATCTAATAACTTATTTATTAATTTTTCCATTTCCTCAAATAGACTTCAATCTTTTTATATTTATGAAATTAAATCTGCAAATATGAAAAATAAATTAAGGTTTAACTGAGAAAAAATAGAAAATATTTGATTCCTATTTATAATTAGATTTAATAAAAATAGAAATTATAAATGTGAAAAAAATTAGATAAACTATAAAAAGATTAATTACAAATTATTAAAATTTTAATTTTAATTAAATCATTCATAACATCTATTTATAAGAAAATATGGATTATGACACTTATAAAATAAAAGTTTTCTTTATGGAGTGGGTATGCTCCGCATACATTAGTGGTTTTTGTTTGGCTATGTGTGTGGTGTAGACTCTCCATTAGAGTCAACCTTTCCAAGAGGGGTCTCTTGCCTTTGGATGTTGCTCTTTTTCCATTGTACGGGAACTCTAAGAGGTTGGACAACATATGTTACGTGATTGCAGATTTGCAAATGAAGTTCGTGAGCAATCTTTGTGTGATTATAGTTATTATCACGTATTAGTGAATCCATTATTAGTTGTTTGATGCATTCAAGGGAATTGGTTAATTTTTCATCAAAGATAACTTTGATGGAGACAATAGGTGTGTTTGTTTTTGGGCGAAAACAAGGACGAAATGGAGAAGAAGTTCCATTCTCTTTTATGATACAACGTGAATAAGGAGAGCTGAACGTGAATGAAACATGAACATACCAGTTACTCAACATGTATTATATGGTTTCTTTGTTTATAGTCAATTTGGCTCTTCTCAATGATGTTGTTTTTAGAGGATCATGTGAAATGGAATTTATATTGTAGAGCTTATAAAAATGAGATTGTGGTCATGGATGAAGGCTTCTCTTAAGTCTTGTAATTTTTTTTTTCCAGATTAGTATGTTTGCATGTTGACATGTATTTATGCTTGTTATAATTTTTTAGTATTTCTTATACTATCTTCGATAATATTGTCTTGCTTATAAAAAAGAAAAAAAATTATTGTTTAAGGAGGATAAATATACTAATATATAACTCTTTAAAAAAAAATCAGCTTAAGACACCTTAGCAAGACCTTTATCTATATTGGGTTAAAATCATCTTAGTCCCTTAAATTTTGTCTTTTGTACATTTTAATATTAAAACTTTTAAAATATAAATTTAATTATTTGTATTTTTTGAATTGCAATTTACCAAAAAAATTATATTTAATGATATTTTTTTTATTTAAATTAGTGATAATTTTTTAAACTAGCAACAATTAAAATTGCCACTAAGTACAACGTTATATTAAAATGCATTTTTTAAAATTAGAGTCTAAAACTCATGTTCTAAAAGTTTTAGTACTAAATTATATACAAAGACAAAATAAAATAACCAATATGTTTTTAATCCATTTATAAATGGAAAAACAATATTGAGATAGTACTCTGTTTTACCGCTAGAAAACGATAAAATCACAGGCTGTAGTAAGTACTACACATGGCCAGAGATTAAAAATTAAAAAAGAAATAAATGTCTTAATCATCCTTCCCTTACTTTACCAAGTCCCAAATAAAATCACTAATAACAATTTGTGGGTGACCTGTTCCAACTTATACGCCCTTTCTTCCCAGGTTGGCTTACCGCTTTTAACCCCCCAAACAAATGTAATTAAATTAAATAAATATTAACTATTAGTATTAATTAAAAAATAAAAAGACAAAGATTAAAAAAGCACAATCTGATTGTGGCCCAACTGCCAGAAAATCACCGATGATGAAGAGGAAGTGAGCTTCAACTTTTCTCAATTAATTACTAACTAATTAAAGATTGTTGTCTTTGGTTTATAATTGAATCATTCTAGCTGGATAGAAATAGAATGAACAACTTTGGAATTTGAGCACGGAATTTTCCCACACATTCATTCTAAAAAGCATTCAAAATTTTTGCTGCAGAGGTTGCTGACACAAAAAACTTTTTCTTTTATTTTAATTAAACTGACAGAAAAATCTTACCCGCACTAGTTTTTTCTACCGGTGGTGATGCAGCCATTTTTTATTAATTTAATTAATAACATTATTGAAACGTGCATGCCATGAAATTTCTATTTGAAAATTGTAGTGAGAGGGTAGTTCCTGTTTGGATAGAAGTGGATTCACGTTAACGTGATTCACTTTAATGTTACTTTTTGTTGCGTTCATTGGATTCACCTCAGCTTATGTGCCAAATTTATTTCAACCATTAATTTATGTATCTTAATATGATTTGATATGATTCGACGATAATCCAAACACGCATTGAGTTTGAGGAGTAAATATTTACTTTGCATATTGATTATTGTTCTTATTTCGTTAATTTCTTTTTTATAAGCACAATTATATCAACAAGTGTTAAAAGTGAAGAATTATTATTTAAAGTTTAATTTTTTTAATTTAAATGTTAAACAATGCCTTTAGAGTATTTTTTAAAAAAATTAAATATAATAAAAAAGTGTTAAAAGTTGTAATTTTTTGTATTTTTGAGATACAAAATGTTGTGTACATATAATTAATTTTTTTAATATAGTAATATTAAAAAGTGTCCTTAAGATATTGTTTAGCAATATTCTTTTTTTAACTATCAAATCAAACTACTAGTCTGAGTTTTGTTAATCTTTTATTATCAGCAAAACAATGAACAAATTAATTGACAACAAAAGAATTATTACAAAGCACGAGTGGTACTACTGGGAGAATATGATAACAACCCACCTAAGCTAGTTAAGATAAAGAAAATAGAACAGAATTACAGAAAAAGAAAAAAAACTACAAAATTAGTAACATAACACGCAGCTTTAAGATTCTCTTGTATGAGTTTGAAAGACATCAATTCCTCTTGACTTTTGAGCATTGGTCTATGTAGTAAATTGGGTTGACTCTCTAATCATTTACCGAGAAAAACCCAAATTCATACTTTGCTTTTATCCATTGCCAACATGGAATTTGTACCAATTCCCCCACCTCTTCCACTTCCATAAATTTCATATTAAATACTGCATCATTATGCTACTTCCAAATACTTCAAATAATCACAAACCATAGATTACTCCACACCTGTTTGTTCTTTCGACTATTAAAAAGACCGATGTGTTGTTCAAAATGATTATTGCAAGAGTCTAGTAAAGAAACATGCACTCCTAACCATTTATATACGAAGCACCATAATCTATAGGAGAATTTACACTTGAAAAATAAATGCACAGTTGATTCTAATTCTTCCCTGCACAAACCATACTGCCTATCAACATTATTCAGCTAAATGCCTCTATTAACCATATTTAGTTTAGAGGCAATTCCATTTAAAAGATCCCTCTAACCACACAAAGAGATTTTAAGGCAAGCTACATTATTCCAAAAAGATTTAAACAAAAGCAAATCAGCCAAATTATCGTAGTACAAACCAACCAACACATTATAAGCAGATTTAACAGAGTACAAATTTGAATTTTCATGTATGCATTTCCATTTATCCAAATAATTTGGTTTTAAAGTGACACACCCTACTAATCCTTCCAAGGCTTCAAGGGACTCTTTCTCCCATTGAAAAAAGTTCTCTTCTCTACTCGAATTTCCACCTCCGAGACCCATCCACCTAACCCCTCATATCTGAAATTGTAGCCCCTGAATTTTTCACCAAGGAATATAATCTACTAAATTCATCTTTTTAAAATTAAATTCCCTAGTCACTTTTCTATCCAGAATTTTGTATTTTTACCATTACCCACCTCTCTCTCAAGATCCTCTAACAACCAATTTCTTCTTCTACCTTTTAAGCTATCACATGCTTTGTGAATATGTTTCCACCAGCTTGAGCATTGATTGTTCAATTTAGCAGTTGATGCTTCCGAACCTAACCCTTCAACCCCATATCTAGATTTTAAAATTTTACACCATAAGCTATTTGGTTCATTAAAAAATTTCCAATTCCATTTTCCAACTAAAGTAGAGTTGAACAACTCTAAATCCCTAACACCCAACCCCCTCTCCCAAATGTTTTTGTTTACATATTTTATGTCAGCTAATCCATGCAATTCCTCCTCTCATTAAATTCCCCAACAAAAAATTTCTTTGAATTTTCACGTTCGAGAGAGAACGAAACAAGGAAGGGGTTAGTGGCTGTTGTCGCGACGAGAATCCCATGGAGCTGCTCTCCGAAATACAAAGAGCTTCCTTGCACATACCCTTTCTCATTTCAGTAACCTTAGGTGCAAGTGGGGTAAATGTGAGTTTTTTGATACCTTGGGCCCGAGTAACACCTTTTTCTAGTGACGTAACAGAAGCCTAAAAATGAAATTGCGGTTAGCACAACACTGTTGAAGAATTCCCACCTCCTGTTTAGATTTTTCACCATACCTTCCCGTAACATTGTCCTTTGCGCCTATAACCTCCTTACTTGGTGTAACCACAACCTCTTGAATCTTCTCAATGGATTTCTCCCTAGATTGAACATCAATATTATCACGAGAATGACGCCCCAAAATCCCAAAGAATTTCACCTGCACATCAAGCCCAGATTTTCGGAAATTGTTGTATCAAAATCAACTTCAACGACCCAAGCTACGTCACCGGAGACCTCCTTTGCCGCCACCATCGTTTCCCCACCGTTAGAACCTGATTCCTTGGCATTTTTTGGAAAACTTTTTCCCACATCTCCTCCCATCCCTAGATTACCCCATTTCCTCCGGTTTAGAAGCATATCCCGACATTTTCAAATCATAATTATAATTTTTGACTATCTAAGCGTACTCCTGTGACGACACAGAAGCAAAAATGTCCTCAACAATTCGTATCTAAAAGATTTCATGATCAATCTTCACCTCCACTAGTCATCGTGTTTGCTTCAGTGGATACCTTAGGAAAAAAAACATTTTTTTTTCACTAAACAAAATTGATCTTTAGCAACATGACATTTATACAACATTTTTAAAAAGAGATTGCATATACAAAAAGACAACATTTTTTTTAATAATTTAGAAACATTTCTTAAATTTTGCTAAAATATTTTTGTAACATGGTCTATATACAACATTTATTAAAAATGCTACAAATGCACAAAGACAACATTTTTATAGTGATTTGGCAACATATGGAGCAATTTAATAATGTTTTTCAAATATTACTAAAGGTCAATTATGTAGTAGTGTTGGATGATTTGAAAGTGTTTGAATGCTTATGTTCTATTTCTACTTTGAGTTCTCATCACACTAATTCGGATACATGAGCTTGTAAATGTGTCTTCTTGGGGTATAAAGTGAGAGTAAAGGGATTTATAGCTAGATTTTGACATAGCTACCAGAGAAATTGTGATTTCTCGAAATGTGATTTTTCAGTTTTTCATGAAGCCATCTTCCTTTATCTTGGCACTCAGTCTTCTACTTTTCAATACTTTGATAGCACTGATTTTCCTTCCATCTAATTACCTAGTCCAATTCCTCTTTTCTTAGACTACGACTTATATCTCCCTACAATCTTTCACGTTGCTTTGCACTTCCTCATCATCATCCTTTCCATTCCTTCACAATCTTCTGGCCTTGCATCATCCCATTTTGTTCTTGCATCCTTTTCCATTCCTAACGAGAGCATCCAGCTGCAGTAGACTTTGCTCTTCGTCATCCCATACGTCCTAAAGATCCTCCTCATTATTTGAGGGTTTACCAATGCAATCATATTACCATCAAACATCCTATCTCCAACTATGTCTCTTTTGCCTCGATTTCATCCACTCATCATGCAATCTTTATTGCCATATCTCAAGATAGAAAGCCTTCATCTTATGCAGAAGCAAGTAAACATCCTCCTTGGGTTGAAGCAATGAATGCTGAACTTGATGTTTTGGCCAACAACCACACTTGGATTATTTTCCCATGTCAAGGCAGGGTTAAACCCATTGGAAGTAAATGGGTGTACCGCATCAAAAGAAATGTTGATAGCACTGTTAAACGCTTTAAAGTGCACTTGGTGGCCAATGACTAATCAAATTGAAGGAATTGATTATTTCAAAACTTTTTCACTAGTAGCTAAACTCACTTCCATGTGTGCATTGCTTGATCAAGCCTATATTAAGTAGTGGTTTGTCCATCAACTACATGTTAATGTTATATTTCTTCATTGTAAACTCCATAAATATGTGTATATGACCATATTATCTAGTTTTCATCAGTAACATGCTAATACGGTGTGCAAACTTCAAACTTTTATATGGTTTCATTGTCATTCTTTGATCAGTTGAAAGGTGAAGAAGCAAACTACCATACCTTTGTCCTCAACTTAGGCCGAGTATCATGCCTTAGGCTGATCATTAGTTAACTTGCTTAAAGATCTTCATATTGAGTGTGGTATGTCTATTGTTGTCTATTGTTGCTAATTCTAGCTTTCATGAATGGACTAAACACCTTGATATCAATTGTCACATCTTTTGTGAGAAGTGTGACAAGGGCCTCATGATGTTGCTGCCTCTTTCTACTCATAATCAATTCATTGATTAGTAAGGCATTTCATCACACGATTTTTACATCTTTTATTGCCAAGCTGGGTTTGGAAGATATATATCAACCTCTCCAGCTTAAAGGGGTGATGAGTATATTAATGTCATGTATATATTTTAGTTACTATGACTTCCTAATAATAGCACTTGTGTATCCTTACTTCATCAATGAAAATTCATTTTTTCTTGATTCTTCATTATTTAATAATCTTCTTGTCTGTAATTTGGTTATAAACAATGATCTCGAATTTAAGTTCTAGGACATACAACTGCATCTGTTGCGTTCTAAAATTATTGAAACAACATTATTTAGAGATATATGGATAGGAGATGATGATGGTGGAATCAACGCGAAGAAATCCAATCTCCGGGTGCTCTGGCGACGCTCCCGCGAAGGCGGGTGGGGACCCGCAGAGACTCTAACGCCCAAGTCAGTGACTATTTTGGGTTAGAGAAGTAAATTAGATTAATAGCATACCTTACATGTTAGGGTTTGCAAGTTGTATTTGGGCCTCATGGGCCTTGTCTTTGGGTCCAACCCAATCCTCATAAAAGTTGTAATGCAGTTGTTCATCCCGGTGTTATATCGAGTTGGTTCCGGGATGGTTCTCTCATGCCGTGTTCGACATGGTCTTCATGATTGAGATTTCTCCCAATATTGGTCAACAACAGCATCAAATATTCTGAAGAAGAGTTTTGCCATCTATAAGACTTTATCTGACTTGAACATAATTGCTTTTAGTGAAAATATTCCGGATCTAAGCCAAAGAAATTGTTTTTTAATCAATAAAGTAAAAAGACAATTCCAAGTATCTCCTATTTTTTAGGTGTAATAATTGAATCAAAATTATAAATGGGAAAATAATAATCAAGTCGATTAATCTTTGTGCCCTTTTTTGTTGTATTTCAAAATTAACATTCATGGATAAAGCAAAGTCAAACTTCGGGGTTTTTTTTCTAAAAAAAAAATCTTTCAACAAGAGACACATATTTATAATTTATTAGAACATTAACACATACCTATGTGAAATAATGGCTTTCTTTTTTTAATTCAAAAATCGTATAGTAGTTAATTAGTTATGAATATTAAAAAATAGCTTAAATATATTTTCTTCTCTATAAAATAAGTTATTTTTGTTTTTATCTCTTTGATTTTTTTTTTGGTCCAACCTAATCCAAGAATTATACTTTTGTCTCTACAATTGATGTTAACTTGGATTGTTAAGTTGTGCCATGTTTATCTAACATGTCATTTACGTTTTGAGTTTTAGTCCCTATAAAATTTACGACTATCATTTCTATTCCTTAAATCATTTTTCTCTTGCTCCAACATTTCTCTACCACCTCTCTCTTCTTCATCCTCCACAAAAACCCATTTTGTCCATCTGAAGCTTTTAGTTCGTCTTCCTCTTCGATCAAAGGTACTCCACCTCCTCTTCCACCACCAAGTTGAATATTACCTATAAACCTTTTTTCTTTTTCACTGGTCCGTTTTCTTGACAATCACCCAATCAACCCGAAATTATCACTACCACTACTAAAACGGTGTAGAAGAAGAAGGTTGTACTTTAGTAAAACGATGGATAGATTAGAAATAACTTTAGGTTGGAACATGAATCCAGACACCAAATTACCCAAAAATCACAACAAATTGTTGAGAAAAAAATCAAACAAATTAAATACAAAAAGAGGAATTGATGAGTTTAGGGTTAGAAGGAAAAAGAAAATAGAAGGGAAATGGGTGTAGGAAGAAGAAGGTGATGGAGAAAGAGTGGAAGAAGATAAATATGGTTTTAGGACAAAAATATTGTAAGGAGTAAAATAAAAAAATTAAAGTAAATGACATTGCCAACTGACTTAGTATTCTACTAGCCACGTCAACATGTAGTTTAAGTTAATGTCTACGAATAAATTTTTTTCCATTAAGTTATACTAAAAAACAAAACAAAAAAATGTAGGGATAAAAAATGACTTATTTTATAGGAATGAAAAACTTATTTAAAAAATGATTTTTTTAAATAGGAAAATACACACTCTAAACTAAATCTCCAATATTCTATCCTAAATCTCCGTTATCATGGTTCAAACTTTAGACCTCCAATCTCCCATATATTTTAAGATTTGTATATGTCAAGTGAGTTAAAGCCTCCGAACTAAACAAAAATAAAATGGTTAAGTGAAATAAGTTAAGGTCTCATAAATCGTAGGATCAAGTTCTTGTTTATTCTTTTGAGTGATGTAAATGTAAGTATTTCTGAAAGCATTTTTCTTGTTTTGAAATGGGCCACTATTTCCTCTAAATTTTGTGTAACCATTTAATAAAGAAAAATTATATAACCAAAACAAAAGATTTTAATATATTATTATTTATTAGATTAAAAAAAGAGAGGCTCCTGCAGGTTGCAACTTGCAAAGTTAAGTCGCAAGATGAAAGGATTAGTCTCTCAAAGACAGTAGATGTCAAAGATATGTAGGACAAAACTTAAGAAGTAAGGAAATGGTCCATGCTTGCCACCGTGTGATAAAAAAATGTATCAACCGGTAAATATTTGAAGCGATTATTTAATTTTACTGTTAGAACCATATCCTTAATAATTAACTTCAGGTTAAAAGTCATGTTAATGATAAGTTAATTAATTAGTCTCGAAGGATTTCTCTAGAATTGCTATTTATTCCCCTTTCAGACATGTTTTTTTGCATTCATTTTTAATTAGATGCAACTGTTCTTTTTGGGTCAAAGTCACAATTGTTTTATCATTCTATATTTTTTGGCGATTTATTTTCCGCTGAAAGTACCCCCAATAATAAACTTGTCCTAACTGTTCATGGGCATTCTTTCTCATTTTGCGGCCGAATCAATTTTACTTTTATCATTATTCTTTGTTTTTGTTTATTTGTAGGTAGATATCTAGGAAAATTTACTAAAAATGTTAATTTTATATGTTTTTACTAAATTTAGACTCTAATCAATTATTTATTAAATTGGGGTCATTGTTCATTCTAATTTGATAATCAATCTACTTGAAGAAATTCCAAAATGCACCAATTCATCCTTTCTGACTTAATAGCTGAAACATCAGATATCTTATATTCCATTAATTTAACACAGTGAATGAAATTAGAGATATTAGAGGTGTAAAGGAAGAAGTTTAAAAAAAAAGAAGAATAGAGGATAGAGCAATAGATTAATAAAAGAAGTATAAAACTTGAAGGGATAAGAGTCCTTTATCGGTATTAATATTAAGGGTCTTGATATATAATGCCCTAAGGGTACTAGTTAAACTTATTAGAATTAGAAAAATAATCATAAGAGCATATTGTTCCGTCTCTCAGGAATAAAAAAATTACACATTCTAATATCTTTTTACTACACTTGGGTTCTTATATATTGCCTTTAGGACACTAAATATCATTTGCCTAATATTAATTAATATTAATATATCAGGTGAGAATGAATTTTAATGGATTCATCCTAATTTGGTTGAAAAAGGGGAATGAAATTTATGGTGAAAATTTTAATTCTAGGGTTCTTTGTACTCACTAATTTTATTTTAATGAAATATCTTGTTTTAATATAAAAAAAATATTTAATTGCACTTTTATCCCTTTAAATTTGAGCTATGAGCGATTTTATTTCTAAACTATTTTAATTGCAGTATTAGTCCTCTACCTTGTTTAAAGTGACAATTTTGTCCTTATGAATAAATTTGTTTTTTCAATCTCTTCTCAAGGTATCAACCATTGGATGCAGTACATTGAGCTAAGCTTGCGTGGCCACAAAATGTCGCCGCATTCTCACTCGTAGGAGATCAAACCTCACAAATATAATTAAGAGATGAGGTTCCCTATGAATAGAATTAAGACCTCGCCGATAATTTTTTTTGAGCGGACCGGTTACGGTTCTTAAGTGCTTGTACATTGACTTTGCATATCATACACCTACTGGTTTGAAATTGAAATTCTTTCAAAATTAACCTATTATTGTATATCTCTACTCTTATGGAGAATGAGAGAGTCTCACATAAAACTAAAAAAGTAAAATAAAATAGAAGTGTTCATATAGGCTATATAGTCCATGTTTAATTTAATTTAGAATTTCAGATATTGGGCATGATGGTAAATGTGACGTACTCATGTCCCACATGGAACAGGTTGAGAATATGCAACCATTATGTTTTGTAACTTTGTCCCTATATTGCTAGCATTTTTGTTTTACAATGCAATTAACTAACCACTTTCGTAAATTCTACAAGTAACAGCTGGCTCTTTGGAGTGTCTCTTCTCATTTTCTGCTCTGATTTATTTTGTGCATATATACAGTCACGAAGTATGCATGTGAAAGAGAAGGACGATCTGTTAGTTAGCATAGTAGTAGACAAGATCCTAATGGCTTATATATATCGTTATTCGGTTTTAAGTTGTTGGACTGAATTCTTCAACTAACTCTTGTTTTCTTTCGTTCATTCACATGGCGTGCACTGGTACAATGGAATAAAAATTTCAAAAAAAAATAAAAAAAAAAGATTAATTGCTTAACAAGAATATGTGCTGTATATAGGACTATAGCCACGTGGATGACAATAGCTCGCTCTAAACTTCCCACACTGCCAAGCAATCTTCCGGCAGGGTCATCATCTAATTTCTTTGTATTGGATGTTTCAGTATAACTACGGGTTTTCTATTTTTAGGATGAGACTAATCCTATTCGTGTTGTGTGGTTGGCGTTGGTCTTCGGAAATTTGACATAGGTGAAATTCAAACACGGGTTTTCCTGCTGTGGATCGTCTCTCCAATGAACATGGTTTTATACCGCTAAAACAACCCTTGGGTTTATCATATTTAAATTTGAAAAAATGTTAAATCCTCGTGTAAATTTTCTTACTCATCTAATTTTGACAATTGCCATTTATTTTCTATTAAGTATTTACTTTGAAATAATAAATGACAATTATGAAAGTTAAGTAGGTAAAAAGATTTGTAAGAGGATTTAGTAGAAAAATATATAATATTTCTACTTAATTTGGGTAGTTTCAAAATGCTTAATATGTTTAAATACAAAACCAATAAATTGATAAATTACTCCATGAGACAGTGCGACATAATTGAGTTATAATATTCGAAAAATATTGTTAAATTGTTAAAAAAATGTGTTAATATCATAAAAAATATTTTCTTTGTGTATTTTCAAGATTTTTGACAAATATAGTATAAAGGTCATGTTACAAAAATGTTTTAGTATTAAATCATTTAAAAATATTGTTTTTTTGATTTATAACATCTTTTTTTTTTCAGATGTAATATAAAAATAATGTTGTTAAAGGTCAATTATGTTGTAATGGGATTTTTTCCTTCAAATTTTAAATTAATCCCTCATTTTTATAAACATGTGCAAATTGGTTTTTGGATCGGAATTGTCAAACTTTATGTAAATAAGGATAAATTGTTGACACACTGTTAGATTCTAACGGCATGCTAATTTAACACACTAAGTACTAAGTTGACATGTCACATATTATTAAAATGGTTCGTTTTAATCATGAACACAAAATAGTTCAATTTGCTATCTATTAAGGTTGTCCTAATTTTATCCTCCTAATTAATTAATACTCTTTTCATTACTCAAAACCAATTTCTCTCACTAAAACCGTAATCTAACTCTATCGTATGTCAACAACACCTATGCTACCAATGTTTTACTCTATTAGATTAATATGTAATATAAAATTAAAAAAAAAAAACTGTAATTGATGGTAAAATGGGATTGAAAATTACTATGATCAATTGTTTTTGTCCTTCACTTTGTAGTCATATAATTTTTTAGTTTTTGATTTATTAAAATGTCTGAATTAGTCCATAACTTTGTACCTTGCAAGTTATTTTAGTCTCTGACATTAAGTGACATTGATGAAATGTCTATGTGACATGTTAACTGCCTCTGTGACACGTTATTTGTCACATACGAGTCGACGTAAACGACCAAACAATGTTATTTTACTTAATCGCCAAAGTTACACATCCTTTTGGGATTTAAAATTAAATTATATTGTAAGCAATTTGAAGGATTAATTGAATTGTCTATTTTGAGATTAAGCAAATCAATATTTTTTTATCGCTTATTTGGATTTTTAGATGTCAATTAATTAATCTACTATATAGACATTTGACCTATCATGTTAATATTTTGTTAGTGTCATTTAATATCAAGGATTAAAATAACTTATAGAATGTAAATCATGGACTTAATATACTTTATAATTATAAAATAAAAACCAAAACAATAAATAATTCATTACAAGCGACTGGAGTGAGTATTCCTCAACAAGAATCAAAGGAAGACGTGAGGTGTAAGGCAAAGTTTGGAAGGGTAGTAGCGCCACTTTATCTAACATTTTGACAAATATTACCTCCTTTATTCTTTATTATTTTTTTATGCATCTTCGTTCCGTTGCGTTGTTATATGTAAGATTCTTTATAAAATAATTATTTATCTTTTTTTATAAGTTGTTTTTAATTTTTTTAAAATTTTATAAATTTTTATTAAATTATTCTTATTTATTCAATTAATTTTGTATGGTTCAAAGTTAATAAATATAATAAAAAATTCTCTCTTTTATAATAATTAAAAAAAGTAATTAAATAAAAAAGAATAAAATAATCAAATAATAATTAAAAAATAACTTTAAAAATTAATTTAAATTATTAGACAAATTAAATAATTTTACTTAAATTATGTAATTTTTTTAACTCTTATAATTTTTTTATATATAGTTTTATATAAAAATGAAAAAAAATATTTAGCGGGATACAATTACCCAAGAACGTTCTTTCTTATTCTCATGCCACATTCGCCTCCAAACGCATATATATAATCGTTATACTTTTTTCCCCCTTTTTATAAATAAATAAATACTTTTCCTTTGTTTCATCACTAGTTTTTTTTTTTTTTCCTTCTTTATTTGCTATGATTGAAATTTAAAGCCGTGTCTACTTTACATATATCTGTAATTTTTTTTTATTATTCATCATATATCTGTAATTTTGGAAGATAGAACTTTACACGTTCTAAACCAATATTAATCACACTCATCTGTTTTCTCCCTCCTCGTTGATGTGGGGAGTGGGGGACCATTGTCCACTGAAGCAAAATACTATTTCCATCAACAAAAATTAAATTATTGTCCCTCTAAAATATCGGTTGTAACTTTTTTAAAAATATTTTTTAAATAATTAAATTAAGTTACTAATATATAAATATTTTTAAGATAATTAAATTAAAATAACAATAGATCCACCTTAAATTCTAAATGAGTTAAATATGTTTTTAATCCCAATTTTTTTGTAAAAATTTATTTTAAGTTCCTGAACTTTAAAATATTCATTTTTTTTAAAATTTTGAAAAAGTTCACTTCTAGTCTTTCTATACATTTTCGGAGACATGATAAACTAATCTGTTGACGTGAACTCGATAAAGAACCCTCAGTTTACCACATCACCAAAAAAATGTAGGAATGGACTAAATGCAAACTTTTTCAAAGTTTTTAGAATTATTTACCAACGTTTTAAAGTTCAAAAACTAAAGAGTAGTGATTGGTATACACGACTACAGCATACAACTCATTTACAGTCGATTTTGTAGTTAAATACAAAGAAATATGTGATTAAATTAGTACATAAATTGGTTAATTATTGCCTAATAATTTAACCATATTTTTTTCACTTTTAACCATCTATATTTACACTCAATTTTATGGTTAAATACAAAAAAAATATGGTTAAATTAATATATCAATGAGTTAATTGTTACCTAGTAATTTAATCATATTTTTCTTCACTTTTAACCATCTATAAAATATAATATTTAACCATATTTTTGTACAATAGTGTGTGCAAAACTTTTTTTTATTAAAAACACATTGTTATACTAAATTTTAAAAATTAAAAATATATTTAAGCCTAACCAATTCTTAAATATGAGAAAACAAATTAAAAGGGTGATTGGAATTTGAATTGTAGGGTGTTGATCATGAAGATGAGGAGACATGGAATCAGTGATGGGCATAGAGCAAGGAATCTTCAAGTGGGGGCCATGCTGGATGCCCAAACAAAGCATCACTCGCCTGCTGCTGCATGCGTATTTTTCAGTTAAACAAATTTTAATTAATTAAATAAATAAATAATAATTAATTAATTAATAGAAACTAAAGTGGAAAATCCTACCACCTACCCACCCAAATCAAAGAAAGCAAAATTTAAAATATGGAGGCTACTGCCTACTAAACAGCGGGGAATATGAAGAACCGAAGGTACTTTACCTAATGCCAACGTAAGCTTTTTTTTTTTTCTTCTTTATTTTAAGAAAATGTGGCAATTTCATATAACTAATTTTTATTTTTGCTAACGGCAATAGCTAACGAATTTAAAAATAATTTTTTTATTGAAAAGTATAACATTAAATGTAGTGTTGAGAAACATTGGTTTCCATAAATTTTAGAATCTCAGATACTTTTTTTTGTTTCGATTATGAGTAACTTTGATAAAATTTGCTCAGTCTCAAATATAAAAAAAAAAATTAACTAATTCTACTTTAATTAATAATAAAATTCCTAAATTACCTTTATTTAATTCAGTTTTTATTTTCAATGTTTCAATTACTTTTTATGTGTTTTCGAGAAAAGAGAGAAATTTTTTTCTTTGCAAATAGTGCTATGTAATTATGGCAGTTTTTTCACTCGTGAGTTAATACTGGTGATGCTCTTTAATCATTAGAATTTCTATTTTATTAGGTTAAGTTTAACCAATTAAATATTGTTCTAAAATGAACATGTATATTTGTTGTCTCTATTGTCTTTGGACACTTAAAAGTAATTTAGGAAACATGGTAGTATTTTTTTTATAAAATTTAGAGTATTACTTAAAGATGACAAATTTTCTTAATATGTGTAAACTTTGTCAAAATTACTTATATTTGAAACCGAAGAAAGTATAAGCATAAATTAAGACCTAGAGTTGAAATTCAATCTAAAGTATCTTTAAAAAATGGGTCAAAATTTTATCGTCTCAATTCAACCCCCTTCCTAAAACTATGTCATCACCTACAAAATTGAGACTTCCTAAAAACTTTCCTTGTAAAAACTTCAGATTCTCAAGATTAACATGGATGTGAGATTGATCTCTTAAGATATACTCCCTCCGTCACTTAATATAAGCAAAAAAAATAATAATAATCTCACTTAAAATACTCCCTTAGTTAGTCTTATTTAATCTTCTTGGAACTATATTAAAAATATTTAGTTTTCATTAAGTACCCTTAATTAAATTAATCTATATCCACTTTAAAATCATTGTAATAAATGAGGGAATTAATTGAGTAGAAGGCATTTTAGATATATTTTCGTTAAATGCAAGTAAAAGTAATTAGATTTAATTATATTTAAAAACTTAAAATTGTTCAAAAATTTGCTTATATTTAATAACAGAGTAGTAAAAATTAGTAAACTTAGATTGAAAATAATCTACTTAATTACTTTAACAGAATAACCTAAGTTTCAAATGTATTTTAGATCAGATTCAAAGATAAATCTCTTAAGATTATAATCTTAGTTTGTTGTAATACATAGAAGTTATAAATAACTCAAACCACAATGTTTTGATTTGAAAATGAAAAACTCTAGGGTAGATAAAAACAATATAGAGCAAAACGCAAAAGAGTTCAAGGAAGAGAAAAACACATAGCTAATATCTTGATTTATTTTTGTAGAGATGTGTAAGAGCTATCTCTAGTCCTCGCTACCCATGTGAGATTATCTACTAGTCAAATCAAAATTTCAACTATTTTGCTCAAGCCTCTCTGGGCCTTACAACTGAGTATTCTCCATACAGAGTCTCTTTAGGCTTCTAAGTAGGGGTGGAAACAGGCCGTCAGACTTTGGCTAAACAGGCCAGGCCAGACTTTGGCTAAACAGGTCAGGCCTATTTTATAATTGATAGAGCTAAGCCTGGTCTATTGGCCTATTATAGACTCATTTTTCACGCTAAGCCTAGCCTATTTGAAAGTCTATAAAGCCTGAAAGCCTATTTATAAGTCTACTTTGTCCTAAGGCCTCTAAAAAGGCCAACAATTCTATCTTAAATATGTCAACAAACCACTAAATAGGCCTATAAAGCCTGAAAGCCTATTTATAGGCCTACTTTGTCCTAAGGCCTCTAAAAAGGCCAATAATTCTATCTTAAATATGCCAACAAACCACTAAATTTGTTATATATATATATATATGATTTTTTGAATATTTATTTATATTTATAAAATTTATAATATATATATATATATTAAAATTTAATAGGCTTTTTTGAAGGTTTGTACCTAGCCTTTTTACTTAAATAGGCCTTTTAAAAAGCCTAAACCTAGCCTTTTTATTAAACAGGCTAGGCTAGGCCAGGTCAGACTTTAAATAGGCCAGGCCCTAGGCCCCTGATAGGGCCGGCTGGTCTTTTTAAAAGCCTAAACTTAGCCTTTTTATTAAACAGGCTAGGCCAGGCCCTAGGCCCCTGATAGGGCCGACTGGTCTTTTTAAAAGCCTAAACCTAGCCTTTTTATTAAACAGGCTAGGCCAGACCAGGCTTTAAATAGGCCAGGCCCTAAGCCCCTGATAGGCCAGCTGACCTTTTTCCACCCCTACTTCTAAGTAGTCTTTTTCAAGTCTCTCCGAACTCAAAAGCACTCACATCAACATTCAAATACTCTACCTAACTTGGTTGAGTAACTCACTCACCAATTTAATGAGAAAGTAGAGTTGTAACTTAATACAAATCACACAAATTTTAGATAAGCAAATGAAGTACAAGTTCAAAGTGAGTATCATCATGATAAAGCTTAGTAACTCCTTGAGGAACTCATATTTGTAAGCTAGATCGTGGTACAGTTATGATTGGAATTAAGCTTGAAACTTTGAAGAAACAATGGCTTGTTGTTCCTCACTATTGAAAAAGTGTTCTTCTTCTAATATATAATCTTTACGGTATCAACCAAGGCGAGTGATCAAGTACCAAGCGCTATCTAGCTTTTTCACCAAGCTCTCTTTCTTTAACTAGGTAGCTAGAATATATGAGTGGGAGCTTGTAAAATGAAAGGCAATGGGGAAAGAATTATCTTAAGGGCCAAGAGCTTGTAGTTCAAATAGTACAAGGAGAAGTTCTTGGAGTTTGAGAGGAGGGGTTCAATTTCCGGTGGGGAAATTTAGGAGTAGTATAGTGTGAGAGTGTGGGTGTTTGGTCAAAAAAAAAAAAAAAGAATTATCTTAAGGAGTTTTAATGTAATTTTTGTGGATCAGCACTTGAAGTTTAAATTCAAGTTTAACAACACAAAAGGGTGATGTGAGGCCTTAACAACTACATTGTTATTAGGAAGAGAAATAGGAGTAACAAAATTTTGAATTCCCAAGAGCTTGGGGAATACCATGCTAAGGCAGATAATTAATTAGACACGTAGAAGTAGTTAAAATTCAAATTTTCAAGGGAAAATTGATCGAGCCGACCTATTATCCAAGCTTGCCAATACCAAGAATCTAAGGAGTAACAAAAGCTTCACCTAAGAGACACTTTGCCAAATCATTGTTGACAATTTTAGAATGAATTTCGTTACACAACCAACCAACTCATGGGCCTCTTCCATTATGAAGTACTTGCATGAAGGAACTATTTTCGGTAGAGAAAAAAAAATTGAGGAAATCAATATGGCAAACCATCCTCTTCACTACGATTATGAAGAATTTGACAAAGGGAAGTGATATTGTCACTTCAAAATTTGATATTGCCACTCCAAAATCATGAAAATAAAGCTTATGAATGAGTGTTATAGGAGTGGCAATATCATTTCCCTTTGACAAATACTCCACTCACATTTCAAATTTCGATAGAAACAAAAACTTTGACGAGATCCAAAAAAAAAGTGTAAGAATAAGATTATACTTCTTAAGTTTGGGTATTTTTGGATGCAACATATATTTGATTTTGCACATACACAAATTTTTTATTCTTCTTTTAATTCTTCAACTAAAAATTATATATTATTTTAAAAAACTTAAAAATAATTATTTAAGTATGGAGAACAATTTGAAAGCGGACATGATAGACAAAAAACTAAAAATAAAAAATGATCAAAGATGTTGATAGTTTGATATTCGTGCAAGAGAAATAATCAATCATCAGGTGATGTCTCTTGACCTTTCAGATGGTCTACGCTCAGAGTTTTCAAAATTCTCAATTGAGTTGGCAGTTTATATATATATATATAGTAGAATAGTAGAATATGCTACTACTTCCTAATTTCAATTTCAAAGATAATGATAGCAAGTCTATTTCATCAGGATGTTTTCGAGAATTCGAGGGAGTTTGTGTCTTACAGAAGCTGCCAAGACATAGAAGAATCTAATTTTTTTCATTTTTTTGAAGAAAGAAGAATCTTAAATTAATTAAACTAAGAATTTTTAATTATTAAAAAATGAATATTTGAGTCATATATATGGAGAATCACTAAAATTTTATACACGTTTAGTATGCATCTCAGAGACGTGTAGCTTTGACTATGTCTACCGTTGGGTTCCGTAGTCTTGGGTTTTGGGGCCATTGCGTTACAGCCATGACAACTGTGTTTCAAAGATTCTCATCCATTCATGCTGGTTTTATTTTTATTTTTTTTGTTTAACAAATTTAGATTTAGAAAAATAATTATAAATAATACAAATTATTTTGTGTCTAAAAAATATTAGTAAAAAATTAGATAACATTTACTTTCTTTTATAAATAAAATGTATTTTTGAACTGCATGCTACTTCCTCTCATAATTACTGGACAAACATTTAAATTACTAATTTATTGATATTGATATTTTCGTAACGCAAAGGCTTTGAGCTCCAAAATTTAGATTAAGAAAATAACTTTAAATATTTTTTATTGTTAATGTATATTAATAAAAGAATTAAATTATATTTAATTTTTATAATATATTAAATATAAATAAGTATCTATTAAAATAATTATACTATTGAAAATTGATAAATTAATTGATATATTTATTTATTTTTTTGCTTCTTTGTATATTATATTGTACTATATTTTAAAATAAAAGATTAATTTTCTAGCATAAACATGCTTCTTCTTCTGACTAGTATTCTCTCAATGATGCTAATTACAATTACATTGTTTCACAAAAAATAAATCTATTACAATTACAGTCAATAAAAATCTTATATAACGTAACCTCAACAATGTTTCAATAAAAATTAAACAAAATAATTTCATTATTATTTAATTAAATAAAATGTTATATAAAATTAATTATAACAATTTAATAAGTATTTTACATCTTAAAAAATTATAATAGTCTTTAAAAGATTAAAATAATTTTAATTAATTATTATCAATAATTTTAAAAACTTTTTATCAAAAGTTTACTTCTAACTTTTAAAAATTTTGAGTCATCCCATTGATATTGATATTATCAAAGTAGTGATTGGTACATACACAACGATCCATATACAACCGGATTTGTAGAAATATATAGTTAAATTAGTATATAAATTGATTAATTAATATCTAATAATTTAACTACATTTTTCTTTATTTTTAACCATTTATAATCAATGATTAAATTACTATGTAACAATTAACCAATTTATATATTAATTTAATAATCATATATTTCTTCGCATTTAACTATAAAATTAATTATAAATGAGTTATATATTAAAGTGATATGCACAAAATATTTTTCATTATGATATTGAAACTTCATCAAATTCCTAATTCCGTATCTTCTTACCGATTCTCAACCCGCCATACAAAAGAAATTAAAATGATTTAATTTATTTATTACTGATTGGACTAATGAAATTTGAAATCGTTAAATACTGTGAAATTTGAAAATTTTTATGATTCATTAAATTTGAAAAAAATTATAAGAAGGTTAATTTTTTGTTTTCTTTCAAGGAATTAGTTAACATGATATGTTTTAATTAAGTATTAGTAGTAAATTATTAATAATTTTACTAACTATAATAGAATATATAAAAATAAAAGAAGGATTGATTTACTTCAAGAGTAAATATTGGATGACTTACTCTGTTTAATAACTTCTTACGAATATTTAATTTCACTAATTCAATTATTGGCTTGAAAGTTCATAATTTATAGATCACCAATTAAAATTTCATATAATTTGAAAATTTATTGTTATTTGATCAATTAATTTCAATTTAATGAATAAAATATTTTTTAAAACATATGTAAATGTTGTAGCTTTTTCTGAGCTTGTAAAAAAACATATGCAAATGTCACATACTAGATGACATATCAAGAAATGTTTAATTTTTCTAAAATTTTGTATACATAATCATCATGATAATATATTTGAATTGAATTATTAGATTAGTGAAATTCGATGTCGATATAGAGACATTAAGTGAAGTAAATGTTCACACTTACTAATAATTATGAATATTGATTAAAAAAAGTTTAAAATAATAACTAATTTATAAAACTAATAATTTTTTAATTATTAATGAATATTGATAAAAAAGTTTAAAATAAATTTAAATTTAACAATATGTTAGACATTAGTAAATATCATTCGGAAGAAATTATAACTTTGAAAAATAATAACTAATTGATATACTTAATAATTTCATAATTTGCCTTCATTCTTTTCTGAATTCATATATTATTTATTTTTTGTTTCTTAAATATACTCTATCTTATTATTGGGACGAAAGAGAAATTCTTCCGCTATAAACAAGTTTCTCTCTTAATTAGTGTTCTTTTTATAATGTTAACAATTTCATTTTTTTTAACAAAAAAATAACTTTTTTACAACTAAAATAGAAAAAACTCTTATCAAAAGCCAATGTTATCTCAATGAAAATAAAATAAAATAACTTTATTATAAACTAATTAAATAAAATATTACATAAATTAGTCATAAAAAAAAAATTCTCATTTTAGAGTATATACAAAATGTTACTCCATTCTCACCAGGAATACACGTGATGAAGAAACAATGTGAGTTATCACCATATCATAACTCGTAGTTTTATCATAATCAAAATAGCTTAATAATTAAGTTACTTTACAACTTAACAATTTTTTAAAAAAATAAATAAAATTTAAATAATTTAAGTTAATTATATCAATAACTTTAAAATGTCTTATATCAAAGATTTGCTTTAATACTCTAAACCTGTTGAGTCATTTCTACTAGCTATAAAAATTGAGCTGACTGTGGACTCTAACTCACTTTGTCATATACTAAGTCTTAAAATTGGGGAGACTAGAAGTCAAGGTTCGAACATTGACAATAGAGATTTAGTTTAGAATATGTGTAGATGAGTGTCTATTTGCCAATATATATAAAAGGAAAAAGCTATTTGGATTTAGGTAATTAAATTAAATACAAATTTAAAATGATAGTATCAAAGTCAGTTTCATCATTATTGATCACTATATACACTCCAACGAGGGACAAGTTGAAAGTCAGATCACGGATCACCCCATTACCATTTTTTTTTTTTCTGGTCAAGCCCATACATTGCTGTATTTTAAATCTTAATCCCATAAACCCACACTTTTTTTCTTTAGTGTTTTGTTTTTTTGTTCAAATGAGGCCCATTCCAACTTTAAATCGTCAATGGGCTTGTGATAGAAGTGGACTTATGGTACGACTGTAGATTGGCATGTGTGACAAAACAAAAAAAAGATGATTTTTTTTTTGCCTGAGGAGGGGAGGGTGGGAGTGGCTCTACCTAAGAACAGGTCTCAGGTGTAGGGGTGGCAATAAGTGTGATCATGGACTGGATTAGATTGGATTTTAACAAATCTAAAGTTCAATCCAATTAAAAATAGACCCCTGGATTGGATTTTCGTTTTTCCATCGAGCAATCCAATCCGATTTAACCCATTAAAAAAAATTGGATCTTGAATTACCCGTTTTAAAGAAAAAAATTAAAAACTGTGAAAAAAATAAATAAATTGTATTATTATATTATATATTTAAAAACTATTAGTTTATTATGTTATTTTACAAATATTAGAAAATTTAGTTTTAAATTTGAATTCTTTTAAGAATCTCAGTTTGATTGGATTACTCGAATTTGTAATGCGTTAATCAAATATCCGATCCGTATACATTGGATTTATGACTTTTAATCCGTTTGGATCCATTAATCCGAATTAATCCGTTTTTATTATTGAGTTATATTGGATTGATCGGGTTAGTTGGATTATCCGACCAATGGTCACTCATAAGTGGCAAAATGGGTTAGGCCTGGCAGACCCGTAAAAAATAGGCGGGCTGACACTTTGGCCCTAGCTTGTCCCGCCTAACTCGCCAACCCGCTAGGCTACAAGGGTAACGGGTGGGTTGGCCTACTGATCTAGTATTTTTTCCGTAGAATTGGAGGGAAAGAGAGAGATTTTAGTGAAGTTTGAAACCCCTCCAAAAGTGGGGGGATTTGGAGGGTAGTGAGCGAAAAACTAATACATCAAATTACTTAAAATCTCTCTCATTCACTCTAACTAAACACAAAAGTATTACTTATCCTCCCTCCTCCATTTGAAAGCATACTCTCAATTTTTTTATTTTCTCTTTCCTTCCCTCTTTTGAACCAAACACTCCCTAAAAATTAAATCAAACATAATTCCAAAGTTAAAATCCTTCTTCTCCCCTCTCCTTCATTTTTCCTAACCAAATAGACCCTTAATAATAAAGTAACAAAATTTAATCCATTTTCCCACAACCAAACAGACACTCAGTAGTAAAATAACAAAATTTAATAAGAAATTATAATATTATTTTGATGATGTATTTTATACTAAGTTCATTATATAATGTGTTCTTTTATTAATTAGTAGTCTTTGATCATTGCATTTCATAAAATATCAGCTAATAAAAACTCAGTTTTAGTTTACTAAATTATATATTTATATATACAAATAAAAAATTAGTGAGATACTAATTTAGTTGCAAAAATTAGATAATAAACTTAATGTATTGCTAATGTAAAAAAAATGGGTAAAAGAGAAACAAATAATTAAAAATCACACAAAAAAAAGTTATGTGAGTCGTCTTATTTTTTATTAATAAAATCAAATCACTTTTTTTTTTAAAATTAAAATCAATCAAATTTCTTTAAAGAAATTCACTTCACCTTTTAATTATAAAGAATATTTAATTTCAAATCTTTTAGTTTCTTAGAAAGTACATATGAAAAAAAATTCATATTTAACCAATAATTTATACCCAAAAAAGGTTAGTCTTTTATTGTACGTCAACTGAAAAATAATTTTAATGACAAAGTATAAAAAAGATTATGTGATTGGGTGAAAGAGACATAAATAATTGAAAAATAAAATTGATGTGAATCAATCACATTAAATTTTTTTATTAAAAATAGTTCACATGAACTTTTTTAATAAAATCAACAACATCACTTATTATTAAAGAAATTCATGTAAAGTTTTTTTTAAATAAAAACAATCCCAAATAGATAAAAAGTAAAATATCATAAGAAAGATCACACCTTTAAACATTAAAAAAATTATTTTTGTAATTCAATATGATAATAATAATTTTTTTTAGATGAACAGTGTGGATATATAATTTAAAAAAGTGATGTGATTGGGTAGAAGAGAAATAAATGATAAAAAAATACATAAAAAAGTTTTTGTAAATTAGTCACATCACATATTTTATGTAAAAAATTCGCATCAATCTTTTTGTTAAAATCAATCTTATCATTTTTCATAAAAGAAACGTGATTTTTTTAATAAAACCAATCTCAAATAGATAATAACTCAAACACGATAAGAAAGATGAAACATCTCAATAATAAAAAAAATTATTTTTGTAATTTAATTTGATAAATAATAATTTTTTTAAAGAGAATAGTATGAACACGTAATTTTAAAAAGGTGATGTGACTGAGCGAAAAAGAAAAATTAATTAAAAAAATACAAAAAAAAATTGATAGGATTCTAAATCAATTATATTACATCACCTTTTTTATTGAAAAAATTCACATTACTTTTTATTAAAGAAGTTCACATTACCTTTTTTTAATAAAATAAATCTCACAGATAATAATTAAAATTTCATAAAAATATCAAATATCTTAACATTAAAATGTCATATTTCATAATTTAATTTGATAAATAATAATTTTCTTCTAGGTGAATAGTATGGACATATAGCTTTAAAAAGGCAATGTGATATATAAAAAAACTTGATCCCAATATATCACATCACCATTTTATTAAAAAATTAACATCAGGTTTTTTTATAATGTTAATCACATAATTTTTTATTAGAAAATTTAACATTACCTTTTTTTTAATAAAATTAATCTTAAATAAATTATGACTAAAATATCATAAGAAATATCAAATCTCTTAACATTAAAAATGTCATTTATATAATTTAATTTGATAAATAGTAAGTTTTTTCTAGGTGAATAGTATAAACATCAATCAATCGTGCACATCAATTAATTTAATAAATAATGACACGTGTCTAAATACATAGTAATAAGAAATAGAAATAAATATTTAAAAAAAAGAAAATGGGATGTGATTGGATGGAAGAAACATGAATAGATAAAAAAATATAAAAATAATTGATGCGAGTCAATCACGTCAACTTTTTATTAAAAAAATTAACATAACTTATTTTATAATATTAATTGCATAATTTTCTATTAAAAAATTCAAATTACTTTTTTTAATAAAATTAATTCCACATAGAAAATGACTCAAACGTTATAATAAATATCAAACCTCTTAATATTAAAAATGTCATTTTATAATTTAATTTGATTTGATGAATAGTAACTTTTTTCTAGGTGATCGAATAGTATGAAAATCAATCAATCGTGCGCATCAATCAATTTGATGAATAGTGATACGTATCTAAATAAATAGTTCAAATTTAGAACTATATAGTTAAAAAAAAAAAAGGCAATGTGATGTGATTGGATGAATGAGAAACAAACAGTTTAAAACATACAAAAAATAATTGGTGCGAGTCAATCACATCACCTTATTATTAAAAAACTTAACATAACTTTTTTTATAATATTAATTGCATAATTTTTTATTAAAAATTCAAATTACTTTTTTCTTAAATAAAATTAATCCCAAATAGATAATTACTCCAATGTCATAAGGAATACCAAACTCTTAGCATTAAAATATCATTTTTATAATTCAATTTTAATGTATAGTAACTTTTTTTTAGGGTAGTAACTATGGTAAGTAAGTAAAATTTATGTATTATACATCATAAATTTGGACCATTGGATATATGATTATTTTATTTAATGATTTGGATTTACTAGAAAAACTTGTTCGTGAATGTATTGGGAACATTACTGTGAACATCACCTTCTTCATCCATTCCTTGCCTAACACAGTCGCCACCGCCGCTACACATCCCTTCTACTTCCCCTTTTGTTCACGCTCCTCCATCGGCAACATTCCAACCTTCACGTTCCCCCTCCTCCGACGCCGCCGATCGAAGATTTCAATCCTTCTTTCTCTGTTTTTCTTCCACCACAGTGAACCACCATGCATCTCACAATCTAAGTGACAACCACCACCTACACTACACATCCCTTCTCCTTCCCCCCTTCCATTCACGCTCTTCCAACGTCACTGTTCCAACCTTCACGTTCCCCTTCCATAGCAAGCTCGAAGATCCAACCGCACTGAAATCAACATTCAACCTTCGTTCAAGAACATATCAGATTTGCATTTCTTCTTTTCAAATCTTGTATTTTATTTTGCATTCTTTTCTTTTTCAAATCTGATATTTCTAGATCTGGTATTTCATCTTGGCAGTACTGTTTGTTTGTTTTTTAGATCTTGTAATTCTAGATCTTAGATTTCATCTTGGTTAAATTTATTTTATGGATTTTTTTCTTGTGCTAATCTATATGTTGTCAGATCTTTATTTATCAATTTTTTTTCCTTTTTTTTTTTGGTTTAGATCATAATTTATCTATTTGTTCTGTAATTTTTCAATGATTTGCTCCTCGTAATTTTTTTATGTTTCAATTTGTTTTGAAAAGGAAACCAAAGCAATTGGTTACACAATGAGAGTAGATAATATGGAAAAAAATGGAGAGAGTATAGAATGAATGAGAGGGAGTGATTTAGTTAAAAATAAAAAAGAGATATAGTTGTTGCCGGAAAAAATGGAGAGAGCTGTCGGAAAATTATAGAAGACAATCGGAATTAAATATATTTTTGAGTTTAACCAGTATTTTCAGTAACAAGTCGCCAAATCAGATCGTTAAATTAAATATTATTAAATCAATGGTGAGTATTCTCATATAGCTGTGCACAATTATATTCTTTATGTATCATAGACACACCCTTAAATAGTGTATCATGTATCACAGAATCTTTTTACTTACCTTAAAACGCACCATTTTTTTAGGTGAATAGTATGTATAGATCAATCAGTTTGTTGAACAGTGACATGTGTCTGACTAAATAGTAAAAAACTAGAAATAAAAAAGGCCATTTAAACATGTAAAAGGACATTTAAGTAATTTAATTTGATGAATAGTGATAAAAGTAAATTCCAAACATTCTCCTTTATAATTTTGTATAGATAGATAAATTATCACCGAATGTATAAATCAATTAACACAGAGTTGTTGTAACTCAATTAGTGATCTTGAGTTCAAATCTTGAATATGTAATTATATTAAATAATTAAAAAAAGAACTCTACCGTATATAATAAAACTGCTCATATGAACTTAATCAATATAATCATTCCTCCAATAGGTCTAGTTGCTTATCTTTAAAAATGACAGAATTTTCACAAAACCATATTAATGACCAAGAAACTGCTAACCAAATAATCATTCCTCTGCATTTTGGTAATTTACCACTGAAGAAGCCCCTAAATTGAGGGTACCAAGCATGCACTTTCCTCCAAACATAGCAGCAAAATTACATGTAAAAAAATTCACGAGATATTATGGTTCTCCACACAAATACCTCTTTTTCGCAAATTAACTTTGGATAGTAGTCTATCCCAAAAGAGTAGCCAAGCAAAAACTAGAATCTTTAATTTGGAGGGACTAAGACACTCCATGGAATTTTATAAACGGTAAAAAGTTCAACAGGTAAAAGAATTATCAATTCACCTTCTTCTCGAGTTATATTTCTGTTATATTCCTTCTTCTGCCATTACCGAAGCTGGTGTATGGTTTAATTTCTTATATTTTAGCTACTTTTTTGAAAAAGTATTTTTTAGGTAATTAATATCTACGTGTTATTGTGAGAATGGAAAACATTTTTAAAAAACTCACTTAAGTGAGTGTTTACCTTGTACCAAACCTAGATAATTATGATTTTAAGTAATTTATTGGGAATGAAAAAACATCCCCATTACCAAACACTCCATAAAGGTAATGGAGAAGCAACTAGTAACTAGAATTTGATTATTAAAAAATATTGCATTAATGCTATAAATAATAAATATATCTTTATTAATTATAATTTTTATTACTAAATTTTAATTTTAATTATGAGTTGCTTATCTATTGTCCTTATTGGTTAATAAAACCATTTGAAAAATAATCGTGTCTTCGAAGAATAATCGTTTGAAGTTCTCTTAGTAAGGACAATGGTCGGTAAAACCCTTAGAAAATAATCGTGTTAAGTTCTCTTAGAGCATGTTTGGATATGAATATTTACAAACATACGTTGGACAACTGTATTTTGCATTTAAAAAAGCTTAAAAAATAGTTTTTGATTACTTTTTTAACAAATGAAAAAAAATTTTGTCATTCAGCTAAAATTTGAACATTATTTCAAAATCATTTTTTACATCTTAAAATTATCTTAAAAATCACTTCTGACAGCAAAATATATCCAAACAAAAATTGATTATGTTTCAGACAATTGATTTTTTCACAACTTATTTTCACAAATAATTGCAGCTAATTAAACACACCCTTAATTAGTGTGTTTTAGAAAATAACTTATTTTATTTTCATTATTTCCAAATATTTTATTTTCTTTTATTCCAAATAATTAAACACACCCCACAGCTTATTCTTTCCAAATATTTTATTTTCTTTTGTCCAATAAATGATTCCAAACATCCAGAATTTTTTCGGCCCAACTTTTTTTGTTGGAATACTTTTTTCAGTCCAACTCAAACACCCAATATGACTTTAGAATCTGGTAATTATTTCTATTTGCACCATCAATTGTTTTTATCATTTCCCCATATCAGATGCTACAAAATGAATTTTAGAAATTAATATTTAAAGAAAATTTTCAAATTAATTCTAAAATTAGTTTCAATATATTATGGAAAGTTAATTCTAAAATTTAATTTTCCTATACTGCATGGGGTACCTAGAAATCTTAGTGGTTCAAAAATAATCACCATAAATTTTTTTTGTCAAAAATCACCATTGAAGTAAATACAGAAATTTTTTTTATTAGAAATAAATACATTCACTATTTAGGCCACTCCTTTTGCTACCACACGTGCTTTTAAGGCACCACACGTTCCTTTTTTCTTTACAAAAATACCCCTCACTTGAGTTCTCAGAATCCGGATGGGAAGGAAAACAGAATTAGGATTTTGAACATCTGGGCGCCACGCCACTAATGCAACATCACACATTCAAAACGTATTCTAAGAATCTGTGGGGTCACAAAACATGAATCTCTTTGTGTTTCTCTCTATTGTTATTTCTCTCACTTTTTCTCTCTTCGCAACCTCCAATTTCAGTCTTTGATAAGTACAAATTAGTGTGTTTATATAATAAAGAATTTGCACTTATCTTGTTAAGAAATAACATGTTTTATGTAAAATTTCACCTCTGATCCATACTTTGTGAGTTCAACAGTAAAAAGGTAGAAATAATATTTTTTCTAACTCAATAAATGTATTTTCAAGTGTTTTGGAAGCAAAATGAGAAAGTCAAGATGCTGGAACAAATAAGAAGCCAGCGTTCGAGCGCCACAACAAGGCTCGAGCACTGGAAGCTGAGCTAGCATAGGATTCCCACTGCCAGTATAAATGCTATGGCGCTCGAGCGCCACACCAAGGCTCGAGCGCCAGTATCCGTTGAGCATTGGATCCTTACGGCTAGAGTTATGAGTCTAGCGCTCGAGCGCCAGACACATTAACCAGGCATTAAAGCTCATTTACCAGCGCATTAAAAGTCAGCGCTCAAGCGCCAGACACATGCTTAGAACACCTATAAATACAGCTCTGTAGTGTTAGGAAGAGGGGGGATTGTAGAGAAATAAACCACTAAGTACATTAGTTTAGTCAGAGTTCTAGTACTCTTCTTGAAGTTCATGGCCTTTTTGGGCTAAGCTTTCCACCGGGATTGAATGTAATTACTTCATTTTTTGTTTCTTTCAATTACTAGCTGTATATTGTATATTATATATAAATTGGAGTTCTTCTTCTGTTCTTCTTTTCTTGGTTTAGCTTGATCACCTTTTCCATGTCTTAGTTTATTTGCATAGTTGAGAAACTTGTTTATAAATGGATTTGGAGAAAAACTCTCATAAAATCTTCTAGTTTAGAGATAAATGAAAGTGCTTATGATTGCCAAAATACTCTGCTTAATGCAAGACTTGGTTCCTAGAGTGTCAAGAGATTGAGCTCTAGAGACTAGGGTTTTAGAATCAAGTGACAAAGATATTTGCAGTTGTGACATTGAGAATGCATCTTTTCTTATAATATTTAACTTCTATGGAAAGAAACAAGGTTAAGTAATGTAACTGAATCCCAGGTGAATATTTATTTTATTTGTTTAACATTTTATCAAGTTTTTATTTTATTACCCATTCATATTTCAATATGTTTTTGACACTCTTTCAACTCAATTCTTAATTAAATAAATTCAGTGCTCACTAAGGACGATACACATTTTATCACTATACTGAAATGAGTTAATCAAGTGAAGCTGTATAAAAAGGTTAACAGTCTTCCACCATCATTCCACCATCGTTTCACCGGAGAAGTGACTGAGGAACCTTTAATAATCATTCCTCTTGTGTTTGTGTTTAATTTCAGTATGTTTCTTCACCCTCTTGCATTTTTAGGAGATTTCAAAAACTTTAGTTAAACTAGATTTGAATTTGATTATTGATGATTAAAGTTTAGTTGTAGAAGCTAGTTGTAGTTTTTTTTTTTTTCATTGATTTAGTATTTATTAAATGGGAGTGTGAATAATTGTCAAAAAAGAAGACTAGGTGAGGTCACAGACAATAAACAGTTGCTCAAATTCTGAGAATATGAAGATCATGGATTTTAAGAATCCATAGTATAATATTTGAAAACGAATTCTAAGAATCTGTGTTGTGTTTTTTAAGAATTTTTTTAGCGAGGGGAATGCTCCCCAAGGATTCTTTAGAAGCTAAGAAGTTAATTCAGAAGGCATCCTGGCTTTCCGTGATAGAAGAGCAATTGTTTAGAAGAGGGATTTCCACTCCGTTGTTGAAATGTATTGGCCCATCATAAACTTGGTATGCCCTTGCTGAAGTCTATGAAGGAAGTTGCAGACATCATGCTAGGGAAAAATCCTTGAAAAGAAAGGCTCTAAGAGCAGGATATTTTTGGCCCACTATGAATGAGTTCATTGTGAATCATGAAAAAAAATGCCAAAAATTCCCAAGAGCATAGATCCATCATGCACCTACCAGCTGAGGAACTTCACAGCATGTTGACACCATGGTATTTTCATACTTAGAGGATGAAGATTTTGGAATCATTCCTCTAAATCCCAAGTTAGATAAAACATTTACTTATTGCAATTATTTATTTTTCTAAGTGGATTGAACTTAAACCACTATCTAGTATCACTTTGGTAAAAGTATAGAATTTCACATTCAAGGGCATAATGTGCCGGTTTGGCATCCAAGCTGAAATTGTCACGACAACGGAACCTAGATTATTGATAAGGGATTTCGAGTTGAAGCAACGAACAAAGTCATTGTAAATGGCCTGAAAAGATGCGAAGGTCAACTAAGTAGAGAATTTATATAATGTCTTATGGAGCTTTAGAACTACTCCACAAAGTTTTATTGGCGAAACACCTTTTAAAATGGTCTACGGATAAAATGTCTTCATCCCAGTGGAGGTCGGAGAAGCTTCTTGGAGAGTTATGTATCCTATAAGGGAGAATGACCAACTCCTAAAGGAAAATCTAGACCTGGTGGATGAAGTCAGGGAGATAGCCAGGCTCAAGGGAATCTCTAAGAAGCAACAAGTTTTCCAGAGATATAATTTGGAAGCCTCCAAAAGAAGATTTGAAGTTGGAGACTTAGTGCTGCAGAAAGCAAGCATAGGCAACAAAATTGCTAAAGATGCCAAGCTAACAGCTTAGTGGGAAGACTTATATATAGTAATAATATTAAGAAGAACATGTGCTTATGGAGACTTTGCATGGAAATTAAGTCCCAAGAATCTTCAATATCATCAACTTGAAGTGGTACTATAGTTAATGTTTTGTAACTCGAAAAAATGCACTTATATTAAGGGGTACTCATTTTTCTATAATAGGTTTTATCCCTAAGTAGGGTTTTACTTCTAGAGGATTTAATGAGGCACTATTATCCAATTTATAAATGAAATTCACTTTATCCTATTTTTCAGTCATAGATGATCAAGCTGAAGCATTCGTTTCTTGAAGTCAAGTTATGTACAATTATTCTTACAAAGTTCAAGGTCGGGTGCTACTATGCGCACCATACACAATTTTTTTCCCAGTTTTGACCCTCGTTGATATGTACCCGACTAGGGTGCATGCCTTTTGGATCTTCCAAGAGTTAAATTTATTTGAAAAATAGATAAAATAGATTAAAAAAAAAAAGGATATGAGCGCCATACTCTAGAGTTGAGGAAGGAGTTGGGAATGATAAACTCTAGTCCTTTTGATAAGACTCGCCACGAAAGAGAGGGGAAACCCTTTTGATAAGACTCGTCACAAAAGATTGAACAACGGCGCCACAATCATAAGATTGAACAACAGCGCCACAATCATAAGACTGATAAGCCAAAGAGAACGATAGCCACAAAAGTCATGACCTTTGTTAAAATCCAAGGGCTAAGAGCCTCTAAGAGAGAGTAAACCTCAAAAATTACTTTATTTCATACTTGCTTGGTTTACATCCATGACGCCTTAAATAGGCAAAAAATCAAATCAAGTATTTATGGTAAATTATTCTTCATAATCGTAATTGATTTCTATCCTAAATAAAAAAAAATAACTTTATAATTATATACTAATAACAAATCACGGCCTACAAGCCATTATTTTAGAAAAATATGCCTTCATGAGCCTTCATCGATTCTCATAACTCCCTTATAACTTATGTTTCATTTTGGAACTTAAAGCACGGTTGCCCATCGTAAACTGATATTGATATTATCTTCCATTTTTTGGGTCGCTCAGAACATAAGTTCTGTTTTGTCACTTATAAAATATATGATAATATTCGTTTCGTACCGATATTAGTATCCATTTAAACTTACGTTAATATCTGTTTAGAACAAAGTTTATATTCTGTTTTGCTACTGATTGTGAATTTTATTATCTGATTCTTAACATCATTATTGTTTAAATTATTGTTTAAAATATTAGTTGATGTTGTCTTCTATTTTGACATAAATATTACTCTCTCCATTTCAAATCTTTTGCCTTTTAAGGTTTTTGCACATATATCAAGAAATTATTGAGTTTAGTGAAAATTTGTTATATATAGACTAAATTAAGGTATTTAGTTGTTAGTTGAATGGTTGAATAATTGGTTATGTAATTAAGAGATAGACAATGAATAATATGATTAGTGAAAAAAAAGGAGGTGAGTATATTTATTTGTAGAGGAAAAATTTGAAAAAAAAATTGATTGTATCTTTAAATTCTAAAAAGGTAAATGTTTTGAAATAAACTATGAACTTTAAAATGACAAAAGTTTTGAAACGAGGGAGCATCTTATATTATTCCTACATAAAACAATAATGGTGCTAAGAATCATATAATAAATCAAGTTCACAATCATCGGCAAAATAGAATATAAACTCTGTTCCAAATGGACACTAATGTCCGTATGAAACGGATATTATCATTCGTTTTATAAGTTCTAAAACATAACTTATTGTTCGAGCGAGACAAAAAAAGGATCCTAGTGTCCATTTCAGTTTATATGCGCTAACCGTGTTTTCAAGTGTTGAAACGGAGGATAAATTTTAAGCAAGGGTCAAAAATAAAAAAAAAAATTATAATAACTGTGTGGTCAAAAACTAGAGCTGTCAAAAAGCTCCAAGGCCCTAAGGCCAGCCCTGACCCTTCTAACATTCGGCCCAATTTCATTTGGCCCTCATTAGAAATTTTTAAAAAAAAGAGGCCCTTACTATTAGGCCCATAATATGTAGGGCTGGGTCAAATAAATGAAGGGCTTAACCAGGCTCACTGAAAACAAGCTCGCACCTCACTAGTTGCTGCGTGAACGAACTTGTGAAGATTACTTGTACAGATACCACTCTCTCTTCTTAACACAGGCATGATCTAGCTCTGTTCCATCTCCGTAACAAATAATTCAATTCCATTACTCAACTCAAATATAATGGCATTATTTGGACGAGGTTCTAATTTCTTCTAATTTTCATTTGTGAATGTTTGGTTTCACATTATATTTATATCTAGTCAAATTCAAAATATAGGTGCTTTTTTTATTTTCGGTTGATTGAAAGCATAAATATTTTTTATTTGAGCTCAAAATTATTTCGTCAAGTGGTTTAGACTTATGCTAATAAACTCTAAATAAATTATAATTATTGATAAATTATTAAAACGTGAGTTACCTTTGAGAAATTGAAAACTAAACATTCATTAAAGGTTAATTATGTCAAAATGTATTTGTGTTTACCCATCAAATAAATATATAAAATAAACACACATGAATGAATAATTATTTTTTTATGTGTGTTTAGTTTCACGTTTTTAGTGGCAGAACTTCATCAAATAGTTTAATGGAGATAAAGTAATTAAGTGATAGTATTGTTATAATTAAAATATTTTGATGAGAGCAAATCTACACGAAGTATCAATTTTCTTTTTTAGTTTTCAAAAAAATTAACGACACCAATAATTGAACCTTTTACCACACACTCGTACACACATGAAGTAATATACTAGGGTCTCATCAATGTTAAGGTAACATTGCATAAATTTAGCAATTTCAACATTTGTGTTAAATTATTGTCTGAGAATTCATAATCAAAATTTGAATTATGCTTTTGAGGTGTTCTACCGTCTATTAATATGCAAGAATCATCAAATACGCATATTAGTAACAAATTTCATAGTTGTTATGTGCATTTTTTTGTGATAATTTTTTTTTACAACATTTTTTGTCTGTCATACTTGGTAGCACCTAGAAGCATAATTCTATATTGTAGCAAAATTTGGGCCTTATTTTTTGCCCTAGTTGGCCCAAATTTTCCTCTGAAAAAAGTAAGGTCCATGGGATAGTCTTAGGACAGTCAGTTCCTATGAGCTTTGGGCTCTATAAACTTTAGTCTCATGGGCTTTTTTGGCCTTATGGACCTTTTTGACCCTGGCCCTATGGACTAGGGTTAAGATTGGGCTGAGCTTGTCTTTTTGACAGCTCTATAAAAAACGGATCTATCCATATGAGAGAGGGGACATTTGCCCCCACAAGATTTCTTGTTTTTGTTCATATTATGCAATATTATGTATACAATTTGTGAAAAATTACTCCATTTTCATATTACATGTATAATTGCCACCACACTAAAAAAAAATCCTTTGGCAGCAGCACAAAGTCAAATAACAAAAATATTACATGTGCAGAATACACAAAGTAATGATGAACTTTTTATATGCAAATAAATTTTCAATAATATAAATTTTGGTTAAGTATATTTTTAGTTTGTACTTTTTGTGAAAAACTTATTCTTAGTCTCTGCTCTCTAATATTCAAAATGCATATATTTAGTCTATCATCTTTGAAAATGTTTATTTTTAGTCCCTTAATATTTATATTTGAGGAACTAAAAACATTTTCGCAAAGATAATAAGGGGCATAATAAGTAAAACTTAAAGTTAAAAAAGTATATATATTTTAAAAAATGAGGGACTAAATGCATGTATTTTAAACGTAAAGAGCTAAAACAAATAATATAAAAATTAAAAATTAAAAATATATTTAACCATATGAATTTATATGGTATATGTTGCCCTTACTCCATAAACTTTCTGAATTCATCATTGTGGGGTGCTTCATGAGATCTGAGTGGTGTGCATAGTGAATTCTAATGTTCATGGTTTAACAAAGGGTACTATTCAATCTTCTCCAATTGCTTGTCCAAAAAAAAATCTTCTCCAATTGCCAACTCAATATCTCAATCATTTGGGTTCCTTTTTTTTATTTTACCGGTGTAGCTTTTTTATGCTCTTCAAGTCTATTTGGTTTATGTTTTTACTTTCTGTTTCTATTTTTTATTTTCATTCTTATTTTTAGTATTTTTAATTTTTTTATAAAAGTTTCAAAAAATAAGAAATATAATAAAAACAAAAAATAACAAATAAAGATACAAATCAAACAAAGCCTTAATGATTTGTTTATTAGATTTGTATAGCTTGTGTAACATTATACAGGTTAAGCATCTCAAAGGAGAAGCTTTTCATAGGGAAAGACAAAAATTAATTGAATTTTGTATTTAACCTATATTTATTGTTTATATATTTTTTTATTTTGGAGTTCTTATCTTGTACAATAATTGCATAGGTTAGAAAAACTCTTATTTATTATCATTGTTAAAAAAATGGCATTCTTCACGTGCTAAGGAATCACTTATGGCTTATGATTTATGACCACTTTTATTTTGTCTGATGTAATCTTTTTTTTCTTAAGCTTTTTTTGTTTTGTTTGAAGCTCTTATTTTTTTTTAGTCTCATTTTGGTTGAAGCTGATGAGCATACATATATGAGCCACAACATATAGTGGGCCCCTGCAATAAGTTTAGCCCAAAACTTATTTCAAAAAAATATCTTGTAAAATAATTTACTGTATTTTCGCTCCTGTTCAAAATGAAGGAGATTTCGTTAGAAAAGAAAAATAAGGAAATGAGAAGAAGAAAATACCCTCGAGACGAGAAAAGAAGTCACGTGCCTTCACGTGAGGTGATGGTATAGACCTCGCGTGCCGGCGTGCCGCGCTTTATCCAACAAAAAATGTTAAAAAAGAGAGAGTGAGTTAAGGAGATGGTGGGACCCACGTGAGCAGAAGTCTCATCTCCTGACACTATGTCAGTCCTCAGTTTTGAGACATGTGAATCTCATCACTTTTTCTTTTATTTTTTCTATTTTTTAAAAAAAATATTAAACAGTGTATTAAGAGAGCACATTTTAAGAATTTAAATAAGATAAAAAATAATTTAAAAATATAATCTTTTATATTTTTGAGACATAAAATAATATATAATTAAAATTATTTTTTAAATTAAATAATCTTAATAAATATTTTAAATACACAATTTAATAAAATTCGTTTTTTTAAATAAATTTTTTTATATTTAAAATTAACATAATATACCGTGTTAATTTTTTTATTTTTTTTTTAATATTAGATAGATACAAAACTATCGATATGATGTATTAGTTGTTAGCGTAAGAAGATCCATTCTCATTTTTTTATTGTTATTCAACTCTGCCTCTTCACATACAGACGAATTAGGTTACGTGGATTACTGATAGTGGACCCTGTTTAGATCCGTACAAAATTGATGCGATATTTTCTCTTCATTTTAGTTTTTACTATTCTTTTTCACATTATTATTGCATATTTCTGTTGCTGTTTTTTTTTTTACAAAAATAAAAAAATAGAAAAATAATAACAGATTCGATCTACAACGTGTACTTATATATTCATATACCATTTGAGATAAATATCTTCCGGTTAATAAAAATTTAAATACATTACACCAAAAATAATAATAAAATACAGAAACTCTACTGTACAAATTATCCAACCATCATAATATTGTACACGAGCATTACCGTCTATAATTAAAATAGACATACAAAAGTTATTAAATTTTTTTTAAAAAAAGAAAGTTAGAGTATATTTGAATTAGTTGATTTTAACGGTAAAAATGAATTAATAGTAAATATAATCAATTTTTGTTTTGATATATTTGTTATCAAGAGCAATTTTTAAATAATTTTAAATTGTGAGAAGTGATTTTAAAGCTTTTTAAAATAATGTCTAATTTTTAACTAAAAAATAAAAAAAATTTTCTTTATTAAAAAAATAATAAAATCTTTTTATAGATACAAAATACGATTATCCATCATATATTAGAATATAATCTAATCCAAACAAATCCAAAGTATTAAAATTAGAATCTTCCATTTTTTAACTCATCAAACATAATAAATATATATGATATAAGTGTGACTGTTGAGTATTAAAAAATTCAGACTACAAAACAAAAATTAAAATGGCTTAACTGTATTTTTATCTATCAGGTTTGCATTTTTTTTTATTTTGTTCCCTCGAGTTTTAATTTTGCGATTTTGTCTCACAAATTTTTAAAAAATTGCGATTTTAGTCTCAAAATTTTTAAAAATAATAAAAATTTATATTCATATATTTTTTTAGAGTGTACACTAACTTGAAAAATTAAAATTACGAAATTACCACTTGAGGAATAAAAACACAAAATATATGCAAGATCAAATGCATACTGAAGCCAAAATAAACAATACTTAGACAATTACTAGGCATTATGATTTGGAACTTGAATCGATATTTGTTTTTTTTTCAACTTCTTTTTTATTTCTTGAATGGATATCCCATCTTTTTTGTCCAAGTTTTCTGGCAATAGCTATTGGCCGCCATCTTGGGGCTTACACCCAGAGAGTCATAGACTGCACAAAGAAATAATAGTGTACTCCCTCCTTATTTAAATATAGTAACAAGAAAAAAACTTCATTATTTTTCTTTAAAAATATAAATAAATTTTAATAGTATATTCTTTTATTTAATGTTATTATTTGTATTGTGCCTTTCATTTAATGAATTAATATTACTTTACTTTTAAAAAAGAGAGATAATGTAACTTTACGATAATTGATATGAAAAACATTTTAATAATTGAACTTTGTCTTTTGGATGAAAACACGAAAATTAAATATAATTAACTAACTTTCTTAATATGCATAAGTCAGTTTATTTTTGTTTATATATGAATTTAAAAGGAGTATTTCTTTTTATGCAAGCTAATAATTAACTCCTATTTAGTTACGAGATAGTTTTCCATTATTAAAAAAATTTAACTTATTGTTATGAAATTAATCAAATCAAGAGAAATCCAAGAGACAAAGGAGGAGTTCAATTTCATTAGAGTAATAAATTCAATAGTGAATACTCTATTTGTAAGCATAGATTAGGCTCATTAACATAAATATAATCTATAAAGATAAGTCAACTAACTAATATGAACACAAGATAACTCCTCACATGAGGTAGTACTCGCGGATATTCGCGGATAATACCCGTCATAGATATCCGCCGACAATACCGCAGGTACCCGTTATCCGCTAAAAATAAAAAAAATTATTGTATTTTAAGTACCTTTTTCTTTAATTTCTAAAGGTGATCTTAAATATTTAAAATAAAAATATATGTTATAATTTTATTTAACATGAAATGTCTTTAAAAAAATATAATATCTTCTCACTTAACTTTTAACTTAAGAAAAAAACGTAAACTTTAAGTGATAATTATATTATTTGAAAATTTATTTTTCATTTTTGTTTTATTCTAATTATTAATATAATTACTAATATAAATTTTATATTAAAATATGACTTTAGGTATACTTTTTTTATTTTTTAAATATTTTTTCAATATTTTTTTTAATTGTATAAAATACATGCGGATATTCGATGGATACCCGCAAATCCGCGGGACAGGTAGCGGTGGACAACTACCCGCATCCACCCTCGCCCCGCACCGTTGCCATCCCTTGGTGAATGCTCTATTTATAGGTATAGACTAGTCTCACTAACAGAAGTACAATGGATAAAGATATAGTTAACCAATTAATATGAATACAAGATAACTCCTCATTATCAACTAAACATTCATAACAATATAATAGATAACTGTCAGGAGATATAAGTATCCACTAGATAAATATTCATAACGCTTGGATGTCCATCTTGAAAATGTGCTTCATTAAAACCTTATTAAAGAAAATCATGTGGGTTGCAAAATGGGGTAACTATTCAACCAAAAAAATTTAAAATATATTTTTTTAATTTATTAAAATATTTGCGACGGAAAATTCGTCGCTAATTTTGTGATGGATATTTTCGTCGCTAACCGTTAAACGAAAGTATTTTTATTTTTTTTAATTTGTATTAATATTTGTGACGGAAATTTCCGTCACTAATTTTTAGCGCCACATGTTAGAATTTGATTCGAAGATGGCATGGGACGCATATCAACCTTAGCGAGATCCCAACCATTGTTTCTCTTTAATCTCGTTCGTTCTTTCATACACTTCTCTCTATTTATTTACTTCATCTTCCTCTTCTTCCATTCACTTCTTCTTCTTCCATTTTTTTCTTCTTTCATTAACTTCTTCTAATCACTCTGAAGCCATCGAATCATTTGCTTTCTCCAAATCCATCTGGAAAAGAATACAAAGATCATCATTTGCACGAACCTTAGAAACTACTTCATTAGCTATTAATATGCTATCCAAAATATGCCTGCCTCCCACACAATTCGATTGCTCCTCTAAAATTAACAGCGACATCACCTGATGCAAATGACAATAATCGTTCGAGCTCTGAGAAGAAGACTTCTTAGGAATGAGCACAATAAAAGAACTGTTACATCCCTTAACCAACCTACCACATTGCTAGAATTGGTTAATGAAAGCAATAAAGCCGTCCTTCAACATGCCTCAATATTGTTTGATAAAAGAAAAAGTAACCTTATCCGGCCTTAGAATTTTATTACTATCACGACCCCACACTACATCTTTAATTTTGTTCTCGGTAAACGGAGCAACAAGAAGTTGATTATTTGCTTCACCCAACTTATTAAATTCTATATTTCCTAACATCACATGGGAACCACCACTCGTAGATAACAAATTCTCAAAATGATTTCTCAAAGCATCTTTTACATCTTGGATCACCTCCACGCGAAGCCCATTAATATCCATGCTTCTAATAATGTTATGACTCTTCTTGATAGCGAGGCAACGATGAAAACAACCCGAATTACTGTCACCTACCTTTATCCATCTAGATCTCAATTTTTGGTAAGCTAATTTTTCCTTCATCTTTGAGTATCTACAGAGATAATCCTTCGCATCACTCCTTTGTATCACCTCTACCTCAGAAAGGCGAACTAAATCCTCCTTAGCATCTAAAGAATTCATCACATCGGTAACTTCCTTAATACGAGTCTCAAAGTTGCCAACATTAGACTTATTCAACTCTTTCAACATAAATTTTAGCCTCTTCAACTTCTCTTTCAAGACAAATGAAGCCCAACCAAAAACATTGAGAGATCCTCAAGATGATTTGACAAAATGTTCAAAACCATCTTATAATTTCTATGTATTCAAAAACCAAAAAGGTTTAGGTCCCCAACCTATCTCACTGACCTTGATAATGATAAGACAATGATCTAACAAATCATGGCGTAAACCCCATTAAGAAACACCAAGCCACACAGACATCCAAGCCTCTGAAATCAAGAATATGTCCAAACTAATCATCGTCATACCATCTCTCTCATACCAAGTAAACCTCTGTCCAATAAAATGAAGATCCACAAACTTTGCGTGGCAATGAAAAAATTAAAGCAATAAATTTTATGAGACCTGACTTGAACTTGTCTTTCCTTCCTTTCAGTTAAGTCCCACACGTCGTCCAAATCGTCGATGACACACCAACTATCAATTGCGTTCTATTTCCTGAGATTGAGAATTCCGTTCCACAAATCCCTTTTGCGAAATGAATCGCAAGGGGCATACACGTTGTAAATAAGAATCTCAACATTCTTGTCTAACTACAAACCTTTAATACCCACAAAATGAACCCCTTCAAACATATTAGATTACTTGAATCACCTGAGGATTCCAAAAAAAATGATTAAATCGCCAGAGTTCCCATCAACTGTCTTGAAATGCCACTTTACTCCGCTTCCTGGCCATAACAGACTGCAAAGATGCTGATCAACCGATGCCACTTTAGACTCTTGAATACATAGCACATCAGGAATTTATGACAAAAACAAACTCCTAACATATTTCTTCTTTAAAACTCCCCCCACTCATCTAATGTTATAGGAAATAATCTTCATGAAAACTAGCAATGATCCCCTAAAAACGACATAGATTGTCATGCACTTTTCACCGCAACCCTATCCTTCAATTTCATACCCTCTATAAAATGCTTAATCACAACCTCCTTTAATATTTTTGACATAGCATCATCCTTAAGATCAGAAAATAACCCCAAATTCTTCCCCAAGGCCTAAGTATCCTCTACAAATATCAAGGTCATCAGCCTTGTTGAACGACTAGACATAAAACCAGAGGACGACTTACCTTATGTTGAATTGTGAATCCTCTCATCAAGAATCTCAAGAACCTTGTCGCACTCACGCTGCCTCATCTACTTCTTCTTAGCAGTCACAAAAGCCAGAAGCATGGGTACTCCTTGATTATCTCCATGCACTAGCCCATTAATATTATCCTCACCGTTATCAATAGGAAAGGTCTTCTCAGCCTGATTTGGTGTCCCACAATTGGAAATCACATGAGATTAGCAGCGAGACCCACAATAATCATTATTGTTTTCCACGCCACCTCAAAGGGCTTGTATGTCCATACGTAAATCCACCAATTATTCAAGTATTGGGCTTAGACCAACCCGACGCACATCTAACCCATCAGTTTTTAAAAAAGAGGCATTATTATCCCTTGTGACTAAGAAAACTGAATCCATCATGTTGTTTTCGCCTTCAAACGATAATGGACTATCTATTTTTTGAAACACAAAACCGTCAACCCCATTAAATTCACAACTTTGATGAGAATATGAAGTAACTGCTTCACCAAAATCAGCGTTGTGATCTCCGTTGAAACCCATATCGTCGTCTTCCACCATCATCTGCCTTGGGAATAATGAAGAGCCCTCTGTCTGGTTATCTATCTTAGAAGGAATGGCCACATTATTCAACTTATGCAACTAGCAAACCCGTTCTAAGAGGCCATCATAAGAATTTAAAATTCCTTCTTCCACCACCTTAACAATAGAAGGATGGTCACCAACGATAACAGAGAACATCTTATCCAATGCCTCTCAAGAACACGTCTCTAATAGCACTCTTGCCATGTCCAACCTGCGTCATTACCTTGTGTCTTCATTGACGGTAACGTACTTACCCATGATGGACGCGATAACAAAGAATAAATCCTCTTCCAAGACATGGAGAGGGATCTCTTGCAATCGAATCAAGACCAATCTTTCTTGAGAAACCTCTACAAGACTCCATGTCCTAACATTTTTGAACCATGAGTGAATATACCCTTGACTGTCTTTCATCAACTCTAACAAATCCTCACCATCGTTGACTTTGATTAAAATCAGTCTCCCTCATAACGGGTACACATATAAAGAAAAAAAGCCCTCCTCATGTAGACATTTTTGAATCTAACTCAGAGATAACTCATATGTGACATCCCCAACAAAAGCTTTCTTAACCTTGTTGAATTTGAGAATTATTACTAGAATTTAAATTATTTTGGGAAAGATTTGGGTCAGTGAGTTGTTGATCAAACCAATGGCAGCACTAAAATGTTGTGTGGCCCAATTTGCCACATATTGACACTGAACTCAGTTACCTCGGCCTTAGTTGCCATAGATCTTGCCACGTCCTTTACCACAATTCCGGTTACGACCTCCATTGCTTTGAAATCCACGACCTTGTCCTTGATAATTCTTTCTTTGCTAATAGGGACCTTGTGCCATATTTGCTAGTAAGTCTGGAGTCTCTAATTTCTTGTGTTCCTCAAGACGTTCCTACTGTGCCATCAATAACTTCTCAATTTGCTGAACCGCATAGGGATCTATGTGTGTGTGGATGTGTGTGTGTATAACCGAGGTCAAAAATCCGTCGAATTCTTCAGGTAAGTCGTGTACTATAGCTTCAACGTGTTCATCTTCTTGTAACGACGAACTGATAACAGCAAGAGTATCCACTAGCTTCTTGATCTCAATAAGATATTGACAGATAGCAATTGTTTTCTGAGTGCTTCTAAGCTAAATCTTGAGCTACTTCACACCTACCTTTGTTTGAGACGCAAAATAGGTCTCGAGTGTGGACCAAACCTAGAAAGACCACTCACACCCCACCATGCGTACCTTAAATTGGGGTTCCATGGATTCTAGGAGTCAAGATTTCAACAAATTATTTTCTTGTTCGAAATCTTCAAAAGCTTTGCTAATATAATCTTTTGCTTGAACTTCCTCATACTCATATTTACGAGGAAGATCAGCAGCACCTTGGATGTGCTTTTTAAGGTGGTAGCCCTTAATCGTTGCTTCTACTTGCTGTTTCCAAGTCACGAAGTTATCATCACTCAGTCATGACGAGATGGGATTAGAGAAGGACTAAGGAACAAAGTAGTTTGAAGTGGCGAAAGCCATGAAAACGCCACCATAATTTGTTGCTAATACCATGTAGAGGTTATCAGAGACTTGTGAAAGGGAAGAAGAGAAATATTCTAGATAGCTTTATTATTTAATATTAGCAATTAATAACTTGAGTGTTTATGAAGAGCAGCAGCGATTTTGAAGCTTTTGAAGTAATTTTCAATTTTTAATTAAAAGAGTAAAAAAAAATTTATTAAAAGAAAAATAAAAATAGAGTTAACTATCAATTTAGTCCTCCAAAAATTATCATGTCACCAATTTGATCCTCCAAAGAACTTTGCCACTAAATTAGTCCTCCAAAGATTACTTTGTCACCAATTTGATCCCCAAAGTACTTTGTCACCAAATTAGTCCTCCAAAGATTTAAACTACCAAATTAGTCCTCTATCATGGACCAATTTGATATATTTAAATCTTTGAAAGACTAATTTGGTATACTTACACATGTTTAGAGGACTAATTTGCTGACAAAGTTTTTGATGACAAAGATGATCTTTAGAGGACTAATTTGGTGACATAATTCTTTGAAGGACTAAATTGGTGACAAGATAATCTTTAGAAGACCAAAATGATAGTTAACTCTAAAAAAAATTATAAGCACAAAATACAACTATCCAATAGAAAATTATTCCAACAAATATTCTACTCCATCTGTTCTCAATTATTAGTTACTTTAGCAAAAAAAAATTTGTTTCAAAATATTTGTCACTTTTACATTACCATTGCTATATTTATTAACTATTCTCACTTTTATTATTTTTATAGTCAATAAGTATTGAATAAATCTAGAAATTAATGATTAATTTAGTTTATCTATATATTTTTTGTTAGATTTTATAAAAGTTAATTATTTTTCTTAATTCATATGAAAATTCTCTAAAATAACTAATATTTCATAAAAGAGTAATTTCTATTTCTTCTTGAAAAGCAAAAAGATATTTTTGAACTTTGAGATCAGTGGGTGTCGCATTAAAAAAAGAACATCAATAATGCAGTTCAAGGTGTGGTCTACATCGAAACTAGCTCTAGATCTCCACACTCATTTGAGGCTTCTGGTCTATGTCTAACACATACTATACTACTCCTCTTGGAAACAGTAAAATAAAATAAAAATGTAGAGATTATCACAAAAATATGTTTTACAAGAAATATACTCCTCCGTTTTACTATTATAATAATAAATAATAGATAAAATGACATTTTTGGTTTCTTAACTCTTTGTACTAATTTAGTTTAGTCCCTTAACTTTGTTTTGTCCATTTTAATCCCTTAATTTTTATTTTGAATTCAATTTGGTCCCTTCAGAAATAGTTTTTGATCTGATAACATTCTTGATGGATATAACCATAGGTACCAAATTGAATCCAAAATAAAAGTTAAGGGACTAAAACAAATAAAAAAAGAAGTTAAGAGATCAAAGTAAATGAGCACAAAGTATTAAGAGATAAAAAGTGTCATTTTGTCCTAAATAATAATAATACCTATTTTAAATATGGTTGATGTTTTATAATATAAGATTGATCTTTATAAATTTTTTAGAACATTCAACAATTTTTTCATGTCTACTTCTTAAAAATTAATGAAGTCTTTATAAGATCTTTCATCCTTGTCATGTTGTTGTAAACTTGTAATTGCTACATTATATCAGGCTTCCTCGTTTGTATTTATATTTATAATATATTTGTTGCTGATCAAAAATAACTTTTTTTCAATCTTTGATTTATGTTTTTTTTTCTTCTCACATCACAGTGTCTTTACCATTGTACCTCTTCTCTTGTTTGCAATAATAACAAGGACTTTGATCTATTTTATTTATTGATTTAATCACAATAGCACATTTGTTATGTATTTTCCTCTTTTCACAATACTTAATTTATCACACTTCCTATCATTGATGATTCCGAAGAAAAAGTGCAGATGTTTCAACATTAGACACTTAACATGAGATCAGAGATTCGGGACTTTTCATAAATCATTTGATCAATGTTTATATTAATAGTATTTTAAATTATATTGTTGTAAGTGTTATATAATTTACCCTAAAGAGCTACACATACTAAAAAAATTAATTAATTGTATTTAATTTTTTTATTTTATTTAAAACATGATATTTAATTACTATTAAAATGTTTTTCTTGATATTAATGGTACATCAGAAATGATAACATTAAATAAGAAATATGAGATTTTTTTTTATTTTGAGTCTCGAGAGAGTAGCTTCTAAAAGAGTAGGAATAATTTTATCAACTTTATGAGAGATTTAGAGCTTGTTTGAAACAGTTTAATTTTTAGTTTTTAAAACTTTATTATAAAATAGTTTTCAGAAAAATATATTTCAAAAAAAGTTAGAGGAGTTTTCAATACAAATTTATATGAAAATTCATAAATCTGAAAACTAAAAACAGAAACAAGTTTGAGGTGTTTTCAAAATTTAGTTTTTAAATACTGAAAAACAAAAAATTATTCTCGAAAACTGTTTTTTAAAACTCGTATGTCAAATGAATTTTTTAATTTTCTATATTTAGAAACAGAAGACTATTTTTAAAAACGGAAATCAAACAAATCCTTAATTCGATTTTTTTTTCAACTATCTTCTCTTTATTTGAGATAATTCATTAACTTTTACTAATAATGATATCAATCATAATTGTGTAACGATAGGATAAAAGTAACAACATGTGTATCCATACGAGAATTATACTAGTTGTCCTAAAACAAAATCACTAATTTTTCTAAGAATAAGAATTCTTTTATAAATTCTCTTACCTAATAAAAATAATTAATTGTTTATTATATTTTTAAAATATAAGTACACCTACTTTTTTATTAAATATTTACTCTATAAAATATTAAAAGAATTTACAGAAAAATTTTGTTGATAGATATAACAAAATTTTAATATACATATTAATTTCTTTTACCCCGGAAAATTTATGGGAAAATTATGTCAAAGGGGTCATTAGAAGAAGTAATTCTATGTATGGGGTTATGTTATAAAATTTTTTCTAAAATAGACTATTTTTCTCCCTCTATTAATTATTATTTTATTGTAAGAAAATAGGTGGAATAATAAAAAATAGATGAAGAGATATATTTTTTTTTATAGAGAGATAATATCATCATCATTAATTATTTATTTTTTTATATTTATATTTTAGGCACATGAGTGGAGTGGTAGAGAAATGAGTGGATAAGTACTCCTCTCCATGGCGAGATAATGTCATCCTATTATTAGAGAGACAAACTAGCTTCATTTAAGAAATTTATAAAAACCTAGCTAATTCTTTACATGTAATTTTTGTTCATTCTAACCCCAAAAATTTTACGAGTGTGTTTGGTAACATTAGTTTATAGTTGATTTAGGAGTTTATAGCTTATAGCTTATTGTCAAGTGGAGGTGTTTGGTAACTACAAGCTTATAGCTTATACCTTGTAAAAGCTAGCTTTATAAGTTAACTTATGTAAAGATACTTGAGATAGCTTATAGGTTGTAACTTCTAACCAACTTTCAATAATTTCTTCCTCTTTTGCCCCTTAGGTAATTTACTACATTTTACTTTTTCAAATCATTTATTATATGTAATTAATACATGTTTCTTTTAGTCATTTAACACAATTTTAGCTTGTCATAAGCTAATTTTACCAACACATCTACTTAACCATAAGCTATAAGTTATAAGTCACAGACTATAAGTCATAATAAGGTAGTGTGCGTTTGGCACAACTAGCTTATAGCTTATTTAGAAACTTGTAGCTTATGAGTAAGTAGAGGTGTTTGGTAATAACCAGCTTATAGCTTATAGCTAGCTTCCATAAGCTAGCTTATGAAAAGCTACTTCAAGTAACTTATAGCTTATGAAAAGTAGCTTTCAATAATTCTTTCCTATTTTACCCTCTAGTCATTTATTACATGTTTACTCTGTCAAATAATTTATTGCATGTAATTACTACTTGTCCTTTTAAGTCATTTAACAAATATAAGCTACCTAATAAGCTAATTTTACCAAACACCTCTATTTAATTATAAGTCACAAGTAATAAGCTATAAGCTACAAACTATAAGTTATAAGTCATAAGCTATAAGCTATAAGCTAGTTTTACCAAATAGAGCCGTACTCCTTCCATTTTTAATTATAAGCAAAAAAAATACTTACCTCACACTCTTTAAGAAAGTTAGTTAGTCATATTTAATTTTTTTGAAACTATCTAAAAAGTAATGTATTTTCCTACAATGTCATTTGTCATGTTATGCTCTCTCCACTTTATAATCACTACAATAAATGAGTGAGTGAATTGAGTAGAAGATAATTTAGATAAACTTTTATTAAATACAAGTAAAAATAATTAAATTTACTTATAAAAAATAATATAAAAATTTTAAAAATTATTTATATTAAATAACAAAAAGAGTATAAACTATAAATTATAAACTCTAAACTAATTTTACCGAAAAGGTGGACGAGCATACAAATTTAGGTTGCCGCGACAATAGGAGCAGTAGGAAAAAGTCAAAGTCTGGAAATGGCAATGTTGGAGCAAAAACGAGATGGTTATGTTTTTGGGTTTTAAAGATGCTGCTGAGATAGATTAATACTTAGTCACTCACACCTTGAACTTTGAAGTGAAGTGAAGTTGAATGGAAAAAAGGTGTTTTGTTTTGTTTTGTTTTTGTCATTGAAGAGCGTTTCAAGACACAACATACATAATAACCGGATAACAAAAATCCTTTCATCTATACTCTCTAAGCTGCATTTGCAACTGCACTGTCGGCTCAAACAAAACTCCATTTCTCACTCTACTTCCATTCATCCACATATATAACCCATATTCAATTCAACCTTTTTTTTTTTTTTTAAAAAAAAAAGACATGCTCCTTTCGTTTTATGATATAGGAGTAAATTCCAACAGCAAATAAATTATCAATTTATTTTTTTCTGTTATACTCTCTCAACTTGTTTTTTAATCTTTTTAAGGTGTTATATTGTAAATTAAGAAAATAATTAGATGTTAAAAACTTTAAGAGTTTTTATTACGCAATTTACTATTATACTTCACTTTATTTGTAGAGTGTAGGAGAAAAGCATAGATTCCAGTGAATTATAAATATTTAGTAGAAACATATTATTTTTGGTTATTTTTATAAAATTTATTAATCAATTTATACGGATTAAGAAAATTATTACTATCTTTATTTTTATTTATCTGTCCATTTTGGACTAAAATACGCCTATTAAGAAATACAATTATTATTTTTATTTTCACTAAAATAATGTTTAAACCACTGATAATATCCTTTATATCTCCTTCTTTGATTGATATAAAAGTAGAATATTAATTAATGCACCAATCAAATAAATGGTATAATTGATAAAATTGCATTTAATATTACCTTGAAACTCTAACTGGACAGATAAATAGGAACAAAGTTTTTTTTCCCAAAAAATGGACAGATAAAAAGGAACAAATATAGTAACAACCTTATTTAATGTCTTGTTTTTTAAAAGATAGTACAATCTTTTAACTTTACCCATATTTAAAGTAAATTTTTTTAACAATTGCATTAATTGTACTCACTATTTCTTCATTTATTATAAGGATAGACCAGGAAAATATTAATAATTACCTCTTAAACTTTGTAAAGGATATTATATATAGGATCAAGATCTGTTTTTTTCTTTTTTTTATTCCATCTAATTATGTTTTTCATATTTAGCCTTATCATTATTTGTTTGTGCTATGTTATTTAACACTTTTGGTGCTCTTTTAATTTGGTGTTATTTTAATATGTTTTTTTTATATTTATTTGGCTGAAAATAGAAGGCTCCGACCGCATAATTTTTTCCCTCATTACTACAAATTTGGCTCCAAATTTTTCTTCCTTTTTTTGGCCTCACTTGCTTGCTTTTATATTATTATTATTATTATTATTATTATTATTATTATTATTAGATTATGAGATATAAGTTAAGATTAAGATTATGATTTTCATTAAATTATTAAATATGATGTGAGAATTAAATCTATGTTTATATTTATAAGAAAAAAAAAACTTAAATTAAGAAAATGTTAACATTTAAAAAACATTAGTATTTAAAAAATCAATTTTTTAATTTTACACTTATTAAAAATTATAATTTATTTATATAAGAAATAAAAAAATAAGTGGTCAAAATTTTAATAATAGACACTTATAAAATCACATTAATTTTGTTGATACTGATTATAAATACTTATACTTATTATAAATAAAAATGAAGAGTATTTAAAAACATAATATTAACAAAAAAATAAAGAGAGTCCAAATATCTTAAAAGAATCTACCAATATAAGAATTTTTTTTTAATTTGTGTAACTATTGTACATGATAAAAATCTCAAAATAGTAAATAATATAAGTAATAAATACATGTTGAATAAAAAACTTAATTAATTTTTGTCTTTTTCTATAAAAAATTTCTCTTTTGAGATGCTTAACCTGTACAATATTGCATATATTAAAAAAATCGATATAAAAATGAGGAATTATTTATTGTTTTGGTCTCTTACTTTGTAGTCACAAGGCATTTTAGTCTATAACTTTTTAAAATGTTTGAATTAGTCCATGACTTTGCACTTCATATGTAACTTTAGTCCATAGTGTTAAGTGATGCAAAATGTTAATGTGACACGTTGAGTGTTAATATGGTATGTTAATTGACACTTAAGAGTCAACATAAACAACAAAAAGACGTTATTTTACTTAATTTAGAAATAGGTAACACAATTAGTCTTTTAAATCACTTACAACATAACTCAATTTTAGACTCAAAATGCTGCGTAACTTTGGAGATTAAGCAAAATAACATTTTTTGATAGTGTACATGGACTTATACGTGGCAAATAATCTCTCATATAACCACTTAACTTATCACATAGGCATTTCATCAATGTTAACGTCAGAGACTAAAGTGATTTACAAAATGAAAAACTAATGACTAATTCAAATATTTTAAAAAGTTAAAGATTAAAATATCCTATAATTACGAAATAAAGGATGAAAATGAACGATCACACTAAAAATGAGAGTATTCTACCCTAGTGTTCTACTCTACCCTATTGTAGAATTGTTTATAGACTTGTAATTATAAAGTTAATAGTAATAATATAATAAAAAGTTAATTTTTGCACTTAAGAACCCTATGCAGCTACTCTTACCCTGGAGTGGTATTTCCAAGGCAAAGCAGAAAGACAAAAAACTGCAGGTTCTTTCATCTCTCTCTTAACCTATTCATTATTTTATTATTTCCTATCTCTTCTTTTTTCCCTCAACTGTCTTGTCTCACTGTCTTTTTCTCAAGTGCTCTAACCCTTCAAAACAAACTTTGCAGGCTTTGCTGTCAGAATCCCTTCTCTCCCTCTCTCTCTCTTCACTCTTCCTCCTTTCTCTCTCACAAACATTAGTATAAAGGAACCCACAGAGGGTTTCTGCAAAAGCTTTCTTTTTTACAAACTTGGTCTTTACACATCCAACACACACCTAACCAAGTTAATTACTCATCTCTAAACTGAAAGCAACACCCAAAAATTTAATATACTTGTTCTTTCTCTCTCTCTCTCTCTCTCTCTCCATGGACTTCCATCTGAAGCAATGGAGAAACCAGGATGAGTCAGAAGAACAACATTCTACAAAGATGCCAAGACTACTTCTCCCTGAATCCCATCACCAACAATCTTCTGCCTCTGCTTCTGCCTCTGTTCTCCCTTTGTTTGTACCTGAACCTACCAGCAAAGTCAGCTCCTTGTCAGATTCAACATTTCCTTCTTCCAGATTTCCCAGTAAGTTTCCTTATTATTTTACCCTTTTTGACTCAACCCACAAAAAAAAAATGATCAAACTTTTATTAAACCTTCTGCCATCGTAATTCCTGCTAGTGCTGCTTACTTTTCAAGTTTAGCTTCCACCCTACTTTATCTTCTCCAGTTTAGACAATGTTATTTCACCGCAGAGTATCGATTTTCACTAACTAATCGATACTCTTCGATGAAACCGTCATCTAAACTGAAGAGGATTTTGCTTCTAGTTACTTTACCTTTCTTGTTTGGTTCTTATGTTTTGTTTTTTTGTTCTGTTTTAATTTAATAGAGATGGGGAGTTATTTCAGCTTAGCACAGTGGCAAGAACTTGAGCTTCAAGCATTGATATTCAGGTACATGTTAGCTGGTGCCACTGTTCCACCTGAACTTCTTCAACCAATCAAGAAGAGTCTTCTTCATTCCTCATCCTATTTCCTCCATCATCACCCTCTCCAACACTATCCACAAGCTTGTAAGTTTTTTTCACGCTTCTCAATAAAAAATGCTTTTTTTTTTCTTTTTAATCTTCGTGTTCTGTGATTGTTCAATTTATTTCCGTATCCCCAAAACGGAAAGGGGTTAAAGAAAGAAAGTTTGGATTTTTGAGAATGTTTGTGTGTTTTTTTGTGGGGAAGTGTTGCAAACAGGGTATTGGGGGAGAGGAGCGATGGATCCGGAGCCGGGGCGGTGCCGGAGGACCGACGGGAAGAAGTGGCGATGCTCGAGGGACGTGGTGGCGGGGCAGAAGTACTGCGAGCGTCACATGCATCGCGGTCGTAACCGTTCAAGAAAGCCTGTGGAACTACCCACACCTATTAGTGCCGGTGGTGGTGGCGGCGGCGGCGGATCTATCGGTGCTTCGTCTTCCATTTCTTCGCCGCCGTTGGCTACTGCTTCACTTAAATCCCCTTTCGATCTACTACACCTTAATGAACGGTAATATTCCTTATATCGCTTAATCTAATTTTAAACTTAGCACTATTTATTTAATTAATTAATTAATAATTAATTGAAGCGTTACTTAGCGAGTGCTGACTTCACATGTTTGTTTAAACAACTATTGTTTTACTTATATAAACACTTCATGCTTAAATAAGCAAATCTTGTAGTCTATTTTCCTGAGTTACATTGTCTTGTCTTTTGGTATATAGGTACTTATGTAATAAATATAATAAATTGTTATTAAATGAGAGTTTTTTTTTTATTTTTTTTTATAAATAAAGTTGTAAAACTTACTTAAATAATCTAGAAATAGCTTATTCAGATAAGGATTTCATAAAACTTATAAAAATAAATTATAAATAATTTATAAGAATTCATGAATTATTTTTGGTAAGTTACTCGTAAACTTTCTTTCAAACGGGGCTTACACCTAATGAAAGTTTTTAAAGTTATACTCCATGTAAGCAATGAGATTTGTAGACGAATTCTCACTCTTTTGGTACATCATTTTTTAAAAGAGTACGTTAATAAATTATCATATCTCTTAGACATATTTTAAAATTTCAATTATAGCTTGTTAATGTAGCAATAATATATCTTAAAAGAAGAAGAGCCCAATAATTCTACGAAGCCTAACAGAAGCCCAAGAAGCCCAACAACAACGACAACCGTATTTTCTATTTGAGAAATAGTATTGTTGCCGTTGTTGTTAGGCTTGGCAAAATTATTAGGCTCTTCTTCTTTTATACGGGATTATTTATATGTGAAGTCAAAAATAAATGATAATCGCCAAAATTAAATGAGTAAAAAAATTTAATAAAAAGATATGACGTTGCCAAATATACATACATAATTAAGTTACTCCATATATTTAGAGATTAACAAAAATTAGTACTATTGGGTAACATTGATTAAGATTTTAGTTACTTTAAAGTTTTAAGTACGGATATGATTCTAATAATGAGTGCATATATCTAATAAAAGGCAATCAGGGACTACTGTTTTGGTTCTATTGTGAAGCTTTGATTGAATTTGGTGGGACATACTTTGCTGCATCATTTTTTGTTTTTTTTTTTTTCGTCATTCTTGTTTTTAAGATTAATTCTTTTGACACAAGGTAGGTTTGAATTTGATGCATTCTCAACTGATTTAATAATAATAATAATAATCAAAGGAGAGAAATGCTTATCCTTCTGTCTGACTGACTGATACCTAACTGGGATTTGGACCAAAGAACCCACCAAGAGGGCATCCCCATGTGTCTCATATTTGGTCAACAATGCTTTTGTACCAGTAGCTTACTTGCATTGGGTAAAACGGGTATAATCCAACTTGTAAATCATTATAATAATATTATAATGCTTGATTTTTATTTCATAATTATTTGTTTCATTTTACATATCCAACAAATTTATAATTATTTGGATAAAATGTGTTTTGTCTTTATAAAATACATCACTTTTGAAATAAGTTCTTATAAAGTTACTTTCTAATTTTTGTTTTAGTCCTTATAAAAAATTATATTTTTAAGATCCCAAGTTCCTAATATTTGATTTCTATGCTTTACTATGATCTTAATTACGATAAAGAGTTCAATTTTTTTTAAATTTCAAAGAATCCATATAATTTATGGGTTTAACTCAGCGGGGACTAAAACACAATTTTTTATTAAGACGAAAAAATAATTTTATAAGGACTAAATTAAAATGTGACATATTTTATTGAACTAAAAATATATTTTATCATAATTATTTTTTATTAATTATTTGTTACTTTTACAAATCTACATCTATATGTGCATCAAAGGTTAATAATTTATAATTTATATGACAACAATGTGATAATTTATTATTTTTTAATTTATTATTTTTTTAATCTGAAATAAAACTTTAATAGAGCACAAGATGTGTAATAATTTTACGAATTATTGAACTGTTAAATAGATATAATTAGAAAATTTCTCAATTCCGTTCAATATTACTGTTTTTAGGGTCTACTACAACATTACCGTTGAAATAAATTTTAATAGGGAAAAACTTTTTAAACGTAAAATACAGGGACACTTAAAAAAGTAGAACAAACAAAGAGACAAGAAAAGACGCATCATTCTTATTTTTACCCCGTGTTTTCAAGCCCTTGGATGGTTGACGAAATAATCCCCCAACCGTTCTTTTATAATCTAAATTTAGATACAAATCATGCTGTCCTTGTGCATTCTACAGCTTCAAATTTATATATTTTTGTGCACCAATTTTCAAACAATGTCACCATGCTCGTTACTTGACACATATTGTGTCTCATTGTTGTTGGGCCCTTAGTAGTTCTTCCTCTGGGACCAAGAACGAAGACAAGAGCTTGTTTGAGAATCAAGATCATGTGGGTGGGGATGGAAGATCATCAGGTGGTCATATGCTGAGGCATTTCTTCGATGACTGGCCACGATCACTGCAAGACTCTGACAACGCTGAAAACAATATCAACTCACCCACATGCCTCTCTATCTCAATGCCCGGGAATACTGCTTCTGATGTCTCGTTGAAATTGTCCACGGGCTACGGAGAGGATCCGGGCCCCAGGAGTGAGAGTGTGGGCCTTGAGGCTGAGCAGATCCAGTTGAATTGGGCCGGAGGATGGGCTTCCGGTAATCATGTGGCTTCCATGGGAGGCCCACTTGCTGAGGCACTTAGATCGTCTACTTCGACTTCTTCTCCTACTAGTGTTCTGCATCAGTTGTCTCGTAGTTCTACTGTATCTGAGACCAGCTTCATTAGCACCTGAATTTGGTTGCTTGGTGCTCCAATTAATTTTCTGCTTCTTTTTTTGTTTCTTTTATTGGGGGGTTAGTGACTTTTGGAGCATTCATGGACAACGTTTGTGTTTGTATGATGTCCTGTCGATTACTACTGTTGTTTCTTAATGGGCGATGAAAGGGATTTTCACAGTTGCATCGCCTGGGTGCCAGCTTTTATGACATGTGCTTGTAACCATGTTATTTGTGTCTAGTTAAAAATATTTCATTTCCCAAATCGAGCGAATCACCTGCTGGGTGAAGCAAAGGTAATTTTAGCCTATTTAGTTAAAAGAAAAATCTTTTCTTGACAATTTATTATTTCACAATATTACATGGTGATCAAAAATTAAAATATATTATTTTCGGTCCTTTTTATAAGAGACAAAAAGAAAATTTTTTTAGTCCTTTTTATAAGAGACTGTGAGTTTGTTGTATTAATTGATAAAAAAATATAAAAATATTTTGTTACCTTTAATTTATCATTGGCACTCATAATTTTTCATACAAGTAGATGCATTAATTATATGAATATTTTAATAATTTTTTTACATTAATTGAAAAGAACATCACACTTATTATGTTTTATTAGTATGTGTAAAATATGTTTAATATTTTTTATAAAAAGGACTAGAGGTATTATCATTTTGCTAAAAAGAATAATATAAAATACTGAGTTTTGACTAAAGATAAAAAATATTACATCATTTTGCTGAGAAGAATAATACAAAATACTTTGTGTTGACTAGAAAAATTCTCCATTCAATTATCATATAGTGTTGCTTTTGCTTGTTTCGTTCTGAAACTTTTATACTTGGCGAAAAATCATTTTTATTAGTTGTGCATAAAAGGAAAGTAGGAAACAGACATCCATGGATATTGAACATAGCTAATTATCACTTTTTTTTTTTTCTCGATAAATAAAAGGCTTGACCCTTTATAGTTATGCAATTTATCTTTTCATTTGACGTCGTATACTTTGCACTGCCACAACTCATCCTTTGAATCTAGATTCTAACTATCTATAAAAGCCTCCTGTAAAATTTCCGCGGGTAAAATTTTCGGAAGCTTGAAGGATCTTCAATAAATTTTAGGTATGCACTTATGAAAATTGATGTGTGCATAGGTACAGTGAGTCTCAATGTCGTGGACCGTACTTATAATCTATTCACGTTCCTCAAACGCGATGCAATTTATACAAGCCAAAACGTGAAACTTAAAGGAAAAACAGAAAAACTAGGTCTACTATACATAACCTACCTAGCAAGGCACAAGAACAAGACGTTAGCTTACTGCCTCGCTAAAAGATTAACCAGCAGTCTTCTTTAGTGCTGCTTTTTTGTTGATTCAGTGTCGATCAAACCACCAAATGTTGATTGGCAAGTTTGACTAGTGTGTTACTGCATCTATGACATTCTGCACTTACCCCAGAAACCAGAAACTTGTCATCAGGCTTCAACTGGCTCTTCTTTGACTTCATCTGCAAGGGCATAAACCACTGCTGTTCTTGAAGGTGCATACACAAGAAATGATCGTGGTCGGTCATCATACCATCCTTCCTGTAAAATCACCCAAGACAATTAATTCAAAGGTTTGATTATGCCGCTGGAAGAGTCAAAAGTAAAATCATAACTGCGAGAATGTAAAAACACAAACAAGAAGCAATGGCATGCTTGTGTGCCCAGGCCTGATGATGGGCACGTGCACAAGTATAGAGGAGTATCTTACTGAGGTGAAGTACTCAGCGTTGTGATTGAGCCTATTGAAGCCACCAAATAAGGCATCATCTGAATCCAAGACAATCTGGAAAAATGGAAAAGCATAATCCAATATAAAATCTTATCTATAACTGAGTTAATAAGACATTGACACAAATGATGGCAACCGAGCATCCATAAAAGAAATTGGACGAAGAGTAGAAGTCTGGACTCTGGACCAAATTTTATGTTGAGGACCTTTTTTTGTTCACAGTTATTGACTAAACACAGTTAAAACAAGCTTCAATTAACTGTCATTTGGCTGATTACTTCACTGATTATTTGAATTTTGTGAACAGAGTATTAGAGTAGTAGTATAACAGTAGCAATAAAAGTGTATCTTTTATTTTACATAGTTGACCAGGTCTTAGTTAGTTACAGTAGTCAGCATCAGTTTAATTAGTCAGTTACAACAGTTATCAATAGGTAGTTACTAATCCTGTACTATTTATAGCTGGCTCACACCTCTTTGTAAAGGGGTTCTTCATTTTCAATAATACACAAATTCTTTAGTTTTCTTCTATTACAGAGGAATGCACTCTTGCCTAAAGATTACTCGGTAGAATGAGTAATTACCAACAATGACATGATAGGATGCAGGAAAAATCACTTGCTAGTTGGTATTATCATACAGGCCCATTGTAAAATTGAATTCGATGTAGAGCAAATGATTTCAATAATAATGTGAATTTTACCTTCACATTAAGAAAGTAGATTTAACTTTTTTGGTTAGGCAAATGATATTTAGTGCCGTAAGGGCACTATTTAAGAACCCAAATGTAGTAAAAAGATATTGAAATGTGTAGTTTTTTGTATTCCTGAGAGACGGAACAATATGCTCTTATGATTATTTTTCTACTTTTAGTAACCTTAACTAGTGCCCTAAGGGCATGGTATATTAAGACCCTTTTAATTAAGGGTTTCACTATTGCAATTACTTAATCCCACGTATTTTGATTTCCAGAATTGGGAACTAAGTTAGTAGACTAACAAGATAAATGACGAAAAGAATGTTTCTAGGATGAAACAGATGGTACCTTTGCATTGTTATAAATGATTTGTGATGTTACCACTACAGTCTTGAGAGAGTGATAGTTTAATACCTTATATTTCCCTGGGGATAAGCAGCCAACTTTGTAATCTGAATAGCTGTTGGTCCAATGGAAATTGAAGACGAAAACCAGGTTTCCCCTTTCAAAGACTATAACTTTATCACCTTCATTTTTCCGTGAAATATATTGGTGCTGAGAAGTCATGAACTGCAACAAATGGTAAGTATAGTTATTTTTCCTCAACTGATTCTACCCGTGGAGAAAAATATAAAAAATAAGTTGCATAACTATACAGGCAGTAGAGTCTCTCTCTTGGAAAAGATGAAATAGAAAGTCTGCTTTCAGAAAGCCACTATTGTTATTATGATGATAATCATGGTATTCAAAAGCAACTTCGCACAAGTATCTCCTTGAAAGGCAACAACCATCAATTGTAGGTAGATAACCTTCCAATAGAGATTTCATTAGGGAAATTCTTTTGATGCAGAACATGATAGAGGCAGGTGAAAAACATGAAGACTTACACCAAATTGTTCTTCTAGATGCTGCATTGCTCGATCAAATTCTTGCATTCCCCGATACCTCAGATAGTCAGCATCCCCCTAATTAAGCAAACAGAAGACTATTTTTGTAACTACGGAACTATTATCTTCGTAAATCATTCTTTTTCTATTCTCCTAGGAGCCATGGCAATTTGAATGTCAAAGTAATGTATGGTAAGCCAAACATAGTTGCAATCATTATAGCTTTTTTTTTTTGGGTACTATATCAAACATCTTACCCTACCTTGTGCTATGATGTAGTTTGATCTTACTCCACCTGTTCATTATATGCTAACAACTTCATTTGAATTTTATGACTCAAGAAGATCAAGATACGCACCACAAACTAAAATGCATCTGAAATACCTAGTCTTATGTGTTAGTTTCTTCTTCACTCCAAGTATTTCAATAGATCAAATATATCATCATACTGTTGTTGCTCTATTACTAAAATTGCATAGTAATTTTCCAAAAAGAATATGAATGTACTGCAACTCAATGGAAGTGGCGTCCATGCTGATTCTGTAATTTAGGTTTGTAAGAAAATTAGAACAATCAACACATCTGTATGATTCCATTTTTATTTAATACTTTTTTTCTTCAATTTTAATGTCATTGATACCTTTAGGAGGAGTATCGGAATGCATCGGTATTGGATACGTACCTGATACTGATACGGTCCCCATGAGCACGAATCCGTGCATCAGAAAAATAATTGTTGCATAGAAAAGGTTTTCAAATAAATTGTTTCTAATACTTCAAGGGGCCATCATTAATTATATTTGCATGTTATTAGGTATTCAGTTGCACACTTGCACCCACCATCCGGTGGCTAGAGAGCTTAGCTTTAAGTAATAGCTCTTCGGCTCAAATCTATGTGGCTGCATTTGGCTTATTAAAAAAATTAAGCGTTTAGTTAAGGCCAACATTGTCTAGGAATATGGCCATATATGATAGAGTATATAAGAGGAGTGATAGTCCTCCTCCGGCGACCTATCTTTTGGGATTGAGTTAGACCCAAACCCAAATTTAAGATAGTAACAAATATGGACAAGTCTTGATGTGGGCTAACCACAGATGTGTTTCCCTACAAACTTCACTCACAAAACGTCTAATCCTGGATGTAGGAATGTGTTAAGATGTCAAATCTGACATTGACATAACAATCCTCCTCTCATGTACTAGCTTTTGGGTTGAGTTAAGCCCAAACTTAAATTTAAGATGATATCATAGCATGCTAATTTTGATGTGAGCCACCCGCATGTGTTTGCTAGCAAACTACACACACTAGATGTTGGCGTGAGAAGGATTTGTGAAGTGTGTATTTGGTTTATATTTTAGTGGAATAAGAAGTGAAAAAACACACAAACTGAAATTTAATCATTGGTTGAGATTATTAATGCATAAAAACTGAGACCATCCCATGGAAGTAACTATTTCTAACTTTGGTCAAACGTTTTTAAACAAATAGGCCCAAAGATGTTAAGTCCAACATCTGCTAGCAATATGGGCCATAATAGCCTATACAAATGCCGAGCAATCGTCTCATGAGCTAGCTTTTGAGATTGAGCTAGACTCAAGCTTAAATTAAAGATCAAACGAACCAGACCAGAATATAGCTATCCTACAGCACAAAGAACAGGAAACCTTATTACGTTTTTTAATTCCTTTGACGATTAGTTATTTTTATGATCTTATGCCTATATCCACGTGTATGAATAAAGATTAAGAAATAAAATAGTACTCTTCTTCAAACAAGTATACAAATGATATCTTCAGTATGTTTTAAAATTCATCATTAAATTTCACCATAAAGTAGTGCTCAATTAACTGAAACCCCATAAAACATAAACAGTGGGAACTGAGAATATAAATGAAGGAATCAAGAACTCACCAAGTCAAATCTTCGCCTGCATTTATCAAAACTGTTGTTATTTCCAGGAACTACTATGCCATTAGGAAGATGTTGATCTCCCCTTGGAAAATCAATCCACTCTGAACAGAAACATTATCAACGTTAATATTAACTTGATATAATTAAATCCAACAACTGCTCGAGTCATTATTAAATCTCTACATAAATAATGACAAGAACTCAAGAAGCAAGTCAAACATGCTTACCAGGATGGCCGAATTCATTCCCCATAAAATTCAGATATCCTTCACCACCGAGGCCCATGGTAATAAGCCTAATCATTTTATGTAATGCTATACCACGATCTATAAGAGGGGTAGATGGTCGGTCTAAAGCCATGAAGTCATACATATCCTGAAGCAGCCAAAAAAATATAAGTAAAATGGAAATATGAAAAACTGCAAAAATACACACTTACAAAACAAAACAAGTGTCAAGAATGATTTGACAGGAACAAAGTAAGAACCAAAAAAATCCAAGAAAAAGCTAAAGAATTGAGGGATTCCATATTAGGTTTTTCTAATCTGCAGTACATCCAACACTGGACTTCATAATCACAGAAGTTGATTGCAAATGACTATGAGAAGTTTCCACAACATTTATGATAGTCAAAGCAATTCTTTGTTAAGGTGTATGCTGCAAATAAGAACAACTTCGCAGCAGCAGGAAGTCTCAAATGGAAGAAACTCAGCCAGTCTAATGGGTATAATCCTGACAAAGCTCTTTTAATATAATTGCAAAACAGCAACACAGCATATTAGGTATATACCTTGTCCATCAACCAAAATGCAATTGTCTTGTCACCAACCAAGGCTTGGTCATGACTTTCGGCATAAGCCACACATTTTTCCACCCATCTTCTGTTTGTGAGTGTGTGGATTATATCACCCATTCTCCAGTCTTCATCTCTCTTCCTACAAAAAGACATGGCTGAAATCACACAATTTCTTTCCACGCTACTAGCAATTAGCAAACAATAATTAATGATAAAGAACAATGGAAGTGAAATGATAGGAAGGGATTTAAAGGTAATTAGAATTTAAAAACAACTTGCAACTAAAGGGACACCCAATTTCAATTGACACTTGCAATGTTGAGACACAGAACGACAGAACAGTAAAGCTAGATTACTCTTATTGGACAGTGTACTCCTATAACTTGGGTTTCAGATAATCTTTGGGGAGAAAAAAAAAAAACCTCAACGCAGTTATGCTAAAAGGTATGAAACTATGAATAATTAAGCAACCAACTGGCATTTATAACCAAAAGATAATAAAAATCCTAAAAAATCCTAATTCTAATCAAATACAAAATTCTAGATAAATCCAAATTAAATATAAAATCATAATAATGTCCTTCTCCATTTTCTATCACCTATTCTTATTGGATTTAACTTGAAAGCTACTTTGTAATCCAATAATATATAATATTATTCCTCCGGTCCTATATATAAGTTGCCTAGAAAAACTTTGTGGTCCTTTATATATGTCACCAACTAATTCATTAATTACCTATTTCTACTTCTAATCTTCCACAATTTTAAATGACTCAGTTTAATAAGGAAGTCAGAGAGATAGTGTTATGAAAAACGAGAGAGAGAGAGAGAGAGAGAGAGAGTGATGCTTCAACACTCAAGCATTCATTAAGACATTTATGCTACAGGTATAGTTGGGAAACAATTATATTTTTCAGAAAAATTTAAAAAGTTAACTATCATTCCTTGGTTGCGGTGATTCGGTTGAAAGTGAGTTATAAATAGAACCGGAGGCAGTAAAGGGATTGAATACCCATAGCCCATTTATATAAAGTCTTTCTTTCGAGTCATTCTTTTAATATTTTTATTGTTCTGCAGCTTCATACTGTGACTCTTTTAGGATTTAATATTTTGGGTCAAAGTTGCATAAGTCAGTCTAATGCCTTGTATATATTACATAAATTATGTATTAAAAGGAAACATAGTATGCTGTATTTGTGCTCCAGAATAGGTTCAAAAAGATTACTTGAGAATCTCAATCCACTTGTCAGCAATGGCCATGTGTAGACGATAATCAAAGCCAACGCCACCATCTTGCGTAGGAAGGCAGAATGTCGGCATTCCACTGACCTGGAAATGGAAAGAAAATTGTAATACCAACTCAGTTTTCATTGGATCAAATATAGGGTTCAAACACCATGTAGTCTTATCACTTTTATATGATCATGGAGAGTCAAACAAATTTGAGAGATGACAACTACTCAATTCCTAACATAATTTGAATGAGGTGTAACATAAATCACATAATATAAAAACTGAGAGGACAGCATACATCTTCACCAATTGTAACAGCCTCGGGGAAAAGCCCATGAATGACATCATTAACCAGCATCAAGTAAACCACAGCATCAACATCAGTCGAAAAACTGAAATACTCGTTGTAATTTCCAGTAAATCCCACCTGCAACAAGAGTCAAACAAATTTGAAATAGAACACTTTTATTCAAAGGCTACCATTGCTAGAATGTATTGCATCAGTTCTTAACACTATTTCTGTTCCATCTTTTTTCATAGTTTCTTTTCCCCTTTCCTATCTCATTGTTTGAACCAGATGTCAGCACTGTTGTAAATGATTGGTTTTAGATAAATTCTTCTATATAGTAAACTGGACCCAGATTATTTTGTCTGAAAAAAGTGAAAATAAACTACAAGCTAAATATCAAATTGTTGACAATACCAACACTAGAGGAGGATTCTTAGACCCAGGTTCCTGTATTTCACCAAAAGTAAAGAGAGGGGTGGGAGCTGGCAGGTGAAAACCTTCATCATTAACTCTATATATAACCATTTTTTCCGTTAATGTAAACGATTTTCATGGTCAAGGTGTATTGGTGCATGGGGATTAAAAGTATAATTTCTTGAAGTCTGTTATTCTAAGTTTTCCTAAAAATCCTAACAAACTTCAGCGGCTTATGTGGGTAAAAGTAGCATGGTCCATCTGAAAGTATTAAAAGCAAGTTGTTATAGAAATTCCCCTAATATAAACCCATCACAACTCCAGGGTCATTGCTTGTGTGGCTAACTCATTCGTCATATCCTTGCGGCCTTATGAAATGTTCAGAGAAAATACGTAATGGTGTTTAACATTTCACTTGTTTTTACATTGGCAATCAGATAATCCTTGATGAGGGATGACTAAGTACAAATGTAGCCAAGTTATTTTAAATACAAAGAAACTCAAAAGCCATATCACAAAAGTGTAATAGAATGTACCCCCAGTCCGTGATGAGTGTACATCATAGATGTAACACCATCAAATCGAAATCCATCAAACTTGAATTCATCTAGCCACCATCTTGCATTTGAAAGTAGATACCTAAGTACCTAAATCAAGAATTAAAGTCAGGTACTATCAAGTATCAACTGAGAGTATAGTAGACTCATAATCGAAAATATGTCAACGAATTCTGTGGAGACAGCACTTACTTCCCAGCTTCCATAGTTGAAAAGGCGAGAATCCCACATCCAATGATAACCCCGTGACCCAGGATGGAAGTAAAGACTATCAGTTCCATCAAACATATTCAGCCCATCCAACGTATTATTTGATGCATGGCTACATTCAAGAAACAATAGTAATCAGACCTAAGCAACAACTTAAAATAACATTATTAAAACCTTGCACTTAATAGCATTCATGCAATGATAATTGAAGACAATTTTAAAAATAAGAATTAGAGAATATTGCCAAAAAATGAAAAGAATCATATTGTATTAAGTATAATAATTACCTGTGTACAATATCCATCAGAACAAGCAGGCCTAATTCATGAGCTCTGTCTATCAGAGACTTGAGTTCATCTGGAGTTCCAAACCTACTGCTAGGTGCAAAGAAATTTGTAACGTGGTACCTGCATCATGCAAAACAATACTTTAACAATCAGGCCAGTAAATTTAGGAGGAAAAACACTAATGCACTGAGAAACAAGAAATATAGCATACAAAATTGCCTGTTATTCTCAAAATCGAATTAAAGTCATCACTGATTCGGGAGAGGAGGAAAAAAGAAAAAAACGACAACAGGTGAATTACCCAAAGCTAGCATAATAAGAATGTTCTTGGATAGCCATAATCTGGACAGCATTATAACCAAGCTTTTTAATGCGGGGTAGTACATCATCTCTGAAATTGGCGTATGTGTTGATTTTTGGCTCCTGCATCACATAGTTCATAACATTGTTGATAGTAGAAAAAGAGCTGAAACTCTAAATAGGAACTTTCTTAAACTTAATGGATTCAATCACTAATAATGTGCAAAATATTCTATTATTTAAACTCAATACTGATGTATGAATGAGACAGTGAAAAACTTCCTCTTGGCAATGAAATAATTAAACAAAAAAAAAAGTTTTCTTTTATAAAATCAGATGTCTTGATTGTCATAACAACTAATGTTTTTCACTTAGCATTAGGGCACGCTTGTTTAAAATTATAAATAAAAAAAAAGTGATTCTTGAGATGTGCAAAAAAGTGATTAAATTTTTATTGTTTATCTTAAAAATCAGAAGCTATTTATGTTTTCTTATAATAGTAATAAGTGCGTATTTTACATCCTCTCTCTTCAAGTGCAGTTGATTATTTTGAAAAGCAGTTTAAAGTAATTTCTACAAATAAGCAGACATCTAATTATTTTCTGCTTTTAATTATCTCTATAGATAGAAACAAACATCTTAAAAATTTTCAGAATTTCTCTTTTTCAGTAAAAAGTGCTTATTTCAGGATTTATTAATCACAAACAAACGGGCTATTGGACAACAATTCAGCTTTACTAGCATTGCTTATGTGAATGGTAAGATAATCTTACTTCAGGGGAAAATTAAAGAAACAAATTCAGAACAAGTATCCATTTGCAGTCTAACAAGCGAGAACCACCAAATGAAAATTGGGATCCTTGAGTGTCATTAGGTTAGCCTAGTCACACCTGCCGAAGTATATCAAACTTAGTGTTCAGTGATGTCTACTTAGTTGTGCTGAGTCAACTTGATTGTACTTGGGTAATCATGAATAAAACTTTCTCGAAGAAACCCAAAGATAACCATAACTCTTATAGAAATGAACTGCAATGTCTTCTAAAGAGTAATAAACTTTTCCCAGATTATAGAAAAACAATATGATAGATACTCATCCATTACTAGGGCGATAAAAAGAGAGGAAAAGCTTGGAATCAACAACTAACTCACAGTTAGTGAGGGAAATGGAAATCAGCAAGGGGGATCTAACTGTAACCACCTGCCTGCATGTAGTATGGTCATGAGAAAAGAGAGGGAATAAAAGTGTTATGGGGGGAAGGGAAAGAGACAGGCAAGCAAGGATTGATATGGATGTGATGGAGAGGATATCAGTTCCCACAAAGAACCTGCATCATCTTTCCCTTTTCTTCTGTATTTCCATTTCAGTTTCTTGTAATTTTTGGGTTGGATTCCCAGTTTCTATAACTTGAGGAGGTTTCTATCATAATATAAGAAAAAAATTTTAATCCTTGACATTTTGTCAGTCATGATGAACAATAACCAAACATTATGATGTAATAGATAATTGACTTCAAAATAAGGCAATCAGAAAAGTGAATGGAAAATGATCACTTATAAATTTCAGAGAAAGTAAAAAGTGCTCACTGGACTACTCATTCCGATGTGCGACTCGTATATTCTAAGAGATTTTGGTCTCTTCGGCTGTGGATGCTGGAACACATATTGTTCCTGTAAAAAGAGAAAATATAAGTCCCCTTGAAACCACCAGGATAAGACCCCCATAAAAAGGCCATGAATACAATAAAAAAGTAGGGAAAAGGGATATTTAGCTTCACCATCTCTTTTCCCACTGTAACCTACATCGAAAATATATAAAATCATACCTCTTCTGGTGGATCATAGTATATTCCGTTGTATGGAATTTCACCAGGAGCCTGCACAGCAAACTTGATCCAAGCAGGAATTGAGTCCTTGACTCCAGAGGGAGTATTCATGCGGATCTACAAAAATATAGACAAGAGATAATTAGTTCACACTTCACATAAAATACTGACAGGCTTAGTGCATGAATCATGACATCTAGAAATGTTTATGATCCCAGTTAAAAAATGCACAAATTGATATCTAAATTAAGAGTAAACCCTCACTCGAGTCCTTGAAAGATACAGGTGTCACCAAATAGGTCCCTAGAAGGTTCTGTCACCAAATAAGTCCCTAAAAGATTATATGTGTCACGAAATAAGTCCCTGAAAGTTCAAACGTGTCATTAAATAGGTCCCTTCATTCAATAACAGAAGGAACTATTTGGTGACACATCTTATCTTTAAGGGACTTATTTGGTGACACTATCTTTCAGGGACCCAAGTGAGGGTTTACTCTTAAATTAGAAATGAAGGCATCAAATGATGATGAGGACATATGTTAAGGCTTAAGATTATCAAAGTGGATCAAAATAATATTCTACTCAGGAGAGAAGTTACCTTGACTCTAGAACCATGAGGAATTGGTGGTGAACCATCCACATTGTTTGGCAAGAAGATCTCCCATACACCAAACTCATTCTGTTTAGACAAAACTGAACATTCAAAGACTGCCAATAACATTACAATTATCAATTAAATTCAAGTAAGAATATCCATTTTCTAGGACCAGGAGTACATAAGATTTGTCACAATCAAGTTCAATTGACACATCAAGCTCAATCAAATCCATTTCTGAACTAAAATTATAATTTATTTAGAAGAATGAGGTGAAGAAAATCAAACTAATGACCACTTGATCTAATAAGCTTTGATACCATCCCAAAACAAACTCTACCAAGAACTTAAACCATTAGGTGAAAGCACATTAATGTTTTATATCTCTAACAACGTAACAATTAAGCATTGTATGAGTCTTCAGCAAACCAAATGCGAAGCAGAATAAAATTATGAAATAGCTAACAGTAAAACTATAATATTGAGCATCTTTAAAGCAATAGTTACAGCCTTCAGCAGTCATCACCATGTCCGGAAAAAGTTCTTAATCTTACTATCCTGTATAAGTTAATAGGAAGTTTCTATTTTCAATCATAAATCCTAATAAACTTCATTCTACCCATTGTTGTTTCGAAGGTGTTGCCATATTTGACAAAGAAAGGGACCAAGCAGTAACTTTTGAAGGATTCAAGTTTTCCTTCAAGGGTGTTTCCATCTTTATTTTATTTTTTGAGTAATTATTCAATTAGGTCCTTCAAGGATTCAAAATAGACATAAAATGGTCCTACTATTCATGGTCCTTCATGAACCACGGATTTTGAACAGATTCATACAGCATAAGGTTAGTTTCACCAGCTACATTAGACATGTATATATATCTTAAAAGACCAATTGAAGATAACATACCCGGGTCATTACATCTGCATTCGGATTCCAATTGTTGAAGTCTCCAATTAATGATGCTGACTGAAAAGGCAACCAATAATGCTCACGATGGTTTGCAGAGGGAATTAAAAACAGCTTTACAGAGATTGATTAAGTAATTACTACCTCTGGTCCTATTTACAAGAGAGAAAAAGTGATTTTTTTCTTGGTCCTACGTATAAGAGAATTAGTACCTTTTCTAGGTGTATTAATTGCTAACAAAAGGTAAAAGTTCTTTTTTACCCTTAATTTACTATGAGGAACTTACTTATTTCACATATTTTCACATATTAGAGGATGCATTAAATACAAGGGTATGTGAGGAATAAAATTCAAATTCATTACTTTATTAATTGTAAAAGATCTCATTAAATATGTTTTATTGGTCTGTGAAATTAGTCTCATGTTTCTTATATATAGGACCGGACGTAGTTTCTTGTTGAGGTTTAAAGGCACACCACATGCATAACATCCAAAACCAGATTTTTCCAAACTTTATCTGAAAATACAGAATATATAGAACGGGAAAGGAGAAGGATAGTGAGGAAAGGATTAGAGATGACTGCTTAAAAACATGTTAATGAACTGAAGTTAGATCCTAAATTTGACCTTTCAAATAAAATTCTATAGCACGGATACGTAAAAATATAAGAGATTTGTAACTTCATATTAATTTATACATTGCACTATACTTATTTGTGTACTAAAGTTTTTAATAGATGTCGTATCCTGGTGTTCCTTCAATATCCATGCATTCTTGCACTCTGCGAAATCATATAAAAGCCCAAAAGCTACAACTATTGTTATTACCAAGAGTTAAAATGAAGTATACCTTAGCTCCAGGTGCCCACTCTCTGTAAGTAATGCCCGTTGCACTGCAAACAAAAGCTTGTAGTCATTAAAGACCAGTAATCAACTTGAAGGATATGTGCATAGTTTTATGTATTACTTTTTTATGTACATTATTTTTTTAAGGCTCAGTTTATGTACATTACTTAGCATTACAAGTAAAACGCTGGAGGACAGTGGAATTCACTGTCTCATTCACACAGTTCCAAGTTTCTCTATGATACCTTTTCTCTTTCAACAATGTATAGCATCATGAGTCTAAGACAAACACTAAATTAATTTTTTCTTCATTGTCCATTTTCTCTGTCCTCAATCCGGCCTCTTGCTTAAGCTTTCCTTCTGTCAAAAGCACAGATGTGCCGCCATATGCCAGTCATTGGAAACTTCCAACCAGTATTTACTGTGCATGTCAAATGCTGCTTCTAAGTGGCTACAGAAATAAATTGAAGGCCATTCATTCTTAGTTATGCAGCCTACTCTCGAATACTATTGAATGTGAGCTTGTTGATCTCTTCTGAGTTCTGACCATATACTTATTACGAAACGTAGGTGAGACTTGAGAGCCAGGTTGCTACCGATGTCATTTAGTAGTTCTATAGTGTTACATCCAAAATGATAAATATTTGCAACAATGATCCATGCCTACTTATTTGGGACATTACCAGAATGTTCATTCAAGTTCACTAAGCTCCTTCTTACCACTAATATCACGACACAAGAAACCAATTACCACCAAATTGTTTTGCGTTGTGCCTGATTCTATCCATCAACAATTAGAATCTAATTATTCTAATCCCTCTGTGGAAGATTGTTTTAGCTTGGTTACTTTGGGCTCCTATATTCTGACTTCTAAGTCCATCATTATTCCTACTAGTTTTGGTTATCAAAACCGTGGTAAAGATCAACGTCCATCGTTAAAATGTTAAGAAGTCTCACATGGGTTAGGAATATGGTCACCATAGAGTACATAAGTGGTGTGACAATCATCTTTCTATGAGCTAGCTTTTAAGAGTGGGTTAGGCTCAAACCCAAATTTAAGATGGCATCAGAGTTTGACCAGTCTCAATGTGGGGCACCAGTAGATGTCTAGTCCAGACAGATGTCCAATTCTGGGCGTGTAGGAGTGTGTTAAGAAGTCCCACATCAGCTAGGAATATGGACACGGTAGAATATATAAGTAGTGTGACAATTCTCCTAAATACTAGCTTTTTGGAGTTAGGCCCACCCAAACCCAATTTAAGATCCATAGCATAACTATTTCCATAAGTTGGGTCGCTTCAAACTAAATACAAGACTACTTCCAGTTGATCTCTCCTAGTCTAGTATCAAACTCTTGAGACTTTCTCCTTTCCTGACGTCTCTCCCATGCTGCTACCTATGAGGGTTATTAACCATGTTAAGCTACTCACCAATTTCTGTAATATTCATATATACGGGTCAATAAAACAGGAGAAAGTGGCAGAAACTGAGAAAATACGAGACATTGAACTGAAAACGGAAGCTAAACTTGTATCGATGTCAAAAGAAATCTCAGAACAGAGATTGGATACAATATCTCGCTAACAACACTAGAATTTATCAACAGAATAACTAGCTCAAATTGACAACAGTTAGTTGGAAACAGAACCCAACAACAGAAAACTACACTCAGTTACTACACGTGCAAAATAGGGAGAGATTAATACTTTTCTATTCCATCTGAATCTCAGGTCAGCGAGCCAATGAAAATTAATCACAGACCCTGAGTTTGTTTCTTAATTCACAGAACCTATAAGTGGACAATGCCTTAATGAGAAGCAGAAAGTAATACCTGCGTGTGAAACCAAATTTTTCATAACCACGAGAAAATGTATCGAGACCCCCTTCATTCTTGTCGATTTCCGCACGCAATCTTTTGTATTGTCCATAACTGTGATTTGAGAAATAAGCATTTGAAAAGAAAATATATCATCATCAAGCTTTCATTTTAGTTACATATGTTAACTGTTAAGTATCAAAACACCAAAGAAGAGCAAGAAGAGTCTGTGAAACACAAAAATTACATACTGAAAATCAGCTACCTATTTAAGCAGAAGATTGAATTCATCAGGTTTTTGAATTCAAGAACCAAGATTACGTATTACATTATACTATATTATACTAATTTTAGCCGAGTAATGCAGTAATTTCAATATATATACCTCCAGCATGCAAAGTGGATTCAAACACACAGGAGATGTTGTTCATTTTTTCCAGTAGACAAATAGCGCCAAAGCCCAAGAGGTGTTGCCTTTTAATACATTATTTATATTCTTATGAATTCTAGATTCCCCTGGCAAAGTAATTACATTAAACTAATCCTATTGCTTTTCTGGTCAGCATAAATTACATAGTTCACACAACAATAACAATAAGCTTTATCCAACTAGGTTGATTCAGCTAAACAATCCATATCATTGGGCTCCATCCAGTAACATAACTCATTCCATATGTAGGAATAATCCTTTGAAAATATGTTCTAATGGAACATTGTCACTATGATGTTGGGTGGAACTACAAAATATAAAGGAAACAATACAAACATGTACGTCTTAGAATGCAGACAATTTTCCTATGGTGTGAAATCAGTATCAAAATATGAAATTATGGCAAGATGTCATGGATTTAAAAAATCTTGTTAAACAAGCCACACTCTTAAATTGAATATAAAAAAGGCATTTTGGCAAAAGATTTCCAAAATGCTGGCAAACTAAGTTGAAAGCTTTGTACCAATCCCACCTCCTAGCTAGCCACCAGCAGAACATACAAGCAGCTACAATTAAATGGGAATTACAGCCTCATTATAACCTTAAACAGTTAATTGCATCCAATGCATTGCAATTGTTGTTCCATTTAGAAATTTAATTTCTTGCTCCACCTACAATGACGGTAGCTTACCGGAAATCAAGATGCTCACGGTGAGCTTTCAAAGATGGATCAATCTCATATATTTTCTGCCCACGGCCAGGTGGTGGGATGATCCTTGGTTTAACTTCAGGACTTTTAATTTCTACTTTCCTGTCTATGGATACTGATGTCTTCTTGGCTTGAACATTGGTTTTAACATCTACAAGTGATGACACAACAGAACCTTGCTCATCGTCAACCTCACTGTAACTGCTAGCTGCTTCATCAACATTGTATACACTCTCCTCTTCCATTGTTAAATCTTCTAAGTTCTGAAAAGATTGAAACATACATTCAGCTAAGAACAATCAAAGAAATTTAAGATTTCAACAAAAGCTAATTCTGGGATTAATAATACTCCCTCCGGTCCTATATAAGTCACTTTCAACCGAATCATCGAAACTAAGAAATGGTAGTTAACTCATTAAATATGTCTAATCTTTTCCTAATAATGTCCCTAATAAAAATGTCTTCATAAAAGCACAAAGTCAACTAACATTTATCTTTTTATTCCACTATCCTTCTCACTCCATTATTAATTGTGTGATTGAAAATTGTACAAAGGGTAGAACCATAGAAGTGGAAAGTCTCCATCAATATGTTAATTGGTGACTTATATTAAGGACCATGAATTCTTTCTAGAAGGCAACTTCTATATAGGACCTGAGGGAGTAATGAATAAGCAGAAATTGCAAACGAAATAACAAATTGCTACTTCAGGAAACACAAAAGGGTAAAATAAAGAAAGAAATCAAGTCCTAAACTCAATGGATAAGGAAATTAGATATGGCTACTAGAAAAACAGTAGTAAACTATTCCACAGAGCTCTATAGTACATAATTGTTCAAATGATCAATCATATTTACACATACAAATTACTAATAAACAACTAGACAAGCATGGCAGATGCTTCTCAGTCCACCTTAATTGTAACCCAGCTTGCTCCGTTATTTAATTCACAAAAGCCAGTATATGACTGACACATAATATGTTCCACGTTCCAGCTTAATATTCCCAAAATATAACATGTTTACAAGAATCTGGTGCATACAAATACTTTCTCATCTTTACTTACATTTTATATGTGTGCACAATTTACAAAGAAGCTTCATTTTTCATTTTCCATTTTCCAATTGAATAAACGTAATTCTGGTATACTTTAGCAAAATGACAAAAGGTTCACAATCTTCAAGTTTGAAATCTTGTTAAACATTAAACAATGAAATTCTACATGTCAAGTCAGAACGCAGAGCTATAAGATCACTTTCCCTTTCCCTATTTCCTTTTGAAATTATGGAATGAAAACGCACCACAAGAAACCTGGTTCAGAAAGGTTTTTTAAATAATTGCAATGAGCTATTTCCCTTAAAATATTTCATCAGCTTAAGCACGACAATGAGGAGGATAAGGAATCTTCCAAATCTACATTCAAGGAAAACAAGAATGCATTGAGGATGCTTAATTGCTATAAAAGGATCAAGATAGCAGCTATCTCGAAATAGCCATGAGCATAACACCAAAGAGAGGCCAAATATTAACTCCATATGAAATCAATTTCGGGGCCAAAAAAAAAAGCAACCTTAAATTAGAGGCCTTTAGCTCCAAATATTTGCACCTAACGACAACAGAGACTTCAGTCACTTCACATTACCTGGTTTTTACTACTACAGCACTTGAAAAGACTATATTTTTTCCTAACATGATAATTTAGTTATTTGTTTAAATATCTGAAAATAGGTTTGAGTTCACGTCCAATTAGATAAAATATCTAGTATGCTATAACTGCTATTAGCAGAATTCAGGACAAAAGAAGGAATTAAACATGTCCATTAAAAGATTATGTCACATATAAAGAATTCATAAAGTATAGAGTTCAAAATGTGGATGTAAATGTATTTGTATAAACCGAACAAATAACATTCTAACAGTCTAGAGCTATGGATCAAAACTCAAAGTACGCATATAAAACAGCAAAAGTGACAGGGAAAACAACATTTGCCAACCTTTTGTTTGGTAGTTCATGCAAGAAAAGCTAATGTTCAATTATATTTTCCTTTTTCCCATAAATTGCAATAACATTTCTCCATATCCGTTTTCCTTCCATCCTCTATATTCTTTCTTCCTCATAGTTAACAATTAGCTAATGAACCCTATGCTGAATCTTAACTAAACTGCACCATTTCTGCAATAAAAATGGCACAATTTTTTCATAGGTCGTCCAGATGCATATGACAACAAAAATCACAATCCCAATAAGTAGAAAGACGTGTGACAACAAGCAAGTGAAATTAAAGATATAAATATACTCCAAATGGGAAAAGAGAGAAGCACCTGTGCATCATCTGAGATTATATCAGGAGTTTCGAGTTCATCTGTCAAGGATGCAGTGTTATCTTGATCTTGAGGAATAAGTACTTTATCAGATTCAGCAATAGTGGAAGATGTGGAGTCTGTGTCATGTGAAAATTTTACAGAAAGGGTTTTACCTGAAAGAAGCCATAAATTATATCAGTGAGAGTGTGAGACATTTATAGTGCCACACACAAACTAGATTGAACTTTTCATGTTCATCCTAAGTAAAAGGATATAATGCATTCTTTGCCTTTTCTAATTTCATCAGTACCATGTTGATGTATTAGTAATTATAATTTATCAATTACCAAAAATACTGACAGCCAATTTCACATGTCAAATGATGCCAATTTCACATTGCTGTAATGATTTGTTCAGATATTGTCATTCAGATTACAGACTATGTCCATTTCATCTTCAAACTTCATATGGTTAAGAATCAATCATTCAATTCATATTATTCTGAACAAACAATAAGTAACATGATTCAACTACAAATTTTACACAGGAACACATAATCAACATTACAAAACATCACGTCAGCTTAATTATTGCCAATACAAGTTTCCAAGATGAAAATGAATGTGTTACAAAAGAAACATACATGAAAGTTGGATTACTTTCCACTACATTGCAATCATAACCATTAACCAGACAAAACAGATTTTGTTTATAGAGAACCTAAAAGCTAAAAGGATGATTTCACTACAATAGCTTATATTATAGTGATATAGTCCATTCCTGTAGTTCATAAACTGCTGATACCGAATTTCAAATGTTCAGTTCATCAGTTATGCTAAACCAGAGTTGCTTCATTCATTATAAAATTATATAATTATATGATGTATTTGACTACATGCATAATTCGGTGGCAGGGTGATTAAGAAACCGATGCACTACCCTGCTCAATTTGATACCAACACTACCATTACGCACTACATGCGTGCAAATTATGTCTCTGATTGATAGTGTAAAAGCAGAAGCGAAGTTTACATCCTTTATTTATCCACAATGACTAAGAGTGCCAAAAATGCAAAATAAACCTTATAATTCATCCAATTACAGTCACACTGAGTCACCATAAGAATGATCCAACGTCAATAAACACCTAGTATCCCAGTTCGTAACAGATGCATCCGTCAGCACCATACAGAACTATGCCAAAGTCGATAACCTCAAAATGTCCTGAAGTGGAACAAATAATCGAAGTCGTATCCACGGAAATGAACTCCATCACCAGAATCCCATGCTTCACTCAGTTACACAGAATCAAAACTAACTCGATGATTTTCGGCCGATGCATAGTTTAACAGTTTAAGAAAAAAAAAAGAAAAAATATTAAGGAAGCAAGTTGAAAATTAGCAAGCACTAGTCACACAACTCCACCAGGAAATGAGTGAAATGGAAGCCTAAAAGCATTAAGACGAAAACGAGGAAGGTTCATTACGAGAGAGGGAGTTCTTGGATAGAACAAAAGAGAGAGACGGAGTCCTGCGATTGCCATAGAAGCTCGACCTGTGCAGGGAAGGAACAGCCGGAAATCGAATTCCCGATAAAGTGTAAACCATCTTCTTCGATCCTTAGGGTTTCGTCTCCGAGAGAGTGTGATTGAAGCAGAAGAAAGAGTTGTTTAAAAGCGAGCAAATAGATCCACCGTAGCTCCGAGTCCTTAGAGTTCAGAGTTTGTTGAGTTCAAGGAGCCGAGAGAAGCGTGACACTAGCAGTTGCGATAGAATGAGTTGTATTATTTTCTAGAAACAATAAAAGATTTAAATAAATAAAATAAATAAATAAATAATACAGAAGCATGTGTGTGTGACAGTGTCAGTAAGAGAGATATACATGGAATGTACGGTGAAGGGTGGCGCTATCTGGCTTGAGGTGGAGGGGTGCCAATGAAATGAAAGTGCAAGTAGAGTAGTGATTTCAAATTTGTATTACTATTATTATTATATCAATATCATTAGTAGTATAATATTATTGAGAACTTCTTAATAATTTATTAGTTTTTAATTAAGTTTATAAATATGGTGGTAAGTTTTTCTAGTGTGCATTAAAAACATTATTAAGTCGATAACCAAATAATTATTTTAGATGAAAAAATTATTAAAATAATATAATTTTTTTAATAAAATATTTTTTATTTACACCGTCAAGATTCACTTTCTCATAAAAAAAAGGATAGTTTCTGTAATTTTGATCGTCCATTGTCTAACAAACAAAAAATAAGGCCCCGCTTCAAACGGGTTGTAGGATATGTAATGACTGGCTCTGGACGGGAGCGTTGATATTTTTTCCTTTCTTTCTTTCGTTCTTTTCGCTTTTCGGTTGGTGCTGTGTTGTTGTGTAATGAAAAAATGGAAAGGCAAAAGGATCTTTTAAGCTGTGAGTATATGCTGGGTTTTAACGAAAATATCTTTAGATGGCTACTTCTCATTGGCTGTGCTGAGATAAAGATCTCCGTATATGTTAGAAAATAGTATTTGAAGATTTAAGTATGATTAAGCGGGAAATCTCACATGTTAATTAATTCCTTAAATTAGTCTAATGGCTGCTCTAACATATTTAATTTAATTTAATTTAATGGGAACGATGACATATTTGATCGACCGATCCAAGTTGCCAAAAATTATTAATCAAAGAAAATCTAAGTTGTCAAAATTCAAAATATAATAATACTACTACTATTTTTTTTTTAACCAAGGGTATTCCCTGTCAAGATAGCCGAAAATTAATCTTTTCGAGACTAGAGATCACTGAAGTGGGCATTACCTCTCCCAACAAAGTTATCTCTATACGCACCGCTAAGATTCGAACCCTTATCAAGATATTTAAAGAATCCAACTATCTGCTAACTGTACCAAACTTTGTTGGTATAATACTACTACTATATACTGTGACAACCGACAGCCGATAATTTGTGTTCCAACAACAACAAGGGATAACGGACAAGAACTTTCTGTCTCTAAACAAAATAAGATTCTTTCAACATTAGTATTATGTTTTAAGGTTCAAATGCAAAAATGTAATTAGTCGTTAATAAAAAATCTTTGTTATAAAAATTATTTATTATCTTGACCCTAAAGTATTACTAACAAAAAGAAGAGGTAAGGAATAAATAAATTGAAGAAATAATTAAGGAAAAAAATAGTTATTTTATTGGGAATCAAATTTCATATCATAGTTATTTCTATTAATGTGCTATTCATGGAATAAATAAAGAAAGAAATTAAAAAGTATCATACCATTCAAAAATATAATTGATAAAGGATTTCTACCAGGTGATTTGAAATTTCGCTGCTTCAATATGTTTTTATTAAATTTTCATTTTTTATCACAATCTTGACTTTTTCACATTTTAAAATTTTAAAAATTTTATTTTATGTATACAATTTTTTTCTAAATTTTTTAGAACAAGAAAAAGAATATATATATATATATATAGTTTGATTCAAATGACACAAAAGTGTCAAAGTTCTTAAATGACACCGCGCATCACTTTTTATAAAAATGAATTTTGCCGATCCAACCAATCAATTGAAAGTTTATATAATGTAGATCAATATGCAAAAATTCATACAATTTGAAAACTATTTGATATGTTATCGGAATTTTTTGCTTGAATGTCTAATACATTATTTAAAATCGAAATAAATTTCATTTGTTAGATTATATACCTACAAATTTTCAAATTGTATGAATTTTTGCATAGTTAATCTACGTTATATAAACTTTCAATTGATTGGTTGGATCGGCGAAATTGTTTTTGATAAAAAGTTATGTGTGGTGTCAAACTTTGACACCTTAATGTCATTTGAACCCAACTCATATATAAAATCTATTAATAAATAAAAGAATACATAAGTCAATATATGATCCAGCTAGTGGTGAGGGAGGGATTTGACTAATAAGCATAAGATTCTAGGTTTTAACCTCACCGATATACCAAAAACTAAAAGAATATATTTTTCTTTACAAACATAGATATCAATAATTAATACAGAAGATTAAATATTATGTTAATTTAGTAAGAACTAGCTAGTAATCATATCTGTGCATTGTATGTGTTATCTTCTAATACCTTAATGTTGTATTATAATTTTGACATGCAATTTTAAAAAAAAAATTTCTATATATTCACATTTTAAAATAATGAAAAAAAGAAACAATCAAACATTTTTTTGTTGGAGCGGTAGAATTTAGTCTTATAAAATAAATGAAGACACTTCTTATTAACCATCAACATCAAGCCAATGAAAATTAAAATAAAAAAGCTTAAGAATTTGAATAAGCTAAAACCAAAGCAAGTGTAACATTTTTTTAATTAATTTAATAATTGAAATAAAACTCATTAAATACTCCTATACATTTAATGTGCCACTCATATTTAAATATTTTAAAACAAAAATTCTATTAGCATTTTAAAATTAAAAAAAAATGCAGTCAAACAATTTTTTGGGAGAATTGTAGAACTCAACCTTGTAGAATGAACGAAGATACTTCTAATTATCCATCAATATTTACCAATAAAAATTAAAATAAAGGGAGTGTTTTACGTTAATTTATATTTTACGTTAATTAAAATTAAAATTAAACTATAATATATATTTTACGTTAATTTTTTTAGTACGTTGATGGAATACTAAACGATGTCGGATTGATGTCAATTTTGTACACATGATCTATACGATAGGTAGTTTTAATCCAACGGTGGATTTAATAAAAAAAAATTCTGATATATTATTATTGATTGGTGTAAGAATTAGTGTCATTTGATCTAACTATATATATATAGAGAGAGAGGGAGTGTTTCAAGTGAGAACAAGATTTATTGTGAGAAATGAAAACACCCATTAATAACCATTAAATCTAAACTAATGATTTAAATTACATTTTAATTAAAATGTCTCATTTGCTCCTTCTCACAGTCAATAAACTTCCAACTCATCTCTAACCTCTACTTTCTTGACTTTTCTTCTCCTTCATTGAACTCATAACCTCCCCAAATTTCTTAGGTAAGAGACCAACAACAATTATCCAAATTCATTTCCACCTTAGCTATTGGAAAGCACGAAAATATTTGAGGTTAGCTCTATGAAAACATGGACCTTGGATAGCAGTGATTCACAACCAAACGACGACATCGCGTGTGCGGATTTACCCATTGCATAAAATTGGAATTTGTGAAGAGCTTTAAACATTAGGATGTTAATTGCAATGCTCTCAATTGAGAGGTAATTGAAAATTTGGGTGATATTAGATTTAAGGGTGACTATTTTTAAACAAATCATAAGTAAAAAAGTTTTTCACCACTATTAATTTGTGCCAAAAATTCAGTTCTTTGAAAATGAAGAATTACAAAATCTAAATTGTGAAACCGTAGCGAGCCAAAGTTGCAGAGCCAAAATTGTTATCTTCTTGGAGAATCAGAAACAAGAACAAAATGATATGCAAATTTAACCCCCAAATTGCAGAAAATAGAATATTGTCTTGTTGAAGAACCAGAAATAGAGAACTAAAATCATGAACATAACATTGCAGAGAGCCTAAACCAGAATCGTTGGAGGGAAGGGAGTATTGCTCTGCACAATTACTGTGTTTTACATCAAAATGTTAAACAGTGAAATGCATTCCTCCATGAATTGCTGTTGAGATTTTCAAGAATCCGAAGCGGAACAGTTCACGCATGAAAAGGAAAAAAAACGAGTTGAGAAAGAAGAAATATTCATGTGAGGAAGATAGTACTAAAACATTTTAATTGAAATAAAATCCTGTCCATTGATTTAAATCTAAGAGTTATAAATGAATGTTCTCATTTCTCATAATAAACCTTTGTTCTCATATGATACATTCCCTATATATATATATATATATATATATATATATATATATATATATAGGAGGGAGGGATAAAATGACACCGGTGTAACTTACACCAACTCTTACCCCGGTTAATAACTATTTGTCGAAGATTTTTTTTTCATGAAACCCACCATAGAATTGAAACTACATATCGTTTAGTACTCCATCAAAAAGCTTGTTATTATCATATATTTTAAAATTGTATTTTACGTTACTTTTTTAGTACGAACACTACTAGAAAACACTTAATTTGTTGCGAAAATTTGGCGTGGGCCCGTGGCAGACACAATTTGCGTGGGCCAAATCCACGAGTAATGGATGGAACTTAAAAAACAACTAGGGAAAACACTTATGACCACCTAGCTGACAGTAATATTTGCGTTGGCTTGGCCGTCAGAACCGCTGATAATTATGACACCAAAAACATTAAAGTATTTGTGCTTTGTGTTGGCTAGACCGACGCAACATTTGCGTCATCTAGGACGATGGTAAATCTATCCATTACGCGCCTGGAGTAATGCCACGTGTTGCCATTTGTGTTTGCCGATGGAAAATGGGCGACAGGAACACAATATTTTAAAGCTAAAAAAACTTATCCAGATTCACTTTCCCCTTTTCACCATCTTGCCGTTTTCCCCTTCTGTCTAATCCCTAACCTTCCAATCAACTAGGGGTGGCAATGGGGCGGGGGCGGGGAGTACTCCGTCGTTCCCCGTCCTTTTTCCTCAATGTCCTCCCTATCCCTGCTCCTCGCGACAGGGATGTTTTCCTCCCCATCCCCATTTCCTGCCTCCCCATGATGACCGCGAAGATCTCCACAGATATTAAAAAATGTAAAAAATTCTTAAAAAATATAAAAAACTGAAACACAAGTAGTAAAAGAAGGAACCAATGTAAAAGTCATAACAAACAAGGCAAGAGCAGAAATGATGGAATAGCAGGAATGAACACGACGAGTAAAAATGACGTGCAAAAATGAACGAGAAATGAGCACAACAATTTTTAATATACAATTACTACATTAATCCTATTAATTTTAGAGTTAAATATTTTTTTGTCCCTAAACTATTCCGAAAATCTGTTTTTAGTCCCTAAACTATTCGATTTGTCTACTTTTAGTCCCGAAACAATTCTGTTAAGTTTTTTATGACGTGGCTAACGAAGGGACTAAAAGTAGACAAATCAAATAGTTTAGGGACCAAAAACGTACTTTTTTTTAGTTTAGGGACTAAAAACAGATTTTTAGGATAGTTTAGGGACCAAAAATAAATTTAATTACATATGTTTTTTGTCCTTAAACTATTTCGAAAATATGTTTTTAGTCCCAAAACTAAAAAGTAGTATATTTTTGTCCCTAAACTATCTGATTTGTCTACTTTTAGTCTTTCCATTTAACTTCTGTTAAGTTCTTGATGATGTGGCTTACAGAGGGACTAAAAGTAGACAAATCGAATAGTTTTGGGATCAAAAACATATTTAACACTTAACTTTATGTATATTTATTATATTAAATAAGAATATATACTTGGGGATGCGGGGACTCCGCGGGGCGGAGAGCATGATCCCCGTCCCAATCCCCGAATCTGTAGCGGGAGAACTTTGGTCCCTATCCCCGTCCATATAGGAGAAAATTCCTCAACCACGGGCCCTAAATAGGGCCGTTCCCACCGGAATCCCCAAATTCGGGTGGGAATTCGTTGAGATTGTAATGAAGGATTTCATGGGTCCTTGGCCTTCTTGGACGAAGGTCCCTCAGGACCACCGTGATCGTTGATTTAGTGCTTAGAAGAATAAAGTGACTTGGCATCCTATTTATGAGGGATAGATGAAGAAAAACTTTAACCACGTTGATTCAAAGAGCTTATATGATATTCTTACCAATGTAAGGTTGAAGGGGGAGCAAGAGGATTGGATTAGAGAGCAGGATTAAGCGGACTTACAGAGGTATTGGGTTTCACCTAGTTTTCGAGCGATGTCTTCCCAAAATAAGACAAATCGGGTCTCTGAGAGAGGTGGGCACTCCACATTATCAGTCGTATCCCTCGTCATGAGGTGATATACCAAATGGTAAGTTACTTAATATTGCCTATTAATTTATCTCTAATATAAAGAATGCCAAGTTAATTACTAAACTTGTTTGATTGTTTGTCAGACTCAGACCGCGTCTGATGAATCTGGAAGGGTCCTTCGTTGTGACCCATACGAGGGCAAATGAGGATTGGGTGGATCGATGCTCTCAGGAACCATGTATAAGTTTGAATTCAAGTTGATTTAGCATCTATGTTTTTAAAATATGCGTTTATTTTTGTTTACTATGTGTTTTGGATTTCCAGACAGCATATACTCAAAACATTGAGGAGCGGTGATCTCAGGCTCTGAGGGTACTCAGGATGAGGATGACTTGACGTTGGCGATGTCCACATGCTAGGAGACTATTGAAGGCAAGACTCGTGGCCGGGTTTATGGTACCAATGACCTGTCTTCTCACTTTATCATGGGGCTTCGTCCTTTTACACCATGGAGTCTCGTGCATGCCCTCACGAATCGTCCACCTCCCATGATTCAGAAGCTGCAGTTAGAGTCATAGAGGCAACATATATAGACCCAATAGTCTCTAATAGAGACCTAACAACGGGAGATAGAGCACATGCAAGAGGCCTATAGGCTAGAGTTAGAGTGGGTCCATAGGCCTAGATTATGGAGTTTCTGCATGCGGGTGGATGCCTCCACAGTCCAGACCTTTTGTGTCTCCACAGTATGATCCAATTATGATCCCATCTTAGATGATCAGCCCTTGCCTGATCGTGATTTTCCAACTGATCCTCCACCACGCCAATGTTGTGCCTCTTAGTGTTTTTCTTTTAAGTTCTATGAATCTATTTTATACTTATCTTATGTTAGGTTTTTATGATACTTTTGTATTTTGATTTATGGGTTTACATTAGATATATTATTTTTCATGATGCTTACATTTATAATTTATTCAGTTATTGTGTTGGTTTGAATATCATATAATTTATCCAGACAAGTTTATATTTGTGAACAAAATTGAGAAAAATTTTTTGCGTTGGCTAGGCCCACGGAAAATTGCATCATGATTGAGTTTGAATTTGAGAGAGCCAAAAACCCACGTAAAATTGCAAGGGCTAGGCCCACACAAATTTGGTCTTTTGGCGCATTATTATGGCGTCTGTTTTCGTCGGACTAGCCCACGCAAATTTGCGTCGGCCATCATGGAAAAAGTTTTACTTCCAGCAAAGTTTCGACGGCTTCTTAACCGACAAGAGGCTGATGGAAAATTAACTTTTGGGGGGTTTTTTGGTGTTTCCAGGTGGCCAAAAGCCCATGCAAATAGCATTTTTCTTGAAGTGGGATATTCTTCATGACTATCTTTAAGACATTTATTCACATATAAATAAAACACAAAATTTTCCTCACCTTGTCTATATTCTTTGTGCATGTTATATTTAAGATATACATATCTCTTATCATTCATTTTAAGTTGAGTTCATTGCATCAACATTTGTAAGGAATGATTTGGAGAAGGGACGAAGAAATCACCAAAGCTGGCCCTCAAGTAGATCTAGATGTGTTCAACATAAGGGGTAGCCACACTTTAGAGGATAACGAGCAAGATTTCAAATAGGCAGCGATTGAATGCTTGTTCACGGTAGATCAAATGCGAAAAGCTAAGGGATGCTAAGCATAATGATTGATAACAGAAAACTTGTGCATTGCCAAGTTTATGTTAATAATCTTGGGTTTCAAGAGAAGAAGCTATCATTGGATATTGTACTAAAGTTTGTGGAAGAAGATAATGAGAAATTCTTATACAAACCCAAAGACAAATAGGTGTTTAATGTTGACCTCTATGCATTTTTTATTTTTCTTATATTTTAGGTCATGCTTGGTTTGCATTTTCATTTTTTTTAATGTTGCACAATGTGGATGGTTCCATTGCAAGATTGAAGGCTAATCTAGGTTTCATTTTCATTTTCTCTTTTTATTTATAAAGATAATAATGTCTTGGCGTACTTCTTGGTGTATATAGATGATTTGTTGTTGATCGGAAATGATGCAACCATTCTAAGCAAGTTTCAGTCTTCTCTTGCTCAGAAATTTTCTTTGAAAGATTTAGGTCGACCTACTCATTTTCTTTGGGTTGAAATTCTTCCCGTTGCATTAGGTCTCTTTTTGTCACAACATCACCATATTCGTCACATACTTTTCTTGATGCTTCAACTTGTGATACTACAATCTATCGAAGACTCATTTACTCTCTTTAGTATCTATCTCTCACTCGGCCAGATGTTGCTTATTTTGTGACTTTGACGGGGTAGGTGATGTAGCAGACCGTAAGTCAGCCGCCGGCTATATCATCTATATTGAGTAAACCAAGTGACTTAGGCTCTGTTTGGCTCGACTTATTTTGAGCTTATCTTCTACTTATAAGTAAAAGTCGGGCCAAACAGAAATATTAATAATCTCTTAAAATTTTAAGTGGTTTTTTTAATGAAGGAAAGGAAGAAAAAAGAACTTTAAAATAAGCCACATATAGGAGCTTTTACTTATTTTCCAAGTTCTTATTTTCATTAAACATCCACCAGCCACCATAACCTGGACTGCCACCCCCCACCGCCCACGGCCACCCTCCACCACCCTCCGCTGCTGGACCGCCGTCGTCGATCAAATTGTTTTTTTTTTTTTTTAAAAAATAAAATTGTCAAACAGCTTATAACTTTTTTTAAGCCTCTTATTTATAGCTTTAACTTTTAAGAAGAAAATAAGCTGGACCAAACAATACCTTAGTAAAAGTTTGTTTCCACTTTATTAGCCTCTTGTAACAACTAGATTATTTTGTCTAACAAACGGATTTGTATTTTCTATCTTATAGTCTTTGAGCTTGAAAATCAAATTCATCAATATATATCTTATTGTGTTGTACATTTGTTATTAACGAGAAACATATTTTATCTCTTTTCTATAGTACATATAGTACAAGTGATATATAGAACACAATTTTAATGACACATGACAAACTTTTGTGTTGTGAGTCGTTTAATAGTCGGTAGGAGTGAAAATAGGCTAATTGGCCTAACAGAGGCCTATGACTTGACCTATTTAAAGCTTAGCTTAGCTTGTTTAATAAAAATATTAGATTTTTTAAAATGTCTATTTAATTAAAAAGACTAGATACATACTTTTAAAAAATTCTATTAAGCCTAATAGCTTGACTTATTTAATTAATTAATATATATATAATAATATTTTTAATGTATAAATGTAATAATACAACCATAAAAATTAACATTGATAAGTAAATGCAGATTTTTTTAATTTTTATTTTTATTTTTAAATGAGATAATTCAATTGGTATATTGATAATTGAGAATCTCTTGAGATTTTTAAATTTAAAATGGATGATAGAATTTGAAAATAAAAAGATACAATTGGTAACTTTATAAATAAGGATCTTTTGAGATTTTAAATTATTAAATAGATGATATAATACAATTTGAATTATATAGAAGATAATGGGTTGAATTTAGAAATTAAATTTGATAATAAGTATTTACTAAAAAATGTTATAGTAAAGTGAGGAAGAAAATCTGATTTATTTGTAAACTTAATTCCCGCTGATTGCATTTAGAAACTAAATTTGATAGTAAGTTTATGAGCCCTTTGTTTAAACTTAAAACAATTGATTATTTATTTAAATAATTATCATAAAAATAAGAAATAATGTATGTTTGGCTACAATGAGAATAATCAGATTTTCTAGTTGTTTTGAGAAACAACTTAGTACTACAAGAAAAACATGATTTAGCTGCGAAATTTTAGCGTAGACCTATGCTATTTTGTGTGATAACGTAGGCTTAGACCGATACAATTTCGATACGTTTTACCCTCTTTTTTTTACAAACAATATTTTACAAATGGATGCTTATAAGGTACACCACTTAATAGGTGGTGCACCAACACAAGATACAAATAACCTGCTATAATAGGTTATATCTAGTTTAATATTGGGTTTTGATTTTATATACTGGAACTTATCTTAGCCTTGATAGTTGCACATACCCTATCAAAATGTAACACCTCACTAAGATATAACCACACAACCACACCGATCACAACTGCTCATTTAATTTTGTCCACACACAATCTTAAATTATTTCATTCATCTTCCCTTTCCTCTCAAAAACCCTAGAGGAGCCGACACCTTCCCTCCTCTCCCTCCTCTCTCCGTCGCCATCGCGGCGGCGGCCGCCCTTTTTCTATGTGCTCCACTTCCTTCTCTTTCCCCTCTCTCATAGTGTCTTTACTTCTCTTCCTTCGTCACAAAGCCTCTCATTTTCTTCTCTTCTCTACTCTTCTCTCCTCAATATGCTTGTTGCTTGTTGTTGCCTCTGATGGTCAAATCTGGACGGGCAGAAGCCACACCAAAGCGCATGGTCACCGTTTTTCAGTGCTACTGCGTCTGAGCAGTCAGTTCCATGGCTTCACATGCGAAAGCTCCAACCTTTCCCACACCAATGGCATGCTATATATAGATTAGAGTTAGGAGAAAATTTTCTGTATTTTTTTTGGTTGCTAATAATTTTTTTTGTAATTTCTTTATCTTAGAATTTTCTGTAATTTTTATTTCCTTCTTGGAAGATTCAAAGAAACAATATTTTTGTTCTTGATAATTGAAATTTTCTGTAATTAAAAGCAAGTTGCTGGGAAGCTGCTTAGCTCTAGGTTGGATGACCCTTCCTTTAATCTTCTAGATACATTGTTCAGGGAGAGTGTAGCGCGAGAGAGAAGGAAAGGGGCCCAGTTGTTGAAGACACTGCAAATGAAAACTGAAAACATTATTACTACTGTTTAGTATTTTTTTTCTTTTCAATTGTCTTTTTCATTTTGGGACGGTATATTGTTTCGTTTTCGTTTTTGGTCTGTGTACTACAATATTAGTATATTTCTTATATATTTGAAAAATTGCTTCCTTTCTTTAAATCTGATAAGGTGGGTTGAGTTTGATCAAAGATGTATATGTACTAAAAAAAATAAAAAGAGAAAAAACTGAAGTGAAAATGTACAGACAAAAAAAAGCGTATAAAAATGAAAAAAGTAACAACCAAAAAAAAAGTGAGGAAATTTAATTTAATTTATTTAAATGTTACTTAAATATTTTCTTAATTAAAATATAATTTAATTGGAGGGGTGCATGATAAGCGTTCAAATTTGATATACATTGTAAAACATTCCCTTACCTGTTATACAGGTTATAAGTAATACATCTTGATTACACATTAAATTAATATTATATCGTACGGTGTTTAGTCACTTCTGTACAGGTTCATCACCTACAAAGTTGTGTACCTTATAAGCCCCCTTTTACAAATAACCACTTTTAAGTTTTATTTTCTCTTCTTCAATTAAAATGCGTGATGTACCCAAACCCATAGCTGAACCATCTTTCTCCTTGCTGCTTTCATTCTCCATCCAAAAAACCTACGCTTTTCTTCTGCCAATCTCAAAATCCACCTTTCTCATTCATTTATTCGTTGTCCCCTGCTCTTGATCGCAACAACAGTCGCAGTGGTGGTTTCACGCAGGTTGTTTGGCTCCGACGTCGTCGACGTGTTCTCTGGCAGTGGTGGTTGTTCTGGATCGAGCTCAGACGGCGGAAACAAAATCAACGTTGGTCGGAGCTTTAACTTGGGTAACCTCTTCTCATTTTCTCCCTTAATTGACTTCGATTCTAGATTGGGGGAATTTGGGTTTGGGTTTTGAAATTCTGACAACCATTTGGGGGTTAGGGTAATTCCTAATTCTAAAATTGAGTATTTGAATTGATGTTTCTGGAAATTGGGGTTTTGAATTGATGCTTCTATTCTGAAATTTTGAATTGATGAATAGGAATTTGGGGTTTCGAATATGCTTTTGCTTATGCAGGTTACAAAATGTTCAATAAATATCATCAATCATCATCTTCTCCAATGCTGCTGCAGTGATATATTAAAAATTTTATTATTATTTTCTATTTTAACTTGCTGCAAATGGGAAGATTGTCTTACGTAGTGTCACTCTTAATTTTAATTTTCATTTTTCTTACAATTACAATTACAATTAAACTTCATCCGATGTGTTTCCATTTTTGCTACATTTGGCATACTAAAAAGAAAAATGTACTTTTATATTTTGTTGAAAGAATTGGACAAAATCTAGTATTTAAGCATACAGTAGCTGTTCAAATTATTCTATAACTCTTCAAACAAATAGCAAGTAGCTGTTATCAAGTTTACTTGAATTGTTTCAATTTAATTTAACCAGATTTTCTAAATTATTCTGTAGAAGTAGCATTACACTATAATAGCATTCTTCTCACATTGCGTTATTGTTTAAAACTTAATTTAGTTATGATTTGTGACTTCAAATGATTAGGGAAGTTCACTCTAATATTTCAAGAAGCAACAAAAAATTTTCAAGGAAAAGGTACATTTTCATTAGGGGTACTACTTATTATTTTCTGTGATGTTATTCTTTCTTTTTAATGTAGTTGAATTTCCATATGATAAGTCCATATCATAATCATATTGGTATGTTCTCTTTTAATCATGCTGATGTGAAGGTTAATTGTATGAGCAAGCTATTACTTGAAAGCCTAACACTACATCTCGTGAGCTGTGTAAGGTGTATTTTCATTATTATGCAGATCAGGCTTAAGTTTTGATGCAAAATCTATTACTGATTGACTTTGTATGTGATGATCTCGTGGCTTCCATATTTGTTTTTTGTTGCACTGTCTCTGCCTTAACGTTGTAGAATTTCTCTATCATTATCTGATTTTGGATTTATTCAAAGAGTCACTAAGGGATTCTTGCTACCAATGGTTTTTGCAAACCATGCCTATTTCTGATCTTGTAGTTTATTTTTTCAATATGGCATCATTAGCTTCCCTTGAGTTCTTATTTCTGCCTGCAACCTCGGCTAGAGTGAATGAAGTGATAACCATCTTATTTGAAATTACTAGATTCCGCATGGATCACTACTTCAGCTCGAATATATGACTTGAAGGAAGTCTAGCAATCCTTAATTTGTTTGGAATCAGTATTGGTTTTTTCTTTTTCTTGTTTCAATACATTGAAAGCAATCCATAGTATGCAGAATTCTTTTATATATTATATAAGCTATAATATTGTTCACCGCCATCACAATTTATAACAGATGCACGCATGAAATATGTCAGCTGCTGATTACAAAAAATCCCGTGGCATGTATCAGCAGAGACTGTGAAATATACAGCTAAGCGATAAGGATTCATTCAGTAATTGTTCAAGCAACATGCATTTTGCTACAATAAATATTGGTTCAAGTTTTAATTACTTTATAGTATAAGTATGCGTTGTTTCTATGAAAGTAAATTGTTTTAGTTGTTCTATTCTAGCTCTATATATACTAATTTATTTTAAGTAATGGTTCATGTTAACACTTGATTACTGTATAGTTTATTGCTTTATGCTGTTTCTATGAATTATTGTAGGATTCAACAGAAGGAGGCAACAAGAAAAAGAAAGAGCAATGGTGGGGTGAAAAGAGAAGATAAGCCAAAAGAAGAGAAGAAGAAAGATGAGAAAAAGAGTCATGAATAGCCTCCAACAGGTTATATCCATGTCAGAGCAAGAAAAATTGTATGTGCTTGTTTAATTAACCAAGTCCTATAGATGATGTTGGTGATACATGAATAATTAAGATGAGTTTTACAGGTTCTTTGGAGTTTAGACAGGGCTTAATTAGCTTTGCTTAGCTCTTTTTTGTAGCCTAGACTTGAGTGGATCCGGAATCGTAGACTTAAGAGGTGCGTTTGTGTTTTTAATGGTGGAAAAGAAGATAGATCTAGACTTCTTAGAATGAGTGGAGGGAAGGGATCAAGAGAATAGAGAGAGATAGGGAACTAATCTTGTCCCTTTTCTTAGGCATTGGATATCCCTTTATATAGAAGCATAGTCCCGAAATTTTCTTGGAGACCAAGTTCACATTTACAATTGTTTCGGGGTGAATTGGTAATTTATTATGAGTCTTAATGAAGCAACAATAATCAAATATCAAATATAATAAATCTTAATTAACAGTGATTAGATGACAATTTCCAACAATAGCCTCCTTGCACTTGAGAAAGGAATTTCTCAAATATTTCTTTCTTAAGTGCAAAAATTCTTAAGTGTCACCTTCATTCTATGGTGTCTTGAAGCCTTACCACTTGTTTATGCTGCAAGAAGCTTAAACTTTGAAGGAATAATTCATTTTACTTATAACTTTTACAATAGAGATATGTTCACGTAGTAATTTGCAAGAAATCATGTCAATAGATATGTAATAATTTATGCTTCAAAACATACTTGTGAAGAGTGAAAGATTCCCCTTTTGAGAACTAGGAGCATTAGTGATTATTCATGAGACGCACTCTCTGGTTATATAAAACTATATTTTATGGAGAACCCCCCTAGTTATTCTTTCTAGCATTTGCGTTCGGTCTTTCTTGTTCATGAAAGCTCCCAAGTTACTAATACTTAATATTTTGGACAGAATACATAAGTTGTATAAATGAATGCATTGGATATAATGTGAGAATATAATATATGAATGGATTATGCGCTTAATAAACTATTACTTTTCACCTTACCACTTGCTGGAGCATGCTTTCGAGTCTGGGTTGAAGATTCCGAAAGTAATAAACTTTAGTTGCTTTGTTGCATTTCAGTCCCCTTTTAATTCTTTACCTCTATATTTGGACTTTGTTGGCAAGCTTTATACACGTCTTCTAAATTTCAAACTTCATTTCCGGACTTTGCTGCATAAGTTCATACGTGCTTTGTACATCTTGTTTGCGTTTTGTGTAGGCTGCACTGTCTAGTCTCATACACGCTTTCATTTGGGACTTTGGTGCGCTTTTTTGTGAATTGCGCTGTCACGTGTGAACTTCACTTTCTAGCTTCGCTGCTCAAGTCTCTTGTGCACTTTCTTCAAACCGTGCTTGTCACGCGCGCTTTATACACATTACGCTGTCAAGCGCATTTTTCAAATGTTGCGCTGTTAAGTCTCATACTCGCTAATTTCTCTTTAAGATTCTTTTTACCTTCCAGTTTGCTTTTGAGTCAGATTTATTTAGTGAGTATAACTATTCATTTGGATTTATTGTTTTATTCGACCTCTAGCCCCCTTTCTTTATGAATATATGCTTTCCAAGGCATGTGTTCATAAAGAATTGCATACATTTTTTCCTATTTTATTTTTTATGCTTCGTTGGTTTTGATGGATAGTTCGCGCTTTGTTCTTGACTGAATCATGTTATCTTAAGACTTTTCTACTATTTTGTCTTTTCTACTTGTGTTTTTTGCGTTTGTTCTAATTTTCTCTTTCAACTTTGTTCTTGCTGGTCGGGTTTCACAACTCACCTATTCTTGTTTAAGTTTTGTCGGGTTTTCATGACCTTGCCGTTCTTGATTTAACTTTTGTCAGATTTTCACAACTTTGCCTTTGTTGATTTGACTTCTGTCCACGACTTTGTCGTTCTTGACTTGACTTTCGTCGGGCTTTTACGACGTTGTTGTTCTTGTGCTTTAACGACTTTGCCGTTTTTGTCTTGACTTTTGTCGGTCTTTCATGACTTTGCCGTTCTTAGTTTAACTTTTGCAGTCTTGTGTGGGCCATGTATGTCATCTACGTGTATTGTTTTTATTTTGGCAAATTAGATTCGCGAGACGGCCCAGCATAGATGCGCATCATGAATAAGTCTTGTGAATTAATAAGGACGTAAGCAAGTTTATGATGTATAACAAATATTATTTTTTAACTTAAACCATAAAATAATTATCATGAAAATCTTAATTTAAGTAAGGGAATATTCAACATCTTTGTTAAGCAGTCATGAAATCACGAAACGAAACAACTTTTAGTCGAGAGAATGTCAGAAAAGTGACTTGGGATGTGCAGCGTGCTCGTGTAAAGCATCTTTCGCAGAATCTTATGTTACAGTGTACCCTTGTTTTTAGCGTCCTCCACTAATGCTCGTGCACAGGAAAATATTACTCCCTCCATCCCATATTAAGTGTTGTTTAAGGTTATTACACACAATTTAAGAAATGTCATTAATTTTCTTATTTTTATACAAGTAGTTGTCCAACTTTCTATTATACCCCTTATTACTCATATTAATTAATGAGTCACATTTCTCAAACATTTATTTAAAACTCAACTACTCAAGGGTATATTTGGTAAAACATAACTAATGCTTCATTTAAACTATAAAGTGACAAATAAAATGGAACAATTTTTTTTTTCTTTTTGTCTAAAACGACACTTAATATGGGACGGAGGTAGTATAGTATAATATAGTAAGTTAGATTTTTTGGTATATTCATGACTTGTGGAATGCCTTCATAGCTTTATCTATTCTTTTTTTTTTTTCTCTTTTTAGTTTTCCCTTGCTCAAAGTAAACTTCAGGCTTAGATATTTCTTATTTAACTACAAGCTTTTGAAAATATTAGAGAGCTAAACAAGTTGTATTTTTTTTACAAGTACCATAGATTCATCGAAATTAGTAAGTAATAGTAGACTTCTTGTGTGATAAGGAGAGCTTATGTACCATTTAAGTTTTAAGTTTCAAAATCTATTTTACATATTGAAAATGGAAAATGGCCATTGCTAGCTAGTGTGGTACTTATATATGATTATTTTATGATATTATACTTTATGTTTTTACCTTATTTTGTTGCAATATTTAATATTTGAATTGGTTTAAGAGTACAGTTGAATGGTGTTGGGTTTATATTTAAATTGATAGTGCATAATATTGATAAATAGGTTTCATATTGGAATAAGCCGTCATACTATATATGCTGAGTGTATAGGAATTAAAAAAAAATAAATTAAAAAAATACTAAATGGTGTAGGCCTTGATCGACGCTTTATTGTGTGCATTTAAAAACACATAGCGTAGGCATGTGGCCGACACAGTTTTAGCGTCGACTATCCAACCATTAGATAGGCTTGCTAGCATTGAAGATTTGTGGGGGCCATTTAAATTTGCTTAGGCTATTGTGTCGGCCAAGCCTACGCTAATTTGTGTCGGTCTTGAAGTCGGCACAAATTAGTTTGCATCAACCCAAATGGTGTCGTCCATGACACTGACGCAAGACCGACACAAATTCTCGAAATAGCGTAGGCTTTTGACCTACCTTTTTAGCGAATTTCTCAAAATAGCGTAGGCTTTTGACCTACCTTTTTGCGTACCTGCTTCTCAAAATAAGCAAAAAAAATTGTTATTTTTTTATTCTGATTATTTTGAGAAGCACAAACAAACAGACTAAAAATTTTTATAAGTACTTTATTAAAAAAAATACTTATTTTACCAAATAAGCTGAAACGGTCTGACTCTCATTTACTAAACAAAAAACATTATAGTAAATGAGAAGTGGACACTTTTAAAGACTTTCCGTGGCTTTTGACATTCTATTATCGAATCTAGTTAAAAAACTTGTTGGCCTATATAGAAAAGGCTTATTAGCCTATTTAGTGGTATGTTGGCCTATTTAAGATATGCTTGTTGTCATTTTTAAAGGACTTAGGACAAAGTAGACCAATAAATAGGCTTACCCTAGACTTAGCCTAAAAAATGAGCATATGATAAGCCAACATGCCCCTAATAATTATGAAATAGGTTTGGCCAGACATGTTTTCACCCCTAGTTAGTGCAAAAACAAGAAGTACAATATAAATTTTATAATAACATCATTTATTTTATATACTATTAATTTTACATAAAATTTATTAACGAATAATATTTTAATATTTTATAATTATATTATCAATTCTTATTTATTATGAAATTAATTTTTTATATTTTAATAAATTAAGTCACAAGTTTGATTATAATATCCTTTTATGTGAAATAATATTTATATTATGTAAAAACAAAATTACTACTACATTACTATTTTATTTTTTAATATTTGTTATTAATTTTTATTTATTTTTTATAATTTTTAATTATTTGAATATATATACATGATAAGAAAAGTATGTTAAGTTTCCATAAGGGGAGTGGGGATGGGTAGTTAAACCTTTGTGAAATAGAAATAGTGGATATCAGCGAAGATATTTTTGTATTTAACCATCTTATGCATGCCCATGGGTTGCTAAAAAAATTCACCTTTTATCGGGTACATTATCTTACTTTTTCTGGTATGCCATGTCACTTTTTCTAATCAAACGCAAGACAAATATTTTTATTCTATCTAGTCCTACAAATCAAACACCTTTTTTTTTTTTATAATAATCAAACACACCTTTTATATATACTCCTTCCGGTCCTTATTATAAGTCATTGTCAGACATTACTGGTGGTCACTACTATATAAGACCCTCTATCAATTGTTAAGAGCAATTATTATTATTTTTCATGTCTACTTATTATAATTAATGATTTTTTCAAATGATAGTGAAGTATAATTGATGCAATAAAGAAAGAGAATAGGGGTAGCTTTGGAAAATTGCGTAAATCTTTTAAAAATCAATGCATTAATTATTCTTTTTAGATGTTTTGTTAATAAGCGCAATTGTTTTTATGGATCATTATAAAAAAGGATCGGAGGGAGTATGTTATGGATGTTTTATAAAGTATTCGTTCATAAAAGAGTAAATCTAAGGTTTCGTTTGGGGTTGGAATTAATCAATTTTGGCTTGATTTATTTTTGGCTTATAAGCGACTTTTAAGTAAAAGCTGAAATAAGAGCTTTAAAAAAAAACTTAAAGTTGTTTCATAGTTTCATTATTTTGCACTTTATAAGCTATTATTTGTTTGATAAAAATATTGTGTCAACTTTTTCAAGTTACTTATCATTAACTGTCATATTTATTTGATATAAGAAAATAAATTATCAATATAAATTTTTTAAAATGAAAGTTGCAATAAAAAATAATTCTTTGATAAAACTCAATATTTTATTTTTTTTAAAAAAATCAAACACAATATAAATTTATCAAAATGATAATTTAACATTAAAATTTTTTAAATATGTAAAATTTTAAATAATAATAAAATTCATAAATATTAAAGTGAAATGAATAATTGATAAATGAGAAGAAGCTTTTTTGAATGTTTTAGCAAATTACTTTTTTTACAAAGAAAGAAGGAAAATATATTCAAGATTTCAAGTGTTAATTAGAATATATGGGTATTAATTACGATTGACTTACAAAATAAGTCAGTTTTTTTTTTTGAAAAGCTCATATTTCTAGCTTTTGGCTTAAAAGCTAGCTTTTTATTTTTTGTAAAAAAAAAATCAGATTAAATTTAAGAAGTTTATCACGAATTTTATTTAGCCAAGCTTTTAAAAGAAGCAAAAAAAAAAAAGTTAAGCCCAACATTACCTAAATATCTTTATATAAGATATTCCTATAAATTATCTTACATATATTAATTAAGTGAAGTATTTAATGCTTTTATTATCCAAGATATTATACGTACTGTACCATAGTAACCATACCGTGCTCCTAGGCCATAGAGGCACACTACTAACTAACCTAAGTGACGTTTGTTTCCAGGTTTAGAAAAAATATTTTTGGAAATGTATTTAGGAATGTGAAATTTTCATATTTATTTTAAGGCTTAAAAGAAGATTCCCGGACATCATTTATTTTCGGGAATATTTTTTCTTTGTATTTTATGTAATCTCTATTCCCATGGTAAAAGGTGGGTAAGTTACTTTTCCATGGGAATATAGGTAGTTATTTTATATTTTACTCGCAAATACCATTTTTTTTTATTTTTCTTTTTTGGATTTTTCATTTGAAATTCAAAAAGTATTCCTAATGATGTTAATTTTATTAAACACTCTTTTATAAAATGTTCAAAAATATACATTTTTAGAAATACACAAATTATCAAAAATAAAATGCCTGAATTTTTTTTATATTCCTCGAAGCTAACGTCCTCTAATTTGTCAATGTTATGTATCTAATTCATTGTATATATATATTTTTCTTAATCTATATAATTGCATTACATTGTTGTCCTATTACTAGTTATCTTTTACTTTTTTATTGATTAAATAATTAAAATAAATAATATTATATCCAATAAAAATATTTTCATATTATTACATGTAACATTATTATAAATCAAATAGATTTTAAATTTTATTGAAATTTTTTCAAAAGATTGTTAAGAAAAAAAATTAAAAACCAAACAACTTCTTTAAAATGTCTGGGAATAAACATTACTGAGAATATATTCCTGACAATAAGATACTCGGAAATATATTTTCAAACCTTGAAACAAACGCCCACTCTAATTACAAATTGGAGAATATTACTTAGAGCTCAAAATGGGTTAGTTCGACTAGATTCACCTGAACACCCATCGAGTCTGAATCAGGTGCCACATGTCACATATGGATTAAAGTTATCCGCCAAGACTTTCTCGCCAAACAAAAATCCATGATTCGGGCTTGTTTGAAATAGTTTTGGTTTTTAGTTTTTAAAAATTGTATTATAAAACAGTTTTCAGAAACAATTTTACAATTTTTAAAAAAAGTGAGAGGAGTTTTCAATACAAATTTTTGTGTAAATTCAGAAAATTGAAAACTGAAAACTCATATTTTGGTTTTTAAATACTGAAAAACAAAAACTATTCTCGAAAACTGTTTTTGAAAACTCGACTGCCAAACGGATTTGTTAGTTTTCTGTTTTTAAAAATAGAAAAGTGTTTTAAAAAAGAGAAATCGAACAAGCCCTAATAAAAGGACGTAGCATAACTTATTTGTAAATTAAAAGAGCAATCCTAAATTTTCCCATACTAAAATGTTCTCATATTTTCTTTCTATAAATAAAATATATTCCTATACAAATCCTTTCAAAATAGTTAAAAAATATGGAGATAAAATAAAAGAATGTAGCATAACTTATTTGTAAATTAAAAGAGCAATCCTAAATTTTTCCATACAAAAATATTCTTATATTTTCTTTCTATAAATAAAATATATTCCTATATAAATTCTTTCAAAATAGTTAAAAAAATATGGAGATAAAATAAAAGAATGTAGCATAACTTATTTGTAAATTAAGGTTTCTTCTACCATACACATCCCAAGTGGTGTATGGTACACCATATAAAAAAATGTATATAGAACTCAACCGAAAACGTTTAATATAATAATAAATTATGTATTTTATATGTATGTATATTTCTTTGATTTTTTTAATTTTAAACGGATTATAATCAATTAAATAATTTCATGACTTGTGTATGGTATAGCACTTAGAAATTTGTGAATGTTAAAATCTACCTATAACAGGTTAAAAAAACTTTAAGAATAATAAATATGAATAAACAAAAGGTGTACGGAATGGTACATTTAATTTAAAACTACATTTAATTCATATTTTCTAATTGGTGTATGGTACACCACTTAAAAAGTGATATATCCTAAAATCTACGGTAAATTAAAAGAGGAATCCTAAATTTTCCATACAAAAATATTCTTATATTTTCTTTCTATAAATAAAATATATATATTCCTATATAAATCCTTTCAAAATAGTTAAAAAATATTGAGATAAAATAAAAGAATGTAGCATAACTTATTTGTAAATTAAAAGAGCAATCCTAAATTTTTCCATACAAAAATATTCTTATATTTTCTTTCTATAAATAAAATATATTCCTATATAAATCCTCCTTTATGATATATTCCTATATAAATCCTCCTTTATGATATCTTACACAGGTAGAATTGTACAATTGCTAGAAGTGATCAACTACTCTTTGCAATTATGTGATACATTGAACATATCTATGGTCAATATATTTTTGAAGCATATCAAATCTTATAATTTAATAAAAGAATCATATTTGATTCACTCTTTTACAGACAAACTAGATGTAGAGATTTGTTTCAATATAAAGTATATACATGTACATATTATATTGATATTTTGACCAACTTTTAGTCAAAGTTTGAAATCAAATTAAAGTGTCAAGAAGTTAAATGAAACGGATATTATTCATGTCTATCTTTTAGACATATATTCATATATAAATAACACACAAAAAACTACTTTTCATCATCACCTTGTCCATATTCTTAGTGCATGTTATATTTGAGAGATACATATCTCTTATAATTCATTTTAAGTTGAGTTCATGGCATCAACATATGCAAGGAATGATTTGGAGATGGAAAGAAGAAATCACCGAAGTTGGCCCTCAGGGAATTTTCGAGCAGGGTGGACAGTAGATCCATATGTGTTCAACATAAGAGGTAGCCACACTCAAGAGGATAACGAACAAGATCTCAAATGGGCAGCGATTGAACGCTTGCCAACGGTAGATCGAATGCGAAAAGGAATTCTAAGCCTAATGCTTGATAACGGAAAGCTTGTGTATTGCCAAGTTGATGTTAACAATCTTGGATTTCAAGACAAGAAGTTGTTATTGGATAGTGTACTAAAGTTTGTGGAAGAAGATAATGAGAATTTCTTTTACAAACTCAAAGACAGAATTGATAGGTGTTTAATATTGACCTACGTGCATTTTTTATTTTTATTTTTATTTTAGTCTTCATTCTATTTCTTATTTTCTAAAATCTTACAAAGAAAAAGCTCAAAATGCTGGTGTATTTGATTTGTATTTTCATGTTCTGTTTCTTATTTTATGAAATTTCGCTAAGAAAAAACTGAAAATACTGAATTTATGTTTCTAGCATTTTTTTTATAAAATTTCATAAAACAGGAAACAGAATGAAAAACAAAAAATAAAAATGCAAACCAATAAACATATTTGAAATTTTTTGTTACCCGCATTTCTAATTTTTTCTTTATAAAATTTTAGAAAATAGAAAACAGTACATGGAAATGAAAATGAAAATCAAGCATGCCCTTAGTGATCCATATTATTTATTCCCTCTAATATTTTATTAATTAGATTAATTTTTTTATGATACAGGGTGGGGATTAAAATTCCACAAATTGAAGTCCGCTATGAGAATTTATCAGTTGAGGGAGATGTGTATGTTGGAAACAGAGCACTTCCTACCTTACTTAATGTCACCCTCAACAATTTTGAGGTATTTTTACTTTGTTTCTCCAAAATCTTAACCCCTGTTTATTTGAAGAATCATATTTTTTCTGATTTCTCTAGTTTTATTAACTATATGTTGGACAATTTTATGATAAAGTATCTAGAATTTTCCTTAATTTTATATAATGTCGGTCCAACTAACTTTTTCTAATTCATTTATTGTGCTTTATAGCGGATTCTGGGGTTGTTCCACCTTGCACCTTCCAAGAAGAGAAGAGTTCATATTCTCAAAGATGTTAGTGGAATCATCAAACCATCAAGGTAGCTATTATAACAAATCCCATGAGAATATAATTAATATACTACTAAAACTTGAAAACATTCAAAATGAATGAATTTACACTATTAGAAAAACTCTATTTGATTACCATGGAAATCAGTCACTAAACTTGTTTATTCGGTCGTTAAATATGTTAGCAAATGAATTAACGACCGAACTAAAGCCCAAAATTGTTAGCAACGTGATATTAGCTACAAACAGTCTTGGTTATTTGGTCGTTAAATCGTCAATCTTTTCTAGTACGGTTTACTTGACTAACCCTAATTTTTTTTTATCGGCGACTAACCCTAATTTGACATTGTTATCCTAGGATGACCCTACTTTTAGGTCCTCCAGGTGCAGGGAAAACAACATTACTAATGGCACTTGCTGGGAAGCTTGATGGGAACTTAAGGGTTTGTTTGTTATGTTTCAATTCAAATACTTTCCACACATTATCTTATATATATGTATATTTTTTCATTGACAAATTGAATTTGTGTTATGATTAGGCTTCTGGGGGAATCACATATTGTGGGCACAAACTAAATGAATTTGTTGCTAAAAAGACTTGTGCCTATATAAGTCAAGATGACCTTCACTATGGAGAAATGACAGTGAGAGAGATATTAGATTTTTCAGGACGTTGTCTAGGTGTTGGGACTAGGTATGAAATGTTGGAAGAACTTTCAAGAAGGGAAAAAGAAGCAGGAATTAAGCCAGATCTTGAGATTGATGCATTTATGAAGGCTATATCCATTTCTGGCCAAAAAACTAGTTTGGTAACTGATTATATTCTCAAGGTTTGTAATTGTTTTGGATTCTTGTCAATGTTACACCTATGCTTTGAGTTACTTTTTGTTTGCTTTTTTTTTGTTATGTGATGTCATTCGTATTCTTATCTTATAGATACTTGGATTGGATATTTGTGCTGATATTATGGTCGGTGATGGTATGAGAAGGGGTATTTCTGGCGGACAAAAGAAACGTGTCACAACAGGTCAATTATTTCTCTTATTGATATTTAATTTAACCATTGTGTTTGAGTTATAAACTATAAAATAATTAGTTTTTCTAATGGAAACTTATGAGTAGTACTTAAGAATCAAATGCAGTTGTTAAATATTTTTCATAGAATAAATAATAATTATTAAATAAATTCTTTTTGATCTATAAATGTTTTTTTTTTAAAAATACTTGAGTCATGTATTTTCCTCCCTATATATAATTATGTTAAAAGTTAAACTTATTTGTTCTCAAGAAAACTTATTTGTTCTCAAGAAAAATCTCATAAGGCTGTAGCATATTTTTTTTTTAAATATATATTTTTTTTATCATTTTTTATGTTTATGTAAATCTTTGTATTTGTTTCACTAAATAACCTATACTTTACTTACTTTTTAATGAGAGTGGTATAATATTTCACCTAATTAAAAAAAATTAATTAAAATGATAGTATTGTTGCTAAAATTTTTACTTTTGATGTTTTTTTTCTGATAATCGAGAGAAAATTACACCAACTTTCCATTTCCATGAGGTTTGTCCCAATACCCTATTATACCAAAACATGTTTGTTTGCAAAATCACACTTACCTCAAAATTTATTGGTCCTTTATAGCGACATTTCCTACATATAACACCGAAATCTTTACAATTAACAATTTTCATATAGTATATTAGTAGTTAACTACTAAAATTTACTTAATATTTTAGTTGTAACTTATTATAGGGGAGATGTTGGTGGGACCTGCAAAGGCACTCTTTATGGATGAAATATCAACAGGACTAGACAGTTCTACCACTTTTCAAATATGCAAGTTCATGAGGCAAATGGTTCACATCATGGATGTAACCATGGTGATTTCTCTTCTACAACCAGCACCAGAGACATTTGAACTTTTCGACGACATCATTCTACTTTCAGAGGGTCAAATTGTATACCAAGGTCCGCGCGAAAACGTCTTAGAATTCTTCGAACTCAAGGGTTTCAAATGTCCTCCAAGAAAAGGAGTTGCTGATTTCTTACAAGAAGTAACATCCAAGAAAGACCAACAACAGTACTGGTTCAGAAGAGAAGAGCCTTACAGATATGTCTCTGTTTCTGAATTTTCGCAGTTTTTTCATAATTCATATCACATTGGAGAGCACCTTGCAACAAAATTCAAGGTTCCCTATGACAAAACTCAAACTCACCCTGCTGCATTAGTGAAAAAGAAGTATGGTATATCAAACTGGGAACTTCTGAAGGCATGTTTTTCTAGAGAATGGCTGCTCATGAAGCGCGACACGTTTGTTTACATTTACAAGATAGTTCAGACACTGGTGTTAGCTGTTTTAGGGTTTACTTTGTTCCTTAGGAGTGAGATGCCAGTAGGGACCATTGAAGATGGAGCAAAATTCTTTGGAGCATTATTTTTTTGTTTATCAAATATGATGTTTAATGGGACATCAGAACAAGCCATGATTGTTTCAAGACTTGGTGTGTTTTACAAACAAAGGGATCTCATGTTCTACCCTGCATGGGCATTTGGGTTACCTATATGGCTTCTCAAGATTCCAGTATCTTTGGTGGAATCAGGGATATGGATTGCCTTCACATACTACACAATTGGATTTGCTCCTGCAGCTAGCAGGTATGTACAATATAATTGTCGGACATAAGTTCACATCGCTTGTCTCACTCTTCAAGATGCAGTTTAAATACCTATTAGGCTACTTCTTATATTGTCAATTGCTTTTGTGCTTGTTTTTTTGTTTTTGTTACAATGCCAATAAAACTTGTATTTTTTTGGATTAGCTAGCTGGAGTGGAAACAAATTCCAAATTAATTAACACTAATTATGATAATTTTATTTGAATTTGTCAGGTTTTTTCGACAATTCTTAGCATTGTTTGGCGTTCATCAGATGGCTATCTCAATGATTCGACTCATTGCTGCTCTTGGTAGAACACAAGTTGTTTCTAATATATTGAGTGGCTTGACTTTTCAAATAGTATTTGTGCTTGGAGGATTTATTGTTTCTAAAGGTCAGCCACCAATCACACTTTTAATTATTTTTTAAAATAGTTTTCTGTTTTTAAAAACATAAAATTAAAAAATTTCATTTGATAAATTAGTTTTCAAAAACAATTTTCGAGAACAGTATGCATTTTTTAGTTTTTTTAAAACTATCTAGAATTTGTTTAAATTTTCAGTTTTCAGTTTTATGAACTTGCATATTAATTTATATTAAAAACTCTTTTTTTTAAAAAAAAAATTGTTTTATAATATAGTTCTGAAAATTTAAAAATAAAACTGAATCAAACTGACTATAAGATTAAAATATCTTATGTTCCATACTATACTTTTTATTCATATTATTTGTGATTTTTAACAAGTACTTATTCAACAAATTAAATTTGTGTTATACTTGCAGATGATATTAAGCCATGGATGATTTGGGGCTATTATGTTTCTCCCATGATGTATGGTCAAAATGCCTTAGTAATAAATGAATTTTTAGATGAAAGATGGAGTAAAGTAAGTATTTCTCACTATCTTATCATCTAAATTAAATTCAAATGCAAAACAAATTGAATATATTATTTAGTTAACTCTTTACAATTTCAAATATGATTTATATAAATTGCAGCCAAATACAGACCCAAGAATTGATGCACCTACAGTTGGAAAAGTACTTCTCAAGTCTAAAGGATTTTATACAGAAGATTATTGGTTTTGGATATGCATTGGAGCCTTGTTTGGATTTGCTTTTCTTTTCAACATTCTCTTCATTATTGCATTGGCTTATTTGAAACGTAAGTTTATGCCTTATTTTTGTTTTAAAATCCTTAAATGATTGGGATTTTCATTTTTTATGAACCTTTTAATAATATATATCAAAATCAAATTTCAGCTTTTGGTGATTCAAAAGGATTCATCACAGATGGTGACAAGACGAATGAAAATTCAACTTCTAGACAACATACCATTGAAGGTTTTAAGATCTTGTTCTTTTCCCTAATTTCTTTGTGATTTTAAGTGCAATTCATTATTTTTATAGAAATGTTAGGTAAAACTATATAACAAGCAATACTGTATGTAAATTTTACTGTAAACCATTGTTGAGATTGGTGGTTGACGCTGACTTTGAACTGGGTAGGTCTGCCCTCAACCTAAATTTTTTTCTACCAATTACAAAACCAGCAACACTAATTTTTGCTAAAAAACAATTAGTTAGTAATTTAGTTGCACTATTTCTACTAGATGAATTTGAGTTTTTGGAGTATAGATTCTATTCTTCATAATTATGTAAAACTTTTAGAGAAATTTACTTGAAAATTATTTTCATGCAATTAAATTATTTAACAATGCTATCATTTAATACTTTGCCTTCTTGTTAATAGGAGGTCTAAGTATGAACAAGTCAGTGGAAAATTCTACAGAAATTGTTGGTTCTTCTAATCAACAACAAAGAACAAGAACAAGAGCAAGCCTATCATTTCAACCTCTTTCACTTGTATTCAATCATGTGAATTACTATGTAGACATGCCACATGTAAGTTTCTCAACTATAACTAGTACATACTTTAATTTTATGATCAAGAAATTAATTAATATTTATTTCCAGCCCAAATACATCCATTGTCAATTTCACCCGTGTTAAGACATCTTATTCTTGAGAATATTTTCTTTATTTTGTTTTATGACATCAGGAAATGAAAAGTCAAGGAATAAATGAAGAAAGACTTCAACTACTACATGATGTTAGTGGTGCATTTAGACCTGGAATATTAACAGCACTAATGGGTGTTAGTGGTGCTGGGAAGACAACACTAATGGATGTTTTAGCTGGAAGAAAAACTGGTGGATACATTCAAGGAACTATTACCATCTCTGGTTACCCAAAGAATCAAGCTACATTTGCTCGTGTTAGTGGTTATTGTGAACAAAATGACATTCATTCTCCATATGTCACCGTTTATGAATCACTATTGTTTTCGTCGTTGCTTCGCCTTCCTTCAGATGTAAAGACTCAAACACGAAAGGTGAATTCATGCAAGTTTTATCATTCTTTTATCATCACTATTATATAATTGACTTTTAGCAACATCTGAAAAATGTTGTCAAATCACTAAAAATGTTGCTTTTTGTGCATTAGCAACATTTTTAGTAAATCTTATATATAGATTCTGTTGCAAAAAGATTTTAACTACATTTCAAAGTTAGTGTCGTTTTTTAAAATGATAAATAATTTCAATATGAATTTTTAGTGTGATTAATGTCGTTTTGAGTTAAGAGTTTCACTCTGGTACAGAACCATCAATAACCTCCGTATGTAACAAACTCTAACAACACCATGGTAGTATGTATAAAAGGTCACTGCAATGTTATCAAAGTGAAACTCAAACTCTAATTAGAAAATGACTCCAACTACACACATAAGTTTTGTCTATTCTATATTTATGTTTTGTTTGTACTTATGATGTAGATGTTTGTGGAAGAAGTTATGGAATTAGTTGAGCTTAAACCAATCAAAGATGCACTTGTGGGCCTTCCAGGCTTGGATGGTTTATCAACTGAACAAAGAAAAAGGCTAACTATTGCTGTAGAGCTAGTTGCAAATCCTTCAATCATATTCATGGATGAACCAACATCTGGCCTTGATGCTAGAGCCGCCGCTATCGTCATGCGAACCGTAAGAAACACAGTAGACACAGGAAGAACTGTTGTATGCACAATTCACCAACCAAGCATAGACATTTTTGAAGCTTTCGATGAGGTAAGTTCAAATTCAAAATCATCAAGAGTATTTTTTTATAAGCAAAATGGACCCACATTGGTTAATTAGAGTTGATTTATTTAGATTGAAATCATAATTGTAATTTCTCTATATTGCATATCTATATCTTCATATTTTATTTACTTGTTATTGCAGTTATTGTTGATGAAAAGAGGAGGACAAGTTATCTATGGTGGACCTCTTGGTTACCACTCACAAAAGCTCATAGAATATTTTCAAGTAAGTGTTTAGGCTTTAATTTGATATCTAAACTTTATACTTTGAGCATTGTAGGTTACTTAATTAAAAATTCAGTTTTTTTATATATATCTAATATTCATGTTATGTTTTTAGGGTGTAGCAGGGGTTCCAAAAATCAAGGATGGCTATAATCCTGCCACATGGATGCTTGAGATCAGCACTCCTTCAATTGAGGCACAACTTGGCATAGATTTTGCAGAGATCTATGCTAACTCTTCACTTTACCAGTATGTTTTTTTTATATATCTTATATATAACATGAAAATTTCAATGAGATAACAATATTTTCTCTGTTCCTTGTTTAGATGGAATCAAGAGCTTATCAAAGATCTTAGTATTCCAGCACCAGATTCCAAGGACTTAGTCTTCCCAACCAAATATTCCCAATCATTTTTTGTGCAATGGAAAGCTTGTTTTTGGAAGCAATATTGGTCATATTGGAGAAATCCTCCGTATAATGCTGTTAGACTCTTCTTTACATTTGCCATTGGACTAATGTTTGGTCTAATATTTTGGCAAAAAGCCAAGACAGTGTAAGTTATTTAATAAGTATTCTTCTTTTGATTTGTCTAAGATATTGAAACCAAAACATATAACCTCCATATTTAACTAAATTGCATTTTGAATTAATAGTTTGACATTGATGTTTTGTAGCAAAAAACAAGAAGATTTATCTAATCTTTTGGGAGTCATGTACTCTGCTGTAATGTTCCTTGGAACTATGAATGCTATGGGAGTCCAACCAGTTGTTGATATAGAAAGAACTGTTTTGTATCGCGAACGTGCAGCAGGGATGTATTCAACATTGCCCTATGCGCTTGGTCAGGTATGTCTGTCAAACGATATTATATATTTTTATTAGATAGATTTTTCCCTTCATAAAAAAATGTGTTATATCTATGATGATCATAAACTTCATTATTTATGTGTAGGTGACAGTAGAGGCAATATACAACTCAATTCAAACAGCCATTTATACTGTTTTGATTTACTCTATGATGGGGTTTGAATGGAAGGCATTGAAATTCTTTTCATTCTACTACTACATGTTGATGTGTTTTATCACCTTCACATTGTATGGGATGATGATTGTTTCCCTCACTCCAAGTTATCAAGTTGCTTCCATCTGTAATTCATTCTTCTTGTCTATCTGGAATTTGTTCTCTGGATTTGTGATTCCTAGAACGGTATGTCTCTCTACCATTTTCATGTATATAATATTTTATTTAATGCTTAAAATTAGTTTTATTTTATTTTTTTAAAAAATTATACCAACCTCTCCAGAAGTTTACGTATATTACACTTGTCCCTTCCTTGTTTTTGAAATTACACTTAACCTCCTGAGAGAGTAAGTGTAATGTTCCTGAGAGGAAAGTATAATAAAGTTTTGAACCTCAGGGAATAAGTGCTATCAAGTTTCAAACTCCAGGAAGATAAGTGTAATTTCAAAAATTAAAAGAAAATAAGTGTAATATATGTAAACTTGAGGGTTAATGTAATTATTCATATTTTTTTTACATATTAAAACTTAATTAAATATTACATAAATATTTCAGCAAATTCCTATATGGTGGAGATGGTACTATTGGGCTTCTCCAAATGCTTGGACAATTTATGGACTTGTAACCTCTCAACTAGGTGACCAAAATGCACAAGTAGAAATCCCAGGAGCTGCAAATATGGGCCTAAAGGAACTTCTCAAAGAAAATTTGGGTTATGATTATAACTTCCTTCCAGTGGTTGCAGCTATTCATGTGGTTTGGGTTGTTCTATTTTCATTTGTGTTTGCCTATGCCATAAAGTTTCTGAACTTTCAAAAAAGATAAGTTAGAATATTTTATTTATTTAGTCATGTTTTAATTCAAATGTATGTTTTTTTTTTGGTATATGTAAATGTAAGTTTCAACTCATCTCAATTTTGTTTATCAAAAAGAAAAAAACTTCTATACTTTGATATTGTCTATAAGTTTGGGTGCTTTCTGGTGTGCATTTGTAAGATTTATTTTGTAATACATCATAATGGGCAACATTTATTTATGTTTTAAAACGTCTATTATTCATTGAATTGGAGTTGATTCATAAAGTATCAATAAGAAATTCCTTTCATTATTGTTAAACTCGGCTCGAACAAGTCGGTTAGACCGCCAAATCGGTTCACCGGCCACCCCACTGTTCAAGCCATGTATAGAATCGGACATTCAATAGACCTAGTTTAACCCCTTGAGACTTGACCGATTTTCATGGCTTGACCGGTTCGTGTAAAAAATATCAATCTTTCTATGCATATCAATCGAGTATTATTTCCTAAACATCCTGATTACTTGGTTACTTGTGTCAAAACATGTAATAACACAATATAACATCACAAACACAAAGATAAGATGAATTTACAAGCTTGTTGGTAAATAAAATATATGGTTTTAGAGAAACCATATGCAATTATATGGGACTAGATAAGAAATAAAAAAGAAAAAATAGTAAAAGAAAATTTCAGTTATTATCTTGACTAGATAAAAGATGCTAATAAGCTGCAAGGGGGAGGGAGGTATATGCTCAATTATATCTAGAGGGCCAAATGAGAAGAGACTAAAAAACTTATGGTAGGGGAAAAAACGTGTATTGAAGTCCTCAATTAGTGTTAAGTTAGCTAACTCATTCTTATTGTAGGGGAAAAATTCATCATGACAATAGATAAGATCATGGAAATGAAAATGAATATGAAAAATTCATCATGCTGGTAACTCATTCTTTAATTCAATTCCATTACTATTGTTCTTTTGGTTTAATTTGTTCTACTTTAGTGATTTGATATTTCTATTAGGAATTTACCACGCTTAGTTTAGGTATGTTTTAATTGTTAGACGCAGATGACCATTTTTGCATAATTAACATAATTACATAGTAGACAAGTCAAAGATAAGATCATAAAGGACTAATTTATTATCTTCGCTTTTAACAAGCTATTGAATTAACAAACTCTTAAGTTTTCTGTGCTTCCTCTAGTTTCAATTCTTTAGTGACAATTTAGGGGATTAATTAGAAGGAAGATAATTGTTAGTGCATGACCATCTATCTATATCTATATGTAAACTTCACTTGAACCAAGCCTTTAATGCTCTTTACAATTTTTTTTATTGCTATTTATCCTATTTTCACTTTATCTTCATAATTACAATAGAATTGTATATATTACAAATTATTCAATATTTTTAAAATTATATTATTGTCTATTGAAAAATATGTATTCTTCATTCATATGAAATATTATATTTAATATATAACAAATAACACGTATATATTATTGATCAAATAGTTCGAGTATCTATTTATAGTTATTTTGGTAAGTGTATGTTTAACTTTGTTTATTTATTTATTTTGTCTTCTCTTCTTCTTATAAGTGGAGTTGATCAGCCAAATACATTTCTTTTTAAAAAATAAATCTCTTCAAATTATAAGCACCTTATTTTTACTTAAGAAAAACTTTAAAATTATAAATCAAATTATTGAGGCTTTGCTTCTCTTATTTTAATTTTTTACTTACAAGTGACTTTTTAGTTAAGAATAACTCTAAAAGAAATAAATAAATAAATTATTGAGTTTTTGCTTCTCTTATTTTTATTTTTTACTTAAGAAAAACTCTAAAATTATAAATCAAATTTTTGAGCTCTTGCTTCTTTTATTTTTATTCTTATTACTTATAAGTGGTCTTTTAGTTAAGAATAGCTCAAAAATAATTTTTAAACAAACAACTTTACAGTGAAGAATAGCATCTATGTATCTATATTTATATATGAACTTTACTTGAACCAATAATTTAATGCTCTTCTCACTTTTTTTTCTATTTATTCTATTTTCACTTGAACTTCATAATTATAATAGAAATGTATATATTACAAATTATTAATATTTTTTAAATTATATTATTGTCTATTGAAAATCATGTATTCTTCATTCATATGAAATATTATATTATTTAAAATATAACAATTAATATGTATATATTATTTATCAAATGGTTCGAGTATCTATTTTTTATTATTTTGCTATGTGTATGTTTGATCCAGTTTATTTATTTATTTATTTTGTCTTTTCTTCTTCTTATAAGTAGAGTTGTGCAAAATATATATTTTTTTATATAAAAATCTCTTCAAATAATAAGCAGTTTATTTTTACTTAAGAAAAGCTCTAAAATAATAGTCAAATTATTGAGTTTTTGTAAATTATAATAGTTTAACATTTATAGAATAATACTATATATAACTAAAAATTAATCTAAAAATTAAACATTATATACATGAAAATTTCTTATTTACTTTATTATATATTTTTTCTATCATTAATACAGAGTAAAGTTGACTTGATTTGTATCATAATATAAGAGAAACAGATGATTAAAAAAAATCTTTCTTTTCATTAGTTTTTTAACCAAACTAAGTTTATCTATAACTTTGTGATATTCTAAATCTAAAGTTGATAAATCCTGAGAATATTTCAAATATTGCGCTCGGTGTTTGGATTGATATATATATTTTATTAATGCATTTAAATTCTTAGGTTTGTATATTAAATTTTTTTTATAAACTTTTACATATAATTTAAATAAACTTCATTGATAAATAATATATATATATATATATATATATATATATATATATATATATATATAAACACATGTGCAACTTATAATTTATGCAATGGTAATGCATTTAGGAAACTAGACAATAAAAGTGAAAAATTATTATAATAAGTAACATTGACACATAGTCCTTATGTGAAGAACAGTTCTAAAGGAAGAGACTCAATGAGGTCTTTATTTCGCAAAAAAAAAAAATCTAAGTATATACATACAATGCAATGACAACAAACAAATATAGGGGCAAATGTTATTGAATTTGGATGGATTATACTTGTCATCTTTTCTCAATGGCAATTATATAATACATTGTTGAGAGTTAAATCTTCTAAAGTGTTGACCTCTTATATTATGATAGATAAATTTTTATCCTAGATGATTATGAAAAATATCTAACCACCCCTAAAATATTGCCTATAATAATGAAGTGTTGATGACTTTCTTCAATATAACTATTTATTACTCATTTTCTTTCCAAAATATGACTTATTTTTATATTATGGGTCATCATTGAAACTCCTTTAATTTGAATATGTATGTCTTATAATTAGAATACATATGTAAAAAACTCGTGCGTTGCACGGGTATGATAGCTATTGATCTAATAATTGACATAGAAAGAGTAGTTAGCAATTAATTTGATAATGTAATTGAAGTGAATTCCAAAGTAAAAGAGGTAAACATAAGTAAACTCTAGAGTCTTAGGTTTTTCATAAGCCAATTTATTTTTTATTTTATTATTTACGTTGCATTATTTTTATACCCAACACACTTATAATGTCTAGCTTGTATAAGAATCAAAAGAATTTGGTAACTACTATTGCTCTCTTGAGTACGACAACTTATTCTTTTCACTATATGTCTAGCTTGTATAAGAATCAAAAGAATTTGGTAACTACTATTGCTCTCTTGAGTACGACAACTTATTCTTTTCACTATATTACTTGCACAACAGAAATACTTCTCCTTTCACCAATCTCGCACTTGTCACTACCATGTAATTAACAATCATCCATCTATATACATAATAATATATTTTTAGTCTTTTGAATAAGATTAAAATAAATAAAAGAAATTATTATTATTAGAAACACATTGAATGAAATGTAGGTGATTATGGATATGTTTGGTAACACAGAGTTATGACTTTTTTAAAAAATTATAGCTTTTTAAAACTCATATCATACATGATTTTGAAGAGACTCGACTCTTTTTTATATATATATGAGTTGAATTCATTTTTTCTAGTAGTAAGTGTTGTGAAACTTACTTTGCTTAATGGATCTATTATACAAAATTTTATATATAATTTAAAAACTTGTAAATGTTTTATCATTATACTTCAATTTAAAGGGTAATACACTTGTTAAAACATACAGAACTATTACCCATAACAAAGAAGTATTAAATTGAGCAAGTGTCTAACATCTACTCTTGTAATAAATAAAACCCCACTAGATATGATATATTATATGAAGAATTATATGTTTATGCTGCCGGTGTGAGTTTACACTTTCTTGAACAGAATTGAATAACTTTAATAAGACATTTACCCTTAGATTGAAAGTACATAACACATAAATCATATCTACAAAATTTTAGATAAAGTCCACCACAGCCTCATATTTCGGATATGCGGCGCGAGAGCAACCGATCCGCCACCAATAGAGTATTTTAGATTTGCAGAAAAAACTCACTGAGACATCTCGAACCAAATCACACAACTAAACATACTTTACTAAAATCTTAGAAATGATGTATTTCAAAATAAACTTTATATATGATAGGTAAAAATCAGTCAATATCAAGGCTAGAGCTTTGTTTAGATGACAGGAGCCATACTCAGCAAACAAAATTGAAAAAAAAACAAGAGAGTATCCCAATCTATCTTTTTTGGAAATTGAAGAATTTGATGGCATAGGCAAAAATGAACAAGAAAAGGATAACCCAGCCTACATGAACAATGGCAACCACTGGGAGAAACTCATAGTGAAAACCCAAGCTTTCTTTGAGAAGTTCCTTCAAACTCATGTTTCCAACTCCTGGTATTTCAACTTGAGCAGATTTGTCACCAAGTTGAGAGGTTACAAGGCCATATAATGTCCAAGAATTAGGAGAAGCCCAATAGAACCATCTCCACCACACAGGAATTTCCTGTGATTGGAGTAACATAAGTTTAATTAGATATGAAAAAAAAAACAGATTTAGTTCCAGCATAAAGTTACGAAAGAATTAACAGACACTTTAGTCTTTCACTTTGTAAGGACATGTTACTTTAGTCCTGACTTAAAAGAACGATCAATTTAAACTCCGATTTTTACCCTGATTAGTCATTTTAGTCCTTAACTTATAAAAACATTCATTTTAGTCAATAACATTCACTTTCATTTGTCATTAGTCCTAGGTTTAGATAGTAAAATGACCGATGAGAGTGAAAGTCAGGGACTAAATTGACAGAAAAGAGTGAAAGTCGGTAACTAAAATGATTGATGAGAGTGAAAGTAAGTACTAAAATGATTGTTCTACTAAAATATCTTATCCTCACAAAGTCAAGGTCCAAAATAACAGATAAAAGTGAAAATCAAGAAATAAAACGCCCTATTCTAAAGTGCAGTTAATTGAAAAAATATATATATATATATATCAAAATGGTAGATAACATACCATTCTAGGAATGGCAAAGCCAGAGAAGAGATTCCAAATGGTCAATAAGAAGGTATTACAAATTGCAGCAATTTGGTGATTTGGGGTTACTGCAACAACCATCATCCCATACAATGTGCAGTAGATAAAACACATGAGCATGTAGTAGTAGAATGAAAATAATTTCCATGCCTTCCATTCAAACCCCATCATGGAGTAAACCACCACAGTGTAAATGGTTGTTTGAATTGCATTATAAATTATCTCTACTGCCACCTACAAAATCAATGAATTAAAATGTGCTCGTCAAACACATACATAAAATTGAAAATGAAAACGTAAAGTAAACAGACCCTTAGATGTTATTTTTACCTGACCAAATGCATAGGACAATGCCGAATACATCCCCGCCGCTCTTTCGCGATACAGCACAATTCTTTCTGTGTCAACAACTGGTTGCACTGCCATAGCGTTCAAGGTTCCAAGGAAAACCACAGCAGAGTACATGGCTCCCAAAACATCAAATAAATCTTGTTGTTTTTGGCTACCAATAAATTCAATTAACAAATATATATCAGTTGTCAACTTAATTTGAATTTGCAGGATTATTAGAAGAATACCAAACACGTTTTCAACGTTTTCCGTTTCTCCTTAAAAAGTTTTAAAAAACACGAAACCGAATGAAAATATGAAATAAAAACGCATATCAAACAGGTTGTTCATGACTTACATGGTTTTGGCTTTATTCAAGAATATCAAACCAAACATTATTCCAATTGCTAATGTGAAGAAGAGCCTAACAGCATTATATGGAGGGTTTCTCCAGTAAGACAAATGCTGTTTCCAAAAGCAAGCTTTCCATTGCACAAATGTTGATTGGGAATACTTTGTTGGGAAGTGTAAGTCCTTGGAACCTGGTGTTGGGCTGCTAAGTTCTTTGATAAGCTCTTCATTCCTCCTTTAGAAAGTAGAAAGTAGAAACAAAATAATTTTATAAAAGTATAATTCTTGTCACATAATACAATATCACAATAATTAGGATTAAAAAGATATATCTCTTTTGAACTTTAGTGTATATGTACTTAGGTATAATTACTTTTAAAATGTGCAATTAAGTACAGTAACTTTGCGAAATGTGTATTTAGGTAAAAAAAGAATCACGTTTAGTGATGGTTTTTATCTAAATTAGCAACGGTTTTAATTGTCGTTAAATGTGATTTTATACTCGAGTGCATGCTTCAAAACGTACTGATACTAAAATTTACATTTTGAAAATTTTAATACTAAGCTACACATAAAAGAAAAGTTCAGAAGTCTAAAATGTTTTTAACCCTGCTAACTATTAACACAAATCACAAAGGAAAATGAAAAAAGAAAAGTTACTGGCAAAGTGTAGACTTAGCATAGATGTCCTTAAAATCTATGCCAAGTTGACCCTCAATTGATGGAGTAGTGATCTCAAGCATCCATGCTGCAGGATTGTACCCATCTTTGATTTTTGGAACCCCAAAAATCCCCTGAAAGTGAAACATGTATATTACAACTAATTGAAACTTCTCCTAATGAAAATGAAATTTAAATGATCCATGAGACTCTTGAGGAAATAATAAAGAAATACTTCAATACTCACTTCAAAATATTCTATCAGCTTATGTGAGTGATGACCAAGAGGTCCAGCATAGATAACTTGTCCTCCTCTTTTCATCAACAATAACTGCAATAAAAAGTAAATAAAATGTGAAAATATATATGCAATATAGAGAAATAGCAATTATGTTTTCAATTCTAAATAAATATCTGACCACAAATATCAACTCTAGTTAACATATGTGAATGCATTTCGCTTATAAACAAAATGCTCTAATGATTTTGAAATTGAACTTACCTCGTCAAAAGCTTCAAAAATGTCTATGCTTGGTTGGTGAATTGTGCATACAACAGTTCTACCTGTGTCAACTGTGTTTCTGACGGTTCGCATGACGATAGCGGCGGCTCTAGCATCAAGGCCAGATGTTGGTTCATCCATGAAGATGATTGAAGGATTTGCAACCAACTCTACAGCAATAGTTAGTCTTTTTCTCTGTTCTGTTGATAAGCCATTATTGCCTGGAAGCCCCACAATTGCATTTCTAATTGATTTAAGCTCAACTAATTCCATAACTTCTTCAACAAACATCTGATCACCAGCACAATTAAAACAAATTCTATATCAGATGCAAAATATTAGCCTTAAACAATCATTGTTTAATTAATAATTCGGTCCATATCAATTTTATATGCAAATTTTTAAGCTAAAGTTCCGTAACTTTACTCCTCTTATTTGTTCACCGTAAAGTTTCCTCTTAAATTTGCATGTAAAATGATAACATAGGCAAGATTGGCAAATCTAATATATCAAGGTTGAAAGTCAAGTATAAAACATTATTAACTAACTTCACTAACGGACTTTTAACTACCGAAAACTTTAAATAATTTGGTGGTAAAATTCAAGGGATGTCAGTGTAATTTCTCAACAAAAAAAAGTTTTCAACACACCTTTCGTGTTGTAGAGTTTACATCTGAAGGAAGGCGAAGCCATGCCGAAAATAACAGCGATTCATAAACGGTGACATATGGAGAGTGAATATCATTTTGTTCACAGTAACCACTAACACGAGCAAATGTAGCTTGATTCTTTGGGTAACCAGAGATGGTAATAGTTCCTTGAATGTATCCACCAGTTTTTCTTTCAGCTAAAACATCCATTAGTGTTGTTTTCCCAGCTCCACTAACACCCATAAGTGCTGTTAATATTCCAGGTCTAAATGCACCACTGACATCATGTAGTAGTTGAAGTCTTTCTTCATTTATTCCTTGACTTTTCATTTCCTGATGTTATAAAACAAAATAAAGAAAATATTGTCAAGAATAAGATGTTTTAACAGGGGTAAAATTGACAACGCACTGATATATTTGGACTAAGTTACGTATAGGACATCCTTAACAAACTTTACTAACGAACCTTTTATGTTAGGAAAAGTCTTTGTAATGAAGTGATAAAGTTTAGGAGAAGTCTGTGTAATTTATGAAATACGCATGAGTTGATATAATCTGACCAGTTTGTCAGTTAAATTTTTGTTTTTTTACATTTATTTAGAGTTAAAATTGGAATAGGGTAATTAAGTTTTTTAAAAATTAATACAATAATTATTTTTCATAAAGTGTGTAAAAAATGACTAAAGGCTTATATTATCAAACGAATGCAGTATACGAGTACACTACATTTTCTTTCATTCTATTTGTTTTGAAAATTATAAGACAAAGGTTAACTATAATGAAATGAAATATAAAACTAATAGAAGATAAGCACATACATAATTAAGAAGGATATATATATTTGTTAATAAAAGATGAATGCAATATTTAAATCCTTACATCTGGCATATCTACATAGTAGTTCACGTGACTAAATGCAAGTGAAAGAGGCTGAAATGGTAGGGACATTCCTGTAATTTGCTCTCGATCAGAAGAAACAGTCATTTCTGAAGGATTTCTCCTAGTTATATTTGTACCTGAACCTGAAATCCATAACAAACTAGTATTAAATGAAATAGTATGCATCATTAAAATCATTAATAATTTCAAAAAAAAAGCGTAAGATATTAAAACCTTCATTGATATGTTGTCTAGAGGTTGAGTTTTCTCCTTCATCCATGATAAAAGCTTTTGTGTCACCAAAAGCTGAAATTTTGATTTTAGATATGTGAAATTAAGGTTTATGAGTACTTGAATTTATTTATGAAAATTTAAAATAAAAGTTTCTTAACTTACGATTCAAATAAGTCAATGCAACAAGGAAGAGAAGATTGAAAAGAAAAGCATAACTCAACAAGGCTCCAATGCATATCCAAAACCAATAATCCTCTGTATAAAAGCCTCTAGACTTGAGAAGCACTTCTCCAATTGTAGTTGCATTTATTCTAGGGTCTGTGTTTGGCTGCAAAATTGGTAATTAAAAATATTTCACAACATTAATTTATTTGAACAGATCAGATATAATCTCAATGCAATTTTTTTTTTAACCTACTTAACATAGCCAATGAGAAACAAAAAATGAGAAAAATGATTTAATTTCTTACCTTTCTCCACCTTTCATCCAAGAATTCATTTATTATTATAGCATTTTGACCATACATCATGGGAGAAATATAATAGCCCCATATCATCCACGGCTTAATATCGTCTGCAGGTAAAACAGATAAATATGTTAAAATAAGTAATTGATAAAACCAACTATTAGGGCTACGTACGAAAGAAGAGTATAAGAACAAGAGAAGTTTAATTTTATTACTAAAAGTTTCCAAAGATGAAAATTAAAGGATTTAAAAGCAATTAGTGTCTTACTTTTGGCGACAATAAATCCTCCTAGCACATATACCAGCTGATTGATCAAACCACACAGTATATTAGCCATAACTGGTGTTCTTCCAACAGCACCCATAAGTCGAAACAGAGAGATAGCCATATGATGAACGCTAAATAACGCCAAGAATTGTCGAAAAAATCTGATGAAATAAAAGGATAATCGTTAATTTAGATATCTATTATTACTATCTGATCAAAACTCGTGGAGTGTTCGTACACTCGACTAAAATAATATTAAGTACCTGGAGGGCGAAGGAGCGAATCCAATTGTGTAATATGTAAGGAGAACCCATATTCCTGATTCTACAATTGAGAGAGGGATCCGAAGAATCCAAATGGGTAACCCAAATGCCCATGCAGGAAAGAACATGAAATCCCTTTGTTTGTAGAACACAGGAAGCCTAGAAACAATCATGGCTCGTTCTGGTGACCCATTAAACATCATGTTCACTAGACAGAAAAACAGAGCACCAAAGAATTTTCTTCCATCTTCAACACTTCCCACAGGCATTTCAGTTCTGAGGAACACACTGAATGTTATAATAGATATGATTGTTAACTGCGTTATCCTGAATGTGTAAACAAATGTGTCGCGTTTCATGAGCAACAATTCTTTCGCGAAACACGCCTTTAATAGTTCCCAATTTGATATACCATACTTTTCTTTTACTAAGGCTGCAGGGTGTGCTCTGTTTTTATCATAGGGAACTTTTAACTCTGATTCAATTTTCTCTCCTGTGTGAAAGAAATTGAAAGAATGTGAGAATTCAGGAACAGAGACATATCTGTAAGGCTCTTCTGTTCTGAACCAGTATTGTTGTTGATCTTTCTTGGATGTTACTTCTTGTAGAAAATCTGCAACTCCTTTTCTTGGAGGACATTTGAAACCCTTGAGCTCGAAGAATTTTAAGACGTTTTCGCGCGGACCTTGGTATACGATTTGACCCTCTGAAAGTAGAATGATGTCGTCGAAAAGTTCAAATGTCTCTGGTGCTGGTTGTAGAAGAGAAATCACCATGGTTACATCCATGATGTGAACCATTTGTCCCATGAACTTGCATATTTGAAAAGTGGTTGAACTGTCTAATCCTGTTGATATTTCATCCATGAAGAGTGCCTTTGATGGTCCTACTAACATCTCCCCTATATCCAGTTACAATTGAAGCAATTAATTGGAGCTATGGATTGATAGATAACAACAAATGTTAGTGCAAAAAAAAACTATGTAAATATGATAACAGTTAAAATTCAAATCCATTATATCTCGGTTAAAAGTCACTTGCAAGGTATCATTAACTAAGTTTATTAACGGACTTTTAGCAGCAAAGAAAGTATGTTTGTTTTTATAAACGAAAGTATGTATACTGGGATTCGGATCAAGGAGCTATTATTTAAAGTAACGCTTCTCATCCACTAAATTAACCAATTGAATGCAGCAGAGAAAGTATGAGTAATGAGGTGGTAAAGTTCAGGAGAGATCTGAGTATCTGTAAGAGTATAACAAAAATCTAACCTGTGGTGACACGTTTCTTTTGTCCTCCAGAAATACACCTTCTCATTGCATCACCAACCATAATATCAGCACAAATATCTAATCCAAGTATCTGTAAGAGTATAACAAGATTCAAATTAACCTGATTCAAATGCAAATAAAAAGAAGCATACACATAATAATACTTATAGCTTAATAAGTTTTTAAAACCTTGAGGACATAATCAGTGACCAAATTGGTTTTCTGGCCAGAAATGGATATAGCCTTCATAAAAGAATCAATTTCAGGGTCTGGTTTGATTCCTGCTTCTATCTCCCTTCTTGAAAGTTCTTCCAACATTTCATATCTAGTACCAACACCTAAACAACGTCCTGAAAAATCTAATGTCTCTCTCACTGTCATTTGTCCATCATGAAGGTCATACTCACCAATATAGGCACATGTTCTTTTAGCAATAAATTCATTTAGTTTATGCCCACAGTAAGTTATTTCCCCAGAAGCCTGCTCACATCACAACATAAAATTGTTAGAAAAATTTAAAAGATATTTACTCATAAGATATTTGAAGTAAATTAGCTAGAAACAAAGAAAAATATGTAAAGAAACTAAATGAACCTTCAAATTTCGATCAACCTTCCCTGCAAGTGCTTGAAGCAAAGTTGTTTTCCCTGCTCCTGGAGGACCCATAAGTAGGGTCATCCTAGGATTACAATGTAGAATAAATTAAAATAATATTAGCTCTTGAATGCCATTGAATAAAATAATATCAACCTTTAATAACATTTTTTTAATATATTTTCACGTTATTTAATTTATTTATTTTATATGATACCTTGAAGGTTTGAGGATTCCACAAACATCCTTAAGAATGCGTATATTTTTCTTTTTGGAAGGTGCAAGATGAAACAATCCCAGAATTCTCTGTCAAGCACAACATATGAATTAATCAGAAATAATTAGTTAAATCTAAAACCACATTAGCTTTAATTAAACTCATCTTTACATTATGAAGAAAATGATCAATCACTATTTATTACATTTAAAAAATAATTTTTTTAACATATGCAGTGTTTACACATATTAAAAAGATTTAAATAGAATCGTTAAAAGAATAAACCTCGAAAGTGTCAAGAGTGACATTAAGTAAGGTAGGTAGTGATCTGCTCCCAACATGCACCTCTCCCTCCATTGATAAGTTCTCAAAGCGGACTTCAATTTGAGGAATTTTAATCCCCACCCTATATTGCAATAAGAAGTGACGATAGAGCAGTCGTCACAATAACAACAATAATAATAATAACAATAATAATAATAATGTTTTTTTAGTATGATCAATGTTTAATTTCAATCCCCAAGTTTTTTCTAAGCAATTTGAGTCCTCCATTTTTTAATTTATAAACTTTTGGTTATTCATTGTGCATGTATGCATAATTTTATTTTCCTTTTTTTACTGTAACCTATATGACAATGAAATCACATCAATTAGAATTTGAGAAAGCACTAGAAGGAAAAATGGGTAAAATATATGTTTGGTCTCTATATAATATATTATTTTTGAATTTAGTCTTTATAATTTTTTTATTTTTTTTGTGTTTTAATCCTTATTGTTTTTTAGAATTTACATTTTTAAGTCCCTAATGTTAAATTATGTGATTTATGAGCTTAACTTCAACGATTTCATCATAAAATTATTGATTAGCAAAAGTTCAAGGGTTCAATTTCTTCTAAATCATTATGACAAATTGGATAGTCTTTAAGTTTAACTATGAATTTAACTCTATAGGGACTAAAAAGCACAATTTCAAAAAACATAGGGACTAACTTCAAAAGTCAGTAAGAATTAATATTGAGATCAGAAATGTATTTTATCCATAATAATTACTACTTCTGGTCCTTTTTATAGGACCTTTTAACCAATTCACATAGATTAAGAAAGCTACTAACAACCTAATTTAATGTCTTATTTTTTCAAAAAATAGTATAATCTATTAAATTTACCCTTATTTAAAGTCAAATTTTTCAACAAATGCATTAATTATATCTACTATTTCTTCATTTATTACAAGGTAGAAAGAAAAAAAACCAATAATTACCTCTTAAACTTTGTAGGGAGTCTTGTATATAGAATCAATAAATTTTCTCAAAAGAGTCTTATATTTAGGACGAGAGGTAGTAATATTGAATGTATAAAAAACATGAGAATTAAATGCTCTTGAAAAAACTCGTGATTGAAATATGAGGTTGGTCATGGTCATGGGATATCAAAAGTGAAACTAAGCCTAATAATAAAATAAGTATATATATCATATGAGAACAATGAGTTATTATGAGAGATGAGAACATTAATACCAACCATTAGATCTTATTTGAATGGTCAATATTTAAGCAATAAAATACACTCACATATACATTTAAAAAATCATATACATCTATTTGTTAAATCTTGATCATTCAAACAAAATCTAATAACCGTCAATATATATTAATATTAAATCTTATATGTATATATGTATGTATGAATGTGTATATGTATATGTATATGATTAAGTATCGATAGAGAAACACCTATCAACTCGATCTCTCAATCTACGCAGAAATTTTTCATTATCTTCCTCCACAATTTTGATCACACTCTCTAGTAGAAGCTTCTTGTCTTGCAACCCAAGATTGGTGACATCAACTTGGCAATGCACAACCTTTCCATTATCAACCATTAGCTTTAACATCCCTTTTCTCATGCGATCAAACGTAGGCAAGCGTTCGATCGCTGCCCATTTGAGATCAATCTCATTATCCTCTTCATCGTGCATACCTCTGCTTGCATTGTTGAACACATCTGGAGAATCCAATGCTGAGCTGAAACTTGTTGAGACCCAGCTCCGGCGAGTTCTTTTGCTTATCACTAAATCATTGCTAATAAATTGTGATGTCATTCTTCCCCAATAACCAAAACTAGATCAAAAGAAAAAAGATATAACATGTAATATTATGCCCTTCAAGTTTGAGAAGAATAAGGGAAGAATGTGTTGAGGATGTAATGAAATTATATATATATATTAATTAGGTAATATAATGAAGAAATCCTTAATTCATACAGTAATTAATTTGTTTGACATTTTGAAATTTTGACCAAGTGGACGGTTGAAAATTTGACTATGCTTTTTATTCAAAGTAGGAGAGTTTTTCCTTATTTTATACTAAAAAGTAGGAGAGGTTTTTTTGGTACAATAAATAAAAGGTAAAGGGAGTTAATGTGAAAACAATATTTATATACTTTTTTTGTCTCAATTTTGTTTTTCATTACTTTTATACTTTTTTTTATTTCTTTTTTTTTTCATCACATATCTCAATTTTTTTGTTTTTTAGATTTCTTTCCTTTTTCTATCTAATTTTTTACACATCTTCGATCTACACAAATAAAACAAGGTGTCTTCACTTTTTATTGATCCTTGTCACATTTTTTTTCCCTTTTCCTTCTTTTTTCTTCTTTCTTTTTTTCCCTTTCTTTTAACATATCTCCTTCATACACACAAAAGAAAAATGTAAGAGTATCACTTCTCATTTAAATAACTAGTTTTAAGAGCTCATCCATTATTTTTATCGTATGTATAGACTCGAAACATAATCAATTAAACCTTTGCGCGTGAGAACTAAATATAAGAGCCTAAATAGATTAATTTTTTGTTAGGGCCAAATATAAGAGCCTAAATAAATCAAAATTTTTTCGGGAATCAATAACTTAGAGCATCTCAATGGGAAGTGCTTCAAATGAGGTTCTTAGCTATAATTTATTATATTATTATGGATTTTACATATACATATTACTCATTCAATTTCAGCACTCTAAGCACTCCATTGCTATGTGGTTAGTGCTTTTAAGTACTTTTTATATGAGTTTTGCACGGTCCACACAATTTTCAAATTATATTATTTATCAAAATTTTAGAATATTTTGTAGGGTCAAATATTAAAGAATCCAACCTAACTTGAAGATTCTTGAATATATTAAAGAATAAAATATTTAGAAATAAAATTTAGTTGAGTATTATCAAGGAAATTCTCCGGTAAAAAATTAGTTGGTGTTTTCCTCCTAATAAAGTCTATCCTATCTAATAAAGTCTATTTTATATGGACGGTTTGAATTCGAACCTTTGCGAGTATGCTTAAATGCTATGAAGCACAGATTCCAACACGTATATCGTGACACGACACGATACGGACACCACGACGCGGCTAATGTCCAAAATATAGGACACCGGAATACCACTTGTATATAAATATTAAAAAAATTATAAAGTATAAAAATTATATGAAACACAATAAAAAAAATTATAAATCGATAAATAAGATGTTTATTTAATTTTGTAAAATAAATTGTTGAATTTTTATAATCCGACTTGATAATAAAATGAATCTCATAAAAAATAGATACGTCATCATAATATAAATATTATGCTTTTTCTACCGCTTAAACTTCACATTTTGCCTAACTTATATCAAAATGCTTCACATAAAAAGAAAAAGTAAGTTTTATCACAAAAAAGAACTTTGAAGGAAAGTCTTAATTTAAAGTATGTCACCATTATCTTAACATTTGTCATTAAAAAACATAGTTTCTACAAAATTAAGAAAAAACATCTTAGAAGTGTCATGTCGAGCCAAACACAGGTGTCAGTTCAAGTGTCAAGCTGATGAATTTTTTTTTATTGGACACCTTTAGAGAGGTGTCTGAGACGTGTCGGACAAGCGCCGGAGAGTGTCAGTGGACGCGTGTAGTACACGATGACATGGTAGTTGACAAAGATGTTAGTGCTTTGTAGCTTAAATGACCTAGTTATATATGAAATGTGCCGATTTTGTCGTATTATTTCAAAGATGTAAGTGTCATCTCATGAAAAACAATGTAAGTGTCATCAATTTAATCATTTAAATACTTTTGGCTAGTTCTCTAAAATTATTGTAACCTCAATAAAATTATTAAATGACCCTCTAACTAATTCATTAATATTAAAAAATATCTAACAATCTTATTTTTTTTTTTTGATAAACAAAACATATTATTATTAATGTCTTGATTTTTTAAAAAACTACTAAACTCCAACAATTTTTTTGTTATCCAAAGTCAAATATTTTAACAACTACATTAATTATATTATACTATCTCTTTATTAATTTCAATGATAGACAAAAATAAATAAATAAATAAATAATAACTTCTTGAATTTTATAGAAGATCTTATATTTAATGCTTATAAAATTTCTCTAAAAAGTCTTTTGTATATAAGATTGGTGATAGTATTATATAAATAAAATATTAAATATTAGATATTTTTATATAAATAAAATATTAAATATTAGATATTTTTAATGTATTTAAGATTCTTTATTTAATATTGTTTAGATTTAAATAAGTTTTTAGTTGTTGCCAAATTCATGTTAGTCCAATTTTATCTCCTCAATCACACTTCCAAAGTCCCAACTCATTAAATCCATCATCATATTCAATCCCTACTTTTCAAGCCCTTTTTACTCAACCCATTTCTATGGCTTTCAGAGCCTTGTTTGACGCTACGTTCTCATATAGAGGCACAACTGCTACTTTGACACCGTTTGGGTACTCAATATCTGTCGCGGGAGCGACCCTGTTTAGAGCATTTATGACGTCAACAATGTCGTCCTCTTCAAGGTCGTCACACAAAAGACGTTCCTCTTCGATACAGCTATCGGTAAGACGGACGAAGAAATGTACCAGAAGAAAACGCCAACTGAGCACATGTTTTGTCCAAAAAACCTTATGCGTCTGTAAGCATGACGAAATGGTGCACCGCTCAATTTTCTATGTTGGCATCGAGATACAATAAGAGGAATAGGTCTCAATCTCCATCTCTGGTTCCCAAAGCAATTGTTCCTCTTTCCTCTCCTAATTTTTTCGCACTGTTTGAGAATTTTTCTCAGCAAATTTCACTAGCAGAGCCTCTTAATTGTGCTACACCGGCACCAATACCAGAATATTCAACTGTTTCTAAATTCGAAAATGGAAGCCAGCTAGCTCCCTATCAATTTTTGCACTCCTATTAAGCATTGGATCAATTGTTAAAAACTGTCTCTGGCACAATCTCTACTGTCGATTTAAAGCACAGTCCTTGTGCTTCTGCTCCATTGGATAGCCTCCCAACAAATTCTCTCTCCTCAAAGACAATTAGTTTTCTCTCTCTCTATGCGGACCCCACCCACTCCATTTCCCTTCAAACTAACGGGGATATTTTGTGGGCGTCATAATCAAATAATATGTAATAAATAATATGTGACAAAAAACATGATCATAAATTCTTAATAGAGATCCAACATCAACTCAAAATAACTTATCAAGAAACAATACATAAGGGGTAGTATGAGTAATATAATATTTTTCAAATAGCATAAAAAAAAAACATGTCGTCAATATGATAGTATCATCATATAATATATAATATATCTAGACTAAGATAGCTTTTGGTAGTCAACTCTTCAATCTTGATTTGACACATAATAAGTATCATCTCAAAGACATGTTTAACATAATCAAAATAATTTAATTTAAAATTTAAAATTGTATAAAACCAATTAGAATAATCTAATTAAATTATTTTTGCCAAAACCCGTACTAAATAGTAGTCCTCATCAAACATTATCTCTTTTGTCAAAACTCAAAATCCATACTAAATTACAAAAACAGTATTAATTTATCATCTTAAAATAATTTAGCGTATAGACACATAAGCATCATTATCTCAGATGAGTGATAGACATTTAACCGTTAACATATTATTATCATCATAGTAATGACATGTCATCTGTCCACACGCAAAAGATGTCATTTTTGCTGAAATCGTGCATCGACGGCTTGGGCATAATGAGAGTATGCCTCCGACAAAATGAAGAAAGTCTTGTAATGAAGCTATAAGGAATTAATGTTTTTAAGAAAATAATTCTTATTAACTTAAACAATCATAATCTTTTGCAAATTATATTGAAACTTCACAAATTTTTTAAAAAAAGTAAAACTTTAATTGATCTTGAAAAGTATTCATCTCAAGTAATTTAGTTTTAAATTTTAAATTTGAAGAAGTAATTGAAAATAATCTAATTAAATCATTTTTGTTAAAATTCGTATTATTACTCATTCTTAAATATTATCTCTTTTGTCAAAACTCATACTGAATTATGGCAACAATACTAATTCTTTGTATTGACACATCAACACCCCTCACAAATGTGTTAGGGACATCTAATAATGAATCATGTCTTCTTAATTTAGTTTAAAATTATAAATATTGAAAAATTGATTAAGAATAATCTAATTAAATTACTTTTGCCAAAACTTAAATTATTTTTACTAAAACTCATACTCATACGCTATAGTCATATCACATGGATAATATATATGAGTATTGTCAAAGTAATTTAGGTTTAAATTATAATTTTCAAAAAATTAATTAAGGACAAATATTATATAAGAACGAATATGTGTTTTTTTTTCATTCTTGTTTTTGGTTCATAAAGAATATGTATTTGAAAACAAATTATTTGCAATACTTCGTATTCATAATTATTTGTCTTTCCATATCTAATTTCAAGTCAAAACAATGTAGCAAAAAATTTGAAATTGATAATTAGCAGTAAATAAACGTATCATTATCATGTTAGTAAACATCATCTACCTATACAAAAGGTGTTCTTTTTTTGCTGGAATCATGGATCGAGCATTTACCATAAAGAGGATAGGCCTCCAACAAAATAAAGAAAATCATATAATAAAGGTATCAAGAGTTAATATTTTTAGGATAATAATTCTTATAAAATAAAATAAAAACTTTTTGGTGTTCAAGAATTGTGAGTTACTTTATATTGGTTAACACCCAAAAATAATGGCCAATAATGTCCCCATGAAAAAAAAAATGGACAAATAATTGATGCCAATATAATACATATTGTAAAAATAATGGTAGTAATTATGCAAAAGGATAATATATATGATGATTTATTATCTATAAATTTTAGAAGACTTCTTTATATACTACATTAATTGTAGTATTAGATGGAATTCCGTCCTTGCTATAATAGTATGCACGAGATCATATATAAGTTTTTTCAGATAATTATGTTGTCTTTGATGAGTAATAGATAACATAAAGTTTTACTGAAAGACCATTAAAAAATGCATAGTTATATTTTATGTTATAAGTCAACACTTATATATATTTTATTTTATAAACAAACACATGCATTTATTCTTTTATAAGTCAATATTCATATATATTTTATTTTGCAAGCTAACACCCGTATATATTTTATTTTATAAGCCAACCCCATGAATATTTTATAATGTAAGCCAACACTTATATAAGTCAGTACTCGTAAAGTAAGTCATTTCAAAATAAATATAATTTATAATGTCATTCTTATTCATATATTGAGAAGTATAAATACTATTGTTATAACATAAGAGAATAAATCCTCATTATTCTAAAAAACATAGACCATATTTAATATGTTAAGATTAACCAGTAGCTATAGAAAGAGAAGTAAATAGCAAAAGGTTTCACTGTCAAGTCATGAAAAAATGCATATCCATATTTTATTTTATAAGTAAATTATCTCATATTTTGTTTTATAAGCCAACGATCGTACACATTTTAATTGATAAGTTAATATTCATATTTTTTGGTTTTAAACTATCATTTATATAAGCTAGCATCCGTTCTTTTTATTGATAAACTATCAATTATATAAGTCAACACCCGTACATAACTTTTATATTTTAAACAATTAAATCATAGCAAAATTATGTCAAAAAACCATAAATAATTAAAATATTCTTTTAAGAAAATTTAACTTTAATATTGTGTAAGGTAATTATAAGTATGGATGATATGTATTATTTGATGACATATTATACATTAATAAAGAATAATAACAAATATAAGATGGTGTTATATAAACATAATAATAATTAAATATATAAATGAGTTAAGTTGATTTTGCACTAATAAAAAAAATCAAATGTCATGTTTCAATAAGTTGGTGAAAAGTCATATTTTTTAAAGACTAATTTTTTTTGCAACATAATAGCATATTATTGTAACAAAGTCAATTTATTTTATAATTATTAAATATTTAAACTTCTTACAAAATCTAAATCTTAATTTGACGATATTTTAAGCTAAAATAATTGTTAAAATATTTTTTTAAAAAAACTAAAGATTGTTAAAATTGTAAAGAGGTAACAAAAACAAAAAAAATTGAGTAATTAAAGAATTTATCAAAATTATAATACAAATTAATCCATTATAAAGTTTGTAGGTTCTTCTTCAAAGTCACTATAAAATTGTTAGTGTTTACTTGATTTATCCTTGCTTCTAAAATTTGCAAAATTAATTGAGTACATATATTCATGAAAAATATGATGAATCATCCACAACACATATGTGAGTAAAAACTATTATGTGAGTCCCTATTATCTTTTCTTTAATTTAGTCCAATTTTACTGCCATAATTCTTCTATTGATATACATGTAACCAAAAAATTTAAATTCTCATTTACAAATTCACTATTTTTAGATACTGTACCCATTGCATCAAACTGTTTGAAGCCTCCTTAAATTCTTTTTTCGATTCATTAAGTCTTAACACAATTAGGATAGTATCAAATTTACTTACTTTACACTCTAATTTCACATCTTACAAAATCTCTCAAATTTTACCAAATTTTAGTAGTACAAATTTAAACAATTATAATACAGAATTTCTACCCTACACGTAAAGTATTGTGGTAAAATTTTCCGTACAAATTTTAGTAATAATAAAAATTTACATGGGCATTTTGCATTCTGCCTTTAGAATAAAATTTCTATATCCTTCATGCATCACCAATTGCAGTTCATTTCATGTGTGAAAAGGAAGAATTGATATGGTCACCAAAAGCATCTTTAATTCAGCTCTATTCCATCCAATGGGCTTCTGTAACGGTCAGCAGCTTCATCAATCTGCGTTGAACAAATTATTTAACTTCAAAAAGACAACACAACAATAAGTACAAAATGCTTAATAAACAGAAAAATGGACTTGAATCTGTTACCATTTTATGTGTTGGACGCCCAGCTCCATGCCCAACCTTCTGTTCAATGCGACCAATTATAGGGTTCGTGTGGGGACTTTTATCCAGGCTGGTACAGAGAACATACTGCATGGTTTGATAAAAATTTGAAATAGATAAAAAAAATAAAATGGGGGAGGGAGGAAAGGGGTGATAAGTGAGTGCAACAGCACTTAAAATCTTGATTATGCAAATGTTCATTTGATAATTGATATAGTTTGCAAAATAAATCAAAGATGAAGTTTATTCAAGCAATAATTTCAGTTATGAGAAGTGGACTAAACACCAGTAGTTTCAATGAATGCAATGACACTACGTCATCATCATGATCAGCAGTCGACGGCATTGTTGATGGACCCAGAATTGACTGCTGGATGCTGCTTCCATGGTCTCTGGACATTGTGCAATGGTGAGTACCTATGGCATCATATTAAAGAATTATCACATACATAGTCCCTAAATCATAACAACTTTTGCCTAATAAGATAAACCTAAACCGTCACTTGATCAGCTAATGAAATTCTCCCTCCTTGTCAGAACAACCAAAATCTGAGGTCCAAGCATGACCTGCAAAATAATACTAAATTTATATGTGATACTACCATAACAAAATAAAAATTAAATGGACAAAACAGAGTAAAACAAACCTATAGTAAATTTGTGGGACCGTAGTATATACGTAACACCAACATGAGCCAGAGCACAGCCAAAAAGATCAGTGTTCAAAAATGGCTACCAAAGGCTATGTTAGTGTATATATATTATATATTATATGAAATTACTATCATGTTGACAAAATGCTTATTCGTGACAGTATTTAAAAACATTATATATATTACAGCACCTTCAAGGTTAAATGACACAAAATAAAATGTTACAGCACCTCACAGGGCTTCGTAGTGTCAGTGAGAATTCCAAGTGCCTTGCCATTTGGAAGAACAGCCAACACCCATGGGTGTGATTGTGATTGGTACAAAGATGTAGTTGTAGGACCATAACCCCATGCATCTGTGTTCCATGTGAAAACCGGCAAAAGAAATTTAATTGATGGGCACAAGGATAATAAGTAAATCATTTTAAAACTCAAAACTGCATTGCATTGAGTTACTCTTTTTCTCGTCCTTTCCAGCTGTCCACTAACTTCTCCTGTTCCATAAAGGGAAGAACCTACAGGAAGCTGATTAGAAACAAACTCTATCAATTTATGAAGGCCAGGGAAATGGCATAATTCAAAAACACTTATGCTAAAAGATAACCAACATTTGAAAGATGAGAACCAAAAGATCTGATGCTCTAGAAGGCACTCAAAAGTTGGGGCAAACGAAGGATCTTCGTGAGTAGTTATAGGCATGTCTCTGTCCCTCCTATTCACAAAAGAAATACTCGGATATGCTACAGCTCTATCATCTGCAGAACAATCAAATCGGAAGACTCCATCTTCCAAAATAGTCTCAAAAATCATATTCCCTGATCTGACATTGCTGCTGCCAGTGACAACTTGTCCTTCATAATAAGCCATTATTTTGGACTTAAGCTTCTCACGAAACCCTTTCTTTCTGAAGGTGAAAGTCATGCAAGTGTAAAATTCAGTTATTATCCAATCTAATTGAAAAAAAGAAAAAGGATGATCACAAAATTTCTTTCACTGACATGAAAGAAAATTTTAGGAGAATAATTATTCATTAGCTAGCAGAAATCAAGTGACATTGATAAATAAGTTTTTCAAACATCCACAACACAATCACTGATTGCGGATTAAACATGCAGAAACTAAGACATAATTTCGAAGACAGCAAAGGCATTGGAAAGAAGATTTACACAGTGAAGCGAAGGAATCAAAGAAGGAACAGAAAAACCAATGGCATAAAAAAAAATCATAAATCTTACCGAGGAAGACAAACAGAGTGGTCTTTGGGTAGTGTCGTACATAGATCGTGTAGCTCTTTCTCAGTTCTTGAACCTAGACCCTGTAAGTCCATCAGCAGATAAAAAACCCAAAATGAATGTTACAACATAAAATCCAAAACAAAAATAGAGGAGCTTCAAAATATAAACTCATGTGACAAATAAAGAATGAGACAACACTGACAAAAAAATTTGAAGAAATGGGTTGAGATACTAATATCCTTAAATCCAACGAATATTGAACGGAGAACCAACAAAAAATCAACAAAACATTCATAAATCAAGGGTATTTTTCAAGATAGAAACAAAACCCTAAACCAAGCAAAAAAAACAACATACAAATCTAGCACACAAAAAAAAAAAGCAACATGAAATGATACTTCGAGAGAGAAAAGGAAAAGAAGGATGTGCCTAGTTAAATCAAGGGTATTTTCTAGCCAATTAAATAAACCAACTCATTTTTAATATGTGCTTGGTGCTATATGATCTCTAGAGTTTGTGCCTTTGGATTCACTGTAAATCATCAAATTCAGCTACTGTAGTATGAAGATGGTGAAAGAACCAACACTAACATAATGAATGCAAGGAAATCAAACAGCGAAGCAAAGAAATGGAGTAGTAGAGAGTGAGTTGCTTACCTTTGGAAGTCGTGGGAAGTCGTAAAAGAGAAGGAGGAGGAATCAGATGAAAATTAATTATTATTGGAAAAGAATAAGGATTTAAGTTGAAAAGAGGGGAAAAGTGAATAAGAAGAAAAAGAAGAATGGGATTGAAGAAGAATTGCAGTGAATAACTTCATCTGCGAGACATGCGAGCTTCAAAGAATGTAAGGGGAAATTGTAAGGGCCAAAGATTGGGTCAGATGATACTTGTTTCCAATTTTCAAAAAATGAAATGATAGAAATCAGAAACCAACACGTAAAAACTAACATGCAAAAGATTGTCTCATTTTCAAATTTCAAAATCCAAAAAACACGCGGGCTTCAATTTTTGACAAAGCAAGAAAAGAAAAAAAATTGAATGATTCCCAAGACACATGTCAAGAATTGAACAGAGGATAGGTGTCAATCAAGGAAGGCTTCTCCAGCCATATAACACACAATAGTAAATAGTAAAACATATAAAATTCAAATTTCAAATTTAAAAACTGCAGGGTTTTTGGCAGAAAAGGACAACAAATATAGTATAACTAAAAACAGGACACATGGCAGACAGGGGGAGAGTTTCAGCCAATATACATGTTTTTCCTATATTAAGAACATGTCACGCTATCTCTCTTGCTCCTCAATCCCACACACTGCCCTCACATGGAATTAGTATATAATGGCCCATTCTTTTCTCATTATTTACAAAAGATGCCACTAATTTCTAGCCAAGAAAAATTAGACGTTCCAACAAATTCACTTCAAAACCATTGCATTCTTTCACATGGATTGGGTACATAGCAATCTTTCTTGTTAGTATTTGATTGTCAAAATCCAAATAGCACTCAGGTGACTCCTACTACCTTTGTGAGGAAATATTCCATGATTCACATGTCCAGTAAATGTACTCAACAAAGGCCTCGCTGCAACATTCTTTTTCAACCGTGCAAGCCCCATTTCCTCCGCCTGGTTTACAAGCTACTACTGGCATTTCCTTGCAACACCAAGTCTTTCACACTTCCTTCCATACTCAATTGGAAAAAGGAAAAAAAAAGAAAAAAAATTGTTATTATTTTAGACCTTGAGGACAGGGCCGGCCCTGGGGCATGGGCGAGTGGGCACCCGCCCAGGGCCCAATGTTCAAGGGGGCCCATAATATATATACGTGGCTGTTATTTGAAAACAAATAAAAATAAAAAATCTCATTTCCTAAATGTAGATGTTGTTGATGCTGTTATTTTTAAGTTATATTATAAGAAATTGTGATGTATTGATAGGATCGTATGTAGTATCAAAACTTTATTATAGTTTAATAAAAAAAATTACTTAAAAAATGACCATTTTATTCACCTCACCCCAAGGTTTATGAAAGACCAGGACCGGCTCTGCTTGAGGACAAAGTAAGGAGATAGGAATGATAGGAAATAATATTAGACAAAGAATATTATATATTTAATTAGTATTTTATATTTAGAATTTTTATTAGGATTTTATATTTTTATATTAATCTTTATATTATAGTACTTTCCATGTAATAAGCCTAACTTAATAGGATTAGGGTTTTCTATGATAGAGTTTTGTAATTCAGTTAACCAAATATATGGAGGACTAGGTAGCAATTAGAGTGAAGTTTTTAGTAGCTTTAAGTTGTTATCAATTGTTGTTAAGTCCTTTGTGTGTGTCTTGTATAAATACATTACAGATAATCAATAAATCAGTTGATTTCATTAATTGTTCTGTTACTCTCCTTCCTTCCTTGCGCTTTCTGTTCTATAGAGCTAGGCTCATCAGTGGTATCAGTTAGCTCAGGTTACGCGATTCAGGGAGAGTTGCATGCGTGTTTGTTGCAGAGATGAATGGTGGTAACGGATTTCCAGCGCAAATGCCTATCTTGGATGGGAAGAATTACGACAAATGGTGCATACAGATGAAGGTCATCTTTGGTTTTCAAGAGGTACTTGAAATTGTGCAAGAGGGGCTACCAGAACTTGCGAAAGATGCCACGGATGCACAGAAGGATTCTTTCAGAGATTTCAAGAAGAGGGACTGCAAGGCGTTATTCCTAATTCACCAATGTGTAGATGCAACAAATTTTGAAAAGATTGCTTCCGCGACTTCAGCGAAACAAGCCTGGGATATTCTGCAGAGTTCGTATGCTGGAACAGAGAAGTTGAAGAAAGTTTGTCTTCAAACCCTGAGAAGACAGTATGAATTACTTCAAATGCAAGATCAAGAACGAGTTGCTGCGTATCTTGATCGTGTTCAGCTAATTTCGAATCAGATGCGAGCATGTGGCGAGATTCTGTCTGATCAATTGATTGTTGAGAAGGTTCTGCGAACCTTGACACCAAGATTCGATCATATAGTTGTAGCTATTGAAGAATCCAGAGATCTCACGAAGATGAAGCTCGATGAACTGCAGGGATCTCTTAAGCTCATGAGCAAAGGCTCATTGAGAGAAACTCAGAGAAGAACCCAGAACAGGCTTTGTTTGCTCAGAACAGTAAAAAGGGAAATCATGGTTCTAAGAACAAGAAGGGCAAGTGGAATTCGAAAGATTCCAAGTTTAAGAAGAATTTCAGTTCTGGAAATGATGAATCAGTGTATGATGATAAAGATTCAGCAAGGAAGGACAGTTCCCAGAACAAGAGTGATCAAAAGAAGTCAGGTAAAAAGAACATTCAATGTTATGCTTGCAGGGAATGGGGTCATTTTGCAAGTCAATGCAAGAGCAGAAAAGCAAAGAAATCCAAAGAGGATGAAGTGCAGCTAGCTCATGAGGACGACTCTGATGATGATCAAGTACTCCTGATGGTAACAAATACCTCAGATACTGCTAGTAGTAACGAGTGGTACTTGGACACTGGATGTTCAAACCACATGACTGGTAGGAGAGATTGGCTTGTAGACTTAGATGAAACAGTCAAGAGCAGTGTGAGATTTGTTGATGACAGTGTGATAAAGGCTGAGGGTATGGGGAGAGTGATGATTCAGAGAAAAGATGGCAGGCAGTCTTTCATCTCTGAAGTTCTTTATGTGCCAAACATGAAGAATCACTTGTTGAGTCTCGGGCAGCTTCTTAAGAAAGGTTACACTATGACTATGGAGGATGGTCATCTCAAGATCTATGACAGACATTGTAAACTTATCATTAAATCACCCCTCTCAAGCAATAGGACTTTCAAAATTGAGCTTCAAGTAGAGAAGGATCAAAGCTGTCTGTCTGCAGTGGAGGAAACAACTAGCTGGCTTTGGCACAAGAGGTTTGGTCATCTGAACTTTAAAAGCCTTAGTTTACTTGGTAATAACTGTATGCTTACTGGTATGCCTAAGGTACAACAGCCTAGTGGATTATGTGATAGTTGTTGTGTGTCAAAGTAGCCTAGAAAGTCCTATAAGTCAGTAATTCCTACAAGGTCAACAGCTGCTGTAAACTTGATTCACTCAGATGTTTGTGGCCCCTTTGAAATAGCATCACTGGGTGGCAGCCTGTACTTTGTGTCATTTGTAGATGACTTTACAAGGAAAGTCTGGATCTACTTACTAACAAGGAAGCATGAGGTGTTTGAGACTTTCAAGAAGTTTAAATTGCTTGCTGAGAAGCAATGTGGCAAGAATATCTTGAAAATCAGAACCGATGGAGGAGGTGAGTTCACTTCTCATGCTTTTGATTCTTTCTGTCAGGATGCAGGTATAGTTCATGAAGTAGCACCACCCTATACACCACAGTATAATGGTGTGGCAGAGAGATTGAACAGAACCATTCTTGACATGACAAGGAGTATGCTGAGGAACTTCCAGATGCCAAAGTACTTCTGGGGTGAAGCAGTTTCTACAGCAGCATATCTTCTCAATCGATGTCCAACAAAGAGATTGAAGTGTTTGACACCGGAGGAAGCTTGGTCTGGCCGTAAACCAAGTGTCAAGCATCTCAAAATCTTTGGTTGCCTATGTTTTAGGCATATTCCGGATCAATTGAGAAGGAAGCTTGACAGCAAGGGAGAGGCCATGGTTATGCTTGGTTATCATGGTGCTGGAGGCTACAGGCTCTATGATGTCTCTGCCAAGAAGATTGTCATCAGCAGTGATGTTGTGTTTGATGAGACTAGAAGCTGGAGTTGGGAGCACAATACAGCAGCTGAGGTTTCTCAGGTTTGGCTCAGTTCTGAGGGAGAGAGACCAAGTCATGATCACTTTGGTCATGACACTGATCACCCTGATCAGGGTCCAGAAACTGATCCAAATACCAGTACAGCTGCGAGGCCTCAAAGGATTAGACAACCTTCAGTTAGACTTCAAGATTATGAGGTGTATACTGATTCTTCTCTGACAGATGAGGGTGAAATTGTGCATATGGCTCTAATGGCTGAGTCAGAATCAGTGCCAATTGAGCAACCATCAAGGAATCTAGATGGATTGCGGCTATGAATGAGGAGTTGCAGGCGATTGAAAGAAATCACACATGGGAACTAGTTTCACTTCCAGCTGGAAAGAAGGCCATTGATGTGAAATGGGTCTTTAGAGTGAAACACAAACCTAATGGAGAAGTAGCCAAGTACAAGGCCAGACTTGTGGCAAGAGGTTTTCTGCAGAAGGAAGGGATCGATTACAGTGAGGTATTTGCTCCAGTAGCTAGACTTGAAACTGTTAGAACTGTCGTAGCTGCAGCAACATACAAAGGTTGGTCAATGCACCAAATGGATGTCAAGTCAGCATTCTTAAATGGATTCGTTGATGAGGAGGTCTACGTTTCCCAGCTTCCAGGATTTAAAAAAATCAAGCAACATCAGAAGGTTTACAGACTCAAGAAAGCTCTCTATGGGTTGAAGCAGTCTCCAAGGGCCTGGAACAAGAGAATAGATGCTGTCCTTACACAGCAAAAGTTTGTTAAGTGCACATCTGAGCATGGAGTCTATGTCAAATCAGTTTCAGCTGCGAAATTGTTGATAGTATGCCTGTATGTAGATGATCTACTTGTAACTGGAAGCAGTGAGGAGGAGATAATCAAGTTCAAGCAGTCAATGATGTCTGAATTTGAGATGACAGACCTTGGGAAATTATCTCATTTCCTTGGAATTGAGTTCGTTCAAGTCCCGGAAGGCACCTTCATGCATCAGAGAAGGTATGTTCTTAACATCTTGAAGAAGTTTGGTATGTTGGATTGCAATTCAACATCCACACCAATTGAACCAGGTACCAGATTGGTGAGTAATGCAGAAGAGAAATTGGCAAATGCAACTGAATTCAGGCAGCTGATAGGTTCCTTAAGGTATCTGTGCAACAGTAGGCCAGATATCTGTTATGCAGTAGGATTGATCAGCAGATTTATGCAGGAACCTAAACTCTCTCACATGTTGGCAGCAAAAAGAGTCTTAAGATACTTGAAGGGAACAACCGAAACCGGTATCCTATTCCAAAGTGAAGCCAAGCCAGAAGATGCAGATCTGATTGGTTACACAGATTCAGATTGGAAAGGAGATGTTGAAGACAGGAAGAGCACTGCAGGTTATGTGTTCATGTACAATAACGCACCAGTTGCATGGAGCTTTAAGAAACAGGATGTGGTAGCTCTATCAACTTGTGAAGCAGAGTATGTTGCAGCCTCATTTGGAGCCTGTCAGGCAGTTTAGATGAAGAATCTGCTTGAGGAGTTGAAGCTCAGAGAAACAAAACCAGTGAAATTGCTGATAGATAACAAGTCTGCAATAAATCTGGCAAAACATCCCACTTTACATGGCAGAAGTAAACACATTGAGCCAAGATTTCATTTCATCAGGGATCAAGTGCACAAAGGGAAGATCGAGGTGGAATACTGCAGGTCTCAGGATCAGCGCATTCTAGAAGTTAGTATTTCTCCTTCTCCCTCTACTTATATATGTACTAATGATGAATGAATGAAAGACAAGAAATGAAAAGTTATGATTTTTATTTTGTTTTATCTATTTCTTAGGAGTAGTTTGTAGAATAGTCTTTTGGTAGGATTTATCTTCCTATCACAAACCCTTTACCTTTGTCTCATTTCCGCTATACCATTCTCATCTCTGCTACTGTTCTCTTTTGCTCGCCACGGTCTTCTACTGCATGCCACCTTCATCTTCTCGCTACCGTTCATCTTTCTCAATAAAAAACGACGATGAAGATCTAACCACAGAAGAGAATAAATCTATTCCGTTTAGATCCTTGTCACCACCGTTCACATCCTCATCGCCTCTGTCCAGATCCTTGTCGCCACCATCACCATCCTCTTCTCCTTGCCATTGTGCAGCTTGTCCTCCTTGCCACCATTCAACTTCCATGATCAAAGAAGACGACGAAGATTGCCATTGTCTTCTCCTCGCTGTTGTTCAACCACCAACCTATTTTTGGATTTTAATCTTCTTCTAAATTTCGGTGCCACAGAATGGCAAAAAAGTTCAGACCCGTGGGTATTTGCGGGTATTACTCGCAATAGGTTTGTGTTCAGGTTTCATGTGGGTGCCCGCAGGTTTGATAAATGGGTTTTTGTAAAATCCACAAATAAGCGGGTGCGGGTACGAGTTTTGTAGTATCTGTGCCCGCAGATATCCGCACCTGTTAAATATAAATAAAATTACAAGGATATCCTAATATATTTAAGTTTTTTACTGTGTTTTCTAATTTTTCCTTTTGGATTCGCGGGTATGGTTACCCGTGAATATCTACGGATATTGATTAGAATCCTCGGGTGTTGCCTTAACGGATACCCAAGGGATTTTTGCAGATGCAGATTTGACGGGTTTTCACGGGTGCAGGTAATTACTATCCGCACCCGTTTCCATTCCTATCTCACATCATGTCGGTGAACCACACTCAAACTCAAATCAACGTGTGAACAAACCAACTGATACAACACACAATTTATAAACATCAATAACCAGCGTCCATTTTTTTCTGCATCGTATCAATCAACAGATTTCGTGAAGATATTCTCACCTAAACATTCATTACAGCTGCATCCAAATGTTAAGAATTCCATACACTCCACAGAAAAGTTTCACGTCTGTACTATGCCACACATAAAAAAAACTTACCCCTGACATAACTTGAAAAATAAATTGCAACCTAGCATTAGGCGCTACAGCCATCCATGAACCCCTCTTAACGCATCTCTAATAGAAGCGAATTAAATCTCTTACTAAATTGAAGATTTAACCTGTTTTTTTAAAATTTAATTAGTTGAGCTTATCACTTACAAATAATGATAACATCTAAATCAACAATGTTATGTATAAGTAAAAGTTATTGCACAATAAGCATATCAAGAGTCAAGACATCTAGATGGGAAAACACCTTGTTTCACTTGAATGAAATTAGTTTAAATTTTAAACACAAAATGGGAAGTTGTTTGGATCTCCATCTTTGTTTTCTCTCATATCCCTTTCTACTCCTTTTTTCCCTACTTCAAGATGTTTGTAGAAAGCTCTCTTTGAAGCTGAGCAGTCGAGGAGGCAGAATGGGTCACTGAACTCGTGTGTATGTTTCAGAGCCGATCTTGACGTTCCAAAGGTTTTGGGTGAAGTGAACAAAATGGGTCCCCTTTAAATAATTTTTTTAATTAAACTATAGTAAAGTTTTGATAATGTATACGACCCTATTAATACATCAAAATTTCTCAAGACATAACTTAACAATAACAACAGTAATAACATCCACACTTAGGTAGTGTTTGGTAGACATGTTTAAACATAACAGAACATGACACCGTGTCGTTTGGTGCATCAGCCAAAAGGAACGGAACAAGACAATGAAGCCAATGAATAAGACAAATTAATTCCATTGAAAATGGTGGAACCAAAGAGAAAAGAACAACACACACAAGAATTATCATTGTTTTCCTAAAGTCATTTTTTATTGACAAAATAATATATATTTAAATTTCTTAAACCTTGTATTATTTTTCCAACCAAAAAATATTTTTAAAAATTAATTTTTTGAAAAACTTACATAATAAAAATATATTCAACATAATTTATGTTTAATAATTATTTTTAAAAATATATTAAATAATTATATTTATTGAGAGAAATTTGTATTTAATAAGTTATTTTTTCATAAATATTAATAAAAAATTATTATTTAGTTATACTCATAATTTTTAAAAAAAGAAATTAATTTTTTTTTGTTTTTCCTTTAATTTTATACTTTCTATCAAGTAAAGTAAAATTTTATATTTATACCAAAAAAAGTAAAATTTTATATGTATTATAAAAAAATATTTTTTATATTTTAATCCGTACTAAATACAAAATAGTACATATAGTTCTATTCTGTTCCATGGTCACCAAACACAGTACACGATTCTGTTCTATTCCATTCCATTCCATTATGTGATGTATCATTCCGTTCCATTTTGTTTCTGTGCCGTTACCAAACGCTACCTTAGGACATAAGCAACACCAACAACAAAATAGAAGCAACAACACCAACAACAAAATAGAAGCAACAACATAGAAGTATTCGTTTGAAGCCTTTGAAAATAGGAAAAGGGAATCAAACTTCGTCATAAATGATGAGATTTGATGTAGAATCCCTTAGTCTTGCATTTTTGTTTGGTTTGGAGAGAGAATGGGGCGGATTTTTCGGGTAATTGAATGTCTTCTTTGACAATAATGACTCATCTTTCTTTCTTTTTTGGGATGAACGACTCTTAGTTCTTTCGTGCTGGGGGCTTTTCCAAAAATGAGTTTTTTTTTGGCAAATAACAGCCACGTCTATATATATATATATATATATATATATATATATATATTGGGCCCCTTGAACATTGGGCCCTGGACAGGCATCCACTCGCCCCTACCCCAGGGCTAGCCCTAGTATGTTTACCTCTGCGTTCCAGTTCTCTCCTTTACTTCCAGTAAGAATGTGCACAAACCACATGACACACCACCCACTTTATAACACCTACTCCACTGCACACCTTCTTTTTTTTTTCTTGCATTCTGTACTTAATCAAACCTCATCAAAATATTTCCCTTTATACATGTTAGAACTCTGCCACACAAAGAAATATTCACCCTCTTATTTATGTTGAACCATTACTCCCTCATAAATAGGTCACGTGACCATAGCAACCACACTTGCTAAAATATCGTGGAAATCTTCATACTCCACCTTGTACCAAAGTTCGTCAATTAGCACTTTTCCCACCACAGAGATTAAGGTCTATTTCAACACACGCCCTAGCAAATCGTCCACACTCCACCTTAAGGGTATTTTTATCAACTTCAACTAGCTGACCAACCGCAGCATCAATAGCAAGAAGTAGACTTTCGTCATAGAATAGCAAGTTCAGGTTAGGGACCCTGATATGCACCATGGTGCGATCAACCTTGATTGTTGCAGAATTAAAACTTGGATTCCACTTGACTATGGCTAAGTAGTGACTGAACAACATCCATAGACCTCCACCTATTATCATGTCCCTTTCCTCCACAAGATCAAATTTGATCACGTAGAACCCATTGTTAACATCTATGATGTCAAAGCCCCTATTGGGCTTCCATGTTGATTTTAGTCATTCCTTCGTGATCTTGTACCTCACTTTTTTTGCCAAGAAGCTTGGTGATTAGAGCATCCTTCCATGGCAAGCTTAACTGTTGGATGACTTTTTTTTTATATATATCTATTATAACTTTCGGAAACAAGCCGTTTTTGCCATACAATTCAATCTTGATCAAACCTTTTGCTATTAAATTCTCAAGTTGTTACTCTAGCAAACGGTTCTTTATTTCCCAAAAGCTTGTTTTATGACGTTGCCGCTTCCTTGTTCCGGATGTCGATCATCCTACATTGCGCCTTTAACAAAGAATTCAAAACCCTCAACTTCTATCATATAGTCTCTCTCTATCTTTAAGCAAGAGTCCAACACCTAGTATTGCATGTCTAATATTAGATTGAGATGAGTTCATCAATGAAGAGGATTTGCTACGTAATAAAAATTTAATCTATATTTTTTTGTTCTCAATTACATATTTTCAAGTCAATTAGAAATATACGTATTTTATTTAAAAATATCTGTTTAATATTTTTTTCAAAATTGGCTGTATTTAATTGACTAAACAAGAAAATGAAAAAAAATATTAATTTTTTTGGATTGGGTCAATAACTCAAGCTGATTTTTTTTTTCAGATTCCTTCATTATTATTGAATTATTTATTTAAAATTAAAATTTAATAGTTTCTTTTTTTAAAATATTTAAATGTAGTTTTTATATAAAAGTTCTAATGTATTTCTATAAGCAGTATAACTATGTATGAAAAAACTCGAGACCATGTAGTTTAGTTAATTTAAAGTTAATATGTTGTTTCAGGTTAAAAATTGGAATTAATTTGTTTCTGATCAATTTTAGATCATTTTTTTTTTCAAAATTAGGCTGTCCTAAGACAACTCAATGCCAATATTTTTTTTTTATAAAGAATGCCAATAATGTTTTAATAAGGTGAATTTTACCATACACAAATATGATTTTTTAAGGAACATTTGTTACAAATCCAACCATCCAATCAAAGTGTAAGGTTTGGTCCAAAAATAAATAAATCAAAGTGTAAGGTTGACACATTTTATTATTTTAATAAAAACTCAATTGTGGAGTATTGTGCATCCGAAGTGCTTCCATGTAGTTTTTTCTTTGTTTCCAAAAAAAATGTAGTTTTTTTTTCCTTAAAATGATACATATTATGGCTAAATGAAAAAATATGTAATTAAATCAGTATATAATTTGATTAGATCATTATGTAATAATTTAAGCACATATTTCTCAATTTGGTGTACATTTTTCTTCGTAAAGGTTGGGCCAATAATCTGTTATGCCGTTATCATCCATTGCTCAATATAACAAATAGTCTCAACCTACAATATTTATCAAACAAATTAGGTTTTTCACACATATTATGAAATCATTGATATTGATAAGTTATTAATATGAATAGACTAAGGTGTCCAATTAGAAATTAAAGTGATTGACAAAATAATTAAAAAGAGAAATGATATTTGATGAATAAAGGAGGTGATGAGAGATAAATATTAAAATATGCAATTATTGCATTTTGGAATCCTAAAGTGACAATTGTTTTAAAACAAGATTTTAAATGCAAAGTGACTATAGTTTTGGAAGGGAAGGAGTAATATTAAATATAGCACAACCCTATTTAATAGGTTTTGCTATCCTTTGCTATCCATTGCCCTAAGGGCAATAGTTAAGCAACCCATGAATGGAAACTTGCTATTGAAAAGTGTAGCGTATTTAATACTACAAAATCATTTTCAATTTATTTTAAATGCAAAATTTTCATTAATGGGTTGTTTAAGGCAATGGATAGCAAAAACCTATTATAAAAATCCAAATATGTCAGAAAAAAATAAAAATCAGCAAACCGTAGCCACAGAGTCTAAAATTTCGGGTACTGCGTTCTATGCGATTTTCTTAGCAAAGTCAAAAACATGAAAATATAGTTAAGAGGATGGGTGAGAGGAGTACCACTCACCTAATATTGACACTAGAGCTTCAAATAAACCACCAAGTGCAACATGAGCTAAGTGATTGCGTGGAGAAACTTAGAAATAGTAAGAATGGAAAAAAGATAAATGAGTGTTTGAGTAAGATAGAACACAATTTGGATAAGTTGTGGATGAATCGCCTCACTCAAATTTTAAAATTCAGTGACTATTAAAAATTTGATCCTCGCTCAGATTCTTAAAGTCTATTGAAGCACGAGGATTTTGAGCGGATTCTTAAAGCCCGTCGTATGATTATGAGGTGTGGTGGTCTCACTCTGATTCCAGTTCTATAATTATTTGCTCGCTTGAATTTTGAGAATCAAGATGAGGGGTAAATATAAAAAAAAAAAAAAAAACATGCAATAGGGAGAAAAATATGTGGTGGGAAACCCTCATGGCGATTAGAATTTTTCTCAACCCATAATAAGTTCAGGAGCCAAGTTAATCTTCTATATATCGTTCCAAATGCCTAGTGTAGAAAAATACATGACTTGAACCTACACCCGTTAAAGTGAATCAACTCGGCCCATGTGGATTAATTTATTATGGTTTTTATTTTTTATTTTTTTTTAAAAACGAATCCAGGTACACGGATAGATCATTGAAGTCTGATGAAGCACACAAAAATCAAGTTCAGTTTCACTGTGGAAATTATCAAACTTTATCAAGCCTATCTTCTATCAACATCCAGATGATGCCGGATGGTGTATGCTGTTCAAGTTAACAATAGTTGGGGAAAAAAAAAAGAAAAAACACTAGTTACTCCAAAAATATTGTAACTAAAGTTACACACAAAACACATCCTCAAACTTGTACTCACTAAAGCCTTTCCTTCACAACTGTTCTAACGAGTTCTCTGCTGTTCCACACAAGCACCAGCGTTTCGATATGCACGGATCTTTTACAGTTGAATGCACATCTTTGAGATTTGCATCTTGCTATCTTCAAGGTACTCAAAAAGTTTCTGTCTGCATACTGCAAAACAAACCAAAATATCAGAACGTCTAAAGCCTCTGAATGTTTTGAAACAGAAAACAGACATGAGATCAGAGCTCTCCAATTTGCTGAATGAACACTCTCAGAAAAAAGGTAAGGCTTAATATGCATGAGATAGCTTCATGCTCGCTCTCGGCTGTTTTGCCGCCATGCCGTTACAATCCGAAGATAAATGAGACAAGTCAAGTTGATAAAAAAAAATGAGACAAAGTTTAAACGCCTGCTTCATCCTATGGTATCCTTGAAGATGTGTTAATTCCCAAGGAATAACACTTGCTACAATTTACGAGTGTTGAAATTACGACGAGGATGTAGGTGTCAGGATGGGAAAAAATGAGAATAGAAACTGAATATTCTGAACTTGATATTGATTTGTACACAACAACAAAAAAAACTTGTTATTGACTATGTTGTGGTGTTGTGTTGTCGTTGTACATAAAATAGTAGAAGGCTAATGTCAATTTATGGTTGTTCTAGAATATGAATCCTAATTAAATAAGGTAATCTAATTCAAACACACTTAAAGTTACAACGATTAATTACAATTTGTTATCATTTGTGCAGTTTACTAAAAAAATTTTAAAGTGCGGTTTGTTCCCGTGCACTTTCCGGATGTTCAATTTATTACATTTTGTCCAAATTAACAATGGCTTTTATTCAAATTAGTGATGGTGTTTGTAGTAAACCATACATCAGGAAGTTAGGGGGGCAAGCACACACTTTAAAAGTTTTAGTAAACCACACGAGTTAATGTACAAGAGAACAAATTATAATCAACCCAAATTATTACATGATACAGACAAATATTATCTGACCCTTTTTCACATATTCTAACACCAAACTCTAGCAATTGTATATTGTATAAATAAATGAAAGTAGAAATGAATGAAATAGAGGGCAAATTGTAGCCAGTGCACATTATAATAATTCCTCGTAGATATGGATTTCGAACTCTTGAACTGGTAACATAACTAATTACAGAAGAGGGGTAGCGCCACACTGACTTACATTTGGAATGTCAAAATCAGCTTCACTAGCATCACATATATCCAGTGACAATTTTCGAAGCAATGGCAACTGTTAGACATGACAGAAGATATATCAAATTTAAAAAATTTTACAAAATCAAATAAATAAACAGAAGCAAAGTACAACCTCTGAAGAAGCATAAAAAATGAAGTTTCTCCGTAGCCCAGCGCCCTGCATATGTACAGTCAAATCAATATATGATTTAAAAATCTAAAGGGATATATACCGCTATTGTTAGCATCTCTTTTTCAGAAAGGTGAGAGACAAAAAGGGGATGGGGATTAATTTGGATTGGATCTTAATCTTATACATAAGTTAATATAACGTTGTAGTAAAAAACACACACTTATTTGATCCGAATCAAGCTCCCACATAATCAAGTAATGAAACGTTTGAAGTCATTAATATAGAAACAAATCAAAGAATATCAATGGGAATATTGTTGTCAACTCAGCCTCATAAGCTTATAATTCAAGGTACAGAAATCGAGTTGACTTGCTTTCAAACTCAATTCTGAATAAACTTGTGCAAACTCATATACTTGCAAGTCAGGAAGTCTGCAAGTTCGAAATCAAATGTAATTTCTGCCTCCAATAATTCTATACATTTTACCGGTTTATTTCCATTTATTTCTCTGTTATAGCTGTGAAGGTTTGTATGATACTCTGAAGTTTGGCAAGCATACCCCTCTGACTAAGTTCACAACAGGGCTCGCTCCGTTACCATATATTGCACTTGGAATCATAAAGTAACATAATGATAGTAGCAATCATTTCAGAATACTTTTCTTATAAAAATAATCTTTATTAATAATAACTATGGTGATAAACACAGAATAGTAATTCAACTCCTGAATTTTGGGTGACAATGCAACAACAGAACACTAAAGACAAGCAGAAAATCAATTAACAAAATGAAAGCAACACAAATACATTCTGACTGGAAAATGTCCATGAATAACGTATCATCTGGCCACTATTCACAATGCAATGTGTATATTAAAAAAAAAGAACAAAACAAAGTAAGGAGGCATACAGAAAGCTCACATTGTGACGCAACACGAGATCTTCAAGAGCTTTGCAATCAAGAAGTGCAGAGGCCCCATTTGCTGTTATTTCTCCACACTCCTAAACATAGGCAACCTTTCAATTAAAAATTACATGCAGAAACCTAAAGTATAATATTATATAGCTTTAGAGAAGAAGAATCTCATTGTTGCCCATCATTAGTTTTCTTCTTGCTCCAGTTCTTCATTTTGTTTTTGTCCTTGGTTTTGTTTCTTTTATTATCATTATCATAAAGGTAGCCACACGCACACTTCAACACAGCTTCAAAGCTCCAAGGAGGCCCCTGTGACTTGGTTCCACCGTTGACGAGCCCTGGAGGATGCTCCAGCATGTTGAAGCGGTTGAAACGGCACTCATAATATCCGGGTACGCTTATGTTCCGGGTTGAGTCACGAGGCCCGAATGTGGAACAAACTAATTTCCCCCCGATCTCCATGCCTCCACCACTCATAATTGCGCCCCTTTCTCTCCCAGTTCCCTCTAGTTTTGGGTGGATAGAGCCACATTCTCCCTTATTTCCCCTTCTTTCCGCTGAGTTCCCCTTCGTTTTCTTCTCTTTTCGACTAGTAAAGGCTACTTTGTCTTTCCCTCGAGTCTATTTTGTTCTGCTTTTGGGTTGCTGTTTGGTGGTTCTGGTGCTTCACTTCAAGTGGTGTAGGATCTGGCGATTCAAGTAGTGGTGGCTCAAAGAATGTTGGTGGTGGAAGTACAAAATAATTGAAAAACACTCCTAGAAATAGATCTGATCCTGGGTGGAAGCATGGGATTTCAATTGATAGGGAATAAGAAACATAAAATGCAAATACCGTGAGAAGGTGATAACAGGAGTCTATAGATTGAAGCACAAATGCACAATTTAGCTGCATCCCAAAAGGAGTCAGCAGCATCCACGGCTGTATCTGAAGATATTCGCAAGGAGATGTTTAAAATTATAGTTGAAAGAAAATGCAACTAAGAGAAACAAGCAGGCTGCAGAAGTTGATGCAGTGGAGGAAGAATTGAGTGGAAAAAGAAAATACTTCACCTACTGAAAAATGGTTCAGCTTCACAACTTTGTGGGAAGATGCATGCCAAGCAATTGCCTCCTCCTTCTACAACAATGTTATATCCTTCAAACCTTTCTTGAAGATGCTATTAATGGTGGCTTGGCTGCTCAATCCCCTTCTCTTAACAAGCTGTGAAGCTGAAATTAGTAATTTCAGTAGGTGGAGTTTTTCTTTTTCCACTCAATTCTTCCTCCACCTCATCAACTTCTGCAGCCTTCTTGTTTCTCCTAATCGCGCTTTTTTGCAATGAAGCTACTATTTTAAACATCTACTTTTGAACATCTTTAGGTACAGCCATGCATGCTGCTGAGTCCTATTGGGATGCAGCTAAATGGTGCTTCAATCAATAGACTCCACCTCTTATCACCTTTTCACAGTATTTGCATTTCATATTTCTTATTCCCCATCAATAGAAATCTCATGTTTTCACCCAATATCAGCTCTATTTCATGGAATGTTTTTCAGTCATTTTGCACAACCGCTAACAGAATTCTTTAAGCCGCCAGAACCGCCACCACCACTTGAAGCCACAACCAGCCATTTCTCCCCTCACCAAACAGCACAAAAGCATAACGTAATAGAGACTAGGGAAAGACATAGCAGCCTTTCATCGTCGAAAAGAGAGGAAAACAAAGTGGAGAACTGAGCATAAAGAAAGGGAAAATGTGGCTCTATCCACCCAAAACCAGGGAGAATCACTTAGGGTAAGAGAGGAAAAGGCACCCCTATATGAGTGGTGGAGGCGCGAAGATTTGGAGCGCAGATTTGACCGCGTCAACAGCAAAACCGAGTCACAAAGGCTTGCAGTGTGCGGAGCCCTCAGTAGAGCGTTGAAGCATCTGCTTCATCATGTTTAAGCACGCATTTGACTACCTTGATAAAACTAGTTTTCAAACTTAGTAAAATTACACCTCTTATCATAACTTTATACAAGCAACAAATTTTCTCCATCTAACCATTGAATCATATGATATTGTCCTATTGATCATGTATATTAAACTTTAAATAATCTTGAAATTGTAGGCCTATAATCTTATAATAGAAATTTACTTATTTACTTAAAATTTTTAACATATTAAACGTTCAAGTAAATCGTTCCGATTAAATATTAATTAATTTTGGAATTATTTGAATTTTTGCAAGCTTGATCTACTTAATAAAATCCCAATTTAATTGTTGAATTGATAAAAAAAAACATAAATCAATAAATCTGATTTTGACAATACACATACATTCTTATGAAATTTCTTAAAGCAAGAGAAGATGACATATGTGCTTGGTTTATGGGAAACTCACTAAGAAAAAATATTCAAATTGCATAAAAATGCAAGCATTTAATGCAATCGTTTGTGTATGACTATAAATTATTATGTATCAACATGTTATACCGACATATAAGATAATTGTAAATCAAATTTGTCTAACGGCAAAAAAGCTAACAAACCTCTAAATGAATAGAAATCAAGCCTGGCCATCCATGTGAAATTATCTGTGGAGAATCTGCAAAATGAAATAGCAACATTGACAAAGACACAAGTTATCACTGGTAGACAAAAGCAGCAGCAGTCATTAACTATATTGTAATTGTAATTCTACAAAAGAAAATTCACCATATTGCAAGCGTCCCCCCCCCCCTCTTTTAATTTTTTCTTTGTGGCTGTTTGTTATTATAGTGGGATAAGGCTAGTTATCGTTTTTTGTTTTTTATAGGCGAAAAGTGCGCGTCCACAATGGTTTGAACCGAGAAGCTGCTACTCAAAGCTTCACTCTCCAACCACTAGACCAACCCGTTGGATGCTAAGGCTTGTTATTGTTGTGGCTGTTTGTTATCATAGTGGATTAAGGCTTGTTATTGTTGTTGTGGCTATTTGTTAACAAAGAAAATTAGTAATAGAGGACAAAAATAGCCAGAATGCCATACATTAGATGTTTGGTACCTAATAATGTTTTAATTATCCTGAGGGTTCAGCTTGATCAAATTAGAGGCATGTGCTACAAAAAACATGCCCAAGGAATCGAGTCAAATACAATTGATTGATCATTGATCATCTTTACAACTAATTAATCCTAACCTGAGTTAAGATGTGGACATCCTAGAAAAGACAGCTCCATCAAATTTCTGCAGTTTTGAGCTAGAATAGCCAAATCATCATTGGTCATCCATGGGGTTACTCTTTCAAGCCTCAACTTTCTTAGATTTTGCATGGGAAATTTTAAGCTTGACATGGATATATCACCAAAACAATAGCACAAAGCTAATGCTTGCAAGTTTGTCAAGGATGTAACTAATTTCGTCACAATAATATCGGATATTACCTGTAAAAAGAACAAAACAAAGGGCAACAAAAAAAAATGTGTTGCAACATCTAAAAACAGAATAATAGAAACATACGCAAAGTAGAAAAAGACCTAAGTAATAGCTTAGAAAGGAACATGCATCTCACACACATAAATAATTGATGAATTAGAAACACAACACTTCAGCTATGATTTATGAGACATTCAAAGCATAAGCCTTGACCTGTCTGCTTGACAAACTGGAGGCAATCATGATGGAATTTCTCGAATTGTAGATGAGGGATTGCATATCCATTGAATTAATTGGTGTAAAAGCTTAAAATTGAATCAATTAAAGTGTTTTTGGCATACTATGGGAACGATTTTTCTATAGTTTGCAGGGATTAACAAACAACCTCAAATCCTCAGGGAAGATATTACCTGAAAATGAAGGACTATTGTTTCTAGCAAGGGACAGATTGCAGGTAATCGGCTCAGCGCATCTTCACCTAACATCCCACCTAAACCTATTTTTATGGTCTTTAATAACATTAGTGAAGGTTCCAGAGCACTAAAAGAGAAGGAAGAAAACCCCCATCCAAGTTCAATTTCTTCCAATCTGCACATCTTGCCTGACTCAGCATGTAGTTCATCATGCAAAGAGGGAAAGCTAAATTCTCTCTTGTCAATACAACTATCTCCTGGAAACAAATTTCTACAACCTCTTGCTTTCAGACACTTTAAATTTGGATTTCCACGAATAACATGAGCTAATGCAGCTCCAGAAACCTGCAATTTCACAAAAGAAATAAAATTGAAAACCAAAGTAAGCAAATTATCATAAAAGTAAGGATACAAATATTAGATATGTTTAATCCATGGTGTTGCAATTAGCCAAAATGTCTCAGCATATTAATTCAATTAACTCAGGAACTTTGTATGATATAATTGTATTGTCTATTGTTTTGCGTCAAATAAATAAGTTTAACAGACAAAAGATATTTGTAGAATAGGAGATTTTGAACAAAAGGTCATGAAATTGAGCAACATACTACTCAACTTTGACTAGCTTTTATAATTAATACAAGCATAAAGGTTTTATGTGTATGTATTCAAATCCCACATAGACTAATAAGGTCAAAGCAGTCTTTATTAGGCTTGAACAACGCTCACCCCTTAGCTAACTTTTGGGAATGAATTAAGCTCAATCCATTTCTAATTCAGTATCAGAGCCTATACCCTCCTTATATTGGGCCACTTGCAAACTTCACATTCTTGATGCCCAGTCTTGGGCATGAGGGGGGTATATAGAGATTTCACATCGACCAAGAATATGGCAAAAGTAATCTTTATATAAGACAATCCTTCCACTTGAGCGAGCTTTGGAGATTGAGTTAGACTCAATTTATTTATAATAGTATGTAAGTAAGTTTATCCACCTAAAACAATACTACCCTCATTCCTATTTATAGGTCAGATTCTATAAAGTTTGGGTGTTCCTATATTTAAGTCACTTCTAAAAGTATGTGATTGTAAAGCAATAAAGAATTTCTTCCTTGCTTATCATATTTAGTGACTTTACAATTTTCAATATTGTTAACTACCAATAGAACTACTCCAATTGAAGTGGAGAGAGCATTAACATTAGAGTTAAGAAAGAGAATAGTTGAACCTAAAAATTTATATTAGGGTAGTTTTGGAAAGCTGATGTAACTTTTTATAAATTCAATACCATTAACTACTTTGAACTAAATTTCTTAAGATGTGTGAAAATGTTAGAGGTGACTTGTAAATAGGAATAGAAGTAGGGATAACTAGCATAATATGCAGACATATAAATCATACTTAGTTATTTAAGATGGAAAGTTCCTGTATGTCTTCACTCCCATCTATCAGATGAAAATAAACTCGTAGTTGTACATTAAAATGTAAGCAAATGTTCCAACAACTCTTCCTCAAACCTCAACTGACATTGAAGTTTAACAAATTAACAAGCCAACGACAACTTCAATTTCCACTACGAAGATAGTGAAAAACATGTCAGGTTTCATGAATTTGACAACAGACCTTGGTATTTTTAACATCAAGCATCTCCAAGGAAGAACCTTCAAAATTGTACAATGCCTGGTCAACCAGGTCAGTCCCTCTTAGGCATAAACTCTTCAAGACATGTGTTTGAGACATTAGCTCTACTAGAGATGACTCAGAAACACCTACAAAAACAACTTATCATATTTTTTTTCAACGTAGAACTAAAATTTTATAAAATTGCAAACAACTGTACTTGGTGCTGAAAAAGTTGTTTTCAACCATAAAGCATAATTTGGTTCCTCATTATATTTAAACAATCAATTTTTGATAAGGTTATCACTCAAGTGACTTGCTTCACCTGAAAAGTGTATCAGAAATTTAGAAACAAAATATAAAATATAAAAAAAAATTGGTGGACTGAACATCTAGTTCTTCATGATATCGAGGTCTTCATGCCATCAAGATTTGAAGGCCTAACATGGCAGAAGATCAAAAGGGAGATCCAAAACAGTAGCACCATCATTGTTAGTTTGTTACTGGACTAGAGTATAAACTGTATCAAAAGCTAATTTATACAGCAGAGAAAATCTAGATTCTTCGCCACATCAGACAAAATTAAGTCAAACTATCTTTGTTTATCACTACTATGTTCTGTTTAAAATATCTTGATATAAACTTGATCTAAATGAGCTAAAGTTTATTATGCAATGCTCTATAACTTCTGACTGCCAAAAACATATGCAGCCAGTAAAAGGTATCAAAAGCCCTTTATTGAAAATTTATACAAGCCATGCATTTACACATTCATTTTGGCAGTTCATCCAAATAAACTAAGAAAGAAATACAATTTACCCGTGCAGCCACCCATATGCAGCATCTGTAGGTTAGATGCCACAGATTTCAAATGCTTATCTGAAGAATGTAGAGAAGGAAAGTTGCCACTACTAGAAATAGATGAGCAAAGAGCTTGAACTGAATTCATCCCAAATGAAGTATGACAAACCACAATCGAATTAAGCTTTGTACAACTGCTTATGAGATCTGAGATGCCAATATCAGTGACTGAAATGCATCCTTTAATATTCAGGTGACACAATGAAACGCAGAATTTGCAGATATACTGGAGATCCAAATCTGGCAAGGACAATTAAAAGTATATATATATTGGATGTTGACACCTGACAGGGACAAAAATATATAATAAGCTAGAACAAAATAGTTTAGATATAACATGAATATTTTTCAACAGAAAAAGTCCTACCTTGGACATCAGTTCTTCCTTCCAATGTGAGTTTGGTAACATTAGAAAGGGAAGGTCCAAAATTATTAAATGACATGGTTTCTGCTGCTTTATATTTGACACCAGAGGCCCTCTCCAGTACTTGTGGTATCACAGCAAGACTAGAGGCTAAAACTTTAACTAATGATGGTATTAGTGGAGTAATATCAACAGTCAAGTCAATTTCGCAGACCAAAGGGAACTTCCCCAATAATTGAAGGAAACCATTTGTCCTAATGTTTAAAAGATAAGCCGCTTTCAATATTCTCAAAGAAGGAAAGGAATTGCTGAAGCAATCAACTGCGTGCTCAATAATCAAACTTCGACACTTTGAGATATCCACCTCCTGAACTGAATCAACTGTAAAAGTTTTGAACTGTTTTTGTAGGAATGCAAATTCATCTGTTATAGGATGTCCAGAATTAACAAAAAACCATTTTGTAATCTTCTTTCGCATATGATCCGTCAGATATGATGGAGGGATGAGTGACAGAAGCAGTACTGCAGATGTTATTTGTGGACAATCGGAAAGGATCAATTTCTGCATGCAATTGAAAATTTACATTACAAAAGCATTTTGGCATTCCTATTGGATGATATTGGATTCCTTGCAGAAAACTGAGACAAAATGACTATGTCATGTATAGGAAATGGTGTGTCTGAATAGCACTTGCAGATACTGATACCAAATATCAGAAGAAAACCATCCATACTCTCAACAAAACATTGATTTATGAAGTGGCAAAAGGCCAAAGACATGGAAATCATGCAGTTAGAATATTCAAGAACCATATCACTAGAATGTTTTATTGATCTCAAGACATTAGTTAACAACAAAAATGAACTTATGCCAATATGATGCTCATATGGTCAAATAAGAAAATCCCAATTTTGTTCATTTCATAAATATAAATAAATTTAAGATAGTATCAACTTTGACACGTATACTTAGCATTTAAGTTGGTATGGGCCATGGAGGAAAATTGCTTGTTAACTGTTCATGTGTGATTTTCTCAGAATACTAAATCTTGATTATAGTGTCAGGCAAAAAATGGTCGAGATTAAAATTGGGTAAAATCAATATTGACCTTCTATGTATGGTTGTTCAAGATTAAAGCAACAAATGCACATGATTTTTTTAATGTGCATGTGAGTGCATTTATTGTTTGAATCTTGACCATTCAGAAAAGATCTAACGGTCAAGATTAATGTTTTCATTTCTCACAATATGCAAGTGTTCTCACTTGATATGTTCCCTATACATGCATATGTGTGTGTATAACTGTATATAAATATATGTACATATACACACACATATATATACATATAAGCAATGTTAACCAATAACGAATAAACCAAATTTGATACAACATAATGATATTTTTTCTTTCTTTCAGAAAAATCAGTCAATATTTCAAATGCGAAGAGATTAAAGGATCCTTAACTCAAGCTAAGCATCGTAATTAACAAAGTCAAACACATTGAGTGAATTTCAAATATTAAAAGTACCTCAGAATAATCTGACAGCCGAATTCTGAGATGTTGCAAGTTGCTATGCCCAAAAACATCTTGTGAACTAATTGGTAGGCAATTTAATAGTCTAAAAATTGAATCAATGCTTTCTTCAGCCAGTTGCCTAAAATAAAAAGAGTTTCTTTTTCCTGTTAAACAAATAAAAAATTACCTCACATCATCTATGAATTTCTGCATGAAGAATAAATGCTTTTCAGTGCTTCAGGTAAAAGCTCAAGAAAATGGTATACCTGCAGCAAACCACAAAGGCAATAGGCCCACACGAATCTGTTTAGATTTAAGGACCAAAAAACAAAAGGTTATGCATGATTTGGAGATAAAAGCCATGGTAACGTATGGAAAAATGTTGTAGTGACAAAAGCCAAAATTCAGATGGAAAGACGTGAAGCAAAAATTAAGAGATTAATTAATTCATAATTATTTCTCAAAATAAATTAAATTAAAATATAATAGTAATAATTACATTCACACCATATTGATGAAATATAATTACATGTGGATCAATGAAGGAATATTGTATCTACATATTTTTGAAAAAGCAATATAACACAAACTTTCAGGAAGTTTCACATATATGTAAGGAAAGATCAAAATATTTGCCATAAGATATATGAGGGGATAACTAGGTAAAAGGTGAGGCAGAAGGAGACTTTACGTAAGGGTGTCATTTGTGGTAAGCATTTGAGGTAGGGGCAGTCAAGACTCAAGGGAGCCAATTTCCCCATTTGAACCCGTGTCTGTGTCAGTAACTAATAACCTTTACACCAACAAAGTTCTAAATATAACTTCAGACAAATTTTCTCCTATTTTTTTGAGATTGAATTACACCAATCACATAGACCACCCTTCTATTCTAGATGCCCATACAAATACTGAACAGTAGACCCAATAACCATGTAGAAATCATATTTTATGAGTATACTTCTTTTGTACTAAAATGTGCCTGTTCTCTTCCACTATTTGGCTGGCCTTTTGAAGGTTGGATATAAAATAAAAGGGATATGTGTAACAGTATCTACAGTTAACCAAGCTAATATTAGCATACATAAACCAACATTATTAGAGTATATAGCTATATTTATGTAGCTTAGGCCTAAGCCTTCTGTTAGTAAATAAACCATCAACTAACAGATGTGTTTGACTAGCCTGTTCGACTGTCAGCAGAGACTGTAACAACAGATCTCAACCAACTGATTAAGTTATAACATGTTAAATCCAAATCAGTACGTAAACTGTAACTAATTTAGTAATTCAAAACATGAAGTTTAAAAGAGTTTTCTCATTTTCTTTCTAATTTTGTATCATTTTGTTCTACTTTCTGTTTCACCAAATCTCAGGAAAGATTAGTAGAGCTCCATCCATGCTTTTGTAAAGTTTGAGGATCAAGACTTCAGAAGTAGGTAAATTCCCTGCTATAACCAACGACATATTCTATTAAAGTCTTGCAGTAACTGTCTCACCCTTAGAAATCAGAATACAAGCATCGTTAACTTTTGAGATTCTTATTTATGTACTAATACTAGTACTACAAGGCTAAGCTTGTTTTTGACTTGGGTCATTTGTATAAGAGTATGTTTAAAAGAGCTTATACACAGCTTATTGAAATAGCTTATAGGTCTCTATAAGCTGTTTTTAGCTTATTCAGTAAGCTTCATAATTTCATTTATGAATAAGTTCAAATTTGATTAGAGCTTATTGTATAAGACTAAGTGTTTAATTAAGTTGTGTTTCCAAACACATCCTAAATAGAAGAATTAGGATCCATTGTTCTTGCCACATCATCATAACATCTCACACCAATTCAGAATACTATGTTTTCCCTTTCCATCTTTACCCTATAAATTCAAAAGTAATCTTGTCCATAAATAACATTTATAAATTAAGGATTCTGTAATATAGTGAAGTGATATCCTATTTTTTAGCAAATGACATAAAAAGGTCTCGGTAGGCCCCTTCCTACCTGTACTTTTCTTACTAAGACTGTTTTCACTAAAGAATCAATTCAAGGCCTCAATATCAATGATGAGGTATCACCTTACCTGTTTTAAAATCCCATTGCGGTTGTCTTCAGCTTTGCTCGGCCTCTCCAAATTCTCCATATTACTTTCAAGCCAGAGAAGAAGTGCATCAGAAAGATGCATCTCACTGTCAAGATACTATAACATTATAATCTTAAATTTACATAGTAAATTGCATAGCAAAGAATGAATCTATATCCGAACTAATGAGTCAACCTGTCAACAGTCAAGTGAGGGTGCTTTACTGAAGATAACAGCAGGTCATATGGAATTGTTCCGAAAAATTTGCTATGCATAGCCCACATCTGCAAAAGATGAAAAGAAAAAGTCTATCATGTAATATTTAATTTAATTTAAAAGGTAAAAAATAAGCATAGCATAACCGAAATGATATATTGTAGTTTTGTTTCCAGAAAAGTAATCTGCAGACAACTTTCGGCATAAGCAAGTATCTGATGTATTTGAGCTGCAAAAAAGGGGAAAAGAAGCAAACTGCAAACCCATGTCCAGAAATTTGAACTAGGGAAGTTTGAAACTTTGTGTTTCATAGTCTTCCATTTAATTTAATCAAGAAATAAAAAAGATTAAATAGGGAATAGAAATGAATATAATTTAATTAAGGACTAAAATCAAAATTCGCAAATCTTATAGGGACTAAAAACATATTTAGCCTTTTTAATAATCATATCTTAATTTTGATTTTCCAAATACAAGATATGGCTTCAAACAGTGGTAAGAAAACGCAATGTCAAACTCACTTTGTGGCATCATAACATGAGGATGAAAACTTAAAAACCAAAAGCCAAAAGACACAATTATGCAAAAATAAAACAAATCACCATAAATAGGGAATATGAGTCACTTCATTTCCCAGAAATATCATGTTATAGGAATCCACATATCCTAAAAAATCAACTAGGTAATTGTCACAGAAGGGATGGCAAATTGGCAATAAAATAATGTGTTGACAATATCCCAAGCATTTCAGCATTCAGAAGAGTACACAATAAATGTCAGAAAAAGCAATTTATAAGATATTTCGTGAGGAGATGTGACTAGGCATGATTAACAACTGAACAACCATTCCAACGAAAACAAAAGAGAAATGTGGGGTAACTGTTTATCGCTCAGGTTCTAGCGGAAGAACTTGAGTACATACAAAATTTCTCGTCAGGTAGCCCGTACATAAGTGAAGGATAAAGTCACTGGCTGCAAACAATGCATTGGGGGAAGGAGGGTGTTAGAATGAACCTTGTGATGGAATATCCAAAAGTGAAAACAGTCGTCAAGGTGCAAGTCAATCATTTTTGCAACTAAAAATGTAGAAACAACAAGACTTTACCATGTTCCAAGCCAAATTTCCAAATTTGTATCAAATCCTCTACTTGTATGTCAGTTGACTGAAGTCCTGTGGGTGAGAGTACCTCAGAAAACCACGTCTCACAACTTAAGATAAGTGACTCCACTCCAAAATAAAGAGCACCCTGAGACATACACGAAAAATACCAGCAGAATTAGCCGTTAGACTGTGAAGTACAACGAATATGTTAGTCACAAATTTAAACTCCTCAAATAAAAAAAGAATCTGAACATTACAGCCACAGATTGCCCAATCAATACAACAGTTGCTCTTGCATCAAAAGCATTAAACTTAAAAAAACGTTGGATGATGAATCTAAAAGACTAAGTACCTCGTATAGAAGGAGAACATTATCCAGCGTAATATCCAACGGGCAGGCATGCATATGCTGAAGAATTTGCATAAATATGCGCACATTCCACTCGATAGCGATAGAGCTCAAGCATGATTCACTACAGCAGTAATAAGCAGCATGGTCTATGCAAGCTCTTGAGTTCAATTTCAACAGAATGACACAAAAAAAAAGGTAAGATTAACACCCTATCTACCTGAAGCTCCCGCCGAGAAGCCCGCGGAAATACAAAGATTGTTCAATAAGCCTGTCGCACACAGAATAAACACAATTGCAGCTTAATCAACACATAAGGCGATAAAGTTAAACTAGTACATTGAAGGTTTTGGATTCTTTCATTTTCCCGAGAAACGAACAGAAAATTATTAGCATGTGAGATTGAATGCATAATAGAGAGAGGGAAGGAAGAAACTAACGAACGTTTTGCGATGTGCCTGAACTTTGATCGTGTGGAAAGTGAGAATCGTTGAGAAATCCCAAATGAGGATATCTTTGGTGGACACGAGAGTCTCCTCGTTAAGAGTATCCGTTGTTTCAATTGGATCGGTGTTCGTGCAGACCAGGATAACGTGTTCATCGTCATCTGAGACCTCCATGGACTACTCACTCGTGCTGTAGGCCGTAGATACTGTTTGCTCTGATGGCGGAGTATAAAACGACACCGTATCACCGTCAAACCGTCCGTCTATGATTTCTGGATTCAGTCGCTCACTATCTAAGATAGATAAGAAATTATTGGATAGAAAGTGTATATAATTTAAGGGTTAAAATAACCTGTAAAATGCAAAGTCAGGGACTAAATTGATTTATCCGTATAAAATTACGGATTAAAGAAAAATATTCTCACAAAGTTGGGGACCGAAATAATACATTACTCGTGATATCAAGTTTTTATTTAGTTTCATTTTAGTCCTAGATGATTTTAATTAAGTTCAGTTTAGTCGTCCTTGATGTGTTATATTTAGTTTCACTTTGTTCAAGATTATTGAGAATAAGTTTGGCCTTTGTGATAAACCCGTTTTTAATGTGTTTATAGAGAAAATTTTAATGGGTTTATTTGAGAATGACATGCTACTATGGAGTTTTCTTTGGAAGTTGTTTATGAAACATACATTTTGAATAGAAAACAAAACTGAATGAAAATCAAAGATAAAGTACTTAGTTTTTTTGGTTTGCAGAAAAGCAATAAGTTTAATCGACCCTTAAAAAAAATAGATGACTAAAAGTATAACTTTGTCTATTAAAATATAAACTGTAAAATCTTTACCAAAAAATTTTTTAACTGTAAAATATAAACGATATAGGAGTATTTAATTATCATATATTCAATCACCATTAAATTACTAATATACTGTAAATAATTTCACTCATTATTTCTAGATTTTTAAACACGAATAATTAAAAAGGAAAAATGTTAAAAATATTTAAGTCTTATGAGTTTTGTTTAGTGTACACTTTAATACTAAAACTTTTAAAATATGCATTTTAATTTTTGTATTTTTCGAATGTCCACTTTAAAAAATATATATTTAGTGACAATTTTAATCCAAATTAATGACTTTTTTTCAATTAATGACAGTTAAAATTGTTATTAAATATAACTTTTATTAAAATGCACATTCTAATAAGTACATAAGACTAAAATATGTATTTTAAAAAAATTAATAATAAAATGTACATATAATAAAGTTCATGAAAATAAAATATTTTTAACACAAACGTGACGAATACAGGCCATGGGGCAGCATAAAAATTTGGAATTTGAAATAGAATTTTGCTATGTATTACCTTTAGGACAATGATTAAGCAATTCATTAATATAAATTTAGTTTTAAAAAGTAGAGTATTTAATGCTACAAAATTATATTCAATATATTTTAAATGCAAAATTTTCATTAATAAATTGTTTAATCATTATCCTTGACATAATGGATAGCAAAATCCTTTAAAATAAAAAGGAATGAACTACTACTACCACATAGGGTGTGTCGGGCTAACCATTACTACTTTCGTTGAAGGGGATATGGCTATAGGCTTCAGAGAGAGACTAAATGGAAAGCAACTTCAAAAGAAACTTGAATTAATGAAACGCCGTCCGATTCAACTGGTCACCTTTTTAAGTTCTTTTGGAGCTTTTAAATTAAATTTCCTGATGCATCAGAAAAAATCGCTCTACTGATCTGACGAACAATAAAGGATCTATCAGCATCAGCTATAGCGATTAAAAGCTGTCTGGAAAATACGAACATATCTAATGCAATGGTGGTCCTCCTTCAAAGTACTCTTGGCCTCTTCTAATTAAGTCATTGCTGTTGCTTATAAATTTGGTTCTTCTCATATATAAGAGATAGACATTTTTTTCCAATTTCCTTCCATTTTCTCTCAAATAAAATTGCTCCACTTATGTAATTTTCTTTCCTCTTATTTTCCTTCCATTTTCTCTCAAATAAAATATCTTCACTTTTGTAATTTTCTTTCTTCTCATTTTCCTTCCATCCTCCAAAACAAAGTATTAGACATGAAACCAATCTATGGTTTAAATAAAAATTAATTTATTTTTGACTCCCAATCTATGGTTTAAATAAAAGAGAAAATAAGTTAGTTTGAACTTTAATCACATCCTTAGTTATTAACATCATTATCACTTAAAAAAATACCCAAAACCCTAAACTCCACTATTAAGTGTGTTCCGTTACTTTGAGGTGAGATCAAAGCAAATCCATTTCAACACCAATCCAACTAAAAAAATAATTCACGCTTTAAATACATGTTTAGTCTATCTAACGTGAAATAAAAACATACAATCCCTATTGTGTTTGATTTCACAGTAGAATGAAGTAACCGTGAATCTATTCTATAACATAAATAAGAGTAAAGCGTAGCTTTCATGTTTTGAATAGCATTTTACATATCTTCACCTATCTAAACATGAAACCAAAAGTCCAAACACATCAATTCCTTACAGTCAAAAAATAAAGGGAGAAGCTATCTGTTGCACAATTAACTTAAAATTCAATAACATCACAACAGTAACAACACTAAACCGAATTCATTCAACCACAAAATTCGTCTGCACGAATACTACATTAACTCGAAAAATAAAAACTCTAGCTTGATAATATTGTTCTAGACAAGGGTTGAACAGCCTATCAATTAATCAAAGAGACTGAAACCCATATCCTGCATCACAAAACAAGCCAAAAACAAACCAATCAGATTCATAGCAAACATGAAAAACAATGCATAGAAGCAGCATCGACAATATTAAATTAGTGTGTTAGGAATTCCATTAGACCAATAGGGCCCATTTGTTATTTTGAGAAGCAATTCAAAGTAGCTTCTGATTATTTTTAAATTGTCAAATAAGCAATAACAAACAGTCTCTGAATTTCAATTCTATCTAACAAAAATTTAGTCAACAGATGAAGTAAATCCACTAGACCAACCAAATTGAATTTCAATTCATTTGTTTTCATAACTTGAATATCAATTATTTTGTTTTTATAACTGGAATTTCAATTCTATGTAACGGATATTTAAGTCACCGGATGAAGGTAATTAGCTGAAACAAAAAGATTCAAAGTTTGACGACCAATTTTATTCTAGTGGCTGATTCAGACTCCAATTTTGTAAACGAAAATTCAAACACACTAAAAGTTCAGAACGATTTCTATCTCTTAGAATGGAATAATTAGACTACTCTAACAGCATGTGGAGGAAAAAACAAAGAAAGGGAAAACTTACATCATCAGATTCCTCTTTCTCCTCCACCTTTTCCTCTTTCTTCGGTTCAGCAGCAGCCCGAGCAGAACCACCACCTCCACCAGGAGCAGCAGCCACGGCGACGGCGGCACCACCACCAGAAGGTACTGAAGCCAGCTTCTCCCTACCGGCGGCGATAATCTCCACTATATCTTTGCCATTAACTTCAGACAAAAAGTGACTGATATTATCACCGTTCGCTTCTGCTCCAACTGAACATCCAAAATTGAAAATCAACTAGTCAAACCAAATAATTACAAAATTTAAATTTGCAATGGCAAACAAACAAATCATTCAAATTAAAATCATAGCAGTGAATGAGATTGTGAAACAAAAAAGCGATTAAAATGGAAAAGAGAAAAGGTGTACCACAGCCAAGAATTTCCTTGAGGTCATCAGCGGAAGGGGAAGAATTTCCTCCCAACACAGCGAGCAAATAGGCAGCGATCACCTTCATTTTGCGCTAGAACGTGAATGTGAATATCTAAATCGCAATGACGATGGGTCAGGGAAGAGAAAGCTCTGTGTTCTGTAAATTCATAAACAGTGTTAGGGTTTGTTTCGGCATAAGAACATCGATAATCGGGTTCTAGGGTTTTGATTTTACTCTATCCGTACTGTATCGGAGTCCAACAACACTTGGACCGAAACACGTGCTGGCCCGTTAACAGTATTCTTCTCAAAAACAATTTTGAAAAGAAAAATTCTTTACCTTGTTCAAAAAAGAAAAAAATTCTTTACCAAAAGCTGACCAGAGACCATCTTTAACAAAAGTTGACCAAAAAAGATTTCTTTACCAAAAACTATATTTTACCAAAAAAAAAAAGAAAGAAAAAGAGCGAAAAAAATCTGATATGCACGAAAAAAAAACGAGGGATAGGATTAGCACCATCTCTATTGGGAGTGACACCATCCTTTTTATATGTAAGAATCATAAATTTATATACTAAAAAGGATGGTGCCACTCCTAATAGGGATGGTGCTAATCCCATCCACCAAAAAAACATATACATTTGCCTAAAAGAAAACATAATCTATTTTTTCTGGAGAAAATATTATTAGCGGTGCTATAAAGTTTAAAATACATTACAATATGCACAGCAGAATACATTATTATCAATGAAATAAACAAAATTAAAAAGGATCTGGTTAGCTAATGTCCTAAAGGCATTAATTAACGTAAAATAAATACTCTATTGATTTACTTAATAGGCTACTTCAAGCTACATTTAATTTCATTTCGCCTTACAAGAAATTATGAGAAATGAAGCTATCTGTGAGTTACTTTCGAGTATTCGAATGTATTTGTTATGTGTTCATACCAAGTCAACAACATAGCAAATTTAATAAAAAAACGATTTGTCGTATATTTATTGACTATGATATCAATGAAAAGGATGAAGGTGTTGTGATCCAAAAACAAGGTGTTGTTATGTCTATAGGAATGTAGTATTTGATGAAGTATCTTCTTGGTGGTCTTCTCAAACAGTGTTGTTGCCATATTCTAAGAAGATTGAGGAGAAGGTATAAGAGCAGTTGAAAAAACAACTAGCAATGAAGGAAAGGTCGCCGAGTAAAGGGAAAAACTCTTGGCAAATAGGAATGTACACTAGGTCTGTAGAGGAGGTAAGACTAAGCTAGATAGAAAAGATTCCAGAAGAAGTATCTCAGTTACAACTAAGGAGATCAATGAAAATTTGAAAGCCAAATCTGAAATATGCTAATGCAGCATTAATTAAAGATACTGGTGCGAAAGAACCAAGTACATATGAAGAAGCAATTGAGTTTAAGGAGTGGATAGATGTAATGAAAGAGGAACTAAAAACAATAAAACAAAATGAAAGTTGGGAGTTAGTGTCACAACCTTCCAATGTACAACCCATCTCTTGTAAATGGGTATACAAGGTGAAGACTTGTCCAGATGGATCAGTGGAAAGGTACAAGGTTTGTTTAGTGGCTTGATGTTTTTCACAAAAATACGAGTTGGACTATATGATGAGACATTTAGTCCAATGGCTAAGATAACTACGGTACGTGTTTTGTTAGCATTAGTGGCTAGCAAGTCTTGGAAGTTATGGTAGATGGATGATAAAAATGCATTTTTGCATGGTGATTTAGATCGAGAAATATATATATGGAGCAACCCAGGGGTTTAAGAGTAGCATTCACACGATTTATGTGTGTAAGTTGAAAAAAGCATTGTATGGGTTGAAACAGGCACCAAGAGCATGGTATGGGAAAATAGCAGAATTTGTAGTGCAAAGTGAATATGAAGTAACACCAGCAGATTGAAGTTTGTTCACAAAAGAATGAGGTGTTAAGCTAGCTATAGTGCTTGTTTATGTTGATGATCTCATTATCATAGGAGATGATGTAGAAGAAGTTCACTAGATAAGAGGCAATTTTTCGGTGCGCTTTCAAATGAAGGAGCTTGAAGAGTTAAAGAACTTTTGGGACTTGAGGTTAACAGAACCAATGATGGGATATTTCTGTGTCAGGAGAAGTACTCTCAAGATTTATTGGTAAAGTTTGGTTTGTTAGATTGTAAAGCAGTCTTAAAACTGATAGAGATGAACGCACAGTTATGCTCAGCTGAAAGAAAGAACTTGGAAGAAGGCACGATGTATAGAGAGTTAGTAGGAAGTCTAATCTATCATACATTAACTCGACCTGAAATATCTTGCGTAGTGGGTGTGGTAAGTCGATTTATCTAAAGTCCAAAGTCACAATTAAAAGCAACATGCCGAATTCTAAGATATATCAAAGGTACTATTGATTGTGGTATATTTTATAAAGAAGGTATTCAATTTGATGTTGTAGGATATTGCATTTTAAGAAATATCAAGGTATACTATTCATTATGGTATATTTTTTAAAGAATATGTTCAGTGTGAAATCGAAGGATATTGCGATGCAGATTATGTTGGTGATTATGAAACTCATCATTCAATGACTACTTGTATGTTTTCATTGGGATTTGGAGTACTATCTTGGTGTAGCAAGAGACAATCAGCAATTTCTTTATCCTATCTAGAGGTAGAATATAGAGCAGCGGCTCAGGAATGTGCGTGGTTAATGCAATACTACAAGATTTACATCCATCGATTGATTATGCAATCAAATTATATTATGATAATCAACCAGCAATTTGTTTGGCAGAAAATCCTATCTTTCCTGCCAGAGCCAAGCATGTTGAGGTGCATTATCATTTTATCATAAAAAATGTGTTACGAGAAGAAATCGAGAAAAATGTATGTCAATACATAAGACTATGTTGTAGATATATTTACTAAAGGTCTTAGTGGTTCAAATTTTGAAGGGTTTAGGAGATTACTCAGTATGACCACAAGGTTACATTTAGAGTAAATAGTCATTGAGGGGGAATGTTAAAAATAGTAATGACTATTCTCTCAAGGAGGAGGGACAACATAGCTTTGTTATTATTTTTTTGGTTTACTTAAAATAGTCGCTTCAATGGTTATAATAAGTAACTATTATTAGTTTACAAATAATTTTAGAAATTTTGTTCATATAAATATGTTTTAATTGATTTTTGTAAAAAACATAACAATAACACATAAATAACACATACATATAAGAGACCAAGAAATAAGGAATCCAGGGTACCAAATATTTTCCTCTCCCATTTGTTTTATTATTCAATGCTTTTGGTTTCAATTTCACGGGTTTCCAGTTGAGGGTTTCAACATAAAGAAAGGAAGGAATATATAACTCGTTTTTCTTTTAAGCAAAGAAATATACAACTTGACTCGACTCGCACAACTAGCAGATTAATCGGGTTGGCTTACATAAATATTAAAAAAAATAAAATTTTAGAAAGTACATAAAAATTTAGGAAAAAAATTATTTAAATTTTTAAAAAGTGCATAAAAAATCACTAGAAATTCAATTGCGAGTGTAACGAGCCCAACTTGATTATACTCGCAACTAAAATAGAGACTTAATTTCTTGTTACAAATAGAAAAAAATAAATAGTCACAAATCTTTCACATTCACCGTATGTCTTTGGGTCATTTAACCTCATAAAGGGAACAAATAAAAGGAATGAATTGGAAGACACGATGAAAAAGGAACAAATAAAATAAGAAGTAACAAATTGAAAAAAGGAAAATTAGGAGAAAAATAGAAGCCTTTTCCTCTGTACCCAAAAAAAGGAGAAATATAGAAGATTAGAGAGCAGAGTGTTGATTCAAATAAACTCTCATATCAGAATGATATAATGATAATAAATCCATCATTATCAGTACAAATTTAAGGCTAATATAAGATGTCTAGTGATTTAATAAGTTTGTCCAAGTATGTAGAATTTAATATTTAGATTACTATTTTACTAGAAGTTCAAACTGGAAATCTAATGTGTTCAAAAGATAGATATGGTAGCTGAACATCTCCAAGACACCTTAAACGACTCCAAGAAACCTCCAACGGGTCTCAAATGGTTATATTCTCAAGGATGAGCCTATAACAAGGCATGCTAGCTGAACATCTTCGAAGAACTTCAAATCATATACATCAATCACATGGAAGCTTATATCAGTGATCTATCTACTCATTACGAGTCTAAGATTCCACACGAAGTTCTTGCTGCATTTACTAGGCTTATTTTGATTAATCTTTGTTGTAACTACATCTTACTTGTAGTCAAACTTTCATATCCATATAGTGTATTGTAGCAGCCCACAAAAACCTCCTTATACCCATTAGATTGGCCAGTCAATCACTCAACTAAGATAATTAGTGCCTCCAAGTGTAGTGTGAGTGCATTTGAGCTTGGAGAGGCTTGAGAAAGACTATTTGAAGCTTGAAGAAGCTCAAGAAAAAATACTTGGTGTAAGCCTAAAATGGCTTCAGAAGAATACTTGGTTTTTGATCTGATAGTGGAAAATCTCACTTGGTTAAGTGGGGACTAGACGTAACCTAAGGATTAGGGTAAACCAAGATAAAATCTTCGTGTCATTACTCTCTCCTTCTCTATCACTCTATCTTTACTTTTAACTTAGATCCCTATCACTTGTTTTCCTCAAAACTCTACTTTGATTTCATTAAATTTGGATCTAAGTATATCTGTTTTAATCTTTAAACAATTTAAGTTTCATCAAGAACATCTTAGAATTCAGTTTGAATATACTTAGCATATTTTGTTTAACTCAACTTATTGAAAAAGTTCAATCTGACATCCAAGGCATACTTCAAATTGAATCTAAACTTTTGAACAAGAAAATTTTTTAAAGTTTCAATTCAATCCCTCCTTCTTGAGAATGTGTTGTTACCTTCAATTGACATCAAAGCTCTGCCTCTAGGGGTTGATCAAACCAACGTGTGAAGAGGAAAAAGATCCAAGGATGGCTGGGCCAAGCACAAATCTATACATCCTTGAAGGAGCCTTAACAAACAGGCCACCTGCATTCAATGGTACAAATTACTACTACTGGAAGGACAGAATGAAGATGCTTATTGAGTCTCAGCACTTTGATCTTTGGGATATAATACAAGAAGCACCTATAATCCCAAAGACAAGAAATGAGAAATGAGAGGAAGTGGATAAGCTAAGATCCACCTGGACTGAGGAAGAAAAGCAATGACATCTTCTTAACTCAAAGGCCAAATACTTTTTAACTTGTGCTTTGAGCAAAAGTGAGTATAACAAGATTGTTGGATGCACTACTACAAAAGAAATATGGGACACACTTTAGATTTCACATGAAGGAACCAATCAAGTTAAGGACACTAAGATCAATATCTTAACTCATAAATATGAGTTATTCAAGATGGGTGATGATGAGAGCATAGAGAACATGATCAGAAGATTCACTATCATCATCAATGATCTGCAATCTTTGGGTAAGAACTACTCAAATCAAGAGCTCATCAGAAAGATTCTTAGAAGCTTACCCGAAGCATGGGGACCTAGGGTCACAACATTCCAAGAAGCCAAGGATCTGTCCAAGCTTCAAATTGATGAGCTGTTGGGATCTCTAAAGGTCCATGAACAAGAGTTTATGGAAGAAAACCCTAGAAAGGGAAAGGCTGTAACTCCAAAGGCTACATCCTCAAAGACTTAGACTACTCAACACCATGTGCTAAATTCTTCAAACAAATCAGATGAGGGAGGTGATGAAGAAGATAAATCTAATGATGAACTAGCCTTTATATTCAAAAAGCTTAAAAAAAATATGGAGATATAAAGGAAAGTTCAAAGAAAGATCATTTAGAAATAAAAACAAACTAGAGAGAAGAAAAAGAATAATCATGTCATCTATTTTGAATTGATAAGCTTAAACAAGAAGAAAGAAATCATTTTAGAATAATCAAATCTAATTGCATAGTACTAAAGAAAGAAAAGAGGAAGTTTCCTACAAAGAAGGCTAAGATGGCTACTTGGGATGATTTAGGTGAAAATAGAAACAAATGTCCTTTCAATTATTTGCATCTTCTGCAATTTGACTTTGAATCGATCTTACCGAATGCTATTGTTAGACGGAGTGATCAAGGATTTTCTCCTCTGTGCACTGCGCCTCCAAGAAGCATCTTAGATGGAGGGATTTCTCCTCTTCAAGTTGATTACTAATGTTATTGTCATTTGCTTGAGATTGCTCCCTGATGAGATTATTGGCCCGTTGCAAAATAGTTTTGTGCCTGGAAGAGGGTCACTATATAATGCCATCATTCTCAAAGAGATTATCCATGGCATGGAGAAATAAAAAAGAAAATCAGGGAATATAGGTTTTAAGCTTGATCTAGAGAAGGCCTTTGACAGGGTGGACTAGAGATTCCTTATAGCTCCTTTGAAGGGATTTGGTTTTCCTCAAGTCACTGTTAAGTTTCTTATGCCCCGTGTCACTTCGGCATCTCTTAGCTTGGTTTGAAATGGTGATAAGCTCCTAGCATTTGTGCTTAGGAGAGGTCTTCGACAAGGGGGTCGTATGTCTCCCTACCTCTTTGTCATGTGTATGGAGCGTTTGTCAATGACTATCATTATGAGGTTATGACACACAGGTTGGGTCCTATTCATCTCTCAAGTAATAGACCTCTAATTTCTCATTTGCTATTTGCAAATGATGTTTTACTATTTTCAAGGCTAAGACTGGTCTGATAAGAATTACTTTGTATGTTATTGATAATTTTTTTCATGGCTCCACTCTAAATGACAATTTGTAGAAGTCAAAAGCTTTTTGTTCAAAAGTGGTTCCAAATTCTAAGAAGGCAAGGTTTACTTTGACGTTAATTTAGTTCATAACAAATGTGGAGAAATATCTTGGGTTCCCAATCATCCATGGTAGAGCCAAAAAGGAGATTTTTTGTTTTGTTGTTGAAAACGTCCAATCAAGATTATCGGGATGGAGGATAATCTTCTCAACAAAGCCAGACGTCTTACTGTTTCACATTTGGTCATGTCTTCCATTCTTATGTATGTTATGCAAAACCATGGCTTCATTCCTTTGTTTTCTTACTAGGCTCGATATGATTACATGACAATTTGTTAGGTCTTTAAATAATAATTAATGAAGTGCAATGGGTTATATGGGATACTATTTGTTATCCTAAATGTAGAGATGACATGGGATACAAAGCCAGTGTTGTATCCTAGTTTTGGTTTTCGATTGGGGAAGGCTAGAGATTTTTTTAGTTTAATAATCAACTCAGTAGAGATAGTTGTTCGATTGCTTTCCCTATGTCCATATCATAGTTATGGGTGAGAGATGTTTGAAATAGTTTTCTTGGGATTCTTCCTTCTATGTAACTCCTTCATTAATACTCTTTATCAGAATGGTTTAATCACTCTCATATAATTGATTGATAAATTGCTAGATTCCTTTGTCGGGTTGGCCTTACTTAGTGGTATATACAACTAAGAAGGGGTGATGTTAGTTGCGAGATACTAATCAAGACAAGAAACAAGATGATTGGGGTTAGATTTGGAAATTGCACTCTACAAAGAAAATCAAATTCTTTATTTGGTAAGCCATGCATGATGCTATTCCTTGTAATCAATTTCGAGCACTGAGGGTTTATGGTCTTCACCAGCCTGTGGTATGCAGCAGCATCACACAGTTTCACAGTTTTGTAGGAGTCTCTAATAACATACATGTTGAGCTCTTGGGATTATTCATGAACTGGTTGTTGCTTGGAAGTTGGGTATCCGTAAAGTTGTTTGTGCTTCTGATTGCTTGGAGGTAGTTAGACTTGTTGCTCCGATGATAATTCGTTCCATCTTTATGCTTGCATAATTCATAATATCCGTGACTTTTTTTTTTGATCTGCAGAACACACACCCCCACACTACACTACTCCTAAATATACCCCACTGGGGACCAAACCCCTCCCCTCAAGTTCCAAGAGCTTCTCTTTATGCCACTTGAACTATAAGCTCTTGGCATATCCGTGACTTATTGAAGTGGGATCAAATACCAACTTTGAAGCACATGCTTTTGAGAATTTGATTTTTGTGCTAATTTCATGGCGAAGTTTGGAGTACATTGTAGAGTCTCCTTTAGTCAACTTGTACAGCCACCACAGGATCTGAATTTGTTGCTACTTTCAAATGCTTTTGGTGTTTGTTTTTTTCGTGGTTAATTTAATTTCCGTTATAGAAAAAAGTTGAAACCCAATCACTTACTATGTAACGTTATTCTCTTAAGGAAAAAACAATGTCCCTTGTCAACTAGCGTACAAGTGCGTGTGTTTTTCTTTTAGACAACGTACAAGTGCGTGTGGCTATGAGTGTTAATGATGATCATTGGCCGTAGGATCTAAATTTGTTGTTACTTTCAAATGCTTTTGGTGTTTGTTTTTTCCGTAGTTAATTTAATTTCCGTTATAGAAAAAGTTGAAACCCAATCATTTACTATGTAACGTTATTCTCGCAAAGAAAAAACAATGTCCCTTGTCAGATAGCGTACAAACGCGTATGTTTTTGTTTTGGACAACATACAACTGCGCATGGCTGTGAATTTTAATGATGATCATTGATGACCATTCTTTTTCTTTTTTGTTTTGGGTGATAATTGATCATTCTTCTTTGAGTAAAATTAATTTATTCCTTTGAATCATCTCTACAAATTAATTTAGTATTTAAAGTTATAAAAAAATTCAATCCCTGAAATTTATGTTTGCCAATTAATTTAGTTTTTTAATTAATTTAGTAATTTAGTATTATTTAAAAATAAAATAATTTAGTTCATGAAAATAAAAAATTGCCGACCAATTTTATCTTCATAAATTACTTAAAAATCAATTAATTTAATTCCTAAATAATTCTAAAATTCAAGTTAATTGATAGTTGCCATTTTAAAGACTAATTAATTCAGAGTTACTAATTTTTTTTTATAATATATTAACTAAGAAATTACAGCGGCAAATGTTGAACTCCTTCAGCATATGTCAAAAAAGTTGTGCTAATTTGAGAAGGACAATCTTGTCATCTAAAGAAGGAAGCCTCTACAATAGCTACATTGTTTTCCAACCAATTTGCTGCAAAATTTCCTTCACGAAGAATATGTTGAAAACATACATCCCATTGATTCGATGTAAGTTGTGTCTAATGGTAAAAACACCCTTAAAAATAAATGAAATCACTGGTTGCAAATCAGTTGTGTCTAAACCCTAAACACAAATGAGATTCCTGATTCCTAAACCGCAAGCTAATCGGAGGTGAATAGCTCACTCTTCAGCATTTGTAATTGTATCAACAATACAAGATCCGGATAAGCCATCAATCCAAATACCCACTAAATCACGAAGTAAACCTCCATAGCTAAATTTCCTTGATTTTCAAGAGAGCATCCATCAACATTTAGCTTGACTATGCCTTTCAGGTGGACAAAGCCAATAGACGAGACATTGTTGTTGTTGTTGGGAGTCATGGCTCGGTGGAAAGTATTGATTAGCATCATTGAGAAGAGCATGGATACAATTCATCATTTTTCAATCCTACCAAGTGATATAAAAAAATGTGTATTCCTCACTCTCTAAAACATTCAACTAGTTATAACGAAGAGTTCATCATTGGTAACATCAACATGAATTCAGTCATGATCGCTATATGTCTGAAAATACGTATTATCGTGAAATTCATGCATTCTCCAAATCCAAATCGAATTACTACATACCCTAAAATAACGAAATGTCATTTTCGTATAATAACCACTACACCTGCTACATAAAGAATCAAAATATAAGTATATAGAGACACAAAAATAGTTAGTTGGAAGGTTATTCTTAAGTATGAGCTATAAGAGTGATTAGTATTAAATAATAGTACTACTATTTTTGGAACTAAATTTATTCATGTTATGTATTATTACTCGTGAATTAATTATTGGACAATATTGAATAGATGGAATTTTAAAAGGGGCCGACTTTTGGAGTGCGGCAAATCGCCTACGTGGGCAAATTCCCGAAACGTGGCGAGCGAAGATACATGGGTGCTTATTATCAAAGATGTCCACATGTGAGTTGGCATCACACGTGGCACTCATTTACTACCTGTGTGCTTCTCCTGCTAACCAGTGAGTGATCTGAGATACCCTCCCTCCCCTTCCTTTCTCTCGGTTCGGTTCTTATTCTTATTACCACCGTTACAACCTTCTCTCTCTCTTTCTCTCTCCTTTCTGGCGAGAAACAGTAGAAACGCGATGGATTTCGTATCAGAGAAACGGCATGCGTCGTGCTCTTTATCTTCTTCTTCGCTTTCGCCTTCGTCTTCGCCTTCCTCTTCGTGTGCTTCGGAGGAGCGCGTGGATCGGCTCGTGAAGATGAAGGAGATTGAGGCGGCGGAGATTCTGGCTCAGTTGGCAATGCGCGACACTCACTCCGCCGATATAGGGTGCAGCAACCGAGGCACGCGGCGATTCACGCACGAGTCACCGCCTCCACATTCGGATCTCTCTCTTTGGCCTCCGGTTAGTTCTGTTTTACTTAATTAACTATTCTTCGTTTAATTTATTTAATCGCGTGATTTAACGCACATGACATGACTGTTAGATTAGTTTTATCGTTGAATTATGTATTTTAACTAACACGAGTCAACAATTACGCGTAATAGTTGGTGAATATATATGTTTTTTAATATCGGTGTGGACCGAGGAAGAAGAGAGTCAAATATCTTTCCATTTCAACATAATTAGTTTTCCGCAGTGGTTCAAAACCGTAACGAAAATAATGAGTCTTCTGCAGTTCTGAACGAGAGCTTAATAATATATTATCTCCTCTTTCTATTTAAGTTAAGACTCGTTGATCGACCGTGTTGCATTTTCTTATCCTTGTTTTGGAAATAAAGAAAGGCAGTCCCAAATCCCACGATTTGTTAGCTATACCTACTAGCATATATTCCCACCAAAAAAACTCATACCATGCCCGCAGTAACAATGCTAGCTAGTTAGCTACTAGTTGTGAATAATATGAATAGAAACATGTTTAAAATTTGTTACTTGAATTAATTCTCATTTTGATTTTAAATTCTGGCAATATTCAGAATCAGTGTTACATGGCACAGTGATTTATCCTGCGTTCCACGTTTTGGAACTTTCATTCCGAAATGTGGATCATTTGCGACCCAAAACGCTCATAGTAGCATTCCCATTTGTATAGTTTAAAGTTAACCTTAGCGAACCAATGCTAAGCGAATTTCAATCCAAAAAACAAACAAAATAACTATTCCGTACCCTCCCGTTCCATGTGACATTGTAACCGTACCCGTACCACGTACCAAATCGTACCTTGAGCCATGCAACACTGTTCAGAATACATAGTCTGTGACTTTGTTAATGGAAATATAGTTACATAATACGTGGAACGAGCACGACTAGGTGGCTAATGCTGGTAAGTCTTTTGTCGCATTTTACAATATTTTTATAGGATGAAGATCTATGGTTATCGAATAGTGTTACACTTTCCTATTACACAAATCGTTGGCTGCCACGTCAATTAATATGTACACTTCAGACTTCCATCCATTCTAACGTCGTTATCTTCCAACTTGTCTTACACCTCTTTCTTTCCCAGGCCTCGGATTTTAATAATTAATAATGGGCAAAAAAATGAAAAATAGAGATCAACCTCATTACAGAGAATTGGTTGCTTTAAGGAATTAAAGCAGGATTCTTCAATTCAGATTTAGCAATCAGAACCGTTCTGTTTATTTCATTACAAATGATAGAAAACCGAACGATTGCCATCTAAGACACTAAAATATTAATCTCTGCGATCAAGACTTCATGACGAAAGGGAACACCCTCACATGGAATGAAGTTGCCATAATCGTCGAAAGCACCATGCCGTGAAAAACAGCTCCTCCCCAAGGTTCCATCACCTCCAAACTTAAGGTTTCGTGCAGCTGGAACTAAGGGATGATTTGAACTGAGCAGCAGATCTCATGATAACTTGGGCAATTCCAGAATTTCTTCTAAAAATTAAAGGATTTGACACAATCAAAATTTATGATGATGAATCGAAGAAATGCTGAAGTAGTGCGCAGAGGAGAGAAGGTACCGTAGCGGCGGTAGAGTGGATCCAAATTTGATGTGTAAATTTTAATTGACTTGGAAGCGAGTGATTGGTGTAACAGGAAAGTGTAACACTATTAGTTAACAGGAGATTTTCATCCATATTTGTAAATCTTCCTTTAAAGAAAATCTTGTATGTATGTAGTACTTGATAATGAATACCGGTAAGTAGTGTTATCGAGAAAGTCTTGTAACTAAGCGAACATCCGTCCCTGAATGTATTTTCTTCACTTCCTTTTGGGTTTCTCATTTCACTTACTGTTGATTATTTATTGTTTATGACCATGCATTTTGTGGAGAAAAATACCAACTTCATTTAACATAGTCAATTCTTTTTTCTTTATTTGTTTATCTCTTCTTGGTGGAAAATTGAATAAATCAATAAAAGATCACATACAAATAATGAAGAGAGTATCATCAAGTGGTACCATTCTATGCAGGATTTTAGAAATGGTTTAATTTATGGCAGGGTCAAGCTGTTGCGAGTCAGCAGCTAGATGAAAAAATATCCACTACGACCTCTGAAGAAACCGAAAGGAATCAGCAGGATGACTGCTTGAGGCACGTGAAAGTGGAGCAGGATGCTGATTTACCTAAGAATACAAGTGGCTCTTCAGTTCGCTCTGGCAGGTCAAGGCGTAATTTAACTGAGGTATAAAAGGGTGTCAAGATTCTTCCACTGCAATTTCTGAGTATTTTCACTTGCAATTTCTGGGAATTTTCACTTGCAATTTCTCTACAGGAAGAAAAAGAAGCACGGAGGATACGCAGGGTATTGGCAAATAGAGAGTCAGCTAGGCAGACAATTCGCCGTAGGCAGGTAGTTACATAGTCAAGTCAATTAATCATTGTTAGATTTGCTTATGGATTGCCCAAAATATAAGCCAAACACACACTTGGCACATGCTTGGTGTGTTTTGTAGAATTACCAAATACAATACTTTTTTTCTTATTTGACAACATGGTTTGTTTGTCTATCAACTCTTTTGTGCTTTGTAGAATTACCGTTTCATAGTGCTTGATAACAGTGAGTAAGTAGCAACTCCTATTTTGATTTTATTATTAGTCAGGCAGCCCGTGGATAAAATTAGTTTAAATAACTTGCCATGTTCTCCATTTCCCAAAATACAGAAGTGGACACATGTAAAGAAAAACCTTATATTCTTTTTTAACTGTCTAATTATGGTTGTGGATCTATTTCTTATTATAATATCTACAAGTTACCTTATTTTGAAAAAACAAATGTTTCAGGCTCTGTGTGAGGAGTTAACCAGAAAAGCTGCCACTTTAGTGCAGGAGAATGAAAACCTGAAAAGGGTATGGTTTTATCCTCTATCTGTTATCTTCTTATTAAACTTTTGTTTTCGTTTTCGACTTCTTTTTTATTCTATTGTGCTTATTTGTATGATGTTTATCATTTCCCAATGAACTCTTTGATTCTTATGTAATTATTCTCTTTTCACATTTAATAAAATTTATGTATAAAAGGAGAAGGAGTTGGCTTTGAAGGAGTATCAGTCTTTGGAGACTACAAATAAGCACTTAAAGGCACAAGTAAGTTGTTTGTGTCAGAAAACATCTAGCATACTATAACTTCTGTTTACAAAAGAAGTAAATCAATACCAGAAAATTGACACTTGCTTCCATTTACAGATAGCCAAATCAATGAACACCGAAACGGAGAAAGCTCCTGTTGTGCAGGAGACATCCTTGACTATGGTAACACCGTTGTCTGGTAACAGTCCATGGTTCCTCTATAACCATATTCCAGTTACGCAGTTATTCTGGCCTTCCATCCTTCAGTCTTCTAACCCAGTTCAATTACAACATACACCATTTAATTCCATTATGGTTCCATCAAATGCTCATGGCTCATGTTCTTCTGAATCTGAATCATGTCACAAGCAAAATTACCTTATAAATGACAATCCAACCCAAAATCCTTTGTACATGTTTCCATGTCCTTGGTTATTCCCTCTTCCAGATATTGGAAATGGACAATCACCACCTTCCAGTGGCCCAAATGACAAAGATAAACTTCCTCTAGGTGAACAATTTAGTCCTAGTTCATCTTTGAATACAGTGGAAAATGCAGATTATCAGGCGGCTCTTCCTATCAAACTTAAAACTGAACCTTCTGCCTGGACTGAAGCCCAACCTATTAATGACCTCGGCCACACCAATCCAAGGTTTGCACTGGATGGAGGTGACCAGGTAACTGGATTTCACATCATAGAAAATATCCATGGACCCACACCTGGTTGTAACTTTCATGATTCTGCTGTTAAGCGAGAACCTGAGTTTTATTTGAATTCTGCTTCCAACTGTAAGGCACCTTCAACTGCTTCTCCATCGCTGAAAAAGAAACAAGAACAGATCATATGCCTAGGTAAAAATCAAGTGGATGCAGTTGCTGCAGCAGAAGCAAGAAAGAGGAGAAAGGAATTAACAAAGTTGAAAAGCAACCAAAACCGCCAGGCCAGGATGCACTGCTGATTCGTCAATAAACCTAAAAGGAGTGAAAGGTTCATCCATTACCAGCTTTTGCACCTGCTTATGGTTACTGAAAATTGAGGGGGGTATAGGTTTAATATATCCATTGAGGGCATTTGAAGGAAAAGAAGTGAAGTACAAATTTTGTATAGCATTGACAGTTGAAGTTTTTTTTTCCCTCCAATTATCTTGTCTCTTTATTATTGTTTCATATACTGGGATTTGTTTCCTCCCCTGTAAGGGAAAGGGATAGGGGGAAGTTAGTTTCGTAAAGTGGTGAAACTGACCAAATTGTTTATTGGTAGTTGTTATTGTCCAGATTCTTTTAGCTTTCAACTTCTGAGCAGTGAATCCCAGATTTGTAGTTTTATGTTCTTGAAAATTGGAATCCTTTTTTAGCGGAATTAGAGATCGTTGATCATATTTACTCAAATGCAGTTTTTAGTCCATGCGCATAAGGGCTTTATACCATGTGTGTGATCCGATTACATTGCATAGACTCAAATCTGTAGGATGCTTTTTAGGTGCGTTGTTGGTTTTTATCAGTTAAGCACCTCTATTGAGTATTTAAGTCTCATTAGAGTAGATTGATATGGACATAGGTGCTTAGCAAAAATACTTACCCAAGTACTCAGATTTAGAATAATTGTGAGGCCAACATTCAATCAACAACTATCCAACAATTTGATTTAGTTCTTAGCATGGTAAGAATTGCTTAATTAAAAGAGTGATGTGTACATATTCGTTCAGAAATTATTTAATATTAATAAGAATTTATTTAAACATCTATAACATACATTGGAGATTCAGATACTCTTAGGATATTGTTCACAGACAATACATACGAAAACTTAATGAATGTATATAAAATTTTTTTAGAGAAAATGTTGGTGTACACCAAATTTATTTTCATGTTTCCAGTTTTTTTTTTTTTTTTTTTTTAAAAAAAGTAAAGATTTAGTTTTGTAACAAAAGAAAACTTTTGGTGTACAATTTGTACACCGAAAAGTGGTTGTACATGAAACAAAGTTATTTTTTTAAAGGAAATACACACATTTTGTTTGTGACGCTTTTCTACAATAAATTATTTTGGTACATAATTGTTTAGTCTTTGAAATATAATTAATTCTGCAGACGTCGTTTCCTATTGGCTACCTTCAATGATCTATACTTAACTGGTGGTTTCGGTGGAATGCTATCAGTCTTTTTTTTGTTACACGTACATGCCTAAAAATGGTTATTCTCTTTCTCCTTTCCCTTGACTCAATTTAATTTCCTGAAAGGATAAAACAGAGTTTGTGTGAGAATGCTTATATAAGCGTTTGAGGCATTTGTTGAGATAGTGCTTGATAGCTAGCTCAAAATATTGAAGTGGCCAAATATAACAAATTAAATAGATTAAAATTTGAAGGAGGTAGTCTGAAACTTATGGTGTTAGTAATGTTTATTCATATTTTAAAAAATTATATATGCTAGTACATGTTCATAATTTTTTCACAATGAGCTGAGGCTCTCATTGCATAACATAGCTCGAGCCCTACAACTTAGGTTCTGTTTGGTTTAAATTTTAGTAGGATGAGAAATGAAAAACACGCAAACTCAGATAAAAATCAATGGTTAAAATTATTGATGCACATAAATCAAGACGATTTAATGGAAGTAGATATTTTTAACTTTGGTCAAAAACACTTTTAACCAAATTAGAATACTAAACAAACAGCCCTTAATAGCATAGGTAGGGTCTTTTGTTAAAAGGAAAAGTGTGTTTGAATTTGAGGGGTCGAGTAGAATTAATTTTAGATCCACGTGATTTTATATAAAATTGTTTTAATGTAAAATTAATTTTAAAATAATATGAGAAAAGGTGCTTAAAAGTAAGTTTGTAATAAACAATTCCAACTCATACTTTTACCAAAATTAATTTTAGCTTTATAAAATCAAGTTAAAAACCACCTTTGGGTGCTTTCAACACTTTCCCAAACATATATGAAATGAGCTTATGTTGGTCATTAGCACTAACCGAACTGATTATTCTAAATCTCTTCTTCATTAAACTAAAAGCAAATAACTAACTTAAATTTACATCTTATGAGAAAAATGTAAAACAAAATTCTTTGACTTAAATTCCTAGGTTATGAAATGTGTCCACTGCGGATTCACTTCACAACGTTGGCTTGAAGACAAGTATAGGACTTCTGACACTATGTTTTTTAGAGTCAATCCATTGAAGTGATGCAGATAATATAAATTTATCATCCTGCATTGGAGGTCCCTTCAAAACAACCTTAAAAGACAACTTCTGGTGTAACTTTGTAAACTTCAAGATTTTGGGGGTGACCTCCACAGAGAGACCCTTTGGTGCTGTGACTTTAGCCTTGTAAGTTGAATTTCCATATCCAACATTAGTCACAGTTCGGAAAAAAACCGCGGAAATTTTCGAGCTGGAACTTATGAGCTGAATATGCATGGAAGGGTAGTTGACTCCATCAGTTCCTGATGCAGGTTTAATGCTTGAGCAATTGAAACCTTTTCTTCCAATTAGTATTCCAATGCTTGAGCTATTGTAACCTTCTTTGCATAAGAAAGCAACATAGGAGTTCAGTCTAATGTCATAGATGAGGCCAGGATGCAATGCTGCTACTGGGTTAAGTTGCCCTGACCCGGATCCTAGCTCTGTAAAATTGTCTTCATTGATTTTGATTGGAGTGGCTGAATTGTTCACACAAAAATAAAATGTTAGATTTGAAAATGGAAATATGCTGGTCTAACAAGAAGTCTTACAACCACAACTTGATATTTTATTTAAGGATCTTAATTGTGGTTCGATCGCAGAATCATAGTGATTACATTATATTGTGATTGTAATCTGCTATGACTGAATTGCCAGTTAATACATTTAGCTACATCTCAATACAATGCGACTATGATCACAATCACGATATGAAACCTTGATTATACTATCATAGAAATCAAACTGCATTATACTATGATGGTAATATGCCGTGACTGAATTACCACATTTAGTCACATCTCAATATTATGCAAACATGGATCACAATTACTATATGAGACCTTGATCCTATTGATCCTACTGTCATAGAAATCACATTATACTGTGATTGTGATATGCAATAACTAAATTACCAAATTTAATCACTTCTTAATACGAAGTGACTGTGATCACAATCACAATAGGAAATCTTGATTCTAACTGCTATCGGTAGAAAAGAAAAGAGTGCGTTCTCACCGGTTGTCATGAGAGCGGATTTAATGGCAGCAGGACTCCAATCAGGGTGGAAAGTTTTGACATAGGCAGCAGCCGCGGTGGCGTGTGGGCAAGCCATGGATGTTCCTGATACTATATTGAACACGTCGTAACGATTGTCTTCGGCATACCCAGTCAGTGTTGCCAGTTTCGAATAAGCGGCTAGTATGTCCAGTCCCGGAGCAGTCAAGTCAGGCTTCACATACAATGCAGAAAGATTAGAAGAAAAACTCAAGAACAACACAAAGGAGAAAATGAGAGTATGAGAAAAGAGAAAAATCACCTTGAGGATGTTCCGGGTTATAAGTTGAGGACCTTTGGATGAAAAAGCAGCAAGAAATGGAGCAGGAATTTTTTCAGTTGTAGTCTTGTATATAATTGCCTGTGGACTCCTGCATTCCAATTTATCAAGAGGTTAATTTACTCGAAAAACTATGACAGTATCTTATTTTCAAGAAATAATCACGTATTTTTATAAGTTCTGGGAAAAGCTACAGTAAGAACGTACTTCGTGGAATTGATGTAACGATCGATGCTTTGACCCGTAGAAATGGCATCAATGAAGGCCCCTGGAATAAGTGTGGTGTAAGAGGCATCTATTTTCTGTTCAACACCAATGATAGTCCCTGCTCCCTCTAATTCTTTAATGGTTAAGTCCTGACTGCCTGTACCTCCAACACAATAGACTATTTTGCCCTTCACCTTGTCCTTGCTTAGAGTCCCATAATCACAATCACTGTATTGTTTATTATATTATTTTCTCAAATTTATCATAATCTTTTCAAGAATAACAATAGGGTTAAGTAAGAATCACAATACCGAGCACTGCCATAGCCATCTCCACTAAGGTTTGCAGCTTGGGTTCCACTAATCAAAGGATACATCTTTTTCCCAGGTGAAAAGGTATTAATAGATAGTCCCTACATACCAAACAACAAGCAAAATGAAATATTTTAGTGACAAGCTGTTACTCTCTCTGAACTCATATAAATAAAAATTAATAAATTTATGTATATTAGGAAATTTAATTAGTTGTATTTAATTTTTTGAATTTTAGATAAAAAATAAGTTCAATTATTAAAATAACCTTCATAATATTTTTTATAAAGTATAAGTTATAACATTAAATAAAAGATATATTAAGAATAATAACATTAAATAAAAAATAAATAAATAAAATTTATTTATATTTAAATTAAGAAATATGATTTTTTTTATATTTGAATCTAGAGGTGGTAACAAGTTTTTGTCATGTATGTTTTGTTTGAAAGGAAAGAAAGAAAATAAGAGAAAAAAAATACTGAAAATAAAATAATTTTATTTATCTGCTATAAGAAAAAATAAAAAGAAAACAAAAGAAAAAGTCAAGTGCATGTTTGAAAACAATTATTTCTGGAGAAATAATTGTTTATTTTTAAAAAAACTCTCTCACGGAACATTTAAAGATTTCTTTGATTCTATTTTCTTTCCTCTTTTATTTTTCTTCTCTTCTATGTTTTAAGGGAAAAAAAAAGGGATAATCATTAGAATTTCCTTATATATATATTTTTTTAAATATTTCCTTATATTTTGAAACACTTAATAAATCATTTCCGAGGAAGTAAAGTTTACTTACCGTAATGTTCTTTCCGTCACCGAAGGACACAATAGTGGTGAACTGCCTATCAATGGCGGAAGCAGCAACCGTCAAAATCCACGGAGCGACGTTTTCAACGGTCATAGGACGAGGGCCTTCATTTCCGGCGGAGCAAGAAGTTAGAATCCCTCTCTTCATAGCGTGGAACGCTCCGATCGCAATCGGATCGGAAAAGTAATCGCGGGAGGGTCCTCCGATGGAGACGGAGATGAAATTGACGCCATCGGCGATGGCCTCATCGAACCCGGCGAGCATGTCCATGTCACTGCACCCGCCGCTCCAACAAACCTTGTACATCGCGATGCGTGCCGACGGGACGCCGCCTCGCGCGGTGCCTTTGCCGATGCCGTAAAGACTTGCGCGGTTCACCGCCACGCCTGCCGCCGTCGACGCCGTGTGTGTGCCGTGGCCTTGGTCGTCCACCGGACTTGGACTGTCGGTGTATGGACCATTGTCCCCGAGATTGAAGAATTTTGCTCCGATCACCTTGCTGCCCACGTTAGCATCAAATTGAAATCAAATTAGGCTTGCATTAAAATCTATGGTAGTTTCGTTGTCTCAAGTCTCATTGAAAATATTAAGGGTTGTTTGGTTTACATTTTATTTTTTGTTTTTAGTCTGTTTTTTAGTTTTTGAAATTTTACAAAGAAAAAATAGGTTATTTTTAGCATTTTTAATTTTTTCTTTATAAAATTTCAAAAAACTGAAAACAGAAAATAAAAAATATAAACCAAACAATAAATCAAACGACTCCTTATTGATTCTCTAAAGTAAGAGTGGTCATATTCTCATAACAGTAAAATTTAAAATTTATTAACATGTTTTTCATATTTTAATTTTCCATCAAACAGTATTTATAAAAATATAAATAAATTCACTAAAATAAATTTCCAAACTAATGATCGAATTCGATCTAACTTGAGTTAGAGTAGATCGGTTCCGATAAATAATGTCCAACCTAATTTAAATCAATCCAAATTCAAATTGTTTGGATTAGATCAATATTATATAAATAATTTTTCTTAATCAGTTGTAATCTGAATCACGAACACTTCTATCTATGATTAGTTTTTTTTTAGATATATATAACATATGATTAGTTTTTTTGTTTACACATTTATCACTCTACCTCACAATATGTCTGTATCATAAAAAAAATAAGCTTTTTAATTTAAAAAATTAAAGGTAAAATGAGAGTATTGTTTTATAGTGCAATTTTTGTTAATGAAAATGGTATAGAAATGATGCACTAGTAGTGTATAAATTATTGAAAAATATTATACACAAATATGTGTGTGAGTGAGTAGTGTAAAAATGTTTTATGTTATTGTTTGTGGTGTTTGGACAAATATTAATGTTGCATAGAAGAATATATACTTGTTACAGCCAGTGAAGTTAGCTCCAGTGACACATTTGCCCTTCCATCTTTTTGGAGGAGGTCCATACCCCTTATCATTGAAACTGGGGCAATCAACCCAAATACCTGTTCCAAATAAAGGAAATAATTATTTATTATTCATTTTCACTCTTTTCATTATTAAAATAAAGAAATTTTTGATAAAATAAATAAAATAAAAATTCTTGATACCTGTATCTAAAACGCCCACAATGATATTACTCTCTATGTTTGAGTTTCTCTTCACATTTAGTGGCATTCCTAGAAAATCCCATGACCTTGTGGTGTGTAATTTACGGTATGTATTAGGAAACACAGACACCACACTGTCATCCTCTGCATCAAATGAATTATAGAGATTTTTTATTTTTAGAAAACTTTAAAAAAAAAAAACTCACTTTTCCCTATATTTGAATTAGCACAACAGTTTCTATACTCAATGCAATCAGAAAAGTGAGTAGTTTGATTAAGATTGAATGAGATGTTAACTGTATTTGTAATATATAAATTTTAAAGCACAAGTTATAAGAGTGATGTGTAGAAAGTTAAATTTTGTCGACATTTGCTTTCCATCCTTAACCCTATGTTTGGCGGAAGAGAAGTAGGATGGAAATAGAGTGGAAGTGCAGATTACGAGATAAAAATAATTGACTTTATAGAGAAAAAATTTTAAAGCACTTTCTTCCATCCTACTTCTTTCCTTCCTACTTCTAACATACCAAACAAAAGGTAAGTGTCATCATATTGGTGATGTTATTGTATTCCATAAGAAAGAAATGAAAATCTTTGTAATGCTAATTCAAATTTCACACTCAGAAAATCAACAAATGAATAGATGACATATTGCTTGAAAATCTACACAAAAATGTTTATTGAACAACAGGGAGGGATAAATTTTTTGCAGTCGTGTAACGTTTACAATCACATTACATTAAATATGACTAAATACAGATGGACGTAGTTTTGGTGACGCACAAAATCTTTTGGTTTTGATGCATCGTCAAGTCTCGGACCTAAATTTAAAATCTTAACTATACTTATACATATGCAATAAACACATCAAATCCAAATTTTTTTTAACTCTAGTAAAATATTGGAGTACCTAACAATTTCTCTGCCTCGTGAGGCAAAAGTTGTGCAACAAATCCGTTGAAGCTCTTTCCATAGCTATGTATTTTGTACTGTCTTGCTAACTGCATACTATAGAAAAAAAGAAAAACATTAATCATAAATAAATGTCGATGCTATTAAAAAAATTACTCCAACTTCAAAATTTAGCATTATAGTGCATGTTTGGTAAAATATTGGTAGGGTTGAGAATTGATTTTGAAGTATTAAAATTGATTTTAGATAGTTAGTTTGTTGTTTGGTTATAAGTTTGAAAAAAAATCAAAATTGATTTTGGGTTATCAAAATTGATTTTGACAAAAGCAAAGTGAGTCTGCTTTCACGTTGGGTTGAAAATTTTACACCGTATTCTTACTCAAAACTTGTTTTTAACTAAAAATTTCCCAAACATATATCATGTTACCTTAAAATCAATTTTACACAAAATCAATTCTTCAAAATCATGTTAATCTAAAATCAATTTTACCGCCACTAAATCAAACACATACTATCCCATTACCTTAAAATCAATTTTACAGAAAAATCAATTCTTCAAAATCATGATGATCTAAAATCAATTTTACCACCGCTAAACCAAACACACACATAATCATATGCAATTTCTATCAAAATTGAGATTATTACTCTCCAATCGCATTAGCCAGCAAGTTGTGGTGATGATTTTCCACTCCATAGGTTCTTGGCGCTGGTAGTTGTCCCATGTACACAATATACGGCTGTTTTTTAATCACAAAAAAATCATATCAATTAAAAAAAAAAGTAATAAGAAAAATCCTAAAACAATCCCGCAACACAAATCTTCTTCACCGCTAGTAATAACCATTAAGTATATGTTTGGTTTCACACGTTAAAATCAGCTACATATAAATCTATTTCAACACAACAGTTTTACGTTTTGTTTTGTCTGTTCTAACGTAAAACCAAACACACACTGAGTAAACAACGATTCATCGCAATAGATACCTTTCTTTCATGATGATTTGAACCTTGAATAACTATTGGAAAACGGTATAAACAGAATGCAAGTAGTAGCAATACTAGCAAATTGCGTGACATTGCACTGCTCATTCTGCAATTGAGTTTTGTGTAAAAGAAAAAATTAATGTTAGATACTATAAATAAATAAATAATTGGTTTTCTTGCACAAAAAATTGCAACGGCATTGGGCGCAGATTATGGTGAAATGTGAAAAGAATGACATTTTATTTTAATGGAGGAGTAATAAAAGGGTAGTGAAATACAGTTTAGACTCAGAATTTGATGGCTTAGATTTTGGATCTTTAGTCAAATCATGACCATAACTACGATCAATTTGTAGAGTGATTCATGCTATATAACACGAACAAGTTTCGTGTTCATTCCATGAATGACGTGGATTATAGTTTTTTTTTTAATTTTTTTTGGTAAAAAACTAATTTTTTTTATTAATAAAGATATTAATTTTTTTTTTATTTTAATAAAAGTATCCAGCTGTAGCTGCAGCTAATAGCACTTAAAATATTTTTTTTAAAAAAAATAATAGGATAATTACACTAACCTCTCATGAAGTTTGCGCTTATTACACTTACTCCCTTTAGTTTTTAAAATTACACTTACCCCTACCGAGGGAGTAAGTGTAATGAATTTCAAACCTCAAGAACTAAGTGTAATGTCTCAAGGGGGTAAGTGTAATAAAATTTCAAATCTTAGGAAAGTTAGTGTAATTTAAAAAACCAGAGAGATAAGTGTAATAAACGCAAACCTCAGGAGAGCTGGGTATAATTATCCCAAAAATAAATCAACACCGCCATCTCTTTGAATCAGAAATCTGCCATTTGCATTTTCACACTCCACCATTCTCCAACTTTGTTTATGAGATAAATGTGACCCTTCAAAGTATTATGAAATCTTTGAACTTTAGTATTAGTGTTTTCTTTTTTTTATGAACCTAGTCTTTGAATAGTTTTTATCATCACTTTAATTCTCAGCAAATTAAAAGTTATTGAATTGATTTTTTTGTTTTAATGGAAGATCAATTTAATGTTTTAATCTTTTACGAATTGATTTGGTTACGTTTAAGTTTTTCAAGGATTAACAAAGCGGAAAAAAATTATGTTATCTCTAAAGATTTTTATGTCATCATTTTAATGCTAGAAAGATTTCACCGTCACCAAATCGATCTTTCCTTAAAATTAAAGACTAATTTATTGACGTTTTCAATTTTTAAGTACTTAAATAATTACACTACCTATTTTTTTATAGGAAAATTTGAATATGTTATTTTATGAATTAATGACAGAAATGGTACTTGTCTTTGTAGTTATTATCATTTTAGTCTTTGTTTTTATTGAAATTACTAATTTTTAACCATTGATTTTATAAAATCGGTCATAATAATCCTTAACTTTATAAAAAATTAGTTACAGCCGTCCATAACTTTGTATAAAAGTAAGTTATTTTAGTCTTTAACTAGATTAAATTGAATGACATTTTATAAAGTCTGAGTTTAAAACTTATTTTAATAATGTTAGTTGTTAAACATAAAAACTGTTTTCGAAAATTATTTTTAAAAACTCATTTGTTAAAAATAAAAAAAAAATTATTTTTAGAAACAGAAATCAAACAAAAATCACCTTAAATGCCATGTCATTCGTATAAATATTAGGAATCATGTTTCCTAAAAATAAGCATTTTCCTTGTAGAGTGAAGGCTACTGATGTTAGGCCTAACCTTGGATAAAGACTAAATCAAAGCCCAATATCTTTTTTTATATATATATAAATAAGCCCAAAATCTTTTGTTGAAGAACGGAGATCTTTTGACATTTGGCCGTGAGTGTTAGCCTAAGTACCAAGTCTTTAAGGTTTGAGAGATTGAAGGTTAAGACTTTGATTTTTGGGGGTGGAGATTATAGAGATTTAATGTAGCATGTGTTTGTGAGTGAGTATTACGGACCAAAAAAAAGATCGTTTGACATTTCTTTTTGTAATAAAAATTATGGGATCCGTTGTTTCAACAATTTCTACTCGTATGTGGTGAAGGCTAAAGGTTTCTCTATGATTCAAACTCTCGACTTAAAAGTTCAAACAACCACTTTTAACCATTGTGACCGACACCTATTGACTGATTGCCTCACAAATTAATAACACAATTTTAAAATTAAAATATTTTTTACTATAAAACAAGTTTTTATCTCATCTAAACATAAAATATCCTCTTAAAAATCATTTTTTGAACGATCATAAAAAAGGATATGACATATTCAGATTGAACATGCTCTTGATGGGTGCAAAGCCCTCCACAAGTACATGCATAAGTTGTTCTATAAGTCGAGAATTCTTCCCAATTTGTTTTCAATTTGGTGAAATAAGTTGCCACAAAATCCAACCCTTGGGTTCTGACATCATATTGAGAATCAACGTGACTAAAAATACTTCATTGAGTAATGAGATTGAAGATTCTTTAATTACACTTGATATAGATCATTATATAGAGAATCTATCTAGCAGTTATGTCTAACTGAAATAATTAACTTCTATGCTTTGTAACTAACTAGCCATTTATGAAAATAAACTAATTGATGTAAAATTTTGGGTTGGGTGTTGGCATGGTTTTCATTTGCAGGGTCAACAATGTTCTTTTGGTTTATTGGAGGTATGTCCCTTTGATCATGTATTTTTTTCAAGTGCTCTTCCTTCAATTTATTTTTGCTTATCCGAAAAAAAAAAAAGCATAAAGAACAAAACATATATTAAAATATACAAACAAGTCATAATAACTAATAGAACACAAAGAATGATTAAAAGGGTTAAATATAAGAAAATATCATATATATAAATTATTAAGTCTTAACAAGGACAGATAATGAGAAAATAGGGGGTTAATCAATTTTTTTGCATTTTATTTTCATTGTAATAAGTTAGTTAGAACTCATATTTCATGTTTAGTTGTTGTTCCTAGGGAATTAAGTGCAGATTTTGCATTTAGATGCTCAATTTGGGATCCTAATGCGCCCAAGACAGAACTTAGAGGAAGTTTTTGTGTCCTGACCCGCATTGTGGGCGTCTTAATGCGCCAGGATAGAAACAAAGAAGAAGTTTTGCGTCCTAACGCCCATTATGAGCGTCAAGACGCGCGCAAATTGTGTAATTTTTTCATTTTTCTTGTCTTTTTATTGAATTTCATATAAGTTACAGATTTTTCATTATTGTGAGTGATCGGTAATCAACTCAGTTTAACTTTTAACTGATTTCTAAGCCTATTTTTAGAGTGAAAAAGCATACCAAAATTTTAGAGTTTTAAATTTTTATTTTATCAAAAATGATATTTCTCTTGAGAGAGAGATTCTCTTATTTTTCTTGTGTGAAACAAAGAGCAGAGACCTATCAAAGGTTCATCCATAACCTTTGTGTGATGTCATCGTCTCCACCATCTTTTTTCTTTCATGTTCTAAACTATCCTTCTGCCATTAAAATCCCAAATATCTTCTTCTTCTCCAAATTCAAGGATTCCAGTGCCTATGCACCCTTCACCACCATTCCATTTTTATTATCTAGAATTCTCCCAAATTAATTTCCAAAATCATCCCATCTTCCTTGTGCCAATTTTCTGTCTTTCATTCATTTCTCTTACCAGAAAATTATTACTTCCAAAACCATCAAGTTCTTATCCATCATCGTTAAATTCCAGTACGTTCTATTCCTTATGAACAGAGACTTGTTTAGACCAACACCTTTACCAAATAGTTTTAACAAAAAAGATATAAGCGGAAGCGATTAGTACGTGAGTCCATGTCATTAATAAAGAAGGTGTGATCTTTAACGCATTGGAAAAAAAACTTGATCACCATCTCTAAGAAAAAGGAGTCAAGGTGTTTTGATAGTAGACACAACTCTAGGCCGATGGATACCGATGCCCTCAACTTCAACGGCACAAATAGGTCAACGTATCTTTTAGAGTCGTAAGATAATGCTTATATAGAGTGTCATTGTCAAGGAACACGCTCGTTATAACCCTAATGGACTATGACTACTAATTGCCCATCAAGTGGAGTAGTCATGCCTCCTGGAATGTGCGCTTACCAAACGACCCACTACAGTTAGTCACCTCCAGTAACTTACTGATACAAGGCCCATTAATTAATTAAATTACTATTGGTGTTGTTTCTTATGTTGGTATAGCGACAAGTCACTTTAGCGCAACAAATGCAATTATGTCTCCTTGAGCGCATATGCTTAATCACTCGTCTAGTAGATCATATCCTAACACCGCAATCTTACATACATTAACCTTCCAAAAAAAATAATTCAACATAGTACTCATCCAAATTCATATCAACAGAGTTCCAAGTCATCAATACAACACAAGTCATTAACATTATCTAGATTTCTAATCATCAAATTTTTTTTTTTTTGATATGCAGAAGCAATAGATAAATAAAGAGCACAAGGGGTGATCAAAACCCAAACATACAAACACACCAGCGTATAGGAACAGACAAACTTACAAAAATAAGCAAGCAACAGAAGAAAACATCTAAGTAAAGCCTAACTGCAAAATAGGAAGAACAGGGTTTAAACACCACCCAGCAAAGGACAATTTCAATAAACCACAGAAGGAAAGCCATTTCCAAGCTCTTAAACGAACAGCCTCAAACAATTCTAATTCATCAAGAATACCGTTGTTGAAGATTATATTATTGCGATGTAACCACAACGACCAGATAATTGCCACCCAAATTGCTGTCATAATCCTTCCCCTATTTATACCAGGAAATGCCCCATTCCACTCTAATAACAGAGCTTCCAACGACCCAGGAAGAGCTGTCATGTAACCAAACCAGCGAGCAATGGAGTACCGCATATTCGAAGCAGTTTTACAATGCAAAAAGAGGTGGGAAACATCTTCCTTCAAGCAACCACAAAGAACACACAAGGTATCTTGTAGAGGAATTCCTCTACGTCGCAATCTAACCCGCACAGGAACAGCATAAAGTAGAACTTGCCAAGCAAAAACAAGGCACTTGTGAGGAATTCTGCATTGCCACACCTTCCGAAGAGCTGAAGACACTGAATGTTCAGTAGACACATCTGATAACCCTCCTTTGATCACCACCTCATAAGCATTCCTTACGGAATAAACTCCTGACGAATCCCCACGCCATTTCCATCCATCAGAGTCCAAAGCAGAGCATTGAGAGTCCGCCACCATCTCATGAAGCGTATTTACCAGCTCCTCCTCCCACCCAAATAGACGGCGCCTCCAGATAAAGTTCCCTTTGCTCATCTTCCATAAACCCATAATTTTGCACAACCGTCAAAGAATCAAGCGCCAAGGAGAACAAACGTGGAAAAGCCTCCATCAACCTTATTCCTCCAACCCATTTGTCCTTCCAAAACAACGTAGAACCACCATCTCCTATTTGACGAACAATGTTCTTATCAAACCAGTGCTCCTCTTTATGGATAACACCCACTAGATCCTTCCACCAAATAGAAGATTTGGAGCCCACTTCCTCTAAGTGTAAATAAGCATTGAGCTCACCATACTTAGCCACAATAAGCTTAACCCAAGGCATGTTTGGAGATTGTAGCGCTCTCCACATCCATTTTCCCAAAAGCACCCAATTGAAGAACTTGACATGTTTAACACCAAGACCGCCCTCTTTCTTTGGCTTACATACAACATCCCACTTAATCCACGCCACCTTACTAGCATCCTTGACCCCATTCCACAAGAAGGATTGTTGAATACTAATAATCTCCAAGTGACTCTGCCTCCAATTGAGATATATCTATTTTTCCAGGATGATAATCGCTTTCGGAGACCACCAACCACCTCTTTCCAAGAAGAACGCAGACGAGGATTAGCTCCCACCTGAATACCCACATACTTAAAAGGAAGAGAACCCAACTTACAATTCAAAAAGTCAGATGCAGCAAGAAGAAACTCCTCATTAACATTAACGCCCATAATACAACTTTTATGGAAGTCAATTTTCAACCTCGAGGCAAGTTCAAAGCATCTCAAAATACCTTTAATTGCCCACAAATTTTGATTAGAAGCTTCCCCAAAAATTAAAGTGTCATCAGCAAATTGCATTAACGACAAACAAGAGTCAGAGGCATTAATCTGAATCCCAAAGAACATACCTGAACCACAAGCGTTCTTCATTAACCATGCTAAACCTTCAGCAACAACAAGAAAGAGAAAGGGCGCCAACGGGTCGCCTTGTTTCAAACCTCTTCCAATAGGAGTTTCACGGGTAGGACTTCCATTCATCAGAACCGACAACCAGCCTCCACAAATACAAGCTCTCACCCAATGAATCCATTTATTATTAAAACCAAGTTGTTCCAGCATAAACAACAGGAAATCCCAATCCACTGAATCATAAGCTTTCTCATAATCAATTTTAAGAATAAAGCACCTCTTCCTGGATCTTTTCACATAATCAATAGTCTCATTTGCAATTAAGACACTATCCAGCATATTTCGCCCAGGTATAAATGCAGACTGCTTATCTGAAATAATTTTATCTAACATACCTTTCATCCGATTCGCCATCAGTTTGGATATAATCTTATAAAGACACCCCAAAAGAGAAATTGGTCTAAATTCCTTAACAGATTGAGGAGCAGCAACTTTGGGAATTAAGGCCACAAAGTATTAAACTTTCGTAATGCATTTTTAACATTGGAGAGTTTGGATTTAAGTCACTGAGCAGCCCATTCATCCAAAACAGGCCTATTAAACGCCTCAGAAACAATATCCTTAAATCCCGGATGGGAAAGCCAACAGTTGTTGAAACGAAACGGTTTAGCTCCCCAATTTTGAGAACGATGAACTAAGACCAACGGACAATGATCCGACACATCTCGGTGAAGAACCTGGAAAAACCATCCCCCCAAAAATCCAACCACTCCTCAGACACCATAATACGATCAAGTCTACTCATAACCGAGCCATCACCTTTAAACCAAGTAAATTTACGTCCAACAAGCAGCAAATCAAGCACCTTTAAATTATTAATAAAGGAATTGAATTCCGCAGTATTAGCAGAGTCCAGCACCCCACTACCACCCTTCCTTTCCTCTGGGCGCCTAATAGAATTAAAATCTCCAACCACACACCATAAACCACCCTCAAATCCCCTTTTAGACATCAATAAATCAGCCCAAAGCTTACGCTTATCAGAAAAACGACAAGGAGAATACACATTAACAATAAAGAAAATATTACCTGCCTCACCCAATTGAAGGCACACACCAGCAAACCCCAGACTAGAGAAATTAAAGAAAAGTTTCCCCATATTTGAATTCCAGATTGACAAAATGCCACCGCTTCTTCCCACTGCTGGTACCGCAAACCACTGGCAATCCGAATCACCCCATAGAGCATGACAAAGCCTGCTATCATGAATATCCATTTTTGTCTCTTGTACAGCTAAGAAATCTAGATGCTGAGAACGCACCAAATCAACTATCTTCCGCCTCTTTATCGCACCTCCCAGTCATCGAATATTAAAGGAAGCTATCTTCATGGATTACCCCTACAAACCCCATTTTCCACCGCAAAAGAACGGTCACGCTCTTCCATCTCCGTTAACTTCTTAATTACCTCTTCATCATTGTCCCTCACAACCAACCCAATCTGCTTACCAAACGCTAATAACCTTCTTACCATAGCCTCCGAAGCAGGGACAGAGCCAAGATTTACAGTATTATAGTCGCGAACACCACCTTCAATTAAGACCCCATCCTTAATAGCTCCGGAGTCAGAACAAGAGTGTTGTTTTGATGCTTCCTGATTCATCTTCCTTCTTGCCGACATCGAGCCTTCACGGAGGAAATCCCACGCGTTCTTAGCTTGCGCCGATCCCTTCCCAGAATTTGCGATGCTAACAGCCTCTAGGGATTTGGTATTTTGCATAACTTGAAACCCCCTCTGTTCGCGAGCTTTTCTCAACCAAGAACGAACATTAAGCCTTCCAATTCCTTTTTTCCCTTTAGACCGGAATGACCCACTTGGTCCATTTTTGGAAGAAAAACTCCTCTCATTCAGTTTATTAATTTTTTGGCTAACCTCCTTACCCTGGCAAACATTACCAGAACCCACAAACAGACTTTTTTGAACTAGGCCCACATCACAGGAGCCACCCACATTATTGGCCACAATTACACCCTCTAAATTAACAGGCCCACCATCTAAATTTGATCTCTGATAGGGCCCAAAGTTAGATTCATTAAAAATAGAAATTCCCTTAATTCTAGTATCCCCAATTTCAAATTCTCCCTGAGGAACCTCTTCCACTTCCGCCTCCAACACACGTGCTTCAACATTTAATGCATGTTGCGAAAAATTACACCTGTCATTATTACTGCCATCAGCTTGTCCCCCACCTTCTTGACCCTCCATCTTCCCGCCGCCTTCTTCCTGTACGTCGTCGAAATTCTCCCCCATACATTCCGGTAACCCAAGGCAACCTTCTTCATCAACATCCTCCGACAAGACTTCAACCTCCTCCACCTCAACAGAAGCGTTAACAGACCCATCCTCCGACGACTCCTCCACCATATTACGCAGAGAAATAGCATCATCAATTTCACCGCCATGTTCCTCTACCATTCGAATAGAGTAAGTATTATTGTTAATACTTACCCGCACTTCCTGGTTAATCAATTCCCGTGTTAGAATCGCCACTTGCACTCTGGCCATATCCAAACGTACCTTAGCCTTAGTAACTTCACCAATACGTAAATACTCGCCTAGCGGGAACACCAGTTTTTAGAAAAACTCCTCACACCAAGCATGAAGAGGGATCCCATAGCATCTAACCCAAGTAACTCGTTCCATCATCACATGCCGGGGATGCCAAGGACGGAGATCATAGAACCATGATTCCCACCAATCAGTATTCATGGATACCGCTTCTTCCAAACTTGCACCCGCATCACATTCCAGCAACACCATGTCACCACCCATCGTTATAGCTTTTATATCCAAAAAGCCTTCCTTTAATAAAGCACTCTTGAGCGAGAGAAGATCATTACGATTATGTAATCGTCCCACCAAATTTAAACAGCACTCGTCAACCACATTCTGCGGAATTGAGAAATCCATATGAAACCCAGGACCCCTCTTTACCACCCAGGACTGTTTCGTATGCTTCTCTTTTGTTTGCCGCCCCAAGTTATCACGCTCATTAAGCCTACCACTTCCACTAAGCTTCTCCGCATAGGAGACACCCACCTTACGCTCTGACACATTCCAGTTCTAATCATCAAATTGATAATAGTTAAAAAGACCATAAACAATTTAAGATTCAATTGTAATCTTTATCTTCCTTTTCATCTTCTAGACATCGATCTCCATCGACAATCTGGTAAAAAAACACCCTAAGCTCTTTCGTTTTCATTAAAAAACACGCAAAAATCGATTAGTTGAAATCACACAATCCTACAGTTTTATTATTTTAATTTGCGATTTCACCGTTTGTGCAATTTTAGGTGAAATTTTAATCAAAATGGTATGGAAAATAATAAAAATCTAACGATTTTTCAATTTAAATCCCAAACCCAATGGAAGAGTTAAGAAGAGCAAAACAAAACTCACTCAAACCCAAAATTTATCATCTAATTTCTTACTCTTTTTTTTCTTTTTCTTTTTCTTTTTTTTCTTTGTCATACATGTTTGGATAACCAAAATTGGAAGGAAATATTTCCAGGAATCACATACAGGAAACAACTTTACTACACTCCTCCTATAAAGTCTATATTAACCAACACTTAAGTCAATTTAAAAAAAAAAAAAAGTTATATGAGAATTACACTTTGAAATTCAACAAAATTATTTCCAAATGATTTATCATCATACCACAGTGGCTATGCCACTGTATCTTGGTCTTGTTCTTTCAGTTTCAGGTGAAAGCCCTTGTTCTATGGCCTTCCTCTTGTTATTTGGTTGTTGCTGTTGTTCTATAATTCTCTGTGAATGTGACTCTGATTCTGGCTGAGATAATTGGGATTTTTGTGCTTTTTGATTTTCACTTTGGATTTGTTGTGGTTGAACTTCTGAATTTTCAACCTTTTCAGCTGTTTCTTGGTTTTGATCTTTCAATTTGGACTTTTTCATGTGGGGTTTAAGCTTGTTTAAATCTGATAGCCTCACAGGCTTCAAGAAAAATTCCTCTGCTCCTTCCTCTAAGCATCTGTTAGCATTTCAAAAATTCATCAGAATTTTACCTCAAAAGGGAAAAACAGAATTATCTGCTAGCAATTTTACTTTTACAGTTGGATCATGGTGGTCCATATTCGATAATATATAAATGGTTAGAACGCAAATTTCAACCACGTTGAGCAGATACAACATTGTGTATGTTTGATTTCATGTCATATTAGGTCAAACATAAATTTAAAATGTGAAAATTACTCTTAGTTGCAATGAAATGGATCGACGTTTACTCCGTACAAACATGAAACCAAACACAATTTCTAGTGTGTTTGGATTTATGATTGAAAAATCAAGTTTAGATTAAACGTGGATCCAAACTGAAAAGTTACTTCCACTTTCAGTACATCTCAACATGAAAAGTAACCTTAAATGTGAATCTAGATTTCTAGACAAACATGTTGCATCCAAACTGAACATGATTCTGAGCTAAACGTGATTTTTAAATGCCAAAACAAACATGCACTTCTTATGTGAAACTACTTTCACGTTGAGACAACGACATAAAAACAAACAGAAAATGAAATCTTTGTCCCTATTACCTGCTAATCCTTGATGGCACATTCTCAGATGACATAATCACCACTGGTATGTTTCTCAAAGATGAAGATTCCTGAAATATCAGAGAGAATCCTATAAATTTTTCAGTCTGTTGGTTCAAGGTGGAATAACTTAACTGAACACAGAATTTTCAGAAATTCTCAAACAATTGTTCACTCAAATCAAATCAAATCCAGCTACTAAAGCAGGTCCTTTTGGAAAGAAAAGAAAATCTTTTCACTAAAAAAGCATACTAGAAAGTTATTCCATGAGATCATACTTAATATTTTCTGGTAAGTAATAAAAGTAATCCAAGTTGACAACATTTATAGCAAATCAGAATCAATGCATAGTTTCAAAATGGAAAGTCTTCTCAATGGCCTTAGTTTGTCAAAAAAAATAAAGGGAAAAATTCATAATCAGAAAGAGTGAAAAAAAAAGTATAAAATCAAAAATCAAAACATACCTTGATTTTCTTAAGCAAATCATAGCCTGTCATGCCAGGCATACAGTAATCTGTTATAACAAGATTCACTTCTAGTTCCTGTTAATACACAAAAAATCAAAAGAATCTCAGAACTCCAGAACAAGAAACTCATTAGATTATTATATATTTCAATTTTCAACCAAAGTTTTTATTTCAAAGCGGCACGTTTGCATTTATATTTTCTGTTTTTACTGTGTTTTTTATTGTTTTGAAATTTGTATAATTGTGTTTAAAAATGGTTGGAAACAATTTATTTTTAGTTTTTCTTATATAAATTTTAAATATCGAGAAACAGATTGAAAATACGAAATGAAAATAAGAATCGGTCAGAAATGGTGTATTTGGATTGATTAAAATTAAAATTAAATTTTCTTTACACATTTTGAGCTGAAAAAGAAAATCACACAAACCTGATGATTGTTAGGAGAAACAGATGGTGTATTTGGGCTGCTATCATCATTCTCACGCAACCCCAGAAACTCTAAAGCCTTGCTTCCAGAATCTACTGTAGTAACTGCCATTTGAGGAAAAAAAAAAAAAACACAGTTCATTTTCTGCTCAATAATAATAAGAAAGAAAATGATCCAAATTATTTTTTTCTAACATTTTCATGAGATTAAAGAGTAACTAATACCTTGATAAGAAGAAGTTCTGAGAAGCCTCTCAATCAACTTCCTATCTATGAGGCTATCATCAACAGCCAATACATGAAACTGTGATTCTGCAACCATTCCCATTTGGAAAGAATTGAAGAAACTAAGAGTTGTAAAGAGTGTTTTTTTTTTTTTACTCTTTTGCTCTGTTCTTTTTCTTCTTCCCCTGACTCTGAAATTGGAACTTAGAAGAAATTTTTTTTTTTTTTTTTTGTGTTTTTGTGTCTAAGGAATAAGGATAGAAGATGAGATTTGAAAAAGAGCTATGTATGTGTTGAAATAAGAAGAGGCACCAAAATCTTCATCACAGAAAGCAAGATCCGACCAGATTTCATCCCAAATCTTGCAAATTTTCCAAGTTGATCTTGAATTACAGGGCAAGCAACGCGAAATTATAAGATATAGACTACAAAACAAATCATTAATGAATAAAATAATGGAATAAATCCAACTGAATATTTTTTAGGTCGTTGGAGGGTTGAGATAGGAGGTGACCCTTAGGCTTTATTTATATATCTATGATAAAAAAAAAATAGTTAATTATAATTTAGTCAATGTAATTTATGTCATATGCTGTTTATTACCTTTTTTTCATGGATTTGAGTCAAATAATTGCTACTTATAATAAAGTTATTTTATTCGAATTAAGTAATTCAGTTGACGAGCATATAAATATATGTACGTATTTGAATTCAATAACTAATTATTATATTTTCTTACCAAAAATACTCTTTTGACTAGATCAAGCTATTAAATAAGCAATTTATTAGTATTACTTTAAAAATATAATATTTGTCTTGGATACTTTCTAAAATATGTAGTTTATTAACAAAAATTATATTTAGCAATAACTTTTGTTCAACTTAAAAATGATTATTATTGTATCAATAACAATGAGTACACTTTTTATTTCTTAAAGAACAATGAGTACACTTTAAAAAATATATGAGAAAAAATTGAATATTTTCAAAATGTTAATAATAAATTGAATATAAGATAAAATTGTAGAGAAATTAAATTATAATTAACCATACAAAATATAGAAAGAGAGGGTGAAAGGAAAAAAGAAAAAAGAATATGAGGAAATGTGGTAAAATTGGAAAGTTGGAGGAAAGGAATGTGAGAGAAAAGAGAGTGAGTGGGACCCATGAAAATCTGGTGAAGAGATACAGGTGAGGTAAGCAAAGAGGTTTTCAAAATTGGTTGGGTGTGAAATCATGTGGAGCTTACTATCATATCTTGGGCAGGTGGGGAAGAGTGGTGCCTTAGTGAGGCCAATTTCTTTTGATTCCCTTTCAAGATTTGCTTCCCATGCCTATGCCTATGCCTATGCCCATGCCCATGCCATGCCCACATCCCATGTATGTAATGCTAGTTTTGATTTAGGTTATGGTCGAAACTCGATCCTCTCTAGCTGTGGTAGCTATTTAGCAATTGGAAAAACATTTTTTATTATTGATTATGAAAGAAAGATAACACAATAAATGGACTAGATTGAACTGGAAAGATGCTGGATGAAGATTCTGCTTAAAATGATCCAAATCTTATCGTGATTTATTTGGTTAAACTTTTGAAGAGTGCATAATCAATTTTATTTACCTTATTCTAAAATTTCAAAATACTTTTAATGGTAAGAGATTATTTTGGAGGTGAAAAAAAAAACTTGAGTTTTGAAGAATTAAAAAGCTAAACGAATGGTTGGTGTATTAGCTAAAAAAGAGAGAGGATTTATGTAGCTATGACCCTATTAAAAGAAGCAATTCTTTTACTTCCAATCCTTTTCAATGTTAGTGGAGCATAGTTTTCCTTAATGTAATTATTGCTTATTACAAAGAGATGGAAATTTCCGTGATTAATTGCTTGAATTCAGAATACATGGATTTTTAGCACACATTTAGGATTGTAACATTATGACTAACATAGTGAATAATGTGTGTTTTATAAAAATAAAAAATAGTAAATGTGTTAAGGTAGTGTTTGCATAGTGGCTAGTTTAGATAAAATTTCACACTAAGTAAAATTAATTCTGACACATAATTCAAGATAATTTTGTAAGAAATAAAAAAATACTTTTATTTTAAATGATTTAACCCTTATCAAAATCTTATTGAAACGGGCCCAAAGATAAAATAGACAAAATATGATATTGAGTTGTTTTTTTTTATGTTTGGCCTAACGGTAAGGAGAACATAATATGATGTTGAATCAAATGAATAGAACATCTAGGTTCTACGGAAGGATGAAACCAATCGATTAAGTCTTGCAATCACCACTCGGATTTGGGCGATCCTCGTGGGGAGTGCCCCATTTGGGGTTTGTAGTTGGAAATTTTTTTTAAATGGGGACGGAGATGGGGACCATAGTTCTCTCGCTACATATATGGAGATGGAAACGGCGACCATACTCCCCGTTTGCGGGGTTCTTGCATAGGCCGCATCCTCGAGTATGTATATAAAATTATATAAATACTCTCATAGTCTCTTTAATATAATAAATGTACATAAAATTAATAGGATTAATGTAGTAATTGTATATTAAAAAATAATATAATTAACTTTTATCTATTATAACCTCTACTCTTAGTTCATGTTATTACATTATCAACTTTTGTATTCATCGCTCGTTTATTTCTCCACGTTATTCTTGCTCGTCGTGCTCATTTTTGGTATTTCACCATTTTTGTTCTTGCATTGTTAGTTATGACTTTTACATTAGTTTTTTCGTTTACTACTTATTTTTCTTTTTATATTTTTAAGATTTTTTATTTTTTTATTTTTTTATTTTTTAATATCTGCAGGGGATGGGGATGAAAACATCCCCATTGCAGGAGTGTTTACTCAAAGCTTTACTGCCAAACTATTAGACCAATCAGTTAGATGCAATAATAATAATAATAATCTGCTAATTTTTCTGACACCAGGACTAGCATGAATCACATTTATTTATTATTATTATTTTCAATAATAGGTTTTTATTTATTACTCTGAATATACATGTTCCTCAAATGATGTCATGGTAACTACCGGTAAGCGTCAAGCAATCTTTTTGGCATGAGAAATTATCAGACCAACTAGGTTGACTCTCTAAAAGTGTAGAAATTAAGGAGTGCTTTTTTATTTTGTATTATTAGATGAATATGATTCGTGTATTAATAATATATAAATTATTATAATTTATTTTGACATAATAATTTTTAGTTATGTTTAATAAATACTATTTTTTAATGCTGTGAGCTTGTAAGTTGTATCTTAAGGATTCAGTGAAATAAATTTAAGAATAATATAATATAGGTGTGTGTTTGACCAATTAAAAAAAATACTATTTTTTAATAAAAGTACTTCTTTTATATATATATAGTGACTCTAGAAAAGTTTATGAGTTAGGTTGGTTCAAGTTTAAAGTAAAAAAAAGAAAAAGTTTATGAAAATAGTTTAAATTGGTTTGATTAAAATTTGTGTAAAAAAAATTTTAAAATTTGAACCGAACAATTTTAAACAATAACATACTAGTTTGAGTTAAATCTAGTTGTAAGATTAAAAGAGTATTACTTTTCAAATACATCAAACACTTCATATATATATATATATATATATATATATATATATATATATATAATACTAATCAAATTAAATATTTAAAATATTAAGTAGGATAAAGTCTAACTTCAAATACAATGCATATTATTTCACAATACTAATTCTAAACATAGATTAACAACAAAAATTTCAAAACACAATCTTAATTTTTATTTGCTATTTTACTAATTAAGTTTGATAGAAATGGACAAGTATAATTTTTTTTAAAAGAATATTGCCTTTGTATTAATTGAATATGTTATTAGGTCACTAAGTTAGAAATCTTCAAACCTAATACCCTAAACAATAGAGATGACGTCTCAATGGATTGATTCGGGTTATTGTGTTTGATGTTTTTTATGTTAGATTAATTTGGGTTGTCTTTAGGTTAGATTAATTTGAGTCGACTTATTCATTAAATATACTCAATCTGATGATCACTCGTAAGTGAGTCAATTATAAATCAAATACACATTAAATTTATCAATAAACCCAAATATCGTAAAGCATCTAACATAGAAAAAAATTAATTTAAATAACTCAACAAAAATTCAAACAAATATAAAAAAAAATTTTAAGTGCAAAATATAACTATTTAAAAAAATCTAATCCAAACGTACTCTAATTATATTAATTTTATCATTTGTTCAAAATAGTGTATTGTTTTTTGCTATATTGCCGTTTGGACCCATTGATTGATAGATGTTGAATGGAGAAAAACAGGGCACATGAAAGAAAAAGAAAAAGTGCAAATTAAAGGGGCAAAGGCACTAATTAGTGGGCCAATTGACCTAAATCTTCTAATGTTTTCTCCTTCCTTTTTCCTCCCATTCATTATGGCCACACTTCATGACCTGGACCAAGACTTACTGTTTTCCTTATTCATGTCATTTTTTTCAATTTAAGAGTCAAACGTTCATATTCATTTTTTAAGAATTCACAAGGAAGTATGATGGAATGTTCATCATCATTCATCCTTATGGCTCTTAACTTACCACCCATCGCCCACGTTTCTTATTTTATCCAAAAATCTATCCAAGAAAGTTATTAGGGTCCGTTTGTAGAGCTTATGCGCAGCTTATGAAAATAGTTTATGAGTTCTTATAAACTGTTTTTAACTTATTTTTATAAGCTTTTTGATATAGCTTATTCAAGTAAGTTTTACAAATTTGTCTATAAAAAAGCTCTCATTTAAAAATAACTTATTCATCAGTGATGTTAGAAGTCCCACATCGGCTAGTGATATGACCATGGTTGAGTTTATAAGAATAATCTTCGTCCTACAAACTAGCTTTTGGGATTGAATTAGACCTAAACCCAAATTGTAAGAAGTGCTTAATTAATTTGTCTATATTTTTTGGTTTATTTTAGTTAGAATTTATGATTAATCTCCTCTCTAAAGTTAGGTTTACACAAAATAATTATTAGGTCAACATGATACATCACATATAATGGCTTAAAAGAAAGTAGTTAGTAATTATTAGATGCATATCAAAGACGGAAACAATTAATAATTATATATAGTAATAAATATACTTCAAATTAATTAATATTATCAAATTTTAAAACTCAGAGCAAAGTGACGTTCACTCAGAAAAAAAAGGTGTCCTTCACAAACATGGGCGAATATGGGCCGTAAGTTTGCGCATTGCTAGAAAATTAGGGGTTTGGTTAAAAACTTTTTGATTTTATATGTAGTTAATTATTACATAATATTATACTCCTATCAAGTAAGCATAAAGTTAAAAACATGAATAAGTTTATAAAAAATTTCTAACTATTTTACTTCCCATTATTTCAGTAAAAATTTAAATGTTATATGCATAATATGCTATCAACTTTAATTTCATAAAATTTAATAAGTGGATAATTTCTTTAATTGCACTACTCACTGTCATAAATCTAACAAGTAGGATCACGCCTAATGTTTCTGTTTACAGTAATAACTTAAAAGGAGACATATCGTGAAGTCATGGTAATGACCGCATATCGTCAGATCTTTAGTCTAAAATTGAAAATTGCAACTGAATACATATAAAAACGTGGCCTTTTAGCCTGCAAAAACAAGGAAAAGTCGTTAATTTTGAATTAGCGTCGGACACTAGGCCAACTCTATCGGACATTAATTAGCGTGACTTAATGGACGCTGCTAATTAGTGTCGACTACAGCTAAGCCATCGCAAAAAAGCGAAGAAGTTTTTGTCGGATAAGCCCTCACAACTTTTTTAAACTAGTATTATAAATTCAATTTATATAAGTCATCAACAAATATATTCTATAATCAAATAATACGCAACGAATTTAACATAACCTATAATAATATATCTTAAAATCAAAGTAATCCATAATCTATCAAAAATCTGAAAGTAAACTATTTAAGTGAATAATCCATAATTTATCCAAAATATAAAAAGGGTTTTTTTAACCAAAGGTAGAAAGTTGTTGAAAAATCTGGTTGCGTAGGCATCAGGGATGGTGGAGCTATAGGTTGATTGAGTCTCGAGGATGTCGGAGGCTATGGCCACTGAAGTTTTTGGCACAACTACAATGGTGGAGTGGGTTGACAACACACACGGTCAACCAGTAAGGTGAGTGTCTTTGAACGGATAAACCTACCCATCAGCTTCTACCTGGAGTAGACTGCCCATAACCTTGCCCTTCCCTCTATCGTGGGAAAACATATGTTCAACAATATGCACAATGAGAAATATGTACTAAGTATAAACAATAAACACATATGGACAATTATAAATGTTGTCTTAAATTATTCAGTTAGAAACATGTTCTAAGTATAAACACTAAGCAAACAAACTAAGTTAAATTATAGTTGTCCCAACCTATTCAATAATGATTTAGCCATTATCTTGTACAACCTGATCTTCATTGTCATCGTCATCATTAATGTTCTCATTGTCCTCTTGAAATTTTATTGAACAGCAATGTCCTCTTAGACATGTTCTTTAAGTTCTTCAACTACAATATTTTCATCACCCTGTGGTTCTTCAACCTAATTGACTGCTGCGTTTATTATGCATATAGTGAACCATCTCTTGGGAGATGATAGCATTATATGAGCCCCCTCTTCCCAAATGAAACTACTTTGCAAGGGGCTCAACACTACAAAAAATTTGCTTTTAGTTGTTGCTAAATTGTCCATTACACCATAATTAACTATTAGCATATTTGAAAAATCACTAAAAAATGTTGCAAAATTATTAAAAACATTGCTTTTGCACTTTTGTGACAGTTTTAACAAATATTGTATAAAGGAAAAGGCTATGCTGTTAAAAGATTTTAGTAATATTTGAAAAATATTGTCAAATCACTAAAAGTGTTGCCTTTTAGTATTTGTAACATTTTTTTACACACTTACAAAGTCAACGTTGCTAAATGTAAATTATGTAGTAGTGGCATTAGCGTCGGCCGCAGGCCGCCACTACTGAATACGTAGCTACTTTTTTGTGTTAGCTTTAACGCTGATGCTAATTTTTCAAGGGCTCATCCCACACAAAGTACAACGGTAAAAGCACGCCTTTGTATTAAAAATGCCTTCACTAATTAGCAGTGAGTAATGGCCCTAATAAATTTGAGTTGACTTTAGCCCTCTTATAAGGGGCTCTTTTTTGCATCGACTTCGTGATTGATGCTAAAATCATCCGTTTTTAATATTTGCTCCGGCCTTCGAAATGTTTTTTGCTTAAAGAATATTTTTTCTACTTATTTTGTGTATCCCTACGAACCCATATTGGAAGATGTATTTCATGAAGAATGAAAGTCAAATTGAGCATGAGGAATTTCTGGACCAAAAATGCCTCATACCTTGCTTGATTTTCAAACTTCATGAAATGCATCTTCCATACAAATCCCAAAAAACCCAAATTGAATGATGCATGTCATGAAGAATTGGAGCCAAATAGATCATAAGAAATTTCTAGACTAAAAATGCCTAATGCATGCTTGACGTTCAATCCCATAAATTGCATCATCCATATGGATGCCTACGAACCACGGATGATGTATTTCATGAAATATGAGAATCAAATAGAGCAAGAGGCATTGGATATTCAAGATTTGTGGTTGAAACCTAAATAACGACAACCAATGAACATAAAATGCCTCATACCATGCTTGAGTCTCAACTCCATGAAATGCATCGTTCATGGATAAAAATGATACACTTTCTTACATTTTTTTTTACTAAACAATTTTTCAAAATCAACTAGTTTTTTCTCTATCACCGTTTATTCATTTGACTTAAGAGGTAAAGATACAAGGTCACAAAAAAATAAAGTAATCCCTAATATAAAATCATTAACCAATTATTTTTTACAAAAAATTGATAGCATTGAGCCTAAAATAGAGATATACGAAAAAGCAAAATAATTTAAATATAAATTCATATAAATTATAGGACAAATTAAAAGCAAAAAACCAACACCTATGATAAATAGGTTAACTTAATTACCACCACAAAACCAGAATCTTAATATTTTTTATGAGGATCTCACCTATCTACTAATAAAAAAAACACACACATGCATCTATATAAATAGCACACAATTATCGCTGTGGTACTAAGCATTTTATTAGGCTCTCACATATCCACTAAAATAAAACAAACAAATGTCTTGGTTGTGATTTTATTTTTAGTATGCTCCAAATATATGTGATCATGAATATATCACAAACTCCAAAACTCAGTTTTGTCAATGAAAATCTTAATACACTTAGCGAAAAGCTTCAAAACCACACTACATATAGTCTCATAGGCTAAGATCCTTAAAATATGTGCATAAGAGATTCCATCTTTGGAACAAGTACAATGAAGCAATTCTCTAAGCAATAATCAAATTATCTGGTAACAAACGCTTCACTAACCATTGAACACACTGATGAATATCAATTATTATTAATGTTCTAGAAAGTCCTCCACCGCCAAGGACAAAAACATCTACCAAGAAATGTCTAGAATGATCAAACAAATTTTGGGATTCATGAGAAGCTTCAAGAATAGCTATTAACCGACATGGAACTCTTATATATAGACCCTTAGCTTGCATTTGTGAGAGTGTGAGGAATTGAGAAAGTAAATGAGTGACAATGAGGTGTGTGCTTGGGTGTTGGACGTGAGAGAAAGTGAGGCAGCAAATAATAAAAGAGTGTGAGTGATTGTGAGACAAAATTAGTTAAGAGTGGGAGAGAATGACATTAATTAGTATTGTGTGAGTGAAAAATTATTAGAGGTGCTGGGCACCAAAATTATTGTACTCTCTCGTGTGTATAAATAATAGTTGCCTCATTTATTCAACATTTGGTATTAGAGCTGGTACGATCTAGGACCAGCGTGTTCGAGCTAGTGCATCGGCGGAAGCTGCGATCAAGGATCGTGCGTAGAGATTCTGCAGTAACACAGTCTGGGACTGTGATAGTTGTTGGTGTAGGACCAAGTTAAATTGGTTGAGTGCTGGGCGCTAACCAATCATCATGGCAGATCTCGCATCTTCAACCAGCTCGATTGAGAGGCTCAACAATAGCAATTATGATATGTGGAGCATTCGCATAAAATATTATTTGCTCGGGCAAGATTTGTGGAGCATTGTTGGTGGTGCGGAGACGACCCCTCCAACAGATGAAGAGGAGCTAAGAAAGTGGAAGATTCGATCCGGAAAAGCCCTGTACGTGTTGTCTATCTCCGTGGAGGATGAGTTCCTGCAAAGGATTAAGGACTTGACAACACCAAAGGAGGCTTGGGACACCCTGGCGACACTCTTCACAAGGAAGAATGGCGCGAAGTTGCAGTTGCTGGAGAATGAGTTAATGTCACTTAGACAAGGTGACATGGCGGTAAGTCAATACTTTACTAAAATTAAATCTATTTGCAACGAGATAGCAAAGTTGGATCCACAAAATGCAATTTCAAAGACGAAAATGAGGAGAATAATCATTTATGGATTAAATTCGAAATACAATGGGATTATTACCGCCATTCGAGGTTGGGCCAAGGAACCTACTTTAACAGAGTTAGAAAGTATCTTGGCCAACTAAGAAGCTTTAGACAATCAAATGTCTAAGGTTTCTATTAATGAGTAAGACAAGACTTTGTTTAGTAAAAAGGGAGGCAAGGCAGCTACGAATTCGAATAACGAAGGAGAAGGCTCGAGAAGAAGACAGCAAGGCTGGCAGAAAAGTCAGCATGGAAAAGGTCCACAACGAGGGGGATTACACAACCCCGATATAGAGACAATGAAGAAGAAAAGAATTATCGTCGCCAGGATGGACGATGCTATCAGTGTGGCAAGAAGGACCATTTCGCTCGAGATTGTTGGGCCAAGAAAGAAGAAGGTAATATTGTCACACTCAATCAAAATGAAAGTGAAGAAGAATGGGACTTTCAAGTATCCTTCGCGGTAGAAAAGTCTAGTTCTGTTAATGAACTAGATTGTGGAAGGAAATTCCAGTGGGGTAAAGGCGAAGAAATTGCTGCGTCATGCACAGATGAGCTTGTAGAAGAGTCGACACTTGTCACGGTGAGTGAAGATATCAACTATGAGGATGTCTGGATCGTTGATTCTGGCTGCTCGAATCACATGATCGGAGACAAAGGAAAACTTTCAAATATGACATAGTATAAAGGAGAGAGAGTTGTTGTGACTGCAAACAACTCAAGGATGCTGATCTCTCACGTTGGGAAGACTACCATAGTCCCCCGCTTTAGTCCACATAGAGTGCAGGTGGACAATGTATACCATGTACCTGGAATGAAAAAGAATCTATTGTCAGTTTCACAACTGACGGCGGCAGGTAACTACGTAGTGTTTGGGCCCAAAGATGTAAAGGTGTATCAGAGTTTAAAGCCTACAAGTCCGCCAATTATGGAAGGAAGGAGACTAGAGTCTGTCTACGTAATGTCAGCACATGCGGCATATGTAGACAAGACAAGGAAGAATGAGATGGTAGACTTGTGGCATGCAATGCTTGGACATGTAGGCTACAATCGGTTGAAGGTAATGATGAAGAAGTCCATGTTAAAAGGTCTGCCCAACTTGGAGATACGAGATAACGTTATCTGTGCGGGATGTCGATATGGGAAAGCACACGAGCTACCATATGAGGAGTCGAATTACAGAGCAGCGAAACCGTTGGAGTTGGTACACTCAGATGTATTTGGACTAGTGAAGCAATCATCAATCAGTGAAAATTGGTACATGATCACATTTATTGACGACTATTCCAGGTATGTCTGGGTAGACTTCATAAAGGAGAAGTTTGAAGCTTTAAAGAAGTTCATAGACTTCAAGGAGAAGATCGAGAAGGAGGTCGGATACAAAATCAGATGCTTGCGTACTAACAACGGGGGAGAATACACTTCGAAGGATTTCAACCAGTACCTTCAGGAGTATGGCATAAGAAGACAGTTGACATGCCCGAGTACCCCACAGCAGAATGGAGTTGCAGAGAGAAAGAATCGGCACCTAGCAGAGACATGCAGGAGCATGTTGCACAATAAAAATATTCCACCACGATTTTGGGCGGAGTGCATGAAGGCTGCTACTTACATCATCAACAGGTTACCTCAGGCAAGACTTGGCTTTGTTTCACCGTACGAGAAGCTATGGGGCGTAAAACCCTCAGTGAGTTACTTCTGAGTATTCAGATGTGTTTGCTGTGTTTGTGTCAAGCCAGGAAGTGAAGCAAGTTTGACAAGAAAGAAATCCGGTGTATATTCGTCGGTTATGACAACCAGCGAAAGGGGTGGAGATGTTGCGACCCGACGATAAGACGTTGTTATGTATATAGAAATGTGGTGTTCGATGAAGCATCATCGTGGTGGTCTTCGCAAGCAATACTCCTGCTAGACTCGATAGAAATTGAGGAACAGGTTGAAAAGCAAACAGAGGTACAACAACAAGATGTTGAAAGAGTGGTTGATGTTGAACCCTCACGTGATCAAGTCAGAGAAAGGTCTCCGGAAAAAGAGAGAAGCCCATGGCAAACAGGAGTGCACACCAGGTTTACAGAGGATGACATGCCAAGTCAGATAGAGGAATTTGAAGAGGAGGTTCCTCAACTACAGCCTAGGAGATCTACAAGGCCTCACAAGCCAAATACGAAGTATGTCAATATAGCATTGGTAGTAGATAATGGCAAAAAGAATGCAATAAGAGAAAAGAGCAAGGCATGAAAACATCGAGATGAGGAATGTCAATGTCGAAGACCAAGTTGCAGATATATTTACTGAGGGACCCTAGCTCCTAAATTCAGAAGTTTTAAAAGACAACTTGGCGTGACTACAAGGTCTACAGCGAGAAGAAATAATAATTGAGGGGGAGTGATGAATATCAATTATTATTAATGTTTTAGAAAGTCCTCCACCGCCAAGGACAAAAACATCTACCAAGAAATGTCTAGAATGATCAAACAAATTTTGGGATTCATGAGAAGCTTCAAGAATAGCTATTAACCGACATGGAACTCTTATATATAGACCCTTGGCTTGCATTTGTGAGAGTGTGAGGAATTGAGAAAGTAAATGAGTGACAGTGAGGTGTGTGCTTGGGTGTTGGACATGAGAGAAAGTGAGGCAGCAAATAATAAAAGAGTGCGAGTGATTGTGAGACAGAATTAGTTAAGAGTGAGAGAGTGTGACATTAATTAGTATTGTGTGAGTGTAAAATTATTAGAGGTGCTGGGCACCAAAATTATTGTACTCTCTCACGTGTATAAATAATAGTTGCCTCATTTATTCAACACACACATTCTATTAAATTAGTTTGAGTTAGTTTTTTTTTTATAACTACGGATTTTTTCACCCTTAAGATGAGACTAATCTCGTTCGTGCTGCGTGACTGGCGTTGGCCCCTAACCTTTGGGAATTTGGCATAGGTGGAATTTGAAAATGGATCCTCCCACTGTGGATCTTTCCTCCTATGAACTTAACGGGACTTTATGTCACTAAACCAACTCTTAGGGTTAGTTTGAACTAGTTTGAATATTCTTTTCCGTAAAACTCAAATTCAAGAGAAAAACAATAAAATGCTTATAAAAAGAAGAAGAGAAAAACAATAAAAAGTCTTGTAATTGAGAGACAAAAATGGATGAGTTATGGCTTAAAGGTTGTAAGATATATATTAAAGTGATGGAGATATATGGAATACGTGGTGGGTCAAACAAGTATGAAAACTTCCAAGACAAAAATCTGGGAATCACATGGAATAATTTAATATAGATGTAAGGTATGACAAACAAACCAACTATATAACTAGCTAATCCTAATTTGATTCTCTTCATCTACCAACAAAAACTCAGTGCTCTACATCTAATTCTAAATTAATCTAAATATTTACGAATTGATTTAGAGGAGAAGTTTCTGTTACTAGTAGTAGTATGGGCTACCCCATTAAAATGTAGATTATAGCTTGCGCAAACCTATTACCATTGAAATCCACTTCACACACACACACACACAAAAATAGACAAAAAAATAAAAGAGGAAAAAGTATTACAATTGATTTTACTTGATTTGGAAGGTTTCGTAGGCTTTGATTCCCCGACAACTTGTGGCAATCCATACTGTACAATCTGTCAGACGAAATTCTCACTTTCCAAATTACTAGTACATCGTTATTGTTAGAAATGTCCAGCGAAGCACAGTCAACTGCCATCTCATTTTTCTTCCAACAATGCAAGTTTTTCTGAGAGTGTGTTTGGATTGGTTGAAACTAATTATAAAAATAAGTTGTTAAAAAAATTAATTGTCTGAGACAAGTAATTTTTATTTGGATATATTTTCTATTATAAGTGATTTTTAAGACAATATTAAGATGTGAAAAGTGATTTTTAAGCTTTTTGAAATAATATCCTATTTTTAGCTGAAGAACAAAAAGATTTTTTTTTTGTTAAAAAAATAATCAAAAGTCTTTTTAAGTGTAAAATGTAATAATCCAACATATGTTGAAAAATAATTCTCAAACATGCCAATATAATCTACCATTTTCACTTTTGAGTACGTTAATGATCAAATTGAAATATTTAAACAAACTTAGGGACTGAAATGAATTTTCTAGCAACTTTATGACATTAAAGACCAAACTTAGTGACAAAGATAGAAGTCAAGAACTAAAATGAAGCTATGTAATTAAAGATGAAACTAGAAACTCTTACATTATCAAAAATAAAGAGATATTTTACTTAAAAGCAATTTTAATTTTCTAAAATAATCTCATGTCAATTGATTTATACACTACAAAAAATTCTAATTAATGCGTTAGACATTGAGTTAGCCACCATTAGAATAAACCTTGTCTAAGAGAATCAATCTATTATTACAAGCATATTATTTTTATATTAACAGATAATTATATAATTACAAACAAATGAAATAAATCTATTAGTACAAATATTTGATATATACTCTCGATTTATGTATCAATCATAAAGATCTTTAATTATTATACTAATGAACAATTTTGTTAGAAAAAATCTATATTAATAATGACAAACCCAATGGAAGAAACAAAAATTAGTAAATGATAATCTTTTTATAGTGATACTTGATGAAAATATCTTGAAAAAATATAGCACCTTGTGTGTGTTAATGTTATGCAAAAAAAAAAAACACCAGTCACTATAAAAAAAAGTTGTCATTTACTAACACTTTTGATATCGGGTTAACAACCCTAGATTTAGAATTTGTCAAATAGAATTACTCATTTGCACATATATGACAACTACTAATGATATCACATTTTTATTTCAAAGGTTTAAAAAGAAAGAGAAGAGAATGTTCCGAGGTTAACTACGAATGATTGAATCTGATTTTTTTTTTTTTAACTATAAACCAAACCTAGATCAATAACCTTAACACACAAGTGATTTAGTGAAACAAGATCTATAAATCAAAACACTTTAGCTTATGTTAGAGGTTTATCAATCAAGTTATTACCCGCACAAATTCCTGTTGTTATCGTGGTTTTGCGCCTTTAGGCCATGCACACACTTGGCATTTATGAGTGCTATAGAGATTCACCAAATCTCATATAAGAAGCCCCACTTGACTCTCATACAAGTGATCTCATCAAGCGTATGCCGTAATTCATACACCACCAAAGTAAGGGCTATAAAAATTATTAAAAGATGTTAAGCTTAGCCTCACATCATTGCAGTTATGCCTTTCTTACGCACTATAGGATAGGGACAAAATTGTTAAATGTTGGTAGAATTAACAAGTGACTTATTTTTATCCATATGAACATTCTTCATGGGATTTCCAATGACAAAGGCTGGGCTACCATCATCATTAATTTTCATAGTGGCTCAAGTCTAATTCTTCTCGATGTTTCAGAAATTAATTTCCTCTCAAGAGGTTTAGTTAGATAATCGATCAAATTTACTTCTACTTCACATAATCAATCGAGATTACTCCATCTTTCAGCAACTGCTTCACAATACTATATCGCAATCGAATGTGTCTATTTTTTCCCTTGTTTTCACAACAACATTTATCGATTAACAATCATTATACATTGACACCGGTGGAGTTGGTTCTATTCCCAAAGAAATATTTGCTAAAAGCTTCTTAGCCATTCAACCTCATTTCTTGCTAGTTCAAAAGCTATAATTCTAATTCCATAGTGGACCTAGCGATCAACGTTTGTTTGGCTGATCTCCAAGTGATTGTGTCACCTCCAAATTTGAACACATACCCACTAGAGGATTTTGTCTCATCTAAATCTGAGATCCAATTCAGATCTCTATACCCTTCTAATACAACCGGAAATGCACTATACTTAATTGCGTAGTTCATGGAACCTCTCAAATATTTCGTGAGTCTCATAAGCATATTCAGTGATCCTGACTAGAAATTTTGGTGTACCTTTATCTCCCAATAGTTTGAGCATACTCAGATTGAGCACAAGAGCCTTCTCTATTCTTTTTCAATTGGATGTTAGCATCATAAGGGGTACTCACTGGCTTCATATCGTAGCAAATAAACTTCCTAAGAAGGTTCACGACATATTTTTCTTGTGAAAGTATAATACTATCGCCTTGTGATTTTAAAACTCGATATCACGCTCGCCTCACCCATGTCTTTCTTATCAAATTGTTATGCAAGAAAAGATTTAGCTTTCAAGAAAATATCATTATAGGTGCCAAATATAAGCATATCAATCACATAAAGACATATGATAATGCAATTATAATCCACTATTTTTTGTATACCCACATTTATTAGCTTCTATAAAAGTAAAACCATCACTTAATAAAATGTAATTGAATTTCTCATGCCATTGTGTTGAGTTTCCTTTAAACCATAATAAAGGCATTTAAAAATTCTAAAGACTTTGTTTTCTTGACCTAAGACAACACTGTTGAATAAAAACCCTCAGATCAGAATAATTTTATCAAATCACTTGGCAGAGGAATCTCTGTTAAACTCCTTTTTATCAAATCAAAGGAAATAATCACGGAAACCCTTTTATTATGAGAGAGAACCAACTAATGAATTGCCCCATTCAAAAGTGACCCATATATGGCATCTACTAATCCGACATCCTTATATATAACATTAATAACCTCTATGTTGTTCCATGAATTGGTTTTCAGGGAGAAAAATGTGATTCTAGTTGGCATTTGGATATAGTTAAGAATACTAGGGGGCTTGAAGAGGTTATCAAAGAACATATAAATTACCAAGTAGTCATCAGTAGATGCGTCATATCCAAAGCCATAATAAACATTGTACATAAACCGATGAGAGCTTGATATATGCTTATGGAAATTAGTTGATGGATTCCAAACAAAGAGATCACCATTATTGTAATTTAAAAGCACAAGCCCTCGGCAAGAACCTAAAATTGAATAAAAATGATGATAAGGGGTTGATGGAGGAGGAAGAACAAGCTGAAATATAGCAGAGACATCGCCAAGAGATGCCTCCGTATGAATTGATTCAACAACATCGACCTTGGTATTTCTAAGAAGAAGACGACGGGAGGGTGCTGCGGCTAGGTCAAAATGTGATTTAGCAAATTGAGAATTGGAAAGAAGAGAGAGCCATGACTTACACATAAATTTAAAACGCAAGACAGATCTCACTGGCAGCCTCAACAGAATTTCCATTACCAACTCCTGAGGAAGAGAGGAAATGTGCTCCTTACTCTCCTTGTTTTTCTTCATTTTCTTACCCTAGCCTTTTGTTGTCTATGCTTCAGAAAGAGACAACTAGAAGTAGGATATTAGGTTTTTTATTTTTATATTTTTGGTCCACGGAGATGACCTTTTTCATTCGGCCAGGGCTTCAAGCATCTAAATAGTAGCGATTTATATTTGCACCACCATTCTTTATAGTTGCGCAACACCATTTTTTTTCCAATGAGATTTGTTTTTGGACAAATAAGAGTTGGTTTGTTTAATTAAACTTAAAATGTTTATGTTTTCTTAAGAATAAAACTCATGGCAATTTTTCTCCGATGTCCATAAAAAAAATGCCGTAGAAATAAATAAAATGGTTCATAAATTTTCAATTTGAGTAAAACCAAATTATAGTCGAAAAAAAAATAACAATACATTCATAAATCAAAAGAATAAATGTACCAACTATAATAAATAATTGGAAAAATCATGCATAAAGTCTAAAATTTAGAATAGAAACATCGTTCTTCACAAATTTTCAATACAAATTTGAAAATAAAAATTACATAAACCCCAAAAACACAATGAAAAATCTTTGTTTAACACTTGAATAAGTTTATAACAAGAACGCTAGAGTCTACCAATTCATAGCATACATGTTGTGGATATAGAGTTATGAATTCTTCTCTTTCTTAAAATAAGATAAGATAAGATAAGATAATATAGGATAAGATCTAGGGATGACAATGGGTAGGGTTTGAGTAGGGTACTTAAGTATCTGTCTCCATACCCACATTTTAAAAAAATCCCCATACTCGACCCCATTCCCATGTGGATAGTGATTTTAATGCCCGTCCCCATACCCTCTAGGTACCTATATACCCGTATCTGGACCCAATACCCGCAATTTAACTAAATAAAAAAAATATTTTTCTTCTATTTCTTTTCTATAAACTACTAAAATAAGAGTTCTTTAAATATTTAAATTTGATTAATATTAAAACTTAAATATCTAAAAAACAAAAATTATTTTTCAAAAATTAGAAATATATAAATCAATGAACAAGCTATCCAAAATTTTGTTGATAATCAGTTATCTAATTTTAAATTCAATACATAAAGACATAAGGTATAAAACATGATAGAATTTAGAAAAGTTACGAAGTAAATAGTTATGAAACATGATATAATTTTAAATCTAACATAATAATACTCACTTAAGTATTATGTGGAGTTCTCCAAGACTTTTCTAAAAAAATATATTAGTATAATTTAGTTTTAGGTTATGAAGTTGCAATCATCAAATGAAAGAATGATGTTAGATAGGGGTGATGATGAGCAACTTAGTGACTTAGTCAATTTAAAAAAATGACAATAAAGTGGAATTATAGTAAGATTATGAAAGCATCTAAGGACAATATAATTGGGGTTTAAAAAAAGAAGTGAAGAAACACAATAGTTATTACTATATTTTGATAATCAACTGAAGTAATAGCTTTTAAAAAAATACATATATACAAACATCAGTTCCGATTTTTAGCCCACTTTTGGCTAACTTGAATATTTTATTATTATACACCCCCTTTTCCCTTCTATTTCCTTTCTCAATCCTTTTTCAATTATTTTCAAATAATAATAAAATATTAGAGTTGACCAAAAGTTGACCAACAAAAGTTGGCCATAAAACTTTATTGTACAAACATTTTAAAAACTCTTAAAATTGCTTATTTTTATTAAAAATAATAATAATCATTTTGCAACATAAACAATAATAAGCAGGCTCTAAACCAAAGTCGATCAAAGCAGTCACGCGTTAAGGCATAGTTAGAAACCACGAGATGAATACACTTTCTCAAACTAAACTAAAATAATTTGAAAGTAATTGTAATAAAAACGAAACACATAATAAGTGGAGATACATGCATACATAGATGTCACAGGGTCACATTATAGTCGTACTAGTCCATTGGCAGCGCAGGAAATAAACAGAATAGAACATAGAAGCCTGCAACTACAACCACCAATTGCTTTAAGCCTTTATTTTCCATCATCACTATATTGGACCCTACCAACCACTTCTTTTAAGGTCTATGCTATTTTTAACATTATGCCCACAAAGTACTCCTACACCAAGATATCATCCTCCGGATCCTGTCCACGCCAAGGTTTTTTCACTCTTATTTTTTAATGTCTTAGTTTAATTATATTAATGTCTTCTCTACGGATGCGAATAAGGTACTCACTCATGTCGTAGTCCATTGGATTAAGGATTAATGTAATGGACGGCTTAGATAAAAGCAAATTTTACCATCTACTTTAGTTTTTAACCTCCTGTGTAGAAGTAACAGCAAAAGTTTGGATTTTCCACTTAATAAAACTGTTGGGTTGGAGCAGAATTGATTTTGAAGAGTCAAAATCAATTTTGATTGATAAATCAGCTGTTTGTTTTTACGTTGAGAAAAAGTTAAAATTGATTTTGGGTTGTCAAAATTGATTTTGGCTGAAGCAAGGTTAGACTTACTTTCACGTTGGGTTGAAAAATTTACACTGTATTTTTACTCTAAACTTGATTTTGAGAAAAAAATCCCCAAACATAAATCACTTTACTTTAAAATCAATTTTACACGAAATCAATTCTATAAAATCACGTTGATCCAAAATCAAATTTACCAACGCTAAACCAAAAACACACTAAGGCTTCAAGTTTTTCAGGTTCACATTTCCCACTTTGGTTGCGAACATCTTTTAGTTTTTTTTTTCCGACATATTATGTCCAATGTCCAATTTGTTAAAATTATTAAGTAAACACATCGTTAACATCAAGTTCCATATTGACTAGAAAGAGAGTTATCATAAAGTATATAAGTTGTGTGGCAATTCTGTTTCTATGAGTTAGATTTTGGGAGTGAATTAGATCCAAACCCAATTCTAATATGGTATTAGAGTCAGGTTAGTCGTTAGCCACCCGCAGATATCCAGTCCTGCAAACTTCACGCACCAGATGTCCAGCCCTGAGCGTGAGGGGTGTTAAGATCAAGTCTCATATCGACTAGAAAGAGAGTCACCATAGAGTATATAAATTGTGTGGTAATTCTCTTCCTATAAGCTAACTTTTGGACATAAGTTAGACTCAAACCCAATTCTAATATGGTAAGATAATTTCAAATATGAGGCTGTCTTAGAAAGGCAACTACCTGCTACCACTCGTAGAATTTTCTTGCTCATGCCACCAATCCAGGAACATTTAAAAGGGAAGATTCCTGGGAAACAATGAAACATGAACGAAACAGAGCAGCCAATGGGTTTACACGAAAACAACACAAACAATCAATAGAATTTTGGGTTCTTGATAGATTTGAAATTAAGAAGAAAGGAGGATATTTTTTAGGCAGAAAAAGATTATTAATGTGAGAAGCATATAGCGCGCACCCAACAGAGGTTTTCAAATCTACGATTTTGAGCGTTGAATCAGTCAACTAGATCTGCTCTTTAGCAAATACAAGGAAACCCAGATTACGATTTTGAACAATGAAAAAGAAGTTTCAGACCCAGCAAAATATTTGTCGATCTCATATGAGCTTAAGGAATTCGGTGGCATAAAGTTCAGAGAGAAGAACAGAGTAATGAGAGGTTCAGAGAGAAACAAGATGAACAACAAATGAATAGAGAAATGAGATGATTAAGAGAGAAGCTGAAATGGAAAGTTTCAAATACTTTTAACTTTTTGCCACCACTCTTTTCAAATTTTTAAATTGCACCTTAACTATTCCAAATTAACATTTCAGGCCACGTTATATTGACATTGTTACTTTGGTTAAATTAAGGGGATCACCATGATCTCCAACAAGGTTGACCACCCTATAATGGTCTCTCGCCTACAACATTATATTGCGATATCAAGATTTTTATGACTAAATTGCATGAGGTCACTTTTGTAACATCATGCCAAATACATATAATTACTTTAATATTGACTTATAGGGCTATTTTTTTAATATTTTTTATATAGGTGAAAGTGCACCACGAATTTAAACTGAAAAATTGTTACTTTAAGATTCTCTCTCTACCCACTAAACCAACATGTTGGGTATGCTTGTTTTCTTAATATTGCGAAGTTGAATGTACAATTGCTTCACATGTGCATTTATTTGTGAAGCTAAGTAGTCTTCATAATGTCCAAAATTTGGTAGGACCATTCAAATAATCACAGCCTACCACCCGCACTTTGAACTACGCAACCATGAATTTCACAAGCTAAAATTTCACCAAGTTATCTTGTTGTCCAAAATTATTGAATGCATAATTGACTACATTCTTGGCTTTGCCCTCTTTGTAGTCTCAGCGTGTTGCATCAAATAAGATGGTTATTGTCGGAAGTGGAGGTTACTTTAAAAAAAGAGTTCATGGTATGTTTGCATAAATATGAGAGAATGAAGGAGCAGTTGTGGTATCAACAATCAAGAATTAAGTGGTTGAGGAAAGAGGATTGAATCTAAGGGTTTTTCACAAATGCTTAAATATATAGAAGAGGAGGTAAACAAAATTCAAGGTTTGCTCATCAATGGTGTTGTTTTAGAGAGGTGATAGAAGTAAAAGCAATCGTAAAGGATCACTTCGTGAGGTTGTTTGACAATGCAAGATGCATTCAACTTGGGTTAGAAGGAATTTCTTTCAATCAACTCACTGCAGAACAAAACATATTCTTAGTTAAGCCTTTTGAAAGAAAGAGATAAAGGCAGTTGAGTGAGATAGTGATAGATTCAAGAGCGTGGGGGCTAGTTGGAGTGAATTTTGCTTTCATCAAACAGCTTTGGAAGGTAATTAATGTTGACTTCTACAATTTCTTTTCCTAAGGTAACATGACTCGAGGAGGGAATAGATCCTTCATTGTTTTAATCCCAAAAAGGAACAATCACCAAAGGGTTATTGGAGAGTTGATTTCTGAAAATCAATCAGCCTTTGTGAGGGAGAGATAATTTTTGGATAGCATCCTTATCACGAATGTGGTTATGGAGGACTTGAAGCTAGGCATATATCGGGGATGGTGTTTAAGGTTGACTTGGAAAAAGCCTGTGATTCACTTGAGTTGAGGGTATTTGTTGTATATGATGGAGCTCATGGGGTTTAATATCAAATGGTGGAAGTGGATTCATGGGTCTAGTAACTTCTTGTATTTTGGTTTTGATGAATGGTAGCTCGATGGAGGAGTTTTCCCCTAAGAAGGAGTTGACTCAAACTCAAAGGGATCCATTATATCCTTTCTAATTTTTGTTGGTGGTAGAGGGTTTGAGCATATTGTTTTTCAAGGCTAGTGAGGGTGGATTGTTTCAAGGTATACAAATTGGTGACAATGATTTAGAAGTGATCGACTCATTTACAATTCGCTGATGTCACTTTGCTTATTGGGGAATCATCTTGGAGTAGTGTTAGGGCAGTTAACTCTATTTTTATTTATTTGAACTTCTTTTAAGGCTGCGTGTGAATTTTTATAAAAGCTGGCTTATTATGGTAAATAACCATCCTAATTGGGTGGTGGGCACAACCTCGACTCTAAATTTTAAATCATATTGCATTCCGTTTATTTATGTTGGCCTTCTTGTGAGAGGGGACCATCAGAAGAAGAAGGCTTTTTCAGGTGCCCTTCATTGATCGCGTAGGCAACAGGTTGGCATCTTGGCCTTAGAAGTGTTATCTCTTGGTGATAAGGTGGTCCTACTGAAATGAATCTATCTTTCTTGTCAATCTACTTATTTTCCTTCTTCAAAGCTCCAAAAGATATTATCTCATTTCTTGAATCTTTAATTAAGGAATTTTTGTGAGGTGTGGGTGAGAGAAATAGGAAAATTCATTTGGTGGCTTGGGATTCCATTTGCAAGGATGTTAAGGTGGGTGGACAAGGTGTCAAAAAATACAAATATTTAATTAGCATTTATTGGGGAAGTGGGTGAGGCATATAAGGAAGGAAAACAATATTCTTTGGCGAGGGATCTGGAGGCAAAGTATGAGGATTAGTCTTTAGAGTTGAGAATATCAAAGGGAAGGGGATTAAGGTGGTGAAGGGATTTATCTAGGTTATTTGTAGGAAGTAATTAAACTTATAATTTGTTACAAGGCATTCTTGTTAAGCGGATAGGTAACATTGAGGATACCTATTTTTGTCATAATAGATGATTGAATGGTGGTACACTTTGTGAGCATTTTAATCATATTTATAAGTTATCTACCGATAAAAATTGCAAAGTCGTGGAGGCTAAGGTAAGGAGTGGAGGTGGAAGTGAAAATTGCAATGGCACAAAAATCTTTTTTTTTTTTTTTTTTGGAAAGAGGAGTTTTGTAATGGCCCGATGAGAGTTTTGTAGTCTATCCATTTGTAGGATAAAAAAAGAGACTATTAGAAGTGCTATCGATATTCTTTAGGCACTTTTTCTATTAAGTCGACATACGAAATGACAGCAAATACAACTAAGGATCCTCTTCTTTTTTTTTCTTCTGATTTCCAGAATAAGGCTTTCCCATCTAAAATAGGTGTCTCTAGCTAAAAGCTATTGCAGGACAAGATTCCAACAAAACTTAATATGTAAAGAAAAGATGTGGAGTTGCAAAGAGTACTAAATTGCAATATTTGGGGGCTCTATACAGAATCTTCAATCAAGTATTTTTAAAATGCAACATGATTCACTCAGTGTGGAGAATGATTCTGATTAGGTGTGGCGTTTTACAGCTTTGCACTTTTTAAAATTATTATTATTTTTTCACAATTATCATTACTATTATATCAAAATTCAAATAAAAGTGTTAAAATAAGAGTTACCACATGTAAATATCCACTTCTTGTTATTAAACCTTTCGCTGTAGGGTGTCCTCCTTGACGCATGATATATTGTGAGTTAACGGAAACAACTTCCCACCTATTTGATCATTGTGAGTTTGCTTATGGTGTTTGGAATAATGTTTTGTAGTGGTTACAGGTACTCATTCCAATGGTAAAGTCCCTATTTAAGGCGTTCCGCTCTTCTGTTCATTTCAAAAAGAAGAAAGGTAGTGATGGTGGTATGTTGATCTATTTCACTAATGTAGAACTCTATAACTTTCAATAACGGTGTATAGAATGAAGTACAAATTCTAGATCAAATTAAGGTTCAATCTTAAACTTAATTAAATCATTTTAAACTTCTAATTTATTTTTTTTCATTGGTATATGTACCCTTATAGACTAGATTTTTTAATGTAATGTTTTAAATACAACTTGTACTCCTTTAATAAATTTTAATTGCTTATAAAAAAATAGTTAGGTTAAGATTTAAAATTCAGAATGAGATATCCAAATCCTTTTTCTAACTATAGTGAATGGCGGCATTTGATAGACACAAAGAAATGAGCAAACAAAGAAAACGACGTATTGGTCAGTAGACACTTGTTCCAAAGCGAAGGACAAGAAGAAGCAGAACGGAAACTCCCGTTCACTCACATCTTCCACTTTTGCAACTGTGCAGCCATAGCTATGAACGCAAGCGTAATCTTCGCTGCAACTTTTTTTGCAATCTTCGCAATCACCTTCACCTTCTTCAACCCTCGAAGCCTGATTGCGCTAACTCCGGTTACTGGATCCAAGGACCTTCTCCACGGTGCTCGGATTCTCCACGTCACCAGAGCCGTTGGACCGGAGAGTCTCGCTTTCGACCCTAATGACGAAGGGCCGTATACTGGCGTCGCCGATGGTCGGATTCTGAAGTGGGAAGGGGAAGAACGAGGTTGGACTGAATTTGCTGTCACCAGTTCCAATAGGTAACTACTGCAACTTTGGTGTTTCCATTTTTTTCATCACCATTTTTAGGTTTCATGTTATTGTATCGGTGTACTTTGATTGGTTCAATTGTTTTTGGACTTTGTTGATTTTTGAAAACGAGAGTTTTGATTTTTCGGTTTTGGTAGTTGAGTGTGAAATTTGAGTACACCTAATTTTGGTGACTTCGAGTGTTTGTGGTATTGTGCGTGGATTTGTGCATAGTTGTATGGATTGAGAAATTGAATAATTGAAAATCAATTGTCTTCACTTCACTTGTGTATTCTTGCTTGTTATGTTTCACTTCCCATGCCACGCGTGTTGTGTGAGACACTAGATATTTATGATAGACAGCAATAATGTAATGCATGCAATCGTAGAGTCACGAGTCACGACCAAGGTTCTTAACTAATTAATAATTATTCCCTTGGACATAGGTCATTCACATAGTTAATTATTATCTATTATTAAGTATATTTAGCTAAGAAAGAAATATGCAGTTTATGATGAAGCACCTGTGTTGTTGCAACAACATGATTTTTCGAAATAACTTAAACCAGAGAATCATGGAAAATAGCTTTCTTATGCATCAATATTTACTTTGTAAAACTTCTGATTCTCCATTGTGAAGATTGGAGACTTGCCCTTACACACTGATCATTATGTGTTCATACCATGATTTTAGCGAATTTCTGCTAGGTTGGTTTTGCATCACTGTAGTGGTTATGTTCACGAGGCAGGAGAGAGAAGCTGAAATAACTAAAAGCAAACATATCCATTCTCTATCTTTAGTTCCAAGTGGCCATAGCATTTTTTGAGAAAGCAAGCAAGGATACTTAACTTCCCATCAGTTTTCAGACGTTGATACACATTCAAATTGTGCATGAGTGGTTGTGCTAGTTAGTATGGGTTTGGATATCTATTGACAAAATTGAGTTTGTGTTATTCTGACTTTCATTCAATGAAAGAAAGTGATGCTTTCATTCAAAGTCAGTTTGAATTTCTTACTGACTTTCATAAACCAAACTTCTAGGCACGTCATTATGCATAGACGAAAGTCAGTTAGGTTGCTTAAATGGAAATATAAATACACTGTTAGTCTTCTGATGAAAAGATAATCAACATTTTCTATAACTTTTTCCATTAAATTTTAGTTTAGTATTCAAAGGAGGTTTGCAGCAATGGCATATGCTCTTAATTTTGTTTAATTGTCACTCATACTGATAGCTATTATGATACCTTTAAGTTTCATATGAATTTAATGGATTTAGTTGCTCAATTTTCAAGGACGGACTGTACGCGTCCATTTGCTCCAGAGCTGGAGCATGTTTGTGGGAGGCCATTAGGATTGAAGTTTGATAAGAAAAGTGGTGATCTGTACATTGCTGATGCCTATCTAGGCCTAAAAGTTGTAGGACCTAAAGGGGGTTTAGCTACTCAAGTGTTGACAGAAGCTGAAGGTCAGCCCTTCCACTTCACCAATGACATGGACATCAGTGAAGATGATGTAATTTACTTCACTGATTCAAGCACAATCTTCCAGAGAAGGTAAATTCAACATCAAGCATACTTTCTTTTGTTACTTAATAATCCTTTTGTTGGGACTCTGCCACTTCACTGTATGAGATGAATTAGAAAAACAATTCTTGCATGTTAGTTCACTGAAATATTGCCCTGTTAAGATCCTGGTTTAGGAATGTTCAACAAAGTAGTACGGAGGAAAGTTTCTTACCAAGTTTTAATCCGTTATTCAAGGCATATCAAAACTGAATGCTTGGAGGCTTTTATGAGAAAGTTTAAATTAATTGTTTGGTCCCTATACTCTGTATCGCTTTGATCCTTGTATGAAAAAAAAAAAAAAAGTACCTCCATTTTGGTCTCCATATGGAAAATCATTTATAGATTAGTCTCCGTAGATATAATGGCGTTAGAACTTAGACGTTGTTCAGGTGTTCACCATTTTTGATGAGGTGGCATGATGGATGTAGGGCGAAATGTTAGTCAACTCAAAAAATCTAATATCATCATGATGGCAGAGTAATTTGGAAAAGAATTTTTGTATGTGAGGACCAAAATGTAGTGTGTTTTTCATATAAGGACCAAAACTAAAAAGGGTGTCAATATAGGGACAATATTATTAATTTAACCTTAAGAAAATAATATTGAGGAAATTCATGCTTTTCCCTAGGAATTAAGTAGATGCTGTTAGCTGTTCTAAATTCTAATATGTAGCATGATTGTCCTTTTGTCATTTACATCTTGTAACACTTTGAGGACTTACTTCTTGAATATGCCTATGAAACTAAAGAACATAAGTGCTAATAAGGAAGCTTTTATTTGCAGAGAATTTTGAATCTAAATGTCACTTCTGTATACAGGCAATTCATGCTTGTACTCCTTAGCGGAGACAGGACTGGCCGGTTAATGAAATATGACAAATCAACTAAAGAAGTGAAAGTCTTAGTGCGCGGCCTTGCTTTTCCCAATGGCGTTGCATTAAGCAAAGATGGCTCATTTGTTCTGGTAGCAGAAACCACCACTTGCCGAATCCTGCGCCTTTGGCTTCATGGACCTAATGCTGGTCAAGTTGATACTTTTGCTGAGTTACCAGGTTTTCCAGACAATGTTAGAATGAATTCAGAAGGGCAGTTCTGGGTAGCTTTGCACGCGAAAGCAACTCCTTTCGCAAAATGGGTGTCTTCGAATCCTTGGGCAGGAAAAGCATTGCTAAAGCTTGGATTTAACTTTAAACAGTTGCATTCTTCATTTTCCGGGTGGAAGCCTCATGCTATTGCTGTAAAGCTAAGTGATAAAGGAGAGATATTGGAAGTTTTGGAAGATTGTGAAGGGAAGACCTTGAAGTTCATCAGTGAAGTGGAAGAGAGAGATGGGAAGCTTTGGATTGCATCAGTTTTGATGCCTTTTATTGGCATTTTTAATTCATGATGAGTGTGTCATAGATAAGAGAAGATGTCATTTTATGCGGATTGTGTAGAGTAAAGAATTACTTCGAAAGATATTCATGAAGTTAGTTTTCACTTGTTATGTTCGTTCTAATAAATCAGTCTATTCCACTCAAAGGACAGAAACAAAATTACCTTCGAAGTATGTGGTTCTATTAAGATAGCCTCAATTAACATTATCTACACTTAGAAGATTTTCTTTTTTAGTCTGTTTTTTTATTATTATTATTCGGTTCAAGATCCATTAGAAGCCTCATGGAAGATTTCATGAATAGGAATCGTGATATATAGAGCAACAAGGTTATTATAGCACATTTGTAGATCTAATTGATCTATATAAGACTTTGCATTCAAATCAAATCCAATTTCTTTAACGAAAGTTAAGAGTTGTAAAACGAATAAAACAGAAAATTAAGTATACACCACTTAAAGTCTTAAACTAACTACTGATTGATAGTCAAATATTACAATACTATAGCTCTATTTGTTACCTGGATAGGAGAATAGTTCAACATAAGAAGATTTTCAAAATGACAAATTGTCTCGAATTGAAAAATTAATTTTGCCTTATAAAAGAAAACATAATTATGCAAGAAAAGTCTTCTTTAATAAGAAATGAAAATTTAAGAATCATACATAGTAATCTAATTGAAATTTTTAATTTATTTTCAAATTTATTTGTATTTATTTGTATGGTTATGTTTTTTTTAATAAAAATATAAATGACACTTATTCATTCGTTATTTTTGGTATAAATGATTTTTTACAAAAATAACACTTGATTGCAAACATTAAAATCCTATTAGATGGTAACTAAAGAAGAAAGAGAGCATCTACATGGTTACTATTTGCACGACCCATATTTTTAAATCACGCCACTTCTTTTTATTTACATAACTAAATTTTAAATAATTATGTTTTTAATTAATAGGAAAGTACATTAATTGAGGATTGAACCCGGATACACATGTATATTTTCATGTGCTCACCAACTTAGATACATAACTATGACAAGATTTAAATAATTATTTGTTATTGTATCCAAAATTTAGGGCCTGTTTAAAACAGTTTTGGTTTTTAGTTTTTAAAAATTGTATTATAAAACAATTTTTAGAAACAATTTTTTTAAAAAGTTAGAGGAGTTTTCAATATAAATTTGTGTGTAAATTCAGAAAACTGAAATTGAAAACCAAAACATGTTTTAGATGTTTTCATATTTTAGTTTTTAAATACTGAAAAACAAAAACTGTTCTCAAAAACTGTTTTTAAAATTCGACTGCCAAACAGATTTTTTAGTTTTCTGTTTTTAAAAACAGAAAACTATTTTCAAAAAGAGAAATCAAACGAGCCCTTAATTTCCAAAATAACCAAATAAGAATGATGCGATGAACCATAAAAATAAGAATGATGCACAAAAAGGTGGTTTAAATAGGGTGGAAGGAATTGGGACAACCCCTAAAAAGTAGTAATTTTGTGTTTGCTTTGTTAGGAAAGATTAAAAAGTAATCATTTTTGTTTGGTTTGTTAGGAAAAATAGAGAGATTTATAAAAAAAAAAAAATACAGTTATTTTAGTTGTTTTCAATGTTTGCTATGCAAATCTATAAAAATAAAAAAATAAAATGAAAATAATGTAATAATTTTATATTATAATTATTCATAATAACCAAAAAATAAAAATGCAAAGTAAATCGAATCTTAACTTCTCACCACTAGTTCAATCCTAATATCTTGGATAAATGGTTTCAAACAGGAGATGTAATTTTTGCAATGATTTAAAACATATTATTAGAAAAAATCTCAGTTGATACGATTAAAGAAATAATTATGGATTCATAAGAATTTTAAGTGATCAACTAGTAATAAATTCATTCGGTTGTACTTGAAATAATTGTTCTGCTCCATAACTAAATGGTATTATAAAAATAAGTAATATGTCAATAAAGTGGATATAGTATATACTCCCTCCGTTCCTTTTTTATCTGTCTCCGTTTTAAACCATGCACTTTTAAATATCTCAGAAGCTAATTTCTTTTTTTGGTAAATAAATTAATTTAATTTAAAATTACAAATTTTGAAAAAACAATTAAGAATAATATAATAAAATTACTTTTTACCAAAATTCATGCTAAATTTGAGTATAGTATTAAATTACTAATTAAATTTGTCAAAACTCGTAATTAAATTACTATATCGTTATCTCAAATGAGTGACAGACAACAGTTAACATAGTCAAAGTAATTTAATTTAAAATTACAAATTTTAAAAAATTAATTAAGAATAATCTAATTAAATTACTTTTGCCAAAATTCGTACTAAATTTAAATAGTATTCATTAAACATGATCTCTTATAACATTAAGATTAATTATCATCTTAAAATAATTTATCGTATCAGCACATAAACACCAATATTTCTAAGTGAGAGACATTTAGTAGTTAACATAATCAAAGTACATTAATCAGAAATTGAATCTCGATATCCATACACAAATGTTTCAATGTGCTCACCAAATTAAGTACATGATTGAGACACTATTCAATGGCAGAGCTACGTTGATCAATGGGGATTGAGACCCCTGCATTGCTAAATAAATTACTATGTATATATAATTTATTAAGACGACCCCATATAATAGTTTAGAAACCCCCCCCTTACCCACCCACAATTTTTTAGCATCAAGTTAGCCTTTATGAATATATATTTTGTCTAAAAAAATTAATTTATTAGTATAAACTTTTTATATATATTATAAAAATGTATGAATTTTCTTGAAAAATAAATTGTACATGTGTATTATTAGTTTCAACAATATTAAATATACCATTATTATTTATCATACCACTGTACACTTAGTTCAACCAAAAAATTAATTTTTTTAGTTGAAGTAGGTTTTGTGGTGCAAATAATAATGATACACTAATCACTATTCTATCAATTTTAAGTTTGAATAAAATAAAAAAATAATTGACAATATTTTCAAAACGACAAATTTAACTATCTTATGATTTTTCGACATTTACTTAATCAAATAATAATGTTTATCAAGCTAGTTAACTCTTAACTGATTTAATTTTACAAAATATGCCTAAACTTAACTATCTCAAGCAAAAAATTATGTTTTTATTATTGATATATTTTTAATATATTTATTTTACATATTATATTTTATTTTAAACTTTTATATTTGACCTCCAAAAATTTTTGCTCTAGCTCTACTTCTGACACCCTTAATATATAAAATATAAGACTCTTTACAAAAAAAATACATGAAAATTAAGGAGTATGATTCAACTCATTAATTATGTCTAAAATTTTGTATTACCTTCCAAAAATATCCCTTTTATTTTATTAAAATTCATAACTCCAATCTCTCTCCACCTAATTAATGATTCTAACTTTTGTTTTGTATTATTAAATGTTAAGGGTATTTGGATAAAAAACCTTTAATTTGGCACAAAATTTGTAAAAGGGTCTTATAAAAAGGGACAAAAAAAATTTTTTTAGAAGATCTTACATTTAAGGACAAAGGGAGTATTTAATCTTACAAAATTATATTACTCCTTAGCATAGTCATTAATAAACTTTAATAAGGAGTAATATTTAAGTTTATATATACTACCTACTTTTTTTTTTAAGTAAATAATAAATATCAAATATTTATAATTATAAATTTATTATATCGAATATTTTAAAAACTATACAAGGTAAGTGTAATAAGCGCAAATCTCAGAAAAAGTTGGTATAATAATTCCTATTTTTTAATATGCATATTTTAAGCTCAAGTGAATACATAAATAAAAATGGGGGAAATAAATTTTAATACTTAAATTCTAAATTTTTTTTAGCAAATCTGAAATAATATTGAAAAATAACGATCCAAAATAGAGTAATTAAGTTTACCAAAAATTGAAAAACCAATGTGGTAAATACTTGGTACGTGTAATCTCGTTCTAAAAGCTGGTGATGATATATACTTGACTGATTACCTCTAATACCAAAATTCTGTTGTGATAAATGTAAGCAAAATATTCTATTTTGTTGGTTATAAGTGTCATCAAGGAAGACCGCTAGTCGCATCAACAGACATGTATTAAATTGTGTTTTTAATTAATTAATGTCTTTTTTAATACTAAAATTTTAGGGTGAGAGAGTCATTTTTATTTTATCGGCAAAATTTTTATTAGGGGATAGATGAAATGACACCAGTGTAATTTATACCAATTCTTACACCGATTTGTCAAAGATTTTCTTCACGAAACTCACTGTAGGATTGAAATTACTTATTGTATAGATCATATCTATACAATTTCACATAATCCGAAACTGTTTAATATGCAATTAACGTATTAAAAAAGAAACGTAATGTATAGTTTTAAAATATATGAAAATAATAAACATTGTGATGCAGTACTAAACGATTTTGGAATGACGTAAAATTTTGTAGAAATAATTTATACGATAAGTAGTTTCAATCCTATGATGTGTTTCGTGTAAAAAAATTTCAACAAATATTTATTAACTGATATCAAAATTGGTATAAGTTACACATGTCATTAAATCCCTCCCTCATTTTATTAATAGGAGCATTAAGAATGGTCAAACTATAATATCATGATGTTACAAATCAGCTAGCAAGAAAATCAAAGGGAGAAATACACTAAGAAGAAAAAGACAAACAAAAATTACTGTTAGCTGTAATCCAACTTCAAGATCTATATTTGATTAAATGTTTTAGGGCAGTTCAATCAATTTTGAGATTTTAAGTAAATTTTTGTAATGAGTTTTTTTAAAAATGATGAATAATAAATATTTTGAAATTATTAATATTATCCTATAAATAATTTATACATTTTTTTAAAGAGATATAGATATTTTATTGATCTCATACAAAAATTGACCTACTCAAAAAAACACTAATAAATTCATTAGCAATTTCAACACTCACCCAAAAAGATTATCGAGATGAAACACTGTTATACCAATTTAATCAATCCCTTTAAGTTACTGTAGTTCATTAGTGATTTGATTTAATAAATACGAATATATGGTTAGAGAAAAAAAGAAGAAAGACACTACTCTTATTGAATAGTTTCTCCGCGTTCATTTCATTGAATAATCACCTATTTTTATTGAAAAGCGTTTTAGAAAAAAATTACAAGTTTTTACTTTTTAGTATATATACAAAGGAATATTAAAAGAAAATAATATTTGATTATTATCAATTTAACTAAATATACCCACAACTTGTAGTTTCAAGTGACATAAGAAGGAGCTCTTACAGCTCAAGGAGCCGGGTTTGATCTCCTCTAGAGTAGATTTACGAATAACATAATGTGAGAATGTGTGTGTTTAGCGTATAAAAAAAATAATTTAATATAATCTTACAACTAAAAAATAAAAGAGTGAATCTATTATCACTTTATTTTGTCTATTGTCATTCTTTTTATTTTTTTATTTTAAAATATATTTTTAATTAATAATAAAATTAATGAATAAAATTTAAATATTATTAAAATATTTAAAAAGAAGTGACAATAAAGAAAATGAAGGGACAATAAACGTACCCAAAATCAAAGCAAGATGTACATAAAGTATTATTCTTATTTTTCTATCATTATTGTGTAATAATTGAACAATAAAATAATGTGATTTATTTATCATGCATCTGAAATTCCGAATTAATGACATTTGGTTGTTACCTGCCAATCAAAATCAACATTACATATTTAAATTATTTAATATGACATCCTCAAAAGCCAAACTAACACTTGGTTGGTTAGATTATATGTTAGAGGCGTTAAGAATTCTATGTTCTCATCTTATCTCTTCTCATTCTCTCTGCTTAATCAACGATGAGGCCACAGCTTCACTTGATTGGGGCGGTAGCGACCGTTGTTGTAACTGCATGGATTGCCTACAACCGCCGCGTTGGGCCGTATGACGAGACATCTGCCGCCGTTAGCAAGGTTTGGCAGTACGAGGCTGTTCCAATTATCGACGGTGCCGTCGGACCAGAGAGTTTCGCCTTCGATCCCCACGGCGAAGGCCCTTACACCGGCGTTTCTGACGGTCGAATCATCAAATGGCACAGTTCGCAGAACCGTTGGATTAACTTTGCCGTCACTTCTTCACAAAGGTGCTTTTTTCTCCCTTTTTATGTTTTCCGAATATATATATACTCTGTTTACATTTTTAAAATATTAGTTACTTTAAAAAATACAAAAATTAAGAAAAATAATTAATTTATTTTGAATCTAATAAATAAAAGTTAAATACATTAAATTAACATTTAATTTAAAAGATTATTTAATTTTTATTAAATAGAAAAATGATAAAAATAGAAAAACATAATAAATATACTCTTAAGAATGAAAAAATGACAAACAATTTGGAATTAAAATATTTTGCTAAAGTAACTAATGTTTTGGATAGAAGGGAGTACATATTAACTTTGCCCTTATACTGATTTTTTTTTAATTTGTACAATATTATAAAGGTTAAGAAGTTAAAAGTAAAAATAAAGTACAATAATAATTATATGTCAAACACAATTACATTAAATTTTTTTTCAACAATTTTTCATCTTTAGTTTCTTAACATAAATATGCAATATTACACAGATTAAAAAACTATATTAATATACTCGTAATGATACATTTGAACCATTGCATTTAATTAAACATATTTAACGAGATCTTTTGCAATTAATATGGTGATGAACTTAAATTTTATTTTATAAATATTCATGTAATTAATGTATTTATTAATATAGAAAATGATAAAATTGTTTATAATAAATTAAGAATATAAAAACTTCGAACTTTTATTAATAATTAATACACTTAAAAAAATATTAAATTTTTTGTAATTAAAACAAAAAAATTACCCTTTATATCTTATAAATAGTACTAGAGTTAATATATACTTATTCATTTATCTTCATATATGTATTATACACAAAACTTTTTTGTCCTCTTAAACCAAACATGGAACTAACCCTTCATTCTAGAATGCCGTTAAATGTACCACACCAAATTGGTGAGGTGTCACCCCTAAATTTTCAGTTTTTTGAGAATAGTGAAAATACTCAGTTTTTAGGTGAATGTCATCTAATATTTTTAAAAAATTTCATCCAAATTTTTTCTGGAACATGTTTTCTAGAGGTGTTAATTGAGTCAGGGCAGTCCATTTAGATTAGCTTGTCGTGGGCTAGTAATTTTTTATGATGGGCTAAGTTGACCCATTTTGCCTGTAACTGAAGGTGGAAGGGATTGCAACCACCCAATTTTGGAAATTTCACCATCCCTTTATACATAAGAATCATAAATCTATATATTAAAAAGGGTGGTGTCACTCCCAATAAGGATGTTGCAAATCCCATCCACCTAGTCCAACCTAATTCATTGCAAACAACGGGTTATGGGTTAAACATGTCAACCCATCGTTTTCTGACTTTTTTTATAAATAATTATTTAAAACTACATTAATGATACTATAATAAACAAATTCATAAAATTTTAAAAATATTAACCATTAGATTATATTTAATACTTAATATATTTTATTTATTATTTAATATTTAAAATATAAATATTTATAAATTAAAAATTAATAAAACTTATAATCAGATAATAAAAAAAAAATAGGCCCAGCAGGTTAGAAGTAAAGGAAAAAAAATCCCTGGTTAAAAACTATAATTTCTAACTTTTTTTCTTTTTTTAAATATTTGCCATGTGAGTTCATTCATAGTGTGCCAACAAGGACGTTTGTTTAACCATTATTTTCACATAAGCCTCAAACGCTATAGGCCTATAGTTAATGAAGTTTTGCCATAAAAGGATAATAGTATTTAATAGAGACAAGTTAGAAGGCTTATTTGAGAAATTTATTAAAATTAGAAGGTTAAATTGAAAATAAATAAATACGTGCGGAACAAGAATGTTTCTATATAAATATTTGTATGGCTGTAAACGATGTGAAGTTGTTCGTTACTTTAATTTGACTTACGTGCGGAACTGAGCTTAACCTTTTCTGTTCCAAACGGATTCTTATATAGAAGTTTAGAAAAGTGAGTGGTTTCTAAGCAATCAATTTTTAGGTTTAGAAGGGAAAAAAACGTGTATTGGTGTGGGCAATGGGCATGATTATTGGTTTAGAATATTTGGTTGGGTGGAGAAAGAAAACAAGCATATCAATATCAATAGTGAGTTTGAGTGTACAGCTTAATTAAATATTTATATAATAGAAAAATGATAAACAATATTTTAAGGGCACCAGTTAAGATTACAAAAATAACAATATTTTATTGAAAATAACAGACTTTAATGTTTCGAAACTTGAAAATTACTTAATGAATGCCGTTTATAGTAACTCCAATCATTTAAAAATGTGTATTTATTACACTTTAACAAGTGCCCTTAGGGCACTGTTTAACATAACCCTTATAAGTTGTTTTTAAATGAGAATTTTTTTATACACAAAATTATAAAACTTGCTTGAATAATCTAAAAACAACTTAATATGATAAGCTAATCCAGAAAACTTATAAAAATAAACTGAAAACAAACTTATAAAAACCCATAAATTATTTTTATAAACTATGTAAAAATTGTTCCGAACAGGGCTCAATTGTTCCGAATAGGGCTCAAGTATAGGTAATAATGTTGAAACAAACATATCAAGCACTTTATAAAAGGCTAAAATATATATTTGGTCCTTTGTGTTTTGTCGAAGTCTTATTTTGGTCTTTTATATTTATTTTGTCTCAACTTGGTTCTTTACGTTTGTTTTTTAGACCAACGATAGACTCTTCTTTGAATTCGTTAGTCTAAATTAACAAAATTGCATATGTGATACCAATATGACATTAACGACGTTAGTTGCCCTCCATTTCCAGACTAAAACGACATCGTATTGAAATTTTTTCTTAAGCGTGCCTCCGTTAGATTAAGTTAACAGAACTAGATACGCTTAAGAAAAAAATCAATACGGTGTTGATTTAGTCTGGAAATGGATGAAAACTAACGTCGTTAATGCCACATAAGTGGCAGTTCAGTTAAGTAGACTGACGGATTCAAAGAAGAGTCTATCGTTGTTACAAAAAACAAATGTAGAGAACCAAATTGAAAAAAAATAAACATTAAGGAAGACTTCGACAAAATATAAATGACTAAATGTGTATTTTAACCTAAAAATGCTAAATGATGAGATAAAAAGAAAGGAAAAAAAGAGAGTAGAGGTAATATATTATAAGAAACAGATTGCAAATATAAATTCATTATATTTCTTGGCCTAAAAGTTGGTTTTATAGATAAGAAAAGAGGCCCATATTTTGGTGATAATAATGGAGAAAAGTTGATAAGGTTGTTTAATTATTTGGTAGAGATGATAAGTGCGGAGGACCACATTATGAGCATATCTGTGGGCGCCCACTTGGATTGTGCTTCAGCGTTTTAACGGGTGATCTTTTTATTGCTGATGCATACAAAGGCTTAGTTGTTGTGGGTCCCAATGGTGGCACTGCTAGAGAAGTCATATCACACGTGGAGGGTCAACCCTTGGCTTTTATAAACAGTTTGGATATTCATCAACGAACTGGAACCGTTTACTTCACCAGCAGTAGTTCAACATATGAGAGAAGGTAATATTTTCTTTTATTGACCAAACACACACCTTCACATTATACTATTTTTAAATTTATCTTATCGGAGACCAAATTTCTCTCCTTGAGCTTTAAGAGATTTTCCTTATACCACTTGAAATGTTGTATAAAGGTCATGTTGAAAATAAGTTTTCGTAACATTTGAAAAAAGTTATCAAATTATTAAAAAATGTTGCCTTTTAGTATTTGCAACATTTTTTACAAATGCTGTATAAAGTCAATGTTATTAAATATCAATAATGTCGTAGTGTTGTATGTTAATTAAGTAGTAAGTATCGGTTAATAAAATACTGAGTAATTTTTTTTATTGGTGAAACACACATACATCCTCACTACCTAAATCTACTGAAGATCGAAATCCTCTCTTTGAGCTCTTCCTTATGTCACTTGAGCTACAAGCTCTCGGCGAGAGAAAGTAATACTACTCTTGTAAATTCTCTGGTTTTTTTTTATCTAAAATCATCTCTGCTTTTAGATTAATTTTCCTATCACATGCTAATGCAGGAATTACATCTCTCTAATCCTAAGCAATGACAAAACCGGGAAGCTAATGAAATATGAACCACAAACCAAAAATGCTACCATTCTTCTAAAGAACCTCACATTCTCAAACGGAGTAGTGCTAAGTAAAGATGGTGACTACATTTTAATAGTAGAGACCATCACTTGTAGAATATTGAGGTATTGGCTCGAAACGCCGAAAGCCGGAACCTTAGAAATCTTTGCTGATCTACCGGGTTTTCCGGACAACATCAAACGGAGTCCAAGAGGGGGATTCTGGGTGGGAATATACTCAAGAAGAGAAAAACTTGTCCAATGGATTCTATCATATCCTTGGATTGGAAAAGCTCTGCTTAGGCTTCCTTTGGATGTCACAAAAGTTTATTTGTATTTGGCTAAGTTGAAAGGGAGTACTGGATTTGCAATAAGGTTGAGTGAGGAGGGTGAGGTGTTGGAAACTTTTGAAAACAGAAGTGGAAATAAAGGAAGGTCTATTAGTGAAGTTCTGGAAAGAGATGGGGTGTTATGGGTGGGATCTATAGATGCATTATTTGCTGCTAAGTATAGTATTCTTGCTTCATGAGATAAAACTAAAGAAAAGTGATTTTTTTAAAATGATTCTTATTCCATTTTATAATATTGTATATGACAAAAAAATTAATAATAGATTATCTTTCTCATTCTGATTCCTATAACTCTTTTTTAAGTATTGTTTTGTTCAAGGGAACTAGGAAAGAAGTGACAATGAGTGAAAATGTCAAGAAAATACAATTTCGATCGTTTGATTACTCAATGAAAATAAGGTGGAGGGAGTAAATTGTTTTGGGACCCATACAAAAATCTCAACTCAACTTGTGTGAAATCTTGGTGAGAGAAAAAAAAAATCATGTATTTACATTTTTACCTTTGGAATGTAATCTCTTTTTAATTCTCTCTCTTACTTTATGTTTTTGCTATCTAGTTTTTCACTCTCTTTGGTTTAGTTATTGGATTTTATGAGACAAGACAATAATATGAAAATTTTCTTTCCTTTTACTTTTTTATGAAACAAAACACATTTATTTTCTACTCATTTTCTATCATGGTTCCTTTCTCTCTCTTTTCTTTCTTTTTAATTTCTTTCCGCAACACTTTTTTCCTCATCCAAACAAAGGCATAGGGTCTTAATATATAATTTTTTATTGAATCACTTATCATTTCTAAAATTTTGCCTCGCTTTCTCTTCTCTTTTTTATGCCTGATATACAACTTTCACCCTTTATGCTTTACAATTTTTTTTTACAATTTGGTAATTTATTTTACTTTTTAAAAATTATGTAATCCTTCTACCTTAACACCGCTAAATAATTAATAAAAAGCACCTCAAAAACGATATTGTTTTGGGCTTAGCTAGGACTTTTCCATCTTTGTACACCATCACCAACTACCACCATTACCCCCACCGTTACCCAACTTCCTCTTTCTTTTTATATTTCTTCTTCTTCCTTTTTCTTTTCATTTTGCTTGTTCTCCATTCCTCTTCTTCACAAACCTACCATCATCACTTATCACATAATTCATTTTCACAACCATTAATTAGCACCACCCATAACCACCACTAATCATGATTCTTCTTCTTCTTTTATCTTTTATCATTTTGTGCCGCCACTAATAAACTCTTATTTTGCCATTATTATTAAAGAAGATTGGATGATTATTTATCTTAATTACTATTTAATTAGATCAATTCTTATTTTATCTACTTAATTTTTTTATAAATTGTGGGATAACTAATGTTTGAGGAGATAATAGATTTTTAAACTTATTTTTCAAAAGAAATAAGAGAAAAGATATATAAAATTATTTGAGTTTTATATTACATATGATTAGATTAGATTACATCTAAAAAAGATTTGTAAGTAGAGCGAAATCAATTTAAATGCTAATTAACTATCAGAGGTAGAAATCCTCTTTCCTTCGACCTTTTCCTATCATTTTCCCATTCTCACTTCTCACAAGTGTTGACGGTCATGCTCGCCTACCCGTTGACACTCTCTTATTAAGGAAGTGAAGTTAAACTAGTTCAATAAATTCTTGCTTATTAAAAAAAAAGGAAGTGAAGTTAAAGATTGAGGATTGACAACTAAACGTCTCCACAAAAAGATTGAATTAATTCTTTTAGATTGAATTGATTCTTCTTCTTTATTTTTCTCTTATGGATTATAATTTATTTTGTATTATTATTATTATTACGTGTAGCTAAAATCCATAGCTAAAGTTATGATATATCTTATTTGATTGTTTTTCCCCTAGTTCTAATGATTATTATTTTTGAAATACTTGTTATTTGATGAATCCCTAGTCCTTAAATTGGAAAGAGAATATTTCTCAGCAATAAGTATCATGAAAGATAATTTAGTGAATAAAAATTGTTTTTAGATGAAATATAAAATTAAAAAATTAATTGGGATTAAACAATTTTTTTATTGTCCCAGTCATGTAATTCAGTTGCTAAGCACATAAAAATATACGTGCGTGGGTAGAGGTTCGATCCCTAGTTATACTACTTTTCTATAGAAAAATAAAACAAAGTTTTTGTTTAGTGTGAATTGGATTTTTTTTTTTTTGTTATACTACATCTCAAAATAAAATGTCATAAATCTATTTACACCTAAAAAAAATCAAGCAAAAAGTCAATGACTAAATGTATTTTTTTCATACTTTATTGTTATTCAGGCATCAGTATCAATATCAAATCAATAACACGCACAAAACAACATAACACAGCACATGGGAATAGCTAGATATGTTAGAGGCGCTGTTCAGAATTCTCATCCTCCCCCCTGAAGGTCAACCACCGATGAGGCCGCCGCAGCTGCGCTTGATGGCGGCAGTAGCGGTCGTGGTTGTAACGGCTTGGGTTGCCTGCAACTGCAACGTCAGGCCACCCGATGTGACATCGTTCTTCGTTGGCAAGGTTTGGCAGTAAGACGCTGTTCCGGTTGACGGCGGCGCCGTCGGACCACAGAGCTTCGCCTTCGACCCCCGTGGCGAAGGCCCTTACACCGGCGTTTCCGACGGCCGAATCATCAAATGGGACGGTACGCAGGAGCGTTGGATCGACTTTGCCGTCACTTCTTCACAAAGGTAAAATTCATTTATGTTCGTATGCGTATTACCAATATTTCAAATTGCTATTTTTTTAAGGGTTAAATATGTTTTTAGTCTCTAAATTTTTGTGAAAATTTATTTTTAATTCCCGAATTCTAAAACGTCGAATTTTATACTCTAAACTTTGAAAAAATTTTGTTTTTAATGTCTTCGTATGACGTGGCAATCTGATATGCTGATATGGATTGATGAAGGACCTTCAGTTTGCCACGTTACTAAAAATTGTACGGATAGACTAAAATTGAACTTTTTAAAAATTCAGGCATTAAAAACTGACCTTTTAAAGTTCAGAGATTAAAATTGAATTTTCGCTAAAATTCAGAGACCAACAACACGATAGGTTTTAGGGTGCACAATTTTTTCAATTGTGCACCATACACCATTTTAATAATTGTAATTAAGTGTGAGTCTCCCCACAATAAAAAAATACTAAACATTTATATATTTATTTTTATATCCTTCTGACACAATTGAGAATAATGGTTTTTTTTTTAATTGTATACCCACGTGACTCTGAAAAGTCAGAGTGAATGGCAGCTGGGCATTGTTTAATAAAAAAAATTTCCTTCACTTTACTCAATTGAAAACAAAGCAAAATCCCTAACAAAGAAGATAATGCAGTGTCTTAGGAAATCCTCACTGAAACAGTGACGTTGTTGGGCGAAGATTCCAAGCGTGTGCTGTTGAGCGGCTACCTTGTTTCTCCAATCTGTTTTTGTGGAGACATATGCAAATTTCCAAGTAAATACAACTGAATATCAAAGACAACAAAAAATAACATCATCACCAATAGATTTCAAATTTTCTAAATCTTTCAACAACTGAATAAGAAAGACAAGAACAAAAATAACAGCATCATTAACATATATGAAAATTTCAAGGAAAACAAAGAAGAACAAAGGCATTAAAATAGATCGAAGATAAACAAGTCATGGGTACAACCAACAAAAAATTAGAAGGCAGCTGAACCCGAATAAGCTTTCAACAACTTCTCTTGTTTCAGAAGGAAAAACACGCAAATGCTTTGCACGAGTCTGAAGCAAATGGAAACTGAAACGAAGAACAACCCTTTTACCATATTTTAAATTTGAACAATGCTCACGGTAACTGCGAATCTCAACGGAATCGGGATTGAAAAGAAGAACAAGCCATTCAAAATTTTTAAATTTGAACTGTGATCAACGTCAAATAAACCTCTTAGCGAAATTCGACCTCCATCCTTCGCGCAACAGAACTCCTAAACCCAGACCGGTACACATACAACGTAATCGTACAAAGAAGGTCACTATTCCACCAATGTCACTGTTCACAGTAGATTTCCTACTCTGCCTCATCTTCATCAGTTAGAGCTTCAGCTCCACTAATCTAATAAAGTAAGGAAAAATGACATCTCACACTGGGTACAATTCAAAAAAACCAAAATTTAAGTTTTTATGTGAAAAGAGCATTAAAATAAATTTCTAAAAGTTTTTTCTTTGCTTATCACGCGGACACTCACACTAGATCACACTTAATAAAATTGTCTATGGTGAGTTAAAATTAATTTTGATTGCTAAATTAACGGTTTGTTTTTGCGTTAAAAAAAAATTAAAATTGATTTTGAGTTATCAAAATTAATTTTGGCTGAAATAAACAAAAGTAAAGTTTTCATACTTGTTTAAAATATTTAAGCTAAAACTTTTTAGTTGAGCTTGTTTGTTTAGTTACTTCTGTTTGTTTTTTTCTCAAACTTTTTTTGTTTGTTTGTTAACTTAATTAAGCTAGCTTGATCAAGTATTTAATCAATCGAGAAAATAGTTTGCAAATATTTTTGTTGATTTAAAACCCCATTCCCTTTCTTTTACTTTATTTTTCATGCATGTTTACAATTCTAAATGTTGAGATTAGCCAAAGCGGATCCAAACATGAAAGCTACCCGAGTTGTACTCAAATCAATTCATGTTTAGTCTGTTTCTGCTTAAAAACAAACACACACTATGATAAAAGTCTCACATCGACTAGAAAGAGGACTACCATAGAGTATATAAGTGGTGTGACAATCCTCCCCCTATGAGCTAGCTTTTGGGAGTGAGTTAGGCCCAAACCCAAATTTCTAATATGGTATCACTAGTTAGTCGTGGGCGCCACCCGCAGATGTCCAGTCCTGGGCGGTGTGACAATCCTCTTTCTATGAGCTAACTTTTAGGAGTGAATTAGGCTCTAACCTAAATTTCTAATACTAAGTTTGTTTTGAAACATGTCACTTCAATAAATTCATGAAATATTAATTAACTTTTCTAGAATAATTAATATGGTTATTTATTACTATCTCCTTTCCTTTTATTTATTCGTTGTTTTTAATTATTTGCTCACTTATCGTTTCAAGGCAATTTTAATTATCTATTTGTTTAATATAATTCAAATAATACTATTAAGTCTCTACTATTTGACTAATAAAGTAAATGAAAAATGAGGATACAAAGGGTATCATAAAAATTTCAAAAATAATATTCAAAAAAATAAGAATACTAACCATATTCTTTAATAATATGCATCTTTTACCTTCAATGAGACAGATAATAGCATCAAATGTAATATAAAAAAAAAATAGGAATAAATGTAGTATAATATTTCCTCCAACTACGGGTTTTATTGAAAATCACTATCAAAGTGATATGTTCACACAAAATAAGGGATTAAAGTGACTATTAAGTGTGTATTTGGTTTAATGATGGTAAAATTGATTTTAGATCAACATGATTCTAAGAATTCATTTTGTGTAAAATTGATTTTAAGGTAATGTGATTTATATTTGGGAAATTTTTAGTTAAAAACAAGTTTGGAGTAAGAATACAGTATAAAATTTTCAACTAAACATGAAAGCAAGACTCACCTTACTTTTGCCAAAATCTATTTTAGCAACCTAAAATCAATTTTAATTTTTCCAAACTCAAAACCAAATAGCAAACTAACTATCTAAAATTAATTTTAATGCTTCAAAATCAATTTCCAACATTTACCAAACATGCACTAATAAGTTGAAAGTTGATAAGTTTCTGTTGGCAGAAATGATGAATGCAAAGTACAAAATTATGAGCATCATCCCAAGAGAGAGCCTATATGTGGGCGCCCACTTGGATTATGTTTTAGTATCACATCAGGTGATCTCTATGTTGCTGATGCTTACAAGGGTTTAGTTGTTGTTGCTTCCAATGGAAGCACCATTAGAACAGTCATATCACAGGTGCAAGGTGAACCCTTGGTGTTTACAAATGGTTTGGATATTGATCAATAAACAGGAGTAGCGTACTTCACCAGCAGTAGTTCAAGATATCAGAGGAGGTAAACACAACTCATTCATTCTCACCCTCTTTTGTAATTTTATTTGGTTCATTTGTTTGTGAATGTTTTTATTAGAGTCTAGAAAAATTAGTTCAAAGAAAAACAAATAGGCTCTCAAGTGTAGTTTAGCACATATCATGTTTGTAGATCATGTTAACTTGTATTTCGTAATGTTCTAGGTTTCGTTTATAATTTTAAATTGTGATTATGATCGCACTGAGATTATGGTCATGTCATGTTGGAACGTAGCCAAATGTGATAGAATGTGACCACTGAATGTATACAATAGTCACAAGTCATAGCCCGTTACATTTTCGGTGAACATCAAAACTATTTAGTTATTGATAAATTTGGTGGAATAATAACAAATTTAACAATATCCCCCGAAAATTTGAACCACGGGTCATTAGTTACTTTCATGTGTCGCTTTGAGCTAATTATGGTTATGATCTAAAAGTATGTGTCGTTATCACGGATATAAGTTTGTATGAGTTGTTTTAAGTTAATCAGAGATACGGAATTAAAATTTTAGAAATTTAGATAAGTTGAAGTGGCTCAATTGAAGTAGTTGTCATGTAGTACAAGTGTTCTAAAAAATAAACTAAAAATAGGTGTGATTATTGACAAATTAAAACAAATTCCAAATGCTTATTTATGTGCATCATCTTCATGTTCTACCAATTATATATGCTCACGTTATTTAAAAATTTGATGTGTAATTTTAATAAAAAATAAATGAATTATAATTCTTAAATAGCATAAACAAATTTAATTGGTGGAACATGAACTTGTTACATGAAACCGATATATAGTAGATTTTCATCCTTGCTTGGTCTATATTTTCATCTACCTAGTTGCAATATAATTTCTCCTTTTATATTAACTTGTTTATCACTTGCAAAACGCAGGAATTACATTTCTCTTATCCTAAATGGAGACAAAACAGGAAAGCTAATGAAATATGATCCACAAACTAAACAAGTCACCATTCTTGTAAAGAACCTCTCATTCCCAAATGGAGTAGCAATAAGTAAAGATGGTGATTACATTTTAATAGTAGAGACCACAAGTTGTAGAATACTGAGGTATTGGCTCGAAACGCTGAAAGCCGGAACCTTAGAAATCTTTGCTGATCTACCGGGTTTTCCAGACAATATCAAACGGTGTCCAAGAGGGAGATTTTGGGTGGGAATTTATTCAAGAAGAGAAAAGATTGTTCAATGGATTCTATCATATTCTTGGGTTAGAAAAGCTCTGCTTAGGGTTCCTTTGGATATCACAAAAGCTTATTTATATTTGGCTAAGCTAAAAAAGAGTTCTGGATTTGCAATTAGGTTGAGTGAGGAGGGTGATTTGTTGGAATCTGTTGAAAATAGTTGTGGGAATAGTGAAAAGTTGTTATGGACCTAACCCGCAGGAAGGACACGTGCAGTCCTCACGTGGGTGGCCCAAGCCGTCGGTCCCATGTCGTGTATCCACGACATAGTGACACGACATAAGACACATGGGACATCACCCCCACGTGAGGACCGTTACAGATCCGTAACTACCGCGGTAATTCACGGAACTGAGACAGTGACAGGTTTGACTTTGGTGACCCTTGTTTACCCTATAAATACATGTGACTAGTCTTCATTCGGTACGCATATCATAACTCTAACTCTGAGAATTCCTGCTTAAGACACGCGATTGACTTGATCGTCAAAGTGCTTGCAGGTGCCCCCTACACCGCCAGGTGAGTGGCCGGAGATGTTCAACCACCACGCCGGAGACCAGATTGGAGGCTAAATCCGCCATGCCAAGTGCATGGTGGAACATTGGCGCCGTCTGTGGGGAATTGATTATAATTCTCCGATCGTAAATTGTCTCTTATTTCCTCCTTTATCTGGTTTTTCTGGTAATTTTGCAGGAAGAACATCACTGGAATTGAGAACTCAGCCTCTTCCTCCTAGCATATCCGTTTTTGCTGCTAGTTAAGGTGAATTCCGGTCAATTAATCGGCGCAAAAAACCTTTTCTAACCGATTAATCGGTGGATTATGACTTTTCACCAATTAGTTGATCGGATAACTACTTTCTTTGATTTTTATCTAACAACTGTGAATACATTCCTCTATAAACATGCGATTTCTTCATCATCCTCCTAAATCCTGTTCCATTAAAAATCCTGCACGAGTGTAGGGCAAGAAAATCTCTTGTGCTCGCAGGCAAACAAGAACTAACTCATGTTGACCAAAAATGTGGTTGTAGCGACATGGTAAACACCAGGAGAAAGAACCAAGCAGCTAGGGGAGCATCGGCCAATGCCGGAGGAGCCCCTGGAGAACAGCCCTCTGCTAACGGGCCTTCTCCACAACATCAACAAGAAGAGGCCAGGCCTGCTGGTCCTGCGATGTCTGAACAGAGGATGACAACGATCGAAGATGGCATGCTCGACCTAAAAGAAATGATTCGGAAGAAGGACGAAGAAATTGAGAGGATGAACAGGGAACGAGAAGCATGGAAGAAGCAGCAAGAGGAATTTCAGGCAATTCTAGCCAACCTCGGGATGTGCCAGCAACTCCCTCAACGACATGAGAACCAGCAAGAGGGGCAAAATCCCTAAGTGGAGAGGCAGGTCTCCATGGTTGGTCCCTAGATCCCGCATGTCAACCCCGTGAACGCCCAACCCCAGCTACCAGACTTGGATCAGGTGGCGGAAAACGACATCGGCATTGAAGGGTGTCATAACCCCTTCACCCCGGCAATCATGAACTTTGATATGCCGGCCAACTTTAAGTTCGCCGTCCAGATTGACCCGTACGATGGCACGACTGATCCTCAAGATCATGTGGAGATCTTCCAACAGACGATGATCTTCCAAGGGGCCAAGGAGCCCGTTATATGCCGAGCATTCCCTTTGACCTTGAAGGCCACAACTCGAAGATGGTTTTCATAATTACCGGCGATATCCATCGCGGGATGGAAAGCACTGAAGGATAAATTCATCTCAAACTTTACAAGTAGCAAACAACAATTCAAGACCGAACACCATCTCAAGCGGATAAAGCAGAGATCTGATGAGCCATTGAGGGACTTCATCATCCGCTTTAACGCGGAATCCCTCGAGGTACGCGATGTCGCCCCTAATATGGTGTTGTATTTCCTCAGGCAGGGGTTGAAGCCAGGAGGCTTCGCCAAGGATTTAGCGGGAGAGAAGCCCAAAACAATGGAAGAACTGAAGAAGCGGGCTGAAAAGTGGATCCAGATAGAGGAATGGGAAGAATTCTTACACGGGAAGACCCAAGGAGAATGAGAAAACGTATGATAAGAGCGGGAGACCGCCCAGAGGGGCTTACTCAACTTATGCCCCGTTAATCATGCCACCATCTTGTATCTATAAGGAGATCATGTATTCCGAGCTGAAAGATAGACCTCCTCCAATGAGGTCACAAGCAAAAAATAAAGACAAATTTTGTCTGTATCATAAGGACCACGGACACCACACTAACGAATGCATTCACCTTAAAGATGCCATTGAGAAGTTGATACGACAGGGAAAGTTGAGACACTTCGTTCAGAAAAATGAGGAAGGAACATCTCGCGGGAGGAGCCCGTCACCACCTAGAAGACGTGAACCCGGTACAAGGAACCGGGACTCTAGGTGAGATGAACGACGAAGATCTCGGTCCAGGAGTCCACAGCAACATGAAGAAGCGGTTTCGAAAGGGGTCATCAACGTGATCGTAGGAGGTCTTGATAGGGGGAACCGTCGAGAAAACAGTCCCGGGATATAGTAGATCACTGCATGGCAGTAAAGGCTATGAGAAAAGTTACTTTGGCATTCACCGAAGATGACCTGCCTACTGATAGAGCCGGGTCCAATGCCCCCTGGTTATTATGGCTAAGATGGCAGGGTATGAAGTAAAAAGGTTATTTGTTGATCAAGGGAGCTCAGCCGACATTATGTTCTGGGACCTATTTCAGAAATTGGGCTTAACGGATAAAGACCTAATCCCTCACAAGGGAAATTTGATAGGCTTCACAAGGGATACTATTTCCCCCAAGGGCTATGTAAAATTGAAGGTAACTTTTACAGGTCGCGACGGAAGCAGGTCAGTAGAGGTGAAGTTCCTCATCGTAGAATGTCCCTCAGCGTATAACGCCATTATAGGCAGACCAACTCTGAATGCTTTGGGAGCGGTTGTCTCAACTTTGCACATGGCGATGAAATTCCCGGGTGACAAAGGCAACATTGTCACTGTTCGAGGGAAAGGCCCTGAGGCACAACTTTACTATTTAGAAAGTCTTAAAATAACTAAAACTATGCCAGTGCAGGAACAGGAAAAAGTAAAGGAGACACAGAAGAAAGAAATTAAAGGAAAACAAAAGCTCATTAGGCGGAATGATGCCGTAATGCTGACGGACCTGGATCCAAGGGGGGAGTTACAACACGAACGGCCTGAACCTGAAGGTGATTCTATGGAAATACAACTCGGGAGTCAACCGGATCAAATCCCGAGTTCTACTGTCACCGACTCGCGATAAAGGAGGGAGCCAAACCAGTGGCCCAGAAAAAGAGGAGAATGGGCGAAGAGCGGACGACAACTATTGAAAAACAGGTTGACGAGTTGTTAAATGCGGGATTCATCCGCGAGGTACAGTATTCTGATTGGCTCTCCAATGTCGTGATGGTGAAAAAGGCCAATGGAAAGTGGAGAATGTGTACAGATTACACAGATCTTAACAAAGCTTGCCCGAAGGACCCTTTTCCGCTGCCCTGCATCGATAAGTTGGTAGATAACTCAGCGGGATATAAATATCTTTCTTTTCTGGATGCTTATTCTGGCTATAATCAAATTCTCATGGCTCCCGATGATCAGGATAAGACTGCCTTTATCACTGATCTCGGGGTATTTTGTTATAATATGATGCCCTTTGGTTTGAAGAATGCAAGAGCGACATATCAACGGATGATGGACAAAGTCTTTGCCGAGATGAGAGGCAGGGAAGTCGAAGTCTACATCAATGATATGATCGTCAAAACAAAAGATGATCAAGATCCATCAAAAGACCTCGAATCCGTTTTTCAACGTCTGCGGCAATTCAATTTACGACTTAACCCTCTGAAATGTACATTCGGTGTTGAAGCTAGCAAGTTTCTGAGATTTATGCTCACAAACCGCGGCATTGAAGCAAACCCAAATAAATGTCGGGCAATCCTCGACATGTCCAGCCCTAAGATGGTCAAGGACGTACAACAACTCAGAGGGAGGGTCGCAGCCTTGTCTCGTTTCCTTCTAATCTCGGCAAAGCGTTGCCTTCCCATGTTTAAGGTCTTGAAGAAACAAGACTCATTTGAATGGACGCAAGAATGTGAAGCCGCGTTCCAAGAACTCAAAACCTCCCTGGCATATCCCCCTATCTTAACAAAGTTGATGGCAGGGGACACCTTGATACTCTATCTCGCGGTGGCTGACGAGGCCGTGAGTGGCGTATTAATCAAAGAAGAGGGTAAAAATCAGTTCCCAATCTACTTTGTTTCTAAAGTCTTGCAGGGAGCTGAGTTTAATTATCAGCGGCTTGAAAAAGTAGCTTTCGCATTACTGATGGCCTCGAGGAAGTTACGCCCATATTTCCAATGCTACCCCTTCCTAGTCAGGACCAATCAACCGATACGACAAATTTTACACAAACCAGACTTGGCAGGAAGGATGATGTCTTGGGCGATTGAGTTAACTCAATATGATATATCGTATGAACCACGACTAGAAATTAAAGCACAGGTCCTCGCCGACTTCCTTGCCGAAATGACACATCTCGGAGACAACCATCCCGGGGAATGGACAATATATGTCGATGGTTCCTCGAACATCAAGGGATGTGGCGCCGAAGTGATACTGGAAAACTCAGAGGGATTGGCAGTGGAGTATTCATTAAGATTTGACTTCCCGACATCTAACAATCAGGCAGAATATGAAGCCTGCCTTGCAGGAATACAGATGGCCAAGGAGTTAGGAGCAAATGCGATAACTATCTGTTCAGATTCAAAGTTGGTGGTTTCCCAAATTAAGGGAGAATACCAAGCCAAAGAGCCCATCATGCAGAAATATCTCGCCAAAGTACGAGATGCCCTAGTAGGATTCTCTAAATTTGAAATCCGACATATACCTAGAGAAGAGAATGCAAGAGTTGATCTCCTTTCGAAACTCGCCAGCATGAAGAAGACTTCAAACTGTCACTCCGTGGTAGAAGAGGTAATCCCTTATCCCAGCTTGACCTTGCAGGTGCAGGAAGCAGATTGGAGGACCCCCTTAATAGATTATATTGAGAGAGGGATCACTCCCGAGGACGATAAAGAGTCGCAGAAGGTTATTAAAAAAGCAACGAGATTCACAGTGGTTGAAGGCCACCTGTTCAGGAAGGGAGTCTCGGTCCCACTTCTGAAATGCATTGGCCCAGAGGAGGTTGGATATGTGCTGGCCGAGATTCATGAAGGAAGTTGTGGGCATCATATCGAGGCCAAATCTTTAGCCAGGAAGGCGTTGAGAGCGGGTTACTTTTGGCCAACTATGCAAGAGGACGCTATCAATCACATCAAAAAATGTGAGCAATGCCAACGACATGCCAACATCCCTCACATCCCGTTGAAAGAGCTACACACGATATCCGCGCCATGGCCATTCTACACCTGGGGAATAGACATCCTGGGACCTTTTCACAAAGCCACGGGACAGCTAAAACACCTTTTAGTCGCAGTAGACTATTTTACGAAATGGATCGAAGTTGAACCTCTCGCAACTATTACGTCTGCAAGAGTGGAGTCTTTCACCTTCAAAACAATTATATGTCGCTTTGGAATCCCGGCGGCGATCGTTACTGATAACGGGACTCAATTCACTGGAAGCCCATTCAAGGATCTCCTCCAAGGGTTGCAAATCTGACATCATTGTTCAAGTGTAGAGCATCCCCAAACAAATGGTCAGGCTGAAGTCGCAAATAAGGTGATTCTAAATGGCCTAAAGAAACAAATTAACAGTGCCAAAGGAGCCTGGGCGGATAACCTCTATCAGGTATTATGGAGTTACAGAACCACCCCGCAAACTACGACAGGAGAAACTCCTTTCCGGCTCGTATATGGAGCTGATGCAGTAATCCCTGTTGAAATCGGTGAACCATCTTGGAGAGTCATGTATACCCCATCAAATAATGACGCACTTTTAAGGGAAGAACTTGACTTTGTAGACGAAGTCCGGGAACTGACTTGATTGACTGAGATGTCGAGGAAACAACGAGTTGCTCAACGATACAACGCTAAGGTCGTGAAACGCGAGTTCATAATAGGCGACCTTGTCCTTAGAAGGGCCAGTATAGGGTTGAAGAATGCAAAAGATGGAAAGCTCGCAGCAAATTGGGAAGGCCCATATCGGGTAATCATAAGTACAAGAAAAGGTGCATATGCCTTGGAGACTCTGCAAGGAAGAGAATTGCTTAGAACTTTCAATGCCGCGGATCTGAGAAGGTATTACAGCTAGAAAGTACCCGACTTGTTTACTCTTAAATTTGTTGCATTTTAGTCTTAATGTACAATTTCTGTAAGGGGTACTCTTTTTCCTTCTCGAGTTTTTTCCCTAAGGAGGGTTTTACCTTGAAGGTTTTAATGAGGCCCTAGGTTTTGTAACTCAATGACATATGAAATAAAAACAAATATTTGTCAAAGTTTAAGATTTCAGTTGCAGATATACAATTACCGCGACTCAACAGGCGTATGAAAGGATAAAAAATCCTAACAAGGCGACATTCACCAACAAAATAGGCCACTGGGAAGTACTTCACCAGGATCTAAGATCCCACTAAGGCGACCCGCCCAAAATAGGCCACTGGCCTTGAAGTACTTCACCGGGATCTAAGATCCCACTAAGGCGACCCGCCCAAAATAGGCCACTTGCCTTGAAGTACTTCACCGGGATCTAAGATCCCACTAAGGCGACCCGCCCAAAATAGGCCACTGGCCTTGAAGTACTTCATCAGGATCTAAGATCCCACTAAGGCGACCCGCCCAAAATAGGCCACTGGCCTCGAAGTACTTTGTCAGGATCAAGGATCCCAATAGGGCGACATGCCCTAGATAGGCCATTGGCCTTGAAATATTTTACCGAGATCAAAGATCCCAGCAAAAGCGGCATACACCTATGATCTGGGTATGAAAACTAATTATGGTAAGAAGTTAAAGTTCATCAAAAGCATAAAGCTCAAGTCACGACTTCCAAAAGTCATGGTATGTGGAAACTTAGTGTTGAAAACATTAAGTTAAAAGTGGCAATATAAAGTCATTATGAATATAAACGAACAGAAAGATGTCATTAAAAGGTAAAATGTTACAAAACCAAGGCTGGCCAACATGCCAGTAAATTATCCATTAAAGCAAAAAGTAAATCTAATTATTACAAAAAAGAGCTTCAAGGCTGGGCAGGAGCGACGCTACCATCTTCAGCAATCGGGGGCGACATTGAATAATCAGCATAGGGGTCAAAGGACTCCAGTTCTGGATCGTTCAAGTCGACCAGAGTGGGTGGCTCATTGTCATAATCCACCAGCTGACCGCCTTCTACCCTGTGAAGTGGATGGACCCGTTTAAAAGAAAGTACCAATCCTGAATTAAGGAATTCCACTTGCTTGAGGCAGCTGGTGAAGGCCATGTACCCGCCGCTTGAGATCATGCAACCTTGCTCCCTGACCTCAGTCTTCAGTTTGTCGTTCGCGGCCTCCAAAGCCGCCTTATCAGTCTGCAGTTGATCCCGAACCCGGGATAGCAGCTTGGCTTCCTCCGACAAAGAAGCCACTTGTTCCAGAGCCTTGGCGAGAGAGACTTGTGCTTCCTTCTTCTCATCAGAAAGTTTAACACTTTCTAGCTTTAGTTGGTCGAATTGGGAAACAGCTGCGGCAATCTCGTTCTTCAGTTCGACCTGAAAAGCCTTCAATAAGTCCCGCTCTCTGGAAAGAGCCTGAATCTGCTTATCAGCAGCAGCCTTAGTAACATGCAGCTTCTTTTCTAGGTCGGCCACTGGACTGGGCCTCTCCAACTCTTCGTGAAAATGTTTCAGAAGAGCGGATTGGCGAGACATCCACCCAAGTGCCTCCCCGACTTTGGCCTGCGAGATAAAGAAACGACATCTATCATGTATACGAACACAAAAAGAGATAGAAAAGCAGATTATATGGTATAGGGGAATAGAAGATCACCTTCAGTGCAGAGCGAGGGAGCTCCTTGAAGAATTCCCCGTGATGAAATGAAACAATGGGGGCTTGGAAGCCTTCCCATTGGGAGGAAGAAGATGATCCCGTGACAGGGAGTGCAGGGGCACCACCTATATGGAGTAAAAGAAACAAATGATGACAACGTTAAAACCCAGAATAATTTTGAATAAATAGCTTCATACATAGATAGATGCTAAGCAGTAACCTCTCTTTCGGTGGAAAGCTTCTCCAACCATTTCAGCTTCTTCATCGTCCGAGAAAGATATCTCATTGGGAGAAGCAGCTTGGATTGGTCTCAATTCTTGGGAAGCAGGGGCTGAGGACCTTTGGCGATCTCGGAGGATGAGTTTCCTCTTCTTTGCGACCTGAACATTAGGCGGAGATGCCACAACGTCTTCAGCAGTCGCCGATGGACCCTGGGAGGCCCCATGAGACTTAACCCCGTGATCGGTGGTTAGCTAGCGCGCTATGTTCTGGGCTGGGGACTCTTTCTTCCCCTTCTTAGTCATGCCGCCGGTTTTCCTCATTAACTGAGCGTATCCCGTCATGATAGCACCTGAAAACAAAGCCAACACAACGGTTAAAAAATTATAACTCGTGAAGTAAGAAAATGACAAGGAGCATAATGGCGACTTTACTCAAGGTGTCGGCGCGACTAACACAGCGTGCCCAGATGACATCTTTGCACTTTACAAGACCGTGTTGTTTGTTAAACTCACGAAAACCAGCGATGATGGCTAATTCGGAGTCAAGTAACGAGGCCTGGTCAGTAACATAAGTCTCAGCCCCACGTAGAGAGTGTTCGTAAGACCAATAGAGAGGAAATAGGGAAGACCCATCGGGACCCATCCAGAAGGGATACTCTTCCCCGACATACAACACTTTAAAATAAGCGTCCTTGAAGGGGGGAAGGAGTCGTCGTAGAGCTTGAAGAAGGCATGGTCTTTCCTCTGATGGAATGATATGAAGCTGAAGTCGTCGAGGTGGTAAGGCATGAAAAGATAGAGAAAAAGGTTGCTGGAGATCTCCCAGTTGTTAGCTCAGCAGAATGTTTCGAATGCATTTATAAATCCTCAAGCGTTCGGGTGGTGTTGGGAAGGCACCACCTCAAGTCGGTTGAGTATCTCGACTTGAAAGTCGGAGAAGGGGAAACGTAGACGAATGTCGCGGAAGAAACACTCGTACAACATCATGTAGTCGGCCCCTCCTCTTCCAGGTCGGGATCCAATACGCTCATTGGGATCCACACGCTCAGCCTTATATAATGTAATTGGTCCAGAGGGAACCTCTTCTACAGGCGTGGCTCAAGGGAAGTGCATGGCCTCCCTAAATTCGACTTCCGCGACATGGAATTTTAGGGTGGAGGAGAGCCCCGAAGAAACTTGGAGGATGTCGTGGTCAATCCAGAACATCCTCCTCACCTCCCGAATACCTTGCAGTCTTTTGGGGACTTTAATACTCGCAGCCTTCTTCGACGGGCCGTACCATTCGTCGATTGTTTTATGACGGCACTCTAAGGCTTTCGAGGGACTTGGACTGGGACCGAAGTCGAGGGCGACTCTGAACCCGACATGGGAGATGAGGCCGACATTGGTTCTACAATAGAAACAGGAGGGACAAAAAGAGGGTCAGAAGAATTTGAATCAGAAGATTTAGTTGAATTATTAGAAGAATAAAAGTTAGAAATTTCAGACGAAGAACAAATTAATAAGGGGGCAAGAGGATGCAAGTTAGACTTTACAGTATCGTCACTATCCTCAGATGACTCATCGTAATCATATTTACCCATTCCATACCTTAAGGGTACGGGGGCAATAGATTCAGAAAATGGAGCCCCTGAGAAGGGGATGAGTTGGGGATTTCCGGGGGTGATTTCCCCAAAGGCTTCAAACAAAGGTTCTTGGTCAGAATCAGAACCAGAAACTGAAGGGGGAGTGGGAATGTGATGATCACTGCCATCGCATGGTTCAGGCCCAGATGGGGAACCAATGAAGTAACCAACTTCCCCAGAAAGGCTTTCTTTTGGGGGAAAGTTAGTAGGCTTCTTGGGAGTAGACATTTCCTAGGAGAATCAAAAATAAATGGAAGGAAAATACACAGGAAAAGCGATTAGGGAACAAGGAAGATACCTGAAAATGGTGTAGCGAAAAGGACCAAGGAAAGCTGCGAGACAGCAAGATGGAGCTGATAGAGAGAAGAGTAAGAAGAAAGCTTTGATGCAGAGAGAAAACTCGAAGAGCAGGGAAGAGTTTTAGGATTAAGAAAGGGAGTATTTATAGAGAGAGAAAGTTAGACTTTACAGTATCGTCACTATCCTCAGATGACTCATCGTAATCATATTTACCCATTCCATACCTTAAGGGTACGGGGGCAATAGATTCAGAAAATGGAGCCCCTGAGAAGGGGATGAGTTGGGGATTTCCGGGGGTGATTTTCCCAAAGGCTTCAAACAAAGGTTCTTGGTCAGAATCAGAACCAGAAACTGAAGGGGGAGTGGGAATGTGATGATCACTGCCATCGCATGGTTCAGGCCCAGATGGGGAACCAATGAAGTAACCAACTTCCCCAGAAAGGCTTTCTTTTGGGGGAAAGTTAGTAGGCTTCTTGGGAGTAGACATTTCCTAGGAGGATCAAAAATAAATGGAAGGAAAATACACAGGAAAAGCGATTAGGGAACAAGGAAGATACCTAAAAATGGTGTAGCGAAAAGGACCACGGAAAGCTGGGAAACAGCAAGATGGAGCTGATAGCGAGAAGAGTAAGAAGAAAGCTTTGATGCAGAGAGAAAACTCGAAGAGCAGGGAAGAGTTTTAGGATTAAGAAAGGGAGTATTTATAGAGAGAGAAAGGGGAGATGAAACGTGTAGAAGAAGTGACGGCGTGGGGTGCAATTAATACGCACAGGCCGACGTCACACAATGATGATTGGCGCGGCCCACGAAGAGTCAGGGCCAATACCACAGAGACACGTGTCAAGGCCTGAACTGACAAACAGAATTCGAAATAGCAACGACTTGGGAGGACTTTATGACACCAGGATAGGTCAAAGTCGTAAGTCAACGGCATGCTGAACGACATACCAAAGACTGTTATGGACCTAACCCGCAGGAAGGACACGTGCAGTCCTCACGTGGGTGGCCCAAGCCGTCGGTTTCATGTCGTATATCCACGACATAGTGACACGACATAAGGCACAGGGGACATCACCCCCACGTGAGGACCGTTACAGATCCGTAACTACCGCCGCAATTCACGAAACTGAGACAGTGACAGGTTTGACTTTGGTGACCCTTGTTTACCCTATAAATACATGTGACTAGTCTTCATTCGGTACGCGTATCATAACTCTAACTCTGAGAATTCCTGCTTAAGACACGCAATTGACTTGATCGTCGGAGTGCTTGCAAGTACCCCTCACCGCCAGGTGAGTAGCCGGAGATGTTCAACCACTGCGCTGAAGACCAGATTGGAGGCTAAATCCGCCATGTCAAGTGCATGGTGGAACAAAAGTCTATTAGTGAAGTGGAGGAAAGAGATGGTGTATTATGGATGGGATCTTTGGATGCACCATTTGTTGAAAGATATAATATTCTTGTTGCACAAAACAAAGTTGAAGGATTGTGAGATAGTTTTTTTTCCTTTTTTTTGTTTGACTCTTGTTTAATTTTCATGTTATAACATCTTATAGGAAAATTGCTGCCCTAACATATGTGTGAAATAAAATTTCATTAATTATACTCATATATATCATTCCAATATAATTCATGTATATGTAACTCTCTTGTATTTTTTTATTTCTAACTTTATTTTATATATCATATCAATTGTCACATTTCTCATCTTGTATAACCTTTCTATTTACTTATATTTTCTTTTAACTCACTCTTTTTTTTTTTCTTCTTGTTCCTTTTACACCTCTTATACACTAAAAACAATAAGAAACTAGAGTAGTATCATTAAGCAAAAAGCCAATAATTATGAAAACGTTATTTGAAAAAAAAAACATAAGACGAATATGAAAATAACTTAATTAAATAAAGTTAAAGGTTACAAAACTATATTTTCAACTTTTAGTTAAAGAATTTCAAGTTTTGCTAGCTTAGTTGGTGAACACACATAAAAATATACGTGTGTAAATAACTAAGTTTAGTATCTAATTATTATGCTTTCTTATGAACTAAAAAGAGTAGTTATGTTATGTCTCATGGAGCTATGGATGATTATTAAATGAGAAGCTCCCATTTATACAAGAAGAGAACAATTAATGTCAACAAAGTATTTTTTTTTACCGTCACGATTTGAACATATGTTGGCATGCATAAATGACTCAACTATTTACTAACTGTAGTAGACAATTTTATTATTGCAAACGACTCTATTATTAAAGGGTGTGGTCATAAATAAAAATTAAGTTTAATTATAGTTTTAGTACATGTACTAGTAATTTTTTAATTATGCAATTTTAGTCCCCATAATTTTAATTGAGTGATTTTGATTGTTATAAAATTTAAAATGTAAAAATTAGGTTTCAAGGTTCAATGTTGGTCAAATTTTAAATGACTTGTTATTGTCAACGTTACTGATTCAAATAAACCATAATTTTAAGCAATGTCAATAACGAATCATTTAATTTGGATAATAATCCGCCTGAAAACTCAAATATCATATTTTATATAAATTCTACCGTGGCCTAAATCGCTCGACTGAAATTACATAGGCTAAAATTGTACAATTAATAAATTATAGGAACAAAAAGTGCGTTTAAGCTATAAATTAAAGAGGCTACTACTACTCCTCCTTTTTATTTATTGTCACTCTTATTTAAATATTTTCTTATTTTCTTATTTTTATTTAAATATTTCAATAATAATTAGATATTAATACTTTAATTTCATTAATTTAGATATATATTTTTAAATTAAAAATAATTAAAAAAAGTGTCAATAAAAAAATGTGGCAATAACCTAAAATTAAATATGAAACCTTTATACTTGTTAACCATAAAGAAATATGAATATGAATATACAGGCATATACATGATTCATTTTATTAATTAAGAGTTTGTTTATTTAAACTTAAGAAAAAATTTATTTTTATAAGCAAAAAAATTTTTATTTTTTTTTAAATAATTATCATAAGAATTAAAAGCTATGTATGTTTAACTACAATAAGAATAATAAGATTTTCTACTTATTTTGAGAACTTGCTTATCAAAATAAGCAGAAAAATTGATTATTTTGAAAAACACAACTAAAAAGACTAAAAAAATTTATAATAATATTTTTTATTGAAATAAATACTTATTTTACCAAATAAAATAAAACAAATGAACTCTAAGTCAACCATTGATAGCAAATCAAAATCAATTATTGGCTTTGTTTTTATCGAGCAAATAGTAAGACTAGTCAAGTCTATATTTTAGAGCCTCAACAAAATATATTTTAAATATATCTAGACTTTATATTTATATATTTTTATTATAAAAGAATTAGAATACTTTGACATAAAAAATTATATTTTTTTTGATAAAATATTTTCATTCCTAAAAAAAGTCAAATAATGTTTATTTCTTGGTTTCCCAAGATATCCATTGACGCGAACACGAAAACTTATCCTTTCAGATATGGTTCAACCCTTTCAGAAGTGAAAAATAAGAGTAATATGAACCATAAATTTCAATGTCCAAAAGCGGCCTTTCCCAACATTAATTTGTGGCAGAAAATACAAGAGCGGGGAGATTTGGGAAGGAATCCCATGCAAACAAGATTTTTTTCTTGAAATTTGAAAATTTGAATTTGCATTGAAATATCACTACTTCAATAGTCATTGAAAATTACTATAACAATATCTCTTATTATTTGTGTTTTTTTTTGGTCAATTATTTAGTTGTCATTATTCATTCGTCAAATTTTGGCCATAGGTAATTGGTCTCCTGTTGCATCTTGCTGGCAGATTGGCATGCAACTTCCTTTGGGTCTTTCGTTCCTTTTCTCCATGGAGATTTTTGTTTAAAAAATATTTAATACTATGTTTTAAAATTAACTTATTTAAATACTAAAAAACATAATGTGAGATATTTTCTTGTTTATATAACTTATTTATTATCACTTTAAAATTAAATTTTTATATAATTAATTTCTACATATTGAGAAACTTCACAGTTCTAAAAATTAGAGTAACATAAATAAATATCATCTTCAAAGAAAAATGTTACATTTTTCGTATGAATGAAACTAATAATCTTTTTATAAAGTATCTTGTATACATTTTCAAACTTTTTGGACCTAGCAGTTTCGACTATATACGCCAAACTCATTTGGGGCCTATAAATTGTTTAACTTGATAAACAAAGAAAATACTCATTTTTCAAACCAATATTATTTCAGTAGAATTAGTAATAAACACTCCCATTACAAGGATCATATTTATGCTAAGTTATATTATTTTTTGTATTAAGGTGATGACACATGAAGATAATATTAATCACCTATATATGGCCAAAAAAATTGAATTTTTTTTTGGCCAACAAAAAAAATTGAATTTGTCTATTGCAAAAGTAAACTCACTTTTTTTTTGTCAACAATATTGTGATTTCAAAACCAAGGCTAAAAAAAATCCACAAAGGCCAACAAAAGGATGGGCTAACTCAAGAAAGGATTTCTCTTAAATTAGACAAAAGAAACAAGTGAAATAATAATAATATTTTTTTAAAAAAAAAACAGAAAGTAAGAAATCGAACCATATATATATATGCTTGTTGAGAGTTAAGATCGAAAATAGAACAAGAATTGAAGCACATTTGGAAGCATCTCTCTTTGTTTTTTGGACAAGAAGCACCCCAAATGAAAGGAGCTCTATACCCCACATATATTTTGTCTGAAATTTGAAATTAAATCCCCAAAGTTTAAAAACAAAAAAAAAAAAAAGTGGTGAACAAAATTCTGATTGAGAACACTTGGGTCATCTTAATCAATCAAAGGTAGATGTAGGGTTCAACTCAAAGGGGCCCTCCATTGAGTTCTTGTGGACGAAAATGAAATCACCATAAACATACATTTCATTCTGAATTCCACGCCAACAAAGTTAAACTTAATTATGCCAAGTCCTTATACTCTCTATAATCTTTATCCCATTAACTATGGACCACTTGATTTTTTTGCTTTCCAATTTAGTAATCACCACCCAGCTAGAGGGATCAGATTTCCACACTTTTACTTTTTTTCGTTCTTCTTACATCTCTTATTTTATTATTAGAGTAAAAGTTTAATTTTTTAAGAAAAGATAAATTTTCTTTTCTATTTATTCTCTTCGTTGGTTAAACTTGAGTTCTTTCACTAAAGTTATAGTGTGTCTTAGTGCCTCAATATCACTACATACCTGAACTGATAAAGGGTTATTCGTATGGCATAAATAAATTTATTCTCTTTATTTTACTAGTGCTCTCTCACTAAATTCGTAGTGTGTACCACTACCTCACTTGATAAAGGGCTCAATATCAATATGTCAAGTGATAGAGAGCTAAGTTGTAGGTATGCCAACAAAAACCTAACTTGTAGCACCTAAATGACCCCACCCTAAATTTGATGGAGAAAATCCACTTTGAACATGTTTTTTATGGGTTCAAGTTTTATCCGCTCAACTTTTTAGTAGTAAGGGCGGCTTAATATATTTGAAGACCTAAAAACAAATTTGTGACATAAGGCCTTTTAAATATACTCTTTCCGTCCCAAAATGTAAGACCCCTAAACCAATATTGCGGGAATTAAGAAAAGTGGTTAATTTAATTAAATGCATTAATTTTGTCTAACAAAAAACATTAATTTCTAAATTTATCCTTTCAATCTCTTTCTATCACCATACTCTCGCTCTTAATTAATGTTTTGAATTCATCAAAATGGGTTGAGTATCAAGGGTATAATGGTAAAAAAAATTAAATGTGCACAAAAATTTTCAAATAGTCCTATAAAATAGGATAAGTAAAAACTCACTAGAGGGTCTTAGATTTTGGGACCAAAGGAGTATATGCTAAGAAAATAATAAGGTCAATTATGCAATTATGCAATTATGTATGTTAATTAGTGTATTATTTTCCAATAAAATAATTTATTTTAAATGATATTTATTTATATTCAACATATTGTTAAAATTAAATATATCTAATGATTTTTGTTTATAAAAATAATTATTTAGGAGCCTATTTTTTGTCCAAAAATTTGGGAGCCCAAAACCCTTGCTTTAGTTGCTTGGGCCTAAGCCGATCTTGTTTAGTAGGTGGTATCCGGTGTGAGAATCTCATTACCTGCCCACAAATAAAGTTAGTAATTTTACTCTATCTCTAATATTTTTCTTATATTATGTGAACTCAAGTAATTAATTCTTTTTTAAAAAATATTATTAGTGTTTTTTTGTTCAAAGGAAGTAGTACAACTAGTAATCAAACTTCATACCCACACACGCATGTTCCTATGTGCTCACCAACTAAACTACATGACTAGGACAAATATTATTAGTGTTTAATTTGCATAAAAGTATATTATAATAAATTATTTAAAAAAAATAAAGTGGATAAATTATCAGTGTTTAATTGATTTTTTAAATATATTGTTAGTTTTTAATAATAATAAAAGTATGTGCTCTCCGCAAGTTCATCGATCTCTTACGATTTTGGAGTTGAGTTCAAAATTTTCATCCCCATCTTTTTTTTTGCCAAACTCAAACCTGCTCCACTCTTAGCAAAAACGGGGGTGGGATGGTAAAGCTTGCCCTGATCCACGCACTTGCCATCCCTAATTAGTTGAGCCACTTATTAGTTGGCGTAGTGGTATAGTGAAGCCAAATATTAATAGGTGGGTGACGCTACAAAACGGAAAGGGCTACTAATGGTCATTGTCTATAGAGTGAATAAGCTAATATGGATGTTGCCCCTTAAATTAAAGGGGCATCAGTGCTAGGATCGGAATCCAACATTGAGTAAAATTGAAAGCTTAATATTTATGCAATAAGACTGTCACCTAATCAATTAGTCTTTTGGATTGAGTTCTTTTCGTCTACTCAAATTCTATTAAGTCATAAAATTCTCTTACCTAATAAATTATTTAGTCTCTTAGATTGAGTTTTACATATACTTAAGTTCTAAGACCAACACACTTAGCTTGTTCATAACAAAACAGTTGCTATTTACTAACGTTTTTTTTTCTTACAAATCATTAATAAAGATATTAAATAGTTATATTAACAAACAAATCTTTTGTAGAGTCTATACTCTACCAACTGTAACTGAAAAAATATTTTAATAAATAATAATTTGTTTGTAATTATAACTATTAGTATTAAATTTGTGAATGTCTAAATTCTAATTGCAATTACTTGATATTTTTAGCTATTTTGCAAATGCACTTTTAAACTACTATAAAATATTAGTTAAACCAAGTTGCTTTTAGCGTCCTGCACATGTGCACGTTAGCTTAAGTTGTTTTACTTTCTTTTCTCTTCCCACTTCATGGAAAGAAAGAAAAAAGTTTCAAAACATGATCTGATAAAGGTCATTATTTTAATAACATCCTCTAATTTTTTTATTTTTTATTTTAATAAAACACTTTAATCATTAGAAACATAAAAGAAATTATAAAATATCTAATAAGCCTACTATTTTTATATATGAAATCAGATTAATACAAAGCTGGGATGGAGTTTTTTTATTGGGCAGATCTATCTCTCTATATCTTATTCTGATAATTGACTCTATTAATATATACTTTCTACAATTTCCTCTTTTAAGGCTTTCAAAGATATTATTTCTTTCGTTTCTTCTTTCTTTGGGTGTTTACTTTGGGATGGGGTAAGAGAGTTAATAAAATAAATTGGATAAGTTAGGATGTGGGATGTGGGGAGAAGGGTGGTTTAGGGATAAAAAAAATTATTGCTGTTTAATTTTTCTTTACTTAAAAAATGAGTGTGATGGTTGAAAACTGAGAATGAGTCATTGTAGGGGAATATTTTAAGATCGAAATATGGAGAGTCTATAGATAGGGTTGAGTGTCCTAGAAGAGGGCGTCAAGATTGTGGGTTGACATTTGTCATTGTTCTGGTTCTGGGAATGTAGAATATGATTGGTTTGTGGAGAATATGTTTATTCAAGTTGGTGATGGTCGAAAAATTGATTTTTGGAATGATAATTGGCTAAGTGCATGTTTGAGAAAATGTTGGGTTGGAGTAGAATTGATTTTGAAGAGTCACAATCGATTTTAGTTGATAAATCAGTTGTTTGGTTAGCGTTGAGAAAAAGTTAAAATTGATTTTAGGTTGCCAAAATCGATTTTGGCTTAAGCAAGGTGGGACTTGCTTTTATGTTGGATTGAAAATTTACACTGTATTTTTACTCTAAATTTACTTTTAAAAAAAAAGTTCTCAAACATAAATCATGTTACTTTAAAATCAATTTTATACCAAATCAATTATATAAAATTATGTTGATTTAAAATTAATTTTACCAACGTTAAACTAAACACACCCTAAATGGTCTTGTCTTCATGAGTGTTATAAGAGGTTGTTCTTAATATCTACTTATAGTTCTTTTACCGTGAGCGAAAGCGGTGAATGGATGGATGGATGTTGAGTTTAGAAGTGGCCATGTCATCGACATTTATTTGTATGAGAACAAAATCTATTTAATTTTTTGTGTCGAGAATTGAATGGAGTTGGTTTGTAGGTAAACCAAAGTGACTGTTGGAGGTTGCGTGCATCGGACTCGGGTGAATATACCATCAAGTTGGCTTATAGCTTTGCTAACCGCGGTCGTGAAGATCATCTCGATCTTGAAGTCCATTTGGCTTATTAAAGTTCCAGCAAAGGTGCCATCATTTGGGTGGCAGAACATTCTTGAGAGAATTTCGTGTAAAGAAGGTATTGTTCGAAGAGGGATCATTCTCTCGGAGAATATTGGTTATGTCATTTGCCAAGAGGGGTTGGAATCGCCGTCACATCTTTTTGTCGAATGTACTACTTCTAGTTTGGTTTGGTATTTGGTGTTAGGTTCGTTCAGTTTTAGATCGAAATTGCATAATAGCACTAGAGTTCAATATGCATAATTTAGCTTCGGTAGAGGTTCAAAAGAAAAACGGACAGCATGACATTCGTTATGGTTCAGGGTCATGTAGGAGATTTAGAGGGCAAGGAACGACATTGTTTTTAACGAAAAAATTTAATATATCAATGCCATCATGGATAGGAAACAAGTCCGGTCGTAGTTATAGCTAAAAGTGGTGAATTCTAAATATGTTTTTTAAATATGACAACATGTTTAGGTCTTCGATTTTATTTTTTTATTAATACACATATTATAGGACATATATTGTAGTGTTAATATATAATTGTTTTAACTGTTTTCCTTGTGTGTCCGTGCGAGAATTACGCACCAGATTATATTGTATTATTTGTTTGGGTACGTCTTATACTTTAATTAATAATATTTATTGGTCCATCCAAAAAAAGATGTCGCCTAACGTGGTTACCTTCTTATTGGACATTGTGTGATCTTGATAAAATTGTCGTGGATACTTTTTAAGATAATGTGGTGTCCAATATTAATTGTTAGATTTAATTTTAAAATATTATTATCACTCAAAATAAATAATTTTTTATTAAATTTTAGGTTCACGCTAGTATTCGTGATACTTAGAGCTGGTTTGTTTTCAGTTTTTTAAAGATATTTTTAGTTTTTAAAAATTAAAAATTAAAAAAATTGTCTAGTAAATAAATTTTTTAAAATAATTTTCAAAAGCAGTATGCATTTTACAACTTTTAAACACTAAAGTTTATAAACATATTAAACTGATTTCAATTTTAAATTTTATGAATTTTCATACAAATTATTTTAAAGGTAAAATATATTTTTAGTTTCTATAAAATATATTATTTTTAAATTTAGTATCTATAAAATAAATTTTCTTATTTTAGTCTCTATTTTTTTAAAAATTTCGTTTTGTAATCTTACCTAGTTAAACTCATAGTTAAATTCTTAGATTATACAAATTGTTGTACAGATTTAGAATGAATTAAATTCTTACTAACTAATAATTTCATGATGAATCATTCATAAATAAACTTACAGTAAAACATGAAATTGAGTATTAGTGACTTGAAAATGCAATTTCAAAGCATAAAGATTAATATATAAAAAATAATTTTATAAGAACTAAATTTATAATTGATGTAATTTATAAGGAATAAAAACATATTTTTGTGTTATTTTTTTAATTTATTTCTCTTTTTTAGAAACGGTTCTTGAATTTATTATTTTTTATTTTTGGTTTTAAATTAATGAAAGCTTTGATGAAGGTACACTATCATACATCCCAATCCACATAGCGGTGTCGTTAATTTATCATTTGATCATAGCTAGTGTCACACATACTCTGTTACTCACATAAACTCCAAGGCTATCGTTCTAAATTTCTCAACACAATCAATCATTGCTATAAATAATGAATTGATTGAAGAAGAAAGCTACCAACCAAAGCAATCCTTCAATTATAAGTTTATTAATTAATTAATTAAGTACTGAAAGGGAATAAAATAGTGAAACAAAATTCCAGATATTAGGATTAAAAAAAACTAAAATAAGAAACATGTAACGTGTCCTAGAAAGAGACCCTCATGCTCTAACGTGTCTCTGCACTAGAATTTGGTCACAGAGAGCCAAAAAGGATTTTTGGAAATTGAGTGGTTTGAGGCTGAGAGTGGGGATTGGGTCCCACTGGTGGGTCCCACATGCATGGCTTTCGATGAATCTGATGAGGCCTTTGACTAGGGACAGACTTATTGTGACGGGGATTTGATAACGATTTTCGGCTGTTATTCTAGCTTCTTGCTATTACACACACTAAAGAAAAAAGACAAAAGAAAAAACCGGATTGTTATTATTGCGAGTCATATTTTACGTTAAAATGAACTGAATGTGTTTTTAAAGAAACCATAACCATAACGCATTGAATTTTTTTCATTAAGTTTATAGAATTATATATGTTTAAGAAAAAAATTTAATACAGATGACAAATAACGTCGTTAATGTCATATAGGTATCACACTAGACTAATTGATTCAGAGTTTAGCGTTGGTTAAAAAACAAACGTAAGGACCAAATTAAGACAAAATAAATATAAAAAACCAAAATAAAATTTTAATAAAATATAAAAGACTAAATTTATATTTTAACGTAAAAAAATCAAAGTTATTCATATAGTTTTTTCGTTGAGTACAAAAAATGTTAACAAGAAAAAGAAGTTGGATATAAAAAATAACTTGATGTAATAATGGTTAACGATAATTAAACCAATATTCCTGAATTTTGTACTTTCTCCGTCTCATAATATAAGCTCCAATTAACATTTTACATAGTTTAAAAAAAGTGATTAAATTATTGGAATCAGAAGCATTAAGTAGACTATTAAGATGTTACACCAATTAAATTTAAACACTATTTTCTATTGGTTTAATGACTTTGAAAGTTAAAAAATCACAATAAATATTTATTATTTTATGTGTAGGTGCTTATATTATGGGACAAGACATTTTGATAGTTGAAGCTTATATTATGAAACGGAGGGAGTACTTATTACACTTGCTCTCTCATAATTTTTAAAATTTCATTTACCCCTACAGAGGGGTAGGCAAGTATAATTAATTTTAAACTTTAGGAGGTTAAATGTAATGCCTCAAGAGGTAAGTGTAATAAAATTTTAAACTTTAAAAGAGTTTGTATAATTTCAAAAATTAAGAAAGAATAAGTATAAAAAACATAAATTTTAAGAGAAGTTAGTATAATTATCCTAATAATTAATACGTGTAATGTCTTATTCTAGATAAAGTTATTCTATATATAGCAAGCATAAAAATTAGAATTATATATTAAATAATATAATGAAAATTAATAAAAAATAATTTTTGCTTAAGAATTTAGTTCAGTGGTATTTTATTACATTAAATTTATAAATAGTTTACTCACTTAAAAAAAACTCACTCAAAAACTCATCATTTTATTTATTTAAAATAAAAATAATTCATTATCATTCTAATATAAAAAAGTTATAGATAATGGAGGGCTACCACAAAATTTTATCTAGGTATATTAATAACTTTTTGTTATGCGAGGATGGAGACTTCATAGTTCAACTACGCGAAACCCTCTTGTAAATTGTAATTTTTTTTATTGAAAAGTATAATAATTATGGAAGGAATTTCGTATTTACACACTTATTTTTGTGTACTTATTAATTGAGCTATATAACACTTTTGTAAGCTGTAATTGTTTGTATGTATACCTTCTCCTCCTCTTAGGGAAGTGGCAAATTTACCAAAATAGTAGTAGTATTTTTTTAAGAAAAAAATTTACTAAATTAAGTTTATCCATTATTTATTTTCAATTTTTTTGTAAAAAAAAACAAAATCCAGGTGTGGCGCACCTGAATTTTTGCATTAAAAATCATAAAATATATTTAAAAATATTATAAAATAATAAAAGATATTATTCAATATATATAAATTATTTTAAAAACAAAATTATATTTTACAATATCAAAAATATTTTTAAATTATAAAAATATTTTTTAAAAAATTAATATATCCTAAAATCATGTTATGCAATAAAAAAAATTAAAATTAAAATTAAAAATCTAACCATGTGAAAGATGTGCTTGAAATTTTGTATTAGTTGAGTTTGGAACTTTAGAGTATCATAACTTTTGCTATATTTATCAGAATTGAGCTTATTATATATTGATTTCAAGATCTCGATGTGATCTACGCTATGCAAATTCTCCAAAGGGATTTTGGGAATTCGCCTAGTCAAAATTCCAAAATAATATTGTTTTATTCCTATTTTTTAAGTATTTCAAACTCATTTTTATATCTTTTTTTAATGTGTGACATGATTTTAGGATATATCTATTTTTTTATATTTTTGAAAATTTATTGATATTTTAAAATATATTTTAAAATTGTAAATATTTTTTATAATTTTAAAATATTTTTTAAATATTGTATAATATTTTTCAGTTTTACAAATATTTTTTTATTTGTTAATATTTTATTTCATTTTTTAACACATTCAGGTGTCTCCATGTGACAGCACTTGGTGAGTTATGCCCCCTATCAAGCACAACTCACCAGGGGGCACAACTCACCAAGTGCTATCACATAACGATACCTGAATTTTTGTTTTTTTTTAAATAACGAAAATGAATAATAAATAGACCAAATTTTGATAAATATTTTTTCTAAAACCAATTTGGTAAATATTTCTTTTGGAGATTGCATTTAGTAAAAATTTTTTAAAAAATGTTTTTTTGGTAAATTTACTTAGGAAAGTGGAGAGAAAAGAAAATGAGAGAACACAAAATGGAAAAAATAAAAAACGAAAAGGAAGAAATATTTAAAATATTTTTATTTTTTATAATAATTAAATATTTTGATCTATAAATTAACTTTTCCTTCAATTCTCTTTTTATTTTTCCTTAAATTAAACAAACAAAGTTACTTCGTTTTCCATAATTTTTTTCCTTCAATTTTTCTTCCACCCTTCTATACAAAGCATTAATGTGCATGGTCAAAGTAACATCTTGAAAATGAATAAAAAGAAGTAGTAATAATATCTTAAAAGAGAAGTGCTATATGGAACTTGTCAATGGGATATTGAGATTTAGTAAAAATAGCAATCAATTAAGGAAATATGCAAAAGCTCACATGGTAAGACAATAATTTTTAGGATTTTAGCACTTCTTTTCAATAATACAAGATTTTTAGTTTTTTAATTTAATCTTAATTAAGACATTGATTAATTAAACTATTTACTCTAAAAAAACCTTTTGAATGATAAATGATGCACATTATTTGAGAGTTGACCACTTCCAACCGGCAAATAACATTTTAAGCCAAATTAAACTAGTATTCTTAATAGAAAAACAAAAATAAAAATTTGGTGATGCTATTGTCATTTTTTTTTATCTATTGTTACTCTCTTTTTAATATTTTTCAATTTAAAATATAATTGTATAACAAATAAAATTGAAGTGTTAATATGTAAATATTTTTAGAGTAACGAATTAAAATTGACAATCAATTGCAAAGAGTGCCAATAATCCTCCTTAAAATCTGAGCTAATATTACCAAATAAGCTTGTGCAAGCATCTTGAGGTTCAAATTTAAATTTTAATTGTGTATATAGATATATAAATTATTTTATTGAAAGAGTCAAATTTATTTTGATAATTTTTATACTTAAAAAATTAATCTTACATCAAAACACAATATAGTTAGCACCTCGGTCTTTTAAAATCTGATAAGTGATAACACTTCTTATCTATAGAAAAAAATTATTAAAAGAGTTATAACTCATTCTTTTAATTTCTATTGTTAAAAAATATTTAAAAAATAGTTTTGTACATACTAAAAAAAATAGTGGTCGGTATACGAGGAGTATTATTTAACTTTAATTTTCAAAAGATAATTTTTTTGTTATTGGTGTAACAAAAAAAAATAATTTTTTTTTTGTTAACATTAACAATTTTTCATATTGAAACTATTGCGATAGGGTAGATGGAGAAAACTTAGTTAAAGTTTCATTTATTAATTAGAATCCAGCTTTATCTCGGTAATATGTATTAATATTTTGTAATTCAAATAATAAATATTAATGTTAAAAATTAACGGATGTTATCGAAATAAAATTCGAGTTATAATTATTTTATCTAAGTTTTATCTTTGCTATATAATTTTCACTTTTAAAGATAATTTTTTCGTTATTACGGTACCAATTTTCTTTTATTTCTAATTGTAAAATGGTATAATTGTACATTAATATTTTTTTTAAAAAAATAAAAGTAATAATATTGGAAAAAGAAAAATAAAAGAAGTCAGCAATATTCTGCAACCTTAAAAAAAAAAAGAAAAAAAGGCTGAGCCAAGTTCTGGGGCATTTATGGAAATCAGATTTTTTTTGGTTACATACTTGGAAATCAGATTTCAAAGTTGCAAACAAATGAGAATCCTTTTATTTATTATTTTTCTTTTTTGATAATATGAGAATCCTTTTCTTTTCGTTCGGTAATTAATTGGTTCTAAAGTTTATTGTGTGTGGGTGTGTGAGAGCGAGGACCATTTCAGCCGCAGCAGCTCCAATGTGAAGAAGAAGACAGCAACGAAAATGGCTCTAACAGCTTTCAGAATTCTGGCTTCGAAGACGAGACACGTGGCACCGTTTCCGAAATGGAGTTCGTCGCGGTTCTCGTCCACTGCGGCGGCGACGGCAGCGGAGCCGGAGAGCACGAGCGTCTTCGGTCTCAAGGATTACGCCGATTACAGAAGGTCGCTCTATGGCCAGATCACTTACAAAGCCCTCCTCGTTGACGCTGTCGGAACCCTCGTCGTTCCTTCTCAGCCCATGGCCGAGGTTCTCACTGCAATGACATCTCTTATTTCTCATATATGCATGGATTGGTGCTTGTTTCGTTTGCGTTTTCATTTTCAGATTTGGTTTTCTGTTTTAATAATTAATAATTATTTCAGCTGATTCCTTCTTTTCATCTTTGTAATTGTTTTTCGGATTTTGTATAGGGAATATTTGAAACATTTCCTGTGTTTCTTTTACAAATGTTAGAAAGCAAGAAACAAGATGAAAACAGGCTACAGTTTTGTGAAAATGCAAAATAAAGCCTGCTTGATTTGCATGCCTGTTACTCGTTTCAATTATCCGTTTTCAGAAATTATTACAAAATTGTCAATTTATATTTGTTCTGTTTCCAGTTTTCTTAAATTTGTATATGGAACACCGGAGAACGTAATCTTGTTTTATACAAACTTCAGTAATACAATTAAAATACGGTGACAATTTTAATTATTTACGAAATTATAAATGGAAATGCAAATCAACAGTTATGTAAACGATATATTCTTATTGTGTTTTCTCAATTTATGAAACTAATTTTGTTATTTGGATGCTGTCATTTATGTCCTTGCTGTGTTTTAGATATACAGGAAGATTGGGGAGAAGTATGGGGTGGAGTACTCAGAGGATGAGATATTGTACAGATACAGAAGAGCTTATGGTCAGCCTTGGGGAAAATCTCGTCTCAGGTTGCTTCTTCTTTCCTTCTTTGCTTATAATCATTCATATGATTCTATTAAATTAATTGCCACTATCTTGAATTTGGTTTTTTCACTTGGAGAATTTCCTGTTTTATTTTTTTATTTATGGGTGTTATTGTTATTGACTTTTGCTTTTATCAATTATCATGAATGACTTTCATGGAGTTGAAAATTTCTTGATTTAGATGTTTTCATATTTCGAATTTTCTATTATTGATATGTTTTTTTAAAGAAAGAGTGATCTGCGTGGTTTTAACAGCTGATTTTATCCCTTGCTGGAATCACCTTCAAAGTTCAGCTGCAGTGGCTTGGTAGACGATGGATTAGGTTTACTTTTTCTTTGTGGGTCCATTGTGTAACTAAAAGTGTGTTTGGATTTTGGTTGAAGCAATCAAACTGAGTTTCTACTCCATGAAAAGATGTGGTAACAAAAGTCAGTTAGCTCAAAAAAAAAAGATTTAAAACTAGAGTTGAATGAAAGCATCACTTTCATCCCGTTGAATAAAAGTCAGGTTGACTGCTTGACACGAACTCCAGTTTTGTTAACGGACAGTCAAGCATACACTAATAAGTGGTTCATTTCTTCAAACCCAGCATGAGCACAGTATCTATCTTTTGTTTTTAAATGATTGTGCATGTAAGCACTATGCTAATTATTGTTCATGTCCAGTTAGTTAAAAATTCTAGGAGCAAGGTGTTAATCTTTGGAGTACAAACAAGGTTTTAAATTGCGGTTGCGATCATAGTCACAATATGTTAAATGTGACAAAATGTGGTCAGCTGCAGTTCTGGTTACTATCAAAATCATAATATTGCGGTGTGATGTTGTGGAGAGGACTACAATTTAAAACTTGTGTATAAACATGGACAACAATTTTTATCCCTCGAATTGACGAGAATTTTTGTTTTATTTTTTATTTTTTATATATCATGAGAGCCCGTGTTCTTTATAGTTAAAGTGTAAAGCTCATAATGAATGGTCTTCTCAACTTCCTACATCTGGAAGGCCTTTGATGTAAGCATTATAATAATTAGTGATCAAGAATTTTGAGCACAAATCATATGAGCCTTATTATCAAACTCAATCATCAGGGAATGCTGGAACAAGATGAGCATTGTTTGTTTTGCATAAAGCTTTACATAGGCAAGCTTATGTGCCTTTAAACTTTATAGTTACCATTTCCATGTATATATTTTTTGTTATTTCTCTCTTTAGAAGTATTCCACTAGGCCAAATCACCCTGTTTTAAGTAAAATTTGGAAAGACATGTTTCTGCTCCCTCTTCTAGTCTTCATATTAATTGCAACTGAATATACGAAAAACGTAATTTCTTAAGCATAGCTACAGACTGCGGAGACACTCTACTGTTGCCACCTTTTGTATAATTAAGATTCTTTGTTTTCTTCTATATTGCAGATATGTTAATGATGGTAGGCCCTTCTGGCAATACATAGTTAGTTGTTCTACCGGCTGTTCAGATCCGCAATACTTTGAAGAACTTTATAACTACTATATGACAGACAAGGTTCGACCACTTGTAGTTTATCTCCTCTGAAATGTATATACCTTTTTTTTTGCCTGTTAAAATTTGTGTAGGTTTTGATATTTTTTTGCTGACTACATCCACACATAGGCATGGCACCTCTGTGATCCTGAAGCAGGAGAAGTATTCAAGGCTCTTAGAAAATCAGGTGTAAAATTGGCTGTTGTGTCAAATTTCGATACTCGGTTAAGACCTGTCTTGCGGGCATTAAATTGTGAAAATTGGTTTGATGCCCTAGCAGTGTCAGCTGAGGTAAGCAAAATGCTATTTTCTTTCTCAGTGTTTTTTTGGTGAATTACTACAGGTTATTCTCTCCACTTCCCTCACTCATCCATTTAAGCAGGCTACTTACTGTATTGATTGCATCCAAGATGGAAAGTATCATGAATTGAAAAAATATTTAGAGAAGTAATGGTGGAAACAATGAATTTACTCAAGAATTGCATCATGTTTGGCGTTGGAGATGTTATCTAAAATTGGTTTCAATTCAAATGTGGAAATATTAAGTAATTCGGTTAAGAATCAAATGGAAACTTGATTTACCAAAATTTACTCATTGGTAAATGATTTAGTATTATATAATAAATTTTGCAGCATGTGTTGTTTCCTTTATTAACTCTGAGCAATTACTGGTTGTCCTCTGAGATTGTTTAGACAATATTTGGAATGTCGTCTTCTTTATTATATCTCAAATATTCGAGCATCTATGCCTTGGCATACTGATTCCAATTACATTGTGCATGCTGTTAATAACTGGTTTTATAAGCATATATTTTCCATTTTTATACCATAGTAGACTTATGAACTTCTCTCACGTACATTTTGTGTGTGTATGGTTGGTTATATTCTTTGAAATAGGTTGAAGCAGAGAAGCCCAATCCAACTATATTTCTTAAAGCATGTGAACTATTGGACGTAAAACCTGAGGATGCTGTTCATGTCGGGGATGATCGTAGAAATGATATATGGGGTGCCAGAGATGCAGGCTGTGATGCTTTGCTTTGGGGCAGCGACGTTCACTCCTTCAAGGAGGTATCTGAACATCTTCATCTCTTTTTAATTCACACAGAAATTTTATTGTAGGGAGCAGAGTATGATAATGTTGTAATGAAGAATGTCCTATACATGGTCTTTAAAATCAGATTCATATGGGTTATGACAGTTTGCAAGTAAAGTAATGAAGAAACATCTGAATAGTATGAAACATTTTTCTTGAAACTGTAGGAATTTGGATGTATGATTTCCCTCCGAGATTTTGTTTAGTTTTTTCTTTGAATTATTAATCAACTGCTTACATATGTCTAGATGTTATTCGTTGTTGGTTCGTGCAGTATTTTTTGGTCCCATATAGCAAACCTCAAGTAATAAACATGATCCAAAAGCAAATACTTATAATGAACAAATCTTCTAGTGTACATGTTGATTCATAAGATTACATAAATGTCGTAAGATTCGTAGTTAATGAGGTCTCTATCCTCACATAACTTGGATATTTGGTTGATGCAGGTAGCGCAGAAGATTGGAGTTCAGGTCTGAAAGATTATCTCTTTACAATAAGTTGAAGAAGGTTACTTATGCATATATAGAGTTCTTTAGGCTTTTAGTTATGTGGGTGAGGTGTACATGTTCCCCACATTTTTTTTTTAAATGTATGTATGTGTATGAAAGAAATCTGAGTATGTAAATTGTGAAAACCAGAAATGGAAGATGAAGGTAGGAACTTTTGGACTTGTTTGTTAACACTGTTTCAAATAATCTATTCGGTAGACTAATTTTCAAAAACAGTTTTTGAGAATGATATGTGTTTTTTCAGTTTTTAAAAACTAAAATTTAGAAACATTTAAAACTTGTTTTAGTTTTTTGTTTTATGAATTTGCATATTAATTTCAATTGAAGACTCATTTCTATTTTTTTTTAATACAGCTTATGAAAACTATTTTATAATACAGTTTAAAAAATTAAAACATAAAATTGAATCAAACAGGTTTATCTTTCTATTTACCAGATAGTGTGTTTGAAAAATACCATTTTAAAACTTCAAAGAAAAAGAAATGGAAAGAAAGTGAGATAAATCAGAATAAGGGTGGGGCAAAATTTTAGGGTTGAAATTTATGTGAAAAATCATCGCTAATTTTTCACTCTATATACTCAAAAGTAGAAATATTGTTTTAAGCCACATTTCTTCTTTTCTATCCCCGGTATTTTTATTTCATTTGTCACGTGTTGTTATGGCAATCATCCGTGGCACTATTTGCATTACTTTACCACACAAATCAATTTTAGAATTTGGTAGTTTAAAATTTTGCGGAATCTATAACCTATCTTAAAATGGATTCTAGAACTCGAGCGGACATTTTTCAATTACCGGATTCTAGAATTCCTATGATAATCCTAAAAAATGTAGTGTAGATAGTGTCACCTGAAATTTTCTTTTTTTAATTTTTATATCAATTTTATGTTGTGAATTGTAATGCATTGTTGGAACAAATTTTCTTTTTTTATTTTTTTTTATTTTACAAACAAGAGCATCAAAATTTAAACCTAAAAAGCATGTTAATTTCAATTGACTTACAACAGTAGTTATTGATGAAAACAGTTAGGAAGTATACACATAAAATTTGACCTTGGAGAAGTGGGCACAATAACAAACTACTGTTTCATTTTATTTGACGCAGTGCGTTATATTTGATGCACAAACTGTTTGATTTTATTTCTTAACAGAAATCCATCATTGGCTACAACTCAAGGCTTCTTTAAGAACTCAAACAGGGCTAAAAGAACGAAATCTTGTAGCTTGATTATCCCTGAACTAATTTCAGATAAAACTTGTTACTTGAACTAATTTCAATAGCTAGATTCCTTTTGTTTGCTTTCAAGAATACAACGGCTGTGGACCATTACCTCGATTTCTTAACCGGTGTAAGAAGATTAGAGACCATCTTAGCCAAGTCCCCAATCTTAGCTTACCAAGATTAAGGTGATAATCGATTCCTCCAAGTAAAGACACATCATGATATTTTAATTGTGGGCCAAACCGAACTTGGGTTTAAGGCCTAAATCCATCAAAGGTGTAATTCATTAGTGCTTAACCATAAACTTAATGAGTTCACTATATATAGCCTAGATCAACCTAATTTAAGTATTCAAATTATGCATCACACTAAAACCCTAGTGACTTAACAATCAAAGTCTATATACATCTATTTTTCACTTGCCCATTTTCTCTCTTTGTATAGTACGGAGTCTATGACTGTTTTGGCATTCAAATTTCTTCCCCCTCTTCAATTTTTATGATCACATATGAAAAAGGTTACATGACTATACTACTTAGTGCATGTTTGGATTGATTTTTGCCAACATCAAACTATGGTTTAGATTCACTCAAAATTGATTTTAATAAAAAAATCGTTTTTGGCAAATTTAGACTAGAATTGATTCGATTTGGTATTTTGCCTAGAATCAATTGTGCTCATAATCAATTAACAGAATCAATTTTGCTTAGAATCAATTTTGAGAATTTAATTCATACATACACTTAGTACTTTGGTTTGGATTTGAATATTGTAGATTATAAGAAACAACAAGGTTTTGGAAGAATTGAATTAAACCCAGAGTTGGATTTTTTTTCTTAGGATATCTTCACATTTATTATTAAAGTTGAAGATTAATCTCTTAGATATAAATATCTTTATCCTCTTAACTATGTTAATTAGAGATGGAAACAAACCGAATCGAATCAAGTCGAACATTTAAAATTTAGGTTTGACTTGTGAAAAAAATAAAAGGCTCAAGCTTAATTCATTATTTAAATGAGCCAAATTATAAAAAAAAAAAAAAACTTGAACTTCGTTTGTTAGGCTTGTTTATTTAATTAATTTTTTGTGAATAATTCATCATAATTTAATTTTATTAATTATATATTTAGTAAATAATTTAATATTTTAATTTAATAAGCTAAAAAATTTACACAATAATTTCTCTTAACAAACTGTTTACATGCCCTTAAAAGTAATAAAGTTTGAACTTGACGCTCTTTAAATATTTGAGTTTAATTTAAAATTTAAACTCATTTATTTAATTAAATAAACGAACTTTAACTCATATTTAACAAATCAAACTCAAGTATTTCACTAATAATTGCTCGTTTCCACCTCTAACGTCAATAACCTTATTAGTAGTTGGATTCAGTTCTGAATGCTATTTAGTATTTATACAACGATAATACCTATACTTTACATTCCAATCACTTTTCTTTCTAATCACATGCATCTCATGCATGTAACTGTTATTGACTAGAAATTAAATAATTGACATTATATTGTTATTTATCAAGGACAAGTAGTACTAGTTGGTACTATCTAATATAAATATCTTTTTTGAAAGGAATATATATACTACTGTTTCTTGCATCATATATTACGTAATTCTTGCATAAATAATATAAATCTTTGGAATATAATTAATAATTAATCAACTAATTAAGCTTTAATTAATAGACCCGTGCGAATCATGTGCGAGGAAGCTAAAGGCTCGTGTATACCATGCATTGGCACGTGCAATTCATAGGCTATATGTTTATGTTTATACTTATGTCATTACTCGATGAGGATAAAATGTGTGTAATTTAGATCGAGGGATAAAATTCATCCTATAAAATTATTTAAACATGATTTTATACTGCACTGCAATATTTATTGCTATAGAAATTAGAAAATATGTGTATATATAGTTACTAAAAAATATAGGGTTAATTTGTTTATACTTTTACAGTTTTGCTGTAGGTGAGTTTTTCTTTAAAGAATTACTTTTACCGTTATAATATAATTGTCCTTTAGTAACATAATTTTTATATAATATTTATAAATAAATATTATAAATACAAAAAGACAATATATATTTTTTTAACAAATTAGTAATATTTTTTAAATGTTTCTAAAAAAATTTTACAACAAGATCTATATATACAATATTTGCAAAAAACACATGTTACAAATGAACAAAAGTAATATTTTTAATGATTTGATAAGATTTTTTTAACAATTTAACAATAATTTTTTAAGTGTTATTAAAAATCAATTATGCTATTAGTATATTTGTGTTAAAATCCAAAATTATCATCAATAGAAATATTTTTGCAGTGTTTCAATACAAAAATAAACGACCCACTGATGATTGCAGTTCTAATTTCAGAACTATATTATCCAAAGTCACCAAGATTAGAATAGTAATTCCTCAATTTTCGATTATAAACAATTTTTGCAGAATTTTATGTTATTAATTTTAAGTAAATTTAACTATTTTCGTTGCATTTAATGAAAAATGTCTAAAAAATTCCTATAATAATTAATTCACTTACTACTTATAATACTTATAATAAATTATGTATATTTCTCTCTCTATAATAAATTTAATAGGGATAATTTATATTTTAATTTTACTTAGAACAAATAATATTAAATAAGATTAATCAATAATAAGAATGAGGTCTCTAATTTAAAAGCCAGTGTTTACCCATATATTATGCCTACTAGCTATTTGAACTAAGTAAGTTTCAAACGTGAGAAATCATATCTCAAGTTTAAATTTTGGTTAATGTAAATAGTTAGGTCTTATACTTGTTTTTCTTTTCTATTTTAGTATTTATACACAAAAAAACAATTTTTTAGTCTTTACGTGTCTTTTTTCTATTAGTAGGTCCCTATCATCTGTTTGGCAATATTAAGTAATGTCATTAATTAAGTTATTGTTGATCATACATCATTATTCATCCCTATATATGTTAATGCTTCTCTAGATTTATACTTGTATTCGTTTTTCACATACATTAGTCCTTTTATGTGTATGTGTATTCATTTCCAAACCTCATAATTACCTCACATTTTTTTTTTTTATAAAAACAACTCATAACTAGTCAACTCGGATCAGGACCAACCGTGAGTAGACGATAGGGACCAAAAAATAAATAGAGATATATATAACTATTAAAAGAAATGCCTTCTTTTAAAATTTTGGTTAAATTAATTATTTTATTCCTTAAATTGGTCTATGTCATCATTTTTTTTAGTCATCATCCTAAATAGTTAATATAACTTCTGTTAACCATACAGTGGTGGACACCGTGCTATGTTGCTCATTTTAATCACTAACATGTATATTAATAATTTGCTAATATTCCACATCGACTAGTAATATGACTATTGAGTTTGGCACTAACTCAATCTTAAAAACTAGTTTATAAGATGAGGTTTGTCACACCCTTATAAACTCACCATATCACTAGCTGACGTGAGACTTCTAACAATACATAAATTTATTTTTTATTTTAGTCCTTGCATCTATTGGTTTTCGTCTTGTCCTCATAATAAAATATATTCTCAACATACCATGTAAGCAAGGACGAACGGTGAGAATATGGATGGATTAAAAGCACAAATTTAGACATGTACAAAGACTAAAAAAAAAAATTTAAGGTATAAAAACTAAAATAAAAATGAGAAACTACCTATAGAGACCAAATTTAAATTAACCTTTAATTTCATATACCAACTAAAACAAAAAAATATATGTAAAAGTCAAACAGTTAATTTAACCTTAAATTTTTTAAAAAATATTTATGCTTTAATTAACAAGAGATTTCTATGTGAATGATATATAATTTAACACACTTTTATATAACATAAATATAAGGGTTAAATATTATTTTTGTCTTTAAACTTTTGTCAAAATCTACTTTTAGTTTCGGAACTTTAAAATGTTAGATTTTAGTCCTTGAACTTTGAAAAAGTTTGTTTTTAGTCTCTCCGTACATTGTTGGGTGACGTGACAATCTGATTTGCTGACACGTGGACTTGATGAAAGGGCCCTCAGTTTGCCACGTCACTAAAATTTGTACAAACGGACTAAAAATAAACTTTTTTTATGTTGAGAGACTAAAAATTAACATTTTAAAATTTAAGGACTAAAAACAAATCTTTACTAAAGTTCAGGTATCAAAAACATATTTAATTTAACCCTAAATATAAATACTGTAATAGAAAAAATGCATAAACTCACTCAAATATGTTTTTATTAATAACAAAATCTTCTTTATAAACATGATCATCATTTAAACCTTATCATCATATTTAACCGAGCTAATTATCTAAAAACTCTCTCTCTCTCTCTCTTTCTCTTTCTCTCTCTCCTACATAGACAAAAACATAGATGCCACATTGCATACATGCGCTTGCATGTGCCCTAATTCTTTATTAGTGACAAAGTCAGTTTATGACAATGCCTTAGTTTCTTGAATTATTATTTAATCACTATTTTTGAATAATATAAGCCAAGAAGAATAAAGACAAATAATTTATTAATTTTTAATTAAATATAATCATGGATGGTTAATTACATAAAGAAGGATGGTAGGTGTGTATATATATATATACAAGTCTAGATCATCATCAAAAGCATAATAAACATCTTTTTAACTAATAATATCATGCTTGCATTCTCTCCACCATTGTTCTCAACCATGGGATGGCTCTTAGAGGAAGATAATTACTCCTTAAATCTTAATCTTAATAATAATCAAAATTACTTCAATAAAGATGTTACTGTTTCCTCATCAAATAATTACTCATTTTCCCATCACCATCAATTTTCTTCACAAGCAAAGATTATTGAGGTTGAAAATTCTACTTCTCTTCCATCTCATGATCCTTCCATGGAAAAGAAACTTAACCACAATGCTAATGAACGAGATCGACGCAAGAAGATTAATGCCTTAGTTTCTTCACTTCGTTCACTTCTTCCAATGCAATATCAAACGGTATTTTTTTTTTTTTACTTCTTCTCTTTCTCTCCTCGTTCTTTTCTTTGAACTTGAATTTGCCTAAAATATTAGACATGTCAGATTAAAATTAAATAGTTGAAATTTGAAGAGTTAAAAGTGTATATAAATTTTTTGTTTTAACATTTCAACTAATTTATTAAATTTTGGCTAGTAATCTAAATCTTTCTGACAAAATATTGTTAATCGGAGGCAGATTTTCTTTAAAGAAAGTGTAATTGAAATTCAACTTTTTTTTTTATTCTTTTACCTTCCATGCTTTGAAACTTGTGATTTAAGATTCTAATATAACAAATATAAGTTTATAACTGATAGTTAAATATGCTATTTACCGTTAAATAGTTAATCAGTTAGTAAAATATTGTAGATGCAAATTCTCTCAGCTCGAACTTTAGCGATTCAAATCAGGTGTTTTCAAATTAGGTCTTCAATTATGTCCCACGAATATAATATCGTCACGTCATTAAAAACTTTTATTAGAAAATTAAATATAAAATTAAAGGGAATATTTTAAATGACATAGCAATATTCTATTCGTGGGACATGTAGACCTGATTTGGAACACGAAATTTAAATCCGAACTTTAGAGGAGTTTCGATTGTTAACTTTATTGTCTTTATTCTAACTCAAAAGATAATGATGAAAACAGGACAAAAGTCGATATCTTATTTATGATATTTTATTGTAATATTTAATAAAATAATGTAAAATAAATTGCAATTAATTGCATGTATGTTAATGTTGCAGAGAAAGATGAGCATTCCGGTAACAATTTCACGAGTGTTAAATTACATACCAGAGTTACAAGGGCAAGTGGAAGCACTAACCAAGAAAAAAGAAGAGCTTCTTTCAAGAATTTCTCATCAAGGAAATAATAATGCAACGAAAAAAGAATCTGAGAGGAAAATAATTTCCAATCACAATAACTCTGTTTTTGTTGTTTCAACAAGTAGAATAAATGATACTGAAGCTGTTATTCAAATTTCCTCTTATGAATTCAACAAAACTCCACTATCCAATATCTTGTTCTGTTTAGAACATAATGGATTTTTTCTGCTTAATGCTTCTTCTTCTGAAACCTTTGCAGGAAGAGTCTTCTATAACTTGCATTTTAAGGTATCAATTTCTTATATTATTGGAAGTGTTAATTGTGTTTTTTTCTTTTTAAAAATGGAAATAATTAAGTGTTACTTGTGTCTATATACAGGTGGAGAAAACAGAGAGATTAGAGTCCGAGATTATAGCTGAGAAGCTTTTGTCAATATTTGAGAAGAAACAAAGAAATTTCAAATGATTTAATTTGGTTACAAGACCAAATAACTATCTTCTGTGTTCTGTTTATTATGGTAGTGTGTAAATCCACTAGGAGAAAAGTGAGAGTAGAGTTCGAATCTCGCGTATATTATAACTAATGACCAATTTTATCTAACTAAGTTACTTCGCTTGGTCTAGAGTGTTTTGGTTTTAAGTTTTACACCAAATAATTTTATACTTTTTTTGTATGCCTAGACAAAAATATATTGTGGCAAATCTAAGAGAGCAATCATTACAAAAATAACTTGCCAAAATCACATTAGTTGAGAAGAAATCATACATGTACGTACATATATATTTCTTACACTAGATTTTTATGGTTAAATATAAAAATATTTGGCTAAATCAGTTCATAATTGAGTTAAATTATTATTGTGTAATTTAACTATATTGCTATAAGAAAGATAAAATGTATACCAAGTTAAGAAATATAATGTTAAATTATTATGTAATGATTTAACCAAATTATGTATTAATTTAACCACATATTCCTTCACATTCAACCATAAAAATCTAGTGTAAAAAATGTATATTTACAATAAATATAAATATATCATTTCTCTTATTTTAGTAACTGCTCCAAGTCCACATTATTTTCAGTTTCGAATGCTTCAAAGCAATGTTTTAAAAATAAGACCCGTCATGAAACTGATCAAGGGACAGGCCCACATTTCATTGGTTGAACCGTGGTCGAACCGGTGATAATAAAACATATTTTTAAATTTTAGATAACATGATAAACAATAAATTAACATAGTTATTTAGCAATATATGTTATATAATTAAAAAATAATGCAAAATATTCAAATTTATCTATAAGATAATAATTTAGTAAGCATTTTTATTATAAAAATATAACTATAATTTATAATTTTTATAAATATTAATCTATGAAGTGTTATTATAATTAATTTAAAGACAAATCCAATAATATATATATATATATATATATATATATATATATTATAATTGTGCATACATATGGAATAGGTGGTCTAGTAGCAGGATCATGTGATGGGGCGGTTCTGACCAATTTTTCTATAGGATGGATCCAGTTCCTGGTTGGATCGATTGAACCGGCCAGTTCGATCTTACCTTTATAACTATGCTTTAAACAGTAAGAAAAAAAAAAGATAAGCACAAAATGAGAATGATAATATTTACCAAAAAAAACATTCTATGCTGCCAACAATGGATTAAGCAGCAAGTACTAAGTAAGTTCAACCACAAACTTATTAATAATTATTACTAGACAGGGATAAATAATCTTTGTGCTTATAAATCACAATGCATTAAGCTACGACCAAACTAACCTCTAAGTCACAAATTATATAATAGACTAATGGGTGGTAGCGGGGAATCTAACATTTTTTAGACCGAATTGTCCTCTTTTCTTTGGCTTGCTTTAGATAAATTAAAAATTAGCACAAGGGTGATGAACCCGATACAGACGAGACAAAACATAGACAATAAAGAGGTCTCCAAGATTAAAACAATTAGGAATAACATCTAAGACATTTCAACGAGGCATTACACCAATCAGAATAAGATAAACTAGCAATTTCGCTATTACAAAATCCTTTTAGCCATTCCTAGAATCTCCTTTTGATTGCTTCTAAGATAGATGTCAAGTCAAAATCCTTATGACAAAAGATAACTTTATTTCTCTCAACCAAATCTCTTACTCTATTGCAGACCGAATCAAATAACCAAATTTTCTTTTATTTATCCCTGGGACACACCCATTAAAAGCCATCGTATGAGAAGCACAAGACATTGGAAGCGAAGTATCGTACCCCAACAAATTATATATTTTCATCCACAAGTAGAAGGAGATGGGCAAGAAAAGAACAAGTGGGTGGCATCTTCTACGGCCAACTTAGAGAGACAACTGAGAGATCCTTATGAAGGAGGAATGGTGTTTCTATAAAAAGAGGTTACTCTTTGTTGGTAATCACATCATTGTGAGGAAGGAGAGCTGAACCATTACTATTGATCCTAACACTACCATTAAAGAAGAAAACATTAAAGATAGTGGTGTGGATACTAATATTATTACCTCGGTTGCTGAGAAGCCTATTCCTCCGAAACAAGAGATTTTGTCCCCTGCTTTTGGCTCTTGGATGGTTGTTAAGAAACATATCTGAAGGAAAAATCCTACTGCCAAAGGCACTCCTAAGGGCATATAAATCCAAGATCAACCACAAACTAACTAGAGACTCGAAGGGTCTAGGTTTGATGTTCTCCAAATGGAGGAAGCAAGTCAAATACAATATACTCTCGTTGCTGCCACTAAACCTAGTACTAGCCCAACTCCTATTATGATGCAAATCAATCTAGTATTAGCTCAGAACCTTACCAAGGAGAAGAATAACAAGCAATGAGCCAAACGGAAAAAAAATATACATAAATCAAGCCGGCTCAAACTATTAAACAAAAATGACTACTCATTCGAAGTTAGATTCATCATCTTCTGCACATCAATTTCTTAAGGGTTTTTCTAGTTTTACTAAGGATGCCCTTATTGATTTGGTGAAGAAGAATCAAATGAAAGAAATTAAGAATAATATCTAGTCTGGAAAGGGAGGCTTTTCTAATACCAACCACTTGTAACATAAAGTGGTTATCTCTCATGCTAGTTTTCAATCTCTTGAGTCCAATATCCCCTCGAAACCATATGATTTAGGTCTGAATAGTCTAAACAACACAGGACCAAATTTATACCCATGTTCTCGTGCAGATTATTGATGCTCCCTTAAAGCAACAATATTGGCCGATAAAGTTTTTTGGGAGTTTTCTTTCCCCCTTTTTCTATTCTAACTTTTTATTATTATTATGGAATTGTACGGATGTCAGGGCTAAATCCCTAGTATCATCAAAGATTGCTCTAGAATGTATAAAGTTGATTTCTGAGCTATTCTAAAACCTAGAATTAGTAGGACTAGGACTAATGATTTTATTAAAAAGTTAAACTTTGTTTCCTTTCCTATTATTAATGTTATTGATTTTTTTGGTATTTGATGTTTATAGAATTATAGCTCTATGAACATTTGTACTATCTCCTCTTCTAGCTAGTCCTAATGCTAATCCTTGGATTCTTTTAGTTATTTATACAAGTCCAAAGAAAAGCTAAGGGAAATCCTTTCAATGACTTGAAGACTTTCAAATCTTCTGTCATTGCTTCTTGATGTGTGATTTGGGATTTCAATTCCATCCTCTATGATTATGAGAAGGTGAGAGGGTCTGCTCCCAACCGTTTCGCTATGACTATGCTGAATGCTTACATAACTGTAACTTTCTTGATTTGGGCTTCAAAGACCTCTGTTCATACGAAGAAAAAAATCTCTTCAAGAGACAATTGATGGGGCTGATAGTAGTGAAGTGTGCTTTTTTAGCATGTGATACGTAAATCTAATCACCATGCTTTATGGATTAGAACAAACCCGTATATGGACAAGTCCAATTTCAGATTTTCTTTTGCCTTCGGCTTTCTCATCGGATTTCAAAAAGTGAGTAAGTCATGAGACCCTTCTAATATGTGGGAGAACAATACTTAAAACTTCATTACTAACATTAATCTTGAGATTTTTAAAGAAAAGGAGGATTTTTAACGGGATCTTGCTACTCAGTACAACCCTCATAACTTGAAGAGCAACATTCACTGCACACACCAGTAGCAACTTCAAAGTGCAACGGAGAAAAATAGGGATCAGAGATGAGAGAAAACCATCGTCTAAAGACACATTTGAAATGTGCAAGACACTTTGTCGGTAACGTTAACAATATCTCAATCACTAAATCCTTTGCAGACTCTTCATTTTAGAGCAATTGTTCTCTGCCAAACCAACAAACTATGATAATAATCTTGGTTTGCATAAGATGTTATTAAAAAAAGACGATTTTTACTATCAAACAGAAACAATCTATTTATTTTTATACCGCCAAATAAAAGGAAACAAATAGTACTATTTTGTTAATTTAATTGCAAGCAAGTGAAAGAAAACTTATTCAATTTCATATTATTGATAGATTTGGATTGTATCTTATCATTTTTCTTGTTGTCTTAGTTTCTGCCATTGGATATTTAGGTGAACAAATTAACAGTTATGTTGTCTTCTACCGCGCCTTCATTTTTCTGTATGGTAGGTTTTCACAACAGTATAGAGCATTGCGTTCACTACACCACTCATAAAAACACGTTTTTTGGTTATGCTATTATTGCAACTATCTTAACCTCAATTTTTTTTATATATGTATATATTTTTTTTTGCGAATTGTGATTAACCGCAGCACCACGGAAAGAAAAAGCTTATATATTTATTTATTTTATTGCTGATTGCTTTTTTGTGCATGAGCGATTATTGCAATGGTGCATAATGCCGCTACTACGGCATAAATTTGTTTGTTTGCATAAAACTCAAATTAAAATGCTTTTACCTGTTTTAATGGGTCGTTGAGAGGTTAAATGAAACATTTTAAATGGTATTTTTCTAAAAAACTATTTTTATGAGTTATTATCTCTTTCTCCCTATGTCTCATCTCAACCTTTAATATATTTCATTACTTTTTAGGTATAAATTAATTATTTATTATTTAGAAGAGAAAGGCCCTAAATAATAATAAAAATGAGATATAAAGTGGTTTTACCGGTAATGATATATCAAATGAAAAAATAATTTTTTATCATGATTTATCTTTTAAAAAAGAGATAGCATTATATACATAGTGTACTGTCTATATACTTTTTTATTATTTCAGGTTTAAAATTGAGATATTACCAAAAAAAAATATAAATATATCTATGACTTATATTTTTAATGCTAATGATAAAATAAGCCAAAAAAAATAACTTTATTTTTATTTGTTAGTTAAATGTTGTATAAAAGTAGTTAGGATGAATAAAAAATCATAGAATAAATGTAAAATCTTAAAGTGAAATATTAACATATTTAAATAGGAAAATCACATATTTTTTGTGAGGTTGGAGGACTTTATATTTTTGAGTAGTTTACATGAATAGTATGTGAGTTATTCATGCATTTTTTCCTTTTGTGTCCCTTTAGTTATAATAAGACACATAATTAAAATGTGACATCCAATTTTTTTGTCTGCTAAAAGCAGGAAATGAGACAAAATCACATGACATAAAAAACAATATCAATTTAGAGGTGCATATATAATCTAGAACATAGAGTATCTATTTATACATGTATTAAATTAAGTAGTAGTAAATAAATTATTTTTTTCCGATAAAGAGTAATTGAAATTTTAAATTTGTAATAGTTTTAATTTATATTATAAATAGATTATAAATTATAAAGTTGACCATAAACTTATTGAATGCATAATATAAAGATGAATATATATGTAGTAAGTAATGTAATGATTGATATTGTACTCAAATTTATTAAAATATTAAATACTAAGTAATATAAAATTAGTTTGATTGAATATAAAATATTTTATTGATTATTTAGTAATTTAATCAGTTTTTTCTTAATTTTTTTTAAAATTTTAAAATAATAATTTAAGAAGTTTAATTATGTAAATTATCGTTAATTTGATTGACAATATATATTAACAAATGTAATTAGTTTTTTCTAAAAATTGTATTTAAATTTCATTTATAATATTTTAACCATTATTTTTATGTTGAATTTTCTTTGAGTTAAATTTATAATTAAATTAAATTCAAAGAAATGATTAATTGTGGTGAGAGAAAAAAGAGGAGAGTAAATTATTGTGAAATATGATAGTGTGATTGAGTTTTGTGGAGTGTGTGAAAAAGCTTATGTGGCAATTTGTTACGAAAGAATTATTGTGATGTGTCAATTATTAACTTTAGCTTCTCTTTTAATAAATTATACAGATAGATTATATAGATAGATTTAGTTTGGAAATGAAAAGTGTGGTCTTGAAAAAAAATAGCATTCTAGCTCACTTACATAGAATAATGGTTGGTGCCATCTAGGGTAGTTGTTTTTTTTTCAGGACCATTGGTGATCCTTATTATTTTACATGATATAGGAGGAGGTTCACCAATTTTTGTGAAATTGCCACTCAAATTAAGATTTTGAAAGAGCAATCACCACTGACTCTATAAATGCAGTTTCTTACACCTTTTGTACTCTACTGAATAAAATGGTGGTTTGTATACTCAGAATCAAAAGAAACTTTTTAGAAAAATACTGCCTGCAGTTTCAGCATATTCACCGTAAGATATTTTTTATTTTCTATCGTGCTCAAATTTGGTGGTCACGGTTAAGATGCACCTCCACTCCATGGCCGATTTCGAAAAGCTAGTCGACGTAGCCCTTATATTGCTCCCCATGGCCATCATTGCCGCCGTTAACGGTCACGCCGCCGCCATTGATAAGTTCAACTAATTTGAGTTCTAAAACATTGTTCTTTCGAATCTTCCAAAAATCACTAGATTATCCCAATCCCTAAGCTTCACATTATTGGGACCTTCGATCTCACACGGAGTCTCCGTAGCTCGCTCATAGGGGTGGAAGTGAGCCAGGCCAGGCTTTGCGTAAACAGACTTGGCTTGGTTTGAAAATTAAAGGCCTAAGCCTAGCCTATTAGCATGATAATGAATTTTTTTAAAGCCTGAGCCTGGCTTAAAACTTATTTAAAAGTTTACTTAATAGCAAATTTTAATAGATAATAAATATTTTAAAGAAATAATTAAATATATAACTTGGTATTTGGAAGAAAATAGACCATTTTAATTTTTTTTACCTGTGGACTATATTCCTAAAAATTAAGTGTTACTTTACATTAAGTGTTTCAGAATGTCATTTTAATATTTTTCATTCTCCGTATATTTTTTAAATGATATTAAAAAAATTAATTATTATTATTATTTTATAGAAAAAATGGCACTTTTAGTTCCTTAACTCTTTGTGCCAATTTATTTTGGTTCCTTAACTTTTTTTTGATCCGTCTTAGTCTCCTTAACTTTTATTTGGGTTCAATTTGGTCCCTACTATTACATCCGCCAAGGTCGTTAACGGATCAAAAACAAATTTTTAAGGGACCAAATTGAATCCAAAATAAAAGTTAAGGGACTAAAACAGATAAAAAATAGTTAAGAGACCAAAGTAAATTGGCGCAAAGAGCTAAAGGACCAAAAGTGTCATTTTGTCTATTTTATATATAATATTGTATATATAATTTAATTATATATTTATTATATATAAATAGGTTCACCTGTCAAACTTAACAAGATTTTTTTAAGGCTTAAACCTGATCTATTTATTTAAATAGACTTTAAAAAAAACCTAAGTTTGACCTTTTAAATAAACAGGCCAGACTACGCTAGGTCTTAAATTTATTTTGAAGGATAGGATTAGCACCATTTCTATTGGGAGTGACACCATCTTTTTTTTTATATAAATTTATGATTCTTATATATAAAAAAAATATATTTATATTTTAGTTGTAAAAAAAACAAAAAAAAATTAAATAAAGTTTAAAAAAAAGAAATAGGAATTAGGGTTGTTCAATGTTCCTTCTCTCACTCGCTGAACCTCACTCTCTCTCGCTGCGAAGCTGGTGTGCTATCGTCCTCGCTGTGCTGTGCTGTGCCTAGCTCACCGCCACCACCTACTGCCCTTGCTGTTCATCTCCTTCGCACAACAGAATCTCACAACCTCTCGTTCCTTCCTCATTCTTTTTTCCGTTCATCTCCTTCAGATCTGTGTTGCGGCCTGTTGTGGTAAGAACGGCACTGCATTGCGGCTGATGCGGCGTTTCGTTGCGGTTTTGAGTGTGATATGAAATGACACCGCAATTTGAATCTATGCTTTTGGCCATGGATTTTGAATCGAATTATGACATTGACGCCACTGCTCAGTTCATTCGCACTCACAACTTCACCAGAGTTGCTTTACAAGTAAGTCCCTCTTCTGCTATTATTTCAGCCAAAATTCAAAATCTTTCAACCCAATTAATAGTCAAGGGCCTAGCTACACACTAGTTTGGTAATTTAGAAACCTAAAAATAAAAAATAAAAAATAAAAAATTTCAAGTTATTGACAAGCTATAAAATTTGGTGGTCTAGTAAAAAAGTTGTTGTCTTTATTGGCACAACCCCAAAATAAAGTTTGGACTTTGATGGCTTCCGTGTAGGAACTTTCCTAGCAAAACAACTTAAACAACTTGTCTATATCAATAATGGATCCCTGGGATGGGGGTTACCACTATAGTTTGCTCTATTGCAATGATTTTCCTGTTTGAATTGCAGTTTCCTGATAATCTTCTTAAAGATTCAACAAGAGTGGTCGCCACTCTGCGCAAAAGACTTCAAACAACAAGAGAATTTGATGCCACAGGAAGTGGGGATGAGACGGATGTTGGATTGTTTGTGATGGCGGACACGACCTATGGCAGTTGCTGTGTTGACGAAGTTGGAGCCTCACACATTAATGCCGATTGTGTCATACATTATGGACATACGTGTTTTAGCCCGTGAGTACTACTACTTCGAAAACATTCATTTAACCTTGAGTTTGACATATTAAAGTACATCATCTGTTAGTGATTTGGTAAGCTCATTATTTTAGGTTCCAAAGTTTATTTTGGACCTTGTTTGAAGTGTTCTAGCATTGTCTTATGGCATCAATTGGTTGTTTTGTTTAATTCTTTATTTTGCTCTAGAGGTGAGATTCTACTTCAAGTGCTACCACTAAAGTCCTCTTTTCTCCCCTCAGGACAACAACTCTACCAGCATTTTTTGTTTTTGGGAAGGCTTCCATTTGCATAGCTGATTGTGTCAAAAGAATGTCAAATTATGCTCTGACAAATACCAAGCCAATCATGGTATAACTAATTTTATTTACTATTTCTTAATTTGTATTTATATAAAATTACTGAATTTCGTAATGTGTATAAAATAAAGTAGCTCAAATTGTTCTTTACTGATATATATGCAGAAACTATTAAAGCAAAGTTTCATTAATGTTTTACAGTATCTCTTTTCCATCCTTGGAATGCCTAGTTGGGCTGATTTATGTTAATTAGCATTAGATATTGATTTGTTTGGTTTTTGTGAAAGCCTGGAATCTGGATTAGAGAATTTTAAGGGTGGATATAATGAAATGTCTCACATGTGTTTTCTGGACTATTTGGTCTGGTTTCAATTGTAGGTCCTTTTTGGGCTGGAATATGCACATTCCATACAACAGATTAGAAAAGCACTGTTAGAATCATCAACATCTGGTGGATTCGATCATGATTCAGAAGTTCACTTTGCTAATATCCCATCTTCAGTCTTGTTTCCATCAAAAGATATTAAACAATTAAATGGACTCCATGAGCCTGGTAGCGGTTGCAGTAGTAATGCCAGTTCTGATGGGGCAAGTGGGACTACATATAGAATTGGAGGATTGACTTGGAAATTGCCAGGCGGACAAAGCATGGAAGACTACTTGCTCTTTTGGATCGGACCTGATAATTCTGCTTTTGCAAATGTTGTGCTCACATTCAATACTTGTGAAATAGGTTTTTAAACTTTAACCCTTCGAAAATTTGTCTTATGCTTCTGTATTTTTTCTGATTCTCTTTACATGTTACATGTGTAAGTTGCATTTTCGAAACATCCTTCTTTTGTAAGGGACCATATGTTATTCCCCTCTGGCATGAAAGTGCTTTTTTCAGTCATTCCGGTTAGGGTCTGTTTGGTTTAGATTTTAGTATAATGAGAAGTGAAAAACACATAAACCAAGGTAAATATTACTGGTTGAGATTATTAAGACACAAAACCGAGATCATCCAACGGAAGTAAATATTTTTAGCTTTGGTCAAAAGTGATTTTGACCAAAACAAAATCCAAAACAAACAGGTCCTTAGTGATTTGACATCAGATTTTATGCTTTCCATTAGGTGTCCTTTCTCTTTGTATGGCATGAAGAAATTTGGTAAACAAATGGTCAATTTTTTTATTTTTTTATTTCTAAGAAAAGGATTTATATTGGAATCCAATTTTTGTGTTTTATTTTTTTGTAAATTAATTATTCAGTTCGTATAGTTTACATTGTTTTTTTAGTCCCTAATGTTTTAGTCTATACGTATCAACTTTTACGGCTTAGTTTCTGCCATCCATCTCTGTTATAACTTGGCAAGCCCTTGTGTGATTTTGGTCCCGATACTTGACACCGTTTCTCATTTTAATCCATAATAGAAATAACATTGAAGACTTGGAGGACGATAAGTTGGCCACATGTTTTTTTAGTTTCAGGATTAAAACGAAAACCAGTTTCAATTATAAGGACCAAGATCGATCAAGAACTTACAGAGTTATATTGAAGATGAACTATAGGGGCTAAACCATAAAAGTTTATGTGTATTTAATGTTTATTTTGTAATTCCTGTAGGCTATAGCATGTATTTAGCATGCATAAGATGTGAGTAAGGCTTGATTCTTTCTAGATCACTGTTATGATTTATGTTGCTGTTGATTTAGTCAGATATGATGCAACTGAGAATCGAATGGTGACAGAATTGTCTCAACAGAGGAGGATTCTAAAACGTAGGTATGTATCCCATTACAAGTACATCACCCCATGTGGACCATCTTATGTCTGCATAAATTACTAACTACTAAGTTTGGGTGGTAATCATGCAGATATTACTTGGTGGAGAGAGCTAAGGATGCTAATATTGTTGGGATTTTGGTTGGAACTCTTGGAGTTGGTATGCTTTACTGTCAAAGTTTTGGTTTTTCTTCAATCATTGTTGCTAAAGTAAAATGAGTGTGTCCAGATTTATATATCTATGTGCCTTGATAAGTGCGATGGCAAGTTTTCTAAGTACATTTTATTTGGATATTGTTGTCAAGTGATATCTATAAAAAAAAAACCATTTTTGTTACTAAACATTAAATGAAATGAGAAGAATCTTTGCTTGACATGAGGGACGTTATCCTGTGAAATAATGCATCAATCGGTTATTTCCTGATTTTGTCAGAATATTCAGTTACATGGTGGATGCATCACAGTATTCATCATGGTTTAGGTAGATAGTAGGAATGAATAGCGAATGTGCACACTATCTATCTGTCCTCGTTTCTTTTTCATAAGCATCTCTCTGGTCTCTTGTTACATTATATTTGTTTGCAAGTGAAATGAGATTTAATATTAGCATGTTGGATATTGATGCAGCTGGTTATCTGAACATAATAAATCAGATGAAGGAGCTCATTACTAGGGCAGGCAAGAAGGCCTATACTTTGGTCATGGGCAGACCAAACCCGGCTAAACTTGCTAACTTTCCTGAGGTGAAGTTCAATTAATTCTTTTACGTACTTGAGCCTGCCTCTGAAATTTTCCTAACACTGATTAATTTTCATCAGTGTGATGTTTTCCTATACGTCTCGTGTGCCCAAACTGCTCTGCTGGATAGCAAGGAGTATCTTGCTCCAGTTATTACTCCCTTTGAAGCAACAATAGCTTTCAACAGGTATCCTGTCATGCGTAAATGTAACTTGTATATAAGAAATTGCCTCTTTGCTGGTTTCCTTCATATTTAACCACTTTTTTTAATTTGTCTTTAAATTTATAATTTATAATTATTTTTAATTGAGTAATAGTCTCTAGCATTGAAAAAGAGGAAATAACCAAAGTTCTATATTAGGGAAGCTAACTTCCCAGTAAGCATGAAACATTTTTTAGTTAGTAAAACTTGTGACTCATTTTATTTGCTTTGTGTGAACTGCTAATTTTTCATTTCATCTCTTATTTTTTATAAGCGAAATGCACCCACGAGATGAAACTAAGGAGCAGCTACTCAAAGCTTCGCTCCCAAACCACCTTACCAATCAGTTGGGTGCATTTCATCTCTTACTTATTTTACACATAACTTCATCTGATTTGTGGAGACCTTTGATCTTTTCATCGTCTGTTTCCAAATAATGGTTGAATGTGTAAACTGCAAGTCTCATTCATATACACCATACCTTAACTTAGCCACTAGTATCCATTCCATTCAAATACCTTGTCTTGAATCTTGATATCCCTGGTAGAAAACCATTTGATGGTTTTTTTTTTTTCATCCTCTGCCTTTATTTAGCTTGCATTTGTTTTTCATAATGCCACATATCTTTGAGTATTACAATATATCTTTTGTTATATCTATACCTACATACATATCTTATTTTTTTCCAAGCCTTACAATTATGATTACCATTTCTTGATTTTTGAAGCCACTCTGTTGATCTGTTTCCAGGGGAAGCCAGTGGACAGGAGCCTATGCTGTGGAATTCGGAGATCTAATTAATTTGTCTCAAGTGGAAGTTGGAAACCATGAAGAAGCACGGTTTTCATTCTTGCGGGGTGGATATGTCGAAGATTTTGGAAATAAAGGTAATTCATATCCTCACAACTCAATGAGTTTTTAACTTTCACGGTTTCACCTAGTGAAGTCTTAAGAGGCTAGATATATGTAGCCTTACTCCTCGCAACCAAAGGTTGTTTATTGAATTTTAAACTATGACTTAGGCTGCAATAAAGTGAAATGGGTTCAACTTAATTTGTTTCCTTATCACTCTTAATTTTTATTTTCATCAGAAAATGATGAGGAAGAAAGGGATGCTCTTGCTTTAGTTAATGCAACAGAGAAGGCACTGCAGTTGCGGGGTAACTGTTCTCTAATCAAAGGGGATGTTAGATCAGGAGCAGAATTTTTGGCTAATCGATCGTACCAGGGTCTGAATTTGCCAGACGAGAACACTTCCCCCGAGCCGTTTTTCATAGGTCGGAGAGGAAGGGCATCACGATACGAGGATGAGGAGGACACACGAAAAATTGTGACATCTGGCTAAAAGGAGGCGTGTCTGCAACTTAGGTCAATCTTTCTTTCAGAAAGTCTAGCATACCTTCAATGGCTATTTTTGTGTAATTTATTTCAGAAAAAAAATGAGGCTAACATTAGGTTTTTAAGCTTGTGAATCTCCTAAAATAGTGATGAAATAGTGATTTATCAGCTATTACTTAAGTTTTTATACTAAATAAATAGTGATGAAATAGCCACTGTTTTTCTTTCTGACTCTGAACTATAACTCAATTGCAAGTTTATACACTGCCTATTTGTTGATGAAACTGGGAGCCATGGTAGCTAATAGGATATTATTTTCTCAAGTTCTCTATACCTCAAAGTGGTTTATTGCACTACACTAGAAATCTTTTATAATATGGTAATGATAATGTGGTGTTTTTTTTATTGCACTACACCTGGTTCTGTTTTCTACCCTTCCTATTGAAATAGATGAAACAAACAAGCTAAAATCTAGTGAAGAGTGCACACTTGGAAGGAACAAAGTATATGCTTGAGGGAAACTAATTAATGTACAATGATACAAAAATCATAGGACAAACTACCAGGTTTCTTTCGGTCAATGTGTTCATTGTCAGGTTGAGCATAAGTTCATGCTTAAACGAGGGGATACTAGAATTGACACCATCTCTTTTAGATTCCCAATCTGAACTTTTTTGAATCACCAATTTGAGAGGTATAGACTCCATATTTTTAATTAGCAAAATATTGTTCAGATTAATGATCTGGAAAATAAGTATAATATGAAAAAAAGAGGGATGGTGTCAATTCCAACAACACTGTACCGAGTGTTTGGAGGATGTGATTAACACCATCCCTATTAGGAGTGGCACCATCATTTTTATATGTAAGAATCACAAATTTATATACTAAAAAGGATGGTGTCACTCTCAATAGGGATGGTGCTAATCTCATCCACCCAAGTGTCTCTTCTGATTTATGGTCCAAATTTCAGGGAATTGGGTCAACCTAACTCCGGTATTAATATATAAAAAAAAAACGAATTTGTTTTGAAGCCGTGAAAATGGCTCCTAACACCACCCAATCATTGGCCCATAATATCACTATATTGGCAAAAAGGTCATTTGTATAATTTGAGCTAGAACTTTTCATGGAAAAAAAGAGAAGAAGAACAAATCCTTTGAATCACACATGAAAATTTGTTGTTAAAATTTCAAAATCAAATGGAAAAAACCACAGCTTTACCTTTATCTATGGAAAACTAGAAATACTCACACCGTATATATAGGTCACTTTCTAGAAGAAATGTTTGGTCTTAAATATAAGTTACTAACTAACTCATTAATTGAGTTTTCCTCATTTACCCCTTCTACAATTTTTAAATATTTAATTAATGATGGAGAGAGAAAGAGAGTGTAATAAGAAAAGTATTTACTAGCACATTTAAGTTGAGGGCATAATTGGAATTTTTTTTTTTTTAGACAAATTTAATGAGTTAACTATTATTCCTTAGTTTTGTTAATTCGGTTAGAAGTGACTTATATATAGGACCGAAGAGAGTAACACATAGTTTTAAAATTTTACATCATATTGACATTTTCTTACCATCACCGCGCGATACACCAGTAATCTACGGTCTCACACGTAAATATCTAAATCGTGTCTCGCTTAAATATTCCAAGACAAGTTATAAAAGAAGAAAGAAAAGTCATATACAAACTAAAAAAGTTTAATTATGAAAGGATGCAAATTGAAACAATTGTCTCGGTTCCTGTTGAGATAACAATCATATATAAGTTTTAAATAGATGCATTGAATGGAGAAATCAAAACTTTGATTTGTTTAAATAAATGTGTGGTTTAAGAATGAGAGAATGTAAGAAGTTAATTCATGAATTTTGAATAGACATGTCTTATTCCATGTTTTAGAATTGTGAAAAGATATTAATTTTATCATAGAAGAAGTCATCACAATTACTATATAAAAAGATTTTGGAAAGAGAAGAAATCACCACCTCATGAAAGAGGAGGATGTCATGAGAGATGCATGTGAGGATCGGAGATGTGAGAAGTTCATTTGTGATCAAGTGTGTAGTCATTCGTTGTAACTTTTGAGTGAGAAACTCGACTTTGTCAGGTGATACATCTTTTAGTAGGGTTTTATGTGATTGTCCAAGAAAAACTTATAATCATTATTGTGATAGTAAAAATTTTATCTTGTTGAAAAGATTCTATGGACATAGACAATAAGTATGAGCCACGTTAAATTTTGTATGTACTTCATCTTGTAATCTTTAGTGTTTTTTCGTATGTACAACCCTCTTAACTTTGATCTTTGGCGTGTGCGTGCGTATGAGAAGGGGATGTTACCTCAACAGTTTCATTTATAGTTTTGGTCTCTCTTATCCTTTGCAATATTAAACAATGTTGAAAGACATTTAATTTATTTCAATAAACTTGAATACCAAATTTTATAGTATTCTATATTATCCCAACCAAAACATATATAGCATGGATTAGAAACGTTGAATGCGAACAAAAAGAACAAATAATGTGACTTTCAATTTAATTTCCCTACACATTCACTGCATGCATCATACATCTAGTAAAGAAAATGAAGCAAAAATTTTCCAAATAACCTATTTTGTGCTTTTGACACCAAAGGATTCAATGAACAAGTAAAGACAGTGGATGATGAGGGGTGGAATTAATTAATTAGTATAATTAAAACCTAATTGTGATCACTTTTTCAATTGATAATTTCCTAAGAGAGTTAAGAAAACACTTCTTCAATTCAATTTGTTAAGGAAAATAATGGTAGGGACATGTCTGAGATAGATAGTCAATAATTAAGTAAAACAAGATAGAAAGAAATGCCACCATTAAAGACTAATTAATTTAATTGTGTCGTTCCTCTCCAAATTAATTATCAAAGAATCAGATTAAATTACATTTAAATCAGTCATTTTCTCAGTTGTGGCTTTAGACACATTGAAAAAAATAGACCTTGGATAATTAGGGGGGACGAACTAAAGAACAAGCCGAAGCACAATAATGTTGTTATGGACCGATATGTCGGTTCACTCACCATGTCAATTACCTCACGTATAGAGTTTGTGTCTCGGTTTTGGACATCAAGATAGAGCCTACGGGCCGGAATGAGCGTTGCAGCCCCATCAAACCTAGGGCTTTCAATAAGCACAAAATTCATTCCAATGTTCACTAATTTCTAGAGATTCTGTTATAAATACATTACATCCACATCATGCAAAAGTACGTAATATTCTAATCACAAATAAACCCTAATAATAATTGATTTGAGCGTTTTAGACTATGCGGGTACAACCCCACCACTCCGAAGCGCCTTCGTACGAGAAGGGACTTAAAGACGTCTTCCACCTGGAGTTCTATCTTTTATTTTTTTTATAGGTCAAAATGCGTCCATAGGGATTAAAACTGAGAAGCTCCATCTCTCATGATCGTGGACTATCCATTGAATTGGAACACGTCAATTGTTTATTAACTTTAATTATCATTTGAAGCATGCATGAATATAATGTTGAGAGACATTTTATTTTCTTTGGAAACATAAAATTAATTAAGCATGCAATTGGGCATGCATTATATTTACACCCGCGTTATAATGAAATTGGAGCATATACATGATCATTCAAAAAATTGAAACCTAGAAAGCTATTGAGTTTTAATCCACATTTAATCGGAATTCTAGGCATGCTAAAGCTTCTGGATCATGTTAAAGTCTCACATCGAACATGAGTCAATTTACGATTAGTTTTTGAGCATTCGCTCTTTCTAAAAACAAATTCTACTTTAATTATTAGCTTAATTAGTTAAACTTATATGTTTAATCGGTGTTGTTTGGATTTATGTCAGAATATTCCACTAATACATAATTGATATTAATAATATTTGAAAAATGTTATTAAATTGTTAAAAAATTATTATTAAATTGTAAAAAATGTTGTTTATGTGTATTTGCAATATTTTTGTTCACTCTCTTGCATGCTTGGTTACCGGTTAACAAATAGAGATATGGGCCAAAGTAAGTTTCATCGCATTTATGATCAAATCACAGTTTAGTACCCAAAATCCTGTTAAAAAGTAGCTCTAAATATATATATATATATTCCAAAAATTCTATTTTTATTTGAAACTTAGGATTTGTTTACTTTATATTTATATTTTGTGTTTCTATTTTTTTTATTTTATGTATCTAAGCATGGAAAATGAGTGACTAAAAATTATTGTTTTTGTTTTTGGTTTGAAGGAGAGATAGAAAAGTTTTTTAAAATGTTGAAAATAAAATAAAGAGAAGGTGATAATTTTATATTACAATTACTCAGACAAATAAAAAATGAAAATATTAAATAAAATAAACAGCCCCCCTTATTTAAATACTTCAAACTATAGTTTGAGACCTCATAAACTAAACAAGCTATTAAACTTTTGAAATGAAATATTTGCAACTAGAATGAGAAAACAAAAAAAAAAATTGAAAACATTGAAAAAACTTAAAGTGTGTTTAGTTTGCATTTTCATCATTTTTCGTTTTTATTTTTTATTTTCATTATATTTTTTGTTTTTTGAAATTTATAAATAAAAACTAAAAATGCTAAAACCTAGAAAATCTTGTTTCTTAAAAGACATGCTCAAGGTTTAATTTTTCTTAACATACCAATAGGCAATAGAAACGTTAAATGCAAATAAAGAAATATATTAAGTTGACCTTTATGGCACATTCACTGCATATTTCCTAACATCTAGTAAAGCTAAGGAACCAAAAATAATTTAAAGACAGTGCTCTACTAGCTGCTTTTCACCCTTGTAGAATAATTCCTTAAGGAAAATGGATTAATTAATTAATTAATTAATTAATTAATAAAAAGTTAAAACCAATCATATTCATTATAGCATATATGTACTTATCACTTTTCAATGGATATATAAATCCAAACCTAACAACTCTCAAAAACAATAATAATAATAAAAAAATCCAGATATCCTAGAGAAAAAACACTCTTCAATAGTCTTCAATTTGTTGAGGAAAATAATATAGGATGGTGTAAGGGACATGTCTTGCTAGTCAATAAGTAAAACAATAAATAATTAGAAACTAGTTAAATTAATTATTTAGTTTCTATATATGCTTTTTTATTTTCATTGTAGTCCTTATAGAAAAATAAATATTTCTTTTAGTTCTTATATATATGTCTTTGTTAATAATGTTTTTAGTTCTTACGTTATTTTGTTATTTTATTGTTAGTTCATGTTAAAACGAAGAAATAAGTACTGAACTAAAACAAAAAAAAATACGGACTAAAATGAAAAATAAAAACATATATAAGGACTAAAATAAAAAATAAGTATATGTATATAAACTAAAACGAAAAAATAAGTAGAAATTAATTAATTTTTATGTCAACAACTTAAATGTCCATCATTGACAACGGACTCACAGATCTCGTTAGTCACGTAGGATGAAGTCAACAACAATAACACTAGTATTGAAATTAATTATAAAGATCAACAAACATGTATAAAAACTAAAAGAAACGTTTTTATATATAGGAACTAAAATAAAAATAAAAGACACATATAAAGACATTAATTTAACCTTAGAAATAATGCCACCTTTAACAGATTAATTTAATTGTTTCATTATTATATATTCCTCTAAACTTCAAATGAGTAATTAATTAAATTATATTATTACATATATATATGTATCAGTCATTTTCTCACTTATGGCTTGAGAAAATGGACCTAGGATAGGGGGGACGAACTAAACAAGCAGAAACACAATGTTAACGTTGCCATTATTTAGGTGTGTTTGGATAGAAACCTTAAGAACTTATTATATAGTATTAATTTTTTATTAAATTAGTTATAGGTAAGATTGTTGTTGGAAAACATAATAAATACATTTTATGTTCCCTGACATTTAATTTATTTTTATAGTCAATTCGTAACTAAGATACAAGCCAAGAAAATGAACTACTATGACATCACAATACAATCAATATTTTAATACAACACAATTTCTAAAAATAATATGTGCATGAGTCCATCTACTTATAAATCATCTAATTTGCTCCTCATTATCCAATATTAGACTTTGATTCATTATGGACTTCATATCTAATTAGTAACTAATTTAGTTGTTAACCGTAGCTATATTTGATAGCTAATTAGTGACCAAGAAAATTAGCTAGAAAATTTTATTTAGTAGCTCATGGGTAGCTATTTAGATACAAATTAGTTATGATATTCTTTGGTAGCTATATTTCGTAGCTAATTAAAAGCTGATTATTATTAGCTACGAAATTTTTTTAATAGCTAATCTGTATAAATTAGCTATAAATAGAAATCTGTAACTATATTTTATAATTAATATTAGATTTTCTTTTAAGTGATTATACCCATTATAATGAAATTGGATTATAGTATATCATTTGAAAATTGAAACCCAGCCAGAACTAATTAAGAGGATTAATTGTTTCCAAAGGGGAATACATATCATCGTTGATTTTTACTCTATCCGATTCATAAATTATGTTGTTTAAAATTTTTATATACAGATTAAGAAAATAATAATAGTATCATGTTTTTTATATTTTAAATTAAAATATTCTTATTAATTTCTTAAAAATACAAGAAGTCAATAAATAAAAATATAATTTAACACATACTTCCACAATTATTAAGTGAAGATATGATTAAAAAATAATAATTAATTATGTTTTAAAAATATAAAACAACAACACTTTTTGAAACAAATAAAAAAATATAAAACAATATGAAGCAGAGAGAGTATTTAATTTGGGAGTAGTCTTTAATTTATCCCCTCAAGTTAAAAATCCAACAACTAAAGGATTCGTTGGTGTTTGGAGTGTGTTTAGTTCAATTAAAATATCAATTAACACATAAAATCCCTCCTTTCATTGGTTAGAGGGAAAAGAAGTAAAGAAAAAATAATATTTTTGTGTTTGGTCAGAGAGAACATAAGAAATTTTATGTGTTAATTATGATTCCCCTCCTCTCCAAATCCCTCCAATTTTGAAGCAGAGCAAAATTGACTAAAACTCCCTTCCCTCTCTCCTCGGTGGTTGACCAAACACGAAAACACTACTTTTCATCTCCTCCTTTTCATTTGAATCAAACACACACTAAAAAATTTATTTTTTCTCCCCTCCCCTCCTTTAAACCAAACACACCTTAGAAAAAAATTGAGAAAGAAAATACGGAAAACAAAAAAAAAATTGTTTAATTTAAGGAAAAACGCATGATAAAAAAAATATAAAAGGCAACATTATTCTTCAATCATCTTTACCCTATTTGACATCTTAAAATGTGTCAAGCCTTAAGGCACAATTTAGCAATTTTCATATTAAAAGACACTTTGATGAACATTTTGAATTACCATATAGTATAAAATTAAACATGAATTATTATATGTTTGTAGACACATTATTTTATTGAAAAAATCGTATTAAGAATAATATTTAATTTGTGTATGTCTGTCAAGTGATTATGAAACAAAAATCAGGTTTACTCAAAAATGAAATAGATTGTTGCCACGCATGGCACTCATATCAATGATATTAAATTTTAGTCGCTCTCTTTGTGGGAATTTATATGAGGAGCTTAATTAATTAGTTATATATATAATGGTAATATCTTGAAATTAAGAAAATATATTAAACAATTGCTAGTTGATGGCGGAAAGTATTTCCAGGTCATTCATACATTGAACAATGCAAAAAATTGAGATCATTTCAATTCGTTGTTATTTAACATTATATTATCATCATTACTGTTTTTTTGTTAATTGTCAACTAGCTATATATATGTATATGGGATTCCACAACTCTTCGTCACATATGTTGTAGTTAGTGATCCACCAGAAAAATCGATAATTTAATTTGTTTGATTTTAGTACTTATACTTTTATTATCATAACAAGTTTAATGTCTTTGCCGATATTAACAAGTGAACAATAACGTATATGGCGATGGTGATTTAGATTAAGATATTTGTGAGAGTTAATTTAGGGGTGTTTACGGAAGTTTGAATTGATAGTGACTACTTAAAATTTTATTCTACGGTCATTAGACCGATCTCTTGAATGTAATAAATTACTATTATTAGGGGTGTTTGTTTCACGGATTATAACAACATTTTCGGGAATGCTAGGTTGGGAATGAACATTTCCACGTTTGATTGCAAATAATTAAAAAAATATTCCAAGCTAAATTTTGTTCCCAAGAATCTATATTTCCATGATTTTATGAATTTTTATTCTCACATAGAAAGGTGGATATCTACATTCCATGACTTCGGTAATAAATTTTTTTTACTAAATCTCAAAATTACCCTCACAATTACTTGCCTAAAATTTTTATGCTCCCTCCAATTTGCTCTACTCTCCCAATTACCCGCAAAAGTTTTAGTTCCCTTTAATTCGCTCTATTACTAATATGCTAGTTGCTTAATTTACATCAGCTTTTCAAATTATTAGTATGAGATTAGACATCCATTTTATGACTATATGGGTTAAGAAATATTTTATATCCTTTTATTGTTTTAAATAAATTACCACATATATTTTGTAAAATTATAATTTATTTTGCCCACTTTAATTAAAATTATTTAGTAACATATAAAAAATTTAAGTAATAAAAGTCATTTTGATTTACTATGAAAAAGTCGAACTAAAATTTTTAATAATTAGTTGACGGTATTTATTTTTTAAAATTAATTATATTACTAGAAATAATTTTTACAAGACATGAGACAACAAGAGTATTTTGATAATTATAACTTATATTCTCAGTGATATGTGTTATACACCAAATATTCATTTTAAACATTCCAAGAATTTCATAAAATATTTCCAAGAATAATAATTATCAACCAAGCAAGTCATGTTAAAATACCTGGGAATGATATTCCCAGGAATGTATTCCTAGAAATAAAATACCCAAAAATATATTTTCAAACCTTCAAACAAACGTCCCCTTAGTTTTAATTAAAATATGTTTTTTATTTCTATGAAATGTTAGGCTTTGAAAACCTGTCGTCCTATTTTACCTTTAATTTATACTTCTTCCGTCCCAAAATATAAGAACCCTAGATCAATATTGCGAGAATTAAGAAAAGTGGTTAATTTAATTAAATGCATTAAATTTGTCCAACAAAAAACATTAATTTTCAATTTTATCCTTTCAATCTCTTTCTATCATCTCTCTCTTAATTAATGTTTTGGATTTATCAAAATTGGTTGAGTAGCAAGGGTACAATGGTAAAAAAAATTTAAATGTGCACAAAAATTTTTAAAAGGTCCTATAAAATGTGACAAGTAAAAACTCTCTAAAAAATCTTATATTTTAAGACAGAGGGAATATAATTGTATTATTGTAAACGCAACATTTCAACTGAAAATAAAATTAAATTAAGTTAACTTTTTATTTGTCCAGCATTTGTCTATGTATGAAAATTAAAGTGATGCATGCATCAATTGACATATTGATTTTTTCTACGCTTGACATATTGACTTTAAAGACTTGAATATTTTTCATGTATATATTATTATTTATAGAATATTACTACTATTCCTTAATATTTTTAATCACTTTTTTTTTTTCAATATCAATAACCATTTCAAAACGTACTCAAAACATTAATAATCTTGTTTATTTGATTACTAAATTATTTTTTTAGATAATTAATAAAATCTTACTTTCATAAAGAAATTATTTCCTGATAAACATAAATTAAACGACTTTAATTAATAATATATTTAAAAATATTAAATAAAATTAACTTGAAATGCCAAATATAAGTTATTTTAATTAATTTAAAATTAAATATTTCATTTTAAAATTTAGTAAGTGTAAATATGTACTAAGAAGCCCTATATTTTGAAAGTGACTCTGATTTATTTTTAGAGTTGACAATTTTTACTTTCAAACAAATAGATTAACCAACTCACATGGATATATATTTAATGGTGTTCTTTTTTTTCATCAGGTATATTTCTCAATTGACAATAAAAAATTAATTCAGTTGAATCAGAAAGATAAAAAAAATTAGTTCAATATTTTCTAATAAAGTGTTTTTTTTTGTACATACAGTTCCTAATTAATATGATTAATTAATTAATTAAAAGACCCAATTACTGTATTTATTATCTGTATCAAAGTTCATAATTAATGTTAGAATTTTTTTTATAAGAAAATAGTATAATTGGGGTTCTTGTACTTACACGCGCATAATCACATATTTCTATGTGCTCACTAACTGAATTTATGAGATAATGTTTGGATTCTTTGGGCCTTAATGTCGCGTTTAATATAAAAAGAAAATAATTAATATTGGGGCAAATGGTACAGGTGGTGGTAGACCCAAAAAAGTTTGACAATTTGAAAGTTTCACCTTACTAATCATGAACATATGCATGCATTCTTATTTTTGTGGTGTAAGATATTTGCATTAATATTCCTTATTATTGCTAATTGGCTTTTTTTTTGTTTGAACGAAAATGGAACCACGCGTACGTATAAATAATAAATGGAATGAATGTGTCGGGAAAATGTTTGGAATTGGTCCCTAGATCACCTCGAATATGTATTTGATTTAGATTTTAGTAAAATAAAAAGTAAAAAATATATGATAAATATAAATTATTAATATACACAAATTAAGACGATGTAATAAAAATAAAAAAATTTAACTTTAATTTAAAATAATTTTAACCAAATTAAAAGTAAAAATAAACCGTCATAAAGTAGGTTGTTAATAGTGATAATAAGGTGTTGCTTATAAGAAAATAGCAATTTCGTAAAAATTGATCTTTTTACAATGTTTATTCTTCTTAGCACACATCATGAAAATGATTCCTCATCTTCAACATCACACTCAAAAAAAAGAGAATTTTTTATCCATTTTTTTTAAAGTAACAAGTATTCTTCGTGTGGAATATAATTATATTTGAGTTAAAAACATTTACGTTATATTGAATTTTATTTTCCTAACAAAAGATTTTTTTTTTAAATTTATAAAACCCAAGCTGAAACACTTACTTGACTAATTAAATACAGTATAATCAAACATGTACGCTTTAGAGGAGAAAATTACACATTTTTGTTGACATTTGTACTTATTATAGGAGACTTTACTAGTTTGTGAAATTATACTTTTTTTTTTTTGAAAGCAATAGTCATTGTAATAGACTAACAAAAGAAAAGTAAGTAAATTTTTGTGTAGGTGTAATAAGTACAGATTTTTTTAAAAAAAAATTGATGTAATTTTTTTGAATTAAAACAATCTCCATCTCCCATATCTTGTTAGAGTTCATTAAATAAGATTTAAATAGATTTTTTGTTTTTATACAATTGATATTTTTTTTTTTAGTCTTTATAAAATATATTTTCATTTTGGTCTAACATAATTTAAAACTTTTATTTTTAGTTCCTACATACTTTATTTCACAATAAGGACAAATTTTGTTTTTAGTTCTTGGAACTTAATTTGTTTTCTTATTTTGTCCTAAGAAACTTTAATATTTCATTTTTCCCTTGAAAAAATGTGATTAAAAAAACTAACATTACAGATTAAAAATAAATTTTTTAAAATAAGTTGGATCAAAATAAAAAAAATAATTGTAGAGACTGAAGTGAAATTTACTATCTCTAATCCTTTTTATAGAGATAAAAAGTGATTTTTTTGTCTTATTTATAAAAAAAAAAATATAGTACTATCTCCGGTCCTAGTTATAAACAAAAAAAATTTGAAACTCCTTGGTCTAAAATATAAGCAAATTTTAACTTATATCTTCTTATTTAATGTTAATTTTAAGCATTTTTCTCATAATCAATGTCATTTGACCTATTCAAATGAAAGATAGAGTACTTTTTTGTAATTAAAACTTGTCTTTTTAAATAAAATTAAGAGAATTAAACACAAAATAACCAATTTTGTTAGGATGCGTAAATTATGTTTTTTTTTTTGTTTTTAACCAGGATGGAAGGTAGTACTACTTTTTGCTATATTAATTGCATAGAAAACATAAATGCTCATTTTTACCCTTTTCTTTATTATGAGCATACATATTTCCAATGTAAGTGGGTATATTAATTATAGGGGCATTTTGAAAATTCTATCACATCATTAATTAAAAAAAATATCATTAAATATGTTTATTGGTCTTGATCAAATGAATCCTATGTTTCTTATAAAAAGGATCGAATAAAGTACTCTCTTCGTTCTGAAATATTAGTCACTTTAAGAGATTTTATATAGATTAAGGAGAACAATTAATTTCTATAGAATCTAACAAAAAATGCATAGGTAAACTAAATTAATTATTAACTTTGAGGTTTACTCAATAGCTATTGACTATAAAAATAATAAAAATGCTAAACAGTGCCCTTAGGGCACTAGTTTAGATTATAAAAATAGTAATATTTTATTAAAAATGGTATAATTTAATGTTTCGAAACTTGAAAACCATTTAATGAATGCTTTTTATAGTAACTCCAATCATTTTAAAAGGTGTATTTATTGCAACTTAACAAGTGTCCTTAGGGCACTATTTAGCATGACCCTAAAAATAATAAAAGTGAGAAAAGTTAATAAATATAGCATTGGTAATATAAATGTGACAAATATTTTGGAACAAATTTTTTTACTAAAGTGACTAATATTTTAGAACGGATGAAGTACCAATTTTGTATTAACTAAAAATGAAAATTTAAAATTTTATTAGACCAAAACAAAAAGAAAAAAATTTATAAGGACTAAAAAAATATTAAATTGGTCCATGATGGAGGACTAATTTGGTAGACTTTTAAATTTTTGGAGGACTAATCTAGTGACAAAGTTTTTTGGGACCAAATTAGTGACAATGTGATCTTTGAAAGATTAATTTAATGGAAAATTTTTTTAGAAGACTAAATTGATGACAAGATAATCTTTAAATGATCAAATTGATAGTTAACTCTAAGAACTACTAAAACGACTTTAATAAATTACCATAAAAACCCTTTGAATAAGGGACAGGCAGTTAGTGGTGTATAATTTTGTTTACGAGGTAGATGGTAACCAACTAACCATAGCTATTTGATCCTTCTAGCCCTTTGCTTTCTAAATTCCAAAAACCCAAAAGTGTCCAATGCACATATTCTCACATAAAAAAAGAAAATTTTAAAAAAAGTGTGACCCTGCACATTGAATCATTATCAAATTTCATTAAATTAACTTTTTATTTTTTATGCATACATTTGAGTTAGTTGAATCAAGACATAGTTGATCTTTGATAGTGACCTATTTGGCATTTTACAATATGACTAGGACTTGACCCTCAATATCCTTGTCCCTTTCTATACCAATAAATTAAAATCCCTTCCTCTTCTCCATCTCTCCTTTCATTCCTTCCCAACACACACTCTCTCAACTCCTCAATGTGGTTTTACGAGCATCGGCACCTATTGAGACAAAGATGATGATTGCAGCTTCAGAGATCGACATAGACGCCGGAGAAAGATTGATGGTGAATTTGGACGGTTCGAGAAAGAGTAATAGTATTACTAGTCATAGTAATTGTTGTGCATGCATGATAAGGTACTCGGTGTTGATTTTGGCGATTCTTACTTTTTCGGTTTTGGTTCTACCGTTAGTGTTGCCTCCTCTGCCTCCACCTCCTTTGCAACTTCTCTTCGTTCCGGTTTTTATCTTGATTCTCCTTTTTTTCTTAGCGTTTTCTCCTTCTTCGCTTCCAAATATGCCTGCACTTGCTTCTTAATGTCAATGGAAGAAGAACCTTCTTTAGATTTTCAAATCTATCTATGTGTAGTATAAGATCTAGGAAGAATAATAAGCAATGTGGAAGAATCTGAGGTTTTTTTTATTGCTTTCTTTTTCTTTTTCTATGTTTGGTAAAACAACCGTACTACACCATTGTACTACACCAATGTACATATTAAGAGGTATATTATTTTATTTTTCTTACTTCGCATTATTAATTAAATATAGTACTGTTTTTTTTTTGTTTCCTAATTCCGATTTGAATTCTTTGCGGAGGTAATAAGTTAGCACACTCTTCTTAATTTAGTTTTTTTTTCTCTCTCTCTCTCTAATTTCCTGCTCTGCAAAGTTAACTTGTTAGTTTCCCAAACTGAGAAGTACAGTTAAACGAATGGAACTCCAAAAGTAAAATAAAAAAAATGAAGAGTAATACATTCAGGTTTAATTTCAGGGTCATTGAAATAATGGTTTCATGAAAATGATGAAAAGTGTGTTTGGTTTGGAATTACTACTTTTTTTTTCTATTTTTTTTTAAAAATTAGAAAGAAAAAGGAAGGTTTTGCGTATTAATAATGTTGATTTAGGGGGGATGTATTATTTGACTATTTAAATTTGTTTTGATTAAGTCTTGTGAAATTGGTTGTGTAGATGATAAAGTGTTGTGTACAAAAATTTGGGAACAAGATTGTGGAATTAACTACTAGTAGCATTTAGTCAATACTAGCCATTACTAAGCCGAAAGTACAAGTTCTCAGCATCAACATGATATTTTTTATATATAAATAAATAAATGGGAGAACCAAAGTTAGAATGGGTATACGGTCTACGACCACGAACCGGCTTGCAAAACTTGTGGTCCACGTGATTTTGAGCTAAGAAAAATTAAGAGTATTATTTATAGGGTCTTGATATTCAGTGTCCTAAGGGTATTAGTTAAGGTTACTAGAAATAAAAAAATAATCATAAGAGTATATTATTTTGTTTTTCGGGAATACAAAAAAACTGCACATTCCAATATCTTTTTACTAAACTGGCACTATTTATCATTTGCTTTATTTATTAAGTGAGTTTTGAGAATTAGTCTATTTAAATTTTGCAATTTAAATAGGTTTGGCCTGCGAGTTTTCTAGTTGGCTTGGAGCCCACGTCTAAAATATATAAAAAAAAATATTAACTCCATTTTATTTTTTTTTAAATTTGTGTGAAACTTAAATTTAACAATAAATTTATTATGTATTTTTAAACCAAATTTTTTTATTTTAAAAAATTTAATACTAGACGGCTTGCAAGTTAAGCCGTTTAACTACGAGTTTATTCGACCCACACTAAATACTGTACCATTTAAAAATTAGGGTTCGCTAATGAACCTGCTTAACTAGCGAGCCAAGAGAGACAAGTCTGACCCATATAACTAGTTGTAACTAAAATTAAAACCTAAAATTTTATGCATTAATTTTTTTATTTATAAGAAAATAACATAATTGAGAATTGAATCTCGTATCCACACACAGATATCTTCATATGCTTACTAATTGAGCTACATCACACACCTAATTTCAATTAAGTAAATAAAGTGCTATATAAAGTCATAAAAAGTTGCATGTATGTAATTAAAAATATTGACATTGAAAATGGAAAATATTAACATACATTTACAGTTTAACTTTATTTTTTGGCAGCTTTATTTGCTTTGACGTACTTTCATTTTATTTTACACTGCTGTCATGGATTCTTTACTAAAAGTGGAAATAGTGTTACTAAAATAATCCACTGAATCTTCATTTCCCATCATTTCTGTGGGTGAAATTTGTTCATCCATCATTTCACCATCCAATCCCAAAATCATTTTTATGATATTTTCGTAAATATATTGTTTGACTAATTTAAGGTAATTATTTTTACTAACAAATAATTTGTTTTATTGTATATATTTTATTTCTTTTGAATAAATTGTCTCGAATTTGAGTATTATGAACGGAGAAAAATCTAGGAAAAGAGCTAGATTTGTCATGGTGGAGCAAGGTGTTTTACTATGTTCGAACATAATTGTCTTTTATAAATAATAAAGTAATGTTATATTTTTCTAATAATCCTCCTAATTATCTTTTTAATATTATATAAAGTATAAAATTAAATGCACTTTCAATTTTAAAAATATAAAAAGCATTAAAACATTTTTTAATGGGTAATTAGGAAGATCTTTAAGAACTTGAATTATAAGAATTTTGAATTATTCTAAATACTAGTAATATTTATAATTAGAGAAAAAGGAAAATTTATTATATTTTATAATTTTGTTCCCTAATTAATGTACGATTTCATTCTGACTATTCTATTTTGAGCGCTTTGAATGCTTCATTTTTTCCATAACCCTTTTTTTTAAATTCTTTAAATTACATACTAATGCATAACCATTTTCTAATGAAATTAAAAAGTTAAAAAATATTATGTCTCAACAAAATTTAGTGCAAAAAATAATACTTATAATTGCAGGTTGGTCCCAAAGTTCCATGACTTCTATCAATAATGTATGATTTTAACATTCTTTTTGAGTGCTTTTATAGTATCTTTCTTGTGAGGATCATTCTTTTATCTTTTATTTAGTTTTTTCTTAAAATTCTAACAAATTTTGTTGAATTACAATAATTATATTTTCCTTCTTTAATTAAAGTAAAATTTATCGAATTAAAGTTACTGAAAATTAAGTGTGTAAACATTACTGTTCTGAAACCCCTTTGTAGGTCCTTTAATATAATTTTTGCAAAATTTTATTTGTAAATACTTTCTCACAAAAAATACAAAATATGGAATGGGGGCCCGGAAGCAATTTAGGAAGAATGTAAATGAAAACAATGATTGCTGCTTCACCGGATACTTCTCACTAACTTGTCCCATAAATTAAGTTAATTGAATTCGGCAAAGGGGATGAACATATATATATATTAGGGATAATTACTCAAACCCCCTAATGTTATTTTTTTTAATGGTGTTTTTATGTATATTTTGCATTTTTTTTAAAAAAATTATTTTACCATTTATTACTTTTATTACTTTTATTTGATTTTATCATTTTTGTAATGAATGTAGAAATTTCAGGAAATAAGTGTAATTTTGAAAACTTGAAGGAGGTAAATGTAATATAAACAAATCTTGAGGGAGATTAGTGTAATTATCCCTATATTTTATTATGAGATTGATGTGTTTTTTCATCAGCAATATTAAATAAAAAATGTTTCATGTATCATTCTTGTTAATTAATATATATACTTCATAATTTTTATGTTTAAAATTTAATTTTTATTATAATTAAATATTAATAATAACAATTTTTTTAACCTGTGCAATATTACACAAGTTAAGAAATAAAAAAAATAATACAATTTTTAATGTATATTATACATAATCTCATTAAAGTTATAATTTTTTCTATACAAAATTTTCACCTTTAATATTTTATCTTGTGTATTACTCCCTCCGTCCCTATATATAAGACTCTCTACAAAAAAGGCACAAGAATTAAGGAAATTAGTAAATCTAGAAAAATTCATTAAATTTGTGTAGCAACTTGTCATTTTTTTCCTATTTACCCTTAATTATTAAAATCAATAGTATTACTCTCTTCCCTCTAAATTAGCCTTCTCCAATTATAATAAGAGAGAGAATTTCTCTCTCATCAATTTCTTACATTTATTGACTTTGAATCACACAAAAGTGGTTGATTAAATAAGAGTAATATAGTAAAAAAAATTTAAATGTGCACAAAATTTCAAAAAAATTCTTATAAAAAATGGCAAACAATTTTGTTTTAAAGATTCTGTTGTGAACTATGTTGTGAACTAACACAAACTAAAGAGAATATAAAATAAAGTAAAGAGAAGACAAGAGTAGAGAGGAAGAGAGAATATTGTTTATTATATTTCATCATTACAATAGAGTCCTATTTATAGGCATGTATCACATACCTTAGGAGACAATACACATAATGAGGAGTCAATACACATAATGGGTAATAACATTAGGAGTTATAAGAAATGCTTAGGATCCCTTTGTAGCATAGGATCCCTTGGTGAACTTGAAGGTGGACATCCATTTTATAACTTATTCATAACACTCCCCCTTGGATGTCCATGATTTTAGAATGTGTCTCGTTAAAACCTTACTAAGAAAAACCCAGTGGGAAAAACCTTAGTGAAGGAAAAGAGTACATCATTCTTTTAAAATGTCATCAGATACGGTATCATTAAAAACCTTGCAAGGAAAAACCCAATGGGATAAAAAACCTTAGCGAAGGGAAAAAGAGTACAGTCAATATTTATTTCTCCCCCTCATTTAGACCTTCGTTTCTAAGACAACGAAGTCCAATCTTTCTTACTAGTGGTTCAAAAACTTTAGTTGACAACGACTTTGTAAAGAGGTCTTCCAAGTTGTCACATGAGCGAATTTTCTCAACCTTTATTTCACCATCCTTTATAAGATTATGAGAATAAAAGAATTTTGGTGAAATGTGTTTTGTTCTATCTCTCTTGATATAACCTTCTTTCATCTGGGAAATACATGCAGCATTATCTTCGTATAAGATCGTTGGAGTCAATATTCTGGAAGACAAACCACAAGTATCTTGCACATGTTGAATCACAGATCTCAACCAAACACATTATCGACTCGCTTCATGTAATGCTATAAGTTCCGCATGATTGGAAGATGTGGATCCTTCATTTTGTTTCGTGAATCGCCATGAAATGGTTGTACTACCATGTGTAAACAAGTATCCTGTCTGTGAACGACCTTGATGAGGGTCAGACTTATATCCAGCATCTGCATAGCCAATTAAGTCTGACTTTTAGACTTATTCGAGAAAAATAAGCCCATATCTATTGTACCTTTAAGGTAGCGAAGTATGTGCTTAACACCATTCCAATGCCTTCTTGTAGGACAAGAACTATATCTTGCTAGTAAATTAACAGCAAATGCTATATCAGGTCGAGTATGACTAGCAAGGTACATTAGTGCCCCAATTGCACTAAGATAAGGTACTTCAGGACCAAGTAGTTCTTCATCATTTTCTCGAGGTCTAAAAGGATCTTTGTTCACATCAAGTGACCTTACAACCATTGGGGTGCTCAATGGATGTGATTTGTCCATATAAAACCGTTTTAATACCTTTGCTGTATAAGCCTTTTGATGCATTAAAATTCCATCATTCAAATGTTCAAGCTGTAATCCAAGACAAAACTTTGTCTTTCCCAAATCCTTCATCTCAAATTCATCCTTTAAGCAATTTACAGCTTTTGGAACCTCTTCAGGAGTCCCAATAATATTTATATCATCAACATATACAGCAATTATGACAAATTCTTTGCCAGATCTTTTTATAAAAATACATGGACAAACTGGGTCATTCTTATATCCTTTCTTCAATAGATATTGATTAAGGCGATTATATCACATACGTCCAGATTGCTTTAGTCCATAAAGAGATTTATTCAATTTAATTGAATAATTCTCTCGAGAACTTGACTTATATGCTTCAGGCAAATGAAATCCTTCAGGGAGTTTCATATAAATATCATTTTCAAGTGAGCCATACAAATACGCCGTAACAACATCCATTAGGCGTAAATCAAGCTTTTCGCGTACTGCTAAACTGATTAAGTACCGAAAAGTAGTTGCATCCATCACAGGCAAGTATGTTTGCTCAAAATCAATACCAGGTCTTTGTGAAAAACCTTGAGCAACAAGTCGTGCTTTGTATCTCACAATTTCACCTTTTTCATTCCTTTTCCACACAAAAACCCATTTGTATCCAACCGGCTTTACGCCTTCGGGTGTGCGTACCACGGGACCAAAAACTTCGTGTTTTTCAAGCGAGTTCAGTTCTGCTTTCATGGCATCTTTCCACTTTGGCCAATCATTTATTTGTGCACATTCTTTAACAGATTTCGGTTCTTAATCCTCATCATTTATTGATTCAAGAGCTATTTTGAATGCAAAAATATCATCGACTTCAATTTCATGTCGATTCCATTGTATTCCATCCATGACATAATTTATTGAGATCTCAGTATTTTCAATAATTTCAGGTACCTGAGTTTCTTTTGAAATTGAAATATCAATTATGTCCGAGGATTCTTGAGGAACCTCTATGTCCTCAATTTGACCATCTTCTTTCTTATTTCTTTTTCTTTTCCGAGGATTTTTATCTTTGGAACCAATGGGTCTGCCACGTTTCATTTTGGCTTCAGACTCATTTGCAACTTTAGATTGCCCAGCAGGGACATCAATCTTTATTGGAGTATTAGCAGCTGACACATATGATTTAGTTACTCCTTTTGGGTTAGTAAATGCATTTGGTAATTTATTAGCCAAACTTTGCAAATGAATTATCTTTTGAACTTCTAGTTCACATTGTTTTGTACGAGGATCAAGATGAGATAAAGATAATTCATGCCAACTTATCTTTTTATCCAACTGCTTAGTTTCTCCCCGTAATGTTGGGAAAATAGATTCATCAAAATGGCAATCAGCAAAACGAGCTGTGAATAAATCTCCCATCAATGGCTCAAGATATTTTATTATGGACGGAGATTCGTAGCCAATATATATTCCCAACCTCCTTTGAGGACCCATCTTTGTGCGTTGTGGTGGAGCAATTGGAACATATACCGCACTTCCAAATATTCTTAGATGGGAAATATTTGGTTCCTGACCAAAAACCAATTGTAAAGGGGAGTACTCATGATAACTTGTAGGCCTGATGCGAACAAGTGCTGCTGCATGCAAGATTGCATGTCCCCAAGCAGAAACGGGAAGTTTTGATCTCATTAGCAATGGTCTTGCAATTAATTTTAGACGCTTGATGAATGATTCTGCAAGCCCATTTTGAGTATGAACATGTGCTACAGGATGTTCAACATCAATTCCAATTGATATACAATAGTCATTGAAAGCTTGAGATGTAAATTCACCAGCATTATCAAGGCGAATTTTCTTAATTGGATAATCAGAAAAATGTGCTCTCAAACGAATTAGTTGAGCTAGTAATCTCGCAAACGCCTGGTTGCGAGTGGACAATAAGCAAACATGTGACCATCTAGTTGACGCATCAATCAAAACCAAAAAGTATCTAAATGGTCCACATGATGGATGTATAGGTCCACAAATATCACCTTGAATGCGTTCTAAAAAATTGAGAGATTCACTTCCAATTTTTGTAGGTGATGGTCGAATAATTAATTTTCCTTGAGAACAAGCAGCACATAGGAAATTATTCGATTGAAGAATCTGCTGGCTCTTCAAATTGTGCCCATAAGAGTTTTTAATTATTTTTCGCATCATAATTGATCCAGGATGGCCTAATCGTTCATGCAAAGTAACAAATGCACTTTTTTCCGTAAACTTCTGGTTTACTATAGCATTTGTTTCTATTGTATTAATTTTTGTGTAGTACAAACCGGAGGAAAATGAAGGTAATTTTTCCAATATACATTTCTTATTTGAAATGTTCTGAGTGATGTAAAGACACTCAATATTTCCTTCATTTGTTGTCTCAATATGATATCCATTTTTGTGAATATCCTTAAAACTCAATAGATTTCTTTGAGACTTTGGAGAATATAAGGCACTCTCAATGTGCAATTTTGTTCCTCCGGGTAACAAAATATTAGCTTTTCCAGAGCCTTCAATTATATTTGCACTACCAGATATAGTACTAACATTGGCGTCTTGTATCATTAAATTATAAAAATACTTCTTATTTTTAAGAATAGTATGCGTTGTTGCGCTATCTGCAAGACATATATCTCTATTATGGATGCGATCACTCATTCTTCATAAAATAAAATAAGATTGAATTAACGAGTGAACACAACTAAAAATAACAATAAATAATAAGCTGAAATTAAAACCCAAAATTTTATTGCTTCCATAGAAATTGAGAAATACATCAAAGAAAAATTAAAAAAAAACTGGAAATACATAAAAATTCACTAACATGAAAATAAAAGCATTTTATTTTTGGACACTTCCATCTCCAATAAGGTGGTCAATTTTTCCTTCTGGATGAGCAAAGAAATCACCAATTTCCAAGTGAGTAACATCCATTTGATCATCATCATCTATACCAGCAAAATTAGTCTCTATTCCTTTCCCTTTATTTTTAAGGGACTCTTGGTATAGATCAATAAGATGCTTTGGTGTACGGCAAAGACGAGCCCAATGGCCTTGGCTACCACAACGATGACAAACATTTTTTGTATGCTCGCTTTTCACACCCTTTGCCTTTTCATTCTTTCCACTATTTTTCCACTTCTGATGGGAAAATTTAGAATTATTACCACGACCATAACCACGCCCACGTCCACGTCCATGGCCATTATTTCGGCCGCGACCACGACCATTATTTTGTCCTTGGTCATGTGATGCAACATTCACTTCTGGGAATGGAGCAGTTCCAGTTGGACGAGACTCATGATTTTTCATCAATAGCTCATTATTTTGTTCAGCAACAAGAAGGCAAGAAATTAATTCAGAATATTTTTTAAAACCTTTTTCACGATATTGTTGCTGCAAGAGCACATTGGATGCATGAAAAGTAGAGAATGTCTTCTTTAACATATCACTTTCTGTGACCGTTTCTCCGCATAATTGCAATTTAGAAGTGATTCTAAATAGTGCAGAGTTATAATCGCTTACATTCTTAAAATCTTGTAAGCGTAAGTGCATCCATTCATATCGAGCTGTTGGAAGAATTACGGTCTTTTGGTGGTCATACCTTTCCTTCAAATTTTTCCAAAGAACCGAAGGATCTTTCACAGTAAGGTACTCATTTTTGAGTCCTTCATGGAGGTGGTGACGAAGGAAGATCATGGCTTTAGCTTTATCTTGACTAGATGTTTTGTTTCCTTCTTTGATTGTGTCACCAAGACCTTTTGCATCTAAATGAATTTCTGCATCTAGTATCCATGACAAATAATTCTTTCCAGAGATGTCAAGTGCCACAAACTCAAGATTGGTAAGATTCGACATTCTGAGTATTAAAAAAAATATATATTTTAAATATATATAACATATATTCTTCAAATATTAAATACGAAAGTGATATTTTCACTTTTAATTAGTATTGAAAGAAATTCATAACCAAAATATATTTTAAATGGAATAATTGAAATAATATCATTTAATAGAATTTAGAATTTGAATAATAAACCAAACATAAATATAATTGGAATAACATATTTAAATATTCAGCAACTAATTATAAATTTACCATTCAATTTTATTAGTCTGAGGCAATTCTAACGGCCAGTTCGGAGACAAGTATAGCATATTTTAAATAGTTAGAAACATAAAATAAATTTGCTAGAATATAAATGTTAGAGACAAAAAGTAGAAGTAAAAGAAAAGCCGGAGCGCGGTAGACTAATCAGGACCGGCTTGAGAAGGAAGAGAGAGTTAAGGTTAGATTCTAGAAATTAAAAGTTTAGAAGTTAAGTTGTTCTTACTCTAGATCCCAACATACCTTTTCACCAGAGCTTTCGTGCTGATAACGTGTTGTGAACTAACACAAACTAAAGAGAATATAAAATAAAGTAAAGAGAAGACAAGAGTATAGAGGAAGAGAGAATATTGTCTATTATATTTCATCATTACAATAGAGTCCTATTTATAGGTATGTATCACACACCTTAGGAGACAATACACATAATGGGTAATAACATTAAGAGTTATGCTTAAGATCCTTTTGTAGCATAAGATCCCTTGGTGAACTTAAAGGTGGACATCCATTTTATAACTTATTCATAACAGATTCTTATAAACAGGAACGGTGAAAATATTTCATAAATTCAAAAAATCTAATAATAATAGTGATACATCAAACACTACAAATATTTAATAGTAGTATTGACAAAACAGAAACAGAAGCACGCAACCCGCACGCCACTTAGCACTAAGCTTTTTCTTGAAACCATGCAGCATGAGGGATTCCAACCAACATATTCATGGGTGCCATTCCTATGCCACGTCACCCTCTTTTTTTTATAATCATTTATTATTTTTTTATGTTTATTTATTATAGTTAATGAAATTTTATAAAAAAATAATAGAAATAATTAATATAATAATAAAAAAATAAATTAAAGATATTATATATGTTTTTTAATTTTTTAAAAAAATAATATTAATTAATTTTATTTGTAATAAGATCTTATAATATAAAATAAAACTATTATAAAATAGTAAACAAATAGACACAAATTAAATTAAACAATATAAATATATATATCAAGAGACACTCCCATATTGCCCCTCATACACTCCTGACTCCGTCGGCGGATTATGTTCATTGTTTGTTCAAATTTCCTATGATGTCTTTTCGTCAATGATTCAATGGAATAAATTGATTTTGTATGATTCAATGGAATAAATTCATTTTGTAACATTTTACGGTCTCTTCATTTATACTTTTATTATAAAAAAATATCTTTTAAAAAATAAGAATTTTTGTTGGATCTGTTTTATGATCTGAATTATTATAAACAAGAGTAATTTAATAACATTACTCAAATAGGATAATTAAAAAGATTTTTAAAAACTTGAATTAAGAAAATTTAGAATTATTAGACATTCAATTTTAAACTAGGATAATTTTTGGGTCTAGAAATTTTGTGTACCTTTAAACTCTATCACTTACAGCTTAATTGATAGTGGTTGTATAAATCATAAAAGGTCTTTTTATATGGACAAACTATTTGTTATTAATTGATAATGATTTTGTGGAATCTGTGACTATATTTTTTAGGTTATGAATTCAAATCATAAAAGTTTTTTTAAGAGGATAAATCATTTTAGATAATAGCAAAACTTAAATTAAAAATACACGATAAATTTTTATGGTGGAGCTCTTCAAGTGGAACTCTTTGCAATGAAAGTGGCCCTTGATCATGCTTGGGAATTGGGTTTTCATACACTAATTTGTGAAACTAATTGTTTGATAGTTGTTAATGTTATTGCTATTGATGTTAACACCGATCGACATTGGTTACGTGACATTATTATGCGGGTTAGGAGTATAGTTCAACGCCAATGAGATGTTTCTGTTGTTCATATTTTTCCGGATTCGAACAAAGTTGTAGATTCATTGACCGACTTTAGTGTGCATCATGACTGTTCTTCAAAGCATATTTGAAAAAGTCCTCCATCTTGAATAATTCCTTTGCTCCGTAATAATATTAATCTTTAGTTTTCTTGTCTTTGTTTTCTTTTCCTTTTGTATCAAAAAAAGATGGTCATAGGTCAAAGTTAGGTCATTACTATAAACAAATAAAAAGAATATCTTTTTAATGTAACATTGAACCCTTCACAAATGACCCTGAATCACATATATAGACACTTGACCATGTCATTAAAGTTTTGCCAACGTCTTAATTGGCTTACAAAAATATTTCCCTTACAACTACTATTTTTCAATATAACTTACAATTTCGTTCAATTCAAAACTTTTTTTTATCGGAGTTATAAGTTATATTGATGAATAATAGTTATAGGTATATCATTTTTTATTGGCTTATCATTTTATAGGAACTTTACGTGTTTACAACTATATTTTTAGAGTAGAATATCATTTTGGTCATATAAAAATACTTGTATCATGAACATACTGTTGTGTAAAATTTTATTAACATATATTTTAGTCATTAAAAGATTGAGAATGTCACTAAATTAGTTCTATGTTACAACGAAAGACCAATATGATAATATTCGATCTCAATCTTTTGAAAACTAAAAACAATAATAAAAAAAATCTCACTATCGTGGTCTCTCAAAAAACTTTTGTATCGTCATTTTAGTCTTAAAAAAAAATAATGTCACCAAATCAAAATAAAGAACTAGATGATATTCTACATTTTTAAGGACTAATTTGAGTGCCTTTTGAGAAGCAAAATAAGGTTTTTAAATTTCACTAAATTGGTCATATAGGACCATAATTTTGGTAATGTTTTCAATTTTTCAAAGACTAATATAATAATAACAAACATATTGTAAAATTTATATTGGTGATATAGTTTATTTAGAAGACTAAAATACATTTTGCCATTTTATTATCATTGTTAATATAAATATGGATGACAATGGATAAGATATAGGTAGGTACTATAGTACCCATCTTCATACTCACGTGAGTAGCAACTTCAATCTTCGCCCTCATTCTTTCTGACTATCTAATACTTCTCTTATTTTATACCTTAGAATTTTAAATTTCATATTTTTTATACTATAAAACAACATTGTTATTTAATATTTAAATCTAAAAATCCACATAACAGATAGCATCAATGCAAATATATTTATATCAAATTAAAATTATCCAAAGGTCTTTACAACACTAGGGGCTCATTTGGTGGATATGATAGGATAAGGATAGACAAGATAAAGAAATTGGATAAGAGCCATATATGATAAGAACTAGATAAACTCTTATTCTATCTAATGTTTGATGCCTACCAAATAACAGACATGATAAGATTGTATTATCACAATTATATTTTAGTTAAATCATAATGTAGTAAATATTTTTTAGCATATTATAGTAAATATTATATTAATTATAAATAAATAGTAAATCTAGATTATTTAATTATACTTAATTTTTTTTATTTTAAACTTTCATATTTAAAATTAAAAAATAATATCATATATAACATACCCATAAAAGAATTAAGCCAAACTCTTTTTGATTCTGCAAATAATATTATTATTTTTTAAAATAAATTACATAATAATCAATATAGTACTCATAAGTTATATTGTGTCACAAATAATCATATTTTAATTTTCTTTAGAATTTTGCTCTCTAAATTTTTTTATGAAACTTTCTCAAGTTATTTTTTTAAATATTTTTTTTTCATAAAAATAGTAATTTTCTTAATTTACACTTTATGTTTTTTTATTATTAATTTACACTTTAAAATTTATCCCCTCAAAAATGATTTTTCTTTCTCTATCGTTCCGTCAATTAATTACATACATGAAAGAGATGGCAAGTTGCATATAGGCATCTTCAATAATATGATTGATAGATGCATGCATGTTTTCCATTTCCAGTTAAAACCAATTCTCACTTCAATAATAATTTTATTCAACAAATGGTCCAATTTGAGGTTAAAATTAAAATTAAATTCTTAATTATGAAAACAAAGCTTTTTTGGTATAGCTGGTAAGTTGTCAGAATCTTATTTGAAACTTAACTTAAGCAACATTATTTACTCATCATTCTTTGGACATTTTTGAAAAATATTTATATATATATTAGCTACTAACTAGCTAGCTCACTTCACATGCGCAATGAAACAAAGAAATTAATAAATTTTAATTATTATGATATATTAATTTAATTTTGATATAGCAAATTGGAGGAAAAAAGCAACCTCGATACAGAGAGAAACAGAGTCATCAATTTCTTTCTAAAAATTTTGGCAGAGAGAAACAGAGTGGTTCATTGAATGGTGCTTCATTTATATATATAGGGCAAGCTATGATCACTAGCTAGCTAGCCAAAACAAGTAGCTACTTTGAGAAATTAGTTAACAATATGTACTTTTTCACCTTTAATTTATTTAATTATAAATGCAAGTTGTCAACTTATTCAAATTCAATTATATAAAGTGTAAAAAGAGCATATAGATTAATTGAAAACTTGTATGGAACTGATTAATTTAACTGAAAAAGCTGGTGTTAGATTTATTATTGTATGGCTCAAAAAAGTTCAGAAGATAAGGACTATTAAAAAAATTGACTTAATCAATAATATAAAACTAACCAAGCCTGTTTTTATTTTTTATTTATTAATTTGAACTTACTTTTTTTAATTTAAATTTTTAACTCAAGTGAGAACATTTTTGGAGTCAAATACGCTAAGTTACAAAAACTCACTTGTAAGCAAAGAATAAGTTGATTTGTGTTTGTGGTTTCTTGATTTTCTTATGTGTGTTGATGGACACATTATAAAATGCATTAAAAATATTACTACTATTTTTAAGGTGTTTTTTTGGGTGCTACAAAAGTTTGGTGGTATTGATGTTAAAATGCAGTGTCACTTAATGAATGGTGCTACATATCACTTTTCTTTAAGAGAATTAATTTTAAAAATATTATATTTTACTACTTTCGTCCCTTATTAAGTATCGTTTTAGAGAAAAAAATTGTCTCATTTTATTTGTCACTTTATAGTTTCAATGAAACATTAATTATATTTTGAGAGATGTGACTCACTGATTAATATGAGTGATAAGAGGTATAATAGGAAGTTGAACAACTATTTGTATAAAAACAATAAAATTAATAACATTTCTTAAATTGTGTGAAATAACTTTAAACGACACTTAGAACGGACGGAGTAGTTAATTATTCAAGTTGAACCATTTATTAAATTTATCTCTAAACTTATACTTATTTAAGTCATTGAATTAGAAATCAAATTTGTCTAAATTACTATATTAAATCTATCAAAATCTCCTCAAATCTCTTTCTAAACCGTGTGCTGTTATAAATATTAAATTTGTAATTAACTCATCATGATTAGATTTAACGCTAACATGTGCTCAAAAAATTATTTAATATTCTCTTAGGGTCCGTTTGATTTGCTAATTTCCAAAGTAAAGTACAAGACAAAACTTTTTGTTCTGTGTTTGATTTAAAAAATTGTCAAGTAACATCACAAAATTTGAGTCACAAGACAGTACAAAATGATAATTTTTTGTACTTCACTAAACCAAGGGACAATTTTCTTGTTCCATGCACAAATTAAGAAAAGACATAATTAACCTTGTATTTTTATTCAGTAGTGTAACTACCTTCCCCATTTTCTCCACTTACGAGGTAGTTTATGTTGTATTTTTTTTTTATATCAATGTTTACATCATTTTTTTGTCATATATAATTAAAATAACGTATTAATAATAAAATAAATTTTAACGGTAAATATAAATATTAAAAAATAAAGAGTTAAAAATATTTTTTAATAATAATTTTTTATATATAATATAATTATTATATTACATAAAATATATTATGTAGTAATTTATTAAATCATGAAATTTTAATTTTATAATAAATAATAAAATAATTATAAAATATTAAAATATTATTTTCTTAGAATAATTTAAGAAAAATTAATAATATAACATGAAGGATATTATTGTAAAATTTATGTTGTGCTTTTTGTTATGTGCATTGAATATCAAACGATATACAACATAAAAAGTTGTGCTGTGCCTCGTAAAACTTGTACAACTACTCACGCATCAAACGCACCCTTTAAGTGCATAAGCTATAAAATTACAGTTTTATTTTAATTTAAAATATGTTGTAATCTCTTGTAATATAAATTATCTCTCTAATACTCTCAATAATGTATGATAAAAAATATAAAATCGTTGTATATGTTACAAATATAAATATTGTTATTTATAAAATCTATAAAAAAAACCATGATATAGTTATATATTTAACAAAAATTAATTTTATAATATATTATTTTTAAATTCTATTATAAATAAAATTGTTATTAACTTATTATAATGAGATAAATGTTATTTTTTTTCATAAATTTTATAATTTTAATCAACTATTTTTGGAAAAACCAAAGAAATATTATTAAGGAGTACAAAACGTATTAAAAAATAATACAAAAGAGTTATAAGAATTAATAATACATGTAGACGAGTTGTTATGCCACTAACCACTAACTTAAAGTATAGACAAAACTAGAGTTGGTCCCTTTTGTCCATAGCCAAGAACGAGCTTTGATCGAGTCTAGCACCATTTTCTCATCTCAAATTGAGTCTTGGAATATAATTTTATTGCAAACAAACCAAACTCTTAGTATTTGAGTTTGAGCATATCCTTATAAACTCAACAATGATCATATCACTACTCAATGTGGGACTTCTAACACGTCTCCTCACGCTCAGAACTACACAGCTGGAGCGTGGACAAACAAACGGGTGGCCCAACAATACGAGACTAATAAATGGATCTAAGATAGGCTCTGATACCATCTTAGTATTTGGGTTTGGGCCTAACTCAATTCTAAAAGCTAGCTTGTAGGATAAAGATTGTTACACCCTTATAAACTCAACAATGGCCATATCACTACTCAATGTGAGACTTCTAACACGCTTCCTCACGCTCAGAACTACATAGCTGGAGCGTGGACAAACATCAGTGGACAAAACAAACGGGTAACCTAACAATACGGACTAACAAACACAAACATCCCACACCACTGCAAGCCAAATAGACTTCTATATCTATTTTTTTTAGACGTTAAATAATCCATTGATTTGACTATAATGATACCTCGCTTGATGATGCAAAGCTACGGATATGCCAAACCATTGTAAAACACCATACCACTTGAATTTTTATAGTGAACTAAAATATACAAGTCCCTTGAATTTTGATGTTTGACTATTTAGGTGTATTTACTTTCAGAATATGCAAATAAGTGTACTAACTTTACAAAATGTGCATATTAATACAAAAACATTAATTTCGTCAAATCTTAGATAGAAAATCGCGTGTGAGTACCATATGATGACTCTTATGATACCAATAATCTAAATAGGGTTTTTGTTGTGAGATTCCTTCGAGCTCTGGTTCGCGTTCTATCATCTTTCTTAAGCTCCTTCCTCTTGTTCTTCTTGTGGTAGCCATAAAAATGGAACAAAGTCATTCTTCACCACATTATTCAATTTGGGGCTCCAAGGGTTCACTGGTTCACAGAAAAAAGAGAGAAAATTGTGTAGGTACCCTGTTTATTTCATCCATGTCAAAATTAATGTTTTGTATTTATCTGCATATTTCGCAAAATTATTACACATATTTACACATTTTAAAAGTAAATACACCTAAATTCTCATACATCACAATTCAAGAGACTTAAATGATTTTAACCTATGGGAAAACGAAAATGAGATAAAGAATGGAGGCGCATAAGTTTTAATTTTGCAAATAAAACCCTTATATATTAAAAAAATTGTCTTGATATCTAATTAAAGTTATTAAAACTAGAAAAATAATCATAAAAGCACATTGTCTCGTCTTTCTGGAATACAAAAAACTACACATTCTAACATCTTTTTATTACATTTGGATTCTTAAATAGTGCCCTTAGAACACTAAATACTCCCTCCGTCTCAAAATGTAAGACCCTCTAGAGAGTTTTTATTTGTCCCATTTTATACCCTTGCTATTCAACTAATTTTGATGAACATTAATTAAGAGAGAGAAGTGATAGAAAGAGATTGAAAGGATAAATTTAGAAACTAATACTTTTTGATAGGCAAATTTAATGCATTTATATAATTAACCAATTTTCTTAATTTTCACAATATTAATTTAAGAGATCTTACATTTTAAGACCGAAGGAATATCATTTGTCTTAAACAAAAAAACAAACAAACCCCGCGGATCTTTCGGTCGCTTTCAAAACAAGTTTCCACGTCCTGATCTCATGCAGCATTTTCAATTTAAAGTCCAATTTGTAAATTTGAAATGAAAATTATGGGTGACCAAGTCTTGATAAAAAGAAAAAAAAGAAAAAAAGTCTTGATCAAGATCAACATGTTCCCTGATAATCTATTTCAATTAATTTTCCTTCCTCTTTGAGGGTTTCGTTATAATAGATTTGGAGTAGTATCCCTAATACTCTTAATAATTTTTTTTCTATTGCCAATGAAAAACAAATTAAAGTTGAGTTACAAATGAACCTTCAAAAAGAAAAAAATATATTTAGGTTAAATTAATTATTTAATTTCTATACATATTTTTTTATTTTCGTTTTAAATCTTATACATAAAAAAAAATGTTCCTTTTAGTCCCTATATTTGCCATCATCTTCACATTAGTCCTTATAGTCGATTTCAATACTATGTTAATTTCGTCCTACGTGACTAAGGGAACTTTTATGAGCCAATTATTGATAGACATATGAATTGTTGATATGGAAATTAATTAATTCTTATACATGTGTTTATTTTTTATTTTAGTTCATGTACATCTACTAGTTTTTTATTTTGGTTCCTATATATTATTTATTTTTTATTTTAGTCCTTATACATATATTATTTTTCGTTTTAGTTCATATAGTTGTTTTTCGTTTTAGTAAGCGTTAATAGTAATATAACGGAAAGATCAAAAGCATTAACAGAGTCACGTATAAAGACTAAAAGGAACATTTTTTTATGTATAGAGACTAAAAAAAATACGTATAAAAATTAAATCATCAATTTAACCAACTATTTATAAGCTGTGAGAAAATATTATTTCTCTTCTTTTCTTTTTCAACAAGATATCTCTCATAAGTAAAAACTAATCCATTCCAATTATAAAAATGACTAAAATAATTTTACTTCTAGTAACAAAAACTTTTTATATACACAATTATGATTGGAATCACTTTCAAAGTATTTACAACCAATAGACCAAGTTTATTTTGGATCAATACTTTAATAGTTATTCACATTTTTTTGTTGGGTATATGAATTAAATTTATGAATGCAATGATTATGTTTGCCAAGAAAAAGTTGTTAAGTAAGGAAGATGCCTGAATCTGGAGATTTGAGACGACAAAAAGATATATTGACTGGTGAACGATGTCGTTTCGTAGCGTTAAGTTGAAATTTGCTTTTGCGGATTTTGTGATGCTTCTAAATGCGAACAAGGCCTTCTTGAAATAATATAACATCATTACACAAACAAAAAGTCAAAGATTTGTTTGAAAATTTTGCATTTATTTTTGACAATGTAACGCAGATTTTAAGCATATGAAAAATAAGATCTAACAAATAACTAAAAAAAAAAAGAAAAATAAGATCTAACATCATGTTTGAATTAAATTATTTTTAAACGTATATTAGATAATTATATTTTGTACTTAAAAAAAATTTATTACTTTTTTAATAAAGAAAATTTTTTTTGTCCTTCAGCTAAAATTTGGATATTATTTTAAAAAACTCCAAATTTGCTTTTTACAGCTTAAAATTATCTTAAAAATCATTTCTAACAGCAAATATATCCAAACAAAAATTGATTGAGTAAAATCGATTATGTCTTAGACAATCGATTTTTTATACATTTTTTTTCATAATTAATCACAATTAATCCAAACACATCCTAAGTTGCCTAGGTGTATAAATTAAGCAGATTATTTATATCACATATTGATATAAAAGGTGTTTTGGTTAAGTTAGGGGAGAAAGAGGGAAGACTATGTTTGAGCTCTTATTTTGATGTTTGATTTTACGTTAAAATTGTTGAAAGTCAAGTGTAAAGTGGGAAGTGATGTCTTACATTGAATGATTAATAGCTAAGTGAAGAGTTTATAAGTGAAAAGATCCTTACACTTAATGTCTTAAGGTTTTAGGTTGCATTGTGGTATCTTTACTTATATTCCTCCCTCTCACCTATACACTCTAACAAAAATAAGATAAATATGCAGATATTTCAAAGTAATTGAAAATAATTGATTTTCATGTTTTTAATTCATCTTTAATCTTTCTTAACGAGAAACCAAACACACAAGTAACTAATGAATAATCTCCATTAAACAATTTTATGAGGAGAAAAATTGTCTCATCCTTTGACGAAATTGAATAAACTCTAAAGCAGTTGGACTCTTAAAAGTAGATGATTTTTTTCTTCTTGTTAAGCAATAATTCAGTCGTTGTACGGCATTTTAGGAAATCTAAAGAATGTATCCTCTCTTTTGTAGGCTTTGTCACTATACGTTTAAGGTCAAATGCTTTTTATGGAAAAGAGGATGATAAGAGCATGGAATTAATAAGAAAAAGATTCATGAAGGAAACTAATCAAGAGCTTGAAGAAAGCATAATTAATTATAGAAGTTTCTTAGAAGAAAATAAGTTCAAACTTTTTGAACAATATTCAAAGCTTGTAATAAATTTTACTAATTATTTCACTTTGAATTTAGAATATTTTTATTAATTATATTAGTGTGTTATTAGGATGATATAATACTCCCTCTTTTTTGAATCAGTGGTATTAAAAAAACTTCTTGGTGGTTCAAACAGTAATCGCTAGTGGTGTAGAAAGCAAAAATATGGTTCTGTTTGTTCTTGTTCTCGGTGATGCAATTGGGCTGGACAAAGAGGGTCTTTACAAAAAAAATGTTAAAAAAAAAAACAAAAAAAAAAACAAAATCACAAAACATGGAAGCATGTTTTCCCTTAAAAATGGGTTGGAACAAGATTTATGGAGTTGCGTGAAAAGTGACGACTTTATTTTGAATAAATGACTAAAATAATCTTTGACTCTGTGACCATTTTTTAAAATAGTCACTAACTTATAAAATCAAAGAAAATGGTCTCAGACTATTTCCTGTATTATTCAAAATGGTCCCTGACTTTGTTCTCTTTAATTCAAAATGGTCCAGCAAAATAATCTTTGACTTTGCTCTCTGTTATTCAAAATGGTTATTCACTTTGTCCTCCGTCATTGAGAATGGTCCATGTCATTTCCTTAAGTGAACCAAAATAACGTGTTTTGGTCCATCGGTGATAGATCCAACTGTCTCGCAGTAGCTTGATAGTAGATCTAGGCGAAAGATTGCAAAAATCAAAGACGAGATGGCTTATAAAGTCATAGATCATTTTGTTTATTTTTATAAGTCAAAGATCATTTTGAATGAAGGACAACAAAGTCAAGGACCATTTTGCTTTGTCTTATTAGTCAAGGACCATTTTGAATGACATAGAACAAAGTCAGAAATAATTTTACTTGGTCTTATCAGTCAAACACCATTTTGAATGACTGAGAACAGAGTCAAAAATTATTTTGCTTGGTCTTATCAGTCAGAGACCATTATAAATAATGGTCACAGAGCCGGGACCATTTTGATAATTTAATCTAACTTTTTTAATTATTTTTTAAAAAAAGAAAAAAAATTGTTGGGTATAAATAGAGGTTTTTGAAGAAAGAAAACGGGATTTTTCTGGAAAAATCAATAAAAAAAAGAGGAGAGTTTATTTTGCCTTCTTTACACTAGATAACTTTGGTTCTCCATCTTCTATAATCATATCCTACCTTCTTTATGTGATTTTATGTGAAAATACCCATTTCTTTATGTGAAAATATTCAAGAAACGGGTGAATTTGGTATATAACAACGGAAAAAGTTTATAAAAAATTCAATTAGTTGAAATGACACAAATATAAATTGAATTGTGAGAAAATAATAAGAAGCAAGATAAATAATCATAGGATATATAATAACAAATGAAATAATTAAGAGAGTAGGGAAAGAGATAATCAAACTTAGTGTTCGGTCACCCTTGTGTCCTACGTTCAGTTCCCAAGCTAGCTCAAGATTTTTCCACTATAATAAAGCTTCCAACAGGTGCTTCAAAAACTTTTATACACTGATTGAGCACTCCTTACATACTTGATTACCTAACCAATGTGTTTGAGAATTAAATACAATCAAGGGATGTCCCACCCTTTGCTCACTAGAGGGATACAATACCCCCACTCAAGATTTAAAAAATATTAGAAATGAGATCTGAATACTCTCTATAAGAATTGAGCAATTTACAAATTGAAATACTAGAGTTAGTAAATCTATCACAAGATAGAACAATCCATCTTAATTGAACTTTAGAAAGAGATAATATGATTATAGTGTGATACTAGAGTGAATAGAGCTTGCTTGATATGTTAGAATGGCCTAAGAACTTGTATTTATAGCCCTTTATCAAAATCTAGCTGTTACTAGTTGTTTATAACTGTTTTGGTTGCAATATTCGAATATGCACTTTCTAGCGTTGAGATATACAAATATGATATTCAAAAATCAGATTCTTGAAGTCGATTGCTATCTTTGAAAATCCATAGCTCCTTCATTATTGTCAGTTTTAAACAAATGACCACTAGTTGGAGAGCTATTTGAGTGTACTTTTATTTGAAACAAGTATCAACTCAATACACAAAGTAGTTTTAGAGATAGTGAATATAAGTCATTTTCCAAATCATGAAAACAAATGCCGACTTAAAAATATCATAGCATTCTCATTTCTTGTTTATTTTTAATAAATGACCACTCATTGGAAAGCTCTTTGAGTTTAGTTTTATATGAAACAAACATTATCTCAAAACTCAAAGTATAATTTAAGTTATGATCAAAATAGTAAACATATGTTAGCTTACAAAACATAAGAAAGACTATTTTCCTAGTTTTGAAATATCACCAAAGCTAGTACATAAAAATATATATGTTTGGGCTTGTTTTTATATTCAAAATAAAAATAAATATTTGATCTCTTTTAAACATAAACCCATTTTTTAATCACATGGCTTTAATGGAAAACCGTTTTTCTCATAATAAAATGTTTCTTAACCGATTTCTTTCGAAAAACACATTTTAACGACTATAGATCAAATCGATGGCTATCAATGCAAGTCCAAGGGCAATCTAAAATGTAAATCCTATCAAGTGATAATTTACTTGCTTCATACTCACTTAGCCTAGGTCCTATATCCATAACATGGTGAAGCCTTCTTGACCAAATCCAAGCTTCTTGAAGTTATCCTCCATAATATATTAAATGCTTGGTCATCGTTCTCTTTCTTGAGTCGAGTATAATTGCTTTTTCCATTTTTCTTGATCTTTGCTCACTCTTGATATATTTGGACATCCTACAAAATGACTTACTTTAAATTCATAGTTAGTCCAAATTTATAATTCAAATATGCTTGGTTTATAAATATATAACTCTCTATCAACCAGTTATATTAACACATTGCATGATTTCTAGATGTAACTTTAGAATACATAATCAAGCATGATATGATTCACTCCATTAAGCTTATATATGTAGCATGTTCATTTATAATTTAATTTTATATTTGTCATTATCAAAATATATTACACACAACTTATTACTCTTATATTTGTTATCATCAAAATATAATATACTACACATACAAGTAGGATAGTTCAAAATCGAACTAAACTAATCTGAACCGAACAAACCAAACTAAAAAATCAAACACCGTAAAAACCAAAAAACAAAAAAATTGGATTTCAAATTTTGGATCCTCTTAGTCAAACTAAACTGAACTTTTTTACTCATACAATATTTTTATAAAATTATAATATTACTCATACTTATACTTATAAATACTTAAATAAAATTAACACCATAGTTTATTTTTCACAGAGTTTTATAATGTAAATATGATATTATTATTATATATTTGTATATAATTTTATTAATTTTAGATCAATTTCAAAATTGAATTTCCTCTCTTTTTATTCAATTGATATATTTTTGGGTGACATTTATTCTATATATTACTTTTTTTTACATTTTATTTAATGTATAATTTTATGTTTACTTTTGTTTATAATTGATAGAAAGTTAAAACCGAAAATTGATCAAATCTAAACCGAAAAAGATTGGATCGGATCATATCAAATTTCTTTAGTAAAACCAATCAAATCAAACCAAACAAAACCGCAAACACCCTATATATAAACACACATACTTCTACATTCCCACCCTTTTGACAATGATAAATCACCAAAGAATAATATGTCAAAATTATATGATCTTGTAAGCATTTCAACCCAATAAACATATAAACATATGTTTGCTTCCTTCTCCCCTTATTTGACATCAACGAAAAGACTTAGACAAGAAATATCAAAATAAAGTATTTTGTTTCTTTATTCTCATCTCCCCTTTTTGTCATTACAATTGATTCAATAATAAGAACATATAACAAGCATGCTTTCAACATATTAGGAATGATTCATTTCAAACATGCCATTTCATAGTGCATCAAAGTGTAACATATGATAGCTAAGGCCATCAAGAGACCATGATATGAATATTCAAGGCAACACATGTTAAAATAGTTACCACTTGTTGAAATTAGGAATTTTTCTCATATAAGACCATCATCTTGATTCAATACATAACTCATCATTGAAAAAACGAAATGATTTTTGCTTACTGCACCAAGATATTTTTTCTTCTGACATTTTTTTCTATGTTTTTGTTTAGGATTTGGACTTTGACTTAGTATTTTAGGCTGTGATCTTTTCTGCTTTCCACACCACAAGGCTTTTGCTCTGGTATTTATTTTTTTTCTTTGCTGCTTTTCTATTTTTGTGGTTTTGGGCTATGATCAAGTTTTTCATGGGCTTCAACCTATTGCTGCTTTCTGAACCACCACGCTTTTTTGGCTGTTGCTTCTTGTGTTTTTGGCTGATACCCAATTTTTGGGTTGAATCAACACATTATTAATTAAATAAGGTGGATGAGATAAGCACCATCCCTATTGGGAGTGACACCATCCATTTTAATATATAGATTTACGATTTTTATATATAAAAGGATGATGAGATTTCCAAAATTGAGTGGTCTCAATCCCTCTCACCTTAAATAAGGTTTAAATAAGTTTTTAGTTCCTACAAAATTGATACTTTTTTGTTTTGGTCCCTAAAAAATATTCTGGCTTAGATAAGTTTTCAGTCTCTATAAAATTGACATTTTTTTGTTTTAGTCCTTACAATTTTTTTTTTTATTTTGAGCTAACTTAATTTAAAACTTTTCTTTTTAATCCCTACAAAATTAATAATTTTTTTAATTCTTACAAAATATTTATTTTGCATTTTGGTCTAATTTAATTTAAAATTTTTATTTTTAATCCTGTACCAAAATAAAAAAAAATTTTATTAAAGGAAGTAAAAACAAAATTTAGTAACTATCATCTATCATCTATTATTATTTTGTTATTGTTCTCTGTTTTTTTTTTTCTTCCAAATTATCTTACTTCACACGTGTTGTTATGTTGTTATTATAGGAGAACACAATGACACATGATGTAGTATGTTATGTTGCTCGGGATAAAAGATGGGGCTTCTTTTCGATGATTACTGGCTTATCCAAAAAAAAAATTACTGGCGTTGATTGTTTTTTTCTTCTCCCCGTTCAGTCGTTTACTTCTTTTTAATTCAGATTTTCTGGTTGTTGCTGTTTTAATATTTTCCGGTAAAATTCGCACGCGAAAAACCCTACAAAATTCCTCATTCATTCGATTCTCTATCTGCTTTGAATTTTGCTGTTTCGAAGATTAGGGGTTATCAGGAGCAATGGCTATTGCAGTTTCAGGGCAACTCAACGTGAATGAATCTCCTACTTGGGGATCCAGAAGTGTTGATTGCTTCGAGAAGTTGGAGCAAATCGGCGAGGGCACATATGGGTTAGTTTCAATTTCTGTGCCTCTTAAGCTTTATGTCTTCAAAATTTTCTTTGATTTGCCTTTTACTGAGAATGGCAGATGAAAATTTACGATGTCAATGGTAAATTATGCCTGTCTATTTCATTTGCACTACGCAACGACACTTTATTAGGGTTATTGGAGAGACTGTTGGGGTAGGTTAAACTACAAACATCTTGAACATGAGAGTTTTAGAACTCTTTATTTTAAATTAAGGTCCGATTCTGTGATATCTTGCTTCAGCATCAGGGTTTTTCTCTTTTGCCACGTTGTTTCTCATTTGGTGGACATAGTTCCTGATTTATTTTACCTTACTTGCCACGTTGCCTTACTGCCATTTGTTTTTATCTGCAGTCAGGTTTACATGGCTAAAGAGTTGAGAACTGGTGAAATTGTTGCTCTCAAAAAAATACGAATGGACAATGAGAGAGAGGGGGTATATATTTAATTTTCAATCATTTATTATATTATGGCTGCATAACATAATTTATTTTTAATTTGCTTCATTTGTGACTTCTGGGTCTGTCTTTTCTGCTTGTACAAAATTATTATTGCACATGCTATTCATCAGTGAATTTGAAGTTGCAGTCACAATCTGTTACCACTTTTGCATTGTGAATTTCTTCTCTGAACTGTATTGTGAATTTGTGGTTTCAGTTTCCTATAACTGCTATACGAGAAATCAAAATTCTAAAGAAACTACACCATGAAAATGTGATCAAGCTGAAAGAAATTGTGACTTCACCAGGTACTCATTTTTTAATGATCTAAGTGTGCTTTGTTGTCAAAAGGATTTATGATTTTAAATTATTTTATTTATGTCTAATGACTAGCATTTTCTACTTCTTCTTTCAGGCCCTGAGAAAGATGAACAAGGGAGGCCAGGCAAGTCACACTCATGTTATATTGTTATTATTCAATTACTGGACAGTAGCACATAATATGCTTTATAATTCTAGACTTATAGCTGTTTGAATATATCCATCAGTTCCTTTTGGCTTTTCTTAGTTCCTTACTAATCTAGTTCATCCTGTCTTTGTTTTTTTTTTTGGGTTTGGGATTGCAGATGGTAACAAATATAAAGGTGGCATCTATATGGTCTTTGAATACATGGACCATGATTTGACAGGTCTTGCTGATCGACCAGGGATGAGATTTACTGTTCCCCAAATTAAGGTACTGCTGTAGTGCTGTTAATACTAATTCTCTTATCTTAATAGTTGTTCATTTTAATGTTGTCTGAGTTGTGTTTCCGTTCCTTAGTGTTATATGAGACAGCTTTTGACGGGGCTTCACTATTGTCATATAAATCATGTACTTCATCGTGATATCAAAGGTCTGTGTATTAAAATGATTGTTTTTATAGTGAATGTTAAATTTATTACTTTTATTTGATGTAATTTGTTGTGTTGCAGGCTCAAACCTCCTCATAGACAATGAAGGAAATTTGAAGCTTGCCGATTTTGGACTGGCTCGATCATTTTCTAATGATCAAAATGCAAATCTTACAAATCGTGTCATTACATTATGGTACAGGTAATTGTTGTCAATTTGTCATGAGATTTTAGTGGGCAAAAAGGAGGAGGGTTATTAGATTTTGGCCAGTGCACTAATTAAGTTTGTTTCTATATATTTAGACCACCTGAATTGCTGCTAGGGACAACAAAGTATGGGCCAGCTGTAGATATGTGGTCTGTTGGGTGCATTTTTGCTGAGCTTCTTCATGGGAAACCTATCTTTCCTGGAAAAGATGAGGTTCGTGATATATTCTATGTATGATAGTTGAGAGAAATTAAAGGCAAAATGATGCATGATTCATGTAATATTGCTTGTAGGTTAGCTATGGTTTTATATTGTATATTGTCAGTACAATGTGCATTTTGATTTTAGCGCTGGAAGAAAAGATTCTTTATATTACTTTCTGGCTCTTCTGATTGAGTCCCCGAATTCTTGCTGCTATATTTCATTTTCTTCACGTTGTAGACATATCTGAGCTCCATTGCCGCAAGCAGAAAATATGCTTTCTGTTTTCATTGAAGTAGCTTTACGTTTATTGCTTTCTTGTGGCACCAAGCTAGTTAATTGTTTACCCTTTATTGTCAATTCTTTCAGAAGATCAATTTTGTTTATGCATTTACAAAATATGCATTCTACTAAAACTTCATTTTTTATTAATCATCACGGAAAGATGTAATGTTAATGATGATAATATTTGGGTAGGTTGCTTTATTTTATCTGCTCAGTACTTCATATAAAATTTGGTTATTTCCAGAATATGCTTTTTACTGTATATGGCCTATACTGTAGATCCTCATGGTAAATTTTATTTTGTACGGCTTAAGTGTAATACATTATTTTTTTTGGTAATTATTGTAGCCAGAGCAGTTAAATAAAATATTTGAGCTGTGTGGAGCACCTGATGAGGTCAATTGGCCTGGGGTGTCCAAGACACCTTGGTACAATCAATTTAAACCATCAAGGCCAATGAAAAGACGTCTGAGGGAAGTTTTCAGGCAGTAAGTATCTTAAGTTTGTGCACAATAAGCATTAAGCATGCACTCCACTTTCTATGGTTTTATGTTTTATCTAAATATCTTGTTTCACAATGACTTGGATTTTAGTTTTGATCGTCATGCTCTGGAATTGTTGGAGAGGATGCTAACACTTGATCCAGCTCAGGTATTATTTCTTCATTTATGGGTCTGATTTATTATTTGTTAAGTGATCTTGAATTGGGTTTAAAAGTGTTTAAAGTCAAAATATCTGCTATTCCAATTTATTCTTGTATAATATCTTAGGTATACCGATATGACAAGTTTCATCTAATATTGGTGTTTGAGAAATGCTAGCTACACACTCCTTTGTTATTGGATGAAATTCATTTGGAAATTGGAACCTATAAATTGGGAGTGGGACCCACGTCTTATCGGTCTGACTATCACATGAATCCAATTTCTACAGTTTTTATTAGGCACTTCTCATATTAACCTTGAGATAAAATTAGGAGTGTAACTGGTTTGAGTTGTTGGAAAAAATGAGCCCAAAGCAATTAGACAACTTTGTTCAGGTCCGATTGGATTAGTTTTTTTTTTATATTTTGGTCAACCTGAACCAATCCAACATGATCAGGTTTTGACTTTGAATTGGTTTTGGTTGGGTCATTAGGACACAGTATTTTTCATACTTAAAAAAAAAAACTAGAAAAGCACAAGAAATTTTTTAAAAAATAAATAAAAATTTTAAATCAGTCAGATTGATAGTTAAAATATTTCAACCCAATATCTGACCCAACATTAATTGAACCGATACCTTATATATTGCACAAATGAACTGGTTTTTGGAGGTCGGCCTATGCCTGCCTACATCCCTATTCCCTACATAATAAATTGATGGCAGATTCTGTTTCAAACGAATTATGCAAAGTGAATGTCTTTATGGCTTATGCTATGTTCTATCATTTATAAATATGGCGTGTATGTGTGTGTGTGTTTTGGTATATCCACTTTTTTTTTTGGAAGGGGTATTATTCACCACTTAAACCATATGCTTTTATGATAATTAATTCTGTTCATTATATTCACCCTAATATTTTCTTTTAACTTTGATTTCTATAGAGAATTACTGCGAAGGATGCACTTGATGCTGAATATTTCTGGGTAGATCCATTACCATGCGACCCCAAGAGGTAGGAGCTTCCATGTACTTTAGTTTTTATTTTGAAAATATTGCTTTCCGCAGAAACATCTGATCTTGATAAGATTAAATACCGGTCCCATTCATTCCTTCCCTTTCAACATTCTTTTATCATTTCTTTTCATCTATTTGATTTCATGGTTGATATTTTTCAACTTACAACTCTCTTATGTATGGCTTAGTTTACCCAAGTATGAGTCATCACATGAGTTTCAGACAAAGAAAAAGCGGCAGCAACAACGGCAAAATGAAGAAATGGCGAAGCGTCAGAAAATGCAACATCCACAACAGCACAGTCGCCTTCCCCCAATTCAGCAGTCTGGGCAACATTCCCAAATGCGGTCAGGACCTAACCAACCTATTCATGGCTCTCAACCCCAAGTTGCTGCAGGACCTACACATCATTATGGGAAGCCTCGAGGTCCTTCTGGTGGACCAGGAAGATATCCTCCTAGTGGAAACCCTGGTGGAGGATACAATCACCCAAATCGTGGAGGTCAAGGAGGTGGTTATAGCAATGGACCCTATCCTCCTCAAGGAAGAGGGGCACCTTTCGGGTCTAGTGGTATGCCTGGTGGCGGTCCTCGTGGTGGTGGTGGCAGCGGCTATGGAGTTGGAGCTCCAAATTATCCCCAACAAGGTGGTCCATATGGGGGTTCAACAGCTGGTCGTGGCTCAAACATGATGGGTGGAAATCGCAATCAGCAGTATGGTTGGCAGCAGTAGATAATGACTGGTATTAGTGCTATGAATTGGTGATGCTCTGATAAATTTGAGAAATATCAGACTATCAACGGATGGAATTATTGAGAAAAAGAAGTGAGATATGGCCTCTATGGATAGTAGACTAGTATTTTATACTATTTAGATACTATTTAGTACTATACTATTCAGACTGTTTTGGAGTGTTCTTTAATACTGAAAGCCAAAAATAGCATTTCCTAACAGCTTACAAACGACAAGTAAGAAATATACTGCTACAAGAGCTACAAAGTTTGTTAGTATTTTCAAACAACTCGTTACAATTCAACAGCTTAATTTAAGGATTGTAATGATTTCCAACAAAAGCAGCAGCTCATAGTTTGTTAGTATGTCCAACTGACTTTTGTGAATGACCAGAGTGCTTGGCTGTGTGATTCTAAGTTCCAGATTTTGGGGTCCTAGGGATTGAATTTGAGGAATTTATGGCTTCCAATGCTGCTAGAACATGCACCATTTGGGATTAGTATTCAGACATTGCAGCACAATTGCAGCTCCTTTCTTGGAGCATTGACCACCCAATCTGCTATCCATTATCCTCAAAATTCTCCTGCTATCACTCAGGAATGGCCTTGACCAATCCACCAGTGTTTCTTCTGAAAATCCAGGTTTCTCTTCTTCTACTACACGCCTTCCTGTCAGTAACTCTTGACAACACAACATCAAAGCTGTATACATCACTCCTTGGAGTCAAATGCCCTGTTTTTTTAGTCAAAAGTCAAGTTATTATTTATATTCTATATTCTATAGGGGAAGTTAGGTTCATCAAAATTAGAAATCATGTACATAATGCCACAACAAATGTAAAAGATATGGGTTGGATTGGTTGTTCGATTTGCATTTTTATTTTCGTTTTGTCTTTATTTCTTGTTTTTATAAATAATTATAATACTACCAACTTATAACATTTTGTGAAGGAAATTCTGAAAACAACCGAAAACAAATTGTCTTGTTTATGGTGTTTTCTATACATTTTTTGAAAAATAAGAAATAAAATGAAAATAAGATGGCAGCTTCACAATTATTTATAAAAACAAAAGCCAAAAATAAAAATGTAAACTAACGGAACCTGAAGATAAGAACTTACACTTTGAAATAGATGAAGAAAAATAAAATGGCAAAACTTGTTGGTTGTGGGTGTTCCTTTCTGGGTGGCATATGGTATTATGATTTTATGTTTTATTTAGGTGTTTCTTAGAGATGGTGTTGGGGTATTATGTTTTTGTACCCTTATTTTAATTTTATTAGATTTTTGAAACCTGTTGAATTGTTGTAGTTTGTTTGAGTACAACTAGTGCTCTCGGGACCTCGGGACCATGTCTTGTCAAGCCAAAATCTGAAAGCTTTGCATTGAAATCTTGCATAAATATTATGACACTCTTTCAGAGTAGATGTAATAGCAGATTTAGTTCTCACAGATCCATCCACAAGCCTAACTTTATGTGTTTCATACTGAATTAGTAGGGTGTTGGAAGCCTTCAAACCACGGTAGATAACATTTGCATCAAGTGAATGTAAAAATGTTAGTCCTCTTAAAAACAATTGCAATATTGATCCATGTAATCCGGGAAATGAGTTGAACACCTTCTGCAGAAACAGAAAACAGCAAGTTCAGAAACTGTATGTTGTATTGTTGTATACATTAGTACTTAGTGGATTACTTGGGACTAAACACATGTTATAATTCCTTGGTGTATGTTGACATATGGATATGGGTGCCTGACATAGTTGCTTTCACAAGCACTAGTGGTTCAGACTATCTCTAATGGTGAGTTTCTTAACATGTTCTTATCAGTTAAGCAACTTTATCAGAAATCTAGCACCCATTAAAGGAACTTGGTTTCTTGAATCTTAACTAAAATAGTGGAATCAACTAGTTAAAATTAATATCAAATAGTTGATTTGTGGGACCAGTATACAAGTTCTTGTTGTACTCCTAATATGGTAGTGCAAGAGTTGCTTCAATTAAAAATTGAAGAAAGAGTTATTTGTTCATATGGGAGTCACCATAAAACTCTTTAAGCATCTCTCATATATTTAACATCAGGTAGAGAGAGATTTTTTTTATTTTTGTTAACCAGGTAGAGAGAGAATTTGAACAATTTGAAAATGGTAGGAGAGATTGACACCACCCAATTTTGGAAGCTTCACCATTCCTTCATATATAAGAATTATGAATCTGTAAATTAAAAAGAATGGTACCACTTCTAATAGAGATGGTTTCAATCCCTTCCACCTTTGAAAATGCTCTAAAACCAAAATTAGTGCAATTCACAAGCCCATATGGGACTCAGAAGTTTTTATTAGATTTTGACATTGCAATGAGTGTAAAGCTTATTTAAATTAAATGGGTGAGCGTGTACATGTAAGACTAACATAAAAATTATTATCTTGTGTCTTAATTATACGAATGGTTTTTTTAACTTGTGTAATATTGTATAGAATAAAAAATTAAAGGTAGAAGATGAAAAAAAATCAAAACTTTAATAAAATTATGTGTAACATATAATAAATGATGTATTTTTTTTTCTTTTTTTAGTTTCTTAACATGTGCAATATTGCATAAGTTAAAAAAATCCTTATATGAAACATTGAACTTATTTTATCAAAATCAATAAAACACGTTAAATCATATTCATTTTAATTAATAATGCGGTAAAGCTTTTTTTTTGGACAAATAATACGGTAAAGTTGAAATTTATTCTTAAACTGCTCACATAATTAATACATTTATTAGTATGAAAAATGTTTGAATATTCATTATAAACAAATTAAATATTTTCTTTATTAATATAACTTTTTTTTTGGATTATAGCGTTTAATATTTAATATAACTTAGTATACTATTTTCTAAGTAGAATTATATATTCGTAGAAACTCTTTCAACATCTCATACATTAGAGACGTTAGGCCTTTTTTAAATGACTTGGTAAGTGAAATATTTTATTGTTTTTGAATTGAGGTATATCATACACTATAAATTTGGGAACGTGATACTTCCATTTCTAATTAGAATTTGAAAGAATCTTAAAGGTTAGTTTGAGTGATATTTAAAAAATTAATGTGATAAAATGTACACCATTAATTGAGAAACAAAATATTTTTTTTGGGGTTTTTTTTTGGTAATATTTTTGTGGTAATTTTGTTATATTAAAAAAACATTAACTTAATTATATTTTATTATGTTATTTACTAAAATAGCCTTATTTATATCATTAGTAATTATTTATTAAAATTATCTAATCCCCCACTAATAACATTTATTTAATAGGGATTGGATATAAATAAAAAAGAATATTAAAATATAAAATAATAAGATAAATTTTAAAAGTTAAAACAACATTAAAAAAAAGGCTAAAATATACATTTGGTCCTTTAAGTTTATTTTTTCTCAATTTGGTTCTTTACGTTTGTTTTTTGGACCAACATTAGACTCTTCTTGGAATTCGTTAGTCTAAGTTAACAGAACTGCATACGCTTAAGAAAAAAATTCAATAGGGTGTCGTTTTAGTCTAGAAAGGGATGACAACTAACGCCGTTAATGCCATGTATGTGTCACGTATGCAGTTCGGTTAACTAGACTAACAAATTCAAAGAAAAGTCTAACGTTGGTCCAAAAAAACAAACGTAAGGGACCAAATTGAGACAAAATAAACATAATGGACCAAAATAGGATTTCGATAAAAAATAAAGGACCAAATATGTATTTTAGCCTAAAAAAAAAAAGACAACTTAGAATAATAAAAAGAGAAGTAATAGAGACCTAAACTAGGGGATGTAAGGTAAAAGCTCCCAATTAGTTAACAGCTTATTGTTGAAAGCATCGATAAAAGATGTCCATACAACTAAAAATTTATTAACTATTGGCCAATCATTTAAATATTTTTTTATTTATCTTTTATTTTTTAAATTAAAAATCTAAAATATATTATTTTATCTAAATTGCTCAATTTGAGTTGGCTGAAAATCACAACTATATTAAAATAGAATAGAACAAGACATTAAAGTTTTAGTTTGGTACTCCTTTGATTTTTTTTATTTTTATCTGTCCTCGTAAAGAATTTTTTTATTTATCTATTTATATTTTTAAGACCGTATTAATTACACTTTTATCTATTCTACCTTTATATTTAATTGGATATTAATTATTACTTTACTATTGAACCGATAAATAGTAATATAAAACTTTAAAAATTATTTTGAGAAAAACTAGATTAATGATTACATTCCATAATAAAAGTATTATACCCTAAAGTGGACAGATATTAAAAATATAGTGAAACCGTAGAGAACAAAAAACACTTTAATTCTAAAGAAAAGAATGAAACCTAAGAGAACAAAAAACACTTTAATTCTAAAGAAAAGAGTGAAACCCAAGAGAACAAAATAAAACATATAATTAAATTATCATTATTCTCAATGAGTCGTTTTTCATTCATAAAATAATATATATATAAATTCCTTTAACTTTATATTATTTTTTAATTGACAAAAAAGTACTTGTAAAAAACAGTTTTTTTTTCAAATTTATATAATAAAAATGTAATCAAAATAAATTATATTTGATACTTTTTATTTTTGAAATTATATTTAATTATTATATTTCTTATAAGGACTTTATATTTAATTATTAAAATATTTTCATAAAATACTAATATAAAATTAATAAATTTTTAAATTATTTGAATATGTCATAAAAAGATATTAATAATGTTTCATTTTTTTTAATATAATTTTTTATGTTGTACCAAGTAAAAAGGGTTATATATACACACTAGTATGGTTATCAGTGTGCTATGCCCTAGAAATCATTATTTTCGAATAAAAAAAAAGCTAAAACAAAATCTTTACTAGTTAGCTTTTTAACTAATGTAAATACTTGCTTTTATCGAATGTTTCATATTTTAGACGTTTTTACTTAAATTTTCTTCTCTAGTGTTAATGGTCTATTCAAAAATATTATTATTTAATTTAAAATAATGATAGTTAATTTTTTGGCAGTATCTTATAGGTATAAAAATTATTAATGATTTTTTTAATATGTAATATATTATTAAAACTGACTCACTAATAAATTTTATTTAATAAAATAAATTTAAAAATTAAAAGAAGTCTACAGACTAATAAATAGATAATATCATTCTTGATAAGAAAATAAATAAAAATAAAATTTTAAAGTATATTATCAAAATTAAATAACTAAATTATAAACCTCAAACCTCAAATACTAAACTCTAATAATTGGTTAGATAGAAAATAAATTTATAAGACAAAATTCTTCTTGCCTTTAATCTTTTTGTTTTGAGTCTGTCAATATTTTGTAAATAGAAATATTATTCTTAGCATTCTCCCCACCCACGCACGAGACCCCTGCCTGCGCGCGAGACCCCCACCCCCTTGCCCGCAAGCGGGCATGGCGCTCGCGTGCTGGCGTGTGGGGGGTCTTGCGTGCGGGCGGATGGGGGCTCGCGGGCGGGTCTCATGCGCTGGCTTGAGGCTCGCATGCGGGTTTGCAGGGGTCTCACGCGCGGGCAAGGGGGTGTCCGCGCGCGAGACACTCACCCGCACGCGAGCCCCAAGCCCGCGCGCGAGACCCCCCTCCCCGCTCGCCCGCACGCGAGCACCAAGCCCGCGCGCGAGACCCCCCCCCGCACGCGAGACCCCCAACCCCGCCCGCACACGAGCGCCATGCCCGCGCACGAGACCCCTCCCCGTCCGCACGTGAGCGCCATGCCCGCGCACGAGACCCCTCCCCGTCCGCACGCGAGCGCCATGCCCGCGCACGAGACCCCTCCCCGTCCGCACGCGAGCGCCATGCCCATGCGCGAGATCCCCCTACCCGCACGCGAACCCCAAGCCCGCACGCGAGCCCCCCGTCCCCCCCCGGCGCATGAGACCCCTCCTCACCCCCGCTCGCACGCGAGCGCCATGCTCGCGCGAGACCCCCCCACCCCCGCCCGCACACGAGCCCCAAGCCCGCACGCGAGCCCTAAGTCTGCACGCGAGCGCCATGCCCGCACGCGAGACCCCTCCCCCCCGCCCCGCACGCGAGCGCCATGCCCGCGCGCGAGACCCCTTGCCCCCACACGAGCCCCAAGCCAGCGCACGAGACCCGCCCGCGAGCCCCCCGCCTGCCCGCACGCGATATTAAAAATTAATTTATTACAAATATATTCAAACAAAAATTAATTATATTATGATTAATTATCTAATAAAAAGTTAGCGCAATAATTAATTATATAAATAATCAATTATTGAAACATTTTTTTTATAATTAATCTAAACACAAACTTAATAATTTGTTTTTTCTAGTGATTTATTTTATTTGGGGTACACATGAGAGGTTAAAACCCCAAAACTAGAAGACAAGGACCTTACAGGGCGAGGAAACGACGCACCTACGCTAGCACACCACAAAAGCCTCCTACAAAGAGGATGAACATCAGGAAAGACATTAAGACCCATTGAGAGAGGGGGGGATAAGTTTGCAAGACAATCAACAATTGCATTAGCTTCGCGATACGTATGAGAAATCACAAGCCTTCACGTTCTACGCTTAAACTCCATGATAGAGTCTAGGATAGGAGCATAAGCATAGGTATGAACATATCCCTTTGTTATGAAAGACATAACCAAGTAGGAATCTGTTTCTACCCAAAGCTTACGAATCCCACACTCCCAAGCTTGTTCAATTGCCGTAAGAATGCATCTTAATTCCGCGCACAAAACAGAAATATTTCCCAGATTATATGACGAGAAGCCAACCACCCAATCTCCAGCATCATTCCTATTAACCCCACCACACCCTGCTACTGAATGAAGATGAACGGACTCATCTACATTAGCCTTAAACCAACTAGCAGGGGGCGGGGAAGAGCTAGGTGACCAAAATCTGCTTGTAGCTAGGCACTAGATGACGCAGGTGCTGGTTAACACTTACATGGTGATACTGCAAGTACCAATCAGCTTTCCTCAAGATCGTTGCACCATCAAAGAAGGTCTTGTTATGTATAAGAGAGTTTTGGGCACTCCAAATAAGTCAGATAAGGATCACAAAGCGAGTAGACCAATTAACTTTCCAGTAAAAATTTTGATCTTTGAATTCTTAACCTATACAAAAATTATACACATAAAATTTTTTTGCTATAATACTTAATTTTTTTTCTAGAGTTGATCTAGAAATTTTATTATCAATTAGACCTAAAGTCTTAACTAGATTTTATATTTGATTTTCGGTTAAAAAACAATGATTTTTCTAACAAATCAAAAGTGAATGGGTTTTATTGGTAATTTATAAATTGCCAATTAAAAACTCATTAAATGTATATCTATTTAAGTCAATTATTTTTTGGAATACTATCAAAGTTAATTCTTAAAATAGTTTATGAGATGGTTACCGTGCTTAAAACTTTTGACGTATTATTTTTTTTAAAATGATTCTTTTTTTTAAAGGAACAAAATGCCAAATGAATAGTAGCCTACATTACCTCAAGCAAATACAACATGGTAACAATCAATATACAAATAAGGAGGTTTTTGTCTTAAAGAAATAATTATTTATTTTTGTCACGTTCTAAGAGAAATTTTGAAACAAAAATAATCGCTTTTATTAATAGCGTGTTTGGATACACTTTCTGGCACATTGGAATTGGAAAGCACAGTTTCCAACATTAAAAGTGAAAGCAAAATTTTATTACTTTAAAATAAACTTTAGGTTGGTTATAACGGATTAACAAACACAATCTAAATTGAAGAGAAAGTCTTAGTTAATTGGAAAATATTACTTTAAGCAAAACAATTATTTGATACATCTATTTATCAAGTGCTTATTACTTACAAGATGAACAGCATTTTTCAAGACCTTCACTTGCTCCATAGAGACGATCCTAACCTATAATATTCAATAAGTGTAAGTATAAAAGAGTGTGGTTAATTAATTAATACAATGAGTCTATGATAATTAAGAAAATCATTTAAAAATAAAAAACCTTCTATACTATTGTCCAAATAACACCTTCAGTGCATGGTAGAGTTATAAGAGAACCAATATATTTATAATACTTTCTGCTTCCAAACTTGATGTCTCCTGGGTTAACTATTCCCAAATCTATTTCTTTTTCTCCAATTGATTTTATTTTGTTGAGCAACTGCCAAAAGGAACAAAATTAAAAAAGAAAAAGAAAAAGAAATGAATTACTATGGGGCCCAATACGGGGCGCCTTAAATTTCTTATGATTTGTATTAAAACTGAAAATGCTACAAAACGATAAAAGTTGTTAGTAATGTTGAACGCTTCCATTAGAATTTGAGTTTGGGCCTAATTCACTTCCAAAAGTTAGTAGAAAGATTGTCACACCTGTACTCTATGGTGACCCTATTTCTAATCGATGTGAGGCTTCATCTTAACAGTTTCTAACTACAAGGACAAAGGTATCTTACTAATCATATACAGGACAAAGGTATCTTACTAATCATATACAGGGAGATATGTTTATTTATGTACTTGACTTTAAACTATATGACACATATTAAATAGATATGTAAAAAAACATAACAAAGTGCCTTAGAAAGCAAAATGTCTGAACGACCAATTTTGTACCATATTTCAATAACAGCAATTCCTCCTTTAGAATTTTGATGTACTGCATGTAATTCTAAATCAAACCTAGAAGATAACAAATAGAAGTCATCTATTAGCAAATTTGGCTAATAGTTGAAAACTTTTAGAATTAAATTAGTCACTAAAATTTTGAATTTTAGGACTCTTTTGTTAAAACTTAAAAATAATTTATTATTTTTATAAGTAAAGAATTGATTTTTTTTAAGTGATTATCATAAGAATCAGAAGCTTGTATGTTTGGCTACAAGAATAATCAGATTTTCTGCTTATTTTGTGAAGCAACTTAGTACTTGCTTCTAAGCCGAAAATCTAATTTTTTTTTCTTGATTCAGATTATTTTGAGAAGTACAAACAAACAGACTAAAAATTTTTGTAAGTATTTTTTTTATTAAAATAAGTACTTATTTTCAAAATAAACTGGAACAAACGGGATCTTAATGTACATCTAATCGATGCTAAAAAAATTTGCTTCCTCTCAACTAATTTTTGCATAAACTTTTTTCATCAATCAATAAATTATAGGAAAAATGGTAATAACTCACTTTGATCCATTTAATGTGTGCTTAGAAGGTGTATGCCAATGACATTGCGCTAGTTTGTAGTATGTTCCATTTATGTTAAGCTTCCCTGCGTCCCCTGTCCATTGAAGCTGAAAAAAAAAAAATTAAGCAAACACAAATATTAGGTTCATTGAGAAAATGTGATACACAAGGAAGTAATGAACCATTGATAAATGTTGGAATATGACTAGCAAAATTGTTTCAATTGGTGAGTTTAATGTTAATGAATATAAGATTGCAAGGTTATTGGATTTATTATAAAAAACGGTTAAAAAATGTTAATGAATATAACTTTTTACCTTTAGTTAACTTGTGCAGGTTAAAAAATTCATATTATAATACATAAATATTACATTCATTCAAATTTTGACACTTATAACATGATTTCTTATGAATAATAATATAGCTTTATCATGATTATAGAAGTTGTACTATGATTAGTTCTAGAACCTAATGTGAAATAAGTTATTAGCATATGTTGGTAATAAATACAGGTAATAAATATTATGGGAGTACTAAAAATTTATTTAAAAAATTAAATATTTATGAATCAATAAGATGATTTGGGAAGATTTAGCGTAATGTCATAACCCCTATTTTTTGGAATAGCAGGGACAGATTTGTAATCTTTTTTAAGTTTACCCAAATCAGGAAATTATTTAACCCTTTTATCTAGGAGATCAATGGGAGATTGAAAATTTCCATTCCCACAAACTTTCTATTTTGGGTTAATATTCCCCTAATTCTCTGGTCCTTTAGCACTTCCTTCTTTGTAGTTATATAATTCTTCATCTATCCACCAAAGGGAAAAGCCAAGGTAAAACTCAACAAAATAAAAATATAATCATAATTTTTTTGGCATTATTGGATCACAAGAAATAGAACATTTTTAAATGTTCTAAAAAATATTAAAAAATAAATAAATAAATTTGTTCCCCTCTTTTTTACTTCATTTATGCTTGGTGTAGAACAAACTAAGATTCTCTTTTTTTTTTATCCAAGGCATAAAAAAAGTAGAAAAAAAAAGGCCACATAATAGGAGGAAACAGTGACAAAAGATATATAAAAGGATTAAAACGTTAAAAAAAAATAGGGTAGTTTCACTTTCACATTATAAGCTAGTAATAAGTAGGGTTGGTTATGAAGTTGTGAATAGTATATGAGGAATCTATTTATGCATTAATCACTATTACTAGTAACATAAATTAAATATAAAACGTTTTCTTTTGCGGTTTACTTGCCTAATTTAATTTTAACTTATTAAGGTTAAATTTGATAAAGATGTTTACTTTATTAGATATTACATAGAAGGCAAGGAGTTAAGGGTAATAATAGAAAATTAAAGGACTTTTTTTCTTTTTAATAGAAGTAGAAATCAATGGAATTTTATAAACGATGTGAACTCGGGAGAGAGTTTATCAAATATTAGATAATGAGGATTTAGTCTTCTACCCTATTAGATATCTAAAAATAAAAAATGATTGTTATTCGGTTTACAATGGCAGAGTTTACCAAATATATATTCATGTTAATTCATTTTAATTTCTCATGAAAATATCCAATAATAAAATTGAAGAAACAAATACCAAATCAAGATCTTCAATCACGAAGAAACAAATTCGATCTGAATGTGATTCTAAACCCAAGATCAAGCAAAATTTCTAAGAAAATATATACTTATGGGTAATTCATTCACTCATAAATTTGGATTGATGGAAAAAAATGAAAAACCAAACTCAAATTTCAAGGTTAAATTTTATAGAAAAATCAATTATCAAAATTTGGCACATAATGCTTTTAGAATAGAAAGAAACAAAAGAAATGAAAATATTAAAATAAAAAATAAGCAAAATACATTGTTCGTAAAAAGTATTAAGCCATCACCAATATCCTAACCGCCCCAAATTGAACATATACAAAGTCTTGCATGAACGCAGTGTTTACAAGAGTATAATAATACATAATAACAATCCGTCCTTATTTAAATTCTGAAAATTTCTAATTAATAACATCAAGAAAAGGGGGGAAAAAAGAAAAAGTTTCAAATTCAAATTCATACCAACTTTAGAATCAGAAGCTATTGTGAGGAAGAAAGATGGAGAGAGAATGAGCACTAAGAGGAGCAATGAGTTCATATTGAGTTTAGTGGAGAGATTCATAGGAGTTGATCATTCTGATCAGTAATATATACTATATTCTTAAGGTGGTAATTAAATGACAATTGAAATAATTAATTCATTATAAATTAAAAATGAACAAAATCAATTTTGTGTAAAATTAATTGTATTATATATATATATATATATATATATATATATATATATATATATATATATATATATATATATAGTGACTACTCTTGTTTTCTTAATTTGTCTTTTCAAATATTTAGAGAAATATATATGCTTATTAACTACAATCTGGATCTGTTTAAAGGCTGTTTTTCACGCTTTCCATTAATTTCCCTATTTTCAGGTAAAAAATTTTATGACCAGAGCAGAAAAACCAAAAGTAAATATACAATTAGAAAAATAGCAAAAAAAATAAAAATAAAAACAAAAATATACAATTAGAAATTGTTATGCTCATTAACGTTTATTTTGTGTTTACGTTACTTGCTTACTTGGTTATGTTGGGTATATGGTATTTTTTTTTCTTAAATATGGTATGATTTTATAAATGGCATAAATAGAGTCTGTTGGTTAATTTACCTTGAAAAGAAAAACTGCTACTAATTAACATAGTAAATTAATTACACGCATGTATTTTTTGTTTCACTCATTAATATTTTTCACGTGATGAGAAAATCTCAGGCTAGGTTCTGTTTGGTAAAACTAACTTATAATTTATATAGCTTATGACTTATAATTTTTAGCTTGTAGTTTATAGTTTATAGCTTTAGCTTATAGCTTATGACTTGTGACTTATAATTGAGTAGATGTGTTTGGTAAAATTAGCTTATTAGGTAGCTTATATTTGTTAAATGACTTAAATGGACAAGTAATAATTAGATGTAATAAATTATTTAATAGAGTAAACATATAATAAATGACTAGAGGGTAAAATAAGAAAGAATTATTAGATGCTACTTTTCATAAGCTATAAGCTACTTGAAGTAGCTTTTCATAAGCTAGCTTATGAAAGCTAGCTTATATAAGGTATAAACTTGTTGTTACCAAACACATCCACATACCCATAAGCTATAAGTTAGTTGTGCCAAACACACTCCTAGTATCGTCACGTCCCCTTTTTCTCTTATATCAAGTTTTAATTTCTTTTTTAAAATTGTCCTTCGTCCGGTATTTAAAACTCAGTCGCGTTCAAGTTTTAGAAACTAACTGAATTAATCAGTTTGTTCTACAAAATTAACTAACGGTTTTTAATTATTGGACGCACTTGATTTTTAATTATTGGTAGGCATTTTAAAAAATCCTTTTACGTATTTGCTCGATTTTCAATTACTAAATGTACCCAATTTTTAATTACTAGTAGACATTTTGAAGAATCCTTTTACGTATTAAAACTGATTTTTAATAATCGTTAGGTAATTTTGCAAAACACAACTATTAATTTGCTTAATTTCTAAAACCTGAAGAAGTCCAATTTTTTAAATAACAGACTAAGGATAATTTTTGTAAAAAAATAAAACGTATGATATAAGAAAAAAAAAAGAAGGAAAATGTGCTAATAAGTAATAATAGCCACCAAATATCATCCTAGAAGGTAGAAGCTAATAATATCCACATAATGGTGGGATTATAAGGAGTGTAGATAGTGCTTTATCAACATATTTGTTGATGTTGATAATGCTTTGAGTGTGATGAAAATAATTGAAAACAAAAATAATAAAAACTAAGGGAGTGACTATTATCACTCTATTTATGTCTATTGACACTCCTTTTTAATTTTTTTTAATTAAAAACATTCTTTTTCATCAATAGAATCAAAGTAATGAAAGATAAATATTATTAAAATAATCTATTTATAGTGATAATAGACAAAATTAAAATAGCAATAGACACTCCCAAAACTAAAGAAAGAAAACTCTAAGTGATTTTAAGAGAAGTAAAAACTCAAAATTTTAACTTATTAGACACTCTTATTATTGATAAATATTTTTTCAATGAAATTAAGATCTTTTAAAAATTATATTTATATTGACTTAGTGTGTGTTTGATTTAGATTTTAGTAAAATGAAAAGTGAAAAACACATGAATCAAAACAAATGTTAATGGTTGAGATTACTATGGGGACGTTTGTTTCGAGGTTTAGAAAAATATTTCCGAGAATGTATACTTGAGAATGTGAGATTCCTATGTTTATTTCAAGGTTTAAAAAATGTTCCCAGACATCATTTATTCACGAAAATGTTTTTCTTTTATATTTTCTATTATCTCCATTCTCATTGGTGAAAGGTGGGTAAGTTACTTTCCCATAGGAATATAAGTAGTTATTTTATATTTTACTTGTAACTATCACTTTTTTATTTTCTTTTATTTTTATTTGAAATTCAAAAAGTATTATGATATTAATTTTATCACTCTCTTATAAAATGCTCAAAAATACACATTTTTAAAAATATACAAATTATCAAAAATAAGATGTATAAAAATATGTTTTACTCCTCGAAGTTAACGCCCTCTAAGTTGTTATGTATTTAATTCATTATATATATATATATATATATATATATATATATATATATATATATATTGCTTAACATATTACATTGTTGTCCTTCTAATTGTTATCTTTTACTTTTTATTAGTTAAATAATTAAAATAAATAAATAATATTATATGCAATAAAAATATTTTCATATTATTACATGTAACATTATAGTAAATCAAATAGATTTTAAATTTTATTAAAATTTTTTCAAAAGATTGCTAGGAATAAAATCTAAAAACAAAACAACTTGTTTAGGGGCTGTTTGCTTTGCATTTTCATATTCTGTTTCCATTTTCCTGTTTTTAGTTTGTTTCCTATTCTCTGAAAACAAACAGGAAATGAAAATGCAAACCAAACAGCCCCTTAAAATGTCTGAGAATAAACATTACTGTATTCCTGACAATAAAATATTTAGAAATGTATTTGCAAACCTTGAAATAAACACTCTCTAAAATATAAAGACGGGGATCATTCAATAAAAATAAATATTTTTAACTTCGGTTAAAATTGCTTTTTGACCAAAGCAGAAATTTATTCAAATATGCCCTTAGAAGCATAAAAAAAATACACATAGACTTTAAAGACTTGTTTGTAAAGAAAAAAAAACTTGTTGTGTTAAGGAAACCCTAAACAGAGAAATGAATGATTACCTAGGAGATTTGCTTGGTGTGAAGATGAACATCAGACAGAAGACAGCGCTTCTTGCTGCATTCGCAAACGGTCTTCGAGAAAATTTGACTGTATGGCGAACGACTGAAGCTGGTTTTGCTGGTTTCGCACCATCCGAACCAGCAAGTTGAAGATGTTCCCCCAGTTTTGCCGCACCGAAGAAGCGTCATCGAGGGGTTTCGGTTTTGTTGTCTTGTGCACCGTCGTCAGCGAGCGAGTGAAAAACGCTAATTCAGAAGAACTAAATGAAGTGAAGAAGCAACAAAATAGGGCAACGGTCGAATTGACACAAATAGCGGTTTTTCTTTTCTTTTGTCAAGGATATAAAGATTCAAAAATGGTGCTGATGCCATTGCCAACGGGTTTCTTGCCCTTTTATAATTCCCCAAATTGTAGACCCATATTTCCCAAATTGTTTGTTAGAAAAAAATCAAAATTGTTCGTTTGTTATTCACATATTTTTTTTTTGTATACATATACTCCGTATCCTACTCTTAAATTAAAATATTAATTAATTTTTCCAACATAAATAAATTTTTAATTTATTTTCAGTAAAGTACTTTGTTAATTTGTTATTCCCTTCCTTCTAAAATATTTTTCACTTTTGCCAATATATTTTAAAAATATAGTATTTTTTCAAAATAAAAATGAATAGTGTTTTTTAAATTTCATAAATTATTTAATACTTTTTGAAAATAATGTATTCACTTTTAAGTTTCTAACTCCACTTATAGAAAAAGAATTATTTTTCAAAATTGCAAAAGTTTTTTTAGAGATCGTGTATTATATACTTGAAAGAATATAATTTTTTTTTAAAAAAATGATAACATAATTTTTAAAATACCTAAATTATTTGAAGCATCTTGATAATAATGTATTATTCACTTTGAAGTTTCTAACTCAATTAACATAATTTTTTATATTTTAAAATTGCAACAAGTTTTTTAGAGATCGTATACTTGAAGAATATGCTATTTTTTCAAGTAGAAGTGAAAACGAGAATTCTAAATCAGCTAAATTATTTGAAGCTTTATGAAAATAATGTATTATTCACTTTGAATTTTTAACTCAATTTACATAATTTTTTATATTTTTAAAATTTCGACAGTATGTATATTGAGTTAGAAACTTTAAGGTGAGTAATTTATATAGTTTTTTTAGGGATCGTGTACTATAAACTTGAAGAATATAGTGCTTTTCAAAATAAAAATGATAAAAACAATTTTTAAAACACCTGAATAATTTGAAGCTTCTTGATGATAATGTAGGGGAGTTTTAACATACACCACTTCCTAAGTGGTAGGAAGTGGTATATGGTACACCACATGAAAAATGGAGTGATGTACCGTTTCAGTCCCTAACTTTATGAGAATAATTCACTTTAGTCCCTGACTTTGTGCCGATAAGTCATTTTAGTCCCTGACTTTATATTTTACAGGTCACTTTAGTCCCTAAATTATATGATTATTCATTTTAGTCCCTGGACTAAAATGAATGATATAGTGAAAGTTAGGGACTAAACCGACCAATAATAGTGAAAGTCAGAGACTAAAATGACTGATTTCGCAAGGGACTAAAACGACCAATAAAATACAAAGTCAGAGACTATTTTAGTGTATAATTCATGAAAAATGTATAGAAAATTCAACCGAAAAATTATGTATTTTGTATGTATGTATACCTCTTTTATTTTTTTTTCTTTTAAACTGGGGTGGATTTTAACATTCACCACTTTTAAAGTGGTATGCCATACACAAGTCATGATATTATTTAATTGATTATAGCCAAAAAAATAAAATAAAAGAGATATACATACATACAAAATACATAATTTATTATTATTTTAAACATTTTCGGTTAAGTTTTGTATGCATTTTTTCATGTGGTGTACTATACACCACTTAGGAAGTGGTGTATGTTAAAATTGCCCTGATAATGTATTATTCATGTGAAGTTTTTAACTCAATTTACATAATTTTTTATATTTTTAAAATTGCAACAAGTTTTTTAGAGATCATATACTTGAAGAATATGATGTTTTTCGAAATAAAAGTGAAAATGCGATTTTTAAATTAGCTAAATTAATTGAAGCTTTATGAAAATAATGTATTATTCACTCTGAAGTTTCTAACTCACTTTATATAATTTTTTATATTTTAAAAATTGCAACAGGTTTTTTACATATGGTGTACTATTCACTTTAAGAATGTGGTGTTTTTTGAAATAGAAGTTAAAACGCGAGTTTTAAATTACCTAAATTATTTAAGGCTTTCTACAAATAATGTCATATACACTTTTAGATTTCTAACTTTATTTACATAATTTATTGTATTTTTTAAATTGTAACAGTATTTTAGAGATAATGTATTATAATATGGTATTTCTGGAAATAAAAATGAAAACGAGATTTTTAAATTACCTAAATATTTAATTTTTTTTAAAATAATGTATTATTCACTTTGAAGTTTCTAACTCAATTTATACAATTTTTTATATTTTTAAACTTGCAACGGTTCATTTGGAGATCATGTACTATACACTTGAAGAATAGAATGTTTTTAAAATAAAATTGTAAACGCGATTTTTAAATTACCTAAATTATTTGAAGCTTTATAAAAACAACTTATTATTCATTTTAAAGTTCTTAACTCAATTTACATAACTTCTTATATTATTAAAATTGCAACAATTTTTAAAGTTTCAAAAGAAAAATGAAGCTTTATGAAACAATTTTTAAAATTGTGTACTATAAACTTGAAGAATTGAGTGTTTTTCAAAAGAAAAATGAATAAGATATCTTTAAATTACCTAAATTGTTTGAAACTTTCCAAAAACAATTTATTATTCACTTTAAAGTTTCAAACTCAATTTACATATTTTTTATATTTTGAAAATTGCAATAATTTTTGTAAAGATAGTGTACAATACACTTGAAGAATAAGGTGTTTTTTGTAATAAAAATTAGTAAGGTGTTTTTAAATTATCTAAGTTATTTGAAGCTTAAAATAATGTATTATTTACTTTGAAGTTTCAAGCACAATTTAAAGTATTTTTTATATTTAAAAATTGCACCAATTTTTTTAGAGATCGTGGACAATACATTTAAAGAATAGGGTGTTTTTCGAAAAAAAAAATGAATAGGGTATTTTTAAATTACCTAAATTATTCAAAACTTTATGTAAACAATATTTTATTCACTTTGATGTTTCTGACTCTATTTGTATAATTTTTTATATTTTTTAAATTGTAACAATTTTTTTAGAGATCATATACTATAAATAGGGTGTTTTTTAAATAAAAATGAATATGGTGTTTTTAAAATACCTAGATTATTTGAGGCTTTCTGAAAACAATATATTATTCACTTTTAAGTTTCTAACTCAATTTACGTAATTTTTAAAACTTTTAAAATTAGAACAATTTTCCTAGAGATCGTATACTATATACTTGAAGAATATGGTGTTTTTCGAAACTAAAATTTTTAAATTATCAAAATTATTTGAAGCTTTCTAGAAAATACTATATTATTCACTTTTTTATATATAAATAATGTATTGTTCACTTTGAAGTTTCTAACTGACTTTAAAAAATTTTTATTTATATATTTTAAAAATTAAAATAGTTTTTTAGAGATCGTGTACTATACATTTGAAGAATATGGTGTTTTTTGAAATAAAAAATGAAAATGTGATTTTTAAATTATCAAAATTATTTGAAGCTTTTTGAAAAATAATGTGTTATTCACTTTGAAATTTCTAACTTAATTTACATATTTTTTTATATTTTTAAAATTGCAACATTTTTTAGACATCGTGTACTAAATACTTGAAGAATATGATGTTTTTTAACGTAAAAATGAGAACACGATTTTCAAATTATCTAAATTATTTGAAGCTTTCTGAAAAAAAAATTCACTTTGAAGATTCTAACTTAATTTACATAATTTTTATTCTCTTAAAATTGCATCTTCTTTTTTAGAGATCATGTATTATACATTTGAAGAATACAGTGTTTTTCAAAATAAAAAAATGTGGTTTTTAAATTACCTAAATTATTTGATGCTTTCTGAAAATAATAGATTATTATTTTTTATATTTCTAACTCAATTTATATAATTTTAATATTTTAAAATTAAAACAGTTTTTATAGTGACTGTGTACAATGCACTTGAAGAATATGATGTTTTAAAATTATCTAAATCACTTCCAGCTTTCTTAAAATAATGTATTATTCACTTTGAAGTTTGAAGCTCAATTTACATAATTTTTTATGTTTTTAAAATTGTAACAGTTTTTTAAGAAATCGTGTACACAATACATTTGAAGAATAGAGTGTTTTTCAAATATAAATGAATAGAGTGTTTTTAAATTACATAAATTATTTGATGCTTTCTGAAATTATATTTCAAACATGCAACACTTTTTTAGAGATAGTGTACTACACTCTAAAAATATGGTGGTTTCATTTTTAAAATATCTATATTATTTGAAGCTTCTTGAAAACAATATATTATTCACTTTGAAGTTTCCAACTCAATAATTTACATAATTTTTATATTTTAAAAAGTGCAACATGTTGTTTAGAGATCATGTATTATTCACGTTAAAGTTTCGAGCTCAATTTATACAATTTTTTTATATTTAAAAAATGCAGCAATTTTTTTAGATATCATGTATTATATATTTGAAGAATATTAGAGCCTGTTTACTTTGTTTTCACTTTTGTGTTTTTATTTTTTATGTGTTTAGTTCAAAGAGTAGGGGGAGCAATAAAAAAGTAGTGCATTTGTGCTTAGTTTGTAAAGAGAGGTGAAGGGACTAAAGTGATAGTTTTACATTACAATTACTCATAAAACATAAAACTGAAATCCAAGTAAATAGACCCTAGTTTTTTGTTTTTCAAAACAAAAATCTGTTTTCAAAAAGAGAAATCAAACAAGCCCAAAATTGTTCAATTAGTGTTATTTTCAGAATTCAAACCATTGTTCTCTTTGTGGGTCATAGTGTGTCTTTATCTCTACATGAACACCCTTGTCAATAAAAAAATGAGTAATTTCTAATCCTCCTACTCCATTTTCCTAAAAATCCTCCTACTTACTTATTAATGAATATTTTCAAGGTGATTTCTCCGGTGTTCCTTTGTGAGAAGGAACAAATTTGTTCCTCCACATGCCTCCATTTAAGCAGCGACACTTGTTATAATTTATTCACGTCATCTAATTTAATATAATTTTATAATATTGCAAATGCATTCTCTCTTTTAATAACATTTTCCATTAGTTTAAGCAAAATATTTCTTAAAATCCCTTTATATTTTATCTTTTAACAAATTAAAATATAACATTCACAACTAAAAGTTAAATTAAACGTAAGTGATCATTAAAAATAATCGAAGAAGTGTGAAGAACAAGTATTAAAATATAATAGTCTATTGCTACCTTCGATGTATTCATGCGTAGCACAATAATACTATCCATAATAAAAGACAAGTATTCATTAAGAATACATTATACATAATTCTAGCGCAAGTTTTGTCTTTTTTGGGTTTAATATGTGATTTGTTATTTTTATTTTATGTTGTTTCGATGTTATATTTAACTTCTTCCTGTCAAATTGATATAAGATATGTGTTAGTTGTCCAAGTTCTGCTATAACGTTCATGGCTATTCTTAATTGTTCTTGCTATTTATTGATAGGTATTTCTATGGTGTCTAAAATTTGATGAGATAATAAAACATTCAATAAAGTTATATTCTTTATTGAAATATTTAGATTTGATAGATATTAACTTGATTTTGTTTTTTAATCTAATATTTAGTTTTTATTTAAGTCTCTATTTTTTAATCAAAATATCAAATACATAGATTTTGGTTACATTATTAAAAGTGTATTTGAGCTATAATTAACTAAGAAATGAGTTTTTATTAGTTGAAGGATAAATAAATTAATAAAATAAGGCAAAAGCAATATTTTGGTCCCTAAACTTTACACTAAATTTCAGTTTTGATTTCTTTTTTTTTTTTGCTCATATATTGACTCATTTACTTATTTTTGTTTCATTTTATTTAATTAAATAATTAACATAAAGGTATGAAATAGTTGTTCGATATGAGAAAGAAGAAGATAATGATAAAAAATATTATTATGAGCATTCTTGTTAATTATTACTATTTATTAACAAAAATTAATAGAAAATGATTATATTATATTGAAAATATAAATTAAGATCATTGAGAAGAAAAATAAAAGGACCAAATTAAAATTTGAAATAAAGTTATGAGACTAAAATATAAATTCAGCCATAAAAACTATGATAATATTATTCTATAAATTTTCTGTAGTGAAAATTCATAAAACAACACAAAAAGAAAAAAAAATCATTCTCATAAAAATTGTAATTTATAAATATGACGAGGATAAAACACACTTAAATAATATAATGTATTTAAATAATATTATTTTCATATAAATAATTAATACACGTTTCATTACATTGTCATCCCTATGCTCAAGTATCATTTAATTCTTCTGAGTCTCATCAGACCCAATTATGAATTATTTACGTTATATTATTTTTAAAATACAATTTGCTTCGGTGTTGTATTTTTCTTCTAGGTTGTTTCTAAGTTACCTATGTCATGTTCTTTTCATCTAATATTTACTTAAGACTCAATTATTAGTTACTTATCTATAGTTATAAAAATCATATCGGTCATGGACTCGATCAAGATCCTAGGTCACTAGTCGAATCAGTAAGTCATTGGTTGAACTGGTTTAACTCGGTATATGGTAATATTTTATAATTTATACTAATATTTACAAATGTAATATATATTTTATCATAAAATTTAATATACTAAAGAATTTTTGTGTACTAATCATGTATTAATACTAATGTTAAATAATGTTTATACAAAATTAAAATATATAAATATTGATAAATTTAGATTGATATATAAAGCATTTTTACCAAAATGATACTTTTTTTAATTAATTACTAAATTGGGTCCCTAAAAAAATTATTTACCAAAATGGGTCTTTCTACTGTTCACGTCGTTTTTTTTTTCAAAAAACATTCTTAGGTGCCACGTGTCAGTATCTAATTGAGTGGCATCTGCTGAAAAGGCGCCATCCAATGAGGTACTGCCACCATATTTTTTTTTCAAAAAAAGAAAAAAGAGCCATTCATTTTTAAAAAAAGAAAGAAAACCCAGGGCCAAGTGGTGAGGCCCTGAGTGTTGCACCATGCTTCAAAAAAAAATAAAAAACATTTAAAAATATATTTAAAATGTAATAAAAAATGAAAATAGTTTTAAATTATAAAAATAATAAAAAATATTCAGAAAATATTTTTAAATCATATAATAATAATATTCAATATATAAAAAATTATTTTAATTAATAAAATATATTTTATATAATAATAATTTTACAGTATTCTAAATTATTCAGAAACACTTTTAAATTATAAAAAAATATTCATAAAATAATTTTAAATTATAAAAAAATATTCTTCAATATTTAAAAAATTATTTTAAAAACTAACAAATACTTTTAAATATATTTTTAAAATGATAAAAAAATAAAAAATACTTTTAAATTATAAAAAATAAAAAATTCAGAAAATAATTTTAAATTAGAAAAATAATATTTAAGGCATTTTTACCAAAATAATTCTTTTAAATATTTATTGTAAAAATAAAAAATAAAAAATATCTTTAAAATATTATTGTAAAATTATTATAATATTCTAAAATATATTTTATTAATCAAAATAATTTTTTAAATATTTAATATTATTTTTCTAATTTAAAAATACTTTCTATATATTTTTTTATTATTTTTATAATTTAAAGTATTCTTTATTCTTTTATCATTTTTAAAATCTATTTAAAAGTATTTATTTTTTTGATAAACTAAAGCATATTATTACTAAAGAGCATAAGAAATACTCTCAAGATAATACAAGATTCTCAAGAGGTAAGCTAAAGATTAATAAGGTTTAACCTCCAAGACATATAGAAACAGCTAACAAAGTTACCTTGAGTGAACAAAAGGCTAATCAAATTAGTGAATCAAGCATTGCAAATGATTTAAAAGTATTTGTTAGTTTTTAAAATATTTTTTTTAGATATTGAATATTATTTTTTTTATAATTTAAAAGTATTTTTGAATATTTTTTTTTCTTTTTTAATAATTTAAAATTATTTTCTAAATAATTTTAGAATATTGAAAAATTATTATAATATTGTAAAATATATTTTATTAATTAAAATAATTTTAAAATATTGAATATTATTTTATAATTTAAAAATATTTTCTTTATATTTTTTAAATTTTAAAATTACTTTTTTTATTATATTTTAAATATATTTTAAAGTATTTTTTATTTTTTTGATTTTATTTTTAAGCATTGCGTCATGCATAAGGCGCAAAACTCCAGGGCCTCGCCACTTGGCGCTTCTCCATTGGCCCTGGGTTTTCTTTCTTTTTTTTTTTATTGAAAAATCTTGTGCTGCCACGTGGCAGCACCTCATTGGATGGCGCCTCCCAGCAGGCGCCACTCAATAAGATGCTGAAATGTGGCATCCAGGACTTTTTTTTTTTTTTAAAAAAAAAGTGACGTGAACAATAAAAAAACCCATTTTGGTAAATAATGTTTTTAGGGACCCAATTTGATAAATAATTAAAAAAAAGTATTATTTTGGTAAAAATACTGATATATAAAGTTAGAAGTTAGATAATATTTTTTTAAAAAAATAAATGCGAATACATTAGAAAACTAAACTCATAAATATATTGTAATAAAAATATAATAAATACATTTATATTATTATATTAAAATGTTTTAAAATATAAATATATTTAACATATTGTAAAATATGTGTTAATTGTCCATTATAAATATATTTATATTATTTTAATTGAATTTTTATTACAATATATTTATGAATTTAGTTTTTTAATGTATTTGCATTTATTTTTTTAAAAAAATATTATCTAACTTATAATTTTATATATTATTCTAAATTTATCAATATTTATATAATTCAATTTTGCATAAACATTAATTGACATCCGTACTAATATGTGATTAGTACATAAAAATTCTTTAATATATTAAATTTTACGGTAAAATATATATTACACTGTAAATATTAGTATAAATTATAAAATATTATCATATATCGTGTTAAATCGATTCAACTAATTGGTTCTTTTATTTTTCTTCATAATCTTAATTTATAGTTTTAATATAAGATAATCATTTTCTATTAATTTTTGTTGATAAATAATTAACAAGAATGCTCATAATAATATTTTTTTATGATTGTCTTCTTCTTTCTTACATCAAGCGACGTTTTTAGATATTTTTTTTATTAATTATTTAATGAAGGAACATGAAGAAAAATAAGTGAAGAAGCCCATATGAAAAAAAAAAGAAATAAAAAAGAGATCCAAGCTGAAATTTAGCATAAAGTTTAGGAACCAAAATATTATTTTTACCTTATTTTATTTATTATAGTATTCCCCATCAATTTATTTATACCTCAACTAATAAAAACTCTTTTTGTTTTAATTAATTAAAGCTCAAATACATTTTAATAATGTAGTCAAAATCAAACTATTTGATATTTTGATTAAAAAATTAGAAACATAAATAAAAACTAAATATTAGATTAAAAAACAAAATAAAGTTAATATCTACCAAATCTAACTGATTTAATAGAGAATAACTTTTTGATTGGATAAGAGAGCATGTTGAGATGACTCCATAGACACTATAGAAAATATCTATAAAGAAATAGCAAGAACAATTAAGAATAACTATAAACATTAAAGTAAAACTTAGACAGTTAACACATATTTTACATCAATTTGACATGAAGAATTTAAATATAATAACATTAAAACAACATAAAAAAATTACAAATCACGTATTAAACCAAAAACCTATCAAAATTGGCGCTAGAATTGCGTATAATATATTCCTAATGAATACTTATCTTTTGCTGTAAATAGTATTATTGTGTTGTGAATGAATATATCAAAAATAATTATACACTATTATGTTTTAATACTTATTCACCATTCTTCAATTATTTTTTCATGATCACTTGTGTTTAGTTTAATCGTGAATGTTGCTATTCAATTCGTTAAAAGAAAAAATATAAATTTTTTAAAAAATATTGTGCTTAAACTAAGGTAAATGTTATTTAAAAAAAAAATAAATTTGTAATATTATAAAATTATATTAAATTAAATGACATAAATAAATTATAACAAGTTTCGCTACTTATTTCTTCTCACAACGAAACACCAGAGGAAAGACCAACATTTAAATAATGGATTCATGTGCAAATCAAACAGTTATAAAGCATCCGGCAAACTTGATCACTGCAATTGAGAGTTCAAAACATTAAGCAATAGGTGCGCGACAGATAGTATTCCTTATTTTAGCTTAAGCCACGTAAGATAGATATTTCTATAAAATAATAGTAGTAGGACAGCACTGTGTTCGGCTTGAATTGATAAACCATTCGGTTTAAATTGCATTTTCTCAGTGGATCACACTTTTGCCTTGAAAATTATACACCCAAATAGATAAAAATAAAAAAACAAAACAAAAAATAATAATAACAATAAACAAAACAGTAAAAGAGAGTGAGTGTGAGAGAAATAATGAAAGAAGTTGCCTTTCTTCATATCATTATATATATTTATATTTATATATCTCATGATCATGATAGTCATCTATATCCTCAGAATCATAATCATCATCGCTGCAACTCCATCATACGCGAAAAGTCCTCGAAGCAGACGAATCCATCCCCGTTCCTATCAACACCTTCTATCATGCGCCGGCACTCCTCTAACGTGCACCGATCATCGCCGATCGCACGGAACACCCTAAGCAGCTCCTCCGCCGAGATCCTCCCGTCGCGATCCGTGTCGAACACCTCAAAGGCTTCCTTAAGCTCATCCGGATCGCTACCCGATCCGGATTCTGACCCGAGCCGGTTCATGAGCGTCTCGACGCTGATGCAGCCGTGTCCGTCGCGGTCAACCTCGCTGAGCATGGACGCGAGCTCGTCAGGCGTGGGAGGACGCGCGCCGAGGCGCGTGAGGAGTCCCTCGAGATCCTCGCGAGAAACAACGCCGTCGTTGTCACGGTCGATGAGGCGGAAAGCCTGGGCGAGGTCCCACGGGAGGTCGACGGAGACGTCGGACCAGTCGCCGGAGACGTCAGGGAGAACACTCGTCGGAGTCCTCGCGGCGGCGGAGGCGGATTTGTGAGTGGATCCGTCGGAGGAAGAAGAGGAAGCTCCAGACCCGAATGAAGGCGGGTCGGATCTCGAAACGGCGGAACGTTCCTTTTTGGAACGGAAGAAACGTTTCGGACTGAGTTTGAGGTTTTTAGGGTTGATGTTAATGAGCTTCATGGGGACAAAGATGGAAATAAACTGAAGAAATTGAAGGAGAATAAGAAAAAGAGAAGAAGAGAAGAGGATTGAGGGAAAGAGAGAGGAAGGTGGAGGGGGTTAAATGGCAGCAGCAGCAGGGCCATTTTCTCTCTCGGAGGTACCTTCCACGAAGTTTCCTAATACATCATAGAGTCATTGCCAATTTACAAAGAAGCTGCCTATTTATATTTTAACTAATTAATCTAAAATAATCTTTTGCTTTTTATTTGTTTCTCGTTAATGAGACTTTTTAAAATTAAATAGTAATAATTAATGGATTGGGTGGGAGGGGGTGGGGTGGGGTAAGTCTTGGAATTGGTGCGCGTGTTTGTGTAGGTGTGGTGAGGTTAGTTATTAGTGTGAGTGAGGTTTGGCCTCTTCTGTTTGTTGTTTCCCTCTGGGTTCCTTCTATGTCGGGGATATCAAAAGTAGAGGATTTTTCGGAAAAGCTTGTTTTCTCGTTACAAAGTAGTACGTCTTTTTGCATATATCTTTTTACTTTTTACTGATTTTTCTAGCAATAATTTTTTAAAATAAATTAAAATCGGAAAAAGAATAGCATTTTAGCTTGAATTTGCCTTTTTATTTTTTTTGTAAAACAAGGGGTCAAAGGCCAAAAACAATAAAACAATAAACCGTTTATGAGAGATTACAAAAAAAACATTAGAATCCATGCGTGAAGCTTGGACATAAATTCCTCAAAAAGGAATTGAGAAAGCCAGATAACTTCAAAACGAGAAGGTCTAGGGAATTTGAAAGAAGGCTGTGAATTAGTATGTAAGCAAATAGGGTGATGGTCATATTTGTACCAAGCCAGAATTTTCATAGAAGCTTTCGGGAATATGAGATTTCAATCAAAGTTGGCAAGCGCCCTGTCTAATCTTTCAAACACCCTATCATAACCATTTCTTAGAGGTCTTTGCCAAGTAAAATTCCCTCATTTCTAGCCTAAGTTCATTAGATTACAGTGATTTATTTGGGAAGTGAAGAGAGAGCAACGCCGTAGATAAACTGGGGCTCCTCCTTTTTTCTCGATAGGTGAAGCAATATCATTAAAAGATGCCATAAGGAGCCACTCCCCAGTAGAGCTAGTAGAAGTATGAGAAAGGGAGCTCCATAACTAGGCCCTTTCCTCTTCTTGTGGACTAGCATAGACCGTTGTAAGGAGCCTAGGACATCTGCCCTAATAAGTAATTTGCATAAGAATAAGTTGAGCATAAACCGAAATTTTTTATAGTAGAAAGAGCATGGGCTCCACTACATCAGGGCTCTTGAATGAGAACCATAGAGGGTTTATGCAACTTAACCATACTTTTAAATGCTCTGCCAAACACTTAGCTTAGCGTTCTTCTAACATTCCTAGAGATAAAATTCATAAGAAACAATTAAGAGAGGGGCAAAGAGCTAAAAGGGTTAGAGGGAGATTCCCTATTAGAACTGAACTCTAAATCTAGCTTTTTTCACAATACTATTAGAATTGATATCCATAGGGGATGGTCCAAAGATCTGAGAATCCCTCTTATCTGGGGGGAAATCTTGTTAGACGTCATTTGTTGACATTTTTTACCCTTATCAAAGAGGCTAGGCTTAATGGGAGAGTGTAAAACCACCAAAGTAGAATTCTCTTGGATATGCTAATTCCCTATAAGAGTCTTGATCTGTTGTGAAGAGAGACCACTAGGAAGAAAGAGGCTCCCCTTAGGGATAGAGGAAAAGGGTGGGGCAGGGAGAGGAAGAGGGTTAGAATTAGTAATCGCTTCTTTTCACTTTCGATCTGGCTACCAGTAAGGAATATTTTCGAATGCAATTAGGCTTCATGGATATTGACAGAGGCAACAAGATCACCCTCATTAGAGGCCTCAATTGTCTTCGCATCGTTCGAATCCAAAGCTTCTAATTGGATAAATGGGAAAATCTAGAATTAGAGATCACATTTTTACCCTTATGTCCCTTCTCACTGTTAGGAATGTCCTCTTTAGATGAGGAGGATAACGTGCTATTATCTTTGCCTAGATATTTTTCCTTCTACACCATCTTTTTACGAGGTTTATGCTCAACCATCATTCAAGGTTACAAGGAGTTATTAGAAGAATACACATGAGTAGGGGTTGAAGGGTCAAGAGAAGAATCATGTTTATAAGAGGGGGAGAAGAAGAAACGGGGTTGACATAATGAGGCAGAGGGGGAAGAGAATGACACTTATCTTTAGCATGCCCAAATTGTCCACAAGTAAAGCAAATCAAGCGAATCCCTTCAAAAACAACCTTTACAGGGTTACCATCAACCTTGATATAAGGTAGGAGAGGTTTCTGGAGAATTATCACTTTAAAAATATGAGCAAAGTTACCTCTAATGAAACTCTTAGTGTTCACATAAATCTTCAAGACATCCCCCAATTGGTTATTGATAGTCTCTAGGAACATAGAATCATAATATTCAACAGAAAGACCTAGTAAATGAATCTAGGCAAAAGTCTTAGAGATGGGAGCCTTCCATGAGTTGAAATTAGGTTCCCAACGCTGAACCGTGAGATAATGCTCAAAGAAAAGCCATGGGCTTCCAAAGATAGCAAAGTCATAGTCTTCTGAAGATTCAAAATTGGCCAAAAAAAGCCATTGCCCACATTAATAAGGCTGATAATGCCTTTTGTTCGCCGCAGCATGATCCACTTTATGTTTCAGAATTGACAGACTAATATGCTTACCCAAGAGCTTCACAAAGAGGGATGAACTCTAGGGTCTACATAGGCGCGCTCATTCTTTGATTCCTGGAATAAAGTTCGGAATATCATTTCTATCGACTTCTATTACAATAGTCAGAGCCTTAATCTTACGACCAAACTCATCTTCTTCCCCTGAGGAACCTTAATTCAAAAACTCCTCCTCGAGGATGTTATTCGGATCTTGAACGTCGCTAATTAGAAACGACTAAGACCGTCACAACTGTGCCACAGAAACATAAAAAAAAATCCCCTATAGTGACAACCTAGACCGTCATTAATTAGCGACGACTAAGACCATCATAACTGTGCCACACAAACATTAAAAAAAATGCCCCTACAGCAATGACCTAGATCGTCACAACTGTACCACACAAATATATATTGAAAAAAAAAATTCCCATATAATGACGGCTAAGACTGTGCGAACTTTGCCGCAAAAAATATTTAAAAAAAAAATCCTCCCCTTGACCATCGTTAAATTAGAGACGACTAGGACTGTCACAACTTTGCCAGAAAATCAATTCTTGCCTCTATAGCGATGGCCTAAGCTACCGCTAACTATTAATATACCGTCGCAACTTAGCGACGGTGTCCAGCCGTCGCTATTTTTATGTAGCTATATTGTCACATTCTTGTAGTGTTTTTAAATATTCCCTCTAATAAATAGTTGATCATTTTTTTAGAAGTAGCTCAAAGTAGCTTAGAAGAAGCAAAAATTTAATTATTTTTTATTTCTAACTATTTTTTAAAAACACAAATAAACATTCAGAATATTTTTTATTAAAAAAATTGATTATTTTGTAAAATAAACAATAATAAACATGCTGTTAATCTCAATTTATGTGAAATTTTGGTGGATTTTATTTTCTATTGTGTGATTTTGTTTCATACATTTTTTTAAATTTTTCTTACAAAATTTCTAATGGAGAAGCTCATGTGGCACTTTCTTCTTTTTTTTTCCAAAATATTATTACTAATCTCAAATTAGACTAATTAAGATTTAAGTTGATTATATCAACATTTTATTAAAATAAAAATTAAAAATAAAAAGAGAAGAAGAAAGAAGATTTGTCTCATTCATCATCCTAACTGAGAATCTATGACAAATTTATTATTACTTATTTTATAAAATAATTATTATTTTTAATATGAAACACTTTTAAAAGCTTTTAAAGTATTTGTTTATATTATATTTCTTTATGATAATGATTGAATATTGTAAATATTATAATATTCACAGTGAATATCATTATATTTTTACTTCAATCATATTATAATAAAATATGATATAAGTTATATAAAAAGGATATAATAATTAAATTACATATAATTTTTAAAATTTTTATTTTCATTTATTTTCTGTTTTATGCAATAATTAAATCATAAAAATTATATAATAGTCAAAATAATACTAATAAAATTAGATAAATTATATAATGCTATAAAAAGTTAAAAAAAAAAAAGAAAGAGAAAGTCGTATCTAAATATTTCTTCTAAGGCTCCATTTAGGGTAAATTTCACTTTTTTATTTTTATTAATTTCAATTTTTTTTCAATTTATATGATTTTTAATTTTAAGAAATGTTGTAAATCATGCAAAATTTAACTAAAACTAATTTTATAATGATAAAAAGAATCATAACATGAAGTAATAACTGCAGTAAAAATAGATATGTATTATATAACAATGATATATATATTTTTTTAAATTTTGACAAGCTTTTAATTAATAAATTGTACCATATTTGTTGTGATCTAACCTGACAGGGATGTAGGACGAGCTGGGTAGTTTCCTTGCTCAGCAGAGGGCAATGGGATTGCTTCTGGATCCTGAGCTCCGGCGGCGGTGGTGTGCACCTGCAAGCACTCCGATGCTCAAGTAAGTGAGTGAATTAGGGTTTGTGTATATGATAGTATATCTTACGTACCTTGCATGGTGCATTATGATAATATTTATAGAGTGAGGTAAATGACCTAATGCGGTTCGTATTGGGCCAGGATCTATGCCTGGGCCCAATCCTCATCATCTGGGCCTCGTTAGTAGGCCGCGCCCAACTTACCAAGATGCTGATGGTAATTGGCGGCTTCTTGACCCGGCATGTAAGCGTATATACGGGATGCCATTATTCTGGTCCACAACAGTTGCCCCTCAAGTCGTCAAGTTCTTCTTGGGAGAGGTTGGCGAGTTCATTTGTCATGCCAGGTGGATCTTAAGTGGTGATTCTGGAAATTTCACGAGATGACGGTTGGTTTTCTTTTTGGGCGCGTGTGTTTCACGCGTCTCATTTTGGATACTGTGCGCGATGATTAGCGTGGTTCTTGGGCCCCACGTCCATTAAGGTGATGTGACGGTTTTTTACTTTATTCCCTTTGCATCCGTTACATTTTCACCTTCTCATTTATTCAAGTTTTCACTCTTCATCTTCGCGCTTCTTGTCTCTTCATTCCCTTCAACAGAGAACTCTTGAAAACCTTGCTTCTTCCATTCTTCGTGCTCGTTTCTCAAACCCGTTTTCTACCAACATATTCGCTTCATTTTTCAGGTATTGTTTCTACTTTTTACTAATTTGTGCCTTTATTCTATTTTTTCCTGATTCTTGGACTGTTCTGTTGCATTCTTCCCCCCTTTAGGGTTTAGTTGTAGTTTCTGGGTTTATTTCCCTCAAAAATGGCCGATAACGTTATCGTGTTGACGAGCAATTCCTCCTCGGGGTCGAATGACACTGAACTTCTTGAGAGTTTCGCGAGGGGGCTTCGAAAACATAGGTCCTCTAATGAGCCTAACCCTTTTCCTGGTACGCCCTCCATAGCCAATCTTGATTATTGTGAGTCTTGCCATTTTTGGTTTTATCCCCTGTATTCGCGACGAGTAAAGAGTGGTGAATCGGTTACTCAGAGCGTGAGTGAGTCATTCAATACTTTGAACCCAGAACCTTCTGCTCTTCTCCTTGCATCAGCCTATCTTCTTGATGAATGTAGTTCTGAAAGTTCTGTGTCTGTCGAACAAGGTTCAGATCGTCGTGCCCTAATTAATTTCATCCCGGTAGGGGATGAAGTTGAGTCTTCCCATCCCGGGGATTCTTTAGAAGATAAAGAGTCTATACCGTCGTCTATGACTCATTCCTTAGATTCTGAATCCGACCCTGCATATGCTCCTTCTTCTTGTAGCCATCCATCCCCGGGATCTGACCCTGCTTTCTTTGATCATGTAGATATGGAGTCTGCTCAAGATGACATTTCCATCCTGGTAGCTTCTGGCGCTCCGGGATCCTCTGGTGATGTACCGGCTTCTCCTGATACCGGCGATGTTGAAGTTGCTGTGCAAGGGGCAGGAGAGCCTAGTACTTCTAAGCCTCGGGTCGAGTGTTCTCCGGATTTTCTAGAACTGAAAAATATCTGGGCAATGTTGTGGGTTCCCTGGGATATCATCCGGGAGGAGTGCTCGGTAAAAGATGGTCGCCGGCTTAGGAGAGTGGAGAAACACTGGAGGAAGTGCTTTCACTATGGGCCCAATACTCCCGAGACTGACGTCAAAGCCGATCCCTCTTCGAACCATAAGGTTGTTATTCCGAATAAGAGGGAGAGGATCTGCACTCCAGCATCTGAGGGTGAAGTTTCCTATATCATGATGCTAGAGTCTTTATGGCACCAGCTAAAAAGTAGGTTCCCTTTTTCTGACCTCCAGATTAAAGTTCTGCATCACCTCCATCTCGCTCCTACCCAACTCCATCCCAATGGTTGGGGATTCCTCCAAACCTTCGAGGTTTTCTGTTGGGCTCAAGGCTGGCATTGCTCTTCAACCCTATTCTTATACATCTTTGGAGTTTATCGTGGCCCCACGAAGAAGAATTGGGTGTCCCTCCGTCATCGTTCCGGGATTCCTCAACTATTTGTCCCCTATGAGGAGTCCTTCAAAGCTCATAGGGACATTTATGTCAAGGTCGTCCCACGGACCAAAGATTGCACCCCTTTCTGGATGGGGAAGGATAAGCAGCCCCTGTTTCCTCTCTATTGGACGGAAGATCACTTTCGGAGGGTGCTGTCCTTGAAGGAATTAGAAATTGGCTTCCTAGAAGAGGAAGACCAACTAACCTTCAGGAATCTTTGCGTCTTTGTCGAGCGAGGTGGAATTCCCATTCATTGCAAAGATGTGATAGGAGTATCCCGTCGTGACCAGGCGACCTGCTTATGTAGGGATTTTTCGTTATTATGCACTATTGTTGTGTCTTTTCCTTGTTTTAGTTATTTTGCCTTAACTGACAAGTGTATCTTTTTCTGCAGCCGAGATCATGGCTAACTATGCCATCCGTTCTCAGAAACGAGATGCCAAAGGAAAAGGTAAGGTTGGTACTTCAGGTCCACCTCCTTCTCCCGCTCTAGTTCCTGCTCCTATCCCGGTAGTTCCTACCGGGATTAGAATCTCGGATGCGGTTCCCGCCAGGGGAGCTTCTCCTGCTAAGAAGTCAGTTCCTCCCTCCTCTGGAGCCGAGATGGCTAATGTGCAGCCAAAGCGTCGACGACTTACTAAGTCCGGTATGCTTTTATCCTTTGGGATTTGTAGTTTGGCAGGAACCGTGTGTTGCTTTCTTATTATATTATTTAGTTCGATTTGTAGGTGACCAGCCTGTGGATGCCCAAGGGGCTTCTGTCGGGATGAATCCGGTTTTGATGGCGCCTTTCTCTACTCCCTCTTCTGCCTAGGAAGGATTCCAGTCGCCCTTGGTTAAGTTCCAACATGGGACTTCTTCACAAAGGGCGGGACGTCTACCGTGAAGGTATATGTTTTATCGCTTTGTCTCGTTATTTTATGATGATTAATCTTAGTAGCTAATATCTTCCGGTTGTTTTCATCTCTGTAGGAGCAAGCCAAATCCCTTATGGGTTGGACCGCTATGAGCATGGCTATGCTCCAACATGTTTTTGACCAGACAGAAGATATGGGCCAAGCTTCCTCTTTAAGGGGTCAGCTGCGGGATCTCCGGGATGACATGGAGCTCAAGGATGTCTTGATCCAGAGTGTCAAAGAATCTGAATCTCGGGCCAACCGGGAACTTGTTTCTCTGAAAGAGAAATTTGCCCAGATGGAAGGGAAATTCGCCGAGGAGAAGAAACGGACCGCCAGCTTAGAGTTGGAGAAGTCCAAATTGAAGGAAGAGGTTGCCGGGTTGAAGGCTAAGATAGATGAGAATGATTCTGCTCTTAAGCTTCTTCAATCCGAACTCTTGGGGTCGGCTTCCAAGTTTCACGAGGTCCAGGTGGAGCTGCGGGATACTCAGGAGAGATTGGAGGAGGCGTACCGCGATATGGACACTACAGTGGACGATTCTTACCGGGATTGTGTGAAGACTCTTCAGTTTTTGAATCCCGGGGTTGAGTTGAACACCCGTGGTCTCTGCAAGTATCACGGTATGAAGGATGGGATATTCATGGATTTCCATGACCTCACAATCCCGTGCCCCTTGATCCTGCTGATCCCAGATTAGAGCCCTTCGACTGTAGCACTCCTCCTCCTTCCTCAGATCCCGTGTCGGAACCCGAAGCTGGAGATGCTGGAGCGGCTACCTGATTTATTTCCATGTTTTTGTATTTCTTTTGTTTTGTAAAACGTTGGACAAAAATCCAATTGTAAACTTTATCATCCCGGTCTTCCGCGTTAATTTTAATACATTGTGGTTTGTGCGTATTTCGCTTCTACTCTTTTTTTGCTTTTCTCCGGACATGGAAATTTCTCATGTCTTTATAATTATTAGGACACATTAATGATGTCGTCCTTTTAGCTCCGCAATAGGAGGGAAAGTAGTTTGTACTTTCTCTAATTTTTGTTGAAGTGTAACTTCAGTTTACACTTTCCTTTTGTTGCATTTCTGTATGTCGTTGAGGTGTGGCCGTCTCGAGATGCCTTCCCGTCTCTGATTAGTATGAAAATTTTTATGCCGTTTGAATTGTTAGGGATACATTTGTAATGTCGCCCTTTTAACTCCTTAATAGGAGGGAAAGTATTTTGTACTTTCTCTGAGTTTAAGTTGAAGTGCGATCTTGGCGGTACTTCATGCTTCTCTTTTGGCCAGGGTTAATCCTTTCAGGATCCCTATTGAGTTTGTAGCAGAGAATTACCCATGATGGTATCTCGACTCATTAATGACCTTGTATGTCGGTTTTTGTTTGTTGCCGACGTCTCGATCTCGGATTATTTGTATTCCTCATACTTTCTTCCGATCTGCTTGCTATTAAGAATTGAACTAACTTGTTTATGTCAGAAAAAATGGAATGCAACTTTATTAATGATAAGAAGCAAATAACAACTGGGGGCCTCGTTAAAACCTCTAGCAGTAAAACCCTCCTTAGGGATAAAACCTGCTATAGGAAAAAGAGTACCCCTTTATTACAAGGACTGTAAATTACATAGCTTAGCTATAATAACGCCTTAAGTCTGCGACATTAAGCGTTCTTGGATTCTCTTTGCCTTTGAGAGTTTCTAAATGATACGCTCCGTTAGCTGCGATGGTCTTGACCTGGAATGGGCCTTCCCAATTCGCTCTAAGCTTCCTGTCTTTAGCATTGCGATTTCCAATACTGGCCCTTCTTAGGACTAAGTCACCTGTTTGGAAGCTTCTCGGTACAACCCTCAAATTGTATCTCTGTGCTACTTGCTGTTTCCGGGATACCTCTTTGATTCTGGCGACTTCTCGGATTTCCTCGACCATGTCGGAATCTTCTCTAAGGAGTTGCTCGTTTTCTTGTGCGGGGTACATAACCCTCCAGGATGGGTGCCCGATTTCTACTGGGATTACGGCATCTGATCCATATACCATTCGAAATGGAGTCTCTCCGGTGGAGCTATGGGGAGTGGTTCTATAGCTCCAGAGTACTTGATAAAGATCTTCTACCCAACTAGTTCCAGCTTTCTCACACCTCTTCTTCAAGCCATTAAGTATGACTTTGTTGGCGGACTCTACCTGGCCATTTGACTGTGGGTGCTCCACACTGGCAAAGTCTTGCTTGATGCGGAGACCTGCTAGCATTTCTCGGAACTCTTTGTCGGTGAATTGGGTCCCATTATCACAGATAACTTCTGCCGGGATACCAAACCGGCATATTATTTGCCGGAAGACAAAATTCTGGGCTTTGACTGATGCTATGCTGGCTAAGGGTTCCAGTTCGATCCATTTAGTATAATAGTCAACAGCAACGATGAGATGTTTGAACTGACCTGTGGTTGGAGTGAAAGGTCCCAAAAGATCCAAACCCCAAGTGTGGAAAGGCCAAGGGGTGGAGATGATGTGTAGATCTTCAGCCGGGATGTGGGACAATGGACTGTGCTCTTGGCATTTTTGGCACTTCTTCACGTGATCAGCTGCATTTTTATTCATGGTTGGCCAGAAGTATCCTGCTCGCAAGGACTTTCTTGCCAACGATTTTCCACCGATATGGTGACCGCAGCTTCCTTCATGCACCTCAGTGAGAACATACCATGTTTCAGATGGTCCAATGCATTTAAGCAAAGGAGTTGATAGTCCCCTCCTGAATAGTTGTCCTTCGATCACAGAATACCGGGAGGCATTTTGTATAAGCCGTTTTGCTTCCCGGGTATCTGCCAGAATGGTGCCTTTTGTGATGTACTCTATTATTGGAGTTCTCCAATCTTCATTTTCAACCTGCAAAATAGCACAAGGAGAAGGGAGAACTTCTTCTATTACTGACTTCAGAGTTGAGGATGACTTGGTGCTTGCCAATTTGGAGAGTAAATCAGCGCGACTATTCTCTTCTCTTGGAATGTGTTTGATCTCAAATTTAGAGAGACCAAGTAGACTTTCTTTAACCTTAGTCAAATATCTCTGCGACAACAGCTCTCTTCCCTGGTACTCCCCTTTTAGCTGGGATACCACCAATTGGGAATCTGAACATAGAGTAATTGCGGTCGCCCCCAGTTCTTTTATCGCGCGTATCCCGGCTAGACAGGCTTCATATTCTGCTTGATTATTGGAGGTTGGGAATTCGAATTTTAGAGAATATTCTACTGTTACCCCTTCGTCATTTTCGATTAGTATGCCTACGCCTGCTCCTTTGGGGTTTGAGGACCCATCAACATAAATAGTCCAGGATCCTTTTGGCTCTTCCCCGGGATGTGTCATTTCGGCCACAAAATCAGCTAATGCCTGTGCTTTGATTGCTTGCCGTGGTTCGTAGGAAATATCGTATTGTGATAATTCTACCGCCCAGGTCATCATCCTTCTTGCCAAGTCAGGTTTGTGTAAGATTTGTCTGATGGGTTGATTAGTTCTTACCGTGATAGGATGACATTGGAAGTATGGCCTCAGCTGCCGGGATGCAAATAGCAGGGCATAGGCGACTTTCTCGAGCCGCTGGTAGTTCAGCTCCGATCCCTGTAGCGCCTTAGAAACGAAATATACCGGACTTTGATTCCGGGATTCTGCCTTCACTAAAGCCGCACTGATTGCTTCGTTAGTGACGGCTAAATAAAGATATAGGACCTGTTCGGGATCTGGGCGAGACAGGACTGGTGGGCTCGAGAGGATTTTCTTCAACTCCCGGAAAGTTTCTTCGCAATCTGCATTCCACTGGAAGTCTTCCTTAAGTCGTAAGGTCCTGAAAAAGGGTAAGCATTTCCTGGCTGAATCTGGAAGGAATCTCATTAATGCGGCGACCCTCCCGGTTAGCTGTTGGACCTCCTTGATAGTTCTAGGACTCTGCATACTCAACACAGCACTACACTTGTCGGGGTTGACTTCAATCCCTCGACTGGTTAGCATAAAGCCTAAGAACTTTCCGGCTTCGACCCCAAAAGTACATTTATTAGGATTTAACCTTAAATCATACCTGCGCAGTTGTTGAAAAGTCTCACGCAAGTCTGCCACCGGATCTTTATCTTCTGGGGTTTTTACTATCATGTCGTCAATGTAGACTTCAAGGATTCTGCCAATCTGTTCTTTGAAGACTTGGCTCATCATCCGTTGATAAGTCGCTCCAGCATTCTTCAAACCAAACGGCATCATGGTATAGCAGTAAACGCCCATGTCGGTGACGAAAGCCGTTTTTGCTTGGTCTTCAGGGTACATGGGGATCTGGTTATAGCCGGAGTAAGCATCCATGAAAGATAGATATTTATAACCTGCAGAGTTGTCCACCAGTTTATCGATACAAGGCAGGGGAACTGGATCTTTGGGGCATGCTTTATTCAGATCTGTGTAATCTGTGCACATTCTCCACTTCCCGTTAGCCTTTTTCACCATCACCACATTTGAAAGCCACTCTGCATATCGTATTTCTCGGATGAACCATGCGTCTAACAACTCCTTCACCTGTTTTCCTATCGCTGCTTGTCTTTCTGGACCCATTTTTCTCTTCTTTTGAGCCACTGGGACGGATCCCGGTCTTAAAGACAAGCGATGGCATACGAATTCCGGGTCAACTCCGGGCATGTCGGAGGAAACCCAAGCAAACAAGTCTTTATTCGTCTTCAACAACTCAATGAGTCGCTCTTTGATTATGGGGGGTAAGTTCGCTCCTATCCTGACGGTCTGATCTTCTTTAAGTCCTATCTGGACAAAGATCTGATCTCCTTTTGGTTGAGGTCGTTGATGTTCAAAGTCTGTTCTGGGATCTAGGTTAGTCATCATGACCCCTGCATCCCGCATCAAATCACGTCTCTCCATCTTTTGCTTCCCTTTCTCTTCTGCCGTTACTGGCAAAATGGATGGTGATTTCGTGATTTTGAGGCTTTCTTGATAACATTTTCGTGCATCACTGCTCTTCCCTCGGACAGTTACTACTGAGCCATTTTCTCCTGGAAATTTCATGGCTAAATGGATGGTAGAAACTATGGCGCCAAGGCTGTTCAGGGTTGGTCGCCCAATGATTGCATTGTAAGCCGAGGGGCAATCCACCACTATGAACCTAGCGGGAATTTTTTTGGTATTCGGCTTTTTGCCAAAATTCACCTTGAGGTCAATGTATCCTTTGGGAATGATCGTGTCTCCAGTGAAGCCAATTAAGCTGCCTTTATGGGAGATTAAATCCTTAGATCCTAAACCCATTTTATCAAACAAGCTCCAGAACATAATGTCAGCTGAACTTCCTTGATCAATGAAGATTCGATGGACTTCAAAGCCGTTCAAATTAGCTGCTATGACCAATGGTTCGTTATCCCGGATCCGCTCTTCCGGGAAATCTGCATCTGAGAAAGATAGCACTGGGTTAGCTATAGTGGTTACTTGGGAACAAGAATCCCTGACATCTCGGGTCCTCTTCTTATCTTCGAGACCCTTTAAGCTGGCTCCTCCAGCTATGACTTGAATTATTCCCCTAGGAGGGGACTCTTGTGCTCGTCTTGGGCTCCAGGATCTCTGCCGGGTTTCAGTTCGTTGATCTCGGTTCCTAGGAGGAGATCTGAGTGTCTGTGTCCGAGGAGATGGACTTCGGCGACGATCCCGCCTTTCTGGGGATGCCCGAGCATAATTTCTCAGCCTCCCTTGCCGGATCAGCTTTTCAATTGCATCTCGGAGTTGGATGCATTCATTGGTAGAATGTCCGCGATCTCGATGGTATTCGCAGTACTTATTTTTGTGCTTTCCAACCGTTTTCAAAGGCGGTGGGCGTTCTCTTAGTTCAGAATGCATCACTTCTTTCAACACTGAAGCTGGCGGGACTATTAGTAGAGTGTAATTGTTGAAAAGTCCTTTGCGCTTCTTGGGAGACCTTTCCCGGGATTTGTCGTCTTTACCCCAGGGTTGGTTTTGAGGGACAATTTTTGCTTTGTCATCCTTCTAGGTGGCTTGGGCCTTCTCCCATTCTTCTATTCTGATCCACTTTTCTGCCCTGACCTTCAAGTCATCCATGGAGGTGGGCTTATCTCCAGCCAGTTGCTTGGCGAAGGCTCCTGGTTTTAATCCTCTTACAAAGAAATATAACACCAAGTTAGGTTCAACATTCCTAACTTCTAATACTTCATTGTTAAAACGTGTTATGTAGTCTCGTAGAGATTCAACTTTTTCCTGTTTAACAGTTTCTAAGTGGAATTCAGATTTGAATTGTCTTTTACTGCTGATGGATTGTGGGGGAAGATCTGAGAACCAACGACTTGCAACTTCTGACAATGTGAGGGGGAAAGCACGGCACATGATAGCCTCATTCACCCCTTGGAAATACATAGCCCTTTCAAAAGTGCTGACATGTAGGGTGGGATCCTTGGTTCCATCATATTCTTTCAGCTTTTTTGCAAACTGGAATCCATGAGGAAGGGCATGGGACATTATGCATGGCGTGAAGGGATTGTCAATGTACCCGAAATCCGGGACATTTTCAGCCATATGCTCCTGGTTACCGGCAGGTAGTCCGGCTTGCTGGCCCACAAGGAGAACAAGTGGCGGATTGGCCCCCTCAACGCGAGAATGATGCGGGGCACCTTCGTGTCGACGACTTACCCGTCCTTCTTGTTGTCTTTCCTGAGTTTTCAGATTTCCTTCTTTTTCTCCCTCAACCGCGGATTTTCGTTGCCGTTTTTCCGCAATGTCATTATCCTTTTCCAGATTCTCAGGGTTTGGCTGGGTATGCCTTTCAGCTCTTTCCTCTTTTGAATCATTTTCGATAACAACATGCTTGCCCCTGCGCTGTTGCTCTTTGAGATCTACGATCTCTTTAGCTTGTGACTGCACCAACTGTTGTAGTTTACGGAATTCTGCTTCGATATCAAAATGCTGGGATGCCCTTGCTTGATTAGATGCACCAGCCTGCTGTCCAGCTCCTTGGTTTTGCATGCTGGGATCGTTGTAATCCCTATTGCTAGTTGAGCCAACCATTGTTGATGATTGATGGGAGCGAAACTTTTTGTTGCGTTCCCCACAGACGGCGCCAATGTTGTGATCTAACCTGACAGGGATGTAGGACGAGCTGGGTAGTTTCCTTGATCAGCAGAGGGCAATGGGATTGCTTCTGGATCCTGAGCTCCGGTGGCGGAGGTGTGCACTTGCAAGCACTCCAACGCTCAAGTAAGTGAGTGAATTAGGTTTTGTGTATATGATAGTATATCTTACGTACCTTGCATGGTGCATTATGATAATATTTATAGAGTGGGGTAAATGACCTAATGCGGTCCGTATTGGGCCAGGATCTATGCCTGGGCCCAATCCTCATCATCTGGGCCTCGTTAGTAGGTCGCGCCCAACTTACCGGGATGCTGATGGATAACGGATTGGATAACTCACGAACCCGAATAACCCAAACTAAACCGTTTTTCTGAGTTGGATTGAGTTAATGGGTTGGTTTAGGTATTTTTTAGTGAACCCAAACTAATTTGGGGTGGAAGGGATTAAGACCACCCCTATTAGAAATGACACAATCCTTTTTAAAATACAAATTCATAACTTTTATATATAAAAGGATGGTGGAACTTCTAAAATTGGGTGATGTCAATCCCTCCCACCCTAATTTGGATTGGGTATTGGGTTTGAATTATAAAACCCAATGAACTCAACCCAACCAAAACTATCCAAATTAAATTCCTAAATTACTAATTTTATATGTCATTTTGTACCTTTATTCTATTTTTTACTCTATTTACTCTATTTATGTGTATATTAATATGTTGTATGATTATATTATTAGTGATATATTTTATTTTAATAAATAAAATCTCTAAACATATATAAAATTAATAATATGTCACTATAAATTTTATAATTTTTTTTAAAAAAATAAATTTTTTGTTTTTTATTTAATAGGGAACCCAATCACCCAACCCAATCCAACCCAATTAAGTTTAGGTTGGGTTGATTGGGTCAAAGAGTAAAAATTTTCAAAAACGAACCAACCCAATCCAAGCTATTTAGTTTGGGTTGAGCTTCAAAACAGTGAAAAATCCATCAAACCCAAACCCACCCGTATATGTGATTTGAGTCTAGACCCCAAATCCAACTACATGCTGAGCTATCAACCTAATAATTAATTATAAATAATAAATAAATAAATTTCATATCAATCAAATAAGTACCTTATAAATAACACATTTACAGGAAAAGACCGTCAGTACCTTATTCAAGGAATATTGAAACACTTTGAAGTTAGAGAACAATCCCTTATTATGGTGCAATTTGTGCTTCAAAACTTGAACACATCAATCTATACCCAAAATAAAATTTAATTTGCACCATATTATTATCGCATTATTGAATATTATTAATATTAAATTTGCATAGTTCATGATAAATAGCTTCGGTCAAAGCTTACATATTTTACTGTGGCAATATATAATATAAAAATTTAATGTAGATTTCGAATATCTAATATGCACATGACAGATATGATATAGTAATTAGGGAGAAGAAGTTGGTTTGGCTTGTCCATCATTTTTAATCATTGGCAGACATATTTTAATGTTAAATTAGGAAATACGCAAAAATTTAATGAAAGAGAATATGTTGGTTACTTACCAAGTCGATCTTTTTTTTTTCTTCGAAATTTGTGCACCGAACATATTTTTCAACTTAATTTATAATTATTATTTTTTATTGACAATTTATAATTATTTTTTAACTCCAAGAGTTGTCTTAACGGTGTAAGGTCTCACTATGTTCATATGAGAGACAATTCACACGGGAAAAATTCGTGTTCGAATCTCACCTATGCTAAATTCCTTAGAGCCAGTGCCACACAACACGAACGAAATAATTATTTTTTTATTGACCTAATAAACAGTCTCACATTACACTACTCCTAAATCAACTCCATTGTGGATCGAACCTGGCTTCTTAAACTCTATAAGCTTCTCCTTGTGTCACTTGAATTACAAGCTCTTTTCTAAGCAGATTAATAATTCTATAGCTAATTCTACTACTAAGTTAGGAGTAGCAAATTGTGTGGGTGAGAGGAATGTTCATAACCGAATTTTCATTCTACACTGTTAAAATCGATAAAATTAAAAAAAAATTGATGACATAGAAAAATAAATAAAGATGCATAATTTTATGTGTTTGGTTCGGATTTAGGTTCATTCTATTAAAACCAAACTAACGTAAACTAAATTGCGTATATTAATATATTTATAATTTTTTTATATTATTTAAAAGATCGAATGATGGGTTTAAAACACTATTTTTATAGTTTGATTTTCTTTTAATAGTAGATATCATTTGAGTGTTTGTCGAATAAATATGTATTATATATAAATATTTAAATAAAAATTTTAGACAATAAAATGTAAACTAAATATACGTGTCATATCTATGTTTTGTTATAATATTTATTATTTTTATAATATGAAGATATTTTACACATATAATTTAATTAACTTTACTTTGACAAGATTTCATAAATTTCGAAATCATATTCTTTATTGTCTTTATATGCATACAAGCATATTAATTCACACATATATTATATGATCATTTGAGTATTTTTGTACTCTATTTAATTAAATTTTTCTGATAAAAAAAATATGTTCATATTTTAGTGCGATAAAAAAATTGAACTAGTTCTCTAAAAATAAAAGAGAAAAAGATAAAGAACTAGTGCATATCAAAAAAAAAAAAAAAACTAATAGTGTAAGTTAGTCATCTACTCTCTTTTTTTTATCTGTAGTAACGTATTTAATCTTAATTTGTTGAATTTAATTTGGCCGATTATGATTTTTTTTTTTCCATAGCCCGTCGAAGTATTGGAGAGGCAATTTGAGTTATGAGATCTAAATCGGTTGAAATATTTATTTTTTATGGTAAATTAAATAATTTCAGGACACATATACAAACTTGATACTAGCTGTATATAAATATGTGTGCGGCCAAATTAAAGAAAGTGATAATTTCAGGAAAAAAAAAAAAACTAAAGAAAGTGATTCCTCGTCTAGTTTCTTGCAATATGTTTGAATTGGTTAAAAATAATGGAGTCCAATGAAAACTCAAATCTTGTGAGGCAGTTCACTACAAAGTAAAGCAATTAGAGGATACAGAACCTTAGATCAAAGACAATGAAAAGTAAAGCAATTGGATCCGAGACACTAGTACTAAATCTCCCAAAAATAAGGGTGCAAATGTAGGTATACAAAAGAGAGTGATGTGTAAGTAATGAAAACTTTGGTCCTTATACTTTAGCGAAAGAATGAGCAAAGCACTTATGGTAGATCTGTCGGGAGGAGCGATCAGGATGTTTGTTAGAAATCTCACATCGGCTAGTGATATGATTATTGTTGAGTTTATAAGGGTGTGACAATCCTCATCCTACAAGCTAGCTTTTGGGAGTGAGTTAGGCCCAAACCCAAATTGTAATATGGTATCAGAGTTTATCCTAGATCCGTTTGTTAGTCTCATATTGTTGGGCCACACATTCGTTTGTCCACCTGTGTTTGTCCACGCTCCAGCGGTGTAGTGCTGGGCGTGTTAGAAGTTCCATATTGACTAGTGATATGACCATTGTTAAGTTTATAAATGTGTGACAATTCTCCTCGTACAAACTAAATCTTTACAAGCTCTATCTACTTTTATGGTGCGGAACTTGTTTGGTTTTGTGAAAGAAATGAGATTGTGGTGAGATGATCTCGAAAAGGATTCTAAGGTAATGGAGAGAAGTTCTTTGTTTCTTATACTCTTGTATTGGAGTTGTGAGGTTTTAGCAGTTTAATTATTTACTTTGAAGAGTGTGCATGTATTGAGATTAAGAGTGCAGTTTCTTATACTCTTGTTTCTTTACAATTTAACATTTATTTTTCATAAATAATAATAATAATAGATAAAAATAATAAATAAAATATTAATAATAATAGATAAAAACAATCATAATAATAAATAAAAAGTAATAGTAATAAAAACTAATAATAATAATAATAATAATAATAATAACTTATTTATTTTGATATTTTATAGACACACTAAATAAGAGTTTATCCATGTTTATCCAACTCATATCCTACACTGCTCTTATCCAACTCATATTTTATCATGTCCACCAAACGAGCCCTAAAAATATAAATAAATAGTTAAATATGAACACATTTTTATTCTTTAAGTGAAAACTTAAAAAGAAACAGAAAGAGTTAAATACTAAAAATGTCTTAAAAATATTTAATAATACGAAACAAACAAAATAATTTCATGTTGAACTATGTAGAAATCCAAAGGCACACATAGTCGTAAAACGTGTAGCAGAAATGGAAAGATAAAGAAAAATGATAATCCCATTTTGACGCAACCCAGATGCCTGCTTCCTAACGTATGTTTTCCTTTCAAGACTTCTCTTAAATTCCATGGAACTAGCACCAATGCTTTTCCAATTATATTAATATTAATTATATTATTCTTGCTTTCCAACATTTTCCATGGAATTTGTGTTGCTTGGGGACACGTTGCACATAATGTAATGTCGAGAAATAAGTACATAATCCCTCTAGATTTTTGGTCATTTGCAAATAAATACTTTAAGATATTTTTCTTTATCATTTGTCCTTAAATGTTCACTTATTTGTAATTAGGCACGTTGAAGCCCCTTTCGAATTTATTTGGTGGACATGATAAGTTAAATAGGATAAAATAATATATCTTATTTTATCATGTTATAATTTATTATAGTTTGATAAGTCAACAAAATAAATATTCTATCATGCTCGTTAATTCAAATTTTATCTTGAAGAAAGAGTATGATCACCCTCATGATATTTATTCTCAACATAATTTATGTCTTTTTAAGTTTAAATAAAAAAATTAAAAATAAAAAAAGAGATAAAAAGTAGAAAACAAAAAGATTGAGAAAATTAAAAATCATATTTTTCAAAAAGAAAAAATTATAAAAAAACAATATCAAGATTTTATTATTATTATTTTTAGACAGTAGCAAGATTTTAGAGAGCTAAATATGATTTTTGTGGTAAGATATAATTTGTAGATCTTATATTAATTATTATGTAATTTTTTATTGTAAAAGTAATATTATCGTGATTATTCCAGGAAAGTTTAACTTATTTCTTTTATTAATATTATATGTTATATTAATTTTTAAATTTTTAACATCAAAATTGAAAATTAAAAAAGAATGAATGTAACTAAAATATTAAGATTTAATATATTTTATAATTAATATAATATTTATTATAATATAATTTACTAAAATATAAATATGATAATATACTATCAAGTATACTATCAGATAGATACCTAACATTAGATAAGATAGAGATAAAATTAAAATTTATCTGATTCTTATCCTATCTTACTCTTATCCAACTCTCTTATTTTATCTGCATATCCTTATCTTTTTATGTTCACTAAACGGGTTCAAAATGTCATTCTAACTAATTAACCCTTAAACTTATGTGATTATTAAAAATGTTTTTAAAATTTATCAACATACTCTTGATTTGGTTTTTTTTTGGAAACCCTATTTTATTTTATTTGTTGTGATTATATAATATTTGGTATCGATTTGGGCTCTGGAAATGTAAGAAAATCTATTTAATGGTGTTAACTCAGTTTTTTTTAAGCTTAAAAATTACTTTAAAGACAAATCTAAAATAATAATTATGAAAATAAAAAATAAAACTTGATTTTTAATTTTATAATTTTATTAAAAATTTTAATTTATAAACTATTTATGATGTTTGGCATTCATAGTTTTCACCACCACAATCAAATATAATTTTAAGAGAAGTAAAAGTTTGAAAATTTATAGCCTGTTTACTTTGTTTTCAGTTTTATGTTTTCATTTTCTAGTTTTTAATGCAAAACTATATATTACCCTTGTGATCATTTTATTTTCTGTTTTTAAAATTTTGTATAGAAAGATTTGAAAAGAATCAAAACAATTTTAATTTATTTTTAATATTTTATAAAATTCTTCTATCACTCCTTACAAACTAAACACAAATATAATACTTTTTAATTCTTTTCCCCTATTTTTTAAATTAAACACATAAAAAATAAAAACACAAAAGTAAAAACAAAATAAACTAACTCTTAAATTTTCAAGAAGCTCTTATAATATAGGGTGAAGACTCGCAAGAGAAGTCGAAGCTAAGTGTGTACTTTGTGGTTTGTTTGATTTAAAGAGAAAAAAATAAATGGAAAGAAAAACATCTTAAATGAGTAATTAATTATTAAGAATTTTTGTAAAACAGTATATATATTTTAAGGAAAATATTAGGGCACTAGTTAAGATTATAAAAATAGTAATATTTTATTAAAAATGATATAATTTAATATTTTGAAATTTGAAAATCATTTAATAAATGCTTTTTACAGTAACTTTAATAATTTAAAAATGTGTATTTATTGCATCTTAACAAGTACCCTTAAGGCACTGTTCAGCATAACCCATATTTTAATACTCCCTCTGTCTCAAAATGTAAGACGCTCTAGAAAGTTTTTGCTTGTCTTATTTTATAGGATCCTTTGAGAATTTTTGTGCACATTTAATTTTTTTTACCATTATACTCTTGTTACTCAACTAATTTTGATGAACTTTAATTAAGAGAGAGTGAGATGATAGAAAGAGATTGAAATGGTAAATTTAAAAACTAATACTCTTTGTTAGATAAATTTAATGTATTTAACTAAATTAACCACTTTTTTTAATTTTCGCTATATTAATATAGATGGTGTTACATTTTGGGACGGAGAGAGTATTTACTTGTGGAAGAGTAGTGATGAGTAATTTGTGATTTGAATTAATAAAGTGAACGTACACTTTGGTTGGTCAACTTTGGTTGTGACATTTTCCAGATTGGTGATGATATATATATATTTTTTCCTTGTGTATTAATTAAATTAAAATGGCAGTATAGTTTTAAAAAGGAAAGAAACAAAAGACAAGAAAGAAAACATGAACTCTAATGAAAGACAAGTTTTGAGAGGAAATGTCCACAAATTCGGCAACTTGATTTGGAAAACAGCACGCGGAAATGCTTGAGCACACGGAAATTTCTCATACCAACACCTCTACAATTACTTATTTAAAATATCTACCTATTAATCAATCGAAAATAAATGTTTAAAGTTAATGAGTCTTGACCTGGTGATAATTTTTTATGAGCGATAATTTAATTCTAGTCACGAGCATCTATATATTAATTAGACTAATTTTCTTGGCAGAAAATTTTTAAAGATTTAAATTCGAGACCTCCTGCTTGATATATAAAATAAAATATTATTAAAGAAATATATATATATATATATATATATATATATATTATTCTCTCGGTAGTAGCTTAAAAAAAGTGTTATTAGGATATAAGGTAAAATTATAGAATTTAAATCCTTGCAAAAACTCTCCCTCACTTTCCCAATGAAAAAAATTGGTTTATAAAAAAAAAATATTTTATTTAAGCATATACTAAACCAACCACTTATTGGTATGATTTTTTTTTTCATAGGAAAGTATAATAACGGTTGAAAATACTAGTTCAAATTTTTAAATAGATGCATTGAATGAAAAAGATGCTTGATTCATTGAATAAGCGGTTCAATAGATAAAAAAATGTATAAAAATATTTCATGAACTTTGAAGAGATGTGCCTTGTTCAATGTTTTAAGAATTATGGCAAGAATTCATTTTTCATTAGGGATGATAATCGGATCCAGACTCTATGGTACTCACAATCAGAGGGTAATTACCCGCAAAATCAGATTCAGAGACGAGTCCGGATAAATACACGCATTTTAAATAATAGGGATGAGTGCGGGTACGGGTATCTTGGTACCCACCCACACATATATATTTTTACATATTTATTTTTATATATATTATTAAAAAATAACTTAACTAGAGAAGTAAAAGTACTAACTATTGAATTACTGAAGCGCGACAAAAAAAAGTATAGTTCCTTCCTTTGTTTTTTCATTTTTCTTTCAAAAATCGAAAAACTAAAATCTCAAACTTCTGAGTTTCGCGGCTCCTTGCTTCTCCTTTGATTTACTAAAGTGTGGCTACTTGTTGCATCTTTTTAGGTCACTAAAGTGCCAACACAGGAGTCACATGAGTAACAAGTTTATGAGCTTTGTCAAATTTTTTTGTGTGATTGAGTTTATTATGATGGATTTAAAATTATATTACTAACCATTTTGTAATGTTCAACTTTAAACTATGTTTTGCGCTAATTATTTTGTTGCTCTCTTGTTTTGAATTTGAAATTTGAGAACCAATTCCAGTTGTTATTTATTATATTTAGTATTGTAAAGACATTTTAATAACTTTAATTTGATGTAAATGTATTTGCACCAATGCAATTTGTTTTGTGGACTTTTAGATTTAAATATTAAATATCAATGTTATTTTATAGTTATGAAAAATATGAAATTAAAAATTTTAAAGGTAAAAATAAGAGAAGTACGATTTATTTAACTAATATGCGGGTAAAGGATCTGGATATAGGTATTTAGATACCCAGAGATTATAAGGACGGAGATTGAAGTTGTTACACGTACATGTATAAAGATCATTATAGAATTTTTTTTTACACATGAATATGAGAACGGTGAACGAATACTATAATAGCTTACTCATATCTATCCATCGTCATCCCTATTCTTCATGAAAAAAAGCCACACCTACACTATATAAAAAAGCCATTATATTCGTTTTGGTAGATGGTTTGAAAAGAAAATGTCTTTTATTTTCATACACAAATTTTTACTTGTGTATAATATGTAAAACCTTGTAAATTACTAGTCAAATCCCTAGAATCCTAGTGGCTTCATGTCCATTGGATTTTGCCACGCTCATAGCACACGCACATTGAAAGAGACACCACATTTCTATATACCCTACAAATTTTCAATGGGCTGGGCTAGCATCGTTACCTTCAATATTGGAGTTTAAGACCACCCCACCACTATAAACTTATATAAATATATAAATATATATGAGGAGGAATTTGTATACTCTATAAATAAGTATTGTAATATTTAATCTATTTTATAATTTTATACAGAGGTCGAATTTTGTTAATTTGTTTGTTAAATTTAAAGTTTATAGTATATAGATTAACTATATAAAATTTAATTTAATTTGAATTTTTTTTATCTTTCATCTATTAACTTTAATTTAATGAATAAAACAAAATTTAAAACATATATAAATATCACCTACAAAATGACGTATTTAAAAATATTTCATTTTTCTAAAATTTGGTATACATAATTATTATGATAATATCTAATAACTTAGCGACAGAATTGGTAAAATTCAATGTCTATATAGAGTTACAAATCGGAGTAAGTGACTAACACTTACATTGACTTAAAAAAAAAATCTCCTTAATTTTAGTGTATGCACAATTATACGTAATTACTTTTAAATTGTGTATTTTAATTTTATGTTTTAAAGTGTACACTTAAATAGTCACATTTATTGATGGTTTTAACCATTATTATGACCATTCTTAATTCTAATAAAAATTGTTGCTCAGGGGCGGAGTAAAGATTTTGGGGCCCTGTTTATTATTTTAATTTTTTTTTAAAAATGGGGCTCTCTATTTACAAACTTTTGCTTAAATTACAATATAAAATCAATTAAAACATTAAAAAGTATTCTAACAAATCACTTAAAATTTGTCAAAAAAATCATAAATCATCAATTCGCCAGAAAAATCGTTAACTCCTAAAATTGAATGCAGCAAAATATTAAAGCGGTAGATTACACCAAATAATCACTAATCAAATAATTAAATTTTTTTTAAAAAATAATCAATATTAAATGAGGATTGAGGAATCGAACAAATGAGGAAGTATTAAAACAGAATCACATCAAGTCATCAAAACCAAAAAAATATTAACGCGTGCGAGTGCCAATTTTACCAGAAAGTCGGAAAAAAAAGAGAAAAATAAAACTCTAAAATGCTAATTCTAGGACTCGAACTCAAGAGGTGATATTATAAAGTGCATCATTTAATATTTGAGGTCTATAAGATACATCATTTAATATTTGGGGCCCCATATTTTTGGAGGTCTTATGCGGTTGGACACCTTGCATGAGCCCAAAACCGCCCCTATCGTTACTAAATGACTTTTGTACTTAATTAATTAATGCACACTTTAAAAAAAAAAACTAAAATACATATTTTAAATATAATTATACCTAAATATACATACAATAGAATTCTAGAGACTAATATTTGCTTTGGATTGCTACTACCATTAGTTCTTGTATTACTACTATTTGAGCGGTGTAATTGTGTAAGATGTATAAGAAAAGAAAAGAAAAAAATTAAAAAAATATGTGATTAAAAAATAATGATAAAATGAGTAAAATAAATAGTAGGAATAAAATTATGAATTTTGTAATATAATTGACCTTTCAAAGCGCACACATAGAGCGTGTGGGCACAAGTGTGACATGTATAAAGAAGAAGAGATCATATAATATTTGACTTTGTTGGCATCCATTCTTTTTTTTTTTTTTTAAATTTTTTTTATTTGGTTACGCTTTTCAATTCCACACCTATAATACAATGCCAATATGATGATGGCTACTGTTTCCAACTTACCATGTTGCATTTAATTTAATTTAATTAAGATTTTTTTAATTCTTGCAATATTATATATGTTAAAAATATAAGAATTAAAATTTTCATAGAAGAAATGATGAAGAGTTAATGATAGTTATATTTATTATGCAGTAAATACTTTACTAAAAAAATTATTATTATTATTATTATATTTTTAATTTGTACAATATTATACTATATAATAGAAAAATCTCTTAATTAATTAGGATATTTTTAGGATTAATTAATTAATAGCCTTGAAAATGTTACTAGTACAATATAATACACAGTCACAGCATTGAATGCATGCACAATCGCAAAAACGGTGTGTTCCCATTATCCTTTTGTACTGTACTAGTATTTTGTCACATGCTACATCGGGTTAGAGTTTTATTTGAAAATTAATTAATTTAAATAATATAATATAAATTAAAATAACTTTATAAATTATTGATTAAATTTTCAATAGATAGAAAAAAAATATACACGTGAGATGTCACTAAAATCTAATTAAAAGCTAGCTCACACGGAGAGAGTTGCCTAAAACTTTATAAATGCTTTTATCCTAGGGAATGTGAGACTTCTTCTCTATACACTCTCCCTCAAGTCCAACTGATTTTTTTTAACCTAGTTGTGACTTGTCTTTTTTTTTATAATAATGGACCTTTTTATTTTTTCAAGTTATGGACATCTGTCTAAGGTCTTTTTTTGCATGGACGACTTTGTAGAACAACGCCTCCTCACGCCCAAAACTACACAGCTGAAGCGTGGACAAACAAACGGGTGACTCAACAATACAGGACTAACAAACACACAACAAACAGATCTAAGATAGGCTCTGATACCATCTTACAATTTGGATTTAGGTCTAACTCAATCCAAAAGCTAACTCACAAGGAGAGCGTTGTCTAAGACCTTATAAAAACTATCATAGCTCTTATCCTAGGCAATGTGAGACTTCTTCCGACAATACTTCAACAATTGATAAAGATTTGTATAAAAGGAACATATTACTATGTTAATAACTAAATTATGCTATCAACTTTTTTTTTTATTAACAATTTAGAATGAGAGAAATTCCTAACATTTTAATATTAAATATTTAAAATAATGTAATTTGATGAATATAAAGTTTTCATCTAAAAACATAAATACGAAAAGTAAAATTAAGAAGTTAATTACTATAACGAATGGGAGTTTTACATAAACAAAATTATTAACAAATACCTTTTAAGCACATATGATATCATCACTATAATTTAAGAGAATATAACTTTACATATGATGAAAGACACTTTATAATTTAAATTTGGATTTTTTATTCTGTGCAATAATATTGCACAAGATAATAAACCAAAAAGAAAACAGAACATTTATTGTGTGATACACATAGTTTCATTAAATTTTTGGTTTTTCTCATAAAAATCTTTTACCTTTAGTTTCTTATCCTGTATAATATTACACAGGTTAGATAAATTCTTTAAAAAAAAATTAAATACAACTAAATAACTTTTTTTAATATGCATAAGTAATTTTGTTTTTCTTATATATGAATCAAAGGGAGTATGAGTTGGAGGGAATACATAAGAAGAAAAAGAAAAATACATCATTTAGTTTCTCATAATTGGAAGAAAGTTTATATTAGTCTTTCAAATTTTTAGCGTTGTATATTAGTCTCTAAAATTTTAAAAATGATTTATTTTAAACATTGTCGTTAATTTATTATTAACAATGTTAACTTTAGTCCATATCTGTTGCTGAAATTTGAAAAATGATCAAATAGGCTCTTGTGATTTTTATTAAAAAATTTAATTTAGTCATTGAGTTTTTGGAAGAAGTTAATTTAGTTCAAGACCTCTATGACTTTAATTATAAACTAATGACAAAGACTAATTTGCATCCCGAGTATAATGTCACGGACCTATTTACACTATAAAAAATTTCAATGACTAATGTGAACAAACCTCCAAAAGTTAAAGACTCATGTGTCTTTTCGGGAATAGATCCTCTCATATTAAAAAACAACATGGCATGTTTTATTTTTTTTCTATCTCTCTCTTCATCAGTGTTTATATGGATCCACACATTTAGAGTGTGTTTGACACAACTAACTTATAACTTATTTAGGAGCTTATAGCTTATGAGTAAATGGAAGTGTTTGGTGACAAAAAGCTTATAGCTTTTATAAGCTATAAGCTAGCTTATGCTAGCTTTCATAAGCTAGATTTCGAAAAGCTACTTCAAATAGCTTATGAAAAGTAGCTTTTAATAATTCTTTCATATTTTATCCTCTAGTAATTTATTACATATTTACTCTATCAAATAATTTATTACATATAACTATTACTTGTCTTTTAAGTCATTTAACAAATATAAGTTAATAAGCTAATTTTATCAAATACATCTACTTAATTATAAGTCACAAGTTATAAGGTATAAGCTATAAGTCATAAGCTATAAGCTAGTTTTACCAAACAGAGCCAATATGCTTGTTTTTAGTTCATAAGAATAGAAAACAATTGGGAATCAAACCTCGTATCCATACACGCATGTCCTTATATACTCATCAACTAAATTACATAACTAAGATTCACGCTTAATATGTTTTTAATATTTATAAAAAAAAGATAGAAAAAAAGACTAACCTAATATACCATATTAATTTTTAACACGAGTGTATCTTTTGCATCCCCTATACTCAAGCAGGACATATCGCTTAGTTTTAAACTATACAATACTTTATTAAGTCACATAACTAAACATTTTTTATTTTCAAATTTCTCTAGTGTTCCTTCGCTGACTATCGTATTATGTCTAGAAGAGTATTTTATTGAACATAAATAGATTTAATTAGTGTTCAGACTAGAATCTAATATTTTTTTCTTTTACTGAGACTACCGTAATGTTGTCATACAACTATTCCGTTTGATTAATTATTGTGAGATTCATATATTAAATTTTTGAAAAACAAAACTTTAATATTGTAATGAAAGATCAAATTAGCACCCCTTCCATTTATGGTCACTCTTATTTTCTCATTTTAGTTGAAGACAAATCTCATTTCACATGGGTTTATCTTCTCAAAAATAAATCTGACGTAAGACAAATTCTTATGGATTTCACTGCTTTGGTTAAAACTCAATTCAATACTACCATTAAAACTCTGCGTTCTGACAATGGAAAAGAATTTCTCATGCCTGTTTTCTTTGCTTCAAAATGTATCACTCATTAAACTACTTATGTTGAAACCCCTCAACAAAATGCTATTGTTGAGAGGAAACATCAACATATTCTCAACATCACTCGTGCTTTACTTTCAGGCAAATTTACCTCACTGTTTCAGGTCTTATGCTGTTGCTCATTCCGTTTTTTTTAATCAATAGAACCTCTACCATTGTGTTGCATAACAAATCTCCCTTTTGAGGTTCTTTACAATTCGATACCTGACCTATCTTTTTTAAGAACTTTTGGTTGTCTGTGTTTCAGTTCCACTCTTGTGAACAATAGAGGAAAGCTGGACTCTAGAGCCAGAAAATGCATCTTTTTTGGGATGCAAACTTGGCACCAAGGGTTCTCTTTTGTATGATGTCAACAACAGAAGTTTCTCTATCCAGAAATGTGATCTTTTATGAACATAAATTTCCTTATTCTTCCCAAACTAACACTAGCAGGGAGCAAGCTGATACTTGCCTTCCTAGCAATGATTTCTCTTTGCATACAGGTACAACTGCTGATGTTGAATCATCTGACGATCTTCTCTATCAAACTGTTTCCAACACTGATTCAGATAGTTCAAATGCTCCTAACTCAACTAGGAAATCCAAACGCCAACATACTATGCCTAATTACTTAAATGATTATCATCTAAACACCATTCATCAATCAGGGGAGTCTCAGTTTAATCTTAAATCTCCATTTTTTTCAATTCCTCATCCTATTTTTTTTCTTTCATATGACAGGTTGAGTATTCCTCATTGCAACTTTCTTGCCAACATCACCTCTTCTTCTGAACCAAGGACTTATAGCCAGGCAGCCAAGGATCCCAATTGGGTCTTGGCCATGGATGCTGAACTTCAAGCTTTGGAAAGAAACAACACTTGGCAGATTGTAGACCTTCCTCACACATCAAGAGCTACTGGATGCAAGTGGATTTTTCGGATTAAACATAAACAAGATGAGAATATTGACAGGTTCAAGGCAAGGCCAGTAGCCAAAGGATACTCTTAGGTTGAAGGCTTGGACTACCTAAACATATTCTCACCTGTGGCTCGGATGACCACTCTACGGCTACTACTTGCTACTGGAGCAGCTAAGGGTTGGTTTATTCACCAACTTGACGTTGACAACGCGTTCTTACATGAGAAACTATCTGAAACTGTTTACATGAAGCCTCCACAAGGTTACAAGATTCCAAAACCAAACCAAGTTTGTCTCCTAAACAAATCCATCTACGGACTCAAACAAGCCAGCAAGCAATGGTTTCTCAACCTGACCACTTCCTTACAAGCCTTTGGTTTTCATCAATCAGTTGCGGATCACACCCTCTTTACAAGAATCACTAATCATGATTACACTGTTATTCTTATTTATGTTGACGACCTTGTGCTAGCAGGCAACAACATGGACATTATCCAAGCTGTGAAATAGTATCTCCATGCCAAGTTTAGCATTAAGGATCTCGGTGACTTAAAGTTCTTCCTTGGTCTGGAGCTTACTCAATCTCCTCTAGCTATATCTCTCAACCAGAGGAAATACTGCCTTGAATTGCTATCTGACACAGGTTTACTAGCCTGCAAACCCACCAAAATGCCCATGGATTCGTCTCTCAGACTCACCAAGAAAATGGGGAAACCCATGGAGGACAAGTTGCTATACAGAAGACTGATTGGAAGACTGATTTATCTCACTTCCACAAGGGTTGATATATCCTATTCTGTTCAGCAACTCAGTCAGTTTATGGACTATCCTTCTGACACGCACTATCAGGCTACAATCAAAGTTATCAGGTACTTGAAGAACGAACCTGGCAAGGGTCTCTTCTTCCCTGCGAGCTCTGATTTCCATTTACATGCCTTTAGTGACTCAGACTGGGGTGGTTGCCCAAACTCACGCAGATCTGTGACGGGATACTGTGTTTTCTATGGATCTGCCCTTATCTCGTGGAAAGCAAAGAAACAGACATGCCCTTCTCGTTCTTCTGCAGAAGCAGAGTACAGAGCCTTGGCTGTTACAACTTGCGAAATACAATGGATATTCAATCTGCTGACTTCATTGAATCTGCCTCTCAGCAAGCCTTGCAATCTTTTCTGTGACAATTTATCCGCTATCCACATCGCCAAAAATGATTCTTTCCACGAGAAAACCAAGCACATCGACCTAGACTGCCACACGGTTAGACACAAGATAAAACAGAAGCTCATCCACCTTATGCCTATCAGCTCAGAAAACCAGTTAGCAGATATCCTCACTAAACCTCTGCCTCGAGAAACCTTTTTCTCCATCTTGCGGGGGCGTGTTACCGGATAAAATCTCGATTGATCACAGCAAGGAATCTTCTCCATCAAGCTCTGTTGATGATGATCAGAACTCTACAGTACACGACTTTCACTGCAATTAACTTCTTTAGTTTTATTTTGTTAGGTCCTTGTTAGCTAATTGTTAACATCTCTTCTCTTTTGTATTTTTTGCTTTCTACCCCCCTTTTTCCCTTTTTTGGTTTCAAGCCTTAACCACTTTGTTGGTTATTAGTTTTGTATATAACCTCTTTTTTGTTTCATTAATAAAGTGTGAAGGAATATTCAGTTTCACCAATCCTTTTCTTCTTCATTTCTCTCTTATGGGTTTCAGCACCCATCTTCGCTCTTTCTTCAAGCTTATGCAGACAATGCAGAAAGCTGTTATGGTATCAGAGCTTAGTTAGTCGTGAGCGCCACCCGCAGATGTCCAGTCTTGTAAACTTCACGCACCAGATGTCCAGTCCTGGGCGTGAGGGGGGTGTGTTAAGATCAAGTCCCACATCGACTAGAAAGAGGGCCACCATATAATATATAAGTGGTGTGGCAATCCTCCTCCTATGAGCTAGTTTTTAGGAGTGAGTTAGGCCCAAACCCAAATTTTAAGATGAAGTGTCACAATATATATATATATAAAGTCTTGTTCAAAAATATACTAGGTAGAAGTGGTTCGTTGTCATCCCAAACCCAAAATTAAAGTTAAATTTTTTTAGTGAAGATGCCCTCTCTCAGATGGTGTACGTGTGCTCTTTTTTACTCATGATTCTTGTCATCATAATCGTATATCATGTGATTATTTCCATTGATTCTCATTATCTTCGTGTGTGGGGAATCAGGGATTGTATGAATTATCAACCACATATATACATAACCATTATTGTTGCAGGTGTATGTAACATGGAAAGTGTGTGTTAATTAACTTTAAATAATTTTACTTATACGCTAAAATCTCTTGTATTTTTAATGTCTCAAGTTAATGTTCTATCAATAAATTTTTTTATTTATGCGATGATTTTTAAATTTTGAGGTGTAGTTTGATTGAAAATTCAAGTTAATTTCAAATTCTGATTTGTGGGATGAAAAACTTGTCACATGAAAGTCAACGGGAAATTTTAATATTTTTTTATTTATTTACAAGGAATTATAACATCAAGGATTAAACTTTATGTCACACTCACACGAACATATCTTTACTAGCTGTCCTAACCTTACTGAATAGATTTTAATACTTTGACATCATAGAAAAACTAGCTACAATAATGTTCGGGTTACAACCAAACATTGGACAACTTATACAATCCCTTTATTTAATTTTTAGTATTGTTGCTAAAAAAAGAAAGAAGAAAAAAGGCACGACATATAACTCAACAACCATCAGTTATACAAATGAGTTGTAGAAACTCATGAGTTGTACATATGTTAATTAGAAGATATTCCCTCAGGTTCTATATATAGTTCGTCTTTTAGAAGAAATTCTTAATTTTTAATATAAGTCATTAACTAACTTATTAATGCATGTTTTTTCTCTTTACCCTTTTACTATTTTTAAAGATTCAATTAATAATAGAGTGAGAAAGAGAGTGAATTAAGAGAGAGAAAAATATATTAATTAACTTAAACATTTACTAGCATATTTATATTGAAGGTATAGTTGAAGAAAAAAATTCTTTTTAAACAAATTTAATAAGTTAACTATCATTTTTTGATTTTAATAATTTGGTTGAAAGTAACTTATATTTAAGACCGAAGGAGTGTATATCATAGTGTAGATAAGATTTTGAACTCATATTATACATATTAAGGGGGCTGGCTCAAGATAATTGAGAGGCCTAAAGCAAAAAGTTACATATTTAAAATTATTGTATTTATTAATATTATAATTAATATGAATTTTTACAAATTACTTGTCTTTGCATTTTTCTTAAATATTTCACATAAAGAGATGTCTTTTTACTATTTTCTTTGTGATTTTTTTTTTTTATAAACGAAATATACCTACATGGTTCGAATTGAGGAGTTATTACTCAAAATTTTGTTCTCCATTCACTTGACCAATTTACTGTAGGGGTGGATAACAGGTTGGGTAACCCACGAATCCGAGCAACCCTAACCAAGGTGGATGGGATTAGCACCATCCTTATTGGGAGTGACACCATCCTTTTTAGCATATAAATTTATGATCGTTACAGGTGCCACTCTCAATAGAGATGGTGCTAATCACATCCTCCCTAACCAAACGTAACCACTTTTTTTAGGTTGGGTCGGGTGATTGGGTTGATTTGAGTATTTTTTAGTGAACCCAAACTAATTTGAGTTTGGTATTGGGTTTGTATTTTAAAAACCCGAAGAACCCAACCCAACCCAAACTACCCAAACTAAATTTATAAATGACTAATTTTCTATGTCGTTTTACTCTCTTTAGACTTCAGTCCAAACTCAACCTAGTTCTCAACTAATCGACTTCTCCTTACTAATTACTTTCTTTCCAAAACAAGCATAATCATATTCAGAACCCTAAAAATAGGTGCCACCTTAACCTCCTCACTACCAACATTGCTTCTCATATTATGACTAATTGACTAATTGACTACTTTATTTATATTAAGACTATGTTATATTGTATGATTATATTATTAATGTTACTTATATTTTAGCGAATAAAATCACTAAACTTATGTAAAATTAATATTATATCACTGTAAATTTTACAATTTGTTTTAAAATAATACATTTCTATTTTTTATTTAATTAGGTAGACCCAATCAGGTTCAGGTTGGGTTGGTTTGAGTCGAAGAGTAAAAATTACAAAAATCGAACCAACTCAACCCAAACCATTTTATTTGAGTTAGACTTCAAAACAGTAAAAAACTCACCCAACCCAACCCGAATCCACCCTTGATCTGTTGGGTTTTTTTTGAAACTTAAATAAAAATTTGAGAATGTATATACCAATTATTATTATTTTTAAATTGTAATGGATGTGATACGCGGCTTGATTAAAGGAATTGCATGGTTTATGCTTGAAACTATTCCATTTGAAAGACTTCAAAAATTTTACAGCTAATGGAATATAGTACACATCAATGATATTGGTTTAGGAATTAGGACAAGATTCTTTTGTGATACATAAATAATAGAAGGAATTGAAGTTCATATATTTTAAAAGAAAAGTAGTTGGTTCGAGTCCAATACTCTTTACTGTATTATTTTATTTATAATTTTTTTAATACGGATAGAAATACCCCAATAATATAAATAATAATATTTTATTATGTTTACAACTATGCATATTTATTTTCAAAACATTCTCTGATCTCTCTTAGTTTTAGATCTGTGTATCAGAATAATTTTTTGTACTCGTCATGTACTCCAAGAATTCTAAAATAAATTTGTGGCATCCCATGATGCATGTCGTATCCTTACATAGTTAGATCAATAAAGATTTTGTGTGTGTTTAGTTTTTAGTTGATTGAAAGTAAAATTATTTTCGGTAAAAGATAAAATTTCTTTTGTCTATTAAACATGGTTGAAATTTATATCCAAACAAGTTATTATTATAATTGTTGATATCAAAGTAAAAGTACTTAGACGTTTTAGTGAAATGAAAACCAAATATGCACTCCAAATTTCCACTTATGTTTCCGCGTATTCACAACAGCTTCAAAGTCTTTGTCTGCCTTGTGTTTTTTTTATAGATTTCACTTTTGAAAATTATATTTCAGAAAATCACTTCCCCAGAAACTTGTTTATAGAAGGAATTTTCGGAAACTACTTATCAAAAGCGTAAAAAAAACACTTATGAAAATAGCTTCCGAAACTGAGATGGTGAAGTTAGAAATTAGGGTGGTGAAAAAGCCCTTATGAAAAATTAGTTTGGGCCGGTAGTTTTAAGGTTAGAGTGCTAAAGTGCTAAACAACAAAACAAAACAAAAATTAAGATGGTTAAGTTATTAGCTTTTTTTTTTTTTCTTTGCTTTTCTTTAAAAAAAATAATGATACAGCAGTGACGAGAAACCTAAGCATGTGTTTTTTGGGTGTTTTTAAGATAGTCCATGAATTAATGTGATCCCCAAATCTAGACCGTTGGATTTGGAGAGAAAAGATGGGCGAAAAAGAAAAAAAAACTAAATATAATAGGGGTTCTTTCGGATAAACAAAATTGAATTAATGAAGAGTACAAAAAGTACTTAAAACAGAATTAAAGAAGAGTTAATCAGAAACCAAAACAATCAACACCACCCTAAAGTAACAACAAAAAACAGCAATACTAGCAGCGAAAGCTCAAGGACTTGTGAAGGACGCAAGAAGCAGCAGCAAGCAAAACTAGTGACGGCGCAAATCCAAGCATTCAGCTGGATTCGTATACCATGCAGCAATTTAATAACAAAAATTTCTAAATATGCCTTAAGCTAAAGCCAGGATCGAACTTGAATGTAGTCTAAAGATAATAGGCTACGAGGACTGCGGTAGTCTCTAACTCAAGAGAACTACCATAAAATGACCGTGTTTTTTCTCAGATTTGACATCCATAAGAAATTTTAAGAAATCCTGAAGAAATAACAGACATAGCAGTTGCAGCAGGAACACCATGGTTAACGATATTATGATTATAGCAAGTTAGAAAACTAATATTCATCATCTTGTTTATAATGTCAATCAATTCACAGAATCAATATTTTTTTTTTTTACCATGGACACCATCTCATGAACCCAATCTCAGTTTCATTCATATGCAAAATGGCAGCAAAAACATATCAACATGGTCAACGAATGCGCGTGTATAAAACCTCTTTCTCAGTGTTACATTTTGTCCGTGCTATTTACAATGGTAAAAGCGAAGGTTTCAAACTACAGTTCCAGTCGAATGTGGTCCAATGCGGCTATCACAAACCACAATCATAGTCTGCCACGGTAGTTAGTGGACTGTCCTATTATGACGTGATATCGTGGAGCACACCAAAATTTAAAACCTTAGTCAAAGCAATATGGCCAAAATAACTAAAAAGGAAACTGAAAAACAATATTGATTTATGGAATTGGAACTAACTGTCAACAATGCTCTTATCCATACTAGAATCTGCGCCAGAATGACGATCTTCAACTTCATCATAATCTGGAGTTTCAGTTAGGGACCTAGTTTGTGTGGATTCTTCTTCTTCGTCAGAAGCTGAGCTAGTAGCATCCATGTCCTTTCCAGGACAATCATCTTGAACACACTCAGCAACTTCATTGTTGTCATTTTGAAGATCATGACTCCTATTAGAGGGTGTTAAGTTTTCTTTCTTGACAACATTGAACACAATCCCATTATGGATTCTTTCAGTCTGCAAAAGATCACCTTCAGTTACCACAATGCTAGATCCATTCACAACCCTGTTTCCGAATTCCTTCAGCTGAGATTCTGCACTCTCCGGGTTCCTATCTTGTGTTGGGAGCCTTGGACTGTGAAGCTGAAAATCATAAGTGCTAGCATGAGCCACTAATCCTCTGTTTTGTTCAGTGTCAACATCCAAATTCTGAAGAAAATCAATGAACATATTTGCCGAAGTAGTTCTCATCAAGGGTCCACCAGACCTAGTCCACGTATGCAAATCAACGCTTTCGGAGTCACTGTCACTTCCCTCATGCATGCCGCGGTGGGCCTTCCAAGTTTTTCCTTGATGCAATGACGAGACGGCGTCTGTTAGATCCTCGAGGGAACCGGTGGAATTCTCTCGTGCGATGCAATTCCATGAAGGAATTCTTCTCGAAGCACTGAATTTGACAGTGCTGGGAAAACCATGAGAAGCGGCTCTGGCAGCGCTTCTCTTCAGTCGTCTCATGTGAGTGAGAATAGCGACACATTCATCCAGAGCAAGCTCAATATCACAATTTGCTTTTATGGCTGCCAGCTTCTCCCAGGTGCATCTTCTACCTTGGTTGGCTGCCTTTTGAAGCTCCCCATATGAAGGGTTCTGTATAATTTTTGAGTACTGGAACAGAACACAGGTACAACAATGGTCAAAATATACACAAGTTAATCATCATTCCATGAATCATACTTAGTAAATGGTACATAAATAAATTCCTAAATCTTCTGCAAAAAAATATTGATTTATAAAGAAATATTTGGCACATCTTTCCTCTTTGATACCAAATACAATGAAACTTTGACAAGTTGTATAATCAAAGGGTTGATTACACTGACCTCTCCTAAGGTTAATGTAAGACCCTCCTTGTTTGGAAGAACACACTTATATCCCTTAATTTCTGCATTATTCTTACACATTGAGAATTGTTACTTTTTATAAATTATGCCTACGTCTCGTATTTTATGTAAGAACTACAACACAACACCATTAAAATAACAAAATAAGAGAAGTAAAGGAGAGGTTAATGTAATTTTTTCGAAGAAAGAGGACCTTTAAGACTAACCTAAAGAGATACTAGTGTAATCAACCCTTGAATTAATTTCTAGTTGATGTTATATTTCCCCTTAAAATTTAATACCCACTGATTTTATTTTATTTTTAATGTTCTTTAGGAAAATACCTGAGCAAGAGTTGCAGGCATTACAACAGTGACATCACCTTCCCAATCTTGAGCAAACAGTTTGGCAAGTCCACCTAATGGAAAACCAAGTTCCAGTATTTGATTACACCTATGTTTCACCTCCATTTCCGCAAGATGAGCAAGCTGCAAAATCAAAAAACACATTTCATTCAATCATCCTGTATTAAGAGTATTATCAGAAAATCATACTTCAGATCCCAATGTTAACATGTATGAATATGATGCCTTATAATTGATTCATAGCAACTGTCAAAGGAAATAAGCATTTTTCAACCAAGCAGTGGACAATAATCATTCATTCATACAGCATAGTTTGAGTTTAAGAATCCTCTATATGCTACAAATATAGTCATTTACTGTATTGTTTAATTATTTAATTCAACTAAAAGCAGTGGCACTAACTCACTAAGAAACCATCTACATTAAGGATCAAACACTTAATAAGTACATGATGCATGATATTTCAGACACACACAACACACCAAAATCAAATCCATGAGTGCGTCGCAAAAAGCATAAGCAGATATCAGAACAAAAAATTAACAGATCGACTTAATGCTCGGGAAGGGAGGCGACACTCTTAAGCGGTAATGGAATAGCAGAAATGAAAATTCATTAAACAAATATATGCAATGTCAAACATACAGAATATGTTGCTCTTTGAGTTTGTATAAAGATGCTAGTCCATGAATAGTACCTTGGCAGCGAAATTGCCTCCGTAGGTTCTTACAAATTCTTTCAACCTCAGCAATGGTGCAATATGAGGGTTGGCCTGACTAACTATAAAATGATTGACATTGAACAGTTCTTTCAACTGCATCATAGGCAAATCAATCTCCAAGCTACCATCCCTCCAACGGCGCACCGGTGTGGATCCCTCCTCAGGACCCAAGTTAAAAGGAGGATGGTAAGGAACAATCTCTCCACTTCTATCCTTTGCCATCAACTCCTGAGCCTCAAAAAGGCCAGGAAAGGCGCAAGAAGCCGTGACCGCGCTCCATATAACCACATGGGGTGAAGTCAAGTAGTTAAGACACCTAGGAGGTTCATGCTTCCTTGGCGAACAAACCGTAATCCCAAGAACTCTACCTGTCATATCATAAGCTTCTTGAAATGTAAGGTTGCTTGTTAGATGCCTCAACATCATTTGCAACTGTCTGATTTCATGAACAGCACCAAATGTTTTGACCCTCTTGACAACCGTGAAAATCCCGCCCATCTGGTCGAAGAATTGCAACGAGTGCCACGAGTCCTCAAAGAAGCTCTGGAGCTCCGGCCATGACCTAGTGGCAACAACAGCACACATAATGGATCCAACACTTGAACCAGCAATTATCCTAGGCAAGAGTTTATGTTCTACTAGTGTTTTAACCACACCTACATGAGAAGCTCCAAGAGAAGCACCCCCACTTAAAAGCAAAGCTGTTCTCCCAAATGCATGTCTAGTTTCATGCATAAAAGCAAGCTTTTCTTCCAAAGAAAGTTCCTCTGAATCAGAATCACAAACCATTCTCAATTGGGTTGTTACCTCATCAATATACTCCTTGATCAATTTGGGAACTTGAAGCCTACCCTTGTGTAGCTCAGGATTACACATATTACCTAGATTTCTAACAAGATCGGCACGCATACAAAATATAATGTCTCTAAGAGACCCTTCTTGCCGTCTGTGGCGAAGCTCTTGAAGCTTGTTTCTGACCAATTCGACGTCATAAAGATCAGATTCATTCATCTTCGGCGTCTCTTTATCGAGCATCTTAGCTGCATGAGCCCACTCTTCATATGTCAATGCAGTTCTCATCATGTTTCTCCAAAATTTCCTCCTATAGGCCATTTCAGCCCTTACCTTAACATTAGTGTAACGTTTCAACAAGAAAGCAACTATTGTCATCATTGCCAAAATCCCCTGAGGGTTTCTTGGATGCAACCATGATAAAAAGGATCCCAAATAACCCCTAAACCTATAGAAGAGAACTAACAACATATGAAATATCTGGTTCCTAAATTGTGACATAGACTTGCAGAAAAGAACCCTAAAAGCTATTGTCCTACCAAGAATGTCTGAAGGACCAATTGGAAAACGGTCAACTCTAGCCTCATTACTAATTTGATCCATTCTATTCTACCTTTCCTAATTAATGTTCTTCTCACAAGTCAAAACTAAGAATTCCCAAGGGATTAATTAAATAACCTATATAAGTTTCAATACAAAGCAAGATTACAATGTGAAAAGGAACGAGCGCAAATAAAAAATTATTCACAACTTGTGGGTGTGCCCTGTGTTTAAACCCAAACCTTATATAATTCCCAAATAAAACTAAATTATAACAACGAAACTAACAGAGGCTATGCATAAGAACAGTAATTTGATTCGTACTGAAGCGGAAAGTCTCTGTCTTTCTTCTTCCAAAATCAAGAAATTAAAGAACCGCGAGCTCAAGCCCAAATGAATCAGTTACACAAAAACTCTGAAAAAGATGAAATTTTGTACGAAACCCAGAAAGCGAATTGCGAATCCCAAAAAACCCAAAATTTGTTAAGAACAAGAAACGGAAAGAAAATTGTGGGTCTAAAAATAAGAAAAAATGAGAGGGTAAGAGCGCATTGGGATCGGGGAGAAGGGGATAAAGATTCCCTAAAGTGACGCGGAGCCTAGTCAGGAAAATTATGACGTGGGTAGAATATTGTGGATAAATGTAAAATTAAAAACAACCATATCCATATCCAAATCCAAATTATGATTATATAGCATTATGGTTAGTCAGAGGATTGTTTTGGATGAAACGAATGTGGCGCGATCAGACAAATGTTGTTTTTGTTATTTAGCTGCAATACAAAAAAGAAAGAAAAATTGAAAAAAAAGAAAGAAAAAAAGAAAGTTGGCAAAGTTGAATCTGAAATAATTAAGTGAAATACTTTTTGTCTATTTAATAACAAAATTAGCTCAAGTGACATAAGGAGAAGTTTATTGAGGTGAAGGTGTGGAATTCAATCTTCGGTAGAATATATTTAAGAGTAGTGTACTATGGGGAGTGTGTGTTGGCCGATAAAAAAAAAATAACAAAAGAAGAAGAAGAAATTAATTTGAAACAAGAGCCAAAGAAACGGTTTTGGGATAAGGAAATTATGTACGAGACACGTGACAATAAAAATTAATGGTAATAGTTAATGATGCGAGATTATAATTTTTTTTTAAATGTTATTTTAGTTTTTATAAGGAAAATTGTTACTTTTAGTTTTTTAACTCTTTATCTATTTCAGTTTAGTTCTTAATTTTTTTTTTTTTAAATTTAGTTTGATCTTGTAATTTTTATTTTTGGCTCAATAGTCCATTCCGTTAGTTTCACTAGTAAATTTAATGAAAATATGACTAACACAGTTAAGTTCTATTTTTTTTTTCAAATCAATAGTTGAGATTATTATTTTAAATTATTGGATTAAAATAAATTTGGGAACAATTTTTTATTTTTATTTTAAAAAAAAAGAGAAGAAAGAAGAAGAATGTATTCTTCTAATGTTTTTCTTTTATTATTTTTGATTAATAGACAAAGCTACCCATCAATAAAGTTTTTAACTTGTCATCGCTACTACGATGCATGGGCTAAAAATTATAATTTAATATTATGGTAATTGGCTTTTAACATAAGAATAAGGTGTTAAATAAACAAAATATGTCATGCTAAAACTATAAAAGAAAATAATTAATTATTTGATTATTTAAAATATCAATTATGATATACTCCCTATAAGAGACATTTTAGGCTCTTTCATTTTTTAAAAAATAAGAGTTGTTTTATGCTCTCAATGCTTTCTCCCCAAATATTCTATATTCTCCCTATTTATTAGGCTACAACTTCCCATAATTTTCTCATTAATTACTTTATATTTTCAACCTTTCTTTTTTTTTTCTTTCTCCCTTTCACACTAATTACTCAATTTCAAGTGATGCTTCACTTTCTCTTCGCTGCTTATTTTATAACGAGTTCGTGTTAAATATCTCTAGCATTTCTTTGTCTCATAAGTAATAATAAGAGAAGAGGCAATGGATGGAGTAAGAGGAGATTTCCTTGGATCCTTGGTGGTGGAGGACTCTCTTGAAGACACAATTGTTAATGACTCCCTTGAAGGCATAGTTGTTGAAGACTCACTTGAAGGTATGGTGGTTCATAACTCACTTGAAGGCATGGCGATTCAAGAATCAAAGGATGAAGAAGTAACTTAAAAGGTGTCAAAGGAACAAATTAGGGATGAAGATCCAGTTAAGTCGACATTACGAATTTTGCGTCCTAAGGGGTTTGTATTTTCATTTCCTATTTTCAGTCTGTTTCTTGTTTTCTGAAATTTTACAAATGAAAAACTGAAAAATGCTAAAAACAGACTTGTTTCCAGCATTTTCAGTTTTTCCTTTGTAAAATTTCAGAAAACAAAAAATGAAAACAGGAAATGAAAATGCAAACCAAACAGCCCCTAAGTATTTTGAGCCAATAGTTTTTCCTAAGTATCAAAGAAGGAATTTAGGCATTAAGAAGTAGTTCATTTGAAGGTATGGGTGGTTGTAGTTGGACCTTTTCAATTAACTTTTGCATTTTTTGTTTGGTTAAAAATGAGATTTATCCTTTGAATTTGTCTATCGGATCAAGAACTAAGATTTTGTGGGTTGAGTTCTAGATTATATTTTCTTATTTGCACTATTTTGTTTGTCTTTGTGCAAAAAAATAGGGACGAGAAAAGGAGAAAAAAAAAGAGAAAAATTGGATAATATTTTTGGGTCTTTTGCCTTGTTGCCTTAACCGTATGTTTGGGTGCTTTTAACATGCATATCAACCACTTTTCACTAAGCTAAGATGTTGTGACTAAGGTGTTGTGAGTTGTCAGCAAGATTAGATGCTTCAACATACAAAATATTTTATTCAGTACCAATAATTGCTATTGTAGCATTGTTTAGAAATTTTATCAATGAAATTTGAATTTGTTCATAACATTTTTTAGTCTAATGAACTTGTACTGGTTTACTTATTTGAGCATGTTTCTCCTCTATTCAATTATGTGATTGAAATTCTTATTTACGTTAACGAATTCAATAATAATTTATAATATTGATATTATATGGTATGAAATTGTACAAATTAACTACTCGAATAAGCTATTCCAAGCCAAATTGTAACATTAAACATATGCTACACACTAGTGCAAAAACAGTTTTCAAGGCTTTTGTAACGTGACATTTAGCAACAAGAAAAGTGATTAAGTTAAAAGTTGAAGGTCACCAGAGTACAACCAATACTCAAAGTAATCAAGAAAATGCAATACACATATGGTGAATGAAAAGGAACACCCAGCTAATAGATTGTTACCTTTGAAAAAAGTGCAAAGGAAAAACATAATAAAATGAACTGATGAAATTAAAGTTATGTTGGATTAAAATTTTGACTACAATTACAATTGGTTCCTAACATTTTGTACTACAATATGATCGCACACAATTTGTGTTGGAAGAAAACCTTCTCTATCTAATCGAGCTTTATTCACATGTGCAATTTTATATCGATTGGAACCTTAGACTTTCAATATCTTTCTCATTTATAGTTCTAAAGTCAACCAAACATACTCCACTTTTTTGTGTTGGGTATTCATCAAATGACTTCTCAACCACTTCAATGAGTTCTTCAATGCTATTTGCTCTAACCTTTTGTTGTAGAGATTGAATAGCACTAAAGAACCCAAGATCAAAAATATTTAAATCTAGTGAATTGGCCGTTGACACATCAATCTTATGTTGAATTCATTTTGTGTACGAACTCTTATAATGTCTTCATCATTACAATCAACATGACTTCTAGCACTGTCTTATTGAATGAAGATAACACTCCCTAATTCTTCCCTTGGCCAACAAGATTGAATTTTAGGAATAACTTTTTCAATCAACCACCGTTAGTTGATGTCACTATTGACTAACGTAATTGGTTTTGTCACCAAGGTGCCAGCTTCCCTATTCACACTTCTTATCAAAGCTGGTTCTTGTCTAACAAAAGTTCAAACTCCTATTTTCCTGGAAAAAAATTCATTCCCTTCATTATTAAATTTTGGACGACTTATAGCAACTAAAAATATCACTTTTCCTATATAATTTGAACTTTGAACAAAAAGGATCTTCTTCCAGATGAAGCAAGTATTACTTTTCAGTTTTTTTAGTTATATAGAACAACTTCTCATCAATATACATAATATTATACATATCAATGAATTTTGGTTCATGAGGTAGACTAGTGTAGTCTATCATGGATAGACAAAACTGTAGTCGGGCTCTCTTGTGATGGTCTTTTAGATGGGGTTTTATAGCTAGCATTTGAGTGTCGTTGGATGAGACCCTCTTTCAAATTTTTGAACAAAGTACTATGATTCATATTTAAAGCGGATGCAAGTGACCTCATAGTGGTTCTTTTGTGCAAAGAAATGTCAATAATTTGGTTAAGGTCTACTTGGACTCTCTTTTGGCCACAGTTTTTGATCTTTCTATTGGACACATAAGCATTTATAGTGTTTGGGGTATCTTTTGCTGGTTTCCAAATTGTTTGAACGGTTCGTAAAGAAATTGAAAAAAAAGTGACCACCTCATTGGTTGTAGTGCATTTCAATTTTTCATTGACGCTTTTCTCAAGTAATGCAATATATATTGTCCATCTTTGCTCATTCAATAAGAAATTCTTTTTTTCTTATTGAAGCATCTTCCTACGGTACATCAACATTTTTTGCGGAGCTTGTTGCTCAAGTGGCCTAAGGAGGAGTTATTGGAGTTCAAAGAGGGGGGTTCGATCTCCAGTGGGATAAACTTAAGAGTAGTGTAGTGTGGGAGTGTATCTGTTTGGCCGATAAAAAAAATATTTTGTGCAGAAAAAAAACAAAATAATCAAAACAGAAAAAAAAAATTCATGCATCTATGCTATATAATATTGCCCAGAGCAATGACTCCAAGTTCTAACTATCAACAATATAAGATGGCACCCTCTATGCTATTAATCTCAATTACGTACATATGACACTATTAACAATATAAGATAACTTCAAGTTCTAACTATCACCAACAAATGAGCTTTAAAAAAACAAATCAAATTGCATATTTTAACAAGAACATTATATTCAACATATCAATCTCAATTACAGAAGCAGATTCCAACAAATGAGTTATGTCAACACGTACAATTTGAGCAAATAATTTGAAGCCAAAAGAACACCAAAACAGAGTACCCAAATTGAGAACATAATCACTTTCTTCGATCTCTAAATCATCGTTAGCATCTAGTTCGTGCAAATAATCAACATTTAGGTAAAACAATGGATATTTATGGTTTCCATCATACTTATCAATAATGTGCTATAGCGCAGTCGCGGCTGAAATTAGGGCTAATCGCAGCCACGAGTTATCAAACGTGAGAATTTAGGGTTTTTTGAGAAGAAAGGTTCAGCAAAATTACAAAAAAGGGCTTCATAAAGGATATTTTAGACTTTTGACCCATCCTTTTTAAAAAACATTAAAAAAAACCCTAAATTAAAAAAACCTACTTTTAAAAAAAAGGCTTGCTTCTTCCGCGTCCCTTTTCTTTTGCAAGGCTGATGCTCTGTTTCTTCCTTATTTCTGCATTTGCTCTTTGTGGTTTTCCTTGTTCCTGCTGTTTTTCTTCTTCCTTCTGCACGCCTGCTTTTACTCTTTTTTTCTTCTTCCTTGTTTCTACTTCTACTCTGTTTCTTCTTCTATGTTCCTTTCTTCTTCCTTGTTTCAACAACATCTAGTGAAACCCTTGTTCATTCATGGCTTCATCATCTCAATCTCAAGCAGCATCTCAAAAAAGTATTTCTTCATCAAGTTCATCTTGTAAGTTAGTGAAACCTATCGGAGAAAACCTTGACATTGCTTGGCAATGGAATAGCTTGAAGAATATAAATGATAAAAAGTTATTAACTTGTGACTTTTGTCATAAAACTACCACCAGAAGCATCACTAGAGCAAAGAGGCATCAAATGGGAATATGGGGAGATGTGAGTGCTTGTAAGAAAGTCCCTTTGGAAGTTAAGAACCTACTCAAAGAAGCAATAGAGAAGAAGAAGGCTGAAACTCAATCTTATATGCAAGAAGTGAAAGAAGGGGATGATGAAGAGGAAGAAATACACTCTATTAAAGTTGGAAAAAGGCCCCAAATAACATCTACTCCAAGTAGCACTTTCATGGGATTTAACGTTGGTAAGAAGATTAAAGGTCCTATTGATGTGTTTTGCATGAAAAAACCAGAAGAGTTGTTAAAGGAAATGAGGCAAACAAGTGTGTTTGGTGATAAAGATGCAAGGGATAGAATCATTCAATACATTGCAAAATTCTTCTATAGGAATGGAATTGTTTTTAATATGGCACGGTCTAAAAGTTTTAAGTTTATGGTTTCAGCAATTGGATCCTATGGAAAACACTTAAAGTCACAAAGTTATCATGAATTGAGAATTCCATTACTTAAAAAGGAGGTAGAACTAACAAGGGAAATGGTGTTACATTTGGAGGATGAAAGAGTCCAATATGGTTGTTCAATAATGTCGGATGCTTGGACCGATAAGACGAATAGGACTATAATTAACTTATTGTACAATTGTTCAATAGTTTTGATGCTTCGGGATATGTAAAAACCAAAAGAAATTATTTTAATTATTAGAGGATTTTGTGCAATTGCTTGGAGCAAGGAGCGTGGTTCAAGTTGTAACCGACAACAGAAGCAATTACGTCTTAGATAGTAAGACTCTAATTTCTATCATGTTAATTTTAAATAATTGTGTACTTACATAGCTTATATTCGTAGGGAAATTATTGGAATGCAAGTATCCTCACCTATTTTGGACTCCATGCGCTACCCATTGCATCGATTTAATGTTGGAGGACATAGGGAAGCTTCAAATGGTGAAGAGAACAATCAAAAGAGGAGTGAAACTTGTCGGTTACATTTACAACCATGCTTTGGCACTTAATATAATGAGGAAGTTCACAAATAAAATGGAATTGGTTAGACATGGGGTTACAAGGTTTGCAACTTGCTTTCTTATTTTGTAAAGGTTGCATAAACAAAAGGCTAATTTTAGAAAGATGTTCACTTCCGAAGATTGATTGACAACCAAGTTATTAAAGGAAGAGGAAGAGGCGGAAGAGGAAGAGGAAGAGGAGGCTTATCATTCTACTAGTGATGAGAGTTGCAATGGAGATGAAAATTTTATTAAATCAGATTAGGAGTTAGGACTTAGGACATGACATTTAGAATACACTTATAGTCTTTTAGGAGTGTATTAGTACTTACAAGTTTGAACTTGATAATTGTGTTTTATTATGTTTTGAAGTGTTTATCACTTACAAGCTAGAATTATGATTGTTTAATGCTGATTACGAATATGAACAATGAATATGTGTTTATTTTTTGGCACCTTAATATTTTTATGGAATTAGTTAAGTATAAGTATAATTTTGATTTTATACAATTTGTGTACTTAAATTTTGCAATAGCGGCCATCCAGCTATGTGCTATACCAAACGTTTTGAGGGTCAGCCGCTATCCGGGACTGACTACTTTCCATTCATATTGAGATTAAGACTGAGAGTGCCGTCCACCGAAGATCGAACTACCAATGGAACTGGACCTTGTCTCTCCTTATTAGGTTCTTTATTTTGATTATCAGATTGAATTTAATTAACCTCTTCTATGCTAGGAATTTGGTTTAGATCAAAGGTTGTTGGAAGCTATACTACTCTTTGTTGCATGATGAAAGATCCAAAATTTATAATGGTGTATATTTTTTAAATTTGGGTCCAATTTTTTGGGCTCAAAATTTTCACTTAAATTTTTCCTCCAAAGTGCTTATTCTAAGTTTAATGTTTTGTTTCTCAATGGATGATTAATGGACTTTAATATGAGAAGATGAAGAGGTTTTTTTTGCAGCCTGTGAAATAGAATAAAGTGTTTGATGGAGAATGAAAGAATTTTTTTTTCTTGTTTGTTACACGCTCATTCAATGAGAAGAGAGAGTTTTTTTTTCAGATTCCTTTTCCCTTTTTTTATCTCTAATAATTGCCTTCGAATTGTGTAGTGTATTTATTGTTATTATCACTCCATGTAATTATAGATGGTTGTAACGGATTGTATTTTAAGATAATTACGAGTGGTTTTAAGCCTTTATATTAGACTTTGAAACAACAAGTAATATTTTTCAGAAATCACCACTAAGAACAACAACATTTCCACCAAAAGGCCTAAAACTATTTTCAACATCAACAACATGCATGATATCTTTCAAACTTCTATCAAAAGCTTCAAATGCCCATTTATTAACCATCAAAGCTTCATCCCAAATATTAAGTTTCGCATGTCATATTAATTCGCTTTTGAAGCTACTTTGATCTATGTTACAGGTAGAATCTTCGTTAAGGATTAGTGGAATGGAGAATGTGAATGAGTTGTTCTTTCACTTGGTAAAAGAAGCGATGCAATACCACTTGAAGAAACATTAAATATAATATTTCCTTCACATCATAATTTGTATGACAACACTTTCTGTACAAATGTTTTTTCAGTTTCACCATACCCATAAAGAAAGTAAAATCCATCGTTGTTGTCTTCAACCGATTTAATGACTTTGATATATATAGAGAATTGTTCATTAGTTAATAAGGAGAATAGCTTTGTGTATTCAACATTCATCTCCTCTTTATCATATGATCAAAATCACGTAATGACTTTCCATTGACAAGCAGCATTTGTTTTATCTCAAATAAACAAGGTTTTTCTATCTGTTAATAATCATTAATTATTAACTTTCAATTATTAAATACCAATTAATTTTAATTTATAAAATTTAATTTATATATTTTACTCTCTCTCATCCCATGTTCGCCCATTCTCTCATCCATGCCAAACCTTTAACTCCCTCCCACGTTTTTCACTTCTCCATCAGTATCAAATATTTTTTTTTTACATTTTCTCCCTCATTTATTAGTTAAATAAAAATGAGTATAAAATCTACTTGCATTCTAAGAAGGTTGACGACTTGCAGGGTTTACCTTCACAATTGCATCGCTAAGAAATTTGCTTAGTGAAGTAATTTTTGGCTTTCATTTCTATATGACCTATCATACTTGTGTTGAAACTTATCGATGGAGCTACTGAGTATAATCAAGGTAATAAAAGTTCATTGTTTGATTTAAATCAACCATTTGATTGAAATGATGAGTTGTTTGAAGAATCGGTCGACCAACAATCAACCTCACAACATTTAAATGGAGATGAAGAAAATTGAGGTGATGGTTTTGACATTGAATTTGAACCATTTGTTGATCAATGCTTTTCAAATATGGAACAAGCTTTGGAATTTTATGAGAAGTATGCCCAAGGATGGATCCAGGAATATCGTAAGGGAGGGGCCGACGAAAAATAAATTTCAACAATTCATCAATATGAATTAATCGTTAATGATTTTCTCATAACCACTTAAGACAAATTTTAGTATAACAAAGTCTTAAAAAATTAGGGTTTGTTGAAAAAAACAATTAAAAAATATAAAAATCTTACAAAATAACAATTCAATCAAGGCTAAATAGCTAATAGCATAACAGATGATACTTGAAAAAGAATGCCTTCATATAACCATTGTGATCCCGTGTTGTTGGATTTGAAAGGATTTTTCAATAAGGAGTAAAAAAATTCGAGAAGAAAAAAATAAAAAGGATAAAAACGAAAATAATAGAGATTATTGCTAATACCATTGATGTTACCAACGCTAAAAGAGACATAATTTTTGTATGATTCAATTTTTATTTACGCTAATATTATCGTTTTTAGATTTTTTTTCCTAAAGTGTGACTTCTTCATTTTTATTAATTGCCAAAATTGACAGTACCGAAAAAATCCAGCAAAAATTGACTTCTATAAAATGAAAAATAACCAAGCAAAAAAAATGCTACATGAAAACGAAAATAAACCAGAAACAAAAAGTGTAACCAGGTTTCAAACTAGGAATCCTGTGGTGGAAAGCTAAGAGCAACGTCCACTGGGCCAACCACAAGTTTGTGTTTTTACTGCGCATCATGTATACTAGTACTATTTTTACGGAGGAGGGAGGGGAGGGGGCCATGGCCCCCCTTGCCCCCCTTCGGTCCGTCCCAGAGTACGCCAAATAACACGTTTTTTCAATTTTTAAAGCTAGATTTGATAAAGATAAGAATGAAGAAATTAAAAGGCGTGACTTCTTTTGTCACCATAATCAATTTTTTACTTCTCTTCAAAATCAATTATTTTTAAGTTTAAACAAACAGATTCTTATTGACTAATTCATAATAACAATCATATAGTTCGAATGTTTTACGATTTGATAATCATTACAAGACATAAACACAAACTCACAAATGCGTTATTAAAAACTTGTGCTAACGCACGGGGTCCGTACTAGTAGCACATTAAAAGCATGAACTCAAGAGATATTTTTTCCCTCAAATGACACATGAACTTATGAATGACAATAAGGGTTAGGCCCAGCAAGCTAGCTTGCTTACTGTGCCTTTTTTACAAGTTGAGCCGATTTTGGATTTTGTCAACCCGCTTTACTACCCTGTTTAGCTTGCCTCTTGTTTTAAACATTTTATTATTTTTATTTGCAATGTTTTTTATTTTGTTATATTTTTAATTTAATAGTTATTTTTTATTTATTCAGTATTTGGGGGTTTGATCTCCACTTTTGTAAATGTTTAGCTCGGAGGGACACTCCTAAAAGGGCTAAATAGTACTCGAAAGAATTAGTCATTGTGCTCATATTGGTAGATACCTTAGGGAAAAAATTACTTATGGTCAAAAGGACACTTTAAAATATTTGAAATTTATAATTTATAATTGGAGAAAATAAAAATGAAAGAGAATTTGATATATCATAAGCTAAAAAATTTATTATACTATAGATAAAAAAAATAAAAAATAGATATTGTTAATATATTTTCTAGATTTACGTGTGGTAAAAAGTCACTTTTGAATACTTGAAGTTGAAATTTTGTAATAGGAGGATTTAAGACTGAAAGCTAGATTGACATTGCATTAGGCCTCAATATTTGTTCAGATAATAATAAACTAAAATTAAATAGATAGATAAATAGATAAAAAAGATTAAAAAAAATTTCAGTTATTAGTCTTTTTTATTCATTTATCATTTTTAGTAAGAAAAGGATATAATAATAATAAAAAGAATATGACCAAAATTTCTATAAAGTCTCCTCACCCTGAAACAACATAAAATAATATTAAGGAAAAAAAGAATTTAATTTTTATGGAAAGATATATAGTAACCACATAATAATTTCAAAGAGTCTATTTTAAATGTATAGTAGATAAATAGTAAATATGTTATACATATTGGCATGATTTTTTCTTTACTAATTTTATCTTTCCTATTTACTTTTTGATCAAATAGTAGTAAAAAAGAATAAAAATTCAAAGAATCTACTTTAAATGTATAATAGATAAATAGTAAATTTGTTACACACATTAAATAACTTTGTCTTTGCTTAACTTTGTCTTTGCTAACTTTATCTTTCCTTTTTACTTTTTGACCAAATAAGAGTAAAAGAGGAATGAAAAATTATATATATATATATATAATGAAAAGAATATGACCAAAATATTTATGAAATGTGTAATAATATAGAAAGTGCGAAAGAGTAAAATAGCAATTCAAGTGAAGCTAATGAATAGTGCCCATATACTTCCAAACCACTCTTTTTTTAAAGTTTAGTATATTTAGTATATAGAAAAAAAAAGAAGAAGAAATTATCAAGAGAAACAAGAGCGAAAGAAATGGTTTTCGGATAAGGAAATTATGTAAGAGGCACGTGACAATAAAAACTAAGGGTGTGATTAACTTTCTTAAAAGATTATAATTTTTACTCAGTTTTTTGTTGTAAATAAAAGAAAAAAAATTATAAATAGTTTTTACTAAAGTTGTTTAGTGACTATAAAATTAAAGTTTTGACCGTTAGATTATAATTTTAATTTTATAACTAACTTTTAGAAAATTGTTTGAGATAGTTTTTAACTTTAAATAATTAGTTATCAATAATTCACTTCTAAAATTATTTTTATTAATTTTTATAAATCACAAATTAAGACACCTCTAACCTACAAATAATATTATATATCCTTTCATATCATTTAATAGTTAGGGATGTATCCTAAAATAGATCACGACTTTACAAAAAATAGATTATTTTGGTCATTTTTACTAAATATTTTAATATTATTTAATAATTAAAAAGATTAAAATATATGTACTTTATATAGTCGGGCTTAATTTAAAATCTTTATAATTTCAACAATTCAAATAACCAACACCAAAAATTGTGGGACTAATTTAGGGTTTTTTTTTTTGGAAACTGGGGTTTGCATTATTTTTTGGAAAATTTATTCAAATAATATTAATTTTAAAACTATTTACTGAATTGAGCTCTTAAAAAAAGTTATTTTCTGAATTGGGATTAAAACTGTTGATTTAATATTTTTTCAAGGGGATTAATTTGCTTCGTTTTTTTTTTTTGTTCAACAGGTTTGCTTATTCAGATGAAAGTATAGAAATACCAATCATACATAGGTGGAAGCGATTAAGATCATCCCTATTAAAAATGACATCGTCATTTTTAATATACAAATTCATAACTTTTATATATAAAAGGATGGTGGGACTTCCAAAATTGGGGTGGTGTCAATCCTTCCCACACAAGGCTCTCCAACAAAAAAATGCAAGGCCCATTGTTTATTAAACTTCATCTCTAGCAGTGTTGGAGGAATCTTCAGAGAACCCACTCCTACGTTGTTTTAAGAATAAAAATATTTTTTTATATACTTTAGACTTATTAAACATTAAACTTCAATGTGAAAAAAAAAATTAAATACTTTAATTCACATAATAATAATAATATTAGAACATTAAAATAAAAGTTTAATTTATGACGATAAATATTATAGTTACTAATAATAATAATATTATTATATATTTATATATAGAAAATATACGTAAATATGATTACGGGACGGATAGTTAAATTATCGAACTCGCCCTTACTCCACTAAAAGTAGGTAAGGGGAAAACACGACACATGACAAAACTCGTTTAAAGCAATAATTTCCCATAAAAACGAGTGTGATAGTTTAGGTGCTCACATGTTTAAGGTATATTTCAGAAACAAATTGATAATTTTAACTGTGAAGTTGGATGAATGTTATAACATTATAACTGTATAGTTGAGTTATAAATTAGAACTATTTGGCAAATCAAGTATTAGTTATCTTTTTACCCTTATTATCTCTTCAATTTGAAAATAAATTAGTTCATTAAATAAATGACACAATAGGAATGATAGTATTAAATAAAAAAAATTGTTAAAATTTATTTATATTTTAAAATAAGAAGTATAAAGTATTTTTTTTTTGGTCTTACATTGAAGTTGTATTATATAAAGTGCTTCATTGTTAGGGGTTAAAAGAATAATTCTTTTTTATTTTTAAATCACATGTATCAGGTGATTCTATTTGAGCTGGATAAAATCATGGTTTCATCTATCATACACTATTTTATAAGTGATGTATAATACACCATCAAATAAAAAATTTGAAATAAATAAAAAATATTCAATATGATAATAGATTACGTTTATTGTACACACGTATATTTATTTTATTTTTTAATTTTTTTAATCGATTATAATTGGTTAGATAATTTTACGGAAAAAATTTAATTTGTTATAATTGATTAAAAAAACTTAAAAAATAACGAATAGAGATAAACAAAGGATGTATAAAGTGATACAGTTAACAAATAGTCCGTTCTTATTTATAAGTCATTTTCTAGAAATTTTATATGTTCTTATTTATAAGTCACTTGTTAAAGTATGTGAAGTACTAAATATTTTTTTTTCTCATATGCCCTTGTGATATTTAATAACTTTACAATTTTCTATAATAGGCTCAACCAATAATCTTACTCTAATTAAAATGAACATAGAATGTGAAGAAAGAAATTGATAAAACTAAAAAAAGTTAAATAAAGATAATTTAGAAAGTCAATATAAATTTTATTAACCCTAATATTATTAATTAAATTTAACTAATTTTTTAAAGATGTATAAATTAATTGAAAGTGATTGGACTTAAATCAAATAAGTAATGCTAAAACATGAAAAGATAATTCTTAATTAATGTGATTTATCATATACAATATAAATATAAATAAATTTATGTTGCATAAATTTATTCATTAATTTAAAATATAATATTAACTTTTTATTTTTTAAATAATAAATCAAAATAATTATAGGAGTTATACACCTATATACAAATTTTGAGTTAACTATCAATTTGATCATCTAAAGATTATCGTGTCATCAATTTAATCATTTAAAGAATTTTGTCACCAAATTAGTCCTCTAAATATTACCTTGTTACCAATTTGATCCCCTAAAGAACTTTGTTACCATTAGTTCTTCAAAGATTTAAAATTCTACCAAATTAGTCCTAAAATTAGACATCCATCATGGATCAATTTGATATATTTAAATCTTTGAAAGACTAATTTGGTATACTTACACATCTTTGGAAGATTAATTTGATGATAAAGTTTTTTTGTGGACCAAATTGATCACCAAAATGATCTTTAAAGGTCTAATTTGATGACAAAATTTTTTAAAGAACTAAATTAATAACAAAATAATTTTTAAAAAAACAAATTAATAGTTAACTTTACAAATTTTTATTTATGTGTTGTAAGTGAAACCTTGTTAATTTCATGTGAGATGCTTGTCGCTATGAGCAACTTGAGGGTCCCACGGCCACGATTGAAACGCGTTGTATTTTTTCCAGCACACCACACCGCCCCCTATCATTGCCTGCCAACTACCAAGATCTAAACATCCTTTCAAAAAGAAAAAAAAAAAAAAACGAAACCTTTGTATGGTTATAATTTCTTCATTAGTAGACCTTATACATACATTCATCTTAAGATTTTATAATTGACAAATATTTAAATAATACTTAAAAGCTGACAACACACATGGAAATGGTATGAAATGTATTAGGAGTATTTTGTTGCACATCACTATAGAACCATAGGTGTAGATTTGGAATAAAATTAATGACATTAAACATGACTTCCTATAATATCAGAAATTTTAAGGATTTAACTTTCTTAAATGACCACAAAAGATACATCTAAAAGATCATCAAAATTAAAATATTCTATAAAGGAATTTGTGTAAATTCATAGATGAATTATTGTGTTGTTTTTAGTTCACACTCTATTATAATTACTAAAATAAAAGGTTAATCGGATCCATTAAACAAAAACAAAATTTTCTTTTTAATAAATATTCTTTTTAAAGCTTAAATAATAGTTCTTTTTTGTGATCATACTATGTCTTTAATCTTTTACCACCATGACAACATTATTTTTTGATAATGTTTTTTATTTTAAAAGTTAATTTAATTTAATCTTTTATCTTTTTGTTGGTTCAATTTAATCCTTTTATTATTAATTTTATTTACGTTACTCCTCAGCATTAGTAATTCATTAAAATTTAGCACAGAGAAGTTAACAACTTTTCATGCTTTGAGTGGTCAACAACTAAAAAAATACTTTTAATAATATATTCAAAATAAAAAGATTTTTATTAAAAAACAAAACATACCTTCTTCTCCAACCTAATCTCTTCGTGCCTCCGGCGAGTTCCTTCGTTCTTGGTCTCTACTACTAACAAAAAATAGTGTCATAGGCTAGAGCCCCTTGCTCGTCCTTCTCCATTTTCACCTTGTCGTCTAGCCACATCACACTCCGCATCATAAACCACCACAAACATGACATGTGATACTTTTAATGCTGTTAGTCTTTTTTTATTAATTTTTAATGAATTACTGATGACTAACGTAAATAAAATTAACATATAAAAAACTAAATTAAACCCTAACAAAAGAATTAAATTGAATCCATTCTTAAAAACAAAAAGTTAGCAATATAATTTTACTTTATTTTTCAGATGTTTGTAAACATTTTGTTTATTTTTTTTATAAAACCGGTAAACATTTTGTTTAAAACTAGTAAAATTTGTGTAGAATTTTCCATTCAATATCTGATCATTCTATTTTATAATTTTCCACTCAATTCAAAGACGGGTAAGGCACGAAAAAGATGATTAAATATATATGATTAAATATATACAATTTAATATTTTTCACGTCGAGCCAATTCAATTGACCAAGTGACCAAGTCAATTCATCACAAACACAGAAACACTCATCTCTCTCTTATGGTCCCATTTCATATTCTTTTATCCTTTGACACGTTCAATTCTAACAACAAAACCATAAAACCATACATTAATTTTTCTCCCTCTTATTATTAATAATAATAATAATAATAATAATAATAATAATAATAATAATAATAATATCTAATCACAGCTTAAGAAAACAGAGACAACTGTAGCAGTCTGCAAGCTCACCATTCTGGATTCTCTGTCTAATATTTCCTTTGCTAAAAGAAAAAAGAAAAAAAACACCATAGCCCTCTTCTACATTTTCAGAAAACACACATTCTGAGGGAAAAGGGACAAGAAAAAGAGACAATTTCTCAAGCAAATTCATAATTCATAATCAGGTTCAAGTCTTTTTCTTTTCACCTTTCTTCATTAGTTTTCCTCGATAGTGTTTAGTATTTCTTGACTAAATCCGTGATTTTGATTCTGTGGAATTGAACAGATTCTGTAGAGAATGATGGTTGAATCTGACGGCAGCAACAGTCCTGATGCTAAATCTCAGAGTGTGTCTAGAACAGATTCCTCTGTTTCCAGCTACCCAGAAAACAGAGGAAAGTTGGAATCTAAGAAGAAAATGAAGAAAGTGAGATCAATAAGGCTTGTAAGATTGTCAAGCATGAGATCATCCACTAGAGGAGGGAAACCCCAATTTGATAATCTCTCCATTTTCTCATCTTTTGGCACAGAAAATTCAGATGCATCACCCAATTACATGAAGGCTACCACTAGTTCTCATGCAAAGGATAGTTTTCAGGTAAATTAAGATTATGATTTCAGTAGTTTCAGTTCTTAGATAACAAAATTAACAATACTAGTAATAATAATAATGGGGAAAAATTACAACAACATCCCCTGACGGTTTGTATACACCCAACACGATTTCAAAATTACACTGACGTCCCTTAGACTCAGTAATTTGTGCAAATTCATGGACGGTCGATATAACAAGAAACAAACCTCAGAATAAGTCGGCATAACAAAAAATAAATTTTACAGAAAACAAAACTTAAGGGAGGTAAGTGTAATGTGCGCAAACATGTTGGGTCTTGCTGTAATGTGCGCAAAATTCAGCTGAGGTTGTTGTATTTTCCCTAGTAATAATAATACATTTCTGCTTCTGGGTAGAGTACACAGAAGTCTTTTTGTTTGTGATGATTTCAGAATTGAGATTATAATATGAGTGGTTTCAGTTCTTAGAAACAAAATTAACAATAATACATTGATGCTTCTGGGCAGAGTACACAAAAGACTTTCACAAGAATGTCTTCTTTGAAACTGAAAAGGAGTGTGACTAGAAAGTTTTCTGGAAGGACTGAGCCTAAGAGGAAACTGAAGTCATCAAGATCAATCAAATACGCGACTTCCAAAGGCCCAAAATCAACAACGAAGCTATCTGAATCAATTTCTGAGAGTGCAAGTGATGCTGGTAACAAATCCAAGAGAGTCATTACCAGAAGATTAAGCTTGAAGCCTGTGAGGATCTTAACAAAAATGCCGACTTTCAAATCAATGAATTCTTCCATTGAGAAACTCCCTCAGAGATCTCAATCCGAAGACTCAACATTGCACAAAGCCACCTGTTCTTCCACTCTCAAGAATCCCCATTTCCCTGATCGCGTCGACCTCTCTCAAGAGGGAAGTGATTCTCAAGGAGTTTCCGCTGTGAAGGTTTGTCCATATACTTATTGCTCTCTTCATGGTCATCGCCATGGCAATGTGCCTCCACTAAAGCGATTCGTGTCGATGAGGAGGCGTCTATTGAAGTCCCAAAAGACTGTAAAAATGGATGGCCAACCTGTGACAAGATCAAAGCAGTTTGGTAATGCAAGAAAAGCCACAAAGAAAACTCAAACTGTCCACAGTGAAGATGGCAGCTCTAATCTTCATAATTTGAAAAAAATGGCAAGCGACTCGCGTGATAGGCCTCATCGCGCTCCAGCATCCACAGATACTGGAGGTTGCACTTCTGGGAGAGATGAGGAAGAAACATCATTTCCACATATCATAAACTTTGAAGAGCACTCCATCGATTCTCATTCAGATACTGAAGGGAATGCATGCAAAAGAAATGATGGAAGTGATTCTGTGGAAGTAACATCAGCAGATGCAGTAAAATTTTCTGCTTCTGATATTGAGATATTGAAGGGAGAAGTAACTGCCAAAGGAAAAAAGATGGAGCCAGATTATGAAGCACTGCAGATGAGTTCTGTACAGAAAGAGTCTACTCCTGCTGGCGCTGCTGATACGGCATCCAATATGCAGGAAAGAGATCAGAAATATGTAAAAATGTGGCGCTTGATGTATAAGCATGCAGTATTGACTAACACAGAGAAATGCGAAAACAAGCTTCCTGATGATGTGAAGGACAGTGAAGGAAGAGGGAAAGATGATAATAGTGAAACGGATCAGGATACGGATGATGAAAATAGGAATGTAGTTGAACTGGTGCAGAAAGCTTTTGATGAAATTCTTCTCCCAGAATCTGAAGATCTCTCTTCTGATGGTAGTTTCAAATCAAGAGGCGTTGATTCGGATGAGGTAATATCGGAAAATAGTGAAGAAAAAAGAGAAGAAACGAATATCTCAACATCCACAGAATCTACCAAAGAAGCACAAAGGATGGGGACCAAATCTGACCAAAAAACACCAAAAAGCTGGAGCAATCTGAAAAAAATCATCCTCTTGAAAAGGTTTGTAAAGGCATTAGAGAAGGTAAGAAACTTCAACCAACGAAGACCAAGACACTTGCCATCAGATGCTGACTTAGAAACAGAAAAAGTTTTTCTCAAGCGCCAAGCAACAGAAGAGAGGAAAAATGGTGAAGAATGGATGCTGGACTATGCTCTTCAGAAGGTTATTTCTAAACTCGCGCCTGCTCAAAGACAAAGAGTGACACTTCTAGTAGAAGCTTTTGAAACAATTCTGCCATTTAAAGATGCTGAAAATGGCCCACAGTACTCATCAACTGTGGAACCTCGAGCATATCAAATTCAATCCATTGATGATTCTTCAGGTGATAGAAAGGAAGAAACAGAAAAAGGAAGGAATCATGATCATTTTGCAGATAATTCCAGTGATAATCCAATTCCTGAACTACACAATCTTATTTTGCTCAAAGAAAGGAGCCTTGACTATCCTGGAACCGACACAGTCAACAACATACCTGCATCTGGAGGCATTGAAAAAGACTTGAATGGTAAGAACAGCCTAGTTAACTGCTATCAAATCGGGGATGAGATTTCAGTTGATAATGATAATATTTTTCTTGCAGAGATCAAAGATTCCAGATCGAGTTCCATGAGTACGCCAGATGAATTCATAAGCAGCTGTCATGAGGAGTCTCAAACCAATGACAATGCGAATGAAGTTCCAGAAGATTCGATATCAAATTCAAATACAGAAGATACAGATATCAAATCTGAGTCACCAGGTGGAAATTCCGAAACCAGGAATCTGATTGGTGGTAATAGCGAACAGTTTTCGATGTCTAGAAGTTTGATCCTAAAAGGTCTTGTTAGGTCACTCAGATCTAATTTGGATGGTTCAGAAGCACCTGCAAACCTTTCAGGCGAACCAACAGTAGACAGAAAAGACAGCATTGAAAAAGCTAAGACTTTTGAAGAGTTTCCTTCACAGGAACAATCTGAAGCTGAGCCAGATAAACAGAACTATTCAGGATTGTGGTACTTGGTGTATAAGCACATGGTATCAGATACGACCGGAAACAATTCCGTTTCCAAGTCATTACTTGATGGGGAAGAAGAGAAAGATTCAGGGTATGAAGGTAGCAGAACAAGAGGAACTTCTGCCTCTTATGAAGCCGCGCCTGTGATTGATCAAGATATGCACTTCAAGGATCATTCTTCACCTGACCCGGAAGTTGAACTCCAAAAGATTGAAGCAATCAAGATGGTGGAAGAAGCAATTGATTCTATCATTCCAGATGTTCAGGAGCAATTACCAGAAAGACAATCACAGTCTGACAACACGATTTCAGACGACTCGAAACGATCCAACAGTACTGAAAGAGTGTATAGTGACACTGAAGGTCTGAGCCGAAAAGAAGAAACGAAGGAATCTGGAAATGGAATAACCACAGAAGAAGAAGAATCAGAGCCGAGGGAAGGGAGCAAGACGAACAAGCAATTGCCGAGAAACTGGAGCAATCTTAAAAAAGTGATCCTGCTTAGAAGATTCATCAAGGCATTGGACAAAGTAAGGAAATTCAACCCAAGAGGACCGAGATTTCTACCTATAGAGCCTGATCCAGAAGCTGAGAAAGTTAACTTAAGGCATCAAGACATGGAAGAAAGAAAAGGCACTGAAGAGTGGATGCTCGATTATGCGCTTCGACAAGTTGTTTCCAAGTTAACCCCGGCTCGAAAAAGAAAAGTGGAGCTGCTTGTGGAAGCTTTTGAAATAGTCATGCCAACTATGAAAAACTGAAACTGACCAAATAGCTGAATCGTTTTGCATGCAAAACAAATTCAAGCCAAACAAGCTGAAAGGTAGAAAAATTACCTCCTGAAGTAAAATTTTCTTTTAATTTATCTTTCCTCTTTTTTTTTTTTTTCCTTTGAAGTATTGTAAAGTGAGGGGCAAATGTTAACAATATAAAGCAGTTTTATCAAGAAATGCAGTTTTATACTCTTGTGATATGATCAATTATAACTGAGAGGACAGAAAAGAAAGAGTTCTATTTGGATCACTTATTCATGCATTTTAAGAAATGAAAGACTAAAGTTTTATTCTGCTACTTCCTAGAGAAATCTGATTTGCTGCTCCCTCTAAAAATGCAGGTAAACAAGGAAATCTGTTTGTTCATAATCCTTTGGGATGAATCTGCAGATTTTAGTTTGTCACAACATTGCAATGCATCAGACCTCAGATATTTCAGTAAATCTCTCAGGAAGCAACTTTGGAGAATGTCAAATGAGTCATGATTCAGCAATAACAAATATTCAATACAAAGCATTTTTCCATTTCATTTCTTTTCCATTCATATTTCTTTTGGTGTTTGGTGGTGGGATGTTTTTTTTTTTTTTGCATGAAATACCTTTGCATTGCAAATATCATAGGCAACATTAGATATATCATGATGTAAATTTTCACTTGATACATATTATAATAGCCTCATATGTATTACATTCTATATTCTTCTCTTCCAACATTAAAAATTTCTTATCCTGTTTTCACTTTTCAAATATCCACAAATCAAAACAACTTTCAGCAGAAAATGTGAATTTATTTACCTTAACACTTGACAGATATCATGCCTTCTGTATATTGAAATTTGTTATTTTATTCCAATACTAATAATCATATCTCAGCTAGTATGTTAAGTTCTATCTTCTATCAGTGTAATCTTTCATATCAATGAGAATTCTATCATCAATTTATTTTTCTTATAGAGCATAAACTTTTATACGGCATCACGAACCTTTATCAGTTTGAATTTGAACTATGGCTTTCGCATCGAATTCTTCATTTCAACCACGTACCTTTTAATTTTTCTCAAAACTCGACAATGAAAACAACCTAATATCATAAGAAGATGCCATCACTAAATTTGATCTAAAGATGAATTCAAAGCAAAAGGTGGAAATTAGAGTCCAAGCTCATCTTGGATTAGTGTAAACGTGACCTACCTTTACTAGATTTTAGGGATTTACACAATTTAGATGATGGTCCAAAGTGGGAAAGTAATAAAAAATGTTATATTTTTTAAAAGTTTCTCGTGTGTTTATCATTATATAGTTTGTTAGTCGTCTAGGACGAGGACTAACACCATTAACAAAAAAATAAAAATAAATAAATGTCATGAACTAATTCAGAAAAAATAGATATAGCAGAGACTAAAAGATTTTTTTTTTAATATAAAGACTAAAACGAAAATTATAGACACATAAAAAAACTAAATAATTAATTTTACCTACTTAAAATATCCTTAATAAATAATTCATTTATTACTTATATTGAAATTTTTTTTGCTATTTACAATAATTATGATTAGGGAGAGTTTAGGAAAAATAAAAATATTTTAGATGAAATCAAAATAATTAAATGAGTTTAATTAACCTTTTTAGTGAAGGTGAGCTAACTTTTATTTTTTATTTTTTTATATATAACATATAAATATATATTTTATTGTATTTTTGGTAATCTTTTATATATTATATATATTTAAATATTTGAAAATAGAGAATATTATTTTGAGCTGAAAACGTAAAACGACGCCGACCTCTTGTAACTTTCTAGAGACAGAAGCAAAAAGAGGATATTCCTCTTCACCCTGTTTGATTCTTCTTTCTGAAAACCCAAAAGTTACATTTTTCTGGGGTTTATCCAGAATAAGCAGCAGAGTCAAATTCACTTCACTCTTCACTCTACTATCGTTACGCTCTCTCAAGGTAATCACTTTTCATCTCCTCCAATTTCCATTCTTCCTGGCTTGGTTTGTTATGTTGGGTTCATTCCTTCTTCATTTTGAAATGAGCATTGATTAATTGATGTTCAGTTTCTTGAGGAATTGAAAAGGGAAGAACTTGAAGTGATGCTGGATTTCTGTATAATCGACTCAAATAATTGTGATCACTTTTTTATTGTTGATTTCTGTCAGTGGGTCTTGTTCTAGTTTTTGATTTATTCTAATTCACCCTGTTTAGAATTTTGTTGATGCTTGCTCATGCAATTAAGGATATTTTCTCTTAGTTACTTCCTTTTTGATCCACATAATTAGCAAATTGCTTGCTTGAGGAACTTCTTGTTGAATCCTTGAATGAGAATTACTTGCTTGAGGAACTTCTTGATTTGTTTTTTTATTGAAAGTGCAATTCAAATGAAGGGGTTAAAATGAGTTTCACCATCATTAGCTATTTTTTGCAAAACTTATTACAAGCCTAGCTCTTCAAAGAGCTTTTGGTGTATTTTAGTGAAACTCGAATGTTTTGAAATGGTCAAGGAATGGTGCTCAGCTCAATGTCTTATTTATGGTCATGAAAATTAGTTTAGTTGGAGCTCCCTAGTCTTCTGGAATCGCTGTATTTCAACTAAGATAATTATCATTAAAGTCGATTTTTCTACATGGGTCTAATCCTTGTTTTAATTTTTATTCATCACCTTTCTGTTGATGCTTTCTCATGAAATTACTACTCTATGCTATTGTTACTTTCTTTCATCCCTTCTTTCATTCTCAAAGTTGGAATTTTTTTTTTGTCGTCAGCGAGTCCTCGAATTATTATTGCTTTCTCTATGAAAAAAAAAAGTAATTTATTATTATTCAAAGTGACATACAAATGACTGGGTTTCAGTTCTTGTTTCAGGAACGTGTTCAAAGTAATCAGAGGAACCTCAAGTTAAGATGGCTCAGTTGCTATCATCTTCTTGCTCCTTGACTATCTCCCCTACAAATAAACCTTATTTAAAACCTGTTAACCAATGTTCAACATCGTTTTTTAGTTTGGCTGTTTGCAATAATTCCAAACCTCGATTTAGGAGGCTTTCCTTGCGAGAACAGAAGCCAAGAAAAAGGTTTGTAGTAGTACATGCTTCTGCAGTTTCAACTAGCATGGATGCCCCTGTCCAAACTAGCTCCGGCGATGCTTTCAAACCTCAACGAGTCATGGTAATTGGTGGAGATGGATACTGTGGTTGGGCAACTGCTCTCCACCTTTCTAACAAGGGTTACGAGGTTTCCATTGTTGACAACCTTGTTCGACGCCTTTTCGATCACCAGCTTGGACTTGATTCTCTGACGCCAATTACCTCCATCCAGAATCGCATTCACCGTTGGAAATCTCTCACTGGAAAAAGCATAGAGCTATACGTTGGTGACATATGTGACTTCGAATTCTTATCCGAAACCTTCAAGTCATTTGAACCTGATGCTGTTGTTCATTTCGGGGAACAACGATCCGCCCCTTACTCTATGATAGATCGGCCAAGAGCTGTATACACACAGCAGAACAATGTTATTGGGACTCTGAATGTGCTCTTTGCTATAAAAGAGTTCAGAGAGGAGTGTCATCTAGTTAAGCTTGGGACCATGGGTGAATACGGGACTCCGAATATTGATATCGAGGAAGGTTATATTACCATTACTCACAATGGAAGGACTGACACTTTGCCATATCCAAAGCAAGCCAGCTCATTCTATCACTTGAGCAAGGTGCACGATTCGCATAACATAGCTTTCACTTGCAAGGCTTGGGGGATTCGAGCAACCGATCTGAATCAAGGAGTGGTATATGGTGTAAGAACAGATGAGACTATGATGCATGAAGAGCTGAATAACAGATTTGATTACGATGGAATATTTGGGACTGCATTGAATCGATTCTGTGTTCAGGCTGCCGTTGGTCATCCCCTTACTGTATATGGTAAAGGAGGCCAGGTAACATATCTATCTTTTTGTTTAATTCTTATCAATAAGTACAAGTGTGAGTTTGATGATTGTTATGGCAAGGACTCTAGTTTTTGATATTTTTCTAATCAAGATGTGTTTATATTATGTGTATTAAATAACTTGAGTTTGTTGCCTTACAGAATACAAATGTGTTCGTGATGTGTTTATTAATTCTATAAAATGTCCTAATTCTACAAGGTGATTACTTTTAGTGATGTAAGCAACCAAAACATATTATGTGCATTTCTCGCAAACAGTTACCTTAAAATTGAGTATATAAGCCTCGACCAAGCCCTCCCCCGATGAGCTAGCTTTTGTGGTGGAATTAGGTTCATGAGCTAGTTTACATTCCAATCTGATGTGATACTGAACTGCAAATGTTCTTTTGTTATTGGAAATGACCACTGCTAGTATAATACATGGTAGGGCATCAAGTAGGAATTTCCTCTTCCTGTCTGATGTGTCTCAAGATTTGCATATTTAACTATTCAAGTGACATAATCAATGAAATCAGTTTATAAGTCTTGTAACCTAATTATTTATTATTTATTTTAATTAAATGCAATTAAGTAGCAATATTATCAGTCAATCTCCACCTGCATATGTGTGTAGCCACCAACCAAGTTGCCTTTGACACATGTCAGATTATTTCAGCTAGTAGAAAACCTTTTTTTTCTCTTGGTAATTGCAAGTAGAAAACTTTGGCCGGTCGTTAATATCTTTCTCTGAAGTTATTCACTCACTTCTTTGAGAATTGAGCATCAGTTACTTCTAAAATATTATAATTATAATTTGGGGGAAAAAAAGAACAGATTAAAATTAGCAGCTTTTTGGATCCCATTCATTTTGTTCTTCATCCCTCACTAGTCATAAACTAGTTCACTTTTCAGCATTCTTGGAAATCTCACGTGTTATTTGTTGCAACTCAATCCAGATACCTATGAGCTATTGATTTTCTGCAATTTTGTTAGCTTTCGTCCATCGCATTTTGAAATATTTGCAAAAGCAATTTGAACCGTTAATATCACTTGGAGCACATGCAACTTTACATGAAATCTTAGACAAACTTACACTATAAGTGATTAACTTTGATAATTCTTCACCAATTACAGTGTTAAATACTGATTTTATTTCATTGACATGTGCATCTTGTTCCATTAATATTCTAATAGTGTGGTTTGATTCTTTTGTTGATCTGTTTTCGGTTTGTTCCTAAATTAGTTGAACTACCTGCGTCTATAGATTGAATTACTGAAATGCTCTGCTGCTAATTATTTGTTTGTATTCTGTAATACGTGTATTTCAGACTCGGTGCTTCCTCGACATAAGAGATACAGTTCAATGTGTTGAGCTCGCAATTGCAAACCCTGCGAAACCCGGGGAGTTCCGTGTCTTCAATCAATTTACCGAGCAGTTTTCGATCAAAGAACTCGCCCAGCTTGTTACAAAAGCCGGTGAGAAACTTGGCCTTGAGGTGAAAACTATATCTGTTCCTAACCCTAGAGTGGAAGCAGAGGAACATTACTACAATTGCAAGAACACTAAACTAACTGAGCTGGGACTCAGACCACACCTTCTTTCCGATTCTCTCCTTGATTCGCTGCTCAACTTCGCAATTCAGTACAAAGATCGCGTTGATGCGAAACAGATCATGCCAAATGTTTCTTGGAGAAAAGTTGGTGTCAAAACAAAAACCGTTGCAGCATAAGAGGTGGTTTTGTGGATGCTGTTGTAACTTGATCCTGCGTTGGTGACTCTTCTGGTTATGCTTCATTGTTGTGAATATTTAAAATCAAGATTGTATTATAGAATTTGTATGCTACATCTAGGGAATCATCCATCTTTGTGAAACTTTAGTATATAGAACCTATGTATGGGTCATTATACGGTGCTCCTTTCTATCACCTGAGTCTCATCTGTCAAACGGCTCACATTGCAATGATAAAATAATATTTATATATTATTAATTTTATTTATTAAATTAGATAACTCTCGTCAAGTTTGTCCCAAACTCAAAGGACCCCTATATGCAATATTTATAGTTCTTTTGTAGTTGTAAGTCCTTTATTTTTCCATAACAAAAGTCATTTTTTACTTAGGTACTATCCTTGTTTTAGCTCAAATCCTCTCAAGTTGTTGGACCATTCAGTCAAAATTGTCATACTAGAGTTAACTCTTAGAATTTTAAATGTTTTGAGTATGGTAGGTAAAACGAGTTGATTCTCTTTCAAATTTTATTTTATAGACTCTAGAAAACTTTAACAAACTGTCGTAAACTCTCATAGAATTGTGAGTTTACAATCGATTCAATAAGCTTAGTTTTTGTATAAAAATACAAAACACATCAAATTTTTATGCCGTTCCTGATGGTGTAAATTGCTCCTAAGAAACCTAGAAAGATTTCATATGTATATTAGATGTTAGAGACTTAGATTTTATTTTATTTTATATAAATTAAGCTTAGCAGATATGTTCTTATGTATTTACTGTTTTTTCATATGGTTCTTGAAACACCTAAAATATTTCATATGTATATTAGAACATGTTTAGATTAGATTTTTTTAAAACATAAGATAGTTTTATTTTGCACTTAAAAAAGTTTTTGATTATTTTTTCAATAAAGGAAAAAGCTTTTTTTTTCTTTAGCTAAAAATTGGGCATTATTTCATAAAACTTCAAAATCTCTGTTCACACCTTAAAATTATCTTAAAAAACGTTTCTAACAATAAATGTATCCAATCAAAAATCGATTATGTCTCAAATAATCAATTATTTTTCACAGCTTATTTTCACAATTAATCACAATTAATTCAAATACACCCTTAGATGTTAGTGACTAAGGTTTTGTGTGTTTAGATTAAGTTTAGCATATATGTTTTTGTAGTTATTTTGGTTTTTTTTTTTTTAATAACCACGGGTTTTTTCACCCTTGTGATGAGAATAATCTCGTTCGCGCTTCGTGGCTGGCGCTAACCCCCGAAAATTTGGTATAGATGAGATTCGAACACGGGTTTTCCGTGAAATGTTCCTCTTATGAACTTAATGGGCCTTACAATTATTTTGGTGACATAGTATAATTTTATATTATTTGATATTTTAAAAATTATTTTGATAGGAAAAACTATTCTTGATCTTCTTTCATTAGAGTTTAATTCAACTTAGTTATTTATTTTTGTTTTTTTTTTCAATTTAATATCTATTTATTAGTTTTGATTCATGTTAGTCTTTGGCAATAGTAATTTATTAAAAACTAATTGAGAGAGACTAATAACGTTAAAACTTACTACGTTTCAAGTGATTTATAGATAAAAAATAATTTTAATAATATTTGTTTAAAATAAAAAAATATGTTTAAAAAAACAAAAAATCTTTTTTCCCAACCCCATTGCTCCCACCAACGTTCTCTTCCACCTCCTCTTCCTCTACTTCTCTCTAAAATTCATGTACAACCTGAGAATTGTTGTGATAGGTGTTGATTTGTTTAGTGAAAAAGCATCCATTATGAGAGAATCCCTCCACAAGAGTCAAACCATCACATGCTACTCCATTAAATGAATTGAGAAAATTTTGGTGTGAATTTGTTTTTCCCTGTTCTAAAAAAACGTACGGGTCTTTGGAAATGGGGTTGTACTAGAAGAAGGTTTTGTTTGAGTTTTTATTAAGTAAAAATATATTTTTAATTTAAACAGAAATTATTTTAAAAAAATTATTTGTGAACCATTTAGAACACTATACGTGACAAGTTTTAACGTTGTTAGTTTTTAGGCCAAATGTACTTTTTGGTCCTTTAACTCTTATGTCCGTTTCATTTTGGTTCTTTAACTTTTTAGGTTTCATATTAGTCCTTTAGCTCTAAAAAATGTTTCATTTTGGTCCCAATTATCAGCTCTGTTAGTAAATTTAACAGAACAGTGATGACGATGTTAACTTTACGCCTCCATCACCAAACTCGCAGGAGAGCCATTCATTTGAAAAGTTAATGTCGTCATTACCGTTCTGTTAAATTTACTAACGAAACTGATAATTGGGACTGAAATGAAACGTTTTTTCAAAGTTAAGGGACTAATATGAAATCTCAAAAAGTTAAAGGATCAAAATGAAACGAACATAAGAGTTAGAAGACTAAAAGATGCATTTGGCATAGTTTTTAATAAATTACTAACACCGAAGACTAACCTGAATCAAAATTAACAACAAAGCTATAAATTATAAAAAGAAAAATAAAAAATTATAAGTTGAATCTAACCCTAAAAACGAATGACCAAAAAGTACAATTTTGCCATTTTAATATTAAGTAAACCTTTACAAGTCTACGAGTCAAGTCTCCACACACTCCACAGGTTTATATTCCGTAGCAATCTCGTCTAGAGTACTTCGTGGCACATTAATTGAGGAGAGAAGTCAGCAAGAATAATTGGGATATTGGATTGAGAAAATTTTGGCTGGAGGATATGAATTCCTCTTGTGTTCCCCCTTCATTTTATAGTGACTCGTTTAATATTGTCACATAAATTAAGAAGATAACAAATATTTTAATGAGTGAAATAATTTACTAAGGGTATCTTTGGTCTTTTATTAGGTTCGTGTGACCTATATTACCGTTATAATTTAATTGGATATAGATACTATCCAGACATTATATTGTAAAATATTTTATGATAAATGGTAGTAATTTTATATTACTAAAGAATAAAAGGTTTTGTTGGGTAATGGTTAAGCAACTTATGAATAGAAATTTTACATTTAAAATAAATTAAAAATAATTTCGTAATATTAAATATCTTACATTTTTCAACACTAAGTTTTTATTTATAGGTTGCTTAACTATTCCTCTAAGGGTAATAGACAACAAAAACCTAAAATTAAAATAGGGAAAAAAGTATTGTACATTAAAAAAATTTATTTGAGAAATTAATAGAGTACTATTTAGCATTTTAGGGTGTAATATACATCCTAAAATTAGAATAATATTAATATATAATTTTATAATTATTCAACAACTTTATAGATATTTTGGTTATAATCTCATAAGAAATTTATAATATAACATTCTCAATATAGAAACTGATTATTAATTGTATTTATTGAAACTTGTTGAGAAGAAAAATATAATTTTAAGTCATGACTGACGGCTTTTAGTTTGTATTTTAATTAGAGATATGATTATGATTATTAACTACGTATTGTTATGATTATTTATCAATTGATATATCATGATTTTGGCTGCAATTTGTTTAAGAAATCAATTGACTACAATTTAATTTGTTTGATTTTCTGGTCCTAATTATTTATGATTATCTTCATTTTGTTGTGTATATATAGTAATATAGAGTTGGTCCTAACATCAATTCAGGCTGTTATCTTCATGATTATCAATTAAGTATCGCAATAATTATTGATCAATTTATATATTCGCATTATTTTGACTGCTACATTTAAAAAAAAAATGAATTGACAAAAAAATTGTTTCATTTTCTGGTCTCAATTTTAGGTGTTTGTTTTCATTTTCTTGTTTGTATATATATAGGGTCCGTTTGAGTTGCTAAATTTCATGGTACAGTACAGCACAAATTTGTTAGTTCAATTCAGAAAATGATCCAGAGACAACACAAAAGTAGAGTTATCGGACAGCACAAAAAGCCAAAATTTTGTACCACACTAAACCATGAGACAACTTTTTGTTCCACAGCACAACTATCCAAAAGTCAAAAGTATCCATATTCTCTCCTACTATTGTGTAACTATCTTACCCCACTTTTTCTCTCTCAACTTACCACATATATATATATATATATATATATATATATATATATATATATATATATATAATTTTTTAGTGGAAAATAATGATATTTTTTAAAAAATAATTAAGAAAATCAATTTTTTTATGTAAAATAATAATAATATGTAATATTAATATGTATTATAAAGGGTATTATTGTAAAATTTAAATTATATTTTTTGTTCGGTGCATTGGTTATCAAACACTAAACAATATAATAAGTTGTGAAAGAGTTGGATCTCTGCTGCTGGTCAGCTTTTAACTCCTAGTATCGGGTATGGAGCCTCTACACTAACTAGACAGGTCGAGTTCAAATTAAGGGTGAAAAATGTTATTTATAGTTTTTTTGTTTTTTTATTTTTTTCAAAGTAAAAAAAATGAATTGTTGAGATGCAAAAAAGAGAGTAATTGGAGTGGTTCACTAACTCCCTAGTACCACTCCTCTCTATTAATATTTTTTTTGGGTAAAATGCTCTTACCCCTAGAAGTGTGAGGATATTGCACTAAACTTTAAAGTAGGTAAATATTGTACTCCCCTCCAATTTAACTCAAAGACACTAATTATAATTAACAAATGAATTTTATTTTTTCTTAAGTTATATTCCAGCAAATGATTTGCCTTAAAACTTGAAATATGGCCACAAAACCTAGGCCTGAATAATTCTCTAGTATTTCCAGCTATTTTATTTTATTTTTTGTTATTATATCTCCCGCTATTTTTAACTTGAAACACAATCATGAATTTTTTTTCATGGTGATCATATTTGTTACCCTCACCAATATTCCAGCCACCAACAAATAAAAAATATAGTCATGAAATTTTTCATAAATACTAGTGCTCATCAACATATTTTGCAGTGATTGCTATGGATTTTTCCATTTAATCTATTGATTCATTTATATTGATTCCTATTAGTGGGGAAAGGATGGAGCTAGAAGTTTTTTATTTGGGGTGTGCAATTTCTGGGCCATATTCTTTTGGGGTCGTATATATTTTGAGCTATAATTTTTGGGTTTTATGTTAAGGAGCTATAATGAATTCCTAATAAAATAGTAGTTTACAATGATAACATGTAAATTTCTTTATACAGATTAGTACCTTACTTAATACAAATTTTATTATTGATAAAAAAATCAACACATTTTAAACCCTGTGGGGTTGAACTTAGACTTGTATCATCAACACAATTCACGCTTATCTTTAGTTATGTGGCTTATTGAATTGGTTTCACACATACTAGTACTTTCTCAAGTTATAATTAATTAATTGCGATTCATTGATCATTTTGTTTTTTTTTTTTAAATTTTTATTTTGAATTGAACAATTATGCAAAATGCTTTGATGTTCATTTGCTGGAATATGATTTAGAAAAAAAAAAAAAAACAAACCAATTGTTAACCATAGCTACTGTCTTGAGTTAAATTGGAGCAGAATGCAATATTTTGCATATTTTGGAGTTTAGTGCAATGTTCCCATACCTCAAAGGGGTAAATGCATTTTTTCCTTTTTTTAAATTTTTTTTTAGTAAAATCGTTGTCTCACATCAAATCCAATCATTTTTTTATGAGTAATGCTATATCTTTCTAAATGTCCCCATATTTATCTTTCTATTACCATATAAAGTATGAAATTAAATGTATTTTCAATCTTGAAAATATAAAAAGTATTGAAAATATTTTTTAATGAGTAAGTAGGAGGATTAAGAATTACTCATTTTTTATTGACAAGGGTGTTCATGTAGAGATAAAGACACACTATGACCCACAAAGAGAACTACGGTTTGAATTCCGAAAATAACACTAATTGAAAATTTTTGGGCTTGTTTGATTTCTCTTTTTGAAAACAATTTTCTGTTTTTAAAAACAAAAAACTAGGGTCTATTTACTTTGTTTTCAGTTTTGTGTTTTTATTTTATATTTTTATGAGTAATTCTTCAATTTTATAGTACACGATTTTAAAAATTGTTTCATAAAGCTTCATTTTTCTTTTGAAACTTTAAAAATTGTTGCAATTTTAATAATATAAGAAGTTATGTAAATTGAGTTAAGAACTTTAAAATGAATAATAAGTTGTTTTCATAAAGCTTCAAATAATTTAAGTAATTTAAAAATTGCGTTTACAATTTTATTTTAAAAAACATTCTATTTTTCAAGTGTATAGTACATAATCTCCAAATGAATGTTGCAAGTTTAAAAATATAAAAAATTATATAAATTGAGCTAAAAACTTCAAATTGGATAATACATTATTTTAAAAAAATTTAAATATTTAGATAATTTAAAAATTTTGTTTTCATTTTTATTTCCAAAAATAACATATTATAATATATTATCTCTAAAAAATTGTTACAATTTAAAAAATACAATAAATTATGTAAATAGAGTTAGAAATCTAAAACTGAATATGACATTATTTGTAGAAAGCCTCAAATAATTTAGGTAATTTAAAAATCGCGTTTTAACTTCTATTTCAAAAAACACCACATTCTTAAAGTGAATTTTTTTTATAGACTAAAGTGCGTCCACAGGGGTTCAAACCGAGGACCTGCTACTCAAAGCAGGTCTCATAAGCCATCCGACATTCTTAAAGTGAATAGTACACCATATGTAAACAACTTGTTGCAATTTTAAAAATATAAAAAATTATGTAAAGTGAATTAGAAACTTCAAAGTGAATAATACATTGTTTTCATAAAGCTTCAATTAATTTAGCTAATTTAAAAATCGCATTTTCACTTTTATTTGAAAAACATCATATTCTTCAAGTATATGATCTCTAAAAAACTTGTTGCAATTTTGAAAATATAAAAAATTATATAAATTGAGTTAGAAACTTCACGTGAATAAAACATTATCATCAAGAAGCTTCAAATTATTTAGGTATTTAAAAAATTGCTTTTTTCCATTTTTATTTTTAAAAGCACCATATTCTTCAAGTTTATAGTACACGATCCCTAAAAAAAACTATATAAATTACTCACCTTGAAGTTTCTAACTCAATATACATACTGTCGCAATGTTAAAAATATAAAAAATTATGTTAATTGAGTTAAAAACTTCAAAGTGATAATACATTATTTTCATAAAGCTTCAAATAATTTAGGTGATTTAGAAATCTCGTTTTCACTTCTACTTGGAAAAATAACATATTCTTCAAGTATACGATCTCTAAAAAATTTGTTGCAATTTTAAAATATAAAAAAATATGTTAATTGAATTAGAAACTTCAAAGTGAATAATACATTATTATCAAGATGCTTTAAATAATTTAGGTATTTTTAAAATTACGTTGTCATTTTTTAAAAAAATTATTATATTCTTCAAGTGTATAGTGCATGATCTCTAAAAAAACTTTTGCAATTTTAAAAAATAATTTCTTTTTTATAAATTGAGTTAGAAACTTAAAAGTAAATAATCTATTATTTTCAAAAAGTATTAAATAATTTATGAAATTTAAAAAACACTATTAATTTTTATTTTAAAAAATACTATATTTTTTAAATATATTAGCAAAAGTAACAAATATTTTAGAAGGGAGAAAATAACAAATTAACAAGTTGTGGCTTTACCCAAAAAAAAACATTAACAAATTTGTTTATGTTGAAAAAATTAATTAATCTTTTAATTTAAGAGTAGGATACAGAGTATATGTATACCAAAAAAATATGTGAAAAACAAACGAATAATTTTGATTTTTTTTTCTAACAAATAATTTGGGAAATATGGGTCTACAATTTAGTGAATTATAAAAGGGTAAGAAACCCGTTGGCAATGCATCGGCACCATTTTTGAATCTTTGTGTCCTTAACAAAAGAAAAAAAAAATAGCTATTTGTGTCTGGCTCCAAAAAAATTCTACCCTTGCCCAATCTTGTTGCTTCTTCACTTCATTCAGTTCTTCTGAATTAGCGTTTTTCACTCGCTTGCTGACGACAATGGTGCGCAAGACAACAAAACCGAAACCCCTCGATGCTGCTTCTTCGATGCGGCAAAACTGGGGAACATCTTCAACTTGCAAAATTATACAAAAATAAAAAACATAATAATTGTTGACCTTTGAAACTTTTTTACACTAGATTGTATGAAGTTTCAAATAGTCTTCTACGATGCATTGACGGAAGTATGGTATCTTTGTAGATGTTTTCATAAATAGTATAACAATAATAATTAACAATTAGGGTGAGTCTATTGTCACTCCCTTTTATTTATTGTCACTCTTTTATTAATATTTTTTAATTTAAAATTTTTTTTTCAACCCATAAAATCACAATATTAATATATTAATATATAAATATTATTAAAATAATAAAAAAGAGTGACAATAAACAAAAAGGAGTGACAATAGAATCACCCTAACAACTATTACTTCTAAAATCACATAAATATATGGTACCTTTTTTTAAAAAAAAATAATTTAAGGTGAGATAACAGTATTTCATTTAAGCATATAAAAACAAGACAGTATTTCGTTTAAATATATATAGAACTAATTTTTTTAGTTACAATATACAGCGCCCATTTGTTATTATTTATTTTTGTAAAATAATCACTTTTTTAATAAAAAAATTTAAGAATTTTTAAAAAGTTTGTCTCTATTTTTATAAATAGTCACAAGCAAAAAATGATTAGATTTTTGTCTTTTTTCAATAACTTATTTTGTTTTATTTTTCAAAATAATTAACTTTAAAAAAAATTATAAAGATGATTATACTTTCTCAATATATAACCAAATATAAATAGCTTTTAATTTTTATCATGATTAATTAAAAAATTAATTTTTTACCCACTTTCAAAACCAATTATTTTTTTTACATAAAATTAATTATTTTTAGACAATAAAAAATTGCCCCATATATTTATATTTATCTCGCCAATGGTATATAACTTCTCAAATAAAATATAAAATATTAAAAAAGAACTTGCATGTAATTATTGAAATAAGGGTTTTGCTATCCAAGAAATTCATAAATAGAAATTTTGCATTTAAAATAAATTGCAAATAATTTTATAGCATTAAATATTCTACACTTTTCAAAACTAAATTTTCATTCTTAGGTTGATTAATCATTGCCCTTAGGGCAATGAATAGCAAAGCCCATAGAATAAATGACTAAAATGATCCACAACCTTGTAACCATCATTCAAAATGGTCACTGTCTTAGAAAACCAAACCAAATGGTTCCGGACTTGTTTCCCCATCATTTAATTTATTTAATTTTTTTGACAAATGCGCACACACTCATCTCTAAACACATACACTCATCCTAAACTAACTCATAATAAACTAAATTGTCACTGCCAAGGTTCGAACATTTGACCTTCCAACTCCCAAGCCTTAAAGGACTGACACATGACCATGTGGGCTATTACCCATCATTCACAATGGTCCCTAACTTTATTCTCTGTCATTCATAATGATTTTGACTTGACAGATCCAGCAATCTCATGGTAGCTTGATGACATATATAGGCAAAAGATTGTGGAAATCAAAGATGAGGTGGCTTAGCTTATAAAGTCAAAGATCTTAATGGACACAGAAAAGTGAAAGAGAGAATTATTATTGTTTTTCCCACACACCAACAGTGGCGCAACTTACAAGATATATACAGAAAAAGGAGGAGAAACCCTAGGAAGACTAAGAGTTGGACCAAGAGAGATGGGCCAAGGCCCAGAAGAACGGGCTGAGAAAAAAAAACAGGAAGACTGTTATTTTATTACCCCCCGCAAGCTGGAAGGTATAGATTCAGAACTCCTAACTTGGAGAGGTTATTCTTGAAACGAGTAAGCAAGTTCAAAACAATATATCCTTTAGTACCTTGTTTGAAACCCAAGAAAACAGATTTTGAAGAACGAGGATCCAGTTTGTGACGGTTGTGAGATAGGGTACCCGAGTAGCATAGGCTACCAAAAACTTTTAAGTTTGAAAGATTTGGAGATTCTTTAAACAGAGTTTCAAAAGGGGTTTTATTTTCAAAACAGGGGTAGGCAAACGGTTGATAAGATAAGCAGCATGACACAAAGCATAACACCAATATGATTTTGGAAGTTTACATTGAAAAAGCAATGAACGAGTCACAGCTAAAAGATGCCTATGTTTCCTTTCCACAACAGAGTTTTGTTGGGGAGTTTCTACACAGGAAGTTTGATGTAATATACCTTTGTTGTTATAAAAAACAGGCATGTTAAATTCAGGGCCATTGTCAGATCCGATGGCTTTCACAGTCATATGGAACTGAGTCTGCACATATGCTATGAAATCTTGAACCAACCGACGAGCATCAGATTTAGAGGACATTAAATGAATCCAAGTGTGCCTACTGTGATCATCAATTATAGTGAGAAAATATTTGTGATTATGCATGCATTCAACATTAAGAGGACCCCAGATATCAATATGCAACAAGTCAAAAACATTATCAGCTCTATGATTATGATGGGGAAAGGGGAGTTTAGATTGTTTTCCTAAATGACAAGCATCACAAACAAGTTTGGGATTATGTTTAATGAAAGGAAAAGAGCGTGTAATAGTACGTAACACATCATTAGAAGGGTGTCCTAAATGGCAATGCCATATATCAAAATGTTTAGGTGTGTGTGAAACAGAATTAACAACGTCAGTATTAACAGAGTGAGAAACAGAACGGATGATAGGTTGCTCCAGGATGTATAAGCGATTGAATGCTCTAGCAAGTCCAATCATCTTCGTTGTTAGCTTCTCCTGTATAACACAAATATGCTTGTCAAAAGTGAAGAGTAAATTTAAAGAATCAGCTACATTCTGAACAGCAAGGATGTTAAAACTAAATTCAGGAATGTAAAGAACGTTTTCTAAAATTAAGGAATCAGAAAACCTGACACACCCAGAGAATTTTGCAATAGAATGAGCACCATTTGGTAAACCAACATTAATAGGAGAAATAGAATTATATGTAGTGAAAAAAGATAAGCAACAACACACATGGTCAATAGCTCCAGAATCTATCAACCAGATATTCTTATGAAGAGTTGTACCTGCTGAATTTGAGTGATGAGTGTTCTGGGATGTAGATGCATGTGAGGTTTATGTGAGTTGGTTTATAAAAGGGGTGCTAGTAGAGGGTTGCATACGTTGTAACATATCTATCAAACGAGTATATTCGTCTCTGCTCAGGCTAACATTAGGTCTGTCATTTCTGTCAGTAGGAGATGTGTTTGTGTGCAGTAACAGTGGTTTGGTTTGATTCTGTGTCTTGTTTTTGAATTTAAAATTGGATGGGAAACCATTTTTGAAATAACAAGTCTCAATCGTGTGGTTTTCCTTTCCACAAAAGGTACAGACCTTACCTGCATTACCTGATCCAGAAGCCTTGAATTTACCTTTGTTCTTTTGATAAGAAGAAGAAGTGGGACCTGAAGCTTTTCAATTTGCAGCAGCAACCACTTGTTTCCATTGTCTTTGATTTCAAGAAAGGGGTTGACACTGCCTTGGCGTTTCTGCTGTAGGACTTGCGCATAGATCGTAGAGATGGGCGGAAGCGGAGTCATACAAAGGAATTGACGACGGATGTTGTCATAGTTGTCGTTTAGACCCTTGAGGAAAGCGCAAGCGGCATCATAGGATTCTTTGATGTTGGTGGAGAGTGCACAGCAGCACCTAGTGGGGCAAACGCACTCAAAAACAGGACGCAGAGCAGAAAGCTCTTGCCAGAGAACCTTTAATTGGATGAAGTAGTCAGAGATGTCTTTGTCCCCTTGACGAACAGAGTGAACAGCTTGTAGGAGATCAGAGAACCGAAAATAGTCCCCCTTGGAGTAGCGTTCTTGTAAATCTTGCCAGAGTTCTTGAGCCGTGTCAAAGAACGCAACACTTTGACCGATCTGTGGTGAGACAGAACGCTAGATCCACGAAGTGACCATGTAGTCGCACTTGACCCATGCCTTGAAGAAAGGATCGTCCATGGCGGGTTTGGGAAGAAAACCATCGACAAACCCTAATTTGTCCTTACAAATGAGGGCACGAAGCATGTTGCAAGACCAAAGCAGGTAGTTGCTACGGCCATCAAGAATGGGTGTAGCGATGACGGAACCTGGGTTGTCAGCGGGATGTAGGAAGTAAGGATCGATTGTGGGTGGGGTAGGGATATGTAGTTGTGTATCTTGGGCGGCCATAGATGGGGAAGAAGAACATAAAAGGGCGGCGAAGAGGAAGGGGCGGAGGAGATGTAGCGGCGGAATCCTAGAACCCTAAGGGATGTGAACCGTTGAGGCTCGATGATACCATAATGGACACAGAAAAGTGAAAGAGAGAATTATTGTTTTTCCCACACACCAACAGTGGCGCAACTTACAAGATATATACAGAAAAAGGAGGAGAAACCCTAGGAAGACTAAGAGTTGGACCAAGAGAGATGGGCCAAGGAGAAACAAACAACAAATAGGCCCAGAAGAACGGGCTGAGAAAAAAAAACAGGAAGACGGTTATTTTATTAGATCTTTTGGCTTATGTTTATAAGTCAGTGACTATGACTATTTTGAATTAAGGAGGATAAAGTAAGGACTATTTTGAATGACATGAGACAAACTTAGGGACCATTTTGCTTGGTTTTATCCGTCAGAAATTATTTTAAATGACAGAGGAAGTCAAGAACTATTTTGATTGATAGAAAACTAAATCAGGGACCATTTTACTTGATCTTATTAGTCAAACACCGTTTTGAATTATAATCACACAATAAAAAAACTATTTTGGTCATTTATGCTACTTTTTTTAGGATAATAGACCAGCATATAATAATACTTTAGTTAGCGTTTGATAACGGTACATAACAGAACAAAATGGAACAGAACGAAGCGAAATGGAACAGAACATAACCGTGTAGTGTGTTTGGTGACCATGAAAACCATATGTATTATTTTGTATTTAGTGCGGATTAAAATATAAAAAATATTTTTTGTAATACATATAAACTTTTACAGAAAGTATAAAATTAAAGGAAAAAGAAAATAGTATAGTTTTTTAATTTCTTTTTTTAAAAATTATGAGTATAAATAAATAATAATTTTAAAATATATTAATTTTTAGATTAATATTTTATGAAAAAATAAATTATTAAATATAAACTTCTCTAAATAAATATAATTATTAAATATATTTTTAAAATTAATTATTAAATATAAATTATGTTGAATATATTTTTATTATGTAAATTTTATTAAAAAATATTTTATAGTTGAAAAAAATATAAGATTTAAGGAATTTAAATATATATTATTTTGTTAATAAAAAATGACTCTATGAAAATAATAATAATTTTTATTTGTGTTATACTTTGTTTTCTTCCGTTTCACCTTTTTAGTGGAACCATTATGTCCCGTTTACGTTTCTCTTGACTGGTATACCAAACGGGAATCAGTACACAATATCATATTTTGTTGTTTTCAAATACGTCTGTCAAATGCTAACAAATGTGACGTAATTTTGGTATAATGCATTTTGCAAAAATATCTTGAAATTAGTAATTTTACGCACTTTATAATACCCAAAAAAATTGAAATTTTATTAAATATGAAATTTAAATCAATTTAAATTAGTTAAATGAAAACTCCCAACAAGAATTTAACGTGAGACTTAACTCATTATTTGAACGTGCAGTGAACTGGTGAACGAATATGCTAAGGTAATGGGAGAAATAGACCGTAAGGCGAAGAGAATGGTGTTTGAGAGCTATGATTTGAAAAATCAACTATGCTATTCTTTCATAAGAATGAGCAATTATCTGCTGAGGTTCCTGAAATACAGAGCAGCAGAAATGGACGAAACTAATTTGGGATTATATCCTCACTCAGACATGACAACCATTACTTTTGTGCATCAGTTGAGTAATCTCAATGGCTTAGAAATCAAAATGAACGATGGAGCGTGGACCGCGATTGCCGCCTCGCCGTCGATGTTTGTCGTATTGGTTGGTGACGCATTCCACGTGAGTATTTAATTAGTTTATCCAATTTGATTCCATACACATAATTAATATTTTTTTTTATTCGGCTTGGCTTAATTACCTAAAATAAATTAGATGCATTTGAATTTGGTGGTATAGGTGTGGAGTAACGGGAGGATACCTACCTATAATGAATGCAAAGAAAACAAGATATTCAACTGCACTATTTTCTTTTGGTGGTGACATGATCAAGATACTAGAGGAATTAATAAATGAGCAATATCCCCTGCGTTATAAACCAATGTATGACCATTATGATTATCTTCGTTTTGCTTATAAACAGAAAATCAGAGATCCTAATCCTCGAATCCAAGCCTATTTTGGAATTTGAATTGAAGCCTATCAAATGAAGAACATTTTTATCCGGTTGTCACATTAACATTCCGGTGGGGGGCTTGTTTTAAAAAAAATTGCAACTAAAATCAAGCATTTTGAAATTAAAGAGACTAAAATCAAATAATTAAAACTTGAGGAACTAAAATTGAGCAAAGAGCGAATTAGGGGGACTAAGCTACTAATTACTAAAGTTGCAATTGAGTCTTAATAAAAAAAAAATTCTATTGAGTCTTACTTTTTTTTAATAAAACTTCTATTTTTCGTTTCTTAATTTATACATGGGATACATTTTTCCATAAATTTATAATTAGTTTTGTTTATTTTTTGTGAAATAAAGGAATTACAAAAGACAAAAGAAAAGAAACAAATAACTAGAAGTTTCTTGGAAACGCAGTCCCATACTTACCAGCTAAAAGGGCAAAAGAGATGAACTAAGGGCAATCCTCAAGAAATGTTAACTCTTCCGTCCTATGAATAGCATCCTTAGTAAGCATATAAGCACATTGATCAGAAAGGACCACAACCCAAGATCTAGTCAACACATAACGGATATCCAATATTAGAGGAGCATAAGCATGAGTTTCAATTGATGCAGCAACATGCACCAACCAAATTGCCTCCAACAAATCTGATTCAACATGAACTTTTTGGAAATCCCTACTTCATATAATGCTTAGACCAAGACATAGTGCCTATAGCATAAGGAACGGAATGTTTGGACTAACGCTATCAAACTCAGAAGCATGAGAGAAGCTGCCATCAACATTGAACTTGATAAAGCCCGTAAGGAGATTTGGACCAAGAGATGAGATTAATTTATTTTACTTTTTGTATTCAGCAACTATTAAGAGTATACACACTACTTTTATATATATATATATATATATATATATATATATATATATATATATATATGGTGAACATATATGAATATTTGCCGTACAAGCAGAAAATTACCCTTTCAAACTCAAGCCCAATTTTATTTTTCATTACTGTGATGGTGTGATGATACGGGCCACAGACCCCATCCCCTTTTCTTGATTGGTTATTAATATTTGCACCATCATTATTTTTTTTAATTGTATGGTACATAGTTCAATTTCTATATTATGACATCCATAAAAATAAAAACTTTTAATTGATTGAATTTGGGCAAAAGGACTTTTCAGCCTGCTTTTTTTCCTTGTTTCTGGATTAGTCTATTGGGGCATAGAACTTTATGGTTCTTAGGGTATAATAATTGTTGACCAAAAGTCCAAAAGAATAGAATCATAAATTGATAGATAGATGAGTCAACACAATTAATAAAGAGACAAGTCATTTAATTATATTGATGGAAATTCTAATTATTGTTTGGTATATAAAAAATATTTTGTTAGGAGAGATACAAGCCACTTCAATAATTTTTAGATTTTAAAAGATATTAATTTTTAACTATTGGCTAGAGAACAACATTGTGCATTCCTAAAAGTAGAAAAACAAATGAATAATCAAATAGTTAGGTATTTGAAATTTAAATAAAAATATTAGAATAAATGATAATTAATAACCACAAATAAGTTTAGTGATTATTTCCTTACATTATGATCTATTTTTGCTTCAAAAATATTTTTTTAAAAATAAAATAAAATTGCCTTTAAAAGTATTTTTTATAACCACTAGATGTGGTGTAGTGATAGTTCACCTCATCCCTTAACTACAAATATAGGGTTTGATCCCCTATTGGTGGGAATGAAGCTACAGTTTACGATCACTTCATGCAAGCTCAGTTTCTAAGAAGAAATTAGCCACTATTTTTTATAGTGGACATCTTAAAAAGAGACAAAAAACAATATCTTTTTGATAATATTTTGAATCGTTATTTTGTCATCACCTAAATTGAAACAACTTTATCTTATTTAAGAGTCTGTTTATTTTATATTTTTATTTTTTGTTTTTAAAATTTGTATTAATGAGTAATAACAATACAAAAGTTATTACTTTTTTTTTAGATTAGTGTAGTAAACATTAAAAATAACAAAAAAGCTATATTTTGTTTTTAATATTTCGTAAAAAAAATTTAGCCTTTTCTTGAGGATTACTCTCAATTCGTCTTTTTAAACTATATAAAATAAACATATCCTAAATTTATTGTTTTGATCGTTGTACCGGAGATGATTTTTTAACATTATATATCTATAGGGACTGAAAACTACATCTTTAATTTATAATTACCTACACAAATTATAACAATTATGAAACGTTCTTATAAAAAATTTCTAACGTCTATATAGGTGAAATTTGTACTCTACTTATCATCTTAAAAAAAATTAAAATTCTTTCTTCATGAAATCAAATAAACTACTTTATACAATTTATCTTATAAAAATGTATTAAAAATCATTACAAATAATTTACAAAAATATCATCACTCCCTAAAGGTACATTGCGACTTTAGTGAAAAAGTCTAGGTTTTCAAAGAAAACATTAATTATAACAGTAAATAAATTAAATTTTTATCACAACAATAAGATAGGATAAATCTTAAAAAGTTACATGATCATTTAGGCATTTAGGCATTTCTAAGATGTGGCTTTACAGTTCATTTTGGCATTTGGCCATAACACTTGAAGGGTCCAAACACACACGAATGAATTTACCTTTATGCAAAAGGTTTTTCAGCTTCATCTTTTCACAATTGCCTGTGTCCATCAAATCAATATCAATCATTGAATCAAAACTTCAACAAGAAATCATATCCGATTGCCTATTTTCATATTTCTTAGATATGCAATTTTATTCATAATTGTTAAATTCAAAACCAAAAATCCCACGTCAAGTAGAAGTAGATAGGAATGTTAGTTTATAAGCACCAATTAACTTTAGCTCCCGCCCGCACGCGCCAGGGCCGAATATTCAATAAGGCAACTAAGGCCATGGCCTAGAGCCCCCAAATTTATAAGGCCCCCAATTTAAATTTTTTAATAGCAATATTATTGATATACATTTTGATTTTGGTGGAAGTGATTAGAATCATCGCTATTGGGAGTGACACCATCCTTTTTAATATATAGATTTATGATTCTTATATATAAAGGGATGGTGAGATTTCTAAAATTGGGTAGTCTCAATTCCTCTCACCTTTGATTTTATAAAATAATGTTTGAGATAGGGCCCAATATTTTATAAGGCCCATATGTTACATTTTTTATAGTTTTTTTCCTATTTTTTATACTACTTAAAAGTCCACAACCCATTTTTAAGTTTTTTCAAATGAAATGTCACTCGACAGCGACTCAGTGAGTTTTTTTGGATTGCTGCGCATGTAAATCTATGATCTATTGGCTACTTGTTAGGTTGTTACATTAATACAATTTACTTTTCTTTGACAAAGAAAAAATGCCACTTTCTTGAAGAAAATTGTTAACCTCACATTTTCCTCTCTGTTCTCTCACTTTCTCATTCTCTCTATTTTCACTTCAGAACTCTTCTTTATATTACATGCATTCAAGTAATTTATAATTACATACACTACACGTTGCTAGCATCTCAAATTTTCAACAAGTTTGATCATTCATCATTTCACTCATTTGCTTTGCTTTTAAAGCAATCGATTGAATAGAAATTGAATGATTATTTACAAATTATAATTGTTACATCTCATTTTTTTTATTGTTTATCATTGTAGGTTCAAGTAAATTGATTATCACTACGGTTTGAATTTTGGATACTCGTAGATGTGATCGTGCATAGCCATAGCTTAAAAAAAATTTCATTCACAGATATATAGGGAAGATGAATTGAAAAAATATTGTATTAATCTTGAAAAGATTTTGAGGACAATTCTAATATTCGTGGTCTTGATTTGTTTTCAGAACTAAAGTTATTAAAGAAATTCTAACAAATAAAAATAACACAACATTAAAGATATTGAACTATATAAAAAAATTAGGTTCTTTTCCAAATACATACCGCGACCGCTGAAAGAAGCTTTTCAAAATTAAAAGTAATTAAATCATATTTTAGATCAACTATGCTACAAGATAGATTAAATGGATTAGCTATATTATTTATTGAGAGTGAGATGTTAGAATTATTTGATTATAAAACTTTAATAAATAATTTTGCTGCTCAAAAAGCTACAAAAATAAAATAAAAATTATTAATCTATGTTAACATAGGCCCCTGTGTTAATTTTCACCTAAGGCCCCGAAATTTCTAGGTACAGCCCTGGCACGCGCGAGGGGCCCGCACGCGCGAACCCCCCAGGACCCGCACGCGCAAGCCCCCGTCCCCTACCCCGCATACCTGAATTTCTTTCTCCTGCACTCCGGGGCATGCTCTGCGACGCTGTACAAAGCCCACAATCCTTCTGCCGAAAAAGACAACTAGCTCAACCCAAAAACAAAACTCTACTACAACACAACAACACAACACCCAATCATAAGAAAGAGTAAGATGTGAAACATGTTAACAAATAAGATATAATGTAATACTGCTTTCAGCTAATCTAAATTTAAAAAAAAAATGTCAAAGCAATCTGCAGAGGCATAGATGCGTGTTAACCAGTTACAAGTGATGCACGTGGGCTAAAACCACTAGGAAACAGACATATAATCATCCCAAGCGCATTGGTATGACTTTATCTTGAAACGACCATAATATGATGGACGTAAAATTGAATGATTGATAACAAAAGAAATATAAACGCCATTTCCACAAGTTTGCCAAGTTTTCAAATCATGTCTTTAACTTGTTTATGCTTTTAATTTTATTAGATAGTGAATGGCCATTGAGTCAATAAGCTGAGAAATTCAGTGACTTTTTAAACTGAGGTAGAAAAGAGGTGAATCAAAACTAGACAAAGGATTCAAAGTATTAAAAAACAGCTCCAAAACAGAAAGGAAAAAAATACAAAAGAGAACAGGACAAACATGTCGTAAGACTTACCCTTAAAAATTCAGCAACTTTTGCTGCAAGCTGTTGCTGCTCAAAGGAACATTGATTGCCATGCCAGGTAAAAACTGTTGAGCCAGATTGCAGCACAAAACATTCGGTAGAATTCAATGATGACGCCACCTGAATAAAAATAACATAATAATGGATGACTAGTAAAGAAGACTAGCAACATGAAGATAGTGGACAAAAATTAGTAACTTAACAGGCACATACTGCGTCAACTTGCACTGCTTTATTATTATGAATGGATGTTCCAGAAATTCGAATAAGTGCAATACTTTCTGCTGAATATGTCTCATCTGGCAAACCTCCCTGAAATAGACACAAGTAAGCTAAACTAACTAGCTTCACACAATCATTATCAATATATGTTAAATAAAAGTCGCATTGAATTTTTCAATTTATACCTTGAGGACCACCATAGGTTGGAAAAGAGCAACAAACTGTGGTGGCTCTTTACCTTCAAATATGCAACCCTGCAAGAAACTACTATAATTATTATATACAGTTTCCAAGCAATATCATATCAGGAAAGGTAATATAATGAGTAAAGAAAAGGGATCATAAAATATGAAATTCACAAGGAGAAGAAATTTATGAGGGCAGCATTGAACTAATAAAAGCTGACTATATCCCTTTCCTAAAAGGAAAGATCAGATAATTATCATACACAGTTTCCTACTCACTATGTATTTTATTTCAATAACTTGAAATGGCAGAATATTCATGTTTACAAAAATATTACTAGCTGACAAATTCCTCTGTTATGGATTTATCTAAGTGATAAATTAGAAAAGACCAACATTCATCTCTAGGTAGATTATCTTTTTTATACAGATGCTTCAAGAAGAATGGGGGAGTGACCAGGATAAATCAATATACCTATATAGTTGAGCAGGAATGGTCTCTGGAACGATATCATCCTCACTGATTACCTTCTTTCCAATGGGAAAGATATCATCCTCACCTGAGTCTGACTCAGTATCCAACTTTCCATCATCTGCAATAAACATGCATTTTATAGTTACAAATAAATCAACATATACACGTTTCAATAATAGGCATACAAAATTATATAGTAGGTTTTGTGCCCTTACCAACAATTGCAACGTCGCATTTCCCTTCATGATACTTCTCCTTCAACAATTGAATAATTTCCAGAGCCTTGGCTCTTTCCTGAATATTGATAAAACTAATTGATCAGCATAACAATTATATTTATCACAATTGAAATCGCAGCAAATCTCCCATGGTTATCTCTAGTTCCTTTGGAAATTAAAATTTTAACAAGTATATGGTTTCAATCAATATTCATTTCATAAGCTAAGAACTAGTTCTGGACAGAAATAATAGAGGCTTTCTAGAGTTGCAGACAGGTGATGTGAACATATTGGAAAACTTATTGAATTAATTGTTAATTTATTTGAACCGTATAAATTTAGATTGTCCAATCCATATCACATTGTAGTTAACTGCTTTACAAGAAAGACAAGCTCGTTAATAATTACAAGAAAGCACTGCAGCCATTCATAACCTCAAAACAGATTCTCACACTCCATACCAATGTCTCTCATCATTGCAGCATTTCGTCAAACACAATAAACACACACACAAGGATTCACTAATTATTATTTTTGAAAAAACCCACAGAAACAGAACAGATCGAAAAGCATATAATCTGGAGGAGCATGGAGTTAGAGCAATAAGACAGAAGGGGGGAGTAAAAAAGAGAAGGAAGAATAGATAGTAGCATTTACCAAAGGTAGGGAAATTGGCGGTGGAAATGAGTTGAGGTGAAGCTTTTGTCAAGTGAAATGATATTCATTGTGGCCAAGGAGCCATGGAGAGGGAGAGAGAAAACGCAAAAAGAGCGCGTGGCCGTGGAAGCAAGAATCAAAGAATGAATGAATGAACAACACTTTCTCTACCCACAAGAATCCCTTTTTGCAAAGTACAACAGAATTGCCAAAAGGGTTTATTTGTCAAGGACACGAAGATTCAAAAATGGTGCTGATGCCATTGTCAATGGGTTTCTTGTCATTTTATAATTCACCAAATTGTAGACTCATATTTCCCAATTTGTTTATTAAAAAAAAAAATTCTCCTTTGTTAATAACACATACTTTTCTTAATTTTTTTTTTTCAATAAATCCATAATTTGTTATTCTTCTCTTCTAAAATATTTGTCACTTTTGCTAATATATTTAAAAATTATAGTATCCTTCTAAAATATTTGTCACTTTTGCCAATATATTTAAAAAATATAGTAGTTTTCAAAATAAAAATGAATATTATTTTTTAAATTTCATAAATTATTTAATACTTTTTTAAAAATAATGGATTATTCACTTTTAAATTTCTAACTCAATTTATAAAAAAAAAATTATTTTTCAAAATTGCAAAAGTTTTTTTTAGAGATCGTGTACTATACACTTGAAGAATATAATATTTTTTAAATTAAAATGATAACGTAATTTTTAAAATACCTAAATTATTTGAAGCATTTTGATAATAATGTATTATTCATTTTGAAGTTTCTAACTCAATTAACAAATTTTTTTATATTTTAAAATTGCAACAAATTTTTTAGAGATCGTATACTTGAAGAATATGTTATTTTTCAAAGTAGAAGTGAAAACGAGACTTATAAGTCAGCTAAATTATTTGAAGCTTTATGAAAATAATGTATTATTCACTTTGAAGTTTTTAACTCAATTTACATAATATTTTATATTTTTAAAATTGCGACGGTATGTATATTGAGTTAGAAACTTCCAGTAATTTATATAGTTATTTTTTAGGGACCGTGTACTATAAACTTGAAGAATATGGTGCTTTTCAAAATAAAAATGAAAAAAATAATTTTTAAAATACCTAAATAATTTGAAGCTTCTTGATGATAATGTATTATACACGTTGAAGTTTCTAACTCAATTTACATAATTTTTTTATATTTTTAAAATTACAACAAGTTATTTAGAGATCGTGTACTTGAAAAATATAATGTTTTTCGAAATAGAAGTGAAAATGCGATTTTTAAATTAGCTAAATTACTTGAAGCTTTATGAAAACAATGTATTATTCACTTTGAAATTTCCAACTCACTTTACATCATTTTTTATATTTTTAAAATTGCAATAGGTTTTTTTCATATGGTGAACTAGAATGTGGTATTTTATGAAATAGAAGTGAAAACGCGATTTTTAAATTACCTAAATTATTTGAGGCTTTCTAAAAATAATGTCATATTCAGTTTTATATTTCTAACTCTATTTACATAATTTATTGTAATTTTAAAATTGCAACAGTTTTTAGAGATTGTGTATTATAATATGGTATTTCTCGAAATAAAAATGAAAACGATATTTTTAAATTACCTAAATATTTAATTTTAAAAAAAAATAATGTATTATTCACTTTGAAGTTTCTAGTTCAATTTATATATTTTTTATATTTTTAAACTTGCAACAGTTCTTTTGGAGATTATATACTACACACTTGAATAATAGAATGTGTTTTTAAAATAAAATTGTAAACGCGATTTTTAAATTACCTAAATTATTTGAAGCTTTTTTAAAACAATGTATTATTCATTTTAGAGTTCTTAACTCAATTTACATAACTTCTTATATTATTAAAATTGCAACAATTTTTAAAGTTTCAAAAGAAAAATGAATAAGGTATCTTTAAATTATCTAAATTGTTTGAAGCTTTCCAAAAATAATTTATTATTCACTTTAAAGTTTCAAACTCAATTTACATAATTTTTTATATTTTGAAAATTGCAAAAATCTTTTTAGAGATCGTATACAATACACTTGAAGAATAAGTTGTTTTTCGTAATAAAAATTAGTAGGGTGTTTTTAAATTATCTAAGTTATTTGAAGCTTAAAATAATGTAATATTTACTTTGAAGTTTCAAGCACAATTTAAAGTATTTTTATATTTAAAAATTGCACCAGTTTTTTTAGAGATAGTGGACAATACATTTGAAGAATATGATGTTTTTCGAAACTAAAATAAAAATGCATTTTTTAAATTATCAAAATTATTTGAAGCTTTATGGAAAATAATGTATTATTTACATTTTTATATATAAATAATGTATTTTTCACTTTGAAGTTTCTAACTCACTTTAAATGATTTTTTATTTTTATATTTTTAAAATTGAAATAGTTTTTTTTAGAGATCGTGTACTATACATTTGTAGATTATGGTGTTTTTTGAAATAAAAATGAAAATGTGATTTTTAAATTATCAAAATTATTTGAAGCTTTTTGAAAAATAATGTATTATTCACTTTGAAATTTCTAACTTAATTTACATAATTTTTTTATATTTTTAAAATTAGAACATTTTTTAGACATCGTGTACTAAATACTTGAAGAATATGATGTTTTTCAACATAAAAATGAGAACGCAATTTTCAAATTACCTGAATTATTTGCAGCTTTTTGAAAAAAAAATTTATTCACTTTGAAGATTCTAATTTAATTTACATAATTTTTTATTTTCTTAAAATTGCATCTTCTTTTTTAGGGACCGTGTATTATACATTTGAAGAATACGGTGTTTTTCAAAATGAAAATAAAACGCGTTTTTTAAATTACCTAAATTATTTGATGCTTTTTGAAAATAATAGATTATTCATTTTGATATTTATAACTCAATTTATATAATTTTAATATTTTTAAAATTAAAACAGTTTTTATAGAGACGATGTACTAAGCACTTGAAGAACAGGCTGTTTTAAAATTATCTAAATCACTTCAAGCTTTCTTAAAATAATATATTATTCACTTTGTAGTTTGAAGCTCAATTTACATAATCTTTTATGTTTTTAGAATTATAACAGTTTTTTAAGAGATGGTGTACCTAATACATTTAAAGAATAGAGTATTTTTTAAAATATAAATGAATAGGGTGTTTTTAAATTACATAAATTATTTGATGCTTTCTGAAATTAATGTGTCATTCACTTTGAAGTTTCTAACTTACTTTACAAACAAAAAATTATATTTCAAACACGCAACACTTTTTTAGAGATAGTGTACTATACTTGAAAAATATGGTGGTTTTAAAATAAAAATGAAAACGTGATTTTTAAAATACCTATATTATTTGAAGCTTCTTGAAAATAATATATTATTTACTTTGAAGTTTCCAACTCAATTTACATAATTTTTATATTTTTAAAATTGCAACGATCATTTAAAACTTTTTGAAGATAATTTATTATTCCGTTTGAAGTTTTAACTTAATTTACCTAATTTTTTATATTTTTTAAATTGTAATAATTTTTATAGAGATTGTCAACTATATTGTAACACCCTAAATAATATGGCCTTAATACACACATGATATTCAAGTATCAAAAGGCTTTGTCCTTGAGTACGTGCACTATTTTGTCTTTCATTCTTAATTAATAATTAAGTTGTTATAGCAAGTTAAATAACTATAGTTATTGTATTAATGTTTTTTAACAATTTTAAATGATTGAAATATTCCTTTATACCTGTCACAATGTTCAAGTTAAAAATTAAATTATACAAATAAGAATATAATATTTATCCGTGACATAATAAATAAGAATATAATATTTATTATATGTGATATAATCTCAATAAAATTTTTATGGTGTAAACAATAATTTATAATGATATAATTCACTTGTGGTGAAATGCATTTTAACATTAGTATTATTTTATCTTATAACTTTTTTGACAATAGCGTTTTAGCACACAACAAAAAAAAATTATACTCAATATGGTACTAATGTCCACCTAAACTAACCTTGCCCACAACCGTTTATTCAAATCAATTTCAATTCATACTCTAGCAAACCTTTGATGATTAACAATCAGGGTATTAAGATCAACTCTTATAAGGACACCAACATCGGCGACTAGAGCCAGCAAGACACTTTCATCATAATATATAAAACATATTGACTCCAAGAAACCGAACACAAACTAAAGTCTTCTCAATCTTTGCCTTAGGTGAAATAAACTCAAGAGTCCATTGTTTGATCGCTAAATAATGATCAAAGATCATCCAAAGTTCTCCTTATATTACCTTGATTCTATTAACCTCTAAGTCAAACTTCACCATGAAATAACCATCATCTACATCTATAATCTCAAAACCCCTGTCATTTTTCAAAGGGGTTTGAGATGATCCATCATTGTGACATAACCTATCCTCTTATCTAATAGCTTAATGATAAGAGCATCCTTTCAAGGGAGACTTAGGTCCTTTCACACTTGGTCACTCAAATAAAGCATCGACTTTAACCTATTCCCAACGATCAACTCCAACCTCGCTAGGTTCATCTCAAAGAGATCATTTCTCTTCCTAACCAAAGAGGCTTCCTTGCTATCCATGACCATGTCTCGATAGGAGATAGGTTGTTTCTTGTTCTTCATCGTTAGTAAGCCATCTTTTGCTCTAGCAAAAAAACAAAACCATCCTCCTACTTTACAATCTTTTATTTAGTATTATCTTGAAAGATAATTAATAAGCTTTATTCAAAGTTGTTAGCATGAATGGAAGGTTTTGTTATCTCTTCAGTGTGGACTTGCATCCTCTATTTGATAGGCTTGGTTCCAAAAGTAAAGCCAGCACACACATAAGGCAGCAACAACAAAATCTAGTAATAATTAATTAATCCAACTTATTCATAGACAAATTGAGCAACTAGGTATGAAAATGTTCTTCATTTGATAGGCTTCAATTCAGATTCCAAAATAGGCTTGGATTCTTGGATCAGGATCTCTGATTTTCTGTTTATCAGCAAAACGATGATAATCATGATGGTCAAATATTGGTTTATAACGCAGGAGATGTTGCTCATTTACAAATTCCTCTCCTATCTTGATCATGTCACCACCAAAAGAAAATAGTCCAGTCGAATATTTGGTATTCTTTGCATTCATTATAACTATGTGTTTACACGTGGGTATCCTCCCATTACTCCATACCTATACCACAAAATTAATGCATCTAATTTAATTTATGTAATTAAGCCAAACCAAATAAAATAAAATATTAATTTTGTGTATGAAATCAAATTGGATAAACTAATTAAATACTCATGTGGAATGCGTCACCGGCCATGACGGCAAACATCGACGGCTCGGCGGCGATTGCGGTCCACGCTCCATTATTCATTTTTATCTCTAAGCCATTGAGATTACTCAACTGATGCACAACGGTAATGGTTTTCATGTCTGAGTGAGGATTTAATCCCAAATTAGTTTCATCCATTTCCACTGCTCTGTATTTCATGACCCGTAGCAGATAATTGTCCGTTCCTATGAACGAATAGCATAGTTGATTTTCCAAACCATAGCTCTCAAACACCATTCTCTTTGCCTTACGATCTATTTCTCCCATCACCTTAGAATACTCGTTCACTAGTTCACTGCTAGTTAAAATATTTAGTTAAGTCTCACGTCAATTAAAATTATATAAAACGTGACAGCATTATACAATCATTCAATTAACGAAAAGGGTACCTACCAGAGACGATTATTCACTTCTGGCCACATGATTTGGCTGAATTTTTTACATGCTTGCAAAGTCAACGGATCTTCAATGCCCAGAGATTCATACAAGGGAATCCATGAAACTTTTCCTAAGTACCCACGGAAAGCTTTTTCACTAGTTTTTTGTGTTTTTCTTTGCAACGAGAGGCCGAACAGTTCGTCAAGTACGGAGACGAGAGAGTCGCAAAGCTGTTTCGAGACTTCATCGTAGCATGCCAAGAAATAACCATGGTCCTCTAGAGCTGTCCTCACGGCACGGCACGGCACGCCGAGAGCCAGCCGTCAGTTCCTGGCTTCATGTTTTCATCGCTAAAATCAACGATGTTAAATGGAGAAGACTCTGTTTCAGATCCCATACTGCTCAGTCGAGAATTTGCTTCGCTCTTTTGTAACTATATATTAGTGACAATTAATGTTAAACTTTGAGAAATTTGTATTAATTTCCTCAAAAAAAAAATTGTATTAATTGTCATTGTTTGACACTGAAATTTCAACTTCCTGTTAGTATATAATATATAGCGTTCTATAGCACACAACAAAAAATAGATCGATTAGCAAATATTGTTATAAACTTTGTCTAACAATTAATCTTTTAATATATATTTTTTTATATTAAAATATAAATGTATTAATATAAGTAATTGATATCTACCATTTATATATGAAAATTTTTTAATGTCTATAATAACGGATACTAACCGTAGTTATAACTTTTAGCCATTTTACATTCTATATTTCATTTTAGTCTCTGACGTCAAGTGACACTAATAGAGTGTCTATGTGGCAGGTTATTTAACACACACTACAAGAAAAACGACAGTCACTTATATAAACTCATATATATTAAATTAATATGTCATATAGGTACTCTTTCGGTATCACTTAACATGAACAATTAAAATTGAATGAATTACAAAGGTAAAAACTAAAGTATCAAAAACTAAAATGCACTGACTATAAATTTGGGATAATTTGGTTGTCTCTCAGCACATTTAGTCTCAATATTTACTATTGATAAAATTCTACTACTTACACTCACCATACCACATGAAAAGAAGGGACACTATCATAGTTTTGAATGGACATTTCTACATGTGAAAGTGAGTAGGTAAAATCGAACATGCTTACCTTTTTTCAGAGTATAATACCAAAATGGTGGAGAATATATTAATTTATATGTGTCCATCCTCTAAATACACAACACGCACTAAGTAAAAATAATGAGGAAAGTCACGTGGAGGCGAGTCCACCCCTTTCTCGTTATGCACATACACATCAAGTAAAAAGATATGTTAACAAAAAGAAAAAAAGGAGAAAAGAAAAGGGAATGACAATTACTCCGATATTACTATTCACGTAACACTGATTTTTGAATTCATCACATATTTTAATTTTTTTAATTAAAATACATTTATTCTTATGTGCTTACTGACTGGAGATTGAACCCGGATATCCACATAAGTATGTCTTTATGTACTCACCAACTTAACTACCTAACTGAGACAAGAGTATAGTTTATGGTTGATATTTAATTATTTTTAAAATTTATTTTTTTTGAAAAAATAAATTTGCTACATTCAAAGACTAAAAATATATTTGTTTATCTATTTAAATAATAAATATTAAAAATAAAAGTGAAGGAAAATAATATATTTATAGTGAGCAATGTATGTTACTTTCTAAAAACGTATTTGTTAACTATGATATATACAATGTAATAAGAAAAATTATATATTTGTTATTTATTTTGGATTCGTACTATAATGAAAATAATTAAATTTGGGATTTGAAAATTTTGAAAGGGAAAAGTAGGAAACTTAAATTAAATACAAAGGCAAATAGTTTTCATAGCTATCTATTGTTGAATTTTAATTTTTTAAGTAATTAAAAAAAATACTCAAGTATATCAAAATAAAAAAAAAAATCAAATAAAAAGTGTCAATGGAGAATAGATTAATTGAAAATCTCAAAGGAAATTTCAAATAACTATGAATAGTAACATATGCAACACATATAATTTATTTGATTTAGCTTAATTTGGGTGAAAAAGGGAGAATGAAATTTTCGTGAAAATTTGGTTTCCCTGATAACAAATCGCTTGAGGGACCAAAAAGATATAAAGTATATCTTTACATAATTAAAAAATATTTTACTCAAAAAATAAAAAATATATTAGAAATAATCTTTAGATGATCAAAATGGTATTTTACTTAATAATGGACTAATAGCTAGCATTCAATTAAACTAATTGCAAATCAATTCATCTCCCAATTTGTGCCAAAGTTAAATCTTTTGGAGATAATTCACAAGCAAACATCATATTTCAAAGTGCTTGATAAAATCATTACTTTCAATTATATATGCAGTTTGTGGGGTAATTAATTATCAATCATATAAATTTAATTGAATCTTTATTAAATACATGATACCTTGCTCGTTGAAAATGAAATGTACAATGATAAATCATGAGAAAAATTTTATTTAAGTTTAGAATAATATAACTTAACCGATGTAGGCGTATATAATTTATTTAATTCAGCCTAATTTGGGTGAAAACGGATAATGAATTTTTTAATGATAATTATTAGAAAATGACATAGGTCTAATTCTCCTCAAAAGCTAGCTCACAAGGACAAAGTTGCCTAGGGACTTATAAAGGCTATCATAGCTCTTATCCTGGGCAATGTGAGATTTTTTCCCTCAACACTCCCCCTCAAGTCCAACTGGTTTTTTTTTTTTTAACCTAGTTGTGACTCTCTTTTTTTTCAATGGGCCATTTTTTTTTCAAGTTATGGGCATCTGTCTCAGGTCTCTTTTTTTTTCCTAGACTTTGTGCTCCTTTTTTTCTTGATTTTTATCTTGCCCTATTTTTTTGGATAAGCTCTGATACCATATTAGAAAATGACATAGGCCTAACTCTCTTCAAAAACTAACTTTTAGAGATAATATTTAGATGATCAAAATGATATTTTACTCCATAATGGACTAATAGCATTCAATATTGATTTCAAGGGAAATCCATTCAACTCCCAATTTGAGCCCGAGTTAAATCTCTTGAAAATAACTCACATGCAAGAATTATACTTTTAAACAATTAATGAATTACTGAATTAATAGATTAATAGATTATCAGCGTAATTGATGATTTCATTTATGCAAAATAAAAATATTTTTTATATTTCTTTTATTTTAAGAGAATGATAAATAGACATTATCTCTATCTCTATAATCAACTAATAATAATGGAGTAATAATTATTAAAGAGGTTGTATTACTTTTCTATGAATAAAAAAAAATTATCAAAGAGGTTTGATATCGCTATGCATAAAAAATTAAATTAAATATATCTACTCTATAATTATAACACATTAATGTAGCAACAATTTTCAAAGAGTTTTAATAAAGGAACAGAGTGAATTTAATCAAGAAATAATAAATGAAGATTAATTTTTTATCATGAGATACATGTATCGATTATATAACTGAATTAAATTCCAAACCCATTTAATTTATATAAGATTAGTCTAATTTCCGGACAACTTGATGATCTAACTCAATTAAACCAACTTGTGTTTCAAATTAAATTGGTTCAGATTTTAAATATTTTTTGCACAAATTTAAAATGAAATCAACTCAAACTATTTTCATGGATTCGAATATCAAATTATCACAAAATCAAACAAACTCCCAATACACACCCTAGTTGGTTGAGATTGTGATAAGATAACCCAAGCTTGTCTCTTATTGTTCACTTGTACCTATATATGATGATCAAGTTTTCTACGCTCATATCTTAGGAAACATAACCTCATAATAGCAATCAAGAAAACATTTGAAAATGTCATTGTCTCGTAAATTAAATATTTAAGACCGTACATTATTAGGACACACCCCCCTATTATATTTCATAATAAATATGATCTCAGCAAATTGATTCATTCACTTTTGGACCTTGGCTTTATATCAAAATAATTCATTATTAAAAATTTAAAATACATTAAATTAAAATCTTGCAAAAATGTTTCGGATCACATATGATCCAAGTTGATTGAGATTTATAAATTTTATTTTTGTTACAATTTGAGATTTATAAGTTCTTATTGGGATTTACAATTTAAAATATATACTGGTCTTTTTTAACGTATAAAGAATTAATAATCACAAAAATCAAAGAAGAGGAAAAACAAGAAAAGAAACAATTAAGGCCGCAAGTAATGAACTTCACATAGCCCAAGATACCAAGAGCGCTACCATCAACATTCTAACTTAAAGAAATATGAAGGGCGAGACTCTTGAAATATGGTCTACTAGACAAGGAAGATGATTGATAATGGTGAGAAAGAGGAAGAGAAAAATAATTTTTTTTTTTAGCAATTTTATTATTTTTATTGTTTAATTATTTTTAAAACAATTAAAAAATAATATTTTATTTTTGTTCGGTTGTCACATTAACATTGGGGGGGGGGGGGCTTGTTATAAAAAAAAAATTGCAACTAAAATCAAGCATTTTGAAATTAAAGAGACTAAAATCGAATAATTAAAACTTGAGGAACTAAAATTGAGCAGAGAGCGAATTAGGGGGACTAAGCTACTAATTACTAAAGTTGCAATTGAGTCTTAATAAAAAAAATTGCTATTGAGTCTTACTTTTTTTTTAACAAAACTTCTATTTTTAGTTTCTTAATTTATACATAGGATAGATTTTTCCATAAATTTATAATTACTTTAGTTTATTTTTTGTGAAATAAAGAAATTATAAAAGACAAAAGAAAAAAACAAATAACTAGAAGTTTTTTGGGAATTATCAGCTAAAAGAGCAAAAGAGATTAATTAAGGGCAATCCTCAAGAATAAACTCTTCTGTCTTGTGAATAACATCTTTAAGAAGCATATAAGCACATTAATGAAAAAGGACCACAACTCAAGGTCTAATCAAGAGATAACGGATATCCAATATTAGAGAAGCATAAGCATGAGTTTCAATTGATACAACAACATGCACCAACCGAATTGCCTCCAACAAATCTGATTCAACGTGAACTTTTTGGAAACCCCTACTCCATACAATGCTTAGACCAAAGTATAGTGCATGTAGCTCAATAAACAGAATGTTTTGACCAATGCTGTCAAACTTATGAGAAAAGTTGCCATCAACATTCAACTTGATAAAGCTCGCAAGGAGATTTGAACCAAGAGATGAGATTAGTTTATTTTATTGTTGCGAGTACACAGACTACTTATATATATATTTTTTGAACGATGACTACTATTATATATATATGGTGAATATATATGAATATTTGCCGTACAAGCAGAAATTTACCTTTTCTAACTCAAGCCCAGTTTTATTTTGTCATTACTGTGATGGTGTGATGATACAGGCCACAGACCCCATCCCATTTTCTTGATTGTTTATTAATATTTTCACCATCATTTTTTTAATATGTGGTACATAGTTTAATTCCTATATTATGACATCCATAAAAATAAAAAAAGAATTCTAATTGATTGAATTTGGGCAAAAGGACTTTTCAGCCTGCTTTTTTTTTCCTTGTTTCTGGATTAGTCCATTTAGGCATTTCTTTATGGTTCTTAGGGTATAATAATTGTTGACCAAAAGTCCAAAAGAATAGAACCATAGATGAGTCAACACAATTGATAAAGAGACAAGTCATTTAATTATATTGATGGAAATTCAAATTATTGTCTAGTATATAAAAAATATTTTATTAGGAGAGACACAAGTCACTTTAGTGATTTCTAGATTTTAAGACATTAATTTTTAACTATTGGTTAGAGAACAACATTGTGCATACTTAAAAGTAGAAAAAAAATTAATAATCAAATAGTTAGGTATTTGAAATTTAAATAAAATATTAGAATAAATGATAATTAATAACCACAAATAAGTTTAGTGATTATTTCTTTACATTTATGATCTATTTTTGCTTCAAAAATACTTTTAAAAAAAATTGCCTTTAAAAGTAATTTTTATAATCACGAGATATGGTGTAGTGATAGCTTACCTCATCCCATAATTATATATGTAGGGTTTGATTCCCTATTGGTGGGAACGAAGATACATTTTGCAACCGCTTCATGCAAGCTCAGCTTTTAAAAAAGAATTAGCCATTGCTTTTAAAGGTAGATACCATGAAAAGAAACCTAAAAAAAATATCTTTTTGATAATATTTTTAATCGCTATTTTGCCACTACGTATATTGCAACAACTTTATCTTTTTTAAGGGTATATTTATTTTATATTTTTTAAAATTTTTGTATTAATGTGTAATAGCAATACAAAAGTTATTACTTTTTTTTTAGATTAGTGTAGTAAACATTAAAAATAACAAAAAAGCTATATTTTGTTTTTAATATTTCATAAAAAAAAATTATTTCTTTTTGCATTCAAACAAAAAGATACTTTTTTTTTTTTGTCTCTCTCTTCCCTTTCTTTAAACTAAACACATATTTAAAATAAAAACTGAAAATATAAAATAAACATATCCTAAATTTTATCGGTTTGATCGTTGTACCGGAGATGAATTTTTAACATTATATATATCTATAGGGACTGAAAACTAAATCTTTAATTTATAATTACCTACACAAATTATAACAATTATGAAACGTTCTTATAAAAAATTTCTAACATCTATATAGGTGAAATTTGTACGCTACTTATCATCTTAAAAAAATTTAAAATTCTTTCTTCGCGTAACCAAATAAACTATTTTATGCAATTTATCTTATAAAAATGTATTAAAAATCATTACAAATAATTTACAAAAATATCATCACTCCTTAAAGTCTCATTTTGTTTTTCTGTTCAAGCTTTTAAACTCTAATTTTATTTTATTTTTTTGGATAACAAGAGCTGTCTAAGTTAAAACAGCGACATGTAGCTTTTTTTCTTAGAATAATAATAATAATAATAATAATAATAATAATAATAATAATAATAATTTATCAGTGTCCAACAGCCCACACGGTGGCCCAACCAGATAAAACTTGTGGCCCGAATTGGCACTTTCGATTCCATAAATGCGCATCTGAATGAAATTTAATTTTAAAAAATAATAATAATAATAATAATAATAATAATAATAAAACCCAGAAAGCGAAGATAGGAGTCGGTTTATTCTATTCTACTAGTTGAAATGGACAGGCCCAACAAAAAAACTGAAATGGAAAGTTTGAAGGTAATAGCTGCATGGGTGATTATAAGGTAGTCCCCTTAAGATGGGGACTACCGTCGTCTCTTTGTTATTTATACCACTAAATGTAGTAAATTTTACCAATTCAGCTGACAGTTTATATAATGTAGATTAACTATATAAAAATTTAGTTAGTTTAAAAACTGTTTGATACTTCATCGGACTGATTTTTCTTCTGGCCGTATAATATATACTTAAAATATTTGCGGTTAGATTACATACCTACAAATTATTAAAAAATTTGAAATTTTACATAGTTAATCTACAGTATATAAACTTTCAATAAGTTCTTCCAAACATATAGCTTCTGTATATCCATATTTATAAATTTGATTAATGTTAACAGTTGAGATTAGTTTCTAAAATTATCATATTTCATAGGCAGTTCTCATTTCATGAATTAAGATTTTTTTGTGTAATATTACTAGTATTTTTTATAAGAGATAATTCTATTTGAGTTAGAAAATGTTTATATTACGATGAGGCTAATTCTGCTAGCAAAATTAAATCAGAGTATGAATTGAGATTTGAGAAAATTGGGTCCAAACCAAAAAATATATATAAGGCATAAAGTAGAGCAAATGTTTATATAGTAATTAATACTATCTCTCCACTAATAAATTGTCGGTAAGATGTGTGTTTGATACCAACGCTCTTTTAACACATCCTAGATGTGTTTGACACCTCTATATTAATGTCCAAAAAAATTTTTTTTTATCAACTCAACTTTTAAGTTGACACATGTGTGACTCAACATTTCTAAGCAACATTATAATTATGGCTCTTAGTATTTTGTTTTTGATGAAGCATATTATCATAGGGATTAAAAAAAAGATAAAGTTTAAGTGGTAGGGATTACAAAGTGCTTACCTTGATTTTTTATTTTTTTTAAAGGCAAAATTTAATAACAAAGAGTACGGGAAGTATTCAAAATATACAAAAAAATTCAAAAGAAAAACTCACCAAAAGAGTGCAGCATAAGCAACCCATACAGAGTGCTTACCTTGATTGATGTTGTCTCTTGTAATTTTTTTTGTGAGGCTTATTTATCAAGTATAATTTTTATGTTCAATAACATATTCTGAAAAGATGAATAAATATGTCTTATTTCTCAATTTATGTTTTCTTATCATATTGGTTATAGAAAATTTGGATATCCATAACTATGTAATCTATTATTTAAATTTTAAATAATGTATTTTCATCAAATTAAATTGATCAAATGAAGCATCAATAAGCTTTATAATTGATGAAACTTTGCTTAATTAATCTACTCTATATAAATTTTTAATTCAACAATTGAACTAATAGAGTACTAAATAATTGTTATTTTCATACTTTTATTTAGTACTCTGACAAATTATTGTTATTTTCATACTTTTTAAGAAATTATATATTACATTAATCTTTTAACATATTAATAGAGTACTAAATGATTTCATATTAATATGAAACTATGTGAAACTTTATATATAGTATCATACGTGATCTTTTAATCAAATGGTGAATTTTATAAAAAAAAAATTATTCATTAAAAAATTATTAGCGATATGAGAACATGTATCAATTTATACTGATCTTTTATATTTTGGACATTAGTATTCTTGTCGTGTCTAATGTTCATAATGAAGTCCATGTTTTATAGTTCAACCCTTCTAGACCTTTTAGGCTAGGCAAGAAACACCTCAAATGTCAATGAACTTTGATGTTGCTACTCTTATTGTCTTTCATTGAACCTCTTTCATATTGTTTTGGAATTAAAATCTTTGAATGCATCAAAATATCTATTTTATTCTTCGAAAAAAATATACCCCAAGGTTGGTAAAAAAATCCACGTGTCGACTTGGGATTGATCCATTTCTTGCCAAAAAATTGGCCAAATGTTTGGGTCTTCAGACCACAAGTTGCAACCGGTAGTTTTAAGCCAACTAACCATACATATAACCTTAACTTCACTAACGAAACTATTTTTCAAAAGGATGTCCACCGTTACATACCTCTACATTCGGATCGCTTTACAAAATTCGCTGATATTGTTGATGGTACTGTGATTCTACATCTTAGTCGGTAAGAGATGCATTTGCTTAGTATTGTAAATTTTTTTTTATAGGCCAAAGTGTTAATACTGTAAATTTAGTGTTTAAAGGAACAATTGTGGTTTATAGTTACAACCGTTTTATTTGGTTTATTTCATAGACATCATTTGCTGACTATATAAGATCAAGTATAAAAAGTTTGAAAAGCCTCACATGATTGAGTTCATTGTTAGTGATCATAGGTACTTTCCCAACTTGAGGACATCTAGTCAAATTATCTTAATTTTTATATGTTTATATCTTATAATTTGGCTGCTATGACTAATGGGTTTGTATATAATATGTAATGGAATTGAATTGATTTGTACTCTTTGGGAGCAGCACATTGGTCGTTGTTTGATGTCATGTCACTTCTCAAGATTAAGACTTCTAAAGGTTATAAGTTGCTTTTTTGGCTCTTGTATTATGTTTTTAGTGTAAATATTTAGAGATATTTTTGTTTCTTCTAATGATGGTTAGGGGCTATCTGTGAGCAATTCCATGTATGTGACTGAGGTGTTGATCAATCCTAAAATTTTAGAAGTTGTTGAATTTAAGAGGAGGTTTGTAAATTTCATTACTTATCCTTAATTATAGAATAGTGAAAATCTCACTTTGAGAAATAACGAATAGATGTAGCCTTTGTTGGTTGAACAAGGATAAAAATTATTGTGTTATTCTTCTCCCATATTCTCCATTTTTATTTTGCTTTAGTTTTAGTTTTACACTTTGTTTTATCAATCTAATTGAATCTTAACTTTATAAGCATCTTTATTCGTGGAATTTAACAATAGTCTAGCTTTCTTTCAAATATCATATCTTCAAAATCTCCTCAGATTTAGGATCCATCTCTATTTCATTAAACCTATTTTATAAACTAATTCATTAGATTCCGCACTATCAAACTCAAATCAAATCCATAGCTTTTGTTTATACTTAGAAATTCTCTTTTCAAACCAATATATTTAAAATTATTATTAGTATATCTATCTAACAATATCTATCTCAGACTGAGTTTTCTACTTCAAGTATTTTTTTCATAAGAGTCACTCGAATGTCTATCAATTTGATTTATAATATAGTTTAAATCTATTTCTATCTATATAATATATAGATTAAAAATTGTTTTCATAGAGTCTAGAATCTAAGGTCCAAGTATTTAAATTGAGACCTTAACTCAGATTCAATATGAATTATTTAAAAAGGGAGCCAGACTTATATAGTTTTAATTCAACTCTCTTCTTAAGACTGTGTTATTACCTTCAAGTTGAGTCTTACCCTGAGATTGACTACTTGCATGGAGTAAAAAGGTTGCTTCTGTGTGTGGAGTTTATGCCCACAAACTGTTTGGACCAAGTTTTATTTGAATATTTCTCTTATTCTCATGAAGATCGATAGATGCAACCTATGTTTGATAGTTTGTTCCTTTTGATTTTTTTTCCTAATATTTCTATATTTGGCTTGTTTTTATTTTTGTCATGAGTGGTTAAGCCTCATGTTTAGCTTTAGTTCATTCAGGTTGATATATATATCCTATCTCGTGGTGGTTAAATATTTATATTGATTCTTTAGCTTCTACCAAGTAGTTAAGCAGTGATGATTAGTTTTTATTTGTGTGGTTAAACACTAATACTTTATTTATGCTAAATGAATAAGTGTTAAATATTATTTTTATCTAGTGGTTAAACTATTTGTATCATATTATAGACTTCTATGCCACTATTTTTGCCATTGTATTTTTAGCTTTAATACATCTCTTTTTTATTTGCTCATCTCAAGCTTGAAGTGCTTCCGGCTTGTGGTGGACAATTAGAAATAAATCAAAAATATAGTTAATTTTATATTTGGCTACATAAAACCTTTCATATATTATGTAGATATCTCAAGCTATTGGGACTCTTCAAAAATTATTTATCAAAAGGGGATCAATTACGGTTTATTTGGTTTTTTTTAAAGAAAATAAGGATTACGGGCGATTCTAACAGTTTACTCATGATTTAGACACGTTTACTTGTTGTTTATTAATCGTCACTAAATCTAACATAGTTAAGGATTTAGCCGCGATTAAGAAACTTTATCGATAATTCATAAGCACGACTAAGTACGTTTTTAACATGGGTTGCCATGCAACCGGTGTAAAACGTTATATTTAATAGCGGTTGTACGCTATATTGTTGGTCCAATAGCGAGTGAACCATACTTTTCACATTGGTTCATTTTCAACTGATGTAAAATATTTTTCACAATAAATAAATAGTATTTGATCCCAATTTAATAAATAATTTTTTAAAAACCTCAATTTAATAAATAATTTTAAAATTAACATTACTTTGGTAAATTTAATAAAATTAACATTACTTTGGTAAATTTGATAAACTTAACATTACTTTGGTAAATTTTAAAATTCACCTTCTAATTTCTAATTTCGCTCAATTCTCTAAACTATGTGTAACAAGTAATTACTACATCTGTGTTTTGGTAGAAAATAGGGATAATTATATTAATCTCCTTTGAGATTTGCGGTTATTATATTTATTCTTTTCTAATTTTTAAAATTACACTTACCCCTACAGAGGGGTAAGTATAATGAATTTGAAACCTTAGGGGATTAAATGTAACGTCTCGACGGAAGTAAATATAATGGAATTTCAAATCATAGGGGGTTAATGTAATTTCAAAAATTAGGAAGAAGCCAATGTAATAAGTACAAACCTTAGGGGGATGTTGGTGTAATTATCCCTAGAAAATATTATCTAATAAATTTCAATTATTAACAACTACAAATCAATGAAAGAATGCATATTAACATTTCTTTTTATAGGAAAGTATATTAACCGAAAATTGAACCTGCATACCCACACACACATATTCTCATGCGCTTACCAACTGAACTACATAACTGCACACTTATTAACACTTTGATAAAAATATAATTTTAAATAATTTTATTTAATATTTTATATTTTTTTATTAATATTGTACCTTTTCTGGATGAACATGTTAATATTGTTACCTTAAATATTATTTTTACTCCTCCAAACAAAATGTTTAAGCTCCCTCAAATCCATCCAATCCAATAATATATTTTTGGTTGAACATTGAATTTAATAGGGATGTTTGAGGGCTTGTTTGAAACAGTTTGATTTTTAGTTTTTAAAAATTGTATTATAAAATAGGTTTTAAAAATAGTTTTTAAAAAAAGTTAAAGGAGTTTTCAATACAAATTTGTGTATAAATTCAAAAAACTGAAAACCAAAATATGTTTTAGATGTTTTCATATTTTGGTTTTTAAATACTGAAAAACAAAAACTGTTTTTGAAAACTCAACTGTCAAATTAGTTTTTTAGTATTCGGTTTTTAAAAACAAAAAAATATTTTCAAAAAGAAAAATCAAACCAGCCCTAAAACTGATTTAAACCTCTAAACTAATTAAATTGAATTGAAAAACTAAAAATCAAATAACCCGAAAATCAAAAGAACCAAAAATCGAAATTATTTTATTGAATTAGTTCAGCTTTTGGACCCGCTTAATCAAACTGAACATATCCAATCAAAATAAAACTTGTATATACATATACAATTTTTAAATAAAATTATAATACTATTCATATTTATACTAATAAATATTTAATGAAATTATTACCGTAACTCATTTTTTTATAATTTTATAATATAAATATGACCTTTAATATTATATCTTCATAATTTTATCACCCTTCAATCAATTTAAAATTAAATTTCATCTCTTTTTATTCTCTTTACATTTTTTTGATAAATTATTTTGTGCTTTATCTTTTCTTTACATTTTTTTGATAAATTATTTTGTGCTTTATCTTTTCTATTTTATTTGATGTTTAGTTTTATATTTAATTTGTATATAATTGACATAAAACTAAAATCGATTCCATCCAAACCAAAAATATCAAATTGGTCCAAATCGGATTTCTTTAAAATATAAAATCGAAACAATCCAAACTAAAAATATACAAATTAATCGAACCGATTGGCTTTACCTCTTAAAACCGACTTAATCCGCACCGCAAACACCCCTATAATCCAATATAAAAACAGTAAAATATAAAAATGCTACAAGTTAGGGTATAAATTGTAAACATCGACGTTTGGCATACAAGTAACAATAAAATTAGAAAAACCACAATAACCCCTTCCCCTTCTCCAAGAAACCACACCCTTGTTTCCCAAGCCAATTAAAAAAAAAAAAACTTCTTTTCCTTTTTTCTCTCTATAAATATAACTACAAACAACAGAAGCAGTTGCTCTAAGATACTCTTCAGTTTCTCCTCTGTTTCCTCTGAATTTTCTCTTCTCTTCTTATTTAAAATTCTTTCTTTTCTCTCTCTCTGTTTCCATTTTCAAGATCAAATCAGAGCAAGAACTTCAAATAATTCTTTATGGCTGGTCTTCAACAATACAATTTTTTTCCCACTGATCTATTCTACCCTCGTCCACAGCCACAAGCTTCAAATTCTGCTACTACGGTTCTTCCAATTGTTCAAAACCCAAATAATGTTCAAGAAATTACCACTCAGCAGCAAAATTATTCTCCTACTGCATCTTCTTCTTCTCTGGTTTTCAGTCAGAAAAATCAATCTGTTGCTGTGATTGAGAACAATAAGGTGTCCAAATTTTCCTCCAATCCAATTTCTTGGGTTGTTTGGAATAATATGGCTGAAGATGATGAAGAGGAATATTGAAATTCAAATCAAATTATGAGATATCTTTTCATGGTTCCCAATATATATATGTAAATTGTTATCATGGGATTAATTAATAAAAATCCCTCTTTTTTTTTTTTTTTAATTTTCTAGCTACTTTCAGGTAGTTTACACTACACGAAATGAAATGTTTCACTTAGAGAAGGTGAAATGAAATAAAAATTTTGAAGCTTCTGAGAATTATTTGTTATGTGATGTTTTTCATTTCTCTCTTTGCTCTGCCTCCTTCAAATTTTTGCAATTTGGCTCTGCAGAACAAAAATTGATGAATAGAATTAGGTTTTGCAGAATGTGAAATTAATTGTTTAGATTTTGTACTCATCATGTTATTTTTTTGGTTAAAAACATTACTTTAAATAGCATGTAAATTCCATAAACAAGTTTGTCCTCCATGAACATAACTTTAAATAACAATTTTTTTTTCTAATTATGTGGAGGCATTTGACATTTAAAAAATATTTGTTTCGAGTTTTGAGTGATGAATTTCATTAGATATTTAATTACTTATTATTAAACCAAAAGCAAAAGAAAATCATAGGAATAGTATAGAAAATTAGGTACAACAATTGTGCTAAATTTTAATTGAAAATTGAGGAGTGTTTGTGAGTCAACTTGATTATGTTCAATACTCCAATTTAACTTGAAAGGACAGAGTCAAGATTGGTTAGCTTCAACAATTGAGGTTCACAAAAAATGTACATCACATCAAATAATATTCAACTCTTCCAACAATTGAATAGTTGACCTATGAAAAATAAAATATAGAAGAAAGAACAAAAACAAAAATAAAATAAAAATAAAAACTCAACATTGCAAGAACATGCCGAGCCTCACGGCGTGCATAATACGCTGAAAGCTGCTTATGCAACCAATTGGAATATTCCACGAATATGCTTCTATGGCCTTAATAATTCCAACTTTTGTATTTTTGGTAATTATTAATATTAATATTAATAATACCAACTTGCAAATAAACTCCTGATGCACGTGTTGCCGGAACCACAAATAAATAAGGTTAAATTTTATATTTTTATATTTTTTTTTGGGTGTAAAACGAATTTATAAAAGTCTCAGAGAGTAAGATTCCGTTCTAGTTCTAGAAAGAGAAAATAGCATCAAATGTAATAGACCGTATTAATATTCTTATAAAGAATATGCTTCTTTGTTACATAAACAATTAATATGCTAAACTAAAATATAATCAAACTGGCTTATCAAATTAAAGCTTATTATAATATTAATTAGTTTTCATTGTATACTTTTGCCGATAATATCTAACGTCCAAGCTTAATATATGGAGTATTAAAAAATAAGGCATAAATGTTCTTTTGATTTTTAACTCTTATGTAAGTTTTTTTTTTTTGTCTTTTAATTATTTTTAAGTATATTTTGGTCTCTTTCTTTTGGTTTAAATTAGTAAATATTACAGGTCATTAATTAATATTGTTAACGTGACTTATGGATGATATCAAATTTTTAAAAAAAAAGGTTATGAGATCAAAATCAACAAAAAAAAATAGTTAAAAATCTTAACAAAACTTACATAATTTTTTTTTAAAAGAATTAAAAAAGTTTGCCAAAAATGAATCAATACGATAAAGTGATTGGATTCGTTGAGAATTTATAGAGGACAGATACTTAAGCCTTTTTTTTTTTTTTTATAATCACGAGTTTTTCTATCTTTAGGAGCCTCTGAAATTTTAATTTGACATAGGTGAGATTCGAATACAAGACTTCCCACTGTAGATCGTCCCTCCTGTGAACTTAGCGGAGACTAAAGACTTGTTTGAAATTGTTTTCGTTTTTATTTTTAAAAATTGTATTATAAAATAATTTTCAGAAACAATTTTTAAAAAAAGTGAGAGGAATTTTGAATAAAAATTTGTATATAAATTCATAAAATTGAAAACAGAAACAAATTTTAAATATTTTCAAATTTTGGGTTTCAAATACTGAGAAACAAAAACGGTATCCAAAAACTATTTTTAAAAACTCATCAGTCAAATAAATTTTTTTAATTTTCTATTTTTTAAAAAAATTAAAAACAAAAATCAAACAAATCCTTGCATGGTACATATTCTTTATTTAAGTTTTTGTGCCTTAATCCTGTGAATGACAAGAATTTCAATTAGTAGATTGAATTTGACCATCATGTTAATTAATTTTCTCTAATCGAATACTCCTTCCTTTTATATATATAAAAATAAGAATTAAGAAGAAAACAAAATTATGTTACGTCCGTTAAAAAAAAATTAGGAATATTACCTCCCATAAAAAAATTAGTTTTTTTGTCGGTCAAACTCACACATCCCAACACTACACTACTCTTACTCCTACTCCTTAAGCTCCAAAAATTTTTCTTTATGTCACTTGAGCTACAAACTGTTGATCCTTAAAAATTAGTTACATTAACTTTATTTATTTTGATTCTTATACTTGTACTCTCTAATAATATTTAGCTTATTAAAAAAAACTTTATTTATGTTGATTGATCCAAATAAATGTAAAACTATAAATTATTTTGTATCGATATGAAAAATTATAAACTATAGTTTTTCGTTGATCATATCTATAAATTTCACATCAAATAAATATAAAATTATAGTTTTCACAATTATCGTACTAAAAAATAAAATAAATATAATTTTAAAATAATAAAAATAATAATTGTGTTGATAGAGTACTAAACAATTACGAATTAATATAAAATTTTATAGACATAATTTATACGATAAGTAATTTCAATCTAACAGTAGATTTTATTAAAATAAACAAAAAAAAACTTCGAAAATAGATGTTAACTAGTATAAAAATTAATATAAGATCAATTGATATCCATAAATTCTATCTCATAAAAAATTTAATTATTTAACCGGCCAATTCTATCTAATAGCAAATTAGAACTAATAAAGTTAAGTTATGTTCGTCCAAATATTATTTAAAGTATGTACCTAGGTTTCAATTATTGATAATTGTTTTTTAAAAGGTGAAGAAGAAGAATGAATGAGGACCATGAGTTCTACTAAAAGATCTTTCTATGCATTTTTATCATATGATGATGAGTGATGGGTTGTTAGCTAGCATTAACCAATAGTAATGTGCCACCTAACAAATTGGAAAGTAAATAAAATAATAATTGGTGAAACGCGAACCTACCTTTTCAAATTTTGTGGTGTGTGTCAACTTATCACAATTAAATTAAGTAATTTCCATATTTTTTTGGTTTCTAATGACGCTAGCTCTAGTTAGGACTTACGAACCTTACCTAACATTTGTGCTGGAATATTATTCAATTCTAGGAGTTGTTTACTATGATAAATAATATATTATAATTATCTATTACAAAGCTATATATTCTGTTATGTTCGTTAGTTCTTTTTTTATTTAATTAATTTATTTTTATATAAAACTGTCTGCATAAATTTTTTAACATAATTGTCTATTGTAAACGTAATTAGCATGCCTTCTTATATTAATATTAGTCGTGGCGGCCTTTTGTCGTTTTTGAGAGACTATGACTACTAAAATGTTTTTCAAATTACTCATATTTTATTAACTGGTACTTACCACTTAAATAACATACAGGTGAAGAATACGTTATAAATAAAAATATTATTCTTTATTAAATTGATCCTATACTTTTAATTTATTATCTTTTTTAATTATCTGCTTATCAAAGATACAAATTAACGATGAAAACACCAAAAGGAACATTAGTATAATGATAAAATTTAGAAATGGCAAAGTGAGTCAGCCCAACCTATTTAACCAACAACCCGCTTAGCCCACCACAACATGTCGGGTCGGGCTGGCCCATGTTTGCGGGTTCCCTTTGCCCAACCTATTTAACCAATCCGTAACCCTATTAGCTTCTCTATATACAAACATCATACGCAGTTGTGAAAAATTAATGAATAACTTCCTAATAGCCTAAATCAGACTTCTACTTGTTGAAATCAGACCTCTAATGCTGCCAGTCTCGCGATGCATGAAACAAAATAAGGAAATAAGGGGAAGAGGGATTAAAATTGAGGGGGGGATATGGTTGGGGGAGAGTGATGCATTGTTGGGTAGAAAAGAAGAACGAAATGAAAAAGAAAGGATAAGGAAGGAGGTGTAAGGAAGCATTATTTTTGTGCGTGTGGTTAGTGTTAAGGTTAAATTGTGAGAATTATGAAAGAATAAAAATGAAAAAAAAAATGTGTGGGTGGGAGATATAAGAAAAGAAGGGGGAGAGGGATTCAGAGAGGGAGGATGGTGGCATGACAGTGATGTACTATCGGGTAGAACAGAAGAAAATAAAAGAAAATGGTAGAGAAGGAGGTGTGTCGCAGTTAGGTTATTATGTGTGGTTAGTGTGACAGTATGTGCTAGGTTGTTAGAAATGAGAGAATAAATATAGTGGGAATTACGAGAGAATTCAAATGAAAAAGAAAAAGAATGGATGCCAATAAGAAAATAAGGGGAAGAAGGATTAAAAGAGAGAGCGAGAGAGAGGGAGAAAGAAAGAGGGAGGATGGTTGTGGCACATTGATGTGTTGGTGGGTAGAAAAGAGTAAGAAAATGAAAAAGAAAGCATAGAGAATGAGGTGTGTGACGGCTTGATTATTCCATACGATTAATGTGAGAGTCTATCTTAGGGTCATGAGCAATTAGAGAATAAGTATAGTGACAATTATGAGAGAATAAAAATGAAAAAGGAAAAATAAAATGGAGGAGAATGAGAGAAGTAATGGAAGAAGGATATATAGAGAGAGAGAGGATGGAGGCGTGACAGTGATGTGTAATGGCTAGATTATTGTGTGTGATTAGTGTGAGGGTCTATCTTATGATTGTGAGAAATGAAAGAATGTATAAATAGAGTGAGAATTATAAGAGAGGGGATGGTATGCATTGTAGGGTAGAAAAGAAAAAAAAAGGGTAAAAGGTGTAAGGCAGCATTGTTTTTGTGCGTGTGGTTAATGTGAAGGTTAAATAATGAGAATTAAGAAAAAATAAAAAAAATGTGGGGGTGGGGGAGATATAAGAAAAGAAGGGGGAAGAGGGATTTAGAGAGGGAGGATGGTGGCATGACAGTGATGTACTATATGGTAGAAAAGAAGAAGAAAATAAAATAAAATGGTAAAGAAGGAGGTGTGTTACAGTTAGGTTATTATGTGTGTGGTTAATGTAAGGGTTTATTTTAGTGCTGTGAGAAATGAGAGAATAAATAGAGTGAAAATTACGAGAGAATAAAACTAAAAAAGAAAAAACAAATGGAGGGGAAGAAGAAAAGAAGGGAAAGCAGGATTGAGAAAGAGAAAATGGTGTCGTGACACTGATTTTGTTGTTGGGTAAAAAAGAAGTAAATAAAGTAGAAAGGGTAGAGAAAGAGGTGTGACAGTATGTCCTAGGTTGAGAGAGAGAGAGAGAATGAGGTGTATGGCGGCTCGATTATTCCGTGTGGTTAGTGTGAGAGTCTATAGGATTGTGAGCAATTAGAGAATATAAGTATAGTAACAATTATTAGAAAATAAAAAGGAAAAAGGAAACATAAAATGGAGGGGAATGAGAGAAGTAATAGAAGGATAGAGAGAGAGGGGATGGGGGCGTGACAATGATGTGTGGCGGCTAGGTTATTGTGTGTTAATGTGAGGGTCTATCTTATGATTGTGAGAAATGAAAGAATGTATAAATAGAGTGAGAATTATAAGAGAATAATAAGAGAATAATATATATATGGGATATGATCCATTGACATTACTTTCACTTACACTAATTCTTACACCTCTTAATAACATTTTGTCCAAGTTGTTTTTTACGAAATCTGTTAAGATCAAGTTTCACATCGACTAGAAAGAGGGCCATTATAGAATATATAAGTGGTGTGGCAATCCTCCTCCTATGAGCTAGCTTTTGAGAGTGAGTTAGGCCCAAAACCAAATTGTAATATGGTATTAGAGCCTGGTTAGTCGTGAGCGCCACCCGCAGATGTCCAGTCCTGGGCGTGAGGGGGTGTGTTATAAGTCCCACATCGACTAGAAAGAGGGCCATCATAGAATGTATAAGTGGTGCGGCAATCATCCTCCTATGAGTTAGCTTTTGGGAGTGAGTTAGGCCCAAACCCAAATTGTAATAAAATCTACCATTAGATTGAAACAACTTATCCTATAGATCATGTTTACAAAATTTTACATCAATCCGAAACCGTTTAGTATTTCATCAACATACTTGTTATTTTCATATATTTGAAAATTATATTCTACGTTAATTTTTTTAGTACGTTGATGTAGTATAAAAGATTTTGGATTAATGTGAAATTTTGTAGACACGATCTATAAGATAAATAGTTTCAATCTAACGGTGAACTTTATAAAAAAAACAACTTAGATGAAATGTTTTTAAGAGGTATAAGAATTTGTGTAATTAAAAATGGTGTCAATGAATCCTATCTTTATATATATTAGGGGGTATAAGAAAAGGACGGGAATAGGGAATCAGGGAGAGAGGATGGTGATGTGTTGTTGGTTAGAAAAGAAGAAAATGAAAAAGAAATGGTAGAGAAAGAGATGTGTGGTGGCTAGATTAATTTGCTTGTGGTTAGTGGGAGGGAGGTCATGTGTTTTATATTAGTCGAAAACACAGTTTTATCCTATTTTGTTGGTTGTCATTGCTCCATTTGGATTTTCTGTCTATGACGAGGGATTTATTTAAATCATGTGTCCCTAAATTATGTCCTAATAATAGAATATCGTCACGTCATTAAAAATATTTCCTTTAATTTTAATCTTTAATTTCCTAATAGAATTTTTTAATAACGTGACGATATTTTATTGGTGGGACATGATTGGGGACTCTGATTTAAATCCGTGGAGTTAATGCATATTTCAATTAGAACAGTTGCAAAAAAGAAAGATGTTAAAACTTATGCAAATTTATGGATTGTTTTAAGATAGTGTGAAAATTATTGTCTATAATCAAGCAGGTGCTTTTTTGTTAATCTAAAGCAAGCATATGTGTAGGTGTAAATTCTTATTAAGAGTGTTTAAGCTCCTTGACTAGAATAATGTAAAACTTTATTTTATTTATTAAAATAGTGCAGAAAATAAATAATTTATTAATATGGGTATTTTGACTAAAAATTAGTCAAATTTTGTCTTTTTGTTTTCCGTCTTTTTACTTTTCGTATTTTTGCTTTGTCTTTTTGTTTCTTGAATTCCTTAATTTCCTGTTTTGGGTTTTTCCACACTGCAATAACCCTTTTTTGTGCAAGAATAACTTGATTTTTAGTAGCTGTGTCAATCTTTAGATTTTTCAGTTTAGCGTTTATTTCTTCAAACGCAACTGCAAGATATGAAGACGGTTGTTTTGCAACTATTAAATTAAGTTTTTCATGCAACTCAAATAATAATTCAAATTAGTGTTATTCTGTTTTGTTATAGACCTTATAGCAATATTCGTAGGACTCTTGATAAATCATTCTATTGGCGACAAAATCTGAGTGGTACTATCAAGTGTTTTTTGATAGTCTTGATTTTGTTCGGTCATTCCAAGAATGTAGATATTTTAGTATCTACACGCTGTATTAGAGATTCAAGAGTTTGAACTCTTTTCTCTAATTCTTTTGGTAGTTAAACATATTCTTGTTGAATCTTTCTGGGTTCTTGATCTATTCTCATCAATAGATCCTCTATATCTTTCTTTGTTGGCAACTTAGAAAGATATGACTTATCAGATTTAAATATTAAAGAATCAACTTTGTCAGTTAATTCTTTAATTGTTGTTTTACAAGAATTGATTTTTCTGCTTAGAGGTTCTCAGCCTTGTAAAGATGACTCAATTAGAGAGATTTTCTCTTTCTGTTTTTGGCACAAGTTGAGCAAAGACTTAAAACTGAAGAATTATTATCATTTTCAGATTGCAAATTATATAAAATAGTGTATGAAATATCTGAAATACAGTTAAGCTGAGCAAACACAGATGACAAGGAGTTATGATGATTTCCTGGAGTATGATACATATGTTTGAAATCATTTTTATTATCATGAAAGCATACTAGATTAACATGTTAGTAGTTCCTCCTCTTATATTTCTTGGAAATTCTAAATCTAAGTAATCAAGTCTACCTCTTTCATTCATTATTTATCATGTAGTTACCTATCCATCAGGTGCAAATATCGTTTCCAATATGGTCTTACCTCCTTGTCATGGTACTAAGATTGCCTTCCCTAACCTTCGGCTATACAGGACTCATAATGTTTGAAATTTGTTTTAATGATTCAAAAGAAATGAGTATGAAACCACTTATCATATTAATAATATCATGCTCTTATGATAACAAAAATAAGATCAAATACATCTCATACTAACAGTACTCTCAACATAATAAGTTTAGTTTGTCATACCAGGCTTGCTCTGATACCAAAAATTAGGTAAATGTACAGGAAAATGAATCCATACCTTTCTCTTCTCTGAACTTCCTGTACTCAGAAATGCGCATGATAAAAATAGTAGCGGAAGATATAAGGCAGAATGATCAAATAGAAAGGATTTATTTAGAGAACTAAGTGGTTGTGCTAAACAAGGTGTGTTTTCAGACTAACCATTACACTCCTTTTATAGACAAACATAGACACACGGACTTGAAGTTCAGACTTGAAACTAGAAATAAAAGTACAATAATTGAGGTAAGTGGGGCACAACTTTTCTGAAAGTAGATGCTTTCAGTGGTGGTTGAAGGCTACACTTATACAAACTTAAACAAAAACCATACACATAAAATGAAAACAATAAAGAGATAAGGAGAAGATGATTCATTCCTTATCTGAAAGCTTTGCTATTTGTTGTCTTCTGCCAACAGTGTTGTTTGGCGTCATTGCTTACGTCATTGATGACTCAGCTTTCCATGAGGTCGTCCAACTTAGCCATCAGGTCTTCTTCTTCATTAAGATTAGGTGCTTCAGATGTTGAGGGCAGATCCCAAATGCTGTTAACATCTAGATGTGGTCGTGTGAGAGGTGCCCAAATTTTCATTGTTGATGTTTCTCCAAGTAGTTGGAATTTATTTTCGAAATCATGAGGAAAGTTGTTATAGATTCTTTCATCTCGAACATCTTCATCATCTGGTTCATAATATATGATTGAATCTGTAAAGAACATACTGGAGAATTCTGTGAGCATTCCAATAATCAAATGATGTTGTGCAGGAATAAATCTTCCTTGAATCATCTTTGGAGATGATGAGAAAATTCCAAGTCTAATTGGGGGCCTTGGCCTTAGGTTTGTCTGATTGCAATAAGAATTAATAATCTTTTGTGCCTTTGGACTAAGAAAATCTGGTGCTGAACGAAATGTTAGATAATCAATGAAACCATAATGAAAACATTATGAAATTATGACTTCATTAATTTTGTTTTAGTCCCAAAATTTTGCCAAAATACCATTTTTACCCCCAAAATTTCATTTTTTGCTCCTATAAATTTCGAAATTCCATTTTCCACCCAATTTTTACCAATATTCCATATTTACCCCCTATTTTCTCAAATACCTATTTTGCCCTTCATTCAAAAATATTTTAAAAAAAAATCAAGTTTTCTAAATTTTTGAAATCATGCATTCAAGAAGCGCTATTCAAAGAATCAAACTTGATTTGATTCAACAACAACTGTATCTATTGCAAGAGTTAGTTGAGATTAAACAAGCTCAATCAAATCAACATGAAAGTGAAGATTTTGAATATGATGAAAATAATTCTTCTTATCAAGATATTATTCAGAAGAAATTGAACTCGTTCAACATAATTTTGAAAATCCACCTACATTTGATGAAGAAGAATGTGAAGAAAAAGGATTTCATTTCAATTGTCCTCCCATCTTTGACGAATATCAGGATGAGTTAGATAGTGGTTCAGTTTTTGATGAGGAAGAAGAGGGAGAATTAAAAGAGTCAACATACGATGAAGAGATCATAACAGATCACAGAGAAAACTCAGTTCTAACTCCTTTGTCTCCAAGAGAAATCAACCAAGGCGATATGAAATCGACGACATTGGTAACTTTAGATACCCAGAATAGTTTTCAGGTACCTAAGGATGAGGTAAATAATTTGGATTTTGTAATCGTGATTGAACAAAACGGTGTCAATGATTTTTCAGCAGAAATTGTTCAATTTTATCCCAATTTCCAAATATTATTTTAAAAGAAATTCCTCCAGATTTATCACCAGTGAGAGATTTCTATCTTGAAATTGACGCGGACCCAAGAGCTGATATTCTTAATAAATCTGCCTGTACATCCATGGAAGAATTCATCTTGCCAGCTACTCATAAAACCTTTAAGTACATAAATTTTGGGCAGGAAAACAACTACACTATTTCCGATGATCTACAACCTAGGAGTCCCTTCATCTCAGAATGTTATCAAGGATTCCTATTCAAGTATAATTTTCTCCATATTCCTCATTATGCAATAATTTGGAAGCCACATGATAAAGGAATTGTTTTAGACTCGAGGACGAGTCTTCTCCAACCCGAAGAGAATGATCCATAATTCATCATCACTCACATCATCATCACATCATCAGACATCTACTTAATCCACCACTATCATCTACCTAACCCACCAATATTTCTACCAGGATTTATTTTATATAATCTTTTGTATTTTAAATTAATTTTCATTTATGTAGTTTGCCTATAAATACAACTCTAGTAAACCATTCTAGATAGATTTGAATTATAAATTGAGTACTCTTTTGAGTGTGTCTCTTTGAGACTTTAAATCTTGCGCTATTTTGAGTCAGTAAGTGTAGGGCATGAGATATTCTTCTTTGTTGAAGATTATCTTAGTATTGCTTAATCTATTATTAGTTGTTTCTGATCCTCTTAGACCATTTACTATCATAGGTTTGTATGTTTGTTTCCAACACTTCTTAGAAAACGCTTCAGTGTCTACGAAACAACGGCTTGTTCCTGTGTCGATTATTACTTGTAACTCTCTCTTTTCTCCTTTTGTTGTTACTATAACACTGCAATTTAAGAGATTATTCTGTAGAGCTGTGTGTCTTTGTATCGAAGCACAAATTTCGTCATTGCAATCTTCTTCACATTCTTCTAAAATGGGTTTTGTGTTTTCAGGATACATCTTCTCCTTCCCAGGTTTTTTTGCGAAATTTGGATTCTACTGCTCTTGTTAGGTTGCTTCAAGGGCAAACACTCTATCTTGTAAAACCTGTATTTGTTGCAGTAAGTCAAGTATGTACTTGGCTTGTTCCTGAACTAAAACAGAAAGGTTTGTTTTAGTCTTTGAAATTTCCATCTTAGGTTTAATCGGGATGGATAAGTTTAGAATTCGCTGAGCGTCTGGGATACACACTGTTAGGGTGCATGTATCACAGTGCGCATTGTTACTATCTGGAGTCAAAAGATGACAGATGTAACATTTTCTATGCATTTAATCTATTTTTAGATAAAAGTATCATTGATGTGAACAATCTTGTTGTTCTTTAGAGAGCATAGATGGTGTTCTCCAAGCTGGTTGTGTTACCATCATCATAAAAGATGACTGATCTTCAAAAAGATTTTATGAAAACTTTTTCGAGCTTGTTCTTCTTCAGGATCTTCGTATGAGCAGATTTCTGAATCCGCTGGATCCTCGTCTTCATCAACACTTACTATGTCCCAATCTTGAGGTAACTCAAGTTCTTAGTAGACCGCAAGACGTTCTCTATTGACTCTTCTTGATCTACATTGATTTGCGAAATGTCCTACTTTTCCACAAATCACTTGCATTTAGTATTTCCTGGCTTTTTAGTTTTGAACTTACGGACATTATTCTTGTGAGGAGTTCCTTTATAGTTAGTCGCTCTCCTAAGTGGTCTTTTGGGGTGATAATGACTTCTATAAACTCATGGGACATCTATGTTTTTACAAACTGAAAAATTCTTTGCTTGTCTATTGATTTCATTTTGTTGACAAAGCTGTTGAATTACGTCGAATACGAACTTCTTTCTTAGTGCTATCCCAACTGTTTGGTTAGGATATGCTTGATTCCATAATTCTATCTTTTTGGAACCAAAAGGCGGGGGAAGTTTTCTAAAAATCTTCTTAGAAATTTCTGGTTGTAGGTATATCCTACCAGTATTAGCTGCCAATTCCTCATACTGCGCTGCATATTCAGCAAAATCCTTCATATCATTAATCGTCAGCTGTTCCAACTGTAGTAAAGCTTGATCTTGCGTTTGGGTGTGTCCTCTATATTCATGATATCCAAGGATCATTTGCCTTACTTGTGTGGTGAGGTTGATAATATCATTGGCTAGATTTACAAACCGTTGATACTCATCAATGTAAGCAGCTCTCAATGATTGGAAAGTTAATTTTTCTATTGGTCCTAAAAGGTTTTCAAAGTATAGAACCTTGTCAGAATTTTCTGCAAACTGTAGGATGCTAAATGGGTTATAGTGGCAAATTCCCATGTTCTAATGGTGTCTTCCCATTTTGCAATGTTTATTGGTAAAACCAGTTCAGTTCCTTCTCTAGATTTTGCAGATGGTAATTCTATAGGATTAAGATCTAAGGGTCTTCCTATAGGTGTTGTTGTGTTAGTAGTCCATTGGTTTATTGGAGGGATTACTATTGTTCTTCCTACTCCTGACCCAAAAGTAGGTTGTCCTGTGGTTCTTGTTTGGGGGACTGAGTTACTACTTTCTCCTTCCATAAACAAGTATTCATGCTTAGTAGGTTTCCTCTTGGGATATGGTAAATAATCATCCTCTACTTCTAAAATAAGACCTACTTCTTGTTGTTCAGAGAATGGATTACAAAATTCATCTTCTTCATCAAATCTAGGGGGTTTGTATAGTCTACTGGCTCACTTACTGTTTTACCTCTATATTCTTGGAAATAGCATGATTGAGTTTCCATAAACTCTTCATAGGGCATTCCCTCATCTTGATCTGTAGTAATTACTAGTGCTGTCGAAATTCTTTCAATCTCTTCATCATCCTCATTTGATTCTATTTGAGGTCGGGATTCATAGTTACAGAATCGAATGCTGAAACTATTTCACCTCATACAAGACACTACCTTAGTTGGAGCCTTTCTTCTTTTGGCATAACTATTGTCCATTCTTCTTCATTAAGAAGATTTGGATTGAAATTTTTTCCTAAAAGTTTGGGGCGCAGTATGAGAAATTGGCAGCTAATACTAGTAGGATATACTTACAACGAGAAATTTCTAAGAAGTTTTTTAGAAAACTTCCTCCGCCTTTTGGTTCCAAAAAGATAGCTTTTATCCCTTTGGATCATAGGAATTCAGCTATATGGTCTGTTTGGACCTTGAAATTTGGGGCGGCATAATTGCTTAGTCCTGTTGTTACATCTTTAATGAGAATTAAGTTTCCTTCTCCAGCTGTCATGCTTTCATAACCTTTGGTTTTTACAGTGATCATTACATAATTGCAAAAATCAGATAATGAAACCCTATAATTGTTAGGAATAATTTAAACTAGTTCATGGTTTTCATGCATGTCTACTTTCATTATTCATATGACTGCTTTTGTAACATTGTCACCAAACCTTGTATCTATTAGGGTGACTAAGACCTTAGCTCCTATGTGTTCTCTGTGTAATCTGTGGATTCCTAAAAGAGTGGCTCCTAAATGGATAGTTTTATATCCTGTTGGCATCAGCTTTCTTTTTTATTCTAAGTTTATTAGACTTAGATTTTTCTGTTCATTACAACACGTAGTATCGCTTCTTCACTATAATGTTGATAATATTCCTATTGATTCTAGAAATTTTTATGAGAATATAGTACTTCAGCGGGAAATATTTCTACTTTCCCATGCCTTGCACGTTCTAGCTGTTGTTCCATATTAACAAGTTGTACCATTTTCATGGGCTTGCATTTTTGAAATATATTTTCTACCTTTTTATATATACTGTAAGGTCTGATAATATCCCTATTATCATAGTTGTGCTTCTAAGGAAACTTCTCATTTCTAGAGATCTAGAACTCATTTTGAATAAAATAAATAAGTGGTACAAAAAGTAATTTTTTATTTAGAAAAAGATAACAAGGAAAAGACAAAATTACGTCAAATTCGTCAGAAAAACTCAAAGTGAGTTTGAGGCATTGACCAAATTTAAAATTTTGACTTAAATAATATCTATTTTAGTAAATAGTTAATTTTCTATATTTTTTAGGTAAATAAAAAAATTATATTATTATGGTAGAAATCCAGAATTAGGGTTATTCAATGTTCCTTCTCTCACTCGCTGAAGCTTCTTCTCCTTAGACATCACCGCCTCTCCTCACTCTCTCCCTCGCTGCGACGCTGCTGTGCTATCCTGCTCTTTGTGCTGTCCTTCTCGCTGCCAGCCCGCCACGGCGCTACCACCTGGTGTGTTTGTTTGTTTTTTTTTATTGTTTTTATTTGTTAGGAGAAGATGGGTTTATGAGGAAGATGGAGGTAGCTTTAAAGAGAAATTAAACAAATAAAAGAAGAAGCTAGGTAGATCCGATTCTCTGAAAGTGGCAACTAATATACTACACCGGATTAAGAACGGCACTGCATTGCAGCTGATGCGGCGTTTCGTTGCGGGTTTTGGTGTGATTTGAAATCACACCGCAATTGCAGCGCGATTGCGGACACAGCCGCAACCGCAATATTGCGGCCGCAATTGCGGATTAAGGTTGAGCCTAATGCATCTTCCCTGGTCTCGCAAGTAGCGAGCACAGTTTCAAACCTTAAGTCCCTAACTATAGCAAGCAGAATTTATATCCAAAATTTTGGCTTTTCCTCATTATGTTATTGTATGCTTATTTGCTGTCAAAAAAATTATATCCACTATTTCAAAAAAAAGAAGGAGGGAAAAGTAGAAAGTAAAAAGGAAGTTTCTTGCAGAATTTCAACTAGAACTAGAATTCAATCAAAAGGTTTAGGATTATTTGTTATGAAGGTTGCTGCTAAAAAGGTTTTTTGCATAGATATGGTGTTAATAATCTTGGGAACTTTGATAACTTTGTTTTCAAATTACAAACTTTATGGTTTGTGTTATCAGATAGCAATGAGACCTTGTTCATACCATTAATGGACCTATGTAGCAATATGGTTGAAAGAAATAGTACTACATACTTCAAAAATAATTTAGATCTATTTTTAAGTTCAAATTCAAACTTAAATCTCTAATTATCGCATATCCTGCAAGTTAAGCTGATGATGGTTTTAAAAGGGAAATTACGGACACTACGTGCGATTTAAGAACATAATAATTGGGAGATACTATGAAATTATCTGCTAGCTTTTTATCTGTTTCTGATTCTTTCTGTTGATTGCTTGTGGCACAGACTTGGATGATTAGAATTCTGTCATATTTGTTAAAGATTTTATTTTGTTTGACGTACTAAAGTTTTTGTATTAGGATGATAATGTGCTGTAAAAATTGAAACTTCAATTTTAAAGTTTCACAATTTCCTCTTTTGAAAGAGGTATTGAGAAACTTAGGGTCTGTTTACTTTGTATTTTCATTTCTTGTTTTCATTTTCAATTTTTATGAACAATTATGTTACAAAACTATCATTTTGTTTTCATTTTATTTTCTGATTTTTGAGATTTGTATAGCAAACATTGGAAATTAGTGAAAAATCTAACATTTATTGGGTGCTTTGTAAAATCTCTCTTATCCCCATACAACGTTAACACAACAACACTAGTTTTCCTTCCATCTCCTAGCTAGCATCCTTTACATTAAACACCTATATAAAATAGAAAATGAAATAAAAATTAAAAAAAATGAAAATACAAAGTAAATAGGTCCTTACTGTCTAGTTTGACACTCTGATAGATCTCAGAGTTAGTTTCTCTGTTGATTGGATTATTTTTGGCAATATGAGGTGTAATTCCTGATGGAGTATTGCTTTCAAAATAAAAAAAGGAATATAAAGCGTATTACATACCCTATACTTCCATCTAAATTTTCTTTCAGTTTTCATTAATTTATTGGTCAATAAATTTTCAATTTTCATATCTTCTCAATCTAAAATTTTTAATAGAGTAAATGCGTACTTGCTTCTGTCAATTGCAGGGACTTTACTAATATAATTTACATGAAAAACAGAAGATGAAGATGAATAGACATTGTAGACTTTGGTGGCCAAAGCAGCTCTTATCAAATCAAGAATCATCCTCAGCTATTTTACTGGGGTGGTTTGTTACCTGCGTGCCATCATCTCTTGACATTGTTGTAGCCTTTACTTGCAGTGATGTCTTGCTTTCTAGTTGTAATCCTGGGATCGAGGTATAAAACTAGATTTGAGTTCACAATTCTTTGCACGAGGTTTTGATTGAAGCGGATGAAATAACAATAGTAGCGATGGAATGATTGGTCATCCTTGTGATGTGATTATTAATTGCTGAGGAAATTTCATGTTTCCTTTTTTTAGTATTAAATTTTAATAAATTTGATGTTGTAGTCAAGATCTTTCAAAAGCTGTCAAGTTAAAATAGAAATTAACTTTGCTCCTCTTAGAATAGGTTATAAGTATCTTGACTGGTTTCTTTATTAAATAATAGGTCCACGTGTTTAAAATTTATGCCAATATGTCAGCATATTTGTATTTGTATTAAATATTAAATTATATAAAGTTTAACAAGAAAATAAATTGATTTGGATGGGCACCAATTCAGACATACATAAAATGCTGTACAACTATATTGCTTGTGTTAATCATGCAAATCTTGGTTCGACATGACTTTGGTGATAGACGTTGGAAAGTCCTCTAGTGATTCTTGTACAATTTATCTTAGGTGGCTTCTGGAATGATCTAGTATAATGAAAATAGTTAACATTATCAACTTCTACTCTCTATCAGGGGATCATTCATGACACACGCGAGAGCATGCCTGCTACTCTTCAAGATAGTTCCATGTTCTCTGTACTTGGTCTGTGTATTACTGACCCTACTAGTAATAGTTTGATGGCTGAAACAGAAGATGATACCAAAAATTTCTCTGATTGTGGCAATGCTTGGGCAGAGGAAAGTATGAATGTATACAAAGGAAATGACTGTAGGAGTTGCCATAACTTCCAGTTAGATGGATTATCGAGGAAAAGTAGCCAATATTTTCTTGGGAAAAGTAATAGGGTCCTGCTGGTGTTTGATCCTTCTGAACAAAATGAAGCAGGAATCTGCAGGCTTCCAAAATTGCACCACATTCATTGGAATGGTCAAACTGTCTCAGAATTTGAGGTTCACGTATGTAAGTCATAATCTCTTCTACCTTTAGCCTTTTTTCAAGTAGTTTTCATTTGTCAAGGCTTTTATTCCTCTCTCAATTAGATATATACGATTTTTAACCAATTGTAGGTAATAATTTATGAAACACCCTCTTATGGTGCACATCATTTCTCATTGTGTCATTTGGGTTCAAATGAGCGAGCAAAAATTTCCATTAAGAATCCTAAGTGGGTGGATGAGCTTCACAAAAAGCAGCAGTTGATTGAATTGGTAATGCAATTTACTTTGTTCATATTTTTGTATGAATTTTTTCTTTTGGTTGCTAATATGTCTTTCCAAATTTCTTCCCAGGATACAGTTATTCTGGCAATGAATTGCACAGCTGCTGCTAAAAGAAATTTTGAGAGACACATCGTCCCAAGAATATCCTTGAGCCAACTATCCTTATTTTCCATGTACATCACTTAAACTATTGATGCATCAGCTCTTGCTCACATGGTCTTCAATCTCTGATGATCTATGTTGTAACTTTTCAGGTTTTCTGTTATCATAGGGCATATAATTTCCAAGTTTATGGCTTCGTTGTCCACTGTGTTCTATGTCGTTCTTCAGTTTTTCCAGACGCATTTTAATTATAAATCAGAATCGTGGATGTATGTGACATCAACAAATGTATTCAGGAATACAGCTTGGATGAATTTTCGAATTCGTTGTTGTCAGATATTATATTGGCCAATCTTTCTTCAGGAAAATGACCTCAGGTAATATGAAATTTTGGGTAAAATATATGATTTGTCTTATTTGTGGGATGTGACAGGTTTAAAAATTTGGAGACATCAGGCTTAAATATTTGATGAAGTCCATGTAATTTAATTTCTTCCAAGAGGTAGGTTTTTGGGGTGTTGAGGAAACTGAACCTGCTAACCTGGTTAAACTGAATCAAAGTGTGATTCGGTTCAGGTTCTAACTGTACAGTTCTTTAAATGAAAATTCGGGAGGTTAATTGAACCATATGATATGCACTCAACATATTGTATATAAAATCATGATGGAAGTATATGATTGTAATAACAAATTAACAATACAAAGTATTGATATTACTATTGTCTGGCTTATTGAATTGTATATTGAGAATTTATTCTATTTTGAACTGTTTGATTTTTTTATTTTTTTTTGGGTTAAGGCATTTTTATAAAATTGGGTTATTTCGGGTTTTTATTAATTTAGTTACATGGTTAGCTTTTTGTCACGTTGGGTACTTGGTTCAGGATTGGTATCTTGGAGATTTATCGACTTCAATTTGTGATTGAATTGAGCATTACTATTCTGTATCCTCTCTCCTGGTCTATTCCTTCCCTTGTTCTGCTCTATTTTCACCACTTGATTTCCCTTAATACACTCCACATCAATATGCTATTCAACAAGAATGTATTTATATTTAGTCATTTTAGGCAAAACACCATTCTTGTTGACCAGGATTGCCCTAGTTCATTGGTTACTGTGAAACAATTTTCCGCTGGTTGAAGTTGGGAACGATATAGGCAGCATTTTTTTATTTACGTATCTACCGTCTTACAGCTTATGTTGCCCATTGCTCATGATGATACACACTCTCTTTGAATTGTTTTCTAAACCTCAATGTTTAGCTTTTCTTTGCTGTGGTAATTATTCACTATTCTTATTCATATATGACTTTTGATATTGAATTTATGTTTTCTCCATGTTTAACACCCTTCTTTTTTGTCCAAGGTCACAATCATGTGTTGAATATGCAGAGAAAGCTGCAATGCATAGGCATTCTATATGGTCGACTTTGGCTGTTGATATTCTCCTGGGAAACTTGGTTGGTTGGGCAATGTTATATCACACAGAATCCATTTGTTTGTCATTTTTTAACTTTATCCATGGGTTTGCCACATTTTTGCGCTCTGGGTGTGTATGGTTAATGGGAAACCCTGCAGGCTTCAAACTGAATGCAGAGTTGGCAGGAGTTCTTGGCATGGTTTCTTTAAATGCAATCCAAATAGGTTCAACACTCTGGATCTTTGTGGGTTTCATCTTCAATTATATTATTCAAGGGCTCTCAATATTAGGAATTCTTTGTGGATTCACTGTACCAGCCGCATTGATCATTGACATGATTGTGTTGGCTACCTTACATATTTCAACACTTCATTGGCTGATTTCACTTGTATATTCATCACAAATTCAGGCATTAGCTGCCTTATGGCGGCTTTTCAGGTAACATGTTTACTCTTCTTTAGATGATTGGCTTGAAGTATGGAAGATATAAATTGTAGAGTCAGCAGAGTCCCTTGTATTTTAAAAAGCCATCGGATTTGGTGTACTTTTTGTTTGCGATTCAGTATCTTTTGAAGAATAATTGTTATACATATACTAATATTTTGCATACATACATGGTTCTTTCTTTTCTTCATGAAGTTGATGACCATTTGGCAGGGGTCGGAAGCGGAATCCTCTTCGGCAGAGATTGGATAGCTTTGACTACACCGTGAAGCAACATATTGTTGGATCTCTTTTATTCACGCCACTTTTACTTCTGTTGCCAACCACTTCCGTTTTCTATATATTCTTTAGTATTGTGGACACAACCATTAACCTCGTCTGTGTAATGATTGAAATCACTATCTCGGTAATTCATGCTACCCCTTATGTCAAGATATTTCTTTGGTTGGTGAGACCTGGAAGATTCCCTTCTGGAATATGGCTTGAAATTTTTGGTTGTCATAGTAATTGCTCTGATTCTCCAAGTGCTGACTTTACTGATGAAATTACCGCATCCAAAAAATCATCGCATATAAATAGAGCAAAATCTAGTATTCTGGTTTCAGTTCTTCACAGCAACTATTTGAGCATAGGTGAGACATGAAGCTATTACTTGCGGGTTCAGACTGATTTCTCTACTCAGTTTCTTGTTTTTGTTTATGAAAATATTCCTCTGTTGGTTAATAGTGAAATTTAATGTGTGATATCATATGATCAGTGTGTTGATATGTTTCCTTAAAATGTGTGGATTTGCTCTATTATTCTCTGGTGGTTTTACTTAGAATTTGGATACATAATATTTTTGTGGATTATCTGTGGTGGTGTGTAACTGTGTATCATCATGGTGTACATAAACATACATTATCAAATATTTCTTGAAAACTAACTTATATAGACTTGATTGAAATTTCAATTGTGACATTGGACTTTTCCTCTTCATGAGTGTGATAGCTGTGACCCAGGAGCATTAATTATTCGCATTGTGTGCCACTGCTTTGTTTTTGCATGGAGACATTATGTTCTTACTTCAAATTTCATTGGATTAAATTTCAGGAAAAGTTATCTCGCCTCACTACAAAAATGTATTTTTGGGAGTTTCTAGGTCATCCATCTCCAAAATAGCTCATGGAGTCCTCATTGGGCAAAGGTGAAATATGCTGGTGCTAAATTGCTCTTATGATTTTCTGATTTGATGCTTCTTACTTTTCTGATTCTTTGCTTAGTTTTCCATTGACACACTTTTTTCCATTTCTTTTGTATTTTTGCTTTTTTTTACTTCCTCATTGGTGGCCAGAATGCCTTCTATGCGCGGAGCTTTTCTTCCTTCACCAATGCCATGGATGTCCTTGCCCTACAAAGAGTATTGGTGCCTTTGCCACGATTCGCTTATTGCATGCTTCAGATGATAATGGCTTTGGCTAAGGATTTTAATTCCACAGATTTCATCCAACTTGGTTTTCTCTTATGTTAATGTGGCTTTTTTCTCTTTTCATTGGGTAACATTTTGAATTCTTCATAGCAGTTTATCCCTGATTCTGCATTAGGTGTGTTCCTACTCATCCAAGCATAGTACAGTCGGCATTTTTCTTTCTCTTGATTTTCCCCCACTAAGAGTGATAAGTGCTTTAGAAAAATAGTATATTTGTTTATTTTTGGTTTATCTTGTAAATATATTAATTCTTTCTTTGTTTTGTCTTTTTGGCGTGGGATGAAAATGTTTACGTTCTGTTTGCTTTTGCGTAATGGGTCTGGAACCGATTCATTTAGGACTTTGAGATTTACTGATATATTCTTACTGGTTCTTTTAAAAGAGTGTGTTGAATAATAATTTTGAATTCGTTAAAATGTTCGCTTTTCTTTAAAAAAAAGTGGTTAAAAGTATATGAAGAATCATAGGTGTTAATATGATTTTGCTTATTTTTGGAATTATTTTAGTACCCATATACTTCAACAGTTAGGCGTATAGTTAGCAAACATAATGAAAAGATGGAAAGCAAATATGGCCAAATGATTGATGCAGGGGTACCTCTTTGTCTATTTCTTTTTCCCCTGTAAATATAAGAAATGCCTTGAACTGGAAATACAGGTTCTCATTTGGTTAACTTGGTTTGAGCCAAGTGCTTTAATGAAATTTGTAACTATTTCAAATGTGTTGTGCAAATATATTTGAAGGAAGATTTAAAACCATGCAAGGGTATTTGGACCGTTTGAGAGGAGTAATTGTATTCTTATTAGCCAGCCATATGATTAAAAAAAGAAGAGAAAGAAAGAAAAAAAGATACAAAGGTGATATAAGAAGAGTATAAGTGTATTATTATTATTATTTGATTTGACATTAATATTCATATTTATAATATTTTATAACATATTAATGATTAATTGGAATTTCTATATTCATACACAAGCAAAAATTGGTGTTAAACTTTACTAAACAATCCAAGACAACAAACTATATTTAATGAAATATACGTAATGATTTACGTATTATTAATATTTACTTCTATTGATTTTATTATTTATCATTTTTTATCTCTCACACTCATTTGTTTATCACATCACCTTTTAATAGCTTTTTCTTTTTGTCTTCATTTTTTTTATCTCTCTTCCTTTATCACTTAACATCTCAAAATTAGAGTATACACTCTCAATTTTTCATGAGAAATGTTACAAATATGTGCTAACCCCCTCGTTCTTTGTCATTGGTTGAAATGGATGGCTAACTCTTCTCACATAATGTCATCATATGCAAAAATAACTGAGTACTCGCTACAGGGATTTAAATCAAATGTTTTCAATTATGTTCTACCAATAGAATATCGCCATGTTAGGAAATTAAAGATTAAAATTAAAGGAAATATTTTTAATAATGTGCGATATTCTATTGGTGGGACATGATTAAAGACATTATTTGGGGGCACATGATTTAACTCCCCTTAATCCCTTGCTTGATTGAGCATAAAACGGAAAGAAAGAAAACTTGTGAAGAGAAAACACATTTTTCAAGAATTTTTATCTTGTTTGGAACAAGAGAAAATGGGGGGAGAAGAGAAAAAAAGAAGTGAGACCCGCATAATTTAGTTTCTCTTCACAAAAATATGAAGTGTGAGAGTTTACATGTTTACCATTTTGTATTTCTGTACTCTTATGTAATCTTTGAATAAAATTGGTATTTTATACTTATACATTTTCTTTCTTCTCATTTTCCTTTCTTCTTTTCTCTCATACCAAACAACAAGTCTTATTTTTTTCTTCATTTTCATTTTATTTTCTTTTCTATTTTCTTTATTTTTTATTTTCTTTCCCCTCATCCACACAGAAGGTAAATATTGTCATTATAAAATGGAGTGAGCATTTAAAAAATAAAATAGACAGTACATATTTTTTTTCAAGAAGGGTTAAAAGACCGTCCATACTTTAATATAAAGTACTTTTTAATATTTTAAAATACAACACTGACTGTATTAGTATATTCCTTCATCTTTCCAAAAGGCAACCTAGCTATATCAAAGCAACTTTGTTTCAAAATTTAAATCAAAGAGATTAATAATTGAACCACATGGCAAAACCTTTATGATAATTGTAGTTACATATAAGTGGGTGTTTTTCACTTTAATTTATTGATATAATTGGAAGTTGATGTGAATGACACATTCTATCATTTTAAGTCATGTGCATTATTTTGTTCTTGAAAGCCTCTTTAGGAATTGCTTTCACGCATGTACATATACTCCCTTATGTCCATATATATAATTAATTTCATAGATTTTATAAAAGTATAATATAATATATCATTTTTTTTTATTTTTGAACCACTTATTTAATGATTTAACCAACAAATACCAATAATTAAAAACATGGGAAGTTTTAACATACATCATATCCTAAGTGGTGTATAATATACCACATAAAAAAATATATATAAAACTCAACCGAAAATATTTAAAATAATAATAAATTATGTATTTTGTATGTATGTATACCTCTTTTATTTTATTTCTTTTAAACTGGGGTGGATTTTAATATTCACAACTTTTAAAGTGGTATACCATACACAAGTCATAATATTATTTAATTGATTATAGCCAAAAAAAATAAGAGGTATACATACATACAAAATACATAATTTATTATTATTTTAAACGTTTTCATTTTAGTTTTGTATACATTTTTTCTTGCGGTGTACCATACATCACTTAGGAAGTGATGTATGTTAAAACTACCCTAAAAACATAAATAAAAAATAATACTAAATATTTTATAAAAATTGATGAATGTCTCAATTAAAATACATTACTATTATTTTTTAAAAATTGTGCCTTATAGTATTAAGGATAAAGGAAAATATCTTCTATAGCGCAACGAATTTAAGTTCAACTAAGGGGCGTTGCACTCCCTTGACTTAAAAATTTTATAAGTAATATATAAAATTTTAAATTTTGCATTCTCTTAACTTATATTTTTTGAACCCTTAAATTTAAATTTTTATATTTAATTTTTTAATTTTATATTTATTATATTATTAAATATAAACTAAAATTACTGTGTTTCTAAAAAGATCTTAATTTTTTTTTATTTTTTATTTCTTTTACTAAAAAAAATATAAATTAAAATTCATTCATAACACCTTTAAAAATATTACTTTTTTATATTTTTTATCTTTAATTTTTTAAAATTATTTTTATTTAAGTTGCACCCTAACTCCGGATCCAAACTCCGCCACTAATTATATAATTATTGTTGATTTGGCGACGCGCGAAGCAAGCCATGTGCGCAAAACTAATTATTAGAAGATTTTGCATCGATGCTTCCCGTTTGCACCCACAGCATCAGACATGGAATCAAGTGTGCCAACTCGTATAAAATTATATTTATTTGCTGAACGTGACATACATTAATAAATAAGGGAGTGTTTAGTTCAATTTTTTTAAGTTTATCTTCTTTTTATAAATAAAAGTTAGGTTAAATAATATTTGAGTGGATGAGATTAGCACCATTTTTATTGGGAATAGCACTATCCTTTTTAGTATATAAATTTATGATTCTTACATATAAAAAGATGATGTCACTTCCAATAGAGATAGTGATAATCCCATCCTCCTAATATTTGTGGTAAACCTCTTAGAGCTAGCTTTTTATGGGTCGATCGTAATTAACACATGAATATTCTAACTAATTTTTAAAATTTTGAATATATTTTTATTCTCTGTTAAAAAAATAGCAATTCGTTAAAATCTTAAAAGTTTTCTTCTCATTTTTGAATTATTCATTTTAATTTAATATTTATGAATTTTATGGTTATTTAAAATTTTATACATTCAATTTTTTTGATAATATCTATTTTGATAAATTTATATTGTGTTTAGTTTTTTTTAAATAAAAATAAAGTAGAGTTTTATCGGAGAATTAGTTTTTAATTACGACTTTAATTTTAAAAAAATTATATTGTTAAGTTATTTTTTTATATAACAGATATGTGACAATTAATGATAAGTAACTTATAAGCAAGTTATAAAGTAAAAAATAATAAAACTGTCAAACAATTTTTAATTTTTTTTAAACTCTAATTTTTAACTTTTGTTTAAAAGTTACTTATAAGCCAAACCAAGCAGAAGTTAATGACAACAATTTTCACAGTGACATTTTTTAAAAACGTTTTTACTTACTTCGATTTAACAAATAAAAACCTATATAATATATAGATATAAATTCCACACGTCTATATACTAACTAAATCACTCATCATGTTTGCATAATAAGTGTTAGACACTTGCTCTACGAGGGATTTGTTTACTCGTTATTCGTTAACATTATGTTTGGCCAAGAGAAAAGAAACTAAAAGCAAAGAAAAATATAAATAATAATATAACTTTCTTTATTTGAATTAAGAGAAATAAAAATAAAGATGTTAGTTTATAAATGGACGATCCATAGTGGGAAGATTCGTGTTCGAACTCTACCTATGTCAAATTTTTGGGGGTCATGCCAGCCACGCAGCGCGAATGAAATTAATCTTATTCTTAAGAGTGGAGAAACATGTGGTTATACACAAAAAGAGAAAATTCAAATTATATTTATAGATAAAACACTACCGAAAATAAGATGAATCTAACTAATAACTAATTGATATACTTAATTAATGATGATAAGAATAATCTTATAACAACTATCATAACCCTAATTAACTAACTAAATTATTATTATTCCTAATACTCCCTCTCAACTCTAATTGGTTTGTTTTGCACCAGTTAGAGTCACCTTCACAATACTCCCCCTCAACTCTAACCGACTTATTTGTTCTAGTTGAAAGTTGTCTTCATAGCCACGCCTTGTCTTTAAGCTTTTCAAGCCTCGAAGGTAATAGGTATGACTTTTCTCTTTACTCTCGCTTGCGTGTCCTCTTTTGAGTGAGCTTAAGTCTCATAGGCCACAAGACTTTGAGTCTTCCGTTACAAAATATTAGCGACAGCCAGACACTGTCGCTAATTAGCGACACGAAATTGGCTATTTGCGATGGAAATAACCGTCGCTAAATTTGCGACGTACATTTCTGTCGCTACGAAGACTAAAACACACATTTAATTATTTTTTTAATTTTGAGGAGGGGCCGACAGTCCTGGCTGTCGCTAGCTTGCGTCGGATCGGGCCGTCGCTAATAGGCATTTTTTTCAATTCCAGGAGGGGTGGGACAACGGAATCGGTTGCCGCTAATTTGTGACGGACAGAGAAATTTTTAAATTTTTTTTTTGGATGGGGGCGATCGTATTGGCCGTCGCTAATGGAGCAATTTTTAAAAAAAGAAAATTCTCCAGCAGCAAACTTATAATTCTAACAAACTTCATAGCCTCTAACACCCCGGGAAAGCAACTCCAGAAACTTGAGGCGAGAAGCTTCAAACACATCCACATTAATGGATTGCAATGCAATAAAAATAATAAATTTTTTTGCATAGTTATCCTCATAGTTTTGAGACCATGATGGTCCATTAAAAAAAGTTGACCATTATAGACGGCATCAAAAAAAAATCTCAACTCTCACTTCTACAACTTGCATACAAATAAATGGACGTCTTAGGGTACTTCCATAATAAAATTTCAATCACTTTAGAGTTTAGTCTTTGCCTTGGTATGAATTTTTTAGTTTTGTCTATTTTTCAAGGAGTTTTATTTTGGTGAATGACTTACATTTTCATCATTCAATTTGGTCTCTAATATCATAATATCATTAATATCCTTTATGCCGGTCCTAGGTGTTTTTAAGAATTATTCAAATAGGTCTAAGTTTTTTGAAAAATTCAATTTGATGCCTAAGTTTGGTTTAAAAATTTTAGCTACGCTAACCAAATTGAAATACATAATTGAAACTCAAAGATCTGTTTGATTCATTATTAAAAATTAAATGTCATGGATTAAAAAAAATTTCATCAACAACGTTGTAAATTGACTAACAGATACAAAAGTCAATGTCTAAAATGATAATAAACTCTCCATTAAAGTGAAGCCTAAATTGAAATCTCTGCCCAATAGAGTGTTTGTGTCTAAAAAAATTTCGTGTAATAGTTAATGAAATTGGTAGCTAAACTTACCCCACTAAAATAAATTTTTTTTTTGTAGTGTATAATTTTTGTGAGCAAACAACTGCGCATAATTTTACGTTTAAGTAAAAGGATTCACTAAATTTGTCACAAATTGATTATGAAATAAATTCTTTTGAATATAAATTAATTTACTTTAAATTCAATTATGAAGAATCCAACAATAAATAATTATATCCTTTAAGCACGTTAGATCATGTACAATGAGATTGCTTAAATAGTGTGCTTGTGCTAAGCAACCGTCATTAGCAAGCAACTTCTCATTACATCTTGCTGACGTGGCTTGAGTTGCTTAGTTGAGTTGCTTAAATAAACAAGTGGGACTAAAAAACTAATTGTAGTGTAAGAACATTGTTTTGTGAGGTACGCGCGGGACCCATGTGAGCTGTTTAATAATAATCTTGCATTGTAGTGTACCAAGTCATAAGATATGGGAGCAGGAGATCCAAGATTCGAACCTTGACAGTGGAGATTTAGAGGATAATAGTTTAGCTTATTAAGGTGTGTGAGTATTTGCTTATAAAAAAAAATCTTGCATTATAGTGTAAGAGTTGCTTAAATTGAAAGAATGATATGTACATACACGACCTACTAAAATATTATTATAAAATATTTGTTAACCAACTCAACTAACAATCTTACGTTGTACATGGTCTTATATAGTCATTTGAAAAATCAGATAGTATTCTCCTTCATGCACACTTGAAAAAAAAATCAATTTTAAATCAATTCATATATGTGCATGGTTTCAGCAGCTCCAAAATTGTTTTAAAAGTTGGCTTTTACACGTGCTTATTTTGTTTAAAAAATTTTAAACTTAAAACTTTCTCGTACCAACGTTTTGTGATCGATCTCCTTCCTAGTCTCATAATTTTAAGAAGGGTAGTATTTATTATATCAATATTTTTTTTTGGTTTTTGGATGTTGTTTAACAGGTGGCCTCCCCATCTGAGATTTTTTATATTTTATAAGAATTAAAATGCAAAAAATAATTTTTTAAAGACTAATTTTTTTTTATAGGAAAGTATAATAATCAGGGATCCAACCCCGTAACACCATTTATGTATATCTCCATACGTTCACCAATTAAATTACATGATTGAAATAAATAAAAATATTTTATTTTATAAAAACTAAAAACATATTTAACTTAATTTTTATTTTTTTTCATAATCCAAGAGCCGTGGCCCATGGTCCCCGAAAGGACGACTGCCAGCCGCCCCTGAGCATAATCCATTTGTCCCTTCATGCAATAATGTTAGGATTTAATTTCATGATCACATAAAGCCAACCCAAAGTTTGTTGGGCAGTCTTATTTAACTTGACTACTTGAGTTTCACACTGTGTCATCATTCCTTTAATGTTGATACGTAACATTAACTACATAGGTTTCATAGTTCTACTCAAAACTTTATTTTTCATAAAATTAAACTAATCTCATGATTCAAGTAGTATATTACTTCTTTTGATTATAAGTGATTTTTAACTGAATTATTAATATTAATAAAAATAATTAAATATAGTTAGTTGTCATAAAAATTATGTGATATGTTAATTTTATCTTTTAAATATAAAAGTATATTAATGATTTCAAGTTTACAATGTGTAAAATAGATATAAATTTAGTTATTTAATAAGGGTAAGGAAGTAAAAACATATTAAAGGCTTTATATAAAGTTATAAGTGCTTTATAAAAAAGACTACTAAAACTCTTTAAAATATGCCTTATAAATAGGATAAGAAGGAGTAATATATAATCTCCGATTCTAAATATAAGATCTTGTGAAGGAAAATTTTTGGTTCTATATATAAGACCTCTTAATTTTTTCCTTGTCTACCCTTATAATAAAAGTTGTTATATTTCTTAATCTGTGTGAATTGGTTAGAGGATCTATAAAAAGGACTAGAAGTAGTATATGAGTAATAAATGAATTTATAACACTAATTTATCATAAAAGGTTATGATAAATTAGTGTTATGAATTGGTTAGAGGATCTTAAAAAGGACTAGAAGTAGTATATGAGTTATAAATGAATTCATAACACTAATTTATGATAACCTCTTACGTTACTCTTTATTTTCATGTATATTTTCTTGTCACACTTTTTTTTGAAAAAAATAGTAAGAAAAACACTCTATTTTTAAGTAATTGTTTATAATAATACTCTATTAATTCTATTTTTTTCTCAGGTATCTTACATATCATAAATACTTGTAATATAGATATAACACTACAAATAAATTGATATTTTTAATGTTGTTTTCTTTCATTAAATTAGTTATCAATGATATAGACTTTATGTAATACATTTATTAGTTTGTATAGTTTTTAAAGATATTTATTGACTGTTTGTAAATTGAGAGTATATATAAATTATTTATACTAACATATTTATTTATTAGTAATTATATATTTATCCATTATATATATATATTTCCTCTGGTCCTTTTTATAAGGAACAAAAGACATTTTGGAAAGAAAATTTGTATTCATTATTTAAATGATTAAAAAAATATTATTTATTAAAGTTTATTGATATGTGTAAAATATGCCTAACATTGCTTATAAAAAGGATCGGAGGGAGTATATTCTAAAGGATTAATTTTATTACACAAACAATACATAACCATAGTTAATCCAACCGAAACAGTAAAAAACATTAATAAAAAATATTTTTTTCATAAGTGTAATTAAGGTTTCCTTACCATTTATCATGGTGGTGGGACATAACATAAGTCATTCAAATTCTCTTTTACACTCAATTGGATGAAAATATTATTCTCTTCGTCTCATAATATAAGTTCCAACTACCAAAATGTTTGTCTCATAATATAAGTACGTACACATAAAATAAGAAGCATTTATTGTGATTTTTTAATTTTCAAAGTCATTCAACCGAAAAAAAAATGTGTTTAAATTTAATTGGTGTAGCATCTCAATAATCTACTTAATACTTTTAATTCTAATAATTTAACCACTTTTCCGTGTAAAATATTAGTTGGGGCTTATATTATGGGACGAAGGGAGTACATCATTTATCATGCTTATAATGTACCATACAGGTTAATTTAAGTAGTTGAAAAGTAACACTCTAAATAATAAATTTTTTATTCGAATTTTTATAAAAATTAAACATATTTGCCTATAATTTTTTTTTTATAAATTTTATCATGCCTATAGAATTAATCGTCAATATTGTTGTTAGCCATTAGGTGACAATCCATTGAGTTTAATTTTGTCAATATTTGTTTAGTAAATGGCATGCCTCCATGCTAAATTTTCGAGATTTAAATTTGGATGGTTGTAGCAAAAAAAGGATTAAGAAGTCAGAACCGTAGAACTAGAAACGAAAGGAGAAAAGAAAAGGATGAAATAAACAGTATTAAAAGAGGTTAAAAGGTCAACAAACACCGGCAAGAAGAATACGCGCACAGTTGACATATTGACCACCTCAGCACACCCGTTGCGTCCGAACCAAGACGCACACCGGACGGTGCTTTTACCGGACCTACCTCTCTGGGCCCCACCCTAACTCCGAACCTCCCTAGCTTCGGATACCGGATACCCCTTTCATTCATTCACCACTATAAATTACGCCTTTGCGACTCGCCTCCACTCGACGCGTGACTCTCTCGTTCTTCGCTAACGAAATTTCTCAGGTAATTCTTCTTCTGTCTTTCTGATCTGTTTCTGATTCTGTGGAATTGTTCTGATGAAGTGAAATTCCGTATTTGCTTTCTGTTTTGTTTGTATCCTTTCGTTTGGTTGCGCGGAAAGTAAAGGTAAAATGGAAATTCTCGAGTGATCGGTTTCTGTTCCTGTTTTCTGTTTATATTTGGAGGAAAATTAGGGATTTGTTGAATAATTCGGTTGATCGATTCTCAAAACCTGATGGATTCCGGTATTTTCTGTTTGAATTCCGGTTCTCAGAACCTAATGATTTTTTTTTTTTCGTATTTGTTGTTTGAAAACTTTATTTTGTAACATTATCCATCCGATCTTTACGTCAAAGGAGTCAACAGAGACGGTGTTTTGAATTTTCGATCTAGATCTGGCCTTTTTCTTTTAATTTTTATTGTGATCAAATTTTGTTTTGCCGGGGGAAAAACTTGAGAAATTTGAATTCCTTACGAAAAATTGCCACGATTCGTCGCATGATTGTTGAATCAATGAGTCATCACAATTTCCACAATTTATTTCTACCTCTTTGACCATAAGTTTACAGAATTTTTTCTAAAGAAAAATATCTTTCAAATTTATGAAAATAATCGAATTTGTGAATCTTATAATACAGTTTTTCAAAATTTAGAACCAAGGCGTTGACTAATGCAAATTTTCGGCTTAGTAGATTGTTTTCTTAATTCATGATCGTTGTTAGCACAGATATTCTGAATTTTAGAACTGAAGCGTTGAGTAATCCAAGTTTTGGAATTATTCGATTGTTTTTAACACTGGTGCTGCGTTGTTCTTGTTGATTTATTTATGGCGCAGGTTAAGAACAAGGATCAGAGTAAAGCTGAACAAGATGGCATTAGTCTCTGGAGGAAGATCATCACTAAATCCCAATGCTCCTCTTTACATTCCAGCAGCATTCCGTGAAGTGGAGGATTTTTCTCCAGAATGGTGGCAGCTGGTAACAACACTAACATGGTACCATGATTACTGGCTCAGCCAGCAACACGATGCGGGAGCCTTTTATGACAACATTAGTGAGGATGGATTTGATGGCGATGATGTGGTTGATTTGCTTCCTGACGCTTTTGATTTTGATGCTAGTGACGAAGATCTCTCTGTTTTGGAAGCTCAGCTTGAAGAGTTTATTCAATCATCTGAAATCCAAGGTAAATAGTTTGAAGCATTCCGTGTTTGTTTGCTTTCATGGTAGTAGAATTGAATTCAGATCAGCCTGATTTTATAATTGTGTTTGAATTTACTTGAAGTTTGTTTGGATAACACATACCAGTAAAGTGTTTTTTGTACATAGCTACCTAAAATTTACTTAGAAATGTGAGTAAAATTGATTTTCCTTCACAAAAGCGTGAATGTGTTTCTACCAAAACCATGATTTGGATAAGATAATCAATTATCCCAAGGTTCATCCAAACATATTATAATTGGTGAAAATGCAGTTTGATCAAACCAAATTCATGGTTTGCAGATTTGAGAAGCCGTTTGCGTTTTCGTTTCTTGTTTTATGTGTTTTCGTTTCTTGTTTTATTCTGTTTCCCGTTTATTGGAATTTGTTTTGAAAAACTGGCAATGACTCCAAACACACTATTAGGTTGTTGAAATCAAAATTCAAATTCAGTTGCGTTTTGTTACGTCAATGAAGCAACATCAAATGCATGAGCTTAGTTTTCATCCACTAACGTGAGAATTGAATTTTTCAGATGAAACTGGACCCAATGAAGCGACATTAACTGCATGAGATACTCAGCCATAGATGGAGCTTCCAACACATCGTAAAAAAAAGAATGTCACGTCTTTAGCTTGCGGTCAATTAGCTATTTTACCTTGTTATCTCTAGCTTTAACTTCCTGTAACTCCTGTATAGGCAAGGTTTCATTTTCAACTTTCAATCAATCCTCTGGCTTTCCCAAAGTCTATGATGGTAAATAGGGAAAGAAGAAAATCTGTGACTATATTTCATGTACTAATGTTGTAAGAGCTGCTACAACAAGTGTTCAAATTACTAAAGAGAAAAAAAAATAGAATCTCTTCGGAATTTGTTTTATCATGACTTTCTACCTAAGCTTCAACTTGAACACATTTAACTCCGTCTGTGATTGTTTTACAGTTAGCAAATTATGGTTTGGACTAAGGAGAAGTTAATTTTTTTTTTCACCTCTACTTAAATTATGGTTTGAAACTTAAAATCGTAATGAAACACAACTCAACTATGATTTGGCTAAGCAAACACTTTGTCATGGCCAAATTGAAAGAAACATTATTGTTTTATCCCTAACCTTGTTTGGTAAGATGAAAATGAATAAGATAAAAGAAAATTTAAAAAATACACCAATTATTATTTGATTTTTCTGTGAAAGTTCACATAGATCCTTTATATTTATGGTGCATTTGAGTCCTCCACCTTTTCATTATTGATTTATTTTAATCTGAGTTAAATGTTGATATCATTAACAAAAGTCTAATGTGACATGTAAATTAAAATTATCAGATTCTCATTTTGTAGGTTAAAAAAAACATTTTTTTTTATTGAAAATAACGTAATTTACAAAAGTGCATCATAAGAAAAAAAAACGATGTTTTGAATTATATGTCATTTAAGCAATAAAATAACAAAATTTAACAATATTTTAGGTGTTCTAGTTGTCTTTTGACTTGTCACGTTAAATTTTTGTTAACAGTGTTAACACTAAGTTAACACCCAGATCAAAATAAATCATAAATCTTAAATCAAAAAGTCAAAAACTTACATACTGCATTAAAAATGTTAAAGATCAATTTGAACAAATTTCAAAAAGCTAATAAATAATGTGATCCTCTTCACTTAAAGAAAATTATCCGAGAAAAGAGATTTAAAGGTATGAGAAATTTAAATTTTGTCTTTAATTATCAACATTTTTCTTCTAATTTCTTTTAAACATAAGTAAAAAAATTGTATAATTATCCATATTTTTCTTTACTTTCAATTTCTTTCCTCGGTAAAACTCGATTTAGAGCTCAACTTCAACGGTAGTCCAAGAATATTTCGACACGAGACTGTCTGTCTCACTTTGTCAGCAAAAAGTGGCGTGACACCATAAAAAATGGGCCAAGGTATGTCCAAGGGTAATCAACAGACCACATATAAATATATTCGACTCTTCTTTCTTTCACAAATAATAATAATCTTCTTTTTCTTCCTAGTGTAAAGTTAATTAACACATAAAATTTGGAAAACTACATCCCAAAATGCAGATATTACCTCTATAATATGTACATTAAAAAACGCAAGTCTCACGACTCGTCTGAAAATTACACAATCAACTACTGTGACAACTATACTGCATCTATACTCTGTTTTGGAGGGCGATATCACACCAACTAGAAGAGACAAATGGGAACAAAAGCTTCTAATTGCAAACATATTTTGCCTCCTAAACACGCCAGTTCAGTTACAGCTTCTATTCGCATCGTTAATGAAAGCCAGAGACAAAATTCTCGTCATGCAGATAGCTCTGCCTCTACCCCCACCCCCACGAATTCTGCGTCCGCGTCTTCAAGTTGTTTCCTTCTTTGAGCTTCAAGTCTTGTTTGGCTGCCAATAGCATCGGAGATGGCTTTCGGTAACCAAAAACCTGGTTTCTCAAGGGACGGTGCCCGGTCAAGAACCAAAGGTTCTCTCAAGGTTACTTCAACTCCATCAAAGGTCCATAGTTTCATGGTTGCTTCACCTTTGAGACCCAAAGAAAACCAGCCTAAACCGGCTATTGCTATGTCAATGCTGTTGACATCCCAACTAGATCCTGTCGCTTTTACTTCCCTTTCTTGCCATGTGCCTAATTCGGCAGCACGGTCTTTACCAATGGGAGGCTGTGATAAGAATAAAATGAAAAGAAATTAGGTGAAACATCGACTACATGCAGTTTGGAAGAAAGATGAATAGAGCACAATTTTGTTTTATACCATGAAAGTTATGTAATCTACATATATATAAACCTGAAACCAAGTCAGCCTACACTCCTCACTTTTATCTTTTTCACATGGAAGTAAATCATACACACATCTAAGATCTCAACATATATCAAGGTTAAGTGGGAGATGCAAGATCATAAAGGGAGCAGGACAGCAAATAGCGAAAGACGAAAGTATAATTGTTTCAAGTAGAAAATCCCTTCTTCTCTAGCTTATGCATATTATAATGACTACCTAGATTTATTATGATGGAATTAGGCATGAGCCAATTAAACAAAGTAAATAAGATGGCAAACCTAGGACATGATACACTTTTCAACCACCTGAGTACAACAAAGTATAAGATAGTTTATTGATAGACACATATTTAGTTTGGTAGGAGAGCCAAAAAAGGTTTACCTGCAGCCTGACTCCAACATGATTACTCCAAACCTCATCAGCATTTTCAATTTTCCCCATGTGAAGAGAAAGACTTTGTGATGCCCAAACTGTGACATATATTGTTTCAACAGAGGCTTGAATAAGGTCAAGTCTCGACAAGCCACCTACGTGTACAGCCTGCCCTACCTATAAATCAAAACCAGCATGTAAGGTTCTAACTGCATTTTTCCTTTATTGAAATATAAATATATATAAATATACATACTAGTTATGCAATCTCTATTCAGTATGCAAATTCAAGGTTCAGAATCTTCAGATGCCAAATAATGACCAGAATTGTTATGCAGTGAATGAAAACATAACACTTAAAACAAATCCCATTTCTGGTTAGCTCTTAACTGATGAACATGCGCAAAACACTCATATAATCAATGCAAGAAAATAAAAACACCCCTGACGACGAAGTTACATCCAGAATAGAGAACAGTGATAGCAATAAGTAACTTGCCTTAACTCTATATGTCCGAGGACAGAGTTCCTTCCGCATCTCAACCATCTTTTGCTCATCCCGGTTCAATCTCATTGACATTAAATATGGATGCAACAGTCCTGGAGTGTCAAACATCTTAGTCTTAGCTGACAAAATTCCTCCAATTCTCAAGATCCCAAGCGTCGTCCCAGGAATTGGAGCTTCAGTGAGCTTTGTAACTTTAGCTCCTTCTTTCTTTGCTAATGCATTGATTAGAGTAGACTTCCCTGCATTTTGAGCCCCAATCACCCACACATTCCCTCGAGGACCAGCCAAATTCTTCACGAAAGACAACAAATTCCTTACACCTAAATCCTTCCGAGAACTGACCAAATAAACCCCACTTAACTTGGGTGCTCCTCCAGCACTTGCACGGTGCCGAACCCATCTATCTAACCTTGTAGGAGAAACCTGTGACGGAAGGAGATCAACCTTTGTTGCCACAAGAACAAGCTTCGGCAGTTTTTTTCCCTGCTTGGAATTAACCTGGATTCCTTCCAATGCCTTGAACAACGATTTCACAGCGGTTCTAGGGAACGAACCATCAAAATCAACACAATCCACAACCATGACGACCACAGTTGCACTGCCACTACCAGAAGGGTTCATCAATCGAGTTGAAATCAACCTATCAAAATCAAAATCCGGTATCAAATTCTCAGCAGTCTGGTTTTTCACCTGGCCATAATTTCTCAAGGAATGGCACCTAGCACATACAGTAACCTCTTCTTTCACCTTTTCAGCCTCCCTAGCCATCCTTTTCTTCTCAGCTTTGGACACCTTCTTCTTCTTCACCCTCTCGATAAACTCCTCGGTAACATTACCATACCCTACCCCTGCAGGTGCAAACCCATCCAATTCCAACTTATCATCCTCTTCCTCCAGTAACTTAGCTTCCCACTCATCAGAATCCCAATCTAACTCATCTGATAACCCATCATTTTCATCTTCAAGCTCATTCTCAATGCTATCAGAAAACCCTACTTCATCATCATCATCATCCTCTTCCACATCATCATCACCAAATTCAAACCCATCATCCTCTTCTGAAAACTCTTCCACTTTCACCTTCCTCTCTTGATAGTACCCAGGAAGGTTAGGGTCCTTATCTTGCATAAATACTCCACAACCAGGGCAAATGGGTCCACGAGTTTCATCTTCATCTCTCCCTTCACTCAAAAATGGGTTTCCACCATCTCTCCTAGGGGTTGTTTTAGCGTGATTTCTCTGAGTGGAGCTACCGTTAACCGAAAAAGCAATAAAGGGAGAAACTTTCTCAAAGCGCTTGCTAGTATCTATACTCAATCCACAGAAAACGCAAATGGGTATCAGAAAAATGAAGAGAGGAATTGTAGAAAACTGAAACAAGCGAAGAGGATCAATGGAGGAACTTACCTATAGAATGGCGAAAACATGGAACTGCGTGCTCTGGCGTATTGTTGAAGATGGTAAGCTTCGAGCTGAGCTTAGTGGAAGGGAAAATGATTGTGGATAACAAGATAGCCATAGCTCCGGGATTCGAATAAGCGAAACAGAGAGAGATAAACTGGTTATGTTCAACTGGAAGAGGGATGAGGGTAAGGCAAATCTGGTTATGTGAAATTTAAAAAACAAAAAAAGAAATGGTTAAGATGTTTTAAAAAAAATTTAATGACTGGGTACACAAAAAAAAAACATCATTTATTCCCAACTTTATAGGGTTATACCACTTAAGGACTTAACTACTAAGGTGTCTTCTATGTAGGTTCCTAAAGAATGAGATCACGGTGGTCTATCATGATCTTAAAAGGTATTTTTTCATCAATTCAACCGTTAGATTAAAAATTTAGATACCGTAGATTAACTGTGTAAAAATTTAAACAATTTAAAAATTTGCAGATACGTAATCTAACTGTAAATATTTTAAGTATATATTATACGGTAAAATAAAAACTAGTTCAATAAAGTATCAAATGGATTTCAAACTACCTAAATTTTTATATGGTTGATCTACATTATATAAATCGTCAATAGAACGATTGAATTGGTAAAATTCACTGTAATAAATGATGTAATTTACTATGGACCACTGTGGTCTCTTTTATTCCAAAACCACCCTAAAAGCCACCAACTACATAACATATGAGAGAAAGCAAATAAGGCTTTCATTTTATTAAAGATAATACACATTTATCTTTAGTATTAATGTCGTCAACATAAATTCAATATGACACGTTAAATGCTATATAAAATCTATAAACTACGACGTTTTGGTGTATACAGGTGAGATTAATTAAAAAATTAAAGAAAAAACCGAAATAGTCTCTCATCTCTAGAGAAAAAAATCAAACGAACAACTGAAATACCTAAATTCAGTCTATACTATCTGAAATACCTAAATTCCCAAATTCGAAAATCTCCAATCTTTAAATCCCTAATCCACGGACCAACCTTCACCTCTCTGAATCTTTTAGCCTTGCACTCGTGGAAGAAGAAGGAGACCCCAAATTATGTAATCCTCAAACCCTAGATTTAATTCTAAAATCTCCTATCTGAATCTACGTCCTTGAACTTTATTTAAGAATATAGGGATTTAGTTAAATATTTTATACTAAACCAAATGACTTATTTGCATCACTATGTGTAACTTTAAAGATTTTTCTAAACATTTTATAACATAATTACATATGGACTATATTGAACTTTATTCTCCCACCACTCTCACTCTCCCTCACCCTCTCCACTTTCAACTCTCAAGCTCCTATCTCTTCACAAGAACAAACACTCTCTTCTCCTTATTATCTTCTTGCATGTGCTCATTCCCTCTTCCTTAGCTCAAATTATTCAAATTCTAAAGTATAATTGGTCTAGCAACCTTAATTCTTCGCTCCATTGCAACTCTCTCCCCACTTGGAGTTTTGATTTTAGGAACTAGGGCTTCAAGAAACTAAGGAGCAAGAGAAGAGGCAAGGCAAGGAAGTGGTGGAGATTGAAACTCAATAGCTATAGAGATTGAAGCTTGGGGAACAAATTAAAGATTAAAGATTAATGTAACCCCAACCCAAAACCCGCTCACTTGAATTTGTTGAATTGAGCCCCCTAACCTAGTTGAATGTGAGTTTTTGATGTGTGTGGTGAATGGTATCTTGCTTTTGATATTTGAATTGAAGAAATTATGAACATGTGAATTGTTTATTGAAATTCAAATGATTGTTGTTGAGAAAACTTGTGATTTTGATTGGTGATTTTTTATGTTAAAAGTTACAAATGGAACTTGCTATAATTGATGCAATGTTAATTGAATGTTGCCTTGGATTGTGATGTGTTTGAGGAGTCAAGTGGGCAGGAGTAAGTTTGGATTAACTTAGATTGTATATGGGATCAAGTGCTAAAGTCCCGAGTTTTTGAAGCTGACAATCAAGCCTCCCCTGGCGCTTGGGCCTCATAATTGCATAGGAAGATTCCAACTCTAGGAAAGCTGGCACTTGAGCGCTAGATGTCCAGAGAAAATCTCAGGCTTTAGCAATTCTCATGCTTGAGCCTGAGCTGACACCCAGGGACGGATCCAAAAAAACTTGTTGGGGGCCAACTTTTTGTGATTGGATAACGAAATCTAAACATATAGAGAATTTATTAATAAAGAGAAAAAATATATTTAAAAACAAGAATTTAAAAATGAAATAAAAATAAAACAGAGAAAAAGAAGATAGAGAAAGATAGAGGAAAAACATCAAAAACAAAACAAATGCCTATACTTGGATTCGAGCCTGAGACCAAATGGCAAAAGACATGCACTTTGACTACTACACTATACAGATTTTTAAGTTTGTGTGCAAAGTATAATGTATATAACAAATAATGTTGGGGGGGGGGGGGGAAGGGCAAGGTCCCCTTGCCCCCCCCTTAAATCTGTCCCTGCTGACACCTGAGCGCCCTAATGCTTTTTAATCAAAATATAGTTTCATTTATGGATGACAAAAAAGGTCAGGCCCAACAGGGTGGTAAAATTAGCCAGCCAACCCTTTGTGGCCTGTCCCATTAAGCTCGCTAGTAATGTGGGCCATGGGCGGGACAGGGACGGGCCAGCCTGTGGGCCCTTTTATGTTTTTTAAAAACAAACATATTTAAGACATATTACAAAAACTAGACAACAAAAAGATTTTAGACAAAAAAAAAATCAAACCAAAAACAAAACAGATTCTCAACTAAAGAACAAAACATATTTTTTAAAAAAAAGATATAAATAGATTTTCTTTTGGCAAGTTAGACAGGTCAACCTGCGGCCCATCTAGCCTTTCAATACGTGGGTTGTGCTGAATATTTTGACCTGTCTTTCATGGCGAGCTAGTTCGGCCCACCCCGTTTTGAGCATGCTTTCGGCGAGCCGGGTCATGGCGAGCTGGGCCGGCCCGTTTGACCACTCCTGAATTCCATTGCTTTCTATATACCTTAATTGACTTATCCAAGCACTTCCTAACCCTAGTATTGAATTAAAAATTAAATTAAATACTCCACACTTTCTACTATCATATTTTTTATTCATCAGTTGCTTAACCAAAGAGAATGTGAGATAGATAGTAAAATAAAAAAGAAAATGTGATGGTTAATGAATTATTTGACTTTAACTACTATTTTTTAATTTTGATGATTCTAATTAAAAGTCATTTATATATAAAATAAAATTGGAGGAGTACTTTCTGAAATATAAATATATCGTTTTTTCAATTTTTTTTGTACATATAAATATGTTGCAACTTGCGCGATGACAAAAATACCACTACAATTTGACTTCAGTCTCCACACGTACGGGCACTCCATTTCGCTTTATAAATAAGAACAATAGTGCTTCTCGAGCTTCGTTGCCAAGTTAAACCAAACGCCAAAACAAGAAAATATGGCGCCAAAACGAAAACCTTCATCTCCAATCTCTATTGGTGAATCTTTAAACCCTAGAATTCAAAGGTTTTGATTCAGGTGAACATTTCTAACCTCCATTTTTTTCCTTTTCATTATGCAGGTAACTGCGAGATTACGGTCGAAGCCAGCCGTTTCACCTGCAATTCCGATTCAAATGGCCTTTCAATATCTTTACCCCGAAGCGGGAAGATCAAAGTATCAGGTATTTTCGATAAATCTTTTATTTCCCTCACCAATTAACAATTGGAGTTCGGTTTGAGTGTATTTGATTGTGTTACTGTTTCTTATTCATCCCTTTAAGCAGTGGCACAAGATGTTTCTGCAAACCATGAAAACGCTTCTGAGGATTTCAGGGCCGGAGATAAAGGTACAATGTTACACTTACACATTATTCATTATTATATAATCTCATGCATGTAATTAATAGTAACTAATAGTTGCGGTGATTTTAATGTCTGCTGTTTGGTTTATAGTCACAGAACACGAGTTTGTGATTGTTAGTCCTAAAGATGTTGACGGTATTAGCAAATCCTACCTTCAGGTAACACCCATCTCTGCGTGTGCTTGTGTGACGCCAGTCTATCTCCACCTCTTCTAGTACTTTTGAAAATGAGAGGATAAGAATGAGAGATTGTGGAGTAAAATTCCATTCATGACTTATTCATTTTTATAACAATCATGTAAACTTGTAAATTTGGAAATAAGCTAATAACTTTCTCATCCTCCATCCAAATTGTCTTTGTAATTGGATTCGCAGGAGGTATTACAAATGTATATGATAGAGCTACCTGGAATGAATTTTGCTGCTAATACCGGAAAGAAATCCAAGTTTCTTGAGAGATGTGTGACTAACGGGTATTAGAAACTTCTCATTTTCCTTGTTTCTCCTGCATGTTTATAATTCTTATCTTCCACGGTAGTGTGGCTGCCAGTTCCCTAACCATGCTGATTTTAGCAGTATATTTATATTGTGTTTTTTACTTTTCTGAACTCTTACACCAGTTTTAACTTTTAACTGAAGGCTTTGTTTTGTATTGGTATTTTTGGCTGACTGTAAGGTGTTAAAGAAGCTTTTGTTTATTAATCTTTTATTCCTGCAGGAAATATCGAACACTACTTTTGAAATCCGGTTCTGTTGCAAATTCAGGAAAGGTATAAACATTTGTTAGACGACCGTAAGTCAATCACAGATTGGAGGGAACGATTTGTGTAGATGTTTTATTTCTAAGCCTACTTTTTTAAATTTTCTACAGTACAGCCGTGCAGCCATGATTAGCTTAGGCTGCATTGCACTATCCTATAAAATTAAATATCTAGACATTACTTCTGTTCATATTACATAGGCAAATTTTAGTGAAGCTTGTGTCTATTTCTTATAAGAGAAAACCTTTTTAATCCTGAGAATCTTATGAGTCCATTAGATTGTGTATCAAATTACATAATATATTTAGTCATCATTGATGGAATGGTTTGGTTCTACAAGCAGGTTGACATTGTCGCACTGATTATCTCTTCTGATATTCTTTCATCTTTGAACCATTGGGCTTTGAAATTGAAATAAAAGAAACATAATGTTTTACTATCTTCAATTTTGAGCTAAACAAGAACGGTTAACTTTGGAAACTAGAGAAATATAGCAGTACATGTATAATAACTTCTTAACTTATGATTAACTTTTTTTACAGGTTATAGCTGCAATTACATACCAAATCATCCCTGCAGATACAGAATATGCAGAGATCCCACTTGCAGCTGTCAATGCAATCTATCAACGACAGGTCTCTTCTAATTTTTAAATTTTCTTATTTTCTCAGTCTTAAGCTCTTCTATGGAATGATCAATTGCAGAAACATCCTTTTTGTTCTTGTAAACATATTTAACGTAAAGCTTCTGTTGTTCGAATTGTAGTTTACTGATGTTTCTTTCATACAATAAATCTAAGTAGAAACCAACATGAGAATTATTCTTAGTAAACTGGTTTAGGACAAACTATATGGTGAAATTTTACTGGATCTTCATGTTTCCAAGGGCTCAACTGTTTTGGAACTTATTTGGTTTTTTCATGTTGATGCCAAGATAATGCTTCCTAAAATGGTCCTATGGTATGCTGCATTTGGATACTGTTTCTTCCCATTTATGCGTGTCTCAATTTTGTTGAGCTTTATCAACTTACATGACACTTTAAACCTTTTCCTGGTTCTCCTACTATTGTCCTCTGTTGTGTGTGTTTACATGGTTAGGTGCTCACAGCAAACATCAGTACAATTAATGGGTTCAAATAAGGTTACAATTACTGGATTGAAATAAGGCTTTTTTCTCAGTTAATTACTAGTCAATATCCTGCAGGGTTTTGGTCGTCTATTGTTTCTAGAGCTATCAAAGAGACTTCAAAGTGTCGGCGTTCGCTCTATTTACTGTTGGGGAGACAAAGAATCTGAAGGATTTTGGCTTAAACAGGTCATTCAGAAATGAAATTTCTCTACAAGCTTTATAAGATCAGTCATTTTTGGATGTTTATTCTAAGCATGATTGTTATGTATTTTTTATTCTAGAATATTTGATAGTGTGTGATCATCTCGCAAATGCAGGGGTTTATAACAATAGCACAGGTGGATACCAAAGGTAGAGCCCGCAGGTTACCTGTAAAAGCTGATATTCGCAGATCATTATGCTTTCCTGGCGGTTCAGCTCTCATGGTTTGCCTCCTTAGGAAGGAACCCTTAGCTGATGATGCTAACTCCGTGAAGTGTCTCCCTTCACAGCTTCATCAGAATGGCGTTACATCAGATATTGCTGAAAACGAGCAGCTTGAATTATCAGGAGAGTTACGTGTTGATTTGAAAATGTTAAATCAATCTTCCTATGCAACAGAAACAGATAAAAGTCAACCTGAAGCAATGGTGAAAGATGGATCTTCAAGAGAGTATGATAAACTCAATGGTAGTGCATCAATCTTTCTGTCTTCCATATCTGATTTCTGATTATTGTATAATGTATAATTTTAATAATCTCTTTACTTTTAGAATTAGGAAAGAAAAAGGAAGTAACCAAAATATCCTTTATATGGACTATTTGATATTTCATTTTTTTTTGGTAATCTTTTACACTTTGAACAGGGTTTGCCAGTCACAATCCTAAGCACTGCTCCAGTGACATTGTTTCTTTTGCCACAGCAAATGATGATAGACAAGCCATTGATGAAGATTGTTCAGAGGCTAGAATTGATGCTAATGCTAAGTATTGTTCTCAATCTACAAAAGGTGCAAAGAGGGCCTGGGAAGCCTCTTTATCCTCGTTGAAATCCAAAAGAGTGAAGGGAAGCCAGTTGATTGACTGTGAATCAGATTCTAGCTGGGCTTTTATCTCAAAGACTGAAAAGGCCAATTCTTGTTTTGTGGAAATTCCTCAAGTTTATCCTTTGATTACAAAAAAAGATGAAAAAGGTGTAGAGGATCACTTGCTTGTAGAAGCTCCCACCGGCATAGAACTGCCATCAACTACACAATGCTTTAGAATTATGTTGATGAATATCGCTGATGATGCTAAAAAGACACATCTTACAAAGGTGTGTGTTATTACCCAAGCATTTAATAAATTCTTTAGTAAACTGATGGGTGACATTTGTTTTTTGTTTTATTGGTTTGTTTAGAGATCTGGTCACTTCCTTTTGAATGTATTAAAATTTTGAAGGATCTGTTTATTGAAGCTGGCAAGATAAAAGGGTTCATTTGAAGCCTCCAATAATTTTCTCTTCTATTTTTCTCTTCTCCAATACTGTGGTCTTGACTTTTTTTTTTGTTTGACCTTGACTACCATTTGATTTTTTTTTACATATAGGTGATTGAAGACCTTGGTGGAACTATTGCATATGATGGAAGTATAACCACTCATGTTGTCACAGGAAAAGTGAGAAAAACTCTGAATTTCTGCACTGCCCTCTGTTCAGGGTAGGTTCAAAATTATATTCCCAAAATGCTAGCACGCCTAGTTTCATTCTGGGATTTAATTTGTAGTAAATCTAGCTTTATTTATCCCAAAATTTTCGGTTAGATGAGATCTTGGCTGCTCTTGGTATTTAGAGAGTACTATTGATAAAAAATGATTAAAGGAAAAAATAATCAAATCTAAACATGCTGATAATGTTTTTATAGTTTGATTCTTATGAGATTGTTCTTATCATTCATTAACGTATGCCCTACAATTTTTTTATCTGCAGTGCTTGGGTGATCTCATCAAGTTGGTTAAAAGAAAGCTTTCGTGAAGGCAGATTTGTTGGTAGGCTGGATCAAACTATATATTTTGTATCTAATTATTATTCAGGATAGCTTACACACTTAATTTTAAAAAATGAATATGCAGATGAATTGCCTCACGTACTGAATGATAAGGATTATCTGCTGAAGTACAAAAATGATTTAAAAAGTGCAGTTTTACGAGCAAAAGCTAGCCCTCATGCTTTGTTTAAGGGGTATGATATATGTATTGGGGCTCATGTTCAGACTCCTGCCAAAACACTTGCTGCTATTGTCGGGTCCGCTGGTGGTAATGTAAGTCTTTTTTATTTCTGTATTAAAAAAAAAAAAGCAAACTTTAAGCTCTACTGCATCTGGAATTCCCCACAACTTTTCTTGGTTAATTTTCTAAAAGCATGAAGTATTCAAAGTTAGAGTGATTGTTGCCACATGGTGTGAATTCTCTTTAGAATGCCTATCTATCATATATTATCCAAACCTTCAGGATTCAAATTTGAAGTTATCAGTAGAGGAAGTACAAATTCCACTCATTTCGGTGGTTCACTTTGGTTACTCAAGACTCTGTTGACAAAATGAGTTTAATGTATGTATAATTGTTTGACTATCTACAATCCAAGTGTTTATGGATTTGAAAGTTGTTGGTCGGTTATGTGATATGTTGTTTCAGTTTAACCACAGAATTGAAATGCGGTATACTTTCTACCCAACATGTTAATTTCAGTCACTTTGTCTATTTTATTCTTTGTTTCTTATCTCTTTGAAGACAATAAAACCCGTCAGTATAATGGAGTAGAAACTTATTGACCTGCCTACCTTAATGATTTCATTCATTATGTTTCATTAACTTAAGAATTGATTTATTGAGTATTATTGTATCCTCAAACAGTTTTTGATACTGGACCTAGAGAGTAGCGGCATTATCAAATTTTATGGACAAGTACTAAAGTATAACATTCATCAAATTCCTTTATGCAAAACTTATGCTTCCTTGTTTTCATTTTTGTTAGTATGTTTTGACTTGGAAAAACAAACTATGCCAAGAACTATTTATGGATGCATTTTTGGATGTTACTGTTTTTTATGCCCCCTCCTTCCATTTAGATAGAAGAGCTTCAGTTCAGAAGCATCTTGGGTGTGTGTGCCCATATATAATGTTCATTTAACGATACATTCAGTTTCCCATGTGCCATCTAGGAACTGAACCTCGCCATTTACCTAATTTCATTTGTTTTTTTTTATTAGGTTATTAGTGGACTCGAAAATGTAAACGAAGCTTCAAAAACAATCTTTGTGACGTGCGAAGAAGATACAGAAGAAGCAATGATGGCTGCAAAGAAAGGTATACGGACTTTCAGTAGTGAGTGGTTTATGAACTGTGTCATGAGACAAGAGCTTGACTTGGAGGCCTCTCAATTTGCAGAATCCTTATAAGGGTGTTAACATACCCAGTGATCTTTATGAATCGGTATATAAGAATTTCTCTGTATCTAACAGTGTTTGCGTTTAATTTATATAAATAAAGTTTTTAGGAAAAAGAACTGGTTAACAACTTGCATATTCTACATTTTTTTTTTTAAAATGTGTCATGCGCGTTTTTATTTTCTTTAAAAAATTAGCTTCCAACCGAAATATAACGTATGGGCAAAACCAAATTTGAGTTTCGGGTTGAAACTAAATTTGAGTTTCTGGTTGAAATCAAATATCACACGGATTGATACTAAATCGGATTTTCAACTATGGTTTAAATTGGTTGAGTTTCCGGTTGATACCAAATTTAAAAATATGGTTCAAATTGAATCTTAAAATATGGTTAAAAGAAGAATTCTGAATTTGGTTATAACTCACATTTACATTTATTTTGGTTCAACTTGTCAAACAATTTAACAATAATTCAAATGTGTAAATAATATGGAAATGAAATAAAAAACTTATCAATTATATATTCTTTGCACAATGAAAAACATACTAATTATGTACTCCCAATGAAAAATTTAACAATTATATACTCACTATTCCATATATAATTTATAATTTGGTTTCAATCATATTTTAAAATTTGGTTTCAATCAAAACTCAAATCCAATTTTAATCGAAAATTCAAATCTAGTTTTGTCTGGAAATTATATTTTGTTTGAAGGCTAATTTTGAAAAAAAAAATGTGTTGTGTATTTTGAAAGAGGTGTGGTGACTAGAGTTACTCGAATTGGGATTAGCACTACTTCACTTGGAAATGATACTACCTTTTTCGGAAATAAATCACCCTTGTTTTTTCGGACAGCAGCGTCTGGAACCACGTTTTCCGACGTTGCTGTCCAAAAATGGATAGTGTATTTTCCAAATGGAATGGTGCTAATCCCAGCTGCCTATGCAAATGTGGGTTCATATCTTCTCTATTAGAAATGAAGAAAATCTTAGCCATTAAATTTAAAAGTCAGAGTAAATGATATTAAAAAGAAATGATGTAAAAAATAATAAGTCATTAGATAGAGAAATGAAAAAAATAGAAAGAATATGAACCCTACAAAGGTTTTAATTCAAATTTTGTTACTTCCATTGTAACATATTTATATATAATTTACAAATTTGATCTGTTTTTTTAAAAGATTTTAATTCAACAGTTAAGTTGATAAAATTTATTATTCTTACGCCCAAAAAATATATTATTCATAAAAGTATATAAAAAGTGCCATTTTACTAAATTTCATACACTAGTCAATTGATCAAACTCTCTCTCACCAAAAAATTGATCTAACTCTGTGAGTATGATTTGGTTAACATAAATCATTGGATGACAGCGGTATCATTCTACATTTATTTTAAAATCGTAAAGGATTTAAATCCCTTCACCTCTGCCTCCTAAATTCTTGTTTTCACTGTAAAAAAACAGGATTGCCTCACAAATTTACTGTGGGCCTTTAAAACGCATGTTTCTATGTGAGTGCTCAGATTGTTTAGGACTCTTCTCCAAATTAGGGTGCGCACAACACCAATTTAATGTTTTTTTGGTAAAAGAAATTTAGCCTGAGAGGAAGATGTCTTAATTTAAGGTATGAAAAATCTTGGATTTAAAGAGTGTTTATAGGAATATTTATATTTATCTGACCCAAAGGTAATAAATAGAGGCTCCAATTTACAACTTGTCAGATGCGAAACCCAATTTTGTTTCACTTGACCAACCTATTTGTGTTTCACACAAATTTAATATGGTGTCATTCCTCTTGATTTTTTGCGCGCTTTAGAATTTAGGGTTTAGAGAAACTTAGAATTGTTCTTTATACTTTTTGAGATAGTTTTTTGGATTTTGCTAAATAATACTCTTAGAGCACTTGTCAAGGTTATTAGAATTTAAAAAGTAAATATGTTTCTTATTACATTTGACTCGTTCTAAGGGCACTAGATAACATTTGCTTAGTTTTTTTAAAAAAATTTAGATGAGCTTTTCTAGCATTTTTTATAAAAAAAAAGTTATCCAAAAATATATTATGAATTCTTTTTAAAAAACTAATCCAGTTTTTTTTATTAAAAAAAACTTATCAAGAAATTTTCAGATCAAGTTTTTTAGAAAGTGGAAAGAATAACTTTGTGCTTCCACGTATAAGGAAGAGTAAAATAGGTATATCATATAATTTATTTAAAAAATTATGTAATTAACAATTTTTATCAATATACGTAGGTAAGTATGTGTTATAATAAAGACGAAATGAAATGATAAAGAGAATAATAATAACTTTAAAAATATATATATTTTTTAAAATAATAATATATTAATTATATTTATTGAATGTCTTTTTAATAAATGTGATTGTCTTTGTAGACACTATAATAAGTAAGTAAGGCAGTAATGACTTGAAACAGTAAGAGAATATATGAAACACCATTATATTCAGATTTGGCTTACCAGCAAAACAGAACACCTAGTGAGCAATCTATATACACACTTCTTTTTATTTTATTATTTTTTTTCAATCTCTCTTCTTGATTTATCTTTTTAAATTCTTTTTATTATATTCATTGGATTGTAAAGATACAAAGGAACCTTCATAAAATAGTCCCATAGAGGGCACATCAAACGAGGCCTTCGTGAAGTTTGAGAAGAAGGAATTTTGATTTTATTAAAAAAAAAAAACTAAAGTTTTTTATAAAATTTTTACTCTCTTAATTTTAATAAGTATTTTCTATTTTTAATTAAATATTTACTTTTTGAAAATAAATAACACTTATTAAAATTAGGAAAATGTTAAATAGTGCCTTCAGAACACTAATTAAGATTATAAAAATAGTAATAATATTTTATTAAAAATAGTAGAATTTAATGTTTCGAAACTTAAAAATCATATAACAAATACTTTTTATAGTAACTCATTATTTAAGAAAATATATTTATTGTTCTTTAACAAGTGCTCTTAGTATAACACTTAAAATTAAGTGGACACGAGAATTTATAAGAAAATTTAATAAAAAGATTTAATATTATTTTTTATTAAAATAATAATATAATAATACTACTGATTAGGATTTTCAGCTGATCCATCGGTGACATCCCATTCTTAACCAATGTTGACGTGGCAACAAACATAGTACTATCCTTTCTTTGGAATTTCCCCATTTCCAAGTTTCCTATGAAATTAACTATTCACTCAGGAATCTTTGTTAAGATTTGAAATATTCTTCCAATAATTCTTTTATTTTTCTTCCAATTAATTTTAAGGGTCTTGATATATAGTGCCTTAAGGGCACTAGATAAAGTTACTAGAATTAGAAAAATAATTATAAGAGCACATTGTTCTGTCTCTCGGGAATACAAAAAATTACACATTCCAATATCTTTTTACTATATTTGGGTCCTTAAATAGTGCCCTTAGGGCACCAAATATCATTTGCCTACTTTTAAAAGTAAATATTAATTAAAAAAAATACATATACTTAATATTTTGAAAATATAAAGAACATTAAAAATATTCTTTAATAAATAAGTAGAAGGATTTATAAAAATATAAAAGGTAAATTGCATAGTGACCCCCTAAAATTTCAACTTATTACACTCCACTTAAAAGTTTTAAAACATTAGCAACCAGCTCCATTAAACTTAACGGCAAGTAACAGAGTGAGAATATTCTGTTAAGGTTAACCATAGTTAAAAAAATTAAAAAAAGATTAAAAAAAAGAGGGAAGAATACGGGACAGAGAGAAAAGGGAAAAAACGAAAATATATTCTTAATTCTCTTGTAGTCTTGTAACAGAAACATAAATATATGCAGAAACAGAAACATAAACAGAATTATATTAGCAGAAGCAGAAACAAAAATTCTTCTTGTAGCAAAAAGCAGAAAGATATATGCTTGTTACTAGAGAACTGCTGCAACAGAAGAGAATTACCAGAAACATATATGCATGTAACTTGGGTTAAGTTTGTCTGGTAAAAAAAGACAAATAACCTTGGTTAACTAGTGTTAACCTCCGGCTATATTCTGTGAACTTAATAGGGCGGGTTGCTAATTTTTTAAAATTTTTGGATGGAGTGCAATAAGTTAAAGCTTCAAAAGGTTACGGTGCAATTTATCTAAATATAAAGTATGAGAATTTAAAATTTCTTATTATAATATACTATCATTTCAAGTCTTTTTATAGACTAATAAAACACATTTATTGATATTATTTTACTCCTAATTTACTAATATTTAAATTTTATGGAAATAAATTGTTTCATGTTAAAAAATAACATGATTATCATGTTAGTATTTTTTTTGTGTATCTCTTTTCTGATAAATATTAAATACTTATTAAATTTGTGAGTCCCTATAAAAAATAATGAAGAGAGAGATATGCACAAAAATACTAACATAATTTACATCAAATTATTTTTAAATACGAGGAAATCTATTCTCAAATTTTCTTCTTACAATATCTGTGTAGTTAATAATACATTTATTTTTGTATAGGAAATTTGATACATGCATTATTATCTCCTAATTAATTAAGAATAGATAAGGAAAACTAGTTTTTATTAGCAATTAGTACACTTAAAAGTAGTACTTATCTTTTTTATAATAAAAAAAAATGTTTTTTGTTTCTTATAAATAGGACCAAAGATAATTTTTTTTATAGGCTAAAGTGCGACTACAGGAGTTTGAATCATCAGCCGTCCGACCAACCTGTTGGATGCTAGGACCAAAGATAGTACTTCCTTCGCTCCTTTTTATCTGTCTCTTAAGGTTAATTCACACTCATTAAGAAAATTAATTAATGTTATTGTTATTATAAAAATTATGAAGTAATTGTCTACTATACCCTTATTGAAACTTGAAAATCATTAATTCTCCATTTCATGTTAATATACAAAGTAATAAATAAAAATGATATATTAGGAAAAGTAGCTATTAATGCTTTCTTAAATTTCTAAAGAGATTTTTTTTTTCAAAACGGAGACATATAAAAAAAAGAATAGAGGAAGTACTATATTCTAAAATTAATTTGTTTAAATTTTTTAATGAGGTGTAACTTCTTCAATAAAACTTTTTAAAAAAGTTTGTGTTTAGTTTGTTTACTAAAAAGACTCTTATTCTCACTATTTCGTAATTTATTAATTATTTAATTTAATTCTAGAAGATTGTTAAATTATTTAATGCATCTTGGTTTGGTTTTCATGCGAGCTTTGGGAATCAATTTAATGGAAATTTTACGTGAGGTGTTACTTTCTCATCGATTAAAGCTTCTCCTAGAACTTCCTAATGGGGTTGGCATAAATAACAAAGAAGTAGGATATCTTTAACTTGGTCATAGGTTCGAGATTCCGTGGAGTCTTTTAAGTCTCTCATGGTGAACAACCCTCCCTAAAGAGATCTCTTAGTGCCTAGAGGTTAGTTAAGTCGTTGCTTTGATGGTAACCTTTAGATAGCCTTGGGCTGACCTAATTTGGGGGTCCAGTTCTTGATAAGCCCTTCGGACGGTACCTACTAGTTGAATCTTCCGTCCGGACACTAACGCCCTGCTTGGTGGCTTGGAAATGCTCTCCTCTCCACCATTTTAGTTATAAAAAAAAAAATTGCTTCTCCTAGAACTTTGGGTTTGGTTTATATTATCATAGGAACTTTCTCTAATTCTCGCTATTTGATAATTTGTTAGGGTAAAATGTACAAAGTATCACTGAGGTTTCATAATATTGCACAAAACACCAAACTTTAACAAAATGAGCACTTTTCACCAAATAACCTAATAACTACTATGTGAGAATATTATGTTAAAAATCTTAACTATAGTTAACTCTAGTTTTTTTTTAACTCTTATTTTTCTTGCAAGACTTTTTTTTTTAATTCTCCTTTTTATTTTTTCCAGTCATTTTTCCCTTAAATCACGATCTCTTTTTTAGTTTTATTTTCCGAATCTCCTGGCATTATTTCAAACCATAAGTTGAATTGATTTTTAGCATTCAATTACATGAACATGAAAACAATTTTTTTTTGTTAAAATAAAAAAACACAATGTATTTTAGCATCCAATTATATTGTATCAAACCAGTAAAACACATTGAATTTCAACAATTAGTATAAAAATCAGTAAAAACTAATGTTTCTCTCTCTGGCGTCACATCCACGATGAAAAGCAAATAGAACAGTCGAAAAACTGCTATGAGTTCATCGCCTCTATGTCTTTCCTAAATGGGGTGATATAAAGGAAAGAGAGGGGAGCAAGGTGTGAATGAGAAAACGGTGCAGAAGGGCTGAGATGTTAGGAAGGGAAAATGATAGCGAGCCCTAAACGAGGAACAAAGAAAGATGACATCAAGAGAAGACCTAGCCCTAAGCCAAAGAATGAGGAACCAAGAGGCAAGGATTTTAACAAACAATGAATCAAGAGGAAATAATTTTAAAAATGAAGAACCAAAGAGAAATATTTTGTTTTTTTCACTAATTAATCCAAAATAATTTGTGATCATAGTTACCTTGAGTAATTATAGTTAGTTTTTATGTTTGATGGGGTTTAGATTTGTTAAAGTTTGGTGGGAGTGCTTATTTTGTTCAAATTTGGTGTTTTGCGCAATATTATGAAACTTCGATAATACTTTGTGTATTTTACCCAATTTGTTAATTATTCAATTCTAAAAGATTATTAAATTTTTGAATGTATCCTGGTTTCCATGTGTGTTCACTCATAGTTCTATTGCACATTCATCCATGTATCTAGCTTGTATGTGTTTTTTATTTTATTTTATTTTATTATATATATATATAAATTCGCATGCTCCAATACACATTCTATGAATATTATTTTCTTATATATATATTGCCATTTTGTTGTCAGAATTTTTAATCATACCTGATATTTAACTTTTAAGGGATTTGTTTTCATAGCTTTGGAACTATGGGGGGTCTGCCGATAGCATTGAGTCAATAAATGTTATTAGAGATATGTAAAATTCCAAGTTGCAGATTAATAAAGCTCAATTTTCTAATTTTTCATATAATTTTTTAGGTATTTTTAGATGCTTTTTAGTATTTTTTAAGCGAGTTTTCAATATGTTTAAGAATTATTAACCCATTATGTTATATAGTGGGGAGTTTATTCAGGGACAGATCTAGAAAATCTTGTTGGGGGCAAACTTTTTGTGATTGGAGAATGAAATCCAAACATATAGAAAATTTATTAATAAAGAGAATAAATACATTTAGTAGCATAAAGATAAAGTGGCAATAGGCCTAAAATTTGATTCGAGCATGAGACCAAATGGAAAAAGGCATGCGCTCTGACCGTTACACTGCACAGATCTTGAAACTTGTATGCAAAGTAGAATATAAGTAACAAATAATTTTGGGGGAGGGGGGGGGGCCATGGCCCCCTTCCCCCTTACCCTGAGTTTATTTGTACTTTAATGTTAATGGAAAATTATAATATACCAGTGATATGTTTAGTGGGAACTTAATGATATTTCCGTTGTTATAAAAACAGAACCGAACTGGCTGGTTGAACCGAGAACCGGACAAGTAACTGGTTTGGTCAATTCACAAAATTGGTCTTCTGTCAAATCAGATTCAAAATTGGAAAATTAGCCATAACATACCAATGAACAGGTGCTTGAACCGGACGGAAGCTTCAAACCACATTCTATTTCATTAAAACAAAAAATGGCGACCCATAGAATTCGAACTTGAGACACTATAATCACTATAACATGACTAGATTACTTAACGTATCGTATTTATTAAGCGTAAGTATAATAGAGTTAGGGGCGGTGCTACGTTAATGTAATGAGGTGGCTTCGATTCTCCATTGCGAAAAAGAATTACTAACATGTATATATAATTTCTTAAAATATAAGTAAAAAAAAAATTAGTAGTTTAACCCTCTAAAATTTTGATCTATTTAATTATTTATATTTGACTCTCAAAAATTTTGAACTAACTTCACCCCTGAATAGAATATAATATTTTCAGATACTATACTATGTAAGATATAAATACTTTATATATAATAAATAAATATTATATATAATCATTATATTTATAATGTTTTTATGATAAAATTGACACTGCATTTCTTCTTCTTCCTTTAGTTACAGAAGAAAAAGTCTTAAAATTTTCTTTTGATTTTGGGTCTATTCATTACAATGAGAAGTAAAATATACACAAATCAAAATAAACATTAATAATTGAGATTATTAATGCATAAAAATTAAAATAATTCAATAAAAATAAATATTTTTTTATTAAAACTAAATTCAAAACAAACGGAGACTTTGATGGTAATAAGACTCCATAACTTTTGTGAATGATTTCACTCCTTTCTCATCATGTTCTTTTTTTCAAAGAGATATGTAATTTGTATGCTGATGCAGACATAATGGGATAAAGTGATGAAGATTAATTACACTTCCTTTTCTGAGATTAATGTTAAAAACAATTTAATTTTCATTGTTTTAAAAATTATGCATACCATTATATAATCGGTGGTGTGGTAGTTTGGGTGAGTCGAGTCGAGTCTAGTTATTCATTTTTTCAGTTTTATATATAAAATAGACCTTAAATTCATTATAAATTATTGTGTGATTATCTAAGGTAAATTATTAATTCTAGAATATCTTATAATTCAGTATGAATATTTCAATTATGTGTTTCCGAATCTTTTTATTTCCTACTATTTTTCTTAGTTACTTTTCACTACACATAAAGGAGGAATTCAAATTATGTCACATATCTTTTAACTTAAAAAAAATCTAAAATTTTAAGTGGAGTCTTAATTTGATAATAATTTTTCAAAACTTTCAGCTCCAAGCGATTTTTCTGTTATTTAATTGGAACTAAATATTTTTTTTAAACTATGTTCATGGGCATACAGTAAAAAGCAAAATTTAAAATTTAATAAAATTTTAATGATAGTTTTTCTCTAAATTAATGACAGAGAGACTAAAATTATTTATAGATTAAAAAATTTCTAAAAAAATACTCCCTCCGTTTTCAAATATAAGCAAATTTTTTTACAATACTATATTTTTAAATATAAGCAAAACTTATATTCACTTGCATTTAATGAAAATTTTTCTATTATACCATTCACTCAATTCACCATCTCATTTATTATAGTGGTTTTGAAGAGGAGAGATAATAACTTAATGAAGGGTAATTTAGAAAAATAAATTGACTTTTTGATAGATTCAAAAAAATTAAATGAGGCTAACTAATTTTCTTAAAGGATGTGAGTTAGGTAATTTTTGCTTATAATCGAAAACGGAGGGAGTATAAATTTACCGATAATTTTCCTCCAAATTAGTAATAATTTTCAAATCATTTATTAAAAATAATTAGGAGAAAAATTATAGTTAATTAATAGTTTTTAGAAATACATTCTATCATTGAACTATTTTAATCCATCTTGAGACTAAATTGACTTAAAATCATGACTAATTTGAAAAAAAAAAACTAACAGAGAATCAAAATTATCCATTTTTGAAACAAAAGGACCAAATATTCCATTTAAAACCCGAGAGACCAAAATCTCTCAGGGAATCAAAAGTGCAATTAAACCTTTTAAATATATGGAAAAAAATTATTTTCTTTTAAATAAAGATTTATATATTTAAGTTTTTAATATTGTGTGCATACATCGTTTTTTTTTAAGAAAGGTTTAGTGGTTAGATTCCGGAAAAAAATGTAAGTCTATAAAATAATACATAAATTGTTGTTAATAAAACTTTGAAATAAAGTTTTATACGATTGTTATACCATAATCCCTTTAAATAGCATTATTCATAGTAGTCAAATCGTTTATACTTTATTTACCCAAAAAGATAAAATAAAAATCGTTTATACTTTACAATATCTCTCACCCATAGTTATGGGACCAAAGTATATAAACCTATGTACCCAAATTTTATAAATGCATTTTACCCCCAAAACCTCATGCTAAAAAGGAAGTTTGGTCTAATCAAATCAATGCTATGAAGATATAGGAACTTTACGTACCTAACTTTTTTTCTTTTTTTAAAGAAAAGTTTCTTTTGTTTTAAGAGCAAATTTTGAATCTTAATTATATTTAATGCAAATTGTATTTGTATATGGTAGTTGCAATATTGGGCTCCTATCTAAGTAGATATGGGGTTATTTTAAAGTTTTGATTGGTGACTCACCTAATTTGATTCACGACACTTCTTTCCCTATCTTTTTTGCTTTAATTTTATTCTTTTAACTTGGATGGATATATATCAAATAATCAAATAAAAGATGTAATCTTTACCAAAATAAATAAATAAAAATAAATAAATAAACGGTGTAATTTTGTTGCTACGGATTCTATCCAAAAATACATCCATTAACTTATAGAATGTGCTCTGCATTTTAATATTTTTTTTCCAATAATAACAAAATATTTGTAATTAACTAAAATAAACCGTCTCAACTTTTCAGTATACCTACGGCATTTCAAACATTTTAATTAAAAAGTCCATTAAAGCGTAAATATAAGTGAATTACATGTTGTTATAAAGTTAACATAATCGTATATTTCTAGTAATTTGAATGTAATTGCTGATATTATAACGAGATTAACATTTACTGTTGATGAGATGTCTTGAAAGTTTGATGTACCCTCACATCTTTTACAATTTTTTGATGTATTTTCTTGCTTAATTTACTTATACAGAATTAATTTTTTTTTTAAATGTTTGGCATAAATGAATAGATAGGTGATAGGATCTTTAGACAAGTTGGCAAGTGTTTAAATTTTTACCGTATTTATGAAAAATAGATTAAATTAATCATTTAGTTTTTATACGTGTTTTTCATTTTCGTTTTAGTTTTTATATGTAAAAAAATGTTCCTTTTAGTCCTTATATATGTTCGTCATTTTCGGATTGGTTCATATAGTCAATTAGAATACTAATGGTGATAACTTCGTCCTATGTGCTTAACGGATTTTTGTGTACCAATTAATAACGGACACATGGACAGTTGATATGAAATATAATTAATCTCTATACATGTATTTTTTTTCGTTTTAGTCCTTTTATATTTACTAGTTTTTTATTTTGGTCCCTATACATATATTTGTTTTTTGTTTTAGTCCTTGTATATGTACTAGTTTTTCATTTTGGTCTCTATACATGTATTTGATTTTTGTTTTAGTCCTTATACATGTCCTTATTTTTCGTTTTAGTCCTTATACATGTCCTTATTTTTCGTTTTAGTCCCTGTAGTTATTTTTCGTTTTAGTAAAGACTAAAGATAAAATAATGGAAGAACCAAAATCACTAACAGAGATACATATAAGGATTTAAAAGAATAATTTTTATGTATAGAACTAAAACGAAAATGAAAGACACATATATAAATTAAATAATCAATTTAACCTAAAAATACATTATTTTAAAAGACAAAATTCATTTTAATATCTTGAAAAGATTAACCATGAACTATTAACTAAGGATATCCTATTAAAAGATGAAAGTTGTCCACACTAGCTGAATATATCTTTTTAAAAACTTCAGTAAAGCGTAAATATAAGTGGATTACATACAATATACGTAATTAGAAAAAAATGCGGCACAAATTGATAGGTAGGTAAGTCCTTTAGACAAGTTAATAAGGATTTAAATTTTAATAGTGTATATAAAAATATGAATTAATTATCAAATTTGGTACTCCAAAAATTATCATGTCACTAATTTGGTTCTTCAAAGAATTTTGTCACCAATTTAATCCTTTAAAAATTACCTTGTCATCAATTTAATCCTCCAAAGAACTTTGTCACCAAATTAGTCCAAAGATTTAAAAGTCTACCAAATAAGTCCTCTATCATAAATCAATTTGATATATTTAAATCTTTGAAGGATTAATTTGGTATATTTACACATCTTTAGAGGACTAATTTGGTGACAAAGTTCTTTGGTGAACCAAATTTGTGACAAAGATGATCTTAGAGGACTATTTTGGTGATAAAATTTCTTAGGAGACTAAATTGGTGATAAGATAATTTTTAGAGGACCAAATTAACAGTTAACTCTAAAAATATTTTATTCTAAAGGACAAAATTTATTTTAATGATAATCAATGTCTTAAATGCTTTATTTGAATGGATGGAAGGAAAATGAAAGAAAAAAAATGTAGATAACAATATATTTTGTTTTGTTTGGTTTAAGAAAAAATAAAAGAAAAGTTGATTTTAAAAAATAAAATAAAATTTTAAAACTTTTTTATTTTCTCTTTTTCCATATTTATTTTTTATGTATAGAACTAAAACGAAAATGAAAGACACATATATAAATTAAATAATCAATTTAACCTAAAAATACATTATTTTAAAAGACAAAATTCATTTTAATATCTTGAAAAGATTAACCATGAACTATTAACTAAGGATATCCTATTAAAAGATGAAAGTTGTCCACACTAGCTGAATATATCTTTTTAAAAACTTCAGTAAAGCGTAAATATAAGTGGATTACATACAATATACGTAATTAGAAAAAAATGCGGCACAAATTGATAGGTAGGTAAGTCCTTTAGACAAGTTAATAAGGATTTAAATTTTAATAGTGTATATAAAAATATGAATTAATTATCAAATTTGGTACTCCAAAAATTATCATGTCACTAATTTGGTTCTTCAAAGAATTTTGTCACCAATTTAATCCTTTAAAAATTACCTTGTCATCAATTTAATCCTCCAAAGAACTTTGTCACCAAATTAGTCCAAAGATTTAAAAGTCTACCAAATAAGTCCTCTATCATAAATCAATTTGATATATTTAAATCTTTGAAGGATTAATTTGGTATATTTACACATCTTTAGAGGACTAATTTGGTGACAAAGTTCTTTGGTGAACCAAATTTGTGACAAAGATGATCTTAGAGGACTATTTTGGTGATAAAATTTCTTAGGAGACTAAATTGGTGATAAGATAATTTTTAGAGGACCAAATTAACAGTTAACTCTAAAAATATTTTATTCTAAAGGACAAAATTTATTTTAATGATAATCAATGTCTTAAATGCTTTATTTGAATGGATGGAAGGAAAATGAAAGAAAAAAAATGTAGATAACAATATATTTTGTTTTGTTTGGTTTAAGAAAAAATAAAAGAAAAGTTGATTTTAAAAAATAAAATAAAATTTTAAAACTTTTTTATTTTCTCTTTTTCCATATTTATTTTCGAGAGAAAGTGGTATTAAAAACGCTAGAAGGAGGGCCTGAACCTCCGACCTTGTGATTAAGGGCCACACGCTCTAACCAACTGAGCTATTCCAGCTTCATTGGTTTTATTTTCCGTAAATATTATTAATTGAATATAAATAACACAGAAGCCACACCAGAACCGCATCATCTGTGAAGTGAAACAGCAACAACGACAAATAGACAAAACTGCTTCTTTCTGAGTTCGGAGTCTCTCTCAATCCAATCTCAACGTTTTTTCCTTTTCTTTTCAGTTTCTTTCTCTTCTCTCTCTTTTATTCCTCTTTCACCATATATAAACAAACATCAACATTCATATATAATCAATCACATTCTCCATTCACCATTCTCACTGTGTTATTAATTATTACATGCATCCACCTTCACGTTCTTCACCTTGCTGTTTCTGAATAATGGCGGGTGTTCACAACAGACACGAACGTTCTTCTTCTTCTTCTTCTTCTTCTTCTTCTTCTTCTTCGCGGTTGCTTCTTCTCCTCACCGTGTTACCTCTCACCTTAGCCTCCTTCGCCTTCGTTCTCCAATGGCGTGGCGGCGTCACCGATCCCGTCACCCGCTGGTCACCGGATCACCACCAGTTCCCTGGCATGGCTCTCTCCACTCCCCCCGATAATCACCGCCGTTCACACTCCGATTGCGCTAATCTCATTCCTCACACTCAATCCCCTTCGTTTCCTTACTTCCGCGATTGGACCTTCGACTACGCTTCCGATCTCACGCCCAAGGTCTCGCTCCTTCCGTCGTTTCTGGAATCTTTGTTTTGTTTGTTCTCGTTTTACGTTTCGTCATGATTTCGAGATTCCTTAATTGAATGCTGCCGTTTTAGTTTTTGGATCTGCTTAATTTATGGACTCTGTGTTTGAAAAAACTTAAACCCCTGGCAGATTCAATTTCAAAGTTGCCAAATGTCATGAATTCATGATTTGCTGCTAGGTTTTAATTTGCTGCATCTTCCTCGATATCATGCCACAAAATTATGGTTTTGGCTGTTACTGAAACCGAATCAGACTTCGCTACCTCGATTTAAAACCTTGTTGATTTGGTTATTTGTTTTTTCTTAATGAATTGAGGATTGTAATCTTCCCTGTTCTATCTTATTCACTATATGTTATTGATTGATTTATTTTGTGACGGCTGAAATTTGAATTCTATGGCAGATATGTATTACCACGAGCACTTCGGCTGGTCTAGAGCAGACTCTGCCGTGGATCTTCTATCATAAGGTTATGGGAGTCTCGAGTTTCCTCCTTTTTGTGGAAGGGAAGGCTGCCACGGCTAATGTATCTAGAGTTTTAGAAAGCATTCCGGTTAGTTCACTTCAATCCATTCCCATGGTGTGCTTTATTTTACGGTCAACTTACTTTCGAGTCTAAGATGTTATTGATTTTCCTTTTTTAACATAGTTTTGATCCTCGATTTAAACATGTTTTTGTTCAGGGGGTAAAAGTCATATATAGAACACGAGAATTAGAGGAGCAACAAGCTAAAAGGTATGTGTTTTTCATTCGCTTTAAAACTGTTTTCTCTTTTAAATAATTCTTTTACCCTGTATTATTGAGCTGGTGACTATTTACAGTTGGTAACAGTGTCTTTGATCATCTTGATTGAAACAAACTTGTTGAACATGGATTTGAAATCTTCCAGTAATTTGAATGTTTTTTTTTTTTCCGAATAATGTTGACTTGACTATTTTCTTAAGTACTCTTCGATGGTAGAATATTTTCTTATGTTTGATGTCTGAAACGCATTCATGATCGCAGCGTCTGGTTTGTAAGTTGTTACTAAAGATCTTTGGCCAGGGTTTGAGCTCGAATTATTATCCAATAGTTTTTCAGTAAAATAATTCTAACTTGTTTGAACTAAGTATAAGTGTAATCATAAATTAGTGCCTAGTTGAACGATATGAGACTCAAAATACGTATATGATCTAATACTAGTCTTATAAGTTTTGCTGTCTTATGAATGCATTTATGTGATTAAGATTCTGAACGACATAAATTTCTTTTTTTATTATAAAGAGAACCTTTGAACAGTTGAACGTTTGCTTAATTGCTTAAGAGTTATTGGTCAAATAATGATTCTATGACATTAGATAAAAGCTTGAATGGTCAAGTGCTCTGTTGCTTTAGCCTTGTTAGTTATCGTATGCGTTCTTATAATCTCAAAATGCTCAGGTTTGAGGCTCTTTTTATTAATAGTAAGATTTACAATTTTTTCCCTATTTTTAAATACCCATGCATCTATGCTTTTTTTTGCCCTTTCAGTAATTCACATCTACATGATGAAAGAAAAAATGATTGTATAAAAGTTTTTCATGGACCCTTGGTGCAATGATTAGGTTCCTGCATTGTGACCTGGTGGTCATGGGTTCTATTCACAAAAACAGTCTCACAAATGGTGTGGGAGCCTAGTGTTCTGCACAACACTCTCTTTTACAAGGAATAATGAATTTTGATACAACTTGTGCTTCTCAATCCAAAATTCCACTTTAAGTAAAGGGTTGGTTAAGTATAAATTCCATTCTTGGGTTCTTGTTTTACAGCTTAAGGTATTGGGGTCCTAGCTTTTGATAATATTCGAGAATACCTTATTTTGTACGTGAACCATGGCTTTTCAAATTGTGTGCTCAATTTTTCAACCTTCCCATAACGCTATTTAGTATTTTGATATGATGACTTCTTATCTTATTTTCCTTTTCTGTTTTCTTTTGTGTCAGCCGAATATGGAATGAGACTTGGTTGGCGAGCTTCTTCTATAAACCATGTAACTATGAGTTGTTTGTGAAGCAATCTTTGAACATGGAAATGGCTATTGTCATGGCAAGGGTAAGGATTATGATTTCTTTTGTTGGATAATTTTTTAGTATATCTCCATCAGTGTAATTCAGCTTTATATGATCCTAACTTTTGAATTGCAATAATTTTTTTTTCTTCAGGAATCTGGAATGGATTGGATCATCCATCTGGATACTGATGAGCTGATACATCCAGCAGGAACTCAAGAATACTCTTTAAGACAGCTGCTATCTGATGTTCCTGGAAATGTTGATATGGTTATTTTCCCAAATTATGTGAGTGCAGGAGTTTTATTTAGATCCAGAAGTTACTACCATCCGATATAGTTAATTGATCAAACTGTATTGTTTTGGCCTCTTTGATGTTGTTGGATATTATTGACTTTTTTCTGGAATGGTATTTGTTCCAGGAAAGCAGTGTTGAGAGAGATGATATTAAGGAGCCTTTCAGTGAGGTATTTGCTTAAATATTTTTATCAGTTTATGTTGTTTTGTGATATTTATAGATTGAGTTTGTTTTTCATAACTGTTTCTTTTATTTCTTTTTTTGGGTTCCTATTGGCTATTAGAAGTTCAATGTCTTTGTTGTTCCATAATTTTGTCTGAGGAAAATAAAATATTTATTGGACATGAATTACTACTAACTTTAGTTTAGAAGTTATCTCTTCAAGAAGTGAGTCAATCAAAACTTGTACACACATTTTATGCAGATATTTGAAAGCAGACATGCATAGGCATTCATAGTCTGAAAGTCTTCTGTATATTTTTTATGATTAACCTCTTAAGTAATGTATACTGTTCAGAAGTTAGGTAATGTCAACTAATTAGGATGCACTTATTATTTGGGCTTTCTTCATTACAAGAGTCATTTAACAGTGTGTGATGAAAAGAAATGAGCCATTAGTTAACTTGGTTGAATTGTGTGATTCATAAACAGTGAATTGTTAGAACATAGTTTATAGTTTATTAAGCAGTATCTACATCTACATTATACTAATACAAAGTAAGTAAAACGTAAACCCAGTCCACATTGCACACCTTTTCATATGAATTGGTGTATTTGTTAGCTAAAGATATGTTTTTTATTCACTTGTAATGTTGCTATCGCAATTCCTAGGTTTTTCCTTTTTTTTAAGAAAAAAATCAAAATGAGAAAAACCTGTGTATCATTGCCCTGCCTTGTAGTTATTTTATCCATGGTGTTCATTGTTCTTCCAACCTGTCCTTTGCGAAACCAATTTATATTTATTGACAATTTTAAGTTGCAATATTTTTGTAGGTTTCAATGTTCAAGAAGAACTATGACCACCTTCCAAAGGATGTATATTTTGGAAATTACAAAGAAGCCACTCGCGGCAATCCGAACTATTTTCTTACTTATGGAAATGGGAAATCAGCTGCTAGGATTCAGGATCATCTCCGTCCTAATGGTGCACATAGATGGCACAACTATATGAAGACACCTAAGTATGTTAATTCTTCTTGACATTAATTGATAGCATGCATTATGCATATATGTATGTGTTTTTACTACCAACATTTTTTATAGTCAATGGGAGATGTTAATGAATCTGCATGTATATTGGAGCTTAATAGTAAGCCCAGTTGAGCTGATAGAAGGCTAACCATCAGAAATTTATGGGTGTGCTGGTTTCATATAAGTTAGCTTAAGCTTGTTTCTAGCTTACTGTGAACTGTTGAGCTCATATTGACTGGTCTTCCCAGTCTGCCAGCAATTCACTATTCTTATGTGTTGACTATTCTGTTTTGATCATTTTCTGACATATGTGGCAGCTGCTTACTAGTATTTATTTACTTGCAAATCATTTGAATAAAATGTTTAAACAATAGAGCCGTAATGTTAATAGTCAAAAATTTGTTGTTTTTGTGTATATTTTACACTAATCTGTGTGCCAAATTGCTTAACAGTGAGATCAAATTGGAAGAAGCTGCCGTTCTGCATTACACTTATACCAAATTTTCTGATTTGACTTCAAGACGCGACCGATGCGGCTGCAAGCCTACGAAAGAAGACGTTAAAAGATGCTTCATGTTGGACTTTGATAGATCTGTAAGTTATAATTGTCTTTTCCATGCTCTCTTTGTTTCTAGTTATAATTATTACCAGTTCCATCTAGGTTTATGAGTAAATTATTATCTGTATTACATTCTTTTGTTCAAGAGATTTTGTAAAACTATGGGTTAGACATTTTGATGTTTGTTTAAGGCCTTGCACTCTTGTTTTCTCGTTAAATTGGAATATAAGTCCTGTTTCTTTTATTATTTTTTAACGCATGGTTATATGACATTCCCTCAATTGTTTCCTCTATTGACATTACCTCAATTTTTTTCCTTTAATTAAAACCAGAAGTTTGTTGTTTCCTTATTTACTAATTTTATTCTCAAACACCTTCCCTTTCTACTTTTTTGATGGATAGTCAAATAATATGAGTGCTGTTTTACGTTAAGTATGTTTTTAATTTTAATTTTTTCTAGCACGTCATGATGTGAAGTTGTGCATGTGTGCGTTTTGATGGAAGCATTTTATCCATTTAAATTTATATTTATATTTTGTCTGACAACTCTTTCTACATCTGATTTAGGCGTTCATAATTGCATCAACTGCTACTGAGGAAGAGATGCTTCAATGGTAAGTTCAGGAATATCAAGAGTTTTAATCAACTTTTAACGAAAACTACTATTTTTTGTTGTAGGTAGCTGTTAACTTTGTGTTGAATATTTGTCAGTAATGGACAATGTAGTTATTCTTTCTGGGGTATAATTTTAATTATGAGGTGCATAAGAGAATGACTTATGAATCTATCTGGATTTGGCTCTCCTTATCTTTTCAGTTCACAGCGGCAAGATTGCCTGTTCAATGTGGCTTCAAATCCTAATTTGTTTTGCCTTTTAATAAGCCTTCTTTTTATTCAGGTACCGTGAACGGATTGTATGGACTGATAAAGCCCTAAACATGAAACTTATGAGGAAAGGCATCTTGACGCGCATTTATGCTCCCATGGTAAGTTCACTTGCTTGAAATTCGCTTTCTGGTTTCTCTCTTAGCAATTTGTTTGGTTGAGCCATTCTTACGCGAGCACACCGTCTATAAGCACAATCAATAAAAATCTCATCATAATAACATGAAAATAGTTTTAGCAGACTTTGATGAAAGCTTTATTATTATTTTAATACTTTCAAGCCTTTTGTTTGACCATGTTCATAGACATTACGCCCATAAGAACTATTCTGCATAGTTATGAGAAAACAGTCTAAATTCTAAACATTTTCACCAATTTTTTTTTATCTATGCAGGTTATTATTCAAAGTTTGAGGGAATCTGGTGTGTTTAGCTCCGTGATTGCAAAAGCTGCTCAAACAACAATATCAAAAGACAATTTCTTAAAATCCGTTGAGAGTAGCAATTCAACTAGGAATGCCAGATCAGAAATGATATCTTCGAGGAAAGTAATTGCTGGTGGAATATCCCAAGCAACTGTTAGAAGAATCTTGGAAGTTAACGACGCCTCACTCCCATCTGCGGTCCCACCATTATCTCCACCCAGCCATGATCACGACGCTGACCTCATTACGTCTTAATTTTTTACGACTCCTTGCCGTGCCAGAAATTATTTTGAAGACAGGTTTCATATTTGAATTGAGTGGAAAAAAAAATTAACACAAGTTATAGAAGCACGTCTGCCTGTCATGATGCCTGTCATGATAGCTTTCCAATTCGGATTCGTGGGGTTTTTCCCGATCATTACCCAAGCGCGTTTGTAAATTTCAGGTATAGATTGTAGGCTTAGAGTAGGGTTCATACGGAGCAGATTTTGCTAGCATTTTCATGATTCTTTTCTTTTTATAATCGCTTATCTGTCTTCCTATTTCTTTCATCCCTTCCTATTTTTAGTGACTGTTTGGCAGATTGACTGCCATTGTAATGGAAAACAGTGGCCTATTGTATTCTTTTTATACCCATTGAGAGAGATCAACATTGTTATACGGGATTACGGGTTCAGATTCATAACAATGAAATTATGTCTTATGCCAATCTCTGCTACCATTGTTTATGTTTTATTTTTTATTTTAAATACTTCTTTTTTCGTTCTTCTGTTAGTAATTAGGCCGAAAGCTGCTCAATGACCCAATGTGCGCAAATAGAAATGGCAAGAGGAGATCACTTAGTATTTGATTTGCATTTGCATTTTTTATTTTCATTTTCTGTTTTGAGTTGATATGTTCAGTTTTTTCTTTGTAAAATTTTAAAAAATGAAAATAACAAATGAAAATACAAATCAAACAGTCCATTATTTTATATTCTAATTTTTTTTCATTTATTATTTCTATAAAATTAACAATGGAGGGTATATATTAAGAAAACTTTTGACAAGTGTCAAATAGAGAAAAGAGTCACATCTCTTATCTTTCTCAATACTCTATCTAAAAGAGGAAAGTTTACTGTTCTTTTATGGGTCTTGATATACAATGCCTTAAGAGTACTAGTTAAGATTGCTAAAAGTAGAAAATTAATCATAATAGCACATTGTTCCGTCTCTCAAGAATACAAAAAACCTACACATTTTAATATGTTTTTACTATAGTTAAGTTCTTAAATAGTGTCCTTAAGGCACTAAATATCATTTGTCTTCTTTTATTTAAAAAATAAAAAATAATATAATAATAATTAAAGCACAATGTAGTTTGATATATTAAATGGATTGATATTTCCCAATGTAAGCCATAAACACTGAATTGTATCGAGACAACGCACGCCTATAACAATGTATGAATTGATATTAGCTTTTTATGGAAACAAGAGGGTAACCTGCGGAAAAAAAAAGTTATACTAACATATATAACATTGTTTATAGATTTCTATAATAAAATATAATTTATAATGTGAATAATTTACCTAAATAAACATGAATTCATATTAAATAGAATTGTTACATAAATATTTTAAACAGAATTATAACGAAAATCTCGTGAGTAAAAAAGATACCTCATTTATTTTATGGAATAAATTTTTTAAAATAAAACTTATTATAATTAAATTTCATGAATTTGATTAAAGAAGAAAATAATTTTAGGTAAATATAAAAATAGTAAACTTTATGTTAAGCAACTCATGAATGTAAACTTTATGTTAAAAATTGTAAAGTATTTAATGTTATGAAATTATTTTTAATTTATTTTAAATGCAAAGTTTTCATTCATGAGTTGCTTAACCATTGCCCTTAGGTTTTCGCCGTTGTTTTTTTGAATTTAGTCTGGTCTATAGTTATTGAAATTGAGTGTTTTCTTGATTCGAGGGAGTATTGAAATTGAGGATTTTCTCTTTTTGTATGGTGAAATTTTGTTTTAAGTTGTTACTTCAATTTCTTCAAAAGTAAAACATTGTGCTAGATTTTTGAAGAAAATCCTAAAGCAGAACAAAATCAGAAACCCCAAATTACTAATTCCAGTAACTATAAACTAGAACAAATTAAAAAAGAAAAACAATTTTAGTAACACAAAAGTAGAACAAAATCCTAAACCCCCAATTTCAATCACGTTAAAAAACTAAACAAAAATACGATGGATGGACAAGGGCATAAAGCTACACAGAAGGAACATCAATGAAGCGAACGCCATCGTGAAGGGAAGAAGGAACTCCAACTAAGCGAACAACAATATGAAGGACCATACCATATTGGCTGATACGAAGTACGATCGAACATCAATTAATTAATTGATTGATTAATTAAAAGATTAAAACATTTAAATATTAAAAGAATGATTTGGGTTTATTTGAAGAACATAAAAAAATGATAAAATAGGAGTCGTTAGCAATTTGTTAAAACTTGTTAGCTTAGGTAGTTATTTTATATTAAAAGCTTTTGAAAGAAACACCCTTTTACATTTTATTATAATTTTGTAGACTTGTCTATTTTTTTGGATGATGATCATTGTATTCATTACATAAAACATTAGTACATAGACAAATTCAAACTCATAAGCATACATCAAAATTATAAGTAAACTCTGAATAAACCGACTCAAATGAGCCCACATTTTGAGTTTGGATTTAAAGACAGTGATGGATCAGTAAATAAAACATCACATACGTGAAGATCTACCATCATTGGAGGTCATCAACACCATTCCACTAGCCAGATCTTGGAAATTTTCGTTGTGTAGACAAGATCTAGGTTAACAGTAGTAGAGAAGACCATCACAGAATTTTCCTTGCCTCCTAGACAAGCCATTGCCTAGATCTTGCAACCTTTCACTTTGAAGATGAGATTGAGACTAACGGCGGTGGGAAAGGTTGGATTGAGTCTTGTTTATTTCTTTCCCTCTCCAGTACAGTTAGAAGAACAAAATAACGGTGAAAGACCGCCAGAGAGAAAAAAACAATTACTAACAAAGAAAGATAGGGAGAGGAGAGAAAAAAATCTCCCCTACCCTCGAAGAAAGACAAACCATGAGGAGATAACAAACTAGGAAGAACCAAAGGAAATGAGACAAAGAGGTCTCTAGAAGAGTCCAATAATTGTGTAGATTTATTTGATGATAAGACATAAGCTTCCAGCAAAGATCATTTTTGTTGAGAACATTTTTAAGAAGAGTAATACTAGATAGGAAGATTAAATATATGAATTTAAATATACTTTCAAACTTAAAATCATAAAAAGCATTAAAAATATTCTTTAATGAGTAAGTAGGAAGATTTGTAAAAACATGAAGTAGGAAGATTAAGCATTTTTCTTAAGAATTACTCTTATGAAAGTTCACACTTCACAATATATAATTCAACAATATAAAATATCATATGATTTAGGCATTTGATATTTCATCCATCAATTTTAATTTAATATTTAATGAATAGATGTTTTAAAATATATATAAATATCTCCTATAAGATTACATACCAATAGATGTTCGATTTTTTAATAATTTAGTATACATAATATCATGATAGTGTCTCATGAAACGGTTCGACAGACTAAGGGTTAACTGAAGTGTGGTTCAAAGTGGTTGCTAAAATAGACCACTTTAAGCATCGCTAATCGTTTTTTTTTTTTTTTTAAGAATAAGCCATTGTTTCACATTTGCAAAAATCGAATTTGTCCATGCCATTTGTTATTCTGAAACCTTTAAACAACGATTCAATTATTTATAGCAACAAATGGAATAACAGAATTTTAAAACAAAAATATTTATACGGGTAAAAAATCATGGATGAACAAAGAGATTGAAGCACTGACATCATCTAAAATCACTATACTCTAATCTGATGAATGTGAAGAAATGCCACCATGATACTCTGCACTGATGCTTCCCAGCCGTGTCTGATTGGAATAGTAACGTGGGAAAACTAACAACTTCCATGATCAATTAATTTTCCACTAAGCATTCGTAAAAAAGGAGTCCAAGTAGTAGTAAAGTGAAAAACAAAACCTTTTCCGTTTGAGAATTTCCTTTGCACTAAGTCTAAAATGACTATCATGAATCATGATAAAATGCAAACTCAATTCACAGGGCTAGGTCTCCATATGTGAGTATTTTCTTTACATGGACTTACAAATGCGCATGGTAGCAGTTACATGATGTTTTCATAGATTCCGAGTTACACAGGTACTCGTTTGCCTCGGTAGCGATCAAACAACTGCAAGTGGAAAGAAAATTAGCAAGCTCAGTTTGAATACTATAGCATATTGTGCAACTGAATGTGAAGGGCTTGGACACCCAGAAAGTGGAAAAATTCCACATTTCATGATTCAAAATCTCCAGACAGATAGATTGGAACCACATTGACATCACATTTTTCATCCTGTTTAGCAGGACTTGTTAAAAAAATGGTAAAAATACCAGCATGAAACCCCCTCCCTATATTCAGGGGCTGTATCTCGCTTCACTTAGCTCAAATAGCCTTATTGAAAAGGAGAAAATGCTTTTAAACCTAAACTTAAAGCCTTTTTTTCTAGAAGCTTTTATTTCCATCCTATGCCACAATCTTTCATGTCTATTAATGAATTAATAATAAATATCAGATGCTCCAATCAATCCACTATCCTGATAACTTTCGTGAACATCAAGAATTGGTATAGAAGCACCCAAAGTAACTGTAATGTGTAAAAGACACTTCGGTGAAGACTTAGATGGTAGGGAAAGACATTCCAAGTCATCATAAATACATACCGATCGAACAAATGGCTGTTGAAACAACCAACCAAGGATAGGAATCTTCTGCAAGAAAACAGCCAGTGTGGGCCAGAAACCGCTGCACAATATAATCGATCATCAGCTTTAAGCATATACATACTTAAAAACAACGAAAGAGTTGCTTCCAGATTCCACTAAACCTGAATAGCACAATGAACCCGTAAGCCTCGATAATCATGCCTAAAATAGGCCATCCCATGATGAGAATCAAGAACCCAATACCAAATGAGATTGTTCCCTTAAAGAAGAGCAAAAAGTGAGTGGGGAAAATTTACCATGAAAACAGCAAGAGACACCAAGTGAAACAAACAGTGACACACGTAGTAAATTTACCTTGAAATTACTTCGTTTCATGAAGAACTGCATAGTGGATTTCAGCCCAATCGTTAAGGACACTCCAGAAACAAACAGAATCTGATTTGCGCAATGCAAAGATAGCAAGGCATCAGAAAAGAGGTAATTAGGCAAAATCAAATGAGAAGCAACTATATAAACAAAAAACTTGGTAGAATGAACTTTACATTTCCCATGGCTAGCAATCCCTTGTCAAAGAAGAAGACAACCCCAAGGAATGAGAAAAATATACCAAAGCCAGTTAATCCTAATCCAATCTCTGTATCATGTGCCAATTGCATATATTAAAAATAATAAGATAAGAAATAGAAAAATAGTACATAGCAAATAGGCAATGTAGAAAAATGACTAATAAATGTTTAATTCATGTCATGATGTCACAATCACTGCCAGCCAATACGATACCTCAACATGAACACTAAAATATGTTTTGAGAAGTGAAAACTGTCATGCTATTAATAGGCCAATCTAACAACATAATTTTTAAAATATGATATCACAACATGAAGACTAACCATATGGTTTGGGAAGTGAAAATTGTCATGCTATTACTAGGCCAATCTAATGACATAAATCTTTAAAATGTCTTCTAATCTTCTTGCTTATTGCTTCAAACAAAGTGAAAACATGACATTTTTTGTTATTGTTTATGATCATGATTTTTGAAAAAAAAAAATGTTTTTCTCTAAGAGTTCTGCAAACACTCAATATAAGCATCTTTTAACTAATTCACAAATTTCGTTGAATAATGAAAAGCATTAAAACGGCAAGGATTCTAGAACAAGTCTTTGCCAAACTTAATGGTTTCTGCCCTCTAATTGAGGTTAAGAAAGTAGAAAACCAAAAAAAAATATATGCAAGGTACAGAAAAAAAGCCAAAAAAATGAAAAAATAAAGTAAAATAAAGTTGAACAGCGTTAACAAAAGACAGATACCACTTCCAACAAATAACTAAATATGTCTTATTCTTACACATAAGCATTTAAAATCAGTAGATAATTTCATATATCATTATCATTATTATTCTTAATACAAGAATAAAGCACCGTATTCTACTTACTCTTTCGATCATTCATCTCAAAGTAGACCATTTTACAGACAATTCAGATGTTCAAGCACCTTGCCTTCACTGGAAAATATAATAAAATAACCAAACTCAGTTATTAAAAGAATGTTAATCGCATAATCTGTGAACATTTCAATTCAAAGATCATACTGCAACACCATCACCTGGGGAAATATTAATCCAAGAAAATATCCAGGAAGAACCAACTGTTAAGAATTCAGCACAAAAAAAAAAATATATATATTCAGCTCCAACTGAACAAAGCATGTGAACCTCAACTACAATTTACCCACCCGTAAAATATCAGATAACTTTCAAACACTGAAATAGATGTGAAGCATAAAGATGCTTGGATTTAGAGAAAAAGTACAAGAACAAATATACATCGCATAAGTTTAAAAGAGTAGCAAAGAAACCCAATGATATGGTCATTCAGTTATAACTGTAAAACAGAAGAGATAGGCAATTACAATGATCCACGAATTCAAATAATCCATATAATTACAACAGACTAACCAACAACTAAATGAAACATATAGTTATTTCAATTTGACCCCCAGCCCCTCCACCTGGCCTTTTAACATAATTCTTTCTTAACTTTCACAAGGGAAACCATAGTCTAGTAGTTAGAAGATGCATGTAAAACATGAGAAGTTAGAAACTCTAGTATTTTAGCTACAAAGAACAAACACCCTCAACAATTAGCTGCAAATGAAATTGTTAATGGGGGTTAGTCTTTATCATTTGATTTGTTTCATCATTTCCCTTCATTCCTTGAAGATTTGCTCTATCTTTCCCACTATTTTATGCTACTATCAATCAAATATATGAAGTTGATCCAGTTTGGCATAGGAAAGTGTTATTGTAGTAGGCTTATCCATCATCAACCAATCAGACACGCAACTTTTACCTTCCAACATAAACTATTAAATTATATAATCCTAGAGTGTTTATGTTTGCAATTCTTAGTTATTCAATAGTGAATTTACTTATTTAACCTTGTCAGTTCCATTTTCTTACTCAAATTACTTTCTTCTCTATCTTCTGTTTCTCTCTAAGGCTATGAATAGCTTCATGTTGATCTACTTTTTAATTTGTATTAATCAATTATCAAGTTCAATCTCACTCTGCCCTGTCCTAAGAGTCTAAGATCATCTCAAAAACAAGAGAATGGAAATGAAGAGGAGAGAAGATCAAAAGCAAAGCAGTACCAAAACAATAAAATCTTCTTCGGTGTCGACGATACTGTGAGCGGCGCGGCGGTGGGAGGAGGTTGCTTCGGGGTGCGGGATCCGGTAAGAGAGATGACAGTTGGCTGAAGACGGTGGGGCAGATCTGTAGGTTCGGTTCGACGTGGTTTTGGTATGAGGGACGGATCGATCGTTCAAGGAGGAAGCATGAGGAAGGAGGGTTTGGGATTGGGAGATCAGAAAGGGAACGAACGAAGGAGAGAAAGCATAGGGTTAAAGTGTGTGATGTGATTCACCTCCTCTGATCTAGATATTTTTCATTTTCAAACAAAAAAAACTTAAGGCATTTTTACATTAATGATGATGAATTGTGTCTTTAACTCTTAATTTTTTAAAACAGTAAGAAAAAAATCGAAGGTTATATTCTGTATGAATGAGTGTTTTGGGCACGTCTCTTTTTTTTTTTTTTTTTGTCTCTCAGCAATTGCAAATCTTTACACAGCATTTAAAAAAATATTATTTTATAATTAAAATTAAAATTATAATATAAAAATTGGTTCCAATGGGGTGTGTGTTTATGGCTTTAGACCCATCACCACTAGGTCATTAGCTCGAGTCTTATCTTATTAAAGTTATATAAAAAAATTAAAATATAATTTTGAAATAAAATTTAGAACACTAATTTTAAAATTTTGATTGAGAATTTAGCCTTTATCTATTATTTTTTCAATTTTAATTATTTTATAATTAAAATAATAATATAGAAGTCAAATTCAAAAAAAAAAACCACTTCAGCATGAGAAAAATTGTTTGTGATTACAGAAAATTATTGGTTCAACGTTTGCAAATAATATTTCATCAATTATCACGAATAACTATATGTATAAAATAATTTTAAAAAATTATAAATTAATTATCAAAAATAATTTTCAATTAAATAAATTAATTTTGAATAAAATTAAATTCATAATAAGTTTTTTAATATTAAATTTTGATATATTAACAATATAATAATAATAATAAATATTATTTTATACTATAATTATGTTTTTATGTTACTATAATATTTTTTATTTATGAATAATTTATATTTTTAATATATATAATAGTTTAATAAGTAACCTCTGAGTTGTTCAAGTTGACTCTATGATTCATTAACTTAGTAGTCGATAGCTGAGTTTAATAACACTGGTGTAATGCCGCTAAGTTAACTAGTAGCATAGTATTATATTTTTTGTTCTTGGATGATATTAATATTTTAATAAAGATTTGTGACTAATATAAATTTTGGTTGATGTTGTTACGCTAAAATATTATTAGTATTTTTAAATATTTGTGAATCTAAAATATATTTTTAATTAATAAATAATATGAAAGTTTAATAAAAATAATTAAATAAAAGTGACAATATCTATCATGTGTTGATCTTAGTGGTTAAAAGTTGTTTGAACCCCTACAACTCATAGGAAAGCATTTTGGGGAAAACTTTTGGTCTTCACTACATTCGAATCATAATTGCATATAATTGCATGAGCACTCACTTTCATAATTTCATATTAAAAAAAGTAGTAGTAATGATAAACTCACCTCAAATTTTATTGTTATCAAATTTTGAATAAATGTTTCTAACAGGTGTAAAATTAAGTTTGCATGGGTATGTGTTGAAGTAAATGAATGGCATATATAATTCTCCTTCAATTCTTATAATTTGATTTTTTTCTTAAAAGAATTTAATAGCTAAATTAATTTTTTTTTGATAGGTTAAAGTGCATTCATTGGGGTTTGAACCGAGGACTTCTACTCAAAGTAGTACTCCTCAACCATCCGACCAACCTGCTGGATATAGCTAAATTAAAATTGAAAGTTGGTCGAATTTTAGCCATGAATTTTGTCTGAAGTGGGCCATGAAACATGTATCATTCTATATGGTCATGAAACTTTGAGTGTATAAATGAGATGTTGAAGAGAGTACGAAATATATGGTCATGATTTTCACCATGTGTGTGACCATAATTTATTCTATATGTTTGGTTTTCATTGAGCGAAGATGAACTTAAGTATACTATGGATTTTCTTACGTCTCAACCATGAATCATTCTATTGCCCTCGATTTATATACTTAATCATATGGATTATGAATCATGGCCATGGAATTTTCATGGTCCGGCCATGGAAATTTACCATACACGCCTATTATTTTGGTTATATACATATTAGTTGATAATGAAAAAATTATAGCTTAAATGGTCTAAAATTTGTATTGTTGTGTTGACATTTCATCCAAACCTAAACATTGTGGAGTTGAAGGTATGTTTTATTTGTATTATTCTTTTCCTTTTCTTTCGTTGTTGATAGTAATGGAGGAATCTCTTAAGTGCAGAAATACGGACATTAATGTTTGTTTTGAGACGGACATTAATGTTTGTATTGCTACCGACAGTAATGTTTGTTTTGCTACAGACAGTAAGTTCTGTATTACTGCTGATAATAAATTCAATGTGTGAAATGATTCATAGCTCCATAAATGTGTTTTGTAGGTCTGTTAATGGAGAAAATCATCCTGTCTGAGTATATTTCTGAACAATCAATTGACCTTGAATATGAGGAAAAAGAAATGGAATTTGATGGCGAACAATTGAAGGAGGTGTTGCCTTCAAGTGAGATGCCTGATTGCCGGGACGAATTTACCACTGATAAGGTAATTAACATTAATTATATGATGTAATTATTCCATGTGTTACATGATTGATAATTTTAAGTGTTTGTACATATTGTATAGGTCTTCCTCACCAGAGATGATTTGATTGAATGGGCCAGAGCGGTTGGAAAGGCTGCCAGTTTTGTGGTTGTGATATATAGATCAGATATGGGTTCTACCGGAGTGAATAGGAAGACATTTGTCACCTTGGGATGTGAAAGGAGCGGAAAATACAAGCCTAACAAAAGAGGTCGTAAAACTGAAATTACAGGCACTAAAAAGTGTGGGTGCCCTTTGAGACTTAGAGGTAGACCTTTACCAGGAGGTGCGGATGGAAGCTCACAGTTATGAATGGGTATCATAACCATGCTAGAGCTGATGTATTGGTTGGTCATCCATATCCCGGTCGTTTGAAACCACATCAGAAGACAATAGTTGCAGACTTGACGAAGAATGATGTGAAGCCAGGGCATATATTGCTTGCACTGAAGGAGCATGATCCAGAAAACTTGAGTACCATCAGGACAATATACAACGAGCGATATGCATATAGGAAATCTATAAGGTACCCACATACAGAAATGCAACAACTGATGAAGATGTTGGAAAATAACGACTACACATACTTACACAGGGTATATGAGACTTGCAACATTGTGAGAGACATCTTTTGGGCCCATCCTATTTCAGTGAAGTTGTTTCATACTTTTCCGGTTGTCGTCATAATCGACTCGACCTACAAAACCAATAGATACCGGTTGCCATTGCTTGAAATGGTCGGGGTAACGTCTACAGATCTAACGTACTCTATTGCCTTTGCTTATCTGGATCCTGAGCGTGCAGATAACTTTGTGTGGGCTCTAGGGTGTTTAAGAAGTTTGATTGCTACTGAAGATGGAGTCCCACAGGTGATTGTAACTGACAGAGACATGGCATTGTTAAATGCGGTGACTGAAGTTTTCCCGACATCAAGGAATTTGTTGTGTCAGTTCCACATAAATAAGAATGTCAAGGCTAAGTGCAAGACCATGGTTAACAAGAAGGACGTATGAGACATGGTACTCAATGGATGCAAGTTCCTTGTTGATTCCCCAACTTTGGAAGACTACGATTCCAGGTTAGAAAACTTTCAGATTGTGTGTAAAGGCTTTCAAGGATTTGTTGAGTATGTGATGAATACTTGGTTGAATCCCCACAAAGAAAAGTTTGTCAACGCCTGGATTGATAGAGTCATGCACTTAGGTGTCATATCCTCTACATGCAGTACATGCTCCCGCCATGACTCCCACCACTCGTCACACCTCTCAGGAGTAACTAACCTAGGAGGGCTGGGAGGTATCTCCTGGACGTAGCCAAACTGCCTCAACACATGCTCCGGCAAATAAGGGTAGACCTCTGACCCATCACACAAAAACCCAGAGTATAATGCTACTTCTAGGAGAATATGATGGGCTCAGTCATATGAACTCCATCGTACATGCTGGGGAAGCAAACTGTCGATGCGATCACGATGTGGACTCGTATCCGCCGCTCCACGTCCACAAGGCCACTTAGCCACAAGTGGCAAATGTGGCTGATAATCTGCCTTCTCCCGTCGTGCCCTCAAGGGAGGGAAGTGCTCGTATATCCAACACTGTTAAAGACCAATATAAAACAATAAAGTCATTAAAATAAATTCCTAAATTCAAATCTAAACATAATAAACATAAAAACACCAATATAGAACAATTAAACAGTTTACATGTAACAATGCAGCACATGAGCAAACTGCCTAACCCTGTGCCTACTCGCATTGCGTAGCTCCTGGTAAAGCTCAGCCAGTGCCATGGCTCCCCAAGCATAGTCACCGACTCTATTCAAGTCCGAAATAGGTCCAAGGTATTTCACCTTCACCGCCCACTAACTCTTGTCAGCAAAGATGCTGCTGCCAAGAATCCAAAGGAGGAATGCCTTGGCAGCAATTTCCTAGTCACCTGCATTTCTGCTAATAGCCCGCTCCTCCATGATGCGCTCCAGGGTATCCAAACGAATACTCGGCCCCCTCACAATCGTGATCTCCTGCTCGGCCTCATACTTCGTCATACCCAGCTCCCCCACCATCACCTTCTAGGCATCATCACTGGTATATGGAACCCATGTGAAAAATTCCCCTTCCACCGGAAGTCTGAGGATGGATGCCACATCATCAAGGGTCACTGTCATCTCGCCTACAGGTAGGTGGAAGGATGAGGTTTCCCGATACCATCTCTCTAGGAACGCCGCCAATAGACCCCTCTCCACCTCACGGTAGCAGCAATCCAACAGGGGGAAAGATGCGACCTTTGCAATATCTCACGCATCAAAGCAGATAGTGGAAATCTGGCATCTAAGACCCTCTTCCCATGGTTAACCACCTTCATCTGCTTCTTGGTCCGACCCTAAAATCAGATCACAACAGAACATTAATTAAAACATTAACAATTCTGAAATGTTTAATTATAAAAAAAATAATCTGAACAAATTCAATATTTACCCTACCATGCCACACATAGCGAGCTTCGTGCAACCTGTAATGAACCTGCCTCAACACTGTCTTATCAGTAGAACCACCAGGGAATGGAATGGCCTCATCTGGTATCTCTGGTACTGCAGGAGCAGGAATATCGTCATCATCAGACCCAGCCACATCTTCCTGCCCCTGAACCGGCTCCTCCTCCATGATATGCTGAGGCTCGACCTCCAGCTACTCCTCCATATGCTCCTGATGCGGCTCAGGCTGCGGATCCGGCTGCGGAACCTCAAGCTCAAGTTGCTGCTGCTGACGTCTGGCCCTTCGAGCCTGAGCTTGAGGTTGCTGCTGCAATTGCTCCTGGCGTGCACGGCGTGCGGAAGCATGTGAACTTGAACCCCGAATAGTCATATCTGCATCATTATATAAAAACAATCAAAAGAAAAATAACAGATACTAACAGCAGCAAAACAGACCATAATGTCCGAAATATAACTTAGACAAATTTTGAAACAGATAAACGGACACTATTGTCCGAAAAATTCAAAACAGACAAACGGACATTAGTGTCCAAAATTTCATAACCATTTCGGAAGTTAGCATCTGTATAATGCATTTTTTAATTTTTCAAATTCAAACGGACATTATTGTCCGAAACACACGGACACTAGTTTCGAAAAAACCTAAACCAACTTCTACTCTATATACGGATGTTAACGTCCGTATTTGTTCTAATACGGACATTATGATCCGTTTCGTATTCAACGTGTTCATTGCAGTTCTGTGTATGACTTAGGGTTCCTATGTGAAACAAACTTAAAAACATTACAACGCGTTAAGACTTACCTTATATGATGCAGAAGAACAAGACCTTGTATCAAGTTGGGCTTCAAGCAAATCTCCGGCCAAATCTAGGGCAGAACTAGCGAATGAGAGAGAGAAGAAGGTGAGATCACAGTTAGAGAGAGAAAGATTGCAATATGAGACAAACAGAACGAAGGTTGAAGAAGATGATAAACACGCACAGAACGGATGTTAGTGTCTGAATCATTACTTAATTTGAGAAACGGAAGTTAACATCCGAGTGTGTGTTGATTTTAAGTACTCAAACAGACATTATTGTCCGTGCGAGCACTGTCCATTTCAAGTTCTAAAACGGACATTATTATTCATGCGAGGGGCAAAAATGGAAAAAAAAATAGGGTGGTGTGATGCGCACAGAAGGCAGTGTGGCGCGTAAAGTAGCTGCCCTTCTTCTTTAGTTCGATATTTAATTTTACAAGTGAGTCATTTTGATTTTGAACTATAAAAAACGAAAAGACCAATGTCAATAATAATGGTTGAATATGATTTCTGCTACATGGTCTCCGTTTTTTCGATGACCACCATTTTTTCCGGGAACCTGCATTTGCCAAAGCTCTCCTTTTTTTTCCGGCGACCAGGCTCTCTTTGCCACAACAAGTTCACCATAAAGATCAAAATCAAACAAAATAAATTTGGCCAAATCAAATCAAAGAATCCCAAATAAAAATCACAAGCAGAAGACACACCAATTAAACAGATCTAGAAGCATATAGGAAAAAATCAAGATCCAGAGGAAGCCATTAGCCACCGTGATCCAGATCCGTGAACAAGACGACGCCAACAAAACTCAATGTCACTGGTTCGTTCATCACTATGCTTTGCTAGGGTTTGGGTATAGAACTTTCAGAATATGAGAAGTTTCATGCTTAATGCAGAGAAACAAGCACAATGTGAAAAATCATCTTTAATTGATCAAACTCAAAGAAAATACAATGTGAATAGCTTAGCTTATATACATGCTGAAGAAAGGAAAAGTAATGAAACAGAAAAACTAACTAATCCTAGTCAGCAAAACAGAAATAACAGAAAACAGCAAAAGACTGCTAACTGTTATAACAGAAAGAATAAAAGCTATAAAACACTAACTATATACAGCAGTGAACCAGATCGAAATATGATCCTAATACAAAATACAACTAACCAGATCGAAATATGATCCTAATACAAAATACAACTGTCAATGATGTCTTCATCTCTTGGTTTCATTTCGCTCCACAACGACAAAGTAGATCAAGTAGATGCATCTATCAAAATTAATTTATAGATTTTTTTTTGTAATTTTGTTTCTGTTTCTCTGTTGTGCTTTTGTCCTTATTTTTTTCTGTAGTCCCACACAGTCACACAGATCTCTAAAAGCATTTTACATTCACTTTTCATGTATTCAATCAGTGTTCTCCTTAAATTCCTCTTTTTCTGTTTTCGTTGTTTTCCTATTTTTCTTGTTTTCCTTTTTCTGTTTTGCTTATGGCTGGGTTTCAGTATTGTTTATGGGTTTTGGCATTTTCTCCTACGGTCATTGTTGATGCAAGTGATTGGTTTAGAAATCGTTGCAGATACGTCGCATCTTCTATTTTCAAATTTCACCGTCGATGAACCAGAAGCAGAAAACGAATATGCCGGATCATAAGGAAATCGACATCATTGCTTGATAAAAGAAAGAGAGGGACGACAATATCCCCTGATGAACAACAACTTTCATTTAGAAATCTTAGTGTCCAACAACTTCACCAATGTAAAAGATGAAGTTATATGCAGTTGCTCTGTTTCTATGACCAGGGAGTTGGTTTTAATTATTAAAGGGACTGGACAAGTTTCTCTTTTTTTTAAAAAAATAATTAAAGGACCAAAGTTTAATATGTAATAACTTATAATAGTAGGTCAAATTTAGGGTTTTCTATGGGAAAATTTGACACTTTCCTACCTTATAACCCGCCTATATTTTTATTATATAATTTTTTTTAAAACAAACTTAAAAATACTTTTTAGTTAGATAAAAAGTAATATAAGTTTTAAGGATTTTAATTATATATTATTTTGTAAAGGAAAAATAACTCCTTGCAAATAATGATAATTCTGCCATGTGCTTTGTTATATTTGGTTCCACCATTTTCAATAGAATTAAAATCTTTTGTTCATATTCCTCTGTGTCTTGTTCTGTTCTTTTTGGTTTATATACCAAATGTAGAACAATATTCCAATGCACTGTTTCGTTCTATTTTAATACATCTGTCAAACAGTAGTTAATAAAAAAAAAACTTTCATTAAATATTTAAAATTATTAAAATAGTAAACATTGAATGAAATTTATGTTTTTATAAATGAATATTATTTTGACAAAATCTCTCTTATATATATATATCTCCTCATTAATATTCGGTAATATTTGACTAATAAAAACTGAGTTATAAAGAAAATTAATATTTAAATAATATATTTCTAATGTGAACAATAAAGAGAGGAAAATAGGCAAAATAGAGAATCATAAAAAAATCGTTTGGTGCCTGTAATATTATTAAAAAATATTATTAAAAATTAAAAATAGAATAAAGTCAATAAACCATAGTATTTTGGTATTGGGTTACAAGGTCATTTCAGTTTAATTATGACTTCATAGAAATTATACTCTAGATGTTAAATTTATATTAAAAACAACATTTATAATAGAACTGTTAAATTTTTGGACTAATAATAAGCAACTTGATCTCATATAAAGATAAGAATACAAAATTGAATTAAAAATTGAGAGCTAGAAATAAAAGTTAAACCCCTTAAAAATTAATGATCCTACATAAAGTTAATGATGAAAGTGGTAATTTTAATTTCAATTAAAAACAACGACAAACATATCCCTCGTACATTAAGTCCCATAAGTTAATAAATATAAAGTATAACTCATAAATGCTTTAAATTATTAAAAAAAGCAAACATTGAATGAAAATTTATTTTTATAAATAAAAATTATTTTAAAACTCATATATATATATATATATATATATGAGTTGAGTTCAAATGACACCAAGGTGTCAAATTTCTTAAATGACACCGCGTATAACTTTTTATAAAAAATGAATTTTGCTGATTCAATCAATTAATTGAAAGTTTGTATGACGTACATAAACTATGGAAAAATTCATACCATTTAAAAATTTGTAGGTATGTAATCTAACAAATGAAATTTACTTGTATTCTAAATAATGTATTAGACGTTCAAGCAAAATATTTCGATATAAACTTTCAATTGATTGGTTGGATCGGCGAAATTCGTTTTCTATAAAAAATTATGCACGATGTCATTTAAGAACTTTGACATCTTTGTATCATTTGAACCCAACTATATATATATAGTTGGGTTCAAATGGCAACAGGTGTCGAACACAGTAAAATAATATTTTTCATAACTTTTTATAAATAACAAATTTCACGAATTTAACCATTGAATTGAAAGTTTTTATAGAGTAGATTAACTAGGTAAAAATTCAAATGATTTGAAAATTTATAGGTGTGTAATTTAACGGAAGAAAATTACTTATATTTTAAATATTATAATATACATTCAAATAAAGTATTCTGATAAAGAATCAATTTTTTTTTATTTGTATGAATTTTTACATGTTGATGCATAATATAGGTCCAAATTACTTATATTTTTTATTAGTATGAATTTTTACATGTTGATCTACATTATATAAATTTTTAATTTAACAATTAGATATGTGAAATTATTCATAAAGAGTTAAGAGATATGCCATTTTACTAAGTTTAACACCTGGTGTCATTTCAACCCAACTCATATGAAATATATATTCTCATTAACTATTTGGTAATGTTTGACTAATAAAAAAGTGAGTCATAAATAAAATTAATAATACTCTCCCGTTCCACAATAAGTGTTACATTTGGATATTTCACACATATTAAGAAATTCATTTATTTATCTTAATTTTATAAAAAAGTTGTTGTAATGTGCATTGGAAGTATAAAATGACCTATAATATGACATTGAAATAAGAAATTTATAACTAATATTGCATTGAAATTGTAGAGTGACATTTAATATGGAATTTTTTAAAATGTCAAACATGACACTTATTGTGAAACGGAGGGAGTAAAATATTATATTTTTAAAGTAAGCAAAATAATAATTAAAATATATTTTTTTTATCAGTCAAATACACATCTTACACTGCACTAAGAACTCATTCTTATGTCACTTAAGTTACAAACTCTTGACTTAATTAAAATATGGATAATGCTAAATGGTGCCCTAAGGGCACTACTTGTTAAGGTGCAATAAATACACCTTTGTAAAACAACATTCATTAAGTAGTTTTCAAGTTTCGAAATATTAAAGTCTATTATTTTCAATAAAATATTACTATTTTTGTAATCTTATCTAGTGCCCTAAGGGCACTGGTTATCATTTTCCTTAAATTATAGTGATGAATAGTCAAAAGATTGAGGTCATACGACGGTTAATGTAGAAAACTTAAACACAACGTAACCGTTCATGATTTCAAATTAATGTGCTTTAATTGTACTCGTTTTTATGAAGCCTTTGAACAACGCATTTCATAATAAAATAGAGAGATCACTTAAATAAGTATAGCCTAAAAATTTCTTTGTTAATAATGCTAATATTGCTCATTTAACTATTTCTCTTTCTCTCTACTTTCACTCTCTCTCAACTTGATCACTAGGAACTATAGCTATGGAGCCCAACTTCTCCAACAACAATAATATGTATACATCTATTCTTTGCAATTTTTCTTCACTTTTCTTTCTCTTTCTCACACTTTCACAATCAATGGTTTGTTATTTGTGCATAAGGTCAGAAGCCAAATTTCTCTTGAAAAATACAGCTTTTAATTGTCTAACATTTTTTTTCAATTGTTAATTTTGAAGGTTTGAACGTTACCTCTATTATTATCTCATCAAAAGGAACATGCACCTAACCGCGGAGTTTTTAAAGATTGAGGCTAATCTTCAATTCACACCGGATGATCCTTCAAGTAAATTATATGCATCATTTTTGCTTTCTTTTATACTGTTTATTTATTTTGTGTAGGTTGCTCTTCAACGACGAATTCAGAGGGGGCGAGGGGTTCTTGGCCTCTCCTCCCCACGTAGTAGCACAGCGGTTGCCTAGCACTCTTAATGTGCTAATATTTAATTTCCACTATAAGTTGTTATTGTCGTATTTTAATAATTTTTATAACTATTAATATTATTATTTTAATATTGTTAAAAGTTTTTTATTTAGTTGTATTTAAGAAAAAATATTAAATTGATGCTTTAAATTATAGGCTTAATTATGTTTTTGGTCCTTACAAAATAGGGGTCTTTTGGTTTTGGTCCCTATAAAATTATTTTTTTGGTTTTAGTCCAACACTTTGCTTAAATATTTGGTTTTAGTCTCTGAAGCAAAAAAAATGGATTTTGAGACAAACATACCTTTATTTAATTATTAAATTTGATATTAAAATATAAAAAATCTTTTTTAAAAAAATAAAAAATCTTTCTTCTTCTTCCTTCTTCTTCCTCCTCCTCTTCTTCTTCTTCGCCATCATTGTTCTTCCTAATGCCACTGCCTCCTCCTTCTTCTTCTTCCTAACGCCCACCCTACTTCCTCCACCACTTGCCACTCTTCTTTGCTCCACCACCACTCTTCTTCAAACCCAATCCTTCTCCTTCTCAGCATTCTCACCTCATCCTCCTTGCAATCCCTAACCACCCTCTTCGTTGCACTTGGTTTCCCGCAATAGGGAGAAGGGGTTGTGGGCATGATGTTTCCAATTTGGGATTTCTCGATTTCTATTTGGAAGTTCGAAGTTTTGATTTGGGATTTTGAGATTTTAAAAATTGCTGATTTCTAAGTTTGATTTCTGAAATTTTGAGTTTGGGATGGGTTTTGAAAAACGTAAGAGAATGGTTTCTGAGAACCGCAGTTGACGCTGAGTATGCCTCCGACGACGTTCATGCGTCTGGGTGAGAGGGAAGAAGGAAGTGAGATGGAAAAGGGGTAGGGCGCGAGCGTGGTCGTGTTTCGAGAATGAGGGGACGAAGAAGAAGAGGAATCACTGTGGTGGCGGTGACTAGTGATGTGGTTGTGGATGAGGTGAAGAAGAGGAGGAGGAAGAAGAAATATTTTTTATTTTTTTAAAAAAGATTTTTTATATTTTAATATCAAATTTAATAATTAAATAAATAATTAAATACATGTATGTTTGGCCCAAAATCCATTTTTTTGCTTGAGGGACTAAAACCAAATATTTAAGCAAAGTGTTGGACTAAAATAAAAAAAATAATTTTATAGGGATCAAAACTAAATGACTTCTATTTTGTAGGGACTAAAAACATAATTAAGCCTAAATTATATTATAAGTTTGAAAACAAAAAAACTCTAATACAAATGATAACATATATTCTTTTTATACTCGATGATTTTCTTATTTTTTCTCTCTTTATTTATAAAATAATTCTCATTATTATCATTTTAAATTTTGTTCTACAATCTAAAGAAAAATCGCCTCCCGTCACTTAGTATTCCTGGATCTGTCCCTGTTGCTCTTCTTAATTGATTAATTTATCGATCGGTTGGAGTCATTCTAACATTATTTTTTGATAAGTTTATTTTGCTATATATAATATTTAGTACGAGAAAATTTTCGTTCGTACAAGATATGAAGATCCAAATCATAATCCTTTATCGATCTTATAAAAGTCTCACTTTAAAAATAGTTTAATTTATCTTGTAAAAGAATTAATAAATATAATTATAAGAAATATATAATCTACATCATCACAAGTGCATACATAGATTATTTTTATATATTTTATTGGTGTGATTAAGGGCGTTTTTCAACTAATTTATAATGACTAATTTGTTATGAGTCATGGAGATCAACAAATTATACTGTATATCATTAATAATCTCTTTTTAAAACCATACTACGATCAACCAAACCTTAGTTTTAGTGTTTGAATATATGATATGATATATGATATATGATTTAATGTAACGTTTTTCTTTAAATTAATTTCTTTAATAGCTTTAAAAGATAAAACGTTTATTATTATTACTTCTTTCCTGAATAAACACATACACACCTCTCCATAACTTTTTTTAGAATATAAAAAGTAATTATAGTAAATAAATAAAATAGTCTACAAAATTAATAAAATATTTAAAATGAACTTTTATATATTAAATGATTTGTTTGGTAAATATTAAATGATTTACTAAATGAACAGTGTACTTTAACCCCTTTGGTCATATATCAAGTCTTAATACTTAAGAAATTGAAGGTTCAAGCTAAGGTACAAACCCTGACAGTAAAAATTTATGATAGAATATTAAGGATCTAATTTAGAGTATGTCTAAGTGTATATTTACCCAAAAAAAAATTTACTAAATAATATGCAATTAATAATTATTCATTATCAACCCAATTCGAAATTCAGTAATTACACTTTTATATTCGTATTTTGTTAATCTTACACCTTTATTTTTTTGTTCTATCAAATCATATTATTGTCTTTTATTTTCATTTTTTTATCTCAGTCTTTTTATACCAATTCACCTCAAAATTGAGCGTCACATTCATCAAAATTAACCTAACACTATCATTCATTATTTCTCCCTCCTCCTAGCTGAAACCATTCTCCCGTTAGCTGAACAAAGAAGCAAGCTCTCTTGGTTATACGTTATGGGAAGAATTATTACTTATTATGTGATTATTATTATTTTTTATTTTATGACTTAAAAATGTGTGTTTGATTTTCAGTGATAGATGAACCAGAAGAATTTTTGCTAGAGTGGTTGTCATCGAACCTTAAATCTCAACGCTTTCTAGATTGGCTTCAATCAAATTCGGAGCCGGTTTGCGCGGCTGGAGAAGCTCCTTCTTTGGTCGATTTGATAGTGGCCAAGCTCAATTTGGTTTTTAAATGCTATTATGCGTTAAAATCTCACTCTTCTTTGGTTTAATTGCAGGGGGAAGTAAGATTAGACGCCACACAAGAATTGAATGCTTTTGATGAAGCGGAATGTTCCTTGAATGCAGAAGCAAGGAGTCATGTGCTTGGTAATTTTAATCCTCGTGTGATTCTTTGTTTGCCTCATTAGACACATTTGAGTTTTTAAAATTGATTAAAAATAATCCACATAATTTTTTTTTTTTTTGTGATGAATATGTACTTTCATGCACTTTGCATGCTTGTGCATTGCGCATTGAACTTTATGTTCGAATTTGTTCGGTCTAGTTCAATGGATAAAATTTATTCTGCGTGGCCAACCCTATTTAATGGGATATGGTTTGATTGTTGGCAAGTTCGATGAAACTTGATAGGACTTATATATTAATACTAGACAATTTATATATGATCATCCAATTTATCCAAGTTATCATGGATGTAGCTGATTTTTTATTTTTTTTTTCAAATGAAGCCGGGCAAGAATAAGATCAGATTGCTTACAAGTTAGACAATAGATTTCAATTAACCATAATCTTACACTGAAAATATCCTTGTCTTTCTTTGTGTGATAAGTTATTCACATAAACATTATCAATAACTTTCTACTTTTTCTTCAAAACCATCTCTAGTAGTTTGAGTTGAAACAGGGAATACATTCAATGCTTCAATTATGTAATTTCCTCCATTCAATGTATAACTGTGGTCTTGTTATTTAGTATTAATATTTAGGCAAAAATATAATTTTGTTACCTTAACTTTTACTAAATGTTGATTTTGGTCCCATAATTTTTTAAAGATTCATTTAGGTCTTTTAATTTCTCTTTTAAGTCCAAAATGGTCCCTATCGTCACTTTCGTTACCAATTTAATGAATTTTTTATTAAGGTTATTACATTCTGTTATCTATTTATTTTTATCCGTTAATTTACAACAATTTGGACCATTTATTTAGAACAATTTGGGCCGTCAAAAAGTCATTAAATTGCTAACGGGAGTAATGATAAGACCATTTTGAACCTAAAACAAAAGTTAAAGAACTAAATGAATCTTAAAAAAGTTATGGAACCAAAATGAATCTTAAATAAAAAAAAGACTAAAATTATATTTTTACCAAATATTTACACATGCCACATTTGAAGCCTTGATGGCATTCCTAAATATGCACAGAAGACAAGTAGAGGTGATTTTTCATTGATAACTTAGTCATGTTTCATACTAAAGTTACAGTGAACTATAAAAGACTCCTACATTATATTTATCTTCTTTTCTTTTCTTTTTTCTTCTTCTGACTTTTGTACTCATTCTTATTTTGTGATATTGCAGCATTCAACACGTGGAGCGATTCAACGTCATATGATGTAATGAGCATTTCTTCAACTGAGATATTTCAATTTGCTTTAAAGATTATTTAACCTTTGTTTGTTAAAGTTTTTTTGTGATTTATTTTTGGTAGGCAACTGATGACAATCCCTTAATATATCTATCATCTTTTTACCGAGAGGCAAGAGGTGAATTATCGAAACTTATCTTATCTTCCTCAAATCAGGAGGATTTGTTGACACCAACCTTGAGACCAGTCAACATACCCTATACAAGTGGTCAAGGAGTGGAATCCTCAAGTCTAAATGCAACAAAACATAAAATTTCAGCTGAGAATATTTCATTTATTGAGGTATTCACTATTAAAGTGATTAAATTGAAAATTAAATAAATATGATCTTTGTATGATATGTTATACTTTCATTAGTCTCATTCAATATAAAGAATTGCTAGAATTTTTAGTTTGTAGAATTGTAGTTGAGTGCTTATGATTTGTTTATCAATAAAATTATTATTTTCAATTTTTTCTAGTAATAATATAACTAAGTTTTTTTTTTTCAATCAAATGTTTTTTCAGGAAACAGATCCAGTGTTGGAGAATTTATTAAATTCATTCTGGTTGTTTGAACCTGATCTGATGGACCTATTCAACAAATCAACTCAAGAGGAGGTAATATATATATATATATATAAATCCAAATTGAAATACTGTGTTATGTAATTCAACTAGTATTGTCTCACTTAGATTTTGAAATCCAACTGAACCTAATGTAGTAATATATCTCTAGCATACAAAAGAAGGAGTTAAACATAGCTCCTTCAAAGGTTTATAATACTGCAAAGGATTAATGTTTTTAATTCATTCTTGATTCTTGAAAATATAGCATCTTTTGATTTTAGCTTCTAAAATTTTTTTATTATTGATTACATTCTTTAAAGTTCAAAAGTTTTGATTTAAGTCTCTAATGTTAAATTTCTCTCTTAATTAGTAACGTAGCGGATAGAATGTCGCATCAACATATAACATGTCAGATGACCTTGCTTAGTCATATTAAAATATTCACGTTATTTTTAAAAAAAAATTAATTTTGAATTTAAAAATAATTACTAAAAATAAAAATTCAAAATAAAGCTTTTAAAAAAATACTTATTGCTAACCGTCTGTTTGTTACGTCACTAATTAACAGAGAAATCTAATGGCATGACTTAAATAAAAACTTTTAAACTTCAATGGATGTAACCACTAACAAAAAAATTTCAAGGACTAAAATCAAATGACGCTATATTTTCAGGGACAAAAAAATTATTTAAACCTACTACAAACTATTTGAAGAAAATTCATTTGCATTTTTGTATAACATACTAGTCATTGTTTGTGGGACAGAAAAGTCCTTTAAAATTTAATTTAAAGTTGTTAATGTGTATGCATATGTGTTCAAATATAGATATCAAATGTGGCATTTTCTTTCCTCTTTCTGATTGATTGGGAAGGAAAATTAAAAGTGCAAAAATAATAGGATTGATAATTCCCATTAATATTAAGTAAACATTCTATTTTGTTTTTGTGACACAGAGTAACAATATTATAGAGAATTTGGTGGAAGGCCCCAGTAGAGAAGGAAGCACTGAAATGAATGATGATGCTGATTTAACTTCATTAGTGTTAGCATTTCTTGATTTTGATAACATAAATGAATCCAGTGATAGCTCCAGCACCTTTCAAGCAATTAGTAGTACAACTGATGCAGATAATTTAATGGGTAACATTTTTTTCTTTTGGATAATTTAACTTGAGTGCATTAGTTAGCATGAAACTCCATTTTGTACATTGTATCTGTATAGAATATCAAGTGAAATAAATAACTTTTCAGATGCAAATGTTGAAATAGTAGAAATGCATATTTTTTTTTACTTCAAATGCACATGTTCATATATCAAAAGAACAAAATGGGACAAGATAATATATTTGCTGGGTTAGCTTAAGTTCCAAACAGTCCAAGATAGGGCTTTAGGTCTTCCCGAAAAAAAGGTCCCAAAAGTTTTTTTTAGTACTAATATACCTCTAATAAAAAATTAATTGTAAAATCATATTTTAAAATAAATTTTAATTAAAATATTATAAGTGATTGTTATAGCTTTGTATTGATCTTATAAATAATATTTAATAATAATTTTAATAAACTGTTTTATTAGTAAATAAAAAAGTCTTATTCATAAGTTTGTTTTAGGCCTCCCAAACTATTGATCCACCTCAGTATATTTACCAGTTGTGTGGAACATCAAATGTATGCTTAAGTTTGAGTATAAATCAATGATGATTGGATGACTTTTTAAGTAAATAAAACATGCAATCCATTTATTTGATTACTATTTTATTACTAATGTTGTCAAAGTGTCAATTATTCTGCATCTGTTTTGCCAATGCTTTATTTTTTAATACTTACATCTTTCTCTTCCCTCTCCCTCTCGGATTCAAATCAGGTATTCCTAAATTATGTTTTCAATCATGTCTTACCAATATAATATCGCCACATCATTAAAAAATTCTATTAGGAAAGTAAAGATTAAAATTAAAGAAAATATTTTTAATGACGTGACGATATTCTATTGATGGAACATAATTGAGGACATGATTTGGGAACATATGATTTGAATCCCTCTCTCTCACTCTATATCATAATTTTGAACTTTATCTAGTTTCTCTTTTATCTATTTCATTCTAATTATGGAAAATTTTGGTTGCAGCCCATCAGTTGGATTCCAATATGGAAACATAAATCAGTATCATCAGGCTTGGAATCTAATTGATTATCTGCAGTAAGGATTTCCCTTGTGTAAGAGGATTTATTACTATAATCTAATTAATGTGCAATACTGCAATGCTACTGAACATTTTTTTATCTTCATAATGTACTTTAGTTCATCTTATTGTTATGCAAATAGGCTAGTAACCTATAATACCTATTTTGTTGTTTCTGGTTTTCTTTGATCCTTTAGAGGTGACACTAGGATGTTGATGGATTTGCTAATAATTGCATACATCAATAAACTCTAGTCACATGTCTTAAACTCAATTACTTAACGGAGTTACATGAAAGTTACTCGAGTCACTTCGTAATGATAAGTTTATCTGCCTATAATGTTAATACTATAATTTTACATGGTGACGATAGGTTATCATAAAATCATTCGTTAGAAGGTATCCGATATCGATCATTACAATTATATATAAATTCTTGTTGATGGTAAGAATAACTATCTCAGATAAATACCATAATACTTGCAATCTTTGCGCAAGCCTAACCTACACCACAAACATAAATTATCACAAAATATAAAGAACTTTGTTAGTTTGTCTTATAAAAGAATTGTATAAAATTAAACTAGTAAATTATTGTTTGGATGATTACTACATCTATTTGTGCATTTTCTTCATCTCGTAATCAGAAAGAAGTTTCCTTTGGGGGAGTAAGATGCTAATTTATCTATAGAAGCTTGGAATCAACTATTGTGTTATTTATCAAAGGTAGCACCAATTTCCTAAGTAGGAAAAATGGTAGAGGAAATCTTCGGTAAGGGAAAAATTCGTCAATGATAACAACTTCTAATTTTATGGTGTGGCGCATTCTTTCTCCATTTCTTATCTATTTTCACTTTTAATTTTGGTTCTAATTTATTCTTATTCGGTTGTGTTGGTTCTTGAATTGTTTGCCGCAGCAAAGATAGATCCTCCATTTTAAAGGAGTATGGTTGTTTTAATTTCCTATTAGTAGGCAATGCATAAACATACAAAGTGCATGAAAGTACATATCTATCACAAGACAAATTCAAATTATTTGGGTTATTCTTAATCAATTTAAAAAACTCAAATGTATCCAATGAGGTAAACCAAGAATCATACAAGGAATAATTGGGTGATCAATCCTTGTGTGGAATCTAGCCTCAGTTCCTCCTGTAATTAAACCAAAGAAGAGTGAGATTTTAACTTGTGAATAGGAAGGCGCCCATCCTTTTGATGTAATTATTAAAAATGTATTTTTCGAAATAAGATACTCAAAAATGTGTTTTTAAATTTAATACCTTTATTTTATAAAATACTCTAAAAATTAATAAAGAACAAGTATGAAAAGGTGTAATTACTGAATAAGATACCACGGAAAGTAATTACTGATATATAAAAGTGTAATTACTGAATTTTAAATTGGATTAATAAAGAACAGTTATGACTTATATTATATATCATTTAGTAAATCATTTAATATTTACCAAAAAAAAAATCATTTAATACATTAAAGTTTATTTTAAATATTTTATTAATTTTGAGAATATTTTATTTATTAACTGTAATTACTTTTTATATTCTAAAAAAATTATGGAGAGGTGTTGTTATTGAGAGGAAAGAAGTAATAATAACCGTTTTATCTTTAAAGTTATGAAATCAGTTAATTTAAAGAAAAATGTCACATTAAATCTTATATCATAGGGTAAATTAGACCTACTTCTCTTAAACTTTTGGAGTATTACATTGTCCACTGCATGTTTCAAAACATAACATAGGCCTTCCCTACATATTTCCAAAACTACGCAGTTCTCCCTTAAATGATACCGGTGTTAACTTTTGTAGGTCTTATCTATGAATTGACGATTTTATCCTTTATTAAAAAAGAGAACAACTCTCCACCCTTGCAACCTTGCTCCCCTTCTTCAACCCGCGACCTCTTCAACCTTGACTCTGTTCTTTAAACCGTGACATCGCCACTATTTTTGAAGCTCGCAGCCCTTCTTCAACCCTACGACCTTCAAAACACTTCCTCAACCCTTCGATCTTCCCAAACTCTTCTTTGATTTTCTTCATCTTCACCACTTAAGATTTCTAATTTAGGACTACTTCATTTTCACCTTGTCCAAGAAGTATTTTCTAAGTGATCTTTTGACATTTTATGTATGCTTTATTAATTAAACATTTTTTTTTAAGACTCAATCGCTTATTTTTTAAGTGAAAGTTTGAATACTTGTTTGATTTAGTGTAAGTTTCCCAATTAAGAGTAAAATTGTCTTTTCATAACTATGAAGTCAAGTGCAAATCTCATGTTTGTTAAAAATTTAACTGTTTGTTAACGTGAAGGGATGTCAGTGTAACGTAAATAAACTTTAGGAGAGGTCTGTGTTATGTTTGGAAATATGCAGGAAGACAGTGTAATACTTCAAAAGTTCAGGAGAAGTAAGTATAATTTACCCTATATCATATTTTCAAACAATAAATCTAGGGTTTAGTTGATCATTGTATGGTTGAATTTGTTTAGTCCATCACATGAAATAGATTTTATTGATGATATAAAGTATAGTTTGTTGATCTATGTGACTCATAAGAAATTAGTCATTCAAAATTTGTGGGAAAACACCTTTAATTACACCAATAAAATATATTAAAAAATCTATTTGTGCATCTGTGATGATGTAGTTTATATATTTATCAAAATTGTATTTATAATTTTTTTACAAGATAAACTATTTTTTAAGTGAGACTTTTATAAGATTGTTAAAGGATTATGATTTGGATCTTCAGATCTTGTACAAACAAAAGTCTTACCTGCTAAATATTATATAAAAGAAAAAATATTTTTTAAAAAATAATATAAGAATGACTTGTACAGATTGATAAAGTAATCAATCAGAAGAGAAATCAACACAAAATAAATGAAGAGTATAAAAGAAAGAGAAAATCATGCATATAATTTACTTGAAGGATCATCTGAAGCGAACTGCAGATTAGTCTTATCCTTAGAAGACTCCGCATGCATGTTCCTTTTGATGAGATAATCATAGAGGTCAAAACTTTCAAAGTTAATAATTGGAAAAAATGTTAGCAAATAAAAAACATGCATTTAGAAAGAATTTTGGCTTCTCTGCTGGTGTTTTCGTGTTCCTCACCTTTTGCACAAATAACCCAACCATTGATTTTGAAAGTGAGTTTATAGAAAATGTTTGGCATAAAAAACATTTATATCAGTAAATAAAAAGATCCACAATAGAGAATTTGCTCGGCAGAGACTCCCCATTAAACACGTTTTAAGAGAAACTCTAAGAACTATACTTCAAAAAACACCACGTTTAATTTTTTAAAACTAAAAAAAAACACGTGACATATTATTTTAGTTTCTAACTACAACATCCAGCAAACAAACAAGCAACAACAACAACGAATCTTATCGAACTAGATGAGATCCACTCCATGAATCATAACACGATGATCATAGAGAAACTAAATTTTTAAAAATATTATTTACCAAGAGAAACATGACAGACCATAGAGCTTTAATATGTAAATTTACCAAAATTGAGTACTAAAATTGAAACTGTTGTACTGGTTCTTGTACTTGTATCATCATATATTACATGCTCATATTCATATCTATAGCTACTTCACAAAACTGAGACTCCCTTAGCAATTTCATCTTCATGAGTGTCCCTTGAAGTTTAGGGTCTTTGATCCTTAAGCCATAATCTTCATTCACCATGCATTATTATTAGTAGGTACCTTATCCACAAAATAACGGTCATAAGAAAAATTTCCCGTCCTTCCTCCTCCTCCTCCTCCTCTATTGTGTCTTCTTCCTCTGTTCATCTGATACTCATTATTATCATTACCACTATAAGCATAGTTCTTATTCCATGACATGTTGTTTTCCCTTTTTCTGTTAAAGCCATCCCATTTTCCCCAATTCCCATTCCCGCTGATTCTTCCGTTCTCCCTTTGGTTCCATCCCGGTGAACTGTACTGACATTTTTGCTGCCATTCGTATTCTTTCGCGTGTTCAACCGGAACGCAATACCGTTCCCATGATTTTACTCCGTTGTTTCTTCCTTTCTCCCTTTGATTCCATCTTGGAGAACTGTTCTGATAACTTTGCTGCCATTCGTATCCTTTTGCAGGGTCGTCCGGAGCACAATACTGTCCCCACGAGTTAAATCCGTCGTTCTCGTGCAGATTGGAGTCCCAACCTTGGGCGGCATAGTTTGGATCAGAAGGCTTTGGTGTTTCGGGTTCGGCATCCCCCCATCCGGTACAGGAAAATGCCTGATTCGTGAGGAGAGAGCTACTGAGAATCACAACTTCTTTGTCTCTTTCTTCATTTGGTTCTCTTTCCAAGTCCAAGAGAAGTTCAGGGTCGACGGTAGAATCCCAATCCACGTCATCAATGTAAATGTTCGGATCCGGTAATGATATGTCGCAGGGTAGGCCGTTGATCTCGGCCCAAAACCTACTTTTTGCATTGTCAAATGCCTCTTTGACAGCAGAGTCGTCCCAGTTTATCACGTTGTGATGTATGGACATGTACTTCTTGCTTTCTATAACCTTTCCCCACGGAACTGAGCCGACTGAAGCGCAAAACTTCTTTTCCCATGAAGGCACTGATGAATGCCGGTCATCTGTGAATCAAGAAGAATAAGAAAGTCAGCGGATAATTAATGTCAATGGCATAATATCATATGAAGATTACATAACAATATAAAAAAAAAAGAAGGTTTGTAAAAAGGAAAGCAAAGATAGAACATGAAAAATTCAAAAGAAAGGAAAACACATCAGAAAAATAAATGAATAAGAATCAAGTTCATAAAAGAAACCAATATTAATGCATAACATACACTAAAATGCACACAAATCTGCAGTAAAGGGGAGTCCAACAACAAATCTGCATCAGTAATAACATCACAATTTTCATTCCTTTACAGGAACTTCTCACAATGCCTTGCCCACAGTCCACCCTACATTACTCATATGTTATCCAAAATAAATATTTCATACAAAGTGGATAGTTTAAACATACATACACTAAAAAAATGAAGAAAATGTAAATTCTAAGTAGTTCCAAAAGCATGGAAAATACTATGTATATTTGTTTGATTTAAACATGCAACAATTACTTTTCATGTTTGTTCGATTAAAACATACCTAAAACGACTCGCTTAATGAATATCTTATCTAGATAGGCTTTAACTCAAACCCCAACACAAACCGACATGTTTACAGATCAGAAGGAACAGAAGATCAATCACAAAGCTTTCTGATTCAATAATTAAATGAAGTATGGGATATGTTTTGAACAAATGAACATGCATCCCGAAAGATTCAGTTAGCAAATAGTCAGAAACCCAGCAAGTTTCAGTTCTAATCACAATAGGAGGAAGTTAGGGCTTGTTTCCAATTAACATCAAAAGAACCAATTTCTAGAGATCCACTTGTACATGCCCAACCATAGAAATTTGAGTTCAAAGCACCACACAAACAAAAATGATCAAAGAGCAAATTTTGCAGAAGGTTCACTACCAAAGGAAACACAGTTGTATCTTTAACCATGTCCATTTCAAAAATTCAATGTCATATATTTCTGTTGATATATACACAGTTATAATTTGATTGAACACAAATCTCAATCATGTTCATCATATCTTACTTCGAGTGAAAGTAATTTCTGGCCGAGACACCAACGAAACGAAAGTGTGCCTAGGGGCCACTCAAACTTATGAACATGCAGAGGAATGAGGATCAATAACAACAAAGCTACAAACTAAGACCTAACAACCAGAGAAATGACAGCATTTCATAACCACAAAAACCTTCCCTTCAATTTTTGAAGCTCTTAGTTACTGTTGTTAACAACTAACAAGGGAATGGAAACCAGTTGCAACTTAAAATAAAACAGAGTTTAACAAATATCTAACTAAAAGTTCCTGTAAACACATGAATTTTAGTTATTAGTGATTCATCCCTAGGCACAGAAAAGTAGCAAAATCATAATTCCTCAATCAAACTTGAAACCCCGCAATTTAAAAAATTAAATTAAATAAAATAGGGCACCGAATTTTCTCGAACCAAAACCCCAATTGAATCCAATGGAAAGCAGCACGATCATGATACGTTAATCAGTTCTACCACTGACCCACTTTTCAAACTCTGTCATCAGAGAAATCGAAAAGATAAAGAAACAGAGTAATCCATGCAAAAACTCTGAAAAATTCAACAAAACGCAACCCCCAAAGAAAGAAAAGTTAAAAAAGGAAAAAAAAAAAAAAAAAAAAAAAAAAAACTAACCCAAAGGTGGTTTTCTGCTATAGGAAGAGGATCGCCAGTGACCGAGTTGATGATGATGTTGATGACTCTGGCTTTGTTGTTTTCTCCAATTAGCCATACCCAGAAGCAAAAGAGAAAGACCCAGATGAAGAAAACTGAGAAACTTCAATCGCAAGCAGAGCAGAGGCACAAAAGAGGAAAAAGTTTCCGAATTTTGGCAAAAAAGGGTGAAGCAGACACGGATTTCAGGAAATTCCCTCAACAGAGAGAGAAGGTTACGTGTCGGTATGTATAGGGACAGAACTGAAAACCCAAAAGAAAAAAAGGGGAAAAAAGTGGTGTGAAGAAGGAGTTTGGAAGAAGAAGAAGAAGAAGAAGAAGAAGAAAAGGGTGAAATTAAAAGGAGCTTGAGAAGGGAGATTGAACGTGTCAACGGACCCAAACCAGAGGAAGCGCTCCGAGGTTTCTTATATGACGCTTTTCATTTCTGATTGCTTCTCTTTTCGTTTTTGTAACAAAAATGTTTTACACTCATATTAAATTTTTTTAAGTTAAATTAAATATTTTTTAAGACTAAAATACATATTTGGTTTTTTATGTTTTGTTGAAGTCCTAATTTGGTGATTTACGTTTATTTTGTCTTTGGTTCCTTACGTTTATTTTTTTTACCAACGTTAAACTCTTATTTAGATTTGTTAGTCTAAATTAACCGAACTGCATACGTGACACCTACGTGACATTAACGGCGTTAATTGTCATCCATTTTCAGACTAAAATGACACTATATTGAATTTTTTTGTTAAGCGCATGCAGTTGTGTTAACTTAGACTAACGGAGGCACGCTTAAATAAAAAATTCAATACGACATTATTTTAGTTTGGAAATTGATGACAACTAATACCGTTAATTTCATATAGGTGTCACGTACTTAGACTAACAAATCTAAAGAAGAGTCTAATGTTGGTAAAAAAAACAAACGTAAAGGACTAAATTGAGACAAAATAAACATAAAGGACCAAAATAGGACTTGGGCAAAACATAAATGATCGAATGTGTATTTTAGCCTTCTTTTTTATTGGAAGTTAAATTAATCATTTAGTCTGTATACATGTTCACATTTTTATTTTAGTTTTTATAAGTAAAAATATTCCTTTTAGTCCTTATACGTGTCTCTGTTATTGCTTTTGGTCCTTTCGTTATCTTATCGTTATTCATAGCTAGAACGAAAAAACAAATACAAGGATTAAAATAAAAAATAAGTATAAGTATAGGGACTGAAACGAAAAATAATTACATATATAGGGATTAAAATAAAAAATAAGTACATATATAGAGATTAAAACAAAAAATAAATACATGTATAGAGATTAATTGTCTTCCATATCAATAGTTTATTTGTCTGTTATTGATTGACTCGCAGAGGTTTCATTTGCCACGTAGAATGAAGTTAACACCGTTAGCATTTAAATCGACTCTAGAGATCAATCTGAAAATGTTAAACACGTGTAGAGACTAAAAGAGATATTTTTTACATATAAAAACTAAAACGAAAATGAGAGACGTGTGTAAGAACTAAATAATTAATTTAACCATCTTTTTTATAAATATTCTTATCCATCTAATTTTGATAATTGTCATCCATATGTTATTAAGTATTTATTTTTTAAAATGATATAAGAATAATTGTCAAGAGTAGAAGAATTTAGTATAAAGATATAACATTTCTCATTTTTGTAATTATATCACACAATTTTAATAATTTTAATCTTAATGTTAATTTTAACAATTTTAATATGATCTTATCTGATGGTTATATTACACATAAATTTTTATTATTTTTAGAGTTATAACATTCTACAATTTTGGATGTACGATGTGTAATGAATTTTATATTGTAATTTTAATAACCTTAATATTATTTTATCTTTGAGATTTTATCTTGTTTTATTTTAATAATATATAATTGAGAATTGATTTAATGGACAGTTTTAATGACGTGTCGTTGTCCCATTAACTACTTTTTAAGAAGCATTCTTCTATTTCCCATTTATAGCAAGTTCTCATTTTAATTTTTTTTTAAAAATAAATATAAATTTTAAATTTATTAGTGAGTTGTTGACATTTTAAGTTTTATTAAATTTATTATTTATCTATTTAATTAATAAGATTAATATTATCTATCTATTAAATTTTTTTTTTATAACGATGAGTTTCACTACTCTTGAAATGAGACTAATCTTGTTCATGTTGCATAGTTAGTGTTGACTTTCGGAAATTTAACATAAGTGAAATTTGAATACGAGTTTTCTCACTATGGATCGTTTAGTATCTATCTATTAATTTGCATTGTATTTTTAATTTTTTAACTTTTTTAATCTATTCAATGAGATATAGATTTATTAATCAGTCACTAATATATCTATGACAATTAAAAGTTAAGTTTTAAAATTTGTTTCTTAACTATTCAGTAGTGTTCGGGGCTTAGTATTTTGGGACTGAGATTTAGGGTTTAGAATTTAGGATTTGAGATTTAAGGATTAAGTTTGGAGTTTAGGAATTATGGTTTTATATATATGGTTTAGTCAATCGGTTTGAATAATATATTTTAAAGTTATTTTTTTATGTATTCAATTATTAGGACTATTATTACATGAATTTTTTTAACCGGTAGAATATTGTATGGGTTAAAAAATTAAAGATAAAAAATATTGTTGTTAGAAAAAAAATTTAATGTAATTGTGTTTGATGTATAATTAATATCGTATTTTCTTTTTTTTTTTTAGTTTCTTAACTTGTGCAATATTATATATGATAAAAAACTCCTTATGATATATATACTACCACGACAAAAAATTGCGGCTTTTGTATCAGTGGTTTTTGGGACCTTCTAAAAACCGCTGGAAATGGACCACTTGCCAAAATCTTTTGAGAAAAACCCGCGGACTGTACCCAGCTCATTGCTGCTTCGTTTTCATTGCTGCTTCTCCAAAATAGCCAGCTCATTGCGGTTTTTGTACCAGTGATTGCTTCTCATCCAAAATTCATTAAATCTCACCTATTGATCATAGTTGTTTCTAACTCGTCACCGATTGATCACTCCTATCACCGATTGATTGCTGTTATCACCGACCACTCCTTTCATCGATCCATTGCTCATCAAATCTCACCGATTGCTCTTCAAAGGTAACAACCTCTCAACCTCCATAGATGTCTCATCATCATGGATTCATAGGGTTCCAAATTTATGTCATCTGCAGTTTCATCTCCATCTGGATTTGCATGAATGGATTACTTTGTCTTAGCTCTCCATTCCTCCAAGTTTGAAATTAGGTTTTACTTGTCTCATATTTATCTATAATCAACCGTATAGGATTTCTAAGCTAGTGTGAGTATAGTGTTTTTTAAGTTGAAGATGATTTGGAGTTTCATAGAATAGTCCATTGGTTAAATTAAAAACCTAACTATCTAATTTGGATGTATCATGTAAACTATGCTCTGTTTTGAGTTAATTTTTTAGGTGGTTAATCTCTTCTATCTATTTGCAGACCCAATTTTTTGAATGGTGCTTATAAAATATCATTGCTTTAGAAAAATAATTTAAATTTGATAATCACATTCATATTTCGATTGAATTTTGTAGATAATGTGCTGAGCCTATTAAGATAAATTTGTGAATTATTTTATTAAAATCACTAAATACTATTCAATAAAACTAAACACTATTTAATAAAATTAAAATATCCTTTAACCATATATACCTATTTGTCTATATATCTATAAAAGCTTAACATTTTTTCATATTAACTTGTTTATCCATTTTATTCCCACCATTATTTTGTCACTATAATGGGTCATCTTTTTAATAATATAAATAAATATTTTGTGCAAAATTGATTTTTTTTGTCTAATTCTTACTACTTTTTGATTAAAATTATACATAAATGAAAACCTAATAGCATGAAAACTCACTATCTTAGAGACCTAAGTGCAAGACAAGTAATCGAATCGTCAGAGTTTATTGAATAATAGTTGATATTTTAGTATTTTAAATATGATTTTCGCAGATAAAAGTAGGTTAATTTTTTAATTTTTTACTATGATAAATGACCCTATTTGTATTTGTTTTTTATATTTCTCCATTCATCTTATTTTAAAACTATTCAATTTTTAAATAATATCTTAAATTAAAAACACTTTCATGTTTAATCAAAGTTATTTTCTTTTTCAAATTAATTGATGTAAATTTATTATAATTCCTTTTAAGCAAAAAAAGTTCTTTAAATAATAATAAGTAAGTTACTTTTTTATTTCTTAAGTTTTAATAAAAATCTGTATTTTAAATTGTTATATAACAATTCTATATTAATTGTAAGTTTTTTTACATAAGTTATTCACGTCTTTTATAAATTGATTTTCAATTTGATGATATATGAACAACATTATTTATATTATGTTTTATGATGCGCGGGTCAACATATATCTAATATATATAAAAGTCGATGTGTGAGTTATAAAGTCGACACGTCATCATAGTATTCGCTGTCACATCATCAATTTCAGACAATTTTTCCCTTCTCATAAGTTTGTAACGTTTCTATAATTAGTAGCTCTATGTTTCATTTTCTTTTACTATCTATAACATTATTACTGCTCTTAAATGTTAATGACATGTCATTATCTAACAAATTATTAAAAATAAAATGAGGGTTAGAGACACAACACTAACCAATGATACCATATAGACGTCCAATTTTTATAACTGAAAACGTCACATAATTGTTTGCCTAATGCACATTTCTACTAACATACAAGCATTGTCAATATGGATTCAAATCACGTGTCCCCAAATCATGTCCCCAATTATGTCCCACCAATAGAATATCGCCACATGATTAAAAATATTTCCTTTAATTTCAATCTTTAATTTCTTAATAGAATTTTTTTAATGACGTGGCGATATTCTATTAGTGGGACATGATTGGGGACATGATTTGGGGACACATGGTTTGAATCCTGCCGATATTTAGTAGCATTAAAGTGTAGAGTTATGGTTTGTCTTTCAATTCTTTTTAGTAATAATTATCTAAGATATCAATAAGATTACTATTCATTTTAAGGTTTAAGATTAACTTTATAAAAGACTTGAAAATATAGTAACATAAAAATTTAGGCACACACATACACACATATAAGTAATGTTATTGTACACTAACTATTCATATATCACTCACATAACCTATTGTGCAAAAAAAAAACATTTTTTAGAACTACAATATAATGTACGGTTGTATAGGTACATAAGTGATATGCAAAACATTTCTAAATACATTATATCCTAATCTTGCTATATATATGTATAATAAAACTTATTTTTGAAAAAATTTGTGCCAAGTTCATTTATTAATTACATGAACACTAATAGAATAAAATTTAAATTTTTCATAAAATTTAATAATATATTTTATTGATTTATATAAATTAATCTTATACTTCGTATAAATAAATTAAAATTTGACATATAATTATTATTATCATTAAAAACATATTATTGATTTTTTTTTTATTCTCTTCAATTTTAGGCTTGAGTTTTCTAACACATAAAAACTTATGTCGTCCTTAATGCTTTATAATAAAAATCGGTTTATTTTCAAAATTGTTATACCACACCCCCCTTTGTTTGAGGTAGGGGTGGCAACAGGAAGAGCGGGGGCATTGACTACTTCCCTCATTTTCATCCCTGTTTTTTGTGATGGGTTGGTTTTCAATTTGATTTTGGAAAGTCAAAATCAATTTTGATGCATTTAGTTAAAATTTTTACTCTGAATTTTTATTATAAACTTTCTTTTGAAAAAAAATTCATATATAAATCACGTTATTTTAATATCAATTCTATAAAATTACTTTTATCTAAAATCAATTCTACTACCATAATAATACTTTATTTCTTTTGTATTTTAACTCTTCTTCTACTATTTAATTTTTTACTTTTCTCTTTTTTATTTCTTTCTCTCTTATTATAAAATCATATATTACGCATATGATGACAGCAACTCCTTAGGCGAAATAAGAAAAAGAAGATGCAAACTTAGTGCATGTTTGGATATCCAGTTTATTTTGTCAAAAAGAGAGTTTGGAGGCCCAAAATGAAAGTATGTTTGGGTAATTTCTTCACTTGAAAAATTTTCATTTACAGTTTGGGAAAATGAAGTTTGGGAGAAGTAAGTCTTACTACTTTTCAAACTTCATTTTGCAAAAGTAAAATGTCCATTTACAACTCTACCCCTCATTACTTCTTTCATGTCCTATTTTTTTTAATTAAAAATCATATCCTTTTTTTAATTAAACTTTATATCCAAAAGTACTTCTATCTTTGGATTAGATCCGTTTTAAGTTGTAAAACCAATCAGGTCGATTAATTTGTATACTTTTAGTTTGGATTGGTTCCGTTTAATTTTTTAAACAAATTTGATTCGAACCGATCCGATATTTTTTGGTTTGGATTGAATTGATTTTCGATTTTAGCTTTATGTCAATTGTATACAAAATTTGAATAAAGAACTAAACTTTGAATAAACAGAGAAGATAAAACAGAAAATACATAAAATTAAATTTACCAAAAAAATATAGAAAGAGAATGAAAAGAGATGAAATTAATTTTAAATTGATTGAAGAGTGATAAAATTATAAAGATATGATATTAAGGTCATATTTATATTATAAAATTGTAAAAAATAAACTATAATATTAGTTTCATTAAATATTTATTACTATAAATATGACTAGGATTATAATTTTATTAAAAATTGTATATGTATATAAAAGTTTAGTTTGGATGGAATTGGTTTGACTAAGAAGGTTTGAAATCCGACCCAATCCGATAAAATAACTTCGGTTTTCGGTATGTTTAGTTTTTGAGTTATTTTGTTTTCGATTTTTCGATTCATTTTAATCAGTTTAGATTGATTTGGTTTGTTTTGAACACTCCTATTGAACTCCATGTTCAAATAAAAAAGAAAATTATTGATCAGTTGATATAATTATCCTTATTTTACTTGTTAGACATAGTTCAGAGAATTGAGAGATATTAGAAGGTGAATTTTATTATAAACTAGAGTTTGTACCCGATGATGTTCGGGTTGAAATGTTTTAAGAAAAATTATAAATTTTATTTAATTTTTTCTAACATATGAATGTATATTTATATATAAAGAAATTAGTACTTCCAGTCATGTAGCTTAATTGGTGAGCGCATGAGGATATGTGTGTTTGGGTACGGGGTTCGATCCCGGTTGTATCTCTCCCTTTTTTTAAGCCTTGATTGCTTGCTTTTACATGGCCAAACATAAAATTAACTATATCTCTAATTTATTTCTAATTGTCCACCGCAAGCCGGAAGTGCTTGCACTTCAAGCTTGAGATGAGCAAATAAAAGAGGGATATATTAAAGCTAAAAATACAATGGCAAAAAAAGAGGCATATAAGTCTATAATATGATAAAAATAATTTAATCACTAGATAAAAATGATATTTAACACTTAACCATTTAACACAAGCATAGTATTAGTGTTTAACCACAAAAACAGAAACTAATCATCGCTGCCTAACCACTTGGCGAAAACTAAAAAATCAATATAAATGCTTAACCACTACAAGACAGGAGCTATATATATAACTTAATCAAAATGAGCTAAACCTAAATATGAAGCTTAACCACCCACGAAAGAAATGAAAACAAGCCAAATATAGCTGAAAAATAAAAAAATAAAAAAACAATAGCAACATGCTATCAAACATGGGTTTCATCTATCAATCTTCATGAGAATAAGAGAAATAGTCAAATGGAACTTGGCCCAAATAGCTTGTGAGCATAAACTCCACACAGAAGCAACCTTTTTACTCCATCCAAGTAAGATGATCAATCTTTGGGTAAGGCTCAATTTGAAGGTAACAACACAATCTCAAGAAAAGGGTTGAATTAAAACTATAAAAGTCTGACCCACTTTTGAAATACTTCATATTGAATCTTAGCTAAGGTTTCAATTTAGATACTTGGACCTCAGATTCTAGACTCTGAAAACACGTTTTAACACGGATATAGTATAGGTAGAAATAGATTTAAACTATATATTATAAGTCAAATTTATAAACATCCGAGTGACTCTTATGAAACGATACTTGAAGAAAAAAAACCCTGTCTGAGATAGATACTGTTGGATAGATATACTAATAATAATTTCAAATGTATTGGATTGAAAAGAGAATTTCTAAGTATAAACAAAAGCTATGGATTTGATTTGAGTTTGATAGTGTGGAATCTAATGAATTAGTTTATAAAATAGGTTTAATGAAATAGAGATGGATCTTAAATTTGAGTAGATTTTGAAGATATGATATTCGAAAGAAAACTCAAACTAATGTTAGATTCCATGAATAAAAATACTTATAAAGTTTAGATTCAATTAGTTTGACAAAATAAAGTGTGAAACTAAAACTAAAGCAAAATAAAAATGGAGAAAAAGAGAGAAGAATAACATAATGATATTTATCCTTGTTCACCCAACAAAGACTATATGAATATCTAGTCGTTATTTCTCAAAGTAAGATTTTCACTATTCTAGAATCAAAGATAAGTAATCAAAGTTACAAACCTCCTCTTAAATTCAACAACTTCTGAAATTTTAGGATTGATCAACATCTTGGTTGTATACATGGAATTGCTCTTAGATAGCCCCTAATCATCATTAGAAGAAACAAAAATATCTCATAAGTATTTACACTAAAAATAAAATACTACCTTTGGTCTTTTTTATAGAACTCTTTAACCAATTCACATAGATTAAGAAAACTACTAATAACTTTATTTAATGTCTTGTTTTTTAAAAAAATAGTACAATCTACCAAATTAACCCTTATTTAAAGTCAAATTTATCAACAAATGCATTAATTATACTTACTATCTCTTCATTTATTACAAGAGTAGACAAAGAAAAAACCAATAATTGTCTCTTAAACTTTGTATGAAGTATTTATAAGACCAATGAATTTCCTCTAAAGGGTTTTATATTTAGGACCAGAGGTAGTATAATATAAGAGCCAAAAAAGCAACTTATAACCTTTAGAAATCTTAATCTTGAGAAACCACTTGACAAACATTACAGGTTCATTACTGGAATTTTTCTCATGGATTCAAAGAAATTCAAACACCCGGTCAACATGATTCTCCCAAAGAGTACATATCAATTCAATTTCACTACATATTATATACAAACCCATTAGTCATAGCAGCCAAATTATATGATATAAACATATAAAAATTAAGATAATTTGACGAGATGTTAGGAAAGTACCTATGTTCACTAACAATGAACTCAATATGTGAGGCTTTTCAAACTTTTTATATTTATTCTTATATAGTCAACAAATGATCTCTATGAAATAAACCAAATGAAACGGTTGTAACTATAAACCACAATTGTTCCTTTAAACACTAAATTTACAATACTAACATTTTGGCCTATCAAGAAAAATAATTTTGCAATACTAAGCAAATGCATCTCTTACTGATTAAGATGTAGAATCACAGTACCATCTACAATATAAGTGAGTTTTATTAAGCAATACGAATATAGAGATATTTAAGGGTGAACATCATTTTGAAAAATAGTTCCGTTAGTGAAGTTAAAGTTATATGTATGGGTAGTTGGCCTAAAACTACCCGTTGTAACTTGTGGTCCGAAGACCCAAACATTTGGCCAATTTTTTGGCAAGAAATGAATCAATCCCAAGTTGACACATGGACTTTTTACCAACCTAGGGGTACATGTTTTTCGAAGAATAAAATAGATGTTTTGATGCATTCAAAGATTTTAATTCCAAAAACAATATGAAAGAGGTTCAATGAGAGACAATAAGAGTAGCAACATCAAAGTTCATTGACATTTGAGGTGCTTCTTGCCTAGCCTGAAAGGTTTAGAAGGGTTGAACTATAAAGCATGGACTTCATTATGAACATAAGATACACAAGAATACTAATGTCCAAAATATAAAAGATAAGTATAAAATGGATAATTTTTTTACAAAGTTCATCATTAGATTAAAAGATCATGTATGATACTATATACAAAGTTTTACATAGTTTCATATTAATATGGAATCATTTAATACTCTTAATATGGTAAAAGATTAACATAATATATAATTTCTTAAAAAGTATGAAAATAACAATAATTTGTTAGAGTACTAAATGAAAGTATGAAAATAACAATCATTTAATACTCTATTAATTCAATGGTTGAATTGAAAGTTTATATAAAGTAAAATAATTAAGCAAAGTTTCATCATTTAGAAAGCCTAATGATGCTTCATTTGATCTATTTAATTTGATAAAAATACGTTATTTAAAATTTAAATAATAGATTATATAGCTATGAATATCCAAATTTTCTATAACCAATATGATAAGAAAACATAAATTGAAAAACAAGGCATATTTAATCATCTTTCCAGAATATGTTAATAAACATAAAAATTATACTTGATTAATAAGCCTCACAAAAGAAATTACCAAGAGACAACATCAATCAAGGTAAGCACTTTGTATGAGTTGTTTATGCTGCACTCTTTTGGTGAATTTTTATTTTCTTTTGAATCTTTTGTATATTTTGAGTACTTCTTGTACTCCTTGTTATTAAATTTGCCTTTTAAAAAAAAATCACGGTAAGCACTTTGTAATCCCTATCACTTAGACTTTATCTTTTTTTAATCCCTATGATAATATGCTTCATCAAAAACAAAATACTAAGAGCCATAATTATAATGTAGCTTAGAAATGTTGAGTCACACATTTGTCAACTTAAAAGTTGAGTTGATAATTTTTTTTTTGGACATTAGTATAGAGGTGTCAAACACATGTAGGATGTGTTAAGAGAGCGTTGATATCGGACACGCATCCCGCAGACAATTTATTAGTGGAGAGATAGTATCTAATTGCTACATAAGCATTTTCTCTTTTATGTCTTATATATATTTTTAAGTTTGGACACACTTCTCTCAAATCTCAATTCATACTCGAGTTTAATTTTACTAGCAAAATTTGCCTCATCGTAATATAAACATTTTCTAACTCAAATAGAATTATCTCTTGTAAAAAAATATTAGTAATGTTATATCAAAAAATCTTAATTCATGAAATGAGAACTGCCTACCGAATATGATAATTTTGGAAACGAATCTCAAGTGTTAACATTAATCAAATTTATTAACAATGTGATATACATAAGCTATATGTTTGGAAAAACTTCTTAAAGTATACATCTATTACCTTCAAGCTTTCATTTTTGTTTTTTTTTTTGGAACTGTCCATTTCAGCCAATAGAATAGAATAAACCGACTCCTATCTCCGCTTTCTGCTTTCCGGTTTTTTATTTTATTTTTTTCCTTTGTTTTTTTAATTTAATTTAATTTTTTAAATTAAATTTCGGTTAGATGCGCATTTATGGAATAGAAACTGCCAATTGGCGCACTACACGCCAATAATAAAATTACTTGTTGCAGCAGGTTATTAATTGAATAACACAATTTTGTTTAATTGACATGAAGCCCTTAAACAAAAACAATAAATTTATTTGGTGAACGTTTGACCAAGTAGATGACTTTTCTTTTTGTTATTTTTTTTTGCTCGAGATGACTTTTTCTTATAAATGAACTAGTTTTTTCTTACATTTTAAAAAGTAAAACATAAAGTTCGTTCAGATTTATTTATTAACAATTTAGTCCCTCAAAAACTTTTGTCAACAAATTAATCCCTTAAAAATTTAAAATACTATTGAATTAATCCCTTAAAAATTAAATCACTACAAAATTAATCCCTACAAATACAAAAAATAAAAAAAAATAAAAATCTTTGAGAAATTAATTTGGTGATAAAAATATTTGAGGGATTAAATTGATGACAAACGAATCTTTGAACTGTTTTTTTGTTAATTTATAAATATTAAAATATCAATTTGATATTATAAAGATTTAATTGTAAACAATTTGGTCCTTCAAAGATTTTTGTCACCAAATTAATCCCTCAAAAAATTAAAATACTACTGAATTTGTCTCTAAAAAATTAAATTACTAAAAAATTAGTTCCTCAAATTGCATAAAAAAATCTGCGAGGGACTAATTTAGTGACAAATATTTGAGAGGCTAAATTGATGACAAACGAATTTTTAGACTGATTTTTGTTTTTAAATAGTAAAACATCAACTTGGTCTTTTAAAGATTTATTTGTCAACAATTTAGTCTCTCAAATATTTTTGTCACCAAATTAATCACTTAAAAATTTTAAATACTAATAAATTAGTCCTCAAAAATTAAATCACTACAAAATTAATCTCTCAAATTGTACAAAAAAAAACTTTGAGAGAACAATTTGATGACAAAAAAATTTGAGGGATTAAATTGATGACTAATAAATCTTTGGACTGTGTTTTTGTTATTTTTTAAATATTAAAACATCAATTTAGTCTTATAAAGATTTACTTGTCCACAATTTAATCCCTCCAAGATTTTTATCACTAAATTAATCCCTGAAAAATTTAAAATACTACTGAATTAGTCCCTAAAAAATTAGATGACTAAAAAGTTAGTCCCTCAAATTGCAAATTAAAATCTTTGGGGAAAATTTTGCAATAAAAGTATTTGAGAGACTAAATTGATAACAAACGAATCTTTAGACTGTTTTTTGTTTTTTTGTTTTAAATAGTAAAACACCAATTTGATCTTCTAAAGATTTATTTATCAACAATTTAGTCTTTCAAATATTTTATCAACAAATTAATCTCTTAAAAATTTAAAATAATACTGAATTAGTCTCTCAAAAATTAAATTACCACAAAATTTCAAATATTAAGTAACTAAATTTATGACAAACGAATCTTTAGACATTCTTTTTAAAAAATAAAATATCAGTTTAATCCTTTAAAGATTTACTTGTCAATAATTTGTCCCTCAAAAATTTTTGTAAACAAATTAATCTCTGGTTAACAACATATACTACATCTAATAAGGAAAATGGAAACAAAATAATAAAAGCGACGTGGTAGATTCATTCGCTTGAAATTAAACAAAAGCATTTTACCATCTCTGTTGATATGTTCTGTTTGATCACAGTCATTCAATAACAAATTATTATATCGGACGTATAGCGTTGAATGGCGGACCATACACCATATTGTCACCAGCGGATCATAAAAGCAACTCCGTAACTGAGGTTTGGAACCCAAAGCAAAAACCCCTCAATGTAACCGAACCAAAGCAACTGCCTCACACAGTCTCATTCTTTGATGCGAGGAACTCCAAGAGTGACATTCATGCTTGCAACCCCAGCAAAGTGATCTGGGTCCCAGGTTCATTCTAACTTCACAAAGAAATCATCGCTCCAATAATCTCTCTGTTTTCTCACTTTTCTGAGTCTTTTGCCGAAGACTCTTAAAACAATATCCCTTTTTCTTTGTACGCTCTTCGTTTTCTCCTTTCTGCTTCTTCAGCTTCGTTTTCTCCTTTCTGCTTCTTCAGCTTCGGTGCGCACTTCATTTTCTCGAGCGAAAATGTGTTGTTATCTTGGGGTTTTGTCCCGTTCTGTGTGATCATTTTCGTGTGAACTTGCAGGGTCGAGATTTGGGGTTTCTTCTGTTAATCATGCTCACGGGGGATTGCTCAAGACATGGGGTTCATGATTTACACATGGCTTCAAGAAAAGCTGAAGAAGCAGGTAGGGTTCATTTTGATTTTAATGTTTGATTACAGGGGAAGATTTTCATTTTGTTTTTTATTTTCCTGTTCTATTGATTTGTCTCAAGAGAGTGTTACAATAAATTGTGCAGCATGGAGAAGGTATGAAGCAACTCAGTGGCTAGAAAGCCAAGTGGGTCCTCTAGGTATATCTAAAAAACCCTCAGAGAGAGAATTGGTTTCTTGCTTGAGAAATGGTTTGATTCTTTGCAATGCCATTAACAAGATTCATCCAGGAATAGTGCCTAAGGTATTGTGATTTTCCTGTTTAGATCGGAGGATTATAGTTGAAGCAGCTGAAGGTTTGCAGAAGTCACAGGTATGTCAATGATTTTCTTTAATGTGGACAGCACAATTTTTATCTCAATGCATTTTGTCTTTTTCCTGATATTTATATTAGTACGGGTTATTATTACTACCTCAGTTATTAGTCTTTCAAGAAGCGGTTAATCTTCAATTTTGCTCTGCTTTCTTTCTTTGTTCGCATATTGGTTACATGCTTTTATAAGATGTCTTAATAACTGTTATTCTGTATTAACAGGAAATGGTTAAGTGTAAATGCTGCTGAGCTTTTAAAGGACGGGACTTCTGTTGCAGCTGGTTCTGCTTTAGAATTACTCACAAAGGCATTGTCAATAAGTTTATACTCAGAAAAATTGCTTCAAATGAAGGCAGAGGCGCTATATTTGGTATTTTCAATTCCAATTATCTTCTGCACTCATCATTTTGCTTTCTTATTCTGTTTTTCTTGTCGTTGTTATGCTGACTTATTCTGTATATTATGGCTGATAAAAGTTATGTTTATGTCTTGCAGCAGAGAAAGTATGAAGCAGTGGTTCAACTTTGTGAACAGAGTCAGCATCTAGCAGAAAAGAATTTTCCCTTGAGTAAAGATGCAAAAATCTCCAATAGTTCAATGTCTGATAGTTACTCAAGTGTAAAAGTGTGGAGGTGGTCATTGATATCTAAGTGTTACTTTCATCTGGGAAAGCTTGAGGCGTCACTTAATGTTCTTGAGAAATTGCAGCAACTTGTGTCTGTCAATGACAAGTAATTCAGTGTTTACCAAGCAAGGCTTATTTTTCATTGGCAGTTCAATCAAGATATGTTTTCTTTTTCCATAAGCTAAAGATGTCCCATGTCTTTTCAATTGTCTAGGTGTGTGATTGATAACCTTGAAGACTTGGTGTCATTGGCTGCTACCATACGAGAACTGCTAGACCTCAAGGTAATTTCAAGATCTTCCTAAATTATTGCCTGAGTGCAAAATGTAAAATTAAAATGTGTTGACATTCCTCAGCTTTAGTTGCATGTCAAGCATACTGCAAACATGCTATGTTGAGTACTTTATGGAAACGGTTAAAGTCTCACATTGACTAGAGAGATGGCAAAGTCTTTCTTTATAAGGCATTGGGCATCCCTTCCCCTTGAGCTAGTGTTTGGGGTTGAGTTAGGCCCAAGTCAATTTTTTTTCAAACATTATTATAGATACTACTATAAAATAGTCCATATGTGAATAAATCTGACTTATGAGGACCTTTGTCATGATAAACATGTCATAATGAATTACCATTTTGTAATTCTCTGAGGTGGTGTTTGTTTCGAAGTATGTTAATATATTTCTAGGAATTGCCAGAAATATTGTGAATAGGATTATTATTCCTGAGTTAATTAAAAATAGGTTAGGTTAGAACTTAATACCTTTGGGAATTTTTTTAATTTTCAAATAATAAAAAATGGAGATGAAATGGAAGTTATTAATTGTATTGCAAGAGAACTTCCCATATCTCAGTAATTTTATGAGAAAATAACTTACCCGTCTCTCACCATGACAATGAAGATCATAGAAAATATAGGAGTACCACTTTCCTAGGAATAAATATACCCTGGAATATTTTTTTTAAACAACATCAACAACGATACTATTTAAAGCTTATTACAAATTACAAATATGGGAATCTTAGGGCCCTGTTTACTTGGTATTTTTATTTACTGTCCTCAATTTTTGTTTTATGTATGTGTTTGGTTTAAAGAATTGAAGGGGAGGGACTAAAAAGTAGCCCCTTTTTTTTTGTTTGGTCTGCAATGAGAAATAGAGAGGTTTTACAAAACAATGAAAGTAAATTATAGTTGTTTTGGTTGTTTTTAGTGTTTGCTATATAAGTTTCCAAAAACAGAAAATAAAATAAAAACAAGGTGATAGGTTTGTATTGTAATTACTCATAATTACTCACAAAAGCAGAAAATGAAAATGCAAAGTAAACAGGCCCTTACATTTCCAAGTTCATTTTCTCTCAAGTAACTTTATTAAGCTTGAAACTAACACACCATGACAGAATTTTTTTTACCCATGGAAATGTATAAAGAAATCTCTGTCCTTTTTGAAATTGTAATGAGTAATATTATGTTCTCAACTCATGAAGCCTGACTATTGTAGGAGGTTTATACATTAGAATAAGTAGGTTATATTTTCTCTATTTTTCAAAACCTTTATCAGATTCAGTTTTGTATCTTTTCTAGGTAACTACTGGTATTATTCCTATGATGTATAGTATTAGTCATCTTAACAACAGAGTGCAGGAAATGAAAACTTCAAATTGGGGAAATATAAGGAAGCAGTAGAGAGTTACACTGTTGCTTTATCGCGTAATATCAAATCCCGTCCTTCTGCGGCTGTATGTTACTGCAACCGTGCTGCTGCTCATCAAGCTTTGGGCCTCATTGCTGATGCCATTGCAGACTGTAGTATGGCTTTTGCCCTCAATGGAAATTATGTGAAGGTATGATTTTCTGAGTCCTACAATTAGAAATCATGATTCATGAGTGCATATTTGGATTTTCTTCCTAGATGCTAGCTTAATTATTAAGAAATGAGAAGTTACTACAAACAGGAATTGCATTTTATTAATCAGTTTCATGGGATATGATGATTTTTTTCTTGTCGACTCTGACTTATTAAGGACTAAGGAGGGGACAGAGAATCTGATTACTCTAATTTTGCAGGCAATTTCTAGAAGAGCCACCTTACATGAGATGGTTAGAGATTATGAACAAGTTGCTTGTGACCTCAGGAGTCTTATGTCTATTCTTGAAACTCAATCCAATGAAAAGGCCAAACAGTCCAGCTCTCCAAGTGGATCAAATGGTGGGAAAGAATCAAGGCAAGTTCATCAACGCCTGCTTTCGGTGGAAGATCAAGGCAAAAGGGGAACCCCCTTGGACTTCTACCTCATTCTGTAAGTACTTTATTCAATTGAGGATCTCCTGCCTTACATTTTATCTAGCATACCTCGAGGTTACAGGAGAAAAAATGCACAACATGAATATGTTTCCTGTAGCCATCTCTTCGGGGGGTGATTGATATGGCTGTCATACATGAGAACCTCAGTGAATGACAGTACTTTGGGACTGTAGAAGTTAGAAAGATGGGGACAAATAGAATTTTTTTTAAGTAGCTGTATGTAACCTCAAATCAGGTTAGTTGCATAACCATATACTTATTGAGAGATTGATAGGGGTATGCTAAATGACCAAGAGATTGATACATGTAAAATGACTAGTGTAAAATGACTAGTTGTATAACCATTTACTCCATTTTATGCCACATACTTCCAAGTGGTTCTATTATATAGAACAAATTTTTCTATTAATAGAACAAATTTTGTGTATTATACATTGATACATGTAAAATGACTAGTGTTTGTGTTGTTGGTTATATCATCAAAATGGCATTATGTGTGTTGATGTTTCGTTATGTATTGAAATCTCAAGTTTTCTATTACTAGTAGTTTTTAACTTGAAGCATCCCAAACTAAGTTCTATTCGTGACAATGTACCAGAGGAATTAAACCAGATGAAACGACAATGGATATCAAGAAGGCATACCACAAGGCAGCTCTCAGACATCATCCAGACAAGGTTTGAGTCTTCCTGTGCTTGGATTATAACTTTTCTTTTTTATTTGTTTGGGTACATAGGAGGGTTGCTCACATTTTTAGTTTTCTTAACTTACTTTTGGTTCAAATTCAGGCTGGTCAATTGTTGGCAAGAAATGAAATTGGAGACGAAGGCAAAATCTGGAAGGAAATTTCACAGAAGGTGCATAATGATGCTGATAGGCTTTTCAAAATGATTGGAGAGGCATATGCTTTCAGATCCTGCGAAGGTTATACCCGTAACTTTTTCTATCTAATGAATCTGTTCAAAATGCATTTTTAACTCTAGATTGTGAATGCGAGCTGGGCGGGCAATAGATAGAGGTGACAAGTAAAAGTTATTTCACAACATTACAAGTTGTATTAACTTGTGCAGACGCAATGCTGTTCGTGTTAGGATTAATCTCTGCATGTGTAATGCAGTTATTAATTTTTTGTTTCTTGTGCATTGTATGGCATAACTAGGCTTCGCTGAATCTGTTGACAGGAAAAGTCTAATGGGTCAAGTCAAGGAGGACCAAGGCTGCCTTAACTTATGCCTTCAATTCATCTCCTGAGGCACCATCCAGTGCGGTACGGCAACTTGTTTGTAGATGATTCGCTATTTTCTTTCCTGATAAGATAAGAGGGCACAACATATTGACAAAGCTTTGAATCCTTATAACATTTTTCTTTCCTTCTTTCTTTTTGTTCTCAGTTTTAACTAGTACAAAAAACATTTGAACAATATAAAGAGGAGGCTATGAAGGAAATCCTTTTTCTCTGAACAGAATAAGGGTGAATTTCACTTTTTAAATTCAAACATTCTGTTCAAGTTAGTGATTTCTTCATCCTATCTTGTCTGTTTAGCTTTAAATTTATCTTTTTTTTTTTTTTTTGGAAGAAAGGAAAGAAAAACACGGATAACGACACAATTGTCTTTGTTTGGCTTGAGAGAAAACAAAAGGAAGATGGAAGAAAAAGTTGACTTCTTGGAACAAAAATTCACTCTTTTCTTTCTTCTCATCTTTTCTTTCCTCATTTTCTCTCCTATCAACAACAAATTCTGAGGGAAAATCATAGAGACAACATTCAACCCTTATGGCATATTGCTTTCTTTCTTTCTGTTCTTAGTAGTAACTAGTAAAAGAAACATTTGAGTTGATAATTGAATAAAGAAAAGAAATAAATCGACGCTTCTTTCTCATCTTTTCCTCTTTCCCTGACACAGGATAAAAATTAATACTAATAATAATCTAAATAAAAACTAATACTAATAATAATCCTTAGAATTTTTTATTATATTATTATTAGAAAAAATATTTCGACCACTTGTAAAAAAATAGTAATAATAAGTCTTGGCCAACATTGCTCGTTATTACAAAACAATAAAATTCTTGTTCTTTGAAGTCCTTCTAAGTTCTTACTCTTTCATATGATTGGGTGTTGTGTTGTTGTGTTGTAGTAGAGTTTTGTTTTTGGGTTGAGCTAGTTGTCTTTTTTGGCAGAAGGATTGTGGGCTAATATTGACTAATGTGCAATTGTGCGTTTTGTACAGCGTTGCATAGCATGCCCCGGAGTGCAGGAGAAAGAAATTCAGGTATGCGGGGAAGGGGGCAGGGGCTCGCGTGTGCGGGCTCCGGGGGGGCTCGCGCGTGCGGGCTCCGGGGGGCTCGCGCGTGCAGGCGGGGGCTCTATTTGGTTCCAATTGTAGTCATATGTTTCGCTCTTAAAGGCACCCCAACCCTTAAAGTTAATTGGTGCTTATAAACTAACATTCCTATCTACTTCTACTTGATCTGGGACTTTTGGTTTTGAATTTAACAATCATGAATAAAATTGCATAACTAAGAGATATGAAAATAGTCAAACGGATATGATTTCTTGTTGAAGTTTTGATTCAATGATTGATATTGATTTGATGGGCACAGGCAATTGTGAAAAGATGAAGCTGAAAAACCTTTTGCATAAAGGTAAATTCATTCGTGTGTGTTTGGACCCTCAAGTGTTATGGCTAAATGCCTAAATGAACTGCAAAACCACACCTTAGAAATGCCTAAATGCCTAAATGATCATGTAACTTTTTAAGATTTATCCTATCTTATTATTATGATTAAAATTTAATTTATTTACTGTTATAATTAATGTTTTCTTTGAAAACCTAGACTATTTAACTAAAGTCGCAATTTACCTTTATTATTATAACTAATGCCAAGAGGAGAATCTTATTTACGAGATCATTTAAAGGTATTTTATTACTAATTTCAAATAATTTTTACACGTAAGCAGAATCAATCCATATTAAATAAATTTCGTACACTTTTTTTTCCTTTCTTTTATAAGGTAAAGGCAAAAGGCACCTTGATGCAAATGGTTGTGCAGATTGGCTTCGTACTTACACACGGAAGACGATTTGAGTAGTCATCCCAGTTTAATAATTCAAGTGTTTTTTATTTTAATTCCTCTGTTTCATACTTTTGTGTGTATATTTTCTTTTAGGGTTTATAAAATTACTACTGAAAATCTATTATCTAAATATTTTTTGGATTAATTCTATCTAAATATTTTTTGGATTAATTCAGCAATATGCAGCAAAAGGAGATTCAGAATTCTTTTTTGTTATGAACATACAAGTGAGTATAACCTCATAACTTGTAAATTATTTATCTATCTCCATAATATCGAATTTTAAATTGTTTAATGTATGTTATATATCTCAGATGCTAGGAAATCCAATGTATTATTCCGTTGAATGGTGTCAAGATGAGAGCAATTTTTTAACAATCACATTTGAAGACCCAAGTTTTTGAATGGTGCTTATAAAATATCATTGCTTTAGAAAAATAATTTAAATTTGATAATCACATTCATATTTCGATTGAATTTTGTAGATAATGTGCTGAGCCTATTAAGATAAATTTGTGAATTATTTTATTAAAATCACTAAATACTATTCAATAAACTAAACACTATTTAATAAAATTTAACCATATATACCTATTTGTCTATATATCTATAAAAGCTTAACATTTTTTCATATTAACTTGATTATCCATTTTATTCCCACCACTGTTTTGTCACTACAATGTGTCATCTTTTTAATAATATAAATAAATATTTTGTGTAAAATTGATTTTTTTGTCTAATTCTGATTAAAATTATAAATGTAAACCTAATAGCATAAAAATTCACTATCTTTGAGACCTAAGTGCAAGACAAGTAATCGGATCATCAGAGTTTATTGAATAATAGTTGATATTTTAGCATTTTAGATATGATTTTCCCAGATAAAAGTAGTTTAATTTTTTAATTTTTTACTATGATAAATGACCCTATTCGTATTTGTTTTTCATATTCCTCCATTCATCTTATTTTAAAACTATTTAATTTTTAAATAATATCTTAAATTAAAAACATTTTCATGTTCACTCAAAGTTATTTTCTTTTTCAAATTAATTGATGTAAATTTATTATAATTCCTTTTAAGCAAAAAAAAAGTTCTTTAAATAATAATAAGTAAGTTATTTTTTTTATTTCTTAGGTTTTAATTAAAATCTATATTTTAAATTGTTATATAACAATTCTATATTAATTGTAAGTTTTTTTTTACATAAGTTATTCACGTCTTTAATAAATTGATTTTCAATTTGATGATCTATGAACAACATTATTTATATTATGTTTTATGATGCGCGGGTCAACATCTATCTAATATATATAAAAGTCGAAGTGTGAGCTAGTCGACACGTCATCTTAATCATTCGCTATCACATCATCAATTTTAGACAATTTTTCCCTTCTCATAAATTTTTAACGTTTCTATAATTAGTAGCTCCATGTTTCATTTTCTTTTACCATCTATAACATAATTACTGCTCTTAAATCTTAATGACATGTCATTATCTAACAAATTATTAAAAATGAAATGAGGGTTAGAGACACAACACTAACCAATGATACCATATAGACGTCCAATTTTTATAATTGAAAACGTCACATAATTGTTTGCCTAATGCACATTTCTACTAACATACAAGCATTGCCAATATTTAGTAGCATTAAAGTTTAGAGTTATGATTTGTCTTTCAATTCTTTTTAGTAATAATTATCTAAGATATTAATATGATTACTATTCATTTTAAGGTTTAAGATTAACTTTATAAAAGACTTGAAGATATAGTAACATAAAAATTTAGGCAAACAAGTATAAGTAATGCTATTCATATCACTCATATACTCTATTGTGTAAAAAAAAAAAGTTTTTAGAACTACAATATAATGTACAGTTGTATAGGTACAAAAGTGATATGCAAAACATTTCTAAATACATAATATCCTTATCTTGCTATATATATATATGTATAATAAAACTTATCTTTAGAAAAATTTGTGCCAAGTTCATATATAATAAAATTTAATAATATAATTTTTATTGATTTATATAAATTAATCTTATACTTCGTATAAATAAATTAAAATTTGACATATAATTATTATTATCATTAAAAACATTATTGAATATTTTTTTTTATTCTCTTCAATTTTAGGCTTGAGTTTTCTAACACCTAAAAACTTATGTCGTCCTTAATGCTTTATAATAAAAATCGGTTTATTTTCAAAATTGTTATACCACACCCCCCCTTTGTTATAATAAAAACTTATGTCGTCCTTAAAAGATTAACATAATATATAATTTCTTAAAAAGTATGAAAATAATAATAATTTGTTAGAGTACTAAATGAAAGTATGAAAATAACAATCATTTAGTACACTATTAATTCAAATGGTTGAATTGAAAGTTTATATAAAGTAAAATAATTAAGAAAAGTTTTATCATTTAGAAAGCCTATTGATGCTTCATTTGATCCATCTAATTTGATAAAAATACGTTATTTAAAATTTAAATAATAGATTACATAGCTATGAATATTCAAATTTTCTATAACCAATATGATAAGAAAACATAAATTGAGAAACAAGGCATATTTAATCATTTTTCCAGAATATGTTATTAAACATAAAAATTATACTTGATTAATAAGCCTCAAAAAAAAAATTACCAAGAGACAACTCAATCAAGCTGCATTCTTTTAGTGAATTTTTATTTTCTTTTGAATCTTTTGTATATTTTGAATACTTCATGTACTCTTTGTTATTAAATTTTGTCTTTAAAAAAAAATCACGGTAAGCACTTTGTAATCCCTACCACTTAAACTTTATCTTTTTTTTTAATCCCTATGATAATATGCTTTATCAAAAACAAAATACTAAGAGCCATAATTATAATGTAGCTTAGAAATGTTGAGTCACACATTGTCAACTTAAAAGTTGAGTTGATAATTTTTTTTTTTTGGACATTAGTATAGAGGTGTTAAACACATGTAGGATGTGTTAAGAGAGCATTGACATCGGACACGCATCCTACATTCAACTTATTAGTGGAGAGATAGTATCTAATTGCTACATAAGCATTTGCTCTACTTTATGTCTTATATATAGTTTTAAGTTTGGACACACTTCTCTCAAATCTCAGTTCATACTCGAGCATAATTTTACTAGCAAAATTAGCCTCATCATAATATAAACATTTTCTAACTCAAATAGAATTATCTCTTGTAAAAAAATATTAGTAATGTTATATCAAAAAATCTTAATTCATGAAATGAGAACTGCCTACAGAATATGATAATTTTGAAAACGAATCTCAAGTGTTAACATTAATCAAATTTATTAACAATGTGATATACAGAAGCTATATGTTTGGAAAAACTTCTTAATGTAAACCTAGAATTAGATGCTATACAGCTATTACCTTTAAAATTGAAGAGAATAAAAAAAAATATGGTCTGTATGCCTTTGATGATATCACTGTTGCTTCTGATTCTTCAAGATGTAGGACTGTTCCAGCATGTAATAACATAGTCTACAAGGAAAATGTATGTAATAAGTCAGATATATACAAAGTATGGCATGCTAGGTTAGGACATGCAAACTTCAGAATTGTACAACATGTTTTGAATGCCTATAATATTTCTGTTCCAAAGAATAGTACATTTTCTGTCTGTAAAGCTTGTTGCCTTGGTAAAGCACACAAGCTTCGTTTTTCATGCTCTAAGTCTGTGTATAATGCTCCGTTACAACTAATCTACTCGGATATATGGGGGCCAGCACCTATCCCATCTACTAAAGGACACATGTATTACATATATTTCATTGATGCCTTTTCCAAATTTACTTGGATTTATCTGATAGACCACAAATCTCAAGCTTTAGCTTGTTTTATGCATTTCAAAAAAATGGCAGAAAACTAATTGAACACTACTATAAAGGCTTTACAAACTGATGGTGGCAAAGAATACACAGCTTTTTCAAAATTTCTCTCTGACCATGGTATTTTACATAGATTAAGTTGCCCATACACACATGAACAAAATGGATCTGCAGAAAGAAAGCACAGACATATAACAGAGATGGAGTTATCTATGTTAGCTAATGCATCTTTACCTTTAACATACTGGGGTGAAGCTTTTCAATCTGCTGTTCATATTATTAACATGCTACCCACTCCTACTCTGGGTTTTTCGTCACCAATAACAACTCTTTTCAAAAAGCAACCAGATTATAATACATTAAAGATTTTTGGATGTGCATGTTATCCCTATTTGAGACCCTATAACAGATATAAAATGCAATTTCGATCTGATGAATGTGTTTTTCTAGGATACAATGCTTCTTACAAAGGATATCAATGCTTGTCATCAACGGGTAAAGTTTTTATGTCTAGACATGTAGTTTTTGATGAGCATGTGTTCCCCTTTTCAAAATTTCAACTTTTGGGAATGCCGCTAATGACCCATCTACATGTTCTAGTCCTATTTCCATGCCTTATATTCCTATCATGCCAAGCACTGATATTCAAGAAATACAACATGATACTAATATTGGTATTCTAGTAGATCCTACAAATGATGTGTCTGACACTTCACCAGTCCTACCTGCTCCGATTCCTGTAAACACACATCCTATGATCACAAGGGGAAAAGATGGCATCAAGAAACCAAAGGTCTTCATTACAACAACAACCACAACAACAGCCTTCATTGACATTTTCAAAGAACCAAAATCTGTGAAAGAGGCTTTATGCATACCACATTGGAAAAAGGCAATGGAAGAAGAATATGAAGCCCTTCTCAGAAATTAAACATGGACATTGACTGAACTTCCTATGGGCACAGGAACTTGATTGGCTGTAAATGGGTTTTCAAGGCTAAAGTTCATCCAGATGGCACTCTCAATAGGCATAAAGCCAGGCTTGTAGCCAAAGGCTCTCACCAGCAAGATGGTTTTGATTTTTCTGAGACATTTAGCCCAGTGATCAAGCCAACAACAATTAGGACAGTCCTCAGCATTGTTGTATCTAAGGGATGGGCTCTGCGGCAATTAGACATTGCTTATGCGTTCTTAAATGGTGACCTACATGAAGAGATCTACATGGCCCAACCACCAGGCTTCAATGCTCATCATCCGCATTTAGTATGTAGACTCAAAAAATCATTGTATGGTCTGAAACAAGCACCACGTGCCTGGTTTCAGAAACTCAGTGATACTCTTACAGGATTTGGTTTTTGACGAGCAAAAAGTGATACATCATTGTTCATTCATTTCAGTCCTAGGCATAAAACACTGGTATTAGTATATGTTGATGACTTGATCATCTCAGGGTCATCACATGAAGCAATAAACACACTGGTTCATCAACTAGAATTGAAATTTCCAGTCAAAGATCTTGGCTTTCCTAATTTTTTTCTAGGCATTCAAGTTCAAAAACAAGTAGATGGATCACTGTGCTTGACACAAACGAAGTATATCACAGATATGCTGAAAAAGGCCAATATGCTAACAGCGAAACCTGTTAAAACTCCCATGGCTACTGGACAAAAGCTAAGTGCAACAGATGGGTATGAGTTTGACAATCCTAGCCTATATAGGTCTGTTGTAGGAAGTTTGCAGTACATAACAATTACAAGGCCTGAGTTATGCTTTGCAGTCAACAAAGTCTGTCAATACATGGCAAATCCAAGAGATACGCACTGGCAGGCAGTGAAAAGAATCCTTAGGTATCTTTGTGGGACAACTACCTGTGGTATTGTTCTTTCTAAGTCACCTGATATGACCCTAAGTGCATTTTGTGACTCAAACTGGGGATCGGATGTTGATGATAGAAAATCAACTTCTGGTTTGTGTGTTTATCTTGGTTCAAACCCAATAAGTTGGTCATCAAAGAAACAACATGTGGTGTCCAGATCTACTACAGAAGCTGAGTATCGAAGTCTGGCGGCTGTCACTGAACTAACATGGCTGAAGTCCTTACTATCAGAATTGAGATATCCTATTCCAAGATGTCCAGTTATTTTTTGTGATAACCTAAGTGTTGTTCTTCTTACTGCAAATCCAGTTTTCCACTCAAAAACCAAGCACTTTGAGATAGACCTCTTTTTTGTTCACGATAAAGTTCAACAACAGCAAGTAAAAGTACATCACATACCTTTAGCAGAGCAAACTGCAGATATATTTACCAAACCTTTAGATTTTCCAGCCTTTTCTAAATGTATGAACAAACTCAAAGTTCGTTCAAACTCACCCTTGAGTTTGAGGGGGAGTGTAAAGGGAACTTAAGTAAATAAGTTTATTAAAATAGATATAGTTATTAGAGTCTATCAATTTATGAGTCTGTTATGTTTTGTAGATATATATAGTCATCCATATTCACAATGTACTGGCTTGGTTACTTTACATCAATAATAATAATAATAGTTTACATTCAGTTTCTATTCCTTCTCTCGTTCATCTCTCTGTCTTCGTCCTTATCTCCTAATGGAAAAATGAGCAGAAAGGTTATTTTTATTATTGAGAGAGGAGTCTTTATACAAAATGGGAAGAAAAACACAAATGGGCCAATAAACAAAGATGACCCAAATAACAGGAAAACAGAAAACCAAAGACAGAAAATGGGTTTAGTGAGAATTATCTATATTCTTCAATACCCCCCGCAAGCTAAGGAGTATATATTATGTACTCCTAGCTTGGAGAGGTTGCTTGAGAAAGGTGTAGGTTCCACCACCTTGGTGAAGATGTCGGCAGCTTGATTGGCAGAGGAAACAGATACTAATTTTATCAGACCACACATTAACTTCTCTCTCACAATGTGGCAGTCTATCTCGATGTGCTTGGTGCGCTCGTGAAAGACAGCATTACGGGCAATGTGGACAGCAAAAGCATTGTCGCAATGAAGGTCAGCAGACTTAGGAATTTTGACACCCAAGTCTCGAAGAAGATACCACAACCATTTGATTTCACAAGTTGTGGATGCCAATGCTCGATACTCAGCTTCAGAAGAAGATTTGGAAACTGTCCCTTGTTTCTTAGATTTCCAGGAAATGAGAGATTTCCCTAGAAAAATACAGAAACCAGTTACAGATTTCCTTGTCTCCTTACAAGCGGCCCAATCCGAGTCACTAAAGGCAGAAAGATGAAAAGGGGAGTCAGCAGGGTAGAACAGACCTTGGCCAGGATAATTTTTGATGTATCTTAAAATCTGAAGAGAAGCTTGGTAGTGTTTGATTCTGGGTTTGTGCAGGTATTGGCTGAGCTGCTGTACAGGGTATTGGATGTCTGGTCTTGTCGTCGTCAAATATAGCAAACGACCAATAATCCGGCGATAACCAGCAACATCATCATATAGCTCATCATTCAGGGCCTCTTTAAGAACTCCCTTAGCCATGGGTGTGGGGGCTGGTTTACCTGCAAGGAGACCAGCGGATTCAATCAAGTCTAAAGCATATTTTCTTTGGGAAATGGAGATACCCAAATGAGATCGAGCTATCTCCAAACCCAGAAAATATTTCAAGTTGCCCAGATTCTTAATTTTGAATTTGAAATCAAGTTTGGATTTAACAGGTTCAATTTCACTAGAGTTATTGCCAGCAACAATTAAATCGTCAACATATACCAACATAACAGTAATGGAAGAACCAAGAACTTTAGTAAATAAGGAGTGATCATGTTTGGAATGTTTGTAACCAATAGATATTAAAAAACTGGATAGCTTAGCATACCACATGCGACTGGATTGTTTTAAACCGTAAAGCGATTTCTTAAGTTTGCAAACAAGGCGAGAATTAGAAACAACTAATCCTTGAGGAATATGCATGTAAACATTTTCTTTAAGATCACCTTGCAGAAAACCATTATTGATGTCAAGTTGATGCAAGTCCCAGTTTTTAACAGAGGCAATAGCCAAAAGAAGACGAACAGTGGTCAATTTTGCAACAGAAGCAAAAGTATCAAAGTAATTTATTCCTTCAACCTGCTTGTAACCTTTGGCTACAAGACGAGCTTTGTAACGTTCAACCTCACCATTAGCTTTGTGTTTAACTTTATATACCCACTTTGAGCCAATGGCTTTCTTACCTTTAGGCAGGGGAACCAAATCCCAAGTCTTATTATTGGACAGAGCAGTAAGCTCATCGTCCATAGCCTGGACCCATTTAGGGTGTTGACAAGCTGTGTTATAAGTTTTTGGCTCATCATGGATACTTATGGATAAACTATAACTAGCAAAAGATTTTGACAGTTTATCATAGCTAAGATAGGAGGAGATAGGATATTTAACAGAAGTAGTAGAAGTGGGAGTTTTACCTTGTAGCAGATAACAGTGATAGTCTAAAAGATGGCCAGGGGCAGATTTTATTCGAGTAGACTTACGAGTTTCAATAAGAGTATTAGTATCACGGTTAACAGAAGGGTCAGCATTAACAGGTAAATCAAAAACACGATGATCAAGTAGCATATTATCAGTGCAAACAGAAGGAGATAAAGTAGTAGTGGATGTGTCCCCATCCTGGTCAGGTGGGGAGTTTACTGTAGGAACTTGGTGTTCCAAAAAAGGTGGGTCAGTGAACCAAAAAGAAGGGGATTCATTTGAGGGAGGGTCAGGTATGTCAGAAACAACAGTCTCATGTTGTGCTAACAAAAATGGGAGGGAATTTTCACAAAAGATAACATTCTTGGATACAGAAATATCACGGTTTTCAAGGTCTAAAACAATGAACCCCTTAGTTCCAAATTTAAAACCCAAAAAAACACATTTGCGCGCACGCGGATCGAGTTTAGTCCTATGATTAAAAAGCGTACTACTAAAACACAGACAACCAAACACTTTTAGATTTAACAGAGAAGGAGGCTCTTTATGTAAGAGTTCAAAGGGGCTAACATTATTCAAAACAGGACTAGGAAGACGATTAATAAGATGAACAACATGTGTAACAGCATAACACCAATAGCATTTAGGCAAGTTAGAATGGAAAAGAAGACATCTAGTGGTATTCAAAATATGGCGATGTTTCCTCTCAACCACACTGTTTTGTTGAGGGGTTTCAACACAGGATTGTTGGTGTAAAATACCATTTTCAGCAAAAAAATCAGGCATGCAAAACTCAACACCATTATCACTACGTATAGCTTTCACAGAAGTATTAAACTGATTCTGCACATATGCTATAAAATTTTTAACCAAATTTCTAGTCTCAACCTTAGTTTTCATTAAATGCACCCATGTATGACGAGAATAATCATCAACAATAGTCAAGAAATACCTATGAGCATGAACACATGTTGTATTTAAGGGGCCCCAAATATCCATATGCAAAAGGGCAAAAGCAGAGTCAGTTCTATGATTCTCATTAGGGAAGGGGAGTTTTGTTTGTTTGCCAAAATGACAAAAATCACAGATGTTATTATTTAAAACTTTCACATATGGAAATTGGGAAGAAACAACACGTAAAACAGAAGAGGAAGGATGTCCAAAGCAAGTATGCCAAATATCAGGTTTATGAAAAACAGTATCAGTATTCAAGGAAACATTAGAGACAGAGGCATCCAAGGTATCAAGAACATATAGGCGGTTGAAAGCCTTAGCAAGCCCAATCGTCCTCTGGGAAAGCTTCTCTTGTGTAAGACAAACAGAACCATCAAAGTAGAAAGAAACATTAAGAGAAGAAGCAGTTTTGTGAACATCCAAGATATTAAACTGAAAGTCAGGAATAAGTAACACATCTTCCAGAATTAAGGAATCAGAAAGTTTAACTTGGCCAGAAAACTTTGCAAGTGTAACATCACCATTAGGCAAATTAACATGAATAGTAGGTATGGGATGATAAGCAGTAAAGAAATCTACAGAACTACATATATGATCTGTGGCACCAGAATCCACAATCCATGTGTGAAGCTTAAGATTAATACCTGTAGATGTGTGGTGTGTGTTGTGAGGAACATGTGTTAACTGATTGATACTAGGTTCAGGATTAGCAGGTTTCACTTTACGAAGCATATCAACAAGAAGGTCATAATCTTCCTTAGAAATGTTAATAAAAGCAGTACGAGTGTCAACAGCAAAAACAGAAGCAGTATTCTCAGCAGAACCTTGAGAAGAATTAGATTTCCTCGGTTTGAATTTGAAGTTATCAAGAAAACCATTTTTAAAGTAACAGACATCTATAGTATGGTTTTCCCTATGGCAAAATTCACAGATCTTACCCTTCATGGAAGGACCACGTGAAGAAGAGGATTGTGTTTTACCTTTCCCTTGATTGGGGTTTTTAGATTGCTGACCTTTCCAATTAATAGCAGCAACGGTGGGTTGAGGTTTGACGTCAAGAAAGGGATTGGCGGAGTCTTGGCGCTCCTGTTGTTGAATTTGAGCAAAAATAGAGGCAATCGGGGGAAGAGGATCCGAGTGCATAATTTGCCTGCGAACAGAGTCATACGGGTCATTCAATCCTTTTAAGAAACATATAACATATTTAGTCTCATGAGCCCTAGTAACATTTCTAGCCAGGTACATGGGGTGGGACAAGTGCACTAGAAAATAGGCCGTAAATCATCAAGTTCCTGCCACAAGGATTATAAATGCAAAAAATAGTTAGAGACAGAACGTTCTCCCTGTTTAATAGAGTGGACGGCGTGCAGAAGGTCAGAGACACGGTAGTGATCGCCTTTGGAGTAGCGATTGCGAAGTTCCTTCCATAGCGCCTGAGAAGATTCAAAAAATGCGATGCTCCGAGCAATCTGAGGAGACACCGCCTTCATAAGCCAAGACATAACCATACTATCACACTTTATCCAGGAGTTGTAGAGTGATTCATCAGGTTTGGGTTGTTTGAGGTCACCAGTGAGGAACCCTAGTTTCTCTTTACAAATGAGCGCACGACGAATATTGCGGGCCCAAAGCAAATAGTTGGAAGATCCGTCAAGAATCGGTGAGGAAATGACAGTGTTTGGGTTCTTGCTGGGATGAAGGTAATATGGTGAAGAAGGGTTCTGAGATTCATCAAGAACGACAGTTTGAGTGGTCATATTGGAACAAAGAGAGAAAAACACCAAGAAGATCGAAAGGAATCGAAGAGAGAGGACAAAGCGAGGCTTAGGCCATGGTGAAAAAGAGAGGAGAGGGTGGGAACTGGTGGAAGGGACGGCGGCATAGGGAACCCTAACAAGGGAGACGAAGAGCGCGACGGTGTTTACGAAACCCTAGCAGGGGAAGAGGATAGGTCTCGAACCGAAAAGGCTCACTGATACCATAATGGAAAAATGAGCAGAAAGGTTATATTTGTTATTGAGAGAGGAGTCTTTATACAAAACGGGAAGAAAAACACAAATGGCCTAATAAACAAAGATGGCCCAAATAACAGGAAAACAGAAAACCAAAGACAGAAAATGGGCCTAGTGAGAATTATCTATATTCTTCAATATCTCCTTCTCCTACCTTCCGCTGCATCTCTGATACCTTTAAAATGAAGAACATTTTCATGCCTAGTTGCTCAATTTGTCTATGAATAAGTTGGATTAATTAATTACTACTAGATTTTGTTGTTGCTGCCTTATGTGTGTGCTGGCTTTACTTTTGGAACCAAGCCTATCAAATAGAGGATGCAATAATCTATAGATATTATTGTTTGATGATTAAGTGAATAACAACAGGGTATAATTAAGGTGTGTGGTTTATAAGATATTTGTTGTTTTAACTCCTACTTGACATAGGATTTGAATAAGGTTCGAAACAGATGCCCCAAACACCATAAGATGTGCCTGATGTATGAATAAAATGATCAAATAAGAATTTAATTATTTCTATCTCTGGTTGAAAATTGTGTTTTCTTTATAGTTAATATCATTAGAAAAAATGCTACTGCGTTGTGGTATAAGGCCTTGAAAGCAAAAATTGTCGGCAAACCTCAGGTGCAACCCACCTCGGCTTTTGCTCCCCAAGATTGCCACAACGATGACTTAGAACTCATGTACTCAAATATGATAAATGAAACTACAAAGGGTGCGTCAGTATAGCAATTGAAAGGGAAGAGACTAGATTTTTTTTTGTTAGAGATAATTGTTAAGGTAATGCCAACGTGTAACCTTATCTTTATAACTGAATGGAAGTCCACACTAAAGAGATAACAAAACCTTCAGTTAATGCTAACAACTTTGAATAAAGCTTATTAATTATGTTTCAAGATAATACTAAATAAAAGATTGTAAAGTAGGAGGAGGATTTTGTTTTTTTGCTAGAGCAAAAGATGGCTTACTAACAATGAAGAACAAGAAACAACCTATCTCCTTTCGAGACATGGTCATGGATAGCAAGGAAGCTTCTTTGGTTAGGAAGAGAAATGATCTCTTTGAGATGAACCTAGCGAGGTTGGAGTTGATCGTTGGGAATAGGTTAAAGTCAATGCTTTATTTGAGTGACCAAGTGTGAAAGGACCTAAGTCTCCCTTAAAAGGATGCTCTTATCATTAAGCTATTAGGTAAGAGGATAGGTTACGTCACAATGATGGATCATCTCAAACCCCTTTGGAAAACGACAGGGGTTTTGAGATTATAGATGTAGATGATGGTTATTTCATGGTGAAGTTTGACTTAGAGGTTAATAGAATCAAGGTAATGGAAGGAGAACCTTGGATGATCTTTGATCATTATTTAGCGGTCAAACAATAGATTCTTGAGTTTATTTCACCTAAGGAAAAGATTGAGAAGACTTTAGTTTGTGTTCGGTTTCTTGGAGTCAATATGTTCTATATATTATGATGAAAGTGTCTTGCTGGCTCTAGTCACCGATGTTGGTGTCCTTGTAAGAGTTGATCTTAATACCCTGAATGTTAATCATCAAAGGTTTGCTAGAGTATGAATTGAAATTGATTTGAATAAACGATTGTGGGCAATGTTAGTTTAGGTGGACATTAGTACCATATTGAGTATAATTTTTTTTTTGTTGTGTGCTAGAACGCTATTGTCAAAAAAGTTATAAGATAAAATAATACAAATAGTGCACGTACTCAAGGACAAGGCCTTTTGAACACTTGAATATCATGTGTGTATTAAGGCCATATTATTTAGGGTGTTACAATATAGTTGACAATCTCTATAAAAATTATTACAATTTTAAAAATATAAAAAATTAGATAAATTAAGCTAGAAACTTCAAAGGGAATAATAAATTATCTTCAAAAAGTTTTAAATGATTTAGGTAATTTAAAAATACATTTTTATTTTTATTTCGAAAAAACTAAGGGCCTATTTACTTTGTTTTCAGTTTTGTATTTTTATTTTCTATTTTTATGAGTAATTGTAATATAAAACTATCATCTTAGCCCCATTTTATTTTCTGATTTTAAAATTATGTATAGAAAGTTTTGAAAACAACCAAAATAACTATAATTTGTCTTCAATGTTTTGTAAAGTCTCTCCACCTCCCTTTACAAACTAAACACAAATGCACTACTTTTTTTATTCCTTCCCCCTACTCTTTGAACTAAACACATAAAAAATAAAAACACAAAATTGAAAACAAAGTAAATAGGCCCTAATATTCTTCAAAGGTATAATACACGATATCTAAAAAAAATTATTGCATTTTTTAAATATAAAAAAATTATATAAATTGAGATGGAAACTTTAACGTGAATATTATAATACATGATCTCTAAATAACTTGTTACAATTTTAAAAATATAAAAATTATGTAAATTGAGTTGGAAACTTCAAAGTAAATAATATATTATTTTCAAGAAGCTTCAAATAATATAGGTATTTTAAAAATCACGTTTTTATTTTTATTTTAAAACCACCATATTTTTCACGTGTAGTACACTATCTCTAAAAAAGTGTTGCATGTTTGAAATATATATTTTTCTTTATGTAAAGTAAGTTAGAAACTTCAAAGTGAATGACACATTAATTTCAGAAAGCATCAAATAATTTATGTAATTTAAAAACACATATTTATCACGGTCTCTTAAAAAACTGTTATAATTTTAAAAAACATAAAAAATTATGTAAATTGAGCTTCAAACTACAAAGTGAATAATACATTATTTTAAGAAAGCTTGAAGTGATTTAGATAATTTTAAAACAGCATGTTCTTCAAGTGCTTAGTACATAGTCTCTATAAAAACTGTTTTAATTTTAAAAATATTAAAATTATATAAATTGAGTTAGAAATATCAAAATGAATAATCTATTATTTTCATAAAGCATCAAATAATTTAGATAATTTAAAAAATGCGTTTTATTTTCATTTTGAAAAACACCGTATTCTTCAAATGTATAATACACGGTCCCTAAAAAAGAAGATGCAATTTTAAGAAAATAAAAAATTATGTAAATTAAGTTAAAATCTTCAAAGTGAATAATTTTTTTTAGAAAGCTGCAAATAATTCAGGTAATTTGAAAATCGCGTTCTCATTTTTACGTTGAAAAACATCATATTCTTTAAGTATTTAGTATACGATGTCTAAAAAATGTTCCAATTTTAAAAATATAAAAAAATTATGTAAATTGAGTTAGAAATTTCTTAGTGAATAATACATCATTTTTCAAAAAGCTTCAAATAATTTTGATAATTTAAAAATCACATTTTCATTTTTATTTCAAAAAACACCATAATTTTCAAATATATAGTGCACGATCTCTAAAAAAACTATTTCAATTTTAAAAATATAAAAAAAATCATTTAAAGTGAGTTAGAAACTTCAAAGTGAAAAATACATTATTTATATATAAAAAAGTAAATAATACATTATTTTTCATAAAGCTTTAAATAATTTTGATAATTTAAAAAATGCATTTTCAACCATGTTGTACATGTCACCAAAAAATGGTGTAGTAACATTTAAAAAATATTGTCAAATTATTAAAAAAATATTATCTTTTAGTATTTGTAATATTTTTTATACATATTATATAAAATCAATATTACTAAATATCACTGATGCGAAATTACCAACAGAAAGAGCAATGTATCTAAAACACCTCTCATTCCAAGCATGTAAGGGGACACCTTGATAGTTGGTCCAAATTAATATATATTTAGCATGAGATGTAGTGCCCCAAGAGTTATGCCCCCAAGGATAAATTGTTACAAACCATTGTTTCCTATCATTGATTAATTCCTCTAAGTCTTCCCCCTCTTTGTTAACTACGTCATTTGTTCTCATAATCCGAATAAAATCTCTTTATTGAGACAACCTTTTTGGGTCTGCTACAAACCCTTAGGAGTTGGATTTAAGAATAGTGTAATATGAGGATGTGTGTGTTTGGTCGATAAAAAAAAAGTAAAGAACGGGTTAGGGACCGTCATTGGAGCTTAACTTCGTCTTTCGCATGTCCATATTTCCTCCATTGGCATCCATCGTTCAATTGTTACCTTTTTAGTTTTAAAGCATTTATTTTATCGGTTAAACACACACACTCTTATATTATATTACTCCTAAATCTACCTCACGGGAAATTAAACCTCTCTTTTTCAGTTCCAAAAGCTTCTCCTTATACCATAAGCTCTTGTGGCTTCTAAAGCATATTGTAGGCTTGTAAAGGGCTCAAACTCGTTACTTCTCATAAGTCCCATTAGAATTTTGCCACTTAAGATCAATATTCATGTTTAATTGTTTTAAAACAAAAATGGAATGTCATTGCTAGAAAATGATTGGTTGTCGCAATGAGACAAACAACTACTAGCATATTATATTGCTTGATGTTTCAAAATTCTTTTCAATATAATTACATATTCTAATGTACTTTAAAGTTAAAATGGTAGTAGATTTATTTAGAATGTTGGAAATAAAATTTGCATGAGCGACTGCAAATGCCTGAACAAACATGTAAGTTGTAGCTAATATTGATATACTTCACATTTCATATATTACCTTGGCATTCAAATATAAGCAAATTGTAATGGTTCAAAATATATATATTTATATATATAAGCAAACTATAATTAACTCTATCATATTTACCATCATTCCTAAAATATCATTGATATAATGAATCATTTTACTTTCAAAAAAGAAAGGGAGAGTGCCACTCTAAAATAATACTCTATCTAGTTTATATTAAATTCCTTTCGAGACATTTGTAGTGTTTTCAAAATATAAGACCCTTACGATGTTCCTTAAGCATTCATTATTTTTCAATGTTTACCCTTTGTGATTAATGAGGTTTTCTAAATCATAATGTAGAATATAATTAGAGCAATGAAGAAAGAGTTAGAATAAGAGTAAATTTAAAATATTGTATTTTATTTTTTAAAACTCAATACATTATTATCATTACTACATATTTTTTTAATATACATATATAACTGTCTTACGAGGACCTTATAATATGAATTAAAACAGATGAAGTATCATAAAAATCATTTTATTAAATAAAGTTCATCATTTTATTTAAATAAGATTGAAATAATCAAATGCAGATGATTAATAACATCCTATTAGCGTAGGTTAGTATTTCTTTTTCATTTCTAATTTTTTTTTATCTGAATTGGTCATGATTTGGAATAGAGTCATCATTAGCCTCAAGAAAAGTTCAAGTTTAGAAATCAATGCTATATATAAAAAGATTATTCATTGTATATATTATAAAATACTAAAAAGAAAACTTTTATTTAAAGGAAATTGAACTTTGTCTATATAATAGTGCCTCTTTTAGGACAACTATGCAAGTTTTCTTTAATTTCGAACATAGGTTACATAACCCTTATTTTTTTGCTAAACATACTATTTTGCTTCTATTAATCGAGATTAATAGGATATTTGGGCTGTTTATTAGGAAGGAAGAGTCCCCAAAACTTCTCATATTCAGGTTGTTTTTGGTTTTCATCAAACATGGCAAACACATAAGTTTCAAGGGGTTTTCCAGGTCTTTTCGGAGTCCCGCTCTTCACATGTTTAACCAAATTTGTATTATAAGTCCTTGCATAATCTAGCGAAGTAGCAGTCCCACCAGATGATGGCCACCCACTCTCTGACACAACTATGCTAATTGCCTGTCCTCCGACTTTCTCCAAAGCAGAATAAGTAGCATCCACAATCGCGTCAAAAAGGTTATTATAACCGACTGAACCATCATTCACCACGACCGAAGCAGACTTGAAAAGAGCATAATCAAGAGGAACATCCTTAGGGTTTCCGATGTGGCTAAAATAAGGGTACACATTAACAAGCAAAGGAGATCCATTGGTGACTAAAAATTTTACCACATTGTCAAGATATGCTCTTTTGTAGTCACCTTTGAAGGAGCCCTTTGACGGAGGGTATGATTCTTCCAAGGCGCCAGTTTCTATGGCCGTGGAAACCTTAATCTGGTTTCCAAGGCCAGAAGCAGAAACAGCTTTTTGGATGTTTTGCATTGCGGGCACAAGAAAGTTTGCAAACGAGTCCCCGGGCTTTACCTCGTTTCCGACGGAAATGTACCTGAATTTGACATTGTTGTATTTTTTTATGTAATCTTGAACCCATTTGTTTGCATTGTCTTGGCTTGCAGCTAGGTTTTGGAGGTTGTTGTTTGGGATGTCTAGGAGAAGTTCAATGTTTGAACCACTTAGAGCTTGAAGGACTTGTTGGTCAGGATCATAGATACGCATTCGGCGAAAATTGTATTGTTTGAAGAGGGAAACAACTTCTTGTGGGGAAGGTAAGTTGTTGCCAAGTCTTCCATAGCATACACCAGATTGTGCACCTATATATGTTACATAAAACAAAAATGGTGTTCATGGTTGTGAAAATGTAATACTAGGTTGTCAATTATTACTTTATATATGGGGAAGTAATGATAAGAAATTAAAAAAGTTTTACATTAAGAAAGAAGCAATGCTCATTACGAAAAATCGTCTTTTACTAACGCTTTATTTTGGCTTCAATTAGATTAGTCACCGTTAGTATAGACTTTGTCTAACGGAATTTACTTGTTAGTATGGATTGATAATATCTATACTAATGAAAGAATTAACAATTAAAAACAAATAAATCTGTTACTATAAATATTTGATATACTAACAATATGTAAAGTTATAGTATATATCAAATTTTTTACTAACATATTTATTTGTTAGTAATTGTGAATTTATCCGTGAGTATAGATATTATCAATCTATACTACGGATTAGTTCTGTTAGAAAAAGTCTATACTAACAGTTGCTAATCCAACGGAAATAAAAGCAAAGCGTTAGTAAATGATAATTTTTTTAATGGCTTTTCAAAGATGTGACTATTCTAACTAGTTACTTAAAATTACTGCCTCTAATTTTAAATATAAGCAAAAGTAGTTACTACCTAATTCACACTAATTAAAAAAGTTAGTTATCTAATTTAATTTTCTTGATCTTAGAAAAATAATTTCATTTCCTAACATGACCGATAATAGTGAAAGTCAGTGACTAAAATAACTTATAATAGTGAAAGTCAGGGACTAAAATGACTAATGATAGTGAAAGTTAGGGTCTAAAATAATTGATTCCATAAGGGACTAAAATAACTTATAAAATACAAAATGAGTGACTATTTTAATATATATTTCACCATGTATTATAAATACAAACTAAATGATTCGTTAATGAATTAAAGTAAGGATACTTCAAAAAATTCTTCATTAGTTAAAGTTGAAGTACGGTTAGTTTTTACTTATACTTATAACAAAGAAAAATTAGTCAAATTTACTTATATTTAAGATTGAAAATAGTACTTTTTGTGGATTCATCAGACTTCTTTATATTAAGTAATTTTAAGCAATTTGACTCTATTAATGATGTAACTATAAGAAAATTGAGTATATCAAATAGACCCCCACAAAATAGGGGTGTAATTTGATTGAGTTGTGTCTGTTTTTATTATTTTATCTTTTAAACCTAAACATAAGCAACTTGATTATAATCAGGTTGGTTGGATGTCGGATTTACTTAAACATTGTAAACAAGCACCAAAAATTAAGAAGTTTATTAAATCTTTTAGAAAATAATAAAATATAGAAAAACAAAAAAACAGATTAAAAATAAATATGTTAGATTGGGTTGAGTTGAGTATCGGAATAGAAAACTTGAAACTTCATAACCCTAACTTAAATTGGGTTAAGTATTTTCTTATCTAACTCGACCAGTATTTTTTATATCGGATTGATTGAATTCAAGGGTTGAAATGGATCCATTTACACTCTTAAATTTATGGATTTGATGCTCCAAGAGATGAGTGCATGACTTGTTCAATTTTGCAACCATCTTTAATTAATTAATTTTTTTTTTAGAAACCCTTTAATTAATTAATTCAATGGTGACATTTCTACTCACAAATTTTGGGACAAGATATTCCTTTTGGGCTCTTGGTGAAGATATGAATAACTTTTTAGTGACTGCACATCTCCATGCTTGATTTTCTTAAAAAACTAAATAATTAATTCTTTTTGGAATCTTCTTAATAAAAAAATTATTATTTTTAAAAACAAGCTGAATAAAAATTGTGTATTTTTTATTATGTTTTAAAAACTAATTATGATTTAATTTTAGTTAAAATTAAATTTGAACTGAGACAATTTTTATTTAAAAATATTTATTTCAAAAATAAGGTTGTAGTAATAAAACTTTAATGTAAAGTTCTTCATAAAATAGTGCGCGCGCTATATATATATATATATATATATATATATATATATATATATTTATTATTATTATAACATAATTGACCTTTAGAATTACTTGAAAAAATATTGTTAAAGTGTTAATAAATGTTGTTAAACCGTTGAAAATGTTATATTTATGTATTTATAACATTTTTAGCAAATGTTATATAAAGATCATGTTGTTAAAATGTTGTAGTAACATTTAAAAAAATTATCAAATTGTTAAAAAATTTAACAAAATGTTATCTTTTTTTTTTGCAATAGTTTTTGTAAATATTATATAAATGTCATGTTAATTACTAAAGTTCAATTATATTATAGTATCTCAAACAAATTATTCTTAATAGTAAATTGACTTTATCTTTTAGGAAGACTATTCTCCAACTAATAGCTAATAGTCGAAGAATAAACTTAATTTTACTATGATATGATTATGCATGAAAATAGACTAAGCAATTTGATGGGACCTTTAACCTAACTTAATTAAAATCTAATAGAAAAACAAGCTAAAGAATTTTGTCAAAAGGTCTATTTAACAAAATATGCCAAACCTAGAGCCTTTAAAAAGGGCATTTTGACCTAGAAGACTTGCCTACAACTCATCATAATAATCATATAAATAAAATCATATGCTAATCATATATTATATTATATTTTTATTGTCTTTTAATTAATATATAATTATATTATTTATCAGTCTATTTAAAGATAGAGTCCGTTGGTGAACTAAGATATATATGTTTATCGACATTTTTGTAAGTATATATTAATACAAAGTAGGCACTCAAATAAGGTTTTAGTTATTGTGTCTTAAAAAATGTTTATATGCATACTTTGTATTTAGGAAACAGGTCAAGACTATATGTTTTGTAAAACCCAACTTAATTAGGGTGTGTTCATCAATATTATTATATAATTCATTTAGAAATTTATAGTTTATAACTTATTGTATAGTAGGTGTTTAGTAACTATAAATTTATAGTTTTCATAAGTTATAAGCTAGCAATCTATCAAAGGCTATTTAAAGTAGTTTATAGCTTATGAAAGGCTAACTTACATTAATTTTTTCTTATTTTACCCTTAAGTTATTTATTACATGTTTACTTTATAACAGTATTTACATGTAATTATTGCATGTACTTTTGAGTCATTTAACAAATACAAACTAGTTTATAAGTTAATTTTATTAAATACCTCTACACAACTACTATTGGTCATAAACTAAGTCATAAACTATAAACTATAAATTGCTAAACACAACCTTAGTCTATCTTGCTAGCCTATATATCTCTATTCATAAACGCAATTAAAAAAAAAGGGTCAAAAACTTTTTAGTGTGTGTTCGGTTTAGATTTTAATCAAATGAAAAGTAAAAAACACATGAACCAAAGTAAATATTAATGATTGAGATTATTATAACTTAAAAACTAAGATCATCCCATAAAAGTAAGTATTTATATATAGCTTTGATCAAAATTGATTTGGACCAAAACAAAAACTTACTCAAACATGCCTAATCCCTTGTTACTTGTTTTATGGGCGCCTTAGTAACCAAATTTTTAAAATGTATATATTGGTTTTATGTACTTTTAGAATATATTAAAGTTAGCTTAGTAACGGTTATAACTATCACTAATTTAGATAAACAACTGTCAAAATTGTAGTTAAGTGTAATTTTTATAATAAAGTACACATTTGAAAACTATATGAGATTATTAAAAATTTTGATATTAAAATACACATAGGACAAAGTTCACAAAATTAAAATGTTTTCAATCCTAAAAAGAAAAGAAAAGAAGAATTGTAAAAACATGTCTAATTCTTTTGCATCTCGATCTGTTATGCCTGAAGGGGAACATTTTCTTTCTACAAATTCTTGTTGTAATATAATCTTCTTGTGAAAATGTTATATGCCACTATGTTCCATTAAATTTTGAACAAAACAGTAATACCTAATAAAAGATCAAAATTATTCATTAAAAAATCAGAGAACTAAAATCGCTCAAAAAAAAACTTATCAAAAGACTAAAATAACACATTTAACATGCTAAGAGACCAAAATAAATGTAATAAAAATAAAGAGAAAACAGTATAATGGAGCAACCTGTTATGGCTACATTAACCATTGTTAGCAAAAACAGGAGAAGGATAGAAGTCATGGAAGAACAATTCCCAGTTGAATGGGACTGAGCCATTATTAGAGACCAAAGAAGAGAAAACAAGTGACAAATTTAAGGAAGAAGTGATATATAGAAATATTATTGCAATTGAAGCACAAAAACAAGTTGGTTTATATAGACAAAAATATAAGGCTTATACACTACATTTTTCCACAATTACTCCTATGGAGCCAATCAATCACTCTGACGGGTCAAGCACTGCAACCACTAGAAGAAAAAAGAAGAAGAAGAAGAAGAAAAACTGTTTACACCACTTTGAAGCAACTCATATCTTACTGGTTGCTTATATTAGCTACTTGGTCCTCGTCTATGTAATTTTGTTCTCAACAGAGCTGTTAAAACAGGCTATCTAATCTTATTTGGACTCGTCCATTTAGGTAACAAGCTTTTATAGGTTGGGTTTAAAATGCTCAATTTTATTCGGGGTGGGAGAGATTGAGACCACCCAATTTTGAAAATCTCACCATCTTTTATATATAAGAATGATAAATCTATATAATAAAAATAATAGTGTCACTCCTAATAGAGATGGTGCTAATCCCTTCCACCTTATTCGGTCTCTTATTTTAAAAGTTCAACCCGATTCTATGCAAGCATCAACCTTTTCGAGTAGTCCATATTTATTGTCATTAAAAGAATTGTTTGTCATTCCTTACAAAATATAATCTTGTTTAATTTTTTTAAAAAAAAGAAAACTTCACTTTACGCCATAATGATACAACTTTATTATTTTTTTTAATCATTTAAGTTTTTTTTTGTCATTATAGTGATAATGGGCTGTTAAATTTGGGCTAAACAGTACCAACAATACTATTTTCAAAAAAACAAAATGAACGGGTAGTTCGAAACTCAGTAAATTTTTGAATCTGAGTCTATTTTTTATGGGTTTTAGCAATCTGAACTAAAAATGTCCAACTTTATTCGGGCTTGCATTTTCAATATCCAAATCTTCTCATTTTATCGGTCAAATCGGATAGGTCCTGACAGACCGGCTCTACCTAATAATTTAAAAGTTAAATCTTCTTCTCCCACAATAATACAAATTTAAATCTCAAAAAATGCACTCATTCGAAGCGAAAATAACATAAATGCTCATTTCGCTAAAATTAAGATACAATGTATCCCAATATTTTAAATATATGAAAAAATAAGTTAAATCTTCGTAGTACTAATGTACTATATATAATTTTAGTTCCTTGGCAATTAGGCAATATCCACATCATCAGAAAGGTTAACATAAGATGAATGCACGGTTGTACGAAGTCTTTGAGGTGGGAGCACTTTCTCACCTCTTCAAAAAAAAATTCTTTTTTGTGTTATATATTTTTATTTTTTAAGAAAATTGTCCTTTGTCAAGTAATTTAAAATCGAGCGCGCATGAACTTTAAAAACTGAGTGAAAACCGATTAAATTTCTAATTATTAATTTCTGTAGTTGCTCATTATCTAAAATTTGTTTATAAATGAGTTTTAAATTCTGATAAAAAGGTTTAGATTCGTAACTATTAAACTATTAGTTTCTAGTTTCTATTTTCGCGTGGTATTTAGAAACTTAGCAAAGACAGTTTCTAAAATTTAATAATATTAATTTATAAAATGTATCTCTACTGTATTCTAATGGTGTTGTGTGCAGCTAAAAATGGAAAAAATGGGAATAATAGCTCCCATGTGAGGTTTTTGAAGGTTAATAATTTACTTTAACAGGTCGAGTCTCAAATGAATTATTATGGGTGTATGAATGAAATATAAAAATTGTTATAAAAATATAAAATGAAAATAAAAAATAAAATGTAAATAAGTATGGATTCAAATGGCGAAAACTACTTAGATTACGTTCGGAAGAGTTTATAGGCAGTTAAAAATAGCTTATAAGTCTTTATAAATTATTTTCAACTTATTTGCATAAATATCTCAGAACAGTTTATACGCAATTAAAAATAGCTTATAAATCTTAATAAACTATTTTCAGTTTATTTGCATAAACATCTTAGAACAGTTTATTAGACTAAACTATTTTTAGCTTATCCAAATAAATTATTGAACCTATCACATAAATGCTTAATTAAACTATATTTCCATACACACCCTTAAATCATAACAAATTTTGCTGCTGTTCCGCAACAAGTGGATCATTTTATCAATTCAATTGAAAAATAACTAATTGGAGCTGGAAGAGTTGTTACCTTTCCAAAAGAAGTGGATTGGCATTGATTAAAAATTATGAGTGATAGAAAATGTTACCATTCCCTTGAAAACACATACATGCTACTTAGATTCTAAAGCAAGGACATTGTATTTTTACTGTGTTTTTATTTTCTATTTTATGGATATATTTAGTTCAAAGAATGAAAAGAATAAACTAAAAAATAGTGTGTTTGTATTTGATTTGCAAGAGATGGAAAAAAATTATAAAACATTAAAAATAAATTATAATTATTTTGATGTTTTTCAAAGTTTGTTATACAAATCTTCAAAAGCAAAATGTAAAATGAGAACAAAATGATAGTTTTATATTATAATTATCCATAAAAACAGAAAATAAAAGTGTAAAGTATACAGACCCTTTATTGAGCAAGAAAAATTGCTATTATTACACGAGTGGATGACTATAAAATTCAAGAACCACTTATTATATCACAGTCAATTCCAAAAAATATACTGGAGCAACAAGATCTGTTTCTATTCCAGAAGAAAAATTGTATCAAGTCAGGTAAGATAAACAAACACAATCCATAAACATAAACCTTCTAAAGTAAAGTCTAATAAATTTTCGGAATTAGTGGTGCTAGTTATCCATGTTGTTTGAAAACAATACACTTCCCAAGAATGCAGAATAAGGGATTATACAGATTATTGACCAACACAAAAAATAGTCACACACAGATTCATCTAACCTTTCAGATATCTACCCCAAAAAAAAATTCATCTGACAAACCCTGAAACCCAATAGTCCACCTTGAGAATCTGTGAGGGGGTAAGGGAAATGAAGGAAATTCATCATTTACATTGCAGTTCCATAACTGGCACGTTTCTTTGACAAATGGTTTCAAATGGTTTACAAGAACAATCAGATTTTTGTCTTTTGCTAATGTGATTTTGCAACAATACATACACAGATCTAAGGGTCTCACATTAAAGCAGCTGAAAATTCCTAGAGATTAAAATACTTGCTCAGCTGCGGAATGGTTGACGCCTAGTGAAAGCAATACTGTAAATGGATATCCGCCTTGAGAATGAGGACGAAACTCCTCTAATGTGAGTTACTGTATAAAACGAGAGAGTAAGGGTGTATTCACGCTTGATTTCAAGTGAGTTAAAGTTTATATTTCAATTCAAGTTGAAGGTGAAAACTCTCTTACTTTCTCACTTAAATACACCAATTCGCTTGAGAGGAGTCGAGTCAAATCCTGAGAATGAATGTGTGCAAAGCTCAATCACATAAAGTCTGCCAAGCATACAATTGATGGAGATTTAACCTGGTAAATCCATGCTGGGCAAGTTGATGGGAAGATATTTTTTAAGGTCTTCAAAAATAAAGTCGTCTTATGTCCATAACCAACTTGTCACAAACCCCTTCATTTTCAGCCAGAAACAATTCAGCTGCTTCTCGGCCATCAAAAGACTCCCCTTCAATGAAGTAGTTTTCACCATCTTTCACAATCATTCCATGTTCACAAGCCACATCTAAGACCTCGGATTCACGGCAAAAGCCTTTTCCAAATCTGATACCCAGTTCAGCCTTTTTCCGTGCTGCTGGTGCTAGTTTGTTTTTTACCACTTGCGCGCAGATCAGAACTCCCTCAACCTGAAGCACCAGATTTCAAGAGGAAAAAGGGAAGAACTAAGTGTTTGGATAACGTATTTTGAAACTCAAGAAAATTCAATATACTAGGGAATTCATCAAGTGAAATTTAGAAATCCCAAGCAACATAACTATACTCAAAAGTGTGCTATTCTCATTTCCAAACAACAAATTTAACAATGGAACATTTTAAATACTCTTAATAATTACATTTCGCTTTTTAAATGAATTATGCAAACACAGGGTGAAACAAGAGAGGCGTATCGAGTAACTTTCAACATGTTACTAAAATGCAATAACATTAAACAATAAAGGTTGCAGGGTTGAGAAGTTTGCCTCATGAGAATAATTTAGTTTACTCAATTAGTCATACCTTATCGTCAGTGTTAATCAATCTCATTCTTGATAGTCTTAAACGAACAGCTGCATAGAATCTCAAAGTGTTTCCACCACAAGTGACCTCTTCCACAGATTCACTTCCCATAACTGATTTTGGACTAAACCTAACCTGTATACGAAAGACAGTAGTGAATGATAAGTCTATTGGTTCTTACTTCTTACAGATTATCAAATGACAAGGGGTGCAGTTGTTCAATAAGCCTTTAACCTGATTAATAAAAATTAAGAGAGTTTGAGAGTGAGATAATGAATAATGAATTTTTCGCAGTGCTTGAGTCATCATTCGCGAATGTAAATCTTGTTTAGTGTTAACTCCTAATTGATCAAGTTCGCTTTTGGGGACAAGAGCGGCAACCTGGAATAGCAAAATCATCTTACACTTATGTGAGTAAAAACAAATATGAAATGTATTAGAATATCTAGAAAATATATTATAATACCATTACTTAGAATTAGATGATGTTTTAGGAGTAGTCTTTATATTTCATTACATTCATGATGTTTCCTTATTTAGTTAGGAATTAGGATTAACAGTAGAGTATTAGTTTAAATATAGATTCCTCACTTTTATTTTGTGCCTTAACAAATATTAATTTCAGATTATTCATTAGCTTACTGTCTCTTTTCCTTCTTTCATACCAAAATCCTATATAATTTCAACAAAAAATGGTTCAAAGCAAGAAAAAATAGGACACAAAAAGCTAGTCTAAACACTGGAATCAAGGTTTGTTACTGCTACAATTGACCTGGGAACAAGATTTTTCTAAGGCTCTTATCTTGAAAGCCAGACACTTTCTTTGGATCTCATGCCAAATTCAATGGAGAGGAAGTTCCAAAAAATTTGGTTTTACTAAACAAATGGTAAAGTCTCATCAATGGTGGTTGATTGACATTCGGAAAAAGTCTTCTTTTCCTTTTCTAAAATGATGCAGGCTTTCCAGCCAAACTCAACAGAAGATATCAGAAAGAGTCAACAGTCAACACAATTAAGATTAAAAGCAGTGTAATCTAATCCAATCCACTCTTCCAAACCTTCACATAATATAAGTCGGTATGATAGACATAGTAACTTACACTATCAACCACAATCACATCTACAGCTCCACTTTTTGTTAATGTATCAACCATGCTCATTAAGTTTTCAGCACAATCAGGATGTGAAACAAGAAGGTTTTCAGCATTTACACCTATTGATTCCACAAGTGAAAAGTCCAATGCATTTTCTACATCAAGATATGCACAATATCCTGCCAGCAGAATAAATGGAAGTTACCAAATTGACAGGACAGCATAGGAAAATAACACGCACCCAACAGAAATAGGGCACAGAGTAAAAGTAATCAATAGCAGATGTTGTGTACTAAGGCTGAAGCATGAAAAAAGTAATAATATATAAACAAAAAGTTTGTTTAAAAAACTGCAGAATTTAATAAATAAATAAAAATATAAAGAATAATAATAAAATATATCAAGCATAATAAACTAGAAACATATTGTAGGAAATGAAAATCACCAAAGGAATCAACTTCTCAACCAAGCATTTAATAGGTTAATTTCATTGGTCGTATACTGTCAGGGATGGATCTATCACACTGAACTACTCACTCTTGATTAAGAGGTAATTGGTGAATCATAGAACATATTATTGAATGAATGGTTCAGAGTTATTTACAATTGCTTTTAAATTAACAGCTTTTCTCTCCAACCAACTAACTAACTAACAAGCTGTTAACAGATTTACAAAATCTTTACAACCCTGCCACTCATTACATTTTTCAATTAAATTGCTAACCAACCCTTACTACAAATGACTTATAACATATACCCAAAGACAATCAGTATTATTTTTTTTATGTGAGTATGAGTATTATGAACAGTACAATGGTTGTGGAATTAACTCATGGTGAAATTTAAGTGTGTGTATTTGATCTCTCGAGCATAAGAAAATAATATTCCCGTGGAAAGTTCCAGCAGTTCATTATTAAAGTTTGGCTAAGATATGATTATAAGCCCAATCCCATATTAATGACTTCAGCACTCATGAGAAACTTTACAATTTTTTTTAAAAAAAAGATATTAATTAAGTACAAATTGAAAATTTTATCTATATCAAGCAGGCTTAAAAAACTGAAATACCAAATATCTATTACGAACCTCCAAGCTTTTGAGCTTCTTTAATAATTTGAAGTGCAAGCGTAGTCTTACCAGCTGCTTCTCGTCCATAAATTTCCACAATCCTACCCTAAAATGATAATTTGTAAGTTTGTGAATATGATAGAAAAAGTTCTAAGCTATCAGTCAGAATCTCATGTTCAGTCAAGTCAGTTAATTACCCATCTATAAAAAGTTGACTAACCAAAACCCAGATTATTGATAGTTGACAAACCATTTAATGGGCATCTGCCTTCCAGTGGATAACATCTTGGGGGGAAAGAATGAAAGAGTCTATCATAGGAAGAGAAAGGCTGCTATAAGAAAATTATGTTATTCAACACGGAGTTAAACAGCTTAACGACTCTAACACTGAATAATACTGATAATATCATTAAGAGGCTTGAAGAAAGAAAGATTCTTTAGGCAGCAAAAGGTTCAAATTCTGATTCCTGTATTTCAAAAGCAGAAAGCCAAAGAAAGAGAAGGGGGGAAAAAACCTTACAAGAGCTAGAAATAAACTAAAAACGCCTCCACATGTCCAGCTCTCCTAAATATGAAGAGAATCAAAGTGCCTAAAACAACAAACGTTCTGATTTCAGAAGAAACGACCTTCATTTAGCATACAATATACAATATAAATATAATTCATTATAATTATCAATGCAAAGAGAATCCATTCTAGGCTTCTGTTTCTTCAGCTAATAGTGGAAGACAACAACCGGGAAAGGCAACCATGATAAACAAAAGAAAAGAAAGGAAGGCTAATTCTGTTTCAGCACTTACAACCCCTAGATTCCTCGAATATATCAACCTATACCTAAATTTCAATATTACTTCACAGTTAAGACCCTATTGCTAAGATTCTAAGAAAGAATTGTTTAGAAGCCTCAGCTTCAAACAAACAATTCAAATCAAAATTCAAAAGATTTGAGGCCATCTAATCTAACAATAATTAGAGAAAAACAAAATATAATGCACTTTCACAGGGATCATCCATGTGATTGTGATGATACATATCCCAACCTTTGTGGATGTGCAACACATATTCTTACAATATACAGTTGTCTAGATTAGTAGACTCTAAAAGATACCTGAACCAGTCCTATTGTTACCTTTGGTAATCCTCCAATTCCGAGAGCCAAGTCAAGCTTCAAGGAGCCTGTAGATACCACATGAGCACGCCGTACACCAAAAAACTTCTGCAAGGATAGCATTGACTCTTTGCTGAACTCACTAGCAAGCTGAGAGACAGCCTGACAAAGTGCATTATTTTTCTCTGCTGCTTTGACATCATCATGGATCTCATCACATTCTAAATCTGAAGCTTCAGCTGAAACTAGAAATTGTTTCCAGTGTCATTAACATGTCATGTATGAAAATTTGAATGTATATTCAAACAGAAAGGAAGAAAGATGTGGATATATTCAAATATGCATACATATAAACACACACACATACACTACAGATAAATAGACACAAATACACACAGTATGATAGGGACATGGGAACTAATACCTGCAGAAGAAAGCGAGCCAGAGTTCATGCCAATCCTGGTCATTATATATCTTCCTCCATTCTGGTATAAAATCACAATTTATCATAAAAAGAGAAAACGAGGATTAGACAAGTGCTCATTTAGGGGAAAAGGGAAACATGTGAACACAATAGAAAGTGAAAGAAGTGAAAACATCAACCAAAAAAAAAGACAAAATGAAGTGCACATATATGGTTACTGCGGAATGACAACCAAATGCATATCTGCTTGTTCTTGATTCTTAATATGTTGTTATACTGTTCTGTCATCCATACTACATCCTCTTTGTGGAATACATCGTCGAGGGCTCCAGGCCATTTGGTTAATTCTGGTTGTTCCCTATTCCCTAAGGCCTTGGGCAGTGGTTTTAACAGAAGCCAAGAGTCTGAACTCTGAACATTTACGGCAATATGGAACCTACGCTATTATGTAGAGCATTGGAGTTGGAGTGTAACGCTTGTATTTGTAAGGAATTTCATTGGCCCCACAACTGAGTTGAGATAAGATTAGGCAATTCACTTCTATTTGATGTAAAGCTCGTGACTTTTTTAAGGGAATTGGTTGCCTTAACAGGTATGCAGATAAACTATATCGCTTTTGTAAACCGGAGCAATAAAAATTATCTAAAAACTAATCAAAACATCAAACTAACGGCAGAATGGTATACACATTGATGGTCAAGCTATAACAACAAATTGGAACTTCATTCATATTTTACTACAAATTTCACTTCACTAAAACCCATTAGCTTATTGAAAAGACATCAAAACCCAAACTGAAGACTCACATCACACTGCACGAAAATTAATGGTTAGCTGACAAACTACAATTAGGAAACATTACTACATTTGAAGTACCAAGCTCTATCAAACTATGGAATCAAATCCATAAATTTATTCCATCAAAAGTATAACTACACCCTTCTAACTTTACATACACAAAAATAAATAAATTAAAAAGAACCTTCAAATGAGACCTAGCCGCATAAAGAAACTTCAATTTAAAACGACAATGTATAGTTACAAAGTTTCAGTAGAGTTCCACTGACAGAGGAAAAAACGGAATAATAATGATCAAAGTGCAGTATATAGAAAGAAACCTGGCGCGAGGGGCAGAGAAGTAAAGGCCTTGCAAAGAGGTGGAAACGGGACAAAAACGTCATTTTGAACTTCACGAAGAGAGAACGGTGGGAGTTGCAGTTGCTCGCAATGGCTTGAATTGAATTCATGCGCATTTGAGAGAGCGAGAAGAAGTTGAAGAGAGAAAAGAGAGAAGCATGGAAGAATCCATGGCAAGGGTTTTTGGCCAACTCAACCGGGACCGGCAGCCACGACCAAAAAAGAGAGTGTGCTTGTGCTTGTAAGTTAGGCGGGTGAGTGGCTTTTAGGGTACACAAGTTGTTAGTTGGTGTAGATGTACACCATTTATTTGACCTGCAGTAATAGGTAACTCTCACTGTGGATCCGGTATTTGTTAATTAAAATAATGGTATTCTGTTTTTTTTATTTGTTGGGTAAATTGCACTCACCACCCTTGAAGTTTGGCTAAATTGCACTCCACCCGATTTCATTAACTATGATTAGTTTCATTTCTTTTTTTTTTACAATAATTAATTGATTATTTTCTACATTAAAATAATTAATTTTTTTGTTTGAATAAGTTTTTAATCCCAACAATTTTTGTTTTTCATTTTAATCCAACTTAATTCAAAAAATGTATTTTTAGTTCAATGTTAAATTTTTTCATAACATTTTTAGGGGACAAAAGAAAAGTAAATAATAGGATTGAAGTTAAAAAATTTAAAATTTTTATTGAAAACTAAATTAAAAAAAATTCAAGGGACTAAAATAAAATTTTTGAATTAATTTAATTCTTAATTGATTTTTTAGTACATTAAAATGGTTAGTTTTTAAGTTTAAATAAACTTTTAGTCCCAACAATTTTTGTTTTTCTTTTTAATCCAACTTAATTCAAAATAATATATTAATCATTAAATGAAATGTTTAAAATTAACCAAAAAAATTTAACATTATTAAGAATTAAAAATAAAATTTTTGAGTTAAGTTGGATTAAAATGGAAAACAAAAATTGTTGAGACTAAAAATTTATTCAAACCTAAAAAGTAACCATTTTAATGTTGAAAATAATCAATTAATTATTGCAAAAAAAAAAATGAAACTAACCATAATTAATGAAATGGGGTGGAGTGCAATTTTACTTCAAGAATGGGGTGGAGTGTAATTTAGCCAAACCTTAAGGGTAGTGAGTGCAATTTACCCTTATTTATCTTTAAAAAACATTTACCTAATTTCAAGCTACTCCATTTTCTAAAAATTAAAAGAAGTTGATAATGAATCCATTGTTTTGGGTTTCCACCATCAATTAAAGTTGAGTACCCAGACAGTGGAAAGAAACCGTATGCAAAGCCGAAGGTGGTTTGAGTGGTAGTTGAAGTTCTGAACGTCGTTCGTCTTTGCACTGTGTGCATCGTAGTTCCCTTTCAACAAAACCGTGGTGGTCGTCAATTGTCGTTGTTAATGTGGATAGCTATGTGCTTTGCTTGTTGCCAGCCCCACCTTACTCACACCTCCATCCGCAAGCCCCGATCCCAATCCCAACAAAAAACTCTGCACGGTGTTGATTTGGCCGACAGGGATGAACATGAACCCAACCTGCTTGTCGTAGGAGAGAAGCTGAAGGGAGCTGTCTTAATGCGAGAAGGCGTCTCAGTTAGGGTTCTTCACGGAGGCGTATTGGGAGAAATTGAAACTGACAGTGCCGTTATTAACGGAGAATGACGGAAGGTGGACGGCGCTGACGACAACCTCTTCTAAGACATTCTTCTCTCCCACACATTCATAGTGGACGACCACCATATCAATTGTTTATTTTTGCAATTCTGAAAAAATCTTTACTGAAATCTAACAACAAATCACATGGACTATCTTGTCATTTACAACTAAATATTTCAAAATGGTTCCCCAGTACACCACTTTTAATTTACCTTTACTTCTAGTAGCCTTTGATTCATCTCCACCCTTTATTAAAAAATCATTATGTCTAACGGTAATATCTAATTTTTGTACTTGTACATCACCTATGAAATAGTGTAGGTTATACATGGCTGGCAGTAGTCACTAGTCACCTAAAGGTGTGAAATAGAACAATGTTATATCTTCCTAATAATCCTCCTACTTATACTCCTAATATCATAAAAAATATGAAATGAAATGCACTTTCAATTTTAAAAATGTTGGTTTAAAAAATAAACTTTTTCATTATCATTCTCTTTTTAATATTTTTAATTTAAAATATATTTTTATATTAACAAAATTCAAATGCTAATATATAAATATTATTAAAATAATAAATTTAAGATTGACAATCAGCTAAAAGGAGCGAAAATGTCAGTCATATAACTCAGTTGGTAAGCACATGGGGACATGTGTGTAGGTACAGGGTTCAAGCTCCAGTTGTACTACTTTCTTATGAATAAAAAAAAGTGACAATAGCCCTAGTAAAAGATATCACTTGACTGAAAACTAAATTCATTTCAAATTAACTTACCGAGTTGTTAAGAGTGTGTTTGGATATCATAAAAAAAAGCTGTTCATTATAGAAAAAAAAAACATTTGGAGGGTTTGTGAGATGTTTGGATGATATTTTGAATTAATTTTATGATTTTTTTTACAATTATAAATAATTTTTTAAATGAGCTAGAATTTAGAGTTTATTTTAAAAAGTTTTTAGCTTTAGAGTGTGTTGATAAAATTATTTTTCAATATATGTTGGATAGTCATATTTTATACTTTTAAAAAAATTATTATTCTTTTAACAAGGAAAAAGTTTTTTTTTAAAGTGTGTTGAAATTTTTTTAAAAAGCTTTAGAGTGTGTTGAAATTTTTTTAAAAAGCTTCAAAATCACTTTTCACAGCTTAAAATTATCTTAAAAATCGCTTCTGACAGCAAAGATATCCAAACAAAAATCGATTATGTCTGAGACAATCGATTCTTTTTTACATCTTATTTATGTTTTTTTTTAACGGGTAAAGGGTGCCCACGAATACTCTCGGGTAGGGATGGAAATAGGTTGGGTAGAAGTAGGCTTTAGGTGGCCAAACCTAGGTATGTTTTTGAAATTAGAGACCTATTACTTATCATAGGCTTTTTTAAGGCCTGAAAAGCCCGTTTAAAAACCTAACTCATAATAAAATTCCCTAAAATTATTTAAAAAATACACTTTTAAATAAGTTAATGGACCAAAAGACTTAAATAAGCTAGTAAAAAAATATTTTAACATAACAAATATACAATAATAAAACATAACACTAAAATTTTCACGTAATAATAGTAATAACAAATATCATATTATATTTTATTACTATTAGGCTTAGAAAGCTTTTTGAAAAGTGAAGTCTAGCTTATTTAATTAAATAAACTTTTTAGATAGCCTTAGTCTAGGCCTGTAATAGGCTTTACTTAGCCCCTATCGAGTGGCCTGACTTAGAGCTGGGTACGCGGGCCGCCTGCCCCGCCCGCAAAAGTCCGCTGACTTAACGGGCCACCCGTCTAAGCTCACATTCTAAATGGACTTGGAAAAATTAGGTTCGTGTTCGCCCGCAAAGTCTGCGGACATCCGCGAGCATCCACATAACTTTTTTTTGTATAGACAACAAAAATTTTTTTTATAGATTTCTTTTTTACAGAGGAGAAGGCGTGCAACTACGAGTCTACGACGACGGCAAGCACAAGAGAGGGAGCGGTGCTACGACTGCGAGAGAGAGTGAGTGAGTATGAGAATTAAGAGAGGGAGGCAGGGAGCAGCGATGCGAGACAGATGAGTGAGTATGAGAGTCGAGAGAGGGAGGCGATGACGCTGTTGTGTTCTTCTTGAGTGAGAGTGACGAGTTGAGTACTGAGTACTTTAGCATTAGGGTTTTCTTCTTCTTCTTTTTTGACAAAATCGATGGCTTTATTTTATTTTTTTGGCCAAAAAGAGATGGTTTTATTTTATTTTATTTTATTTTTGCTAAGAAAAAGGATGGTTTTAGATCACTTTTGTTTTTGTTTGGGCTTTTTTTTTCAAAATTTTAAAACCCAAGCTTCTGGTTTTATTTTGACAAAAGAAAAATGCAAATATCCGCGAAGCCCGCAGATTTTGTCCGTTCAACCCGTGAGTAAATAGTTAAGTCTGCTTAAGCCCGCGTTTTAAATAGTTCTCATTTTGTCAAACCCAAATCTGTCTAACCCGTTTATTCGCGAATCAGTCTACAGGCTTGAGTCAGTATACCCAACTCTAGCCTGACCTATTATCACCCTTACACGTAGGGTAGAAGGGATTGATACTATCTAATTTTTGAAATTCCACCATCCTTTTATATTTAAAAATCATAAATTAATATATTAAAAATAATGATGTCACTCTCAATATAGATGATATTATTCCCTTCGAGTTACCCGTAGGTATTAATGCTGAGTATTCTTGACTGATATTATCCGCTAGAATGAGCGTGTACAATTTTTTTTTTTCATCCCGTGCCACCCCTTTTGCCGGTGCTAAGTATCAAAGCAGAGCTTAGCCTAAACGCCGACTCTGAGAGACACGTGGCTTGTCTCTGACTCCTTCACTCGGTTTAGAACTTCACATACATATACCCCATCGCAACTCCAGAATTTGTTTTCGATGACTGTTCTCTCATCTTTATTCAGGTACTAATTTCTTCTTCTTTTTACCAGAACAAGAAAAAACTAAAGAAATTTCGAGTTGTGATGGTATCTATGGTGCTTCAAATGCACAAGTAAATATAATTTCAACTCTTCATACTTTCTCCATCGCCATTTTCAATTGAGCCCTTTTCTTCTCAGAATCCCGACATGTATGCTTAAATTGACTCGCTTTGTTGTTTTATCTGGTCCTTTTGTGTACTTTATAATATTTATATTCTGATGACTCCTGCGGAAATGAAGGTACAGAAATCTATGATGAAAATTGCGTCGCTGTGGTTTTATTTGCCTCCATAATCATTGATTCACGATGACCTTTTTTTTTTTTTGTGTAAAGGGTGATTTGGATTTTTTTCTCATACTGGATTGACTGGGTATGCTGAGTTATTGTAGTTCAAATATCATATTACCTTGCTGTTCGTGTCATTTTGTACACAAGAATGGGGCAAGGTTTAAATTTCCCGTCCGCAGATGCAATTGCATATTGGTATCACGATTTGATGTGGAGTGTTTTAGTATCGGTCACAAAATTGCAGCATGATATTGTCGTGCAGATTGCAATTCGAAATCTTGGGAAGGTACTATTTACACTTTGCACTGAAAGCACGTAGTAGAAGTACAGCCATGTTTGTCAAATTTCCAAGCTGGCTCAATCTATTGGGGAAAAAGAGTGAACTCACATAGAAATACGGTCTCTCTTGCTAGTTTGTTGAACAAAGCTGTATTTGGCACTAAGTTTTCACACCAGCAGCAAATGAATGGGATCATTAACTAGAGTTAGTAAGTTAAACCAACAAGAGGAGAAGTTTGTTACACCAAGGGCTTTTTTTTTCCTTTGGGGGGGGGGGGAGTTCTAGGTCTCTTGAATACCTTGGAGTTTAGAGAGGAGATTCATTTTATTGTACATTTGTGATATTTGACCCTGTATAACATTGATGCTGGCAAGAGGGCATTCTTTAACAATGAGTGGCTGTTTTACCCTATTTCTGAACCAGTATCTATCATATGATAGAAGGCCAGTAGTTGAGGTGGTCTACACTAGGAGGGAAAGGACTAAGACAGCAGATGGCACCCTGAAATAATTGAATGTGCCAAATATTAGAATATCTTTTCTGTTATAGAAAAATATAGGAGAGGAGTGAGTTATAAGTTTGTTAGCACTAATAATCATAGGATATATAGGCGACAGTTAGATGGAGTGAGAGATTGACAGGTAAGAAACGATTGAACTCCCAGAGAGTTGAGAGAGGTCAGGGTCTTTCAAATATCTGGTGCTTCTGTGATTCTCCTCTGATCATATCCCGAGAATTTGTGGGATGAATAACACTTCTCCAATTTCCTTGATGTATTTTCTCCAATTTCTCTCTGTCCTGACCAAGTTTGACCACAACCACCCTTCACCTTCTCCTTCCCTACAATATTCTTCAATCAGTATCATGCGGAATTGCTTGTTCTTACATACATGGGCCTAGTGGGGGGGGGGGGGTAAGCGAGGACTAATTTACCCAGAGAAGTGGGTAATCCTGCAACCAGCAGTCCCAACTCCCAATGATAACAGAAGGTCAAGAAGGGATTGCACCTTAGGTGTAATAACTAATAAGAACAATTTGGTGAGTTTAAATCTTTCGAGGACTAAAACGGGCACCTCTAGTTTTCTCACCCTATCTCTCCAAATATTGCTGGTAGAATGCTGACAAATACCAACTCTAACTCCCTTAACTAACACTCTCTTGTATTAGTAGGAGTTTAATGTTCTGACCCATTATGTCTAATGCATACTTACTTTGTTTGCAACCTCAGAAGTAGAATGATCCACTATAATACCCTGAAAATATGTAAGATGATCCATATCCTTGGAGTAAAAGTATGTGATTCTTACCTTACACCCCTTGTGTTATTTATAAGAAAGATGCTATGCACAGACTTGAGTACTAGAATACAAATATATACATTAAAGAACAAAAGATACTAATAAGTAGGACAGGTGTTGTTTCAACAAGAAGAATCTGACATTCCAACTCCTAATAGCTAATAGTATTTAACTTCGTGAATGCCAATACTTCTACTATGGACCTTGGTAGACACTGCAGTCACAGTGAGATTTTTCTCCTCTTCAACTTTCCTTTTCCTTTTGTATATTTTTTATTTATTTTATGCAATGGTTCCAAAGTGCCTCTCTATTTTATAGTAGTTGTATTTACCAGATAATCTTGCAACATACATTGCATACTGATGGGATCAAATAATTTACTTCTTTCTGCAGGTTAAGGATTTCAGAAGATTTTATGGTGTGTGGATGATTCAGCTCTACTGAGATAGTGAATAAATCTAAATAGGAGTGTAATGTGGATTTGTTAATGCAAGTTTTAATCTTTCATGGATCCTAAATCAGATAAAATGATGCGTGGTGAGTGCTATCGTTAATTACTTCATTTTATCTTAATTTCACTTGAGTTAGTTCATGCACTTTGCTATCTTAAATGAATGTTTTGATATTACTAACTTGATACTGACGGGTCATTAAAGAATGTTAACTGTATCAAGAAATTAACTCATCTTTTTGCTCTAGGTTCTTCTTTTTTTGAATGTTTTTCCCATTATATTGACGGTTGAAGTCCTAGCTCGAATTCCTTTATATGTATTTTTTCCATTTTAATTTTTATAAGTTTACAGATAATGCATCTTATAGCACTATCAGTTATCACCAAGCCATTTTTTCAAGTAAAGTGTAATTGTTTTGCAAGGACCACTCTTAAAATTAATAAATTGGATACATTTTTTGAATCCATTCAATTCAAGTGGGTGTAATGTAAGCACCTATTTTGACCTTTTCTTTCTGGGTAGTATATTTTTATAGAAGGTAGTGCAATGTCATGTGATACATTCTCTGAATTTGTTCCAAACTACTTTGAAGATAGTGTGGAGGTGGTTTTTCTCTAAACAGAAACCTTTTTACTAAATAATTCTGTCATTTTGATTTTTGAAACTTAATTTACTTCCATTTAATGTACCTATCATTTTACACTATTGAAACCGATGTTAAAGACTTTGTTCGAGTTCAACAGATAATCAGGCGAGCACTCAAGTGGAGAACCTAATAGCTGACACCAGCCGTCGTGAGATAGATCATAATGATAAAGATGTTTTGAAAAATTTTACAAGAGCCTCAGGTGATGTTTCAGAGGCAAAGGTAGCTGATCAAAAGTATACTCCTCTTGAAGAAAATGATGTTTCTGGAGATGTTAACATGGAGGCTTCCATAACAACTGATGATGTTATTAGGGCTGGAGGATTTGGCGCTAGAGATGATATCAGTAGCTTTCTTCCTGTTGCAAGTGACTCCACTGACTTTGAAGCTTCAATCCGTGATGCACGAGATTATGAAGAACCACAGGGTGAAGTAAGCAGACCTGGCCTTGGCTGGACTGGTGCTACTAAAGAGGAATAAACGTTGTTATAGTTATACGTGACAGTGTTTGCAACTTCTTGTTGTTTTTTAGTAGGGGGGACCCTAATGTTTTTCTGGCTAATATCAACTGGAGCTTGTTGAACTCTTGTTTGTAATGAAATATTAGTGAAGGATTTTCTTGTACAAATAGTTGGTCCTTTAGCTAGTGTTTTTTTTTTGTTTGGTTTAAGGCCGCATGTTTTTTTATAAGAGAAATTCTGTCGGAGCTGGGACATTATTGGTGGCAAAATTCTTTCTCTTGAGGATTTGACACAACTGTGTACTTTAGGCTTGAATTTGAGGATAGCTCAACCAATGGTTTAGAGTTTGAGTCTTGAGTATGCAGCTATATTATAAAGTGGGAAAGGAAAGTTTTGCCGTCCATAATGCTTCTACTTGACTTGAGTAGTATTACCTCTTGTGAAATATTACCACTTTATACTTGTGGTCTTTTACTAAAAATAAAACACCATCTAGTGTTTGGTTTGTCCTTGTGAGGTGGGTTGCTTCTTTGAAAAAATATCTTCGCTGCTGTTTTTATTATGGTCAGACTTAAGTAGAGAAAAGAAAGTACCTTGCTTCACCTGTTTGGAAGAAGTGAAAGAAAAGATGAAGATAGAGTAGGTATGTCACTGGTCGAGAGAAAGCTAGCAAATATATATTATTTATTTCTCTTTCCTTGGTTATGAATATTTGTTTTTTTGTGGTACATGGTTTCTAAAAAATATTTGCTCTTAATTTAGCAGTCATTTTCTTTGCTTATATTCGTTCTTACAAGGGTGGCCCTAAGATTTAAGCTTGTAATTTTCTTTCAAACTAACACCAACTTATTGTTGGTGTTTCCCTTAGTCAATAATTTCATTATGACCTAAAAAGCAAGCATCCTTTTCTTTTATCTGAAAAGTAAATGCAAAGGCCATGCTCACAATCACAATTATTGAGAGCAGGGAAACACAATTAATTTATCAATATTTAACATCCTTGCACTCTGAAACTAACAGGAGCTTGACATTGCCTTTTGAAAGATTCTATGGCCAGGGGAAAGAAGTGCAAGTGGGTCATATGCTGTTTTTCTTTCAACAAATGCTTCCCATTTTGACCCAAAATGCTCTTTCCATTCTTCCTGTGTGCTGTAATGTGGAAGATACTGCTTTACTCTGAGTTGGGCATTAGTGCAGAAATCTAGGACCTTTTTGTTTTGGGTTAGAATGTGTTCTAAACTGTTTGTTCCTGTAGAAAATGGTACTGCAGAGGATAAAAATGCCACCAGGTAGAAAACATCTTCCTCTGGGGTTACCAAGGATGTTTTACTGTTCCACCTGGAACAACAAAAAGGAAAAAATGACTCAGATCATGAATAAAAGCGAAGAGTTTAATCAGGAGTTCTGCTTCTCTGCTGAGCACCTGCTGTGTTAGGAATGGATAGTCTAAATTATATTATTACAAACAGTTGATCAGTAAAGAATCTGCACAGCAGAGAAGTCCAGTCTTATAATTTGTATGCGTTATTTTGACAAGTTTGATGAAATACCTTGTTTTGTTGACAGGGTAAATGAGTATGGGACCATTACTTGTGTCCTTAAGAATATTGCCAAACACCTCTTCAGCAAAAACATGAATCTCACTCCTTGGGACCAGAAGGTTCAGCCAAGGATGGGGAACTTCCCATAAGCCCTTTGCTCTTAGCTTTTTCTCTGAAACATGTACTCTGTCTAGGAATTCCAAGTACGAAACTTCTGATAGGAAGAGTGTGGATGGAATATAACTCAGTTCTGACAGTAAGTGATCAACACTCTGCATTTGAATGGTGAAGATGAGAAAACTTTCTCACTGGAGACTATGTTGTTTCTTTCACCCAAGAAGTGCTCAAATTCTAATGTTGCAATTACATAAAGGCTAATGTATGTTTTTAGTCCATCAAAATATAAAGAAATTTACATTTAGTCCCTTTTTAGAAACTAGGTTTGGTCATTGGAAAAGTTTAATCAGTCTTGTTTAGTCCTTGAACGGACCAAAATGAGGGCTAAACAAAATCTTTTGAACTTTTACGATGACCAAATCTAAAGTTTTTGAAATATGGGATTAAATGGAATGATCGTAATATTTTGATGGATTAGAAACATATCTTAACCTTTAAATAAATTGGTTGGTTTTCCATACCTGATTGATGACTTCAGCTTCATCTGGATTGAAGTATTTTGCCATCTCAAGACAGCAGAAGGTCCTCCCATCTGAATTGAATTGATTGGCTTGAAGTGGGTCTCTGGGATTGAAGGATGATCTCCAATTGTTAAGGATGCCAGTTCTATTTATGATCACAAATCCTTCAATATAATCAAATGTATTTCTGAGTGATATCAGATACTCTTGATCCTTGGTAAATACAGAGAATTCTGAGTACAGCACCCTAATCCATTTCACCTGTTCAAAGTCACATATTAAGTCATAAATATATATTTTTTGGGCGCTTGTGTTTTTCTTTTCATATTAGAGACATGAAGGTGCACTCACCATCTTGGGTGCTGGTTCAAGAGAAATTCTTGCCCTGGTGATGATGCCAAATTGACCAAGCCCTCCAAGAACACCATAAAAAAGGTCAGCATTTCGGTTCGCCGAGCAGGTAACCACCTCTCCTTTTCCTAGAACCATGTATTTTCAAACAAGATATCAATATGGTGGATGTCAATAGTGATTGCCACTGCCACTCAATATGGTTCACACTCCTAAGAAGGGACTATTATGTCCATAGTGTGTTTGGTTTTATGTCAAATCAGGTTAAACGTAAATCTAAAACATGAAAGTTGTTCTTAGTTCTTTTAAAATGAATCCACATTTACTCCATCTTAACGTGAAACCAAACAGACATTCATTCATTCATCTTGATAAAATCTCATTGTTTGGTTTCACATTTGAACGTGGATCCACGTTTGACCTGATTTCACGTGAAACCAAACACAACAAAACGAAAGCCACCCCTTTTGGACGAACTTAAAGAATCAATATTATGCTTGATCAACTGAGCAGAAAATATACCTGTGACCACTTCAAGCTGGAAGATGTTATTGATCTGGGGTCCATGCTTGAAGGCTTGTCCACTTATTCCAGCATTTGAGAGAGTACCTCCAACAGTGAGATGAAGGTAATCTGTCCAAGACTTAGGTGCAAAACCATGTTTAAGAGTCTCATGCAAAATATTTATCCACAACTCACCTCCAGATACATCCACATAAGGAAATTCTCCATTTTGAATTTTCATTTCAGGACCCTTTAAAGATTCCATGTTAATTACTAATCCTCCATGTGCTTGAGCTTGACCTTGAAGTGAATGTCCATGGCCTCTAGCAGCAATTTTCAATTCTGAAACAGAGCCTAGTTCAAAAACAAGCTTCATAGTGCTTGAAATATCAGAAACTGTTTTTGGATGAAGAACTGCTAGAGGAGGAAAATGGTGAATGTTCCCAAAATCCTTAGCAGCTTCTTCATTGTTTTGTAAGCTCAAGAATCCATCAAGTGTTAGTTTTTGTAGTGATGAGAGGATCTCATTGGGTGGAAATTGAACCAAGGAAGTGGCAACAGAGTTGTTGTTATTATTGCAGCCTGAGTCTGCTTTGTGAATTATGAAAGTAAGGAGAATAAGTATGAAGGTTTTGATAAATGAAAAGATACCTTGTTCATAGAAACTAGAAGGTTTTGACATCATGATTTTATTTTATTTTAATTTTTCAATGGAAATTTTGGTTTGATTGAAAAAGGAGATGAGAGGGTTGAATTGAATATTGTTTTTTGGGAAGCAGGGTATAGAAGAAGAAGGAAAGGTTTAGAAGAGCATGGACAAATGCAAGGTTGAGAAGGCAATTTATAGGGGTGAGATACCACCTGATACTTTGTCGTTGGTTTCCTAAATTAGCTGTTTCTCATTTTTAAATCAAACTCTAAGAATTTGGAATAATTATTTACAAAATTCTCACACTCTTATTTGTATATTTACTTATTTATTTTTGGTTAAATTAGCAGTTTAGTCCCTATAAATATCACTTATTTTTTTTCGTTTTGGTTCTTACACTAAAAAAATTTCATTTTGGTCCTAACACTACTTATATTTACATTTTAGTCCTAAAAAATTATAAATGTTAAACCAAATGTTTTTATACTTGACATTTATTAGAGACTAAAATGAAAATAATATTAAGTTTATGGACTAAAACAAAAATTAATATCAAGTATAGGGGTTGAATTTAAATAATAGGGACTACAGCTTAGTCCTTTAAATATGTTGATAGAGATTTAAATTTTGACCGTATGTACAGAAAAGACTTTATTAAAAGAGGTTATACTTATTGTGATGATTTTTCTTTTGAAAGGAATTAATGTTCAGTTATTAACTTAGTGCATAGAAAAAAAAACCAAAATAAAAAATACGTGATATATATGAGGCTAAATTGTTAATTTAACCTTTAATTTTATAAGCCTCCGTTTAGTATAAGTTAGGAAATATATTTAAATTTAAATTTCTGTCCTTTTCTTTATTCTTTATACCATAAAAAGAGTGTTAGAGTAGTGTTAACAAAAATTATTTACAAATATAAGGTTGATATTGAGACGACAAAAACCGAATTTGTAAAATTTCTGTTTGTTAGTGGAAAGAAGGAAGAACTCTCACAAATAAAAAGGAAAAAAAATGTGTGGTTTCTGTATAATGAATAACGGTCTCACAATAACTAAAAAGAAGAATAAAAGATTAACTATAAACAGTTAAACACACACTTTCATATATAATACCTTTTTTTTATTAAATTATTAAATAATATTATTAAATAATAATAATAATATATTACCTTTTTACTTGCTTAATTAGTTCTTGCTATCTGATTACAACTAGTCTCACCTTATTTTTGTGTACTTATATTTTGATTACGACAACTCGTTTAGATGGTAGGTGATGAGACTTAATTAAATAAATATATTAAATATATATATTAAATCATTTTCTTCTAGCATGTTCAAGTAACATTGCTCTAAAACAATTTTTTTAAGAGATTTCGAATTGGAATAGTAGAAATGTAGAATGACATTGAAATTCTTTAAAAAAGAATATCAACTATATATATCTTACTGTATATATATTACAAGGTGTTTGAAAAAACGAATACGCAGTTTGTAAAAATTATTTATATTTTTTATAATAAGTTATTTTAATTTATTTAATAAATTTTGTAATTGTTTATATATCAGCTTTCATTTAATAAATACCTATTGCATAAATGCTTAATTTACAAACATATTAATACAAAGGATTGGTTTATTTTGATCGATTATCTTTTTTCAATAATTTTCACTCGAAACAATAATATTAACACTAGATGCAAAATTTTATATTCAATTCTTAGAATTGACAAAATAATTATTTAAGATATCATTGGGACAAAAAGTGGAGAATAATTTTCACATAATACTTATGAAGGCATTACGCAATCAAAATTTTTAGCACTTAGGCTATTCACAAAAGTAAAATAAAAGTAGTGGTGTCCTTATTATTCTACTATACAAAAAGTTTCCCTCATCATCTTTTCATGATGCACCATAAAAAATAATGCCCCTAATGTAGTTTAGCTAAAAATTAAATGCAGTTACTTCTCAGGTAAAGTGTTTTTTTTGTGGTTTTTTTTTAAATTTTATATTGATGGCAATCTAACGTAACGACTATCTAAGCTTTGATATCATTTTAAATATAATTTTTAGATTAATTTAATCTCAAAAGTCAGTCTATAAAAAGAAAATCGACATATCATTATTATATATTCTTTAATAGCAATATTTCTAGCTAACGTATAATTCATTTTAATAGAAAGATATGAATAACCTCATATCCTCGAAATTGCGATATATTTTTGAGAAATATATGTTAAATTTTTCAAAAAAATAAATATATAAATTATTTGTTAGTATTAACCTAAATAAAATGTGCCCTTAATTTACGACAACATCTGTTAAGTAAAGTCAATTACATAGATCAAAGGAGAAAAAAAAATTGATCTCGGTTAAGTCTTGCATATAGCTTCTTTACTATATATTATCGTATATATTAGATCAAGATAAGGTGTAGTACCAAGGTAGTGAATATTGAGAAACAAATCAAATTAAGTAAAATACATATCTAAATACTATTAGGTCAAATATAGATTTCATGCATAAATTATTTTTTAAAATGTATTAAATTAAAATACATTCACGTTAGTTTAATTTATTCAAGCATAGAAGGAAACATATAATGGTAGAACCATCAATATGAGGTTTAACTTGTAAGCTAACTTTTTACCATAGGTTAGAGTCTAATTAGATTGAAAATTTTTTGGCTTGTTTTAAATTATAACTCACTTAACTGAATTTGTTTAACCCACAATTCACATTGATTTGGGCTAGGTTAGCTCGCGAGTTGGCTTGTGGGGTAGCCCGTGAGATAGATTGTTTTCCATTTCTTCATTATTTTTTTTTGGATGAACTAAGGGTATCCTCCGGTCGATAGCCGAAGACTAATCCCCTCAAGGCGTAGAGATCACCGAAGTGGACATTGCCTCTCCCAATAAAGTCTTCTCTATACGCACCGCCAGGATTCGAACCATGTCAGATGCTTAAAGGACCCAGCTAAAAGTTAATAAAAAAACAGCAAAATTTAATTCAAGTTTTAGAATTTTATTCTTTTTTTATTTTTTAAAATTGTTTTTTTATTTGTTTTTTGTTATATTTTTTAATTCAGAGTTTTGTTAGATTTTTTATAACAAAAATTGCATTTTTTTAAAAAAAAATTAATGATTTTTTTAATAAAAACTATTTTTGGTGAGTCAATCTGTTTAACCTGTCATGATTGGGTTAGCTAGGTTGAATAAATTCTGACTCACAACTTATGTGAGCCAATCCATAAAGATTAAAAAATTTCTCGATTAGTGATTAGCTAACTCGCATGAACCAGATTAACTTACTTTAACATCTCTATATAATAAGTGATTAATTTAAGCCGCACATGCTTGATTCCTCTTAGGTAAGATGTTTGAGGATAGAGAAAAGTCACATATTAAAAGAGTTAATCATAACTATCAAAATATATAAATGATTCTGACTCAAAAGAGAGCTATTTTCCATAAAATATACACGTAATTAGAACAAAAAAAGAAAAAGAAACACTTTTGGTATTTAAATAAAGAATGGATATCACTGATCGCCCACATGGCAAGGAGTGGCTTTTTGTTCGGGGGCCATTTGACCTTAAGGAGGTGAGGTCCCATGAAGATGAATATATGCAAGTACTTAAGTTGAAAAACACTAATCATATTTTAAACTGTGGTTATAATTTTATTGCATTGATTAAATGCATCTAACATGTTGATTGGATAATTAAAGAGTGTTATTTTGAATACTAAATTGATCGGACAATTGAAGAGTGTTAATTATTTTAAATACTAACTCTTTAATTCGAATTCTGTCAATGCACTTTAGTCTGTAAAAAAATAATTAACCAATTATAATTCAATACAGTTTTGATCGATGACCACTAAACTGTGGACATTACAACGCTATCATGAAGCAGATTTAATTTTTATTTTTTTTATAGAAAAACTGTGGGGAGAAAATTTCACAGTCCTAAAAATTAGAACTACACGTGTAAATTTTCTCTATAAAAGAATACTTTTTGTATGAATCAAAGTAAAGACCTTCTTATGAAATATCATTCTCACACACATTCTCAAATCTTACGAATCCAGCACGTTTCCACTACTATTGTCAGGTTAGAAAAGAGTACATTGAATTTTCCTTTTTAATTTGATTTTGGAGAGTGATTGCAGGGTCCGGCCCCTACTATAAGGCACTTGATGTTAGAGTTGAGTGAGAGCTTAGTCAAATATTTTGGGTCCCTATTCTAAAAAACTGACCTAATTTAATTTCTATATAGAAACGTTTCAGTTCATTGCATGCTTTTGGGCCTCCTGCTGCTTCTTGTCTCATCATCAAGTGTTTCATTATATTCCCAACAAACACCTACAATTTTCCCACTTATTTTTTAATTACTTTTTAGCACATTGGTCATGTATATATAAATTTAGAGATATGGGTTTTTCGTGTCAATAATATAAACTAAATTGCATTAAAAAATACTAGAAGTGATAAAAAAAAATACAATAAGATTTGGTTTGGCCGGTTTATCATAAGCGGTTTTAAGTAAAAGTTAAAAATAAGAGACAATATATAAACTAAATTGCATTAAAATTGTTTGACTGTTTCATTATTTTGTACTCTATAAGCTACTTATGAGTAAAAAGCTATTTGTTTGATAAAAGTATTTTGTATCAACTTTTTTAAGTTACTTATCAATAACTGTCACATTTATTTGATATAAGAAAATAAATTATCAATATAAATTTTTTGAAATGAAAGTTGCAATAAAAACATTTATTTTTTGAAAAAACTCAATATTTTAATTTTTTTAAAAAAATAAACACAATATAAATTTATCAAAATAAAAATTTAACAATAAAAATTTTTAAATATGTAAAATTTTAAATAACCATAAAATTTATAAATATTAAAGTGAAATGAATAGTTGATAAATGAGAAGAAGATTTTTTTTAAGGTTTTAGCAAATTTCTATTTTTATAAAGATAAAAAGAAAAAATATTAAAGATTTCAAGTGTTAAATAGAATATTTGGGTATAATTACGATGGGCCCACAAAATAAGTCTGTTTTATTTTTTTAAAAGTTCATATTTCTTGTTTTTGGCTTAAAAGCCAATTTTTTTGCATTTTGCACACAGAAAAAAAAAAGTTAACTTAAATTTAAGAGGTTTACCATAAATTCTGTTTGACCCCAACTTTTACTTATAAGAGGAAAAGAAGCAAAAAAAAAAAAAAAAAACTAAGACAAATACTATCTAAAAGAACATCTTAAATTTATTAGAGAGATAGGTTAAATATATAATAAAAACATAAAGTTATTTTTATTATTTTGAAATATAGATATGTGTTTACCTCGTTTCAACGTAAAACTAAACATCACTACTTAATTTGCACATAAAAAACCCACTTAGTTAATATATCTAATGCTATATTTTCTAACAAAAATCTCAGAGGCATGGATTTTTTTATTTAGATGAATTCATATAAAAATTATGTTCTAATTCTAATTTAAAATGAACTGAAATTTAATTAAGAGTAATAATATATAAATATTATGAAAATTAATGTAGTAAAAATGAAAATTATATTAACACATTAGAGTTAATTCATGCGAGAGTCATATGTGACACAATGCAAGTTTTTTTTTTTTAAATAATTCTACAATACTACCTCCCTTTTTATTTCTTTGAAGGTAAAACATATTTATTAGGAAATACAATTATTACTCTTATTTTCATTAAAATAATTTTTAAAGTCTCTATATTACTCTTTATCTCATTGTTTTATTGGTTTAAGAGTAGGACATTAATTAGTATCCAACTAAATATAAGGATAGAATAGATAAAAATAAAATTAATACTACTTAAAAACATAAGTGGACAGACAAATAAAAATAAACAATTTTTTCTATTTAGACAGATAAAAAGAAACCTAGGAAGCATTTTTTAAGAGAGGCAATCTCGGTGGTCTTAGGTAGGATTATTATGTGACAAAACTTTTCTTCCAAGTATTTAACGCATTAATTTTTGTATACTTGGAATTACTATAAATAAATTCTCATTTACCAACTTTTTTATTAGCTTCTCTTAGTATATATTTTGTCTAACATATTTATCTGTTAATATAGTCTTTAAAGATCTTTACTAATTGTTTATAAATTAATAGTATATATCAATTACTTATACTAACATATTTATCTGTTATTAATTATATATATCTGTTAATATAAATATTATATGTCTATACTAACAGATTCATTATGTTAGACAAAGTCTATAACAACGATAATTATTCTAATTGAAGAAAAAAATAATAAATAACAATTTTTTAAACCTAGATCACTTGATTAAACTAGAGCAATCATGTGTGGATTCAACCGAGAGCTTGTAGTTCAAGTGGTATAAGGAGGAGCTCTTGGAGTTTAAAGGAGATGGGCTCAATCCCAGGTGGGGTAGATTTAGGAATAGTATAGTTGGAGTGTGTGTGTTTGGCCCATGTCAAAATTAATAAATAACACCGCACATATTTTATTTTATAAAAATCGAATTTTGTCGATTTAACCAATCAATTGTATGGATTTTTACATAGTTAATGTATATTATATAAACTTTTAATTAATTGGTTAGATCAATAAAATTTATTTTTTATAAAAAATTATGCTCGATATTATTTATTAACTTTAACATCTTGATGTCATTTGCTAGTTGTCTGATTATGTAACATTGCTATTATTTTGTTTGGTGAGTTATATCTATCATTAAAACTGAAGTGGGAGCACATTGACCTTCGAAGTTCCAAGTAATTATATATTAAACCCTTCTGCACGTGCGAAATGTGTTATATATCTAATAAATTAATTACATTTGTCGACCTATACTTACATTATAAATAAATTGTTATTATTTTTTTTTGAAACTACAAATAAATTATTATTTATTAACACTTTTTTGCTGGTTTTCATTAAATTAATTATCATTTGTATGGGCTTCATCGAACAGATTTAATATTTGTTAATATAGACATTAAAAACCTTTAATATTAACATACTATATATTAATAGGATTAATCAATTACTTATATGATATATTTATCTGTTAATAATTATATACTTATTTAATAGTATAAATATTTTATGTTTATACTAAATTAATTCTGTTAGACAAATTTTATATTAATAATAACTAATCTAACAAAAGCAAAAAAAAAAAATTATAAATGGCAATTTTTTTAGTATTAATTAATTAGCATCATCAATGTCATCTTGTAACCATATATGGCCTATTTGTAGTGCAAAAATATTTTTATTAGTATTGATTTTAAATCTACACACATATTTAAAAAGAAATAATAAATTCTTAATTTTTTTAAAAAAAATGTTTTTTCTTATAGTAAAATTATAACCAAACAAGTAAAGTTTCACTCTTCATCAAAAAAGAAAAATATATAGTTCTGAATGAAGTTATATAGTACTAATATTCTTTATTCTAGCATCAATTCCTCGAATAATAATATATAAAATTATTCGGATCTCATAAAGATGATCAAGAATATAATCAAGAAGAACTTGATTAAGATGACAAGTGTGCTGAAATTGGTGGTGCAGGCTGCATTAATTCGTCCTGTAAATATTTTTTTATTTTTTTATAAAAATAAATAAATAATAAATATATATATAGATGTCTTATGATGTTGTGCTATCATCTGGATGCAGACGTAGACATGATTTGAATTTTGAAGAATCCACTTTGGGCAAATGCCTGACATTTCTTAAGAGGGAATCATGTAGGGACTAGTGCACGTGATGCTCACATGGTCTTCACACGGGCACTCTAGTGGAACTTTAAGCACCTATTTTAATTTCACTCCTAATTTAGGTACAATTATATCCTCGACAAGGATAACTTTTTGATGTGTTCCAATCATATAAATATAGATGTGTGATCATGATCATAATAAGGATGAGTTATTGGTATAAAGTGTCTTAAGTCCTTTCAAGTATAATGAAGCTTTTGTGTAGTGAGAGTTTATTTACAAAGACTCCAAAGAGTAAGTAAATAATTATTAAGGTTTGTATGTGATTAAATGTTACATATATCTAAGCATGATGTGCATATAGTATTTTTATAGCGGTCTTTAAGGTTTGGTGAGTGCTTTGATGACTTTGTGATCAATGGGCTTTGCACTTAGGCCTAATGGAACTGCAGCATTGAAGCCCATAGGCTCTATATATCTTAATGTTCAAGATCAAGTAGTTATTGACGCCGCATAATGTAACTGACATAGTCTGTAGACTGACATGCCAATAATAAGTACGGTTCTCATTTTATTAGGACTAATTTATCTAATGCTAGTAATTTTTTTTATTTGTAGTTTTCAAACCTAAAACCTCTTACTTTAAGCTTATGTTTGGTTTGGAGAAAAGAAATAGGAAGGAAAGAAGAACATGAATAACGATGTAATTTCTTTTGTTTGATTTGAGAGAAATTAGAAGAAAAAAGTTGACTTTTAAAGAGAAAAAATTAAAATATTTTACTCTTCCCTCCTCTCCTCCCATAACTTCTTTCTGCCTTATTTCTCCACCCTATTTCTTGCCAACCAAACACATGGTAAGGAGATACCAAAAAGGATACCTAACATAAATAAGCATCATCTCAAGTCTATATACGAAGTCTATACATAATATGAAAATAATACTCGCAAAACCATTTATTATTATAGCGGTCTTTAAGGTTTGGTGAATGTTTGAATGACTTTGTGATCATTGGGCTTTGCACCTATGTCTAATGGAACTGCAGCACGGAAGCCCATAGGCTCTATATATCTCAATGTACAAGATCAAGTAAGGTGACAGAGATTACATTACCCAACTTTGGAAGTCTCACCATTCCTTTATATATAAAAATCATAGATCTATATATTAAAAATGATGGTGCCACTCCCAATAAGGATGATGCTAATCCCTTCCACCATCAAATAATTATCGACTTTGTAAACTGACATGCCAATAATAAGTACTGTTCTCATTTTATTAGGACTAATTTATCTAATGCTAGTAATTTTTTTTATTTGTAGTTTTCAAACCTAAAACCTCTTACTTTAAGATTATGTTAATTTGGGAGGAAAGAAATGAAAAGGAAAGAATAATATAGATAACGATGTAATTTCTTTTGTTTGGTTTGAGAGAAATTAAAAAGAAAAAATTGACTTCTAGAGAGAAAAAATTAAAATATTTTATTCTTCCCTCCTCTCCTCCCATAACTTCTTTCTGCCTTATTTTTCCACCCTATTTCTTGCTAACCAAACACATGATAAGGAAATAACAAAAAGGATACCTAACATAAATAAGCATCATCTCAAGTCTATATACTAAGTTTATACATAATATGAAAATGATACTCGCAAAATCATTTATTATTACGTGGTGTGAACCCGATGAGAAAACGTATATTATTTATCAAAAAGGTATCAATACAGAGAGAACCCTATGTTATATATACAAAGGATGCAAAACGTAAAAGAGAAATAACGGTAATAACGGAAACATTTGCTAAGCTTAGAAACTAAGGAGCTGTTTGGTTTGCATTTTCATTTCCTGTTTCCTGTTTTCTGAAATTTTACAAAGGAAAAACTGAAAATGCTGAAAATAAAAAATAAAAATGTAAACCAAACAACCTCTAAATATATGAAAAATATAAAACACCATTAAGGACTGAAATTGGATAAAGCGGAAAAATGTGTGCAGGGAGTCCTCTACATCCCTATCACATAACACACAGTTAAATTCTACTCACAAAGTAATGCATATCTAGGTTTCAGATACACATTCCCTCTATGTCCCTATTAAGGACTGTAAACTCCTAGACAAAGAGAGATTTTCTCCATTCCCATAGAGTTCGATTAAACCTTCCCATACTAGCTATATATGTTACTTAGCTTATTTTGGGAGATTTTGTAAAGCCTCAGAAAAAACAGAAGCTACACTCAGCAACTGCTCAAAAAACACTTATATATTTAGTACAAACTACAACAGATAATCTAACCACTCTCTAGGATTTACTTTTATTTATTTATATATAATATATAATACTAATAATATTAATTAAAGTAATATAAAAATAATTTATTATCATTCTATAAAAACGAAAAAGCATGGGGTGGACGTTTTAAAAATTTATATATATACATACTAGTAATTTTTTAATTTTTGCAATGAAGAGTCGATCATTATGAATTACTATCCACCACTAGTTAATAATTAATACTTCACTGTTGATTCAATAAAACAAAACAAGATAAAGAATAATGTAGGGAGTTCAAAAGTCTTTTTATCAAAACAAAAATAATTATTATGTATATTATTTAATATATCTAATTTAGTCTTAAATAAACAATTAAATAGGAGCAAAAGGAAATATTTTTTAAGGAGTTAAATATAACAAAAATTATTAAAAAAATATAATTTTTATATTTTCAAAAGATAAAATAATATACACTTATGAATATCATTTTAACAAGTAATAAGACCCTATATTATGTTATCTTAATTATATTAAAATAAATTCATATTTATCTTTTTTTTTAAGTAGAAATTAAATCCACTAGTTGAAATATGAGTAAGCCATTAGCCTCCTCTGTCCTCAAGCTGCTCCCTATACTACTTTATTTATTAGATTCTCTATGTCAATATATATAATTAGCATTGTCACCTTTGTGACCAGAAGTCACTACGTTATAATTAATTTTTAGTAACATGATTTATATATAATAATATAATATATACAAAAAAATATTATAAATATAAAAAAATTAATAATTTGATAATTTTCTTAAATATTATCAAAACTTTCCAGTAATATAATTTTTATATAATATATTAATATTAACAAAAATATTGTAAATATAAAGATAATTTTTTAACGATTTAATAATATTTTTTAATATTAATTAAAAATAATTATGTTATAATGGACAAAAGGTGCATTATGGTAGAAATTGTCTGTTCACACTTTTCTCCTTTTAAGAACTTTTCTATGTTTCGCCATTCCATTTCTTCCTTTCTTTCTAATTTCTCTCTTGTTGTCATCTTCCCAGTGGCTCATTTAGACTTATCTCATTGTTTTACTTATTTCCAATGATGGATACTTTAGAATATTTATGTTCATATTGTTCAGTTTATTTCTTGCATTAAAATAATTATTGAAGATATTGTTTGGTACGTAATTAAAGAATACTATCTCCGTTTTTTTAAAATAAACACTATTAGGTCAGTTTTTAAATATAATCCCCTACAAAACTTAGTGTTTTTTTTATAAGTCTAAAATTGAGCTTTTATCATAAATTTTTTTTTATTTTTAATTAATGAAAATAGATAAGGTTGATTTTAAAAACAAAGTAAGTTTTAAATAAGTGTAAAATTGAACATTTATGATAATTTTCCTAAATAGTGCATTTTAGTTTAGTTAGAAATTCGATATGATCCTTTTGAGATTAATTTGGCTCTAAGATCAAATAATGTGTTTGGATGAGAAAATTTTAAAGAGCAATGTAATTTTTAAAAGGAATTAAAATGCTATCATTTAAATTGCCTTATTTAGATGTTATATTAGAAAATATTTTAATTTCATAATATTTTTAGAGGAGTTTTTTTAATTAGAAATAAGGAATTCTAAATCCACTCCAAAAATTAAGAATTGTGAAATCTTTCCTTTTCTCTCCCTCTCACTCTCTCCTTCTTTTTCTCTCTCAAAAAACTCTTTCTAAAAATATTCCGATCCCCCTCTCTCTAAAAAAAACTCTCTCTCCCTTCTCTCTCTAAAAACTCTCTCTCTCCCTCTTTCTAAAAGAACTCTATATCTCTCTCCCCCCTCTCTCTCTAAAAAAATCTCTATCTCTAGAAAAATTCTCTCTCTCTCTAAAAAAATCTCTCTATCTCTAAAAAAACTCTCTCCCTAAATCTCTTTTTCTCTAAAAAATATATCTCTCTCTAAAAACTCTCTCTCTCTAAAACATTATTTCTCTCTCTAAAAAAACTCTATCTCTCTCTAAAAAACTCCATGTGAACAAACTTTATTTCTGATCTCTCTTAAAAAAAGTCTCTCTCTCTCTCTGAAAATACTCTATCTCTCTCTCAAAAAATAATTGTCTCTCTAAACAAACTCTATCTCTCTCCCTCTAAAAAAAGTCTCTTTCTCTCTCTAAAGATCTCTCTCTCTTCCAATGATGCTTAAAATTGCTTTGACTTTAGCCCATAATTTGTTCATTAGAGAACCCTAATTTTAATGGCTTCTTGTAAATGATCTTTGGTTGAGTTTTGATAGAGTTGATTACTTTCTTGTTAAAAAAATCTATTTCATTCTTGTTTAGAGTTTTGCAATGAGTGCTATGTTTCTTTAAAATTTGTCCCTTATTACTATGATTAATGATTCTTGAATTATCTATGTAGTTAATATTCATTTCACTATTCCTTTTGCTCATGCATTCGTGAAAATGCTCCCTTGTTTTTAAATAGTTATTATTTTTCTTTGAACTGAGCATTGTTCATGTTGATATCTTTTGTTTGTTCTATGAGTATATTAGTACTTTTGTTTGATGAATTTTTTTGACTTATAAAAAAAATGATCTTTGGCAAAAAGAAATCCCCTATAATGACTTGGATGCTAATTTTTACTGGTAAAATTTACATATTTGTATTACTTTTATTTTAGCAGCAATTTTATATATTTCTTTTATAATTTTACTCTACTATCATAATTTTTTTTAGTAATTTTATATATTTTTGTTAAGTAAAGAAAATTTATAAATACAAATTCTTTCATTGTAATAATCATTTTTCTTAGCAATTATAAATATATGTATATAAAATAATTTTTCTCTACTATTATAACTTTTTTTCAATATCTATATATATTTTTTAAGTAATTTTATATATATATTTTCAGTAATTTTATATTTTTTCAGCAATTTAATATTTTTTTAAAGTAAAAAGATTTAGTTATTTTATTAAAAAAACCATTAGTGAAAGAAATTCAATTACATAATCCAAACCAATAATTTTAAAAATAAAGAATTCTAATTACTCCATCAAAACAAATATTTTAAAAAATGACAGAAATTAAATTGAAAAAATTAAAATACTAAAATTTTTAAATTTTCAAGAATTTATAAATACTCCGTCCAAACACAACTTAAAAGTTTTACAATTAAGCATGACAAGGATATAGATATTAATTATATACCTTTTTAATGTGAATTGCCGAACAAGATATTAACAGTATTTAAAATATGGATTGGCGTTTCCACATCTTTTTGTATCACTGCCCGCCCCATCCTGATGGAATAAGAGAATGCAATTTTTGTGCATGCTTGATTTTTATTTTTTTAGTTAGGAAAAAAAATATAAATTAATTATTTCGACAAAAATTTCAACTATGTTTGATGAACGAAATAGTTTCTAATTTTCAATAAAAGTACTTTTACTTTTATTCAACTGAGTTAAAAAGATTCTCAAAACAATTTAAAAGAACCTCTTTCTTCACATGAGGCTTCAATTGACAACTACCTAAGACGCGTTTATCTTATATATACATGTATACATAAACTACATTTTAGTCATTTCACTACTGGATAAAAAATTACATAATTTAATAATTTTTTTTTATCATTTTCTATTTTCCCCATTCCTCTTACCCACATCCCAATTTCCAACCTTGACAGCTTAGAAAAGCTTCTTTCAACATAATCTAGTTGTTGGCGTTGGATTAGGGTTTGTTCTGAAACTCAGTGTGGTCTAATTTTGCATGGTAGGTCCAGGAGACTTGCTACTAATTTTGCTATCAAAGCTTTTTTTTTGTTTAGTAGCATCATGAGAAATGAAACTCATTAACTAAATGCTATTTGATTTAATCAATTTTCTTTTATTAGCCGGCGGAGAATGAGAAAATTTTGCATTTAACAGAATTCAAACCCTACCTTCACCTCATATTTCAATAGAACTCCTACTATGTTACTATCAAGGGAATGATTTAATTGAATTTATATCTAAAATGGTCTCCGATTATTTTAGTCCTTAATTTTATTAAAATTAATTTTTAGCCCTTGACCTTATAAAATCAATTATAATAATCCCTAACTTTATAAAACATCAGTTACAGTAGTCATTAACTTTATATTAAAATAGATTACTTTAGTCCTTAATTACCCAAATTTAATGATATTTTACAAATAAAAAAAGTAAAAATTAATTTTGATAAAATATCAAAAAGTAATAATAATTTTGATACAATAATAAAAATAACCAATAACTATAAAGTGAAAAATTATTTTACAATATATACACAATACTTTAATTCTTTATTTTGACTACCGCCAACAATAGCTAAATAATGATCATAACAAACAATATTATTTTCGTGGCCACGATAGATATATACAATCAATCAAAAATTCTTGATGAAAATAATATCATAAAGTATAGTAGACACTATATTTATTTTCTTTTTGTTAGGCAAAAGTACATCTATTATGGTTTAAATTGAAAAGTTACGTACAGCTTAAAATATCACTCTCAATGCAAAAGATTTCCATGCATTCTCCACCTTATATATATATCCACAGTTCGAACCACTGAGATTTAGCTTCTCTATATACATACGTGACACATTATTATTATGATAAATGTGTGTTAGTCATAAGTAGGAAGAGTCTATGCTATGCGTTTATATACTATTAGGGCAAGTTTACTTAATTTTGGGCATCTTTGAGACTTTAACATTACAACGTAAATAATTTTTAATAACATGATCTTTATATAATATCGTAAAAAGTGTAACAAATACAAAAAATAATAACATTTTTTTAACAATTTAGTACTAATATTTTTGAAATGTTGTTAAAATTATTTAGTGACATCATATTTATAAAATATTTGTTAAAAATATTACAAATGCACAAATGTAATATTTTTTTAATAATTTAGTAATATTTAAAAAATACTGCTAAAGGTCAACTATATATATAGTAGTGTAATCTTTGATTTATTTTACATTTTCATTTTCTTTTATTTTTTATTTTTATAAATAGTTATAATATAAAGTTGTCACTTTGTTCTCATTTTATTTCTTAATTCTTAAAATTTCTACATAAAATAATTAAAATTTATTTTCAGCATTTCGCGAAAAAATTCTAAGAAACTAGACACAAAATGAGAAGAAAGTGAAAATTTATATTGTAATTATTCATTCAGACAACAAGAAATAAAAAGCAAATAGAGATGCAAAATAAATAAGTTACATTTTCATTTTTTATTTCCTATTTTTATAAATAATTTCAAAATATAATCATCATCTTATTTTATTTTATTTTCTGAAATTCATAGAAATCAACATAAATAAATTTAAGTTTCTTTTAGTGTTTTTATATATATGAATTTCAGGAAACGTGAAATAAAACAAATAATGGGATAGTTTTATATTTTACTTATAAAAAAAAATGGAAATGAAAATGAGAAGTAAACATCCTTGATTAACCATATGCTTGCTTTAATTTAGCTTTTGAAGTGATGGAACTTCATTAATAGCTCACCCACTAGATTCTTTTTTCTTAGGTAAAGTAGTGTTTGTGAAGGTAAGTTTATTTATTATTATTATTTTTTTGCATTAAGGGTATACTCAGCCACCAACTTAAGATTTATATTTTTAAAGCAGAGAGATCATAAATGGATATAGCCTCATTTAATAATTTTTAGCTTAATTATAGTTTTGCTTTCCTAATTTTATTGATTATGTGATTTTGGTCTTTTAACTTTCAATCGGGCAATTTTTGTCCCCCAACTTTTCAAATTATGCGATTTTGTTCCTCAAACTCTAAATTGTGTGATTTTAGTCCCTCAACTTTGTTTATTGTGCGATTTTGGTCCCCTCAACATTTTCAAATTGTACGATTTTGCTCAATTAATACATCTTTCGTTAAGAAGCTAACGGTTAACATAATCAAACTAATAAAACAAAGTGTGTAAGAATACTAAAATTGTGCAATTTAGAAAAGTTTCAAACAAAAATCGGACAAATGAAAACTCATTTATAGATTTGACCGCATTGATCATTCACTACAAGAAAATATAATATTAGCTACAAAATATAGCGACATGTTTCTATTTATAGCTAATTTATATCTAAATAGTTACAGATTAGCTACTAAAAAAAATTTCCTAGCTAATACTAATTAGCTACCAAATTAGCTTCTAATTAGCTATATATTTAACAAAGTATATTATAGCTAACTTGTATCTTATATCTACCAATTAAAAAATAAAATTTCCTAACTATTTTTCTTGGTCACTAATTAGCTACTAAATTAGCTATTAATTAGCTACAAATTAGCTACGAAATATAGCTACCAAATTTTTTTTCATAGCTAATTTGTATCTAAATAGCTACTAATTAGCTATAAAAAAAATATTTCTAGCTAATTTTCTTAGCTACTGATTAACTATTAAATTAGCTACTAATTAGATATGAATTCAATAATGAATCAAAGTTCCACATTGGATAATTAGAAGCAAGTTAGACGATTTATTAATGGATTGACTCATACACATATTGTCTTAAGGAATTAGGTTGTATTGTGGTATCCTAGTGGTCCATTCTCTTAGCTTGTGTCTTTGGCTCTACTCTCTCCATCTGAATAGTGGTATTCGAGTCCAGTTGATCCGGTACAGTGACCGGCTTTAATTTAATTAGGCTATATATATTAGCTACGAATTATCACATCGTTTTAGCTATGAAAACTTCCCGCTACCAATTAACGACCTAATATTAGCTCTCAAAAATTCGATAGCTAATTGGTAGCTAATCCGCAACTATTATATTTTTGCTACCGAATTGTTATAAATTTGCTAGAAATTTTTTCCTAGCTAATATACAAAGTTCTTGCAAAGTTCTTGCAGTGATTAGCTTTTTAACGAGAGATGGTTAAAAGAATTAAAATCACATGCAAAACAAAAATTACACAATTCAAAGTTAGAGAATCAAAATCCCACAATTAACAAAACTAAAAGACTAAAATCACAAAATTAAAAATAATTAAAAAACCAAAAATACAATTAAACTATAATTTTTTATCTATACACACAACTAAAATTCGAACCCAAACATATGAACATGCTTGAAGGACATAATTATATGTGATTGTCTTAATTACAATGAATATGTTAAAAACAAGGGCACATAAACTATTGAATTGGAATTCATTACTGGTTCCATTGAAATGGGTGCAATTGATTATTACTAGATATTCCTTCTCCACTTCAGAGAGAGGACAATATCGTTACTATTGATTTTGTACAAATAAATGTTCCTAAAACCATAAGAAATAATTAATTTTGAGTTTATATATACTATTGATTTAAAATTGGAGTTTTTTAACATATACAATATTGTACGAATTAAAAAATTTAAAATAAAAATAAAGTATAACATGAATTGCATATTAAATTAAATCAAATTAAATTTTTGTGTTTTCTAATAATAATTTTTTATTTTAGATTTATTAACATGTGTAATATTATAACGAATAGACAAATCCTTTAAAATATTTGAAACTGCTAATTGGGAATTTTGTCGAGTATATATTATATATATAAAGAACACTTTAGCATCAAAATCCTGTTTGAATACGAGGAACACTCATATAAAGCTTAAAAGCTTTTTCTGTTTGCTTCTAATAATACCTTTTCCCCTTATTATATGTTTGTCGCAACTTTATTTGGCATACTATGTTATTGAAAAAAATTATTAATAATTCTTTTGTCGTTTTATGGATGCCCTATTTTTTTTGGTGAAATTTTTATGGATGCCCTATTGCACTAACTGTGGTACACATTCATTCATTACATATTATTGACAAGAAAATAGTCAATAAATGTAGCAAATTTAATCAAAAAAAAAAAAAGATTCGATACTTGCTAATTCACTGTGTCAAGGGGTGAATCCATAGCTCTTGGTGCATTCCATGCTCTTGGCTAATGTGTTGTTGTCCTACATTTTATAATATAATAAAATAAAATATTTATTCATATTAGTTTTTGATAGTGTAAATATATAGGTTTTTGATTTTTGATTTTCTGATGTATTTTAGTTCACGAAAGAAAATGTACAACAACGTAACGGTTAGACTTGCTTCCTAAAAGATTACTGAAAAGATTAATGTTATTATAAATCAAGAATACTCAAATTAACTCTTCTTATTTATACCAGTATTCTATGTCACCATTCTTTAAACTACACAACGTTAGACTTCTTTACACTTTCATTTTACATAATGTGAGACTTAAACGAATACACATAAGTCATTTCTAACGAGTGTTACGTATGTATTACATGTGAGACTTAAATGAATACACATAAGTCATTTCTAACGAGTGTTACGTATGCATTACATGCGTATACCTAATTAAGTTTTGTAAATTCACAAATATTGATTGCTTGAAGTTTATAAAAATACAGTAGTTAATATGATTGGCCAGCCAAACTTCACAGACAAATAAACAAATATATATATATATATATATATATATATATATATATATATGAGTTAGGATCCATTTTACGCTTCTTTATAATATTCTGTCGCAGTTGCTTTTCATAAAATCTAGCGTTAGATTGAAACTAATTATCTTATAGATTATATCTACCAAATTTCACATCAATCCAAAATCTTTTAGTACTCCATCAACACACTTGTTATTTTCATATATTCGAAAACTATATTTTACGTTAATTTTTTATTATATTGATGGAGTATTAAACGATTTCGGATTGATGTGAAATTTGATAGACGTGATCTATAAGATGTTTAGTTTCAATCTAATGGTAGATTTTGTGAAAAGCAACTTAGACGTGATATTATAAAAAGGTGTAAGAATTGATGTAAGTCTAATTGGTGTCAATGGATCTAACCATATATATATATATATGACAATTCAATAAAGTGTGGTGCACTTTATTGAAGTGTGGTGCACACACATATATATATGACAAAAGAGGAACTTTTGCAAAATAGTGATATACATATTCATTACATATTGACAAGCAAATATATATAGTCTTTGGTCAAAAATAAAATCTAGTCCTACGAGGATAAATAACAAAAGATTCTTTCTTGCAATTTTTAAATAGTTGCACCCACGTATATATGGATGATTACATTTAAAGAAACATAACAAAACACATAACCCATTTGCATTCTCACTAAACTCAATTAAAGATATTCAAAGAAGTAAAATTACAATGAAATAAAACAATAAACAAAACACGAATTATAAGTAAGGAAGAAATAAACCTAATTGATCTTCAATTTTTCTCTAATGATGCTTTCATGATCAATTAAAGTTGTTAGAATTGATAGTCTTGAGCAATTGAATCAACTCCACAAAAAAATTTGATGAATCATGCAATGATGAGATGAATCTTGAAGAAACCCTAAGCTCTCATGAACCAATCAGGCAATGTAGATGAAACCCTCGTGAATTTGAAAAACTAAGAACCCTAGAAAAGTATTTTGAAAGTGTTTGATCTCACAAAAATCGTGCAAATTAAAAATGATTCGTTCTCTTAAGTTTCCAAAACCCAAAACATCTTTAAATAGGGTTTCTAATAACTATACATCGATGTACAACATGCCTGCATCGATGTATATAATGTATTTTCTCCTCCTATGTGCAGAACTGCCAAAACAGAGAATTTTGGCATGTGTACATCGATGCAAACCTTCATTGCATCTGTGTACATAGTGCAATTTTTTTCTCCTGCACACAACTTTTCAAAGCAGAGAAATTGAACTGTGTACATGCATGTACTCCCTTTGTACATTGATGTAATGCTTGAAAAACCTTCTAAAACTTAAAAAAAAAACACTTTGAACAACAAGGCTAACATGTTCTAAGATAAAACCAATGATCATAACCATTTTAAAACATTTTTAGAAAACCTTAAAAAAATCTTGGTTCAAATGAAAGAAAATGCTCTAGCTAAGATGCAATGCATAAAGGATTTTCAAAACCTTTTGATACGATGCAATGCATGTTAGATATGGTTGATTGGGGTTCATTCAACACTCTTAAAACTATTCTAATTTACTTATCAAGCAAACAATCAAGGCATAGCAAATGAACACCAAATACATCAAAAGATAAACTAGAAACACACAACCTAAAAAAATCTAAAACACGCAAGCACACAACCAAATAAAGTCTTCATCATCTTCCATGATTGCACTTTATACTTGAATCTCCTTTATCTTTATTGTTGCTCTTTAAGAACTTTGTCATATTGAAAGATCTTGATCACTATAAGCTTTATGAATCATCTTAAAACCCTTACTTTGTTGCTTCTTTGCTTCCATTATTGAAAGTCATCACTTGCCTTGAAAGTTTTTCTTAACAATCACCTTTGACAAGCAATCTCCTTAGAAGCACTTGAAGGTTTATTACATCAAAACATACATTTTGGCCTTTTGATCAACAATATGTGTATTTTTAAAAACAAGAATGGAATAAGTGTAATTAGCGTAAACCTCAATAAAAATTGATGTAATTATCCCTTAAAATAACTATAAGTCTAGAGAGTTCAAGATGTCTTAATTAATTACCAAATCGAGCACAACCTTTCATGGTGGTAAGAACAATATAATATCCCTTGTCAATTAAACCTCAATGCATTTTAAAACTGTCAAGCCTTGAGATAACATAACTAAGGAATATCTCACATGCATGCACTTGGTCTATATGCCTATGCCTAACCCATCTTAATTTATGGACATGGTAAATAAATTAAATTAAAGTTGATGATAGGGATCCCACAATAGGCGTGAATTAACTATCGCCTTCATTTAGTGAAAATGAGTGTTATTTTTCCAATGAAGAATATATCATGGACCACATGGTCATCATTAAGATTAGCCTTATATTTAGCCACGTACACTTCTATCTTTTTCTCTTGTTATATTGGAGGCTTCATTGAGTGGCTCATTCTTCTCAAAATCTTGAAAGAGAAGGCAAATTTCCATGTTCTCTCTTGTGATCTTGCAATTAATTAATTAGGTTAAATTCCTTTTTGTGTTTGAAGGCATAATAATTGTTAGCCTTTTAGACTCTTGGAAGGCATTTTCATAAAGCAAGTGCCGACTAGCACTTATCAAACATCAAACATTTTTACAAGGTTTTGAGGTGTGAGTTTCTTGCTATTTAGAAGTCTTTTTATGCTTGGCACTAGTGATGGCACTCGAACATTGATGGGATGTGCATTATTTCTTTTCTTCATAAAGGTAGCATGTATGATTGCCTTGGAATTAGATAATTCTAAATATCAGTTACTTCCCTCTCAATTGGTTAGCCACACGTAGGTCTAGGAGTTTTTTTTAAGGTGTAAATGGGTATGGGTTTAATTTGTGAGAAAAATTTTGAAGAGTTGCATCTTTTAGTTACTAGAGTTGTTTTGTTTGAAATTGAGAGTGATGTGATTTTTGTATGAATAGACATTATTTAAAATGAGACGACTCTATGAACAGACACGAGGTGACTACAAAGAAAAAATGCATTCCATGCATACGGAGGAAATTGTTGGTCATGGAAGAGAGACATATGACGAGTACATAAAGTTCTCTGAACTCATTCTCTATTTTATCAAATTAATTAAAGATTCTCAAATTCATTTGTCTATATTTTTTGTGCACAGTAGTTATATGTAAAATATCACTTTGTAAAAGTTATTATTGCCACAACTAGAGTTTTGGAAGTGCAAAACATACTCAATGAGTCTTTATTGTATCCTGCAGGATTTACCAAACAACCTATTTTAAATTGTATCCAAAAGTTGAAATTGATAGAGGCGAATTAAACCTAAAGGAAAGTGCTAGAAAACATACCATAAAGGCATTGAACACTTTCTGATTTTCTTCTTCTCCTCCTTCTAGTCTTCAAAGATCCACTACCATGCACCAAAGACATATTTTCCAACAATCTTTAGGTTTAATTTTCTTGGAATGCAAATTTCTTCATTGAAAAAATTCATGGTGCAACATTTTACAAATTATAAAGTAAGTTAAAAGAAAACAACAATACCTATTGACCATTACTCTTCGCTAACAAACAAGAATCACATCACAACAATATATATATATATATATATATATATATATATATATATATATATATATATATATTAACAGTACACAACCAGCACTCAATACTTAGCATTTTATCAGTATCTCACATATTTACTAACATACAACAAACAAACTCCTAAAATGTAATTTCATGCATACTATGCACTTCAAGCTCCAAATGTAATTTCATGCATACTATGCACTTCAAGCTCCAAACTAGCTAAAAGATGCAATCTATACTAAATCATAATAGCAAGACAAATTAACACTTAATTAGGCTAACCTACTACTTTACCATAAGGTTCATTTTCATTTCTAACATACCTACTAGTGTATCATTTTCATTTTCCCTTACATACTAATGAAAGAAATCCCCTAAAAAACAACAAAAAAAATTCTTGCCCATAGAATATTCAATAAAACCAAAGCTAAGAAATAGATATATACCTATGGATAATTCCTTTCATCAAGAGAAAAAATTCCAAATAGATTACTAGACATTTCTTTTCTGGCTCATTGGTTGTTCTCGATTTATCATCCAGAATTCGATGACAATCAATATAATAGACTATAAATGCCTCATACGTTTGGCTCTCTTTCTTCATCAAATGAATTATTATGGGTAATCAAATATTGACTTAACTTTTGTTTCATTGAACATCCTTGTAGCAATTAGGTTTATTTCAATATCTTTTAATTCGTATATTATGAGTTACTCTATTTTGAGGACCATCTTTCTCTACCTCTTTACCCAAATGAGGAAGAAGAAAAAGAGGATAAGTTAATTCTTGCTAAAAGTATTGTTCAACAAAACTAATATTAAGGAAGTGGATCATAACGCATGGATAGTGCACTTCACTAACAATATTCATAAAATACATCACCAATGAGTTATGCTTAGCTTTACCATTACTGAACACTTTTCTAGCATCAATTAGCTTATCCTCTATCTCTTCTTTCTCATTTGAGTAGAGGTAGAGAGAGACAGCAGGCTAATCAACACTTGATAGAAATCTAACATTAAATTCATACTAACAAATTCAAACAAACACTTAATTAGCCTAGGCTACTAATAATTTACTCTAAGGTTCAATTTCATTTCTAACATACCTAATTCCTAATTTAGAACTCCCTAAATACTAATTCCTAATTGTTATTTCTTAATCCTAAATTACTAACTTTTTATCCCTAATTACTAATTGACCTAACCTACACATTGACAACCTAATTTACTAAATCTATACATTGACAACTAAATTACCCTAATCAATACATAAACAATTTAATTGACCTAACATATACCATAATTTGTTAACTAAACTAAAATAAATTTAACCTAAATTTTCTAATTAACCTAACAAAATTAAAAAAAAATGTAAAACCAAAGAGAAAAAGAATTATAACTAGTGGTGGTGGCAATGGTGGAGATGTGCAGAGGAAGGGGCTTTTAGATATAGAGAGAGGGAGAATGTTGTAGTGAGAGATTGTGTGAGGGAGACGGAGAGGAAGAGCGGTGGTAGTGACAGTGTCGGTGGGGTGGTGGTGGTGAAAGAGCCAAAGAACACAAAAACAGAGAGAGACAAAGAGAAAGGGAGAATGGTCATGGCTCACGATGGTGTTCTCTGGCTCTAAATGGTGGTTCAGGTGATATCGATTGTTACAGTCGTGGCTCTAAATAGTTGTGGAGGTGCTCACTGGAGAGAAAGGAGAGAGAAGAAAGGAAAAGTGAGGAATAGAGGTTTCTGAATTGGCTTTAGTTCATCTTTGCGTCGGCCAAAGCCCATGCAAAAGGCCGATGCTATTTAATTTCAAAATTAGCTTCGACCAAAGCCGCAGTGAAAAAGAGACGCGAGTATAATGGTCAAGGTTGGAAAATTGGCGTCAGCCAAAAAAGAGACTCTTCAAAAAGTCAACCACTTAGTGTCAATTTTTAGCTGACGCAAAATCACTAGCCAAACATAAAAATTTTGCGCATCTTTAGCGACGGCATAGTGATAGTTAAGCCGAAAGAAATAACATCGGCTGTTCGAGGCTGATGCTAAAAAATTACATTTATTTGAACGAATTCTAATAGTGAGACAAGTCCAAAAAAATCTGAGTCAAAAACTATAATATAGTTAACTTAGAGCTCGTTTGTTTCAGCTTATTTCATAAAATAAGTACTTATTTTAATAAAAAAAAAGTAATTACAAAAAATTTTAGTCTATTCACTTGTGTTTCTCAAAATAATAAGAATCAGACAATAATCAGATTTTCGACTTATTTTGAGAAACAAGTATCAAGTTGCTTCTCAAAATAAGCTGAAAATATGATTATTTTTATTGTACCCAAACATATATAACTTCTTATTTCTATGATAATCACTTAAAAAATAATCAATTCGTTATTTATAAAAATAATCAATTATTTTTAAATTTAAACAAATAGATTCTTAATGAACCTCATTTTCTATACGTACCATATTATATTGTGACTAGAATTTGCACCATATAATTTGGAAAGTACATTATTTATTTATTGTTTTGGGACCACTCAAATTGAAATTTTTAAAAAACACATTTAAAATTTAGTTGTCCAAAAAAAAAAAAAAGTAGAGCACTTATCAATTTATTATATTATTATGCGAATACTCGTGTCACAAATTTTACTAATTAAAAGCAAGAAAGAAAAATAAGTTGTAAACAAGGCATTCACTCATGGGTTACAAGTCCATAAAAAAGCCAAAAATAACTTTTTCTCTTAATTATAATTTGGGATTTGTTACCTATTCCATCAATGATTAAGGAATTAAAAAATAGAAATTTTATATTAGAAAACACATGCACGTTGAACATGTAAGATCGATCATAGCATAAATGTTTATTTTTTCACTAAAATCTTTCCACTTTAGGTCTTTTAACCATTATTGCCCTAAAACCCTTATATTTTACTCTTAATCCTTCATAATTTTCATCCTTTCCATCCTTTTTTTTCATGAACACATACATCACCCTTCCTGTTACGTATAATTTTTGCTAAAAGAATTTATTGAGTCTATCTGAGTTCAATTATCATGTTTGCTTCTTTAAAAAAAATAATAAAATCACACGTTTGCTTCTTTTTCAATCTGCGTCACAATGTCGTTATCCTTCTCCATAACATTGCTCTGCTAACTAAGATAATCAATTAATTTTTGAATCAAAAGTTTTTCATAACATCTTCAATCACAAAACCATCAATAGTCAATAACATGTAGTCACATGATTTTCTTCTTGAAAATTTTGTCCCTCCACCATCTCCTAATAATTATTGACCCCTACTCTTGGCTTTCTTCGTATGCATATTTAATGAACTTTTTAACCACGAGATGTATTAATATGATGGTAGTTCACCTCGTCACTTAATTAAGGTTTGATTTTTAGCTAGTATGGTGATAATGAAGTAATATCTGTGGTCACCCGACAACTGCTTCGTGTGAGCTCAATTTCGGTGAGAAATTTAATCACCGTTTCTGGCGATAAATATCTTGATAATAAGGGAAAAAAAAGAAGCTTTTGCAATGCATATAGTGGGCACACATGGGAGATACAAAATGATGACGGGCAGAAGAAAAAGGCTATGTATGTTAAGCTGCCTAAAGGATAAGATAGCATGTCTGAAAGAGTTGGGTATATACCATATTCCACATTCAATCATGTGCACAATAAAAATTAATTTTTTTATACTAACAAAATAATTTATTAGTAATAATTATAACTTTATCTATAAGTATAACTGTATTAGTATTATATTCTTACTGACAGGTTCTGTCGAACAATACAATCTATATATTAATCAAGGGTATTAGGATGCAACAGGTTGATCGGATGGCTGATGAGATCTGCTTTGAGTAGTAAGTTCTCAGTTCGAACTCCACTTTAGCCTTTCAAAAAATACGGGTACTAGGAAAAGATAATAATAATTTTGAAAAATTATATTCGAGAACTACTATTCACATTTTACAATTCATAATATTATATAATTTTTTTTTTTTATATATAACTAGTTGTAGTTATAAAATGTGAATAATAATTGTTTCTCAATCATTATTTTTTATTTTTTTTTAATGTTTATAATTTCTGATCTCTTTGAATTCACTTTTAAGCTAGAGTGATGTTCAGAGATGTGACCCGTCACATCGCCCCTTAACCACATATCCATGGATCCAACTCCTTGTTTGTGGGAATTGAGCAACATTTTGTTTTTTTAAAGAAATTAATCACGACTTCTAACACTGGATAGTCTCGAAAAAAAAAATAGCTAGAGTGGTGTTCTGCATATCATTTTCTCATGAACTAGTTAACCTCCTCAGCCTCTGCAATTCCAGTTGGTTCGTAGGGCCTGAATTTATTTGCAAAAACTGCAGTTCGGTGTTGTTGTTGTGATATAATTCAGATTAGATACTCATATACGTAGTTTGTTTTCAATACATACACAATACACATTATTTCTCTATCTCTCTGTTGTCTGTTTTCTCCTTCTTTTACTTCTGTTCATTAAACAGTGTGTGCTGAGTCATTGCATTAGATGCTCCTAGGTCCAACAGTGGTATCAGTAGCTGATGGTATATCAGTTCTGGGAAGAAACTAGGTGCATGCAGTGGCTGGAATGAATGGGAATGGATTTCCGGTGCATATGCCTGTATTGGAAGGGAAGAATTATATAAATGGTGCATACAAATGAAAGTATATATCAAATAATGATGACTCTACGAGAAGTCAAGAACGAAGAAGAATGCAGGAAAAATAAAATTAGAAGAGATGAGAACAGATATTAAATTTGGATTAAACTTTTTATAAGGAGCCACCACGTGTAACAGAGTGGACCTTTCCCATGAGTACTAAGATGTGTATTGTTACTATCTCTTGCAAAATAATCATTATCTCATTCTTTCTCGAGAAAAAAAAAAACATCAACAGAGATTGCAAATTAACATAAATGAAAAAAAAAAAATCGCCATTTGACATCAATAAAACCAAGATTCAATAAAATTCTATATCAGAATAGAAGCAGCTTTCATTCAGTCAGTCAGTCATGTTGTTGTCCTCATCTTCCTCCTCGCTTAGATCAAGATCAGCCAGCAACTCTTCCAATGGAACTGAAGGTAGCTCGTCACCATCGGTCACTGATGCCATCTCTGATGGCTGATACTCTCTATTTCGGTACAATGACATGTTAAACCTCAGTTCAGGGTTTTCTTCCAGATCCTTCAAGAATTGTTCATATTCTGAGTTCATCCTGTCCTGCTCAGCTGTACCCTTGTCATCAACCTCCATGTCAAGTGATTTAAGTTTCCATGAACGTGGCTTCCCGTGTCTCTTCTTGCGCTTCTCTTCATAACTCTTCTTTATTAAAATTGCATCGGGAAGGACAAGTCCCCTGTAATTGTCCAACTCAATGTCACTGTTAAACCTATGAAGGTCATAACCAAGAGCATAATCACCAGGGTTTAAGAGATGGCCCAGATGAGTCCTAATGGAAAATATTGTGTCATTCTTTCCGAAATCTGACACACGAGCCACTTGAGCATCTGCTAGAACATATTTTGTGCCACCAACTGTAACCTCAGATGAAACAACCTCCACATCCAGCACAATATATTCCACCAACTGTCTGCTAGTAAGTAAAGACTTGAAGGATGCCCTCCAGTACTGATCAGCATCTAAGAAACAGTGCCTCAGGGTAAACGGATCAAGCAAAGCAATGCTGTTGGTAACCTTAGTGCAAATGACAATAGGACCAAGATTTCCCAAACTAACAGCAACTTTAGGAGGCAGACAAATTAAATCTTCACGACAAACAGGGCAGATTTCAACAGAAAATGTATATTTGTAGTTGTAGTTATTACTCTTTGTATCATGAGAGACTAGCTGCTTATCGTGACGGCTCCTTACAGGAGCGACTTTCCCTATAAATTCCACAAATTTGACACCATGACTTCGATTAGAGAAAAAGAAGTCAATACCGTGATCCATCTGTTTGATTCTTATAGCACTAGCAGCAGCACCATGCTTCAGAATCAGCTGCTCCAAATAAAAGAAAGTACGCCTATGTGAAACGTGTTGCCTGAGTTGCACGGCAGCAACCCACTGGTCAGGATTAGCTTGAATCCTAGAACACGATTCACACATATGTTCCTGTTGAACATACTCAATTGGATAAGACTGCTCAAGAATTGCTCCATTGAGAACCTCTTTCTGAACTTTCACCTTGACCTTTATCCTCTTGGAGTGTGGCTCGGTCCATATAAATTCAGCATGTATCAGCCTAACTTTATTGGAGTTTAAATTCTTCTGCAACTTTTTCAAGCAAAATGTTAGTAGCTCCTTTGATTCTAATTGTAGTTTGACCCAAGTTCTTGGTGGCTGCAAGTAACTTTCACACTCAGGGCAATGCACGAGCACTAGACGCTTAAGTAGTCCTTCTGTAATATCAACTTCTGAGCGCAAACACTTAACACACATATTGGCAGCATTTGGTTGCATTGGAATTCCACATTTACAACACAAAACACTACCAATTGTTTGATGAACCATGAACATACCAGTATCTCCTGCCATGCCTAACCGACGTAACATAGTGATAACAAAAATAGATACTATTCCCCTGTTTTGAATAACCAAAAAGAAAAAAGAAAAATTATGAGAATATACAAATGGAACACTTCAGATTGGAAAATTATAACAAACAAAGGAAAGTGAGTTCTGTAAAGAGGATGTAGAAACAAGGAAACGAGGAAATAGCTTGAAGTATTATACGAGGCACACTATTCTTGTAAAAGAATCATCTAAAATTAAAGTTGATTAATCAAAACTGATTTTACACAAATAGTAACCGTGCTTCATCCATTGAAATATTCTAGATATTGATTAAAAACAAAAGCGCAAATACCATCAACCTAGAAAAACTTTTCCACCTATATGCTAAACATGTCAAAATGAAATATAAGCACTGTCTTGGAACACACTGCAAGAAAGAAATAACGAAAGCATTCAACATAAGGAACAAAACAATCAACAAAACAAGTGCAAAACTGAAAGAGCACGATTAAGAGAGCACAAATTTTCTCCCTATTTATCTATTCGCAACATGCTTGGATCCAGATCGAGACACAACACATCCACAAGCATAAACTCGTTCAAATGAAAGGAAAAAATGGAATCTGGAAAGGAATTAGCATGGAGAAACAAGGAGAATGAGTAATTGTTAAGGAAAAGCAAAGAATTGGAACTTGGAAGACTTACTGTGTAGAGAAGGGTGATAGAGAGATCAGAGATGAATCTGTTTTCTCTGCAGAAACCGAAGGTGAAGACTGAAGATGGAGGAGGCGGCGTGAGCGCCTATATCATACGAGAGAACGGCATGGCCATGTTTTCGGGTCGGCGGCTTCTGCAACAAAACCCATGGTTTTTTTTTTATCCAAACGTAAATAATCATGCACTATTAAAGCCCCATTCTTGAACCCAAAAAATAATAACACGTTTATTTTCAGAAATTAATTTCTAGAAAAAATTTGTACTTTGAAAAATCATGTGCTTTATATTCTACATTTAATATTTTATTAACACTCCACTTTAATTTTTTTAATTTTCTCAATTCCATTCAAATTAATTTTTAAAATACCAAATGTGTCAAAAGCTTGTAGCTCAAATGGCACTAGGAGAAGCTCTTGGAGCTTGAGATTTAGAAGTAGTATAGTGTGAGTGTTTGGCCGATAAAAAAATACCAAATGTGTTTTTCAAATAAGACTAATATATACTCCCTCCGTTACCAAATATAAGTAAAAAAAAATACCTATCATACACCCTTAAGAAAATTAGCTAAACTTATTAAAACTTTTTGGAATTAAATAAAAAGTATTTTTGTTTTTTAATTTACCCAAGTCTCTCTCTTAGTAGCTAGTTTCAACTTTCACAAATCTTCAATGAATGAGTTATAATGAAGAAAAATAGTCTCATTTCTCCTAGTTATTTTAACTTTAAACTATGGCAATTAATGAGTTATAAAGAATAATGTGTAAAATAAAATAAGAATATTTTAGGTATAATTTCATTTAATATGGTCAAAATGGTTAAATTTGCTTATAAAAAATAACAAAGAAGTTTCCAAAGACTTACTTATTAAGAATACAAAAGTGAAAATATTTCATTGAGATTGATAGTATTTATTGTTTTGAAAGTAGAAATACTATTTAAATGCTATCAATCCCGATAAAATATTTTCACTTTTGTATTCTTAACAAGTGTCCTTAGAACACTATTTAGCTAAACTCTTTAAGTAGGGAATCTTTAATAATTTCAAGTATTATGCGGGTACTAGGGGACCTCGCGAAGATAGAATCCTCTACATTTATAGAAAAATTTTAATATGAGAGACAAAAACAAAAAAATTTCAATATGTGAAAGAAAAAAATAATATCCATATGGGTCTCACATAAGAATGTGTGATTCACATAGGTATTATTTTTTCTCTCTCATACTGAAATCTTCCCGTAAATGAAGAAAATTGGAACCCAACCTCGTAAGGCAATGAATATGATCGATTGGTAGCGGTTCAGGTCCCTAAATATATAACCTGATATAGTTATTAAACTATATTAGACCGGCCTGATCGACGGGTTAACCCAAAAACCAGACCCATAATCGATCTAGTAGGGATGACAACGGGGCAGGTGCTGGTCCTCTACCCGTCCCCACAGGTTTGCGGCTATTTGTCAAGGATCCACAAATATTCTTGTGCATTAAAAATATAAAAAAAATAATATTTCTGTAATAAAATATATATATATATATTGAAAATTATATTATCTATTAAAATAAGACTAAAATAAAAAATAAATGTCCAAACAATTTAATTAACACTTAAATTTATGTTTATTTAGATAAATTACTTACAATAATACAAATACATGGTTTTTTTTATTTTAATAGTTGATGCAAGTACAGGTGCGGGTAACCACGAGTGCTGCGGGTACGATTTATCCATGACGAGTATTAAAAATCGTTAGTTAATTTTGTGAAACACATTTATTAATTTGCTTAGTTTCTAAAATCTGGGCGGGCCTGGGTTTTAAATACCGGGTGAAAGACAATTTTGGAAAAAAAAATTAAAACGTATGGTGTAAAAAGAAAAGGGAGAGGTTGCAATAGTAACCACATCAAACACTTGGGAGGATATCCCAAAAGTGTGAAGAGTATTGTGTAAAGGTTTACAAGCACATGTTAAAAGCTCAAAGATAAATAAAGCAATTGGATCAGCCTTGTAGAACTAGAGTATGCCACAAAGAAGGACTATGTTTTCATGAATATGAAGATTATACAAAAAGATATGGACAAATCAAAACCCAATACATGATGAGTAGGTTAACAAGAGAGTCAACTAAAGAAGTTGATAAGGAAAATATAAGAACCAAAATAAGAAAATAAAAACAACACTAGAGCTCACACATTCCTCCTGAGCAAATTTACGTAGAACATATGGATAAGGATTACATTTAGTAAACAAAAAATGGAGAGTCAAAATAGAAGAACTAATAAAGATTTTTTTTATTTAATAATAGTTTTGCTCAGAAAATGAAAGGGAGCCCATCATAACCAAAGAATCATTCATATTTGCACCCTTGACACTTACTTTATTTGTATCTTTTTACATTTTAGCTAAAAACTACAGCACTAGCTCTAGTTTTTAACCTCACTTCAATGCAAACAAGCGCATTTCCTCCAATCCTAATTTACATAGTAGAAGTAGAAGAATCTTTAATCTTGATTCTTCCATTGTTTCAATCAATATTCTATATGACATATATACATTTTCCTTACAAGAGATTGCAAGTAAAGAAAGAAAAGACTGAAACCTTAATACTATTGATTATATAAAGGAGTCTATTTTTACAAGTAACTAATAAAAGAGAGAGATAAGGAAAGCATTAGTTACAACAGAAACAAACACTAACCAATACTAACTAACAGAAACTAATGATTGATCACAAATTCAACTCCTTATCTAAATGAATTTGCAGAGTAACTCGTCATTTTTGTCCGAGACATTGGTGAAATATTGTGATGAAAATTAATCGTAAAATTGTTGTTGTTGTTTATTTTAATTGTAGTCATTCAATCGTTGTTATAATTTTATTGGTTAATCCTATTTTTTGGCGATGTTATCTGAAAAACTAAAATGGTAACATTCTTATGTTGATCATTTGAAATTGGTTATCATATCACTATGTTGATCATTTGAATTAAATTAGTAGCTTTAACTTTTTTAGAGGATGAAAATCACATTTGACTCTAAATTTGAACATCATAACTATGTCTAGCTTGGGAAAAAAAGACAAGATGAACGTGTGTTATAATATGGTGTTTTTTTTTCTTTTAAAATTCCTGAAACAATTGTAGTATAAGAAAAATAAAAAATATATATATACCATTTAGTTAGTAGTTGTTCAATCCTGAACCGGTAGTATTGATGATAGGGGATAGTCTAACCTTCAGAACCTAAATCAAAGTATTTTTATGAGCATAAAAGTTGTACAAAGGGCTTTGATACATATATGTATTGGGTGGCCTAGTACACCTAGGTTCATTATGGCTGATCTTGCAGGATGGTTGACTTAGTTGCCGGAATGTTGTTCGGATTGGGCCGTTTTATTATTGATTACCATTGAATTTGTTGTTGTTGTTTTTAAGCCCATTGTAATGGTAAAGTTGTTGTTGTTGTTGTTTTTTAATTGGCATTCATTCAATTGTTGTCATATTTTACTGGTTAATCCTATTTTTCATGATGTTTCTGAATACTAAAATGGTAACATTCTTATGTTGATCATTTGAAATTGGTTATCATATTACTATTTTGATCATTTGAATTAAGTTAGTAGTTTCAACTTTTTTAGAGGATGAAAATCACATTTGACTTCGAATTTGAACATCATAACTGTGTCTAGCTTGGAAAAAAAGACGAGATGAACGTGTGTTATAATATGGTATTTTTTTTTTTCTTATAAAATTCCTGAAACAAAAGTAGTATAAGAAAAATAAAAAATATATATACCGTTTAGTCGGTAGTTGTTCAATCCTGGACCGGTGGTACTAATGAGGGGATAGTCTAACCTTCAAAACCTAAATCAAAGTATTTTTATGAGCATAAAAGCTATACAAAGAGCTTTGATACATATATGTACTGGTTGGCTTAATACGCCTACATTGCTGCAATGCACTTTGACAAGGAGGTTGTTCCCTGGTTTCAGATGTTGCATCGCATGAATGCTGTGAATTCGTGGGCTCAATTAACCCATGCTTTGGAAACTGAATTTGGACCTTCTCTTTTTGATTCACCTATGGCAGAACTTTTTAAGCTTACGCAGTCTGGTACAGTTTCTGACTATTATCTTAAGTTCATGTCATTGGCTAACCGATCCATTGGTTTAACTGATGATCATTTGCTCACTTGTTTTCTGAGTGGTCTTCATCCGGATATTAAGCGTGATGTGATGGTGCAAAGCCCTGCTTCGTTACTTCGAGCTGTTTCCCTAGCCAAATTGTATGAGGAAAAATACTCCGACGTGTTTAAACCTCCGGCTGCCGGGATTTCGGGTACTTCTTATAGCTCTCGGTTCTTCCATGCTCCACCGCCTTCCAGTCAGGTGGCAGTGACTTCTGCAAAGACTTTTCCTACGTCTTCCTTACCACCATTATTGCCTACACCGTCGGGGCCTCCTCTCAGGAACACACCAGTTAAGAAGATAACCCCAGCGGATACTTCTGGTTCAGGTATTGGCGCTGTGTTATGTCAAGACAAGCACCCTATTGCATATTTTTCAAAGAAGCTCTCTCCTCGCATGCAAAAGCAATCTGCGTACACTCGAGAGTTCTATGCTATTACCGAGGCCTTGGCAAAATTTAGACACTATTTGCTTGGTCATAAATTCATTATTAAAACGGATCAAAAAAGTTTGAAAGAGCTGCTGGCGCAATCGTTGCATACGCCTGAGCAGCAACAGTGGCTGCCGATATTCCTTGGCTATGACTTCACTATACAATATAATCCGGGCAAAGAAAACATTCCTGCAGATGCGTTATCCAGGAGTCTCTTTCTGGCATGGTCTGAGCCTATTCATACTTGTTACAGCAGATTGCAGTCTTAACTCAGCGTGATGATAAGTTGTTGCCACTTTATAATTATGTTTTGCAGATGGGAGGTACACAAGGTGATTATGCAATTTATAAAGGGATCTTTTTATGGAAAGGCTGCATCATGATACCTGCTAATCCTGATATCATTGCGCAGATATTGCATGAATTTCATGGCTCCAAAATGGGTGGTCATGGTGGAATGACCAAAACTACAGCACGTATTGTTCCTCAGTTTTATTGGCCAAAAATGCAGCAGGATATCCGGCAATTTATTAGGGAGTGTGCTGTTTGCCAGCAAGCAAAAGTTGATCACGAATTACCCGCGGGGTTGCTTCAGCCCTTACCTATTCCTAAGCAGATTTGGGAAGATATTTGTATGGATTTTATTGTCAGTTTACCTCCTTTTCATGGCTATTTAGTTATTATGGTTATTGTGGATAGATTGTCCAAATTTGCTCATTTCATTCCCATGAAGGCAGATTTCTCCAGCAAAACTGTTGCGGATGCTGTTATAAGTCAGGTTGTGAAGATCCACGGCTTCCCTAAATCCATTGTGTCTGACCGGGACAAGGTTTTTGTTAGTTCTTTTTGGCAACACCTTTTTAAATCACAGGGCACTACTTTGGCTATGGGATCTGCCTATCACCCTCAATCCGGTGGTCAGTCCGAGAACCTTAATAAGACACTAGAGATGTATCTTCGTTGTTTTGTGTTTGAGCATCCCAAACTGTGGTATTCCATGCTTCCATGGGCTCAATATTGGTACAATACTTCATTCCATCATAGTTTAGGCATGAGTCCTTTTTAGGAAGTGTTTGGCCGCCCACCTCCGACAGTTTTGAGGTACGAGGTGGATGCTAATGATCCTGTTTCGGTGCAAGAAATACTGGTTACGAGGGACAAGCTATTATCTCAACTTAAGGCTAATCTTCTTAAATCTCAGAACTATATGAAACAACAGGCAGATAAGAGACGACGTGAGTTACAGTTGCAGGTAGGAGATTATGCTTTAGTTAAATTACAGCCATATAGACAACAATCAGTGGCTTTGCGGAAAAATCAAAAGCTGAGTTTGCGATACTTTGGCCCGTTTGAGGTAGTACAAAAAATTGGTTCTGTTGCTTATAAATTGAAATTGCTTGATGCTGCTAAAAATACACCCTGTGTTCCACATTTCCTTATTAAAGCCTTTTATAGGGAGGCCGCAACAACACTACCTTCCCATGCCTTTAACCACGACTGAGTTTGGTCCTGTTACTCAGCCACTAAACGTTTTGGATTGTCGCGTGCTCAAACGCCAAGGTAAAACCGTGTCTCAGATTCTCATTCAATGGGATTTAGCACCAGTAGATGATGCTACCTGGGAGGATCTTGAAGACATTCGCGTTTCTTTTCCTTCTTTCAACCTTGTCCTCAAGGTTGTTTTTGATGGAGAGGGTAATGTAACACGTGTACGGATGGAGGGAGAGTTTGTTAAGAATTCAGGACACGTGGCGGTCATTCCACAAAGGCAGGAAACGCGCAAAAGCACTCGGGCCCACAAGGAAAGTGTGCTTTTGAGGGATTACTAGATGGGAAAAAAGGCATGACGTTGGTATGAACCTCCTCTCTGGCCTTCTTTTCTCTTTGAATATTCTCTACTCTCTGTACCTTTTGAATTGTGTTTCTTCTTTCCAGGTGAACCTTTCTTATCACGATAGCTACTGTTGATTTATCGAGTTTTCTCTTCTGCTCATAGAGACAATTCCTATTCAGTGCTTGTCAGGAATTTTGTCTTCAATATATAGAAATTGTACCTTCCAGTACTATAGATAGCAGAATATATAACATCAAGACTCTCTGTTTCTATTTTATTGTTGTTATGTTTCATTAATTGTTTCACTGCACAACAGTCATTCGAGATCACTTTGTAATGGACAGTTGAGACTTTTTTTTAACAGCAAAAGTTAAATTGTGAGATAATCCTCTCCATTTACTAAAGAAAATGGCAATCTTAACCACATAATTCATATTTTTAATATAAAGGAATAAAATCACAATGTTAAACTTAGAATGAGTCCCTAAATTAGGAAATGGACCTCTCCATTTCCTTTGAAAAATGGAGAGCATCCATACTCATTTAAATTGGTGTCATTTTAAGCGACAGTTAGGCATTCAGCTGAGAGATTTCAAAAGAGAAGCCAAAAGCAACTATTAAGGACTTGTTTGAAACAATTTTAGTTTTTGATTTTTAAAAATTGTATTATAAAACCATTTTTAAAAAAAGTGAGAAGAGTTTTCAACACAAACTTGCTTGTAAATCCATAAAACTGAAAACTGAAAAGCAAAACAAGTTTTAGATGTTTTCAAATTTTAGTTTTTAGATACTAAAAAACAAAAACTGTTCTCGAAATCTGTTTTTGAAAACTCGTCTGCCAAACAAATTTTTTAGGGTTTGTTTGAAATAGTTTTGATTTTTAGTTTTTAAAAAGAGAAATTCTTGAGTGGACACAAACCCAACATGTCATCTTTGGACACAACCAATAGAAACAAGCAAATTCACTAAAAACTGTGAAAAGTGGATAATTTCTTTTGATTAAGTTCTAAAATTGTAATACTTGCATCATGTGAGAGAGAAGGAAAGGTAATTTTATTTTAAATTTTCAGATTGGATAAATTTTAATGAGTTGATTTTTTTCTATTGGTTGTGCCCAAAATTGTATTATAAAACAGTTTTCAAAAACAGTTTTAAAAAAAAGTGAGACGAATTTTCAATACAAACTTGTGTATAAATTCAGAAAACTGAAGAGTCCCAAAAACTGTTTTTGAAAACTCGTCTACCAAACGAACTTTTTAGTTTTCTGTTTTCAAAAACAGAAAACTGTTTTCAAAAACAGAAAACTGTTTTCAAAAACAGAAATCAAACGGGCCCTCTAGTTAACAACTTCCAAATATGATCAATGAATGTTAAAAACCACTTAGGCATTAGTCAGCCAAAAAAGAACACTTTCACTTCATATCCTAGTGACATAAGCTACTTTCTCCGGTGAAATAATAAATCAGGAAACGGAATGAACTGCCTAATAATAATCTATCAATATCATCCCTTCAACTGACTTAGCTCCTCAAAAGTGTAAGTGTGTGTAAAGTGAAAAAGTAAGAGCATATCAGCCTTGATTTGAATTACAGTATCTCACAACTTTGACTTACTTTAATTGTATGGTGAATACACCCTTACTTTCTCACTTTAGAGACCCACTCACTTTAAGGAACCAAATCCTTCTTCAATGACCAGAAATTACGTTGGGATCTCAGGAAGAGACAATGTAAATGCATGAGTTCTAGGCACCAAATTTCACCCCGAAATCTAAATGCATGTACCATGTCAGAATCCAAACCGAGTAGTTGCAACAAGAAAATCAGCTTTTCCATCAAATTTCATATTACACAAGTAAGTCGCTGACCTACTTTCAAAAGTGACATGACCAAATAAGCTTACAAACTTATTTTAATCCACATAAAATAAGAAATAATTTCTCCTCCAATCTATAGGCTAACATAACCTTTATTATCTCATCATGCAATGCTGGCAGATGGCTTCAATTTCTTAGGTGGGGGATTTCCCCCTGAGATAAGCACATACAAATAAAAGCAGAGCATTGCAGAACTGCAAACAAAAAATTTCACGCATGCACAAAGGAGTCAGACATCTAACAAGCAAAAGACTGAAAGAACAATACGAGATTTCAAAGACCAAAATATAATTAATAGTTAGGAGCCATGGATTGAGATAGATACCTTATAATAGCATTGATGCCATTTGGAAATATTTTATTTGCCTGCATCCAGAAAAGCAAATATGTACAAGAATGAAATGAGACACTACATAAGGACAATTATAAAAGAAAAATAAATAAATAAAAGGCGCTACATAAGGACAATCTTTGTCAAAACATAAGTACTACCAATGAGTAGCTCTGAAAGTTCTTCCAGATAAGGACCCCTGACAATGCTGCAAAATCAGGGAACAATTCAAGAATTAAATAACAATTGTCCAAATAACATCCTGCAACAGCTTATTAAGTTAATTTCTTTTTTTATTTCAAGATCAATGATATCCTGGTGCTGGCAAACCATATACCTGCTTGTCCTAAAATAAATGGTAAACTCGATTTTCCTTGCCTCCAAACCTTCATGCTAAAGGTGCTGAGGAATAGTAAAGCACCACCAAAGAGCACACCACTGCTCAGTGCTGCAGGACTCCGCGAAAATAGGAATCCAATAATCCCTCCAGTCAAAACAAATCCACCTACAATAAAAGACAAAGAAAACATGTCACATTTTTAAATAAGGGAGAGAGGGGTAATTGCCTTGTAGCACATGGCAAATTCTTTTTTTTTTGGAACTGAATTTTTTTTTATCAACCAAAGCAAACAATATATTATATTAGAATAAAACGAGGGAAACAATGTCAGCACAAGAAATGCTAGGAGTTCATCCAACATAAAACAACTGAAACATAAAGAAAACAACCAGTAAGTCACAATAACACCCTAGTGTAAAAAGAAAACCATTAGAGTTCAGTGAATTTTCGACCAGAAATGATTCCAAGCCATCCATATTATTGATGTTACACAATTTCACATTATTGATGTTACAATCAAGAGGTCACCCCCAAATTCTTATACACTGTTCAGCACAACATTCCATTTTAATGTAGAAAGGTTAATAAACCATAATGTATACAATACTTGCCTTCAAAAATCCTTTTTAGCTAAACCAATTCATTCTATTGTTCAAGGATCTTCACAACACCCAATGAACACAAAAAGTAATCTTTTCCCTTTCACTTAAATTCAATTTCTACATACCAGCATACCCAGATCTAGCCTAAAACTAAAATTAAAAAGGATGGCCCAACAATGCATGAGGCTCCCAATTGATTGTGTCTGGGGAGGGTACATATATGCAGTATTATCTATCCCCACAAGCGAAGAGACTATTTCCAAGATTTGGATCCATGACCTCCAAGTCACAAGGCAACAACCTTACCAATGTGCCAAGGCTTAAGAAAAAAAAAACAATGCTACAACTGTATACCAGATCCATCTAGTCAACAATGCCTTAAAAAGTTATTTTTTCCTTTTATAGACTTACAAGTAAAGGGACAAAAAGCAAATTAAACCGAACTTCTATCCACCAACACCAAAGTGAAATGCATTATGACTCAGTAAAGTCGCTTGACATGCAAATTGTCCAGCAAGAGCACTTACCAAAGGGGATGCCTAAACAAAAATCATGAATTTTTGCAGTGTTTTTCTGCTGACTGACACCTTCCTGCAGTGCATCTGCAGATCCTATTTTTTCTGCACCATGGTGTTCTTTTGTTGAATATGAGTTCTGCTTATCTTCAGCATGCAAATTTGATACATCAGCTGCATAACTTAGTGTGCTTTCTGTATCAGAACCAGTAGAATCTGTGCCATGCCTCTCCAGACTCATAACAACTGATAACTATACGAGATATGCTTCCTGTTTAGTATCAATATCAAATATATACCCTAGCAAACTTTTCATTTAGAAAAAATATATTACATATCATGTATACCGTTATTCAAGCCAGTCCATAATGTCTAGTATTATGCCTCACAGACTCAAAGGAAGGAATGACATAAGCAAGCAAATAGCTTTAACATGACTTCCCCAAAATATGGAGAAGCATGTAGATATACTAAAATCAAATTATTCGAGCACTTCAAATTCATTAGACAATTAATACCAACTTGATTATATGCACATCCAGCACTCTGTTCTGCATTCTCACTCGACTTACATACACAAACAATTATATCAGTTGAACAGAGCTTTTCTTTCCAGTATTTCCAGACAAACATGCTTATACATAGGTAGCAAACTTTCTTGCCAGTACCAAAATATATATGAATTACGTGGCCTGATTTTCTGATCAATTCCTTAGCTGTTTTTCTTTCTAAAATTTATTAACATCGACATATATTCACAAAAGTTCATTCACCATTAGTACGAAAAATTCCATGCTAAATAGTGGTGATCTATAACCAATTATGCAAGAAAATTTTGAAGGATGTAGATAATATGTACAGGTGCTTAGGATGAAGAAGGTCAACGGTAGAAGGAAAGCAAGAGAGCGATACATAGCAGGAAATATATGCCAAGAGAAATATGGATGTTAGACATGGAACACAAAGCGCACGAACACATATCCGAAGTAAGAAGTTGACTGCATAATTCACACAATTAAATAAAAGCCACACCATGTGAAAGAGACTGCTAAAAATTTCTGGTTAATTTTTAAATATTTCCTGCGATAACATCAACTCATCGAGCAATTTTGTTTTAAACAAAAATTTTAACATGGAGTTCCTAAATGCAACGGATATATGTCAACAATCAAGGCTAATCGCCCAGATCCTGTGACTAAGAGGAAACAATTACAGAATAGCGCGAACAAAAGACACCATCTTCGATACAAATATCATGTTTGAGAAAATTTGACTCCTATGAAGACAAACAAGACTATCTTCAAAATTAACCAATCCAAACACGCACTAGTTATGTATAAACAGTGAGACAATCCATAAAATAAACAAAAGAGGAGGTTGACCTTGGAATTGGAGGAACGAAGGGAAGGACACGGAAGGGAGCGCCGCTGGAGGTGAAGGCGGCGATGAACGGCGGAGAAGCATCCAAGCTTAGAGATCGCCGTAGAGCCAGCCATGGCCGTGCCTGATCTCATCGCGCTCCTTTGCTTGCTTGCTTGGTTCACCGATTCAACTTTTCTTCTTCTGCTCAGCAGAGTGTGTAAAAGAATTCGGAAAGGTCACACCGGCGAGAAAAAAAAAATTAAAGACAAGTTATATCTAGTGTTTGTAGTAGTAAAATAAATGTTAGAAAATATAATTTTTTTATTTTATGATTATTTTTAAAATTTTAATAAACTCGTAGTTATAAAAAAAATGTCTTAAGAATATTGTTAGAGAAAAAATATTTTAAGGATATTTTTTAATTCATCAGATAGAAGTAAGGATATTAGTTACCAACACTGAAAATTAAATAATCCGTCACACAATTATCAATTTTATTAAATAAATGGTTTTTTTAAAATAATTATCAAATTGAATTCTTAAAAAAATATTTGTTTTTTTATGGTTTATTATCCTTTTTTTTTTTACCAATTTAGATTTTTTTACAGTTTATTAGTTGTTAGCCACGTCAACAGTTTAGCGTCGATGTTAACAAGGATAAAAGACAAACATTTAAAAAAATTTGAATTTTATAACAAATTTTTTTAGAGACGAAAAGTCAAAACTAAATATTTTGCAGAGACAAAAAAAAGCTTATTTAAACCTATTTTTTAAATCATTATAAAATTTCTGTGGCATACAAATTAATGAAAAATAGATAGCGAAATAATGTATTATGATAAATTAGAGATGCAAGATTTTTTTTTTTTAATATATTATAGATATACATTCAGATTCAATTTAGAGACTGAAATTTTTAATATAATATGTTTGATAGTTTTATTGTTGACTCAAATGAAACTAACTTTATTTGTGAAAGTTGTTCAAACTCCTAATTTTAAAAATAAAAATTAGGTGTTCGTAATAATATATATAAATTTTATGAAAGATTGATGTAATTATCTCTAAAAATATACTAAATCTTTTATTAAGTTCTCAAAAGATACAAGTATTGTTAAATTAATCTTGAAAAATCTCTGACGCCAACTAACTCTTTTATAAATAAAAATATCACCAATTAAATTCTTCGAAGTTTAAAATCAATTGATTCTTTTCTAGAATAAAAATATCACGGATTAAAAACTTAAAATGACTTATATTTTTTTAGAACTTAATTGTTAATTTACCCTAAAAATATATCCTAGCCCTACATCGCACAGGAGTGGAATGCCAGTTAATACTCAAAATCATCTATAACTTTATTTATAGCAATTAGTCAGTTTATTTTTATCAAAATTAGTTTATATTCCTAAGTAAAATTGGTCATAATACTTCTCGACTTTATAAAATATTAGTGACAATAGTCATTGATTTTATCCAAAAACCAATCACAATAATCTTTAACTAGACTAAATTGAAGGTGGCAATATTGCTTCCACACTCGTTTCAAACGCACCACACGGCCTTTTTTCCAGAAATAACCTTCAACCAAATTCTTATATCTAGACGATAAAATCTGGTTAGCCCCAAAACGCCACACAATACACTACACACACAAAACAAATCCTAGCTGAATTTTAGAATGCAACTGCACCCGAATCTTTGATTTTAGTTAAAAGTTTTATATGTTGTGTTTGTGGACTAACCGAATTCTTAAATCCCATTTCGTCCAAATTTAAAAATCCAGCTGAAGGCTTTTTTAGAAAAAAAAAATAGCATGTGCGGTGGGTTTTGAAAAGCTTGTGGTGGCAATAATGTCCACCTATATTGAATGACACCTTACAAAGCCAATGACTAAAAGTTAATTATGATAAATTAGAGACTATAATGACTAATGACTACAAAGTCAATATCATTTTGTTATATTATTCATATAACATTACTAATAAAATGAAAAAAAATTATAAATCTCTTCCCACTCCCCTTGCCACCTTATGCACAACCACACCTCAACCACCACCTGTCCATAGCCACCCCCTTCTCACTTGCCTACCGAAGAAACTCACGGATCATAAGTGACACACAATCAGAATTATATGTAAACTACCATTGAAGGGTTCTCCCAGAGTTTCCGAGCCCTTGTTTAAATCAACTATTTATGACAACCCCCAACAATAGCAGGTTATTTGGCCTTGCGACAAGGTTGTTCCCTAGGACCATGCACGACAATGACTGGTGGTTGTTGTTGCACGAAGACAATGATTGCATGGTGGATGTCATGCAGCTTTTGTTGCTGAGATTTGGGTTTATGACTATACCATTTTTAGCCGCAGCTCTATTGTGGATCAGCTACGGATAATTGTATAGTTACAATTGTTGTGACGAGTTTCAAGGTGACGATGGGTAATCAGAAGCTGTGGGTGTGGGAGAGGTGAAAGAGGAGGAGTAAAGGCAGTGTAGGAAGGAAAGGGAGGATGGGGAGAAATCGGAAGGATTTGAGTTTTTTCAAAAGGAAAATGCTAATCCGTGTTCATATTTTTTAAGAAAATTTAAACTATTAAATATGTTGTATTGATTATATCTTAAATATTCTTAATAAGTGTCCAAGACTTTTTTTATAAAAAAAAAAAGGTTAGTCTTTAAAATTACTTTCAAGTGACACATCATCCTTTTCTATTAGCTTCCGTCAAATAAAAAACTAGTTACGGACTTAATTCACTTAATTATATTACTTTTTTATGATATTTTGATTTTACAAAAAGAGAGACTAAATATATTTAATTAAGAAGAAAAAAATAATGACCAAAAGCTCAACTATCTAATAATATAAGGACTAAAAGTATAATTAAATCTAATTATAATAATCATAAGCTATTATTAATTATTAATAAAAATTATTCAGCTTTTCAATGGCCCTTAGCTAGTTAGATAGAGTGGTTGGACCACTACTTTGTGCATCTCCCAAAATTTTGCGGCCATCACCCTGCGTTTTTTCTAGAACGCCCAGACCTTAAATACACTTCCGGCACTAAAGTCTGTTTTGCAACTTAAATTCACACACAATACATAGACATTAAGGTCCTAAAACTCGAATTTGTGATTCATTTTCGAAATCCACTATCTTTTACCTTCTTGCTCTCTCTTTCTATCCCCTATCTTCTCCATCACTCTCTCTCATCTTTCTCTGTCAACCACCGCAGGAAAAAAACCGGAGGAGGTCGTCCCACCGTAAGAATTTCATCACTACCGATTTGCTCTTAAGTTGAGGTAAGTTTGGATTCAATTTTCTCCTCTCCCTCATGATATTTCTGCTATGAACCCTAGGTTAGTTTGTGTGGAATTACATGAAGATTAACATTTGTATTCATTCATATGTTAATATCCGTATCTGCAAATATTTTGTTTATACAGAAGATGCCATTTGTTCCAAACGAAAGATAACTTCCATGTTGATACTGATCTTAATGTTCGTATGACTTAATTTTAATTTCATTTATGGTACATACAATTAATGTTCGTGTATGTATGGAGGTTAATGTTCATATGATTGTTAATTTCATTTATGTGCATTGATACATATGGAGGTTAATGTATGTGTATGTAATGGAGCTTAATGTCCATATGACTGTTAATTTTATTTATGTGCATTGATACATAGGAAGGTTAATGTCTGTATATTTATGGAGCTTAATGTATGTATGATTGCTAATTTTGTTTTTATAGTACATTAACTCTTACGGGAGAATGTCCGTTTATATTTGGAGCTTATGGTATGCATGTCATGTCTGGTAACATGATTTTTGCCCAGTCACACATACAGAAGATAATATCTGTATACATACAAAGATTGAGGTCCGTATGATTGTTATGTTGCGTTATTGAGTTTTGTCCATCTTCTTTTTGCAATTGTGTCAACTCGTGAATCGGGTACGACTGCATTTGCACGTTGTTTGCGTAAGTTGCAACTCCATGGAGATTCCAATCCAAAATGCTTGTGAAAGATATTTCAACAAAAAAAAAAAATCACCTTTGCAAACAAGCCCCTAATGCAAGGAAAAATTTATGTGGAACAAGGGAAAAAAACTTATAATTTCTTGAAGGCAAGCATGCAATCTAGGTCAATTTTGGTGATTAATAATTTGCAATGAGAAAATTTTGTGAAATCAAGGGAAGAAAAGAGCATTTGCTAGGGTAAAATTGACTTGAAGGAAAAAAATAACTCTTTATAAAACAAACGTCTCAAATCCAGAAACTACAAATGGTAGCGTCTCCCAAATGTGAATCTTGCGGCCTTGAACACACATCTGATTCAACTTGACGCGTATCCAAACGATAGACCAAAAGAGTGAAATCACGTTGAGAGGCATTGAACACGCATGTGGCTGTGTTTAACGTCAATCAAAACGAGCTCTAAGTGTAATATTGTGCAATTGCTTATAAAAAAGGTGTGTACTATTATGTCATAGGACTTTTATGAAAAAAAATACATTAGATAAATATTAATATATATTAATACTAATATTTCATTTCTTCCCTTGCTTACTAATTATCCCTTTCTTTTCTCATTTTTATTTCTTCTCTCATGCTTCTCTCATCTTTATAAGCCTTTCTTCTTTTCTCATTTTTTTTTTGTTTCTTCTCTCACCTTCTCTTCTCTATCTTTTTTTTTTTCCTTTCATCTTCCACGCCTCTCCTATTACATCCCTTATCTCTTTCTTCTCATTAATTTGGTTATTCTCCTTAATGGTTTGTTTCATTTTCTGGAATTGATGACTAAAGGCAGCTCACCGTCAAGGCGTTGGGTGGTTTCTCTAATGGTGGCTATTTGACAATGCGAAATTTTGGTGACTGTGGACAGAAAACAATGAGATTTAGATAATACACTCATTCTAAATGGCTTGAATGACGTGTTGCAGAGGTTGAAAATTTATATTTTGATTTTAACCCTAATTCACTAAGTATGAATTGTTTTCCAAATTTTAAATTTCATTTCGAAAACCCTTCGTTCAGATATGTTTCTTCAGTCCTACATTCTCCAATCTCCATTTACATTTGTTGAAGGAAGTGAGTGTCAACTTCTTGATTTAATTTAATATTTGGCTTCAGAGTATGGTTTATTTTTTACAAATGATTTATAGTGCTCTAAAGACATTTTATAAGAAGTTAAATATAATAAAAATATATTAAAAAATATAATTTTTTATATTCTGAAAAGACAAAATAATATGAATTTATGATTATTTTTATAATTCTAATAATTTTAATAAATGTCCTAATTACATTATTTATCAAAACCATTTTTTTTATCCTTTTATTCAATCCAATTTCATATTTAAATGTTTTTATCACAAATATAATCAAACTCATTTATGTATGTTTTGTAAGACCAACACACCTGATAATATATATATATATATATATGGGTTTGCTAACGTACATCAACTTATTTTCTAGAAGGAGTGCGTTAGCAAGCTACACTTTTTGGGTGTATTTTAAAAAATCTAGTTATAACTTGCTAATGCACTCCTTAAAACAAGTGGGTGTACGTTAGCAATCCTGTAGGACTTGCTAACTTATACCCACTTATTTTATAGAAGGAGTGCGTTAGCAAGTTACACCTTGTGAGTATATTTTAAAATTTCAAGTTATAGCTTGTTAATGCACTCCTTCTAAAAAGCAAGTGGGTGTACGTTAACAAACTCTATATATATATATATTTAATTCCGTGGACGCACGAGTACGCGCCATGTATTTGTTAGGAATAACAATACATTTTTTTTACTTCATTGAAGAGTAAATAAAAGGGAAAAATTATAAATTAATTTCTCAAAATAAAAAAATTAAAACCTCATTCCCTCCTTTTTTTTTTCTAGTTATTATTATTTTCTTCCTTTGAATTTATTTCCATTATTATGATTATGATTGGAGATGAATGAAATAACTAGCACGTGCCTTAGCGTTGAAGCAAGACGAAAAGCTCAGGACGATCCCAAATTTCTATTTGTTTGGTCCCACACTGGTTGACGCAGTGACGCTCTATTCATTTTCTTTTTCCTTTTTGTTTTTTTAAATATTTTAATTCTCATAATTTCCTTCGCTTCTTCTCCTCCCTGGATTTTATTTTTATTTGTTTAATTTGTTTGATTTAATCTAACAAAATACTAGTAGTACTATTATTATAATCAACACAACAATTTCCATCTGCCCATGGAGGAGTAGGAATTTGAACTCTCAACCCGTTGCCACCCAACAGCGCAATTTCAAAACCCTACTCCTCCGTTAATGTCGACGGCGGCGCTGCACCACCAATCTCCGATCAACTCCTCCTCCTCCTCCGATGCAACCCCGCATTTCCCTTTCCATCATGCTCCTTTTCCTCATTTTGATACCGACGCCTTAAACCCTTCCGCTTCCGCCGCTGCTGGTTCCGCCGCCCGCGTGAGATCGAGGCCCAGGCTGGTCAAGCTGAGGAAGCAGTCGGCGTCTCAACACGCAAGGTCCAGGACCAGAACCACCGACGCAAGCGGCGGCGAAGGCAGCTTCAATCCTTTTCGTTCTGATCAGGTAAGTGGTAATATTAGTGGGGTGGATAATGGTGCTAGAGCTTGTGATGATGGTTCTTCGAACTGTCATCGCAGGTTCGAGAAAGAGCTTTTTGTGTTTGGCGCTAGAAAGTGTGATTCTCATTCTGCTAGGGATTTGAATTCCGAGCAGAGCTCGGAAAAGGGAACAGGTGGGAAAAAATCGGAGTTCACGAAGAATGGTGGTGTGGAATTTGTGTTTTGTGCTATACGGAGTGATATGGAATCTAATTCAGTTCCCGAGAGAGGGGGAAAAGGCAGTGATAATGCTGCAAGGATGGATTCTGGTGACGAAATGAAGATGGCTTCAAATTCGAAATCAGAGCAGGGGGAGTTTAATGGTATGGGATTTGTTTTTAGTGCTGGTCTAAACAATTCGGTTTCAAGTTCAAATTTCGGAAATGGAAAATCTAGTGTTCACGTGGGGAATTCGGGGTTTGATGCTGGTTGCGAGAGGGAATGTATGAATGTATTACAGTCCGAAAAGCAGGATTGTTTTGGTGATACTGGTAAGACGTCAAGTTTTAATGTGGAAAAGCAGGAGTCCATTTTCAGCATGAGAAATTGGAATGATGGAATTGGTGTTTCTAATACCAAGATGGAAACAACTAGTAATTGTGATAAAAATGCTGATCAGTGTGATCATTTGGGTGAGGATGATATGTTTAAGAGTGGATATACAAGTACTAATGGTGTTTCTGCTGATTTCAATGAGTTTCCTGCTTATAAGTTACCAGATGAGATGGAGAAACTGAACATCAACCACTCTGAAGATGCTGATATCACTAGAGATTCAGTGAATTCACATGTAAATAGTAGTGCTGGCTTTGTCTTTGGAAGAAATGATAAGGGTTTCAGCCGTTGTAGCGTCAATTCTGGAACTGATGCTGATGGTCAACATTCTGAAGATTCACCAATGGGCGGAGCTAAACCATCATTTTCCTCCTCATCACATGGTCATGGTCTTGATTCGCATCCAAATCATTATGACATTATGGGCCATTCCTTTAGTGCAGAAAGTGATAAGCACGATAGTTGTTGTGCAAGTATTCCAGAGGCATCGAAAGAGTCCTTTAGGGACTTCAAACCGCCTTCTTGGGATCCTTCTTGTTTTAAAGAAAATTTATTTCCTAACTTAAATAAAAAATTAGAATCCACACCAAAGGGCAGATATTCTAAAGAAAGAGGATCGAAATTTATGAGGCGAAAATTGAAACCACATTCCTTGAATAAGAAACGAACAATGCCAGATCATTTGTCAAAGGAAAACAGTTCTGTTGAAACCCCTGATTCTTCTGGTAACCACTCGCCCATGGATTTTTCTCCCTATCCGGAAACAGCAGCAGATGATCATGATGTTAAGTCTTCAGAAGAATTAAATGATCTGCGCCCAAAGGTTTCTGCTGATTTTAAAGATGCTAATACAACTGATCAAAGATGTGGGGATCCAAACAGTGGCAATTCACCTTACGGAAGTTCTTCTGCTGGTGATGTCAACTCTTCTGCCCCTGAAATAGTCAGGCCTAGTATGAAAACGGAGCAAGGGCAGTTTAGCAGTAGTAGTATAGATAGTGCTTCAGCTGATGCTGGGGTTGACTTAACCTCAAATGCTGAAAGGCAAAAGGCTGATACATTTTGTTTTGTTCATGGTTTGGGTGATTCAAAGGGGAAAGATTTTGCATTTTCAGCATCATCAACTGGAGAGGGTACTTCATCATTGTTCAAGCGAAAACAAATGAAGAAATTTAGGAGGAAAATGAGGTGCGACTCATTTGTTATCTCTCCAAATGTGAAAGGAAATCTAGTATCTTCTGTGGAGTTTTCACCACTTACCACTGCCAGCATGTCATCACATCCTCATGTGATTGACAAATCTAATATAAATGAGCAGTTCAATGAAGGTGATGTTACAACATCCGATACAATTCAAGCAGCCTGTTACAAGTGGAGACTCAGGTGCTGAACATAATAAAACCAGTTCTTTCAATTATATCATAATTAATTTTTTGATTTTTGATATTTTGTTGTACTGATTCCTGTGAGATGTTGAATTTTTCATTTTTTTTATATGTGCTATTCTGATTTTATCTAGGGGTAATCAAGCCCATAAAGATGGGGATCTTTCCAAAGCTGAGGAATTCTACACACAAGGAATAAATTCTGTCCTTCCAAGTGAAAGATCAGGATGCCGGGTTAAGCCCCTTTTATTATGCTATAGTAACCGTGCAGCAACACGCATGGGTCTTGGAAGGATCAGAGAAGCTCTAGAGGATTGCTTGACAGCTTCTGCTCTGGACCCCAACTTTCTAAAAGTACAGATGAGAACTGCCAAGTAAGGTTTTTATTTTTCTCGTAACTATGTTATTTCAGATTACAAAATATAAGGGTCTGTTTGGTTTGAGAAAATGATTTCTGTTTTCAAAAAAATTACTTTCTTTTCATATTGTTTCCTATTTTTAAGAATTTGTGCCGGAAATACGAAAAACATGAATTTGTTTTCATTGTTCCCTGTACCAAGTTCAAAATTCAGGAAACAAAATGAAAACAAAGTTGTCTTTCCTGCGATTATTTGTGAAAACAAGAAACAAAAATGGAAAATGTTTTCTCAAACCAAACATATCCTAATGTTTTCTTGTTTCTTCCCTCCAAAAGTACTGAAGTTTGATTTTCCTCTCCAGGTGCCACCTTTTGCTTGGGGAAGTAGAAAATGCACAGCATTGTTTTAACAAGTGCATGGAATCAGGTAATATTGTGTGTTTGGATCGGAGGATTATAGTTGAAGCAGCTGAAGGTTTGCAGAAGTCACAGGTATGTCAATGATTTTCTTTAATGTGGACAGCACAATTTTTATCTCAATGCATTTTGTTTTTTTCCTGATTTTTATATTAGTACAGGTTATTATTACTACCTCAGTTATTAGTCTTTCAAGAAGCGGTTAATCTTCAATTTTGCTCTGCTTTCTTTCTTTGTTCGCATATTGGTTACATGCTTTTATAAGATATCTTAATAACTGTTATTCTGTATTAACAGGAAATGGTTAAGTGTATGAATAATGCTGCTGAGCTTTTAAAGGATGGGACTTCTGTTGCAGCTGGTGCTGCTTTAGAATTACTCACAAAGGCATTGTCAATAAGTTTATACTCAGAAAAATTGCTTCAAATGAAGGCAGAGGCGCTATATTTGGTATTTTCAATTCCAATTATCTTCTGCACTCATCATTTTGCTTTCTTATTCTGTTTTTCTTGTCGTTGTTATGCTGACTTATTCTGTATATTATGGCTGATAAAAGTTATGTTTATGTCTTGCAGCAGAGAAAGTATGAAGCAGTGGTTCAACTTTGTGAACAGAGTCAGCATCTAGCAGAAAAGAATTTTCCCTTGAGTAAAGATGCAAAAATCTCCAATAGTTCAATGTCTGATAGTTACTCAAGTGTAAAAGTGTGGAGGTGGTCATTGATATCTAAGTGTTACTTTCATCTGGGAAAGCTTGAGGCGTCACTTAATGTTCTTGAGAAATTGCAGCAACTTGTGTCTGTCAATGACAAGTAATTCAGTGTTTACCAAGCAAGGCTTATTTTTCATTGGCAGTTCAATCAAGATATGTTTTCTTTTTCCATAAGCTAAAGATGTCCCATGTCTTTTCAATTGTCTAGGTGTGTGATTGATAACCTTGAAGACTTGGTGTCATTGACTGCTACCATACGAGAACTGCTAGACCTCAAGGTAATTTCAAGATCTTCCTATATTATTGCCTGAGTGCAAATTGTAAAATTAAAATGTGTTGACATTCCTCAGCTTTAGTTGCATGTCAATCATACTGCAAACATGCTATGTTGAGTACTTTATGGAAACGGTTAAAGTCTCACATTGACTAGAGAGATGGCAAAGTCTTTCTTTATAAGGCATTGGGCATCCCTTCCCCTTGAGCTAGTGTTTGGGGTTGAGTTAGGCCCAAGTCAATTTTTTTTCAAACATGATTATAGATACTACTATAAAATAGTCCATATGTGAATAAATCTGACTTATGAGGACCTTTGTCATGATAAACATGTCATAATGAATTACCATTTTGTAATTCTCTGAGGTGGTGTTTGTTTCGAAGTATGTTAATATATTTCTAGGAATTGCCAGAAATATTGTGAATAGGATTATTATTCCTGATTTAATTAAAAATACTTTAGGTTAGAACTTAATACCTTTGGGAATTTTTTTAATTTTCAAATAATAAAAAAAGGAGATGAAATGGAAGTTATTAATTGTATTGCAAGAGAACTTCTCATATCTCAGTAATTCTATGGGAAAGTAACTTACCCGTCTCTCACCATGACAATGAAGATCATAGAAAATATAGGAGTACCACTTTCCTAGGAATAAATATACCCTGGAATATTTTTTTTAAACAACATCAACAACGATACTATTTAAAGCTTATTACAAATTACAAATATGGGAATCTTAGGGCCCCTGTTTACTTGGTATTTTTATTTACTGTCTTCAATTTTTGTTTTATGTATGTGTTTGGTTTAAAGAATTGAAGGGGAGGGACTAAAAAGTAGCCCCTTTTTTTTTTGTTTGGTCTGCAATGAGAAATAGAGAGGTTTTGCAAAACAATGAAAGTAAATTATAGTTGTTTTGGTTGTTTTTAATGTTTGCTATATAAGTTTCCAAAAACAGAAAATAAAATGAAAACAAGGTGATAGTTTTGTATTGTAATTACTCATAATTACTCATAAAAGCAGAAAATGAAAATGCAAAGTAAACTGGCCCTTACATTCCCAAGTTCACTTTCTCTCAAGTAACTTTATTAAGCTTGAAACTAACACACCATGACAGAATTTTTTTTACCCATGGAAATGTATAAAGAAATCTCTGTTCTTTTTGAAATTGTAATGAGTAATATTATGTTCTTAACTCATGAAGCCTGACTATTGTAGGAGGTTTATACATTAGTATAAGTAGGTTATATTGTCTCTATTTTTCAAAACCTTTATCAGATTCAGTTTTGTATCTTTTCTAGGTAACTACTGGTATTATTCCTATGATGTATATTGATCTGTATTAGTCATCTTAACAACAGAGTGCAGGAAATGAAAACTTCAAATTGGGGAAATATAAGGAAGCAGTTGAGAGTTACACTGTTGCTTTATCACGTAATATCAAATCCCGTCCTTTTGCGGCTGTATGTTACTGCAACCGTGCTGCTGCTCATCAAGCTTTGGGCCTCATTGCTGATGCCATTGCAGACTGTAGTATGGCTATTGCCCTCAATGGAAATTATGTGAAGGTATGATTTTTTGAGTCCTACAATTAGAAATCACGATTCATGAGTGCATATTTGGATTTTCTTCCTAGATGCTAGCTTAACTATTAAGAAATGAGAAGCGTTACTACAGACAGGAATTGCATTTTATTAATCAGTTTCATGGGATATGATGATTTTTTTCTTGTCGACTCTGACTTATTAAGGACTAAGGAGGGGACAGAGAATCTGATTACTCTAATTTTGCAGGCAATTTCTAGAAGAGCCACCTTACATGAGATGGTTAGAGATTATGAACAAGCTGCTTGTGACCTCAGGAGTCTTATGTCTATTCTTGAAACTCAATCCAACGAAAAGGCCAAACAGTCCAGCTCACCAAGTGGATCAAATGGTGGGAAAGAATCAAGGCAAGTTCATCAACGCCTGCTTTCAGTGGAAGATCAAGGCAAAAGGGGAACCCCCTTGGATTTCTACCTCATTCTGTAAGTACTTTATTCAATTGAGGATCTCCTGCCTTACATTTTATCTAGCATACCTCAAGAGGTTACAGGAGAAAAAATGCACAACATGAATATGTTTCCTGTAGCCATCTCTTCGGGGGGTGATTGATATGGCTGTCATACATGAGAACCTCGTGAATGACAGTACTTTGGGACTGTAGAAGTTAGAAAGATGGGGACAAATAGAATTTTTCCGAAGTAGCTGTAACCTCAAATCAGGTTAGTTGCATAACCATATACTTATTCAGAGATTGATAGGGCTATGCTAAATGACCAAGAGATTGCACCTAGCTTAGGATGTCGGTTTGGTGGCTAGGGAGTAAAGCTTTAAGCAATTACTCCTTAGTTCAAACCTATGTGGGCGCATTTATCTTATAAAAAAATGACCAATAGACATTTCATATATGTAAAACTCTTCCTTAGAGGGGAAGCTGCACCATTTACACATCAAGGCATACCTTGTTGACAAAGGTTACAGTGATACTTCTTGTTATGGATGACCTATCAATTAAGGATTAGAATGAAACAAACCCTAGACCTCAGCATTGACACAGTTTGATCATACTGATTGAGCGAATCCTCGTTGGCTATGGATTAATTGATGGGAAGTTGGAAGCTAGATCATGCCACACTGGAAGAAATATAGTTCCTTCAGCTACATGAAACTATAGGCAAGCCTCCATTGGCGCATCATATCAAACTTGGGTAGGAATGGATTGGGGCTGTAGTAGGCCTTCTGGGGACAAGGCTCTATATCTTCTTTTTTGGCATGTTTCATGAGGTTTCACATAGTTCTTGATATCTTGTCTGATGTCTCATTCTTGTTGATTTGAAAAGTTCGTGCACAATGAACAAATGGATAAGACATGCCTTAACCTTGAATGCAGTTGTTCTGGCCATGTATTGAGCTGATTTTGGCCTTTGTTTTAGACCTGTCAAGTCACAGCAAACTCCTGAGTTTAACCGAATCTGTTTGAATTTGCGTGAATGTATTCAAGTTTGGGCATAAATGAGTTTCAAGCAAGTTGACTTAACTTTCTTTAGTAGACTCTTAAACTCGTTTGTTTTTACAGTTAACTTGCAAGTTTGACGACCATGCATAGAATGTATATATAATTAGAGTATGATTTGATGAACTGGTGAATTCATGTTTAGTTATTTGTTTGTGTTTTGTTTGGTAAATTTCATTATTTACTCCATTTTATGCCACATACTTCCAAGTGGTTCTATTATATAGAACAAATTTTTCTATTAATAGAACAAATTTGGTGTATTATACATTGATGCATGTAAAATGACTAGTGTTTATGTTGTTGGTTATATCATCAAAATAGCATTATGTGTGTTGATGTTTCATTATGTATTGAAATCTCAAGTTTTCTATTACTAGTAGTTTTTAACTTGAAGCATCCCAAACTAAGTTTTATTCGTGACAATGTACCAGAGGAATTAAACCAGATGAAACAACAATGGATATCAAGAAGGCATACCACAAGGCAGCTCTCAGACATCATCCAGACAAGGTTTGAGTCTTTCTGTGCTTGGATTATATCTTTTCTTTTTTATTTGTTTGGGTACATAGGAGGGTTTATACATTTTTAGTTTTCTTAACTTACTTTTTGGTTCGAATTCAGGCTGGTCAATTGTTGGCAAGAAATGAAATTGGAGACGAAGGCAAAATCTGGAAGGAAATTTCACAGAAGGTGCATAATGATGCTGATAGGCTTTTCAAAATGATTGGAGAGGCATATGCTATGCTTTCAGATCCTGCGAAGGTTATACCCATGACTTTTTCTATCTAATGAATCCGTTCAAAATGCATTTTTAACTCTAGATTGAGAATGCGAGCTGGGCAGGCAATAGATAGAGGTGACAAGTAAAAACTTATTGACTTGTGTTGCTATCTTTGTGCTAGAAATCTTGCATTTTAGTATAAAGAACAGCGGAAATCCCTCCTGAGTCCTGAATACAGCGACAAACTTGCAGAACTTCAACTCCCTAATCGTCTCTCCAAATATTGACTTGACACTTCGCCTCCTCCCTACCTATTTTTTTTAATAAAGATCTTCTATTACATTTATATATGTGATATCCTAAACTTTCTAACTACCTCAGCCTAACTAACTAACTAATTGTAACTAGCTTAGCTAATGTAGTTATCCAACACTTTATAGAAATATTGAAGGTACCCGTCTTAAAACACTTACTCTTTTTTGCTGAAGTTAACATATTATATGCCACCTGTGTATTGCAAACGTTAACCCAATAGTTGAGTATACCTTAAAGGTTTAGTTTTGTGAGTATTGCAAACGTTGGCCCATTATTATTATTATTATTTGCACAATTTTCATTGGTTGTAGTTTTTTGTCATTAATGTCAAAAACTGACAAGCTTCTACTTTGATTTATCATAGCGTGCGGAGTATGATTTGGAAGAGGAGATAAGGAAAGCTGCTAAACAAAATAACAGAGGTGGCTCGTGCAGGAAATCTTCCGATGCTTATGGGTATGCAAGACCATCTGATGGTTACAGATCTCCGTCTGACAGAACCTCTAGCAGACGATATGGACGGGATCACTGGAAGACATATGGATATGGACATTCATATTCTCGGTGGTGAGAGATTACTAAGACCAGGACGTCAATGTTTTAAGCCTGGTTTAATTGGAAGTGACTCTTTCTCATTCTGGATGAACCCTAGTTTCATGTTGATGTGAAATAGAGGCTTAACTGTTTTCGCAGGTAATAATGACTTCTATACTTGGTTCGCCTGAAACTCGAAAGTGTTTAGAGCCATTGCTGATTTTTCTTTCTCTCTGGTCTGTCTCAGCTCAGGCCATTATTGTTTTGTTCTTTTGGTCTGAGTCAGGCCATTTGTCAAATAAGATATGTAGATGTAGATATTGCAAGCATGATGGTTTAAGGAGGCAAAGAACAAGCCTCACCAACAGTCAGATATGTATGTGCTTTACTACCGTGCTTGTTGCTCTGCATGAGCTGTTCGCAACGGGAAAAAAGGTTTTTTGTTCGGAAAGTCCGGCAAACACAGAGAAGTGGTTATCATGTAACCATAACAGGAAGTGGTTCAGCCAAATAGAAGAAGAAAAAAGAAGCACAAAAGAAATATAGGAAATTATTTTTCTTCTTGAATCACCTCAATTACTATACATCCTTTCTCCTTTGATCGAGATGGAAACTATTTCTCAAACATCAACATTATGAGGGAATTGCTTATCTAAAGAATAGTGGCAAATATTGATTCTTTTTATGTATTGTTAGTGTATGGATTTCTGGCCGATGGATAATAGCGTGTAGGTACGGCATATAATGTGTATCAGTTCCATCTAGCATACAAATTTTTGTTTTTTTTTTGTTTTTGTTTTTTTGTTTACAAAACTTGCTTAATTTACTATCAGAGAATTAAGGCCTGTTTGTTTATGTTTTTCTTTTTTTTTTTAATGTTTTTAATTAGAAATATATTTGAAAACATTAATTTACAAAGACGAGTTTTTTGAAAACAAGTTCAAAATTTATATTTTTTGTTTTCTGAAAATGCAAGAGGCAACTAATAAACTAATCGAACTATTGTGAAAGTACTTTTTTAAGTAACAGTGAATACTACAAATAATAATAAAGTAATTTTAATAGAATATAATTTTGAATTATTTTAATTTTTAAGTAAGTTAAATCCTCTTTTGGTTACAAAAAGAAATAGAAAAGCAGGTGGATTATAGGGTGGTCCTCTTTTGGAGGAATCACTCGATGGTCTTCATTAAAATATTATAAAATATTTTTTTTTGAGGTGATTTTGTAATTTGCTATTATACTCTTGCACTGTCATTAAAATATTATAAAATACCTGTTTTGAAGGTGATTTTGTAATTTGTTATTACATTCTTACAATATTTTACATTGCTATTATACCATCATACTCTTTAGTTTTTAAAATAAAAGTAGTGAAACATTAAAAAAATCAAAATTAAAATATTAAAACCATTGGAAACATTAAACTAGAAGAAGAAAAAACCTAATTTCTCATCTTCTTTGTTGTTGGGTTCGTCATCAGAATCTGTGAGAGGGATGACAACATTAAAAAAAAATAAAGGTGATTCATCTATGTAATATATTTTACTGTTATTAGATCACCTTTATTTTTTCTTTTTTCATAACTTTTCTTAATTAAATAGCTTTTGTAAGAGGACCATCATGATTCAAGATCTATCTTAAATAAACTCTTAAATAAAATATGATTTGCATAAAACAATAAATAATATGACTTATTTTATTAACGTCTTGTAAGGACAAAATCCTTCTTTACCTTTCCATCAAATCGAAGAAAAGTAGAAAAATAAACATTCCTAGTGTAGGAATAAGAAAAACAACTGTAGTGTGATACTCGAAGTGAACAGACAAAGGCAATGTGTTATTATGTGATGCAAATAGGGGTGAAGCTAGCCCATTTTTTATAAGGGACCGAACATAATAGTTTAAATTAAATTTACTTATAATATTAATATGCAAAAAATAATCCATAATTAAAATAATTTACGATAATTAATAGATATATATAGAATATATATTAGAGTTATAAAAAAAGAAAAGAAGGATGAAAAATTTACAATTTTCACCTAAGAAAATTGAACTCGACGATGCTTTCTAGATTCGAACTCATCTGTCATTGATTCAGTGTTGAAACGACTGGCAATTTCTTTCTCAATATAAATGGTTAAGCTTTTTGCAAGAAATTTATCACCCATTTGTTTCGAAGAAACAATATCCGTCGCTGAAAATGCTCTCTTTGTAGTTGCCGTAGATACCGAAATCGTCAAGATCAAACGAATCAATCTATCGATCACATTGTAGTCTTGCATGCTTTGGTTCGCATTGCTTTTGTTAATGAGTTAAAATATTGAGACTAGATGGTTTAATCGTAGAAGAACTACTTACGTCAGTTGTATTCCTTTTAAAAATTTTATCAATTGTTTTCATTTTACTCATGCCTAAAACAAATAAAACACATTATTATATAATAATTTTTAAATTTGAAACACAAGTTATTTTAGGCATGTTTTTATGCTATTATATTATTATACAGTATTTTCCAAAATCTAAAACACATCTATATTATATATTATATTATTATATGATAATTTTTAGATCTGAAACACATCTTCAAAAGTTATTTTAGACATGTTTTTGGCTATTATATATTACTATTATATATTATATTATTATATAATATTTTCTAAATTTGAAACACATCTTCGAAAGTTAATTGACGTAATTTTTTATGCTATTATATACTATATTATTATATAATATTTACCAAAATCTAAAACACATCTATGTTATTATAATATTTTTCTATTATCTTTATATCTCAAAGGGATTAATATTCGTTGTGGAATATTTTGGTACACATCCAAAACAAACTTTCTATGAGGGCCGTTGTAAAAAATTTTGGGGGAGCCATTATATAAAATTATACAGAGGTACTAATAAAATTTGTTCTCAATAGGGTTTCTCGACCCCCATTGCAACACTAGCCTTCACCCCTGGATGCAAATAAGTTAGATTATGTCCGAAATTAGTAAATAAATGAAATAAACAAGTTTTATTTTTTCTTTACAAACAAGTCTTTAAAGTCTAAGTTTAGTTTTTTTTATGCTTCTAACGGCATATTTGAATAAATTTCTGCTTTGGTCAAAAAGCAATTTTGATGCAAGTTAAAAATATTTACTTTTATTGAATGATCTCATTTTTTATATTTTAGAGAGCATTTAATACAAGGTTTGAAAATACATTTTTGAATATTTTATTGCTAGGAATACAGTAATGTTTATTCTCAGACATTTTAAACAAGTTGTTTTGTTTTTAGATTTTTTCCCTAAGAATCTTTTGAAAAAATTTCAATAAAATTTAAAATCTATTGGATTTACTATAATGTTACATGTAATAATATGAAAATATTTTTATTGCATATAATATTATTTATTTATTTTAATTATTTAACCAATAAAAAAAAGTAAAAGATAACAAGTAGAAGGACAACAATGTAATATGTTAAGCAAAATATATATATATATATATATATAAAGAGATAGATACATAATATTGATAACTTAGAGGGCGTTAACTTCGAGGAATAAAAAATATTTTCATGCATCTTATTTTTTATAATTTGTATATTTCTAAAAATGTGTATTTTGAGTATTTTATAAGAGAGTGTTTGATAAAATTATCATAATAATACTTTTTGAATTTTAAACAATAATAAAAGAAAATAAAAAAGCAGTAGTTAAATTAAAATAAAAAATAAGTACATATATTTCTATGGGAAAGTAACTTACCCACCTTTCACCATGGGAATGGAGATTATAGAAAATACAAAGGAAAAATATTTCTGTGAATAAATGATGCCCGAGAATATTTTTTAAACCTTGAAACAAACACAGGAATCTCACATTCTCAAGTATACATTCCTGAGAATATTTTTCTAAACCTTAAGACAAACGCCCCCTTAATAATCTCAACAATTAACATTTGTTTTGATTTATGTGTTTTTCATTTTTAATTTTACTAAAATCTAAATCAAATACGCACTAAGTCAATATAAATATAATTTTTAAAAGATCTTAATTTCATTGGAAAAATATTTATCAATAATAAGAGTGTCTAATAAGTTGAAATTTTGAGTTTTTATTTCTCTTAAAATCACTTAGAGTTTTCTTTCTTCTTTAGTTTTGGGAGTGTCTATTGCCATTCTATTTTTGTCTATTGTCACTCTAAATAGACTATTTTAATAATATTTATCTTTCATTACTTTGATTCTATTGGTGAAAAAGAATATTTTTAATTAAAAAAATTTAAAAAGGAGTGTCAATAGACATAAATGGAGTGGCAATAGTCACTCCTTTAGTTTTTATTATTTTTGTTTTCAATCATTTCCATCACACTCAAAGAGTCAAAGCATTATCTACATTAACAAATATGTTGATACAGTGATAGAGACACATTATGACCAGAGGAGAGAACTTAGTTCAAGAACACTAGTTTGAGAGGACAAACCTATTTACATTCAAAATTTTAGTCTTTCATCTTTAAAATAGCACAAGAGAATATCTGAGAAAAAAAATAGTAGGTTAAATTAATCATTTAGTCTCTATATGTGTCTCTCATTTTTGTTTTAGTTCTTATATGTAAAAAACGTTCCTTTTAGTTCCTATACATGTCTCTGTTAATTCTTTGGTCCTTCTTTTATCTTACCGTTGGTCTATACTAAAACAAAAAAACAAGTACATTAACTAAAACGAAAAACAAATACATGTATAGGAATTAAAATAGAAAATAAATACATGTATAGGAATTAATTAATTTTCATGTTAGCTGTCCATGTGTCCATCATTGATTGACACAGAGGTTTCATTAACTACATAAGATGAAGTTAACACCGTTAATAATTAAATTGACTATAGAGACCAATCTAAAAATAACGGACACGTATGAGGACTAAAACAAAAATAAAAAATATACATATAAAAATTAAATAATTAATTTAATCAAAATAGTATCATATGTTTCTCTTATAACAAAAAAGGAAGCTAAAAAAGTTTGGCCAAACCATATATAATGAAACATTGCTATATTTTTCTAAAAATCTTTTTACACTTTTTTTTACTATCTTGTAAATAAGAATAAATGAAAAATTAAATACAATTCATGTCTTTTATAGAAATATGAGCTCAGATCTACCATTTGTTTTTTTTTTTATATTTGATCTACCACATTTAGGTACGTACAGCAAGTGTGAGATTGCTTTTAAATAAAAAACACTCCTTATAATCCCACCATTATGTGGATATTATTAGCTTCAACCTTCTAGGATGAGATTTGGTGGCTATTATTAGCACATTTTCCTTTTTTTTCTTATATCATACATTTTATTTTTTTACAAAAATTATCCTTAGTCTGGTATTTAAAAAATTAGCGAGTTCAGGTTTTAGAAATTAAGTAAATTAGGGCTTGTTTGATATCTCTTTTTGAAAACAATTTTCTGTTTTTAAAAACAGAAAATTAAAAAACTCGTTTGACAGTCGAATTTTCAAAAACAGTTTTCGGGAACTGTTTTTCAGTATTTAAAAACTAAAATATGAAAACATCTAAAACATGTTTTGGTTTTCAGTTTTTTGAATTTACACACAAACTTGTATTGAAAACTCCTCTCACTTTTTTTAAAAACCGTTTCTGAAAACTGTTTTATAATACAATTTTTAAAAATTAAAAATTAAAATTATTCCAAACAAGCCTTTAATAGCTGTGTTTTGCAAAATTACCTAACGGTTATTAAAAATCGGGCGAATACGTAAAATGATTATTCAAAATGCCTACTAATAATTAAAAATTGGGTGCATCTAATAATTGAAAACCGAGCGAATACGTGAAAAGATTTCTCAAAATGCTTACCAGTAATTAAAATTTGGACATGCTCAGTAATTAAAAACCGTCAATTAATTTTGCAGAACACACTAATTAATTTGGCCAGTTTCTAGAACTGAACGCGGCTGAGTTTTAAATACATGACAAAGGACAATTTTAAAAAAAATTAAAATATGTAGTATAAGAAAAAACGGAGAGATGACGATAGTAGTCCCATGAAATTTTTTTCATCACGTGAAAAATACGTATGACTGAAACAAAAAAAAAATACATGCGTGTAATTAATTTACTATGTTAATTATTAACAGTTTTTCTTTTCAAGGAAAATTAACCAACAGCTCTATTTATCCCATTTATAAAACCATACCATATTTAATAAAAAAAAATACCATATACCCAACATAACCAAGTAAGCAAGTATTTTACCAAAAAAAAAAAAAAACCAAGTAAGCAAGTAACTTAAACACCAACTAAACGTTAATGAGCATAACAATTTCTAACTGTTTATTTTTATTTTTATTTTTTTACTATTTTTCTAATTGTATATTTACTTTTGGTTTTTCTGCTCTGGTCATAACAATTTTTACGTGAAAATAGGGAAATTAATGGCATGCATGAAAAACAGCCATTAAACAGATCTAGATTGTAGTTAATAAGCAAATATATATTCCTCTAAATATCCGAAAAGACAAATTAAGAAAACAAGAGTCACTATATATATATATATTATATATAATACAATTAATTTTACATGTAATTGATCTTGTTCTTTTTTAATTTCTAATTAATTAATTATTTCAATTGTCATTTAATTACCACCTTAAGAATATATATATTACTGATCAGAATGATCAACTCCATGAATCTCTCCACTAAACTCAATATGAACTCATTGCTCCTCTTAGTGCTCATTCTCTCTTTATCTTTCTTCCTCACAATAGCTTCTGATTCTAAAGCTGGTATGAATTTGAATTTGAATCTTTTTCTTTTTTTTTTCCCATTTCTTGATGTTATTAATTAGAAATTTTTGGAATTTAAATAAGGACGGATTGTTATTATGTATTATTATACTCTTGTAAACATGGTGTTCATGCAAGACTTTGTGTATGTTCGATTTGGGGCGGTTAGGATATTGGTGATGGCTTAATGCTATTTTACTTGTTTTTTATTTTGATTTTGATATTTTCTTTTGTTTTGTTTCATTTTATTCTAAAAGCATTATGCTCTAAATTTGGATCATTGATTTTTGTATAAAATATAACCTTATAATTTGAGTTTGATTTTTCATTTTTGTCATCAATCCAGATTTTAAGAGTGCATGAATTACCCATAAGTATATATTCATTTAATTAGAAACTTTGTTTGATCTTGGGTTTAGAATCACGTCACATTGTTAATTGAGAGATTGTTTCTTAGTGATTGAAGATCTTGATTTGGTGCTTGTTTTTTCAATTTTATTGTTGGATATTCTCACTAAATAGAAATTAAGATGAATTAACATGAATATTGGGTAAACTCTGCCCTTTCAAATAGAATAAAAGTCGTTTATAAACTTTTTTTTATTGGATTTTTGGGTATTTAATAGAGTAAAAGACTAATTCCTCAATATCTAATATTATGTAAACTTTGTCTAGAGATCAAACCGTTTATAAAATTCGTTTGATTTCTATTTCTATTAAAATGAAAAAAAAATCCTTTGATTTTCTATTATGCTGTTTGCCTTCTACGTAACATCTAATAAAGTAAACATCTTTATCAAGTTTAACCTTAATTAATTAAAATTAAATTAGGCAAGTAAACAGCAAAAGAAAACGTTTTATATTTAATTTATGTTACTAATAATGGTGATTAATGCATAAATAGATTCCTCAATAACTATTCACAACTTTATTCCTAACCTTACTTGTTACTAGTTTATAATGTGAAAGTGAAACTACCCTATTTTTTTTAACGTTTTATTCCCTTTATATATCCTTTGTCACGGCTTCCTTCTATTATGTTGCTTTTTTTCTCTTTTTTTTATTTATGCCTTGGATAAAAAAAAAAGAGAATCTTAGTTTGCTCTACACCAAGCATAAATGAAGTACAAAAGAGGGGGAACAAATTTATTTATTTATTTTTTAATATTTTTTAGAACGTTAAAAATGTTCTATTTCTTGTGGTCCAATAATGGCAAAAAAATTATGATTATATTTTTATTTTGTTGAGTTTGACCTTGGCTTTTTCTTTTGGTGAATAGATGAAGAATTATATAACTACAAAGAAGGAAGTGCAAAAGGACCAGAGAATTGGGGGAATATCAACCCAAAATGGAAAGTTTGTGGGAATGGAAAGTTTCAATCTCCCATTGATCTCCTAGACAAAAGGATGAAAGAATTTTCTAATTTGGGTAAACTTAAAAAAGATTACAAACCTGCCCCTGCTATCCTAAAAAATAGGGGTCATGACATCATGGTAAATCTTCCCAAATTATCTTATTGATTCATAAATATTTAATTTTTCGAATAAATTTTCAGTACTCTTATAATATTTATAGTTTTTTAACACGTACGCATAAGTTAAGAATCTCAATTTTAAAATTGTTTTTTGAAAATTACATAAGTTATATTTACATAATCTTTAATGTTTAATTTCTCCATATAAAATTTTTAATTCGGAATTCAATATTGCACGAGTTAAAAAATCGAATATTTATTACCAATATATGCTTATAACTTGTTTAACATTATGTCATAGACCTAGTGATATTACAACTTCTATAATCATGATAAAGCAATATTATAATTATTTATAAGAAATCATGTGATAAGTGTCAAAATTTGAATGAATGTAATATGTACGTATTATAATATAAATTTTTTTAACCTGTCCAATATTGTAAAAATCGAAGGTAGAAAGTTGTTCTTGAAAAAAAAATCAATATGATTGTGTTTGACATACCATTAATAATGTGTTTTCTTTTTATCTTTAATTTCTTAATCTATACAATATTATATAAGTTAAAAAAATCCTTGTACTAAACAAATAGTAATCACTAATTAACATGTTTAACAAGCCAAATTACAACTTCTAAGAATCATGGTATTTAAAGCTATACTAAAAAATAAGGAATCACAAGATACGTGTTAAAATTTAAATGACTATAATATTGAAATTTCAAAGTGTAGAAACTTAGATTCAAAAAATGTATCTTATTGTAGGGTGAGTATAATAGCAACCCTTAAGTTAGAGACCTATAGTGATGATCTCTTTTATTATGAGCCATTTAATATAATAAATCAAATTATAATACATTAGTATTATTTTTTATAAAATGTAGGGCATTTTTTTATAATAAATCCAATAACCTAGCAATCTTATATTCATTAACATTAAACTCACCAATTGGAACAATTTTGCTAGTCATATTCTTAAATTTGTCAATGGTTCATTACTTCCTTGTGTCACATTTTCTCAATTAACCTAATATTTGTGTTTGCTTAATTTTTTTTTCCAGCTTCAATGGACAGGGGATGCAGGGAAGCTTAACATAAATGGAACATACTACAAACTACTGCAATGTCATTGGCACACACCTTCTGAGCACACACTAAATGGATCAAAGTGAGTTATTAGCATTTTTCCTATCATTTATTGGTTGATGAAAAAGTTTATGTAGCGAGGGCCGGCCCAATTAATTTTAAGGCCTAAAGTAAATTTTTTTGTGATGAGACTTTTTTAATGATAAATAATAAATATTTAAATTAATAAAATTAATAAAATTAATTTATAATTAAAATATACATTTTATTTGAGGGATAGAGATGTTTTATAAAGAATAAATTTAATTTTTTATGTCATAAAATATTTAAATATTTTCTAAAATAAAATATATAAAAATGGGGCCTAAATATATTAAAAATATGTGTATTTTTTAGAGTCTAAAACAAAGGCTTAGTCGGCCTTACCCTTGGGTCAGCCCGGTATGTAACCAGTTTGTTTTAGCTTTTATTTCAAACAAAAATTAATTGAGAGGAAGTAAATTTTTTTAGCTTGGATTAGATGTACATTAAAATTCAAAATTTTAGTGACTAAAATTAATTCTAAAAATTTTCAACTATTAGCCAAATATGCTAATAGATGACTTCTATTTGTTATCTTCTAGGTTTGATTTAGAATTACATGCAGTACATCAAAATTCTAAAGGAGAAATTGCTGTTATTGGAATATGGTACAAAATTGGTCGTCCAGACATTTTGCTTTCTAAGGTACTTTGTTATGTTTTTTTAAATATCTATTTAATATGTGTCATATAGTTTAAATGAAAGTGTGATAATATTTAAATTCAAGTACATAAATAAACATATCTCCTTATATATGATTAGTTAGATACCTCTGTACTTCTAGTTAGAAGCTGTTAAGATGAAGTCCCACATTGATTAGAAATATGGTCACTATATAGAGTATATAAGTGATTTGGCAATCTTCCTCTTTTAAACTAGCTTTTGGAAGTGAGTTAAGTTCAAACCTAAATTTTAATAGAAGCGTTCAACATTACTAACAACTTTTATGGTTTTGCAGCATTTTCAGCTTTTTCTTTGTAAAATAACAGAAAATGAAAATACAAACTAAACAGCCCCCGAAAAATTTAAGGCGCTCCATATACTTTCCTTTAAAAAAATTGATGCTGTAATGATTGTGATTGGATCCCATAGTAATTCATTTCATTTTTTTTTTCAAATTTTGTTCCTTTTGGCAGTTGCTCGACAAAATAAAATCAATTGGAGAAAAAGAAATATATTTGGGAATAGTTAACCCAGGAGACATCAAGTTTGGAAGCAGGAAGTATTACAGATATGTTGGTTCTCTTACAACTCCACCATGCACTGAAGGTGTTATTTGGACAATAGTGAAGAAGGTTTTTTACTTTTAAATGATTTTCTTAATTATCACAAACTCATTTGTATTAATTAATTAAACACACACTTTTATACTTACACTTATTGAATATTACAGGTTAGGACAGTCTCTATGGAGCAAGTAAAGGTCTTGAAAAAAGCTGTTCATCATGTAAGTAATAAGCTCTTGATAAATAGATGTATTAAATAATTATTTTACTAAAAGTATTGAGGATTATTTTTCAATTAACTATGACTTTCTCTTCAATTTAGATTGTGTTTGTTAATCCGTTATGTTTAACTTAAACATAAGTTTATTTCAAAGCAATAAAATTTTGCTTTCACTTTTAATGTTGAAAACTGTGTTTTCCGATTCCAATGTGCCAGAACATGTATCCAAACACGCTATTAATAAAAGCGATTACTTTTGTTTTAAAAATTCTCTTAGAACGTGACAAAAATAAATAATTATTTCTTTAAGATAAATGGAAGCATGCATACTAAAATTTCTTAAAATCCTCGTAAGTCTTATCTAAACTGTCTATTACAGGGATTTGAGGAAAATGCAAGACCAACGCAGGAGCTTGATGGGAGACAAGTTTGGTTATATAGACCTAATAAGGAGAATCATTAATTAAAATGATTCATAATAATAATAATGAATAATATAAGAAATGCAAAGTGAACTCAACTACTTCTACAAAGCTGACAATAAAGCAAAGAGAAAGAACTTGGGATAATGATCTTTAAAATAGTTTAATTAGTGGCACATTTTGTGTGCAAGTTTTGGTTGTAACTTGTAATTAAGTACTTTAATGTGAAAAGAATATTTGATTAAGAATTTCATATTCATATTCTTATATGAAAGGTTGTTTCATTCACAAATCTATTATTTGTCAAATTTCACATCTTATATGTGACCAATTAGTCTTATGAGATTTAATCCCATAAAAATTATTTATTCAAATGCTTTTTTACCACAATTTTTAGAATATGATTGTCCTTTTATGAGACCGTTAGATAATTGAGGCAATAAAAAATAAGAAAGTGACGACACGGGTAATTTGACGGCTATGAATGTTTCCAATGGCAAGGGATTTGGGTTGGTTAGGTTAGGTTCAGTTTTGAGGAATTTTAAAATCCAAATCATTTAATTTTTATTGGATTGCCGTATAAATGAAACATGGATGGTTCTCAAATAAAGAAAACATAGTATAACCATCCCATTTAAACTCCTCGCCCAAACAAAATCCTTACAATCAACTTAATCTTTAGTCATTTGCAAATAAAGACTATAAACTAAAATTTCTTCCTAATTAGATCAAAACTTTTATTTTTTTCACTTAAGCACATTTTGTTTTCTTGTCTTCATAATTAAACCATAAACTCTCGTTCATTTGCAAGACACCTTATTCATTTTTGTTTTTTCAATTGATCCTTAAATTTGTGATGAAGATGAAAATAGTCCTTTTATTAAACCAGCAAATATCAAATATTTAAGTTTTAATTGAGCAAATATAAATGTATTAGGTGTTTGTGTGTAAATGAATGAAAGTTTGATGTGGTTAATTGCAAATAGGTTTAAGTTAAAGGTCTAATTAGTAAGAAAAAAGTAATTCATATTGTATTAGGAGTGTTTTTGAACCAAACTAACCCATTCTAAATAAGTAAATTGGAAAATTAGTTCATGAGATTCTAAGCATCGTCGGATTTACTGCCCAACTCTTAGTAATCATTGAGATAGTCAAACGTTATACAAATAAGAACAAACTGTTAATCACCCCTTTAAACCCTAACAATATACATCCCATTAGTCCCTAAAAGATGTGTTGATTTGACACATTAAGTGCCAACTTGGCATGTTGCATGTATTGTTAAAAAGATTTGTTTTGATTTGACAAATGAAATTGTTCAAAGCGGTCCTTAAAATTGTATTAAATTGTTCACATTGGTCTCTAGGTAAAATTAGATGAAAATGCAATACAAACCAATCAAATAGGCCTCTAAAATTTCAAAAATCATTCAAACCAATACTTAAGATAGTCCAAGACCATTCTCAATAACATCTAAGAGCCCAATTTCATATGAGGAATTTAACAATATCATAGGGAGTTTGAGTGAGGCAACAAATGCTCTATTCGGTTAGTGACCTTTCATAATGTAAAATCATTCATACACTAAGAATCATCTTGGATCAAATAATACATGGCTAGTGCCAATTCATGCAATGGTGGAAGAGACTAGTGGAAGGGGCTCTAGAAGAAGGAATGTACAACAGTCATAGTAGCAAAGGGCTAAAAAAGGACTACAATTTTTATATGTCAACTAGTACTTTACTCGTTCTTTCCCACGTTATCATTGTCGTCTTATGTGTGGTCGATAGGCAATTGTGACTTTTTTAACAAATTTTTACAACTATATATGAAATATAAGGTAGATGAAAATGTATGAATTTGAGAAATATTTATCTACAACAAATTTTCTCTAAAAATAGTAAGTTTTTATTAAATGTCATGTCATTTAATAAAAATACAACTTAGTGGTGATTTTTAATAACGGTTTTCTAACATGTGCAATGTTTTACATGTTAAGAAACTAAAAGTGAAAACATTTTATTGGGAAATACAATATTTATCATAGTAAGAACAGAACCCCATTACATGTTTGTATTTTCCCATAAAATGTTTCTACTTTTAGTTTCTTAACATGTGCAACATTGCACGTGTTAGAAAAGTGTTTTAATAAAAATCTCATTATTGATTCTTTAACCATCGCCCGTAGAACAATATTTAGCAGCTTTGCAACAAATTTTCTCTTAAAAATACTTTTTATTAATGAACAAATGTCGGTGTTTTTTGCCACATTTGTATCTAAAATATCATCCTTCATTTCTCATTTACTAAAATCAGTTTTTTGAAAACCGGACCGATTATTGAACTGGTAGAGTCACTCGTTTAAGGTTTAATGGTTTAAGTGGGGTTGGAATGTGGTTGAACCGGTATGTATATTAATAGTATATAATTATTATTATTATTAAAAGATTTTTTAATTAATCATAAAAAAATTAAAGAGCATAAATAAAATATTTTTAAAAAATATTTTATTTATTTATGTTATCATGAACAAGAATACGGAGGGAGTGTTGTGAGTTGTGACTCTGCTTGTATGTTATCTCATTCTTTATTTGTTACTTTTATATCTTTTAATATTTTTTATTCATATTTTATAGGAAGATTAAAAAGGCTTTTATCTTTTGTATTACTACTATTTGAAAAATTGAATTTACCGAGGATCTTTTCAAAAGCTTTAACTTTTGTACTGTATTTAACAAAGTCCAAAGCTCTCATTTTCTCTTTCCAAACCTTTCTTCCTTATGTAGTTGAAAGGAAGCTTTCTTCTTTCTTTTATTCCACCATTGGTTTGTTATGGTGAAATTTTTGTGAGCTATGACGATGTAGTAGGGGAGTTTCGGCCGTGACAATACTCTTTGCCGCTAACACGAAGACGGCTGGACATGAGTGGATATTGGTTAGTTGCTTTGTTATCGAAGTGCTCTTTCTTCTTGTTCTTATTTTTTCTCCTTCAGAATGATGCCATTTTGGTAGACGGAACTTGAACCGTCGGCTTGCATCGATTTTTCCAGTTTATGGCCAGTTTCTGCAGTTTGAAGCTGGTTCTCTATCACTTTGGTTTTCAGATCCATCTGAACCGACCACATGTCCGGTTCCTGGTTTAATCGGCAGGTCTGGTCTGATTTTCACAGACTAAAATATAATCCCATAATATTGCTTTAGTACAACTGGTTTTATTTAACTACTTTATTTTGTTGATTTGTATCATTTTAAATAAACTAATTAACTCATGTCAAATTCTATACATTAATGTTATTTCTTTTACTCATTAAAAACCTATACACTAATGTTATTTTTTTACAATCTATTACCGGATTAAAGTCTCTTTTGCTGTATGTTTGTTGTACCTTACATCTACAAGACCAGATATCTCTTATAGTGTGCAACAACTTATTCAGTTCCTGGATTGCCCAACATACACACATGCAAGCTGCTTATCGAATTTTGAGATACATAGAGCGAGGATTTTTTTCCTTCAAAATCTGCATTCAAACTCCATGCTTATAGTGACCGTGACTGGGTAGAGTGCCCTGATTCTCGTAGATCGGTCACGGGTTTCTGCATATTCCTAAGATCATCTCTGATTTCATGACAAGCTAAGAAACAAACAACACCTTCCAGATCCTCAATTAAAGCTGGATATCGTGCCTTTGCTTCCACAACTTGTAAAATACAATGGATTTCTAATATTTTAAAAGCATTCAACATCACAAATTCCATTCCTTGCAACCTATTCTGCGATAATGAATCCGCCATCCACATTGCGCACAATGATTCATTCCACGAAGGAAAAAAATTTATGGAGTTAGATTGTCATATCACACGAGAAAAGACCAACTGGCTAATATTCTAAGGAAACCTCTCCCTGTTGCAAGCTTCTATAATATTCTCTCCAAGCTGGGCATGAACAACATCCATGGTCCAGCTTGCGGGGGTATTACCGGATTAAAGTCTCTTTTAATCCCTTCTTCATGACAGTCAATTCAGTTAACCAAAGATATTAGTTTTGGCCTCATTGGCAATTCTTCACTTTGGATTAGTTTTAGGTTTTACTCCCTTTTTTGCTCTAAAGCCCTCATGTTGTACTTATATAAACCTCTCTATGGTTTGAGTTTTTCATCCATTTCAATTTATATAAATGAATTCTCCAAGTTTCTTCTCCTTCTTGGTTTAATTTTCTTCTTCCTTAACACTGGTTCAACACCAATTCTGCTCCTTTTACGCATACCTTGTTACAATCATATCATCCTCAATCAAAACTTATACACTAACGTTGTTTCTTTTACTCAATAAAAATATAGAAAACACACATGAGTAATAATATACAAAACCTTATCATATTATATAAGAGACATTCTATTAAACATCTTAACTGGAAACTAAAAAACATCAAAACATGTTAACACTCATGAGAGAAAGAACAAAACTTAATAGTGTTTAACATAGGAAATAAATTTTCTCATAAGGTGCATACATAAAAAACTTAATAATGTCATTGAAAATAAATTCTCTTTCACAACATGATAATACTCAGTGAGCTTTCTTATACATAAAAAAATTTAACATCTAAGAGACATTTTATCAAACATTTTAAATCTTATATTAGTTTAAAAAATGTTTATTTCAATTATAAATCTTATAGTGCATACTAATTTGAAAATCACAAACAATTATAACCACATAATAAACATTTGTATAATGATACAACTAAAAACTCAAAAAATAAAATAAAGAGCAACCAAGCACCCATGGTTCACAGATGAGATGAAAAGCATTACCTTTTATCACAACATATTCAATCACATTGTTTCTCAACAACAACCAAAGTAGACATCCATTGTAGTAATTTTCCCTGTAAACAAAGTTAATAGTCATATTATCACATTTTAGCAACATGAGCATAATAAGAAAAATGCAAAAGAAAAAGAGAAAAGGAAAGTAAAAAATTGTGTTTTTTCTTCACCAAAACCAAAATAGACATTAATTACAGTTTATTAGTTTTGCCCCTAAACAAAGATAATAGCCAAATTATCACCTTCTTAAAACATAAGCATATTAAAATTAAGAACATGAAGAGGGAAAAAATATAAAGAAAAATAATAAGAAGATGAAGGAGTGGGTGAGAGGAAGAAACAAATTAGAAAGAAAAAAAATGAGAAAAGCGAGTGAGAGAAGTAAGAAGAAGAATAAGAAAAGAGAACGTGAAGGGTGACTATTACTGCCATCACACACATTTTAAAACACACCACAACTTTTTTTTCTTTCAAAATTAACCTTCAAAAGGATTGTTAAATATGAGTGAAACCAAATTTTAGAATCCGGTTAGTCCTCAAACACCACACATAGAACCTTCCACTGGAATTGCATATTCGAGCGTAGCCAGATTTTAAAATCCGATTAGGCTCATACAGCATAAAAACACAAAAAAGTGTGTTATTTTGTTGTTAACCGGATTTGCATATCTAATTTCACCTGACTATTAAAATTCGATTGAAGGTTAATTTTTAAAAAAGTGGTGTGTGGCGTGTTTTGAAATTTGTAGTGGCAATAGTGACCACCAAAGGAAGAAAAAAACAATTAATAGTATCTTTTTAAAATGATTCACATCTAACAAATTGGTCATGGCTAGGAGTGAAGCTTCGAGTAGCAACTTCCCCGTTCAAACTCCCGTTGACTTAATGTTGATGGTAGCTGGAGCAACGTCGAGTAGTGCCACCCTTAGGAGTCAAGTCCTCTTCATGCAAAGCTTTTGGCGTTAGAAATTGACTTGAATCATACTTGGAGTTTGAAGGGAAGTAAGGTTATTTGCGAAATAAATTACTTGGATGTTGTTAACCTTGTAACAACTGATGTCAATGTTGATGTTGCTCATCATTGGTTCAATGATATTATTACTAAAATTGAACGCATGATCTCATGGGATTAACATGTGGAAGTGCGTCTTGTAAGGTGGGATTTAGAGGGACAAGAATATCGTTGCTCATGCTTTGACTCAAAGGGACTCAAGATGGGATTCATAGTAGGGTCGAATTTTCCACCTTCATAACTAATTTCAATCCTTCTTATCAAGAGTTAAGATAATTTGTTGTTGTTTCTTTCTTTCCTCTATCTGTATAAAAAAGTGAGGGATGTGTAAATTTGAAAAACAAGAGATAAATGTAATTAACTTATTTTTTTAATGCATGAAAAATTTTAAGTATATTATTGATCTTACTGATGTACACAAATAAAAATTTGTATATTATTCTACAACATCTTTAATAATTATTCTATAATAATTATTGATTGATTTATTATTTAAAAAATAAAAAGTAAAAAATTAACATGATATATTAAATTAATAAATAAGTTTATATCATATAAATTTATTCACATTTTATATTGTAGATTATAAATGACACAAAATTTACTTTACTTGATATATTAATATTTAATATATTAATACGAATTGCTGTGTACTTGCAGGGGACGACGTTGCAATAGTTCCGTTCTCTTTCCGTTTCTTCCCGCTATCTCAATTTCACCGTTACACACTCAAAATCGAAATATTCTTGGAAGCGCAAGTTAGCGTAAATGTCACCGTCTAGGCGCATGTTAGTACACGTCGATGCTTCTCTACTCTCCTTCTCTTTCTCCTCACCTTATCCTACGCACCACTCTGTTCACTTACTGCTTTTAGGGTTAGGGTTCTTCATCTCTTCTTCGGCTCTTCCTCCATGCTTCGTGCGAGAATTAGGCTTCCTTCTTTTGTATTGTAGTGGTTTCGCAGCTCATGGATCACAGAACGAAATCCAGTGACCCCCTCTCCTTCTCCACTCTCTTCAATCTCGAGGTACTTAGCATTGGGCTCCGTAATTTATTTGCTTTCTAATTCTGCATGTTGTTGGGAATCATTCTATTACTTCTTACCGTTTGTGTCTGGATTTGCTCTTCTCGGGACTTCATTTGACGGGCTTGTAGAATTGGTTTGAAATTTGAATTGCTGATTAGCTATTTGCGTTTTCGTTTTGTTTAAAATAGTTTAAGGAATTTGTTATGTTTGTTTACTTTTCTTTTTTGCTTTTATTTTTTATTTTTCTGTTTCTGATTGCATTGTTTTGTAGCCTTTGATGAACTTTCAACTTCCAGCACAAGATGATGATTTTGATTATTATGGGAATAGTAGTCAGGATGAGAGCAGAGGCAGTCAAGGTAGGCACCACTCTTCTTTTTTATTTTCTAGGGGCTTTTGTTTATACTTCTTTTTAGCCTAAGAGATTGTACTTGGATTTTAGTGATTGTGGATGGATTTGTGGTTGATGGTTGTACAGTAAAGATTACCGTTTGGCTAGTGAGTGATTGCTGGTTTAATTGGACTTATATATGTATGCTCTGTAATTTTTGGATGCTTCCATGAGTAGGTGGGCCGATCGCAAATCGCAGTAATGGGAATATGCACGGAAGGGAAGTGAATTTGTTGAAGAAGAGGAGGTGGTCTCAAAACAGTGACAACGAGGAAAAGAGCAGTTATTACGGCACACACATGACGGAGGAGCGATATCGGTCGATGCTTGGAGAGCATATTCAGAAATACAAGCGGAGGTTTAAGGATACCTCAACTAGTCCTGCCCAAAATCAGGTTGCTGTTCCATCAATCAAAAGTAACACAGGATTAAAAGCTCGCAAGTTGGGAAATGAGCGCAAGGGAGGATCACATGTAGCTGAGACTATATCTGAATGGATGAATGATTCTAATTCTCATAAGCCAGGAAACTACCGTGATGCAGATTTCATACAGCAACGTGGCTCTGATAGGTTTGCCTTTTCTTCTCTGCTGCCTTTTTAGTGCTGGAGTTTTTGGATAATGAATCAGTAAGTTAAAAATGATGTTACCTTTTGTTAACGTCTTGCAGAATTATGTATGAACCTGCATCTTTGGATATTGGGGATGGTATCACTTACAGGATTCCTCCAATTTATGATAAGTTAGCAGCAACACTGAACCTTCCAAGCTTCTCGGATATCCGTGTTGAGGATTTTTACTTAAAGGGTACCTTGGATTTAGGATCCTTGGCTGAAATGATGGCTTCTGATAAAAGGTTTGGGAACAGAAACCGAGCAGGCATGGGGGAAAGTATATCCCAATATGAATCGCTTCAGGCACGACTAAAGGTCATGTTAGCTTCTAATTCAGCTCATAAATTCAGTCTGAAAGTATCTGATGTTTTGAATTCCTCCATTCCTGAGGGGGCAGCTGGAAACATAAAGCGATCTATTTTGTCCGAGGGTGGTGTATTGCAGGTTTATTATGTGAAAGTTTTGGAGAAAGGTGACACCTATGAGGTACAATCAAATGATATGATGAGAGAATTTTCCCTTTTATCTCTATATTCTACCTCTTTAATTTTTTCTTATTTCTTCGTCTTTTGACTGTTTCAGATCATTGAAAGAAGCCTACCTAAGAAGCAAAAGATGAAGAAAGACCCTGCTTTGATAGAGAAGGAGGAAATGGAAAGATTTGGAAAAATTTGGGTTAATATTGTAAGAAGAGACATGCCAAAGCATCATCGGAACTTTACTATTTTTCATCGAAAGCAGCTCATTGATGCCAAGAGGTTCTCGGAGAACTGTCAAAGAGAGGCATGCCCTGTTTCCCCCTTTAGTAGAATTTTTATCTGTCATGTTTGACATTGATTTATGGTATATCTAATGTAGCTTTCTGGTAAAGAACTTTTGATGGTAGATTTTGTATTTTTCTTATTTGCTCTTTAATGACTTGTACTGTTATATTTTTCTTTCAGGTTAAAATGAAAGTTAGCAGATCACTTAAATGGACGAGAACTGCAAGTATGCGCACCCGGAAGCTTGCTAGAGATATGTTACTGTTCTGGAAACGAATAGATAAGGAGATGGTACTTTTCTATTCATCACTGAAATCTATTGATTAATGGTGTTGGTCATTGAACTCTTGAAGATAGTGTATATCGAGAAGACGTCATTTTGTTTGAAGTTCAGTGGAACTGAACATAATAGCCACAACCTCTTCCTTATTGTCCACCTTTACTTTTGAAAACAAGTTTCATCTATGATACTAATGATAGTTAATAAGTTTAATCTATTTGCTTATACATGACTGCAAATATTTCATTGATGCCTGGTCGTCTAACTCTAATGGATAAAAGTCTTGTAATCTTCTATAATGTCTCGCAGTTTTTTCATTGTAGTGGGTACTTACTAATGATTGATTTGGGTGGTATTGTGCACCTTTTCAAACCAAGGTATTTAATTAGGGGATCTGGTATTGCTTATTTTGGTGTTTCTGAGGTTCATATAAGAAGAACTGGGGTTTGTTTATTACTACATCCGGACATGAATATAAGCAAAAGTAACTAACTCATGCTAATTAAGAAAGTTAGTTGCATTTAATTTGCAAATCTCATTCAATAGATGAAATTTATTTACTAAAATACCTTCCATGATATATATTGTAGAATAATACTTTCTATTTTGAAGGTCAAATGGTCAAGGGTATTTTAAAAATGATAGCATTAAATATGATAGAATTAGTTGAGATTTTCTTATATTTTGGACTGCTACAATTTTCTTATATTTGAGTCAGGTAGTATTAGATTAGATATAAGTGTTATTGGTCTTGATGGAAAATGAGTTTTCTATTTGGCAGAGATGCATATCTAATAATTTATGCTTGGAATTATGTTTTAAATTTGAATATTGTCATGCTAGTTCATTTTCACTTGTACATTGTAATTAAATATGCTGTAAATTTTCAATTTTATTCCTTGTAGGTAGAAGTGAGGAAAAAAGAGGAAAAAGAAGCTGCTGAAGCTTTGAGGCGTGAACAGGAGCTTCGAGAAGCAAAGAGGCAGCAGCAAAGGCTTAATTTTCTTATACAACAAACTGAGTTGTACAGTCACTTTATGCAGAACAAGTCAAACTTGCTGTCTTCAGAAGCTTTACCCATGGTAGATGAAAATGCAAATGATCAAGATACTCTGATTGATTCTTCAGAAGCTGGGCCTAGTGAGGAGGAAGATCCTGAAGAGGCTGAATTGAAAAAGGAAGCTTTGAAGGCTGCTCAAGAAGCAGTCTCTAAGCAGAGAATGTTGACAAGTGCTTTTGACACTGAATGCTTGAAGCTGCGCCTGGCTGGTGAAACTGATTCACTTCCACCAGAAGTTGCCGGAGCAAGTAACATTGATTTGCAGACCCCGTGAGCTCCCGCTATCTTTTTATATCTTGTCTTGTGAATACACCTTGGCACTATATGGAAATGTATAAATGTGCTTATTCATATTTGTCGGGAATTTAGAGGTCTGAGACAAGCGATATCGTGCTAATTCTGTATTATTGTATTGCAGCTCCACCATGCCAGTGGCATCCACGGTTCGAACACCTGAATTATTTAAAGGGTGTCTCAAAGAATATCAGCTAAAAGGTCTCCAGTGGCTAGTAAATTGTTACGAGCAGGTTGTTAAGCAATCCGATATGAATTCTCAATGATTTATTTCATTTAGTTGTTAATTTGAAGGCTTTTGCCATCTTTCAGGGTTTAAATGGTATTCTTGCTGATGAGATGGGACTTGGAAAGACCATTCAGGCTATGGCTTTTTTAGCTCATTTAGCTGAGGTAGTTATTTTTTCAGTTCCAGCTGTTTAACTTTTCATGATTATATTATTGTAACTTGTTTGTCCAATGCAGGAAAAAAACATATGGGGACCTTTTCTGGTTGTAGCACCTGCTTCTGTATTAAATAATTGGAATGAGGAACTTGAACGCTTCTGCCCTGGACTCAAAAGACTTCCTTATTGGGGTGGGCTTTCAGAGCGGACAGTGCTTAGGAAAAGAATTAACCCGAAGGATCTTTATCGTAGGTAATGTTGATTTCTCATGCATTTTCTTTGGAGGTAATGGTCTTTTACCTGGGATAGATGTTTCAGAATACTGATCCTTTTTTAAATCAGATATCCCAACCCTAGAGAGATATTTTAATACATATAGATTTGGTGAGGAATGCAGTCTCCCTTGGGGCTTTTGTATTCGTTGTAGAAAACAAGTTGAAAATAAGGATTTCCTTGTAAAACTGATATATGAAATAAACAGAAGGAGATGATGATAATTTTTACTAGTGTAACTTTTGATTTGACTAAAAATTTGAGTGAATTGATGAGTAACGATGGTAGATTTAGAAAGGCAAACTTGAGAAAACTGTGTAAAAAATACTGGAGTATTATTACTATTAGAGTAACATAAACTTTCGTGTCATGAGTTCCCAATTGATTTTTATGGGTATTGTTATTTAGGATGAATTTGGTCAACTTTAGAAATATTTGGATAATATGTAGTTATTGTGGGATAAAAATGAAACCCAAAGTAAATGGATGAAATTTAACTTCGTTTAAATTTAAAACTGAAAAACAAACTGGCCTAAAGCTGCAGTTCCTTTTAATGAAAATTTTGAAAGTTCCTTAAAAGTAGTGCTCTTTGGAAGTTGTGAATCTTTGTGATTGATATGAAATGTTAATATATATTTTTCACTTTAAAATATATATAAGAAAAAATTTGGGTTTTTAAGAAAGTAAAATGGGGAATCCCCTTTCTATTAGTGTAGATATTTGGTTAATATCCATCTGCATTGAATGTGAATCATCTAGATTTTTATTCTCTGGAGTTGTGAGGCTAACACAATATCATCTAGCATTAGTAAAATCATTCTGTTAATTGTTTTGGTCTTGATTTTTCATCTCTCTAATTTCTGTTCTTATACATTGCTTATTTACCAGAGAAGCTAAATTTCACATTCTCATCACAAGCTACCAGCTATTAGTATCTGATGAGAAGTATTTTCGGCGTGTGAAATGGCAGTATATGGTTTTAGATGAAGCCCAGGCAATCAAAAGTTCGAACAGGTTTGTTATAATCTATGTTTGTTGGGTGCATAAGTGAATGACACATATTGTTGACTGGTCATGATTCCTTCCATTTTCTTACTGAACTGTGTTTAATTTTTTGGGTAAATAACACAAAGTACCCTTGAGGTTTTGTTAAAATGCACTAAATACCATAATTAACCCAATATAGCACTCCATTTCAAACAATTCTGTTAACTCTAGGCTAACGAATACTCACGGAATATTCTTTGTTGTTAACCATGATTAACTAACACTACTAGACTTTCTATGAAGTGCCCCCAACATTAGCAGAGGTGAACCCAATGTTAGGCTATGATAGAAAGAGTCACGACATCAGAAGGAACTCATGCTGTGTTTGGATTCTGGGAGCCAATTCTGCATTATTAGAGTTATAGCACCTGTGGGGGGCAAGTACTGCCAGCCACATGACTGCCACTGGCAATCGCAATATCATAAAGGAAAACATAGTAGAGGACATTATTTGGAGGACTTCGGTTATTTTATTCCAACAAACAAGAATCAATTTCTTTGACATTTCTTTAATCGCAAAACAAAACCATTGTTCGAGATCAGTAGAGCCATATGGTCCATATCTGTTATGGCGAACTGTGAAGCAAAGAAAGGAGGTGTGACCCCCGATGGTTGCTTCTCCTTATCTGTCTATGTTTGGTTCAATTTCTGCTGCTTTCCATAAAAATAGTTCATATTCAGGAATGCCTCACAGCTAGGCTCACACTTTCGCTAACCACATACTTGGTTAAACAAACCATGGTTAATATCTGTTATCTGAGAGTAACCAGACTTCTTCAAAATGGGGTGGAGTGGAATTCGAGGACAAGAATGGAGTTTAGTGCAATTTAGCCATAACCTCAAGGGTGGTTTGTGTTATCTACCCTTAATTTTTCTATACGGTGCATGTTTTGGATTTTGATATATATAATTTTGCATAAATTGTTAATTGTATGGTCAATGAAATGTTTGAAGTTTTACATTAACGTCTGATTTTGTGATTGCTGCCCATTTTAAATTATTTTTAATCTAACAGTATAAGATGGAAGACACTCCTGAGCTTTAATTGTCGGAATCGCCTTCTACTGACTGGTACACCCATTCAGAATAATATGGCTGAGTTATGGGCTCTTTTGCATTTCATCATGCCAACTTTATTTGACAGCCATGAGCAATTTAATGAGTGGTTTTCGAAAGGGTATGTATACCTAATTGAAGTCCTTGGACATTATAGCTATTTTCAGAACTATGTTCTCACTATCTTGTGTTCTATCACATGTCAGAATTGAGAACCATGCAGAGCATGGAGGTACTTTAAATGAGCACCAACTTAATCGATTGGTAAGTTTGTCTTTCCTGTTTATAGCACCAACTTAATCGATTGGTAAGTTTGTCTTTCCTGTTTATAGTCATAGTAAGGATACAGCTAGGATGCATTCTTATATGATACTCCCTCTGTTTCATATTATAAGGTCCTATTTGAACAATTATGCTTATTAAGAAAACATGTAATAAAATTAATCAATGCGTTGGTATTTTATAAAAATATGTAATCTCCTTAACTTACCCCTTTCTCTTTCATCGTTGCATTAATTATCTCTCACTATCTCTTTATAAAATCTCATTAATTAAAATGGGCAAACATGGAAAAAAAGTAATGAATGCTCCTAGAAAATTGTATGGGGTCTTATATTATGAAACACTAGTCCAAAAAGGGTCTTATAATATGAAATGGAGGGAGTATAAGATTGTCCTAAGCGGAAATTTTGTGGGGCATATAAATAGCCTATTTTGTGGATTAAGGGCGATTGCTGTGGGTTTGAATTAGTATCGTTCATTGAATTCTTGTCTTCATTGGATGTCAAATGTTTTTGGAATTTTTATATTCACAGTGTAAGTGTATACATAACAGGTATATGATGATTAAATTTTTATTGAATTCTTGTCTTTTGTTGTATGTCAAATGTTTTTTGGATTTGATATATTCAGTGTATACGTAACAGTTATATGATGATTAAATTTACAATAGGATGTGTGATACGGTGACTCTTGTATTGTTGCTCCTTATTATTGCATCTGGTTTTTGTTAAACTAGTTAGAGTTCTTATCATTTTGAATTTTTCGGCTTATATTTCGGCTACTCTTCTTCTAACAGCATTCAATTCTAAAGCCTTTCATGCTGCGACGCGTTAAAAAGGATGTAATTTCTGAACTGACCACAAAAACTGAGGTTACTGTACATTGCAAGTTGAGTTCTCGGCAGCAGGCTTTCTATCAAGCAATTAAGAACAAGATATCTCTTGCTGAGTTGTTTGATCGTGGACAGCTCAATGAGAAGAGAATTATGAATTTAATGAACATTGTCATCCAATTAAGGAAGGTAGATAATCTATATTATTCAAGCTTTCTGCTCCCTGTCTTAAATTTTAGTAGCATAAATTTTGTGTTGATTTGTTTTGAAATAAGGATTGTTGTGTTTCTGTTGTGAGATTTTTTTCCCACCAAGATTGCCCCATAGTAAATATTGTTTTTTAATTTGGTAGGTTTGCAACCATCCAGAGTTGTTTGAAAGGAATGAGGGAAGCACATACCTTTACTTTGGTGAGATTCCGAACTCCCTTCCACCTCCTCCATTTGGGGAGTTGGAGGATGTATATTATTCTGGTGGCCACAACCCCATATCTTATGAGGTACTTCTTCATGCCTTAATAGACTTATGTACTATATCAAACATTAAATTTTATTGGTTTCTCTTCGGCGTTCTTTCCATTTTCTTGATGTTCTTTTAAGTTAGAAGCAAAAACAAAATGTTATACATGTGTCATTTGTGCCAACAGCATTGAATTTTGTGCAATACATCGTTGACATTATAGGGTTTGGAATTTGGATAGGTTACTTAAAGTCGAAACTCGAATGAAAAGAGAGAGAAGGGGTCTTTCAAAATCTTCTCTTAGAAATTTAGTGCAAAATGGTGCGATGATGTCGAATACTTACTCTGTACTCCTATTTAGAGTGTGTTTGTATTATGTGGAAAAATATATTATTTCAACAATTATGTATTTGATCAATTAATTTTATAATTGATTATGATACATTCTACTTTCAGTATCACTCATAGTTATCGATCGCGGATAGCGGTGCGTTGTGGCCAACCCCCAAAACGCTATAGCGGGATAGCGGATAGCGGGATGACCGCTACAGAGAAATTTAGTTTCACTAAAAGGACTAAATATGTTGAGTCATATTATACTCAAATAATTGCATAAAAATTTTAGAATACCTATAATTAAACACACTTTCATTGTTCATGCAAAAACAATAATCCAAATATTCAATAAATCCAAGAAAAAAACAAAAACACTGGGAGAGTGGGAGACAAAACAAAACAGATGGCTGGCTGAGAAGATGCCATTGCAGCAGAATAGAACAGAGGGAGAGTGAGAAACAGAACAAAACAGATAGAAACAGAGCAGAGAGAAAATGCAAACAGAGCAGAACAGTGAAACAGAGCAATGTGTTCACTGCAAAACGCCCTGGAAAATGTCGACTGGAAACGAAGAAACGGTTGGAGGAGACAAAGATAGGAGCGTGCTGCTGTTGCTGTTTGGCTTGTGTTGGTCTTTTGATCGAAGAAACATCGTGGGTCGTGGGTCTTCTTTTTTCGGTTACATGGTCGTGGGTCTTTTGATTGTGCATTATTAGGTTTTTTTTTATAAAATAATATTAGTGTCCTTGGGAAAGACTAAAATACCCCTTTTAGTGAAAAAAAATGAACGTTTCAGAAGGGAAAAAAACCTAGACACACATCATCTTCATCGCGCCGCTACCGGCCGCGATTTGGCCGCTTTTCTCCCTGCTATTGCGCCGCTACAGCCGCGACATCAAAACCGCCATTGCGGCGCCCCACTGTGTCGGAAGGGGGCCGCACCGCACCGCAACGCCGCTATTGCGGCCGCGATGGCCGCTATTGATAACAGAGGTATCACTACAATTTGATTTCTTACATTTAATCAGGCCTGCAATAAAATTTTTAGTAGGTTTTTATTTTATACATGTAAACTATTAGATTATGGTCAGAAAAATGGATTTATAGTAAAAAGGGATCTGTTATGAAGAGGATAGTTCATTAGACAGTAACATGTACACTCGTCGACTCAATGTTTGAGGTTTGAGAAGAATCAAAGAGAAGAAGGATAGAACGATACTGTGTGCATCTAATCACTTTGCTAGTCCGAAATGGATTTTTTTTCATTCCATCTTACCTGCATTCTATTTGTACCTGAGCCCTTGTCTGTTATCAAATGGATGAGCCAAGGTTAATAGGTCCCTTATGTATTAAGTTGGTAAAATTTGATGCACTTGGAAAATTGTATATTGTTTATGCTTACTGTAGATCTAGTATAGATTCTATTAATAGTCCTGCCCTGTGTTCAATACTGTTATACATTCTTTTATACTCAAGTAGTCCCCTGTTATGGATTCTGTTAGATTTAGTATGGATTCTATTAGCTGTTGTAGATTCTGTCAGATCTAGAAGCTGTTAGTTATGACTGATGTCAAGTTGTGATTCAGCTAACTCACTATCTACGTGTGTCTTGTAGTTCAGATTCATTTAGTCAACGAAGAATACACAGATCTTTCACAGCTCGCTTTCTTTCTCTCTGAAATAATTTATTTCTCTTTCCTTTACTCTATTCAATTCTTGAACCATATTTTTGTGCCATTTTGGCTTTTTTAGTGTCGTGTTGATCCTTTGGAGAATCTCGTAGATGTTTAGTTAGTAAATGATCCAAGTCATGATGATGTTGGTGGATCTTTTGCTTTTGTATAGAGTTCTCTGTGTTACCCTGGTTAGTTGTCTTTATTTAATTATGTTAACATCCTATTTAGGTCTTTTTTTTATTTATTGTTTTTTATTTTCCCCACAATTTTTCAGATACCCAAACTAGTCTATCAAGAAATTATGCAAAGTTCTGAAACTCTCAGTTCAGCTGTTGGTCGTGGTTTCTGCAGAGAATCTTTTCTGAAAAATTTTAATATTTTTAGACCAGAAAATGTTCATCGATCTGTCTTCTCAGAAGATACGTATGTTAAAAGTGGTAACTTTGGTTTTACTCATTTGATGAATTTGTCTCCACAAGAGGTGACATTTCTGGCTACTGGTTCTTTTATGGAGAGACTATTATTTTCTATGAAGACATGGGAACAAAAATTCATTGATGAAGTAGCAGATTTTGTTATGGAAACCATAGATGATGATCCAGAATGTAGTTACCTTGAGAAAGGAAAAGTGAGAATAGTCACACGAATGTTATTGGTGCCGTTCAAATCTGAGAATAAGTTTCTCCAAAGAAGATTGCCAATTGGGCCCAGCTTTGCTCCTTTTGAGGCGTTGGTTGTCCCACATCAAGATAGGATTATATCAAATGCAAAGCTTCTTCACTCAGCTTACACATATATTCCACAAAGTAGAGCACCCCCGGTATGTAACGTACTTTATTATCTATTCATGAGTTTTATTCTCCAAAATAAGTTGCTTTTATTTTTACTGTATGATAATTAATTGCTGACTGTGTTTCTTCTTTCTGTCATCATAGATTGGCGCTCACTGTTCAGATAGAAACTTCTACTATAAAATGATTGAAGAATTACATGATCCCTGGGTTAAGAGGTTGTTTGTGGGGTTTGCACGTACATCTGATTGCAATGGGCCTAGAAAGCCAGATGGTCCTCACCATTTAATTCAAGAGATAGATTCTGAATTACCTGTTTCTCAACCTGCTCTTCAGTTAACGCACAGTATTTTTGGGTCGTCTCCACCTATGCGGAATTTTGACCCAGCAAAATTGCTCACTGTAATTGTTTTTATTCTTCTTGTCCATTCTTTCTCATGGATACCCCTTCTTTTGACTTTCATGTTGAACTGATCTTGTAATTTATATAATTTTCTTATAGGACTCTGGGAAGCTTCAAACGCTTGATATATTATTAAAACGCTTACGATCTGAAAATCATCGCGTTCTCTTGTTTGCTCAGATGACCAAGATGCTAAATATTTTGGAGGTATTTTTAAACTTCTCACAATGTTAAACCTTTTGAGGTAGATTATATATATATAAGAAATCCTTTGTTTTAAGATTTTGATCTGTTCAAAGATGTGAAGCATGGCTGCATGGATAAATAAACAAATTGAATTGGTTACTGTGAGAGCCCTTTGGTGTGGGTTGATTGCCCTTAAGTATAATTGGGAAATCGAACTCTTTGGGAAGTTTCAGCGATTTGAAAGTGGATTCCTCCAGTTTGATTTGTCTTTGCTTTTGGCCTCTGGCCCCTTTAATTTTATTTTTTTAAAAAGTGGATTCCTACCATAATGAAGATCTAATTCCAAAGCAACATAATTGTTCTACTAGTCTTCGGCTGTTGGCTTTCAACTTGTATGGGTTTTGTAATGCTGTCTGGTGATTTAATCCTCCTTGCAGGACTATATGAACTATAGAAAATATAGGTATTTTAGACTTGATGGATCATCTACGATTCAAGACCGCAGAGACATGGTCAGAGACTTTCAGCATAGGTAGTGTCTTCTTTGTAATATTTTCATACTGAGCTACTATGGTTAGACTATTGAACATTATGTGTTTAATTATATACCACCGTTGATGATATCTTCTATTTATTTGTTGTAGGTCTGATATTTTCGTGTTCTTATTGAGTACAAGAGCTGGTGGATTGGGTATCAACTTGACAGCTGCTGATACAGTCATATTTTATGAGAGTGATTGGAATCCAACGTTGGATCTACAAGCAATGGACAGAGCTCATCGTTTGGGTCAGACAAAAGATGTTAGTTCCATGTCTTCCTTCCTCAAATATGCATGTCTTTCAATTGTTCTATGGATGCCACGTTGCATATAGTTTGGGATCTTAGCTAGTGGTTTCTCAAAATTTACCTTGCGCATCTGGAACTGTTACATCCCTTCCTCTCCCTGAACCTTGCTCATTGCTCCATTAGAGTGTTTAAGTGCTTAACTTGTTTTTGTTTATTAGTTACTTGAACTGTGTTTTTAAACTTGTAGGTTACTGTTTACCGGCTTATATGTAAAGAGACGGTTGAAGAAAAGATTCTTCTTAGAGCTAGTCAGAAAAGTACTGTTCAAAACCTTGTTATGACAGGTGGTTCTGTTGGTGGCGATCTTTTAGCTCCTGAGGATGTTGTGTCTTTGCTTCTGGATGATGTTCAGCTGGAGCAGAAATTTAAGGAAATTCCTCTTCAGGTCTGTTGTGAGTCTGGTCACCATACTTCATTATTTTACGATATGTTGAATATCCCTCGGACTAATCAAATGAAAAATTAGCAAAATTAGAATTTCAAAAAGCGTAAAATCATTTTGAGAATTTTTCTGATTATGTTTGACCTCGATTATCCTTCCAGGTAAAGGATAAGCAAAAGAAAAAACAAACTATGAAGGGTATTCGGTTAAATGAAGAAGGTGATGCGTCTCTGGAAGATCTAACAAACTCTGTAGCCCAAGGTACTACAGATTATGATCTTTCCATGGATCAAGAGGGATCTAAGCCCAGCAATAAAAAGGTATCGTTATGCTTCTGAACTTTTTTTTTTCTTGAGTGGGTTTTTCTTTAAACTGGTTAAATCTAAATTCATTCGGTTGCAATATAAAATAACTGTTCAAATTTATGTTGGATTTCGTAGTTTTTTGTTAGTTGTTAACAAGGGATGATCTATTGCTTGAGGCATTGTGTGTGGTTGAGTACAACTGCATGTTGCTACTTAAATCTGTTTGCCCAAAAAAAATCTAATAGAAATCCTGTGATAAGGGATCTTTGGGTAGTTTCATTGCATTAAGTATATCTATACTGTTGCTTGCAGAATGCAAGAGGAAAGAAACAATAGCTGTTACTTCTATAATGTAACACAGCTCTCTGATTAGTGCATCAAAATAGATTGGCTAGATCTTACATGGATTGCGATTAAATATAAACAAATAGGTTTGAGTAATCACAGGGTTTATTTTAAGGATTTCAGATGTCAAGAATTTTCAAGAAAATTGGAATGCCAATATATGTAAGTCAGAGAATTCGTGCCCCTTTGCCCCTTCAAAAAAAAAAAAAAAAAAAACCTTTCCATTTAAAGGAGTTGTGAAATTTTGAAACCAAGTGTTTTCTAAGGTAGCATTTGTTAGCCGAATAGAACAAGATTTGTGTTTGGTGACCCATAGAAGATTAAGGCCATGACTTATTTGCGTTTTTAGTGTCTTTTAACATAAAAACATTGTGTATAATATACGTATAACCCTACTTGGTAGTACAACATAAAAAATTAAACAAAAATGGAATACTTTTTTTTATTAATATAATTATATAATAATTTTAAAATTTATTTATTGTTATATTTATATTTTATGGAAATATTTTTAAATTATTAAATACAGAATTTTTATAAGAAATATTGTTATTAAATATACTTTCAAAAATAATTATTAAATATAACTTATGTTAAATATATTTTCTATTATATAAAATTAAAAAAAAATTGTTTTTTAAAAAATATATTTTAGACAAATAAAAAATAATTTAAGTTTAAGAAACTTATGTCTATATTATTTTGTCAATAAAAGATGACTCATTGAGAACAATGATAATTCTGTGTTTTGTTGTGTTCTCTTCGGTTTCACCATTTTGTGTGAAACCAAAGTGTTCTGTTCATTTGACTTAGTGTCATGTTCCATTCTCCTCTACTATTGTACCACCGGTTATTTTATATGCTTTTATATTTATTATCAGTCATTTGACATGTATAATTCAAACACAAATATATCCATTTTATTTCGTGATATGAAAACCATTTAATCATCAATTTGGAAGGGGTGTCTCTATTGAATAAAAGCATAGAATAGAAGTAATTGTTTAGGGGGTTATGTGAGAAATTAGTTATAGATTGTAATTTACTCTGGAGGGGCATTTTGGTCTGGGCTGTAATTTATTGTTTTTTTGGTTGCAAACTGAATAAAACATATTCCTTTCCTTCTTTTCTTTGGTTCCTTTGAATTCTCGTGTGTTGCTATCGAACTCAGATACTACCTTAGAATTTGGGCTGGACTAAATCGACCCCTTAGCTTAACAGGTATGGCTTGCTTAAATTTATTAGAACTAATTTGGCTATGTCTCCAGTCATTGTAAGGCTTCAACACTTCCCTTCTTGTGAATTTTCTTCCTCTATGAAGTCCTAGTCAGCAAAGATTTCTACAATTCGCTTATGCGAGAATCTGGTAGTTTAAGCATTAACAGAAGCTAGACAATGGTGAATTAAATTTAAAAATTTAACCAGTCAACTTCAGTTTCGAGATCATTTATGCCTGCTTTTCTAAGTTTTCAGATGTTCTTTTTGTCATGTTAAGCTGTGGTTGACAGGTTAGTGTTTGTTCAGTTAGGGGCTACCTTTGTAGAATTGACTGGTTTTTTGTTTCCAATTTGCGTACTCATAAAATCTCGGGCCTCAAGTACGTGATACTCAAATAAACATCTGTGAATTGAGTAGTGTAGTTTAGTAAAAAAAGAAAAATAATCTCATGCTTTTCACCAAAATATCAGATGTTTCGAAGAAAGAGACTGCCATGTGATTTCTGATGTTTCTCTGATTTAGATTTTTTGGGTCTTGTGTGGATAAAACTGTGGATAGGTTTTGGCAGTAGAGTAGCTCCCATAAGTATCCAAACATGCTCTCTTTTCAGCAACATCCTGTGACAGTAGATGATATCCATATCTGTAGTATTCTGCTTCCCTTTTCATTCATTTAAATATTTGAGTGATTTAAATTTTGCCAATGTTCGTCAAGGTTTAATCATTGTTACTTTCAACCTGGTAACATAATCTCTATTTGCAGAGAAAAGCTGCCTCAGATAAGCAAACTTCGAGACCGAAAAATTCTCAGAAGATGAGTGAATTCAGCGCTACGCCGGTGGACAATGAATTGGATGATGTCCACATAAATGCTGATCTTGTGGCTCAGAAACCCAAGAGACCAAAGAGGATAAAGAAGAACACTAATGAGAAGTTTGAAGAGGCTTTTGCTGGGACAACTACCATGGTCCCGGAGCAGACCCAATTTCTGCCTCCACAGGATTTCAGCGCCGGAGGTTCTATAACAGCAGAGTCAGGCCAAGACACCTGAAGATGTAGTGACTCCTATAACCTTACCCAGAAACAGAGTAAATTCACTTTCTATCAGCCCCATGGTTTGATATTTTTTCGGAGGATTGCTAAATTACCTCTCTAGTTGATCAACAAAATCTAGTTCCCTATTTCTTGGATCTTGTATCACTGCAAATAGTGGCAGCAAAATTGAGTCAAGAAAAGCGAAGTTGTTGTATATCAAAGTGTTTTTTTTTAGGGTCTAAATATCTAAGGTTGTTTATAGCAGTCTTAATCATAGGTTGGTTAGTGAACTGCCCCACTTCCACTTTGTAACCTGGGCTTTGTAGTCTGTACATATTGAGATATCCTCCCTAGTTTTTCATTTTTTTAACATAAAGCAATATTTTCTTTTTCGGTAAACAACATAAAGCAATATTTATGAGTTCAATGATAATTACTATACAGTAGCATTGCTACTCTTGTTAAGTCTATTGCATGATATTAGCAGCCTATAAATAATCAAAACTATACAGTAAACCGCGTGATGCGCGGACGTTGGATGGAACTTATTATATATAAAGCTTGCATTAAAAAATAAAATTTATGTAAATACTTAATTTATATAAACTTGCAATTCATTTATAAAATTTGTTACATAATTTAAAACATAAATGGTAGTAAAACCTTGATGAGTGAGAAAATGCATCATATATTATTATTTAAGTAATGATTTTCTATTGAAAGTTAAGATGTTTATTAGTATTTTTCTTTGATTAAGTTGAAGAAGAATTTAGGAATTTTAAAATCCGTCATCAATTTCAATTGAGATATTGTCTATTTTGGCTTTTAAGGCTTCATGAATTTATCAAAAAAAAAAAGTGTTTTGGTGATTGAGAAGGGGTAGAATTTATAAGGTGTTTGTTATCTTGTCTTCTACTTGATCTATTGGATCTTTATTTGGTCTAAGAGCATATTAGTAAATTAATGTAATATAATATGTTGTAAATGACATAAACAATAAAAACGTCAATCAAAATTGTTAAAATATTAAAAGCTTAGTAATTTAAAAATTGATGTATTAAATCTAAAATGTTTTATTTTTACCACTAAATAAATTAATTACCTTCTTACTAATTGAATATAAAAAAGAATAATTAAATATAATCTAAAATGCACATTATTATTGTTTTCATTATATATTAAAGTTTTAGTTATAATATTATCATTTGTATTTTTTTATTTAAAAATGATATAATATTATTAATATTTTTTATAATAGCAGTTTAAAGGGGTTAATTGTGGGGAAAAAGAATAAAAGAGTGAGTTATTGATGAATGATGAGCATGTTATTAGTAATTGAATTATGCCACATAATTAAAAATGTTTATGTGACTAAATGTTAGGCAAGGATTTGTTTGATGTGTCAATTGTAAGGTTTTGACTTTTCTTTTTAATATATATTAGACAATTACCCGCGCTATGTCAATGGATGCAAGAATAAACAGATCATGGATAATATTGTTCATAGTTTATAAAATTGAAAATCAATTTATTAAATATGTCAATAACTATGAAACTAAATTTGTAATTAATATAGAGGAAAGAATTGTTGCATAATAACTCGAAATAAAATTGAATAGAATTGATAGAGTATTTTTAGGCATATTATCATACATATTTTTACTATAATCTTTGGATTTATTTTAGGAAGATGATTTCTTTTCCTTTATTTTTTTTTATAAATAGAAAGATGACTTCATATTGAGACATATTGAATTTGATATGTTCTTTTTTTTTTAAGCTTTGAATGAAAATTTTGTGTTATTTAAATATTCTATGTTATTGAATTATATGTCATTTTTTCCTTATTTTGTGATAAAAAATAACTCTTCATCTAATATTCTTCTTAAGTTGTTTTTTAGGAATGAATCTTCTATGTTAATAACTTTGAAAGAAAAATATATTAAATTTTTAATTTTTAATTAATTTTTAATATATTAATTTTTATCTTTATGATCGGCTCTCCCAAAAATTATCGTCTAGCTCCAACCCTATAAATGGCAATTTATTTTTAGTGACTCTCACCTCTCATTTAATATGTTTCTTATATATGAACTTAGTTTGTCATGTTATCATATAACCTATTGAGAAACTGTTTTTTTTTTCTTTGGGTCTTTAATTCTCTTGTTATACAACTTAACCTCATTTGGTGTCTAGATAAATGCCTTTCACAATGTTTTGATAATGTGCAAAATAAGATTAAAATACTAATGTGGCACACTAACATTCAAATTGATGATGTGTCAAATTTCTAGTTATGATTCTCACTTTAATATGGTATATAGATAGAAAAATGTATAGATAGATGATTTGAGATTACTTGTGATGAAGTTCAAAAGTACCTTTTTTTAATAATCTCACATAACAAATAATAGTAATTCAACTGTAATATCGAGCATTAGAATTAGAAATCTGGAAGAAGAGGGAGGGTTGGAGGGGGCAGTGTGAGGGTACGTGAGTAATTTCGTTATTTATTTATAATTATTTTATTTAACATTTATGTGCTATACCTTGTGTGACTAAATACTACTAGTACCATTTAATACTCTTCAAGAACTAAAAAGATTTACTTCTTAAAATGATTACTATATTCTCATGCATGGCTTCAATTTCAGTTTGGTGCACAATTTCTACTTTGTAACAAAAAAAGAAAGAAGAAAAAGGAATTACCTACCTTTTATGGGAAATAAAATGAAATTGAATTTTATTCTTAGTTTTGTTTTATTAGAGTCTTAATTAAGCCCTTGTCCAAATTGCCTTATGGGTGGCCTAACATTGGTCTCTGTCATTGACTCTGGATCAAATCTTCCACCATTTTCTATCATTTAATAATCACCATTAAGCTTTTTATAAATTTTTTATTAAAATTTTGTTATCCATCCATTGTCTGTTAGAGGAGGAATTCGTTTATACCGATGTAAGTTGACAATAATACTTATTCCGTCAAAAAAAATTTGTCGAATAACTTTATGAAAAAATATAACGTTAAATTTGTAGTTCTTACCATATAGATTATACTACATCTAGTCCTTTTTATATGACCTTCTAACCAATTCTGGATTAAGAAAACTACTAATAACCTTATTTAATATCTTATTTTTTTCAAAAAAGTAGTATACAATTTACCAAATTTACTCTTATTTAAAGTCAATTTTTTTAACAAATGCATTAATCATACCACTATCCTTTTATTTATTACAAGGGTAGACAAGGAAAAAACCAATAATTATCTCTTGAATTTTGTAAAGAGTCTTATATATAGGACCAACAAATTTCCTCTAAAGAGTCTTATATTTAGGACCGGAGATAGGATATGGTAATCCAAAATTATTTAATACTCTATTAATATAATACAATATAGATGTAATATATAATTTTTGAAAAAGCATGAAAGTAACAAATATGTGATTAACTTCTTAATGTTAATTTTTGTTGGCAAATGATATTTAGTGCCCTAAGGGTACTATTTAAGAGCCTAAATATAGTAAAAAGGTATTAGAATGTGTAGTTTTTTATATTCCCGAGAGACGGGACAATGTGCTCTTATGATTGTTTTTCTACTTCTAATAACTTTATCTAATGTCCTTAGGGCACTAGATATCAAGACCCATTTTTTTTTTATGAATTATGACATGAATAATCATGGTCATGACTCAATGGTCATCAATAAAATTTATAGCATATATGAAGTTATTGATCATGTAAAAGTTGGTATCAACTTACATCGGTGTAAACAGATTCTTCCTCTTTGTCTCTTAGAAGAGGGATTTATTTATATCAATGTAAATCGATACTTACTTTTACACCGCCAATAACCTTTTGCCGAATGACTTTTTTTTTCTTCATAAAATTCATCATTAGATTTAAAGTTCTCACCATATAGATCTTTTATGTAAAGTTTTACGTCAATTCAAAATCCTTTAGTTTCTTAAAAAGATGTAATATATAGTTTCTTAAAAAGCATTAAAATAACAATTATGTGATGAACTTCTTAATGCTGTTAATCTTTTATGAAATTGGACATGAATTATCAACATAATGTATGCTTATGATTCAATGGTCGGACTGATAAAATTCATAGCGTATACGAAGTTATTGACCGTGTAAGAGTTGGTGTCGACTTACACTCTCAGTAACTTTTTGTCTAGTAACTTTTTGTAAAATTCAATGTTAGATTGAAAGTTCTTACCATATACTCCCTCCGTTTCTATTTAACTGTCCGGAGAGAGAAAAAAATCTTGTTTCTATTTATCTTTCTACTCATATTTTCAATGTAACACTAATTGTACTTTTATCGATACTAACCTTATGTTTAATTGGAGGCTAATGAATGTCTCACTATTCAACAAATCAAACAATGAGAGATAAAGGATATTATGAAAAGTTCAAAATTTATTTTGAGAAAAACTATAACAATTATTACATTTCATGTGTGATTTTCTCTTTTCGAACAGTTAAATAGGAACGGATGGAGTAGATGATAGGTTACATTAACCTTTTAACCTTTACATGTGTTCTTATTTTTTATTTTAATCCCTATTAAAAAGCACATTTATTTTAGTTCCACCACAAGCTTTTTTTTACAAATAAGCCATGAACTTGGTAACAAACTAACACTATTAGTCTCTATAATGGTCTCCTAGTAAAACTAACAATTTTGTCCTTATATATGTTTTGATTTATCGTTTTAGTCCCTATACAATAAAAAATATTCCTTTAAGTCTCTATACATATATTTTTTATGATAGGTCTTTGTGTTGCATTTAACGTTTAACGCCATTAGTCCCTTAAACGTAATTTATTATGACCAATAACATATTGACAAGTGTAAGGCCGTCGAGTTAGATTGTTCTCTCTACGAGTTTGGCGTTTCCTCTTTGGTGATGAAATCAATGGTGGGCTCCAAAAGAAATAAGGAGCAATGACAAACCGGAATAATCACCTTTTTGTCTCAGTCGGGCTCCAAAAGAAATAAGGAGCAATGACAAACAGGAATAATTACCTTTTTGTCTCAGTCTACGTTGATTAAAATTGAAAATTGGTCCAATTTTAGTGGTTTTTTGGTGACAAAAATATGACAACAGGAAAGAAATGCAAATAGAGATGCATATAGGACTAAAAAGTTTTTTTTTTACTAAAACAAAAAGAGAAACGTATAAAGACCAAATGATTTATTCAGATGGCATGGAAGAAATATAACGACATGAACTAAAATACAAACAACGACTGGTATAAAAATTAAATTTTTATGTATAAAAACTAAAAAAAATGACAACTATATATAATTTCACGTTAATCCAAATTCTTTCAGTACACTTACACTTCAATAACTTTTTCCGAATAAATTTTTCAATGTCAGCAAATTTGCTTTACTATCATTTTTATTTTTCACTCACTCTTATCTAATTTTAGTTATTTTCATCGTAAATTTGAAAAATCTAACACTCCCTCAAACACAGGTTAGCTCAATAGACTTTGACATTAAGAAAGGAGAAAATATTAGTGCATGAAGGAATCATGTGTGTACAATAATTGAAGGCAAATTATCACAAAAATAAATTAATTCAATATCCTATAATTAACGGGTAGTTTCCCATGAGTTAAAAAAACTCAAGGTATACCAAAATCATCACAAATTGTGAATGACCCCAGAATGAATAACTCTAATATTCTATTTTTTCCTAATAACTTTTTTTTACAAGTATAGTAACATAGTTTTGCATTAAGATTTGAATAGAAAAAAATAAGACAAGGTAAAATTAAGTTCTTCCTCCCGATCCTAAATATAATATAAGTTATCTTATAGAAGAATTTCTTGATTTAAAATATAAGTCACCAACTAACTTATACTCTTAATAGATAATTTCTATTTTTACCTTTTTTATAATTTTTAAAAATTTAATTAATAATGAAAATAAAAAGATAGTGAAATAAGAGAGAGAATAAATTATTAATTAAATTGAAATATTTATTAACACATTTATTTAGGAGTATAGTTGAAAAAAAATCTTATTTTTTTAGATAAATTTGATAAGTTAACTTTTATTCTTTAATTATAATGATAATTTAGTTAGAAATGACTTATATTTAATATCGGAAGATGAGAGTAGGGAGGAACATAAGAAGCAGAGAACATTTAATATGCATCCATCAACCAGAAAAGAAAGGACAAAAGATTATTGAAGAAATGTGATTATTGGGAAGATAGGGCACATGACATGAAACTATGGGCATGCAAAGTCACAATATTAATGACCGTTGGGGAAGTTGGCCACACCAAAAACACTCTCTTTAATTTAATGCCATTCCCATTCATTATTAGTACTATTGATTGGTCACACCCATCTCAACATTACTACCATACCCCTAATTTTATTGCACTCTCATTTATTGATTCGACGGTCAGTAGTTATAAGGAGGGATTTGAGTCATTTATTTCATTTAATTTTTGTGTAAAAATACGATTAGTAGTAGTTTAGATAAAACTCTTGAGATGCTGGAGAGAACAAATGCAGGAGAGAATTTGCTTCCTCATTTATCTAATTTTAAGTTTAACTTACTGAAGCTTTGTTGAATTAAATATTATTTTACTATATGACTTTAATGGAATTTCAATTTCGTTTGTACTCTATCGTTTAATTTAGGGTTATACGGTTAAGAATTTAGGAATTAAATTAATTTTTTTAAGAAAAATTAAGAGATTAAATTGAACTTCCTATAATAAATACTAGAACCTACTTGAATTGTTTTTTTTTTTTAATTTAGAATCAATGTTAAGTAATGTCATAAATATAACTGAATAACAAAATGTAATTTAAGAGACTATAATAAAATTTTATAAAAATCGAAGACTAAAATAAACAAACTTAAAAATTTTAAGAACTAAAGTGATATTAACTCTTTTGTTTTATTACTATTTTATATTTTCAGTGTGGTATAATTAATAGATAATCAAGTAAGAAGATGAACTGAAGGTTGAATTCTAGCTATATATATAAAGAAAAAAATTTATTCAAAGAAGCAAAATTTATTTAGATGACTTTTATGGCTTGAAAATATTAAAGTCAATTTTACTTACATTTTCATCTTCGTATTTTTTAGAATTGGAATAGAAAAACTGAAAATGACCAAAAACAACATTTCCTATCATTTTCAGTTTTTCCTATATAAGTTCCAAAAAAACATGAAATACAATTAAAAAAAACTTAAAATAAAAATACAAACCAAATAAATCTAAAGTTTTGGAAGATACCCTAACTAAACAAGTTGACTCCAACTTTGTTCATTTTTTTTAGCATAAATAAACCCTAAATATGTTATTACAATTATTTATCATTTTGTTTGGTTTTTTACTATGGTTTAATTAGCTTTCCCTCCAATAAAGTCGGCTCCTAAGATTAAAAAGTTAGGAATTATAGTGGGGTCATGAAGAAGGACTATCCATAACATAACATTGTAGTTTCCAACACGAAACTTTTTTTTTCAAAAAAAAAAAAAAAAACCACAAAAGTTTGGATTTTTTTAAAAATATTTTTATTGGCATTTGCCGCGTCTTATAGTTGGATAGTAGATCAACAAACAAATACTTACTTTAGACGGAGAAAACAATGTTCTGATTTCATTTTATTTCTTTCTTTTTCTTTTTTCCTTCGCACGTGCACTGCTTAGAAACAAAAATAAAAAATAAAAAATAAAAATTCACATATATGTAGTAGATATCATAATCATGATTCATGATTCATGATTCATGCATTGCATTTGCATGTTTGAATTAAATTTTGTAATAAGCTTAATTTTCTTTCTGGTCAGAAATTCTGGAATGACCCCAAATTAATGTTCAGCTTCTGGTCAAGCAATATTTCACCTACAACAAGATTTGATTTTCCAATGCTGCATCTCTTGTAAGAAAATCTCATTCTTATCTTCTACTTTAGTAAAAAATTAATTAAATAAATTAGGTTGTTGGGTAAGAAGAAAGAAAGCCAAACACACAAGTTATATAATAGGAATCTCTTCTTATAAAATCACACTCACCCTTCTTAGAACCAAAAACCATTCAACATATCACCCTTTTTCTTCTTTTTTTTTTTGAATTTTCTTTTACAATTTTGTATCAAATTGTTGCATTGTAGAGCATGGTTGGAAGCATAATGGGGAAAGTTAGTAGTATTAGTGGAACATTCTCAAATGGATCTATTCAGAATTGCAGCAATGGATTATCACTAGAGGAAAAGCTAGATGATCTAAGAACCCTAATTGGAAAACCCAACAATGATCCATTAAGAATTGTGAGTGTAGGAGCAGGTGCATGGGGAAGTGTGTTTGCAGCACTTTTACAAGACACATATGGCCAATTTAGGGACAAAATCCAAATCAGAATTTGGAGAAGACCAGGAAGAAGAGTTGATAGACTCACAGCAGAGCATCTCTTTGAGGTAATTAACTCAAGAGAAGACGTTTTGCGGCGGCTGATTCGCCGCTGCGCGTATCTCAAATACGTCGAGGCGCGGCTCGGGGATAGGACCCTTTTTGCTGATGAGATTCTCAAAGATGGGTTTTGTTTGAATATGATTGAAACACCACTTTGTCCCTTGAAAGTGGTTACTAATTTGCAGGAAGCTGTTTGGGATGCTGATATTGTTGTTAATGGCTTGCCTTCGACCGAGACTCGCGAGATTTTCGAAGAGATTAGTAAGTATTGGAAGGAGAGAATTTCTGTGCCTATAATTATCAGTTTGTCTAAAGGGATTGAAGCTGCTTTGGAGCCTGTTCCTCATATTGTTACTCCTACTAAAATGATTAACCAAGCAAGTAAGAATTTTCATTCTTCTCTCTTTGTATGTTTGTTTTTCTTTTTGATACTTATTTTTGGCTTGTTTGTTTAATACTAGATAAGGGTATTTTTGAATTTTCTATTAAACTAATCAAACTGACTTTAATCTTCGTGTAACGATGATTATGATGTTTGAGTTATCAGATGATGAAAGTTAGTTAGCGAAAAGAAAAATGGCTTCAAATTAGCATTGAGTCAACAACACATCACTTTCATTCTGTTGGGAAATTAACGATTTGATTCAAACTCGAGTTTGATCAACGGAAATTCAAACACACACTAAAAATACATGTTTTCTGGTGCCATTTTGCCAGGATGGAATGTGTGACCAAGTGTGATATTGTGTTTTTCTCTCTTGTTATTCTTTTTTCCCTTCAATTTGATAATTTAGGTCAAAACCAGTGCAATCTATGATGATAGATGATTTCATTTGGAGAAAGACTTGTTTAGACACTATGTCTAAACTCTGTTTTAAAACTTGTTCTATGATTATTTTAATATTATTAGAAGCTTCTTATTCTTTATGTCTAAGGATGAGGGTTTTAGGTTTATGCCCAAATAAGAATTACTCTTTCATGAAATCTTGATAAGTAAGGAAATGACTACAATATTTGATTTTCGTCGAGTCTACAACTGAAAGATATTCAATCTTCCATGTTTAGTAAATAAAGTTGATGTTGGAGAAGTAGGATCAGATTCAATTCATTCATATCAAGGATGAAAATGAGTTTATTGCACATTTCATGATTAAGTTTTAACTTTTGATCACTACTGCTAGAGTTAATCTTCCTTTTAACTTTGTTTCATCTGAAGTGTATCACAAGAAACATTTATGATAATTGTCTGACTCAGTTAAACTTATCTGCTACCTAGAATTTGTTTGATACCAAGCAATTGAAATTTGCATCCTTTTTTTTAAGTCTTTATTACTCTGTTTGATTTATTGCATAAGAATTTTCATTATCACAACCTTCTTTCATTGCAAAATACATTTGCTCCTTCTCTGATTCTATTATATATTATATATTCTTTAAAATGCAAACTTGACAGCTGGAGTGCCAATGGAGAACATACTCTATCTCGGGGGTCCAAACATTGCTTCAGAGATCTACGACAAGGAGTATGCGAATGCTCGAATATGTGGAGCTGAGAAATGGAGGAAACCTCTGGCCAAGTTTCTACGACAGCCGCACTTTATCGTCTGGGACAATAGTGATCTTGTCACTCATGAAGTCATGGGTGGCTTGAAGAATGTCTATGCAATTGGAGCTGGTAAGTTTCAAATTAGTTATTATTGCTTCATATTTAATGCCAAACTTGCAGCAATCTGTGTCATCATTTTGTTGCATGTGTGATGTTGTTTTGTTTCATTTGCTGTTGCTTTGTTCTCTATTCCATATAATTAAGCTTTTTCTAGAAAAGCAAACTAATACAAAAAAAAAAAAAAAAAAAAAAAAAAAAAAAAAAAACCTAGGAAAGCATACTCATGCACAATTTTTTTAGAAGCAAAATGAAATGAAACGAGTATGAGGAGTACTCAAAACCCATTAAAGAGTCATGACGCTGAATAATCAGCGAAATCCTCTAACAGGTGATTGAAATGCATATCAATTACCTAACAACTGCAACCACTAAAAAACTGTCTAGAAACATACCTCTCCGTCTAAAAACGATGAAAATCAGTGTCTCAAATCTGGTGCAAGCTTACAGCTGATAAAACAGTAACACAGCCTTGTAATAGTCCTTCCTTGGTTGATTAACACCCTTATTCCAGAACAGAACAGCTGCAGAGTAGCTTGAAAAAACTTTGCTCTTGAGCCAGTTTGGATGAGTTTCTCAAAAAGTGCTCGTATCGTAGGAGTAGAAATTTCAAAAGTCACAAGTTGTTTCTATGTGCATTCCAAGGGTTAGTTTCTTAAATAATCTCAAGTAGCTTTAGGAAAGGACGAAAGGTTAAGATAAGGAAACTTATTCGAGAAGTTAGCATTTGTAAGATATGTATAACTAGCTTGTGAACTTTGAAAACTCTAATGTTATAAGCATTTCTGGAGAAGCTTGTCCAAACAAATGCATATTATCTCCCACAAATATTCCACAATTCAAAGAAATTACATAAAAGAAGAAGCATATGTGACTTGATAACAATAAATTCTACAATGTCAAGCCACAGAACATGTGTTTCTCGGAAAAGTATTTCGCATATGTGACACTTATTATGGTAAATTTTACTAAGGATTTTAGGTTTCCTTCACATGCATTTACATTCTGTTATTTTATTTTTCTTTTTTATGCTGTCAGGAATGGTAGCAGCACATACCAATGAGAGTGCAACCAGCAAATCTGTATACTTTGCACACTGTACATCAGAAATGATATTCATTACTCACTTATTGGCCGAAGAGCCAGAGAAACTTGCGGGGCCATTACTGGCCGACACTTATGTGACATTGTTAAAAGGCCGTAACGCGTGGTATGGCCAGATGTTGGCTAAGGGTCAGTTAAGCCCTGACATGGGTGACAGCATTAGTGGCAAAGGAATGATTCAGGTATGTTTTTAGAACAACAATTTTACTTGTCCAAACTCTTATAGTGTGTTCCTTTGTTGTGCCAAATTCATCTTTGAAATGTGAATGCATGAAATAAATAAGGGATAGTAAATAAAGACAACCAATTAATATTTCATTCTTCAAATGTGTAAACAATGTAAATAACAAGTTCTTTGTAAAAGGTGAATGTGACAAACACAAGCCTTGAAATACATATAGGATGCTTTTGAGTATTCTGAAACAGAAAAAAAGATAATTTTGGGTATTCATACTTACTATAGCTTATTATTATTATAATTATTTATTATTTTAGGCCTTCATTTAAGTTCCAATAACTAAAGAAAAATGCTAACCCTGCCATATATTTATAGGGAGTGTCTGCAGTGCAAGCATTCTTTGAACTTTTGAGCCAATCAAGCTTGAATGTGTTGCATCCTGAAGAAAACAAACCAGTTGCTCCTGTTGAACTCTGCCCTATTTTGAAGACACTATACAAAATATTGATATCAAGGTAAATTCCTGCACTAATCATTAACTATATCTTTTAAGAATTTTGTTGTTACTCAAAATGAATTTCAGTTGAATTTCTTATGATTCAGAACTCTGTAGAATTTTGAACACTTTCAACTGAGTACACTACATTTGGAAATCTGTATGCATCTTGGCAATGCACTAAAGATGAATTTCTCATGCTTCTGTTGGATTTCTCAGGGAACAGTCATCACAAGCTATTTTAAAAGCTTTGAGGGACGAAAATCTGAACGATCCTCGCGAACGCATTGAGATTGCGCAAAGCCATGTTTTCTACAAGCCTTCACTTCTTGGACAATCTTGATTGTTTTTCCTTTTTTTCCTTAGCAGAAACAAATGTGGATTGAATACATTTGTCTAAGGGAATATCCTAAGGGAATATTGTTTTGTGATGGATTTTTGTATAACATTATATTATTGTATGTATATATGTCAAAATTATAAGTCACTAAGCAATTGGAATTGGACTGATAATTCCCAAACGCTGCATAGTCTATCATTATGCAACAAATATAGCTGAGAAATCATGGCCAAAATGGGAGAAACATTGTTTTTTTTTTTTTTCATTAGTTAAGAGGAACAAGTGAGGATGAGCTACAAAGGGAACCCTTCTTGTTTGGAAAATTAATGAAGGGAAGAAATAAAAAATCTTTAGGTTATTTGGAAGTCAAATTTTATAGGCTTTCTTCTTTAACACAGTTTTTTATTTTTATTTTTTTATTTTACTCAATTTTCAACTTGGGAATTTAAAAATGATACTTTGAGCAACTTTGGTGAGTGATACATACAACATGAAAGCATATCAAACAAACTACAAATCTCATGTGGAATGATAATGGAAAGTATTGGCAAGAAGTTTGATATACAGTATGATCAACATTGTAGACATTTATTTAAAATGAAGCATTTAATTAAAAATGTATTTCTGAATCACAGGCATATCAAACAAAGTTATGAAAGAAAAGGTCAACTAAAAGGCCTAAAAAACTTATCAACAACTTACACAACTGAAATGAGGTGTAAGTTTCAAGATACATTAGTAAAGAGAAGAGATTGGAAAATATGAATTATGAACTCAAGTCTATAATAAGTTAATAATCTATATTTAAGTGAATACAGTATGATCGGTACTCGAAATTTATATAAATTTTCATGTAAAAGTAAATGATCTTTTCTCTAAGAGACTAAATGTAACCTGGCTCAACCCACTCGAATTGGTCGGTAAAACGAATTGGCTTACCTAAACAAAAAAAAAATCTAAAAAAATGTAAAAATTAAAAAAATACATTCACCACTAGTATAACTTATAATTCACCACCAGTATCATAGCATCAATTGGATTTCTTTTTCTAGTTGTTTGAATTTTAAAAGTCAATAAGAATAATGTTATGATGTTAATTAATTGATTGAAGGCCTTGTGTTGTGAGCGAGAGACGTGATCACGTGAGAGTCTTGTGAATGATTTTTTTTTGCTATGTGTGAATTTTTTTTTCTTTTGGGTCATTGTTATTGTTAGGCTTAGCCTTATGTCCCCTCCCCCCCCCTCTTAAATGGTGGGTTAAAAGGGCTAACCTGGCTCAACTAGCATTTGACAATGAGTTAAGTAAGCCGGTCTAAATTTATCGACATCCTTAATGGGCCTTTTTTTCAACCCAACCCAGTGGTGAGTCGGGTTAAGCCACATTGGCTCATGAGCACTATAACTCTAATTTAACCAACTTTAGTTTATTTGAGATTTGCTTTGCAATTGGGAAATTGGGATAAGAGTTGGATTTGGGACGAATAACATGATTGTAGCTACTCAAGGAATAAAGACCAATGATTATGAGATTTCTATGAATTCTAGAGCTCGATGCTTGCCTTGATTAGGAATTGCTAAGGAATTAGAATTTCTAATTTGTGGAAAGGATTACCAAGTGCAAGAATTGACCTATAATTGTGTTAGTGAATTCAATTTTCAATGTCATGATTAGAACTTGGATTGGATAAAGATTTTAGGTTGCTAGGGTAAGGATTAGATGAACTCCAACCCTAACTCCCTTACAAATTGTAATAAAAAAATATAAAAAAAATAAAAAAACCTTCATTTTTTACACTTTTATATCTTTGTTGTTGTTGCTTGATTCTTGCTTTTATTGATTTTGTATACTTGAAAAATTAAACACATTCTTTTATATCTTTTGATAGTCTAAATAGTAGTACACCTTGAGAAATTGGTAGTTAAGTCATGGACTTGGTAGGAACAATCTTTTTCTCACTATTTTACTATTGAAACTATTGGTAGATTTGTTATAAATGAAAAAGTCCGATCAAAGTGCTCAAATATTTGTTTAAAATTTGATAATAAGCATAAACAAATATACTTTTAATAATAGTCTTATAGGGAAGTTTATATATGTTTACTATTTTGATCATAACTTCATATGGTTTTAGATTTTGTGCTAAAACTTATTTCATACCAAAATGTACTAAAAGATCTTTCCAATGATTGGTAATTTATTCTAAATGAATAATAAATAAAGAAGTTATAACATTTTGAATTCAGTCTTTATTGCACTTTGAAAAATTATTTTTGTTTACCTTTTTTTATCATATATTTAAAAATTCTGAGTTTTGTTTTGAAATTCAATTTATATGGAACTAGACTCAAAGGTTTACAATGACTAGTCATTTAATTTAAATGAGTGAAAAATAAAGAAGTTATGACCTTTTAAAGATTTTTTTTCATAAAGCACTCGACGTATTGAAATATTATATTCGAATATAAATAACGCAGAATTTCAACGGCTATAAAATTTGGCTCTATTTTTTGCTTTTTATCCCTTTAAAACACCCCCGAACAACAATCTATATATATATATTAAAACAAATAAAGCTAGAAAATTGACATATAAGACAAATTCTTTCATACTATTTTGCTACATTAGTTTTTTTATTTACATGGCATAACCTACTTACAACACCAACTAACTCTTCTTTTCTCCCACCACCATCATTTCTCTCTTTAATCTTTGTTGAGTTGCATCATCTCTTTAACTTGCTATAACTTCTCTTTAAATAAATTGCTATAACTTAAACATGCATTCTCAATAAATATTTATTTCATATTATTAAGAGTTACAAATGAAATAACTAATTAATAATAATAATGTTATAACTAAAATTGAAATATAATTAATGTATTAAAAATTAACTATATTTATTAATATATATTTATTTTCAATTAATATATATTTCAATTAATGTTAATTAGCATTTTAAAATTTCTAAAATTAATACTTTTAAAATTCTTTTAGTAAGATTATAAGAATTTCGCTATGCAAAAGTTAAAAAGTTATTAAATCGTTTCATGATCAAAACAAAACATTTTATATCTTAATATACTAATTTTTAAATCCCTTGAAATTTAATATTTTTAATAAATTTGATTAAAAATTTAAACATTTACATTATTTACTATAAATAAAAATCTACTTAGAATATAACTAAAAAAATTTATAAACTAAAATTTCAGTTACACTTTAGCAGCAAAAACAATAATATGTTTATAAATAGACACATTATTCATCAAAATTATACATCTTAAAGATAAATTATTATCTTTGTATTCTATATTTTTAAAACTATCAATTATAAGTCATAGTGATGTAGAATGCATAAGAACTAAATACATAATATGAGGTTTTTTAGTCATAAAGTCTATGTTTTTAGGCTGTAGAATATCTTCATTCCAAAAAATAGTCATCAATCTATCTCTTCAGAAATACTTTAACCAAAATTAATTTTTTAAAAAAAAAATTAAAAAAGATAAACGACTCATTTATATATGTCTTTTTATATTTCTTCATTTATCTAATTTTAATGTCATACATTCTTTAAAATAATATCTAAAAATCAAATACTTTTGATGTTTACCTAAAATTACTTAGTCATAAAAGTCCGAGCTTTTAGGCTATAGAATATTTTCATTTTAAAAAAAAAATCAACAACCTATTTTTTCATAAATAATTTTATCAAAGTTAATTTTTTTAAAAAAAAATTATTGAGATAAGCATCTCATTCATATATTTTTTTATATTTCTTTGTTTATCTAATTTTAATTTCATATAACTTTTTATACATATTTCATATAATTGTTTAAATAATGTCTAAAAATCAGAACAGTTTTTTATATTTACCTTAAATTATTTTCTTCTTCAATCAAATTCATGAAATTTAATTATAATTAGTTTTATTTTAAGAAAATTATTCCATAAAATAAATGAAGTGTTTTTTTCACTCACGAAATTTTCGTTATAAATCTGTTTGAAATATTTATATAACAATTATATTTAATATGAATTCATATTTATTTAGGTAAATCATTCATATTATAAATTATATTTTATTATAAAAATCTATAAACAACATTATATATTAGTATAACTTTTTCCTGGTATCCGCGCATTGCGCGGGTCACCCTCTAGTATAATATTAAAACAGAGTCTAATGCTAGATTATTGACACATCAGCCTTATAATGTAACACTAGTTGGTCACATAAGCATTTTAATCTCTTTGGCACAATCAAAGTAAACAATCACTATAATCATCTTCTCACTACAATGAATTTCCTAGAACCATGATGTTATAATTCTTTAATTGGGCTTAAATCTCAATTAATATAAAAGAAATGAAGTAGCAAAATGAATTAACTTAATAACCATTTTGTTTTAATAATAATTAGCCAAATTATAAAAAAAATATTTTTATAATTGTAAATAAGAATTTTAAATTTTCAATGGTTAAAATTAACCATATATTTTAATATAATAATTTTAAAATTGCTTAACATCTAGTAGTTTAGTTTACAATATGTTTAGAATATCATTGAAAAATTATTGCAAGTTACTATTTCTACATTTGATATTATTTAGAAAACTATCAATAAAAAATAAATTAACATAGAATACCATAACATTAAATACCTCAACACACAACATGATGATTTAATTATCAATATTTGAACGAGTTGTTTAACTATAGAATATTTTCATTTCAAAAAATTAATCAATAACCTATCACTTTAAAAAGAATTTCCAAGACCAAAAATATCATCTTAATTTTAAAAAATTCTTACTATCACATATTCATTCACATCTTTTTCTCTATATTTCTCCGTCCTTCTTATAATTCAATATTGTATAATTTTTTTTATTATATATAAAATTAAAATACTTTTTATATTTACCTTAAATTATTTTCTTCTTTAGGTCAATTCACAAAAATTAATCTTAATTAGTTTCTTTTCAAAATAAATGTTCTTTAAATGATAATAAATAATTTTTTATTCATTAGGTTTTTACTACAATTTCATTTTCAATCTATTTTACATGAATTATAAGTTTATTTACATAAATTGTTCACATCTTTCGTAAATAATATTTTAAATTTAATAGTCTATAAATAATATTTTCCTTAAATCAATAAAATTCAATCAACCAAATAAATTATATAACATTTTTTTGAAAATGTAAAAAAACTAATTAAAATTTTATATCGTTAAAATTAAACATTTTATAATTTAATATACTAATTTTAAAATTACTTAACATTTAGTATTTTAATTTATAATTTATTTATAATATCACAAAAAATATTTTTACAAATTACTATCTCAATATTTTATATTTTTAAATAAACTTTCAACTAAAGTCAAAGTACATTAACATGTTATACTATAACCCCTAAGACTTCAATACACAACTAGATGATTATGAAATGTCTTCATTCCGAAAAATAATCAAAAAATTATCTCTTTAATAATGATTTTCTTACACAAAAAGGTCATTTTAATTTTTATATTTTTGCTATGACACATTCATATGTGTTTTTTCATGTTTCTCCATCCATCTTATTTAAATATTATGTAATTTTAAAAATAATATCTAAAAATAGAAATATTTTTTATGTTTACCTGGAATTATTTTCTTTTTCAGCTCAATTTATAAAAATGAATTATAATTACTTATACTTTTAATGCAAAAATGTTGTTTTCTAAATAATGATAAAGTTTTAATTTTTCATTTCTAAGATTTTTACCACATTTTTTGTTTTAAACTATTTTCACATAAATCACAAGTTTATTCGTATAAATTATTCATTTCTTTTGTAAAAAATATAATTCAACGTTATTTTTAAAATGAGTTACCGTTTAGTTCATATTACTTGTTACTGTGAAAAACTGCAACTGTTATATCGGTTGAATCAAAAGTTTTGTTTCACCAAGTTGATTGCACTGCAATTTTCCATAATTGAAAAGGTAAAATACAGCACTCCACCCCAATTGTGCAAGTGGATGTTAAATTGTACAAGTTGTATAAACTCGTGGTTGTACATTTTAAGCTCGGAGGTTGTGAAAACAAAGCGTCATTTTGTACAATTCTTGCATTATCTTCTTAATAGTAGTATCAACCCTCAATTCTTCTTATAGCAGGATCAATCCCTAGTTTTTTCTTATCAATTAGAATGAAATTATGCAGTTGAGAGAGGTTGAGGGTAAAAGGTGGCTGATGCAAAGGAACGATTTAGGAGGATGGTGGAGATTAAATATAGTAGTTTTACTCCCTAAATCTTGACACTCATCAGTGAAAAATGCACATTAAAATAAAGAAAGATAAGTTAAAAAAGGGGCAACCATGATTACAAATGAGAATACTATAACAAAATATTGTCTCTATTAATATCCATTTGTAGAATTGGGATAGAGTGCTATTTTTTATATAATTTGGAATGGAGTGCAATTTTCAAATACTTTTGGGGATGGTTAATGTATTTTACCCTAATTTAAGTTATACTATCAATTCATCATAATGGATCTCAGCAGAACATTAATGTGACATGACTACAACGTTTTAAGTCTTCATTGAGGCCAAAATGGCTAACCAGCTAAAGCCCTGCTGTTTCCCATAATTTTAATTACTCCTATATCATCATCATAGTTGATCTCAGGACAACATTAATGTGACACAAAATGGTTAAAATGGCTGCAAGGAAGAAAATCTACACTTCCTTTCATTTACAAAACACACCCCCAAGTATGCCGCCATCTATGGGCTGTACAATATCCTGTCACAAAATCCATTTTGGTTTGCCTGTGTATTATTCATCACTATGTCAGATTTCTATACCGAATTCCACGGAGGCGCCAGACAGTAGACATAACCAAGAAAGATACCAAAAAAAGTAAGACCGAAACCGTTAAACCCGATAGTAAGTTCAGCAGCAACCAAGCAGCTCAAGTAATTGTTCAACCAAAGCTCCCTTTGCAAGCTTATAGTACTTTTTTACGTTACACTCCTTCGCTATTGCCCTCAAATTATTCAATGTCAACTTCTGCAAAGTATTAGGCAGAATAGTTGTGGTCTCCCCATTTGCTATGTCCACCAAGTTAAGAGTTGAATTTTGTATTTCCACAGCAATTGGAAACTCTGAAACTCTTCTTTTCTTCAACTCAGAAAGCTTGCTGTCGTAAAGAACTAAAGCACCATTTTCAGCTTCATGCAGGACAGGTTGCCCTGCTCTTTTAGTATTCTTCCTGTTCATGGACTCGTCAAAAATGGCAACATCAGTACAGGTTTTAGATTTCCGCTGTCTCCTGGTTGATACAATTATGGATGTTTGTGGAATCACATCTGGACAAGATTCAAGTTCTTCTAGGGCAGATTCATCTAAATTGGGTTTCTGCTTTCCTTGAGCTTTTACCTTTGAAGGGAAACCTATACCAGACTTGCTTAAGCTGGTAGCAACGTCAGATTTATATTCTAGTGCTAGTGGTTTATCCTCATCCGTCAGCTGTAACTCACCATACAAGGAACTCTCGGATTGCATCCCTAGCAGTGAAACCAATGCAGCATTTTCAGGACGAATAAGGGTGGCATCGTCAATGTTCAACACCCTATCGGAATTACTACCATTACTTCCTTGAAAGGAGTATTCAGTATCAGTCAAACACTGAGTTTTAGGATAAACAATTTGTAGAGGTACTTCCAAAGAGGCCAGATCTTCATCTGGAGCAACCTTGGTTTCTTTCTTGCAAGCTCTCCGTGTAGTTTTTGGGGCAAAATCGCATAACCTTTTGTCTAAATCAGAATTTCCAGGGTTTTGTTGCTGTGAAGTGCCTAACTTAGAATGATACTTCTTCCTCCCCTTAATGCCAATTGCAAGTCTTGAATCATATGAGCCATCGTCTTTTTCTTTGACATTTGCATTTTCATTCTGCAAAATCTAAGAAAAATAATGCACTGAAGATCTTTTCTTTAAAAAAAAAATGTATGCTACATCCAAGAAGTTCGAATAGAACAATAGAAGAAAAGGAAGACTCGCACCTTAGCTTCACTGGACATATATCCATTGTCTTTGGGAGAAAGCAAATTCAAGATTTGACCTGTATCTGTAGAAACGACTTGACTTTTTTGCATTTCATCATTTTCAGTAGCTTCACTATCTGATGATTCAGATAATTTCATCTGATCAGAATGATCAGGTACACAGCTGATAGCCCCTCTATCAGGACTTCTCACAAGACATTTTGCAGGCAACGCCTGTAAATAAAAAAAAAAAAAAAAAATCATCAGGATTCATAGCAGGTCTCTTGGCTTAGACAAGTTTGACCAGGGATTGAAGGCAATACACATAAATAATCTAAAGAGATATAAATAATTCTCTTTTTGATAAGTAAAGCCCTCAGGCTCTGGTTCAAATTTATCATGCATACAAATGATTCGCAAGCTTATAACTTCATAAAATACAAATAAAAGATAGATTATCGTTGCAAGGACCTGCTAACTACATGGCCTTTTTACCAGGATCCACTCTCTTTTCCTTGGGTTTAAATGCCAAACACTGGTTCATGCTATCAGGAGCCAGTATTTCAACTCCAAACTCTTGTCATGCCAGGAATACTAGACTATATATCCTCTCATAGGACAAGCTCAGCATTTTTTAAAGAATCTTTAAAGGGGCACTTAACATGGAATATTTGACAGCTGATAGTTAACAGTCATAACAGGGAGTACTAAAATATAAGACTCATATGCTGAATGACAGAGGAGTTAAGCCCTAACATTATTAAATTTAGGGAAACGAGATAAGAAAAACTGACTAAATAAATTTCAGATCTTGATTCAAATTTAATATCTTTAATAATTTTCTCACCAGATGTTGTGTGGCTTAAATGACCAAATGTATCAGTATATCTTTTCAAATTAACTTTACAATATGAAGGAGTATGCATATCTTATCAATTGTAGTGAATTATCCAAACAGAAATACCATTACTTAAAATTTGTAGTTTAAAATGACACTTCTCCCATTTCCCAAGTCTTGGTAGATTAAACTTTTCCATGCATTTTTTGTTTCTAATCAAGAAACCTTTTTTCGTGATGGTTCTATCTCCGGAATTGAAAACATGCTTTGAATTTCATCCTAGAGTTCTATCTGAATTATTAAAAGCCCAATATGCTCTCCTCTATATGGTGGCCAGCTACAAGTTCAGGGGATTTGGAGTGGAAAGTTTGACATCATTTGCAGTGTGCTTAATGCTAAATTAAGCGCCACCATTGGCCAAAAATCAGTTTAAGACAACTGGAAAAAAAACTAGATTTGACCAACCACAAAATCATGTGCATCTCTAACTCTTACGTAGATTTCTCTGTAAATGAGAACGAGCATACAGCAAATGTCTAAATCTTAAATTGGATATAGACAAGACAAGCCACAATTTAAATGCCACTATTAGTGACGAATCTTCACTATGTGACTCCAAATACATTCAGATTTGACTCCTCCTAAGTGCAGGGTGCATTTGGTTGAAGTGCACAGTTATGACTATGAGCACTGATTTGATAATATATGGCTGAGATTTCAACAAATACATAGCTGTTGCACATATGCATGTATTCTTTTAAAGTGCATCCCACACTTTATAAGAGCTGAATCCGAATATATCATATTCATTGCCTCAAACCATGGCCTATGTGGGCTAAAGAGAGGTAGAGATTCACTGTTAAATTATTATGTTAAATACTCCTCCGGTTCCTTTTTATAAAAACTTGAAAAAAAAAAAAAAAAAACGTGAATCAATAAAAGTGCTAATATCTAGAAATTGCATTTGTTGCATTGGTATATAAAAAACTTTACCCGTCTTTCTAATTTTACCCTTATTAAAAACTCACATTCACTTTAAAACCCAACTCGACTATTCTCATTAATTAGGGGTGAAAATTAAAAACATAATAAATGCTCCAATTTCCCATGTTAGGTGCTCATAAAAAGGAATACTAGTTTTTTTTTCTAGGTGCTTATAAATAGGAACAAAGAGAGTATAAATGATTTGAAACAACTGAATGGGCAGCAACAGCAAGTAGAAGTGTAAAACAAACATGACAAAAACACATACAATATGCATGGGTCTTAAACAGGTCTAAAAATCCAGACACCAGGGGTCCGAAAAGAAAGATTGGTGTAGCAATCAGTTATTTCATGCAAAAAACGAAAATTCAAAAAAAATAAAGGAGTGCACGTTCACCACAAGTTTTAAAATCTAGACATGCAGGAAGGAAAGTAAGTGCTAGCAAAAACTAAACATAGTAACAGAGCTTTCTCAACCTCAATCTTTTCAGGTATATCTGAACTCTTTTCAAGAAGCTCCACAAGAAGTTCCGATATCCTAGACTTTTCTGATATTCTGCAGGGTTCTTTTCCTTCCTCCTTTATGATTACATTTGAATCAACAATGCCAAAATCTTTGACCAGTGCTTGTTCAGTAACATTTGCAAATGAATTCAAGATGTTCGTATCTAGATGCTGCTTCTAATTCAAGTGAGAAAAACATATATCAGTCACATTCAAAAATCAAAACCAAGTGTCAACAACCAACACTACGCGATAAGATACATGATCACTTGCTAGATATTACTGCAATTACTAGCAGAACTTGTAAGACAAAGAAGATCCACAGGCTGACCCTTATAACACACACAAAGAGTAGTATATTCATAAGCAATAGTAGCATAACAATTGCTGCTCTCTACACAATACTTGAATAAGCTACAATTATATGCATATTAACCAACATATCAATCATTTCATATACAAAAGAAAATATTATTTATTTTCCTTGAACTAAAACATCCCATCATCATCACGTACGGCAGTGAAGTGCAAGTATCGAGTAGCAGAAATTAAGGCATTTATGTTGATGCTAAGTGCTTCTTAAGAGCCAACTATTTCCAACCTTTCTTCTACCCTCTTATCTCTAGCCCCTAAAAGATGATAAGAGTTGTGTGTCAGGACTCAGAACTCATCAACTAGATTTGCTCTATAATCATTTTGAGGCTTCTATCTTGTCCAAGCTGAAGTCTGATGCAAAAATACTCAGACGCTTATTTGTGTAAAAGAGAAAATACCAAACGTTATCTGCAGGGACTGACAGAACTTTGATTATTAAAAACACTACAGTGACTAAATTACTCTGACACCGAATTATGCTGGCAAACTATCTTTATTCCATAAGAACAACGCAATTAAGCTTATCTATTAGGAGAGGGGTCCCATGCACTAAGCATATAATTTCCTCTTTATACCAAGTTTCAAGAGAACTCCTAACTATCTCTTGTCACATTGCAACTGAGCTATTTGGTATGGGAAGAAACACAATCATAGAGAACACGCCATTTGACAGGAAACATAAAAACAGAAATACCTAAAAAGGATCGCAAATAGTACAAAGCTTGCATTGTAGAAGGGGTAAACGTAGCAGCACCTTTTCATTCTTCAGAAATGAAAATGACATTTCATAAACTCAGGAAGAGGAAGGAATTTCAAAGCCCAAACCTGGTCAAGTGTATCTTGACAGTAATCTCTTTGTAAACCCTTCACTATTTCATGAAGTGTCTCTGCAGGTTTACCATGTAACAGAAGCTGCACCTCTGTAGCATGGTCATTTTTCAAAGTGCTGACCGCATCATCAAGCCGATTGATTCTTTCTGTCAAAGCACTACAGCATATTTCAGGCCATTTTTCATGCTCAGTCCAGGCCAATTCATTCTCAAGGGATAAGAGGTCCCTTTCAAGTTCCTCAATTTCAGAATCAGCCTTGGTGAGCAAAATTCTCAAAACCCTAACGCAGCATTCTTCATTCAACACATCCTCCTCCACCTCATCTACAAATTACAGAGTAAGCTAGAGTAAATACAGCTACTAACACGAAGACAAATGCAATGTGAAGGAGTAGAAGAATACCACGGCCATGACCAAAGTAGAAATCACAATGCCACTCAGAATGCTCGGAGTAACAGCCACCACAGGAAACTGAGAAAAGGAAGAAAACATTAAAAGAAAGAATCTGAAGCAAGCCAGTACAAAATTACTTCACAGAATTAATCGCAAGAGAAGGCAACGTTGAAATCAACAAAACCTTGGTCAAAAGACGAACTCCAAAGATCCCAAGCCATGAAATGGGAGCAACTGTAACCTGAAATAGATAAAGGGTTACGCTTACGAACAATCCACTGGCGTTCAGGGACGAGAGACAAAACAAAAACAAAGCACAAAAGCAACATCAGTAAGAAATGAAATGCAAAAAGGGACAACTCTTCACTCTTAAGGGTCAAAAATAGGAATAAACAAATAAATGCATTCAAAGTTGAAAATGTTCTTCTTCAAGGAAATCACCGCGAACCACGCTTCAAACAGGAAGCAAGGAAAGCTAAAATCACTGAACAAATTTTCAGGGAAGTAGAAAAGGCGAAACAGCTCACAATTAGTGCGCACCCACCAACCACAGGAACGAGCAACAATAAATGAAGCATTAAGAATGAATGTCACATCAAGCACTTCTTCTAGCTCGTATCGTATCAACCGAAGGCCATTAAAATCAATAAGAACAGCTCATGAATGCGGTTCTTCCAGAAACATTGAAGCAAAGAGAAAGAGGCATTTGTACCTGAAAATGAAAACGAAACCGCGAAATGGGATTGCCTAGGGTTTCGGGAAATCGCGGAATTCAGAGCCGAAGAGTGAAGAAGAGTGAAGCGAAGAAGCAGAGAGGTGTGTGTTGTCTTGAGCAGCCAAAAAGGCTGCAAATGAAAATGAAAGGGGCAGGTCAAGGGTATTGTGGTCAATTCAAGGACTAATGAGTGGGCCCGTGTACCGATGTGGGCCCCAAATTTACTGGGCCATCGTGGGCCGTCGATTGCTTCTTCAGGTGTTCCTTTTATTGGCGATTCGGTGGCTGATCCATGGACCCATATTTCCTGCATTCGACTTCAGTGTAATCAGCGAATCTCATCCGTCCGGTAGAATCGGACGGAAGATATTTGGTCAGTCGATAAATTACTACTTATTTTCACTAAGTCTTTAACCGTCCTATGAAGATCAAACCGTTTAGGTTAACTGACATCGTTGAAGTCAGCTTGATAGACTGCAGAAATTTTTTTCCCACGGTGCATGTGTATGATGTTATGGGTCCCCTCTTCCGAAATGTGCATTAAATAAGAGAAATAATATTATCATATTTTCAATGTTTTTTTTTTTTTTCAAATTCTTAGAGTCAGCGTTAGAAACGCAGCGTTAGAAACGCAGTGCGAACGTAATTAATCTCATCTTAAAGGTGAAAAACCTATGGTTATACCAAAAAAATACATTTTTTTTCAAATATTTCAAATGTCTTAGATTATGTTTGGTTTAAAATTTGACAAACTTAACTCACACTTCAACAATATATTAATGAATACTTCCACCATTTTAAAATTATTGTCATTTGTTGAAAAAAAAAATTTGCCATTTAAGTTTTTCACACAATATAAAAAGAATTTTTTTAACCTATGCAATTAATATTGTGTTTTGCTCAATTTAAGAAATTAAAGATAAAAAGTTAGTGTTGGAAAAAATAAAAATTTAATATGATTGTGTTTGACATACAACTAATACTGTGTTTTATTTTTATCTTTAGTCTCTTAACATATGCAATATTAAACATGATAGAAAATTTCATCTAAAAAATCATTAAACTTGTGTTTGGAAGGAAAGAAAAGAGGGAGGAGAAAAATAACAGGAAAGAAAATTAAGAGAAGGAAAAAACAGATGAGAGAATTTTTTTTTTTTTGTCTCTATAAATTAACTTTTTTTATCATTTTCTCTCTATTTTCTCTTCTTTTCATTTTCTTTCCTCCTTTTCAAAGGGTAATTGTTACAACTTTTAACATGAGTTAATTAAAATATCCCTATTTAATAATTTGTGTAATAGTAGTTGACAATATAATTAAAAGAGAATAGGGATATGGTTGAGAAACAGGCTGAAAATTTCTAGATTTTAACTTTTAGTTGTGAAGTTGGCTGAAAGCTGTGAGATTATGATCGTAAGATTATAGTTATGTAGTTAGTTTATTAATTAGAACTGTTTAGCAAAATGAGTTGTATGACTAGCTGAAATATGTTAAAGGACTAAAAAGGATAAATAATATTATATTAATAAATGAGTGTGGTGAAGTGAAAATTTTTGTGATTTATAAAAATAAATTAGGATAATTTAGGAATCAAATTATTGAAAGATAGTTTTTGAAAGTTAAAAGTTGTGTCACATACCTTTTTAAAAGTTAGTTATAAAAGCTATAATCTTATGGAGTGTTTGGTAGAGGGGAAGTTTTTACTTTCTCAGGGAAAGTTACTTAAAAAGAAAACTTATCCATATTTGATATGAGAGATAAAAAAAGAAAGTTATTTGGGTATGAAAGGATTACTCGAAAAGTTAAATATGAAAGATTTTGCTTTTTAGGATTCCCACCTCAATAAGTGAGTATATAAAACTTACTTGAGAATATAAATTAAAAGACATAATTGCCTCTTTTATATATGTTGTTCCTCTTCTTTACTCTCGTCTTGCATCCGCCATTGTTGCTTCTTGCTTTCCTCACACTATTCCAGCCATCAACTTTTTGTCAATAGGTGGGTATATAAAACTTACTTGGGAATATAAATTAAAAGACATGATTGTCCTCTTTTACACTTGTTGTTCCTCTTCTTCACCTTCACCTTGCATCCGTTATTGTTGCTTCTTGCTTTCCACACGCTATTTCATGGATATATGTGATTTTTTTTCTTTTTTTTTTCCTTTGGCTTTTAGTTTTAATTTGTTTTTTTTCTTTAATCTACTTGTTCAATTATCTTCACATATTTGCTTTGCACTTCTACAGTGATGTACTGTTTTCTCCTATTTCATCTCATATTAACCTAGTTTTTTATCAACTAATTTTTGAAGTATCAATGTTGTTACCCTTTTGGAATTGAAAAAACAATTTATTAGTTGTGGGTACTATTGTGAAAACAATAACATTCCAAGGTGAATTTTACTCCAACCAAACATATGAGAATTGGAAAAAATACAACACATTATCATAAAAGTTAATTTACAAGAAAATACAGAAATTAACTTATCCAGAAATCACTTACCTGGGAAAGACATTTATGGGAAAGTAACTAAAAACCATCTTCCATACCAAACACCCCCTATATAGCTAAAAGCTTTAATTTTTTAATTACCAAACAACTCTTTAAGTTTTGTAAAAGTTATAATCTCGCGTCGCTAAATATACCTAGATGATTGGTAAATGAAGGAAGTGATGAGATAGAGAAACTAAAATATGGATTTATGCATTTGTTATATGGGGGTACAATTAGAAAACAAATATTTATTGCTTCTTGAAATCTTAAAATGACAATAGTTTTAAAACAAAAATTAATGTATAAAGTGATAATAGTTTTGGAATGAAGGGATTATAATTTGTTTAAATATAAATTATAAGAGTCTTGCTAAAATGATGCCATTAAAACACTTATTAATGTTATTAAAAATTAGAAAAAGAATCATAAATGCACATTGTCATCATTTTTGAAAATACAAAAAAAAAAGATATATTTTCTATTTTTTTTACTACAGTTGACTCTTAAATACTCCCAAATAGATGAAATAATTTACTCCATTCATTTTAAAATTATATACTCATTTTAGATTTTAAGTTTTATTTCAAAATTATTGTCATTTTAAAGTTTTAAAAGGCAATTATTTTTTTTCAAACTATCTTTATTTAATACTATCTATGATTTCAAATATACTATCTTCGTTCCTAAATATAAACTCTTAATAAACAAAATTAGTGTTTCTTTTTATAAGCAACTAAGATAAGAAATTGAGACATTTATTATGATTTTTTTACCTCTAACTAATGAAGATAGAAGAGGTTAATTAGAAAATGAAAGTGAGTTTTAAATAAGAGTAAAATTAAAAATTTATGATAAAGTTTTAAAATATTAATATATTTTATAGATGTCAATATTTTTCTTAATATGTGTGATATTTTTTTGAGGGACTTATAATTAAAAACAGAAGTAGTAAGCAAAAGTTACTTAATTCACACTAATTAAGGTGGTTAGTTATCTCACTTAATTTTTTTGATCTTAGAAAAATTACAACTTCATTTTCTAATTTATATTTTATCATAAATGGAAATACTTTCTTCAGGTAGCAACTAAATGATTCATTAATGAATTAAAATAAGGGAACTTTAGAAAATTCTTTGCTCCCTTCGTTCCTTAAATTATGTTATTTTAGTTTATGTTTTTGTCCCAGAAGTCTTGTTATTTTATGTTTTTAAAGCTCAATTAATTTTTCCTTTCTAATTATGCCTTCATTTAATAATTATATATATACGTTTTAATTTTATTAATCACTTTTATTCTCACATACTCTCTTCGGTTCACATACTCTCTTCGGTTCTAAATATAAGTCACTTTTAACCAAATTATCAAAATCATAAAATGATAGTTAGTTTGTTAAATTTATCAAAAAAGAGAATAGTTTTTCAATTATATCCTCAATATAAATATGATAATAAATGCTTAAGTTAATTAATATATCTTTCTCTATCTTAATTCACTCTTTTTCTCACTCCATCAATAATTGAAGCTTTGAAAATGATAGAAGGGTAAAGCGAGAAAATATGCATTAATAAGTTAGCTAGTGACTTATATTAAAGACCAAAGATTTCTTCTAGAATGCGACTTACATATTGATCCAGCGGGAATAGTACCATTAGATTTTTAATTTAATGCTCCTTGAATCTATGCAACGTTTGTATTTCCAATGTATATTAATAAGAGTTTTTTAGTTCAATAGATAATAAAACATGACATAATTATTATTTTTTTAATTTGTGTATAGAAAGTTAAAACAAAACAACTTATGAAATAGATGAAGTATTAATTAAACTTTTGTTTATATTTAGAATTAAGAAAAGTTGGTCAAATTTGTTCATATTTGAGACCGAAAGTAATAAATGCATATCACTACTAATATTATTTATTTCTTATCACTTTTACATACTAATCATAAATAAGGATAATCTAGTTAATCAATTATTTATAAAAATTCATTATAATTAATAACTCTTTATTATACGTAAAAAAATCATAAAAGACTATAATTTTGGAATGAAAAAAGTATTTTTTATAATAAAACTACTTTCACTCGTAAATTAAGCACACACTTAAAAACCACTTATTGATGTTATTAATTTACCATTGGATCTAATAAAAAAAAATGGATCGCTCACAAGTACTATAGACTTTAACAAGCACATGAATATTATTAGTTCAAATTTCAATAAGCATAATTTATTGAAAATGGGGATTTAATTTTTTAAATATAGGACTATTGTCACTTTAATTTTTGGGTCTATTTTCAGAGTATTTATCATTAGAAATCGTAATTAATCTCTTCTTCGAGGTTAAGGTCGGACGAAACAATCATTAATTGATTATGAAATATCACTTAATTCTCACCAACAAGAAATCAAACCTTACATTATTTTTTTAGATATTTTTTAACTTTAAATATATTTTCAACCAATAAAATTTAAATTTAGATATATAAATATTACTACTCCCTCTATTCCTTTTTAAGTGTTGTATTTAAAAGAATTTTTTGTTTTATTTATCTATCAATTTAGAATTTCAAAGTTATATTAATTATTTTTTTTTATCAATTATACTGTTATATACATGTATAGATAAGTAATTAGAGCTAAGTTCTCTATAAATAGTATGTTAATACTTTTGTATTATATAGATGAGTAATATGAGAAATTAAATGTTTGGTTGAAGTGATAATTCCTTCTTTCTTTTTGCTCCAAGAAATGAGAGTTTCTTCTTGTTATTCTTTTCCCTTCTTCTTAAATCCTAGCTATCATATACCCTTATATTTTACCTCAAATTTAATTATGTATTAACATATTTTCCCTAAAGATGGATGAGAATATGAAAGTGATTTAAAAGATTATAATAGTAAAATCACCAACAATTTAATTAAAAAAAATAAATTTAAATCTCTTGGTATGTGCAAAATAATAAAAAAACGAAAATTATAAAGAAATGGAGTAAATACTAAATAAAAATAATAATAATAGACAGAGTAGAATGACAATAACATTATCCTTTTATCCATACTACATAGGGTTAGAATCTAATCTTAACACTTTATATAAATTACTTAAACCTCATTATTTGGCCGTTTAATTTGTAGTGGACTAAAATGATCTACTTTTTAAAATTATGATATTAATTAACCTAATATAAAAATACTTACTAAATATTTTATATCTTGTATAGTGATTAGTGAATTTATTATTAAAATTGGGATCATATCTTTATATATGAGGGTTGGTTGTAATATCAAAACCAAGCTAAGTATAATCGCTATTGTTATCAAAGGAGATTAGTACAACTGTTCAAATAATTAATTATCTTTTGTGATTTTCTTCTTATTTATGTAAAAAATTATCAAGATAATAAATAATTTTAATTTATTTAAATAAATTTCAGAATCATTCGTATGAATATGTTCTTATATTTCAAATTGCTTTTGTCCTAGTCATGTAGCTCAGTTGGTGAGCGCATGAAGACATTGTCAAAATACAACTATCTAACATAAATTTGAAAATAATCTAATCCAAACATGCTCCAGTATGTAATAGGATAAGCTTAAGTCAGTTAGTTTGCTATTAATCAAGGTGTATATAAAGCTTGTATAGACTATTTTATAACCATCTAATAACAGTTCAATATCAGTACAAAATGCATTATCTTCCTCTTCGAGTTTCCTAACAAAAACCTTGCGCTTACATGGTATCATCAAGCTCGTCGATTACTCACCGATAACCATGGCTTCCGCTCCGTCGTCGTTTGTTACTGAACCTTCATTTCGACGATTTCAACCAAGCTTATAGAGGACAATTACCTAAAGTGGATACAACATGTCAAATTCACTATTAAAGGCTATCGCTTAAAAGCATCATATTCAAGGGCAATTTGCCATTCCGATTTAATTTCTTTCCAAAGAGGACGAATTGAAGAATACGATCAATCCAAAGTTCGAAAACTTTGAACAATAAGATGCACTATTGAAATCTTGGTTATTGAAATCTATGGATTCTCAATTCAAGATTCGAGTGGTGAGTGTTGATTGGTGTTTTCAGATTTGGGATTTTGTGTCGCATACGGTTAAGGTTAAGTAGATCAAGATTCAGCTTCGAAGCATGAACAAACAAGGCTAGATTTTTGTGTATCTTGTTCAAATCAAACAACTAGTTGAAATCCTAGCGACTATTGGTCCTCCGATGAATCCAAAGGAGCACATCGACGACATCTTTTACACACTTCTTGAGGAGTACAATGCCTTCGTCACATCGTGCTTAATTCTGTCGCTGAGATAAAGGCCCTTCTGATACATCAAGAGGAAAGTCTTAAAAAACATAAGCAGAGAGAGACACATCTTCTTCAAGCTAATCCGACCACGTCTCATTTTCCCAACAAGAAGGTTCATAACAATTTCAACAAGGGTCGTGGATCAAAAAGAAATCAATCTCATGAGTGTGGTCGTGGTGGCTACTCCTCCGGTTCACATATGTAGGAAAAGGTTCCAAGACTCAATGCCAGATAGTGATTAGTGAGTTTGAACTCTTTAGATATTAATATATATTTTATTTTTTATTTATCTTTGATAATATATAGTTTCTGATGTCACCATTTAAAGTTAATATAGTTTGATTGGTCAAAACTAAAAATAGTTAATATTATAAAAATTATTTTTTTAAATTATTAATTTGGATGTTTAAAGTTAATAAAATGAATTTAGTATATATTTTTAACAAAAATTAGTTTTCTTTTTTATTAATATTTGTTGTCTTTTTTTCTTCTTCTAACCTTCTTTAACGATGAATCAATTTCTTTATTTAATTAATTACCTACAGTTTTATTTTCTATGATCTCTTATACACGGGGAGGAAATTTTTATAGGAAAGTTTTTATTATTTAAATTGTGATGTCAACCCATATGTATTATCAAAGGTAAATTAAAGAAATTATATTAATATCCAAATAGTTCAAACGCACTATCAACTTGAGCTAATTTATTTATTTATTTTTGAAAATTTATCTTTTAATATTTTTATTTATATATTCTCTTTTTGAATGACCGAATTCTTTTCTTTAATATTTTTTTAACGAAGACAACAATTCTAATTCTTCACCATTGACGTAGTACAGACCATCCCACTAATATATGATTAAAGAGAAATAATAAAGAGAAAAGTAAGGTATATATTTCTCTTCTCTTGTTTGATCTTAGATATAAATAGGAGAAGACAAAAATATAAGTTATAAAAAGACTTAAATGTACGATTCAAAAAATTATTTATAATTTTTGTAGAATTATGTGAAAAAAGTAATTATTATTATATAGTAATGAATTTTTAAAAAGAATTACAGAAATATTTTAAATAAAATAATTTATTATATATGGTTTGATTGCTATTTTGGTATCACTAACTCTAAGAATCAAGTTAATTAATTAAAATTTTAGAAATCTTTTAGTTACAAAGTTAAGAGTTTCCATTACGTTTTAAATTTCCAATTTTTCACTATTCTAACTTTTACACGCATTATTAATTAGTGAAGGATGAAAAATATTGACATATTGAGAGTAACAAGTTTTTATATAGTAAACATTTTAACTATTTTTTCTAACGTACAATACCATAAAGTACACAGAATATTTTTTTTTTCCATCAATCTCAATTTTCTGCATGTTGGCAGTAATTAAACTCTGCAAACTTGAATTCATGACAAGGAACACTGTAATTTGTCACATATGCAACTCTCTCATTTTTGTGTTGCAGTGCAACGCTTGGTTTTTCCTTTTTTTGAACCTATTTCAATCTCATTTATCATCTAATATTGGCAATTCCATCTTGCTAGTTGTTTCTCTGTTTTTAGCTATTGGGTTTCCAATTTCGTCGTTTAATTCTTGGAAACTTCAATGGAAAGCAATATAATATAAATTATTGGTTGCCTAAACTAATAGGAAAAATCACAAGTAATTTCGTAACAAATTAAAATAACAAAGTCGCTGAGAAACCTAGACCTAATGGGAAAGCACATATGACTTGATGCCCAAGTTTCCTCAAATCTCAATAAGAAATTTGGACAGCGGATTTTTTTTTTTTGTTTATAGGAAAGTAGTATTACTGGAGATCGAGAATCTCGTACCCACACACATGTCCTTATGCGCTCATCAACTGACAGGGACGGATCCAAAAGCACACTGAGGGAGGGGCAAAACTTAAAGAAAAATATTAAACATTAAAAAATTTATAAATAAAAAAAAAAAGAAAGAATCTTTAAATTTTATAAAAAAAATAATAAGAGTTAACTATTAATTTGGTCCTCCAAATATTATTTTGTCACCAATTTAGCCCTCCAAAGAATTTTGTCACCAAATTAGTCCTCTAAAGATGTGTAAGTACACCAAATTAGTCCTCTAAAGATGTATAAGTATACCAAATTAGTCATTTAAAGATTTAAATATATTAAATTGATCAATGATGGAGGACTAATTTGGTAGACTTTTAAATCTTTGGAGGACTAATTTGGTGACAAAATTTTTTGAGGGATCAAATTGGTGACAAGGTAATATTTTGAGGACTAATTTGGTGGCAAAATTCTTTGGACCAAATTGGTGACATGATAATCTTTGGAAGATTAAATTGATATTTAACTCAAAGAATAACAAGCATGAAATATATAAAGATTCCGTTAATGTTTGTATCTGTTTTTTTTTTTTCAAAATTTTTAAATATTATAAAGAGCACTGATTTGACACTTGTTCGTAAACACCCAAATAAGAAGTTTCTAATAGTATTAAAATGTTAATAATTATAACTTAATGTGAAAATCAAATATTAATTTTTAAATGATAAAAAGAAAGAAAATAAGATAAAAAGTGACATAAAAAAGAGTGTTATAGCACTTTGAAAGAGAAAAAAAACACAGAAAATAAAAAAAAACAAAAGAAAATAAGATAAAAGAAAATTAGAAAAATTAATTTAAAAGACATTTTTGAAGCATCCAACCTTAACATGCCTTCAAGTTAAAAATAAGAAAAATTGAGAAAAAAATCAATAATAAGATTCGAACTCTGAATCTTTTTAAAAGAAAATGTCTAGTACAACCACTGAACCAAACTTAACCTACATTAATTAAGTACGCATGATATATATGAGTAGTGTTATTCTTGGGGAGGGGTGGCCATGGCCCCTACTTACCCCTTTCCTCTATTCCCGTCAACTGAACTACATGACTAAAACACAAGTTAAGCGAATTGTTTGGTCGAAGAAACTACTACTAACATAGGTATAATTAAGTGAGAGTGTGAAACGAAGACTATTTTACTGATAATTTTTTTGATACATAAAAAAAAAACATAAAACAACAAAAAGAAAGAAGAGCCTAGCCAATAAAATTTGACATAATGTTGAAAATATATAATAATTTTTTGGGAAACAATTATCAGTAATTTTATGTTTTAATAAATTGGTTAATTGGTGATCCATATATGGGTACATGTTAACTTATGTGATTTTTGTTTGGCTTGGAGGCTTGGACATGTGTAACTTTATTAGTCCAGGTAACACTGTGGGCTTTAACAAATAGACTCATGACGAGAGAGTACTAAGGTTAAATATAGATAGAAGAGATTAGCACCATTTTTATTTAGAGTGATACTATCATTTTTAATGTATAGATTTATGATTTTTATATATAAAGGGATGATGAGATTTCTAAATTTGGATGGTCTCAATCTCTCCCACCTTAAAATATAATGCTGTTGGTTTTGGGATTCCAAAAAAAATTGCTATTGGTTTGGTTTGCTCTATATTTATCATAGAATGCTACTTTTTGCACCACACATTAATTTTTGGGGCAGTACATATTATTATAATTTTTTTAAAAAAATTACTCATCTTACGGATTCTTAAATTTTGTATGGGATATTAAATTATTGTTTTGATTTTTCTGTTATATGGATTTTAAGAATTTCAAAGGCTACAGATTTTAAAATCCCAAAGGCTACAGATTTTAAGAATCCGTGTGGTTTTATACCATACGGATTTTTAAATTTTGCTTAGATGTGGTATGCTTTGGTGTCTCATATGGAATTTAAAAATTTATGAAATAGATAATTTTGAAAAAAAAATAGTCATGTGTGGTGTGTCTAGGATTAATGTGTGGTGCAAAAAGTGGCACCATTTACTATATACACATTGTACTCCACAAGTTGAAGGTGGAAGGGATTGAGACCGTATAATTTTGGAAATCTCATAATCCCTTTACATATAAGAATCATAAATCTATATATTAAAAAAAATAATGCCACTCCCAATAGGGATAATGCTAATCCCTTCCACCCAAGTTGAACTCAAAGAAAGGCTTATAGGATGTTTGGATATATGTTTGCAAACGAGAAACGTCAAACATAAAAAAATTTTACTTTTACGTTTAGAATATTAAAATTTATAATCACAAATTTTAAGAAATTTGAATCACAATTCATGTTTAGAGTGTGTTTAGTTAAGTGTTTACAACGCAAAATCACAGTTCATTTTATTCAAAAATAAGTTGAATTTTGTTTGACTCAAAAGTCTATTTCCTGGTTTAAACATAATAATGGATCTGGACCAAAATTAGAGGCAAAGTGAAAATTTGTTGCCTTTGTGTTGCGTATTTAGCTTTGAGAACATTAATGAGTGGTTTTAAATTTTGATTTGATATTTTTAACCTTAATTGTATTACTTTTTAATAATTATTATACTGCTATTATTTATTATACTTATTTTATCATTCACCGTTTCATATTTTTATTTTACTTTTTTATTTATTATCACTTTTAATATTGTATATATTTTATTTTCTTATCCTTTTCTTCCTATATCACTTTACACCCCAATGATAATTTTCCTTTTTCTCTCTCAATATATGGTGCATCTTTGATTCTTTTTCCTCATATGCTCATCGTATATTACACGGTATTGTTATGCTATAACAAATTGTCATAGTTTAGTAATGATTTAAACTTATCAATCTGCACACTCAAACAAAAATATTACATCACAAGATATCTCAAATTACTTTAAATTTTTATAGTCTATGATAAACTTATTTTCATTAAAATAAACCATAACCTCATATGGTTTTGTCTTAACAACCACTTGATATATTCTAGCAATCTTAATTAGACGGAGTATTCGTTAAATTAATACGTGGTTATCTAGCTATAATTTCATAAAGGAGTGTCCATTCTTAAGGTTGTGAACTCAAGGTTGAGATTTTTCAAGTTCACTTAATGTTAAGTATGAGAGAGATATGTACAACAATTTTGTGGGTCCCACTTGTTAAATTAAACTCATAAAATTGTTGTGTCTATCTTTCTCATACTTGACATAAAGTAGACTCAAGCATCAAAAAATTAGCTAAAGAGCTTAGTTAAATCTAGCGATAAAAAAAACTAGCTAATATCAGTTATTTAGCACCAATGTTACCAAACAACCAATTATGACTTACATGGTGGAGTAGCAAGTCTACCATGTGAATAATTAACTACCTTGTAGACAGTAATATAAACTTAATTGTACAAATTGGAAAGATACACAATCAAGGGTCTATTTAAGGTGGTGTCTGTGAGTTTTGGACTACTGTTACTTACCATAAGAACACTTGCTATAGTGAGTTCTTAAGGTAAAATCAAGTTTTAAATATTTACTATTAAGTGCATATATATATATATATATTTTAAAATTTTACAAAGATACCCCAACTAATAATGAAATAGAGCGTGTGATCAACCACTTCTTTTTTAAATTAAAACCCTCAAGTCCCCAACCACCCCTTTTCCCCTAATTCTCAATTTCTATCCTAAACTCAAATCATCGTCATGGCCGGTGAACCACAAGCACAACCCAACAAATAGTATGTTCTTCTTTATTTTTCATTTCTTTATTTCAATTTCAATTAAATAACCTCATATGTTTAATTAGGATTCTACATTAATTTGAGTTATTGAATTGAATTTAATTGAAATAATAGGACGAGAAGAAAGAAGCAACAACTCAAGCACCTCTTATTAGTGCAATTTGTCACCATTTCTGATGCATTGCGACATCCTCCACTAATTCACTAAGAACATATCGATCCCTCAACCTTGGCGGCAACACCGTCGAGGAAGCTGTTAAGACAGTCGTCGCTCCGTTTATGAATAATTTTACCTAATCCCTGCGGAGCTCTCCGTTACGTTGATTGCAAGGTCCACGAGTTGCCACTAAGTTGGATCGCCATGTCCCCGCCAACGACAATAAGGTATCCTCTGTAGCCTGCTCATTCATCTTCGAAGTTCACCGCACCGGTGTTGTCGATGCGGCCTTTAGCCTTGCCAAGATTGTGCTATTGATGTTGTCATCCTGACAAACCTCCATTCCATCGTTATACCTGACAATCACATTGTGCCGGCTTTACAGCTAAATGGAGTTTAACATGAAAAGCTTCAAATCATGCTATCAAACTTTAAATGCAGTTATATGGACAATTTAAATTATAACAATGTGTAGGATAGCATAAATCAAAAGAACATCTACAATGCTATTGGAAGTTAATTGAATTTCTTTCGTTGGAATTCAAAACGACACACCGCTCTTCTAAGTAGCAATTACATGAAATATGATAGCATTGGACATTGAATCCATATTATCTCAAGTAGTAAGTTTCAATCTAATAGAGAATAAAAAGTTAATTAGAGTTTGTTAGTTTAGTCAAAAAGGTTAGGATTAGTTACTTGACTAATCCTCTATAAATACTAGGATTACCACACATTGTACTTATCTTTTAATCAAATATGACTCTTATCTTCTATGGAACACCTTTTCTTTCTTTGATCTCTATGATGTGGATCCCCGATATTTGGATTACACTTTTGTGTATTTTGGTTCCCCTAATTTCTCTGATATGGAATCAGAGCTCTCTTCTGAGGAGAGTGATGATTCTGTTAATTTCAATTTCGCTACCACAAATTCCAAATTCCACATAACTTTGATGCCACGAGCCAAGCATTTCAAGAAGAAGTTTCGTTCTACCAAGAAATTACCTATGGAGACTCATGTAGAGTTTGAGAGTTTCTGCCTGATCTGAGGTCGTGATTCATGCTGCGACGACGAGGAGTTCATTACAGATAATCAAGTACGTGATGACTCTGATTCCCCTACATTGAAGAAGAAAAGAGACCTTCCAAATTTGACAAGACTCTAATTGAACGAAACCGATGCTTCAAGAAGAAGCATTATGCTGCCAAGAAGATGCCAATCGTTGCCATGGAAACATTGGATCTATTTGACTTGTCACATCCGATGTTAGGTTTCTTCAAGAAGAACATCGCTTCCAAACCAAAGGTTGAAGATGATTAGTTCAAGACAAATCAAGAAACGATAGTCTTCGGTATGGTTCGAAACTACACAAAGCAAATAGATGCTACAGAAAAGGACTATGGATTCCAAGATTTGCTTTCAAACCACTTTTCTCCCTCCGATTCACTCTCTGTCTATACAGTATTATGTGGATCGATTGTCCTCCATCACAAACCAAAATCCTCACTCAGCAATTCCACGAATCCTTCATCACCTTTTGCCTTGTTGCCAAAGATGATGATAGCAGAAGCTTTGATCACAATGCCTCAACCAGTGGAAGCATTTTTGTTCGACGAAACCCTAGGCGCTGGTGAGAGCAACAAAACTAAAATTCATGTTGATGATGATGACATCATCGAGATCACTAACCAAGGAACCACCGACGTGGCCACTGCAATTCCTCTCCATGCAAATTTTCCCTCTCGACTCCAAATATGAAAATCCAAGAACACACCAATTCTCCTGCAATTTCCCTGCGAATTTTGAGTTTGGCTTCGCACAGATACTTCTCGTCACCTCTGCGATTGTCTTTTGGTCGAGCTCCGCCAGAAGTTCACACTCTGGCCTTCTTTCGACCATCCTCTTTTTTGACATTTCTTCTCCACATCATTTCAGTCACACTCATAGTCAGTGCCTGTCTCTTTCTCCAACTGATTTTGCTCTTGAGGACGTGAAAACTTCTATTGTTATTTCTAAGTACAAAGGTTCAAATCTTGGTTCATTTGGTTCAAGTAAATATAGAAATAGTTATGATGTGTTTCTATGCAATTGGTTGATTAGATTGTTTATGAGAGATGAGAATGTAGTGCAAGTGTTTGATAATATATGCCTGAGTATGGGTTTGCTTCTTATAAGTCAAAAATTGTTGGATACATGAACTTAGGAGTGTGCACATGTTGAGTTGGTTTGGTTTCAATTGATATTGGAATCCAATCCAAAGAAAATAATATGGTTCGGATTGATTGGATCAACTCATTTTTATAGGCAAACCCGATCCGAACCAAACCGATTAAAATCGGATCGGATTGGGTCGGATCATGGGTTTTTGCATATTACCCATAAAAAAACTGTTATAAAAATTAACAAAATATTTGTTCATCTTGTTCCAGATTTTTTTTATTCTTTACAAAAACAATGTTATTGAAAAAAGCTTTGTACTCATCCATCAAGTCCCTATATAGAGCATAATATTCATGTTTCATTGTCACCCATAATAATAAGTAGGTAAGTCTTGAATAATAACTAAGTCATTAAACAAGAAAAGAAAAGGAAGACCACAATTAGGCTAACAAGATCACAAAATAGGCATATAAGTTACTTAGTTATACTTGCAATGAATAGTTAAATTAATAAAATGCACTTAAAAATTACATATTTACATTACCTCGGATCGAGTCGATTTCGGAGGGTTGAGACAATGCGAACCCGAGAATCGAACCAATAGCTACGGGTTGGTGATTTATTTACCCAATTACATCCAATAATCCAAACAAACCCGATATTTTTAGATTGGTTCGATTTGTCCGGATTGGTCGGGTCGACCTAACCTGTGAACACCCTACATGAACTTTGTGAGTTCAATTTATAGTACTCCCTTAAAATTGGGGAGTACTATACTCTATTTCTATTTTTATACTTAAATTAATATTTTTATAATAATAATAAAATAAATAATATAAAATTTATCTATTTGTAGTAAAAAGTATAGTACACCTAAATTTATTGAGTGTACCCTAAAATGACCCAACTGCATTTGATAATTTAGCATTGAAGGTTGTTGATGAAATGCTGGAAAAGAATTATCCGTCTTGCAACACTTCTTTGTTTCAGTTTTATCAAAATTGGTATCAACATTTATCGTCCATTTACACTAATTAGCAAACACCTATCAATTTTATTTTATTTTTTTATTTTCAAGTATCTTGAGCATTTACCGCTGAAGGATAGTATATCTGCTTCAGCATAATTGTCTTATTTAAAAGGGGAATTTTTTCAGCACGAACAATCATTATGTTAATTTTTTCGAGCTTAAAATATTGAATTTGTCTTCAGACAAAAGAGAAATTTATAAATAAAAAAATTATAACCTTCATCAATATTTATCCGAAAGTGTCGGTGGTGGAAATTCTCTCTTATTTTGCGCTCTGTTTGGGAAGTGTTAGCGTTTGGAACACAAATCAAGGAAAGATGAGGTTATAATATACGACAAGCGTTCCAATCTTTGTCGTTTTACTTCTGACGTGTCGCTTTGCACCGCTACGCAACAGATCTAATTTCCCATTTATTATTGTCTTTCATCCTTTAATTTATTTAATTTTAATTAATCATCTCATTATTATTAGCTCAGAAAAGCAAGAAGTAAAAACATGTAAAACACCTAAAAATCAGGATTACTTTACACCTATCCTAACGTTAAGGGACGATTTGGAAGATATGGATATGATGTGTGGGACACCTCCACTTCAATTTCAATTTGAAAAGAAACAAGTTCTTTCAAAATATTACTATTACCACTCTAAAAAATTGATCTTGTTAAACAATGTTATATAAGCACTAAATAAAATATAATAAATATATTATTTAATACTTCAAAATTATTATAAAGAGTATATATTAAGTAAATTTTTAATTTTTAAAATAATAAAATTATTTAGTGCAATAAAATATTTTTACTTTTTATTCCTTAAGTAGTTCATTTTCCAAAAACAAATAATCCAAATTGCTTTATTTCTTTCTTCGTACTTTAATGTTACAATAATTTTCAATTTAAATTATAGACTCTTTTAAAATAATAACTAATGTTTATATAAACTCACATGTTCAAAACTAACATGATGTAATTAATACAATGATAAAAAAAAATAGATAAATTAAGGAGATTATATATATATTTTTTGAAAATCAATACATTAATTAATTTTATTATATATATTTTCTTAATAAGTATAATTATCTAAATAAGACCTTATAATATAAAATAGAGGGAGTATTTTAAGTTAGGGAATGAATCCCTCATGTTTAAAACTAACATAATATATTATGTTGATATTTCTGTATCTATTTTTCTTTTCACTAATATTTATATGAATCCATATATTTAATGTATATTTAATGAGAAAAAAGATATACACGTAAATGTCACCTTAATGCATTACGGTGATTTTCAACATGGAGAATTGATACCCTTTTAAGTTATGATACCAAATCTAATTCTTATAAGCTAGTAAGTGAAACATGGTAGAATTTCATTAACGTGTACAATAAGTTAACAATAATAATAAGTTAACAATAATGAGTTGTACATCATAACGAGTGTACACAACATTTTTCAAAAGTTAATCCACACTCATAGATGTCACTATATATTCATACCATCACTTTTTTTTTTCGCATCACTCATTCATCTAAATTTTAGAATCTGGTAATTTAAAAAAAATGTTCACTCGATTCTAAAATCCATTATATTTGAATTGAATTATTAAATTCTAGAATCGGTGTGTGATGAAAAAAAAAAGATATGTGGCTTAGATAGTAGCAATGACAATATCCATTTTCCCTTTTAATTTCATCACCACTTCTTCTCTCTTCCATTGTGTCACCATCTATGAAAAGACGAAGAAGAAGAAAGCTGGGATGGTGGAGGCACCCGAAGATGAAAAGGAAGAGGAGATAGACAAATCTAGGTTATAACAACGTTATTTCGCTATCTTTCTATTTATTACTAAAAATTTTTGATTAGCGACCAAATAATTAACGGTGTTAATAGTTAATATTATGTTGTTAACTATTTTGATTACTAATTCAGGTATTAATTCTTTTGTAGACTATTTAATTAATGAATAAAGTAAGTTTAACAACCAATTTTCTTAATCGCTAAATAAACTTATTCTAATAGTGTCTATTTACTGTGCTAACCGAATTAAGATAAAATATCATATATATCAGTCCAAACAAAATACACATAAAAAATTAAAATGAATCAAAATAAATATAAAAAATCAAATCAAAACTATTTACCAAAAATATATATTAAAAAATACTAATAATAATTATGAAACATGTGTTGAAGTAGTACAATTAGGGATGACAATGAGTATGGGGTCTAGATATAATACTTAAGTATCCGTTTTCATATCCGCATTTTAATAAAGTCTTCATACCCGGCTTCGTCCCCGCGTGAGTAGTGATTTTAATGTCCGTCCCCATATACTTTGGGTACCCATATACCCGGACCTGGACCCAAGAGTGCTTTTTAATATTTAAATTTGGTTAATATTAAAAATTAAATATAAAAAATTTATTTTTCAAAATTATAAATATATAAATTAATGAACAAACTATCCAAAATTTTGTTGATAATCAGTTATTTAATTTATTTTCAAATTCAATACATAAAGACATAAGGTAATTAACTATAAAACATGATATAGTTTAGAATCTAAAATTACAAAGTGAATAGTTAAAAAAACATAATACAATTTTGAATCTAACGTAATAATAATCAAGTAAGTTTTATGAGGATCTCTTCAAGTCCTTTCTAAAAAAAAAATACATTAGTATAATTTAGTTTTAAGTTATGAAGTTGCAATCATCAAATGAAAGAATGAGATTAGATAAAGTTAATGACCAACGTAGTGACTTAGTCAAATTTAAAAAATGACAATAAAGTGAAAAGATAATAGGATTATGAAAATTTAAAGACAATATAATTGGGGTTTAAACAAAAAGTGAAAAAGACAATAGTTATTATCATATTTAAATTGTTCAGGTATCATAATCATAGATAATAATTTGTATATATATAATGCTTAATTATGCAGGTATGGGGCGTGATGAATACTAAGATACCCGTACTCGTACTCATTCCACTAAAATGTGTAAGTAATTATTCAGACCCAAACCATTCTTTATTTTACTAAGTAAATACTCTTCCCATAATAAGTAATTCATACGAATTTCCTTGTGAATCTGGGTTCCATTCCTATCTCTAGGTACAATGTTACTAACCTTCATAAGTTCATAATATTATGTAGCTACTCAAAACTCAAAAGCAACCCAATTTAAACCAAACGAAATTTCATTACCTACTAAAATTAAATTGTGTCATAATAACATTAGTACTTTTGAAGTTTCTCAACATCGTAATAAATAAAAAGATATTTTTTACAACTTAAATATTAAGAAACTTTATTTGAAATAATTATGTTTGTGTTCAAATTTATTGATAAAATAATATTTATTTTCTTATATTGCTATGAATTCATTCGCTTTAGTTTTTTTTTCCTTCTAATAGTACTCTTTTTTTGAAAGGCTAATAGTACTATGAAATTATATTCAACTCTAATTTGTTCAAAATATTATCTATTGTAAAATTCATATTATTATTTTTCTGTATGTTCATTTATAGGTGAATATCATTAATGACACTTTGGAAAAAACTAAATAATGTTGAACAAAAAATTATTAAAATTCATATAAAAGAGACATAAATTAATATATAAGTAGCTTCATACTTAATTTTTTTTCCAAAATTAGACAAATTTCACCTACAACCATAAGAAAAATAATTTACATTATCATTCGAAATTAAAGAAGTTCTATTTTATAAAGTATATATATAAGCATATAATGATAAGCATTTGGTTGAGGAGTTATTCATTAAACTGCTGTCAAAATTTTCTTTAAGACAACATTTTAACATATTTAGCTATGCAGAAAATACATTCCATAAAAATTTTGCTTTAAAAATATTGTTTTATTTTTTTTTTTTCATTTGACCATGGAAAATTAATTCATAAAATTAAACTTCCCTCCCTGTGTATGACTACACACATCAAAATCGATTATATTTTAAAAACACAAAAAAAAAAGAAAAAAAGAATTGCATTGTATAAATTAAAGAAATATTGAATTCAAGTTAATTGTTAATGACCAACCAGGACCTTTCAAACTATAAAACCGATGAAGTTTTTGTTGATTGCATTGGACAATTTAATTGTTTTAATATCAAAATTCTCCCTCTAAAATTTTTAAACTGCAAATATAAAATTAATCTAATATATATAAGTAAAACATAGCATAAAATTTGAATTCCAAGCACTTGCCATTTTTTTTCTTTCTTTTCTACTTATTTGAATGAATCTATATTCTTGAAGGTCAAGTTTAAAGGGTGCTAAGATTTGCCCACTTACTTGAGAATCAAATCATCTATTTTCGAACAGTAACATTTAAAATAAATAAAATAGTAAAAATAAAAAGTAAATTATCTTTGATTTTTATAAACAGTAGCGTTAGAAAACACAATTCTAAACGCTGCTATTTGAAAATTTTGAAAATGGGTAGTGTCTTTTTCAGATGAAATGGTGCGAATCCTTGCACCTAAGTTTAAAAGTCTATAGGTTGAGAGTACATTGACTATTCAACTATCGTACGGTGACACTGTTTTAAACTTTTTTTTTTAAATTTTTTTTTAAAGATTTCCTAACTAGGAATGTTTCTAAAGTTTTAGTAAAAATGTTTCTAGAGACCGTCACGTGGTGCTATTAAAACTCTAAATTTCCTTTTAATAGGACTTAAATTGTATGTATAATAGATAGATATATAAAATTTTGAAAAATGTAATAAATAACACTTGCAAGTTTTGGTTGAAAACGTCAAACTTTCTATGAATAGCACAATCCACTAATTTGGTGTTACTTGATTAGCAATAGCATGAAAAAAATGTAACTAGAATTCTATTCCACAAGCTTAATTATTTCAAATGATATTCATCACAAATGTGGAATGGAAATAGGAAAATTAAAAGATAAGATCCATCATTCTCTCCTTCTCTCAATAACATTTTCACACACAACAACAAAAAAGCTTCAATGAGCACACATGGTTCTTACACTATGAGATCCAAAGCATCCTTTGAAAATGAAACCAAGGGCACTGTGAAATAAACTGGGGTTAGTAAATTAATATTTTTTTTTTTAATTTTTCTCAATTGCACCTTTCATCTTCTCAAGTTATCATTCATGTGTGATTTCAATCATTTATTAATTCTTTTTCAGCTTCAAGTAATCCTAGTAATTAATAATTTAGATTAGAGAATTATATTCTAATTAAATTAAAGAATTAATTGCATATTGAATTCGAGTGTATATTTAAATTCAGGTCAAGAATGCGTTTGAAGATTGAGTTTAATTAAATATTTATACAATTAATTTTATTTAAATTAGAGTTTATCTATATATAAAAACATAAAATTTATTAAAATAACCAGCATTAAGAACAGCAAGTTTGTCACTTTGGGTAGAAAGGTTTTTGTATTTCATTAATTAATGAATGTTACAGTATATATGGATACAAACAGTGTGGTTTAAGCTTCGAGTCATGTAGCTCAGTTGGTGAGTGCATAGGGACATGCGTGTGTGAGTACGAGATTCGAATCCCGGTTGTACTACTTTCCTATGAACCAAAAAAAAAATAGTATAGTATAACAAACTCAACAGAGATGCATAACCTACTCCTAATAAATGTGATCAAAATACAATTTAAAATATTTTTACTACATTTAATTCTTTAAATAATGTACTTAAACACTAAATATTATTCATTTATTTGTCAATTTAAATTAACCAAAGGAATAAGATTCAGCTATTCCTTCTACAGAAATGGATTCCCTCGTGTTCAAAAATAACATGATGCATTAGGTTGGTATTTTTGTGTCTATCTCTCTCTCCATTAATGTTTATAGAAATCCACAAATTTAATATGCATTTAATACATATAAAGAGAAAGATAGGCCCAAAAAAACTAAAATGATGCATCATGTTATTATCTACTATTATAAACTAAAATCAATAAATTCATCTAAAAGATTTATAAAAAAAAGAAAAAAATAACTTATAATAATTTATAAGCTATTTTTATAAAATATGTTCAAGCTCTCATGTATGCACCTCAAGTAAATTATACCTATTAATAGCGTGTTTGGTTTAACTTATTTGCCACCAAAATTCTGATTTGCCTTGGAACATAATTGATTTTGAAAAAAAAAATCACTTTAGACAACTTTGGTTCACAATTGATTTTGCATACAAAACCTAAGTTGATGAGAAATAACTTTTAGTTGTTTCTACTTTTTCATAATCAATTATACATTAAATTTACACTACAAACTTATGTTTTGACAAGAGTATTGAAACATTATTCTATCTCAGAATCAATTTTTTGATCATACTTTTCCAAACGCAAATCAATTTTATTCATAATCAATTCTACTTAAGATTAATTAACACAATCAATTATACTCTGAATTAATTTTACCCAAACATGCACGAATTCATAAAAAAGAAAATACTCCATATTAGTTGTAGTTATTTTAAAGAGTATTAATTTAATGACAATCATGGTTCACTATGTACAAGTGACGAGTAGTTGTAAAAAAAATTGAAAAAGCTTCGTTAAAAAAAGACTATATTCATTTTCGATGATCTATCCATCTCGAAAGAGATTAATATTTGATTGTCGATCATACACATTAAAGATCTATTTGTATAGAATTTTTTGAAATATTTATTTTTATTAAAAAAATTTAATTTTTTATTAATATATTTTAATTACTGATTAAATTTCAATTTGTCAAATTTTAATTTGTCTTAATTAATTTGTTTTTTCATTGTATATAAAGAGTGTTTTTATATCCTCTATTATCTAAATATTAAATTAAAATATTAATATGCTTATTTTCTTAAAATTATAAAAATTATTAAATACATTCTTCGTATGATAAATAAGAGGATTTATAGACATATTTTGTAAGGGATTTAGAAGTACTCTTGTAATAAATTCAAAATCAAACTGATAATTTTCCTGTTTTAAAATGGAATTAGTTAATGGAAGTGAGATGAAACACACACGAAATATATTTATTGAGGAGCAAAATTACAATTAATTTTTTTTTCTCAAAAAAATGGTCATTTTTAATTTTTTCATTGCATAGTTCAAAATGCTGATGATACCTTCATCTTCATCCTCTTCACTCGCAAAACCAGGGAGCAAGTCCAGAAAAGCTCGGCAAAACGATGTCGTCTAACAGCAAAGAAAATCTGTTCATCATCTTCCTCGTTACTCTCTGGTACTCATCAAACATCGGTGTGATTCTTCTCAACAAGTACCTTCTCTCGAACTATGGCTTCAAGTTCCCAATCTTCCTCACAATGTGCCACATGTCCGCGTGCGCTGTTCTCAGCTACGTCTCCATCGTCTTCTTCAAGGTCGTTCCTCAGCAGATGATCAAATCGCGATCGCAGTTCGTTAAGATCGCCACTCTCAGCCTCGTTTTCTGTGCCTCCGTGGTTGGTGGCAACATTTCGCTTAGGTATCTCGCCGTGTCGTTTAATCAAGCTGTCGGTGCAACCACGCCGTTTTTCACCGCCGTTTTTGCGTATTTGGCTACGCTTAAGAGAGAGGCTTGGGTTACTTATGCTGCTCTCGTTCCTGTTGTTGCTGGAGTTGTCATTGCGAGTGGGGTATGTATTTGGAAAATGGAATCGTATATGTTCTTTGAATTGGTTTATTGTTCGTCTTAATGCTGTGATTTGTGAATGATTATACATGTTGATGTTTTAATTATTATTGCATACAAGTTTAGTTTTGATTAAAGTGTTAATGCTGCTTCATGTTAGATTTGTCACTCCAGATCTGGAATGTTTTAGAATAGATTAGGATGTAGTTGTTTGTGTGATTTTTAGCTGATCTGTGATAATTTCAATCATAATTTTTTAGTTATTTTTTAAATAAGATGGTATGTGAGGTGCAACCTGCTTGGAAATTAATGAGATCTCAACTAACTTTTCAAGAACTACTAATCTTTGGCAAATGTTTTTTTTTTTTCTTCCTAACATGGAATGGATGAAGTATCCGTGCACGAGGAAAATTATGTTTCTAGGAGTCAGAGTTAATATTTTTTTTCTCCTTATTTTAGATCTGCACATTTCTATATTTTATTAACTTAATAATGGAGTTACTTAACTAATTATGGTATTTCTTTTAATCATTTTCCCTCCCTAAAACTAGTCATGAATTTTGCTCCTTTTAGTAATCTACTCTACTATTGTGACATTGTGTGTATTTCTCCACACCACATTATAATTTGATAATCTGTCAAATGACTGGTAGCAATTAGTAGTATCTTTGGACCATTTCCTTCCTATTTTCCCTCTGTTTATTCACATTGCTTAACGCTATAAGATTTTCTTGTTGATCGCAGGGTGAGCCAGGCTTTCACTTATTTGGATTCATTATGTGCCTAAGTGCAACTGCAGCAAGAGCTTTCAAGTCCGTCCTTCAGGGCATTCTACTTTCTTCCGAAGGGTAAAATACTTTGCGCCATATATTATTTCTAACTTCCTCATTGTCATCTAACTCCAAGAATTATCCAACTGTAAACTTAAGATATACTGATATCTGCTACCCTATAGGAGTCTCCTCGCCTTATTTATATTAGTGTTTATTTGAAACCAGAACTTTTTCATTCATAGGGAACCAGCTGCCTAAACTTACTTTTCTTGGAGAACAACCATTTAAGGATGTTTGAATGTGTGGAAGATACAATGTTGTGTCTCATTGTCCATTCAATAAATGAGTATTTAGTTTTTTTTTATCAGCAGCATAAAATTTGATTCTTCAATAAGAAGTCTCTAAAATTTTATTACTGTTATCATAGGTTAAAATCTTCCTAAATCATGGTATTTGCAACTAACAAAACTTCTCATTAGATCTGCTGCAATTTTTCAGTAGCTCCGGTTGTGGAGTGACTGGGTGCCTTAACGGGTCTAGAGAGAGTAGACATAGGTGATCTTACTCTTACCCCAGTAAGGGGAATTGCTGTTTCTAGGATTTGAATTTTAACAACCTTACTGTTGCGTTAAGGCTTGCCCACAAATTTAGAATCGGGAAAGGGAGTTAAGATTGTAAATCATGGGATTGAGCAAGGAGAGTTCCTCTACTAATACTGCTAACACCCCAGTCCCCACAGATTTTGAGTTTCAGTTGAGATCGATCACAAAGAGGTGAGTCAGGATTGTAAAATCACGATTTGTGATTTTACAATCCAACTCATGGTTTTAACTACCATTTATGGTTGTTTTTAAATATATAAAGTAGGAAAGAAGTAATTGTGAAAGAGCTTATATTGTGATTAAAACTTCACTTCAACATATAGACTTAACTCTGTTCTTGTCTTCCACTATTGTGGAATTGCTGCTTCCAAGAATCTTCAATCCTTTTTCATAACATGTCTCGTGTTATCTAATGAATTGATTCATTGTTTTCAAAGGATTGGTCATTAACTTTGTTCTAAACACACAGGCACACACACTGATTCTTCATTTCTTTATTTATTTTATTATGTTCAAGTACAAAAAGGGTGATTGGTTTGCACACAATAGACTATGGCTTTCTTTCCCTTCTAACTTTGAACTTCTGGCTAAATTATTTGTACTTACAACACAACTTAAACCTTTATCATTTCCTTTTCTTCGCAATAAGTTTGGAAAAATTTATATACCTCCAAGTTATCGATATTGGTATGATTATGGTCAGAACCTCAGGTTCCTCTCTCTCTATAATCAGTGGTACTCTCATGACTTGATTCATTGGAGATAACATTTTCTGTCTCATCTCCATTTTTAAAATAATCACAAATATGTCATTTTGTTTCTTGGTTTTCAAAGATTTGTACAGCATGTGGTGAAATTAGAGCTTTTTAACCAATTTCTATACTAATGTTTAAAAATAGAAAACAAATAGAAAATTTGGTTTTTTTTTTTGTTAGCAAAAGAAGTATTTATTTATGAAAATAGAAAATAAGCTTTTTTTTTTCAGACTAACCAAAATGAAATAATCCTTTTTTTTCAATTGCTACAAATTACTTACAATGTTGCATCCATTTCAACTTAACAGGGAAAAGTTGAACTCAATGAATCTGCTCCTCTATATGTCTCCAATCGCGGTCCTAGTTTTGTTGCCTGCAGCCCTTATCATGGAACCCAATGTTGTAGATGTCACAATATCACTCGGAAAGGAAAATAAATCAATGTGGATACTTCTTTTGCTTAATTCAGTCACAGCATATGCTGCAAACTTAACCAACTTCTTGGTGACTAAACATACAAGTGCTCTCACACTTCAGGTTTGCCTCTTTTTCTTGTTCCCCTCTACAAGAAATTATGAGACTTCAACTTATTTGATTAAAAGCTAAAAGAATAATTAAGACCAAAGTTTTTTAACATCAACAAACTGACTATGGGTCTAACATTATTATTTGACTTTGTCAAATATATTATTTGTTGATATGCAAACTATAATCCAAACATGCACTTAGCCTGACAAAATCACGTTAACAAGGGGTGCCACTTTTGGCACTACATGCTCTGCGGGAAAAACCACACTTTTTGTTTCGCCTGGTAACTAGTTACCGTTCACAAATGGTAACTAGTTTCGGGGGGTTCAACTTTCACCCGGTAACTACTTTCAGGAAATTCTAATTTCAAACGGTAACTAGTTACTGTTTTCAAACAGGAACTAGTTACCAAGCCAAAGTTTTTTATGTGGTGAATCCAGCAAAGTGCGTGGAGCCAATAGTTTTACCCATTAACAAGTCATGACAAGATATGCTTATTGCAATCTTGCTTTGTTATTAAATGCAATTCAAACAGTGAACAAATTTGCTGTCAAATTATGTTAACCAGGTATTGGGCAATGCAAAAGGTGCTGTAGCTGTTGTTATCTCAATACTTCTGTTTAGAAACCCTGTAACTGTTATTGGCATGGGTGGATATACAATTACTGTAATGGGTGTAGCTGCATATGGAGAAACAAAAAGGAGGTTCAGATGAACAATTAACAGTATCTCACGTTCCACTGGCTCTCTTATTCATGTATTTTATTGTAGTCTACTTATATATTTATATATGAACAAGAAGATTCTTTGTAATGTGACTAGGAGTAGGTGCGAGTCAAGTAATTTTATAATGATATTATTCTGTTGTATCTACCACAAACATCTGTTTACCACTCGTACATTTTTATTAATGTGCCAATTTTTTTACTACAAGTTATATTTGTTGTTTAGGTAGGTCTCAGAAGCAGTTGGTCTAAAATTATATAACTAAGCTCATGTTTGGTTTGATATACAATAAGAAATTATCAAACATGAGCTTTTACTCCGCTTTATAATTTCATATGGACATTGAATTTCACCGATTCAGTAGTAGGTATGTGTTAGACACTTACTCATGATGATTGTGCATAGCAAATTTTAGAAAAATCGAATATTTCTACGTATGTTATATTGTAGGTGATATTTATGTATGTTTTAAAAAGTATTTTGTTCATTAAATTGAAGTGGATAGATAAAATATCGACAAATTTTTAAATCGAATGAAATTTTGTATAATTAATCTATATACTATGAACTTTCAATTTAACGGTTGAATTGATAAAATTCAATATCTATATTGAGTTATAAAATGGAGTAATAGTTGCAACACTTACTCTTAGAATAAACGAATTCTTTTTGATATTCATATATGAATTTTGCTATCAATTGCCTTAAGGGCAATGGTTAAGCAACTCATGAATAGAAATTTAGTGTTGAAAAGTATAGAGTATTTAATGTTATAAAATTATTTTTAATTTATTTTAAATACAAAGTTTTTATTTATGGGTGGCTTAACCCTTGTCCTAAGGGCAATGGATAGCAAAACCGTTCATATTATATATATATATATGAGTTAGGATCAAATGACATTTGACACTAATTCTTACACCAATTAATAACGATAGATGAAAGTTTTTTTTTTCACGAAACCTACCGTTGGATTGAAACTACTTATTGTATAGATTATGTGTACAAAAATTCACATCAATCCAAGATCGTTTGATACTCCATCAACACATTTGTTATTTTCACTATTTTAAAAATTATATTTTACGATTATTTTTTAGTACGTTGATGGAGTATTAAACGATCTCGGTATCTACTGATAACTCTCCACTAGTGTCGCCAAGCTAGAATTTGCAGTTTGCACCTTGGATGGTCATAGGGGGAGGGACTGAGCAAATGCTATGCATGATGTGGGGGTGGACAGAAGGATTATAATTTGGCTCAATCCCAGTTTCCCAAGGCTGTAGTAAGCTGACAAACACGACCATCAATGAGATCTTGAGAAACCACTACAACATGCTCCAAAAGCTTAACATCCTTGTTGCTCCACCTACCTTCCCATATGCGCGTTGTTTGCCCATCGCCGAGGCTCCAACACTCGAGCACATATCAATTCTTATATGGTATCTAGAGCGTATTGCTTCACAGCATTTTGTTTTACAATCCCTCACCATGACTTCTTCTCCCATTGTCCTCAATGCTAGTGCACTATCCTCTTTTAAGCTCAACGGAACCAATTATCCAGCATGGTGAATTCAACTCAATGCTCTCCTTGTTGCCTACAACCTTCAAGGATATGTTGATCGCACAATTCAATTCGTTGTTTCCTCATTCTTATAGGTGGGTCTATTAACAATGGGTCAATTATAGCTTTCATTGGTCTATTATCACTCTTTTTTTCTTTCTTACATTTAAAATTTACTTTTTCTAATCTTTATAACCTAACTAATAATACATCAATATTGTAAAAAGAATTAAATAAAAGTAACAATAGACAACTAAATGAGAGTGATAATATTCTTTCATGATATATGATATATGATTATGAAGTCTATTGAAATAGGCTAAAGACGGCTTTTGCTTAAATGTTTCTCCAAGAAAATAACAAGAATAACCTAAAACATCCAAGTCATTTCCATAAGTTTGTAAGTTCTTTCGGTGAAGTAAAAAAAAATTCTAAATAAGACAGTATCTACCACAAATACTTCAATGTTAAACATGAATATAATTACATCATTGTACATTACAAAAAAGTGCACTTGTCAACTATAATGTTCAAGGAATTCCTACTTTCTGCTGCACAAAAAAATTAATCTTCATTTACAATGTAGCAAGTGTTGAGATCTTTGTATTACAAGCCAAATGGTCCAAATCCTATGCTTAAACGCAGGTGGCATAATTTGTCTCCCTGTAAATTTGCTATCAGTTCATGCTGGAAAAAGCAGGGATGAAAAAAGGTTCTTAGACTTTTGCAGAAAAAGATTTTTCTTATGAACTCTAAGAACAATTATGTGAAGTGTGAACTACAAATTGCAATGTTCCCAAGTTATTCAAATGAAAATGCTGCTTAAGATACTGTTTCTATGGCATAAACAATACACATTACATTGTGTGTAGTGTGCAGAGAGGAGTGTCCAAAGAGCATAGCAATGACCATAAAAATACCACATGGTATTAAATTCTTACAAAACTATCAAAGACTACAATGCATGACAATGAGACATATCAAGTGAGAACGTTTTTCCCAAAACTTTGTGAGATCAACACGTCCTGATCAAATAACCATACATGGATGATCAGAATTGATTTTATTAACATTTAATCTTAACCTTCCATTTGAATTGAGTGGTCATGATTAAATGTTCCCACAAAAATTTGTAAGAACAGTTCTCACTTAATATATTTGTCGACCACTACAATAGCTACCAAATGACCACATTAAAACTTGAAAGTACACTAGCAGGAGGAATCAGCAAAGTATCAAGGGTAGTTCCATCATGCCAAAATAACTTGGACATTCTTGTGAATGTTCATTCAGTTGTAATCGTGAGAAGTTGTTTTTTATGTGCACAAAGGATATCTTCCGGCTGACAGTCGAAGACTAATCTTTTTCGAGACATAGAGATCACTGAAATGAGTCTTGTCTCTCTCAACAAAGCCTTATCTATACACACATCATGTGCTCTAAAAACTAATAAAGAAGGAAAACAAATATTTATGACCCAAAGACTAAAGGATATTAAAGGAAGAGGGAACCATACTTTTGTAATATTTTATGCCAGCTCAGGGCCGGATGGGAGAGCCTCATAACCATCATGGTGCTTACTGGTATTATCTCTTTCAACTGGTATGCACTTGAGGATTGCAGATATAGGCATGCTAACTGCTCCAATTAAGACACTAAGTAACCAGAATTGCCAACTCAGAGGCACAGTGCTGGCAAATGCTCCCAAGAATTCAACTATCACTACTTGAAACACCACAGTCACCAAAATTATCAGCAGGAATATCCAGCTGTCAAACATTCCTTTGAATATGTTTATCTTTTCAATGTCTCTGCTGTTTATCTCATTGAACACCTAGTGAAATTCAGAGAAAGAAAACAGATAGCTTAAGTGAAAGGAAAAAAAAAAAATGCAATTCATTTTTGAGTAGGTTTGAATTGAACATCTAATTTAGCATCCATAGTTGCCAGCAAAGGCCTACTGCTAAATGTAATGGGCCTAATATCATTAGATAAACGTTGCAACCAATTGTTATAACTTATAAATTTGATTCTTGCATGCATATTTCTCCACAATAGATGGATTTGAATAGAATGAAGGGACTTGGGGCCGGTTTGCTATCCATTTTTATTTTATGTTTTTATTTTCTGTGTTCATAAATAAAATTTTCATTTTATTTCTTGTTTCCTCAAATTTATATAAGTACTGGAAACAAGAATTTTTTCTGTTTCAAGTGTTTTCTACACAAATTTAAGGAAAAAGGAAACAAAATGAAAAACAGAGAGCAATTTCGTAATTGTTTCATGTTTTTAATTTTTTAGAAACTAGTACTCAAGATGAATTATCAAACATTTATAAACCAAATTCCTAAGAATTTCTCACGCTTTCAGTCTAGTAAGCATAACCAGCAATTATATTATATTTGAGGAGAAGACTGTACCTGGCAAAACACAAAGGAGTTGAAAATCAAAGTGTTGAGCACTTTAGTTTCATCTGGACCATTAATTCTGAGTATCCTCTTCCCATCAAAATTCAAAATCACAAGAACAATTAGTTGATATATACTTTGTCCAATAATATTCCTCCACATGGGTTTGGTGATAAAGCTAGCTCCTCTTCCAACTGGTGGTCTTTTCAGAAGTCCCTCATTAGGAGGTTCAGTAGCCAGAGCCAATGCACCCAAAGTGTCCATAATCAAGTTCACCCAAAGTAACTGAACAGCAGTTAGAGGTGCAGATCCTGAAAGTACAGAAGACCAAAAGTAGATTGAAAATATGAAAACTACTCTTAATTGTGTTGAAATAAGTCTATGTTTACCCTGTTTAAATATGAAACCAAACACACACTTCAGCAGGATTTTAAAAGGGAGGAAGTTCTATGAATCAACAAACCGGTGATGCATGCAGAAAAAAAGTTGATGACCAGAGCAACAACATTAACTGTCAATTGAAACTGCACAAATTTTTGGATGTTTATGTATACTGCACGTCCCCATTTTACCACGTTGACAATTGTTGTGAAGTTATCATCCATTATAATGACATCAGCCTTCTCTTTGGCAACCTGTAAAAAATGGTAATGATTTCCAAAGACAAAAATATTCATTAGATATCATTGGCATCAGAGAATCATCAACATAAAAAGAAAGAAGGTACCCCAACAAATAGTAAATGTCTGAACTCTGAAATACAACTGAACAATCTCTAGTGTGTCTCTCAACTAATTCAATGAAGGGGATAAAAGTCTATTACTTAAACTAGCTTATGGATTATAACTATGACTTGTGAGTTACTATATTGAGCTGTTTGGCAAAACTAGTATATAGCTATTTGAAATGTGCTAAATGACTTAAAAGGACAAGTAGTATTAATGTAATATAATATTGGAGCTGTTTGTCATTACTTAAAAAGTCAAGGGTAAAATAGAGAGTGAATTATCAGAATAAACTTTTAGAAGTTATGAGCTACTTGAACTAGCTTTTCGACTTGCTTATGAAAGTCATAAGCTTATAATCACTAAACACCTCTAAAAACTATAAGCTATAAGTTTCCTTTAGCAACCAAATACATAATTTGTATTTCTAAAGAGAAGAGGCGAGGATGGACAATAGAGAGGATAATGTAAAGAACTGGAAAATATATAATGTAACTAGAATAGAATGTAGCATTTTTTGTTTTAAACAGGATGTTGGACAATTATACAAAACTAAAACTACACTTGAACTGTAGAATCACAATAATAAACAAGAGACACAAACCTCAGTTCCGGCTATGCCCATGGCAAGTCCAATGTCTGACTCACGCAGTGCAGGAGCATCATTGGTTCCATCGCCAGTAACAGCAACAACCTCACCAAACATATTCCTCAAATTCGTAACTAACTTGTGCTTGTCCAGTGGTAAAGATCTAGCCATCACCTGAAACCATATTATTAAGTACAAAAGTCAAGCATATTAGAGGGTTCAAATCACCTATTCCTTCCTGGATCTCAATTAACTGCAGTAAAAAATCCTGGAAGTTGCTAGTACAATCAACTGACGTGAGCCGTCCGATATAGGTTGCCTAAACCTGAATGGAATGTTGAAAAACCAATTTTTTTTGACCCATTGAATCTCAGCCATTCGGTAGACGGGTTAGAATGACTAGAAGTATTTATTGGGGCTATTACTATCCGTGCCACACTATCTCCCTGGCACACCACATTGAAAATGGATTTTAGAATCTGAGCGAACAATCCAAACAGATTATAGAATCCTAACAAACAATTTTTTAACTACTGAATTCTAAAACCTGTTTTTGCTTGTGGTGAGCCTAGAAAGGCGTGTGGCACATTTAGTAGCCACCATTTTCTGGCTGAAGCAGATGAGGATCCTTTATCCTTTTTGTTTCCATGTCTTTAAGAGAACTGAGAGTCACAGAATTTACAATGAGATCAAATTCAAAACCTGGATTCTTGGTATGACATCCTTCATTTGCTCCGGAGATAGGTCACGAAAATCTGGTCCTTCTATGGCTACACCACCTTCAGTAAGTATACCACATTCTTTAGCTATAGCTCTAGCTGTGTTTATATTATCACCAGTGACCATACGTATAGTTATTCCGGCGGCTAAACAAGTTTCTACAGCTTCCTTAACGCCGGGACGCACCGGATCCTTGATACCTACTATGGCAATTAGAGTATATCCACTATTAGGAATGTTGGTTTCTTCCTGGTATTCATTTACATTTACCTCTTTAACAGCCAAACAAAGAGTTCTCAAAGCTTCAGTGGCAAATCCATTTATAACATCAGAGACAGTATTTGCTCTGTCTTCAGGAAGATCAACAACTTCCCCATTGGAATCAACAATTTTGTCACACATTTTAAGTATTATTTCTGATGCACCTTTGCAGAAAGCTCTTACTCCTCCATCAGGAAGACCAACAAGCACAGACATCTTCTTCCGGACCGAATTGAACGGCTCGATTTTGAGTATCTTGTAAGCTCTGTGCTGAGCATGGCCATCAACATCACCACTACCCAAAAGCAAACCCAGTTCCAATAATGCTGATTCTGTTGGAGTTCCCAGTATTGTGTTCTTTCCATTTTTATCCTTAACTACTTCAGCAGAAGTGTTTTGAAATATAGCCTGCAAAAGAATGCTTAGAACTCTTTCTGGTATCTTTGTTTTCAGTTCTTCTGCACTCTCATTACCTTTCATCTGCGCGGTTTTTTCGCATATCCAAATCTTATTAACCACCATACGGTTAGTGGTTAACGTCCCGGTCTTATCTGTGCAAATGCAGCTAGCTGAACCCATAGTCTCACAAGCAGAAAGATGCCTTACAAGTGCCCTGTCCTTCATTAACTTTTTCATTGCAAAAGCAAGACTCAGTGTTACAGCAAGAGGTAGTCCTTCAGGAACCGCGACAACTATTATGGTTACAGCAATAGCAAAGTAGTCCAGCAGCTTCAGCGCATCGCTCGAAGACCAACTAGAAAACTTGCCACGAAGTGCTTTTTCGACGATGAACCTTATTGCCAACACCACAAATGTCAGAACAGCAAAAGTCAATCCAATTTTACCAATAATAGTAGCAACTCCATTCAATTTCACCTGCAATGGGGTTTCATCTTCTCCTCCCTCATTCAGAGTTTCCATCAGTTTTCCCCATTCAGTCCTCATGCCAACAGTTGTAACTAACATCCTCCCCTGACCATCCTGCACTTTGGTTCCTCCGAGAAGGAACGGTTTTTCGTCATTTACATTTACAGGTTCGCTCTCACCCGACAAACTCGATTCGTCAATAAGCAGAAAGTATCCTGACACATAAATTCCATCTGCTGGAACTTGATCCCCTGTTGACAAATGAACAATGTCACCAACAACAACATCATAGATTGAGATCTTCTGTCTTTTTCCGTCCCTCGTCACCTGAACAAATATCTTTTTCTTTTCTTTGTCCAAATCCCTGAACTGCAAGGATTGCTTGTAGTCACTCACAGCAGTAACAATTACTACCAAGAAAATACTTAGTAAGATTCCAACACCATCATATGTTCCCTTTGGCCACCCTTCAGTGGGAATTCCTACACCTATGGAAACTATAGCACAAACCATGAGAATGATTAGAGTTAAGTCCTGTAGTGCTTCCCACACAAACATCAGGAATGATTTAGAAGGTTTCTCTGTGTAGCGATTGACGCCATAAACCTGTTGTCTTTGTTTTATACTCTCTTCGCTGATACCTTCATCCAGAGAGACTGATAGTTTTCTTGCAATGGCTTCAACACCACCAATGACACTCAAGTTCTTAAAATCATGGCCACGAACAATAGAAGCGATCTCATCTGGATGAATGCCAAAACCAGCTTCTCTTGCTTCTTCTGGCAACTTGTATTCAACTCGATTACCAGCTGCATAAGAAAACCAGATGAACTAAGAAAGCAAATGAAAAGAAAGTGATTTGTTCTTATGCAATGATATGAACTGGGATTACTGAAATTAGAGCAACATACCATCAATAAATTGCAATGCTGCCTTTTGTACATAGAGAGCAATCCGAATTTTTTCCTGATATATAAAGTAAATACAGATAATGTAGTCAAGCTGGTAATGAAAACCTGACAATATACATAATGATAATGGCCATATCCATATTATTATAATACACAACACAACACAGTATCCCGTATCTTGTCACATGTAATGGCAATTCATAAAGTCACTGCTGAAATTGAACTTTGAGAGCGTTGAGGTGAACTCTTTGACGAAATTCCAGTTAAAATTTGAGATCAAATATGTTACTATTTCCACTATTCGGAGCATTTACGTATGGAAAGTCATCAATCGCCCTTACCGGTCACCCTTTCCACTTGAATATCACAAGGAATGGTTATTCAAAACTCGAAGAGAAGATTATTGTCCTGTTATTATTGCAGGAAGAGTGGAAGGAAAAAGTCTTTTAACAATGTTCACGAGTGGTAAAATTAGTTAAGGCTATCTCCAATAAAGGTTGTTTAATTAAACGTTTGTTTAAAGTTCAAAAGAGTTGTTTTAGTTTAATCAATTGCACCATTAGTGATGCTGACTAGGCTGCTTATTTAAGTCAAAGTTGCAGATAAAAGCAATCGGTGTTAAATAAGTAACTTCCTTGAGTTATACCATTGAAGAGTCAAATTACTTAAACTTTCATAAAGTACAAAGAGATATAGACCATTAGAGATGTTGTTAACTTCTTAAAATTTATAATTTATAACTTATGATTTATGGTTTCTCAATAGAGTGTAAAGGTGTTAGGCAAAACTAACTTATAGCTATTTAGCTAAAGATACTAGGGGTAGGTAATGGGTTGGGTAACCCACGAACCTGAGTAACCCAAACTAACCGTTTTTTTTGTTTGGTTGGGTGATTGAATTGATTTGGGTATTTTTTAGTGAACTCAAACCCATTTGGGCTAGGTATTGGGTTTGCATTTTAAAAACCCAATGAACCCACCCCAAACTATTCGAACTAAATTCTTAAAGGACTAATTTTCTATGTCATTTTACTCCTTTTGGACTTCAGTTCAGACTCGAAACTCAGTCCTCGACTAATCGACTTCTCCTTACTAATTACTTTCTTTTCAAAACAAGCATAATCAAATTCAGAACCCTAGCCGTAGCTGCCACCTTGACCTCCTCGCCACTAAACTGCTTCCTCCTGATACGACTAATTGACTATTTTATTCATGTTAAGATTGTTATATTGTATGATTATATTATTTAATGTTACGTTTTATTTTAGTGAATAAAATGACTAAACTTATATAAAATTAATATTATATCACTATAAATTTTACTGATTTTTTTTTAAAACTGTTTTTTATTTAATTAGATAGACTCAACCACCCAATCCAACTCAATCAAATTCGGGTTGGGTTGGTTTGGATCGAAGAATAAAAATTGCAAAAATCAAACTAACCCAACTCACCCATTTAGTTTGGTTGGGCTTCAAAACAGTAAAAACCCCACCTAACCTAGTTTGAACCCACCCCTAAAAGGCACTGTTTAGCGAGCGTAATTTATAGCTTATTTAAAAGTTTATAGTTTATTAAAAATGTTTAGTGACTACGAGCTTATAGCTTTTATAATTCATAAACTATAAGCTATTTTTCATAAGCTGCCTTATAAAAAATTACTTGAAGAAACTTACGAAAAGTTTATTTTTAATAATTTGTTCCTATTTTACCCACATCATGTATTACATGTTTAGTCTTTACTTTACCAAATCATTAATTGCCAAAAATATTATATGTCCTTCTAAGTCAGTTAAAAAATACCCTCTTTAGACTCAAATATAAGCAAAAAATAATCCTCATACATTTTCAACCAAAATATAAACAACTCTCAACTATTTTGTGGTTATTTAATGCTATAATTTTTCAAATGGAAGTCTTTTTAGTAAATGAAATTTATTATTATTATTATTATTGCTTATATATGAATTTGAAATAAGTATAAGGTAACTTATAAACTAACTTTAAAACACCTCTACATAATTACAAGTCATAAATTATAAATTACTAGACGTGAATTATACTAAGTTATTGCCTATTAACATAAGAACCGAGGCAAAATATGTCAAGTGACTTGAAAATGATATGCAATATCATATTAAAAATCAATAATATTGCATGAAATGAAATAAATAACTTAAAAGTACAAATAATATATGACTTAAGAATAAATTAAAATAAAGTGGCTTATGGAGAGTTAGCTTTTAAAAGTTATATATAAGTCTATTTTGAAAGAGTTTATTTGTAATTTATAAAAATAGTTTATAAGTCCTTATAAGCTGTTTTAAGCTAATTTTCATAAGCTTTCTAGAAGAGCTTATTAGAATAAGCTATCTTTAACTTATTCAACTAAGTTTTATAATTTTATAGGCTATATATGCTATAAATTCTTAAATAAAATATTAGCTACATTAGGAGAGGCAAAATGGGTCAGCCTGACTAGTCCGTCAAAAAGGCGGGATGGGCTGGTCCGCCATGACTATACGAGCTTACTTTTCTAGCCCGTCCCGTTTTTATATTGGCTTGATGGGTCACAAGTTAGCCTGTTTAGCTCATCCAAAATTAAAAAAACACATTTTTATAAAAAAAGTTTTCCTAAGGAAAAGAAGTGTTTTTATTAAGAAATATATATTTTTTCATTAAGAATATATATTTTCATTAAAAAGTATAATTTTTAAGGAAAATGTTAAACAGTGCCCCAAGGACACTTGTTAAGAATACAAAAGTAAAAATATTTTATTGTGATGGATAGTATTTATTGTTTTGAAAGTTAAAATCCTGCTTAAATATTATCAATCCCAATAAAACATTTCTACTTTTGTATTCTTAACAAGTGTCCTTAGGGCACTGTTTAGCGAGACCTAATTTTTAATTATATTTACTTTTTGAAATTTTTAACCTCTGCATAAATAAAAAAAAAATTATAAGAAAAATAAAAAAAACGAGCCGGCGGGGCACAGCAAGCCAAGTGGAGACAACAGGTTCAAACATATAACCCAACCCGTCAATTTAAAACAAGGTTAACAAGCCAGTTCAACGGGTCAAACCCATTTTGCCACGCCTAAGCTACAATTATCAAGCACTCCCATAGTTGATAAATTATATAAAAAAGTTTACGTGAATATATCTAGACTCACTTAAACAATAAACTTAAATCCTCTCATATTAGATTTTAACGAATTATTTTACATTATATATTTTTTTTGGAGTGACTTCATTTTTTCTCTTTTTCTTTTGTAAAAAAGTAAAACAAGATTAAATGAAAATTTCTAAATGGGAATGACAATATCAATATAGGAGTGACAATATTAATTTTTTTTTTTTTTTTTGTCTATTCCTCGTTTCATTTTTTTTAAAGGTGAGAGCTTAAGAATTAAGATTATTGGATTGTTAACTATAATAACTGCAGTTTCAACGGCACAGGATCTTGACCATTGAATTGCAATAGCACCCAATGCCTTTCCGCCCAGGTTGCTCGTTTGCAAGACAAATGTATAGTAGGATTCAAAATCAATTCTACTATAGTCGAAGACTCTTTTACGGTATAATTTACTTTTTTTATATGATTTTAAATTACGGTCACAGTCATATTGTAATTATAATTGCGTTCCACTAAATTGGTCCAACCATAATTGCAGTCCAATGTAATTTAAATGTGTCAAAGCCTTAAAGTTGCCATCCAATTTCGCATAGCACACCCAAATTTTTGGTCAACTTTTGGCAAAAATCGTGATTAATCCCTTCCTCAAAACTAAAGTTGCACGAAACGGTTATTGGATATCTACGAAATATCAATCCATTCTCACCAACAAGAGATTCAACTCCGAATATGTGATTAAAGGACGAGATAAGCTACCATCACACCAAATCACATTAGCACACCCAAATTTAAAACCTTGTTTCCTCAACCTAAATTAGCAATTGTTGACATCAGAAATTTTGACACCACTTAGCACGCTAAATAGAAATGTGAGTAAATTTCAAATGTTGCTGTGGCTTTTGATCCAATCGAACACTCGACAAGACGCGTCTAACCCGCGTTTGAAGTCGTTCTCACTTTTTAAGACCGAAAAATGAAAAAAGACAAATAAAAACATTATTCACGTTATTATGCCGTGCGAGAAATGTCATGAGGACATTTTCACACTCCACTTTTGATTTTTATTTCATTATTCTAAGAGACAAATTATTCTCATACCATCATTATTCACACATACTTATAACTCACTCAGAAATGGTTTTCCCAACAACGAATGAATACTGCGTCAAAATTTACGTTCTAGCAAAAATTATTTAAAAATATATTATTATGTTAAAACATAAGAAATTTATTTAATGCTTTTATAACTATCAAAATTATGAGATAATTCTCTAGTGTACTATTGTTGAAACTCTACAATTATTAATTATCTACTACTTAGTACTCCCTCTGGTCCTTTTAATAAAGACCCAACATGAAAATTGTGATTATTAAGAAAACATATAATTAAGTTAGTTAATATAATAGGATTTTAAGAAATTATATACTTTTTCATGTTTACTCTGATTTAATGTATTGGAAAGTAATAAAAGATATTAATTCTCATTGTAATTCAAATTTTGGAATTAAAAAAGTTGACTCATTATGAAAGGCAAACATGGAATAGAATAATTAATGTTTGTAAATTTTAATGGAGGGTCTTATAAAAAGAACCACTAACATTTTCTGAAAAGGGTCTTATAAATAGGACCGGAGGGAATATATGTTTAAAGTAATAAATGACAAAAGGTATAATAGGAAAAGTTATAAATGTTTTCTTGAATTCGTTAAGAGACAGATAAAAAGAAACAAATTTTTTTCAAAACGGAGACAAATAAAAAAGAACGAAGGGAGTACTGAATTATCAGAAAAAAAAATATTAAATTTTCTTACTAAATTTTTCTATTAAATTTTTTTATCCATTTAATTTTAATAATTGTCATATATTTTCTACTAAACATTTACTTTTTAAAATAATAAATGATGATTATCAAAATTAAATAAGTAAAAAAATTTATAAAATGATTTACTATAAAAATATAACATTTCTCATTATCGAAAAGAGCCAAAGAAAATGAGTAAGACTCTATTGCTATATACTATGGCGTTTTTGGCCCAATTTTTTTACTTCTTTTCTTTTATAAACAAAAGTTAAGTTAAACATATTTAAAAGTTTTTAAATTTAAAAATTATTTTTTTCGAGTAAAATGTGAAAAAGTAGCTTTTCAGCTTTTTCCATAAAAGCTTTTTTTTCCTTATATTCCCTTCCTTTGTCTCACAAATAATTTATTTTTTTAAAAGTTCTCATTTACAATTTTGATTTAAAAATAAACCCCAAAAAAAAAGTCCTTTCTCACTGTTATTTTTCTTTTAGCGGAAGATTTTTTTTTTAGATTATTATAGGATAGTCCTCTTTAGTTGGGGACTATCATAGTCCCCTAACTTTTATCTCTCCTTAAATTGGACGACTTACAAATTGAAAATCACTAATAATAATATAATAATAATAATTAAAAAAAAAAAAAGAGAGACCGCCTTATACAAACTTGTGGATTCTCATTGTTACGGTTTTTTCCCACTATTTGTTGAGTTTTTTTTGTCACTATTTGTCGCCCTGTCTTATGGCTATCTACGTATTGGGCAAACTGTACAAAAATCCAACCAGAGAGTTTCTATCATGTTTATTGTCTTGGAAGTTGGAACACTAATTAATTTATTGTTTTTGATTTTATATTTTTTAAATAATAAATAATAAATTAATGGTTATTGAAGAGGTTATGCATTTATATCAAGTTTTTATTTACGAATTTTTTAACTTGTGCAACATTGCACAGATTAAGCATCTCAAATGAGAATCTTTTGATAAAAAAAGACAAAAATTAATTGAGTTTTATATTCAACATGCAATTATTATTTATATTTTTTTTATTTTGAGATTCTTATCCTATGCAATGATTACACATGTTAAAAAAACCATTATATTTATACCATAAGTGAAACCAAAAATCACATCTATAGAACTCTAATGTCTATCCAAACAATAAGTATCAGTTCGTTTGATTTAAATTTTAGTAAAATAAGAAGTAAAAAATATACAAATCAAAATAAAAATTAATGATTGAAATTATTATGCATAAAAATCGAGATAGTCCATAAAAATAAATAATTTTAATTTTAATCAAAATTGATTTTAACAAAAAAAACCAAAGCTAAAAATATCGTTAAATATGCTTTATTATTTTATTGATATGTGTAAAAATAATCTAATTTTTTAAGTTAAACTAATCTTTTGGTCCCTTACTTGTTCCTTATTTTCATTTTAGTTCCCATATAAAAGAAACTTTCATTTTAGACCATCACGTGTTCTCTATTTTCAATTTATTCTATGTTGATATATTTCTATTAGCCCATTCTGTTAACTACTCATAATCCAACAGCTCCATCACTCCAACCACCACGTTGTGATTCCAAGAAGGAGGGAGAGTGAAAGTTGGCTTTAATGGTATCAGTAGAAGAGACAATGAGGGGTTTATGAGCGGAGGAGTCCGGCCAGGCTTTCGCAAAAGTACGAAGAACAAAGCTCGATGGAGTGACAGGGGCAAGAGGTGAAAAATCAGTGAACTTACAATCCCATTGTCGTGGTGATTATGGTGGTGGAGCTGCAAGATTGAGCGGTTAACGATAGAGAACAACATAATTATAATGACAAGGACTAAAACGATAACAAAGAACACGTCTAGAAACTAAAAAAAATATTTTTAATATAAAAATTAAAACCAACATAAAATACATGTACGAGAACTAAAAGATTAATTTAACATACTTTTATATATAGAAGCAGAGGGTGTATCAATATATCTGTCCATGTGTAGTCAAGACTTGTAGCTCAAGTAATATAAGGAAGCGTTGTTGAAGCTCAAAGATCGGGGTTCGATCCCCGGTAAAATAGATTTAGGAATAACGTAGTGTGAAAGTGTGTGTTTAGCCTATAAAAAAAATACTCCCTCCATTCCTATTTATAAGCCACCTTCTAGAAATATTTGATATTCCTATTTATTAATCACTTTTTTAATATGTGAAGTATTAAATAATTTTTTCTTCATATGCCCTTGTTTTATTTAATGAGTTTATAATTTTTAATAATGGTGTCAACTAGTAGCATAACTCCATTTAAGGTGAATAGAGGAATATGAGAAAAGAGATTTGTAAAACAAAAAAAAATTAAATAAGGATAATGATGAAAAATCAACATAAATTCGGTTAAATTCAATAATTTCAACTAATTTTAATTGTTTTTTTAAGATATGTGAATTAGTTAGAAATGAATTATAAATAATGTCTATCCATGTCCCCCTTGAATAGGGGACCGTTGATGCCCCTAAGGTAACACCTTTCCCCCACCATTAGATTAGATTGGTTATTTGGTTTATTTAATTGAGTTTTTTTAATCTGTGCAATATTGTACAGGTTAAGAAACTATAAGTAGTAAAAAATTAATGAAAAACACAAAAATTTAATGTGATTAAGTTTAGTATGCAATTAATACTGTGTTTTATTTCTAATTATAGTTTTTTAACCTGGACAAAATTGCTCAGTTTAAATAAACCCTATTTAATTATCTCTCATTCTCTCTCATATCACCTTGGGATATACACACCCCCAACAATATGAAGGAGTATACGTCTTTGTCGATTAAGGACTGGATATCCGTTTCTGCCAAGAAATTTCTAGGAAGTTTCGAGGGATGTCCTAATCGTATCACTCCACTGAATAAAATTTAATACTAACATAGTTTTGTTTGATTCTATTTCTATTATTATAACATTAAAATCCACTCGGGTGCTTCAAAAAAATATATCAACTCACTTTTAAAATATAACTATATACTATATATTATATATATTAAATATTACGAATGATTTCATATAATGTTAACACTTTTTAAGTTTTGAGAAAATAAATTGTAAACTTATAAATATTACATGACATTTTTCCTTTTTTTTTTATAATTTGTAATATTATTAAATAAAATTTAATGTACTAATCTAACAAGGGGTATTCGCGTAGTGGTAGAATCGGACGACATCTAGTTGTTCAATGTAGTCTAGGCTCTGTTTGGAAAAAAAAAAAAAAAACTAGCATATTTCATGTGATTTTTTAAAATGGCTCAATTATTTATAATTATTTTTGTAGTTATGAGTTATTTAAATTTTTGTGAGTAATATGAATTATTTTTATATTATTTTTTATGGTTAAAACCATCAAATCATTAAATTATAAAAAAATAACAAAGACTTTTATATTAATTTATTAATTAGAAATTTACCGAAAAGTTAATTTATCATTTTTTCACCACCTCTACTCTAATATTTTATATTATTACTCTCCTTTAAACTATTAAGCATTTTAGTGAGAATCGTCAATTTTTTGCATTTGTATTTGTATTTAGTGATTGGTTCACATTAAAATTTAGCAAATTATTTTTTATTTATCTATTGAAAAATATATAAATACGCAAGAGCTCTCTCTTATATATATTTTATTATTATAAATTTTATTTTATAATTTCTCGAAACTAATTTGTGCATACGATTTTACTTGTTTTAAAAATAAATTAAATTTTGAAAAAACCTTTTAAATGAAATATTTAGTTGAATTTTCTGATTCTTTAAAATTTATTTAATTAAACGATGTTTTTTTTTTAAATTGAATCAACTATTGATAAATTTAATTTTACAAAATATCTTTGAGCACAACTCTCTCAAGCAAAAAAGATATTTTAGTTATTGATTAAATTTTGATACACTAATTTACTATATAATTCTATTTCTAATTATAACTTTAATTTTATCCTGGTTTCTTACAAATTTTTATCCAACTCCACCTTTAATAGGAGAGGCACACTATGACCAAAGGAAAAGAACCCCAATACGAACTCCCAAGAGGCCAACTAGTTGAGAGAAAAAATCTATCTACTTAAAGGATTAATTTTCTATTGTAATACTATTTTTGGTTTCAAATATAAACAACTAGCAATTTTTTTATTTTAAATATAATCAACAACTACTAAAAACTATTCTTTCACATTAATTAATTAATGAGTATTTTTTTTCAATTATTTTTTTAACGTTTATTCTCAATGATAATTGATGAAAAGAGAAACTTATAAACAAGTGGATATTTTAGAAAATAAATCTACTCTAGATTAAATCAATATAATTAAATGACTTGACAGCTTTTTCTGTTGTATAAAAAAAATAACTATAAGTAACATTCTTAATAATACTCCAAATCCTTTTTGTCAATCTACTTTTAAAAAAAAAATATTTTATCAATTCATGTATAATTTCAATACATCATTAACTATTGTCTTCTAAATCTTGTCCCTATGCTATTTCAAAGTACTACTAATAAAAATTTTATTATTGGACCAATAAAATAAATGCACAAAGAACATGAAATGGTAATCATTGAAAGTCCAACAAATATTTTTACAAAACTCATAATAATAATTATATTTTTTTAGTATTTATTTATTTATTCAATATAATTTTGCACAAGTTACGTGTTTAATAACAATAATTTTTTTTTTTAGGAAAGACAAACACTTAATTATATCTATATTCTACTATAATAAATACTCCATTATTTTATCACTTTAGGTATATTTAACTTGTGCAAAATTACATACGATAAAAAAATCTATTTTTTAATAGGTTTTTGCACATGTTAAGAAACTATAAATAGAAAAAAGTTGTTGAGAAAAATAAAAATTTAATATGATGAGTTTGTTATATAATTAATAATGTGTTTTATTTTTAATTATGGTTTCTTAACCTGTGCAATATTGCGTAAATTGAAAAAATCATTTTAATATATGTAAATGTGTGTATTTTACACTAAATAAACACAAAAAGAAATAGAGCTATTCTAGGGAAAAAATGTCAATCGTACGTAAGCTCTCTTTATTAATGAGTTAGCGTCAGCAATTTCATATAATTTAGTAATTCATAATTTATTTTTTTTGGGTGAACTCATACTTCATTTTCATATTCATTTTCATTTTCTATGAACAAGCATCCTTTCTTTTCATTTCTCTTAGCAACATCCAGAACTTGCTCGTGAAATTGAACTCTTTCCAATGACGGAGGAATTGGTTTGCCTTTTTTGAATTTTTCTTATTATGAGTACCTTTTTCTTGATAACTGTGCAATATCTTTTTTTAAAAAAATAAAAAATAAAAATTCAACGACTGCTAGCTTCTTCTCCTATGGCGGTTAAGGTTAACGATAACGCGCTCTAAGGTCTCAATCAAACAAAACTAAGAAACAAAAACGGAAAAGAGAAGAGAAAAGGAAAAAGGAAAACCTGGATTCCCTGCTTAATCTGTTCTGCTTCTGAACGCTTCTCTAGATCGGCGACCATGCGGAAGCGTCTGCGGCGGTTCTTGACTAAAGTGACGGCGGATCTCCACCGCCGGAGAGCTTCGACGGACGGATTCTTCGGCTCTAGCTCGAAATCCTTGAGGAGACTCTCCATTGTTTGAAATCGGAATCAGAGAACGAAAGTGAAAAGGAATTAGGAGAAGAGAGTGTTATAGAGGCCAACGAGGGAAGCGGAGATGAGAATCTCGGAGATTTTGAGCGACAGTGTTTGTATACATAAGATGGGAGACGACGGGAGAAGGGAAGGGATGGGTGACGTGTCCCCGATAATGCACAGAAAACGAGAATGTGCAGAGTATTGCGCAGCACGATTTCCCATTTATATTTGAGGGGTTTGTATCAAAATGGAAACCATATTTTGAGGGTTTTTAGATATTGTCATACTCTTATGTTTTATGTTTATGATTAGGTAAGATGTAGATTTTGGTCATCTAATTTTTATGTTTGTTTTATTTTATTTATTTAATTTTTTAAGATTTTATAGTAATTTTTTAAGTCTTAAAAGTATTTCGTTTTGGTCCTAACTATAAGCTTTGTTATTAAATTTAACGGAATAGTGATGAAGGCGCCGATTTAATGTGAGTCGTTGATTCAAAATAATTTAAGTCATTCATTTAAAAAATTAAAGTCGTCGTTACTGTTCCGTTAAATTTATTAACGGAGCTGACGGTTGGGACCAAAATAAAACGTTTTTAAAGATTAAGAGACTAATATGAAATCTCAAAAAGTTGAAGGACCAAAATAAATAGGACATATGAGTTAAAGGACCGTAAGGTGTATTTGACCCTATGTTTATTATTGTTACTTTATTTAAGTATTATATTTAGTCAAAAGAAAAATGTTATATCTTATTAATTTTTTTATAAATCTTTTCACTATTATTTATTATTTTAAAAAATGAATGTTTAGTGAAAGATCAATGACAATTGTCAAAATTATGTGGATTAGAGGATTTGTAAGGGGATTTAGTGTGTGTTTGGATTTTTGTTCAATGAAAATAAGTTGCGTTAAAAATTAGTTGAGTGAAAATCAGTCAGATAAAAGTTAGTTTTCAGAATTGAGTTTATGTTTGGTTACTTCTAGCTAAATTAAAGTTTGACTGACTGAATATCGTTTTGATAGGATGTTAAAAGTACTTCCAATAACTAACATTTTGTAAACACAAGTTTCCCAACCCAAAAAAGACTCTTAAGCCAAGTTAGGGGAAAGTACTTTTGGAACCAAAAAGTAGTTGGTCTAATTTGATTCAAATGAAAACCAAACAATTTTTTTTTCAATTTGGCCAACTTAAAAGTACTTTTAGTCTTCCCAACTAAAAATCAAATACACACTTAACATTTTTCTTTTGTTAAACAATATCTTAAAAGTATTTCCTCCATTTATTTTTATCAGTCTAGAGAGAGAGAGCAAAACTTTTTCATTCCTATTTATCTATCCACTTATGTTTTTAAACTAGTATTAATTATATTTGTATCTATTCTACCTTTATGTTTAATTGGGTACTTATTAATATTCTACTAATAAACTAATAACATAATAAGAGATAAAGGGTAATATGGAGACTTTAAAAATTATTTTGATGAGAATAAGAGTAATGATTGTATTCTTTAATAAGTGTGTTTTACCCTCAAGTGGATAGATAAATGAAAATTGAGGCAGTATTAGTTAAAAAACAACATAAAGAATATTGTTATGTTATGAAATTAATGTAAATGGTTGAGAGAAGTTAGTGAAAATAAGGAATTTTATTTTTATTTAGATGTATTGAATATAATAGTTGAGAATCTTATTTATAAGCATAGACAATAGCATAAACAAGCTTATCAAATCTAAACCGATAGACATGAAACAATATAACTTATTTTTATATAATTGGTGTACTTGATAACTATTAAATGGATGTGAACATATATTAGATAAACATTCATAACATTCTCTCTTAGATGTCAATCTTGAAAATGTGTCTTGTTAAAACCTTATTAAGGAAAACTCCGTGGAACAAAACCTTAATAAAGAAAAAAGAGTGCATCATTATTTAATATGTCATTAGAATCTACCTTATTAAAAACTTGCCAAGAAAAATCCCGTAGGATAAAAACCATGACGAAAGGAAAAAAAATGTTAGACATATTTATTTCTCTCCCTCATGCTAACAATTATCTTTGAGTCGATAGAAACTGATCCTTTGCATTAGTTGTTCAAATTTCGTAGCAAGTAGTAACTTTGTAAATAGATCTACTAAATTTTCACAACTTGCCTCATGCAATGCCAAAATCTTTTGCATTGTTAGATGAAGTAGTTGGTGTGGTTTGTTTCATAGATCTCCATGAAATAGTTGTGCCACCACATGCAAACAAATATCTTGTTTGTGATCGTCCGTCGTGGGGGGTCACATAAGTAACCTGCATCTACATAGCCTGTTAGTACAACTTTAGAAATGTCTCAGTAAAATAAGCTCATGTCCACTGTGCCTTTAGATAAAAAAATATATGTTTAATTCATTTCCAATGTCTTGTGAAGAACTATATCTTGCAAATAGATTAAAAATAAATGATATATCAAGTCGTGTATGGCAAGCAAGATACATTAGTTCCCCAATAACACTAAGATAAGGTACTTAAGGACCAAGTAGTCCTTCATCGTTTTACAAAGGTCTAAAAGGATATTTCTTCTCATTCGGTGACCTCACGACCATTGGAGTGCACAATGGATGTCATTTGTCCATATAGAATCGTTTCAAGACTTTTGTTGTATATGTTTCTTGACGCATAAAAAATCAATTATTCAAATACTCTAACAGTAATCCGAGATCAAACTTTGTCCTTCCTAAGTCTTTTATTTCAAATTCTTTCTTTAGACAACTTACAGAGTTGTTCAAGAGTTCTGATGATATTTAAATCATCAACTAAACAACAATGATAATGAATTCTTTGTTTGATCTTTTCATAAAAATGCAAGGACAAATAGGGTCATTTTTATATCCTTCAATTGGAATATTCACTGAGTCTATTATATCACATGCACCCAGATTGCTTTAATCTATAAAGAGACTTATTCCATTTGATAGAATATTTTTCTCGAGAACTTGGATTACATGTTTCGTGCAAATTAAATCCTTCAGGGAGTTTCATAAAAATGTTATTCTTAAGTGAGCCATATAAATAGGCTGTAACAACGTCTATCAAATGTAAATCAAGTCTTTCACATACTACTAAACTGATTAAGTATCAGAAAGTACTTGCATCCACTACAGGTGAATATGTCTCTGCGAAAACCCTTGAGCAACAAATTGTGCTTTATGTCTTACAATTTCTCCTTTCTCATTTAGTTTTCGCACAAAAATCCATTTATATCCAGCTGGCTTCACACCTTCGGGTGTACATACTGTTGGACCAAAAACTTTATGCTTCTTAAGCGAGTTTAATTCTGCCCCAATTGAATGTTTTCATTTTGATCAATCGTTTCTTTGTCTACATTCTTTATATGAGTACCACAACATGCCATATTGCATGTCACCAACAAGAAATTGGAAGTTTTGATCTCATTAGCATTGGCCTTGCTATTAATTTCAAACGTTTTATGAATGACTATGAAAGTTCATTTTGCGTATGCACATGTGCTACTGGATGTTCGATATCAATCAAACATGCAGTAATCATTAAAAGCTGGAGAAGTAAATTCACCAGCATTATCCAGGCGCATTTTCTTAATTGAGGAATTAGGAAAATGTGCTCTCAAATGTATTATTTGGGCAAGTAATTTCACAAACGCTTGATTGCGAGTTGATAAAAAGCAAGCATGTGACCCATCTACTTGATGCATAAATTAATACCATAAAATATCTAAATAGTCTACGTAGTGGATGTATTGGTTCACAAATATCGACCTGTATATGCTCCAAAAATGTGACTGATTCACTTGCAATTTTTAATAGTGATGGTCGAGTAATTAACTTTCCTTGGGAGCAAGCAACACATGAAAAACTATTCAAATGGAGAATCTGACGACTCATCAATGAGTGTCCATATGATTTCTCAATTATTCTTCGCGTCATATTGATCCAAGATGGACTAACCGTTCATGCTAGATAATAAATGTATTCTTATCTATAAACTTCTGGTTTACAATGACATGTATGTGTTTAAATTGCATTAAGATATATGTAGTACAAGCCAGAGGATAATAAAGGCAATTTATCCAATACACATTTTTCATCTAAAGTTGATTTTTTGATGTGAAGATATTCAATATCTTCTTAATTTATTGTCTAAATATGGTATCCATTTGGGTGGGTATATTTAAAACTCAATAAATTTCTATGATACTTAGATGAATATAATGCACAATCAATGCGCAGATTCGTTCCTCCAGGTAATAATATATTGGATTTGTTGAAATCTTTGATAATATTTATACTACCGGATATAGTTTCCATATTATCCCCTTCCATTGATATGAAAGCGAAAAACTTTTTATTTTTTAGAATTGTGTGAGTCGTGGCACTGTCAACAAGACAGATGTCTTCACTATTGATATCAGCCAATGAAGTATTCATATTTCATTGAAAAAATGGTAAAAATATATAAGTACTACAAATTCTTTAAAAAAATAAACATTCAGTTTATTCTTCAAAGCCTGAAAGTAAAGTTCAACAAAAATTATTCAAAACATAACATGTTAAATGTTCAACGAACATGATAAAATTTATTCAAATTAAAAATCAAATGTGCTAAACATTATTCTTGGCCATAGTATGATATTTTGGGTCAATCGTTTCATGTCCTCGTAGTTGGTTGTGCTGCTGTGAGTGCCTGTGTTGTAGTTGCTTCAAAATAACTCATCTTGAGCCAAGTCCCACATTGCCTAGAAAGTGGATGAAGTCCCACATTGCTCAAGTTGAAAAGCGGTGTGGGAGGACAAGACTATATAATGGACTCAAGTCGATGGTTTCAACTTGCCCCAGTCATAAAGACTTTAAGCTTGCATCTGACTTTTCTTATACTCTTGATTTTGTTTAAGAGTGTTGTGATGTTTAGTTCATCTTTTTTTACTTTGGAGAGTGTGGGTGTACTGAAGTTGGGGACTCAAGGTACCTATTGGTGTTGGGGTATACTGAGGTTATTCCTACATAGTGTTATTCTTTAGTTGTCGGTAGACAACGATCATAATTTTTTATTGTGTTCTTATTTTATCTTTTTTCTTTGTCGGGTTCTCAAGGGAAAAATGATGATTTTACCTAATAGCGCGTTTCTCCTTCGTCTTCTGCTATTGGATCTGGTTTTTGCTTCGTTGTCGTTCCGTGCTGTTGTGCAGCTTCTTCTCTATTTACTACTGTTGCTGTATAATGTTCTTCCTATGATTATGCAATCCAATAAAAATTAGTAAAGGCTCTTTCCTTTTATGTGACTTTGCTTCTTGTTTTGTTTGCATTGTCGTTATTCTAGTTTGATTTGCATCTTTTATTGTATGATTAATCATATCAATAATTGAATAGGTGTTTTTCTTTAATAATTTATATAATTTTCAAATAGATTTTTTTACAATTTTAATAAACCCCAAAATTTATAAATTGATACAAAATTTCTTTTGTTACTATTTTTTCTAATTTTTTTGTTTTTTTTTTCTGTTTTTTAAATTAATTTAGGGTAACCTGTCAACCCATCCAAAACATGGTGAGTTAGACTTTTAAACCTATAATCCATATGCGAGTTTACCCACCCATCCATGTATTAGCGGCTAAAAATGGAGCGGGTAAAGACGATTGGCCCTTTTGCCTGGCCCTTTTGCCAATGCTAGTGTAAATTGAAGAAAGCGTCCATTGTTTGACTACACACAAACCAAAATACATGATTGAGAATTTGAAATGTAAAAGGGTTTGGACAAAATTACTCTTTTAGTTCTCAAACTTTTTTTTTTGATTTATTTTGGTCCTCAAACTTTTTAGGTTGGTTCATTTGATCCTTTTCGTTACTATTCCGTTAACGACGTTTAAAAAGTGACACGTGATGCAATCTGATTAGTCCGTTAATAAAATAATAATTTTTAATAAAAAAAAAACCACCTACCTGCAAGCTCAGACACCCTTCATTGCTCTCTCTACTCTTCCTTAATCCTCTTCATTCTTTCTCTGTTTCTTCAACAAATTTTCACACACACTCACCCCTTCTTCTCTCACTTCTTTACCAACAACAAAAATCTTCTCTTTATCCTTCGTTTTCATTGTCGATACACCTTTTTTTCTCTTCTACTTTTGACTCTCGTTTCACTCCCAATGTCTATTTCATCATACACAATTCCTATTATGTTTCCCTTTTTTCTAGCTTATATAGTCTCAGATTGGTTTGTTCTGAAATATGAATCTCAGTTTGTTTTTTGTTTTTGTTTTTGTTCTCTCTCGCTCTGGGATTTCTTATCCCCTGAAATTCGCAAGATCTGAGAGCCTCATGCTTCATGCGATTGAAACAAAGAGAAATTTGCATTTCTGTGATTGAGGGGTTGACGGTGGGGGAAAGGGAAGGGGTGGTTCGGTGGCGGTGACATTGGGGAAGAGGAAGGGAGTGGTGGTCCGGTGGTGGTGGTAGGGGTGGGGAAGATGAGTTTTTGTTTTTTTAGTTTTTTATTAAAAAATATTATTTTATTAAAATGTATATTATTATTTTATTAACGGACCAACTAGATTGCGACACGTGTCACTTTTAAAATGCCATTAACAGAATAGTAACGGAAATGACCAAAATGAACCAACCTAAAAAGTTGTGAGGACCAAAAGGAATAAAAAAAAATTTGAGGACCAAAATGAACCAAGTCCAATATTTTGAGGACCAAAAGAGTAATTTTGCCAAGAGTTTATAAGATTAAACTTTTTAAAATTGTGTCATTGTGTGCACAAAATAAAATTCTTAGGGCTTGTTTGAAACAGTTTTGTTTTTTAGTTTTTAAAAATTGTATTATAAAACAGTTTTCAGAAACTGTTTTTAAAAAAAGTGAGATGAGTTTTCAATAAAAATTGAATGTAAATTCGAAAAACTGAAAACTGAAAACCAAAACATGTTTTAGATGTTTTCATATTTTGGTTTTTAAATACTGAAAAACAAAAACTGTTCCTGAAAACTGTTTTTGAAAACTCGACTGCCAAACGAGTTTTTTAATTTTCTGTTTTTAAAAACAGAAAACTGTTTTCAAAAAGAGAAATCAAACAAACCCTTAATATTTCAAACATGCAAGTTACATAAACTCGAATTATAGTAATAAGTGCATTAATCCTTTGTTTGGAAGAGAAGAAAATGGAATGAGAAAATAAGATGAGAGAAAAAATAGGAGGAGGAAAAATGAGAAAAAAAAATTAGAGTCTCTTTGATACAAAGTAAATACGCCCTTAAATTGTATTTGGTTTGCATTTTCATTTGTTGATTTCATTTTTAGTTTCCATTATTTTTCTATTTTCTAAAAATTTATAAAGGAAAAACTAGAAATGTTAAAAATAAAAAATTTCTGAATCCATCGTTTCTAATTTTTCTTTTGTAAAACTTTAGAAAACAAAAGACAAAAAATAAAAATTAGAAATAAAATACAAAGCAAACATGCTCTTAATTTATTTTTTTTTGTCTAAAAGTAAATTTGCTTTCTATTTAATTTGATTTTCTCATTAACTATACCAAAGAATATTGTTATTGTGTTTTTTCTTTTCTTTTCTCTCCTTCAAATAATGGTTAAATGATAATCCACTAACTGTTTCGTGTAAATTTAATTTTGGTAAAGAAATTAATTACCATTTCTAATGATGAATATATTGAAAAAAGGAAAAAAAAATTGATGTTTCACATGTCTTGTACTTTTTTCAAAGGTTTGTTATTGATAATTGAAAAATAATTTTTGATCAATTTTTTTATCAATTGAATTAAAATAATAATATATCACTTTTTTTTATTTAAAAAATAAAATGTATAAAAGAGGCCTATATTATTATTATATTGAGTTAGTCAATAATTAGCCAAATTTAGTTGGTAAAAAATCAACTCAATTAATAATATATTTTAAGAAGTTTGTGACTAACATGAAAAAATTTGGCTTAAATATGTTTTTCGTTATTAAAAAATAGAAAAATTAAGATTTAAGTCTCTATTTAAGTTCTTAAATAGGTGATTTGAATCCTTAAATCAGTATTTTTCAAGGATTCATATCCCTTATTTTTGAGTTATTTAAAGACTTAAATCCTAAAAAATATTTTTTAAAAACTCAAATTCTTATTTTTCTATTTTTCAAGAACAAAAAACATATTTAAATCAAAAAATTATAATAAAAAAGATAAGATATTCTTCTCATAAGTCGATTCTAGGTTTAACCGCACGGTTTTTACCTTTTGAAGCAGAACTATCCCACGAACCAAGAAATATAACATTCCGGGTGACCTGGTCCTGGATCACCACCGTCGCCGGTCGGTGCCGCTTGAAAATTTCTCTGTTCCGACTGCTCGTCGACCATTAGCCGCGACACCTTGGTGCTTCGTGTTCGTGAAGCTTCACCTCTGTTCGTGACTTCTTGTTCGCTTGTGACTGGTTCGTGAACCCTTCCATACTGATACTTGCACGGTGAGGCTTGTAACTTCCTCTTCCATTTCTTCCCTCGCCTCAAACTTCGGCGAACGCTTCCTAAGGTTTGCAATTCCATTATTGCTGAACAATGTGTTAATATGTGTGTGTTGTTCTGATGTTGCTCTGTTTAAATTTTGAATTGCAGCATTTGATCTATGGAGGACAACGTGAATGATTGTTCTTCCAGTGAAGAATTTGAAGATGAGGCCCATTTGCAAAGTGCAATTGATGAAGAGGAGCTTTGCTTTTCATCTAGTTCCTTGCCCGAGTTGCAGTTCAGGTCTAGTTTTTTTGTTTGTTTGTTTATTTGTTTATTGATATAATTATATATTTATTTATTATTTGCTTACTGGTGAGAGTGCTCTGCTTCCCCTGCTTTAGTATGGTTTTCAAAATGGGGAAGATTACATTTTTCTGTGAATTACAAACTTTTTAAGTGATACACTCGTTTGAGTTAGAGGAGTATATATTGAGACTTCAAAGTGTGTTAGAAGAGAAATTAGTTGATAAGGGCGTGTGTGAGTGAGAGAGAGCATACTTGTCAATCCCGGATAGCGGCGCATAGCCGCCGACCCCTTAAACGCTATAGCTGGATAGCTGCAAGCTGGATGATTGCTATTGTGAAATTTAAGTACCCCGATTATATGAAGTCATTATACTTAAATAATTGAATAAAAAATTAAAATACCCAAAATTGAACTTATATTAATTGTTCATAATAAATAATGATAACTCTAAAGTCTATAAACACTTCAGGACATAACAAAACACAAATCTAATAGGTTTAAAACATTCTTAAAATGATCAATAGTAAATGTTGAATGCCTAATATTAATCTGATTCAAAAACATCTTTCGTCGTCATTGCCACTCTCATCACTATTACTAATGACCTCCTCTTTCCCTTCTTCTTTTTTCACTTGCACAACACTTTTTGGCCTCTAGAAGAGTTGCTACTGCCACCTCCATTACTCATTCTTGATTGCTGCCTAGTATAGACATTTAGTCTCATTAACACCCATGGCTTCACAAGTCCTCGGGTTAATGTGTCATAAGCTATCATTTTTAGCTGGGTCATCAAGTGGCTCCGTTTCTCCAATGATCTATTTATTGGAACTATCGTTAATATCGTTGGGAATGATAAAGTCAGTAGAGTGTTCTTTTAGAGGTTGATTGTACTTGTCATAGTTCTAGTCTTGTAGCTTTTATGCTCAAGTCTACTTCCCCTTCTAAGATTGAATCTATTATTTTTAAAAGTAGTTTCATGATTTACGTTAACTAAAATTTTTATATGACCATAACAATTACTAACTACTTTTATGCTAAAAAAAATACTCCAATTACGCTCACAACTAGACAAGCTACAAGTCAAGCTTGGAATCTTGACAGAAATCCTTTGTAAAATTAGCACATCATTGCCATATGTTCACTTTGTTGTAGTTTAGTAAATTAATTAGCAATTTAGCTAACATTACTATGTAAAATAAAAGCTGAAGACTGAAATTAAGTATTAACCAAGAACCAATGTAGTCCTTTGCCCAATTGCAGTCTTGAAATCCAATAGATGGAAAACTCATGTGTGATTGTATCTACTACTTCTTTAGAGTCAGCCAATTTTGGTGAATTTTTGTAGTCAGAGTGACCTTAACATCATTTGTAATCATATGATTTGAAAAATAGAACTATGGATTCAAATAATAACCAATAGCATGTAATGGGTTATGAGTTGGCAATCCCATCTTTTGTCAATGATATTAAACAATTTCCCATACTTTCATTAACACAAAAAACTTTTTGGATAGCATCCTTAGCCCTATCCATTGCTTCATTTATATAGCCTATTGTTAGCTTTTTTTTTTTGTTGTCCAGCTCAACACACGCACAATTGGTGCATGACTTTGAGATGAAATAATACATCATTATAGAAAGTAGGCATCAAAACAATAGTAGTGACGCTTACACATAGCATCATTGTCAACCATTTTTTAGAGATGAAGATTTTTCTAAAGTTAGCCTTATGGTCATGCAACATTGTTAAAGTAAAAAAGCAAGTTGCACACTTTTTAACGTTGTGCCTAACCTATTCCATTTTCTTTGTGAACATTCTGGTTATATTGTGCCAAAGAATGATCGTAGATGTAGCCAACAAGTTCCACTCTTCTTTGTATGGTTCTCTTCACCTTTTTGAATCTTGCTTATATTATACAACATTAAATTAATGCAATAGGCAGCATAGGAGTCCAACAAAGCTTTGCTATCTTGGATTCTGATAATTTTCCTATGGAATATTGTTGATTCCAAATCAATAAAGTTAAGTGAATACACAAAACAGTAGAAAAACTATTTTTAATTAACATTATTAATTGACTAAAATTGAACGTTTTACCGTTTAAGATGTAATTGTTCCATTGTCCGTCTCCGTCTCAACTCAAACCGCACTCTTTTCTCTGAGCAATTCCACAAAATCACCTGATGTTTAGAATAATTTCTCTCCAGTTTTCATAAATCCAGAGGCATTAATCTCCGATGTTCATAAACTGCCTTCGTATTTGTGAAAACACCAGAGAAATTTCTGATACGATTAACTAAAGATTAGATTGGCAATTACATCACCCATTGGATGCTAACAAGTAGTTCACACATGAGGTGTCCATCTAAAGAAGAACTGAAGACACCTTTATTTGAAAGTTGCAATTAGGCAAAGGATTACATCGGCTAATTTTAGTACTTAATTTCAGCCTTATTTATTGTACATAGTAATGTTAACTTGCTAATTAATTTACTAAACTACAGCTGAGTGGTGAAAAACATATGACAATCATTTTTCAAATTTACAAAGATTGCTGTGAATATACTAAGCTTGACTTGTACCTCGTTTGGTTGCACTCAACAATTATTGTTTTGGTTATATATCATTTTATTTATCATAAATGAAATTATTTTTTTTAAATAATAGTTTTATAGTTTCATTATAAGAAGTGAAGTATATTTGAACATCAAAAGCTACAAGACATGATCCATGTCAAGTATAATCAAGCCCTAAGAGAGCGTTATAATTGTCAAGACTCTATTGGCCCAATCATTCTCAATGATATTATTGATAATAGTTGCAATGAATGGATCATTAAAGAAATGGAGCCAGGAAAGAAGGTTGCAGCACCTCCTCTTCTAGGAGGCCAATAAGTGTTGTGCAAGTCAATGAAGAAAAGGAAGATGTTGTCGTTGGCTCTAGTAGTGATTGGAGTGGCAATGAAGACGAAGATGTTTTTGAATCAGAATAGTATTAGGCATGTAAGATTTTTTTTTTGTCTCCTAGTCTTAGAAGTGTTTTAGACTTATGATTTGTGTATTGTTATGTTTTGAAGTGTTTATTGACTTAAGAATTATCATTACTTATTAGCTATGTGTTTAATTTTGGGCATTTTAAAATTTTCTGCAATTATTGAAGTATAGTATGAATTATCATTACTTATTAGGTATGTGTTTAATTTTGGGCATTTTAAAATTTTCTGCAATTATTGAAGTATAGTATGACTTCGTATAATTGGTGACATCAAGGTAGTCAGAGTTGCGACTCAAGTCGTAGAGTCTGTCGACTCCACGACTCTATCGTTGGGAACGACTCATGAACCCCTTGGAGTCGTAAATCAATGGAAACAGGGTTGAGATGTAGTCAAGACGGTGCGATTCGTGGAGTCATACTGCGTCCCGGCTCTGCTTTTTGTCACGGATCTGTTGTGGGTCGTTTGACCTGATTTGGAATCCAGCTTCCAAACCCGTTTTTCGAGGGCAATTTAAACCCTAATAGGCTCACAATAGGTAGGCGAGACACACAACACTGAAATCGTGATTCCTTCTTCTTCTTTTGCCATTAGAGGTCGTGTTAGCTCTGTCTGTCTTCCCTGTTTGAGCTACCATCTGCTGTTTTACTTTTTCTGTGTTCGCTGCTACTCTTTGGCGTATGTTCTGAGTTCTCTATTTGCCGCTGTTTTTTTTACATTGTCAAGAGTCCCTGTTCTGTTTTGAAAAATGTTTATTTCGAAAATAAGCTATTTAACATATTCGTTGTCAAAACAGTGTAATAACAATATAACTCAATGTAATTAAGTACAATATTTTGAGTTGTCATTGCTTAATTAAAATATAGTTAAAATAAAAATAAAATAAAATACATTATTAATATGTATGACATGTGTTTCTTTAATGTTTATGTCTTTATGACTTGGTGTTGCATTGTGATCATGTCTCTTTATATGCATGTGCTTTTTTAAATCCAAATTTGTATTTTTTGGTAGTCTTACTAATCGTGTTCTGATTTCACGAATTACGACTTCGTATTATGAACCTGCGTACTAGAGTCTGACTACCTTGATTGGTGTACCTAAATTTTTCAATAGCGGTCATCCTACTATAGTGTTTTAAGGGTTGGACACTATGCACCACTATCCGGGAGTGTGACAACTTTGGTTGAAATTTCGTTTTGTTAGAAGAGAAATCAATCTAAAAAGATGTTTATGTGGCTTGCATGTGTGAGAGAGAGAGTATATTTGAAATATCAATTACATTTTATAGAATTAAAATTAGTAGAAAAAGATATTTCTAGGGTGTGTGTGAGAGAGAGCAAGTAATTGTTTAGATTTCGTTGCCTTAGAAGAGAAACGAGTAGAAAACGATATTTTTGGGGTGTTTGTGTGTTTTGCTAGGATAAAATGTTTTAAAAACTCGCTTATTGAAGTCTGAGTTGCAGGTATCTTATGGAACTAGGAGCCTTAGATCTCTTGGATAATGGTGACAGAAGCATATCTCTGTTAGAAATGTATGAAAAGGTTGATGGCCGGAAGGGTGGATGGTTTCGGGAGCTGTGAGGTCTACAGACACCTCAAAGTCTCTCGGCTACATCGTTGGGCGGCAAGGTGTCTCTTGGAGTTTGAAGAGTAGTAAAATGTTCTTCGTAGCATCCATGAGAAATTGTTAATCATTTGGAGGAATAGCTTTACTCCCCTTGGTTATTCTCTATTAGGACATTTAACCACACAGTATGGTTATTCATCTTTAAAACTGAAAAGAAATACCACAAGGATTATTTGGTCCTTTACTATGCCAAAATTGTTCTTAGCTGATAGCTCTAATTTTCCTTAACTTTTTGTTTTGTTCCCCCTTTTGTTGTTATCTGCTTATTAAAATCTATTTAATCAGCTATAGCATCTTTTCCTCTGTTAGGGGTGATCCACCTTCTAGAGCAAAAATTGATGCTCTCGAGGGATGGCGCGGTGGCATTCTGTTGAAAATCTGTGTGGTCACAGAGGGAGGGGTTAGTTTCTTTTCCTTTGACAAGGTTGAACTTCCTGTTCTTCCCTAATTTTTTTGGTACTAATCTTATATTTCCAATTTGGGCTGAGGGATAAAGGAAGCTAAGGATTATAATGAGAGATTGTGATGTTGTATGCACAAGAAATCTGCAGAAGCTATGGTTAAGTTAACCTTGTTCTGCAATTGGGCCTAGTGATCGCGATTAGTGCTTGATTTTTGTCAAACTGATCATGATTCTGATTCGGGTGCGTGTACTAATCTTGTACAGTTTTAGAAGATTCAAATTCTATAAAACACTTGTGTTCTTCTTAGGTTTGTAAATTGTAGTGTACCTTGCTAAAATAATTTGGTACAAGATTGATGAATTAGTGTTCAAGGGCTGTCTCAATTTGCAATTGTGAGCATTCTGTTGCTTCCTGCTCTATACAGATTGTTTCTTTAGCCATAAGCCCATAACCACTTAGATAGGATTTGTTTTGGTATTGTTTAAAGGTCTTAATTATTTATCAATTGTGTAAGATTTTTTGTGAAGTTTCCTTTTTAAGAAGAGAAAATAGATTTGGTTAATCTCATAAAGTGTAAGCTGGCTAATGGATATCAAATTTTGGACAGTCTTAGTGAGGATGTACATTAATTTTGTTTTTTCTTAGAAAATTAGAAAAAAACTATATTTTGCGAAAAGATTTGACATTTTCTCACATTTGTATTGTGCACAGGATTATACCTGTTTTTTGGTGTGCTGCATGGTTATTGGCCTGCAAAAGGATATTTTTAAACTGTAGTACAAAATGGGTTTCCAAAAAGAAAAACTAGTTTGAAATGCTGACAAAACAAGATATAGAAAAAAGTTGCTGTTAAATTACTTATAAAGATTCCTATGATTTTGCTGAATTTTTATTAAGGCTTGCATAATTTAAAAGTTTTGATGGGGTCTTTAAATTTATGTTTTCAAGTATTTAACATAGCTTCTATTGGCTGATGGTATTCAAATTCCGTTAATTGATATTCAGTATTCACAATCATCTCCAACCCTTTTTGTTATGTTGTTAAAGTGTTTGGGACTTATTTACAAAATATCAAAATAGAGACAGCAATGAAATTTATTTAATTTTTGGATAAATTACATTAACCTACTCTAAAGTTAGCTTTGACTATATCTGGGATTTTTTTTTATTGTGCAAACTACTTATATCTGTCTTTGTTTCATTTTGTTGTCTACTAAGGATATTTTTTGCTGGACAGTTAAAGACTAATCATTTCAATGCGTAAAGATCACCGAAGTGAGTTTTGTCTCTACCAAAGTATTTTCTATACATGCAATCAGGATTCAAATCCCTGTCAGTATACTTAAAACTCAGTTATCTACCAACTGTGTTAGACTTTGTTAATCATCTCCCTTAATTTACGTACTATTATTTTTGCATGTAGATCTTTACTATTTTTAAAATGTTTCACCAACCTTCCATATTTTAAGTATAGATTACACATGATGCCTACAAAAATAACACAACAAGAGATGGTCAAACAAGGTGTGTAATTCTCAGAACAGTATCCATATTTATTTAATGCTAACCTCAAGGAGGTTAATATACTTAATCCTAGATTTTAAGGATTTATTTTAAATGTTCATAAGTAACAACTTAATTGAAACTTTTAAACACAAGGTTTATTTAAAAACAGTGTAACTATAGGAAATTACAAAGTAATTTAGTTTAGCAAAATAAACTAGAGCATGAGATAAAGGTAAGTCCTCCAAGATTTATGCTGGAGATGGTTTCCTTTGCGTCTAGCAAGGGGGAATGAGAAAATTCTTGAAGGAAAACGTGCTGCTCCGGCTCCCAAAGTGTAGACACATGTTGGAAAATAATTTTATGCCTATAGAACTAAAAAAGCATATTAAGGTTGGAAAATACTTGGCTTCAAGAAAGAAAGCATATAAATTGGAATATTGTTAAGTACCGCATTAAGTAATACCACCCGACCCCCTAATGAAATATAGCGGTTCTTCAAAAAGTTCAACCTACAACACACCTTATCGATCACCGACTGGCAAGTATGAAGGTTACTTGCCTTAGCGCCAATCGGATGCCCAAGAAACTTAAACGGAAGCTCACCCACACAACAATTCAAGAATGCTGAGGTAGTCGTCATAAACTCAGAATCAACATTGACCCTAATGAGGCTAATTTTTGCATAATTAACACGTAGCCCCCGAAACACCGTATAATCCGCATATTGCAAACATGCAACGGAAGTATCTCTGATCCAAACCAAACACCCCTCAAAAGCCCCACCTCAAACGCCTTACTAACCAAATCCGATAAGCCTTCCACAATCAAGTATAAGAATGGAGCAAGTGAGTCGCCTTGTTTCAAACCTCTATGAATTTGCACCTCCCTAGAAGGACTGCCACTTACCAGAACCGAGAGTGACCCACAACATACACAAGCTCGAATCCACTGACACCACATATGAAAGAAACCAAATCGAGACATCATATAATAAAAAAAACACCCTAGTCAAGTTGTAGGCGTTGAAAAAGTCTACTTTAAGAATAAGACACGATCTACCCCGCTACCTCGAGTAGTCTATAATCTCATTAAGTGCAATCGCAACATCAACAATATAACGTCCTGGGAAGAAGGCAGTCTAGCCTCGCGAAATAATCCCATCCATCACACGTGTCAACCAAGTAGAGAGAACCTTCACAATTGACTTATAGAGACTCATATCCCTAAGTCCAAACAATGATATTGGTCGATACTCATTCAAAGATTGGGGGAATCACCTTTGCTATTGATGCACTTGCCTATTACATAAGCGTTTTAGCGAAAAATTACAATCGAGAGAAAACTCTCAACTATCACTCAAAGCTATCACCAAGAAAGAAAACAAACCTAGAATTTACAAGAAAATAGAGATAATCAAGAGCAGTAACTCAAGTAGCATAATGGGTCATTGGTAGCGTTCAGGGTAAACCCGGTGACTTTTGGACTACTGGTGGTCCGGTTAATTTTACATCTTATTGTGGGTTTTTCAAGTAAATCTTTATTTTTAAGAATTCTATAGACTCCTTTTAATATGCTTTGTTCTTTTCAGTGGCTCCCCCTAATTAACTCAAGCAAGTGAGTGAGTATTGATGATAGAGAGACTCAGTGCACTAGACTGTGACGAATTTAGCTTTGCTTGGAAAATGAACATTACAACGTTCATTCTATACTGAGAAATGGACACTGAAAAAACAGATCCTAATTGTGTTCACTCATGTCATTTTTTCAAGGGATCATGGATGGTCACAATTGATAGTTGTTCAGATTGAATCTGTATTTGGAACTAGGAACACCGCTAGGTTCAGCCCGTAGTTCAATTTTTTTGTGACTGATCATTTCGTTTCCATTATCTAATTTCCCTTTTGGCCGTCGTAATTTATCAAGCAAACTATAAATCCCTCATCGTGAGTATCAAGAAAGTTTCACTTATAATACACAAATACAGTTAATTAACGACCGAACATGTTGCTGGTTTTGATCTCAACTACACTTGATATATTAAAAAAATATTACATCTGATAGCGTGCATCAACTAGCTAGACCACAAGTGGTCCTCATTTTTTGAGGTCTACCCTAAATGCTACTAGCTATGGGTCATTCCAGTCCCATGGTCCACTCCAACTATGAAACTTAAAAGAAACTAACTAAAACTAAAAACAAGTTCCATGTGTTGAACAAGCTAGGAGGGTATAGTTGGAAGAAGAAAGTGAAACCTTGTTAACCTTTAATATGTGAAATGGAACGTAAGGGTTCACTTTGAATGCAGGGATCTGTTGGATATCTCTGTGACAGAGCCGTGGACGTGAATATTAATTAAAGGATTTCATCATGCATTACACATGCTGCAACAATACGATCCCACCAAAATTTAAACCTGCCCTGTTTCAATGCGTTGCTTCTTTTGGACCACCACAAATGTCGGTAATCTCTTTTTTTCTTTGGTTGAAAAATTGTGAGAGACATTGCTCTCGCAATTTCGGGGGATAGAGCATTATGGTTACTCCCCCTCCCAACAAGTGCGCTTCCCGGGATTCGAACTTATCCTCATCCTTACGGGAGACTAAATTGCTTACCACTTATCAATACCTTGTTGGTAATGTCGGTAATCTCTTTAAAATCAAACATTGTGACGAAATACAAAGGCCTCGGTCAAAGAGGTCGGTCACGTGAAGTAAGATAGGGTCTCACATTTAACATGTTAGAGTTTTAGATTCCTCACTTATTTCTGTTGAGTGAAGTAAATGTAAGTATTTCTGTAAGCGCTCTTTGAGTCTGAAGATTTTTTCTGTTTTGGACTGAAACACCATTCCCTCACCTTAAATTTAAATATTACTAGAAAAAAAGATTGTGATGAAATTGTAAAATACTAATACCATGTGCCGGTAAAATGTTGATGAGTTTGTTAAATTAAAATAACAAATTAAAGATAGTGAAAACATTGCCAATAACCTTGTAGTGGACATGAACCGGTGTAGTAAGTAAGTGGCCCAAGCAAAATTATCAACCCAATATAAAATTAATTTTTGCCCACCACTTACTTTTTATATTTTTAATTTAAAGAATAAAATATTATTATTTTATTCAAGTTGGTTAATTTGGGTTGGTTGAAAATGTTTTTTGCAAAATTGTATATTTGAGTTACGTGAATGGAAAGAAAAAGAAAAGAAATAATATTGTCTCGTTTAATTTAATTTTTTTTTAAAACTAGGATCCGATCCTCTAATGGTTCAGTAGTTGGACAAAAACATTATATCACATGCGGTTTAGTGATTTTATAGCATTCCAAACAAAAACTTCTACTAACACCTGAAAATCACTAAACTACATGTGATATAGTATTTTTGTCCAGCTACTCGACCGCCTAGCACCGGAAAGGATTTGTTTCCAAAAAATTGTCTTAATTAAATTGAAATGAAGAGTTTTGTCTGTATAGTCTGTATAAATTAAAAAAAAAATATCACACTAGGCAGCTTTTATTTCAGATGTACCAAAAAAAACCAGATAGGTAGCGTTTGATAATTTCTGAACCATATATATGACTTTCCATAACAGTCTATGTCACATAATAATGCTCCACAATAATTTTTTTTTTTTTAAAATTTAAGTAAGGTGAGGATGTGCCTCAATCTAAACAAAACTGGGCTAAATGAGCGCGAAAAGTATTTTATATTTAGTGGAAGCAATCAAATATGAACAAAAACAATTTAATTAAAATTTAAAGTTATAATACATAATTTTATCAAAACTTCAAAATAGCATAATAATTCAAAGTAAGAACTATAACGTATGGTAGCACTACGGCTCCTACACTATCCCTATGCCTATATACATTTGAGGAACAATTTTGTTGATATGTGGAAACCACAAAATTTTTGAAATTTTCTTTAATTTACTTTTTTTTTAAGATGGGCAATAAATAAATTATAGGCTAAAATACACATTTGGTCCTTTATATTTTGTCGAAGTCTTATTTTAGTCCTTTATGTTTATTTTGTCTCAATTTGGTCCCTTATGTTTATTTTTTGACCAACGTTAGACTCTTCTTTGAATCCGTTAGTCTAGTTAACCGAACTGCATACGTGACACTTATATGGCATTAACGACGTTAGTTGTCATTCCTTTCTAGACTAAAAGGACACCGTATTAAATTTTTTTATTAAGCGTATGCATTTCTGTTAACTTAGACTAAGAGAGACACGCTTAAGAAAAAAATTCAATACATTGTCGTTTTAGTCTAGAAATAGATGACAACTAACACTGTTAATTCTATATAGGTGTCACGTATGCAATTCTGTTAACTTAGATTAACAAATTCAAAAAAGAGTGCAACATTGGTCTAAAAAACAAACGTAAAGGACTAAATTGAGACAAAATAAACATAAAAAACCAAAATAAGATTTCATCAAAACATAAAGTACCAAATATTAATTTTAGCCCTCCATTTAAGTTACAATGTTACGGTTAAAAAATATAAGTTCAAAATATGAAGGGTTTAACTCTTATAATACTAAAAATGAAGAGTACCCATCATTGTTTACAAGTATTTGCCCAATGTATTTGTATACCAGTGCACTGTACACTAGGACACAAATTAATACCATTCATATTAAATGATTTATAGTCATTCTTAAAAATTAAAGTAGCACTTAAACCACTATAAGAAAATATGGAATTAGCTGTGAAAAATTAGTATTAGCCACGACATCCACATTAATTTTGAGGATAGTGTCGACTTAAATCGACATTATTAAAGTCTTTTAATTTTTGTTTTCCTCAAAATTTAGCGTCGGCCTAGACCTTTGCTGCTATTTGTTCTTGAAGCATAGTGTCGGCCATGCCCGAAATTAAAGAACGTATGTATTTGTTATGGACCGAGATTATGACCCTACAACATATGGGTTACTGCCCTTCATAGTAATGATGTATCAACCTACGATCATAAGATTTAAGTGACATGAATACTTAGCGGCATGATATAATACCAAGATACTAATCCATGGACATCTGCCAAACAAGGGAACCACCTCTGACAATAATTAGGTACCTTGGGATTTGGGCCGTGGGCGCAAATCCAATAAAGTACACAACCCTAAACCTAATGACTCCACTATAAATCGAATAATGAGAGGCCAAATCAAGTAAGTACTCATTTATAGCCTCATTTACTATTAGTACACAAAGCTCACTTGAGCATCAAGTCCTTTTGCAGGTACCCACCCCCTGTGGATTCTAACTACCTTGTCTAATAACTACCACTTAGAGAGGTGGCCAGAGTTGATCGTGAATCTGTATATTGTAAGTCTCCCTTACAATATTGGCGTCATCTATGGGGATTTCTAGTAAAAGGATTTTCCAATCTCATCTCTGCGATGGTTGACACGAGGAGGATAGTGAGAGAGGCTAATCTACCTCACGAAGAGGATCGAAGAGAGAAAACACCAATACGGAAGATCCACTGGTACTGAATCTAGCAAACTCCAAATCTAGAGCCCGGAGAAGGAAAAAAGGAAAACAAGTGCAGGAAGAGGTTACTGAGCTTAGAGAAATGATCTTAAAGCAAGGGAAAATGCTAAAAGAAGTTTTGCAGCAAAAGCAAAATCCGAAAGATGGTGAAGAGGTAGAAGGTCGAAGAGAAGTTTCTCGCAATGGAGGAGCACGGAGAGTAGAGGTTATACTTCTGGTGGTGGAGATCGTGGGTGAAAATGAACTACCAGATCTAGGAACGTAGTCATCCTTCACACTTGTCATCATGAGGGCAATCGCCAGTGGCAATTTGAAGTTTGTAGCACCACTAGAACTATGATGGAAAGCAAGATCCACGAGATCACGTGAATGATTTTGAATCTTCCATAATGCAAGAGGTTATATGCAAAGCCTTTCCCCTAGCGCTGAAGCATGTGGTGTGACATTGGTTTGGCAACCTTCCAACAAACTCCACTAATCGTTGGAAGAAAATGAAAGATAAGTTTGTCCCAAACTTTAATAGCAATAAACAACAATTTAAATAAGAATACTATTTGAAACAAATTATATAGAAAAAGATGCACTAATGAGAGATTTCATTTCTCGCTTTATTAAAGAAGCCACTAAGGTAAATGACTTAGATCCTAACTTGATGTTTTTTTTTTATGGAAGGCTTGTATCCAAGTGAATTTGCAAAAAAATTGGTGAAGAATAAACCAAAAATGGTGGATGAGCTGAAGGAACAAACTGGAAAATGGATCAAAGTTGAAGAGTGGGAGAAAGCAAATAGGACTGATCATCTCTAAGAGTCTAAAAAGAAGAAAGGTAAGCTGGCTTATCAAGGATCATCTCGATATCGAGAAGGATATAGTCTTACTATACTCCTTTGTCGATCTCTCTAGAGAATGTATATAAGGAAATAATGAATGTGGAGTTTAAGGATCGCCCGCCTGTGATGCGCTCCCCGAACAGAAACAAGAATTTTGCTTGTTCCATAATGATCACGGGCACAATACAAATGTCCGTATCCAACTGAAGGATGTCCTAGAGAAGCTAATTCAACAAGGAAAATTGAAGAGATTTATTTAGTTGTCAAGGATCATGTCAACGATCCCAGTGTCTAAGGAATTGGAACTGAGATAGAAGAAGATGTGAGGAAAGAATATCCTGGAGGCCGAGAAGATTGTGAATCCCAAGAAGATGGGAAAACCCACCTAGAAGGGGAGTGATCCATGTAATTGCGGGAGGATTTTTTTTGAGAAAGTTCTTCTGTATGAAAAATAAGAGATTGAACGTCATAAGAGCTGGGGATAAAGAATCACCGGTGATAACGACCAACATGGATGGTTTCAAGGAGGTCCATAGAATATTTGTAGATCCAGGAAGCTTGGCGAACATTATGTTTTGAATTTTGTTACAAAAGCTGGAATTGTGAAAAGAAGACTTGATTCCACATAAGAGAAGCTTGATCAGTTCACAGGGGATACGATAAGGCCCAATGACCATGTTGAGGTGAAAATGGTTTTTGGTTGCAAACTTGAGATACATACGGTGAAGGTTAAGTTTCTGGTGGTAGATAGTCTCTTAGCCTATAACGCCATAATTGAAAGGCCGATGTTAAATACTTTGGGAGCAATGGTGTCAACAGTAAATATGGCAATGAAATTCCCTACTGAAGATAGAAAGGTTATCATATTACAAGGAAAATGAAGTGAAGCAAGAAGTTGTTACCTTGAAAGTTTGAAGGTGGGCAAGAGGAAAGAGGAAAATGAAGTAAACATACCAAAAGCAAAGAATCACGTAAACAATGTCATAACGTGGTAATGATGAATCTTTATCCCAGAGAGGATCTAGAATACTAGAGAATACAACTTGAAGGAAAGCAAGAAGTTCAAACAGGACCAAAAGAATTTCAGGTGGTTAAATTGGGTCTGAACTTACCCTATGATATTAGGAATAGGGTGGTGCAATTGTTGAAAAAGAATTTGGACATGTTCGCATGGGTCCCCTCAGATGTGCTATGAGTAGATCCAAACTTTTGATGTCATAAGTTATCTATCGCACCGGGATTTAAGCTGGTAGCTCAGAAAAAGAGGAAGATTGGGATGGAAAGAGCATTAGGAATTAAAGAACAAGTGCATGATCTCTTGAAAGCAGGGATCATAAGGGAAGTCTATTATAATGAAGGGATTTCAAATATCGTAATGGTTCCTAAGTAAAACGAGAAATGGAAAATGTGTACAAATTATATTGATCTAAATCAATCCTGTCCAAAGGACCCTTCCCTCTTCCAAACATTGATAAATTGTTGGATAATTCCATGAGATATCGTTATTTGTCTTTCAGGGCCGCGTATTTCGGGTATAATCAGATCCCCATGCATCCGACAGATAAAGAAAAGACAACATTTATTACAAATGAAGGAGTTTTTTGTTACACCATGATGTCGTTTGGGCTAAAAAATGCAGGGGCTACATATCAAAGGATGATGGATTAGATCGTTGAAGAATATAAGGGCTGAGTGTTTGAGGTGTATATTGACGATATGATTGTGAAGTTTGCTAAAATCTGAGACCTAATTGTTGATCTAGTAGAAGTCTTCGCTCAAATGTGCATGTAACAAACCGGGGATGATAAGTAAACCCACATAAATGCATTGCTGTATTAGATATGAGTAGTCCTAGAAATATTAAGGAAGTACACAGTTAATTGGAAAGATAGCAATGTCAACTCAATTTCTACCGGCTTCTTCGAAAAAATACTTGCCTTTGTTCAGAATCTTGAAAAAGCAGCAAACCTTTTTCTGGAGTAAAGAGTACGAGAATGCCTTTACTGAGCTAAAAGCGACATTAGCTAACCCACCAGTGCTATCCAAGCCCAAGTTAGGCCGAATGTTATTTTTATACCCGGAAGTCGCAGATGAAGTCGTCCATGCAGTACTAGTTAAAGAACAAGGCATTCTCCAACATCCAATATGTTTCATTTCCATGGCATTGTAAGGTTCTGAGTTAAAGTATCAAAATATAGAAAAGGTAGCATTTGTATTGTTAATATCTTCTAAAAGACTAAACAGTATTTCCAGTCTCATCCCATCTCAGTAAGAACCAACCAATCTTTCGAATCCTTCACAAGCCCGAGTTAGCTGTAAGAATGACGTCTTGGGAAATAGAGCTTTCCCAGTATGACATCTCTTATGAGCCAAGTCAAGTAATAAAAGCCCAAGTGCTCGTAGATTTTGTGGTAGAAATGACCTACACAATCCCGGGAGATATGAAGAAAGGTGATGAGAATGGGTGATTTATGTAGACGGCTCATCAAACATGAAAGGAAGTGGAGCAGGAATAATAACTGAGTATGAGGATGATATTACGGTAGAATATTCATTGAGGTTTGAGTTCCAGACATATAATAACCAGGCTGAATATGATGCATGCTTAGCGGGTTTGAGGATGGCAAAGAAACTCGGTCTATTGTTAATCACATTGGGTTTAGATTCTCAGCTTGTAGTTTCTTATATTAAGGATATTACCAGGCCAAAGAACCAATCTTGCAGAAATATCAAGCCAAGGTGAACGGAATGGTGTAAGGATTGTTGAAGTTCGAAATCAAACACATCCTGAGAGAAGAAAATCATTGTGCCGATCTACTATCCAAGTTGGCAAGTACGAAGAAACAATCAAATTTTTTCTCATTGGTTGATGAAATAGTACCTATGCCTTGTGTGGTAGTAGAGAATGAAGCTGATGATTGGAGAACCCCTTTGTTAAATTATATTAACAAGGGGATACTACCTAAAAAACAGAAAAGGAAAAAGGGTTGGTCAAAAGGGAAACCAAATACGTGGTGATCGAAGAAAATTTATTAAGGAGAGGAATCTCAATTCCTCTTTTAAAGTGTATAGAACCTAAAGATATCTGGTATGTCCTCGCTAAAGTACATGAAGAGACTTGTGGCCATCATATAGGCAGATAATCCATAGCAAGAAAGGTATTAAGGGCCGAGTAATTCCGGTCCTCAATTGACCAAGATGCTGCTAACCACGTCAGAAAGTGTAGAAAATGCCAAGAACATGCTCCTATCCCACACTTACCTTGTGAAGAATTGCATCATCTATCATTCCCCTAGCCATTTCACACCTGGGGGATGGATCTGTTGGGCCTTTTTCCGGTAGCTCTTGGGAAACTGAAGTTCTTGGTAGTAGCGGTGGATTATTGCAGCAAGGATACAAAATTTCACCTACAAGCAAGTTATCTGTTGGTTAGAAATTCCGTTCGAGATAGTAACTGATATAGCACACAGCTCAGGGAGCTAGTGTTGGGGCTAAGGATTCGTCATCATTTTGCGAGTGTAGAGCATCCCTAGTCAAATGGTCAAACAGAAGCTGCGAACAATGTGATCGTTAATAGAATTAAGAAGAGACTGGAAGATCCCACAGGTAATTGGGTAGAGGAGCTATACCAGATTGATTAATATCTGCTAAAATAGTCTAAAGCGATTATATCTTTCTGACAAACATGCGGCATAAAATTAGCATTTAAATCTTTTAAAGTTTAAATCAGGTCATCTTATTTCCATCCTTAATGAAAATGGAATTGGATGAATCCACTTGGGCACTAGCTATACTGAAGCAAGGATAAATATCGTCTTATATGCACAATTTAACAATTTATTTTTTTATTATTCCTCTTTTTATTTATAAACTACTAAACAAAATAAAAAATATCCATATTAAGAAAAGCACAAATACCAAGAAAGTAAATTGACTTTTAAAAAAAATATGTTCCCTCTTCACTATTACCCTTATTATAAACTAATCAAAATTCTTCGTCATTTAAAACTAAACTCAACTACCCAAATTAATTAAGGGTGTAACTAAAAAATATAATAAATGTTTCTTGTAGGGACTTATAAAAAGAAACATTAATTTTTTTTTAGATGTTTATAAATAAGAAGGAAGTATAATTTTAAGATAAAAGATCTTTGCAAAATAAGATGGCCTCGTATAAAAAAAAAATTGCTATTTAGCTGGACCACTTTTTTTTCCTTTTCTGGACCACTTTTTGAAACAGTATATTGTATATGTTGCTACTACTACTCTACTTTTGAGTTTGGATTAGTATTAGTATTCTTTTGTTTTTGTTAATTAGTATTATTGGTACATTTAGTAAATGTCTTGGAGTGACTTTAATTTTATGAAGAAATAATTAACTTTTGGGAAAAATTGTAAAACAAAAAACTATTAAAGAAACTAACAAAGTGTTGGACAAGTGGTAAGTAATTTAGTCTCCCGTAAGGATGAGGACACAAGTTCGAATTCCGGGAAACGCACTTGTTGAAAGAGAGTAACCATAAGTGCTTCATCCACCGGAATTCCGAGAGCAATGCCTCCCACAATTTTGAGATATATATCAAAATGGTTTTTCTATCCTGTGCAATTTTGCACAAGTTAAGAATACATAAAGTGGTAAAATAATGGAATATTTGTTATAGTGGAGCATAAATATAATTAAGTGTTTGTCTTTCTCAATAAAAAGTTGCTGTTATTAAATACTTAACATCTACAAAATTACACAGGATAGACAAATCCATATAAAAAAACTATTAAAGGATAGATCTCTTATGTTCTAGTTTGATGAAAGGAAATAACATAAAACAAAAAGAAAAATATGAATAACATACAATCTTTCGTTTGATTTTAAAAAACAAAACAAAGTTGATTTTTTTTTTAAAAAAATAGGTTTAAATATGTTTTTTATCCTTGAAAATATAGCGTCTTTTGATTTTTGACCCTCGAAAGTTTGTTACTGATTGCTTCCTTTTAAAGTTGAAATGTATTTTAAAATATCAACTGATCTTGCTAAGTCAAATTAAAATATCCATGTCAGCAATAATTATTTTTTAAAATACTTTTATTTCGAATTTATATTTTTTATAATTATTTTAGAATTTAAAATAAAAATATTTCCTAAAAAATTATCGCTGATGAAGATATTTTAATTTGACTCAACAATGTCAAACTGACATAACATATGTTGATATGTCATTATGGTCTATCATGTCCACAATTAGCAAAAAAATCTTACCATAGAAACTTAAATAAAAGTTTTTTAACTTCAAAAAGGTGCAATTAGTAACAAAAACTTTTTAGAATGACCCCTTATTTATAGAAACCGATATGGATTGATTTTCAAAACTAATCTTTTCTCTTTTGTATATTTTTTAAAAAGTTATTCGGACGAATACGTCCGTATTTTGTTTAGCCCATATGCGGACATGTACGTCCGTATTTTGTTTTGACGTATCCAGATATATCCGAACCTTTGTGTCCGTAGTAGGTGGCCGGATAATGTATTTTCGGACATGGACGTCCGTAAAGTCCTTGTAGGGGGTGGTGCACCATGTTTGATTTTTTCCGGACACTAACGTCCGAAAAGGGCTATTTTGTCCAAAAATTTTGGCTGGAATGGTGCCCAACCCAATCTGGGTGGCGCCAATCCCAACCTCCTAAAATTAAAAGACTATATATTCATGGGCCAAAAACATATTTAATTTTTTTAAAAAAAATATACCAAACTTTGTCTTCTCTAATTTTTGTGTTTGCAGCAATCGAGTGTATGGTGATGCAACTCGTGACTTCATGCCATTAATCAAAGGAATATAAGGTGTATATATGACTCTAAGTTGGCCACAAGTGCAAATTAGATATTTTAGTTGCCACCTCAACCTCACTTTACTTGATATGGCGGCATGGTGCTTTCTTCAGTGCAAAATAAAATTGAGTGGCACTAGCTTGTGGCATTCAATGAATGGTGCCACTTATCATTCACATTGTGAGAATCGATTTTTTTGAACATTGCACATTAGTCCCCATGCTCCTTAAAATATCATAGTGATTTTACTACACCTATACTCAAATGCATCTCATCTTGTGCAAGGGCTGCAAACTCTCATCACATGTATGGCTATTTGGAATTCATGATGGCGGGTCCAGTCCATTACCCTGATGCAGTGATATTTCACATGTTGGATCAAGGGGACTAATTTGCAAATTTTTTAAAAAAATTTAACCTCATAATAGATTTGATAGTTGGCACTATTCAGTAAATGTCAGCTGTTACTATGCGCGCCACACCTTGATCTTGGCGCATCACCCAACGTTTTTTTTTTCATTTTTACCCATTGCACGGACAATAATGTTCGTTTTTTAACTTAAAATGTGTTCAATGGTCGCCCAAACATTATTGCCCATTTTGTAACTAAACAAACCGCAGAACAGATGGTAAGGTCCGTATGTTCACTCGTTCGGACATTATGGTCCGTTTCATAACTTAAAAAAAGAGCAAAACGGATGATAAGGTTCGTATAAGGACTCGCTCGGATCATAACATCTGTTTTTAAGCTTGTGTCATCTTCTTCCTCAAGACAAATGTTTGTGTCCTTCGCCCGTCTTTCTTGTGTCATCAGTTTACATGTAAAATTCACTGTTAGCAGTAAAACAAAATATAGTGTTTGATTGGAAACAAACATTATTATCTCATTCAAGACAAACATTAATGTTTGTTTCAGGACAAACTTTAGTGTCCGTATTTCTGCACTTTACAGATTCTTACGCTACTGTATATCAACGAAGGAGAAAGAGAATAATAAGAGGGATAAGACATACCTTCAAATCCACAATATTTACAACACTCTATATTCTACAAATACCAATAAAACAACATAAATATTGAAGAAATTGATAAAATGTATTTAAGTTTGAAAAAATGGGTTTTTTGAGAGAATGATGAAGAGTGGTGGGATAAAAATGGAGAAAAGTTACGATTTGGGATTTTAAATACCCTAACGGACAAAGTAGACGTTATCATACGTTTTAAATGTTCGCTTGATGATATGGTCTGTTTTGCTATTTTTAAGTGTTCACTCGGATGTTATGGTTTGTCTTGCTTCGTACACTATGGTCCATTTATTGCATAACTTCAAAAAAAAAACTTTCGCACGGATATTATTGTCTGAGTGAAGGGCAAAAATGAAAAAAAAAAAAAAAGCTGTGTGGTGCGCCATAAATAGAGAGGGGCAGGCATATTAGCGGCCATAAATGCCACATCAATTGGCGGGTCCAATCCATTACCCTTTCGTAGTGCTATTTCACTTGTTGGATCAAGGGGACTAATGCGCAATTTTTTAAAAATGTATCCTCATAATGGAATCGATATGTGACACTATTCATTGAGTGCCACATCAATTGGTGGGTCCAGTCCATTACCCTACTGTAGTGCTATTTCACTTGTTAGATAAGGGGACTAATGTGCAAATTTTAAAAGAATTAACCTCATAATGGAATTGATAGATGACACTATTGATGAACACCACATCAATTTAGTACTAGTGACACTGAATTTTATTTTGGCACAAGAGAGAATATCATAGCAGCATAATATCAATCATCGCTAACAGTTTTGATCGTTGATTCGTCGCTAGATATTTAGTAACCGAAGAAACAAGTTTAGTGACCAATTTTTTCAATCGTTAAATAGATTTTTTCTATAATATATAAATTTTGGGTCACAGAAATTAATGAGAATAGTTTGTGACCACAATGGCATGATAGGTAAGGTTCTGTAAGTCATCATAATTATTTAATATGTTTCAAGTAGTAGTTGTTTTCACCAAGAAAAGTTGTAGTGTAATCCCACCTAATAGATATAGGAAAATTTACATTATTTACATTTCTTTCCTTTTCACCCTTAATGACTTAATTGGTATTGATGAATCACATGGAAACATTGCTATTATTACATGCATGCATGTGCCTGTAGCTGTAGTCCCATGTGCTTGCTCATTAATTTGCAGAAAAAAAAAAGAAAAAGAAAAGTAAGACTTCAAAATAGTTTAGGTAATCAGTGTAATAGTAGGATTTTAAATCTTAATTTTTTTATTTGGAATATATGAGAAGATAACATATGAGGATTTTTTTTGTTTAATTGTTTTATAGATTTTATTGACAATTATAAAAATATTATATTATTTTTTAAGTAATATTTGAACATTTCATATTTTATATCAACTTTACAGACTTATATATAAAAATATTATATTATTTTTTAAAGTTATGAAATCTACCCTTGATAAATATGTTATTTTTTCGATTACTTTACACACTTTATAGACATATATATAAAACAAATATTTTCTTTATAACATACATAAAACAAAATAATAACAATATAATTAAGGATTTGTATAATAATTTAATGTTTTAAAAGTAAAATGATTTACTAATAAAATAAATAAAGTAAAAATGCAAACATATTTTACAAACTTAGAATATTGACAAAATTTCAAAATTAGAATCTTATCTTTGCATTCAGATAAATAGTCTCACTCTAAATGCTTACGTATATTTTAAGTTGATTGAATCATATCAAATTATCTATTAATTTAAGTCACAAAGATTGGACTAGTGATGAAGAAGTTGTGAATAAAAATTAATAGCATATTAAATTTTGGTATTCTCATCTTTTTTTTTAAAAAAAAAAAAAAACTATCTATTGACATGTGGAATGAAAGAATCTAATTTCACACAAGACTCCCCTCTTTCATCCTTGGATTTTTCTTTCAATGAAAATAAATTAGTTGATAAACATATTTATTTTGTCTCTATATAAATAAGTTAGCAATCGAATTAGTATTGAAATGGCTAAAAACTCAATGTTTAGCAACCAACCATCTTACTTACTTAGTAGTCGAATTTTTCTTCTTCTTCTTCATTTTTTTTAATGAGCTGAATATGCACAAGATCCTAAATTCAAATCTTGATACTCTCATTTGTTTATTAAAAAAAATTATCTAGAGATGTGAGCAATAAAAGAATCTAATTCCAAACGAGACATTCCTCCTTCCTCCTCGGACTTGTGAATAGCAAGTTTGAGCTTCATTGCCCTCTTTCTCATCTCATCCCCGTCCTTTGTAGCCATCAATTTCTTCACAGCACCTTCAATAACTGTCGCTTTCACCAACTGATCTTTGTGGGCCCAATCCCTCACAACCAAGCCAATTTTTAACACTTCAGTTACCAAAACTCTATTCCTTGGCTGGTCAGAGTGCATGGGCCATGCTGCTATTGGCACCCCCATAGTGATACTCTCCATGCAAGAGTTCCACCCACAGTGACTCATAAACCCACCGATTGAATAGTGACTTAGAATTTCCAACTGGGGTGCCCAGTCTCTTACCACCAGCCCAATCCCTTCAACTCTCTCTTTGAACCCTTTTGGAAGTTCGATTTTCCTAACCTCATTTTCGTCGAAGATATTGCCTTTATCGGCGTCTCTTACCACCCAGATGAACTTTTGCTTGCTTTGTTCCAATCCTTTTGCAAGCTCTTTGATTTGTTTGTCTGTGAATGTTGTTGTTGTCCCAAAAGACACATACATCACTGACTTTGGTTTTTGCTTGTCAAGCCACTCCAAACTGAAGTGCCTACGTTTATGTATTCCTTTCTCTATGGACAATGGATTGAAGGGTCCCAAAGCCCAATGAGTCTTGCTACTAATGATTTGTTCTATTAACTCCATGTAAGGGCCCTCAATTGCCCTTGTTGTGTTGTAAATTGTGCCTTTACTAAATTTATGAAACTCATATTGTGCTGTGATGAAATCTGTGAATTGCGACGCGAAAGATCCTTCGAGAGAAGGAATTACTTCTGGGATGTGAGAGCTTTTTAAATGGGGTCTTCCCATCGCATCCCAGAAGTACAAGAACATGGTAAAAGCAGAAACACTATGAAAAGTGTAGCTCTCACAATTTGATATATGAATGGTGTCTTGTACTACATACGCCATCAACGAGTCGTATATGACCACAACCCTTTTGGCTACAGTAGAAAGGGATCGAAGAAGCGAACCCACGGGTTCACGGAGATTAGAGGAAGCCTCAAAGGAAGGCAAGAGATGAGAAGGGAACTTTGTCTCCGAACAAGGGTTTGGAGCAGGAGAAGCAAAAGGAGGAACTTTGAAGTCATGAATATGAATATTGGTGGAAATGTAGTTCGAGTCCAAACCTTGGGCTCGAACTATAACTTGACGGTTATGAATGGGTGTCCCAACAAAGTGGACAGAAATGTTGTATGTTAAAATAAGACGAGAGAGATGAAGAAGTTGGTTAAGATGACCTTGTGCTGGAAAAGGCACCACAACCACAACCACTTGAAACATTTTGGAGCCATTGCTAAGGTTAACTTCCTTGTGGCTTCTATAGTTAGAAGCTCTTGGTGATGAACTTTGGTAGCTAGAAGCCATTGAACAAAAACTTAGAAGTGGTTACTATCTGTAATGCTAGGTAGGTGACCATGTTGGGTATTTATAGAGACGAAATCAATGTTGGCCTCTAGCTTTTCTCTTATTTTATTATTATTAGAGATTTTTCTTTTTTGAAATTTAAAAAATAAAGCATTATTGATTATTTTTCTCTTAAAAATATTAAAATTTAAACATAGATTTTTATGTTTATATAAAATCAAATTATTTATTACTAATCGAACACCTTATCAGAATTACACATATCTTTCGACAATTATTAAGGACGAGTGTTGTTGTTATGTGATGCGGCGTGATTTATTTATTTATTTATATATATTTATAAATGTCCTTTGGAAATAAATAGGGGTGTCATGTTAGGTGGCTTGTTAGGTGGCTAAAAATTCTTATTTAATTTTGATTTGACATCTGACAATATATATAAACATTCTCTAATAAGATACTACCTAAACTTTGACTAGTCTATAAAGTATTAATGCTTCACCATTATCATTATCATCAAATTATCGAGAGCTTATAAATTAAGGATTTAAATCGCGTGTTATTAAATTATGTTTTTAATTATGTTCTTAATTATGTCCCATCAATAGAATATCGACATGTCATTAAAAAATTTTATTAAGAAATTAAAAATTAAAATTAAAGAAAATATTTTTAATGACGTGGCGATATTCTATTAGTGGGATATGATTTGGAGACACATAATATGATTTGAATCTATAAAGCAAATGGTATAAAGAGGAGTTTTTGAAGTTAAGGAAAGAGATTTAATCTTTCATATAATAGATTTGAAAATAATGTAACGTAAGAATACGTGTGTTTGACCTATTAAAAAAATTTATCATTTTGAAATTAAAAGTGATGTTAGACAAAAAAAAAAAAAAAAAAACAGCTAATTTCAAATTGTTGTTCCACCCACTTGAGATTAAATTAATTATCTACTAAAAAAATAAAAAAAAGAAATGGAGCGCACGTTGGACAGACGTTGCAATGCAACTCAACTTTAGATGTGGTCCTGTTGTTAGTGGGGTTATGAAAGTACATAACCAATGGTCCAACGTTGTTAGGTTTCAAGTGAGTTTGGGGAAAAAAATAAATTAAAAAAAATTAATTGAAGATTTTGATTTATTTTTTTTTACAACCACAAATAGTTTTTATAAAATAAATAAAAATTTAAAACTTATAAAAAGCTTTAAATTTTGTTATGAACTTAACCCGCAAGAGAAGCACATACTAAGCACACGTAAATGAGTAATGTCGTTGGTCACATGTCGTGTGAGCCACGACATGGATGACCGACATAATGCTTGGGCTCTCCACCACACGTGGGGTTAGTATGTTTTTAACTCACTCAATATCAGAACTATCTTTTCTATAAAAATTCATTGACTTGATCGTTGGAGTACTTGCAGATACCCACCCTCACCGCCAGGTGAGTGGTCGGAGATCTAAAACCACCGTGCCGGAGACCAGAATGGAGGTCATGACCGCCATGCCAAGCGCATGACGGATCAAATTTTACTTTATTTTTATCATTTAAATTTATACTATAAAGAGTAATTTTTATATTATTTAAACATAAAAGATTATCTTTAAAATTATTTTTCAACCACATATTCAAACAAAAATTAGTTATGCTATAATCAAACTAAAATAATAATTAATTGTATACATAATTAATTTTTAAAATAATTTAATTAATTTTCGCAGCTAATTCGAACATGATCTTTCTCTTGTCCCATTCATTTGATCAAGTTTCGACACTTTGAGTGAGTGCGTGTAAATCATTGTAAGTTTCATTTTTGTTATTTTTTTAGCCACATATATCACTCATAAAAAAGTTCTCTTTAATGATCAATGAAATTAGCCATTGAATTAATAACTAAAAAAATTAGCCATTAAATTTTTTTTTTATCATTAAACATTTTAATGATCAATTTAGTGATCAAAATAACTAACAATAATAGTTTTAGCTACAAACAAATTTTCTAATTCAATCGTAAAATTAATCTTTTTTTATAGTATATTTATTGCATAAGAAAATTTTGTACATACCAATAACATTCACATCATAATAAAACTAACTCTCTTAAGTAGAGTTGTTTTTTTATTTCATTTATAAGAACTAAAACAACGAGTCATTTACTTAAGGAGGACCAACCATTCGTTGGTCCAGAGGCGAAGCAAATATTTTGGGGGCTTCGTTTATTATTTCAGTTTTTTTTTAAAAAAATGGGGCCCTCATTCACAAATTTCTGTCTACACAAAATTTATTGTTAAATTACATTCTAAAATCAATTAAAACAATAAAAAATATTTTAACTAATCACTTAAAATCCGTCAGAAAAATTGCCAATTCCAAAAATTGAATGCTGCAAAATATTAAAACGGTAGATTACACTAAATAATCACTAATCAAATAACTAAAATTTCTAAAAAAAAATCAATATTAAATGAAGATTGAGAAATCGAATAAATAAGGAAATATTAAAATAGAATCACATCAAGTCATCAAAACCACAAAAATATTAACACGTGCGAGTGTGAATTTTATCGGAAAGTCAGAAAAAATAGAAAAATAAAACTCTAAAATGCTAATTCTAAGACTCAAACTCAAAAGGTGATGTTAAAAGTCAAAACCCCTTGCCATTTACTCTACTTTATAATATTAATTGTAAAGTGCATCATTTAATATTATACGCCTATAAAATATATCATTTAATATTTGGGCCCCATATTTTTGGGGTTCTGTGCGGTTGGACACCTTGCACAGGCCCAAAACCGCCCCTGCGTTGGGGTGGGAGGGATTGAGACCACCCAATTTTGAAAATCCCACTATCCCTCTATATATAAGAATCATAAATTTATATATTAAAAAGGATAATGTCACTTTCAATAGAGATTGTGCTAATCTCATTCACCCTGCATTGGTTCACTTTTGTTATTGTTGAACCAATTTAAGTTGAAATTGAGTTTGAAATCATTTATGTATAAAAGAAAAAGTTGAAATTTTGTTACAAAAATTTATAGTGAGAGGATAGTGTTTAAATTCAAGGTAACTGAAAAAGTTTTCAAGTTCAAAGAGTTCTTACATACGGTTAGATGCGAGACATTATCATACTTTACATTACTATAACTCTTTTAAATTGAGAATTAAATTATAATTTTTCAAGTAAACAGAAAAGTTATATAATTAAGATATATATATATATTTATATGTGTGTGTGATTGAAGTCAGTTGATTCTAAAGTTAAAAAGCCACTAGAAGTAAGACAAACGAAAAGTCCATCAATAATGTGTAGCATGAATTGAACAAATTAATCGATTTTGGTAAAGAAAACACGTATCACGATTTTGTTATAGGACTAACCACACTGATTACCCTGAGTTGACAAATCTTTAGAAGATTTATATAGATATGTGTTTGAATTTGAATTTTGAATTAGGTGGGTACATTTAAGATAAAATATAACAGTAAAATTTGAATTGCATCCGATAATTTTATTGGTCTTTTAAAATTTGAATTTGAATAGGCTGAAAAATAAGTTGTTTTAGGAATATGAATTAAGATAAAATATAATAGTAACTTATTTTATTAATAATTAATTAATAAGTTTAATTATTCTTGCAGGGAATAAAAATGAAGATAAATATGGAAAGGTAACAAGTTTGTTAATAGATAAGTTTTTACTTAAATTTATGGTAGATAATGATGATTGTTAATCGGTTTTGTTTATTTAATTATTTAGTAATTAATGGTATAAAACAGTAAAAAGATAAGATTAAATGATTTAATAATAATAACAACAACAAATAATAGTGACTCTTTGTTTGAGGAAGGGGTAGATGGGGAAGGAGTAAGAGTGTGATGACCATTACCATCACTTATTTCGAGACTAGATGGAGGATCTACAAATACTCCAATTTCGTCAGCAAGCGATTCTTTAAGAGGGAAGTTCGTAGGTTTCACTTGGGAAGACATCACGCAAAAACCACAAAAAAGAAATAGAGAGTTTTTGTACCCTAAGTTCTTTATCTTATCGAAAAAAGGAGAAGACAGAATAAGCAAGCAAATAATGCTAAGTAAAAAGTTACAAGGCATTTGAAAGGAATGAAGAATACCTAGAAAATAAGGAATACAAAGATGGGAAGGGTAGAAAGGAAGATTCGAGTTAATCCCGAAAGAAAGTAAGGTCAGCAAAAGCGAGAAGAGAGTGAAAGTAGAGAAAAGTCGCTTCTAAGGAAGAACGAGGATATATATAGGGGGCGTGAAGTGAAAATTTATTTGAAAAAAGAAAAGTAATTGTCCAAGGCGCAATAAATGTGCACGATACCGAAAAGACAGCTGAATGATGGGCTCAACCCACGAATATCACGATCCAACTAACTATGGACGCGTGTCAGAAGGTCGACAGGCAAGAAAACTAAACGACTATGATTTGAAGATTAAGTTGATGAATAACAAAGTTATGTCACCGACTTGGGGGCAATTGTTATGGACGCATCCCTTGGCATATCTCATGAGGACATCACAACATAAGATTGATAGCTGATGTTGAGGTTACATACCCAATGTCGGGTATCATGTCGGGGTCATGACGGATTCGACATCATGCCAAGGAAGCACACTTGCAGTTATCAGATGGTTATAGATCCAACGATTGAGCGGCACTTTACGGAAGCCTGACGTGGACGGGGTTGATTTATGCACATAGGTGAAACGCTACTATCTCCGTTACTATTTATTTGTCCACTTTTGAGAAAAAAATTTGTTCCTTTTTATCTATCCGGAGTTTCAAAGTGATATTAAATGTACTTTTTTCAATTATATACCATTTATTTAATTGGAGCACCAATTAATATTTTACTTTTGAACCAATCAAAGAAGGAGAGAGATATATGTAATGACTTACCAAATATATCCCCATAATATAGTTAAAACAAAATGTACTAAGCTTGATTGGAATTTTTGATGGCTACGTTTTCTTTTTCCGCCGGAGGCTCTGCTAGGGCTTCAAATCCTGATAATTCTCCTGACAAAACTGCAAAGCAGCGTAGCTTTAAGGACATGCTAACGGGTAATTCTGCACCTTCAATGCATAAAGACCGACGTAACTTGTATGAGAAGAACCTTGCGAAGATGGTACCGGGAGGGCAATCGTCTTGCTCCCGTTGTTACGCTAGACAAGGATTATTTCAAGAATTTGTGTTCTCCCTGGTAGGATACCTTGGTGATTAAACTTTTGGGAAAACGTCTGGGTTTCAACACTATGCGCGATCGCCTACGATCGCGCTGGAAACTTTTTGGAGATTTCCAATTGTTGGACGTGGACAATGGTTTTTTTATGGTGAAATTTGATCAGCCGAATGATAGAGAGAAAGTGATGGAGGGAGGCCCATGGATGATTTTCAATCATTACCTTGAACCTTGGTCTCCAGAATTTGTGTCACCGACGGCGAAGGTTTCTCGGACTCTTGTTTGGGTTCGCTTTCCGGGTTTGAATCCTATATTTTACGAAGAAGAGGTGATCATGACTCTTGCGGAGGCTGTCCGTAAACCCTTACGGATGGACATGCACACGCTGAATCTTGCTCGTGGGCGTTTTGCTCGAGCATGTGGAGGTCGACCTTGAGAAACCAGTTGTTGGAAAGGTGTGTTTTTAGGGGTTTTGTCACTAGGTTGAATATGAAGGCCTCCACGTTCATTGTGGGCCTACAGTTGTTACGGCCACATGTCGCGGCAGTGGTCGGTGGTGAAGGCCCAGCCGCCATCGTTATCCACTTCGCCGCCAGGATCGCAAGGCACTACCAATGCTATTCCTAGCAACACGCCGTCGGCGTCCGTTATGGAGAATGCCAATTCAAAAATAGATTCCGAGACATCAGCGGATTCTGTTACGGTTTCTGGTGTCCCATCATTATGGATGATTTTGTGGGACCACTTCATGGGGAGTGGCTTGTTGTTACTCGAAAAAAAAGAGGCAACGGTGCTGTTAAAAAGGAAACATGACCCACCAGTAACAAACATCAAGGGAAAGGCAAGGGTGAGATGGAGAATGACAAATTAATCTCTGTTGAATCCCTCTATACTCTGAATGGTGATGGCCCCATTACGTGAAATCCCTAGCTGCTAAAAAAAGATTATGTAAAGAGACCTTGGTGAAATCGTCAAGAGGGAATGCGAAGGTCAATGTCTCACAGGTGGAAAAGCCAACGACGATTCCCTCTTTGCATGGCACTGTTCGTATCCTGCAACGACCACAATCCAACTTCGGCAATGGTTCTACCTCGTCTTCGTTGGGTAACACGTCGATTTTGAAGCCAGTGGGGCATGACTTGAAGTTAGACAACCCTCCGAAAAATGAGACGCTTGGCGAGAATCATGACAAGATTATGTTCGACTCTGCTTGATCTTGTTCTTGGACCTTTGGCCTTTCCCTTTTCTTCTGTTATCAATGATTGAGTTTAAAGATGTGTAATGCTCCATGGCTTCTCGTGGGGGATTTTAACGAAATTCTTTTGCCGTCTAAGGTCTCTGGTGGCTCTTTTTGTTTGAATCGGGCTGCTGCCTTTGATAATGTTCTCGAGGCCTGTAGCCTGCTTGATCTTGGCCTTGTTGGTGGTAGCTTCACGTGGTCTAGACATAGGGAGCGTGGCCAACTTCTATTGAAAAAATTGGATAGAGGTTTGGGTGATCTTGCTTGGCGGGCTAATTTTCCGGAGGCCTATATTCAAGTCTTATGCCGGCATTACTCTGATCATAACCCTCTCCTGCTTCGTTGATATCAACCGGTGCACCGTGTTAACCGAGCCTTTAAGTTTCAAGCTGCATGGACTCATGGACTCATCACCCTCAGTATAGAACGGTTGTGGAGACGGCTTGGTTCTCTTCACCTCCGCTATTTCATGATAAGCTCCTGGCGGTTCAAAAGGATTCTGATACTTTTAATAAGGAAGTTTTCGGCAACGTCTTTCGACAAAAGTGGCACTTGGAGGGTCGTATTCGCGATATCCAGTGTCAACTTGAATCTTTCCCTTCGGAGAGTGCTTCGAGACTTGAAAGGCAGCTTCAAATGGAATATAGGGATATCTTATTACGTGAAGAACTCTTGTGGTTTCAAAAGTCAAGGGAAAATTGGCTAGTGCATGGAAATAGGAATACTAAGTTCTTTCATGCTCAGACCATTGTTCGCCGGCGTCGTAATAAGATTGCGGGGATCTTTGTGGATGATATTTGGTGCTCAGATGATGTTGTTATGCAGAGGGAGGCTATTAAGTTCTTCAAGTCCTTGTTTTGCAGTTCGGAAGCTTGTCAACCGCTTTCTTTGGCTCAGGTTACTATTCCTTCTCTTGACCCCTTGCTCGCTAATAACCTTACTTCTGTTGTTACTAAGCAGGAGGTCCTAGCTGCTCTGAAGGCTATGAAACCTTACAAAGCTCCAGGTCCAGATATTTTTCAGACTATTTTCTACAAAACCTTTTGGGAGACCATTAGCGATGACTTATGGTTTATGGTCAGGGACACTATGGCTTCAGGTACTATTCCTGATCGCATTGCAGATGCCCTTCTTGTGCTCATTCCAAAGGTTGAAGCTCCTTGCCATTTTAAGGAGTTTCATCCAATCAGCCTTTGCAATGTCTCTCTCAAGCTTATCTCCAAAGTTCTTGTGAACCGGATTCGGCCGTTATTGGATGGGTTGATTGGTCCTCTTCAAAGCAGCTTCATTCCGGGGAGGGGAACTTCGGGGAATGCCATTATTGCCCAGGAGGTCCTTCATTATATGCGTCGCCAGAAGGGTAAGCGTGGTACTATCCTTTTTAAGATTGATCTTGAAAAGGCTTATGATAAAGTTGACTGGGGTTTCCTTCGCGCCACCTTGTTGGAGTTTGGCTTCCCTCTCCCTTTGGTTAATCTTATCATGGCTTGTGTTACTTCATTGACGTTGTCCTTGATTTGGAATGGTAATACTCTCCCTGCCTTCGCTCCTACTAGGGGACTGCGCCAGGGAGACCCCCTATCACCCTATCTTTTTGTTCTCTACATGGAGAAATTGGCTTGTCTTATTCAGATTAAAGTGGACAGTGGTGATTGGCTACCTGTGAAAGTCTCACGCAATGGTCCTGCTATTTCTCATTTGTTCTTTGCAGATGATTGTCTCCTTTTTGCCCGGGCCAAGAGTAAACAAGTCAGAGTTATTCGTGATGTCTTGGAACAAATTTTGTATTGCTTCTGGCTTGAAGGTTAATGTTGAGAAGTCTAAGATGTTTGTCTCCGGAAATGTCCCTCACACCAAACGGGCAAAGTTTTCAGATATTTCTTCTATTGCCTATTCCTCTAACTTTGGGAAGTATTTGGGCTTCCCCATTCTCCAGTGAAGAAGAGTGACTTTGACTTTGTAGTGGATTCCATGAAACGACGTCTTTCGTCTTGGAAGGGTAAGTTGCTTAATAGAGTTGGCCGTACTACTCTTGCCTCCTCAGTTCTTGCTACTATTCCATCCTATTGCATGCAAAACCTTTGGCTCCCTAAATCGGTGTGTGCCTCTATTGACTCCATTATCCGGAACTTTGTTTGGACTGGTGTCGGTGACCGTAATGGGTGGAGCTTGATTCGTTGGGATAAAGTGGCTTTACCTCGACGTGTTGGTGGTTTGGGTTGCTTAGCCCGCGTCTCGAATATCGCTTTGTTAGGGAAACTTTCATGGGCCATTATTCATGATGATGACAAGCTCTGGGTTAAAATGATGCGCCAAAAATTTTTGCGAGGATCCTCTATATTTAATGTTAATGTTTCGACAGTAAGCTCTTATGCTTGGAAATCTATTATGGGTGCTTTTAATCATTTGAAAGATGGATATAAGGTGCGTGTGGGAGTTGGCGAGGTGTCTTTTTGGTATGATCGCTGGCTTTCAGATGGTTTCTTATGTGACAAGGTCCCTTACGTTAATATTCAAGATACTACCTTGTTGATCAAGGATGTGTGTTAATGGTGCATGGAATTTTGATCTGTTAGCCACTGTGTTGCCTAGCGAATTAAAAAATAAGTGCTCCTTAGTGCACGTTAACCCGTCTGTTCAGGATCTTCTTATTTGGGCTGCTAATGTTCATGGCTCTTATTCTTCTCGCTCTGCGGCGTCTTGGCTCCAAGATCATTGGCAATCTCGAATTATACTCCTCAAATTGCTTGGGTTTGGCGTCAACCAATTACTGAGGGTATGGCCTTTATGTTCTAGCTTTGCTTACTTGGTATTCTCCCTACGAATGAGCTTCGCTACCACTAGAACCTTTCGGCATCTGCTATGTGCCAACGTTGTGGCTTGGCCGATGAAACCATTTTGCAATGCTTGCGTGACTATGCTCAAGCGAGAGGTATTTGGCGCGGCGTTGGTTTTCGTGAGGACGCTCAGTTCTTGGATAATAACGTGGGTTCTTGGGCTTCTAGCTTCCTGAAGAATGGCAATGGAATCTTGTTCGCTTGCACCGTGTGGCATGTGTGGTGCGCTCGTAATAAAGCTGTTATTAGTGGTAAGATCATGTCTAACTTTGAGACCATTTCAGCGATTCATAGCGATGCCTCCGGCTTGCTGCAACAGTTGAACACTTCTATCTCGCGGGTTTCCTTGCAAAAAGAAGTCTATTGGTGCGCTCCGAGGGAGAATCAAGTGAAGTTGAATATCGACGGTAGTTGTATTGGCAATTCAGGTCCGGCAGGGGCTGGCGGCCTCCTCCGTAATCACTGCGGAGAGTTGTTTTTTGGCTTCTACGAATCTCTGGACGATTCCACGAGTTTTCATGCGGAGCTTGTCGGCCTCTATCGTGGTCTTTTCCTTACATAGGAACTTGGTTATCGTGATGTTGTTTGCCACTCTGACTCGCTCCTTGCGGTGGAGACTGTGAAGCTGGGTGCTGGAGAATTTCATCTTTACGGTGCATTGATCCAGTCCATCAAGGAGCTTTTGTCTCGCAATTGGATTTGTCGGTTTGAGCATGCTTATAGGGAATCAAACTTCTGTGTTGATACCCTCGCGAAACTTGCATCTGGCGGTGCTTTCCCTCTCACAGTGATCCACTCTCCTATCCCTTAGCTGTCTAGTTTGTTGTTGGTTGATAGAGTATGAGTTGTTCACTTTAGATCCCTTCTTCTTAGTGTTTTTTTAGTTTTATTTTTATTTATTTTTCCGTCCAAAGTGGACAGATAAATAGGAACGGAGGTAGTATATACACGGAAAGATAAGGGAGAAAATGATATGTTACCACTCTTATTAACTACTCTTCTTGAAAGTACACTAACTGACTTGAGCATTGGAGTGCTTGTAGCTACCACCACCACCTTGCACTGCCGTGCCAAAGAACGGAGAAGGCTATGATCTGTCCAGCCTCCAGGTTTGATGCATTATAACTATAAAAGCCAACAGTTCAATATTATTAAGCATATCAATGACAATAACTATGAAATTTGTCATTACAAAATACTTTTACTTTTGGGAACGTAGTTCTCTGGTGGGTAACTTTTGCAGGATTTTGATTTAACTAGTAATCATTATTCAAACATCTCTTAAAATAATTTTCTTATTTTTGCTACACCAAGAGAGCATTTGGTAAACCCAAATTCTTCGTACTTTGCTAATATATAAATATCAAATAAATATTTTAATTAAACTACAATATAAGGATGAAAGGCCTGTTTGATTTCTTTTTTGAAAAAAAAAATCTTTTTTTAAAAATAGAAAACTAAAAAACCATTTGGCATACGAGTTTTTAAAAATAGTTTTCTGGAACAGTTTTTGTTTTGGTTGGTGTTCAGCTTTCAGTTTTCTGGATTTACACACAAATATGTATTGAAAACTCCTCTCACTTTTCTTTAAAACTATTTATGAAAATTGTTTTATAATACACTTTTTTAAATTTTAAAACTGAATCTGTTTCAAACAAGCCCGAAGTTCTTTAGGAGCTGCATCATGAATCTTTAAGGAAATGTGGTTATGAAAAATATTTCTTTTTCGCAGTCATTCAGGAATGCTTGAATTCCAATAATTCTCTAGGAATTTATCAAGATTTAGTTCTTCAAAAACTATAACACAATTTTATATAAGTCCGACGGGAATATGTTCTTGAGTCCAACATGACAAACATTGATTTCATGAGTCTAACAGAGAGCTCAAAATACATGTTCTTCGAGAACCTATCATCAAACTTAAAAATATAATACAATATAGTATAATGATAAATTTTTCATGAAAAATAAAATATAAGATACATCAACTAAAGATATCATGAAGGAAGTAAAAAAAAAGAGTTGAGTAATTTATTACTCTTTGAAGACCCATCAAACACTCAAACGTATTAGAATGTGGTGCCTTTAAAGACTTGATCAAACACTCGAACGTGTTAGATCTTCATGCTGATAACATGTCATGAAAATAAAGAAAACTAAGAGTAAGAGATAAGAGAAATAGAGAATGAGATAATTTCATTTCATTGTGTTTCTCAATTACAAGGGTGGCCTATTTATAGGCATCAGTCATACATTTCAAGAGACATTCCTAATTTTAAGTACGGGTGGATTCGGATATAAAGAGACTTTATATTCGAACCGATTAAATTTAAATAGGTTGGATTAGTTTGGAATTTGTGATTTTTAAAATAAAATTTAAATCAAACCAATTCGAAATAGTTTTGGGTTGGGTATGCACTCGAGTTAACTTTCTTAGAAAAAAAAATCTTCCCAAACTTAAAATTAACAAAAAAAATTAAAAATAGGGAATTGTTAAATTTTAACAACTTAATTATAGTATTATTTACTCATTGTTTTGTAATATTGGTTAAAATTATAAAATATTATTTAACATATTTTATATTATTAAAAATTATTTATGTAACCTTTTTAACTATATTTAATGTAATAAATCTATTTTATTAGTTGAATACTAATTTTATTTAGTTTATAATAATAAATAATGATTAGTGAACTAAGCATTGTTCACTGCTATATAAATATCATTAACTTTTTAAAAAATTAAAAATCAATTGTATCTAATAAAAAATGTTTGACATAATATTCGGTTTGGATTGAGTTTCATTGGGTTTGAAATCTCTCGACCCATTACCTAAATATCAATAGTTCGAGCTTCATAAATTGAACCCAAACCGAACAAATTGCTTGAACCAATCCAATTTTTTAGTTTTATTTGGTTTGGATTGTTCATATTTGCAGGTAGACTTGAACCAAAGCTCACCCCTAGTTTTAAGTGTGTATATATATATAGAAACTAAATACTCAAAGTCGAAATCTGAAAGATGATAAAGTAATTGATATAATTGAAAGTGAGGAGCTGAAACTCTAGTAGATAAATGCAAAATGAAAAGAAAAAAAAATTGATGAGATAATGTTAATTAAAAAGGATATTATTGGAATAAAAAAAATATGAGGAGCTAAAGTTTTAGAACGCTAATTAAAGTAGCATTTGAAAAAAGCTAATAAAATGTTAGTAACGGTCAAAATTATCTATCTCTTTTGGACACTTACCAAGCAGAACTAATGTTTTAACTAGCGAAAACATCTTTTAACAAGATAAAATGGCTTACAAAATACACCCAATGTATATATGTTTCATTTCATCTTTTAACTTTTAAGAATATTCGGTTTTTGTCATTTACTACTAATTTTTAAGCATGTCCCACCCATATAGTTCAGTTTATTAGCACATGAGGACATATGTGTGTTAGTTTCGAATTTAAATCTTGATTAATATACTTTCATATGATGAAAAAAAAGCCAAATGTAAACTCTGATCCCAAAGGATAGCAAAAACATAAATAAACGTTTGTATATGTAAACCTAAAATAAAATTCATGCAGAAATTTAGGATAAGCTGCACTAATCATTTTTGATGTTTGACTAAATTGCATTTCACCCCATTTTTCAACAAATTTCAATTGAATATTTCATGAATTAACTATGGTTAATTTCCTTTTTTTCAATAGTTAGTTTTTTTCCAACTTATGTTAAAAATTTTATTTTTAGTCCTTAATGTTAAAAAAAATCTTCATGACATTTTTTCAAAGGAAAAAAAAATTAGGAACTACGAGGACTTAAAATTTATATATTTACCAAGAAATAAAAGTTTAAAGGGACTATGAAAACAAAAAATTTGAATTAAGTTGAACTAAAATAGAATAAGAAAATTTTGTAAGAACTAAAACTAAACTAATTTTGTAGGGACTAAACTTATTTAAGCCTAGTTTTTTTTTTTCATTTTATGGATAAACAAGCCTAGTTTTTATTTAATTAAAATAAATTGTCCTCAAGTTTTCTCAAATCATTACTAATCTCATGCTCTTGAAATTTTTTAATCCTTTTAAAAAAAATTAATTTAGTCACTGAAAAGTTTATTTTTTAATTTTTGTCCAACTTAATTCAAAATTTTTATTTTTAGTCCTTATAAAAAAATTTCATGATAAATATATAATTTTTTTATCCTTGTAGTTACTAATTTTTGTATTTAGTTCCTTTTATTTTTTAACTTTAATCCTATTATTTATTTATTTTTTTCTTTTGGTCCCTTAAAAAATTTCATGAAAAAATTTAACATTAACAAGGAATAAAAATAAAATTTTTAAATTAAATTGGATTAAAGTGAAAAACAAAAATGATTGGGACTAAAACTTATTTAAGCCTAAAAACTAACAATTTTAATGTACCAGAAAATCAATTAACTATTGTAAAAAAAAAAGAAACTAACCATAGTTAATGAAATAGTGTGAAGTGCAAATTTGCCTTAAAAATAAGGTAAGTGCAATTTAGGCAAACCTCAAGGGTGATGAATATAATTTACTAAAAAAATTAACACATTTACCCTTTAATTTAGAAAATCCCAAAATCTTCGACGAGAACAATAAAAGTTAATTTAAAGAAAGAAAAACAAACCTTTCACTTTTCACAAAATCTTAAAATTTAGATTTGAGCCTAACTCAATCTCCAAAGCTAACTCGTAGAATGAAGATTGTTATACCCTTATAAACTCAACAATGGCTATATTACTAGTCGATGTGGGACTTCTAACGCGTCTCCTCATACCTAGAACTACACAGCTGGAGTGTGGACAAACATTGATGGACAAAAAAACGGGTGGCCTAACAATACGGGAATAACAAACACTCAACAACAAACATGGGGGCTCAACAAATGGATCTAGGATAAGCTCTAATACCATTTTAGAATTTAGGTTTAGACCTAACTCACTCCCAAAAGCTAGGTCGTAAGATAAGAATTGTCATACCCTTATAAACTCAACAATGATCATATCACTACCGATGTGGACTTCTAACACATAAAGAAAGTATTATACCTCTAGTTAAAAATAATATTATAAACAAAAGGTAACTAATTCATATTAGCTAATTAAAAAAATTGGTTGAGTGTGAATATTAGCTTAGCTTATTTGGTGATGTATTAAGTTTTTAAAATTTGATAGATTATCAGTCAAAATTTTGATCGTTGTTAGTGAAGATGTATGTAAAAGGTGTACAAATATGTATTGTCGATAAAAAATTTGGTTTTTTTACTTTTTATCATATTAAAAGAATAGTTTAACTTTTTAAATTTTCATTCATCATAAATAAAAACACTCTCGACTCTCTCTATATCTACTTAAAGAAATGGATCATATCATTATTGATTTAAAATAAGTAAATTTTAAAATTTCATTAATTATACTAAATGTCATTAATTTTATTTTTTTATATTTAAATAAGATAAAATTATAACTTCGTAGACAAGAGGTGGTATATATGTTTTATTCTCAACTTTTTTTGATGTAAGATTCTGCTCGTACTTTGAATTTTGTTGAAACAGATTCAATTATTCTTTCTGTTATGTTGATATTTATGGGTAAACCTCTCACATGCATATGATCTTTTCTTTATTCTAAAATGATAAGACTAAAAAAAAGAGATCTAAAATAAAACGCATAGATTAGAATTTTATTTTTTTATAAGAAAGTAGTATAATTAGGGATCAAATCTTGTATTTATACATGTATATTTTTATGTATACTCACCAATTAAACTAAATGACCGTAATTTGTTAAAAATTAATTAATTAAATTTATTATTTAAAATTATATTAGTTATTTTCTTTAAATAAATGCTGTCCATCTTGATGATAAGTGCTTATAAAAGGAACATTCGCATAATATGACATTTTAAGAAGTTAGGGAGACATACCCACGTGGTTATTCCCCATTTTTAGTAAATAGGAAGTTGGATTGGAACTAAGTGTCAAGTGTTATCCACATAGGAACACAATTGAATTATTATTATATTGAAGTTCCTTGTAGATTCAGCATAACCAATAAAAAAGAATAATAAGAGAAAAACATACATGTCATCAAAGTACAGCTATTAATTAATAAAAGTGTTAGTATAAAATTAAACAGACACATTATAATTTCAATGAAAAACTTGATTTAATTCAAATCATATAAAAAATATAGTTAGGAGGATTAATCTAACAAGAAGATTTGTCTTTTACTTTGTAAATAAGATCATTAATAATACTTGAGAAAAAATAGTACAAGCATGATTTACTTTTAATATATTCTCTATGATCTTTATTATAAGACATACTTACATAATTTATATATATTAATAAAAGTTGTTATTTGTATTAAAATTTTCAAAAAATAGTATGATATATTTATTTATTTTACTTTTTCTTAAATAATGTGCTTGATAGTTTAATTATTTTTTAAAAAAGCAATACTCAAATAATTTAATAAAGATAAATAAGAAAAAATAATAATAAAGAGTTTATAGCATTCAACAAGTTAGTTTAATGATTATAGAATGAAATTTTAGGTAATAGCTTCTCGCTTTCAAACTCATTTAAATGCACTTTTGCTTATAATAAAAATACTAGAGTTTATAAAAATTGTATAATGCCTTATAAAAAGGATTACTATATTCTTTTAACAAATACTTTGTCTGATCTTATTTATAGGGCACATTTTAGAGGATTTTTGTGGTCCTTCTTACAAGGAACTCACTATTTTAAATGAAGCATTTAATATATTTTTTTCTTTATCTTTATTAAATCACTTAATTTATGTCTATCTTTTCACCATGTAAATTTTAAATCATTAATACACTTTTATATTTGAAAAATAAAATTAATATATCACATAATTTTTATGATAAATACTTACATTTAATTATTTTTATTAATATTAATAATTCAGTTTAAAATGTTTTATAAGTAAGACTAGAGGATTGCCTTATAATAAATATGAAAAGGAGTACAACAAACATTCCCCAGGACAAAAAGCTTTTAATAACAATGAAGGTGAATCCATAGTAGAAGGTGGATTATGATTTGTAATGAGGAAAGGGTGAAGGATTGAAATAAAAAAAGAAAAAGGAGAAGGAGAAGGAAAAAACAGAGGAGGGCAATGATAGCATTTTGACCAAAATAATGTAACAAAAAAAATATTTTTAATTAAATATAGAAAAAGAACTATTTATTTTATTATGCAAATTTTAAATGTTTAAAGCGCAAAATCACAATCTGGGCTTGCGATTTTATTCCGTGTCTCAATAAGATAGGATTGATGTGACAGAAAACTGTTATATAAAAACGTAAACTTAGTTTGCGTCTTTCATCTACCTTGGGAAGAGTGAAATCGAAAAAGTCTAATAATTAGTTTGCGACTTTTGTGTTTATAAAAAGTCTAAAACTAGTTTTGAGTCTTTGCTTTCTTAACCTTTTGGAAATCTCAAACACAATTATTTATTTTTTTTTTTGTAATTTTTCAAATACAATTAAAGACTTCAGTTTGAAATTTCAATTTTTTAAAAGCCTCAAACTCAATTTAAGACTTTTGATTTGAAACTCATGCCTTCGTCATCACAAACTCAATTTAAATATTCATAAGATTCATACGATATTTTGCCTTCCGAGTGTGCTTATAAATTGAGAATGTCTACTTTATAAAAAAGTTAGGCTAAAATACAAATTTGATCATTTATGTTTTAGTGAATTCCTATCTTAGCCCTTTATCTTTTTTTTTTTTGTCAATTAGGTTCTTTATCTTTGTTTTTCACATCATATTGGTCCTTTTGAACTAACACTACAAAAAAACTTTAGTGAAAATGTCACAATGACGATGAGAAAGATGTAGATAAAATCACTCAGTAATGCTATCGCAAAAGGACTAATATGATGTAAAAAATAAATATAAGGGACCAAATTGACAAGAAAAAACATAAAGGACTAAAATAAGAATTTACTAAAACATAAAGGACCAAAAATGTATTTATAATACAGTGATAAAATTTAAAGCAGGTCTACGTAATATTTTACAAGAAATTATTAAAATCAGAACAAATTTTTTAAAAAAAAAATTAATATAATTTCTTCAAATGAAAAATAAAATTTGATGAACAAAATACTAATTTAACCCATCTTATTACAAGGAGCACAAGTTGTGCTAAGGGGTATGACAGATTCCAATTGCTGTTGTTACTACTTTTTTGATGTAATGCATTGCATACACGTTCACGTGACTATACTCATAGGGCACGTGCAGGAAGGTAGGATGTCGGAAGTGTCAACTGTATCCATAAAGGAACAAAGTCACATAACTGTATTGAAGGTCCTCTCAGATTCAGTCTAAACCAATAAAAAACCTCAAACACGTCAATCCATTCAAAAATAAATAAATAAATAAAAATATCAACTCCAGATGTTGGCTTAGTCGTGTAAGATTCTGCTAAATTTATAGGAGGGACGATCCACGACGAGAAATCCTGCATTCGAATGCCATTTATGTCAAATTGTTAGAGACTAACACTAGTCATTACAATTAGTAATGACAACGGAATAGGACATGATGAGTTTTGCCCTTCTATTTTGTCTGGTTCTTTTAAGAAAGAATCTGGATAAGTTTTAGTTAGGGAATGAGAATTTAAATTCAACCTATTTTCGTCATGCATCAAAAGATTAATGAAGAACCTAGATCCACATTATTTTCTTAAAAAATATAATTCATTAATATATTTGAAAAAAATTAAATACTATAGACTAGAAAAGAAAAACAAGTTAACTAAACCTGCATTAAAGACCAAAATAAAATGATAATTCAACACTTCGATTCACATAATCATAAAAATTAAAGTATTAGAATAAAATTATAGCTTTATTATAATTAATATTATTATTACTAATAATATATTTATATATACACAATTACCTTCTCCCTTAAATATTTTACAACATCAACAAGATGAATCCTAATGATTCTAATAATTATGAACAAGTTCATTATATAGTATGTGGCATCTTTTAGACGGTCTTCTTAATGATTCAATTTGAAGAAAGATTGGCACGTCGGAAGCAAAACTCCAATCAATATGAACATGAATGAATGAGAAAGGTTATAGTGTGCAACCGTGAAGGTGGGCATATCCAATAGATCAATGAATATTCTCTTAAAATTTAGTGTTCACTAAAACACAATTTCATAAAAGGTTTTGAATGAGGACGCGTGTATTCCTCTGCATTGCAGAAGCCCTTGGCAATCATGATAATTATTTTCAAGTGAAAACAAATGCAGTCGGTAGAACGAGTCTTTCACCGCTTCAAAAGTGTACAACAGCTATTCATATGATGGTGTATAGATCATTCGCTGATGTAGTCGATGACTATTTGTGCATTAGTGAAAGCACTATAGTTTACATCGGTTTGTCAAGGGTGTGTACGAGATTTTGAGCCTCAATAACCGAGGAGCCCCAACAATGAGGACATTCAACGTCTACGGTAGATAGAAGACGCACGTGGTTTTTCAAGTATACTAGGATCCATAGATTGTATGCATTGGGAATGAAAAAACTGCCCAGTGGCAAGGCAAGGGCAATCCGTCATGGTGATCATAGTAAACCTACTATCATACTCGAAGCAATCGCATCACAAAACTTGTGGATTTGACATGCGTATTTTAGGACTGTAGGTTCGAACAATGACATCAACATTTTGAATCAATCTAATGTGTTAAATGACGTCTTGAAAGGGAATGCTTCTCAGGTACGATTTACCGTAAATCGAAGCCAAGATAACTATGGTTATTATCTAGCTAATGGTATTTATCTAGAACGAGCTATATTTGACAAAACCATTCCAATGCCACAAGGAGAAAAGAGAAAATTGTTCTCACACCGTCAAGAGGCAACAAGGAAGGATGTTGAACATGCATTCGAGTACTTTAATCTCGATTTTCCATTATACGTGGTCCAGGACGTTGTTGACACTTAAATACACTTAAGAATATCATATATGCATGTGTAATATTGCATAATATGATTGTTGAGGATGAACAACACACACATATGCTAGCTCCGATTTATCCTATGATTAGTCCGACAGTGACATCTCAACAACTGAAATATTTAATGCCCCCTATAATTTTCAAACATATATACAAAGGAGATCTGACGTTCTTCAAAGGCACACACTTCGCCAACTTCAAGCGGATTTAGTGAAACATATTTAGCAGCAATTTGGACGTGAAAGTAATGAAGATTGAATGTTGCGCTTAATTTTTAAACGTTCTTTTTTTTAATTATTTTTAATTTGTATTGTTTATTTAATGTTTATGTTATGTCAAATTTAGTTTTTAATTATAAAATTATGGCATCTTAAATCATTTTATTTTATATTTTTTTATATTTTAATTTAATATTTCATTATTACAATTAAATTCATATATTAAGTTTAACATAAATTAAAATCGAATTTTAAATTAAAATTGACAATGAAAAATATGAGATAGTTAATTTGTGGAGTCCATGTGGGACCAATGCGATAGTTTCTTATTAAGAAACTTGTATTAGAGAGAATGTGTTGCTTAAATTAAAAAATTAATATGTACATGTAAGACCAATTAAAATATTATAAAATAATACATAAACAATATTCTAAGCAACTCATGGTTGAAGATGGTCTAAAAGGGACCTTTCCTAACTCGAATCCAAAACCTCATGAATATAGTCGTAGATTCCCTAAAACCATCATCAACCAATAATCATGGGTCTATTTATTTTAACTTTTACAAGTCAAACTGATTACGAAAAAAGTAAAAATTTTGAGCTTCTTATCATATCCGCATGTTATTCGAAATCATTGTCAGTAAAATTAATTTTAAAAAATGTCAGAATCTTATCAAAATATTCTCTATATCAATTTGATCACAAATTTAAAAAAAAAAAAGCACTTAAAAAATAAATGAAGTTGCCTAGTAACACACTCAATAAATTCTTAGACAATAATAAGAGTTATAGGTAAATTAAAGAGATGTTACACTAGTGTAGTTGTGACTGTAAACTTGCATTTTATGGCTATCCAATTCAAAGGGATGCATAAAGAGATTTTGGATGATCCCTTATCCTAATAGAATAATGGCACAAGAAGAGAGTTTGGATCTCACTTTGCTTCAACATGAATATAATAATGGCACATTAATGATTCATGGATAAACATTCGAGATACCACAAAATTAAAGGTGCTAGCTATGGAGTAATTTCAGACACAAAATAAAAAATAAAATAATGGATAAGAACGCCTCTCATCATTGCCAACATTTAGATTTTGCTTGATTTTTTTTATAGGCAAATAAATTGATTTTAATTTTTTTTATCAGCCAAACACACACTTTTCACACTATACTATTTTTAAATTTATCCCATCAATAATTGAACCCCACTTTTTGAGCTTAAAAAACTTCTTTTTATGTTACTTGAACTACAAACTTTTGACTAAATCAATTTTAATTTTGATATAAAGAAGAATTATGAACTATCTATATTATGATGTTTTAATTATAAGCTGGAATTAACGGGTGGTTAATTTAAGAGGTTTAAAGTGAAAATTTTATATGAGAAAATGTAAAAATTAACGAGTTTATACTATAAATGTTATGAGTTTGCACAAAAAATTCCTAAATTTAGTATTCTTAACTTATGTAAAGTTACACATGATAAAAAAACAGGCAGTATATATATTTGATTTTCAATAAACAAAAGTTAAAGTCTCATATTTAAATTCTTAAAAAAAAAAATAATCTCATTATTACGTGAATATTTTTAGTTCGAACACGATTATCTCACTTGATGTAAAGCATACATGTGATTATGCCAAAATTATTAACTTAAAGTAGATTAAATTAAATGAAAAAAAGGTTTAAACTGACGTGGAACATAGACATAGAGATGTCAATTAAATTTAGAATGCCAAGAGAACCCTATCATGTTAGGGATATTAACATGACCATGTCATGTTCATTAAATCTTAGCCCTTCATTTTTATTAACCATAAATCAATGGTCATGATTATCCCACATACACACTCTATCCAAAACGTTACTGGTCAAACCTTTTCACCTCCAAGATTCTCCCAATTTTTTTTTTCGGCAGATTTTGTAATTATATGTTCCTATCCAAATCAAGTCCTCTCTTTTTCTTGCTATCACTGTTTTGAATCCAAAAATTTCAAACCTTCATTTACACTCATCAGCACGGTTCCCTAAGTTTCATTTTCAGAAAATTAAAAATAAATAAATAAAGGGCTAAGAGCATTTTTTTATTTTTTATTTTCATAAATAATTATCAAATTACCACTTTATTTATAATTATTTTCCTATTTCATGAGTTAAGACCTTACCACGTAACTTGATCAGTAATCATATTCATGTTTCATTGTAGTACTGACATCTGTGTATTTTCTATGTTTTTCTACCATAAAAAAAATCTTTTTTCTGGTCAACCTCTTTTTTGTGTCAAAGCTGTCAAATTTCTTAAGACCCAGTTTTTTTTTGTCAGAATTAAGACCCAATTATTTCTTTTTCTGGTCTGCAATTAAGACCAAGTTCAAGGATTCAATATCTCAATATTATAAATAAGGGCCCATTTTCTCAAAAAGAATTAAGGCCCATTAATAGACAGGGCTTTATAGACATCCTTCAGCAGGCTCTTAAGAGAAAAGAAAAGGCCAGTACTTTCCCATCACACTTATTTCTCAGGCCACAACACGTTCATAATTTTTTCCAAAATTGCCTTTCACTCGGATTTTTAAAATCCGAGCAAACCAATATATACCATTCGGATTTTTAAAATCCGCCCACACTCACCACACCATGATGGATTCTTAAAATCCGTGGGTGTCAGTACTTTTAATCCGGACTTATAAACTCCAAGCGACAACAAAAAATTATTAATATTAATAATAATAAATTTTTCATTTTTCCAAAACCATTACAATTTCTCATTCTCTAACATTCTAAAAATCTTAAAGTCTCTCCAACATAATCACCCTCAATCTCACCAATTCACCTAATAAACAACTACATTACAAATCTTGGTAGAAGTTGTGCTATATTTTGAGCATTCCACTTATTAATTGGTGAGTTGTAATATCCTTTCATCCTTTTCCTTTGTTTTCATTACTTCGACGTTGTTGCTGCTGCTTTCAGGAATACGCAGAAGTCGGATTTTAAAAATCCGAATCCATTCGGATTTTAAAAATCCAAGGGGTTTTAGATTTTTAAAATCCGTTAAGCTGAAACACATTGAAAAAATGAAGAAATTGTTTTTTTCCGTATGTTAATTGATGTTTGTGATAATTGATAATTATTACTGGTTAATAGTGTAATAGGCATGGATGAGAATGAGATGACAGATTATTGGCCCGATCCATTTGAACATGAAGTTGATGTAAAGACTAATGTTGGTTCCGAAGGATTGATGTTGAACGAATTATCAAGTGGAACTGATTGTCGTCAAGAATTTATGACTGATCAGGTAATTCATATTGATATTGATATTGATTATTGCATTGTACTTTTTGAATGATTTTCTAATGGCTAACGTGTCGTGTATGTTGGTTAATTGCAGGTTTTTGATACTAGAGAGGATCTAATAAAATGGGCTCGAGAAGTTGGAAAAAATGTTGGAATTGTTGTTGTTACACTTAGGTCTGATAAGGGTGGAAGTGGTGTGAACCGGAAGGAATTTGTAACTTTAGGGTGATTGTATAAAGAATATAAGAAAGAATTGACACGTTTGGGGACGGGTACTAAAAAGTGTGATTGTCCATTCAAACTTCGAGGAAGACCTCATGCAAAAAAACAAGGAAAATGGCTACTTCATGTGGTATGTGGACATCACAACCATAAACGAGCTGAAGTGTTGGTCGGGCATCCATATCCTGCTCGGCTAAATCCAGATGAAAAACAAGTGGTTGCAGACTTGACAAAGAATTTGGTGAAGCCAAGCAACATTTTGCTCGCACTTAAGGATCATGATCCTGGCAATCTCAGTACGCTAAAGACTGTATACAATGAACGCTACAAGTATAGGCGTTCTATTAGAGGAGATTGCACAGAGATGCAACACTTGATCAAAGTGTTGGATGAGCAAAAATACATTCACTTTGAAAAATGTGATGAAGAGACAAATGTTGTTGAAGGCTTATTTTGGGCACATCCTGTTTCGGTTAGACTGTATCGCACATTCTACCTTGTGGTGATTATTGATTCAACCTACAAAACCAACAGGTACAGGATGCCTTTAATGGAAATTGTTGGGGTAACATCAACAGAATTGACTTTCTCTGTAGCATTTGCGTACTTGCAGTCCGAGCATGCTGACAACTTTGTTTGGGCTTTAGGTAACATCATCGAGGGTGATCGTCATCTCTCCTATCGGAAAGTGGAATGTAGAAGTCTCCCCATGCCATCTCTCGGCCAAAGCATTAGGCAACGCCCAATATATCAGTCGCTGAACACAATCGAACAATGGCGAAAGACCAAATCGGAGTATGACATCCCTAATCGCCTGTGTAGGAGGAGGGTGACGCTGCAGATCAATCATGTGGGAGACAACTCTCGTCTCTGCCCTACCCTGAAACATGATTCAACAATGTGAGCGACTATTAATGATGATAACCTAATTAGTTGATATGTTAGAAAACTTAATTAAAATATATACTTAGTTATTTATACCTCGCCTCTCCAAATATAAGCTGCCTCGTACTGCTCATAACGAGACAGCAGAGATGCATCAACTGGACCTCCGCCAAATGGTCCTCGTGGTATGGCATCATCTGCTGGATCAGGTCGCTCATCAGCTGGAACAGGTATAGGCTCCTCAATGTGCTCCAGCACCACCTCCTCTACATGACCTGGCACCGGCTCCTCAATCTGCACTGGCTCCCCTGTGCGTCGTCTGCGCTCGGACATAGTCGGGCGCCTACGACCGTCTTGTCGTATGGGAGGGCGTCCATCAACAGCTGTCACGTGAATCCTCGTCATGTCTAAATATAAAAATAATATTAACAATGTTAACAAATAAAATTAATAACTACTAATTAATAATAAATAAAAATAAAAAATATTAACAATGTTAATAAATAAAATTAATTAAAAATATTAATAAATAAAATTAATAAAAACTATTATTAGTTTTTTAAAATTAATAATAAATATAAACAATGTTAATATGACCACTAATTAAAATTAATATTCATTGCAACTACGGATTTTTAAAATCCGAAACTACAACGGATATTTAAAATCCGAATTCAAGGCAGATTTTTAAAATCTGAAATAAAGACGAATTTTTAAAATCCGTAACCATTTCAGAGTTTTAAAATCCGAATCTTCTCGGATTTTCGAAAATCCGGGAAGCCTGCATTGTCCCTAACCTCTCGCCATTCTCCCCTTCCCCAAAATTAACACATAAAATGTCATAACGCATCTAGGGAGTGCATTCTATCAATTCTAAACACTTATCCATCTTTAAAATCAATCAAATTGCATAAAAAACAAATTGGAAAAAAAAATAAACAAATTCACAAAACCTAGGACTTGAGTTTAATCCAATTAACAACACACCTTACCTCAAATTGAAGAAAATTGAAAGTAGAATGAATCAATGGAAGGAAAACAAGAGAACTCTGTTGAATCTTCGCCCAAAATCACACCAATCTTCATATTCTGTTCTTCGAGTGTGGTGAATTCGTGATTTCTCACGGATTCTGAAAATCCAGTATATGTATAACAAAGTGTGGTGTTTCGCTCGGATTTTAAAAACCCGTGAGCGTTGGAATTTGGTTCGCTTGGATTTTAAAAATCCGAGCAAAGGTCAATTTTAGAAAAAAATATCAACGTGTGGTGGCATGAAAAATAAGTGTGGTGGGGAAAGTGGTGGCCAAAGAAAAAACAAAAGAAAGAGACATTGTAAATAATTTATGAGAAGAGAGAAGATTGAAAAAAAAAGTGTTTTTCTTCTTAAAACAACATGTTAAACTTTATAATTTTACTTTATAAAAAAGTCTCTCAAAAAGAATAGGGAGAGACATTGTAAATAATATAAGCAATTTGTATCTTATACCACCTGAGCTTTACATTTCCATAATTCTTATAATATTATGCTTCACTAAAAAAATACTAAGAGGTACAATTATAATGTTACCAAAAAACTTTAAAGAAAAGTTCTAATTTAAGTATTCCATCACATTCTTATCCTCTCACTAAAAACCTGCCCTCTAATTATCACTCATCGAGGGACAAATGAGCAAATATAAATATGCTCTAAATTTATATTTTATTGTTTTATTTAAGATATGATATTTTAAATTACTAATTTTTTTACTATTAAAAAAATATTATGAAACGTCTTTCAAGTATCAAGCCACATCAGCACAAAGTATTGAGGCATACACAAATGTCGTCTCCAAGGCTCAAGCAAATAAAGATATTATTTTGTTGAAAATCGGTAGAGAAGTGTTTGAACAGGAGTCAAACAGGTATCACGTGGCAACAAGTTAGTTGATAGAGGTGTCAATGCTTCACAAGATGAGACTAGAGAGGAGGAAAACAAAAACGAAGAAAAATGATTAAAAAGAGACAAAATAAAGACGCTAATAAATTATCAGTTATCACACCTTTTGATAAGGATGGCTACTTTCTTTTTGTAAATAAAGGCATCCAAAAATGAAAATAAATCTAAGTGAGTTTTTACAATTGTACATTAACATTTGGATGAATTTTCTGAAAAAGTGTATAACACTATTATTTAAAAAGAGTGGCACAAAGGCTACCTAAAATGCAGAGAAGAGTTTTCTTCCCCCATTTAAGTCTCAAAACCCAAACAGTTTCCAAATCAAACAAATTCATGGGTGAAAACCAATCAAAACATTCTGCACTCTAGCATAACTTAGAGATCCTAAGCCAAAGCTCGGAAGATCCTAATAGTTAAAAAGATAATCCTAACTTTAATAATAGGTTAACTTGAACATCCACCTTTTGCACATTTTGCTACCTTGGCACCAGCCTTGATAAAAAGTTTAGCAGAATTTGAAAGGTGTATTTGGATACAAAACTCAACTAAGTACTTGTGCAATAAATTTTTTTTAAAATGAAAATTTATTAATAAATAAAATTATAAAATATATTTTAATAAATTAAGAGTATTTTTAATTTGTGCACATAAGACACAAATTAACAATGATTAGTAATTAATAAAATTTCAAGTAAGAGGAGATTATTAAGTAAAGGATAGTGAAGAATTTAGTAAATGCACATAGGATATAGTAAAAAGAATCAAATCCAATCATTAAAAAATCTAATCCAATCATTGTTAACTTGTGTCTATAAGCACAAGTTAGAAAAACCTATAAATTAAAAAAAACTTATTCGAATAAACTCTTCTATGAAATTAATAAAAATAAGTTAAAAACAACTTATAAGAACAAAAACTATTTTTACAAGTTATGCATAAACTCTTTAGAACAGAACCCAAGTATTCAATTAAGGTTGATTTCAATAGAGTAACTTCGTAATCTACACTCCGCAAAGAACGAAAACCATATGAAGTAACATGTCAAAAACAAGAAGAGATAGTCTAGTGATTTTCCAACTATTGTAACAAATAAACTATTTGATAACGGTTGAGCAAATTTTTATCTATAAATGGAGCCTCCCTCTAAGAATTCTTCAATTGGGAGGGTGAACCAAAATGAATGTGCAGTTAAACTACAAAGAAAATGCCAGAAAGAAAAAATAAAAATAAAAATAAAAAATAAAATTAAAAAGGCATTTTCATTTTTAGTATAGATTATAGAACAGTTCAATACATCCAAATTGTTAAATGTGCCCGCTACTGTTTTGCTTCAAGGGCTGCAAAGGTTCTTCAAATCCTCTTCTTTTGCATACCAGTTTGGTATTATTTTTGAAACATGGGGATAAAGATCCTTGTACGAGTTCCTAATGGTTCCTTCTGCAACTCCTGTGGCGAGTGATATATCTGCAACACAAAAGGTCAGATACATATGTGCAACAACTTAACAGTTAACTCCTAAAACAAAGTGCGGCATAAAATGAATACGTCCTTAGAGAGTCAAAATCGAATTTAATTCCAAATGAAACCAGTGAGACAAATTTCACAAACAGTTAAACCAATCAGTACATTTATATTTCATACTTTTGTGTTTCCCTATAAGAAGTGGAACAGACCTTTGAGAGGTTTTTTATCATCAGAAAGCTGAGTTATGATGTATATAACTGCAGCAGCAATTGATATGGGACTCCTCCTGGTAAATCAAAGACCAAAGATGTTATTAGCATCAATCATATTCATAAGAATATAAAAGCATCCAACTGACATTTACAAATAACAAAAGATTAAGTTCATGCAAAACTAAGGTGCAGTGAAAATGAGAAATATACTACAAGGTTTTGACAGTGTCATTAAATACAAGTTAAACACACTTTCATTGTTCATAATGAGTAATCATAATTCCATAGTGTATAATCATATCAAAGCATGCAAAAAAAAATAAAAAAATAAAAAAAATCCATGCATCCAATAAGACTAAAACAAAAAAAATCATTCCAAAAAGTGAGCTGAGAGACAGAAAGAACAGGGGGAGCATGGGAGACAGAACAGAACAGATTGGAAACAGAGCAGAACAGCAAAACAGAGAAACAGAGCAAGGCGTCCGCTCCAAAACGCGCCGGAAAACGTCTCCATTAAATGAAGAAACTGTTGAAGACAGATATAGGAGCGCGCTGCTTCTGTTTGGCTTGTGTTGGTCGAGGAAACGTTGTGGGTCGTGGTTCTTTTGATTCCATTATTAGGGTCTTTTTGTGTTTTTAAATGTAAGTGCAAGTGGGGAAAGACTAAAATATCCTTTTAGTGAGAAAAAAATAAAATTATAAAAAAAAAACATAAGAAACGTGTCCTTCCTCGTGCCGCTACAACCGCGACTTCACAACCGCAATTGTGGCGCCCCACTTTGGCGGAAGGGGGCTGCACTGCACTACGATGCTGCTATTGCGGCCGCAACGGCCGCTATTGATAACATAGCATGTACCATCCCAGAATCTTCACCTATGACACACTACTCAGAGTTCGTTTTCTCAATCATGCCATATGCTCCTCATAGTTGCTCCTTCTTAAAAAACAAGGCTCAAACTCCTCATAGTTTCCACTTCTTCCACATGAAGCACACATCATGTCAAACCCAAAGGTTTTTTATCCATAATGATGCCCTTCACCCTGCACTCAAAGTGCCATAGGGTTGAGTTTAAAATTTATCTGCAGCCTAGAATACTTATACAGCTCCAATCTTCAACAGACATAGTTGGTTCATTTATAACAGAATCATTCCCCAAAGCTTGCATTTTGCCACCTAAATTTCCTCCCATAAGAGACTCCAAGTTTCATTGAATTCATTATCAACAATAAAGTAGACATATCTTGTATTAGTACAAATAGTAAACAAGATGACCAGCCAACTAAGCAATAAATATCTATTTAACTCTATAGAGTTTGAAAACATACAAGACTAACTAAAATGTACCTTATATCAAATTCTTCTGATTTCTTAACAGCTTCTTGTGCAGCCTTAACAGCTTGATTATTCATACCAAGATTAGAACAAAACCTCCTCTGCAGATTGAGGTGAAAACAATGTCAGTGATACGAAAATAATATTTATGTGAGTAAGCTAACACATTGATAAAAGTAGCAGGCCGTAGTGCCGTAGTACTTCACAAGCACACATCAATAAAAAGAACTCACCATAAAGTCTCCGGCATGTATAGTTCCCATCTCTACAGATTGACCATTCTCCAAACCCAGTTGTTTCACTATGTATTCTTTTGCCCGGCCAATTTCCTTCTTCGTTGCTCCATTGGCAACAGAGCAAATTTCTATTTGAAATTCATAGGTTAAGGGAACTCATTTATATAGGGAAAGACAAATCAGGATTCAGGAAGCATGTAAAAGCTAAGAATCATATGATGTACCCTTCACAGTGCGAGGCTTGTCTTCTTGTCGACAAGCAATGTAGAGGCAAGCAGCCAACAATGCATCCTGATTTCTTCCTCTACTAGACTTCTGATCTTCGACACGCTTATATATCTCATTAGCCCGATCCTTCAAATCAATTGCATAAACAACATAAGAGAAGTAAACATACAAACTTTACATGAAGTTGGAATTGAAGATGATAAAGATAAGCTGTCATAACTATTTCAAGGAGCAAGTTAACACAATTCCGAGGTATATTAACATTGTTCCGATAAGGTTCACATCAATGGCATGGCACAGAGAAACATTATCTGGTCCTTTCACTCGGTCAGTAATCAGTATCATATTACTTGGTTAGCAAAGTCTTAGTCTTAAATTTTAATCAGTCTCACTTCAGGGATAAATTTTAAACCATTCAAATGAATCCTCAAGAGAGTTCTAATTTTAAGCTCCCAGCAGTTCAGCACCATGCATATTGAGTTTCTCAAAGAAGTTCAAAGCATGGTTGTCAAAATTACGAGTTAACTCGCATGTAAAATCGTTTTTGACGTATAGTTGGTAGACTAGTGTAGAATCTCGAGTTAGCAAGTTTAGTAAATTTTCTCAAAATCAAATGTATGAGATGACTAAACACTTCTTCATCTCACCGCCGAGGTGCCAACCACAGATTCTCATTCTTCATGTCACTGCCAGCCACAAGTTCTTCTTTCGTCCGTCATTCTCAATCATTAATCATCACCCTTCCATCGGTATCCCTCCTCAGTCCTCACCCTTACTTCATTCTCCTCTCTCACCCGCAGTCTGTTCTCCGTCGTCCTTCTCCACAAACACGGCAGTCTGCAACCTGCTCTAGCTAAAACGCGACCTCTGCGGCAAAAGGTGTACTCCTCTTTGTTTTTATGCTTTAAACTTTAGTTTAGTTACTTGTACAGTTGTACTATTGTAGTTTATGTGTGGATTAGGTTAGGATTATGTGCTTCTTTTATGAAATTGCGTCCTTAAATTTCTATTGAATAGACTCCTACAATTTTACGAGTCTAGTCTATGAACCCTGCACAAGTCTAATCTCGACCTTGTTAAAAGTTATCAAATGAAGTGATGTAAACCATGCCAGAAGTAGCACCAGTCTCTTTATCAAGCATTGCTGCATCCGAATACAATCTAAATTAACAAATTCTACCATAACAAATGAATCATAATATTCCAGCAAACGTTGTTCTCGAGCTTCCATGCCTACAGTTAATTTACAAAGATAACGCGTATGCAGGTTCATTAAACATGTCCTGTAAAGGCTATCCAGTATGAGAAAATGCAGTACCTTGATGGTTGCAACGAGTCCCAACCTGAAATTTCACATTACGACAATTTAGTTCACACTTTCTTCAGACAAATCAACAAAATCTGGATTTAAATTAAAATAAATTAGGATTGCACTGGAAAGAAGAAAACCCTAGCGGACCTGTCGGACATGGTGGCTATGGTCTTGAAGGCCAGTATCAAGCCGCGATCAGGATTAGAGCCACGGTTCTGCCATCGGCCAAGGGAAGAGGAGAGGAACTCGCCGGAGGCACCGTTGGGCTTGGCGATGACAGTGGAGAGACCGCCGTCAGTAAGCAGAGGGTTGGTAGGGCCACCGACACGAACAGGGTCGTTGTCGCCGGACTCGTTGGCGAAGGTTCGCCACTCAGAGGTCTCGTCGATGGAGTGAGACTCGAGCACCAACCCGCACTCCGAACACACAGTGTCTCCCGCTGAGTGATCGAACACAACCTCCGTTTGCCGCTTGCAATCGCTGCAAAACGCATCAGACATGTTTCCTCTCTCTTCGTTTCTCTCTCTAGGGTTTCAGGAACAAGAGAGTTGATTTGTTCTTGTATTGTTTGATTAATAGAGTGTGATCGTCTTACATCGCACTTTGTTTCTCTCTTGGTCGTAAGCAGAAACGGAAGAGAAGCAATTGAAGAGGGAATGACCAGTGGATCAGTTACCGGTATTTATAGGAGGCGTTGAAATATGAAAAGAAACCGTTAAAAAAAAAATAAAAAAATAAAAAGAAAAATAAGGTTGAGTTGATGTGTGTGTGAGTAACTGGTTTAGGACAGTCATGTGGTTTTCGTGCTGATTCCCGACTGTTTGATAGGTCCGCCAGGGTCATTTTAGTCTTTTGAATCTATAAATCTAAAAGGTGGGCATAGTTTAGATTTTTTAAAAATGTAATTGTGTATTTGGATTGACGTCGAATCACATCAAATCACGTTAAAATAGATAAATTAATTGTTGAGATAAATTTGACATATAAGTCGAGGCGGATCCAATAAACACAACAAAAAATAACATTAAAATAGATCCACGTTAACGTGAATCAATTTTTATCCAAACAGTCACTAGCGCTCTTTCAAGACCAATCCAATTTTTTAGTTTGGTTTTAAAATTCACATTCAGTGGAGTTTATTTTTCTGAAACAATTTGAATTTTTTTAAGATGGTTTCAAACGGGTTTACTACTGGTTTTTAATCTAAATCGGTTCTAAACCAGTTTTTGACCCCTTTTACATACAAACTAGTTTCAAAAACGGATTTTCAACCTCTTTTACACCTAAACAGTTTTTAAATCCATTTTTAGACAAAAAAAAATAATCAAAACTTCCTTAACAAGAACAAGAATCTAGTTTGTCTTATTTATCTAATGAACATGCAAAATATAATAACACCTATCTAAAACAACAATTCAAAATTAATTAAATCCATGCACATCAATTCAAAATATATCGATTTGGCTATCAAAATTTGATGTTTTAAGTCCAATGCCTTTTATTTCTTTATTAATTTTTTATAACTCTAATACTAAAATCATATTAGAATTTTACTATTATATTTTTTAGCTTTGATTTTGATATTTGAATTAGATTTATATTTTATTAATTATTAGACTTGAATTATTTACTTTATAATGTGTATTTTGAATATTTAATTAGTATAAGATTTATTAAAAAATAAATAAATCTCTTTTATTTAGTTTTGTATTGGGCTGATTATATTTTATTTTGTTTGTTGGGCCTCGTCCCGTTTTTGGTACAGCCCGCTTCCTTTATGTATATATAAGGGCGCTTCAGCCGTCAATATTAATACAACAATGTGTGTGGCAAGTGTGTGAGTGAGGACAAAGCACACTGGAAAGTGTGTGTGGCAGAGGTGTGACCAATTTGAACGAATTAAACATACACTGGAATGAGAGGGATCCGAATTTGTATAGGTATGAGACTATACAGTCAAGGATAGCTTAATAGAATTGATTCACATTACCTATATGAACAAAATGCATTTACTTTTCGGTAGCCTATCCCTTAAGAACTCCATGGTTAAGCGTACTTGACCTGGAGTAATTTAGGGATGGGTGACCTCCTGGGAAGTCATTCCTAGCAAGTGTGTGAGTAAGGACAAAGCACACTGGAAAGTCTCGTGTTAGTCTATAGGAGCAGTCGTCAATCCTAACAAGCGGTCGGGGCGTTATAGGTATGCTGAAAAAGATTAAGACCGAAAATTCTAATAACTCATTAAATCAAATTGGTCACACCTCTGCTACACACACTGAAACACAGGGTAAGGCCTTTTACAATAGTTATTAGTTTGCAATAATTTGTCTTTCTTTAATTCATACTATGTTATACCTCCTATAACTCTTAACTTACCAAATGGGGATGTTTCAGTTGCTGCTTATTCTGGTTCTATTAAATTTTCCTATGACTTATTTCTTGATGATGTATTGTACATTCAAGATTTTGCCCTTAATATCATATATGTACATAACATTATCTATTCCTTAAATCTGCATATCAATTTTGATAAAACACTGTTGTTTTATACAGGATATTCTCACGAAGAAAATGATTGGACTAGCTAGAGTCCAGAAACATCTCTACATGATAAAACCTAGTTGTTTATTGAACACTGACATACATTGCCCCTCTGACTTGTGTTTTGATGATTTTGTTAAACACTTGCATGCCATATCTAATACATGTGCTGCTGTCTTTGTTAAAGCTTTGAATAATACATGTTTTGATCTTTAGCATTATAGACTTGAACACCCATCTCATGATGTTTTGCGGGTGATACAAAATTAGTTTCCTTATGTGATGTCTAATTCAAATATAATCTGTGATGCATGCCATTTAGAGAAATAGACTAAACTTCCTTTCCTTAATGTTAATAACAGAAGTAATTGCATATTCTTCATTGTTCATATAGACATGTGGGAACCTTTTAGTATAGACTGCAATAATGGACATCAATATTTCTTAACCATGGTTGATGATTATACTAGACCTACCTAGATTCACCTTATGAAAAATAAATCTGATGTCAGAAATTTAATAATGAAATTTGTTGCTTATGTTAAGACTAAGTTTAATTGCAATATTAAAATCATCTGTTCTGATAATGGCCATGAATTTAACATGACTAGTTTGTATAATTTGCATGACATTATTCACCAAAAATCTTGTGTTGAAAATCTTGAGGGTAAGGGTCCCTCCAGTTAGATTTTAGATGTATGAGTTCTATTTATTTAGACTTCTGTATGAGTGATGTTTATCATGACTTCTGTATGACTAATTTATATTTCAACTTGTGTATGAGTTCTATTTATTTAGATTCTTGACACGTGTATCTTATTTTATTTTTGAAACACTGAGCAACATTTTAAAATTGTTCATTAATTTCAACATAAAAAATATAGAACAACAATCAATCATCTTTTTAAAGACGGTAAAATGGAACAACAACTAATAATCCTCAAGTGACATAATTGATTGATAAATCATCCATAACGATCTTCTCATCAGATTTAGGATATGGGTGACCCAAGACGGTGATAACTCTTTTATGCTTGTGCTTGCCATATATTACGATAAATATTCATCCTTAGTGAAGTCTTCCTCTAAGTCTGAAAGGACATTCACATTTCTTAGATCCTATGGCTGTTTGTTTAAGTGACTTGTTGTACTCATTATTCTTCGTGCTCATTTCACACCCAAGAGTCACAAATTTCCTCAAGTTCCTATTTGCACCACCCTTTTTTAACCTGTAGGTAACAATGACAAATCCAATACTCTTGTCGACTTCTAGTGCCTAATGTATTATATCCTCCTTAGTAGGAAACACCTATACCATGACAGCGAACAAACCATATTAACTACTGAACACATTAACCAAAAAGTAAAGACATTCAACTCCAACTTTAACTTACATGCTTAGTTTGAAAATATTCTTCCTCATCAATCATTTTGGGCATGAAGCCTTCTTCCTCCTTGTAAGCCTTAATTTCTTTGGTTTCATATGCATTTATAACTTTTGTATCCATTGAGTTTATAAATTCATCCATATGTTATCTTCAATAACTCTGAAAAATAAAATTTAGAATCAACTGTCATATGCAAACCAGATTCTAATTACTTATCCAAACCAGATTCTGTAATCTAGTTACACACTACATTCATTCAATTATTTACCAATCATCAAATGTATAAATAGCACGCAAATCAAACGCAAAACTTACTGAGTATGAAGCCATAGCCACAATATTCCTAAAAACCACAATGTGATATAGTTGGAAATGATATTAATATTGTGTAAATGTGGGTAAAATGGTGTCAAAAAAAAGTAAGTTTTATTGAGGCTGCATTTTTATGTTGTTCTGAGCCTAACTTGATTTTAAAATCTTATTACGCATGGATATGTCATCCCAGTTGAATTTTCTACGTGTGGTGTTCGAGACCTAACTGAATCCTAAAATCAGTTTTGTCCGGAATTAAGAATCTTTTTGAAGGTTATTTTCTAAAAAAATATATATATAACATGTGTAGTGCATTTTGAAAAGCGTATAGAGGTAAAAATGCCACCCTATAGGATATTTTATAATGTAATGTTAAATCCTCTAACAATCATCTTATTTATTCTCCTGTTATAAAATTAAGGGGACTTTCATCTGGAAACTATAAAAAACATTAAAAATATTATTTAATGAATAAGTAAGAAGATTTATAAGAACATGTAATAAAAGGATTAGGAATTACTTTATTAGATTGTAATGTTATATCTTCCTAAAAATTATCTTATATATTTTCTTACTATCAACATAAACATAAAGTAATTAATAAATGTAAATTAAATATACTTCATGTGTTGGAAACAAAAAACATTCAATTTATTTCTTAATTTGTAAATTTGTAAGAAGATTAAAAATTATTCTTTTTTTCCAGCATGATCAAATTTTCAATTGGACTTCTCAAAAAAGAAAAAAAAATTTCCACTGGACTCAATAATAGTCTTCACTGATGTGGTGAGTTGGTGAAATCGCTAGCTGCAATTTTCAATTTTTATTTTTCTGTCACACCTTTGTGCGATGAGAAGTTGAGCACATTCCAGAGAGATCTGAAACTTGAAAGTGTTGCAATTTTATGAAGCTGTTCACCTTCGCAATCGCGGTTAGTTAAAATTTTCGTACTCGCACTACAAATTTATACTGTTTTTGGACCTTGATTATTTCGATTGCTTCAATATCGCATTGGATTTTCCGCCACCACTTTGTCAGGCTCAAACAGTTTCATTTTTGTTTTTTACTTCACTGAATCAATAATAGGTTTTCATTTTTTTCTCTCAGTTTTCTTGTGCATATCTTTTTCTTTTGCTTTTCTCTTGTTAATTAATGAGCATTTGTATTATTGTGAGTTTTCTGAGAGCTTAATAACCCTTTGTAGATAATTGATTGTTCAGAAATTTGTGAATTTTCATCTTTATTGCTAGAGATGAACTGGAGATGAGAAGTTACACGTTTCTGGATTCAATCTCTCTGTAATTTTAGGGATTTTTCTTAACTTTTATTGATGAAATTAACCAATTCTGGTTTCACTTATCCTTTTTCATGAATTGCAGAATGAAGTGGGAATAAATAAATGGTGAATCGGATTAGGATTTGAAGTTAGGACAAGGAAAATTGGTGTCCTATTATGTAATGAGTGAACACATGTGAAATTTCAATCCACAACAGCTGTTTCTAGAGTGGGGTGTTGTGTTTATCGTCGTCATCATCCTCTTGCTCTTTTTCGACGCTTGTAGTTTGTCTATCTGTGTGAAATTTGGAACAACAGTAAACACTTTATGGACTCTGTGCTTGGTAATTGGCCATCCTATGACCCTCACAATTTCAGTCAGCTCCGACCTTCTGATCCTTCTAGTTCTTCTGTAAGTTCTGTTTTCTTTCTAGTATTTTAAAGTGAATAGAATTTTAATTATTTGGTAATCCTGGCAGCAACAAATCATTTAGACCACAGGCATGGAAATTTTTACTTTATCACTTTCTGAAAAATTTATTTCTGTATGATCAAGAGTTTTTGCTTTGCTACCATCTATTTGCATTTATCCTGGCTGGAATTTTAGTGAAAAGAGAAGACCAGACCACCTTCTGTGGATATTTGAACTGAGTTACATATTTCAATACCACTGTTCACTTTTGAGAAAGTATCTTATTTTTCTATGGGTATTAGAGAAGTTGTTGGTAAAAAAACTTACATTTGCAATCTCTGGATTCTTAAGTTACTTTTTATTACTTGGGGTAGTATCTCGTGACGCTCAGATTGTTATTTCAACTAATATGGATAATCATAATTGATAATTCATAATTGACTAACAGTACAGTGGAATTTATTGTTGGGCTGAGGCTAAAACTCTTCAATATATTAATTAAAAAAAAAAATACTCTTCAGTATAGTAGTTCTATGCAGCATTGTCTCTTGGTAGAAATCATTTACTTCAAAAATATTGTGTTATATTCTTATATCTGACTTATTCAATAATTGTAGAATTCCTAAGTAACAGAAGTGCTTTATTTCTATGTAGTTGACACCATGAGTAGTAAATGGGACTGACACGTATGTCATCTAAAGCTGAGAATGAACAGAAGTCCATAGGCAGCAAAATTTGTGAAGGACCATGGGTCTAACTGTTAACTTTAATATGTTGGAGATAAAAGTGACTCTTAGTTACCCTGTTAAGTATACTTTGAATGAGACAGCATTGATAAACATGATAGAACTGATTTGGAGGTTGTATTATCAAAACAGTGTACCTTGAAGCTCATTTGCATCATTCATAATGCTAAAAAACGTGAGATCTGTTAGGGAATTGCAAAATCCCATTGCTGCAATCTCAAGAGTCAATGTTTCTAGTGCTACTTTAGTTCTTCAATGGCTAAGGGTATTTTGTGGATCGATTTTGTCCTGTGCTGAGGTTGATCCTTGGTGCAGTAAGAAAATTGCAATTTTGAGACCTAGAGGTCATGGGTTCTAGTTCAATCTTGTAAACAATCTTTGCACTTTCTGGGGGTAGAGCTGCATACATTTACCTTTCAAAGACTTCACCAAGTTGGATCCTTGTTTACTAGGTCCGCCTTTTTTAAATTTTGTCATGTGCTACCCTCTGTTAAATGTAACTTTTTTTCTAGCAGAAGATGTGTTTTGCACTAGTTGTAAATATGAGGGATTAATTTGCACACTTTAAAAACTGGGGGACTGAAGTTCATATGTGCTAAACTTCGAGGGGGCCAAATGAATCTTTTTCTTATAGAAAACATCTTTAAGGATTTTAGCTATACTAGTTTCCATGATAGTCTGACACAAATTCAGACCGCGTTTAGATAAAAAGCGCTTATTCAATAAGAGCTTACCACATGAGCTTATTTTAATAAGCTTCAGATAAAGTCCATAGAAATAATTAAGAAGAGCTAATAGGAAAATTTAAGTTACTTTCATAAGATTAATCAAATATCTGTTTAAGTACTAAAATGATAAGCCAAAAGATTGAAAAGAAGCTCTATAGAAACTCTTTCAGATTGGTCCGTAGTCGTCCTCTGTAAAGTTTTGCTTGATATGTTCCAGAATACATTTGAATCTTTGAAATTACAAGCAAAACACAAATTCCATGAAATGAGCTGTTGGCTCAAATATGAGATATAAGATGTTGAAGATAAACTTACTGAATAGGTCACTGTTTGAATTTGAACTTGCTTTATCTCTTACCTAAGTCAGAAACAAACTATTATGTAGATCAGTGTGTGGAGCTGTGGATGTTGTATCGTCTCATTCATCTGGAAAGTAAAATTTGCCATGTTTAAACGAGTCTTTAGCAACAACATTTTGTTATGCAACTTGCTAATTGTTTTGGTGTATTAAGGATCACTGAATCATGTATTTTCATGCAGAAAATGACACCAGCCACTTACCATCCTACTCACAACAGGACCCTTCCACCACCTGATCAAGGTAGTCAGGACTCAGGAGAACTTTCTTGTACTTTTGTAGCAATATTTTGCTGTATTTATTTATTTGATAATCTATTTGAGGATTATGTTTCTTTCCTTTCAGATTTTCCTTTAGGTGGATCCAAATTGGATGCATTGAACCTATTACTTAAAATCTTTAGTTTATTTACCACAATAAAAGTTTGCTGGCTTCTTTTTTTTTGGGGACATTACATTGATAAACATTCAACATTTTCTGTCAGGCTCTTTTTGTTTTTGGAGATTCACTGGTTTTCTGCAATTGAGGGTTTGCTAATATGTTAAAAATTCCTGTGACAGTGATAAATACTGAAGCAAAAAATATCCTCCTGAGACATATTTATCAGCATGCTGAGGAGAAGGTTAGTCTTGAAAGTTAAAGCTCTTATAATTTAGGTGGAAGTAGGTTTGCACATGCCTACATCCACCCAACACTGCTTGGGATCTAATAGCTGCACATGCCCATTTCGTTGCAGTTGAAACCGAAAAGAGCTGCATCTGATAACCTTTTACCAGAGCATGGATGCAAGCAACCTAGGGTTTCCACCTGAACTTTTCATTGACCAACTGCTGCATGTGATTGTGAGCTACTTTCTCAAAAATATACGCTCTATTTTTCATAGAAGAGTTTGGTGCTTGTTTCAAATTGTGCACTAGTTTGCCAGTTTCATATTTGGACTATGTAAAATTCTAAGTCTGTTAAGGCCCTTCAAAATTTACAGTGAATGAAAATGATGATGCCTTGTGCTTCTTGGGCTACACATTAATTTGGACTATGTAAATTCTAAGTCTGTTAAGGCCCTTCAAAAGTGTTGTGTACGACGCAACGCAAAAGCAATTTTTTTTTTCTTTGATGTTACCTCTATGGGAATCCGTGATCCAGGATTTCAATACACACAAACTGGATGCAAACGCTTTAACAAACATGTTCATGGTGGTCTTTGTACATCAAATTGTAATCATTTTGCACTCATTAAGTTGGCTTGGAAATTTACAAAGTAAAGTTATAAGTACCAGTTCTTTAGTTCATAGTGAAAATATCCAAGTTCTCCAATGATGAACTAAGAAGAATTAATGGTTGTAATTGCTATTTGCGCCCTATTTTTTCCAGCATGACCACCTAATTTTTGGACAACTTCCAAAATAAATATTTGGAAGTGATTTTTACCATTTTTGGAAACTATTTTTCGAATATCATTTAAAATTAAATCCCTGAAACTAATATATTTTTTCCTTATCAGTTTCAAAAGCTGATTATTTGGAAGTGTCAAAAAAATCAATCGCTTCCAAAATATAAGTGGTGTATGGAGATAAAACAGGGTGTGAAAAGCAACCCCATCTGCACTGTAAATGCACTTGGACCCAAGCCCATTTCAGATCTAAATTTATGCTAGTCCAAAAAAAAAATCTAAATTTATGCACAAAAAGTACATGGGAAAACGTTAGCCAAAAACGTTGGAAAAAGAACGTTAACCAAATATATATATATGGGACAACTAACAAGGATAGCCTCTCAGCAAACAAGCATAACTGGAAATGTTATGTGAATATTACGGTTTTTTTTTTTTTTAAACGAATATTGTGTATTTTATGAACAAGGAGACTTATTGTCAACAGACTCTTATCAACTTCTAATTTATGAAAATTAAAATTCCGAACGGCTAAAATAAAAGTATAGAAGAGCTTGGGAGATAAAGTAATTGGGAGAAATAAACACACGTACTAAGCATTACAATTTTTTTTAAAAAATAAAAATTTACTTCCAATTCATGATGAGGCCTCACCATTCCATGTGAAAAGGCTAATTGTTATGGACCGAGATCACAGTCATAAGAAATAAGGGTAATCACCTTCCATTATAACGTTGTTGATCTGGTAGACCCTTGAACCCACCGATCATAGCTTTTCATTGGACTCCGATACAGTGGTGTAGTACTCCGGCGGCTCACCTGACAGTGGTGGTGGAGTACCTGCAGGCACTCCAATGATAAAGTCAACAACAGCTCTAAATGCTTAAGTGTCAAGTAAAGAATGATAGCGTAATCTTTATTATCACCCATGACCCTATTTATAGAAATCACGGGGATAATAAAGTCAAACCTGTCAACGTCTCCTCTCCATAAGTTGCGGCGTATTCTCCGGATTTATAACTGCCAATTATGCATCCCATCCTAAGTAGTGAACATGTCGTGGTTACACAACATGCTCCCGACATGGCTGTTTTCGACATGAATTGTCTCCGACCTGATCGAGGGGCTTGGTTGCCACGTGACTCGTCACATGACACCCCACAGAATGGGTCCATAACAGACGTCACAATTCATCATAATATAAACTTAACGACATAAGAGACAAGGCGACATGGTCACATAGCGGCATAGTAATATAGTGACATGGTCCACTATAAATAAAATAACGAGGGATCAAATTAAATAAGTATTTATTCATAATCGCATTTATTGTTCGTACAATATACTCATTTTAGCATTGGAGTCCCTTTTGTAAGTAGTCACCCTTGTGGATTCTACCAACACTATCTAGAGACTACTTTTTGGAGAGAAGATTTTATACGAACTATAAACCTACATATTGTGAGTATCCCATATGATACCAATATATTAAAAATTTGTTGATATTTTATCCAAAAGTGTAAATTTTATTCTTTCATTTGTCACCGACAAAAAGTGTGAGTTATAAATGTGTTGTAAAAATGGGTGTCTCACTTGCAAGCAACACAAAATTTTAGCACTTTCAAGCAACATAAAAATTTTAGCACTTCTAAGTTCCAAGTCATGTTCTAGTGCTTTCTTAATTTTAAGGGGTTGGAATTCTCTTCATTTCTTTTATTTTTATTTTTTATTTCTTATTTAATGTTTCCTTTTACCATATCACTTTTTTTTTCTTTTCAATATCACATACTTTAACCTTTTTTTTTTTAAAATTAATGGTTGGGAGTCTTTCCATTTCTTATTAGAATAAGAAATACAGAGAATTCTATTCCAATTATAAGACTTTAGCATATGGCCTCAAGATTTGTTGGACTTTCATCAAATGTGCCCATTCGGTTCTATTTTAGAATAACCACTTAGGGCTTTTGTTTTTCTATTTGTAAAATATTTCTGTTTTGAAAATATAAAATTAAACAATTTGTTTGACAGACTAGTTTTCGAAAATATTTTTTTGGAACACGTGTTTTTCATTTTTTTTAAAAAAAACTAAAATTTAAGAACATATAAATCTTGTTTCAGTTTTTCGTTTTCAGGAACTTTCATATAACTTTACATTAAAAGACTCATTTCTTTATTTTCGAAAATAATTTATCAAAACTATTTTATAGTACAGTTCAATAAAAATTTAAAAATTAAAACTAAATCAAACAAACCCTATTATTTCTTAGTATAAAATATGAATGATTTTTCATAGAATTTTCACAAATAAATTAAAATATAATAATTTCCATTTCTCTAGATAATAGAGCAGTATTATTGAACTTTCAAATTAAAATAATAGTATTATTAAAATTAAAAAATAATATAACAATAATTTCTCCTTTTGAAAAATTGTCAAAGTCAAAAGACTCATAGGAAAAAGTAAGATAGTGTGAGGAGGAGAAATAGGCGAATATAAGCCGCCATCAACGCCTCTCGTTTTCAACATTTTCCATTCTACTAATTACTACGCATCACACGTTCTAAGGTTCTCTTTTTATTCTTTTTATATATTTTATACATTTATTTATTATTTTTTATTTTTTATTTTGGTGAAGAGGTTCCCTTTTTATTTTAGGTAGAACTACAGAGTATCTTTTAATGTGAGTACTGAGTAACACATGCATGCGTGAGTTCAGTTCGGCACTATTATGATTATCATGTTTATGTTTTAGTAAAGCACTATAGGGGTCTTTAATTTTACAAAAGAAAATTCACATAGGTTTCTGAGTTAGTTTATCACAGTAGTTCATATAAATCTCTGAATTATATGACGTTCTACTTAGATCTCTTAGCTTGTAAGAGTAGTTCACTTAGATTCTTAAGATTATTAAACATTATTTATTTAGGTCTTTATTATAAAAATAATTTACTTATTAGGTCCTTTGGATTATCAAACTTCAGAAACTTAAGTGAATATATGTTTGGCAATCTCATAGATCTAAATAAACTGCAATTTAGAGACTTATGTAAATTATTCTTATAAACTTGAGGACCTAAGTGAACTTTCGTACAACTCAGAGACCTATGTAAACTATCATGGAAAACTAAATTAATAATTTTTTTGTTTAGGTTTAATTTGTTGTATTTTTCTTTTCGTAAGTAACACTATATCTATAATTGTTTACTTAAGATTAAATTATGTATATTAAAAAATTTAATAATTATTTTTATTTTTATCAAAGTATTTTGTTGAACTCATTATATTATTATTTATCTCTTTTCTTTTTATTGATTTTATTAATTAATTCTCAATTAATCGTAAAATTAATAAGAATATAATTAATACTTCTTTGAAAATATAAGTTAATAATTAAATAAAAATTAATTTTTATTCTCTAAATAAACACTTATAAAATTTGTTTAAAATAAAAGATTAAAAAAAAATCACGAAAATTAATGCATTTTGCATTTTCTTTTGTATAATGTGAGAGTATCAAGTTAGGCATACTGAATTAGCCATTTCGTATACATTAATAATATTTTGTTCACTTAACTTTAGTGTCATCGACTATATACAATTCATTTAAAGTTTGCATTATTACAGAATTTTAATTTGTGCACCAAAAATGAAAATAAACCAAACTCTTAGTGAGTAGTAGTAATTTGTAACTTTATCTTTATACGTAATATAATTATATAAATTAAAATAAATGGAAATGGTGTTTACTTGATTATCACTAAAAAATACTTAAATCTTGGATCTACGTGCAAGATTTGTGGCCCTACATAAAAATAGACAAAGGAAAATCTACACAAACAAAAAAAAATTTGTATTATTGGAATGTGACAGAATCTTGTAGTTCAATCTCACTTTGTTCTCTTTAAATGAGATAAACGTAAGTCTCAAAATTTTTATTAAGTTGAACTGAAACACCATTTTCTTACTTTTAAATTTTTTAACAAAAAAACAAAAAAATTGACCTAAATTCCTAATGCGTACATGATTTTGGAATATCTGTGATGTTTATCTCATTGGTGAAGTTTTCAATTTTCGGATCTCAAAAGCTTTTAATGCATTGGAGTTTGTGTATGATTCACAGATCCCACAATTTCATTAGCCGATTGATAAGATAATCCTTTAAACATGATCCATAGATCCAATTTCAATATATTTTTGTATGAAGTGGAAAGGAATCTCTAGTTCCAACAGTTTTATTATTTTAAGAAAATGTCACATACCTTTTTTTCATTTTTTTTTCCCCAAAAGATACATCACATACCTTGAGAAATCCAATCTTCACACTAGGATTATACTTTCCCTTTCCTTTTCCACAAATTGGTGAAGAAATTGGAATGGGAATGGACGGGTCACTTGGATACTTTGTTTTGTATTTTTATGAGTAATTATAATATAAAATTATAAAATTATTATATTATTTTTTTTGGAGATATATATTATTAGGAGCTAGAAGAAACTCAACATTGTAAGAGAAAAAAAATTCTATTGATCAACTTAATGGATCTAATACAATATTCAATGAAGTATCACTCCTAATAGTCCCCTTAAGGTGGGTCATATATGCTAATCAGGCTCAGCTTGAAAACATTCTCATGAAAACCAGTAGGATAGAGAGGTTTGGTGAAACAATATGCAAGCTGACAATGGGAAGGAACATGGAATAAGTGCAGTAAGCCTTGTTGAAGCATTTGCCTAATAAGATAGCAATCAACCTCGATATGCTTGGTGTGCTCATAAAACATAGGATTCCTTGCAATTTGTTTTGCTGATTGACTATCATTGAATACCGACAATGGAAACGGAACAACAATGCAAAGATCAGCAAATAAGTATTGGAGTCATTGTAACTCGTAAGTCAATGAAGCAAGAGTATAGTATTTTGCCTCGGACGAGGATCTAAAAACCGTAGTTTGTTTCTTGGAGCGGCAAGAGATCAAAGCTTGTCCAAGAAATATGCAAAAGCCTGTGATGGAGCACTAGTATTGGGATGTGAGACCCAGTCACTATCAGAAAAAAGCTTGGACTTTAAAATCACTAGAAGAAGAATAAAAAAGACCAAGACTAGGAGAAGTCTTAAGGTACCGAATTACTCGTAGAGCAACTTGAAGGTGAGGAGCTCGAGGCTGAGAAACATATTGATTAAGTTGTTGGACCGAAAATCCTATGTCTGGTCTAGTGTTAGGGAGGTAGAGTAAACTACCAATGAGTCTTCTAAATGATGTAGGATCATCAAGCAAAATTTCATCAGTAGTAGTGAGCTTGTTTGAAGGATCAATGAGAGAAGGTGCTTACTTACATCCAAGAAGGCCATACACCACATTCCAACTCAATTGCAAGCATTGACACCTTAATTAGCTCATCATTTGCTTAACTTTCGGAGTTTGAACTCTTTCACGCGGTTCCCCAGATCTAAGGCCAATAAACCACACGTGAATTGTTCCTCAAATTTAAGGGTGGCAAACGAGCTTGGTTTGCCGGATCGGCTCGCTTTAAATTGACGAGCCAAACTATATATTTGAGCCCATTACTCTTATTTGGTCCATCTCACTTAGCTTGCCAACTATCGCGGGCCAACGACAGGCTAATCCGTCGGCTCTTTTTTATTATTTTTCTTATAAAAATATCCTTTTTTTATTTATGTATAGAGAGGTTAAAAATTTCAAAAAAAAATAAATACAATTAAAAATTACTCTTATTTCAAGAAAATATATTTTTTAATGAAAACACTTTTTTATAAAAATATGTTTTTTTTTTAATTTTTGGTGGACTAAATGGGTTAGCCCACGGTTTGCCAAACCAATCTAAAAACGGGTCAGACTAGAAAAGTGAGCCCGTATAGTCATGGCGAACCGGCCCATCCTAGCCTACTTTTTGGTGAGTTAAATGGGCTATGTTGGCCCATTTTGCCACCCCGACCCAAATCTAAGACAAATAAACCACACGTGAATTTCATATATTTTTAGAAAAATATTAAATTCTCTTAATAAATTTTTTTATTTATTTAATTTTGATAATTGTTATTTATTTTCTAATAAATATTTATTTTTTAAAATGATAAATAAAAATTATCAAAATTAAATGAATAAAAAAATTTATAGAAAAAATTAATAAAAGAATATAACATTTCTCATATTTTCATCTCGTTCTCATCTTTCTTAAAATTTAAAACTTTTAATTATGTGTGGTAGTAACTCATTTTGTCCTTTAACTATATGTATGAGAGTTCAATTATCTACTGATAGTGGGAATAGAGAGACACTTTGTAGTCACTCAACAGCTACTTTCTACGAGTTCAATTTTTCAGAAAGAATTAACCACTATTTTCGCAACAAATATCTTGAGAAGAGAAAAGAAAAGGATTATCTTAGTTCTAATTTATTAAACTAAAATAAAAATAAATATATCAATTTTAAATTAAATTCACCATGAATGTTTTCTTCTAACAACGTTTGATTGCTACATGAATTCCAACACTCCCGCTTATCTATATGTAATTATGTATAGATATCATTTTATTTTGTCTTTACTTTTTGTTATATATATATAATTATATACTAAAATAGTCCCTGAATTTGTATTTTATAAGTCAGTTTAGTCCTCACAAAATCAGTCATTTTAGTCCCTGACTTTCACTATTATTAGTCAATTTAGTCTCTGAAAGTTAGGGACTAAAATAAATGTTCATATAATTCAAGGACTAAAGTGACCTGCAAAATATAAAGTTACAGACTAAAGCAACTTATCTACACAAAATCAGAGATTAAAGTGAATTATTCTCACAAAGTTAAGGACCGAAATGGTATTCGCGCGTGATCCTCCCGAGATGACTTTTTTAAAGCTGGAGTATTTTTAACTATGGTGATCAATCATTGGATTCAATTTTGGTAAATTTGAAGTTTATTTTAATTAAAAATAAATAAATTAGATTGAATTGGGTTTGTGTTTTTTATCAATTATTCCGATTCAATTAACCCGTTTAGTGGCAGATCTAGGACCAAGATTTCTAAGGTACAATTTAATTAAAAAATAGAAAATAATACGTAGGTCCACCACTAAACCCGATTAACAATGGATTTGTTCGAATTGAATCTTGAATTATTCGTTTTAATGAGGAAAATAAAAAAGAATATGTGAAAAAAATTTAAAACATATATATAGGCAAATTATATTATTATATTATTATTTATAAATTATTCATTTATTATATATAAAAGAATATATATGTTATTTTATAAAATACAAATATTAGAAAATTTAGTTTGAAATTTGAATTTGTTTAAGAATCCGGATTAGATTAGATTACTTGAATTTGTAATACGTTAGTCTAATATCCAATTCGTATACATTGGAGTTATGACTTTTTAATCTGTTTAGATCGGTTAATCCGAAGCAACTCAATTTTTTATGATTAGATCGAATTAGGTTGATTGGATTATCCAATCTAAAATCACCTTTAATTTTGACTATTTTCTCTATAGGTTCTACTTAGATACACAATTACATTTTCTACCTTTAATATATTAATAAAATAAATGAAATATCAACATCAATATCACATTAAATATTTTTAATCATTGATATAATAATAAAATATAAACTTTTGAGTACCATAAAAGCTACCTTTTCTATATTGATTAGTCGTCATTGTCTATACTATTATTATAATGCATTTTTAAAAAAATGCATTATAAAATATGATTAAAAAATTGCTTACTGGAGTGTCTTCCTTGAATTATTTATTTTATTCAATTATTGAATTTAATGATCATAATTTAGTGGCTTATTAGTGTAATAAATTCTATAGAAAGGATGAGTCTATTATCCATGATAGGTACGTAGATGCAAGGTACTAGTATGTGGTTCTTCTAGGGTAACGCACCCTATAGCTAAAAATTAATTGTTTTAGACAGAAAGTGTGATTATAATTTTTCTTAACAATTTGTTTTTTCATACAGATGTTTAAAATTTAATTTTTATTACATATTTAATAAACTTAATAATTATCAATTGTGTCAAATTTGTCTTATGGACGCACGTTGGTTTTGGAAACAATATATTTATATATTTACATATATATATTCTTTTTTTTAAGTAAGGATATTTTTCGGTCGATAGTAAAAAACTAATTCCTTTGGGGTGTAGAGATTATCGAAGTGAACTTTGTCTCTCCCAATAAAATCTTTTCTATATGCACCGCCAAGTTTCGAACCCCTGTCAGAATGCTTAAAAGACCAATTATCTACCAACTCTGCCGGACTTCATTGGTTATATATATATATAGTCCCTAAAATATTGGATTTCATTGACTTCAGTCCCTAACATTAAGAATTTAGGACTTAGGTCCTTATAAAATTTGAAGTGGTGATTTAAGTCTATTTAAAATAAATTTTGGGTGACTTAAGTTCCTAATTTAAGGACTTAAATCATCATTTTTAACATTTATCAAGGACTTATATTACCAAAAAAAATTATTAAAAGGACTTAAATCACCACTTCAAATTTTATAGGGACGTAAGTCCTAAATTCTTAATGTTAGAGACTTAAGTCAATGAAATTCAATATTTCAGAATATTTCAGGGACTAAAATATGCCTCTATATATATATTATATTTATATATATTCTTATACGCTGACTAGTGACCACTGGCCAGTTGTTGCTATCAGCTTACCCCTGTTTCTCTCTGGTGCCATATTTATTATTTAGAGTATTATTTGTTCATTATATTCAGCTGGTAACGTCTTGTTTTGATTTAATTAGGCGTCTACCTGTGAGATATGTTTGTCATGAAAAATTACAATAATTTTCTCTCTGTACATATTACATCAAATTAGAGGAGGTTAATACATATTACATCTCAATTTCAGGATATTTTTAAAATTATATTGATCTCCTTTTGACTTATTAATGTGTACAAAATTTATAAGAGGTTTTTGGTGAAACAAAGAACAAACGTCATGGAAGTCGATGTAATAAAAAATAAAGCTTATTGGATTGGAGGTCTGTGTAACAAAAAAACAAACCTAAGAAAAATCAGTAGAATAGAAAATAAACCTCATAGAAGATCGCTGTATAACAAAAAAATAAACCTCAAAAGAGATCATTGTAATAGAAAATAAGTCTCAATCAAAATTGACGATATATTAAGTCTTGCTATAATTTGTGCAAATTAAGAAGGAAAGAAAATATATTAACAATAAAAAGGCATTAGGGGTGCAATAATATAACTGCCTTCCAAGCTTAAAACAACAAGACACCAAACATAACTAACAAAACAACCGCCAAACCAAAAAAGATAGAAATGATCAATAACAACAACCTAAGATAACAAAAATAAATCACTACAAAAAAAGGACAAAAGAAATAAAATAAGAAAACAGAAGAACGAAGAACTTGGCTAAGTTAAAATAAGACAATGTTTCACAGTATGTTAAAATATAAGAAAATCTTAAAATATCTTTTTATATTGTCGAACAATCCTCTAAGATTAATTTTTTTATTATATCAATATAACTTAAGATCTCTTAGGATTAGTTTTCTATTTCCTTATTTACTTAGAATTATTCATATAAATGAGGATAGTGCATAGTCATTAGTTACAATCACATAATTACATTACAACATCTTTATCACTATTAATATATTCTCTTTGTTTTTTTTCTTAGTCTCTTTACCTTTTTTGAATTGTTCACTTTTGATAGTCATTTTAGAATACCAATAAGTAATTTATGCTATTTTTCCACTTACACCCTTATAATGAATGCATCTTTTCATTAAGTATTTATGGTCCATTATCCATATAAATGAGGATATAACACGAAATTATATAATAAATACTCTTAGAAACTTTAATCTCTAATCATTTCTTTAATCTATGTGTATAACCTTAAAAGACAAAGAAAAAAAACAAATGGAGTAATATTTTATGGCAAATGATATTTAGTGTCCTAAGGGCACTATTTAAGAACCAAAATATAATAAAAAGATATTGGAATGTGTAGTTTTCTGTATTCCCGAGAGACAGAACAATGTGCTATTGTGGTTATTTTTTTACTTCTAGTAACCTTAACTAGTGCCCTTATGACACTGTATATCAAGACCCATATTTTATACTCTCTTATCTTTGTCCCTCTCTCAATATTATAATCCCATAATTTAAACGTGGTATCATAGTGGTACCATCCACCTTGACTTGTGTGCCATTGTAATTCAGCTACCGTGCTGAAAAAAAATGGAAAGATTTTGTTCTCCCTTTTTCAAGGACATATATATCCTTTCTTTTACCTTATCTATGGTCTGCCTTCTCTGCTTCATTCCTCATTATACGACTATCTCCACTTTGTTTCGTATTTTTGTTGCCTTTGTTGTGGTTGTTTTCGCTTTTAATGTGAGATCTTTTCGCCTTTATTGTATACATTTTCACCTTCATTGTGATCTTTTACCTCTTTCGCACTTGACATTTGTTGTTGCTGTCCAGTGACTTTTCCGGTTGATGATGACCCCGTAATCAGACTTACTTTGCTGTGAGTGTTCCAAATATGCCCTTGGTTTGTCGTTCTCAAAGTCCCATGCACTGTGTTTGACATTATTGGTGTCATTTTGTTGAACTATTTGTTTTCTTTGTTTTTGGAGTATTCTAAGATATTAGAGAGATCTTCTTGCTTCCACGATCTTTCTAGAGATACGATTCTGGCCCCACGCTTTTACCAGAAGTATCACTGGCTTCGTGGCTTCATTTTGCTCTTGCGACTTTCCCAAAGATATGAGCCTGACTTGCGGCTTTCCCCAGAGAAATTAGCCTACCCTTGCAAATTTATTAGAAGTATCAACTAGTCCGCGACTATTTATCTCTCTATTTCTTAGTTTCCAAATTTCTTTTATTTGAATGGTTTATTTGTAACAAGCTTAAAGCTTAGTAAGCTTGAGCGGGAGTGTTAAAATATGAGAAAATCTTAAAATATCTTTTTATATCGTCGCACAATCTTCTGAGATTAATTTCTTTATTATATCAATATCTCTTAATATCTCTAAGGATTAGTTTCCTATTCTCTAATTTACTTAGAATTATTCCTATAAATAAGGATAGTGCATTGCCATGAGATACAATTACATAATTACATTGTAACATTTTTATCGCTATCAACATAATATTGTATTCTCTCTTATCTTATCTTATCTTTATTCCTCTATCAATATTATAATCCCACAATTTCAACATGTATAGTATCAATAGATAACATCTTCCAACCAACTCTATCAAATAAGCAAAGAGAGATATCAAAGAGTTCTTTAAGAATAAATCTTTCTTCCTCTTCCTCGATGACTATGAAAATCACTATTTCCTCTTTCTTTTAGAACATTGATCTATGCAGCATATTGGGTTGATTTTCCAACCATTCACAAAGAAAATACTAGATTCATATTTTACTTTCACTATAAAAAAGTTGTCATTTACTAACGCTTTGTTTTGGCTTCAGTTGAATTAGCCACCGTTAGTATAGACTTTGTCTAACGGAACTAATTCGTTAGTATAGATTGATAATATCTATATTAACGGATAATTTCACATTTACTAACAAATAAATATGTTAGTAAAACATTTGATATATACTATCACTTTACATATTATTAGTATATCAAATATTTATAGTAACATATTTATTTGTTAGTAATTGTTAATTTTCCGTTAGTATAGATATTATCAATTATACTAACGGATTAATTCTGTTAGATAAAGTCTATACCAACGGTGGCTAATTCAATGGAAGCCAAAATAAAGCGTTAGTAAATGACAATTTTTTTGTAGTGTTTTAGTCACTACTAACTTTTGATTTGTGCTAGCTCTCCTACCTCTTCCACCTACTTTAATTTCCCATTGAAAACTGCATTGTTACGCCACTTCCAAATACTCCAGATAATCCCAAACCAAAGACTACTGCAAATCTGTTGGTTCTTTTGACTAATAGGAAGACCCAATATGTTGTAGAAAATGGTCCTTACAAGAATCAGGTAAAGATAAATGCAATCCTAACCAATTAAAAAAAATACCAAAGACTAGGGAAAAGCTTACACTTGAAGAAAAAAATGCTTGGTGGATTCTATTTCTTCCTTACACAAACCACATTGCTATCATTATTGCTCAACCAAATAGCTCTATTAGACGGATTAAGTTTATAAGCGATTCCATTCAAAAGAATCCTCCAACCATGCAAAGAGACTTTAAGGGGAGCCAAATTATTCCAAAAAACTTTAAAATTTTGAAAATAAACCCTTTTAGCATAATGAAAACCAACCAACACAGTATATGAAGATTAACATAATACCAAAATGAATTTTCATTCAACCGCTTTCATTAATCCAAATATTCTAGTTTTAAGGTGACATTCTCAACCAAACCTTCCAGAACTTCAAATGACTCTTTCTCCCATTGAAAAAAAAAATCTCTTCTCCACTCAAAGTTCTATCTCCAAGACCGTACCTTCCACCCAACCCCCCCCCCCCCTCCATATTTGAAATTACAACGTCAGTTTTTTCCACCAAGGAGAAGAGAATTAATGTATCATATCTTTATGTTCATAGCATCTCCCATCTTCTTATATCCATTTTTTAGTATTAATAATCTTAAGTGATACTCACTCCGATCTTTTTTAAGTGTTTATATATTTAGCGAGTAAAAAATTATTTTTATTTAACTGTTCACTTGTATTTTCAATAAAGTATTAATTGTATTTTTATCAATTATATCCATATGTTTAATTGGAATAGAAATTAATGTTTCATTATATAAAACAGTTGACAGATAAGCAAAGAAAAGAATTGAAGTTTGCAATGGGTGATTTGACGATGTATGTTTAATTGGGATAGAAATTAATATTTCACTATTTTTTTTATAAGCAAATGGAATATTACTAAAAGAGTACAACATGTACCCAGAACAATTACATCAATCCATTATACCAACAAACAACCCAAAGGACAAACACACCGGTCCGAAAAAGTAGAAGAAGAAAAGAGACTAGAATGTCTTAACCAAGACCATGATCTAATTTTTATAAGATCTAGAATTTAACCCCCATTCCAAACACCTGAATTAAAAATTACAGAATTTCTCATTAACCATAGTGAACAAACTACAACATCCCATACCCCTGCTAATTCCTTCTTTTGCTTCTTCGATCTAACTGAGGAACAGAATAAACAAAAGCACTCCGACAATGAGTTTGAAGGCTGGATAGACAGTTGAAGCCAAGACAAAATTCTACCCCAAACACCCTTTGCAAAATCGCAAAGCAGGAAAAGATAAACCACAGATTCAGAAGCCATAAAGTAGCAAGAACAAACCTCAGAATTCTCTGACAAAACGCCATGATGAATAAGATTAACCCGAGTGGGAATCCTCTCTTGGAAAACGAACCAAAAAAGGATCCAACCTTTAACAGTGTCGTTGATTTCCACGAAGCTTTAACAGCACTGAATCTTCAATAGAATCTTCAGACGCAAATTTTTTAAGAAGTTGGCCATACCCAGAAGACATCGTGTACGCTCTTGAAGGATTCGCCATCCACCTTCGTACGTCCCTCACTTGCAAACGAAGAACCACAGGTCGAAGACCTCCTGTAAATCATTTAACATCACAACCTCCAATGGATACCAGGTACGGTGCCAAATAAAATTCGGAGATTGGCAATCTCTGTTGTAAAGATAGTGAAAACAAACCCTGAAAAGCCTCCTTCAAAGGCATATTTCTTCATTTTTCCTCCCAAAAACCAATCATACACCTGTCACCCACTCTCCAACTGATATTCGAGTCAAACCAACTACCCCCTCCATGGCCCACCTCATAAACATTAAGGACATCTTCCACCATCTCAACCCAACTCGCTGCCCCCAGCCTCCATCACAACCACACCTTGCTGCAATAATTTGCAACCATAAATCCTTCTCCCTCCCCATCATAAAATGACACCTCCATTTTGATAGCAGGCTCTCTTTAACCCACTCTAAATTACACACCCCTAAGCCACCTTGCCCCCTAAGCAAACACACCTACTCCATTTGACCCAATGGATCTTTTTTACATCCCCAACACCACTTCACAAAAAATTGCGTTGCAATTGAATTAAGATAGAACATACCTTCTTCGGCATCTTCAAGAAGGAGAGCATGTAAATCGGTATGCTACTAAGGACGACATTAAGTAATACCACCCTTCCCCTAGTGAAATGTATCGATTATTCCAAGAATTCAACCGACAACACACCTTATTAATCACCGGCTGCGAAGTATTCAAATTGCTTGCTTTAGCACCTATTGGAAGACCAAGAAGCATAAAACGAATGCTTCCCACTCGACAATTCAAGAAAGTTGCATCCATCTTCATAAAATCGACCTTAACATTTACCCCGATCAAGTTGCTCTTAGCATAGTTAACACGCAGTTCCAAAACTAACTCAAAAGAGCGCATAATTTCCTTTCAAGCACGCAATGATGCTTGTGAAGCCTCCGCCAAAAATACTACATCATCAACATATTTCAAACATGTGACAGAGAAATGCCTAAAACCGATTCCCTCTAACAGGCCCAATTCCGAAGCCCTATGAACTAATCCCAATAAACGTTCTGCCACCACAAAATATAGGAATGCAGCTAAAGGATCACCCTGCTTCAAACCCCTATGAATTAAGACTTCTCTAGAGGCATTGCTTTTGACGAGGACATAAAGTGACCCACAACAGACACAAGCCGGATCCATTGTCTCCACTTTTCAGAAAAATCAAACAATCGCATCATATAATTAAGGAACCACCAATCCTTAGAATCATAGGCTTTGCCGAAGTCTACTTTGAAAATAATACGTGGCCCACCCCCACTATGATAAATAATTAATGATCTCATTGAGTGCAACAACCCCATCTATAATAAAACACCCAGGTTGAAACGTTGTCTGAGTTGCGAAATAATCCAATCCATAACACGGGTCAACCAAGCCGAAATAACCTTAGCAATAGACTTGTACAAGTTCCCCAAAAGAGATATAGGTCGATATTCATTTAAAGTTTGAGGGGAGTCTATCTTCGCTATAAGAACAACAAAGTAGGATGTTAGCACCTTTGGAAGAGTACCTTTAGAATGAAAATCAGCAAACCTATTTAGCATGTCCACCTTGATGATAAGCCAACAGTGCTTGTAGAACTTCCCATTGAAACCATCTGACCCTGGGCATTGATCACCATCAACACTAAGAAGCACCTCTTCGATCTCATTCATAGTAAAGCAGGCCATTAATGCCCTATTCTGATCCTCTGTAACTCGACTAAACTCAACACCATCTAGAGTAGGTCATCACCAGTGTATCTTCTGATAAAACAACTGAAAGTGTCTTGTGCATGCTTCCTTTACTTCCACTCCATGCAACCAAACATCATCTACAAGGATCGATGCCATAAAATTTCTCTTCAGTTTTCCCCTCATACACGCATGGAAATAATGAGAATTGCTATCCCCATCTTTCAACCACAACACTCTAGCTTTTTGGGCCATCAAACTCTCCTTATAACGCATCGAATTATAGATCACCAAAAGCGTTCTCTTGGGCTAACACTTGCAATTCTTACATAAAACAAAGAGATAAAGGATAATATAAAGAGTTCAAAAAATATTTTAATAAAAATAAAAATAATCATTGAATTCCTTAATATGTATAATTTAGTCTTAGGGAACCAATTAAATAGGAACTGAGGGAGTATATTTGTATTTTTAAGATGTTTCATCATGAAAATAAAAAGATTAAATGCACTTTCAATCCTTAATTAAGTATAGTTAAGTGTGATTTCACTTTCCCATTTTTCAGTAAACTCTGGTTTTTCCTTTGGTGTTTTTATTCAACTCTAATGGACCATATATAACACTTGGCATTTATTTAATGAGATTACTATAAAAAAATTGAAAGAAAAAAATTGTGTGCATGCATTGATGAACCATTAGAGAATTTGAAAAATAAAATAAAATACAGAATGAATAAAAAAATGTTATGAGAAAATGGAAAACTGAAAACGCTCGAGAATTTGTGGAACTGGAGTTGCTAATTGATCATACCTAGAGAAAAAATACAATTAATCTAAAATAAAATTAAAAATTACTACTAGATAATTGAAGATAATACAGGCACGTGGTTAAGGTTCAAGAGATTTAAACATTTATTCATTTTTAAATATAGAACTAATAGGAAAATCAGAATAGTAGTTTCATAGTCATAGCAATAGCTATAGTCATAGTCAAAGAGAGGAGATAAGACAAAAGCCTCAGTATTGAGATTAACACTCATTGTATTAGATTGATCAAAAGATAAGTGTGTACACTAGTGTTTATGTATTTATAGAGCACATGCCAAACTAACTAATCCTAACAAACCCAACACAACTAACTAACTCTTCAACAATTCTAACTATCTCTAATAGGAACTAATACCCAAGAAACAAAACAAACGTATATATATATATAAAAACAAACAAACAAATTACCCACCTCTCACAAATTAAGAGATCAAAGGGCATAGTCAAATGAAACAACAAGAAATAAAAAACATGAAACAACATCACAGACCTTAATAAAAGTATTCAAACTATGGTCTTCATATTATTATTATTTTTTTGGATGTAAGAGTATAAAAGAAAAAATAAGGTGAAAAAAAAAACTAAATTAAGTCGCTACAAAGAATAAGTTCTCCCTTATATTAATACTTTCTATGTAATGAAAGAAAATATAAATTTTCGTGAAGATGAATGACCTAACTTCAATTTCGTTTTTTTGTTTTTTGGTAAAAGACCTACTTTCAAGTTTCAATTTTGGACAATCATAAAAAAAAAAAAAATGATGATATGATTTGCTTCTCAACCGCACAAAGGCGCGTAAGATACTATTATTTGGCACACATGCCATATTAGGCGAAAGGCTCATAAATTCTGTTTTCCAAGAAATAAAATACTCGTAATAAATAAAGTAATCTTAGGGAAGAAGAAGATGGAAAAAAAAAAGAAAGAAAGAAAAATTAGTGACATGGCACATTAGTTTTAAGGGTTTGTTAGTTTTTTTTAGGTGAACCAAAGGTATTCCTGGCCGATAGCCGAAGACTAATTCCTTCGAAGCGTAGAGATCACCGAAGTGAGCATTGCCTCTCCCAACAAAGCCTTCTCTATACGCACCGCCAGATTCGAACTCCTATCAAGATGTTTAAAGGATCCAACTATCTGCCAACTGTGCCGAATTTTGTTGGTAGGATTTGTTAGTTTTTGATATTTTCGGTAGTATAAATAAGTTAGTTCATGCTATTAATTTATAATTAACATCGTTAAATTTTGTTCACATTGGTTTCTAAAATTTTTAAAATGATTTCTATGTATATATATTTGTGTTTGTTATTAAAAGTTTAATTTAATTATTGAGTTTTTAAAAAATGTTCAAGTTAGTTTAAGAATTTAATGGGTTTAATTATAAACTAATAATAGTAACTAAATTACATCAAAAAACACAAGGTCAGAAACTTATTTACATGGCCAAAAATATCAATGACTAATGTGAACAAATATTATTACGAAATTAAGAAGTAAATGATGTATTTTTTTTATTTGTTCCAACACTTCCCCATAATTATTATACTCCTACCCTCCTACCTTCTTCCATTATGTTTATACAGAATTCTATTTTTATCAAAATTATTTTTAATCAAAGTTAGAATACTCTATGTGTGTTTGTTTGTTTTTAAATTAATTACACATGAAAATACTTTTACTTTAACTTTCAAAGTTTATAATTTATTTGGACACAAATTTCAATCACATTTGTAAACAGAACAAATTCTAATTAACTTCTAATGAAAATACTTTCACTTACCGTCAACTATAAACGAACACACATTACTTTTATTGAATGACCTCAGTTTTTATGCATAAAATATATCTCAACCATTGATCAACTCTTAAATTATCTCAGCTCATATGTTTTTTCATTTCTTATTTTACTTAAATTTAAACCAAACACACACTTCTTTGTAGAAAAAATGCTCCTACCTCCTGAACTTGATCTTAAGCCTGGCTCTCATTTACCAAAAAAAAAAACAATTAATAAAAAGGAATATTTTTTTATTTTTTAATACTCTAATATTTATTATTTTATAGATGATATGCATTACTTTAAAAAATTATTACTAGATGTTTTAAATATTTTACACTATTCAGTATTTTACTTTTCTTAAAAATTATTAATAGAACTGTTTAGTTTGTTTCTAGGTTATCTTGTGTGAGGTTATTTTTCAACTATGAAATGATGATAAGATTAGGTCATTTTCATAAGTGATGAGACTTGAATTATTTTGGTTTCTAAAATCATCTTCAAATCTTTCGACTACAAATGAGACCAACTGCTTATTTGCTTGTTATGTAACTTATTCTTAAACTGAATGTTTTAAAGTCGGTAAAATTATATTTTTAGTTTTATTTTTTTTTATTCTATTCAATTTTTTTTATTTGGTCTATTATTTGTCAAACTTAATTCACGTTTATCCTTTTTGTCAATGATTGGTTTAAAACAGATGAAGCAAGACTAACAACATTAAAATTATCCAGGTGTCATTATATGATTGGTTCACTTTTTTAAAAAATATAATAGTACACATTTTAAATAAAAATTAATTTCTTTATTTTTGAAAAAAAAAAAACTCTCTTCTTCTTCTTTCATAACTCGTCCACCTCTAACCCCACTACCTCCAGCAACCCTTTCTCTCACCCACGGTCAAAAAATGAGTAAATCCCCAAATTAGTCACTGAGATTGTATGTGTTATGTAAATTAAATGAATGACTTTTTGCAAAGTCAGAGACTAATTTGAGTTTTCATAATCTCATGGACTAATTTGCATCACGTCTACAAAGACCAATTTGAAGATTTACTTGTCAAAAAATTCTTCCCCACCACACTTGTTTTCCACCTTGCCGTCTTAAGGTGACATTGTTTTCTCAAGTTACGTGTTTTTTGTCTCAAAATTGGGTGTTATAGAAACAAATGCCAATAATTTAAAAGTTTTACATAGAGAAAGATAAATAATGAGTTTAGGAATTTCATTTTGACTATTAGGGGTGTGTGTGAAATCGTTGGAAATAATTAAAGGTTGATTATTTTGATATCAGAAAAACATTAAGAAAACGATGACAAAGATTAAGGAAACAATGATGACCTTATAGATCAGTCATGTGGAGGAAAGAGGGGATGTTGTCAATAACCTGGGATGGAGCTAACCGGCGACAGTCAGGTGGGTGGAGGGATCGCCGGCAGTGAGGTTGGGGCTGGGGATGAAGATGAAAAGGGGATTTGTTTTTGCTTTTTTAAAATAAAAAACTGTTTTTATTTTAAATATATTTTATTATATTTTTTTTTATAGATCACTCATGGTATGACACATGCCTTGTTTTTAATGTTGTTATTCTTCTTCCGTTAGTTTAATTTTAACGCAAAGGACTAACAAGAATCCAACATTAACAAATCAAGGACTAATTTAAAACAAAAAATGGATAGAGAACTTAGTTCAATTAATCCTCCAAGATAGATAGGGGATCAAAAGTCTAATTCAAAATAATAATAATTTTAACTTTTTTATAAATTAAATGAATTAAACAAAGAGTATCAAAGGTGTTTTAAGAAATAAAAGAATCAGAGCGGAATACCCCTAAAAAAATTACACTCAATCAAAATAAAACACAAACTACTTTTAACTTAATCACAAGAATCCACCCAAACTCAATTGGTGAAAGATTTCCCTAAAACCATCAATGCTTTAAGTTACAAAACTTAAAGGGAATAATTAAAATTACTAACAATATCCCTAAAAAAAAATTGTTTAGCGACCTAAAAAATTTGTCACCAAACTTATTTTTTGGGTCACTAAATATTCTATCAACTAAATTAATGACTAAAATAACTAGCAACGTTATGATTAGCAATAAGCAACCTTACTTAATAGATTTAATCCATATTAAAGAGCACGCAACAATCATGTCGAAGATGGAAGTGGGATCCAAACCAGGTCCCTAAAAATATCATTTTGTTCCTATTGATCTATGTTGCCCAAAACTTGAAAAAGAAAATCAAGTCAAATAAGTGCAAAATTAATCAACACAATTAACACTATAAAAAAAGAGTGATTTAGCAACTAAATAAGCAAGACCATTGGTCATTAAACATGGTGTCACTAGCAATTTCGCGTTGGAAAAAAGTTCTCCATGCACGTGCACACTAAGGACCAGAGATGAGAGAGAACGCACACACAACACACAAATATAATACAACAGAAGCACACATAAAATTAATGTGGTTCGGAACCTCTAACCTACGTTCATAGAACCACCTCAACAAGATTTTCATTTATCTCAACAACAATTACAAGTTTTCTGAACAAATATGTAAAACACTCTCCCTAAAAGTATACCACCCTACAAATCAAAGTCTCCAACTCAAAAGTTACTTGAAATTATAGTATATTCACTCATATGACCCCCTCCTCTATATGAGATGGTGATCCTTCTCTCTATATGACCCCATCCTCCATATGAGGTGATACATCTCTCTTTTCATGATCCATTCCTCTCCATGAGGTGTTGATTTCTTCTCTTCACAAGACTTGTTTATATAGAGATTGTGGGTTGCTTCTTCGTAATTGAATTAATTCCTTCAAATTTTCAAGACTCTTGAAAAGTTGCTTCCCTTCACTCAAGGTTCATAAATAATTTTAAATTATACTTAAAAGTATTCTAATCATGTAAGTTTTTGAAATTTTTTTATAAATAATTTGAGTTTCACTTTTAAAGAGTTAATTACTTGTCAAGAGCGTGAAGTTCAATTGGCATCGCCTCCTTGTGAGGCTTGTTGCAGCATGGGGTCGATCCCTTGTGGTGCACCTATGCTCCAATTCTCCATCCCCTCCCTCTAGTGGGCCCAATAGGGCATTCTCCTGTGTAAAAAAAAGAGTTAATTACTTCCACCTTAGTTAGAAATGAAGTGTAACGTTTTTACATGACATAAGAGAAGTGCTAAGACCTAAGCACATGAGGAATGTCTAATCTAAATAATTATTCGATTAGGCAAAAAAATCTCATGATTTTCAATTCTATTTATTGTGGGACTTCTAATATTGCTATCTTATTTGAGGATTGACATTCATGATAACTTCATTCTATCAACTTTATCTCGCTGGTAACTCTTTCCTTTAGTAGCTTTACATTCACCTATATGTATTTCGTATTAACCTTAATTCAATTTATAAGTGTTTTATTTCCGAAACCAAGCAACTATTATTAACAAAGTCCAACTCAATTACTAACACATATTTAACATGCATCAACGTGTACAAGTAATACATAAATTAATAGATAATTAGATTACTAAATATATAATTAAATGTGTTAAATATGGTGTGTATAATAATTAAAGTATTTTTATGGATGCGCGTAAGGAAAGAGAGAGCAGAGAGAGAGCCAACGAGATTCCAGAAAGGAAACAGACAGAGCTACTGTTTGCTAATTTCAGTAATGCCCACTTTATCACGCGTCCTCTAACGTTTTTGACTGTTAGCTACCTCCAATTATTTCTTAAAATAAGTATTATTTAATTATATTTTATATTATACTAGTAGTTTAAACAAATACTAGCTAAAATCTTAATTTTTAGAAGATTAATTAATTGTATTATTTAATTTCATTTTTATTTAACATAATTTTTTTGTATCTTCTGTTAACTGTGTTACTTTAAAAATATTAAATATAAATACTTTTAATTATGTATATAAGAATTTATATGAAATAGTAACTTTAATTTAAAGGGTTTAATAAAGTAGAGCAAGATAGAGTCTCATATCTAATAGGTCGTAAGTTGAAGTTTGAGTTGTTGAAGTTTGAGTTGAAAGTCTTTTTTTACTTTTAACTAGAATACCATCCTTTCATCTTATATTTTATCTACTAAAAAAACCTATATTTATTTTATATATATATATATATATATATATATATTGTGTTTAGCCTTATGTTATGAAACAAAAAGCATAATAAAAACAGAAAAATTATAAATATACACTTTATTATGGGCATGTAAAGTAATATAACCTGATTAAAAAAGAAAAAATAAAAAAATGTTAAAAATAATGTGATAAATAAAAATAAAAAGACTAATTTGTTAGAATATAAAATAAGTAAAGAAAAATAGTACGTAATAATACATTATCTCAAATTTAATAATAAAAAAATTTAAATATGTTTTTGATTTATGTAAAATGATGATGTTCTTTTTAATCTTTGTAAAATAAATTTGTTTTGGAAAACAAAAATGTTTAATAATAAAATTCTTTCTTAAATTTTTTATCTTTAAGTTTATCAATTTATTTCAATTTTAATCCTCACTATTTACAATGAAAAGGTCTAAAATCAAATAAAAATATTTTATACTTCTTCTGTTTGATATTATAAAGTCCTATTTAAATAATTATGTTTATTAAAAAAATATATAATATATTTAATTAATGTATTAATTTTTTTAAAAAAATATATTCTTTCAAATATATCCTTCTCTAACATCAAAACATTAATTATATTTTACTATCATTTTAAATAATTGATTAATTCTAAAGAAGTAATACTCCTTATAATAAGAAAGAGAAGAAGTAAAAACACAAATTAAACATAATAATTTTATAAAAACTAAAAAAAGATATCTTGAATCAATACTAAGTTAGTATTATATAAAAAAGATATTTAAACCCTAATAAAAGCATAACATACTCATACACAAGAGAAAACAGAGTTCCCCAACAAAATCAAACACCTCTTTCTTCACACATACACACAACTTCAAAGTTCAAAGACGCCTCATTTTTTTGACGCCTCCTTTTATTCCTTCCTCTTTCTTCTTCCCTTCCTTCATTCATTCATTCTTTTCTCTTTCAATAAATCATCAAAAACAAAACAGAACAAGGAGAAGCAAAAAACAGAGCACTCTGTTTTCTCAACATTCATCATCTTCTGCTTCACTCTCTCTCTCTCTCTTTCTCTGTTCAAATTTGCATCGTATAACGTGTAAAAATCTTAACTTTATTATTTAACTAGAAGAATGGTTCAATATCATCGCTACCATCAACCCAGAAAGCTTTCTGAGACAATCAGAGATGAAGAATCTCTGAATCTTACGTTGGATTGTTCAAGCTCTGGTTACTACAAGAGAACGAGGCCAAAGTTGTTGTCTTTTCTCTTCCTCATCACTCTTCTCTCTTGCTGCTACGTTTTGGCACCCCTTTTTCTTGGCCCTTCTTTCTCTTTCTCTCTCTTCTGTAAGTTTTTAATCTAATTAACACCAAAAAAATTTCTTTTTTCTTTTTTCTTTTTTCTTTTTTTTTTACATTTTTTTTCCTGTGTTTGTTTGTGTTTAGTGGTGTGTTGATATTTTTTTTCTTGGTTTTCAGACTCTCCTGTAAGTGAAAATGATGGGAACAAAGATGGGGTTGATGTGAATGGTTCTTTATGTTCTTCAGTTCCTAGTGGTAAGTTTTCCTATTCACTTTTTTCCTTCTAGCTAGGTTTTTTTTTTTTTTTTTTTGGGTCTAATTTATAGTTTGATTTTCCATGAATTCAATTTTAGATGTTTAGAATCATTTTATATCAACATAATGATTGAAAAAGTGTTTACTCATGAATTTTCTCTGCTTCAACAAAAATTAACTCACAAAACAAAAAAAGTACAGCTTGTTAGTTGATAACTCTGCTATTTTAAGCATGCTAACAGAAATTATAATTGTACCCATGGATATAGAAAATACTTTGTTGAGAGAGAGGAAAAATTCATTTCAGTGAATTCTAGGCGTTGTAGGAATTAATCTTGGGCTGAAAAAGATACCTTGATGCTTAAAAAATAAAAAAGCTTGCAAAATGATGGAATTTATTATTTATGTCTTTTAGTCAAACAAGTTATTGTGATTGGCTTTATTATTTGTTACACAAGTTTTTTAATCATAAATTTCAGAAACAAAGTTTATCTCCTTGTATCCTTATCATTTTCTTTAGATAATATTTCTTATTTCCTTGATTATGCAGGAACTATATGTTGTGACAGAAGTGGTTACCGTTCTGATATTTGTTTTATGAAAGGTGATATAAGAATTCAATCTTCTTCCTCTTCAATCTTCCTCTACAACTCAATAACCAACAAAAATGTTTCAAGCAATGTGAAATCCAAAAAAGTTGAACATGATGAGCTACTCCAACACGAAAAGATCAAGCCGTATACTCGAAAATGGGAAACGAGTGTGATGAACACAATTGATGAATTGAACCTCATCTCAAAGAAAGTGAAGTTGGACACAATTGAAGGTTGTGATGTGCAACATGATGTTCCAGCAGTGTTCTTCTCAAATGGAGGTTACACTGGAAATGTTTACCATGAATTCAATGATGGAATTATACCTTTATACATCACTTCTCAGCATTTCAAGAAAAAAGTTGTGTTTGTGATTCTTGAGTATCACAATTGGTGGATTATGAAATATGGAGATATCCTTTCGAGCTTATCGGATTTTCCACCGATTGATTTCAGAGGGGATAATAGAACTCATTGCTTTCCAGAAGCCATTGTTGGTCTTAGAATCCATGATGAGTTAACTGTGGATTCTAAATTGATGAAGGGTAAAAAAAGCATTGTTGATTTCAGAAACCTTCTTGACAAAGCTTATTGGCCTCGGATTCGCGGCCTAATTCGCGACGAGGAACGGAAAAGAGTTCGAGAATCGCAACTCTCTTCATCTCCATCATCAGAATTTTCGAAACAACATCATATTAACCAAGAGGCAGAACAAAATTCATTGAAGAAGAAACCTAAGTTGGCTATTCTCTCTAGAAGTGGATCAAGAGCTATAACAAATGAGAATTTGTTGGTCAAAATGGCAAATGAAATGGGGTTTTTGGTAAAAGTTCTGAAACCTGATAGAACAACAGAATTGGCTAAGATTTATAGAGAACTCAATTCAAGTGATGTTATGATTGGAGTTCATGGAGCTGCTATGACACATTTTCTGTTCTTGAAACCTTCTTCTGTGTTTATTCAAGTGGTTCCTCTTGGTACTAATTGGGCAGCAGAAACTTATTATGGTGAGCCAGCAAAAAAACTTGGATTGAAATACATTGGTTATGAAATTGGTCCTAGAGAGAGTTCATTGTATCATAGATATGATAAAAATGATCCTGTTTTGAGAAACCCTAATAGCATTAACATGAAGGGATGGGAATACACAAAGAAGATCTATCTTGATAGCCAAAATGTTACATTGAACCTTAAGAGATTCAAGAAAAGGTTGCTTAATGCTTATGAGTATACAGTCTCTAAGTCAAATTTGAAGGTTAAACATCAGCCACTGTAAATTTCAATTGTTTCATTTATTTTTGTATGTTTATGTTTATTCTTTGATGTGAAAAAATCAAACATTCTTGTGCATATAAAGACAAGGTGAGAAGTTCTTTGTGAGATATGTTTTGTACAGCAAACACTTGGAAATGTGTATACCATGATGTGTAAGTAAAAGCAACTTGTAAAATAAAGTGCATTTGGTTTTGCGTTTGTACAAGGTAATTCATTTCGAAACAAATATAAGTAACTTTTACATTTTGAATTTATGACTCGTCTCATTTGATTTGTTTCTGATCATACACCAAAATATAATTATATAATTGTATATCTAAAATAAAGAGAATAGAAGAAAAAATCTACTCTCTAGGGTAGAAGGTTTTAATCACACACACCATACATGAGATTTTGGAAGTCATCAAAAGTCTTATGATTATTCTTTGGATGATTGGTAGTGCATTTTGAATTTACACCTAACCTTCATTTGATTTGGTTTTAAACCACACACCAAAATTAGATTGTATAATAGGATTCAATTCAAATTTAATCTTCTACATATGATTCAAGTATAACTAGTATTTATTTTTATTATTTTTTTATTAGTTTTTACAATATTAATGATTAAATTCGAATACTCATACATGTATATATTTTCATATTTTCATATGCTTAGCATATCAACTGAGACATTTTTTTTTATTTATCTATCACATCACTTTTAATATTTTTTAAAATAATTTCTCTCTGTCTATAATTATACACTTATAATTTCTCTTTTTTTTAAACAAACTTAAAATAGAATATACTTCATGATTTAGAATTTATTATTGATATTCATTTATTGGGTAAGTCTTCGCAGTATGTTCCTTTGGGATTAAGCATGCATTTAAATCCATTGGCCAGCATATACCTTTGAAATTCAGATATGTATGCTACTTGGATCTGAGTAATGACACTTAAGATTTGAAGTAATTTATCTTCGTTAAATTATTCCATTTTCTAAACAAAAAAAAAAGAAAAAAAGAAAAAAGAAGAAGAATACTCCATAATGGGCTGGGAAATCTAAAAAAGTACTACATCACAGCAGCGAAAAGCTGCGACCAATTTGATGTTTAATTACAAATTTACCCTAAAAAACACTACGAAAATTGAAGGTTAAATTTTAGGGTTAAAAACATTTGTCACTTTAACTTTACTTCGGGTGTAATTTAGTATCAAAATTGTAAAAGTATATATTTTAATTTCTTTATTTTTTGAATTGTGTATTTAATTATAAAGTCATATTTACTGACGGTTTTATTGTCGCTAGCTAACTTGGTTAAAGTTAGCCACTAAATATGACTTTTGTAATTAAATATACACTTTAAAAATTACACGAGATAAAAATGCACACTTTAAAAGTTTTGTTACTAAACTGCATATGAGATAAATTTAGGCGACTAAAATATTTTTAATGTGCTTAATTACAGTTTTGGTCCCCTAACTTTATCGATCGTGCGATTTTGGTCTCAACTTTTAATTATACGATTATGGTTCCTCAACTTTTTTCAATTGCACGGTTTTGATCACTTCGTCCATCTTTCATCAAGAAGTTAATAGTTAATGCAGTCAAACTAATAAAATCAAGTGTGAGAAGGCACCAAAATCAAGCAATTGAAAAAGTTAAGAGAATAAAATTGAGCAAATAAAAGTTGTTTATATGAGTTTCACTGCGTTGACCATTTGTTTCTTAACGAGAGATTATCATAAGGACAAAAATTGTGCAAGTCAGAAAGTCAAGAAACCAAAAATTGTGCAATTTAAAATTAAAAAGAACAAAATCGCACAATTAAAAACTTAGGGGACAAAATCACACGATTGATATGATAATAATAAGTTGGAGAACCAACCAAATTGAAAATGCTGCATTTGCATTCTGGTTCAACATAAACCTGAAGACATGAGAATATCATATACTTTTTTCAGATTCATATATAAGCAAAATTTAACTAATTTACGTATATTAAGAAAGTTACTTAATTGTATTTAATTTTTTTTAGTTTCATGAAAAAGATAAACTTAAATTACTAAAACATTCTTTATAATATTTATTGCAAATTAGAAATGATAGCATTAAATAAATGGCACATTAAAAATAATAACATTCAATAATAAAAAATAGTCAAAATTTATTTATATTTTGGACCGAAAAACACGAGTTTTTTTTCCTTATATTCTAATCCAAAAATAATATCATACTAGGGATATACAAGTATTAAAACCTAGGCCTAATTCTTTCTGGCTATCATACTCTAAGTGATTTTGTTCTCTTTCTTAATTGTTTTTTTATAAGTTTAGATACTTATTTTTGTTTGAATTTAGAATGATAAAAAATTTAAAAATTTAATTACGTGGAAGTGTGTTCTAATTTTTGTTATGGGTATTCATGACCGAGCCTAGTCTCTCGACCCAATCTAGTTCAAGTTATTTAGACCAGGTTTAACACAGTTCATTTTTAATTTTAGAGTCAAATTTATGGAATTATATACTAAAATAGTTCCCGACTTTGTATTTTATAAGTCACTTTAGTCTCTCGCGAAATCAATCATTTTAGTTCCTGACTTTCACTATCATAGTCCCTGACTTTCACTATCATCGATCATTTTAGTCCCTGAAAGTTAGGGACTAAAATGAATGTTCGTTTTCAAGATTAAAGTGACCTGCAAAATGCAAAGTTAGGGGCTAAATTGACTTATCCGCATAAAGTTAGGGACTAAAGTGACTTATCTTCACAAAGTTAAGGACCGAAATGGTACATTACTTCAAATTTATGTTTAATTCATTGAGCAATAAGTCGAGATTGTCGAGTCATAGTCGAATTTAGGTTAATCTTAGGGCTACTCAACCCGGCCTTATGATTTTTATAGGATGTATTCTTTTTTTTATTCTATATTTTATTATTTTGTTGTTGTTTACTCTTATATTTTTCTAAAAAAAATTATTTCAGTGATGTATTCTTAGTATATTAAATATTTAGAAATTAAATAAAATTGTATGAATCCTTATATTTTTTTTAAATCAAAGATATACATATTGAGATGTATCCTCATATCATATGTTTAAATTAAATTGTATAAATATAAGTTTGAGTTGACCTGATCTCATTTTCTTTAATCGAATCTTAATTAAATATTATATTCTTTGGATTTCTTCGGGTCTAAAAAAAATTGACTCAATCTAAATTTAGAGTTAAGTAAGGAACAAGTATAATCCATCCTTACTCGTCTTTAGAGGTAGGTATACGGTTTACAGCACGCGAGCTGGCTGGCAAAACCCGCAACTCATGTGGTTTTGAGGCTGACTCAATGAGGATCATAAAGAGCCATCAAAACGAGCCATGACTTGCAGGCCAACTTGACTCGACTCGTAGCTAGGTGCGTTCGGTTGCAAAAATATTGGCTCGAACAAATTGATTCAAAATTATCTTGATTTGTTTAGCTCGCAAAAATTATGAGTTGAGTAGAGTTGGGTCGCAATGAGCTCGCTAAACTCGCAATTTTTTCGTTTGCTCTAAATACCCAAACTCAATTTTGGACCAAAAACTACCTAACCCAAAATAATAAAAAAACACACCCAACCCAAAAAAAAGAAAGGGAGGGTCACTCCTTTTAGTCTACACTTGAAACTTAAAAGTGGAACCCTAGAATTTCACTCTCTTTCTCTCACTTGCTGCTTGCTTTTTTCAATGTTCACCATCTTTCTCTCGTAGTCTCAATATTTACAAACTTTACTAATCATTGTTCATTGCTTGATCATAGAAACATTAAAATTGTTATTATAATGTGTGGTGAATCATGAATAATCTAATTTTATAATGTATTATAATTTTATAAGAGTAAAAATGTCATATTTTTTAGTTATTTTTATTTTTTTAATATCAATGCCAGTTTACTTAACTTATTGGTTTGTGTGAGTCGAGCTAACTCATTTTAAAGTTAGCTCGCAGTGAGCCAACTCAATCGAGTCGAACTAACTCGTTTTGTAATGGTTTCACTAAATAAAGATTATGATAGCTCATAACAAGTTTATATAGTAACGACATTCTAGGAAGGTAAATGCATGACCATAGTTGTGAAACTTGGACTAGACTAACCGATTCAATCGGTTAAATCAATAACCTAATACGTCGACCGTTTTAATGACCGAGCCGAATTTTATAACTACGTGTATGAGTGGCATGTTTGTCACGTGTGAAGGTAATCCTCGAATGAAGTAGTTAGTGTTGTGCAAGTGATGATACTTGTTTTGTTTGAGGACATTATTGCATGCTCAGTATGGCAATTCCATTAGAGCACATGTCATGTGATGTGATGTGTTAGGCTGATTCAGTGGGGTCCACTAACGGTTATCTAGGGATGGTTCGCTGCATGTGTTGTCGCCACCTACACTATTTCTTTTTTAATTTTTTTAACTTGTATATCTATAAACTCATGTTAATAATATTGCGTAGTTTAATTGATAAATATATAAGAATATATGTGATACATGTGTAAATATTAGATTTAATATTTGATTAATGTACCTTTTTATAAGTAAAAATAAATAAATGTTAATAATAATTAATTTTTTAAAGTTTAAATATATTTTAGATCTTTATAAAATATATTTTTTCTGTCATGGATTCATTAAAACAATAACTAAGAACACCAATGCTATCTCTAACAAGTCCATTATTATTACTACTTATATTTAATTATTTTAATAATATTTATTATTAAAATTTTATTTTTGTTAGTTAAGTTAAAAAATATATATTTAAAAAGGATAATAATATAATACATCTTAAAATAATAACATTCTCAAGCTAAGATTAATATGAAAACTATACCATTACCAGAACTCAATATATGTTATTACAAAAATCACTCATTTATATTAGTATACATTAATTTTTATTTTTATTCCATGTTAGGGACGACCAAAGGTCAAGATAAGTAAAGCCTTGGTTTCAATTTTTTAAAGAAAATAAAAATGTTGAAAGTAAATGTTTAAAATAACATATATAATTAAAAAAATATGTTAATTGATGTATGTGCTTAATTATATGAGAAGAGTTTATATTTTTTTAGTATATATTGTTTATAAAATGATATATATATATATATATATATATATATATATATATATATATTAACAATTTAAAAAATTAGAATCTCATCAAACAAAGTTAAAATTAAAATTAATAAACTTCTAATTATAATCACTAATAGTTCAATAATAATTAAATTATTTTATTTTATCATTGATTAAAAAATTTTAAATAAAATTTAATGCAATACTTTAATAAGTAAAACGTGGAAGAAAATAAAATCATTAAAAGATTATTTTCAAAGGCCTCATTATCAAATTCCTTTAAATCTATATTTATGTTGAGACACCCTGTTTCATGTTCATTTTGACATCTAACTAATTTTAATTTGATGTTTTAGTAGGTCAAATGAAATTATATTCTCATTTTAGTAAGCCAAAATAAAGTACTCTCTCCCTTTTACAGTGAAAGTCGTTTAAATTTTTTCACAAAGATTAAGAAAATAATAAACATCATAATGAATGAAATAAATTTACGGAGTTACCCATAATAATGATCTATCGTAAATGAACTTTGATGGCCAAATGGTAAAGTTGATGAATTTGTTAGACTTGAGAGTATTTCAAAACAAAGTTTCAGTATTTTCTTTTTGAGAAAATTTCATGAAAATTTATCATATCTTCGTAATGATATAAAATAAAGTGTTAGAAACTTCATATTGGTTAATTATATGGCTGTCGTAGAATATATAAGTGGTGTGACAATAATTATTTTATGAAATTATCATAGTCTATCATAATAATAATAAAAAAGATATTTGTTTGGACTTGAGAGAAGTGTTAGAAGTTTCACTATAATAATAAATAGTTTTACTTTTAAGAGAGGAGCAATTTATTAAGACGCGCTCAAGACACGAAAGTTACACTTATCTCTCATCTATAAAAAAGGCTTTATCCTACTCATTTTGATTATCTTTTCGTCTTAAAACAAATTAGTTTCCAACTGTTGAGTGAAAACAGGTTTAGCACACTATAAAAGGTAAATTTGGAGTAAGAGTACAAGGAATTATTGTCGAGTGAATCACTAAATTGGTCCTTAATATAGTAGGCATCGGTCACTTTATTCTTTGACTTTATTGAAGTTAATTTTTAGTACATATCTTTATAAAATGTCATTTAATTTAGTCCACTCTAAATTAAGTAACTCATTTTATTTTTTTTAAAGTCAAGGTCTAAAAATTAATTTCGATAAAGTAATAAACTAAGGTGACCGACATTAATTTCATTATTATCCTCCACATAATGTGATGGGATGCTCTCGAGAAGAGTATGTTATAAGTTAGGTGAGACTCTTCTGCAATAAAAAGATACCTTAAGCAACCAATTAATTAATCACTTAGCAACCAATTAATTAATCACTTAGTGTATAAATCAACTGGTGCCGTTGAATTCAAGTTCTAGATGCATAATTGCATTATAAAAACTTTTTTGATACGTTCACATAAGTGGACCATCTTGATTTTTTTATTTTTAGAAAAATATTAACGTGCACTCAAGAAAGGGATGCGAAAGTGAGTGATAAGCCATTAGTTTGATCGCCAAAATCAAATATTGATAAGATCATTTTTAGCTCTTATCAGAAGAACTAAAGAAAAAAACTCTCAAATTAGAGAAAACTCATATTTTACTCAAAACTCAACTTATCCAATCCAATGGATTACAAAGACTACCTATTTATAGGCGGAGTGAAATGCTCATACATTGCATTTTCACTGCAAATTCCACTAAGTATTCAAACTTCTACTCACTAGTGCACCACTAAACTTAGTGTTTCACTAATAAACTCCCACTATATCAATATGACTTAGTGGCTCTCAAATATATTAAAAACACACCAAAAAGAGACTAAAAAACACTTTTAAAAATCAGCCTAAATATTTATACGAAAATTACATAAAAGTGATAAAGTAAACTTAACAACTTCAATCCATTATTGCCTATTTAATTATTTTGTGAATTTGAACTTTAAATTATTATCTTCTAATTAGATTCAAAACATTAATCTTTATATTTTTCATGCCTTGGCTGATTCATATCATTTCCTGCCTGAATTACCCTACTCATCAGACTCATGTGATTTGGTCAGACCTGTTGTCCAAGATTGAGCATGTGGCCAACTGGAATTTAGCTTCAAACTCGGTATCATACAATTCGTGGCTTAATTTAGAGATTCATTGATTCAAAAAACTTAATTATTACTTAAATTCAGAAACATTGCTTGAGTCAAGGTATGCTTGAATTGATAATTTGAACAACAAAGAATGGTACACTTCGAGTTTATGTGATGTGAATCACTATGTTCCATGGCTGAAATTGACTTGAATCTTGTCATTTGGTAAACAAAATAGAAATTAAAATAGAAATTTGCAAGTGGATAAAACGGATAAACTTGCAGCATAAAGTTGAAATTTTTATTTTGTTTTTGCGTTTGTGATCTTAATTCTTCATAATTACAAAAACGCCCTTGGGAAAAGGCAAATAATTCTACATGTACTAACTAAATTCTTGGTCAGGAAACAAAATCTCCCACAAAATTGGAGCTTGTCCTAAACTAGAGTCAGCATTTTCGACATGCTTCGAGTCAAAGCACCACTCTTGCACTGCATCTATTCTATAGCCACCGTTTTGAAGTCTTGGTCTCTGGATACACCGGAGGAGGCGTTCTAGCATTTCTTTCCTTGTTCTCATCTATAAAAACCACACAAAATCTATGTATTTAGTATATACATCATAAATACATGGCTATCTTTCATAAATAACTCATATTAGTCTCCAGTTCACGCAATTTGAGATGTCTGTAGAGATTAATGTGCTCTGCAAGTTACAAAGTCTAAAGATTGATATGAACTTGGTGTGGAAGTTAAGGAACTGAAGTTAACTCTTTCATCTTGATATCACAGAGAAATGGGAAATGGCAGTTCTAGAGGTTTAACTTACAGGCTACTGGCTTCCCTCCAAGCGAAGATCTGCGCAAGCTGTTTGGCCCGGATGGAATCCCCGTTAGAGATTGCCTCCTCCTTGCTTTCTCAACAGCTGATACCGGTGATTTCGCTTGACTTGTATAACCACCGCCCCTGATGGGTGACTTCACTTCAACCATAACTGGTTGGTTCCTGCAAATTTTTCACAGTGGAAGATTAAGTAAAAGTAAAACACATTGTCACCAAATGAAAGTTATGCTTAAAACATAGTTAAGTTAACACTTAACAGATACCTCTTATCAGGGCCATTAATCAGTTTCCCAATAGTTCTCAATGATCTTCTTATCTGGGATCCTTTTCCATTTGTGCTTCTATTCACCTTTGTTGTTTGTGAATCAATGCAAGATGAAAGGTCACCATTTGCATCAATTCTATCTAGCATTGATTGTTCTGGTGTCTGAGGTAGTTTAAGGGGATGAATTTGAACTCCACTGTCTACTTTTATCAACCTCTTTTGATAGGAAATGCTTGTAGGACTTCGCGGAGCTTTCAAATTCGAATGGCCATATGGCTTTGACACTGTTTCTGGATCTTGCATTGGATGATATTTCTGTACTGTCACTGGCTCATACTGTAAAGTTTTGCTTAGGTCAGCTGATGCTTTTGGTTGCAGAGTCTCTTTCTTGATGGTTTTTGAACCTTCCAAGCTCAGTCTCCTTGAACGAGGTGGCAAAGGTGATTTGCTTCCGGTTCTTTCCTCAGGGTTCACAAGTTTGTCGGTCTTTGTGGTGCTGCAATTCTCAATGCTAAGTCTTCGAAGGCGCTGTGGAGTTATCTCTAATGGAGTGTGTGGCTCTTTAGTTCTACTGAACATTGCTCTCTGAGCTTCCTTGTTTGCCAATGCAATCTTCAGGTTCTCAACCTAACATTCATGCAAAATAAAGGGAAAAAAAGTTAAGACAGCCTGGATGGAAGTCACCAAACAGCTTGGCTTTAAGCAAATGAAAAGCACATTTCGTTCAGCTAATTTTAAAAATTAAACATGCACAAAGTTACCTGTTCTTTAAGTTGCATAACCTCGTTGCTTTCTTTGTTCAAACGAGCTGCCCCCAACTCCACAGTGGAAACACGCTGCGCAAATTTTAGAGTAGTCACTGTTTCACCAAAGGAATCCGCTTCCGGACTAACATGAGCAAACATTAATGTTTTAGCATGTCCACCTAATGCAGAAAATTTCCGAGGGAAAAGACAGTCATTACTCATTAGCATATTTTTCATAAGGTAAAAGATCATTTGAAGAGAGAATGAAAAAGATAGGACAGTAGTGTCTACCTAAGGAGTCCTGTAAAAGAAGTGTGAGTTTGCTGTTTCTATAAGGTATGTGAGAATTCTTTTGAGCCAGAGCTGTGATCACATCTCCCAAACAAGAAAGAGACTTGTTGATGAATTGAGCTTCCTTTAGTCTTTCGCCTGTAACTTCAGACTTGTCGACACGTTCACTTCCGGCAAGGTCTACTAAGTGCAGGCAACTGCGAATTGTGCTCCCAGATGTATCTTTGCCATGAACATGCACAGTAAGTACACTGAGACAAATTGCACAGCCATATCAGTGCCTAAGCTAAACTCAACTAATTTAGTAGAAGGGAATGTAGTTATTAGAACTTGCGAAAATTGAAAACTCTTACTCACCTGTGGGAACGACTACTTCTGTTGTTGATTGCAGTGGAACTGACCGCACGGTTAACCTCACCGAGTTTCATGAGGGTCATAACATCAGTTGTAGACTTAACAGATCGCAATCTAGCATCAGGAAGGCTCAACCCGTCATCATTGCAGCTCCGGATCTCTAATTTGTTGTCTGTTTTGTCCTCAGCAAGTAGGTCTCTCACTTGTTCATTGTAAATCTCAACCATCTGTACATAAATGTCATACGTTGTATTGTCCCTTCTTTCATTGGACATTTGAAACAGATCATTAAGAGCAAGATAATTGATTCCCATATCCTTAGATGTTCCACCAGAAGGACCACTCTGCAACAAGAAAGAAATAATATTAGATGGAAGCATCTTGGCTTGCATTGGCAAAGATAATACAAAACAACCAATAATGTAATTTTCCTACCAGAGATGCAATTTTGATTATGATTTCATCAATATATTAAAATCAAGTCAAATAAAATATTCATGGTGCAACTGAAGCAGAATGATACTAGTTATCTTACCATGGTATGAGTCTTCCCAGATCCTGTTTGACCATAAGCGAAAATACAAACATTGTAGCCATCCATCACGGATCTAATTAATGGTTGAGTGTCCTTATAAACCTCATCTGAGTACAAAAAATAGTGAATTTCAACAAAGGATGCAATGAAGAGGAAAAAAAATAGATAGTCAAATTGGTGCACAGATTCTGTGATGTTAGCTTGAAAGATATACCTTGGCCAGCTGTAGGACCAAAAACTCGATTAAACTGAAAAAGTTTCCTTCCATCCTTAAGTGTTTTTGATGGATCGATAATGAATAGGGAACCATCTTCCCCAATGAAATTGACAATATTCTTGGATTCATCCCGGAATGAGGGCCTAATTCTGCAGTAAACTCGAATATTACCTGAGTAATTTGAAATTTGAAAAAGAGACAAAATTAAGTTAGAGGACAAGAGATATGAAAAAAGAAAGTGACCCTTAAATATATAAACATAAATAAAAGTTAAAGCTTATCAACCTTTCAAATCTTGAACCATGTTGTATAGTTTCCTATTCTCTTCTACTACTCTGTGATATCGAAGAGCTTTGGTTGACATGTCCTGTATTTGACATCCTGAATTCATGAAGCAAAACAAAACCACACTCTATCAACAGAGTTTTCAGAGGTAATATAATGTTATTTGTATAAACAGGTAAACAAATTTAAAAAAAAAGAATCAACTGTTTCCAAAACACCAATACATTTCTTGAACTTGATCATTATCTTGTTAACATTTATCTTCAAATTCATCAAAAAGAGACATCCACTCACCTAAAAGTTTAATGAAATTTAAAATCATTGGATTATATATGGTGGATGACTGTCTCATTTGCATAAGCAAAAACATGGCATCCCTTTAAAAGGTCTGCTGAGATATAACCAATCAAAGTATAGAAAGAAAAACAACTATATCTTATTTTTTGGCAACAATGACGTAAAAATAAGAAACTCATGTGAAGTTAATGGTTAATCATACCAATATCATTAAAAAATCTCTGAAACTGTGACTGCATCTCTTCAAACTCTTTCTTAATTTTCAATTTCAGAGCCTTGAGATCCTGGGGAAAAAGAAAGAAGCACTATGTCAATCAATATATAGTAGACCTCTGTAATTCATGCTTTTGCCAATGTTATCCACTAAACTATCCTTTATGTTCTACTGGGAACAGAATGTTTGAAATAACTAGATTTCAAATAGATTAGCTACTTTTCTGCTGTTTGTTAAATTGCTTCTTACTTCTAACTATGCAAACAAGCTTCACAGATTCCTACCTGAATTTCTTTCTCCTGCATGTCTAACAGATGCTCCTGATTGCAGGTGCATTTTCTGGGGCATGCTTTGCAATGCTGTACAAAGCACACAATTGCACATGGGTTAGGCAAGCCGATAACAATATTAAGATCTAAATGCCGTAACAGTACAAAATAAAATAAAACTTTCATTATGAAGTGAAAGAAATTTAATTGTTAGTCCTTTTCAATTTTCAGAGTTGGCAAATGTTAGCAATGTAAACTATGATAATCAACTGAATTCCTTTTCTCAAAACAAATATACTATATATATTGCTATTGAAAATCTTTAATTAACGATTGTTTAGGAAACACTTGTATGAACTACGAAAGTAAAGTAATATCACAAACAAAAGAAAATGGTACCTTGGAAGATTCAGGTGTGGAAGTGGAATGAGGTGGTAAGATGCTCCTTTCTTTTACAAAATCCTTTGGCAACAATGGCAACTGTGTTCATTTCAAAAAATTAATTTTTATGCTAAATCTCAAACAAAAAGCATTGGCAAAGAAAAAAATAATTGACAACAATAGTTGGAATTATCTTCCCAAATTATTTAATTGTTTTCATCATAATAAAATAAGCCAACAATTCTATATCTATACAAAAGCATATTTCAGTTGTCCTTTAACATGTTTTACCAAAAAACATAATCAAAATTCAAAATGTTAAACATGATTTGTCGATTAAGAAATTATTTCCCCGAACATGATTCGGTGTACATCAAGAGTTTATGAATTTGATTGATATGACTTTGATTGACAAGGGGTATTCTTCGGCCCAAATAGAAAGATGACTGTTTTCAAAATTATTTATTGTACCTTCACATCATTTGCATCATGAGGGCTAACCAATACTAATGCTTGTCTAGAATTTAAAGGATTAGGTTTGAACATCTCAAACTAACCTCATTGAACTTTGTCGCTGATTGTTCTTCAGAACAAAACGCCATTATCTGATTAAATAGCTTTACTGGATCCTGCAGTGAAGACTAAATAATTAGGATAGAAAATACTAGATAACTAGTAAAACTTTTGAAGATCTTAAGGTATTGAATAATTTTAATTTCAACAATATACTTTCCCTTTTTTGTTGTTTAATAAGTGCCATTTGGACACTCCACATTACCAGGAGCCTAATTTAATTAAATTAAACTCATGGATGGATAAAACTTACCATAGCAGAGTGGTCGTTACGAAGAGAAGCAAAAATGCTTCCGTCAATGTTTTCTTTGGCATCTAACATACGGTCAACCAGCATCTTGGCAAGTGATTCCACAATTTCTGCTGCATCCAACAAAGACAATAGCAAGAATACAATTATCCAATTGCGAATGAGAGTATAGAAACAGTAGGATATGGTAATTTTTTCTTTTCCATTTGAAAGAGATGAATGATCATGAGGATTTAAATTAAACCAGCTCAGGATGTACACAACAAGGGGGAGAATTTCTTTATGTACGTTTTCAACACAAATAATTTAATTTTTCCAAGCTACCTTCATAGAGTTTGAAAATAAGCGATTATTTTTCGAGAAAAGATCTTCCCCAACATGCACCGAGCTTAACCTTTGATAAACTCTTTATCATTAGTTTCTTTATCCAACAGTTTCTATCTACTATATTAGAACACAAAGTTATTGTTGGAGTAAAATTTTACAATTTTAGCAAATTGTACACGCTTTACATTATCAAGGATCATATATAAGATCTCCATGATCCCAAACTAACTAACTTCCCAAAGTACAAAATGGCAACTGGCAAAATCAATATATAGACTGAGTGATCAAACCTTCAGATGTTTGTAAATTATTCTCAGCTGGAGATGTTTTTTCCATTGTGGCTGGCAAATCCAAGGGTCGACATGCATCAGAGGAAATTGCAGCTGTGGCTCTCGAATGCATTCTACTAGTTGACTGCATAAGTAAAGGGGATTTTATGTGTTTGCTGGATCCATTCTGATTGTTCATTTGCTTCAACTCTTGAAACGATTTAAGCGCTAGAATACAATCAACCACTTTTCCTACTGAACCCATCTCAAGACTATCCTGAAAATTAATAACCAATGCACTTGTTCACACATACTCATCTATAATCAAAATTCAAAAACATGAGCAGCAAGATATACACATGCAAATTTACTCGAACAAGCACTACACTTCTTCAAATTAAACCTTTTGCACATACATCAAAAACGAACTACTCATTTTGAGATTACACCATTTGCACAAACAATCACTTTGGTATTTAAGCATGCATATGGAAAATGTGCAAGCTATGAATAACATACCCTTTCAAGATCAGAAGCTTCGAAAGCCGGAAGCTTTAACTTTTCAACCGCAAATAGAAAGTTGCGGACATTTTCGAAATACTGATAGGCAGGCAAAGGCTGGGAATCCCAGGTAAATGATTGAGAAACTACTTGAGTATCCACAACCTTCAACAAAACAAATTAATAACATCAAATGTGGTATAATAAAAATCAGACAGTGACTTTTTTTTTGATCAGCAAAAGGAAATATAAATTAATAAAAGAAAGCACAAGAAGTGCTGCAATACACATAAAAGTTTAAAACATAAACAGGAAACTGACAAAACACTAACAAGAGAGCAAGAGGCTGGACACCTAACCCCATAACAGGACTAGATGACTACACTAGGAATAACACAACACCTTACTCTTTACAACATAAAAACAACATAAAATCCAAAGCAGAGGCAATACTAATAATTTATGCAATGGGAGTGAAGAAAACCCACAAACAAGGGTGACACCACTCTGAAAAACAAAGCACTGCAAGCCAGGAAACTAGCGAGAGACTTCCAGCAGAAAAACGTCATTTCCGCCACCAAGAGCAAAAGAAAATCAGACAGTGACTAACATATATGATAAATTATGAATTCAATATACAATTCAAATTAGAAAAAACTGAGTCTGATATGGTATCACAATACCTTAGGCACTATTCCTGGATGAATCTTGTTAATGGCGTTGCAAAGAATCAAACCATTTCTCAAGCAAGAAACCAATTCTCTCTCTGAGGGTTTTTTAGATATACCTAGAGGACCCACTTGGCTTTCTAGCCACTGAGTTGCTTCATACCTTCTCCATGCTGCACAATTTATTGTAACACTCTCTTGAGACAAATCAATAGAACAGGAAAATAAAAAACAAAATGAAAATCTTCCCCTGTAATCAAACATTAAAATCAAAATGAACCCTACCTGCTTCTTCAGCTTTTCTTGAAGCCATGTGTAAATCATGAACCCCATGTCTTGAGCAATCCCCCGTGAGCATGATTAACAGAAGAAACCCCAAATCTCGACCCTGCAAGTTCACACGAAAATGATCACACAGAACGGGACAAAACCCCAAGATAACAACACATTTTCGCTCGAGAAAATGAAGTGCGCACCGAAGCTGAAGAAGCAGAAAGGAGAAAACGAAGCTGAAGAAGCAGAAAGGAGAAAACGAAGAGCGTACAAAGAAAAAGGGATATTGTTTTAAGAGTCTTCGGCAAAAGACTCAGAAAAGTGAGAAAACAGAGAGATTATTGGAGCGGTGGTTTCTTTGTGGAGTTAGAATGAGGCTGTGTGAGGCATTTGCAAATCGTAACGTTACTGGATTTTGAATTCAAAATGGTAGGCCACGTTATGGGTCCGCAGACGAAGCTTTATATCCCGTCCGTTTTGCATACTTAGTCAACAGATCAAACGGTTTATATTTTAATTGTGATTGTGAAGTAAATAATAAGTCTGGTCAAAATTTGTGTATAAAAAAGAAATAAATGCTCATAACATAAATAATTTCAAAGTGAGTAAAAAATTAATTATGATAAAAATTAAATATTAGTTATATTTAATCATTATAATAATAAGTATTTTTTTAATTTTTTCTATTTAATTATATTAATTATTTTGAAATTCACATTAAATTGCTTCTCTAAATAATTATTTTTTCTTTTAATTATTTTTAAAAAATTAAAAAGAACTCTAAAATTTCACAAAAGTAAATCTTTATTTTTAATAAAATAAAAATTTAATTTTTAAAATAAACAATAACAAACGAATTTAAAATCTTTTTAGAAAAAAAAGTTTTTACGTTAAATTGATCAAAAGCTAATGACTAATGAAAATAATAGATGTTGGGAGATTTCATTTAACTATTTTGAATTGATTTAAATTTTATATTTAATAAAATTTCAATTTCTTTAGGTATTATAAAGTGTGTAAAATTATTAATTTCAAGATATTTTTGCAAAATGCATTATACCAAAATTACGTCACATTTGTTAATTCAAATATTAAGATAGCTTTTGACAGACGTATTTGAAAAGAATAAAATAGAATATTGTGTACTGTTTGGTATACCAATCAAGAGAACTGTAAATGGGACAGATTAGTTCCACTAAAAAGGTGAAACGGAAGAAAACAAAGTAGAACACACAAAAGAATTATCATTATTTCATAGAGTCATTTTTTTATTAACAAAATAATATATATTTAAATTTCTTAAATCTTATATTTTTTTCAACTAAAAAATATTTTTTAAAAAAATTTACATAATGAAAATATATTCAACATAATTTTTTTTAATAATTGTATTTATTGAGAGAAATTTATATTTAATAATTTATTTTTCATAAAATATTAATACAAAAATTAATATATTTTAAACTTATTATTTAGTTATACTCATAATTTTAAAAATAAAAATAAAAAAAATATACTATTTTATTTTTCCTTTAATTTTATACAATAAAAGTTTATATGTATTACAAAAAATATTTTCTATATTTTAATCCGCACTAAATACAAAATAATACATATGGTCTTGTTTCATGATCACCAAACACAGTACACGAGGTTATGTTCTGTTCCATTTCGTTTCGTTCTATTCCATTTTTTTAGTTATATACCATTATCAAACGCTACCTAAAATACTATTATATGTTGGTCTATTACCCTAAAAAAGTAGAATAAATGAATAAAATAGTTTTTTATTGTGTGATTATAATTTAAAACGGTCTTTGACTAATAAGATCAAGTAAAATGGTCTCTGATTCAATCTTCTATCATTCAAAATAGTTCTTGACTTCCTCTGTCATTTAAAATGATTTCTGACTGATAAGACCAAGCAAAATAATCCCTAAATCTGTCTCATGTCATTCAAAATGGTCTTAACTTTATCCTCCTTCATTCAAAATAGTCATAGTCACTGACTTATAAACATAAGGCAAAAGATCTTTGACTTTATAAGCTAAGCCACCTCATCTTTGATTTCCGCAATCTTTTGCCTATATATGTCGTCAAGCTACCACAAGATTGTTGGATCTGTCAAGTCAGAGATAATTTTGAATGACACACGATAAAGTTAGAGACCATTTTGAATGATGGGCAATAGCCCACATGGTCATGTATCAATCCTTCAAGGCTTGAGAGTTGGAAGGTCAAATGTTCGAACCTTGACAGTGACAATTTAGTTTAGGATATTAGGAGTTAGTTTTGGATCAGTGTATGTGTTTAGGGATGAGTGTGTGCGCATTTGTCGAAAAAATAAATAAATTGAATGATGGGAAACAAGTCAGGAACCATTTGGTTTGGTCTTATTAGTCAGTGACCATTTTGAATGATGGTCACAAAGTTAGGGACCATTTTAGTCATTTATTCTATGGGCTTTGCTATTCATTGCCCTAAGGGCAATGATTAAGCAACTCATGAATAAAAATTTAGTTTTAAAAAGTGTAGAATATTTAATGCTATAAAATTATTTATAATTTATTTTAAATACAAAATTTCTATTTATGAATTGTTTGGATAGCAAAACCCTTATTTCAATTATTACATGCAAGTTCTTTTTTCATATTTTATATTTTATTTGAGAAGTTATATATCATTGGCAAGATAAATATAAATATATGGGGCAATTTTTTATTGTCTAAAAATAATTAATTTTATGTAAAAAAATAATTGGTTTTAAAAGTGGGTAAAAAATTGATTTTTTAATTGATCATGATAAAAATTAAAAGCTATTTATATTTGGTTATATATTGAGAAAGTATAATCATCTTTATAATTTTTTTTTTCTAAAGTTAATTATTTTGAGAAGTAGTACAAAATAAGTTATTGAAAAAAAGACAAAAATCTAATTATTTTTTGCTTGTGACTATTTATAAAAATAGAGACAAACTTTTTAAAAATTCTCAAAATTTTTTATTAAAAAGTGATCATTTTATAAAATAAATAATAACAAATGGGCTCTGTATATTGTAACTAAAAAAATTAGCTCTATATATATTTAAACGAAATACTGTTTTGTTTTTATATGCTTAAACGAAATACTGTTATGTCACCTTAAATTATTTTTTTTTAAAAAAAGTACCATATATTTATGTGATTTTAGAAGTAATAGTTGTTAAAGTGATTCTATTGTCATTCTTTTTTGTTTATTGTCACTCTTTTTATTATTTTAATAATATTTATATATTAATATTTTATTGGTTGAAAAAGAATTTTTAAATTAAAAAATATTAATAAGGAGTGACAATAAATAAAAGGGAGTGACAATAGACTCATCCTAATTGTTAATTATTATTGTTATACTATTTATGAAAACATCTACAAAGATATCATACTTCCGTCAATACATCGTGGAAGACTATTTGAAACTTCATACAATCTAGTGTAAAAAAGTTTCAAAGGTCAACAATTATTATGTTTTTTATTTTTGTATAATTTTGCAAAGATTAAAAATATAAAAATAGAAAGTTTTTATAGAAAATCACATCAAAATTAATGGATTTTTATATTACAATGTATTTAGAACATATTATTTTGTAAGTGCTTTTTTAGAAAAAAAATTGAGAAGATTTGCAACATGTTTGGAAAAATAGGTGAAAGCCTTGGATTAATGTTATATTTATATATACATTTATACAAATGAAAAAAGCTTTTTAAATTTAAGCTCTTTGTTAAGCATGCTCACAAGGAGTTTGTTCAGAAATTGTACTCACTTCGATGATATTTTCACTTTAAAGAAATTAGTCTTTGCATATCGATTAGGGGATATCCTTGATGCACAAAAAGAAAAATCTAATTTCATATTTTGTTTATTTCCGTCAATCTCTTTGTTTTGAATTTAGCTTTGATCAAAATTACTTTTGTTTCCACTAGTGTTGAATTGCATGTCGATGAGAGATATCCTTGATGAGGGGTTGTGTCTGCTTGTCTCAATGAAAGTCATGGAAATTATTTGCAATTCAATAAGTCCGACATTTGTGGCAGGTAGTGTGGTTTTCTATTATTTGAGCTATGTGAATTGGTAGGAATAATTCAATATTTAAAGGTGCCCCTCAGAAGTAACAATCCATTTTTGATCTCATTGTTATTCGATTTTGGTCATAGTTGAAATCCAAAATTAGTGACTTATCTCTCTTTTCTTGAAGGGCTAAGGTGCTCACGAGCATGCTTAAGTCGTGTTGCTACATAGTGTAAATTAATAGTGGCCAGCTACTTTATTTTTCATTGTTGTATTTTGCCTTGTAGCAACTATGTGTGTTTGGGTGTTTTTGCTTTGTTTGGATTTTTCTTTGACTTGGTGTATTTTCTTAGGACTTATGGTACTTTTGTTTAATTCAAATTGGCTTATCTGAAAAACCTACAACGTCAATCAACTAAAAATTTGTTTTTGGTTAAGTAGAGTTATTGGGGTTGTACATGAGTAATAACTATATGTCTACTATTACTCGATATTAAAAATTAATTTATTACAAATATATCCAAACAAAAAATTAATTATATTATGATTAATTATCTAATAAAAAATTAGCGCAATAATTAATTATATAAATAATCAATTATTGAAACACTTTTTTATAATTAATCTAAACATAAACTTAATACTTTGTTTTTTTTAGTGATTTATTTTATTTGAGGTACACATGAGGGGTTAAAACCCCAAAACTAGAAGACTAGGACCTTACAAGGCAAGGAAATGACACGCCTACGCTATCACACCACAAAAGCCTCCTACAAAGTGGATGAACATCAGGAAAGACATGAAGATCCACTGAGAGAGAGTGAGATAAGTTTGCAAGACAATCAACGATTGCATTAGCTTCGCGATACGTATGAGAAATCACAAGCCTCCACCTTTTACGCTTAAACTCCATGATAGAGTCGAGGATGGGAGCATAAGCATGAGTATGAACATATCCCTTTGTTATGAAAGACACAACCAAGTAGGAATCGGTTTCTACCCAAAGCTTACGAATCCCACGCTCCCAAGCTTGTTCAATTGCTGTAAGAATGCCTCTCAATTTCGCGCACAGAACATAAACATAAACATTTCCCAGATTATACGAGAAGCCAACCACCCAATCTCCAGCATCATTCCTATTAACCCCACCACACCGTGCTGCTGAATGAAGATGAACGGACTCATCTACATTAGCCTTAAACCAACTAGGGGGGGGGGGGGAAGAGCTAGGTGACCAAAATCTGCTTGTAGCTAGGCACTAGATGACGTAGGTGCTAGTTAACACTTCCATGGTGATACTGCAAGTACCAATCAGCTTTCCTCACGATCGGTGCACCATCAAAGGAGGTCTTGTCATGTATAAGAGAGTTTTGGGCTCTCTAAATAAGCTAGATAAGGATCGCAAAGCGAGTAGACCAATTAGCTTTCTAGTAAAAATTTTGATCTTTGAATTCTTAACCTATACAAAAATTATACACAATAATTTTTTTTTGTTATAATACTTAATTTTTTTTTCTAGAGTTGGTCTAGAAATTTTATTAGTCAATTAGACCTAAAGTCTTAACTAGATTTTTTATATTTGACTTTCGGTTAAAAAATAATGATTTTTCTAACAAATCAAAAGTGAATGGGTTTTATTGGTAATTTATAAATTGCCAATTGAAAACTCATTAAATGTATATCTATTTAAGTCAACTATTTTTCGGAATACTATCAAAGTTAATTCTTAAAATAGTTTATGAGATGGTTATCGTGCTTGAAACTTTTGAGTATCATTTTTTTTATAATGATTCTTTTGTTTAAAGGAACAAAATGTCAAAGGCATAATAGACCACATTACCTCAAGCAAATACAACATGATAACAATCAATACACAAATAAGAACCCAAAATATTACGGGAACAACATATATCACACTAAACCTTAGTTCTGCTTGTTATCAAATAAGAAGGCATAATAAACTTATATGTTATATCTTTTTTGAAGTACAACAAGATTCCAAAATATAATCATGTCAAACTAGATAGTGCAGCAAAACACAACGAGATAGGAAAAATAAAACAAGTATGCGTGATTAGTTACACGTGACTTTTACAAATACTAAAAAACATAAACAAGAAACCCTTATACCCCCCGGTCTTCCAATCTTGAAACTTTGCCTTGCAACTTATATTTTTAGCACATGAAAAACATCCTACTTTAAAGATGGATCTGGGGTCTCTATGTAAAAAGGGTGAATGTAGAAGATGAAGGTAAAGGAAGATGGTGAGAGAAGTGGGTAAAGGATATACAAACTACTACATAGAGGAACCCAATATTAACATAGAGCAAGATAAATGAGAGGGGTTGAAGACAAGGAGGAGAGGGGAGAAAAAAACCCCTTTCCTCGTGGAAAAGCTTATTCCTAAGACCAAAGGAGCTCCCATACTTGGAGGAGAAGGACATTCCCACAATGTATGTTGGTTGGTGCACAGTCTCAAGAAGGGGGTTGAATTGGGGCTCTATTAAAACTTTTGTTCATTCAAAATTAGAACTTCAGATTGAATCTGACGTTAGATTCTCAAGTGGACTACTTGAATCTTATTCCATCTTTGGTTAGATTGTTAGATATATAAATGTGATATGAATTCTAACTTATAGATTTAAAGATTTCAGTTTCAAAAACAAATTAATCCGTTTGAAGAAAACTTAGATGTGAGTGTTTTAAGGGATATAAAATAAAGGATGCTCAGATCAGACTTTAGATTTTGAAGTGCTTAAATAGTTATAATCAGAGTCTGACACAAAATGTTTAACCAATCTAAAATGCTTTCATACCTTTGTCTTCAAGAAACCCTACTTGATTCTCACCATATCAGCTACATATAAAAGATGACTTAAGGATGGAATCCTAAAAGTCAACTGCATTGTAATGAGTCTACCCTCCTCATGAGATCTATTTAGCAGATATGAGAGAAATTTCATAGCTAGGTAAAGAGGTAGGGATAAAGGAATAAAGGGTCCCCCTGTGTGAGATCTTATGAGGGATAAATTTCCTACTCAAATGACCATTTATTTTGAATTTATATGATATTGAAGACACACAAAGCATTACCTTTAACCCAATACAAGTGGAAATCAAATTACTGGAGGCACTTCTTGAGAAAACTCCATCCTAGCCAATCATATGCCTTGCTCATATCAACTTTGACAGCTATATAACATCTTCTTGTTGAGTGGTTTAGAAAATGAAAGGCTTCATGAGCAATTATTATATTATCTTTCATTTCCCTTTCTTCAATAAAGGTTCTCTGGGAGATTCAATCATTTATATATATTTTGAGTCAATCCACAATCATTTTTGCTATAATTTTATATATGAAACTGTAGAAACTAATAGGCTGCAATTGATTTAAATTTTTAGGACAGAGTTTTTGGAATAAATACAACTTAGGTCTCATTCACATAATATTTCACCAGCTTCCAATGCCTTTTAAAAAAGAGTCAGTTGAATCCATTAAGTCTAGGAGCCTTTAACTATTGAAATCTCTCCATAGCATCTTTGAAATCTATCCATTTGAGATGATACAATAGGCCTAAACCCATCATTTTCAAAAGGGTGAAGTACCTCATTGAAGTATCCCAAACAACACCATTCATGTGAGCTGTCACAAAGTAGATTTAGTAAGTTACTCCCCTCCTCCGTTGATATCTAGGATCTATATAGATGAACATACAGTTCCACCAAAACCCTTTACTTTTTTTAGGTGAATCAAGGGTATTTCCGGCCAATAGCCGAAGACTAATCCCCTCAAGACGTATAGATTACCGAAGTGGGCTTTACCTCTCCCAACAAAGCCTTCTCTATATACACTGCCAGGATTCGAACTCCTGTTAGGATGCTTAAAGGACCCAGCTATCTGCCAACTATACCGGGTTTTGTTGGTCCAAAACCCTTTACTTTGTTGTAATAGAAGTGTGGATAAAGTTATTATCGGCATCTAACACTTTGATCTCGACAGGTTTTCTCGAACAAAAATACACAATTCACCCGACCTCCCTCTAGCATTCACCACCTACATAAAATTAAATGATAAATGGCTTTTAAGCTCCACCAACTTATCATATTTTGCCTTCGTTTGAATCAAAATGAGAACATCAGATCCCAATGACTAGTTTGTGAGTTTATCTTTCCAAAATAAAAGTGAATGGCATTGAAGTTAAGGGTATTTTGACAATTTGTCTATCGTAAAAGTGAAATTAAATTGTGTTAAAAGGAAAAAGGATGAAAAAAAATATTTTCTTTTAAAAAGATAATTGAGAGAGATAGACCCAAAAACAAAGAAGAAGCTTTAAGAGTTCGATTGTCACACCAAATTTTTTGCAACGCCACCTCGAAATTTATTGTTTATTTTGTTTTCAAATGGCAAAAGGACTCATTCTTCTCATCAAGGTTACTTTTGGAACACATTTTTTGGATTTTTTAAATTGCTATATTTTTTGTGGTGTTTTAAAAATAATATTTTAATAGAAAAAATATACTTTTCATTGAAAAAAGATAAAAAAAAAAATGTGTTTGATGAGATTTTTCTAAAAAAGGAAAGATTTTTGTCATTTTAAAAAGAGTAATTCTTAATCCTCTTATTTCATGTTCTTACAGATCCTCCTACTTACTCATTAAAAAATATTTTCAATACCTTTTATGGTTCCAAGTTGAAAGTCTACTTAATTTCATACTTTATGTAATAATGAGTTTTGATTTTTGTACTCAAAGTTTTCTGTACTCAATGTACTCATTGGTTATATACGTTAAAAAAAGTGATCACATTAGTTTTTTTTGTTACACTACCTTAGTTATGTATGTTGAAAAAAGTGGTTACATTATCAATCATTTTAGTTCCCTAACTTTCACTATAATTGGTCATTTTAGTCCCCCACTTTCACTACATCATTCATTTTAGACCCTGACTTTCAGGGACTAAAATGAATGATTATATAATTCAGGGACTAAAGTGACTTGGAAAATATAAAGTTAGGGACTAAAGTGACTTATCCGCACAAAGTCAAGGACTAAAGTGAATTATTCTCGCAAAGTTTGGGACTAAAACAGTACATCATTCATAAGTTATTTTTTGGTTACCGTATTTTTTAGATTTTGTGGGTACACGTATAGAAACATGTGGTTACAACGTAAAAATAAAAATTCAACAAAACTATAACCAGATATTTTAACGTATGTAACTTGAATATAAAATTAATACGAAAAACGTGAATACATAATTTTTTTCTATAATAATAAGAAGACAAGGAAGAAATTTTTTGAGAAGATCTAGATTACTCTTTCGAAAAATAAAAAATTAGGTGCGACGCATTTAAGGGCCACCCTTCTACTTTTGTTGTTGAAAAAAAAATAAAATCAAAGAGTTCGGCATTTGTTCAAAAAAGAATAGAAAAAAGTTCCGGTTTCCAGTTTTCAGTTTGTTCGAGCGCTGGGAGAGTGGAGTCACTGACTCACCTGTTAGACGAAAATACCAGAGTCCATTGAATTTGATAGTAGCAGGTGAGAGAAGAGAAGGCAGATAATACCAATGTCGGGGTTGAAAAAATTGCTGAAGAATGGCTTAGGTTTGGGAGAGATGGGTTTCAACGCCGACGGCGGCGTCATCAACTGGTTCCCCGGCCACATGGCCGCCGCCACTCGCGCCATCCTCCACCGCCTCAAACTCTCCGACCTCGTCATCGAAGTCCGCGACTCTCGCATTCCCTTATCCTCCGCCAACTCCCATCTCCAGCCTCACCTCTCCGGCAAACGACGCGTCGTCGCCCTCAACAAAAAAGACCTAGCCAACCCTAACATCATGCATGTAAACAAACAACACTCCCTTCCGTTCTCACAACACACAATTCAGATTAAAACTACTGTCGTTTACCTAATTATGTTCTGTTTTCGTAGAAATGGACCGATTATTTCGAACGGTGCAAGCAAGATTGTATTCCGATTAACGCGCATAGTAAGGGTTCTGTGAAGAAGCTTCTGGAACTTGTGGAGTTTAAATTGAAGGAAGTGATTTGCAAGGAACCTACTCTGCTTGTTATGGTGGTTGGTGTTCCTAACGTTGGGAAATCTGCGTTGATTAATTCGATTCATCAAATTGCGCAGTCTCGATTTCCTGGTAAGAGATGTGGTTTCGCTTATCGGTGAAGGTTTGGGTGTTCGAGTCACGTGCTTTGATCTGTTTTCGTAGTGCAGGAGAAGAAGAAGCGCGCTGCTGTGGGTCCATTACCAGGTGTTACTCAAGATATTGCCGGATTTAAGGTTTAGTGATTTAAACACGAAGTTCAAATTAAACTACTTGTATTTGTTTGCGTTGTTTTAGTGGTTTTCACTTTTCATAGTGAAAATTGAAGATTTACTATCTTGTTCCAGATAGCACATAAACCGAGTATATACGTCTTGGATACTCCCGGGGTCTTAGTTCCGAGTATCTCGGACATTGAAACAGGGTTGAAGCTGGCTCTTGCAGGTGCTACAGCAATTAATCCAATTTAATTCATAGTGATTTTGCATTTTATCATATTATCAATTATCAATTATCAAATATAAATGTTTGATTCCTGTGGATTTAAGCTTGTTTAGATTAGGCCTCTTCTGTGGACTGTGAATTGTGAGCTTGAATTAGTCTTAGATGGATGCTTTAATTTTTTCGTTTCTTCCTTGGGCTAACAACTTTTGTGTTCTTACTTTATATTCTTATTTTTTCATACTAATTTTTGTGGGGTATTGTGAATTGGGTGGTTGTTGAATGTGACTTATTTTCTCATGTTTTAAATCTACCATCTCTAGCAGTGTTATGACTAGTATCAGATCTTAGTTGTTCTTAATTTTTCTCTGCATATTACATTATTATTAGTCTATTTGCCAGAAAGATTTTGGCAGCTGAATATCTTACGTGTCCTCATGAGATCCTTCTTGAGTATGAGGACATGCTAATTAAGGGGAAATTTATATGTAGGGGTCTGAATCTATATCCTTTGTAGCACACGTCCTGGAATATTTTGTCATTTATGTAAACTTTTTTGTTACTTCGACAGGATCTGTGAAAGATTCAGTGGTGGGTGAGGAGCGTATTGCTCAATACTTATTGGCAGTTTTGGATACCAGGGGAACTCCACTTCACTGGAAACACTTAAATAACGGGAGAATGGACGGGATTGTATATGGAGCTGATGAAAATCATGAATATAATCTGAAAAATCTTAAACGGAAGAGAAGTCTGCCAAATAGATCTGACTTGGTGTATGTTGAGGTAATCAGGAGCATTTTTAGCCAAAAAAAGGAGCATTTTTCTGTAGTTATTCTCCTATTCATAATGGAGTATGATGCTTTTAACTACCAATGCTGGAAATTTACACGAATATTGATGAAGTCTAAATCATATACTATACTTCCCAAGTGTTTTAAATCCATTTGATTGGAAAATTTCTTGCCTTAGGTGTTTTGACATTTTACTGTATTGTAAGTGTTCAATCCTGATTTATTTCATAAAAAACAAGAACAACAAGCCTTATCCCACTAGGAATCCTGATTTATTTCATCAATCATCCTTTATTGTTGTCATGAATGATATTAGGCTATGTCTTTGTGGGATTTATTTAAATCCATTGGTGGTGTAAACAATAAACTTTTACACCATTAGTGAACCGCATGGTGCTACCTATTTGAAAAATTGTTAAGAGGAGTATCGTGGGTAAAAACTTTATTTCAGTACCCTTGTTACTTGTGTTGGGGATCTCTACTGATCTGGCATCTCTTTTGTTACTGGTGATCAATGAAATATGAAAACGGTCTAGTTGAATAAGATGACACACTTGATATAAATGTTCTTATTCTTGTGTGCTATTGCAAATAATTTGATGTGTTGTTTGAAGGACTGGTTGACCTTTCTTTAATTCTACTTTGTTAAACTTCCCAAGTTACCAAGAGAGGTTTTATTGAACAATGTTTATCGCAGTTTGTGTTGCAGTTTATGATGATGAAACTTTGACTGTTTGTCAACGTGGACTCCTATGGTATTATTTGGGATTATTTATCTTATTTTCATCCTTGACTTTCATTAATTCTTATTCCATCATAGGATCTTGTAATGGAAGTTCAGCGTGCACTCTACACGACTCTAACCGAATTTGATGGCAACGTAGAAGATGAGAGTGACTTAGAGAACCTTATCGACCAGCAATTTGGTGCACTACAGAAGGCATTGAAGATTCCTCACAAGGCTTCAGAAGCACGGTTGATGGTATCCAAAAAATTCCTTACTCTATTCAGGACTGGTAAACTTGGACCTTTCATTCTTGATGACGTCCCTGATATTCACCCTGTATCATAATGATATCTCGACGATTCCTTTTTTCCCTCCCTTTTCCTGGTGTATTTGATCTCCTATAATTCCTCCTTTCCTATTTTTGCCATATCTATTATATGTATTGTACCAAAATTTGCTGTAACTTGCAAATATGGATGAATTTGGTTAGAGATTGAACTTCCTTTACGTGGATCTGTGTATCAATTTGCAAGAATTTCAGTTAGAATATATTACACCTTAAGATTTTGAATAAAATTTTACTACTGTGTGCTCTTAAAAACAATGTGTAGCAAAACCTAACTACTCCCGGTTATTAAGACCATGTATAATGCAAGCAACTCAACAAGTGTGTTTAGCCTATATTTTATTAATATTTTGGTAGGTCTCGTAAGTACATGATCTCTATCAATTTAAGCAACTCTTACACTACAATTCAAGGTTCTTATTAAGCAACTCAAATGGGTCTCACGCGTACCACACAATGCAAGATTTTTATACTAAAATTTTGTTTGTTTGGCTCCACTTCTCCTTCAAGCAATTCACATAAGCAACTCAAGCCACGTTAGCAAGCTGCAATGAGGAGTTGCTTGTTAAGTTGAGTTTATTAGCACAAGCAATGACTCTAAGCAACCCCATTGTACACTGGCTTAGTGTTTTTGCGCTTCATATATATAAGAATGTTTTTAAAGGCTAGACGATTAATTTAAGTGAAAATTTTGGGGTAGATTTTCAAGATAATGTCATCCTCAAGTTATTATCATTATTTTTGGTCATAGGTATTATCTTATGTTCTACCTTAGATTTCCTAAATGGAGGGTGTAGGTACATAAAGCTCACTGTTTTGTCAATTTATCATGAAATCCTTTGATTCCATACTTGCCCAAAACAAAGTATCTATCCTTTCCTGATCAAAAGTTAATATTGAAAATAAACAATGATCCAATTGCTATTAGTATTAAAAATGCATGATGATGAATCTACCACTTCTGCTTGAAATTATAACACATTGCGTGTTCTTCTATTCAATTCAAAAATGGCATACTACTCCCTGGTACTTATTATAAGACACATTTTGAAATGATTTTGTGGTCTTTTTTATAAGATATTGTACAAATTCCATAAAGTATTTATGGTTATTTTCCTTATTTGCCCCTATTAAATGCTTTAACTTTATTATACCAATCACTCACTTTTTAAGAAAATTGATACAACCAACTATGTTTATTAGTATGCGTAATTTAGGTATTTATATATAATAAGGACCAGAGAGAGGATGGCTCATCAACTAGATTTATGATTATGATACCTACTGTCTGTTCAACACTCTCCAAATCACGTTAGATTTCAATGCAAGTGGTACTCCTCCATCCCTCACATTTGAAAAATCTCATAGTATATAGTATGTACATATCCATAACATCCCTTTAGATGCTGACACGCTGACACACATATCTTGTAGTTTGAAAAATTTGTATGATTTCACCACTCACTATGTATTATGAGTCCATCATTAATTACACATTAAGGGAGAGTATGTACTACTGTGGTAGTGAAAATGTGCTAATATGTGAATAGCTTATTGGAGTCAAACTTTGAATGACATATGTGGTTAGTCTCTTTCATTCATGTTTTTAAAAATTACGAATTATTATTTCAGCGCGATATGGAATGTCTTAAATGAAGCATATGGTTGAAATGAGAGTCACGAACGTCTTAATAAGAAATTGAAAATATTAAATATTGAATTAAATAAAGTTATTTCATCAGTCTAGTATTTTATTTTTGATAAATACCTTAAGATATTTGTTTGATTCTCTTTTCATCACTAAAATTTAAAAATTTTCAACTTAGTTCCGTCCAGAGAAAAAAAAATCTACAACAAAAGGGCAAGGTGACAATAGGGATTATTTTGCAAATAATTTTCATATAGGGACTAAACATAATATTTATGTTGTTTATGAGACTAAATGTTTAATTAAACCAAATTGAATCGTATATAAGTGATATACTTCAGGGAATAGGGCAGGAAGTGGAGAGAACCCTATTGATCATAAATCATAAATTCGAGCTCCTGAGTCCTGCCCTTGCCTAGAGGTTGTGAGAATGGTCGGCCGAATGTTGAAGAAGGCCTCTTTCAAAGCCATAGATTCACCAAATCGGAATCTAATCTAAACTCACTATACAAAATTGAATCTAGAATTAGCACGTGCACATCAACCACGGCACATCAGGGCAACACACAATTTTCACCATCTTCAAATATTTGTGGTTCATAGCCACCAAACTTATTTGTTGAATCTCACTACACTGGTACAAATCTAGAATCGAAAGAAGCTTACAATGGGCCAACAAATCCTCAAACTTTTGTTTTGAGTCAGGGGCTACCACAAAACCAGAGTGCTAAAAAATCATAGGTCACTTAACAGAGAAGAAAAAAAGTTCCAAGTTTTTTATTCCCTTGGCAATGCAAATTCGCAGCCATCTAACGATCATTTGTTTGAGTCCGTTGGGATCGATGTGGAGATGAATTGATTGAATCTCAGAGCCTTTTTGAGAATGAAAGGCGTGATTATCACCTCTGTGAGTTCCTCACATACAAATCAAAAAATAAACTCATTGCTAAACTAAAATTTACGATGGTAAAGCCCCATATTTTTTAACCTCTTAGATAAAGAAACCATCTCAATGGCTTCCTTGATGGGTATGAAGGTGAAAACGTTGTGGAGAATGTCTTTGAGATAGTTACTCTATCTAAGAGGTTCAAAAAAATATGACTTTATAATCACAAATTAATATTTGGTAGTGACGTTAACTTCCGATTTGTACATGAGTAGCTCACAAAACAAAAGCTTGAGGATTTAGCAAATAAATTTGGTGGTTAGAAACCACAAATATTTGAAAACGGTGAAAATCACGTGTTGCCCTGATGTGCTAGCGGTTGATGCGCTCATGCCAATTCTAGGTTCAATTTTCTATAGTGGGTTTATGATTAGATTCCGATTTAGTGAGTTTATTGCATTGAATGAGGTCTTTTTAAACATTTACCCAATCATGCCATTCTCGCAATCTCTACGCAAGTACAAGAGCTCAAAATATTAAAGTTATGTATAAATTCTACCATCTTTAAGGATGGAACAATGGGTGTTCTCGATTTGATACATATTCAGTCTTGAAATTGGTATAGTTTCGCGATTGACAATCCCCTACAATTTTATGCTCGGTGGTGTTGTCCTTTTGGATGTATTGCTACTTATTTATGTTGTTATAATTGTTCTTTATTTCTTTTCTTTCTTGAACTCTATTGTATTTGGTACACTTCTTGTACCTTTTTTTAATAATTTCTTTTGTTGGCATATAAAAAATGGGAAATGTTATTTAACACAAATTGATTGTTGTTAAAGATACGTGAGTGACATGGCACGAAATTTGAGATGCTCTCTTATTCTTCTTCAAATCAAGATTTTACAAGTCAACTTTATTTTTCTAAAATGTGTTAGTTGTTTAACCTCATCTTCTCCCAAACCCTCATTATTCCCACCAATCTTCTACATTGAAGGAAAGTCACTTGCCACGAAAGCATTGAGGATAAAATACTTCTGGCCCACTATGCACGACGATTCCACACAACAAGTAAAAAATATGTGAGAAGTGTCAAGATCATGCTCCCATCCCTCACATGCATCTTGAGGAGTTGCATACTCTATTTGCTCATTGGCTGCTTCACATATGGGTAATATATATTTTGGACCATTTCCCTTAGGCAATTGAAGTTTTTAGTAGTTGCAATGGATTAATTTACAACATGGATTAAAACTGAACATTTGTTAGCTATCACCTCCTAAGGCAACCTAATGCCAAGTTGTCTCCAAGATCTTGTAGTCTATTTTGAGTAGTTCAAAAGATTAACGATAATGCCTATAAGATTAAACTACCATGATCATATGGTATGTCAACGATATTCAACGTTGTAAATTAAACCTTTCTCCTTACCTTGATGAAGAAACGTCTAGACTCAAGGACGAATTTTCTCCAAACAGAGGAGAATAAACCAGAAAAATCAGTGAACCAAAAAAATCCAGAAAGAAGACAAGTCATCTAGAAAATTCAAGGAAGAAGACAAGGCAACTTTAGGTAGATTTTTTTGAGGTGAAGAAAACTAACTTTCTACTCCATTTTATTTTCAGCATGTTGTCAACACAAGCACGTACCAATTGTATGTAGAATGACTCTGGTTTCTCTTCAAGCATATAAAAAAATGAAGGGTTTTAATAAAGTAAGTTATAACTCAATTCTTGCTTATAACTTTTTTCTTAATGGTATTTTATTGTAATCTACACAAAATTTTTATTGTACTAACATTTTGTGTTAGGTCTTAAATATAACAAATTCTTGAAGAATTTATATTCCAAGAACCCCTGTTCGATTTCTATAATTAATGTTTTTTCTTAGTCGCCATTAACGTAAATAATCGTGATAAGTTCTTGAAAAACTAAAGAACAAAGGATTCTGGAAGAATTCTTGGGGTTTATACTCATCAAAAGCATATTTATTTAAATCATGATAAATTCTAGTATCTTGGCTGAATTGGATAAAACCAAATTATTTTCCTTGGTCATCATGTATATGAAACTTGTATAACACACTAGTGAAGAGAGAAGGCTTTTTAATTTAAACCGGTTTAGTTTAAGTTTTAACATCGATTCTTTTGACAACTTAAAATAAATGTAAAATCTGTTGCACTTTAGACAGATTAAAGTATAATTTAGAAACTTTTGGAGATAAAAGTTTTATGCAATATACCCTTTTTACTGTAAAAGTCATTTAATGAAAATTATTTTCCATTATTACTTCAGATTCTTTTAAGATGTGTGTCAAATTAATTTTCATAGACAGTAACGAAATATGGAAGCATAGTTCTTACTTCAAATTTCAATTTCATAAGATGTATTCTAAGTATATTTAGTATAATTATCTACGAAGGTTAAGAAATATTTGTGACTTTCAAAATATGGTATGCTTAGAGGCCAAAGAACTAAGAAAGCATAAAATCTTACTCCACAAATATGCTTTTAGATGAACTAATCAACAGATTTAAGTCAAGAATACCCAAAAGAAAAAATATAAATAAATTGAATAGTAATATCTCTTGATGCCAAAATTGTGACACTTAATTTAAATTTACATTACAACATCAAAGCATTATGTTCCAAGGTTTGGGGACATAAGACCCTCTTGAGAGGATAATGGATAAGGAGCTCCTAGTTTCTTGGAAGAGATAGATTGTTTTTTATAGAATAAATGTCTTTTCACAAAGTGTAGACTTTCTTTTGCATAAAACCACAACATAGGTGATATGGCTCTTTTGTTATAACGAAGCATTAAGAAAAGAAGAAATCTATGAACAAATAACAAAGTAACTAATGCAGTTAAGTCCCACCATTTGTTATGATTCAATGGAACTCCAAATACTAATGTTAGGACTTGTTTTCCACTAACTTTTGGGTCCCCTGGTAACACAGGATCAAATTCAACCCCTAACATGTCATTCTTGTATTGACCCTGCAGTTAAAAACAATATGATAAATTAATAAATTAATTCAAATTTACTTAATCCAATGGCTAAGATTCAACCAATTTATAGTGAATTAATTTTGAATATTGTACCTGCACAGCCCAAGTAGCAAAACTGAGGTAGGACATAGGGTAACGCCAAAAGAACTTTGGAATGTCAGGTAGTGGTCTGAAGATTTGGGAGGACATCATCATGAATATCTACAACCAACACCAATTCAATTAATATCATCTGGTTCTAATAAATGTTCTAACTAAGGTTTTAAATTAGGGTTGTTACGTAATATCACGCCATAATATCATCAGTTTTACCGTTATTGAAACTGTATTAAATCATTATGGTTATGTGTAACGGCCATGTCTAACTATATTTAGCTGCATTTAACACAATGCAAGTGTAACAACGTGACATTAGTAGCTATTTGAAACCTATGTTTTAATGTTCTTAACTTCTTGTTCAGGGGTAAAGAGAAAAAAGCTTGATTAGTGCTTACAATTACACCAGTTCCTGCTCCTATGCCCATCATCACATTGGGGACCACTGAGGCTACAACCATGATACAACTCTCAACAACAGATAAGCAACAGAATAAGTTTATACAGAAAAATGCAAAATTTGTGAATCCTGGATGAAATTGCACCATCAAGTAAATAATTATTCCTGAGGAGATTGATATCAGAAGAAGGAATGGGAATGATGATATACTGTTTGATATCACAAATGCAGCCTCTCCATAATGCCCTTTGGACTTCTCACCATAGAACACCTGATTTCAATTTTATTGTGATTAGATAGAAAGTAAAATGTAGTGTGAATTAGTATAAGAAGAAAGAGTAAAATGCAATTTTGATTTTTTAAAGATGCGCATGTCATTAATTTAGTCCTCTTAAAAGTTTTTTTTTCTCTATTTCAGTCTTCAAAAGATTAAAAATGTCATTAAGTTGATTCTGCGTTCTTGATGACATTTTTAATCTTTCAAGGTCTAAAATAGTGACAGAAAGCCTCATTTTGATACTCCAGAGATGCTTGTGTCGCCATTTTAATCCTCAAAAGATTAAAAACATCCCCAGATTAATCCTCCGTTAACCCCTTCCATTAATACAAAAATGGACCAAAAGAAATCATGCAAGGATAAAGTTAGTGACGCGTTTCGAAAACTAAAATAATGTCTTAATCTAAAAGGAACAATCATCTACCTTCAATTCTTCAATGAAGAATGGTAATCCTCCACATGACAAACAACTCATGAAGCCAAAGATGAATGAGACACACTTTCCTCTAGCCAAGATTGAATTATTTTCTGTGCCAATGTGAAAAAAGAGGGTGCCAACACTGGTTGTTATCAATATGTAGAATATCATCCTGAGCCAGTAGTAGCCAATGTCCCTTGTCATGTTTAGGAAAGATCTCTTTGTCAATGTACATAGTTGTTTCCACCAGGAAGTACTGTTCCTTACATTTGACTCAATTTCTTGCTTTTCCTGCATCATTTCATCTCTCAATTTCTTGAAATGAAATGATAGTTTCTTATCTTCAAATTTTCTTTAGGAGATAGTTTTACTTCAAGAAGGAACAGAAATTTTCTATGCTTCACCTTCATCCCAAGTGATCATGAAAATTGGTAAACAGTAAATTAAATTTGTTTTCCAAAGCTAATATATTTAAGGGTAAAAAATAAATTACCCTTTGACTATACTCGATATGTGAATTGATGTTGATACTTTAAAAAATTACAAAAGATCGTGATACTTGTAGTGCATATTATTACATACCTTAAAAGATTTGACGGAAAGTTACGTGAGAAGCACATAGTTCTGTTTAGTTTTAAACTTTTTGACGGAATTGTAGTAAAGTGTACATATTAGAACCTATTGTAGACCCAAAAAAAGTATGAGAACCTATTTATATGCTCTTAGAGTATCAACATCAATTCACACATGAAGAATAGCTATAAAAGTGATAATTTATTATTAACCCTATATTAAATACAACATAACAAAGATAGAATTTTGTATTAAAAAGAAGATCATATAATGAATGGTGAATAATGAATAAGAAAGCATTACATTGGGTTTTAGTTGTTGAATTCTTCTTCTTGCATTACCCATTAGTTCTGAACTTTTGTATCTCTGAATAAGCTTCCCCCTGATCTGTGATGTATCCATTCCTACTGTTGAATTTGTTGATGTTGACTGTCAATGAGGACATTGAAATTCACATTTACAAGCATTATCAATTGAAGAAAAACAAAAAAACAAAAACAAAAATAAAGAAACTCCAAGTCTCATACTTACTAAACTTGATTGTGTTCTGGCTAGTGCTGCATTAATTAAGTCAAAGTCTAAATTGATACACATAAGGTAATGATCAGAAGGATTTCTTGTAGTAGGGCAGGGGAACCCTGCATCCACAAAAAACTTCTCCCAAACTTTATTCAGTCACTCAATTTTAAACTAACTATATCATATGCTAAGGACATGTTTAGTTTGTATAATTATATTTTTTTTTGGGTTTACAAGGAAATTTAAGGACTCCAGGGATCGAACCATGTACCACATACTCACACACATGTCCTTGCCAGCTGTGCTTGTCTTACAGGACACTGTATAATTGTATTTCGATTTGCTTATTTAATTTTTCTTTTTTTATAAACAATTATAAAATTATCACATTTTTTCTATTTTGATAGATTCTTGTTTGTTTGAAATTTATACAAAAATTATGGGAAACAAGAAAATCATGTTTCATATCTCTAGTGTTTTTTTATATAAACTTTCTAAAACAGAAAACAAAATGAAAGGAGAGTAGCAATTTCGCAGTTATTCATGAAAAAAAACATGAACATACCCTAACTTTATTTAGTTAAATTATTTATTTACCTTAAGAGCCATTTTTGCTTCTCCAAAGTAAACAATTTCCCCACTTGAGAGCAAAAGCAAATCATCAAAGAGATCAAAAGTCTCACTACAAGGCTGGTGAATGGAACACATAACTATTTTTCCATTACTTGCTATGTTGGTGAGTGCTTGAATCACAAAGAAAGCTGAAGCACTATCAAGTCCAGTAGTTGGTTCATCAAGAAGTAAAACAATTGGTTGTGTTAAAATCTCAAGTCCAATGCTAAGTCTCTTCTTTTCACCATTACTTATACCTCTCAAATGCCAATTCCCAATTGAATTATTTGCACATTCTTCAAGACCCATTTCTGTTATTGTTTTTTCAACAACTTCATTAATCTCTTGTTTGGTCATTTTAGAAGGAAGTCTCATGTTTGCAGAGTATGTGAGGGTTTCTCTTACTGTCAAAGTTCCCAAGAAAAGTTCCTCTTGAGCAATGTAAGACTGAAAATTCAAGAAATTTACATTATTTTACCACTCATGTGGATATTTTAAATTAAACAAAGAGAAAAGATAAAACTTACCACTTCTCTGCAATACAAGCTTCTCTTCTTCCCATTGATTAGAATGTTCCCGGTTACTACTACATTTGCAGGAAGCCTCCCTGCAAAAAATGTGAACACTTGGATTTTGTGAAGAGAAGTCACTACACTTTGATTTTGTGAAGAGAAATGAGTGTTGGGGTGTTTTCATTTTGGTCCATATACGTCTAGGGCGGTTCAAAAAGACTAAAAGAACCACACCGAATTGATAACAAACCGAACCGCACCACTTAAAAGGCGAACCACTTGATAAAAAACTAAACCATAACCAAATTTAAAAACTGGTTCCAAACCAGTTTGGGAAAATAAAATTGGTTTAGATTCAGTCAGGTTCAAAAACCGGTTTAAACCGATTCGAACTGGTATAGGGATGCCGAAAATGAGATTTTTTTGCATAAAAATAAAAATAGTTCAAAATCGGTTCAAACCGGTTTGGTCCAAAATGATCCGATTCGGAACTGGTTTGAGGACTACAAAAGTGATTCGGTTCTATAAACTGAACCATTTATTTGATTTGGTGTGGTTCTAGTTTAATTCTGGAGTAAATCAGAACCATGAACAACCCTATCTGACAAAAATTTTTGTTTTAGTCCGTATTTCCATATAGGATGAACGTCAAGACAATTGTTTGTCACATGTAAGATAGTCACCAACTAAATTCTAAAGGAAACAAAGCATGAACTAAAATGTAAAAGTTAATATGTATTGGGATTGAAACAAAAAGGTTTTTTCATATAAGGACAAAAAAAATAAAGGCAAGTAGGGACTAGTTAATTATAAATTTAACCAATAAAAAAGTTATATTTTTTGCATCTCAAAATATGTATTTTTTATTTAGTCTCTTTTTTTTATATGACACCCATTGAAATAAAGATGACAAAAAAATCAATTAAGATCACATGTGCATAAAAGGCCGAAAATATCTATGATGAGAGTTGATAGCATGGTCCTTAAGTCTAGTAAAACAGGATAAATGGATAGATCTTAAGAGAACTCATTAAACAAGACCTTTTAACTTAATAATATTTCTAAAATTCTATTTTTTTTTATCGAGGGCAATGATGTCTTGTAAAATGGGAAATTAAATATTGGAACATTCAAATTTTTGTGAGACTGCATGGGAGTTTTTATGGATTGAATGAAAATGTTTAAACTTTTGCTATGACAAAATCTGAAATTTTTAAAAAAATGGGACCAAATAAAAACTTGTGATATTTTGCAGCACTAAACATTTTAGCCAATTTTTATTTTCGATTGTATGAATCAGAAATATATTAATAAGTGGGAAGTGAGCGCGAGGAGCTTATCTAAACAATTACAATGAATATAGTTCAAATTAGATTAATTAGATTGTGACCCACGCAATACACGAATGCGAGAAAAAACTTTTAATTTATAGTATTATTTATAATTTTTTAATTAAAAAATAAAAATTAATGTAAGATGTGAATAATTTATCTAAATAAACTTGAATTCATACTAAATAGATTTTTTATATAATAAATTTAAACAAAATTGTAATAAAAAAATTGTATGTGAAAATAACACTTCATTTATTTTATAGAGTAATTTTTTTAAACAAAATTGTAATAACAAATTCGTATGTGAAAAAATAACACTTCATTTATCTTATAGGATAATTTTTTTAACTAAACTAATTATAATTATTCTTTTGTGAATCAAATTGAAGAAGAATATAATTTGAAGTAAACATAAAAAATGGTTTATTTTTAGATATTGCTATTTAAAAAATTATATGACATTAAAATTGTATAAATGAAGGAATATTAAAAATATAAATATGGATGAATTGTTTATCTCTGTATTTTATTTAAAAAATAACTTTAGTAAAATTATTTTCGAAGAGATAGATTATTGATTACATTTAGAAATGAATATATTCTATAGCTGAATAATTCAGACTTTGATAACTAAATTTGAATCATCTCATTATATACCGAGTTTCTACGTTACTTTGTCTTTCATTGATAGATTTGTAAAGAATGTAAAATGTAAAGATAATTTAATTTTAAGGGGTATGATTTTTATAAAGAGCGTGTCTATTTGTTTACATATATATTTTTTATTGTTAAAGTGTAACTGAAATTTTCTTTGATAATAATTTTTTTTTATATTCTAAATAAATTATAGTAAATGATGTTTTATTTAAAATTGCAATCAAATTTATTAAAAATATTAAATTTCAAGTGATTTAAAAATTAGCGTGTTAAGATATATAATATCATTAATGACTTGATTTTTTTTTTTACATTTTTGTAATGGAATTCGTATAATCTCACTCGATAAATTTTAAAAATCATAATTAAATAAATTTTAAAATGCTGATTAAAAATAATTTAAATATTTATTTATTGAAAATACATATATATCAATTAATATAGTTAAACTTTCATGCATAATGGTAGTGAAATTTTTCTACATTATTATTATTAACTATTTATTTCATAACTCTTAATAATATGGTAAAAGTATTTATTGAGAATGCATGTTTAAGTTATACCAATTTTTTTTAAAAAAAATTTATAGCAAATTAAGAAGAGGATGTAACCCAAATAAAATTAAAAAGAGGATTGATAGTAGTATGCAAAAGAAGAGTGGGTTGATGTTGTGAGTAAGTTAAGTAAAAAAGCTAATGTGACAATTTAACAAACTTGCTAACTCACAGATAGACTTGCTAGTTTACACGATTTTGCACGAGTTTATAAATTCTACAACGATTCTACTAGCGAGTTAACTCGTTTTAGCATGTAAACACGTAAACTCACACAATTCTGCAAGTCAACTCACGAATTTGATAATCATGTCTATATGGACTCATCACATGAGGCCATATTTAACCGTAACTAGATGGTAGTAACACAAAAGTGAAGCAAAAGAGATAGAGAAGAGAGACCTGCGAAGGAGTCGAGTAGGGTGGTTTTGCCGGAGCCAGAAGGACCCATAACGGCCACGATCCTACCAGCTTCAGCAAAACCTGTGATCCCATTGATAAGCAGCTTCTTACTGGCTCCTCCAAAACTAGCAAGGCACTCAACTGTTACATCTTCCCACACCATCACCATAGTTGCTATGCTCTCATCTCTCACTCTCTCTAGCAAGATATATATATATATATATCATAAATAACCAAAAATATATATGTACCTAAATATATAATTAATATGTTACGTAAAATGAGACTTTTCCATGTGCATGGTGTTTAATGTTCTTTATGGAACATGAAAGGGGAAGGCGAAGGGAACCGAATCTCTTTTTCTCTTTTTTTTTTTTTTGCTTCTATTATATTTTCTTAATTAATTAAAAAATAAAAAAACTATAAAAAGAGAAAACAATAATTACGTTAGCATGGGTTTCAGGTCAAAGTAGGTTGCAGACGAACGAACGTGTTTATTTAATTTCGTTGCCAACACTGTTGGCTGCCGCTGTCACCTCTCGGTTATAAAATTTGATTGAATTATGAAAGCACTATCAAGTTCATCTTTCTTTATGTAAAAATACTTAATTTTCCTGTTAAATTATTTTATAAATCTTTTTATCTATTTAATTTTGATAAGTGTTTTTTATTGTTTATTGAACATTTATTTTTCAAAAAATAGTTAACACTTATCAAAATTAAGTTTGTAAGAGGATTTGTTGGAGGATGTATAAGAAGATTTAGTAGGAGGATTTAACATTACTCTTTTTTGTGTCATTGTTGGGAGAAAAAGTCCCACATTGCTTAGGGTATAAGAGCTATGATAGTTATTATAAGGCCTTAGGCAACTCTCTCCTCGTGAGCTAGCTTTTGAGAAGAGTTAGGCCTATGTAATTTTTAAGATGGTATTAGAGTCTTTCCAAAGAAAAAAAACTTAGGACAAAATAAAAAATTCAAAAAAAAAAGCACAAATTTCAAGTAAAAAAAAAACTTAAGACATATGCCTATATCTTAAAAAATAAAAAAAGACCCGTTAAAAAAAACTCTTTATTTGCAAATAGTAGTTGTTTTTTCGACCTTCAACTATAGGCATGGCAATAAAAACCAAACCTACGGGTATCCGACTGACCCTGCCCGACGTTGACGGGGAATCCCCGCTTTGACCGGATTTTTCCGGCCCTCGCTTTTAGTGGGACACGGGCGAGTTTGAGATTTTAACTATCCGCCCCACTCCCGCCTCCGAAGCCGTGCCGCTGTTATAATTCTATATATTTATACTTATTTTCATATTTATATATACATAATGCTATTATTATTAGCAATATTAATGACAATAAAGTTAAAATTTTATTATATTTCTAATAACTTTTAGATATAACGTGAATTAAAGTAATTAATTTAATTTTTAAAAAAATTTAAATATTTAATTTGTGTAAAAATATACTAAAAAATTGTTTTTTTTTAAAAATGTGAGTCTAAATTTCTCGTGGGTTTCTCACGGGTTCCCCGATCCCCGACGGAGTGGATTTGGGTCTGAATTTTTCATCTCCATCTTGTTTTTTCCCGAACTCATCTCCACCCTACTCTTAGCAGAGACGGGGATGAGAAGGGCAAAATTCGCCCCCACCTCACCCAGTTGCCATTCCTACTCAACTAGAAAGACTCACGAATAATATAATATTTTTATACCCCTTATGATTATATTTTTTAAATCTACTATATCACTAAATATAACGCAAAATTCATTCTAAACTTGTTCAAAAGTACATAATTTTAATATTTTTTCTTTACTTCCTTTTAATTTACACCCTTGATTTCAAGTTTTAAGTTACACCCATATTTCTACCGATATCCTGATTGCCTGCCGGTATTTTTTTTCTAAATCTCATTTCTTTGTTCTTTAATTGAGTAAATCTCCTGGCAAGGTTTTAAATTGTGATTACAATTGGATTGCTGTTACGATCTTGTTATATTAAATGGGATTATTATGGATCACAACTTCTAAAACTTTTACGTTTAAATGTATCTTCACAATTTGGACTCAAATTTAAACCCTTGCTTCTAGTTAAAAATATGTAAATATTTAGCTTTAGTTTTTGAATTAATTAGATTAGCATCCAACATTCAGCTAACTATGGTGATAGTGATCCTATATTCCTATTCCTCGTGATGGCAGAACATAAGTTGCTAAACATCTTCCAGATTTTAAAAGCTTTTCGTGTCACGCGTTAAAATTAAATATGCCAAACTGTTAGTACGTTACGTATGTTTAGATTGACGGTGATAAAATTGATTCTGAACATAATTGATTGTGTTAATTAGTTTTAAGTATAATTGATTATGAATAAAATTGATTTATGTTTGAAAAACTATGATCAGAAAATTAATTCTGAGAGAGAATAATGTTTGAATACTCTTATCAAAACTTAGGTTTTATAGTGTAAATTTGATGTATAATTAATTATAGAGAAGTAGAAGCAACAAAAAGTTACTTCTCACAAAACCTAAATTTTGTATCCATAATCAATTATGACCCAAAGTTACCAAACATGATTTTTTAGTCCGAATCAATTCTTTTCTAAGGCAAACCATAATTTTGGTGACAAATAAAAGAAACCAAACATACTAATAGTTGAAGAAGAAATAAGCTTAATTTTTCTTTTCTGTTTGAGGGTTTCATTCAGATTTGGGCATTTGGCTGACCCGATCCACAAACTGGAATCAAGTAAATCAACCAAACCCGATGGCTTTTAGTTATTAATTCATTTTTTATACCCATAAAATTAAGATCAAAATAAAGTTACACGATTTTAAATTTTAGCTAGTTTAACTTTTAAAAAAAATTTGTCATTTAATAACTAGTTTCGTTGGCTTGTGATAGATTGTTATAGATTTGGTTTAATTGCAGTTTTAGTCCCTTTGTTTGTATTTTGGACAATTTTGGCCCCTTGAGTTTCGAATGAGCGATTTTGGTGTCTCTCTTAGATTTTCTTTCAAATTAGCCGCAATTTTTAACTAATTTAGTAATAGTTTTCCTCCAAATTAGCGATAAGTTTTCTCCAAAATCATTTACAAATTGAAATTTTTTCAAAAAGTATTAATTTAGTAACAATTTTCCTCCAAATTAGCGACAAGTTTCAAATCGTTTACTAAAATTAATTAGAAAGAATATATCCTATCACTAAATGATTTTAATCCATCCTGGCACTAACGAAATGACCAAAATCGCTCATTTAAAACTCGAGGGACCAAAATCATCCCAAATAAAAACAAGAGGGACCAAAACTGCAAAGTTAATAAAAATTGCCCAAAACTTAAAACAAATAGTCATCAAAGGGATCAAATACCCAATAGGGATAATGTCAGTATATAAACTTTGTCTAATTGATTTTGTCCGTTAGTATAGTTATTTGATGGCTGAACGAGAAAAACTAATCTATTAGAAAAATGTTTAGGAAAATGAAGGTGATAAGATGCTCTTCTCTATTTGTAAATACTTTGTTCACCTAAACATTTTCAATCCTCAATAGGGATACCATCGGGACTAATTGCTTTACCATGATTTATCTTTTTCAAAGGCTCTTTTTTGGAACTTCTAATAAAAAAGAAGTCTATTTGTGACTTTGAAGTTCCACTCTTATAAGTGATAAGATGTTCTTCTCTCTTCTTAAAACAGGTATTCATGATCTTAAAATCATATGCCATTGAGAAGTCAATGATAGATTGCCGTTTTGCGTTTAACTCTTCTAAACCAAAACCACCATGCACCTTTTTGAATTGCCTTGCTTCACAACCAACATGTTTATTTAGATCTGCTCCTCTGAATATATTTTCCCCAAGTGGCATCCCTTGAACCAAACACTCCAAGAGGTCGTTTGTTTCAGGTTATAGAAAAAGATTCCTGGGAATAGAAGATTGGGAATCAACAATATGTGATTGGTTCAATTTAATTAAAAAATATTCCTAAGTAAACATTATTCCTAGGAATTCAATTTCTCACTAATTAATTGAATTGTAATCCTACCAAGAGGGGTGGGTATCTATGATTCCTAAGGCACGGGAAAATAATTTTGATGCCAAATTCCAAATTAAGCCCCAATTATTGGCGTCATTTTTTTCCTCTTCTTCCCCTCCAATTCTCCTTTCTTAGATCCATTTATAGGCTCATGCCTCTTGAACTATTCATTCACATACCTCTCCCAACAATGGTGGTTGATATAATTTATGCTAGTGAAATTGTTTAGGAATCGTCTTTATTTATATTATTTTGAGTTGAGTTGGCATTATCGTAACATGGATCTTTACATTAATTTGGTTTGATTTTCTTAAATATTAGTTGGATATTTTTTTTATCTTTGCTACAATCGAGTATATATATATATATACACACGTTAATTTCTTTTTTATTATTAATTTTTACCTATGTTAATTTTCTTTTTTAGAATTATATATTAAAATAGTCCCTGACTTTGTATTTTATCATTCAGTTTAATCCCTCGCGAAATCAGTCATTTTAGTTCCTGACTTTCACTATTATTGGTCATTTTAGTCCCTGACTTTCACTACATATTTCATTTTAGTCCCTAATTTTCAGGGACTAAAATGAATGATCATATAATTCAGGGACTAAAGTGACATGTAAAATATAAAGTCAAGGACTAAAGTGACCTATTCGCACAAAGTCAGGGATTAAAGTGAATTATTCTCGTAAAGTTAGGGACTGAAACGGTACATCACTCATATTAAATTTCCGGGAATAAATTTTTTAAACCAAACATAATTTAAACATGTCTAGGAATACTTTTAAAACATTCCAAGGAATAAAAATTCACAACCAAACAAATATTTTAGAATACCCGGGAATAATCATTCCTAGGAATACATTCATGGAAATAAGATACTTGGGAATCCTTTTCTGTAACCTGAAACAAACGACACCCAAGTGCTCCCAAAACTTTCCCTTCAATTGAGCTTATACTCCTATATGTGGGGCATAGGCATTAATAATGTTGATAATTTCCTATCCAATCAATAAATTCAAAGATAATACCCACACAATTTCTTCCTTTATCCTTCCGCGATACCAAAGCTTGAAACTTACTGTGTTTAATTCCTTTGCTTTTTCTCATACCTATTTAGTTTCTTGTAGGCAAATGATAATGTTAATCCTTCTCCTTACCATTGTATCCACCACCTAAGAGATTTATATGTCAAAGTGCCAATATTCAAAGAACCAAGCCTAATCAAACTATTCTAGGATAACTTCTTCATCCACATTCGTCCTGAAAAATATGAGAACCCTTGCTCATTTATATGTCAAAGTGCCAATATTCAAAGAACCAAGCCTAATCAAACTATTCTAGGATAACTTCTTCATCCACATTCGTCCTGAAATATATGAGAACCCTTGCTCATTTAACATTGCATCTAGGCATCGATGCAATGGCTCTTGCTCATTTGACATTGCACTCGAGCAATGCAGTGCGTTGCTTCTAGGTAGCGACCTAGCATTAGCATGTATATTTCATTGTTGATCTATGATCAAAATTTAACATGTTTTACATTGGTTATTGAAGCCTAACACAAACTTCCTCACTTTATTTGGGCATGGGATCGGCTAGCAACCATAGGTGGAGTTAAAATTCATAAGAATCAGAAGATGAAACAAAATGTATGCAAAGACTGAGTGGATTGGAGCATTACTATTTTATTCTTCCCCTCTTGTGACCATAACCACCACACAACCTCGAATTGGTATCATTTCCCTTGTCGGACCAAAGCTTTCACCATCTCATCTTTGTTCGTGCGTAAAACAAAGTCAATCTCATATCTACAACACCACCACCCTTAACAAGCTCATTCTCTCTGTAGCTAAGTCAAAGCAGTCCCCAAACACCCATAACCCAGATCTAGATCACTACCTTGCCCATGGATCTAATGGAGGAAGAAAAGGAAAGGAAGAAAGAGAAGAATAGCTTCTTGTTCCCCCTACCCCCTCTTTTTGTGTGAGAAGGAAAGAAATGAATGTATTTCTCTCGACGACGACGCTCAATGTTGGGCAGCATTGTCGGGGAGAGATGGTGTATTGACTCAGGGCTCACAATGGTGGAGTCTTTGGCCGTGGTTACAAATTTGTGGTTTTAGGTGACAAAGGCTACTATGGATGGAGATTTTGCGTTAGGGATGAGAGAAAAGGAAAGGGGAAGGAGAGTGAAGGGGAGTGACAGATGGGGATTTTCTTTTTTAGTTTTTTATTAAATAATATACAAAAGGTTAGGCATTAGGCATTGTTTCGGGAAAACTCATTAATTCATTATAGACACTATAAACATCAATTTTATGAAAATGTTGGACTAAAATCAATTTATTTATAAGGGCCAACAAAAAGTATCTATTTTTCATGAACAAAAAATATATTTAAGCATACTATTTTCTCATATTTTTCTCATGTACTACCTTTATTTCTATTTAAAAGTCTTATTAAAATATTTTAAAGTTCCTAAATATAAATGACTTTTAAAATCATGTGTAGCATAAAATAATTTTTCCTCATATATAATTATATACCGTTAGCTTATTAAATGACTTTTCAACTTTCAATATTAGTGGCTACCAATAGAATTGCTCCAATTAATTACAGTGGAGAGTGAATAATGCATTAAAATAATGAAAAGTGAGATTAGTTGGACATAAAAGAAGTAATAAGGTAGTTTAATAACCATAACATAAATTTTCATCCACTCAATGATATAAATTAATTTTAATAATTTTTTTTTTAAAAAAAAACTGCAAAATAGTTTAAAATAGCTATAAAAAATACATTTATGCAATACATTTATCAGAGATCTCATCTTTATTTATTTATTTATTTTTTATCTATTTATTTTTGTTTCTTTTAAACTATTTTTTAATTTCAGATAATTTTATTCAAAAAATTACATCCTACAACCCAACCTAAGTTATTTCATCTTTCCCAAATCAAAAGTAAGGTTGCCACTAATCACACCACATGCATTCCTAACTACTCCAGACATTTTTGTTTTTCAAAAATGCTTCTCGCTTAGAAACTAGTTTCCTAAGCGAGATTTTTCAAACAAACAGTATAGCACACTCAAAACTAGTCTCCCCAATTCACTCATGGAGCCTAATTTGAGACAAGTGATCAAACTTATTAAAGAAACATTTGATAGATCACTTGCCTCAAATTTTAAATCTCCATGAAGGGCTACCGTCAAGTTAGGGACGTTAAACAAGCGCTTCATGGGAGGCAACACATGTATTTGGTATTATATGTTTGCTTTGCGTTTTATTTTGTTTTTGTGTGTTTTGTAGGCACAATTCTCGGAGCATTGTTGCTAGGATGCTTGGGCACCTCCCTCTCGTGTGTGGCTTGACTTTCAAGGGAGTTCACTCTCATCTCATCTTTTCTAAATTGATTATTTGAGTTTGTGTAGAGTGTAATTTTTAGTTGTGGTTTTGCTATGCTATCTTGTTCCTTGCAAGCATGATGTTCTTCATATTTGATATGAATGATATTTGTTGAGCTAAATACATGGGAAATGTTCGCATAGTCATTACTATTGCATGTAATCTTGGTGAATTTTTTCTATGCTTGATGAGAATCTTTTTGCATGAAGTAAGAAAATGATTTGTGGCAACCTTGAATGAGTGATGGCAATGATAATTGCTATTAGCCTTGTAAGGTTTTTGGGTTTTCAACATGTTCTTTATAGTGTGTGCTACCATTTGAATTATGCTCTAGAACTTGCTTTGGCTCTTGATTGAGATTTCATGATATGTACTTGAACTAAGATGATTGAGGCATGTTTCTTTTAATTAGTCTTGAGCCCAAATAAGCCTTGTCCCTTTACAATTACCATTGCATACCCCTTTTGAGCCTTGATTGACCCATTCTTTGTTGTTTTTAAACTCATTGTAAGCCTCTAAGTGTAAAACCAATTGTCCTAATCATTGGAACTTTGAGAGCATTGGTATTTCCACTTGGATGATGAGTTTTTCCACTAAGTGTGGGGTTGTGTGAGGGTTGCATGCAGGCTTTGACTTGAGGACAAGTCAAGTCTTTAAGTTCTGGGTGTGCATTGTGTTTTTGGTGCTTGGGTGGCTAGTTACGTTATAATTGCATTTCACTTTCTTTTCATTGACATTGTGCACTCTTTTTTTTTCTTTTGACTTTTGTTTTTCAATTAGAGAGGCTAACTCAAGAAAAAGCAAAGTGAAAAAGAGAAGTAGGTTATGAGGTTTGATGAATTCTCATGCTTATTGCTTGTTTTACTTAAGTTCACCCAAGGAATAAGGAATTTTAAGTTAGAACAAACGGATCAATACTTAAAGAATTGAATTAGCCTAGGATTATGTGAATTCGACCTTCAATTACTCTGTTTTAAACTTGAATTGACCTAAAAGGCAATTACTCAAATGAAGGGACCAATTGAACCTATTTCCCTAACGTTTCTTTAAACTTGATAAAAACTCTTTTACATTGCAATTAATTTCTTTACTAAGCTTTTACACAATTCTTTTAATGCTTTGCACTAAAACTCTCTTTTCATAGTCCAAATAGCGGTTCGACTTGGAGATTTGGTACTTTAGTCGTAGTCCTTGTGGGACGATACTCTTACTTTCCATCTTATATTTGAAACGACCAGTTTACTTGTTGAGATATGGAAAAATTCTATTAGCAACAACGTTAGTTCATGATTGTAGATAGAGTGCCTAGACGAGATTGGTCGTGATCTTAATTCATTATCGTGCTTGTGATTGACTACCGTTTATACTGCATTTTGACTCTGTGTCAAGAGCAATCTTTCAGGTAATCGTTATTAACCCTAACACTATAATTCTAACGCAACAATCTCCTTTTTTTCTTACCGGTGTAATTTTTATTTGGTATGAGAAATAATCTTAACAGGGGCATATCATTTTTGCATGATAGGTGGGTTTATGATATTCCTTTTAGCCAATCGCATAACATGTTATATAATTTGGCTACGTATAAGAATATTTTGGTGAGTGAGGCAGGGGTGTGGCAAGAAGGATATTGGGCTTGGAATTTGAATTGGCAACAGCAATATTTTGACAGGGAGTTACCGTTACTAACTAATTTGTTGCAAGATCTTGTTGTAGTTACTTTACTGAAAACAAAGATGACACATGGACTTAGAAGGCTTGCAATTCTGGTGTGTATTCGGCAAAATCAGCATATAGGATAGTAGACTCCCTATCCTTTCTTTAAGCATTTATGGAACAAATTGATCCCTCTTAAGATTGAAACATTCTTGTAGAAATTATGCATGAATCGAGTTCCTTGAAAGAGAAATCTTATTCGTGGAGGCATGATTTTGGTATATGACTTATGTGTTGGTATAATGACACACAAATAATATCTTGTTACTTAACCTTATCCAAATAATTTGTTAATAAACATTTTCTAATATTTATTGTATTCCTAAGAGAATAATATCAAGTAGAAGATGTACTTGATTTTGACAAAGTCAATAATGCACCTTTCTTTCTTAACCACTTTATGTTTCTAAACGTTGTCTTGCTGAATTCATGGGTCAAGTACACGTTTGGTTTCCTTACGTTGAGCACAATTATGTTATATAAGATCAGTTGTGAAAACTTTAGGAGAATGGGTCGATACAATAGATAATTCCCTCTTCTCTCTTCTTTTTCTAATGTTTTTTCTGAGCATAGTTTGCGAGGCTCTAATGACTTAGATTTGAGTGTACGAGTGGTAAGTTATCATTGTGTTAACCTTAGGGAGCGATTTCGGACATTGGGTTGCAGTGGAGGTATGCCAAAATTTGCTTTCAGGATAGTGGCCTCCATACCATGACACAACATATTCATCTCTGAATCTCCAACATTATGCCCCTTATGCCACAAAGCAGTTGAGTCCTCGGACCATCTTTTCTTCGGCTGTGATGTTTCTTGTTTGCTTTGGACTAAGGTGGTGCATTGGCTTTGTGTTTCTACGGTGATTCCTAGTGATTGCAAGCGTTCCCTCCAAGCTTTTGGTGGTCTCCCGTCTTGTTCATCGCAACAAAGGACTTGATGGAGTGTTGTGTGGTTCGCAACAATTTGGTTTATTTGGATTGGCTGCAATGGTGTAATTCTCAAACAGGATCCTTGAAATTTCGATAGCGTCTTCAATAATATCAAGCTCCACTATTGGCTTTGGTTGAAAGCGAATGCCAACTCTTTTGTTCATCCTTTTGTGCCTTGGAATCTTTATCAAGGAGCTTGTTTGGGAATTTGAGGTTGTGTTTTTCTTTGTGGTTTTTGGAGTGTGCGTGGTTCGTTTATTTCCTTGTTCTTTAGTTCTTTGACTATTTGTTCTTTGTGTTTGTTTTTTTGATGTATTTCAATTGTTTATTCTTTTGTTGCTTGTAATATGAGTACCGCTTGTATTCTTTATCGTTAATAAAAATTTTCTTATAAAAAGAAATTTTACATCACGATACAAAGATTCTCAATTCAAACAAAATTAAAAAACTAATTCTGTATAGCCACGGTTCACATACACCCAATACACTGGATTACATATATATAAATATGTGATTAAATTAATATATTATTTGATTAAATTATTTTATACTCATTTGACCACATGTTTAATTAAATTATTTGGTACTAATTTATCTTAATGTACCAAATATGAATATACGTGAATAGTTGATATACACTTTGTAACAAAATTATTGCCCTTCTAAGTAAAATATCAGTATGGTTGAGGAGTACCGTTCTGGGTAGCGGGACTTCGGTTCAAATATCTGTGGATGCACTTTAACTTATTAAAAAAAAATTAAAATATCAGTACCTATTGCCTAGACTTTAAAGAAAAAAAAAAAAAACTCAAGTGTCGGTCGCACACTCGCACCTAATTCTGACATGTATATTAGTCTCGACTTAATTTGTTCTAATAAATTCAAGGGTCTATCTATCATGGTCCACGCACAAAAGGGGACCATTGATGGTCCATTCCATTTGGTGCGTTGGATGTATTCATTTTAAATCTGATGGTTGTCATTGAAACTAATGAACCAGTCATGATGAACAAGAATTTTGTAATTGCGGTTTAGGCCTCGTATTAATTGTCTAAACACTTGGTCTATTTACAGTATGGCCCTAAGTTTTATTTTAATTAATTTTGTCTCATTAAATTTAAAATAAAAAAATGCTATGGATGTGGTGCTTTGTGTACGTATATACTGTTATACAAAAAAAATAAGTAAATGTTATACTTAAAATTCTAATTAATGTACGTATATTTAATTATTAATAATGTTAAATTTTTTATTAAATTAATAATAAATATTTAATTATATAAGAAAAGTATTAGAATAATGTTAAAAGTATTTTCACAATATATAAACTATAAGTTGAGTAATAATTATTAAGTTGTCGTAGTCTTTTAATGTAATATTTCTTGAGCTAATGTATCAATTTTTTAGATGGTGCATCATAATTAGAGGTGGAAACGGGTCAGAATTTGGTTAAACCAGTTAGACTTATTTTATAATTGATGGAGCTAAGTCTGGCTTATTGGTTTATCATATGCTCATTTTTCAGGCTAAACCTAGCCTATTTGAAAGCCTATAAAGCCTAAAAGCATATTTATATACCTACTTTATCTTAAGGCCTCTAAAAAGGCCAACAATTCTATCTTAAATATGTTAACAGACTACTAAATAGGCTAATAGACATTTAACAAGCCTTTAAATAAGCCTAATTTATAATTATATTATAAAATTTATTGTATTTACATTTATAAAATTTATTTTATATATATATATTATTTTTGAAAAAGCATAATATTATTTATATTTATAAAATTTATAATATATATATATATATATATATTAAAATTTAATAGGCCAACCTATTAGGCTTAATAGGCTTTTTTAAAGGCATGTATCTAACCTTTTTACTTAAATAGGCTTTTTAAAAAGCCTAAATCTAGCCTTTTTATTAAACAAGTTAGACCAGACCAGACTTTAAATAGGATAGGCCTTAGGCCCCTGATAGACCGACTGGCCTTTTTCCACCCTAATAGTAATATTAGGTATAATTAATCAACAATAGGAATCAATTTATCAATAAGTTTTATAACTTTGACATATTAATTGGTGCTCCCATTTGTACAGAAAAAATATAATGTATCGTTGGTGTTATTATCATTTATATTAAGTTGAATTATGCTATATATATATATATATATTATAGATTTAACTTTTTTTTTTTTTATAAAGATAGTAATGACATTAGAGATTGAACTCTATATCACATACTCACACACACATTTTCTTATTAGTTTTGCTAGTCTTACCAAACAGATTTAATTGTAATTTTAATCCTATAACTTTGTCAACTGTACGATTTTAGTTCTTTAACTATTAACTGTATGATATTTAATTTCAACCAAATATTTAATTAAGGTATTACAATATTATTAAAAGTGTAAAAAAAATATTTTTTTGTTACATAAAAAAAAACTACAATTATGTGATATACAATGTACAAACTATAATTTACTTATTAATTAAGTTTCTACGCAAACTATAATTAAAATTAGTTATTAACTATATAAGAATTAGTCTAAATGAAAGAGTTATCATTTTATAGTATTAGAAATATAATTTATAAGTTGAGCACATGGTTATTATTATTGTCAGGGTTAGTGTTACGTTTTTGGGTTAGGATATAAGGTAAATGACTGGGTTTTCTTTTTTATAAGCCAAGAAAATATATTAAACTTTGTTTGTGTATAAGATGTTCTCAAACAAGAAAATTACATAGTAAACATTAGTAAAACAAAATGATTACCCTTTTAAACATTTTAAGGATAATTACACTAATTAGAAAAAATACAAGCATTCCCCATTAGCATAGAACCAGCTCTAAGGTCTAGTTTTAATTTGATCCATAATGAGAAGGACATCCAAATGTTCAGACTTAAAAATAATTGCATTTCTACATAACTAAAGAGGCCAGATTACATACAACCATATACGAAGTAACACCAATCCACAAGAGAACCTTTCTCCAAATTAAACTTAAAATTGGACACAAGAGGAACAAGTGTAAAGAATTTTCTAGATGATGATTACATAGAACACAAGATAATGACATACTATTAACCAGTAGATTTCTTCTTTGAAGATTGACTTTATGAGGAACTGTCTTTAAAAACCAGCCAAGAGAAAACCTGAATTTTAAAGGTGCAAAACAGGACCACATAAGTTTGGACACCTTACTCAATTCCACTCTAATTGAGAGCCGCGGAATGCACATAGAAACCCCTCAAGAATATGCAGTTTTAACGATAAAACCTTGAGTTCCGACGAGGCTCCAATTCCACACATCTTCAGATCACAAATCAGGGATTCTGTATATAAGAGCAGAGATTCTTTACCAAATCAGCCTCCCACACAAATAAGGGTCTCCGCCAATTAAAATTCCATTCCCACATAGATCCATTGAAATTTCCATATCCGCAATTTTGCAATTTTTATTAACAGCAATTTGGTAAAGTCTCGGAAAAGAGGACCTTAAAGGTTTATCTCCAAACCATGGATCTTCCCAAAGCAGAGTCAATCTCCCATTACCCTGCTTTCTTTTTACCCCTTTAAAAAACCATCCCGAATTGAAAAGCATTACAAACCTCAACTACATGTCTCCACCATGCAAAGCGAGCAAGAACTTTTGAATCATAAAATGCGGTTAACACTTCACTTTCCACCCCTAATCTTGCTTTTAACAAAACAGACCAAATGCTCTCTGTTTCAGATAGCAGTCTCCACGCCCATAGGCCTCCTTCTTTCTTTGGCTTGCAAACATCACTCCATTTTACCCATACAATTTTCTTTGCTAAAGATGTACCTCCCCATAAAAAGCTCCTTTGCATCTTCCTAATTTCATTAAGAACAAATAAAGGAGCCTTGGAGATAGAAAAATAATAAGTTGACAAGCTATTCAGAATCGAATTAATCAGAATTACTGGGTTTATTATGATAATTAAGGGTCATGAATGGATATTATGATGATGGTTGGGTTAGGGTTAGGGTTAGAGTTAAGATTAGTGTGTTTGGGTTAGGGAAAATGCTATATGACTGGGTTTATTATGATAAGGGTTACTAATGAATATTAGGTTAAATTATAATTTTGGTCTTATGTTATCAAAAAGTTTTAGTTTGATTCTTTATGTTTTAAAAGGTTTAATTTGATCCCTTATATTTTAAAAGTTTTAGTTTGATCCCTTACGTTGTGTTTATAAATCACTTTTTTTCCTAATATTATATTGTTTTACCAAGTAAGAGACCAAAACCATAACACAAGAGATCGAAGTGATACTTTTTAAACATAAGAGACTAAATTGAAACTTTTAAAACATAAGAGACCAAACTGAGACTTTTTAACAACGTAAGAGAACAAAAAAAATACTTTAATCAAATATTTATGTGGGGTTAAAATTTCGTGCGGGTTTACGAACTGACCCAACAAGGTGGTGGTGACTTTAAGTTAGGTCTAGTGATTTTTACAAAACCCAAACACATCAATTTACAAAACTTGAATATATACTTGTAACTTTTTTTAGTTTTAATAATTATAAAAGGAAAATTATTTAATAATTATTCAATATTATAAAAGGAGTATTATAATTAAATATTATAATTACAAAAGAAAAATGAAATATTATGATTAAAAAAAGACTATTGTTGATTGCATTAAACCGAGTATAACCGAACCGGAATAATCTCGAGTTGATTCGGTTTAGATTTCATTTAAGAAAAGTATGAAATTTAAACCAATCTAGCTGATTTAATTTTAATTGTTTAGGACATAATTTTTTATTATTTATTAATTAATAAAACAAAATAAGGGTGTACTTGTTTAAGACTTTGCAACGTCATTGCATATAAATTAAGGTATTAGAATGAGAAGTTATAATTTGTGTTTTTACTAAAATCTAAAATAAACACACACAAAAGAAATAATTGATTCTTGTTTAACATGCCGATGTATTACATGCTATCTAGAGCAATCCCATTGACACTCTTATGCATGAATCTCCTTGATAGTAGTCTAGTGCGAGTATTATTAGAATATCAGATGAAAATACCGAGTTTAAATCCTGCTAAGTACAAAGCTCCATCTCTCCTAAAAAAAATGGCTTATAAAGATAAAGCTAAAAAGAGGAAAGCATAAACGAAATTGGAACCTCATTGCAGTAGTAATTCATCAAGATGAGCTAAAAAGTGATGGATGTTACAGGGTTGAAGATAAGTTTGTTTGTTACAGGGATGAAAAGTTTAACTAATAAAGCCTTTTGATCTTTTTTTTTTTCAGTTAAAATAATAACATGGGTCTAATTTATATTATTGTAATCCACAGGGACTAAATTGGCAGCACAATGGGCTCACACGTGTAACTTGTTGCAGGTTAGTATTACAGGCATTTGTGGGTTAAACTATCAGGATCATCGATGGTCCAAAAGAAGGACCCAAAATTTACTTAAGCAGCTATTAGTCCGGATATGGGCCTCTGATCTCCATCATCCTCCTATCAAAAGGACATAAACACATTAAATTAAAAAAAAAGGACATAAACACATTAAATAAAAAAAAGGACATAAACACTATTAAAATTTGAATTTAGACATAACTCATTCCTAAAAGCTAATTCATAGAAGAAGGATTATCACACCACTTATATACTCTATGGTGGCCCTCATTCTAGTCGATGTGAGATTTTATCTTAACACACCTCTCTGAACGACTAACCTGGCTCTTGATACCATTACCATATTAGATTTTGAGTTTGAGTCTAACTCACTCCCAAAAATTAACTCATAAAAAGAGATTATCACACCACTTACATACTCTATAATGACCCTTTTTCTAGTTGATATAAGACTTCATTTTAACAAACACATTAATTATTAATTAATATACAGATAAAACCCTCAACATTGTATAGTATTACAGCTCATAGTTGATTATTATTAGTAAAATATATAACAACTTTCATAACATTTTATAAACAATAAATTGCATAAATTTTACCTTACAATTAAAATTTTATATCACGTGAATTAACATACAAATAAAAATTTGTTTGATACTTCATTGAAATATTTTATTTGAATACGTATAATACATTATTTAGAATATAAGAAATTTTGTTTTGTTAGATCATATACTTACAAAATTTTAAATTGTCTGATTATTTACATGGTTAATCCACTTCATATAAACTTTTGTTTCGTCATAAAATTCGTTGTTTATAAAAATTTATAAGATATGTCATTTTACTTATAAGTTTGTCACTTGGTATCGTTTAAACTTACCCATATATATATATATATATATATGGAGTTCGCTAACGTATACGTGTTTTTGAAGGAGTACGTTAGCCGGTTATAATTTGATTTTTTAAATTACATCCACTAGCTTGCTAATGTACTATTTCTACATAATAAATTGATGTATGTTAGCAAATTCTATAGGGTCCGCTCACTAACGTATACATGTTTTTGAAGGATTACGTTAGCAAGTTATAATTTGATCTTTTAAATTACACCCACTAGCTTGCTAATGTACTATTTCTACTTAATAAATGGGTGTATGTTAGCAAATTCTATAGGGTCCACTTACGGTTAACGTACACTCACTTATTTTGTAGAATAATAAAAATACATTAGTAAATTATAACTTATTTTTTTTAAGGGTTAAACATGTTTTTTGTCCTTAAACTTTCACAAGAATTTATTTTTAGTCCTTGAACTTTAAAACATCGGTTTTTAATCCTGAACTTTGAAAAATATCACATTTAGTCCTTTTGTATATTTTTTTGATGACGTGACAAAATGATCTGCTGACACATGAACCTGATGAAAGACTCTCAGTTTGCCAAGTCACCACATAAGGTAAGAATGGACTAAAAGTTAACTTTTTATAAATTTACGAACTAAAAATTGACGTTTTAAAGTTCAAGGACTAAAAATGAATTATCAATAAAGTTTAGAGACAACAAAAACATATTTAACCATTTTTCAAGATATACCCCCTCCAATCCTTATTATAAGTCATAAATACTTAAATCACGCATACCAATAAAGTTAGTTGATTGTATCAATTTTCTTAAAAAGTTGGGTAATATATCAATTTTACTCTTCCTTAAATATTATGTTTTGTGGTTAGTATAATAAAGTTAAGACATTTAATAGGGGCAAATAAAAAAAATAACCATAAATGCTTTATGAAATTTGTGCAATACCTTATAAAAAGGACCCTAAAATCATTTCAAAATGTGCCTTATAATAAAGACAAGAGGAAGTACTAAAAAGTACTCTCTCAAGTCCTTTTTACAAAAAACATTGGACATGTTTTACACGTACCAATAAAACATAATAAGTGATGTTTTTTTCAATTAATAATGTGAGAAAATTACTAAAATATCCAGGTAGTTAATACATCAACTTGTATGGAAAATTATGAGTGCTCATAATAAATTAAGGATAACAAAATATTTTTACCATTTCTTAACAATTAATAGCCTAAAAAACTCATAAAGTCTCTTAAAAAAAGACAAAAATAGTTTTTTTTTTATTTCTTATAAAAAAGAGCAAACAGAGTATAAGATACTAAGAAAAGAAGGAATGGATGTACATTGACAAATCGCTATATAGAGAGAGAGTGTGAAGGATCAGAAAGCCAAGTGAGAGCAAAACAGGCACACTAGTTAATTTGCTCGTAGCTCGCAGGTAAGCAATTAGTTAGTAGTAGTAGTATAAACAACGAGATAAAGAAGAAATAGTTAAAAAAAAAATTAATTAATTATATATAAGCCCATACAAATTATATTAATTAATACTACTACTAGGTAGCTTGCCATGGTGATGATGTGGGAGGATCTAACGGTTGAGGCGCCGCACCAGCTTGTTCGTTTTGGTTCTTCAGAGAATAAGAAGAAGAAGAAGTTGCTTATTAATGGAATCACAGGTTTTGCTGAAGCTGGTAGGATCATGGTCGTTATGGGTCCTTCCGGCTCCGGCAAAACTACCCTACTTGAATCTTTTGCTGGTATTTTAATTACTTTACTCTTTTTTATATAGGATGTCTTTTAAAAAATTTTAGTATTCATTTTTACAAGAAGTATGTATATATGTCTTCTCTCTCTACACGAGTCATGTTGTTGCTAATTTTTTTAGGATTTAATATGAGTAATACTTTAAGTTTTAACTCATAACAAAGAGTTCTACGTTGAAAATAAGTCACACATCGTCTGTCTCATTCTTTGCGGTGTGGTTTAAATATTTGTTGGGCTACTCTTTGTATTGCCAATTAGTTTTGTGATGGAACTTTAACATGGTATCAGAGCGAATGCCCAACGCTTAGAGCCTATTCTAGCATACTCCCTTAGAGAAAAGATAAATACCTGTTGGACTACTCTACATATTACCAATTGTTTTGTGATGGAACCTTAACATTCTAAATTCTACAGAAATAGAAAAGAAAACAAAGCTAAAGTTCATAAATTAAAATGATATGCTAGTAATGTTTATCTAATTTATGAAGAGATTTATTAAATATATCAATTGACTAATATATAGAGAGATTTATTAAAGTATTTACTTTTTTTTATAAAATATTTTAGTAGTACACATCTTTCTCCGTTGTACTTAAATTTTTTAAGTTGTTATAGTTAATAACATAAGTCTCTTTATACCGTTAATAACAATATCTTCTTATCAAAAGCATAAAATGAAATTTTTAGGGGCAAAAAAAAAAAAAGATTTAGGGCTTGTTTGGAACAGTTTTGATTTTTAGTTTTTAAAAATTGTATTATAAAACAGTTTTAAAAAAAAGTGAGAGGAGTTTTCAATACAAGTTTGTATGTAAATTCTGAAAACTGAAAACCAAAACATGTTTAAGATGTTTTCATATTTTAGTTTTTAAATACTGAAAAACAAAAACTGTTCCCAAAAAACTGTTTTTGTAAACTCGACTGCTAAACGAGTTTTTTAGTTTTTTGTTTTTAAAAACAAAAAACTATTTTCAGAGATATCAAACAAACCCTTAATATTCTTGTGGTAATTGCCTCTAGCACGTTCTCCATCCTTGTCCCCATATATTGTTGGAAAACGACTACCGAGAAAAAATCTATATAATTTTTATTATTGGATGCACACTCTCACAAAATAAACACATAAAATCACACTCAAAATTCTATGTGATTCTTAATCTCAAGGCCTAAGTTTATAAACATTATCAAATTTTTTATACTTAACTTATAATTTTCGAACAAAGAAAATTACAAACCCTCTTAATTGACAATTTTGTTACGGAATAATTGCAAACACTAACATGGAACGGTGATAAACAACTATCCAAGTCTCTATTATACCTAAGAAACTAGTATTACACCGTGGTAAAAAAATTCAAAATGACTCTCCTTTTTATGAGTATTTACCTCTTCTTTTGTCTTTCACTCGATGTGGAACTATATATATATATATATATATATGATGACTCATTCTCCATCTTCATACTATCTAATATACGACTTTGAATACCATATATATATATATATTCGCTTTTAATTAAGCCCATAATATATTTTCATTTTCTGTAGGAAGACTCCCTGCAAGTGTCATAACCTCGGGGAACATCGCAATTAATGGGAAGAACAGAGGCCGAAACACCAAAGAAGTGGTAAGATACTTATTGTAGATAATACTCTATTGTTTTTGTTTTCACTTTTAAAAGTGAAGAATCTATTCATAAAGAAAGTATAAGAGGTGTTTAATCCATATACAAACAAATAGAGAAAGCAAAAAAGAAGTCTAAATCAAGTGGCCAGCTACCTAATGTGTTCTAAGTTGAGAGGATAATGTCACGGTCATAAAAGAGAGTACTATACGGTAGAATATGCTCTTCAATCCTCCTTGTACGACAGCACTCCAGTGTGAAGGGAGTTGTACTTGCAGAGACTCTGACGCCCAAGTCAGTGACTATTAGGGTTGGAGTGATTAATTAGATTGACACGGACCTTGCATTTATGATGTGATGTATTTATAGTAGAGTCTCTAGGGTTTGGTGAACATTTTAATGGGTTTCATGCTTATTCAGCTTGGGCCTATGGTTCAATTGGACTGCAGCGCTCTATAAGGCTCATAGGCTCTAAATTAAGGTCGTTTTCAATGCCATCTATTTTTTAGTTACGTCTTTTAGACAAATTGCATTGTTGACTCTACCGATATTGGTATCGTTTGGTGCGATCCGATAATTGCAAGAGGCATTATACCATTTTCCGATCTAGATTAAGGATGACTCATATCGCTGAATCTATCTCGGATCCCAATGGCATTCCACAATCTATGATCATATCCGATTCAAAATTATCCCGAAGATTAGCGTCATCTCGGAGTCATCCAAAGATTAGTGTCATCTCAGAATCACCCAAAGACTAGTGTCATCTTGTAATTTTCAATTGTTGTATTACATATTTTGGGGCCATTTGCTGTTAACGAGTAAATTTTGTTAGCTCTCTTCTAACCTATTTTTGTTTCTTTCTTGGTCTCTATGGTAGTATTCTCTTCAAAAAAACATGTATCTCTCTGATGAAGATGGACTCTTTGGCCTAGTTATCTCCTTTGATTTAGGGAATCATTGAATTTTGATTGAGATGGAGCTTACTACCATTGAATTTATAAATGTTGGGTAGAGTCTAGATCCTTGTTTATCTGAGGTACATTAATCTTTATTCAATTGCTCACATGTCAAATCTATTTCTTTAAATCCTTTCATGTTGAGATTTTTTACCTTTTGCAAAAGGTTCCGAATTCTTGCCTATCATCGATTTCTTCTAATTCTTCAGTTTAGAAGTCTGAACATTTGGTTCAACAGTCCATGGTTCAAGTGTATGTGCATTCACCATTTGGTTATTTCTCTTTTTGTGCATCAAAAAAGTCGAGAACCATGTGAGACATTGTATTCCTTTAATAAAGACAACTTGCAATGAATCTTTGATTTGGACCAAAATAAACTTCATTGTCAAAATGTTTAGTAACAGTCCTATTGGGATCAGCGATCCTGTTGAAGTTACTATGTGAAAGTTGGGGACTTGGAACCTATTGGAATCAATGATCCTGGTGGGGTTAACAACCCTAAGTTACATATTCTCTTGCAGAAGACTTTACCGTTTTATAAGCGACTATTGATTTTTTCCTATCTTCTTCATGCATGCATCATGTCGTTGGAATTTAATGAGATCCATGATAGTGACGAGGATGATGGTCTTGATAGGGAATATATCTCTATCATGATTGTATTTGCGTGATGCAATTTCTCAACGTTGGAGTTCAAGTGAACTTAAAAGGACTTCATCGCCTTCCTGGGATCAAGGATGGGAAGTCGTACAACTTCTCAGATTAAGCAAACCTAGTCTTGGTTGACCTTAATGACCCCCAACTCCAGGCCTTTGATCTTTCAACTCCACCTCCTCCAGAGAATCCTGTCGTTGATGTCGGTGAAGCCGAAGGAAATAAAGTTGGTGTATCTTAGGCTTATTTTATAGTTTAAGTTGTATTTTTATTTTGAAGTATTTTTGGGTCCTTTTGGAGGACTTGTAATTAACTTTTGTATTTATTTTCCTTCCCAACAATGAATACTGCAGCCTTATCTTCACTTGATATTACCAAGGATTTTGTATCTCATTGAGTTCAACATGTCGTTGCATATTCTTTTTTATCATTGTCAAGCGGGGACCTTGTCCTTTACAAGCATGTAGCCGTGTTGGAGTGTTTGATCCTTATCCGAGATCTTCACCCCTAATTGGCCAATGGCCTTTTTGTATAATCCTTTTTACTTTAAGCATAGCTATTTATCTCGACTATGATTTTAGCATTTCTCGAGTTCTTTTGATATCTTTGTCTACCTGGGGGACTTTCATCCCAGATGGGCTTGTAACCTCTTTATATATCTTTGAATCTGCCAGGGACTTTCATCTTGGATGGGCTCATGGTCTCTTCATATATCTTTAACTTTTTCGGGGGACTTTCATCCTGAATGGGATCATGGCCTCTTCGTATATCTTTGACTTTTCGAGGACACTTTCATTATAAATGGGATCATGGCCTTTTCATATACCATTTAATTCACCAGGGGACTTTCATCGGAGAGGCTCATGGCATCTCCATATATGTATAATTTTTTCCAGAGGACTTTCATCCCGGATGGGCTCTTGGCCTCTTAGTATTTCTTTAAATTTTTCAGGGTACTTTCATCTCGAATGGGCTTGTGGAATCTTCATATATCTTTGAATTTTTTGGGGGAATTTCATCTCAAATGGGCTTATGGTATTTTCCTATACCTTTGACTTTACTAGGTGACTTTCATCCTGGATGAACTCATGGCCTCTACGTATATCTTTAACGTTTCTAGGCGACTTTCATCCCGGATGGGCTCATGGCCTCTTCGTATTGCTTTAAATATTTTGAGGGACTTTCAACCCGGATGAGCTCATGGCCTCTTCATATATCTTTGACTTTTTAGGGGGATTTTCATCTCGGATGGGCTCATGGCTTTTTTATATACCTTGACTTTACTGGGTGACTTTCATCCCTGATGGGCTCATGGCCTCTTGGTATATCTTTAACTTTTTTGGGAGAATTTCATCCTGCATAGGCGTGTGGCCTCTTGATATATCTTTGATTTTCTGGGGGACTTTCATCCCCAGATGGGCTCATGGCCTCTTTGTGTATCTTTGACTTTACCGGAGAACTTTCATCCCCTATTCACTTGTAGTAGCATTTCTTTTGAACTTTTTGACTTTCATCCCAGATTAGCCTTGGCTTTATTTTTTAATTCATTTTTGCCAGGCATTCATCATCCTGCCTTTTTTAGAGTCTCTATTGTAGATGGGATCATTGTTCCTTGTTAGGGTCTGTGACCCTTAATTCTTCTTTGTTGGGATAAGCAATCTTCGTAGGGTCAATGACCGTTGATTCTTTTTCATTCATTTTGAATGGTTGAAATCATCTAGCACTTATGCTAGTTATTTACTGGATTTCATTGATAACTTTGTGGTTTACTTACTCAATACAATCTTATATTTATCCATGTTTACCCCATTTTCCTGATTAATCAATACAATACCAAGATATTTACTAGATTTTATATTAAATCTAAAATTGTACTTTTTTAGTTGTTGGAAAACCTCAGTTAATACAACAACTAGGTCTTTATTCCCAGTTTTAAATCTCTCTGATCAATTGCTCCTATATTGTCTGAGATTTCTTTGGGCTCCTGTATAGCTGGATATTTCTCTATGCGGGGTTGAACTATTAGCTCATCCAGTTCAGCTTGAGGGCATCACTGCTCGAAGGTTGCATTGGGATCTAAACTCATCGTCAACGGACTTGTTGCCTTGTTATCTTGTGTTACCTTTTTATTATCACGACAGGATAGCTATAGACCACCATATTGTTTATGCGACCCTTAGGCTCCTTTTGTGTAGGGCCAAGTCTCTTTTTGTGTAGGGCCAAAGTCTCGTTTTCTCTGTCCCGACTTCTCGAGTAGGCTCCTAAACATAATATCCGTTGAACTATAGTAATATTTTTCTAGTGCATCGTCTAATAAATCAATATCAAAAGTCTGCAATGTCAGTATCATAATACTGCAATGTCGGCCTCTAAAAAACTAAAACAATCAATGTCGTAAATTTGCAATATCGACACGTAATGGTATCTGTTAAGTATTTTAGAGAACTAAAATACTAACTCGTTTCAGTATAGTGGAAAAACAGATTATTGTCCTCAGGGAGCAACTACAGACCAATTTAGTGCCACTATAAGACTTTGGGTGAAGTTTTCGAAAGGTTTTGAATTGAATTGAATTATAAAACGAATGCTCGTAATGTAAAAGAGTTTAAAACAATTTTAATAAATACTTGGATTTGAACTTGCTGCGCACTGTAACGATCTCTTCATCTCTGTTAATTTCTATATTATTCGAAAGACCGTAAGGTAAGCAATAAGTAAAACCTCTAAATAAATGGTTCATAAATCAATACCTATCTCTAGGTTATTGCTTTATGAAAATCCTTTATCAGAACCTCTTTTTAAATCAAATTCTCATTCAATTGAAAATGTTAGAAGAAAGATTATTAAGCTTTAAATTCAACAATTAAAACAGATAAAGAGAAACAATTCAATTAATATAGAAAGGAACAAGAGAGTTTGAGTGATTACAGTGCTAGCCACGTCCAAATCCAAGAATATGAATCTAAGCTTGAATTCATAGATGAAAGTTACTGAAGATCTCTCTTTGCACTATTTCTATCTCTAGAATTCTAAATTTCTCCTCTCAGACTGCCTTAGCTCCTAGTGAATGGGGCTTTTTATAGAGATCCCAAGTGGTTTATAAAATAATATCAGATAAGGTTGCTTCAGATCTTTTTTCCTTTTTCTTCACCCTTATCTTATGTGTTTTTATCTATTTACCTGCAATTCAATAATTTAGAGATCAAATCTTATCTAAATTAGTCGAAGATAAGGATGAAACTCAAATAATCAACCAACTCCCTCTCAAATTAAGATAAGTATTGAATTTACTAAATTTAGGGGAATTTAATTAAAAAATAAACATAATATCATTTAAAATATATTCAAATTAACCACAAAATAGTTTAATAATAATCTCAGTATCTTAAAGTTACCGGGTCGTCGGAATCATTAAACTCTGTTTGGTAAAACTAGCTTATAGCTTATGACTTGTAGCTTGTAGCTTGTAGCTTGTAGCTTATAGCTTATAGCTTGTAGCTTATAGCTTATGACTTGTGACTTATAATTGAGTAGAGGTGTTTGGTAAAATTAGCTTATTAAGTAGCTTATATTTGTTAAATGACTTAAAAGGACAAATAATAATTACATGTAATAAATTATTTGATAAAGTAAACATAATAAATGACAAGAGGGTAAAATAGGAAAGAATTATTGAAAACTACTTTTTATAAGCTATAAGTTACTTGAAGTAGCTTATCATAAGCTAGCTTATAGCTAATATAAGCTATAAGCTAGTTGTTACCAAACACCTCCACTTGACAATAAGCTACAAGCTACAAGCTATAAACTCCTAAATAAGCTATAAACTAGTGTTACCAAACACACATTACATCTCAATCTTTCCCTATATAAATTATATATACAGAGATATAGAAACAGATACATTCAAGTGATGTGTTTGGTCTAAATGGAATTTTATCCTCATTCGTGTTGGTATAATATCATGCAAATAATTTGGCTAAATAATTGTGCTTTTCTATAGAATAATAATTATAAGTCTTAGTCACGAAGTTATTCCTAATAATCCGGTTTGGCATGTCCTTTTTCTATTTAGTCAGTGTCAGTATCAAGCCAAATCCCATATTCACGTGTTAACTTAATTTCTTTTGATGAAAGGGATAAATACAAGTACAAATTTCTTGGTCAAGTCTACTCATTTTTTTAAGAGTTAACTGTCAATTTAGTCCTCTAAAGATTATTTTGTCATCAATTTAGTCCTTCAAAGAATTTTGTCACTAAATTAGTCCTCTAAAGATCATCTTTGTCACCAATTTGGTCCTCTAAAGTATCACCAAATTAGTCCTCCAAAGATGTGTAAGTATACGAAATTAGTCCTTCAAAAATTTATATATATCAAATTGGTCCATGATGGAGGACTAATTTGGTAGACTTTTAAATCTTTGGAGGAGTAATTTGGTGATAAAGTTTTTTGGAGATCAAATTGGTGATAAAGTAATATTTGAAGGACTAATTTGGTGACAAAATTCTTTGAAGGACTAAATTAGTGACATGATAATTTTTGGAGGACCAAATTGTTAATTAACTTTTTTTTTTTTTTTTAACGTTGGATGCTAGCAATTTATTATTGGATTTGTTCGGTCTTTAAACTAAGGAATTTAACCAAAACTGAGCAGCTACGGGACTTGAGGATCATACCTCTTGGTCAACCCATGAAGTGTTTGTTTTTCTTTGCTTTATCAATCTAAATAATATTTGATTTCGGGTTAAATATGTTTTTAGTCTCTAAATTTTTGCGAAAATTTATTTTTAGTTCTTAATTTTTAAAACGTCGATTTTTAGTTCCTGATCTGTGGAAAAAGTTTATTTTTAGTCCCTGATCTGTGGAAAAAGTTTATTTTTAGTCCCTCTGTACATTATTTGGTGACGTGACGGAAGAACTAAAAGTGAACTTTTTAAAAGTTCAGGAACTAAAAACTGACGTTTTAAAGTTCGGAAACTAAAAATGGATTTTTACTAAAGTTCAAGGTCCAAAAACATATTTAACCCTTTGATTTATCAATCTAGATAACTTTTGTTTTAACAATCTAAATAATATTTGATTTAACAATCTAGATCATATATGATTTATCAAGCTAGATAATGTTTGTTGTCATCGGTTGATTGCTATTAGTAAAGTTTGAACATAGCTTATCTTTAACCCCCTCTAAGTGTTGATAAATTTGGTGGTGAGGACGAATTCATTTCTTTTCTTTTGTTGAAATTGAAGTTGAAGCCTTGTCATTCTCCAAATTAACCTTGGATTGATGCCAATTCCAAGGACTAAGAAAAGATAAGAGCGATGGGTAATTATCTATAGTTTTCTCCATTTTGATCATCACTCATCGATGGTTGCACTTGTTTCCTCTCCTCGGAATCTTGTTCTTGCACTTGCGAAGCCTACAACTTCTTGTTTCTTAATTGGAATCTAAGTTATGGTATAGCTTTACTTTCTTGCGTTAGCCACGGTAGAAAAGGTGGGAAAGTATGTTACTAAATCTTCACATAAGGTGCTAATGTTGCGTTCTAACTTAAGATGGTTGGGCCACAATCATAAAAAGGGTTGTACCTTTAAAGACTCTGACACCTAAGTCAGTAATTATTAGGGTTAGAGTGATTAATTAGATTGATGTGTATCTTGCATATATGATGTACTTATAGTGAAGTCTCTAGAGTTTGGTGAGTTCCTTAATAGGCTTCATGCTTATTAAGCTTGGGCCTATGTGGTCCAATTGGATTGCAATGCCCTGTAAGGCTGATAGGCTTTATCTTTGTGTACAAGACCGAGATAGTAGTTCTACAATAAAATTCCGACATAACCAATGACCGAAAAATTGGTTGAAAACACTACCGTTCCGACCCACATCATTGTGGTTTCACCACATGAACATATTTTTTTTCCAAAATAATCCTTAATTTTATGCTCAGGAAACATTGTGTTTCCTATTGAGCCACTAAACAGGAAACACAATAGCCCTTAGAGCACTAAAAACCCAACCAACAAGCAAATTAATGTCAACCCCCTCAATACTACCAACAATTTTGGCACCGTCTGAGACAACCAATAGCTCCACACTTAACAAAAGGACGTTGAGATTGTTACCACCCAAGTCGGGTTTGGCACCATCCCAATGGACTACAAAAGATGTTGTTACCCTTATAAACCCAGTTGTCCAGAAATGCTTAAATTAGGGTGGAATGGATTAAGACCACCCCAATTAGAAATGACACATCCTTTTTAACATATAAATTCATAACTCTTATATATAAAAAGATGGTGAAATTTCCAAAATTTGGTGGTGCCAATCCCTCCCACCTTAACAAAAACTCCTCAATAGCTATCTTTCTTTTGATTGATTCAACCAATACCAACAACAAATGCAACATAACGAAAGATGAAACAATAAAAAAATTATTATTTATTAATTTTTTTTTTTTATCTTTCATAAGATTAGCTACTGTGGATATAGGTTGTGTCTAACAAAATTAATTCGTTTGTATAGACATATAATATTTATACTAACGGATAACTATATAATTACTAACAAATAAATATGTTTGTTTAAGTTATTGATAGAAACTATCAATTTATAAACCGTGAGTAAATATCTTTAATAATAGCAATACTAACAGACAAATTTGTTAGACAAAGTGTATACTAAGTTACCAACCGTAGCTAACCTGACATAAACAAAAAGAAATTATTAAATATTATTTGTAGTGAAATTTTCATATTTAATTAAAGGTAAATAAGAAAAAATATTTTTTTATCCATTAATTTACTTAAAAGTAATACTGCAATTCTTATAATTAGGATAAATGTAAACTTATTATTGTTCTTCATTTTTAAAAAAGATCGAAAATAGTAAGTCAATGCAGCTATCATAATGATTTTATCCTTTTATATATATATATTGAGTGGTCAATTGATCATGCATATACATTTTTCCTGAAATTTCAGTCTTATGTTGCTCAAGAGGAACTTTTCTTGGGAACTTTGACTCTAAGAGAGACCCTCACATATTCTGCAAACATGAGGCTTCCATCTAAAATGACCAAAAAAGAGATAAATGAAGTGGTGGAAGAAACAATAACAAAAATGGGTCTTGAAGAATGTGCAGATAATTCAATTGGGAATTGGCATTTGAGAGGTATAAGTAATGGTGAAAAGAAGAGACTTAGCATTGGACTTGAGATTTTAACACAACCAATTGTTTTACTTCTTGATGAACCAACTACTGGACTTGATAGTGCTTCAGCTTTCTTTGTGATTCAAGCACTCACCAACATAGCAAGTAATGGAAAAATAGTTATGTGTTCCATTCACCAGCCTTGTAGTGAGACTTTTGATCTCTTTGATGATTTGCTTTTGCTCTCAAATGGGGAAACTGTTTACTTTGGAGAAGCAAAAATGGCTCTTAAGGTAAATAAATAATTTAACTAAACAAAGTTAGGGCATGTGTAGTTTTCATGTTTTTTCATGAATAATTGCTAATTTGCTTTCATTTTGTTTTCTGTTTAGAAAATTTATATAAAAAACACTAGAAACTTGATACTACTTTTCTTTTTTTCAGTATTTTTTGTATAAATTTCAAACAAAATAGAAAAACATGTGACAATAAAATTGCATTTTACTCTTTCTTCTTATACTAATTCACACTACATTTTACTTTCTATCTAATCACAATAAAATTGAAATCAGGTGTTCTATGGTGAGAAGTCCAAAGGGCATTATGGAGAGGCTGCATTTGTGATATCAAACAGTATATCATCATTCCCATTCCTTCTTCTGATATCAATCTCCTCAGGAATAATTATTTACTTGATGGTGCAATTTCATCCAGGATTCACAAATTTTGCATTTTTCTGTATAAACTTATTCTGTTGCTTATCTGTTGTTGAGAGTTGTATCATGGTTGTAGCCTCAGTGGTCCCCAATGTGATGATGGGCATAGGAGCAGGAACTGGTGTAATTGTAAGCACTAATCAAGCTTTTTTCTCTTTACCCCTGAACAAGAAGTTAAGAACATTAAAACATAGGTTTCAAATAGCTACTAATGTCACGTTGTTACACTTGCATTGTGTTAAATGCAGCTAAATATAGTTAGACATGGCCGTTACACATAACCATAATGATTTAATACAGTTTCAATAACGGTAAAACTGATGATATTATGGCGTGATATTACGTAACAACCCTAATTTAAAACCTTAGTTAGAACATTTATTAGAACCAGATGATATTAATTGAATTGGTGTTGGTTGTAGATATTCATGATGATGTCCTCCCAAATCTTCAGACCACTACCTGACATTCCAAAGTTCTTTTGGCGTTACCCTATGTCCTACCTCAGTTTTGCTACTTGGGCTGTGCAGGTACAATATTCAAAATTAATTCACTATAAATTGGTTGAATCTTAGCCATTGGATTAAGTAAATTTGAATTAATTTATTAATTTATCATATTGTTTTTAACTGCAGGGTCAATACAAGAATGACATGTTAGGGGTTGAATTTGATCCTGTGTTACCAGGGGACCCAAAAGTTAGTGGAAAACAAGTCCTAACATTAGTATTTGGAGTTCCATTGAATCATAACAAATGGTGGGACTTAACTGCATTAGTTACTTTGTTATTTGTTCATAGATTTCTTCTTTTCTTAATGCTTCGTTATAACAAAAGAGCCATATCACCTATGTTGTGGTTTTATGCAAAAGAAAGTCTACACTTTGTGAAAAGACATTTATTCTATAAAAAACAATCTATCTCTTCCAAGAAACTAGGAGCTCCTTATCCATTATCCTCTCAAGAGGGTCTTATGTCCCCAAACCTTGGAACATAATGCTTTGATGTTGTAATGTAAATTTAAATTAAGTGTCACAATTTTGGCATCAAGAGATATTACTATTCAATTTATTTATATTTTTTCTTTTGGGTATTCTAGAATTAACTGTGTGTTTGGATTAGCTTATTTTGAAGAATTTTTAAAATTGTAACATATATTTTTTTTTATAGATTGTGTACACTATACACCAAATGAAGATGGTATTTTTCGAAATAAAAATAAAAAAGATAATTTTTAAATTACCTAAATTATGTCAAGTTTTTTGATGACAAAGTCTTATTCACCAAATGTATAGTACACAATCTCTAAAAATGCGATTTTTAAATTACCTAAATTATTTGGAGCTTTTTGAAAATAATGTATTTTTTCACATTGAACCTTATAGTTAAATTTACATAATTTTTTAAATTTTTTTAAATTGCAACCGGTTCTTTAGAAATTGTATACTATAGATTTGATACATAAGGTGTTTTTCAAAATAAAATAGAAAATGGAGTTTTTAACTTACCTAAATTATTTGAAGCTTTCTAAAAACAATGTATTATTCTCTTTGAAGTTTCAAACTCAATTTAAACAATTTTTTATATTTTTCAAATAACAATTTTTCTAAACATCATATACTATCACTTGAAGAATATGATATTTTTTAAAATAAAAATGAAAACACGATTTTTAAATTACTTAAATTATTTGAAGCTTTTTCAAACCAATATCCTATTCACTTTGAAGTTTTCTAACTTAATTTACATGATTTTTGATATTTTTAAAATTGAAACAACAGAGATAGTGTACTATACACTTGAAAGAGATGATTTTTTTAAATATAAATGAACATGGTATTTTTCAATTAACTAAAATATTTGAAGCTTTCTGAAAATAATATATAACTTTCTTTGAACCTTCAAACTCAATTTACTTGATTTTTTTATATTTTTAAAATTACAACAGCTTTTTTTTAGAGATCATGTACTATCAATCGAAGAATATAGTGTTTTTCAAAATGAAAATGGAAACACAATTTTCAAATTACCTAAATTATTTGAAGCTTTTTAAAAATAATGTCTTATTCACTTTGTAGTTTCTAGCTTAATTTACATGATTTTTATATTTTTAAAATTGTAAAAGTTTTTTTTAGAGATCGTGTACTATACATTTGAAGAATGTGATATTTTTTTAAATAAAAATAAAAACCAAAATTTTAAATTACCTTAATTATTTAAAGCCTTTTGAAAATACTGTCTTATGAACTTTGATATTTTTGGCCCAATTTACATAACTTATTTATATCTTTAAAATTACAACAACTTTTTAAAGATCGTATACTATACACCTGAAAAATATAATATTTTTCTAAATAAAAATAAAAACGTAATTTTTAAATTGCCTAAATTATTTGAAGTTTTCTTAAAACAATGTATTATTTACTTTGAGGGTTTTCACTCAAATTACATAATTTTTAATATTTATAAAATGGCAACAGGTTTTTTAGAGATCGTTTACAGTAAATTTGAAAAATAGGGTATTTTTCATAGTGAAATTGAATAAGGTATTTTTAATTTACCTAAATTACTTTAATATTTTTAAAAATAATATATTATTCACTTTGAAGTTTCGAACCCAATTTACATAATTTTTTATACTTTGAAAATTTTATCAGTTTTTTTATAGATCGTGTACACTCGAAAAATATGGTATTTTTTAAAATTAAAATAAAATTCTATTTTTAAATTATCTAAATTATTTAAAGCTTTTCAAAAATAATGTCTTTTTCACATTGAACCTTATAGTTAAATTTACAAAAAAATTTTAAAAAAAAATTCAAAATTGCAACATGTGTATTAGAGATTGTGTATTATACATTTGAAAAATATGGTGTTTTTCAAAATAAAATAGAAATGGGTGTTTTTAAATTATCTAAATTCTTTGAAGCTTTCTAAAAACAATGTATTATTCACTTTGAGATTTCAAACTAAATTTACTTAATTTTTAATATTTTTCAAATAACAATAGTTTTTTTAGAAATCTTGTATTATCACCGGAAGAATATGATGTTTTTCGAAATAAAAAATGAAAACGCGATTTTCAAATTACCTAAATTATTTGAAGCTTTTTGAAAACAATCTCTTATTCACTTTGAAGTTTCTAGCTTAATTTACATTATTTTTTTTTTATAAATTACAAAAGTTTTTTTTAGAGATCGTGTAATATATACTTGAAGAATATGGTATTTTTTTAAATAAAAAAAAATTAAATTACCTAAATTATTTGACGATTTTTGAAAACACTGTCTTATTCAATTTGAAATTTTTGCCCCAATTTACGTAACTTTTATATTTTGAAAATTGCAACTGTTTTTTAAAGATCGTATACTATACACTTGAAGAAGAATATGGTGTTTTTCGAAATAAAAAAAAATTGCGATTTATAAATTATCCAAATTAATTGAACCTTTCCTAAAAAGTTGTATTATTAACTTTGAGGTTTTTTTTAACTCATATCACATAATTTTAAATAATTTTAAAATGGTAACAAGTTTTAGAGATCGTATACTATACACTTTAAAAATAAGGTATTTTTTAAATAAAATTAAATAAGGTGTTTTTAAATTACCTAAATTATCTTAAGCTTTCTTTAAACAATGTATTACTCACTTTAGAGTTTCAAATACAATATACATAATTTTTTATAGTTTTAAAATTACAACAGTTTTTTTTAGAGATCATGTACTATATACTTGAAGAATATCGTGTTTTTTGAAAAAAAAATAAACAAAATTTTTAAATTATCAAAATTATTTGAAAACTTTAAAAATAATATTTTATTCAATTTGAACTTTCTAGCAAAGTTTACCTAACTTTTAATATTTATAAAATTACAACAGTTTTTATTGAGATTGTATACTATACAATTGAATAATAGAGTGTTTAAAAACACAATTTTTATATTTTTAAAATTGCAAAAGTTATTTTTTGACATTAAAAATGGTGTTTTACATTTACTAGCTACCTTAATAGCTAGTTTTACCATACACTTTCAATTCTATGAATTATTTTACAGTCTTTCAAATTTCAACGCCAAACTTTTAGCTTTTTCTCTTTCATCTATTTTTTCATCTTTCAGTTAACTTATTTACTAATGTTGCCAAACACACTCTTAATAATGTAAACTAACAACCGTTATTAATAAAAGGCGTTTTATTTGTTTTATTTTAGCCGTTATATTTTTATTTTGTACTTACCAATAAGATCGCTTTAATGCATGCATGTTCAGTTTGTACTATTTTGAAAAGAAAAAAAAAAAAACATTTGTTATTTGACAACTTCACGAGAGACCTTTTAAAAAATAAATAGATGTTTTTTAAAAACAAAAAATTCCCAAACAAGTAATTAATATTCATCATTAAGTGCATATATTTTTTTAATATTACTTATGCTTATGCATATACATCTGAATTAATTTATTTTCAACTAATTTTTTTTTCTTTTATGAAAAACTCGTGTTCGTTTTTCTTTATAAAAAATTGTCAATTATTAGGCTGATATATAAATAATATAATTTAATTGGTAATTGTATAATAAATCACAAAAAATTGTCGTTATTATCAATATCAATTTTTATTTTTTTATTTTTTGCTTCCAAGAATTAAGACGCGGTTGGTTTTATATATATATATATATATATATATATATATATATATATATATATATATATATATATATATATATATATATATATATTAATAGTAAGAGGGAACAGTGATGCATATTTGAATGGAAGAAAAATCATACCCTGAAAATGGAATAACACACAAAGTCAAATAAAGTCGCTTCCTTTGATAGAAATTAAAACCTTTATATCACTTTTGAGGAACAAATCAAATCCAACTGCCCCTAATTAGATAGATGAATTTGCACGAAAAGACATTGAAACGAAGAATAAGTTATTTATATATAATATTAATTAATAAAATATATAATTCATCAGAAATATTAGCACACCTAAATATCTTAAACTAACATTATTTTCTTAGAAATTTTGTTACTTTGTGACAATCCCACCAAACACTCCCACGTGCTACGGTTCTTGTTCTAATTCTCCAAATCCCCATTCACAATATATATCACTTATCTAACCCATCCATACTCTTTTTCTCTTCATTTTTTATTTTGAATTTTATATTAAGCAATTGTTAGTCAAGTTGCTTTAAGAGATTGGTGATCGTGGATATTAAAAAATATAATAAAATTATTATTCGCTATCATACGTGTGGTTTAAGAAAAATGATCAGGTTTTAATCTAGATCAGAAATGTGACGATGTGTTAAAATTAAATTTAATAAAGGTTTTTAAGGTTACTGAAACTGAATTTTACTATGATTGTAGTGTACAATGACTATAACCGATCGTAATCACCACTATTAAAAAAACTCTATTTAGCGACCAATTGATTTGGTCGTTAGACTTATTTTATTCTGTCACTAAATAATTAATAACGAAATTAACAATCAAATTTAGCAATCAAAACAGTTAGCATACGACATAATATTATTATTATCTACCAACAATCTTAATTATTTAATTGTTAAATCAAATTTTTTCTAATAGTACACAGTTGCAATTTAAAAACCTTGAAAGTAATCAAAAGTAAAAGAGAAAAAAATAAAATCTAGCGAAGAAAGAAAGTGCATGCCATGAAGCTTTTTGGACTATATATATATATATATTAAAAAAAAGAAAGTGATTGGCTTAGTGGATACGTTTCAACTATTTATTTCATTGATGAGAGAAAGAAAGAAAGAAAGAAAATTAATTAAGCGATTCTTACAATTCTCATGAACTGTGGAGTCGTGTTGGGTTTCTATTGTTGGGGTTGGGAGTTCTTAACTGCCCTTCTTCTCTTCTCTTCTTAATTAAATTTTCATCATTTTCTAGCTTCTTCATCTTCATCTTCTTTTTCAATATTCATCAATTTCTTAATTATAGGTAGAAATTAGTAAAATAATAATAGAAATTAATGGAGCGAGGAATTAGCGAGAATAAAGGGTTATTATTGTTGGAATGTGGAAGGAAGTGCAATAATAATCCACCACCGTTTTTGTTGAAGACATATATGCTTGTGGAGGATCCAACCACGGACGACGTCGTTTCCTGGAATGCGGAAGGGACGACGTTCGTGGTGTGGCAGCCCGCGGAGTTCGCTCGTGATCTACTCCCGACTTTCTTCAAGCATAGTAACTTCTCTAGCTTCGTTCGCCAACTCAATACCTATGTACGTATCTCTATATCGTATATTTTGATGTTTAGTTATGTCATATTTTTTTAGTTTATTTTGAGTATTATCATAGTAGAAAACTAATTCGCTGGTAAAACAAAACTTGCCTTTTTAATTATGTTATTTATTAGTTTCACCACAAATGAAGCTTAAATTAAAACATGCTAATAAAAAAATAAGAATCCAGAAATTAAAGGGCATCTTTACTATGGAATTGTACTTATGGTCTTTTAATTAATTAATTTCAGTTGTCGGATTAACAATCTAACAATATAGGGCTAGCCAACCAAAAATTCTATAGCTTTTGATATTTATAATTAATATACCATTTTAGATTATTAATCAATATATAGTTGAGGACGAGAAACCGTAAAAGCACTCAAAACTCGAGACAATATTTGTGCAAGACAACTAGTTAATAAGTTTAGGCTTTAATTTAGTATTCTTCTTTATAAATGAGCTAAAGAATTTGATTTTTCTCTATTAATTTAGGGCGATAGAACCGTTTGATAATGATGATAGAATATACTAATATTTTATTTGTGTCATTCAATTACTAGAATATCCTCTTTCATTAATTTTCAAAGTATAAATTGTTTAATTCATTTTTTTATTATTTTTAAAATTTACTAAATGATGAAATATTATATTATATTGAAACATTATTAATTAGAATAATCCTTTAATGAATGTGTTTTTATTTTTTTTCCTTTCAGAATATATAAGTATATGCGTATTTATATGGGTCTAGATAGAACTGGTACAGGTAAAGAAATTCACAACCTAATAATTAGACAATCAAGTCAAGCACGTACATACAAAAAGTCAATACTTGTGGGCGTGCATGCCCATGTGTCTAATTACAACCACCAAATTGTTGACTTTTTTTTTTTAATTTATTTTTAAAATGAAAATGCATGTCAAACCTTAGACGTAAAATTTACCAAAAAAACCTTAAAAGCAAAACTTTTTAAATGCATATTAAATTTAGAGTTCTTATAAATATTAATAACGAGAGATAGACACAAAAATAATACATCCTCCATTCTAAAATATTAGTCACTTTAGAATTTTTCTTACTTTAGGATATTACGTAATCGTCACGAAAGACTATGACATACGCCTGGGTATAGAAAATAACCATGAGCTGCTACAATATGTTAGGTTTCTTCCTCTTGTCCAAATCTGCAACCTTCATTAGCAGATTCATTTTATGTGTTTTCCATGATCAAACTAGAAGTTACCAAGGAACCGTGCATAGCACTGAATAGGGAGCCGCCGAATACACCAGCTACGCCTAACATGTGAAATGGATGCTTAAGAATATTGTGCTCAGCCTGAAATACAATCATAAAGTGAAAAGTACCAGAAAGGTAAAGAATTTTCCCTCGTAGGCAAAGCCTTGTAGCCGAATAGTTGGGCTGCTTTAATGACCAGTTGAGCCGTCAATCTCCGCTCTCCTTGACCTGCAAGCCGGAAATTGCTTTCGTCGAGAAGTTTGCCAATTAAAGTCATGATAGGGAGTAAATCTTTCTACTATACCCATCTCTTTTATTTTCTCCTAAGTTGTCAAGCAATAATCAATTTTATTTGAACAATGGGGCCCTAAGTGCTTTCTCGACCTTTCGGGTTGAGTGAAATTGGAAATCCCGGCAATTAATTTCTATAGAATCTAACAAAAAGTGCATAGGTAAACTAAATTAGTCATTGATTTTGATGTTACTCAATAGCTATTGGCTATAAAAATAATAAAAGTGGAAAAAGTTAATAAATATAGTATTGATAATGTAAATGCGACAAATATTTTGGAACAAATTTTTTTTACTAAAGTGACTAATATTTCAGAATGAAAAGAGTAATATAAGTATATTATATTATTTTTAAACATGAGAAGTACTATTCCTGACCAAATCAAATTGTTAGAACATATAATCTTATGTTATGCATGTTGCAATTTTTTTTCCGCATACTCGTTCGAGCCTAAACTTAATCTCTTTTTTCATTTTTATTTACATTTTTTTTTTATTTTTATCATAGGGATTTCGGAAAGTTGCAACAAGCAGATGGGAGTTTTGCAACGACAAGTTCAGGAAGGGTGAAAGGGAGTCACTATGCGAAATTCGGCGAAGAAAAGCTTGGACAACCAAGCAACAACCTTCACAACCGAACCAAGCCACACCTCAAGATTCTTCTGATGACGACCAACGGTCCTCATCGACCTCATCATCTTCAGGTTTCTCTAACCTTGTGGACGAGAACAAGCGTCTCAAAAAGGAGAACGGAGTCCTCAACTCCGAACTCATAAGCATGAAAAGGAAGTGTAGGGACTTGCTTGATTTGGTTGCAAAATATTCACATGAGAAGAAGAAGAAGGATAAGGAAGAAGATGGAAGGCCAATGCTTTTTGGTGTGAGATTGGATGTTCAAGGAGGGAGAGATATGAAGAGAAATAGAGCTGAGATTAGTGAAAGCACAAGCATTTTGCTTTCTCAATCATGCAAATAGATATATATAGGAAGCTTAATTAATTAGAACTATATATATATGTATAATTATTAAGTCTAGTTTTTGGGAGGTAATAATCAAATATTTGGAAATAGCATATATTTGATTAATTAGTTAATTAGGTTGCGAATACTTTACTCCCTATATATGTATGTAGCTACTTTCAACAATGTATTTGGTGTATGTGTGATGATCATGTAATCATGTAATTAAGGAAAATGTTTAGGCAGACGGTATACATAATTGCAATAGGCTGATCAAATTGGCCATATTATTAATTAGTTTATGTTGCGTAAAGTGACAAAATCAAATTAAACTTGGAATTATTAGTTTTCATATGCTCATCACCCATCTTATATACAGTTTCATATATAAAAAATGGGGTAAATGACACTAGCTATATTTGAAATTTGTTTACAATATTAATGCAAATGTTAAGAAAAAATTATCTTTGGTAGTAGTGGATCTTTGCTAGAAAGGAAAAGAAGAAGAAATAAAAGAGGAAAGTGTACACTTGTCTTTAAAGCGTGTTTTTCTTTAAGTTTGATATGTTCAATGAAGATTCAAACTCAAGTCGTGAAAATAATGACTTTTACAAAGTGATATTTTGGGTGCTCGTCACATGTCTCTCTTCCATAATCGACATCTTATCTTGTGCATTGAATGCACTTTCTATTTATAGACATCTCTATCTACTCACGAAGAGTCGCCTGTTTTTAACTTAAATCTATTCATTCAACAATCATATCACTTCAATTTAAGAGTCACGTTTATAAATTTAGGCAACTCCTAACCTTAAAAGATAAAACACAATTGCTAGTGTTTTTCTAAAATTTTCCCACTTGCAATGCAAATTATATAACTCCATCTTCTTCTAATTAGTATTGCACTCTATCCCAAGGGAATTATTTTCATGTATGGTGGTTACTATAAACACCACACAATTTTCTGGATTTACTACACTAAATTATTTTTTTTCCAAAATTATCCCTAGTTTAGAAACTCGTTTATGAGCGAGATTTTTAAGTGAAAATCACACCACACTCGAAACAAAAATTAGTTTCTAAGCAAAATATGTATTTATGTCTCGCAAAACAAACTAGTTTCTGAGTGAATGATAATTTATACGTTTCCCAATATATATATATATATATATATCACAAAAACTAGTTTATGTTTTTGATTAATAAATGACAAACAGGATACTCGCTACTTATTTCGTGATAAAACCCAAAAAAAACCTTTATTATTCCAACAAATCTCTTAAAACCCCAACACATCACCCACCCAAGTTAACAAGTCTTATTCCCCTACACATTTGTTATCTTAATTGTCTATTGAATGTTTAGCGTTTGTGCAACAATTTCTACAATTTTAGAATTTGACAAGAAACAAAAACTAAAATTTGAACCGAACAAAAAACTGGAATTAGAAAAAATCAAAGACTAGAATTTAAAAGGAAACAAAAACTACAATCTAAAAACTTACAAACTCTAATTTTGATATCAGAGGGCATTTTTATACTATGAAACAAAAACTAAAATTTGTCTAAGACAAAATCTAGTTTTTGAATTTATAGAATCTTGAAAATAAAGAGTAATCTCCATACAAACAACAATAATTTTAAACACACAACAATTGACATACCAACAATAAATTTGACAAATAAAATCTCAAATCTTTAAATATATAAACCCTAAAAAATAACGGGGATGAAAATTTGAAGGAAAGAACAATTAAGAACCTGAAGATATTGAGATGTAACAGCCCTAATGTGTGTGCACCTACGGCACCGTCAATGAAGTCTACCACATCGTCGATGAAGATATACCACACCATCGACAAAGCCTACAACGCCTAAAACCATCGTCGATGGTGGCTATGCGCGCGATGAGGGGTTGCTCGTGAAGGAATTCGATAGAGGAAAGAGGATGAGAGAGAAAAGTTTTGGAATTATGATTTTTCACATAAACTAAAATCTTTCTGTTATGTGCGGTGTATTGTGTCTGTGTGGTGTATTTTAAAAAACAAAACTAATTTCTGATTTGATGAAAAACATAAACTAGTTCTTGAACAAAGCATATTTTTTTTTAAAAAAATAATTTAATTTAGTGAACCCAAAAGCATATATAGTGCCAATAGTGGTCACCTTCATGTATTAACTTGTACTCCCCCTTTCCTTTTTATTTGTTTATTCAGAAAGGGAAAAATTCATGTAGCTTTGGGTTATTCATCCGGATCAAATGTATGAAGACTGTCTCCCTGGGAAATAAGCAACAAGAACAAGTGGTTAAATGCCTCAGATTTCATTATTTCTTCCACTTACATGTTAGTTTGTGAAACACAAATGCCTCTCCCATTTGTTCTTTTGTTCTTTTGTGGTCTAATAAGATCATCCTTATTTTGGTAAAACAAATAACATTTTTTTCTCTTTATACACGACTTTAATAGGAAGACTTTTGTAGCTTTCAAAAACTTGATGCTCGGATGATTATGTACTAAAATCTTTTACCCTTTGTTTGAAAGAGTAGAAAATGGAGAAGAGAAAATGAGAGGAAAAAAAGAAAAAAAAAATAAGAGAAGAGAAAATTTTGAATTCTTGCTGTATATAAGTCAACTTTTTTTTTTTTCGATTTTTTTTTATTTTCTCTTTAACCAAACGAAAGAAAATATATCGTTATCAATGTTTTTTCTTTCCTCTCTTCCAAACAATGGCTTAAAATCAGATAAAGATGGCCCATTTATATCAAGAGAATCAAACGAATTTTGTAAAAAGATATATGATTAAATTACTACCTAATTTTAGTTAACCCTTTTTGTTAGTATTTAACCACACTTCTTAACTTTTAACCAAAAAATTAATATGAGAAATGTCTCAAGCACAACTGTAATATTAAAGTTAACCAAATTACGTAATAATTTAATCACATGTTTCTTGACTTTTAATCACAAAAATTTAAACAATATCATCAAAATAAATCAAATCATATAATAATTTAACTATGTATCTTTCATGTTCAACTACAGACACAGGTTGTGCACTAGTTATAATGAATAGTAGTTATACACTAATCATTACTTTGTGAAAATCATTGAACTTGCCACCCTCTAACAGCTCCTAGGTCTCCACAACAAATGACCAGAAAATGATCTCAATATATGTTGAAAAGTTTGTAAGACATACCAAATTGCTGCAGTGGGCATCACCAGATTCACCACGACCGACAAAAACCATGCATTAATATGGATTATTATTCAACATGCTAACGTGAAGATTGAATTAATGCCTTGGTATTACAATACTCCAACTGGGAATCTATTTACAATTCAGTGGCACAATAATAATCGACTTTACAATATACATGGCCTTGGAATCTCGCCCAAGGCTCTACGTGTAAATTACACCCATATAGAAGTTGAAGAATGTTAAGAATTTGATTTCCAAGAATATAATAGAAATGAGGACACCTCATGAATTAGCTGCAAAATGATTAAATATTGTCTCTAGAGTTGATTGGCTGATGCTGTACTCCGCAATCCCCAACCTATTTCTGCAAATGAAGTTGGTAGAATTTAGTCACTTTGTTCAACAAGACCAGGAAAAAATGAGCAGGTCCTTTGTACTTTACCTGTTTGCTTCAAGCAATTCAAAAATATCAGGCAGGGAAAAATCCTCATCACATGGTAACTGCAGTAAACAAACGATGAATTAAAATAAGCCCTGTCCCGGTTACAGTCCATGCACATACATATGAATGTTCGGTCCATGGCAGAATAAACTGGAGACTATAAATAACAAGATGTGTCTCAAGTCTGACATTACTCTATATAAAAACTGTCAAGGACCAATTCTCCCTCCTAAAAGCTTAGGGTTATGTAATGTACTAGGCCAACCTAGCTCGACCCACTATGACATTACTAGGATGTCAAGCTCGGATTTTGGCTTAGATGGGTATAACCACGATCCTCATCTTAAGTAACTACCTAACACGTTATCCCTCCTTGAATCATGCAACATTCGTAGGTGGTTGAGCACAACCGAGGATATAACTATAAGAGAGGAGGCTGGAAAATGACTTCTTCCAAGTATCAGACTTTCTAGGTTTATACATTCATGTACATGGAAGGAATTATGAATGGTTTTATATCTCGAATATGCTCTTTCATCGTGCAAGAGTTCTTTGGCTTGAAGCACGGACAACTTTGGAAAGCACATCATAATTATTTAGATGACTACTTTTCCTTGCATTAATAACTTTATTCAGAAGTATGTGAGCAGGTGAATAAAATTTTTTGACCAATACGACGAGGCTTCGATAACATGTAAACAACAATAATATACTAATTACCATGTAAACAACAAACTCTCCCAAAAGAACAGTGCATTCATGAATGGTTTCATATGCCAACGGAAACTAATAGCAATTATCATTATCATGAAAACTAAAAGAAATGTCCCCATTTTGATTTTGTTAGATGGTAACTTCAACAATGAGATGAAATAAACTAACAAACAAGGGTGGCACTAGTGCCTGTGCAAAAAAAAAAAAAGTAGTCAGAGTCCGTGCAAAAGGAAAACATTACCAACAAGCACTCTTTATCTTACTGTTTCTATTATCTCATTCCATTAGTAATATGAGTTTTCATTCAGTATGATCAAGTCCCTTTCCTCCTCTCTTTGTCTGGAATACTATAACACTACAGTTCAGCCGTGCAAATTTTTAGGGTAAGATGCTTTTGGAAATCAATAAATGCTGTGAATAGTTCATACTTAAATACATCTATTTGAAAGCATCTAAATTTTAAACTGAGTTTATTACTGGGTTTGAATATTTTAGAGCCATGGAGAATCAGGGATTCACGAGTTAAGAAAAAAATTCAGAAAAATGTAGATTTATAACTTCGTACACCCTTTTGTTTAAACACATAATTCTGATTAATATGAACTATTTTGATGTTCGCTTTGGACACTGCAATACTATATGGAACACAGCTTAAGACGAAGAAGTTTGCATGACTTGGGCCAGCAAATGGTTTGCCCTTGTAATGCTCCAGATATGGAACCCAAGTTCAGGTCGTGGTAAATATTGACCAATTGTTATTAGTAATGCGTTAGTTATTCCTACAATAATGTTGTAATGATTGGCAAAGGAAGCAGGAGAAAATCAACAGTCAGATTTTCACATCTGCATGGGTTTGTTTCCCAGAAAATCTAACAAATATGTCAGAAACTAAACTAGTTTGCTTTACATTTTACCGTTAAATTACATAGACATGCATTCAGATATGATCATAATGTAGACTATAAAAAAATCTGTGGTAACTCAAATACCTGGTATCTGATGCTCAAGCCATTGCACCCTTGGCATCTTGCTCCACAAAATGAAGAGAGAATAAAAGAATCAATTTCAGAGAATTTTTGTTTGGACAACCACCACTCAGAAAATACTGGCAATGGAATACCACCTAGATAACCAAGAAGGCAAAAACGAGGAAATTATTACTAGAAGAGAATTTATACATTCTTTAATAGAAATGGAAAAAGGGCATTATGTTATTTCAAGGACAAAATCTCATTAAAGCTTAAGCTATTAGGTGGAGCCTCGTGATTGGTTTTATATCTAACAAGTATCAGATGTGTTTAGTTTTCATCTTTCTCCCTTTCTTAGGGTGGGGGTGATTCAATAATTCGGAAATGAATTTATCATCAACAATTCAAGAAGTACCTTCAACTTCGACAGTATGATCTATAAACTAGATATTCAGTATGTCCAAAAAGCCGATGGAAGTTAAAAAAAGACAATAGTGGATATACTCTCACACATGTAGGCCCTACATATAAAACCATTCACATGTCTATGACGTGTGGTATAGAACTTCTATGACCAAAGTGATCTAGAACTTGATCCTCCCCCACCCCCATCCCCCTTGAAAAGAAATAAAAAAATCTAATAAAAATCTGAATTTCAGCACAAGAAGGATGAGCCTGCACAATATCTATGACCACGCTTCAAACACAAAACTCTAGCATGAAGGGATGTATTAGATATTAGATATATAAGATAAAACCAGCCATGTTGTTCACCTAACAACTAAAGCTTTTGGGATAGATGTTACATGACATTCTTTCTTTTGTTCAATACAAGCATAACGTCCTAACTCTTAACTTGAAGCAAGCAATATATATATTAAGTATGTAACTTTAAAATGACGGTAAGTCAGAATATCTAGAAAGAGAGCTCTACTACTAATTTGAAGTAAGAGACAACGTGCATTTTTCCCTTCCAGAACAAGAAAGTAGATCATTACAGTTTTGCCAAACATGAGGGGTGTCTATATGGTTTATCATTAAATTAATTTACAATTAAAGCATTACTCATATAATAATAATGCATACATGTATCATCATGTAATAATGCATACATGTATCATCATGTAAAAGAGAAAGCCTGTAAATACTGAACTAACACATTAAAATCAACGAGGATACTATTAGAGAGTAATAGGTTACTAATATATAAGGCTGAATAGAAATTGTAATCATACAAACTTTCTCAGTTTATCAATTTCAGAATTGCGAATTACTCCCAATCTCTCTTCTCTTATCTGAGACCATTTTTACTAATAAATACATTTGAGAAAACTAATGAGATTACGAGATGCATGTCCTTTATATATATATAGAATAGAATTCATAAAAAAGCTATACAAGATCAATATATACACACACACATTCTCCAGAGCAAAAATGGGGATCATTGGCAGGCTGAACAAATCTCAGTGATTAGAAGCAAAAGCATTCAGTGGAAGATCACACATACCATCACGAAGCAGTTGTTCTGATAACTGTTCCTGAGAAGCTGCATCATAGACAAGTGAACTAGATATTAGTGTCTTCACTCTTTCTTCATTACCAAGCCAGCGTCCAATTAAGCCTATCATTTCTCGTGTCAAGCTAATCTCTGAAATGGAGGTGTTCCCTGAGGTGATGGAATCAGTGCCCCCAATGCAAATTTCAAGGTCATTAAGTAAGCTTCTAGGATGAGAAGGGACATCGAAGAGTCGCTCTTGAATAGCTTGGCAGAGTGTTTGTAAGTCCACAGCACTCACTTCAGTAGGTTTTACCTGGAATCATGGAAATTAAGAATCACATATTTAAAGGTGTTTTTATCAGGTAAGTGACGAAGCACAAAGAAAATGTCCATGTTGAATACCTCCAGTTCCAGATGATTCCCAAATCTGGTTTTTAGATGCTGTGGACTTCCGATACATCTTAATCGTCCACCAACCTTTCAAAAAACACAATTAATACAAAATGTTGAAATTATGGGATTATAATATTGAGAGAGGGAGAAAGATTCGAGAGAATAAAATATTATATTGATAGTGATAAAGATGTTACAATGTGATTGTTTGATTGTATCTCATGACAATGCACTATTCTTATTTATAGGAATAATTCTAAGTAAATAAGGTAATAAGGAAATATGGAAACTAATCCCAAGAGATCCTAAGAGATATTGAAATAATAAAGAAATTAATCCTAGAGGATTGTCCGACAATATGAAAAGATATTTTAAGATTTTCTTATATTCTAAGACTCCCCCTCAAGCTAAAGCTTACTAAGCTTTAAGCTTGTTACAAACAAACCATTTAAATAAAGAAATTTCGAGACTAAGAAATAGAGAGACAAATAGTTGCGGGCCAGTTGATACTTCTGGTAAAGTCACAGATACAAATTGCTACTATGGGAAAGCCGGAAAGCAGTGGGCCAGGCTCATATCTCTGGGAGATCCGCATTAACAGAAAGACTTGACTATCACGGGTCCAATTGATACTTCAGGTAAATTTGCGAGGCCAGGCTAATTTCCCTGGGAAAGCCGCAAGCCAGGCTCATATCTTTGGGAAAGTCGCTAGGCAAGATGATGTCTCTAAGAAAGCCACGAAGCTAGATGATACATCTGGTAAAAGTGTGGGCCAAATTGATTGAGCTGGAAAAGCCACATAGCCATGCTCATATCTCTGAAAAGGTCGTGGAAGAAGATCTCTCTAATCTCTTAGAATACTAAAAAAGAGAGAACAAATAGTTCGACAAAACGACACCAACAATGCCAAAGGCGGAAAAAGCATGAAACAAAGTAGAAACAGATTGAAAATGAAAGAAATGACTGAAGAAGGAAAAAACAAAAACGTTCCATATTTTCCATAACATCAACGGTGGATGATACTGCTTTGATACCATGTTGCAATTTGGGTTTGAGCCTAACTCACTCTCAAAAGCTAGCTTGTAAGATGAGGACTGTCACACCCTTATAAACTCAATGATGGCTATATCACAAACATGGGTGGCCCAAACAACATGGGACTAACAACACACCCAACATGGGAGTCTAGTAGGATCTAGGATAGGCTCTGATACCATGTTGAAATTGTGGGATTATAATATTGAGAGAGGGAGAAAGATAAGAGAGAATAAAATATTATATTAATATTGATAAAGATGTTACAATGTGAATGTTTGATGGTATCTCATGACAATGCATTATTCTTATTTATAGGAATAATTCTAAGTAAATAAGGAAATACGGAAACTAATCCCAAAAGATCGTAAAAGATATCAATATAATAAAGAAATTAATCCTAGATGATTGTCTGACGATATGAAAAGATATTTTAAGATTCTTATATTTTAACACAAAATAATGGGTATATGTTTGTGGGAGCGGAGCAAGCCACGGATGTGAAGAGAAAAGAAAATAAGCTTTTACCATTATCCCTATTCTGGTACACAAGGCTTGAGCTTCATTCATGCTGTGGGTAGTAAGAATTACTGCAGTCTTTCCTCGCCTAGTTGAGATCCTAGATATTACGTCCCACATAAATCTTTTGGCAATGGGATCCATACCTAGAAGGATAAAAAATTAGATCTAACTGATAATACTTTCGCAGTTCATCAAGCATAAGCAAATATGCAATATTTCTTACATAACTAATTGAAAAGTAGCTTCAGAAACCTTTTTGCCTCAAATAAGTAAATTATGCCAGCAGTATGTGTTAAATTCTAGACCACTTAGTGAACTGGGTATTAAATGGTAAAAGATACTGTTATGATAATCGAGAATAACTTTGTTATTATACCAGTGGATGGCTCATCAAGAATGACAATGGGAGGATCTCCAATCATTGCAATTGCAACAGACAGTTTCCGTTTATTCCCTCCACTAAGTAAAAAAGATGGTTTATTAGCATGCTTCAACAAGTCAAATTCCACCAACTTTTCCATAACAACCTGTCCAAATGATAATAAGCAGTAACGAACATTATAATTATAATAAGTATAATATCTAACAAATATCAAATAACAAGTGAGCAGACTCTGGAGAAAATGTTGAAGAAAAGAAAGTTGACTAGTCTACAATTTGAGATTGCATTGTTAGCTATCATCCTTTAGACCAATGCCAAGCCAACACTGAGTTCTCGAGTAGAGTGTTCAATATACCACCACAATCCCGACAGTTAAGGAATGGCTAGTAGGATAGAAGAGTTCATATTTATTTCAAAGAATTCAATTAATTCAAAATTTTCAAATCGAGAGTATTTAATATATTTTTTCGAATCTTTTTACCTCTTGTATCCTTAGATGATCCACAGACCATTATCAATGAAGTGAAAAGAACTAGGATGTATTCTTATATAGAGGTCTTCAACAGGTCAACTCTGATGCCGTGATGCGTGCTGCATGGTTGTCTTTTTTTCTTCTGATTTTTTGGGTTGGGATTTTTTAAAGTGTTTGAATTGCCGGTTTTGCATGGATTCTAGTAGTGCAGGATTCAAGGGAACATGATGGCTAATGATATATATCATTGTCCATAAATAACTTTCGTTGTGAATGTAGTTCTGTTTCTTCCATTCTAATGTACATTGGTCATGGCTAAAACAAATATTAATCTTTTCATAAAGAAGATGAATTATTATTTTCGTTTCTTGGGTATCCCCCAACCCTATTACGGTATTACCAAGGTAGGAAACTAATCCATCCGGCTAGTCAGGGGTCAGGCTTGCGCTCCCAACTAGTCTCCACCCAAAACTCAAACCATGGTTCTTCCACTAGGGCCGCGGTGTTACTCTAGTACCACTACCCCAGCATCCTTGTTGGTAGAAATAAGTTGAATTTAAGAATGAATTTGTTCAGAAGGACTGCCAGGCAGCTAGCATCATGAATTATTATTTTCGTTTCTTGGGTATCCCCCAACCCTATTACGGTATTACCAAGGTAGGAAACTAATCCGTCCGGCTAGTCAGGGGTCAGGCTTGCGCTCCCAACTAGTCTCCACCCAAAACTCAAACCATGGTTCTTCCACTAGGGCCGCGGTGTTACTCTAGTACCACTACCCCAGCATCCTTGTTGGTAGAAATAAGTTGAATTTAAGAATGAATTTGTTCAGAAGGACTGCCAGGCAGCTAGCATCATGTAGTGTTTAATAAAGGTGTTGGTCATCACTTTTAATTTTAATAGAATTTCTAGACTATGTAAGGAGGTGTAATTTAACCAAAATGAATATAAGGTGTAATGTCTATACCGGTTGTACCTGCTCTGTTTTACATGAACCTTAAGCTTATGAAATAATGTAAAAGAATGGCTTTTCTTATTTAAGGTTGGTGTTATATATAATGAATTGATTACCTACCCTGTGCATGCATCTTATGGCAATAAATTATCTTAACCAAAAAGTAAAATAATTAGAAACTGCTTACACATACATTGTCTATTGTGTAATCTGGAACACCTTTTATTCTAGCATAAAGCTCAAGATGCTCTTGGACAGTTAAGTATTCCAAATGAGCATCAAATTGTGGACAATATCCAATCTGGGAGAAAAAAATTAAGTGAAACAAGAAAGGGTCAGATGGATTTACGTAACCATTTCAATCTGTCTTTATGTACAAACAAAAAAAGCATACATATCGGCGAGCAGCCTCGGGGTGGGAGCATATATCTTTTCCAAAAATAAAAGCAGTCCCATTAGAAGGAGATTCTTCCCCTGTATGCATAAAGGAAAGCATGCAACTCTTAGTAATGAACCCATAAGAAGCAGAGAGAAACACCATTACAGCAATTCAGCAATCCAATTATAAGAATAAGAAATTATAATTACATAAGTTTTGCCTATTGTCAGAATTCTTCACTTTAAGTTTGTCTAAATTAGAAGATTGCACTTGTGCAGCAAATAGCCACAAAAGATATATTGATATTCACGAGAAAAGAAGGGAAGAATGAAGCAACACTTCCATTTGTAAAATAAGCTATTAATTTTAAAATGCAGGCTTTCAGAGATTTAATTGAAATCAAAATTTTCCATTCAAAGTACCGCATATCTCAATTAAGACATGCTGCATTGCATTGTAAATCTGATATACCGCATAGCATAGATAGAGTTGTGGTTTTTCCAGCTCCATTTGTTCCTAAAAAGCCGAAGCATTCTCCTTCCTGAACTGAGAATGTTAATGAATCTACAGCTACCTTTTCCCCATGATGCTTATCGTCAGAATACACCTTCAATTCAGAAAGGACATGACAATAATTGAGCACTAAATTGCAATTGCTTCAAATCAAGAACATTTTCTTTAATGAAAATGCAAATGAAGTAAATAATATTAGGAAATACCTTACGAAGATTACGCAGATAGAGTATGGAATTGTCAAGGGAACCTGAAAGTACTCTGTTTCTTTCTGTTTTCACATCTATATCTTCGTCGAGGTCCATAGCGATAGTTTCTGAGGAAGATTCTAACAATGGTTCCAGATAAGGAGTATTATGCTGGAAGATATTAATTGTCCTCCACCACTTCTTGATTATGAATGAAGAACTCAATTTGAGTGAAGGAAAAATTTCAAGAGCGAGTGTCAACAAAAAGTAGCTAAAGCTCTGTCATACAAAAGAAAATTGGATTAGATACACAAAACGTTTTTCTTCCCAAATTTATAAGTTTATTTTTGTGTTTTGTTATATAGCGTTGAGTAAATATGTAACATAATTACAGTTTTTAGCACAGAATTTTTCAGTTACTTTTGTACATAATATTATGTTGTCTTCGTTTCTCTAGTTTATTGTAATTGAAATAAAAAATAGAGAAGTTTTTTATTGTACAGATTTATTTATTTCCATGCATTTCAAAAATTAGTGTATAGGTAGAAATAGTAAAATAGTAAAATACTATTACTTCTAACTAATTACTATTTAAAAATAGTAAAATTTCAAAAATTGGAATATCAATAATAAGAAACATAACAGCAGAAAAATTAGATGAAAAGACTTCCACCTCAACAGCAAGATAACATATCGAGGCTCCAGCCACATTCCAATCATACACCCCATCACTAGTCTTATCTTTCATTCCTTGCCGCAGAAGAGCTAATGAAGCTAGACCATCAGCGAAACAAAATCCAGGAGATATTCTGAAAAAATTCTGAAAGAAACATAAATATCAAAAAACTCAGGTGAAATTTGTTATAGTCTTAAGTAAGAGCTTACCACAGTGAATGAAAAAATAACAATTCAAGCAGCTAAAACACTATTTTAGACTGAAAAGATCCTCCAGTTCCTCTTCTTATCTATAGCAGCGACAACCCATGAAGGTGACTTACTCAAAAACATAAAAAGTCCACACCTATTACTGATCCAATTTTGTAGAAAGAAGCTTGTATATTTTGAAGTACTCATTCATAAGTGAAACTTCCAAGCAGAAATTAGAAAGTAGTGGTCGTAATCAACAGTTTAGGGAACACAAAATTAGGAGCTAAATTGTTTATTATAATCCAATAATTTTTTTTTTTTGGCTAATAATTAATGTTTAAAATGTTTTCCCTCTGTTTTTGGTGTTTAGTGGAAAATATCAGCCTGGGTAAGAGCAGGTAATCCAAGCAGCTAAGACTCGAATAAAATAAAGGCTGTACCTTAAGAAAAGAATTGGCATTTATCGTAGATGGTATGAGTCCCATAATGAAAGAGATAACCATTAGTATCAGTCCAGTGAAAAAGTGGACAAGGAGAACCACGTTCTGTAAGACAAGTGAATATATCAGCACTAACAGAAGTGATAACTAACAGATGAGAGTTGAAGTCACCCATACCTGGGCCATGGTATGGTCAAGAAAGAAAACCGTAAGGCAATAAGTTGATGATGCAATTGCAAGTCCATATTCCAACAGCAAGAGGATTGTTGGTAACAAAGAAACGCCTCCAACAAATTGTTCCAAACCTATTATAAAGTTTAATAGGCAAGAATTAGCATTGAAAAAGTACCATCGTATAAAAAGATCTTCAATCAGGGGGATAAGGCTCAGATGTACTCTGGTGCATCAAAAATCGTACTTATGATCTCTGCCCACAGTCACACCCATGGGGAAGGTTCTAATATTTCTTTTTCAATGAGGATTTAGAAAAAAATCATCCTTATTAATTTTCTGAAAATACAGAATTTACACAATATAGGCTGAAGCAAACCTGAATCACAGAAGGTAAAAAACGAGAAGTGTGAGGAAATTACTCTTAACCTGAAGTGGCTAACAATCGAGATAAATAAAAAATTTACAGCTAATATTATTATTAGATGTCAATTCCTGTCAATGATATTCTCTCTAACAGAAAGTTTAGGGGGATGGCAGGATGAAAGGTACTAACATTAAAATGATCAACTATGTCAAAATCTGCCCATTATAGACAATATGTCCAGGAATTCAATTAAAATATATCTAGCATGGCTAAATAGAAAACTCACTATCATATCATCCTGAAATTTAATTAAAACATTTCATGCACTGGTGAAGGGGAGAAGGATCAAAATATGGATCAGTAAATTGAGGAAGCTCTAATACCATATCAAAGAAACAGCTGTCCTAAAAGATCAAGGACTTCAAGGAGGGCTAATCAATGCTTTTAAAATATCTCTGTTGCAAACTGTTAGAATCTGTGAATTATTATTAGAATATCTGTTATTGTAATTGGTATCTGATTGATTGTGTAAATCATGTATTTTAGGTAGTTAGTACATAGTAAATATTTTATTTTATTTTTGTAATTATTGTAAAGATACTAAACCTATTATAAGTAGACTCCCAGTGTGCTAATGTAAAACACACGGTTTCTACCAAATTCCTCTCGGTTTTCTCTTGTTCGACACAAACTAAGAATGGAACTTTCATGTTAATTTTTTCGAAGTGAAAAAGTCATGAGAAGAGAGAGAACAAAGAACCAGGCCACACATGTTGCAGTGACTATGTCTCTCTTGGGACCTTTTTAAGGGCTTCTGTTTCTACCTCTCTTTTTAAATGACCGTAAAACGTTAACAGTAATGGGAGGATTCATTCTGTTTACAAACACAAGAATGCATGTTGAGTTTCAAACATAGAGGCCAACATATTTTGTTAAGGATGAAAATGAAAGGATTAAGAACAAATATGACGCTGACTTTTTTTTTATAGCAAACAAGTTTTAATGAAAAGAAAAGAATTCAATAATAGTAATGGATATGATAGTAATTGTCAAAGGTAGAAGAGAAATACAAAGAAAATGTACAGAAACGTGTTGAAAAAATCAGCCTACACAAAAGGCTCAATGAAAAAACTGACATAGATAATCAGACCTAATAATGATTAATGAATGGAAAACATACCGAAGATGTAAAAGAGAACTATGGCAAAAGTGGCCGGAAACAAGAAGCTCACGAAGTCCCAGATAAATGTTGAAGACCAATATGAAAGGATAGAAACCTGATTAGCAAGATTCATATCAGAAGAATGATCACAGGAGATATAAAAGCATATATTTAATGCTGCTATATTTGACAAACTAAAGTACCCCACTGATTAATTGTTGATGCTTAGCTTTCACTTCACGTTCCTGCATCAATCAAGAGTTCACAAATGTTTAGCCCAAGAAACAAGCAATTTGAGCATGTCGTTAGTCTCCAGCAATCTTCTAGGAAGACATTTTCTCAGGCAAAATCATGTCATGAAAAACTAAAATCATGGACATAATTCAAAAAAGAAAAGAATAAATTCCTCAATTTATTCAGGATTGCAAGAACAGAAACTTTGGGAATCCACATATTGACTGTGGCAGGCAGGTTGAAAGTCTACAGTAAAAGGAATAACAACTGTTAGAATTAGAAATGGAATGTACCCAACTTAGTCCAGAAAGCTAGCTCAATGGGGATAGGATTGACCAGACCTTGTGACAAGTACTTTGGTCATAGTCTTATTCAATGGCAATCTTAAACGCACACCCTCACTCCTAGGATTTCATACCTAAAGTGAAGTTTGCATAAATGGTATTTGTGGGTGACCTAACATACTGACCTAACATACTGACCATATTAGAAATGGACTGATAAATCAACATCAGAAGAGCTAGCTTAGGAGGGAAGGGCTACTCAAACCTTATAAGTAGTTCATTTATATTCTTAGTTGTTGTGGGAACTTGACAAAAAACTTTTAAGGGCAATTATTCCAAATGAGGTTTGATAGCATAAAAAGGAAAGATATAATATAATACTCCCTCTAATCCTTATTATAAGGCATACTTACCTAAATTACACATTACACATACCAATAAAAGCAGTTGGTTGCATCAATTTTCTCAAAAAGCTATACGACATACCAATCTTATTTTTTAGAGAATGTGTTTGAAAGTTGAAATAAAAAAAGTAACAAAAGTCAAAGGGCAAACAAAGGAACTAATAATAGATGTTTTATAAGAATTGTGCAATGCCTTATAAAAAGGACAACCAATTGTTTCTATAAGGTGCACAATAAAGACCGGAGGGAATATTACTGTTGGATGGGATGTAAATCGGGTAATCCTAAGCTGATGTTGTATAGTATATGGGCATTTATCTAATTAATGCCAATTAGGGTAACAAGAAATCCCAGTGTTAGATGAAGTTACGAAATGAAGACTCAAAAATAGTTCTATTTAATTTAACACATCCACTACACAACTACTTTTTGGGCTTAAAACGTGGAAAATGCAAAAGCCTACCATACCTAATACTAATACTAAACTTTTTATAAAATAAGGCACAGGAGAAGAGGAAGGATCAAAGTCTTGTTTGTTAGATCATAGAGAATCTAATACCATGTTAAGAGAGAGGAATATGGAGAAACCCTAATTATTATTGTGAAACAAGTAAGCGAAAATACACTGTCCTATTATATCCTATTTATATAACTGAGGTATACACTCTGGCACAGACACTAGACACGGAGCGAAAAAGGCGCTTTGCCTTTTGCATTAGATCCTTTACACAAAATACATATTAATTTCGTATTATTTAGTCTTGTTTCTTCCTTTTCAACCTAATTCACAATTATTTTAAGTTTTTGACAACAACAATGCTGAATTTCAAAATGAAAATCTGCCACAGCTAGCAAAAAGTTATGAAGTCACTTTCAATTGGCCGGGAGTGTGACTCAAAGTAAGGAATCTATCTAGAATGAAACAACTATTCGGCGGTCTTGACACAGAAGGGAGGACTCCTAAAAGAAGAAAAACGAATAGGAAAGTCAACTCCTTATATCTGAATAGGATGTCTGCCCGAGCAGAGAAAATGTGCAAGGGAATAGTCAAATACATCTTTTACACAAATGGATGATGCAACACGCAGATTGTTTTCAGCTTCTAAGCTCTACTTGAACATGTTATGCTCAAATTAAAATGCTCTCTTCTATAAATTTCTTTAGGAGGAATAAAAAACTTATTAAAAAGATGACAAGATGGAATGACTGTAACAACTTACCTTAACAATTGAAACTGCAAATGAAGCAGGTATAAACGAGAAAGCAATGTTGATAATAATTGCAGCGGAGAAGGCATCCAGGTCCTACAGAATTTCATCTTCATCTTATAAAATCCTTAATTTTCTGTAAAAGCCATTGCTAAAATAATCCAATATTATTTAAAACTGCTAACAACATAGTTTTCTTTGGCATCACAACCCATTATGTTCTTTATACGTGAAAATATGTACTATAAGAGAAAAAAATAACATGAAACATGGATTTATTGTGATATAATAAGGTGATGTATAAGCTTAAAGTATACCCATTGTAACTTATAATAGGATCATGCATTATGATGCCTGACAGATACCCACTTCTATGAAACAAAACAAAATGGCAGCTTACATGACGTTGTAAACGCTGGCTTTGTGTCTTTGGTAGAGGGTGGTTGCGTGTCCGAATTGTCATATTTGTGTCATGAGCAGCAAGCCTAAGAATTGCAGAATTCATCACATTGATAAAGGTGGGAGCAGCATGTTGACAAGAACCGTTGTGTAATACAGTATAGCCTAAGCTTCCATCATTTTTCTGGTCATCCATTAAAATTGCCCCATATCTGCATATCAAAATACATTGCAATGAAACAAACTTTTACCAGAATCACAAAATCTGTATATAGTTGTTTCATCTGAGTTATTCAGTAAATATTAAACATTTCTAACAGAATTAATAAAGTTCACAACACCCAGAAAATTAGGACCTTTTTGCTTACAAAACCTCACACCACATACAGTTCACAGGGGTAATCTATTCTTCTCCTAATAGATATTATTCCTTCATTATTAACCAAGAAAATTGCTGTTCAATTTACTACTGCACAAAACTTTAAATAAGGAAATAGAAAATAGCTAAAAACAATTGCAACTATCAACAATATTCATGAACGTATATTAACAAAGAAAGTAATCATTTATAAGAACTCAAATATATGCATTAGTATATATCTTATCAAATTCTTATAGTATGAAAGAGATAGTGAGCGACTCAAATTGTTCTTTTACCAGTACTTAATAAAGCTTTTGACATAGTTCATTCAGGACAGAAACATAAGTGATAGATACAGGGGCCTGCACCTAACAGCTTTTGTTTTTGATAAATGGTTCCTTGTCAAAGCCCCACTAGACCTAAAATCCCCCCACAAGTAGAAAACCACTGGACTGAAATCAAGCTTTTAACAAAGCTACAAACTACTTCATGATACTGCTTCAATTATTCGATTGAGGCAGCAAGAAGAAAACGTTAGGCCACTGGGTTAAATAAGCTGCTCTAATTCAATATGAAAGAACCATTTAATCCTCATTATTTAGTTAATATCAAGGGCTGAAGAATGAATAATATAACTCCCAATTTTATTTTTTAAATAAATAAATATTTTTTATATCTGTTAATTATTTATCTATTTGGGTGATAAAGAAGCAATTTAATATGAAAAACAAAATAATACAAAGAAGATCAAAATATCCTTTTTGGAATATTTAGTAAACAACTATAGAAACAGACCACAAAAGCAAGTACCGACAAGGGCACCAATGGAAGAGAGATAATACACATACAGCATGTTAACCAAGGAAATTCCTATGAAAAAGTGTAGGAACAACATGCTTTGACTTGAGAGATTAACTTGTTTAGGCTCAGAAAATCTTCTGGATACAACTAAAAACATATCATAGGCTTGTCTATAAAATCATTGAAGGATTCCCAATATAGAAGTATGTTTCACATCTATAATCATATATCAATAAACAAGACAAATCCTTGGATCTAATACAAACAAGGCTCAATTCAAGTTTGACCAAAATAACTACAGCTTAAATGCAAAATTTGACATGGAAAACGCCTAAGAGTGTCTCAAACTTGCCAGTTGCAGTCGTTGGCAATGAAAATCTTTAGCAGAGAGGAAAGCAAATATTACACCCTGATTCAAGACTCCAGAAAACAAAAGAAACCGAGCCAATGAACCAAGAATCCTTTAAAAAAAGTGAAGAAGGAAAAAAGAAAAAAAAAACAAACTTTTAGTCAAAATGATTGGTGAGCTTTATTGTTTGAGGAACATGTTTATTTTTCCTCTTTTCTTGAAATCCATTCTTAGTTTCAAGTAGATCTTGACCTTCCTTTCTAATAAAAACCAAAGAGACAGAGACTAAGCAAAACGAGGATAAATACTATCATATTGCTACCATGTCTCCCACAACACCATGGATTTGTGATAACAGGGCCTATATCCAGGGTAGCATTACAAGCATAAACTTCTTGTAATAATCTCGTAATTGCTAGACAGTTATGAAAAGAGATAAAAACTAAGAATGAAGCAGGATATCCATGTCTTCACACCTAGATTGGTAGGATTCATTAAAGCTGGACATCAAATATTCACTCATTGAAAGTAAAGCAGGTCCCAGAGTTGGCCCTGCTGCCTCCACTGCATCAGCTAATGCCTTTTCTGAATTAGGAAATTTGTATGAGCTTGGCTTGAGCCTTTGAATCCACCCTCCATCAACATTTTGTGCTACCTTCAACATAATAAAACCAATAAAACTCCATCAGGATGCACCAGAGTTAATTTTTTGGCAGCATTAAGACAGATTACAGTGAAATGACAAAAAAAATAGGAACCAATAGTCAGTGACAGACCTTTTCAGCAATTGGAAAAGATAGATTAAATGGAATTGGACCTCCCCCACCGCCGCCGCTCAATAAAGGATTAAAATAAGAAGTTGAAAGGGTTAGTGACTGCAGATCTGGATGTGGCTTGAGCTGGAGAAAAAGAAGACCGATAAACAAGAAGACAGCCGGAATCATTAGCTGGAAAACAATTGTTTTATGATCTCTCCGAGCAGATATTGCCCTCTTAATGAACAAAGCTTTAAAATGTTGCCAAAATGTTGACCTAGTAATGAGACCACAGCTACAGAACAGCATACCAATGAAGTTGATGAAACTTATAACTGTATCAAAAATTAAACAACAAGCTCTTCCCACTATGGTAGACATGAAGCCAAGTATCTTCCTATAATCACCAAAAGCTTTAAGATAACATATTCTTGTGGGTGGACGATCATTAGAAGGAAGAGAAGCCACAGCGTCAGATGTAATGGAATGGATATTTTCTTCAAAGCACACTTCGTCATAATCACATCCTGCAACTCTCAAAAATACCTCCTCCAAGGTTGTAACCGATATACCATAGCTTTCAATACCTAGACTGTCTTTCTCACCGCTGCCACTCAATTCCATGTTTGAAACTGGTTTTTTCATGAAACCTTCAATTTCCCTGAACATCTTTGGAAAAACTGATGAGGATGCCATGGGAAGCCTGAAGGAAATCTCAGTTCCAACCTGGAAATGCATATCCAGTAAGAAAGGATAAAATTGAATCAACAATCATAAACTCATGTATGACTACTAGGAAAAAAAACAGACTTACATAATTGAGAGTTCAAACTTGATTATGCATTCTTAAATTTGGGCTTGATCCTAACTAAATCTCAAAACCTAGCTTACACGATGAGGATCATCACACGTTTATATACTCTGAGGTAGTCATATTCCTAGCTAATAAGGGATTGACCTCAACATTTAATCATGTCCCCTCATGCTCACGACTAGACGTCTAGTGCATGAAGTTTGCAACACTTGACATTTGTGAGTGGCCCACATCAAGACTGGTCACACTGATACTATCTTAAATTTGGGCTTAAGCCTAATTCAATTCCAAAAGCTAGCTTATAAGATGAGGATTACCGCACCCTTATACACTCTATGGTAGCCATATTCCTTGCCGATATGAGACTTATCTCAACATCTTAACATGAAGTATCAGATCATTGTTAATCATTTAAACCAATGTTCAAATCCACTACATTACATAATTCTCTTTACGAGTGTCATATAAAATGAAAGAGATAGTTACAGATGTGTGTCATAAAATGAACGAGATAGTTACAGACGATTAGTTTGAATCCTAACGGTTTGACAGAGATAGGCTATAAAGAGACTAAGAGAGGGGGATAGAAGACTGGAGACATTCAGTTTAAGAGAATTGTTGGTCTGGGAAGATATCTATGGCTCTCAAAATCCTAAGAGATACTTTCATTCTGTTTTGTTAATAAATACTGCGTTCTGTTCTTATTCTGATCAGGTTCTATCTAACTGGCATCAAAGCCACCTATCTTGGAGTCATGGGTATCAAATCTTGAAGATGATTCCAACATCTGATATAGAACAAGCTTGTTGGTTGTTGATCAAGAAAATTGAGCACTATCTGAAGCCGTCGGAACAAGCGTAAAGGAGAGGCTATCAAAGGCAACAAAGGCTTTAAGAGTGATTCCTCTCATATGGTAGCTAATATGGAAATGGCACAACTCAAATGCATCCTGACCTTTGTGAAGGCATTTGGTCGAAAAATTCTGACCAGAGCATGATTTCGATCAACTGGTTTGGGTTTGGTTAGAGGAAGAGCAATGGGAGCCAAGAAAAAGTGCGAAGCTGAAATTAAATAGATAGAAAACAACAAACGTTTTGGGGAAGAAGAAACAGACCTTGGAAAACCAGAATCAGGAAAAAACATTGACCCAGCAATGGAGAAGCTGGGAACTGCACAGGGGGAATCAGAGAAAAAAGAGAGTCAAGAATATGGATCAGTTGGTCTGAGTTGGAGACAAATGAGCAGGAATCCTTTGAGCAAGAACAAAGCAGAAGGGAAGATGAATGTCGGGATAGCAAAGAACAAACAGCTTGGAGGCCAGAAAATAATCTAAAAAACATGCAGTCATCCAGGAAGTGGAAGCAAAAAGCATTAAGCTCAAAGGCAGATGGGGTGTGGGTTGAAGCAGCTTGGGTTAAAGAAAAGAGACAAGAGCTGCAGAAGAAAGAAATCATGGAGCCAAAATACATGAACATTTGATGATAAAAAATCGGAACACATCATGTAGGATAAGAAACCGATAACGTGGGGCCAAAATTAGTAGAGAAACATACATATAGACCTTAGATACGGTGGAGGAAGAACATGACCAACCAAAGGCAGAGGAGCTGACAAAGATAATCAGTAAAAGAAAAGTCAGCAAATCCAAATCAATAAAGAAAAATCGGGTGCTGGAAAGGGAACTTATTTTAGTTTTGATGGACACTGCCTCAAATAATGAATTGGAGCACTTCCATGATCAGTTACAACCTCTTACAATATCACTGTTCGCGATGGAAAAATTGGTCCTTGGTACATTTTCAGAGGCACTGATACTCCATTTTTTGCGAAAAATACTGCAAAAAATACATCACTGGAAGAAAATGGAGAAATCCACATTGTAATGTTTGAACCTTGAGGAGACAAAGCTACTTTGGGGTTGCATTAATGAGGTGGGCTGCCCGTAATCTTTCCATTGCTCTGTTTGTCACTGTAGCCGATGCTAGTGCCTAGGGAGAAACTATAGAGATGAAGCAGCCGTCAGAAAGAATCAAAGTGATCAGTTGTCAATTTCTTACGCATTGGAGTTTAGCAGGGAAGTTTGCTTTTCAGCCATTCACCTCGAGGACAATGTGAATGTTCAAGGGGGAAATATTGTTAGGTTAGCCAAATGGAATGGTTTTAAGTTAGTTACTGTGTTAGGGTTAGTCAGTAAGAATCTTAAAAAGTTGGCAGAGATAGGCTTATCAAGAGAGGGAGACAGAAGACCAGGAACATTTAGTTTTAGTGAATGGTTGGTTTGTGGAGAGATCTCAGGCTCACAAATCCTGAGAGGAAGACTCCTGTTATTTTGTGTTGATGAACATTTTATTCTATCCACATTCTGCTCGGGTTGAACCAGTTTCTTAGCGTGTATCATATAAAATGAAACAGACAATTAAATCCTAAAAAAATATAAAGAAAAAATAGAAAACCTAGGCCTTAATTTATTCAAAAATATGAACTCTCCAAAATTTGCTAAACATTAGGGCAAAACTATTTTGCATGCAGGAAAATTAGGCAACTAATAACTCTATCATTTTTTCCTATTGAACGATTAATAAGTATGTTTCTTTGCATTCATTCATGTTCCTCTCCATGCACCGCATTATACCATACCAATGATCTCCTATCCCTTTCTCTGATAGACTATCACAACTGATAAAGTTCACTACTCTGCTGTCAAAAAATTTGATTCAGAAAATAAAAGTTATTGAAAACTAAAATTAAGAAAGAAAATATATTTTTTAGAAATAAAGTTAAATTGAGTAATAGTAGTGGTACATATCATGTATTTTAGAGCAACCATAATCTCTATTTTTTGTAATTCCAACAACATATACGCAATCTCTCCGTTGTGCAATACACATAAATTCATCATGTCTTTCTTTCTTAATCGGCAATGATGATGCCCCTAGTTTATACACTACTCAGTATTCCATCATTTCTTAAAACCTCAACCTAATTCAGTGACCTATATGACAGAAAAGTTTCTCTCATAATCAGAATCATTTTTTTTTTTATTTTTACTAGACATCATATCTGTCTACCAACCTACATATGACTTAGCCTCTTAGTTCTGGAGATATTGTTGAATCCATACTCATTATCCAAAAACATAGTTTCTTCTTGAAATGCCTATTTGGTAAACCAGCTCGGAAATTAAATCTTCATATTTGAGCAGGGCTACTCAATAGCATCAATAGTAATTATTTGTTGCATATTTGTCCACATAACAAAGGTTTGTCTCATTCTCCTTATATGTGGAGTGTGAACAGCTACACAGTTATTTCTGAATTGCCATTCAGTGACTAACATGGAATAGGATTTTTTTTACCAATCACTTAATCTTTCCTATCCCCATAATTTGATCCAGTTTATTTGAAAATGTTCAGAGGTTATGGCAAGAACTGAACAATGACAATATTTTAAGACAGTGTGCTATGCATGCAATTCCTGGTGTCTGGTTGGAACAAAATGCTGAAATTTTTATGTGGCAATATATGAATCGGACCTACTGTGAGACAAAATAGTTCCTTCATGAATGTGTGTGCACACAAATTTATATATACTTAAGTACAATAATGTTGAATTTATTTGGGAAGAGAGAAATAGAGAGATGGATATTTTTCAGAGGGAAATTCTGAATGGTACAAGACATCCGTGTATGTATATATATGTATTGGAATATTGGATATATTGGATGTCTTGGTGGAAACTGTTTCCTAGGTTAATATTAATTGAGTGCAACTTCCAAGTAACAAATACCATGAACACTACATGCATCTTATCATGTGATACGCAAAAATACTATTTCTTGATTGCATTAAACATTATTATTCCCAACAATTTAACAGTACATGGATATCAATTTAATATACAGTGAGAACAGTACCTCGCTTACACAGGTAGCAGATGGAACATGACGGTATACTATATCACCAGCTATAGAGGCAGTAGGAGCTGACTGAAAGGACAAGGATGATAAAAATCCAAATAAAAACACACAATTTTCAATTATAAAACATCAGCAACAAAAGGAATTAAAGATAAAATGATTTAGAAGAGAACAAACCTTAACAAGAGTTAGAGTATAACCAACTCCATAATGATGCTTCAAGAAAAGAGAACTGTCAAAAAATCAATATAAATAACGGGAGAGAGAAAAAATGTACAGTTATACCAAGATTATAAAGAAAACGATTAATAAGCTTTTGGCCTTGCTTCTACAAAAGTTAATCAGATTGTTCAACAAGAAACCAAAACATCTTTCAAATAGTTTCTTTTATTTTTCTTCTTTGACGAAAGATTATCAGAAGATAAAGATCAGAAAGGTTCTTAAGAACACAAGCTTGCGACAGACAACAATATAGAGAGCAAAGATGAAACGAAATGATAGCTGGAAATCACACCCAACAAGATGCTAGAGTTGAAAGCCAAAAAATGTGAACTTTTATGAATTCGTTAGTTAATGCCTGAGTTGAAAAAAAAATGTCTCCTAAATCTTAAACTCTTAGGTGAAGGCATATGAATGGTTTTACATTCCAACATGGGTGATGGTCAAAAGAATGCACTTTGTTATTAACTGAATGATATTAGCATGTATCCATGCACACACTATTCCCATATCAAAAGAGAATGATATTAACAGAATGTCACCCGACGCTTCATACCCAAAATGCCCCTCGTCTAACTAACTCACCCCCGTTACCTTTCCCTCCTTGGATATACTCTCCTAATCTGGGCTTCTCTCCCTGAAGACTAAGAGCATGTTCATCCTCTAAATCCCGGGCCCTATCAAATTGCTGCAAAATGGAAGGGAAAACCTATATCATAATAGACCAAACAACTTATTTAAGAGAGGTTAGCTTCCCTACAACGTATAACTCAGAAGGCTACTGTTTCTGAACCTCATCACATAATACAAATATCAAGAGTTGTGTGGGGGCCTTCAAACGTACAACATGCCATCAGTATATCAAGCACCCTGTCAAGATTACAGGCTTAACTTTTACTGGGTCTTAGATTTCCAAATGGGCTTCTCAGCGTAAACCCACCTCTGGCAAGTAATATTATCAAAAATTAAACAACAGGTATTCTACATTATTGCTCCAAGATATAATATATCTTTGAAAAAGTGAAAATGAAAGTAACCTTCCACAGCATTTCAGGGAACCATTCGCCATGATAGCTATCCGGTCACCTAGTTCATCTGCTTCATCCATAGAATGTGTTGTTAGCAATATTATCCTGCCCTTCTTAATTTTTTTTATTAACTGCCAAGTCAACCGCATCGAGTACGGATCCATTCCACTAGTTGGTTCATCAAGAACTATAACCTGCCAAGTAAGTTCAAAAGATTCCAGTTTTGTTCATCATAATGCATATAAAACCATGTGCTGTCAATAATGTGGTCTCACCTTACTATTTCCAATCAATGCAATTCCAAGAGACAATTTCCTCTTCATGCCACCAGAAAGAGCTTTCACAATACTGTTAATTTTATCAGCCAGACCCACCTGTTAATGCAATACGAGTTATTTAGAATCCTATGTGCATTCTTAAACCAATCGAGCAAATATTTAAAAGGATAATTATAGATGATGGGAGGAAGGATAATATTTCCGTTGATCAAAGAAAACTGAAATATAATAAAAACTCCCGAACAGTTTAACATTGTTAGTACAACTTTATAATTGAGTGAACATGTGAATAGACTAATTTCCAATAAAGAAACATGGGGTTAAAACAAATACCACAGCCAATTTGAAGAAGACTTAGTGCTTGATTCGATTAGCATAGTTTGGATAAATAATAGCTTAATTTCATAAGTTCTGTGAGAGAGCTTCTGAAAATTAAGGGATTATTTCCCAGAACTTAAGTGTTTCCAAACATGCTCTTATTAGGTAGTGTATAATAATAACAATCAACACCCTTACCTCCTTATCGCCTAAGCTTTTTGAATATTTGATTCTTTAATGGTATCTGTTGAATATATTGAGATTCTTTCCAAATTATATTTGATTCTATATGATTATGATTTGATCCTTTCCTTATTATTAGTAATTATTGTAATTATTAGGATTGACTATTTTCCCTTTTAGACTAGGATTTCAAGTGTATAAATCTGAGAGCCTTGTACCTATTTTATTCAATCAATCAGAGTAAATATTTCAGTATTCAAGTTGGTATCAGAGCCTCTAGTTCGATTTTGCTGTCTCGTCGGTTTTTTGGTAGGGTTTCAGCAGCTACAAGCGCTGACCCATTTTTTGGTATTCGCGCTACCGGTACACTGCCACTGGTAATTGACTCAGATGGCCGACCGGTCTGACATGAAAACGCCACTGCCAGAAACATATGAAATTAAGCGACTATTTCTCCAAACTATGAAATTAAGCTCTTGACAAGATGATGAGCATAAGCCGGCACGTATGGTTCACACACCGCCTTCCTGTTGTCGGATTGCCACAGTTGGACTCGTTTTTGCATTCTGGATCTGTTGGGACCACTTTGAGCTTCTGGGTCCCACTGTTTAAGGCTGTTTTTGGCTTTTTTGGTTCGGTTTGCATATTTTTTATGCGTTTCTTCGATTTGTTTTAATGGTGGACACCACCAAGGTTGATTCCAATGTCGTTCAGTCTTCTCGACAAGATGATGAGCATAAGCCTGAGTTTGAAGACAAGTATACTCTCTCTGCAAGAGAGTACAAGGCATATATGCAATTTAAGGCCGCTCAAAAAGCCTATTCCTCGGCGACTGTCGCTCACTCTAGTAATTCTACTGCTTGCCTCTCTTGCTTTGCTGGAGCTTGGATTTTAGATTCTGGTGCTTTTGATCACATAGCCTGTAATCCTGCTCTTTCCTCTCAATTGTCCTCTCCCAAAACATCTCATAATATTACCCTTGCTGACGGGTCTATGACACAAGCTGCTGGTATTGGTCAAGCTTGGATAAGTTGAAGCAGATGGTTCCAAACCTTACACATTTGAAGTCTTTCAATTGTGAGTCGTGTCAAATTAGTAAACATATTCGATCATCCTTTTCTAGTAGTGTTAGTAGTCAAGTTGTGTCTCCTTTTGATTTAGTCCATTCTAATTCTGGGTCCTAGTCGAGTCCCTTATCTTGTTGTGTATGTGGATGACATTGTCATTTCAGGTGATGATCAAGAAGGTATTCAGATTTCAGATGTTGAAGCAACAATTGTTCAAAAACTTCCAAACCAAGGATTTGGGATTTGGGTCGACTGAGGTATTTCCTTGGCATTGAAGTGGCACACTGGTATCGTCATTTCTCAAAGGAAGTATGTTCTTGATATTCTAAAACAGACCGGGATGCTTGATTGTAACCCAATTAATACTCCTATGGACCCGAATGTGAAGTTGCTACCTAACAAGGGGGAGCCTTATTCTGATCAAGGCAGATATAGAAGATTAGTGGAAAAATTGAACTACCGTACCGTGACTAGACCAGACATTTCTTTCCCGGTCAGTGTTGTTAGCCAAATTCTCAATTCACCATGCAAAAGTCATTGGCAAGCAGTTGTGCTTATTCTAAGATATATCAGAGGATTACCTGGTAAAGGTCTCATTTATATGGATAGGTGTCATACTAATGTTGTTAGATATTCAAATGCAGATTGGGCAGGAGTTGTTAGTGATAAAAGGTCCACCTCCGGGTATCGTGTGCTTATTTGAGGAAACTTAATTTCGTGGAAAAGTAAGAAACAAACTGTTGAGGCTAGATCTAGCACAGAAGCAGAATATCGTGCAATGGCTCACACATCTTGTGAACTCTTGTGATTAAAACACTTGTTGAAAGAATTAAAATTTTGTAAGTTAGGTCCAAAGGAGCTCGCATGTGATAATCAGTGTGCTTTATATCTCTCTACCAATCCAATCAGATACTCTAATACACCTCAGCATAACTTCATAATATTGTTTACCATTTATTTACAGTGAGGAAGAACTTTATTAGTGTTTTAAGACTTTGAAAAAAGGCAAAGCCAAAGGACAATATACTAATTGATTATATAAGCTTACTTTCACCAGTTCACTACACCTGATATGATCGACAAGGCTTTCTCAATCATAAATAAGGATGTTTGTGGGAAAGAAAAAGAATTGTTAGACTCAGAATTACTGAAATTACCTCATCAGCCATATTAGTAACAACCCCCTCTAATGAGTCTTCCTCAACACCCTTTAGAACGGCAAACAGTTCTAAATGCTCTCTCACCTGCATAAAGTCAATAAAAAAATTCAGAAAGTTGTACATTGTAAAATAAAAAGACGTTTAGAAAAGAAATAACAATTTAAATCAGCAACATGACAAGTTGGCAACCAAATCAGAAATCAAAGCTTCGTTTATATCTACTTCTATAGAACCTTAACACTGAAAAGAGAAAGGACCTTGGAGGAAGAACCATTAATTTAATACATAAATGAAATGAATACTACTGTGAACCACAAATTGTTTATGATACGGAAAACAACCATGTACAACCCGCAAAACAAGCATTGATGAACAATGAAATTCCGGGTGCTGGTGGCAATAACAATGGCAACATATGCATGGTAAATATAGTTTTAATACAAATAAATATTACATAGTAAATGATAAAATACTAAAAGATAATATATACGTCTTCCTAAGAAAATGCATAAAAATATAGGTCACTGCTCTACACTAATATGTTGATTACATCGTCATCAATAATAGCTACCTGGCAGAGGAGATGAAAATGCAAAATGGTTGAAATCCAACCAAAATGAGACCAAAAATAAAAATAAATAAACATTATGCCTAGATGTTCCAGTTTCTGATTTGGCTGTATAATACAAGGAATGCATTAAGTTATAGAAAAAACAGTAATGATCAATACTCTAGATCAGCATTAAAAATATGCAAATAGAAGAAAATAACAACTAGTCACAGAACTATGAAGTAAAAATAAAAGCACCCTTCCACTTACAGTCAATTCAGGAAAGAGTATATCATGTTGTGGGCAGACACCCAAAACCTTCCGTATCTCATCCTACAAAAGAAGACAATTGCTTTTTGAATGAAAAAAAGACGAAGCAGATATTCAACAAGAGGAAAGAAGGGGAAAAAAGAAACAGACACAGAAAGAGGATATCCATTTCTTGCTGCTGAACAGAGGAAAATAAGTTGCAACTCCAAATTGAGATGCATTTCAACTTCACCGACACAAAATAATGCTCAAACATATACAATGAAAAGGTACTGATGGAAAGGTTATTTATAACATAGGCTATTTATCCTCTGAGAGGGTTGACACTTTATGGAAAGGTACTGATGCGATGAAACAAATTTACACATGGTTTTTATTGACTTGTAAAAGGCATATGACCCAGTGCCAAGGGAATTAATATGGAAGGCTTTGAAAAAAGAAGGTTGTTTCTGTGGCTTATACACGAGTTATACAAGGCATGTATAATGGGATAACTACAAGTGTAACGACCTTCACAGGCAAGTCTAACGACTTATTTATAATGATAGGTTTACATTAGGGCACAGCTTTGAGCCCTACTTTTTTGACCTAGTCCTGGACGTACTTACCAAAGACATTCAAAAGGTTATCTCTACGTGCATGCTTTTTGTGAACAAGTTAGTCTTGATTGTAGACAATAGAACCATGTCATCCCTAAACCAACCATACTAAACTTTTAAACTGCATGATTACTTGAATACAAACATTTAATTACCACTTTTCTGATCACATAAATATTTTTAATATACTTAGTCTTTTAAATTACTCAACATATACAAACTATTTAGGGCGGCGCTGTTGATTGCACCAAACCTATTTGGTGTGGCGCCGCCACCCCCTTCACTTTTTTGGACGCTAAAATTACCCACTTGCCATTTCTGATTTCCAGATAGTATTTTTCAGAATTGTTACTGGATGAGCTTTTCCGGATTTTTCTACAGTTCTTCAAAATCCAAAATTGAACAAAGGTTTTTCCGGATAAACTCATCCGGAATTGTTCCCGGATGAGTTTTTCCAAATTTTTTCTACAGTTTTTATAAATACTTTTGTTATTTTAAAAATTTCTAATTTATAATATGTTTAATTATTTTTAACATTTTAAAAATGGAATCGGCACAGTTAACAGAGACCCTATGAGCATAGTCAGCATACAAGAGACTTTGAAAATAACTTAAACTTACAATATCAGATAAGATGTTCTTTCCAAACACCAAAGCATCCCCAGAAGTAGGAGGAACAAGGCCAACTAGCATTGAGATTGTTGTGCTTTTCCCAGCTCCATTATGTCCTTCAAAATAAAAACACAATCATTAAGCAACACCGTTTTTCTCGCCAAAAGATATAGATAATACGTATTCACGCAGATAAAGTAAAATAAAACAGAAGGAAATGAGATCCTCCTGAAAGAAGAAGAAGAAGAAGAACAACAACAACAACAATAATAATAATAATAACAACAACAACAGAGAAGGAGAATGCAATATCTGAATATCTTTCAAAGACATCCCTCATTTAACAATTGGAAAGAAGCAAAACAGACAACCCCATCCGAAGAAGTTAACTGATGAAACAAGGAAAGAAAAATAACTGAGTTAACTGATGAACTCACCTAAAAGAGCAAGAATCTGATTTTCATACAACGTCAGCTGTAATGAGTTAACAGCACAGCATTCTCCTTTTTTAGTAGCATACACTTTATGCAAATTCCTGATTTGAATGCACCTAAAAGTTTTCAAAAGCAAACAAAAACCCAAAAAAAGTCAGAAAGAGATAATGTATCATATTCCAAGCTGATGCACTTGAACTGTATATCATATACCTGCTATCAAGCTCCTGTTGTTTCATGTCTAGGCTTATTGCTTCTATAGCAGGTTTGAGAGTATATTCCTCAAATGTATTCCTGCCTGACTCGGAATTCTTAGCATCAATTTTATCTTTGAAACTAGAGGAAACATGTTTCACATTTATTTTCTTCCTCCAGAAGTTCATTTGGAAAATAAAGCTCCATGGATATCGCTGTCCATACTCCCTTGGAAGAACCTTTAAGGAATGCAGTGTTCGAATTTCATCATTCACAAGGAAAAATGGAAAGGGAAGGCTTTAAAGTAAAGGAAAAAAAAAAAGAGAAGCTAAGAAAAAAGCTAACTAAAACTCAAACACTATATTGCACACAAAAAAAATTTTATCCAAAAGATTATCATTTTAATCAGAAAGTGCAGGGCCGGCCCTGGGGTAAGGGCGAGTGGGCACCCGCCCAAGGCCCAATGCTCAAGGGGGCCCATAATATATATATGTGGCTGTTATTTGAAAAAAATATATATTTGCTGGCGTTGCTGTGTTGCTGCTTCTATGTTGGTGTTGTTGCTTCTATTTTGTTGTTGGTGTTGCTTATGTCCTAAGTGTGAATGTTGTTGGTGTTGTTATTGTTAAGTTATGTCCTAAGAAATTATGATGTATTGATAGGGTCATATGTAATATCAAAACTTTATTATAGTTTAATAAAAAAAATTTACTTAAAAGGGGTCCATTTTGTTCACTTCATCCCAGGGCCTATGAAAGGCCTAGACCTGCTCTGAGAAAGTGATCCGTGTTCCATCAGTAGATCCAAAAATTAAGAAAAAATAAAATATTTAAAAGTAGACAGTAGAAAGAAGATTTCCTTATTTCCTCTCCAGTTTTAATTTTCCTATAGGACATGACTCATGGCCAAGAAAAGGAATTCTGCAGTGACTAAAAGAAGAGGAAACTGTCAATAGAAGAAACTTTTCTCAAAAATTATTTTTATGTCATGGTTGAAACTTGAAAATCAGTTTTCGTACATTCCTTAGATTAGAAAGGGGAGAAAACTGTGAAGCCATCAACTAATTAAGATCGGTTCTCATTCAGCTTCTCATATGTGTGTATGAAGAGACATACATACACACAGAGCACATGTACATATGCACGTCATCTATGTCTGAAAGAGAGAAGAGAAATACACCCAAAACATATAAAAATACACCTGAAGGACAAAGTTAAAATTTCAAAATTTAAATATAAATTATTTGTAATCGAGGTAGAAAATTATTTAGAGGCAGACATCAGAGTGTAACGAGCATTCACGTGTAGCTTTAAGTCAATATGCATTAACATTTCAGTAAATTTTCCAAGCTCTATAGGCTTCTTTTTCTCCGGTAACTCAAGAAGAGTTGAAATGGATTTAATCAGGATTAACACAAGCTTCCAGCTAAGAGAACAGGATGGGCACTGTAGAGCGGGACACTCCCATTCTAGTCCAATTACTGCAATAGTCTAATTTAGAGGACATATTTGGATAAACAAAGACATACCTTATCAAAATACAGTCCAAGTGCACAATATAGCAGTGTATCTAGAATCATCATCAGAAGACATGCCAAAAAGTTCACTCCAGATGATTCCTGCAAGATAAATATCTTAAAAGTTTTCTATATAAAAATAAGTCAAACTTGTAGAGGCGCGGGCCACATTGCAGAAACTCACTCGCCATATGTTACTCCAGCGAAGTCCAACATGAGCACGCTCATAATCAGCGAAGTTGACTGAACCCAGAGCAAAGGCCGTAGGTGAAAGCAAAGAAGCAGTAACCTTTAAGATCCTGGGGTAGGTGAGCACAAATGAATTAAAATTACCTCAAATACTGAAAACTGGACTATGAAAGTGCAAGTTATTGGAAGGACAACTCACATAGAAACTCCCTCGTCATTGACAGTGTAATAAGGGAAAAATGCACCTAGAAAAGACAGTGTTCCAACAGCTACAGCAGTTTTGGCCCGTTTGAAGAAAGTTGATATAAAAAATGACATCATGATAGCACTAAGCCCAAATATGAAGAAGTACACGAACACCAACGTCTTATCACTATACTTGAATAAATTGTCCATGGTGCAAGCTGTAATTATCCCAGAAGAAACTGCAAACTGTAAAGTTCAAATTATAGAAAAATGAGAACACAATAATTTCTTAATCGAGAAAAGGATTGAATCAACTCATCACAGTGCCACTTATAAAATAATTTTATACTTGCATAACTATTTATCTAAGGGATGTGAATTCCAACATGATTGAATGGATCGGCCAAGCAATTTCTAGTACTTCATACCACACCAGCAAGGATAGCAACAAGCCAATAATCCAATCATAATATTAGAACTCAAATTAAGATGATTATGTACAAGATATGCATCATGATACTATTATAATTCAAATTCAACTTACGACTATCTGTAATCTGTAATCTGTAATAATAGTAAATTGGTGTTTTTTTTTTATGCTCCAGAAAATAAAATGAAAACTATAATCTAATATGAAGGACACCTAGAGCATCCGCAAGAACAAAACTAGAAAGCTCAGGTGGTACTTTCAATAGAGTGAGGATTGCCTCTATCTTATATATTTTAATTTGGTCATATCTCTAGTCAACGTGGGACTTTCAATAGTTATGAATTTTATCTTTGGAATCCCCCATTGGATTGCCTTTGATTTCACTATTTCATTAGCCATTATGGATATGGTTATATGTTTGTAATTATTAGGATAGTCATGATTTATTCATTCGTAAGATTAGGGAACTAATAAGGGAGCAAAAAGTGCATATATATGTACCTTTGTATCCAATTCTAAATATAGAGAGAAACTAATTCAGTTTCCAAGTGTTCCTCGTTAAAATTTATTAGAATTTGAGCCAATCCTAACTCAACCACAAAAGTTAGCTCAAAGAGTGACTCAATAAATTGAAAAGTGCATTTTAGCAGAAGAGATAAATAGAAAGAAAGGATAAGAAATCCTCTTAAAACAGCGAATGTAAGAAAACAAAGGTAACGGGAACAAAGCGACAGCTTAAAAAGGGCAGTTCTCTACCTCTTTACAAATTCAAATGAAAAGCTACCCTAAAACAAGTTGAGCCAGTAATAACAAAAAGAAAATAGAAGTACAATAATAGAAGGTTAAGATATCATACAAACGAAGAAATAAAACATACTGAACATTTAAGTATGTGCAGCCCAATCACAGAATAACCGATATAGAGAAGAGTTGAACTATGCCCTAGTGCAATATTCTTATTTAGGTTAGTAGAGGTCTCAAGTTCAATCTCAATCAGCCCCTTTTATGACATTGGGTCTTCCAACTTATTAATCCTAACAGGGAGCAAGTGTAGTAAAAGTAAAACACACCAAAAAAAAAAAAACTATAACCGATGAAATAGCAAAAGACTTACCTGCAAAGCATATGTAATAAACCAAGAAAGATGAAATATACCATCTTTCAGGCCCATCATATAGAGTCCTTCTTTAATCTTCTGTTCCTGAAATATTGCATCAATAAAACAGAGACAAAAACTTAATAAGAAAGGATGGTTTGTTATACCCCAGAAATATTTAGAGATAAGGTTAATAAAAGATTAAATAATAATATTAGTAAAGTAAATTAGAAAGCTAATAGTAAACAAGATAATCAAACCTTCTCAAATACAGAATAACTTATCAGGCGAGAAATTGGATAGAGAAACCCCAATAAATACCTGCACGTACAAGTCCTCTTTAAAAATACAGGCATGTTGAAGGTATAATATAATAAGACTCTGAAAAAACAATATAGATGTTTCCCAGACAAACTTACAATACTCCCATTACAGTCTTTATGATTGACTGAAACTGGTCATCAGTGTACTCTCGAGTGGGAAATGGAACTATCCGTATGTGAGCAGGGTTAAACTGTGTCCATGGAATTTTCAAAGAGAAATCAGGGTCATAGGAGGCAGGAAGAAGAAGCTTTACACTTTCAGCACTGGAGTTCAAGTCATACTGCTGAGCTATTAATATTATGAATGAATCAACAATTTGCTGGAGCTACAGAACAAAAAAGATATAAATGCATTAATACTTAAACAAAGTATAGATATCGAATACATAATTAAAAGTGATCAAGACATAAAATTGAAAGAGTTAAAGTTAGGATAAATAAAAGAGAGGTTATAAAGAATATAAGTTTAAGTGTGCAAAACATCAAAGCATTATGCTAAAAATCACTCTTCAAGTAATATTCAAAACAAAAATAAGTAAAGAAAATGACTTGGTAACAAAGATGATGATCAAAATAAGTGTAGCTCCATGGACCTCCTTAATTTTCAAGCAAAAAAAATGTTCCCCAAATTTAAAATGCTAAAAGAACAAGTAACTTCTTATCCTCATGTCCAATTTTCAGTTTCTTCCTCACTCTCTCAAGAGGGAGAAGTTTCTTCGTGAAAAGTGAATATGAAATTCTAAATGTCGCTCTTGATGCATTCGATTGGACACAGTGGGATCCGGGATGATCTCCAGTGATCTTCCTCCGTACTAGCTACTCTACGTGGTGGCCGGAAAAGGGTGGAGCCCCTGTAAAGAGCACCCTGACACTCAAGTTAGTAAATACTCCCTCCGTTTCACTTTATTTGTCATGTTTAGAATCTTTCATTGTTTCAAATATTTGTCACTTTAGCAAATCAATGGAGCATTAATTGTCTTTTTTACAACAATAACTTTGTTTATTATAATATATCACCTAACTATTTAGTTAACACATTAAATATTTTTAACTCAATCAATGGAGATATTTTGGTTAAACAAAGTCCTTTTAAGGTGTGTTTGATTTGCATAACACAGTACAACTTTAAATGTCCCATGTTTGGTTTACAAATGAGTCAAGGGACAGCACAAACATGGGCTTAAATCATTGGACAAATATTACAAAATTTGTTACTCAATAATTCATGGGACAACTTCTTGTACCATGGTATAACTATCAGAAAGTCTAAAATATCCTCACTCTCTCCCACTATTTAATAACCACCTTACCCCACTTTCTATTTTCCATGTTTCAAAATAATGGTTTCACTCTCTCAACTTCCAACTTTGCAATATCTACACCGGTACACCACCATCGAAATGCAACTCCGATATGCTCCTCAGTCATTTCGATCTCTGCATATAAATCATTATTCATGAGCGCTCCACCAGCCCCCATCAATCTAATCTATGCTTATGTGACAATCAATGGACTTCAGAATCCATGCCTACCATCATCGAGGAGCAGCAATTGGTGCCAAAGTTAGTAAATAACACCGCACATAACTTTTTATAAAAAATGAATTTTGTCGATCCAACCGATCAATTGAAAATTATATGATGTAGATCAACTACGCAAAAATTCAGACAATTTGAAAAGTATTTGATATGTTATCGAAATGTTTTGCTTGAACGCCTAATACATTATTTAAAAAATAAGTAAATTTCTTTCGTTAGATTAAGTACCTATAAATTTTCAAATTGTATGAATTTTTTCATAGTTGATCTACATCATATAAACTTTCAAGTGATCAGATTGGCGAAATTCATTTTTTATAAAAAGTTAAAAGGTGTCATTTGAACCCAACCCATATATATATATAACTCAATTATCATTTAATAAAATGTGAAAGGTTAATTTTGAAAAAAAATTTAATAAAATATCAAAACAATATTTATTAATATTTTCTAATGTAAAATTATCAGCATATAACAAAAAGGATATTATTTTAAAATTTACATTGTACCTCTTGTCATGTGCATTCATTATCAAACAATAAACATTACAAAAGACTGTTCTTTGCCTTGTTAAGTTTTACTGTGTTGTACCACTTGTACCGTCCACGTCCTCTCATCAAATGCATCCTTAGTGATAATCATGATTCAAGATTACACCTATCCATTTTCTTGAGAAGTGTGCATAACATTAAACAATAGATAAAACAAAATGGAGGGAGTATTTGAGTAGCATACTGAAATCGATTCACCCGAAAAGGAAACCTTGCATCCATTCCGCGAGGAGCGAATAGATGATTATAGCGGTTTAAAGCAAAATCTAATATCATAGTTAAGGACCGAACTCATCGGATCAGAAAGAGATGGCCAGTCCCTTCCTAATGCGAAAAAGCTTTATTCCGGTACTTCACACCCAAAGCAAAGCTGCACGGAATAGGGGCCTTACTTGTACCGGTCCGGGAAGAGGGTAAGGTATTGGTCTTGGTTCCTCCTACATATCTTTATACAAGGCATCCTAAGAACAAACCTTTACAAACCTCTTAGAGATGAGAGGCCTTTTGGAATTCATCATGCCCATGAGATATTTAATTTAGTCATCCCACCTAAAAGCACTCTTTCCAGATCAGTATGACAAGGGACGGTATGGGAATAAATACAGTTACATGTGCAGTCCCCCTATCTATAGGCTTGTGTCCTTAACCTGAGAGGCACTAGGTCACCATTAAGTAAAGGCTGTGACCTTGCAGAGGGAATGTCATTTGTCCGAAGCACCAAAGGTTTGATGTTGTTCAGTAGATGACAGAGTCCTAGCATCTTAGGCCAATGTGGACCCAATCCGGGCCAAGGTCCGTCCTAGATTTGGGTTTGCGCCTAACTCACTCCCAAAAATTAGTTCGTAGAAGGATTGTCATGCCACTTATATACTCCATAGTGGGCCATATCTCTAGTGGATGTGGACTTTCAACACACCCTCTCACGTTCAGGGCTAGACATCTGGAGTGTGGACGGGTGGCTCTAATGCCATCTTAGATTTGGGTTTGGGTCTAACTCACTCCCAAAAGATAGCTCATAGGAGGAGGATTGCCACACCACTTATATACTCTATAGTGGTCATATCTCTAGTCAATGTGGGACTTTCAACAATACACATAAAATGCCCTCCCGCTTGGTGTGATGCTTGTGTGTCATAGCAATGTATATGTTGGCCAAAATGAGATCTTTTTTAATTGTGGGATACATCCTAAGTAGTGGTCAGAAATACACCTTAAGGTCTTATCTCGCTTTTCTGAAGCACGATTGTTTTCTGACATACTTGCTAGGGAAGCTTCTCTATGGGGAAACATTTGAAATGATTTGACATTTCACAAACAGCTCCTCAGGGAATTACGCTCCACTGGACAAACCACACTTTTGCTTTGTCCATTAACTAGTTACCAATCGTAAATGGTAACTAGTTTCTGGGAGTTCAAATTTCAAACCGTAACTAGTTACCGTTTCCAAACGGAAACTAGTTACCGAGCGAACATTTTGTGTGGTGGACCCAGCAGAGCGTCTGGTGCCAATAGTTTACCCTCGTTTCGTTTGCAATCTTTTTTGGGGGTGAAAGGGGATTTATTAATAACAAGCTTAAAGCTTGCAAGCTTTAGATTGAAGGGGAGTGTTAGAATATGTAAAAGTATCAAATAATATCGTAACAATATCTTCTATTTTTTGGGTGAAATCATAACCGCATCTTAGAGTTACATAGGATAAAATATCAATAATTCTTTATTATCTTATGATATGTTTCCTAATTTAATTAGGATTAAGACTCTAGTACAAATATAAATAGACTTCTGAGCTTTGTATCAAACACATACAAAACTCCTTCAATTCTTACACCTCTTGGAAGTTCTGGCAATTATGTTCTTCATTATGACTAAACAATAAAAAACAAAATAAAATATTTATATATATAAAAAAGACACAATTCAGTCTTCCAATATTCAACCAAACATATCCATCCAAGCTTCTTTTTTTTTTTTTTTTTTTTTTGCTTTTCTACAAGTAAGCAATAAGTCTGATGAATTTAAGCATCAATCAGCAGCTCACTAAATTTGATAATAATCATATGTCTGATTCTAAGATATAGTGCCTGCAACACTGATCTTTCTATGTTACATAAATAAGTGATAATCTCATTTTCTAATCCATTTCTTTCACAGCTTGTAACAAAAAGATGAACTGGGTATAATCAACTGATATTGTAGTTCATCTCCCCATCAGAAACAAATACTCCAATAATTATATATCTATAACTTACTTCAGTTACATCTCACTGAAAAGATTATGAGCTTCATCTTGATAATTCAGAAAACTGCATATTGGAAATCTGAGCAATGCCAGATAGTGATAATCATATCTTTTGAGCAATTCCACAATAAGATCTTAAAATGTTAAGGATCGCAATAATCAATGTTTTCATAATCATACAACACCTATGCAGTTGATAAACATCTATCTCTTTAAGTTACAGGAAGAAAACAAGGTAACAATTCCATCACCAATTTGAAGCATACTAGAAGTTTAACATTCATTTTAACAACAAACAAAATACACAACCACAAGCCATCTCTATAATATACCACGCATTAGATAATTTCAACAAATACTTAATAGACGTAGGGGAAAATAAGAACAAATAAGAAATTAAATGAGAATAAAGCAATCATACGGTCAAAAACCCACTGATGCTGTACTGCATTGTTGGCACGGCACTAACACCTAGTTCCAAGTCATTAAGAAAAGGGCCATTTGTATCCATTATTGTTGTAACATCTGGAAAACCAGAGAAAGCCCATGTATGATTGAGTCGTATGCTATAATCAAATGACTGAGGACCTTGTTCATAAAACACTACTGCTCCTTTAATTTTTGGATTTGAACAATTCCTAAACAGGCAGAAAGAAAATGAATAAAATCAGAAAAACAGCACATATTTCAGCTTTTCAATAAATTCGATTGGCTGAAAAAATAGCATCAGTTTCATATTTCATTTTCAGAAGGCACTAGCTAATAAACATTTAAACAAATTGCTAAAACCAAATACAGTTATAATCTCAAAAAGTTAATCATACAAATAATTTCCATTTTTGTAGAAGGCAAATATTATTAGATAGAAAAAAAATAAGCAACTAAAATGGGGGAGAAGAGCGGAAAAAATGACATTTTATCCAAAACGAAATATATAAAACAAAAAATCCACACCATGATCACTCCGTTCATTCGTGCAACACAAATTAAAATCAATGCATGCACAAATCAAAACACCACATGTAAGAGCATTTTAGTGTTCGTGAATTGTTCTTGGTCACAGCCATGTCCACTTAGCAGCTGCTCATAAACTGAAAGTAAGTGGTCAGTTACGTAGTTTCTATAAGAGTTAGTTATTGTTTTAGGTAGGCGTTTTAAATGGGTAGTTTGCCACGTCAGCATCTGTTAATCTGACTTATAGGTCTATATATATGAATCATCATTTAATCAATAATACTTTCCAATTCTTTACAACCAAGATACTCAGTTTTCTCTCTTTCTCTAATATTCTATTTTCTATCGCTTCCGATCATTTTCTCACCTTCAAGACTTTTAACACTACAAGAACCAAAAACTCAAACGTGAAGTAACAGCTTGAGCTTTATTTGAAAGGGGAGGGGTTTTGGAAAGAGCCTGAACTTAAGGTAATCCAAAATATTAATAAAGAAATAAATAATCACCAAATCAACTTAAACCTCAATGTCCTCGAAATATAAAATTATTCATCATCATCAATGCCTTTTCCCACTAGTGGTTCGGTATTGTGTGCTCATGAATAGTAGCATAACAGCAGTGGAAAACAGCGAAGAAAAGAGGACTGTAACCTAGTCTACTCTCTACTGATACCATATTAAACAGAGGGAATGGTGGGAATGTTGTGTGTCATAAAATCACACAAGAGGTGTATTTTTAATATTGTTACAGCGTATCTAGACATATCTACAATTATGTATCTGTACATATCTAACTATGTATCTGCACATATCTAACACTAACTATGTAACTAGACACATCTAAGTCTAACAGGTGGAAATCTAAAATTATGTTGAAATCTCCAAAATTATCCAAGTTGGTTTGTCAGAATCCTTCATCTCTCCTAGTTACGTAACAAAATATACTATTATTTGCCTCATGTCCAATGGACTGTGACCATAACATACTATTCGAATAGCTGATGACACTTTCAGGTCCAGCATCAGGCCTTCATTACCAATAAAGGAAGTTTACCTTGCTTGATTGCAGGTACCATAAGTATCTGACCGGATGTAGGTTTCCAACTCTACCTCATCTTTGTATACTCTACTGACAAGCTGCATATAGAAACCATATTTAATTAGCTTGAGTAAGGACACCTTTCAGAAGATGAATGGGAAACACATGAATATCTGCTCGATGTGCTATTGCTAATTGCACTAAGACACACAAGAGATAGGAAAAGGGCTTAAGCATGCTTGACACGCAGCAAAACCACATTCAAGCACTCAATCACTGTATTCCTCAAGCTTAGTAGGGGATACAGCTCAGGGAATCAAAATATTTCGCCCGCATATTACAGAAAACCACATACTAAAAGACAATGAATGAATGCTTACCTTCAAGAGTGGAAATTTAATCGAAACTACGTCTATCATCAGCTTTGTCTCACTGGTATCTGGGGCAAAAGCTAAATACTCTCCTCTATCCAACAACGATTCCAAAACCTGTTGAAAGTTAGGAGATATACCTTTGCCCACTTCCACAAACATCTTTTTCTGAATGTGCCTGTTCCATTTGCACATAAACTTTACTCACAAGATACTAAATGTGGAAGATGTTCAGAAATAAACAGCATTTGCAAATTTAAAGCCACTTCCATTTACTTTTACTTTCTGAATATAAGAGTAACCAAAACAAATTTCAAACCTTATTAAAACAAATAAAACCCCAGCATTTTACTATCTTCCTTAGTTCTCCATACAACAGAGGATAGAAGAAAGTAGAAACACACACACGCATCATTGCATCAAACCAATAACAAGCAATGAATAGAAACACTGACGGTTGAGCTGGATGAATTTGAGTATCCACTTGTGTCCTTACAGCTACTAACAGCCACAACACAATCGTTGGTAGCAAAATCTGCCAAATTGAGCTACATACATCAGAGCTCCGGTATTTTTCAATCCTTTTACAACAAACTAAATTGAAAATGGAAGAGAACCAAATAAACACACGCACACAAAACCCAAAAACATATCTTCAAAAAATAATATTTACATTTACATTTATATTTATATTTATGCATATATATACCATAAAAGGAAGTTACATAAACGAAAAAATTATAAACAAAATCATACACAAGTTACAAAAGGCAAGCATTTTAAGTTTAAATAGCAAACCAGAGAGGCAATGCAAAGATCATCGAACAAAAGCAACCACATGGAATCGGTCAAATTACGCAAAGGATCCGAGTAAAAATACAGAGTAAAACAAAGGAACAGCAGCGAGAAACATGCAAAGTAAGAGAGAAGACTGAAATTAGGAAGAAATAAGAAGAGAGAAGGAAGGAGAAAGGAGAACCTCAGCGGCAGTAACGAAAGGGTGACGAATTTTGAGGAGCCAGTTCTTACGAAGCATAACCTTCAACTGCCTCCACGCAGTTCCCATGGCAGCAAAACCCTAGAACCAGAACCAGTGAGGTTCTAGGGAAATGCAAACGAAGAAGATCAAAGAGTAAAGGGAGGATGATGAAGTGTACTCTTCACGTTCAACTCACAGTTTGGTCTGCCACAAGTGGAAGAATGGTAGGAAGAAGGTTTATAAAAGTAACGGAAAATTCCAAGACCGAACAACCAAGGCTGCCTGCCATTTTTTCTTTTTTTAATTAATAATTAATTATAGTTATATATAGTTATTACTACTGAATACCGTTCTGCGTGGAAAATTGCAAGAGCGAACTAACAAAAATATTACTACTACAGTACTACTAGTATTTTATTACTTTTGGAATATATGAGCAAATTAATTGCGATATTTAAAAATCAAAATGTTTGAGTGGGGTCGGGTCTATATCGCGGAACTACCCGTTTTTGTTGAGACGTGGTAACATTAATGACCATTCACACTACACCATTCTCAAAACATATTATACTTTAATTTTTTTTTTTAAAAAGTTGTCCTCCAACCGAAAATAAATAATTGATACTAGACAAAAAGAAATATGTAGGCGAATCTGGATAATAATTTCCGGTTAGTCTGCATACTAGAATATTCACCACAACCGAATAATAATGTATGGTTCGAACCAGACATTATTTTCCGGGCGACTCCGATATAAAAATTCAGTTGGATACTAAACTTAAAAACAGGTTCAAAATCTTAATTTTTTACCTCCAAAACAACTCACTCACCACTCACTCACTCACTACCAAGATCAAACCACTTGAAATTTTTGTTTTTCTATCTTGCTATATTTATTATACAAAATGTAAGTATTTGATATTATTTATGCAATTCAATACATTTTAAATTAGTGGACGGCTAAATATATGTTGTTTATACTGATTTTGTTTTAACCGAAATTGAGAATCCAGTTTCAACCATACACTGTTATCCGGTTTCAACTATACATTATTGTCCAGTTCCAACCATATATTATTATCTCATTGAAACCATAAATTATTATCCGGTGTTGACCATATATTAATATCTGGTTGGGACCAAATATTATATTTGATCAAAATTTTATTATCTTGTTGAATTGAGAATTTATATTTCAATATTCACCAAACTTTAGTTAATATATTAGCTAACTCTATAATAAAATTATGTTTTGTCATAGTTGGATTTTATGGATGAATTATTGGAAACAGAACATTGAACAAGAGAAATATTTTGATTATAAAGAATATCTTGAAACTAAGTAGGTAAATTACAATTCCCGCTGAATGTGTTGTTGATTTGTTAACGTGTTTAGCTTTTAATATCGTTGTTGTCATATTTTAGGTTTTTTCTACTAGGGAGAATTTGATACATTGGGCTCAAGAAGTTGGCAAGACTATTGGATTTGTTATTGTTACTTATAGATCAAATAAAGGTGGTGCAGGTGGGAATATGAGAGAATTTGTGACTCTTGGGTGAAGGCAAAGTGTAAGGTGTTAGTCCACAAGGAAGATTGTTCGGATATGATTTTTAATGTATGGAAATTTGTTGCGATTCATATAAAAAAATGATGGAAACAGCAAAGAAAACACGCAAATCATACAAAAAACATGCAAATCATATCAAAATCAGATGAGAGGGAATGAAAATCTAATCTTCCGGCGAAAAACGGTTGAATATCACTCCTTTGGATGGATTTTTCCTAGAGAGAATTTGAGATGAGAAGGAATGAGAAATGACGGATGACTTGTGGGAAAACGGAAATGATTTTCCAATTTTAATTGGTGTAGTGTTTGAACCACCTATCCGGAAATTCTTTTCCAGTCTCGCCCGAATATTTTTTTCCGGTAGGAGGGAAAATTTGAAAAAAAAAAAAAGGCAACGTGTGGTATGTTCGGAATGTGTGGTGTGAATAGTGACAACCCTTGGTAGTGGTGGGTGGCATCTTATCTTCTCGTCTCGCGAGAAATAATAAAATGCACGCAACATTGCGTCTGCACCGGAAAGGTAAAAAATAAAACATTAATTTGATCTTTTCCTAATTATTTTGGTCTTTTAATAATTTTTTATCATTAAATTAATCTCTTAAAAATATATTATGCTCCGGAAAGGTTTTTTGTACTCAGTGTACTCATTGTACTCATTGGTTACGTACGTTAAAAAAAAGTAGTTCCATTAGTTATTTTTGTGTTACAGTGTTTTTTTAGATTTGGTGGTTACACGTGTAAAAATATGTAACCATGAGTATAAAGTGAGTACGAAAATCTTTTTTCATATTATAATTAGTAACCTTAGACTAATGCACACATGTAAGAAAAACAATAACTTTCCTAAAATCTAAGAAAATAAATTATTATAAGACAATGTTACCTCTCTCTTGAAACCATCCCTTATTATTGGAAAGCAAAATTCATCTTAAACAACGAGTTAAATAGCTTAAAAAATTGGAGATTTATTAATCACTACTCCCTCTGTTCCTATTTATAAGACGTCTTTTAGAAGATTTTGATGTTCCTTTTTACTAGACATTTTATAGTTTCAATAGAGCATTTATTACTTGTTTTCTTATTTACCATTATTAAATGCATTGATTATTTGTACTCTTTAATTGTAATTGGTTAGTATAATATTTAATGAGGGATAAAATTGGTATATTATATAATATTTTAGAAAATAATAAAATTAACTAAACTTAATTACTTTTATTGGTATGTGTAATATTAGTTAAAAACCTCTTATAATAAGGAACAAAGGGAATACTAATTAATAAAGAAGGGTAAATTTGGAAAAAGAACAATAAATATTACATTGATTTAGTACAATTTTTTTTTACAAAAGTAACTAATATTTCAGAATTGAGAGAGTACTTGACAAGGACATACATTTTATACGTTTATATTTAGTAAAATAATATTAATACAAATTTAAAAATGTAATAGTATAAACATATATTTACGTATATTTACATATATATATATATATATATATATATAAATATTTGAGAGATCAAATGACACTGGTGTAACGTACACCAATTCTTACATTGATTAATAACTATTTGTCGAAGATTTTTTCACTAAACCTACCGTAGAATTGAAACTACTTATGTGTAGATCATATATACAAAATTTCACATCATTCCAAAATCGTTTACTATTCCATCACAATACTTATTAATTTCATATATTTTAAAACTATATTTTACATTATTTTTTAATATTCCATCACAGATCTGTTATTAAGTCCGTTGACCTTCAAATGAACGGCTCAAATTGTTTAAAAATAATGGCTAAAATTGAATCTTTAAAGTATTTTTAAAAAAAAAAAAAACACCTTGTTCATGTTCTTATTAATGCACAACACGCTCTATCTATCCAATTCCAGAGTCTAGTTTTCTGTTGGGACAATGGCTGCTTCACACTACCATTGCCCAGCGACACTTCGGTCCAACACTTGACTTTGTTTGGGTCTCAATTCGATGCTAAGTGGTTTCAACAATTCATTTTTGGGTACCAAATTTGCTTCATTCGTCGCAATCTCAGACTGAAGCTTCACGTTTGTTTTCAAGCGCCGCCCTTTGTCGCCGCAGCGCCGTCATCTCCTTCATCCTCCCCACCGCGTAAGTAAGCTTTATCAATTCCCAATTTGAATTGATTTGTCCTAATTAGGGTTTCGGATTCACGCTGATTTGTCCACAGAAAAAATGATGGAGGAAGAAGAGCATGAACAAGGTGTTTTTCTTTTAATTTTTTTTAATAAATACTTTTTCATATTCAATCTTACCTATTGTTTTGAAACAATCTGAAGCGTTCATTTAAAGGTTAATGAACTTAATAAAAGATCTATTAACGTGAGTAAGGGAACTGACGGAATAGACTAAATTAAAACGTTTACAACACTTATTGAAACCAAATTGAAACTAAAAAAAATATGAAACTGTCAACCAATTACTAAGGGTATGGACTTTATGTTCTGGCTTTGCTTACTTGGTATTCTCCCTACGAATGAGCTTCGCTACCATCGGAACCTTTCGGCATCTGCTATGTGCCAGCGTTGTGGCTTGGCCGATGAAACCATTCTGCACTGCTTGCGTGACTGTGCTCAAGCGAGAGGTATTTGGCGCGACGTAAGTTTTCGTGAGGACGCTCAGTTCTTGGATAATAACGTTGGTTCTTGGGCTTCTAGCTTCCTGAAGAATGGCAATTGAATCTTGTTCGCTTGCACCGCGTGGCATATGTGATGCGCTCGTAATAAAGCTGTTATTAGTGGTAAGATCATGTCTAACTTTGAGACCATTTCAGCGATTCATAGCGATGCATCCGGCTTGCTACAACGGTTGAACACTTCTATCTCACGGATTTCCTTGCAAAAAGAAGTCTATTGGTGCGCTCCGAGGGAGAATCAAGTGAAGTTGAATATCGACGGTAGTTGTATTGACAATCCAGCGGTAGGGGCTGGCGGCCTCCTCCGTAATCACTGCGGAGAGTTGCTTTTTGGCTTTTACGAATCTCTGCACGATTCCACGAGTTTTCATGCGGAGCTTGTCGGCCTCTATCGTGGTCTTTTCCTTACATGGGAACTTGGTTATCGTAATGTTGTTTGCCACTCTGACTCGCTCCTTGCGGTGGAGACCGTCAAGCTGGGTGCTGGAGAATTTCATCTTTATGGTGCATTAATCCAGTCCATCAAGGAGCTTTTGTCTCGCAATTGGATTTGTCGGTTTGAGTATGCTTATAGGGAATCAAACTTCTGTGCTGATGCCCTCACGAAACTTGCATCTGGCGGTGCTTTCCCTCTCACAGTGATTCACTCTCCTATCCCTCAGCTGTCTAGTTTGTTGTTGGCTGATAGAGTAGGAGTTGTTCACTTTACATCCCTTCCTTCTTAGTGTTTTTTTAGTTTTATTTTTATTTATTTTTTCGATATACCAAAAAAAATATGAAACCAATAAAAAATAAACATAAGAGATACAAAATAAAAATACATTTGACCTATTTTAAGAGAGATTCGCGTTGAAAAAGACAAATATATATATATATATATATATATATATATATATATATATAATGCAACTTATCAACGTTTGTTTCAAATTGCATTATAATTATTATTATTAATTAATAGTTGGTCTTCCATTGATAATGACATGCTACAATGGAGCAGCCGTCCTCTTCTTAATCCTTATCTTCAAAAATTTAACATTAAGCACGAGTTTTTCCTTTTTTTCTTCCTATTTAATCTGAAATACAACCTGAGGAGAAATCATTTTCATCTTATGTAAGGATAAGATCATTAATGTCAGTAAAACCTATGAAGAGTTAAAAGTACTTTATTTGGAAAAAAATAAAAATAAAAAAGTACTTTATCAAGAATGACTCTTGAATTTAGTCTTGTAATTTAATTATTAGTGCATAAAAATATGCATGTATGTGTAAATATACGAGTTTAATATCAAATTATTATACTTTTCTACTAGTAAGTTTTGAATTGTAATAACATTATGATAGGAAAATTAGAGGAAGATCATTATGAGTGCAAGTATAATTAGTTTGATAAGACTAAAGAGTTCAAAAATTATCAATGAAATTTCCATGAAAAAGTAATATATATATTGATTTGATAAAAGATTATAATTACAATGAAAAAGGTGAATTTATATAACTACTTTAAAGCTTGTATAACACATTATATATAGATTAATCTAGTTAATAATGTAACTACCTATTAATTAATTAAAAGAAAGGGTCTTGACATATAGTGCCCTTATAACACTAGTTAATGTTATTAGAAGTAGAAAAATAATCATAAGAGTATATTTTTCTCGGGAATACAACAAACTACACATTCCAATATCTTTTGCGTTTAGGACACTAAATATCATTTGCCTTAAAAGAATTAACTAGTTAAGCTAACTAGTGTTAAGTCTAATATACTAGAGTAGTATGCATGTGGCTATGCGATGTACGGAAATAAAAGCGATAAAAATAATTAATTTTGAATATAAATATTTTAAAATGATTAAAAGATAAAGTTTATAAAATTTACATAAGAAAACATATAGGTGAGCTATAATGTACATTAAGACATTAAGATGTTAAATTAAACTAAACTAAATGTTTATAATGTATGCATGTTGAAAATTTATATATGTGATATTACAAAGCTTTAATATACATTTTGGTAGCCACGTTTGAGCGCTCCCTTAATTCATCCTCAATTAGGATTTTTATTCATTTTGTGTTGGTTATTCTTTATATAGTCATATCAAATTGTGTATGACTAAATACCGGTCTTGAAAATATATTTCTACACTTTACAGGAGGGATGGATCCAAAAAACAATTGGTTGGGAGATTTTTTTTTCTAATTTTGTGATTAGAGAGCAAAATTTAAAATAATAATAATAAGAATTATTAAGCATATAAAGAATTTATAAATAAAGAGAAAAAATTAAATTTTTAAGACAGAAACATCCTAAATTGTCGAGTATAAAAAGAATAATGGTTTTCATTTACATTAGAATTTTTGTTTTAAAATTTATAATTAAGAGTATAAATTTAATACTTTTTTAAAAACATAATAAGAAGCTTTTAACAACATTAAAATAATAATAATAATTGTTATAAAATTAATAAAACACAACAATTACGGCTTATTGTGAAAATTAAATATTAGTTCTTTAAAATAAAATATTTAAATATTGATACTTACTAATATATAAAATAATATAATATTCTTTATATGCGTATATAGTTTTTTTAAATAACAAAAGAAAAATTATAATTAGTAAAATAAAAAAGAGAAGTAATGCTAAAAGAAGTCAAAAATAAAAAAAAATAACAAAAGAAAAATTATGTTTAGTAAAATAAAAAAGAAAAGTAATACTAAAAGAATTTAAAAATGAAAAAATATAATTTAGAAATAAAACAGAGTAATGAATGAAAAAATAATCAGATAAGAAGAAGAAATGAAAAATAATAGAAAAAAAATGTAGGAAAACGCCCCGACAAGGTTCAAAGATGCAACCTGAAGACAGATTAATCGGCAGGCAATCAAGGTGCTACTTAGGTTATATTGTCATTATACGAACTGTATGATAGTGATTGCCAAGGCCCCCTTCACCGCCTTTGGGTTAGTCTTTGCTTCACCGTGATTGCCTTTGAATTTTGTTAATTATCATGACAAAAGAAATAATAATTGAAAATTAATGTCTTTTAAATTTAAAAGGAATTTTCCTATATGTAGGAGTCAATGATATTGTTTGAAATAATGCATGGCATAATATATTAAGAAGATGAATGATTTGAATGCATTAAATTTAAATGATAATTATAGAAATAATGTATTTAGAAAACGAATAATTTGAATGAATTAAGTTTCATCACATAATACTATCTATTCATATTTATATCTTTTATAATTGCATTTTATTTGGAATCAACTGAATTAGTTCTTGTTTTAGTTTTGATATTGAATTAGTTCCTAAAATATTAATAAATTTCCGAAATTAGGCCACCAAAAGATTTAGAAGACTTAAAAATTATTTTTTATCAAAAAAAAGCTAATATGACATCACTAATTCGAAAATTAACCACGTTAGAAATTACTCATCTAATTATTTAAATATTATGTTATAAAATTCATTGATTATTAATTTAGTCCTTGATAGATGTTGGTCATCAAATTAATCCCCTTAAGAATTATTAGATCAACAAATTTCTTTATAAATTCACTCGCAACTAATTTCGTCTCTTTGTTAGTTTTGACATCGATCGAATTAATCCCCAAGACATTTATAAGACTAAAAAAAGTTAATTTTTAAAGATTTAATCTAATATCAAATCAGACCCTAAACAATTAACTACGTTAGGAATTAATCATTTGATTAATTAATTAATAATTATTAAGTTATAAAAATCACTAATAACTAATTATAGCTCCGTGATAGTTTCATATGAAATTAGTCCTTAAAAGATTTAAAAGACTTATAAATTATTTTTTAACGATTTAAACTAGGATCATATTAATCCCTTGAAGATTAATCACACTAAAAATTATTCATTCATTATTAATTTAGTTGTTGGTAGATTTTTGTCATCAAATTAGGCTTCTAAAAATTATAACATCAAGAAATTATTTTGTAAATTCACTCATAACCAATTTAGTCTCTATGTTAGTTTATATATAGAATTAGTTCTTAAAGATTTAAAATAATATCAAATTATAGTTCCTCATAAGTTAACCATGACAGAAATTTCTCAACTAATTATTTAATTATTATGTTATAAAATTTACTAATAACCAATTTAGTCCCTGCTATGGTTTCGATATCAAATTAGTTCCTCAAAGATTTAAAAGACTTAAAAACTAGTTATCAACGATTATTTCTTAACGATTTAAACTAATATTAAATTAGTCCCTTAAAAATTAACCACATTGAAAATAACTTATCTAATTATTTAGTTGTTTAATTATTATGTTATAAAAATTCATTAATAATCAATTTAGTCCTTGTTATAGTTTTGATATCAAATTAGATCCTAGAAGGTTAAGAAGACTTAAAAATTAGTTTTAAAAAATTTAAACTAATATGAAATAAGTATCTCGAAAATTAATTACGTTAGAAATTACACATCTAAGTATTTAATTATTATGTTATAAAATTCATTAATTATTAATTTAGTTCCCGATAGATTTTTATCATCAAACTACTAGTTACCCTAAAAATTATAACATCAATAAATTACTTAATAAATTCAGCCAAATTCAATTTAGCCTCTCTGATAGTTTTGATATCGAATTAATCCCAAAACATTTATAAGACTAAAAAATTAATTTTTAAAGATTTAAACTAATACTAAATTAGCCCCTGAAAAACTAACAATATCAGGAATTAATCATCTAATTAATTAATTAATTAATTATATAATTATTAAGGTATTAAAATTCAATAATAACCAATTTAGTCCCTATTATAGTTTCGATATCAAATTAGTTTTTAAAAGATTTAGAAGATTTATAAATTAATTTTTAACGATTTAAACTGATATCAAATTAGACCCTTGAAAATTAACCACCTTGAAAATTACTTATTCATTACTAATTTAGTCATTGATAGATTTTTGTCATCAAATTATACTTCTAAAAATTATAACATCAAGAAATTATTTTGTAAATTCACTCATAACCAATTTAGTCTCTATATTAGTATATATATAGAATTAGTTCTTAAAGATTTAAAATAATACCAAATTATAGTCCCTCATAAATTAACCATGTTAGAAATTAATCATCTAATTATTTAATTATTGTGTTATAAAAATTATCTAATAACTAATTTAGTCCCAGTTTTAGTTTTGACATCAGATTCGTCTCTCAAAGATTTAGAAGACTTAAAAATGAGTTTTTAACTCTTTAAACTCATACATGATTACCCTAAAAAAATCAATCACGCTGAAAATTATTCATTTATATTTAATTTAATCATTGATAGATTTTTTTCCTTCAAATTAGTTTCTCTGAAAATTATAATATCATGTAATTACTTTATAAATACAATTGTTCGAAATAGAGTAACTATAAATGTTCTATTTCTTAAAATTGTGAGAGTAATATCTCAGAATTTTAATAGCAAAAAAAGATTTTTTTTTTACGGTATATATCTATATAAAACTATACATAATGGAAAATGATCGGAATATTACTTTCACAATATTTAATATAGACTCATTTTACTATTTATCGAATTGAATTACTTAAATAATGCCCTATTTAGTTAAAAAGTGATACAAAAAGGCAACTTTAAATGAAATTAAAATTAAAAAAAATTGATTTGAATGATTTTGACCAAGAGTTATTTTCATTTACTATTTATTACTCTCTCCTGTTCTATATATAACTTATTTCTAACCGAATCATCGAAACTAAAAAATAATTGTTAAGTTATTCATTTTGTATAAAAACATAATTTTTTTCTCTATAATATAATTCTAAAATTTATTTTCTAAATTAATTACTGAATTAATAAATTACTAAATTGATTACTGAATTAATAAATTTTAAAATCCTTACTTTTTAAATTCTAATTTAATAAATATAATAATTCTATTCAAATAATAATAATGATGATAATTACAGTATTGTGATTATTAAGCCATGAAACGAGATTTTAAAATTTTAACAAAATATTATAAAACAAAGTAACCCATCAATTTTGTTTTCTAAAGATTTCTATCATCATCAATTTGATTTCTTAAATAATTTTATCATCAAATTAGTCACTTAAGAATTTGTTATGTGTAATTTAATAGGATAATTGGGTAGTATTTTAATTTTTATGGGACTGAGTTTGTAGGCAGCTACTATGTGCGCTACACCCTTATCTGCGCATCACACAACGTTATTTTTTTTTTCAATTTTGCCCTTCGCACGGACATTAATATCCGTTTTGTTACTTAATATATGTGCAAGTTACGCTCGGACAATAATGTCCGTATGTTGACTTAAAACTACTTCACTACAGACACTAATGTTTGTATTATTGTATATCTTTTTAACTACTGTGTATCTTTCACATTTGGATATTTTTAAATTACCATTCGGACGTTAAGTTTTGTTTCAGTACAGACACTATCATCCGTATTATTCATGCCTCCAAAAAATAAAAAACCTTCGTTCGGACACTATTGTCCGTTTGGATATTTTTAAGTTATCATTCGAACGTAAAGTTTTGTTTCAGTACGGACATTATCATCCGTATTATTCATGCCTCCAAAAAATAAAAAACCTTCACTCGGACACTATTGTCCAAGCGAAAGTTAAAATTGAAAAAAAAAATATTTGGTGTGGTGCGCAGTGAAGAGCAGGGGGCGCGCATAGTAGTTGCCGAGTTTGTAGTGTTTTAATAATATTTAATTAACAAATTTAGTAGTATTTTATTTATTTGAGGGACTAACTTGATAAAAAAAATTTTTAGAGAACAAATTGATAACATGTAAATTTTGATGTTTCTCTCTATAAAGCCAAAAACAGGATTAATCAGGCTCTTCCGAAACGAAGACAGGGATCAAAACTAGCAAAGAACTACGTCCGAAGACAGGGATCACAATTTTCAGATTTTTGTAACATTCATCAACACTATTTCTCAATGTTCTCTGTGTTTTTATACATTAATAATCATGTTATTATATCTCATAATATTATTGTAATAGAGATTAGTGGTATATTAAGTCAAATTTTAAAGAGTAGCGATTCTCATACAATTATTATTTACACGTACAACTTATAACTCTATTCAACTAATTTTATTTTGGTTGAACATAGTTGTAAATTGTATGCATTAATAATAATTATAAGAAAATAATTTTTGATTTTTTAATTAGCCTGGCAAACTAAGCTAGCTCCCAACAGTTCAGGAACAGGGATTGATAAATCATGTCAGATCTCTTAATTGTTATCCAATAGCAAAACTTGATATCGGTAAATTCATGCATGCAATGCTTATGCTTGGAAACGAAATTAGATTGATTGAAAACAAATTACATTTCTTTCAATCAATAATAATAATAAAAAAGAAAAACATTTCTTATATATATGAAGAGTAAGGAGTACACATTGAGAAGTTCAAATGTAGCAATGTCATGAGCAATAGATAGCATCATATGAAAATGTCAAGGTTTAATGAATAGCCACATGCTTTTTTCCATATATGCTTAAATACTTTGGTTAATTACAACTTTACCTTAGTATTCACTGAATCAAAATTAATTAGAGTGCTAATCAAAATTAAAGAAAAACAGCAACAAAACTAGATTGTTAATGATGGTTTAAAACACCATTTGATCATATGCTTCATAAAGCTTGTGTCTGTTCTCTGTTGATGGGATAGAAACCTAAATTTTATCATAGGAAAAAACAGATATCATAGTTGAATTACAATTTATACAATAACTAAACAAATAATACAGAGCTATCAACCAAGTAGATTGAAATGGGAATTCTTGGAATTCAAATTTGTTAATTTGAAGCAAACAAAAATACAAAGACCTACATTATTTTGAACTAGCATACTCATCAACGATGTACTTGAAAACAGGTTAACAAAACCATCAAAAACAACAATCTACGGCACAAAAATTGACCTTCAACGCTTGTTGGTATTGTCAAAAGCTTCTGTCTTCATCCTTCTCTTCTTTTTAATCCTCTTCCTCGGTGCTTTTAATGGTAACATACTTGATATGTGATATTTGGGGCCAATACTTTCCAACTTGTGGTTGGTATTTTTTGTAAAGTTCAGGACAATCCTCAATCATCAACCTTTCAAGGGCAATGAGGTGATGAATGTTATTAGGAAGAACAAGAAGCTTTGGACACTTTATTATGTGAAGTATTTTCAGATTGGTAAGAGTTGAGAGCCACTCTGGAAGCATTTCAAGATGGTTGCATTCTGCAATACTCAACGAATGTAAGGTCTGCGAAGCTTCTTGAACCCATTGAGGTAAGGTCACTAGCTGCTCCAAATGGAAAAACATAACAGATTTTAGCTTTAACTTCCGGCCTTGTTCATCATGTCCCTTTGATAAGAAATTCAAATCCTTACAATCTCCAATAAGCAAAGTCTCTAACTCAGGAAAACATTTAACATCCAATTGAAAATTCTTTAGACGTGGACAACCATTTATCTCAAATGTTTTAAGAGTTGGGAGTTTCACCCCTTGCAACATAGACTCTAGATTTTGGCATGAATCAACACACAAATACTCAAGGGAACTCAATTCGGCAATCTCATCATCATAGAAGAAACATTGCTTTGTAGTTATCCCCAATTTCCGGAGGCTGATCAATTTTCTTAATCCTTTAGGCAATGTTTCGAACGTTGTGCATCCGTCCAACATCAAATCTTCCAAATTTTGGAGTTTGCAAATAGAATCTGGAAGTCTCTTTAGATTCTGATTGTTTGAAATATTAAAATACCTTAAGTGTTTCAACTTACCAATGGAACGAGGCAAAGTCTCAAATGTTGAAGCGATTAAATTCAAATATCGCAAGTATTTGTACTTTGATAACCAAGTGTCTAATAGAACTGCATCTTCTACTCCCAAGAATCGCACTGTTCTCACACCCATAGATTTTGAAGTGGAAAAATGACCAAGTAAAACGTTTTCCTCAAAATACAAATGTTGGGCATTCTCAGGTATGTTTTGATTATAAGAATTTATATGTAAGCACTCATCTTTTGCAACAAATAGAGCAAGATCATGCACCAAATCATGTATCTCAAAAAAATAAAAAGTACTTAAGTTGACACAATTTTGAAGAAAGGATCTTGATTGTAATTCGTGCAAATACTTAATTGCAACATCTTCAGGCGTACCATTCATTTTTGATGATGAAAGGAGACCATTTGCTCGCCAAAGCGAAGTTATCTCAAGATTTCCAAATTGGTAATCTTTTGGGTAAAGGGAAAAAAAAGCAAAACATTGCCTTAAATAGGAAGGCATGTGATCATAGCTTAACTTAAGTGCAGGTAAGATGTCATCTTTTTTTTGTGGTAAGTTCCAAATTTCATTGTCTCTCACATTTACCCACTCAACTGCATCAAATTTTGAAAACAATAAACTCCCTAATGTTCTCACTGCCAATGGGACCCCTCCACATTTTTTCACAATGTCTCTTCCAATATTTACCAAATGTGGATACTTATTCTCTTCCCCTTCTTTGAATGCCCATTTGATAAACAAAGATAATGAATCATCTAGGGAAAGCCCTTCTAAACTATGAGAAGGAATAGTTCCCATCATAGAAGCAATTGAATGACTACGTGTAGTCACCAGGATTTTGCTTCCTTCAGCACCAACTTGTATCAAATCCCTCAACTCAACCCACTTAACACGATCTTCATTCCATACATCATCTAGGACGAGTAGGAACTTTTGACCGGCAAGTTTGTCTTTTAGATAATTTTGCAATTGTTGGATATCTAAATCTTTCAAATTTTGTTGGTGGATAGGGTCACCATTAGAAACAGATTCATTGGCAGAGTTTATAATTTTAATGAGCAGTTGTTTAATTTCAAAGTCATCAGAAACACAAACCCACATCTTGGGTGCAAAATGCTCTTGGATTCTCTTATCATTGAACACAAATTTAGCAAGTGTGGTCTTTCCCAAACCTCCAATCCCCACAATGGGAATAACGGAGAGGTTTTTATCCTCAATATTAGCATTCTGATGTATCAAAATCTCTATGATCTTTTCTCTATCGAGATCTCTCCCAATCACATCTGAATTGTTCACACTTGAATAAGTCATTTCCCTTCCATGAACAACACGCCTATCAACTTCAATGATTTGAAGACCAAACTTATGCCTATCAGCAGCAACCTTATCTAATCTCTTGTTGATTTCTTTAATCTGATTAGCCATCTTATAGCGAAAAACAAGTGGATTAGAACTTGAGAAAAAGTGAGATACCTTAGCTTTGGCGCTTCCATGTGTTTTGACCACTTTCTTCCGTAAGGTCTCACACTCGAATTCATCAAACACGTTTTCAGCATCATAGAAAACATGCTTGATCTGCCTCAACCATTCCTTGAGCTCATGATTCTGCTCCTGCTTTTGCTCTGCATCCAGCAACACAGCCTTGATGTATGACAGAGTCTGTTTAAGAACTTGAAGAGTGTCATATACACCCAACACCTGAGAAGCTTCTTCATATGCACGAGAAGCAAGCTTCGATATCAGTGATTCTGCGATGCTGAATAGAAACGATTCAGCCATGGATGTCAAGAAATGTAAGAACAAAGGGGTGGAAAAGTAATGTTGGTAGTTGTGATCAAAGTAGATGCCATTTGCATATATAAAGATTAATCATGTGCTTTGCCGTACAGCTATGCAATTTGCAATAAAAAACTTGGACCTGTCCCAAAAAAAATCTTAAGAAAATCTCCTCAGTCTAAACGCAAAACTATAAGGAGACTAAAGTCTATTTTGTTTTACTTTAATTGCCAACCAGAAGCTTTTTTTTAAAATAATTATTATAATCACCTTTTTTTTTTTTTGTTAAAGATTTGTTTTATGGTGTTAATGGACACAGCCATTTTATTATACCTAACGGTAACAACGGTCTGTTTAGGGAGGGAAAAAAACCTCTCAGCGGCCGAGCTAGCTCCAATTTTAGAGAAGCTGGGACGAGAACTCGGAATTAGAGGGTGCAACTAAATTGAAAATTTAAAAAATATATAAAAAATTAAAATAAAATAAAATAAGTATTTTTAAAGGAGTTTATATGTATTATACTTTAATCTATACTTAGTTTCTATTTGTTAGAATATGCTTAGAATATTCTTTATATATTTGTTACATAAGCTGTCTAAATACGTTCTAGTCAGATACAGTGTATAATCTAGTAATCAATGTATATCATTAGTCATCATTGTGTAAATTTAGTCATCATTGTAATGATTGTGTAATACTATTATAAATACAGAATTTGTGTGATTCACAACGCACAACACATTATACAATACAATTCTATATGGTATCATTCCACCAAATTAGATACTTCTCTGGATGCACCACCACCAACTATTTCGCCAGTTTCTTTGATGACAAAGTTTTTTGATGGACCAAATTCGTGACAAAGATAATTAGAAGATTAATTTGGTGACAAAATTCTCTGGGAGACTAAATTGGTGACAAGATAATTTTTGAAGGACCAAATTAATAGTTAACTTTTTTGTTTTTTTTTTCTTTTCCACGTTTGTTTCCCTCCACACCATCGTTTCTTCTTTATTTTATTTTCTTCATCACATTCCAACACACACTCTTCAAGTCTTCCACTATTCCTTTTCTTTTCAACACGCCATTGAGTGGAATTTTCCCCTTATTCCCCCCTCACTCTCACGGTACTTCTCTCTTTCATCTTCTTTTATTTTTTTTAAATGTATTTATTATTTAATTGTTTAACAACTATTCCTTTATCACTAAGGTTGGTACCACCAGTTAAATGTAAAGGAAATTCTGGCTAATTTATAATGTAATTTGATGATTAAAATTACATAATAATTTAATTACAGATTTTTTTTAATTTATCCACATATTTATATTTATATGTTTTTAAATATTATACGTGGATAAATTATTGCATAATAATTAATTATATTATGTAGTAATTTGACCACATATTTTTACGTATTTAACTACAAAATCAAATCAAGTATATAAGAGTGGTATAACCGGTAGTAGTGATAGCACCGACATTTTTCCTAATTGTTTGTAATATATTTTACCTAATTTGGACGGTTCTATGGACCATTTATGAAAAGCTAGAATTGTTATTAGTTTGATCTTGGATTGACACTGTGCTAGTGAGGTTTTAATAATATTTATGTTTATTTTCTAACAAATTTCTTTATCTTATATTTCATGTCTTTTTGGACCTTAATAATTTGAATTATAAATTTACACGCTTTGAAATTTATTGTCTATGTTATATGGAAAGGCTATACCACATTACCACCAAAGTTGCTTAAATCTATATGGATGACTATGTCTTCTAACCAAAAGATATAAATTTATATGTTTAATTGAATCTCAATTTGTATAATTTATTAAAATTTAAACACGCTTATTCAATAAACTTGAACAGAGGAATATGTGCATTACGTAATGTAAGTATAAAGGAGAGTTTGTTTAAATATTTGAAAATATATTTTCGAGTATTTTATTCTTATAAATATATTCTTAATAATATTTATTTTCAGACATTTTAAACAAGTTGTTTGGTTTTTAATCTTTATTCTTAAAAATCTTTTGAAGAAATTTTTAATAATATTTAAAATCTATTTGGTTATTACTATAAGGCCTACTTTAAAAGAAATCAATGATCTTTTTTATGAGGCATTCGGTGATTTCTATAAACAATTTTGTATTATTTTTCATGTATGCCCTTTGAATATTAATATTTATTGGTTGTAACTTTTAAATATATTATTCAAGAAAGATAAAGTTATTAGTATATCACACTAGATTCATTTTATGAAATCGATGAAGCAAACTATTTTTATTAAAATAAATTACTTTGATTGATACGTGTATTTTAGTTAACTATGTTATATAATAAAAATAGAGAAAGTAACTTATATAATTTAATTAAATTATTATGTAACAATTTAACCATGTGAACAGTAGAAAGTACACATTGAGAAGTTCAAATGTAGCAATGTCATGAGCAATAAATAACATCATATGAAAATTTCAAGGTTTAATGAATAGCCACATGCTTTTTTCCATATATGCTTAAATGCTTTGGTTACAACTTACATTAGTACTCAATGAATCAAAATTAAATAAAAACAACATCAAAAATAGATTGTTAATGATGGTATAAAACACCATTTGAACATAACAATTTACAATAAGTAAACAAATAATACATGGCAATCAACCTAGTAGATTGAAATGCCTGTTCTTGGAATTCAAATTTGTTTATTTGAAGCAAACAAAATACAAAGACCTACATCAAACAAACCATCCATGATCCATGTGGAGTTTGTTTTGAATTGGCATACTTATCAACTATGTACATAAAAACAGATTAACAAAACCATAAAAAACAACAATCTGTATCACCCAAAATCCCATCTCCCACCAAAAAAAGGCTTCTGTCATCATCCATCTCTTCTTCTCAATCCTCTTCCTCCATGCTTCCAATGCTAACATGTTTGATATGTGATATTTGGGGCCAATATTCTCCAACTTGTGGTTTGTATTTTTTGTAAAGCTCAGGACAATCCGTAATCACCAAACTTTCAAGGGCAGTGAGGCGATGAATGTTATCCGGAAGAGCAAGAAGCTTTCGACAGTTCATTATGTTAATTATTTTCAGATTGGTAAGAGTTGAGAACCACTCTGGAAGCACCTCAAGTTGGTTGCACTCTGCAATAGTCAACGAATGTAAGGTTTGAGAAGCTTCTTGAACCCACTGAGGCAAGGTCACTAGTTTCTCCAAACTCCAAAACCCAACAGATTTTAGCTTCAACTTCCGGCCTTGTTCATCCTGTCCCTTTGACAGGAAATTCAAATCCTCACACTCTCCAATAAGCAAAGTCTCTAACTCTGGAAAACATTTAACATCCAATTGAAAATTCTTTAGACGTTGACAACCACTTAACTCAAATGATTTCAGAGTTGGAAGTTTCACCCCTTGCAACACAGACTCTAGATTTTCGCATGATTCGATACACAAATGTTCAAGGGAATTCAATTCAGCAATTTCATTGTCAGGGAAGAAAGACTGCTTTGTAGTTATCTCCAGCTGCCGGAGGCTAATCAATTTTCTTAATCCTTTAGGCAATGTTTCAAGCTTTGGGCATCCGTAGAATATCAAACATTGCAAATTTTGGAGTTTGCAAATAGAATCTGGAAGTCTCTTTATATTCTCATTGTTTGAAACATTAAAATATCTTAAGTGTTTCAACTTACTAATGGAACGAGGCAAATTCTCAAATGTTGAACTCCTTAAATCCAAATATCGCAAGTATTTGTACTTTGATAACCAAGTGTCTAATAATACTCCATCTTGGGCTCCCAAGAATCGCACGGTTCTCACACCCATTGATCTTGAGGTGGAAGGTTGGCCAAGTAAAGCATTTTCCTCGAAATACAGATGTTGGGCATTCTCAGATATGTTTTGATTACAAGAATTTATATGTAAGCACTCATCTTTTGCAACAAATAGAGCAAGATCATGCACCAAATCATGTATCTCAAAATAATAGAAAGTACTTAAGCTGGCAAAATCTTGAAGAAAGGATCTTGATTGTAGTTCGTGCAAATACTGATTCGCAACATCTTCTAATGTGCCATTTATTTTTGATGATGAAAGGAGACCATTTGCTCTCCAAAGTGAAGTTATCTCATTATTTTCAAATCGGTAATCCTTTGGATAAAGAGAAAATAAAGCAAAACATTGCCTCAAATAGGAAGGCATGAGATCATAGCTCAATTTAAGTGCAGGTAAAATGTCATCTTTTTTTTGTGGTAAGTTCCAAATTTCATTGTCTCTCACATTTTCCCACTCAACTACATTAAATTTTGAAAACAATAAACTCCCTAATGTTCTCACTGCCAATGGGACCCCTCCACATTTTTTCACAATGTCTCTTCCAATATTTACCAAATGTGGATACTTATTCTCTTCCCCTTCTTTGAATGCCCATTTGATAAACAAAGATAATGAATCATATAAGGAAAGTCCTTCTAAACTATGAGAAGGAACCGTCCCCATCATAGAAGCAATTGAATTACTACGTGTAGTCACCAGGATTTTGCTTCCTTCAGCACCAACTTGTATCAAATCCCTCAACTCAACCCACTTAACACGATCTTCATTCCACACGTCATCAAGGACGAGTAAGAACTTTTGACCGGCTAGTTTGTTTTTTAGATAATTCTGTAATTGTTGGATGTCCAAATCTTTGAAATTTTGTTGGTGGACAGGGTCACCATTAGAAGAAGAATCATTAGCAGAATTTATAATTTTAAGAAGCAGTTGCTTAATTTCAAAGTTATCAGAAACACAAACCCACATCTTGGGTGCAAAATGCTCTTGGATTCTATTATCATTGAACACAAATTTAGCAAGTGTGGTCTTTCCCAAGCCTCCAATCCCCACAATAGGAATAACAGAGAGGCTTTTATCCTCATTATTGGCATTCTGCTGCATCAAAAGCTCTATGATCTTTTCTCTATCGAAATCTCTCCCTATGACATCTGAATTGTTCACACTTGAATAAGTCATTTCCCTTCCATGAACAACACGCCTATCAACTTCAATGATTTGAAGACCAAACTTATGCCTATCAGCAGCAACCTTATCTAATCTCTTGTTGATTTCTTTAATCTGATTAGCCATCTTATAGCGAAAAACAAGTGGATTAGAACTTGAGAAAAAGTGAGATACCTTAGCTTTGGTGCTGCCATGAGTGTTGATCACTTGCTTCCGTAAGGTCTCACACTCGAATTCATCAAACACGTTTTCAGCATCATAGAAGACATGCTTGATCTGCCTCAGCCATTGCTTTAGCTCATGATTCTGTTCTTGCTTTTGCTCTGCATCTAACAACACAGCTTTGATGAGTGATAAAGTGTTGTTAAATTCTTTGAGAGTGTCATATACACCCAGCACCTGAGAAGCTTCTTCATAAGCACGAGAAGCAAGCTTTGATATCAGAGATTCTGCGATGCTGAATAGAAACGATTCAGCCATGGTTGTCAGGAAATGAGAAAAGCAAGCTTCTTCATACTGTATGCTATGACTTGTTATCAATAATGTGCTGCTCTCGAGGCCCACTTGACTGCCCTCCAATTAAAAATAATGTTTGTAGCTAATATAAAAATAAATAAATAAATAAATAAAATTTTCGTAGCTGTCAATGGATGCAATTTGCATATTACAAGATAGATTTTTTTTGGATACATATTACAAGATAGATTAATCATACATCAATAATAATGAAATTTGCAATAAAAATTTTTGAACTGTTGTTGGGTTGATACATAACACTTGCAATTTGTTATACTTAATGGCCAACCAGAAACTTTTTTATTGCACCTCGTGCAACATCATGCCTTCTTTTAATAATTTAATAATTGATAATTGATGATAAGTTCACCTTTTATTTGTTTAAGATTTTTTTTTGCTGTTAATGGAGACATCCATTATAGTACGCCTAACGGTAAGAAGTAGGGGCAGAGCCAGCTATTACCGTTCTTAAGAATAAAACCTTTTAGATAAAATTTGTTGATTTTATATATAAGATTTTTTATAAAGTTTTAGAGGTAATTATTGATTTTTTCTTTGTCTACCCTCGTAATAAATGAAAGAATAGTGTGTATAATTAATGCATTTGTCTTGACTTCAAATAATGATAAATTTGGTAGATAATATTATTTTTTGAAATAATAAGATATTTTTAATAATTTTTTTAATACATATGAATTGATTAGAAAGTCCTATAAAAAAGACCATGAAGGGGGTCAAATATAAGTATTAAAATTTAAATAATTTTTTTAACAAAATTTACGGACTAAACGTAGTCCATAATCATAATGGTGAAAAGGATCATAACCAATATATAACGTAAATTAAAGTAGAAAAAGGCGAAACTAACCGTGGACATTTAGGAAAGTTGAACTCAGGATATTTTATAGAGTCAAACTCATCAATGATTCCTTTCCTAAAATTGCTGAAAAACTTTTCCTAAAAAACTCTTTAATGATTGACTCTTAACTAAAACAGATAGCAATGTTTTTTTAATGTTGATCACTAAACTATATACAAGAAACTTATCATTCATTTTGTTTCAAAATTTTGTCTTCACAATTTTCATAGCTGAAAAGGCTATCTCTGAAGTTGTTGTAGAGACCAGAATTCTATCAATCAAATGATAATATTTTGCCTTTTCAGTTTCTACTAACTTGTAACACAGTTCAAAACATAAAGATAAACTATGGTAAGCGAAAAAATAATCACTTATTTTTTAAAAGATTTCTCACTCAACTTGTAAAACCAAAAGATTATTTTAAAAAAAAAAACTAATTCAAACACGCAATTAAATATTGTAACATATCAAATTAATGTTTTAAATCCTTTAGGAACTAAGATCATGCTTAGTAATACTAATTTATAGTTTATTAAAGAACTTATAACTTAATGCTTTATTAGTGCTCACCCGTTTGTTTGTGCTTATTTCATAAAATAAGCACTTATTTTAATAAAAAAAAAACACTTCTATTAGATTTTAGTATGAAAATAATCAATATAATAGAAGAGGGGAGATTAAAAAAGTAATTATTCTTATTTCAATTAAACATAAACAACTTTTAATTTTCTCCAAATCAATTTAAAAAAAAAATCAATTTTCTACTTATCTTATGAATCAATTACTTTTATGTTTTAACAAACTGACCCTTAAAGGTGTTAACAACAAGCTAATAGGTCATAGCTTATCAAAAGTTAGTTATCAATATTTTTCCTATTTTACCCCAAGTTATTTATTAAATATTTATTTTATCAAATCATTTATTATATGTAATTATTACATATATTTTTAAGTCTTTAATAAGGGCGTGTTTAAAGTAGCTGTGAAAAACAATCGAATATGTGAAACATAATAAGATTATGTGAAACAATTGATTTTTAAAATAATTTTAAGCTGTGAAAAACGATTTTTAAACTTTTTGAAACAATGTCTAATATTTAGCTGAAGGACCAAAAAAAAAATTTTTTCTTTGTTAAAATAAGAATCAAAAAGTTTTATAAGTGTAAAATCAAATAATCCAACATTTGTGACAACCAAGAATACCAAAAAATGCCCTAAGTATGTTTACTATTTTATAAGTTAATTTTACTAAAAATCTCAACAAAATTACTCCGTTCGTTATCAAATATATAAACAAATTTTTGAACAATCTATATTTTTAAATATAAGCAAATCTAACTATCTCCACTTGCATTTAATGAAGATTTATCTAAAATATTATCTACTCAATTCATTCTCTCATTTATTATAATAGTTTTAAAGTGGAAAGAGGTTAATATAATTAAGGATACTTAAGAAAAACTAAATATTTTTTATGTAGTCCAAGAAAATTAAATGAGACTAACTAATTTTCTTAAGGGGCATGAGATAAATTTTTTTCTTATATTCAATAACACAGAAAGAGTAGAAGGCATAAATAAAAAAATTATAAGTCACGAGTAATCTATATCTATATCTATATATCTATATAGATATAGATATATAGATATAATTAAAAAAAATTATTGGAAAAAAAAATTCATCTCTCTTTATTATATAACTGCATTTCTCTTTAATTGGTCAATAATCTATGGTATACGATAAAATAGACCCCTAAATTTGAAAAAATCAAATAATTACTAATAAAACAGTGAATTGTCTATGCATACAAAAATGAATATAATTAAAAATGTACTTTGTTACTATTTTATACACACTTTGATACTTAAATAATAAAAAAACTAGATACAAATTATTAAGTGCTTTTAAAAAAAGTATAAATTATTATCAAGCCATTTATCTAGCACCAAGTTTGAAATTCATTAATCTCACTCTTCTTTAAAAAAAATACTTTAAAAAAAAGTAACGGATCAAAGTCATGCTCATTCATATGTTATTTAATATTATATAAGTAGCTGAAAAAAAAGTAAGGTAAAGTTCCCGTTACAAATTAATTGAAAAAAAAAACACCTAAGAGCAAAATAAAAAAAAAAACTCACCAAGTTAAATTCAAAATGTTCATATACACACTCATATCTATATATTTTACTCACTTTTGACAAGAACACCAAAAAGCTCCTAAATTCTATTAGTATGGAATATTAATAATTGCGAAATTTCAATTCACAATGACACAATTGTTCGACTTTGACATAATTACACGACAAACAATGATCAAGAAATAAATTTACTAAGCAAAGAGATACATTTAGTTTAATATTTAAATTTATAATCAATGATCAATTCTTTTTTTTTAATATTTTAATATCATTATCATATTTAAATGTGCCAAATGAATTTCTTAATCTCCAACCACTTAATAACCCATCACCTTCCTACTCTAAGTGATCAACATTAGGCTTACTACAATCACTAACCTTAAATTATATTACACTATCTAATAGAAAACTCCTCTTCATACGGTAGTTTCAAAATAATTAATTCAATATTTCCAAGACAAATTGCAAGAAAATAGTATTATATCATCAAAAATTTAAGGATTGTTGATTCAAATACTACCTACAAATCGGTGGAATGAATGTTCAAAGCATTATTCTTGCAAACAACTATTGTTTCAAAATTACGAAACTCATCAATTACCATTCCTCAACATTACTTTGAGTTTGCTTCTCTGAAAGCACCACTCTCTGAAAGGGTGGAAAAAAAAAAAAAAATTAACCGATAAAAATTATTATTATTAACCAAATACAATCTTTCAATTATCAAGTTTCAAAAATTATTTGTACTAAGTAATTCCATCACCCCTCTTTCAATCTACAGGAATAAAAATACAACAACCATTTCAAATAACGAAGTATGCCCGGAGAAAAATACTGCATTCATTTTACTACTTCCATAATAAGTTTATTAATAAATCCAAATCATATCAAAAGATATTAGAAAGAGGATACATCACAAGCAATGCAGAAGACGATTCTTGTTCTTGTCGAATTTCCAAGTAACAAAAGATATTAGAAAGAGGATGCATAACATGCAATTGCGCATGCAATGTCAAGTTTCAGTAACCAGAATATAGTTTCAACCAAAAAAAATTCGTCCAAAGTAACAAAAATAGTTAGTAAGGTGTAATCAAAGGAATTGCATATGATGGAACTCTTAATATCATAATAATTTATCAAAAACAAATAAATCGTATACAACAGCCACTGGAATCCATAACAAAAATTTCCGGTGGCGCCTTTCAGTTCTGCAATGTAATATATTGGAGCTACTTCACAACTACTAGAATAACTGCACCTCATTACCATGCTGTTCCTAATCAAGTTCTTCGCCACCGTCACTATCTGCTTGCTCCTCTCCGTCGCTATCTTCTTGATCCTCTCCAACTTGATCTTCATCTTCATTACCTTCTGAATCCTCTCCACCATCATCATCTTCCTCCATCTTATCGTCACTTTTTGCTTTCTCACCAGCTTTTCCTAGGAAGTAAGAGAAAAATCCATAGATATGTTGGTTGGTAGTACAGGCATAAAAAAGATGACAAGGTTAAAAGAAAGAAACAAGTATTTTGTTACAATGAGCAACAAGGATATGGCTAAGCGAGGAGAGGAACAGATATGGCTAAGCATGGTGTTCTACAAGGATATATGCACAGTTTAAATCAGAAAGGGATAGTCAATCTCTGCAGCCAGAAAGCTAACAAGAATGACAACTTCAACAGAAATTTTCTCTATCAGTATCAAGAAAATATATAAAATGAAATAGTAATACGTATGTATTTGATGCTTAAGGTTCAAGATATGCAATATATTAAATGCTTAACTCATAATGGTCACGATTTACCTGAAAAATCCTCCTTAATGGAAGGAAAATTTTACTGTATTTCACATGAAAATAGTTCAAAACCATTGGTCCCTTTTTTCTTTTCAATGCTAAAAAGTACCAGTCGGGAATAGCTCATTCGAACTTCCATTTCGCATATGCTTTCAATGAATTTAGGCAGCAAAAGGTAACCGTGGCATTATATTTCATATATTTCTCAACAAAAATAAGTAAATTTTATTGAGGGAAAACGGTCTGATGGTGTACCATATTCACTGAAGAGGACTTCACCCGAACACAGTCCCTTCTCAACCTTGACTAGTTGAAGAGTCATCCTGGGACCAACTTCTTGAAGTTTGACAGCACTTTTCGAAGAAGCGCGATTAACTCTACCAATATCACTGGACAAAGTCACTGTAGCTGCCTCTTCATCTGCTTCACTTTCTGATCCATAGCCAGCCCTTACAAATTACAAGTGATGACAATAAGTAGAAGGGTAAAATAATTAAGCATAATCAATGATATTGCATAGAAAATACAATTTGTGAATTGCTATGTTATTCATCTGATCTTGTTTACTTCTTACACAGAAATATGTAAAATACATAATTGGGAGAAAGTTAATCAAATTATAAAATCTTAAGCAAATGTCTCTTCCTTTCAAGAGCAACCTAATATTTGATAACCACAGTTAAAATAAAAGAGTAATAACACACAGAGAAACAAAGAGTAACACCAAAAAGCATAGAAAGGAACTAAGCAAGTTAGAGAGGATTATCTTCATTTGCATATCTCTACCCTGAAAATATTTACACATTTAAAGAATGATAAAGTGGAAATGGCAAAGATGGATTATTTTGGATCTCACTTTCAGTCCGTCATTAAAAAAATAAATAAATAAGAAAGTATCTTACTTTGTGACAAAATCACTCACGTCTTGAAGATTTCTAAGATCAGGCACTTGATGGCTCTGCACAAGTTTTCTTATTCTACGTGAAACACCAACAGGTTGTAATCTTATGGAGTAATGCCGAAAATCAATGAGCTTGGTGTCTTTGTTGTAATTAAGCAACACAATCCTTTGGCAAGAAGAGAGTTTAACCTGAAACATCATGTTGTGACATTAAAGAGATGAAGGACAAGGATGTCAAGTATGTCACTGATGTGCATGTTTGTCGGCGAACTCACCGTTTTAACATCAATTGTTGGAAATATATTCTGAAACATGTTAGTTGTAAGCTGTAAAGGTAGATCTCCACTTACAAATCCTGAAAGCACAATCTGACAAATAATGGAGAAATCAATCTTGGGCACAAAAACAAAAGCATAATAAATATGAAGTGCTTTACCAATGCAGAATTTTTATCTAACTTTATGAGAATTAATCAGCTCTTGAATTCCATATATTATCTAACTTTATGAAGCCACAATACCTCAGTGGGTATGAAGAAGTAATTTACCAGTGCAGAATTTTTAAATAGATCTTTTGGGCATCGGGGATGCATCTGAGATCGAGCAATGTCAGCAGCCAAAGAGTATTCATGAATCTTAAACGTAAGAGTAGGTCCTTGAGGGGTTGTTGCCACCCTTAAGTAAGGTGCAGCTGCAGTTTTTGACAATATGAGGAAATGTGTGACACCCATAGGTCCAGCAACATTCAGAAAGTCCCTCAGATTATTCCGTTTCTTTTCCTGAAGAAAAAACAAGGCAAACGATCATATGGTCAACACCAAAACACAACTACCATATTGGCATATGCAGATAAAATCAGAGACAAGTGTATTAACCAGTGATCAACAATTAGGTTGCGTCGTTGAGAAACATAAACATTTGCAAAAGCTGACACAATTTGATTCAAAACTTGCAAAGAAAATTAGGTGGCAAGGCAAAATCCAACACGCTACTACATTCACTACTTATAATCTTCATGTTATGACAGTCACCTTCTGCCCATCCAAGAATTTGCCGAGAACTTCTCTCAACTAACTAAATTAGGGAACACTTATTTAAAATTGACAACCAGACAATCCAAATTATAAAGCATATTGCCATATACCCTCCCTACTTTGTCGTGTAAAATATCCAATCTTGATCTTAAAAAACTCAATAGTCAACACATTAATATCTCACCTCCAGCTTTGTACAAGGATATTTTTCTTTTGACAATGAAAACAGAAAGGGAGTAAGCAGAAACAATTAGAGCTACAACCACCATCTCTAGTAGTATGGCTAGTGAGTGGACACTAGCTTCGCAAAATACACACAAAGAGTCCGATTGAACTGTGCCAAATGCAGATTATATGGGATTTTGCTAATTCTCACATTAGAGCTACAACAACATACAAATACAACATTTTTCTAAAAGCAAACACTCCTTATACTCGTGAGTAAAACTAGCACAAAATTGAATGAACTAGTTGAACTGATAAACACCGAAACAATATTTTTTTTTGAACGGCCAAACACACACACCCCCACACTACACTACTCCTAAATCTAACTCCTAAATCTCCCCACCAGGGATTGAACCCCTCCCCTCAAGCTCCAAGAGCTTCTCCTTGTGTTATTTGAGCTGCAAGCTCTTGGCACACCGAAACAATATAAATATCATTATCTATAAGTACACGAACATTAGCCAGACAAGAATACTGACTTTGAGGTTGAGAGCTGTATATGGAAGCATCAACTTTCTGAGATCCATCTGAAGCTGTTTGAGAGGACCAGGCAACTTCCCTCGTGAAAACACAAAACTTTTGGGGATTTTCTTTCCCGTAATAGGATCCACCGTGGGTTCCTGTTGCGGTTGCTTCGGCTTCTTGATTACAACGGGCCTCCTGAACCCACCTTTCTTCTTCCTCTGTTTCATTCATTTGGAAACGGTGAGTTTCAAGCAGAATGCAACAACAGAAACAATACAGATTAGTTTTCAGGGTTTGAAACGAAATTGGATAACAACAACAATAAGGATCAAATAGATAAGAAGAGAAAAAATGTGAGATTACCATGGTTTAAGGTGAGATTGTGTTCTTGCTGCCGATTTTACGCAGGGAAAGGGAAGCAGCGGTGAACGAAGACAAGATGCCGCCGGTGTGCTCAGGAGTTACCGACGCTAATGGAGGCACGAAAGCGAGATTATCAGACTTTTTTTGTTGGGACTCCGGATTTTGTTGGGATTTTAGTTTAGGGTTTTGCTGGGACTTTAAAAGATGGAATTTTTTATCGCGTGTAATATAGGTTAAAAAATTAATGATAAAAACAAAATACAACATTAATTATAGGTTTAATTGTAGTTTTTTTTTATTTGTATTTTGAGTGATTTTGGTTCTGAGTTTTAAAAGACCGATTTTGATTCTCTTGTTTTTAAAATAGACGATTTTGGTCTCTTTGTTCATTTTTCTTTAAAATTAGCCGTAGTTTTTAACCAATTTAGTAATAATATTTCTCTAAATAAATAACTGAAGGACCAAAATTGTTTATAAATTGAAAATTTTTCAAAAAATATTAATTTGGTGACAACTTCCATCCAAATTAGGGACAAATTTCAAATAGTTTATTAAAAATAATTAAGAGTAAAATTGTAGCTAATTAATAGTTTTCTAGAATACATCCTCTCATTAAACAATTTTAGTTTATTCTAAGAATAAATTGACTCAAAATCATGGCTAATTTGAAAGAAAAACTTACGAACCAAAATCACTCCTTTTCAGAAAATGGGAACCAAAATCACTCCTTTTTAGAAAATGGGAACCAAAATCGCCCATTTAAAATTTATGGAACCAAAATCACTCAAAATGAAAACAAAAGGCTAAAACTGTAATTAAGCCTTAATTATATGTTAAACACAATTTCATTAAATGTTTTTTTTTTTTCAACAACAATTTTTCACCTTTAATTTTTTTAATTATATTGAACATGTTAAAAAGATTCTTAAAATATAACTAGATTAGTGTTTGTACTATGCACGAAAATAAAAACAAATAAAATAATTAATTTTGAATATGAGTCTTAAATTATAAATTTTATCATCAAGTATTCTTCATGATGTTAATAAAAAAATATATACAATTTAATTTAATATAATTTGTTTAGATTATAAGATTATGAAGTTTATAAAATTAAAAAAAAAATAGATGCAGGTATTTGTACTATAATCTATATTTTAAAAGAATAAAGCAACATTAAGACATTAAATTAAAGTAAATTAAACTTTTTTATAAATTATATATAGTTCAAGTATTTGAATTTTAATTTAAATAGAAAAAAAGATTAAAGCAAATTTTTATGCCAAGTTGATTTTGACATTGAATTAGTCTCTAAAACATTTATAAAATTGAAAAGTTAGGTCTTAAAAATTTGAAATAATACTAAATTAATCCCACATAAATTAGCAGGTTAAAAATTACTTAGGTAATTATTTAATTATTATGTTATAAAAATTTATTAATAACAAATTTAGTTTTGTTATGGTTTTAATATCAAATTAGTTCTTAAAATAATTTAGAAGACTTAAAAATTAATTTTTAATGACTTAAACTATTATTAAATTACTCTATCTAAAATTAGTCAAGTTGAACATTACTCTCATCTAATTATTTGATTATTTAAATATTTAATATTTAAATAGAGTTAACTATCAATTTAATTCTCCAAAGATTATCTTGTTACCAATTTAGTCTCAAAAGAATTTTGTTACCAAATTAGTCCTCCAAAGATCACATTTGCCACCAGTTTGGTTCATCAAAGAACTCTGTCACCAAATTAATCCTCCAAAGATGTAAAAGTATACCAAATTAGTCCTCTAAAACAGATTTAAGTATATCAAATTGGTCCATGATGAATGACTAATTTGATAAACTTTTAAATTTTTAGAGGACTAATTTGGTGACAAAGTTCTTTCAGGACCAAATTATTGACAAAGTGATCTTTGAAGGACTAATTTGGTGACAAAGTTTTTTGGAGGACTGAATTGGTGACAAGATAATCTTTAAAGGGTCAAATTGATTGTTAACTCAAATTAGTCTATGTTATAATTTCGATATCAAATTTGTCTTTGAAAAATTTATAAGACTTAAAAACTAGTTTTTAATAATTTGAACTAATATCAAATAGTCTCTCAAAAATTAACCACATTTAAAATTACTAATCTAATTATTTTATTATTATGTTATAAAAATTCATTCATTATTAATTTAGTCCTTCATAGATTTTTGTAAATGAGTCCACTTTAGAAATATATAACATCAAGAAAGTATTTTATAAATTCAATAATAATCAATATAGTATTTGTGTTAGTTTTGACACCGAATTAGTCCTCAAACTATTTATAAAACTAGAGTGTCAAAGGTCCAATTCCATAAAAGTTGCTTGATTGGAGTGAATGTAGATGAAAGTTTTTTATTATCACTGCTTCTCTATTTCTAAATTACAATTTGCGTCATTACCATTTCACTATTTAAGTCTTAACGTCGGTGATAACCCGAAAGAGAGCTTGGGGATTGTCGTTAGAGTTGCATTGCTTAATTGTAAGTTGGTATCTTGTGACGTTGATTAACGTAGTTTTAAATAGCCTCCCTTTGCACTAATAAAATCCGGCGTTTTTTTATGGAGTGCCGTCAAAGATTCGTCTAAAAATATGTTTGGTCAAATGGGATCGTGTATGTAAGCCAACGTGGGTGGGTTGGGGTGAAGAATATAGAATGGTTCGAGTCTTTTGAGGAAGTGGGTGTGACGGGGTCTGAAGAATGTCAATTCTCTATTGGAAGCTTTTTGAAAACAACACTTTATTTACTTTGAAGTTCTAAGCTCAATTTACATATTTTTTATATTATTAAAATTACAATAGATTTTTTTTGTAGAGATCGTGTACTATATATACTCCGAAAGAATATGGTGTTTTTCGAAATAAAAATAAATATGGAGTTTTTAAATTACCTAAATTATAGGAAGTTTTTTGAAAATAATGTATATTCTCTTTTAAGTTTTTAGCACAACTTGCATAATTTTTATATTTTTAAAATTACAACAATTTTCTTGGAAAATTGTGTACTATCACTTGAACATTAGGGTATTTTTCGAAATAAAAATGAATAGAATATTTATAAATTACCTAAATTATTGTAAGCTTTTTGAAAATAATATATTATTTACTTTGGAATTTCTAGCTTAATTTAAATAATTTTGTATATTTTAAAAATTGCAACAGGTTTTTAGAAATTGTGCCCTATCACTTGAAGAATATGGTGCTTTTCGAATAAAAATGAAAATGTGATTTTTAAATTACCTAAATTAATAGAAGATTTTGAAAATAATGTCTTATTCACTTTGAAGTTTCTAGCTTAATTTACATACTCTTTTATATTTTCAAAATTGCAACACTTTTTTTAGAGATCGTGTACTAACACTCGAAGAATATGGTGATTTTCAAAATAAAAATGAAATGCAATTTTTAAATTACCTAAATTATTTGAAGCTTTATGAAAATAATGTGTTATTAATTTCAAGTTTTTAACTTAATTTTTATAATTTTTTATATTTTAAAAATGCAACAGTTAATACCCTTGGAGAATAGGGTTTTTTCGGAATAAAATTGAAAATGCAATTTTTTTATTACCTATATTACTTGAAGCTTTATGAAAGTAATTTATTATTCACTTTGAAGATTCAAACTCAATTTACATAATTTTTTATATTTATAAAATTGCAACAGATTTTTTTAGAGATCGTGTACTATATACTCTTGAATAATATGGTGTTTTTTGAAATAAAAATGAATATGGTGTTTTTAAATTACCTAAATTATAGGAAGTTTTTTGAAAATAATTTATTGTTCACTTTTAAGTTTCTAGCACAATTTACATAATTTTTTATATTTTTAAATCGTATACTATCAGTGAACAATAGGGTGTTTTTCGAAATAAAAATGAATAAGGTATTTTTAAATTACCTAAGATATTGGAAGCTTTTTGAAAATAATGTATTATTCACTTTGGAGTTTTTATCTCAATTTAAATAATTTTTCAAATTTTTAAAATTGTCATTTTTTTTTGGAAATTGTGTATTATCAATTGGAGAATAGGGTGCTTTTCGAATAAAAATAAAAATGTGATTTTTAAATTACCTAAATTATTATTAGAGGCTTTTTGAAAACAATATCTTATTTACTTTGAAGATTTAAACTTAATTTACAAAAATTTTATATTTTTAAAAATGAAATAGTTTTATTAGAGATCATGTACCCTTAGAGAGTAAGGTGTTTTTCGAAATAAAAATGAATAGTATGTTTTTAAATTATCTAAATTATTTGAAGTTTTACGAAAACAATGCATTATTAACTTTAAAGTTTCAAGTTTAATTTACATAATTTTTTATATTTTTAAAATTACAAGAGTTTTGTAGGGATCGTGTAGTATATACTTAAAGAATATGATGTTTTTCGAAATAAAAATGAATATGGTATTTTTAAATTACCTAAATTATTTGAAACTTTTTGAAAATAATGTATTATTCTCTTTGAAATTTCTTCCTCAATTTACAATAATTTTTATATTTTTAAAATTTCATCACTTATTTAGAGATGTTGCACTATACACATGAAGAGCTTGGTATTTTTTGAAATTAAAATGAATTGGGTGGTTTTAAAATACCTACATTATTTGAAGGATTTTAAAAACAATGTAGTATTCACTTTAAAGTTTCTAACTCAATTTACATAAGCTTTATGCTCTAAATACTTTATGCTTTTTTAAATTTTAGTTTTCTTCTATCTATGAAAATAATTGCAAGCATGTGTCATAACATACAAAAAGTTAAAAGAAAAATGCAATGATGATACAACTTTTATACAAATAAATAAAAGCAAGTAGAGTAGTAAGACACAATAATGAGAGTGGTAATCGCTCTCTAAGCCAAGAGAAAAAAGGGACAAGTTAAGGTCTTCAGCACCAACCATTCTTACTTTGTGAAAAAGATGAGTTGTAAACACCTCACTATCTTACTAGTTACTACAAATCAAATTGAACAAAAATAAATCTCCTGTCCCAACTCTATAAATGCTAAGAGAGAATTCAAATGTTAGTATTTACATGTTTCTTCCTATAAATATAGATCAAATAGCAGTGATTTTCAACCCAACTTCTTAACCATATCAAGTTCTTCCTCCACCTTTATGGTATTAGCCTCTCAAGACTATAATTCCACCTATGCTAAAGACTTCTTCAAAATAATGGATAGCCCCTTCACTTCTCCAAGTGCCATTTCTTTAAACTTCCTTTTTTAATCTCATCTTCCATTCTTCATTTCCTACTCTTATTCATCCTTGAGCATAATTTTTCATAGATACATAATATCTCTTTTTTGCATTATATGAAAAAGTAACTAATATTTAATAATTTATAATTTTTAAATGTTATAATGATCTAAAGGCCTCTCAATGCAAGAACGCAATAATATTTTCATTACTTCTAATCTAACCCCACATTATGCTTTCATTATAATGATCTAAATATATATTTTGAGTATGATTTCTTCCTTTCGTTGGCCTCTTTGAAGATTTTAGTTTTTAGTGTCCATGCAACTGTAGTCGTTAAAAAATGTATAGATTTAAAACAATAGCATGTTGTTGTTTGTCACTAAGTAGCCACAATCCAAAGCCATACTACACAAAAAAATAAGACGGTTTGCCAAGTTTAAGGAAAAAAATCTACTAGGTGTAGTTTTTGTTGAAGGTTAAAGAATGTCGTTAGAAAATAACTACACGATTTACGGGAGATCTGCCAATTTAGTGTGAATAATGTAACAAAGTTGAAGCATCTATTTACTAACTATCACAATTCAGTGATAAACAACATCACACAATTTTTTTTTTTAAATTTTTTAATTTTTATAATGCTGATTGCACTGAAGTGACAGAGTAAAGTAAGAAAAATTACTAGGATAAAAAAAAAGCATGCCAATGTTATCATTCAAATGTAGTATGGGATTCAAGGGCCTTTTCTGCAACAAATACATCCAGCTAAAATACTAATGACTATTTGAGATATCATAAGACTAGCAATTGAACTTATGTCTCAAATGGGGCTAAAGTAATATAAAGAGGAGAGAAAGAGGCGGGTGAAGATGAAGAGAAGATAAAATTGACATAAATTATAGAGATCCAATAATTTCATAAAAATATTCCAAAAAAAGAATTATAGAAAAGAACAGCAATCAACAACCGAAAAACTGCGAAAAATTATAGAAAATTCATAAACTAACAACTAAAAACAACATAAATCAAGAACATAAAATTACAAGATCAAGAACAGAAAATAGTAAGAACCAACAAAAATTACCAAAACATTGCAAAAAATTTTTAGAAAACAACCGTAGCTCAAGAATTTTAAAAAATCAAATATATACCAAAAAAGTTTCAAAATAAACCCTAAAGAAAAAAATTCAGATATAAAACCACAAAGAAAAAATTTCAAAAATTAAAATCTAAGGTGGGAGTTCATGTGCAACATGTAAGGCTTGAAAGTGGTCTCTAATTACCCCAGTAGAAGATAAGCCTGAGGAAGGCACGGGCTTCAAGATGGGAAGCCGTGTAGGCCATGTTTTTTGATATGTTAGAAATGATATTTAATTTGTTAGGGATAAGATTATTTAGTTAAAGATAAATTAATTCTCAGAGATTAGTCAAAGTCAATTACAACGTTTTGAGTCAGTTAGTGCTAGTAAGATTAGAAAGGTTTATCAGTTTGTTAGTTTTGAATTAATTATTTAATTTTCTCTATAAATATAATGTATCTTGATATCATTATTGTTAGAGTGAAATAATAAAAAAAAATTTGTGTCAGTTCACCATGTTTTTTATTCCGCTGCTGAGTTCCTAAATTATGGAATGTTTTTTTGTTATTAGTAAATTCTCTATTTGTCATCAATAAATTAATTTCTATCATAGCCATTGTCGCAATTGGGGTCGCGACGGGGCGATAAATATTGGGTTTAAGTTAGCAAAAGGCTACTCAGTAAACCCATTGACCGTGAAGGAAGCATTCGCAACTCAGTCACGTCAAGAATCGTCATATATTTTTAATAAGATGGAAAGACATTAATCACGAAAACTCTAGGTTTAAGTTAGCACAAACCTACTCAGTAAACCTACATTATGGATTTTCAAGAATTTTTTTTATTTTTAAATTGGGCAAAGCCCAAAAGGAAAAAAGGTGAATCGCAGCCCAACAGAAAACTACAGTGCAACATAAAAACGTTGGGTGGTCTAGAAAGTAAAAAAATGTTGAAAGGCCCAAAAACACTCAGCAAAGCCAAAACAAAAAGGAGCTTAATTGCAGCTAAAAGGACAAAAGATTACAAAAAGCCCAATAAGGGTGTTGTAAAAAGCAAAAAACAATCGGGGCCTCTACAAATCTTAAACACAGCACAAAAACGGAGTAAACAAATAACAAAAACAAAAACAAAAACAGCGACAAAAACAGAGAGGGTCGACCTCTTCCTCCTCCTCCAATGGCGGCGACAAGCACATGGGGCGGCGGCAGAAGGAGGAAGAAGGAAACAATGAAGAAACGTGAGAGGGTCGACCTCTTCCTCCTCCTCCAATGTGTGTGTTGAGTGTGTGTGGGTTTTGTGCCTGTGTGTTGGTGAAGAAGGAGGAAGAAGGAAACAATGAAGAAATGTGAGGGAGGGAGAGAAAGAGTGTGAGAGAGTGGTGGTTTTTTTTTTTTTTTTTAATTTTTTCCAGTTTCACTCACAAAGAAATGATTATGACCAGCTACATACCTTAGATCCTTTTTTACTTGAAGTGTGAAATCTCTGAATTGTTTTAGTATTTCGCCTTTCGTTTTTTTTTCAATTCTCAATGATCATTTTTCTTGTGTTTGAGCCTTTATTTATAGACCCCGAGTTGGACCAACTTCGTAAGTATTTTTTCTGATCGGTTATTTATCATATCATTTATTATTAAGAAATTGCTTGACCCAATTAAGTAACCCTTAGTTGGTTATACTACTAAGAAGCCTTATCACAATCTCCATTTTAATCAATTATAATTAATTAGTTAAAAAAAGTTAATTAATTAATCACAATTTAACCAACTGAAATTATTATTAACCGGATAAAAATTGTTAAAGTTGTGAAACGAGATCGAGGAGGAGACGCAAAGAGCTATGAAACCCTGACCGTTGTTATCGTCATTGAGTAGTAAATGAGATGGAGGAAACGCAAAGAATTATAAACCTTGGCCGTTGCTATCGTTGTTACCTTTTAGAACGAGACTCGAGGAGATGCTGAAAGAAGATCGAGGAGGCCCCAGAAAAAATTTTGGTCGAAGACTTCTCGGAACTATGAACCCGACCATTAATATTAGGATAAGTTGATAAACCAAAGTAAATGATCCGTGTAGTGTTTTGGTACAGTGTTTTCTTTCCAAACTGGATGTGCAAACAAAATGCACTTCCAACTTAAGGGGGAATGTTGGAAATAATATTTAATTGGTTAGTGATAAGATTATTTAGTTAGGGACAAACCAATTCTTAAAGATTAATCAAAAATCAATTCTTAGTGTTAGTTTTGAATATTTAAGTATTTAATTTTTTCTATATGTATCTCGATCTCATTACATGTGAGAGTAAAATAATAAAAATTCTACGTCACTCCACCATGTTTTTCCAATAACCATGTAGTGAGAGAGGAAGAGAATGGGAAAGAGGCCAAGAGGTAGTGTGAAGAGGAAGAGAGAAACGAAACGAGTTGCGAGATGGGGGAATAGAGTGATAGAGAAGGAAAGTTGAGGGAAGAAAGTAAGAGTGAAATGAAAGGAGGTGACGAACGCGGAGAGGGGACACAACAAAGGCAGAGGGGAGACGACGAAGGGGTATGAAAGACGAAGTGTTTTCTCTAGATTGAAGAGGAAGAGAACGAAAGTGAGGGATAGATATAACTTTGTGAAAGAGGAAGCTTCAGGAGAGAGTTTATCAACCGTGTAATCAAATTATTGAGTGTCTTAACCTTGTGATCAAAGATCTACTTGTGGTCCTTTGTTTTTTTTTAAAAAATACCTCGTTTAATCCTTGACTTGGATTTGTTCGTCCTTGACATTTTTAGCACTGCAAATAGGTCCTTAACATTATGCTCTATGATGCTGTTTAGTTACTGTCTTTAGTTTATAATTAAAACTATTAAGTATTTAGACTAAATTGAACATTTTCTAAAAACTTAGCGACTAAATTGAACTTTTAGCAATAAACACAAGTACCTATATAATAAATACTTTCTAAAATTTTAGGGAAAAATATGAAAACATGTTAATAGTGTTAAATGTAAACAAAAAATACTGTCTAAAATGCATCATGAAATATAAAGATAGGGACCTATTTGCAATACTGACAATATCAAGGACTAATGTGAACAAATCCTACAAAATCAAGGAGTATTCATATCACTCTTTTTAAACAAAAATAAGGTAGTGTTTGGCCTAGCTTTTTTTGATTTCTCTTCTTCTTATAAGTAAAAACTAGGCCAAACAGTATTTATGGTAAAGCTCTTAAATTTAGGCTGACTTTTTTCTTATGTACAAAATGCAAAAAGCTGGCTTTTAAGCTAGAAGCTAAAAATATTAGCTTTTTACAAAAAAGCTGGCTTATTTGTGGGTCCAGTGTAATTAATACTGAATATTCTAATTAACACATGAAATTTTAAATATCTTTTCCTTCTCTATTTGCTAAAACCTTCAAAAAGTCTTTTTCTAGTTTATGAATTATTCGTTCACTTTAATATTTATGAGTTTTATTGTTATTTAAATTTTTTCATATTCAAAAATATTTAATGTTATATTATTATTTTAATAAATTTATATTTCATTTATTTTTTAAAAAATAAAAATATTGAGTTTTATCAAAGAATTTTTTTTATTGCAACTTTATTTTTAACAAATAAAGAAATGTGACAATTTATGATAAGTAACTTAAAAAGGTTGGCACAAAATACTTTTAATAATCAAATAGTTTTTTACTCATAAGTAGCTTATAACATACAAAATAATAAAATTGTCAAATAGCTTTCAGCTTTTTATTTAAAGCTCTTATTTCCATCTTTTACTTAAAAGCGGCTTATAAGCAAAAAATAAGCCGGGCCAAACGGAGTGTAAGTGTGTGACCAAAGTGATTTTATTTTTGTATTAGACCAAAGTGAGTTTTTTACTAGATCAAAGTGATTATTGGTGGAACGTTCAAAAACCGCATTGGGAAGTTTCTATGGACAAATATTAATGCTGTTAAAACGTTTAGAAATGGAATAATATTGTATAAACATGTGATGAACAAGAATTTTTTACCAAATGTTTGATATTCTAAAGTTGATAAGCTTAAGAAAATTTTCACATATTAGACTAGGTGTTCATACTCGTATATCTAAATTACAAGTGAATTTAATTTTTTTTCACTTTTATTTGACTTATTTTTGAAACTTTTACCTAAAGTCATTAATAATATATATATAAACACATATGCAACGCATAATGAGTGTAATGATATTGCATTTTGAAAATTAGACAATAAAAGTGAAAATTTATAATAGTAAGCAATATCGGCCCCATGGTCATTTTTCCAAGAACAATTCTAAAGGCAAAACACACAATATGACCTTTTATTTAAAAACAATTTTAAGTATAAGCATATAATGTAATGACATAAACAAATGTTAGGGACAAATATTATCAAATTTTGTTGGTTTATACTTGCCAAAGTTTATCTTTTCACAATGACAATTATATATTGCATTGTCGAGCATAAAATCTTTTAAAAGATTTGACCTTTAACATTACGATAGATGAATAAAATCAAATTTACCATACAAAAACAACTTTACCCTAAATGAACTTCATCTGAAATATCCAAACTAGTCTAAAAATATAGTCTATAGTAATAAAATATTAATGAACTTTTTCAATATAATTATTTATCACACATTTTCTTTAAAACATGACTTATTTTAATATTATTTGTCATCATTAAAGTTCCTTTAATTTGAATATATCCTATAACTAAAATACATTAGTAAACAATCCGTACAACGGACAGGCCTCATCCCTAGTATGAATGTAAAACAAAATCTAGTTAAATACAAATAATACACAACTATCATGGAGGCTCTGAATTGAAATTCACGTCTTGGAATAGTAACTCAAATTTATTTTGAAGAAAGAAAAGAAGTTGAAGTAGGTAAATGAGATTTTTTAATCAAAGAGGCGTACATCAGACAAATGATCCAAGTGCAATTTAATTTTTATTTGCATACATATTAAGCTTATAGTTACAAAAATGATAAACAAAACCCTCAAGAATCACAATATAAGGCATCATGGAAACCCATTATTCTCACTTATTCACTTCCATCGTCTTCATCTTGCTCTTCAATCTTCATCATATTCTTCTTCCTCTATTTTGCTTTCTTCATCATCTTGCTGTTCTTCATATTCTTCTTCCTCTATGCTTATAATGTGAATGTGTTTGATATGTGAAATCTTGGGCCAAAACTCTCCAACTTGTGGCTCGCATTTTTTACAAAGTTCAGGACAACCCTCAATCAACAAACTTTCAAGCGCAGTGAGGTGATGGATGCTATCCGGGAGAGCAAGAACCTTTGGACAATTTATGGCGAGTGTTTTGAGATTAGTCATAGTTGACAACCACTCTGGAAGTACAGCAAAATTATCGCATGCTGTAATTGTCAATGAATGTAAAGTGTCGGCAGCTTCTTGAATCCACTGAGGCAAGCTCACCATCTTTTCCAAACTCCAAAATGCAACAGATTTTAACTTCAACTTGGGCCTTTGTTCACCATGTCCCTTTGATAGAAACTCCAAATCATTGCAATCACCAACAATCAAAGTCTCTAACTCAGGGAAACTTTCGATATCCAATGGCAAATACTTTAAACGATGACAACTACTTAGTTCCAATGTTCTAAGAGTAGGGAATTTTGCCCCTTCCAACACAGACACTAAGTTTTGGCATAATTCAATAGACAGATATTCAAGAGAATTCAATTCAGCAATCTCATTGTCACGCAATATTGATTGCTTTGTAGTTATTTCCAATCGTCCGAGGTTGACCAATTTTCTCAATTCTTTAGGCAATGTTTCTAGTTCTGTGCAGCCAGAAAATACTAAACATTGCAGAGTTTGGAGCTCACAAATAGAATCTGGGAGTCTCTTAATATTTTTGTTTTTTGAAATATTAAAATATCTCAAATGTCTCATCTTACCAATAGAACTGGGTAAAGTCTCAAATGTTGAATCACTTAAATCCAAGTATCGCAAATATTTGTACTTTGATACCCAAGTATCCACTAAAACTCCATCTTTGGCTCCTTTAAATCTCACGGTTCTCACACCCATCAATTTGGAGGCAGCAGAAGATTCAGCAAGTAAAACATTTTCTTCGAAATTCAAGTGTTGAGCATTCTCAAATATATTTTGATTCAAGGAAGTCACTTGTTGACATAAGTCTTTCGCAACAAACAATGCAAGATCATGCACCAAATCATGCATTTCGAAAAAATAGATTGTGCCTAAGTTGACAAAATCTTGAAGCAAAGATCTTGAATGTAGTTCATACAAGTATTGATTTGCAACATCTTTGAAAGTCTCGTTCTTTTTTGTTGATGAAAGGAGACCAAGAGCTCCCCAAAGCCATGTTAGCTCAACACTATCGAATCGGTAATCCTTTGGGTAAAGGGAAAACAAAGCAAAACATCGCTTCAAATAAGAAGGCATGAGATCATAGCTTAACTTAAGTGCAGGTAAAATGTCGTCTTTATTTTGGGGCAAGTTCCAAATTTCATTATCTCTCACATATTCCCAATCAGCTATCTCAAATTTTGAAAACAACATACTCCCTAATGTTCTCACTGCTAATGGAGCCCCTCCACATTTTTTCACAATGTCTCTAGCCATATTAACCAAATGTGGATACTTTTTCTCTTCTCCTTCTTTAAATGCCCATTTGACAAATACAGATAATGAATCCTCTAGAGAAAGCCCTTCTAAAATGTGAGAAGGAACCGTCTCCACCATGGAAGCAATTGAATAACTACGTGTAGTCACCAAGATTTTGCTTCCTTCATTACCGATGTCTAATAAATCCCTGAACTCAACCCATTTAACACGATCTTCATTCCACACATCATCTAAGACGAGTAGGAACTTTTGACCGGCAAGTTTTCTTTTAAGGTAATTTTGCAGTTGCTCGATGTCTAAATCTTTGAGATTGTGTTGGTGGGCAAGAGCATCAACTGAGGAAGATTCATTAGCAGCATTTATAATTTTAATTATCAGTTGCTTAATATCAAACTCATCAGAAACACATACCCACATCATCATGGATGGAAAACCCTCTTGGACCCTCTCATCATTGAAGACAAACTTAGCAAGTGTAGTCTTTCCTAAGCCTCCAATCCCCACAATGGGAATAACAGAGAGACTTTTATCATCATTATTACCATTCTGCTGCATCAAAAGCTCTATGATCTTCTCTTTATCACAATCTCTCCCTATCACATCTAAATCATTGACACGAGAATAAGTCATTTCTCTACTATGCACAACACGCCTGTCAACTTCAATGACTTGAAGACGAAACTTATTCCTATCAGCAGCAACCCTATCTAATCTCTTATTGATTTCTTTAATCTGCTTAGCCATCTTATAACGAAAAACCAGAGGATTAGAGCCTGAGAAAAACTGAGATACCTTGCCATGAGCTTTGACAACTTGCTTCCGTAAGGTCTCACACTCGAATTCATCGAGCACGTTTTCGGCATCAGAGAAGACATGCTTGATCTGCCTCAACCATTCCTTGAGCTCATGATTCTGCTCCTGCTTTTGCTCTGCATCCAGCAACACAGCCTTGATGTATGACAGAGTCTGTTTAAGAACTTGAAGAGTGTCATATACACCCAACACCTGAGAAGCTTCTTCATATGCACGAGAAGCGAGTTTTTCGATAAGCGACTGTGCGATGCTGAAGAGAAATGATTCCGCCATGTTTGTGAGAATTGAAAGAAGGGATTAGAGAAAAGTAACAGAAATGTTTCAGTTTGTTGCCAAGTCTACTCCTATGCTTTCTAATATAAGGTGTGGAATGTGCTGCTGCTTCTCAAAACCGGTACTTAAAAACAATGTTCTAAGATTAAATCTGATGCAACTTGCATGCATATCTATTAATCATATAATCCAAAAAAATGTCCTTAGTCGCAAGAGGCTGCTCATGCAATTTTGCATAAAGACTAATCATTCATCATATCATATACACTAAGAATATTTTTTAGGTGATTCTCAAAAATTGATTTATTCGAGGCGAATCTTAATCCATATGTTGAAAAGATTCAATTATCTACTAATTATAATAGAGTATTGAAAGTCCCACATCGATTAGGAATAGGGCCGTCATTGAGTTTATAAAGATATGACAATCATTATTTTGTATGTTACTTTTAACCCAAAATTCTAAGCTAGAACTTTTGCAATTTGCAATATAATAATTAAAGTCTTTTTTTTTTTTTTTCCCAAGTCCTCGTCAATAATGGACTTTGTGGCCAACTGGCAACTAATCGTTTAATTGCATCTCGTGCAATATCCTGCCAAAACTTGTGGGTTCACTTTGTTCTAGCACTGCCATAGTTTAATAATTGAAATAATTGATAACTGAAATAAGAAAAAAATAATAATTTAAAAAAACAAAGATTTTTGTCACAATTAATTTTTCAAATATTCATTTTGTGTGTTTTCCAGGACTAATATGATAGTGATTCAAATCTTAAAGATATTAATTTAATAATAGTTTTTTTAAGAATAAATTAGTAACAATTAATGTTATTCTCTCCAAATAATGGATGATAAGTTAATTTTTTTTTTTTGGTGATGATGACAGCCATAGCAATTTAATAGAATCAGTACCATAAAATTTAAACTTGCTTGTAATTTTCAAAACAAGAACGATTCGGATGTGTTATTGGCAATCCTTGGTTTTACCCGCGGTTTTTTAGAAATTACAGGTGATAGTTTCTTTACCCGCGAAAAAATCTTGAAAAGTTAATGATTTAATTGCAATTTAGAAGGTTTTCAGACAATTAAAAACTGCTGTTAAATTTAAATTTACCTGCAGTTTTAATTCTAAGCGCGGTAAATCATAGAAAACAATAAAATTTCCCTTGGTTTTGATTCTTATTGCGGTTAAACACAAAAAAACGGTTAATTTTCCTGCTACTTCGATTCTAACCACGGTTATTTTTTTTTTAAAGTCAATTAATATTTAATAGTATTTAACCCGAATTTGGTATACAGTTTTTTAAGAGTTTCAATTTGATATATAAATGATTTTAAAGTTAGTATTTTTTTTTTTTGTAATAAATTTGCTAAATATTTAATATTCTATACTTTATATTTCTTTTAGAATTATTCAGGAAAGTGGACGAGTCAGCTATGGCTAGCTAGGTGAATGACCACAAGAGATAGCATGCAAATTTCTTGTGTTTCACCAAGACTTATATAAAGTTTATTCAACATCAATGCAAAATACAAAGACTAATTAAATTAATTCTTTTTTTTTTTCAAGTCTTACTCAATAATGGAGACTTCACGTCCAAACAGAAGTGGAGACACATCATTACAGCATGGTGCTGTTACAACACCAAATCCATTTCTGATTTTATAGCTTTGGATTTACATGCATAATCAAGTCATTGATAAATTTGGAATTTGGTTTTTCAAAACTTTTGATTTTATTTTATTTTTCTTTATTGAAATATGAGGCAGCAGCCACGGGACAAGTTCTAGAAATAAGGGTGGAAGATTTTTTTTATCAATAAAGAAAATATTATTATATTAATAAAAAATATGCACTAGAAGTGCACAAGTACAGAAGGAGCAAGGCAATTGTGAATACTACAATACATATTTTACATTCGAGTGAACAGATGTATAATTGCTTCAAGAGCTCCTCTTCTGCATTTTATGTTCTCATTTTATATAATTAATTATTGTTATAATTAATTTTTGTTTGTCTTGAAAAGTGATTTTAAAAAAATCTTTTGTTCTGATGGTATAAAATTTTTTGGGTCTCGCTAAATGGTGCCCTTAGGGCACTTGTTAAGGTGTAATAACTACACTTTCTTTAATGCTTTGACTTACTATAAAAATATTCATTGAATAATTTTCAACTTTTGAGACAATAAATTTTATCAATCCCAATAAAATATTACTATTTTTGTATCCTTAAACAGTGTTCTAAGGGCACTGTTTAGTATTTTCCAAATTTTTTATGGTAGAAAGTTGAATTTTAGAAGAAAAAGAGTAGATTAAAACAAAAAATTTTAATCAAAATACTCTAAATTTTAATGTATTTTTAAAAAATCTTTTGTAGTTATAACAAAATAAAAAAAATTAACCAATTTTGCAAAAACATCCAAACATCATCATCTTAGATCAGTTAAAACATTTTTGGTAGATTTTAGGGTGCACCATTTTTTCAATGGTGCACCATACACCATTTTAAATAGCGTGATCCAGTGTGAGTATCCTCATGATAAGAAAATAGTAAACTTTTATATATTTATTTTTATGTCCTTCTCACATACAACTCAAAATTTTGATTTTTTATAATTGTATCCCCACATGATGTGTGAGGGTGAATAGCAGCCCCAAATTTTGGTTTTTTATAATTTTGGTTTTTGTATTTATTTAATTGCAGCCCCAAATGTTCACCTTCTGCTGATTGACTAGGTTTTTTTTTTTTAAATTTAAGATTATAATACTTTCTTCCCTGTTGTGGCGTTTTAGGAAAAAAGAATTACGGCTTGTTTCAGGAAGCCATTGCAGCAGCACTTTCTTGCCTTCAAATCACTATCTAATGTCGTCTTCACCTTGCTATCCAGCTCCTTCGATGTACACTCAGTCCTCTTAGGCCCAGCGATGTCTCTTCTTCTCTTCGTCAAAATTTAAAGTAATTTAAAAACAAACATTATGTGCACCATTTTTCTGATGAACACACAGATCTGGGATTTCTAGATCTAGGAAGAATCGATGAACGAAAATATTTATAAAATAAATTAATGCTACATGAATCAATAATTACCATTATTATTATTTTGAAATAATGCAAACGAAGAACAGGTTGAACAAAAAACATTCCAGATTATGAAAAGAAAAACACTTCAGGTTGAACAAGAAAATTCTGGATTATACAAAATGAAGAACAGGTTGAACAAAAAAATTTCAGAACACTCCAGAATATTTAGTAACTTGTGCGAATCGATCCTCCTTCTTGGCCAACAACTTCACATCCTGAACAACATGAATCCCCATCTGTTTTTCAGATCCGGTGAGTACATGTGCTGAATCGCGTCGTCGATCCCTTCTCTCTCCTCAAAACTGGCAGATCCAAGATCTTCAGAGAATCTCTCCACAGTTCTCTGCTCAAGCTTCCGAGCGTCTAGGTCCCAAAATTACCAGTTCATCGGTGGTGTTCAGCGTTCTCTTTTCTCTGTTTTTCTATTTCTTCTTGGCCAACTAGCGTTCGTGTCTCCAGCATTATGTATCAGTCCGCACAGATCTGTTTGTTTCATGCGTCTCGGTTGCTAAACGAGTGGATCTTAACAGAGATGGAAGCTCACAGTAGCAATTTGTTCGTCGTCTTCAAGCCGTGCATGAGCTGGGTTGCTAAGTAGCCTTTTCTTGAAGCTTTGTTGTAGATCTGCCCGTTGTTACCAGTGTCTAGGGTGTTACAGAATTGAGAGTGTCGGAAACTGAAGTCCCCCATCGCCGGGAATCGAAGCTCGCCATCGTCAGAATTTTCATCGCCGTCGTCTTCTAAGTTTAGGGATTTAGCTCCTCTGCCTTTAATTGAGTAAAATGAAAGGAATATTTTTAATCAAAAACACTTCCCCTGCCCAGCTGCTATTCACCCTCACACATCATGTGGGGATACAATTATAAAAAACCAAAAATTTGAGTTGTATGTGAAAAGGACATAAAAATAAATATGTAAAAGTTTACTATATTTTTATCATGGGGACACTCACACTGGATCACACTATTTAAAATGGTGTATGGTGCACCATTGAAAAAATGGTGCACCCTAAAATCCACCAACATTTTTTTTAAAAGTTTTTTTTTTTTAGTGTTTTGAAACACATTCTAAAACTATTGCTCACTGCTCCCTCTGTGATCTTCCTTCTTTACCTTGTTCTTATGCCTTTCTAGATAATGTTTCCAAATGTATGAATTGAATCATTTCAATTCCTGAAGAATAAAAAACGGTGCTAGCTCAGACCTTGAGAACACTACCTTGACTTTTAAGACACATATTCACTGATATTTACTTTTCATTTGGCAGGAGAGTTATGCAATGAGGGCCTAGAGCAGTTATAATTATGTTCAACTTTTCAATTACTTTCAAATTCATAGTTAGTTAGTTATATTTTATTTTTTTGATTTTAAGTAAAAGATAAAGTTAAATTATTAAAATAACTTTCATGATATTTATTATAAAGTAAAAGTTATAACAATAAATGAAGAATAAATTAAGAATAATAACATTAAATAAGAGAGAAATAGTTAAAATTTAGAAATATGAGAGGTTTTTCTTTTCTTATATTAGAGAAGTCAAGAGGTAGTATTATTAGAGAATTATCTATATGTCATTTGTTTTTTATTATTATATATATATATTATATATACATATAGGGAATAAATAAGAGCACTTATTATTGTGAGAAGTAAGAGGAATGAATCTCAACCCTTAATCTTATTATAAATAGTTGAGATTAAAACATAAAAATTTAAAAAAAAGTCACTTGAATTTTTTAAAATATCACGTAATTTTTTAAATTTAATTCCAGTCCTTCGTAATAAGATCCAAAGTTCAGAATTTACTCCTCTTACCTCTTTGATAAAAATACTCTATGCTCCCTATCATGCTTTGTCATTAAGACATTGTGTTCATGCTACTCTCCCTATTTCTTCTTCTTATTCTTTCCTCTCATTGAGTTTGCTCTTCCTTTGATTCTTCTTCATTTTCCTTTACTTCATCTTCGTCATATTTTTCTTCTTTGTTTTGAATGTCAACGTTTTCATATGTGATATTTTGGGCCAATACTCTCCAACACGTGGCTTGCATTTTCGGCATAGTTCAGGACAATACCCAATTCTCAAACTTTCAAGGGTGCTAAGGTGTTGGAATTTAGCTGGGAGACAACCATTGGTCAATTTGACATAACAAGTATTTTTAAATTAGTGAGAGATGACAACCACTCTAGAAGTAACCCAAGATTTTTGTAGTCCATAATTGTCAAGGAATGTAAGGTTTGGTAGCTTTTTGAACCCACTTAGGCAAGCTCACCAGTTGTGGCAAACCCACAAAGATCAAAGATTTTAACTTCAACTTGGGGTTTTTGTTCATCTTGGCCCTTTTCAAGATCCAAGTCCAAAATTCAATGAAAAAAGTCTCTAATTCAGGAAAAAATTTAACATCTAGGGGTAGAGACTTCAGACCCTAACAATCAATCAAACTCAATACTGAGATATCTGTGCACCCATTGAATTTGAGTATTTGCAAATTTTGGAGCCTGCAAATAGAATTTGGGAGTCTTCTAATATTTCTATTGTTCATAATACTGAGATATCTCAAGTGTTTCAACTTACCAATGAAATGGGGCAAAATCTCAAATGTTGAATCTCTTAAATCCAAAACGTGCCAGTATTTATACTTTGACACCCAATAATTTAATAAAGCTTCACCATTGGCTCCTCCTCCACCATTTGGAAATAATATGGTTCTCACACCGACTGATTTTGAGGTGTATGATGGATCAGGAAGATAATTTTCCGTAAAACACAAATGTCGAAGATTCTCAGATATATTTTGATCGAAGGAATTTACAAGAAAACACTCGTCTTTGGCAACAAATATAGCAAGATCATGGATCAAATCATGTATAAAAAATTTACTAAAAGTGTCAAAGTTCTTAAAATCTTGAAGAATAGACGTGGACAATAATTCACACAAATACTGATTGGCAACATCTCTTAGTGTCTTATTATTTTTTGGCAAAGGAATGAGACCAAGTGCCTCCCAAAGAATAATAAGTTCAAAACTATCAAATCGATAATCTTTTGGGAAAAGAGAAAATAAAGCAAAACATTGTCTTAAATGGGATGGCATAAGATCATAGCTTAACTTAAGTACAGGCAAAATGTCATCTTCTTTCTGTAATAAGCTCCAAATATCATTATCCCTCACATTTTCCCACTCATCCACCTCAAACTTTGAGAACAATAAACTCCCTAGTGTTTTCACGGCCAATGGAACCCCTCTGTATTTTTTCACAATGTCTCTTCCAATATCTACCAAATATGGATATTTTTTCTCTTTTCCTTCTTTAAATGTCCATTTGACAAACAAAGATAATGAATCTTCTAGGGAGAGACCTTTTAAAATATGAGAAGGAACTGTCCCCATCATGGAAGCAATTGAATGACTACGTGTAGTCACTAGGATTTTGCTTTCTTCTGCACTGACATTCAATAAATCCCTCAACTCAACCCATTTAACACGATCTTGATTTCATACATCGTCTAGGACGAGTAAGAACTTTTGACAACAAGTTTATTTTTTAGGTAAACTTGGAGTTGATAGATATCTAAATCTTTGAAATTTTGTTGGTGAGTAAGAGCATTAGAAGAGGAAGATTCATTGGCAGAATTTAGAATTTTAATAATGAGTTGCTTAATATCAAACTCATCAGAAACACACACCCACATCTTGAATGAGAAACACTCTTGGATCCTGTTATCATCGAAAACCAACTTTGCAAGTGTGGTTTTTCCCAAACCTCCAAACCCGACAATCGGAATAACAAAGAGACTTTTATCTTCACTGCTAGCATTCTGCTGCTTCAAAAGCTCTATGATCTTTTCTCTATCACAGTCCCTTCCTATTACGTGTGAATCAACCACGCGTTCTCTCCTATGTACAACACACCTATCAACTTCAATGATTTGGAGACTAAACTTATGCCTATCAGCAGCAACCTTGTCTAATCTCTTGTTGATATCTTTAATTTGCTTAGCCATCTTATAACGAAAAACAAGAGGATTAGAGCTTGAGAAAAAGTGAGCTACCTTGTCTTTGGCGCTTCCACGAGCTTTGGCCACTTGCTTTTGTAAGGTTTCACACTGAAATTCATCAAGCACGTTTTCAGCATCAGAGAAGACATGCTTGATCTGCTTCAGCCATTCCCTGATCTCATGGTTCTGCTGCTGCTTTTGTTCGGCATCCAATAACACAGCCTTGATGTATGATAGAGTCTGTTTAAGCTCTTGAAGACTGTCATACACACCAAACACCTGAGAAGCTTCTTCAAATGCCCGAGATGCAAGCTTTCGTATGAGTTTCTCCCTAATGCTGAAGACAAACGTTTCAGCCATAGTTGATGGAAAATGCAGCAACAAGGGATTGATTGGAAATTGCAAGAGAGTGGTAGTTGTAGGCTAGTAGCCAACTCTACTGCTCTATGCCTTTTGATATAAGGTCGAATGTGCTGATGCAACTTGCACAAAGATTAATCATATATACTAAAAAATGTTGTTAGCCGTTAAAGCTGAAGATGCAATTTGCAATTATAAAACTAAAAATAAGAAAAAAGGGAATATTGGAAAAAGTATTGGATTTCGCCCAAAGCAAAACACATGAAGATCAGACTGATGTTTATTTTGTTTTCTGTCTTAGTCCGTAATGGACTGCATGTGCATCTGGAAACGTTTTCTTATTATTGCATCTCCTGCAACATGCTCACAACTTTAAGTATAATTGTCGGTTCACTTAGTTGATGCACTTTGCAATTAAAAATATTAAAATTGTCAAATTGGGTGGATACAAAACTCTTGTAACTTGCCAAGAAACTTACAAAATCTCCTGAATCTCAAAGCAAACTGGACTTCATGGCCAACTGGAAACATTTTTTTACTGCATCACAGGCAACATTCAGGCAAAACTTGTCGGTTTACTTACTTATATTCTTTGTTTTTCTAATTTTAATATTAATTAATAATTGATGGTCTGTTCACCTTTTGTTTATTTAAGACTTTTAACCTTGGTGTTAATGGAGACTGACAGCCATTGCATCAGCTCCAATTGGTCAGAGTAAGCATGAGGCCTAGAAATAAGGGTAGGAGACTACAACAGAATAATTTTACATAAGTATTAATGTGTAGAGTAAAGAAAAAAGGAGATAAAAGAGATCAGTGGATGGCCAAATAATTCACAAGTAATGTGTTGGTGAATGGTGACTATGATGTATGAATGTCAACAAATAATGAAACTTTCAGGATAGAAAGAGAATATTTTAGGGTTATTGTTACCTATTCTCCTAAATTACAATAAATACATATTTGATTTACTCAAAAAAATATATCTTAAAAGGCGTTTTAATTTTCAAAATAATAAATGCTCACATTTTCTATAAAGAGTTTCTATTTTTATATATTGTTAACAGGTACCACATTTTTCATATTTTAAATTGGGGACCGAATCACTCATGCAGCTGTAACATATAAAGTGTGTATCGTTACGGGATTAAAAATCTAAAACCTTGGGAGAGAACAATTTGTCAGATATCATATGTCATTCAAAACTCTAGTTTTTCAGAGTCAAAATGCTAGGAAGTTGGAGGGAAGGTGAAATAAAGGTGACTAAAAATAAAAAAATTGACAATAGTTTAATCATGACAACTCTACCTCAAATCTCTATTTGAATGTAACACAGTCAAAAAAAAAATGGACGCTTTTTAAATTGCACCCACATGAGTTCAACAAATTCTCTATGGGAATCCTCCTCGTTCTCACCTACTGAACCTAAGTTCACCATAGACTCTGAAACCAAATAGATCATTGACAACAAAACTTATCTTGGTCTGAAAATTGAATGAGTAAGATATCAAGAAGTTTAAATGACTACTTAGTTTGATTTTGAATTACTGTAGAAATAGAATTCATCAGTAATTACATAATTAAATCGGATGCAATCTAAAGTCTTCTATTTCCTAGCTTTCTGAGTACGTAGCATTCTGACACTACTCACAGGGATATATCATTCTGATGTAGTTTATCCATTAAGCATACGAGGTAAAGCTACAAAAGATCAGATCAATTAATAATTTAATATGATCAAACCATCTTACTCACGGTTATATGGTTTTGAGCCAAGTGTTCAATAACTTTTCTATTATAAATGATACATGGATATTAAAATTTAACAGTCTTCCTTAATTACTTTGTGAGCATTACACTGATTAGTGTTTGTGTTTTTACCCTTGTTACAGATGGGTTTTTTACCCTCAGCAAGTGACAGATAGTATCAACGTAAAATATTATGACATACATAATTAATAACATGCTAATTTCATACATGATACAATATTTGTTATTAGAATATTAAGATAATAATTTTTAAAATAAAAGCTTAAATTCCTCTGCCTATTTGAATACCTTCAAAAATTAAATACTAATTCATAATCATTCTAGTCAGATTAAGTTTTAATGTTTCTATTAAAAGGTTAGGTCAAGCCACAAAAAGAGTACGTCTATTTTGGAAAATCTTATTTATGCCTAAGCTAATTTCACCCCAAGTAGTAATTAATGATATAACATTATAACATTATAGTACCTGAAACCATGTTCTACTGTAATTCCATCTCTTATTCTGTACAGAACATTCCGCATAAAATCAAACTTTGTCTCTAACTGCATATACATGATAGAGTTATCAACTGATACATGTTTGGCTATGAAATGAGAAGATTGTGCTAATCCTATATCTATCAATTTAAACCACGGTAACACTTTCTTTTCTCTGACCTCTAAAACCCATGTAAATCTTGCCAAAAAGCCATGGGTAGGCACCAGCTTGAGCACTCAGTCCTTTATGCTGCTGTTTGTTTGTTTGATACAGGCTCTCAGCTTTCAGGTTCTTGCCTTTCTCCGATTTGAAACCCAATTGTTCAGTCACTCCTCAGGCTGAAACAACGTGTATGTTGAACCAGTCTCGGTCTTTGTAACCTGCACATCGATCCGAGTGTTCTTGGTAAGCTGAATTTACAAGAATGTAATCAGTAATTCTTATCTTACCATGTTCACCATGGGCTGAAGGGATATATCAATTGTTTCATGTAACTGATGAATAAATTGAACAATTATTGTCCCTGCCACCTTATTATTGTCAGATAAATTTTTACTGCCATAGGGTTGCTTTTACTCTATAAATCGTATGGTAAAAAATCCCCAGGAAGCAACAGAGGTCTTGAAATAATACTTATGTATATAAATTTGCAACTATATGGCTCTCTAATTTTAGACTTCACCATCTTGTCAACAGGAAGAGAAAAGGGACAAGTGGGCAATAGCCCACATGGTCATGTACCAAGCCTTTAAGGCTTGAGAGTTGGAGGTCCAAGGTTTGAACCTTGGTGGTGGTGATTTAGATTAGGATATTAATGGGAGTTAGTTTAGAATGGGTGTGTGTGTTTAGGGTTTAGGGTTTAGGGATGGGTGCGTGTGTATTTGCTGGAAAAAAAAAAACAGAAAGAGAAAAGGATCATTTGTCACAAGGTTCAGAAAAGTGTGATAGGTGATAACAACTAATCAGCAAATAATGTTTTTGCATAAAATTGCATTAAGTGTGTTGATCCAAGACAGAACAAATAAAATTTGCTAGTTAACACTAACTTGTTGGCTCTTGATGGCATCGGAAAACAAGTCTTCATATACAAGTAATCACCAGACTTTAAAAAATTATACCATGGCAATAGAAGATTTCAATGAGAACGAACAAACTGATAAACATGTACTCCTGCAGATTATTTTAAACTTTTCTTTTTCACTGAGTTCCCTTTCTCATTCAATGAATGTTTTCATTTTGAATATGTAAGACATGATTTATAATATGCATCATTATTTAAATTTTTTTCAGGCTTTAGCATAATGAACTGTTTTAATAATACTCAGTTAACAATTTTATTTTATTTTTATAGGCATTCAGTTAAAAATTATTCGTGTAATCCCAATCCTTCGGAAGAAATTAAAACAATTTAGTCATTATACCAACCTCAGCTGTACGGGAAAGGCCAGCAGGAAGCATAGGAACAAGAGATGTCCAGAGAACAGGATCTACCATCGGATCAACAGTATTGTAGGCGGTCAAAAGTGGTGCAGACAAGTACGGTGTCAATGGATAAGCATTCCTTTGAAGAGACAACATCCCACTTGTTCCCAACGCAATGTCAAGCCGATCATTACTACCATCATGATTTGATGGTTTCTCAACTGCCTTTCCATGATCCAATTTATTGACTGTATTTTTGTTTTCATTCTCATCATTATCAGTGCTATGTTCCTGTCTCTTTGATGCTTTCTCTTGCAAACTCTTGTAGGCAGCAGACCGTGACAAGATACTTAAGGCAGAAACTGAGGAACTTCTATGCTTTTTCTCATTGTGGGGCCTGCCTAACTCTGGCATCTTGTATGGTTCTGTAAGTTGGACTTTCTGTTCCAAGGTTTTAAGTTCACTGCAAATATCTCCAGCAAAACCATGTTTCTTTTCTTCTGATAATCTTGTTCCAGCATCAGGTTGTCGACTCTTGTTAGATCCCCACCATTTTATATGACTTGTTAAATCAATCTTTCTTTCTATACAGAAACCACTAACGTATTCGCTTTCTGTAGCTGAATCATCCCCTGTACCTTCAATTTTGTAAAACAGTGAGATGGTAGTCATATTGCAGATAAAACAGGTTGAACAAATAGAATACTATTATTTTTTTGTTTCTCACAATAGCCAAAGATGGTGCACAAATGGATGTGATTTATATAACTTTTTGATTTAGGATTATCTTAAAAAAATATGACTAGAGCGTACCATAATGTATGCTATTGAAGTAATCAGGTCCAGCCATACGGCCATATGGCTCCCATCGACTAATTTTTGGTACCGCCACATGAAAAATGAAATGCAGAGTTAAAAGTTAGCAATCTAATCCAAGTAAGAATCTATAAAATGGATGGAAGCTACACCGGATCATTAAGAGCTGTGGCCATGCAGAAATCATAGACAGGCAAAGCCAACTGATAAATGAACAACCAGCTCTACACACATCCACACAGATTCCGATGCAAATGTTGATTGGAAAAAAAATAAAATAATCCAGACAAATTTGGTAAAAGCAACTTGATGAGTACACACCTGGAGAGTGCTCGATATTTTGATAGTCCTCTAGAGAAGCCACTGCTCTTCCTGCAGAAGCATCACAAGTAAGCAGCAGTATGGTTACAGGCTAGAAAATATATTGACATACATACACACCGCCGCAAAGATGCAAGGTACTCTTCCCTGGAAACATTCTGCATTTCTTCAAGATCTCTTGTATAATCAGTCACCTGCAGCACACAAATCACGCTTACTGAATTTACAAGAGAGAAGTGTCAAGTGTAAAAACCTAATATCCAACATAATATTTCCATCTAATGCAATTCATGTCAAAGAAGGCATAATACATACTATACTCTATAGCTAGTATACAAAAATGGAGGAAAATTTAGAGTCACCAACTCCTAGTGCCACAAATAATCGGCTGGGTTCTAACTTCTAACTTCAAATTCAAGCTTTCTCTGCGGAATCTTTTGATTCATTAAGCAGGTAATAAGTCGGGTAATCATAATTGTCTTCTAGCACGACAACAACCACAGAACTAGACACAATTTCCCAAATAATCCATCCTTAAAAATAAATATAATCAAGATGCAAACTTATCTTACTGGAAAGTTAATGAGAGTCCCAGGACCCCAATATTTCAAAGCAGCAAGGTCATAAGCTCTAGCCGCAGCTTCCTCATCATCATAGGCCCCTGTCGAAAATTCATCAGCAACAGACAGCATTACATCACGAACGAAAATGATGCAGCAGAAGAACACGGGAAAAAAGCATAGTAAACTTACCTAAGTAAACTGGCACCACCACAAACGCACAGTCATCCAATCAATTCGCGCCCAACACGAAAAAAGGAAACGTGTAAGTAACTTCAGGATTATTGAAACGTATGCAGTTAAAAAAGTGAGTAGGAAAGAAAAGACAAAGCGAAAAACAGAACAGAGCAGAACCCAACCTTGCTTTCCTTTCTTATTCTGATTTTGGTTCCATGTACTTTTATCCCAAAGATGCGCTTCATAACGACCGGTCCATCTATGCCTAATAAACAATTCAAGAAATTCAGGCAATAAATCCTTGCACTTGAACTGAACCAGCTGATAATGGATCAAGTGAGTGACAGAGTAAGTGTAACTAATTACATGCTTGGGAATGAATTATTATGAGAAAAACAATCGCTTATCTTTTTCGAAAACTCTCTCAATTAGCTCACAAAAATAAGCAATTATTTCTCCGAAATAAGCTGAACCAAACAGGCACTAACTACCTGGTGACTCCGCGGTATATGGAGCTGCGTTTGCCGGCGGCACAAGGAGGCATTTTACTGATGCGTTCTTTGGCGGTGCAACCTCTCTCTTTCTTGGCTCTCTTCAATCCTCTGTACAGTAACAGCTGGTCGTTCGCCACCGCCGCTTCCGAAGTTTCCGCAGACTTGCCGGGATCAGAGGAAGACGAAGCCATGATCGAACCAATCCAAATCCCAAACCCTAACCCTAGCAGAGTAGCACAGAGAGAGAGAGAGAACGAGTTCCGTTAGTTCAGTGTGTTTAGAATTTGGAGAGTTTGGTTCGCAGTGGAGTGAAGTGGGAAGGAGAAGAAAACAGAAAATTACAAGGAGGAAGGAAGAGTTATGAGCGGAGTTACGGAAATACCCTGACCTGACTTCGAAATGACGGATGGGTAAATTGGTCCTGTGTACCGATGTAACGGCTAGGACCCAACGAGGGTAAGAAAGTCATTTTAATACGTTTTGATTAGTATGACAATCGTGCATGTTCGGTGCCACTTGTTGTCTGCTGTTGTTTCCTAACCCTTACTACCTGCTACGGATTTGGATCCCCTCCTACTATGAAATAATTTTCGAAGATTTGATTGTTTCGGTTCTTATTTTGTACTTCGTTTTAATCTTTAATTTTTTTAATTGTTTAAATTAATTTTTATTTTGTATTCAGTAAGTTATTTTAATCTTTATTGTTAAGTAATATTAACAAAACACAAATGTGACAAGTTAAGCGTCGATATTTAACACCTATAAATTCACATAAACGATCAAACGATGTCGTGCTATAAGCTAGTTCATAAGCTAACCGAAAACGTTGTAACTCTTAATTTATTTGTTTTCTTATAGGTTAAAGTGCGTCTACAAGAATTTGAACTCAGGACCTACCACTTAGAGTAGTACTACCCAACCTATTGGATGTCTCTAATTTATTTGTTGTTGCTTTCATCAAATTATTATAATACTATTTATGTATTAAAATTTTCATTTTATTTTTGTGGGTTAATATTATATCTTAAATTAAAAAACATTTATGTAACCAAAAAAAATTAAAAAAACATTAAAAAATTGATGACGATAAATATTTTTTTTGGTATATAGCACAATAAATATATTTTAGTGACACTAGACTCACTCAAATTTTTTTTTAAAAAAAATTATATTTTCAGAAAATGAAAATAGACAATATTAGGAAAATAGAGTAATGCCGATATGGATTTGGATCTTTTTGAATATGTTTGGGAATTAAGCTAAAAGCTCTTGACTGTGAAATTGGTTGAAAGCGGTAAAATTATATCTGTGAGATGATAGCAGTATGATTAATTTATTAATTAGAACTATTTGACAAAATAAACTTTGTAATTAGTTAAACAACATTAAATGACTTAAAAGATAATTAATATTATATTAATAAATTAGGGTAGTGCGTGGGTAATGGGTGAGTAGTTTATGATTTATAAAAATAAATAAGGATAATTTTAAAGATAAATTATTGAAAGTTACTTTTTAAAAGCTAAAAATTATTTCACATAATTTTTTAATAGTTAATTATAAAAATTATAATATCATAGCAAAAACTTTAATTTTATAAATACCAAATAAGTATAAAGTTTTTAAAAAATTATAATCTTCCAATAAAGCTAAAAGCTTGTCTTATTAAACATAGTCCTCATGTTCTTTTTTTTTTTTTATGCTTCTAATAAAAAGTGCAAATATCATACTATAATGTGGATATAATATACTAACACCCAAATTAATTTGCATTATGGCAAAATAACAATACGGGTTAAGAAAATCACACTTAAGGTGTTGTGTGAAATTAAAGGAGGTATTTATACGGTGGGATCAATATTATTAAATTTGGCTCTGTCATTGACTTGGCTGAAATAGTGGATTATTGGGTCACTAGTTAAACTGATAAATAATTAGGTCAATAGTTGAACTGGATGATATGTATATTATATATATATATATATAGAAGGTGGGGATTCACTTATTCTAACCGTAAGTTTTGGAGAGTAATATCTCTTATTCACATTGAATTACAATTATGTATATCAAATTTTAGAAAAATCCAACATATCTAGGTATGTCATTTTGTAGACGAGATTTACTTATGTTTTAAAAATGTTTTATTCATTAAAATGAAATAGATTGATGAAATATCAACAAGTCTTCAAATTATGTGAAATTTTGTATGATTGATCTATTCACTCAAAACTTTATATTTTAAGTGGAGTAAGTGTTTTCAGACTTACTCTTAGAATAAGTGGATCATCATCCATATATATATAGTTTTTCTAACCTGTGCAATATTGCACATGCTAGAAAACTCCTTTTTTATATATATATATATATATATATATATATATATATATATGATTCACTCTTTATTAAGAAAAATATTAAATCTTCCTACTAGATTCTGCTATAAATTTTTTATCCACTTAAAATTTGACATGTGTGTTCTATCCTCTACTAAGCATTTCAAAATTAAGTGGGTAAACAATTTTTTAAAAGAATTTAGTAGAAAAATTTATTACTCATTTACTAATTTCACTCGATGAGATAGTTTTTACAATGTTATTATTTAATAAATCATTCGCCTTTTAAAACAGAGAGAACTTATTCATTTATAACAAATATTATAAGAGACTTTTTTTTTTCGGTGAAAAAAAAACATTTTAACAAATGAATTCTACGTTTGTTTCAGGTCATGTATTTATATTCCTTGAAATGTTAGTTTGGGAATCTACATTTCTATATTTGGTATAATTTGATATCAAAGATATTAGCGGTAAAATAGTTTCCTTGGAATCTAGATTCCCACCTTTTATCAATTTTTTATTCCCATCAAGGAAGGTGGGTATTAATAATTCCTATATCATGAGATTAGAGATTGAGAGTGAAATTCCAAAATAATCCCTATTTATTGGTGCCAATTTTTTCAATTCTCTCCACTTTCTAGTTCATACGGTCATGACTATGTTAGTATATTTTTAATGAGTAAGTTTTGAATATATTAATATAATTAAAGAATATAAATATTTTTTTTCACAAATGATATAAATAACTAATTCAAATATTTATAAAAAAATTAAATATTAAAAAATATATTAGTAGTAAATACCGAATAAAAATAAAATATTTATATTATATGTATAATAATTTCACATGAAATAAGGGTATTTTAATAATTACACCTTAAATTTGTAGAAATATTTTTTCTGAACTAAACATATCTTTAATATTCACAGGAATTATTTATAAACATTTTATGAAAAAGGTTTTCAACCAAACAAAATTTTTTACCATACCCGAAAATATACATTCCTGAGAATACACTGTTAAAATAAAAAGTCTGAGAATACATATAGATAACCCAAACAAACACTCAATTTTCTTGGATGGAACAACATAAAGTTATTAGTTTTACTTATATTTAAAATCAAAGGAGGTAGGTTTTCTAAGTGTCTCTTTTCTTCAAAAACAAATCAAAACCTCAATATTCTTCTCATTTTGTACCCAGGATCGGATGTTAGAGGATATATTTTCGTTTTTTTTATTCTTCCATTTACTAGTGCGTTTATATCAATAAAATTTAATAAGTGATTGAAAATTTGGACACAAGTTTACAAAATAAAGTCAATAAACTAGCTATGATCTATCTATCAATATCATTATTTTTTAATCTTCATCTTGATATAGAATATTTTGATAAGGATGCCAATGCCATGGCATGGGTCTGCATTCTTTTTTGTCGCGAAGGTGCATAGTTTGGAAGGAATCTTATTATCATAATCATATCATTCTGATTTATGGGCCTTCTGTTGCATGCGCCACCTCCATATGTTCTATGCCCGTTAGCATTCATTTATTTAAAAGCTAATTTATCTTATCGGTTTACTTCTTGTATTTTATTTTTGTTTTAATCTCTATATAAAAAAAATGTTACTTTTAATCTTAGGTATATATATTCTTCATTTTCATTTTAGTTTTTGTCGTCATTTTTCGTTTGTTATCTATCGTTAAATCTCACAGCTTCATTACTACAACTACTACCGCCATCGCCATTGCACAAAATCATATACAGATGACAGCAAGACAAAATTGGTGACACCAAGGGCTATCAGAGAATCGTCATCACGGGCTCAACTACACTAGAAATAGTTGGGCGGTTGGGTGAGCTCCACGAGGAAGAAATAGTATATGGCGACGAGTCTCTAGTTTGATGACAGTCAAACTTTAGGGATACGCGGCAGTCTCGGTGAAATGTAGCCGATGCAGGCAATGGCGATTGCAATAGAGGAATTGCGAGATTTAACTACAAGTGACTGACGAAAAATAACAGCAAGGACTAAAACGAAATAAAAAACATCTGTAAAGATTAAAAGAAACATTTTTTTTATAGCGACCAAAATAAAAATAAAGTATAAATAATTAAACTAATTTTTTATGTAACTTACCTGAAGCAATCATGTATGGTTGAGATCAGCTCGGGTAATTAAGCTCTTACTGCAAACTAATTAAATTGGGAGGTGTAAGCAGAGAGGAGTAGGAAAAAAAAAATAAAAGAAGAAGAAGAAGAAAACAAGAGAAATATAATAGGTACGAAAAGTGGTGTGATAATAGAAAAAATATAAATAGAAATAGAAATAAAAAAGAAGTGTAGGAGTAGTGTAAGAGGAAAAAAATGTAGAAGTACAAATATTATTGTTAAATAATTAATCTCATATATCCATATCTATTGCTCCATACGCTGAGTAATTTCAACAGAAAGTTTTGACACATTAATGTGTGTACTGTTTGAATGAATGGTGGTAAAATTGAGTTTGGATGAATTTAATTTTTTATAATTGATCTTAATTAAAATTGAATTTGATATGAAGTGATTATACTTGAAAATATTATTTTATATAAATGTTTGGATTGTGTTAATAAGATTCACTTTTAGATGTATAACTACATAAAAGATATGACTTTTTAATTTAAAATATTAATAAAATATAAATATAAATTTAATTGAGAAGGTTGTTTATGTCATTTATGCATCAATGGGTTTTTCTTTACTGCAAAAAAAAGTGAGACACTTGCTTTCATGATAGAAACCTTAGCTTGCATTCAAGTCTGGGCATAAACTTGAGTATAGGCGTTTACATTTGTTCATGCAAAGCTTTTGGAATTTGGACTCAAATAATGGAGGCTCTCTACCATGCAAAGCTAATATAACACCACGCAAAAGACGAAATAGCTCCTTTCTTTGCAAATCAAACTATCACTTGATTGTGTTTTTTCAATGTAAGCTATAAAATCGTACTCTAATTATAAGTTAATAATTTACTAATATAATATAAACAATATTCCAATATTAGTGCAAGGGAGAAGGAGGACGCTTAACCATACTAACAACATCCAACAAATCTGAATGACAAATAAGAATTCTGAACCTCATTGGCCAAGCCAGCTCAAGATCTTTCTTTAAAGGAGATAAACTCAATATAAAGATTGGTGGTAACTCCAATAAAGTCTACGTATGCACATTGAAAATCACCCATTTCATTTCGAATGACACAACCAATCTCAACCCTACCAAGATTTGAAAGCACACTACTATCCACAATAAGTTTGTGAGCACCACACAGAGGAGGAATCCACGAAATTATACGAGGAGGGGCACTATTAGAGGAAGAATGATTCGCATGGCAAACGACAAAATCCATGCAAACTCTCCTAGTTTCTATAACAACTTTATATAAAGGTCATCTATCCTGAGAAAACACAAGATCATTCTGACACAACCAAAGCATCTAACTTACAAGCACAAAAGTGAACATCTGGTCTCTCATAGTGAACGATTTAAACCACTTGCAAATACTAAGTGTGAAAACATGCGTTTGTCAGAAATGGAGAACAAACCCTACACATCTCTAGTAAAAGAATAATCACGAAAAATATGTAGAGTATCTTGAGCAACAATACCACACCTTATGCATGTACCAAATCAAGATAATCCCCTATGGACGTGCATTGCTTGAGTAGGAAAGGAGTTATGTCAAACCAACCAAATCATAAACCGCATCTTCTCCACAACAGAAAGTTTCCAAATCCAACTCTAACTCCAACTATGCACCACCAAGTCAACGCTAGGCAACTTGATGAGCAAATTATGATATGATCCCAGTATACAAATAGTTTGGGTTCATATCCCAAGCCAAGCTATCAAGGAGGCCCAAAGATGTAGAAACCAATAGAATGATATCCTTAACAATTGGGGATAGTTGTGTTTCCAACCTATGTAAAATCCAATCACAACAAGTCTATGAAGATGAGAATCTCGGAACTCAATATAAGAAAATTTTTTACAAAGAGCACCAATGTCCATCCATTTCGCTAATAAAAAAGGAATATCTTCAGCACCAACTTAAAAGTTGAACTCGTTTCGTATACAATCTTTGGTTTTGATTAGCGAACTCCAAATGATGGAATCGCTCCCCTTAATAGAAGCATTAAGGATATGTTGACAGTCCAAGTACTTGGCTAACAACAACGAGACTCAAAGTTTATCATGATCATGGATCATAGGCCAAATATATATATTTACACCCAAAATGACAGTATTGAGATCCCAGGTCCATTTTACATCAAGACCCCCATATCTCTTGGCCTACAAACACTATCACAACTCACCAAGTCAAGGCCCCGACCAGTGTCATCATTCTCGACCCAAAGGAAATTATGTGCAGAGTAACGCATCAACCTTACTACAGATAGACTCTGATAACAAAATATTCTACATGATATGAACAATATTTGAATGAATAATATTTGTGGAGATAATTGATTTTGAAGCTTATTTTCAAAAGAAATACGAGATAACATAAAAAAAAATATTTGAAAAGGTTTGACTTTTCAGTCGATTATATGTGATTAGATTAATCTAAATAGAAAATATTTGAATTTGATTTTATTTAATCAAAATTATATTTGAACATATTTGATCTAATCACATGTGGGTATGGACTTGCAAGGAGAACAAAGTCTATTTGAATGCTAATTGCTAGACTTAGGCAAACAAACAAAATCTTTCTCTTATTCCAACTTCTTCAGCACGTCGACAATTGTGTTTCTCGCCTTAGGCATTCCTCCGAGGTAATTGAAGACGATCAAGCTCTCAACGACAATTAATGATTGATGATCCAGCGTCTCCACATAAGACATTTGATTTCATGATCTTCTTTTTTATTATTACGGATTCTTTTATGGACTGTAGTTTATTTTCTATCGTTTTCATGAGCTAAATCCCATAGTTAGGATTACGATAGATCTCATTATTTGATCAAAGTCTTCCTAGTTTAATATAGTAGTCTTGTTTTTGTTTTTATTGGGTTTGCGTTGCCTTGGCATTTCTCTAGTGTCACAACTTGATCAACTTTAGCATACATTAGTTAACTAATTAGTGAATTGATGAAGACTATTCACAATAAATAAACAAATCTAAAAGGTAAAAAGAGTTTTTATTATTAAGAATCAATTTGTAATTCTCTCTTTCTGTTATTGAATCAAGGAGCTCCATCGTCTAGGAGATTAGATAGTAAAAAAATAGTTGTTAGTATGTAATAATTAATGGTGATTAACAATTAAGCGTGTTGCTATAAAGAACTAGAAAATTTAACAATTGAATAAGAGTGAAACCTTTAGCCCTTAATTTTTCATGAGTTGATTCTTCTTTGTTTAAATAAAAAAATAAATAAATAAAAATCTTCTTTGTGTTTTTCTTAAACTCTCGTCATATTTTAATCGTCTATATAGCATAAGAGTATAATTATTATTTCTCCCTATAGGTTTCCCAAGGTCTGGTTGTACAGAAATTTCAGAGAGACATTCTGTTTTCTTATTATATAAAGTTCAAGATGCTATATCATTACTGCATGCAAAAGTTTAGTTAAAGGTTTTATATAACGGTCATTTTTCTTAGAACTCTTACGGTGACTTTATTCTTTTCCGGTGCCAAGTTCAAAATTCTTTTAGTGAGTGTTTACTTTTACAGACTACTTCTCTTTTTTCTTTTTAACCTTTGCTTCTTGTACTTTAATATTACTTTTCAATTTACTCCCAAATTTCTTAATGTCGTTACCTTAAATAAAAATTCTTTTAACCTTGTTTATTTAACCATGATTTAGTTTTATTAATTAACTAGAATGTTTCAAGTGGTTTAATTACAATAAAAGTGTTAATGAAACAAGATGTAATTAATAATATTGGATTATAAAGACCCGATTCGATTCGTTTAGTCTCAACATGTATCAACATTTATGATTTAGTTTCTATCATTTAGATTCTATCATTTAGTTTGGGTCCTTATATTATTTGATAATATTTTTCATTTTGGTCCTTAAACTCAATATTGTTTATGTTTTATTCTTTAAATGATACTTAGTATAAGGACAAATGTAACTAAATATCCATTTTGTTTATGGGCAAAAATGAAGAAATATTATGTAAATAGGAACCAAAATTAAATCATAGAGTCTAAAATATAAATGTAAATATGTGTAGAGACTAAAACGAAAACAAAACATTTTTTTAGTGTATTAACACGTATAAAAACTAAATTACTAATTTAACCTAAATTGAACTGGCCAACATGGTAAGTATATTTTCATAGTTTCATCACATGCATGCAACTAAAACAAATGCAAGGCATAGTTGGTATTTTAACAATCTCTAATATCAAAACTTCAAAACTCTACTATCTGTCCCTGTGTTCCATTCCATGTCTTGCGTTAATTATCCACACTTTTTTTCTTTTGTTCTCTCCTGTTCATATGTCTTTCTTTTTCTTTTTCTTAATTCTTACATTAATTCTACACTTTTTCTTTTATTCTCTTCTATGCTTTTGTTTTTCTTCTTTTATTTTCTCTCTTATCTTACACCTTTTACACTAATGTAAGAATATTCCATCTCTTAATATCAAATAAAAAAAAAACGAAGAAGCAATGATTTCAATACAATTATTATTCACAAAATACAACTACAATCTCATTCAAAAAATAATTAGTTGAATGGGATTATAATTATATTTTGTGAATTGTTTAAAGATAATTTTTATTTGACAACATATATCAATAAGGAAATTAAATACCACTATTTACAAATTGAAAACCTTTTCCCATCAAAGAATGAAATTGACTAAATAAGAAGCAACATACACATACTGGCTATTTTGATAACTACATAATTTTCTGCATGAAAGCAAAAGCTATAATAAGGATACTATTCTCCGCGTCAAACATCATTCTTGGCGAATCACATATTTGTTCTAGTTCTAGGTTTTTGGTAATTCAATGCAAACAGATTCTAGAACCCAAACAAACATTTTTTCCAACTACCGAAATCTAAAACCCAGGTGAGTGTGTGATGCACCGAGAAAACATGATGGTGCGGATAGTGGCGTCCCTATAATAATGTTGGCATGATGTGATCAAGGTTTATACACATTCTTTAGTGTACATCTAAGTAATGGGGTTACATTTTACAGTCCAAACTTACTAATATCTACACAGGAAGGAAACATGAGATTGATTATTACATACTGTAGGTGTATCATGAAAAATAATTTACCAAATTTCTAGTTCAACTTATTTGAAGAAATAATCTTGTTTTATTCAACTCGGCTTTCTAAAAGAACTTCAAAGAAAGAAGATATGATCTAATAAATTAACTTCGATCTGCACAAAATTCAGGGTAGATAAACTCCAACAGCGTGTTAAAGCTTCCCTGAAAATGGTCAACTAAGAACAGGAGATTCACTTGGTTGGCCAGTAGAAATTTGATCTCCGGATTTTCTGGTCAAGGATTCTGTACAAGTTCATGACCAGGATAAAACATAAGCACAATCATACAGGTTGAAAGCACGTGCATTAAAAGGATGAAAGCACGTGCATATGAACAACAGCAACAGGAAGCACAATTCTCAATAAAACATGAATTTCCTTACCAAGTCTTTCTTTTATGACAGCAGCATTTTCAGCCCCGCAGCATTTTTGTGAATAGGAGGATATATCCTTGTACATTTCATTTGTTGGACGAATTCCTGCATCCTCCATCCATTGCAGTACCTGCATCAGAATTTGATTGATTTTTGAATGTGGTTTATTACAATTTGAGATACTAAAAAATGAAACCAGACATGACTAAATATCTGATACATTCATGAAAAACAGAAGTTTCCAAAGGAGTAGTGTTAGTATAAATGGTATTGGAGCAACTTAGGAAACAAGAATTACCATATACTATTTTTTAGAATTAGAATATTAGGATTATTATCAATTTAGAAATAATTCAAATATTAGTCTTTTTCAGCTGGGCTTGAACTGGTTGGTCCTACACTAGCAAAGTAGTATTTTATCAAGATAAATAATATAAGTAGCAATTTTATGTTATTACATACACCTCATTTTAAATATACATTTTTTCTCCTTTCCTTCTTATTCCATTAAACTCCCTATAATTTCAACTATATTTAATGAGTTAAAGCTCTTATATTTGTTCCAGTAACATAGTAATGGAACTCTAAGCATGCGACATGATAACATCATATGCAAAATGTGCCCCACAGAAACTTTGAATCTGTACGTTTCATCATTCAATTAAATTTTCAAGAGAGAGAAAGAGATATATCTTACCTCTAAATATTTCCTCCAATTTCCAGAGGACAAAAGGTTCTTCAATAAAATATAATAAGTGTTCAAGTTAACTTCAGCACCTGATGCCAGCATTTTAAAGAATAACTGCACATGTGAAAAATAAAATAGTAAGAATTCAGGGTGATGGGAAAGAAATATCAAGTTAGTGGGAAATCATATTTAATGTGCGTGGTAACATTAGCCTATGCCCTATCATTAATATTTGGGAGAAGATTTGAGGTACCTTCAACATAGGTTCAATCTTTCCACTTTTTCCTAAAGAATGCAGGTACAGATTCAAACATCCAGAAGAAATTACAGGAAGTGAGGGCTCTATGTACTTTATCATATCAACAGCTGTCCTCCAATCTTGTAATCTAACAGCAAAAGACACATTCAGTTTGACAGGAGGAATACAACAGTAAAATACAGTAACAAAAAACATCAGGCTGTAAAATAAGGTTTCAAACCAAAGCCGTATTCGTGGAAAACCAAAGCAATTTGAGTAATAGACATATATCCTTCTGTTTCTTGCCCAGTGCCCACTCTTTTCATTAAATCTTCTGATATTTTGGCAAGTGGAAATATACCAAAAGCACCAAATAAAATTAATAAAATATTTGCATATAATATTATTGTGAAGAAATATATTGTCTGCTGAATAATAACAACAACAGTGTGAATCAAATGGTGGATGACGTGAAATTTTATTGATTTTTGTCGGAGGAATAAAGCCCTTCAACAGCATAAGCACAATCAAAGTGTGCTGTGATATCTTGATCAAGAATACACTAGGCAAATTAAAGCCTCAATTAGCTTAACATAGACTAAAAGCGAACACACTAAGCTGATGGACATTTTTGAAGCTTTAAGAATGGCCACAAAAATTAAGATGCAGGGCATGACAAGTTTTTTTTAAAGGGAATGACAAGTTTTTTTTTTTTTTTACTTTTTTTTTTTAATGGAAAGGAAAGACAAGTTTAATGTGTAACTAAAATGTTTTCTTCTTGAGACAGAAACAAATCTGGACTTACAAGCTACAAGCAGATACCATTTCAAAAATTATGGCATCACTTGAAGGAATGTCTTTTTCTCTCATACTTTTTGCAAGATTAAGGACTCTTCCTGGTTGGCCACCTTTATTAAAAGCTCTCATTAGAGCTGCACATGCAATAGTATCTAGCTTGATGTCATTCGCTTCCATTTCTTCAAAGAGTGCATATGCTTTCTCCCAATTCTCTGATCATAAAATATTGTTATTTAGGTATACATTTCCAAATTCCATCCAAATAATCTGCCAAAATAAAAAACCATCCTAATATGGGAATGTATCTAAAAAATTATTTTACCAGCTGAATTATAGGCATCAAGCATTGCAGTATATGCAACCACATCAGGGGAGCAACCAGATGATTTCATTAAGTTGAATGCAGATTCTGCTTCTATGACTTGGCCCTAAATCATCATCACAAAAAAAGTAAGGAAGAGAAACAAAAGTCTCAAATTTTATGATACACCACCATCAAGATGCAGCCTAACCAAAGCATTTACCTGTTTGCTATAGGCGCATATGACAGATGAGTATACCTCTTTGGATAAAGGAAGTTTTAAATGCATCATTTCTTCCATATAAGATAGGGCTTCCCCATATTTTGACATCTTACTACAACCACTTATCAATACAGTGTATGTAACAGAATCAGGTTTTATTTTTTTCCTCCTCATAGATTTATACAAGTCTATGGCTTTGTCATATTCCCCCACATTCATATAGCTTCCAATAGCTGAATTATATGCAACTCTGTTCAATTTAATGCCTCGCATCCCAGCTGCGGATAGCACTGTATCGATCTTCACCTTCTGACTGCATCGTCCACAGGCAGCCAAAAGTGTGCATATTGAGACAACATTTGGTTGAATTCCATCTTGTTCCATCTCCCGCAAGATTTCAATGGCATCTGCCAACAAACCATTAGATCCATAAGCATCAATCAGTGCATTGTAGCTGACAAGGTTTGGCTTCAACTTGTTTCTCCTTATCATTTCGAATACTTCCCTTGCTTTTAGGGGCTTTTGTGATCTTCCATAAGCATTAAGCAGAGATGTATAAGATACAATATCTGGGCGGAGACCATTTTGTTTTATTTCATTGAAAACCAAAAGCGCCTCATTGTCCATCCCCCGAGCAGCATATGCACCAATTAGTGCATTATATGAGACTATATTTGGTTTAAGCCCTTCCGCAAGCATCATATTGAATGCAGCCTCACAATTTTTAACTTCACCACACACAGAATACAAGTGAATGATACTGGTGAATGTTACAACATCAGGGTGACATTCTGACCTCTTTTCTCTCATGGAATTAAAAATATCAATGGCTTTGTCATATTGTCGAAGCTTCACCAAACAATGGATGACAATATTAAGTGTAGTTGTATCAGGACAAATGTGAGTTCCCTTCATCAGCTCAAAATAAGACAGAGCTTTTGAATACTGAGCCCCTGTCTTAAATGCAGATAAAATAATATTGTGAGTAACAAGATCAGGCCCAACTCCATTGTCTGTCATTTTCTTGCATATATTAAGTGCTTCTTTCCAATTTCCACTTGATCCACAAGCATTTATCAAGTTGTTATAAGTTGATCGACTAGGTGGAACCTGCAACAATATGTTAGTGTCACAAGCAGCAGTTAAGATACCAACTACTGAAGTGTTTTTTATTATTAATCCCCAATTCACGACGGCAAAGTATTGGAAGAAAAATGAATGAAAAGTTAGCAGGACCATATTCATCACAGATAACATCACTATAATTAATTACTCATTTCCTACATAAATTATATGATGCAGTCATGCAGAGAATAAATCAACAATGACCACAATGAAACCTATGTGGTTCATTGGTTCCCACTTCCCATCACTGAAGAAAGAGATTTTCTACCATCAAATAAAAAAAATTAATTTATATGATATAATACTGGAATCTCAAGTCTATGATGCTATCGAGAACCCACATGGATTGTTAATTATTAAAACACGGATTGCAGTCACAAACTGAATCCCTGCAAAAGCACAGGATTCATTTGCGCCTTACAAGTAACCATGAATGCATATAAAGAAGTAAAGCACTTATACAATATGCTCTCTTTCCCTTTAGCAGATACTTTTTTTACAATGACCATACTGCATTAACAAAATATAACATGGGAAAGCAGATATTTTCAAGGCCAACTATTACAATCTAACATCATGACAGAGGAAGGAACACAAAAAAGGAAACAAGAAAGTTGATCACATCAAGTTGAACTCACTAAATATTGACAAGGGAAGAAAAATATGAAGTACACACAGCTGCACGCAGCATGTCTTCCATGATATTCATAGCCCAACGCCACTGTCCGACGCGACCGTGCGCATTGATAAGAGCATTGTAAGTCTCAACATCAGGTTTACACCTACAAATCACAACACCAAAACAACACAACACATGCTAACAAGGATCAATAATAGCACAGAATAAGTCAACAGCCTTCACAAAATCAAAGCAATTGAATTAATCATACCTCCATTCTTGCATCTCGAAAAACAACCCACGGGCCTGGTCCATTCGATTGTGCCTGGCGTGCAACCGAATCATCATATTGTATATATCAGTGCGAGCACAGTAATTTCTCTGTGTTTTCATCCAGCTGAACACTAGGTTACAGTGTTCAATTGACCCTCTCTGTGTCAATTCCTATTAAGTTGGAAATACAATGAACATTAGGTAAAATTTTAAAAGCTTCTTCTACTCATCATTCATGAAGAGAAACGGAAAATGAAATACCTTGATGAGGAATGGGAAATTCTTGCGTGCGAAGCGCCCCACCCAACGGTTGAGTAGACCTTCGACGTCGTCGCGGAGGGACAGAGTGAGGACCAAGTCGGCCACCTCGGACACCGTCCAGTCCCTCTGGAAGCGATTTCCGGCGACTCGAAGGCGGTAATGAGCGGGGATGTCGTCTTTGCGGAGGCCGGTGACCTTGGTGGCGACTTCATGCTGCCCTCTGTCGTAGTCCACGAAGCCTTCCTTTGTTTCCTTGAATGCCGACTCGTTCGTCTTCTTCTTGCACGTAATAATGGCCTTTCTCCGGTGAGTTGACCCGGTGGCGCCAGCGAGTTGGACACAGGGAGCTGTGGTGCTGGCCATCGAGGTGGAACTGGATTTGTGGAGTGTCTGATGGTTGAAGATAACCGCTCTTTCGGAAATGAGATATTCTTTTTTTTTTTAACTTGTTTTTATTTTTGTTTTATTATTTTTACTTTTTGTCGACATTCTTTTCTGATTATCGAATGAGATATTTTTTTGGGTAAAAAAAAACGTAGACTGAGGTTACCATTGTTATTGGGCTATGTTCGGGTTTAATTGGGCTTTATTTTTGGTCTGGGATATTATTGGGCTTATGTTCTATTTTGACATCATTCCTTGTGGGATTGTCATCGTCCAATTTAAAATTGATGTCACCCATAAGTAAAAGCGGATATTCCATAAAGAGGGCTAATACATGGTAATCCTCTTTTCCCTTATTTGTTTATCCTAGTAGGAGATGCCTTGTCCTATAAGCTTTTAAGAAGTCGAGTCGTTCCTCAAAGGAATCTAAATAGAAAAGCGAGCCCTAGAATAGGTCACCTTTTATTCGTGGATGATGCGTTGTTTTTTGGGAAAGCAACAAAAGAAGAGGCTTATGACTTACTCGAAATTCTTAATACTTTTTCCTTAGCTTCGAGCCAAAGAATCAGTAAGGAAAAATCTGGAATTGTTTTTGGTAGGAACACTCCAATTGAGTGCAAGGTTCAAGTTATACAAATTTTTGGAATTCCCATTTGTGATTTTCTAGGGAAATATTTAGGTCTCTCTATGGTTTGGGGGAGATCCAAAAGTGTCACCCTTGTTTGGATAGTGGACAAAATTTAAGGGAAAATATTAGGATGGAAGGAAAAACTTTTGAATCAAACACACAAAGGGGTCCTTATTAGGGTTGTGTAACAAGTAGGGATGGAAATAGAGCAGGATGGGGTGAGGAGTACTCTCCCGCTCCCCGTCTTCGCTCTTCGCGACGGGGATGTTTTCCTTCTCACCCCCATTCTCCGCCTTCCCACGGGGACCACGAGGATCCCCACGGATATTAAAAATTATAAAAAAATTTTAAAAAGTATAAAAATCTAAAACACAAGTAGTAAAAGAAGGAAGTGATGTAAGAGTCGAAACAAACAATACAAGAGTAGGGATGATTCAATAGAAGAATAAGCACGACGATCAAGAAAGGCGTGCAAGAATGAACAAACGATTAGCACAACAATTGACATATGCAGGGACAGGAACTAAGAGTATACGTAATAATATATCAAAGTTAACCATTTTTTTAAATACGTAAATGACAACATTAACCCTTTCAATTTTATGTATATTTAATATATTAATTATATTAAATGAGAGTATTTATGTAATTTTATATATATTCTCGGGGATGCAGAGACTATGCGGGGCGGGGAACATGGTCCTCGTCCCCGTAGGTAAAAATTCCCCAATCATGGCCCCCAAATGGGGCAGTCCCTGCGGGGATCCCCAAATCCGGGTGGTGATTGACATGCCTAGTTACAAGCAATCCTTTCATATGCCATGAGCATTATTAGGTTTCCAAAGAAGTTTTGTGCTAAGATCTCAACCAAGATTGCTATATTCTAGTGGTCTAGGTGAGGCAAAGAGAAAGATTCATTGGAAAAAAATGGAAGGACATTGTCAAACCAAAATCAAAAGGTGGTCTAGGTTTTATAGACTTTTTCTATCATAACACTGCCCTTCTAGCAAAACAAGCTTGGAGATTGCATGAAAATGAACCTTCCCTTTGTGTAAGAGTTCTAAAGAATATTACTTCCCTAATTCTGATTTTATCCATGCCTCTATGAAAAGGAACTCCTCATGGACATGGACAAGTATTTGTCAAGGGAGGGAACTTCTTAGAGTTAAAGGGACTCGATTGATTAGGGATGGTATCTCAATAACCTTGGGAGAGGATGTTTGGCTTGGAAACAGAATTATCGACCCATCAAAAGTAGCCACTCCTAACCTCAAGGTCTCCCACTTAATTGATAATTATAATAAAAAATGAGACATCCAAAGGTTCAAAGAAATTATGCACCCAAATTTCATTCCATCTATCCTAGACACCCTAATTAGGATTTTTCTGGGGAATGACCTTTTTGTCTAGCCTCACACTAAGGTAGGGGGAGTACACATTAAAATTTGGATAAAAAGTTGCCTACGCCCAGGAGGGCACACGCTACAAGAGAAAACTATAATAAACACGAGCAAACAAATTGAAAATATAAATTAAGTACAAGAGCGAACTTATTGCAAGAATAATCTCAAGAGCGAGCCAATCACCGAGCGCGCTAATTACTTGAGCAAACTAACTATGCGAACTGAATATCTAATTGAATCGATTGCTTCCACGAACTAACAGAGTGTACTAACTCACTTTGCGAACTGACTAAGCTTAGTGCACCAACTTCAAGAGCGAACTAACGATACATAATAGGATTAAAGACCCATAATACATGAGCAAGGTGGAATTTTGGCCCATAAAAATCAAGAGCAATAACTAGAGCTAGAAAATAAAAAAGAAGAAAAAAAACAAATTAAGAAGGAAGAACCTACTAATTCAAGTATGCGCTACAAGAGCAAATTATTTACAAAGCGAATTGTTAAAGTGAGCACTACAATGAAGTAAACTTATTAGAAGAGTAAACTGATAACAAGAGAATATAACACTCAAGAACGAAATATTTAACGTGAGAGACACGCATACCTAGTAATTAGCTTCAAAAAAATACATGTCCTGTGTACCACACAAGCAAAGAGTGAATAGTAGAGGACTATCGAAAAAGGAAAAGAATAACAAAATGATACAAGCAAAGACATAAATAAATGTGAGCCAAGTGCAATGGAAGCTACAAAATTCACAGGGCCTAGTCACACGAAGGGACATTCTTAACCTTTTCCATCCCTCGTTGAGCAACAAAAGTCCCAGGGCCTAGTTACATGCTCCATACTATGAACTATTAATTAAATGTTAAAACATTGCATGCTCGTTCATAAGATATATACAAGTGCATAAGTTTAAGGGGCTAGAAAGAAAAGAAGGTGATGAACTAGAATAAGGAGCTTAGCAAGGGCAGAACGCGTGGCATGAATGAGTCTGCATTTTTTTAGCAAGCCCATGCTTGCGCTCACCGCAAAAACATAAAGGGGCTATTGTTAGGTACCGTCCCTAGCGCAAACAAGATGGGTTCCACGTAGAAGAGGTGGGGAGGAGAAAGAGTGTTGCCATATAGCATGCGAGGGTAATGAGGATGATGAGAAGAGCGTGAGGACTATAAAGAGGTAGAAGGGCAGTCACCCTTTAGCGTGTGGAAGAAAGACAAAAAGATACACCCTGACAAGAAAATACAGAGAGGTAACTGTTGCATAGAAAATACCCGTTGAAAACATAAGAAGGGGTGCTAGTAGTGGAAGTGTATAACAAAAAGGGAAAAAGGTCAGCATCAACATTAAATGAGAACTCAGTTGTATCGTAGCAAGAGAAAGGGTGACACAATAGGGAGAGCGAAGGGGAGAATGGAAAAAGCTAGCCTTATGAATATGGAAACATATAAAAGGAAGTTAGAGAGGCATGTAAGTGTGGCTCTTGACCATTACTACTTCCTCTTCCTCTCCAAAGACGACCTCCAATCCCACAAGAAAGAACATGGGGTCTAAAAAATTAAAGTTTTTCACTTCACACACCTCTTAAGTCTACAACTCTCAAACCTACTCGAATCATTTAGACTACAACACTGGTCATAACCATTTTTAACCAACAAGCTGAAGTCTCTAAGAGTCCCATCATCTAAAAGAGATTTCAAGGCATAGACCAACATTGATAACTTTGAATTTCAGTATAAATATTTAAAAAAAGAATATTTTAAGTAATTTTAAAAAGATAAATAAACGGATTCTCACACATAAGCCAAAATTGAAAGGTTGTATTATCAGACAACACGTGTTAGAGTTGGAATTGTCATTTAGTTGCAATTTAGTAAAAGGTACTCCTAATAAATAAGCTACAATCAATCAATCATATGGATTATGATGATGATGATGATAGTGAATGAATAATTCCACTTCCCACGTAGCAACCTCTATATATAATCCTAAACTGTTTTATTTATATTTTGCTGATTCTGTCACATTGCAAGCAAGAATAAGAGAACGGATAACACTGCATTGATCAAGGAACATGGAATAAAGGTGTTACACTGAAACCATTTTCATTGGCTACTAATACCTCACACCAAATTATTATTGTTCAAACCAGTGGCCAAGTTTCACTCGCATGCATGTGATGGGAGAAGGAGAAACAATTGCAAAAAAAAAAAAAAAGGGCTAATTTCACTTTTTTAATGAGAAAAAATTAGAGGAAAAAACAGGGCTAATTCACTTTTTTTGAAATGGGAGAAGCATAAAAAAATTGGTGGAAAAGATGGGATATCTGTTTGTTTTTCAGTTAGAAGAGGATAAAAGTATATTTACTTGTAATAATTTTAAATTTTAATATAAATTTAGTAGAAGTAAAAAAATTCCATATCCTTCAAAAATATTTTTATTTGAAGTAAAAATGTAATCAAATGAAATAAGGTCAAGGGTAATTTTACTTTTCATGGTTAAGGTATGGTTAAAACTTAAAATGCTGTTTCAATATAGGTAAACTTTTAATAGTTGAATTTTTTAATTATGTTGACCAGATATTAAATTTAATTATTGTGTAAGAAAAAGACTTTATTAAAATTTGAGAGTAATTATAGTTACTTTGATTATATCTTCACCATAAAACACAATATCGGTAAATTTTAATAATTTTTTTTTGATAAATCCTTCCACTCTATATATTACTGAGTAAAAGATAAATGTCTCAATCATGTAGTTCAGTTGGTGAGCACATAAAAACATACATATATGGGTATTTAGGTTCAATTCCTGATTAATGTACTTTTCTATGAAACAAAAAAGATAAAAAAAGAAATCTTTTGAACTTATAGAGACTTATCCATCAAGTTGATGCTATTTCAGAATTCAAATCATAGTTCTTTACCACTATGTCCATCTTAGTAGTTAAGTAAAATTATAATTAAGTAAAAAAAACAATAAGAGAAGAGACAAATTGCATATCCCTTATATGATTTGAGCCCTCAAACGTGCTAATTAAAATATAATACAATCCATTTTCTATATATTCTACTTTCACAATAACTAATTAATGGCTTATAATTTTTCTCTAAGCTGTGTGCTTATTTGGAACCCACATGATTAGCCAATTTGACTTGGTGGCAACATAAAATTAGTTCAAATTTCAAACAGATCATCAAATTGTGCAAATGCTTTATTGCACATTGGAAAATTTTCATGGAAAAGTACAGCAAGAAATTTCAATAACAGGCTACAGAAAGGAACAGATTCATAGTGCTGTTAGCTGTCAACCAGATAAAATACTAACCCAATAGGTTCAAAATCACTTGTTGATATTTAAAGTTGTCAAATTAGCAGACATTGGAGTCACATGGGCATGTTCAGATTCTATTACTCCTCACCAGATAGTTTTGAGTTAGGATATTACTATTCCTTTATATTTATTGTCATTTTTTTTAATATTTTTAATAATACTTAATTATTAATATTTTGATTTTTTTTCATTGAAAAGAATATTAACAGAAGATTAAACTTGGATATACATATACACATATGTTCTTATATACTCGATTATTAATTGAGCTATATGATTGGGATTAATAAAATATTAATTTTATTAGTTAGAAATATGCTTTTGAATTATAAAATAATTTAAATGAAGTGATAATAGACATTTTGAGATAGATAGTTCTTTCTGATAGCTTTTTTATTTTTCGATTTTATTTTACTTTACAATTCATACATACTTCATTCTATTTGGGGGAATTTACGGTAATTCGGTAGTACATATAATATTTGTTTACACTATAAGAATTTATCGAATTTGTGAGGGATAACTTCCTCGCAACTTCTTTGCCAATCCTCACAAATACGATTAGAGAGGGAATAACACGGGATTTTTTTCTCGTTATTTTGAGAAATTATTGTAGTGTTAGAAAGTACTAATTAACATGTGTCCTATATTTTAAAAACTTCCATATAATCTCACAACTCATCATATATTATGGGATCATCACTAACTACACATCAAGAAAGGGAGTATATGTACCGTCGTAATACTAAAAATTTGCTTCTATTTTGAATGCATGTTACGAATGACTAATTTTTGAGTGATCTGAAGCACAGATGTAAGTTATCTAAATGTCTTATTAATCAAAGTAATATATTTTTAAAAAGGGTAAATTGCAATAACCCCCTTGAAATTTGAGGAAATTGCACTCCACCCAGAATTTCATCAAAATCAGCACTCTACCTCATTTTGGTCGGTTAACTAGCATTTTTTGTGCGTCAATTTATCACATAAGTATTAAAAATAATTTTAATATTAATGGAGGGTCCAGAACTTGCATATGTGACAAATTGACATGATAGAAACGTTAGCAGTACGGTAGTTAACTAACATTTTTGCCTCGTCAGTTTGCTAAATTAGCCTTAAAAATAGTTTTTAAAATTAACAAATGGACATCTTTGTAGATGTGACATATAGGTACGACAGAACGTTAGCTAGATTAACAATCAACAGTCAACAGTTAAATAAATAAGGTGAGTCAATGCTAATTTTTAAAATACTCAAATTTAATAAATAGTATAAAAAACGATTTATTTTGGTCAATCACCAAATGTTCTATTTATTATTTTCTATGTGATCTATTTTTTTATTTTAGTCCCTATATATATAATATTTACATTTCAATCTTTATTATTTCATTTTAATCTCTAAACTTGATTCCAACAACAACAAAAAAATCTCTAAACTTGATATTAATTGGGATCTCTAAATAAAGCCACATATGAGGACATGTAGCCAAAAATTTGTTGCTATTTTTTTTCCTACTATAGGGACCTAAATAATATGAACTAAAATATAAATATGAGTACATGTAACAACTAAAGTGAAATATTTTTTACTCTATGAACCAAAATAAATTAAAAATGAAAAACATTATAGGAAGCAAATTCTCAATTTAACACATTCTTTAGATTTAATTGCACTTTTAATCTCTCAAATATGATCAATATCCAATTCTAACCCTTTAGATTTTTTTCCGAGCTTGTTTAGCCCGTTAGGTTTTAGAACATGAAATTTTGGTCCTTCTTAGAGTTATTTTTAGAAGATTATGCTAACACCTATTGTTTTCTTAATGATATTATTTAAAATTATAACAAAAATGTTATACTTTAAGAGAACTCATTCAATATGATATTTTGATTATTGATATTTCATAAAATTTGGTATTTGATAGAGCACAATACATCGTTTGATTCATGTAACCGACCCCACCTAATGGGATAAGGCTTAGTGTTGTTGTTGTTGAATAAGAAAAATGTTATACCTTGATATAATGCGTTTAAATTAAATTTTGGAAAAAAACTATAAAATATTATCCTCTTGATAGAAGCCTAACAGGAATGCTATTGGGATATCAAACAATGAAGGTACACAGTTCAAATCCTGCCAAGTATAAAAACTTCACTTCCCCCTCCCATGAATTTTTTTTTAAAGAAAATTGACTTATAAAAGAAAAATCAAAAGTACATGTTTTAATATAAGATGGTACATTAAAAGTGTTGAAAAAAGTTTAAGAGACTCAAATTGAATACTACTTTCGTTCTTAATTATAACAGACAAAAAAAAATTAAGTAAAAATTATAAGAAACTTAGTAGGCTAAAATATAACTTTTAATTTGATTTTTTATTTTTTAGCAAATTCTTAATTTGAACTTTTATTTTTTATTTTTGTTAATTTAGTTTTTTAACTTTTTTTTTTATATTATATTGATACTTTTGTACTAATATTATTGAGTGTTTTCATCTATATTTTTATCAACGTCATTGCGGCATTTTCACTAAAGTTGTCAATGCTATTAACGTAAAATGAACAATATGGTGTGAAAAATAAAAATAAGCTAAGAAAATAAATTGACAAAAAATAAAAGATAAATAACTAAAGTAAAAATTCTCTAAAAGATAAAAGATTAAAGTTATATTTTAGACAATATAATATCTTTTTTAGGTCTATTAATTATTAAAAAAAGGTCTAAAATTCTTTTTTACCCTAAATTTTGAAATAAATGGAGTAATTACAAAAGAACTCATTAAGTAGTATTAAATTATAATTAAGTACTCCCTCTTTTATAAAGTATTTTTAGTTTTTAATATATCACAAACTAATACATTAAGAGAGGCTTTTCACTTGTAACTTTTTATTTAATTTTAATAAGATAATTAATAATTGAATGAAAAAATGACAGTGGAATAAGATAGAAAAAAATGTTAGTACTTAATTTTGTATAATTATAAAGACATTTTCACTAAAAATACATTGAAAAAATAATATTTTAAAAGATATTTAATAAATTAATTACCATTTCTTAGCAGTAGTATAATTAAACATATTTTTATAAACGATTTAATTTTAAAATTAAAATTAATAATGTACAAATGGTAGGAAGAGTAATGTTAAATCTTCCTACTAAATTTTCTTAAAAATTCTCCTATCCACTTAATTTTGACAAGTGTCATTTATCTTCCAAAAAGTAAATACTTAGTGGAGAATAGAAGACACTTATCAAAATTAAGTGGATAATAAGATTGGGTCTTGCTAGACAATGACCTAACGATACTTCTTAAAGTTACTAGAATAAGAAAATTAATTATAAGTGCACATCATTCTGTGCCTCGAAAATATAAAAAACTACATTTTTTAACCCTCTTTTACTATATGAGTTTTTCTAGCACAGGATAAGAATCTCCAAATAGAATATAAATTGTAAGCTACTTTTCATAAGTTATAAGCTACTTGAAGTAGCTTTTTATAAACTAGCTTTCATAAACTTATAAAAGCTATAAGTTAGTTGTTACCAAACACCTCTACTTGACAATAAACTACCGGTTATAAACTATAAACTCCTAAATAAACTATAAATTAATTTTATCAAACACATTTTAAAATTTAATAAGAAGATTTAACACTTCTATTGTTAAAGTGAAGGACAAGCATGAAGGAGGCAACTAACCAACAAGTCTCTCTTTCCCAGAGGAACCGACACAACACAAGGACGTGAGAGAGAGACTGAGAGAGAGAGAGAGAGAAACCTTGATTGAATGCTTCTGTCTTCCGAGTATCACTACTGTCTTTTTTTGTGTCATAATAATCAACCCAAATTATTGGGTTCAACAGTCTACACCGCTGACAGAGCTACGATATATTTTCAAATGACTAAACATGAAATTAAAATAATATTATTTTAATTTAAAGAAATAAAAAAATTGGAAGAGTCAATTCAAAAGTTTATATAAGTAAAGTTTATATAAGTATTGTTCTCTCGATTCTTTATTATAAGATGTTTTTAATTAATATTATATATTACACGTCAAGAGCGTGTGGTTTAAATGACATAAGGAGAAGTTTATTGAGTTGAAGCTGTGAGGTATAATTAGGAGTAGATTTAGGAGTAATGTAGTGAGTGTGTGTGTTTGGCCGATCAAAAAAAATTTCACATTACATGTACTAATAAAAGTAGTTAAGTTTAGTTAATTTTATTGTTTTTTTAAAAAATTATATAACATATCAATTTTATCTCTCATTAAATATTATGCTAACCAATCACAATTAAAGAGTATAAATAGTCAACACATTTAATAGGGGTAAATAAGAAAACAAGTAATAAATATTACATAGAAACTATAAAACATCTTATAAAAAGGAATATCAAAATCTTCTAAAAGACGTCTTATAAATAAGAACGGAGGGAGTATTCTATTAAAATATGAACACTTAAGTAAATAAGGTTTCAACTTCGATATAATTCGTTATCAGAACCATTAAGTTGTTTTAGTATGACTACGTACATGCTTTGCTGAGTATCTTGATGGTGTCTTTATACTATAGGTTTCATAGTCTCGTAGGTGTCCAAATACACTTATAACGGGATAATTATTGAGTCTAATAATGATAATAAAAATATTGTCGAGGGTTATAATTCGCAATGTTAAAGCCAATTATACAAATTGGAAAAAATGTCTGTGATCTAGTCCGATGACGGGTGTGGCTTGAAATTATGGTCGTGGTCCAACCTGGATAAAGTCCAAGTTGATTTCGAAAATTCCAGTACATTTTTTACAATGCGGGGGGCGAAGCCATCCTCTCAAATTAAAACTGGACAGTGAATCATTCTTGTCGAGACTTTATAGTATTAATAGTAGGAGTGATTACAAGAGTTCGAACCAAAAACCTGCTACTCAAAGGAGTAATTCTCAATGATCCAATCAACCTACTTGATGTCTTTTTGAATTAGAATTATCGGTAATTTTTTATCCCATCATTTTTAGATTTATTTATTCTCTCTCATCTTCTCTCTTCTAATCCAATGGTTTAGATTTGGATTAGAGCACCTTAAAAACAACCCTAATAGTATAGTTCAATTCCTATCACCACGTGTGGTTTGTTTCCTGGAACCTTCTACTGTACTGCATATATGAATATCAATATCAGAATCTATAATTGTGGTGCAAAATCCCATGATGCGTAGAGATTTGGGACCCTCCTAATAATTTCACCCCTTAACAATCTCAATCCTCGTATAAGCCCCCCTTACCAATTCTTTATCATCATTATTCATTACTACTTTAATACCACTAACTATTACTAGTAATTCATATGAATAAGACTCAACAAACTTAAAAAATTTATTATTTAATTAATAATGATGTTTTTTTCTTAGGTTAGATTAATTAGTTATCATGAGTATAAACTTTTTTTAACAAAATTAATTATTTGTTAATATAGATATATAATAATAGAATTATTCATCACTTCGATAATTTTTAAGTTTTAAAATGAATCTTCAACCATCAGTTAAGAATACTTGATATTAAAAAAGAGTAAGGCTATTATCCTGTATTTATTTTTTATTACCTTAATAAGTAATAAATAATTAATTGAATATGTTTCATATTTTAGAAAATAATAAACATTCAATTAATAAATAAGAAAGCTTACAATAATATTTAATAGTGAAAATTTAGAATTATTCACATGCATAGTAACATACATTTTGAAATTAATCTCACTGTTTTTTACTTTTAACTCGGGTTTAACTATGTGGTGCATGTGATGAATATATACAATATTATATAAGTTAAGTAGTCAGTTAATAAAAAAAATACTAAAAAATAATAATTTGTTAAATGAAAAATAGATATTTTGAAGTGATAATAATGTTATATTTTATTACTGTAAAACTTTTCATGGTTTTCAACTTTTCTAATATAAAACAAAAAATAAATAAAATTTTGCTCCGATATAAGCATATCTTCATTGATATAGATTGTGTGTCTGAGAGATCTCCAATCAACTGAAAGTTGTGTCCTTTTGTTTTTTCATATAATTTTTTTTTTCAAGTTTTAATTTATCTTTCGCATAGTTATGTTTTTATCATCAGATCCACATTTGTTTGAGAAAAAATAAAAAAATTCCCTTATGCTTTCACCTGTAATTTTTTTTTCTTCACCAATTAGTAATTCTTTTTTTAATATGCATTATATATACATGCTTTGCTGCATAAATAATTACTATAATTTCTTTCTTCACTGATCGATATTTGTGTCCTCGCGCGTGTTTGATGTGAAGTGTATTATTTACCAAAAAAAAATATAATATTAATTTTAAATTTTTGTATTGTATTATAATATCTAGTAACATTAATATATAGTGTTCTGGTGTCTATTACTCAAAATGTGATTTTGTTTTTTAGTAAGAACATCATGCAATCCCTTAGTATAATTTATAAAGTTTTCAAGCTTCAAAAATTACTACATTCATAAAGAAAATTATGAATTAATTAGCTAGCTCAAAAAGTTTTCCTGTAATTAACATGTGTCCTATATATAGGCACATTTAAAAAAAAAAAATCCTAATTAGTTTCTTTAGACTTATAATTCATTTTCCTTTGAATTGGAAACATGATTTTATAATTTGTTATCAAAGTTCATACAAAAATTAAATTCATTACATATGAAATTTTAGTTATATTATTTAATATTTCGATTTTTTAATGGTAAATTTATGGAAATAAATTATGAATATATTTTACATATTGATAATTCAAATATTTTAAAATTATAATTGATTTCATCATCTGCCAATCTTATTTAATAGGTACAATAGAAATTAGTGAGCATCAGATAATTAGATTATTGATTATTTTCAGTTGAAATAAAAGTATTGGTTTAAAATATCCTCATTTTTTTTATTAAAAATTGCCCTCCAACTATGTGATCTAAATTTTGGTATTGTGATTAAACTAACAGGAAAAAAAAAAATATTGTCTTGTTGTTACGGTCAGACAATATCACGAGCTTGAAACTTATCAATAATTAATAGCAAAATTATCATCACTCTAAAATATTTATTGTCATTTATTTGTAATTATTGTTAATTTAAATTTAATTCTATTCAATAAAATTATATTATTAAATATTTATTTATCAAAAATGTTATTAAAATACTTAAATAAGAATATACATATAATAGACGGTGATAACAACCTTACCTTAATTACGTATATTCGTATACTATTCTTCTTTTTTATTATTATTCATATTCTTGTTTTTTTTTTTAAACTTCATATTCATGTACTATTCTGTCGGCAGGAAAAAAAAAAAAAAAACAACTTTAACTAACTGTCGACCCTTTTTAACTAGCTATACTAAATTGGGGGATACGTCGTGTCTATTTATTACTGAAATCTAAATATTTTGTCAATAAAATAAATTTAAATTTTACCTTTTTTTCCTTATAAATTGGCGTATGTTCTTTCCCATAAGTATCACAAAAAACTCGTCTTGTGTAAAAAATATTATATATTAAATTATGCAAATGTTTTTTATACATATAAAGAATAAAGACAAATTCAGGATAAATAAAAGAAGCGGAGAGATGACTAAAGGTGTGAACTGTCACAAAGTTCATTCAGAAGACTATGTAACTCTCTTTTTGCAAATTAATTTGCCAACTGATTATTTTTTCTCAATGTATGCTCTAAAATCATACTCCAATCATAAGCTAACAATTCGTGAATGTCATAAACAATAATCTAATATTTGTGTAAGAAGAAAGAGGACCCTTAATCTTATTGACAACATTTAACAAACCTAAATGACAAATAAGAATTTAGAACTCCATTAACCAAGCTAACTTAAGGATTTTTTAAGAGAGAAGCTCTGTGTAAAGATTGATCGTAACTCTAATAAAGTCTCTATACACATGCACAAAATCACCCACCTCATTCCGAATGACACCACCAATCCTAGCCATACCAGGATTTAAAAGTGCACTATCATCTACATTAAGCTTATGAGCACCACCAAGAGGAGAAACCCACAAAATTATATGAGGAAGAACACTATTAGAAGAAGAATGATTTGCATGACAAACGATAAAATCCATACAAACTCTCCTAGCTTTTGAAACAACTTTATATAAAGGTCATATATCTTGAGGAAACGCAAAGATCAATTATACTGCACGTTGAGAGCATATTTGCAAACTGAGCATCTCTATAGGATAAAGGGTCTTGATATACAGTGCCCTAAGGGCACTAGTTAAGATTACTAGAAGTAGAAAAATAATTATAAGAGCACATTATTCCGTCTCTTTGGAAATATAAAAAACTACGCATTCCAATATATTTTTACTACATTTGGGTTCTTAAATAGTGCCCTTAGGACCTAAATATCATTTGCCTAGGATAAAATGTCCCCCTCACCTCCGAAGGTAATAGAATATCATTAAAGTCTCCAAGCATCACCTAAGGGATATGGATTGTTGATCCAAGCTCTCCAGATGATTTCAAAAAAGGGAAGGACAGCCGGGATAAGACTAGTATAAACTATCATGAAGGCTCATTCCATCAATCGTGACATAGCCTTGATCGCGACTGCTTGATGCATAGCATCAATAACCTAGAAATTAATATTCGATTGAGCTATCAATATCCATCTTTCTCTATTATGACCTTGAGTCTCTTAAATATTAATGGCTGAATACCTCAACTTAGTCCAAAAAGCGTTGAACTTTTGAAACGCAACATGAGTTAGCATTAATAACCTAAAAAATAATATTCGATTTAGCTACCAATATCCATATTTCCCCACTATGACCTTGAGTCTCTTGAATATTAATGGCTGAATACCCCCAACTTAGTCCAAGTTAGACCCAAACTCAAATTGTAAGATGGTATTAGAGTCTACCCTAGATTTGTTATTGGGTCCCCCGTGTTGGGTGTTATGTTAGTTCCATATTGTTTGGGCCACCAGTGTTTGTCCACGCTCCAGCTGTGTAATTATGGGCGTGTTGAAAGTCCCACGCCAGCTAGTGATATGGTCATCATTGAGTTTATAATGGTGTGACAATCCTCATCCTACGAGCTAGTTTTAGGAGTGAGTTAGACCCAAACCCAAATTGTAAGAGTCCACAAAGCGTTGACCTTTTGAAACGCAACGTGAGTTTTCAAAAGAGCAAAAATAGATGGACGAAATCGCTTAACAATCTCCCTATAAAATCGCTTTGCTTTATTACTCCCCCAATATTTTAAGAGAGCATAAAAAAATTATTAAACTCAATCATTAAATTACTTTTATTTTTTAAGAAAAACATAAGTTTTTTTTTCCTTATACTTAAGTGCGAAGGGAAGAGTAAAATTGAATTGTGAAGATTGGTAAATGAAAATTTCGAAGAAGATTGTTAATTAATAATTAATAATGCTAACTAAATTCAATCAATAATTAAACTTTTTGCTCAATAATGTGTTGAGTATATTTTTTTTATTACAACATAAAACTAAAAAACAAAATTAAAGTTTAACATATCAAATTCTTATCCTATCTAAAAGCAACAAAAATTTTAAAACAGCTAGACAAGTATCCAAAAATGTTAAAGGTCTCATCCTCCATTTTACCTTTCTTTGTTAACTAATTAATATAGGCATTAGATTTTCTGTAAATAATGATCATTAGTGACAATGTAATCTCAAGTAAGCAAAATCCAAATATCAATAATAATAATAATAACCGTGAGTCGATGTTTCCTAATTTCAAGTTCAAGCTTTGAATAGCAACTCTTCAATTCAAATTCTTATAAATACACTTTTACTTATAAAAAATAATACAAAATGATGAGGTAAATTTTCCCCTTGCTGATGTAATATTAAAGCTTTTAGAACTGTCCTGAATTCCTGATATGCAAATTTCTATTTTGGCTCCAACTGATTCGTTAATTAAGAAAAGGAAAAAAAATAAAAAAAATATGTGATGACGATGGGCCGTGGGTCGTCTTTCATTTTCAGTTGTGGGACTTCCATTCTTGGTGGTTAAAATTAATTGCATTGTATCATAAAAAAGAATTAAAAAAATATAAAAAAATTAATTGCATTGAGCTTGTTTCTGTTGTGTTTGTTTAGGAATAGTATCCAGGCATTCAATGTTTTGTTTCCCCAGATTCATTATACTGCTGCCATGCTCAGTACTCAGTACTACTCTTCATTTTCAACCATAAAATTGTTTTTACTTCTTCCCATTCTAATTTCACAAAAATCATTATTTTTTCATCCAATCTTTATTGTTTTTCAAAATAATTTAACTTTACTTATTCAATTTTATAAAATTATTTTTAAATCATTGGCTACATTATGTAGTACTCTCTCCATTTTCAATTATAAGAAAAAATAATCAATTTTACACTTATAAAAAAAGTTATTTTAATATTATTAGTTTCAAATACTGTAATAAATAATTTATTTTTCTAGATTATTCTCTATCGAATTTACTACAAAGAAAAACATATTTATTATAAATAGTAAATAAATTAATTATTAAAAATATTTTAGATATTTTTTATTAAATACAACCAAAATAGTTATATTTATTAATATAATTAATAACATAGAATTTTTCAAAAAAATTATTTATAATAAAAAACAGAGAGAGTAGTATAGTCACGTTTGTTCGGTAGTGATTGAAGTAAATTAAACATGTAAAGTCAATAATTAAATTAAATTGTTTTAAAAATTGTTGTGGGTAAAGTCAATAATTAGGCTTCTAGGGTTATGTTGCCCTCACAAATCTCAGTCTTCTTCGAAAAAACTTATGCGTAACTTATAAAAATAACTTATGGGTTCTTATAAGTTGTTTTTAGTTTTTTTTTATAAGCTTTTTGGAATAACTTATCAGACTAAACTGTTTTTAGCTTATTCAAGTAAATTTTACAAATTTGTTTATGAAAAAACTCTCATTAAAAATAGTTTATTACATAAGTTCTTAATTAAGCTGTGTACTCAAATGCACCCTAAGTCTTTTATACTAATCTCGGTCTTAAGATATGATTTTTTGAGTTAGGTATTGGTCTATAACAAAAATATAAGATTAATTTTAAAATTGAGTTAACTATCAATTTGGTCCTCCAAAGATTATCATGTCACCAATTTGGTGGCAAAAATTTGGTCCTCAAAAGAATTTTGCCACCAAATTAGTCCTCCAAAGATCACTTTGTCACCAATTTGATCCATCAAAGAACTTTGTCACCAAATTAGTCCTCTAAAGATTTAAAAGTCTACCTAATTAGTCCTCAAATTAGTCCTCCATCATGGACCAATTTGATATATTTAAATCTTTGAAGGACTAATTTGGTATACTTACACATCTTTGGAGGACTAATTTAGTGACAAAGATGATCTTTAGAGGACTAATTTAGTGATAAAATTCTTTGGGAACTAAATTGATGACAACATAATCTTTAAAGACCAAATTGATACTTAACTCTTTAAAATTTATAAAGTTTTAGACTAAAGAATTAATCTATCAATAGTTAAAATGTTTTCTGCCCCTTAAATGGGACGAAATTCTATCTTTTCCCTTATTAAAGGGTTTAAATTTAGCTCTCATAAAAGTTTAAATATTTTTATTTAGTCCTTATTTTTATGTAGGCTGGATTTAATATTTGCGTAAGTTTAAATATTTTGATTTAGTTCTTTTGTTTTTATTCTATTAAATATTCAATAATGAAGTGATAATATGATAAATAATGTAATATGAAATATTAGATAACGAGTCATATGACATGTGATGTCATCACTTAATTAAAAAAATTGACAATATTTAAGCTAGCAAGAGTTTAATCCAATCTGACACGCTAGCCTAGTCAATTCGATATGAAAAATATGGGTTGGTTCGTGTAAGAAATTTTTTAACTTCTTCTAAATCGGTGTCAGTCATTGAGTTCACTTTTTTAGACCAAACCTAACTCTCTTATTTTTATTTTTTTTATTTTACTAATTTAACTTAATATTTTTTTAAAAAAATTATTTAAAGAATGACATATTTTGTTGATTTTTTTTTAAAATGTCTTTGGGATAAATTCGATATTCAACTTCAAATCAACCCAATTATAATCGGATTGGATAAACTTAGACAAATAAAATAAAATAGCGATCTCAACCTGATCTAACGTAAATTTTTTTATTTGAGTTGAGTTCTATTTTTTTCCTCAAACTTAACCCCCACTACACCCATATTTTGAATTTGTGTGATTTCAAAAAAAAAAAAAGACACTAAATATAAACATTGTTACATCTTAAAGGACTAATGATACATTTTTGCCTTTTTGTTTGTTTGGTTTAGTTATATTTTTAATCCGTTAGATATAATAGATGTGTGGTTTTAGTTTCTTAAATTTTTTCAAGCGTTTTCAATCTTCAAATTTTCTAACGTGTAATTTTGGTGCATTTTACAATTCCCATCAAATTCTATCAAATCATCCCATATCATTTTCTTCGAGACATAGCCTAATAGCCTATATGTTCTGCTTAAGAAATCAAAACGACACCGTATTATTTGTTGGCGAAAAAACAGAGAGAGTATATAGTAGGATTGTTAGTGTGTGCTGTCATCAAAATCTGTGTGAAGCAAATGACCCAACAGTTTCACAAATCTTCTCTTTCCGAAGCAGAAGACCATTGGAACGAGGAACCAACCAAAAAGCTCCTCGAGCCACAAACACACAGCAATGAAAAAGTGTGGCGGAAGCAGCAGCGATAACGGTGCTATGGGGTTACTCCTTGTCCTATTCCCTCAAGACACCACCGCCGCCACCACAACCACCGCCGCCGCCACCATTGCCGACAAATCCACCAAGCTCAATTTCCCTTCTTCCTTACTCTCCAAAACCCAATCCACCATTTCCATTTGCGCTCTCCTCCTTTTCACCACTCTTCTCCTCTTTACTCTCTCCTCCATCCCCAACAACACTCCTCCCTCTCATCGTCGCTTCCTCCTTCACCAATCATCCCCCAATCTCCACCCTCCACGTCAGCCCTTCGCCCTCCAACGCATGGGTACTCTCTTCCGCAGAGGATCCCGCCCCATGCCCGATCTCCTCGTTTGCCACGTGTCCGACGATACCTCCCTCGACGACTTCCGCTTCTTCCTCAGACTCCTCTTTCGTTCTTCCCTCACTGCCTCATCCGACGTCGTTTTCATCTTCGCTTCTCATTCTTCCGATTCCAAGTTCGCTACCGTGGTTCGCGAAGAGAATGATGCTTTCTACTCTCTCCTTCGATTGAATTTCACTCGCTTCTTCCTCAAGGGACCCAAACCGGGTGAACCGGTTTGGGGTAAGAGTAGAATTGAGAGCAATTTCAGCGGCGAGTCGCTGAGTTATGGATCGGTGCTGAGTTTCGACGCGAGTGAACTCGACCCGGAGAACTCGCTATCCGGGTTTCTCGACCGAGTTCCGCTTAGTCTCCGTAGGTGGGCGTGTTACCCCATGCTACTCGGCCGAGTCAGACACAGTTTCAAACACGTTATGCTCGTTGATGTCAAGAGCGTGCTTCTTCTCAAAGACCCGCTCGGCCGAGTCAGGAATCGGGGTTCCGACTCGGTATTTCTCTTCGCGAAAACACAGCACGGGAAGAAGAGTCAGAGTCAGAGTCAGACGATTCAGAACGCGGTCCTTCCCGCCGTCGTCATGGGTGGCGCTCGCGGCGTGCGGCGGTTCTCCAACGCTGTGTTGGTTGAGATTGTTCGCGCCGCAATCCAGCACAAGAAGAAGAAAAACTCGGTGTCCGAGTCCGCGGTTTTGAGTCAACTCGTTGGGAACGAGTTTATGCTAAGGAGCAAGAACGTTAATTTGATCGCGTCAACTGAGTCAATACCCGAGGCGAGTCAACTCGCTGGCCACAACTCAGATTCTGCCACGTGGTTTTCGGGTTTCGCGATAATTCAGCGTGGTGTAAGTAATCACGATCTTAACGCCGTTATTAAGAAGCAGTTATGTTCTTCCATAGTAGATTCTTCTGTCTATAGAGATTGTTAACACATAGCAAAGTAGAACAATAAAACACGAAGGAGTGAAAAATTAAAAATAAAAAAATTGAAAATTCATATTATTATTTTTTATTATGAAGTTTTCGCTCTATTAATTCTGACAAATTTTGTTCCTGTTTGTACATATCCATCTTGGAATTATATTTTTGTATTTTATGGTTATGAGTGAGTAAATGGAAGAACTGACACAAAACTTGACCATGCAAGACGATGGAGCAATATTTATTTAATCATATTTGGTCAGGGTTCAATGGAATCAGAGCATGCCAATATTTTCTCTAAAATAGTTATTTAATTAATATATATTTTATTTGTTGTTTCATCCAAATGGAAAAACATGATATCGATAGATGTAAAAAAGTGCAAGAAAAATAAAGTGTGGAAAAAGAAAAAGAAGGAAAGTTCGTGCGAGGCAAAGATGAACAGGGAGCTGTAAAAGACATTGATTAATGCATGTGCTTGTGATCTTTTTGGCTCCGGCAATGCACGCGTTTGGCAATTAATGTAATATAATAAGCAATTTTTTTAAAATTCCAGCTAGTAAAAGCAGAAAATGCAGGAAAACGTGGTTATTACGCGTCTTTGATTTTTGGCTTTGCTAGCCAAACGAGGTCTTTTACTTCGTACAGCGTTAAAGCAGTTAAATCTGGGTTTAGTTTAATTAAGAAGGTTATTGGTTTCTGGATAATAGTACTACGTTCCTGATTTGATTTAATAATTAATTAATAAATTAAGAAAAGGATAAATTGGGAAATATGAGAAGTGCACATTGTGATGTGTAGGAGAGCTTGTTACGCCCATTATAGTTCCCTACTTCCCTTTCTCTTCTCTTAATGAGGTTACCAAAATTGAATGGACCCTAGTCGTTGACTTTTTACCATTTATGGTAACTTGCAAATAAGACTAGTGTCTACTTAGAACAGCAAAAAACAGAGTGGTACCAAGTGGGCTAGTGGCATTTTTTGTGTGTGTTAAATTAACATTTTGGGTCTTAGTTGTACTTAATTTTTGTTTTGGTTCTTACATATGTTTTTCGTTTTTATTTTAATCCATGTCATTATTTTATGGTGGTTCTTGTTGTTAAATCCGTAGCTTGATCACTGTAATCACCACTAGGGGTGTTCGTGGTGCAGATTGGTTCGGTTTTGAAGGAAAAATTCGTTCGATCTAATTATTGCGGTTTATAACCTCGTCGTCCGATCGGTTTTATTTCTAAATGATATCCGAACCAATCTTTTGCGGTTTGGATTGGATTGGTTTTTCGGTTTTTTATTTTATTTTTTTGAAATATGTTCTTATAAAAAACAGTACATATTCTAATTTTAATTTGTTAAAAAATATACTTAAACATTAATATTCTAATTTTATTTGTTAAAAAATATATTTAATATTTTTATAAAATTTAAAAGGAATGACAACTAGACACTTTTATGTAACAATAGTCTTTCCCTAATAACAAAAGTTAGATATGGTGCATATATTTAGTTCAACTTTTTTTTGTATAAATTATATATATATATATATATATTCAACAAACACTCGAACAATATTTACATTTAAAGAAAAAATCAAACTATACAAATAATATTTCAAGCACATCATTCAATCTTTAAAGAAGACATGAATAATATAGAAAATTTATAAATATATTTTAGTATATGCGGTTTGATTTGGGTTGGTTCGGTTTTGATAGGAGGAACCGAAATCCGAACAAAACCAATAAAATTATGCGGTTTTTTTGGTTTTCGGTTTTTTCGGTTATCAATTTTTTAGATCGGTTACGATGGTTTAAAATGGGTTGGTTCGGTTATGAACACCCCTAATCACTCGTGAATGTGTTGGAGCATAGCCATGCTCATAGCCGTCCAGCCCATAAGGGATTTGGCTTGCTCCTACAAAGACAGAAACAACAAGAAGACATTAAGCACATATCTACCGAGATTAATCATTACAGAGCTGACGAGTTCAAATGACACAAACACATACCTTCACGGCGGAGGCTCCACCCTTTGTAAAAAAGTCCCCATGTTGGAACTTAATCAAAGGCGACTGGAATCCCTCCCAGGCAGAAGAAGGAGTAGAGAAGGGCGCCATCAATACCGGATTCATCCCGGCTGAGGCCCCTTGGGCATCTCCAGGCTGGTCACCTACAAATTGAACTAAATGATATAATAAGGAGACAATACATGGTCCCTGCACGGCTGAAAATTCCAAAAGATAAAAGCATACCGGACTTGGTTGTACGACGACGTTTTGGCTGCACATTGGCCACTTCAGCTCCAGAGGATGGAGGAACGGATCTCTTAGCTGGAGAGGCTCTTCCGGCATGAGCTACGTCCGAGATGCTAATCCCGGTAGAAACTACCGGGACAGGTGCAGGAACCGGAGCAAGAGAAGGAGGTGGAATAGAGGCAACAACCTTCCCTTTTCCCTTGGCATCTCGCTTTTGTTTCTGGATGGCACAATTGGCCATGATCTCAACTGCAAAAGCAAGAAAGACACTTGTTAATGAAAACTGAAAAATAATCGACATAAAACGAAAGAAAACAGCATTCTATACTAAAGGACAATGCCCTACTTAAGCATGTCTCCTGGTCGCGACGAGATACTCCTATCATATCCTTACAATGGATGGGTATCCCCCCTTGCTCAACAAAGGCCCACAAATTCCTGAAGGTTTGTTGATCTTCCTCCTCCAGGAAGCCAATCTCCAATTCCTTCAAGGACAGCGACCTCTGAAAATGGTCCTCCGTCCAGTAGAGCGGGAACAAGGGCTGCTTATCCTTCCCCATCCAGAAGGGAGTACAATCTTTGGTCCGGGGGATGACTTTAACATAAATATCCCTATGGGCCTTGAAGGACTCTTCGTAAGGAACAAACAGTTGAAGGATCTCGGAGCGGTGACGAAGGGATACCCAATTTTTCCTTGCAGGACCGCGATAAAGACCAAAGATGTACAAGAATAAGGTCGAGGAACAATGTCAGCCTTGAGCCCAACAGAAAACTTCGAAGGTCTGAAGGAATCCCCAGCCGTTGGGATGAAGTTGGGTAGGAGCGAGATGGAGGTGGTGCAGAACTTCAATTTGAAGGTCAGAGAAAGGGAACCTAATCTTAAGTTGATGCCACAAAGACTCCAGCATCATAATATAAGAACCCTCGCCCTCAGAAGCCGGCGTGCAAATCCTTTCCTTCTTACTTGGGATAACCAATTTATGGTTTGGCGAAGGATCAGCTACGACGTTAGTCCCAGGAGTGTTGGGCCCATAATGAAAACATTTCCTCCAATGCTTCTCCACCTTCCTAAGCCGGCGATTATCCTTCACCGAACACTCCTCTCGGATAATATCCCAGGGAACCCACAACATTCCCCAAATATTCTTCAGCTCCAAAAAATCTAGAGGACATTCGATCCGAGGCTTAGAAGTACTGGGCTCTCCTGCCCCTCGTACGACAACTTCAAAGTCCCCGGCATCGGGCGAAGCCGGTACACCATTAGAAGATCCCGGAGCACCAAAAGCTATCGGGATGGGAATGTCACCCTGAGCAGATTCCATATCTACATGATCAGAGAAAGCAGAGTCAGATCCCGAGGATGAAAGGCTATAAGAAGAAGGAGCATATGCAGGGTTGGATTCAGAATCTAAGGAATGTGTCATAGACGACGGTATAGACTCTTTATCTTCTAAAGAATCCCCGGGATGGGAAGACTCAACTTCATCCCCCACAGGAATAAAATTAACTGGGGCACGACGATCTGAATCTTTTTCGACAGGGACAGAACTCTCGGAACTATATTCATCAGGAAGATGGGCTGATGCAAGAAGAAGAGCAGAAGACTCTGGGTTTAAAGTATTGAACGACCCATCCACACTCTGGGTAACTGATTCACCAATCTCCACTCGTCGAGAATACAATGGGTAAAACCAAAAATGGGAAGATTCACAATAGTCATGGTTGGCTATGGAGGGCGTACCTAAACAAGATTTTGGCTCATTAGAAGACCTATGCTTTCGAAGCCCCCTCGCAAAACTCTCAAGAAGCTCAATATCATTGGATTCCGAGGAAGAATCACTCGCCAACACGATAACATTATCGACCATTTTTAAAGAAAAGAAACTCAGAAACTACAACTAAATCCTAAAGAATGGGAAGGGGATAACAGAACAACCCAAGAATCAAGAAAGAATCACACAAATACAAGTTAATGAAGAGGAGAAGCAATACCTGAAAGAGGAGTTGGAAATGTTGCTAGAAAATAGATCAGGAAGACAGGCACGAAGAGGAAGAAGAAAAGTCTCAGAGCTCTCGATCACAGGAAATGAAAGGGCAAGAAGCGCGAAAGAGAAGAGTGAAAACTTGAAAAGGAGAAAAGAGGTAAAATGTAACGGGTGAAAAGAAATAAAGTAAAAACCGTCACATCACCTTAATGAACGTGGGGCCCAAGACCTCACTAATCATCTTGCACAGTGCCCAAAGTTGAGTGCGTGAAATACACGCGCCCAAAAAGAAAACCAATTGTCATCATGAGATTTCCAGAATCGCCATCTAACATCCACCCGACATGACGAATGAACTCGCCAACCTCTCCCAAGAAGAGCTTGACGACTTGGGGGGCAACTGTTGTGGACCAAAATAATGGCATCCCGGATAGACGCTTACATGCCGGGTCAAGTAGCCACCAATTACCGTCAGCATCCCGGTAAGTTGGGTGCGGCCTATTATCAAGGCCCAGTTGATGAGGACTGGGCCCAAGCACAGATCCTGACCCAATACGGACCGAACTTAAGTCATTTACTACACTCTATAAATATGATCATAATGCAGGTACATATAAAATATTATCACATATACAAACCCTAATTTGCTCACTGACTTGGGCGTCGGAGTGCTTGCAGGTGCATACCACCGCCGCCGGAGCTGAGGACCCAGAAGTAACCCAACTGCCCTTTGTTGATCAAGAAGATCATCTTGCTCGTCCTACGTTCCCGTAAGGTTAGATCACAACAATAATGATGAAACATTTATCTCCAATAGAAGGTAAAATAGTAAATGCAAATTTAATTCTACCTTGATGTTCTAAAAAGAAAATAAACTTCATATAACTTTTTATTTGAAACAATATATCATTTATTCATTGATTTAGTAGAGTTTGCTCATATTAATTCTTGATAATTTTTTACCATTTAGTTCTTAACATTATACTTTGTGATACAGTTTAGTCTTTACCGTTTAGTTTACAATGAAAATTGTTAAGGTTTTGAACTAAATTGAGCTTCTTCAAAAAATGAGATTAAATTAAACTTTCAATAACAAATTAAGAATCAATATAAAATAAAATTAAGGATGTTAATTATACATTAACGCATGAATTAAAATACATCATAGAACAAAAAATGCCAAGAATTAACGGGAACAAATCCAACAAAATCATGAACTAATGTATCCCTTTAGTTTTTTTTTTTCTTCTAAAAAACCAAAGAAAATGATATGGAAGGAGTAAATGAGAATTTTTGCTAGGTATGGCACATGTATGAAAAGAGATCAATGATGCACACGAAAATAAATATTTATTTGATATTACTAAAATAAGGACGTTTTGCTTAGCAACTGAAAAAGAAAAACTTTCAAGTTAGGATTTGTCCATAAATGGCTGATATTTTTTCCCTCTTACGGGCAAAGGAACAGGGGAACCAAACGGGTTCTCCTCTGTTTTTTTATTTCAGATTTTGCATATAAAAATGGTAATTTAAATTGGTATTTATCTTCATTTATGCTTTTCCTTCTGATCGGTTTTGAGACCCAAAATATTTGCTCTCTCACCTTATAAAGTAATTCACAAATCCATTTATTTGTTTTGATGAAAAAAAAGTAGTTCAGAGATGCATACCATTGTGCTAGAAATTACAGGCACACTAATTCACATCACAACTTGGAAACATGAGAACGTAGAACAATTAAAAGAAAAATGGGTCTGGTTAAATAAGGCCGTATTTGGTTTACATTTTTATTTTCTGTTTTTATTTTTTGTTTTTAGTCTGTTTCTTATTTTCTGAAATTTTACAATGGAAAAATTGAAAATGCTGACAGATTTTTATTTTTAGCATTTTCAATTTTTCCTTTGTAAAATTTCAAAAAATAAAAAATGAAAACAGGAAATAAAAATGCAAACCAAACATTCCTTAATGTTTTCAAGATATTTATTAAGGTTATAGAATTAAAAAAATAAATTTAAGGGCGTATTATTCCATCACTTGAAAGTACAAAAAAATTACATTTTTAAATTGGAGGACTAAATTTGGTGACAAAGTTCATTGGAGAGCAGATTTGTGACAAAGATGATCTTTAGAGGATTAATTTGATGACAAAATTCTTTGAAAGACTAAATTGTTGACAAGATAATCTTTAAAGGACCAAATTGATAGTTAACTCTTTTTTTTACTATATTTAATTACTTAAAAAGTGATTTTTAAGACACTATTTAACATTTACGTATTTACAATTATTTAGTATGACACTTTTTTTGTTGTTGTAGACCCACTTGAAGAACCTTGATTGGTTAGTGCTCATGAGTTAGGCAACACCAAATATTGCAATCAAGATATTGTGTGGTTTGATTTTTTGAACCCTTAAAAGGTCTGATTTATTACTTTAAAAAAAATCAAAATCATACTTTAAATTAATGAATAAATTTACGTTACATAAATTTTTCACATTTATATTATGTATGGTAAATAACACCATGTTAACTTGATTTATATTTGACGTGAGACTTGAACATTGAATAGATATCCCATCTGGGTTCCTTTTAGCACATATTGTTTCGACACAAGTGGAGGAAGCATTGAAAACCGCAACAAAGATTTATATTCTACTTTGAATTCTTAAACTTGACAATTTTGGCCCTTTTGTTTATGATTTTAATTTGGTCAAAATTATTTTTGACTAAAGTTAAAGGGTTCGTTTGGTTTAGATTTTAGTAAAATAAGAAGTGAAAAATACACAAAACGAGACAAAAATCAATGGTTGAGATTATTAATGCACAAAAATCGAGACAATCGAATAGAAGTAAATAATTTTAGCTTCGGTTAAAAGTGACTTTGACCAAACTCAAATTCAAAACAAACCGACTCAAAAATATTTACTTCTATTAGATCGTCTTAATTTTTGTGCATTAATAATTTTAACTACTGATTTTTACCTCAATTTATACGTTTTTTACTTTTCATTCTATTAAAATCTTAACCGAACGGATTCTTTATCCTTAAAAAGACATCTCAATAAATTGAGGAGGAGTATAACTAATAAAATGTTTGTTATCTCGACTCCTACTCGACGTGGAAACATATTTTAAATTTTAGAACAATTAGTTAGTTGATGGCTTAATGTGTGAAGATAGGGCCAGAAAGGAACAAATTGTGAGATGGAGCCAACAATAGGATGAAATAAAGCTTTTTCGATAAGGTTGAAGTAAGAACTTGGATGCTACAACATGTATCTTTTTATTTTTAAGGTGAAATCCAATTAGTCACCGACACCAATAATGGGCTACTTGTTGCAGCAAAATTGCTATATTACAACAAAATGTAGAAAAATACACATAGACTTGCACTCAAGTAATAAGAGCATTTTCATTGCTTCAATTCTACCAACTTTACTTAATAAAGTTATTTTTGTTGCTTCAATTATCTCTTGTTATTTTATACAATTTAAGCAATTTGTCTCTCTAATTGTGTAATTAACTCAACAAAACTAATTAAATACACATAAATTACTCACTTTAATTGTAATTAATTGGACAATAAATTGGGTTAGACATGAGTACTTGCTTATAAAAGTTCACATTGCTTATATAAGAAGCTAACATCATCGGATTCAAATCAGATATCCCCAAATCATATCGCACTAATAGAATATCGCCACGTCATTGAAAATATTACCTTTAATTTTAATATTAAATTTCCCAATAAAATTTTTTTATGACGTATCAATATTCTATTAGTAAGACATGATTGAAGACATGATTTAAGAACACGTAATTTGAATCCTCATCGTCTCCAATGGAATAACTTAGTTAAACAATTGTTCTCAACTTTATGGAATTTGTTAAGCAACTTCCTCTAGAGATATTATGCTTTAAGGAATTTTTCACATCTGAAAGTTGTGTAGGTTATGTTGCCAATTAGTGATTGATTTATGTGATATGTAATTAATTTTCATTAAATAAGACCTTTGATTTAAGTCTTGTTAATGGAAAAAAAAATCCCACGAATAGTATTAGTCCTGCCATGACATAGATATTTTCGATCAAGTAAAATTGTCTCCTGACTTATAGAGAATAATGTTATTAAATTACAAAACTTCTCTGCATCTTATGCATAGTATGAATACATTCTTGAGCTACGAATAATTTATAACTGCGGCTAAGTTCAGTGCTGATTTTGGAATCAGTTGTGGTTTAATGTAGAACCACAAGTAAAATTGGTTTCAGCCGTGGTATTAACCGCCAGTAAAGCCAACAAACACATGTAAAATGCTTTATTTTTTTGTTTTTTTGTTTTTCTGGGATTAATTGTGATTGATTTATAATTGCTAGTAATTTAACCTTTGTTTTAATCTTGATTAACTACCAACATCACGGCTAATTATTTTTAGCCTTGATGATTACACTTTTGGTCTTCATAGTTTCTTAATTATTTAATTTTGTGTCTTATAGTTTCAATTGAGCAATTTTAGTCCCTATAAATTTAAAATGTGAAAGTTAGATTCCGAATCCAATTTCCACTATTATTGTATGTCAGTGACACTACTAATGACAAAAAGAAATTTATCATAATTCTTATCACAAGTTTTTGTAACGTTAGTAATTAGTCGTTTAAGTTGGACGACGGAAATTGAACCTCAAGATTTAATTTTACATTTTTTTTTTAAAAAAAGTGTCAATTTAATAAATAGTTTACAAAATGCCCAAACATGATTATAGTTTTAATTTGACTAATGTTAGGATAACAATAATAATTTTCAAATGGTGGATACATTGAATGGACAAATTGTTAGATTCATTAAAGGGGTAGTTCAATTGATGAGAAAATGAATGAGTGGTTCATTGGATGAGAGAATGCATGAATAAGATTAATTCATGAATCTTGAAGAGGTTTGATTATTTCAAGGTTCTTGGAATTGTAGGATGAATTAATTCATCATGGAAGAAGCCACCACAACCACTATATAAAGGAGATTTGTGAAGAGAAGAAATCACCACCTCAAGTGAGGAGGATGTCTATGGAGAGAAGAATTACCACCTGAAATGAGGAGGAGGCCATATGGAGAGAAGAAAAGATATACACCTCTTGTTGAGGATGGGGTATCAGAGTGGGAGTGATATCATTCCTTGAAATTTTGAGTGGGAGACTTGAGTTTATAGAGTGATACATTATTTTAGGAGATTTTACTCGTTTGTCTAGAAAACTTGTAATTACTGTAATCTTTGTTGAAATAATGAAAGCCTTATTGAGATGATTATGTGAATATAGGCAAGAAGTGCCAAACCACGTTAAATCTTGTGTGTCTTCTACTTTGTTTTATCTATACATTGCATGTATATGTGTGCTCTCATCTTTAGTTCTTAGCGCTTATGTGTGTGTTCCCAACAACTAATCACCCGAGTGTAAGATAATGTTCATTTTCTTATTCTAAAACATATTTATAAATGAACCAGAAAAGTGAAATTAAACTGAAATAAGTAGTGACCTAAAATTAGTTCTTACAATTTGGGTTTGGGCCTAACTTAATCCCAAAAGCTAGCTTGTAGGAAGAGGTTTGCCGCACCCTTATAAACTCAACAATGGTCATATCACTAGTCGATGTGAGACTTCTAACACTCCCCCTCACGCCCAGAACTACACAGCTGGAGCGTGGACAAACACGGGTGGACAAACAAACGGGTGACCCAACAATACGGACTAACAAACACCCAATAACACACCCAACAACATGGGGCCCAACAAATGGATCTAGGATAGACTCTGATACCATCTTACAATTTGGATTTGGGCCTAATTCAATTCCAAAAGCTAACGTGTTGGAGGGGGTTTGTCGCACCTTTATAAACTCAACAATAGTCATATTACTAGCGGATTTGAAATTTCTAACACTAGTCTCCTTTGAATTTAAGGCCCAAAAGATTAACACACCAATTTTCTTTTTGAAAGGAACAAATTATTGGTTATTATGGAAAAATTCAGCTGTTATACAAATTATAGTGCGCATTAACTTCCGTGTTTCTAAAGCTTTATATTTCCTTTTTGACTATCTATATCAAAAAAAAAAAAAAAAAACTATACATATCAAAAAATATTTCTATTTTGACGTTAACTTGAAAGATTCTGCATGCGTATGTACGTCTCATTCTTTCTTTCAACCATGGAAAGAGTTTTTTAATTTATAATTACCTCAAATTAATTGGGTTATTCTAATTCTAATTATCTGTTCTAGTCGCACTTATTTTCACATATTCCAAAAATGATTAATTATAGCAAATTTGATTTTACACATATTTTCAGCTCTTGCAAACTTACGCATCAGAATGAAATGCGTGTTAAAATATTTTCAAAGTGAATATCAAAGTGATAAGGATATATTCTTTTATCTCTTGCAAATTTTCGTATAATAATGAAATGCGTGTTAAAAAGTCTCAATCTATATATACGATAAGCATTAATAAAATAAAACTTAATTAAGTATTTATATATACAATAATATCTTATTAAAAAAATTATTTATAAATAAAATTAAAAAATTTAATTATTTGAATAAGTTATAAGCTTTCCTGAAAAGATATACAAGAATCTAATCAAGAAGTAGTCAATCTGAAAACAAATTTGCTTCAAGTGCATTTCAAACTAGAATCACAGGTTATTGAACTTTCAAATTTCCAAGATAATGATCGAACTACGTCAAAACTAAGTGATATAATTGATAAGGATCTTTCATTTATCTATTATTAATTAATAATTAATTCAATTAATTAGTCGTATATAACACCGGTAACTTATTCAAGCAAAAGTTTGTTTTATTTTTATGGTTAAAATATAGTTTTCAAGTTTTGGTATTTATCTTTAAAGAATTTTTATTTTAGTTATTTATCTTTTATTTATGTCCATTTAGTTCTTCATCGTTTTATTTTTCACACTATATTAATTAGTCTTCTTACAATTTGGGTTTGGGTCTAACTCAATCTCAAAAGCTAGCTTGTAAAATGAGGTTTGCCACACTCTTATAAACTCAACAATGACCATATCACTAGCCAATGTGGGACTTCTAACACGTCCCCTTACGCCCAGCACAACACAGTTGGAGCGTGGACAAGCACGGGTGGACAAAAAAACGGGTGGCCCAACAATACGGGACTAACAAACACCCAATAACACACCCAACAACATGGGGCCAACAAACGGATTTAGGATAGGCTCTGATACCATTTTACAATTTGGGTTTGTGCCTAATTCAATCCTAAAAATTAACATTATTGATTGCTTTAGTGGAAATGTCACAATGACGTTGAAAAAGATGTAGGTGAAGTATTAACGCAAAAAGACCATTATGATATGGGAAAAAATAATAAAGGACTAATAAACTAATAAAATAAAAAAGATCAAAATAAGAGTTCACTGAAACATAAAGGACAAAAGTTTTATTTTAACATATTTTTACTATTGAAGTGTTTAGTAGCGTGGGATATTAGGTCAAGTAAGCTTGTGTAGGTCTGTTTGATAAAATTAGTTTATAATTTATGACTTATGACTTACATTTTATAGCTTAACTTATGACTTATAGCTTATAGTTTATGAGTAAGTGAAGATGTTTGGTAAAACTAACTTATAATAAGCTAAAATTATGTCAAATGACTTAAAATGACATAGTTATATACTAATATCTTAATGAGAAGTCCAATTAATTAGGGATAATAGATATCATTATTCAAAAGAGATAAGGATAGAATTGGAAAGAATTATTGAAAGCTACTTTTGATAAGCTATAAGCTACTTCAAGTAGCTTTTCATAAGCTAGTTGTCACCAAACTCCTCTACTTATCCATAAGCCATAAGCTCATAAATAAGTTATAAGCTAGTTGTGTCAAACACTCTTAGGCACCGTTTGACCCGGCTTATTTTGAGCTTATCTTCTACTTATAAGTAAAAGCCCGGCCAAACAAAAATATTAATAAGCTCTTTAAATTTTAAGTATTTTTTTTAATGAAGGAAAGAGAGAAAAAAGAGCTTTAAAATAAGTCACACAAATGAGCTTTTGCTTATTTTCTAATCTCTTATTTTCATTAAACTTTCACCAATCACCATAATCAAGACCGGACCGCCACCCACCGCCACCGGCCACTGCCCGCAGCCACCCTCCACCACCCTCCGCCGCCCCCGCCACCGGACCACCGTCGCCAGTCAATTTATTTATTTTTTTTAAAAAAATGAAATTGCCAAACAGCTTATGACTTTTTTTTAAGTCTTTTATTTGTAGCTTTAACTTAAAAGTAGCTTTTAAGAGAAAAATAAACTGGGTCAAACGGTACCTTAAGCTATAAGCCATAAGTTATAAGCTAATTTTACCAAATAAAGTCTTAATTTAATAATTGATTAAGGTTGTGTATGTTTAGCAACATTAACTTATAACTTATGATTTATGGCTTATTACAATTTATGTTTTATGGCTTATAGTTATGTAGAGGTATTAAGTAAAATTAAATTATAAAATAACTAAATTATATTTGTTAAATAACTTAATATGACGCGTTTTTTTTTTTTTTTCAATGGCATCCCTCTTTTTAAAACACATAAATTTGTATAGGTTTTTCTTTTTTTCTTTTTAAAGAAAATACGTGGCATGCAAGAGTACTGCTTTATAATTAACTTTGGGTGGTCTATGTTTGTTCGAATATTCCTGAAGATTACCTTATGACTACACAAAAATTTAAGGTAACTTTTGATAATATACATAATAGAATGAAATAGATTAGAATAGAATAGAATTGTGTTCTGTGTTTGGTGACGACTATAGAACATAACATGATTATATATATTATTTTGTATTTATTAAAGATTAAAATATAAAAATATTTTTTTTATAATACATATAAAATTTTACTTGATAGAAAGTATAAAATTAAAGAAAAATAAAATAATATATTTTTTATTTTTTTTTTATAAAAATTATGAGTATAACTAAATAATAATTTTAAAATAGAGCTAAATATCAATTTAGTCCTCCAAATATTATCATGCCAATAATTTGGTCCTCTAAAGAATTTTGTCACCAAATTAGTCCTCCAAAGATTACTTTGTCACCAATTTGATCCCCTAAAGAACTTTATCACCAGATTAGTCCTCTAAAGATAAAAGTCTACCAAATTATTCCTCCCATCATGGACCAATTTGATATATTTAAATCTTTGAAGGACTATTTTGGTATACTTACACATCTTTGGAGGACTAATTTGGTGACAAAGTTCCTTGTGGACCAAATTGGTGACAAAGATGATATTTTGAGGACTAATTTGGTGACAAAATTCTTTGAGAGACTAAATTTGTGACAAGATAATCTTTGGAGGACCAAATTGATAGTTAGCTCTTTTAAAATATATTAATTTTTGTATTAATATTTTAAGAAAAAAATTATTAAACACAAACTTCTCTCAATAAATACAATTATTAAATATATTTTTAAAAAATATTTTTTGGTCGGAAAAAAATAATATAAAGTTTAAGGAATTTAAATATATATTATTTTGTTAATAAAAAATGGCTCTATGAAAATAATGATAAATTTTCTGAGTGTGTTCTGTTACGTTATCTTCCGTTCTACCTTTTTCAATGAAATCAAACTCTACCATTCATTTGTTTCAACGTCCTGTTCCATTCCTCTTGACTGATGTACAAAACAGAAAATAGTACACAATATCCTGTTTTGTTCTATTCAAACACGTCTTTCAATTGTTACTTAAATTTCGGTTTAGGGTATTATGCACTTTTGCTTTTCTGATCAAAGAAAAGAAAAAACAAAACTTTCAGTGTCTTGCGATGGCTTAAATCTAAACAAATATGGCATTGACGTGCAAACAACATTTCCTAAAGTTAATTTATTTTAACTACAAAGATTGCACGTAAAAATATTATTTGCATATTTGAATGCTTTAGAATATACATAGGTTAATTAACTTGTTATTAGGCCATTTTCTGGTAGACCTTTTAATTGTGTAATTTACTTATTTAGTTATGTGTCGATATATTCTGTTAATTAATTTCTGAATTATATCATTTTACTAGTATTGATATCTCATTGTAGTAATAATTTTTTCCTTACAAGAAATGAGACTTTGGCTTGGGGTACGCATTTCACATGATTTGAGTAAATTATCAATGGAGTTGCCTTTCTTTGACAAGAGATAATAAATTCAAAATTATTACTTCCAGATAGAGAACAAATTCTGCATGCCCATCACTAAAAGAATTTCGCATTAATGGAATAACTTTTAATCATGTACATATTAATGTAAATGAATATTATACATATATAAATTTAGTTTAATTTAATTTGTAATATATATTATTAATTTTAATTTTAATTTTAATTTTTTAGAGACTCTAAAAAATTTAATTAATGTCCAAAACCAAAATATTTGCATTACGTTATGTCTATTGAATTTATATAAATTTTAAAAAGAAGTAGCTAGGTTACACAAACTAATTAACAACCATAAAAGAATTATTAAATACAATCGCAAATAAATTTTGAATTAACTTGGGTCCTTATTAAGGCTTATTTTTTTTTATTGGCTAAAGTGTGTCCACATGGGTTCAAACTAAGAATCTGCTACTCAAAGTAGTACTCTTCAACCATCCGGCCAACCTATTGAATGCCTTATTAAGGCTTATTTGGTGGACAAGATAAGATAATGATGGATAGACTAGAATAAGAGTGTTGGATAAGAATAAGATATGATATGAGCTGATAACCTCTTATCATATTTAGTGTTTGGTGTGTTTACGAGATATCAGAATAGATAATAATAATAATAATAATAATAATAATAATAATAATTAGTATTATTATTATTATTTTATTAAGGTTTTTGCTAACTATTATCCTTATGGCAATGGATAAGCAACCTATAAATAAAAATTAATAATAAAAATCATAATTAATGAAGATGTACTTGTAGTATTAAATGTTATATATTTTGATAACTAATTTCTATTATTATTATTATTATTATTATTTTCATTATCATTATTATTACTATTATTATTAGTATTATTATTATTATTAAATGTTAATTTTAGAAACTGTTTATTCTTATCCTGTTGGCCTCTAATCCGACTCTTTCCTCAAATAATTATCTGCACTATAAGAGTAAAACAACATAAGTTATCATATCCTGTTAGCTTATTAAACTGCAAATTAACATATGATAAATTATCATATCTTGAGTTTCTTATCTTGATCATCAAATGGACTCTTATTAATTAACAAAATTTCTAAGATAAAGGAAAAAGTTGATGAAAATTGCTAGAAGCATTTCTTGATAAAAAATTGTTGAACAAAAGCATCCAATTTTTAGTGAGAAAAAAAAAATTCCCATTTTTAACGAGGTTGTAGAAAAATTAACTAGTGATGAATTATTGATTTTTTTGATATAATTAAAAGTATTTTACTAAAACTATATAGTATTTTTTTAGTGTCAACTTGGCTGGGTATAAATCAGTGTCACGAGGCTATGAATGCATACTAAAGTATATATTGAATGATATTAGTTAAATGTGTGAATCAATCAATATAAATTGTCCATTATGATTTATAGTATATTTTTAATAACAATAATATTATGTAGGGCTCCTAGGTTGCTTATCCTAAACCTAAAGGGTAGATTCATGTACATATTAATTGTCAGCATCCCATCCACGGGTGGCTCATGAAACTTATTAATTAAGGATATAACTCTTTTTTAATTTGTATAGCTATATATAGCTGTTTAATTAATTATATTCCCACCTAACTCTCCCATATCAAATACTACACTCTTTCTCACTATATAATAATAAAGAGAAATAATTAAATTAGAAAAATAAAATAATTAAGAGATACCCAAATTGATCACAATATATATAATTTAGTTGTTTGGATTTGGGACCAACCCTATATATAATATTAAAAAATGTTTAAAAGGCCAGGACCAATAATAATGTATGTGATGGATAAAGAAAAGTTTAATTTGGATTATTCGAAGAACGTACATAAATAATAGTATTTGAACGAAAAAATGAAAGATAACGTTGATAATGTTTGAGGTCTATCGAGGATAACAATTAACAGACGTTGGCTAAAGACTCGCTTGGAATTTGGATGATATATAATAGATGTGTTAAAACGGGCTACTCGGTTTTATTCAGACATGTCTATTTAGGTGGTGGATTTTTTTGGTCCGGACTTAAAACGCCTATTTTTAGGTGGGAGAGATTGAGACCACTCAATTTTGAAAATCCTATTATTCCTTTCCCTTGATATATAAAAATCACAAATCTATATATTAAAAAGGATGATGCTACTCTCAATAGGGATGATGCTAATCCCTCCCACCATATTCGATTTCTCATTTTAAAACTCCGGCCCGACCCTATGCGGGCATCAAACTTTTTCGAGTAGCCCATATTTATATTATTAAAAATAATTATCTTATAATTTCTTACAAAATATAGTCCTATTTTTTTATAAAAGTTATTTGAACAATAATCCGTAGAACGTTTTAAAAAAATATAGTCCTATTTAAAAAAAACTATAGTGTTTTTCATTAATTGTTCATTCATTCATGTAAATAATAATCTGTAGAAAGTTTTGAATAATATATTTCTTATGCTTTTGTTAATTGTTCAGTCATTCATGTAAAGTAAAAATCTGGAAATCAAGTATTTTAGCTCTTAATACTTAATGATAATTAGAGATATATATATTCGAATTTAACAAGTTAAAAAGCCTCTTGTAAAGTTATGTTTACAGTAAGTTCTATCATTTTAAATTTTTGATAGCGTTTGTTTATTCATTTAAGATTTTTTTTTAAGATAATGGGTTGAGCTGTTAAGTTTGGGTTAAAAAACTATTATTTTTTTTGTTTCTATAAAATACTTGCATTAATATAATTTTAAAAAAATAAAATGGGTGGGTAGTCCGAACCCAGCGGGCTTTTTCAGCCCGAGTTCTTTTTTTAGGAGCTTTGCGGTTCGGGCTAAAAACACCCGATTTTATTCGGGTTCACATTTTCAATACCTAAACCCTCTCATTTCGACGATCTATTCGTACTAGCTCTAGCGAACCGACCCATTTTACTAGCTTTAGATACATGGGAACCAATTACTGAAAATTGCATGAAGTTTTTTTTTTTTTTTTTATAAGTCAAATATATCAGTTCGAATCAAGAAATTATTACTTAAAACTAAGTTTCAATGGTGTGGGGTTAAAATTGCATGAAGATTAATTTGAGTACATATGCTCTTTATGTTTCTTTTGTATGTCTATATTAAGAGAAAAAAATTATTTCTATTTATTCATTTAATTTTTATTTTAATATAATATTAATAGTAATTTTATTAATTTGATTCTTATATTTTAATTGAACTACTAATTAGTGTTCTACTAATGAAACAACAAAATAAGACAATGAGAAGGATATTATAGAAATTTTAAAAATTATTTTGTGAAAAACAAAAATTAAAATTGCATGATCTTTAATATGCATATTTAGGAAATATAAAGAATAATATATAGGCGCACACGCACACTACCTTAAAGAGAGAATCGGGCTTTGAAGCCCAATAGAGAGCAACATTTGGGAGTAGGATAAATCTATCTACTCTCAATCGATTAATTTTTTAAGAAATGATAAAAGAATTAGTGCATGCAGATACCCACAGGTACTCGTGATGAGTACCCATATAATAAAAACACATCATTTCTTTATTATAAGACATTTTTAACAAAATTACATGTATTAATAAAAGTAATTAAATTTAGTTAATTTAATTGATTTTTTAAAAAATTATATAATATATCAATTTTATCCTTCATCAAATACTGTGCTAATCAATTACAATTAAAGAGTATAAATAGTCAATATATTTAATAGGAGCAAATAAGAAAACAAATAATAAATGTTTCATAGAAACTATAAAACATCTTATAAAAAGAAATATAAAAAACTTTTAAAAGACATCTTATAAATAGGAATGGAGGGAGTATTATAATATTTAATAAAAATAAAGATGTTTAAAGTGCTTTTTTTTCTATAGGTCAAACACACTTCTAAATCTATTCTACTGGGGATCGAACCCCTCACCTTAAGCTCAAAAGCTCCTTCTTATATCATTTGAATTATAAACTCTCCGCTTTTAAAAATGTTTAAAGTGCTTTTAATTAGTGTGAGTTATAACAATGGGCTCAAGTCTTTATATAGGGTTTGGCTTCCCACCACCTTTCCATCCTAGCCAATATGAGAATAATTAGGTGTTTATTTGAATCAACTTTTAATTGTGGGGTAGTACTCGCAACTACGCCATCTTGTTTATCCCTTGTTATGAAACAAATAAAGGAAAGACAAAATTATTATTTTAATCTTTTAACTTTTATGATTGATCTAATTTCATCCTCTAACTTTATTTTGATTCATTTTCATATTTCAACTCTTTGTTTTGGTTCACCCTCTTCGTCAATTATCCGTTAAAAACTAATGCTGGAAGGCTAATGCTATTAAGCTTGACCACGTGTCACTGTGTGATTGATTCATAAATAAAATAACAATAATAATTCAAATTTTAAATTAAAAAATAGTTTTAATTTATTTTTTTTAAAAAAATAACTTTCTCATCTTCCTCATCCCCTCCTCACCTCCACCCAATCCCACCTCTGCAATTCCGGTGACAGCTCCACCACCCACCCCCACAGCTCCACCACCCACCGGTCCTCATCACCACAATCTCCTCCACCTCCAACATTTTCAAACCTACCAACACTATCACCACGTCACCGCTACCAAATCCTAATGTTGTTCGGAGTTTGGAAAGAGAAAATGGACTTTTTGTTTAGATGAGAAAAGAATAAATTAACAAATATGGAGATTCTATTCGAAATAACTATATGATATCTTCCACCGGAGTTAAGAAACAACAATCAAGAAACATGTCAAATATGATTATAATCTAGAAATTCAATGTAAAAAAATAGTTTTAATATTTAGCATATCAAGATGAGATCCTTGCTGACGAAGAAGAAGAACAAAGGCTAAAAGAAAGCTAAGATAAATCAAAAGGACATATGTAACTACTGCAAAAACTTGGTAATCGGAACTTGCAAGAAATGCTATCTAAGAACAGTTGGAAACCTATTGCTGCTACTGTCTAAGAAGGTTCTTCAACAAAAAATGAACTTGTACTATCCACTGTTGACAATCATTAACAATCTGTAGATCAGTGGGTACTAGACTGGGGCTGTTCTTATCATATGAGAAGAAATGTGGAGGAAATGTGTTGATAAGAAAAGATATGGAATGCAAGACAGTTGGGATTGGAACAATTCAATATAATTGATGGAGCATTGCAAGAAGTGAAGAGAATATTCAAATAGCTAAGAGGAATTTCCAACTTTGGTCTCATCTATGGAGCTAATACTGATTGCTATCTACCAGGATACTCAAATAATGGAGACTATTTTGGTGATTTGTATGTAAGAAGATCAATCACTAGATATGCCTTCACACTTGTAAGCTATTTGGTGAGTTAGAAGGCAACTCTCATACCTTTAATTGCCCTATCTACAGTTTAAAGATCTAATATTTGACCTTGGAATAACAAAAGAGCATGCACTATTTAAATAAAGCAATAACATATTTTTACATTTTAAAAACTATTAGAGCTAACTCACAGAAATAAATTGATCTAAATAAATACAAAATAATCAATATAAAAAGAATTCTCAATTGAATGAGTATTATCATCACTAAATTAATTTGTCAATTTTTTTCACTATAACATAATCTTACTAAATAAAATTATTTTTAGACCTTCTAAAATCTTGAGCCTTAAACAATTGCCTACTTTACATAAAAAAAAAATACAGCCATATTCATTGAACACGAGCGCTACTTTTGGCACCATGAGGCATGCTGGGTGCATCATGGTTATCTTATTTTTTTCCAATTTTGCCCCCGAAACGGTTTCCATAAACCGTTTCCAAACGGTTTTCAGAAACTGTTTGTATTTAAAAAAAAAAAAACTTATTTTGTATAGCATTTATTTTGCATTGTTTAAAATTTAGAATTATAATGTTATAAATGTATCAATTATGAGAAATGGACAATTTTGAAGAATGTAGACGAAGAATCCAGTATTTTTTGGATTTTTTTTATTATAATTTTTGAATATTAGTATTTATCTAATTTTTTTATTAAAAAGAATTACTATAGATTTTTAATATTTTTTATAGATTTTAAAAAAATTTGTGATTTTTTAATATTTTTTTATTTGTTAAGAATTATTTATTATTAATGTATTATGTTATGAATAAGTTATAAAATGGATGTTCACCTTCAAGTTCACCAAGGGATCCTATGCTACAAAGGGATCCTAAGCATTTCTTATAACTCCTAATGTTATTACCCATTATGTGTATTGACTCCTCATTATGTGTATTGTCTCCTAAGGTGTGTGATACATGCCTATAAATAGGACTCTATTGTAATGATGAAAATAATGAACAATATTCTCTCTTCCTCTCTACTCTTGTCTTCTCTTTACTTTATTTTATATTCTCTTTAGTTTGTGTTAGTTCACAACATAGTTCACAACACGTTATCAACACGAAAGCTCTGGTGAAAAGGTATGTTGGGATCTAGAGTAAGAACGGCTTAACTTCTAAACTTTTAATTTCTAGAATCTAACCTTAACTCTCTCTTCCTTCTCAAGCCGGTCATGACTAGTCTACCGCGCTCCGGCTTTTCTTTTTACTTCTACTTTTTGTCTCTAACATTTATATTCTAGCAAATTTGTTTTATGCTTCTAACTATTTAAAATATGCTATACTTGTCTAACTGGCCGTTAGAATTGCCCCAGTGGAAGACTAATAAAATTGAATGGTAAATTTATGATTAGTTGCTGAATATTTAAATATGTTATTCCAATTATATTTATGTTTGGTTTATTATTCAAATTCTAAATTCTATTAAATGATATTATTTCAATTATTCCATTTAAAATATATTTTGGGTTTTAATTTCAGTTTATTATTTATTGTTATTTTTAGTTGTGTTCACTCGTTAATTCAATCTTATTTTATTTTATGAAGAATGAGTGACCGCATCCATAATGGAGATATATGTCTTGCAGACAACGCAACAACGCATATTATTCTTAAAAATAAGAAGTATTTTTATAATTTAATGATGCAAGACGCCAATGTTAGTACTATATCTGGTAGTGCAAATATAATTGAAGGCTCCAGAAGAGCTAATATTTTGTTACCTGGAGGAACAAAATTGCACATTGAGAGTGCCTTATATTCTCCAAAGTCTCAAAGAAATCTATTGAGTTTTAAGGATATTCGCAAAAATGGATATCATATTGAGACAACAAATGAAGGAAATATTGAGTGTCTTTACATCACTCAGAACATTTCAAATAAGAAATGTATATTGGAAAAATTACCTTCATTTTCCTCCGGTTTGTACTACACAAAAATTAGTACAATAGAAATAAATGCTATAGTAAACTAGAAGTTTACGGAAAAAAGTGCATTTGTTACTTGGCATGAACGATTAGGCCATCCTGGATCAATTATGATGCGAAAAATAATTAAAAACTCTTGTGAGCACAATTTGAAGAGCCAACAGATTCTTCAATCGAATAATTTCCTATGTGCTGCTTGTTCTCAAGGAAAATTAATTATTCGACCATCACCTACAAAAATTGGAAGTGAATCTCTCAATTTTTTAGAACGCATTCAAGGTGATATTTGTGGACCTATACATCCATCATGTGGACTATTTAGATACTTTTTGGTTTTGATTGATGCGTCAACTAGATGGTCACATGTTTGCTTATTGTCCACTCGCAACCAGACATTTGCGAGATTACTAGCTCAACTAATTCGTTTGAGAGCACATTTTTCTGATTATCCAATTAAGAAAATTCGCCTTGATAATGCTGGTGAATTTACATCTCAAACTTTCAATTACTATTGTATGTCAATTGGAATTGATGTTGAACATCCTGTAGCACATGTTCATACTCAAAATGGGCTTGCAGAATCATTCATCTAGCGTCTAAAATTAATTGCAAGACCATTGCTAATGAGATCAAAACTTCCCGTTTCTGCTTGGGGACATGCAATCTTTCATGCAGCAGCACTTGTTCGCATCAGGCCTACAAGTTATCATGAGTACTCCCCTTTACAATTGGTTTTTGGTCAGGAACCAAATATTTCCCATCTAAGAATATTTGGAAGTGCGGTATATGTTCCAATTGCTCCACCACAACGCACAAAGATGGGTCCTCAAAGGAGGTTGGGAATATATATTGGCTATGAATCTCCGTCCATAATAAAATATCTTGAGCCATTGACGGGAGATTTATTCACAGCTCGTTTTGCTGATTGCCATTTTGATGAATCTGTTTTCCTAACATTAGGGAGAGAAACTAAGCAGTTGGATAAAAAGATAAGTTGACATGAATTATCTTTATCTCATCTTGATCCTCGTACAAAACAATGTGAACTAGAAGTTCAAAAGATAATTCATTTGCAAAGTTTAGCTAACAAATTACCAAATGCATTTACTGACCCAAAAGGAGTAACTAAATCATATGTGCCAGCTGCTAATACTCCAATAAAGATTGATGTCCCTGTTGGGCAATCTAAAGTTGCAAATGAGTCTGAAGCCAAAATGAAACGTGGCAGACCCATTGGTTCCAAAGATAAAAATCCTCGAAAAAGAAAAAAAAATAAGAAAGAAGATGGTCGAATTGAGGACATAGAGGTTCCTGAAGAATCCTCGGACATAATTGATATTTCAATTTCAAAAGAAACTCAGGTACCTGAAATTATTGAAAATACTGAGATCTCAATAAATTATGTCATGGATGGAATACAATGGAATCGACATGAAATAGAAGTCGATGATATTTTTGCATTCAAAATAGCGCTTGAATCAATAAATGATGATGAGGATCAAGAACTGAAATCTGTTAAAGAATGTGCACAAAGAAATGATTGGCCAAAGTGAAAAGATGTCATGAAAGCAGAACTGAACTCTCTTGAAAAACGCGAAGTTTTTGGTCCCGTGATACGCACACCCGAAGGCGTAAAGCCGGTTGGATACAAATGGGTTTTTGTGCGGAAAAGGAATGAAAAAGGTGAAATTGTGAGATACAAAGCACGACTTGTTGCTCAAGGTTTTTCACAAAGACCTGATATTGATTTTGAGCAAACATACTCGCCTGTGGTGGATGCAACTACTTTTCGGTACTTAATCAGTTTAGCAGTACGCGAAAAGCTTGATTTACGCCTAATGGATGTTGTTACGGCGTATTTGTATGGCTCACTTGAAAATGATATTTATATGAAACTTCCTGAAGGATTTCATTTGCCTGAAGCATATAAGTCAAGTTCTCGAGAGAATTATTCAATTAAATTGAATAAATCTCTTTATGGACTAAAGCAATCTGGACGTATGTGGTATAATCGCCTTAATCAATATCTATTGAAGAAAGGATATAAGAATGACCCAGTTTGTCCATGTATTTTTATAAAAAGATCTGGCAAAGAATTTGTCATAATTGCTGTATATGTTGATGATATAAATATTATTGGGACTCCTGAAGAGGTTCCAAAAGCTGTAAATTGCTTAAAGGATGAATTTGAGATGAAGGATTTGGGAAAGACAAAGTTTTGTCTTGGATTACAGCTTGAACATTTGAATGATGGAATTTTAATGCATCAAAAGGCTTATACAGCAAAGGTATTAAAACGGTTTTATATGGACAAATCACATCCATTGAGCACCCCAATGGTTGTAAGGTCACTTGATGTGAACAAAGATCCTTTTAGACCTCGAGAAAATGATGAAGAACTACTTGGTCCTGAAGTACCTTATCTTAGTGCAATTGGGGCACTAATGTACCTTGCTAGTCATACTCGACCTGATATAGCATTTGCTGTTAATTTACTAGCAAGATATAGTTCTTGTCCTACAAGAAGGCATTGGAATGGTGTTAAGCACATATTTCGCTACCTTAAAGGTACAATGGATATGGGCTTATTTTTCTCGAATAAGTCTAAGTCAGACTTAATTGGCTATGCAGATGCTGGATATAAGTCTGACCCTCATCAAGGTCGTTCACAGACAGGATACTTGTTTACACATGGTGGTACAGCCATTTCATGGCGATCCACGAAACAAACTGAAGGATCCACATCTTCCAATCATGCGGAACTTATAGCATTACATGAAGCGAGTCGAGAATGTGTTTGGTTGAGATCTGTGATTCAACATGTGCAAGACACTTGTGGTTTGTCTTCCGGAATATTGACTCCAACGATCTTATACGAAGATAATGCTGCATGTATTTCCCAGATGAAAGAAGGTTATATCAAGAGAGATAGAATAAAACACATTTCACCAAAATTCTTTTATTCTCATGATCTTATAAAGGATGGTGAAATAAAGGTTGAGAAAATTCGCTCATGTGACAACTTGGCAGACCTCTTTACAAAGTCGTTGCCAACTAAAGTTTTTGAACCACTAGTAAGAAAGATTGGACTTCGTTGTCTTAGAAACGAAGGTCTAAATGAGGGGGAGAAATAAATATTGACTGTACTCTTTTTTCCTTCGCTAAGGTTTTTATCCCATTGGATTTTTCCTTGCAAGGTTTTTAATGAGACAGCATTTGATGACATTTTAAAAGAATGATGTACTCTTTTCCTTCACTAAGGTTTTTCCCACTGGGTTTGTCTTAGTAAGATTTTAACGAGACACATTCTAAAGTCATGGACATCCAAGGGGGAGTGTTATGAATAAGTTATAAAATGGATGTCCACCTTCAAGTTCACCAAGGGATCCTATGCTATAAAGGGATCCTAAGCATTTCTTATAACTCCTAATGTTATTACCCATTATGTGTATTGACTTCTCATTATGTGTATTGTCTCCTAAGGTGTGTGATACATGCCTATAAATAGAACTCTATTGTAATGATGAAAATAATGAACAATATTCTATCTTCCTCTCTAATCTTGTCTTCTCTTTACTTTATTTTATATTCTCTTTAGTTTGTGTTAGTTCACAACATAGTTCACAACATATTATTGTTTATTTTTTATTTTTATTGTTTGATTTGTAATTATTGTATTATTAATATTATTTGTTAATAATTATATCGTTTCTCCATTTCTTCATCTACATTCTTCAATTCTTCTTTAAAATTGTTCACTTCTGCATAATTAATACATTTATAAAATTATGATTCTAAATTTTAAACAATACAAAATAAGTGCTATACAAAATATGTTTATTTTAAAAAAATAATGGTTTCTGGAAACCGATTGGAAACGGTTTCTAGAAACTATTTTAAAATTCAAAAAAAAATTTAAAAGTAGCGATATGGTTTCTGGTTACCGTATTGCAGCTTAGCGAAACGGTTTCTAAAACTCGTTTTGGGGGCAAAATTGAAAAAAAATAAGGCAACCATGGTGCGCACAGGATGCCCCATGGTGCCAAAAGTAGCACTAATTGAAGGATTCAAATCACGTGTCCCCAAATCATGTCCCCAATTATGTCCTACCAATAGAATATTATGACGTCATCAAAAATATTTCTTTTAATTTTAATCTTTAATTTCTTAATAGAATTTTTTAATGATATGATAATATTCTATTAGTGGAACATGATTATTTAAGACATGATTTGAAGACACATTATTTAAATCTCTATTGAACACCTAAAACAATTCTTAAAAGAACCATAATCACACATTTAATAATGATAATTAAAGACACCAAGACTACAACTAAACCTATACGTTATTATAATTGCTATTGTTGCTTGAAAAATTTATCAAGAGAGAGATTAGAAAAAAGCAAGTTACTCAGTTAGCTTATATGGATATAAAGGTCGGTTTCTTTGGATAATTAATTAATTAACTGCATATTTATTTATTTCATTGTTGTTGTAATGTCTCCACTAAATTGAAGTAGTGGGCTCCTCTTAATATACACTTTTGGAAAATTCCAGAACCAAATATTCCCCAAACCTCTTTCATCAAAAAGCATTTCTTTCTTTAATTCTTTAATTCTTTAAATTGAAAAATGATGCTTTATGTCCTCCAACACTAAATAATATCAAATCCTTCATTTTCATTGTTAGGTGAAGACACTTCAATCAACTTTTATCATTCTAGTTGGGTCATTATATTATCATATATTATGCTGCCACCGTTTTGGCATTTAATTGGAAATTTTCAACCCACAAAAAGAAAAAACAAATTAAAAAAAAAAAAACCCAGATATAGCAATGATGTATCTAAGAAACAAATCTTCAAGTTTTGACTAAAGGGATCTTTTGGTCCTTTATGTAGTCACAATAATGGTTACGTGCGTGTATATATTGTTATCTTTTATATATTCTTTGAAATTGTGACATAAGACTAAGATAATAATATAATAATTAATAAGTCAGTGTGGGGATTAACAGACGACGAGAAAATTATTTTTTATTCTAATTTTTTTTATTCTTAAAGATTTAGAGGTACCACAGAATAATCATACGTACAAAACACTTTTTTGTAATTATTTATATGATTTTTGTAACATTAAATAGTAAAAACATAATTTCTTGTGAAACAAAAAAAAAATTCATATGAACAACATAATTATTTTAGGGTGCATTTGATGGTAAGACCGGAGAATAGAAATGATACAATATAGTACAAATCAATAAAGCACAACACAACTTATTATATTGTTTAGTGTTTGATAACTAATGCACGAAACAAAAAATGCAATAATATTACATATTATTATTATTTTAAATAAAAAAACAATTTTCTTAATTATTTTTAAAAAAATTATCATTAGATAACAATATTGACTAAAGGGATCTTAATTATTTTTGTTTTAGAAGTTGGCAAATGTCCAAAAATTCAGAGTTACGCTGCATCCGGGAGGAGGAGCATCACATCCAAGAGGAGGAGTTACGTAAAGTCCGTAAGACTTAATAGAGGTCAGACATGAACATTGCAAAAGCTAGAGAGTTGGCACTCGCGATGAAAGAGAGCATGGGGATGTGGTGTGCCATGGAGTATAGTCCTCATTTACTTATTTGCATTTTTGTTTAATGCTTTTATTTTATTTAGTTGGATATTATTTATATTTTATGGTTACTTTATTTTGTTGAATATTTTCACTCTTTTGTTGTTTGTGGATTTGTTTAATTAAGGATTTATAAATTTTTTTGATATTTATTTGATTATGAATTTATAAATTTGAATTAATTTATCAAAATTTAAATATCCCGGTCTTAGTGAAAAAAGAAAATTCAGATATTTTTTTTTTAAAAAATACATACTAGCGAGGGCTTAGCCTTCTCTAAGCTCAAAAATGAAAAAAAGTTTCCGAGGGTTTGGCCAACGCTAACAATAGCGAAAGCTTGGTCCCTACTGAATAGTGACGACCATTGGGCCTTTGTTAGGCCTTTGATAAAGAGAGTTTATAGTGATGTGAGGTATATCAAGTGAGAGCACTAATTATTGGGAGAGGTGGGAGAAGTGGATCTCAACCCATTGAATCTAATTAAGAATGATTTATATTAAATATTAAAAATTTATGTGACATTTTGAAAAACTCACATTACTTTTTTAAAATCCTTATGTTTTAATCTTAGCCATTCATAATAGGATCTAATGACCGAGATTCATTCCTCTCTTCTCTCACACTAGCAAGTGCTCTCATTTGATATGTCCACTTCTCTATGTATAGAATAAAGTTCGCTTTTTTTTTTTTTATAAGCAAAAGAAAATATATTTAAAAATGCTCTCACTAAGATTTGAACACACACCCTTGATCTAAGTATTCATACTTTACTATTCAACCAACTACGAGGGTTGTATAAGAAAATACAGGTTAGTTCGAGTTAAGTTGGCTTGAGTTTAGAAAGTTTTTATATTTGTAAATTTGTATGGATTGGATTAGTTTGACTTTCGTAATTTTTAAAATAAAATCCGAACCGATTTAATTCGTGATGGCTTGATTTAGGTTGGGTTGGGTACTTAAGTTTTTTTATTTTTAATAAAGTTTTTATTAAAATTAAAAATTATAAAAAAAATCCTAAGGAATTAGGAAAAAAAATTTAAATTATTACACTCTATACTCTATAGTGTTACTTATCTAACTTTTAAAATATTAATTAAAATTTTAATATATAATTTAATATATTACATATTAAAAATATTTAATGCAATTTATAACCTAAGTTTAATACAATCATATTGTTTGAGCTAAAATTTATTTATTTATTTTATTTGTTATATGACATTATTATTATTTTTCCTTTCTCTTTCTTTTTACTACGAATTGTATCCAATCAAGAGTTAAACTCAATAAATTGATAAAAAAAGATTAAATGTATGTGATGGAGGAGGATTTTATTTTCTCTGCTAGGGCAAAATATGACTTCACTTTCGGTGTACCATTGGACATGGGTGGAGGGAGTCAACCAACGATAGATAATAAGGAACCACTTGTCTCCTTTGAGACATTGTCATGGGTAACAAGGAAGCCCCTTTACTTCGAGAAAGAGTTGATCTTTTTGAGAAGAACCTAACAAGATTGGAGTTGATCGATAGGAATAGGCTAAAGTCGATGCTATATTTGAGTGACCAAATGAGAGAAGGACCTACGACTCCCTTTGAAGGATGCTCTTATCATCAAGCTATTGGGTAAGATTATAGGTTATGTCACAATAACGGATTATCTCAAAACCCTTTTCGAAAATAACTAGAGGTTCTAAGATAATGGAAGTAGATAATGGTGAAGTTTGACTTGGAGGTTGATAGAATCAAGGTAATGGAAGGAGGAACTTGCATGATCTTTGATGATTATTTAGCGGTCCAACAATGGACTGTGGAATTTATTTCACCCAAGGCAAAGATTGAGAATACTTTGTTTCGGCTTTGGTTTATTAGAGTCAATATGTTCTATTATGATAAAAGTGTCTTGTTGGCTCTAGCCGCCGGTGTTGGTGTCCCTATCTTAGTTAATCTTAATACTCTGAATTTTAGTTGTGAAAGGTTTGATAGATTATGCGTTGAAATTGATTTGACAAAGCGGTTGTGGGCAAGGTTGGTTTAGATGGACATTGCCATCATGTTGAGTATGAAGGTTTACACATGATTTGTTCTTCACGTGGGTGTTATGGTCATGTTACTAGGAATTGTGCTAAGGTCCCTTTGGCGGAAACGGGTGTTCCTCCGTAGGCGAAAGGTGTTGAGGTGTCTCAAATGCTAGAAACCCAATTTCATCAATGAGAAGGTTGCGGTAAGATCGCAAGTCCTGTGATTTCTATGGATAAGGATTAGAGCAATCTTATTTGCAAGAATAATGGGATTGCAATTATAAAGGATGATGATTCGCTTCATGTTGATTGACTCATGGTCACTCGAAAGAAAAATCTCTTCAAAATGGAAAAGAAAAATTAAAGGGGTCTAACAAAAATTCTTATCCCGTGTCTCACGAGACTGCTACGAAGAAGGGATCTAAGATCCTGATTTCCTAGCTAGCTCAATAGCATTAGTGTTTAAACAAAATCCTAATGCTAAGGAGAAGGCAAGGAATGATCTCTCAACCTTATCTGGTAGTGTGACAGTAAGAGATAAGCACGAGGTTGTTGCTAACAAAAATAATACTAAACCTAATAAAATAACAAAGATAATCCTCAGTGTAATACAATTATTAAGCCTAAGGTGGTTGTGGATTACATGCATATGGGACCAATCTTGCCATCATGTGGCAGTGTTCCAACCGAGAAGGACTTTTCCAAATTGTTGCATCTTCTTATCACGCTATTGGAAGCTCAAGCACAAGTGTTGGTGAAGTCTCCGCATCAATTATACCAGGTATTATTCGAGTTGTTCCAAGTGTTATGGGTGGGCTAGCTCTTGAGCCTATGTTTGATATGACCCAACCAAATCTTTTGAAGAAGAAAGCATTGATGGCCAAAGGTCTAGGGAGTGAGGATGGTTGTGAAGAAACAATGGTAGACCTTTTCTAGATGGTTTTTCTCTTTCCTCTTTCATTATTTTAATGATTGAGTTTAATAACTTCTCTATGCTCTTTTGGAATATTAGGGTTGCTTTTACCAAGGAAGCAAGACGATCTTGTAGGGAGATTGTTAAGCAGTTTCATCCGTCTATTTTTGCTCTTTTGGAGACTGAATGTGGCATCCAAAAGTTCAGTGCTTTTTGGATTAGATTGGGGTATTAAGCCATTAATATTCAAGAGGGAAATATGGATATTGACAGCTCAATGAATATTAATTTCAAGGTTATGTTGATGCAATGCATCAAGCAGTCACAATCAAGTTCAAAGTTCAACTAAATCATTTCCATGAAAATTATTTGTACCACAAAAAATATCAAAGACTAATGTAAATAAATCCTACAAAATTAATGACTAATATACATGTGCCCCTTCACAATTAGTTTGTGACATATAAAAGAGGTCTCCATTTCATAATAGATACAAAAGATGGGGTTGAATTCATCAATTTGCAGATGTGCAAAAAGAAGTCATTCACAATTACATATAACTAAAAAAAAAAAGGGGTCACACAACAATTTTTAGATTGATTTAAAATCAATTATGTAATGGACCAACATGGTCTAGGAAAAAAGTGTCCCCTTGTAAAAATCAACAACAAGCATATAAAGCATAATTTTTTATACTACCACATAATTGAAATACTCGACATAACAATTGAAGACCAGGTAGAAGGAACACATATCTGCAACCCATCAATCTGAAATTTGAAATCAATAAAAAAAACTTAGTCATAGACATATTAAAACCTACTCTAAACAATTGATATAATTAGTATCGAAATCATCATCAAAATCTAAGATAATTTTGCTTAGAAGCATTATTTAGCATTATCATCACAATTACATATAACTTTGTTTTATTGTTTTGAAGATATGGTCTTAGAATCATTATCTATCTACCATATCAGTGATGATCACACTTGAAAGTCATAAATGATTCATTTTGAATACGCTATTGTGATATAGTTTTTGGTTTTTTATAAGCATGATATATCATTTTGTTAAACTAAGAATTTAGTCTATATACACTTTTTTGTTGTTTTTTATTTTAATCACACACTAAAAAATACCTTTTGTCGACCCCTACATGTATTAATTAAATTCTACTTCATAGTCTGTATTATTTATTTTTAGTCCTTATACTCGACGATATTTTTCATTTTAAGAAAATTTAAATGCAACAGAATAAACAACTTATTTTGTTTTTTATTGTTTACTTGCTTAGGTTTTTTATGTCTTTTGTTTTTCTCTTTTGACCAATTCTAATGCTGCTTAATAAAAATAGTTGCCTGAAAAAAAAAAAGGCAAAATGTCACTTTTGGTCCCTTAACTCTTTGCGCCAATTCAGCTTGATCCCTTAACTTTTATTTTGGATTCAATTTGGTCCCTTCCGAAATGGTTTTTGATCCGTTAACGTCTTTGGCGCATGTAACGGTAGGGACCAAATTGAATTTAAAATAAAAGTTAAGGACCAGAGTGAATTCGCACAAAGAATTAAAGGACCAAAAGTGCCATTTTGCAAAAAAAAAAAAAAAAAAAAAAAAAAAAAACAAAATAAATTTCTTTAGTTTACTTACCACATTGCTAGCCAGATTTAGAGTGAAGGAGTGCAGTTTTAGACACCATCATCATCTTGACATAAAGTTGGTCTTTGATATGGTAAAGAAACATAAAGTAAGCATGTCTCCATGCCCTAATGAAGAAAAGAGAACCACAAACCATCCAAAAGCTAATTGCAAATCCAACTCCCATGCCCATGTAGACACTACTCATCAAAAATTTAGATTGTTCCTCATCATCTTTTTCCATTGATTTTTCCACATCATAGTTGCAATTCTTCTTTAGAGGAGTTCCACAAAGTTCATGATTTCCAATATAACTAAGTGCTGTAAACCCCTGAAGTTGAGTCCCTAATGGGATTTGGCCATGAAAATGATTGAATGACAGATTTAGAGCACCAAGAAAAGAGAGAGCTGACATGGATTGAGGTATCTCTCCTGAAAGCTTGTTATTTGAGAAATCAAGAGATTCTAGTTGTTTTAAATTACCAATTTCATCTGCTATGATTCCACTTAATTGATTCCATGATAAGTTCAAGGATTGTAATCCATTGAGCTTAAACACTTGTATGGGAATGTTTCCAAACAAATTGTTGCTTGAAAAGTCCATAACACGCATATACTTCTTATATTCTAGTTCTTTACCTTTTGTGAGCAATGGAAGTGAGAATGACATCACACCATTTATAGCATCAAGAAAAACACCATATTTGTCAATAACTGAATTTAACTCACCATCAGAGAGAATCATGGCTGTGATATTGTTTAGACAGTGAGGTATTGTTCCTGATAATTTATTATCAGCAACATCCAACACTACTAGGGAAGAAAGTTGACATATATGGATAGGAATATCACCACTGAATTCATTTGATCTCAATTGGAGAGCTCTCATATTTTGACCCATCCAACTCGGAATTGCTCCAGAAAATTCGTTTTCGCCAAGATTAAGGATCATGAGATCTTGGCAATTTTTCAGTGACAAAGGTATCTTCCCATGTAACTTATTGTTATCAAGATGTAATGATAACAAATTAGATAGAGCTCCCAATGAGTGAGGAATCATGCCTTTTAGGTTATTTTTCCCTAGATTAATGTGAACCAGTGATTTCCAATTGATCCAACAATGAGTGAGGAAATCAGATAATAAATTATTAGAGATATCCAAGTACTGTAAATTGTTGTTACTACTTTCTCCATTCATGTCCATGTTATGGCATAACAGAGGAAAAAGTTGTCCAGACAAGTTATTCTCTCTTAGCTGCAAAATTTGAACGTTGGAAGTTAGTTGAGGAAGACCGCCTTTCAAACCGTTTCGAATCATCCATATGGCTTTAGAGTTCAAGGAAACATTAGACATGTCCCAATTCATGGAATTGTCAGTTAATGAGATGGATCTAATGTCAACTATCCAACTCCAAAACTTGCTTGGTGATTCATGTGCAAATGAGGAGTTGTCAATTTCAAGAATGCTAAGAGATTTTTGTGTGTAAATCCATGGAACAAGTTTGAGATTCACATATCTCAACACAAGTATCTTGAGCTGAAAAGGAGGGATCCATAGGGGATTAAAATCAAAGATGAAAGAAGGAGAACCCAAGAACAATCTCTTTAACTGTGGCAAGTTTACAAAGTTACTATGAGACACAACTCCTGTCAAATTAGGGTTTCCTACAACAGAAATCTCCTTCAAATTAGAGAGGTTCCCAAAACTTTCAGGGAGACTACCATTCAAATTGTTTGAGGCAACATCCAAGACTCTCAAGTATGAAATGTTCCCCAAACTTATAGGAATAGGACCAGTAAACAAATTGGAAGAGAGTAAAAGATAGTTTAGGTTTTCAAATTGACCAAACCAATTTGGAAGTGTTCCACTTAGCATGTTATTCTCCAAATCCAATGAATATAAGCTGCTCTTAAGATTCAATAAGGCACTAGGTATTTCGCCATGAAAGCGATTCCAACGGAGATTAATATGATAAAGTCCAGTCAGATTGAACAACCAATTTGGCAACTCAGAGAAGAAATTATTGTAAGAAAGATCAAGATATCCAAGTGATGATGATGAGGTAGAAGTGAAGTTATTGGCAAGTGATGATGATGGGCTAGCATTTTCAAGGTTACAATTTTTCAAGTGTAACTTGAAAAGTGAAGGAAGCATAGTCAACATTTGAAGCCATTGATCATTTAGCTTGTGGAGATCAATGAAATTCAAATTAAGATCAAGTAATGAATTGAGGGTAAGTAGCCATCTAAGATCATCATCATCAATCATAAGATTCTCATTTTGAGACAAGTTAAGATACACAAGATTGGAGGAAGTATTAGCAGAGTTGTTCTGCTTCTTCTCATCATCAACTATAACAATAGTGTTAAAGTTATTGTTACTGAAATTCAAGTGTGTCAAGAATTGAAGTTGAAGTAATGAAGAAAGGTGTAATTCACCTGTGAGGCAGTGGCTTTTGTTCTTGTTGATGCCATAGATGAAGTCATCAGTGGAACAAGAGAGGTTCAGTTTTTTAACTCTGCTGCCAGTGCCAGTGATGTTATCATTGCCACACTTAACTCCTCTCCATTCACAGCAATTATCCTCTGTGGTGGAGGACCAGGTAGACAACATGCCTGATGGATCAGTGACTCCTTGTTTAAAATTTAAGAGAATTTGTTTCTCATTTTCATTGCAATGAGAAGCCTTATTCAATGTTTCACATAATATTCCCAAATTGCATATGATTAATGCGAATGGTAGCAACAGAGAAAATATTATTGCAGTACTATGGGGGGAGAATCTCACCATGGTTTGATGATATGACTCGAAATAATTAAAAGGCTTAATAATATATAACTGCATACTACTGCATTTGGGGACTTCATTCACTTATATATACACATATATGCCTTGAGTAATATTACTTTTTAGGTTTTATTCTTCCTCAACTTTATTAATTATGTAATTTTTATTCTCTTAATTTTTAATTAAATAATTTTAATTTTCAATTTTGAGCATTATGCTCATCTTTCCATAAGAAGAAATGGTCAAAGTGATCAAACGTATATAATTAACTAAGTGAGGGGATGCAAATCATAAAATTGAAATAGTTGATGGAACTAGGGCGTGTTTGGATTAGTTGTGAAAAATAATTGGTTGTATAAAACATAATTAATTTTTGTTTGACTATATTTGCTTTGAGAAGTAATTTTTAAGCTTTTTGAAATAATGTCTAACATTTACCTGAAGAATCAAAAGTTTTTTCCTTTATTAAAAGAAGAATCAAAAGTTTTTATAAGTGCAAAATCAAATAATTCAACCTATGTTAAAATAAAAAATGCCCTAAATTGTGCAATTGAAAAAATCAAAAGAATAAAATTAAGTAATCAAAAGAAAATTATTTTAAATGTGATTGCATTGTTTATTAATTTTGATCATAACACGAGATAAAAAAAAAGACTAAAATTACCTAATTAAGATAGTTGGGGAATAAAAAATAGGGTAAATTATACTGACTTTCTCTTAACTTTTAAAGTATTACACTGTCATCTTGCATATTTCTAAACATAACACATATCTCCAATGAAGTTTGTTTACGTTACACTGACACCCTTTCACGTTAACATGAAGTTAAATATTTAATAAACATGTGATTTACACATAGCCTCATAGTTATGAAAAGACAATTTTACCCTTAATTGGGAAAGTTACACTAAATCAAACAAGTATTTAGATTTTCACTTCAAAATAAGTAACTGAGGCTTAAAAATAAAAAATGTTTAATTAGTAAAGTATACCTAAAATGTCAAAAGATTACTTAGAAAATGTCTCTTTGACCACGTGAAGATGAAGTGGTCCCAAATTAGAAATTTTAAGTGGTGATGATAAAGAAAATCGAAGAAGGGTTTGGGAAGGTTGCAGAGTTGAGAAAGTGATTTGAAGGTCATAGAGTTGAAGAAGAGTCGCGAGGTTCAAAAACGGTGGCGAGGTTGCAGCTTGAAGAACAAAGGCAAGGTTGAAGTCTTGAAGAGGTCGCGGGTTAAAGAAGGGGCGCAAAGTTGCCAAGGTTTCACTAAACTGAGAATGTTCGAGATGAGGTGGAGAGTTATTCTCTTTTTTAATAAAGGATAAAATCATCAATTCATAAATAAGACCTACAAAGGTTAACGTCGTTATCATTTAAGAAAAGACTGTGTAATTTTATAAATATGTAGAGGAGGTATGTATTATGTTTGGAAATATATAAGAGAACAATGTAATACTCCAAAAATTCAGAAAAGGTACGTGTGATTTACCTTAAAAAAATATAATTAAACCTACTTTTTGTTGGTGCCAAATAACATGTGTCAAAGCATTCACACTTATGCCCATATTTAAGAAAGAAAAAACACACACACATTTTCAAATACATAAAGCTTGAATAGTAACAGGTGCCTTGAATAATACTATATACCTGTGTCCAATAACATTAGATAGCTTATATGAAAATTAGTATGTAGGTCATGGCATAAACAGTTAAACACTACGGCCAAGTTAACTATGACATTTAACATTCATGAAAAATGTTGTAAATACAAAATGTGATATTTTCTAATAATTAGGCAATATCTTTTAAATATTGTTAAAAAAATTTAATAACATGATATTTATACAACATATATAAAAATGTTACAAATATCAATAAAGGAAATATTTTTTAATACATTTAATAATATTGAAAAATATTGTTAAAAATTCATTATGTTGTAATAAAATCTACTCATAATATTTTTGGTAAGTCATTTTATTTAGCTTAATTAAAGATGTTTTTATTCATTGAAACACTTGTAGTCCCCTTTGGTAAAAATGTCAAAGAAATACATAATTTTGGCATGTAATTACAATATTTTATTAGTGTTTTTTTAAATTCTACTTTAACTAGCGTTTAAGGATTTTAGCTCATCATATTTTTATTATAGGTCTTGTTAAATAATGCCCTTAAAGCACTTAATTCCTAAAATTAGAAAAATAATCATAATTATACATTATTCTATCTCTCAAAATTTTTTTAAAAAAACTATAATTTCTAACAACTTTTTAACTCCTTAAATAATGCTCTAAATACACTAAATATCATTTGTATTTTATTATTTTTAATATTATTTTTATAAATTAATTAACGGTCTCTTATTTTTCTCCCTTTCTTATCCTTTGACATTATTATCAACTATCTTAACAGTTAATTTTACTAAACATTCAATTCTATTAATTACATTATCATCTTGCACATTTCAACTCCAAGTTTTTTTTTTTTTTTGTGAAAACTCTAAACTTCTAACTTTCATCATTTTTCATCTATCTTTTTATTTTCCAGTTAACTTATACGTTAATGTTGCCAAATTCCTAACACACCCTAATATAAACTAAGCACATCATCATGTTTCTCTAGCTAATGCCCCCGTTATTAAAATTAGCATCCAATAGGTTAGTTGAAAATTAATATCCAACAAGTTGGTCGGATGATTAAGGAGTATTATTTTGAATAGCAGATTTTTGGTTAAAATCCAGTATAATTATTTTGTCTCTAAAAAAAACTATATTTTGAAACATACTTTTTAAATAGTATCTTTAAAGCACTAGATATCATTAATTTTCCTTATTTTAATAATTAATGAAGGATGATTATTGTAATGTCAAAAGGGATTTTAACTTTTACACCGACGATGACCTTGACTTGGAGGCCAAAAAAGATGACGAATAACTGGGGAAAGGTTACTAGCTATAATTGGAGCTGAATGCAATTTTCAGAGGGGATAATGCATAGAAGTTTCCTTTTTAATTTATAATAATAATAATGTTTTATTGTAAATTAAATTTGAATACACATTTTCAAAAGCGTTAATGGAAAAAGGGAAGACTTGAGTCAAATTGCATTTGATTGTCTAAACTCGAGAGATTTTAAATTTTAATTATAGGCATATCTTGACTTGGAGCAGAAAGAAGATACACTAATAATGTCTTAATCTTTTTTACTTGTTTTCTTTTTTTTTTTTTCCTTTCCATATTCATGAACCTTTGATTTGAAAGACAACGGTGTTAGAAACAGATCAGTTATACTTGTTAATGAAATTAACAGAAGGAACTAATGTGAAACAAAAAAACACAATTTATATGAGTAAAAGAGTGATTATTTTTTAAATGATTGACAGAAACTATTTATATTTGTTATTTTTAAAAGCAACTCAGAGAGCTTATTTGTTATTTTTTATTTCAGTAAATAAGTACTAACTTTAATTTTACAAGAAACACTATTAAATTTCAGAATGTTTTTCTATTCTTTTATTTTATTAATCAGAAGAAATAACATCAAATTTTTACTTATCTGTAAAAGTAACTTTGAACACTTTATCAAAATAATCAATTGTAAAAAAAAAATTAACAATGTAAAATAACTAATTATACTATAATAACCAAACATACAAAACATTTTCAAATAAACATAAATCTAATTATTTTTTGTTTTGGTTATTTCTAAAAACACGTAAAAACATTCTAAAATTTGAGAATTGCTTTTTCTAAAAAATAAAATAAAATACTCCATCTGGTCCTATTTATAAAACACCACCTATAAGATTTTCATGGTCCTTTTTATAAGACATTTTATAGTTTCTATGATGCATTTATTGCTTTTTTTCTTTTTTACCCTCATTAAATGCATCAACTATTTTAATTCCTAAATTGTAATTGACTAATAGAGTTTAGCATATATTTACCTTAACCAAATTTTTAATCCAACACAACCCTGCAATTCAAGTCCAAAACTAGTTCATTATTATCAAATAATAATAATAATCCTTGAAGCAAAGCACTAAAGTTACATCAAAGCCATAAATAACAAAAAAGTTTCCATTCTTTATATTGAAATTCAGTAACATGCAATAATACATATACACCAGCCTCCCTAACCAATAGCAACAAGAGAGAAAAAATAAAAAAAATAAAAAACAAAAAGGCATTAAAAATACAAACTCCACAAAATGAAAGAATTTGAATCTGTCCATTGTCTTCTTGATTGCTACAATAATATGTGAACGTTACAAGAGGAAGAGGAATCATCAAATTTAGAAGGAGAAACTAAAAATCACTCTCCAAATTCAAACTTTCACACTAACCAAACCTATTTGACACTATAGGGCCAAACTCAAAGTGGATATGCATAGGAATCCATGTAGGGTACTATATACCAATAAAACCACACTATCCAACAGATAACAGCATTTCATTTCAAGATAACTGAAGAAAAGGATTATGATCAGCAGCATGCAGAAGCAGCAGATATGAAGATCATAAGTACGCGAGTTTAGAACAAATCGAATTTCCTTTTCAGCATGTCTTGCTTCCACCTTGGCAACTTAGAGAATGCTTCTTTTGTCATTCCAAATACAGTTTGAAATTCTGTGTCTGACAGGTAAGTCTAAGCAAAATCAAGTGAAAAAAAAAAAAACATGTTAAGATCACCCCAAAGCATAAAATTGAAGTGTAATGACTATAGTAATTTTCCTCCATTGAGGCTTTCAAACATTGCAAATTCAGAAATACCCTTCAACATCTGATAATATTGTAATATGTAGTTTTTGAGGTATATGAAAATAATAATGATGTGATTAGTGCTGTTCATTTTCTTGCAACAAATCTTGATAACATAGTCAAGATAGGGGCTGATAAAATTCAAAAATATTTGAAGTTATTAACGATGTATGAATAGTATAAAACTTGTATCAGTGTAAATGGATCCTCTCTCTGTTGGTTTATTAAGAAATGAAACAATTCAATTACACAACCAACAAGACTAACCTCTCTTCGTTTTAGATCGATTCCGGATAGATGACTTCCAGATTTAGCCTTCAATTGCTCATAACTGAAGAAGCTTGGACTATTTCGACCATCATTTCCATCCTCCGCGTTTTCTTGTTTTGTTTCTGAATCCCCATTGGTACCAGTTTCAGGGGCAACACGTTCCTCTCTCTCCTTGGCTTCTGCTACTTCTTCAATGCCTTCGGTTTCAGAATGGGCACTTTCACTTTTAGCATCTGCAGCAAGAAATTCAAACTTGTTAAATAATCAGAACTCAGAAGCAACAACACATTTGAATTATGGGCAATATAAGAACCATATTTCTCACCAAAAGTGCTAGTTTCCACAATAGGACTACTGACAGGAGAAGCATCTGGTGAAGGTTTCTTCTTTTCAGCAGTAAGAACCGAAGAAAGAGCAGCTACTGCTGCTGCTCTTTGTGATCCTTGACTTCTTCCGGATGGCCTCGGGGAGAAATTTTTGGTTCCGGATGATGAATTAAATGCAGAGTTCAAGGCAGCTAAAGCTTCTGCCCTTTGTCTTGGTCCTCCTCGAACCAACCCATTCAGTTTATCCTGTGTCAGGGAAAAAGGAAAAGATGAGAAAGAAGCGTCGATTTATTTCTTTTCTTTATTCAATTATCAACTCAAATGTTTCTTTTACTAGTTACTACTAAGAACAAAATGAAAGAAAGAAAGAAAGAAAGCAATATGCCATAAGGGTTGAATGCCTTGTCTCTATGCTTTTCCCTAAGAATCTGTTGTTGACAGGAAAGAAAAATGAGGAAAGAAAAGATGAGAAGAAAGAAAAGTCTGAATTTTTGTTCCAAGAAGTCAAGTTTTTCTTCCATCTTCCTTTTGTTTTCTCTCAAGCCAAACAAAGACAATTGTGTCCTTATCTGTGTTTTTCTTTCCTTTCTTCCAAAAAAAAAAAAAAGAAGATAAATTTAAAGCTAAACACAGACAAGATAGGATGAAGAAATCACTAACTCTAAGTGAACAGAATGTTTGAATTTAAAAAGTGAAATTCATCCTTATATCTGTTCAGAAAAAGGATTTCCTTCATAGCCTCCTCTTTATATTGTTCAAATGTTTCTTTTACTAGTTAAAAGTTAAAACCGAGAACAAAAAGAAAGAAGGAAAAAAAAATGCTATAAGGATTCAAAGCTTTGTCATTATGTGGTGCCCTCTTATCAGGAACGAAAATAGCGAATCATCTATAAACAAGTTGCCATACCGCACTGGAAGGTGCCTCAGGAGATGAATTGAAGGCATTAGTTAAGGCAGCCAAAGCTTCTGCTCTTTGTCTTGGTCCTCCTTGACTTGACCCATTAGACTTTTCCTGTCAACAGATTCAGCGAAGCCTAGTTATGCCATGCATATCGAGGTACGTACAATGCACAATTAACAAAAAAATTATAACTGCAATAACACATGCAGAGATTAATCCTAACACAAACAGCATTGCGTCTGCTCTAGTTAATACAACTTGTAATGTTATGGAAGAAAATAAATAATGAAAATTGGGTATATAGGAATACTTTTGACAAAAGTGGCTGAGTTAGAACTGTTGGTTTTAATTTAATATGACAAATAGAGATTGAGATTGTTCATGGTTCAACTGCAGCAATTTTATGATGAAAATTACAAGTCAGATTTATACCTCTACTGAATGGCCAAGTCCAAAGAGTAATATCACCTTTTTCTGGAATGAGTTTCCTTGAACCTGCAATACACCAGGAAGATAATGAATGGGTATTCAACAAATTAAGGGCCTATTTGGTTTAATAAGATGATTTCTGTTTCCAATTTTAGTTTTTAATAATTAATAAATTCAAAAATGTCATTTTGTCTTCACTTTGATCATATATTTCAAAGATTCATACAAGAAATGGTGAAATGGTGAAAACAATTTAGCCTTTAGTCTACCTATGTTGAGCTTTCTTCAAAAACCTCATGATAAGCTTATATCAATCTGACAATTAACACAAACATCTAAAACACTTTGTATAAAGTAAATATATGAAGTTTGTTTTTGGTACATAAAGTAAATATACTAATAGCATTACGTAACACTAGCGGTTGCTTTCTACCTATTATAATCTGAGCAAAGAAGTTAAAATTTAAAGATGAAACTTGTGATACAAGTACAACTTCAAAATTGCAGCAAATCCCTATATTTAACAAAAATAATACAGTTTTGCTAAAGCTGTCAGTTTGCGAAGAATTATACTATTTTCAACCAACACACAAGTACAGAAGATTGTAACAGGTGACAGTGTGAGAATGATTTTCTTCATGAAATAAAGGCAAATAAAAAAGGATTCCTTATTGTTTTAGCAACCCACATACCGTAGCTTTTGCATGATCCCAAGAGAAGTATGTCGTGAAAAAGCAAGGTTCATTCCCTTCTGTTACTTTATATAGTGGCACCTGAGGAGATAGTCCCTCCAGAGATGCGGCCTTATCTATGTATTTCTGAGAGAAAATATTCCGGTATACATTAAGTATATCAAGTAAAATTATGGGAAGTAAAAGTTGTAATTTTTCGACCATGCTTACCTGGCCAATGTCGAAAGCATTTTGCTTTTCTTTTGGATCCACACACTGACCAATCCAAACAAACACTTCTGCATGGGTGTCAAGAATGAGGATATCCTCTGTTAACAAATCATCTTGGGAGAAGTTGTAAACTTCCTCTTCCTGAAGGTTAAAAAATAAAAATACATTTAGAAAACATAAAAGAATTCAAAGTATCTGACTCACTGTTGACGAGTTTCGTAGCAACAGTGTGAAAGTTCACATAATGAAGTTGCAGTCACAAACTCACCTGTAACTTTCCAGCTACATCCACATTGCAAAGGAATATACAACAATAATAATGGTCAGAATATTCAAATATCAGTAAATAAATATACGATTTTATAGCAAAAATTTAAACAAAATACTGTTACAAGAAATGCTACCTTTATTAAATGAAAAAGTGAACAAATGTGGGTCTCTGACAACGTCATTAGTGACCTTTTTGCTGGTGTAACTTTGTTTTCCTCCAACAGCAAACCAGAAAGCTGAGGTTTCTGTCCCTTCTTTAGCATGCTTTAAAGCAACTCCTGGCTGGACATGGATGTGAAACATGTTAACAAATAAAATATAACGTAATACTGCTTTCAACTAATCTAAATTTTAAAAATAATGTCAAAGCAATCTGCAGAGGCATAGATGCGTGTTAACCAGTTACAAGTGATGCACGTGGGCTAAAACCACTAGGAAACAGACATATAATCATCCCAAGCACATTGGTATGACTTTATCTTGAAACGACCAAAATATGATGGACTTACAATTGATAACAAAAGAAATATAAAAGCCATTTCCACAAGTTTGTCAAGCTTTCAAATCATGTCTTCAACTTGTTTATGCTTTTAATTTTATTAGATAGTGATTGGACATTGAGTCAATAAGCTGAGAAATTCAGCAAATTTAAATTGAGGTAGAAAAGAGGTGAATCAAAACTAGACAGGATTCAAAGTATTAAAAAACAGCTCCAAAACAGAAAGGAACAATATACAAAAGAGAACAGGACAAACATGTCGTAAGACTTACCCTTAAAAATTCAGCAACTTTTGCTGCAAGCTGCTGCTGCTCAAAGGAACATTGATTGCCATGCCAGGTAAAAACTGTTGAGCCAGATTGCAGCACAAAACATTCGGTAGAATTCAATGACGACGCCACCTGAATAAAAATAACATAATAATGGATGACTAGTAAAGAAGACTAGCAACATGAAGATAGTGGAAAAATGAATATCTTAATAGGCACATACTGCGTCAACTTGCACTGCTTTGTTATTATGAATGGATGTTCCAGAAATTCGAATAAGTGCAATACTTTCTGCTGAATATGTCTCATCTGGCAAACCTTTGTCCGCTATAAATTTTTTGTAACCATAGCTTAAACCTCCCTGAAATAGACACAAGTAAGCTAAACTAACTAGCTTCGCACAATCATTATCAATATATGTTAAATAAAAATAGCATTGAATTTTTCAATTTATACCTTGAGGACCACCATAGGTTGGAAAAGAGCAACAAACTGTGGTGGCTCTTTACCTTCGAATATGCGACCCTGCAAGAAACTACTATAATTATATACAGTTTCCAAGCAATATCCCTGATATGGTATTCACATAACAATACCTGAACAGGTCTACCCTTTAATGAGTTGAACATCGTATTAGCCAATCGAGTGGCCATCTTTTGGTCCTCCTAAACAGGAAAGGTAACAAAGTCATCTCGTATATAGCTATAAATTTGTAAAATTCCAAGCAACCAAAATGACTAGCAATAGAAGTTATGAAAATTCACGGCAATTTCATGTTTTTCTATGCTGAATTATGCCAAAATGAAATTATGAAGGTCAAAATTAAAACTAACTCATTCTTTTTATAAAGAATCACTAATTATTAGGGGATAAAATGCAATTTACATAACTACTGAAATACACCTATGAAACAGATACCAGTCAGCTAGACCAATATTTTACGAAATTGTACATTTCGGTTATTCACAAAACCTTTCAGGCCAAATTTAACTGCTAGGGAAAATTGCAAGAATGTAATTTTTGGTAAAATATTTCAAAGATCCTCCCCTACACATTTTCAAGTAACAAATGTTACGCTATACAAAGAAGAAGAGAGGACAAAGAAATCACTAACTTAAGTAGAGTTGTTCTAAATACAGAATCTTATCAGATTCACAGACAAGGAAAGTTTAATTAGAAATATATATTTGGAAAAGTGTGGATATTCTAGGCCAAGAAATGCAAACAAAATATCACAACTTCAACCATATATTTTGAGGTCTAGTTAAAATGATTGGAATTACCTCAATGCTGTTTTTTCCAAACCAACAGCACAAATAGTAGTCTTCCTTCCTCTCACCAGAATGATAAGTGTACAGAATTATGTAACAATCTCCACTGTAAAATTTACCAATATCCTCCTTTGCTAATGGAGTCTTAGCACTGCCATTGATTTGCCATACCTGTGATTATTAAATAATATAAATTGTTGACTGGTATTGATTTAATTGAACCTGAAACTAAATCAAAATATTTATAAAATCACCTCCATCTTTCCACCTCCTTCAAGCAAAGGTGGAATTTCCTCATTAACGGGGGTACTTTTTGCTGCTCCCTTGACACCTATACCTTGTTGCTTCAGCAAAGCTGAAAGTACAAAAAATAATAAACTTAGCCAAAATGGCTAACTAGACACAAAGCAGAACCAAAGGAGACAAGTTAGAAGAAACAATGTCAACCTGCAACTTTTCCTCTTCCTTCCTCGGCACCGGCAGTAGCAGATCCTGATGGCCAAGAATCAAAGTTGGACTTAAATGAATGTGTCTCATAACCTTGAATAACCCTGGTTATCCTCGTAGACTTTGGCCTTTTTTGACTTGCAATAAACTCCTGAACATATTAGTAAAATTAATGACTCCACTTAGAACCAACAAATGAAGATATAGATTCTGCAATGGCATTACCTCAGCTGCTTGACAGGCAGCTTTGCGTTCCTCAACTTGTGTTACCCGGCCGACCCACACAAAAACCTCAGCACCACAGTCCAGTAAATAGCATTTGTTGTTCTCCAGCAACGACTTAGAAAGTTCACCTTCCACAAGCTTGACCTCACCATCAGCAATACTGCAAGCACATGGTGATAACCTCCAAATCAAGAAACTTAAATGCATATTGTACACAATATAAAACATAGGGAAATAAAACAGAAATTATAGAAACTTTAGACGAATTAATATGATATAATTATTAAGGAAAAGTGTGAAAAAAGACAGATTTAAGGTTACAATATACTTTAGAGAAAATAATCATGGTCTCCACTCTCCAGTACAAGTCAGCAAGTAGGAAAGGACATGACATCTTCAACTTCAGATGAAATGAGAAGAATTCAAAAAACCTTAGTTTTAACCAATATCTTATGTCTCATAAAACAAAATACATCCACAAAAGCACAAAATACATTATGTACTTCTCTCCGAACAAGTATTTGCGGCCTAAAATGCAATCATTAATCTAGGCTTTCATACTAAGGTAATATGAAAAGTAAAGAAAGGGATCATAAAATATGAAATACACAAAGTGAAAAAATTCATGAGGGAAGTATTGAACTAATAAAAGCTGACTATATCCCTTTTCTAAAATGAAAGATCAAATAATTATTGTTGAAAATCCCACATCCACTAGAGATATGGCCACATAAGAGTATATAAGTGGTGTCGCAATCCTCCTCCTATGTGCTAGCTTTTGGGAGTGAGTTAGCCCCAAAACCAAACTTAAGAATTATCATATTTACAAAAATATTACTAGCTGACAAATTCCTCTGTTATGGATTTATCTAAGTGATAAATTAGAAAAGTCCGACATTCATCTCTAGGTATATTATCTTTTCTAAAGAGACGCTTCAAGAAGAATGGGGGAGTGACCAGGATAAATCAATATACCTATATAGTTGAGCAGGAATGGTCTCTGGAACGATATCATCCTCGCTGATTACCTTCTTCCCAATGGGAGCAAAACCACCAAAGAGGACCCAAAATTCACCTGAGTCTGACTCAGTATCCAACTTTCCATCATCTGCGATAAACATGCATTTTATAGTTACAAATAAATCAAAATATACACGTTTCAGTAATAGGCATACAAAATTATATAGTAGGTTTTGTGCCCTTACCAACAATTGCAACATCGCATTTCCCTTCATGATACTTCTCCTTCAACAATTGAATAATTTCCAGAGCCTTGGCTCTTTCCTGAATATTGGAATTTGCACCATTGAATTGGTAAATCTTATTCTGAGTGTCTAGGATGAAGACATCATCATGATTCAATGAAGACCTTGCAAAAGGGACCTGCAGAAGGAAAAAGGTTAAATAACATTTTTAATCAATCATTGTGCATGGAATTTGTGAAATTCAGGACTAGGGAAGACTATGCCTGTTTTATTCTGACGACCCGTTTTCCTCTGCATACATATAAACGTGTTTCAAATTCCTCTTCTTCAGGTTTTTTGAATCCAGATGCAACACCACCCTCTAACGGTATTATACATGGCTTAAAGTATGACAAAAACTTGTCAGACTCATGCCCTTGGATTTCCCTGTGCTGCACTGCCCGTCCTCCAAGAGATGCATCGAGTTCAACAGTTTTAATGGCGGCTGTTCCAGCCTCGTCCTACAAAGAAAATCACAATGTATATAAGGATTATTCTTCTGTCAAAATATATTGGGTCAAGAATTTCCGAACTGTGAACCATGCAACCCATACCCCTTGAAGAAAAAAAACGAAGGATTCATCATATCAAAAGTTACTTAAAACAAAAAAGAGAGAAAAAGTGAATCCAGAAAAAAAGAAGAAGCATAAAACAAAACTTGAAGCAATCAGTTTTCTTAAAGAATAAAAAAATAAATTTACCTGACTAGTATCCTTTCCAATCCAGAAATGAATATCATATAAATAAGCGCCTCCTTTACCTTGTGCTGTCTGCAAATACACATGGAATTAACTCCAATAGTTAGCTTTCCTGATTTATATATATCATACAAGCTGTGCTTTTCCCCTAGAATTATAAGTTGAACTTGGTCACCCTTTTCAGACCCATGTGAAAAGTTTCTTTCTCATTCATTTTGTTTATTTATTTTATCTTGAGTTGCAACACAAAAATTGCCATGATATTTTATGTTTCAATAGCTTTCTTTTGTCTTTAAACTTCTCTTTTCTTATGTAATGTGAGTATTTCCTGTGCTCTTATTGCAATCAAATTTCTTTCTTTGTTGATAAAACAAAAATCTCACAAGAACTAAAATGAAATTTGGGGTGTCGTGTACAGCCTAAGCAGAAGAAGATGAAGTGTTTCCACAACATTCAGCCTATAGTGTCACCATACAGTTACATAGTTTAGCAATGTATAAGCACGTCTGAGGTAATATGGATAAATCTCCCACCTGCAAGATGATGTAAGAATCTCCCATGTAGAATTTCCCATATTCGGATTTGGGCAATGGAACTGGCTGAAAATTCTCAATCCTCCATATTTCAGTCCCTCTACAAAGCAGTTAAGTCTAAAACTCTTCAAGTTGATAATTTATCCAATATATAGCAACATAACCAAGGATAATAATGCTTATAGCTAAAGAGTGACTACATGTTTTAATTATTCTCCTGAATTGTAGTTTTCCTCTTTATTTTATCATTATTCTATTTTCACCCTTTTTACTTTATTACTATGGATAATTTTAAATTAAGAAATCATATCTTTCACATTTTCTTTTTCAAATCACCCTTTTGTTAAGGATACACTTTTTGACCCACTCCCTGGAATGCTGGATCCAAAACTTTTGTAGCACTAGACATTGCCGAAACTTCTTAAACACTGTCCTTTTGGCAAACACCCTCTACAAATTCCAAAGTGATCCACTGCATGAGAGGAAACAGAATTAAATATGTTTGAGCAAGAGAAAATCACGTATCACTTTATAGATACAGTAATTCCATATCCTCTAACACTATTTTATCATGCACAATACCACCATGAACAAGGTTCACGTGTCAAACATAAAGAACATTAGCAGTAAGAAGACTTCGGCAGTACATCGTAGACATGTTACAATGGGACAGAACGTAACATAGGGATTTTATTCTTTGTTTAATGCATTATAAAATAGAACAGAACAGGACATGGGGTTAAAAAATGATATATTTTGTTCCACTAAAGGAGGTACAATCAACGAGAACAGAACAAAATGATCCATTTTGTTTTTGACCATGTACCAAATGCTACCTTCATTTCAAAAAACAAATATTTTCTTCATCTTCCAGAATCATTATCAAGATCAAGCAGAATGACTTTCTATTTCTTTTCACGAGATTACAATCACAAAAATTACTTTGCAACTGATGTATGTACTCTAATTTGACTTTCTATATCTCTGTATCTTTTAAAAGCACCCAAAAAGTAAACAAGCAATTGATGTATGAATATGGAATATTACTGCACAAAAGACCAGAACATATCGCAAGTACATTATAACTATGTTCTCCTTAAACAAAGAAAGAGAGAAACAGTGGGACGTACTATGAAGTGGGAACTGATTCCTTATGCTGTGTATCAGAAGAAAGAAAAACTAAACCTTTTTTTCATCAGTGAAAAACTAAAAAATTTTAATCATTGTTATGACCAAAAAAGTCATCTCTAGTATGTATACAGGAATATATTAGTTAACTACAGCAATTTTCAAGTTCTATCAAATGAAGATTGCAGTCATATACTTGTACTGAATCTATAATATGGCTAATTGGTTTCTAAATGCTGTCTTCCTTCAGGACTGCCATTGTTCAAGACTTTAACCTAAGGTTCTGATTGGTATTATGACGACTAGAACTAACTACCAAAGCTCAAGATATCAGGTGAAGGCTTACAAATGATTTCCGCTCATGCAAAAGTCATTGCAGTTTGAAACATGGACAATGCACATTCCCTGAAAGATCGATAGAAAAGGGGACTGATGACTGCAGGGAGAAGTAAAGGAGGATGAAAAGGCATGGTTGATCTACCATAGAAAGAGGACTTTATTATTTTCTATTTTCTTTCTCTTTCTGCTACTTTTGATCTACCAAACAAGCATTTGCAACCACATATGCATAAGAACACTCTACAGTCACATGATTTTTGCTTTACATACTAACAGACTACCTTTATTCAGGTAACATTTATTGCCCTCATATGCACACCACAACAGGTTTCTCAAAACATATTTCAGCAATTAACACTATGCTGATCCTTGCTTATTTCAAGCAATTAGTCCAGTAATCTTTTTAACATGGCCAAGCTACTCTAGAGAAGCGAATTACATTCCTAAAGCCAGCTGGTAATCATGTGTAAAACTACAATGAATATATATTGTACACCTCTGAATGGATTTAAAAAATAGAAAGCACTAAAGTTTAAGTGCTAAACAAACAAAAGAAGAAATAGAGTAAGGACGGGCTAGACCGCTAGAGTCCCTTCTATATATGGACGATTGTCTAAAATGTAGATTACTTCTGTGAAGAGCAATGTGAATATCAACAAGTTCCATTTTAGCACAACACCCAATCCTTGTGAAATTCAAAATTTCCAAGTTCCATTATTAGGTGGATGTTGCAATCTGACAGCAGCGTTATCAGGTTGAAGTGCTCAACATGTAAATTGCTGCAAAGAGTTCGGAAAATAATTGCCCATCCACTGCTTACTTGAGCATATAACATGTCTCAAACCGTTGTCATCATCAGTAGCCAAAATTAACTTCTAAATTTTCAGTCTCGTTCCAGTATTCCGAAATCTGTGAAGCTATCTAATCGCAGAAAAAAGAACAACTTATGATCGTGATGGCAATGCGCTGGATTAACCTATTAACTTAACAGTTGACCCAAGAAATTTTGAGCACATGCTTGATCTGAGGACATTTGACAATCAAATAGTAGGCACTGCCACTAAGAAAAAAAAGTTGTAGAATTTTAAAATACAATTTAGGGGATCAACTTGATTCATTGCAATTTAGCTACAAAGTTGGATACTGAGATCCACCAGCCCCTATTTCCCAATGCTCATTTAGCCATTCCTTTCCAAAATTGAAAGATAGCAGAAAAATGACAATTGATCGAAGCTTAATTAACAAAAAAAAGGCAGATCATCACCAATGGACACAAACTAATAGAAGAACCAGACAATCAAGAGAGCTCAAAATTGTGAAACAACATGAAAACAAGAGATTACCCAACGGATCAAAAATCACAGAAATTACGAAATGAAAAGCATAAAACAAGAAGAACCCAATAAAATTACCACAAAATGGGGCCGACCCAGATCAACAATCAAAGCACTGAATCAGAAAAAACGATGAAACACAGATCAAGGATATGAAAATAGCATAAAAGGTGATGACACGAGTTGAGAGAATTAAAAAAGGGGATAGTAGTGATCACAGAGAATGGTCATACCTGAGATCTCAGGGCGTGATGATGGTTTGTGTGTGAGAGAGAAAGAGAAAAAGAGAGAGAAGAAAGGGGGGTATGGGAAGGACAAGGTTGCAGAGCTGGCAATAAAGAGAGAGAGAGAGAGAAGGAAGAGACTTGTGTTGGAAAGAAAAGAAAAGGAAGTGAATTATTGCTATGGCTGTGAGAGTGATATTCTCTCTCTAACTTTTTTGAGCCTTTTGAGATTTGCAATTCAGAGAGTTGCAGAGAGAAGGGTATGGATGAATTATGACGACGATGAAAATGGAACCATTATGAGATTGAAGGTGGTGAAACACAACACAGCAAAAAACACTTCAACTAAACATGGAAACTAAATTAAATTAAATAATATATAATATTCCTCCTGTACTTTTATTTTATTGTCTAAGATTTGTACATGTAATAAACAAAATATTAATTATGCATTAATTTTTTATGAGTGATTTTATGGTGAAAAATAATGAAAAAATTTAATATTATGTTAAAATTTTATTAAAAATAAAAAGTATAAAATACTTTTTAAAAAAAAAATTTAAAATATTTTATATTTTTAAAAATATTTTATATTTTTTTATTTTTAATAAAATCCTCTCGTAGTCTCAAATAATTTTTTTATCCCATCATAAAATCATTTAATTTTTTATGATGTTTTTAATATAAATATTCTTACTTAAATTTTTGAACCATTTTATTTAACACAAGACTTTCACCTATATTAAATAAGAATATGAATAAAAAATATTAAATAAGTTTAAAAAATATAAAACAATAATATTTGTGCGACAAAATTTTAATACTAAGAAGATAAAAAGACAAGAAAAAATAATATAAAAATAATAATAACATAAAAAGAAAGAAAGGGATATAATTTTGAAATTTGACTTCGATAAAGTGAACAAAATGCATAAAATAAAAAAATAAAAAATGTATTCACTATTCAATTAAAATAAATACAGTATAAGATATTACAATTTAAATTAATGGCTAATACATTCTTATTTTTCATTTTATACACACTTTTACTTTTTTTTTGTTAGATGAAAGGAACAAAGGAAAGTCGTTATTTGATGGTAATGAATAATATGATCCGCTTACCGTGTAACCGTCTGTTTTGGCATCTTTTTTGGATTTTTCCTTCTTTTTTGAATGTCTATTAATTCTCAACTCATACTCTTTATTTTTAACATAACCAACTTTTATTTTCACAAAACTTTTAAGTATAACTAACTTTAACTTCCCTCTGTTATATTCTATTTATTATATTTAATAAAAATGTTTTATTACCTAATATATTTTTGACTTAACTTTACTCATTGTATTGCTTCTAATTTAAAATACAAATCAACGGGATAATGTATTATTGATATTGAAAAATATATATATATATATATATATATATATATATATATATATATATTGTTAAAATATCCCACGTTCCGGAAGCTTTTTTCATCAGTATCAAGAAGTTATATTAAAGAATTAATCAAAAACATATTTGTGATTCAGGCAATAAAATGGAATAATATTAGTCTATATGATATATATAAAAACAAATAATTATAATTTATATACGACCACACAACTTATTATTAATTTGAATGCAATGTTGGAATATTGGCGTAATTATTAAATGGGTATAAATGTCATAGACAGATTAAATGAAATTAGGTTGAACATATATTATTATTTTGGTCTTTTATTTTGAATTTACAGAGTATTTTAGTTTGTGACCTTTTTTAATACTGGAATTAGTTTTTAATTTTGTATTATATAAGTTATTTTAGTTTTTAGTGTTAAGTAACATTGACAAAATGTTTATGTGACACACTAAGTGCTTATATAACATGTTTATTTGCCACAGATTCAAATATGATGTCCTCAAATTATGTCCCACGAATAGAATATCGTCACGTTATTCAAAAAAAATTATTAGAAAATTAAATATTAAAACTGAAGTAAAAATTTTTAATGACATGTCGACATTTTATTCGCGAGACGTGGATGAGAACATAATTTAGAGATACTTGGCACATATAAGTGCGAGTAAACGACCAAACGATATTATTTTGCTTAATCTCTATAGTTACACAGCGTTTCGAGACCGGAAATTGGGTTAGGTTGTAAGTGACATTAGGGACTGATTGAGTTACCTATTTTGATATTAAAGAAAACGACATTATTATATCACTTACGTGGACTTCTAAGTGTCAATAAACATATCTTATAAGCACTCAACATACCACATGGACATTTTATTAGTGTCACTCAATACTATGTGAACTAAAATGACTTTAAGAATGTAAAGTCAAGGTCAAAAGTAATTCAAACATTGGTCAAATACTAAATCAGTAAATAATTCTATATTAAAACATAAAGGAAAATTAAATGTGGGGGTGCAAATTAACCGATTTATACTATCAAATTGTTTTTGGTTGATTAAGTGAAATATGACAAAATTTTGTATTTAAGATGTCACAAATTTGATGAATTTTCTCTTGTCTCTCTTTGTAACATAAATGTAAATAAATATATTTATGGATAAATTATATTTTTGATTACGTTATAACGGAGTTTTATTTTAGTCTCTTATGTTTATTTTGATTCACTTTAATATTTTATGTTGTATTTTTTTATTTTTTTGCTAATTTGGTCTTTTACATTAATTTTGTCTAACAAAGTTATCGGCGAGACCAAAACGATGTTATTTTACTTCTCTATATTAATAGAAAAGAAAAATACAACCTAAGAAACCAAATTGGTAAAAAAAATAACCTAAGAGATCAAAAGCATTCAAAAAGTACAACACACAAGACCAAAGAAAATCAAAATAAACATAAAGAATCGAATTGGTTCAAAAAATACAATATAGAGGACCAAAATGAATCAAAATAAACACAAGAAATTAAACTAAAATTTTCTTACAACATAAAAGACTAAAAATGTAATTTTACCTATTTTTATAAATATTATTTACTCTTTAAACCCAAAAGGTTTCCATGTCTTGAAATAGAACACTATCCTTTTGCCATAATTTTTTGTAACCAAAAAAATTACATGAAAAGGAAGAATCTGAAAATTATTTTGCATTGTAAAGTGAACATTGAAAATATAGAAGATGGAAGGTTTACTTTGTGGTGACCTAAAATTGCCTATCTAATTTGCATATAAAGGACAGTATACTGGATTGCTTAAAGCAAGAGGATGGTCCTCCACTCACCCAAATAAAACTCACATTCTCTCTCCTTACCCATCGAACCACGATTCATAAACCAATGAAGTTGTGACACAATTAATAGATAACTGAATCTTTTAAACATATTAGAACTGCATTCAAATAATATGTATAAAAACTGTTTAGTTAAAAGAATCAAAATTCACTTTGATAATCTCTAAATCTCAAAATAATTAATCTTAAATTATTGACCTAGAAATACCTTAGATACACACCTTGAAAAAGAACAATCCATCATCTTATATGTTTGATGAAATTACACACCTTGACCAACACAAATAAAAGTTAATTAATGAGAGGAGGGAAAAAAGAATGGTACAAAAAGTGTGGTAGGTCTGATTTAATTTCCCTCCATGCGTTTAATTTTTTATAGTTAGAGCTGGTAAAGTAGCTAGAGCATTTTCCTTTTTTGGGACAAAGTAGGTAAAGCATTCAACCATTAAAATATAGTATTATTAGAAAAAACCTCTTCAGAAATTAGAATATTATTAGATCGGTTGTTATGAATTAAAATTAGTCAAACATTTAAAAACAGTTCAGTTTTCCCCATCAAAGCATGATTTTAAACCAATTATTATATCTCTACTAACATCCTCAGTGTATTGAATTCAGTTAGATAAGTTGTTGTTAATGAATATTAATACCTACCATTTTAAGAACGGGTTAGCTCTGTTGTGGTATGGTTGTGTTATTAAAAGAGAAATATTACATTAGCTTTCCGTTTCAAATGCGCTTGAATCCTCTCTGATGTTGGACGGTTCAAATAATGTGTCATGGATTTAATTCCTCTTAACTAAATTATTGTTTAAAATAAAATAATATAAATAGAATTAATAGCCTAAATAGTCCATGACTTACTATCTATAGTGTTTGAGTTCATGACTTAAAAGAATAGACGGTTTAATTCCTAACTTTATCTTTTATATTAATCTCCATGTTATTTGACCATTACTAATTCATAGCGTGTCATGTTAAAGGTGACATCTTCTTAATCAATTAATTATAACCAATTAGTTGATAAATATTCCAAGATCCACGAGTTTCAGCCCCATAATGATATTATCGAATAATACATGTCCTCATAATGACATGAATTTATCATTTTGGGGCTAAAACTCATCTATATGAAAACCTTAATAGAGTAAGTGTGTGTTTGGATTGGCGTTGGATCACGTCAAATCACGTTAAGATAAATAAATCAATGGTTGAGATAAATTTGACACATAAGCCGAGGCAGATCCAATGAACGTAATAAAAAATATTAAGAAATCCTATATGACACTTATCATGTCACGTTGTCAATCCATAATGACCATATAATGTTGGGAATAGGGATGAAAATATATTAGGCCTTGTATAACCTAAGCCTATGCTGTTTTCATCCTTAGTTGGGAACTAAAACGTGTTACAAAAAATAAGGTTGGTGACTAAATTGGTTATTCTCCTAGGTCAATGACCAAAACGTGAGAATAGCAAATTAATGACCATTTTACTATATCACTCCATTAAAATATAGTAATTTTTAATTTGAATCAAAATATATCATAAATTAACTTACTTCTAAAAGAGTCTATTTTAACGTGTGTGATTTGTAGATGTTGAACTATTGATTACACTTTTGCACATTGTCACATAGCCATATAAAAGAAGAGTCTTAAAAAAGTCACTGCACTTTCACTTTGCACATTGTCATATAGCCATATAAAGAAACCATTGTTCTGAATCCAAATTTAAAATTGCAGAGCACAACATGTGACATAGTTGCAATATCATAATAATTTTACTAAATTTGTGATTGTGATATGAATCACAATGGCTGTTATAACCTTATTCTATCGCAACGCAATTATAATTATAACGCAATTAAATCTCGATCTAAAGTTTTATTGTAAAAGGTTAAACAATATCTCTAAACTAGTTAAGAACGGTGTTTCTTAAGAAATTATAGTTTTCTTTTTCTTTTTCTTTTTTTTTTTGTTCTTTTTAGTAATTCCCTAAATTCAGGGGGAAAAAAAATAGTGAATATATATATATATATATATATAATTATATTGGAAAATGGGGAAATTGAAAAAGATGAAGGGTCTACCATGAAATTGGAAAAAGATATCTCCAGACCACAAAATCAAAAGTGGTCAAGGATGCAAAGAATGTAGCTTTTTTTTAATTTTTTTTTTTGAAGTTAAAAGGAATACATCAGATAAAGTTATACAGAAATTTGATGTGTATTGACTAAAGACTGCTTACTTAATCATACAATGATTTTTATCATTTAAATTCAGAAAATTTTCACACACTGAACAAACCTTATGGATCTAAATATTAGTTCATCAAAAATCAAAAGGAAACAGCGACTATTTGAGTTAAATTAATATGATTAAAAAATCACGGTGGAATTGATACCATCTCAATTGAAAATAAAATCATCTTTTGTTAGATATCAGCATGTTTTCGGACGTAAAATAGTAAAAAAAAAATCACTTTTATTTTACGGACGACACTTAAAAATAAAAATAATCTAACCCAAATTAAGTGTTGTATGGCCTAAACCTGGCTTACTTTTCAAATTGAAAGCCTAAACTTAGTCTATTACTTGTACTGTTTTTATGGCTTAAGCCTAACTTATTAAAAACTCTACTAAGTTAAAAGTCAATTTAAAAACTTATTTAAATAAAGTTTTAAAATTTATTTATAATAATCTACTTCTAAAATAAATTAATTGGTATAAACATATATATATATATATATATATATTAGTGATTAAATTCTTAAACATAATTAAAATATAGTCATAAAATATAATATAAAAATTTTTAGAAAATAATAATAATAACATGAAAAATAATAATAATATTTTGTTTGCTAATATTATTTTTATTTATATATATAGACCAGTCTATTAGATCTAAAAAATATTTTGAATAATCTGAACCCTAATAAAATTAGTTAATTAGACTTTTAAATAGATCTTGACCTAACATATTTATTATATTATCTTAATTTGGTCTGAGTCTCATATAGACTAGATTTAAGTCTCTAACAAGAAATTTGGACTACTTCCATCTTTAAAGACATCGTAAAAAAAAATACTATTTCAGAGGTGAATATTTGGAATATAATAATCTTCATCTTAACTGTAATATATAGTGCCAATTCTTGTCCTTAAGAAAAAGGTGAATAATCATGTAATGTCAACAACTACATGGGCCGGCTATAAACTTTTATGCTGTTCGTGTAATATTCCTACTTAAGGTCACCATTTTTTTCTATTAAAGTTTAAATTAAAAAAACAATTCGAACAAATGAATACATGAAAATATGAAAATAATGGGTCAACCTATATGTATAAACGCACACGCAAGATACATTAATATCGACTATACAAACATTTAGCAATTTTATGTTTTAATAACCTTTTATAAAATAACAAGTTATAAATTTTAAGTATATTAATTTGTGTAACTTTTTTTTCTTTTTTTTACGGATCATGTATAGTAGATATTAAATAATTTGTTATTTAAGTCGAAATACCTCCAACCCTTGAATTTGTTAGTGTAAAAATAAGATAAGATACTAAAGGAAAAATGTTGAAGTGTGAAACACCGACAATAAGTGCATGTTTGGTTTAGTTTATGCACCACAAAAATTATGACTTGCCTTGAATTATAATTATAATTGATTTTGAAAAAAAAAAAACATGTTTGATAGCCTTTGGTTGAATTAATTAATTTTGAATACAAAACTTAGATTTTGTGAGAAGAAACAAAAAATTACTTCTACTTCTCTGATTCACAATCAATTATACATCATATTTATCTTACAAAACCTAAGTTTTGACAAGAGTATCCAAACATAATTCTTTGTTAAAATCAAATTTTTAATCCTAATTTTTCAAATGTAAATCAATTAGGCTCATAATCAATTTTGCTAAAAATGAAGAGTGTGGTTAGATTAGCTGTGATTAATTGTGAAAATAAATTGTGAAAAAGAATCGATTATCTGAGACATAATCGATTTTTGTTTGGATATATTTATTGTTAGAAGAGATCTTTAAGATAATTTTAAGCGAAAAACGATTTTGAAACTTTTTGAAACAATGTCCAAGAGCATGTTTGGATTGGATTTTTTTCCAAACATATGTTGAATAGATATATTTTGCATGCTTTTGATGGTTCTTTTAACAAAGGAAAAAGCTTTTTGTCATTTAACTAAAAATTGGACATTATTTCAAAAAGTTTCAAAATCGCTTTTCACACCTTAAAATTATCTTAAAAATTGTTTCTAACAGTAAATATAACTAAACAAAAATCGATCGATTGCTTTTCACATCTTTTTTTTCACAATTAATCACAACTAGTCCAAACACACCATAATTTTTAGCTAAAAAACAAAAAGCTTTTTCCTTTATTTAAAGAATAAAAAAAATTTTAAGTAAAAAATACAACTATCCAACACACATTAAAAAATAATCTTATCCAAACCCATCCTAATTAACCCAATTAATTCAACTTACAATTAATTTTACTAGCATCAATCGAAACATCGTGATAGCAATGTTTGCTCCAATTTTCATTACCAAAAAGAACATTTAGAACTAGAACATTGTAGTTCGATGGCAAAATGGAGAGCAATCTCACCCTATAAAAATAAAGAAACTGCAATTGTAAATTGACAAAACAAAACATAGGCATATTTGTTAAAAAAAAAAAAAAAGAACAAGTTCTTTTTTCAACCATCTCAATCAATTAACATTAATCTCAGATAATCAGAAAGCCCAGTGACATCTTCTTTATATTTGATTGTGGATTGTGGACGTACATAGCCGTCTGAATCACGTGTTATATTTCATTAGAAATAAGAAGTAATTAGAGGGAAAATAAAAAAATAAAAAAAATAAAGAATCAAACACTGAAATGCAATAGCTGATAAGCGTGCCATCTTTCAATAATAAACGCCACACTTTTTTGGGGAAAAAAACTCATTTAGAAGAACATATCCCCAACAGGAACACATGCTTATTTAATTATTTAGTTATTTTGAAACTTAATATATTATTGTAAAAGCAATTGTTTATTTGATTAACAATGCATGAAAACTACTCTTGAAAAAGTTTGATAGAGCAATATGTAGATTGAAAAAAAATTGAAGGTTTACTTTATACTTGCCTATTTTAATAAAATTTTACAGATAATAACTGTATCCAGGAACAAAATGATCAGTTTGCTGCAAATAAACTTCTGTTAAATGTCATCTAATTAAATGATTAGTCATATATAATAGAATATTTTTATTAAAATTTCAAAATGAAGTTGAAGTTGCATGTCTTATCCGTGCTTAGTGTAAAATTATGTGTTCTTAAATAATTTAATATATGTTTTGATGATTACAAATATAAGGTTAAATTAGAAATGAACACATGCTACATATATGATGAGCTTAATTATGTGAATTGTGTCAATTGTGTGTTTTATATTGTTATATATAAGTTGACAATGAGTTGTGTATAACATCATATATAATGTTGGATATGTTTTATTGTGAATAAACATATAAGTACATAATATTTGTTATATTTAGAAATAAAGTATATTTGATTATGAGTTGTGAAGTTTGAAATAACTATGAATATAGTCATTTTTATGTTGAAATCTAACCAATGTTCACTCTTTCTTTAATAACGTGCAATATACTATGTATGTGTTTTGATGTAAAACCTTTTTTGTATGAAACTAGACATGCATAGATTTTTAACAATGGTCTTTTGCTTTAAATGGATAAGAGTTGTAAGCACAATGAACTTTTGAATTGCAACTAGAAAAAAGCATCTCAGCAACTTACCTACACCTATTATTTTAGACTTTTCTCACACATGGATTTATATTTTGATTTGAAACCAATTTTGTTTGGAAACAAACACCTTGAGATTTTCAATGCATGGTCATTTAATTGATTAGGATTTGAAATGTGAACGTTATGAATTTTGAAAATCAGACAAGAAAAGCATGTATGACATCAGCTTTAATCATAACCTTTCATCACTCTTTTATCTATATCTCCTAATGTACATTGGATATTGCAATGAAACCAATGGCATTCGAAACTAAACTTAGAGAGCTTTCTAACTTGGGGTCATGGATCCAAATTTGTTTAGAAATGAGGATGTTATGAATTTTTGAATTCGTCATAAAAAGTGATGCGGGTTGAGTTATCAAATTGACTTTTGTGTACTCTCTTTGACATATCTCGTAAAGTACTTTGACTTTTGCAACCAAACTTACTTTATTTAAAAGTAGACATGCAGAGTTATCCAATAAGTGATCGTTTGTCAAAATTGGACGACAAATGAAAAAAATATGAATTTTTTAAAACAGACATTGAACATGTGTTGCGGGTAACGTCTCCAACAAGTTTCAACATTCGAAATTTCTTCCCAACAGCAATATCTTGTTTCTTCTCTATAAATAGAGGTTGTCCAAGGCTTAATAAAAAAGAACTTAGAGCAACAACACTTTGTTACATTCTTGAATCATACAAATCATGTTTTGAGCTTCATATTATAAAATTCTTTTATCCTTTGTTCTTCAACTTGTATATTCGCTCTTTGAGAGAGTTTTTATTCTTTTCATTTTGTTAATCTTGTAAGAGGGTGAGATATCCGTTGAGAGATTGAAACTCAAACACTTGAATGAGGTATCCTAGAGAATGTAAGGAGTGCTCTACATTATAAAGGGTGAGGTATTCCTTGTGAAGGTGAGGTATTCTTCAGCATTTATAAAGGTTTTACACACCTAGTTGAAGCTTAGATATAGTAAAAAAAGTACCGATTGACTTTTGAAGAACTGGATGTAGGTCAGTATATTGAATCTCTCTTCGCTACTCTTTTAATTATCATATTTGCTTTATATCTTTTTATTGCTTATTTTACATCCTACCTTATTTAATCATAATTTGATTTATATTCGAGTGATCCATGGCAATTAAATTCTTTATAAACTCTTTTCATTGCGTATAGCATCAAACAGTTTAAATTCTCAAAATTTTGAGTAAAAATTGTAAAAGTTTCATTATAATTTTGAAATGGAGTTGACATTGCATTTCTTATTGTGCTTAGGTGACAATGATCACTAACACGTACTGATTATCATAAAATATATTAACTTTGCGAGGAAATTTATCTAATGGATCTTCAATTTTTTGGATAAATTATAGTAATTTGATCTAGGGGTGGCAAAACGGGTCTGGCCTGGCAGGCCAACCCGCATAGCCCGCCATTTATACGCGGGGCGGGCTATATAGAACCAGACCGCTGGCCCGCATAACCTGCACTTTTGATGGGCCAACAGTTGTGTGGAGCGGGCTGGCCCGCGGGCTCATTTTTAAAAAAACTGCAATTTTGAATAAGCTGTCGACAAAAAATTGAATCAAGCCTTTTTTTGATTTTTTGGTGTCAGACCTTCTTTGTTCCATTAAAAAAAATAAACATATAAAGACAAAGAGACAGAGTGAAGCATCCAGTTCTACATTTATTTACTATGAAGTTAACATAAATTTCTTATATTATTGTGAAAACAATACATTGTAAAATTTTTAGATCTTTTTGAATAATTAATATTATTATTTTTATATAGTATTGGAATTAATATGATTTTTTGAAGTTTTTTTAGAATATTTTTTTATGCTTTTTTAAAAAGATAATGAGATTTATGAACTTTTAATATTTTTAGATTTTTTAAAAAAATATTTAATTGGCGGGCTATGCGGGCTAGCCCGCAACCCGCATAACCCTTCATAATGGGGGCTGGGCTAAAGAAATAGGTCCGTTTTCCTCCGCGGACTGGGCCATCCCGCCCCACATTTTTGCGGGCCGCTGCGAGGCAGGCTGGCCCGCATTGCCACCCCTAATTTGATCCCTTATTATTTATCTTATATGCAGCTTAATTTAAATTTTTTAAAATGTGTTTTAGTCTCTTGTACTTTTCAAATATCCACTTTACTATCAAAGTCACATTTTGCACCAACTTTTATCCAAAGTAGTGATGAAATTTTAAATTAGCAACAACGAAAGTCACCACTAAACATGACTTTCTATTAAAATGCATGTTTTAAAAGAAAAAATAGACGCAAAACACGCATTTTAAAAGTTGGTGCTAAACCACACCTATGACAAAATTCGAAGGACCAAGTTATAATTGATCCTATATTTTTGTTATATTTAATTTCAATGGGTTAACATAAATACATGAATGACACAAGTCATAGTCGAAGTGAGAGAGAGAATAAAACAGACCAACTAGAATATATGAACCAAAAAAATTGAAACATACATGATGTATCTTTGGGCTCTTGTACAGGTGTAATCGGATTCATGGGTTGATTTGGATCAAAAAGAACAAAATCTGATCACTGTTAGGTCCAATCTTAGACTAATTTATTGAAAAAACTAAAAAACCCAATTCTGCATGAATGTATTATTCGTGCACAACAGCCTCCTTACATGGCTTTTTGATTCTCTTCCTTTCAGAGACTCTGATTCTAAATTCTTCCTCTCCACTCTTGCCACCCCTTGTGTCATCCACTACACAGTACACACATTGTTGCCACATCAGATACCAGTCTTTTCCAATGTTTGATTAACTTTATTTATACAAGTGATTATTTTTGTTGGTGGAAATTGACACTATTCTTATACTATTATTATACTTTCATATATGTTAGTATATTATTCACTCAACCACTGAATCGTTGGAATATACTACAGCAATAAATGAATCTCCATGACCTCCATTTCCTTCTTCATGTGAACCTCTATGATGTAGTTCTGAAGCAGAGTAGGTGGCTTTGAAACGCTGCGCCTCGCATTCAGGCGGCGGCGCTTGGTGACATTCCAATGATTCTTGATGGCGTTTTCAGTGCAACCAGGCAACTTTTTTGTAATTTCAACTCACTTGTTGCCAACTAACTTGTGAGCATGAATCAGAATTCTCTGTCTTCCTCGTAAGTCCATGACTCCTTCTACATTGGTTCCAAACAGAACAACAATGTTTTACTTGTATGAAATTGCAAGATATTGTAGATATATAGATCCTCTTTAAAACAATAAATTAAACTTATCTATCGTCATTTTATTATCATCATCATTCATTATGAAAGAAACAAAATTAAAAAACAATAAAATACACATATGACATATGTGAGTTAACTAAGTAAGATTATACAAAGAGTTTTAATAAACTTATCTACCATTGTCATTTTTACTTTATTTTTCAAATGGAAAAAAAAAATTACATCAAGTAAGAATACATACACTTAGACAAGCTTTTCCTTTTAAAAAACACAAATGCATAACTTAATTTTTTTTTTTCAAGTAGTTTTTTTTTTAAAAAAATGATATTACTTAAAAAATAATTAGCCATTACAAAATTGAAAATGTTTGTTTTAATTATTTTTTAAAATCATAATAAAATTGAAAAACCCAAAAGGCCAAAAATATTTATATATTGTTGGAGACTTTGTTATGAATGAAAACAAACTACGCTAAAAACAATATATCTTATTGCACAAATTAGGAAAAGGATCCTCTTCCTTTTCGTTGAAATTAGGAAAATCTTATTTTCAATACGAAATCATGGTCAAAATGTGTTACTTGCTTTTATGAGTCATTATGTTAGAAACGTTGAAATTAGGAAAATCTTATTTTCAATACGAAATCATGGTCAAAATACGTTACTTGCTTTTATGACTCATTAAGTTAGAAATTGAACAAGTCCTTCTTTGGAGGAAACGGAAGGCGAACACTCTCTAGAAAATTATGCAAATTAAACACATTGCCCAAAAAAATAAGTGTTAGTTATAAATTTCATATTATAATTGAAAGTGATACCCTCATCATATTTAATTGTACTTAATTATTTAACAAACATAATTTATTATATTTGACATGTTAATGTGCAAAAAACATGTAAAAATGATCCACTAATAAATAAATAAATAACTAAATAAAAAGTTTTACTATTTTCTCAAATATGATATGGTAACTTGATATGCCTCGTTATATGTGAGAAAGAAAAGAGGAGAATTAGAAAGGATGGAAGAAAGGGAAGAACCCTGATGTTTGGTCTGAGATGGTTGCGCCATCTTTCTCTACACGGTTTCCCAACTCTGCCATGGAGTAACTTAGCAATCTGAGACCAGTTTTTTAGCCCAGAGCAGTTCACCAGATGGATAAGAAGACTACAAAACCACATAAATCAAATTAAATGCCAATGTCAATGCACGAAACAAATAAGTCAAAAAAGACATTAATGGGCATCTTTAAAGAAGAGAATAATCAAAGCGTCATAAATTATTTCTTGAAAATAATTTTTTTTTTCACAGAAAAAATTGAAAACAAGACAAAAAGCTAAAAATTAGGTAAATTTTATATACTTGTCTTCATCAGCAGTCCATCGACTTTTGATTATATTCTTCGTGTGCATCTTCTTCTGTGGTTTCTTCTCAACACTAGCAATTGCCTTTTGTTGATCTGCTTGGGCAGCATTACTTCCAGTTCTAGCATGGCAAAAAAGCTCATCGTGAAGCGTGAGCTTCATTAGCATAGACCCAGACACGTCATAAACTAGTGATGGTGACAAAGAGGGACTCATATGAGCCTGTGAGAGATCCCAGAGAGCCTTGCTACTATTCAGGTAGCCACACACAGAATCTACTTTATTTGGTTCAAACGCCATGGAGTAGATATTGTTGCTGGAAGAATGGGTTGGGATGGTGGAGGAAGAACCCTCGGTAAGTAAATTAGACCGAACGGTGTTGACATTTGGTGGGGACAGAGCCGAAAAGGCTTGTAGCCCGTGCACCACAGTGGGAATCTCAAATTTTACAATGAGATTTTTTGAGGAAATCCCAGGATGGTAAGGGATTTTCTCTAGAAAGCTTGGATCGAATTCCACTCAGAGCTCGGAGAAGGAAAAGGACACAAATTGAAATTGTATATGAGAAAAATAGCCTAAGTGTGTCGGTGAAAAAAGAGGGTAGGAGATAAGGGTTCTTATATGACTCTATAATTAAAAATAAAATAGTATATTTTTTAATAAAAAATTATGAACACAATTAAATAATAATTTTAAAATTTATTAATTTTTATATAATTATTTTATGAAATGTTTTTAAATTATTAAATATAAAATTCTTAAGACTTGTGTCATGTCATATTCAAACACGTCAGTCAAATACCACCTAAGACTTCAAATGAATTCTTACTAGAAGTCAATTTCAGGTGTTTTATATCGGATTTAAATCTAAATTAGATTTATTAATAATATAATAACGAATTAATAGTCACTTTGATCCCTAATTTTGTAAGGACAGAGTATTTTAGATCTTGACTTTCATTCTCATCCGTCATTTTAATCACTGACTTATAAGAACGTTCATTTTAGTCCTCGACTTTCACTCCAGTTTGGGATTTTAGTCCCAAACTTTCACTCCAATCAAGCATTTTAGTCCATTTTTTTTCGCCAAATACACACGCACCCATCCCTAAACTCTAAATACACACACTCATCCTAAATTAACTCCCATCAATATCATAATCTAAATCACCACTGCCAAGGTTTGAACCTTGACCTCCAACTCCCAAGCCTTAAAGGCATTTTAGTCCTTAACTTTCACTCTTATCGGTTATTTAATGACCGATGAGTGAAAACCAATAACTAAAACACCCTATCCTTACAAAATCAATGACTCATTCACTCATAATATAACATTTACCCCTTAAATAAAAAAAGAATCTATTATTAATCAATTTTTGTGTACAAATTTTTATCAACGTAATCAACTAATATTTTTAAAAAATAAATATTTAAATGACTAATTTGAATTTTGGCCAATCGTATTACAGCGAATAAACCTTGTCAGAATGAAACATGTGAGGCTCTTCAGATCTGTGGTGCCACTATTCCACCACACGCATTTCAAACTAAACCACAGGTCTCTTTTTTATTCCAATTTTACCTTTTAACCAAATTTTTTTCGATCGAAACCAAAAGTATTTTTCCAGGAAAAACTAGATATGAGTTTTCGATTTTAAATATACACCACCATACTTGTTAAATGTAATCGGATTATGATTTTTGGGCCAATCCGAATAATAATTTCCGGACGCTTCTGATATGAGTGTCCGGTTGAAACTAGCACCAAACATCAGATTAAGTAACCAGATTATAATTTCCGTTTGCGTGGTAAATTAATAAAAGCCACTTTCAGCTAACCATATTTTATTTTATAACATAAAATTCTCATTCACACAATAGTCATCTCATTTTCAACTACATCAAATTGGTGTTTTACTAATTTTGTTCCAATATATAATAAGTAAGTTTTTCATTTTATTTCCATGTTATTTACACATTTCAATGCTCGTTAAATTGCTAGATTTTTTGAACAATGGATATATAGATCTATGTTGGAACCAAATTTGAGATTCCGATTGGAACTAAATTCTCAAATCCAGTTTCAACCAAACTTTCAAATCCAAATACGTTTAACAATTGTGGTGGCGTGTATTTAAAACTAGAAACCCATATTCTGTTTCGTCCAGAAAAAAAATCCGATTAAAGGGTAACATTGAAATAAAAAATGTGTGTGGTGTAATTTGAAACGCGTGTGGTGGCAATAGTGCCACCCATCGTCATGCAATGCACACGCTACTCATTTCGAATCATAGTGTCGCAAAGGGAGCTTTGTCTAGCAGCCATCGTTTTCCAATCAATCTCAATCGGCATTAGCAGGGGTAGTCCATTCTCAAGCGCTCATCACATAGACACACCAGAGGGCCACAAGGAGTGGTGCCCTCAATTTTCTATTTCTTAGTTCAACCCTTCAATTTTTTACTCTCCCTTTTCTCCTCTCTTTCCATTTTCCCGTTTCTGTTGTGGTTTCTATTGGATCTGACATGCTCAAGTAGTATCAACTCTATCTTAGCCTTTCAATTTACAAACCTTCATCTTAGCCATTTTACCTCATTCTCTTTTTTAAATTTACGTTTTTTTCATTTTAAAATGTATGACTCGTTGGCTACATTCAAAACAAGTCAAAATTGACTGGCTTAGTTTGGTCCGGATTGACATCAAAGTTTTGAAAAAATCAAACCAACCTAATCTAAATGTTTAGCTTTGGCTTGGACATACTAATCTGCCAAACTTATCCAATCCAACCCTATTACACCTTTAATTTTTTAGTAAGCAGATGTTTTTTCAGAACATATAGTTTATTATACTGATAATAACATATCAACCATACGCTGGTGACTGTGTTCCAAGTTCCAACCATTTATCATTCCAATGTGCTTTCCTCCAACAATTGTTTGGTATATCATGAGATCATCTATAAATGCATGGCTTCATTACCGTTTTAGAACAGGAAAGCAAAAGATTTGCAGATCGAAATTGATGAGAAGATAAGAACAAGGCATAAGAGAAGGTCGGCCAGCTCCCTAATTGACTTTGGAATAGTTGACATATACACAAAAGAAATGTCCAACCAGAATGAGTAGAAGTTTAAGACAATACCAGGGGAAGGCTTGTCGATATAGCGACTCTCCAGTCTTCTTTATGTCTTGTCCTCCTCTTCACAATTGTTTCGATCCGTAAAACTTGTTCTTCTCCTTTCCTGTTCTTGAACAGTAATGAAGCCATGCATTCACAAAAAGTGCAAAACAAGTGTTAAAGGAAAGCACATCAGAGAAAAGATGGTTGAAACACTATATAAGTCAAATCAACCTTGTTTTGGAAGTGCACATTCACACCATCGGTATTTTTATTTTGCTGTTATATATTCTGTTCCAGAGGAAGAACTTTGACCAAACAGTACTTGTGAGTTGTGACCTGGTGGCCAAGGGCTTAAATCATGAAAACAGCCTATCCACATGTACGTGTGAGATTGTGTAAGCGATACACCTAAAGAGACTGCAATACGTAGCGCTGTAAACGTTTAATTAATTACCTCAATGTGCCACATCTCTCAACACTTTATATAAGGGTAATTTTGGTAGGTAACATGGAAAATTGGAAAACAGGGAAGGATTTTATAGAGTGCAAAAGAAAGGTTTTGATTTTTACTACTTCCTTCAAGTAGTGAGTGGAAAATCACTTTTGACTCATTTGAATGCTAAAGGTAAAAAAGAGGCAAAAAATTGGAGGACTGGTAAGTGCAAATGAGTTGAACTTGAGTCATACATTTATCTTTTGCATAAACAAGTGTCAAGTAATTATTATTATTCCCCATTTTCTAGCACTCCATTTCCATCTGTTTTAGCTCCACCAACCACATCCCGGAGCATCCTAATTGACTATAGCAAAATCTAGTGAAACATCATCCATGGTGCCAAGGTTAGTTAACAAAACAGTCCCTATACATAACTTTCAATAGTGCAGTACAAAACTCAGACCCATCCTAGACAAGAAATCCTTGCACCAGTTTACTTTCTTCAAACCCTTGAAACATATTACGAATGTCCACTTTTCTGATGGTCATTCACTATCTAACTCAAAGAAATCATGCTACTTTCATTATCATCTAGCCACACATCACAAAGATGATACATTTTTATCAAATCATCAATGTAACCAAGCATTGATTTCGCATAATAAAGAAACTATAATCAGTTGAACCACTAGCATCTATAGAATAAAAGAATTTGCTACCAATAAAACTATAAATCAATACAAAAAATAATAATAAATAAAACCATAAATCCACATGGTATGACGACAAGAGACAAAAATGTACCTGAGATTAGCAACAGAACTCCACAAAAGAAACCACTAACCATTTTCAGAACCCTCAGTCTTTTCCTTAACTCTCTTCACCAATTTTGACCTTGGCTTCATGGGTTTCAGAAAACTAGCTTGTAATCTCACCATTTCCCTCAAAATCTCAATCAATGTACTCTCAATCTCGAAACCATTTGGCTCAAGAACACCCAAAGCTCTAGCCACAGCCTCCATTGTGCTCACACACCCAGAAAAAGGTTCCTTCCTTAAAATCAATTCAGAATCGTAAATGCTTCCGCCACTCACTTTCTCATCCGTTCCCAAACAAACCCTAATCGCGAACTTCGACAGGAACTCCTCGCTCGCCTTCACCATCTCCCTAGCGTGCTTCCAAGTCGCGTCGAAAGCGATCAGGACCAATCCTTTCTGACCGTTTCGGGTCAGTTCTGATACCTTGAGGTCGGAGATGTTGACCGCCGTCGAGGAGCCGGTAGACGGAAAGAGGTAGATGGCCGGGGGCGACTGGTCGAGCAACGGAGAGAGGCCGGGGCGGAGGCGGCGGCCGGTGACGGCGGTGGCTTGGAGGAGGGATTTGGTGAGCATTGGAGTGGTTGAAAGCTTGTGGCGCGCCTCGTGCGGGTGGTGGAGAATGAGGACTCGGGTGGTCGTTTGAATAGGGTGCGCGGGAAGCACGTGGCAGAGACAGACAGGATTTGGCCGCCGGCAATTGGAGCAGATGGATCGGCGTTGATGCTCCGGCGAAGGTGCGGTCGGGAGCGGAGGGGTGGTGTCTTCTTCTGGTTTGGTGTTCATGCAGTGCATAGTACAAACCAGTTTACTAGATAAAAAATGGTGCTTTACTTTATAGGGTGTACGTGTATTATTTTTTTTAGGGTAAATTGCAATAATCCCTTTGAGGTTTGGGGAAATTGCTGGGGAAATTGCACTCTTCTCCAAACTTCATCAAAATTAGTACTCTACTCCATTTTGGTCTGTTAACTGGTAGTTTTGGCTCCTCAATTTATCACGTAAGTATTCAAAATAATTTTTAATGTTAATGAAGGGTCCAAACCTCAAGGGGGCTTATTGCAATTTATCCTTTTTTTATATAAAGAAATTGAAGAGAGAGGAAAGTAGCCCCTCTAAGCGACGATGTTATTTGCGCCACGCCAATTTGGTGGGTGCCACACCGTTGCATTTTTTATAGAAAAAGACTAAAATACCCTTGTCACTTAAAGAAAAATAACCTTGTCACTTAAAGATAATTTTTGGAGAGCATTGTCTAGATCAAGTACTTCGAGAATTGTTCGGATAATATAATCCAAACGTGTTTTGGAAGTTAAAAATTATGCAAAAAGTTAAGCTTAAATATTTGTTGGATAAGAAATTCAAGCGTGTTCGAGATAATATCATTCGAAAACTTTTTAATAGAAAAATTAGGGCTAAATATTTTTGGACAATATCATCCAGACGTGTTTTGGGTAATTATCATCCGGGAAGGACAAAATCGCTATTTTTTAAATACCAAAGGGTGAGATATCCAGGCTCAATCCCGTTGAGTGTAAGGAGTGCTCTACGTTATAAAGGGTGAGATATCCCCTGTGAAGGTGAGTTATTCTTTGTTATTTGTAAAAGGAGAGGTATCCTTCAGCATTTGTAAAGGTTTCACGCACCTAGTTAAAGCTTGGAGATAGTAAAGAAAGTTTCGGTTGATGTTTGAAGAACGGGATGTAGGTCCCTTATAAATCTATGTGTTTGAATATCTATTGCTACTCATTTTATTATTATATCTGCTTTACATCTTTTTATTGCTTATCTTACATCATATCTTATTTAATCATAATTTGATTAATATTTGAGTGATTTATAGCAATTGAATTCTTTATAAACTTATTCTGCTGTGTATAGCATCAAATTGTTTAAATTCTCAAAATTTGCATATAAGTTGTAAAAGTTTTATTATAATTTCGAAATGGAGTTGACGTTGCATGTCTTATCGTGCTTAGGTGACAATGATCACTAGCATGTACGGATTATCATAACGATATTAACTTTGTGAGGAAATTCATCTAATGGATTATTAATTTTTTGGGTAAATTATAGTAATTTAATCCCTTATTATTTACCTTATATGCAGTTCAATTTAAATTTTTAAAATGTATTTTAGTCTCTTGTACTTTTTTTTATCATGCTCCTTGTACTTTTCAAATATCCACTATATTAGTAAAGTCACATTTAGCGACAATTTTATCCAAATTAGTGATAAACTTTTAAATTAACAACGATAAAAATTGCCGCTTAACATGACTTTCTATTAAAATGCACATTTCAGAGGAAAAAACAGGCACAAAACATGCACTTTAAAAGTTAGTGCTAAACCGCACATAAGACAACATTTGAAGGACCAAATTATAATTAACCGTAGATTTTTTTTATATTTAGTTTCAATGGGTCAACATAAATACATTAATGAAACACGCCATAGTCAAAGTGAGAGAGGAAAAAAGAGACCAACAGTAGCAAGCAATGATGCTACACTGGGACACAACACCAGGGCAGTATAAAGTAGAATATATGAACCAAAAAATTGAGACATGCATAATGTATCTCTTGGCTCTTGTATGGGTGTAAACGGATTCATGGGTTGATTTGGATAAAAAAATAACATAATTTGATCACTATTAAGCCTAATCTAAAACTAGTTTATTGAAGGAAAAAAATTGACAAACCCGACTCGCACAATCTACATGTAAATTTTGCATAAAGTATTACACGAGCACAACAGTCACGTTGCATACAATTCTAAATTCTTCCTCTCTACTCCCACCACCCGTTGTGTCCTCAACCTCACACATTGTTGCCACATCACATACCACACTAAGTCATTGTCCAATGTTTGATTAACTTTATTTATACAAGTGATTGAATTTTGTTGGTGGAAGTTGACACTATTCTTATACATTTATTATACTATCATATATGTTAGTATATTATTGACTTAACCACTGAATCATTGGTATATACTATAGCGATAAATCATGTCAAATTTTACCAAAAAAACTAATAAAAATTTCAACCCTAAAAAATTTAACATGATTAAGTAACATAGTTTATGTTTATAGTTTAACGATTTGAGTCACTAGCATATACTATAGTAATAAATCATGCCAATTTTTTTGTCCGAACAAAAAACTAATGAAAATTTCAACCTTAAAAAATTTAACATAATTAATGAACATAGACACTATACTTATGATGCAATAATTTTATCAGTAAAATACAAAACATATATAAAATTATTAATGGTATAACAATAATCTCAACATATACTAATATACTAATGTAAATAAATCACTCCTTATATAAATTTGAGAACTATTGAACACCCAAATATGAGCAATATTATGCAAAAAATGTAAATATTATATAAGCCGGTAAAAGGGTTTAGAGAAATTGTTTTAGCACCAAAATTCAACCAACCTTAACAAACTAGATGCATCAAAAGGTTGACTGTGATCCATTTACCCAAAAAAAAAAAAGACTGACTGTGGTCCACTTAATTGGCCCATATAACCAGATTTAAACAGAAAATCACAGTACCAGTAAAAAAAAATTGAAAATCAAAGTCCAACAAAAAAGAAAAAAACAGAAACTAAAACCATCAACATAAACCATGTATCATGATTTACCAATGATGATGATGCATTACTTCTTTCTATTGATCATCTCCATGAGCTCCATTTCCTTCTTCATGCGAATCTCAGGCAGCACCATATCCATCACAACCTCATAGTTCATTGCACCATCCTCCACATCATACTCCGGCACATAGCCACCACCATTTGCGGTGGTATGAGGCTGTTGCTGCCCACTCCAATCATCACCTTCATCCTCCTCCTTGTCTGGAGAAGACCAACCATCACAGCTGAAATCACCATCTGACCTCTCATATTGAACCTTAAGGAAGCCAACTTCATTGCCATTGATGTTGTTCATGTTCATGGGTTTCTTGAGCTCCTTCTTTGCTTCTTCAGCTGCAGTGACCTCCATAATGTAGTTCTGAAGAAGAGTTGGTGGCTTTGAGACGTTGTGCCTCACGTTCAGGCGTTGATGCTTGGTGGCATTCAGGTGGCGGCACTTGGTGGCATTCCAATGGTTCTTGATGGTGTTTTCAGTGCGGCCGGGTAAACGTTTTGCAATTTCAGCCCACTTGTTGCCAACTGACTTGTGAGCATGAATCAGAATTCTGTCTTCCTCATCAGTCCATGACTCTTTCTGCATTAGTTCCAAACAGAACAACAATGTTGTTTTGTATGAAATTGCAAGATATTGTCGATATATAGATCCTCTTTAAAACAATAAATTAAACTTTTCTCTCATCATTTTATTATTATCATCATTCATTATGAAAGAAATAAAAGAGGAGAATTATATATATATATATATATATATATATATATATATATATATATTATAATAGAAAGTCATACTCTCTTCATATTTAAAAATGTGTTACTTGCTTTTATGAGTCATTAAGTTAGAAACATTGAAATTAGGAAAATCATATTTTCAATACGAAATCATGGTCAAAATGTGTTACTTGGTTTTATGACTCATTAAGCTAGAAACTGAATAAATCCTTCTTTGGAGGAAACAGAAGGCAGACACTCTCTAGTAAATTATGCAAATTAAACACATTGTCCAAAAAAAATAAGCAATAGTTATAAATTTCATATTATAATTGAAAGTCATACCCTCATTACATTTAAATAAATAAAAAGTTTTACTATTTTCTCAAATATGATATGATAACTTGATATGCATCATATGTGTGAGAAAGAAAAGGGGAAAATTAAAAAGGATGGAAGAAAGGGAAGAACCCTAATGTTTGGTCGGAGATGGTTGCGCCATCTTTCTCTACACTGTTTCTCAACTCTGCCATGTAGTAACTTAGCAATCTGAGACCATTTTTTGGGCCCAAAGCAGTTCACCAGATGGGTAAGAACACTACAAAACCACATAAATAAAATTAAATGTCATTGATAATTTATCAATGCACGAAACAAATAAGTCAAAGAAGACGTTAATGAGCAGCTTTAAAGAAGAGGTTTATCAAAGCGTCATAAATTTTTTCTAGAAAATAAATTAATTTCTTTTTCACGAAAAAAAATTAAAACGTAGATAAAAAACTGAAAATTAGGAAAATTTCATATACCTATCTTCATCCGCACTATTGGCCTTTCTTCTCAACCGGAGCAATTGTCTTTTGTGGATCTGCTTGGACAACATTATTTCCAGTTTTAGCAACGTGAAAAGGCTCATCGTGAAGCATGAGCTTTATTGTCATAGACCCAAACACGTCAGAAACAGGGGATGGTGACAAAGAGGGACTCATCTGAGCATGTGAGAAGAGAGCCATGCTACTATTCAGGTAGCCACGCATGGGATCTACTTTGTTTGGTTCAAACGCCATGGAGTAGAAGTTGTTGCTAGAAGAATGGGTTGGGACGATGGAGGAAGAACTCTCGTTAAGGAAATTAGACTGAAAGGTGTTGGCATTTGGTGGGGAAAGAGTCGAGGGTTGGAGCCAGTGCACCTCAGTGGGGATCCCAGATTTTGCAATGGGATTTTTTGAGAAAATCCCAAAATGATAAGGGAATTTCACTGGAAAGCTAGGATTAAACTCCATGCAGAGCTTGGAGAAGGAAAACGACACAAATTGAAATTGTTATATATGAGAAAAATAGCCTATCTCTTAACCTAAGTGTGTCGGTTAAAAAAAAGGTAAGGTACATGGATTCTTATAGGACTCTACAAAGAAAAAAAATGGTAAATTTTTTAATACTTTTTAAACAATTTTATGAGTATAATTTATTAATATTTTAAAATTTATTTATTTTTATATTAATATTTTATGAAATGCTTATAAATTATAAATTATTAAATACAAAATTCTTACAAGAAATATAATTATTAAATATAATTTATGTTGAATATATTTTTATTATATAAATTTTCAAAAAAAATATATTTTTAAAAAATATTTTTTAGTCAAATAAAAAATAATATAAGGTTTAAAAAATTTAAACATATATTATTTTATCAATAAAAAATAACTAATTAAAAATTATATTAATTCTATTCTATGTATTATGTTCTCTTCCGTTCTATCCTTGTTAGTAGAACTAAAAGTGTTCTATTCACGTGCCTTAGTATATTGTTTTGTTCTTGTTGACTGATATACCCAACATAGATCACTGTCCGGTCATGTTTAAACATGTCTGTCAAATACTAATAAGACTTCAAATGGATTCTTACTAGAAGCCACTCACTAGATTTCAAGTGTTTTATATCGAATTTAAATCTAAATTTGATTTTAGATAATATAACAACGAATTAATAGTCACTTAGGTCCTTGACTTTGTGAGGATAGAGCATTTAGTCCCTGACTTATACGAACGACTAATTTAGTCCCAGACTTTCATTCTCATCTGCCATTTTTAGTTCATAACTTTCATTCTCATCCGGCATTTTTAATCCCTAACTTATAAGAACGTTCATTTTAGTTATCGACTTTCACTCCAATCAGGGATTTTAGTCCCGAAAGTTTTATCCAATCAAGGATTTTAATCCCTCGCTTTTACTCTCATCGGTCATTTTTGTCCCTAGGTTTAGAGTCTAAAATAAAATAATCGATCGAAGTGAAAGTCAGATACTAAAACAATTGTTCTAATAAACGGGGGATTAAAAAGCCCTGTTCACACAAAGTCAGGAACCAATGAACGCTAAGAGTGAAAGTAAAACTAAAACGCCTTATCCTCACAAAATCATAAACTAAAATGCTAATTCATTCATAATATAACATTTACCCCTCAAGTAAAAAAAATCTATTATTAATCAATTTTTGTGTACAAATTTTGACCAAAGTAATCCACTAATATTTTAAAAAAATATTTAAATGACTAATTTGAATATTGATCAAACGTATTGCAACGAGTAAACCTTGTCGGAATGAAGCATGTGAGGCTCTTCAGATCTGGGGTGGCACTATTGGCACCACACATCACTTTTTTTTTTTTCAATTTAACCCTTTAACTGGATTTTTTTTCCAGCTGATCCTAAACAGATAAATTAATATAACGATTAGAATATTTAATTTATAACGACCACATTGTTAGAACATCTTCAAATAAAGATTGGGCTATATAACCTTACATAACAGAATTGAATACCAAAAACTAAGCAACCTGTTGCAAAGTATTATACTCCTGCTTACAAACTCATCAAAAAAAGGGATTCATCTATAGACTAAACAAAAATTGGCTTAATCTTCACAAACATCATGGATTAATATCTATATAATAAGACATTAGAAACAGAAGAATCTCTTTAATACCCTTCAGTTCAAAGTCCTTCTCACATATTGTAAACACATTTCCTGCAGTCAGAGAAAGAAGAGAGAAAAAAAAGCAATGGAGAGGAAACGAGACAGAGTTGTAGGTAAAATCAAAACATACTCATAGTATGCCTAGTCAGTGAAGCACAAAGCTAGGGAAAAACAAATCAGCCCTTTTAAGTTCTACTCTTTTCTTCATGTGTTCCCTTCCCTAAACTCAAAATACAAACATTTTGCTTCCCTTCCCTTAAGTCCGTTTATGTAACCTATGTAAACATGAAAGTTAATATGAAAACCTTTACTTAAGAAGCCAACAAATAAAATTGTCATGAATGTTCATTAAAAAAAATGCTTTGACTACAAAAGTGATATAGAGACAGAGTAAGTAAAAAGGAAATAAAAGTATATTTATTGTTGTTGTTATTCTAAAAATGAACATTTTAGTGAAGCATATTTTTTTTCACTTTAAGAGAGAAAAGACAACACACAAAAGAGATATAATTTGCATGATATGAAAAGATATCCTTAAGAAAGTGAAATGTAAACCTCAAACTTCATGTATCCTATTATAAAAGTGTGTCATTTGAACTTCAAGAAATACAAAGAGAATACATTTATCATCTAAGAACTAAATGCCTAAATCCTAATTATCAGATATCCTCAAGTATGTTTTAGTCTTATAGATGAAAATGCTGCTAAACAGATTCATGTAACAGTATATCATTTACCCTTCTTGAAATCAGTAAGGAATTTCCTTGTGGACTTGTGGTTTGCAGTAATCTAATCTGCATAAACAACACTTGTTACTAATGAACTCTCCCTATTATTTAACATATCACTGAAAATCGTCAACAACTTGATCGGTTAAAAAGCTGTGAATCTGCAAGCTGATTCAAATAATCAACACCAAGCTGTGAATCAAACACATTTTGCAGAATAAACCAAACATAAATAAGTTCTTAGACTCATTTCGTGGGTTTTATGGATTTTACATGGTGGTCTGATCATATCCTTTCCGTTGTAGAAAAGAATGGTGTGGTTATACTAATTGACATCCTCAATGGCTCAAAGATTCAGGAAGAGAATCCTGCATATTTTTTACCTGCTCTTGAAAGAGCACAGAAACATAACGGCTATCTTTTTCTTTTAGCAAGACTATCATCCAAAGAAAGATATGATCCTTCTGATACTGGATTGACAGATGACTTGCATCAGATAGAGTGGATCATTGAAGATAGGCTTAATCATTTTCACCTATCCAGGTTGCTCTGGTTCCTTGTTTCATTTGCTGAAAAATCTGTCCCTGAAATGTATGGTTTATTAATTAGCAAGAAAATATATCAGGCTGCTCTGGATTTTGCTTATAGTCATGGATTGGATAAAGATGAAGTTTTGAAGTCACAGTGGTTAAATTCTAGCCAAAGACTAAATGAAATAAATACATTTTTATCTAATATTAAGGATAGAGATTTTGTACTTTCGGAATGTGTTGATAGAATTGGACCAACAGAGGAAGCTGTGAAGGCTTTACTGGCTTATGGTCTACGCATCACTGACCATCATAGATTCTCAGAAATGGAGGATAACATTTCCAGTCTAGTATGGGATGTTCGCCTGGCCAGACTTCAAATTTTGCAATTTAGATACAGGCTGGAAACATATCTTGGAATAAACATGGGCAGTTTTCTGCAGGTTTTCTGTGCAGGAATATAGCAAATTCCGTGTTATGCCTATTAATGAAGCTGCCATAGTACTTGCAGAAAGTGGAAAAATTGGTTCATTAAACTTGCTCTTCAAACGTCATCCATATTTTTTGTCTCCCTTTATGTTGGAAATTTTAGCTGCCATTCCAGAAACAGTTCCTGTCCAAACGTATGGGCAGCTTCTTCCTGGGAGGTCTCCACCTTCTGGTGTTGCTGTGAGGCAAGATGATTGGGTCGAATGCAAGCAGATGGTTATACGGAAAATGAAAAAGGAGCGACCTTGCTCTGATTCATCAGTTATACGGAAAATGGGAAACCACAAGCAAAATCGAATAGAAATGCACGAACTGCAAAATCCAGCTAAGGATTCACCTTCACAGAACAGCCAAGATATTGCAAAAGAAAAATGAAAAAGGAGCCACCTTGCTCCGATTCATCACAGTTATACGGAAAATGAAAAACCACAAAAGCAAAATCGAATAGAAATGCACGAACTGCAAAACCTAGATAAGGATTCACCTCCATCATCATTGTAACGGAACAGAATTGAAAAGTGAAGAAGCTGAAGCGTCAAAAGGCAAATGGCTCATAATGTTTTGTGGAATTGAAAGGGACCCTAAACCATAAGAACGCAAATCCACCCAAATGTTAGGATTTACACTCAAGATAATTACTAACTGAAAAAGAAGAATGATGGAAGCAAATAGAAAAAGGTTAGAATTTTGAATGAGGTTCAACATCAGACAAAGAACTTACCAGAAATGGATATTCGGTGTTGAAGGAGGCGCGAATGGAGTTTCTTCGGTCAACTTCAGAATGAAGGAATTGAAAGCTCCCAAACCCTAGCAACTTACCTCGTCACCAACGTGATTTCAGCTCTTCCACAAAGGATGAATGTTGTTCGATGTTGGGAAGTGAGAACCAAAGAAGGTGAAGGGGAAGATTTTTGGAGAGGGGAAACGAAGGCTGATAAGCTCAGCCAAGAGGCTCCATTTTTTTTTGAAATGCGATGGAAAAGAGAAAAGAGTTTTTGTCTAATTGTCTCAATGGAAGAGAGATACATGAGTTGTTATTTTGCTTCCCAAAACAGTTCAGAGGAATTGCAAAATCCAGCAGTCACTTCGGGGACACAAGTAAGGACCAGTGGATAACGAAGATGTTGAAAATTGGGAAATTTGGAAATTCAAATTGGGGGACAGAGTTTTTTTTAGCTGGTGGTGGCCAAAACAAAAAAATACACGTGACAGCAGGGGGAGGTAGCACCAAACAGGTGTACATGTTTTTCAATAAGTAAGTAGATAGATGTGCTTTGCTCCAACACTTGTTTGGCATATCATGAGATCATCTATAAATGCATGGCTTCATTACTGTTTTAGAACAGGAAAGCAAAAGATTTGCAGATCAAAATTGATGTGAAGATAAGAACAAGGCCTAAGAGAAGGTCGGCCAGCTCCCTAGTTGACATTGGAATAGTTGACATACACAGAAGAAATGTCCAACCAGAAAAGTTAAAGACAATACCAGGGGAAGGCTGGCGGATAGTGTGGCTCTTCAGTCTCCTTTCATGTCTTGTCCTCCTCTTCACAACTGTTTCGATCTGCAAAACTTGTTCTTCTCCTTTCCTGTTCTTGAACAGATATTCACAAAAAGTGCAAAACAAGTGTTAAACAAAAGAACATCCAAGAAAAAAATGGTTGAAACACTATATAAGTCAAATCAACCTTGTCACATTCTCAACATCTCAATGTTTGCTTTGCTGTTATATATTCTGTTCCAGAGGACGAGCCTTGGCCAAACAGTACATGTACGTGTGAGATTGTGTAAACGATACATCCAAAGAGACTGCAATACGCAGCACTGTAAAGTGTAAACATTTAATTAATTACCCCAATGTGCCACATCTCTTAACACTTCATATAAGGGTAATTTTGGTAGGTAACATGGAAAATTGCAGAACAGGGAAGGTTTTTATTGAGTGCAAAAGAAAGGTTTTGATTTTTACTACTTCCTGCTCAGTAATGGGTGGAAATTACTTTTGGCTCAGTTGAATGCTAAAGGTAAAAAAGAGGCCAACAATTGGAGGACTGGTAAGTGCAAATGAGTTGAACTTCAGTCATAGCTTCTTCTTTTTTCATAAACAAGTGTCAAGTAATTATTATTATTCCCCATTTTCTAGCACCTGATTTCCATCTGTTTTAGCTCCACCAACCACATCCTGGAGCATCCTAATTGACTATAGCAAAAACTAGTGAAACATCATCCATGGTGCCAAGGTTATAGAAAAAAACTATAGAAACCAGTCATAACTTTCCATAGTAACCATATCTCATTCTAGCCTAACACCATCCAGCCCCATATACAAAAAAAGTCCTCTGTATCTAGAATACAACTTTAACTGAAACTGATATAGATAGACCAGCATTGACAATTTGGCATATTAAATAAAAGGGAAATACTAATAAGTGCTATTTTGGCACTTGTTAAGGATATAAATGTGGAAACTTTTTATTGGGATTACAAGCATTTAAATTGTTTCAAAAATTCAAAACTAATTCATTGCATTCTTTTTTAAGTAATTGAAAGCATTAAATGAGATGTAGTTATTACACCTTAGCTATTGCGCTCACTAAGGGAACTACTTAGCAAGACCCTCAAATAAATTTGACTAATTATAGTAGTTGACATATGATGAAGCAGAATCAATGGTACTGAAGTTATTTTCTAAACAGGTCTTAGTACTGTACAAAATTTTCCAAATTAAGCTATTTCACATGCTAATACAAACTCAGACCCATCCTAGACAAGGAATCCTTTTTACCAGTTTACTTTCTTGGAACCCTTGAAACATATTACGAATGTCCACTTTTCTGATGCTCATTCACTATCTAAATTGCACAAATGCAAGAGAAAGACTCAAAGAAATCACGCTACTTTCATTATCAAGGTAGTTAACTTGTAGATTCATGGCCGACACGGAGAGGGGAGGTCGACTCGTTAAAACGTGAAACGTAACACGAATTGTACGAGTCAACAAAATCCAAAATTATATTTATATATGCATAATTACATAAAAAAAAAACATAATTAACAGTAACACAAAATCAAACATAAATTCATAATGTCTTACACAATTAGGTAGTTAAAACACAACTTAAAATAACATAAGTAGTCCAACATAACAGACAGCCACAGAGAACAGAGAACAGCAACCAGCAGCAGGTGACAGAACAGAGAACAGAGAGGAATCGCAACAAAGAACAGAGAACAGAGAACAGCGACAGAGTGAGGAATCGCGACGCAAAACAGCCACAACAGGTCGTGATTCTGGATGTTGAGAGGGAAGCGAGAGAGGAAGCAGTGATTTGAGTGAGAGAAGAAGTGATTTAAGTCGCGAGAGAGAAAGCTCAGGGTTTTCCACGAAGAACTGCGCGAGGAGGGGGTTTCTGAACCCTATAATCTTCTCGGGTCATACAACCCGACCCGTTTCACTCTCAGGCCCGACACGTTGATTCGCTCCGCGATTCAACCGAGTCAGCTCCGTCAGCGATTCAGGCCACCTCGTGACTCGGTGGGGTTGAATCGCGATTTTAACTACACTGTTCATTATCATCTAGCCACACATCACAAAGATGATACATTTTTATCAAATCATCAATGTAACCTAGCATTGATTTCGCATAATAAAGAAACTATAATCAGCTGAACCACTAGCATCTATAGAATAAAAGAATTTGCTACCAATAAAACTAAAAATCAATACAAAAAATAATAATAAATAAAACCATAAATCCACATAGTATGACGACAAGAGACAAAAATGTACCTGAGATTAGCAACAGAACTCCACAAAAGAAACCACTAACCATTTTCAGAACCCTCACTCTTTTCCTTAACTTTCTTCACCAATTTTGATCTTGGCTTCATGGGTTTCAGAAAACTAGCTTGTAATCTCACCATTTCCCTCAAAATCCCAATCAATGTACTCTCAATCTCGAAACCATTTGGCTCAAGAACACCCAAAGCTCTAGCCACAGACTCCATTGTGTTCACACGCCCAGAAAAAGGTTCCTTCCTTAAAATCAATTCAGAATCGTAAATGCTTCCGCCACTCACTTTCTCATCCGTTCCCAAACAAACCCTAATCGCGAACTTCGACAGGAACTCCTCGCTCGCCTTCACCATCTCCCTAGCGTGCTTCCAAGTCGCGTCGAAAGCGATCAGGACCAATCCTTTCTGACCACCATTTCGGGTCAGTTCTGATACCTTGAGGTCGGAGATGTTGACCGCTGGCGAGGAGACGGTAGACAGAAAGAGGTAGATGGCCGGGGGCGACTGGTCGAGCAGCGGAGAGAAGTCGGGGCGGAGGCGGCGGCCGGTGATGGCGGTGGCTTGGAGGAGGGAGTTGGTGAGGATTGGAGTGGTGGAAAGCTTGTGGCACGCCTCGTGCGGGTGGTGGAGGATGAGGACTCGGGTGGTCGTTTGAATAGGGTGCGCGGGAAGCACGTGGCAGAGACAGACAGGATTTGGCCGCCGGCAGTTGGAGCAGATGGATGGGCGTTGATGCTCCGGCGAAGGTTTGGTGTCGATGCGGTGCAGAGTACAAATCAGTTTACTAGCAAAAAAACAGTTTTTCTTTTCCCCTCCAAAGCAAGACTCTTGTTGTTAAAAACCTCTAGAAATTACGGTTTATTTTAGGGTGTCTTATTTTATTTTTTTTTGGTTTGAAAGGTTTATTTTAGGGTATCTAACTTAGCTAATCATATAATTTTATTTTTTAAATTTTAATTGTGTAATTTTGGTTATTCTGACATTTAATTTAATTCTGTAATTTTGATTTTCAAACTTTTTAAATTAAGCGATTTTAGTTTTTTCAATTATCTTCTATAATGAACATAGTCAAATTTATCTCAAAATTTTAATAAATGTATATCATAATGATTTCTCTCTCATCACCTTCATCTATTAATCATAAATATGGGTAATTTTATCAACTTCTTATAAAGTTTTACTACAATTAATAACTTATTAGTATTCATGAAAAAACCTTAAATGACTATAATTTTATAATAAAAGAAATATTAAATAGAATGAGTTGTCGACTTATCCTAAGACCCATTCTAAAATAAGTTAGGGCTCATGACATAGTGTCACCTCATCAATAAGCAAAAACAATATGCGATTGACTAATTTTTTTATATAATCACGGGTTTCTCTATCTCTTAGGATGAAACTAATTTCATTCGTGTTATGTGTCTAGCTAGCCCCCAAAAATTTGACATAGACTTACACCGCTAAACCAATATCTTCGATAGACTAATTGAATAACAGATATAACAAATCTTAATAAAAAGATTTTATACAAAAAATAATTAAAGCCTAATTTTCATATCTTCACCCATAATATCAAAAAACTCTATCGAATTCCATCAATCCTTTGCAAAACTTAATTTATGTTCTATTTGTACACCTATTCTCTATTTGAGGATGCCATCTATATAACAGACATTTACTCATTTCATAATTATTTTTATCTTTAACGAGAATCCCTGTTTTGAAAAAAGTACAAGCAAGTTTTCTTATTAAAAAGCTTTTTTGTGTGTGTATCTAATTGATGGAAATTTATTTATTTAACAAGAAGCATTTCCTATTAGAAATATTTTATTTCTATTAATTATTATTAGAGATTAGAGATATTTTTTATTTCTAGTAATAATTTGTGTGGGATAAATATTAATTATAAATATTATATTTTGTTATTCACATTAATTGGATTAATTATATTGTGATCAACATGATCGATAGAGATACCGATAATAAAATCCGTTTAGATTACCGTCTAATATTGATGTGAGCCTTATATGAATGGAAACCTAGTTGTGGACACGATACGAACCCTAGCAGACGGTTTTATAAATAGGCCTCGAGAGAGGTGATGGTCCCCAACACACCAAATCGCCTCATAGTTGCACACTTCTCCCCATTCGAAGTTAGGCATCCCGGTTTTGGGAATCAAGAGGTTTGGTTAAGGAAGACCACAACACCACATCTTTCTCTAACCCCGTGTTTGTTATATTTGTTGCTGCAATCGTGATGTTCGTGACCAAGGCTTCCGTTGCATCTCGCGTGGTTATGAGCATTAAGATCCGATCCAAGTAACTCTAAAAGCTTACTCTATAATTCTGACGCATCTGTCTTCTTTTGTTATTGGATATTTCTATTCGGTTTAAGAAATTCCAACATTTCCTTCAAGTGTGTTTTTTGTGATTACTATCCAAATTTGTTTTCCATGCTTCTAAAATACTCTCTCCATTTTTTGATTATAAACAAAAAATAACTAATTTTACACTTATTAAGAATATTGATTAACCTCATTTAGTATTGTTAGTTTCAAGTAAAAAATAACTCATTTTTCTAGATTGCTCTTACCAAATTTATTACTTATAAAGAGAAACATGTTTATTACAAATAACAAGTAAATAAATTATTAAAGATATTTTAGATATTTTCTCACTAAATACAACAAAAGTAGGTAATTTTGTTTACAATCAATAGCATATAATTCTCCAAAAAATTGCTTATAAGCAAAAATAGAGGGAGTAATTTACAATGTACACTTAGGGAGGATAATGGGTAGGTATAGGTGTCGTATTATAATACTCATCCCCATACTCGTATCTGAAAAAATTATCGTACCCTTCTCTATATCTACGTTGGTAACAACTTATCCTCATCTTGGTACCCTTTTGAGAATCTTTATCTCCATACTTGTACTCTCAACTCGTGCTTTTAGTGATTATAAAATAAAAAATTGAATAAAAAACTTCGATGAATTAATAAAATTACAGCCAAATAAAAATTATTTTCAAATTATTCATATATTATATTATATTATAATAAAATATAAAAAAATAATTATTGAATCGAATGTAATAAAAAGTTTCAAATTATAAAATACAACACCTACATTCTTTAGATTCAGTGTTTTACATTTTTTTATAATTGTATAATTATACTTTTCTATTATTATTTATTTTTGTTAAAGGCTTTTCTTGTATTATATTAATAATAATAAGGTAAAATTACTGTTTTCGTCCTCAAATTATGTGGTTTGATTCAATTTCGTCCTCATACTTTTTTTATCCGTTTTCGTCCTCAAACTCTTTAAGTGCTCCATGTTTACCCTTTCCGTTAGACACGAAAGTTTAAAAATCTTTAAAATATGACACGTGTCATAATATAAGTGGTTAGTTAATAAAATAATAATAATAATAATAATATATTTTTAATTAATTATAATTTTTATTTAAAAAATTAATAAAAAGTACCATTATCTTCTTCCCTAACCCCTCACTCCCAAACTTCACCCACCTTCGGCGACTCTTCCCATCTCCAATGACCAATCCACCCGCCGTCGGTGACCTCTTCGGAGTTTGAGGACGAAAATGAATCAAAAAAAAAAAAAGTATAAGGACGAAATTAAATCAAACCCCATAGTTTGAGGACGAAAACAGTAATTTTGCCTAATAATAATAATAATAATAATAATAATAATAATAATAATAATAATAATAATAATAATACATAACATCTAAAAATTTAATAATACATAATAAAATATATAATTAATATGTAATTTTCTTGTATTATTAAAAATTGTTGATTAATACCCTGTACTTAAACCTTATGAGCAGACGTTTATTTTGTGCAGTAGCGCCATTGTGCATTTAGTTCATAGTTTGGGGAGGAGCAGAGTAGGCAAAACCCGTCATTTCAGTAAAGATGTGGGTTTTCAACTGTCAAGTTCGAAGAAAAAAAGGGTCAAGTTCATGCTCCGAAACTCGGTTATTAATAGCAACCGAGAAAAAAAGGCTATGAATGAATGATCTCTGCTTGATACCAGTTCTTCATTGGAAAAAATGAGGAAATAAAAAACTGACTCTGTTCATAGTTTACTATCACTGAGATCACCAGCAATAGTATTTATAAGTATCAACATCTTCCAATTTTCATTAAGTTTGAGTTTGATAACAAGCACTGAAATGGTCACAAGTAGTATCCAATGGCACTTAATTACATAACTATGAAATGAACTTCAGACACTAGATAAAATTTTCAAATCCTGAACTTACTACTAAGACAGGCAGTTTTACTTAATGACCACTTTCCACTTGAAAACCTAACACAGATATGGCTGTGATGAATCAAAGACCAGAATGTTAATATATATAAAAAGTATTCTACAGCCCAAGCTCCTAAAACTACAATTCACCCTTTGAGTATTAACGGTTACACATTCCACTAACAATAGCTTCTGTTAAAAACTATAAATAATTGACAATAAAAAAAACTATGCTCAAGACACGAAACATTTCCAAACTAGCCACACATCAGCACACAAAATTTTTCTTGTTTTATTGTTGTGGTCCAACACTTCATTAAAATACAACAGAGACGAATAATAGAATCCTTGTCAACTTCATCACACACTAAATTACTAAAAACTAAAGTTATCTATCAATTTCATAATAACTTCAATAGCTCTCAAGTATTATCCCACAGAATCAACAATCATGATCCGACGGAAGCCAGTGAATATCTTTAACCCCATAACTGTATTCGCCAGACCTCAGTCACCCTAAATGTAAATTGCAGTACCACAATCGGTACCTTTCCCTTCAACTGAGAACCTCAGCGTAGACAAGAAAACCTAAGTTTCATCTTCACCATCCGAAAGCAAGCAATCTTGTATTTGTTCCCTAAACACAAGAATATTTTCATGTAAACTTTGATGTCATGAAGAAAGACAGTCTCTACCATAAAATAAATAGTCTATCGAGTACGGGTCACAAAATTAATTAACCATAACCCAGGCAATACAATAAAAGGTTCCTTAACCAAAGAACAGCAACGGAACATTAAGAAATAGCTTGAAGTAAAACCACAAGGAAACCCTTTACAGGAAAGAAACCTGCTGCATGACCTCAATTTAAGAATGTCATTTCCATAATTACAAATAAGAGTTTATTTTCAAAGAACTTGATTCAGGAACTTCATTTCCTCAAAAGTTAATTATCAGTGGGCGCAAGCCAGCAGACGAGACTCCAACATGATAAGGTGATGGAAGAGTAAATGTAGTCAGCCACTCAACCTTAACTATGATGGGAAAGGCTGTTTCTAGAATTTGAACCATGACCTCTTAGTCACAATGCAACGTTACATTTACACCAAAGCTTGCCCTTAGCCCCTTAGTCATGGATTGATAGTAAATAATTACTACCTCAAATCATATATGTAAGAACTTAATAACAATTGATAATCTCATCTCATAAGCACTTACACAAAACACTAAAGCATTAAGTTACTTTTTTTTTTTTAATTTTACCCTTGATTAATGAAGGTAGTTGGATTAGTTTTCAATAATAGGGATAGTAGATTGGTTTTTAATAAGGGTAAAAATGGTAAAATGTAATATTTTTAAAAGTCAATACATTTGCTTGGTGTTAACATTTTTCTTAATGTGTTTTAGTTTTAGGTGTTTACATATAAGAATGGAGGTAGTAATTTTCAACACTATAATCAAGTAGGTCATGGCTACCAAAATGATCCATTTTGATTTGACATACATTTAAGAAGCCAACAGAAGACATTATCCAAATTTCTCATATCACCATAATTTCATTTATTAACATATATGTACTTGCAAATTTAACTGTAGAAAAGCAAAACATATTAATCCAATACTGAAGTTAGGGTTTTCAAGAAGGCACAGTAGACAGGTGGGTTAGTTTAAGTTTGAAATGCAATCAATTGATGTTGACAGCAAAACAAGTACTCACCTAAGCAGACTCAAATTATCATTATTGGCTTGCTTTGCTCGGGCAATCAAAGATTGAGGCAAGTCCATATAGAATTGATCCATTGAAGTGGAATCTCTTGGAAATATCTGAAACTGACAACTTGAACAGCAAGTAGTATAAAAAATGTCACTACTTTTGCAGTTATCAAGATTGCTCGAATCAACAATCTCACTCTTATCGAGTGGGCTGTTGCAGAGAGGACAGAAAGATTCTGAGGAAACAGATTCATCTGATTTGAGATTATATCTTTTCTGGCGTCTTCGAGTTGCCAAAGGAACATTACCATCAACGATCTCTGGAATCCTGTTGAATTGAAAGGGAACCAGTTTCCCGGCTGTTCTTACAATTGTGCTCTCTCGAGATGGATTTTCTTCCTGCAAAACTAATTAAATTTAGTCTAGTATTAACAGGAAAATAAACACTAATCTTCCTCAAGCATGTTCTATAACTTCCATCTTTTTTTAGGTTAATGCGCTTGTCATAGCCAACAAAAAAACTTCATGAACCTGAAGAAAAATAATGTAAACTTAAAATATATTTAAAATTTAGAGCAACAAGTTCTTTTGCATTAAAGTTGTCCTTGAATTCAGAAATAGATACACATAGATAGCTGTATAATTGAGGCAACCAAGTGAGCGAACTCATGCAAAAAATGACACGAGTCTAATGGTTCATATTGGAAACTCATTAAACAAGTGGCTGCTACTATCCTCACCAAACGCTTTTCTTGGTTCACAACACATCATTTGTTTCCGAAAATAACCCTCACTCAGATTCTAGAATCCAATTCTAGTGAACTCAATTCTAGAATCCATTTCGTAGACTCATAGCACTCACCACAAGCTAATAACAGGCTCTAGAATTTATTGGATTCATAATTCAGAAACTTTCTCTCTCTTCCTCTCTCTCTCTACCCATGATCTCTCTTCCTCTCACCTGCAATCTCCCTTTCGTTTTTCCGTTAAACACCATCAGAGAGATGTCGGAAATACTCGCACTGCTATAGCATATTTGCCTTAAAAAGTTTAAAATCCATCACTCCCATTATATACCAAAGGGGAAACACGTAAAATATACCTGCAATACCGCCACAAAAGACGAGACCAATCCATTAATGCTGGAGCATGGTCCCAGAGACATTTTTATGGTCTTTAGACTGCCCTGCCAAATATATGGGGCACATCCATTCAGTAAGATTTATATAATTCAGTCAGATAAACATAGAAGATAATACATGCAAAATAATAAGAAAAATTGACCAAAAAATACAAACAGAACAAACAAAATTACATAAAAATACAGCAAAATGTTTACAAAAGACTACAAACCCATCAAGACGGCAAAACATGTTAATCTCTTGAGCAAAACAATCACGCAGAGGAAGAACGATAGGGATTTCCGATCTTGCATCAACATACTGTATATCGGCAGGTAACGAATATCCTTGGCCCTGTTAAAACATAGAGTATGGAACCCATTACATAAGGTCATTTCCGAGCAGAATGAATGTCAGATAAGAAACATAGAGTCTTAAGGACTACTACTACTACTATAAATATAAGGAACACGATTTGAGTTTATAAGGGAGTAATAGTTTACTCCTAAAAACCACATGTAGCAAAAATTTATGAAACCGACAAATTGAATTGTACTCCTAAAAACCACATGTAGCAAAAATTTATAGAATAAGCAAAGGGTGATATAACATTGGCTAATTTCATGAATGACCTAGTGAGAAAGAGTTACTCAGTTCAAATGGTTCACATGCATTTTCATTCCCATATAAGAGATACAAGAGAAAAAGCTTCTTCATAGCAACTAGGGTGTATATTCTTGAAATATATGAAACCAAAGAATTGAATTGTACTAAATAAATCAAAATTTCCATATACTCCAGAGCAGTGTTATCGGCTATAGCGGCCACGAAGCACTATATTACCCTTTTATAATTATTAAATAATTTAATATTGCATATTTATATTAGTGTATAGGTTATACAAGTTATTTTATCCGCGATATTAACTTCCGCTTTTTGCCCGTAACGCTATCCGCTATTTTTTTCAGTGAACTTTTGACCTTTCGCGATCATCCGCTGTTGCGATTTAACAACACTGCTCCTGAGAAAACATTTTGAGTTCAGTAGACATAGAACCAGATAATTTTACCTCTTGATGGTCAATTTATTTAAATGAATGCCTAATGTGTATTGTCCAATTTACAAAAATGTTTATACAGGATGTTAGTGCAGCCAAAGAGATGTAAAGAACCACTGTTTTACCATAATTTTTAAAGAGAAACTAGATAGATAAAGCAACATAAGAAAACACAAAAGTAAGCAATTTAACAAGTGTACAAAACATTGAATTCTGCATGCTCACGTGTCAGTCAAATTCAATAACAAACCTTCACAGTGGCTGAAATGACATGGACAGCAATCCTTGAAATGCACGAACCTAAAACAATTCTGTTATACCCGAACTCAGAAGCAACCTGACAATGATAAAAAGTTATAATTGCAACCAAATTCATTTGCTAATTAATATATATGTAAGTCTTTAAGCTAATAACAGATATAACAGTGTGACAAATACATCCACGAACCTTCTGCAAGGCCAACATGCGCAGAGAAACCAACATATCCTCCCTTCCAGTCTGATCGCTAACTGTGTTCACTATCTTGATTAGCCTTTCCTTTCTATTGCTAGAATCCGAGTAAACAGTCTCAATAGGAACAATATGCAACTCCTTCGTCGGCGGGGCCAAACCCGACACAACCGAACTGATAACTTCAATTGCCTCCTCCATTTCATTAGAGGGAATAGGCAAAACAGCACTCTCATCAATAAACACAACTCCAACACCAAACACAGGCAATGACCTATCTCTACTAGCATCAAAGTTCTTCTGGGCCCTCTCTTGCATGTCATGCACAAACTGCAAAGCTAACCTATAGATATAAAGAGGCACACATGTTTATCCTCTACAGTGTATAAATTCAAAATTGAAATAAAATTAACATTTCAAATACTGCATTAAATTAAAAAGGGATTGAGTTTTCGAGACCTGGAAGAAGGACCGCCAGAGAAGGCAACGAGGACCTTATCGGCGGGAGAAATCATGGCGTTTGAGGTGACAGCGAACCGAAACTTGCCGAACAAGTTGCTTTTGAAGCAATCGCCGCAGAACCGCCCATCGTCGATTCCGCCGTAGCCGGAAACGGCGTCGTTTAGCTTGCACTTGATGCAGATATTGTTATGGCTTCTCGAATCGGTTTCTGCTGGCTTCGTTGGTAGCGTGCATGTTTCTTCTTCGTCTTTGTAGCAACCGGACTGGCATCCAGAGCCATTGCACGCCATTATCGTGGATCAGAGACAGTTACCTGCTTTAGGGTTTAGGGTATATGCTATTAAAAAACAAAAACATTTTTTTAGTAATAGATATTTTTTAAAAATAAAAAATTATTTTTTGGACTGGATTCAATTTTTTTTGAAATGGGCTTGGTGTTGGCCCATTATCAGAATAAAAAACAAAGAAAAAACCAATAAAACTCTATGATTAAATTCATTCTGAAAAAATAAAGCAAGTAATATTCCCTTGTTCTTCTTTGCAAATATATACTTGGTACTTTTCATTCATTTCCAATTAAACTTTAAAATTTCTCATAGCGGGAGAATTAGTGTTGATGTTAAACCTACAAATAAATGAAATAATAAAAGTCTATGGAGGACGAATTTAAGGGGATGAGTAGAGGCCTTGTATCTTAATCTTAATAATTAATAATATAAAATAGGAATAGTTTGGTCTACTATAGCAATATTATTCATCACATTTTTTGTTATAAATTCTTATGTTATTTACTTTTTTTTGCCATTTAGTATTTATTTTGTGATAAAAATTAAAAGTCAATTGAGTAGTGGTCTACTACTACCACTAAACCATAGTGATAGTAAAAACAAGTTCAAATGTACTTTTTGATTCTATATTGCATTTCATGTGACCCTAATAAAAACAGACTCAAATTATTTGATAACGGAATAACAGAGTTGATGACGGACTGGAACAAAATAAAACTTGCGTATAAAAGATACAAAACTAAAAAATACATTTGACCTAAAAATAAAGTGAACAATAATTTATGTGCATTTCACTTTTATAATATATAGAAAGAGAAAATAAAAATAAAAAGAAAGAGAGAGAAAACAATAATAGAAAAGTTGTGATAAAATGAGTGATGAGAATAAAGGCACAGACTTATTACTCCCTTCGTTTTCATATATAAGAAACTTTTTCACATTATTATATTTTTAACAACAAACAAATTTAACTTTTACTATCACATATAATGAAAAAATACTTAAAATGTCATTTAAAAAATAAAATTACTTACTTATTTATTAAGCTACTTTAAAGTGAAAAGAGATTAATTTAATAAATGTTAATTTAGAAAATAAATTAATTTTTTGATGGGATAAAAAAAATTAAATGAGAACAGATAATTTTCTTAAATTTTTAAATGGTGTGAATTAAATATATTTTTTCTTATATTTGAAAACAGATGAAGTATCTATTTCTATGTAATTTCTATTCATCAATCTCAATCTCACACTCTCATTATGCATGATCTTCCACCACTATTTCTTTCACTCATGTTTTCTTTCTACTCTGAAACCTTATTCTTTTCTTAATCCACACTCTTATTTTCTTTTTTCTTTTGACAAAAGGATTTTGAAATATAATTAAGCTGTGTTTAGTAACGTGAGCTTATAATTTTTTGAGAAGCTTAGGAGCTATTTGATTTGCATTTTCATTTTCTGTTTTCTGTTTTTTAACATTTTACAAAGGAAAAACTGAATACGCTTAAAACAGAAATGTTCTGTTTTAAGCATTTTTCAGTTTTTCCTTTATAAAATTCCAGAAAATAGAAAACAGATTGAAAACAGAAAATGAAAATGCAAACCAAACAACCCCTTATAGTTTTTTTTGTCAAAAAGTTTCATTTAGTATGACAAGCTTATAGCTTATGAAAAGCTATGAAAGCTATAAGTTAGGAGCTTTTGAAAAGCTGTTTGAAAGAGCTTATGCGCAACTTATGGAAATAACTTATGAATTCCTATAAGCTATTTTCAACTTATTCTCATAAGCTTTCTTGAAGTAGCTTATTAGAATAAGCTATTTTTAGCATATTCAAGTAAGTTTTACAATTTTTTTTATAAAAAAACTATAATTTAAAAATAGCTTATTACATAAGTACTTAATTAAGTTATATATCCAAACATACAAAAAAACCATAAGCTATAAACTAATAAACTAATTTTATTAAACACAGCCTTATTTTTGTTATCACCAATGAAGATGAATGTCTACTCTCCTTCATAATTATTTATTTTGTTGAATTTTTAAAAATACATAATTATTTATAAGATCTTAGTTATTCAAATTATCTAATTTTAAAATTTTATTATCTTGACATATTAAATTTTTTAGTATAATTATGATGATTTCTTAAGGTATTTGATGATTTCAAGCAGATTAAACAAAAATATTTAAATTATTACACAAACTATTGATAAGTAGGACGAAATAAATTTTTTTTTTATGAATACGAAATAAAAGTTTTATAATTCTTTAATTTTTAAACTTTCTCAACTTTAAAAATATATAATTATTAAATTTGATTTATGTAATTAATTTTTTTAAAACATTATTTTAAAAGGTGTTAATCTGATAATAAATTTTTATACCCTCGTGTCACCTACTAAACCCTTTACCACCAAATACTTATATGTAAATAAAAGGATTTTTATCAAAATTCTAACCATTTTATATCTTTTAATTTTAAGAATATTCATGAAAATATTTGATAGAAGGATGAGGATGGAGAGAATTTATAAAATGAGTTTTTTTTTTTCAATAGAAGATAAAAGGAGAGGTTTTTTTTAGTAAATAATATTATTATTTGATTAATGAATTACTCTTATAATAAATTTGTATACACTCGTCGTACTCCGTGAACTTCCTATCTACCAACTACTTATTTATCAATTTAAATAATTTGAAAATTTTAAAAATTAGTTCACGTATTTAATTTATTAATTTAAATAGCATAAATATTATTTATAATTATATAATATAATTAATTGATTAATTAATTAGTCCCATAATAAATTTGCATACACTCGCTGCACTCACTAAACTCCATATCTACTAATTACTTACTTGTAAATTTAAATTGTTAAAATATTTTTTAAAATTAGTTCACCTAATTAATTTATTAATTTAAATTTAAATAGTAATACGAGTATTTTATCGTGGTTCATCTTTTAAAAGATTTGATGGGCTACGTCTACTCCCTACTAACCAAGTGAGATTGGCCATTATCCTCTAATTTATCGTACAAGTATTTTTTTCGTCCTTTTCAGGACCTTCAATCAATTGAGTATTTTTCTTACAGAATCTCTCTAAACTTTTAAGTAGTCTTTAATAGCCTCTTTGAGCTAACTTTCACTCACACCAACACACAGGTGTTCTATCTAACTTGATTATTAAGTGTCACATTCACCAATAAAATTAGAAATTTACACAAATTGCTAGGTATAAGACATACAAAGTGTTGATAAGCAAATGTAGATCAAGCTAAGTACAATTACTATGACTTTATAAGTTGAGATTGATATTCTTAAAACTGCTTGAAGAAATTCATGTTGCAGTTTTGATAATGGTCTGAGGACTATTTGACTTAGACGGTGATAACTTTGACTTCTCTCGACTTATCCAATAAAAAATCTTCAATAGATAACTTTTTTGAGCGAGAAAATAACTTTTTCTAGACATTGAAGATGGTACGTACACCTAATTGTTCCACTTTCTACATTATGATGACATCATTTTGTACTTTTTAGCAATACACATCAACCTAGGGTTGAGTTCGAGTTGATTTTGATTCAATTTTGAGGGATTTTAAAATCTGAACCAATTAATTTTTATTGGGTTGGGTTAGGTTGGTTTTGTAAAAAAAACATCCTTCAATCTGAACCAAACCAATGTGAGCTCTTAGATCAGCCTGAGCTAAATTTTTTAGTCTAAGCATCTTCATGTATTTCTGAGTTCCGTCTTCATCTTTTGTGATAACATTGGCTCTTTCATGCTCTATTCCCTAGTTTAACCACGTCCTTTGAGTTTTTTCAAACTCAAGTCTTCTTCACATATATTAATATACTTCAAGGTGCATTAAGACTTCTTGACTTTAATTTAAGTCAAATATCTTCTTTTCATAGTTCAGATTGGATGATTACTTCATTTCAACATATATATTCTGATTTTGATCTTTTTACTAGCTATAGAAACCGAATCTATATGTAGTCTTTAATGTAACACTTTGATATGAGGTGATTCCTTTCTTCTTTGGTTACTTCTAATAAAGATTGCATCATCCTTCTTCATTCATTTGATGCTTTAGTAACCAATATGACCTTGTATCTAATTCTTACTAGATGGATCAATGATGATTCAGCTACTTTTATTGTCATGATTTCTTTTGATGCCTTTTATAAATTTGTGCATGATGATAATCGTACAAGAAAAGAATTTATACACTCAAGTAGAACGTTAGTTTCAAAAGCATCTCAGATTGTCTTAAATGTGTATAGCTTATGATGAGAATGTTGTCATTAAAATATGTGATTTGAGAGTTTTGTATTAACAATTTAGTCAACAACATTTGGCACCAAATTAAAAAGCCACTATCAGCTAATCTTGGTTAATCTTCTTCATCAATGATTGAGATGAAACCAAACTACACTGATTAAATGACCATATCTTCAAGTCCATATTACTATTATGGACGTTACTTTAGTGAATCATGGCTAAATAACCAGTATTAGCTAGTATTCGTATACAATCTTTATATTCTACGACTGAGATTATATCTCTAAACTTAGCTGACCCCATGATCTCCATAGGCCTTGAATGTTGGGCAGTTACCAACCTGCTATTGAGTTTAAACTCATGCTTATTGAATAGAGTTAGTGTAACTATGACCCTATCTTATTATTAACAGTTAAGAATTTTAATTAATATTTTAATAAATTTGCCACGTTAATACTATTCTAATCGTAGTCTTGTCTTATCCTCAGTCGATCTTCCCTTTTCTAGCTTATCCTATCTTATCCATGATTTGCTTTGCTAGCCGTAAGTTTATCTCTAATCTTTAAGGGTGAATTCGATTTAGATTGGTTCGAGTTTAGAGATATATAAAATAATCAAATTCAAATGGATTAGATTGATTTGAAATTTGTAATTTTTGAAATAAAATCTAAATTGAATTAACTCCAGAAGGAATGTGATAGGTTAGGTTAGGTTAATTACTTATTTTATCTAAAAAAAACTTTACAAAATGAAAATGTACAAAAAAAAAAAAAAAGAACTGAAAAAATAGGATTGTCAAATTATAGCTACCTATTTTGTACCATTAATTGTAAAAATATAATTTAATACGTTATAAATTATAGATTAAAAATTTTTTGTTTAATTTTTTTGGATATCTTTTCACTCAATTATTAGAGTAGACGATTAATTCTTTGAATATATAAGATTTGTTCTCTCAATTAGAATTCTTTTTAAGATTCAAATCGTGATTCTCATCTTGAGTCATAATATGCCTTTATCATTATATTAACACCTTTTTGTTAATTAATGCTCTCAGTACATAAGTTTAATGTAATGAATTTGTTCTATTTGTATAATTGTTTTATTTATTTTCTAATTTTGATTAATGAGCCAAATTTTGTCTTCCATAAAATCATTATTAATTTCTTTCTTATTTAAATGAATATCAATTATATTTAAAAAATTAAATTATTTTTTTATTCACGTAATATTTGGGATGGGTTGAGCTTTTTCATATTAGAATCTCTTGATTCTTTACTCGAACTAAGCATACTTTGAGTTTTATAAAATGGACTTGAACGAAATCAATGGTTTGTATCAATCCGAATTTGTTTATTTGATTTGATTAAGATTGTTTTGGTTTGCAAATACGCTCGAATCCAAAGTCACCTTTATTAAGGTCACTTATAATATATTTCACCTAGTTTAACAAATTTAACTCTTTTATCATGAGAATATGTGTAAAGTAAGAAAGTAAAGGTACATTAATCCGTATATCAATCTTTACTTTAAATTATTATATCTCAAAACTTTATAATATCTCAGAACTTTATCAAATACATTGAATAAATAATAAATTTACTATTATTTTTTTACTTTATATGTATTCTCACTTTAGAAGAGTCAAATTTCAATTTCACAACTAATTTTTAGTATTAATGCAAAAAAAACAAATTTCAAATTGTAAACCCATTGCATTGAAGTATTGCTCGAATTTCATTATTAAATTTGTATTTATAATTTAGTATTTTAACTAGAAGAAAAATAGGGACAAAACTAGAATTATATACTAAAATAGTCACTAACTTTGTATTTTATAAGTCATTTTAGCCTCTCGCGGAATCAGTCAGTTTAGTCCCTAATTTTTACTATCATCGGTCATTTTAGTCCCTGACTTTTACTATCATTAGTCATTTTAGTCCCTAAAAGTCAGGGACTAAAATGAATGTTCGTATAATTCAGGGACAAAAGTGACCTGCAAAACGCAAACTCAAAGATTAAAGTGACTTATTTTCACAAAGTTAGGGATCGAACTGATACGTCACTCGACAAAACTATTCGCGCCAAACATATTCCTAATTTCGCCATACACAGCACTCACCCGGAGTCTAATTTTTGGGCAAACCTAGAATCTAATCCTTAATTGAGTTTTGTTGAACTGTGATGTAGTATTTTTACCAAACAAAATCTAATTTCCGAATGAAACCAGAGTAAGCCTGGAATCTAATCCTTAATTGAGTTTTGTTAAACTGTGATGTACTGTTTTTATCAAACAGAATCTAATTTTCGAACGAAACCTGAGTTTAATCTCGGATGAAATAAATATACGATATATTTTAAAAAGATGTGTAGTGTAAATAATAGTGATCCAAAATTGCCATGATGCAAGTGTAGACCAAGTACACTACTTGGTCCCATTGGGGTCACACACAAGAGATATCTGAACATCGCTTTTCAATGTGAGACACAAACTCAAAAAGCAAAGAATCTCAATTCTCAATACTTTCTCTCTCATCCTCATCAACAAGATATTCACTCTCCACTCCCTCCTCCTCAACCACTTTCAGCGAAATCCATTTCAACCAATCAGAATTAAGGAGACTCCATCACTAAGAGCCAGCAGATAGATAGCAAGATATAGCAATAGAGGTTCCAAATATGGACATGTCACTCTCTCACACTAACAAAACCTCAAAGTTATTTACTCTCGTCATTCCCCATTGGTCCACGTGGCCCTCCCTCTCACCACTAACCATAAAAACCAACCATTTTCCTTTCCTGAATTCTCCTTTTTACCCCTGCAGTATCATCCACACAAAACTCCATAACCGTTCAAATGAGAAATATACATTTGAACTGAAATGGTACACGCATAACTCTGGGAGGAAAATCTGCACAATTTCCTCTGCTGTTTCAATTTCAATTTCAATTTCTACTTTGCTTTGCTTCTCTTCTCTTCAATTTGGAAATAGAGATTTTTTTTTTCTATTTTTTTTTTTTTTGGTTCTACATTTAGCTTTGCAGTTTGAACAGAGTTGATTATCAATTATCAATGGCTTCTTTAGTGTCTTCACCATTTACTCTACCAAGTTCTAAAGAACTTTCTACTCTTGCCCAAAAGCATCTTTTCCTTCATTCATTCCTTCCCAAGAAGGGAAGTTACTATGGCAACTCAAGATCTTCCTTGAGAGTGAAATGTGCTGCCATTGGAAATGGGCTCTTCACTCAAACCACGCCAGAAGTTCGTCGAATTGTCCCAGAGAAAGACCAGAACTTGCCAACCGTTAAAATTGTGTATGTGGTTCTTGAAGCTCAGTACCAATCATCTCTAAGTGCTGCAGTGAGAGCCCTCAACAGCAAAAGAAAACATGCTTCATTTGAGGTTGTGGGTTACTTGGTCGAGGAGCTTCGCGACGAATCGACGTATAAGACCTTTTGCAAGGACTTAGAAGATGCTAATATCTTCATTGGGTCCTTGATTTTTGTGGAGGAGCTTGCCCTTAAGGTTAAGGCTGCAGTGGAGAAAGAAAGGGAAAGGCTTGATGCAGTTCTGGTGTTTCCTTCAATGCCTGAAGTTATGAGGCTTAACAAATTGGGTTCTTTCAGCATGTCACAGCTTGGACAATCAAAGAGTCCATTTTTTCAATTATTCAAGAGGAAGAAGCCACAATCTGCTGGTTTTGCTGATAGCATGTTGAAACTTGTAAGGACATTGCCTAAGGTTTTGAAGTATTTGCCAAGTGATAAGGCTCAGGATGCTAGGCTTTATATCCTGAGTCTGCAGTTTTGGCTTGGAGGGTCACCTGATAACTTGCAGAATTTCCTGAAAATGATTTCCGGGTCTTATGTTCCGGCCCTGAAAGGGGCGAAGATCGAGTACTCGGAGCCAGTTTTGTACTTGGACAGTGGGATTTGGCACCCTCTGGCTCCTTGTATGTATGATGATGTGAAGGAGTATTTGAATTGGTATGGAACAAGGAAGGACGCGAATGAGGAGCTGAAGAGTCCGAACGCGCCTGTGGTCGGTTTAATTCTTCAGAGGAGTCATATTGTGACTGGTGATGAAGGACACTATGTGGCTGTGATCATGGAGCTAGAGGCCAGAGGGGCTAAAGTTATTCCGATTTTCGCCGGAGGGCTTGACTTTTCGGGGCCAGTGGAGAAGTTCTTGATTAATCCTGTTTCAAAGAAACCCTTTGTGAATTCTGTTGTGTCCCTAACTGGGTTTGCTCTTGTTGGAGGCCCTGCAAGGCAGGATCATCCGAGGGCGATCGAGGCGTTGATGAAGCTTGATGTTCCTTACATTGTTGCTTTGCCTTTGGTGTTCCAGACAACAGAAGAATGGCTTAACAGTACTCTTGGTCTGCATCCAATACAGGTTGCTCTTCAAGTTGCTCTTCCAGAGCTTGATGGAGGCATGGAGCCAATTGTTTTCGCTGGCCGAGATCCCAAAACAGGTAACAACAAATCAAAAATCCCTTTTTCTTTACAACCTGTGTGATGATTTCTATGATGCAGATGTCTTAAGTTGATTCATCACATTTATGTTAGGATGAACCCTGCAAAATTTTCTTTCTAAAGCAAATAAATTAAAATTGCCTGAATAGCATGAGTTGAAATTAAATCCATGCAAATACTTTTAGTTGCACATGTGTCACTTTTTTTCCAATTATTACACCTGCCATTTTATTTTGAGAAAATTATGTGTTGTTTATTGGTTAATTGATATGTTTTCAGGAAAATCTCATGCTCTTCATAAGAGAGTGGAACAGCTCTGCATCAGGGCAATCAGATGGGCTGAATTGAAAAGAAAATCAAAGGTATTTGTCGTTTTAATCTCTAAAAATACATATCCGGTTAAAGTAAAACTTAAATCAAGAAATATTCATTAATTTAGTTTTTTCCTGTTTGGAAAGATATTCAATATGGAAATAATCTAATAAAGAAATGACTTGTAAGTAATTTATTTTGTTTCTCCGTATCTATTGTATGAAATCAAGTTCAATGAATCAGAAGATAATCTCGCAAGAGAATTTTATTTGAAATTTACTCAAACTAAAAATTACTTGCAAGTAATGTCTAATGGAGAATTATGTTGTTTCAAAGCATAGTTCATAATATCTTTTACAGTAAAAAGCAAGATGTAAATTCTGTAAATATTATATTTAGTTTGATCTGGATATATGATTATTCTAGAAGTCCTGTCTCAAAGCTCGTTATTTACCAAACAAACATCTAGAGAATGAGAGAAACCTCAAACAGCAGAGAATAGGCAGAGAGACAAAGTTTCCTATTCATGAAAGGAAATTTCTTGTATGCTGTATATTGCACACTTTTGTATTTGAATGGTCACATTTTTCAAGTTTTAACCTTGAAGGTTAACCTTTTTATTTTTTAATGGAACATCATTAAAGGTAGGAATTAAAAAAAAAAAAGCAGTTTCTTATGAATTAAAGGTTAACCTTTTTATAGCTCTGAAGTAAAACTTCCTTACATTAATCTGCATCATTTTCTCACGTATTCTCCTAAAGCAGTTTGGCTTTGATTGTTGAAAACTTAAAATTAATATGACAAATTTTCGCGCATGTTATGCAGGCAGAGAAGAAACTAGCAATCACTGTCTTCAGTTTCCCTCCGGACAAAGGCAATGTGGGAACTGCAGCCTACCTCAATGTCTTCTCCTCCATATACTCAGTACTGAAAGACCTGAAACAAGATGGTTACAATGTCGATGGCCTTCCAGAGACTTCAGAAGCTTTGATTGAAGAAGTAATACACGACAAAGAAGCTCAATTCAGCAGTCCGAATCTGAACATCGCTTACAAAATGAGTGTTCGCGAGTACCAAAGCCTGACTCCCTACGCGACAGCATTAGAAGAGAATTGGGGAAAGCCCCCTGGCAATCTGAATGCAGATGGAGAGAATCTTTTGGTATATGGGAAACAGTATGGTAATGTCTTCATAGGAGTTCAACCCACATTTGGCTATGAAGGGGATCCAATGAGGCTGCTTTTCTCCAAATCCGCGAGTCCTCACCACGGTTTTGCAGCGTATTACTCATTTGTTGAGAAAATCTTCAAAGCGGACGCTGTACTTCATTTTGGGACACATGGTTCCCTTGAATTCATGCCTGGAAAGCAAGTAGGGATGAGTGATGTATGTTACCCAGATAGTCTGATTGGGAATATTCCAAATGTGTATTACTATGCTGCAAACAACCCTTCTGAGGCCACCATAGCAAAACGCCGGAGCTACGCCAACACAATTAGTTATTTGACTCCTCCGGCAGAAAATGCTGGACTATACAAAGGTCTTAAGCAGTTAAGTGAACTCATCTCTTCATATCAGTCCCTCAAGGACACTGGCCGCGGGCCACAAATTGTGAGTTCAATTATCAGCACGGCTAAACAATGCAATCTTGACAAGGATGTGGAACTGCCAGATGAGGGTGAGGAGATTCCGGCTAAAGAGCGCGACCTTGTGGTTGGAAAGGTGTATTCCAAGATCATGGAGATCGAGTCTCGTCTCTTGCCTTGTGGGCTTCATGTTATTGGTGAGCCTCCCTCAGCCTTGGAAGCTGTTGCTACATTGGTGAACATAGCTGCACTTGATCGTCCTGAAGATGGTATTTCTTCTCTCCCAGCAATATTAGCTGAAACTGTAGGAAGAGAAATAGAAGATGTTTACAGAGGGAGTGACAAAGGAATATTGAAGGATGTAGAGCTTCTTCGGCAAATAACTGAGGCGTCACGTGGAGCCATCACCGCCTTTGTGGAGCGCACTACTAATAATAAGGGTCAAGTTGTTGATGTAGCTGATAAACTTAGCTCAATCCTTGGATTTGGGATTAATGAGCCATGGATTCAGTACCTGTCAAACACCAAATTTTACCGAGCTGATCGCGAAAAACTTAGGACCTTGTTTGAGTTTCTGGGAGAGTGTTTGAAGCTGGTTGTGGCAGATAACGAATTGGGAAGTTTAAAGCAAGCCTTGGAAGGTAAATATGTGGAGCCAGGGCCAGGTGGTGACCCAATCAGAAATCCAAAAGTTTTGCCAACAGGAAAGAACATTCATGCCCTGGACCCACAAGCCATTCCTACAACTGCAGCTATGCAGAGTGCGAAAATAGTGGTAGATAGGTTGATTGAGAGGCAGAAAGTTGATAATGGAGGAAAATATCCAGAGACAGTTGCACTTGTATTGTGGGGAACTGATAATATTAAAACATATGGTGAGTCCCTGGCTCAGGTCTTGTGGATGATTGGTGTGAGACCAGTGGCCGATACGTTCGGTAGGGTAAACCGGGTGGAACCTGTAAGTCTTGAAGAGCTCGGAAGGCCGAGGATTGATGTCGTTGTTAACTGCTCAGGAGTGTTCAGAGACCTTTTCATCAATCAGGTATGGCTTCTCTTGCATTCTTCATATTTCAAAGAGCAATTATGTACTTGAAACATTCTTACATCTTATTTTACTTGACTGTTTGTTTCTACAATCCTTTGCTTGCTCATTAATGGATTTTTATTCATTACTCAGATGAATCTTCTGGATAGAGCAGTGAAGATGGTTGCTGAACTAGATGAACCAGCAGAGCAAAACTATGTAAGAAAGCATGCATTAGAACAAGCTCAGGCCCTTGGAATTGATGTTCGCGAAGCAGCAACAAGGGTTTTCTCCAACGCCTCGGGATCCTACTCCTCAAACATAAACCTGGCTGTGGAAAATTCTTCCTGGAATGATGAAAAGCAGCTCCAGGATATGTACCTTAGCAGAAAGTCTTTTGCTTTCGACTGCGATGCCCCTGGCGTTGGCATGACTGAGAAAAGAAAAGTATTTGAGATGGCTCTTAGCACAGCAGAAGCCACATTCCAAAACCTTGACTCATCAGAAATTTCTCTCACTGATGTCAGTCATTACTTTGACTCAGACCCTACCAATCTGGTTCAAAATCTAAGGAAAGATGGGAAAAAGCCTAGTGCTTACATTGCTGACACAACCACAGCCAATGCTCAGGTATAATTTTTTTCATTGAATCTCCTATTTCCAAGTTTGGTTTAACATTTTTGCAAAGTTAAGAAGAGAAGATCATCAAACCACAGAGTTTTTATCGTAGATGTCTTACCTTCTTATATATTCCTTTCAGGTACGCACCCTTGCTGAGACGGTCAGGCTCGACGCCAGAACAAAGCTGTTGAACCCAAAATGGTATGAAGGCATGTTATCTAGCGGATATGAGGGTGTCCGTGAGATTGAGAAGCGACTCACCAATACAGTAGGGTGGAGTGCAACTTCCGGCCAAGTCGACAACTGGGTGTATGAAGAAGCCAACACAACTTTCATTCAAGATGAGCAAATGCTGAACAAGCTCATGAACTCTAATCCAAACTCCTTTAGGAAGCTCGTGCAGACGTTTTTGGAAGCCAACGGACGCGGTTACTGGGAAACTTCTGAACAGAATATTGAGAAGCTCAGGCAGTTATACTCAGAAGTTGAAGACAAAATTGAAGGCATTGACCGCTGAATCAGTTCATAGCTATTATTGAGAAGAATATAAGAATATATAATACAACATGATGAGAAGAGCACCCTTCTATTGTGATTTTGTTTTCTTTTTCTCATTTTTTTGAGATGAAGTTTCCTTTGTGCAGTTGCGAACTCCAAACCCTGTGAACAAATAAAGCTTCTAGTTCAAAATTAAAGAATGATGTGCATAACATTGATTGCTTAGTTTATTATTTTACTACATAAAAAAATTGATAAATATAAACTTATTTCAATAAATGAACTTAAATTTCCTGCAGCATAGGTGCTCCTTGTGAATCCATGTCATATTATCATATTTTGCAGAAAACTAATGAACTGTGAAAGTGGCATCATGGGCTTTTCGTCTTCTAGAATTTAGTAAATTGTACAAATTGACTCGAGAAAAGCCAGAAGCTGATACACAGTTGAAGATTACATGAATGCATTTAATTCATAAATGATTTGGTAGAAAATATGATACATCAATACATGATGGTTTCAAAACCCTGTAATTCAGTTCTAGCTACCTTACAGCCTTATAATACAGTAAAAAGTACAATGTTCTTGGTATAATCAATATTTTATCTACAGATCCCATTTGCCATCATGTACAGAGGCATCTTCACTGGTATTATTGCTTAAAACGAAAAACCAGAAAAAGGGAAAGCAAGACATTATCATACAAGCTTTGAATTCAGCATGAGGAAAGAGAATACCTAGATGGATAGCTTGAATTGCAAATGATGAATGAATACATTTTCTGAGTGGAGCAAATCTCCAAAAGTAATGAATTGCACAAGTAAAATTTATCAACAATGATACGTGCACAACTCATTAACAACCACTTTTATCTCACCCTTACGTGGGTTTGCTCGTTCTTTTCCTTCTTTTTTTTAGGAAAATGTTTTGTGCAAACCACTATTCAATACACTTCATTTACAACCGGTTTTCGTGATTAAATTAGTATATGAATATGTTGATTATTACTAATAATTTAACCTTATTTTATAGATGGTTAAAAGTGAACAAAAATGTGGTTAAATTACTAAGTAACAATTAACTCATTCATGTACTAATTTAACCATATATTTTTTCGTATTTAACCATAAAATTGAGTTAACATATAGATGGTTAAAATTGAAGAAAAGTATGGTTAAATTACTAGGTAAAAAGATCCTCCAAAGGCATTATCTCCAGAAAATTATTTTGTTCCCATTGTTTCCAAATTCTTGATCTCCCCCCAAACGGTGCCAGTTGTTGGTTCAATCTATGAAACCTAAGATCCACACACAAAGGAAACAAGAGAGACACCAAGAACAAAGACGAAAATAATAGAAACCAGAAGAAACCAAAATTGCAGAAAATAAAACTTGATTAAGAAGCAATCAAATCAAAACAATCATCAAGAGAAGAGGGAGAGAATCAGCACAAGAGATTTATGTGGTTCAACTCAATGTGAGCCTACGTCCACGGGAGAGAACAATATTAAATCCATTCATCATTAGAAATGTATTTACAAGCATCATGAGCATGATCATCAACTAGAGCCTCTTTGTTCTTTTCCCATATGCTTTCGATTTCTAGCTCTCACTTCTCACAATTTTGTTTTCTCTCTGAAAAAGATTTACAAAATGAACTCTCCTTCTTAGCACAAGCTAACATAACGCTATATATAGGCATCAAGGTAGCAAGCAAAGATCTTACAACAACAACTAACTTTGCCACCAAAAATCGAAAGCTTATAACTAACTTTTCACTTAAGCTAATTGTGATTTTGAGTCACACTTCACATTATATTTGTAAAATCAGCCATATACTACCCCTCTTAATTTTCCTAATTTTAAGTGTGTTATGGTTTTATGGACCATTATATTTATTTCTACTGCAATTTATTTTATGCTATTCTTAATCATTAATTTGATATTTTTTCTTTATCATGTTTTATTATATATTGTTAATAATAATATAATGTAAGTTATGATATTGATCAATTTGGCTTGATTACCCTATAATTTTTTAAGGTAAGCGTAAAATACACTTAGACTCGACATTAGTTTAAAAATTAAAATTACCTCCTACTATATTTCTTTCAATAATGTATCTTCTTTTATTAAAATAAAAGAGAAATACTGCTGGGATTATAAAAAAGGCTTATTAATGTGTATCCATAGACATTCAATAATAACTTTAGTGAAAAATATCATATTTAGAGCACATTTTTATTGTCCAAAAACAAATCTCATTTGAAAAAAAGTTGTACCAACCCATGAAGAAAGGTGGTGCAAATCTAAATTGCTATTTTTTGGATGTGTGATGCCCGAACCAAATGAGAAAAATCACCTCCGTGGACCAAAAATATGAAAAGCCTAATCTCCTACTTCTTGTTGTCTCTTTCTTTTTATCTTGCTACTGTAGCATAGACAAGAAAGGCTAAGGTAAGAAAATGAAGAAGAACAACAAGAGTGAGAAGTTTGTCACCCCCAGGATACCATTGTCCAACAAACAAAGTTTATCACCTTCGTAAAGCTCTGTATGATCCTAAGCAGGCTCCTCGAGCTTGGTTTTCCAAATTTAGTTCCATTGTTGGCAAACTTGATTTTTCTTCAAGTCCCCATGACTCTGCACTCTTTGTTCATCGATCAAAACAAAGGTATTGTTCTTTTACTTCTTTATGTTGATGATATGATCATTAGAGGCGATGATAAGATAAGGATTTCTAACCTTAGAGACTTTTTTAGCAACAACTTTGAAATAAAAGATCTTGGTACTCTCAACTACTCTCTGGGTCTTGAAGTCCTCTCATCTACAGATGGATTACTCCTATCCCAAGCAAAATATGCTTCTGAACTCATTCCTAAAGCCTTACTTATAATCGCACTGAGGCTACACCTCTTGAGTCTAATATCCACTTTTGTGCCACTTATGGGACTGTGCTTGATAACCCTACGCGCTATCGACAGTTGGTGGGGAGTCTGATCTACCCAATTGCAACCCACCTAAATATCTCATATGATGTTTATATAGTCAGTCAATTCATGTGCGCCCCACGCTCCACTCATTATGTTGCAGTACTTTCTATCATCCGTTACATCAAAGACACTTTATTTTGAGGACTTCAATTTTCTTCACGTCCTCCTTTGGTTCTCCAAGCCTATTCTGATGCTAAATGGGCTGGAGATCCCGTTCATCGTCGTTCCACTACTGGTTATTGCATCTTCCTTGACGACTCCCTCATCTCTTGGCGAAGTAAGAAACAAACTCTGCCTTCCTGTAGTACTGAATATTGTGCTCTTGGTAACACTACTGCTGAGGTTCTCTGGCTTCGTTGGCTCTAGCTAATATGGGTGCTCCCCAACCTTCTCCTACTGATCTTCATTGTGATAATCAAAGAACAATTCAAATAGCTCACAATGATATCTTCCACGAGTGCACCAAACACATAGAGATTGATTGTCACTTTACTTGCAAACACCTTGTTCGTGGCACTATTTGCCTTCTCCCTATTGAAACTGTTGATCAACCTGCTGACTTATTATTCACCATGTCTCATTCACCTAAAAGTTTTACGACCCTAGTTTCCAAACTCAAGTTGATCTCTTTCATACCCACTTGAGTTTGAGGGGATGTTAAAAAAGCCGTAGTCTCTTATTTGGTTAAATAACATTTTGGTTCCTTTCAATAAAATCAACGGAATATATTCCAAAATGAACTTATATACAAATTCTCAATTTTATTATAAAATTACTACATTACTCATAATAATATTATTAAATATTTCATAAAATTAATATAATATTTTCTTTAAAGATTCATAATCTAATATCATATTAAATGTTTCATTTTCCGTAAAAAAATGATCTTGTGTTTAACATTTTTTAATGGAAAAATACCTGCCAATTTTTTTTATTTTTATTTTATTATTTTTTTTATAATTAACCAAAAAGCTACTAAAAGTTACCAGAGGGATTAATGCTACTAAAAAGTATGAGAACTATTTAATTTAATTATTTTATTGAAATTCAATTTTTCTTAATAATAATTGCGCATGAAAAAAAAATTCTTTTCACCTCTTTTATTTTAAGAGAGGGGTAAGAAGAGATAGAATGAAAACAATTGAAATGAGGTAAATGAAATAATAGATGATAAAAAGTGAGATAAAAAGCGTGAAAATGTTGGACAAGAAAAGATACACAAGTGTATGATGAATTGATGATTGTATAAAAACATACTAATAGTTCTAGGGATTCAAATTTAGTGTACCCAAATCATGTCTCTAATCATATCCCATGAATAAAATATTGCCACGTCATTAAAAATATTTCTTTTAATTTAATGTCTGATTTCTTAATAGAATTTTTTAATGACTTCGCGATATTTTATTTGTGGAACACGATTGAATATATAATTTGAGGACACAATATTTGAATGCCGAAAACTAAAAGCTATTTATTTGATAACTTTTTGGGTTTGCTACAAGCTAAGGCAATGTTAAGCAAAAGCCCTACAAAACTTTCTTCTTCCTTCTTTAATAACTTAAAAGGTCTGTTTGCTTTGTTTTTATTTTTTTTTGTAAATAATTATAATGTAAAATCATCACTTTAATTTTATTTTATTTTATATTTTTGAAATTTTGTATAGAAAATTTTAAAAACAACTAAAACAAGTGTAATTTGTTTTTTATGTTTCATAAAACCCCTCCACCTCCATTTACAAGCTAAATACAAATAGACTATTTTTTTATTTCTTCTCTCCTACACTTTGAACTAAAAATAGAAAATAAAACAAAGTAAACAACCCTTCCCTTATGTTCTTGCATGCAGTCCTTCAAGTGTCATCTTCTCTTCATTTGCTTTCTTGTTTATTTGGGCATCTTGTTTTTTTTGCTTTCTATTTTAATTTTCAGCAACCACAACCAAACTATTTTAACTTTAGGCATGTTTAGATTAACTGTGAAAAATAGTTGTGAAAAAAAAACAATTATATCTAAAACATAATCAATTTTTATTTAGGTATATTTAAAGTGAAAAGCAATTTTTAAGATAATTTGTGACATTTAGCAATAGAAGGAAAACGTACATTCTGCAAATACATTCTTAACATTTGTGGCGAAACAATAGAAGGAAAACATAAACTCCAGAAGTATGCAAGGGGACAGGGGGATAGAAGAAAACAGAAATCTTGAAATTATATAGAAGAATAAATCACTTCTGCAAATATCATTCTACCTAGAACTGAATACTGAATTGCAAACATTTTTTTTGGCAGGTAACAGGAAGCAAACAAAATTCGATATGAAAGAAAGTAAGTAAAATAAATGCAAAATAATCTCAAAGAAATTCAAATTCATCATCAATCACCGAGAAAGAGACTTAATTGCCACTCGAAAACACTCTAGAGAGCGATATTCGATATGACTACTGAGAGAATCTGTTCCAAATAAACAGAAAAAAAAAAGTGAAATAATACTGACTTTCTTTAATATGGTTTCGTGCATTATAAAACCGCACTTTTGTAAATCATAATGATTGTGGTATATAGAACAACAGGTTTATTAATTAAGCATACAGTTATATATTGGATTACAAACTGACTTCATTAAAGAGATCAAGAATGTGATTTTATACCGTTCTGTTCAAACAAATTATCACCCTGATCATTAAAATCCATGTAGACAAGACTTATCATGTTGGTGAACTGAAATGGGGAGCATTTTCTCCAAGCTGATATGGGAGAGTGCCCAGTATTGTTGGTGCTCTTTCATTTAAGTATTTGTATAATGAGAGATAAACCCGAAGCTCCACTAGCTACAATTTCATCTGCCCAGAAAGTCCTTTAAATGAACCATAAAGTGACTGAGATCTTCTAAAAGTGAAAATATTATCGATTTTAGCGAAGTGTGGTTCTGAAGCTTCTGCTTTGTATTCAGAAGAATGGAGTTTCCCATGGACTCGCACACTTAAAGTCTTCTTTTGAGGTGTACCAACTTTGACATATTCATTGAAGAAATCTATCAAATCTTGAAGAGTGAGCTGCCTTAATGCTTCAACCTGTTCCAAAGTCATACAATACAATTCCATTCAGCAAGTGTAGTACTAAAGCTTCTTCACTTATTTTATGCATTCACACTTTTATGTCTTGATTTTTCTCCTGTTATGAACTTCAGTAGGCCACCCATATATTTACAGAGACAACGTAGTAGGAAAGAGAGAAAAATGGGAGCTACAGATAAAGATTAAAAAAGGAAGAGTAATGATACATGTAAACTCACTGTTCAGTGTTCACATACACCGGTACACCTAGTTAAAGTGAATATATATGTGGTTAATTTAGTTAAATCATTACATAGTCATTTAACCATAATGGTTAAATATAAAGAAACACGTGGTTAAATTACTACTACATAATGATTTAACCAAATAATATAAACCACATTTAACCAAGAATATGGGTGTACGTGAGACATTTCTCAAAAGGAAATTAAAAGTTTGTCATACCTCAAAGTCTCTTCTATCAAACCTCAAAGTACCATCATTAATCTCTCGCCAAAAGAATGCTGATTCTTCCCTCAAATTTTTGTGTTTCTCTAGCTTCATATCTATCAAAGCGTTGACGTTACTCTGCATACAAGGAATACCAAAATCAGATGAATAAATGATATTTAGAACACAGTCAATGATACAAATTATGATGATGTTTTGTCAAGCTTTAGCTGTCAGGTAAATGCCCAATACTGCTTTAAGTCTCGTAACAATAAATACATTCTAATCCCAGCTATACCCTATTACCCCAAAGCAAACTAGACATAAAGAAAAATGACCTAATCCAACATAATAGCTTTCAGGTCTCCTCCAAATTTGTTCTTAACAAAATATTCATGGGAACAATATTTCCAGCAAGCACAAATTTCCAACAACATACAATTTTCCACAAAACATCTGACTTACACTATTTCAGCTGTGAAATTGCTAAATGTTCTAGCTTAGTTTCAGTATAATAAAAAATGGCACCTCACAATTGTTGAACTTATTGGGTTTTAGACATTGGGAGGAAAAGAAGAGAATGAAACCTGGTAATAACGAATAAGAATGATAATTATTGTACTGTATTGTAGTTTTTGCTCAAAGCGTATAAAACTAATCCATATTTATAATTGGAATAGACTCTAAATCTTAATTACATAAGGAAACAAACCATGATATAATAAACAAATAAGGGAATTAATTCTATAATAATTTAAATATGGCTGTGTTATTATTTGGCATTTTCCCATATCTTTAACATGCCCCTTCAAGATAAAGCTTAGTAAGCTTTGAGCATGTCACAAATAAATCCTTTTCATAATAATAATATAACATAAAGCCCACCAAAAATGGTTGCAAAGGACATTGGGTCTATCCAAATTCATGTTGTCTAATATACATAGTTGTCTAGATACGTTATTGTCCAGGTACATAGTCATTATTGTAACTGATTGTAAAATACTCTCTATTCCACAATACCTGCCATTTAAGGTTTTGGCACAATAACTTAGAAAAGTATTTAATATTCTTGGTTTTACAAAATAAACTACTTAATTTCCTAATACATCATTTTTCTTTCATAATTAAATTTCTCTCTCATTACATTAACTTCTCTCTCCATACTCAACATTAATTTTCTATCCTTTGAGGGTATAATTGGAAAACAACAATTAATACAATCATTAGAAATGTAAAGTACAACTAATTTGGAAAAAATTAAAAACGGCTAAAATGACAGGTATTGTGGAACGGATGGAGTATTATGTAATTAGTGTATTAGTACTATAAATAGAGCATTGTGTTTGTGTGGTCTTTAGACAAAAGAATTCATATAATTTACTCTTTTTAATATGGTACCAGTAGACTAGGTTTGATCTCTGCACTTTTGCTTCTTCCCTTTTTTTTCTTCCACAAGCGTCACTGATCTAACCCAACCACCTGCCGCCTCCCTCCGGCACAACGACCATCCACCGGATGATCCGACACATGCGTGCTACCTTTTCCGGCTACTCATTTCACCGGCGACTCTCACTCAGCCCAACATACCTACCCAGGCAACTTCCCAGCAACTTTCTAGCAACTTTTTCGGCAAGAATCCCCTCAACAAGTCTGTTATGGCACAATCATATACTCTCGGATCATGAATTCTCGATTCTGATGCTTTCGATCATATATAAGTCTAGTAACAAATCCATTTTCTCCACTCTATCTTATACGGACTCACTTTCCGCATGTCACTCTAGCAAATGGTACCCAAAATGCAGTTAACGGTATTGGTCGAGCCAATCCCCTCCCTTTGTTGTCCTTAGATTCGGTTCTATATGTGCTCAATTGTCCCTTTAATCTTATTTCTGTTAGTAAACTTATTCGCACATTGCCTTACTTAGTTATGTTTGTCGATAACTCTATTTTGATTCAGAATAAATGATCTAGACGAACGATTGTAATAGGTCAGGAGTCTCGGGGATTATTTCGCCTCCTATCACCTATGATATGTTGTATCGTTAAGACAACATTTCTCATCCGCACCTTCAAAAGTTACATCTTATGATTCCTAGTCTTGCCAAAGTACAGTTCATTCCATGTGAGTCATGCCAGTTGGGGAAACATGTCTAAAGCACGTATCCCAATAGCAAATAAACGAGCTGAGTCCACTTTTGAGATATTTGGGACCTAGTCAGGTCCTTTCATCTTTGGGTTAAAGTTATTTTGTCACATTTATCAATGATCTCTCTCGCTGTACATGGGTATTCTTACTAAAACATCATTCCAAGGTGTTTTATGTCTTTCAAGGCTTTTTGTCTAAAGTGCAAACTCAATTTTACTTTCTATCAAAATCTTGCATGGTGATAACGCCCATGAAAACATGTCTACATCGTTCCAAAGATTTTTACACACCGGGCATCCTCATCTCGCTCATCTTGCCCACATACACCTCAGCAAAATGGTGTTGCTGAAAGGAAGAATCGACATTTGGTTGAAACTGCCCGCACCATGCTTCTCCACCACAAAGTTCCTCTTCGATTTTGGGACAATGCCATTCTACATGCTATTTAATCAATCGCATGCCCTCGTCAATTCTCAACAACCAGGTATCACATTCCCTATTGTTCCCAACACAATAACTCTATGGTGTTCCCCTTCGTGTATTTGGTTGTACCTGCTTTGTGCATAATCTCACTCCTGAGAAGGATAAGTTGGCTGCAAAATCTCTCAAATATGTTTTCTTGGAATACTCCCAACTATAAAAAGGCTACCATTGTCATTTTACCAAAGAAAAATGAAAAAGAAAAGGGTGACGGGTTCACAAAAGACAAAATGAAAAAACGTCGTTTTACCAAAAACAAAGAACTGATTTTAACTTTTTTGATACAATCAGAGGGACTGATTTCAGCTTCTAATACATAGTCCTAGGCTGTTTTCTTTTCTTTTGTGTGAAACGACGTCGTTTCATGTTCAAAGTGGCACTTTACGTAGATTTCTATTAAAGGAGTTAAAACGGTGACTAACGTTAGGGACTAAGTGAACAACGTTCGGCAATCTCAGGGACCTACCTATATGAACTTTCCTTGCAAAGTCAGGGACGTGTTTCACTCAAAAAAAGAATGCAGAAAACAATTAGTAAATAAAATATCATATCGATATAAGTATCAAACCTTGAATTCATCAATTGTCATCTCATAAAGTTTGGTCTCAAACATCTTGAGAAATGATTCGACTCTCTGCTCAATGTTTCCAGGAGCCTGAGAAGCAAGTAGAGTACAAGTTAAACCTCAACAAGGTCATAGATTATAAATTATTTAATATTAGTTACAAATGTGCAAATACCTTTACTGTGGATTGGATAATAAACTGCAGTCCACGTATACCACAATCATTCCTATATATGTTTAAAACAAAGTTAAAAACACGTGTAATTCTATCATGCTTAATATAAATATAAGGATGCTACAGATTGACATACCTATGCAAAAGCACAGTAATGTATCCAAGCTGCTCAACTGATCGTAGCTGATGAAAGGTTGGTTGCTTAGCAACAAGAGCAAAAAGCTGAAGTTTAACATTCAGCTTAAAGTCATCTCTACCAACCTACCAATATTTTTAGGAGGGTTATAAGAAAAAATGGCTTCAAAATAATAATAAAAAATGATAAACAATTAATCTAAATCAAATGACAAGAGCAAAAAGCTAGAATAAAAATACAAGTCAAAATATACACACAAATAAACCAAGAACTTATGTGGCTTACAATTTTTTTCTTATAAGCCAAACTGCACCCACATGAGTTCGAGCTAGGAAATTGCTACTCAATTCTTCGCTCCCTAGCCACTAGACCAATGTGCTGGGTGCAAGTGGCTTACAAAATTATGAAAATTCAAGCAACAAAACTTCCATCCAAGGACCTTTTGGTTTTCGGTAAGCTATTATGCCATTACAGGCATCACATGAATTAAACAATGTCACTGGGATCCATGGAAAATCACTCCATTCAATGCAAAGTCTTTTAGAAATGAAACATTAACAAAATTCGTTCAACAATTATTCAGTAGGAAAGGATGGCCTACTTCACATTAAGAATTCCATAAAGACCTAAAAAAATGCTAAATGTAACATGATGAAGGAAGATGAAGAAGAGCAATGAAAAATTTCCAGGATTTATGATGCTAGATAAAGGCACAATGGGATCACATTTTGTTGTCCACTAATTAAGATGAACAATTTAAGGACAAAGGTTAGACTTGTGATAACTTTTAACCAGAGTCCATTTTCACGATTATAATAAATAACTTACTTAAAGCTATACACTATTTTAAAATCAGTTTAGTTGTTCAAGGCCTAGGTTCCACAAAAGTTATGCAAATTGGTTTGCTTCGATTTGAAACTCGGTAAATAGCCAAAATAAAACATAGAAAACAAGAATATTAGAATAACATAAACAATGCTTTTCCTGTCCAAAACAATAATATTTGGACTGATCCATAAAATTCAATCTGAGCAGTCAAATGTATATTAAGACAAAAGATCAAACAAATTTACCTGTATATAATGCACCAGAGCAGAATTCTCATCATTGGCATTAAGACATTCGGATGGATAGAAGTAATTCATGCCACTTTCAATCTTAACAACCCGATTTGTCAAATGCTGAGATGGGAATAAAGGCCGGCATAGAGGTTCTGAGCTCTTAAAGAGAACATCTTCTATATGCCTAATCATTGACTCTGCTTCACTGCTTTCAATGTTTCCTGTACAGAAAATTTCCCTACAATTAAAGTAAAAGTTATTTGCCAACCGAAGGAGAGAGAAAAGCTTAGGAACCTGCTATATAAAATTCTAGAAAGGTCCTTGAGAGCATCGTTGGTACAAATTTAGCAAGATCTTCAACTTGAAGAACAGGAAGTGCTTCTAGCTGTTCTATCCAAGGCCAGGTTTGATCTCGTAATATTAAAGAGCAATAATCCATAGCCTGCTGATAGGGTTGCTGGTACTTGAAATTGTGGTATTCCTTTGTTACCATTTCCTGATAAAATGGTATATGAAGAAATAAATAAATAAATAAATATGACTAAAGTCTAAATATATAAATATATAATCAAGACTAGTTTTTATTTTTAAAATGTCAACATGAAATTATAAATCAAATATAGAACATGAGTACTTACTCTTTAGTTGATGGTAGTTCTTTTAATAATAAATAATTTATGATAATTCAAAATATTTAAGGCAAGAAAATAATTGCCAACGTTTGATGGGGAAAGACAGTATAGAAAAGAAAACACCAAACAATAAGACATCCCCATGGTATACAATATTAAAACTCAATTCAACCCTCAAAAAGAAAAGGATGGGTAAATCTAACGTCATTCGAGAAGAGCTTGAAACAGTACCTTGATAACTGAGAACCTGTCAGTTCTCACTATGAATGTTGCAATCTTTTCAATTATAGTTTCAAGTAGAATCCTTAACTTGTGGTTATAACCAAGAAGAGTCACCTAAAAAAAATGACATTTTATTGAGATGGAAATAAAACTTACTCAAAGATAGAGGAAAGAAGAATTCCGACGTTTTCTATTTCCATTGATACTCCCCAGACAAATTTTATCATACAAAGAATAGCAGTTACTTGAAGGTTTAATTAAGAAACAGAAAAAGAGTTGATGGATAAATAAAACTATGAGTTCACTATAACGAGTGGAAGAGTCTCCCATATTATATTTCCTCCTTGATTTAATAATCAATTTAACCATGGTATCATTCCAATTGTCAACCTTTAAATAATCAGCTGAAACAAAATGTAGATGTTAACTCAAGATAAAGTATTACCTCAATTCCAAAACTATCATTTTTTACCTTCCTTTTTTTATTCAAAACTATCATCAATTTAGAAATTCAAGGCTTCAATTTTTTTTCCAATTTTATCTTCATGTAATAAATGTATGGAGAACTATTATTTGGGTGAACTAATTTAAAGAAAATAAGTGAAACAAGGTAGAATAAAATAAGGTTATTATAGTCAACATCAAATAAAATTTTACTTCAATTAATAATCAGTTAATCTGTGTGCATTAACCTTAAAAAACAATAGTTTTGGAATGAAGGTGTGGACGAGGGAGTATATTGTTTGCATTTTGAATCATGGTAGATCATCTTTCACTATGCACAAACAAATAGATTATTACTTACTGATCAAATATGGAAATTCAAATCTCACAAACTAAATTATATTCAACAAAATACCTGGAAACCACCTTCTGTGTCATTTATGCTATAATATAAACCAGCAACCTGAGCATAATATGCTGAAAAAATGAAATACAAAAAGAACTTCTTCAACTTGTATTTAGACACTAAGCAGACACACTAATGCAAAAATGACTTTCTATAAAGCAAAGTCAGTGCATAACTAGCAATTTACCATATTCATTCAAATAATCCATTAACAACTCTGTGAAAATATGCGTCAGAACTTCAGCCTCAGGAGAGCTTCCAGCATACGGGCAATTGAAATCAATTTTTACATAAGCTTTGGGCGTAGAAAACAATGTATCTGGCTTGTACCACAAAGCTGAGTAAGATGACCGACTTAACAAAACTGGAAGTTTCACCTGTTTCAAGATACGAAAATTTAATCAAGATAAACTACAATGGAAAACGAAAATCATAAATATATACTAACACTAGTAAATTGAAAAATAAGTCATACTTTCTCTTGCAAAGTTTTAAGCGACAAGTCAGTAGGAATGAATATGTTAGGAGCTGGAAGATGCAAATTTTCATTCGGAGCAGAAAGCACCCACCCCTGCAAATTCAAGTGAATCAAGGTCTATTAGGTTTCACTCTTTCATGACAATTTCACATAAAGAACTACATAGTGCAAAAAAAAAAAAAAAAAAGATTCAAAATAACAATACAGTCCAAAAATCAAGAATAATTGTTCATAAAAACAGACCTGGATCACAGAGCCAGTAATTTTTTCAATGGAGTATGCAGTTCCATACCATGGCTCCACCTTATCAGTGAGCCCTTCAAAATTTTTTGACTCCCAGAAGATTCTGCACGACAGAGAATGAGTTAGATAAAATGCAATCATAACAAAGACACAGCTCTGCCAATGCAAAAGCTCAAATAATGATAACCAATAGCAACCAAAAGAAAAAAGAATAACTTTCTGCAAGTAGCTGATTAATTAATCATAGAAGCAGTAATTTGATTTTGAACAACACTAATCCAAGCACTAGTTGATAGGTTTCCGATACTCCAAATACAGGATAAATTTCTCTATGAGCACATTAAGTACAATCAGGAATTAGTGGCCTGCCCTACATGAGAGGCATCAGGCACCATGCGCAGTCCTTGACTTTGTAGGCACGGGTCATTTTAGTCTCTCACTTTATCGAAAATTCGAAATTAATTTTTAGTCCGTGACTTTATGAAATGTCATTCAATTTAATCCAATCAAGGACTAAAGTGACCGATTTTTATATGAAGTCAAGAACTATTGTAATCGATTTTACAAAGTCAAGAACTAAAACTTAATTTCGATAAAGTTAGGGAATAAAATATGACCGATGGCTACAAAGTCAAGGACCATTTTGAGTATTAATTCCACCAAAATCATAATGATGCAACAGTAAAAGATCTCCAGAGGCATTGAATTTTATTGAACCATCTGTTTGGATTAAAAGTTCATACTAGGTAGATCAACTACCAAAAAATTCACATGATTCAAAAAGTTGTTGGTATTTTACCAACCAACTTCACTTAACATAATATATGAGTAAATGACACTGAAAAGAGTGACAAGCTGTTAGGAACCAGAATCTTGCCACAGAATATTGAACAAGAACAGAAAAAGGAAAAGCCTTATTGATGAAGAAGAAAGTAGAACTGATACAGTTTTAGGGATAAATCCCTCCCAGAGCTCTATGGCTCCTTTTCCAGAGCTCTAAGCTCCTCAATCTAGAGTTAAACCCTAGCCCAACCACTTGGTTCAATGTATGTTCTCTCCCCCTTCTCCCTTACACTAATGGGTAATATTTATACTAATCACTTCACTAATTCTACCCTAACTAACTATTACAACTCAGCCAAAACTAACTAACAAACTCATAACTAAATCCTAACACATGCCTATGAATTTTATCTAAAATTCGGTATGCACAATCATCAAGATAATAATATCACATGATTTAATAGTTAAATTTGTTCAATTCAAAGTCTATAAGAAGTTGTTAATCTGTGTATGCGTGTCCTTAAATGGGAACACAATCTTTGCGCATTGGATCAACCTCAAATATCCTTTCTTAAGTTTGTGCATGGGATCAACCTCAAAATAAAGGCTATGACAAAGCAGCGGGTAGATCAATCGATGATTAAAGATACTTTCATTCATTTTTCCAACTTTTAAGTGGATTTGGAAAATTCGCAAACATAACATCATATGCTAAAACAATCCTCTCACATAGAAGAGTTAGAATTGTATTCAGTGATATTTAATTAAATTAAAATTTGCAAGCACGTTATAATTATAGTTTTGCAAACAACATAAAGTAACAATCTTTTAAAATATATTTTGTTGCATATAAACCCTTTATGAACTTCGAGCTAAAACTTTAATAATTCTTTTTGATAAAATAACTACTTGAACCTTTTAGGAGTGGGTCTTTCACATGCTTCATATAGATAAATTCACAGCATTTAATATAGTTCACTTACCGAACATTGTTTGGAGATAGCTGATCTAGTACCATTTGGATAACAGTTGGGCTAAAATTAGAAGGCAAGGATGATCCGGTCAACCAATCTTTTGCAGGATAAAACTGTAAATGACAAAGGATTTTATGTAATTCGTGTAAACAACATAAAACTCTACCGACAAGTTATTTACCAAATGAATATGTTAGGCAGTACCTTCATATTTGATGCAACATGAACGACATAATCACTAGGAGGAGTTTTGTCCTGATAATGAAATTTGGTCTCACAAACCGCTGAAAGCTTCATGAACATGGGAAATTGAATTAGAATTGGTTGAAATCAGTTGCATGAGAAGAAAAGGAGAGAATAAATAGGTATCAAATTGAATGTAGTTTAACAGTTTGACTTAGAGCAAACTATAGGGCATAGGCCTACTAACATAGGTGAAGGATAGACAAATTTCAACACTATCAATGAAGATAGCAGTTGCAGGCAGTATCAGCCCAATTAAACACAAGCCACTTAAATACTCAATGACAAGATAAAATCGCATAAACCATCATTGTATTTGTATCTTACAATATCTAGAGTACCTTAGACTTGGATGCTCTCTTAGGATTGACCTCCATATTTAATGATTTATTTCCTTATTTGATTAACATCAGAAAACAAGAGACTAGATCTAGTATAAATAGAAGTTACTGCTCTCTATTTTGTAACACACAATTACATAGTGACAGTATACACCATAGATCAATATTATATTCTACTATTCAGAATTTGTTTCTGCTTTTCCTCCTCTACCTAAACCCTAACAATTTCAGCATTCTAGCACCAAGTTTTGCAATTTTAGGATTTAGGAACTCTTCTGTTTTGCTTCCTTGAGTTTTAGGGTCTGTTTGATTGTTGTTTTCTGAAGTTGTTTTGTTTTTCAAAAGAATTGGAAACAAAAGCTTGTATGATAAAACATGTTTTCTGGAGATTGGTTTCAAATCAGTTTTCATTTTTTTGTTTTGAAAACTAAAACTTGCAAACATCTTTATGTTGTTTTGTTTTGTTTTATTACCGTAGGATAACTTATTAAATAGTATCCCTTGCTAAATAATATTTCTAAAAATTTGGTCTTTCATCAAGCTTAATGTCGTTGTATGGTCCATACTCCATATAGCCGAGCTCACCCAGTGACGTAAGGCTTGTTGTTATTGCTGATTGGTTAGTTGGTGAACATTGCCAAGGTTCTCCAGTCATTCTTGAGTGTTAGTTTTAAAGGTTTTGATGCTAAAAGGCTTTGGCATCACGGTGTTCTCAAATTGCAGTTGTTTGGTGAATTTGGTCGGAATTCAGTTGTCGAGCATTACCTTCGGATATCATTTGGAATAGAATGTTCAGATAGCTTCTTCGAGGTGTTATGCCAGATGTCTTTTTACGAGGATATCTTTGGAAGATATTCACAGTGAATGGCGTGTACTACTACATGCTTCTTGTTCTTAATCTCGTGTTCTTCCTTTCTTGGCGTAGTTTTCAGCTTTTGAGGATTTATTATCCTGTTGTACTTTTATTTCTCCTTTATTTCTTAACAAAGTTCTTTGTTTATAAGAAAAATAATAATAACAGTAATAATAATTCATAGTTTTGCTTGGGAAAGCAAAAAGAAAGAGGGCAAGTATATAAATTATAGAGTATATATGTAACCTATATCCGTACCTCTTCAAATATCCATTTGCAAACACCAGACTGTTGTAGAAGTGCAATGTATTTGAACAACAACCCAATGATATCTTGTATGTGCTCTACAGATCCAAGCCAAAAGTACCAATTCACAATATTTTACAGAATAAATCAACACATAACAGAACTTCAATTTACTACAAAGTAATAATAACAAACTTAAAAATGGAGTATGTAGGATGCATAATGGTCCATCGAATTTACTCCAGTAAATAAAATAGAGCATGTGTCATGCTAAGAAGTTAACATGGTAAAGTATTTTGAAAGAAATATATACAACAGAAGAAAAAAAAATATAATAAAATGAGGGGCCAGAAGAGAAATCTAACCATGACCAGCATCAGTAAGATCAATCACAACTTTAAAGAAAGAAAAGTCCAAACTCCAATCTGATTCGCCAGCAGACAAGCCTGTAGCCCATCCTGCAAATTCGATTTTTTTCGGTAAAAAGAGACAACTCATAATATATAGTAGCAATACAAAACTAATATATCAGAAAAACATTGATCCTGACTCCAGATGACCACATGTATATCCAACGATGAAGATCAAGATTCAAGACAGCAAATAGGACTTGCAAGTTGCAATCCATTAAGAATAGTGGGTCTTTGATTGGCTCTGACTCCATGCAGAAAGAGACTGTGGGAGAGAGCGAGAAAAATGATTTGCTTTGGAAGCACTAACTCAAATGCTAGCGGCAGAAAACTATGCTCACGAGAGAAAAAAAAAAGGAGGAAAGGCCGTAAAGGAACAAGACCATGCTTCATGCTTGAAAATTATGGAACTAGGGAAAAAATAGCTAACTGATAACTATTTCACAAAATAAAAAGAAAGAAAAAGAGAAGTCAGTCCATCCATCCTTCCTTCCTTTAGTATGCTAGCAAAACCAGTTCGAATGCATTTGAATACAAAAAGGAATGCAGAAAAGTAGCTTTCTAAAATGGGATATTTCAGAAATTTTATGATAGGGAAGATCTCAAAAAACAGAAAGATCAGATTTCCAATTAGTTGATGTGTCCCGTAAAACTGATAGCGAAATATGCAACAGATGTAAAATACCCACCCAAGTTTTTCAAGATATAATATAAAGACCCTTCTCCTTCATGGCCAATAAGATGACCAAGATACCTGCATGGCCCTTCTTTGTAATGAAGAATGTCTGGTGTTACTGGCCATACAATTCTCAATTTATGGCCTTGTTTTATAGGGACAGTCCTAACAAGAATCTGAAACAGAAAGCCAAAATAGGACATACATTAGAGACAATGCTGAAGGAGTTACTAAGAATTTGAAATTCAGTCACAAACAGAAAATGTATACCAGCAAGTGCTCTGGTTTGCATGGATGACCAGGAGCACGGGAACAACTCCTGTTGGTGTTTCTGATATCCTGGAATTTCTCTTCCACAAGGTTTTGAATTTTATCAAGGCTTTCTGAAAATATCCATCCACAAATAATTGTGTTATAGCCATTAAAATAAAAAAATAAAAAAATCAGTTCATCGCGTATTTTTTATTTTTAAGCAAAATCTGTTACCATTTGAGTATATAACTAGATGCATTAAATTGGCCGAATAGTTTTCATCATAAAATTTGAGAAGCTCACTCCTTGTGTCTAATCCTTTCGCTTTCGGTTTAACTTCCAAAGTGTCCCAGTTCCCTAACAAAACAGATACTTTAGAGCACTAAAGTAATAACAATGATGAGAAAAAATATTATAGTCATGATCATGATGACAAATATTACAGCTTAATTTCGATAAAATATTTCTTCTGGAATAAAATATGAAGTTTTAAGCGCTTTATACAATGACATAAATTATAGTGTAACGCCTGTATTTAAGTCGAAAAATACAATATTTTGAAGTGAAAACCTGATGGCTTAAAGGAAAACTTTAGGATGTTATACTAGCCATCCCCTATGTACTTCGAAAAAGTTAGTAGCAAAATACTTTAGAGTTTATCCCCTTTTTAAAGTTTAAACAAAACATTTTGAATACATAATGCATTTTAACAAATTGAATCACAAAGAAAGACAGATTTGTTAGACTAATGAACCCAAGTCATGGACAAGGTAGAAAGCACTTTATGAAAATTGATAAGCATTAAAAAGCTTCCATCTGAAAAACTTCTTATTGTTTAGCTATAACATAAATTCTGCGACTTTTAATTCTATGACAAGGGGAAAAAAAGAATAGGAAAAAAATATAAAATTCTAACTCTTGACATCATTATCAATTTATCAAGCAGCAAATTGCTTTCAATAATGAAATTCTAATTAAGAAAAATTATCAATATCAAAATGTTCAGAAAGATTTTGGACACATAAGCAAAGGCATAGCTAAGTGCCAATCCTGCATCAATGAAAACAAACCAATTTGTATGCACAGGTGCCCAATAAAAGGAAGAATATACCCAATAAAAACAAGGGGAGAATTATCAATATCAACATGTTCAGAAAGATTTTGGACACATGAGCAAAGGCAAAGATCAGTGCCAATCCTGCATCAATGAAAACAAGCAATTTGCTATGCACATGTACCCAATAAAAGGAAGAAAAGACCCAACAACAACAACAAGGGGAGAATATACCCCGGAAAAAAACTGCAAGCAGTATGGTGCAAATATTCAAAGTTTGGCTGTTTGAGTTTCACAAAAATTAAATCAATCACTGACCTGTGCTAAATTTATGATATGGATGATCTTCCGCGCTAAGATGTTTATGAAGCTGTAAGGATTGTAATGTTTCACAATGGGGAAGAAACAGATTATAAATATTTCTCCAATAGAAGCTTACAAATACAACTTGCAATGCGTACCCAAATACACATTGCAGAAAGAAACCACAACTAGGGGGAGAATAAGTAAAAGGGGAGAAGGAAAACAGAAACAAAAAAGAACTGTAAGAAATGCAACAAATCCAGTTTGATTGAATAAAAGAAATTAATCATGATTTGATTTGGTGAATACAAGTTAAAGATTTTGAGATTAATCAATCCTAGGTTGAGAGATGACAGGAAATCTATGTGCCCTTTCCTCAATGTTGCTATCCACCTGAGAAGCGATAATTCTTCAATGAATTGTCAGCTAGATGGATACAGAAAATATTTTTTATAATAATAAAACAATAATATTCCATGATAAAAAAATAGAGAGTAATTGCTTTATTTGATAGAATCTGTGTCAATTGACAGTTTTGAATTCTCTTTTCAAACAAACAACTTTACAACAAAACTCCTCTTATCTTAAAGGATATAAAAGCATTAGCAGATACCTGGTTCATTCTCCACGCGTCAGATAATAAATTCTTCTGGTTTTCTGTAAGAAACATAGCAGACAAGAGTATATACGTAAGAAACCAGGAAATTAAAACTAAATAAATCAAATGAAATAAAAATGATTAGCTAACCAGAGTCAACAGCTTTAATCTCCCTCATAGTGGCATCAGCAGACATCAATGGTTTAGTGAAGAACTGAGCAAATCTGGAACAAAAACCATACCCCAACCTCAGTTTCTACAATTGTTCTTTTTTCAAGGGAAGAAAAAAACAAAACCAGAAAAGCATGATCCACCTATCCAGAGCCTCTTCAAAGCCATCTATGTTAACATCAAAGAAATAGTTGGTGTGCTCAGAAGAAGTAAAAGCATTGGTGCTTCCTCCATGCTGTGATGGGAGACATACCACAGCAACGATCAAACAAAAGTGATTAGCAAACAAATGAAAAAATAGCGTAAAGTTAAAATTAAATAAATAAATAAATAAATAATACTCCCTCTGTTTCTTTTCATCTGTCCACATAGAGAAAAAAATTTTGTTCTTATTTATCTTTCCACTTGCGTTTCAAGATAATATTAATTACACTTTTATCTATTTTACCCTTATGTTTAATTGGATACTCATTAATGCTTTACTATTGAACCAATGAAATAATAAGAGATAAAGGGTAATATAGAGAATTTAAAAACTATTTTAATGAAAACAATGATAATGATTACATTCCTTAACAAGCATGTTTTACCCTCGAGTGTACAGATAAATAGGAACGGAGGGAGTATAACAACATAAGAAATTCACTATCTAAACCCAAACTGATGTTTTATGTAACAAGAATCAAAAAGCAATCCTCAGAAATACAATCTGCATCTATATAGATACTTGTGGAGCAGGAATCTGTGGAAAATGCATGAAACCAAAAGAACAACATGATCTAAGTTCAAAACGTATGGAAAAAGAATGATCATAAAGTCTTATGGTTATAGCTTTCCATCAATTCCTTTCCCTTTCTCCTTCTACCAAACAAGCCCTTAGGAAAACTTATCACAAAGCGATTGAAATTTGAAACAACACGTGCGCAAACTCAAAATTTAATAACATGGAAAAATCAAAACAAGATGTGAATGAATGCAAATAGTGAAGACATGGATAAAAGATATAACATTCTTCAGTTTGTTTTGTCCTAGAATTTTGTTAAACTTGGGGTTTTGTGGGTGTAGTTTTCAAAATTATAATTAACTAAAAGAGCTATAGAAGTAATAAAAAATAAAATAAAATAAAAGAAGACTTCCTGCTTTAGGCACCGTTTTTTCTAAAAGCTATCTCAACTCTCTAGAAAACCAAGTTCAAACATCCATGCATATATATTAAAACTTGTCAACAACTTGGCATAGATAAAGAATAATCAAAACTACTTAAAATCATTCAATAAATTTTAACCATCAATTTTTGGAACTCAAGATACACCCCCATAGGGTTGGTCATTCTTAGTGGTCTTGACTCTTGAGTATATAGTATATTTTAGTTGGCAGAAGCCTTGTATCATGAAAATGTAGTTGCAACATCCAATGCAAAGGCTGAATAATGAACAACGGGAATGCCCACTTGTGCACTTACATGAGTAAAACAATCGCTCTGTGAGGAAATGTTTGGAAATGCTAATCATAAAAAGCTATATTATACATCAGTCCCAAATTCAGTCTATCAAGAATGGACAACACATACAGAAAACGATAATCACTTTGTCCAAGAAAAAAAGGAAGGACATCAATATTAAGTTTGTCAATCCTAGCATTGTTGCAGATATCCATCGGATAGTGTTGGAAATCAGCTCTTAGTTAGGGTTTCATATTTGCTGTTAATAAATAGGCTTCGATTTGTATTCTTTTATGGGATTTGTTCTCCTAGTTCCCTGAAATTAGATATTCTAAATCGTGTTATTACACATGCTATGGATATCCTCAAGCAATCCAGAAAACTTTTCTCCCTTTTCAAGTAATATATGGCATCCTACCTTCAATAAGATTGGCATATAATAAATGTCAACAAGGAATAGTCAGTCGAGCATTTAGACAAAAACTGGTAAGAAAATTCCATTACATCTTTCACAAGATAAAAAGGTTCCGACTTTGGATATCAGAACATTATGGTACCTCAGTAATATACTTTGAGTAGCTATCTTCGATTGGGTACTTTTCACTGGCATAAAACAACATGTGCTCTGTCGAAAAAACAAAACAGAAATTACCAGAATAAAACTTTTGAAATGGATTTCAATCACCCAAAGAAAAATGAAACAGATAAATATTATGCACCCCTCCCGCACATGCTATCAAAATATAACCTTCGGCATTATCAAAAACAACGTCCAAATGCTAGAACCTAATATATATTTGTTCCTAACTACACTACACAAAGGCTTAGATCTTAAAGTGTCAAAACTAACATTCTTTCTCATCTTCTCATTACTATACGGAATTACGGATAGCTTAATGAGGTATACATTAGTATCAATGATCCTCTGTCCCCTTTCGCTGTCATGTAATACAATATCGGTTATGATTTTAAGTGCACATCAATAATCAAACAAGATAAGCACAGTGACCAAAATCATATACAATTGAAAAGCATAAAGGATACGATAATGAATGAAACTTGGATGAGATACATACGAAGTTATGACAATACCTAGGAAATGGGCGAGGCCTTCGAGGCCAGCAGGGTCACTGAAGTAACCTACACCAACGTCCATGGAAGCAGCACACTAAAAAGAAGGAAATCAGAGACACGGAATTGAAATTGGGAAAGGGGAAAAGAGAAGGAAGAGAAATTAAATTAACCTTATCGGTATCGGGATCGCTAATGAGCAGCACTTGGAGGGAATTGCGAAGGACGATCCTTCTGTAACCCCTCTTGTCGATGCGAGCCTTCACAATCTCCACGTCTTCCTTCCCCACTGCCATCTTCTTCTTCGTTGTTACAACCCTAATGTATTCAGTTTTCGAAACTGATATGAATTCAGAAATGCGAAGGTTGCTCGAGAAGATTGATATTATGTGGCAACCGAAAACGGAAATGAAAACGAAAAGGAAGACACGCCTGCGTTGTGATTTTCCCAAGTCTTCTTTCTATCTGGACGGTTGCCGTGAGTAGACTTTGTTTACTGGAGTGTAGTGGATTTTGCTGGGTGCTACCAACGCTTAACTTTGTGAACCATATACATTTTTTAGAGTACCACACAAAATTTTTTTTTTTATAAGTCTTGTTTGAAAGTTAATTTTCTTATGATATAACTATCGAATATTAATATTCGTTTTAATATTTAAAATAACACACGTTCATGTACCAGTACCACGTGAGAAAACAATAGTTAATTTCTGTTTTGTTTACTCGCTCAAATATTAACATCTGACTAGGAATTTAAAAAAACACCATAAAATGAAATAGAGAAGTTAATTTTTGTTCTTAAGGCCGCTCGAATGTTAACTTCTGTATGGAGACTTACACTAAAAAATAAAACACAGACAAATTTCGATTTCTCTACACTTCATCTTCTCGTCTCTCTTTTCCGTATGATGACTTACACCACATAATATCCATTCCATGGTATTACAATTTTTTTCTTGGTACACAGAGGGAAAAACCAACAAAATCAAGTCTAACAACGACTACATAAATGAAAAACACCTACAGAATTAACTCAAAGTAAACTATGACACTCCCAAATTGGTAAGGGGAAAACATGGACACCAATTGGCAAATTTTGAGCATGATTAGCTATCCAGTCAGTTACTACATTACATTCTCTATAGGTATGGGAGAGAACAACCATTCAATCCTGCTGCTTGAATTCAGCAATCTTATCCAAGATATTCTGATATAAATGAGCATGAGAATAACCATTATTTATCATATGGATTACAATTGAACAACAACATTTTACAATCAAGGGGCAGTAATGTCAAGAACATCCCTATGACGAGAGATATGTCTTGGTTAGTATACGTCAATCCACCTAATATAAGGAACCATCCAAGGACACGTAGATAGGTTACAATATCTATTCCATAGTATTAATTTTGACTGTATTAATTTAAACATTCTAACTCCTTCTTATAATTTGGGTTTGGGCCTAACTCAATTCTAAAAACTAACTCCTAAGATGAGGTTTATCACACCCTTATAAACTCAACAATGGTCATATCACTAGCCGATGTGGGACTTCTAACACGCCCCCTCACGTCCAACATTACACAGCTGGAGCATGGACAAACACGGGTGGACAAACAAACGGGTGGCCCAACAATACGGGACTAACAAACACCTAATAGCACACCCAATAACACACCCAACAACATGGGAACTAACAAACAGATCTAAGATAGGCTCTGATACCATCTTACAATTTGGGTTTGAGCATAGCTCAATCCTAAAAGCTAGCTTGTAGGATGAGGTTTGTCACACCCTTATAAACTCAACAATGGCCATATCACTAGCCTGTGTGGGACTTCTAATACTCCTACTATGTGTTGCAATTCATGAGCCCTCCCAGACATGGAGGCGATAAGGCTGGTGGTTCTCAGCCCGGTCTGAGCTATTCTTTAGACCCGTTCTCCAACTAATAAACCGTGTGCGACCTTCTTGGCTCTCCACCTGCATCAGAGCCCCTTTAGCTTCATTTATTTTTATATCATGCACTCCTTTCATTAGTTTTAGCTATAATTTCTATCACTCTTTTGGTTTCCACACATTCACTTCTTACTTTAAAATTATCTAAACTTTATATTCTTTTATTACAATATGGTATTTGTCATAATCTAGTTTACATGTCTGCTTTACTCGCCTAGAAATGTGGTTTTATGTCTTTTTGTTGATGACAAATGGGGAGAAAAATAGAGAGAGGAAAGTATTTTACAATAAGGAGGATAGATTTTGGTAGTTTGTTATAAAATGCATAAAAAAATATCCTAATATCTACTAGTTACAAAATCTTGTCACTTAGATATACTATGACTATTTTTATCTCCTTATGCTTAATTGGTATGCATCTAATGAGGGGGAGTTAATTCTTTTTATAAGGGAGAATTTCTAAATTAACACGTTTATTATTCTGCGCTTTTTTTAAACTCTGATACTAATTGAAAATCGTTTGTTGTTTGTCATCATCAAAAAGGGAGTATGTGGATGCAAATACTACATTCGCACTAAATTGGTGTTTTGATGATTTCACACGAATCAATATCAAGCGACATAAGTGCAAGTCAAAGAACGCTACACTGATAAGCTAAGGCCATATAAGACTTAAATTTGAAAATTTATGTAAATTTGATCAAAGTCCTTTAAAATTGATAGAACTATTTTATCCATCCTAATTGTTTTTGAGTAAAACACGTTTTAAAGTTATAAACTTGTTTTAATTAACTTGCTTCACAAAAGGTTTTCCTTAGAAAATTGTGTTTAAAAATCTATATTCTATGTTGTATTGAATATGGAGCTTTTGTTCTTAAAATTGTGTTTTTTAGAAGAATATTTGAATATACATTCAAATATATGGCTTTTGGTTTTGCTCCAATGTCTCTTTTTCATATAATATTCGAATACATATATATTTAAATATGAATTTCTTGATTTTTGAAAATTGAAAAATTGACATCTAAATTTGAATACATATCTTGTTGAGGAAGGCTCTGATATTCAAATATTTATGCATAGATTCCTTTGTGAACAACGCTTTCCAAAGCTTTTAAAGAGACCTTCTTAATCCTTTTGTTCACATCTTTTCTTTCATAATATTCTCTCAAAAATACATTGATTCCTAGTATCCAAGTTTTCATCAACAATCATTTGAGCTTCATTGCGCTTTGTTGAGAATCTTTTTTTGTGTTTTTTAAAAGGCCTCTTTTGGTTCATAACTTAGTTCCATCAATCTAAAAGAGCCTCGATCATTTATTAGTTTTTCAACTTGTATTATCTATTCTAGTTTGAGAGCATTCAATTCTTGTTATTAATTTCATTGAACTCTTGAGTGAAGGTGAGGAATCCTTCTAGCAATTAAGGGTGAGTCATCCCTATCCAATACTTGAGGCTCTTGCACTTGAATGAGGTATTCAAGAGTGTGAAAAGTGCTCTTAACTTGTATTGAATTTTGAAGAATTAATACAAGATTTTTGTGGTGTTATTTGAAGGACTAGGCGTAGGTCACATGGAGATTTAATGATTGAACTAGTATACATCTTGGTGTTAACTCTCTCTAATCCTAAACTCTTTATTTTTTTAGCATTGCATTTTGTGTTTTAGCAATCATATCCACTATCTATTATTGTCATATCTTGATTAAGTGAACTGGACAAAAACTAGTTTTTAGATTTTTCGTTAGATTTTTTGAAAAGGTTTTCGAAAAAATTTTAAAATTCAATTCACTCCTCTTTTGAACTTAGAGGCCCTTGTCTAATCCGTTTTAATTTTTTATTTTATTCTTAGTTATTATAGTATTCACTCTTCACATTTCAATCATCATGTAAATAAAAATTTTACATAAAATATTTAATCTCACAGGTGTTAGATGAAATATTTATTAGAGTTAACTATCAATTTACTCCTTTAAAGATTATCTTGTCATCAATTTAGTTCCCTAAAGAATTTTGTCACCAAATTAGTCCCGTAAAGATCATCTTTGTCACCAATTTGGTCCTTCAAAGAATTTTTTCACTAAATTAGTCCTCCAAAGATGTGTAAGTATACCAAATTAGTCCTTCAAAGATTTAAATATATCAAATTGGTCCATGATGGAGGACTAATTTGGTAAACTTTTAAATTTTTGGAGGACTAATTTTGTGACAAAGTTATTTGGGGATCAAATTGGTGACAAAGTAATCTTTGGAGGACTAATTTGGTGACAAAATTCTTTGGAGGACCAAATTGGTGACATGATATCTTTAGAGGACCAAATTGATAGTTAACTTTATTTATTATACAGAGCGCTCATAATTATCTCCTTGGTACATCGCATGAATGCGAATTTAGTTATATTTAGGGGGTGTATTGGTTTAGGATTGTACGGGATTTTAAAAGACTTTTTTTGGATAAAAAAGTCCGTTAGTATTCAATCAGGATTTTCTATCACTTAAAAACAATCAACTAGTATTCAATCAAGATTTTGAAGACTTTAAAAAGAGTCTATTAAAATTCATTGGTATTTGTTTGGGATTTCCTAGTACTTAAAAACAATCCATAGGTATTAAAAAATATAAGGATTTTAATGGATTCTTTTATTAGATGGATTTTGAGTGACTTTTTAGTAGAAATCAACCCATCAAACAATTCCACCAAAATTGAAAGGATTTCTAAACGTGACTTTTCAAGTGTTTCATTCTCCAACAAGCACTCAAAACCTTTATTTCTCTCTCTCACCTCTTTCCCCAACAAGCTCAGAGTCGCATACTTCTTCAAACTAATCATGTTCATATTAGTATAATTTTAAAATTTCATAAACTAAGAATCTAGTGGTCCTTTCACGCATTGTTGACAAATAAAACCCACCTCTAAAGGAAAGCTATGAATTAATGTTCTTTCAACTTTTTTTTATTTGTTATTTATGACTTTTCACTTAAATTTGATAATTACAATAGATATGTATATATTATAAATTATTCAATATTTTTTAAATAATATTATTGACTTTTAAAAAAACATGTATATATTCTTTATATATATGAAATATTATTTTTAAAATATAAAAAAAAATAAGTATATATTATTGATCATATGGTTTAAGTATCTATTTACACTTATTCTACTCAGTGTATGTTTGGCCCGGTTTATTTATTTATTTATTTTGCCTTCTCTTCCTTTTATAAGTGGAGTAGTTGAGCAAGATACTTTTGATTTTACATCTCTTATTTAATTTTTTTTTACTTATAAAAGGCTCTTTAGGAAAGAAAAGCTCTAAAATAATTTTTGAAGAAATAACTTTTTACTTAAAGGTAGATTATATACGCTAATAAAAATAAAATTATATCAAACACGTTCTCTTTTTAAGTTCTTATCTACATGTTTGGGTTAAAATTAGCTTTTAAGGTAAAAAAATATTATTTTTTGTGTTTCAATATTATTACAATACTAATAAAAATGTGTGGTTTGGTGCTACCTACAGCTGATGTTCAAGGCTTGAATGCTCATCTTATTTGAACATATAATATGAGAAATAATTTTAACCTTTAACAATATACAATTTGAATTCCCTTAAACAACTCCTATTTTACAATTTTTTTTATTTAGATAGATGATAGACAAAAAAAATATTACTTAAAATTTTACTAGATTAAGTCTTCTTTTAATACTTTTTTTCGCAAGACATGTTTTATATTATTAAATTGAATTGATGTAGTGTAAATAAATCCATCTTATTTTATTAATTATTTTAATATAGAGTGAGACTATTGTTATTCCAATATATCTATTGTCATTTATTTAAAAATATTTTTTGACTTAAAATTATTTTTTAGCTGAAGAAATTAAAGTATAAATATAAATATAATTATAATTATAAAATATGAGAAACAATAAATATATTGGAGTAGTAATAGATCACTAAAATGTTTAAATAATCAGCTTTATCATTATTTAAAAACTCTTATTAATAATAAAATCATTTAAGCTTCTGATTGTTTTTTTCTTATTAACAATAATAAACATTAAATATGCATTTTATAGATTTTATTCAAATTATTAATATAATTTATAAAATGTTAAATTCCTTTTATTTTTAGTTGATTTAAATTCATAACCTCTCATTTTAATTTTCAATGATTTCATATTTATAGGTAATATGAAACGTCTCCATTTGCTTTATGAGGCTAGCTACTAAAATTTTAAAAAAAATATGCAATTTGATTATATATTTTTTTTATTATTATTGAAATCTATTTTAAATTTTAATAGGCTTATAGATTTTAATTTTTTAAAAAAAATCTTAAAATTAAAATAAAATAGTAGAAGAATATCAAAATACTAATACTAATAATAATAATAATAATAATAATAATAATAATAATAATAATAATAATAATAATAATAATAATAATAATAATAATAATAAAGAATTGGATGACAACCCGTGCAAAGCACATGTTTGATTGCTAGTTGATAGGTATAACCACATATATGGCTTGAACTTGTATTAGCGTGTGCAGAACTTTTATTAGCGTGGGCTGCACTACCTAACTTTCTTCGGAAAGAATGTCGTTCCGATGATTTTCCAATTGAATCAGTGGAGGAGTCTTCATCTTCAAAATTACCAGTTAATGAAGACCATAATATTAAGCCTATTATTCAAACCCAAGAGCAAGAATAAGAAGACGGTAATGCTTGGAGGACTAGTATAGCTATGAATATGTGGACGAACGCTATTTAGGAGGACATAATATTACGGTGAATTAACTAACTGTATTAGTTTTACTTTTATTTATCCCGACTTTTTTTAAATTATTTTTGTGTGTTTTATCCTTTTTTTAATTTGAATGTATGCAAAAGAATCTTGAATTCTTATCGTATGTAGCATAGTTTATAAAGTCCAATAGAATCCACAAAGTCCCGCAGAGTCTATGATACAAATCCATTAAAATCTTGATTTCAAAATTCTTAAAATTCTTGCAGAATCCTTAAAAGTCATGAAGATTTTATAAAGTCTTTTAAAATCCTAAACCAATACACCTCCTTTATTATATCTGTAAAATCAGCCATATATTATCCGTCTCAGTTTTCTTATTTTTAAGTGTGTTATGGTCTTATGGACAATTATATTTAATTCTACGGCGATTTAATTTATGAACAGTGGAGGAAAATTGCCATGAGTTTTGTTCTTAATCATTAATTTAATATTTTTATTTATCATTTTTATTATCGAATATTAATAATATTATAAAGTAAGATATGATATTAATTAATTTGGCATTACACTAATATTTTCTTAAGTTAGCGTGAAATATACTATATTAGTTTAAAAACTACAATTACCTCCTACTATTTTTCTTTCAATAATTTATCTTTTTTAATTAAAAAGAAAAAAAAAGATTGGTGGGTTTATAGAAAAGGTTTATCTATGTTTATCCATAGACATTCAATAATAACTTGATTGAATAATAGCATATCTAGAGCATATTTTTATTATTTACTTCATTAAATGAAACTTATTTTATTAAAAAAAGTACTTCAGACGAATTTAAAATATTTGTTTATACTTTTAGAAATAATTAGAAGTATAAAATATTCAAGTTTCTATTCTTTTGGAGAATAAACGTTGAGCTGCTTTTCAATCATGTATAATAAAGAAAAAATTGTAAAATGGGCACTTATTATTATAGTAACCAATTATAAATGGCTTTTGATTTTAATAATAATCATTAAAATGTTAATTATTTTTTTATCAAAATAAATATTTTAAGCCAATGAGAGTTGGCAAAATTGGTAAGGAAAGTAGATGTGTTCGACCTCGTTATGAGTTCGAATATCCTGGACCCACTAAGGTCTCTTATAGTAGGCATCCCTCCCATGAGAGATCCTCTAGCGCCTAAGGGGCTAGAAGAGTAATTGCAACTGGGTAGGACGGCTTGTGGTCTTAGCCTTTGTAGTAATTTTTTAGGTTGGGACTATGCTACGGTCACTAGTAGCGCCATGTCCGGTAGTCTTGAATGTGTCTTTCCTTCCTACCAATTTCTCCATAAAAAAATATAAATATTTTAAAGTTTGGGTGGGGATCCACTTACTCCAAGAGTAAGTCTTAGAACACATACTCCGCTTAATATCTGTTCGTCCACATTAAATTTTACCAATCGAACAGTTGAATATAAAGTTCTTACTGGATAGATTAATCATACAAAATTTCACATAATTTGAAGACTTAATGAATAAAATGTTTTTTAATGAATAAAATGTTTTTTAAAATCTAAGTAAATCTCGCATACAAGATGACATACATATAGATGTTGGATTTTTCTAAAATTTGATATACACAATTATCATGATAGCATCATGTAACACAACGATCTTACTAGTGAAATTCAATGTGAGTTAAGAGATATTAAAGGGAGTAAGTGCCTAAAACTTACTCTTGGAGTAAGTGAATTCCCACCCTGTAAGTTTAATTAAACAAATCAACTCTTATTTGTCCAAAAACAAATCTCGTTTGGAAAATAAAAAAGGTGTTGCAAACCTATAAAGAAAGGTGGTGCAAATATAAATCGCGACTATTTGGATGCCTAACTCCCTGTCCAAATGAAAAAGATCATCTCTGTGGACCAAAATATAAAAATAAAAACACTTAACCTCCTACTTCTAGTTGTCTCTTTCTTTGCATAGACAAGAAAGGCTAGGGTAAGAAAATGAAGAAGAACAATGAGAGTGAGAAGCACACTCCCTCTCTTCCTTAGGAGTTGGTAATGGAAATTCTGTTGAGGTTGCCGGTGAGATCTATCTTGCGTTTTAAATCTGTGTGTAAGTCATGGCTCTCTCTTCTTTCCGATTCCCAATTTGCTAATTTACATTTTGACCTAGCCGCAACACCCTCCCATCGTCTTCTTCTTCTTAGAAATATCGTTGATGATTTTGTTAAATCAATTGATACGGAGGCATCTCTCGGCGATGCCTCTACTACATTACACCTCAATCTTCCTCCTCCGTTGACCCATCGCCATCATTTTCATTCAATTTTAGGTTCTTGTCAAGGGCTTGTGCTTTTAAACTACTCTAATGGTGAACTCCTTGTTTGGAATCCATCAACCGGTTTCCATAAGCGTATATTAGGCTCTCATCGGTCAATGTACAATGTTCATTATGGCTTTGGATATGACAAATCAATTAATGACTACTTGGTAATTTATATGTCCTTTGACAACCTCTTCGAGACCCCTAATGTTGTTAACTCTATCCAAACGCCAACTAAAATCACATTTTTCTCCTTGAAAACCAATTCATGGAACAACATGGAGGCTATTAATGTTATATATAAAGACATTGGGTTAGTAGATGCCAGATATGGGTCGCTTTTGAATGGGGTACTTCATTGGTTGGTTTTCTCCCACCATAAAAGGGTTCCAGTGATTATTGCCTTTGATTTGATAGATAGGAGTTTATCAGAGATTCCTTTGCCAAGTGTTTTGACTAGTGAATGGGTATATAAACGACATCGGTATAGCTTGAGGGTAATGGGAGGATGTCTAAGTCTTTGCTGTGAGGTCCGTAGGCGTGTGTAGAGGCTGAAATATGGGTGATGAAAGAATATAAAATTTCTTCATCTTGGACTATGTCCGTTGTCATGTCTACTAGTGAAATTCCTCAAAACCTCTTTTCACCTTTATGCATCACTAAAGGTGGTGAAATGTTTGGATCTAATATGCTTGGAAGACTAGTTAAATTTAATGACAAAGGAGAGCTGCTTGAGAGTCTCTCGTATGCAACGTATGACATTGAAAATTTACAAAGTGGTTTGTATAGAGAGAGTCTTGTATCGCTGCCTTATAACTCTAAAGAAACAAGTGAAGATCACCAGCAATAACATACAAGGAAAATTCAGGTGTATAAATATTCTCGGCATTTTGTTCCTATTAATCTTACATTATGATTAATGAAGTTATATGTTTAATGCCTAATGCATGAAAATAGTACATTCAACTATTTTCTACTCTACTCTAGCTCCTTGCCCCTTCCTAGCTAAATATACTTCTTTTCTATAAAATAAATAAATAAATTATTTCATGAGATTGCAATGAAAAATGAAATTTGGTGGTGGATTGAATTGGCCATGCTCATGGAAAGTATTTGATGTCTTATCTCCTAATCAAAGGCAATTTGAGTGAAAAATTATGTTTGGAGTAAAACAATGAGGATTTCTAGCTAAGAATTCACAGTATCATAGTTTTAATACAAGAATCATGGAGAATGTGTCATTAATATGGTAGACACACACAATAATCCATTGTTTTCTACATGCCATTAACTATGCTAGAATGTTTTATATAATTACCTTGTTGTCCTATTTTTCCTTTAAATGTTGACAACAGGGAGCTTAACACTACAAAGATAATGTTATACTTATCTAGTGTTGATATAGTTTACACCAAATTGATTGATATTAGTAAAGATAAGCTGATTGTCTATGTCTTAGAACTCCCTAACAAACTGAATGATACTAAAAAACTTTTCTCTTCAGGAATTTTCGGCTTCTATTGAAGGAAGATGGGCGGTGAAGACTTCAATTGATGTTATGCCTTCTATTATTGGTTGTTGACATGTATTTGGTTGTGGTGATTATTTTGGTTGTTTTGAATTGGTTATGTAAGTGTTAGTAAACATGAGTTAGACATGCACTTACCTTGTATTTTTTTTAAGGAGCAGATATTCCTATACGAAGACGATAGCTCGGTAGTTAAACGTCAAACACAATTATTCTTTCACTTCCCTTTTTACTTTCTTATTAGTCTTACTTTCTATCGGAGGTACCTCCCGTCGAGGTGGGATCCTATCTAGCAATTAAACTCAACTCTTTCGCAAAATAAACACAAATGCTTAAAACATTCTAGATTCTAAGACTTATTATTCTAAATCAAATTGAACACATTCATACCATCACTGTACTCCATATTTTTTGCAAAGATGCATAGTATTATCATTACAAAACTAAATTTGGTATTCTTTTGTGACAAACTTTAAGGATTTTCTATTTCTTTTTCCTAAAGCTTTAGAATCTTAGCAAGAGATGATAGATTCTTTTTGTTATTTACATTAACCTGTCATAAGATAATAGCGTTACACACATCTTAATCTACAACTTCCTTTAAAGCAATGTACTATACAATTTAATCGTCATTACATTTTTACGACAATCCAATGATTGAGATTACACAATTAATAATAATTTAGAAGAATGAAGATGAGTGTTAAAACTTTGCCTCGATCCATTGATCAGTTAAAACTTCTAAAATACATTGGTCATAAAAATAATAAAAAAGTTAAGAGACTTCCTAATTCCCTTTGCAACCTCCATATGTTGGAAGTTTTGATACTTATTGGATGTACTGAGCTTAAAACACTACCCAAAGGTTTTGAGAAAGTTGATCAGCCTCCAACAATTAGAGATAACCACAATGCTAAATGTTTTGCAAGTGGATAAGATTGCAAACTTCAGTTCCCTTCACACTTTCAGAATTGAATTTTGCAACAATCTTGAAATCGTTGTCTTGAGGGATAAGAAACTGTTTGGTTTGTATTTTTATTTTTTGTTTTCATTTTTTGTTTTTTGTTTTCTGGAATTTTACAAAGAAAAAACTGAAAATGTTGAAAACAGAAAGCTTTTTGGGAGTGAGTTAAGCCCAAACCCAAATTGTAAGATGATATCAGAGCCTATCCTAGATCCGTTTGTTGGACCCATGTTTGTTGTTGGGTGTTTGTTGGTGGAAGGGATTAGCATCATCCCGATTGGGAGTGATACCATCCTTTTTAATATATATAAATTTATGATTCTTATATATAAAGGGATGGTGTGATTTCCAAAATTGGGTGGTCTCAATCCCTCCCACCGTGTTTGTTAGTCCCCGTATTATTGAGTCATCCGTTTGTTTGTCCAAACATGTTTGTCCACGCTCCAGCTGTATAGTTTTGAGCGTGTTAAAAGCGTGTTAGAAGTTCCACATCGACTAGTATAATATGGATATTATAGAGTTTATAAGAGTGTGACAATCCTAGTCCTTATTTAAAAATTAATTTTGGTACTCTCCGTTCTAATTTATAATCACGTAAAACAAAAAAAAGTTATGTTCTTTTTTTATAAGTACTTATTTTAAAAGTTAGATTTTCATTTTAAAATGAAAAAATGATACTTTTGGTCATTAACTTTTTTTTTTGGTCCAGTTTAATCTCATAACTTATATTTTAATTGGCTCAATTTAAATTCTTTTGTTAGTTTCGTCAGTAAATTTAACAAATTTTTAACTTTCATTATCTTGAAAATCAATGGCTCATAATGCTTCTAATCAATGGCTCAAAATAATATCTTGGGGACAATTTTTTAAAATAAAAATTAAATATTTATCTTCTTCCATCTAGAAAAATAATTATTCATCTTCAATTTTTAGAAACAAATCAAAATCAATCACAGCATATAACATGAAAAAATAACAGATCCGAACCCCACATCAAGTTGATAACCATAGTTGAATGTTATCATATCTGAATCCCAAACATTTGAACCCGATCTAAATAAGAAAATCAACACATGATATTTAATTTGACAATGAATCATATAAGCTAAACATCAAAGTGTAAAGCAAGCAAACTCAGCATCACAGGGATCAAAAAGTGCTCGAAATCTACAAAGAATCTTGAACCAAAAAAAGGGCGAAAATTAGAAAGAATCGGGATGAAAAAATCAATGAAAAATCAAAATGAAAAAAATGCAAAAAATTAAAATCAAATAATCACCAAATTTTAGAACCCACCACAAAGGAAGAAATGGAGCAGCACCAAAAGAACCAAATAAAGAAGATGTCATGTTTTTTTTCTTCTTTTTTTTTTTTAAATTGTCTCTAGATTTATTTTAAATTTTTAAGCCATTGATTTGAAATTATATGAACAGTTGGTTTGAAAGATAGCAGAAGTTAAAACATATTCGTTATATTTATTAACGGAAATAATAAAAGAGACCAATTTGAACAAAAAATAGGAGTTGTGGAACAAAATTAAATATAGAAAAGGTTAAAAGACTAAACTGAAACTAGATAAAGACTTAAGAGATCAAAAATGACATTTTTCCTTTTAAAGTTTTCCCTAATTAACAAAGATAATGAAATTTATTTTCCAAAAAGTGATAATAATAAAGGGGCATAAAATTATAAAAGATATAATAACTTTCTTTAAAAATAATGTATTTTTTTAATATATTTTAGAGAGATTGGTCCTTCCATGATTCATGGGTAATCAATTTCGTCCCTCAAATATATTTTTTACCAAATTAGTCTCATGAATGTTTATAACACTACCAAATTAATCTTTTAAAGATTTAAAACATACCAAACTAGTTTTTCAAAATACACACAATAAATCTTTTAAGAGATTAATTTGGTGACAAAAAATTTTCAGAGACTAAATTAGTAGGGTCGTTTGTTTCAAGTTATAGAAAAGAATTCCCAAGTATTTTATTCTTGAGAATGTATTCCTGGGAATATTCCCGTGTATTCTAGAATATTTGTTTGGTTGTGAATTTTTATTCATTGAAATGTTAAAAGTATTCTTAGACATGTTTAAATTATGTTTGGTTTAAAAAACTTATTCTCGGAAATTTAATATATAATTATCAAAATACCTCTATGACATGTAGTAGTAGTTAAACATTACTCATAAGTAAAAAAATTAATAAGAAAAAGAAAATTAACATAGGTAAAAAATTAATAATAGAAAGGAAATTAAGGTGAATATTCATATATAATCAATTGTAGCAAAGACAAAAAAATGTCCAACTAATACTTAAAAAAACAAACCAAATTAACGAGAAGATTTATGTTAGGATTCTAACAACTCAACTCAAAATAACATAAATAAAGACGATTTCTAAACAATTTCACTACCATAAATTATATTAACCACAATTGTTGTGAGAGGTATGTGAATGAATAGTTTGAGAGGCATGAACCTATAAATGGAGCTTAGAAAGGAGAATTGGAGGAAAAGAAGGGAAAAAATGGCGCCAATAAGGCTTTGGAGGAGGATATCCAAGGTTCGAACCTTGACAGTGAAGATTTAGAGGAAAATAGGAGAATAATTTAGTTTATGGTATGTGATCAATGTTTACCTACAAAAAAAATGGCGCCAATAATGTTTAATTTGAAATTTGGCATCAGAATTATTTTCCCATTCCTTGGGAATCATAGATACCTACCTCTCTTGGTAGGATTACAATTCAATTAATTAGTAGAAAAGTGGATTCTTAGGATTACTCGAGAGTATCTTTTTAATTAAATTGAATCAATCACAAAATGTTAGATTAGTATTTTACTCTATATTTTATTTAGACTCTATCTGTCTATTAGGGACTACGGAGTAAATTAGAATTGAAATAATGACATGAACTATTTTCACTGTGTCTATATGCGATGGAAATAAAAAAAAAACTAATAACAAAATACTTGTTTGATTTCTGTTTGAAAGCATAAAACTAAAAAATATATTTAGTAGACGAATTTTTAAAAATTATTTTTATTTTTTTAGTATTTAAAAACTAAAATTTAAAAATATGTTAAATTTGTTTCAATTTTTAATTTTGTAAATTTACACACAAATTTGTATTAAAAACTCCTCTTATCTTTTAAAAAATTATTTTATAATATAATTTTTTATCAAAAACTAAAAATCAAAACTGTTTTAAAAAGCATTATAATATACGATAATATAAAACGTATCAACATGAAGTGGGTTTTTTTTGGGTCGCCTAGTCCATCAGCGGCATTTTTCATGTTGTTAGGCTAAAATTGCAATATTTAAAAGGGTCCAGTTACTATGCTCCAGGTAACTTTTGGAGCATGGATGGAGCATGTGTTTTTAGCCGTTAGATTTAATATTAAATATTGAACGCTTCATATGAGTTACCTGTAATATGTTGCTTCGGTTAATACAAGCTTAAAGGCAAACTTTTACAAAATACTGTATTTGCCCCATATGTTTGCTGAAATTGAAAATGGGTTGTTCAAGAAATAATTTTTTCTGCGAGATACCAATGGGTAGAGCAGGACCAAAATGGACAAAGATGAATATATATATATATATATATATATATATATATATATATACACTAAAAATCACTTTTTTTTATGAATGACTAAAATCATATACCGCTAATTTTTTTAATGAATGATATTCTACAAATTCGGTGATTAAATGGAAATTTCAATAAAGCCAGGGTTTAAAATAATTGATACAAACAAGTTGAGGGACTAAATTGATGATTCATTCATTTTAATTTTCTTTAAAATAATTTGTGCAAATCTTATTTGTATGAATAAAAAAATATTTTACAAATTTGGGCATATTTAGTTTAATTAGGGTTAACAAAGTTAGCTATAGCAAACTTAAGACACCCGATTTAGGTATCACACTATTTTGGACCGGCCAATATAGTTTTTTTTTTTTTTGCTCTATTTGGTTTTTTTCAATTTTTTGATTAGATTTTATCTGTTTAGATTAGGGATGTCCAAAACCAATCCAAACCGATGCAAACTTACTAAACCAAACCGAATAAACCACAATTTTTTTATTGGATTAATTCGGATTTCATATCCTCTTAATTAAAATAAACCGAATTAAACCAAACCAAATCGAATTATTAAATACTCATACAATTTTTTTAGAAATTGTAATATTACTTATATTTATTCTATTAAATATTTAATAAATTTAATACCATCACTATATTTTTCATAATTTTATAATGAAAATATTTAATATTATAACTTTATAATTTTATCATTTTTAATTAGTTTAGAATTATATTTAATCTCTTTTTATTCTATACATCTATTTTTTTTGCCTAAATATATATTATAAGTCTCGAAAATGAGTTTTTGAGGTGCTAATTTTATAGAATTAATAGTCATTTTAATCTATGATTACGTGAGGACATGTCATTTTAATCTTTGGCTTATAAAAGCATTCATTTTAGACCCTAACTTTCACAATGATTAGTCATTTTAGTCTCTGACTTATCTGAAAATTCATTTTAGTTCTTAACTTTCACTTAAATCGGCCATTTTAGTCGCTGAATTTCACTCAAATGGTTCATTTTAGTCTCTGGTTTAGGGACTAAAATGACTAATGAGCGTGAAAGTCAGGGAATAAAATAACAGATGAGAGTGAAAATAAGTGACTAGATTGACCTATTTTCATAAATTGGACCAAAATAACATGTCACTCTAACTTTACGTGTAGCACCAATAGTATATGTTATAAAAATAATTTATGTTTTTTCTTAAATAACTATTATCGTTTTAATTCTTAAAAAAGTGAAAGAAAATCAGCTTGATAAATGTTAAATCTTCTATGAACTAAATTCAAATATATTCATGTTATACTTATTTAATTATTTAATTTGTTTATCATTATTATAGTTCTACAAAGATTGAATGAGAACTAATTTAGTGATTTTTAAATTTTTTAAAGATTATAGTAGCCACACGAATATATTTAAAGAATCAAAATAAAATTTTTCATCACCATTCTAATCCTCAAAACATTTAAAGTTTACTAATTTAGTTTTCAAAGACCTTTTTTTTATATATATAGGCTAAAGTGGTTCGAATCGAAAACTTGCTACTCAAAGTAGTACTCCCATCTGATCAACCTGTTGGATGCTAGTTCTCAAAGACTAATATCAAAATACTGAAACATTTAAAATTTATCAATTTAATTTTTCAAAAACTAATTTCATAACATTTTAAATGAGTTTTTTTTTTTTTGTTAAATTTCATAACAAAATTTAAATGATTATGAATAATAAAAAAATAAAAAAAATTCTTTTCATCAATACTCAGTTATCACTTTAAAAAATAAAGGAAAAAAATCAGTTATCAAATGACCAATAACCCACACATTTCCAATTTCACGAGGGACTTAAATAGAAATATGGAAATCAACATTTGTTCAGGAGGGACTAGTTGTCACTTTAGTAAAATTATTAGTAGAAGTATTAACAGAATACAAGCCCAATACCAAATCAAGCCCAAGCCAGCGCACAACAGAAAAGAAATGCAGCATATCAGAAATATCTTAGGCACATTCTAGAGTTGATGACTGCAGAGTCATATTTCTGTACTATTTTGTTTTATTCTTTTGTACCATTCTTTCAGATATTCTCTGTATATAATCTGTAATTCTCTTGTATAATGAATATGCAGAATTCTATTCACTGTTTTGTCTCTTTTCTTCCTATCCCTTTTATGGTATCAAGAGCTTTTTTGAAAAATGTCAGGCCCAACCGATTCTGCAACCATCAATCAGACGCCATCATCTCCTTCTCCTTTCATTGATCCCACACAAAATCCCTCTAGTCCTTATCATATTCATCCTAGCGAAAGCCCAACATCAGTTATTGTTGCTCCGCCCTTGACCGGCAGCAACTACCACACCTGGGCACGCTCTTTTCAGATGGCTCTGATTAGCAAAAATAAAATGGGATTCTTGAATGGTTCTATCTCCATTCCCTCACCTGTTGATCCTCTGTTTCCTGCTTGGGAGAGATGTAATACTCTCCTTATGTCTTGGCTCCTTAGCTCTGTCTCTCCCTCCATAGCTCAAAGCATTATTTACTTGAACCGTGCTTCAGATATCAGATCTCCGCGAACGGTTTTCCGAAGGAGATTTGCTCCGTATCGCCGAGCTGCAAGAGGAAATTTATGCCTTCAAACAGGACAATTTTAGACCTTTCTCTGACTGTACCTGCTCTGCTAAACTTTATCACTCTCAGGATTTCATCATCCGCTTCCTGAAGGGGCTGAACAATCGTTTCTCAATGGTCAGGTCTCAGGTCCTTCTTATGGAACCCTTACCTTCTGTCAATCGGGTGTTCTCGATGGTCATTCAGCAGGAGCGTCAACATTTCGCTCCTTCGCTGCCCTCTGATGAACCAAACACGTTCGTGAATGCTGCTATGAGTAAGCTCAAATCCGCCGGTTCTGGCCCTCCGGCTCCACCACCAGGAACCAGCACTAATCGATCCTCTTCCAACAAACGATGTGCCTATTATGGACGCCAAGGCCACACAATCGAGGTCTGTTATGCTAAACATGGCTACCCGGTGGGGCATCCACGATACCCGAGACGTCCTCGTTTTTATCAGCGCAACGATGCGCAAGCCAACAGCGCCGTCACCAATGGGAATGACAGGGACGAGAGTTCCTCTGCTGGGTTCACTCTTACTAAAGCCCAATATTCTCATCTCATAAGTCTCCAACAAAACTCAGTTTCTAGTCATTCGGGCCTTGAGGACAATACTCAGCCCAATTTTGTTCAAATAGCTGCTCCTAATAATCATATGGGTATCACTTATATTTCTTGTCTCACTGTCACACGAGCACTGTCATTCACTTCTTCACATACCACCCCTTGGATAATAGATTCAGGGGCAATAGATCATATCTCATGCTATTTGAACACTTTTTCATCTTACAATAAAATTCCACCCATTAAAATTAACTTGCCAAATGGTGTTTTTGTCTTTGCACATTATTCTGGAATAATAAAATTCTCCCCAAATTTTATTCTATATAATGTCCTTTATGTTCTAGAATTTAATTTTAATTTGCTGTCCATTTCAAAAATTATTTCCAAGTTCTCACACTCATTGTTTTTCTATGGTGATTCCTGCATTATTCAGGATGTGAACTCCCGGCAGATGATTAGACAAGCTAAACTTAAGGAAGGGCTCTATCATCTCCAAATCAACAAGCCAGCCACTCTCCAAACCACACCGCCACCTTTTATTAATGCCTCTATCACCAACCATGTCACCAAGAACAACCTTTGGCACCATAGATTAGGTCATCTATCTAGTGATCGTCTTAAAGTTTTACAAAGACAATTCCCTTTTATTTCTTATCATTCCAATGAAGCTTGTGATGTATGTCATTTAGCAAAGCAAAGAAAACTTTCTTATTCTCCAAGTGTTTCAAGAGCTTTAGAAACTTTTCATTTATTACATATGGATATTTGAGGTCCATCTCCTAAAATTTCTATTAATGGTCATAAATATTTTCATACCATAGTTGACGATTATAGTATATATACTTGCGTTAGATCTGATAACGGACCCGAATTTCTCTTGAAAGATTTCTTTTCGTCAAAAGGCATTTTACATCAAACTAGTTGCGTTGCAACTCCTCAACAAAATGCTCGAGTTGAACAAAAATATCAACACATTCTTAATGTTGCTCGAGCACTTCTTTTTCAATCAAATATTTCTACACGTTTTTGGTCTTATGCTATTTCACGCGCCATTCACATTATCACTCGTATTTCTTCACCGGTCATTCAAAATCAAACTCCACATGAATTAATGTACAATAAACTTCTAGATTTTTCAAATCTTAAAGTTTTTGGTTGTCTTTGTTATGCTTCCACCCACACTCACCAACAAAAATTTGACCCACGTTCTAGACGTGGTGCGTTTTTGAGATATCAAAATGGTACCAAAGGATATATCAATTTAGACTTAGAGTCTCATAAACTTTTTATTTCCAGAAATGTGATATTTCATGAACACATTTTTCCTTTTAAGCCCAATGAACAAGTCCAACCAATTTCATCTATTGTTTCTCTTCCTACTAGTGATCCCTCACACACACCACCTCTCACGATCCAATCTTCTCCAACATATCTATCTACACCACCTGTCACAACCAATTCGTCCCCAACCCTAGCTGAGACTCCAACACCGCCACGTTCCCAAATCCCTTCTCTTCTACCTTCCTCTACTTCACCGACAACCACCGTCCCATATTCTCCACCGCCAGCACTCAACATCACCCCACCGACAACCACCGTCACAAGCCCAATACCAAATCCTCGTCGTTCCACTCGAACCCGTAATCCTCCGCCCTTCCTCATCGATTACGATTGCAACTTGGTCCAATCATCTACCAAGAGCTCACATCCTCTGCACTCTGTTGTAAGTTATCACTCTCTTTCACCTTCTTACCGTTGTTATCTCATGGCATTGTCCTCTGAAACTGAACCATCTAGCTATCACGAAGCCATTCAAAAATCATGTTGGCAGGAAGCTATGAAATGTGAAATTGATGCTCTAGTCAAGAACAGAACCTGGGATATAGTGAAAACTCCTCCAAATGTCAAACCAATTGGTCGTCGCTGGGTTTTCAAAATCAAACGGCACCCTGATGGATCAGTTGAGAGCTACAAAGCGCGATTGGTAGCCAAGGGATTCACCCAGATTGAAGGAATAGATTATTTTGAGACCTTTTCACCGGTGGTTAAAATGGCAACAATTCGTCTTATCCTCGCTCTTGCCTCTGTTAATCGTTGGCATCTCCATCAACTTGATGTTAGCAATGCCTTCCTACACGGGGATCTCTCTGAAAATGTCTATATGGTCATACCTCCAGGAATTAATGGCTATCAATCTTCACATTGCTGCAAACTGCGAAAATCACTCTATGGCCTCAAACAGGCCAGTAGGAAATGGTATGAAAAACTTTCCTATCTCCTCTTATCTTGTGGATTCCGCCAAGCCCACTCTGATCATAGTCTATTTGTCAAGACTCATGGCTCTGTCATTAGTGCTTTGATTGTATACGTTGATGACATTGTAATAACTGGTAATTCTATTTCAAAAATTACTCACATTAAAAGGGTTCTAAGTTCTCACTTCCACATCAAAGATTTGGGATTTTTGAAATATTTCCTTGGCATTGAGGTTGCCCACTCTGCTGTTGGAATCTCTCTTTGCCAAAGAAAATATTGCCTTGATTTACTTCAGGATTCAGGGATGTTGGGTTCAAAACCAATTTCATCTCCAATGGAAAGTTCTCTTCGCTTACACAATGATTTCACAGAACCAATCTCAGATCCTCTTTCTTACCGTCGTCTTGTGGGTCGTCTCATATATCTGACCAGCACACGTCCGGACATTACCTTTGCCACACAGCAACTCAGCCAGTTTATGGCAAAGCCTACTCAGATGCACTATCAGGCAGCAACTAGAGTCCTTCGATATCTCAAGAGCAGTCCTGGAAAAGGTTTAATGTTTAGACGTGATTCTCCACTTTAGATACTTGGTTTCAGCGATGCAGATTGGGCAACTTGTGTGGATACTCGTCGATCAATCACAGGATATTGCTTCTTCCTCGGAAACTCTTTAATTTCATGGCGCTCCAAGAAACAATCCACAGTGTCTCGTTCCTCTTCTGAGGCAGAATATAGGGCTCTCGCTTCTGCCACATGTGAGCTACAATGGCTCCACTACTTGCTCAAGGACCTCAATGTTCGTTGCGTTCGACGATCGATCATTTACTGCGATAATCAAAGTGCATTGTATATTGCGGCCAATCCTGTGTTCCATGAACGCACGAAACATTTAGACATAGATTGTCATATTGTTAGAGAAAAACTGCAGCGTGGGCTCATGAGATTGCTTCCGGTTTCCTCATCTAACCAACTGGCAGACATGTTTACAAAGGCACTGCTCCCGCGCTATTTTCATTCTAATCTATCCAAGTTGGAGTTAATTAACATCTTTCAGCCTCCAACTTGTGGGAGGGTAACAGAATACAAGCCCAATACCAAATCAAGCCCAAGCCAGCGCACGACAGAAAAGAAATGCAGCATATCAGAAATATCTTAGGCACATTCTAGAATTGATGAGCTGTTACTGCAGAGTCATATTTCTCTGTACTATTTTGTTTTATTCTTTTGTACCATTCTTTCAGATATTCTCTGTATATAATCTGTAATTCTCTTATATAATGAATATGCAGAATTCTATTCACTGTTTTGTCTCTTTTCTTCCTATCCCTTTTAAGTATGTAGACATACAGCAGACTGCCCCATTTCGGTAACCAAGGAAGGAGCATCGATGATCAAAATCTTGACATGACCATGTTATATTTATCCTATTTAAAATCTTCTCTTCTACATGAGTTTCACCATTACCCAGTAAATGATCTAATTAGCTTATCAAAAAATATTTTGATCGAATGGTTACGTGCATCTTTGGTAAAATATTGATGGTGTTGGAAATTAATTTTAAAGCATTAAAATTGATTTTAAATAGTTAATTTTTTGTTTGGTTATGAGTTTGGAAAAAATAAAAATTGATTTTGGTTTGCCAAAATTGATTTTGGCAAAAGCAAGGTGAGTCTTGTTTTTATGTTGGGTTGAAAATTTTACACTATATTCTTACTCCAAACTTGTTTTTAACTAAAAATTTCTCAATTATAAATCACGTTACCTTAAAATCAATTTTGCACAAAATTAATTCTTCAAAATTATGTCAATCTAAAATTAATTTTACTATCGCTAAACCAAACACACACTATATCCAACGAGTACATAGGTGGGTTTGACCGTAAGTGCGCTACGTAGACGAAGCCTTCTTACATATTCTCTTACTATTATATAAAGTATAAATTAAATAAAAAATTAAATATATTTTATATCATGAAAATATAAATAATATTTAATATATTCTTAGTTATACAAGGAGAAGGATCTGTAAAGGAAAGCTGTAGACTTAAAAAAATTTAGAATTACTCATTTTATTAGAGTAAATTGCAAAAAGCAGATGGCTGTAGACATTGCTACAATTCCTGTTTTCAAAATTAGAACAAAAAAAAAAAAAAAACTTTTGCTTTGGGAGTAAGGAGATTTTGGAAAATTTCTTCCACGTCATTTTTCATTCATATTTATATTTTATTTCAAATTGCACCTACTCTTATGACTAAGGGCATTTTTTGTGTGTGTATGATTAATGATTACTGATTAACTGAGGATGATCCAAATTGCGTCAGCTCTTACAACTAAGGACATTTTTTAGTGTAAATGATTAATGATTAATGTTAATCTTTATTCAAATTGAATTAGATTTAACAACTAAGAACATTTTTTTTTGAAGTGGTAAGCCTCAAGTCAAGAGCAATAGCACATTTGACTTTGAAAAAAGATTTTCGCACTCACATTTTTTTTTATTCATTTTGGATTCATGTTTACATACGTTAAAATATTTAGTTACACACGTAAAAGTTTTGTTGAATTTTTATTTTTACATTGTAACCACATATTTATACACGTGTAACCACCAAATCCGCAAAAACACTGTAACAAAAAAAAACTAATCAATCACTTTTTTTAACATACCTAACTAATGTACACAATAACAAAAAAAAACTAATGTAACCACTTTTATCAGTATACGTAACTAATGAATACATTAAGTACAGAAAACTTTGAGTACAAAAATCAGGACTCTTTTGACTTTATATTAGAAGGCATTGGAGAGCACTTGGCTTCAACTACCCTCTTTTGAGAATTCCCATTCCCATTCCCTGTTGTTTATTTTCTCTCAACCATGGCAGAATTGTTTCTCTTCAACATAGCAAAGTCACTGATTTCAAAGCTTGCTTCTCAGACATATGAAGAAGCTTCTCAGGTGCTGGGTGTATACAACACTCTGCAAGAGTTTAAACAAACTCTATCATACATCAAGGCTGTGTTGTTGGATGCTGAACAAAAGCAGCAGCAGAATCATGAGATCAAGGAATGGTTAAGACAGATCAAACTTGTCTTCTCTGATGCCGAAATCATACTTGATGAATTCGAGTGTGAGACCTTACGAAGGCGAGTGGTCAAAGCTCATGGAAGCACCAAAGCCAAGGTAGCTCACTTTTTCTCCAGCTCTAATTCACTTGTTTTTCGTTATAAGATGGCTCAACAAATCAAGCATATTAATCGGAGATTAAATAAGGTTGCTGCTGATAGAAACAAATTTGGTCTACAAATAATTGAAGTTGATAGAAGCATCATGCATGAAAGAGAAATGACTTATTCAAGTGTTATTGATTCGGATGTGATAGGGAGGAACCATGATAGAGAAAACATCATAAAGCTTTTGATGCAACAAAATGCTAATAATGATGATAAACATTTATCTGTTATTCCTATTGTAGGGATTGGGGGTTTGGGAAAAACCACACTTGCAAAGTTTGTGTTCAATGATAAGAGGATCAAAGAGTGTTTCTCATCAACGATGTGGGTGTGTGTTTCAAATGAATTTGACATTAAGCAATTAATTGTTAAAATTATAAATTCTGCTAATGAATCTGCCTCTCCTGATGTTCTTACCCACCAGATAAATCTTAAAGATTTAGACATCCAACAATTGCAAAATTGTTTGAAAAACAAACTTGCTAGTCAAAAGTTCCTACTCGTGCTTGATGATGTGTGGAACGAAGATCGTGTAAAATGGATAGAGTTGAGGAATTTAGTGCAAGTTGGTGATGAAGGAAGCAAAATTTTGGTGACTACACGTAGTTATTCAATTGCTTCTATGATGGGGACTGGTTTATCTTACACTTTGAAAGGTCTCTCTCTAGAAGATTCACTATCTTTGTTTGTCAAATGGGCATTTAAAGAAGGAGAAGAGAAAAAGTATTCACATTTCGTAAATATTGGGAGAGAAATTGTGAAGAAATGTGGAGGGGTTCCATTGGCTCTGAGAACATTAGGGAGTTCACTATTCTCAAAATTTGAGGTAGAAGAGTGGGAACATGTAAGGGACAGTGAAATTTGGAGTTTACCACAGAAAAAAGATGACATTTTACCTGCACTTAGATTAAGCTATGATTTTATGCCGTCCTATTTAAAGCAATGTTTTGCTTTATTTTCTCTTTATCCAAAGAATTATCAATTTACTAGTTTTAGGATAGCCTCAGTTTGGGGAGCACTTGGTCTCCTTCCATTGCCAAAACAGAATAAAACACTAGAAGATGTTGCCAATAAGTATTTGTTTGAACTACAATCAATATCTTTTCTTCAAAATTTTGTAAACTTTGGCAGTTATTATCAATTTAAGATACACGATTTGGTGCATGATCTTGTCCAATTTGTTGCAAAAGATGAGTGCTTACGTATAAACTCCTTGAATCAAAATATATCTGAGAATGTCAGACATCTGTCTTTTGCGGAAAATATTTTGCCCAATACATCTTTAACCTCAAAATTAGTAGGTGTGAGGGCGATATTATTTCCTGATGGTGGAGAAGGAGCCAACAATGAAGCTTTATTGAATACTTGGGTGTCAAAGTACAAGTACTTGCGAGTCTTAAATTTAAGAAATTCAACAATTGAGACTTTGCCACATTCTATCGGAAAGTTGAAACACCTGAGATATTTCAATATTATGAACAACATAAACATTAAGAAACTTCCGCGTTCTATTTGCAAGCTGCAAAATTTACTAGTGTTGATTCTTGGAGGATGCACAAAGCTTGAAGCATTGCCAAAGGGATTAAGGAAGTTGGTCAGTCTCCGACATTTGGACATAACAACCAAACAATCTATTTTGTTTGACAATATTGCCGACTTGAATTCTCTTGAAATTCTGAGTATCACAAAGAGCCCTAATTTGGAGTCAATGTTTGAAGAGGTGAAATTCCCTACTCTTAAAACATTAGTTGTTTCTAAGTGTAATAGTCTAAAGTATTTGCCACTAAATTCTAAATGTTTCCCTCTATTGGAGACCTTGTTCATTGCAAGTTGTTACAGTTTGAACTTGGAACTGTCAAAGGGCCAAGATGAACACAATCCCAAGTTAAGGTTGAAATCAATTATATTTATGAGATTGCCACAGTTGGTGAGCTTACCTCACTGGTTTGAAGAAGTTACTAGCACCTTGAATTCGTTATCAATTGTGAGATGTAACAATCTTGAGGTGCTTCCAGAGTGGCTCTCAAATGTCACTTGTATGAAAAACCTTTTCATATGTAACTGTCCAAAGCTTCTATCTCTCCCAGCTAACTTTGAGTCCCTCATCACCCTTGAGAGCTTGATGATTGAGGGTTGTCCTGAACTATGTAACAAATGCCAGCCACAAGTTGGAGAGTATTGGCCCAAAATATCACATATCAAGCACCTACGGATTGATGAACCACAACTAGAGTAAGAGGAAGAAGAATCGTATGAATGAAGAGCAACATGAAGACGAAGGCTTTTTGGAGGAAGTTTCACATTGTCTAAGATGAACAAGGGAGTGGATGGAGTGATGGACAGGGCTATATATTGGACTTGAGTCCATGGTTTCAACTTGCACCAGTCGAACGCATATTAAGCTTGTATATGACTTTTCCTATACTTTTGTATTAGAGTGCTGTGAGGTTTAGTTTAGTTATTTGTTTTGGTGAGTACGGGTGTACTAGGGCCAGGGGCTCGGGGTACTAGGAGTTTTTCCTCAAATTCTTGTGTTTGATTTTATTGTTGGTTTATCTTATTTCTCTATTTAAAGGATAGTTCTAGAGGGGGTTAAATGACGATTATACCCAATTGTAAGATGTTAGTTCTTGATGAGTATATATGCCAGTTCAAAAAGAATTTCCACCTGATGTTGTTTGATGTAGACTTCATGGCCTTTAACGTGAAAATATATTTGGGTTTCAAGGACAGCATTTCAATTAATTATGGCCTTCCTGATAATTGTGCATTGTTTGTTTATTTCTTTTATAATTTAACTGTGTTTTTTACCATTCACATTATTATTAACAATTTTGTTGGTGCTATTTTTCTCAGAATTATTTGAACAGTACTCTAACTGATTCAGTGATTATTGAATGTAATTAAGGCTGTAAAGAAATTGTAGAAGCATACTAATAAGATTTCTCGATATATATACTCCTTATTTTTCACATATCTGAAATATTTTGCTGTCAATGTAGTTAACTTCATTTGCAAGTAATATCTCATGGGTGAATTTACCTATGATTTTCTTGAATTACATACCAAGAAGCTTCTCCTAAGTAACTTAGTACGAGAACCATGTTTTGCTGTCAGAAACCAAGTAGAGTGATATGTTAGTCCATTTGACTGTGCATTAGACATTCTCCATTTTGACTATTTAGTAATGTTTTAAATATTTAAATGATAAATTTGGTGACAAAATTCTCCATTGATTTATCAATATGAGTTTGATATCTCTGGCAATCAAGACGAAGTGTGTAACTTGAACCAGAAACTAGAACTAGAGATGGTTAAATTATAACTTGTCTTATTTTCTGTTAGTGCATGTTTGGTTTTCTGTTAGACCAACACGACTTAAGTTATTCGGTATATGCCATTCTTTAACAGAATAACAGGGAGGAATAACAGACACTTTCTGATTTATCAGGGTGTTCTCAATTGGAGTTTGCACTAGTGTTATTCAGAAATTGATCATTTTTTAATTGTAGAATCAAGTCACTTCTATCATTTGTGATAAGGCCAAAAGTTTAAGATTAAAAGGTATTATTTACATAATGATAATAAGTCAAGACAGGCTCATATGAGAGGAAAATTTATAAATGAAATAATTAACGCATAATAACAAGGTATAATAATGTAAAAGACAGAGAGAGCAGTGAGCAATAATATTAGCTAGCAATATCATTTTGTGTGTAACAAAATATGAAGGGTGTGATGTAAAAGATCAAAGTTCATCCACATTATTAATGCTTATTGTGTAACATTCAGAATTTAAACTTCCAATGTTGAGGCGAATTAAGTTTTGTGTAATAGCTCCTCAATTGTGTGAGACACAAAAAAAAAAAAATGAAAAAAAATGTAGCATGAATAGTGAAAACGCGTCGTTTACTGTAGCATGAATAGTAAAACGCGTAATTAAACGTGGTTTGCTTCGGTATAAAAGGAGGAGGGAAGCGAGAAGAAAAGAAGCGAGACAATGAGTGAGGAGAGAAAGGAAGCAATGTAGCTTCTAAACATAAAGAGAAAATTGTGTACAGAGAGAAGGAAAAATAGTTTCTCCTGTTAGGTTCTCTTATGTGAGTATTCTCCTATTTATCAAGAGAGAGTAGAATTGTTCTCTCCTTGTAAACTAGAGAGATGTTGTAATTATTCTTCCACTTAGTGAAAATTTTCTATAATCTTGCCCGTGGTTTATCCCTTATTTATTGAGGGGTTTTCCACGTAAATTATGGTGTCTCAGTTCTCTATTTTCTCAACTCTATTTTGGCTGCGTGATACTATTTCCCGTTACTATGATTTCCTAACAAATTGAACTCACTGTGAATGTATTTCGCTTATAAAAAAAAAAAAAGAGGATCTCTTCAAGCAATTATCAGTTCAAACCACAGATATTCAATACATGTGACTCTTGGTTTGTTACTCTTATTCAAAGCTAAAGAAAGAATCTAATTATAATAACAAACTAAAACAGCAATGGTCATACATTTATAAATTAAATTAAAGAAATAAATGGCTATACCTTTGAGTTTATTATTCAATTATATCAAACCAAAACAACACAGCTAAGGAATTGTTTAGTTTTGTCTGTATATTATTATGTCCAATTGTCCATTACTGACGAAGACTTGGACATAAAAGAACATAGACTTTACTCTGTTTTATTGTTTTACTTTCAGATTGAGAAGATTTGGTAACTTTTTTTGGGCAAAATTTAAGAGTTCTGTATCCATCCAACCACCGTACGAATTATTTTTTTATTGCAAATAACATCAGCTTTAATGACTGAGGAAATTTTTAAGTGTATCTGATTATTGACGAATAATTAATATTTATTCAAATTGCATAAGGATAACAACTAATAACATTTAATTTTTTTAGTGAATATGAATAATGATGACTTATTAATCTGTATGCAAATTGCATGAGGTTTACCAGTTGATAAGAACATTTTATTTAATTAAAGTGACGAACCTTATATTAGAAAGCATAGGAGAAGACATGGCTACAACTACCACTCTTGCAAGAATTTCCCATCTCTTGTGTTTGTTTTCTTCAAATTAGCCATGGCAGAATCCTTTCTCTTCAGTGTTGCAGAGTCACTCATAGCGAAGCTCGCTTCTCGCGCATACGAAGAAGCTTCTCAAGTGCTAGGTGTATATGACACTCTTCAAAAGTTTAAACAAACTCTGTCTTTAATCAAATCTGTGTTGTTGGATGCTGAACAAAAGAAGCAGAATCATGAGCTCAGGGAATGGCTGAGGCAGATCAAGCATGTCTTCTTTGATGCTGAAAACGTGCTTGATGAATTTCAGTGTGAAACCTTACAAAAGCAAGTGGCCAAAGCTCGTGGAAGCGCCAAAGACAAGGTAGCTCACTTTTTCTCAAGCTCTAATCCTCTTGTTTTTCGTTATAAGATGGCTAAGCAAATTAAAGATATAAACAAGAGATTAGACAAGGTTGCTGCTGATAGACATAAGTTTGGTCTTCAAATCATTGAAGTTGATAGATTTGTTGTGCATAGGAGAGAACGTGTGGTTGATTCACACGTAATAGGGAGGGAACGTGATAGAGAAAAGATCATAGAGCTTATGAAGCAGGAGAATGCTAATGGTGATGATAAAAGTCTCTTTGTTATTCCGATTGTGGGGTTTGGAGGTTTGGGAAAAACCACACTTGCAAAGTTGGTTTTCGATGATAACAGGATCCAAGAGTGTTTCTCATTCAAGATGTGGGTGTGTGTTTCTGATGAGTTTGATATTAAGCAACTCATTATTAAAATTCTAAATTCTGCTAATGAATCTTCCTCTTCCAATGCTCTTACCCACCAACAAAATTTCAAAGATTTAGACATCCATCAACTTCAAATTTACCTAAAAAATAAACTTGCTGGTCAAAAGTTCTTACTCGTCCTAGATGATGTATGGAATGAAGATCGTGTTAAATGGGTAGAGTTGAGGGATTTATTGCATGTTGGTGCTGAAGGAAGCAAAACCTTGGTGACTACACGTAGTCATTCAATTGCTTCTATGATGGGGAGAGTTCCTTCTCATATTTTAGAAGGCCTCTCCCTAGAAGATTCATTATCTTTGTTTGTGAAATGGGCATTTAAAGAAGGAGAAGAGAAAAAGTATCCATATTTAGTAGATATTAGAAGAGACATTGTGAAAAAATGCAGAGGGGTTCCATTGGCTGTGAGAACACTAGGGAGTTTACTATTCTCAAAGTTTGAGGTGGATGAGTGGGAAAATGTGAGGGATAATGATATTTGGAGCTTATCGCAGAAAGAAGATGACATTTTGCCTGCACTTAAGCTGAGTTATGATCTTATGCCCTCCCATTTAAGGCAATGTTTTGCTTTATTTTCCCTTTTCCCGAAAGATTATCCATTTGATAGTTTTGAACTTATTATTCTCTGGGAGGCACTTGGTCTCATTCCTTTGCCAGAAAATAACAAGACACTAAGAGATGTTGCCAATCAGTACTTGTATGAATTATTGTCCAGATCTTTTCTTCAAGATTTTAAGAACTTTGGCACTTTTAGTAATTTTACTATGCATGATTTGGTGCATGATCTTGCTATATTTGTTGCCAAAGACGAGTGCTTACGTGTAAATTCCCTCAATCAGAATATATCTGAGAATCTTCAACATTTGTGTTTTGCTGAAAATTATTTTCCTGGCCGATCATATACCTCAAAATCAGTAGGTGTGAGAACCATATTATTTCCAAATGGTGGAGGAGGAGCCAATGGTGAAGCTTTATTAAATAATTGGGTGTCAAAATATAAATACTTGCATGTTTTGGATTTAAGAGATTCAACATTTGAGATTTTGCCCCATTTCATTGGTAAGTTGAAACACTTGAGATATCTCAATATTATGAACAACAGAAATATTAGAAGACTCCCAAATTCTATTTGCAAGCTCCAGAATTTGCAAATATTCAAATTCAATGGATGCACAGAGCTTGAAGTATTTCCCAAAGGATTAAAAAAATTGATCAGTCTTCGACATTTGGGGATAACCACAAAAGAATGTGCTTTGCCTGACAATGAGATTGCTGACTTGAATTCTCTTGAAGACCTGGTCATCGAATCAAGCCATAATATTGAGTCTCTGTTTGATGGGGTGAAACTCCCTTCTCTTAAAACATTTGTTGTTGACGATTGTCAAGGTCTAAAGTCTCTGCCACTTGATTCCAAAAATTTTCCTAAATTAGAGACTTTGTGTTTACAAAACTGTGTTAATTTGGACTTTGAACTCACAGAGGGTCATGATGAACAAAGCCCCAAGTTGAAGTTAAAATCTATTTGGTTTGTAGGTTTGTCACAGTTAGTGACCTTGCCACAATGGGTTCAAGAAGCTTGCAACACGTTACAGTCCTTGTCAATTATTAGTTGTGACAATGTTGAGGTGCTTCCGGAGTGGTTGTCAACTCTGACTAATCTAAAAACCCTTGTTATAAGTTACTGTCCAAAGGTTCTCTCTTTTCCAGATAACATCCATCACCTCACCGCCCTTGAGTGCTTGATGATCGATGCTTGTCCTGATCTATGCAGAAAATGTCAGCCACATGTTGGAGAGTATTGGTCCATGATATCACATATAAAAGACATTCAAATTGAAGAACTGGAAGAACAAGAAGAAGATATATGAAGAAGAACAGAGGAAGATCAAGGTCAATGAAAGAAAGAGAAATAGGGAGAAGAAGTAGAGGGGGAGCAACATGAACACGAAATCAGAATGACAGCCTATTTGGACATGTTTTATATTTTTATTTATTGTTTTTATTTTTCATTTTATGTATATATTTTGTCAAAAGAAGGGGAAGGCATAAAAGAAAAAGTTGTGTCTTTTGTGTTTCGTTTGTTAGGGGAGAATAAAGATTTTACAAAAACACTAAAAATACTTTTTTTAGTTATTTGGATTGTTTTCAATGTTTGCTATACAAATGTAAAAAAAAAAAGAATGAAAACAGTGTGATAGTTTGTATTGAGTAAACTCTTAAATTTGTTCGTGATATTGTATATGTGGTGGATATTAGTCACTATGATTTTAAAATCCTCAAATTAGTCCACAACTTTGAAAAAATTCATTTAATTTAGTTATTTTCTATTTATGTTTAATATCGTTTAATAGCTAAAAAGACTAACATGCACGTTATTTTGCAAAGTTAGTGACTTAGACCTTCTCTAACATAGTTTCTTGTGGGAGTTCTTAAAGTGTTAAGAAACTTGTTAAGCAACCATATTCCATTGGAGCTTGTTGACCTAGACATGGTTGCTTAGCAAAGTTTCTTATTTAAACAACTGGATCTAACCACTGCATGGGGCCAAGTGAACAAGGGAGAGGTCGGAGTGAAGGAAAGGAGAGGAAGGAAGGGAGACGTTGGAGTGAAGGAAAGGAGAGGAGGGAAGGGATGGCCGGCGACAATGAGAGGTAAAGAAGAGATGAAGATTTGTGGTGGCGGCGTGGGAGAGAAGTGAAGTGGGGAGGGAGATCTGTGGTGGTCGCGGCGTGGCGGAAAAGAAGTGAAAAGGGGAGAGAGAGTTGTGGTGGTAGCAGTGTGGCAGAGAAGAAGTTTAGGGTTTTTTTTAGAAGTGAATTGAGAGTGAGTGAGTGAGTGAGGCAAATAGGTTTATCTCATTCAACAAAATGAGAATGAGTGAGTGGGTGAGTGATTTGGTGGAATGAAGAAGAGGGTAAGCTTAGATCAAAAGGTGAAGAATTGGGTTTAGATTAGATCAAGTGGCTCAAACATTTTTCCATTTTTTTTGAGAAAAATCCCGATGACCGTTGCTATGTTTGGTCGGTGGATGATGATGATGATGATTATTTTTTTTAAAAAAATTACCATATGTAACTGTAGCTAATCTTGTGACCGTTATGTCCTCTCTTCTTCGATCGGAACGGTAAAAAAATTAAAATGTATATAAATATATGTTGTTTTGGATGAAATGATATAACAAAATCTCATTTCCCTTCCTTCTTCAATTCTTATTAATTTAGTCAATTCTGATTTTTTTTCTTTGTCCATTGATACCAAACAATTTAATTTTAATGCTTTCGTTCAATGCATGTAAAATTTTCAAGCTCCCTCGAGTCAAAATAATCCATTTCTCCCAACTCAAAATTCTCAATCGTCAACTCAAAATTTCTCATATCCTCCTACTAAAAAATTTTCTTTTCCTCCAACTCAAAATTTCTTACCTTCAATTAATGAAAATGTTCAATCTCAATTTTCACAATTTTTCACCCAAGCTAGTTTGGAAAATATTAATCTTGAAGAGGAAGATAACACAACCGCAATGAGTCTAAGGAAGAAAAGAGAATCAAGCCTCGAGGAAGAAGACGAAATACTTATTCAGTCGTGGCTTAATATTTCTAAAGAATCTTTCGTTGGAGATTGTAAAAAATCGCACCATTTTTAGCAAAGAATCACAAATAATTATACTGAGTATCGTGACACATTGAAGGAAAAAAATTGTGACAACTGAAAAATCGTTGGCAAAAGATTAATACAACGATTCAGAAGTTTGTAAGATGCTACAATCATGTCGTAAGTCAAAAGAAAAGTGACATGACAGAAAAAGATGTCTTAGACATGCCATGCAAGATATATAAGTAAGATGTAAAAGCATCATTCAAGATGGAGGCTCAATGGCAATTGTTGAAGGATGAACCAAAATGAAATTTTAACTCAAGCGAGTCCGACACAAAGAGAACAAAGATTTCTACTTCTGGAACATGTTCATTGTCTTCTAATCCAGAAACGTCATCAAGCGAGTACAATCTGATGTCGCCTACTATGACTCGTCCAATGGGTCGAAAGGAAAATTAGGAGAAACTTTTTTTGGAATTCAACAACGACGACTACAAATCAAGAACTGCTGTGATCGATCGAGTAGCAGCTGCTAAGGAAGCGCCGATAAAATTGAAGCAAGATCAACTAAGAATGCAAGAGATCTTGGTTCTCTACAAGGACACATCTACAATGAGCGATAGAGAACTTATAACCCATAAATTTATATGTCAAGAAATTAAGGAAAAATATGGGGTTACCTTAAGTTGTATTATTTTAAATGTAGTTTGTGTTAAGTTTATTGCAATTTTAATTTATGTAAGTGTAATTTGTATTAGTTTTAACTCACTATCCGTTAATTTAAGTGTAACTTATCTTAGTTTTAACATATTATTTTAATTTCACTTTTCTTCATTCTCTTGGATTTTTTTAAAATTTATACACATTGTTGATTAGATACATCAATTTTTTAAAGCGCTATTATTGAGAGAAAAAAAAGTATAATATGTTAAAGTAGCTGTTTCAAGTACGCAGGGTATGTATTTGAATAAACTAGCCGTTCCACTTGATAGGAAGTAGAACATTTTGATATTTTTTTTTTTAAAAAAAATTTCCAAGTATGCAGGGTACTAATGTAGTTAAAAAATCAAATTTAATGTATTTTAATGTGGATGCTTTTCCCACTTAAGGTGGGTTTGATGCATGAACAGGATAGTACAGGTAATAATACAACTTTATGAGTCACAGCACAATTTTTTGTGTTGTGTATTGTTTGATACTCAATACACATAACAAGAAGCACAACATAAATTTTATAATAATATCCTTCATGTTATGTATTAATTTCACTTTAATTTTTCTAAGAAAATAATATTTTAATATTTTAGAAATATTTTATTATTTTATTATTTATTATAAAATTAAAACTTCATATTTTAATAAATTACTACATAATATATTTTATGTGATATAATAATTATATTAAATAAAATAAAAAATTATTGTTAGAAAATATTTTTAACTCTTTAGTTTTTAATATTTATATTTATCATTATAGTTTATTTTATTATTAATACGTTATTTTAATTATTTATATATATATCACGTTTATCCGTAAATATGCAGAAGTGAAAAAAAATAACGTAAATATTGATTTAAAAAAAATAATGCAACATAACTACCTTAGGTTAGTGGGGAAAGACTGAGTAAAGATGGAAGGTTAGTTTTGACTTTTTTTAACTAGTGCATGGAACAAGAAACTTGTCCCTTAGTTTAGTGGGGTACAAAAAAGTTGCTATTTGTGTTGTCTAGTTACTCAAATATTGTGTTGTCCAGTTACTCAAATATTGTGTTGTCTCTTGACAACTTTTTGAATCAAACACTGACCAAAGAGTTTTATTCTGTGTTGTACCTTCAAAATTAGCAAATCAAACGGACCCTTAATGAACAAAATTAAAAATAGCTACCATTTTTCAACTCAAAAAATAATTGCCTTTATGATTTGTCAAAAGTGAACGTATTCTTAATTTTACATAGTTATATATATAAACTTTACATATCAATTTTTTTAAAATTTTTTAAAATTTATAGTCAAACTAGTCGTTGTTGTCAAACTAGCCATTATATTTAAACTAGCTGTTATAACCAAACTAGCTATTATAGTCAAATTAGCCATAGTAGTCAAACGGGCAATTATAGTCAAACTAGCCGTTGCATATCTTCTTATATATAGTCTTATATCCAATGACAATTTTCACAATATTGAGCATTCACACTAGGGTAGAAATGAATCGAGCTATTGGTGAAATACTCGGACTTGACTCATTAAATGAAAGCTAATTCATTTAACTAAACAAACGAGCTCAAGTTTTAAGTTAAACTCGAATATTTTAGTGAGTCAAACCCAAACTTTATAGGTTTGATATTAAGAGCTCGTGAGTAACTCGTTTATATATATATATATATATATATATAATTTATTAGCTTATTAAGCTAAAATATTAAATTATTTATCAAATACTGAATAAATAAACTTAAATTAAGAGGAATTATTCATAAAAAATAATTAAATAAACAAGCTTAACAAATTAAGCTGAAGCTTCTTTTTTTTTTTTACCAAGCCAAGCTCAAGCTTATTATGTGGCTCATTTAAATAAATGAGCCGAGTTTGAGCCTTATATTTTTTTTGCAAGCCAAGCCTAAATTTTAAATGCTCGGCTTGGCTAGTTTCCACAATAAAGATTTACACAACTGCATTTTCCCTTAAAAATTTCACAACGTCAACAATATGAATCCCATTGATTCTAACAATGATGAATGAGTTCATTATAGTAAGTGGGATCTTTTAGAAAATCTTCTTAATGATCCAATTGAAGAAAGGCAGGCACGCCGAAGGCAAAACTCCAATCAACGTGAACGTACGAGAAGGGTTATAGAGCGCAACTGTGAAGGTGGATATATCCTATTGATCAATGACTACTCTGAAAATTCAGTGTTCACTGAAGTTCAATTTTGTAGAAGGTTTCAAATGAGGAAGCATGTATTCCTCCGCATTGTAGAAGCCATTGGCAATCATGATAATTATTTTCAAGTGAGGGCAGATGCAGTCGATAGAACGAGCCTTTCACCGCTTCAGAAATACGCAGTAGCTATTCGTATGATGGCGTATAGATCATTAGTTGATGTAGTCGATGACTATGTGTGCATTGGTGAAAGCACTGCAGTCGAATGTTTCCATTGATTTGTCAAGGGTGTGCACGAGATTTTTGAGCCTCAATACCTAAGGAGGCCTAACAACGAGGACATTCAACATCTACTATAGATGAGAGAGGAAAGCGACTTTCCAGATATGCTAGAATCCATAGATTGTATGCATTAGGAATGAAAAAATTGCATCACAATGGATTTGGCATGCTTATTTTGGGACCGCGGGTTCAAATAATAAAATCAACGTCTTAAATCAATCTAATGTGTTCAATGATGTCGGAATGCTCCCCAAGTACGATTTACTGTAAATCAAACCCAATATAACTATGGTTAATATCTGGCCGATGGTATTTATCTAGAATGTGCTACATTTGTCAAAGCCATTATAATGCCACAAGGGGAAAAGAGAAAATTGTTCTCCCAACATCAAGAGGCAGCAAAGAAGGATGTCGAACATGCATTCAGGGTACTTCAATCTCGATTTGCTACTATACGTGGTCGAGGACGTGCTTGGCTCATAGATACACTCATGAACACAAGTGCTTAAAATATTCTAGATTCTAAGACTTCTTACTCTAAATCAAATTGAACACATTCCTTGTCCCTATGCTTTAGAAGATTCTTAGCAAGAGATGGTAATTAGTGAATCTATGAACTCATTAAGACATGAATTCTTTTTGTTATTTACATGAACCTGCCATAAGATAACAATATAACATAGATTTTAATCTACAACTTATTGCACTATACAATTTAGTCATCGTAACATTTTTAAGACAATCCAAGAATTGAGAATACAAAATTAATAATAATTTACAAGAATAAACATGTGTGTTAAAACTTAGCCTCGATCCATTAGTAAGTTATAACTTTTAAGATACTTAATCTCAAAAATAAAAAAGTTAAGAGGCTTGCTAATTCCCTTTGCAACCTTCATATGTTGGAAGTTTTGATACTTAATGGATGTACTGAGCTTAAAACACTACCCAAAGGTTTAAGAAAGTTGATCAGCCTCCAACAATTAGAGATAGCTACAATGCTAAATGTTTTGCAAGTGGATAAGATTGCAAACTTGAGTTCCCTTCAGACTCTCAGAATTGAATTTTGCAACAATCTGAAATCGTTGTAGGAGTCTGAAGTCTTTGCCACTTGATATTGACCACTTTCCTGTTTTAGAGACTTTATTAGTTGACAACTGTGACTTGTTGGAATTGTCAGAAGGACATAATGACCACAAATCCAACTTACAGGTGAAGATTCTAACTTTTGTTTCTTTCTTATTGATGAACACCTTTCCTCAATGGCTTAAACGATCCATGGAAACGTTTATGCAGTCAAATATAAAACCGTTCTGTTTTATGGCTTGCTTGATTACAGTTCTGTTTTTCAGTTTTTCGAAACAGTTCTATAAAACAGTTCAGGAAAAGAGGATTTAGATACAATTTTAAATGTAAGTTCAAAAAATTGGACGCTGAAAAGTAAAACAAATTTTAGAAGGTTTAAAATTTCAGCTTTTAAATGGATTGACTAAATGAATATATATTTAGTGAAGGTTTTAGAAGAGTGTGTTTTGGTATGGTAGGGTTGAAATATTTCAGATCCATCAAATCCAAAAACAGAAGTTAATATCTATATATCATTCTTTAGCTTATTCGGTGAGAAGGTTTTGTGTCTTAGTTTTTAATTTTGTTTCACGTTCGTTCGAACATGAGTATCTATTTTAATACGGATATTATTGTCTATATGATACATGTTACGAATCTTCTTCACTTTAGTTGAGTATTAGTATTCATATTGCTATAGATACTAATATCGGTTTGCTCTTGTGTGGTTAAAAAAAAAAAAAAAAAAACCTCTCTCGGAAGTTGTTTAAGGCTAAAAACGAAAAAAACTCATTGGTGCACTTGAAAAGCTGTGTAGTGTACAAATATGGGCCTAAAAATTATTAGAGTAATGACTCACGTATAATTAGGGATGACAACGGAGGCTGGACAGGGGTAGATACTAGGCCTCCACTACCTGTTCTTCAGGTTCACGGACATGCGCAAGTATTTAGTTGAATTAAAAGACTATTTAAAAGTATTAAAAATATGAAAAATTAATATCTAAAATAATATTTTTAAAATAATTTACATCAATGATTATATGACTATTAAAATAAAACTAAAATTAAAAAAAATAAGTGTCCAACCCAAACAATTAACACATAAATTTACATAAATTTTATACCTGTTTTTCCAAACTAAAAAGTTAAATGAAAAAATATTATGACTTTTTAAAGACATTTTACATTCAATAAAATTTTTAACATATTTGAGCATATTAAATATTAAGTATCACTTTAAAAATTGTAAAAAATACTACTTAAAAAATGTATTTATGTATTTTATTATTTTTATAGTGGATAACGGGTACGTTGTGACGGTAGGTCACTACTATTTCTACTTATTTCTCTTTTTGCTGAGCCACACATCTTTTTTTTAAAATTTAACTTTCGTTCAGTAATTAGATACTGGACATGTCCAGTATTTAAAAATTGGGTGAAAATAGATATTAAAATATAAGAGTGATACATTTTATAAGTTAATACTACTAGATTTTAGAAACCTTATCGCTAAATTTCTAGATACCGCACATTAATAAAAATTAGAAATTGATAGTTTATGAGTTACAAATTTAAAATTGAGTAAAATACACTTATACTCCTTGAGGATTTTAAATATTTCACTTTCCCCCAAACTACATCAAATATTGCAGTCCCCTCCCATTGACTAACGGACCCAAACCCCATCCAAACTTACCTAACTTAGGTTAGACTCTTGTGAGGTGAATTGTTTAAGGAAACTTACCAATGACTTAAAAAAATTTCAAACAAACAGTTATTATTTTTTATCTTTGATTAATAAATTGACAAATATACAATAAATATATATGATTTGCCATTAGATTTTTATGAGAAAAATTCTTTAAGTGTGTCAATTGAACAAATTAAGTTAATAGTTGTTTTCCATGAAGATATTGTTATGAATTTGAATCAAAGTGTAGCTACTATGGCAGGGGGTGACCAAGTTCTAAAATCCACCATGCTAGGTCAGATCCATACTCGCAAGCTCATCCCCAGGTGAGATCTGAAACAACTTCATTTTATTCAAAGGCAACAAACATGTGAATCATGTGCACCAACAACTTCCCTCATCCACCCATAATTACAACCCGTGCACTATAGTGTTGCTATTCCTTCCTATTGATGATGAAGACAATGTTGTCGTACTGCACTGCTCCTCCGCCGCCTCTAGGTCCATCGTCTTCAACTACCCAAATTGAATCAATGAAGCAGATAAAAAGAAAAAAACGAAAGAGAAAAAGAGAAGGGGAAAAACCCAAAGAGAGACAACGCGTGAGTTGGAATGGGGTAGACACAAACATAAAAGGGAAAGGGGTTGAACTCCTTGAACCCCTTTTCGATGTTCCCCAGTCAATAGAAAATGAAGAAGCTTTAGGGTCTGTTTGGTTTAACTGAGGGGAGGGGAGGAATTTTAATGGAGGGGAGGAGAGGAGAAGGGAGGGAAAATAAAAAATTTAGTAGTGTGTTTGGTTCAAATGAAGAGAAAGGGAGGGGAGGAGAGAGAAAGTAGTGTTTTTATGTTTGTTTGGAGGAAAGGAAAGAGATTTTATGTGTTAAAAACTCCTCCCTTCCCCTCCAAATCCCGGATTCTAAAACACCCCAAAATCCCTCCCCTCCCCTCCTAAAAGAAAGAGGAATAACTTAACCATGGTTATATATTAGAATATTCTAACAAAATATTCTAGTTCTGTTAATGTATGTTTGAGTCAATGGGGTGGAGTGTAATTTCTTTTGTAGTTTGGAGGGGAGTGCTATATTCAGTAACGTCAGGGGATACGAATGCATTTTACCCTTTAAAATTTTCTTAAAAAAAGTATATGACTAGAATTTAAAACTCGTTTGTAAACATATTCTAAGTACAGAACGACCACATAAGTTAATAACTTGTCTATTTTCGCTCAATTTCTAATTCTCAGACGCACTAAGATTTTAAATACCGAATAAAGGACAATTTAAAAAATAAAATAAAATGTATAGCATATGAAAAATAACAGAGACACCAATAGTACCAACCGCGGCTCGGGGTATAAATTACCCATCGCAGATTTTACCAATTGATTATGGTTTTCTTTTCCATCCCTACATTATTATTCACAATATAATACAACTTTATTTAACAAATTTATTCCTTTCCTTTCGATTATAAGAAATTTTTTGGAGAATTTTATTTTATTGATTATAAGCTCATTTAATTACTTTTATTGTATTTAATAAAAAAAATCTAAAATACTTTTAATAATTAATTTATTTGCTATTTGTAATAAATATATTTTTCTCTATAATAGATTTGATATAGATAATCTAGGAAAATATGTTATTTTTTACTCGAAACTAGCAATATTAATCAAGATTAACTAACATTCTTAATAAATGTGAAATTACTCCATTCGTTCAGAAATATTACTCCATCTATTTAAAAATATTTATCACTTTAAGAGATTTTATAAAGAATAATTAATTTCCATATAATCTAACAAAAATACATAAGTAAACTAAATTAGTCATTGATTTTTAAGTTTACTCTATAGCTATCGGCTATAAAAATAATATAAATGTAATAAATATTTTAAAATAAATTATTTTTATTAAAATGATTAATATTTTTAAACGAATGAAATAGTTAGTTTTGTTTATAATAAGAAACAGAGTGCCTATATTTTAGTGCATGAAAATTATTAAAAAAAAATGTATGGGTTAATGTGTAACCCAGAAAAAAGGTACGGGTTAATAGATTTTTTTTTATAATCACGAATTCTTCGAACTTTAAGACATGACTAATTTTGTTTGTCAGGGGGCTCCAGAAATTTGGGCCAGTTGGGATTAGAAATTCGAGAATTATCATTTATGGTTTTTAAAAAATCGAGTATTATCATTTATCACTGACTTTATCTGAGAAAACAAATTTCTGTGCTTGTCTTAACTAGTGTATCTGAGATTCATTCATTGATTTGCTTAGTGAACGGTAACACATGGTGGAGCCGCCGCAAGAGCCGGCTTTATAGCTAAGCACGGCTTCGACGAGCATGAAGAACGAGAAGAAGGCATTTGCTGTACCGGTTTTCCGGTGCTCACCGACGGCGAGGTCATCAAGGAGGGCACAGGATGGTCCCTGGAGGAATATCATGTTGAAGAAGTCAAGGGTCCATCATCTGACAATGAAGATGCGGTGGCGAGTCTTCTCGCCGAGAGAGTCGCCGGCAACGGTGAGTACAATGGTTGCTTGAACCAAAGTAGGGTTATGAGCATAATCAAATAGACAAGCTTCAATCAAAAATGCTTTTCAAAGGGTGTTGGTGCAATTGTAGTAGCATACACCATTCTATATGAAAGAAGCATAGTTCCGGTGCTTGCTTTTTGAAATTTTACAAAAGAAAACCTAGAAATGATAGAAACAGAAATTCTTTAATAGTAATAGCTCAGAACTTTTTTGAACCGGATTATAGTCACTAACCTTGCAATATCTTAAACAAAAAGACTACTATTTACATATACAATCTACCCTTCCATTCGACACAAATTTTTTTTGGTTGAATAGAGTTGTACATAAACTGTAATTGTATGTCTATCACTGATCTATATTAAAACCAGTTTCTACCTCTGATTGCCGGTAAGGTTTGGTTGACTCATGATAGAATACCTTGGACATGACTCATGTTAAAATCCACCATAAGGTGGTGGGTCCCGGAGCAGCAGCACATCTCTGACTTAGCAGGCAAAGGAGTAGACTTTGGCTAATTGGCTGCAACTACCAGTGTCTTGTGTTCTCATCTCACGTTTGTTTTCCTCACAAGCATGGCGGAATCATTCCCGTTCAGAATCGCAGAAACACTCTTAGATAAGCTTGCTTCTCGTGCCTATGAAGAAGCTTCTCAAGTGCTGGGTGTATATGATAATCTGCAAGAGTTCAAAGAAACTCTATCATTAGTCAAAGCTGTGCTGTTGGATGCTGAGCAAAAGCAGCAGAAGAACAATGAGCTCAGGGAGTGGCTGAGGCAGATAAAGCATGTTTTCTCTGATGCCGAAAACATGCTTGATGAATTTCAATGTGAAACCTTACGAAAGCAAGTGGTCAAAGCATATGGCAGCATGAAAACCAAGGTAGGTCAAATTTTCTCAAGCTCTAATCCTCTTGTTTTTCGTTATAGGATGGCTAAACAAATTAAAGATATTAGCAAGAGGTTAGACAAGGTTGCTGCTGATAGGCATAAGTTTGGTCTGGAAATAATTGACTTTGATAGGCGTGTTGTGTATAGACGAGAAGTGACTTACTCCTTTGTTGTTGATTCAGACGTGATAGGAAGGGACGATGATAAAGAAAAGATCATACAGCTTTTGATTCAGCAAAATACTAATGATGATGATAGAAGTCTCTCTGTTATTCCTATTGTAGGAATTGGAGGTTTGGGAAAAACCACACTTGCAAAGTTTGTGTTTAATGATAAGAGGATACGTGAGTGTTTCAAATTGAAGATGTGGGTGTTTGTTCCTCATGACTTTGATATCAAGCAAGTTATTATTAAAATCATCAATTCTGTTAATGGTTCTGCTCACCAACAGGACTTTAACATCTTAGATATGGAACAACTATATGTACAATTTAGAGAAAAACTTGCCGGTAAAAAATTCCTACTCATCTTGGATGATGTATGGAATGAAGATCGTGTTAAGTGGGTTGAATTGAGGGATTTAATACAAGTTGGTGCTGCAGGAAGCAAAATTATAGTGACTACTCGAAGTCATTTCACGGCTTCCATGATGGGCACAGTTCCCCCTCACATTTTGAAAGGGCTTTCCCAAGAGGATTCATTGTCTCTCTTTCTCAAATGGGCATTTAAAGAAGGAGAAGATAAGTTGTATCCATATTTGGTAAATATTGGGAGAGAAATTGTGAAAAAATGTGAAGGGGTTCCCTTGGCAGTGAGAACCTTGGGAAGTTCACTGTTCTCAAAATACAGTAGCGGTGAATGGAAATTTGTAAGAGACAATGAGATTTGGAATGCACCGCTAACTGAAATTCCAATGTGGTCTGCACTTAAATTAAGCTTTGATCAAATGCCATCGTATTTGAGGCAATGTTTTGCTTTGTTCTCCCTTTACCCACTGGGTTATGCATTTGATGATTTTGATGTAACATCACTTTGGGGAGCACTTGGTCTCCTTCCGTCGCCAAACAGAGATCAACTATCAAAACATGGTGCAAATCAGTATTTGTATGAATTATTATCAACGTCTTTTCTTCAGGATTTGGTTGACTATGGCATTGGTTTTGCTTTTAAAATACATTATCTGGTGCATGATTGTGCACGGTATCTCGCAGAAGGAGACTCCAAAATTGTAAAATACCCCTTTGAACATATTCCAACACATGTCCAACATCTATCTTTTCCTGAAAACCTCAGAGTTGGAGAATTTCCTGCGCAAAAGTTTGTAGGGGTGAGAACCATATTATTTCCTACTGCTGGAGTTGGAGCCAATAGTGAAGCTTTCTTGAGCACATGCACATCAAGGTACAAACACTTGCGATTTCTGGATCTGAGTGATTCTACTTATGATACTTTGCCTCGATCCATTGGTAAGTTAAAACTTTTAAGACACCTTAGTCTTGAAAATAATAAAAAAGTTAAGAGACTTCCTAATTCCCTTTGCAACCTCCATATGTTGGAAGTTTTGATACTTAGTGGATGTACTGAGCTTAAAACACTACCCAAAGGTTTGAGAAAGTTGATCAGCCTCCAACAACTAGAGATAACCACAAAGCTAACTGTTTTGCCAGTGGATAAGATTGCAAACTTCAGTTCCCTTCGGACTCTCAGAATTGAATTTTGCAACAATCTGGAATCGTTGTCTCTAGGGATAAAATTCCCTGCTCTAAGAGTATTGTGTGTTGCTAATTGTAGGAGTCTAAAGTCTTTGCCACTGGATATTGACCACTTTCCTGTATTAGAGACTTTATTAGTTGACAACTGTGACATGTTGGAATTGTCAGAAGGACATGATGACCACAACTTACAGTTAAAGATTCTAACTTTTGTTTCTTTGCCATTGTTGAAGACGTTACCTCAGTGGCTTACACGATCCACAGAAACGTTAGAATACTTGTTAGTTTCAAGCTGTGACAATCTTGTGGAGCTTCCAGAGTGGCTGTCAACTATGAATTGTTTGAAAACACTTTGTATCACAAATTGTCCAAATATGTCGTCTATCCCAAACGACATCCAAAGCCTTATCACCCTCGAACGATTAGAAATCGATGGTCATCCTCAATTATATAGAAATATGCCAGTATCGAGTTGGAGAATGTTTGCACAAACGCCAAACCGTTGATGAACCGGAAGAGCTGGAAGAAGAGAAAGAATTGGTGTCAGAGCAAAAGGCGTAGGTAAGTTTAATAACACAGACAAATACTATTGGTGGTTTTTCTTTTTCCTTTTATTTAGAAATACTATTGTTCTTGAAGGCTTCTTTAAACTGCTCTTAACAAATCCTTGATGGATATGCCACTTCGCTAGTCACTAAACTTTGATAATTTGTTCAGTGAGGGCCAATTTTGACTGGAAGAGAATAGAGCAGAGAATTCAGATTGCCAATGCAAAAGAGGTGAACATCCTATTTTTAGTTTGATTACTGTTCAGAATAGGCGCTTAGTTTCTGCAGACAAATATAAAACCGTTCTGTTTTATGGCTTGTTTGATTACAGTTCTGTTTTTTAGTTTTCCAAAACAGTTATATAAAACAGTTCAGATAAAGAGGATTTAGATACAATTTTACATACAAGTTAAGAAAACTGGATACTGAAAATTAAAAGTTTTAGAATCTTTAAAATTTCAGCTTTTAAAAACTAAAACATATTTTTGAAAACTAATACCTCAAATGTTTTTTTTTCCTTTTGTAAAACAAAAAATTCTGTTTTTGAAAACAGTAAATAAAAGAATTTTGTGTGGTGTGCAGAGCGCAGTGAGAACTGGATGGTGCACAAAGTGCCACCCTCAAAACGCGGCTATATAGCACTTAAGTAATAGGGGATTAAATAAGTCTGAAGGACTTATTAAAAGTTGTAAATAATAAGAGTATATTTCTGTTCAGGACCTCTCCCTTTAAGCTAGTTGGGAAATAAATTGGGGGAAAACTCAATTAAAAAGTTGTTCAAAAATTGTGTAAATCATTCTCCTCTGTAATTCTCTCTGTTTCAAATAACATTAGGAATCTCTTCTTCCTCTGAGCTCCCCTATTCCCTGTAATTCTTCAGATTTTTTGTGGTCCCTAGTTTTACCTGGTCCTAAGTGCTGTCTGTGAAGATGAAAGGAAAATTAATAACTGAAATTAATTAAGATATAATAACAAGATCATGTGATTATGTCATCTAACAAAATCTGAATGGCATGACATAAAATATCAAAGCTCATCCAAATGCTCGCGTGTGACCCTAAATCCCTGAAATTCAGATATCAGAAACTGAATCTTGAATTTAAAAGGATCTCTTCAAGCAACCCATTCAGCCCATAAAGCTTTTCTCATTTGCTAGGTTCTCTTCACAGTAAAATTCCACTAACCACCATGGCTGTTTTTTGAAGAGATTGAAAACTCTGTCTGTCTTGAATTCATGTGTAGCAATCACACACACACACATACCACACATATGGGTGACTCTTGATAGTTGATATGTATAATTTGTCTTTTATGCAAAGCTGAAACTAGAATTCAAAAGCAAGCGAAACAATGTTGTTCTTACGTTTTAAAAAGCTAGAAATAGTTATACTAATGAGTTCAAAGTTCAAACTATGATTCTGTTAGCGCTCTTTGACAGCAATGCAGAAAGTGCTGAATGGTGATGAGAAAGAAGTCACAGAAATAATTGTATTGCAGCTAACAGCACAAACCAGATAGAGCTAAACGTATTTAATTAATGATATGTGTTAGTTTTGTGGGTCGAAGTGTTGAGGTATCTAGTGAAATTGTAGTTTGTAATGGTTTGTTTTGTGATTTTGAGTGTAGCATGCTTTTGTATGTATTTTTGGTATATCATAACTTCATAGAGTAATTGATACATATACACAGTAAACCTGATTAAATATAAATAAATATATAATTAAATTATTACATAATAATTTAATTATATTTTTTTTTCACATTTAACAATATACTTTTACACATTTAATTAGGTGTGCATATTTGTTTTTTTACGATTAAAGGTAAAATAATATATAATAATTTAACTAAATTATATAATAATTTAATTATATATTTATTCATATTTAACTAGATGCCCGGTGTACTTGAATAAGTGTATATTAGACATTTCTCATATATATATATTTATAGTAGAGGGACTCTGCAGATACATACAGTACTAAGAGAAATTCATGAATTCAATTTCTTTGCCTTCTTTATTCTATCCATGTTTTCTGTTGCAGGAGCAATCCATTTTCATACAAAGTAATCCTTTTGTTAAACTACTCCCATCATATTTACTATACATAAAAATATATATTCATTGAAACTAATAATTTGAATTAATTATTAAGGACAGTGAAAATATTTACATTTGTTTATATTTAAAAACATAAAATTATGTTAAAATTTACTTATATTTTAAGACTAAGAGAATATATAAAGTAGTGTATGACTTAGCTTTTATTTGATTTCTCTTTCTCTTTATAGTTAAAGCTGGATTAAACACAATTTTTAAATAAACTCTTAAATTAAAAGTTTTTTTTTTTTTAACGAAATGTAAAAAATGACTTTTAACTCAAAAGCTAGAATGAGTAATTTTTTTTTTTAAAAAACTAATTTATTTCTTGTCACATATTTACATAAAAAAAACTAGTAAACAAAATATTTTTACTTATAAACAGCTCAAACTGAAAAAAATAACAAAATTATAAAACTTATAATTTTTTTTTTTAAATTCTTATTTGCATCTTTAGCATAAAAATAACTTTTAACCATGCCAAATGAAGTCTAAACATCCAAATTAACATAAACATGTGAAAATCAATTTGCATTTTCAAGCATACAGAGCATAAATGGACTTCTTGACCATAATAATGTAATTTTTTGTTTTATTTACCAAAATAATGTAGAAAATAAACAATCTACTAATATGGGTATTTTGACCCAAAAAAAAAGGTCAAACTTTATTTTTTTGCCTTTTGTCCTTTTTTGTTTTTCGTCCTTTTGTTTTTTGTCTTTTTTTTTTGTTTTTTGTCTTTTTGCTTTTCGTCTTTTTACTTTTTGTCCTTTTGTTTTTTGAATTTTGCAATTCTCTGTTTTGGGTCTTTCCACACTGTAATAACCCTTTCCTGTGCAGGAATAACTTGATTTTTAGTCGCTGTGTCAATCTTTAGATTTTTTAGTTTAGCGTTTATCTCTTCAAACGCAACTGCAAGATCTGAAGACTGTTGCTTTGCAACTATTAAATTAAGTTTTTCATGCAACCCAATTAATAACTCAATAATAGTGTTATTCTGTTTAGTTATAGAACTTATAGCAATATTTGTAGAACTTTTAATAAATCCTTGGTGACAAAATTTGAGTGGTACTATCAAGTGCTCTTTGATAGTCTTGATTTTGTTCGGTCATGCCAAGAATGTAGATATTTTAATATCTACGTGAAGATTCAAGAGTCTGCACTCTTTCCTCTAATTCTTTTGCTAGTTGAACATTTTCTTGTTCAATCTTTCTGGGTTCTTGATCTATTCTTATTAATAGATCCTCTATATCTTTCTTTGTTGGCAACTTAGAAAGATATGACTTATCAGATTTAAATATTAAAGAATCAACTTTGTCAGTTAACTCTTTAATTGCTGTTTTACAAAAAATGATTTTTCTACTTAGAGGCTTTAAGCCTTGTAAAGATGATTCAATTAGAGAGATTTTCTCTTTCTGTTTTTGGTGCAGGTTGAGCAAAGACTTAAAGATTGAAGAATTATTATCTTTTTCAGATTGCAGATTATATAAAATAGTGTATGAAATATCCGAAATACAATTAAGTTGAGCAAACACAGATGACAAAGAGTTATGTTGATTTCCTGCAGTATGATACGTATGTTTGAAATCTTTTTTATTATCATGAAAACATACTAGATTAACATGATCAGTAGTTCCTCCTCTTATATTTCTTGGGAATTCTAAATCTAAATAATCAAGTCTACCTCTTTCAGTCATTATTTATCCTGTAGTTACCTATCCATAAGGTGCAAACATCGTTTCCAGCATGGTCTTACCTTCTTGCCATGGTACTAAGATTGCCTTCCCTAGCCTTCGGCTATACAAGACTCATAATGCTTGAAATTGGTTTTAATGATCCAAAAGAAATGAGTATGGAACTGCTTATCATATTAATAATATCATGATTTTATGATAACAAAAAATAAGATCAAATATAGTCACACTAACAGTACTCCCAACATAATAAGTTTAGTTCGTCATACCAAGTTTGCTCTAATACCAAAACTAGGTAAGTGTAGAGGAAAATGAATTCATACCTTTCTCTTCTCTGAACTTCCTGTACTCAGAATAGTGCAAGATAAAGATAGTAGCGGAAGATAGAAGGCGCAAGGATCAAATAGAAAGGATTTATTTAGAGAAGTAAGTGATTGTACTGAACAAGGTGTGTTTTCAGACTAACCATTGCACTCCTTTTATAGGCAAACATAGACACACGGACTTGAAATCCGGATTTGAAACTAAAAATAAAAATATAATAATTGAGGTAAGTGGGGCATAGCTTTTTTGAAAGTAGATGCTTTCAGTAGTGATTGAAGGCCACACTTGTACAAATTTTAAACAAAAACCATACACGTAGAAAGAAAACAGTAAAAAGATAAGGAGATGAGGATTCCTTCCTTATCTGAAAGCTTTGCTGTTTGTCATCTTCTGCCGACAGTGCTGTTTGATGTCATTGCTTACGTCATTGATGACTCAGCTTTCCATGAGGTCTTCCAGCTTAGCCATCAGGTCTTCTTCATTCAGATTAGGTGCTTCAGATGTTGAAAGTAGATCCCAAACGCTGTTAAGATCTGGATGTGGTCGCTTGAGAGGTGCCCAAATCTTCATTGTTGATGTTTCTCCAAGTAGTTGGAATTTATTTCCGAGATCATGAGGAAAGTTGTTATAGACTCTTTCTTCTCGAACATCTTGATTATCTGGTTGATAATACAGAATTGAATCCGTAAAGAACATACTGGAGAATTCTGTGAACATTCCAATAACCAAATGATGCTGTGCAGGAATAAATTTTCCTTGTATCATTTTTGGAGATGATGAGTAAACTCCAAGTCTGTATAGGGGCCTTGGCCTTAGGTCTATTTGATTACAATAGGAATTAATAATCTTCTGTGCCTTTGGACCAAGAAAATCTGGTGCTGAGCGAAATGTTAGATAATGAATAAAACCATAATGAAAGCATTCTGAAATTATGGCTTCATCAATTCTATCCGCACTGGTCACCCTGAGTAGCACTGGTGAGGGTTGTAGAGGGTATTCGTTGTCGAAATATTCTGAGTATTGAACAAAGGTAAAATAAGGATAGGGTAGACGAGCTTCTTTCCTACTTTGCTGCAGAAACATTTGCATCCCAATGATGTCTGCATCTAAGCTAGATTCAGCCTTTTGAAGGATGTCCTATTGGACTTCTAAAGGAAGATCTTGTAGAAAACTTCTTCTAAATCTTGAATCTAGGTTCATCATCCAGCTCCACTTTTCAAAGGGAATGGTCTCAACTTCTTGCATGGCATCAATCATATATTCCGCTCTGTTAAGTTCTTCCAATTCTCTAATTTTTTGTGAGAATTGTCTAACTTCTCTTTCTCTGCCTGCTCTCATTTTGGAACACATTCTCCTTTCATGGTCTAGATTCTTTCTTAAGACTAGATTTGAAATTTGTTCAAACTCTTGTTCTGGTCCTCATTTCAAAGTTTCAATGAAAAAATCTGCTTCCTGTTTAGAAAGCGTTTCTGTTGAAGATTTTAGGAAATAATCTTCTGCTTCTTTAATGGCATCTTCTAAAAAAAAGAAACCTTTAAAGACTGGTTTTGGAGATTTTCCTATAGCCTTCATGAGAGAACTATAGCTTCTGTAGAATCCCGGTTTTTCTCGTTGAAAAAGAACATAAGCCTTTTTCTGTGGTTTTTCCAAATCATTGGGGCTCATTTTTGAGAAATAATAATTAAGTGCATTCAGAGCATTTAATTTTGCTGTTGGTGTACTTGCTTAACGAAGAGCAGTTAACAACACCTGCTGCTCCTTTAGAATAGGGCATCCATGTAATGGTTTAAACTGTTGAGGATGATCCTCAGGTTAAACAGGGAGTTGCTGTCAACCAAACTGAAGCGTTGGATATCCTTCAGTTGCTGAGGCTGGTTTCTTGCCTTTGTCTTGTCCTGCCATCTGGCTATCTTTTCTTCAGATATTCTTGAATCCTTATTAGGTTTCCATTTAAGGATGGCACCCCATCCTTGTAAGGATCCGTCTGTTTGGATAATAATGTAACTATCCTTAGGAGGGAAATCAAGAGGAGGAAGACTCTTAAAAGAATCTTTAATTTTCCTGATGATTTTCCAATCCTGACTGTTAAATCTTCTCTCACCATGTAGAGAACATTTATTATACAAACTACCAATGAGTTTGCTTAAGTTAGGGATATAATTTCTTGCATAATTTAAGATCCCTAAGAATTGTTGTAAACCTTTCAGTGTTTCAAGGTTTTGTTTTTCAAACTCTAGGATTTTCTTGACAATATGGGGTTGAAGTTCAACCTTTCCATTTCCAATTTGTAGTCCTAAGAATTCAATTCTTGTAACACCGATTTTTAACTTATTTTTTGATAGATCAAGTCCTTCCTTTTCACATATTTCAAAAAATATTGAAAGGTGTTTAAGGTGTTGTGAGATGTCTTCAGAAAATACAAGGATATCATCCATGTATGCTATTATGAAATCGTCATGCTTGTGAAAAATGTTGTCCATTTTCCTTTGAAATACTGCTGGTGCATTCTTTAAGTCAAATGACATAACAAGACATTCAAAGTGTCCTTCTGGGCAAAAGAATGCGGTCCAAGGAATGGACTCTTCTTCCATTGCTACTTGGTGAAATCCGGATTTTAAATCAAATTTGGAATATACTCTTTTATCGCGGATTTTTAATAGCAAGTAATCAATACCTGGAAGAGAATATTGATCCTTATGAGTGTTGTCATTGAGTCGCTTGTAATTATAAACCATTCTTGATTTACCCCTTCTCTCCTTTCCGTCAATGACTTCTGTCCCTAATAGAACAATAAAAGCTGTTGTTCGATGCCTAGAATTTGATTTTCTAATAACACCTAGGTTAAGGAGGTTTTGGATGTGAGTCCTATACTCCTTTTGCTGTTCTGGTGATGGGATGATGGGCTTGTCTTGTATTATCAAGTCTGGGTTGATGATTTCTAACTTACAAAGGATCTTATTTTTCTGCCAGTGTTTTACTGGGTTTGCACCTATATACTGTAATTGTTCTAACCTATTCAGGACCGGCATAATTTGTTGTTCAAAATGTGTCACTGATCCTAGGTTATACAAGCATAATTCTCTGTTTAGTACTTCAATTTCCTCACTTGTGAGTACTAGTTCTAATTCTTCTGTTATTGCTTCTGAGACATTACAAGAAGCATAGGGGGATGCTTGGATTGTATCAGCCTTTTTGTAAAGCTTTACAATTCCTGCTTCTATCTGTATACTCCTTTGAAGTTATAGATGAAAGACATTCCAATGATTAATTGGATTTTTCTTTCTGCAAATTCTCCTATCCTTAAGGGGATAATGTAAGTGTAGGGCATGAGATATTCTTCTTTGTTGAAGATTATCTTAGCATTGCTTAATCTATGATTAGTTGTTTCTGATCCTCCTAGACCATTTACTATCATAGGTTTGTCTGTTTGTTTCCAACACTTCTTAGGAAATGCTTCAGTGTCTATGAAACAACGGCTTGCTCCCGTGTCAATTATTGCTTGTAACACTCTCTTTTCTCCTTCTGTTGTTACTATAACACTACAATTCAAGAGATTATTCTGTAGAGCTGCGTGTCTTTGTATTGAAGCACAGATTTCGTCATCACAATCTTCCAAAACGGGTTCTATGTTTTTGGGATACATCTTCTCCTTCCCGGGGTTTTTTGCGAAATTTGGGCTCTGCTGCTCTTGTAAGGCTGCTTCAAGGGCAAACACTCTATCTTGTAAAATCTGTATTTGTTGCTGTAAGTCAAGTATATACTTGGCTTGTTCCTGAACTAAAACAGAAAGGTTTGTTTTGTTCTTTGGAATTTCCATCTTAGGTTTAATCGGGATGGATAAGTTTAGAATTCGTTGAGCGTCTGGGATACATATTGTTAGACTGCATGTATCACAATGCGCATTGTTACTGTCTGGAGTCAAGAGACGACAAATGTAGCATTTTCTATGCATTTCATCTAGTTTTAGATAAAATTGCCATTGATGTGAACAATCTTCTTGTTCTTTAGAGAGCACCGATGGTGTTCTCCAGGATGGCTGTGTTACCATCATCATAAAGGATGACTGGTCTTCGAAAAGGTTTATGAAATCTTTTCGAACTTGTTCTTCTTCAAGATCTTCATATGAACAGATGTCTGAATCTGCTGAATCCTCATCTTCATCAACACTCACTATGTCCCAATCTTGAGGTAACTCAAGTTCTTGGTAAACTGCAAGACGTTCTCTGTTGACTCTTCCTGATCTAAATTGATTTGCAAAATGTCCTGCTTCTCCACAAATGTAACACTTGCATTTAGTGTTTCCTGGCTTTTTAGTTTTGAATTTACGGACATTATTCTTGTGAGGAGTTCCTTTATAGTTAGTCGCTCTCCCAAGTGGTCTTTTGGGGCGATAATGACTTCTATAAACTCCTGGGACATCTATGTTTTTACAAAATGAAAATTTTTTTGCTTGTCTATTGATTTCATTTTGTTGACAAAGCTGTTGAAGTATGTCGAATACGAACTTTTTTCTGGGTGCTATCCCAACTGTTTGGTTAGGATATGCTTGATTCCATAATTCTATCATTTTGGAACCAAAAGGCGAGGGAAGTTTTCTAAAAAACTTCTCAGAAATCTCTGGTTGTAGGTATATCCTACCTGTCTTAGCTGCCAATTCCTCATACTGTGCTGCGTATTCAGCAAAATCCTTCATATCATTAATCGTCAGTTGCTCCAGCTGTAGTAATGCTTGATCTTGCATTTGGGTGTGTCCTCTATATTCATCATATCCAAGGATCATTTGCCTTACTTGTGTAGTCAGGTTGACAGTATCATTGGCTAGATTTACTAACTGTTGATACTCATCAAGGTAGGTAGCTCTCCATGATTGGAAAGTTAATTTTTCTGTTGGTCCTAAAAGGTTTTCAAAGTATAGAACCTTGTCAGAATTTTCTACAAACTGTAGGGATGCTAAATGGGTTATAGTGGCAGATTCCCATGTCCTAATGGTGTCTTCCCATTTTGCAATGTTTATTGGTAAAACCAATACAACTCCTTCTCTAGATTTTGCAGATGGTAATTCTATAGGATTAAGATCTAAGGGTCTTCCTATAGGTGTTGCTGTGTTAGTGGTCCACTGGTTTATTGGAGGGATTGCTATTGTTTTTCCTGCTTTTGGCCCAAAAGTGGGTTGTTCCGTGGTTCTTGTTTGGGGGACTGAGTTACTACTTTCTCCTTCCATAAACAAGTATTCATGCTTAGTAGGTTTCCTCTTGGGATATGGTAGATAATCATCCTCTACTTCTAAAATAAGACTTACTTCTTGCTGTTCAGAGATTGGATTACAAAATTCATCATCTTCCTCAAATCTAGGGGGTTTACTATAGTCTACTGGCTCACTTATTGATTCGCATCTATATACTTGGAAATACCATAGTTGAGTTTCCATAAACTCCTCATAGGATATTCCTTCATCCTGATTTGTAGTAATTACCAGTGCTGTCGAGATTCTTTCAATCTCTTCATCATCTTCATCTGATTCTATCTGAGGTCGAGACTCGTAGTCGCAGAATCGAATGCTGAAGCTATTTCGCCTCATGCAAGATACTACCTTGGTTGGAGCCTTCACAATTTCCTTCTTTGGCATAGTTATTGTCCATTCCTCTTCATTAAGAAGATTTGGATCAAAATCCTTTCCTGGGATAGCTCTTATCCCTTTAGATCCTAGAAATTCAGCTACGTGGTCTGTTTGGACCTTGAAATTTGGGGCAGCATAATTGCTTAGTCCTACCGTTACAGCTTTAATGAGAATTAAATTTGCTTCTCTAGCTGTCATGCTTTCATAACCTTTGGTTTTTACTGTGATCATTACATGATTACAAAAATCAGATAATAAAACCCTATAATTCTTAGGAATAATGTAAACTAATTCATGATTTTCATGCATGTCGACTTCCATTGTCCCTATGACTGCTTTTGTAGGATCGTCACCAAACCTTGTATCTATTAGGGTGACTAAGACCTTAGCTCCTATATGTTCTCTGTGTAATCCGTAGATTCCTAAAAGAACGGCTCCTAGATGGATAGTTTTGTAACCTGTTGCCATTAGCTTTCTTTTTTATTATAAGTTTATTAGACTTAGATTCTTATGTTCATTATCAGCACACAATATAGCTTCTTCACTATAATGTTGATAATATTCCTGTTTATTCTCAAAAAATTTGTGAGAATATAATACTTCAGCGGGAAGTAGTTCTGCTTTTCCATGCCTTGCACATTCTAGTTGTTGTTCCGGGTTAACAAGTTGTACCATTTTCATGGGCTTGCGTTTTCGAAATATATTTTCTACTTTCTTATATACACTGTAAGGTATGATAACATCCCTGTTATTCATAGTTGGGCTTTTGAGGGAACTACTCCTTCCTAGAGAATTATAACTCATTTTGAACAAACTAAATACAAAATTAATTTTATTTAGAAAAAGACAAATGAGAAAAGACGAAATTATAAAAATGCGTCAGAAAAACTAAAAGTGAGTTTGAGGCTTTGACTAAAAGACAATGCATGCCTACTTTAGTAAATAGTTATTTTTCTATATTTTCTAAGTAAATAAAAATAAAACTTATATTATTATAGTCAAAGTCCCGCATAAACGAGTGCCATCACCATTATTAGATGCAGCATGCAGTGGACTGTGGTTGTCTCCATCAACACAAAAAAGTGAACTTATCATCAATTTATTTTATTGGCAAATGATATTTAGTGCTCTAAGGGCACTATTTAAGAACCAAAATGTAGTAAAAAGATGTTGGAATGTGTAATTTTTTGTATTCCCGAGAGACGGAACAATGTGCTCTTATGATTATTTTTCTACTTCTAGTAACTTTAACTAGTGCCTTTAGGGCACTGTATATCAAGACCCTATTTTATTACTACCTCCGGTCCAAAATATAAGCTCTTAGCCCCTTTTTGCTTTGGTCTATATTATAAGCCCCTACACATAAATTTAGAGGAATTTATTATGTTTTTTAAACTATTTGATGTTTCCAAAGTTAAACCACCAATAAGAGATAGTAGGATTAGAAATTTGTAAGGTAAAAACTAGACAAAAATAATTAATGCTTCTAAAATCAATAATTTAACTATTTTTTTTAAACGGTGTGAAACTTACAAGTAAGTGAAACGTTGCTGCACTAGATGACATTAAAAGTGGGGTTCAACTTTTTCCGATTCTCAAGTCACTAACACTAGTTGCTTGGATTATGAGAATCCATCCTCTCATGGATTTTCAAAATCCATTATATTAAAATTTGGGTTTGGGCCTAACTCACTCCCAAAAGTTAACTTATAGGGGCCTCTCCCAACTTATATATTTATATATTCTATGGTGAACCCCTTTTTAGTCGATGTGAGACTTCATCTTAACACCGGGCTCTGATGCCATATTAGAATTTGGGTTTGAGCCTTACTCACTCCTAAAAACTAGCTCGAGGATTGCCACACCACTTATAAACTCTATGGTGACTCTATTTCTAGTCGATGGGACTTCATCTTAACACATTAATTCATCAACACTGAATTTGAATTACGAATTCTCAGAATCCGAGTAAAATAACATATTCTTAAAATTTATTCTTTTAAGTGTGGCGATATAAATTTGTTCTTAATTTTTGATCTTGGGCTCTTTTTGTTATTGGGCCTGTGAGCCTTCTTTATTATTGGGCATGCGTGCCTATATTTTAGGGCCAAGGCCTTGTATTTGTTTTGTGTATATTATGAAGACTCCTCAAAGTAATAGTACTCATTCTGTTGTTGTAAAACCGGATCCCTAACTAGTCTGGGTGACTTTGTAGATTGGTTGTGCTATTGGCCTGGTTACGAACCAGTTAAACCGGTATGACCCGACCTGAAAACCGGTGCCAGTTACAAACAACAAACAACACTGGAGTGGGTCAACATCTTAAGGGACACATGTTAGTTAATTTTTTTAAAAACAAAATTGAAGAATGCTCCTAGGAAGCCTCAAATTTGGTACCTTGGGTTGTGTTTGGGAAACGAGCTGAAATCTCAAGGCTTTTGGCTTTTGGCTAAGAAGAGGTTGTGAGATTATAGCTGTGAGGTTGATTTATTGGTCAGAATTGTTTGGTAAAATAGGCTATGTAATAAGCTGAAATATGTTAAATGACCAAAAAGGACAAGTAATATTATATTAATATTTAATATAATAGTAATATCAAATAGTGATATATTTTGTGATTTTTAAAAATAAATAACGACAATTTTGGAAGTGAAATACTGAAAGCTCATCCTTAGAAGCCAAAAGCCGAGTTATGCAAGAGTTAATTACAAAAGCCACAATCCCATAGCCAAAAGCTTTATTTTTATAATTACCAAACAATGACACAACTTCTTGAAAGCAAAATTCCCCTAAAAAAGCCTTCACAAACATAACCTTAGTATCAAGTGGAAAGCAATATCCCATTGAGCTACACATGTTTTTCGGTCAATGTATGCGTGTTTTATTATGTATTGTAACTCTAAATATTTAAATAACATTAAGTTTAACAATTAATTATTAAAATATATTACTACTTTATATAATTACAAAATGTACATTTTTTTTTCATATATATATATATATATGATTGGGTTCAAATGACACCAACGTGTGACACCGCACATAATTTTTTTATAGAAAACAAATTTTGCCAATCAATTGAAAGTTTATATGATGTAGATAAACTATGACAAAATTCATATAATTTAAAAATTTTAGATATGTAATCTAACGAAAGAAATTTATTTATATTTTAAATAATGTACTAGAAGTTCAAGCAACACTACTAATAACGTATCAAATAGTTTTTAAATTGCATGAACTTTTGCACGATTAATCTACATCATATAAACTTTCAATTAAATGGTTGGATCGACGAAATTCGTTGTTTATAAAAAGTAATGCACGGTGTTATTTAAACCCAATCCATATATCTATATATACATACATATATAATATTTTTATAAAAATATTATAATCATAATCATATTAATAGCGTTAAGTCATAAGAAAAATAATGTTTATATTGCTTGAAAAAATAATGTAAATTTATATATAAATAGTCGGTGGATAAAGGGTCAATGGGTGTGATGAGGGTATAAAAATTTATTATCGAATTAATTAATTTAAATTATTATATTAATTACATTGACTAATTTTAAATAGTATTCTATAGTATTCAAATTAATAGATAAATAAGTGATGAATAAGGGGTTTAGTGGATGCGACAAATTAATTATCAAAATTGGATTAATTACTTGAACTAATTTATTATAACATTTATAATATTTACATTTATAGATAGCTAGTGGGTTAATAAGGGTTCGGTGAATGCAACACGGATATAAAAATTTATTATTGGACTAATTAATTAATAGATTAATTAGATTATCTAACTATAAATAATATTTGTAGTATTTAAATTCATAGATAAGTAGTGGGTTGACATGGAGTTTAGTGGATGTGATGAAAGTATAAAAATTTATTGCTGAATAAATTAATTTAAATTATTAATAATTTTAAAAAATATTTATAATTATAATATTTAAATTTATAGATAAGTAGTGGTTGGATAAATGGTTCATTGAGTGTGACGAAGGTACAAAAATTTATTAATGAATTAATTAATTATTATATCAATTACATTATCTAATTATAAATAATATTTATAATATTTACATTTATAGATAACTAATGGGTGGATAAAGGGTTCACCAAGTGCGCCTAGGATATAAAAATTTATTATTGGACTATTTTATTAATAAATTAATTGTATTATCTATTTTTAAATAATATTTATAAAATTAAATATTTATAATATTTAAATTTATAGATATGTAATGGGTGGATAAGGGTAGGGATGTCAAAATGGGCCCGGCCCGTCGGCCTGGCCCGCCAAAAATAAGCGGACTGGGCTGGAATTTTTGGCCCGCCCACTTATGCAGCCCGCTGGGCTACATAGGTGGCGGGCCGGGCTAGTGACACTTTTTTTTTGTTAAAAGTGGAGGGTGAGAGTGCTTTTATAAAAAAATAATTGATAGGGCCTAACAAAAAATGCCTATACCAAACAAAAAAACATAAAAAAAGTTAGGCCCATAGTTAAAAATTCAATTTTTTGTATGGTGCAAAAAGCAAAATTAAATAAAAAAAGATAAATTTAAATTTTTTAATTGTTTTTTAATTATGCGGCGGGCTGATGGGCCGGCCCGTAGCCCGCCTAATTTTTAAAGTGACGGGCCGGACTAGCAAAACAAGCCCGCATTGTCTTGGCGGGTCGGGCTGGCCCGTTTTGCCACCCCTAGATAAGGGGTTTAGGGAGTGCGTCAAGAGTATAAAAATTTATTATCAGACTAATTAATTAATAGATTACTTATATTATCCATTTATAAATAATATTTATAACATTTGTAATATTTAAATTTACATAAGTAATGGGTTGATAAAGGGTTCATTGGGTGCAAGGAGGGTATAAAAATTTATTATCTGGAATTGAAATTATTTGATTAATTAGGTGAACTAATTTTAAAAAATATTTATAATTATAATATTTAAATTTATCGATAAGTAGTGGATGTGTAAGGGGTTCAGTAAGTGTGACGAGAGTATAAAAATTTAATATTGAATTAAATAATTAATAGATTAATTATATAATCTAATTACAAATAATATTTACAATATTTAAATTTACCGATAAGCAACAGGTGGATAAGGGGGACAGTGAGCGTGAGGAGGGTATAAAAATTTATTATCGGATTTATTAATTTAAATTATTAGATCTATTAAGTGAACTAATTTTAAATAATATTTATAATATTTAAATTTATAGATAAGTAGTTGGTGTCTTCAACTTATAGCGCGATGCACAGAAGGAGTGATGACATAAATTGTATATAGAACTCTTAAAATTTGGGTTGGGGCCGAACTCATTACCAAAAACTAACTTGTACGATGAGGATTGTCATACCCTTATAAACTCAATGATAACCATATCAGTAATTGATGTGGGACTACCAACAAGAACATTGTGTTTTTTTTAACTATTTAAGTCTCATAGAAAATGTGTTATTGCCCACAAAATAATGTATTTAACTCTCTGAAAGTAGCAAGAATTAGATAACAGCATGGGAAAAGAAAATCATATGAGAGAGTTCAGACACGAGGAGAATTTCCCACACAATTTTCTGATCATTCCATTTAGTTATCCTGGGCATTATATAAGCCTCAGGTGGTTACAACTGAAATTAAACAAAAATCCAAATACATCAGTGAAAGGAAATAAAGCATAACGGTATCGTAATCCTTGAAAGATTCACTCCATGTGATAATCCCTCAGGTGACCTGGAGGGCAAATTACCCTTCTTGTCCTTCCATGTGCAACACTATCCGCAGCCGTAGTGGCACTGTTACTATGTGTGGTGTCATTAGTACTTGGGCCTGAAGGAGTGGGCTCTCTAATCGTAACATTTCCCCCCGGTTCAAGCTGCACCTTGTCCTCAAGGTGGTAGTGAGCTTGGATGTCGGCCCAAGATTCCCAAGTGGAGTCCTCAATGGGAGTCCCTTTCCATTGAACTAGGACTAGTGTTTGAGGGGAAGGAGTGGAGTTATCAGGCTTCCAACCTGATAATAGCAAGTGGTTCTAACACTGGTTGGGAATCTTCGAACTCCAATGTGAGTCGAGTAGAATGGGAAGGAGGGGAACCAAGGTGAGGTTTCAGGAAGCTGACATGGAAGACATCATGAATTTTGGATGTCGAAGGGAGCTCTAGGCGATATGCTACTAGGCCAATTTTTTCCACTACTTGAAAGGGTCCAAAGAAGTGTTTCTGAAGTTTCCCTGAATATCCCCTTGTAATAAAGGATTTTCAACGAGGTCGTAGGCGGACGTAAACCCAATCACCGACATCAAACTGGACTTCCCGACGATGAGCATCAGCCCAATGCTTTATTCTGGCTTGTGCTTTGGTCAGATTGGATTGTAACTTGCGAATAATCTTAGTGTGGTGAGAGAGTTCAGATTGAACAGCCTCATTGGAGGTGTCGGATAAAAGGAACTTCGGAATGGTGGGAGGTGGATGACCGTACATAACTTCAAATGGGGAGAAACCAGTAGAAGTGTTAGGTGTAGTATTGAAACACCATTCTGCCCAGGGAAGAAATTTGCCCCATAGTGAGGGACGATGATGAACAAAGCATCTTAAATATTGCTGCAATATCTTGTTAGCCACTTCCGTTTGCCCATCCGTTTGTGGGTGGTAGGTAGTAGACATGCGTAATTTGGTGCCTGATAAGCGGAATAACTCGTGCCAGAAATGGCTTAGGAAAATAGGGTCGCGATCAGAGATGAGGCTCTTAGGCAAACCATGGAGTTTGCAAACAATATTAGCAAACAATTCAGCAACTTTAAGGGCAGTAAAGTTCCGAGGTAACATACCGAAATGCGCAGCCTTAGAAAAACGATCGACGACTACCAGAATCACGGTATGGCCATGATAAGAAGGTAGGCCGATGATAAAATCAAGAGATAGGTCCTCTCAACAACGGGAAGGGAGTGGAATAGGCTGAAGGAGGCCTGCTGGTTTCTGCGCAGGAGTTGGTTTGCTTGCAAGTGGGGCATTGAGATGCAAATGCATGTACGTCCTTACGCATATCAGTCCAATAAAAATTTGCTTGTAACTTGCCCAGGGTTGAGGCAATGCCGCAATGGCCAGCAATGGGGGTTGAGTGGAATTCATGGAGCAGTAATGGAATAAAATCACAGTAGCTAGGTAGCCATATCTTCCCCTTGAAAATAATGAGGTTCTGTTAAAGTGAAAAGTCAGGGAAATGGTGATGCAGAGATTTTCCGAGACATGCCGCGAAAGTCAGAGTTATTAGCCAGCGAGTTCTTGAGATTGTGCAAGGAAATCCAACTGTGCCACCGAAAGAACTAAGATGGATCCAGAATGATGTTCGGGGAGTTCGGTTGGCAGACGAGACAAAGCATCAATAGCAGAATTGAGCTTGCCAGGGCGATATTGAATTTTAAAATCAAAACCGAGAAGTTTGATCAAATAATTCTGCTGATTTGGACTGAGGATATGTTGACTCAGAAGGTCCCTGATTGCTTTTTGATCGGTTTGGATGAAAAACTTGTGGCCAAGAAGATATTGGCGCCACTTTTGAACAGCAGTGGTAATGGCACATAGTTCCCTGATATAAGTGGAAGAATGTTGTAACTTGGTGCAAAATTGCTTGCTGAAGTAAGCAACAGGATGGCCTTGTTGTGTTACGATAGCACCCATGCCAGTTCCAGACGCATCGGTCTGCACAGTAAATGGTATATCAAACAATGGAGTTGCCAGTACTGGAGATTTGATCAGTGTTGTTTTAAGTTATTCAAAAGCAGCAGTAGCTGCATCAGTCCAGTGAAAACCATCTTTTTTGAGAAGAGTAGTATGAGGGCTAGCAATGACAGCGTAGTTGCGAACAAACCTTCTTTAAAACCCTGTGAGTCCAAGGAAACCCCGGAGAGATTTAAGTGACACTGGTAGAGGCCAATCCACGACTGCCTAAATCTTCGAGGGATGTGGCTGTAATCCAGAAGAAGAAACAATATGGCCCAAATAGGGAATGGAAGTCTGTCCAATGGAACATTTAGAACCTCTTAAGCAAAAATGACTATCAAGCAACAATTGAAATGTGTAGCGTAAGTGTCCTAGATGGGAATCCAAAGAAGGACTGTAAACAAGGATATTGTCAAAGAAGACAATGATAAACTTGCGGAGATGTGGTCGAAACAGATCATTCATTGTTGCTTGAAAAGTAGAAGATGCATTGCATAAACCAAAAGGCATCACCATGAATTCAAAGTGGCCATTATGAGTACGGAAGGCAGTCTTATGCACATCGGCGGGAGACATACGGATCTGATGAAAGCCAGACAAGAGATCCAATTTAGTGAACCAAGCTGCATGGCCCAACTCATCCAACAATTCCTCAACAGTTGGAATTGGGAATTTATCCTTAACAGTAACAGCATTCAGAGCCCTATAGTCAGAATCGCTATTGTCTGTCCTTTTTTTTAACCAGCAATACTGGTGAAGAGAAAGAACTAATGCTTGGCTTAATGAACCCAGAATCAAGCATCTTATGGACCTGCTGTTCGATTTCCTATTTTTGAAAATGTGGGTAACGGTAAGGGCGAACAGAGACGGGAGGGGTGTTGGGGTGTAGGTTGATATGGTGGTCAGTAGGGCGAGGTGATGGTAAGGACGAGGGAGGAAGGAAGAGGGTAGTATAGTGATGGATAAGGACAAAAAGATGAACAAGGAAAAAACTCACCATTACCTACCATGACCCGTAATGGAATGGGAGTGGGCTCCAAAGGAAGATGCAGGAATTGGGCCACGCGGGTTTGAATGAAATTATGGGTTGCCTCGTTATCCACTAGGATCTGAACCTTGTATCCATTTAGAGACCCAGTAAGGCGAAATGTGCGTGGGGTCCAATGTCCCGAAAGAGCATGGAGGCTAATGAGGCCCGCCTCGAGTGGGACGTCTTCCGGTTCCTGTAGATCGACGACATCAAGATCTTGGGATATGGCGTTAACATCGGACGCGACCAAGAGCAGGAACTTCGGTTTACAGCGGTGACCACGGGTATAACTGTCGTCGCAGAAGTAACAAAGGCCTTTATCGCAGCAGTCTTGCATTTTAGATTCGGTTAGGCGGCGAATGGGAAGTTTAGTGGGAGGTGTGGGTAATAGTGGTGGTAGTGGTTTTGGGGATTGGGTCGGGTTGGAAGAAGAAGGTTGTGGGAGTGAAGGGAGGGATGGTGGTTTGGTAGGAAATTGGTGAAAGGGGGAAATAGATTTGGACTTATCCTCTTGAAGTTTGGGAAATGAAATTGCTTGAGATAAATCGGTGGGTTGGAGGGCTAACACCTCACGGCGGAGGTGGGGTTTGAGGCCCGCCATGAAACAACTGAGATAGAAGCTAGAGGGACAGACAGTGATGCGATTAGAGATAGTTTCAAACTCAGAGAGATAGTCTTGCAGGGTGAAAGTTTGGGATAGCTTACAGAGTGCCGCAACGGGGTCTTCGAACTTAGATGGAGCACAGCGCAATTCTAGGGCTCGAAGAAAAGCATCCCAAGAAGTGATAAGGCCATTATTGTGCATCCACTGGAACCATGCCAGAGCAGGGCCTTCCAGATAAAAGGAAGCAAGTTGAACGCGCTGGTCCAGAGGCGTTTGATGATAATAAAAAAAACTGGGTGATTTTGAAGAGCCAGCCCAAGCGTCAGAACCATCAAAAGTGGGTATAGTGAACTTAAGAGAACGAGGAACTGACGGACCGAATGACGGTGGGTCCTGAGACATCTTGGCCTCCAAGGAGCTAGTTCGGTCAGCAATATCAAGAAGGGTATTGGAGAGATTGGCCTGAGCAGTCAGGATCTGTTATCACCCATAATGAGAGGTAGAGAGCGAGCAATGAAAGCAGCAAGAATTAGATAACAACAGGGGAAAAGAAAATCAGATGAGAGAGAGTTCAGACACAAGGAGAATTTCCCACACAATTTTCTGATCATTCCATTTACTTATTCGGGGCATTATATAAGCCTCAGGTGGTTACAACTAAAATCAAACAAAAATCCAAATACAACAGTGAAAGGAAATAATGCATAACGGTATCGTAATCTTTGAAAGATTCACTCCATGTGATAATCCCTCAGGTGACCTGGAGGGCAAATTACCCTTCTTGTCCTTCCATGTGAAACACTATCCGCAGCCGTAGTGGCACTGTTACTCTGTGTGGTGTCATTAGTACTTGGGCCTGAAGGAGTGGGCTCTCTCATCGTAACACTCTCTAATTTGAGGATTTATGGTTATAATAACTCTTTGATTCTCCAAAACAAACATTATAAGGCATGTTTGTTTTAAATTCCATTTTGGTCAAAATCACTTTTGACCAAAGTTAAAATTATTTGTTTTCATTAGATCGTCTTGGTCTCTGTGCATCAATAATCTCAATCATTAATATTTACCTCGTTTTATATATTTTTCACTTCTCATTCTACTAAAATATAAATCAAACGGGCCCATAATCATTTGATTTGACAAAAGAAGAACATAAAAATTTAGATGCAAAAATCACAATTAATAAGAACAAAAAATAATTTAAAGCAATGAAACTGCTCTATGACCTACTTTCCTTATCTCTAGTGTTGTAACATGTGCAATGCAAGGGGATAAATTATTAGTTTATCAATACTAATTAATTATTTTAAAGTTTACTTTGTTTTGATATATAATTTTTCTATATTTAATGTTTAAATAGTAAAAATTATGTTGATTTAACTATTTAAAGAACAAATATAAAAAATAAAAATAAAGAGCAATTTAAAGTTTAAAGAGTACAAAATGTATCGGCTTTTGCTAGCTATTAAATTTTGATAAGTTTGTGGTCTAAGTAAATAAATATATTATCAAATTTAGACACAGGATTTTTGTTGGAATACTTATAAGAACATCTAAAGAAAAATTAATAAAGTTCCTGCTAAATGGTTGCTATACCACGAAGGTAGAATGCTCAAAAGGAAAGCAATGAAAATTTTCATGGCTATGATCCGCAGAGGCGGAGGGTAGTTGTCCCCTAGGGATCACTTGGCCACCGTATCGCAAAAAAACAAATATTTTCATGTATCTATAATTTTACCAAATCTACACCATATTAATTAAACATTCTCCACGTTTCTTGCATTAACACAGTGATACTCCAAAATCTTAATTAGAAATCCTCATTGTTTTACTCTAAACATAATTTTCCACCACAAAATTTCATTTTTCATTGCAACCTCATGAACGAGTTTATTTTTATATAAAAAAGAATCATGTCTAGGTAAGGGCAGGGAGAGTAGAGTAGAAGACACCGCTTTCATGCATCACGCATTCAACATATAACTTTTCATTTTTCATAATGTAAGATGAATAACAATGAAATGGTTAAAGCAATAGGAGAAAATTGTACACCTCAATTTTCCTTGTTTGTTATTGCTGGTCTTCTTCACTTGTTTCCATAGAGTTAGGAAGTAGTGATAAGAGACTCTCTCTATACAAACCACTTTGTAAATTTCCAATGTAATACTTTTCATACGAGAGACATTCAAGCCGCTCGCCTTTGTCATTAAATTTCTCTAGTTTTCCAAACATATTAGATCCAAGAGTTTCACCACCTTTAGTGATGCCTAAAGATGAAAAGAGATTCTGATGAATGCTATGAGTAGACATGACAACAGACATAATCCAAGACGACAAAATTTTATATTCTTTCATCACCTATATTTGACCCTTTGCATAGCTATGGACATCACAACAAAGACTTAAACATCCTCCCATTGCTCTTAAGCTATACAGGTGCAGTTTATCTAACCAATCATTAGTTAAAACACTTGGCAGCGAAATCTTTGATAAACTCCTTTCTATCAAATCAAAGGCAATAATCACTGAAACCCTTTTACCGTGAGAGAAAATCAACCAATAAAGTGCCCCTTCAAAAGCAACCAATCTCTAGCTCTTAACCCAATATCCTTATACATAACATTAACAGCCTCTCTAGTGTTCCATGAATTGGTTTTCAAGGTGAAAAATGAGATCCTAATTGGCGTTTGGACATCGTCAAGAACATTTCGAGGCTTGAACGTGTAGTCAAAGAACATATAAATTATCAAGTAGTCATCAGTTGATGTGTCATATCCAAAGCCATAATGAAAATTATGCATTAATCGATGAGAGCTTGATATACACTTATTGAAACCGATTGATGGATTCCAAACAAAGAGATCAACAATGTAGTAGTTTCAAAGCACAAACCCTCGACAAGAACCTAAAATGGAATGGAAACTACGGTGAAGTGTTGATGGAGGAGGAAGACGGAGGTGCAAAGTAGCATAGGCATCTTTGAGAGATGCCTCTGTATCAATTGATTAACAAAATCATCATTGATATATCTAAGAAGAAGACGATGAGAGGGTGCAACAGCTAGGTCAAAATGCAAGCAAATTGGGAATCAGAAAGAAGTGAGAGCAATGACTTACACAGATTTGAAAGGCAAGAAAGATCTAACTGGCAACCTCAATAAAATTTCAATTACCAACTCGTGAGGAAGAGAGGGAGTGTGCTTCTTGCTCTTCTCATTGTTCTTCATTTTCTCACCCTAGCTTCTCTTGTTTATGCTTTAGTAGTAGATAAAAAGACAAACACAATTAGAAGTAGGAGGTTAGGTTTTTATCTTTTATGTACATCGAGGTAAGCTTTTCCTTTTGGCCTGGGCATCATGCATCCAAATAGTGGCCATTTAGATTTGCACCACTTTTCTTTACAGGTTTGCAACACCTTTTTTTTTCAAACGAGATTTATTTTTGGACAATAAAGGAGTATTTTTTTTAATATGTATAAACTTATTTGGAAAAAATATATATGAAAATATAAATTTGTTAAAACATATTTACTTCCATTAGATTATCTCGATTTATGTGCATCAATAATCTTAACAATTAATTTATACCTCGGTTTATATGTTTCTTACTTCTCATTCTACTAAAATCTATATGAAATGAGCCCATAATAATTTGATTTGACAAAAGAAGAACATAAAAATTTAAATGCAAAAGTCACAATTAAAAAAAACAAAAGATAATTTAAAGCAATGAAAGTGCTCTATGACTTACTTTCCTTATCTCTAGTGTTGTAACATGTGCAATGAATTGGGATAAATTATTAGTTTATCATTCCTAATTAATTATTTTAAAGTTTACTTTGTTTTGATATATAATTTTTCTATATTTAATGTTTAAATAGTAAAAAATATGTTGATTTAACTATTCAAAAAACAAATATAAAAAATAAAAATAAAGAGCAGTTTAAAGTTTAAAGAGTACAAAATGTATCGGCTTTTGCTCAATCGCTATTAAGTTTTGATAATTTTTTGGTCTAAATAAATAAATATATTATAAAATTTAGACACAGATTTTTGTTGGAATACTTATAAGAACATCTAAAGAGAAATTAATAAAGTTTCTGCTAAATGAAGGCTATACCACGAAGACAGAATGCTCAATAGGAAAGCAATGAAAATTTTCATGGCTATGATCCGTAGAGGCGAAGGGTAGTTGTCCCCTAGGGGGCACTTGAACACTGTATCGCAAAAAAAAAATCATATATATATATATATAATTTTACCAAATTGCCCTCTATTATTTTCTTAGACGACCCTCCTATCATATTTAATTTTGAAATTGCTAAAAGATATTACTTATATACAAGTTATAATAGTACTGAATCACTTATTTATTTTAAAATGTATACGAACTCTCTTTTATATTTTAATTTGAGTAAATACACAAATTAGTCCCCTAGATTGTAGGAGGGTTCCATTTTAATTCTTAACTTTATCAAAATTTCACTTCAGTCTTTGACTTTTATAAGATCGTTCGTATTAGTCTTTCATTGTATAAAAAATTAGTTAATTCAGTCTTGACTTATAAAAAGATCAGTCACTTTAGTCCATAGTGGACTAAAATGAATGGTATTTTACAAAGTTAGGGACTAAAAAGAAATTTTCATATAATCAAGGATTAAAATAAGTTACGCTAACAAATTGAGGGCCTAAAGTGGTGGTTCACTCAATTTAATTTCCATAAAAATGATTTGTGCATGTCTTATTTATAAGAATAAATAAAATTGATAAATTCAAAAAAGTTTAATTGATTTAGATGATTGTTGGATGTCACTGGCTTAATCAAATCACGAATTTTCTACCATATAGGTTTAACCTAGTGGAAGTATGTTAAGCCCAATAGTTGAGAATGTGTGCAAGGGCCCTCACTTCACTAGGAGGTCATTATCTAGATTCCTGCAAGAAACATTCCCTTAGGAAAGATGTTTATCTATGTCGCTTTAACCTTTGTAATTATGAAATTTTCCCTCTATAGTTTTTTTTTTCTTATAAAGAAAATGATGAATTTTCTTAAACGTTTTAATTATCAATGTAATTTATGTTAACAAGTATACTTATATTTTACTTAAGTAAAAATTAAATTTTAATTTTTAATATATTAATTTTAATCTTTATGTCTGCTTTTTCCCCTCCCTCCAAAAAAATTATCGTTTAACTCTACCCCAAATGATCCGGTTCCAACATATATGAATAACTCTATACCCATATTATGAAGTTCAAGGTGCTCCTAGTCATGACAATTTTTTGAGTGGCATTCAAGGTGCTTCTAATTTTTATTTTTTTTAAAAAAAAATAATAAAGGATAGCAAAATGCAATCAAAGAGATGAAATCATACATTGCGGGTTTGGAAGATAGAAACCTATCAGGCTTATAACCTTAACTTCCAACCTCCATTTCTTAGCTTTGTACACCAAATAATGCATATCAAAGATAAAGTCATACATTATATATAACCATGATCAAAACAATAAATTATCTTCACAGCCAATGTTTCTTTAGTGTGTGTGACCCACGCAACATGAGACATATTCATGTATGAATTAAGAAATTTATCTTAATCTTGTAAATAACAAAAAAGATATCATAATACAATAGAGTTACAAATGCTTGAAAAAAAAAACAAATATAAGTCACACAACAAAGTACTCATAATATAGATATTTGTTAGCTTGTAGTTAAAAGTAACGCCAATGAAGAATGTTTCTAATTTTATAGTTTTCAATCATGATTTGTTAAATATTAAAATATATTTTGAGAAATTTTCATCCACATGCGATGAATGAAGATAAATTAGTTTACAATTTATACTTAATTTTTGAAATTATTTTTTTTTTCTAATATGTTGTTTGAGTAGACATACAATTGCTATATAACTTTAAGGTTCAAAGATGTAGGAAATGGATATTTTGCGGGAAGGAAATCAATGTGGACATCCTTGCCATGGAAGCTTTGTGTGGCTAGTAGGAGTTCGTAGTTCTTAAGACCCAACTTCTGTTTCTATAGCTCTTTTAGTTTATAAGCACAGTGTTTCCTAGAGACTTATAGTTCTTTTTCTTTCTGTCTTTAGTTTCATTCATTCACAAAAAAAAAATTGAGTTGTTTTTCAATTAATTAAAATATAGAAAAAATTATAAAATAAGCACTTATTATTATAGAACTAAATATAAATGGTTTCTAATTTTAATAATAATCATTAAAGTGTTTACTACTTTTTTAACAACAAAATTATTATAAGTCAGTCAGGGTTTGTAGAAGTGGTAAGGAAAGAAAATCCATTCTACCTCGTCATGATGAGTCCCATGGGCATTCCCCCATGGAGATCCCTTTGCGCCTAAGGACTACATGAGTAGCTACAATTGGAAAAGATTGCTAGTGGTTTATGCTTGTGTAGTAATCCTTTAGGTTGGACCTCTACTATAGTGACATGCTACTGGCGCCGTCTGCTCCGTAGTGTTAGCGGTGCGCCCGCTTCTTGCATTTTCTCCATAAAAAAAATTTAAATGTAATTAAACATGCCAACTCTTAATGTATATGTTTTAATAAATTTATATTTTCCAAATGAATGTTATACATACTAAAAAAATACTCATATTTTGTCCAAAAATAAATCTCGTTTGAAAAAAGAAAGCAGGTGTTGCAAACCTGTAAAGACAGGTGGTGCAAATCTAAATGGCCACTATTTGAATGCATGATGCCCTGACCAAAATGAAAAGCTCACCTCGATGGACTGAAAAGATAAAAACCTCACCTCCTACTTCTAATTGTCTTTGTCTTTTTATCTACTACTAAAGCATATACAAGAGAGGGTAGGGTGAGAAAATGAAGAACAACTATGAAAGTGAGAAGCTCACTCCCTCTCTTTCTCAAACAAGAAAAATCAGAGAAAAAGGAACAAAATAGAAATCAAACTTTATTGATTCACTACAAATTGAAATTACAAAGGAGAAGCTCGTATTTATAGCTTCAGAAAGTAACTGCTACTAGATGATATGAAACTAACGGTAGCTACCTAATGCTGACATGGAAATAACATAAAAGCTAATTCTAATGAAGTATTTAACTATCCTTGCCATTACATTTATAGCCCTCCTCACGCACAGGATTGGAACATGTTGATCAATCCAATCTTGCTAAGAAATCGAATAAAAGAAGTAGTGCCAAGGGATTTACTAAAGCCATCTGCCACTCGTTGAGAACTAGAAACCGGAATTAAACGCACGAGTCCTTCACGAGTCTTGTCTCGAAAAATATGACAATCGATCTCCAAATGCTTTGGTTTTCATGGAAAGTAGGATTAGCAGCATTGTAGAGAGCACTTTTGTTATCACAATAAAGCACATATTGAAGTGTAGGCTGAAGATGAAGATCACGAAGAAGATAGTGAAGCCATTGCAATTCACAAATAGTTGAAGCCAAAGCTCTAGTTACTCAAAAGACGACCAATTAAACGACGATACTTAGGAGGATCATGATAAGGAGCACTATCATCTTGTTGTAATCGAAAATGGTGATCAGAAGGAGTCTTACTTGGCTTACAGTGTAACATATTAGTTTCCTTAAGCAAATTAAGACAATATTGGCATTGACGGAGAGAATATCCTTTGCTAGAATGAGCAGTTTCTAGTCCCAGAAAAAATTTCAACTTGCCAAGATCATTGATACCAAAATTCTGATTAAGAATATTCTTAAGTTGGGAAAACTGATCCAAAGAAGTGTCTGCAAGAATGATGTCATTGACATAAATGAGAACCGCCAGGAAAGAACCATAAGCTTCTCATGCAACTTCAGGGATGCATGTTTTAAATCATATAAAGATTTGTGTAGCTTACAGACCCTTGGAGAATCAGAATCTGAGATTTGAACACCTTGTGGTACTGTCATATACACATCTTCACTATGATCTCCGTGCAAAAAGGCATTATTCACTTCTAACTGGTGCACATGCCAATTCTTCACAGCTGCACCCCCGAGTAAAATCCTTAATGTGGTTAGTTTGGCTACAGGAGAAAACGTATCAAAGTAGTCAACCCCTTCAATTTGAGTGTACCGTTTAGCAACCAAATGTGCCTTGTATCTCTCCAAACTTCCATTTGCTTTCAAGTTAACCTTGTAGACCCATTTACACCCAATAGGAGTCACATCCTTTGGCAAATCCACAATGAACCATGTTTTATTAGCAGTCAAGGCATCTAACTCTTTCTGCATTGCTTCTTGCCATTCAATTGACTTGATTGCTTCAGAATAATTCTTAGGTTCTTGATAATCAAAAAGGGCTAAGCTAAAAATTGTATGTTCATGAGACAAATTAGCATAATTGACCACCTTCTCAATAGGATGTCTCACTGTGGCAAAGGAACCGTGATAATCATTAAGATAACTTGGTCTATTAATATGCTTGGTAGATCTGCGAGGAACATGAGGTGCAGAGGAAACAACTTCTAAATTACTAGGTAAATCAGGAGTTAAAGGAGAATCAGCACACTTGGTTGAATGAGTTCAGTGACGGGAGAAAATAACTTAGGAGAATTAGCAGGTTCAGCATAAATTGGACAGAAATCACCATCATAAAAGGAATCCTGACAATGTGTCATGATCTCATCGGTGTCTTCTTCATGATGCAACAAAGACAAATTATCCCTGTAGAATTAGGACGGTTATAAGGAAAAATATGCTCCTCAAAGGAAGCATCTCTGGAAACTAATACAGCCCCACAATCAATGTCATATACTACATATCATTTAACTCTAGCTCTATATCCTAAGAATACACACTTAGCTTGCAAGTCAAATTTCTTTCCATGTCCTGCAAGGGTATAAACATAGTAAAGAATTCCAAACACCTTAATTAAATCATAATCTGCCACTGCTTGATAAATTAATTTGTAAGGTGTCTTGTTTTGAATTATGGAAGAAGGAATTCTATTTATTATAAAGATAGTATAGGCCACACTACATAATTTTAGAGCTTCTTAGGCAACTTAGATTGAATTAAAAGAGCTCTAGCAACACTCAAAATGTGTTGATGCTTGCGTTCTGCTCTACCGTTCTGTTGAGGCCTTTTCACACAACTTAATTGGTGAATAATTCCTTTCTTAGCAAATAGATGAACAAGATTAAATTTCTTACCATAATCACTGCGAATAATCTTAACTTTCTTCTCAAACTGCGCTTCTACCATAGAAATAAGTTTCTCTACTTGAAATTGAACTTGTGACTAGCTTTGTAACATGACAACCCATGTGTATCTACTGTGGTCATCAAGAATTTTTAAAAAGTGCTTTTGATTATGTATGGAAGGCACTAAAAATGGTCCCCAAATGTCCATATGCAACAATTCAAAAGGACTACTAGCTCTATTATTACTAATTGGAAATGGTACATGCTTTTGCCTTGCAAAATGACAATTAGGCTGCTTCTCCACTCTCAAATAGAAAACACCATTAATCATATCACCCAAACCAATCATCCTCGAAAGTGAGTCCTGTATCAAATAACTAACAGAAACTGTAATTGAGCAGTATCCATTAACTTTGATAGAGATATCAGATTAAAACTGAAATCATGAAGATATAGAACTTCCTCCAATGTAAGTGCTTTTGTGATATTAACTGTGCCTCAGCAAGTATAATAGAGCCATTTTGCAATTTGACTTGTATTGGTGCAATGGATTTATAAGCAGTGAACAAATCAAGGTTGCAACAAATGTGATCTGTTGCACCAGAATCAAATATCCACACAGCTTCAGTAGATGTTTTAGGGAAAAGAATCATTTTACCTGTTTCAGCAGCATCAGGTAGTGTTGAACTAGTGACTTTCATTACTTGATTGGCCATGTGTGGTGCAACTTGCTTAGAGTTCTGCAAAAGAGTCAACAAGCTTTTGTATTCTTCCTTGGTAAAAGAGGGAACATCACCCTTCTTGCTCACTGTCTCAACATCATCAACTTCAATTTGGAGCTCTGATACCATCAAATGAGAAAAATCAGAGAAAAAGGAATAAAATATAAATCAAATTTTATTGATTCACTACAAATTGAATTTACAAAGGAGAATCTAGTATTTATAGCTTTACAAAGTAACTGCTACAAGAAGAAATGAAACTAACTGTAACTGCTTAATGCTGGCTATTTAACCATCCTTGCCATTACATTTACACTTTCTCAGGAGCTGATAATGGAAATTCTATTGAGATTGCCAGTGAGATTTGTCTTGCATTTCAAATGTGTGTGTAAGTCATGGCTCTCACTTCTTTCTGATTCCCAATTTGCTAAATTGCATTTTAACCTAGCTGCAGCACCCTCCCATCGTCTTCTTCTTAGATATAGCAATGATGATTTTGTTGAATCAATTGATACAGAGGCATCTCTCTGCACTTCCGTCTTCCTCCTCCATCAACCCTTCCCGGTAGTTTTTGTTCAATTTTAAGTTCTTGTTGAGGGTTTGTGCTTTTAAACTACTACAACTGTGATCTCTTTGTTTGGAATCCATCAAGGTTTACATAAATGTTATCAAGCTCTCATCAGTTAATGTACAATTTTCATTAGGGCTACTCGGTAATTTATATGCTCATTGACTACATGTTAAAGCCTCGTAATGTTTTTGACGATGTCCAAATGCAAACTAGAATCTCATTTTTCTCCCTGAAAATCAATTCATGGAAAACCATGGAGGCGGTTAATGTCATGTATAAGGATAATGGGTTAGTGGCTGCTAGAGATAGGTCGCTTTTGAATGGGGCACTTCTTTGGTTGGTATTCTCTCATGATAAAAGAGTTCTGGTGATTATTGCCTTTGATTTGATAGATAGGATTTTATCATAGATTCCCCTCCAAGTGTTTTAACCAATGAATGGTTAGATAAACTACATCCGTATAGCTTGAGGGTAATGGGAGGATGTTTAAGTCTTTGTTGTGATGTCCATGGCCGTGTAGAGGCTCAAATACGGGTGATGAAAGAATATAAAGTTTTGTCGTCTTGGACTATATCGTTGTCATGTCTACTCATAGCATTCATCATCAGAATCTCTTTTCACCTTTATGCATCACTAAAGGTGGTGAAAATCTTGGATGTAATATGCTTGGAAGAATAGAGAAATTTAATGACAAAAGCGAGCTGCTTAAATGTCTATCCTATGTAAAGTATGACATTGAAAATTTACAAAGTGGTTTGTATAGAGAGTGTCTCTTATCGCTACTTCCTAACTCTAAGGAAACAAGTGAAGATGACCAACAGTAACATACAAGAAAAATCCAGGTGTACAATTTTCTCCTATCACTTTAACCATTTAATTGTTATTCATCTAAAATTATGAAAAATTAAAAGTTATATGTTGAATGTGTGATGCATGAAACCAGTGGCTTCTACTCTACTCTCCCTGCCCTGCCCCTTCTTACCTAAATATGATTCTTTACTATATAAAAATCAACTAGTTCATGAGATTCCAATGAAAAATGAAATTTGGTGGTGGAAAATTATGTTTAGAGTAAAACAATGAGGATTTCCAGTTAAGATTCGGAGTATCACAATGTTAATGCAAGAATTATGGAGAATGTTTAATTAATATGGTTTACATTTGCAATAAGCTCTTGTTTTCTATAGGCCATTCATTTGTAGCAAACAGCTTAGCACTAGGGAGATACTGTTATACTGGTCTACTGTGGGTATGGTTTACACCAAAATTGATTGATATTAGTATAGATAAATAGGTAGTCCTATGTCTTAGAACTCCCTAACAAACTATACTAATATACTTTTCTCTTCATGAAGTTTTGGCTTCAGTTGAAGGAAGATAGGCAAAACTTCAGTTGGTTTTATGCATTTTGCTATCGGTTGCTGAGATGTATTTGATTGTAGTGATTGTTTTTGTGTTTTGAATTGGATTGGAAAGTCTTACTAAACATACTTACTTTGTATTTTTTTTTCTATAGATCAGATACTCCTACATGTAGTGGAAGCTTTGCAGTTGAATGTCAAACTAAATTATTCTATCACTTTCCTTTTTTCTTTCTTGTTTGTCCTACTTTCTACCGGAGGTGCCTCCCCTTGAGGTGAGATCCTATCTAGCAATTAAGCTCAGTATAAGCTAGACTCTTTGGCAAAATGAAAAAATGTACTTAAAAATGAACACAAGTACTAAATCAAATTGAACATATTCCTTACCATCATTGTACTCCACATTCTTGCAAGGATGCAAAGTGTTATCATTGCACAACTAAAATTGGAACTCTTTTTGTCATAAGCTTTAAGGATTTGTGGTTTTTTTCCCCAAAGCATTAAAATCATATCAAGAGATGGTAATTAGTGAATTTAGGTACTCATTAAGACAAAGGTTATTTACATGAACCTGCCATGAGATAATCATGTAACACACATCTTAATCTACATTTTTGTTTGAAGCATTGCACTGTACAATCTAACCAATATTACATTTCTAGAACAATTCAAGGATTGAGATTTTATTATTAATAATAATTTACAAGTCTGTAGCACTAAGATGACCATATCTTAAATTTATTACTAATACCTTAATTAATGATGTGTAAATTCTTTCAAAAACAAGACTCCTGGATCAAAATCCGTTGTTACATATTATTATTATGCCATATGTTTAAAATTTCCAAATCTGCTTCCCCTTTCATCTTAACGCCATTAACACTTAACCTAACCAACTTGATCTCCCCTTCAATGCGCTACAATTTCTCTCCCAAATTGTACCACAATTTCGTGCTTCACAGTTTCAATTCATCATTTTCATTCTACCAATTCTTTATATCCTCCCTATTAGATCTGAAATGATTCTTTGAAACTCTATGTACAAACAAAGACATCAACATCTCAAGCCAGAAACAATTCTCACAACATCAAGGCAATCCATGTGAAAGGCATGATTGCACACAACATGGTCGAATGGTTCCTTCAAACACGGTGAAGAAACCTTGGTTGCAGAAAATAAGGAGATAAAGTGGCTTCCTGGAGATTTATAGGAACTCTAAAAAGAGATGAAGAGGAAGGCCTTTGCATAACAAACCATAATAGTCTTGTCACAAGTGCATAGACTTGAATGGAACCCGAGACATGAGGAAGAGGTGCATGAGAAAAAGTTACAATGGATAATGTTAAAATGGAAGAAAGATGATTTCGAAATTAAAAATGATGTGACCAAAACATGATTGGTGTAATAGGAATGTGTAATAATATTATGTAACAGATTTTGATCCAATAGTCTTGTTTATGAAAGAATTTACACATCATTAATTAATGCATTAGTAAAAAATTTAAGATATGGATCGTCTTAGTACTTCAGTCTTGTAAATTATTATTATTAATTGTATAATCTCAATCCTTAGATTGTCTTTGAAATATAATGATGGTTAGATTGTACGGTGCAATGCTTCAAACAAAGTTGTAGATTGAGATGTGTGTTACACGGTTATCTCATGGAAGGTTAATGTAAATAACAAAAATAACATTTGTCTTAATAAGTTCCTAAATTCACTAAATACCATCTCTTGATAAGATTCTAAAGCTTTAGGAAAAAAAAATCCTTAAAGCTTATCACAAAAAGAGTACCAAATTTAGTTGTGTAATGATAACACTATGCATCCTTACAAGAATGTGGAGTACAATGATAGTAAGGAATGTGTTAAATTTGATTTAGTACTTGTGTTCATTTTTAAGTACTTTTTTTCATTTTGCGGAAGAGTCTAGCTTACGCTGAGCTTCATTGCTAGATAAGATCTCACCTCCAGGGGAGGCACCTCCAGTAGAAAGTTGGACTAATAAGAAAGAAAAAATGAAGGTGATAGAATAGATCATTTAGTTTTCTAGGGAATTCTAAGACATAGACAATCTATTTATCTATACTAATATAAATAAATTTTGGTGCTAACCATTCTAGCATTAGATAAATATAACATTATCTCCCTAGTGCTAAGCTTTCTGCTACAAACATTTGAAGGAAAAATAAGTCAACAAGGTGTATATAAAATTATTGCATAATAAATGGCTTGCAGAAAGCAAGTGCTTATTGCGAATGTACACCATATTAATTAAACATTCTCCATGTTTCTTGCATTAACACTGTGATACTCCAAAATCTTAAATAGAAATCCTCATTGTTTTACTCTAAACATAATTTTCCACCACAAAATTTCATTTTTCATTCCAATCTCATGAACCAGTTTATTTTTATATAAAAAAGAATCATGTCTAAGTAAGGGGCAGGGCAAGGGGAGTAGAGTAGAAGACACCGCTTTCATGCATCACGCATTCAACATATAACTTTTCATTTTTAATAATGTAAGATGAATAACAATGAAATGGATAAAGCGATAGGAGAAAATTGTACACCTGAATTTTCCTTGTTTGTTACTGCTGGTCTTCTTCACTTGTTTCCTTAGAGTTAGGAAGTAGCGATAAGAGACTCTCTCTATACAAACCACTTTGTAAATTTCCAATGTCATACTTTGCATACGAGAGACATTCAAGAAGCTCGCCTTTGTCATTAAATTTCTCTAGTCTACCAAGCATATTAGATCCAAGAGTTTCACCACCTTTAGTGATGCCTAAAGATGAAAAGAGATTAGGATGAATGCTATGAGTAGACATGACAGCAGACATAATCCAAGACGACAAAATTTTATATTCTTTCATCACCCATATTTGAGCCTATGCACAGCCATGGACATCACAACAAAGACTTAAACATCCTCCCATTGCCGTCAAGCTATACAGGTGCAGTTTATCTAACCGTTCATTGGTTAAAACACTTGGTAGCGGAATCTCTGATAAACTCCTTTCTATCAAATCAAAGGCAATAATCACTGGAACCCTTTTACAGTGAGAGAAAACCAACCAATGAAGTGCCCCTTCAAAAGCAACCCATCTCTAGCTACTAACCCAAGATCCTTATACATAACATTAAGAGTCTCCCCGGTGTTCCATGAATTGGTTTTCATGGTGAAAAATGAGATCCTAATTGACGTTTGGACATCGTCAAGAACATTACGAGGCTTGAACTTGTAGTCAAACAACATATAAATTACCAAGTAGTCATCACTTGATGCGTCATATCCAAAGCCATAATGAAAATTATGCATTAACCGATGAGAGCTTGATATACACTTATTAAATCCAATTGATGGATTCCAAACAAAGAGATCACCAATGTAGTAGTTTCAAAGCACAAACCCTCGACAAGAACCTAAAATGGAATGGAAACTACGATGAAGTGTTATGGAGGAGGAAGACGGAGGTGCAAAGTAGCAGAGGCATCGTTGAGAGATGCCTCTGTATTAATTAATTAACAAAATCATCATTGATATATCTAAGAAGAAGACGATGCGAGGGTGCAGTAACGAGGTCAAAATGCAATTTAGCAAATTTGGAATGAGAAAGAAGAGAGAGTCATGACTTACACACAGATTTGAAAGGCAAGACAAATCTCACTGGCAACCTCAATAGAATTTCAATTATCAACTCGTGAGGAAGAAAGGGAGTGTGCTTCTCGCACTTCTAGTTGTTCTTAATTTTCTCACCCTAGCCTCTCTTGTCTATGCTTTAGTAGTAGATAAAAAGAAAAAGACAATTAGAAGTAAGAGGTTAGGTTTTTATCTTTTCAGTACATCGAGGTAAGCTTTTCTTTTTGGCCAGAGCATCATGCATCCAAATAGTGGCAATTTAGATTTGCACCACCTTTCTTTACAGGTTTGCAACACCTTTTTTTTTTTTCAAACGAGATTTATTTTTGGACAATAAAGGAGTATTCTTTTAATATGTATAAATTTTATTTGGAAAAAATATATATGAAAATTTTAATTTTGTTAAAACATATTTACTTCCATTAGATCATCTCGGTTTCTGTGCATCAATAATATCAACCATTAATTTTTCACGCGGTTTATATGTTTTTCACTTTTCTTTCTACTAAAATCTAAATCAAACGGGCTCATAATCATTTGATTTGACAAAAGAATTAAATAAAAATTTAGATGCAAAAATCACAATTAATAAGAACAAAAGATAATTTAAAGCAATGAAGCTCTTCTATGACTTACTTTCCTTATCTCTAGTGTTGTAACACGTGCAATGTAATAGGATAAATTATTAGTTTATCATTCCTACTTAATTATTTTAAAGTATAATTTGTTTTGATATATAATTTTTCTATATTTAATGTATGTTTAAATAGTAAAAAATATGTTGGTTTAACTATTTAAAAAAACAGATATAAAAAATAAAAATAAAGAGCAAATTTAAAGTTTAAAGAGTCCAAAATGTATTGGCTTTTGCTCGCTATTAAATTTTGATAGTTTTTGGGTCTAAATAAATAGATATATTATCAAATTTAGACACAGGTTTTTTGTTGGAATACTTATAAGAACATCTACAGAGAAATTAATAAAGTTTTTGCTAAATGGTTGCTGTACCACGAAGGCAGAATGCTCAATAGGCAAGCAATGAAAATTTTCATGGCTATGATCTGTAGGGGCAGAGGGTAGTTGTCCCGTAGCTAGGGGGCACTAGGCCACCGTATCGTAAAAAAATATATTTATTTTCATGTATATATAATTTTACCAAATGACCCCCTATTATTTTCTTGGACGACCCTCCAACCAGAATTATTTTTGAAATTGCTAAAAGTTATAATATTACTAAACTGCTTATTTACTTTGAAATGCTTACAAAATCTCTCTTTTATATTTTAATTCGAGTAAATATACAAATTAGTTCCCTAGATTGTAGGAGTGTTTCATTTTAATTCTTAACTTTATCAAAATTTCACTACAGTCTTTTACTTTTATAAGATCGGTATTATTAGTCTTTAATTGTATAAAAAATTAGTTAATTCAGTCCTTGACTTATAAAAAGATCAGTTTAGCTCTGCACTTCCCCCCTTCCTCAAAAAATTATCGTTTAGCTCTGTCTCTGCCCCTGATGATCCGGTTCCGACATATATGAATAACTCTATACCCATATTATGAAGTTCAAGGTGCTCCTAGTCATGACAATTTTTTAGCGGCATTCGAGGTGCTTCTCATTTTTTTTAAAAAAAATAATCAAGGATAACAAAATGCAATTAAAGCGATGAAATCATACATTGCGGGTTTGGAAGATAGAAACCTATTGCAGGCTTATAACCTTAACTTCCAACCTCTATTTGTTAGTTTCGAAAACCAAATAATGCATATCAAAGATGAAGTCATACATTATATATAACCATGACCGAAACAATAAATTATCATCACAACCAATGTTTCTCTAGTGTGTGTGACCCACCCAACATGAGACATATTCATGTATGAATTAAGAAATTTATCATAATCTTTTAAATAAAAAAAAAAGATATCATAATACAATAGATTTATTTTTTTGATCAATGGAAAGGACGATTTTATTAAAAAAAAAGAGGATTACAAAGATTCAACCCATTACAGAGAATGAAGACAGGAAATTAGACAAATGAACCAACTAGCCATACAAAAACAATCTCTCCCATAAATGGACTTGATCCACTCCCAGGAGCGACGTTTAATTAGAGTAACTATCTCTGACATATCCCATTGAACTCCTTTAAATATAAGAGCGTGTCTGGCTAGCCAAATTGGCCACAGAGAAGTGCGCCAAACGGCTAGTACAGGAAGTTTCCTCTTTTTTTTTTGAGCCCCAAAGAATTAAACCAAAATAAAGACTCAAGCAAAGAATGAAAGGCTACAAAATCAGTGGCAAACCAATCACTCACAGCTCTCCAAACCTGAATTACCATTGGGCAGGAACCAAAAAGATGATCACAAGGTTCTAAATGGGAATTGCATAGCATACAAACCGCCTCCTGTTGGGAAATAATTCGTCGTGCTAGGAGACCTGCTTTTGTTCCAAGTTTTTCATGGATGGCTAACCAAGCAAAAATTTTCACTTTACTTGGAGCAACTGATCTCCACAAAATTCCACAAGCTCGAACCACGGCAGAATCAACAGACGAAAAAGGAGAATATTCCGAAACAAGCGCTAAGTACCCCAATTAGAGTTACAAATGCTTGAAAAAATAAAACAAATATAAGTAACCCAACAAAATACTCATAAAATAGATATTTGTTAGCTTGTAGTTAAAAGTAACAACAATGAAGAATGTTTCTAATTTTATATTTTTCAATCATGATTTGTTAAATATTAAAATATATTTTGACAAATTTTCATCCACATGCGATGGACGGAGATAAATTAGTTTACAATTTGTACTTTATTTTTGAAATTAATTTTTTTTCTAATAAATTGTTTGAGTAGATATACAATTTCTATATAACTTTAAGGTTCAAAGATGTAAGAAATGGATATTTTGCGGGAAGGAAATCAGTGTGGACATCCTTGCCAAGGAAGCTTTGTGTGACTTAGGAATTCGTAGTTCTTGAAGACTACCCAACTTCCGTTTCTATAGCTCTTTTAGTTGATAAGTACAGAACTGTGTTCCATAGAGACTTCTAATTCTTTTTCTTTCTTTGTCTTTAGTTTCATTCATTTACCAAAAAAAAATTGAATTGTTTTTCAATTAATCAAAATATAGAAAAAATTATAAAATAAGCACTTATTATAATAGTAACAAAATTTAAATGGTTTCTGATTTCAGTAATAATCATTAAAATATTAACTACTTTTTTAACAACAAAATTATTAAAAGCCAGTCAGGGTTGGCAGAAGTGGTTAGAAAAGTAAATCCATCTACCTCGTGATGATGAGTTCCCTGGGCATCCCTCCCCATAGAGATCCCTTTGCGCCTAAGGACTAGATGAGTAGCTAAAATTGGATAAGATAGCTTGTGGTTTATGCTTGTGTAGTAATCCTTTAGCTTGGACCTCTACTATAGTGACATGCTACTTACGCTCTGCTCCGTATTGTCAGAGGTGCCCCGGCTTCTTGCCATTTTCTCCATAAAAAATATTTTAAGTTTAATTAAACAAGCCAACTCCTAATGTATACGTTTTAATAAATTTATATTTTCATATATATTTTTTCAAAATGAATTTATACAGACTAAAAAAAATACTCATTTTTGTCCAAAAATAAAACTTGTTTAAAAAAAAAGGTGGTGCAAATCTTAATGTCCACTATTTGAATGCATGATGCCCTAACCAAAATGAAAAGCCCACCTCAATGGACTAAAAAGATAAAAACCTCAATTTCTCAGGAGCTGGTAATGGAAATTCTATTGTGGTTGTCAGTGAGATCTATCTTGGGTTTCAAATATGTGTGTAAGTCATGGCTCTCACTTCTTTCCGATTCCCAATTTGCTACATTGCATTTTGACCTTGCCGCAGCACCCTCCAATCATCTTCTTCTTAGATATATCAACGATGATTTTGTTAAATCAATTTTCTTTTGGAAGGCCAAAGTGCGTCCACAGGAGTTCGAACCGAGGACCTGCAACTAAAAGCAGGTCAGATCAGCCATCCGACCAACCTGTTGTGACCTGGTTCAATCAATTGATACGGAGGCATCTCTCTGCACCTCTGTCTTCCTCATCCATCAACCCTTTCGCGGTAGTTTTCATTCGATTTTAGGTTCTTGTTGAGGGTTTGTGCTTTTAAACTACTACAATCATGATCTCTTTGTTTGGAATCCATCAATCGGTTTCCTTAAATGTATATCAAGCTCTCATTGGTTAATGCAAAATTTTCATTAGGGCTTTGGATATGACGCATCAACTGATGACTACTCGGTAATATATATGTTCTTGGACTACATGTTCAAGCCTCGTAATGTTTTTGACGATTTCCAAATGCCAACAAGAATATCATTTTTCTCCCTGAAAACCAATTCGTGGAACACATGGAGGTTGTTAATCTTCTATATTATATATATTATATTCTTCACTTGAGAAATAACATTAATGATGGTGTGAATAAATGTTAATTTTTACATTAAGAAAATATTACTTTAATATTTGTACTACACATTTTAAAATATAAAATATAAATTGAATATATATAAATAAAATATATAGTTTCACTTTACAAAAAATAATTTAAAATTAATGAAATTATACTATCTATAAACTACATATTTTAAAATATAAATTAAATATAATATATATATATATATATATATATATATATATATATATATATATATATTGTATTCTTCAATGGAGAAATAGCATTAATGATAGTGTAAGTAAATGTCAATTTTTACATTAAGAAAATATTACTTTAATATTTGTAGTACACATTTTAAAATATAAAATATAAATTGAATATATATAAATAAAATATATAGTTTCACTTACAAAAAATAATTTAAAATTAATGAAATTATACTCTCTATAAACTACACATTTTAAAATATAAAATATAAATTAAATATATAATATTTCATAATAATGTAAAATATACAATTTTACTTTATTAAAAAAATTTAAAATTATTGAAATTATTCTATTTATTAGTAGTGTATGTATATTAAAAATTTTAATATATTTCAAATTGAACATTAATCTTTCATACTAATGTGTCATATATAATTTCACTTTACAAAAAATTTTAAAATTATTAAAATAAAATTATCTATATGTGTATGTATATTAAAAACTTTTATATATATTATTATTTTTTTCTCCATTTATATAAAGTAAAATCGACTTGAAATGTCATTTTTTACATTAAAAATTTAAAAATTACTTTTAAATTTGTAATACATATTATAAAATATAAAATAAAATATATAAATTGAATATTTAATCTTTTATACTAATCCAAAGTATAGATTTTCACTTTAATAGAAATAATTTAAAATTATACTAAGTGTATGTATATATCAAAACATTTAATATATTTTAATTGAATATATTAAAACTTTTAATATATTTTAAACTGAACATATAATCTTTTATATTAATGTAAAATATATAACTTCACTTTATAAAAATAAATTTTAAAATTATTAAAATTATATTATCTATATGTGTATGTATATTAAAAACTTTAATATAGATTATTATTCTTTTCTCCATCTATATAGAGTAAAATCGACTTAAAATATTATTTTTTATATTAAAAATTTGAAGATTACTTTAAAATTTGTACTACATATTTCAAAATATAAAATATAAATTGAATATTTACTCTTTCATATTAATGTAAAGTTTATAATTTTACTCTACAAAAAATAATTTAAAATTATACTATCTATAATTGTATGTATATCTCAACTTTTAATGTATTTTAAATTGTATATATAATCTTTCATACTAATGTAAAACATATAATTTTACTTAAAAAAATAATTTAAAATTATGCTATATATGTGTATGTATGTCAAAACTTTTAATATATTTTATTATTCTTTTCCGTTTCTATATAGAGTAAAATTGACTTAATCTATCTATTGTATTGTATGTGAAATATTGATCACTTTAAAATTTATGCTACACATTTTAAAATATAAATAAAATATATAATCTTTCATAATAATGTAAAATATATAATCACTTTAAAATTTATGCTACACATTTTTCTAAATCTGCTTCCCCTTTCATCTTAATGCCATTAACACTTAACCTAACCGACTTGACCTCTCCTTCAATACGTTACAATTTCTCTCCCTGATTGTACAACAATTTCGTGCTTCACAGTTTCAATTCATCATTTTGATTCTACCAATTTTTTGTATCCTCCATCTTAGATCTGAAATACTTCTTTGAAACTCTATGTACAAACAAAGACATCAACATCTCAAGCCAAAAATAATTCTCACAACATCAAGGCAATCCATGTGAAAGGCATGATTGCACACAAGTTCGAATGGTTCCTTGAAACACGGTGAAGAAATCTTGGTTGTAGAAAATAGGGAGATGAAGTGGCTTCCTGGAAATTTATCGAAACTCTAAAAAGAGATGAAGTGGAAGGCCTTTGCATAACAACCCATAGAATCAATCAAATTCCACTAGTGCATAGATTTGAGTGGAACCCGAGACAGGAGAAAGAGGTGCATGAGAAAAAGTTACAATGGGTGAGATGTTAAAATGGAAGAAAGATGAGTTCAAAATTAAAAATGATGTGGCCAAAACATGATTGGTGAAATAGGAATTTGTAATAAGATTATGTAACAACAGATCCAAGAGTCTTGTTATGAAATAATTTACACCTCATTAATTAATTTATTAGTAATAAATTTAAGATATAGTCGTCTTAGTGCTTCAATCTTGTAAATTATTATTAATTGTATAATCTCAATCCTTGGATTGTCTTAGAAATGTAATGATGGTTAGATTGTACAGTGCAATCCATCAAACAAAGTTATAGATTGAGATGTGTGTTACACGGTTATCTCATTGCAGGTTAATGTAAATAACCAAAATAACCTTTGTCTTAATGAGTTACTAAATTCACTAATTACCATCTCTTGATAAGATTCTAAAGTTTTGGAAAAAAAATAACAAATCCTTAAAGCTTATCACAAAAAGAGTATCAAATTTAGTTGTGTAACGATAATACTATGCATCGTTGCAAGAATGTGGAGTACAATGATGGTAAGGAATGTGTTAAATTTAATTTAGTACTTGTGTTCATTTTGCTGAAGAGTCTAGCTTATACTTAGCTGAATTGCTAGATAAGGTCTCACCTCAAGGGGAGGCATCTCCGGTAGAAAATAGGACTAATAAAAAAGAAAAAAAGGAAAGTGATAGAATAATGTTGTTTGACGTTCAACTGCAGAGCTATCCTCTACATGTAGGAGTATCTGCTATCTAAAGAAAATACAAGGTAATAGTATGTCTGAACCATGTTTACTAACACTTTCCTATCCAATTCAGAACAACCAAAACAATCACTATAATCAAATACACATCAGCAACCGTTAGAAAAATGCATAAAACCAATTGAAGTATTTGCCCATCTTCCTTTAACTGAAGCCAAAACTTCTTGAAGAGAAAAGTTTATTAGTATCATTCAGATTGCTAGGGAGTTCTAAGACATAGGCCACTTATTTATCTAAACTAATATCAATCAATTTTGGTGTAAACCATTCTAGCACTAGACAAATATAACATTATCTCCCTAGTGCTAAGCTTTCTGCTACAAACATTTGAAGAAAAAATAAGTCAACAAGGTAACTATACATAAAATTCTTGCATAATTAATGGCCTGCAAAAAACAAATGCTTATTGTGAATGTACTCCATATTGCATTAACACTGTGATGCTCCGAAATCTTAACTAGAAATCCTCATTGTTTTACTCTTAACATAAATTTCCACCACCAAATTTCGTTTTTCATTGCAATCTCATGAACCAGATTGTTTTTATATAGAAAAGAATCATGTCTAGGTAAGAAAGGGAGAGTAGAGTAGAAGACACTACTTTCGTGCATCACGCATTTAACATATAACTTTTCATTTTTCATAATGTAAGATGAAAAACAATAAAATGGTGAAAACGATAGGAGACATTGTACACCTGAATTTTCCTTGTATGTTTCTGGTGATCATCTTCACTTGTTTCCTTAGAGTTAGGAAGTAGCGATAAGAGACTCTCTCTATACAAACCAGTTTGTAAATTGCCAATGTCATACTTTGCATACGAGAGACATTCAAGCAACTCGCCTCTGTCATTAAATTTCTTTAGTCTTCCAAGCATATTAGATCAAAGATTTTCACCACCTTTAATGATGCCTAAAGGTGAAAAGAGATTCTGATGAATGTTATGAGTAGTCATGACAGCAGACATAGTCCAAGATGACAAAACTTTATATTCTTTCTTTACCCATATTTGAGCCTCTACACAACAACTATGGACATCACAGCAAAGACTTAAACATCATCCATTACCCTCAAGCTATACGGGTTGCTGTTTATCTAACCATCCGTTGGTTAAAACACTTGGCAGGGGAATCTCTGATAAACTCCTTTCTACCAAATCTAAGGCAATAATCACTGCAACCCTTTTACCACGACAGAAAACCAACCAATGAAGTGCCCCATTCAAAAGTAATCCATCTCTAGCAGCTACTAACCCAATATCCTTATACATAACATTAACAGCCTCCTTGGTGTTCCATGAATTGGTTTTCAGGGTGAAAATGAGATTCTAGATGTCGTTTGGACATGGTCAAGAACCTTACGAGGCTTGAACTTGTAGTCAAAGAACATTTAAATTACTAAGTAGTCATTAGTTGATGCGTCATATATAAAGCCATAATGAAAATTATGCATTAACAGATGAGAGCTTGATATACACTTATTGAAACCGATTGATGGATTCCAAACAAAGAGATCACCATGGTAGTAGTTTCAAATCATAAACTCTCGACAAGAACCTAAAATTGAACAAAAACTACTATGAAGGGTTGATGGAGGAGGAAGACGAAGGTGCAGAGTAGCATAGACATCATTGAGAGATGCCTCTGTATCAATTGATTCAACAAAATCATCATTGATATATCAAAGAAGATGATGATGGGAAAGTGCTGCGACTAGGTCAAAATGCAATTTAGCAAATTGGGAATCTGAAAGCCATGACTTACACACAGATTTGAAAGGCAAGACAAATCTCACTGGCAACCTCAATATAATTTCAATTACCATCTCCTGAGGAAGAGAGGGAGTGTGCTTCTCACTCTCCTCGTTGTTCTTCATGTTCTAACCCTAGCCTCTCTTGTTTATGCTTTAGTAGTAGATAAAAAGTCAAAGACAAAGACAATTAGAAGTAGGAGGTGAGGTTTTTACCTTTCCAGTACATCGAGGTAAGCTTTTCCTTTTGGTCAGGGCATCATGAATCCAAATAGTGGCCATTTAGATTTGCACCACCTTTCTTTACAAGTTTGCAACACCTTTTTTTTTCAAACGAGATTTACTTTTGGACAAAAAAGGAGTATTTTTTTAATATGTATAAATTTATTTGGAAAAATATATATGAAAATATAAATTTATTAAAACATATACATTAAGAGTTGGTTTGTTTAATTAAACTTAAAATATTTTTTTTATGGAGAAAATGGAAAGAAGCAGAGGCACCTCTAACACTACGGAGCTTGGCGGTAGTAGCATGTGACTATAGTAGACGTCCAACCTAAAGGAGTACTACACAAGCCTAAACCGCAAGCAGTCTTATCCTGTTGTAGCTACTCCTCTAATCCTTAGGCACAAAGGGATCTCTATGGGGAGGGATGCCAATGGAACTCATCATGACAAGGTAGAATGGATTTCCTTTCCTTACCACTTCTGCCAACCGTGATTGATTTAAAATATTTTTGTTGTTAAAAAAATCGTTAAAATTTTAATGATTATTATTAAAATTAAAAACCATTTATATTTGATTACCATAATAATAAGTGCTTCTTTTATAATTTTTTCTAATTTTAATTAATTGAAAAGTAACTGTTTCTTTCGTAAATGAAGGAAACTAAAGACAAAGAAAAAAAAGAACTAAAAGCCTCTAGGGAACACAATCTCATGCTTATCAGCTAAAAGAGCTATAGAAACAAAAAAATGGGTAGTCTTCAAGAACTACTAACTCTTACTAGCCACACAAAGCTTCCTTGGCAATGATGTCCACACTAATTTCTTTCCCGCACAATATCCATTTTCTACATCTTCGAACCTTAAAGTTATATAGCAATTCTATATCTACTCAAAAAAATATATTAGAAAAAAAAATTTGATTTCAAAAATTATGTATAAATTGTAAACTAATTTATCTCCGTCCACCGCACGTGGATGAAAATTTCTCAAAATATATTTTAATATTTAGCAAATCATGGTTGAAAAATATAAAATTAGAAACATTTTTCATTGGCATTACTTTTAACTACAAGCTAAAACATCTATTTTTTGAGAATTTTGTTGTGTTACTTTTTTTGCAACCATCTATAACTCTATTGTATTATGATTCTTTGTTATTTAGAAGATTAAGATAAATTTCTTAATTCAAACATGAATATGTCTCACGAAGCATGAGTCGCACACACTAAAGAAATATTGGCTGTGAAGATAATTTAGTGTTTCGGTCATGGTTATATATAACGTATTACTTCATCTTTGATATGCATTATTTGGTTTTCAAAGCTAAGAAATGGAGGCTAAAATTTTAGGTTATAAGCCTGCGATAGGTTTCAATCTTCCAAACCTTTAACGTATGATTTCATCACTTTGATTGCATTTTGTAATCCTTTATTATTATTATTTTTTTAAAAAAAAAAAAAGATGCACCTTGAATGCCGCCCAAAAAATTGTCATGACTAGGAGCACCTTGAACTTTATAATATGGGTATAGAGTTATTCATATATGTCGAAACTGGATCATCAAGAGTAGAGTTAAACAATAATTTAGGGGGGAGAGAGGGGTAGACATAAATATTAAAATTAATATATTAAAAATTACTCAAAAATTAAAATTTATTTTGCTTAAGTAAAATACAAGTATACTTTGTAACATGAAATACATTGATAATTAACACGTTTAAGAAAATTTATTATTTTTTTATTTATATAAATAAGACTTGCACAAATGTTTTTTATAAAAATTAAAATGAGTGAACCACCACTTTAGGACTCAATTTGGTGTAAGTCATTTTATTTAGTCCTTGATCATATCAAAATTTCATTTTATTAGTCCTTAACTTTGTAAAATGTCATTCATTTTAGTCTACTGATAATGATAATGACTAACCTTTTTATAAGTGAAGGACTAAATTAACTAATTTTTTATACGATTAAATACTAATACGACCAATCTTATAAAGCTAAAGATTGAAGTGAGATTTTGATAAAGTTAAGAATTAAAATGAAACACTCTTAAAATCTAGGGAATTAATTTGTGTATTTACTCGCCAAGATCTTGTAGCTCAAGTGGCATAAGGAGAAGCTCATTGAGCTGAAGTCTGGTGTGTGTGTATAGCAACCATTTAGCATAAACTTTATTAATTTCTCTTTAGAGGTTCTTATAAGTATTCCAACAAAAAAATCTGCATCTAAATTTGATAGTATATTTATTTATTTAGACAAAAAAATTATCAAAATTTAATAACGAGCAAAAGCCATTACATTTTGTACTCTTTAAACTTTAAATTGCTCTTTATTTTTATTTTTTATATTTGTTATTTAAATAGTTAAATCAATATATTTTTTACTATCAAAACATTAAATATAGAAAATTTATATATCAAAACAAAATAAACATTAAAATAATTAATTACGAATGATAAACTAATAATTTATCCACTTGCACTACACAGGTTACAACACTAGACATAAGGAAGTAAGTAAGTCATAGAGCACTTTCATTGCTTTAAATTATTTTTGGGTTCTTATTATTTGTGATTTTTCCATCTAAATTTTTTTGTTCTTCTTTTGTCAAATCAAATGGTCAAATGATCATGTACCAAGTCATAAAGCTTGGGAGCAGGAGGTCTAAGATTCCAACATTGGCATAGGAGAACAGTTTAATTTAGGGTGTGTAATATCCCGAAAATCCATAAAAGAAACTTAAGACTGAAGGGGTTGATTACAATTTACAAAGAGAAACAAATATAAAATAAATATTTGAATATGAACTGTATATTCGAATATGCCAGTCATATTCGAATAGTATTCGAATATGCAAGATAGTATTCGAATATGCAAGTAAGGAACTGAATACAGGAGGCTTATATTCAAATATATATTCGAATATGGACTACAAAATCTATAAATAGGGGTGCTTTGACCCCAAAGTGGTTGTTCTTCAGATTCCTCGCTTCTCACACACCTAAAACCTCTGTTCCCAAACCAACTAAGTCACAACTCTTCAACCCTAAGGCTTCCATCTCAAAAAACTAAAGTTCCAAACGATTGATTCAGATTCAGAGGCAACTACAGCAAAGGAAGCGGAGTAGGAGATTGGACTTGGAAGCAAAGGATAAAAGGATTCGGGGAAAATTCCAAATAACCCTGAAAACCCCAAATCCTTAATAAGTGGAATTTAGGAACATGTGACTAGGGAATGATAAGAATATGCTATTAGGGAAATCAAACTGTTGATAAATGATGCATACTATGTTTGAAATATGCATGATATGATTGATATTGTATGATTTTGATAGGTTGTATGTTGATGAATGATGTATGTGATATTGTGAAACATGTTAAAGGTATAAATAAGGTTTTCCAGAATTAAATGTGAGACTAACTGAGAATCTGATATTGAAATAATTTCAAATTTGTTTGAAAAGGATTGAGTCCCAGTATTAGGGTATTCAAATATTTGAATATGGAATGCCATGTTCAAATAGATATATGAATATAACACATTTGTCACAAAGAATCCGAACAAAAGAGAGTTTGTAATTGGATAAGAGTATATTGGAAACCCTTGTTTATATGCTATATGTTTAATGTGAATGTGTGATGCATTAGAACTGAAAATGGAAATGTTAAAAGAAGCTCTTCCCACTCAATAGATATTGAGCAAGAGGGTTAAGTTCCACCGGAAGTAGACCCGGTAAGAGGACAGAGCAAGAAATGGAAAAAGATGAAATTGTAGGGTTATCCAGGAAGGAAGAAAATAACCTGAAGTACTGGGCTATCTTCACGAGGTAGGTAGTCTAAGTACACAGGGTACTATCTTCACGAGGTAGGTAGTTCCCTGGGCTAGCCCGAGGTGTCCCTCGAGCTCTAAGTCGGGTCCCCATGTCGTGTAAACCCGACATGGCACCGACGGCTTGGGCCACCCACGTGGGACTTGCACGTGCCTTGCCTGCGGGTTAGGTCCATAACACTTTTGATTTTTATGTCGATTAATTAGAATGCCATGGTAACTTTTCATTTTTTCTATCTTACTATTGCAGTTTTGTTCTTCCTTATGTGCCTTCTCAGGTATAAAATTCTTCGACTATTCTTTATATATTCTAAATATTTTATTATATTATATAGATAATTAATTTAGTAAATTTTTGTTTTTGATCTAGTATCTGCAAAGAATTCCTTCGTTTGTTGAAAAAAATTTAATGGATTTTTTCTGCTTGATGCTGTGTTGATAGATCTCAATTTGACTTCCATATGTGTTAAATTTAGTTTCAATTCTACTTCTCTCAAGTTATGTTGCTGGTGAATTTTATTAAGTTTAAGTATCATGGTCGAAGAGATCTTGAAAGTCTTTGAAGGCTTTTCTTATAGATTATGTAATTGTATCCGATCGAAATATTATATTTGGTCTATTTACAGAAGATTCATCGGTTATTGATATTAGGATTGTTAAGGATTATTATATCTTTGTCATTTATCTATTTATCTTCAATTGTCCGTTTAAATTGCAATTAAAAAACATGTTTAGCAAATACAAATTATCCAAGTTTAAATTTCCAATACCTAGACTGTATGAATGTGTGTTTCATAAATAATAATAATTATTTAAATGAATCGGGAGCCAAATTGATATTCACTTGGTTGAAAAGGATTGGAATTGGTTTAAAGAAAAAATAAAATCATAAAAAAGTAGGCAAATAAATTGGTTGAGTTATATAACCAAACTTTATTGTTTTGCGTTAGTTTTGCAAAATGTAAATAATATAAACTCTAAGGGCTTGTTTGAAACCATTTTGATTTTTAGTTTTTAAAAATTGTATTATAAAACAGTTTTCAGAAACAATTTTTAAAAAAAGTGAGAGGAGTTTTCAATACATGTGTAAATTCAGAAAACTGAAAACTGAAAACCAAAACATGTTTTAGATGTTTTTATATTTTAATTTTTAAATACTAAAAAACAAAAACTATTCTCGAAAACTGTTTTTGAAAACTCAACTGTCAAACGAGTTTTTTAATTTTCTGTTTTTGAAAACAAAAAACTGTTTTTAAAAAGAGAAATCAAACAAACCCTCAGGGAATATTCTATTTTTAAATATATGATCAAACAAGCCCTTAAAAAGAGAAAACTGTTTTCATATTCAAGTAACTAGAATTTTGTTTGAGTAATTTTTTTTAATAGGCAAAAATGTATGATCAATCATATTTTGTTTGAGTAGTTAATGATGATGCAAAGAAAATGAGAATGAAAGTCAAGTTCAACCGTATATTTAAAAGCATTAAAAATATAACACATGTAAAAGATGTGAATTGAATGCTTCATTTGAAAAAGTTTGCGAAGTTGTGATGATTCATAGTCATTAATGAATGTATCATTTCAATGCAAAGCACCTCTTTTTATTGGTGTTTTTTATTTTTATTTACTTGAATATTTTTTCACACAATAAATATATTGTTAAAAGCATACACGAAATTGAGACAATCTTATCTAAACCTACATATTTCTTCTTCTTCTTTGTAGCTTCTTTTTCTTTGTGTTAATCTAAGAATTCAAATTTTGATTTGCATTTTACATGATTTCATACAATCAATTACAATAATAAATAAATGAAGGGTTTTTTAATTCTTAATTGACGTACTTTTGCCTTTCTTTACTTGATATCGAAAATATAATAGGGAATAATAAGTTATTAGTGGATTTTTATAACATAATAATTAAATAACTAGATAAGTAATTTTTAACGTGATTAATTTTTTAGGGACTCATTTGGTATTAATTTAAATTTTTAAGAATAAAAAATTTTTTAGACTTAGAAATGTTTCTGGGATTAATTCAATGTCGAAACTAACAAGGGTACTAAATCAGTTATGAGTGAATTTAAAAAGTAATTTCTTAATGTTATATTTCTTAAATGGAGTAATTTGATGATAAAAATCAATCAAGGACTAGATTAATAATGAACGAGTAATTTGCAATATGGTTATTTTTTTAAAGATTAATTTGATATTAGTTTAAATCGTTAAAAACTAACTTTTAAGTCTTCTAAACATTTTGGGGACTAATTTGATAATGAAACTATAACAAGGGACTAAAATTAGTTATTAGTGAATTTGTATAACATAATAATTAAATAATTATATGACTAATTTCTAAGGTAATTAATTTTTTAAGGACTAATTTAATATTAGTTTAAATCGTTAAAAATTAATTTTAAAGTCTTCTAAATCTTCCTGGGATTAATTCGATATCTAAACTATAATAGGGAATAAGTTGGTTTTTTAGTGAATCTTTATAAAAAAATAATGATTTAATAAATAGATGAGTAATTTTCAAATTGGTTAACTTCTAAGTAACTAATTTAGTATTCGTTTAAGAATCTTTAAGAACTAATTTTATATATAAACCTACCAATATTTTGGGGACTAATTTGATGTCAAAACTAACACAATGATTAAATTGGTTACGTGTAAATTTATAAAGTAATTTATTGATGTTATAATTTTGAGAGGGATTTGATAACAAAAATTTAGAGAGGAGTAAATTAGTAATAAATGAGTAATTTTCAGCGTGATTAATTTTGGAATGACTAATTTGGTATTAGATTAAATTGTTATAAACTAATTTTTAAGTCTTCTAAATCTTTCAGAGACTAATTTGATATCGAAATTATAACAAAGACTAAAATGGTTATTAGTGAATTTTTATAATATAATAATTAAATAATTATATGAGTAATTCCTAACTTGATTAATTTTTGAGTGACTAATTTGGTATTAGTTAAAATCTTTAAGAAATTTTTTTTAGACTTATAAATGTTTTCGGGACTAACTCGATGTCCAAACTAACGAGGGGACTAAATTGGTTATGAATGAATATATAAAGTAATTTCTTAATGTTATATTTCTTAAATGGAGTAATTTGATGACAAAAAAACAATCAAGGACTAGACTAATAGTGAATGAGTAATTTGCAACGTGGTTAATTTTTTAAGGATTAATTTAATATTAGTTTAAATCGTTAAAAACTAATTTTAAAGTATTCTAAATCTTTCGGGGGACTAATTTGATATCAAACCTATAATAGGGGAATAAGTTGGTTTGGTAGTGAATTTTTATAACAAAATGATGATTAAATAAATAGATAAATAATTTTCAACGTGGTTAATTTGTGAGTAACTAATTTGGTATTGGTTTAAGAATCTTTAACAATTAATTTTATAATTATTAATATTTTAGGACTAATTCGATGTCAAAACTAACACAGGACAACTAAATTGATTATGTGTCATTTTATAAAGTAATTTCTTGATGTGATTTTGAAAGGGACTAATTTGATGACAAAAATTTAGAGAAGAGTAGATTAATAGTAAATGAGTAATTTTCATCGTGATTAATTTTTGTGTATGGGACTAATTTGGCACATTAATTTAAATTGCTATAAACTACACCCTCCGGTCCTAAATATATGAATAGAAGTTAACTCATCAAATTTGTCTAAAAAAATAAAAAAAATCCAACTATACCCCTAAATAAAAGTGTTAATAAATGTTTTCATTCAATTAATAACTTCTCTCTTATTCAACTATTTTTTTCTTTCTATTATTAATTGAATCTTATTATATAAGGGATAAAAGTGGAAATTATCCATTATAAGTGAGTTGGTGACCTATATTTAGGACCAAAGAATTATTCTAGAATGTGAATTATATTTAGCTTCGGAGTAGTAATTTTTAAGTCTTTTAAATCTTTCGGAGATTAATTTGATCTAAAAAATATAACATAGACTAAATTGGTTATTAGTGAATTTGTATAACATAATAATTAAATAATTAAATAATTATATGAGTAATTTCTAATGTGATTAATTTTAAATAGACTAATTTGGTATTAGTTTAAATCTTTTAGAGAAAAAAAATTGTCTTATAAATGTTTTGGAGACTAATTCGATGTCAAAACTAACATGAGCCCTAAATTGGTTACGAGTGCATTTATAAAGTAATTTGTTAATGTTATATTTCTTAAATGGAGTAATTTGATGAGTAAATACATGAGCGCTGCAATAGGGACTAAGTTGGTTTGTTAGTGTGTTTTTATAACATAATCATTAAGTAAATAGATGAGTAATTTCTAGCGTAATTAATTTGTGAGTAACTAATTTGGTATTGGTTTAATAATCTTTTAGATGTAATTTTATAAATTTATTAATTTTTGGGACTAATTCAATGTCAAAACTAACATAGGGCTAAATTTATTATGTGTAAATTTATAAAGTAATTTCTTGATGTTATAATTCTGATAGAACTAATTTGACGACAAAAATCTAGAAAGGATTAAGTTAGTAATGAATGAGTAATTTTCAGCGTGGTAAGTTTTTGAGTGACTAATTTAATATTAGTTTAAATTGTTATAAATTAATTGTTAAGTCCACATAGAAGTATCGGAGACTAATAATTTGATATCGAAAATATAAGATAGATAAAATCGGTTATTAGTGAATTTTTATAACATAAAAAATAAGTAATTAAATAATTCTATGAATAGTTTCTAACATGATTAATTTCCATTTTTCAAGAGACTAATTTGATATTAGTTTAAATCTTTAAGAACTAATTTTTCAATCTTATAAATGTTTTGAGGACTAATTCGATGCCAAAACTAATATGAGGACTAAATATGTAATGAGTGAATTTATAAAGTAATTTTTTTATGTTATCATTCTTAATGGGACTAATTTGATGACAACAATAGATAAAAAAAAATAGACTAAAAATGAATGAGTAATTTGTAACGTGGTTATTATTTGATGAACTAATTCGATATTAATTTAATTCTTTAAAAAATAAATTTAAAGTGTTCTAATCTTTTAGAGATTAATTTCATATCGAAACTATAACAAGGAGTAAATCGAATTGTTAGTAATTTTTTATAACATAATGATTAAATACATAGATGAGTAATTTTCAACATGATTAATTTATGAGGAACTAATTTGGTATTATGTTAAGAATCTTTAAGAACTAATTTTATAAATTCTAATGTTTTAAGGGACTAATTTGATGTTAAAACTAACTAGGGACTAATTTGATTATGTGTAAACTTATAAAATATTTTTTGATGTTATAATTAGTAAATTAGTAATAAATGAGTAATTTTTTGCGTGATTAATTTTGAATTAGTTTATAATGTCATAAACTAATTTTAGTATTATAAATCTTCTCGGGACTAATTTGATAACAGAATTATAACACGGATTAAATTTTTATTAATGAACTTTTATAACATAATAATTAAATAGTTAGATAAGTAATTTTGAACGTGATTAATTTTTTATGGACTAATTTGATATTAGATTGGATCTTTGAGAACAAATTTTTTAGTTTTATAAATGTTTAGGGTACTAATTTGATTTCAAAACTAACATAGGAATTTAATATGTAATGAGTAAATTTATAAAGTAATTTCATAATGTTATAATTCTTAAAGAAACTAATTTGATGACAAAATCCATCAAGTACTAGACTAATAATGAATGAAGAATTTACAATGTGGTTAATTTTTTAGGAACTAATTTGATATTAGTTTAAATTGTTAAAAACTAATTTTAAAGTCTCCTAAATTTTCAAGGGACTAATTTGATATCGAAATTATGACAAGGACTAAATTTGCTTCTTAATGAATTTTTATAACATAATGATTAAATAAATAGATGAGTAATTTTCAACGTGATTAATTTACGAGGAACTAATTTGGTTAAGAACTAATTTTTTTTAGTCTTATAAATGTTTTGGGGACTAATTCGATGTAAAAATTAACACAAGGACTAAATTTGTTACGAGTGAATTTATAAAGTAATTTCCTATGTTATAATTCTCATGGGAACAAATTTGATGACAAAAATCTATTAAGAACTAAATTAATGATGAATGAGTAACTGCTAGCATGATATTATTTTGAGAGACTAATTTAATATTAGTTATATCATTAAAAACTAATTTATAAGTCTTTAAATTTTTCATTGACTACAAATGTTGTCTACAAATATTGTAAAATGTGTATTAGAGATTTGTAATATCACTTAAGTAAAATTTCAACATTGCATGAAATTTTCCTTTTGTCTTTTTTTTTTCTATTTAAATTTAGATTCAAATTTAAACTTAAATGCTTGAATTATGCATACATTATAAAAGTTTAATTTTGTTTAATTTAACGTTTAAATATCTTAATGTTCTATTTTCATCGGATGCTTTGTTCTTCTAAATATTACGTATTATAGTTTAAATTTTATCTTCTAATCATTTTTGTTAATTCATATTTAAAATTAATCATTTTGATTGCTTTCATTTCCGTGCATCATACTAATCTAGTAAGCAAAAAAACATAATAGTACTATTTCTTCCATTTGCATAGGTCAAATGACTTTAAATATGAGAAAAATACTTGATAGGAATATACATTATAAAGTTCAGCAAAGTCTTGACGGTGTAGATGTGTAAAGTTTCTGACCTTCTGTTTTCTATTTTTCTAATCCTTAGCACGCTTGGGAATATTATGTATTCTGGGCCCAAGTTCATATGCTGTTATTTTGAACTATGGAATCTCATTGCTTGCACTCTACTGTTGTCAATTTATTTAATTTTTTTTATTTGTTTCAGATTCCTTAACTAATTGATGTGGTTGGATGATTTAAAAACTTTAGTAGGTTAATTATGTACTTTCAGTTTTTGTAGGTTGGTATTTGGTTGAAATTTCATTTGTGGTAGTGAATCTTTATTTTATTTTCTTGACGTGTACTAGATTGTAAATGACCCTGGAGTTTTGAGCAAATTTATTGGTGAAACTGAAAAAAAAAAGGTTTAGAAATTTTTTTTTTGTCTATGCTCGATGTATTTATAATTTGTGTGGTTAGTTACTTATAAATTATTATCGTGTTGGGAACTAAACCATCTGGCTTGGGAATTAGTAGGAGCAGCAGGAGTAGAAATATCACCTTGAAAGAAGAAACATGTACAGTACATGATGTACTCCTTCATCATAGTGTCCTTCAATTCACCACATTGTATATATAAATTTCCAACAAAAAGTAACATCTGAGTGTATTTTTTTTTGACTATTCATTACTTATTAACATTAAAGAATTTAAAGAATTCTATTATAATATATATATATTATATATATATATATATTATAAATTTGGATATATTATAAAAATTTTGGATTTATTATTCAATTTATTCTAATATATAAATAAAAAGAATATATAGAAAAATATATAAATTAATATAGAATAATATATAAATAATATATAAATAAAAAGAATATATAGAAAATATAAAAATTAATATAGAATATATAAATTTATATATAATCTAATTCATTTTGAATAATATGTTTTAAATGGAAGAATTTTATAGAACCAGAACCAGTTTAACCAGAACCAGAACCAGAACCAGTTTAACCAGAACCAGATTAACCAGAACCAGAACCAGAACCAGAACCAGAACCAGATTAACCAGATTAACCAGAACCAGAACCAGAACCAGATTAACCAGAACCAGAACCAGAACGAGAACCAGATTAACCAGAACCAGAACCAGAACCAGATTAACCAGATTAACCAGAACCAGAACCAGATTAACCAGAACCAGAACCAGAACCAGAACCAGATTAATCAGAACCAGAACCAGAACCAGATTAACCAGAACCAGAACCAGATTAACCAGTAGAACCAGAACCAGTACCAGTTAAACCAGAACCAGAACCAGTTTAACCAGAACTAGTTTAACCCCAACAAGAATTAGTACTTATGAACTACCTTTCATATTATCCTCGTATTGTTCACTCTAAGAGGTCTGTGTGAATTTCTGTTTTTGTTATCACTAGGCTAATTGTATTAGAGTGAATTTCTAGTTTTTTAAAGTAACACTTAAGATTCTTGTATTTGAATCAGCTTTAATTTGTTTTCTTTGTTTCTGGATTTTATATTAAGAGGCCTGTGTGTAAGAAATTTGTATGAATATGTTCCTTGGAGACTATTTGTTTCACTTAGTTACCTGCATCTACTTTACCAATATAAGATATATAACTAATTTTCCTCCGAGAGGTGGGGTTCAATAACGTGTTTTTTTGGTTTTTGGACTTTATTTTGAACTGATGTTATCTGCACTGTTTTTTGCTATTCTGCACTGCTGTTTTTCTGTTGTTATTTAGCAGGTGTTTTGCTGTTTTTTTTAAGTTGTTTTGCGCTATTATGTTGCTGTTGCTGTAATGCTCTGTATATTGATTGTATTTTGCGTGCTTTGGCTGAGTCATTGAACCCTTCAATTTTGGTGCTGCTACGCTGTTGGTTATTTGATGAGGGGTTCCTTTTTTTTTTGTTTATTTTTGTCCCCAATTCTTGTGTACATTTAAGTACTTTTGGTTTATTCATTTTCTCTTTGTTGATAAAAAAAAAAAAACTATTACTCAGGCCCTTGTGAGGACAAATAAAAGATTTGTGACTCACATTTTCTTGTGGCAAAGGGAAGAGCAAGTGTGAAGCTAACACATCAAAGAACTAGCCTAGTTCCTGTGATACTTCATTTTTATTTCTTCCTTATTTCTGTTTTTGTTATCACTAGGCTAATTGTATTAGAGTGAATTTCTAGTTTTTTAAAGTAACACCTAAGATTCTTGTATTTGAATCAGCTTTAATTTGTTTTCTTTGTTTTCTGGATTTTATGTCAAGAGGTCTGTGTGTAAGAAATCTGTATGAATATGTTCCTTGGAGACTATTTGTTTCACCTAGTTACCTGCATCTACTTTGTTTCTCCTCACATTTTCCACACAGAAGGTTAATTATTGGAGTTCTTTTCTTTTTGTCTTAGATAGAAAGTTGTTATTATTGCTTATTTTCAGAATTTCAGAGTAAGAAAAATGTTCCTAGTTCAATTTATGGGTGGAATTTGAACTTGTACCTGATTCTTCCGGATGATAATAAGAAACTTTATATTCAGCATGATTATAATAAGAAACTTTGTTTTTTGCCTTCAAATTATGCAGGGATCAATATCTATCAGCATGTCTATATATCAAACGCTATTTTGTTTCATATGCACTCACCTTACAGCAAGTGAAAAGGAAGGAGATGAACTAAAAAAAAATGCTGATGTGTGTGAAATACATCAAACAACCCATTTATATTCTGTTTCTTCTATTGGTCCTTCCCAAAAACATCCTTGATCACGAGTAAGTGCATCTTATTTTACTAAATTTACTTTGATATATATAATATATATTTGTTGAAAACACTCTAATCATATATATAAAATAGTGTTTAATAATTTTCATTTACATGTTCTGAATATAGGAATCACAATCACTTTTTAATAATTTTCAATTTTATTTGCAGGAAATTAATTTGGTTGGTGATCTGAATTATCAAATCAACTTGTCATATGACAAAACAAGAGATTTTATCTCAAAAACAATGGTCGAAATTGCTTGAGAAAGACCAGGTAACAAATTTGCTTCTCTTCAACAAAATCAGCAGTGTTGTGATAACTTTATTTTACTGCTATTCTTTTCCATCATATACTTATGATTTCTTTTAAAACATTTGCTTGGTTGAGTATTTGACAGCATGGTTTTTTGGTCTGGCCAGAATTATCCTCAATCTTATTCAAGTTCGGAACATTCATTACCTTGTGAATAGAGAAATGTAGCTATCTGAGTGAATTATCCTCAATCTTATTCTTTTGCTATTTGTTTAGAGTTTGTAGTTGTCATTTAACTAACTTTCACATAACTCCTCACTGTAACTAACTCAGTGTGTGAGTTAGTCTACTTTTCCCTTTTCAAACATGTTCTACCTCTGTCTTTTTATGTGAAAAATCTGATGCAGAAGTTTAATTTCTGATTTGTTACATTGTTAAATTTTTGTCAAATATCTGAGTACAGGTTTCTAAAGCTGAAGTGAAGAATTTTTTTGAGTCAGCTTGTGGTGAAGTCAGACAATAAAATAGTTGGAGGCACTGAAGTTGCCAAGTCTAGTTTTAACGGTTTTCTTTTCCTTTTTGAATTGGATAAAATTTATTGCTAAATTCTGCACCCTAGTGTTTACCATGGTTTCTGTCTTAAGCATCTTGTGGTTCTCTACAGAAACTAATGATGGCCAGATAAAAGTAGTCAGAGAGGGGGGATAATGGAGTGACATATGCATGGAACATGGCAGAGCAGAAGTGGAATATAATAAAGTAATTCCCTTACTTCAATTCTTTATGAACCTTTATTATCTATATAAATGAGCAGAACTCCAAATGACTAAGTAGTGCCTGTTAAAAAAATTGGTGATCAATAAGCTCTATTATCTGTTTAATTCTCCTTTTTTTTAAGTTTTACTATTGAGTGTTTAATGGTATGATTTTCACTTTGGATGTGAGAATTTCTGAATTCGGATCTCGCAATACTTTTTATGATCACGTGGTAATTTAATTTGTGTAACTAGAAATCTCAGATAATTTAAGTTGTGGGGATTAATTGATATTACTTTATAGTTATATGAGTAATGAGTAATTAGGGCTAACCTATTTTTGCATGAGCAGAGGATTAGTAACAAAACAAAAAAAATTATTAAAAAAACACCTATGGCAACGGTTCTATATTTAACCGTTGCTAAAAGAGATAGACCTATGTCAGTTACTATCGGAACTGTTGCTAAAAGTTAAAGACCCATAGTATATACTAACCTTTGCCAGGGGTTGTGGAACCGATGCTAAAAACTGAATCACCTATGGTAGTGCTTCCATTAGCAGCGGTTGGTAACCGCTTAAAAGGCTTGGTACATGACCATATGGACAATTGATTTAACAAAATCATTGTTGATATATCTAAGGAGAAGACGATGGGAGGGTGTTGCAACTAGGTCAAAATGCAATTTAGCAAAATAAGAATCGAAAAGAAGAGAGAGCCATGACTTATACACATATTTGAAACGCAATACAAATATCACCGACAACCTTGAGGAAGAGAGGGAGTTTGCTTCTTACTCTCCTTGTTCTTCATTTTCTTACCCTAGCCTTTCTTATCTTTGATGTAGTAGTAGATAAAAAGAAAAAGACAACCAGAAGTAGGAGGTGAGGTTTTTATATTTTCGGTCCATAGGGGTGAGCTTTTTCATTGGGTCAGGGCGTCATGCATCCAAATTGTGGCGATTTAGATTAACATCACCTTTCTTTACAGGTTTGCATCATTGTTTTTTTCAAACGAGATTTGTTTTTGGAACAAAAAAAGGAGTATTTTTCTAATATGTATAAACTTTATTTAGGAAAAAAATATTAAAATATAAATATATTAAAACATATACATTAATATTTGATTTATTTAATTAAACTTAAAATTTGTTTTTTTATAGAGAAAATCGTAAGAAGCATAGGCACTTTTAACACTATAGAGCAGGGCGCCAGTGACATGTCATAGGTCCAACCTAAAGGATTACTACATAGATTTAAACGGCATGTAGTCCTACTTAGTTGCGGCTACTCCTCTAGCCCTTAGGTGCAAGGAGATCTCCCTCGGAAGGGATGCCCATTGAACTCATGACGAGGTAGAATGTATTCCCTTTCCTTATCACTTTGCCAACCCTTACGGGCTTAAAATATTTATGTTGCTAAAAAAGTAGTTAACATTTTAATCATTATTATTAAAATCAGAAACCATTTATATTTGGTTACTATAATAATAAGTACTTATTTTTCAATTTTTTCTTTATTATAACTAAGTGAAAAACAGCTCAAGGATTTTTTGGTAAATGAATGAAATTAAAGACGAAGAAAGAAAAAGATTTAATGGTTATAAAACTCTTTATTTCGAGATAACAAAATGTCATCCATAATTATGCAATAACATAATTCCAAAACTGATTTTGAACACCACTTTAATTCTAAATCCTTATGAAATATTTTCAAATTTGGCACCATAAACAAAACCAACCAAATTAAATGCATTTACAAATCACAGTCCATATATTGAGTATCCAAAGGAATTGTAGAGAAGGATAACAACCGCATCTAAATTAATTAGAAAATAAATCGTAACCAATCCAATTCTTTTAATAATTCTTATCTCAATTTAAATTTATCACGTTAAAAAAAACTTAATTCAATCTAAAGCAACAATTGACATACATGAATTCAAGGAATGCACGAGAATTGTGTGACTTGATGCATAGTAACATTTTAAATGGTGTTTAAAGCAATCATCCATTCATGGAACACAAGGGACAAGAATGCAACATACTAGTGCTGGATCAAAAAAGGAACATTATCACAATGTGAATTCTTGATCTTAAACATAAAATTCCAGAAACATGATTATAGCTAAATAATATACAAAAGATCACGTAGATAACAAACAACATGAAACAATCCACAGATTTCAAAAAACTTTATGAAATCTAGAAAAAAAATATTCACATAGAGAAAAGGTACAAACTTTAAATGGGATACTTTTTGTTGGCCTGTTTTTTTATCTTTCCCGTTTTGGGCTTTCTGGTTGCTTGTTAGACCCAATAGGGTTTTTGTTTTGCTTTGGCTTTTATAAAGCCGTGTAACCCTTTCTGTAATCAATTAATTTTCTCTTTTTCCGTTTTTTTCATCATGTGTTTGCATCCCTTTATGGTATCATGAGCCTTATGCTCTGTTAGGGTTTTTTGCCCCTTTCATCTTCATCACGATGCTTAGGGTTTCTGCCCTTTGCTCTGCGTTAACTCTTCGATCGTCACCTCTCTTGATGACCCACAAACCCTGCTAGCCCCTATTATCGTCACCCTGGGGACAACCCTGGTAGCGTTGTAGCCTCTCCGATCTTGGAAGGGATCAAGAACTTTCAGATTTGGTATAGAAACATGTCCAACGCTCTCATCTACAAGGACAAACTAGGGTTTGTCAATGGAAGCATTCCCGTGCCTGAGATCACCGATCCTCTTCACCCTACCTGGCATAAGTGTAATACCATGGTCATTTCATGGATTACCAGGTCTGTCTTTTCTCAGATAGCTCATAGTATTAGTTTCTTTGATACTGGTATGGAAATCTAGAATGATCTGCGTGTTCGTTTCTCCGATGGTGATTCTTTTCGTTTAGCTGATTTACTTGAAGAAATTTTCACTACTCGTCAGGGCGATAATGATCTTGCTTCTTATTTTACGAATTTAAAATTTTGGAACCGCTTCTTTCTATTGGGAAGGCTTTTGCCCTTACCCAACAACAGGAATGCTAGATTAACCCTTATGGTAAGGCTCTTGTAGCAGCTGTTCAACCTAACAATAATGGAAACTCATGGTGTTCTGGTAACTCTCATCAAATGGGTGCAGGTAAGGGAAGAGGTAAACTTAACCCTGGACGTGGCTCTAGCTCTGCTGGTAAGATCTGTAACTTTTGTGGCCATGAAAACCACACTGTTGAGGCTTGTTATTTCAAGCATGGTTTTTCCTCGAATTTTAAATTCAAGCCTCGTCAGAATTTTGCTTCTATTAATAATGCTTCCGCTTCTAATGATCCTCTTGCCCCCACACCTGCGCCCACTACTTCACAAATGAATTTAAATGCTGATGATATGACTCTGCTTATGAATATGCTTGAGAAGGCTAGGATGCAACCCTCTGTTAATCATGTTCACATGCCCACTTCACACAATTGCACTTCTGATGATAAAGGTCAAAACCTTTTTAAAACTCTTTGGATAGTTGATAGTGGTGCCACTGATCATGTTTGTAATGCCTTGCATGCTTTTGTTGATTATTCTGTCATCACTCTCTTATCTGTTTGTTTACCTAATGGTGACTATTCTATTGCAAAATACAAAGGCAGAATTCATTTCTTGTTTACCTTGATGATGTTTTATACATCCCTAATTTCAAATTCAACATCCTTTCTATCAACATAATAGTCTCTGCTCTTAATCTTGTTCTCAGTTTTGACAAGTTTTCTTGTTATCTACCGGACATGGCTTTGAGGAAGATGATTGGGCTTGCTAAAGTCACAAACCGACTATATTTTTGAGAAATACTATGATATTACTGCTTCTTTCTCTTGTGCTAACTCTGTTCTGTTATTGGAACTGATTCTGTGTTTGATCTTTGGCATTTTGGCTTAGGACATGCTTCTGATTCTGTCTTAAAAACTGTTAAAACCCATTTTCCTTGTGTTTCCTTCAAATCAAATATTGCTTGTGATCACTGTCATACTGCTAAACAAACCAAATTACCTTTTCCTAATTTTAATCACAAAATCGATAACTTGTTTTTGCTCATACATGTTGATATATGGGGTCCTCTTAAACACTCTTGCTTGCATGACCATTGTTACTTTCTAACCATTGTTGAGGATCACTCTTGTTACACCTGAGTTTTCTTCATGAAATCAAAATCTGAAGCTAGATCTCTTTTGCAAAATTTTATCATCTATGTTAAGACTCAATTTAATCTTAATGTTAAGCTTGTTCGTAGTGATAATTGTTTAGAATTTGCCATGCATGAGTTTTATAATCAAAATGGTATTGTTCATCAAACCTCCTGTGTTGAAACACCAGAGCAGAACTCTATTGTTGAAAGAAAACATCGTCATATTTTGAATGTCACTCAAGGTTTAATTTTTCATTCTGGAATTCTGGTTGTTTTCTGGTGTTATGCAGTTTCCCATGCTATTCACATTATCAATTCTTTGCCCAGCAGGATTCTAAAGATGGAATCCCCTCATAAGGTATTGTTTGGTGAGCCTCCTACTCTTAATTTGAATGTTTTTGGGTGCTTGTGCTACGCTACCACAATCACCCAAAATAGAAACAAACTTGACCCTCGTGCTCGAAAAGCTTTTTTTCTGGGTTTTCAAGAAGGTACTAAAGGATATCTAGTTTTGGATTTGATCAAACAAAGGATTTTCATTTGTAGAAATGTTATCTTTTGTGAAAACATTTTCCCCTAAATGTTATCTTTTGTGAAAACATTTTCCCCTATAGATCTATGCATTCAAGCAATGGTGCATCAAATCCTCCTATACCTAATGTCCTTGATTTTTCAAAAACCTTTTCTTATGAACCTTTGGCCTTGGAGGCTTCCCCTCCTACATCAAATCAGCCTGCAATTGTAGTGTCTGACACATCTTCTGATATGCTCACCCAACATTCCTTTGATAGTGATTCTTGTCCTGTTAATGATTCTGCTTCTTTGCGTGATAATTCTGTAGACAATACTACATGTAAGTCTCCTGTTACTAGGTGTTCCACAAGGAGTAAAATTGCTACCAAAGATAGTTATTTAAAAGATTTTCATTGTTACCATATTGAAGGTAAATCTCTTCCATCTTCTTTTAAAGTTTGGTATCCTCTTTCAGCTTACATAGGTTATGATGGTTTTTCTGCTAAGTATGCTAGCTTTGTTATGAATATTAGCTTACTTATTGAGCCAAAGCATTACAATTCTGCCATTAAACATCCTGGATGGATTGATGCCATGAATCCTGAATTGTCTCCGCTGGCTAGAACTAATACTTGGACTCTTGTTCCTTTACCTAAAATCAACTTGTTCCTTCAGTTTTTGTAGTTCATGATCATATTTTTGTGCTTCCCGAATTTGGTCTCTAAGCGTACTCTTTAAATCAACTTTACACATCGAAATGCTAGCATTGTAACAAGATACATCCAAGTGCAGATCTCTGAATTCCTCCAAGAGTATCATATGATGAATCATCATAGTTGACACATGCAACGATTTCATGCTCAGTGCATCAGCCACTATGTTGGCTTTTCCCAGATGATATTTCAACTCAAAATCATAATCCTTCGAGAATTCCATCCATCGTCACTGTCTCATATTCAGCTCTGTTTGATTGAACAAATATCTCGAGCTTTTATGATCACTAAATACCTCAAACGTGACTTCGTACAAATAGTGCCTCCAAACTTTCAACGCAAAGACTACAGCAGCTAACTCCAAGTCATACGTTGGGTAATTTACTTCATGTGGCCGTAACTGTCAGGAAGTGTAAGCAACTGTATGTCCTTCTTGCATAAGTACACATCCCAAGCCTTGCTTTGTCGCATCGCAATACATTTGGAAATTCTTTGTCGAATTAGGAATTACTAACACCGGCGTTGCTGTCAGCTTTTCCTTCAGCAACAGAAATCTTTCTTCACACTTGGCATCCCACACAAACGGAACACCCTTCCGTGTTAGCTTGGTCAACGGAATTGTAATTTGGGAAAATCCCTTAATGAATTTTCGATAGTACCTTGCTAATCCTAGAAAACTTCGGATTTCTGTGACATTGGTCGGTCGTTCCCATTTCACATGGCCAAGGAATTGAACTTCTTCTAACCAGAACTCATATTTATCCAACTTGGCATACAACTGTTTTTCTTTGAGTATACATAGCACCAATCTCAAATGCTCTTCATGTTCTTCGGCAGTCTTGAGTAAATAAGACTATCATCGATGAAGATTATCATAAACTTGTCTAACTAAGGGCGGAAGATGCGGTTCATATAATCCAAGAAAATAGCAGTGGCATTAGTCAATCCGAACGACATTATCAAGTACTCATAATGGTTGTATGGCGTTCGGAATACATATTTTCTCTTCAGAGGGAGTAGACACTAGCACTTTATAGGGTAACTTGAACACATGAAACTACACTCGTTTTGCACATTCTACCGAAATGAATGAGTGAGTCGCACCTGAATCAAACACGATATTAACAGGCTTTGATTTTATTAATCCGGTACCTTGGATAAGATCCTTAGAATGGTCAACCTCCTCAACATTCAGCGTATATACCCGACCTCTCACTTGATTCTTCTTCTTGTTTTCATCTGCTGGTTTTGTCGGGGCATTGCCAACTGAGATGTCCAGGCTTGTGACATGTAAACCAAATTCTCTTGTTCTTGTAGCACTCTCCTTTATGAAACTTCCCGGAGGTCTAGCATTTCGGGACAGTTCCCCTGCCTTTGTTTTCCACTTCCTTGCCCTTTCGTCCCTTGGAGCTTCCTTCCTCTCTCTTACGTTTCCATAACAATTGTTTGCTAGTCGCCACCGCGGCCAAGGACTGTTCAGCAAGTTGTCATGCCTGAATCAAAGTTTGAAACTCCCAGATTCGTTGAGTAATTATTAAGTTTCTGACTTCCGGCCTAAGGCCTTGTTCAAACCTCTTAGACGTCCACGCCTCATCGGGTTGGTTCTGAAGATTGTTTGAGAATCGAGCTAAGCTTTCAAATCTGGCAACATACTCATCCACAGTCATATCACCTTGCTGCAGTGTGAGAAATTCTATCTCCTTCTGGTCCTTCACATTAGAGGGAAAATACTTGTTCAAAAAAATGGTCTTGAATTCCTCCCAAGTTATATGACTTCCAGTTGCCTCCATATGTTCTCGATGTCTCTTCCAGCATTGTGATGCTTCTCCTCTGAGTCTATAAGTGGCCAATTCTACCTTGTCTTGATCGCCAGATCTAGTCACTCGAAAAATTTTCTCTAACTGATCTAGCCATTCCTCTGCTACCATAGGATCTCTTCCACCAGAGAAAGTGGGTGGTTCATGTCTCTGATAACGATCTTTTCGACCTTGTGCCTCCATCATTTGGGTCATAGCCTGTGCCATCTGTTGTATTAGTAGGGAATTAGTCGGAGTAGGTGTCACATTAGAACGTGGTCTACCAGGGTGTCTTCCTGCCATGCCTTCCTGCATACAACGCACCACACTGAGTTGATCAGGCTCAATATAATGAATCATATACCGTAAACATCTTAGGTTAAGACAGGACTTATCTCGGGACTTTTATCTAAGTTACATATCAGATATCACAGTCCGGATAGGACCAAACTGCTCTGATACCAAATTGTAACACTGAGATTTTTAGGGTCATTTTTTTTAAAATAGACAGCGGAAGACAAAACATTATATATATATATATATATATATATATAATATCTACATATAGTGTTTTTATGTTACAAGCCTGAGAGATAACTAATGGCTATCTAAGTATAACAGAATGCAGCTACTAAGGTCTTTTCAAGCGCTGATACCCTCCGAGTCCGTATCACCTACAATACTGTAACCGTCAGTTATATGTATGACATATAACTGAGTAACCGTTGATATTGAAAATAGTATATATATATAGTATTATAGTCAGTCTAACTGGAAAATCTCCCAAATTCAATGCCTAACAAACACACACACAATAGGTATGAAATGTCAATCACATAAGTATGCATGCATGATCATTTTCCATTTCATTTCTTTCTTCTTTTATTGGGAAACCCGGTGCACGCGGGAGTCCACCATATGCGTGGCAATAGCACTCTAGAGCTCTCTGCAAACCCTGGTAAGCGTCCTTAACCAGAGCCCATGCCTCACCTCCAATAGAGGTCTGCAAGAACTATTACCCCTTCTGGTAATAGTTCCAAATTATTTCTCTTATTCACAGTCAACACCCATTACAGGTCTGCAAGAACTATTACCCCTTCCGGTAATAGCCCCCAATCATTTTCTTCTCAATGCTTGTCCGCTTGCCCGGTCTACATCTGGCAGAACCTAACCCTCTTACTCAACCAATGTTGATGGGGAAGCATTTTCCACTTTTACTTTTATTTGATACATTTCAGGTTCTCATGCAGCATATATTCATATTCATATCATAATTTATCAAACAAGAGTTTTGATTGCACAATATTCGAACACAAACATCCTATGTTCAAATATTATATGTCATAAGTGTCATGCTCAAATATCTATTTTAATATAGCCTTCCATATTCGAATACATATTCGATTTCATACTAACTCTGGACTTATACTTCTAAAACAATTTAATCTGGAATCCCTTGTCTATTACATACACTTATTCATTTTCACATCATTCACAATTTCTAAACATGTATCATCTATTTGCACATTTAATCAACACAGGATCATACATGCATATCAAGCAACATAAAACATATACATAATCCTAAGTCAACCAATTTCTAACATGTTGTCTTTAGTTCCTAATATTCCATACTGCTCTAGATTTGGGGTTTTTAGGGTTACCTTGAATCTTCCAGTATCTTTTTTCCTTCAACTCCAATTCCCTTTATCAGCACTCCTTGTCTCCGAGTCTGAATATCACTCCTTGCGGCTTTGGTCAAGAAGAATGCTTTGTGAGAAGGGATGTTAAGACTGAGAGTTGTGGAGTGTTGTTGATTTGTGGCAAAGGTTCATTGAAGGATTGAGAGAGTGTAGAGTGAGGGAGAGGGAAATGCTGAAATGTGGAAGTCAAGTCCCCTATTTATAGACCTAGGGGTCCATATTCGAATATGACTCATCCATATTCGAATATGTATGTTCATATTCGAATATACTTGTCCTTTTTGTCCCTCTTTTGACCTCTCTACTTACAACAAATCTTCCTTTTTCTTTTCTTTGTAAATTGTAATCAAATCCCTTTAGTCCTAAGTCTTCTTTATGGATTTTCGAGATGTTACAATAAAATATTTCTAACAAGAAAATCTTTCATAAAGCCAAGAGCTCTTGAATCACTCAAGAATTTACTCAAGGTTCAACTTATCAAATGGATGACAATGAGATCCCTATTTATAGGCTAAGTAGAAAGCTCATACAATAGAATCCCACTACACTTTCCACTAAGAATGTAATTTCCACTAAGAATGTAATTTTCACTAAAGTGCTCCACTAATCTTAGTACTCCACTAAATAGTGCTTCACTTACTTAGAAACTACAAATAAAAATTTCACTAAGTATCAAAATAACTTAGGGACACTTAAAACACTAAATAACCACTAAAGATAAACTAAAAGACATACATAAAATTCACCCTGATATTCTATACGAAAATTACATAAAAAAATGGTAAAGTGGGCTTAGCAATTTATTTAGACCCAAATTAAACAACTTCATCCTATTATTTGATATTTTATTTTATTAATTTGGGCTTGCAGTTGTTGTCTTCAAAATGGGCTCAAAGCTTCCGTCTTCATATTTTCTATCACTTTTTGTGATCATCTCAGTTTTTGATGTTTTTAATCTTAGTTTTTGTATTTGTGTTTTGTTGAAGGAATTAGAGAAGGAAGACCATCACAATGGATTTTTGGACTTGAAGATGGATGCAAATCATGAAGAATGAGCAGTTTTTGCATGTGAACGGCCAGTTTTTGCGTGTGAACGCAAATATATAGACTCCAGGCTGCCGGGGCGCATGCGCACGCCCATTTATTGTGTGTAAACGCAAGACCTGATGTTCCCCTGCTGCTAGGGCGTATTTGAACACCCATTTTGTGCATTTGAACGCGCATTTTGTAGTATAAATAGCAAAAAAAATAGATTAGGGAAAGTTAGTGATCATTTTTGGTGTGATTTTCTCTTCTCCTTCTCTTTCTCTTATCTTCTCTCCTTTTCTCTCTTGGGGAGTCTTGGAGAACCAAGCTTGTGGAAACAAAATTTGTAATTTTTGAACTCTTCCACCATGTATTCTTCTCCTCCCTCATTCTCTTCTCTTAGGATGTTAAGCTAGGTCTTAGGTTTGGGATTTGGGAGAAATTGGAACCCTTGTATTGCAATTCTATGATCATTTTAGGGTTTTGTTAATTCAATTGAGTGTTTTTTTCTATGATTTAATGCTTTTCTTGATTTGGTTGAATCAATTTGAGTAATTGCTTCCGACGTTGAATGCTTCTCTTGATTTGATCAATTTGGGGATTGATTTAGATTCAATTTAATATTGGGAAGTAGATAATTGAATTGGAATTGGAGTATTACTCCATAACTTGACTTGAATTTAGACATAGAACTAGTAGGTTATGAGAATTTGTAGAATTCACTAATTGCACTTGTTTTCACTTGAATTTGCCTAAGGCATTAGAGAATTTGAGATAAAACAAAGGGGCTAAAGCTCTAGGAATAGAATTAGCCTATGGTTTGTGAATTTCATTCTTCAATTGTTTGGTTTAACTTACATTAATCTGAATACTTGAAAGAATGTATCAATTGAACCCAAATCCCTAACATTGTGTGAAATTGTTACAAAACTCGTTTAGAATCTTTTTACATCTTTAATTGTCTTTAAATTGTTGATATGAAATACGTTGTCCACGGACAATTGTCCAAATAATGACTTCCTTGGGGAATTAGTAATCTAACACAGTCCCTATGGAATTGACACTCTTATTCACTTTTTGCTTCTTAAACTGATATAGTACACTTGCTATTATGCAAAATTGCTATCAACCTTTCTTTTCTTAGATCCCTTCTCGGGTTCAGGCTGAGTTTGTTGTGCCTTTTTAGGATTTTTGCTTCTACAACAATAACAAACACAACCACAATTGCAGCATAGGGGTTAGCATTAGTCAACAATCATAGTTTTCAATGGCAATGCATTTTGGAGATTTTGTCAAAAGCACAGCAGATGGCATTCTTAGGGGGATTTTTGCACAACAAACCAAATAACTACTTATAAAGAGTCAAATTCCCAAAAGAGTCCAAAAGCCATTAATTTGTATCTAGTTCTTATCTAACAACAATTTTCACTAAAAAAACAAATGATGAACAAGAACCCACAAATAGCAATTTTGTTCCCAAAAACCCCAATTTACATGCTTTCTATAGTCTACATCCTTTCATTTTGTTCCCAAAAACCCCAAAACTTAGCAATTTACAAGAACTCATAAAACAGAGGATTCAAAAAAACCAAGGAAATGAGAAGGAGAAGAGCAGTTTCTTACTGAAAACTCATGATTGATGACAAACTTGAACAAATGCACAACCAATTTTGGACTTGGTGAATGGAAGAAGAAGAATTTGAGAATTGGAGGGTTTTGCGCATTTTAGGGTTTTTCAGGAGGGAATTGAATTGTTTTAAAAAATTGAAGACCCAAAATGCATATCAATAGAAAAACCTCCGAGCTTAAGCACCCATATCAGCGCTTAAGCGTGGCGAGGAAGGGAGAAGGGCGCAACTGATATGTACGCCTGGCGCTTAAGCACCCAAACCAGTGCTTAAGTGCTGGCCCAAAAATGAAGATAGTAACTACATGTGCAGCTGGACTTTATGGTGCTTAGGCGCCCATTATAGCGCTTAAGTGTTATGAAAAGAAACTTGTTTTCATATTTTTGTTTTCAACAAAACTTTAGCGCTCATCTGGAGGCTTAAGTGCTTGGCCCAAAACAAGGGCAGTAAGTTCAAGACTTCCAGCGCTTAAGCTCCCATTTGGAGGCTCAAGCTAGGGACACAAGGGACTTTAACTTAGACATTTTCACCCCAGTTCTTCTTTAAGTCACCAATTCTCAAATCTTAAGAGTAAAACTATATTACCTAACCTTATTAAACTTAAAAACAATTAAAAATTGGGTTACCTCCCAATAATCCTTGGATGCCTCATCCCTTTCTTCTTCAAAGAATGGATAATTTGAAGCTCTTGAAAGGCATGGGAAGATGAGAAAAGATGGAATTATCTCAAGGACCTAAATTCCCTCATTCTTATCTTAAATTTAAATCTACTTATTTCAAAATCATCTTGACTACCTCTATAAATAGATCAGAGGCAGCCTTGGGTCGAGGAGACCACATATTCAAATACTCAAAACACCACAAAAACCCTATTGGCTAGGATTTCATGGATTTCTCTTCTACTTCTTCTCTTCTTTGTTTTTATATTTTCTCCATGATTTTCTAATTTCCTTTTGTTAGGGTTTAAGAAACATGATGGATTTGGATTGTAATTGGCATGATTATTAATACATTTTTTTATTTTCTAATTTGATGCTTATAATATCCATTCTTAATGCTTTCTTAGACTTAATCACTCTTTGATTGATTTGTTGAATATTCGTGAGAATGAGAATTTGATGTATGTTCTTCATATAGGGTTTATGAGTCTCAATTTCTCTTTTGTCTAGGAATATTCATTGAGTATTGAGTAGCCTAATAAATTCTTGCTTTGAACGCTTAGTTCTTAATTGATTCACCTAACACATTAGGGTTTAATTAGGGATTAAAGGCCTCTTCACCCAAGAGATTGGGGCTTAGGTATTAGAAGTGCAATTTGGGTAGCAAATTAGGATTGGAACATGTATTAACTTAAATTAATATTGCAATTCATTAAAATCAAGGAAACATAAATCCTAACATATTTGTTTGTTGAATTTTAACCCCCTTTTTTTAACAAATTTTTTTATTCTCTAATAATTTCTTCCACGTGAATAGTAATGTGGTTATGATGAAATAATAGGAAAATGGGGATGCATGCGCAGCTATATCGTGTCCTAGGATCAAAATATGTTGTTACATAACCCTATTACATAATCCTATTACATCAATAATTTTTTGCCACATGTTTAAATTTCCATCTCAGCTTCCCCTTTCATCTTAATGTCATTAAAACTTAACCTAGCTGACTTCACCTCCCCTTGAATGCGCTACAATTTCACTCCTTGCTTGTACCACAATTTTGTGCTTCTCATTTTCATTTAGTCATTTTTATTCTACATATTCTTTTGATCTATCATCTTAGATCTAAAATAATTCTTTGCACTTTACGCACGAACAAAGACAAAAAAATCTCGAGCCCGAAACAATAACCACAACATCAAGGCAATCCATGTGAAACACGGGATTGCACCCAACACAATTATTGAATGGTTCCTTTTAACACAACAAAGAAATCTTAGTAGCAGAAAATAGGGAGATGAAGTAGCTTCTTGGAAATATATCGGAACGGTAAAAAGAGATGATGAAGTGGAAGTCCTTTCCATAACAAACCATAGAATCAATCAAATGCTACAAGATCATAGATCAGAATGGAATCCGAAACGTGAGGAACATGTGCGATGAGTAAAAGTTACAAAGGTTGACAACATTTAAATGGAAGAAAGACTAGTTGAAAATTTAAAATGGCGTGGCAAAAAATGATTGGTGTAATAGGAATGTGTATTAGGGTTATGTAACAACAGATTTTGGTCCAATGTCTTATTTATGTAAACATTGACACACCATTAGTGCTTTATTCTTGTAAATTATTATTAATTATGTAATCTTAATCCTTAGATTGTCCTAGAAATGAAATGATGATTAGATTGTAAAGTGCAATGCTTCAAAAGAAGTTGTAGATTAAGATGTCTGTTACATTGTTATCTTATGGCAAGTTAATGTAAATAACAAAAAGGACCTATGTCTTAGTTAGTTCCTAGATTCACTAATTATCATCTCTTCATAAGATTCTAAAGCTTCAGATAAAATAAATATAAAATCCTTAAAGTTTATCACAACAGAGTACCAAATTTAGTTATGTAATGATAACACTATAAGTCCTTGTAAAAACTCTTGATCAGAGTAGAGTGATACAATGGAAAGGAATGTGTTCTTTTGATTTAGAATAAGAAGTCTTAAAATCTAGAATTTTTAAGTACTTGCGTTCATTTTGCAGAAGAGTCGAGTTTATATTGAGCTAATTGGTAGATAGTTTCCCACCTCAAGGGGAGGAACCTCCGGTTGAAAGAAGGATAAAAAGAAAAAAAAGGGAAGTGAAAAAATAATTTTGTTTGAAATTCAACTGCTGACCTTTCCTCTCCATATAGGAGTATCTACTCCCTAAAAGATACAAGGTAAGTGTATGTCTCACTCATGTTTACTGACGCTTTCCTAACCAATTCAAAACAACCAACACAACCAAATACATCTTTGCAACCGATAGCAAAATGCACAAAACCAACTGAAGTCTCCGCCCATCTTCCTTCAACAGAAGCCAAAAATTCCTGATGAGAAAAGTTTATTAGTATCATTCAATTTGCTAGGGAGTACTAAGACATAAGCAACAAACTTATCTTTACTAATGTCAATCAATTTTGGCATAAACCATATCAACACTAGACTAGTATAACATTATCTCCCTAGTACTAAGCTTTCTGCTACCAACATTTAAATGAAAAATAGGAAAACAAGGTAACTATATTAAACATTCTAGCATAATTAATGGCCCAAAGAAAACAAGGGCTTGTTGTAAATCTCCACCATATTAATTAAACAATATCCATGATTCTTGCGTTAAGACTGTGATACTATGAAATCTCAGCTAGAAATCCTTATTGTTTTACTCCAAACATAATTCACTCAAATTGTGCCTTTGATTAGGAGATATGACATCAAGTATTTTCCCTAAGCATGGTCAATTCAGTCCACCACTAAATTTCACTTTTCATTGCAATATCATGAAAAAAAATCTTTTTTTTATAGAAAAGAAGTATGCTTAGGTTGAAAGGGGCAAGGAGAGTAGAGTATAAGACAGTTGAATGAATCGTTTTCACGCATCATACATTCAACGTATAACTTCATTTTTCATAATGTAAGTTGCATAGAAATAAAATGGTTAAAATGATAGGAGAACATTTGTTCACCTAAATTTTCCTTGTATGATACTACAGCTAGTCATCTTCACTTGCTTCCGTAGAGTTAGGAGGCAGCGGTAGAAGACTCTCTCTATATAAACCACTTTGTAAATTTCCAATGTCATACATTGCATACGAGTGACGCTCAAGCAACTCTCCTTTGTCATTAAATTTCTCTAGTTTTCCAAGCATATTAGATCCGAGAATTTCACCACCTTTAGTGATGCATAAAGGTGAAACAATCCAAGATGAAGAAACTTTATATTCTTTCATGACCCATATTTCAGCCACTACACGCCTACGGACCTCACAGCAAAGACATAGACATCCTTCCATTACCCTCAAGCTATATAGATGTCGTTTATATACCCATTCTTCAGTCAAAACACTTGGTAGAGGAATCTCTGATAAACTCCTTTCTATTAAATCAAAGGCAATAATCACAGGAACCCTTTTATCACGAGAGAAAAGCAACCAATGAAGTGCCCCATTCAAAAGTGACCCATCTCTAGCATCTACTAACTTGATATCCTCATATATAAGATTAATAGGATCCATGGTGTTCCATGAATTGGTTTTCAAGGAGAAAAATGTGATGCTAGTTGACATTCGGATATAGTTAAAAACATTAGGGGGCTTGATGAAGGAAATATAAACTACCAAGTAGTCATCAGTTGATGCGTCGTATCCAAAGCCATAATGATAAACGTAAATCGAATGATGAGAGCCTGATATACGCTTATGGCAACCAGTTGATGGATTCCAAACAAGGAGATCATCATTATTGTAGTTTAAAAGCACAAACCCTCAACAAGAACCTAAAATGGAATGAAAATCATGGAGACGGGTCAATGAAGGAGGAAGATAGAGGTGTAATGTAGCAGAGGCATCACCGAGAGATGCCTCTGTATCAATTGAATTGACAAAATCATCATTGATACTTCTAAGAAGAAGACGATGGGAGGGTGTTGTAGCTAGGTCAAAATGTAATTTAGCAAATAGGGAATTGAAAAGAAGAGAAAGCCATGACTTACACACAGATTTAAAACGCAGGATAGATCTCACCGGCAACCTTAATAGAATTTGCATTACCAAATCCTGAGGAAGAGAGGCAGTTTGCTTCTCACTCTCGTTGTTCTTCATCATTTTCTTGCCCTAGCCTTTCTTGTCTATGCTTCAGTAGCTGATAAAAAGGAAGAGACAACTAGAAGTAGGAGATTATGGTTTTTTTTTATATTTTTGGTCCACGAAGGTGATCTTTTTCATTCGGTCAGGCATAAAAAAAGTAGCAATTTATATTTGCACCACCTTTTTTCATAGGTTGGCAACACCTTTTTTTTTTCAAATGAGATTTGTTTTTGGACAACAAAAATGTGCTCTGAATATGATATTTTAAAGTTGTTATTGAATGTCTATGGATGCACATTATATAAAACTTTTCTATAATACCAACAACATTTCTCTTTTTTTTAATAAAAAAAAAGATACATTATTGAAAGAAATTTAGTAAGAGGTAATTGTAATTTTTAAACTAATGTGAGTCTAAGTATATTTCACACTAACCTTAAAAAATTAAAGTGTAATCAAGCCAAGTTGATCAATATCACATCTTTATAGAGTAAATAGGCATTTTAGTCCCTAATGTTTTTCGTGTCGTGCATTTTAGTCCTTATGTTAACAGAATAGCTCCGTTAGTCCCTCAAACTGACCACTGTCATGCATTTTAGTCCCTGACGTTAAAATCATGTAAGAGTGTGTTCACGTGTCCGTTAAGTGCCATCTTGGAATCCATGTCAGCTTAATCAAAACGATGCCGTTTTGATTTGGGAACTTTAAGGAGGAAAATTTGATTTGATCCTCCAAATTGCTTCTTCTTCCCCAATGTATAACCCTAATTTCTGAATCTTCACCATTCACCAAATTGCCTCAGATTGAACGCGATGGCTAGTCATGACAAACTGGTTGTGACGGTAACCATAGAAGCTCGAACAAAAGCTCAGCATCTAGAGGTAGCGGAGCACGAAACCGAAGGAATTATGGCGTTAGTTGTGATTGTGGTTTGCGTGATGTTATTAGAAGATCAAGAACGATCGATAACCCTGGAAAACTTTTCTACGACTGCCCTAATTTCAAGGTATTATTGTGCTCTGTTTTTCCCTTGTTTGCAACTTTTTTGTTGTTACTCATGGTTTTTCCCGTATTAGATTGGAGAACCCTGTGATTTTTTCCCCTGGTATGATGCTTTGGATGAAGGAAATGTTAATGGTGGTGCTCATACTACTATGACCTCTATTCCGGTTGAACATAATGAAGGACTGGGTAGCTCAGATTGCCGTGAAGACTGGAGGATGAAGATGAGAAGATTGGAATTGTTGAAGTTGAAATGAAGGCATTGAAGTGTGTAGTTTTTGGATTGTTTTCTATGATGATGTTTTTCTTTGACATTTCTTGTTTTCTATCTTTGAAAGCCATGGTTTAGTTAGTTGATGGCTTTGTTTAGGAAGAATAAGTGTTATTTGGGATGGAATGGAATGTAGTAGTGTTTTGTTTTGTTTTAATTTGTTTTGAGCAATGTAAAAAACACCATGTCTAGAATGGAATGGAATGAAAGTAGTGTTTTGTTTTTAATTGTTGAGTGATGTTCCTGATCTTATCTAAGATTGAAGATGCATGTTTAACATAGTACTATAAGAATAAGAATAACAGTAATACTTTAAAACTGAAATCACATATATTGCATCAAGTAGAGTAATTGTGTCCATCCACCTTTAACTAAATAAAGGCCCAAAAGTAGATGGCACATTAAAAGATTTCTAAGAGCAACACACAAGTACAAAACAGAAATATATTATAGCACTCAAACTGTGTCCATCATTAAACATACATATAAATAAAAACAAAACATTCCCACAATGATTAAGACAGAACTGAACTTAAATCCTTGGAGTAGGCATGAACTTCATTGGAGGTGGGGACCCTGAATCAAATGGTTGAGACAGAGATGCATCAACTTCATCTGGTGGAGGTGTGGCAACCCTAGTTGGAGCAGAATCAACAATTGGAGGAACTTCTTGCTGTGATGATGCAGGATCTGCAACTTTTGTTGATGCACTTGGGCTAGCCTGAGAGTCATTTGTCTTCTGTTTCTTAAATACAGGGCAGCCAACCTTGTTGTGGTTTCTTCCACCACAAGTAGAACATGTGAAATCTGTCAGCTTCCTCTTTAGCTTCCCTGGGTTATTACGTTTAGTTCCTTTGCCATATCTCTGCTTCTTTGGCTTTCTAGCAGTCCTTCTCACAGATGGTGGTAATTAGGGGTGGAAACAGGCTAGGTCAGGCCAGACTTTGGCTAAACAGGCCAAGCCTGTTTTAAAATTGATGGAGCTAAGCCTGGCCTATTGGCCTATCATAGGCTCATTCTTCAGGTTAAGCCTAGCCTATTTGAAAGCCTATAAAGCCTGAAAGCCTATTTGTAGGCCTACTTTGTCCTAAGATCTCTAAAAAAGCCAACAATTTTATATTAAATATGCCAACAAGCCACTAAATAGGCTAATAGGCCTTTTTAACAAGCCCTCTAAATAAGCCTAATTTATAAACATATTAGAAAATTTATTTATATTTATAAAATTTATAATATATATTAAGATTTAATAGGTCGGCGTATTAGTCTTAATAGGCTTTTTTAAAGGCCTGTACCTAGCCTTTTTACTTAAATAGACTTTTTAATAAGCCTTAACCTGACCTTTTTATTAAACAGGTTAGGCCAGGCCAGCCTTTAAATAGGCCACGCCATAGGCCCCTGTTAGGCCGGCTGGCTTTTTTCCACCCATAAGTGGTAATGGTGGGACCTCATCACTCTTCTCCCAAAATTCAACACCTTGCATTGGCATGACATAGTGCTCATAAGTAGCTCTGTATGTTGCCATTGTTAACCAACCGTGACAATGGTTTTCAGGCCTCTGATGCTTCCACCTAATTGTAGCAACTACATGCATACATGGCATACCTACACCAATTACAAATGGTTCAGATAGAGATTTAAATGTCATTGGGATTGAAAATACTATATGAACATAAACACAATTAATTTTTACCTGTTAATTGCCAAAAGCTGCAACTGCAAGTTTGTTTGTCTAGATCCACAGCCACCTTAGTTGGCCAACATGAGACTTCAAATTTTTCCCTATCTCCTGACCAAACAGCTTTCCACTTCTTGCTCTCTTCTATCTCCAACTCTAGCCTACTTTTTTGAATTGGTGGTAGTTGCTCAACATACCCAGACAGCTTCAACTTGTTAGTTGATATCCTTTGCATAATGTACACCCTGATCTCCTCTAGCATGGTGATGATAGCTTTGGCTCTAGCTTGCACCACCTTTGCATTGAACACTTCACAGTTGTTATTGCAAATATTATCAACCTTTGAATGCTCACTGAAGTAGACCTTTGTCCAGGACTGTTTGGGAAGTTTGTCAACATACATCCACGCCTTTTCGTTCAATGTCTTCAAAGTTTGCATTCTTGCATTGAATTGTGAAGGTGTAGTTGCACGTGCACATTCCCACAATGCATGCCTTAACTCCCTGCCTCTCCATTGCTTCCTAAAATTTTGCCATATATGCCAAACACAGTATCTATGTTCAGCCCCTTACATCACATCTTGTAATGCAGGCAACAGTCCCTGTACAAAAGCATCAAATTGGTCCTTAACAAAATCGGTTTCAGTCAAAACAGTCCCTATGTAACTACTTACAACCAAAAAATGTAAAGTTTCATAGACTTGAACTATAATTCTTTTACTTCTACCACTACAAAACTAAGTGATAAAATAATATTAAATTAAATTAAATTAAACCACTGACACTGACCTTTTGCATGTCTGAAATAAAGTTCCACCCATACTGTTTGTAGTCTCCAAGGTCTTTATGCAGCAGCTTCAAGAACCAACCCCAAGTCTCCCTACTTTCTGTTTCCACAATCCCATAAGCAATGGGCCATATATGATTGTTAGCATCTTGGCCCACAGCTGAAATTAGTTGTCCTCCATAATACCATTTCAAGAAAGCTCCATCAAGCCCAATTAGGGGTCTGCATCCAGCCTTAAAACCTTCTCTACATCCGGTTAAGCATATGTACAAGCTTTTAAATTGCTCTCCTTTTGAGGTGTTCTTGGTTTCCATAACAATTGTTGAGTCCGGGTTACATCTCCTCAACTCATTCAAATAGTTACATAGCATCTTGTATTGTTCCTTCTCACTGTCTTCCACAACCTTCTTGGCCGTTTTCATGCTGTGTATACTTTCGAATCATCAAGCTCCACCCCATACTTATTCTTCATGTAGTCAACAACCTCACCATGTCTCATGTTAGGTTGCTTCCTCAACTTCTTCACAAGCTTATCAATTACCCAGCTTCGAGATGCTTGTTTGTTTTTGAAAACTCTCCCACATCTATATTCAGAGTTGAAAGTCTTGATTTGGAAACTATGAGTCTCATAGCTCTTGCTACAAAAAATCTCCCACTTACACCCAACAGCCTTACACTTGGCTCTAGCCCTCACCTTGTCCTTCTTCACCTACCTTATCTCCCTTCCAATGTGAATTGTAAAATCCTTTATCCCTTGCTTAAAAGAAGACAAGCTAGGAAACTCCATACCAACTTCCAAATGTACCCTACCAAACCCAGCATCTTCATTGAATTGTGGATATACTTCAACCACAATGTCATCATTAGATTCAGGAGGGGTTTTTAACTGTTCAGATACCCATATGTCCTCATCTACCTCAATTTCTGGGTTAGCTTGATCAACATTATGGTAATAACTCCTATGGCCAAGTTCCACAATCTTAGCCTCACTTTCGATTTCAGGTTCAACAAAAATGGTTTTTTTACCTTTACCCTTCCTGGTTCTTTTTCCTTTCCCATTTGATTTTTTCTTTCCTTTTTGAATTTTGCTTTTCTTTTTTTCCTTAGAAGGACCAGTTTCCATATTAGCCTCATATCCATCCATTTCAGGTTCAGGTTTATGTTCAGCTTCTGTCACTTTTTCCTTTCCTTTAGCTGATTTCTTCCCTGCACTAGGTTCCTCATTGACTACTTCTTCAACCCCAGATTATTCAAGCAAAACATCTTCAATTACAACTTCTTCATCCATTGCTTCTTCAACCACAGTTTCTTCATCCACACCTTCTTCAACTTCCTGAGCCAATAATTCCTTCAATATCTAGTTTGACGTTTTGACAACTTCTTCACCTGCACCAGCAACTTGTTCATTAGCCACTTCACCCACTTCAATTTCAGCAGCTTCCACTTCACCCACAATTTCTGGTTCTTCAACTGGATGGTCATAATAGACATGGATTAACCCCTCCTTGCTCTTAGCTGCATTAACCATCTGTAGTACATCAGAATTCACCATTAACTGTTTTAGCCCATTATCTAAACCTGAATCAGGGACCAACTAGTAAACATCATTCACTCGGGTGGCATATTCCAAGCACATAGGTAGGTTCTGGAAACTAAACACATCGACAAAGTCCTCATCCCAATCATCCCAGACTTCAATTGATTCATTCACACATACTGTGGCTCCTACTTCGTCTGTCTTAAACGTTCCACCATGGTGAATAAAAATCTTCAGATACTACAGCAAACAAGTACATATACCAGTTTAGTACCATAATCATGGCTTTAAATAAGGGAATGTCAGAAAAAGACAAACGATAGCTTTGCGACAAAAAAAAAACGTGAAAACATTGAACACTGTTCATACATCACACGACACCATCAGCAAGAGGGACCACATGCATTTAAAAATTATTTCTTTTCCTCAAACCCTAGATTTATTACAAAATAGGAACCCCACCAACCATTTTCCCCAAATAAAGAATCTAGAAAAAGACACTGACAAAAGGCAAAAACGCTAACGACCGTTACAATGGAAACGTAAGTCAAACTTAGTCAACGTTAGGGTTTACAGTTGTTTACCATGTTTGAACGAGAAACTTCAGGCACCACGATCGATCTGTTTTTGACAGCAACGTAAGCACGCAGATCCTCGGGTTTCTTCGAAGGACAAAAAATGGCATTTTTTCTCTGGTGCTTGGGGGAGAAGAATGAAGACTCAAACAAAGGGAGAGGGATGGTTTTGAAACGGGCGGGATGAGAATCACTAGGGCAAACACATGTTAATTTCTTTTTCTTTTTCTTTTTATTTTTCTTTTTTTTTTGTTGATATCATATCAAAACTGAGTCATTTTGATTTAGCTGACAGGGATTAATTCCAAGATGGCACTTAACGGCAACGTGTACACACTGTTACATGATTTTAACGTCAGTGACTAAAATGCATGACGGTGGTCAGTTTGAGGGACTAACGGAACTATTCTGTTAACACAGGGACTAAAATGCACGACGCGAAAAACATTAGGGACTAAAATGCCTATTTACTCCATCTTTATAATATTATTAACATTATATAAAAAAATGATAAAGAAAAGTATTAAATTAATGATTAAGAATAGCGTAAAATAAATATAATGGTCCATAAGACCATAAAACACTTGAAAATAGGAAAACTAAGAGGGGTAGTATATGGCTGATTTTACAAATATAATGTAAAGTGTGACTCAAAATCACAATTAGCTTAAGTCAAAAGTTAGTTATAACGGTTTTTTGCGGCAAAGTTATTTGTGGCTGTTAGAGCTTTGCTCGCTATCTTGATGTCTATATATAGCATTCTGTTAGCTTATGCTAAGAAGGAGAGTTCATTTTGTTAATATTTTTTAGAGAGAAAACAAAATTGTGAGAAGTGAGACCTGGGAATCGAAAGTTTAGAGGAAAAGAACAAATAGGCTATAGGTGATGATCATGTTCATGATGCTTGTAATCACATTTCTGATGATGAATGGATTTAATGCTACTCTCTCTCTCTCTCTCTCTCATGGATGTAGGCTCACATTGAGCTGAACCACATAAATCTGTTGTGTTGATTCTCTTCCTCTTCTCTTGATGATTGTTTTGATTTTATTGCTTCTTGATCAAGTTTTATTTTCTACAATTTTTGTTTTTCTGGTTTTTGTTATTTTCAGTTTTGTTCTTAATGTCTCTCTTGTTTTCTTTGTGTGTAGATCTCAGGTTTCATATATTGAACCAACAAGTCGCGCCTTCTGTGGGGAGACCAAGATTCTGGATCATATCGAATTTTTTTTTTGTGGATAATGCCATTGGCTTTTGGAGGATCAAGAAGGAAGTAATCTTCATTCAGCAAGGATGTGCAGAAGTGATCAAAGGTGAAGAAAGGATGGCTGCTTCACTAACACAGAAAGAAAAGACTGAGATGATTGAGAATGCAAGAATTAGGAGATAAAGCTTTGAGAGAGGTTGCTAGAGAGAAGATTGTTGCAGCTATGTGGATCAAAATGGAATCTCTCTACATGACAAAGTCTCTTATTCATAGGTTTTGTCTCAAACAACAGCTATACTCCTTCGTGATTACAGCGGAAAGATCAATCACAGAACAAATAGTAAAATTTAACAAGATTCTGGATGATTTGAAAAATATTGAAGTGATGCTTGATGATAAAGATAAGGCATTACTCCTACTCAAATCTCTACCTAAAACCTATGAACATTTCAAGGATGCTATTCTATTTGGCAAGGAACAAACCATTACTCTTGAAGAAGTTCAAACATCAATAAGGACCAAGGAACTTCAAAGGTTTCAGGATTCTAAAACTGAAGATAATGGTGAAAGCTTGAATGTATCAAGGGGCAAAACTGAGAAGAAATGAGGCAAGAGCAAGAAATCGAGGTCAAAGTCCAAGGATAGAGCCAAGACCAAATACAAGTGCTTTATCTGTCACAAGGTTGGACATTTCAAGAAGGATTGTCCAGAAAAAGGGAAAGGAAAAAGGATTCAAAAAGAGCCATGGATTTTGTAGATTTGGTAGATACTGCAAATGGTTATGAAAGTGTAGGTTTTCTTTTGGTTTCAACCTTACAAACTGATAAGGAATGGGTCATGGACTCAGGTTGTTGTTATCATATGTGTCTTGTCAAAGATTACTTCGAAACCTTGGATCTCAAGCAAGGTGGAACAGTTCTGTTAGGAGATAACAAACCATATAGAATTCAAAGGATTGGTACTATCAAACTCAGAATGTATCATGATAGGGACTTCCTCCTTAAGGAAGTGAGGTCTGTACCTGAACTAAAAAGGAGCCTGCTTTCTCTTAGTGCTTTTGATGACTTGAAATAAAAATTCAATACTAAGAATGGTTTAATGAAAATATTAAATGGATCTTTAATCATAGCTAAAGGTTACAAAAGAAAGAATATTTTGTTTGTCTTAGATGGATCTATTGTTATTGCACATGTAGCTAGTGAAAGTTTGCATGATAAGGCAAAATTATGGCATCTTAGGCTAGGACATATAAGTGAAAAGGACTAATTGAACTTGAAAAGTAATATCTGTTATGTGGTGATTAAGTGAACAAATTAGAATTATGTGATCATTGTGTTAGGAAAGTCTCATAGAGTCATTTTTGGTGTTGGTATGCATTCTTCAATAAAACCTTTTGAATATGTTCACTTTGACTTATGGGGACCCTCTAAGGTTAAGACCCTAGGTGGAGGATCTTATTTCCTTACCATGATAGATGATTATTCTAGGAGAGTGTGGAGTTACATCTTGAAAAGAAAATCTGAGACCTTTTAAAAGTTCAAAGAATGACACACTCTCATAGAAAATCAGTTAGGGTCTAAACTTAAGGTCTTAAGGATTGACAAGGGCTTGGAATACCTTTTAGAGCAATTCACTGAGTTTTGCAGGAATCAAGGTATTAAAAGGCATGGGATTGTACCACACACACCTCAACAAAATGCTCTAGCTGAGAGGATGAACAGAACTATACTAAAAAAGGGTAAGTTGTATGCTTCTTAGAGAAGGTATGCCAAAGCATTTGTGGGGAAAAGCTGCCAACACAACAATCCACCTCATTAATGAATGTCCTTCCTCAGCAATCAAGTTCAAGACTCTAGTGGATCTTTGGAATGGAAAACCAGTTGACTACTCATACTTGAAAGTGTTTTGTTCAATTGCCTGTGCTCATGTAAATCAAGGGAAGCCTAAAGCTAGAGCTATCAAATGTATTTTCTTGGGCTATCTAGAATGGAAAAAGGGTTAAAAGCTTTGGAGAATGGATCAAGGACGTGGAAGATGCACTATAAGAAGATATGTGACTCTGAGATGAAACAAGAATGGAACTAGGCATAAAGAAGAAGGTGAAGTGCAGTTTAAAGAAAGGGAAGACTCAGTTTGAGTTCAACCTCTCGGATAAAACACCTCAACTTGTAGAAGGATCTGACACTAATGGACCAAATTCGGCTATATCAACTGACTCAAGGCATGGTCAGCAAGGCAACAAATTGGAAGACTATCAACTAGAAAGGGATAGGACTAGAAGACATAAAAGACCTCCTAAGAGGTATGGCCAAGATACACCTAAAACTCTTGGACATGCTGATCTCATTTGCTATGCATTCAGTATAGCAGATAAGATACAAGGGATTGAACCTAGAAGCCTCAAAGAAGCTACTAAGAGTAAAGAAGCTCGGAATTGGATCAAGGCAGTCCATGAGGAAATGGATTCTCTAAAAAGGAATAAAACATGGATCCTTGTGGTTCTGCCTAAGGGTCAAAGAACCATAAGATAAAAATGGATATTCAAGAAGAAGGAGGGGATACCAGGAGTGGAAGCACCAAGGTTTAAAGCAAGACTTGTTACAAAAGGGTTCTCTCATGTGAAAGGAATAGATTTCAATGAAACCTTTTCACCTGTGTTCAACCATTGCTCAATCATAATCCTGCAAGGTTTGGTGAATCAATACAATATAGAATTAGAACAAATGGATGTTAAAACAAATTTTTTGCATAGAAATCTGGAGGAGAATATCTACATGAAGAAACCATAGGGATATAGTCAAGACCAATACAAAGTGTGTCTCCTAAAGAAGTCCTTATATGGATTAAATCAAAGTCCTAAAATGTGGTACACGAGGTTTGATGAAATTTGTGATCAGATGTGGTTTCTCAAGAAGCAAATATGACAATTGTGTGTGTGTATACATTAAAGGAAGGAGATAAATGCATCCTATATATTTTCCTTTATGTAGTTGACAAGTTGATTGCAAGTTCAATCTTGGAGGAAATCAATCATTTCAAGGAGGAACTCAGCTCTGAGTTTGAAATGAAAGATCTAGGACCTGCAAAGAAGATCCTAGAAAGGACATTCACAAAGATAGGTAGAAAGGAGAATTGATACTATCTCGACAAGGATACATCTTGAAAATTAGTAGAGAGGTTCAGAATGCACCAATCTAAACCCGTCTCTACTCCTTTGGGACCTCGTGTGCACCTCTCAATCAATTAAGCTCCTAAACCTCATGTGCACCAGACTTGGTATTGCCTATGTTGTCAGCATGGTTAGCAAGTTTATGGAAAATCCTGGTTAAGCATATTAGAATTCTTTGAAATGGGTTCTGAGGTACCTAAATAGTACAACTGAGTATGGTCTCAAGTTTAAGAGATCCACTCAGAGAAGTGACTACCTAATTGGCTTTATGGATGTGACACTTTAAGGTCAATTTCAGCTTACGTGTTCACTTTGTTTGGTACTATTGTTTTTTGGAGGGTAAGCTTGCAAGGAAAATCATCTTTGTCCACTATTGTTTGGTACTATATAATCAGAGAACATTGCCCTTATAGAAGGAACAAAGGAGAGAAGATGGCTGAAGGGTTTCATTGGTGAACTTGGTCTGGTTCAACCAATGGTGACCTTGTTCTGTGACAACCAAAGTGCCATTCACTAGGCTAACCATCAAGCTTATTATGAGAGGACCAAGCACATAGATGTGAAGCTGCATTTCATTATGGACATGATTGAAGACAAGGAAGTCTAGATTCTGAAGGTAGATACAAAAGACAACCTTGCTGATATGCTCACAAAGTCACTTCCACGGGTCAAGTTCAAAAACTACTTGGACTTGATCAATTTCAAAGGTGATTAATGATCTAAGTGGGAGAGCAACAACTTGAAGATTGAAGATCTCAAAAAGTGATTCACAGTAAAGGTGGAGAATTGTGAAGTGTGACTCAAAATCACAATTAGCTTAAGTTAAAAGTTAGTTATAAGCTTTCGATTTTTGGCGGCAAAGTTAGTTGTGGCTGTTAGAGCTTTGCTTGCTACCTTGATGTCTATATATAGTGTTTTGTTAGCTTGTGCTAAGCAGGAGAGTTCATTTTGTAAATATGTTTTAGAGAGAAAACATAATTGTGAGAAGTGAGAGCTATGAATCGAAAGCTTAGGGGAAAATAACTAAGAGGCTCTAAGTAATGATCATGCTCATGAAACTTATAAACACATTTCTTATGATGAATGGACTCAATGCTGCACTCTCCCGTGGATGTAGGCTCACATTGAGTTGAACCACGTAAATCTCTTGTTTTGATTATCTCCCTCTTCTCTTGTTTATTGTTTTGATTTGGTTGCTTCTTAATCAAGTTTTATTTTCTGCAAGTTTGGTTTCTGTTATTTTCGGTTTTGTTTTTTTGTGTCTCTCTTGTTTTCTTTGTGTGTGGATCTCAAGTTTCATAGATTGAACCAACATATAATAAATATAACTAGAGTTTTGTTCATACGATTTACCAAAGAGATAATAATCAGCACATTGTATAATAAATATTTCATCTAAAACTGCAGTTTTATAACCTTTGCTATTATGTAAGCCAACAACTAATTACGCGTGTTTGGACCGCCAAAATAACATAGCAATCAGCGGCAGTTATTCAGCTGCAGGGACGAATCCAGGAATATCGTAAAGGAGGGGCCGACAGAAAATAAATTTCAATAATTCATCAATATGAATTAATCATTAATGATTTTTCCATAACCACTTGAGAAATTAAAATTATGTTTATCTGAAAATAAATCAAGACAAATAATTTTAGTATAACAAAGTCTTACAAAGTAAGCATAGCAATTAGCAGCGGTTATTCAGTTGCAGGGACGGATCTAGGAATATCGTAAGGGAGGGGCCGACGGAAAATAAATTTCGACAATTCATCAATATGAATTAATCATTAATGATTTTCCCGTAACCACTTAAGAGATTGAAATTATGTTTCTGTGAAAATAAATCAAGACAAATAATTTTAGTATAACAAAGTCTTACAAAGTTAGGGTTTGTTGGAAAACAAGGAATAAAAAAAATAAAAAGTCTTAAAAAACAATGCAATAAAAGCTAAATAGCTAATAGCATAATAGATAGACTTGAAAAAGAAAGCCTTCATATAACCATTGTGATCCCGTGTTGTTGGATCTTGAAAGGATTTCTCTAGTAAGAAGAGTAGAAAAGTTTGAGAAAAAAAAAATAAAAGGGATTAAAAACGAAGATGATAGAGGTCATTGTTAATACCAATGATGTTATCAAAACTAAAATAGACACAAATTTTTGGATGATTCAATTTTGAGTTATCCTAATACGGTAGTTTTTAGCTTCTATTTTTTTTCTGAAGTGTGACTTCTCCATTTTTATTAATTAATTAACTGCCAAAATTTACAGTACCAAAAAAATCTTTTAAAATTCTATAAAATGAAAAGTAATCAAGCGAAAAACACTACATGAAAACTTAAAAACGGAGAAAATCTTTTAAAAAGGAAAAATAATAAGAAAAAATAAACCACGGAAAAAAAACGAAATAGGGATTTGAACTAGGAATCCCGCATTTGCAATCTATTAGGAATGTCCACTGAGCCAATCACTTGTTTGTGTATCTATTGCGCATCATGTATACTAGTAGTTTTTTTTACAGAGGAGGGGGGTCATGCCCCCCCCCCTCCTTGCCCCCCTTCGATTCGTCCCTGTTCAACGGCCACAAATAGGTAAAGAACCGCTGCAAAAATGTTTCAAGAAATATGTTTTTGTTTTGGGAATAGGTTCTTGAATAAGTGTGGTTGTGCTTTCTTGAAGACGATTATTGGTTATGCTTCATGTGTGTATATATTGGCTAGTTGGTTTCCTTTGGTTTATGTTTGTTTTGTAGATTTCAAAAAAAAAATTAAAGAATGATAAAATAAAAGAGAATTTGTATGAGGCAAAAGAGGATTGGAATTAGAGATTTTAGGAGTTTATTTCTCATGCTTATTTTTTACTTATACCCCATTGCTCTTCTATTCCCTTTGGTTCCTAGCTATTATCTCATATTTTGTCCTCTACCTTGTCCTTGGCCCCATTACAACCTTGAAAAGTCCTATTAATGTTTATGTGCATATATGTGTGTTGGGTGTGAATGTTAGAGGCTTGCCAAGCCTATAGTAGTGCTTGTTTTCATGAAGTGCCTTGTAAACACAATCTTAAACATTTGAGAGTTAGAGAGCATATCTTGTGAAGTTCCATCACTTTTAATTCACCTCTTGGTTTGATTGGCTTTCTTGCATACATGAGATGTTTAGATGATATTCATGAGTGTCTTGACTCTTTAATTCCTTAGGTGTTAAATGTTGCCTACTTCTTTGTATTTTCTAAGATTCATTGAGGAGTATGTCATGTTTGTCTACTTGCATGTTTCTCTTTTATTTTTCTTGAGTCACTCTTGGTTATATTCCTTGATTTGATTATTTGATTTTGCCCAGGAATGCAAAAGATTAACTGTTAGGAAATTTAATGAGCTACATTTTATCCATATTTTATGACCTTAACTAGCTATTACTAATTACTGATGTTGTCTAATTAATTTTACTTGACATGTTTTTTTATTGTATTGGATTTTATTAGGCTATTATTTATAATTTGATTAAATTATATTTAATTAGCCTAATTAAGTTTCTTACTATTTTTCAGGTACAAATTGGCATAAAAAATAATTATAGGGCTTGAAGAATAGTGGTGAATATTCCCGCCTGTCATGCGGGTGACTCGGGTTCGATCCCCGGCAATGGCGCCAAATTTGATCGAGGTCGTATCCGATCAAATAGAATGGTGACCATCAATCCTAGGAAGTGACTCATAGGTCGTCTCTAAATGACCATCCATCCTAATCTAAGATTCAAATACATAAAAACACACACATGAAAAGAGGTTTTTTTATAGAATGATGACTAAATAAATAAAACAAAAAATTAACAAACTAAAAATATCAAAAGAAATGTGTTTAACCCTCTTGTTCAATTGCAATCAAATTAATTATTGGTCACAAAAGATTATTCCATTCATTCAAATCCCTAGTTCAACTGAATCGACTAACTAATCGAAAATCAACTTGGATTCCTTTACTTCCTAAGCTCAAGCGAAATCAATCAAGGAAGGTTGGTAATTAAGCATCACCAATTACTCCTAACTCAACCAATTAAACCAAATTCAAGAGATATTCATCAAAGAGGATTGGTGATTAAGTATTCCCAATTACTCCAAATTGACTACTAACAACTAGAAATAATTAAACTTACATAAAATTAAGCATTTCATATATATCAACTCCCTAATCATATAGAATTAAACAAACTATGGATAGAGCTTTAGTTCAATAACAAAACTTAAGGCTATTAAACATAAACCTTAGAAATTGAGATTAAACCAAAACTCATTAAGTATGTTCATATCTAAACAAGAAAACAAAATGATTAAACATATAATAAATTGCAATATTGCTCAAATACAAACTAACAAGAGATTAGAAAATAAAAAACTTAAATAAATTAAGAACTAAAATTATAACATAAACCTCAGAATCTTTATTGTAATATCTTAAAAAGATTAATTCAAGTATCTAATTCATGGAACGAAGAAAAAATAAATAAAAGAAAAAAAATTAAAAGGGCAGCCTCCTGTTCGCTGTCCCCTGTTCACGTTGCCTCCTTTCTGTTCCCCCAAACCCTTTCATTATATGTGAATGTGAATGAAAGAAAGAAAAAAAATTAAAGGGCAGCCTCCCTCTCACGTGATCAGCGCCCCAGCCTTTACTTTCTAAAACTAATTACATATATGTATTCTAATAAATAAATCTCAATCACTTAATAAAATCAAAATGGTGATTTAGTTTATTATAATTAACAAATTAAAATAAAAATCTTAATATTAATCTAATTGGCAATGTTCCTCTTCAAATTCTTCAAGCACATTAATCATTTTCAGTTTTAATATGTACTTAAAAATAATAAGAAACTTAATTAAATCTAATTTACACAAATTATGAATAATTTACACAAATTATGAATAATATCCTAATAAAGTCCCATACAATAAAAATATGTTAAGTAAAATTAATTAAACACTAGTAAATAAAATGTGGATAAGTAGCTCATCAGGAATTAAATGTCGTTAAAACCAATCCAACGGCCACAAAAGCTGTTGGTGGTGGTTATTCCAGCAATTCTGAAAATCCGCTACAAAAATTTCCTGGCGGTAGTTTAGAAACCATCCGGAGAAGTGTTTTGTGGTGGTTGTAACCACCTCAAATCGTCAAATAAATTGCCAATGTTCTTCTATTTTGTCGTAGTGTTTTTAAAAAATGTTTGACACGACTTTTACTAATAAGGAGAAGAGAAGTAAAAAAAATAAAAAATTGAGTCAAACATGCATTTAATTATCTCGACAAGTTACCGATTGGTTGAAGTTATAAAAATAGTGAAATACCCATTATCGTCCTCAAAGATTGTGCTTTAAATACCAATTCACAAATTTATGACAAGTTGGATCGAATAATTGAATTAAAGAGAATTAAATTGCTATAAATTGAGAAAATTAAAGTTCTAAATCCTAAAAGAATTCAATTAAGCAAATTAGGTTTTTTTGATATATTTTTGTTACATAATTTATCTCATTTTAATTTGTCATAAAATTAATATACTTTTAAATTGTGTAGTAATTAAAGAAAGACAAACGACAATTTCACGACATTTTTTTAACAACTACTTACATTTTTAAAAATATTATATATAACACTTTTGGCTGCCTTTTTATTATATTGGTGACATTTTTAAATTGTTATGAAAATTACATTTGGTAATATTTTTAGCTGTTGGTGGCATTTTATAAAAATGTTATTATTTATTAAATAAATGTCAAAAAATTACTGTAATGTAACATTTTACAAAATGTTACTAAACGTGTTAAAAAATGTTAATAACTTTTTCCGACACAGGTCACATATTACATTTGTATAAATGTTATGTGTAGTAGTGTGTCCTTAACATACATGTTCCTTTGCTTTTTTCTTTTTTTTTTTTTTTTGGTTCAACCATGTTCCTTTGCTTCAAGATTCAAGAAGCAAGAATTTGAAACCAAGCCCTTACACTGAATTACTTTCTTTAAGTTCACCATCTAACAAATGAGATTCTAGCTTTCTCAAAATTATAGTCTTTTTTTCTATATTTTGTTGATGATAATTTTTTGTTTATAAAAAATTATAATATTAATGATTAAACTATATACTAAGTACTCACACACACATATCCTTATTAACTGCGCTGGCCTTACAGGACATTCTGCCGATGATATAAACAACATAAATTTTAAAATTGAATATCAATTCAAATAGGACTTGAAAAGTATATACAGGCAGAAATAACAAGTAGGAGGGGGCATTAGGATTGTTCTCATCACTTTTTCAAATTCTCACCGGATTTAGAAATCTAAAAAATAACTAACTTTCGGATTAAAAACTCTAAAAAGGAGAGATGGTGCTAATCCTAATGACTAATAGGAGGTATTGTTAGGGTTCAACTCAATAATCTATCAATTAATCTATTATCTTGTAGCTGATATAAAAAATTATTATGTTTGTGGAAAAAAAAAGTAGAAGTTTAATTGTATTTGGCATTCATTTTAGCTCATTTGAATAAAGAACCAGTTCTTGGTTGAGGGGAAACCCTTGGGGGACAGTCATGGCTTTAAAGGTTTAAATTGTGGTCATATGTAAGATTCTGTCTTTTCTTTTGTTTTTTTAATCTTTTAGGTATTTTCACTCTATTTTTAAGGTAAAATATTAATTTTTTAAGCATGAAAAATTTTATCCATCCAACAGGTGTCTCTTTAAAATTATAAATAGAGTTTGATAGTTAATTTAATTTCTTTAATTAATTAGAGCTGCAACACATCTTACTGTTCAGTATTTCTTTTTGTTATATTCAGTATCAATTCAAATCTAAGACTTTCGGTTGTTCGGTTCATATTTCTATTTTTGGTTTTTATTTTTTGTTTTTAAAATTTACAAAGAAAAAATAAAAATTAAATATTAAAAACAAAAAAATTCTATTTCTAATATTTTCAATTTTTACTTTATAATTTTTTTAAAAAACAAAAAACAGAATAAAAAGAAAAATAGAAATGCAAATTATAATTTTTCTCCTCTTAAAATTATTTATGCATCGAATTCGCTGGTCAAATATTGGGTTATTGAAGCTGATTTATTGAGGTCGATCTTTAATTTGTTGGTCAAATTCACATATTTTATCGTAATTACAATATTTTATTATTTTATATACTCATTGTTATATATATAATATATAATTACAGCACATATATAGGAAACTCTCTAGTTCGATTTATGCAGAAAGCATTCTTTCTGTAGGAGGTTTATCCTATTCATATCGTTTTAATTTAAAAGATTGTAAAATTTTTCTTTTAGAGTCTTTTTAGAGAGATTATATTTATTTTAATTATATCTCTATCTCAAATAAATTAATCTTTAATTATCGACGACCAGAGATTATTAGAATTTTGGGTTTGAACTTAATTCACTTCTAAAAGCTAGCTAATAGGAGGAGGATTGTCACACCACTTATATATTCTATAGTGACCCGTTTTTAGTCGATGTGAGACTTGATCGTAACACATCCCTTCACGCCCAGGATTGGACATCTAGTGCATGAAGTTTGCAGGGCTGGATATCTGCGGGTGGCGCCCACGACTAACTTGGCTCTGATACCATATTAGAATTTGGGTTTGGGCCTAATTCACTCCAAAACTTAGCTTATAGGAGGAGGACTGCCACACCACTTATATATTTTATAGTGGCCCTCTTTCTAGTCGATGTGGGATTTGATTTTAAGAGAGATATCGGCATAAAAAATATATATAATTACAGCCAAATTAAAGGTAATTGCGAAAATGGTGGGAACCTTCCAAATGGGAAAGGAGAGAAGAGAGAGGGACAGAGAAAGTGGTTAGATGGAGCAGAGAGGGGAGACAAGAAATGATAGCAAGGCTCATGATGCATGTCTACTAAAGGGAGATCCCTATCTCAATCACCATATAATGTCTTTTTACATTTTTATTTCTTTTTCTTTTGAAAAAAAGAAGTGCCTTTTTCATTTGCTTTTGAATATGTTGGGGTCATATGAATGTCAATCACTTTCTCTCACACCCATCATCCATGCACATGCACTTGGTACATGGTGGGGGACTTGAGTGCAGTCATGTCTTTTACAAAGTGAAAAAAGAAAACCGAAAAAATCCAATACGATTGATGAATAATTGAATTCTTTAAACATAATTTGAATTCTGATTGTACATATAAAAAAAACTTTGTTAATAGAGGCAAAATTTACTATAGTAATCTCTATACTTCGAAGAAATTTGTCTTCAACAATCACCAGAAGAATATCCTTGATAAAAAAAAAAAGGGAAAAAAAAGAAAAAAGAAATGTGGATTAGGGATGTACTTGGATTGAGAAATGATAATGTACATCTATTATATATGTATATTTGTTACGGCCGATTATTATAACTAAATGTGAATAAATATATAGTTAAATTACTATATAATTTAGTTAAATTATTACATAAAAATTTAATTACATATTTTTTAATTTTGTGTATATTTTTTTTCATAATAATATAGTTAAATTGTTACATAAATTTTATCACATATTTCATCATATTTTACCATAAAAATTGAATGTAACAAATATATATGTACAAAATATACATTTAAAGTAGATATACATGTATTATTTCTTGCTTGGATTACATCTATTTTTTAGTTGTACTTGATTCATCAAACCTTTTCAATGGCTTTTAGTTTTTTAATTGGGTAAGGGATATTTTATGATTGACTATTAAAGACAAATCTAATTAAAATATTATTAAAGTGATTATAATCTTTTTTAATAAAAATTTTTATATACATATTTAAACTATCATCACTAATGTGTGTTTGGATTGGTGTAGAATCACGTCAAATCACGTTAAAAAAGATAAATCAATGGTTGAGATAAATTTGGCACATAAGCCGAGGCGGATCCAATGAACGCAACAAAAAGTAACGTTGAAGTGGATCCACGTTAACGTGAATCTGCTTCTATCCAAACAGGCATTAAGAGATTTAGGACCTATTTGTTTAAATTTAGTTTTGGTCAAAATTATTTTTAACCAAAATTAAAATTATTTATTTTCATTAAATTATTTCGATATTTTTAACTATTAATTTTTGTTTTGGTTTATATATTTTTTATTTCTAATTCTACTAAAATATAAATTAAACGGACCTTAATTATCTATCAAGTATGATTTATGTTAATATTGGCGGTGGCTTATTACAAGTAGGGTCATTTTATTGTTTGGAATTTGTATTAGGAGTCTCATTATTGCAATATGACACCCGTTTTAGTGGTAATCATGGCGTTAATTTGCTTTGCACATTTTAATTTTGTATTTTTCTTTTTTCCTTTTCTTCTTAAAAGTAATCTTTTTAAACATCTAATGAACTGTCAATTCTACCCTCTAAACTGTTAAATACTCTGAAATTCAATAAAATATATGAAAAAGTGAGTAAGTTGAATTAATCAATAGTAGTACTACTCTATCCAAAATAATAGAAAAGTGTCTACGAGCATTTCACTTTTAAAATACTTTAACCCATTTTTTTAAGTTTTATGTAGCAATGCATGATTGTTAATACAATAACCCACAAGTCAAATGCTGATTGATTCATGAAGAGGTATATGCGGAATTAAGGGTATTATTAATTTATCAAATATAAACTTTAAAGTAGGGGATATTATCTTTAAAAAAAAAAAAAACAGTATGGGAATATGGCAATAAAACTCTTGTCTCGCGAGTAATTATAAATTATATCCACATTTTAATAATTAATAATTAATATAACACTAAATTATACTTTTAGTCCTCTAATTTTTTAGTTTGATTCCATTTTGTCTTATAATTTATTTTTAATTCATTTTTTTCTCTCACTTTTATTTTTGGTTCGCGTTAATCTTCGGCATCCTTATTTCATCAAAAACTAATTGAAAAGTATTAACGACATTAATAAAATAAAAAATAATTTTTATTTAAAAAAATCTTAATCCCCTTCGCTTCGTATTCAATTCTATATCCTCCTCCTCCAATCTGCTTCATATTCAATTCTATATCTCCTTCTCCGTTTGACCCGACTTATTTTTGGCTTATAAACCGCTTTTAAGTAAAAGCTGAAAAAAGAACTTTAAATAAAAAGCTGAAAGCTGTTTGACAATTTTATTATTTAAAAGCTGTTGAAAAGGTCATATTTCTAGCTTCTGGCTTAAAATTCAGCTTTTTACATTTTGTACACAGAAAAAAAGCCAGCTTAAATTTAAGAGGTTTGCCACAAATCCTGTTTGGCCCACCAGAACTACCCAAAAATTTTAATATATTAATTTCATATATAATTTTTCATATTTTTAATGATATTTTAATATTTTTTAATGCATAAAAATATATGTGATACTCTATCCGCAAACTTGCGGAGCATATAGGGGGACTAGTACTCGCCCTCGCCTCATTGCTATTCGATAATTCGATTTGACACTCACGCTTTTATCTTTTGCTAACAAGAAAAACATGATTATTTTACAAGGTTAAGGAAGAAAGACTAAGGAGGTAAGCCAAATCGGTTAAATATACATTTTCTTTTATCGGCTTGTTAAATATATTTTCCTTTTTTTTTCAATTTTTCGCATTAATAGTCACTTTCAAATTTTTTTATTAGTTGAGTGTTTAGTTTTAATCATTCCAAGGTTATGTCACGGGGAACTCTATACCCTAAACTATGAAGTATGGCGTAACATTAGTTCATTTTCTCTCTTAAATATATACGTAGGGATGCGATTTTTTACTAGTGAAAATAGAATGATATTTTGTGATCATCGGATAATCATTACATACGAATTTGGCTAGTAGAGAAAATTAATCACGGTTTCCACTAATAAATACTAGAAGGTGGCCCATATTGGTACCACACCATTTCTTAACCTCACCACACGCTCTTATTTTTTTCCAAAAATATCCCTTGCTCAGAAACTAGTTTCTAAGCGATATTTTGAGCTTACCGACAACATCACACAGAAAATGGAGACTAGCATTTGTTAACAAATTTTAGTTTTCAAAATTGCGAAAAGCCCAGCGCACTCAAACTATTTTCTCTTTTCTCACTCAATAACTAATTTCCGTTTGCATTAGAAATGAGTTTCTATTTTTTATACAATGTGGTCATTAAGCTTAAAATCTCGTTTACAAACTAATTTATGAGCAAAGGTTATCTTAAATAAATAAATGAATAAAAGCGTGTGGTGAGGTCAAGAAGTAGTGTGGTGTCAATAGTGGCCGCCACCATATTAAAATGAGCGAAAAAAAGCCACGCAGGATTTTAACTTCGGATTCAAAGAAATGAATGCCAGCCACTTGAATTCACAATAAAATTAACGACAGTAACATTGATTTCACTTCTTAAAATGGTAAAAATCTTCCATTGATTTTGATAATGGAAATAGCAAGTTCTTCAAAACCAGAAAAAAGAAAAGGGTAATAATTGTGAAAAGGAAAATAAAAATAGTGCTACGACATGCATGATTTTGTCTTTGCCTTTTATGAACGAAAGTTAATGTAGGAGGGAAACTTTGACAAGGAAGAATGTGAATATTGCAACCTAATTTGTCATAAAGTTTCTCTGTATATCATATTATTATACTTTTTTTTGTCGAATTTGTATATCATATTCTCTTTTTCTTCCCTTAGCTTTTTTTGTTTTTTCCAAAATGATGATAATTACATATAATGGTGGCCAGCCTACTGTCATACAGACACCATTTGGGCCTACATGTCTGCATGATGCCTCTCCTCCCTCCCTCCCCCATCTCTTGGGCCCCACTCACCATGTCAAATAATTAAAAGTGTAAAACTATTCTAAGGGTTGGTTTTTCGTTGGGAAAATTTAGTTTGATTGAAAGTAAGTTGAGTTAAAAGTTAGGTTGTGTTTACTAACATGAGCTAGTAACTTTTTTAGGAACTTATAGCTTATAACTTATAATTTTTTGTCAATAAGCTCGGTTTACTATGAAAAGCTATAAGCGAGGAGCTTTTGAAAAGCTATTTCAAATAGCTTATAGCTTATAACTTTTAGCTTTCAATAATTCATTTCAATTTTATCATTGTCTTTTTTGGGTAATTACATCTTTTGTCATCTCATTATATTAAATATTAATATATTATATTTCTTTTTAGATCATTTCACATAATTTTAGCTTATTATAAGCTAGTTTTACTAAACAATATTTCTCAATAATAAGCTATAAGCTATAAGCTATAAGTTAATTTTGATAAGCATAGCCTTAGTTTGGTTCAAGGAATTTTATGTTTGGATACTTTTAGTAAAAAGTAAGTTTGAGAAACTGAATATTGTTTGGATAAGAGAATAAAAGTACTTTTATAAACTAAAAATAAGTTAAAAGTACTTTTGACAAACCGAAAAGTAACCCAAATGTTCCTTCTCTGAGACACAAGTTGAAAGCTAGTTTAGACCAAACCAAAGTTGAGCTAACGGAACAAACTAAAAAACAAACAACCTTGCACGTTGTTACATGCTTATCAAAGTACTTTTAGTCAACCCAACTAAAATCCAAACATAGTCTAAGTAATAAATCAAATTACCTGTTAGGAGTTTGAGTAAGAAAAATGGTCATTATTATACATCTTAATTTTTGGGTGTGGAATAGTATAAGAAAAAAAAGAAAAGAAAATAATATTAAAAATGATGTTATAGATAAAGAAATTAAAAAATATAAAGTATTTTGTTTCATTTAAAAAAAGTATTTTCTATAAATATAGCTAGTTTTTAATTTCAATTCACAATCAACGTACTTAGATGACTTAATTATTTATAAATTTTGCAAAGAGAACTTCACAGTCTCAAAATTTATTAATACTGTATTTGTTGTGGACCAGAATAATGGCATCCCGTATATACGCTTACATGCCGGGTCAAGAAGTCACTAATTACCATCAGCATCCCGGTAAGTTGGGCGCGGCCTACTAATGAGGCCCAGATGATGAGGATTGGGCCCAGGCAAAGATCCTGGCCCAATACGGACCGCATTAGGTCATTTATCTCACTCTATAAATATTATCATAATGCACCATGAAAAGTACGTAAGATATATTATCATATACACAAACCCTAATTCACTCACTGACTTGAGAGTCGAAGTGCTTGCAGGTGCACACCACCGCCGCCGGAGCTCAGGACCTAGAAGCAATCCCATTGCCCTCTGCTGATCAAGGAGACTACCCTGCTCGTCCTACATCCCTGTCAGGTTAGATCACAACATTGGCGCCGTCTGTGGGGAAGCAACAAAAAGTTTCGCTCCCATCAATCATCAACAATGGTTGGCTCAACCAGAAATAGGGATTACAACGATCCCAGCGTGCAAAACCAAGGAGCTGGACAGCAGGCTGGTGCGTCGAATCAAGCAAGGGCACCCCAACACTTTGATATCGAAGTAGAATTTCGTAAACTGCAATAGCTGGTGCAGTCACAAGCTCAAGAGATCGCAGATCTCAAAGAGCAACGGCGCAGGGGCAAGCATGTTGTTATCGAAGATGATTCGGAAGAGGAAAGAGCTGAGAGGCATACCCAGCCAAACCTTGAGAATCTGGAAAAGGATAATGACAATGCGGAAAAACAGCAGCGGAAATCCGCAATTGAGGGAGACAAAGAAGGGAATCTGAAAACTCAAGAAAGGCCACAGGAAGGACGGGTAAGTTGCCAACATGAAAGGGCCCCGCATCAATCTTGGGTCGAGGGGGCCATCCCGCCACCTGTCCCCCCTGCGGGCCAGCAACCCGGACAACCCGCCGGTAACCAAGAGCATATGGCTGAAAATGTCCCGGATTTCGGGTACATTGACAATCCCTTCATGCCATGGATAATGTCCCATGCCCTTCCTCATGGATTCCAGTTTGCAAAGAAGTTGAAAGAATATGATGGAACCAAGGACCCCACTCTACATGTCAGCACCTTTGAGAGGGCTATGTACTTCCAAGGGGTGAATGAGGCCATCGTATGCCGTGCTTCCCCCCTCACATTGTCAGAGGCTGCGAGTCATTGGTTCTCAGACCTCCCACCACAATCCATCAGCAATTGGAAAACCCTCAAAGATAAGTTTATTTTTCATTTCACTAGCAGTAAAAGGCAGTTCAAATCTGAATTCCACTTAGAAACCGTTAAACAGGGAAAAGATGAATCGCTACGAGACTATATAACACGTTTTAACAATGAAGTATTAGAAGTTAGGAATGTCGAACCTAACTTGGTGTTATATTTCTTTGTAAGAGGATTGAAGCCAGGAGCCTTCGCCAAGCAACTGACTGGAGATAAGCCCACTTCCATGGATGACTTGAAGGTCAGGGCCGAAAAGTGGATCAGAATAGAAGAGTGGGAGAAGGCCCAAGCCGCCAAGATGGATGACAAAGCAAAAATTGTCCCTCTAAACCAATCCCGGGGCAAAGACGATATATCCCGGGATAGGTCTCCCAAGAAGCGCAAGGGTCTTTTCAACAATTACACTCCGCTGGTAGTCCCGCCAGCTTCAGTGTTAAAAGAAGTGATGCATTCTGAATTGAGAGAGCGGCCGCCACCTTTGAAAACGGTTGGAAAGCATAAAAATAAATATTGTGAATACCACCGAGATCGTGGGCACTCCACCAATGAATGCATCCCACTCCGAGATGCAATTGAAAAGCTGATCCGACAAGGGAGGTTGAGAAATTATGCTCGGTCATCTCCAGAAAGGCGGGATCGTCGCCGAAGTCCGTCTCCTCGGACACAGACATTCAGATCTCCTCCTAGAAACCGAGACCAACGGGCTGAGACCCGTCAGAGATCCTGGAGCCCAAGACGAGCACAGGATTCCCCTCGTAGAGGAATAATTCAAGTCATAGCTGGAGGAACCAGCTTAAAGGGTCTCGAAGATAGGAAGAGGACCCGAGATGTCAGGGATTCTTGTTCCCAAGTAATTGTTGTAGCTAATCCTGTGCTATCTTTCTCAGATGCAGATTTCCCGGAAGAACCGATCCGGGATAACAAACCATTGGTCGTAGCAGCTAATTTGAACGGTTTCGAAGTCCATCGAATCTTCATTGATCAAGGAAGTTCAGCCGACATTATGTTCTGGAGCTTGTTTGATAAAATGGGATTAGGATCCAAGGATTTAATCCCCCATAAAGGCAGCTTAATTGGCTTCACCGGAGATACGATCATTCTCAAAGGGTACGTTGACCTCAAGGTGAATTTCGGCAAAAAGCCAAATACCAAAACAATTCCCGCTAGGTTCATAGTGGTGGATTGCCCCTCGGCTTACAATGCAATCATTGGGCGACCAACCCTGAATAGCCTTGGCGCCATAGTTTCTACCATCCATCTAGCCATGAAGTTTCCATGAGAAAATGGCTCAGTAATAACTGTTCGAGGAAAGAGTAGCGATGCACGGAAATGTTATCAAGAAAGCCTTAAAATCACGAAATCACCATCTATTTTATCGATAACGGCAGAAGAGAAAGGGAAGCAAAAGATGGAGAGACGTGATTTGATGCGTGATGTAGGGGTCATGATGACTAACTTAGATCCCAGAACAGACTTTGAATATCAACGACCTCAACCAGAAGGGGATCAGATCTTAGTCCAGATAGGACTTAAAGAAGATCAGACCGTCAAGATGGGGGCGAACTTACCCCCCGTGATCAAAGACCGACTCATTGAGTTGTTGAAGACGAATAAAGACCTATTCGCTTGGGTTTCTTCCGACATGCCCGGAGTTGACCCGGAATTCGTGTGCCATCGCTTGTCTTTGAGACTGGGATCTATACCGGTGGCTCAGAAGAAGAGAAAAATGGGTCCGGAAAGACAAGCAACGATAGAAAAACAGGTGAAGGAGCTGCTAGACGCAGGGTTCATCCAAGAAATACGATATGCAGATTGGCTTTCAAATGTGGTGATGGTAAAAAAGGCTAACGGAAAGTGGAGAATGTGCACAGATTACACAGATCTGAATAAAGCATGCCCCAAAGATCCATTGCCCTTACCTTGTATCGATAAACTGGTGGACAACTCTGCCGGTTATAAGTATCTATCTTTCATGGATGCTTACTCCGGCTATAACCAGATCCCCATGTACCCCGAAGATCAAGAGAAAACGGCTTTTGTCACCGACATGGGTGTTTATTGCTACACCATGATGCCGTTCGGTTTAAAGAATGCCGGAGCAACGTATCAGCGGATGATGAGCCAAGTCTTCAAAGAACAGATTGGTAGAATCCTTGAAGTTTATATTGACGACATGATAGTAAAAACCCCAGAAGATAAAGATCCGGTGGCTGACTTGCATGAGACTTTTCAACAGCTTCGCATGTATGATTTAAGGCTAAATCCTAACAAATGTACTTTTGGGGTCGAAGCCGGAAAGTTCTTAGGCTTTATGCTAACCAGTCGAGGGATTGAAGTCAACCCGGACAAGTGTAGTGCCGTGTTAAATATGCAGAGTCCCAGAACTATTAAGGAGGTCCAACAGCTAACTGGAAGGGTCGCTGCATTGACGAGATTCCTTCCAGATTTAGCCAGGAAATGCTTACCCTTTTTCAGGACCTTACGACGTAAGGAAAACTTCCAATGGAATGCAGATTGCGAAGAAGCTTTCCGGGAGCTGAAGAAAATCCTCTCAAGCCCACTAGTCCTGTCTCGCCCAGATCCAGGGCAGATCCTATATCTATATTTAGCCGTCACCAATGAAGCAATCAGTGCAGCTTTAGTAAAGGAAGAATCCCGGAACCAGAGTCCGGTATATTTTGTCTCTAAGGCGCTACAGGGGTCGGAGTTGAATTACCAGCGGCTCGAGAAAGTCGCCTATACTCTGCTATTTGCATCTCGCCGGCTGAGGCCATACTTCCAATGTCATCCCATCATGGTAAAAACAAATCAACCCATCAGACAAATCTTGCACAAACCTGACTTGGCGGGAAGGATGATGACCTGGGCAGTAGAATTATCACAATACGATATTTCCTACGAACCACGACAAGCGATTAAAGCACAGGCATTGGCTGATTTTGTGGCCGAGATGACACATCCCGGGGAGGAGCCAAAAGGATCCTGGACTATCTATGTGGATGGATCCTCAAACCCCAAAGGAGCAGGCGCAGGCATATTAATAGAAAATGACGAAGGGATAACGGTAGAATATTCTCTGAAATTTGAATTCCCAACCTCTAATAATCAAGCAGAATATGAAGCCTGTCTAGCCGGGATACGCGCGGCAAAAGAACTAGGGGCTACCGCGATTACTCTATGTTCAGATTCCCAATTGGTGGTATCCCAGATAAAAGGGGAATACCAGGCAAGAGAGCCATTGTTGCAGAGATACCTGACGAAGGTTAAAGAAAGTCTACTTGGTCTCTCTAAATTTGAGATTAAGCACATTCCAAGAGAAGAGAACAGTCGCGCTAATTTACTCTCCAAATTGGCCAGTACTAAGTCATCCTCAACTTTGAAGTCAGTAATAGAAGAAGTTCTCCCTTCTCCTTGTGCTATTTTGCAGGTTGAAAATGACGACTGGAGAACTCCAATAATAGAGTATATCACTAAAGGAGCCATCCCGGCAGATACCCGGGAAGCAAGACGGCTTGTACAAAATGCCTCCCGGTATTCCGTGATAGAAGGACACTTATTCAGGAGAGGACTATCAACTCCTTTGCTTAAATGCATTGGACCATCTGAAACATGGTATGTTCTTACTGAAGTGCATGAAGGAAGTTGCGGTCACCACATTGGTGGAAAATCGTTGGCAAGAAAGTCCTTGCAGGCAGGATACTTCTGGCCAACCATGAATAAAGATGCAGCTGATCACGTGAAGAAGTGCCAAAAGTGCCAAGAACACAGTCCATTGTCCCACATCCCGGCTGAAGATCTGCACAGCATCTCCACCCCCTGGCCTTTCCACACTTGGGGCTTGGACCTCTTGGGACCTTTTACTCCAACCACAGGTCAGTTCAAACATCACATTGTTGCTGTTGACTATTATACTAAATGGATTGAACTTGAACCCTTAGCCAGCATAGCATCAGTCAAAGCCCAGAATTTTGTCTTCCGGCAAGTATTATGCCGGTTTGGTATCCCGGCAGAAGTTATCTGTGATAATGGGACCCAATTCACCGACAAAGAATTCCGAGAAATGCTAGCAGGTCTCCGCATCAAGCAATACTTTGCCAGTGTAGAGCATCCACAATCGAACGGACAGGTAGAGTCCGCCAACAAAGTCATACTTAATGGCTTGAAAAAGAGATGCCAGAAAACTGGAACTAGTTGGGTAGAAGATCTTTATCAAGTACTCTGGAGTTACAAAACTACTCCCCATAGCTCCACCGGAGAAACTCCATTTCGAATGGTATACGGATCAGATGCTGTAATCTCGGTAGAAATCGGGCACCCATCCTGGAGGGTTATGTACCCCGCTCAAGAAAACGAGCAGCTCCTCATAGAAGATTCCGACATGGTCGAGGAAATCCGAGAAGCCGCCAGAATCAAAGAGTTATCCCGGAAGCAACAAGTAGCATAGAGATACAATCTGAGGGTTGTCCCGAGAAGATTCCAAACAGGTGATTTAGTCCTAAGAAGAGCCAATATTGGAAATCGCAATGTTAAAGACGAGAAGCTTAGAGCGAATTGGGAAGGCCCCTTCCGGGTCAAGACCATCGCAGCTAACGGAGCATATCATTTAGAAACTCTCAAAGGCAAAGAGATTCCTAGAACGCTTAATGTCGCAGACTTAAGGCGCTATTATAGCTAAGCTATGTAATTTACAGTCTTTTGTAATAAAGGGGTACTCTTTTTCCTGTAGCAGGTTTTATCCCTAAGGAGGGTTTTACTGCTAGAGGTTTTAACGAGGCCCCCATTTGTTATTTGCTTCTTATTATTAATAAAGTTGCATTCCACTAATTCTGACATAAACAAGTTAGTTCAACTCTTAATAGCAAGCAGATCGGAAGAAAGTATGAGAAATACAAATAATCCGAGATCAAGACGTCGGCAATAAACAAAAACCGGCATACATGCAAGGCCAATAATGAGTCGAGATACCATCGCGGGTAATTCTCTGCTACAGACTCAAGGTCACACATCAACTTAAACTTAGAGAAAGTACAAACTACTTTCCCTCCTGTTGAGGAGCTAAAAGGGGCGACATCGCAAATGTTTCCCTAACAATTCAAACGACACAGAAAGAAAGAACTCTAAAACATGAACGAGGCACAAACCGAAGCCACACTTCAACAAAAGTTAGAGAAAGTACAAACTACTTTCCCTCCTATTGAGGAGTTAAAAGGACGACATCATTAATGTGTCCTAACAATTACAGAGACATGAGAAATTTCCATGTCCGGAGAGAAGCAAAGAGATGACTTGAGCGGTTAAACCTCAATGATACGCAGAAACACAATGAATAAAACAAAAGAAGCATTGAAGCAAAATATGCGTAAATCATAATGCATTAAAATCAACCCGGAAGGCTGGGACGATAAAGTTTACAATTAGCTGGATTTTTTTGCTAATGTTTTACAAAACAAGAGAAACACAGAAACTAAAGCAACAAGTCAAGAAGAGCTTGACAACTTGGGGGGCAACTGTTGTGGACCAGAATAATGGCAGCCCCTCCAGCATTTGCAACTTCAGGTTCCGTCGTGGGATCAGAAGAAGGAGGAGGAGTGTTGCCGTCGAATGACTCCAATCTGGGATCAGAAGGGTCGAGCGGCACGGGATGGTGAGGGTCATGAAAATCCATGAACATCCCGTCCTTCATGCCATGATACTTGCAAAGTCCACGAGTGTTCAGCTCAACACCGGGATTCAAGAAGAGGAGGGTCTTCACACAGTCACGGTAGGAATCATCCACCGTAGTATCCATATCTTGATAAGCCTCCTCCAATTTCTCTTGAATCTCCCGTAGCTCCACTTGAACCTTATGAAACTTGGATGCCGACCCCAAGAGCTCGGACTGAAGAAGCTTAAGAGCGGAATCATCTTCATCCGCTTTAGCCTTCAGCCCGGAGACTTCCTCCCTCAACTTGGATTTTTCTGATTCCAAACTGGCAGCCCGCTCCTTCTCCTTGGCGAGATCCTCCTCCATGCGGGCAAACTTCTCCTTCAAGGAGGCAAGTTCTTTCCCAGTTCGGGACTCCGATTCTTTGACACTAGCAATAAGGGCGTCTTTCAGCTCCATATCATCTCGGAGGTCCCGAAGCTGAGCCTTTAGAGAAGAGGTTTGGCCCATATCTTCTGCATGGTCGTGGACGTGTTGGAGCATAGCCATGCTCATAGCCGTCCAACCCATAAGGGATTTGGCTTGCTCCTACAGAAACAGAAACAACAAGAAGATGTTAGGCCAATTCCTACCGAGATCAATCATTATACCGAGATCAATTAGTATAGAGTTGACCAACTCATATGATGCTATATGACAAGGATATATACCTTCACGGCAGAGGCTACACCCTTGGTGAAAAAGTCCCCATGTTGGAACTTAATCAAAGGAGATTGGAACCCCTCCCAAGCAGACGACGGAGTAGAGAAGGGTGCCACCAATACCGGATTCGTCCCGGTTGAAGCCCCCTCGGCATCTCCAGGCTGGTCACCTACAAATTGAACTAAATGATATAATAAAAAGGCAACGTTCGGTCCCAACATAGCTAGAAATTGCAGAAGGATAAAAACATACCAGACTTGGTAGTCCGGCGACGCTTTTGCTGCATAGTAGCCATCTCGCCGCCAGAGCTGGGAGGTACAGACCTCTTCGCAGGAGACACTCCCCTAGTAGGAGCTACGCCCGAGATGTTGATCCCGGTGGGAGCTACCGGGATAGGAACAGGAACTGGAGCAGGAGAAGGAGGCAGACCGGAGGCAGTAGCCTTCCCCTTCCCCTTGGCATCTCGTTTCTGCTTCTGAATGGCATAATTGGCCATGATCTCAGCTGCAAAAAAAAAAAAGAAAAAAAAAAAAGAAAAAAGAACATACTTGTTAATAAAGGTCGAAAACATGGAAAATACAGATAAACAATGCGGTACGGTAAAAAGCAATGCCCTACATAAGCATGTCGCCTGGTCTCGGCGAGATACTCCTATTACGTCCTTGCAATGGATAGGTAGCCCCCCACGCTCAACAAAGACGCATAGATTCCTAAAAGTTTGTTGATCTTCCTCCTCCAAGAAGCCAATCTCCAACTCATTCAGGGATAGCGACCTTTGATAATGCTCCTCCGTCCAATATAACGGAAACAAGGGTTGCTTGTCTTGTCCCATCCAGAAGGGAGTGCAATCGTCGGTCTGAGGGATGACTTTAACATAAAAGTCCCGATGAGCCTTGAAGGACTCTTCATAAGGGACAAACAGTTGAGGAATCCCGGAGCGATGACGGAGGGATACCCAATTCTTCTTCCTCGGACCGCGATAAAGGCCAAAGATGTACAAAAACAAGGTCGACGAGCAATGCCAGCCTTGGGCCCAACAAAAGACCTCAAAGGCCTGAAGGAACCCCCAACCGTTAGGATGAAGCTGGGTTGGAGCGAGATGAAGATTGTGCAAAACTTCAATTTGAAGTTCAGAGAAAGGAAACCTAATCCTGAGCTGATGCCATAAGGACTCCAACATCATAATATAAGAACCTTCGCCCTCAGAAGCCGGCGTACAAATTCTTTCCTTCTTGTTCGGAATGATTAACTTGTGGTTCGAAGAGGGATCAGCCGTAAGTCAGTCCCAGGGGTGTTGGGCCCATAATGAAAACACTTCCTCCAACGCTTCTCCACTAGTCTGAGCCGGCGATCATCCTTCACTGAACATTCCTCACGAAGGATATCCCAGGGAACCCACAACATCCCCCAGATATTTTTCAGTTCTAAGAAATCAGGGGGACACTCGATTCTAGGTTGAGAAGTACTAGGCTCCCCTGCCCCTTGCGCGACAACTTCCGAGGATCCCGGAGCATCGAAAGCTACCGGGATGGCAATGTCACCTTGAGTAGGTTCCATATCTACATGATCAAAGAAAGCAGAGTCAGATCCCGGGGACGAATGGCTACAAGAGGAAGGAGCATACGCAGGGTCGGATTCAGAATCTAAGGAATGAGTCATAGACGACGGTATAGACTCTTTATCTTTTAAAGAATCCCCGGGATGGGAAGACTCAACTTCATCCCCTACCGGGATGAAATTAATTGGGGCACAGCGATCTGAACCTTGTTCGATAGACACAAAATTTTCAGAACTATACTCATCAGGAAGATGGGCTGACACAAGAAGAAGAGCTGAAGGTTCTGGGTTCAAAGTGTTAAATGGCCCACTCACACTCTGGGTAACCGACTCACCACTCTCTACTCGCCGCGAATACAGAGGATAAAACCAAAAATGGCAAGACTCACAATAATCAAGATTGGCTATGGAGGGCGTACCAGGACAAAGGTTTGGCTCATTACAAGACTTATGTTTGCGAAGACCCCTCGCAAAACTCTCAAGAAGTTCAGTATCATTTGATTCTGAAGAGGAACCACTCGTCAACACGATAACGTTATCGGCCATTTTTGAGGAAAAGAAACCCAGAAACTACAACTAAACCCTAAAAGGGAAGGGAAGAATGCAACAGAACAATCCAAGAATCAGGAAAGAGTCGAATAAAGATAAAAATTAGCGAAGAATAGAAGCAATACCTGAAAGATGAGGATAAAATGTTGCTAGAAAATGGGTCTGACGAACGAGCACAAAGATGGAAGAAGAAAGGTTTTCAGAAACTCTCCGTCACAGGAAATAAAGAGACAGGAAGCGCGAAAGAGAAGAATGAGTAAAAACTTGAACAAAGGGAACAGGTGAAAATGTAACGGGTGAAAAGAAATAAAGTAAAAACCGTCACATCACCTTAATGAACGTGGGGCCCAAGAACCACGCTAATCATCGCGCACAATGCCCAAAGTGGGATGCGTGAAACACACGCGCCCAAAAAGAAAACCAACCGTCATCTCGTAACGTTTCCAGAATCGCCATTTAACGTCCACCCGGCATAATGAATGAACTCGCCAACCTCTCCCAAGAAGAGCTTGACAACTTGGGGGGCAACTGTTGTGGACCAGAATAATGGCATCCCGTATATACGCTTACATGCCGGGTCAAGAAGTCGCCAATTACCATCAGCATCCCGGTAAGTTGGGCGCGGCCTACTAATGAGGCCCAGATGATGAGGATTGGGCCCAGGCAAAGATCCTGGCCCAATACGGACCGCATTAGGTCATTTACCTCACTCTATAAATATTATCATAATGCACCATGCAAGGTACGTAAGATACATTATCATATACACAAACCCTAATTCACTCACTGACTTGAGCGTTGGAGTGCTTGCAGGTGCACACCACCGCCGCCGGAGCTCAGGACCTAGAAGCAATCCCATTGCCCTCTGCTGATCAAGGAGACTACCTTGCTCGTCCTACATCCCTGTCAGGTTAGATCACAACAGTATTATATAACATTTACATCAGCGATAAGTATATAACTATGAACCAATAAATTTGTTAGTACAAAAAGTTAATGTATATTATTAATTTATCATATTATTGGTATAAATAAATCTTGAGTTATATATTGCTTTAGTCCCTCATTTTGTAGTCACCATGCAGTTTAGTCCCCCACTTTTAAAAATGACTGATTTAGTCCTTCACTTTGTAGTCCGTCATACAGTTTAGTCCCTACAGTTAATTCTCACTAACGGCGTGATCACGTAGCAAGTTAAGAGCTTATGTGGCCGTTAAGTGACAGTTAAGCATTCCACGTAGGATTAAAACGACGTCGTTTTGATAGACGCAAATCATTCACTTTAGTCCCTCGTTTTAAAATTTAAATTTGACTCTCGAATCATTCAGTTTAATTCCTATTTGACTGAAACCATAGTATTTCTCTTATTCCTAACCTTGAATCCCTAACATTCTCAGCAACTCTCCATCTCCTTCTTCTTTCTTCATGAACTCTAGTCTTATCGATGCTTTCTTGGATTCTAATTCATCCTATAGTTGCACGGCGCACCCTGAGATTCTCTCTCTGAGCCATCGATTGAAGAAAGAAAAACGACGCACCCTAAAGACAAACGAAAACGGACGCGCAAGGTGACTTTGCGTCGGACGGCGGCACAACCAGACTGCTTTTCATGGCGACGCAAGGCACGGTGGTGCAGGAAGTAGACTCTGCTTTGCACGACGAACGGCGACAAAAGACTCTGCTTGAGGAAACGACGTGAGGAGGTGAGAAACGAGAAAGTAAATTCCTCTGTAAAAATAGAAATTTTACTTAACCATTCTTATTTACCTAGGGACTAAACTGAATGGTTTGGGAGTCAAATTTAAATTTTAAAACGAGGGACTAAAGTGAATGATTTGCGTCTACTAAAACGACGTCGTTTTAATCCTACGTGGAATGCTTAACTGTCACTTAACGACCACATAAGCACTTAACTGGCCACGTCATCATGCCGTTAGTGAGAATTAACTGTATGGACTAAACTGCATGACGGACTACAAAGCGAGGGACTAGATCAGTCGTTTTTAAAAGTGGGGGACTAAACTACATGGTGGCTACAAAGTGAGGGACTAAAATAGTACATTACTCAATAAATCTTCTTTGTTATATTTTGGTATCTTTAATTTTTTGTGTTCTTCTTATTAGTTTGTTTTTTCTGTTTTTTCAATTAAGAAAACAAATAAAAAATAATTAAATAGAATGTCACGAAATGAAAATAATAAACTATATATAACGGATTATTTTGTCGTAATTTTACCGCTATAATTTTGATGGTAAATGCGATAGTTCGTCGTTATCAATTATCATACTCTGCAGTATGCAAGCAAAAAAAGGAACACTTTCCCCATTCTCTGCTTTCTTTTCAGCCATATGGTCCACACCCATCTTCATTGATATTGACTTTCTACAAATTAAAACTACTTTTCTATTTGTATATACTCCATATCAATATCTACATATATTATTTATAAAAAGTAGTATATTATAATACATTAGCCTACCAAAAAGTATATAAATAGTGGTAACTTGTATTATAATTAATGGTGGCAATGATGTCAAAGATTGAACAATTAAAAGACAAATTATGCTTTCTAAATATGCCTTTTGACACTAGTGCTTTCTCTATCTAAATATGATTTGTAAATGTTATGCTAAGTTGTTAAGATGAAGTTTCACATCGATTAGAAAGAGGGTCACCATAGAGTATATAAGTGGTGTAACAATCATTTTTCTTTAAGTTAGCTTTTGGGAATGAGTTAGACCCAAACTCAACTTCTAATACAAGTTAATGCATGCCACATGTTGGAATGCAAATGGTTTGTCCTACAATGTTTTACACAGCCATGTCACGGTGACATTGTTCTTCCTTAAGTATTATTTTAACTTTCAGAGGCTTTTGTTCACTCCATTCAAGATCTTCCTTTAATTTCCCAATGGCAATTTTGCATAGAGTCCAATAATCTAACACATTTTGTTTTAGTAGTATAGTGTTGTCTTCAAGAATAAAAGATAAGTCTTTGTTCTTAATTAGCATCAAGGAGAAGTTTAAATTGATATTAGTTTGATTGCTCAATCATACCCTAGCCCTCTCAACAAATTAATTAACTTTAGGTGAAGTGTAGGTAGCTAATATCTATGTACCTTATATAATTGACATTCTATATTAATTGTGAAATTTTTTAAGTTTGAACCTTGGATTAATAAAATTAAAAGTTTCACAACATAATATTATTTAAATTAAGTTCAAAATACATCCAAGTACCTTATAATTGACATTGTAACTTTGGAAGATGGAATCTGCATGGTTCCAATAAAAAGGTATAAAACTAAGATTCAAACCGATTATCACAAATTATCTTCATGATAAGTAACTTCTAATTCCTTTTGATGTCTACTTTTGTGTGTTTGGATATTCATAAAAAATAATTGAATTTGTGTTAAATTAAATTTCAGGTTTAAGTATACTTTTAGTTTTTATACTTCATTTCAATTTAGGTTTTAATTTTTACATTTAAATAATTTTAGTTTTATTTCCTATACTTTTATTTAGTTAAAGAATTGATCCATATCGTTACTTTGTTATAATGACAATGACCATTTTCTTAATAAAATTTAAGAGTGACCAAAACTAAAAGAAAAATTGATTTTGGTTCCTACACTTTTATGTTGTTAATGAATGAATTTCTATAGTTATTTTGGTTTTAGTTACTGCATTTCCATTTCATTAAGGAATTACTCTTTAATTTGTTGTCATGACAAAATAATGACAGGGATCAATTTCTTAATGAAATAAAAGTGTTGGGATTAAAACAAAATTTTTTAAAACATAAAAACAAAAACCTAAACTAAGATGACATATAAACTCTAAAAATATATTTAAACCTAACATTATGAATGAAAAAATATATTTTTGTTTAATATTAATTTGAAGAATTTTTCAGACAAGTTAAATAAAAATTAATCATTAGTGTACCACTCTCTCTGCCCAACTTATGTACAATTGATTAAATAGGAAGAAATATATAATTAAATTAATAAATAATTTGGTTAATTATAACACTAGTGTTACACATTTTTCTGGTTAATAGTACATTAATATTTGGTTGAATTACTATATAATTTGGTTAAACTTAATATTGTTATTGTGCATGAAACATTTTTTATGTGGTTAACTATTAAGAAATATATAGTTAAATTATTATATAATAATTAATTAAATTATCTATTAATTTAACTACGTAACTTTTTATATTTAACGAGTTGTACGCGATAGAATTGTATACAATTTATTTTCCTTAAATAAATACATTCATCTAAAAAACAATACACGTTACATGAAAATAAAAGTAAGTTTAATTAATTGCTTGATGATAAAATTCAAACACATTTAATATTTCCCTTTCATGATTGAAGAGGCTGGATTCATGAATGCTAGATACTTTATAGGCATCTAGGTGTTGTAGTTAATTAGAAAATTTGGAACATGTAGCTGAAAGTGAGACCCATGAATGGGACAACAAATGGGGAAGTTAGGAATATAAAAAAAAGGACAGTTCCCAAAAATCCAGAATTTCTGCCTTGTTCAGAAATTTGTTATAGTATATATAATATTTAACAAATAAATTGAAATGTCTTTTGAAAAAGGAAAGCCCCATGCCCAATATAAAAAACAAACCTACAATATTGAGGGAATCCTAGGATTAGATAACGTGAGACTTTGCAAGTTGAGATTCGTTTGGTTTAGATTTTTGTAAAAAAAAATGAAAAACACATAAATTAAAATAAATATTAATGATTAAAATTATTAATGTACAAAAATTGAGATCATTCAACAAAAATAAATATTATTTTAAATTTAAATTAAAAGTGATTTTAATGAAAATAAAATCCAGGCTCTTTGTTGCTTTCTCAAATCCATGATAATTTTTCAGAAGAGATATTGCAAATTCATTTCCATCACTCCATAATGGTCTTTCTCTCATTCCCATTTGTATGACCAACAAAACCTTTTTTAGGTACTGACATCCACTACTCTCCTTTATTTCAATTATTTGCTGATTTTTTATTATTTTTATTTTTACTGTAAATATGTGACTGCAAAATAAATTTTGCAGATGAAACATTCTTTAGTTCCTACTACTTAATAGATGTGTAGTGAAGGGGTAAAAAAAGCAACCTTCTTTATTTTTCCTTCTTTTTAAATGTTTCAAGTTCTTTTAGCTCATAAATGAAGAAATGAAGATTAATCGTCCTTTTATAGAAAATAAAGAAAGAAAAAGAGTAATTCTTTATCTTCATAATTCATATTCTTAAAAATCTTTTTATTTATCCATTATTCATTATTGAATATGTTTTCAATGTTTTTTATAGTTTTAAGATTAAAAATACGTTTTATTCCATACAACCTTATATGGTAATGGTAATATAAGGATAAGTAGGAGGATTAATTTTAGGAGACTTTAGTATTACTCAAATAAAAATACTAATAGTAATATATACCGAAAAAATTGATTTGGTGACCAAATTAGCAAGACTGTTAGTCGCTAAATATTAAATATCAAATCATTCCAGCCACTTATTTGACCGCTAAAATATTTAGTGACAGAAAGAGTAATATAAGTTTAGAATTGGTCGCTAAATAAAATTTAAGCCTTTTGTTTCTCTCATTTTTTTTGTCTTTTTAATTTCGTTGTTTTCCCTTAAATCCAAGCATAGGCTTAAAGATGTAAGAATGATCAAAGTCAATTATCAATGAAGAATTCATTATCTTATTTTTCAGTTTATCCATTCCAATAGCAGTTTGTATTACCTGATATATACCCAGAATAATATATTGTGATATTTAGCATCAATGTAATAACCATATGATGTTTAGCATTGCATGAAGTAGTGAACTCATTGAACTGCATCTAAGTTAAGTTTCTTATTCTTATAGTATTTTCTGATGATATACAATTATAATATTTTTTATTGGTTAAAGTGCGTTTATAACTGTTCAAACTGTGAAGCTACTATTTAAAGTGCGTCTATAATATTGTAATAATTACTAAAAAAGTGATAAACAGTGTCCTAAGGACACTAAGATTACAAAAATAGCAATATTTTATTAAAAATAATAGACTTTAATGTTTTGAAACTTAAAACCTATTTAATGAATTCTGTTTATAGTAACTTCAATCATTTAAAAATATGTATTTATTGCACCTTAACAAGTGCCCTTAGGGCACTGTTTAGCCTAACCCTAATTACTATTACAATAATCATATCACGCTTAGCGTTATCTAAAATAGTGAACTACATTAAGATAAAGTTTCTTACTCAACTTATTTTTTTTATTAAAAAAGGGGACCAAAAAGGTCCTGGATGAAACTAACATAAGGAAAACTCTTGGACTAGGAATTCCTATTGCATCAGCTAGTAGAAAACTAGACATATTACTTAACTTTGTTATACTATTTCTACCAATTTTTTCTTCTTAAAAAATAAGTTATTAGGGTTATGATATCACGATTAGTCAAGAGTCTTAAATACCTTAAAAATCATGTTAATACTTTCACTTTTAAATTATATTATACTGCATCCCACCACCGCAACACAGCCGCAATTAAAAAGCTTGTTTCACTTGTAGTATTTCATTTCATCCTCATTTTAGAAGCTTGATTCACGAGTATTTCATTTTATTTTGGTAACGTCTCATAAACGTATTTGAACAAAATAGAATATAATATTGAGTGTTGTTTTATGTTTGGTATATTAATTAAAAGAAAAAAAATATGACATTAAGGTACATGAAGAAAACATCTTTAGTTTTTCTAAAAATGGTAGAACGAGAGATAATAGAAAAGAACATACCTAAAAGAATTATTATTATTTTCAAGGCAAATGATATTTGGTGTCCTAAAGGCACTATTTAAGAACTCAAATGTAATAAAAAGATATTGAAATGTGTAGTTTTTTGTATTCTTGAGAAACGGAACAATGTACTCTTGTGATTATTTTTTTAATTCTAGTAACTTTATCTAGTGCCCTTAGGACACTATATATCAAGACCCATTTTTAATTAGTCATTTTTTATTGAAAAAAATGTTTAAATTGCTTAAACCTTACATTATTATTTATTTAACCAATTTTTGTTTAGATTTTTTTTAAATTTATATAATAAAAATATATTCAACTTAAATTATATTTAGCAATTACTTTCAAAACTATATTTAATAATTATATTTTTTTAAGAATTTTGTATTTAATAATTTTAAAACATTTTCATAAAATATTAATATCAAAATTAATAAATTTAAAAATTATTATTTAATTACACTCATAATTTTTTTAGAAAAATATTAAAAAATTGTATGATTTTATTTTTTATTTAATTTTATATATTGGATCAATTAAAGTAAAGTTTTAGGCATGCCCCTTAACTAAATTTTTTGCTATAAAAAAAGTAAAGTAAAGTTATATGTGTACTATACACTATGTTTTTCATATTTTAATTAATACTAAATACTCTTTATATTTTTTAGTAGTTATTTAAGGTTATACGCAAGAATTAAGGAAATGATTGAGTCTTTTAAATTTTATAAAAATATATTATCAGATTTCCTAATATACCTTCACATAAAATCTCTTCTTAATTAATATCTCAAGTCACAACTAAAAATGATGCACATTGATTGGATCTAGTTGGGACAACAATTTTTGATAGGTGGATAATTAATCTATGTAGGTAAAGTGAGAATGTTAGTAAATATGAGTAGTATTAAAAAAAATATTAATTTTATCTTGGTTTCTTAAAATGACTAAAAAAGTAAACATAATAAAGAACTAAAACGACTTAAAAAAAATAGAGGAAGTACAAAATAAGACATATGATGATGTTGTGTTCTATGATAAACAAACACACTACACACTTTCTATTCTGTTCTATCTTACTCCATTATATTTTACTTTATTTTGTTATGTTCATCTATTTAAGGCCTTCTCTAATGAAGAGGTGTTTAATTAGGTTTTTATGAATTAATTTATTGTATTTTGTTAGCTCTCATATGTATATATCATTTTATCAATTTAAGCACCCAAAGCACTTCAACATGTACCCACAAATTAATTATCTCATTTTTTTTTAATACAAATTAAGTCAATTTTTTCTATAAGAACCAGATGCTAATTTAAGCAACTTTGCTAAGCACCCTATATCACGTCAACATATTCTAAAAGAGATGAGATGCTTAACTGGAGTGCTTAAATGATCTCATTTAAGCACCCCATTGGAGATGAATTAAGTTTTATTTATTTCTTTTTAATTTTTCACCATCGCAAGACAAAAATATTTGAAAATAAGATTTTTTTTTTTAATTTTTTTTATGATGAGAATTGATGATGGCGCCCAATGCACTTGTGTTGAACTGTGCCCCACAAGGAATCAGTACATGAGTTTTATGCAGCTTTCATTCAGTGATCGCTGCCCATTTCTCGTGAAGGCTTTACATGGTAAAGAATTTCCTTCTCACTTTCTCTCTCATGCCCACAAATTTCTCTCTTTTTCTCTCACTTTCTCTCTCACAGACACAAGAAAACACCTGGTCCGTGAACCCTCTACCTGAAACCAACCATCGTATTATGTACCCTTCTCTCTCATTTTCATCATCACTTTCTGTTCACTGAAGAGAATCAAAGCGTTTTCCTCTGAATCGCTGCGGTCATTTTCTCTGTTGCTTCCGCTCTTCTCTCTTCCTCTGCTTCAAAGTATTCCCTCTTTCATATGCAACCCACGGTTCTTAATTTACCCTTCTCTTGTTTGTTTTATCTTTTTTGTTCTGCTTCCACTGATAGTGAAAGCTTTTTGGGTATAATGTGTATTTAATTTTAGACAAATCTCACATTGGGTTTTCTTCAAAATGTTGATATGTGATCTGGGGTTACTGCATTTCAGGGTTTTTCTCTGGTGAAAGCTTCCAAAGGTTTCGTCTTGAAGCTCAGAATCTTCATCGAAACCCTCACATTTGCAAAACGATGAAAAGGGGTTGCTCATTGTGAATGAAAGTTTGAGTTTTTGGTTTGAAAAGAGCAAGAAGCAAAAGTCGTTTATGCTGTGGTACTACCAACACTGTTGAGTGGAGTGGAAGCACTAACACTTCACTTCAGCATAACAGAGAAAAACAGTGTTAAATGATGGAAATTCTGTGCTTGTTGCATCTTCTGCTAGCTTGGTATGTGTCAAAATTTGAGCTTGTGGGTGCTCAGTTTCAGGAACAAGCTATATTAGATTCCATCAACCAAGAGCTTAAAGTTCCTGGATGGGGTGATGCTAACAACTCAAATTACTGCACTTGGCAAGGAGTAAGCTGTGATAGTCGCTCGATGGTCGAGAAACTCAATCTGTCTCACCGGAATCTTCGAGGTAATGTAACTGTAATGTCTGAGCTCAAAGGTTTGAAGTTGCTTGACCTTTCAAATAACAACTTTGATGGATTGATTCCTTCTGGTTTTGGAAACTTATCTGATCTTGAAGTTCTAGATTTGTCTTCCAATAAATTTGAAGGTTCAATTCCACCTCAGTTGGGTGGTCTCAAAAGCCTTAAATCATTAAACCTTTCCAATAACTTGCTTGTGGGAGAAATACCAATGCAACTTCATGGCCTAGAGAAATTGCAGGATTTTCAAGTTTCTAGTAACCATTTGAGTGGCTTTATACCTTCTTGGGTGGGGAATTTGACCAATCTGAGACTTTTTACTGCTTATGAGAATCGTTTAGATGGCAGGATTCCGGATAATCTAGGCTTGATTCGTGAGCTTCGAATACTTAACCTGCATTCTAACCAGCTTGAAGGCCCTATACCTGCAAGCATATTTGCTCCTGGGAAGCTAGAAGTTCTGGTTCTCACCCAGAATAATTTTAGCGGTGATCTTCCTGAGGAGATTGGAAATTGCCAAGCCCTTTCCAGCGTTCGGATTGGAAACAACCATCTAGTAGGTGCTATTCCTAAGACTATTGGAAATCTTAGTAGCCTAACATACTTCGAAGCAGATAATAATAATCTTTCTGGTGAGTTGGTATCAGAATTTGCTCGGTGTTCTAATCTCACACTCTTGAATTTAGCTTCGAATGGATTTTCTGGAATAATTCCGCAAGAATTTGGACAACTAATGAACCTTCAGGAATTGATTCTTTCTGGAAACAGCCTATTTGGTGAAATTCCAAAATCAATTCTTAGTTGCAAAAATCTTAACAAGCTTGATATTAGCAACAACAGGTTTAATGGGACAATACCGAATGAAATCTGCAATATCTCTCGGTTGCAGTACTTGCTATTGGGTCAGAATTCTATAAGAGGAGAGATTCCTCATGAAATTGGAAACTGTGCAAAACTTCTTGAATTACAATTGGGAAGTAATTATTTGACTGGCACTATTCCCCCTGAGATCGGTCACATTAGGAACTTACAGATAGCTTTAAATTTGAGCTTCAATCATCTTCATGGACCACTTCCCCCTGATTTAGGAAAACTGGACAAACTTGTTTCTCTGGATGTTTCAAACAATCGACTATCTGGTAATATTCCAGCTGAGCTCAAAGGAATGTTGAGCTTGATAGAGGTGAACTTCTCAAATAACCTGTTTGGAGGCCCCGTACCAACATTCGTCCCATTCCAGAAGAGTCCTAGTTCAAGCTTTTCAGGCAATAAAGAGCTTTGTGGAGAGCCATTGAACTCTTCGTGCGGAGACCTTTATGATGATCGCGAGAGTTATCATCACAGGGTTTCGTACAGAATCATACTGGCTGTAATTGGTTCTGGTCTGGCGGTTTTTATGTCGGTTACCGTAGTTGTCATGCTGTTTATGCTCCGAGAGAGGCAAGAAAAAGTTGCCAAAGATGCCGGGATTGTTGATGAGGTAACCAATGACAACCCAACTATAATAGCAGGGACTGTCTTTGTTGATAATCTAAAACAAGCAGTGGACCTTGATTCTGTTGTTAAAGCAACTCTGAAAGACACCAACAAGCTCAGCAGTGGAACCTTCAGCACTGTTTACAAGGCAACCATGCCTTCTGGGGTGGTTTTATCTGTTAGGCGACTGAAGTCCGTGGACAAGACAATAATCCACCACCAAAGCAAGATGATTAGAGAACTTGAAAGGCTTGCAAAAGTTTGTCATGATAATCTAGTGCGACCGATTGGCTATGTTATTTATGAAGATGTTGCTCTTCTCCTGCATCATTATTTTCCGAACGGAACATTGGCGCAGCTTCTTCATGAATCTTCAAGGAAACCTGAATATCAGCCTGACTGGCCTGCTAGGTTGTCCATTGCCATTGGAGTGGCAGAGGGCTTGGCTTTCCTTCATCATGTGGCAATTATCCATCTTGACATTTCTTCTGGCAATGTTCTTTTGGATGCGAATTTCGAGCCATTGCTTGGGGAGATTGAGATTTCAAAACTTCTGGATCCAACCAAAGGCACTGCAAGTATTAGTGCAGTTGCTGGTTCCTTTGGTTACATACCACCAGGTATACTATTTTTTGCATGCAATTCTACCATCTATTCTTCCTATTAACTTCTTGGAAAAAATTAGGTGCAGTTCATTAGATGTTTTTGGTGATGATCTCCAATCAAATTTAGAGTTTCACCTCAGTAACTAGCCCTTACATTTAATACCGATATTTATCACGCGGATTACTGAGGCGAAACTTCAACTTTTATTAGAGAAAAGCACTAAAAGCACCACCTAAGGAACTGCACCTAAGTTATGTCCTTTCTATTATGTCTTGCACGCTTCATGCTACTTCTCTCCTGTAATGCAGAATATGCATATACTATGCAAGTCACAGCTCCAGGGAATGTTTATAGCTACGGTGTTGTTCTGTTGGAAATCCTCACAACTCGACAACCAGTTGAGGAGGATTTCGGGGAAGGTGTAGATTTGGTGAAGTGGGTTCGTAGTGCACCGGTAAGAGGAGAAACTCCAGAGCAGATACTTGATGCAAGTCTCAGCACAGTTTCCTTTGGTTGGAGGAAAGAAATGCTCGCTGCTCTAAAGGTCGCATTGCTCTGCACGGACAATACACCCGCGAAACGGCCCAAAATGAAGAATGTTGTAGAGATGCTTCGAGAGATAAAGTAAAACTGATACCAGCGAGCCGCTCAAGTTTTCTGTGTCGTGATAAACGCATGTATGTGAAACCCTCATGGATCTGGACGAACCGATGATTAACAACTTACAACTTTTTAATAGTAGACTTGTATTGTATCAGGATTATTTTTGATGGTGAAGGAGGTGTTTCAAAAGTAAATTCAAGGCTATTGGCATTGATAGATCTTCACCTTTGTAATTTGTCCAAAGGATTTGTTGAGAAATGGCAGGAAATGTGTTTAATACATGCAAGAAAAGAACTTGGTACAGGATCTATCGGTTCCTTTTGCATATAAGCTAGTCTAAAATTTTCATCTTGTATTTTACTCTTATGGAGATGCATCCATGTTTCAATAGTCTGTTCCCATTGAAAATGAAATTTCTAATTTATTTTTGTGGAGATCACAGACTGTACAACTGAACTGGGTGACTGTGATGTTTTTCACTGTTTGGACACGCGTTTCAACCACTTTCCTCGCCTAAAATATCGTTATAATTTATAAATAATACTATCCCTATTCCTATATATATATATAGACTAAAAAAAAATGAAAATTTAAAAAGTTAGTTAACTTAGTTAAATTCATTAGATTTGTGTAACAATTTATATTTATTTTTAAATGTACTATTTCACTAAACTAATATTCATGCTTCTTCATTGTGTGCAAATATGATGAGAGGTAGAGTGAGAGGCTTTGAAAATTTTGGAGGTGAGAGGGCATGGAGGAGGGTAAAAATTGGGAGTGGCATCAGCCTATAGATGGGAGACTTGGAATTTCTTCAAAGATGCGAGAATGTAACCGATGTGTGTATCCTTGCTAAGAAGGATTGCCAAGGGAGGATCTTCTGCTTTGTGCTGTTCAATGCCGACATGGATCCCAGGCAATTGGAGAAGACATTAAAGGGTGCAAATATGAGAAGATGTAACTTGTGTTAAGACAAAATCTTTAAATTATAATGTATTTTAATGATAATAAATTCATAACTAACTTTAAAAATTTAAGGAATAATCTAACAATTCATTTGAGTGTGCAGAAATTCCTTATATTTAGGATTATAATCTCATGGAGTTCATTCATAAGGCATCCAATTCTTATGAGTAATATGAAGATCAAGCCTACATGAATATATCTGCCAAGAGCTCAGATTACAAGTCTTATGGATAAATCAAGTTCCTACTTCTTACATCAAGGCTAAAAGAAGCACAAGATCAAGGTCTGTTGGGTATCAGAGTAACAAAAATAGTATCAAACAGTTAAAATAGAGTTGAGAAAATAGGAATTGACACAATAGTTTTTACGTGGAAAACCCTCAACAAATAAGTGAAAAACCACGGGCAAGATCTCGAGAAAATTTTCACTAAGTGGAAGAATAATTACACCCTCTCTCTAAATTACAAGGAGAGAACAATTCTACTCTCTCTTGATAAAATAGGAGAATACACTCACTAGAAGAACCTCACAGGAAAAACTATATTTTCTCTCTGTATTTTTCATCTCAATATTGGATGTTACTAAGAACTGCGATGCATAAACTGAATTGAGGGAGCTGCTATTTATAGGCAACTCACCGAAATCATTTACGCGTTTTTCACTGTTCATTACTGTTCATCTTTGAAAAATTTTACGCGTTTTGGTAAATTTTTCAATGAGTGAACAGTAATTTTACTGTTCATTGGGGCCCACAGTCACAAAATGTGACTTTACTCATCTGTGTTCACAATCTCCCACTTAAAGTCACTTTTGTGAACTTTCAAAATCTTTCTCTTCTTGCCAGTCCCATGTTGCTTACGTTTCCGATAGGCCATAGGAGGATCTACACCATGCAAACTTATCTGCATTGATCGGCTTCGTCATCACATCTGCTAGGTTATCTTTTGTGTGAATCTTCTGTAAGTTCACAGTTCCTTCTTCTACTACATCTCTGACAAAGTGGTATTGTACCCCTATGTGCTTTGTCCTGGAATGAAAGGCTGGATTCCATGCGATATCCAAGGAACTCTGACTGTCACAATACATAGTAATCTCCTGTTGCTTGTGCCCGAGTTCCTCCATTAACCTTTGAATCCAAATTGATTCCTTGCAAGCCTGCGTAGCTGCCATGTATTCAGCTTCTATAGTAGATAAAGCTACAACAGACTGTAACTTTGATAACCAGCTTACTGCACCTCTTGCAAGTGTAAACACATAGCCTAAAGTAGATTTTCTTCTGTCAAGATCACCTGCAAAATCTGAGTCAACATATCCCCTGACGACAAACTCTGACCCTCCAAAACATAATGTAACATCTGAGGTTCCTTTAATGTATCTTAGGATCCTCTTAACAACATTCCAGTGCTCTCTACCAGGATTTTCCATGAACCGACTAACCAATCCAACTGCTTGAGCAATATCTGGTCTAGTACAAATCATAGTGTACATGAGGCTTCCCACCGCCGATGCATACAGTACTCGAGACATTTCCATCCTCTCTGCTTCACTGCTAGGACTTATACTTGAGGATAATTTATAATTGATAGGAAGTGGGGTAGAAACTGGATTACAGTCTTGCATGTTGAAGCGCTGGAAGACTTTCCGAAGATAATTCTTTTGAGAAAGCCAAATCTTCCTATCTTTCTTGTCTCGGTGAATTTGCATCCCTAAAATCTTGTTTGTGGGTCCCAAGTCCTTCATATCGAACTCCCTAGCTAATTGTGCCTTCAATTCTTGAATCCGAACTTTGTTGGGGCCTACCACCAACATGTCATCCACATACAACAGCAAAATGATAAAATCATTATCTTCAAACCTTTTGTAGTATGTACAATGGTCTGAACTTAGCCTGTTTTATTTGAGGCTAATAATGAAGGAATCAAATCTTCTGTACCAACATCTCGGCGCCTGTTTGAGACCATACAGAGATTTGGTTAACCTGCAAACCAAGTTTTCTTTTCCTTTTTCTTCAAAGCCTTCTGGTTGGAGCATATATATTTCTTCTTCAAGTTCTCCATGAAGAAAAGCAGTCTTTACATCCAGCTGTTCAAGATGTAAATCAAATGCAGCACACATAGCCAATACCACTCTGATAGTGGTAAGTCTAACCACTGGAGAGAATATCTCGTTGAAATCAATTCCTTCTTTCTGAGCATATCCTTTGACCACTAATTGAGCACGATATCGTTCCACCTGATCGTTGCCATCTTGTTTGATCTTGTAGACCCATTTGTTTCCAATGGCTTTCCGACCTTCTGGAAGTGTAACAAGTTCCCACGTCTTGTTTCTATGCAAGGCTTCCATTTCTTCCTGCATTGCTGTTATCCACGGAGAAGCATCCAAACCACTCACAGCCTCTTGAAAGGTTGACGGTTCCCCTTCTTCCGTAAGAAAACAGAATGCATCATGAGTTGCCGTGACATATTCTCCAGTGCGAAACTTGAGTGGAGGCTGTCTAAATCGTGTACTCCGTCGAGGTTCTACAACAACTGCCTCATCTGATTCTAGCTCCTCGTGATCAGGTTCTGCTTCAGAAGAATCATCTTCTCCAGATTTCTCATCTATCTGTACCGTAGTAACATCTTTTGAAGTGTTGTCATCTTTTTGCTCACTTTGTAGTTCATTTTCTGCAAAAATAACATCTCTGCTGACAATAACCTTGTGGGCAGTGGGATCCCACAGGCGATACCCCTTAACACCGTCAGCATAACCCAAGAATATACATTTCCTGGATTTTGGATCCAGTTTGCTTCTTTCTTGGGAGTTGTACATCACGTACGCAGGACATCCAAACACATGTAGAGAAGAATAATCTACCAGCTTGCCACTCCACATCTCCATCGGTGTCTTTAACCCAATTGCTGTTGATGGCGACCGGTTTATAATGTAACAAGCAGTTTTAACTGCTTCTGCCCAGAAAGACTTGGCTAATCTTGCTGTATTCAATATGGCTCTTGTTCTTTCTAGAAGCGTTTTATTCATCCGCTCTGCTACACCATTTTGCTGAGGTGTATAGGCATTTGTGAATTGCCTTTTCATACCCTCTTGCTTGCAAAATGCCAGAAAATTACCATCTGTATATTCCCCTCCGTTGTCTGTCCTCAAGCACTTAATTCCTTTTCCAGTTTCAAGCTCTACTTGTGCTTTAAACTCCTTGAATACTGGAAACACATCTGACTTCTTCTTGATTGGGTACACCCACAATCTCCTGGAGTAATCATCAATGAAAGACACAAAGTACTTTGCTCCTCCCAGGGACAATTCTGGTGACTCCCACACATCAGAATGAATCAAGTCCAGTATGTGCTTGCTCTTTGCGGTTAATCTATCAAACTTCAACCTATGTTGCTTGCTTATCACACAGTGCTCACAAAACGGTAGGTTCACCGATTTGAGCCCGTGAAGGATATTACGTTCTGCAAGAATTTTCAAACCACGTTCTAACATATGGCCTAACCTGCGATGCCATATTAACGTTGATTCTTCTTGACTAGTTGATGCAACTGATGCTTCTCCCTTCAGCATCGTATCTCCCAGAAGCATGTATAGGTTTGAACTGATCTTCTTTGCTTTCATCACCACAAGAGCACCTTTCACCACCTTCAAGATCCCATTTTCGACATGGGTCTTGCACTCAAGGTCATCTAATTGCCCAATAGACAATAGACTCTTCTTCAACCCTTTCACATGTCGTACCCCTTGAATTGTGCGAATAGTACCATCATACATTTTTATTTTGACAGTACTAACACCAGCAATTTCTAAGGCATCATCATTTCCCATGAACACAGATCCTTCTGAGACAGGTTCATAAGTACAAAACCAATCTCGTCTAGGAGTCATGTGCCACGTTGCTCCCGAATCCATGATCCATACATCAGTGAGCTGACTTTTGCCTTTAGAACTGACTGCAACTTCGCTATAAAGGACTTCTCCATCACCAGAGGTACTTGCAACACATCCTTGAGATGTACTTGCATCATGAGACTTTTCTGCATTCTTCTTGTTATACCAACAGTCTTTCTTCAAGTGCCCTCTCATGTCACAATTGTATCATCTCACAGTCTTCCTCCTTCGAGATTTTGATCTACCATGACTTTGACTCCCACTGGAGCCACGTTCCGTTGATCTTCCTCTCACTATAGTCAAAGCCTCTGCTTGCTTTGAACTTTCTGATCTATCCTCCTTATTCTTGTGCCTGGATTCTTCTTCAAGAATAGCTCCGGCAATATCGTCAAAGTTTAGATAGTGAAAAATATTATTATTTGTAATATTTATGATGAGTTGATCATACGAGTCTGGTAAACTCTGAAGTAGAAGCTTCGTATGTTCATTTTCTCCTATTTTAACATCTGACGCCGTCAGCTGAGCAAATAGCATGTTTAGATTGTTGATGTGATCCGTAACTGAAGTGGATTCACTCATTCGAAGAGTGTAGAGTCTCCTTTTCAAGAAAATTCTATTGTGAAGAGACTTGACCTCGTACAATTTTACAAGTGTATCCCAGATCTCCTTTGCCGTTTGCTTTTCTGCAACACTAGACAAGACTGAATCTGTCAATGTCAAGTGCAGATTGGCAACAGCGTTATCATCCATCTCCTTCCACTTTTCATCGGTAATACCAGCAGGTTTACCCTCAATTGCTGCAAGGCAATTTTCTTTTCTCAAAAATGCTTTTATCTTCAATTTTCACAGGGAGAAATTACTCCCACTGAACTTCTCAATCTCAAATTTTGTTGCCATGGTTGCAACACCAAACTATTTTCCACTGAACCGGCTTACTCTATTTCACTGTGAATAGTACCGTATACGTGAACAGTATCGTATGTATTTCCGTATACGTGAATAGTACCGTATACGTTAACAATCACTGTGCAAGTATACAACTACATGTATGAATAGTAACCGTGAACAGTACCGTGAATAGTATCGTAGCGTGAATAGTGACCTTCAACCAGTGGCTCTGATACCACTGTTGGGTATCAGAGTAACAAAAATAGTATCACGCAGCTAAAATAGAGTTGAGAAAATAGGAATTGACACAATAATTTTTATGTGGAAAACCCTCAACAAATAAGGGAAAAACCACGGGCAAGATCTCGAGAAAATTTTCACTAAGTAGAAGAATAATTACACCCTCTCTCTAAATTACAAGGAGAGAACAATTCTACTCTCTCTTGATAAAATAGGAGAATACACTCACTAGAAGAACCTCACAGGAAAAACTATATTTTCTCTCTGTATTTTTCCTCTCAATATTGGATGTTACTAAGAACTGGGATGCATAAACTAAACTGAGGGAGCTGCTATTTATAGGCAACTCACCGAAATCATTTACGCGTTTTTCACTGTTCATTACTGTTCATCTTTGAAAAATTTTACGCGTTTTGGTAAATTTTTCAATGAGTGAACAGTAATTTTACTGTTCACTGGGGCCCACAGTCACAAAATGTGACTTTACTCATCTGTGTTCACAAGGTCATATATAAGATTCTTCACTGGAAATCAATATCACAACATAAAAGAATATGAAATTAATCAAGACGGGATTCTTGAAGAACTACACAAGAGAATCATCAAATTAGAATCCAAATGTAATTGCATTGACTAGCTCAGATTCATGAGATAGAAGCTTAAATTCAAATCTGAACTATCTCACAAAGACATCTATCTTAGAAGAATGTCATGAAGTCAAATATTGCAAATAAGACGTATAAAAAAAATAAAGATGACTTCAGATTGACAACTCAGAACAGAAGAACAAATGACTCTATATCTTAACAACTTCAACAGATTCAATCTAAATGATAAATCTAATCATGAAGGAGTCAACTAGCTTATAGCTTATGACTTATAGCTTATAGCTTGTAGCCTATAGCTTATGACTTGTGATTTATAATTGAGTAGAGGTGTTTGATAAAATTAGCTTATTAGGTAGCTTATATTTGTTAAATGACTTAAAAGGACAAGTAATAATTACATGTAATAAATTATTTGATAGAGTAAACATAATAAATGACTAGAGGGTAAAATAGAAAAGAATTATTCAAAGCTACTTTTCATAAGCTATAAGCTACTTGAATAAGCTATAAGCTAGTTGTTACCAAACACCTCCACTTGACAATAAGCTACAAGCTATAAGCTATAAGCTGCTAAATAAGCTATAAGCTAGTGTTACCAAACACACACTAAGTATAAATGAAAAAAAAAGATGAAGCTCAGAAGACTATGGACTGTTCAGATTCAAAGTTGGACCTCAGGTTGATATGGAATTTCAAATCCAATTTGAACCTCACTATCACAAAGTACAGGATGGCATCATCACGGCTTAAACTTCAAGCACGGTTCTAAATGAGTCTCCAACAGCTACAAACAATAAAAAAACAATTGGTTTTTTCTAATGAGGAGCCTATATATTCAAAGAAAACTTGCTAAAGAAAAGGAGGAACAAAACACACATCATACTCATAAAGTTTATCAAGTTTTAAGTCCAAACCACAATTTGAGCTTATGAATGAGTTTCTTCTTGTAGTTACCAAGTTCATTCTGATCATACCCTTATTATTGTAACTACTCCTACTTGTACTCACATTTTCCTATCCATGCATTAATGTGTGTTGTAGAACTACAAAAATTCTCCTTACCCATTAAAGTTGTGAGTGAGTCGCTTAATCAAGCTAGGTAGTGTGCCTGAGTGTTGGTGTGAGTGCATATGAGTTTGGAGAGACTTGAGAAATACTATTTAGAAGCCTATAGAGGTTTTGTAAGAAGAATACACTATTATAATCCTGAAAAGACCCGAGAAGAATACTCGAGATTTAGGTTTGATAGTGGATAATATCACTTGGTTAAGGAGGATGAGGAAAAAGAAGTTGTTGCAACAGAAGCAACATTGAGCGAAGGATTTGGTTTTGAGGATCAAAGCCAAAGTGCCTCTTCTTCCCCTAGTCTACTTCATACCATTTTTCCAAGTTCCAACTCCTCCCACGCATGTTACTACAACTGCTCCACATGCTCCCTCTTCATCCAAATAAACTACTCCTGCCTCTGTCATTAATCGCGAAGCTCTTCTTTCAATGGTCAAATGCAACCCTGCATCTACTTTAGAGAGCCTCTTATTTGGTTGGATTTCGCTTTCCTCCACCAGAAGCCAACAATCAACAACTAGCAGTGCTTTGACTACCACATTTACTACTCCCCACACTACCTATGAATTCATGGAACAACTAAGCATGCTTGCTCTGACTAAGCCTATGATTGAGTTAGTTAAGGATCCTTGCAAAGTTGCAGAAATAGAGCGATTGTTCAGCAAGGTAGCATGTTTTGAGGAAAGTTTTGAGCCTCAAACACAAAAGGGCTCTTTACCCTTCGCGACCTCTTTGCGAACTTAAGAACAAGGTTTCCATGTTGGCAACAGTAAAGGCCTATAGGGAAGCAACTAAGTCTTCGCAGGAAAACATCACCATTGCTGCAATAGAAACAAGGTACTTCGCAGGAAAACTACCTATGAATACGTACTTCAAATATCGAAGGCCTATGTCTTTTCAAATATTTTCCATTGATAGACATGATTTTATCATCACCCTCAATATTCTAAATACCATATGCATTGTAAGAATAAATTTTTCCTACTTTGTAAGGTCCATCTCACTTGGGTGACCATTTTCTATAGAACTTTGATTTATTATCAAAAGTAAAATGACTTTCCAAACTAAGTCTCCAACTTAAAAATTTTTGGGTTTGACTTTTTTATCATAGAACTTTGTAATCATTTCCTTTTGCCTAACCATGTTTTCCCCCACAACATTTTGATCCTCATCTAATTGGTTGAGTTCGTCGAACATAAGGTTTCAATAATCCTCAACTAGCAATTCGTTCTATTTCTAGATACGAATGGATTGCAAATTGATCTCAAGTGGTAGGATAACATCATGTACGAAGACTAGTCTGTAAGGGGATGGACCTATAGCTTCCCTAAGAGAATTACGATAAGCCCATAGAATTTGACCTAACGTTTCATGCTAATTCTAAAGTCTATGGTTGATATGCTTCTTGATCGAATCAATGATAGTTTTGTTTGCAATTTCAACCAAGCCATTAGCTTGAGCATAATAAGGGGTAGAACCTATCATGGTAATGCCTTGAGACTCCGCATAATTTGTTACTTTTCAATCCACGAAGACAGTACCTTGATCTGTAGTGATAGTTTTTGGGATTCCAAACATGTGAACTATGTGTTCTTAAATGAAATCAATTACATCTTGTTAATCCACACTCCTTAACCGGATTGCCTCCACCAACTTATTGAAGTAATCAATGCCAACAAGAATATATTTGTGACCCTTTGAGGAAGTAGGATGAATTTCTCTAATTAAATCTAAGGCCCAACTTTGGAATGGCCATGGTTTAATAATTGAATGAAGCTCACTTAGCTTACAGGAACTTGCTGGATATATCCATGCTTTTGACACTCCTCACAAGACTTTGCATACTCATGACAATCTTTGATCATCATAGGCCAATAGACAAAATAACATTTAAAACCCATTTCATTTTCTCACCAGATTGATGTGCCCCACATATCCCTTTGTGGACTTCAACTAAACCCCTAAAGGCAACATATTCACCTAGACAGTGTAATAAGTTACCATTAGAACTCTTGTATAACTCTTCCACACAAACTACATAATTCAAATCCCTAAGCTTAGTTTTCCCTTCTAGTTTCAAGTTAGGATCTCATAGGTAATCTACAATTGGTTTCCTTCAGTTTGCACCATCTAAGAGGTTAACATTAAATATTTTAATTTCATAAGTAATTAGATTTCTAGAGATCCTACACATAGATGTGAGGCTTCTCTTTGAAATTTTATATCTTGAACCCTTTCTATGTTTAGAACCATCAGAGTACATGGTCTAAGGCTATTTTGTGGTCCACTATAAAATTGATGGCTTCCCCCTTGATGGATTTCATTGGGACATACTATAGGATAAACTATGTTAGTGCCGAGGACCACTTACCCACTCTGCTATGTAACATAGGTTTTGAGAGCACGTGCTTAATCACATTGTACTAACATACAACCTAAACCTCAGAAGGCTTCATATAATATTTAAGCTTTCTGCATGCAAAGTACAATGAAAGATAAAACTTCTTATGAAAATATAACAAGTTTTAGCATCATTAAGAACTCGACTCAAATAATAAACTGCTCTTTCAACCCCATCACTATTTTGTTGACATAACATGCTTTCGATGGTGTCTTCAGAAGCTAAAATGTATAGCCTTAGAGGGTAATCACGAACTAGTGGGGTTAGAACTCAGGGATTGGATAAATGTCTCTTTATCTCATCAAATGCTGCTTGATGTTCATCCTCTCATCGAAATTCATCAAAAGCTAGCTAGCTCAATTGAGGGAAAGGTTGTGGCTTTAGTGTGTGTTTGGATTAGCGTCGGATTACGTCAAATCACGTTAAGATAGATAAATGGGATAATTACACTAACCTCCCCTGAGGTTTGTCTATATTACACTTACCCCCTCCAGTTTTTAAAATTACACTTACCCCCCTGAAATTTCTACTTTCATTACACAAACTCCCCTAATGTTAATTTTTTAAATGGTGTTACTATGCATATTTTGCATTTTTTTTAAAAAAAAATTATTTTACCATTTGTTACTTTTATTACTTTTATTTGATTTTACTATTTTTGTAATGAATGTAGAAATTTCAAGGGGGTAAATGTAATTTTAAAAACTGGAGGGGTGTAAGTGTAATATAGACAAACCTCAGGAGAGGTTGGTGTAATTATCCATAGATAAATCAATGGTTGAGATAAATTTGACACATAAGCCGAGGCGGATCCAATGAACGCAACAAAAAGTAACGTTGAAGTAACGTGAATCCACTTCTATCCAAACAGACACTTAAATGACAATTTCAGTGGCTTACCAACGAAGAATATTAAGATCGAACATAATTAGCTTATTTTGTAGTTTGAAAATGTTTTGAATTACTATGTTTTAAGTTTCAACTTTCATTTTTTTTTTTGGTCTTTTTTCTATGGATTGATCATGTCGTAAGCTTTTCATGTTTGTTTTACAACCTTTTAATGCAATTGGTATTGGCATTCATAACTAACTTCGTATTACTAACCTTTCATGGGTACGCTTACAATTTATTCGTGGTGGATTTCACCTTCGATGTTTATACGTGTAGATTTTTTTGCCCTCTTAATATAATCATGAACAATAAATCTTTTACAAATTTTACATAATGAAAACTTTATAACGAAAGTCCAAAACAAGATAATTCAATATATTATATTCAATACAACATATCATTAGATAAATTTTAATAAAAGAAATTGTTATTTTTTACATAACAATATTATTTTTATCAATTAGTGATTTTCTTTAAACAATTTATATGATATGATACTCGGACATAACTCAGGTTACTCATACAAACTTTATATATGTTTCAATTTCTATCAAATACATTAAAGGAGGATGGGATTAACACAATTTCTATCAATTAGTGATTAACACCATTTTTATTGGAATTAACACAATTTATATGATATGATACTCGGACATAGCTCAGGTTACTCTTCATTTTGACAACAAAAAATTAAAATTTGGGCCTTGTTTAAAATAGTTTCAGTTTTTAGTTTTTGAAAATTGTATTATAAAACAGAAAAGTTTGTGTGTAAATTCAAAAAAAAAATTTTATATATATTTTCACTTTGGTTACTTATTATTGTAATTTTTCATATTGCATTCACAATGCATATATTCAAGGTGTTACCTTAAAGGTAATTGATTCGAATATGTGTTTCACTTGAAATCGAAAATGTATAATTATTCGATATGACCATATGTGCTTTGATAAGCATACAGGATCATAGAAAAGTTCTTAAGAATTTGAATTTGAGTATGAACCTCTGTGACTTACTTATTATCTGAAGTTTACATGTTCAATAAACAAAAGGGATGTCTATTAATATGTTTGAGAAATGTTTCATTACAAAATATATGACTTGATCAAATGCTAAGGAGTAAATGCAAAATAAATTGATATTATTGTTGATTACAATTATGGTAGCTCAACCTAGAGTTTGAGTTTAAAGAGTAATGAAATGATTTCAAGTTATTAATGAGACTATACTACAAAGGATCATTTTATGCAAGTATCATTTATGATGTGCTCACTTGTTGACTTAGCACATAATATTCTAAAAGGTGAAAACAATTATCTCCTGAAGAGATTATAGCTCAAATGTATCCTAGATGCTAAGTCATTGAAGATAAGATATATATTCTCCCCCTTTTTCGTTTGTGGAGGTTTTTCCTAAGAGGTTTTACTAACAAAGGTTTTGGAGGAACTACTGCACTCTTTTTTTCCTTTGTCTAGGTTTTTCTCCTATATGGTTTTACCTAGGAAGGTTTTTAACGAGGCAGCTGTGAGGACACTTGAGATCATTTGGTATGAAATTAAAAATCTTGTATAATTCAAGGGGAGTATAAATTATTGTGATCGCTAGGTTTTTTCTATTGAAGTTTTTCCTAACGAAGTTTCTATGAGTTAACACTAGAAGTTTTATGCCAACAACAATCCAGCTTCCAAGGCTTAAGAGATGAACACAACAATTTCACCATATTCAGGTCTCATACTATTTGTAATAGTAGCACATCAAGATCTTATTGCAAATTGAATTATTATTTAGCTCAAGAAGTTTTGAAGAATATCGTTTTGAGGGAGAGTTAATATGCGCTGCACTCTTTTTCCCTTAGCTATGGTTTTGTCCTATTGGGTTTTCCTAGCAAGATTTTTAATGAGACAACATCTCATACGTATCGAAATATTGTGTACTCTTTTTCCTTCAGTAGGGTTTTGTCCCACTGGGTTTTTATTAGTAAGGTTTTAACGAGACACAAAGAAGAGACGAACATCCAATGGGGAGTATTATGAATATTCATCAGTGGATGTCCATATCTCTTAACGGAGTTATCTATTAAGAATGTTTATATTGTAGAGGAATTATCTTGTACTTATATAGTTGGTTAGCTCTATCTTTATCCCTTGTACTCTTGTTGGTGAGCCTAGATTATGCTTATAAATAGAGCACTCAATTATTGTATTAGACACTCTAATAAATTACATTCTCCCAATTCTCTCTCATATTTCTCCTACTTCATTATTTTCACAACACATTTTAGATGTATCGTATAAGTGAGAAGAGTTTTCAATACAAATTGTGTACAAATTCAAAAAACTGAAAATTGAAAACCAAAATATGTTTAATGTTTTCAAATTTTGGTTTTTAAATACCGAAAATCAAAAACTGTTCCTAAAAACTATTTTTAAAAATTCGTCTGGCAAACGAGTTTTTTAATCAAATAAGCCCTTAGTTTCTCCATTTGTAATGTTAATTTTAACATTCTTTATTTTGATACAATGTTGGACAATTATTTGTATATTATTAGCAATTTCAATCACAAGACTTTGTCATGCAATTATATTGATTGTTAATTTATGATTACATAATCAATCTTCAAATTTTATATTACTATTTGAAAAAATAATGAGAAGTGAAAAACTCTGAATTGAAAATAGTTTTTTAAAACCCGAGTGATAACATGTGTTGAACATATTAGTTTAAGAAATTATTTTTCCGTTTTAAAGATTACTCTTTAATTGTCGAGTGGGAAAAATATTATATGAAATTTAAAAGATTATTTTAAGTAATAGATGTTTCATTTATCTTAAACTAAGGCTTTAGCTTTAAATTTAAGTATTTGTCAATGGAAAATAAAAATACGTTAGGAGTTAATCCCATCATGTTTTGAATATAAAGACTTGAACAAGGCATAAAATTAAGGACATGTTTATTTTAAATTTTCTTTTGTTTAAAATTACTTTTGATTATAACTAAAATTATTTATTTTCATTGAATTGTCTCAATTTTTGTACATCAATAATTTTTATCATTAATTTTTGTCTTTATTTTTACTTCTCATCTTCCTAAAATTTAAACTAAATGTGACTAAATATAATAAAGCAAGCTTATAGTTAAATCACAGCATATGTGGGGTTCATGCGTATCATTCCAACTCTATTCCACGCAAGCTGAGTTGTCTTTTATCTTTTTTTTTTTTTTTTCTCTTTTCAATTTTCAAAGGAAAAAAATAAAATTTTAATCCCTTAATTTTCATGAGCTTTACTTTGACCACATAAATATTCATAGTTGTATACTAAAATGTTATTATAAAATATTACGAAACCAAAATAAATTTCGAGTAAAAATTAAAAGATCAAAATTATATTTTATCATTTTTGCCATTAAGAGCCCCCAAAGCATATTTGCCATGTTGTTGGGGCTCTCACCATCAATTTTTCAGAAGATTGTCTTCTTACAACAAAATTGTTTTTTTCTTAACACCTTCTTAGCTGCTGCAGAGAGGTAGCATATTAGTTTACATCATTTTTTTTTTCTTTCCTTCTTAAATCTACTAGTTATCTATATCTAGTGATGAAATATGAACACAAGGTGACGATGATTTCATTTTCATGGTTACGTATTTAATGCATAGAAGCAACTATACTTCTTAAAGGAATATCTGTAGCATAGCAATCTATTGAAATTGAAATTCCATTGATTAAAATCTTGACAGTAATGGGTTAGGGCTTAGGGGTTTCAGGTACAGAAAGAAGTAGAGCGTAGAGTGAACTGAATTGTTGTAATATATGGCTCAGAATCAGAATCAGAATCAGAAATCGCTAAGCACCATCACTGTATCGGATATTGAATCCCTTGGAATTGAAAGAGAAGCTGCTACCACTCTTCACAAACTTCTAACTGAAATCATTGGAGTCCATGGAGTTGATACCCCCGCCACGTGGCACAACATCACTCGCACCATCCTCAATCCTCAACTTCCCTTCTCCTTCCATCAAATGCTCTACTATGCTTGCTACAAGGATTACGGTCCCGACCCACCCGCTTGGATACCCGACCCGTATGCTATTTGCCCCTACTTTGCTCATTTACATGTTCTAGTTGAAATCATGAATAATTGAAGTATGTCACCAATAGTTAGAGTTAGGTAATTAAGAAAATTTCAAGGAAAACACTCTTTTATCACATTCTTTGTTCTCAGCTCGAGTCAAAGTTTATTTCATATTGCAATTGCGGTTACCGTCACTCTGCGGCTAATGCGGATTGCAATCATGGTTAGATGTCGTTTCTGTTACTGCTGATACCATGATATCGTGAAATGTTGTCATGTAGTGGACTGCAATTAAAACCACGGTTCCAGTTTGATTGAAACTCACTCCGCTCCTTATTTGACATTATATTTTGTTTTCAAAGGTCGCAATTAATTTTTATCTGATAAGAAATAAGTTTTAATTGTGTTCCCTGTAAAATTAAAGTTCATTGACTTATTTTTTATCCCTTTTGCATGTCCAATTTCACTTGTAATTAGGGAAAGTGCTACTTTGACAAATGTTGGGCACTTACTAGAGAGGAGGGGTAAAGAGTTTCTGGGTTCAGCATATAAGGATCCAATTACAAGCTTTGCTGATTTCCATAGATTTTCAGTTTCCAACCCTGAGGTCCGAACAAGACAATCTCATAATTTGCTGTGAATTTCTTGTGTTTTATTGTACTTGGCAGAGTTTATATAGTTGCTGTTTGTTTTGTACTTTCAGGTTTTTTGGAGTACCATGCTTGATGAAATGAACATATCATTTTCCAAACCACCTAAATGCATCTTAGGTGATAACCTCTCGAAGGATATCTCATCATCATACCCAAGTGGTGAATGGCTTCCTGGAGCATCTTTTAATCCAGCACAGAATTGCTTGAATTTCAATGGCAAAAGTTCGAATGATACTGCAATAATATGGTGTGATGAACTGCATGATGATCTCCCTGTACAGAGGATGACACTTGAAGAATTTCGTGAAGAGGTTTGGTATGCTGCAAATAGCCCTGTTATTAGCTTTTGATGCTTTTTACTTGTAGTAGACTAGTAGTTGTGAAGTCTACTAAATGGATATTCACCAGAAATACTAGCAACACACTCTTTTAACATGCTCTTTACTATTGGTTAAACTTCATGTATAGTCTACTAAGCAGGGAGTAGGGCCCATCATCTAGTGGGCCACATATTTCAGCCAATAAGTCAATAACAAAGCTTGTGTGTAGCTAGTATTCATCATATCTTCATAGTTGTTCATGGCATTTTAAAAATAGATGTTTTTAATTTCTCTGCTGTATACTCTGTAGAGCAGCCTATGTACAACATAGAATGACAATTTACAACTTGCACTAGTTGGCAGAATAAATCTCCATTACCCAGAGTATAAATAGAAAATTTATGGCTGATGTATTAGAAGATTGTGGTTTGGACTAATTGTTCCAGAAAATATGGATGGTGACTTTATGCAGCACGCACCTTTTCCAAACTGTGTAACATCATAAAAGATGTGTGTTATAAAGATAAGTGTTGGCAGAATAGTTCTGCATTTCCAAAGTACAAAGTGCCAGTTTCTGCCTTTCTATATATGCATTGTATTCATCTATACATGTATATATGTTTGTACGCATAGTCGCATATCTATATTTATTGTGTTTGCGTGTGATTTGACTTGCCTACTAGCCACTAGCTTATATCTTTGAATATTGAAATTAGAACCAAGTTATGCCAGAAAATATTAATCATAGCTTCAAACAGCAGTTTTTGAATTCATGGTATATTTTTCGGTCAATGTCCGTTGTTGGATTTGAAACAATGCATGTGTCATTGGCCTACTTTTAGCTTCTGTAGTTCCATATACTAAAAAGAGAATAAAAAATAAAACTGTTGCTTCTATTAACTTGTAGGTTAGTCGCCTATGCTCTTGAATCACTGGGACTGGCAAAAGGATCTGCAATTGCAATTGATATGCCAATGAATTACAAATCTGTGGTTATCTACCTTGCTATCATTCTTGCAGGTTATGTTGTTGTATCCATTGCTGATAGTTTTGCAGCACGTGAAATATCTGTCCGGCTTAAAATATCAAATGCAAAAGTCATATTTACTCAGGTTAACTCCCTAATTTCTTTTGTTTATTTTTAATCCTGTCCTTTCAGGCCCTTTAATGATTTATATCTGTATTTCACATTTAAGAAACTAAAGCTTTTTTTAAAGTTTGAATTATAGGAATTTGAATAGGGAAGCAGTAGAGAAGAAAATAGAGATTGAAAAATCTGAAATTGATATTGGTTTGATGTGATACCAAATGCAGCATACTAACCCCTATTTATCTTAATACTAGATTCCCAGTCCTAGTTAAATAAGGAAACAATTCATTAAATGTACTGAAACTTACTACCACTCTGATAATGCCCACGATTCAGGGAATAATTGGTACTTAGTCAGCAGGAAGAAAAGTTTAGAATTTGGAAATTAAATGCATGGAGGAAAGAATTGAAGGGGTCCGACAAGTTAGTTAGTTAGATGAGGAGGGGCATATTGGGAATGAAGTGACAGGTGCATTCTGTTAGAGATCATCTACCATACTAAGATTTAAGCTTGCAACTAAACACACTAAAAATAAATAAATTTAAAATGAAATGTAATACAGCATCTAGAACTAGAGTTAGGGGTGGAGGGTCTAGGACCAGAGACAGGGCTAGACTGTATTTTGGACTAGAGAAGGAAATAGACTGCATCTGTGACAAAGAAAGTGGCTAGAGTGCATCTGAGAGCTACTCTGCATTGCATTGGACATTGGTATGATTTCCCAACATAAGTCATCACAGGTATGATTCGTCTGAGAGAAAGAATTCATCATCAGAGCGAGTCAGTGGAAGAAGTCAACTGATATTATTCATTGGTGCATATATTAACTTGACAAACATATTCCATATTTCTATCCCCCCAATGTGACGTTACCATTGGATAAGAGCCATACAATAGCCAAAAGAAAGACAAGTTAGACATAAAACTACATAAACTACGCCTAAAATAGCCCAAACATGTCAAACCAAAGAGTCCAGGGTGAAGATAGAGATAGAGGGAGAACACATTAGATCTGGCCGTCAAATATGAAAAAATTCAAGGGATGGGCTTGATTGGAGAGACAAGAAAGATGATGGTGGAGGTGGATGGAATAGAGACAGCACATGCATGAGAAAGGCTGGCTGACCATTGTCTAGTTAGACGAAGTGAGACCAAATCTGGAAAGAAGACAAGAAAAGGAGTTAGACAAAGGTGACGGTGGCTAAAAACATTGCCTAATGCGTCCTTACATGCTGGCAGAAGATGATGAGTGCTCAAACTTGTCACAGCTTTGATGATTGAGCAAATTCTGACACTGGCTGATTTGAACATGTTCGGAGGTGCTAGTGAGGTGAAAGCTGAACTGCTAATACAGTAGACACAGATAGGTGTTTTGAAGAGATAGAGAGGGGTAACCAAACACCTATATTAGGTGTGCAAGCTATATGAATAAGGGCTGGAGATTGCCAAAGAGGGCCCATTCAGAGTGGATCGAGAAAGCAAGCGCTAGAAAAAGGAAAAGATGTGATCTTCATTTGCTGGTGGAGGGGAATTCTAAGAATGACTAGAAAATGTCTCATAATATTGTTATTCTATCTTTTAGAATAAATAAAGTGTCTTAAATGATCCCTTCGGGGGTAGTTCCCGACTTTCTTTATATTACATGATTTTCTCCCTCATTCAATATTAAGAGTCTCGGTTAGAACTTTGCTATGAATTCTTGACATTCAACTATTGTTACGACTTACAAATGTCGATTTTGTGGCTAATTGTGTTCTCATAGTTATAACATTTTCCTGTCTCATTCTTCCCTTTCCTTTCATTCTTATTTATCAGGATCTCATTATTCGTGGTGACAAAAGCCTCCCCCTTTACAGGTGAAAATCCTCTCTACTTTTTGGTAAAGTGATCCTACAGTTGAGTTGTTTCCTTTATTTCTCAGTGATAGGGTGTCTCATATTGTTTCTTCACAAATGCAGTAGAATTGTGGATGCACAATCACCTATGGCAGTAGTTATCCCTACCAGCAGCTCTGCATTTAGCATGAAACTGCGCAGCGGTGACCTTTCTTGGCATGATTTTCTGGAGAGAGTCGTTAATCTCAAGTAAGCAGTTCAATCCTGCTATATTCACCATTGTGGAAAGACATTGTTAAGTGATCTGATTTTGATCCTTTCACCATTGTCAATTGTTATGTTTACTGATGTTCAAAGCTGATTTCGAAGCCCTTAAGCTTCATTAGTTACAATTATTTATGATATCCTCTGGTAATTATTGTTTCATTTGTAACATACAGAGGCAAGGAGTTCATTGCTGCAGAACAACCTGTAGAAACATTTGTAAACATTCTTTTTTCGTCTGGAACCACAGGTATGTTGGATTTTGTATTTTAGCCTAAAAGCATACGTATTAAACAAAAAGAATTATGAATTCGTGTTGATAAAGGAGATTTGTGGTAAAAGGATTAATCCATTATTCAACACCAAGACTCATTCACCATACGAAACAGGCCAAAGGGTCATTTAATGTCATCTGATTTGGTGGTATAGGTGAACCGAAGGCAATTCCATGGACCAATGTTACTACTCTAAAAGCTGCTGCCGATGCATGGTGCCATTTGGACATTCGTAAAGGTGATATTGTTTGCTGGCCCACTAATCTTGGATGGATGATGGGGCCATGGCTAGTATATGCATCTTTGCTAAATGGAGCTTCAATGGCTTTGTATAATGGATCCCCTCTTGGGTCTGGCTTTGCCAAGTTTGTGCAGGTATAACTCGCCGTGCTGTTTAAACTTTCCGTTCTTCCCTTAGCTCTTGTTGCCTGTCAACATTTACTATTCATCCTTGGGCACATTCTCAAAAGCTACTTGTTTGGAAGATTATGTTTTGTTAGTGTTTCTGTTTCTGTTTTACATTTACATTTCCATGGATTCATCTAAACAAAAAACTCAAAACAGTTTATTCTCTCTTTCCCTCTCTCTTACTGCACTATAAAATATGAAATATAATTTTTAGCATCTTTGTTTTTTCTCTTATAGCCTTCGCTGTTAATTTATTTTTCACGTATAAAATCCATAAGTAGCCAGGTGAGTCAGGGAAAATCAAATTTATGCCTTGTTTTTTTTTTGTTGCTGTTGTTGTTTTTTTTTTTTTTTTTTTTCCTTATTTCCTTTACAAAAACAAATGGATAGATTGTGTTTCTTCAGTGTGCACCCTGCAGCTCTTGATCTTTAAAGTAATTTATGCTTCTTGTGTTAGTGCTAATTAAAAAAGTAAACTTCCTTTAATAATCTCTCTTTTTTCAATTAAATTAATGCTCACTTTTCATTGTTATGAAGATATAAAGATTGGAAACAATTATTCGGTATAGCAGTGGCTACCATTTCGAATAATAACAATTGAGGTTGAACCTGCTGATGAAGTGTGAAAATGATCACGTGTTAAGCATACTGTGCTTTTTCTCCAAAACCAAGTGACACTTGAGATACAAAATAGTAATCGGAATGCCAAAAATTCATTCAAGAATTCCTTAGATTTTCCGTTTAATAAGGAAAACACATCAAAATAGTTGCGCTCTTTTTTGGTCAATTGTTATGCTCTTTCCTTCATACTGAAGGCTTTTGTGTTCCGTTTAGGATGCTAAAGTAACAATGCTTGGTGTAATCCCTAGTCTTGTACGGAGTTGGAAGACTGCAAATTCTACATCTGGCTATGATTGGTCTTCTATCCGGTAAGAACTAGTTAAATCATCAACTACTCTAATAAAATAAGGTGCTGAATGAATGTGAATGTTTATAATTATGCAGTATTTGATAAGAACTATTATTTTGAATGATTAGTTGCTTTGGTTCCACTGGCGAGGCATCTAATGTGGATGAATACCTTTGGCTGATGGGGAGAGCTTGCTACAAGCCTGTCATTGAATATTGTGGTGGTACAGAGATTGGGGGTGGATTTGTTTGTGGATCTTTACTACAGGCTCAGTCGTTAGCTGCTTTTAGCACTCCTGCAATGTGCTGCAGTTTGTATATTCTCGACGATGATGGCCGTCCTATTGTGCGTGCTGTTCTATTTAGTTTATGACTTTTCTTTTGAATTGAAATTTTACTTGCCACAGTTATCTGTTTCTGATATACTCATGAAGTATATGATGTTCTTGCATGCTTATGAAAAATGTTGTTTGATTTTTAGTCATGACAATGCCAAATCATTTTTACCACTATGTATTTATAAGACTTTTATATTTGAGTATTGTTTTAGGACATGTTTGGGATGATTAATTTTTGGATTACAATTTCCATTTTTCAAAACTTTTATCAGGAAGTTGACAAAAACTAGCTATTATTTCTTTATCATCAATTGAACTGAATTCAGTTCCAGATGTTTTCATACTGTGTTCTTCCAAATTTATCAGAGTTCAAATAATCTATGGCACTTCACTTCTTACTACACAACAAAAGTCTTATCCTACTCCTTGAACAAATTTATGTCCAGAGTCCAGTTTCAATATTAAAGTAAGGTTCATTTTTTTATATTACAGCCAGAAGATGTACCAGGCATGGGCGAATTGGCTCTTGGTCCCATCATGTTGGGGGCATCGAATACACTGCTGAATGCTGACCATTATAGTGTCTATTTCAAGGGAATGCCTCTCTGGAACGGAAAGGTAAGAAGACCATTCTCCTTTATAATTTGGTAAACATGTATCTGGGATACCTCAATATTTACAGTTGAGTTCCCCTTGTCAGCTTTTACGGAGGCATGGAGATGTATTTGAGCGTACTGCTAGAGGATACTATCATGCGCATGGTCGTGCAGATGATACAATGAACCTTGGAGGAATCAAGGTAGATTTTTTTCGTATATATATTAATTAGTTAGTGTTCTTCCATTTAGTTCGCAAACCATGGTTTGGTCCGTCCAACTGGAAAGGTTTCTTTTGCCCAAACCATAGTTTGAGTCCCAAAATCAAGTTAAAAAGTAATCCATTGTGGTCTTGCCAACATGGTGTTTCTGGAAAACGAATCTCAATTTATGCACTCCAAACCATGGTTTTAAGATTCCAAACGGCAATGTAAATATGGCACTAAAATAGCTAGAATGTTAGATGAATATAAACATATGCACGAACCTGTCAGGAAGCAAATCAATCATTTTTCTTTTCCTCATACAATGTGTTGTTTCATCAATGTTATAGTGATGAATTCCAAAATGGTCAGATCTATTTCTGTGTATAACAGGTAACTTTTTTTTCATCAACTTTGATGTCTAAAATTGTTATAATCTATATCTGGTAGAAAGTTAGAGAGAGAGAACTAAGGTTGCTTTACTGGCATACAAATATCTAAATTATTTTGTGAAACTATCCTCCGTAGAATTCATGAGCACAAAATGTCATTCTCCCAAAAGGAACCTTGACGTGATAGAGGTTGTGTCAAACCAAGCAACTGAAACAAAATATGATACATCTAACTGTAGCATACAATTTGGTAGTATCAAATAATTGACTTTATCGACTTTTGTTTTTGTGAAAGCCTTATTACAATTTTTTAATGGCATGCTTGTTTAAGCTTCGGTTCAATTTGACTCATGTGACGAAGCAAAATCAATGGTTGTGATTTTTTGAACGGGTACTAACTCGGCCTTTATTTGTTTTCTTTTGTTAGTGGGTAAGTGTGCGTGCGCGTGTGACACATAGAGAGACTTATCCTTTTCTGTGTAGAGTTGCTCCCAAAGTTTGAGCATTCTACTTTATTAGCATGCTTTGACATTGATTTAATGCTGTTTGGATAGGTGAGTTCGGTTGAGATCGAACGCATATGCAATGGAGTAGATAGCAACATTCTGGAAACTGCTGCAATAGGGGTGCCACCTCCGGGAGGTGGGCCCGAGCTTTTGACTATAGCAGTTGTATTCAAGAATTCAAACAGCACAAATCAAGACTTACACCAATTGAGGATGTCTTTTAATTCAGCTCTCCAAAAGAAACTAAATCCATTGTTCAAGGTACTGAGTAATTTCTACTCGTCATTTAGTTCCTATTTTTCATTATCACAGTAGTTTAGTGTTTTAAATTAGCGTGCTCAATTGTGTAGGTTTCTCAAGTAGTACCAATGCCATCACTACCAAGGACCGCATCAAACAAGGTTATGAGAAGGGTTTTGCGGCAGCAGCTTGCCCAACATAACCAGCGTTCTAAAATGTAACAAATAACAAAGTGATACAAAGATGGTGAAGGAGATGTCACAAGAATAGAAAGATGGACTTCTAAGAAGATGAAAAACTGTGATGTGATACAAAACACTAAACGAAAATTCTTATTCAGAAAAACTTGAGTGGAATACAATCACTATGCTCATATCTATAGACATGAGCTAAGTCTGAAAGAAAAATAGAATCCAGGTCTAGAACTAAAACCGGGAAAACTGAAACCGTTATTAACAGCTTTTAACAGAACCAACTACTTCTAGAAAGAATGCTGCCAACAGCTATATCCACGTGTACTGCTTCTAGATTTGTAATGCTTATGTCACTCATTTCTAGCTTGCACACATGCATGAGACTGGTGATTGGAACTAAGTGAGTGGTTCCTGAAATCCAGTTCCAAGTGCTTGGTTCTCTCATGGAATACTGGATTGTTAGCTATGTGAATAGCTGACAAGTTGTCACAATACATTCTTGCAGGCTCAGTTTGCTTTATCGGTAGATCCTCCAAAAGGCAGCAGATCCGTTGAGCTTTTGATGCTGCATGACTCATAGCTGATAGCTCTATATTATGATTCCGAAGAAGACTTCGAAATAGTCACTTGTTTTTTGCTTTTTCATAAGACAAGTGCCAAACATATGTAAAAGCTATATCACGTGACTGATCTTCTTGTGTCTGGACAACTAGCCCAATCTGCATCTAAAAAGCCTCTTAAAGTGTTATCAGATTATGCAGGGAAGAAGAGTCCCTTCCCTGGTGATCTCTTGATAAATCTCAGAATCCTCATTCTTGCTTGCAGATGTCTATCTCTAGGTGCCTATACAAACTGGCTCAAATTGTGCACACTGCACCATATGTCTGGTCTGGTATGTTTTAAACACAACAGTCTTCCTATCATCCTTCTGTAAGTGTTTGGCTCAGTTAGAATTATTCCTCCTTTGTCAAGCTTCAGATGATATTCATAGGAGTATTTGCAGGTTTTGCATCTTCTAGGCTCCACCCCTTTAGGAGATAAACTACATATTTTCTCTGGCTTAGTATTCCTTTGTTTGATCTGGTATCTCCATTCCCAAGAAATACTTTGATGCTCCTAACTCCTTGATTTTGAACTTAGCATCCAATTTGCTCTTTATGTCTTGGATTTCTTCTAAGTCATTTATTGCCAAGGCTATAAATTTTCTAGATTTTCTTTTAACAAACAAGGAATGATCAGCCTTAGATTGTGAATAATTATTTTTTAAATAGGAATCTTGTCAGTTTCTTATTCCACTCTCTGCTAGCCTATTTCAAACCATATATGGATTTGCTTAATTTGCAAACTAGAAAGGAATCACTAACACTTAGACCACTAGGAACTTTCATGTAGACCTATTCTTTAAGGTCTCCATGGAGATGCTAGTCATTAGCCGTTGTGAGTGCTAAAAGCACTTTAATGGTAGACATTCTAATTACTGGATTAAAGATCTCAGTATAGTCTAAACTAGCTGTTTGTGTATAACCTTTGGCCACAAGTTTGGTCTTTGTGCCTTTCAAGCTCCCATCACTTTTCCTTTTAATTTTAAAAACCCATCTGTACCGCTACTGCTTTTTTATTGGGAGGCAGATGACATAATTTCTAGGTTTTGTTGTCTTTGAGAGCTTTCAACTTAGTTTGAAATTTGAATAGCTTCTCTCCAACTCATATTTCACGGTCTCTTCAAATGTCTTAGGTTCCTTTTCATTAGAGATTCATGCAGCAATTCTTATATCCTGAGGAAAATGAACTAAGAGACAGTAGACACATAATTATCAAGATGATGTTTTGCAGTTTTAGAATTCTCCCTTTTATTTATGCAGTTGATTGAAGGTTTCTTCAATGTTGGGCAGTCTTAGTCTTTGAGATGAGGTGGTGGTCCATCCTAACACTTGTTGTATCCTCTCCTTCTTGTCCTTCTGTGTTGTGTGCTTCAGTTTCCTTATCAAGAGTCCTTTGATGTCTCAATTCTGTCTGTGACTGAGCATCACTATTTCCATTTTGATATTCATGTAAAAAAGAACAATCTAAAGGATCTTGTTTGGTAGTGTAAAGAGGTTCCAAAAGGTGGTCAATGTCTTTACTCACAGGTGCAGCATTGTAGTATTATGGCTATCATCATTTATTTTATATGGAAAATAGTTTTCTTAAAACACTATTTTTACTGACGAAGGTTTCTCAACTCTTCAAGTCAAACAAAATATAATCTTTCATTCCTTATTTAAAACCGTGGAAGATACACTTCTCTATTGTTTAATTTCTTTCTATTCACAATGAGAGTAAAAGCATATGCAAGACATCTAAATATTTTCAGTTGACTTATATTAAGGATTTCATAAAAAGACACATTATTAAGGATCTTGCTAAGAGTTCTAATCATTAAATAAAAAGCATGAGCAGAAGTGTCACTTGACCTCCGTTATCAATCGCGGCCGCTATTGCGGCGTCACATCGCATCGCAACCCCCCGCCGCTACGATGGGGCGGCGAAATCGCGTTTTCCAGATCGCGGCTAGAGGAGCGGGGTATTGCAGAGCAAATAGCAAAGGAGTCGAATGAGTTGCGGCGATATCGCTAGGTTTAGGGATTTGAAATGTTTTTGGGGTTTTTTTTTCAAAAAAAACTTCAATATTTTTTGTCACTTAAAGGGTTTAAAAGTAATTTTTCCTTGCCACCTATATAAAACAAAAAATCATAATATTTTACTTGGCTTTCAACTCTTCCCAGGACTTCTTCACGAAGTAGGAAAGAAAATATCAACGGTCTTCTCCAAATAAAGTCTTCTGTTGCGTCCATCTTTCCCGGTCGTTTTTCAGTGAGCCTGGCGCTCCTATGTTCCTTTGCTGTTCAGTTTCTTTTTTCACTGAGCTCTGTTCTCTGCATTGTTTTGTTTAATAAACCTCCTCTCTGTTCTTTTTAATAAACCTTTGTTGTGTTTGTTTAATAAAACTCTGCTCTATTTGTTTAATAAAACTATGTTTTGTTCGTTTTTTAGATGATTTGACTTTATTTTCTATTTCAGACTAAATTAGATTTGGATATTAGGAATTAGGATTACTATCTTAGAATATTTTGATGTGATTATACGTTATGAAATTATGATTGCTCATTATGAACCACTAAAATTTGGACAGTTTTAAGTATTTTAAAATTTTTATGCATTTATTTGAATATAATGTGATTTAGCACATTCTGTAATTAAAGTTTGTCTAATTTTTCGTAATAGCGGTCATCCTGCTATGTGTTGTCTTGCGATAGCTTAACACTGCACGTTAAGTGCCATATGATGTCCCCTAAACTTTCAAAAAACTGGTAATACTAGTCCCTGTAATATCAATTTGGGAGGTGAGGGGGGGTTGGGTTTGTCATATTAGTTCCTAAACTTAAGAAATTAGTAATATTAGTTCTTTTTTTTCTTTCTTCACTTTTATTACAATGGCGATTGTGAGTAGTTATTAGTGAATGTAGTTCATGTGTGGTTGGCAAAGAATAATGAATCTCTAGATTACAGGCCCTTCAAATTTCATCACTCGTATGAAGCAATGTAGCAAGGTCGTTTTTAGAGTGTACCCTTTAAATTGTGATTTTTGAAGGAACTGCATAACAGAATGAAGCAATGTCGATTTTAGAGTGTACCCTTTTTCTCTTGCTACCTTTCCAAGATTTGAGTTTGACTTTGATTTCATGCCCTTCTATTAGCATTTAGTTTCTGTTTGTGGGTCATTGATTTTCACAAATCATAATTCATTGTTATTTAATTGTATTACCAAAGAACTGCATAATTGGAAATCCCCCCAAAAAAATCAGGTGAAAAAAACTAGATCATAGCCCCAAAAAAAGAATAAATGGAAAAGATAATCAGGCCTATGAGTAAATTTGTGAAATTTGGCACCGGAGAAAGAGATTAAACAAGTAAAAAACTTGGATCAATTACATTATCTGATTTCTGAATCAAATGAGGGTCCTATACAACCCTTTCAAACTTGGATCTGCTCACTTTCCAAAAAAACTTGGATCTGCTAAAAGGTTCAAGCTTTGGGATATAAGCTTCATTCCTTGACAAACAAGCGGTGGAAGAGATTCCATTGCGATGAAGAGTACAAGAATCGAGAAGCAAAGGAGCGGAACAAGGATGAAGATGATGAAGTAGTGACTTCATTGTTTTGTGCAGTGATTAGAGGGTATGGTGTCCTTTCACAAGGAGAATGGAAAGTGATTGAGAATAAGTTTAGGATTTGATGATAAGGTTACTTAATGTGGAACTTCCCTTAGCAGTGAGTGATGACACCTAAGCAATGTCGTCGGCAATTCATTTTTGAGCACACAAACAAATATCTCTGCTAAGCATATCATTAGGCATTGATTTCCATTCATAAGAAGGTAATGTGACTAACTAAACAGAGTTTGAATACAAGAATATGCATCAATCAATCCACGATTGCTCCAGGTATATTTTATTTAGACATAAAAACATTCACATGGTAAAATATCCAAAGGATAAGTGAACTGCAAGAGTCGCACCTCAAAAACATACCCAACATTTATGGAGATACGTCCCATGATCATGGCAAACCAATGAATTCAAAATCAATTGACAACAAAATTCAAGATTCAGTGCGAGACTTCACAATGAAATTTTGGCGGCTTATGGGATTCATGACCACTGGTGGACCGGCGGTGCGAGGCCATGACTGAAGTTTTTTGTCAGTCTCTTCCCACCACTCCTTGTTTGAAACAGTGCCAGGGGTAGTACCTGAAGAAAGAAGTTAGAATTTACATACTGCTGAAACAGGATTTAAGTAAATGGATTCCTATGGAAAGCACAACTTACCTCCAAAAATCTTCTTGTCTGAAACAAAAGTATCACATAACCATGCAATTCCAAATGATCCAATAATGGCACCTATGACGTACTTGCCAGACATGACTGAAGTGTAAACTATACACAAAAAAAAAAAAAAAAAAAAAAAAAAAAAAAAACACAATTCAAAATTCGAATGATAAAGAAAACACAAGAAAGACATCCGAACAAAGGGTACAATGAGAAAATTGCAAAGTCAACAACCAGGGTCCATTATACACAAAATTGCATAGGTGCTAAAAGCATCAAACTGTGGCTGGGCAACAGAATTCCTACAATTCTAATTCTACTTAATCATGAACTCCAAGCTGGCTAAATGCTAAAAATCATTTAGAAATATATACTAAAATAGTCCCTCACTTTACATTTTATAGGTCATTTTAGTCCCTCATAAAATCGGTCATTTTAGTCCCTGACTTTCACTATCATCGATCATTTTAGTCCCTAACTTTCACTATTATCGGTCATTTTAGTCCCCAACTTTCACTATTATCGGTCATTTTAGTCCCTGAAGGGACTAAAATGAATGATCGTATAGTTCAGGGACTAAAGTGACTTACAAAATGCAAAGTGAGGGACTAAAGTGACTTATCCGCACAAAGTCAGGGACTAAAGTGACTTATCCTCACGAAGTTAGGGACCAAAATAGTACACTCCTAAAATTTAAATATCCTCATAACTGGAAACACAATGATATTACATTCCAAATTTCCAACCACTCATGAAAAAATATAAATAAATCTAAAATGTTGGCTTCAAGAGATATTGAGTATATTAACATGATACATGGTGGAAAACATTAACTACAAGAATTTAAAGCAGCTGAAATACTTCAATACATAATTCCTACAATGCATGTGGCTACAGTTCTAGACCTGTTCAACATCCAAAACATTAATATACCCTACAGGACAGTAGATTATGATATAGTCCAACCCAAAGTAACCATTGATAATAACCAAATCATTAACACTATAAAGTCCATTAAAAAAGTCCAGAAGAGTAGCTTCATTAGGGATCAGAAAGAACAGCGAAAGAAAGGCACAATAAAAAATAATAGGCGCATTATGTATAAAACAACAGTGTAAGAACGAAAAGTAGCTGAATTTAAAGGTTAATTTTGCAGACCAGTCAAATTTCGTTGGAATCAAGGAAGGAAATCAATTTTTCGAAAAATCCAATGCACGAATTGATTCACCGAAGTACCTATAATAGTTAAACAAAATCCCACCTACACCTAGATCGACACAATAAATTGATCGAAACATTAAAAAATGTAAATCGATGAAAAACTAAAAACAATCAACAAAATCAAGCGTATTAAGATTGCTTATGCATAGAAGAGATTAATCGAGAAAAATTCGACAAGAGGGATGGGATTGAGGTTGGGGTTAGGGTTAGGGACAGTACCTGAAGCTTGAGATCGGGGCGAAAGTCCTGGAAGAGAATGAAAGAGAGGCAGCGATACAGAGAGAGCCAGAAATGTTTCCAACTTGTTTTCTACCTTGTACATGTATATGGGCCAATTTCTGTGGTTTTAATCCACTTATCCCACTCCGCGCAATAGTCTTTTCTTTTTTTTTTGGAAAATCGGTCCATTATTTTGTTTTGACAAAGAAAAATGGTTATTTATAGATACACCAACACTTTTTGGAAAATCAGTCCATTATTTTGTTTTGACAAAGAAAAAGGGTCATTTATAGATACACCAACACTTTTAGTTGTGCCACCATTCTCTTCCTCTTTTTGGACATAGAATTACGTTATTAGACCCTATAAGGCACCACCCACTACTCGAAATACTCTTATCCGAGAATATCAGGAATTTAAATTTCCAAAAGACCCTCGTCCGGAAGAATTGCGAATAAACAGGGGTCAACTTCAATCCCTCTCACTTTTTCTCACTCTCTAAAATTCTCTCACCCATCTCTCTCAGTCACCATCACCGGAGCCACCACCGTTGCAACCAACGGAACGACGACGTGAGGTCTCCCACCATTGTTGCAGAGAAAGTAGTGAACATCCCACCATTTCATCCCTTCATTCATCATTTTTGGTAATTTAGGTTGAGAGAAGTTCATTTAGTTTCATCTCTGATTAAAAAAAGTGATTTAGGATTTAGTTTGATCTCTCAGTATAAGGTTTCATTGATTGAAGGGAACCCGCATTCTTACGGAAGAAGATTATCCGGTAAGGTTCTCGAATGATGCATATGTGGTAAGATTATTTGGATACATGGTTCTATCCGGATGGATGTCATCTGATATGGATCCGAATACGTTCCTTCTGGTATATCACAGAATGTAATTATTTATTATTTTCTTTGGTATTTTTATTATTGTAATTATTTTTATTATTTCTTATTTTGTATTTATTTATATTAATTAATGTATTTTAAATTTTAATCATATTTATATTTAAATTTGAATTGGGTATTTGTAACAGATCCGGATAAGTCTTATCCAGTAAGTTTCCACATGGAGGGGTTCCGGTAATCTTCTGGATGAACCATTTCTAAAAGTTCATACTATGTTAATTTTTTTAAAAAATTAACTTTTTTATTTTGTTAATATTTTTATTTTATAATTATTAATTAATATTTAATTTAATTGATTAGTATATATTTTGTAATTTATTAGTTTATAATATATCTTAATTATTATATATCTTAATTATTTAGAATAATTAGAATATTTAGTTTGTTTAGTTTTATTATATAGCATCGTTGTGGTATTGATTTGATGCAACATTACAGGATAACACGTGGTAGAGGTAGAGGTGGTCGATCATAGAGGGACCAACATCAGCAGGATAGGCCGAGGCCCACAGCTTCTGTACGTAGAAGGCTGGTGGCACAACGACTATGAGGTCAGACGGTCCAAGAGGAGGATCAGGTACCTCCTATGCAGTTTGACGAGGGAGTAGGAGATTTGGAGGTCCATGATGAGGCTATACCAGAGCAGGCTAAGCATGTCCAGGGACCAGATGACATTGATGCTTAGCCAACTTCATATCCTGGCAGACTGGTTGATACATCTTTGCTGATCCATTATAAGGATCATGCGGCAAAGGTGTTGTGGGACCCAAAGGAAAGGAAGGTAATTGTTAAGTCTATTAAACTTACTTTAATTTCTTAAATTTTTAATTCGACGTGCTAAAGACTTGTGATTCTAATTTCAGATACACAGGCCATTGAAGATGTTGTCACATGGATCAAAGGTGAACGGACGGAATGGTGTGCCTATTGGGAGAGAGGAGGTTATGACACACATCAGGACAGCTAGTCTGGAGCCCTTATTGACTTGTTCCCATCAGCAGATAGACGCTTCACTGATGTCAGCATTTGTTGAGAGGTGGCATCTTGAGACAGGTTCTTTCCATCTCTTCGTTGGGGAAATGACTATCACACGTGAGGATGTTGTCGCCATTCCGCGACTACCACTGGCCGAAAAGTTCTATGACTTGCCTGTGATGTTGAAGGAACTGACGACCATCGCTTTAGTGAGGATCCTTGGTGTTACGAAGTACGAGGCAAGGAAGGAGGTTGAGACCATCCGTGGTGTTTATGCTCGATTTTCATGGTTCTGAGATGTTTATAGAGATCACAGGGATGCTAGGCGCTTCGAGCTGGCTGCAAAGACTTATATGTTCAGACTTGTAGGTTGTACTCTATTTGCAGACAAGAGTTCAACCGCTTGCAGGGTAATGTATCTAGGATTGTTTGAGCACCTATATCGAGTTGGGAGTTGGGCTTGGGGTCTGATGACGCTGGCCAACTCGTTTCAATAGCTTTCCATCGCCAGCAAGAATTCGACACGACATCTGTCTGGATACCTTACGCTTCTTCAAGTATGTGTTACTAGTTAATTGGTAGGTTTACCGGAAAAGCCTTATCTGGACATGATTACGGAAAGGAGTCTTTCGGGACTTTTTCGGAAAACCACCATCCGGGAACGAAAAGGATATGTCGCAGCAGAAATCACAGTAGGGATGGGGAACTTACCTCATAAATGCCCAAATCTTCCAACAAAACAACACTATTGAAGCAAAATAACAACTAAATGATATATTTTGAAAACAAAAATAGATTATGTAAAATGAGAGATTTGAGAAAGAATGGGAGGGTTGAGAGAGAATGAGAAGGTTGAGAATAAGTAGAGGATAATGTATTAATGAATAGGGTAAAGGGATTGAGTTTTTAAAACCCTTTTGGATCAGGTGTCTTCGTAAAACTTCCGGAAGACCCCCTTTCAGATTTTGTCTCAAATGTTCCCGGAGATGCCATTTCCGGATAACTTCCGGATACTCACCTTCCAGAAGATCTCAAAATTTTTTTTCTTACTTTTTTCCGGAAATGCTGCATCTGGGGATACTCCCGGAATACCCTCTTTTGAGAGGGTAATTTTTGCCATTATTGAAGTTCCAAACAACATGGGATGATGGCGGGTGTAAAGAGGGGGTGGTGGCCCTATAAATGGCCAAGAAAAAGTTTAGTTAAGGGGCAGACCTACCATTTCTAAGATCAGGACATATCACTAACTTCAGCGAAGATTTATAGTAGAATTTACAAATCGCCTACCAATAGGAACTAAATTCAATGACATGAGACTTGAACCCATGACCTCATAGTCATGGGGCTAAGCACATACCATCTCAGTAAGCACCCATTGACAACTCTGTCCATTATTGGTGAAAACACCACGTGCTCTGCTGGATTCATCACACATACTCAGTAAATAGTTTCCATTTAAAAATAGTAACTAATTCCTATTTAAAAACGGTAACTAGTTACCATTTGAAATTTAAACTCCCAGAATTTAGTTACCAGGAGAAATTTGAACTTCCCAAAACTAGTTATAATTTACAAACAGTAACTAGGTACAAGACAAAACAAAAGTGTGATTTTTCCAACAGACTGTGTGGTGCCAAAAGCGACACCCTCCATTATTTTGCCTTACCCAATTCCACCTTTGGCACCTAAGCTGGCCACCATTCCAATCTATTTTTTGGACACAAAATTATCAAAATACTCAACCTCCACCACCCCTAATTTGAATTTCTGAATAAAACTCTTCTTTTATCTATTTCCGAGTGAAGGTCTTTCAAAAATTTTTAGTCTTTTAACATGTCATCTTTCTTCTGAAAGAGGAATTTAGAAAAAATATTTTTAAAAAAGACATTTCGAGAAATATTTTTGGGTGAGGCATTTAAGATTGTTTTTGGTATTATGAATATAAATGGCAGACGTCACTATTACCACCACACCTTTCTCAAATGCCACCACACGCTGACTTTTTTTTTTCCAATTTTACCCTTTTACCGGATTTTAATATCCAGGCAAATCCGGAAATTAAAATTTGTTTGAAACCGGATATTAATTTCCGGGCGCATACGGATTTGAGAATCCGATTTAAAGATGATGTTATAAATTCAAGCCAACATCAAAGTATTAGGGTTTTTCACCATAATATCACACAGTCACTCACTAGCTTCGAAGATCAAAGTACTTGTTGGTGTTTTGCTAACTTTCTTACTACCTTTATATAAAATGTAAGTATTATATTATTTTCATGTTACTTATGTTGTTTAATTCGTGTTAAATCGTTGTACATATGGAGATGGGGATTTTTTACAGATTTTATCCCAACCGGATTTGAGAATTCGGATCTGACCATACATTATTTTCTGGTGGCCACCATATATTATTATCCGGATGGGCCCAAATTTTAATTTTTGTTTTGACTAAGAATTTAATTTTTTATATTTTAATATGCCAACTTTAGTAATATGCCCAAATATTATTTGTTGAAATAATTCTGTTTCTCCAGAGTTGGAACCATATGGATGAATTAATGGAATCAGTACCTGAAACAAAAGAAGAGGATTATTTGGATTACAGGGATTATTTTGAAACTAAGCAGGTGAGTTACAAATGAAGCCCAATGTGTGGAAATAAACTTTGGTGAATGTATATTGTTGTTAATAATATTGTTTGTGCCATATTTTAGGTTTTTCCTACGAGAGAGGATTTGATACATTGGGCTCAAGAAGTTGGCAAGACAATTGGATTTGTTACCGTTACGTACAGGTCAGATAAAGGTGGTGCAGGTGGGAATAGGAGAGAGTTTGTAACTCTTGGGTGTAAAAGAAGTGGAAAGTAAAAAGAATACAAGAAGCAACTTACACGAGAAGTCACATGAACTAAGAAATGTGAATGTCCATTCAGACTTAGAGGAAGACCTTATGCTAATGAAGGATGGATACTTATTGTGATATGCGGCAAGCACAACCATGAAAGAGTCACCCTCATAGGTCATCCATATCTTGACCGCCTCAAAGCTGATGAGAAGACCGTAATAGCGGACATGACAAAGAACAACGTGAAGCCTGACAACATATTGCTTGCACTAAAGGAGCATGATCCTGACAATGTGAGTATCATTCAAACTATATATAATGAACGATATTCATATCGCAAGTCGATTAGAGGGCCTCGGACAGAGATGCAACAATTGATGCTAATGCTAGAGTCTCACAAGTATGTCTATTTCCATAGAAAGGATGTGTCTGATAACATTGTCCCACATCGGAGGTGGAGCTCCACCCTGAGTCTACTGTCCCACATCGTCGTGCTGAACATCAGCCGTGTCTACCTCGTCTACAATGTCATCATGAATGGGCTGCACAACTGGGTCACCAACACCGCGGCCACGAGCACGACCTCGAAGACGATGTTCAGCTGCATCCTGACCACATCTAGCACGTGCAGAAGCGGTAGTGTGATCCAGGTTCACCATCTCTAATCTGTAAAAGTTTAACACAAAACACATTTTTATAATACCAAACTTAAATACTATAAACATAGACAAATAATATTTCACTAAATTATAGACAAGACTTTTTTTTTAATTCATAATTTAATATATTAGAATTTTTTTAATCAATATAAATTATTTTTTTAACATACAAAAATTTTAAGTTTTTCAAAAAATTATTTTTCAGGTAATAAGTCCCATCCGGATTTTAATATCCGGGTGCGCCCATACTTTGAAATCCGGTGGAAACCGGATAATAATTTCCGGATGTAAACAAATTCTCAAATCCGGTTGAAACCAGAAAATCCTTTTCGGTTGAGATTCAAAAATTGTTCGCATAAACCACCCAAAATTGCACTAAATAACTCAAAAAACACACAAATCAGATGAAACAACTAGTAAAACTCACATTTTTACGCTTTTAAATGCTTCAAATGCGGCTTCAAAGGGTAAAATTAACTGGTTATGTAAAGATGAGAAGAATTGGGAAATGGTTTGGAAATGTTTTTGAAATTGGAAATGCTTAACGGAAATGATTTTCCGAATTTAAATGTGTGGTGCCTCAGACACCTCAACCGGAAATAAATTTCCAGATTCGCCCGGATATAAATTTCCGGATGCTCTCGGATAAAAATTTCCGAACTCGCCCGGATAATAAAATCCGGTCAAAGGATAAAATTGAAAAAAAAAAAATAGCGCATGTAGTGACATTTGAGAAAGATGTGGTGGCAATAATATCACTCATAAATTGCCTTTTGGATGACGAGAGAATAAATTAGGAGATAGTGTTACTATAAATTACCTTTAACCCTATTCCATTTTTTAAAAAAAAAATATTTCTTTTCTTGTTGACAAAAAGTCTATTTTTTTTTTTCAAAATCCCCGTATCTCGGATTTTAGAATCCGAATCCACTTAAATTTTAGAATATGTTTTCTCATAAATTTCAAAGTCTGGTAGACACATAACTTTAAAATGCATATAACGCCTGATGTAAATATTAATTATTTAGCCACTACTACCATACCTCCTCTAAAATAAGGGGTGTGATACCCTTTTATTATGTTATTATTGTTGTGATTGAATGAAAAGAAAATTAAGCTTAATTACTTTAATATCTAAACATTTTAGTGAGAGAGATTAACGAGATAAATTTTAAAACTTAATTTTTTTTCTTAGCATGTAATATTTTACTAATAATCGAATTTTAATCCCCTTTAAGAAGTAAAATTACTATAGTGTATACTATCTCTCAATAAAATCTTTTATATACAAATTGCCAAAAGAATTACAATATTTAATCATATAAGGCCATAGGTACAGAAGTAATTATAGCCAGTGTTATATCGCTTCCATTAATATCACATGCATTATAAGGATATGAATAACGATCTAATATAAATTAATTGTTGTTGAAGAAATTTCTTTTTTAAATAATAAATGTTTATGTTTGTTAATAATCGAAAGGCTGTTATGACTATTGGTTGTTTCCGATTGATTTTTGTTTTCATCTTCTATTTTATTTATTTGTTAGGTTTAAAGGAGGAAAAGTGATGAAACAAAGAAATATTTGTGTTTGATTTGTAATAAGATCAGATAAATTTTACAAATATTTTTTAAATTTTTTTTAATTATTTTAAATGTTTTTCAATATTTATTATGCAAATCTTAAAAAAAAATGAAAGCAAGATGGTCACTTTGTATTGTAATCATTCATAAAAAAATAACAAGCCTTAAGTTCATCATTTTAACTTATAATTTTCAATAATGTCAACTAGATTTATGAGACGCTTCATCATTGCAACTCTTCAGCATAAATATTTTCTAGGTATAATTCTTATCAAATTCTTGTAATATCTTTTATCTTTATAGAAGTAAGATAAATCTACCATTAAAAGTATAGGGAAAATTATATTTCAATATCTAATCAGTGCCAAATTTAAGATGAATTAAAAAATTTTTTAGGCACATTTTGCTTATGATTGAGTGAATCTATGATTCAAATTCTCCTAAATCTAGAATCATTCGAAATTCCTAACTAATCCTGAGATGAATAATTTTTTGGTCATATTTAATCCCTAGTTTTTGTGTTTTGAAGTTGGAATCTTGCAAAGGAAAGTGGAAAAACTTAAAGAAAAATGAAGCAAAAGGAGAAAATTTTAAAGTTTTGATTCTGTCTAGCAATCGCTCAAGCTAGGGCCGTAGTTTGAGTGTGAGAAAGCCTTGGAGGGGATGATGTCTATGCCAATGTGTTGCTTAAGCCAGGGTTGTAGCTTGAGCGACAGAATGCAAATCCGATTACGTATTTAAGCGCTTCTTCAAAAAATTAGGGTTAATTTAAGTTGTTTTAAAGTTGTTTAGAGAGCGCTTTAGAGAGAGAAAATTTGGAGCACATGAAAAACAAGCGGAAACACAATCATTCAAGTTCATAAGACTATTTCTGCATCCTTTCTTTGCATTAATAGCTATCATGAGTAGCTAAGCTCTCAGCTGTGATTGAATATGAATCATCAAACTCTTGTATACTTTCTTAATTTCATACATATATATATATATATATATATATATATATATATATATATATATATATATATATATATATATATATTTGTCTTTCTTTATATCTTGGCTTTTCATTTCGTTCTTATTGCTTGAATTAATTTGGCCAATTTCTTCTTCATATTAGATTTTAAGTTTTGATTAGAAAATGCTACTTAGAGTCCAATTTGAATGAAAATCTGAATACATTAATAGTCTAGGAATACCTATTGATGTGTTGATTGCTTTTTAATTCTTAAACCTAAAGCTAGATAACTTGCTATATATCTAAGAAATCAATATATAAGAAGTTCATGATAAAAGCTTTTATTCGAGGAATCAATATTAGTGAATTTCATGTATTGTATCAAGTTTATAAAATTAGGCAAATATATATTCCTAAATGAATGAAATGATACAAGAAAGCGATCGATCAAATTCAATCCCAAACTTCTCAACTTCATTTCAAACCTTTTTATTTTATTTACTTTATTTGTGTGTTCTTTTGAAACTTAACTCTTACTCAACAACAAACCTTTCCTAATCAAAAACATTAGTTCCTATCATGTATATTGAACCAAAGTTTCTTTCTGTATATATTACACTATTGTTAAAAATCCACCAGTTTCTGTATATATACCTAGAAACAGAATGCCAATAAATTACACTTTACAAGGCCTGCACACCATGAAGCATCTCTCAGCCATCACACACAAGCAAAGGTGAATAAAATAATAAACTCGAATATCAAAATTTATAATCTCCACATATCATGATCAAAGTAGCAGCACTAACATTTCCGGATATGTCTTTGCCTTGTGCACCAGTGAAGTTACAGTTCTTAGAAGCCTTTCCCTTACGATCCTCTGTTCACTTCGTTACAATTTCTTAACTACCTAATAGAATATGTGACTCAGTACAACTACAAGATCAAGTGATCAACAACCAGCAGCTTTCAGAAAGTAATCGTAGGGGGTTGCGGCCGGCAGTTTGAAATGGTGAGGATGATTCTGATATTCAGTTGCACACAGCATTGGAACAGGGTCTGAAGTTGGGTTGAACAAATCCACGGCAGAATTTTTGTCAAAGTTAGGTTCTCCCACCTGTATCTTGTATAAGTTAATTAGATACTCCATTCAAATCTAGTATACATGTAGATAATAATGTTAAGAAACTGAAGAACATGAAAATTTGAAAAAAGGCATTAATCTTAGAACTGAAAACTGTGGGAAATAACTCCCACTTTACACCCATTAATCTTTATCTATATTTATGTATGAATCTATACTCATGCAAGCATGGAATCTAAAAGCAAGAAATTACCTTCTGAAAAACCATTTGAGAAGAGGAATCCATAATTTTGAATTCATAGTCATGATTTGGTAAAAGGGAGTCCATCAAAGAGTCTTGCTTAGGTTGGATACTCATCAATCTGGACAACTTCTGTTTTCCCATCAAAAGTACCTCACAGTTATCGGCCATATCCTCGTAAGGCATATTAGATGCAGTTGATACCGAAATCCTCCCGGCTTGATGAGGTGTGTCCAAAACCTACACTCAGAATGCAGTTCCAAATTTTGTGTTATTGATATGAAAAGATCTTAAGATAAAATCCTAAGAGCAGCAATATGAATGAGGGCAAGAAACAGGTCACATACTAATTCTAGAAGTTGATTAGCGCTCAAAAGACTAGGAACCTCCACGGACAATCCTGGATTGGGTTTTATTTGACTGTCAACTGATTCATGAATAAAATCGTCATCAATCGAAATTACTGAAGATTCCTGTAAAATGTTAAGTAACTATATCAGTCAAAACTTGCATGTATGAACAAAAGAAGCAAGGGTATTAAGATAGTCATAAGTCAGTAGTTCCAAATAACATTTGTGCCTAAGAAAATCGACACACCTTTCTGGGGATATTCAAGTTCAATCGAGATCCAAGTCCAGACATAAAATCCGGTGAAAATTCTTCTAGCAGCTGCTCCCTTATCGACGATAACTCAGCCTGCTTAAAAGACCAAAGGTTCATATTGTCTAGAATTGTGAGTATATATTTTACCTTGTAATAGTCAAAAGCATTAAGCCATTAAGCATTTATTAGAAGTTAAAGCTCTACTTTTGAAACAACTTCCAAGCTTCTAATTATTTCAGCAGCAAAGAGTTCTTGTTTTTGGTGTATAGAAGTCAGTAACTCTGAAAGTGTTTCTAAGGCCCTATCATCATCTTCTTTGGATCCATAATTGATGGTTAGATTTTCAGGTGCAAATTTGACAGCTTGCAACTTGCGATCTTCAATCAAATGAAGGAATGGGTCAACCTGAGTCCAGAATATGAAAACATGAAGGGCATATAAGATGCTTTACTTTCAAGAATCCCATAAAGAAAAAAACAAGATAAAATTACAAGTTCAATTTTTTTGTTGGGTTATTTTCAATAATTGGTAATATTGATTTTTAAAGGAAAATTTTATCGTACTGTTATTAACGACCGGCTATGCTTTACGGTAGTAAGTGTTGGACATTAAAGAGACAAGAGAAAAAAGTGGAAGTTGTAGAGATGAGATTGTTGAGATGGGTGTGTGATCACACAAAGTTAGATAAGATACATAAAGATTATATACAAAACAATATCGGTGTGGCACCTATTGAGGCAAAGATGACACAAAACTGGTGAAGGTGGTTTGGACATGTGCAAAGAAGGCCGTCGGAAGCACATGTGAGGAGAGACGATAGCATAGTCTTTAGTCTTGTAAAATGAAGTAGAGAGAGACCTAAAAGGACACTAGTAAAACTCATTGAACAGAATCTTATGATTAATAATGTTTCTGAACATTTAGTTTTTGATCATGCTTAATGACATTATGTGATTCATGTAGCCGACCTCACCTAGTGGGACAAGGCTTATTGAGGTTGTTATTGTATTCATAATATTTGATTGCTTGAGAGCTGAGATGTCATATACATGGTTAAAACCGGGAAAGAAAAGAAGATTTCTCCAATTTCTTTTAGTTGTTAATATATTGCCCCAATAATTCGGACTTGGTTTTGACTGAGACCTCCATTGCGGCTTACACTGAGGCAAAAGATGCAGAAAACTTTCATAAACGTCTCACCTTTCTCTCAGTGAGCACTGCCTTGGCACGATTCGCAAGAGGGACCATATTTGATGCTTTTGAAGAGAACACAATCATTGAAGATGCCAAAGTAAAGAGTGATCTCCGACGTGATGGTGGCAATGGCCCTGCAATATAAAGTATGAATTAAGAACTGAATGGATTGACATTCAAACATCAAAGTTTGTTCTTTCCTGGCCTCAGTTTTCCACCCACTTCAAATAGAAATGTATCTTGGGTCTAATAAAATGGTTAACAAGAATACTTTTCATATGCTATTTTATCTTGCAAGACTTGCTTAGTAAACAACTCTAATTCACCAGAAGTACTGGTTTCTTTTAATTGATCAACCACATTCCAGCCTTCTGCATTGAACTGAATTCCCATCACTGTAACTGACATTCTTTTTTGGCTTTTAGTCTTTTGTAGTGTGAAAAATAAAGTACCAACAGATCTCATCGTCCCAGTTTCCTGGGAAATTTACCAAGAAATCCTACAATCATGAAGGACAGACATTTAAACTTGGTAAAAGGTATCCAATAACGTACACCACAAACTACAAATTCCAAGCCTTTGACATATGTAAACACTATTGGCCAATGTGCCTCTGATGCACAGTAATCCTTGACACAATATTATGAATAAAGCCTTACAAGTTCTTCTGAACTGAAAGTGATTAATATTACTGAGGTGTGCTATGGTCAAAATAATTTGAGCAAGGGAAAATGAGAAATATAGTGTGTTCCAATTCGGCAATACTGACATGGGATATGTTGGATAAGATGAAACTATCATTAGAAGATCCTAGAAAAATCAAATCACATGTCATTCTGTTTCAAAGGGATTATCAAACAAGGACAATCACATTCAAGTGTACTATGACTGATAGCTCACCTTCTTTAAGAGAAGTATTCCATAAAGAAAAAGCAAGCTGAAAACTCCGAACTAGTACCTCATGAAAAGAATTCTGCAGAGAAGAGAAAATTTGGAAAACTTATTATACAGGAGAATAAAGTTCCACTCATTAAAAAGAGAAAATTTGGTAAATAAGACATTGTCAATGATGACTAAAGATGTAGACAGCCTTAAACCTTTTCTCTATTTTAACTGTATGATCCTAAAACAATGCAAATTAATTTACTAGATCTTAACAAGAACTATTGAAATTTTCAGATCATGAACGTTAACATTCCATAATATTTTCACTTCTATAACATGAAAATTCGTTGTAGCGTTGTAGATTTATAGTTTCTAGGGCATATAAATATTTCAAGCAGCAGAATTGAGTCCAATATACATTTTGAAGATAATAGATGAATGGAGTAGTATTTCAATTATGAATATAATTATATCACAAGAGGAACTTTGAGAAGTTGCAGGAACAGATCTTAACATTATTGGTAACCAGGCGCCAAAAAAACATGCTGTTATGCTAGAGCAGTACCAAAAAGTACAACCAAGATATAGTCTAATTAACCTAGTTTCTTGAATTCACAAGTGACTATAGGATTTATTTTGTTCTCCCTTCTTTCCATTTTTTTACCTCGTTTCCGTCTTTCAATGTTATGAGGGAAGTTGAAGATTGGAAAACTCAAAAATCAAGCACAAATAAAAATTTAGCAATGCAGGAATCACATATTATCATGAAAGGAGAAAAAAGAGCATCATACAATAAGCAAAATTATTTGACAACAATCATGAATCAAGTCACTACCTTAGGTCTAGAAACAAGCAACACCAAGCTGTATGTATCAGCAATTGCTTCATAATTCGCAGGCATATTTCCAGGAGAGACAGATTGAGTCCAAATTGATGAGAGCAGTCGACTTATCTGATGCTTATTCAGCTTGAGGGTAGAAGCCTCCTGCTGAAGTGGAAAGGAAATCAGTAATGTCAACCACGATAACATCAAATTGAAACCAACATAAAAATAACATGCTGTTGTCAGAGTGGGACTTATATCAGCCCATATAAGTATGCAGCATGAGCAATAACTATCTGACGCTTGGCTTACTTCCAGTGAATTGGATACAGTTACAACTGTAGGACCATAATGAAATACTTAGCAGATACTTGTGAATGCAAAAACTCACCAAGTTCCAGTTACCATTGTTTGCAGTAATTTCATTCGCCCCAGTAAGTATAGGAGGGTTATTCACACTAGACACCCGACTATGGGTTGACTTCAATTTGTTTAGGATCCCACCATTGCTATTAGCTGCTTCAATATTTCTAGCAATATGTTCTTTATTATATCGACTAAATCTTTCACTTGAAGAACGTTTCTCCAGCCTTATCTTCTCTAGTAAGGTAGCTGAAGAAGAGAATACAGAGACTGCTCTCGATAGTGAATGTGGAACATCCAGTGCCTTGGGGTCTAGAATGACAGAAAAGATGCGATGAGCTAGTACTCGTGTTTCATGATCAGGATGGACCATTGCCTGGAGTAGTTGATGGAACAATGCCTCGGGGAATACCTGATGAGGAAAGTAGGGCTTTAGTATCAAATTTATCCATGAAACTGAAAGTAGCAAACCATAGAAGAAAGAATTAAATCAGGAATATCCACTCCTTGCCTTGTTCTTATAGGACAAATTTGGCAAGGAGGCTACAATTTGAGCAGTACGACAAACAGCATTAACTGTGGTTCTGGATATCGTCGTAATAGTTGAGATATTCTCTAACATCACAGCCATAACATCAAAAATTGGGTCTGCTTCTCCAACCTGTTCATGAGTAGAAGCTTAGTCTCTTCCAATACCAAAATGTTAATCCAAGAATGAATGACATGTATGTACACTATATTACAACTTATTAGGTTTGAAAGACAACATAAAACCAACAAATTAATATTCCAAAGAATTTACAGTTCAACTATTCTGAAAGTTCAGGTAAAAGATCGAAAGCCTTGGGAAAAGTGAGACACCTTATTTAATAGCTGTACAAGGCCCTTATCCACAACTTTTCTGAAATTCTTGTTCCAATTGATCACATCAGTGGCCAGATTTGAGTTATCTAGGGAACAGTGTATGCTTTTCCTCAAATGTCTCATCATGTCACTTACTGCACCAACTATTGATACAGAAGGTTGAACCTTTGCATATTGGGCAAGTGAAGTGGTTAACTCAACAATGTCCAGCTGCATGTTGGGTTCTTTGAGGACAATTTTATGGTCCAGATGCTTAATTAACATTGATAGCAAAACATGTGTATTTTTCTCTGCAACAACCAGATGGGGGGGAAATTTTAAAAAAACAAAAGAAGAAAAAACAGGAGAAAGTAAAAAAGGTTTTATGACATAAGAGAACTTTATGATCAAATAAGAAAAATAGTATACCAGAATCATCCATCAAAAATAATATATCCTTTAAAACAGAAAATGCAAGGCCATGGTTTATGGACCATAAATTTCCATTATCAAAGTATCGGAACAGAGATTCCATTACACGACGTATAGTAGTACCCTCCTTGGCTAAGTTGGCAATATTATGTAGGCAAACTCCGGACCAGAAAGAGGGATTCTTGTCATCTTCCCTGCATGAATTTGTGAAATATGAACATTGAAAGGTAATGAAATAAATAGAAGACAGAACAAATCCATTTCAAATATTTTATGCTCATAAAAACAATTACATTGATACTTTTACTTCGCCTTTGTCATTAACAATTTCTCTCCAGGACGGGTTTCTTTCTTTGACATCCAACAAAGGAGAGATTTGATCCTCAGTGGTCACCCCGTCTTGGACCCACCTATTCCCAGGACCTTGTTCCTCATGATAAAGGCTTGCTCTATTTTTCTTAGGAACTTCATAGTTTTCCAAGACAGCAGAAACAATCTATTATAAATAGAAAGAAATTTTCACTATAGGTCAAACAAGATATTTAATATCTTTTACTAACATTGATATAAATTATATGATGTTGCAGCCACAAAGAAAAGTCAGCCACATTAAACTTACCAATGATCTCTCTAAGCTCTATCACCTATTTGCAATTTCTATTTCATAAGATGCCCATAAAAAATCAATGTCATTTTAAATTCCCAATAGAAAGTACAATTTTAAAAGAATGTCCATGTATCAAATCTCTTTGAGCTCTACCCTCATGTTATTATCCATTATCATTTCGTTCTATGGCACACATCCATGGTATAACTAATAAGAAATATTTGGAGAAAAAAAAAAAGCATACCACACAGAATATTATGTTCACAATGTACTCCAACCACTTAAAAAATATATATTCACTCTAAAAATAAAAAGTGCAAAAGCCATCATCAGCAGGTATGAGAAAACCATATACGAAGAGGTGAAAAAAACAAATACTTACATTATCAAATTCAACTGATATGTGAGATTGTTGACCCATAAATCGAACCTATAGAGCAAAGTAGTTCATTTAGTGCAAAAGGATATGCAATTTTTTTCTACCATCCTTGAATAAAGGAGATAAAGTAACTAAGAAAGCAGGAAATACAGCAGGGATAGTTTTTTATAAGCTAAATGTGCCCACATGGGTTTGACTTAGGAGCAACTCTTAAAGCTATGCTCCCTAGCCATCAAATCAACATGCTAGAGATTGTTAATCCGTTTCATTCCAGCATCTTCTCCTGGTGAATGAGAGTGAGAGGCATCCCATCTCAAAGTAAGTGCATTGAAAAAGAGAGAGAGTTTTAACATGATCATCATATATTAAAGAACAATCTATGTTCTAAGCTTCTTTGATAAAAAGAAAGAAACTTCATTGATGTCCATAAGATGCACATAAAATGTAAAACAAGAACGACTAAGGAGCTAATAATTGTGTATCTGCACAACCCATAAACATGCTAAGCTAACCCATATATTTGTGCATTAGGCGTTAATAAGTACCATCGATGAAAGGGATCGCAAACCAGCTGAACGACTAGATCTTGCCCTTTCATCTTCCCCTGCTTCTAGAGCTAATTGACAAAGCTTTGGGATAACTCCTTCTAAGCTGAACAGGTAACTCCCATCAATCTGCATTATTCAAAACACGTGAGTCTCGAGTGTTCTCTCAGTCAAAATTTAGAAGGATAACAAGAAACTGCAGTTGATATTACATATTTTTAATCAACTTGTAATTGTAGAAGCACCAATAAAACAAACCTGATTATTTACAAAGTCAAAAAGAATCTGACATCCTATAATTCTCATTTCATCCTGCCGTGTTTGATCTAGCAGTGTGTGAATGATACTTAGCAAGCTACTAGCAAATAGCGGCCTATAAAAAAGACAGAAATAAATGCACCAATTGTTTTAAATTTCTTAATTCCAGCAGGTTGAGCAAAGATCACAAAATGAACATCATGTAAAATTAACAGCTATTCCCACCAAGAATAGAAAAAGTAGTAACCATCCAGGTACAAACTAATTTTCTATTTAAAACTACTATGATGAGAATCCATGAATTAAGGGATTCTAAGTAGAATACGGAAATAGGAATTTATCTTGTTTCCGAAAATAACTATGGGTCTGCTGTATATCTTGTACTCTTCTCTGAATTTTAATATAGCAACAAAGAGAGAATTTCCAGGCCTAGTATCATTTCGCTCTATTGAATTCCTTTTTATCAATCCAAACATAGCTTCTGGTTTGGATGGTCAAGACATCGCACTTTTGACTTCAATGGAAAGTTAATCAATGGCCAGAAACTTGCTAGAAAATTCATAGCAGAAGGGCTCACCGAAGTGGACATGCAACAAAGAAGGATTTGCCACTAAGCAGCTGGCACATAAGATTTAGAGCGTGTTTGGATGAGATTATTTCCAAACATAGATTGGATAGTTATATTTTGCACTTAAAAAAGTTTTTGATTATTTTTTTAACAAAGGAAAAAGCTTTTTGTCCTTCAGCTAAGAATCGGACATTATTTCAAAAAGCTTCAAAATCGCTTTTCACAGCTTAAACTTATCATAAAAATCGCTTTTGACAACAAAATATCCCAACAAAAATCGATTATGTTTCTCAGACAATCGATTATTGAGAAGCTATAATAAATTGTGTTTGGCAAGTCCTCATAAAGTCACTTACTCACTATATATAGTAGTATTATGATTAAGTGATTTACTACAATCACTTGACCCGATTATAAAGATATACATTCCTAAATTAGTCCCTAAGATTGCTCCTAATAATTCTACAATATATACATGATATTCAACCTAAAATATCTAAGACATTCTAACCGACAGATACAGAGCCATCAGTACGTAAGCATAAAGATAAGTTGGAAATGAACTTACATTTGTTCTTTACAGGAAAAGAGAAATTTCTTGTAGATGCTCATGACTATTTTTGTTGAACAGTAATTCTCATTCCGTAGCTCCTTGTAACACCTTTGCTCAAGGGCATTCACAATCTGATAACCAATTATATAAGGATGACATTATTTAAGTGAGAACAAGAGAAGAGCATTATGATTATCATATGTTTTTCCGGAATAAGAAGTGTTTTTAAAATGATAAAGGTAATATTACCAATCATACTATTAAGCTTCTCTAACAGAGCTCTAAGGTGACATCTCTCCAATAGTTGAATATTTAGATATTCAATATAACAATCTTAAAGATGAAGAAATTTTTTTATTTGATCTCTAATGTGCATCCATGGACCTAACAATCTGTCAGATTTTTCAATTCTAAATTCTCTTCATTTTTATGATCTGGAATACTTTAAGTTTGTACATCACAACTTCCTTTTCGAATTGTAAAGCTAATAATATGATTGAGGTTTTTGTTTGAACTTCGAACAGCAAGGCTATTAGGCTTAACATTAATTGACTGCAGCAGATGCGTAGGACGCATAACACCTTGGCCCCAAATGTCTATGTTAAATAAGTATTTTGTTTCGGATGTTTGCTACTCATTGGCCCCAAATTCTCCCACACTTGAATTTTTTGTTTACCTCTGCCTGCTGCAAAGCCATAGAGAGAAAAAAGGAGGCCAACGTGTTGTGTACTTCAGATCCTTTTGCAGTCATGAGGTGCATTGGTTAGAGCAAAACACTAGAATTTTCAGTCAGTGGCTGCAGTTGGCGAATCTTCTTCGAGATAGGATAGTGCTATGTGCATTTAAAGGTGATTTTATGGAAATTTCCTAACATAGGTATGAAGAGGGAATGCAGAGCTCTGTTGAGGTTGAGCTAATTTTCTAATTTCCCTTTTCATTTGCTGTCAAAAGATTGTTGCTTGTTCTTTTTTTCTTTTTTCTTTTTTCTCTTCTCTCTGCTAAAGTGTCATATGAAACAGGATACACAATTTCGTTTTGTAGAAATTCATTTAAGTAGTAAACACATACAAAAACCAAAGAGCGCCTTTAACTCATATAACACAATACATCAAATATCTTTGCTTTTTAAAGAGATTCCATACCTTAGGGATGCGTAAAGGATTTCTGGCAGCGTAATCACATAGTTTTCCTATTTGCCTATCATTTGCACCTTCCTCCTGCAAACACATAAATAAAGAATGAATAAAATAAAAAACAGTAGGCACTCTGTGAGACAATTACAGTTACCAAAAAGAATAAATAAGTCAATTGAAGAGAAGAGACATATGTATCTCATGTCATGTTCAATTTTGTGTGCTGCAACAAGCTGAAGGACACTATCATGTAATCATGAATCTTTCAATCGGCATATGTGCTCGTTTGTTTAAGCTTCCATTCAACGTGACATGAGTCATGAAGCAAACCAATGGTTGTGATTTTTGCTCCACCAGTAAACGCTTTTAATGGATTTTAAGCTTCTATTACAAATTCTTTTGTGGTGGTGAGAAGCTTAAACAAACGGAATTATTAGTATATCTTGCTTGAATAGTTTAGCAACAGGGATGGAAAGCAAGTATTTGCATTACTTCAATGGGAATGTTTGTTTCCTTCAACTTCACTGATTCAGTTAAATATAAAAATTGAACATTAAATTAACATGAATAGCAATTCAGTGTAGGTATCTCTTCCTGCATTCTTCACTACACATATAAGGGCTGGAAAAGCAATTGCTCTAGCAATGACAAAGTGACAAGATTAAAGAGAGTTGTAAGAAAAAGAATAAGAATTAACACAAAACAGAAACAACAGACCTGGTTACGAGGAAAAATGTCAGCAATGAGCTTCTTGTACCTCTTCACAGGTTGTCTGGACCTTGCCCTCAGGGAAGGACAGAAGAAACAAAGATTGCCACAAGCAGGTAGAACTTGACGGGAGATTACACCAGAGACCGCAGCCATTTTTCAAATTTCAAAAGCAAGCAAATATATGAATGAAATTACGAAAGCTTAACAAGTTTGGTTTGAAATTGTGCTTCCTTTCCCTTCTACACCAATCAGAAAAATCCGATTATGAAAGCGAAGAAGGAAAAGAAGGGCTAAAATCTCAAATCGCACGCCTCAAATTCAACCACCAGCTTGTAGCAAGCAAAATTTGAAGGTGATTAAGCTAGGCATGAAATGGGAAAATGTAGAATTATAATTTGACAATCCGAAGAACACAATTAAAAAAGAAATCGTAAGCATTGGAGATTGATAATCTCAAATGTTAGGGAAAAGAAGGAACAAATGAATGCCAGAGAAGGCAGGGAATCACATGAAATACGGAAGAATGTCTATGAGAAATGGTTACGAGGGTTCACAACAAAAGAAGAAGAACAAAAAAGGAATGTGCGATGATGAAAATGTGATGGAAAGAATTGAAGTTTTTGGCGGAGAGAGAGAGAGAGATAGAATTGTTTGTAATGAAGAAAAGGCGGAAACACGGTGGAAAGGGAAAATTGCAGCGCGATGCAACTGTTTCTGGGGCCCATTTAGCGTCTTCTACCTGTCTTCTTCCATGATTTATACTATTTATTATTATTAATTTATTAATTATTTTAAGGCTCGCTCTTCTCTTATATCCACCATTTCAAATTATTAGTTATAACTGTGTTCAATAAAAAATTTATAATACTATGTTTTTTAGGATGACTTTTTTTTTCAAAATATTAGATTTTAATGTCATATATATTTTTAATTTAATTTTTTTAGATTTTCTTTTCTTCAAAAAAAATGCTTTCTTTTTAGCTACTCTTAGTAAACCCTAAGTGGCACTTTAATAACTCAAAAGAATTAATCATGTATATGATAAGTTGTAAATTTGAACCACAATTCATCTTGAGATGAAGGTAAATATAAATTCTCCTTACGTGAGTTTTTAAATAAAGAAAAAAAAATATTCTAACGTTTTAAATTGTATACATCAATCATTTTATTTATTAACTTAAAATAAAATTAACTTTAATCATCGACTCCATGTAGTTTATATTAGTAATTTTTACTATTATTTTTAGGCTTAAATATATTTTTTGTCACTAAAAAATAGAAAAATAAGGATTTAATTCCCTAAAAAATATTTTTTGAGATTTAAATCCTTAAATGAGTGATTTAAGTCTTTAAATCAGTATTTTTCAAAGATTCATATCCCCTATTTTTGAGTTTTTTAAGGACTTAAATCCTAAAAAACATTTTTCAATGACTTAAATGTTGTAAAATATTGCAATGAGAACCGTGTGATGGTGCCAGAGAAAGAATTTAAATAAGCATGAGTTGTGTCATTCCCCCAGGATTAAACAAGCTCCTCCGGTTGTAAATAAGAACCGGGCTGCAGAACTAGCAAGAACGATAACTCGTAACCCAGACAGGGGGAAATCGGAAGATTTGCACTGAGTTGGGCCTTCGGTGCCCAGACTCATGCGCGTGAGCCCAATCCCCTTTCTAGCTCTTTTAACCCCCTAAGATTTGCTTTACAATGCACCAAATCACTCAATGTGAGACTCCTAAACTTTGAAATAACACTTGATATTACAACAATAAATTCTTATTATTCTATTTTTCAGGGATAAAAAACATATTTAAGCCTTATTTTTATATATAACTAATGTAAATATTTTTTTCTCGTTAAACAATACCCTTAATGCATTTGTTAATGTTATTAGAATTAGAAAAATAATTATAAATGTACATTATTATATTGCGTCTCTTAAAAAAACTATATTTTTCAATATTTTTTTCCTACTCCTTGAGTAGTATCTCTATAAAATTTTCTTCAAGTGAGTTGATTTGTCTCTACCGTTGAATATGAGATTTATTCTCATCTTTCGTTATGTTTGATTTGTTTTTTTGTTTTTTTTTCTCTTCGTATTATTATTTCATCAACAATGATAGATAAACACTTATTAGGGTGTACAACTTATTTGCAACCCACTTAATATGAAAAGTGATATTGTCACTCTCAAATTTAATATTACCACTTTAAAATCATTAAAAAAAGTTTATAAATGAGTGTCATGAACGTGGCAATATCAAAATTGAGAATAACAATATCATTTCCCCTTAATATTAGTCAGATCAAACCTTTTATTTAACTTTTCAATTTATTAATATTAAAAAATTAATAAACTAAGTAAATAATTGAATTGTACACTCTAATAGATATACACAAAACATTTTTCATTATTTCATGTATTTAAAATGTCAATTATTCTTCACTCTTAAAGGTGAGATTTATTCTAATCTTTCACTATGTTTGATTTCTACTTTTTTTTAATTCTCTTCTTCCTTTTTTTTGGTTATTGTGTCATCAAATTTGGTGAGATTCATTCTCATATTTCATTATGTTGGATTATATTTATGTTTTTATTATTTATTTTCATCTTTTATTATTATTTTTTTATTTTGTCAATTATTTTTTCTCACTCTTATCAATTTCCTTCTAATAGTTGATTGGTCTCTACTCTTGAATTTAAGATCAACTCTCTTTTTTAATGGGTTTGATTTATGTTTTTTTTTTTTCATTTTTGTCAACTATTTTTTCTTTTTTTCTTAATCAGTAATTGTTTTCCACGAGTCAGCTAGTCTCTAATTTGGAAGGTGAGATTCATTCTCTTATTCTACTATATTTATGGTTCTTTTTGGAATAATTTACCAAAATGATTTCATAACCTTCTTTCATTATTTTATACATTATGTCAATTATTCTCTCTGTCTGCCTTTCTTAATTAATCTTTTCTTCTGGAATGTGAGATTCATTCGTGCTCTTCTATATTAGGTTTGATATATGATTTTTATATTTTATTAGAATATTTTTGGGATAGGGCTATTGTCATTTCTTTTTGTTTATTGTCACTCATTTAAGTATTTTAATAATATGTAATATTTAATTCATTGAATCTATTGGTTAAAAAAAATATATTTTTAATTAAAAATAAGTTGTAATAGACAAAAAGAAATGACAACACCTCCACCTTATTTTTTCTCTCCGCCTCACTTTTCGCTTTTGCAATTTTCTTTTTATTTTATGTTTTTATACTATTTTTATTATTTTAATTACATGGTATTTTTTGTTAGATTTCTTATTTTTTTCTCTTTTATTATTTCTAATTTTGATTCTTAATAGTTTGTTTCTTTTTGTCAGATATTCTCTCTCTTTCTCTATTTTTTATAGCGGGTTAATTTCTCTCATATTATTTAAAGTGAGATTCAATCTATTCTTTTATTATTTTTATTTATGGTTTTTTTATTTTGTCAAATATTTCTCTCTCTCCTTAGCTCTATCTATTTCTTTTTTTTTTCATTTACAACACTACAAGAAAAACCCAGTTTTGCCACCGAAACATTCGGTCGCAAAATAGCCATAATTGGTCGCAAATTTTTGTTGCCACCGATTCTGTGACGCCATACAATCCCTCGCAAAAAGTGTCGACGCAAATGTTTTGCGACCGATGTATTCTGTCACAAACTTGCAACGCATGAAAACCGTCGCAAATAGCATCGCAAATAATGACCAGGAACCGGAACATTTGCTTAAAAAATTCGTCGCAAAATCGGTCAAAGATTCCGTCGCAAAATTAAAATGAATCGGTCACAATGTTCGTAGCAATGTCCATCGCAAAACTAGACGTAAAATTAAATCTTATCCATCGCAAAACCCGAATTTCGGACGCAATATCCGTCCTAAATTCGGTCGCAAAGATGACTAAAAATAGGCCAAATCTGTCGCAAATCCTTAATTTCCGTCGCAATGTCCGTCACAAATCACTGAAACAAAAAAAAATTAAATTTGAATTTTCACTACCCAAATAATGCCAAAGCTGACATAATACCTAAAATGCTGGAAAAATATTTTCAAACAGTATATTTAACACATTCTACAATTAAAATAAAAATATCAACCAATCATACAATAGATAAATTCTTTACAACTAACCAAATCCATTGCAACAAAATAAAGAAATTCATAATTCCATAAACCGATCATACAATATGTAAGCACCCCAATGTCTAACCAGGACCATTGGAGTCATCACGTGGTGACTCTGGACGAGGAAGTGAAGGTCGACCAGACTCTCTAGTACTGGTGGATGCAACACGTTCCATAGCATCAGCAGTGCGATCTACTTTCTGCTCAACTCTCGCTATAGCCGCGTCTCGCTCACTAATAAGTTGTTGAATCCTAGCATCCCGCTCAGCTAGTAGCTCTCGCATCTTGGCCACCACAAATGCTTCCACCTCAGATGACAACGTAGCTATCATTTTCTCCATGTTAATGGCTGGTTGTTCTTGTTGTGCTCCTTGCAGGGAAGAAGATGATAACTAGTTAAGATATAGTTCCCCAAGCTCTCCTGTGCCCCAAACATTTCCCTTCTTTCCCTTTCCTCCCACCAACTCAAGGTAAAGGGCATTATAAGCCGTAAAGGAACTAGAACCCCCCTCAATTGGTGTCCCATGCCTTCGAACAAACTCATCCTATGCAAGAAATAACACATTTTAATTGAATTTTTTTTCAAACAACAAATTATTTGATTAAGTACATATGTCAAAAGATGGAAATACTACTTACTGAGATATTCTGAGCTTTAGTGCAAGACCAATTGCCATCCTTCAGTTTCTTTGTCTTTTCCATCATCTCATAACCAGTTGGATCCCTATGCTCCTTCTCTCTCTACAAGGAACAAATGTATAAAAAGTTATCTAAACAGTAATACATGATATAAGTTAAGAGTGTAGAATAATAAATTTATTAGCTTAAGTGCTTACAAATCTCCTACGGTGCTTGATACACACCCTCCAACATACGAGGATGCCCCACTATCCACCGCTCTGTTTAACCCTGTCTGCTCACTCTTTTTTTGCCAAGTAGTACCAGACCATTTATCCTCGAGTTGATCACCTACTTCCTGAGGCATCCAATCTGTCTTTCCTTTACCCATCCTATACTTATACAAAAGGTCACTTTTATGTTGTAATAGTTTTTATGTCAATTACTGATATCTTCTTTATTTATCAGTCAATTTTTTTAGAAGAGGGATAGAGGAGATATTATCTTTTTGGATATTATATTGCTATTGTCACTCATTTATGTCTATTTTCACTCTTATTTAAATATTATTATAATATTTAAATATGAATAATTAAATTTTATTTGTTCAAAAATATATTTTTAGTTAAAAAAAATAGCACTGTTCTATTTTTTTGGGTTTCTTATTTTCAGTATTTAAATTTATAATTTTAAATTCAAATTGGTAAAGTTTTCAAGTATTATCATTTTCTACGTGCTTTATTATCAATAACTAACATTTTTTAAAACTTGATTATATCTTTTATGATTTAATTTCTCTCTCTAAATTAGAGTTCATATTCTTTTTCTCCTTTTAGTATTTAAATTTTACCAATTTTCTTTTAGCTTCTCTTTAGTTGGGATGAAAACATAATTATAATTAGTTGAATGATACATAATCACAATGATATTTTGTCGATAAAAAAAATCACAATGATATTTTGCCGATAAAAAAAAAAAATCACAATGATATTTTTGTGAAAATTCTTAATATCCGCATCAAAACATCATGATATCTCTCGTATTTAATACTTGTTTGCCTTGTTTGAAGGCAATTCATTGAATTAGGTTAGCTTTAGTGTGGATGATTATTAGGAGTAATTTAAGTGGTTTGTGTATATTAGAGCTGTCAAAGTGAGCTAACCCGACTCACACGGGTTAGCTCACCACGAGTTGAAAATTTTTTTAACCCGCATAGGTTGGCTCACATGAGTTGCGAGTCAGAATTTCTTCAACCCAACCCACCGCGGGTTGCGGGTTAAACGGGCTGGCTCACCAAAAATTGTTTTTATTAAAAGAAAATCATAAAAAAAAAATTAAAGCAAAAAAATGCAATTTTTCTTTTAAAAAAATCTAACAAACACTCTAACTTAAAAAAATATAATACAAAACACATAAAAAAGAACAATTTTAAAAAATAAAAAGAAAAAAATTCTAAAAAGTTAAATTAAATTTTGCTATTTTTTTATCTTTTACTAATTTTTAGCTTATTTTAATATGAATAAATGAAAAAAAAACCATTCAAATCCGCAGGCCAACCCACGAGCCAACTCGCGAGCCAACCCGCCTCAACCCGTGTGAGTTGTGGGTTAAACGGGTTGGGTTAAGTGAGTTGTAATTTAAAGCGAGTTGAATTTTTCTCAACCCAACCCGGCTCTAACCCGCAGTGAGCCGGGTTGACTTATGGGTTGAAACTCATATTGATTGCTCTAGTGTATATCCTTTTGCTACCAAACTAGCTTTGAATCTTTCAACTGACCCATCTAGATTCAATTTCATCTTATAGACCTATTTATTGGCAATTGGAATAACACCAGGTGGTAAAGGAACCAATGACCATGTGTGGTTAGCAGCTAGAGCCTCCAATTCCTTGTTCATTGCAGCAACCCACTCAGGAGATTGAGAGGCCTCTGCACAAGAGCAAGGCTCAGAATATTGAGAAACAGCAAGAGCAAAGACTTTATGTGAAGAAGAAAGCCTATCATAGGTAACAACATGAGAAATAGGATGTTTGGAAGGATATGCAGCAATATGATTGCACTGATTTCCTGAAATTTAACTGTCATCCTTGTGACCCGAGTAGATTTGCGAAAAATAGGTTCATGTGGAGAGGAAGGTATGGAAGCAGGTATAGCAGGTGTAACAGCAGTGGGAGATGCATCAGCAGCAACTAGTATCCTCAACAACTGGATAAGATGGTGCTTCTGAACTCTCTTCAGCCATATAACTGAAACCAAATTCTTGAGTAGAATCTGATATAGCATGAACACTATTTAATGTGGTGTTAATAACCGTTGGAGTACAAGCAACATAATCTTTCATCCCTGCTTGATATCCCAGAAACGCGCATTTAACAGCCCTTGAATCAAATTTCTTTTTGTGTGCAACGTGTGTACTGATGCAACAAAGACTCCCAAACACCTTGATTTGTGAGAAATCTAGGGACTTCTGAAACAAGAATGTAAAAGGAATAGCGTTTTCTATCACCAATGAAGGCACACGGGTAATAAGAAATACTGGATAGTTTACTGCATAACTCCAATATTTCTTTGGCAGTTTGGACTGAATTAAAAGCGCCCTTGCAACACTCAATATATGTTGGTGCTTCCTCTCGACATGCCCATTTTGTTGGGGTGTTTCAGCACAACTACACTGATGCTGATTTCCTTTCAAGGACCAGAACATGGACAAAGCAAATTCTCCCCCGTTATCACTGCAAGCTACTTTAATAATTGCATCAAACTGTTTTTCTACCATAGCAACAAAACTCATCAAGTGATGTGATACTTGTGACTTAGATTTCAGCAAAATAATCCAAGTGAAACGGCTATAATCATCCACTATGGTAAGAAATTACTTGTGGTTATGTATTGAAGTAGTAGAAAATGGACCCCAAAGATTCATATGTAACAGTTCAAAACAAGTAGTTGCTCTGCTTGTACTAATTAAAAATGGAATACGCTTTTGTCTTTCCAAATGGCATACATCACATATCTCTTCCTTATTTACAATAATATTAGGAATTACATCCTTAAGTAGTCCTAATTTTGCTGCCGAAGCATGTCCAAATCTGAAGTGCCATAATGCTTCTTTTGGAATTACTGAGGTTGTTGCTATGTTGTTCATCACTATATCCTTCTTGTCTTGCATCCGAATGTAGTAAAGGCCCTTGATATGCTCACCCAAACCAATCATCCTCGAAAACTGATCCTGAATGAAACACTTATTATAAGTAAACTGAAAATCACAATGTGTTGTGTGTGCAAGCTTGGAAACTGAAAGGAGGTTAAAAGTAAATTGTGGCAGAAATAAAACTTCCTCAAGTATAAGATTCTCTGACAATCGAACATTCCCCATGTATTCAGTAACCACATATTCTCAATTTGGCAATTTTACTTCAATAGGTGAAATTTGTGTTTGTGTAGTGAACAGGTCAAGTGAAAAACAAATATGACTGGCGGCTCTGAACTCTAAAATCCACATAATATTATTCAAATTATGATGTGAGGTGAGTAAGACACTACCTGGTCCTGAGATTCTGACTTCATTAGTTCCAGTCCTTCCAGTATTAGTATTAGCTGCCACTGTTTTTACATGATTTGCTGAGTGCACTGAGTTTTGTGAATTTGATGTGCTATGCAGCAGTGCCATTATACTCTTATATTTCTCCTTTATGAAATTTGGAACCTTATCTCTACTAGTTGTTTCATCACTTTCATCAGCTGAATCATCTTGCTCAACTGCATCTGAATTTGCTGGTGCACCTATTTTCGGTGAAACACTGGTTGGATATCCATGAAGTTTGTCGCAAACCTCATGTGTATGTCCCTGCTTATGACAGTGAGTATAGTATCGATCTTTAGAAGATTTTCCACTGCTGCTGTTACCTACAGATCCTTTGCCTTTCTGATAAAATTTTTGTGTGCTTGACACAATTACAAGCATCTCATCCTCGTCATCAGGACTCCAACCATTTTGTCTCTCATGTTGTAAAACCATAGAGAAAACACAATTTCAAGGAGGTCATCTATCCTTAGTCAAAATCTGAGATCTAATAAAGCGATAGTCATCATTTAGTCCTTGAAGGAATCTAATAACATAATCTTGTTCACACATCATCTTCATTTTTCTAAGCGTAGGACAATCGCATTTAATGCAACAAGGAAAATTAGGTAGAGGACGATAGTTCTCTAGCTCCTCCGAAAGACTCTTCAATTTCGTATAGTAATCAATAACAACGAGATTACCTTGTTTGTGATTGAACACTTCTTGCTGTAATTCTGAAATCCTCACCTGATCTGGTTGTGCGAACCGTTCCTTCAAATCATCCCACACCTCTTGAGCAGTTTCAAAGCAACTGAAGCTTTCTGCTATCGAGGGTGAAACTGAGTTTATCAGCCACGAATGGACCAAATTATTGCAACAGATCCAGGCTTTGTATAGAGGATGAAATTTGTCAAGCGTTTGGATGCTTCCATTCACAAACTCGAATTTGTTTTTCGAAATCAAAGCACGACAAGCTGCTCTCGCCCACTGATGGTAATTTCTACCATTCATCAACTTGCTCACTAAGCTGGTATTAGGATTCTCGTTTGGACGAACATGATATGGACTTGTAGAATTCTGCGGATCAAGTGGATCTAGAATCTGCTGAGTGTATTGAGAATACCCAGAATGAGAACTGGCTCCATGAGAATAATTGTGATTCTGAGATTTCTGATTTTGATTTTTCGCCATGATCAAACGCGCAGCAAAGCTCCAAGATGGAGCTTTGATACCATCTAAAGAAAATGAATCAGAGTATTTTGTAGAAGAAGAAAGTGTTTTCTCATTATTAATTTATGAATACATAGTGGGGTATTTATACAAAACAAATGGCGGAAAAAACAGAAAATACAACAAACATTGACTTTATACTCTTACAAGTGCTGATAATTATCTCCTTGGTACATCACATGAGTAAAACTCTAGTTATATTGATTATATTTGTAAAATCTGCAATATACTACCCCTCTTAGTTTACGTTTTTTTAATTGTGTTATGGTCTTATGGACCATAATATATATATTTCTACAGCGATTTTTTATGGATAGCGGGAAAAAACTGCCATGAGTTTTTTTCTTAATTATTAATTTAATATTTCTCTTTATCATTTTCTATTATATAATTTTAATAATATTATAAAGTAAGATATGGTATCCATCAATTCGGCTTGATTACACTATAATTTTTTAAAGTTAGCATGAAATATACATAGACTCACATTACTTTAAAAATTACAATGACCTCCTCCTATATTTCTTTCAATAATCTTTTTTTATTAAAAAAAAAGAAGAGAAATACTAATTTAATTATAGAAAAGTTTTATCTAATGTGCAACCATAGACATTCAATAACAACTTTATTGAAAAATAGCATATTTAGGACAAACTTTTATTGTACAAAAACAAATCTTGTTTGAAAAAAAAAAGGTGTTGGCAACCTATAAAGAAAGGTGGTGCAAATATAAATTGATACTTAATTTGGATGCTTGACGCCCTCACATAATGAAAAAGATCACCTCCGTGGACTATAAATATTAAAAAACCCTAACCTCCTACTTCAAGTTGTCTCTTTCATTTTATCTGCTACTGAAGCATAGACAAAAAAGGTTAGGGCTAGAAAATGAAGAAGTACAAGGAGAGTAAGAAGCACACTCCCTCTCTTTCTCAGGAGTTGATAATGGAAATTTTGTTGAGGTTACCAGTAAGATCTGTCTTGCGTTTTAAATCTGTGTGTAAGTCATGGCTCTCTCTTCTTTCTGATTCCCGATTTGCTAAATTACATTTTGACCTAGCCGCAACACCCTCCCATCGTCTTCTTCTTAGAAGTAGGAATGATGTCAAATCCATTGATACGGAGGCATCTCTCGGTGATGCCTCTGCTACATTACTCCTCCATCTTCCTACTCCATCAACCCGTCTCCATAAATATCATTCAATTTTAGGTTCTTGTCGAGGGTTTGTACTTTTAAGCTACAATAATGATGATCTCCTTATTTGGAATCCATCAACCGGTTGCCATAAGCATATATCAAGCTCTCATATGTCGATGAACAGTTTTCATTATGGCTTTGGATATGACCCATCAACTGATGACTACTTGGTAATTTATATTTCCTTTGACAATCCTTTCAAGCCCCCTAATGCTCTTAACTATATCCGAATTTCAACTAGTATCACATTTTTCTCCTTGAAAACCAATTCATGGAACAAAATGGAGCCTATTAATATTATATATAAGGATATCGGGTTAATAGATGCTAGAGGTGGGACGCTTTTGAATGGGGCACTTCATTGGTTGGTTTTATCTCACGATAAAAGGATTCCTGTGATTATTGCCTTTGATTTGATAGAAAGGAGTTTATCAGAGATTCCTCTGCCTAGTGTTTTGACTGTTGAATGGGTATATAAACGACATCTATATAGCTTAAGGGTAATGGGAGGATGTCTAACTCTTTGCTGTGAGGTCCGTAGGCGTGCACAGGCTGAAATATGGGTGATGAAAGAATATAAAGTTTCTTCGTCTTGGACTATATCTATTTTCATATCTACTCGTGGCATTCCTCAAAATCTCTTTTCACCATTATGCATCACTAAAGGGGGTGAAATTCTCGGATCTAATATGCTTGGAAGACTAGAGAAATTTAATGACAAAGGAGAGCTGCTTGAGCGTCTCCCGTGTGCAATGTATGACATTGGAAATTTACAAAGTGGTTTGTATAGAGAGAGTCTTCTACCGCTGCCTCCTAACTCCAAGAAAACAAGTGAAGATGATACGTCGTAGTAACATACAAGGATAATTCAGGTGTACAAATGTTCTCCTATCATTTTCACCATTTTATATCTATTCATCTTACATTATGAAAAATGAAGTTATATGTTGAATGTGTGATGCGTGAAAAAGGTACATTCAACCGTCTTTTACTCTACTCTCTCGGCCCCTTTTTAGCTAAACATACTTCCTTTCTATAAAAAAAAAAAAAAAGTTAGATTGTTTCATTTGATTGCAATGAAAAGTGAAATTTGGAGGTGGATTGAATTGACCGTGCTCAGGAAAAATATTTGATGTCTTATCTCCTAATGAAAGGTTATTTGAGTGAAAAATTATGTTTGGAGTAAAACAGTGAGGATTTCCAGCTAAAATTTCATAGTATCACGGTTTTTATGCAAGAATCAAGGAGAATGTTGAATTAATATGGTGGATGTTTACAATAAGCCCTTGTTTCCTACGGGCCCTTAATTATGCAAGAATGTTTAATAGTTACCTTGTTGTCCTATTTTTCCTTTAACTGTTGGTAACGAAAAGCTTGGCACTAGGGAGATAATGTTATACTAGTCTAGTGTTGAAATGGTTTACGCCAAAATTGATTGAAATTAGTAAGTATAAGCTGGTTGCCTATATCTTAGAACTCCCTAACAAACTGAATGATACTAATAAACTTTTCTCTTCAGGAATTTTCGGCTTCTGTTGAAGGAAGATGGGTGGAGACTTCAGTTGGTTTTATGCCTTCTGCTATCAGTTGTTGAGATGTATTTGGTTGTGGTGATTCTTTTGATTGTTTTGAATTGGTTATGAAAGTGCCAGTAAACATAAGTTAGACATGCACTTACCTTGTATTTTTTTCTATGGAGTAGATATTTCTATATGAAGACGTTAGCTATGTAGTTAAACGTCAAACAAAACTATTCTTTCAATTTCCTTTTTTCTTTCTTATTAGTCCTACTTCCTACTGGAGGTACCTCCCATCGAGGTGCGATACTATCTAGCATTTAAACTCAATATAAACTCTACTCTTCTACAAAATGAACACAAGTGCTTAAAATATTCTAGATTCTAAGACTTCTTATTCTAAGTCAAATTGAACACATTCATACCATCACTGTACTCCACATTTTTTGCAAGGATACATAGTGTTATAATTACAAAACTAAATTTGGTATTCTTTTGTGACAAACTTTAAGCATTTTTTGTTTCATTTTCCTGAGGCTTTAGAATTTTAGGAAGAGATGGTAATTTGTGAATCTAGGAACTCATTAAGATAAAGGTCCTTTTTGTTATTTACACTAACCTGCCACAAGATAACAATGTAACACACATCTTAATCTACAACTTCCTTTGAAGCATTGTACTATACAGTCTAATCATCATTTCATTTCTAGGACAATCCAAGGATGGAGATTACTCAATTAATAATAATTTACAAGAATGAAGCACAAAGATGACCATACCCTTAAATTTATTGCTAATACCTTAGTTAATGGTGTGTCAATGTTTACAGAAACAAGACACTAGAAAAAAAATATGTTTTTGTATAACCCTAATACACATTCCTCTTAAACCAATCATTTTTTGCCACGCCATTTTAAATTTTCAACTCGTCTTTCTTCTGTTTAAAGTTTGTCGCCTTTTGTAACTTTTACTCATCGCACTTGTTCCTCACGTCTCAAATTCCATTATGATCTATGGACTTGTGGAATTTGATTGATTCTATGGTTTGTTATGGAAAGGCCGTCCACTTCGTCTCTTTTTACAATTCCGATAGATTTTCATGAAGACACTTCATCTCCCTATTTTTTGCAAGCAAGATTTTTTTCGTTGTGTTTAAAGGAAGCATTCGATTGTGTCATGTGCAATCATGAAATTCAAATGGATTGTCTTGATGTGGTGATTATTGTTTCGGGCTTGAGATGTTTTTGTCTTTGTTTATGCATAGAGTTTCAAAGAATTATTTTAGATCTAAGATGTAAGATCAAAAGAATATGTAGAATCAAAATGATTAATTGAAACTCAGAAGCACAAAATTGAGGCACAGGTAGGGAGTGAAATTATAGCGCATTGAAAGGGAGGTCAAATCGGCTAGGTTAAGTGTTAACGACATTAAGATGAAAAGGGAAGTTGAGTTGGAAATTTAAAACATGTGGCAAAAATGATTGATGTAATATGATTTTCTAATAAGGTTATTTAACAACATATTTTGATACCATGACACTATATAGATGCACATGCATCCCCATTTTCCTATTATATCATCATAACTACATTACAATTCGCATAAAGAATGTAAATAAGTTTATCACGTGGAAGAAATTATTAGAGAATGAGCAAATTTGATAAAAAAAGGGGGGGTTTAAAATTCAATGAACGAATATGTTAGGGCTTTGGTTTTCTTGATTTCAATGAATTCTAATATCAATTGAAAGTTAGTACATTTCGCAATCATAATTTCCTAGCATAATTCAACTTATAATACCCCAATTCCTTCGATGATGAGGCCTTTAATCCTCAATTAAACTCTAATCCCTTAGGTGAATCAATTAGGAAGTAAGCGTTAAGAGCAAGAATTTATTAGGCTACTCAATACTCAATGAATATTCCTAGACTAAAGAGAATTTGAGACTCATAAACCCTAAATCAAGAACACACATCAAATTCCAATTCACATGCATACTTCACAAATCAATCAAAGAGTGATCAAGTCTAAGTAAGCATTAAGAACAGAGATTATAATCATCAAGTTATAAAAGAAAACATGTATTAATAATCAAGGTCAATTACAATCAAAATCCATCAAATTTCCTAAACCCTATCAAAATGGAATTAGAAACTCATGGAAAAAATAGAAAAAACAAAGGTGAGAAGAAGTAGAAGAAATATCCGTGAAATCCTAGCCAATTAGGGTTTATGTGGTGTTTGGAGTGATTTAATGTGTTGTCTACTTGACCTAAGGCTGTCCCTTATCTATTTGTAGAGGTAGTTGAGATGATTTTGAAATTTGTAGATTTGAATTTAAGAGAAGATAAGAATGGGGAATTTGAACTGAAGATAAGATTGGAATGAGGGGGAATTTAGGGCTTGAGATAATTGCGCTTGTTGTCTTCCAAGAGCTTCAAATTATCCATTCTTCGATCTCCACAACTACTTGGTGATATTTTCCTATTCAAATCAAAAGGTAAATTATGAGAATTTTTGTCATAATATCAAACACGTAAAAACACCACAAAACAACTAAATGCACATAAATTACTCCTAATATCATCCACAATAAAACTAACCTAAATTCAGTAGAGCTAGCAGGTTCAACACCATCATTTATCTCCTGTGTGACAGACAATGCATAAGCAGTTAAATTATCATCAGCGTATCTAGCTGGTATTTTTATTTGTCTTCTTGGTCTATCTCGGGCAATAGTATACTCCTCTCTCTGCGGCTGAATAGGAGAAGTGGCAATGTCATCTTGATCATTAGTATGAAAATCAATGTTAGACTCATTGGTAGATGATGAAAAATTGAAATTGGGAACTCTAGCCTTCAATTCCAACTCTTTCTTCTCGCTAGTACCCTGCAAATTATTAGTACTAGTAGAGGAAGTCACAGAAGATAATGCATCCTCATTAAAAGTCACATCTCTATCGAGGATTAATTTGCGTGACTTAGGATCAGAACACCATAAACGACATCCTTTAGACTTAGATGAATAACCAAGAAATATGCACTTAATAGCTCGCGGAGCTAATTTTCCATCACTGGCATGTGCATATGCAGGACATCCAAAAATCCTCAAATTGGAATAATCAACCGGATTACCTGACCAAATTTCTTCTGGAACTTTGAAATTAAGTGACGTGTGTGGAGAATGATTGACTAAGTAACATGCAGTGGATACTGCCTCAGCCCAAAAATCACTTTGATTCCATAACCCAGCATTTGAGAGCATACAACAAGCTCTTTTAAGTAGAGTCATGTTCATATGTTCAGCAACGCCATTCTGCTAGGGTTTACCTGAAATTGTTTTATGCTTTACAATACCATGCTCTGCACAGAACTCATTAAATTCACTTCCACAAAACTCTAACACATTGTCTGTTTTGAGTTTCTTAACCATTTTCCCGGTTTGGACTTCAACAAGAGTTTTCCACTTCTTAAAAGTGGGGAATGCCTCATTTTTATGCCTTAAAAAGTAAACCCAAACCTTATGGGAAAAATCGTCAATACTTGTCATCATATAGCGACGTCTACCATGAGAGGGAACTTTAGAAGGAACCCAAAGATCAGGTGAATATAATCAAGAATGCCTTTAGTGCGATGAGTTGCAGTAGAGAAACTAGTTCTTTTCTGCTTCCCAAAAATGCAATGTTCACAAAACTCTAACTTACCGATGCTATGTTTACCGAGGGAACCTTGCTTACTCAGTAAGTGCATTCCTTTTTCACTCATATGACTAAGACGCATGTGCCATAATTTTGTGACGTCAGAATCAGACAAGAAAGAAGATACAACGGTTGAACCTAACACAACAGAACCTTGCAAGACATATAAACTACCAATGTGGTTAGCTTTCATCAAAATAAGACAATCTTCAAAACTCCACCTTCAGCTGAGTATTTGCACCTGAAAGACTCAAGGGTGCCAAGAGAAATCAAGTTACATTTTAAGTCAGGAACATAACGAACTTTAGTCAAAGTACGTATAATACCATCATGAGTCTTGATTTGAATTGTACCAATTCCAGCAACCTTGCATTGGGCATCATTGCCCATCAAGATAACACCACTATCAACAATTTCTAGAGTGGTAAACAGATCCTTATAAGGACACATGTGAAAAGTACATCCAGAATCAAGAATCCATTCGGATTTACTACTTTTTTTCAAAACTAACAACTGATAATAAATCACCATCAGAATCAGTTTCAATATTAGTAGCCTCGGCAGGTTGGTAAGATTTCTTTTTTTCTTCTTTTTTCTTCAATATAAAACAATCTGAAATATCATGCCCAAATTTCTTGCAATAACGACAAGTTTTGTCATTTTTGTATCCTCTAGATTTGGACATGGACTTTTTGGAACTGGTACTCCCTTTTTCTAGAGTTTTGTCTCTAACACTTAAACATTCACCTTTTTCTTCATAATGAAATTTAAGATCAAATTTTTCTTTAGAAAATAAATTTGATTTAACATCTTCAAAGGATAATGTGTCATTGTTACCAAACATTATTTCTTTGAAATGTTTATAAGTGGGCGGTAAAGTGACAATCAACAAAACAACTTTATCTTCATCATCAATTGAAATATCAATATTTGCCAGATCGATAACTATAATATTAAACTCATCAAGATGAGATTGAGTAGGAGTACCTACAGGCATACGAATAGTATACAAGCGCTCTTTAAGACGAAGCTTGTTTGCAAGACTCTTCGTCATATATAAAGATTCCAATTTGGCCCATAATGCAGTAGTAGTATTTTAACTTACTACTTCACGAAGAACCTCCTTGGACAAGCAAAGTTGAATTGTTAAAAGTGTCTTCTCATCCAACTCGTCCCATTGCTCATCAGTCATGGAAGTCGGTTTCTTTGACTTCCTGTCCAAAGCTTTCTTCAATTCGTTCTAAGTAAGAATGATTCTCATTTGGACACGCCAAATAGCCAAACTAATTTTTCCGTCAAAATTCTCAATGTCAGTAACAATTAACTTAATAAATTCTTAATTGAATATGTGCTCTGGTACCACTTGTTACGGTATAAGCGCTATGCGGAAGCACGAGATCGTAAACAATTAAGAATTAAGAAAAATAATATACAAGACTATTTGAGACAATGAAAATTGTTTTATAGAGTGGAATGTTTTAATTTACTGAATGATGAATAAATTTAAACTTACTACAGGAAAGTTTATATAGGTTACAGAGAATAACTTTAAATCAATAACTAAACTAATGACTAATATTAAAATACAAAAATAATCATTTGTTTTTTGAGTAAAAATAGGACAACAAAAATGAGAGCCACCAGAAGGAGCATTACTTGCTCAACATACTCCTAATTATACTTTTCCTACCTTTTTATTGAAGAAAAAAAACTTATAAATTAATAAAAAATAAAAAAATTGTCAAACAACTTTTAGTTATTCTTTTCAAGGTGTTATTTACGGCCTTAACTTAAAAGTAGCTTTTAAACTAAAAAAAGCCGGGCTAAATGACATCTAAATTTATACAACAGATAATTTTTCAACATTATTTAACCGTCATAATTTGTTTAAAAAATATAACTATTTTTGAAGGGACTATTCACACTCAGGTGATTCAACTAGAAACATATGAAATATTTTTATGCATTGATAAATATTTACTTTAGGTAAACAATTATTAGTGAAAATTTTCATACCTATTTGACACTAAAATTTATCAACTTTATGTAGCTATCATTTTTTGGAAGAAAGATAATCTCTTTCGAAATGGTGCATTTAGAGGAAAATTTAACGAGAAATATATGAAATATTAGTATATATAGACAAGTATACATTAGGTAAAAAATAATTAGTGAAAGTTTTTATGTCTATATGATACTGAAAATTTCTTAACTCTATTTAGCATTCATTAGTCTGAAAAAAATAATCACTTTTGAACGGACAATTAACAATTAGGAGAAACATTTAAATAAAAACATACAAAATATAAAATATTTGTATATATAGACAAATTTTTACAACAGATAAAATATAATGTGTTAAATTTTTAATACCTTCTTATACTCTATTTTAGATTATTCAACTAATTCTAGTCTTTTCCATTTACAAATAATGATTTCTACCAGTCTTGTCAGACGTAATATGGTAACCATACTAATAAAAATACTATTATTAATAAATTTAACTAGTTTATTAATCATGATCAATACAATGAAAAGATGATTAATTTTGCAATATTTCATAATTAAAATTAATAATAAAAGTTTTATCATTACTTTTTAAATTAGTAATCATGATATTGATGTGGGAGTGTGAATGATGAATTTGATGAATAGAAATTATAAAGAAATAGATGCACATATATATTTTCCCTTTTTAAATTATTTTGCGTATATAATTTTTTAGTTATTGTTAAGGCTTTATCTCAAAATTAATCGGGAAATGAGGAGTAGTCCGACATTAAATCATATCCTGAAGAGTGAGACAGACGATGTGGAAGTTAGATTAATACGAAAAGACATTAAAAAAACAAGTGATGTAAAAGAAAATGAAAAAAAATAAAATTTATCTTTTAAACAAAAACAGGGACAATAACATGAAAAAAAAAATAAAAGGGAAAAAATATTATTCACCTAATGACCAGTAACGCAAAATCTATCTGCCTTATATATTTCATAGATATAGCATTATTTTTATTCATAATATACTACCGTATGTTAAATCAAAAGAAAATTTACTTTTACAAAATATTTATAGTATAGGGGAATAAACAATTTACACGAAAATTCATATTACATGAACATACATAAATTTCAAATTCAAGTGATTCATTATTCATATTATATAAATAAAGTCTTTTATATAAAAATAGATTAATAAGATATTGACAAAATTACATTGAATTCTTATTAATTTTTTTTTTCATATTGATGTTAATGTTTATTCATTTATTAGATTATATTTCTAAATTTTTATAATTTATATAATTATAGGCCGATGGTTTTGTGGATGCAAATGCTACATTCGCACTAAATTGATATTTGGATGATTCCACAATAATCGATATCAAGCGGCACAATTAAATGATCATGTTTGAGTAAAACGCTGACATGCACCGGGATGGCAAAAGGGCAAATGCACCCTATTGTACAAGTAATATATAGTGAGAAAAAAAGGGTTGTCATACATAAGGGAGAACTAATAATTACCGGAATATTTAGAAAATTTGTGCTATCAAGACTACCAATATAGGTGATAAGAAGTAATAAAAATGCAATGTAAATATTAAAATAAAAAAAGTAGATTAACTGGTAAAACACCTAGGATTATAGAATTCACTTATGTTTATCTCTTTTACTCTCTAATTCACTTCAATTACATTACCAAATTATTTGCTTACCACCCTTACTAAATTAATTATTAGCGATGGTCTAACACTAATAACTATCTTTTCCCTTAAAATTTTTAAAAGAAAGGGATATATATCGGAGGAAAACCGATTTTTCTCAGTCCAAAAGCTCAATTTGTTTTCTTCACTATTTTGTGAGACCCATTTACTTTCTTTCCTTTTCTTTTTCATATAGTCATGTCTTAATCAAACAATAAAATTTTCTTTTTCTATCCTAATTCTTTTCTTCTTACTTCTTTCTTTCCTATTTCTATAGAATCCAACATTGAGTTACTCTTTCAACTCAAATCATAGATTATATAACTTTATAAATTAAATTAAGAGTAATTTTGAGAGTGACTTAATCTTTTTGTCTATTCTCACACAAAGTGATTCTTTTTTAAAGCAAAAATATATTAATAATGAGCACTAGAGATGAAAAAAGAGAAATTACAAAAGATTATATGCAATTAGAGAATGGGCCAAGGGAAAATAAAAAATCAACTGTCCCTCCTCAAAAACAGTTGATTTAATCCTCAAAAACAGTTGATTTAAGTGCGGATAAAATTCAAGAGTATACAATCACTACATTCAACTAAATAACTCAAATCAGGTTTATTAGAAAGAGTGTTGTACTATCGAAGTCCCACATAATTGATAGATGGTTGGATTTTTAAAACATACTAACTTGGAGTCTTTGACTATCGACTAGAGATACCCTCTGTGCACACAAAAAAAAAAAGGAAGAGTATTGTTATATCCTCCTCCATATTCTCCTAAATATCCTCATATTATCTTATTAATTAAATATTAAATTGAAAAATTAATACACTTTATGTTTGAAATCATTAAATACATTTCTCACACAGTAAGTAGAAAGATTTATTTGCAAATTTTATTGGAGAATTTGGGGCTCATATCCTCTTTATTTCTCTTTTGTCCATTTCTTTTCTATTTTCTCATCTAATGATTGATATCATCTCTTACCAAATTTTGTTTTATTAATTTATCTTAAATTATAAATTTAATGGCTAAGAAGATCTCAACCCAAGAATTTAGAACTCCAATTTCAACTTTCCGATCGATGACAGCGACACCAATCATCATGAGTACTCCAATGTGAGGTGAAAAGGAAAATTATAAAGAGTTGAATAAAATTGGAAGAACACGATATCGGACCTATTTGTTTATATGTTAGAACAATACAAAAGTATTTTTACTGATAATTTTGAATTTCTATGTAAATCTAACAGAAATAAAAAATTCTTAAGTATTTTCATTTAAGTATTTTTATTTGTAGTAAACATGTAATCAAACGAATCTATTATATATTCTCATAACTGAAGGAAGGAACAAAGCAAAAGATTTTGCAACACACAGGTGTCACTTTAATTTGTTGCGAGCTTTTGAAACAAAGAATTGAAATGTCTTCATAACTCATCATGATTAGATTAAAGCATCAATGGGGGAATTCCGCCATTCTTCATGGCATAATCTACATTCACTTTGAAACTAAAAGGTTGAAAAGTGAAGCTTCATTTTCTCACACCATTTATTGTGTCACTTATATACTAATACTTTCAGAGTTCAAGTGCACATTCTAAAAGGAGATTGAATTTGATTTATCCTCATGACTTGAGCCAAAAGAGTATTTTCCAAAATGTGTGCATGCATCATTAAAGGAGTTTTCTCTTTTTCGGCACAAGGTTGCAATTGCTAATTATCTTTAGTTATTTGATGACCCATGATTAAATAAAAGGAAAAAAGTAGTGATAGTTGATCAAAATAAGGGCATGAGTTACCATAGAGATTTTTCTTCTGCTCACAAATTAGTGACAAGTTGAAAATTCTTACAAGACACATGATAGAGCCATCAAATAATGCTGCAATGGATAAATCTAACACCATCTTCAAACTCGTATAATCATATTCACATCCTTTTCTAAAAATAGATCAAAATAATGTTTTTTTTTTTTAAAAAAACAAACATTAGTATGTTCTGTTTTAACTCCACGCCTATGCCCCAGAACTACCACCATGATCCCTCTCAACATGTTCCACCAGGGACACCGGATCTAGAAATCCTTTACTACACTTCGGACACGCATCGATCGTCGCCTTCTTTACCCCTGATCGGTTACCATTCCTTTCATGAACTTTCTGCACGTGATCCACCAAAGTAGTGACCGACGAAAACTTTGCACCACACGGAGGACATTGCTCCACTTGATCATTTCTGTTTCCGCTGCTATTGCTCTGTCCCACCCCATGCCAAGCTTGGTTGATTTCATCACTCAATTTCGACATGCCTGCTTCAGCTGAAGCTCGAAGATTAGAAGCCACGTTAAGGAAGCTTGTAGTCCAATTAGATGATGTGGTTGAAGATAGATTTGGCTTTGCCTCCTGTTTTCTGCTTCTATTCAAGAAACTCATGAATGAAAAACTTGTTTCCAACTTTTTGGGTCCAGAGCATTTGTGATCAGGTCCAAACCGGTGCTTCAAACAATGGTCTACCATGCAGTCCCTGCACTTGATTGTGTTTGAGAACACCAAGATCTCTCTGCATCCAGGCGCCGGGCATTTTTTCTTCTTTCTGACTTTCTCAAAATTTGATGGGTCACAATCTGTGTTAACATGATTCTCCCAAGTTATGTTTGGATCTTGATCCGGAATCAGGCGAACTCCTTTGGCGCAAAGTGGACATATCACAACAGTGACATCTAGTTTGTTGGCTTTTGTGCACTGATGCTTAATATAACTTCGGTGCTCCAAACAATATACCTACAAGAGATTGGCCATATATACTTAGCTCAATTTCTCAAACAAAGAGTTCTGTAATTGAAAACAAGGAGAAAAATCATACATATTTGAATCCCCATGAACTAGACAAGTCAAAAACTCAAATGCTCATCGAAATTAACAACTATATGTGTGCTTGACTATTATACAATCAAATATATAAATCATAACTTGCCAAATACCACATGATTGCAACAATGTGACAGGGATTTGCAATAAGTACTCAATAGAATTATAGAAACTTGAATGCAATCAGTCCTTGCACAATTCATAATTTATTATACTTTACATGTATTTCATCATAATTTTAACCTGGTTGAAAAATCAACTGCTATAACATTATCCTTGAAATAAATTCTTGACTTCAGAGGAGCCTAATCCCAAAATAAGATTGTTCATTTCTGTCATTCAATGACCTATATCATACCTAAAAAGAAACTACCAGTTTTGAGTATATCAATTCATTAAATATCCATGTTTGTTAAAACCTCAAATTCCTTTTACATACTCTCGTTGACCAATCACCCTGCCTTGATAAAAAATAAAATAAAAATAAAGTAAAAAAACTGAGCATAATTTTACTTCTTCGTTATCTGCAAGCTAGCATTCCAACTCAATTTCGTTTTCTGTTGGCAAAAAGGCAGAAAATATCATGAAGATAACACAGAACAAAGAAAAAAAAAACAAACTCAAAAGCAATGCGCATAAATTACAACTCAACGGCACAAACAAATTGCTACTATATTATAACCCTAGAATTTAATTTTTCTTAAAAAAATCAGATAATTGAAAACATATCGAGAAGGAGAGAGAGAGGGGGGAAATTGAAAAACCTGATGACAGCGATCGCAAGTGAATGGCAAGAAATCAATCAACTTGCAATCAGCTAGAGAACAATGCTTGCCTAGATCTGGGAATTCCGGAGTCCCCATTCAATTTTCAGGTTCAGAAGCTTCTTAAGCTTGACCTGAAAATGAAGAGAGAAAAGGGAATTCCCTGCGACTTCAGCTTCTTCCCTTTGGATTGGATTTGGAAAATGAATCTGAATTTCGATCGATTTGCGGGGATATAGCGAGGAAAGAGATGTCCCCAACCAATCCTGCAACACAGAAAGGGAGGGAAAGGGAATCGCCTCCTCCCAAAGTCAAATTACTAAAGTAATGTAACTTGTTATTTCATTAATCTCAATATTTATATATGTCACACATTTTATCACATTATCGTATTATCTCTTGAAGGATTTTTCCAACTAGTGTTTATAGGATATATGTTAATAGAAAAATGTTTAATCTTATTATTAAATTCTTTTATTCACTTAAGTATCATTTATCTCTTATTTAGTATTTACTTTTTTACGAGATGAACGACACTTGTTAAAATTATGTGGGTAGGAGGATTAAGTATTATTCAGATTTATAATAATTAATTATTAATTAAATTACATATAAAAAATTATAGTTAGTATATTAAAAATATAGTAAAATAATCTAAGGATTATCTTACCGATGTAAGGTCCCACTAAGTTTATAAGAATGACGATATACAACGGGAGGTCTCGTGTTTGAATCTCACGTATGTCAAATTTACGGAATCAGCGCTAGCTATGTATCGCGAACGAGATTAGTTTCATTTCAAAATTAAAAAAATCCGTCATTATAATATATATATATATATATATATATATATATATATATAAAATAAAACAATTGTTATTAACATATGTCATTAAACACAACTAATCAACGCTGCCGTCGCTTTTATACGAGTCTTTCTTTGCTTCAAAACATACTCTCCTAGATTTTGAATATAAGCAATTTTAATCAAATTTATATATATTAAAAAAATTTATCAATTTTAATTAATATTTTAAATTTTATAAAAAAGCACTTATCATATTTCTTGAATCATTTTTAAGTTTTTAAAAGTAGTAGAGATCGGTATCATAAATATTTATTTTTAAAATAATATTTGATTAGTTAAACTTAATCAATAATAAAGAAAGTATAGTGATTAAAGAGCTTAGAACTACTTTTAAGGAGAATAGTTTCTCTTTCTTCTTGGAAACACAAAAAAATTGATTGAAACATTAAAAATAAAAACAGAATAAAATTAAGAGTAATTTAAGAATTATACTATTAATTAAAGTAGAATTGGTTGCTTTTTACTTATATTTGAGACCAAACTAATTTGACTATAGTTGTTTATATTCGAAACCGAATGGAGTAAGGGGCATCACCGCATCGGATCCCCTTAACGTGATCGTGGGTTCGAGGTCCCATGGAGCCATTTAAATTTTTTTTGTGGGCAATCCTCTTCCTTTCTAAGAAGATCTCTTAGTATATAGGAACTAATTGAGTCGTTATTTCGATAGTAACCTCTAAGTAGCCTTAAACTGACTTAATTTAAGGGTGCTGTTCTTGATAAACCCTTAAGGCCACCCATCGTAACTTGCAGAATCCTCAGTCTAGACACTAGTGTCGAGTGGCTTGAAGGTGCCTCTTCTTCTCACCATATTTATTATATATAAAAAAAAATAAGGGGCATTATTACTCCTAGTGTAGCTTTGGTGTAGTCGTCCTCCTTTAGGCTTTTAGCCCCTTCTTTTAACCTAAAAAACATAAGGGGCATTTTAAAAAAAAAATACTTAAATAATTCTAAATTTAAAATTATTTAGGCTAAATGTATATTTTGGTAATGTATTTCTTATGTGTATTTCATTTTGGTCCTATATATTTTTTAGGTTATATTTTGATCCTATATCTCTTATAAAGGTTTAATTTTGGTCAAATCCATCAACTCCTTCACCCAATTACAAGGTAATTTGACTTTGTTCTTATTAGATTTCATGTGTATGTTATCGTTTTTATGAGTTTAAAGATAAATAACGTAATTTAACTCTATTCTTATTAGGTCAATTTGGTTAACGGGGTGACAAAGTTGACGAACTGGACCAAAATGAAACGTTTATAAGAGATACATGACCAAAATGTAACCCAAAAAAATATAGGGCCGAAATGAAATGCACATAAGAAATACAGGACCAAAAAGTGTATTTGGCCAATTATTTATTAATAAACAGCTTTTTTGTTAGAAAAAAAAAATAGCTGCGGCTCTAGAAAAAGGGTGAGGAAACTTAATTCTTTTTTTGTTTTAGCGGTGGTTACACAACAAATTATTGAGACATGCTTAAAAATAGCTGCTATTACAAACACAATTGTGTGTAAATGTCAACTTAACGGCAATTTGAAACCACTAGAAAATCATCAAGGCCGCGGCAAAGTCCTGAAGTATGTTGTGTTAAGCGATGGTTACGGAGCCAGTAAATGCTTCAGAACTCCAAGTAAACTTAAAAAACTATTGGTAATCCTTATTTTTTTTTAAAAAAATAAAATCAAATGAATAGTGTTTAACTCAATTTGGTAGATAGTTTCTTAGGAACCCCAATTCAAAAAATAATTTTAAAATTAATATTTTTTGTTAAAATTGTCAAACATAAAGATTATTCGTTACTTCGGGTGTATTCTCGTTTGTGAGACATATTTAAAATAAATTCAAGTAAAGTGTCACATCAAATCTTGACTTTGTAGAGTTTGTGTACATCAATCATTTACTCCTTTACATTCTGGGTGGTACAAATACATTTCTCATTTGTGAAATGTGATGCAAATAGATCCCCAGCATTAATTCATTGTTAATAGTGTTAATGAAAATCCAACGTAACACCTTAAATGCAACTTTGGATCCAAAACCTTCATAAATTAGTATCAATAGTTTTTTTTGCTCAACAAAAAAAATTTATTAAACAGAAAGCGCACTAGCCTTGCAGAACCAAAAGAAAGATATTACAAGCTTAAAGATTTAATAAGTTATTGATGTTATTCTTTCTGATTTTAAAAATTTTGAAAGTTACGATTCCTACTTCTTCTTGTTCTTTCCCAATTTTCCAACGAGAATAAAATCAGGGCCTTAAAATACTTTGTAATTAGGCTATGTGCCTTTGTTATCGTTGGTATCACAATGTTGGGTATCCCGGATATATAAAAGTAGAGGGTTTTAGGCAATTTTAAAACTATATAATTTACTTGTGAAATCATAATTGAGTTGTAATGTGCCTTTAATCTAGACTCTAATAATAAACCTGATATAAATTTGTTCAAAACCTTATATAAAATGTTCAAAAGATCCTTCAAATTATAAATAACGATGTTAATAAGTCCTTTGATTTGCTATGAAATGCTCAATTAAGTTCCCATATTCTTCAATAAATTTTAATATAAGTCCTATATAAGCGTGTTATAAATATTTAAAAAAATCCCTCAATTTATAAATAATAATACAAGTAAGTTATTTTATTTATTATAAAATGTTCAATTAAGTCTTTTAAGTCGTTAAATAAAATTTTAGTATAATCCCTATGAAACTTGTTAAGGGAGGCTACTTCTTCTCGATTTCCTTCGTCTTTAACAAGCTCAGCTATGTGTTTTGGTGTTTTCATAATTTGGGGATTTTTGGTTATTAGAAGAAGGCCGTTTCTTTCATTTTTTGTTTTTAAAAAAAATTTGCTCCTTCTCTTTTAATTTTTAGTAGAAGCCACAATCATATCATTAATTAATCAAATACTTAAATATGTTTAGGTCCCTTTAAATATAGTCTTTTAATTTTAGTCACTAGAGAGTTTTGTTATTAATTACATCATTTTAAAGTTCAAAAGTTTTAAATTAATTTCCTGCCGTGAGATTTTTATACTAATCGGTGACATGACTGACTATAATAACACATTAGCATATGTTATGTCAGTTGAATATTGTTGAGTTAAATTAAAATATCCTCCTCAATAATAAATTTTTTAAAAAATATTTTTAGTCTAAATTTTAAAATAATTATTGTTGACTATTTTAATTCGACTTAGCAAAATTAGGTGATATAGCATATGTTAATATGTTATTCTGTCAACTACATTACTAATTAACACATAAATATATTAGTAGAGACTTGAATCAAAATTTTTAAACTTTAAAATGATGCATGGGTAACGATAAAGAAATAAAAAAAAACGCTAACCATTGCATCAAACAAGTAAGTTATATGTTTTTTAATTTCAGTGTTTCTTTTATGGGTAAATTGCACTCACCACCCTTAAGGTTTGGCTAAATTGCACTCCACCTCATTTTTGAGGTGAAATTGCACTCCACCCCATTTTATTAACTATGGTTAATTTCATTTCTTTCTCTTTTTTTTTTACAATGGTTAATTGATTATTTTCTAAATTAAAATGGTTAGTTTTATTTTCTAAATTAATTCAAAAATTTTATTTTTAGTTCCTTGAATTTTTAAATTTTAGTTTTCAATAAAAATTTTAAATTTTTTAACTTTAATTTTATTATTTAATTTTCTTTTGGTCTCCTAAAAAATGTCATGAAAAAATGTAACATTATTAAGAACTAAAAATAAAATTTTTGAGTTAAGATGGATTAAAAAGAAAAACAAAAATTGTTGGGACTAAAAACTTATTCAAACCTAAAAACTAACCATTTTAATTTAGAAAATAATCAATTAACCATTGTAAAAAAAAGAGAAAGAAATGAAATTAACCATAGTTAATAAAATGGGGTGGAGTGCAATTTAGACAAACCTCAAGGATGGTGAGTGTAATTTACCCTTCTTTTATTAGAATAGTCAACATGCACATACTAATTCCTAAAAATTAGGGGTATTTGTTGTGTGAATTGCATCAATTTTGAGAGATAAAATCATCTTATCTGATTGATTTGTAAACCTTTGGTTTGGAATGGTTCAATTAAATTTTTTAAAAAATCCAATCAGAATTGATCTGATATTTTTTCAGTTTGGATTGGATTAGTTTAGAATTTAACTTTATACCAATTATACACAAAATTGAATATAAACTAGATATTGAATAAAACACAAAAAATAAAATATAAAATATATAAAATTAATTTTACCAAAAAATATATAGAGAATAAAAAAAGATAAAATTCATTTTTAAATTGATTGAAAATTAATAAAATTATAAAGATATGATATTGAAATAATATTTATATTATAAAACTTATTTAAAAAAAGGTATGGTATTAGTTTCATTAAATACTTATTAGTATAGAAACAAGTATAAAAATAATGTATACATGCATGAAGTTCAGTTTAGATTGAATTGATTCGGTTTGATTAAGGTTCCATCTCCTAAAAATTTTACTATATATTATATATCTGTAAACATAATGTGAAAGATACATCTTATTATATAGAGTAATAATTTTTGTACAACACTTTTTTATACAATAACTGCACAACATTATTAAAATAATAATATTTTTTTAAAATTAAAATAATGCAAGTTAGGAGTCAAGAAAATATTATTATTTTAATAATATTATACAATTGTTATACAAAAATGTCTTGTACAAAACTCATTACTTTATTATATACCTGTTAGAGTCTCACAGGGACGTTTTTTTACTTTTACTATTTTTTTTATTTACTTTTCTATGTCTTTTTCTTCTCCATTTTAAATTCTTTTCTTTAGCATTCATTCTCTTTTTTATTCTATTAAAATTTTTTTTTCTTTTGATATTTTAAAAGTTATAAATATATAAAGAATATATATTTATATTATTTTATACATCAATAAATAATAATAATTAAATATTTTATTTCAAAAAATTAATATTTAATTTCCACAATAGGTTATTATTGTTGTGTTTTAATAATTTTTATAATAATTTTTATTATTATTTTAATATTATTAAAAGCTTATTTTTTGTTTGTATTTAAGAACAAAATATTAAATTTGCACTTTTAGAAGAATTTTAAATTTAACGTTTCGTGTTTTTTTCTCAAAATTTAATATATTTTTTCTCTTTATTATAAATTCTCTATGTGCTTAATATTTTTCGTTGTCCTTATTTTAAGTTTCAGTCCCTTCCACCTGGCGTTTTTGGATCCGTCTCTGACTAGGGTTTGAAATCCGACCCAATCTGATAAAAAATTTAAGTTTTTAATTTTTTGATACGATTAAATCGACTTAGATTGATTTAGATCAGTTTTTAACACCCCTATAAAAAATATGTCGGATAGAATAATACTAGTGTCCTATACCATACCCCTTTAATTTTGGGGAAAAAAAAATTATAGGTTTAGTATAACAAAAAAATAAACTGGGGATATTAATCTTCATAATTAGTTGTTGGACTAATAATAAGTAGTTTGATTTTTTGTAGGTACATAATGCAAGTTTGAATCTCGACAAGAGAACTTATTATTAGGAGGAAAAATAATAATAAATGCACTATTATTCAAAATTACGAGAATAATATCTCTTCCAATTTAAAAGTGATGTGATTTTAAAATAAGAGTAAGGATACAACCATAAATGTGAAGTTGAGACAATAATGATACTCTGGGCTTCAACAACAACGACAAAAAGGAAGGATACCTGCAAAGACACTCCAAAGCTCAAGTTAGCCTGAAGAATTGTGAAGGTTTTAAGGTTTTTTTAAAGAACTTACTTGTGAGGATTATTTCCTTGTTTTATATATAATAATACTAAGTTAATGAAATTTTTGTGGCTATTCAAATAGCTTGGGCCCAAGCCCAAATCCCTAAATAACGACCTGCATACTATTGTTGAGGAAGGTGGGGAAGTTGTGTCACCTCTCATAGCAAGATCCCTCGATATTCTGCCGAGGGGACAACATATCTCGGGGAGATGTTGTCTTGATGCGGGATCATTAGCTTGAAAGGGAGATGGTTAAATAACGGTCTCATTTTTGGCGGGATTCCATCCATAACAAAAAAAAAAAAACAAAGCGCCCAAAAAAAAATAGAAGAAGCAAATTATGAGAGTCCATGTTCCAAGCTATGAAAGAGGGAGTTAATGAGGATGAGTCTGAAGAGTCACACTGAAGGGTGTCCACAGTCTTAACCTAACTACTCAGTTGTGTTTCAGTGTTCAGGTGATTCGTACTCATTAAAGTTTCTACAAGTTGACAAATAATCCAATTTGAAAAACAGACAGGAAAACAGAGCCTAATTAATAGTATCTCTCAAATTAATTTGTTAAAGACATAATGAAGACACGGTTGAAAAAAATCCAGAAAAAAAAAAAAACAACAAAGCAACCATGGAAAATTTCAAAATTGGAAACAAACAAACAAAACCACACCAGGTTCTTTGGGGGTCACAGACTCACATATTTTTTAACATTAGCATTTAGCATGTGACATCAAAAAGGACAAATTTAATTGGGAGGAGGAACCAAAATAATTTAGTGCTTGTTTAGTTTTGATTCCTCATCATTCAAATCAATTTCAATCACAAAAAAATTGAATGTAAATGTAAATATGATGAAAGTTAGAATTTTCTCTTTCTTCAAATCATTTGGTTTTATAATGAAAGCTAAAATAAAAGAATGAAGTTGCAATGAAATCCAACACCCTCCCACTGACATGATACAAGTCCCCCTTGAACTAAGTTGTTATCAATAATGATAACGAATTTTGGCTAATTTATTTTGGCCAACTTTTGACAAATTCTAATAAAATAATAACATTTGGTTCTTTTAAAAAGAATAAAAAATAAAAACTTATCAAATATTATTATTTTATTGGGGTTGGCTAAAACAAGTTAGTCAAAAATTATTATTGCATTATTAATGGATTAATTTTTTTAATATAAAAAAAAGAGTTAATCGGGGGAGTCAGAAGCTTTTGGCCTTCATCTATGTTTTGCACCTCAAAAGTCACACCTACTTTTATTTTTAAAAAAAATTATTAGTTTATTTTATTATAAGTTAAATTAAACGAAAATCAGTGAAATAAAGTAGACAAATGGGGAAAAAAAGAAAGTTACATTGTCACAGCACATGTTTTAAATTGCGGTAAGGTCATATTGCGTCGCATAAGGATGTGTTTATTGCAAATCATAATTAAGATCTAAATCAGTTTTAATTATTGTCAAAATTGTGATGTTCAGAAATCGATGTTAAAAGTCTTTTTAAACTGGTGTCAAAGGCCTTTCGTGCACTAGTATTGGAATTCATAATTACAAATGTAACAAAAAAGAGACAAACAAAATGGAAATATTTAAGATTGCTAGTGACCTTTGAAGTGGAATAGGTTATTTCTAATTTTTGACATTTTCGGCCATCGGGCCATGTAAATAGGTTCTTCACGTTGTGTTATATCTGTTAGTTAAATTAGTTCTTAGACTAAATTGAACTTTTGTATAAAACTCAGAGAAAATTGAACTTTTTTGGAAAACTCAGAGCCTAAATTGAACTTGTTCTAAACCCATTTCTGTTTAAATCAATGTTCAAGTGTAAAAGGAAGATGAAGCTACATAAGTTCTGCTTCTCTGTTTGATTTCTGGATACTGGTTCGTTGGTTATTTTGTGTCTGTTAGGTGCTGTGGTTTTCTTTTGGTTTTTCCTTTTTTGTGTTGGTTTAGTGCTTGTAAACTTTGTTTTCTAAGTAATATATTTTGTCTTGTTTGCTAAGAAAAAAAATAACAAACTCGAACTTATATAAATTGTTTATAAAATTTATAGATTAATATAGATTAAAATTAATGGTGTTAATTATAAATTAATAATATATATAGACTAAAATGCATTAAGAGTAGAAGTTAAGAATCTTTCAACACCACAAAAAATATCAATGACTAATATCAACAAATCGTACAAAATTAAAGACTAATGTGTCTCTTCACTCTAAAAAAACAAACAAACAAAAAGAAATAAGTAATGATTGATATACTCACACTAGTGAATACATCTCATTTACCAGTCTTTCACATTAGTTAAAGCCTGTTTTTGATTGTTCTTTCAAAAAAAAATTTATTTGAAAAATAGTTAAACTTAGGTGGTAAATAAATAAGAGGTGAATAGTAGAAGTATACTAAACTTTTTCCAAAAGAAATAATGTAACCTAACAACATAAAATGACCAAAGCAAAAAAGACAAAAGTGACAAATATCCATGACTTTGGGAATCCTATTTTATTGCCACAATAAATTTGATCATATCTGCATTATTTAATGATATATCTAACTCAACTTGACACTCTTAATTTCTGTGTAGTCTATATATTTCAGAACCTAAGCTTTATGCTCTCATTACCTAATTTCTCTGCCCTTCAATAAATCACATGCCATAATCTCTTGAGCATTTTGACTACCAGTCCCAATAATAATCAACACTTCAATTTTCATCTTCAAGGTTGTGCTGAAAAAATTAGAAGAAATAATTAATTAAGGATCAAAGAATGGGGAGTGAAATGCAACCATTTGTAGAGCCACCACCACTGCTAGAAGTGGTGGTGGCAGAACAAAACCGCTATTCTCACCGGTCAATTGAGACATTGGTGGTGGTAATAGCAGTTATCACAATAGTTGGTGTGATTGCAGGGTTTTTTGCAAGGTTGTGTGGTGGAAGACACTTTGGTGGAAATGGTGAGAATGACATTGAAGGTTGGGTTGAAAAAAAGTGTAGAAGTTGTATTGACGCTGGACTCCCTCCTCCACCAAATGAAGATGCAAGCAAATGAAAATGGCGACTCGCGCGGATTTTAGTGTATGTTTGGTTACACGTTTAAATGAGGTAAATCTTGATCTATTTTAATGTAATGACGAGGAGTAGTTTTCAACTTCTACATTGAGTCTGATTTGACGTGAATCTAGAAATATACTGATTTGATACATGAAAAATCTTTTATCAGTTTGGTTAGGAACTGTACATGCAATTTTATCTTAGAATAAAGTAATTTGTTAGAGGTGATTAATTTGATGTTCGATCATGTCAAATGATTAATCACTTCTACCTGAATACAGATACTTCGAGATAAAACTATAGGTGTAGTTCATGCTCAAACTGTAAGGAGATTTGTGTATGCGAATTTACGAGGGTTAGGGGGAAAGTTTACACAGTTTTATTTAACTGATGTATAGAGTAGCTCTGTGTTAAGAGTTGTAGAGCATAAACCATTGATGTTATTGGGGGATTTTATTTGTTTCTATTTTAGAAAAATAAAAAAATTGGTCATTCATTATTTCTTCTTTAAGCATGTTTGTGTTAGTGAGGGAGCATGTTTTAGTTTCTTCAAACAGAACATATTCCAATATTTGCAGAGATATTCTCCATGGTCAAGCTATTACCTGGAGATTCACAGAAAAGAAAATAAGGGGCTTGGGTTGGGGAGAGTAGCTTAAATTTTCGTTTTTTTTTTTTTTTATCACCAATTAATTCATTAATACATGAAATTTGTCTTTTGGAATTTATTAAAAGTAGTTCACTTCATTCAAGTCTTCTCTTTTATTTTTGTAGCTTTGTCTTGGATGAAAAATAGTTAAAGCAATGGGAAAAGAAAGAAAAGAGAAATACTAGCATCAAAATAAGTGCAAGTTTGTTACTAGTTAAATAAACTCAACATATATGTATTTTAATTATATATAAACGATCATAATTTATTTGAAAATAAATAAGTTTCAGTCATTTTAGAAGAAAATAATTTTTTATTTTTAATAAAACGTATACATACCAACAAAGCCCAACATAATTAATAAATAGTTAGGTTTTTAAACATGTTGACAGATATTTAAATCCTAATCATGTATATAAACATTACTTTTGTTGGGAAAAGAAAAATTTACTTCAATGGCTTCTAAGCCTTGAAAGTATTAGTTTTTGACTGTCGGTTGAAAATAATCTTACTAAAATAAAAGTGTTTTTAAGTTGAACCAAATAACCACTAATATTTCATTGCTTCGCTTTACTATATTTTTTCGTGTGTGAATATCTGAGTTCAATATTCAGTTTGTATTTTTTTTTTTTTAAAAAAAAAACCTTATAGTGCTAGAATTGCACAACCACTTTATATATGTACACTATCAATTTTCAAAGGATAGGAATCCAATTTTGAGTCAGTAAATTAGTGGAGCCACCTATGATGACAAAGCATAACTTTGGTCCCTAAATTCTTGTGGCAGTAACTTTGAGCCCTAAACTTTTGGCATAAAATCTGAAATGAATGTTTAAAGTTTCCACTAACATGAATAGTATAAAGCAAAAGCTGATCTCCAAACCGTTACCTGATGCTACTAAAAAGCCAAACAAATTTTCCAAGCTTGATTTCATTTCCCTATTGCTATTGGAATCTTACCGTTGCTACTTGCTATTTACTAATTACACATACTTTAACAAAAAAAAATTCAATTATCATCTTGCAAAATGATACCTTTAAATATATTTGAGTACTTGATTGCACGTTTATGAAGATTTCATGTCTATATGTTGAAATATAGTGTCAAGTTATAATTTTATTTATCCTCGATACATACTCACATAGAATCACATAGAGATCTTAAACTAAATCTTCATAATTGAAGATTGCACCTCTAAACTCTCCAACTTTAAACATTTGGTATATGACCAAGTGAGTTAGTATCCACAGTCGTGTCAATTTATATTAGGTCACCACAAACATAAGTTTAAGGTAGCAAGGCATCCCAATTCAAAGCAAAAAGAGAACCCCATCAAAGTCCAACGAAGTTATTATGTGTTTCGATTAGTTTGTTTTAAAGAAATAATTGTTTATTTTTATAAGTTATGTAAAATAGATTTTAAAAAATAAGGATAATTATACTAACTTCCCCTAAAATTTTTGCTTTTTACACTTATTCCATCTAGTATTTAAAATTACACAAATTCCCCCCGAGCTATAGAGATTGCGGGCCGAGCTGGCGGGCCAGGCTACTGTGTTTGTTTTTTTTGTTTGTAAATTAATAGTTAGAGTTGATATTTTTTTAGAAAAATCTTATAAGACTTAACAAAAAAAAAGTCCAAACCAAACAAAAACAAAAAATATTAAAAAAAAATTTAGGCTCATAGTTAAAAATAATAAAAGTCAAAGATTATTAAATATAAAAAGACAAAAAGCAAAAAAATACCAGATTTTTTTAAAGAAAAATTGATGTCTTTTGTATTTTTTTTTAAAAAAAGCATATGTCATTTGCATGCTGCAAAAAGCAAAGGTAAAAAAAATATGTTCACAATTTTTAAATTAGTATGGTAGCTGGCTCGTAATTTACTTAATTTTTGAAACAGAGAGCCGAACTAACAAAGTGAGTCTGTAAAACCTTGACATTACATCCACCTACGTCAAAGTGAACTCGCCTAATTTTTAAAACAGAAGTGACAACCTACGTGCACAAATATATGCTTGCATCACCTACAACAAGTATCTTTAAATCGAAACTTTTTCAACGTATATACATTTCTTTGTCTTTTTTTTTACCTAATCAACCACTTCATTCACAAACATTACACCATCCAAAATATTTTTATCCGGAATAAAAGTCGATTGTGTTTGTTGAACAATCTCCTCCAATACCTTTTTCAACCTTCTTGAACCTTAACAACCACCTTGTATATAAACAACCCAACAAAGATATCGGTTTATAATTTGATACATTCATTGGGTACTGCACCATAGAAATAAGAGCCACAAAGTAAGAGAAGAGATTTAGGAAGATAAGCATCGCTATGAAACTCTTATAAAATGTCCATAAAGTCCTCTCTCAACAAATTCTAAAATGATTTTAAAAATTCTCCTCAAGTTCCTCCATCCATCATGGATCCTCTAACTAAATATTGTGAAGTTTTAGAGTTCAAGGTGGAAAAAGAGATACCATCCAAAGATGGTCGAGTCTAGTTAACTTCATCCAATTGGGCCTTAAAAAAAATCAAAAATAACACCCTGAATACCTTAAAAAAATCTCTTTTATTTCTAGCTCTCCTTGCTTTGATACAACTATGAAAGTATCTTAAATTGGTATCACCCTCCTTAACCTATCTTACTTTTGCTTTGTAAGAAAGAAGATCGTGTTTTAGTTCAAATTTGTGCCACAACTCTTCAAACAACTCGTTAACAATCCCTTCGTTAGAAAGTCATAGCAATAAAAAATCTCTCGCATTCAAGTTGATTATGTATTATCAAATTGTAATGTAATATTTTGAACACTTCTAATACTCTATTTTACTGATAAAAAAGAAAAATATTTAAAGAATTGCATCCTTATTTGGTATTACAATACTACTCAATCCAAGTAACTACTAGTACAAATCAAATGCATAAAAAAAACTAAAAATAATGAATCAATAAATGATGGCAATATATGTTCATAACAAACAATCATTGATTAATTAAAGAATCATAATATACGCAGCGAGGGGTGACGTGTCCCAAGTAAGTTAATTGAGCATTTTTACTTGAACATTTAGCAGCTTCTCCTCCTTTTTCACATTTGAGGTCAATGTTCTTCAGTTTTATCTCTTTACATGGAAATTTGTTACTGCAGTCAAATTTGACAGCTACATCAGAAGCACTTGTCCCTGTTATGTTCTCATACAACACATTCTTTATTTCAACTGCTGATTTCTGAAACCAACTTAACTAAATTAATATATCAAACCATTATTTATGTATTCTATATAAACTAATGATATACTATTATTCAATAAAAAAAAAAAATCAAATATAGACAAAGAAATTAAAAGCAAAGGTTCAAATTTTCACGGGATGGATGCAAATTTCTTAAATATAAAAGATTAAATAGATAAATCACAATATTTTGAGAGATCAAAAATGTGTTTTAACCTAATTTATTTATTGACGCTGTTTTAAATAGAAAAGAGAAAAAATATTTAAATTAAAAAATAAATTTAAGACCATGAGTATCCTCTATAGTTTATAGGAGAAGCTATCTTACTCAAGACAAGTTAGATCACTAGCTATAAGTAGAGCTGTTAAAGTGAGCTTACTACGAGTTCAGAAATTTTTTAACTCGCACGAGTTGATTCATGTGAGTTTTGAGTCAATTTTTTTTCAACCCAACCCGAACCACAACGAGTTGTGAGTTAAATGGGTTATCTCGCAAAAAATAATTTTTAATAAAAGAAAATTTTAAAAAAATTAAGTGAATTTTTTTAAAAAAAATGCAATTTTTGTTTTAAAAAATCTAACAAAAACTCGAAATTTAAAAATATAACACATAAAAAAGAACAATTTTAAAAAATAAAAAGGATAAAACTCTATAAACTTAAATTACATTTTTCTATTTTTTTATCTTTTACTAATTTTTGGCTTATTGTAATATGAAAAATGAAAAAAAAACATTTCTAACTCGCAGGCCGACCCACAAGCCAACCCGACTCGACCCAGTCTAAACTCATGTGAGTTGTGGGTTATAATTTAAAACGAGCCGAATTTTTCTTAACCCAACTCGACTCTAACTCACAGTGAATCAGGTTGACTTACATATTAGAGTCCATATTAACGGCTCTAACATGTAGCAAAGTATTCTTTTTGGCATTTAATGCAATTGCATATTAAAAATTCAAATTTAAGATCACTAAGTTAAATATACTAGTTATAAATAACGGTTGATTTTTCTTAATAACATGTTATTTTTTAATTTATATATAGAGAATGAGATAAGAAAGAGATAAGGGAATTCAACATAATTCTCTTTTAGTAATAATAAGAAAGTTTTTCATATTTACCCCTTTTTTGCATGGCTTCTTTTTTTTGTCACAGTAATTCTGGTTTATTATTATGGGATTGTTCACATTCTTCATTTCAATGTTCTGAAACTTGATGTCACTAGCACTTCCTGAACCTCCCTGCACAAAATTAGATTTTATATTTGTCACGGATTATAAAATTATATTATTATGCAAATTAAATCATCATCTTTTGAGCATATATATACTACTACAAAAGTTTAATTTTGCAATCGAAGAATCAAGATCGTTAATAATTAATATCACGTTACTAATAATTTTGATCGCTAATTTAGTGGCTAATTTTATCGTTAATTATATAGTGACCGAATAAAATAAATTTAGCGACCAATTTTGTTGGTCGCTAAATAGACTTTTTATATGTAAGTGAGAAAGCAAGAGAAGTGAATTAATTTTAAAAAAATTAAAATTACCGGCCATGTCTTAATTCTCACTCCATTTTTTGTTCCAGAAATCTTAGCTCCATTCACTGTTATTCCTGAAACAAATTCCTTGGATTTTCCTGCCCCTAAGCTTCCAATACTGAGATGAACCATTGAAAATATAATTCACATCTAATTAATAAAAAATAAGTAAATAAATCACACATGCAAATTAAAATTTTAATTAATTAGCAACATTATTTACTTAGAGATAGTAATTGTTAATTGAAGTTAATTAATAATTTAATTACCTGATACCATGACCGGATCCACAGATTATATCGGTGGCTTCAACATTCTTAGATCCATGTACAATTGATATACAATCATCACCTTAATTAAATTGAAATCAAATCAAACAAACTTAATTATATTAGGAATATGATTTTAAATCTAAATCCAATTCTGTGCAATATATTGCAACGCAACATTAAGGTTTTGACCGTCACTCAAATTACATTGAAAATTTTGATTACGATTCACAATGTCCGCACCCGATCACATTCCCCACACATATGGTTATGATCACAATTTAAAACGTTGATTAGCGTATATGAAAATTAGTGCTTTGTAATTGGGAAAATTATTCGTACTTAATTAAGTTAGGTTAAATTTTTTTTAGTCTCTTTTAAAGATATCTAGTATCGAAAGTAGTGACTAATCTCATCCCCAAAGCGAACTTGCTCAGACATTTATGTTTTAGTCATTTTATTTGATTTAAAATTGATCACTTATTTTTTGTACATGTTTGTTTTTTTCCTTTTAGTCTCTAAACCAAAAAATATTTTTCTTTGGTCTCTACACATACAAACATTTATGTTTTGATGATTGGAATTTAATGTTAGTCCCAGTACTTGATAGGATTTTTTCTTTGAATAACTAAACATGAATTATTTTTTATTTTATTCTCTAAATAATGCCAACTATAAGAATGCATCGCTAAATATTTATCCTTATTTAGGAGTTGAAAATATTGTAAGTATAAGTCTTACAATTTGGGTTTGGGTCTAACTTAATCCCAAAAGCTAGTTTGTAGGACAAGGTTTGTCACACTCTTATAAACTCAACAATGGTCATATCACTAGTCGATGTAGGACTTCTAACACGCCCCCACACGCCCAGCACTACACAGCTAGAGCGTGGACAAACACGGATGGCCCAACAATACAGAACTAACAAACACCCAACAACAAACATGGGGCCAACAAACGGACCTAGGGTAGGCTCTGATACCATCTTATAATTTGGGTTTGGGCTTAACTCAATCCCAAAAGTTAGCTTCTAGAACGAGGTTTGTCACACCCTTATAAACTCAACAATGGTCATATCACTAGCCGATGTAGGACTTCTAACACGCCCCCTCACACCCAGCACTACACAGCTGGAGCGTGGACAAACACGGGTGGCCCAACAATACGGGACTAACAAACACCCAACAACAAACATGGGGCCAACAAATGGATCTAGGATAGGTTCCGATACCATCTTACAATTTGGGTTTGGGTTTAACTCAATCCCAAAAGCTAGTTTATACGACGAGATTTGCCACACCCTTATAAACTCAACAATGATCATATCACTAGTCGGTGTGAGACTTCTAACAATAAGAACAAAACTAAAATGTTGTATGTAAATTTTGCTACATGTATGAACTAAAACAAAGCACGCATTCTTAAAACAAAAATAAATAACATATATATATAAAGACTAAATTATTAATTTAGTTTAAAATTTACGAATATATACCAGTTCCTATAACACAGCTTGAGATTTGAATGTTCTGAGTATTAGTGACATGAATGCCATCGGTGTTAGGACTATCGCCTGGCGCTGTCACATTTAGACCAAAAATTGTAACATTCAAAGAATCTTGGAACGAAACATGGATTTGTTGAGCATTTTTTATCGTCAAGTTCTCAACTATCAAGTTCTCGCAATTAATGAAAGTCAGAGCCTATCAAAAACAAATAACAAAACATGCTTAGGGACTGTTATGCAATTTAGAAAACGTCTTCAATTTAGTCCCAAACTTTTAGAGACTCTTTGCTTTACATTTTTATTTTCAGTTTTTATGATGAGTAATTATAGTATAAAATTATTTTTATTTTATTTTCTATTTTAGAGATTTAATCGTATAACAAATTAAATATTAAAACCAACTAAAATAACTACAATTAGTTATTTTAAATGTTTTGTAAAACTACTCTTTCCTCTTGCAAACCAAACACGTTATAGCATGCTTGATTAGTTTTGTTTTATAGTTTTCAAAACTGTATTATTAGTTTTTAGGAAAAAATTTAAAAAAAAAATGAGTTTTTAATGAAAATTTTGAAAATTAAAAATTTAAATAAGTTTTAGATAATTCTAAATTTTAGTTTTGATTTTTCTAATTTGTGCAATATTTTGCAAGGCTAAGCATCTCAAAAGGAGAAACTTTTCATAGGAAAAAACAAAAATTAATTGAGTTTTGTATTCAACATGCATTTATTATCTAAAATTAATTGAATTTTATATTCAACATGCAATGATTGCACAGGTTAAAAAACTCTTTTAATTTTTAAAATTATATTATACCTAAACACTATTTTTAAACACCGATCAGTCAAACTGATTTTTTAGTTTTTAGTTTTCAAAAACAAAAAATTATTTTCAAGAACAGTCCACAAACAATATATAAATAATACTTTTTAGTCTCTCCACTCTTATTCTTTAAACTAAATACATACACAAAATAAAAAATAAAAACATAAAATAAAATGTGAGTGTTTGAGGATTTAATTGGTGACCAAATGTTTAGAAAATTTAAGTAGTGACAATTTGAATATATTATGCTGACACACATAACATTTTTTATTTTGTATTGTTTTTGTTGTAAACTCAAAATATTATACATCAGTGTGATCCATTTGAATTCAAGATAAACACTCAATGAAAGTCTAAGATTGAACTTTACCTGAAAAGCATGGGAATTGAAAATGGTTAAAAAAATGAGAGAGATTAAAATTGCATATTGACTATATCGAAAACACTAAAAGTTCAGTTTAACAAAAAAAATAAATAAATAAAATAAAAAATTAAATGTAGCAAAAATAGTGTGATAAGGATAGAGTTAGTGTTGCTCTTATTTTTATTTCATTATCATTGGAAGAGCAATACACAGATTTAAATCAGATGTCCCCAAATCATGTCCTCAATTATGTCCCACCAATAGAATATCGCCACGTCATTAAAAATTCTATTAGAAAATTAAAGATTAAAATTAAAGAAAATATTTTTAAATAGTGATATTCTATTGGTGGGACATGATTAAAAACATAATTTAAGAACACCTAATTTAAATTCGCAATACATACATACCGTAGGGGCATCCTTGCAAGGCTGCAAAAGAGTGCAAAAACACCAAAAAAAAAAAATTAATATTTGGTCATCATTTCAATATATGTTTTCTTGATTTGAAATATTTTAATCTCCTGTATTTTCTTCCTTATGCACTTTAAAATCAAAATTTTTAAAATATATATTTTGATTTCAAGTACTTTAATACAAAATATATATAGTAATGGTTTTAACTGCAACTAATTTAAATAAAATCATCGCTAAATATAACTTTTTTAGTAAAGAGTACATTTAAAAAGCACAAGAGGTTTTGACCGAAAAAAAGGTACAAAAGGCTAAAATCTAAAATGTACATTTTAAAAATTTAAATACTAATAATCCATTTGTTATTGTTTATTTTGCAAAATAATCACTCTTTTTAATGAAAAAAAATCAATTCAAAATGTTTTTAAGATATTTGTATGCACTTTTAAAAATAATCAAAAGCAAAACATAATCAACTGTAATAGAAAAGAGAGAAAATTAAAAAAGTAATAATTCTTCTTATTTTAACTAAACATAAATAATTTCTAATTTTCATCGTAATTAATCAATTTAAAAAAATCAATCTTCCACTTACCTTTAAAATTAATTATTTTTAATCAATAATAAACAGACTCTTAATTACACACAAGATAAACTTCATGGCACTAAATTGTTTTGAAACTTTTTTTTTTATAGTATACAACTTGGTAAAATTTTGGGGAAGGTTTTCATATCTTACTTTCTTTTTGTTCCTTTTGCAAGAGTTTTGCCACCAAACGTCGCCGTTTCCATTGATGGTTCCACCACCGTTAACAGTTAGATCATTTACACTCTCAAATTTAATCCAATGTCTTTTATCTTCCCTGTAATCTGATTCCTCATCTGATGCTTCCAGGGTTCCATTCATCTAATATTTTTTTAAATCAACAATTATCAAATACTATTATTAATCATGGTAATATATGGCCAAAGTTTTTGTTAATTAATTTAAACAAAAAAATCTTTTGTTAAATTTGAGACGTACTTGAAAGACGGATGACCTGTTTGATTCAATTTTGTTTTTAGTTTTTTAAAACTGTATTATAAAATAATTTTCAAAAAAACAAAAAAAAGAGTTTTTAATGTAAATTTGTATGCAAATTCACGAAATTGAAAAATTCAAACCAAAATTTAGATGTTTTTAAATTTTAATTTTTAAAAATTGAAAAACACATACTAATCTCAAAAATTATTTTAAAAAACAGAAATCAAACAAATCATCGGCTTTTACCAATTGTATGGGTTTGAAACATTGCTTAGTTAAATTAGGGTGAAGCTAGGTTTTAAAAAGGGATATATAGAAAACAAATTTACAAGTTTAATTATATTTAATTAAGAGTGTAAGTAATTAAGTAAGTAACCTGGACTTGAATGTTAGATTTGCAAGGACCAGAGAAAGTGATTGGTTTGAGAAGAAACTTATCCTCAGGAACCACTAGAACTGCATCCCCACAAGAACATACTACTTCCCAAACTTTCTTAAATGCCTGAAATTAAAAATATACCCACATACCCATTCATAGGAAAATTAGAATCAAACTTTAATTACCATATATACTATATAGTAAAACTAAAAGGTTAATCCTATTGTCAAATATTTTGAATTAAAAGAATAAATATTTATATGATTTTGAATTAACATATATAACAAATGATTTTATTTAAAGTATTTGTAGTTTGGTCTAACCGTACTGCATATATCATTTGCATAAGACAATCTTGTTCAAACTAAAAATATTCACATTTTTCGGGAGTTAATTAGTTTCCATTCTTACTTATAAGAAAAATCAAATATATGCCACTTAAACTAACTACTTGTTAAAATAATCATGTTTTACATATCCTCAAGCATAGACATACTTATTATAACCCTCCTAACTTATGTTCTTATCAAGGTTTGAACCATAGCTCTTTTATTGGGTCATAAATGTGTCAGCATGTTGATAAATACTATGGTTGATGAATTTTTATTTTTATTTTTTGAAAAAATCAAAGAAATTTACAACTTTTGAATTTGATTAATCCTTAATTTTCATATTAAATATATACTTTTTATTTTTTACTTCTCAAAATACTCGAAATCAATCGTGAACAAAGTTCCTTCAAATTTTAACAACAATTATTATGGGAGGGATACCCAGACCTTAAAAAAACTATCGAATTTCTATCTCTAATTAACATAAAACTATAACGCTCTCATTTATGTATGTTATAGGTGAATGAGGCTAGCTTAATCTTAAAACTAACTCATGAGAGAAGAAATATCGATCCAAAACCTTATAAAGACGATCCTATAAAAGCATAACACAATAAGTTTTCCCTAATTTATTAGTATCAAAAACATATATGTTTCTCAATAACCAAATAAATTATCATTTACTTTCATTTTTTTCCTTCGGTTAGCTAAAGACCTTGTCCAATAAATTTATATGTTAGTATAGTTATTAATAAAGACCTTTATTAATGGTGTGTAAATTATTAATATATGTCAATTACTTATTATACTAATATATTTATCTGTTCGTAATTATATGTTCATCCTCTAGTACAAATATTATATATTTACACTAACAAATTAATTTTGTTAGATAAAGTATATTAACGATAGCTAATCAAACAACATAAACCAAAAAAAATATATTAATAAATGATTTTTTTTAAGGGAAAAAAAATTTACATACCTGAGTGTCATCAATACGTCCATTCCCTTGAGCTCCATAATCCTTAACATTAACCATTTTAAGCGAAGTGCCACCAACCATCTCCTCACCATAGCTCTTTAACCTCAAAACATTATCATCATCTTCACTTCTAATTTTCTTTATTAATATTATTTTTGTTCTTCTTCCTCCATCATCAATTGATGCATTAGGTGAATCATCAACATATATAGTACTTCTTAGTGGGTCCTCTTCCAAGGTGCTACTACCAACAAATAAAATCATGATTATGATGAATGAGAGAATAATTGATCTAATAGGGAGGGCCATTATTTATATTTGTATATATATATTAATTAATTATCAAAGAAAATATATATAATAATTATGCTATGTATTTGAAAGGTGGTGTATGTATGGAATTGAATTGTTTAATGAGAATGGAATGGAACTAAGGAGAAGGAGCTTATTGTGTATTTATAGACAAAATTAAAGAAATTATTATAAAAAAAAAAAGGAAAGATATAATAATAATTAATATTGTTGGTAAACTACTACGTATGGCTATAACGTATATGTATGAGAGAATGAGACGAAATATAATGAAAATGTTTTTGGAAGAACCTTCTTTCTGACTTTTGCTCCATAATATTGTAACCAAACGTTCACGGATTATTTTATCAACTTCATCAAATTCAAACGTGTATGTGCTCTACAAGTATGTAAAAATTAAAATATAGAAAAATAAATATAATAATAATAAAAGAACAATATCATCTATGATTAATTATATTAATAGGAGTATATATGTATCTTTCTTATTCTAAATATTTTGGGTAATTTAGTTTTAGCTAAGAAGAGCATTCCGTGTACTCTACAAATTTAAGGTTTTTCACTACTAAAAAAAGCTTGTTGCAACGAAATTAGTTACTAAACTTATTTTTCGAGTCATTAAATATTTTAATAATCGAATTAGTGAATGAAATAGTTAGCAATATCATTTTTAACGACAATAACGTTGTTAATTCGGTCACTAAGTAAATCTTTTTTTTTACACTACTACATAGTTGATCTTTAGGGGATGTGTTTGATATAAAAGTGAATTTTAATTACTTTCTCGATTAAGTTAAGGTGGGAATAAAAATGTATTTTTGAAAAAGTCATTTAAATCTTCTAACAAATATGGGTAATCTATGATTTAAGTAAGTTTTTTGGGAATGAAAAAATATTCTCAATACTAAATTTTTTCTTAGTAACATTTGAAAAATATTACTATATTATTAAAAAGCGTTGTTAAATCAGTAGAAATGTTGCCTTTTACATTTGGAAGCAATATTTTTTTACACATGTTGTATAAAGATTATGTAGTCTATTTATAATATATTTTATAAATGTTATATAAATATCATGTTACTAAAGATCAATGATTGAGTAAACCTCCAAATTAGTCCCTAAGATTGTAGTGATCATGCAAATTAGTTCCTGAGATTATGAAAACCTCAAATTAGTTCCTGACTTTGCAAAAAATCATTTATTTTAGTCATTTTCTATTTAGTTTTTTTAAGTCATTTAATACGTAAAAGAACTAAAATGCATGCTATTTTGCAAAGTCCAGAACTAATTTGAGGTTTTCATAATCTCAGGGACTAATCTACATGACGCCTACCATTTCATAGACTAATTTGAGAGTTTACTCGATCAATGATTCTATAATAGTATTTTTCTCATTCACCAATGAAATTATTTGTCAAAAACATTGTAACCTTACAAAAAAAAAACATGATTTGAGCTTTGGAAACACATAGTTGAAAAGACATCACAAGTAAGCTATCTAAAGTGTAATTAAGCTTGTCTAATGATTTGTTTTTCACAATATGTTCCAAATGCATGGTTTTGAGTGTTTTATTACACAATACATGAACAGTATATAATAATATTCAGAGACTCGTGGTCTAGCCTATTTAAGGTTTGATCTGACCTATTTATTTAAAACATTAAGTTTAGATTTTTTTTAAAATTTTTTAAATAAATAGAATGGATTTGGGCCTTTAAAAAAGTCTATTATGTCTGAAAGGCCGATCTATTTATATATAATAAATAAATAATTAAATTATATATAATATTATATATAAAATAATATATATTATTTTTTATTATCATTAAAAAATTTATGTAAAGAGAATGAAAAATATTAAAATGACATCCTAGAACACTTAGCGTAAGGCAACATTTAATTTTTAAAAATATGGTCTACAGGTACAAAAATTAAAATGGTCTCTTTCCTTCCAAATACAAAGTTATATGTTTAATTATTTCTTTGAAATATTTATTGTCAGAATTTGACCTATTAAAATTTTTTATTAAGTGGGTTTTAAATAGGCTTTTAGGCTCAAGTCTTAAAAAAAATTTATTAGGTTAATAGGTCAGACTTAAGCCTTTAATTTTTAAATCAAGTCTAGCCTATTTAGACAAAATCTGGTCTAATCTACTTCCACCTCTACTAATAAGTAAAAAATCAACACAACAAAAAAGCTCGATATAAATTTTTTTTTAAAAAAAACAATATTAACTTTAATGATATATACATCTCAAAAGAATTAATGTTTAACTTTCAGGTTGAAAAACTCTTAGTACAAGTACACCAAAATTCCAATTGCTATGGCTATGTTTGAGGGTTGTTTGCCTTTTTAATTACCTCGGATTAACAAGATATAAACAACTTTTTTCTATTATTAATTAATTGTGATCATTGTTTGGTTACTGATCTTTTCTATACCTTTTACTTGTTATCTATAGTAATGCTTAGGGAAAATCTAACTTAATTATGCCATTCATTTTAATGAGATTTTATTAATTAGCTTGTATATATTAATTCATCATGCCTAAGAGATTTGCGTCACATTGATAATAAATATTGTTATATATATATATATGATTATTATATTTTTCTGTTTATAGAAAAGTAGAACAAGTACAATTAGGGATAGAACCACGTATTCATACATAAATATCTCTATATACTTAACATACATAATTAAAATACGTGAATATTATATTTATGAACCCACATCTCATGTTGCGTGTTAAGAAAAAAAAAAAAACACAATGAGTACTCATATTGAAATATTTAAAATATTCCATTTTTATTCTCTGAGGGTAATCATTTTGGGTTTTAAAACGGTTAGCAGGTTTACGCGAGAGTTAGGTCTTTTGTCTATTATATGTACCAGAAATTACACCAATCTCCAATCAGTGCATATCACATACTCAGCTTGTTTTTAAATAACATTAAACTTTTTTTTTAATTCGGTAATATGTACAACTTAGAGATTAGTATAACAAAAAATAAACTTTAAGGAAAGTTAATGTAACAAAACTTAAACAAAGTTTAAAAGAAGTGGGTGTTACAAAAATAAATAAATAAATAAATAAAGTATTTTTATAGTGTCATCTCTATAAAAAATAAATATTAGACATATTTGATACGAGGCCGTCTCAAATTTAATTAAAACGTATTTTCTATTAAATTTTAGATTTGAATAGATATAAACTTGTTTTTAATCAAATATTTAGTTTTTATTTTTAATTTGAACTGTATAAATTAATTTTAAAAAAAAGAATTTTTATTAGTTGAAGAATAAATAAATTAATTGTGAAATTATAATAAATAAAATAAGACAAAAGTAATTTTTGTTTTTTTTTTTTTGCCTAAATTTTACACCAAATTTTAGTTTGGTTTTTTTTTTCATTTTGGCTCTTTTAATTATTTTTTCTTCATTTTGTTTCATTAAATAGTTAATAGAAATGTCTAAAATAGTTTTTGATTGTGAGAAAAAAGAGGACAATGATAATAAATATAATATTGCAAGTATTCTTGTTTTAGACTTAGCTACCATATACACCAAGCTCAAGTATTAATTATTTTGGATAAGAGCGAAAATAAGAGGATACAAGTAACTAATATACTTGAGTGTTAAGCCGACATTAGACACAAAAGCACATGACTTAGGTAACTTATTCCTCGGCCTAAAGCAAACGACAGACCTAGAAGAAAAATACATAATTAATTAATACTTGAACTTGAAGCAATCTTTATTTTTAAAATAATAGAACATAAATAATTGATAATTTGACCTGAAACAAATAATTAGACTTAAAAGAATGTGATACAAGTAACTGATACTTGAGCTAGGGATGACAAGATAATGAGGCGTGTGCTAGCTATTTATATAAAAACAATATTTAAATTTTACATTTTCTAACTAAAATTTTGATTCAAAATTATATAACAGTTAACATAAAATTAAAATAAAATTTTATTATTTAAGTGAGATTTATTCATGTCATATTCATAAAATTTATCTGTGAATGATTTCTTCTTTTTGTGTTGTTTTATGAATTTTTTACTTGAGAAAATTTGTAGAATAATATTATCATTTTTTTATGGATAAATTCGTATTTTAGTCTTATATATTTATTTGAAATTTTAATTTGGACCTTTATTTTTTTTATATTATCAATTTATCTTTTCAATATAATATGATTATTTTCATTAATTTTTGTTGATAAATAATTAATGCTCGTAATAATATTTTTTGAGTAATTGACTGTTTTGGTCCCTTACTTTGTAGCCGCAGAACTTTTAGTCTTTGACTTTTTAAAATATCTAAATTAGTCTCTGACTTTGCACTCTATAAGTCACTTTAGTCGCTATCGTTAAGTGACATTGATGAAATGCTTATGTGATACGCTAAGTGCATGTATGACATGTTATTAGCCACGTATGAGTTTATGTAAATGACCAAACAATGATGTTTTACTTAATCTGCGAAGTTATAAAGCGTTTCGGGAACTAAAATTGGATTATGTTATAAGTGATTTTAGGTACTAATTGAGTTACTTATTTCGAGATTAAGCAAAACAATGTCATTTTATCGCTTATGTAGACTTTAAATGTCAACTAATATACCATATTAGCATACTTAACATGTCACACAGATATTTTGTCAAATTTACTTAACACTAGGGACTAAACTGACCTATGGAGTATAAAGTTAGGGACTAATATAGGCATTTTAAAAAATTAAGGATTAAAATAACCTATAACTGTAAAGTGAGGGACCAAAATAGTAAATAATTCAATATGGTTTTATCCTTGTCTTCTTCTTTTTCACATCTAACAATGATTTTAAAATTTTTTATTAATTATTTAATGAAATAAAATAAAGAAAAAATAAATAAAGGAGACAAAATAAAAATAAAATAAAATAAAAGAGGAACCAAACTGAAGTTTGTTGTAAAGTTTATAGACAAAAATATTACTTTTGTCTTATTTTATTTATTATAATATTCACTATTAATTTATTTATCTTTCAATTAATAAAATTTTTTTTAATTAATTAAAGCTCAAATACACCTTTTAATAATATAACCAAGTTATAAGCATTTAATTAAAAAAATAGACATATCAAATTAAAAATAAAATTTAAATATTAGATTCAAAATCAAAATTAACTTTATATCTATTCAAATCTAAAAGATTTAATAGAGAACATGACTTAATTAAATTTTTGATTGTCTCATGTCAATTTTTTTTTTATTTTATTGGATAAAAGAACATAGTATTATCTTGATAGAGATAACACCGTAGAAAAAACAAAAAAATAAAGCTCAAGAGAAATCAGAATAATGTGAGCAAAGTTGATGGATTTAGGTATAGTATATTTAGGAAATATTGTTATAATTTCGCCTTAATTGCATTTTAAAGTAAAGATAATTACACCAACCTTTTTTTAAGTTTGTGTTTATTACACTTACATGGAAGGTAAGTGTAAATGAATTTCAAACTTCAAGGGACTAAGTATAATGTCTCAGAGGATAAGTGTAATAAAATTTAAAATCTTAATAAAATTGTGTAATTTTAAAAACTAAAAATAAATAAGTATAAGTATAAATTTTAGGAAACATTGATATAATTATCCTTGAGAGAGACATACATTCACACCATCTCATACTAATACTCATAATGTTAAATTTCATACTTGGTTGACTGTATTTGATTGGAAAATTCTACACTTATTTTTTTATTATTGTTTGGTCTCCACTTATTTTATTTTATTAAATATATCTTCAGGTGACCAGTGTTGTTATAAATGGTTTCTAACTAACGCAGTTGGGCCGTCAAAGAGGATAATAATAACTATCTCAATCTCTATCTCTATGTCACTACTTTATTTCTTATTACACCACTCTTCTGGGAAAAAAATTAAGGAGTTTTTTTATTTTTTTATATAAAAATTAAATCCCAGAAATCCAATACTTAATTTAATTTATACAAGTAATTTTTGAATATGATTCCGTAAATTAATTTTTGAAGATAACTAAAAAGTTTGTGGTATGGTTAACAAAAGCGGATGGTGGAAATAGCAATTACGTATGCAAATTAAAAGGCCCCAGTCTTAGCCTTATCTTCTATTTTTGACAAAAAAACAGTCTCATATTTTTCAGACAAAATTTAAAAATAACTCATAGTTTACACTTGGACTTATCTATTTAAGGAAAATGAATGAGAGAATAAAATTGAATTTTTTTCTTTTTATAATAATTGAACAGATGCATGTTCAGGTAGTTGTAACAAAAATAATATGACTAGAATATCAATTTAATTATGAAATTGTTATTGTGTGTAATTTAGTTTCTAAAACTATGAAAAATAAAATTTAGTAGCTTAATAATTATTTAAAAATACTTTAATTACACCAATCTTTCTATAATTTTTAAAACTAAATCACATACAACTATAAACTATAATTTCAATCACCAATTGATGATGCTCCTTTTTTATTTTTTTAATAAGACGTCTTCTAAAAATTTTAATATTTTTTTATATAAGATGTTGAAGTATTTATTTTTTATTTGCCCTTATTAAAGACAATTATTTATTTTTACTCTCGAATTGTTATTGACTAACACATTATAAGTAATTTAATGTTTTGGTCTTTCACTTTGTAACCACAGGGTGGTTTAACTACAACTATTTAAAATGTCAAAATTAGTCCTTGACTTAGTGCTTCGAGGTCACTTTAGTCTAAACGAAATACCTATGTGACACGTTATTTGGCACATATGAGCCTACGTAAATGACCAAACGATATCGTTTTGCGTAATCTCCCAAGTTATACAAAGTTTTGAGGCTTAAAATTGAATTATATTGTAAGTAACTTGAGAGACTAACTAAGTTACCTATTTCAAGATTAAGCAAAACAACGCAATTTTATCGTTTATGTGGACTCTAAGTGTCAATTAACATATATCATATAGACATTTAATGTGTCACTTAGGCATTTTATGTCAGTGTCACTTAACACCATAAATTAATTCAGACATTTTAAAAAGTCTGAGACTAAAACGTGTCTTATGACTATAAAGTAAGGGACTAATAGTCTATTACTCATTATTGAATGTAAGAATACACGTGTATGGGTTAAATATGTTTTGGTCCCTGAATTTTCGTAAAAATATATTTTTAATCCCTGAACTATAAGTCCCGCATATTTTTTGGTGACATGACAAATTGATTTGCTGACAGGTGAAGCTGATGAAGGGCCCTCAGTTTGCTACATTACCAAAAATATGTTCAAAGACACTGAAAGTGAATTTTTTTTCAAAGTTTTAGAGAGTAAAAATCAATATTTTAAAGTTTGAGGATTAAAAATAAATTATTTCCACATGTATTTACCCCTATCTTAACAATACACGTGTATCTATCTTCGAATTTATTTGAATTTAAGATGGATTCAAATAAAAATAATTAATCTAGTTTGAGTTTTGAAGTGGATATATAGAGCAAGGATATTCTGTCCAAGAAAAACCCTAATTTGTCACTGTCGAGATGAGTTTGGAGTAGAAGACATTTCATTGTATGACTTTGGAACTTGGTATTAACCTTTTTTTGTGGCCAAAGGTTTCGTGAATGATCAATGACATGATGAAATGCTTGACCTCATAGCACCTCTCGAAATTTCATCTTTCTTCTAATCCCCACCCAACACAATTATGAGTCAAACTCCATCATCCACAATAGTTTTAGTTGTCTAGTAGCTCAATCTGAGTCTTTTTTATATATTGAGTAATATATAGGGATGAGTTTCACATTAAATTACTGATCAGATCAAATAATTAAAAATGTTGGTAGTTAAATATGATTTCACTAGTTATTTCAATTGCTAATCCGATTGTTAACATGTTTAATAACCGAATACATAAGTTTTATAATATTTTGTTAATTGTTAAACATATTTAATTTTTTTCTTTGTAATAGGCAATTGATTGAAATAATATATCTAAATTCCTTTTCAATAGTAATATCGTAGATTGGATTCATGTATATGTTTGTGTGCAATATCAATTTGATTTCGATTCTATTGCAGCTCCATGTCGACGATGCCTTATCTCACTCTAGACCTGTCAATCGAACACATTTAGGCTCTGTTTGGTAAAACTAGCTTATAGTTTATAGCTTATGACTTATAGTTTATGACTTGTGACTTATAATTGAGTAGAGGTGTTTGGTAAAATTAGCTTATTAAGTAGCATATATTTGTTAAATGACTTAAAAGGACAAGTAATAATTATATGTATTAAATTATTTGATAGAGTAAACATATAATAATTGACTAGAGGGTAAAATAGAAAAGAATTATTGAAAGCTACTTTTCATAAGCTATAAGCTACTTGAAGTAGCTTGTCATAAGCTAGCTTATAGCTTATATAAACTATAAGCTAGTTGTTACCAAACACATCTACTTACTCATAAGTTATAAACTACAAGCTATAAGCTCCTAAATAAGCTATAGTTGTGCCAAACACACACTTAGAAGTTGTAGTTTTTTTTGTAATTCCCAGACACGGAATGATGTGCACTTATAATTACTTTTTTTAATCTAGTAATATTAACAAGTGCCCTTAAGACAGCTATAACAAATTAACGGCCATCAAGTAAATCTTCTCCTATCAACAACATTGATAACACATTCAACTCAATTAAACATTAATGAGAAAGATCACAATATGGTTTGCGTGCTATGTTAAGATCAAATTTCACGTCGACTAGAAAAATGGTCATTACAAAGTATATAAGTGGCGTGACAATCCTCCTCTTATGAGCTAGCTTTTGGGAGTGAGTTAGGCCCAAACCCAAATTTCTAATATGGTATTAGAGTCAGGTTAGTCGTGGGCGCCACACGCAGATGTCCAGTCCTGCAAACTTCACGCACCAGATGTCCAATCCTGGGTAGGGGTGGCAAAACGGGTCTGGCCTAGCGGGCCGGCCCGCATAACCCGCCATTTATACGCGGGACGAGCTATATAAAAGCAGTCCATTGGCCCGCATAACCCGCATTTTTGATGGCCAACAGTTGTGCGGAACGGGCTGGCCTGCGGGCTTATTTGTAAAAAAAAAAACTAAAATTTTGAATAAGTTGTAAAAAAAAAAAATTGGATCAAGCCTTTTTTGTGTCATGCCTGTTTTGTTCCATTAAAAAAATAAACACCTAGAGACAAAGAGGCAGAGTGAGGCAACCAGTTCTACACTTGTTTACTATGAAGTTAACATAAATTTCTTATATTATTGTGAAAACAATACATTGTAAAATTTTTAGATCTTTTGAATAATTAATATTATTATTTTTATATAGTGTTGGAATTAATATGATTTTTTTATTTTTTTTAGAATATTTTTTTATGTTTTTTTAAAGAGATAATGAGATTTATGAATTTTTAATATTTTTCTAAAATTTAATTGGCGGGCTATGCGGGCTAGCCTGCAACCCGCATAACCCTTCATAAAGCGGGCTGGGCTGAAGAAATGGGTTCGTTTTCCTCCGCGGGCTGGCCCGTCCTGCCCCGCATTGCCACCCTTGATCCTAGGCGTGAGGGGGGTGTGTTAAGATCAAGTCCAACATCGACTAGAAAGAGAGCCACCATAGAGTATATAAGTGGTGTGACAATCCACCTCTTATGAGCTAGCTTTTAAGAGTGAGTTAGACCCAAACCCAAATTTCTAATATGCTACACCAATCCTAGAGTATATAAGGATTTTATTCTTCCCTTTGATATCTATTATTAATTTTTTTACGATGTTTCCCTCTCCTCAATTATGAGAGGTGTTTAATTTTTTTTTTTTGGACATTAAGCCCCCTCGTTTATAAAAAAATGAAAATAATGAAGGACATCTATGACTCAATTTGGACAATAAAACGTACGTGGATAGACTTTTTTGGTGCTCGTGGTATATATCAGCAGGTATGCTAGCTATACTTGTCTTCAATCCCATTTTTGTTGCTTTGGAGAAATGCATGACATAGTAATAGAATCATCAGAGTTTTTGAATTGTTAGAAAACGATAAGGTATGGAGAACAAGATCCATATAGATGGGAATATGGGATCATCTCATTAACAACCAACTTGCCATTTATTTGCGACAACATAATACTACATTTGATACTTTTTAAAGAAATGTTCGACATATTTTACACATATTAATAAAATATAATAAATAATATTATTTTTAATTAATGATACGAGAAAATTACTAAAATATTCATGTAATTAATATATTTATATGTATGAAAAATTGTGAGTGCTCATAATAAATTGAGAATAATAAAGTAATTTTATCATTTCTTAGTAATTAATACGCCTAAAAAACTCACAAAATCTCATATAAAAAAGACCAAAAAAATTTCTCTTTTTGTCTCTTAAAATAAAAAAAATAAAATAAATTGAAATCCAAATATATATATATATATATATATATATATATGGCGATCAAATGACACTAGTGTAACTTATACCAGTTAATAATTATTTGTTGAAGATTTTTTTCACGAAACCTTCCGTTTACAGATCGTATTTACAAAATTTCATATCATTCTGAAATGGGATTAGCTAGGAAAAATTTTCTAAACAAATCTATAAAATTCTTGTAGGGGCCTCATGCCGGATCTAACAAAATGAGCCAAGTCTTCTATAATCTGTCAATAACAAACCATCAAATTTATTTGCCAACGCTGAAAAAAAAAATTCCATGTATAAATTATTCTGAACATATTTGGTATGAGGAGAAATTAATAAAAAATAGTGAAGACTAAATTTAAATTAAATAAAATTTAAAGATTTAATTTTTAGTTTGATTGGTGTGTAATATTAATGTGAAAAATTATATTAGCATCTAAATAATATTATCCATTATATTTTTCTACCATTAAACATAAAGATAATAAATTCATAATATATTAAAATAGAAATTATGTAAGCCCAAAATAAATTATTAAATTTAAAAATTTAACAATTTAGCCTACATATTCTAGAATCTGTTTCTTTCGGATTCTAGAATATGTTTCGGTCGATATAAAATTAAATGTGGCGTCTGAAAAAAAAGACTTTCTCAAGTTCTAGAATTAGTTTCGCTCAAAACAAAATTGTGTGTGATGTCTAACAAAAAAACACGCTCTGTTTCTTCACTCGAATGTAGAATCTGAGCAAGTAGTATTTTCTGGGGAAAAAAATTGCATGTGGAGAGGCAAGGAGAGATGTGGTGCGAACGGTAGCTAAAATTTGAACTAGAGGCATTTTTCAAAAAAAAAAAAATTTGTGTGAGAAGAAGCAAGGAAAGATGTGGTGCGAATAGTGACTGCCATAGTAGGGGAGCAAAAGGTGAATCGAGGAAAACCCGTTTCTTTTCTTCTTAAAGAAGTTTAGTTAATCAAGTTCACACCTTAATATTTTGATGGATGTTAGTTAAGCGAACATAACATGGTCTTGTATCTAATTAGGTTCGGACCTTGCTTATCCCCATTGATTGAGGTAATAAATGTATTTCTAAAATTTCCCTGCTTTGGATTGGAGAATCATTCCCTCTCTCCAAAAATACCTTTTCTCGGAATAAACCAGTGATTGAACTTACTGGAAAAAAATGGTGGTGCATCTCCTGGCCACCAATTTATAGATTCTATTGGATCTGCATTGCACTTCTGGACTTTTATTGAGTTAGATACTATCTAAAACAGTTAACCAAAACTCCAACTATTAACAAACTGCTATTTAAATAGTTTTGTATCTGTTAGTTAAAATTATTAGGTGTCCGTCGTGTCACATGAAAGAGACTCATCAGTTAGACAGCAAATGATGGTGGAAATGGATGAGATCTCATCTCTTTAGTTTATTGTATAAAATAAAATAAGAAATTGAAAATGTATAGTTTTCAAGTGTGATGGTTGGATAAGAAAATAAAGGTGTCTAGTTTCACTTTTCAAATAGAGAGATCCTGACCCACAAATAATATCATTAGGAAGATATAAAATTTATCTGCTTCCCACAGACAATGACTTCTTAATAATGCTTTCAACTTGTGTCTTTGGAAGAGAGCTTCTGCTATTTTGCAATGGTTACGAGTATTGGGAGCTGAATTTCCCTATAGCTCCTGATGCAGATTTCCATTGGCAGCCAGTTGGGAAGGGTTTTGGTTTTCTGTGATTGATATTTGATGATCCTAGGCTACTAGGGTCTCTCCATTGGGTTGCTGCATAATTTTGATTTCTGTATTCTGCTAGGTGGTTCAAGTGTTTTTCTGTATCCTCACTGCTTTTTATTTCTGGCTCCCATTGATGGGTGCTTATATAATTTCTGAGTACCTCTAATATTCCCTATTAATGTAATAATTTGCTTATAGATAATAATAATAATAATAATAATAATAATAATAATAATAATAATAATAATAATAATGCTTTCAAGTTTCAACCACATAGCAGACAATCCAAACAAAAACTCCCAATCTTATCCATACTTTCCTTCTTCATTATCATCCCATTCAAGAAATGAGATGAATTCACTGGTCATTCTTCAAAACAGATATGAACTTTTTATTTGAAGAAAACACAAGTTACATTCCTGGGCAGAGAACAGCATTCCTCTTCCCCACCAATGACATGCTATTCTCAGAGCTACATGTGTTACAACAAAAGTACAAACCCACTTTTTCCCCAACCCATGCTACTAATACATATCTAGTTATTATTTATTACCATAACACCCAATTTTCCCACCCCATGATACTTCTAGGTGTCTACTTCTACTTTATTATTACAACAAAACCCTTCTGCCTGACCCCAACAATTCCCTTCATGCTAGTGTTAATTTACAACAAAACCCCTCTCCAAGCCCTGCCACAACACTTCATGTCCAAGTCTTAACTCTTAAAGCCTCAAACTTGGATCTCTATTGACCATCTATACATTTCCTCTTCAGGGACTGGGATGGAGAAGGTTGCCAACCCAGTTTCCATGTCATAGCTGAAATCTGTTTCAGTGCCGCCAACCACACACTTCAGCGGACGCTGGGAGGAGTAAACCCCAAATCTGCCCCTTCCTCTGACTCTCATAGAAATAGTAGCTGCTGCTGAACGGTTAGAACTGAGAGAAGTGATAAATTCTGATAATACCTCACCATCAAATAATTCTTGTTCAGAAGCTCTATGGATTTCAACATGCTCCACTGCTCCTCCAGTGTTGAACATATCTAGCAGCCCTATTGCTGCAAATGAAATACTTGGTGCTATTTCCTGTCCAATAGAACAGTAATCACTTAGTATAGAACAATGGCAGAAATCCATAAAGCAATGAGATATCAGAAAGGAGCTGAGAGTAAGTCTTACGTGGATAGGACAGAAATGGAATAGTTCAAACTCCAGAACTCTTAGTGTCACCGGAACCGAAACCCCTTTTGGTAGCCGAATCACCTCACCTGAAATATGAAGATGGAGAGGGTTCACTTTACCAGATTCTTAAATCTTAAGTACTAATGTCAACTTCAACAGAAGTATAATATAAGCTATACATGTATTTGATTTTAATGGCATGTGAAAGTTGGAAATAAAATCATCTTTTTACCCAAACTCTTCATATACTAAATAATGATGGCAATTGATTGCCAAAAATAAAATCTATGGTACCTGATCTATAAGCATAGACAATAGTCTCGCCAAGCCATTCAGCACCAGCTACTTTGGTGATGAGGTCAACATCAGAGGCACAAACTGAGCTAGTGAGTGTGCCAGGAGATGCATCGTGAATGCGGGTTTTCTTCTCAACCTTGCACCACCCAGCACCTTGGCAGTTAAATACACCAACAACTCCCGAGCATTTGTTCAAATTCCATATTTTGAGCAAGCTGAAAATGGAAGTTTGGTTGAATGACCCTTCAATTTATGTCCAAGGAACACTGCCCAAGGAATATAGCTATAAAAAAGAAACTGAGATAAGAGTCGGGCAATCAAACCTTGTCCCATCTCTCGCTGGATCATTAAAGAGAGAATCACGCGTTGGCCTGCCAGGTAATTGAGCGCGGAGAACTGAACCATCAGGGAGAACCAGCTTCTTAAGAAGATCGAAATTGTGGTAGCCTGGCTTGTCACTGCAAAATCATCACAAGTACAAAACTATCTGTTACAATTGTAAACATTTAATGCATATTGATAAGAAAATATTTGTGATGCCTACACTATCACCATACCTAACATAAATTGGACATCCACCAATCGCACGAGCTGCAGCATGATACTCTGCCGCTGGGTGTAAACTCTGAAATTATACAGATTTTTTTGTTAACATGAAGAAAATTTATAGCTTATGACAATTTTCAAAGTAGAAATTAGAAACTAACTAAATTACGATTGTGAACAAAATTCATTTCCACTTACATGGAACATGTCCCAGTCAGGTTGCATAAATTCTCCAAGGAAAAGGGAGTTGTATGCAACAGACGAAATATGGATGGTGTGGGAAGCGGGATCGCGAGGGTAAAAATCATCAGACGCTCTGACAACAGCAGTTTGCTTAGCACTATAAAGCCCATCAGTGTTGTGACACATACAAGCAATGCATCCATTGTCAGAAAAGTTACGAGCAATGGAAGCCTCGAGCGCATGATGGTAACTGCGTGTAAGCGAGACTCTTCCACCGTGTCCAGCACCAAGGGTCTCAATAATGTTCTGCACATCAACCTTCACTCCATCTACTCCACAAGACGCCAAGTAAGCGTGGAGCTCGTTATAGAAATTGAAAACCTTCTTCGGGTGCACAAGGCCAAGGCCGTGTACAGCCAAGCTGTCCATGACGATATCTGGTTGGTTTCCTAGTACACCTGGTGACTGCACCGGATATGCCAAGGCAGTGTCATAATGTTCCATGCCGGTTGCTGCTGGCTTCACTCCGCCCCAATAGCCAGCCAGGGCATGCCATACATAAACATTTCTGTCCATCAACAGATTAACCAACAAAGAGATCAGAAACTTGATTAGGAGTACTTCTTCTCAAACAATGCTTCTCTCACATAAGTTCAGATATATCAAAGCATGCATAAAGAAAAAGAAATGCACCACATCAATATTTAATTAATAGAATTTAACGATCTAAGTCCATACTTCACTTTGTGATGCTGCTTTGCTCCATCAACAAGATGCTTCAGACCTGATGTTTGTTCATTGTTCTGCACATTCTTCTGAAATTTAGTATTCTCTTTAATACCAGTCAACCTGGTAGCAAACCTGCGATCATTCAATCCGAGATATCAATTGTAAGTGCTATAATCAGACTGATTACAACTAAATAGTACTCATGTGAACATGAACAAACAGTAGAAAGCTTATTTATGATTTAGTTACTTAATTGAAAATGCCAAATTGTTCATTAAAACAGAAACAGAAAAATCTTACAGTGCTCCTTCTTGTACAACACAGTCAGCATCCTTTGGCTTACTTTCGATCTGTTGCCAACCATCATCTATGATGAGGAACCGTGGAGGTGTACCCCCCTCTGACAGACTGCAGTTACATTGAATTCATTTCAGTGACTAGTTAGTTTTTAAACATCATCTCCCAAATTTCTCTTCTTTCATCAGCAACACACTACAGAATTTTTTTTTGCTAATTACCTTTTCAGACCTTCTTCAACCCCATCAGCCGTGACATCAGTATAAAATGCATCCCATGTGCACCAGCCAAACCAGTCAAGAAAAGATGGCAACTGCATAAAGCCAACAAAACAAGGTTTAGAGATCAGATCCATTAGATATTAACTTGGCATATTTGAAGAGGGATTGAAAATATTGCAAGGAAGAGGGTCTTACTCGTTTCTTCTCGCAGTGATGAAAAGTTTGCATGTGTTTTTCCACAGCCCTAGAAGAATATCACAAGAAGGTATCATCAATAAAACTATTATTGTCAATATATCAAATGAATAGTAAATTTAATTAAAGCAAATAAGGATAGAAGGATAACACAGAGAAGGGAGTGACTTACTTGACAGCCTCATTGATGACTTCAAAAGGATTGGTCCCAGCATGCATGTACACCATGTGAAGGCCTTGGTTAGTCTCAACAGCATTATCTCCTGCAAAACCATACCACATACCAAAAGGAAAAGGGTCGTTTCGGTTCTTTGGGACGCCACCCTACATATATTTTCTCCAAAGCTATAAACGCCATTTGTTTGGTTCAATTGATTTGACTGATAGTCATCGAGAGGTTTATCGATCCCAATTCTATTTGCATTAATTGCAGCTCCATCCCCATAATTTCAGGTGGTAGGACCTTCAAATTTTGGCCGAAGGGAAGGAACTGAATTAACAAAAGACATGGAACTAAATTATGACATGATGGCAGACTTTCATGTAGCCTTCACCAAACCATTTCGCATGGCCAAGAGTTACTCACCACTCTCGAGGCAAATCTCTATCTCGTTCTTGTCATTGCCTTGTAGAACAGCTCGGAATTGACCTTCTAGGAGAGGAAGCAGAACAGTGTAGATGGTTGGAGAATTCTCTGCGTCATCTTCGCTATCTTTGCTCTCTATGAGTATAAATTGAGTCTCCAGAGGGACATCTCTCCCACAAGTTCCCATTCTTTGAGTCATCCACCACAACTTGAAGCGGAAACAACAAACGAACCTAAGCCCCCTATATATAAAGTATATAAGAAATTAGTAACTTGGAGCACACTAATTCATCAAGAGTCAAGTCAATAGTCCAGCAGATTGCATAAGAAATCATTGTTTAGCTTAATCATGATTATGGTCACGGATAAATAAACATTCAATTCACTGCAAAAAACTTCTACCTACCTTGTTTAAACTCTTTCATTTTTACACAAATTCATTTCAGAAGTAGGCATACTTTCTGACAAAACTTTAAAAAATCAACACATCAAATGAACCTGAACATTTTCGTATCTTAGTATCAGGTTTAGACTCTAAGACTAGATTTAACAGTGTAACAGCAATGAGTAATCTAAATTTCAAGTAAAAGAAAATGTGTGTAACACTAACAGTCTAACGCCAAAAATGATTCTGTTTATACAGCCTTTCTGATCATTTCATAGGAATGCAAACTTCTAATTCTAACAAACAACTTTACAAAATCAAATCATCAAATGCTCCCCATCATTCTAAGCAGAAAAATGAACAAAAAGATTATAAATCTATGCAATTTCAATAGTTTCTATGACAACACGAAATGATATATTAGAATAGCACAAGTGATGTCTGTCTAAAAGCCAGAAAAATATAAAGGATTGATTTGAATTTCATGTAAAAGATAATATGTGCAACTCAAACAACCTAACACCAAAACTAACACATGAATTCAATTCATAAGTATGTAAATTTCTCACACAAAACTTTACAAAAGCAACTAATCAAGTACACCCTCATCAGTCATCATCTTAAACAGAAAAATGAACATATGATTATAAATCTAAGTAGTTTCAATAGTTTCTATGACAATAGAACATGATAGATAAGAATAGACTTACTCTAAGACACCCATGGGAAACACATGAAGGCTTTTGCTGTGAGAAGCTGTGGCACCAATGAAGGCACCAGCAACAAGGCCCTTTCCAGATCCTGGACTCAACACAACATTGTCCGGCACTCCAGTCAATATGGTCTTGCCATGAACAACCAGCTTCCCATCGTTAACACAGATCTTCGGTGTGACAGTCATCTTCGAACACTTCACTATATCACCATAGCATACATTAATGACCATAAGACAAACTTGTTCTATATGTAAACCAATAAATGAAATTTTATTCTGTAATCACCATACTACAGTAATGAAATTATACAACAACTGAATGATTCAAAACTCAAAAGGCTATATATTAAAAATAATAAAAAATGAAAAAATAAAAATAAAAACAGAATAAAGTTACAGAACCGCAAAATTTTCTGCCAGAATATTGTCAATATCGTAAGATGAACAGCAACTAAAATTGTTAAGGAGATTCGTAATTTAATACATATAAACCAATAAACTTCACTGTTATCACCAAATTACGATAATGAAATTTACAATTATTGAATAATTGGAGATTCAAAATGCTATACAGAACAACTAACCAAAAAAATGCTATACAGAACAAAATAAAGCTACAGAACCACAGATTCTTGTACAGAGATAATGTCACGCATGATGCATGAATATTAACTGAAATTATTGAGGAGATTAGTAAAAATAATAATAAAGACCTAGGGATTTTTTCTGATGACGGCGATGATGGACGCTAAAGGTTAAGAACACATTGGATTGATTGCGATGTGGTTCACGTGAAAGAGGAATCCATGATGAGAACTGTACTGATGTAGTCCTTAGCATCATCTTTTAACTTTTCCAAAAATAGAAATTAAATAGAAATTAAATGCTAAGAAAAATCCAATAAAATATATTATAGTCTTTTTTTCTCCTCCTTGACGTCTAGTCTTTTTATGTTTTCAGTTTAAAAAATAAAATAAATATTTCATCACTATTGGCTATAGGAGTATTTTTCACAGGCAAAGAGACACTTCTTCTCCTCCTTGGCGTCTAGTCTTATTATGTGTATAGTATCTGCAATTTCCGAGGGCAGTATTGTCATCGAAAAATTCAATTTCAGAAAAACACAAGAGATCTAAACACACAAATTTAATATTCTCACGGGAATCAGAATGATGCGTTCCTTTTTCCTCCTTTTTATCAATTTAAATTACTAATTAAATTAATGAAGTGTTAATTTGCAGCTGGAAGACTAACAAAATCCAAATCGCCAACACCGATCAGCACAAGAAAATTGCACAAATTTCCTCCACGAGATTTCGAAGTCGGTCACGTAAATTTGATCATGAGAACAACCAACGAAGAAACTGAACTTACCGTGAAGGATATCCGGTAGAGAAAGAGAGAAAGAGCGTGAAAATTCAATTCAACGAAGCAATTAATTCAGAGAAGAGAAGAGTGCATTCCAAGAGGGAATGCTCCTCTGATAAACAACAGAAAACGAAGAAACGCTCTCAGCGCAGCGTTGATAATTGACTAGCTTCAGAGATTTTTGGGTGAGTAATGGAATGACGCAGAAATGAGGCTTTTATAGCGTGTCCGATGGTAAGCCTCGAACATGTTTCGCGCTTCCGTGCTTTTAGATTCTTACACGTGGAATATCACGTCCCAACCGTAGATCCTCTTTACATTTACATGACAAATTAAAATTAATAAACTATATACGTGTACTACCGGACGTAGATATAAAAAAAAAAAATTATTAACTTATACCGTACGTAGTATTAAAAAAAATTAAGTGCATTAATTTTTTATTTTATATAAAATTAAAAGTTTATGTTTTAAAAATCTTTATGATATTTAATACTCCTTCTGTCCTTATTTATAGGACCCTTTGAAAGAAAAAAACTATTTGTCTCTTTTTATAAGAATCTCTTTAAAACTTTGTACATATTTAAAAAAAATTTACTAAATTGTTCCTATTTACTCAACCATTTTGTATGATTCAAATATAATAAATATAATAAGTTGATGAGAGAGAAACTCTCTCTCTTAGATCATGTAATAAATATAATAAGTTGATGAGAGAGAAACTCTCTCTTAGACCATGTACAATAGGGTTGCTTAGAGTCATTGCTTGTGCTAAGCAACTCAACTTAGCAAGCAACTCCTTGGTCCTCATTGCAGCTGGTTGACGCGGCTTGAGTTGCTTAAATACGCAACCAAGATCAAGAGTTATTTGAAGGAGAAGTATGGCTAAACAAACAGAATTTTAGTGTAAGAACCTTGATTATTTGGTACGTGTGGGACCTATTTGAGTTGCTTAATAAGAACCTTTTATTATAGTGTAAGGGTTGCTTAAATTGATAGAATGGTGTGTACCGAGGGACCTACCAAAATATTAGTAAAATATGGGCTAAGCACATTTATTGAGTTGCTTGTATTATACATGGTCTTATGATAATTGAAGAAAACTAATTGAGTAGAAAGAAAATAACACTATTGATTTTAATAATTAAAGAATAGATAGGAAAATGAAGATAAATTACTAGACAAATTTAATGACTTTTTTAAATATACTAATTTTTTTAATTCTTGTACTTTTTTTGAGAGGATCTTGAGAAGGGAGTATAAAGTAGTATTATCTCTTAATTATTCTATTTTTTTTTAAGGTGGATTATTGCCTTTTTATTAAATTTATTGTCACTTTTTTAAAATTATTTTTAATTTAAAATATATTTTTAACTAATCAAATTAAAATGTTATTACATAAATATTATTAAAATATTTTTAAAAATAGTGGCAATATACTTTTGAAAATAACTAATCGACTATAGCCTCCTAAGCAAACAAATAACACACACTCTTTGAGAAAAATACTTACATTCATTTAATTGTCTTTGATTCTATGAAAAATATACTTGTTTTTTTTAATTATCCTTAATCTCTATTCACTTTAAAGTCAATATAAGTGTGTGACTCAAAATATAAACATAATTAAATTGATAGTATTATTGGTATATCTTCCATAGATCTAATCGAGGGTAGTTCATTTATTTATATATAATTAAAAATATGGCATTGTAACAAATTTTGTCATAATAAATAATGGATGGAGTACTTCATTAAATAAATAATATTTTAGAGATGTTGGATTTAAATAATATAAAATAATTAAAATTTATTTATATTTTGGACTATTATACATAAAAAAAAAATTTATATATATTTGAGTCTAGAAGGAGTCTTCTTTTTTTTTTTTTTGATAATGAGTCTAGAAGGAATCTTTAGTGTTTTTTTAATAAGCTAAATATGCTTATAAAAAAAAAGTGAGGAGTAACTACTAAAAGTTGTACTCTATATTGACTATACCAATATGTTATACTCAAAACTAATTTAGTTAATCAAATATTTTTTATTACACTACACTTCAATTGGTTTATCAAATTTTGAAAATAAATCTTAAGATCCTCCATTCGGTAAAATATTTTTTTTTTAAAAAAAAAACTATAAGATTTTCTTTACATTTGATGTTGAATGGATAGATTTTCATATTAATTGAAAATTTTAAAATGATTAAATTTTATGAAATTTATATACATTTATATATTACATATTTAGGTCACTATTTTTAAAAATAAAACAATTTTTTACATAATTTCGCACACTTATTTTTTCAAGTCATTTTTTTATATATAAAACACTTCTATTTGTACATTAAATATTAAATTAAATTTAAATTATTATTTAGTTAATTATTCACGTAGAAAGTGTTTTAAATTTATTTAGATATTTATTCAATTTATTTGATCAATATGACATAGTGAAATATTTTACATCATATAACTTTTATACATTTTATATAGTCTAGACGTTTAATTTCATTATTAATATTACTAAAACAAATTTGAATAAATTAAATTTAATTTTACTAAATATTATAAAATTATATTTATTTATGAGTAATGACTTAAAATATTTATTTAATTTTATATAAATGTTAAACTTGTGGTTGTAAATTAAGAAGGGAAATATTTGGTGATTAATGCTAATGGCGGCCATAAAAGAAGTAAGCAGTAAAGTGGAGTCATGTGATTGTGACGATTGAAACTGAGGATTGAAGCAAAGAGTGAATCTGGATATGTTTCACTCCATCAATTCAAATTAAAGTATAATGTGTCAAGATATAATGTGTCATATTCAAAAATAAAAATAAAAATATATAATAATGTGTCATAACAAATTAAATATTTTTCATTAAATTGTTTATATTTACTGAAAATTACTTATAAGTTTTAAAATCATATGAATTTGTATATCGTTATTATTTAGTAAGAATTTTCAATTCAACAATTAAATTGATAAAATTTAATATATCCTACTCTATGTAATAATGAATGATTGTCTTATCTTTATCTTTATATACAATAATTCATGAAATTTATGTCTAATCTTAAACCAAAAAATTATTTAATTTTTTATAACAAAAAATTAAATAATTAATATATAGTAAAGTTTTAAATAATGTCTATTTTATATAAAAAAAAATACGAGAAACTTATATATTTATTGTTTAATTTTAATATGTTACCAAAAAATAATGAGTATAGCTATTGTCACTTTTTTAAAATTTTTTATTCAAAATATATTTTTTAAATAATCAAATTAAAGTGTTATTATATAAATATTATTAAATATCTTTTTAAAAAAAATGACAATAAATTTTTTAGAATGACAAATTGATAATAGCTCAACCCAAAATAATTTTAAATTAAATAAAAGAAGATTTGAAACGTCAGTTGAGCAGAGCCAAGGAATTTCCGTTAGATATAATTTATAAATTGCCACTTGATGAAAGCCTATCACACGAGCCAACTTGTTTTAATTAAATTTGTTTGTTTATCAAAAATAATAATAATAAAATAAAAATTTATTTGTAACTTTACCAGAATTCAGATCACCTTCTTTTTTTTTGGTCAAGAACACATATTATAGTATATATATTACTATTCATTCGAGTCAAATAAAACTATAATGAGCTGAAAAAAACTTAGGTAGGATTTGATATTAAAAACATTTTTCACTTTCATAAAAACATTTGATATTAAAAACATTTGGATGGCGGTTGTGTGGACCTTGTGGTTACATCGTAAGAATATCATCTTTAATAATGGTGTTCTTGACGAGCTTGAGTTATTTGAAGTTGTTAGGCTGTGGAAGTGACTCTCGAGTTCAGGTTTACTGAAGCTTTTCTTTGCAAGGTGGTGTCTTAATTCTAGTTTTCCTATTTTACATGTTGGGTTTTGTTAGTCTGGCTTTGGTTCTGCTGTTTTCTTCTGTTGTGTTTCGGTCTCTTTTCTTTTTATTGTTTATGGTTGTAATTTGATATGGTATGGGTTTTGAGCACCCCTTGTGCTCCTTGAAATATATTTTCTGCTTATAAAAAAAAAATATCTCTTGTAAAATAATTTTTTTAAGAAGATATAAAGATAAAATTAATTGTACAGATACCAAACACTACCTTAGGATGAACGCGATTGCACGCAAAACTAATTGGTAAGGGGCTGTTTGGTTTGCATTTTCATTTTCTGTTTACCGTTTGTTTCCTGTTTTCTGAAATTTTACAAAAGAAAAATGGTGAAATTTTACAAAGAAAAAACTGAAAACACAGAAAACAGGATATTTCTGTTTTCAGCATTTTCAGTTTTTCCTTTGTAAAATTTCAGAAAACAGAAAACAAACTGAAAAAAGAAATAAAAACAGAAAATAAAAATGCAAACCAAACAATCCCAAAATTTTCTATTTTCAAAATTTTCAATTTTTCCTTTATAAAATTTCAAAAAACAAAAAATAAAAACAAAAAATAAAAAATACAAACCAAACAACCCCGAGTTTTCTCGAGAATTACTCTACTACATTCATCCCCCGGCGAAAGAACTAGGCAACTAGCAATCGCAGCTCAGCTGCAAGAGGATCGTTGTTTTGTTTATATTATCTGAGAATTTTATAATAATCCAAATTTTTATGATTACGAAATAAATTTATTAAAATACTTACAAAACATTGTATAGTTCCTATGCTAAATAATTTAATAAATTTCTTTTGATCATATATAAATACTATTTTCAACATATTTGGTTGACGAATACATCGTACAGAACTGAGGACGAAATGAAATACATTCAGTAATTACGATTGTACCATCACTACTTGTCACCGCCTTTCATATTTGTTGTATGTGAAAAATAATGAGCCCCCAAATATATTCACAATCCAAAAAAAAAAAAAAAAAAAACATTTGGGGGACAACATGATAAGAATCAACAGCTTTTATTGAATCAAAATTTATTGCCAAAAAAAACTAATATTATTATATATTATATTATATATTATTCAAAGTAATGGTAAAACCTGTCATCGCAAACATCGTTATTTAATTTTGGGTGTAGAACACTTTCTTTTTTGTGTTACTTTGTTTGATTAATTTAGTGGGAGAGATTGCGCTCCAAATTAAAGGGTGGCAATGCATTTGTTGCTAAAATAATTAGCTTAATTCAAACAAAAATAATAATTAGCTCAATGATGATAAAAGTTAAAGTACAAATATATAAATATTATAAAAATAATTAATGAGATTGAGTGATAATAGATAAATTAAATATTAAATTAATTATTTAATTTTTATATATGTTTATTACTTTTTATTTAGTTCTTATACGTCAAAAAATCTCTTTTATTCCATACAGTTCATTTTTTTAACGGACAAGTCCCAGAACTTTGATTAACCAATTAACAATCGTTAGTCTTTATAACGGACTTTGAATATAACTAATAACTTGATCCTTATATAAGTCTTTATTTTTCATTTTAGTGTCTACACAATAAAAAATTTCATTTTAAGATCTGTTTGGTTCAACGGAAGGGAAGAAAAGGGAAAGATTTTAATAGAGGGTAGGGAAGGAGAGGGGAGAAAAAATAAAAATTTTGTAGTGTGTTTGGTTCAGATAAAGGAAAGGGAAGAGAAAGTAGTATTTTGTGTTTGGTTAAAAGGAAAAAAAGGAATTTTATGTGTAAAAACTCTCTCCCTTCCAAATCCCTCAAATAATAGAGGGGAGCAAAAAGCCTCAAAAATCTCTTTCCTTTTCTCCCCTCTCCTTCTATTATTTTTGAACCAAACAAAAAATCTACTCCATTTCTCTCTCCTCTCCTCCTAAAATTCCAAACCAAACAGACTCTATTAGTTCGTCAAACATAATTTGATTATAGCCAATAATATATTGACACATGTAACAATGTGAAATTGAATTGTTTTTCCTACAAGTTCAGCGTTCCCACGGTGAAATAGTTGGTGATGAACTCAACATAAATAAGGATTGGCTATAAAAAGAAATAGTCATTTGGTAATTTTACATTGACAAAAATTAAGTTTGTCCAAAATTAAGTTTGTCCAAAATTAAGTTTGTCTATTCGCAACAATTTTTTAAATGACGAAAATATAATGACACAGACGATTACAAATGAATCTAAATAGTTAATTTAACCTAAATTAAAGAAGAAATAACCTAACCTAATTTTATAGATCTAACTTAGTTTTTAAAATTGTTTTCTTGTCGTCGTGTATCCACTATTTTCTTCGTTAATTGAGTCATACCCAGCTTAGTTATGGCTTTTACGCTTTGTCTTCCACTTGAGCATGTTGGTAGATGATTGACGATATATAGAAAAATATCACCATTAAATAATATTATTTTATTATTAATGATTAACGAATATCAAGATTTCAAAATAATATCACCAATTGGCTTGCGAAATGAACAATCGACACCCTTGCTTATACAACTAATCTTTAATTTTCTAACTCTTTTCATTTTCACAACATTCAACAAATAATAATTCTAGCTACTTTATTTGCAAAATGTAACATACATAACTTAGCTTTTCTTTTCTTACAAGATTCTTACTTAATATTTAAATATTTAAATGTTAGACTTTATAGAGTTTAATAGTAAATAAAGTACTAGCCAAGAGATATTTTGCACCCTACCACAAAAAAAGAAGAGATATTTTACATTGCTTTAATTAATTAATTAAGAATGATTGGTACCGTTTAGAACCGTTCGTATATTCTTCACAATATTCTGAAATTTTTGTAACTAAAATTAGGACATTTATAAGCACCAGTTTTTTAAAAGATATTTATATGCCACTAAAAAATCATTGATTCCTTACCAAATTTTTGCTACAAATATTTTCGTAACTAAATTTCTAATTTGCATGCTACTTATTAACTATTAAATAAAAAATTGCAATTCATAAATAGAAAACACGTGAGAGGAGTACTATAACTTAATTAATAAAATTGTTTTTCATCATAATCAACTTAACAACATGCTTGCTTTTCTTGTCTGATACAAGTCCACACCAGCTTAATAAAGTCTCTATTCTAAGATGAGGGTGCAATTCTTTTGGATTTGAAAATGACTATTCAGAGTGCAACACTTAAAATCTCGTGTGACTTTTGCAGTTTCTTACTAGGAGTAGCTTTATTTTGGATCTTATTAAGGGATTCAAATCATATGTCCCCAAATTATGTCCTCAATCATGTCCCACCAATAGAATATTGTTACATTATTAATTTTAATCATTAATTTCTTAATAAATTTTTTAATGACGTGATAATATTCTATTGGTGAGACATAATTAAGAACATAATTTTTGAGGACACGATTTGATAATATTCTTTAATTTTAATCTCTTTAAATGATTTTCACTAGTACTAGGTAGTTCTCATTATTAAAATTCAACTCATACTTATAAGCACTATTGGGTATATTTTTGGAGGTCACGGCTACAGATTTATTAAAAATTATTTTTTTTTTTAACTAAAGTTAGCTATGAAATATCTTACGAATTTTTACATTGGCTAAAAAATAACAACATAAATATTTTTGTAATAAATTAAAGAACCTAGGTTTGGTTATGAAATCTCCATAAACTAACCCATTACTAATGTGGTTTTTCTGTGTACTAACTATAATTAGCAACAAAATTTTTTAAAAGGTTAAATTAATTATTTTTTTATAAGTAGAAACAATATATAAATAAAAGAGCATAAGAGATGCTCAAAACCCATAAATACAGAACTACATTGAAAAGAAGCTAAAGAAGGCTCACTAAACAGATAGAAAAAAGGAAAAACCTAGACAAAACCAAGCTGCAAAATTGGGAGGACATGTTTTAAACACCACCTTGCATAAGACAATTTCAACAATCCACAACCTGAAAGCTATTTCCATGCTCTCAACCGAACAGACTCAAATAATTCTAATTCGTCAAGAACTCCGTTGTTGAAAATTATTTTGTGCGATGCAGCCACAAAAACCACAAAATTTTCTGTCATAATCCTCCCCCTTTTAGCACCAGGAAAAATCTCATTCCACTCTAATAAAAGAGCCTCCAACAACCCAGGGAGAACTGTCATGAAGCCGAACCAGCGGGCAATGGAATACCATAAAAAAGATGCAATTTTACCGTGCAAAAACATATGGGAAACATCTTCCTCCAAGCAACCACAGAAAGTATCTTGTAAAGGAATGCATCTATGCTGCAAATTAACCCGCATAGGGACTGCACAAAGCAGAACTTGCCAAGCGAAAACAAGACACTTGTGAGGAATTTTACATGCCATAATTTCCGTAATGCCATAATCACAAAATTATCAAGAGTTACACCAGATTGCACTCCTTTCATCACCAAAGCGTAAGCATTTCTAACCGAGTATGCTCCCGACGTATCCCCATAAAATTTCAATACATCAGATTCCAAGACACAACAATGAGTAGCAGCCAACATCTCATAAAGCATTTTTGCCAAATCATCCTCCCACCCAAATAACTGGCACCTCCATATAATACTCCATTTCCATTGATCATACTCTATAAACCCATAATTGTGCACAACCGATTTAGAGTCAAGTGCCCAGGAATGCAACCGAGGAAAAACATCCTTCAACCTTATTCTACCTACCCATTTTTCATCCCAAAACAATGTGGAACCTCCATCCCCAATTTGCTAATCAATATCCTTATCAAACCAATGCTCCTCTTTATGAATCCCTCCAACCAAATCCTTCCACCATATAGAAGATTTAGAACCAACCACCTCTAAATGTAAAAACGCATTAAGCTCACCATACTTAGCAACAAGAAGCTTAACCCAAGGCATATTAGGAGATTGTAAAGCTCTCCACATCCACTTTCCCAACAAAGCTCAGTTAAAGAACTTGACATGTTTAACACCAAGGTCACCTTCTTTTTTTGGCTTACAGACCACATCCCACTTAATCCAAGCTACCTTACTTGAATCCTTGACCCCATTCCACAAGAAAGATCGCTCAATGCTAATAATCTCCTTTACCACCGAATTCGGAGCCTTAAAAATGATAAATTATGAATAAGAATTGAATTCAACACTGAGTTCAATAAAGTAACTCTTTCTACGATTGAAATATATCTGTTTTTTCAGGATGATAAATGTTTTCGAAGGCCATCCACCACCTCTTTCCAAGAAGACTGACGACGAGGATTAGCTCCCACCTGGATTCCCAAATACTTGAAAGAAAAGAACCCATTTTACAATTTAAAAAATCAGATGCTAAGAAAAGAAACTCCTCACTAACATTAACTCTCATTAGACAACTCTTGTGGAAATTTACTTTCATCCTAGAAACAAGCTCAAAACATCTCAGAATTCCTTTAATTGTCCACAGATTTTGATGAGTGCCTCCCCAAAAATTAAAGTATCATTAGCGAATTGCTGTAACGAAATGCAAGAGTCAGAGTCAGAGGCATCAATTTGAATTCCAGAAAACATACCTGCTCTGATAGCGTTCTTCGTTAACCATGCTAAGCCTTCAGCAACAACAAGAAAGAGAAAGGGCGCTAAAGGATCTCCATGTTTCAGACCTCTTCCAATCGGAGTTTAGAAGTAGGATTCCCATTGACAAGAACGGACAACCAGCCACCACAGATACATGCTCTCATCCACTCAATCCATTTGTTATTGAAATCAAGTCCTAATCCACTGAGTCATAAGCTTTTTCATAATCGACTTTAAGAATAAAACAACTCTTCCTAGATCTTTTAACAAAATCAATAGTCTCATTTGCAATTAAAACCCTATCATGCATATTTCTCCCAAGTATAAAAGGAGACTGTTTATCTGAAATAATTTTATCTAAGAAACCTTTCATCCGGTTCGCAAGCAGTTTTGATATAATTTTATATAAGCACCCCAAGAGAGAAATTGGTCTAAATTCGTTAACCGATTGAGGACATGAAACATCCGGTTAAATTAATCATTTAGTTCATATACATACCTTTTATTTTAGTTTTAGTTTCAATTATAAAAAAAAAATCCTTTTAATCCCTACATATATCTCCTTTTGTACTTTAGTTCCTCCATTTTCTCGCTACTGAGACATGGCATTTGGGAATTGATTTTTTTTATAAAAATATCGCAAGGGAGAATAAAGTATAGGGGCAAATACGAAAGATAAATACACGTACAAAGACTAAAATAAAAAGCTAATATATGTACAAGAATTAAAATTAAACAAATATTTTATATATATATATATAAAAGGATTAAAATGAGCAATAACATAACATCATCGACATGTAGTAAAAAAAAATTATATAAAAACTAAACAAAAATAAAAGACACTTACAAAATTAAAACAAATGAACAATTTAACCTTTTCAAAATTATATAATTCATAATTTGCTTGAATTGTAGGTGAACAACTCTTTCAATCATTTTTGGAAAGTTTATAATTCAGTGAAAAAATAGTACTTAGCATTATAATATCAATTACGAAAAAATAACTCGAATATTCTCTGATTTTATCATTATTATTTAAAATAATTATGACTTATAAGAATAAGTAAAATAATCTCTAAATTTATATATTTTCTACTTCCTCGGTTCCATATTATTATGCCTTTTAGACTTTTACACATAAATTATTAAAAAATATAATCATCACTTTAAATTTGAGTAAATTAAAGAGTAAATTTCCTATTTTTCCATCTACTATCTAAATTAGTACTTTATTATCTCCTCAACCACTTAATTAATTATTTGTATAGCTTGAATTGTTTTATTGATGAGCGTAAGTATAATAGCATTGGAAATGAAAAGAAAAAAGAAAAAACATTTGGGAGATAAAGGATTAGTAACCGGTGATAAGTGAAATTATATTTTATTAGTTAAGGGTAAAATTGTAAAGAAAAAAGTAATAGTATTGTATTGGTATCTTAAAGAGACAATAAAATTAGGATAATTTTTTTTCTTAAAAGGTCTAACAATATGGGATGGAGGGAGTATCATTTAAAATGGTCACTGCTATTAACACACACTAACAAACTTATGACATGACACATTAAATGCCACAATAAAAACCAAAAACAGGATCATATAAGCAAGTGAACGAAAGTCAAGTGTTTAGTCCCGACAAAGGTAGAAAACGATTATTTTCGTCTATACTCACTCCTCTTCCTTCATTTTTGTTCTAAACCGCCTTATTTCCATTCACTTATTGATACGGTGTCGTTTAGACTTCTATCGTGGTACTTAAAGTGTCACATCACAACTCTATTGATGTGTATTAACATCAGAGACTATTTTAAATGACAAAAAATGAAATAAGTGACCAACTTACTTATTATTATAAATAAAGGACCATTTTAAATAATAATAACAAAATTCAAAATCATTTAATCATTTATTCAATTAATTACACCAACTTCGCAACTTCAAAGTAAGCTTTTCTTTTCGGTCTAAACTCTCAAGTAAGCTTAAACATCATGCACACTTTTTTTTCCCCCAACTTTGCCACATGCACAATTTGTCCACAATTAGATTGTTTATCCCATCCTTCTGTGTCAACCTTAATAACTTTGTAGGTTAATAAAAAAAATAAAAAAAGTTCTTAGATATGATCGACTCTTTTTCGTTTTTGCATTAAGAACATCATTCAGTCAATAATTCAAAATTATTAAAGTGAAAAAATTATCAAAATAAATACTATTTTTAAATAAAGTATTTTTTTATATATATGGTTAAGATGTGATGACTTATTCGAATACAAAGAAATAATATGATTATTTAATTTTATTCATACTTTTTTATTGTTGGGAATGGATTTCTTGAAGTTTAAAATTAACATGACGCACGTATCATATTAGTATTTTTGTGTCTATTTCTCTTTTCATATGTATTAAATATATATTAAAAGCTTAATTGCTCTTTTAGTCCCCATATTTTTAATTTTCGTGAATTTAGTCCCCCCAAATTTTAATTTTACGAATTGGATCCAATATTAACAAAAGTTGCAAATGTTACCCTTTCATCTGTTAATTATTTACCAGTTAAAGTGGTCAACTCATTCTAAAAAGTCATTTAAGTTATTTTTGATAAAAAATAAAAGAAAAATCAAAAAGAAAAAAATAATTTCCACGTCAGGTTGAGGTAAAAACTTAAAAGTGAATAATACATTATATTAAAAAAATCTCAAATAATTTAAGTAATTTAAAAAATGTATTTTTATTTTTTAAAAAAATACTTTAATGATTTTTCTAAATAAGTTGACTGCTTTGACTATTAAATAATTAACAGAGATGGTTGGAATGGTAACATTTGTAACTTTTAGTAATATTGAGGACTCAATTCTCAAAATTGAAACTTGGGAAACTAAATTCGTAAAAATTAAAAATAAGAGAGATCAAAAATACAATTAAACCAACATTAAATATATAAATTCATATAAATGTTAATAAAAGAAAGACACAAAAATATGAACATATATATCACGTTAAGTTAATTTTGAACATAAAAAAAAATTATTTCTTTTATTATTATACCATAAGAAAAATCATGATTGTTTAATTGAATAATGTCTAATCGCTAACTAAATTTACGTATGAATTCTACACCGCCTCTAATTAATAAATATTAGTATTCAATTGCGTAGATAAATTGATCTCAAATATAACACATGAGTAATGAGTATCATAAGTGAATGGAAAAATCAACCACGTCACCAAATCCTAGTCACAGTGCCATGTCGACTTGTGACACTTGTTACTTTTTTATGCCACAATTCATTTTTTGATTGAGACTTCTGATCCTTTATCATTATATATTTTATATATATTTAAGTTATACAGAAAAAAAAATTAAATATTTTGAGTCTATGTTTACAGTAATTTAAATTTCAACTTTTGATATAAAAAAAATTATTAAAAAAATAAAATTTATTTTAATAATTTCTACGTCATACAAAAATTATTTTAAATTAATTTAAGATATTTTTTTTTATTTTAAAGGAAGAAAAGAGAATGTTAAAATAACACGCTCATACACGTTTCATATATCTTAATTTTATTAGGCTTGATTGCATACGTGTTATTTTTACTACTGTTCTCTTAATTGTTTAATTATATTTTCAAATTTACTAGACGTTGTCTTCTTCTTCTAATTAAAATAGAGTTATAATCAAAACTTATTATTAATAAAAAAAAATTATAAAACTGCAAAATGATTGATGTCAGATATACCTAAGTTTCCACCAAATTAGGAGAACTTAATATATTTAATGAAGAGAGTGATGAAATGACACTGATATAACTTATACTAATTTTTATATCGATTAATAATTATTTATCGAAGATTTTATTTTCACGAAATTTACTGTAAAATTAAAATTACTTATTATATAAATTATGTTTACAAAATTTTATATTATTTTAAAATCATTTAACACTCTATCAAAATATTTATTATTTTTTATATATTTTAAAATTATATTTTATATTATTTTTTAGTAAGTTAATAAAATAATCATCATCACACGAAAAGATGTGAGATGTTCAATTTGCATATGAGCTTTCATTGTCCATAAAGGACAAAACATTACCAACTTGACAATGAGCTAAGTCCCTAATTATAATCGATACTACTTAATTAGCTACATAATTATATATGTTCAAATCTAATTTAAGAGGAAAATATAATTAATTACACATACAATTATTAATGCTTAATTATTCCAAGTATATTGACAAAGATGGGATCCAAATCACAATCAAAACTTGTCAGATTCTTTGCTCAATTCACCTGGCTAGCTTCATGATTGTTATTCTTACGTGGCACCAAATTAACTATTAATTTTTCGAGTTTGTGATGATTGTGCTCACAATTTAATTATTCATTTAATCATTTTCAGTTCTAATACGTGTAACCTTTTCTTCTCCCATTAGAATTATGGATCTTAGGGGAAAAGAAAATAAAAAATAAAAAATTGCTTTGCAAGGAGTTTATTTTGACTATCTTTGGTTGGTGACAGTTGTACAATCGACGGGGATTGAGTGAGAATATATCAAATTTAATTAATAATTTAATTTATAAAACCATTATATAGTCAAATTCATTGAAGATATTTGGACCCCAAAACTTTGACAAATGACAATTTTTTTTTAATCAAGTAGGATATCAGAGAATTTGTTGGAGATATTAGTAACTAGAATAATATTATGAAAATAATATTTTGGGATAGACTAAAAAAAGAAATATTCAATGGCTTAGAGACACGTCATTACAATCAATTAAGTTGTTTGAGTGACATTAATTTTTGCATAAATTATAATAACTCTCTTGAGGACTGGGGAAATTGCATTCCACCCCAAACTTCACAAAAACTAGCACTTCACCTCATTTCTTTGACTGTTGATGGTTGATTGCCGACTTAGCTAACATTTCTGTCGTTCTCATCTATCACATCTAGATAGATGTCCATTTGACGATTGATTGCCGATTTAGCCAACGTTTCTGTGTTGTCATCTATCACATCTAAAAAGATGTCCATTTGTTAACTTTAAAAACTATTTTTAAGGCTGATGTAGCAAATTGACGAGGCAAAAACGTTAGTTAACTGTTATACTACTAACGTTTTTGTTATGCCAGTTTGTCACATATGCTTCTAAACCCTCCATTAACATTAAAAATTATTTTTAATACTTATGTGATAGATTGACGGGCAACAAATGCTAATTAACTGACCAAAATAGGATCAAGTGCTAATTTTAATGAAGTTTGAGATGGAGTGCAATTTTCCCAAACCTTAAAGGGGATTATTGCAATTTCCCCTTGATTTTTCTTTCTTTTTTTGGAGGGTAGGAAGTTTATTTTTCTTCATTGCTCAATCCAAATCATTCATATATTTGATATTTCTTTTAGTTGAGGGGTATTTGAATTTTTAAGTTTTTTCAAGGTGTTCATATTAATGAGTGAGATTTTACAGCAAATCATAATACATAAGTTTTTGAAATTTTACGAAATGTTACATACTTTAGTTTTTGTCATTTGTTTAATGTAAATTCTAATGTTGCGGTTTTTTTTTAATCAAGAGTATCTTAGTCGATAATCGAAGACTAATCCCCTCGAGGGGTAGGGATCACCGAAGCGGACTTTGCCTCTTTCAACAAAGCTTTTTGTATACATATTGTCAAAATTCGAACCCCTATCAACATGTTTGAAGAACCCAACTATCTGGCAATTATACCGAACTTTGTTAGTATTATCGCGGATTTCTAATATAGTTATAAGGGTTAGCGTTGGATTTATTTTCAACGTCTATACCCCTTTGATTTTGTATTATTTTTGAGTATTTTTAATACTTTTTAGCTAACATATTTTTTTCTTATAAAAAAGATCTTGAATTAAATTAAATTTTCTTAATAAAAATATAAAGATTAAATTAAACTTTAATAATAAACATAAAAACTCAATATTTAAAATTTCATATGAACCTAAGTTAACTGTAGATCAACGTCAGAAACTAAATGTAATGAATCTAAATGTTGAGGTGGTACAATTACTTAGAACTAATGACTATTGGACTTGGTGAGTTGAAGATATATAACTCATTACATGAAGAGATCAAACAAGTATAAAACAAAAGTTAAATATACCTTTGGTTCAGTTTTTTATTATGTGTATTTTATTTTGGTTTTATATTTTTTTTCGGTTACATTTTGGTCACGTATTTCTTATAAACATTTCATTTTGGTCCAATCCGTCAACTCCGTCACCCCATTAACACAATTGACATAATAAGAACAGAGTCAAATTATGTACCTTAACAAGAACATAGTCAAATTACCATGTAACGGGGTGATGAAGTTAACAAATTGAACCAAAATAAAACCTTCATAAGAGATAAAGGACCAAATGTAACCTAAAAAAGATATAGGATCAAAATGAAATACGCATAAGAGATACAGGACCAAAAGGTATATTTTGCCTAAAAAGAATAAGTTAGCGTTGCGAAGAGTGTGAAGAATTTTATAGAAGGCCAAATGTACCTTTTGGTCCTATATCTTTGATGCGCATTTCATTTCAGTCCTATATCTTTTTTAGGTTACATTTTGGTTATGTATCTCTTATAAATGTTTCATTTTGGTCCAGTCTGTCAACTTCGTCACCCTGTTACAAGGTAATTTGACTCTGTTATGGTTTTTCTGGGTTTGAAGATAAATGACGTAATTTGACTATGTTTTTGTTAAGTCAATTTTGTTAACGGGGGCGACGGAATTGACAAATTGGACTAAAATAAAACGTTTATAAGAGATAAAAGACTAAAATATAACCCAAAAAATTATAGGACCGAAATAAAATGCACATAAAAGATATATGACCAAAAGATGTATTTCAACTTTATAGAATGACTCCTCTCTCTTTTGGCCCTGATACAGATATTTTATTCTCACTGGTCTCTTTGGGTTCCCTTATCCTCTTCTTCATTATTGTTTATGTTGTTTTCAATTCTATTTTATTGTAAGAAAACTATATATACCAATTATAATACAAAATTACAATAATATTTTCTTCTGTGCAGTTGCAGATTCTTTTAAAATTTACACTCATTATACTAAAATGAATAATCAATTTTAATTTTGAGAGCTAATATAAACTGTCGTTAAAGTCAGGGTGTAATGTGAACTTTCCTCACAAATTAAACTTACGTATTAAATCAGTATTTTTCTTATTTTGAAAGGTGTACAAAGTTTATTAATCATTTCTAAATGACACAACAAAAAATTTCTATTTTTTGTTTTTGTTAGATTGACTATTATTGATATAGAGTTTGTCTAACTGAATTAATTTATTAGTATAGACATATAATATTTATACTAATAAATTTATATATATATATAATTACTATGTTATTATAAATAATTGATACATATTATTGATTTATGTACTATTAATGAAGATCTTTATACCTATACAAACAAAAAAATCTCTTAGATAAAATTTATGCAAACAATAGTTAATATAACAAAAGTTAAGAAGTGTTGATAAATAATAATTTATTTGTAGTGTGAGAATACAAAATATCTTACTTAAGGTGCACACATATATATATATATATATGCGCTTGTATATAAATGTTTTTGAAATCATTGATTTAATATTTTATAAAAAAAATTACTTCAAATTATCATATTAGTAGGGACCAACGAAAAGGAAATTGATAAACTTTTTGGAAGTAGCTTCATAATTGAAAACATCAGGATAGAATCCTTCACAATCTCGTGAAAGTAGGTGCTTTCCTATGCCAAGATTGTGTAATCTGTTGATTGTCGCTATAAAGTATGATATGTTCCTTAGCTCCAAAAGGGTTAGGGTCCATTCCATGCATAGCGCCTCATTGTTTTGACATCTTAGTTTATAGGTGATCACTCAAGTATACAAGGTCTCAATTTCGGTATGAGTTGTTTGTTAGAATATTTTTAAATCGAATAGAAATATTTAAAAATAATGTTAGGAGGTCGTTGTGTTAGAATTATAAAGTTAGGATTCTAGAGTTACTTGGATCTTTAACGTTCATAATCACCAAATGCAACAAAAGCTTAATTGATTGTGATCGTAAACATGAGAGGCTAGAGTAACGATGGTGTTGTGGTATTTCTCAACTAAATCTCTTGAGTCTGTTAAGTGTTTTAGAGAACTAAAATACTAACAAGTTATCGTCCTCAGGGAGCAACTCGAGCGAAGTTTTCAAAAGGTTTTGAATTGAATTGTAAAATGAATGCTCGTAATATAATAAAAACCACTGACAAAAATCCCTCATTTGCCAGATTCTATGACAAAATTATATCAATTAAATCCCTTTAAACGGTAAAAGAGTTGCCACGCAATAAGAATTCCCTTTTTTAAAAGTGATTCATAAATAAAAACTATCTCTAGACTTTCATTGATGAAATTCATTTTCATCAAACCTCTTTTTAAATTAAATTCCCATTTAATAAGAAAAGTTAGAAGGAGAGAAGGAAGGTGATTAAGCTTTCAACTCTAAATTAAACAGAGAAAAGAAAACCAATCAATTAACATAAATAAAAACCTGAGTTTGAGAATTCACACAGCAAGTTACATCCAATCCCAAGTAATGGGTTTTAAGCTACCATAGCCATAGTGAATGAGGCTTTTTAAAGCGATCGTGAATTATCTTTGCTCAAGATAAAATAAAATAATATCAGATAAGGTTTCTTCAGATGTTTTTTCCTTTTTCTTCACCTTTATCTTCGGTGCTTTTATCTATTTACCTGCAATCCAATAATTTAGGGATAAAATCTTATCTAAATTAATCCACAAGATAAGGATGAAACTCAAATCAACAAATTCTCTCTCTAAAATTAAGATAAGTATTGAATTTACTAAATTTAGGGGAATTTAATTAAAAGATAAACATAATATCATTTAAAATATATTCAAATTAACCACAAAATAGTTTAATAATTATCCGTCATCAGAGTCCCAATCCGCGATGCCTCACTTTGAATGGAAAAGAGTATACGGTTAGACGACAGTTTGATGTGTTGGGACCATCATCTCGCTATAGGTCTATTTATAGAAAACCACCTACTAGGGTTCTCATCGTGTATATCGTAAGTTAGACTTAGGTTTTCAATCATATGGGGCTTAGATTATTATCTTATTGTGTAACCTAAAAGGATCTTTAAAAATAATCTTAATTGATTATGTCGATCGCTAACGATTTGATTCACTTAATTCAAATAATTGATTCACTTCCTTGACTATCCTAGAGGTTTTTACCTCCTGCTCCCAAGCAGGGACGGAGGCTAGTGTTGCAATGGAGGGGCTTTGGCCACCATTGAGGATTTTTTTTTATTAGTATGTATATATAATTTTTTAGTATGTATATATAAAAAGGATGGTGCCACTCCCAATAGAGATGGTGTTAATCTCATCCTCCCTAAAAAAGTGTTGTGTATTATTATTAATTAACAACTTGCTCATATTAGTAATGTATTTTGTCTTTCTCATGTTAATTTTCTTTATGGTTACCACTTACGTGACTAAAACTAGATTGTAATTTTTCAATAATATTATATTTTATCTATTGTAGCTATGAGTAAAATGGAAAAAATTGATAAATTTTTTAAAAGGAATGCATTTACGAATTTTTACAGATAACTTGACTATTTATATTGAAAAAGAAATTGTTGGTTGTTTTACTATTGAATCAATTATAGATGAATTCAAATCTACAAAGCATCACCAAATTTAATTTTCTTATGTAAAAATTATAAATTTTTTATTCTTATCTTTAATTTTTAGCTTTATTTTATGTTTTATATAAGTATTACCTTTGGATACTCTAATAATAAATGCACTATGGATACTCTAATCGGATATAAGTTGATATCTCGAGGGAGACATTACCTTTGGACGACGAAGAAACATATAGCAAGTAGGACATCCGAGTTGAAGTTAGACAGTCTAATAAAAACAATTGTCATATGAATCAGATTTTAGGATTTAAATATGATGTTTTTAAATTATGTAATTATTTATATCTTACAAATAGAATGTTGTCACGTTATTAAAAAATTTTATTAAAAAAATTAAACAATAAAACTAAAGTAAATATTTTTAATTACATAATGATATTCTGTTCATAATATAAATAAAGATATAATTTAAAGATACTAAATTTAAATCTTAGATCTGAATACATATAAGGCTAGAATGAATTAAATGATTTAAATATGATGTTTTTAAATTATGTAATTATTTATATCTTACAAATAGAATGTTGTCACGTTATTAAAAAATTTTATTAAAAAATTAAATAATAAAATTAAAGTAAATATTTTTAATTACATAATGATATTCTGTTCATAATATAAATAAAGATATAATTTGAAGATACTAAATTTAAATCTTAGATCTGAATACATATAAGGCTAGAATGAATTAAATGATTGTTGGAATAGAAAATGTACAAAAATTATGGAAAATAAAAGGAAAGAAAACCCGCTAAGAATTAAAGTGACGGATCCGATGGTACATCATCACTTTCAATTAAATCAATATTTATATGTCAGAATTATTATAGATGTCGTGAAAGCCACCTCAATATCTTCCTCAAGGATTTCAATTGTTTTAATTAAGGTAAAATGATATTTTTGATCTCTTCATTTTTTGAGTCAATTTATTTAGGTTTTTTAATTTTTTTAATTTTTTTTAGTTTTTTAATTTTTATTTTGGATTCAATTTAGTCCCTACATTATATCCGTCAAGATCATAATTGATCAAAAAATTATTTCTGAAAAGACCAGATTGAATCGAAAATAAAAGGTAAGGGACTAAAATAGATAAAAAAGTTAAAGAACCCAACTGAATTAACACAAAGAATTAGGAGACCAAAAATGTTATTTCGCCTATAATTAACAGCAGTGTGATTTATGTGCATCATTTTTTTAAAAAAATTTTTAGGTATAGGATGTATATAGAAATTAAGAAAAAAGATAAAATGAAAATAACAATGTAAGATTAAAAAATAAAAGATATTAAAGATAATATGATAAGAAAGAAAAAACAAGATAAAAAAAATAATGATAAAATAATTGGAGTAAATAGTGGTGTTGTAAATAATTATTATTGGTTTTGGAAAATGATAATTATTATTATTTAATTAATTAGTGCTATCACTAATTTGCCTGTGTTCAGTGTTTTCAACTTATATCGACAAATATAGTAACAAAATTTGTGTAAATATGCGTGCATTGTACGAGGATTGATGATTGTTACAGTCTTATTATTTAATGAGACTTTTAACATACCACATCATACTTAAAACGTGAAAAAATATGGATAGCCTAAATAATATTAGATTAACAACATATCTAATATTTAGGTCTAATAATAAATTTAAGATATATTCTGATATTATTTTATAATTTTGGTTTTAAGTTTAACTCACTCTTAAAAATTAAATTGTAAGATAAAAATTATGATACCTTTATAAACTACCATATTACTAGCTGATATCCTAACGCATAATTGATAAGCATGTAATCTTATACTTAATGACTTTATCAAGCTTAATCAACCTAATTCAAATACATAATCATTATCAATTACATAAAATTTTAGGATAATTATTGACTTATGACTTATTTATTGAAGTCTCTACAAGCATTCACCTATGTAGTGGGTCGTCACACATATCTCTGAGACATTGTAGAACAACTAATAACTTATGACACCTATTCTTTTACTGAATATAAATAAAAATTAATTAATTTTACTCTATTTAAATGTTAAAATTCTTAAATAACTCCTTCATTAAATTTTGGTTTTTTTTTAAATGAATGATTTGCATTTTAGCTCGGTATTTATTTTTTCTTCTCTTTTTTTTATAAACAAAAGCTAACCTAAACACATTTTAGATAAAACTCTTAACCCAAAAAGATAGCTTTTTTACTAATAAAAAACTCTAAAAATATAAGTCATAAAATTGAGTTTTTACTTTTATTTTTATTTTTACTTCTCTTACAAAATTAAAAGTATATAAAATTATCTAATAATTTTTAATTTTTCTTTTAAAAAATTCTTATTTATAACTTTAATTTTTTATAAAAAAAAAAAAGCCAAGCTAAACAAACTATCTGGTTGAAAAAATGATAAAAAAGTAGTTCGGGCGGTGTGTCTTTTTATGTGAGACGTGACTTTAATAATTGAACTTTGACTCTGACCCAGCAGTTTAATTCAATCACTGACCTATGACTCAAAATTATTGCTGGTGAATTATCCTTGACCACTGTTCATTATCCACAATTATTTTGGTCCAAAAAAATTTGAATATTCTTTGTCAATAAAAGCTTACTACAATTAAATGTGAATTTAAGCCGAAATGAAAGAACAAATGATTTTTGCACCATTCTAATTAAGAATAAAATTATTATTATTTTAAATATTAATGTTTAAAATAGTATTTTTAAACGGCATTATCAATAGAATATAAATTTTCTTTTCTATATTTTTATTATTTTATAGACGACATCGTCCAAAAACTTCATTTTAGACGTTGATATCCGAAAAAAATATAGTCTAATTAAAATGATATCAATTCTAATATCTTTTTAGGTATAGTAGCATGGAAAATTAAAAGCTTTTTAGCATTTAGACCAAAACAAGCTTTTTGGGCTCAAATAGGCAAATTAGTGTACTTTTAATAGGAAATTGGTAAGGGTGAAGGGATAGACACCACCCTATTTAAGAAAGATATTATTCCTTTTTGGACAGTAGCGTTTGAAAATGTATTTTTAGACGTTGTTGTCCGAAAAAACAAAGGTAGTTTGCTTTTTATTTGTATTATTTTTTGAATTTTAGTGCTATCGTCCAGAAAAAATGGTGTCATTCTTAAGTGGGATGGTGTCATTCTTAAGTGGGATGGTGTCAATCTCTTCCCCCAATTGGTATGACCAAGAAAAAGACTGAATGTTTTTGGCAAGAAAATAAAAAACTGAAAACTGATAGTTGCGGTTTGTATCATTAATTTTTCTCCAAACATACTACTCACTCTGTTTTTTATTTTGAGAAAAAAATTTTGCTTCACACCTATAAAATAAATTAGATAATTTCGTTTAATTTTCTTGATTCTATGTAAAAATTAATTTATTTTCTTACATCATCCATCAAATTTATTATGGAAAAATAAATATACTAATTGAAAATAACAAGTGAATTAATTATTGGAGAGTATTTTAGTCATCTTCTCATAATATACCAATAAATTGAATTGGCTTATATTTTAAAATGTAGTATTATGCTAAATTTTTCCTATATTTAAAAATGGTGAATACTTTTTTTTTATTTTACCTTCAGAATTCAATTTCTAGAAGTGCTATTCTTTTGACTTCGAAAATTAATTCTGAAAAATTGCTTTTAGAAATTAATTTCTATAAGTGCTATTTTTTTTAAAAAGAAAATTTTCTCCATAAACTAATTTATAAAAATATAAAAGAAATCATTTCTCAAAACTAATTTAAAAAACAAGGCGGTGTCATTAGTAAAGGAGGTGTAGCAAAAAGCAATCCCTGAAAGGTTTACCAAAAACCAAAAACACAATTCCTCTTGTACTATTATATTATAGAGTTTTTTTATCACGTGTAATATTATATAGGTTAAAAAATTAAATACAGAAAAAAAATACAACATTACTTATATATTAAACAATTACATAAATTTTTAATCTTTTCAACAACAATTTTTTATCTTTAATTTTTTAATCTGTACAATATTGTACAAGTTAAAAAAATTCTTATATTATTAATACTCTAATACTTAATACTTAGAGCATGGGTTAGATAATCTCAAACCAAACACTACTACACTACGTCCCAGTCATGTAGCTCAGTTGGTGAGTGCATAGGGACATGCGTGTGTGGGTACGAGGTTCGAATCCCGATTGTACTACTTTTCTATGAATAAAAAAAAACACTACTACACTATACAAATGATAAAAAAATAAAATAGGTACACATGTTTGACTATACAAGACCCGATTATTTTGAATTTTATTTTGGTCAAAAGTAATACTTTTGATCACTATTCACTAGGCTAAAAATATTTACTTTCATTAAATAATCTCAATTATTATGCAAGTGTATCCATTATACTGTGGTCAATACCCATAAATCTCATAGAACAAGAGATGAGTGTCAAAGAAAAGCAAATTCATATTGAACTGATTGATAAAAGAGATTACAATATGTGATAATCCTAGTATTTATAGAGGATCAATCAAGTAACTAATTCTAACAAACTCTAACAAACTATAACAATTTTTAATATGTAACAATTAATAATCTCAACTATTAATATTTATCTTTATTAATGCGTTTTTTCCTTCTCATTTAATTAGAATCTAAACCAAACGAATCCATAATAGTTACAAACATGGGCGGAGCCACATAGAAGCCAGGGGGTGCACCCCCCCTCAATTTGTAACAACTACTAATAATAATATGATAGTATTATAGTTTGCACCCTTGTAATTATATTTTTGCACCCCTCAATTAAATTTTGACAAATGCAATCTTTTATTTAAAAAACATATTAATAAAATTATAAATCATTTTGTATTTGTCACCTCTATTTTTATCTTTAAACATATTAAACTCAAATTTTATATGTATGTTTGTAATTTAATTTTTATCATTGACTTAATGTACAAATACCTTTGTTGGATGTCAATAATTGTTGCTTTTATTGAATTTAGTTAAAATTTGTGTCTTATAATTCATAACAGTTTATAAATTGTCAAAATGTGAGTCATATCTGTGCAATAAAAAAACATAAGTACATTATTCTTTATGTTTTATCCTCTACTCTCATAATTGTAACAATAATTATACTCATATATTTCTTTTCTGTTAATTCATCTTTTCATTTTTTTCTTTATATCTTTTCTATTGCATTGATTATCACACCTTCCTTTTTTCTGTCTTTTTTTTTTCTCTCTTTTTTCCCATGTTTATGATACATCACAAAGAAATGTAATTGTTGTAATTTAAATTTATTGAACCACTAAATCTAACCTTGATTTTTTCAAATTTATTAAAAGATTCACTTTTTTTTCTTAATTTTTTGTTTTTTTTATATTAAAATAAATTAATGATAATTTATTTATTTTATTATTTGCACCCCTAATTTAAGGTCTTAGATCCGCCACTTTACAAACAAACTCTAAAACACCTTTTTCCCTTTCCTATAGCTTCAAAGAAACTACAGAATAATATAGATCTGCTTCGTTAAAGCTTTTTTTTCGTATCTGCTACCTTAAAGCATAAAGTTTAGATTTTTATCATTTCACCTGTTTAGATGGTTTTTTTTTCCGACCTGTTTAGATGTAAAGTGTTCAAATGGCCTTTAAACAAAAATTATGGACGAGACGGAGCAAATTGCTGTTGTAATTGGGCCTTGCCCATCGATCTTGGTTTTCTGCAAATGTAAAGCATTGACCCAAATGTGTCCAAAAAAACACCAAAATAAAAATCTAACTCCAAAAGTTAATTTTTTTCTTGAATAAGCTAAAAACAACTTATTCTGATAAGTTACTCCACATAGTTTATGAAAATAAGCTAAAAACAACTTATAAGAATTCATAAATTATTTTCATAAACTACACGTAGACTCTTCCAAACAGAGCTTACCTCAGTAAAGAGATGTGACATATAATTTTAATACACCCGTACTCATGTTGTTTTTGGTTCACACCCCTACTCATGTTTAAAAGTGATACTTTGCACATTTACCCACCCAAGTCAAAATCCAATAGATAGTTAAGAATAGAATAATGTTTTGTTGACACCCAAAAAGTTTACACCTTTCTTATATCTATAATATAATATTATTATTTGATTTAAATGAATTAAAAATTGAGGAAATTAAAGGTACTAAAAGAGTCAAGAAATAATAAAATAATGAGGGTATAAGGTTGGTGTATAATTTTTGAATGTCAAAAAATCAAACTCTTAAGAATAATAGGGACATTTATCTTTATTATTTACTACTTTCTTCCGTTCTTAATATTAAACGCATTTTAAAAAGATTTGGTGGTCCTTTTTGTAAAGCGTTCAACAATTTTTATAAAATATTTTGTATTATTTTTATGTATGTTCTTTGACTATTAATATCCCTTAGTTACAACTATTTAACGCATTATTTAAAAAGAGATAAAATTAATACATCTTATTATAATTTTATAAAATCTATAAAAGTAAGTACTTTTATTGGTATGTCTCATTTTGGGGTTGAAATTTTTTTACCTATAGTATTGTAAAAAAAATTTGAAAAGTTGGGGTCACTATGGCTTTAGTGGGGCAACCTACTCCCTCCGTCGCTTTAAAGAAGTGGTGAGAAATGACCACGAGAGGTCTCCATAAAATTTACTCCCTGTGATTTTATTTATAAATAACTTTTAATCGAATTTTCAAAATAAAAAATAAAAATTAAGTTATTAAATTTATCTAAAAATATAATAATTTTTCAATTATGCACCTAATATAAATGTTTAAGATATTAGAACACTTCTCTTATTTTATTCTCTCTCTCCTTTAATAATTGAGTAATTAAAAATCATAGAAGGGGTAAAAGTGAAAAGAGTCAATTAATGATTTAGTTTGTAACTTAAAATATATACTAAAATAGTTCTGACTTTACATTTTATAGGTCATTTTAGTCCCTCACGAAATCAGTCATTTTAGTTCCTGACTTTCACTATCATTGATTATTTTTGTCACTGACTTTCACTATTATTAGTCATTTTAGTCTCTGAAAGTCAAGGACTAAAATAAATTATCGTATAATTCAGGGACTAAAGTGACATGTAAAATGTAAAGTAAGAGACTAAAGTGACTTATCCGCATAAAGTCGAGGATTAAAGTGACTTATCCTCATAAAGTTAGGACCGAAATAGTACATCACTCGTATTTGTGACTTATAAAAAGACCCACAAATTTCTTCTAGAATGTGACTTATATATAGAACCGGAGGGAGTATTAGCCGCACAATATTTTATTACTTAACATGTAATTATTGAACGGAAAAAATTGTAAACCCTCTTATGACATGATAAGTATTTGAACCTCTATCAGCATGTTTAAAAGACCTAATTATTTACTAATTGTACCAGACTTTATTAGTAAAAATTATAGTTTTTTATAAAATATAATAACACCGTGTGAATTACGTAGTTGATATCATCCAGTGAAATAAAACTTGTTTGTTGTCATTGAGTCAAGGACCAAGAAATTGAATAATATATAATAAACGGAAAAGTAAAATTTTCAGTCACTCCAGTGTTTGGTTTATTGTTAGTAAGTGTATTATTCAACGCCACTCCATTTTTCCAATTAGTTAATGCTTTCAATAATGTTACAGTACCCATACTAAATTGACAAAATTGATTATCATAATTAATTTTCTATTATGTACAACATTTTAGACTGTATTCATGGAAAATGCAGTATTGGAAAAAAAAAAAAAAATTTCAGGCCGCTACTTTGTGCTTTAGTAATACCACACTTGACGTACACACGTTTGTTCAAAACTTAAATTCCTGATTGTTGAATTCGTCTATTTTTGCAAAAGTATCTTATTAAATAGACTATTGATTTTCACAATTACTTTTTCTAACATATATCTAATTTTATAGGGTATTTAGGCCAAATTAGTACTTTCCTCTAAGTATTTTTATTTTCAGACCCAAAAAATAGAGTATTTATGGAAATTGCAGTTCAGACCCAAAAAAAATAGCCATGGTTTGCCTTAAAATGCAAGATTACATATAAAGCGTGATAATTCAAGATATTTACAGCCACAAATGAAGACTTTTGTAGTTGTCCAGTCTCTCCACCCTCTCTTGTCTCCTACCACAAACTCAACAAACCAAGAAAAAAGAAAAAAAGACATTACTCCAAACCACATAAACACTGCTGGCGCCAATATCCTATTTTGTGCACCCAAAAATGGGGTATTAGAAAAGAATTACACTGAAGATAAGGTTATAAATGAAAAAAATACAAGACTTTTTCTTTATCGTATTTTTTCTTCCAAAGAAAAATTGGGCATTTTCTAAAGTCATCTCATCTACCGTCATTGTTTTTCGTTGTTTAATTGCAACGACCCGTCCTTCATCAATTTCAGGCTGAGACTGGTAAACCTCTCACGTGAATACTGCCTTGATGCTTTTCTCCAATCTGTGCCAGCTTTCATCATTGTAGCAAATTCCTCATAACTTATCTTTCCATCCTGCAATTTCACGTGGGCAATATATCAAATGGAGGTTCCTTATAAAAACACTAATTACAACAGTTCTTGCTGACCAAAAAATAAAGGTGCAAACTGCAAAACATAAGATGAGAAGATCCAATGCAGAAACCAGAAATCATGTGTGTGTGTGTTTTTCAATTGGACCAATGTGGCTCGCGTTCTGATTATATATAAACGATTATGACTTGTTTGCATACAAATCACAACCATGTTTAACGGGAACAACAACTTGCTTCTAGTGAAAGTAATTTCACGTTCTGTCAACGACAAAACAGTTTTGAAGGGTATCCTCCAAACTCCAAAGAACAAAAACACAGTACAAAGGAAAGTAAAGAAAATCAAGAATGCAGCAAAGCTGTCCACTTTGTCTGCATGCCGACGAAAACAACTCAACAAAACTACTTTTTTGTGGTTTTCATTTTGTCTGCGTGCCAACGAAAACAAGCCAACAAAAACCTACAATTTATGTGTAACCACAAAATTAAACACATCTACAAAGCGAAAATAGACTAACCTTATCTGTGTCCACATCATGCATAATTGCATTAACGACTTCTTCACTGGTGTCAACCTCATCAGATAGGGCATTACGCAGCTCCTCAATCTCAATATACCCACTTTGGTTCTGGTCAAAAAATTGGAAGGCTTTGTGAAGGTGCTCGTCATTTCCCATCTTTCTCAGATGCACAGAAATGGCTACAAACTCTCCATAATCTAGGTGCCCATCCCTGTCTACATCACCCTGGTAAAGGCAGCCCCCAAATATGTTAGAAGTTGAAGAGACAAACTTCTAATAAATAGATATGGTAAATCCATGTAGCACTTTTTATTGCGATGATGTTTAAGGAAAAGAGAAAATGGCACTGTGAGAAGAATTAGGAAGGCCTGTTTGTGGCAATTATAAGTTCAAATATCTTTAAAAATCCACTAGTGTTTGCAAATTAACTAACACAGTTGTAATAAAATAAATTACCTTAGTTTGCATTTAGTTCGATAATTTACAAAGAAATTATGCTGGAAAAACTAAAGATACCTCAAATTTGAGAAATGTACTTATAATTTTAATTAAAAAATTTGGATAAAAGATTCCAAAAACAGCATAATATTAATACTCACAGCTTCCATAAGAATTTGGAGATCATCATCAGGAATTTGATGGCCTAGTTTATGCAACCCCACTCGCAGTTCATCAATGTTAATCTTTCCTTTGTTGTTTGTATCCATAAGCTTGAACCCCTCTTTAAGTCCAGCAGCTTCTTCTACTGTCAAATGCTCTGCAATCACCTGTGCACATGAAATATCATCAGTAAAAAAATGCATGACTCATGAAGTGGCCAAATGGATTAACATTTTTAGGGATGATTCACCAAAGTATATCAAAATTCTGTTGAGAACATTACCCTCAGAGCCCTTTTCTTAAGCTTGTTCATCACAGAAAATTGCTTTAGCCTTGCTCTAACAGTTTCTCCTAACGAAACATTAGGAGCCTTCTTTGCATTTTGTAACCATGGGTGATCTGCATTTAATGAACAAGTAATATTATGATCCCGACCTTCCAATTTTGCACATTTTAAAGGAGAAAAATGTCAATCTTTGAAGTAGAAAATGCTTAAGCAGAATCTACACTTTTCTTTGTCTATCAAAAGCATTCTATATGAACGGCATCTTACCTAACACTTCCTGTGCAGTAAGCCGGCGTCTTGGGTCAGGATCCAACATCTTCTTCACAAGGTCTTTTGCATTATCAGAAACTTTTGGCCAAGGATCCCTTTTAAAATCAACGACAGATCGAATAATTGCTTGTGCAACTCCTTGTTCAGTTTCTTCATTTTGCAGAGGAAGAGAAACAAGATTTAGAATGTCAAACTAATCCAACAGATAAAAGCAACAAATGATGATGAAATACAGAATGCACCAAAGGGAAGACGAGAAGTAAACAATTAAATTAATATAATCCTCTTTTAATATCAATCTAAAATTACAAACACGTTGCAACCAAAATATGAAACACGAGAGTATTAGCATACATAAGAATGAAGCATCATCATTCACACAACGGATACTGTTGTGGACGAACTCCTGAGAATAATACCCCTTTCAAATGGGGAATAGTAACTAGAATATATTTTAGACAAGTTGAATTCTTTAACAACACTATCGACCCAAATTCAACAAGACATTCCTAAAGAAGTTGCTGGCACTGTCAAGCATGCAATTAGCCATCGAAGGAAAGGATCTCAAATTTGGATGACAGACTAAGTAAACGAGTCCAAACTCAAAAATCAACACAAATATCCAGCCAAGACATCACTTCCACCTTTTTGTCTTTATTGTCAAAGTCCAATTAGATGCCATGGACCAAAAGATATTATTTAATTTTTTAACAACTAACAAACCACTCTTTCATGACCCAAATGAAATTCAAAGACTTGCATTTGTTTTTATTCCAACAATTTCTTTTGCTGCTTTTATTAAGTATATTATAGTAGTAGTACATTAGTTGCATGAACTTTGCAGTGACTTGAAATGCGGAGAAACTAACCTGCCCAAAATGGTGGGACACCACAAAGTAAGATGTATAGAATAACTCCAGCACTCCAGATATCTACTTCTGGCCCATAATTTCGCTTTAACACCTCAGGAGCCATGTAATATGGACTTCCAACTATCTCATTAAATCTTTCCCCTGGAGAAAATACCAAACTTTCAGCCAACAGTAAATCAATGGAAGAAACAATAAGACCAAGAACAAGCAGCAACATTCAGGGATTTGATTGCAAGCAAAAAGCATTACCTGGTTTGAAGAAAACTGACAATCCAAAATCTATAGCCTTCAGCGGTGCTGTTTCCTTCTTATTTGCAAATAAAAAGTTCTCTGGCTTGAGATCCCTATGCATCACGCCATGTTTGTGGCACATCTGAAACACAAACTCATGATTAAATCCCAATTTTACCACACCAAAAGATTCAACACACCCAAGCACATCAGTGCAAACAAAGAGCAAAATATCCTCATCCAGTCAACCCCATATCATACAAACTGAAAAATAGATCGCACACAGGCACACATAAACTTCAATTGACAGCCAACATGATGGATTTATTGTTTCATCAAATAACACATAACACAATATATATTAAAACAGGAAAATATAAACAAGCATAATAAAATAGCTCTTTACCCCAAGACAAAAAAAACAAACGCTATTAATATCATAAATCCCATCAAACAAACAGTAAAATTATATCCACAAAAGAAAATCTACACTCCCTATGTGTATGTACTATTGTACTTCTCCATCAGTACATCGAATCCAAGCAACTAGCTCATTAAACAAAATCCTCCAAGGCACAAAGATATTCCAACTTCACTAAAAAGATCAGAATCTAGTAGACCAATTCTCTAAACCATTTCTATTTTTCTTAAAAAAAAAAAATTAGATGTAAATTATAACCTTAGAACTATTTCCCCTAAATACTCTGTCCTATTGTGAGGGAAGAAAACTAATCACTAAGGTGTAGTTAGACTTGTCCTCTAAACTGATATTCTTTCCAGAGTTCAAACCATCCAGAGTCCAAACCATGCTTCTGCAGCCGCAGTTTTTGCTTGTAAAGTTAGACTATAATACTAAGTAACAAAAATACCTTTCACTAAAACAGATCAAAGAGCAAAATCAGCATAAGAAACACCAGATCGAAGGAGACAAAAACCTGAACGACTTCGACGATGGTTTTGGTAACTGCGGCGGCGGCGCGTTCGGTGTAGTGGCCGCGAGCAACGATGCGGTCAAAGAGCTCACCTCCCTCACAGAGCTCCATAACAAGGTGAACGGCATTGTCGTCTTCATAAGTATCCTTCAACGTCACGATGTTAGGGTGTTTGGGCAAGTGCCTCATGATCTCCACCTCCCTCCTCACATCCTCGATGTCGATCGCAGTTCTGAGCTTCTTCTTCGAAATCGATTTGCAGGCTAGTTCTTCCCCTGTCTCCTTATCCGTACACAAATATGTTATCCCGAACTCTCCCCTTCCTAGCTCGCGACCTAGCTCATAACGCGCCTCGATCTCTTTCCCCGTCGGCGACTTCAACACGGTGAGTTTCGATGCGGTGGTGTTGCTGTTGCTGAAGCCGTAATCGATCGCGAAGGGATTCTCCTTCTTGTTCTTCCTGTTCTTCTGCTTCGCTTCATCGCCGGCGACCGAGGGCGTCGCGCAGCAGTTTCCCATGGGAAGGAGGTTGGGATTTTCACAAGGTTTGGTTCAGATTTAGGTTGTGAAAATTGAGATCCAGCTTCGGGTTGAACCCCCAGAAAAAAGGAGAAGGAGAAGAAAATGACAAAGGAATTGAAGAGGAAAAAAGATTAAATTAAATAAAAATGAAAATAAAAAAAAAGGTTGAGTTGTGGAAATTGGTATAGAGAGGAAGGAGAATTTAAGAAAGGGGTTTTAGTTTTTGGGATTATGAAGAATTTTAACGCGTGATTGGTACCATGGACGAAAGGGGGAAGAGAGGGTCAAACTTGTTTCGCAGAGACTCTTTCGTCCATCGTCTCTCCTTCCTTTCTAACTTCTAAAAACCCATCTCTCTCTTATTGTTATTACAAATAAAAATTAATAATTAAAAATTAATTAACTTTGATTTTTCTCAATCTATGAGAAAAGGCAACTCAATGACGCTGTTTGTCCAGGATCATCATCAGATTGAGATTTTGAGAGAGTTTTGAAATTTTATATTTTTAATTTAATTAATTTAATTTAAAATCTAAAAAGAAAATATATTAATGTAGTGACGAAGGGAGTGGTGAGTTCCATTGACTACCCTCGTCTTTTTGGTGTAATTACGGTTGTGCCATTATGGATGAGGAAAAAATTGCCGGTCAACAACGAAATACAGTTCAACCAATGGACGCTGTCACTTACCTAAAAAGTTGAATTTCATTTCTTTTCCAAACCAAAAAAAAAATCCCGATAACCAATGCCATGTGGGCCGTGGGGGTTGGCGCATTCAATTTCAATTTCAATTTCAATTTTCAACTGTAAGAGTAAAAAATGAGATCTTTCGGTGGCAACACAACCAGTATACGTGTTTGTTTGGATTATTGGATTTATAAATTAAAAAAAGTTGTGTTTATATTGGTCTTTTTTTCATATGAAAAATTGTTTTTAAATATAATTTTAATTTATTGTGAAATATATTTTAACGTAATTTTTACCGTTTTAATATGATTTTAGAATTGAAATCATATTAGAAACGCCAAAATAAATATACATGTATATAGTACGCATATGTATATACATATAGTTATTGCATGTTTGAGAAACTGTTACATTAAAAGGAAATTAATTTTAATGAGTTAAAATTTATTTTTTAAGCAAAGTAAGACTTATTTTTATATTGAGTTAAAATATTTAAATTATATTTTTGCTTTAAATTTTTTTAAAAGAAAAATTCTCACATAAATTATGTTAAATAAATTTTACATAATTAAAATTTTTTATGTTTATAAAAAAAACTTAGACTAATTCCTTTTTTTAGGAAAAAAAGTGAAAATGTTTTTTTTTTTAAATAAAAGAATTATAAAAGACGAAAGAAAAGAGACAAAGAATTAGAATCTTTTTGGGAACGCAGTCCCAGACTTATCAACTAAAACAACTAAAGAGACGAACTCAGAGCAATCCTCAAGAATTGTTAACTCTTCCATCTTGTGAACAGTATCCTTAGCAAACATATCAGCACATTGATTCGTTTCCCTACATTGATGAGAAAGGACCACAACCCAAGGTCTAGTCAAGAGATAACCGATATGATATATTAGAGGAGCATAAGCATGAGTTTCAATTGATGTAGCAACATACACCAACCGAATTGCCTCCAACAAATTTGATTCAACATGTATTTTTCGAAGAACCCTACCCCATACAATGCTTAGACCAAGGCGTAGTTCATTTAGCTCAAGGAATAGAATGTTAGAGGCTCGTTTCTTCGCTTGGAAACCGAATAATCAGTCATCATTATCATCACAAGTTATTCCATCAACGCTGTCAAACTCGGAAGCCTGCGAGAAGCTACCATCAACATTCAACTTGATAAACTCGCAAGGAGGTTTGGACTAAGAGATGAGACGCTCTAAAACAGAGGAGGAAACTATTGGAACAAAGAGCTCATAATGCAAAGTAGGAAGGGAGTTCTGGATAAAATGCAGAACATGTTGGAGTGACCACTTATGGTCGTCAAGGACTTGATTACAGCACCATCTCCACAACCACCAAGTGATATGGCAAAAAATGATGGCTGTTCAAAGTCGATGATTTTGACTCCTAGTGGAATATAAGCTCGTGTGAAATTGAAAAGGTGGTGCCTTTGGTCAGACAAACTAAAACATATTTATGCTGTATATATAGTATTTTCTATTGCCGAAAGCTTGTAGCTCAAGTGGCATAAAGAGGAGTTCTTTGAGTTCAAGGTGCAGAGTACGATCTCCAATGGAGTTGATTTTTAGGAGTAGTGTAGTGTGAGAATGTGTGTGTTTAGCCTATAAAAAAATAGTATTTCATATTAACAAATGTAGTATATTAGTGGCATAAAGAGGAGTTCTTTGAGCTCAAGGTGCGGAGTTCGATCCCTAGTGGAGTAGATTTTTAGGAGTAGTGTAGTGTGAGAGTGTGTGTGTTTAGCCTATAAAAAAATAGTATTTCCTATTAACAAATGTAGTATATTAGTGGCACACCACTCCACCAAATTAACCATATTTTCGATTAATAAAAAGTGATTTACACACACACAAAAATAAAAGTGATTTTTATGTTTGTGATCACGGTCAAAAGCAAAAAAATCAAATCAAATCTTCTCTCTTTCTTTTTTTAATTTGCAAAGGGGCTTAAATCCCAAAGAAACAGGAATCTTAAATCCTCTCATAAAATAGCAGAGGGAGGCATCATGTGACAACAATCGACACAAATGTCGGAATAAAAACAAAAGCTCTAAAACCGTGATCAAGAGATTAACGAAAATTCATAAAAGCATCAGCTACTCCATTAGCTTCCATCATAGTATAAACAACAATGAACTCGTTAACCCCACCAAGAGCAGTTGTAATAGCTTGGACAATGGGTGCAGCAAGATGTGCTAATGAGCTTCCAGACTGCACTACAGAAATAACATCCAATAAATCAGATTCAATAATCAAACTCGAGTAATCACGAGCAGATGCAAGACTCACCATACAAAATAATCTAAAGTTCAGCTTGCGTAATGGAACAAACACCAACCATTTTAGAGAAGTCAACAAGAAAAGAACTAGAATGGTCCCTAATAATTTCTCCACAAGCAGCCAAATTTGTGGACTTCACCACAGACCCATCACAATTGATCTTAACCCATGACTTCTGCTGTGGAGATCAACCAACGAAGTAAAGTGGGCACAATCAGGCCATGATGAGACCCTGGAGACTCTAAGAATGAAAAGAAACTTGAAAACTCTCCCACTATAAGAGCCAAATTTGCGTTGTCGTCGCCAAATCTCCCTCTTTTTTCTCTCATAGTCTCATCGGCGACACCCATTTAATTATGTACTTTTGTTTAATAAACATACACAACATTTATAAATAATATATAATTGGGAAGGTGTCCACTTTAGGCTAAGCCGCTTACCGATCGTTGCTGACCTTGCAAAGAATACTTTGACACCTTATTTATATGAGATTTTGACAAAGTAATACTACAAGAAGAACATCTTGTTTTCTTTTTTGAATTAGCGTCTCTCTTTGTAGTTCTTTAGTCCCCTCCACCCTCCCCCCCCCCCCCCAAAAAAGAGAAAGAGAACATACCTTGGGTATTCATAACCAGATGATCACTTTATAAGCCCAAACAGGAGCACGGATATTGGATTCGAGTCAATAATTATTACATGGTGCAAACAAGGTTATGTTTCTTGTAATTACATTAAGCTACCCTATGATGCAGGCTCGACCTTCGAGTGTCACATATTCTTGTCTTGAGATGAAGAAGTGTGCTAAAGATGGCAATTGGGTTTCTAAGCCGAGATTAAGCCATTCCCTGCGTGGTAGGCATGGGCGTTGTGGGGCCGAGGAGAGGTCTCGACCTCTTGTGACGCTTAGGTGTTCATAGCTCAAAGTTTCTAGCTATTATGGCATCTTCAAGATCACCTGAGATAATTTTGAATCTAGACTTAATGTCAAGTAAGATGAGTTATCTTGGAGTGTGTCTATCATGTTAGCTGATAGTTATTCAAGTCTAGATTACTTCTAATTTTTTAAAGAGTGCTCTAAATTAAAAAGAATTAAAACAATTAATAAGCAATAGCAAGATCATAGCTCATGGTAATATACTAATTGAGTCTCTAAGCTGAGATGAAGATAATAACAATCCTTGTGTGGTGGGCATGAGTATCATAAGGCCAAGATAAAAGTCTGGCTTAAGGGAGTATTTAGGTGTTCATAGCTCGTAATATCCAATACAGGCTAAGATACTTGCTTGAGAAATGTTTTAGTTGCATTTCGATTTCTTCTTATTTTAAAACTTACACTTCTCATGAGAGATTAGTATGTGTTACATTTTGATCTATTTTCTAATTAAAAAATCACGACTTTACACGGTGAATAATATCTATAAAGTAACTTCGAAATTATTTTTCTTCTTTAAACCGCTTCTAAAGTGGAAAAAACAAAAAAAAAAAAAAAACTTCTAAAGTATCTGACAACAAATTTGATCATCATATGATTGTTTTTAGGATTATTTCAACAAATAAAAACATGTCTTACATATTCTGATATTCATAAAATTAACTTTAGAACTTAACTTAGAGTCTTTGTTTTATTTTAAAGAATATCTTAAAATCTATGGTGCGTGGATTCAAAAATATCTGTTCTTCTTATTAAAAAAAATATTTGTTCTTGATATTGTAGATTACCAAATAAAAAAAGTATTTTGACCAAAAAAAATAAATAAATAAAAAAAAGGAATAAAATTTGTTTTTTATGAAAATAGATTAAAATATGGGATTCAAATCATGTGTCCCCAAATCATGTCCCACCAATAAAATATCGCCACATTATTAAAAATATTTTCTTTAATTTTAATCTTTAATTTTCTAATAAAATTTTATAATGAAGTGACAATATTCTATTAGTGGGATATGATTGGGGACATAATTTGGGACAGAGAATCTTTGAAACATGACACATATAAATCCGTGAACGGAGTGAAATATGAGTTTTGAAATAATAGAGGTGGATAGTGTAAGTGCAGTTATTTTTTATTCTAGAAGGTAATGCAATTGATTTTTTAATATATATAATTAGTGTAATTTAAATTTCAATCAGGGATTGTAATTTACCTAGAAAACAAAAAGATAACGAAGAAAAATCAAAGATGGCTTGTGAAAACAAAAGAAAGGCCTCTGAAATGCATTTTTTAATATTATATAATTATTTATTATTTAGTATAGTGTTATTTGTTGTTTATGACTTAACAGTCAAAGTCGACTGTTTTGACTCCTAACGGAATATAAGCTCGTGTGAAATTGAAAGGTGATTTGGTCAAACAAACAAAAACGTATTTATGCTGTATAGTAGTATTTTGACTATTTTCCATTAACAAACGTAGTAATAGTGGCACACCACTCCACCAAAAAATATTTTTTGGATCTATAAAAAAGTGGTTTACACACCAAAAAGAAAAGATTTTTATATTTGTGATCATTGTCAGAAAAAAAAAAAAAAGCATTCCTCTTCTTTCTCTCATCTCGCTTACACCCTTTGTGCAATAATAATAACATAAAAATGAAACAAATGTTTAAAGTTGATATAAATGAGTAAAATCACATACACTACCTACGTTTCTATTTAATTGTCTGTTTAAAGTTACATTATATATATTAAAAAATTAATAATTTTTTTTATTGAAATATTTTTTAAACTTTAAATATTACCCTTTATCTCTATATAGTAAAATATTAATTATTATCCCAATTAAATATAAGAGTAAAATTAATAAAAAGTATTATTAATACTTTCTTAAAAATAAAAGTGAAAAGTTAAATAGAAATAAAATTGTCCCAATCATATAGCTAAATTAGTGAATATATTGAGACGTGTATGAGTTGATATCCATGTTTAATCCTTAGTTATTCATACTTTTCTATGAATAAAAAATAAAAATATATATTTATTCTCTAAATAAATACAAAAAAGAAACTAGGGAATAATAGCAAAAAATGAATAAAATTATAATTATTGCTTAATGGATATCTTAATTAGTTAATTTACATACTCCATCGGTTTCATAATGAGTGTCAGAAGTTTTTTTTAAAAAAAATGATAGTCGCTTTATATTTTGAATACATTGTTAAATGCTCTTTTCTCTATTTTACCCTTATAAAACAATTAATGTCAATTAGAAATATGGTTAAATAATTAATGTATTAATCATTAATAGGGTTATTTTAGTAAAATTATTCTACATATTACTACCTCCGGTGCTAGTTATAAAAAAAAATTTAAAACTTCTTGATCTAAAATATAAGCAAATTTTCACTCATGTCTCCTTATTTAATGCTAATTTCAAACACTTTTTTCCATATTTAATGTCATTTAATCTCTCCAAATGGGAGAGAGAGTACTTTTTTGTAATTAAAACTTGTCTTTTCGTGAAATTAAAAGAATTAAACACAAGTAATCAACTTTCTTAAGATGCGCAAATTGTGTTGTTTTGTGTGCTTATAACCAATACCGAAGGTAGTATGATATTTATTGTATTTCTTAATTTTTGTGAAACATCCTTAAATGACTATCATTTTGAAACGAAAGAGATATATTAATAATAATAATTTTTAATTATTTATACTTTGTGAAGTGTGAGATAATTAAATTTGGAAAGAATTGATCTGGTCTCGACTAGTGGAAGACTCATCTTATATTGAGAGGAATAATTCTAAATTCTCCTATCAAATATTTCTATAAATCTTCCTGCATACTAAGAGAAACATATGTTAATTGTTTTTCATAGTTTTAAGACACAAAATGCATTTATTTTTTTATTTAATAGTTATTATATAAAATAATAAAAAAATATGTAGGAAGATAAATAGAAAAATATAGCAAAGCTCTATTGAGAGCACTTATTGCCAGTTGGAAATTGGAGATTTTACTATAAGTATTATGGATACTTTGTATTTTGCACCTTTTCTTTTTTTTACTCCACTGAATCTTTTTTTTAATTTTTTATATTTTGCATAATTGTTTTATGTTTGGAAGATAAGTCTAACTATGCTTAAGGGCTAATTTTATACTCTAATAGTAATACATAATACAATAAAAAAATACCTAAAAAATAAAAAAAAATACTACATGACTAACTTGAAGCCCACAGCACGCGATCATTGTCACATTGAGTAACTTCAAATTCTGGTTTTTCATGTGCTTCTAAGGAATATTGATTGAATTTTGTCCAGTTTTCTCCACACAAATTTCTTTTAATTAATTTAGTGAAACTTAATAGTCAGCTTGAGGCTTTTATTATTGATATGCGTAGTAGTGTTGATTTGTATCTTTGAATTTTTTTATTTTTTTTTAAGTTAGTTGAAATAGGAAGTTTATTAGCTAATTTAGTATTATTTAAAGCTAGTAATGATTTTATCAATTGTCATAGCAATTGTTTAAAGGGTATTTTGTTAAAATTAATTTTAAAATATCGTAATTTTTATTTGAATATATTTTTGTTGAAACATAAAAATTACCTAATCTACATCAAAAATAATCCTATCCCAATATCCCTGTTAATAGAGTTTGAACGCTCGTTAAACTCTGTTTAAACAAACACACATTAATTAATTCCTGTGGTTCTAAACTTCTAATTAGTTTAAAAAGTAGTAATAATTCCACCCTTCCTTTTAATATGTCTTAGTTTAAAAAAAATTTTTTTTTTTTATTTGTCTATTTAAAAATTAAAGAAAGTATTTATAACTTAACTTTTATTTATTTTTATTTTTTGAATAAGTAAGAAATTTATTAGAACAAAAAGAATACTAGAAATATTCTAAGAACATATTACAAACAAGAAAAAGGCTAGTCTATAGCGAAACTAACTAGAGAAATTACACAGAATTAAAGACACCAAGACAAGCAACAGGATATTCTTGCTAGTTTGAAAAATAATATGTAAAATCTGGTACATTTGTTTTAATTCACAACCACGAGCGCAATAACACCATATCAAAAATATGCTTAGAATCCCACTGTGTTAGTTTGAAAATAACATCGTTGCGACCAATCCAAATCGCAAAAACACAAGAATACCAAACCATAGGCCACATCGTCTGACAACGTGACGGGCAAGAAAGAAGATCACGAAAATGGAGGAATGATGTCATACAATTGTGTGACACAACGGACGCGACGCCAACCCAATGCAGAACTTGATATCATATCACAAATGAAAACTTACACTCAAACATAAGGTGAACATAATTTTCTGCTTGTTTTTGACAAAGACAACATGTAACATCAATAGTAACTCCTCTTCTAACCAAATCAACCTTGCAAGGTATACGAGTCATAGAAAGCTTCCAAGCAAAGGTGCTGACTTTTCAAGGCACAATGTTGTTCCAGAACGCCTTGTAAAATGGATTGGATAATGGGTTAGTAACAACCTCGTAAGCTAATTTCACCGAATAAATTCCAGAAGAACAAGCTCTTCATCGCCACGAGTCCTCTCGCTTGTCCTGTCAAACAACTTGACGAAGAACTTGCAAAAGATTATTATACAGATCTCTTTCCCAAGACATAAAAGGGGGCCTCCGCCAAGCCCACCTCACACCCAAGACCCATCTACCCAGGATCTTGCCTCACTAACCGTAAGGTTTTTATTAGCGGCCAAAGAGAACAATCTATCATAACTAGGTCGCAAAGATTCGCCATTTATCCAAGGGTTTATTATATTTTTTTATTTTTATTTATTATTTTTTCCATTTCATAAGTTATTGTTTAAAATTTCTATACACAGATTAAAAAATAATAATTATGTCATGTTTTTTTTATATTTTTTACTAAAATATTCTTATTATTTTTTTAAAAAATACAATAAGTTAACAAATGATAATACAATTTAACAAAGGTTTCTATTGTTATTAAGTGAGGGTATGATTGAATTTTTTTTTTCTAAAAATGTAAAACAACAATACTTTTGAAATAAATAAAAAAGTCTAAAACAACGTAACTTGTGAAACGAAGAAAATACTATTTTGTTCAATCATCAAATAATGGACAATTACTAATTTTAAAAAATTATCTCTTTATTTTATAAAAATAACAATATTAATTTATAATTTTATTTAATAAATGTAAATTAACCTTAAAAATATTAAAAAGGGAACATAGGAGTAGTATTTAAGGTGCACATTATTGGACATCTCGAGATAGATGGGGATGATAAATTTAGCACTTTTTTTTTTTTTGTTACTTAAGCACATCCTTTGATCCTTAGTTCCATTAGGACGAGATAAAAAGGAAGACAGAGATCCTCTCCCTCCTTTATATCATTATTAATCATTGATACATACAACTTGCAAATTATTCAATAAATTATCGTATTTTTTTATGAATAAAAATAAAATATTGATAAATGGAGTTGTTGTGATCTAACCTAACGGAGATATAGGACGAACAAGGTGATCTTCTTGATCAGCATAGGGCAACGTAGATGGTTTCGGGGCTTGAGCTCCGACGGCGGTGGTGTGCACCTGCAAGGATTCCGACGCTCAAGTCAGTGAGTATATTACGGTTGTGTATATCTAATAGAATAATTACGCACCTTGCATGGTGCATTTATGTTAATATTTATAGAGGAGTGCGTGACCTAAAAGTGAACAATATTGAGCTTGGACTTGTTACCTGAGCCCAAATCACATTACTTGGGCCCTGATCATAGGCCGTGCCAGATCTACCAGGGATGCATTTGGGATAGTTGGCGGCTGTTAGACCCGGCATGTATGCGTACACCCGGGATACTGCTATTCTGGTCCACAACAGGAGTAATTGTATATGTAACATTTTCCTTAGAAAAATGGAGAGAATCTAGATTATTGAAGTACAATATCAATTTATATTTTAAAATGCCAATATGGTTGGTTTAGATGGTGTGTGCTTAAATCAAAGGTTCGAGTCTCATCTCGTTTTAGTTTTCGTTAATAGGCGATCTATAAATTCCACTGTAAATCTTCGCTGAGGTCAGTGATATACCCTGACATTGGACGGGATAGACCTGCCCCTTAACTAAATTTTTTGTTAAAGAAAAAATTTATATTTTAAAATTTTATAGTGAAATTGTTATACGATAATGTTGTCTCTTGAATAAAGAAATGAAGAAAAAATGGAAATAATTAACGGACGAAATAGAGAGAATCTTAAATTAAGGGATATTATTATAGCAATTTTTTTACAATTTTGTCAATAAATTTAAAAATAATTTATTATATACAGTAGAAACTCTTTAAATTAATAATGTCAGGACCGGAGAAATTTATTAATTTAGATAGTTATTAATTTATCGATAAATTAATAATTATTAATTTAAAGAGTTTAGAAGATATTGTGGGTACTATCATTGAGAACAATGCAGAGGATGACGACGAAGATGATACAGTGTCTTTGGAGCCTGTTACGCGAAAGGAAGCACTTATGGCGTCACAACTTTATGATACAATACAAAAATACAACACTTGAGCTATTGGATGCAATAAGAAAAGTTAGAGATGAGCTTCAAATAGACTTGAACTTTAAAGGAAAACAGACAACTATTGAATCATATTTCCATAGAGTGTAATATATTTTTTTCAGTTTTTATGAATTATTAATTTATGATTTTCTTGGAATCGAAAATTATAAAGGGATCTGCCGAAAAATTATTATCTTATTATTTTATCGAGTTTTTCAATTTTTTACATTGGCCCAAGTCGGGACCGGACAAATTTATTATTTTAGAAAGTTTATTAATTTACCGAGTATTAATTTAAAAAGTTTCTACTAAGTATTTAATTAAGCAGTGTATTCGCATCCAATGTAATGTCGGTCATATCATACAAGCTAGATACATTGGGTTTGAATTATTCATAGTTTAAATTTAAATAAATATATTTTTCGGTAATCATCTTCTATTGAATATTTATTAGATGTAAAAGTCATTCATAAATTTAGCTACAATCTTAAGCTAAGCCATAAAAATATTATTTGTCTGAAAAATTTCCGAAGTGCTTGGAGGAAAATAATGATGTACTCCTTTCCTTTTCGATATACTCCTATTATATAAATAAATAATAATTAAATGAGGCAATTGATCATTTAATCAGAATCAGAATGTAAGAAATTTTGCTTTCAAAAGCGAGAGAGAGAGAGAGAAATTCTTCTTTCCGTTTATTAAGTAGTAATAAGTACAGTTGAATGTAAGAAATTAAACTTACCCTTCTAGATGATCGTTATTATCAAACTATAGCTACTCTTTAGCTTCAACAAAGACTAAAGATTTCATTACGCTATGTTGACAAAAATTTAAATTTTAAAAAATATACTTATTTAAAAGAAGATTAATTATAAATGTTTTCATTTTAAAAAATTGCAAGAATAATATTTCAGGCTTGTTTGTTTTAACTTTTATTTTGGTCAAAATTATTTTTAACCAAAATTAAAAATATTTTTTTTACTAAATTACTTTAATTTTTATGCATCAATAATCCCAATCGTTATTTTTTACTTTAATTTATATATTTTTTTTACTTCTTATTCTACTAAAATCTAAATCAAACACACACTTTAATTTTCCTCAACATCGCTGTCCTTAAGGATTTATGTTGTTTCATTACTTAGGTAGTACAATAAAAAAAAGTTTGAATTATATGCTTTCACGTGTCAAATATTAAAATTATATTTTTATTTTAGGACTTCTTATTTATAAAATATTATATATATTCGAAATAAAGATCTCTTGTAATGATAATAAGTAATTATAAATAAATAGTTTTGGATCTGATAGTCTAACTATATTACACTAAAAAAAGTATTGATCGGTGATTAATTTGATATTTTGCAACGATTTTAACTGCCGTTAAAAGGATGTTTTACGGAATCCTCCGCCGTCATGTAATTTAGTGGCTATGTTGAAAAACCCGCAAGTATAACAGCCATGATCTATGAGTTAATGTTTGCACTTTTATTATATTAAAGAATTAGTCACTGTTGTTATCTTGTCAAGATAGTCATTGACATAAAAAATATTTTTATTTATAAAAAAATATAAAATCAGAAATTGAATCGAAATGCATGTCCTTATATATTTATTAACTTAATTATATAATTAAGACATAAAAATTAATTTTTTTTTAACTTAATCATATTATATATATATATATATGTCCGTATAGAGAAGGCTTTGTTAGGAGAGACAACACCCACTTCGATGATGTCTACGCGAGGAGATTAGTCTTCGGCTATCGGCCGGAGATACCCTTGACTCACCAAAAAAATTACCACGACAAAAACAAAAACAAACGGCAATACATGTAAGTTATGGACACTATTTAATCTCAATTTGCGGATAAGAAGCTTCCACGAAATACAATTTTCTAATTAAGCAGATATTAGTGGATGTTTGTGTTGGATATATAAGCCATCATTTGCCCTCATAAGATTATTATTATTATTATTATTATTATTTTTAAAGGTTATATGATGAGGTCTAGAATATTGAATCTGCTACATCATGGAGTATGTCACTTCCTCTTGTTGGTTTAATTTGAAAACATTGACTTCAATGCTTTAATTTAGAGTTTAATTTAGACAGCTTCTAGAATATAATCAAATTAGTGGATTTCTTCAACGTCAATAATTATATACATGCCTTTGTTGACTAATTGGCTCAATAGAATCACTCAGACAAGAATCTCGTTTAACATTAGTAGTATGTGGGAGGAGATACATGTTCATGAATCTTAACAACAACTAACCATTAGAAATTAAAGAAGGTACAAACAAATTAAAATAGCTAGGTTCATTGATTTGGAATAGGACCCAACTTATGATTCTTTTTATCATACACTACGTTCTAAGTGGTGTATGGTATACCACATAAAAAATATATACAAAATTTAATGAAAAATATTTAATATAATAATAAATTATGTATTTTATGTGTATGCATGCCTTTTTGATTTTATTTCTTTTAAATGAGCTATAATCAATTAAATATAATTTCATGATTTGTGTATGATACACCATTTTAAAATTGGTGAATGTTAAAATCCACCTATAAAAGGTTAAAAAAACTTAATAAATAAGAAATATGAATAAATAAAAGATATATAGAATGATACATTTAATTTAAAATAACGTATTATTCATATTTTTTTATTGGTGTATGGTACACCACTTTTAAAGTGATGTATCCTAAAATCCACCCCAAACTTATGTTAGGACTTGAGAATTGGTACACTGGAAAAATATCGATAAATTATTTAAAAAAATAGAAGGATTAAATGACACCGGTGTAACTTACAGATATTCTTACACCGGTTAATAACTATTTGTCGAAGACGTTTTTCACGAAACCCACCGTAAGATTGAAACTACTTATCATATAGATCATGTCTACCAAATTTTACATCATTCCGAAATCGTTTAATAATCACATTAATAGCAATCACACCATGTAGGACCTGTCTTCCTGCTACAAAGGCAGTTTGGTTATGCGAGATTATATCATCCATCACCATTTTCATCCTTTCCGTAAGGATTTTAGCAACGACCTTATATACACAACCCAAAAGGGAAATAGATCTAAAATCGTCTAAGGTAGTAGGGCTGCCAACCTTTGGGATTAAGGTAACAAAGTAAGAGAGAATGCCTTAAGGAAAGGTAGCAACCTCATCAAGCTGCTTATCTCTGATCTCAATTTCATATATTAGGAATTTATTATAAGTAAGACAAGAAGACAGGATAAATTAGATATGGAATTCATATTGAGATAACTAGACACTTCAGATGAGCCTGGTTTTTCCGTATCAATTCCTAAAAAATTGGAGATTATCTAATGAGCATTTGCCATACAAAATTCTGGTTTTTAACAGCAAGACATGATATTAAGTTAGCAGATGCTTCCTGTTATGTGATTCAACACAAGTATCAGTAAATTCATGTGTAAGATGTGTTATTTGCAAATGAATCCATTCAAATTCTTGGATAAAATGGCACCAACAAGATTGTTAATAATGAATTAAAGATCAACACCATTTATGCTAGATGCGATCCACAGTCTAGATGATGATGAACTGAAAACTACCAATTTTGTTTTCAACCAAAAAAAGAGGAGGGCTACAACAAACAAAAGCTCAAATTGCAATCAATTTTGTTTTGAACTGGAATGTTCAACTATGATACAAATTATTAAGTATATTATTAACAACAAAACATTCAAGAACACCAATCAACATCATGGAATTTCCCTCAGAAAAGAAAAAGAACAAGAAAAAAAAGCAATGCTTATGCATTATTAGAAGCTTCTGTCTGCAACTTGTTCTTCCTGTGACTCTTCTTTCACTTCTTCCAGTTCTTCAATTTGATCAATGAAAGTATGCTTGATATGTGATATTTTGGGCCAATATTCTCCATCTTGCGGCTGAAATTTTCTACATAGTCCAGGACAATCCCGAATCGCCAAACTTTCAAGGTTAGTGAGAATATTAGCAGGAAGAGATAGAACCTTTGGACAATTTATCAAAGCAAATGCTTTCAGATTAGTAAGAGTTGTGAGCCACTCTGGAACAACCTCAAAATTTTCACAGTCCATAATTGTTAAGGATTGTAAGGTGTTGGAAGCTTCTTGAAGCCACTTAGGCAAAGTAACTAGCTGTGCCAAATCATCAAACATCACAGTTTTTAACTTCAACTTAGGCAAAGTCACTAGCTCCTTTGACGATTCCAAGTCCAAATTATAACAAGATCCAACAAACAAAGTCTCTAATTCAGGAAACCTTTGGACATCTAGAGGTAAAGACTTCAAACCCTGACAATCAGTAACATTCAAGACTTTCAGAGTAGGGAATTTTACGCCTTCAAACATAGACTCCAGATTATGGCTTGATTCAATACATAAATTTTCAAGAGAATTCAAGCTCGCAATGTCGTTGCTAGGCAAAACTGATTGTTTTGTTGTTATCTCCAATTGTCGGAGACTGATCAATCTTTTTATTCCTTTGGGCAACTCTTCAAGCTTTGTGCATCCATCGAATATAAAATATTGCAAATTTTGCAACTTGCAAATAGAATCTGGGAGTATCTTTAAATTTGTATTTTTTGAAATATTGAGATACCTCAAGTGTGCCAACCTAACAATGGACTTGGGTAAAGTCTCAAATGTTGAACGATGTAAATTCAAATATCGCAAGTGTTTGTACTTTGACACCCACCTATCTAATAAAACTTCATTGTTGGCTCCTGGAAATTGCAAAGTTCTCAAGCCCGCTGATTTTGAGGTGGAAGATTGGTTGACAATAACATTTTCAGCAAAGGACAAATGTCGAACGATCACAGGCATATTTTGATTTTGGGAATTCACATATAAACACTCGTCTTTTGCAACAAACAGGGCAAGATCATGCACCAAATCATGTATTCTAAAATAATATACCGTGCCAAAGTGGACAAAATCTTCAATGAATGATCTTGACTGTAGTTCATACAAATACTGATCTGCAACATCTTCTAGTGTCTTATTTTTTTTTGGCGACGGAAGGAGACCAAGTGCTCCCCACAGCGTAGTTACGTCAAAACTATTAAATGGATAGTCTTTTCGGTAAAGGGAAAACAAAGCAAAACATTGCCTCAAATAGGAGGGCATAAGATCATAGCTTAACTTAAGTGCCGGTAAAATGTCATCTTTTTCTTGTGGTAAGCTCCAAATCTCATTGTCCCTCACATGTTCCCACTCATCTGCATCAAATTTTGAAAACAATAAACTTCCCAATGTTCTCACTGCCAATGGAACCCCTCCGCATTTTTTCACAATGTCTCTCCCTATAGTTACCAAATGAGGATACTTACCCTCTTCACCTTCTTTGAATGCCCACTTGACAAATAGAGACAGTGAATCCTCTAAGGAGAGACCTTCTAAAACCAGAGAAGGATCTGTCCCCATCAACGAAGCAATCGAATGACTACGTGTAGTCACCAATATTTTGCTTCCTCTATCTGCAACCTGTATTAAATTTCGCAACTCAATCCACTTAACACGATCTTCGTTCCACACATCATCCAAGACGAGTAGGAACTTTTGACCAGCAAGTTTGTTTTTTAGGTAATTTTGCAGTTGCTGGACATCTAAATCTTTTAAATTTTGATGGTGAGCGAAACTATCATCTGAAACAGATTCCTTAGTAGAATTGATGATTTTTATAATTATCTGTTTAAAATCAAATTCATCAGAAACACACACCCACATCTTGGATGCAAAGTGACCTTGGATCCTCTTATCATTAAACACAAACTTTGCAAGTGTAGTCTTTCCCAACCCTCCAAACCCCACAATGGGAATAACAGAGAGACATTTATCATCATTATTAGGAGTATCATCATGCATCAAAAGTTGTATGATCTTTTCTCTATCATGATCCCTTCCAATTACATCTGAATCAACAACATGTGAGTAAGTCATTTCTCTCCTATGCACAACACGCCTATCAACTTCAATTATGTGAAGACCAAACTTATGCCTATGAGCAGCAACCTTATCTAATCTCTTGTTGACATCTTTGATTTGTTGAGCCATTCTATAACGGAAAACAAGAGGATTAGAGGTTGAGAAAAAGTGAGATACCTTGGTTCTGGTGGTGCCATGAGCTTTGACTACTTGCTTTCGCAAGGCTTCACACTCAAATTCATCAAGCACGTTTTCAGCATCAGAGAAGACATGTTTGATCTGCTTCAACCATTCCCTGATCTCATGATTCTGCTGCTGCTTTTGTTCAGCATCCAACAACACAGTCTTAATGTAAGATAGAGTCTGTTTAAGTTCTTGAAGTCTGTCATATACACCCAACACATGAGAAGCTTCTTCATAAGTGCGTGAAGCAATCTTCGTTATGAGTGACTCTGCAATACTGAACAGAAATGTTTCCGCCATTGTTGTAAAGGCAAAATGAAAACAAACAAAACAGAGATGTGAAGCCAATCTGTTTTACATTGCTGCTTCAATTATTGGTTAGTCCAAGTTGGATTCAATTATTTTTTATGTGTGACCTGTTCCAAGTCTTCGTCAATAGAAAAGATGGAGTTTTTTATTTTTTATTTTTTATTTTTATATTAGAGATGGAGACTTTTCATTGCAACTTGTGCAACGTCCAAAGTTGTCGGTTCACTGTGATTTTTACTCACTCCGTTCTATTAAGACATACTCTCTCTTTTTCTAGGGAAAAAAAAAATATGAGTAATATTAAATTCTCCTACAAATTCTTATTTTAATAAGTGTTATATATCTTTTAAAAAATAAAAGTTTAATGAGAGATAAAAGTCACTTATCAAAATTAAGTAGATAGGAAGATTTGTAGAAGAATATAATAAAGGGATTTAATATTTTTCAAAAATCATAAATAACAAAAAAAAGTGTTGACATTAATATAATTCATTGATTTTTAAATAAATAACAATTTTTTTACAAGTTTATCCTTATATAAGTTAAACTCCTCTTCTTATATCACTTAAAATTAAACTTAACTATATCCACATTAATTAAGAGTAAAATTGAACAAATATAATAAATACTTTTCGTTTTTGTAACAGTTGCTTATAAAAGAAACATTAATTTTTTTTTTTGTTTATGTGCTTATAAAAAGGGATGGAGGAAATATTTTCTTATTAAAATAATTTTCACTTAAGTCATTGAGTTAGTAAGGGTGGTTCACATAAGTCCCTAAATTGTATTGATGTATGGTACTACCTTAAAATTGTGGAGTATCATACACCATTTCTATTTGTAGTAAAGAGTATGGTACACCCAAACTTATTGGGTGTACCCTAAAATGACCCTTCACATAGGTCCTTGAGTTGTACAAAAGTTTATTTAAGTTATTGAGATTGCCAAATATTTATTCACTTAGATTCCTGAATTTTGATAATATAATCTTAGGGACCAAGTGAGCTACTTTTGCAAACTCAGGGACCTAAGTGAATAACATTTGATCTCAGGGACATAAGTGAACTACTCTCGCATACTCAAGCACTTGAGTGGATCTTTGTGCAACTCAGGGGCCAATATGAACTACTCTTATAAACTTAAAGACTTATGTAAACTAATCTTACAAATTCAATGGCCTAGGTAGTGCTTCACTCTATTTTTTCCTTAATTTAATTAATTAATTTATAATTAATATGAATTAATAGTACTTACCAGCTGTGGCGGAGCTACATATATTAGAGAGTTATGCGATACCATCAACTTGAATAATTTACGATTAATAAAATTTTGTATTTTGCAACTCCTACACCTATACTTTTGAACCTCATAGACTTAAATTTTTATATTTGATTCCTTAATTTCATACATTTAGTTTAATTTGTATGTCATTAAATATATACTAAAATTTATCTTAAACTTCCAAGTACATAATTTTTCATCTTTGTAAAATTAATCAAATCGATATTCACAATAGAGGTTATTATGAAAATTTATATACTCTATGGTGTAGAAGGAAACGAGTTGATCGATAGAAGCCAAACTACACTCAAGAGATTAGTCTTATACTACTATCTGTTAAGGCATGTGAAACTTGCCAGCTTCACCTTGTGACGTTCAAAGATTGGTTAGTGTCAAGATTAATGCTCTAGTTAAGAATATCTTTTTAGTCTTTATCATCTATATTATTTCTTATATTGATTATATTTACCTTAATGCCTCCCCTTTAGTTACAAGATCGTTTGTGCTACCAAACTCGATAATCAGTTTATTTTATCTAAGGATTTTAAACTTTGGGTTGTTATATAACCTATCAGGTGTGGGGCTCATAAAGGCAAGAGATCCATTAGAAAGTTTGGTTTATCTGCACCCTTTTATTTAATATTTGATTAGGATATGGATTTAGATTCTTTCGTATATTTTCCTTTAGAGATAAATAAAAAGAAATATACAATATGTATTACATAAAGAATGATGTTGGTCTTATTATTATTTTGATGTGTTTATGTTTATGATAACATAATTAAACACTTCAAGAATTCCTTGAAATAGCCGCAAAAGACTTAAGTCGGCCTCGAAACTGACGCTAAACCAACGCAAATTTTTCAGGAAACCTACGGCTCTTTTGTGACAGAATTGCGTTGGCTAAGCTGTCGCTAAATTTTATGTTGGCTAAAATCAATGCAAAACAGAAAAACATTTCGCGCCAAGCATCGCAAGAGGTGAGTTGACGACTAACAAAGCCCACGCTAATGAGGATCTTCAATCGCTCGAACCATGTGTTAGGTTAGTGTCGGCTTATGTGCAAACTTATTAGCGTCTAGCGACGGCCAAAGGCAACACTATTCATGAATAAATGCACTTGATTGCGGCGACCCTTCTCCCTTATTTTCCTTTCTTCTTTATTTTTCCTCTCTTCCTCTCCCTATAACCACCATTGATCTCCACCCTCTAGCCACCATTGAACCTCGTTATGACAACAACCACAATTCTTCTCTCTCTTGGTTGGTTCAACCTTTCCCTATCTCTCTCTATTATTTACTCCTTCTTCTGCCGTCACCCCCACCACAACGCCACTACCACCATGCCACCACTAGTCAGGGTTCTTTCTCTCTCCAATTTATTTAATTTTTTAATTTGTAGGTGACTAAGCTGTTAATGTATAGGTTAGTATTTCTTAGTAACCTATTTAAGTTCTAATTAGTATTTTTTTAGTGTGAATTTAGTGTCTGGCATTGTAATCTATAATGTTTTTTTTATTAAGTGTTAATCAGTATTGCCTTAAATGCTACTTACAATATGTTGTTAATTTGATTTTATAGAGATTGCACTATCTTTCATTTTGGAGCTTTTAGCGTGGAGCATATGGTTAGGATTTTGGGGTATGTACTTAACCACTTATGAGGAATTATTGTATAAATGAAATTACACCCTAAGTAGGTGAGTGTTAATGGACAAGTGAGATCTTGATGAAATGCTAAGTATCAGGATGTTGGTGGTGTACTATTAATATATAGCTTCTTAATCAGGAATGATAAACCACGTATAAAACATGATATTAGCGTGCATTCAAATAAAAAGCTTAATTAACACATATATTAAGTAACTATTAAATAAGAGTTAAAAATAGGCTTAATCGTTACTGAGTCTATCTATCATGTGAATATGATGCTTGCTAATGAAGCTCAGATACTGTTAAAAATGACTTATTGGACTTAGCTCATTCATAAAAGTCAAACTTAATGGGAGAATTGTCCAAATATACTTTTCAATTTTATTCTTTGTTTTTATTTTTTATTTTATGTATATGTTTAACAAAATAGAGAGAAGAAGGAGGTAGAGAAAAAATTAGTGATTTTGTGTTAAAGGAGAATAGAGATTTTATATAATACTATTAATAAGTTTTACTTATTTTCAGTGTTTGCTATACGAATCTTTGAAATATGAGAATAGAATGAAAATAAAGAATTTTATATCACAATCATTCATAAAAATAATAATACAAATGTAAAAATAAAACGACCTTACATATCCAACTTTTTTTTGGGTAGAATTACATATTTGATATTTATGTGAAAATTCACGATATATGCCTTGAATTTGCTTTAATCTCTCCCATATTTGTTGATTGTTTGCTATCTTTCAAGGCAATTCCTTGAAATTCGGATAGTTGTTGGGTGAATAATTTCTAGTGGTAGTTTTAAGTCATTTTACTAATTTCTATGGTATTTTGTGTGTTTGAATTTAAATGACAACAATCCTCATTTTATTTCTCTTGATTTGGATAGGAAAAATTCACCAATTGGCTTTGAAGATGAAAGGATGAATCATTAGAAGTTTTTGGATGGCATAAAGATAAGAAAAAATGAGAGTTTGCTTATTACTAGGAGAGCGCTTAAGTGCCCAAAACAAAGCGTCTTAGCTCCCAAATAAGTACCCATGTTGTGCCACCAGAGTGCTTAGGTACCCAAATAGAGCGTCTGAGCGCCCAGTTTACATGCCTAGACGCTCTGAAGATCCCCGTTTTGTCTTTTTGGCATTATATATATAGAAGGGCCTTCCTAGGTCAAAGATTCAATCATTTTTTAGGATTCCAAACCCCTCAAAATCCTAATTAGAGATGGAAGGGAGGGCAGTCACCATATAGACACTTTGAAGCCCTATTTTTGTTCATCCATGGAATTTGGAGGAGGAAGGAAAAGCATCAATCACCAACTTCTCTTCATCTTCATGGAGTTTCTTCTATTCCTTCTTCTTTTCTATGTTTTTAATTTTTTCTTCATATTTGATTGAACCCTCGTTGCATTTGAGAATTATGTAATTTGATTGTTGATAAAGTTTTAACCTTGATTTAGTTATTCTAAACTAATTTCTCTTGTTTGAGTATCAATTGCTATCTTAATACTTTTAAATGCTAGATCACCATTCAAATTATGTGTTGGTTCATGTTTATGTTTGAAAATAGTGAGATATGAGTATGCTTCTGTTAATTGTTGCCATGAATGTTGTTAGTTTAGGAATAATGTCGATAAACAATGTTATATATGCATGTAGTTTTGATAATTTCTTAATCTTTAATGCTTTCTTTTTTTTATTTTGGAGAGTCAAGCAATTGATATTTGAAGTTATGCCAGAGGGTTAATGAGTCAAGAAATTGGTCCTTAACTAGTCTAGTGAATTTGATCATCAACAAAACAATTGGGATTATGATAACAAAGTTAAGGGTAATTCAAATAGTGCTTTTCCTATGAAGTACCCGAATTCATAATTAAATGAAATCAAAACCTTAGTGTGTTCATCTTTATTTTGCCTTCTAGGTGTTTGTTAAAATTCCTAAAAGAAAAAAGATACAAAAAAGATTTTATTATTTTAATTGCATGTTATCATGTTTCCCTTATCTTCATCATTTGTCCAAATAGTTATGTAACTTGAAAAGTAATACTTAGAACATAATTCCTGAGTAGAATATCGGATATTTACACCGTTGTTATTATTTACAATGAACTGGCATGAGAATTTTAATTTGGTTATTATTCTAGTCCACGCGAGACATTATAAGAGACACATTGATGACAATATATATTTTTTTTATGTATGACACATAAGGAGCATGTAGAGATGTCAACATTATATTTAACGAATCGCAACCTGCTACTTTTTGCCATTACCTTCAACACGTGTGGTTTGAGTGCATTTATAGTTAACTAACCTTCCAAGACGTTGAATATATAAGTGGTTTGTGTGCTTTTACTTTGAATGCATTCGGTAACCATTGAATGAATTACAGAGATATTAGTTCACAAAAAGTAAACAAATACTAGTTCACAACTATTAAGGGAAAACTCATCAACAATGTAGTTCACAAAATATTAACAAAACCATAAAAAAACAAACATCGTTTGACACTTATTTGTGGTGTTCAAAGCTTTCTCTTCATCTTGCTCTATTATTCTTCTTATGCTTCCTCCGACTCTTATGGTTTGCCAATGCCAAGGTGTTTGATATGCGATATTTTAGGCCAATACTCTCCAACTTGTTGCTGCCATTTTTTACATAGTTCTGGACAATCTGCAACGATTAAACTTTGAAGGGTAGTGAGATGATGGATGTTATCAGGAAAAGATAAAACCTTTGGACAATCTACTATGATGAGGGTTTTCAGATTAGTCATAGTTGACAGCCACTCCGGAAGTACCTCGAGATTGTTGCAGTGCATAATTATCAATGAATGTAAAGAGTTGGCAGCTTCTTGAAGCCACTGAGGCAAGGTCACTGCCAAACTCTCAAACCCAACACACTTTAACTTCAACTTGGTGCTTTCTTCATCTTGTCCCTTTGACAGGAAGTCCAAATTATCGCAATCTTCAATGAACAAAGTCTCTAACTCAGGAAAACACTTAACATCCAATGGTAAATATTTTAGATGTCGACAACTAGTTAAGTCCAATGTTTTAAGACTAGGGAACTTCACCCCTTCCAACGCAGACTCCAGATTTTGGCTTGATTCAATACATAGATATTTTAGGGAGTTCAATTCGGCAATCTCTTTGTTAGGCAAAACAGATTGCTTCGTGGTTATCTCCAAATGTTGGAGATTCATCAGCTGGCTTAATCCTTTGGGTAAGGATTCAAGCTCTATACATTCTCCAAGAATCAATCCTTGCAAATTTTGTAGCTTGCAAATTGAATTTGGGAGTCTCTTGATATATCGATTGTCCATAAGATTAAAATATCTTAAGTGTTTTTAACTTACCAATAGAGTGGGGCAAAGTCACAAATGTTGAATTTCTTAAATCCAAAACTCGTAAGTATTTGTACTTTGACACCCAAGTATTCAATAAATCTTCACTGTTGGCTCCTACAAATCGTATGGTTCTCACATCTATTGATTTTGAGGTTGAAGATTCACTGGACAAAATATTTTCCACAATAGACAAGTGTTGAACATTTTGAGATATATTTTGATTCAAGGAATTCACATGTAGGCACTTGTCTTTTGCAACCAACAAGGCAAGATCATGCACCAAATCATGTATCTTAAAATAATATACGGTGCCAAAGTTTAGAAAATCTTGAAGAAAGGATCTTGACTGTAGTTCATACAAATATTCATTTGCAACATCTAATAGTATTTTATTCTTTTGAGTTGGCTTAATGATACCAAGTGCTCCCTAAAGTAAAGTTACCTCGTAACTTTCAAATTGATAATCCTTTGGATAAAGGGAAAACAAGGCAAAACATCGCCTCAAATAAGACGGCATGAGATCAAAGCTTAACTTAAGTGAAGGTAAAATGTCATCCTTTTTTTGTGGTAAGCTCCAAATTTCATTGTCCCTCACATGTTCCCACTCATTTGTCTCAAATTTTGAATACAATAAACTTCCTAATGTCCTAATGTTCTCACTGTCAATGGAACCCCTTTACATTTTTTCACAATTTCTTTCCCAATATTTACTAAATGTGAATACTTTTTCTCTTCCCCTTCTTTAAATGCCCACTTGACAAAGAGAGCCAACGAATCATAGAGATCTTTTAATATGTGAGAAGGAATGGTCTCCATCATCGAAGCAATTGAATGACTACGGGTAGTTATCAAGATTTTGCTTCCTTCAACACCAACATGTATTAAATCCCTCAACTCAACCCATTTAACACGATCTTCGTTCCACACGTCATCTAAGACGAGTAGGAACTTTTAACCGGCAAGTTTGTTTTTGAGATAAATTTGTAGTTGTTGGAGATCTAAATCTTTAAAATTTTGTTGGTGGGTTATAGCATCAACAAAAACAGATTCATTAGCAGAATTGATGATTTTTATAATTATTTGCCTAATATCAAAGTCATCAGAAACACACACCCACATCTTGGATGAGAAGTGACGTTGGATCCTCTTATCATTAAACACAAACTTTGCTAGTGTGGTCTTTCCCAACCCTCCAAACCCCACAATGGGAATAACAGAGAGACATTTATCATCATTATTAGGAGTATCATCATGCATCAAAAGTTGTATGATCTTTTCTCTATCATGATCCCTTCCAATTACATCTGAATCAACAACATGTGAGTAAGTCATTTCTCTCCTATGCACAACACGCCTATCAACTTCAATTATGTGAAGACCAAACTTATGCCTATGAGCAGCAACCTTATCTAATCTCTTGTTGACATCTTTGATTTGTTGAGCCATTCTATAACGGAAAACAAGAGGATTAGAGGTTGAGAAAAAGTGAGATACCTTGGTTCTGGTGGTGCCATGAGCTTTGACTACTTGCTTTCGCAAGGCTTCACACTCAAATTCATCAAGCACGTTTTCAGCATCAGAGAAGACATGTTTGATCTGCTTCAACCATTCCAGTGTATAAGACGATGAAAGGGTTGTTAGTGGATCATTTTATATTTTAAGAGGATTTAAATATACTTTTGGTTGTTATACTTTTCATTTATTTAGGTGTTAGTTTTTATAGTTTTAATATTATGGTTTTGGTATTCACACGTTTTATTTTGTAGAGGAATTGGTCTCTTCTTGTTATCTTATAGTAACGGTAAGGACTAATTTCTTAACGAAATAAAATTGCTAGGACTAAAACCAACATTTTAAACTAATATAGGAATTAAAATTTTGATTTTCATCCCTACTTTATGTTTAGTTTGGTTTTAGCTCATGTACTTGACACTCTTGAAGTTTTAGTTACTATACTCTAATTTAAAATATGCTTTTATTGTCGATATTAATAAAATAGACTAAAACCTACTATGGATAAAAGTATGGGATTAAAACTAAAATTTTTAAAGGATAAGAACTAAATCATAAATAAGTACAAAGTATAGGAACCAAAGTCATATTTAAATTTTTTTAGGAAGCACTCTGTAAACTGATTTTCTTGTATTTTAACAAAGTCTTGCAATTCACATTGCAAAACAAAGAAAAAATACATCGTTTAGTCTCCTACTTTGTAGGATTTGTACACTTCAATCCTTAACATAAGCTGAGAGGCCAAATAAGTTTTAACTTTGTTAAATGTGATGCACATCTATCTCTGGAGTTAGTTTATTGTTAATGCCACTAACAAAATTTCAACATAACACGTTAAATGCCACGTAGAATCTATTAATAACAAGGAACTAAAACATTGAATCCTAAACTCGTGGAAGAACCAGCCTCATCTCTGTGAAATCCCTAAATCCCCAAATTCCAAATTTAATTCCCTAAATCTCCAATCCATAATCCAGCCTTCTCCTCTCTTAATCTTTTAGCCTTGCGCTCGTAGGAGACCCAAAATTCAAAAATCCCCAAACCGTAGACTTAGTTCTGAAATCTCCTCTTTGAATCTATGTCCTTGAACTTTTATGGTAGAATATAGGGATTTAATTGAACGTTTTATACTAAACCAAAGATTTATTTGCATCGTTATTTGCAACTTTAAGAATTTTCTGAATATTTTATAACATGTTTACATAGAGACTATAATGAACTTTATTGAAGAATATAGAAACTTAAGTGAACATTTTATACCAAACCTAAGAATTTATTTGTAACGTTATTTAGAATTTGAGGAACCTTTCTAATCTTTTTATATCAAGTTTCAAATAAGTTTTCTCGGGTTTATAACTAGAGTAAGGATTCAAGGCACATTACAACTCAATTTTAATTTCATAACAACTTAATATCAAATTATTTTAACTAGAAGTAAATTACATATCCTTAAAATACCTAAAGCCTAATTACATAGTATTTTAAAGCCCTAACTTCTCAAGAACAAGAAGAAGAACAGGGAAGAAACTATAACTTCTCAATAATACAAAGAAGGTAACAAGCAAAAATTGGGGAAGAAAATGCTTGAAGAACAACTAGAAATTATGGTTTTAACGTTTCACGTTGCACTTCTGTTGACACTGTTGGCATTTGGCAAAAAAAAAAACCTAATACTAAAGACTTATTTGCATCACATCTCACAAAATGAAAAATGTATTTATATCATGTTGAACATTAAGAATTAATGTGCACAAACCTTACAAAATGAGAAACCAATATGCCACTTCACTTGCAAAATAAATATAAAGATTTAAAGACTAAAGTCATTCTTTTTTTTATCAAGTCTTTTTCTAGATAATGCAATGCTATACACGTCCAAACAAAAGTCGCTCAGGTTTCACATCTATGTATAATTGAATAATATCATTGATAAATTTAAGATTTTAAAAAATAAAGGTTTAATTGCAGCTTTTGTACTTTTATTTATATTTTGGACCGTTTTGGTTCTTCTTGTTTTTAAAACGGGTAATTTGGGTTTCTCCCTTAGTTTTTGTTTTAAATTAGTTGTAGTTTTAAGTCAATTTAGTAACAGTTTTCTCCAAATAATTAATAATAGAGAGAACAAAATCATTTACAGATATTATATTTTCCAAAAAATATTAATGTAGTGATAACTTTCCTCCAAATTAACTATAAGTTTCAAATCGTTTACTAACAATAATTATGAGAAAAATTGTAGTTAATTAATAATTTTATGAAATACATTTTATCATTAAACGATTTGAGTTCATCATGGCACTAAAATTGATTAAAAATCAGGGCTAAATTATAAGCAAAAACTAGCGGAGAAACTAAAGTCACCTATTTTTTAAATAAATAGAACTAAAATCACCTATTTAAAACTCAAAAGTCAAAATCATCAAAAATGAAAATAAAAAGGATCAAATTTACAATTAAGAAAAAACTAAACTTTTCACTAGGTATTTTAAACAAGGGGCGGCCCCTCGGAGAAAAAAGGGAAGGAATACCTGACTTTTCCAAACGTTTGAAGAGTCAAAGAAGCTAAGGAGTGTTTGGTTTGTATTTTCATTTCCTGTTTTTATTCTCTATTTTTTATTTTCTGAAATTTTATAAAGGGAAAACTGAAAAATGCTGAAAACAGAAATTCTGAAATTTAGGAAAAACTGAAAATGCTGAAAACAGAAATTTTCTGTTTTCAGCATTTTCAATTTTTCCTCTGTAAAATTTTAAAAAATAGAAAACAGATTAAAAACGGAAAATGAAAATAGAAAATAAAAATGCAAACTAAACAACCCTAAGGGATCTTAACTGGATTGTTGAGATGATTGCGACAAGAAAATATGCATTATCCCAAAAAGGTGATGATGGTTCAAACTTGTAACATTATTATTAATTATTATTAATCCCTTGTTGCAACAATAATTTCCACCACTTGGTTTGATATAAAAATATTAAGGTGGTTAGATGTTGTTTGTATTCCTCCGTTAGAATGCAAAAACCACGCAGAAAAAAGGACCTCTGATCAACTAGTAACCTAGCTTTAGGAATAAACACTGATTGTTCTTATTACCAAAAAAAAAAAAACAGTGATTGTTCTCCATTAATTTTCTTTTAGATATAGTATAACTTTGGTTTAAAGGTAAAATAATGTTCTTACATAAATAATGACGATGGTCTTATTATTATTTGTTGTGTTTATGTTTATGATAACATAATTAAACACTTTAAGAATTTCTTGAAATAGTTACACAAGATTTAAGTTGGCCTCGAAATCGAGGCTAAACTGGTGCAAATAGCTTGGGAAACCGGTGGCTTTTTAGCTAGGGAATTGTGTCCAGTAATGTTAGATAGATGAGATACTGATGAATTGTTAAGTGTCATGGTGCTGATTGTTTGATTTTAATATACCTTGTAATTTGTAAAAGTTAATAATTGATTATGGAATGTCTATATCTTAGAGGTTAAGATGTAAAATTTAAAAAATAAAAATAAGAAAATTGGAAAATGTTCATATATTAGCAATGTGAGCTTAGAAGTGTCAAGTAATACATATATGTCGACTCAAAGCGTTGAATTAATAAAAAAATATTATTAAATACCAATAAAAAGGTGTCAAACATATGAAGTATCAAATTAAAGGAGTGACGGTATCTTGACACCGATGACATGTCAACTAAGAAAAGTGTCAACACTTTATAGTTACTAACAAAAAAAAACAAATATACTCCTAACTAATGCTGGCAAAATGGGTCTTGGTCCAGGGGCTAGTCCAACCCGGTCCCATATTTTATCCAATGGGTCAGCCCTTACTTTTACAAAAATAAAATTGGCCCTGATAACTTGGTTCTTAATTAGTTAAGGCTGGGCCAAAAAACGAAGCTGGCCTTGAAACATTAAATACTAGTATAAAGTAGAATAAATACTGTAAAGCAAATTAAATTCTTCTTCCAGTGCTCCATTTTTGACACATATTGGACTACAAAGATTTTTCTGATCTGTAATAAACTTCAAAAATAAAATGCGAGAAAAATAACGCATCAAATTTCGTGAAAAAACTCAATAAAATATTAATATGTATATTTTATAAAAAAAATTGTGGACGACTCTGTTAACATGTGGTAGGGACTAAGGGTTTATACGGCTACATTGGGATGATTTATTTATATATGTTCTTAATTTTGTTTCATATATTTTTTTAGTAAGATAGATTATATTGTTAATTTTAACTAGTCGTTGTTTAGACTCGAATTTAATTAACCCTAAATTTGAAGAATTATTTGAATCTAACTAAGATTGGGTGAACGAAAAATGTAGATGAGTTGAACTACTAAATTTTAGTTATTAATACAATTTGACAAATATTATTAATTTTTTAATTGTACAGATCAATAATTGATATTAGATAATAATCATAATGGTAATTTATGTTTGAGGTTTAACGAAGGTTTAACGACGTATAACTTAGGATTCAAATTGAACAAGCGATTTATATTCCTCATACATATGGTGCTTCTTTGTACTCGTTTATGTCTCTTTAAGACGTTAAGCAACTACGTTCCGACGAACGTTATGTTCAGTTTTATTTCCGAGCAACGGTTTTAATATATATATATATATTAAACAAAAAATTTGTATATTTTTTTTTTAACTTGATTTGGCTTTGACCCTAGCCCCAATCCACACGATGGATTGTGTATATGAAAAAAATTGACCCTCATTTTTAACCCTGACTCTATGACCTTTTGGCTCGCAGGGCTAAGAATCTATGAGCTTATTTCAATTCTATGACCTTTTGGCCCTAACCCTACTTTGTCAGAGTAGAGCTGGACTAAATGGCTCATTTTGACAGCTCTACTCCAAACCCTACCATTTATGGTATCTGTATAGAATTCTACAAGTGAGAGCATCTTACCTTCATCTTAGTCATGCTTTTATTTTAGTTTGTAAAATTGTAAATTAAAGCATGCAATTCCTTAGACTCTTAGATTGGTTTGCAACTAGTAAGGTAAACAATTATTTGTCTCTTGAGATAGGATTTGAAAATCAACAACTAATTTGGTGAATTTGTTGGGAACCGTTTGGTAAAAGCCACAAAATCTCATATTTTAGGGAATATCAGTACAAATGTAGGTAAGCAATTAGAAATGTTAGGTGTGGGAATTTTCAAGTGATGTTGTGATGGGAGGCAACTAACTCAAAAAGCAATATATTATATTATAAAATATTAATGTACATAACACAAAAGTGTTTAACCAGAGCAATCAAATGAGCTTGTCACCACACACCACATACATACACTCTAATCAATCACTTAAAGACACTCAAATTGTTTTGTTTTTTTTTTTTATTCCATATATTATGATACATATCTTTCTTTTTTATCCCTCTTGCACCCTTAATTAAAAAAGAAAAGGGTCTCTTTATAGACTTTGGCATCTATTATGCTCATATTTTTCTCTCTTTTTATTTTTGGTATGGCTGAAAAAAAAATTCTAATTAAAGGGGTTTGAAATTATATATAAAAAAATATTAAACAGCTTTGAAGAAGGATTTTTTGGAAGGGGCTCTTCCAACTGCTCTCATAAGACTAGCAATCTCAAGAACCCTAGCCACTTTGGTTCCCCTTTTAGCCTCTGCTGATGCTCTTCTCTCCTCTGCTTTTCTATGAGCTTTTGCTATGTCATTTTGCATTTTCTCCAATGCTCTTGCTCTTTTGTCCTCTAGTTTCCTCTGCACAATTAATTGGTGAGATTTTTGGTTCATGATGAGCAAGAAATAGTAATCATCACTTTTTGTCTGAGCAGAATCCAATCAGAATCAGGTTTAAACGAGTTTGGACAAGTTTTTCAAAAAGTGCTTATAAAAATACGTAATCATTTAAATTTACGTAGAAGTCATGTGATTTATTGAAAAAGGTCTAGTCAAACTCAGGAGAAAATTAGAGTTTGTTTGGAACAGTTTTGATTTTTAGTTTTTAAAAATTGCATTATAAAACAATTTTCAGAAACAGTTTTTAAAAAAACTGAGAGGAGTTTTCAATACAAGTTTGTGTGTAAATTCAGAAAACTGAAAACTGAAAACCAAAACATGTTTTAGATGTTTTGGTATTTTAGTTTTTAAATACTGAAAAACAAAAACTGTTCCCGAAAACTGTTTTTGAAAACTCGACTGTCAAACGAGTTTTTTAGTTTTCTGTTTTTAAAAATAGAAAACTATTTTCAAAAAGAGATATCAAACAAGCTCTTAATAAAATTGGTCGTTCATTTCTTATTTAGTCGTTAAATATGTTAATGACCGAATTAATGATCAAAGTAGCTAGTAATATCATGTTTAACAACTAACAGTCTTTTTTTTTTTTCATTAAATCACTAAATTTTATTTTTAATGACTATAAATATTGGCAGAAAAACTATTTCAAGCAGCTTTTTGAAAAAAAAATTGAGATATTATAAAAGCTTATCTAACAGGCTGATCTTTAAATTTAGTATAGCTTATGATATTATTATTTATATAAAGGACAAAAAATGTACTATTACAAACACTTGTTGAAAAGCTATGAAACCATCTGAGTCAATGGTTTGTTTTACTTCTATGGCCACTTAATTAAGTTGAAATTAACATGAAACCAAATCATTGGAAAACTTGTTAATTACTTGCTTGATAGTGGGTAACACCAACATATTTTCACCCTTTTTAAATTTTTTTTGCTATCAATGTAAAAGTACCTTCAATAATAAGGCAATAAGTGCTCAAAATATGAGCCCTTTTCACATCATTAAGTTACATTCACTTCTAAAAAAATGTGTTGTTTATAGATATTGATTTCAACTTGATGATGATTTTGCTTCAAATTGCAAATACAAAGAAAAGACAAACAGTAAAAGATGAAGGGGCGTTCTGTTGAAGAATTAGGATCTTATTAATCTCAATTCAACTTATGATATTCGTCAATTTTAGCTTGCCATGGTTAGTAAAGTTAAAGATTAAAATTGCACAATTCAAAATTAAAAGATTAAAATTATATAATTAATTAAATTAAAAGATCAAAAATATAATTAAAATTTTGACTTTTTCACTTATCACAACTTTTAGTTCACTCCCTTTTTGATTCCTCAACAACCATGGGAAAATAATCCCCCACCTTTTCCTCACAGATAAATCTATCGTTAAGAATAATAATACTATTATAATAATAATGAAACAATCATAAGGGCACCCACTTCCTAGCTAATTTTATTCACTCTTTCTTTAATTTCAAAATTAACCTTAATCATGTGTTGATTGGATTGGTGGTACGGTCAATCAATTTTATAAGAAGAATCATTTTAGTCTGAGATTAATCACATACATACACACACAAAAAAAGGTAACAAGCAAATAACACCAAGAGGGGCAATGTATTTTTATTTTATTTTATTTTTACAACTAGCGAGTTGTAAAACCTAAATAATGGTTGTGCAATTATATTTGTAGAAAATAAGTCTCAGGTAGCTTATCTCACTTTTCACGGTACGGTTTAAATATAAAGTGATGTATCATTTTGATCCTTAACTTTGTGAGGAGAAGTCATTTTGGTCCATGACTTTGTTCAGATAAGTCACTTTAACTCCTGACTTTGCAAGTCACTTTAGTCTCTAGATTATAAGAATATTCATTTTTATCGCTGACTTTCAGGAACTAAAATGACCGATAATAGTGGAAGTCAGGGACTAAAATGAACTATAAAATGTAAAGTCAGAGACTATTTTGATATATAATTCATTAATAAATACTTATTGAGCTACTTCTTATATTGTCAATTAGTTTTGTGATGAAACCTTAACATGGTATCAGAGAGCCAGAGCCCAACTTCTCTCTAGTTTATATGGGTCTCTAATACCCTGCGCCAAGGATGGCAGACTTGGTTTGAGAAAGAACGTTAAAAATAAGTCTCATATCACGTACCTCACTCTTCACTGTATAATTTAAATATCTATTAAACTATTCCTTATATTGTCAATTAATTTTGTAAGAGAACCTCAACCGTATTTTTTCAACACCAAGGGAGGAATGGGTTGAAGTCTCTAGAACTAATTCCTTATACTAGCTTTTATGTCACCAATTTAGACAAAGTAATTTATTTAAATTACTATTTCCTTCTCGTATTATTTATCGTTTAACTTTTTACCTACGGTAATTAAGTATTGGCATAGAGAAATGTTATGTTACCTCAACTTTCTTCATCCAAGAAGTAGCTTTCTGAACCTGCGCGCTCTCCCATCCATGGATCACTGCATCTTCTCTCTTAAACCTGTTATTAATCTTCGCAACCTTCGCGTTCTGCCACGCCGATATCTTCGCATCAACCTCCTCCTTCTTCACCCGTTCAACTGACACGTGATCATCTTCCCCGGCAGCACGTGACGCCGCCGGTAGATGAACAGGCTCATCCAAAGGGTACTGATTACTATCGGGAACAATCGCCAACGGATTCGTCTCTTCAATCATCAAATCCTCTTCTCGAATCCTCCCCAAATTGTTATTGTTATTGTTGCTGTTGTCGTCGTTGTTTAGTCCTCCTCGTTCGCTGTTACGAGTAGGACTAGTGTTGGGGTTAATAGTTGATCCGGCGAGAACCAGAGCGTTGAATTCTCTACTTATGCTCGTGAAATTCTCGCTTTCCGTGCTGGCTATCGATAGAGAAGAGGACCTGTGGCTGTGTGTTTCCCAGGGCTCTCTCCGACGGCCGCGGTTCGCCGGTGGTGGTGGTGGGCGCGGTGGGGTTAAGGCGTGGATTTCTCGGATTTGTTCGTCTTCCTCTGACGATCCATGTGGCCTAGTGGAAGTTGAAACAATTGAATTGTTCATCATGGCAAAAAAGTTGTGTTGTGAGAGTGTGAGAACTTTATTTTTTTTTTCTTGTTGTGCTAATGCTCTGTTTTGGAACAGAGTGAAGGAAACAGAGTGAAGGGATTTCGTTCAAGTGTTTTGCCTTTTTTTTTTTTTTTTTGAGGTTGTTAATAATGATTGGAAATGGAGAGAGGAGTATTGGCCACATACATGGTCATGGAGATGGAAAAGGAGAACTCGGAGGCTCCCAAAAAATGGAAATCAAATCATACACTATGGTAATAATAATAATGATAATGACAATAAAATAAGGGTAGGGTAAGGTAGGTTCCAGATGAAGATATTTGGAAAGTCATTTAATAATTTTTTCATGGAAATATATTAGTATATTTTTTTATTTGCTTGTTGAGTCCTTGACCTATCATGTATTTCCATTCTTAATTTTTGTTTTCATTTCAACTCATAATTCGTGTTAATTATGAGTTAAAAGTAGGAATAACATCCGCGCACAGAATGGAGTTAGAGCTGTTAATTAGCCCAATCAGCCCTTAGTCTACATGGATCAAGACCAATAGACTTAAAAACCCACGGGATCAAAAAGTTAGTAAGGTATTGTCTATAAACTAACTTATTATATTATATATAAAAATAAATGAGTCTTGTAATTCTGATTTATAAAAACCTATTTTAAAATAATTTTCGAATTGGTCATAGACTAACCAAATTTGTTTCAAAGATTATATATGATTACTATTTGCATGCAAAATAATTATTATTTCTAAATACTTCTATACTATTATTATTGTTGTTGTATAAGCAAAACTAGATGATTTTGGAAGCTGTGGCAAAATGAAAAATAATGCAGAAATCAGGGGCACAACAGCAAAACTTTACTTTTTGCTGTCGGCTAAGAATTCTGAGTGGCCCGCCTAAATATTATAGGATTTAATAGACTATTAAGATTGCACACGTGTTATTGTCAACACTTGAATCCAAATAGATCTCTCGCACGTGGCAATATTTAATAGGTAAAGAGTGTAGCTACGTATTTTCCTCCATGCAACTGCTGAAATCATAGTTTATATCGTTTCTGATTACGCCACGTGTGCGGTTCAGTTTGTTCCACTATCAAATCAATGTACCCACGCCTCACGCTGTTATTATATACTAGAATTTAGTTTTAATGGAATGTCATTATCAATCAATTGTATTTTAATTTGACTAATATAGTTTAGTTGTTAAACAAATTAAAAGCTAAAGAAATTAAAAACTATTAGTTGATAAGCTTTACACGACCATTCAAATACCAACACTTGTAGTTGGAGGTTCTTCTTTTTTCTTTTCCATATTAAACTTTTCTTAATTGGAAAAATAGTAGCCGAGTTATCATTAATTAATTTTAATTAGAGTGTGAAAAGGATTTAAAAAATGATAGCAGAACAGTGACGTGATGAGTCATGTCACTGAATAAAAAACAAATTAAATTTAGGGTTTTTTCTGGTTTAGAATAAATGATGAATATTGACGTGTTTGAATTAGCTGTGAAAATTAGTTGTGAAAAAAAAAATTTATTGTCTGAAACATAATTAGTTTTTATTTGTATATATTTTCTTTGAGAAGTAATTTTTTAAGATAATTTTTAATTGTAAAAAATAATTTTTAAACTTTTTGAAATATTGTCTAATTTTTAGCTGAAGAACTAAAATTTTTTTCTTTTGTTAAAATTTAATAATAATATTTTGTAAATACAAAACCAAATAATCCAACGTAACATATGTTGCACCTAAAAACATCCAAATATGCCATTATTAAGTTTTCACAAGAATAATTAAGAAATATATTTAATAGCATTAGGTTTAATAAAGTTTCGAATGACTACTAATATTGACTATTATTGTGTTGGAATTAATATAGGTAGTTTTACTTATAAAAAAACAATAAATTTATGAAAATTATTATTGAATTATTTATTATATTCTTTAATTAATATATTGAACGAGTTTTTTTAATTTTTTTTTTATAAACTAAGTTGCATTACAAGGATACAAAAAATACTCAAAAAATATTGAAAAAGGGCAATAGCCCCAAAAGAAGGTTGTTGTTAATGCTATTAGTTTTAACAATTAATTAATAGCATTAGTTTTATGAAAAGTTTTATTGAATTATTTATTATATCACTTAATTTAACTAATATAATGAATAATGAATGAGTATTGAAAGTCAAAAGAATTTTTCAATAAACTAAATTACATTAAAATATTGTTAGAGATACTAAAAATAAAATATTTATAAAGAGCAACTAAAGAATGTTATTGTTAATGCTACATTTTTTTTTCAAAAAAAGTCCTTAAGAATTATAAAAAAATCATAATTAAATTATTAAAATTTTTAAGTGAGAAGTATTTAGAAAAGAGGGAGTAGATGAATTGGAGAGAACTGGTGGTAATTAAACTTGTGATAATTTTGGAGCAGTTGGTGATGAATGAAATTAACATAAGATTTTTTTTCTGGTACACCAAACGGATATAGCATATATATTTTTTGATATTATATATATATATATATATATATATATATATATATATATATATTGATTGAGAATACTTAGAACTGTAAAAATAAGTTAGTATTTGTAAGTTAACTCGATTCAACTCGCGTTATCGATGGGCTAGGTTAAAAAAAATGGCTCATTAAGAATACAGGTAAATTTAGTCGGGTTCATTGTCAAATGCAGGTTAAACCATATTAGTCAGGTTAACCTATTTAACCCACCACTTTTAAAAAAAGAAGGAATATGAGGGCTGTTACTTGTAGAAACATAATTTTTAAATTATAAGTTTATAATATTTACTTAATTAAGAGAATTATATTTTATATTAACGGTGAATGATATTTTATTTTTAATTATTTAATTGATGTAATTATTTTTTAAAATCTTTTCTTCTTCTTTTTTTAATTTTTATGTTTGTTTTCTAATTTTTTTTTATTATTTAAGTGAGTCAACCGTTTAACTCACCAACTTGAGTGAGTTAAGCCGAGTTAAATTTTTTATGATTCATCTAAAAGGTGAGTCAAGTTGAATTGGCTCACTTTTTTGTTAACATGTAGTGAGTTCATTTTGACTTTTGACAACTCTAGAAATATATTTGGTGCACAGTAAAAAAATAAGTGATTTTAAAGTGAGGGTAAAAGAAAACTGAGATTACGTGGTCACTTTATTAAAAATGAAAAATATGAATATTCTTAGAAAGAGTAAATTTTTTAAAAATATTTTAAATTTTTTAAAAATATCTCATATTTTTTCATTTTTAGTAAAGTTACTATGTAATTTCAAATTTTTTTCTTCGTCTTAAAATCACCTCTATATATATTTGACAGAGAAAAGATAATTTTAAATTTGTTGTAGAGGTATAAGATCAGATGTGAGAAAGAGAAAGAAAACACGGGAAAAAGCGTGCAATAATAGAGAAAGAGAAAAGAAATTTAAAGATAATATAACAAAATAAAATAATTACCATGTAGGTTCTCAATTTTACAACGAAAGTTTATATAGGTCCTTAAGTTTTATGAGAGTTTACTTAAGTCCATGGCTTTGTCCAACGTTGTTCACTTAGGTCATTGACGTTAACTACCGTTTTAACACCGTTAACAAAAACATAGGGACTGATTTGAATTTTTAATAATAAATATAAAGATTTATTTGAATTTTTGATATATAACACAGAGACTAATTTGAACTTTTATTAATAAACATAGGAACTAATTTAAACTTCTGTTATCGGTGTTTAAATTGTGGTTAATGTTAAAGACCTAACTGAATAATATTAAACAAAATCAAAAACCAAAATAAACTCTCGTAAAAATTAAGAATATATGTGAACTTTTCTTATAAAGTTGAGTTACAATAAGAAAATTGATGCGTGAGAAGATAACTAGTGCTTGATAATTTGATTCGTGCGTAGATATTAGATACTCCTATATTGTTTTAATGTTTGGCAGGGATACCATGGGGGACACCCTTAAACTCATTAATTAGGTTTTATTTTTTAAAACATGGAAACAGTTTTTTTTTAGAGAAAAAAATAGTCAATTTTAACGTAAAAATAATGATTTATCCTCCTAAATATTCTCTTAAATATCTTCGTAATTCCTTTTAAAGTACGTATTGAAGGAGAAAATTAAATGTCTTTATCTTGAAACTATAAAATATATTCCCCACTTAATAATTAAGAGGATATTTAAGAAGATATTTTAAGAAAATATAACATTATTCTTAACATAGTTATTATCATATCTTATATGTATGAGGATTGGGCCATAAATAGCACCACAAGTTAAAGAGAAGGCTCATAATTGAAAGGCAATCTAACAATTCTGTCGGTAAAACTAATAAAAAGCCAAACTAATCTGATTATAACGTTCTTTAGGTTAAATATGTTTATAATTCCTAAATTTTAACGAGAATTTATTTATTTTTTTAAATTTAAAATATTAAATTTTAGTTTTTAAATTTTTAAAAAGTTTATTTTTAGTCTTTTTGTATATTTTTTTTGATAATGTGACAAACCAAGAGTCTTTTATTATGTGTCAGATCAGTTTACCATGTCACCAAAATATTTACGAAGAGATCGACTAAAAGTAAACTTTTTCAAAATTCAGGGACTAAAAATTGATGTTATAAAGTTTAGGGATCAAAAATATATTCTCGCGAAAGTTGATAGACCAAAAACATATTTAACCCATATATTTTTTAGAATTAAGAATTATAATTCTAAATCCTCAAATTGGAGATATTTAAATACACTAATTTGTAGACAATAACACATTTGTTAAATTTATGCCACTTAATAAAAATAATACAACGCTCTAAATAAATAAAAAAAAACTACTTACTATGCACTATATTATAACTCCTTTCGAGCATCGTATAAGTGGATTCAAATCATGTGTTCCTCAAATTATGTCCTCAATTATGTCCCATCAATAGAATATTGTCACGTCATTAAAAAATTTATTAGAAAATTAAAGATTATAATTAAAGGAAATATTTTCAATAACGTGACGATATTTTATTGGTGGAACATAATTGAGGATATAATTTAGAGGCACATAATTTGAATTCTGCACAAGTACATCACTGGCATATACATTTACGGTATACACAAAGTAGTGTTGAATTTTTTATTTGCAAATAAATTTTCAATAATATAAATTTGGGTTAAGTATGTTTATTTTTAGTTTGTATCTTTTGCGAAAAAATTATTTTTGGTCTCTAATATTCAAAACACACATATTTAATTCATTATTTTTGGAAATGTCTATTTTTAGTCCACACTATTTATATTTAAGGAACTAATTTTTTTTTTTCACAAAGATGATAAGAGGTTGAAATAGTAGCAATTAGAGTTAAAAATATATATTTTTAAAAATAAGAGACTAAATGCATGCATTTTAACATGAGCAACTAAAAAATTATTATAAAATATAAAAGATTAAAAATATATTTAACCTTCTTAATTTATATGATATATGTTATTTTTACTATGTAAAGTTTTTAGATTCTCTCCCACTTGATATGCCTATATAATTGTGTGTATATACTTATATTTTTTTTTTCCGATAATTAACTTGCTTGGTTTATGACAAACTCTTCAACAAACTTACACCAAACAATTTTTGGTGTTACATTATTATTAAATATTTCACGGTAAATTAGAACAAAAGAGCATTAATCAAATTAACTAGATTTTAGTACATATTTGAAATTGAACTATGCCCGACACCTTTCATGTAGCACTCAATTAAGTGTATGCTTTTGGATTAGCTTTTGTCGATCTTAAAATTATGATTTAGATTCGTTTAGAATTAATTTTGACAAAAAAAAATTATGTTTAGCGAGTTTAGCGACTTTAGATCAAAATTAATTTTGAATAAAAAAATTATGGTTTATAAGAAATAATTATTTATTATTTCTAATTTTACTCAAAATAAATTTTACTTATAATTAATTAATAAAACTAATTTTTCTTATAATTACTTTTGAGAATTTAATCGAAACGTGCACTAATGCACTGAAGGTGCGATCTAAACGCTAGTTATCTCTTACAAAAGTTTACCAGTGTGCATCTCTTAGGGTACAAAACCGTTAGTTTAACGGATAACACATGTACCAGTCACAATACAATTATTTTGATTGAAAATACCTTTGATTTTAATGGATTATAATAGCTAATTAAGATAATAACTAGTTCAAGTATTGACAAAATAAGAAATTAGTTTTAGTTTTATTAGATTCTAAAATAATGACTAAATTTCTTAATCAATTTATTAAAATCTTAAGAGCCTAATAAAATGAGACGAAGAAAGTAGTGTTTTGAAAGAAATCGGATCCTCTCTTGCGCTAAATTATCCAGTTGATGAAAAAAAACATTAGACCATATACGGTCTAGTTGTTTTTGTGTGTTAGCTGAAACTTTTGTTCTGCAGAACATAAAATAATTAAATTACATTCGGTCTAGTGTTTTTTTCATCAGTTGGACGGTTCAACGCTGAAAAGAATCCGAATCGATTTTGAAAGTGGTGTTATTTTTTGAATGTGCTATTTTCTGGATGAAACTATTTAAAAATAAAAAAGAATGGTGTAATTCTTGAAATCGAAATATGGTGACGTTTACCATCAAAACCCATTTCAAGCCCACCCTAACACAACTATCAATTCTAAGTTTAGGTAATTGCTATTTGCACCCTTTTTCTTTACAAACCCTTCTCTCCAAACTATTTTCATCAGTTTGCCAATTAAAAAAAAAAAAACTATTGTTATCATAATTAAAAATTACCCTTTTTTCTTACACCATTCTTAAACTTCTGGAAAACCATACACACTCCCACCTTCCAGAGTCTAGATTCCGAAAATTATTATACAGGAAAAATTTTCAGAATTCAATTTTCAGATTTTAAAATTTCAACTTTCGGAAAATTAATTTGTGAAATACAGACTTCACTTTCTGAAAAGTAATTTTCAAAAACTTTTGGAATTTGATTACTGAAAAACTCTGAAATTCCAAGTTAGAAAAGCTTCTGGAAATTATATTCCGAGATATAAATCCCTTTTTTTTGGTAAAATTTTTAATTTTGGTAGACCTTTTTATTTTTTAACTTTCCTTTTTTCTTCTCCTTTCCTTGTGATATGTATTCCCTGCTTATTTTGTTTTGGGTTGCCACTTTAGATGCCACACCCATTTTTGCACACCACATGCCTTATTATTTTTAAAATAAAATTAACCCTATCTCGAAATTTGAGTTCTGGTTTAAATTGGAACTTAAAATTTGGTAATACACATTAGATTTAGTGAATTTTGTAAATTTTTTTCTTGTAATTACCGAAACATAAGTTTCGACCAGGTCTAATTTTAGCACCACACTTATAACTGCCTAAACTCAAATTTTTTATTCATAACTACTAGAACTTCAATTCTTCTTAAAATCTGAATTTAAAACCTAGTAGTATACTTGTAGACTTAAAGCATGTTTGGAAACATTGAAAAAAGCTGTTGATTAAAAAAAAGAAAAAAAACTTTAGTTGATTTAAGACGATGTTTGGATTTTTTTTTTGCTAAACTAATTAATTTTTTTAGAGTATTTGATTATAACTACAAAAAGATTTTTTTAGAATATTTAGAAAAGACAGAAATATTCTGTTTAGGTATAACAAAAGAATTTAATATAATCTAAGATAATGTATGGACTAATGTCATTATAGAGTTGAAGCTTGTGGATCTGAAAGTTTTAATAGTTTAATTTGTTCTAATTAATTTATTAAGGATAAAAGAAGAAGAGCTCAATAATTCTGTCAAGTCCAATATCAAAGGCAACAGTACCATTTATCAAATAGAAAATCTTTTATAGGCTGTAAATAAATAGAAGATTCTAGCCGTATGAGCTGTACATTTACTTTTTGTTTTTATCATTCTTTATTTGTCCTTGACCTATAGAGGATACACTCTATATATATTGTAATCATTGCCCCTTTTCAATACATAGAATACAATTCATATTATTCTTTCCTTTCTTTGTTTTGTAATGTCTTCCTTTTAAATGGAGTCTTACATCGCACTTAATGTGACCTACTATTAATTTGTAACAATTAGATAACGTTTTTGACTAAAACGCCTTAGACAAAGTTAGGGATTAAATTGTCAATTCTTTTAAGTCAAGGATTAAAATAACTTATGAGTTATAAGCTAAAGACCATTTTACTATATCATAGTTTTTTAAATACATAAAAAAAAATTTATAACACAAAGAACATAGGAAGTGCTCAAAATACAAGAGCATAGAATTACATTTTATTTAAGAGAACCATAGATACATTCCAAATATGAGGTACACCAAAAAGAGAATGAAAAAAAAAAACCAAAAAATTACACAATTAAGAAATTGATTGTTTCAATAGTAATGAGGACATTACTCACTGCTTAAAAATAAGAGAGTGTTTTGATTAGCTGTGATTAATTATGAAAATAAGTTGTGAAAAGAATTGATTGTTTGAGATATAATCGATTTTTGTAGGGATATATTTGCTGTCAGAAACTATTTTTAAGATAATTTTAAGTTGTAAACACTGATTTTAAAATTTTTTTAAATAATGTCTAATTTTTAACTGAAGAAAAAAAATTTTACTTTATTAAAAGAATAATTAAATTTTTTTGTAAGTGCAAGCTTCATCTAGCTTAGAAGTTAGGCTATCATTTGTTGTTGTTAATTGGGTTATTGTGTATATGTGGTTAATTGGGTTAATTAAGAACAACAATTTTATGCTACAATTTCATAAGTATGATGGGTTTCTTAGAGCTATTCATAAATTGATATCTATGGTTGGATTGTGAAGATGGACCATTTTCTAAACTGAAAGGCATTAAATTGCAAAGGTAGGTGCAAAGAAGAAGATTCTTGAAAGGAATTGGCACAACACCCCCTAACTATATCTCCTTATTTACTACTAGTTGATCAGTTGGGTGTATCTTTTTCTGGATCTTAAGTTTTCTTTATCTTTTTTCTGATGTATAAAAGAAGCTTAAAACTTTAATAAGTCATTAATCCTTTTTTATTGTAACTGAATAGTCTTCGATTATAATATTGAATAGATGAAAACAAATATAATAAAGTAGAATAAAATCTTTAAGTTGGGGTAATTATATTAACCTTTCATAAGATTAGTGTGTTTTTCACTAATTCCTTTCTAGTTAAAAAACAAGAGACTAGTGTAAAAGGAAGTTAGTGATTTTTTTAAAACAAAATGAGGGAATAAATGTAAAAAACACAAATCTCATAAGAGATTAGTGTATTTATTCGATTAAGTTTTACTGTTTTTAATATTTTTAATTGTTTAAGATAGGGTAAATCATATCTACTTCTCGTGAACTTTTGGAGTATGTATTATGCTGTCCCATGTATGTTTTCAAACATAATACAGACTTCCCCTACATGTTTCCAAAACTGTGACCCTCTCTTAAATGATAATGACGTTAACATTTGTAGGTCTTATTTATGAATTGACGATTTTATCCTTTATTAATAAAGAGAACAACTCCCCGCTTCACCCCAAACCTTCTCAGCTTGGTGATACCCTTGCAACCTTGCGCCCCTTTATTCAACCCGCAATCTCTTCAACCTTGTCTCCGTTCTTCAAGCCGCGACCTTGTGACCTTTCTTCAACCCTACGACCTTCTAAACAATTCATCAACCCCACAACCTTCTCAAACCCTTCTTTAACCTCACGACCTTCTCAAACTGCAAATCATCCTTCTTCCTCGTGAACTCTTCCTTCGATTTTCTTCATCTTTATCACTTAAGATTTCTAATTTAGGATTACTTCATCTTCACCTTATCCAAGAGGTATTTTCTAAGTGATCTTTCCACATTTTAGGTATGCTTTTCTAATTAAACATTTATTTTTAAGCCTCAATCACTTATTTTTGAAGTGAAAGTCTGAATACTTGTTTGATTTAGTGTAACTTTCCTAATTAGGAGTAAAATTGTCTTTTCATAACTATGAGGTCATATGCAAGTCATATGTCTGTTAAAAATTTAACTGACGGTTAACATGAAGGGGGTTAGTGTAACGTAAACAAACTTTATGGGAGGTCTGTGTTATGTTTGAAATATACATGAGACAATGTAATACTTCAAAAATTTATAAGAGGTCAATGTAATTTAACCATTTAGATATGATCAAATAAAACGGATTCCTAGCACCAAAAATTAAATGAATCCTAATGAATTCTATTTTATTAAGTTAGAAAGTCCAAATTAAGATCGAGTCTCACAAGAATATTTGAAGCCTAAGGTCTGTTTAGTTTGTGTTTCAATTATTTTTTAATTTTATTTTGTATAAAAAACTAAAATTAATAAAAATGACAATGAAGTTTGAACTTAAAAATAAAACCTTTATTAATGTAAATTAGGTCAATTAGCGTGATAGTAATTTATCATGTCTCTTAATTACATTTATGAGTGTTCGATCCTCTACTCATTAAAATAAAACGATCTTCCGTGATCACACGACAATTTTTACGAAAAAGTTAACCTGTACATACAAGGACCCGGAATTCCTATAACAAGCGCCCCTCTTTCAGAAGTCAACACTTGGCGGCTTGGTGAATTCGAAACTCCCCCAATGCAAGGAGCCAGATTCGAACTCGAGACATTGGGTTTGCTGCCAGACTCTAATACCATTGTTATGAAAAGGTTAACCAATCCATACATGAACTCGAAATTCCAATAACAAAAAAGTAGTGATCATCCTGAAATTATAAATAAAACAGATAGAGTACAACACGTAGCGCAATTTATTGCAATTTTGCTTGGCTGTTTCTTCCTGAGGTCCTTGTGTTTTAAAACCTCTTTCTTTTTTTTCTTTTTTTTTTTATATTTTTCATTTGTCATCTAAAATTTTCGTTGTCTTTTTGGGAGAGATGGATGAATTATGATAGCTACCTTGAAAATGAACTTCAACTTTAGCCAAAACACTTGTCAAGTGGAAGAGTTATATATGCATATTTATTTATTTTCCATTATCTATATATTTAACAGTACTCCCAATAGAAAAAAAATCATAATTAGTAGTAGCTCTCTCTGTTCATGGGGTCTTCAACAAGTGACTGTAAACTTTGACTAAGAAAATCAAGTTGCATTGAATAAAGTGATTGAAGAAAGAAACGAAACAACCAACCAAAGATTTGAATGCTGCAACTTAAAAAAGGGAAAAAGATTCTTAGAGAAAACAACAAAAGGAAGTAGAAGGAGAATCTCTAATAAAAATATTATGGGCCATATCCAAACGGCTAAAGTTAATTTATGCAATCATCTCAAATATATATATATATATATATGATTATTTTGTTATTATATATATATATATATATATATATATATATATGATTATTTTGTTATTAGAATTACATAAAATAAACAATTAAAAGTTGAAATGCTTTTTAGCTTTCTCCACCAATCACATATTGAGGAGCACTTGTGTTGCTAGTGCCTTCAAAACATTTAATTTGAATAAAAGGCATATTTGATGCACTCAATCTATAAATAAATTGTTTCTGTCATGTAGTTCAGTTGCTGAACACATAAAAAAATATGTGTAAATACAAAGTTTAATTCCTAACTGTATTATTTTTCTATAAAAAAAACTATAAATAAATTGTTATTTTTTAATGTGTACTAGAAGTATCTTTTTATTAATAGTCAAAGAATAATCTCATTTGGAATAAAGATATGAATCACATAGGTACAACATATTCTAACATTTTTCAACAAGTTAACTTTAATTGATAATAGGTTTTATTCCTCTTAATCATGTATAAGTCTTAAGGTCTGAAAGATTAAAAATTAAAAAAAAATTATTAATATAAACTTTATCTAATAAAATTAATCTGTAAATATAAGTAAATAATATATAATTATTAAAAAAATTGTATAAACTTTTAATATCTACTGACGGACATTTCATTATACAAAATCTATATCATTACTTTTTTGCAAAATTAAAGTAAAGAAGAAGAAAAAAAAAAGTGTTGCACGCTCCAAAAGAGCAAAATATTAATATTTAATAAAATAAGAGTACCAGTATTAAAGCAAGTAATAAGTATATGTATCATGGAAACAGTGACCAACCATTTTTTTTAATTAAAAGAAAGATTTAGTATAATTGAAGAACAAACCCTTGATTACTTAAATATATCTATCTACGATTATCGCAAGGAACTTTTACTAGTGGTGTGTTTTAAGCATATAATTAACTTTGAGCATGATTGGTGGTTGCACCAAATTAATCAGAAAAAATATAGCTACATGCCTACATTAAAAAAATAAAAAATTATTGAGTGGTATTTTAATTACTAAGTGTGTGTTTGAAAAATCGTTCAGTCCAAAGAAAATTAATTTTGAAAAGTCAAAATTGATTTTGGTTAATAAATCAATTGTTTGATTATTGGTTGGAGAAAACTCAAAATTGACCAAAAATTAATTTTGTCTTAAGCAATGTGAGATTTACTTTTACGTTAGGCTAAAAAATTTATACTATGTTTTACTTTAAACTTTCTTTAAAAAAATCTTCAAATATAAATCATATTACATTAAAATTAATTTTACACAAAATTAATAAAATTAATTTTACACAAAATCGATTCTATGAAATCAGTAAACTAAAGACACCTAATTTTAACGGTAAACATAACTAATTAAAATCTCACTCAATCTTCATGATGGCGCGCGCGTATGCATCTTTATTTTCAGAAGATAATCTTCACATAAAAAAAAAAAACATGAGAGACATTATTGTCATTACACTCATTTTAAACTACACTATCCATGATTTTTTTATTTTTTTAATTTGCTCTTATCCAAAAAATAATTTTTGAGCGCAATTGGATAATAATTTTCGGTTGGCGTAGATACGCAGGATTTGATATTCAACCGGATTATAAAATTTGATTCCAACTGGATAATAAAATTTGGTTCTAACGGGATAATTAAATTTGATTTCAATTGGATTCTCAAATCCTGTCAGAACAAAATCAGTATAATTAGTGTTTTTTCAAAAGTTTAACTCTACTATAAATAATTAAATCCAAAATCATCCGGATAATATTTTCTTGTTGGAACCAAATATTATTATCCGGTTGTGCCCGAAAATTATTTTCCAATTGCACCCGAAAATTATTTTTCGGATCAAGGATAAATTTAAAAAAAACATAAACGTGTGGTAGCAATAGTGTTAAAACATAAGTAAAAGTAATTAAAAACATACAAACTTTTTAATGTGTGTTTGTGGGAATCAAATACGGAACTATAAAATAAATAAAAATTAAATTAAGTACACTTTAATAAATATTTTAAATTATTATAAAAATTAAATATTAATTGTTTCGTTTAAATTTTAAAAAATTAGTAATACTCTTCAGAAAAAAAAATTCCATTAAGTTTTTTATTTGTGTGTCAATAGATACACATTTAAAAAAAAAATAAGCTAATAAATAAATTTATATATAACTTTTAAGTGATGTGGACATAAATTTAGATATGATTATTTTAAAGTGAGTAAATAAATGTGTAAAAGCTAAAAAAGTAAATGTTTCTATTTATTCTTGATTTGAAATTGAAGGAATATATTTTTACTTTACATCCTCATCAGCATTAAGGTAATTAAAGGTTCTATTTAGAAGAGTTTGTGTACAACATATAAAAATAGTTTATCGATTTTAATATTTTAGTTTTTTTTCATGAATTTTTAAAATAATTTTTTTTAGGTATAATTACGAGTTTTTCACTCTTAAAATGAGACTAATTTTGTTTGCACTGCGTGACGAGCGCTGGCTGCCAGGAATTTGACTTAGGTGAGATTCGAACACGGGTCCTCGCGCTGTGGATCGTCTCTCCTATGAACTTAGCAGGGTCTTACACCGCTAAGTCAACCCTTGGGGTTTTTCCAAAATAATTTACTGGAATAAATTATTATATTTTGAACTCATTCAAATAAAACTTTTTAGTTTTATTTATAAATAAACTGTATTTTAATTAGAATTTACTATATAAATATTTAATTAATTAAGTAGTGTTTCTAAATATATCTTAAATCTCTTGTATCCAAAAAAAACCTATCTTAAATCTCTTTTCACTTATCATCATCAACAGAATAATGCTGGAATATATATCTCTTCTTTTGGGTCTATGCGGAAAGAGAAGAATCCTTCTATAGACTTATGAGTTTGGGGTTGGTTTCTTTCTAATTTAATTTGTGGGTCAGCATATGAATAAAATCAAAGAATTCGGTCACACATTTAATTTATGAAATCCAAGACTTTATGAGAATTTTATTCAGCTGACTGACTCTGCCGACTTACCAAACACATTTATTTGAAGAAGAAATTAAATTAAATTGAATGGTTCTTGGTCTCTGCCTGATCCAGACAAATATATAAAAGATGCTTAATTAACTAAACATTAATTTAGTCAAGGGAAGGGAAATTAGTTAAGGGAAATTAACAAAACACATTTAATTTAATTTTATGTAAGGATAAAAATATAAGATTGAATTTCAAAAGTATACTTACTAAGATAGAAAGTAACTATTAGCCCTTGATTCCTCCTGAGTGATGGATTTAGCTTCTATGAGGTCTTTAAGATCAAGGATTAATGAAAGTAGAACAAAAGAAAAAAGTGGAAGAAACTAGAAAAAGGAAGAAATCGTCACTCTAGTTGAACAATTAGAGATAAGATTGATAAGAATTTAATCAAGTTCTTCAAGCATTCATACTAAGAACCCTAAAAAAAGAACTATTTCTCACTCAAGCAAAATATCATTTATCATCCAAAGTTGTTACAAAAAAAAATAGAAAGCTATTTATATTTGTTGCTGATGCTGACAAATTCGTTGCAGCGAATTCCCTTTCGCTCCTACGAACAAAGCCCAGTATCTAAACTTGTGTCAATAAAATTTCACTGTAGCGAATTGGCCATAGAATGCAGAACTTTTCTAGAAAAAATTTGTTGTAATGAAAATAATTCACTATAGCAAAAACAAGACAAATTTAGAGAATTTTTTTCCAGACTTTTCGCTGCAGCTAAAATATTTCGCTCCAAAGAAAGGACCACCAAAACCCAAAGTCTAAAATTAATTTCCTAGCTATAAAGGAACTCCTAAACAAGGCTTTGAACCATATTACAACACTTTAGATCCTTAGAAGTACAATGCAAGACATCCCTAGTTGCTATAGAGTTAAACAAGATATTTGTAGCAACTTAAGTTTTCTTCTTTTGGATCTTGTAATTAGTCCATCCAAACTCTTCAAAGCTTCAAGATTCGTATCAATATCCTCTTTTTCAAGTCTTTCTTCCTCTATGTCCATGATCACATCACTACTTGTAGGGTAAAATTAAATCCAAAGGGAGTTAGAAGCCGAAAGAAACTTCGAGATTGACTTACCAAGTAGGGTAGTATTGGAAAGCCTAGAAGGCCTAAGACCAAGGCCACCATTTATAATTTAATCACATTCGATTTTTATTTTCTTATTAAAATTTTGGGTTAAATATATTTTTGGTCCCTAAACTTTCGTGTGAATCTGTTTTTGGTCCCTAAACTTTAAAAAATATATTTTTAGTCCCTTAACTTTTTGATTTATTATGTTTTAATCCTTTTGTTAAACTCTGTTAACTTCTTTGCTAATGTGACAATTTTTTAATTTTCTTTTCTTAAATTATAAATTAAAAAAACTTTTATTAAAAAAACCAAAAAATTGTTCTTCATGTTTTTCTAAACTCAGTAACTCAGTTTCATGTTCATCACCAAGAAATCCAAAAAGTTCTTCTTCATGTTCTTCGATACCCAAAAATTGGAAAGCTGTTCCAGAAACATTGTTTTACCTATTCCAGAAATGTGTTCTACTACTCCAAGTTTCACCACCTTGCAAACCAAAACCCAATAACCGAAAACCCAAAATCAAGAAACACAAAACCTGAAACCCAGATCGAACATCTTCCTTCTTTCTCTTCTCTCTTTCCCCTCATTGAAAACCCTAATACCAAAATATGAGCACAACAAGCAGATTAAAAACTCAAGCTCCCAAATTAGAAACCAAATCCCCAAATCATACAAATTCAATACAAGAAGTGAAAGGGAACATCAAAATCGGTTGCCACCATGAGATCTCTGTTTAAACGAACCATTGTGTGTTTGTAGGTTATGAACAAGAAGACGAAATTAGACACAGAGAGATAAGATCGAAGAAGAAGAAGAAAAAGAAATTAGTCGCAGAGAGAGAAGAACACAGACATAAAATCGAATGAAAGAGAGAAAGAGAAATTTAGGGATTTAGGGTTTCAATTTTTTTAATTTGATTTCTTTTCTTTTTAAATTTATTAATTTATTTTAAAATATAACGTGTGGATTAATGAGATTTCGACATGTAGTCGTCGTTTGCCACATCAGCATAAGACTTAATGGAACTTAACAGAAGGACTAAAACCGAATATTTAAGAAACTTTAAGGACTATAAACATATTTTTTAAAGTTTAAGTACTACAAACATATTCGTGTGAAAGTTCAGGGACTAAAAACATATTTAACCCAAAAAAATTTTAAAAAATTATTCATACACAATATATAATTCCCATAAAAAAAATGAAGTTAGACTCTTCTAAGTTCTCCAGATAATATTATTTTTTCTATTTCATACATTAATTAAAATTTAAAATGACAAATAATTAAATGAAAATCAATATAGTACCCATATTACATAAACTGTATCTTGTCACAAAATAACAAAAATTCAGTATAGTTCCCTCCAAAATTTTGCTCTTTTTTATTTTTTTATATAACTTTTTGTTTGTAATTTTTTTTTTCAAATTTCAAATACATTACCAAATTTCTAGTCACCTTTGAAAAAATTTGGGTTTTATTGTGGGTAGAATCAAGAGGAGCCCACAAGCTTAAAAATTTTGACATTGAATAATTTTATTTTATTTTTTGCAATTTTTCTTTCAAATTTCTAATAAATTATCAAGTTTTAAGACACCTATAAAAAAAAACTTGAATTTTATTATAGGTAGAATCAAGAGCAGCCCACAAGCATAAAAACCGTAGGATATTGACCTTTAAGGGGGAATACTCCTCAGATTGATGGTGAGAATCTGAAGAAAGAATATCAATGATGGTGGGATACTTATAAAGACTCTAATATTTAAAATAGTAAATATCCAAGGATCAATAAAATGATAGTTACTTGAATGAGGTATGAGGTGTCTTTTTTTTTTTTTTGTCTCCAAGAGTTTAGTGTTGTCCCTTATTTGGGTCTAAAGGACCAATTTTCATGATAACGAACCTCGTATACAAGCGAGACCCATGTAGACAACATTATCTATGATGTGGCCTTCGCTCTGGATATCAGAAGTTAGGTTTCTTGGGTTACATAGGCGGGATATACTCTACTAAGTATATCTCATTCAAGACACCACTAATTTCGATTTGGTAGGCATCAGACACTAATCTCTAGCTTTAAGATGAGACTCCCTAAATCAGAATATCAGTCCATAATAGGTTTGTATTCTAGAACGAAATAAGTTTAAAAGAAAAATCTTATTTATGTTTAAACAATAGGAACTGATATTGCCACTCTAAAATTATGAAGAAAAAAATTTATGAATGACTATCACGGGAGTGACGATATCAAATTTAGGAGTGTCAATATTATTTCTTTTTAAATAATTAGTATTACTCCAAAAAGTAAAATATCAAAGTGTGGATTTTGGAATATTTGCTGGCTAAATCAGAATCTCAGTCCATTAGATCATGAAAAATTTCCGTGTCAGTTTATGAGTTCCAAACTTCCAATTGTGGTTCCTCAATCACACTTGTCTATCTCCTTCACCATTTGAATTTGCTTGGAGGAACTTCTAGCACCACAAGGAAACTAGGAATAAGATCCCTTCCTCCTTTTTTTCCTTATTTTTTTAAAATTTTTTTTTTATGTCGACCCTATTTTTTTTTTTATGAAAAATATTTTTTTCCAAAATGAATAAAAAAACAAAAAGAAGAAGCTTCATAAGCACCGCACAAGAAAACGAAATCAGGTCTTGTGTCTCTGTGTGTGTTGCCCGCTTCGTAAACGAAAGCCGCCCCTTTTCTCTTTTGCGCCTACAAATATGAAATTCTTCCTCACATTTTCTTCCATCTTCCTCTTTCTTTTCCCTCTTTCTTTCAATCGTTATTCTCTCGTTGTTTTCGATTCGTGACAACAGTTCTCTCTTCCTCAACATCCTCATCTTTTTTAGGTTGATTAAATTCAACTTCAGCTTTCAAACGAACCTCAACAACACCTTCTTCTTGCTTCCTTTGCTCAGGTATCTTCAAAATTTGCGCTCTCTACCTGTTCAAAGCTTCATCTTCTCAGGCATTGCGATCTGAGTTTTGTTCTCTTTGATCCACTTGTTTTGATTGCGTGTAGTTTGCTTCATCTTCTTCTTTCACCCCCTTTTTATTTTGTTTGATTTGCAAGTTGGTTTCGTTAGTTGGCTCGAAATTTTCAATTGTTTTCGTTTTCAAATAAAAAAATGTTAAAACTTGTCTTTCAAATTTTTAAGATGAGGGATCAGAGAGATGTATATTAAATAAATACCAAGCATGGTGAATTGCTTTATATATATTTATCTAGGTCTTGTTTTCCTGGAACTTGATGGAATCTGGGCTTGTCTCTATTTGAATCTCATTGGGAAGTTTTGACTATTATTTTTTATGTTTCAATTTCAACTTGTAATGTCTTCTAATTTCAATGGAGTTTCTGTTCTCTCTTTCTCTACAATGGAAGTTAGCATTTTTTGCTAGATCTATTGGTAATTGATATGGTATTCTTCTCTGGTTATGCTTTTTGTTCAGGGTTTAAACCAGGATCACAGGCACATATTTCTCTATGGTGAGCATAATTTTTCCTACTATTTCATTGATGAGTTACAGTTTGGAAAAATAAAAAAGTCTAATTTCAAGGAGAGTGCAAATAGATTATGATTTTCTAATTCCTAATATGGGTGAAAGTAGTTATGCACTTTTACTTTTATCTCACTTTGACTGTGAACTTGTGATCAATAGGGAGAAGCACCAGCATTCCTTGTTGATGACCTCCACAATGAGTCTCTTAATGGCTTTGAACTGAAAAATGGAACTTGTAAAACAACAATTACCATCGGCGATAAGACGGTAAGATTATGCAATATGCTTTGAAGATAATATCTGACTATTTTGTTACTTGTTACCTTTTAATTACATTAGTACCTAGCCAATCTTCTTCTGCCTAAAACAAAAAATGGGCCTCCATTTGTTTGACAGTATGTCATTGGTGGAGCTGGTGATGGAACTTTGTCCATTGAAGTTCAAATTTTTGACCGTAATCTTGGAGAATGGTCAGTTTAAGGTTTCTTAGCTTCATGGCTGCATCTCTCAGGCTTTTGTTGCTGATGTGCCTTTGAAATTGCAGGGTTCATCCTGTTGTGCAGGGCACCAAACCCGTGTCATGCAATGGCCTCTCAGCTGTGCCTTTGAACGACCGAATTCTAATTCTAAAGAAGGGTTCTAAGCCAGACGATCAAATATGGTTCCTGGAGGTTAGTACAAGTTCTTATTAAACGTTCTCTATTCCATTACTATTTATTATTTTGAGAAGAAGCTGAAAGTAGCTTATCAAAATAAGCTGAAATCCATTATTTTCTAAAGCTTAAGCAAACTTCCTAAAAAGCTTTGGAAAAAACTTTTTTTAACAAAATAAGTGATTATTTGATGAAATAAGCACAAAAAAAAGGGCTGTTAATCTCCAAAATAAAGTGAACCAAACACAAACCATTTCTGCCTTGCCTATTAGATGCTAAATTTCTCATGTTTCGTGTTATTTTCAGATGGACACTCAATATGTTAGGCATCAGCAAAAAATTTTAGGGACCGAAGTGGTTGCATGGAGTAAGGGTGTGATAGGCAATGTTGAAAAGCCTGTTGTTATTAGTGGTCCTTCCGGAGTAGGTAAAGGAACATTGATATCTATGCTCATGAAGGAATTTCCTTCTATGTTTGGTTTTTCCGTGAGCCACACCACCCGAGCTCCAAGAGGTATGGAGAAAGATGGGGTCCATTACCATTTTACTGAGAAGAGTATAATGGAGAAAGATATTAAAGATGGAAAGTTCCTTGAGTTTGCTTCTGTTCACGGTAATCTGTACGGAACCAGCGTTGAGGCCGTGGAAATGGTTGCAGATGCAGGGAAAGTAAGTCCTTTCTACTTAACTATTATTGGAAGCTTGGGTATTTAGATCTTGAAATTGCAGGCATTCATTCTTTCCAAATCAATCCTCATGTAAAGGAATCTTGCTTATATTGGTTCTGATTTCAAATGAAGCTTTTATATAATTATAATTTTCTTTAATTTCTCTTTATATTGACAAATTTTACAAACTCTTGATGATTGTCTTAACTACTGAGTTGTTATTGCTGAACTCTGCAGAGAATGGTTTTGGCAGAGTTGTAGCAGAATTTCATGTTTGATTGGCTTTATTCCTAAATTGTATAAAACATAAGCCCACCTATATTGAAAATCAAGCATAATTTTTTTTAAATTATTTAACTCTCTAACTTCAATTTCTTTTGTTTCCTATCCAAATCTGAGTGACAAATAGTTGGGGTAATACTAAAATATCCTTCCTCTTGTGAAAATCAAAATTAACCCCCCTTAAAATTCATGCAATGCATAGTGTTGTTTTGTTCTTGTCTCATGCTGGTAATGAACTTAATTTTGTTAGATTATTCTGGGTGCAATATCATTTCACCATTGTAAGATTCCCTTTCTTGTTTCTTAAGATATTATATTTTACTTTTCTCATCTGAGATAATGATTTTTCTTTTTTCAATTGATTTAGAGATGTATTCTTGATATTGATGTTCAAGGAGCAAGATCTGTGAGGGCTAGTTCTCTTGAAGCCATATTCATCTTTATCTGTCCCCCATCAATGGAAGAGCTAGAGAAGCGCCTTCGTGACCGGTGAGTAGTAGCTTCTTAGTGATGCATTTTAAACTCTCAACCAAACCACTATTTTTTACTAAACTGAATGCTTTGAAACCAGAGGGACAGAAAAAGAGGAACAGATCCTGAAGCGATTGCGTAATGCCGAGGCTGAGATTGAGCAAGGGAAATCTTCACGCATATTTGACTTCATCTTATACAATGACAAACTCGAGGAGTGTTATGAGAAACTCAAAGTAAATGCTTCTAAAGCAAAAACTTCCATAAACTTTGTCAAGTTTTTAACCATTAACCATTCTGATATATAGTATCCATTGGTGCAGAAATTATTGGGACTAGATGATTTTTCCACTGTCCCTACTAAATCAGGTAAGAAGTTTCTACATGAACTTGATATGTAGTTTCATGGTTTTCACTGTCATGAAGATAAATTGATGTGTTTAGTTTTTCAATCCTTCAGAACCTAGAGAGATTATTCTACCTGTGGATCATTCTCTGTCAAAAGTTGATAACAAAATCATCATCAACTGCATGCCTTCAGGAATAGAGGAAGGATCAAAGAATTCGTAAGTCTTCATTGACACATTTCTTCTTTAGCACTTAAGGGTAGGTCGCCACACATATTTGGGGCACACCACACTTCACATGGGTCACAGAATCCGGTAGTTGAAAAAATTCCCGCTCGGATTCTAGAATCCGTTAGGATTGAACTACGGGATTCTAAATCCCATGTAAAGTGTGGTGCATCCTAAAAAGGTGTGTGGCGCAGATAATTGCGACCATAATGGTAACATACTAACTTCTTATTTGGCTTACCAGAATCATGTTGGATGTTTCCTCACTAAAAGGGGGCGCACCTAGACGAACACGAGGGCTAGATTTTGAAACCATCAGCTTGATTCCGAACGGCTTGACTCACATGGATCAGCTTAGCTAACATCCAATGAACTTGGTCACAACTAACTTGGTTTCATTCTCCATTCATTCTTGTGGAACATGTGATGAGGCATTAGATTCATGTCACAAGCAATTTTTTTTCCCTTTGTCGTTCTTTAGATTGTTATGGCAATTGAATTGACTTGAGGAGTGTTTGGCAATGACACAAAATATTGTTTTGCCTACATAAGCGATGTGATGATTTGGCCCTACAACATTTGTTAAACAACACTATGTGTTAAGACACAACATGGCGTTTCTAGGCATTTATTTTTAACACATTAAATTTGTTGGATATAGGTTTGATGTCGTATTCATGCTTTATTTGATTGATTCCAACAGTTATATGGTTTTAGTTATGCTATTGCTATCATCTATTTCTCTTTTTTGCTAAAACATTTTCACTAGGGATTGTACCTTCCCCCAAATTTAATTCAGCATTATTGTTCCAATTTAAGTTTTAAATCCCACTTATTGGTTATGGCTTGAATCATTTTCTAACTAGAGCATTTATGAGACCTTCCAAGAGCCTTGTCATTTTTAACCCAACCATATAGTGGTCCATAGTCTATTTAACAAGGAGTCGTGTCGCAATTGCCTATAGAGATATACAGTGATAAACTAGGCACGGTCAAATAATTCTGGATAGTGATAACATAAAATTAATATACATTTCGGTTCTTTATATTTTAGTAAATTTTTACTTTGATCATTTATTTTTTATTTTTGTTAAGTTAGTTTTTTATCTTATTTTTTCACACCATAGTGATTATTTTTCACTAATACTATTGAATGCAAATTAAAAGGATCAATATAATGTGAATAATAGATAAGTAACCAAATTGATAAAAATAAAAAGATAAAAGATGGTAGAAACTAGTTAAAATATAAATAATTAAAGTTGGCATGATGCATCATCTCTCATCTCAAATGTCGATTTTGACTATAAACTAACCATTGGCCAATGAACTTGTGCTGATTGGCTGGGTTTGGTATTGTTCTTGCGCCAATATTAATTGGAATGCAAGGTGTGTGTTTTTCCACAAATATATATATATATATATATATATATATATATATATATTATAGGTATTTTATATTATTATAATGCCAATTTAATATTTATATTTATATATATTTCGTTTCAACGAACTTGGAAAGGAAAAAATGGATGGTGGAAGGGAAGAAGCTTAGTAGCAACTAGCAAACACTAGAAACTCAAAAGGATTTAAAATTAAGGTATTGCTAAACAATATTCTGGTTGAAAGTGAAGATGAGAGGAAATATATAAGGGAGGGATACCATAATTCAACCTAAAATCTTAAGGTGTAAGCGTCTTTTTACTTATAAACTCTTCAATAAACTCTTAACCATCCAATGTGGGATTTCACTTCTCACTTCACACTTGACTTTCAACACTCCCCCTTAAGTATGAGTCCTTTTCACATTGGAATGACTTCCTCCTCAGCGGAAGTCTTTTCTTTATCCACGAGTACCCATGGTCTACACCTTCAACGCCCCATGGTCACAATAGAGTCGCATCTCTTTCACTCTTCCACCTTCCATGGTCTAACCCTTCCACACGTGGGCTGGTTGTTCAGCCAACGATCACTTTATGGGCTGCACACCCTCCACACGTGGGCGCCACCGGTCTCTTGCCAGGGCTTAATCTAACCATGGAGAGGCACGTACTTGTCTCTGTCTGGCTCTTAATACCACTGTTGGAATGTAAATGAGAGGGAGTATATAAGTGTATGACACCACAATTCAACCCAAAACCTTAAGGCATTAGGTGTAAGGGTCTTTCCACTTCTAAACCCTTCACTTGGCTCTTAAGAATTCAATGTGGGACTTCACTTCCCACTTCACACTTGACTTTCATCATCCCTAAGGGCACTTGTTAATATTACTAGATTAAGAAAAGTAATCATAAGTGCACAATATTCCGTGTCTGGGAAATACAAACAAAAATAAACTACAACTTCTAACACTATTTTACTATATTTAGTTCCTTAAAAGTACTCTAAGGGTCTTGTTTAGCATTTTCCTTAAAATTAAGGTCTATTCTGGGGTATAATTGTGATTGCAGTTCCTATGGCGGCATTAGGACACGTTTAATAGCATCGCAATTTGAAATATTAAGCAGATAATGATGAGAAGGGGGCAAGATCAAAGATAAAATAAGCGAAGATAAAAAATTCAAACTTAATACGATTCCCATCTAGGTTCAGACAACCCGTGAATAAGTTGCACTTGCATATTTAAAAAAATAATAATTTATTCATATTTTTTAGATAAATTAATACTAAAGATCAATATAAAAAAGATATTAAATACTTTAGTTCAAAGAATTATAAAAAATAGAACATTAAAATAAGAAATTAATTTTATTTTGATTAATATTATGATTACTAATAATATTATGTGTATTATGTGTCTATATTAAATGTATATAAATGTATATATCCAAATATACGACTATAGGACAAAAGTGTGAAGGATAGTGTAATCACCACACACCCATGTCTGCCCCATTAAAAGCGGGGTGGAAAAATTTTATACCCAACAAAACACATCCGGTCAAAATCGGGGCGTGGTGGGTGGGTACCCACGGGTTCGGATCTAAAAAATTTTAGGCATGGGGACAACATTTTCATATAAAATAATAGGATAAAATGCAAAAATTATCCTTGATGTTTGTAAGTATTGCAAGTCGACTCCAAACTTAACAAAAATTGCACTTCACCCTATTTATTGGATAATGGTTAACGAGAATATTCTAACGGAATATTCTTTAATTTATACCATAGTTAAATTTTTCATATCCTATTTATTTATTTTTCTATTCTTCTTTATAAATTTCATTAAGTACACATACAATAATTATTTGAAATTTTATTAAAATAATTTTTGAAAAAATAAATAATTTCTTTACAATATATTTGAATTATTTATGCTTAAAAATACCATTCTAATAATACTTTATATTTTATATTTTGATGCCAAAAAAATTAAAATATAAATAACAAATAATTTAGTTGACTTCTTAAACTTTATTTATTTTTAATTGCTTTATTGGAATATTTCTAGTTTTATATAAGTAGTAATATTTTGTATTTTTAGTTATCACATTATACTTATTAACTAGTTCAATGACCCATTTGAGTAGTAGGTCTTCAGTTTAAACCCTTGTGGATGCACTTTAGCCTATAAAAAAACATTATATTTATTAATTATTTCAATGACTAATTTTAACAAATACTTTTTATTTATTTTGCAGATATTTTAACTTTTTATTTGTAACTATAATTTAATTTTATCTTAGTCTTTTTCTTTAAAGATTATATAAACATTATATATGGATATTCGTAGTTTTTTTTTTGTTTACTTTGACCCTTTTTATTTTAATACTTATTTTTATTTTAGTATCCTTATTACTTTTTTTATGTTTAAATTAATTTTAAAATTATACGATAAGAGAAATGGATTCTAAATCTTTGTCAAAGGCTAATAATTTACTCTATTAAGTTCTACCTATCGATATAAATGGAGTTTATTAAATTTGTAACAAAAATATTTTTTTTATAGTTTAACATTGTTTAAATAGTACCATGGAATGCATAGATTAATTGAAGCGAGATTATTCTAACTTAATCCTTTGCATAGTTTGAAAATGCAGTTGCAATAAATGCTTAAAGACATTACTAAATAAGATTGTTTTTTTTTTTAAAAAAAAATAAAGACTTCAATAGTGCAGTTTTTTCATAGTTAAAAGTTTTATAAAATTTTATGAATAAATGGATGGAGTGTAATTTTTGCTCAAATAATTTCTATATTTTACCACAAATTAATTGATACATATATTTTAATTTTTTTAGCCATCAAATATAAAAATATTAATATAATATTATATTTAAATTCAAATATAAATAATTTAATTGCATTGTATAAAAAATAGTTATTTTTTTGAATAATCAATATTACTTATAAAAGACTAAAAGAAATGGACAATGAAAAAAAAAAGTTAACCATGGCAAAAACAAATAATATTTCGTTAGAATATTTTCATTCTAATTAACTACCATTTATTATATGGGGTGGAGTGTAAATTTTGTCTAAATTTTGAGGAGAGTGCAATATTTACAAACCTCAAGGGTGATTTATATATTTTTCACAAAATAATAAGATAATGTTGTTAAAAATTGTTTTATGATAGCAAAAATTTGCCAAAGTACTTTTCATACATATATAATGCAATAAGTTTTCTCATATTAATTATTTAGATCTCAATTATTGAAAAAATTTACATGGAAAATTATATACATATATTTAAATTGGAAACATTTTTATATAATGAAAAAAAAACTGTACAAAACATGATGTTATATATCACCTATGATAAACTTTAAGGCTAGATTATTTTTTTAATCTCTTACATTGTAACAAAAGTTTAGTTTAGTCCTTGCACGAGTTTTATGTTGCATGCAACTTTCCATTCCTGGAGTGGAGAAGTTGTGGGCCTTTGGATGTGGCGTGAATGCGTGATTGAACTTCACAGGAGCAAGTTGGTTGAAAAAAGATTTCTGTACTCACTTTATATTCATAGTTACATACGTTAAAATATTTGGTTATACACATATAAGTTTTGTTGAATTTTTATTTTTACGTTGTAACCACATATTTCTACACGTGTAACCACCAAATTTGAAAAACCACTGTAAAAAAAATAACTAATGTAACCACTTTTTTCAACGTACGTAACCAATATACACTGTAACCAAAAAAATAACTAATATAATCACTTTTTTTCGACGTACGTAACCAATGAATATATTAAGTACAAAAAATGATGAGTACAAAAATCAAGACTCAAGTTAGTTATACTATCAGACCTTCCCTCACGTGACTCTATCATCATGCTTTACTACAGTTTTAAATTATATTCTTTTAACCAAACAATTAACTGTGTTTGATTTAGATTTCTTTGAAGTAAAATATAAATTGAAACTTAATAAATTATTAATATATGAAAATTAAGGTCATTCAATAAAAATAATTAGTTTTAATTTTGTTTAAAAGTAATTTTGAATAAATTAAAATTTTAAATAAACACACCAAAGCGTTTGATACTTCGATTCATATGTTTAATTGTTTATATCTTTTGAAATAAAACTAATTCTTCACAAAAAAATAAGAATGATATACTACCAATTTTTGTTTCTTTTGATTAATAAAACCAAATTCTTTTTAAGTATTGTTTGTAATATTTTAAATTCTTTTTATAAATGAAATGTATATAATTTAATTAAAAGATTGCCCTTATTCTTATTATTTTTCCAAAACCCGCCTCAATGTATTAAAAATATATTATATATATATATATATAGCTCTAACTAATTTAAGTTTGCTATTACTCCCTTGGTTTTTTCAATTTGGGTTGCAAAGCAGAACAAGAAAAATAAACAATATCTTAAAAGCTTTAAAAAAGATAAATCAGATCGAGAGGAGATGAGAAATCTAACAAAAATCCAACAATCAAAATTATATATTTTTTTCCAAATCGGGTTACAAATAAAAACCAGAAAAATAAGCATCACCTTAAAAGCTTTAACAAGATGAAATACATGAAGTATATGTCTAAAGATACAAACTTAAAATACTGACAAAATAAAATGTAAATCTGAAAAAATAAACCTAAAAAATATAATTTATATCAAGAAAATACAAATCTAGATAAAGACCAACACCAACCAACAAAGAAATAATAAACAGTACAGTTGTAAAATCCCTGCAGATTTGCATCGATCCCTCAATTTGGATATAGAGCATTTTTTTGAAAGAATAATTAGTAAAGTTGGAATGTGGTCAATTTTAAAAATATGAAAAATAATGAGATGAAAGTAGAAATAAGCTTTACTAGCAATAGTAAATATAAATAAAGTTTTTTCATGGTGGGGAAATTGGTCACTTGAGCAAGTTAAAACCTGCTATAAAACAACAAAAAAGAAAAAATCATTCATGAATAAATTTTTATAAATTTGACACGAATAAATCTCATTTAAATAATATAGTTGTATTTTAATTTGACGTTGATGGTTATATAATTTTTAATTAGGGAATGTTTAAATATTATTTTCATATAAATAGCTAATACACGTCACATTACGTTATCCCTATGCTCGAGTATCAATTATTTGTGCCACGTTCTTCTAAGTCTTATCATTTGTTCAAGGTTCATTTATCAATTATTTACGTCCTATTATTTTGGAAATATAATTTGCTTCAAGTGTATTAATTAATTATGTATGTTTTAGGTTGCTTCAAGCTAGAGTATAAGTTACCTAAGTCGGATTTAAATCATGTGTCTCCAAATTATGTCCCCAATCATGTCCCATAAATAGAATCTCGCCACGTTATTGAAAATATTTTCTTTAACTTTAATTTTCAATTTTCTAATAAATTTTTTTAATGACGTAGCAATATTCTATTGGTGAGATATGATTGGGGACATAATTTAGGGATACATGATTTGAATCCACCTAAGTCACGCTCTTTTTAAAGCCTAATATTTGCTTAAGACTCAAGTATTACTGCTCTATTATCAAATATAAGCAAATTTTTGGACAATCTTATGTTTTCAAATATAAACAAATCTAATTACCTCCACTTGCATTTAATGAAAATTTATTTAAATTACCTTCCACTTAATTCATTCTCTCATTTATTACAATAGTTTTAAGGTGGGGAGAGATTAATTTAATTAAGGGTACCTAAGGAAAACTAAATATTTTTAGTATAGTTTTAAAGAGATTAAATGAGACTAACTAATTTTTTTAAATGATGTGAAGTAGTTTTTTTTTTCTTATATTCATTAACGGAGGGAGTAGTTACTTATACCCAATTATTTTTGGCCTACCATTTGATTCAAGTCCAAATACCAATAACTTTGAATGAAAGTGAAAATAAGAGGATACAATATAAGAACAAAAATAAAATATAAAAATATTGTTTTAGATCCATCATTTACTTTAAACTGAAGTACAAAGTGAGTATGAACAAAAATAACTTTTTTTCAACTTTACAGAAATCAATGATACGCTTAATTTTCGTTTATTTGTCTAAGACTGAAGTATACAAAGTCCTAATTTGATTCTTATTTAACTTTAGGCACATTAATAGTACTTGGACATTGTTACAATGGAAATAGCCAATAACAAATTGGGAGGACCAAAATGAAAACTTCTTTTTATGTAAAGAATTAGAGTCCTTTTGTTTTAATTTATTTCGTAAAATAAATATTTATTTTAATTAAAAAAGTATTTATAAAAATTTTTAATTCGTTTGTTTGTGCTTCTCAAAATAATTAAAATCAGAAAATAATCAGATTTTCTATTTCTTTTGAGAAACAAGTACCAAGTTGTTTCTTAAAATAAGCAGTGTTCTTATTGTAGTCAAACTTACGTAGTTTCTAACTTTGTGATTCTTATCATAATCACTTAAAAAATAATCAATTCTTTACTCATAAAAATAATTAATTATTTTTAAATTTAAATAAACTATTTCTTAATTGGAAAAATTGAAGTATATAGACCAAATTAAAATCAAACATCACACATTGAGATAAAAAAGAATATTTTAATTTATATATAATAAAAATATAATAAATACTTTTTATCATCACGTAAATTTTAGTATATATTCAGTTTTATAAAATAGTTCAACTATAAAAAACTATCCAAATTCTCTGCATTTAATTTTTCTAAAATGATTTAGGATAATTCATTTTTCTTGTATTTTTGGTAAATATAATTCATTTTTCTTATTCTAAGTTTACTTTTATCTAATCCCTTGGATTGGTTGAGCAGTGTAAGGCCCGCTAAGTTCGAGAGATGATCCACAGCGGAAGGACACGTGTTTGAATCTCACCTATGCTAAATTTTCGAAATCAGTGCTAGCAACGCAGCGTGAACATGATTAATTTCATCATAAGAATGGAGAAACTATTATTATACCAAAAAAAGTTTACTTTTATCTAATATTTATTTATTGTTATTTACTATGTAAAATATAAAATATTATCATTAAAATTATTGTTAATTTTTAAAACTATGAATTTAATCTTGTAAATAATTTATATTTTTTTTAAGAATTGTAACTAATTTATATTTAGACAGTGGGATGCATATATTTATTTTTTTTAAAAATCAATGTTTATTTCATTTTAAATAACCTTTAAGTCCGTACTTTATAACGTACAGAATTTATATTTATAATAAGGAGTTTTTTAATCTGTGTAATATTGCTCAAGTTTAAAAATTATAGATAAAAAAAATGTACAACATTTATTATAAATTAGATTTAATCTCATTAAATTTTTGTTTATTTTAACAATAATTTTTTAATTTTTATTTCTTAATTTATGCAATATTATACAAGTTAAAAAATCCTTATAATAATATACACATCAGAAAGTACCAAACTTGTTTTCCTTTGGAAGTTTCCCAGATTCCCATTCATCTTCACCTGCACTCCAGAAGCTTCTACCACCTCATCGCTGGACTTCTTATTCTCCTCAGCCGCAATTGAACAGTTTGGTTTTCAAAATATTCATCGTTCACAACATTCTCTTCAAAATATTCATAGTCTACAACATTCTCTTTTTGAGGATGAACATCTTCCACTCCAGAAATATCAAACCCTAAATTGAGCTCCGGGACTCAGCAACATCAGCCTCCTTAACGTCGAAAAACTCTGAATCAGAATGGTTACCAAATCGACGAACTCAACATCATCGACGTCGAAGACAGTCTGGTTGAGCATGCAATACTCAAGAGGCATTGGGGCCAGATTAGTGTGTTCCGGCAGTATCGAGGGTCTCCTCCGATGGAATTTTATCCCCGACGAAGGGCATTTCACGCGAGCGTTGCTCATGACGGAGATGTGACAATTTGGGATATGAAAGTGGTAGGAGTCTATGGAAGCCTCCGCCATTTTTTTGCAAGGAAACAAGGAATGGAAAGCAGGATTAATGTTCTTCTTTCTTCTTCTTCAAGCTAAAAGAACTGATCGAGAAACTAATATGAATACGAAATCAGAATCAAAACCCTAAACAAGGTCAGGGTGACGAGGAGCCAGAGCGGAGTGTGTTGCCGCCCTCTATCGGGATCTGGGAAACTTCCTAAAAAGCTTTGGAAAACATTTTCTTTTTTAACAAATAAGTGATTATTTGATGCAATAAGCACAAGAAATGGGCCCTTAATCTCCAAAATAAGGTGAAGTAAGTCCCTTCTGCTTAACTATTATTGTAAGCTTGCGTATTTATAACTTGAAATTGCAGGCATTCATTCTTTCCAATTAATCCTTCTGTAAAGGGGTCTTGCTTATATTGGTTCTGATTTCAAATGAAGTTTTATATCATTAATTATATTTTTCTTTAATTTCTCTTTATATTGACAAATTTTACAAACTCTTGTAAATTGTAACATTCGACACTTGAGGTTCGTCTTAACTTATGAGTTGTTATTGCTGAACTCTGCAGAGAATGGTTTTGGCAGAGTTGTAGCAGAATCTCATGTTGCATTGGCTTTATTCCTAAATTGTGTAAAACATAAGGCCTCCTATATTGAAAATCAAGCATAATTTTTATTAAATTATTTAACTCTCTAACTTCAATTTCTTTTGTTTCCTATCCAAATCTGAGTGGCAAATAGTTGGGGTGATAATAAAATATCCTTCCTCTTGTGAAAATCAAAATTAATCCCTTAAAATTCATGCAATGCATTGTGTTGTTTTGTTCTTGTCTCATGCTGGTAATGAACTTAATTTTGTTAGATTATTATGGGTGCAATATTATTTCACCATTGTAAGATTTCCTTTCTTGTTTCTTCAGATATTATATTTTACTTTTCTCATCTGAGCTAATGATTTTTCTTTTTTTTAATTGATTTAGAGATGTATTCTTGATATTGATGTTCAAGGAGCAAGATTTGTGAGGGCTAGTTCTCTTGAAGCCATATTCATCTTTATCTGTCCCCCATCAATGGAAGAGCTAGAGAAGCGCCTTCGTGATCCGTGAGGAGTAGCTTCTTAGTGATGCATTTTAAATTCTTAACCAAACCACTATTTTTTTACTAAAATGAATGCTTTGAAACCAGAGAGACAAAAAAGAGGAACAGAACCTGAAGCGATTGTGTAATGCCAAGGCTGAGATTGAGCAACGTTTGCGCGAAATGCCGTTCGTCGGGGATGAAATTCCATCGGAGAAGACCATCAATACCACCGGAACACGCTACTCTGGCCCCAACGCCTCTTGAGTATTGCACGCTCTACCAGGCTATCGACGTCGATGATGTTGAGTTCGTCATTTTGGTAACCGATTCTGATTCAGAGCTTCTAGACGCTATGGAAGCTAATGTTGCTGAGTCCTCTTCCTATACCCAAGAGTAGTCTGATATTTCTGGAGTGGAAGATGTTTATCCTCAAGAAGAGAATGTTGTAGACGATGAGCATTTTGAAGAAAATGTTGTGAACAATAGACATTTTGAAAACAAGTTGTTCAGCTGGGGGCTGAGGAGAAGAAGTTCAGCAATGAGGTGGTAGAAGCATCTGGAGTGTAGGTTGCCGCTCTCAATCGGTGGTCCTCTGAAGAACAAAGCTGATGAATCAGGATCTGGGAAACTTCCTAAAAAGCTTTGGAGAACATGTTTTTTAACAAAATAAGTGATTATTTGATGAAGTAAGCACAAAAATAGGGCTGTTAATCTCCAAAATAAGGTGAACTAAACACACACCATTTCTGTCCTTGCCTATTAGATGCTAAATTTCTCATGTTTCCTGTTATTGTCAGGTGGACACTCAATATGTTAGGCATCAGCAAAAAAGTTTAGGGACCGAAGTGGTTGCATGGAGTAAGGGTGTGATTGGCGATGTTGAAAAGCCTGTTGTTATTAGTGGTCCTTCCGGGGTAGGTAAAGGAACATTGATATCTATGCTCACGAAGGAATTTCCTTCTATGTTTGGTTTTTCCGACATGAGCTCCAAGAGGTATGGAGAAAGATGGGGTCCATTACCATTTTACTGAGAAGAGTATAATGGAGAAAGATATTAAAGATGGAAAGTTCCTTGAGTTTGCTTCTGTTCACGGTAATCTGTACGGAACCAGCGTTGAGGCCGTGGAAATGGTTGCAGATGCAGGGAAAGTAAGTCCTTTCTGCTTAACTATTATTGGAAGCTTTGGTATTTAGAACTTGAAATTGCAGGCTTTCATTCTTTCCAAATCAATCCTTCTGTAAAGGGGTCTTGCTTATATGGTTCTGATTTCAAAAAAAGTTTTTATATAATTAATTATATTTTCCTTTCATTTATCTTTATGTTGACAAATTTTACAAACTCTTGAGGATTGTCTTAACTTCTGAGTTGTTATTGATGAACTCTGCAGAGAATGGTTTGGCAGAGTTGTAGCAGAATCTCATGTTGCATTGGCTTTATTCCTAAATTGTATAAAACTTAAGGCCATCTATGTTGAAAATCAAGCATAATTTTTTTTAAATTATTAACTTGTTTAACTCTCTAATCCAACAGGTTGGTTAGTGGTTAGGGAGTGAAGTTTGAGTAGCAGCTTCCCAGTTCGAACTCTTATGGACACACTTTGGCTTATCCAAAAAAAAAAATTATTAAACTCTCTAACTTCAATTTCTTTTGTTTCCTATCCAAATCGGAGTGGCAACTAGTTGGGGTGATAATAAAATATCCTTCCTCTTGTGAAAATCAAAATTAACCCCTTAAAATTCATGCAATGCATTGTGTTGTTTTGTTCTTGTCTCATGCTGGTAATGAACTTAATTTTGTTAGATTATTATGGGTGCAATATCATTTCACCATTGTAAGATTCCCTTTCTTGTTTCTTCAGATATTATATTTTACTTTTCTCATCTGAGATAATGATTTTTCTTTTTTCAATTGATATAGAGATGTATTCTTGATATGGATGTTGAAGGAGCAAGATCTGTGAGGGCTAGTTTTCTTGAAGCCATATTCATCTTTATCTGTCCCCCATCAATGGAAGAGCTAGAGAAGCGCCTTCGTGATAAGGACTAGATGCTGAAGGGGAACAGATCCTGAAGCGATTGCGTAATGCCGAGGCTGAGATTGAGCAAGGGAAATCTTCAGGCATATTTGACTTCATCTTATACAATGACAAACTCTAGGAGTGTTATGAGAAACTCAAGGTAAATGCTGCTAAAGCAAAAACTTCCATAAACTTTGTGAGGTTTTTAACCATTAACCATTCTGATATATAATATCCATTGGTGCAGAAATTATTAGGACTAGATGATTTTTCCACTGTCCCTACTAAATCAGGTAAGAAGTTTCTACATGAACTTGATATGTAGTTTCATGGTTTTCACTTTTCAATCCTTCAGAACCTAGAGAGATTATTCTACCTGTGGATCATTCTCTGTCAAAAGTTGATAACAAAATCATCATCAACTGCATGCCTTCAGGAATAGAGAAAGGATCAAAGAATTCGTAAGTCTTCATTGACACATTTCTTCTTTAGCACTTACGGGTAGGTTGCCCACACATATTTGGGGCACACCACACTTCACATGGGTTACAGAATCCGGTAGTTGAAAAAGAAATGCTTGCTTGGATTCTAGAATCTGTTAGTGTTGAACTACGAGATTCTAGAACCTATGCGAAGTGTGGTGCATCCCAAAAAGGTGTGTGGTGGAGATTATAGTGACCATAAGGGTAACATACTAACTTCTTATTTCCTTACTAAAAGGGGGCGCACCTGGACGAACACGAGGGCTAGATTTTGAAACCATCGGCTCGATTCCGAACGGCTTGACTCACATGGATCAGCTTAGCTAACATTCGATGAACTTGGACACAACTAACTTGGTTTCTTTCTCCATTCATACTTATGGAACGTGTGATGAGGCATTAGATTCATGTCATAAGCAATTTTTTTCCCTTTGTTGTTCTTTTTGATTGTTGCAATTGAATTGACTTGAGGAGTGTTTGGCAATGACAAAATATTGTTTTTCCTACATAGGCGATGTGATGATTTGGCCCTACAACATGTGTTAAACAACACTATGTGTTAGACACAACATGGCATTTCTAGGCATTTATTTTTAACACATTAAACAAATTTGTTGGATATAGGTTTCATGTTATATTCATGCTTTATTTGATCGAAAGGAAGCTTCGTAGCAACTAGCAAACACTAGAAACTCGAAAAAATTAAGGTCTATTCTGCGATATGACCCTGTGATATTGAAATTGCATATAATTGTGATTGCAGTCCTTGTGGCGGCATTAGAACACGTTTAATAGCATTTTAAGTTTTTAGCTTAACTCGAATATCAATTAATACCGTGCAATTGTAACCGTTATCACAATTTATAACATTAAAGCATATAATGACGGTAAGTAGAGATGACAATGCGACGAGATTCGGCGGGAGTAGGTTTTGCTCTCACCATCCTGTCGCTGTGAAGAATAGGGCAGGGATGGGTTTAGAGATAAAATAAGTGGGAATACAAAATTCAAACTTAACACTATCCCTCTCAAGGTTTGGAGAACTTATGAGTAGCTTACACTTGCATTAGTTTTAAAAATTGATAATTTATTCATATCTTTTAGGTAAATTAGTACTAAAGACAATATAAAATAACAATTTAAATACGTTAGTTTATACCGTTATAAAAAATTAGAACATTAAAATAAAAAATAAACTTTATTTTAACTAATATTATGATTATGATTACTAATAATATTATTATGTGTATTATATATATATATTTATACATAATATATATATAGAGAGTTGGGCACACATTTGTCCTTCTCTGCCTTCAAAGTTCAAACAACAATAGTGGGTTGGTTATAAGGTCAGGCCTTCCCTCACGTGACTCTCTAATAATGCTTTACTACAGTTTTTAATTTTTTTTACTTTTGGAAAATAATTACGTACGATAAATGTCTAATGACAACAAAACAAGATAGCAAAGAGACTTAGGTTGTGTTTGAAAAAGTGTTAGAGCCCTAAGATGCATGAATTGAGAGTTGTATAATCGATTTTCAATAAAATTTTAGTTGTATAGTTGTTTGTCGAATTGATTTTTTACTTATTTTGAAAAGATAAATAAGCTTAACTTTGTTTTTGCGTTGAGTTAAAAGAATTAGGTTAAATAAATAAAAAAATATATCTTATGGGTTCAAATTTTTTCTTTAATTTGGTATAGTAAACATTTTATTCAGTGGTTAATTAAAATTTATTTAATTCAGTTAAATATATTTAAGTTAAGTTTTTATTAAAACTATGTATTTTAATTCAATCATAATTTTATATAAAAAAACATTATTTAGTCCTCATCAATGTAATTTAGAAAACAAAATTGTGTTAAAAAAGTCTATAGGTTAATTATAGTTGAGGGAGGAGAATATTTCGTTGGTACCCACTAACGATGTTATAGAAAATGAAAAGGAACGTAATTTTGCTTTAAGACTAGGATGAGTATACGTGTTTTTTACTAAAAAAACAGATATGCTTATGTACAAGATAACATGAGGATGGAATTAGTACCATCATTATTGGGAGTGACACTATCTTTTTTATATGTAAGAATCATAAATTTATATACTAAAAAGGATGGTGCCACTCCCAATAAGGATGATGCTAATCTCATCCACCAGATAACAAGTCCAGACTCCAGACACAGCGAAAAATTTTATTATTTTCCAAAAAAACTCAAGAGGCCCAAATTAATGCCCCTGCAATTGGGAAAAAAAACAGTGTTTTTTGGCCTACACTTCACGGATTCTTGGAAAAATCACATTCACAATTTCACGTTGTTTCAAATTTCATCATCCATCAGGTAAGGTGGGAGGGATTGAGACCACATAATTTGGAAAATTCTACCATCCCTTTACATGTAAGAATCATAAATTTATATACTAAAATGGATAGTGTCATTCCCAATAGAGATGGTGCTAATCCTATCCACCATGCATTTTTTTTTGGACAGAAATTCATTCATTGCCACATCAACTCAACAATACGGTGATTTACAACTAGAGTTGGGTATACGGATTTAGACCCACGGATTGATTCGTGGGTAAACGGGTTGGGCAAATTTGAGCTTGAAAAAATGATGACCATTTAAAATGCGGACTTAGGCGTACTTAACTATTTATCCACAGGTTGAACGGATAAAATCCGCGGGCTTCGCGGGTATCCGCATTCTTTTTGCTTAGAATGAAAAAAGAAATAGGTCTTAGAATTTTGAAAAAAAAGGCCCAAACAAAAACAAAAGTCGGTGAGAAGGTTGGACACCACTCAATTTTTGAAGTCCCACTATCCTTTTATATATAAAAATCATGAATTTATATATCAAAAAGGATAATATTATTTTTAATAAGGATGGTCTCAAAACTTTCCACCACAAAAGCGATCTAAAACCATTCCTTTTCTTGGCCAAAAAAAATAATAACAAAACCATCCCTTTTGTCAAAAAAAGAAGAAAAAAATGCTAAAGTTATTTTAGAAAACCATCTTTAATGTACTTTTTTTTAAAACATTTTTACCAAAGATTTCAAACTTGTACTGCCAAAAAAATGCTTAAAAAATTCTGCAAAAAAAGCAATTTTTTTTTGTTGTTTGTAAAAAAAAAGTTATGCAAATGCCCGCGAATGTTCACAGACTTTGCAGGTGGACGTCATTTTTTCAAGTCCATTTAGAACGTGGGCTTAGACGGATAATCCATTAAGTCCGTGGACTTTTGCGGGGCAGGAGCAGGTGGCCTGCGTACCCAGCTCCATTTACAACAAAGCATGACAGCCAAGAGGGTCATTTACTATACAACCCCAATATAATTCTGCAGGGCAAGATTTAAACAAGTTAGCCTTCTTGCACACTGAGAGGAGCTAGCACACACTACACAAATATACATAGTCTACAAAACAATAGCCAACGATCTAATAGACATCAATTCAAAACACATATCAAACATACAACTTAGCTATATTATGAACTAAACTAATAGATTCCTTTGTTTCTCACAAAACACCAACAAAGTTAAATCTTTTTTTAATAGCCTAAATATCTTCTAAAATATTTTGGATTTGCCAATTATTTTTCAAGTCTCTTAACAGTTTTAATGAGCTCTAACTACTACACTATCAAGACAATCTAGATTTAGGGCAGTAATCATATCAGCACAATATTAGCCCTAACTTTTCTTCCATATTGCAGCAAAATCAAACCTGAATGATCTCTAGCAACTACCCAAATGGATCCCTAGTTCTGAAATTTATTAAAAGAGACATCAACATTCCACTTCACCTTGCCTTTAGGAGGAGGTTTCCATTTACTTTTATTTACAACTGCTTGTTGCTTGATAACCTCCCTGGTATTAGATTCTGCATCCTGCACAGAGAGAAAAGCAAAATAACTCATGAGTCATGACGGTTTATTACTTAATAGACAGATTTTTTAAATTGGAAAAAACAATACCTTTTTTTTTTCAAAAGTGATATACAATTTCTTAAGAATGACAAAAAAATATGGGCCGTACAATTATGAGCTTTTTATGTCTGGCCCATAAAAACTCACAAACCAATGAGCTAACCCAAATAAGACTAAATAGCCCATTTTGACAGAATATAGCCATAATAGATGATAGTAAAAAACAAAACAATAAGAAATACTTTTATTTTTGGATTAGAAGCCTAAAACTCAACTTCAATCAATTCAAACTCTTATTTTCTTATGCACCAAAAAAAAAAAACCATTCAAACCCTAAATATTAAAATTTATTATCTATTATATACTATATATTATATTATATATTATATATACTTTTAAACGAGGACTTTTAGAAGTATTCAAAGAAACTATTTATTATCCTTTTAGGTTAAATTATATTTTTACCCTTTTAACTCTTTTTTATTATTTTAAGGTGACCACGATTTTGTATATATTTAGTTATTTTATTTTCAATATTATTAAATTATTTCCGTAACATTTTTTTATAAATTGGCCAAAGAAAATGAAAAAGACAAACTAAACAAATAAATAATATACATGAAAAAAGTAAAATTTAATCTTTTATTCTTTTAAAAAAGGCTATTTGCATAAATAAATGAATAAAAAATATATATACTTTCAAAAGAGACTATTTAGAAGCATTCAAAGTTACTATTCATCATATTTTCAAGTTGGATTATATTTTACCATGTTATCTGATCTCTTTTTTTATTGTTTTAAGGTGATACAATTTTATAGATATTTACTCATTTCTTTTTTATTATTATTAAATTATTTTTCTCACTTTTTTATTCTTGACTATAAATTAATCAAAATGAGAGTGAAAAAGACAAACTTAGCAAATAAATAATATACATGAAAAAGAAAAATTTAACCTTTGATGTTTTAAAAGGGATTCTTTAGATAGACAAGAAAAAAAAAAGTTATCAAAAGAGATTTAAGCAATTTGGAATCCCCACTTGCCCCATTTGATTTAAATAAATGTAAGTATATGTAAGTATAAGTGCTCTTTAAATTCATAAGACTATTCCATCATCCTATATTTTATGTAATGAAAAAAAAGAATTTCAGTTGCATGCTTAAAATCATTGTTGTCTACATCGATAATGTGAGGGCCACTGCTCTTCATCTCTCTACCCTGATATCCTTTATTAATTTAGTGGTTCACCTTTTTTATTTTATGTTTCTCTCATGTCACATAAATTTAATATAATTTAAGTCTTTATACGTGACTTTTTATTTTAAATTAGTCCTTATATATTAAAAATTGATTTTTACTTTCATCTTCACTATTTAATCCTTATAGGTGACATTTATTTTTAATTTGATTCATATATAGGACATACATTTGTAATTTGATTCCCATATTTGACACTTATTTTTAATTTAATCACTATAATATTATTAGACACATTAATAGTACTTGAACGGTGTTATAACGATAACGGCCAATAACAAATTAGGAGGACCAAAATAAAAACTTCTTTTTGTATAAAGAGTTAATTGAAAGGATTGAAGTATATGGACCAAATTAAAATCAAGCATCACATATAGAGATTATAAGAATATTTTAATCTATATCATAAGAAATGCTTTCAGATATCAAATCATGTTGTTATCACATAAATGTTAGTATATATTCAGTTTTATAAAATAGTTCAACTAAAAAAAATTATTCAAATTTTTAGCATTTAATTTTTATAAAATGATTTAGGATAATTCATTTTTCTTATTCAAGTTTAATTTTTATCTGTTATTTAATTAATTTTATCTATTGTTATTTATTATATAAAATATAAAATGTTATCATCAAAATTATTGTTAATTTTTAAAATTATGAATTTAATCTTCTAACTAATCTATAGACTACGAACCGAAAAAAAAAAATCTATAGACTGTGGGATACATATATAAATTTATTAAAAATCAATGTATATTTCATTTTAAACAATCTACTCAACATTTACTAATAATTTTTATCGATAACCTTTCTGTCCATAATTTTATAATGTACAAAAATTATAGTCGAACTCAGAATTAATTTTTTTAATTAAATTCAAGTCTTAGAGTTTTATATGTTGATACATATATTACTACATTTATAATTTCTTTTGAAATTATATTTATAATTTTAAAAATTATCACTCATAAGTTGTACTAGTATTTTAGTATAACAAGAGAAAATAATTCTCAAATCCTAAATTAATTAATACAATCTTACAAGTAAGGATAAGAATAAGCTGAATTGAAATAGGCTTTTTTTTTTGGATAAACGGGCCGAAATAGGCTTTGAAAGACTAAGTTTTTGGGCCTGTTTTTAAAATTAAAGATCTGAACCTAGTCTGTTAATTATCATAATTTTTTGTAAGGTCTAAAAAAGGCTTTTTTAAAAGCCTATTTTATAATAAAGCCCTTAAACTTATTTAAAACATTATTTTTAAATAGGTTAAAATACAATTTTAGTCTTTTATATTTTGCTGAATTCTTATTTTACTCTTTTATTTTTTTTGTCAATTTAGTCCCTTATTTTTGTTTTTCATACTATATTAGTCCTTTTAAGATAATACTATTGAGTGATTTCATCTACGTAGTTCTTAATGTCGTTGTGACATTTTCACCAATGCTCTCTATAATGTTAGTTCAAAAGGACCAATATGGTGTGAAAAACAAAGATAAGGACCAAATTGACAAGTAAAAAACATAAATAACCAAAATATGAATTCACTAAAATATAAAAGACCAAAGTTATATTTTAGCATTCTAAATAAGTTAAAGGATCTAAAGACATACATGAAAAAATCTTTTAGTACAACAAAAGTATAAAAATAAAACATAACACTAAAATTTACACATAATAATAGTAATAACATATATAATCATATTATAATTTATTAAAATATTATTATTATTATTATTTAAATAGACTGACTTATTAAGCCTAACCTAAAAGACTTTTCGAATGGCCTGAAATCTGACTTATTTAATTAAATAAATTTTTTAAATAACTTTAATTTAGATTTAGTATAGATTATACTCAAATTCGTGTCGAGTAGCCTGACCTATTCTCACCTCGCAAGAATGGCTCATCTCAAAACTTCAGTTGTTACCTAGCGATCATGGTGCCGCTAATCTTTGTTGCTTGACAACGGTGGAAAGTTGTTGCGAAACCGGGGAAGGTGGGGTACCATAGCAAGCACAACTTACGATGTGTTGTCACATGACATGGACTTTTGTTCATTTTTTAAGAAAAAAATGAGAGTTGCAACGTGGCAGCATTTCAGTAGGTGACACCTATCATGGAACACTACTCATTGGGTGCTGCCACCTACTCAAGTTCAACCTTATTTTTTTTTTTTAAAATATAGAAGTAAATAGATTTTAATCTCAATTTAATAATTAATTTTTTAAGCATCTATAGCTTTAACAATAACATTATTTAGATAAATTACGTCTACTTTTAATTTTATAATCCAGAATTATATTTTGTAGTTAATTATAATTTAGCCCGTGCAATGCACTAGTTGATACTAATAATTTTTTACTTGAAATTCCCCTAATTTTTTTTTGTCCACGTACATAGGAATTACTCTTTGATGAATTGAAATGATCACCCTAGAACCAGCTCCTTTATTGGATTCTCCTATCTCTCTTTTCCTCCATTCGTGTGTTTCCATTTGTAGGACACCATTTTGGGTCATAAACTCATCATAAAATAAACCCAAAACTAGCATCATATAATAATTAATATTCCACTTCTATAAAAGTTATTCCTCTTTGGATTCTCTTATTTTGCAGTTGCAAATGTGGTACTTTTATTATTTCCAATTGTTTTTTTTCTATTCTTTTGGAGTAGTAGTACTGCCAAATTAAAGGTAACAAATGTGAGACATTGATAATGATAGCTAAAGTTTTAATACACTTATTGATCTTATGGTCTTTTGTAAATACATGCAACTTTAATCTTATAAAGTGAACTGCCACTTCCGAGTACATGCAATGCGCATAAAGAATATTGATTCAATAAGACTTCTCATAAAAAGGGATTATTTATATAGTTTATGTGTGGAGTGATATTATTTGAGGTTCGGCGTGGTAGTTCACTTAGTTTCTTAATTATATGTAGGAGTTCGATTCTATTGCTAGTTATAATAAGAATTGAATGATATTTTGTGATTATCTAACAATTATTTTGTGCGAGTTTAGTTTTAAAAATGAGATTAGTCAGTATTTTTTGCGATAATTATCCTGAAAAGAAGAAAAAAAATTGGAGAAAAATTAGAAAAATGTACCGGAATGGATATTCATCAAAAGCATTCACTTCAACATTCAAAAGTTTTCGGTTTTTTTTTTTTCCAACTCTTTTCTAGAGGTTGTTTGGATGATGCATTTTAAATTGTTTGAGAATTCCTAGGTGAAATTTAGAATCCAACCAGCATTAGCACCAAATAAGGAATCCCTACCAACAAAGTAAATGCTTTAGAATACTCTTAAAAATTATATTTTCCTTTACAAATAAAAGTGTTTTGCCGTTCACACCCAAGAATTTCAATCTTTTAGTTCTCAATCTTTGAAGAAAATTCTGGTCTTTGACACTATTTTAGGGTATGATATGTGCCATTAATGCTCAATCATCAATCAGGTTGATTGATTGTTAATGTTGCTCATAGAGAAAAATTCACTTAATTAATTTTGAGTCATAGTTGTTATCCTTAATGATTAAGAAGAGATAAGGTGATATCACAAGTAAAATCATGATAGTTGAAGAATATTCTCGATAGACCTAATTGAACTAATTTGATTAGAGATTGTCTACGACTTACGTCTAGAGTTAGAGCCATGGCAAAAGTCAGGAAGACACAATAAATTATCTCAAATAGTTTTTATAAAAGTTGAGATTAGAGACTTTAAATAATTAATAACTAAAAATTTGAAATTTATATAGCAACAATTTATGATATTAGTGTTTATAAGAGAAGTTCATCAAGTCTTACCGGTACTTCATGAGCAAATGATGCATACAAGCTCTTAGACATGTTATAACATATTATTCATTTGAGAATATATATATATATATATATATATATATATATATATATATATATATATATATATATATTAATCAATCAACTTGTTGTATTAATGCAAGATAAATCATATTGATGAATCCAAATACAATCTTCTTAGTAAGGCAATGTATATATTAATTCCTAGAATAACATCCAAGTTAAGATACAAATTGCAACTACTATGCTACATGCCATTGGAGATATTCATACCAAGAACAGGACAGAGTCAATAGAAAAATCAAATTTACACTCTCTCAAATAATGTAAGGTGCTTCATGATTTTGAAATTTAGATAAATTTCACTACTCACTATAGTCACTACATTCCAGCAAATTAAACAAGAAAAAATTAATAACTAAAACAAAAAGTCATACCTAACAATCAGAGCATGTAATTGCACACTACAAAACAAAATAGTCATAAACTACTCTGTCTCTTCCAAGTATCATCAGCAATTAAGAAGAAACTGAAAAAGTTCAGTTCTCTGCAAATTCGCTTGGAATCAATCAAGCAGAAACATTTCTGAGAGCCGAAAAGAAGAACAACTCGATATCCGGCGAAGCGAAGAAAGCCATAGAAAATGTATTTGAAGAGCAATTAGGCAAAATTCTTCTCTTCTTTGGAGCTGGTGGACAATTTAAGACCTGTGGTATTCTGAACCTTTTAGCCTTTGGTGTAGAACAAACACCTTCTTCATTTTTCTCCTCAATGTTCAAATTTTTGGAGCTTGAGGAAGAAGTAACACACTCACAATTTGGCCTTTTCATTGATTTCTGCTTCTCTTTTTCTTCAATTTTTTGCCACTTGATACATGTTCTTGTAGAAGCTGACGCCATCTAAAGTTCTTATTCTAACTAAATTCCAAAAAGGGTCCACCCTAAAATCTTCTCAAAAATTAGTTGAAAAGCTCAAGTTTATATATCCAAAGGTGGACACAGAATAAGACCCTTACTTTGTTTTGTTCCTACTAAAACAAAACTTTACTGATAGATATTCGAATTCTATGTTCAGAAAAGACTTTATTAAAAAGATTTCTATTAGTCTTCAGTTGTCTGCTGAATGATTGTGAAGAGTCAAGGAATTTTCAAAGCAAGAAACTATTTGTGAGGTTTCAAAGTTACTGTGCTGCCATATTATATGAGATAAATATGAAATTCTATGCTAATATATATATAGCAAAAAATAACTACTACCACTATGAAAATAATGAATTAAAATATTGTAAATTTGATTGCTCTACCGAATCCTGATAAGATGGAGAACTTCCCTGAGCCAGCTATTCCCCTCTATTATATGGAATCTGATCTTTTTGCTCCAGGTTATTATATAAGTGCATATACCCCACTTAATTGTAATATAATATTTCTCATGATTCTTATTTATCTGTAAGATAAAATACACTTATAAAAATTAAAAGTTAAAGACACGCATACAAGGAGAGGTAAGTACTTGAGAAAAAAAAAAGAAAAATTACAACAACGTAACATCTTTTAAAGTTTCCGCATATTACAATAAGACTTAGTATATTACAACAAGACTAATTATGTTTACATATGACATCAATTTTTTTTAAGATATGCTTTTTGTTGTATCAATTTTCCCCCTTTTGTTTTGTTACACGGACCTCCCGTAAATTTATATACATTACTAAGTCTAAATAAGATAAATGTACTTTTGAAAACTTGTTAAATCTACCTGTAATATGTACAAACTTTAAAAGATGTTAATGTAATTTATTTTTTTTTAAAAAAAAAAGAAATCTTTTTCGTTTTCTTTTTAGAACATTGGTCCCTTTTTATGTTTAACACAAAAGATACAATTTCTAGGGTAAACTTTCATTTAGATGTTAAGATAGTCTACCTAAAAAGATGAAAAGATTCCTAGTGATTTAAATATCATATTGAACTTCTAATTATATTTAATATTGGACTTTAACCATTGTTACTCAACTTAATAGTAAGCCTTTTTCTTTTAGCTTCACTCACTTATTACTATATGGTATTAATCTTAGTCTAATATATTGATAATTTTTTCTGTACCCCAACTCTTATGAAAGCACCGTTGCTAATAAATGTGTCACACCATTGTGTCTCACAAAAACTCATCAAGAAATGAAAAAAAAAGGATGATTTTTTTTTTAAAAAAGAAAATGTAATTCTGAATGATTAGTTTATGTCAATCCTTTGTTGAGTTAGTTTATGTTATGATTAATTAATCACACAAGAATTTTTAGAGACATAATTTTTTTTATTAGTTAAACACACATGCACACACAAATTATATTAAATCTCTTTCTAAATTTATATTAGAAATCCCACATCAGCGAGTGATATGATCATTATTAAGTTTATAAGGGTATGACAATCCTCATCCTAGCTTGTACGAGGATTGTCACACTCTTATAAACTCAACAATGACCATATTATTAGCCGATATGAAACTTCTAACAATAATTAATCATCATTTATGTATATCCAAATAAAAAAATTAATCATCACTTGTGTATGTTTATTATTCTATTAAATTCTATTTAACTTAAGGTTCAAGGGATCATTGGGCAAATTAAAGCTGGGGCCTGCAACTGAAGCCATTCATTTGTTCATCTTTTGTGATGACTAATGATTACGGTTGAAAGTTGTGATCGTTTCTATCCTCAATCTCCATAGACTAGAATAATATCTAATACATTCTCAAAAAGAAAATAAACCATATATGTTTACTTTGGATAAATTTTAGTTTCCAGCTAGTTCTATTATTTTTTTTATTCTCCTATGAACATTACTTACAAAACAAAAATATTGATTGCTTTGTTTTTATTTTATTTTTTATTTTCTAAAATTTATATAGAAAATATTGAAAATAAATTTCAATTAATTCTAGTGTTTTCTTCATAAATTTTGGGGTACAAGAGAAAAAAAAGTGACAATTATGTTGTGATTATGATTATTCATGAAAATAAGAAATATAAAAATAAGAAATAGAAATACAAAGTAAAGTAACTTGTTTGATTTTCATTTTCGTAAATAATTCTATTTCTTGTTTTTTATTTTATTGCATGTGCATGTTTCCTATAACTTTTATAGCAAATACCGGAAACAAAGAGGATTATTCTCTTGTTTTTGCTCCGATAAAAATAATGTGACAATTTCATAATTATTTATAAAAATAAAAAATATAAATATAAATCAAACAAACCTTAGAATGTATATTATACCACGATATGCTTGTAATTATTTCTGGTGTATGCAAAAAGGCATCCTGTAGCTAATAACTAATTTATTCAAGCACTATATATAAATATTGTTATTTACTAATTTTTTTTTCCTCCGTTAAATTAACTATTATTCACATAGATTTTGCCTGATACAATTAATTTGTTGGTATACTAACGAATAAATATATAATTACTAACAAATAAATATATTAATATAAGTAATTGATATATATTATCAATTTATAGTCCGTTAGTAAAGGTCTCTAATCGCTATACTAACGAATAAATTCGTTGAGACAAAATCTATACTAACAATAAGTAATTAATAATATAACGAAAACCAATAAGAAAAACGTTAATAAATAGTAATTTATTTGTAGTGAAGCAACAAAGCTTTTTTCATGTTACAAGCATAAAAACTTAATTTTAGTTCCTCTCTTTTTAAACGAATGTATATATTCTCTCTCATATTATATCTGGACGTAGTTCGATCTCGGTTGATGTGTGTGGGGAGTGGGTTGACGGGATATGAGTTTAGAGGTGGGATGTGTCATCCATTATTTTATTGGGAACCACATATGCTTCATCGTTTGTGCTTGGAGTTGAAGACGGTTTCAGTGTAGGTGGATTCTCTGGGTGTTTGGCGTTGGCGTGCTACAGAATCTGGAGTTTATCCAATAAAATCGGATTATGGTGAGGCGATGCGTCGTCAAGAGGATAAAGTGTTGCAATCGTCTGTATGGCGCACAAAGGTACTAGCAAACATGTCTTCATTTGTCTGGAAATATTTGCTGGATAGAATTTCCGTACAAAGAAAGACTAGCTCGGAGAGAAATTTTACCAATGAAAGATGCATTGTTTAACATTTGTCACAATATAATGAAGTAAATTGCCATCTCATCTTTTCCTTCATTGCAAGGTTGTCATTGAAGTTTGGTATCCAGTGCTATAATGCTTTGGTTTTTCTTCAGTTATGAATATTGAGAGGCGAGCACAATATTTGCAATTTATTGGTTTGTGTAAAGGATTGAAGAAAAAAGGAGTGGCGTGACATTCTATTTGGTTTGCCGTCATTCGGTCTATTTAGTCTTACTCCTTTTACTTATATTAACAATATTTTATGTTTAATTAGATTTATGTATAATTATATTGTTTTAAATTTTATTTTTATTAAATGAGTTGAAACATAAATTATTCAATAAAATATAATAACACATAGATCATTCTTTTTTTAGTTTAGTTTATAATTAACAATTGATAATTAATTATGAACATAATTATAAACGCGTAATCAGAGACTCGTGCGAACGCACGGGTCACGTGCTAGTTTGGCTTATAAAAAAAAGTTATAACTATTTTAATCCCTCATTTTTTTTCATATTAAAATACTTTTATTTAATTCCTCAAATAAATGCAATTAAAGACTAAAAGCAAATATTTTCAAAGATGGTATACTAAATGCATATGTTTAAAAAAAACAGAGAAAACAAAAATTAATTTTTGCAAAATATGAGAAACTAAAAATATATTTTACCTAAGTAATTTATCCTGGGTTTATTCAAGTAAATAATTCCCAAATTAAAAACTGATGCAAAAGGGAAAATTAAAAACCTAGCTAATTTGTTGAGGAAAAGAAGGATTAGTAAATTTTAATCAAATTATCACCATTTCAAGGACTTTTTAAATCTGTTATATCTAAAATTAAAGCACGTACAGAATCGGATCACTAACTTAAAGAAAGTCATCATAAAATCCCTGCTCCTCAGAATTTATTCCAACGATGTACCTCAACTAAGTCAACAAAAATATGTAATAGAAGATCATAAACGTGTATAACTTTCAATCTAATTAGCTTGTAATTGAATAATTAAAAAAAAAAAGAGAAATAAACATCTTGTATAAACTTTTTAAGTATGTTCTTCAGAACTATTATACATTTATTTATGCTACACTTTAATAACTTTAAAAGTGACCAGAAAATATATCACAAAAATAAAAAAGGGACCAGAAAATAAAAAATACAAATTGATCATAACTTTCAAACAGCAGATAAATTAATTAAAAATGAAAAGCATAAAAGATTAACCTAACCCCACCGTCGGGCTCGAACCCACGACCACAAGGTTAAGAGCCTTGCGCTCTACCGACTGAGCTAGACGGGCATCTGAACAATTGGCTCAAATACGTATATTTGTAACGTAACGTTCATCAAATTAATGCAACGATAATTGTTATACGTTGGCACAAAAGTTTAACTTTTAGAGGAATATATATCATAAATCAAACTATTTATTTAAAATGTAATTTAGATATTTTAATTTTTAATAACAAATCAATGGTTGGTAGTGGTGTTGTGTACTTGTACACAAATTTTTTATTATGTATTATAAGTGAAACCTTGTTATACATGTTATTATTTTATCACAACGAGCACATAAAGTAGGAAACTCATTATACTTGTTTACGTGTCTAACTCAACTATATTTAGTTATCACGGTGTTCATCAGTTCGATTAGTTTGAATTTTGGGTTAAAAATAATCAAAGCAATCAAAATTATTTAGTTTGATTTCGCTAACAAAGTCTTTATCCAATTTAAATACTAAAATCAAAGATAAAATTCAAAATAGTATAACTTTTAAAAAATGCTAAATCCTTCTATTCACTTAATTTTGATAAATGTCTTTTATTTTTCATTAAGTATTTACTTTTTGGAAGATAGATGACACTTGTCAAAATTAAGTAAGTAGAAGGATTTAGTATGAGGATGTAGCATTACTCAATAATAACTAATATGAATTTAGTTTTACACATATAAAATTAAAGTCAATTAGTCATCGGATTGGGTAATGGGTTGATTGGGTTGGTTTGAGTTGGACCATATGACAAAACCTAAACTGAACCAAACAAATTGGAGTAATTGACTGCTTTGGTCCCTCACTTTGTAGTCACATAACATTTTAGTCATGGATTTTTTCAAATGCTCGAGTTAGTCATTGACTTTGCACTTCGTAGATCACTTTAGTCCAAGTGACATTGACAAAATGTCTATGTAGCACGTTAAGTGTATATATGACACGTTATTTAACACATATAAGTCAACATAAACGACAAAACAATGTTGTTTTGTTTAATTTCCAAAGTTATGCAGCACTTTGGGGCAAAAAAATTAGATTAGGTTTTAAGTGATTTGAGGGACTATACCTATTTTGAGATTAAGCAAAAGTGCAAAACGATGTCATTTTGTCCCTTACGTAGACTCCTAAGTGTCAATTAACGTACCATATAAACACTTAACGTGTCAAGTAGGCATTTTGTCAATGTTGCTAAACACCGGAGACTAAGTGACCTACATAATGCAAAGTCAAAGACTAATTCAGACATTCTAAAAAATGAAGAACCAAATCAGTTAATAACTCTAGGGATGTTCATGGTTCTGGTTTACCTAAGAACCAAACCAAAACCAAAAAATAGTTTGGTTTATAGGACTGAACCACTTTTGTAACTTCTGAACCGGTTCTCAACCGGACCATTTTGGCCCAAACCAGTTCAAACTATTTTTATTTTTATGCAAAAAAATCACAATTTCGTCATGTCTAAACTGGTTTAAACTGGTTTTTGGACCATTTTTTATTTTTTCAAACCGGTTCGAAACCGTTTTAAAAGTTTTGTCGTGGTTTGATTTTTTATCAAGTAATTCGTCTTTTAAGCGGTGCGATTCAATTTAATTATCAATTCGGTATAATTTTTTTGTCTTTTTGAACCGACTTAGATAACTCAAACAAATTGGGCCAGATTAGTTTGTTGGATTAATCGGGTCAATCGTATCAATTAACACCCTTACTAGTGAGCTAACATAGACCACTATACAAATTATATGTTCAAAACATATCATGTTAGTGACAGCAAGAATAGTACTTTTAACTATTAGTCTCGTGATTTTTAAGCCTGTGTGTTAAATTCCAATATGTAAAAATTTATCACAACTCACAAGTATCACTATTCTTACTAATCAGAAAGGGAAATCTAACTCTTCTTTGTCCTTGATGTGACAAAATACAAAGACTCTATTAAGTGCTAAAATGGAGAATCAAATCCAGGCAAATGCCACAAATCTCAAATGAACAACACAATCTTCAAAGTTCACATTCATTTCCCCATAATGGTCGAGGGACAAGAAATAATGGCCATACCTATTTTTCATTCACCTACATGTTAGTCCTACTATACATCTTGCAAATGAGAGTAAAATAAATGAAAAACAAGTCTCTAAAAATTAAGCTGACATAAACACTAACTAAAGCACTGATTCTGATCCATTTTCTTGTGAATCATCGTCCACTAACGGCGACCGGAAGACGAATGGAGGTGGTGGCGGATCAACTCTCAGCGTACCGTCTAGTACTCTCACTACCTCCTCCATAGAAGGTCTTCGGCGTTCATCTGTTTGGATGCACCAGAACGCGATTCTCAACGCACGTTCTAGTTCCTCTGAATTCAAAACACCTTCAATTCTTTTATCAACCACATCAATTGCATTCCCTTCAATCCATTCTTTGTATGTCCACTCACAAAGTTGTTCATGATCTTGACAGCCAGTTAGCAAAGTTAATACCAAATTGCCAAAATCCATTGCATCTTTCTCAGCTGAAGAGCCACAATATTTAGCTTCACCATCTTCTATAGAAAACCCATATTCACACACCTTAGCTTCTAAATTCTCATCCAATATCACATTCTCACATTTCAAGTTTCCATGGCTTACAAACTCCCTACACCCAGTGTGCAAGTAGTTTATTGCCTTTGCTACACTTAAGCATATTTCAACTCTCTTTCTCCAAGTTAGCTTCTTGCAAAGAGTGGAATCGGTTATGAACTTGTCGAGCGAGCCGTGTTTGGTATATTCATACACCAAAAATCTATGATTTAATTCGCAACAATAGCCCTCTAGCTTTACAAGGTTCTTGTGGTGGATACTCCCTAACTTCATAACAGCGCTCCGGAACTTCCTTTCTTCTATGGATGCGTTCAGGGATTTAACTGCAACTGGACAATTGTTCTGTAGCACACCCTTGAACATATTTGGTGCAATTTGATCCTTGAGATCCCCAGTGAGGCTCTTGATTTCTTCAAAGGATAACAGAACTAAGCCGTTTGAATTCAAGCATGTGAAAGATAAATTCTCTTTTCTCATGGTAGAGTTTTTTCTTCTGTAGATGATGAATAAAACAATTCCAAGCTGGAGAGTAGCTAGAATGAAACATGTTCCCGAGGCGGCTCCCATTAGACAAGGAACACAAATGCTAGGAGGCAGTTTTGGCGGAGGCGCTTTCGTGAGAGTTGGATTTACAGCAAATGGACCTGAGCAACTCTTAACAAAAGATATTGAGCTTAGAGATGGATCTGCATAGCCAGTGACATACATAGTTCTCTTAATCGAGCATCGCGGACTACCTTCGTTGGAAAATGTTGCAACAGAACATTTTGAGTCATTTAGACACAACTGCAGGCATTGCTGCAAACTAGTTATGATAACTGAATCATCAGGAGGGTAAATTCCATATAGATATGTGTTCTTATATGTTAGCATATTGGAGCCAGATTCACAATCTTGTTCATATGGAACCAAACATTTGTTAGTTTCGGTTACCTTAAAAGGGCACTTGCAATCAGCAGAACCTGAAGAAGTGAAGACACACACACCGTGTTGCCCACAAGTCGCGAAGACTTTGCACTGATTCTCAACAGCTTGCCAGACTGATCTCCATGATTGCGCAGTTTCAATCCATGAATATAACCGGAGATTCCCATCCACATCTAGCCTAAGAAACCGGTAACTCACAGAATCATTGTGGTCTTCTCCAAACACACTCCAAACTGCTTTCAAACTTTGGTCTCGAAGTTGCAGGGCTCCACCAGTTGTAACAAATGCAGTAAGATTTGAAGCCGGAGAAGGGCTCTCACTTGTCCAGTATATGACATTACTCTCCCAGCGAAGCTGCAAATGACCTGAAGCATTCATGTAAAGACTGTAATAACTCGAAGTGGGATTCTTCGTCACGGGTCGAAGTGTTTGATAAACAGATAAACTCTGTCCTGGGAGAAGTGTATCAGATGGAGTATCAAAACTTTGCCAAATGATGTTTTGCTCTTTGTCTATCAGAACAAGATTGCCATTATCATGAAGCACGGCCGAGACAACGGCTCGTCTTCCGGTTCCACTGGTCCACACATTGAGTTCCTGTAAGGAATCAAACAGAACCAAATCTCCTTCCTGTGTGAGTTGGAAATAAGATCTATTACCAACTGTGACATGAGCTCCAGCAACCCAAACCACAGTTTGTTGGCTATATGGAATAGACTTTGAATTGAATCGAATGCCGGCCCTAAACTGGCTAGGTTCATCTGAAATGTTAAAGAATCCAAAAGCAAAATCACCATTGGAGGAAACCCAGGAATTATTGTCAACCACAGAAAGTTTCGAACCCAACGGTATCACAGCTGCTGATACAGAATTCAGCAAGAAGCCAAAAAAAATACATAGCAACAATGGTGATCTAAGGAACCAGTTCTGCTCAAGCATATCTATATCTAAGCTGAAAGTGACAAATTAAGAGATTTAAGGATGAACCCTATTGCCAGAGTCAAATTTACATCTGGATGATGTTGAATCCCACCTAGTTTTACCAAACACCTGTGAATAGATAAGGTAAGTTAGATGTTTTTGTCAAAGCTAAAACAGTGCAATGATTAGAGCTCAAAAACACATAATTTCTAGGAATATTAGGTAGAGTGTGAAATAAAAAAATTCAAGGGCTAGCAAGAAATTTTCAAAATGAATCAAAAGTGGAAAGACAATGTTCCAAGTTTGGTAATTGGTACCTTATTAGTCCAAAGCTCAGAAATTCAATAAGCCACCAGCACTGCTAAATGAGCATTACACAACTTGCATCAAATTGAAAGTGTAGCACCATAAAGTTGACAAAGCAACATGAAATTGGACATAGTTGAGAACTTGAGACCCATGTATGACTAATAGCTGCAAAAGGAAGATAGTAGAGACCAAAGTGGAAGCCCTTCTTATTCTCTTCAAAATAATAACAAAAGATGAATTTGGGAACTAAAAATTGGAACTTTAGGCAGAGATGGGACCCAAATTAGACCAACAAGAGAGTATTTTGTACAATGCAATTACTTTTCAGGGTTCAAACTTGTAAGAAACAAAAAAAGTGAAATTGTATAAGCGCAGCCTTGAATGTCGCAAGTTGTTTTCAATAACAGGAGTACAAGTTGATACCAACCCCCAAAAAAAAAACAAAAAACACACACACACACAATTTGCACAAGAAACTGAAAAGAGTTATCTTGGAATTTTCTGAGTTAAACAGAGTGAGAGAATCAGAATAAATGAATCAAATACATCCTGAGTTCAGAAATGGGGAACGTTGAACTTGAATGCACCAAATCCCATGACCCAAATGGAAATTTTCTTCCTTTTTTTCTTTTATTAGCAACCAAAAAATAAGCTGAAAAGGGGCAGGGTTAAACAGGGGAACTTGAGCACTGAGAAATGGAGAAGAAACACTTGTTAAGAGTATGAAGTTAAAGAATATGAGTTACTGAAAGGTGTGTGTGTGTGGAAGTGAGTGAAAATGTGGTGGCTTTGAGGAAGTTGCTGCGTTGCTCGATTTGGCGCAGAAAAGGAATGGTAAATGGTAAGAATGAGAAAAGGAGAAAAAAGGAAAGAAAAAAATTTGAGAAAAAGGGGTGAAGAAAGGAAGCAATGTGAGTGTAACAGAGAGAGAGAGAGTAGGAAATGATGGGTGAGTAGATTGCTGGATTAGATGGTGACAGGGAAGGAGAGGAAGAGAGAAAAGGAAGAAGTAAAAAACGGAAAGCAAGGCCGAGCAAAAGGGTATAAAAGGAATTTTGTGTTTTATTAATTTTTTATTATACTGTTTAAAGGGAATTTCACTTTGGATTAAATATATTTTTTTCATTTAAGTTACCACCTCCAATTTTATATATAAAAAATATATAAAATGTCATTTTTGGTTCCTTAACTTTATGCATTAATTTACTTGGCCCCTAAACTTTTTTTCGATTCAATTTGGTCACACAACTTATATTTTTGGCTCAATTTAGTCCCTGTCGTTAGTTCCGTTAGTAAACTTAATAAACTTCTGTCATCTTTTAAATTAACGGTTGAGATTGCTTCAAATCAACGGCTCAAAATTAATCGGGGGATATTTTTTTGAAAAAATAAAAAAAAAGAACATTGCTTCTTCTTCATTATTTTGGTGATCTGATCTTCCTCTTCTTCAATTTTATTCCTATTCTTCATTCTTGTTCTCCCTCTTCTCCTTCATTCTTCTTTTTCAATCTCCCTCTTCATTTTTCTTTGATCTTCTCCTTTGTTCTTCGTTTTCGATCTTCTTCTTCGTTTATCTTCTGCTTCGTTCTTCTTTTTTGTCTGATTTAGTTCTGATTTAGGGATTAGGGTTTTGAAACTTACAATTAGGACTTTAAAATTTGGGATTTAGGTTATGAAATTTGGGAATTATTTGATCTAAATTTTGTGTTGTTATTTATTCTATTTTGTGTCTTAGATTCTTTTGTGTCTAATTTGATTTTGCTTCATTCTTCTTTTGTGTTTGATTTATTTTTTCTTCGTTCTTCATATTGGATTTTTCAGAATCATGGTCACAAGTAACAGTCACAGGTAGAGTTCGCTGGGTTTGGTTATTTTGTCTTTGAGTATTTGTTTCTTGGTTTGAGGTTGCCTTTGGGTTTGATTTCCCAAGCTAGTTTGCTTTATTTAGGGGATTTTCCCAACAGGAAGAACAAGAAGAGCTTGAAGAATGAGAACAAAGAAGAAAAAACAAGAAGATGAAGAAGAACAAAAAAGAAGATGAAGAAGAACACAATTTAATTTTTATTTTTTCAAACAAAAATCCTCAGATTAATTTTGAGCCGTTGATCTGAAACAATCTCAACCGTTAATTTAAAAGATGACAGAGTCCGTTAAGTTTACTATCGGAACTAGCGGCAGGGACCAAATTGAGCCAAAAATATAAGTTGTGGGACCAAACTGAATCAAAAAAAATTAAGGGACCAAAGTGAATTAGCGCATAAAGTTAAGGGACCAAAAGTGTCATTTTGCCTAAAAAATATATGAATTATTTTACACAAATCAATAAAATATAGTTTTAGTATGTTTTTGTCATTGTTAAATTATAGTTTGTATTGAGCTAAAATTTATTCTAATTAAAAAATTATATTTAAAAAATTTATTTCAAAATTGATTCTAAATACAAAACTTAATTTTATGAAAAGCAATTTTTTGTTGATGTTCACTATGAAATTTTTTATTTACCCTTTATTATTTCTCTTTTAATTTTATAAATAAATATTATTTTTTATTCTAAATACTATATATGTAATAACTATTAAGGGTCTGCTTGTTTAAAATTTTTATTTGGTCAAAAATGATTTTGATCAAAGCTAAAATTATTTATTACCATTGGATCGTATCGGTTTTTGTGTATTAATAATCTCAATTATTAATTTTTGTCTCAATTTATATATTTTTTACTTCTTATTCTTCTAAAATCTAAATTAAACAGACTCTAATTTTTTAGTTGGTATTAAATATAAATTGATTTACTTTCACTTTAAACAATGAAAATTTTAAAATTTTCCAATTGATGCTTTATGTATTATATATAAAATTATTTTTAAAATTAGATTTAAAAAATTAAATTACTTTAATTAATTTTCTTAATGGTTGTATTTATTTTTTGTCAATGTTGTATTACACTGTAAATTATATTCTTTACTTATACTTTGTAATTTTTTTTTGTTGCACGAAAATAAAAAGATATATTAATGACTAAAACAAACTCCTCCTGAAGCGTATGAAAAAAGCAGCAAATTCAGAGCTCAAGAAGGATCATGGAGTTGTGTAAAGGAAATATGCTCCAGTATAGCTAAATAATCAGCACAAGAATTAGTTTCTCGAAACGCATATTTCACAAAGCAAAACCAATTACGTCGCAACAATTCAAAAAATTACAAAAATATAATTATTATTCCTATATTGAATCTCTATAAAATAATATTTAAACTCTTTGTAGTATTAATTTCTCATTATTTATTAGTTAAAAAGTAAAGCATTGGTAGTGCTCCACTTAAATTAAAAGTAAAATTAACAAAAGTGTATTTAATATTATCTTAAAAATATAAATTAACTCTATAAAATAATATAAAAATTGAATCTCATCTATGCTAAATTTTCAGAGGTCAGCGCTAGCTACGCAGGCGAACATCTCATCCTAAAGGTCGGAAAATCATAGTTATAAAAAAAAATATATAAAAAGAAATTAGAAAATTTATTTTTTATATCTTTAAAAGTGCCCACTATCACATCGCATTAAAGGGAATATTTTGCTTTTGTATAGGTTAACATTAAAATTCTAGTAGTTAAAAGCTAACATATGTAGTACAATTCTATATATAACCAATAAACTTAATTACCCCTTATTTTAATGTTTATTTTAATTTAAATCAAATCATGTTGGTCATGCACACTTCTTATTTTCCTTCACCTAGACACCCTATAATCTATATACTATTTATGGTTGTTGTCGACTTCTTGACCACAATAATGTAATTTTTCATTTTATTTATTAAAATAATGTAGAAAATAAACAATCTACCAATATGGGTATTTTGACCAAAAAAATAGTCAAACCTTGTCTTTTTGCCTTTTGTCCTTTTTTGTTTTTCGTCCTTTTGCTTTTCGTCTTTTACTTTTCGCCCTTTTGCTTCTTGAATTCTGCAATTTTCTGTTTTGGGTCTTTCCACACTACAATAACCCTTTCCTGTGCAAGAATAACTTGATTTTTAGTCGCTATGTCAATCTTTAGATTTTTCAGTTTAGCGTTTATCTCTTCAAACGCAACTGCAAGATCTGTTGCTTTGCAACTATTAAATTAAGTTTTTCATGCAATTCAATTAATAACTCAATAATAGTGTTATTCTGCTTTGCTATAGAACTTATAGCAATATTTGTAGAACTTTTAATAAATCTTTCTGCTGGTGACAAAATCTGAGTGGTACTATCAAGTGCTCTTTGATAGTCTTGATTTTGTTCGGTCATGCAAAAAATGTAGATATTTTAATATCTACTCGTTGTATTAGAGATTCAAGAGTCTACACTCTTTCCTCTAATTATTTTGTTAGTTGAACAGTTTCTTGTTCAATTTTTCTGGGTTCTTGATCTATTCTTATTAATAGATCCTCTATATCTTTCTTTGTTGGCAACTTAGAAAGATATGACTTATCAAATTTAAATATTAAAGAATCAACTTTGTCAGTTAACTCTTTAATTGTTGTTTTACAAAAAGTGATTTTTTTCTGCTTAAGCCTTGTAAAGATGATTCAATTAGAGAGATTTTCTCTTTCTGTTTTTGGTACAGGTTGAGCAAAGACTTAAAGACTGAAGAATTATTATCTTTTTCAGATTGCAGATTATATAAAATAGTGTATGAAATATCCGAAATACAATTAAGTTGAGCAAACACAGATGACAAAGAGTTATGTTGATTTCCTGCAGTATGATACGTATGTTTGAAATCTTATTTATTATGATGAAAACATACTAGATTAACATGATCAGTAGCTCCTCCTCTTATATTTCTTGGGAATTCTAAATATAAATAATCAAGTCTACCTCTTTCAATCATTATTTATCCTGTAGTTACCTATTCATCAGGTGCAAACATTGTTTCCAGCATGGTCTTACCTTCTTGCCATGGTACTAAGATTGTCTTCCCTAGCCTTCGGCTATATAGGACTCATAATGCTTGAAATTGGTTTTAATGATTCAAAAGAAATGAGTATGGAACCGCTTATCATATTAATAATATCATGATTTTATGATAACAAAAAATAAGATCAAATATAGCTCATACTAACAGTACTCTCAACATAATAAGTTTAGTTCGTCATACCAGGTTTGCTCTGATACCAAAAATAGGTAAGTGCAGAGGAAAATGAATTCATACCTTTCTCTTCTCTGAACTTCCTGTACTCAGAATAGCGCAAGATAAAGATAGTAGCGGAAGATAGAAGGCGCAAGGATCAAATAGAAATGATTTATTTACAGAAGTAAGTGGTTGTACTGAACAAGGTGTGTTTTCAGACTGACCATTGCACTCCTTTTATAGGCAAACATAGACACACGGACTTGAAATCCGGATTTGAAACTAAAAATAAAAATACAATAATTGAAGTAAGTGAGGCACAGCTTTTCTGAAAGTAGATGCATTCAGTAGTGATTGAAGGCCACACTTGTACAAACTTTAAACAAAAACCATACACGTAGAAAGAAAACAATAAAAAGATAAGGAGATGAGGATTCCTTCCTTATCTGAAAGCTTTGTTGTTTGTCGTTTTCTGCCGACAATGCTGTTTGACGTCATTGCTTACGTCATTAATGACTCAGCTTTCTATGAGGCCTTCCAGCTCAGCCATCAGGTCTTCTTCTTCATTCAGATTAGGTGCTTCAGATGTTGAAAGTAGATCCCAAATCTTCATTGTTGATGTTTCTCCAAGTAGTTGGAATTTATTTCCGAGATCATGAGGAAAGTTGTTATAGACTCTTTCTTCTCGAACATCTTGATTATCTGGTTGATAATACAGAATTGAATCCGTAAAGAACATACTGGAGAATTCTGTGAACATTCCAATAACCAAATGATGCTGTGCAGGAATAAATTTTCCTTGTATCATTTTTGGAGATGATGAGTAAACTCCAAGTCTATATAGGGGCCTTGGCCTTAGGTCTGTTTGATTACAATAGGAATTAATAATCTTATGTGCCTTTGGACCAAGAAAATCTGGTGCTGAGCGAAATGTTAGATAATGAATAAAACCATAATGAAAACATTCTGAAATTATGGCTTCATTAGTTCTATCAGCACTGGTCACCCTGAGTAGCACTGGTGAGGGTTGTAGAGGGTATTCGTTGTCGAAATATTCTGAGTATTGAACAAAGGTAAAATGAGGATAGGGTAGACAAGCTTCTTTCCTACTTTGTTGCAGAAACATTTGCATCCCAATGAGGTCTGCATCTAAGCTAGATTCAGCCTTTTGAAGGATGTCCTACTGGATTTCTAGAGGAAGATCTTGCAGAAAACTTCTTCTAAATCTTGAATCTAGGTTCATCATCCAGCTCCACTTTTCAAAGGGAATGGTCTCAACTTCTTGCATGGCATCAATCATATATTCCGCTCTGTTAAGTTCTTCTTCCAATTCTCTAATTTTTTGTGAGAATTGTCTAACTTCTCTTTCTCTGCCTGCTCTCATTCTGGAACACATTCTCCTTTCATGGTCTAGATTCTTTCTCAAGACTAGATTTGAAATTTGTTCAAACTCTTGTTCTGGTCCTCATTTCAAAGTTTCAATGAAAAAATCTGCTTCTTGTTTAGAAAGCGTTTTTGTTGAAGATTTTAGGAAATAATCTTCTGCTTCTTTAATGGCATCATCTAAAGAAAAGAAACCTTTAAAGACTAGTTTTGGAGATTTTCCTATAGCCTTCATGAGAGAACCATAGCTTCTGTAGAGTCTCGGTTTTTTTCCTTGAAAAAGAACATAAGCCTTTTTCTGTGGTTTTTCCAAATCATTGGGGCTCATTTTTGAGAAATAATAATTAAGTGCATTCAGAGCATTTAATTTTGCTGTTGGTGTACTTGCTCGACGAAGAGCAGTTAACAACACCTGCTGCTTCTTTAGAATAGGGCATCCATGTAATGGTTTAAACTGTTGAGGATGATCCTCAGGTAAAACAGGGAGTTGCTGTGAACCAAACTGAAGCGTTGGATATCCTTCAGTTGCTGAGACTGGTTTCTTGCCTTTGTCTTGTCTTGCCATCTTTAAAAAATAGGATTGGTTAGGATTAATCTAGACAACAAATCTGCTGCATGATTATCTTTACCAGAAATATGTTCAATTTTCACATCAACACCTGTTCTGCAAACATTATCAATAAAATTTACCCATCTATTTTTATAAAGTATGTTGGTGTTCATGTTATGATAAAATTTTACTATAGCTTGACAATTAGTTCTTAATGTAAATTCTTTTTTATCTAAGAGAAAGATTCTGAATTTTTCGAAAGCAAATATACAGGCCATTATCTCGGCATCAATGGTGGATATATTGGTTTTATAAGTTCCTGATGCATACCTGGCTATCTTTTCTTCAGATATTCTTGAATCCTTATTAGGTTTCCATTTAAGGATGGCACCCCATCCTTGTAAGGATCCGTCTGTTTGGATAATAATGTAACTATCCTTAGGAGGGAAATCAAGAGGAGGAAGACTCTTAATAGAATCTTTAATTTTCCTGATGATTTTCCAATCCTGACTGTTAAATCTTCTCTCACCATGTAGAGAACATTTATTGTACAAATTACCAGTGAGTTTGCTTAAGTTAAGGATATAATTTCTTGCATAATTTAAGATCCTTAAGAATTGTTGTAAACCTTTCAGTGCTTCAAGGTTTTGTTCTTCAAACTCTAGGATTTTCTTGACAATATGGGGTTGAAGTTCAACCTTTCCATTTCCAATTTGTAGTCCTAAGAATTCAATTCTTGTAACACCGATTTTTAACTTATTTTTTGATAGAACAAGTCCTTCCTTTTCACATATTTCAAAAAATATTGAAAGGTGTTTAAGGTGTTGTGAGATGTCTTCAGAAAATACAAGGATATCATCCATGTATGCTATTATGAAATCATCATGCTTGTGAAAAATGTTGTCCATTTTTCTTTGAAATACTGCTGGTGCATTCTTTAAGCCAAATGGCATAACAAGCCATTCAAAGTGTCCTTCTGGGCAAAAGAATGCGGTCCAAGGAATGGACTCTTCTTCCATTGCTACTTGGTGAAATCCGGATTTTAAATCGAATTTGGAATATATCCTTTTATCGCGGATTTTTAATAGCAAGTAATCAATACCTGGAAGAGAATATTGATCCTTATGAGTGTTGTCATTGAGTCGCTTGTAATTATAAACCATTCTTGATTTACCCCTTCTTTCCTTTCCGTCAATGACTTTTGTCCCTGATAGAACAATTAAAGCTGTTGTTCGATGCCTAGAATTTGATTTTCTAATAACACCTAGGTTAAGGAGGTTTTGGATGTGAGTCCTACACTCCTTTTGCTGTTCTGGTGATGAGATGATGGGCTTGTCTTGTATTATCAAGTCTGGGTTGATAATTACTAACTTACAAAGGATCTTATTTTTCTACCAGTGTTTTACTGGGTTTTCACCTATATACTGTAATGGTTCTAACCTATTCAGGACCGGCATAATTTGTTGCTCAAAATGTGTCATTGATCCTAGGTCATACAAGCACAATTCTCTGTTTAGTACTTCAATTTCTTCACTTGTGGGTACTAGTTCTAATTCTTCTGTTATTGCTTCGGAGACATTACAAGAAGCATAGGGGGATGCTTGGATTGTATCAACCTTTTTGTAAAGCTTTACAATTCCTGCTTCTATCTGTATACCTCCTTTGAAGTTATAGATGAAAGACATTCCAATGATTAATTGAGTTTTTCTTTCTGCAAATTCTCCTATCCTTAAGGGGATAATATAAGTGTAGGGCATGAGATATTCTTCTTTGTTGAAGATTATCTTAGCATTGCTTAATCTATGATTAGTTGTTTCTGATCCTCCTAGACCATTTACTATCATAGGTTTGTCTGTTTGTTTCCAACACTTCTTAGGAAACGCTTCAGTGTCTATGAAACAACGGCTTGCTCCCGTGTCAATTATTGCTTGTAACACTCTCTTTTCTCCTTTTGTTGTTACTATAACACTGCAATTCAAGAGATTATTCTGTAGAGCTGCGTGTCTTTGTATTGAAGCACAAATTTCGTCATCACAATCTTCCAAAACGGGTTCTATGTTTTCGGGATACATCTTCTCCTTCCCGGGGTTTTTTGCGAAATTTGGGCTCTGCTGCTCTTGTAAGGCTGCTTCAAGGGCAAACACTCTATCTTGTAAAATCTGTATTTGTTGCTGTAAGTCAAGTATATACTTGGCTTCTTCCTGAACTAAAACAGAAAGGTTTGTTTTGTTCTTTGGAATTTCCATCTTAGGTTTAATCGGGATGGATAAGTTTAGAATTCGTTGAGCGTCTGGGATACATACTGTTAGACTGCATGTATCACAATGCGCATTGTTACTGTCTAGAGTCAAGAGACGACAGATGTAGCATTTTCTATGCATTTCATCTAGTTTTAGATAAAATTGCCATTGATGTGAACAATCTTGTTGTTCTTTAGAGAGCACAGATGGTGTTCTCCAGGCTGGCTGTGTTACCATCATCATAAAGGATGACTGGTCTTCGAAAAGGTTTATGAAATCTTTTCGAGCTTGTTCTTCTTCAGGATCTTCATATATGAACAGATGTCTGAATCTGCTGGATCCTCATCTTCATCAACACTCACTATGTCCCAATCTTGAGGTAACTCAAGTTCTTGGTAAATCGGAAGACGTTCTCTGTTGACTCTTCCCGATCTACATTGATTTGCAAAATGTCCTGCTTCTCCGCAAATGTAACACTTGCATTTAGTGTTTCCTGGCTTTTTAGTTTTGAATTTACGTACATTATTCTTGTGAGGAGTTCCTTTATAGTTAGTCGCTCTCCTAAGTCGTCTTTTGGGGCGATAATGACTTCTATAAACTTTTGGGACATCTATGTTTTTACAAAATGAAAAATTCTTTGCTTGTCTATTGATTTCATTTTGTTGACAAAGCTGTTAAAGTACGTCGAATACAAACTTTTTTCTGGGTGCTATCCCAACTGTTTGGTTAGGATATGCTTGATTCCATAATTCTATCATTTTGGAACCAAAAGGCAGGGGAAGTTTTCTAAAAAAATTCTCAAAAATCTCTGGTTGTAGGTATATCCTACCTGTCTTAGCTGCCAATTCCTCATACTGTGCTGCGTATTCAGCAAAATCCTTCATATCATTAATCGTCAGTTGTTCCAGCTGTAGTAATGCTTGATCTTGCATTTGGGTGTGTCCTCTATATTCATCATATCCAAGGATCATTTGCCTTACTTGTGTAGTCAGGTTGACAGTATCATTGGCTAGATTTACTAACTGTTGATACTCATCAGGGTAAGCAGCTCTCCATGATTGGAAAGTTAATTTTTCTGTTGGTCCTAAAAGGTTTTCAAAGTATAGAACCTTGTCAGAATTTTCTGCAAACTGTAGGGATGCTAAATGGGTTATAGTGGCAGATTCCCATGTCCTAATGGTGTCTTCCCATTTTGCAATGTTTACTGGTAAAACCAGTACAGCTCCTTCTCTAGATTTTGCAGATGGTAATTCTATAGGATTAAGATCTAAAGGTCTTCCTATAGGTGTTGCTGTGTTAGTGGTCCACTGGTTTATTGGAGGGATTGCTATTGTTTTTCCTGCTCCTGGCCCAAAAGTGGGTTGTCCTGTGGTTCTTGTTTGGGGGACTGAGTTACTACTTTCTCCTTCCATAAACAAGTATTCATGCTTAGTAGGTTTCCTCTTGGGATATGATAGATAATCATCCTCTACTTCTAAAATAAGACCTACTTCTTGCTGTTCAGAGAATGGATTACAAAATTCATCCTCTTCATCAAATCTAGGGGGTTTACTATAGTCTACTGGCTCACTTATTGATTCACATCTATATTCTTGGAAATACCATGGTTGAGTTTCCATAAACTCCTCATAGGATATTCCTTCATCCTGATTTGTAGTAATTACCAGTGCTATCGAGATTCTTTCAATCTCTTCATCATCTTCATCTGATTCTATCTGAGGTCGAAACTCGTAGTCGCAGAATCGAATGCTGAAGCTATTTCGCCTCATACAAGATACTACCTTGGTTGTAGCCTTCACAATTTCCTTCTTTGACATAGTTATTGTCCATTCCTCTTCATTAAGAAGATTTGGATCAAAATCCTTTCCTGGGATAGCTCTTATCCCTTTAGATCCTAGAAATTCAGCTATGTGGTCTGTTTGGACCTTGAAATTTGGGGCAGCATAATTGCTTAGTCCTACCATTACAGCTTTAATGAGAATTAAGTTTGCTTCTCCAGCTGTCATGCTTTCATAACCTTTGATTTTTACTGTGATCATTACATGATTACAAAAATCAGATAATGAAACCCTATAATTCTTAGGAATAATGTAAACTAATTCATGATTTTCATGCATGTCGACTTCCATTGTCCCTATGACTGCTTTTGTAAGATCATCACCAAACCATGTATCTATTAGGGTGACTAAGACCTTAGCTCCTATATGTTCTCTGTGTAATCCGTAGATTCCTAAAAGAACGGCTCCTAGATGGATAGTTTTGTAACCTGTTGCCATCAGCTTTCTTTTTTATTCTAAGTTTATTAGACTTAGATTCTTCTGTTCATTACCAACACACAATATAGCTTCTTCACTATAATGTTGATAATATTCCTGTTTATTCTCAAAAAATTTGTGAGAATATAATACTTCAGCGGGAAGTATTTTTGCTTTTCCATGCCTTGCACGTTCTAGCTATTGTTCCGGGTTAACAAGCTGTACCATTTCCATGGGCTTGCGTTTTCGAAATATATTTTCTACTTTCTTGTATACACTCTGATAACATCTCTGTTATTCATAGTTGGACTTTTGAGGGAATTACTCTTTCTTAGAGAACTAGAACTCATTTTGAACAAATTAAATAAAAAATTAATTTTATTTAGAAAAAGACAAATGAGAAAAGACGAAATTATAAAATGCGTCAGAAAAACTCAAAGTGAGTTTGAGACTTTGACTAAAGGACAATGCATACCTACTTTAATAAATAATTATTTTTTTATATTTTCTAAGTAAATAAAAATAAAACTTATATTATTATGGTCAAAGTCCCGGTTGTTGCCATATTTGATTCCTTTTGCCATTCCAGCAGTAATATGCCTTTTCAATCCATCAAAATTCTTCCTTCATGATTAAGCCACCACAAGTGATAATTTACTCTGTGTGTATTTATTTCTTGAAAGTTTCTATGGCTTCAAAGTTGCATAAAGGAAATTAAAAAAAAAAAACTAATACTCACATATATATTTACTAAAGCAAGAGAATTCTGAATCATTGATTTTTATATACCCTACAATGTTGCATCATTCTCAATCACTTTTTATATATTCTCTAGCTTTAATCATTATTTCATTACGGCACAATTTTGAAAAATAATGAAGTACTCATATTTATTCATCATTATGGTCTTTTTAAATGGATAGGATACTAGCCAGTACTTCCCTGATAGATCTAAATCTTTCGAAAGGATACTCCTGCACAATATTATTATACAAGTGAAAATTATATATAAGTGAGTTTACTGTAATATAATTGATAATTGATTTTTAATAATATTTTAAAAATAATGGTAAATTGATAAAAAAATATTATTTTGTGTATTTGTAATATTTTTGTTAATATTATATAAAATTTATGTTGTTAAAAGGTTTTAATAATATTTAAATTTTTTAATAATATTTAAAAAATATTACCTTATATAAATGTTATCTTTTTGTATTTGTAATAATATTTTTTGTAAATATTATATAAAGATTATATTATTATAGATCAATTATACAGAGCCAACCAAGAATAAGGTTAGCCAAATCCGTGCTTTAGATCCTAAAAAAAAAAATATATTTTTAATATATTTAAGTCTCACTTTTATATATTTTTATTTTTAAAAAATATTAAAATATTTAAGGATATAAAGACAATTTTTTTCATGAAATATCAATAGTGCATAGATTATTTAAAGGCGATGTTAATAATTTTAAAATATTTATTATTCAATATTTTCAAAAGATTTCATTACAAAAATTTACTTCAGACCTAAAAGTTAGTTGTACGAAACTTGCGTGAAATATGTTTTAGTGATTTAGGTTACCTTACAATTATGGTTAAACTAATATACATAATATGTGACCAAGGGCATTAGCCCAAATGGTTATGTACCAAGCCTTTAAGATCTGAAAAGGACGGAAGTCCAACGTTCAATCATTGACAAAGGATAATAGTGTAGATTATTGAAGATTTAATTTCAGTTGTGTACGTGTATTTCGAAACATGAAATTTGTTTGATGTATGGTTTGGAAGGGATCAACTTTATGATTTGGAAAATGAAGACCGAGTTCCTTAGAGTGCTGAAAAATTGCCAACCAATCAACAACTAAGTTTCTTCACAATAGGGCCATGTGAGTGACATGCAAGGTCTAACGCTTCTTCATATATATTATAGTGTTTGTTTACTCAATTTCTAATCTCAAATGGACAAGATAGTAGTTTGGGCGAAAAGATATGTTGATGTGTAGAAGAAGCTCATGCACAAAAACGCAATATAACGTTATAAGCGTCCTCTTGTAATAGGTGGGCGGAATAAAAAGGGGAAACATAAAAAGCCATACATGCTATCAAAATCATCTAGATGAGCTAATCTTGCAAGTATATTATTGACGCATCTATTTGCCTCCCGAAAAACATGATTCAAGCTGAAAAGAACTATAGAGACAACCAGGTCTTAAAATCGGCTTCACTAAAGCAAAACATGAATGAGAAGGATTATTGCATTTATTAAGTAACTTAGCAACTATAGAATTCATCTCCACAATACAACGAGTTTGAAAGCGCTGTTGTAGATAGTTTAATTAAACCATGTCAAAGACCCCACAACTCCGCAATAACCGGTGTACATGAGCCAATTTTGCACCGAAATCCAAAGATAAACTTCAATGTTGCATCACAAAAAAGCCTAACGTATGTAGGTTGCTTCTCTGTTCGATCCCCGCACAGAAACATCGACACTAAGCTTAATGAAATGTTGAGGTAACAGCTTCCAAGCTATCATCACTTCAGCCTTGGAGGATGATTGAAGGAGTCACTTAAATTGTTGAACAGTCACAAAATGGAAGAGAAGCATACAGTTCAACATCTGCAAAGTTTGCTCTAAAGAAACACGTCGACCCTGAAAGACAAACTCATTCCTATTATTCCAAAGGATTCAACACACGACGTCAAATACAAAAATACAAAAGAGGTATATCATGAAGTTTAGGTTTCTTGTTCCAAAACCACATATATAACATAGGGTTACAACTTACAAGTCACACTTTAATATTAAGAAATGTAAAATCTAAGTTATCATAACAAAATGTAAAATATAAGTATTATTAAAAAAATGTAAAATATAAGTTTATGTTTAAACTTTAGCCCAAAAAATGAGCTGAAATGAATAGCTTTTCCATATACAAAAAAGTAAGGAAAGATATAGAAGGAAGATTCCCTTAGCTTTTTTATCTCTCTGCTTTTTATCAAAAGAATACAAAATCTATAAATTATGTGTGAAAAGCGCGCTATTTGGGTGTGCATCCTGCATGCAATGTAATAGTAACAAAAGTAATGATAATAATAATAAAGTTTCAATTGTAATAATAAAGTGAAAATTTCCCCACCCCCTCCCCTATTTTACCAGTTTACCTTTTGGTATTTAAGAAGTGCCGACACTTCTTTTAACTGACGTGTCGTTGTGTCACTTTTTTTAGTAATATTCATTAAAAAAATATTTTTTTATCGGCTCAATATTTTGAGCTGACATATCTATTTAGCTCAATATTTATGAGCCGACATCTATGTATAACTCTATAATTCCAAGACCTTTTTTATAATTTTTCTTAACAAATTACTTAAAAATATTATATTATATGTCAAATCAAATAAGAAATATAATTATTTTTTATCTTAATTTAAAAATATCAAAAATAAAAGTTAAATAAAAAATGTTTAAAGAGAATAAAATGACATCTCAGAGACAAGAGATCCAGTCAAAATTTGATCTCATATTAATATATTTTAAAGATGAATAATTATTTTGAACGAAATAGATCACTAAAATAGACGCAACCTCTTAGTTTTTAACAAAACCTTTTTTATATCTATGTGAAAATTTGATCTTATATTAGTATATTTAAAGGGTTTTACTAACGTACGTTTACTTGTTTTTTTAGTAGGAGTGCGTTAACAACATACATTTTTTGAATATATTTTAAAAAATTAAGTTATTATAACTTGTTAACACACCTTTTCTTAAAAATAAGTGGATATATGATAACAAATCTTTACAGTAGCTGTGAAAACGAAAAATATATATATATATTGACAGAATATTGTTTGAAATGTTGTGATGAGTCTTTTTTTGGAATGTAACGTGGCAGGCACCAAGGAAATTAACGTAGGCATAATTACCCCTTTCAGTTGCTCAACAACTCACTCCCGTGATTCTTAATTCTTGTTTTATCTAAGTCTTATTATTATTTTAATTTGATTAAAGCCATCCTATAACGAATACCATAAGACTATTAACAAAATAAAAATAGCTATTGTAACCTAGCGATACTAGCCTAGCAAAATTGTTACTGAGATATTAAGTAAAAATATAAAGGATGCATATATATCAAGGACAACATAATACAAGTTTTTATTTAGTGTTTGATTTAAAAAATATTATAATATATCACAAAAATAAAACTTGAGACATAGGACAGTACAAAAATAAAGAATTTTAACATTCAAAAAATTATGGGACAAATTTTTGTACCATACATAAAATTATGAAAAATCAAAAATGCTTTTGCATAACTCTTCCACTAACTCATATAGGAGTTTCTTTTCTTCAACTCTACATTGTTCTTTCTTTTTTCTTTTTTTGTCATGGTTTCTCTTTTTATAGAAGTTATATATATATATGAAATATGAAACATAAAAATATAATTTTATAATAAATATGAAATAAAAATATCGTGATATTATATGGTAATATTTTACATATAATATAAATATTGTATGAGATTTAGGATATTATAGTAAAATTTACGTTACTTTTTGATCTGTACATTAACTAGCAAACAACAGATAATACAATAAGTTATGGTGTGACTTATTAAATTGTGTTGTGTTGTCCAAGAACACACATCAAATGCACTCAAAGTTTAATTTTTGTTAGGTACAAAACTTCTTCACCCCTCCCATAAAAAAATAAAAAATAACAATAACAATAACAAAAATTGGATCATAAAAAAACTTAATTTATCATAAAACGGAAGTAAAAGTTAGTTTTGGATGTCATAATGGCCCAACCACAACTCCACCCTAGCATCGTAGAGCAGGTTAATTGATTTGGGCCATTTATAGGGTCATCATCCCCTATTTATACTTGTCACCATCTCTTTGTATTTGTAACTTTTACAATGGCCAAAATAACCCTACCGAAAGAGGGTATTCCGGGAGGTTTTTCGGATAACCCCTTTTCCGGAAAAGTAAGGAATAAATATTTTGCTACAAGGATGTCTTCTGAAATTTATCTGGATAGGGCATTTTCGAGAACAAGTTAGACAAAATATCCAGAAGAATAGCCTCCGGAAGATTGACGAAAACATATGGTCAAAATGGGTTTAAAAACCCCATTCCTTAATTCACAATTCTCCAAAATGCGGACCTTCCGAGAATTCAAATTTTGTAATTTTACCAGATGTTAGTCTTCTGGAAAGGGGATGGTGCCATGTAGAGTCATTCACGTAATTTTATATCCAAAAAGGAAAAAAGGATGGTGGCAAGTGTAATTGTGTTAGTGCCAATATAAATGGCCATTGATTTGTCTTCTTGACCAAGAAAAAATTAATTTGTCTTTTGGTTGGGCTGTAGAACAATAAAGAGTAGCACAATTGATAAATAATTTGGTCTATATATTAACAAGGGTATAAATTTTGGTTGTGTATATAAAAAAGTTTTGGTAAGAAAAGTAAAACTCACTTCAATAATCTCCTTTTTTTATAGAAATTAGTCTTCAACTGTCGATATAGTTTACTGCAAACAAAGAAAATATAATTGCAGTTTCCACCTGGCAATTTTTTTTCTTTCGGGTCGAACAATTCTTGGTTTAGGCTCTTATCAATTTCAGGAACAAGTTAACTGGGCCTTCATAGCTTTAAGAGGCAATTGCTATTGGCACTACTATTTATTCTAACCAACACAACCCTAAAATTTGTAGTTTTTCTAATAAAAAAATCCTAATTTTTTGAATAAGTTTCCGGAACAAAAAGTTATATTCTGAAAAATTAGTTTTGAAATTATTTAACATTGTTTTTTAATTTTAGGAAATAAATTTCTAGAAGTTTTCACAAACTAATTTCTGGAAAATTTCAGAAATAAAATCATATTTCCGAAACTTATTTGTGGAAGTTTCCCAATTAGATTCAAACAAGAACTATAAAGCTTCACTGGTATAGGAATGATACAAATAGTTTCAGAAATTAATATAATTTGCAAACCAAACTTCATCTATTGCAAAAAATATCTATTAGTCTCTCATATGATAAGCCCAAGTTTTCTCAATTGATAGTATATGATAACAGTGGATATGAGGAGTATATTGAATAATCAGAACTGCTAGTTCGTATCTTCATTTCTTCATATTTCAGTATCTGTGTTTATATTTTGGATATTGTAGTATCCATCAATTAACAACACAAATGAGAATTAGGGTGCACTATTTGGTTTTATAATGAATAAAAATAATAGCTAGTCTTAAGAATAAATAATTGTACTCCTACACTTGTTTCTGGTACATTACCTATAAATATCTTTTCTTCTTTCTATCTCTCTCTACTCTCTAGCAACAATAGCTAAAAAATGAACAAATGAGAAAAGTTTCAAAATTACCACAATTTTGATCGTGGTGAGTAGAAAAAACAAGATGGTTCAAGAATGATGTGATGACTGTGAGCTGATGCAAATTTTCTCCCATCTCTGTTCTCCCATAAATATTATGTACTTCTCACTTCTTGGGTACTCTAAGAATGTCACTCAGCACCTTAGGATCACCAATAATCTCCACAAGAGCATTTTCCATCCTCAAACCGATGGAACCGGTTATTATCCCTAACGATGATTACCCTTTTAGTACACTTGCTAATAAACTTGATCGCCGTGTGGCAATCACCACAAACACGCAAATTCTTCATTACTCTGATGGGTCGTTCCGGAGGGAAAGTAATAAGGGCAAATGCTATGGCTAACCTTTCACTGTGATACCTAATAGTTTGATTCTTCTCCTCACCATCCACTTCTTGTAACACAAAAGACGTGTCCGCAACATAGCCTGCTTTCGCCATTTCTTCTCCTAACTCCTCTAACTTCTCATAAATCTCCACGGTTTTCGCATGAGACCTGTCCCCAGCAGCAAACGTGTGAACTCTATTCCCCTCCTCCACCCAACTCAAACCAGTTTCCTTCTTTATTCCTTGGTCCCGCAGCATCTTCCTTGCTCTAGCTGCTTCCTCCCGTCTTCCAGCAGCAGCATAAGCATTAGCCAACAGAACATGAAGGCCAGAACTTACAGAACCCAATTCGAAAACTCTATCAGCCACATAGGATGCCAAATCAGTATCACCATGTATTCTACACCCTGTCAAAAGAGCTCCCCAAACAGACTCTGTAGGTTCCATTGGCATTTTTCCAATAATCCGAACGGCATCCTGCAATCTTCCAGCACGACCAAGCAAATCCACCATGGTGGCATAATGGTGTGACCCCGGTTCAATACCATAGTCTTTCATCAACTCAAAGTAATGTTGCCCCCTCTCCACTAACCCTGCATGGCTGCAAGCATAAAGCACACACAAAAAGGTGATGAAATTAGGCTTCATCCCTACCCTCCCCATCTGTTCAAACAGCTCAAATGTCTTCCTCGTGTGAGCGTGCTGGGCACTCGCCATCAGCATTGCATTCCACATGCCAAGGTTCCTAACCGGCATCTCCTCAAAAGCCTGGTAAGCTTCCTCAACAACCCCACACTTGGAATACAACGACACCAACGAACTAGCCACAAAGCATGACGAATCAAAGCTAGTCTTGAAGCTCAGTCCATGTATTTGCTTCCCCAAATGAAGCAACGTGGAACCACTGCAAACCCTCAAAACACTAGACAAGGTAAAGTCATTAACACCCACATGTTCCAACAATGCACGCTTAAACAACCCTAAAGCTTCCTCATCCTCACCCATTTGGGTGTACCCATATATCATCCCACTCCAAGATACCACATTTCTGTTAGGCATTTCATCAAACAGTTTCCGAGCTAACGCTATTTCTCCACATTTGGCATACATATCAACAATGGAGCTTCCAACAAACACGTCAAGGTGGTACCCAGTTTTGAGGGCGAGAGAGTGGAGGGACTGACCAACATGGAGCGAGGAGAGAATAGCGCAGGACTTGGTGGCGCTGGGGAAAATGTGGTCGTCAGGGGGGTGGCCATGGCGGAGCATGCGGCGGAAGAAGTGGAGAGCGATGTGAGGGAGTTCATTTTGGGCGAAGGAGGAGATGAGGGAGCTCCAAGTGGTGGCAGACCGGTGGGGAGATTCGTCGAACACTTGGTGGGAAGAATGGGGGAGTTGGGATTTGGAGTAGAAGTTGATGAGGTGATGGGAAACGAGAGGGATTGTTTGGAAGCCAATTTTGATGATGTGGGCATGGAGTTGGAGGCCTTTTGGGAGGGACCTTGATTGGGTTAGGGATAGAAGGAGGTTGCAGATGGTTCGGGAGTCTGGGTTTTGCACTTGCACTTGCACTCGCAGAGGTAGCTGTGAGGAATGTGGTGGCGGTTGAATTTCAGGTTCAAGCATGACAGTGACTGTGACTCTGGCATGTAAAGAAACCTACGACGCTATTTTTATCAACCACCAAAGGATTCGTTTTGTTATTTGAAATAGGTTAAGGTGTCGTTTGGCCCCATTTTTTTTTTGAGTTAAAAGTAACTTTTGAGTTGAAGGGTATTATAAATTATGAATTAAGATAAAAGTTGTTTAGTTTTGAAAAAAAAAACATAGATACTAGTGGTGGGTGGGGAACAATCACAAGTGTATTATAAACTATTCTATATTAATTTGGGAAGTGATATTGTCACTCCCAAATTTGATATTGCGACTTCAAAATCATGAAAACAAAGCTTATGAATGAGTGTTATGAGAGTAAAAATATCAAATTTAGAAGTGACAATATCATTTCCCTATTAATTTGTATTAAAAACTCATTTCTCTATTTTTTTTAACGAACAACGACAGTGACAAATGACATGAATGCTAGTGGTTACCGGCGGTGGAGGTTGGTCGGTGGTGACAAGCAGTGATGGGTGGTGGCATGCAATGGCAGTTGCCGGCGATTTTGGTCACGAATAGATGCAAACAGTAGCGAACTAGCGATGTTTGATGGTGAGAGAGAGCTCAAAGCCAAAAATAAGAGAAACTTATTTTATTTTTTAGTTTTTTAAAACTTCATCATAAAATATTTTTTAAGAACAGTAAATGATTTTTCAATGTATATTATGGCTTGATCGAAACAATTTTGTTTTTAAGTTTTTTAAAACTGTAATATAAAATAGTTTTTAAAAAAAATTAGAAGAGTTTTCAATACAAATTTGTATGTAAATTCAGAAAAATAAAAAATAGAAAGAAATTTTAGATGCTAATTTAAATTAAAGATGATTAACCAAATCTCAAATATAAAAGAGCAAGATAATGAAATTAATCACATTGACATAGAGATCTTTCCAACGATGCTAGTGTAGGAATTTCGATAATAGAAGTGAATAATAAAATAAGGAAAATAACTTTAACCAAAAACTTAAATTCTAACAATAGCACTAGAATTTCAAACAACAAAGACAATAAGTTGCTTAATTTAAATTGACTAAATGTACATTTTGGTCCTGTATCTTTTATGGGTATTTTATTTCGGTCCTATATCTTTTTTGGGTTATATTTTGATCCTATATCTCTTATAAAGGTTTCATTTTGGTCTAGTCCGTCAATTTTGTCACCCCGTTACAAGGTAATTTGACTCTGTTCTTATTAGGGTTCATGTGTATATTATGATTTTTCTGGGTTTGAAGATAAATGACGTAATTTGACTCTGTTTTTATTATGTCAATTCGGTTAACGGGAGTGACGGAGTTGACGGATTGGACCAAAATGAAATGTTTATAATGTTGAAAGTCAAGTGTGAAATGGGATATGAAGTCCCACATTGGATGGTTAAAAGCTAAGTGAAGGGTTTATAAGTAGAAAGACTGTTGCACCTAATGTCTTAAGGTTTTGGGTTGCATTGTGATGTCTTTCTTTTATACCTCCCTCTCACCTACACTCCAACAGTGGTATCAGAGCCAGGTCAATTCAGAGACCGTGACGAGTACGTGCCTCCTAATGGTGAAGTGATGGTGTCCCGCAAAGAGAATGACGGTGACAACATTAGCCCTGGCAAGAGGCCGGTGGCGCCCACGTATGGAGGGTGTGAAGCCCATAAAGTGATCGTTGAGTAAACGATCAGCCCACGTGTGGAAGAGTTAAACCATAGGAGGTGGAAGAGCGCAAGAGATGCAACTCAATGTGACCATGGGGTGTGACCATGGGTATTCGTGGATGAAGAAAAAAAGTCTTCCGTTGGAGAGGGTGTCATTCCAATGATGAAAGAGGATTCACACTTGAGGGGGAGTGTTGAAAGTCAAGTGTGAAATGGATGGTTAAGAGCTAAGTGAAGGGTTTATAAGTAGAAAGACTGTTGCACCTAATACCTTAAGGTTTTTGGTTGCATTGTGGTGTCTTTCTCTTATACCTCCCTCTCACCTACACTCCAACATATAAGAGATATAGGACCAAAATATAACCCAAAAAAGATATAGGACCGAAATGAAATACACATAAAAGATACCGAACCAAAAAATGCATTTGACTATTTAAATATTGAAGAACATCTTGCACCAGAGTCAGATCACATTTCAATTGGACAGGCAATCGTCCTTCCCTTTCTAACGTTGCTTTCTTCAAATGGGGAATTTTGTACTTAGTGCAATGTTAAAAATATACTATTTGACTGCACCCATAAAAATGTTTCAAATGACTTCTCAACACACTAACAAGCTCATCAATATATTTAGGCAACTCTTTGTATTGTAAGGATTACATTGCACTAAAAAAAAACCCAAATCCAAAACATTTAAATCTAGAGAGTTTGGAGTTAATACATCAAACGAATATCAAATTCATCTTGAAAAGCTAGTCAACAAAATTCATCATAATCACAATTAATGTGTGTTCTTGCATTGTCACCATGAATAAATATCGGACTGCCTATTTCCTCTCTTAACCATTTTTTCTTAATGACAAGTAAGACTTGGTGAAGCAAGTATGTCTTTATAACTTCTTTTGTAACTGAAGTTATGAGTTTAGTCTCTAGTGTGCTACATCTCTACTAATGCTTGTCCTTTTTAGTTGGCTCTCTTGTGATAAAAGAGAACACACCAATTTTTTTCCTTGTACATCAAACCTTAGGTGAGCTATCACAACTAAAAACATTACTTTGGCAATGAAATTTTTGCTTTTAAGTTCGTATTAGGTTCTCTTCTTGTGGTAGTAAATAGTAATTCTCAGGCTTCTTCGTCATATAAAATCACTTCTCATCCATATGAATGATGTTATACATCCCCAATAAAATAGGATCATGTGGCATGGAATAACTATAAAGCATGAATATGCAAAATTGAAGTCTAGCTCTTTTATTCTGCTCATTTATGATAGGCTTTATAGCATTTGAATGTCTTCGTATGTCACATGACTTTATATGGTTAAATAGTGCACTTGTGCTAACGTTTAATGCCAGAGCAAAAGATCGAATAGTTGTCTTTTGACCTAAAGGAATATCACTAATTTGAGCAAAATCAAGTTGAATTTTCTTTCGACCACAATTTCTCAATTTGTTGGATGCATTAGCATAAATATCGTTGTTATCAGCTTGTTTCCAAATATGTTGCACAGTACGCATTGTAATGGAAAAATGTGATGTCACCATTTTAGTCACTTCTTTTTTAATTTTTCATCAAAACTCTTTTTCAATAAGGCTTCATATATGGTCCTCTTTTCAACATTAGACAACATGTTTCTCCATCTAGTGATTCCTTGTGCTTGTGGTGACTCCAAAATTATAGTATCATTGTTGGTATTTTTTTCTGAAGGAACAAATATAATATTATACGAGTGATCTATATTCTCCTAGGAACAAAATATATTTACATAAAATAAATTAAATTACATTATCAAGTAAATATTATTTATTCAAAATAATTCCAATAGTAATTGGGTGATCTATATTCTCTTACATAGGTTGCTTTCTAGATACTCCAAAATTTAAAAGGTTCAATAAATTAAACAACCATGCTATTTTATTTTTCACAAACAAGATAATTAAATGTCTAATAAAAAAATGCCTCAAACTATCACTAGAATTTTTTTCCAGCTAAAATCCCATGAATGGTATAGGAAGAGACCGACGTCTTCTATTACCTCCCTCTATATCTATATAAACAACTAAATAAAATAACCATCTCAATTTCATTATGAAATCTCAACTCTATCACTTTTCACACACTTGCACATTCTCATCATTCTAAGCTAACTCAAACATATATAAACACTTCAATTTGCATAATAAAAATAAATTTAAAAGACGCAAGAAATATATAATTAAAAAAATAATTAAATAAATAACTGAAATGACATAGGATTACATACCAATATTTGCACCTCTTGTTGCCGTGTCTGCACCACTACTATCCATGTTGAATGCACTCTCACTTTGTATATTTTGTGGCATTGAAAAAATTTTATATATACAATTTCACATTCAACAAATGTATCTTTTAATTTTGTATCTCTTATGCGTATTTATTTTGGTTTTATATCTTTTTTGGGTTATATTTTGGTCCTGTATCTTTTATAAAAATTTCATTTTAGTCTAGTCGTCAACACCGCCACCCCGTTACAAGGTAATTTGACTCTATTCTTATTAGTGTTCATGTGTATGTTATGGTTTTTTTGGGTTTGAAGATAAATGACGTAGTTTGACTCTCTTCTTATTAGGTCAATTATATAACGGAGTTGACAGATTGAACCAAAATGAAACGTTTATAAGAGATACAAGATCAAAATATAAACAAAAAATATATAGGATCAAAATAAAATAACACAAGATACAAAAACTAAAAGATGCATTTGTCCTACCACATTAAATGAAAAATTGTTTAAATCAAATGAAACTTGAGTTGAACATGCTCTTAAGGGATAATTTGTAACAATGAGATCAATATCTCCATCAATACTTAAGTTTGGCAATTGGGGAGGAATTTATTCTACACTATTTGTTGATCAACACTTTCGTTTTCAACTTCTAAATATATAGATTCAACATTCAAATTTATTTTTATATCAAATATTAAAAACTTGTATTTTAAAGCCACGTGGGTGAAGATGTGATTTGTATTAGTGAAGCTTACACATAGTAAACAACTTTTGGAGGGAACGCACACATACTATTGAGTTGTTTTCATTTAAATTTGTGAGGGAATTCAATTTGTAGTTTACATTTACACTAATGTCATTCATTGAAGAAATAGAAAAAAAAGAGTGATTTAATTATATTAGTGGTGGAATGCCTTAGGCTCGACCAGCACACCAATAGTAGATCTTTAGAAGGATATTGGTTAAAACTGTAAATAATCAAAGTTATTTTTGCTTATTAAATAGAGTGGTTTGTGGTTAGTAGAAGAAAGTGAATTATAATTTCACTTGCACCAATTACTAATAGGAGTAGTGGAAAATTAGAGACAATTGTAGCATTGAATCATTAATGTTGCTTAACAAATACTAAAAAAAGGAAATAAAATAAACATTAAAACTTTAGTTTTTCTCCGTAAAAATCTTTTATCTTTAGTTTTTTATCCTGTATAATATTACAAATGTTAAAAAAATCTTAATATAAATACTAACACCGTCCAATACGAAGATTTTATGCAAGTATTTTTGCTTATTACAATTAATTATTGAGTGACGTATCATTTCAGTCCCTAACTTTGTGAGAATAATTCACTTTAGCCCCTTACTTTGTGCGAATAAGTCACTTTAGTAACTGACTTTACATTTTGCAGATCAATTTAGTCCTTCAATTATACGAACATTCATTTTAATCCCTAACTTTCAGGGACTAAAATGACTAATTTAGTGAAAGTCAGAGACTAAAATGACCAATAATAGTAAAAGTCAGCGATTAAAATGACTGATTTCGCGAGGAACTAAATTAACTTATAAAATACAAAGTGTTTTAATATATAATTCATAACTAACTTCTCAAAAATAAGAAAAAATATGACCATTGTATATTTTTAATTATTTTAAGAATAAACATGTTAAAACTTGTATAAGTGTTTTTCTTATTAAAATATACTCCCTCTCTGATTGTATATATAAATCACTTTTAATTGAATCATTAAAATTAAGAAATAATAGTTAAATTATTTTAAAAATATAGTAACCTTTTTTAACTATGTCCCTAACTACTTAAATAGTTTACGGGTCATATATATATAAGTTATCTTCGAGAAGAAATTTATGGTCTTTTTTATAAGTCACAAACTAACTCATTAATTAACTTTTTTCTACTTTTATAATTTTCAATAACTCAATTATTAAAGGAGAGAGAGAGTATAATAAGAGAGATATTCTAACACTTTAAGTATTGATTAAAACATTTATATCAGATGTATAGCTTGAAAACTATTATTAAAGATTTCTTCTAGAAGATGACTTATATATAAAATCAAAGAAAGTAAGGGCTTGTTTAGAATAGTTTTGATTTTTAGTTTTTAAAAATTGTATTATAAAACAGTTTTTAAAAAAATTGAGAGGAGTTTTCAATACAAGTTTGTATGTAAATTCAGAAAACTGAAAACTGAGAACCAAAACATGTTTTAAATGTTTTCATATTTTAATTTTTAAATACTAAAAAACAAAAACAGTTTCCGAAAACAGTTTTTAAAAACTCGACTGCCAAACGAGTTTTTAAGTTTTTTATTTTTAAAAACAAAAAACTATTTTCAAAAAGAGATATCAAGCAAGCCCTAAGTGTTTATTTTGCAACACAAACAGGATCCTCTCCCACCTTAAACGGCCTAGTAGCTAATTTCAACATTATCAAAACTACTAGTATTAATTTATTTATACATATTTGTTAAAAAAAATGAAAAGTTCAAATTTATCTATCTAAGACCTGTTATTTTAATATTTGATTTTTGATAGAAATTAGTTTTGATCAAAATTAAAAATATTTAATTTCATTAAATTGGCTCAAATATTATAAATTAATAATCTTAATTATTAATTATTTTATTAATTTATGTGATTTTCCCTTATCATTTTACTAAAATTTAAAAAAAACGCCGAAACGAAACATAAGACCATTTTCCTCCAACACAGTTGGTACAGTAAGCAGAACCAAAAAAACAAGCCCCAGTGCGAAGAAAAAGAGAAGAGAAGAAGATGGAAGATGAACAACAAGAGTTGCTATGGAAATCGGAACCTCAACCAGAATCCATCGTCTCCATGTCCCTCGCACGTGCCATGACTTCTCTGCTCACAGCTCGCCCCAAAAAGCTCAACGACTCCATTTCTCGACTCTCCTCACACTCTCCAACTTCTTCAATCGCTTCTCTCGAAGATTCCCTCTGGTTCTTCCACAGCTTCGTAACCGACGCCGCGAAAAACAACCGTTCCCTCGATGAAGTCCTCATTCCCATCATCGATAACGTATTCAACTCTGCTATTTTTTTTAATTAATTGATTAAATATGATTTTATTTTCTTTTGTTAATGTTGCGTTTTTGTTCTTTCTCGATTGGCAGTCATTGAAGTCCAAGCGCGGTGAGCAAGCTATGATTTTGATGAACTGGCTCTTTCAGGACGAAATTCTCTTCGAACCAGTCGCTGAAGCCCTCGCTGGCATTATCACTAGAAAGAACGATCGCTATTTGCTGTTTGGTTGGTGTCTTCTTCTTCGGAATCTTCTCGAATACGAGACTTCTGTTCATCAATCCATGTTTGTTGGTAAGCTTCCAATTTTCACTGGTGCTATTCAAAATTTTGATCATGATCATGTATCCATGGAGTAGGAGTTTAGAAAATAGTGTTTTCTTTTAATCAAGTCTCGTGCCAATATGTCTATTACATTATTGTTTAATTAACTTGTGTTTGCTAGGAATACGGGAGAGGTATGGTGATTTGTTGAAGATACTCTCCCCACGGCTTCAGGATTTGGCGGGCATTGCAAGTAAAGGAAGGTATTGTCGTTTCTGATTAATCTCTTGCATTTTATAGATTAAAAGATGGAATTAATGCTCTTTTGTTGTTTGCCAAACAATATTTTGGGCTGATTGATATATTTTACTTATCTTGCATCATAAATATGAACATTCATCAAAGTTGTACCTACCAATCTTTTTTCTCTCTGGTCTCTCTCACCCGCCTTCTCTTACTATCCCAAAAGTAGTGCCCAAATTTGTTGTGTTTTATACCATGTGACAGTATGTTCTCAATAGATAACATCGTGTTAGAAGCATTTGACTGTGTTGATCTGGTGTGACGATAACCTCAGTTGTACACAGCTGTCCATTTTCATAAATCTTCTCTCGTACTTGTTGTAGCTTACAGTTCATTTATTTTTCCATTATATTAATTCTATATCTTTTCATCTTGTGTCTTTCAGGTAGCATCTCCAGTCTCTGATTTTCTTTTTATTAGTTCTCTATTTGTTTCATCAATTTTTTGTTATCTGATCACGGGCTCTTCAGCACTTCCCAGGATGGTTTTGAATTGCCATCACGCCTTGGAGTGTCTGCTGCTGATTGTTTTCTGATCCTTTCCGGAGCATTGACAAAAGTGAATGAGCTTCAAGGAAAGAAGTCAAAATTAAATACAAAAGCAAAAGATCAGGCAATTACTTTTGTACAATCTCCTAATGTTGATAAGAAGGTGCAATTGGATTTAAAATCTCCGTTAATGTCAAAGAGTGAAAGGGAGTACATGCTGTGGCATCATTTAGATGACATTATTTGTTTGGTGCGAAGACTTCTTTCCGTAAGTTATCACTTTCGATTCATCTGTGAATCATTTATTTTAGACAATCGTAAATTATTCATGGTATTCAATTATGATATCCAACAAGGAAAACTATGCTGAATAAGTGAATACTAGAGAGTGATGGCATCAGTAAATTGTATAGTCCAAGGGCAAGACTTATAGAAGGTAAACTGTGGGAACGTTTCCTATCATATTTAATTTAGAAACAAAAGGCTGTTCTGATAGTGATTTTAGGTTGGTGATTATTTATAAGCCTCTTTATCGCTTAACACATATTTGGCATCATATTGATATGCATGTCGAATAAATGGAAGGACAATGGAAGCTTTTGAGCTCTTTTTCCACATTTCATGTCCAAGGGACAAGTGATATAAAATTACCTCAGATAATGTGATGGGCTTTTACACGTTTCTATGATACCTATCATCGTTCTTGAAATTGAAGCTGAATTAGCTGAGTTCTAAATGTTATTAATGCCAGAAAATGCTTCAACTGTTTCCTTGAAAATTACTAACATGAACATACGTATGAAATAAAATGCAAAAAACATGGTTTAGGCAGTAACCTTTTTCTTGTTGCAGTCTGTTGAACTTTACACTGAACTTATTCAGTTATTTGATATTGATCCCACATTTCAGTGGAGCCAAAAAAGCCGTTTTTTACATGCCAAAGGCTTGGAGCAAGTTCTTAAGTGGCTGGAGGAAATAAAGGATCACTATGGGTCCTTTCAACATGAGGCAGGTTCTGGAATCAATGCATTTTCATATGGCTACTTGATGTTTTAATTTGTCTACCTATTTCTATGAAGTATGAACCAATACTTTTCTCTCTCTGCAATATCATAGACAGATTCTAATGCTCTCAAGACTGGAGATTTACTACTATCTTCTTGCTGGAAGCATTATAGCAAGCTATTACACTTGGAAGATAAGAAGTTTTCTGGGCATTACAAGGAGCTGTTAGACCAGTATTTGTCCGGCATTCAGGTTTTATGCACAACAGAGATTAGCTATAATGATGTTTTGAAATAGTTTCATAAATCAATTTGTATTCCAATTCATGTCAGATGGCTGGTTTAGCTGTTTGGAGTTTTCCAGGGGAGATAAGTTATTCCTGACTAGTTGATGTTGTGTGCATAGAAAATATATGCTGACCTCACATCATATAATATAGATATTTAGGGTTTGATTTATTTTTTATATATGGATATATATGAATGGGGATGTCTATGATAATATCTGATTGTACTTCCTCGCTAGTTCATGGTTTAAATATATTTTTCACATGATAAAGTTGTTCAAGTTGAGGGTTGATACATTATTCTATTGTAAGTTGTGTGTTAGTTTGCTCTTGAAATCAATACTGGATAGTAGTATCGTAGTAAGATGTTCATAATTTAAGTTCTGCTCCCATCTAATTCATCGTACTCATTATGTTAATTGTACGTTTATGGTGTTGCACATTGCATTGACCATTGGGACATTGAGACTCAAATATTTTGGTCTTCTGATCTGATAAAACTATGTGATATCTTGGAATCATTTGCATGAAAATTATGCATTTGACAATTCCAGCAATTCTGTGGCGAGTGTATTCCTTAGATTCAACAATTTGCATGCTAAGTTGGCAACTGCTACTAGCTAGAGCTACATTTGTTTCAAGTGGATTTGAAATAGATGGCTCCATGCAATTTTGTATAATGGAATTGTTTAGTTGCTAATATCCATGAAAATTGCAGTATTATATGGACAATCATGCTGGTGGATATACTGACAAAAAGGATGGTGGGTTGGAGACCAGGAAGTTTTTTTTAAATTGTTTATGTCTACTACTGGGACGTCTAGACAGCAAGAGGTTTGAAAGCACAGTGTCGGAATTGGGGATGAATATCTCACGCATTCTAGTACCACAGGTACCTCTACCCATGGTCTTGAGAAAATATATTGCACTTGCAGAATGCAGATATATTTGTAAACATGGCCATTGCACAATTGGTTGCTCCTGAAAATGAATGTGTTATATATATTCTTCAAAACCTTGCATATACTTTAGCTTGCGTCAGCTTTAGTTCTCAATTACCATCAATAGAAACTTATAATAAGGGTATCGTTTATTACTGTTTTTGCTATATGGTGGCTTTCGTGTGCTGGTAAAGTGGATGGGTATGCTTGTAAATTGAATTTATCCTTGATGGAATGGAATGGGAATTCTATGGATTCCATAGTAGCTACTAAGAACACATTTAGTTTATTGCCATCTCATAATTCTTATTCAAACAAGTAGAAGTAGAACACTCCATTAAGGTAGTTTTTCCCCCATCATTTTTGGATTTTAAAATTTATATTAAAGTTTAACTTCAAAATAATACCTTCAAATATGAAGATAAAGGCTTTTCAGAATCCTCTTTTTACTTTTGAGTTTTTGTTTACTTAAAAAAGAACAATATTCACCAAAGAGCTACTTTTAAGATAGAAGCTCCTTTAATAGCTTCTGTAGAAGCTTCTTAATTTTTCAAAACCTCTCTAAAATTGTGTATGGCTAAAGCTTCTCCAAAAAAAGCTAGGTCAAACAACACCCAAAGTCCCAAATAGCGTCGTGATCTCAAATGTTGAAGAAAGATACATTACTTGACTAGTCAAAGCTTGCCATACTGTCATTTGATGCTGAGGGAAAGGGAAAAAATTATTTCAATTTATGATGGTGACTGCAGTTATTCCTACTTGTTGGAGCCTTTCTAGGTTCAGTAGGATTTCTGGTTCCTTGATGATGATACTGACATTGCCTTCTGAAATGAGTAATTGGGCTTATGCTGCATATTGGTATATGTTATATGAGTTGCATATTATCCAGCTTATTTTTTAGTTCTGATGCATGTAGAAGCTAGTTAGCAATAAAACTGTTTAGTAACTTAAGTATAGATTTCTCGTCAGAGTGGCATTATAACTTAATTTTGGGTTTACTTTCCCTGTTCTGCCTGTAGCTCAATTGCACTGATGAAGATGTGATAGTTGGGGTTGTTTCAATATTCAAGGCTATCATTTTCAGGCCAGATTACTCAAAAGAAGACCCATTTAGTGACAGTAGGCAGGCAAATACTGTGATACCTTTTCTGCTTCTCCTTCTTGATGAGCGGGATGGTACCGCTAGAGCTGTTGTTACGCTGATAGCAGAATACTGCTCAATGTAATCAGTCTTTTCTTTCTCATATGATACTGAGAAGGTGCTCTTTTTTAAGTCCAAAATCTTTCCTTTTAAAATTAGTACTGATATGAGTTGTGATACACCAGGAGCAAAGATGATAAGTGCCTCATGGAAGTTCTAAAGCGCCTTGCTTCTGGAAACACTTCACAGAGAAGAAACGCAATGGATGTTATCTCAGAAGTCTTACATTTATTATCAAAGTCACAAAATTCATTTCCTAGTTCTGCTTGGTATGATTGCTCATATAGTTAGTACCATTTTTTTAGCTGTTAGTATATTTATTTGTTGGTCGGGTATTTTAGCCAAGATGTAGCAAACAACTTGCTAGAGCGGCTTGGAGATGAAGAAATCGCTATTCGTGAGCAGGCATCAAACATACTTCCAATGATAGGTAAGCATTAAAACTGAAATATATGTTTTGTGTGTGTGTGTGTGTGAGTGGTTTTTTAAAATTCCTTATGTATAAGGTATATAATTAAGCTATTATTGAGCCTTCTTTTATTGGCAGCTGATTTTAGGTTGAATGTTTCTTGACAGTGGAGTCTCTTTGTCCAAATTATTTAGTTTTGACTTTTGATCCTTTATATTTGTTTTTTTGGTAATTTGATCACTACAATTTTATGGTGTCATTTCCTCATTGCTGAGCTACTCTTGCAGACCCTTCATTCTACTTGCATGGATTGGTTGATCTTGTTTACTCTCAGAATGAGAGCAATTCATTGGCTAGTGATAGCATCATTAGGGTCCTGAAACATCATAACCAGAGAATTGAAGTCATATTTTTGCTTCTTGACTGTCTTAGGTATGTCTTTTTTGTTTTTCTTTGCTCCCTTTCTACAGGACCTTAGTTCAGAGCTGAATTTATAAAGGCATAAAACTGACAGCTTTTGTTAATAGGGCTGGTATACAAAACCTATGAATCGGTTAATATGTTAAGATATCACTCTTGACTAAAAGTTTTGCCTCCTTTTCCTTGCAGCGACATCAGCCAAAGCCTAGGTCTATCTCAGTCCAATGGAGATAAAGGTGGTATTTTTTCTCCAGTTTTCGACCTTACAATTTAACAGAATATGGATTTATTGCTTCCCTGGTTTTATTTTTCTATATCAGCATTTATACAAGGATAATTTTACCATTTACGGATACCTACATTAAAGTAGATTAGTTTCATACCTTTTGATAACTTGTCCAGGATAGTTTCATACCTTTTGATAACTTGTCCAGGATACATTTTTACAACATTCTTTCATTAGATGGATGGCATTGACTTGTTGATTATTTTTGCAAAATTTGATATCAATTTCGAATAGGTTTTTACAGCTGTGAATATCACCTAAAGCTAAAGTTAATCAAGTTTTCAAATTGAAGAATAATCACAGTTTGACATGGAAACCAAATGCTTGCTCTATTTAAAATTGTGCAAGGTTGTACTTGTACACTTGCTTTTTGCAACCCTGCAATCGTATTTATGAATCATGATCACGTTCTGCTTTCAAGTTATTGCTGTATGATTGCCAAGTTCTTGTTGTTTCTAGTTTATCCTAACTGGCTTAAACAAAAATGTACTGAAATGTATGTATATGTACGTTTAAGTTAAACATTTTTGATCCAGACACATTCAATATTTGTCCATTTGAAATTGTGACAATTTATTTGTAATCTTTCACTTGTTTTACATCTGCGACTATAATGTTGAAAATATGTAATCTCATTCTCTCAGAGACACACTTCAGTTTCTATTCTTGTTGATTGAAAAATACCTCATCCATTATGTTCTCATGCCTTTTCATTTGGTGTCAGGGTCAAAGTTGGATACTGACCGAGTACTCAAACTGGTTCCAGAGTGGTCTAAAAGTGTAAGATTGATTATGCAATTATGAATATGGCTATGGGATTTGGCTCCTCTATTATGAGAGGTGCACTTAAGAGAGCAAAATGTTCTTATTCTTACATCTGTTAATTGAAAAATCAGCTGTTGTGATTTCAACAACTTCGTTTTCGTTATCTATTATGCATTTGCCTGTAATTTGCCGTTAGAAGCACTGGTGAGGAGAGTCGATAGCATGATAGTTAGCCCGATAAATCGGGGTCGAGGTAGACCTAAAAGGACTCTAGGTGAACTTATTAAACAAGATCTTCAGATTAACAACATTACAATAGATATGGTTTTTGATAGAGCACAGTGTCGTCGTGTGATCCATGTAGCTGACCCCACATAGTGGGATAAAGGCTTGTTGTTGTTGTTGTTGTTGTTTTGAGACTGCAATGTTGTGTTACTGTCAAGAACCAACTAATCCGTAAAACTAATGCTGTTAACTGCACACCTAGGAATGATTGTTTGTCTCTAATCTGCACCCATAGATGAAAGTCCTTTGCGCTCAATGCATACGGAATGATATATCAGTGGCCCACCTAACCTAGTTAAAGTTTAATTTTATTATCCATGTTGAGAGCCAAGCCATCCAAAAAACTTAAGCTGTTGGGTACTAGCCCGAACGGAACTTTATCTTTGAAGAGCAACTCAATCTTTGAAGAGTTGAGTTTTGGTACTCATCTTTGGTTTAAAGTTCACTAGCACTTCTTGTATCTACTTCCCCCTAGATGTTCTCCTGTGGCTTTACAGTTTGCATTTACATTTTGTCTATGTTCTGTTGGTTCTCTAACCCCTTGTTTGGAAGGGAGGAAAGAAAATAGGGAGTAGAGAAAACACAGATAACGATGTATTTTTTTTTTTGGTTTGGTTGAAGAGAAAATAGAAGAGAAAGTTGACTTATACAGAGAATAATTTCAAAATTTTCTCTCCTCCCATTTTCCCTCCTCTTAGTTTTCTTTCCTCTCGTTTTCTCTCCTTCCATTTTCTACTCTACCAAACAAAGCATAAATGCAGTTGTGTAAACATTTGCTGCAAAAATGGTAATTATTTGCTGTCTTTCTCTTTATAGATTTTTTGAATTACTTGTATTTTTGTTCCAATAAAGGTACCTTCAGATGGAAAAGTTTAGATCAGTAGACGTATTCTAACGTTTCATTTTGATACATGACAGGTTCAAGACTGGAACTGCATAATTGGACCACTGGTTGACAAGATGTTTGCAGATCCATCAAATGCTACTATTGTGAAATTATTGAGTTATATTAGTGAAGACCTGGCAAATGTTGCTGATCTTATATTGCATCATGTTCTTTTGCATGTTAGAGAACAGAAGAAGTGAGTATATGTATTACACTTAATTAACATGAAACTGTTTCTAACTACTTGTTAATGATCAACGATGTCATTTTAAACCTTTTAACCAAACAGTATTGTTGTATTTTCTGCAATTGCAAGCTTGAGAGATTTAACTGTTAATCTGTAACACCAAATAGCTGTTTCTGTTTGTGACAAATCTGGGATACACTGATCAGACACACAATATGACAGCTAGATTTGTACTAGTAAAGCCAATGGCTTATGAAGAAACCTGTTGTGCTGAATTTTTTATGTTCAAACTTCAAAGAATATATTTGAGTTGTGTTGCACTTTATTGAACTGATAGACGTGGGGGCCTACTTTTTTGTTTTTTGTTGCTTGATTGTTTTGGTTTATAAAACATTGAAGCTCAAGGGATCTCTATTCTCTACTATCTGCCTGAATTATGATCTTATTATCTAATCTGTGGATAGTTGAAACCAAAGTGACTCTATCCACTTGTTATATGGTAGTTGTGGATTTATATGAATTGTCATTGTCTATAATTGGTAAATTAGGATGCCTTATCTCTTAACAAATCCTTTTGTTTCCTGTTAAGATCTTACATCGGCTAGGTATGTGACCCAAGTACACCATATAAAACTTGGGCAAATCCTCCATCCATTAGCTAGATTTTGATTGATTTTAGATAGGCTTGATTGATTCTCATTTCTGGTAATTCCCATGTTGCTGCTTGCCTGACTTAATGGTTCCATAATTGAAGAACATAATATCTGCATTATTGGCCAAGTGATCTGAATTTTGTCTCTGCTTCAATTTTTGATACGATGGTAGTGTAATGATGACCGTACGCAACTTTTCTAGTGGAAAGTTTTTTTTGTTCATAATTGTACAGCATTTGTATTGGATTATTGCAAAATTAATTTCTTTTTTCTTTATAATACTCCCTCTGGTCTTTATAATAATGCACATTTTGAAAGGATTTGATAGTCCTTTTTATAAGGAATTGCACAAATCTCATGTAGCCTCTATGGTTGTTTACCTTCTTTGCTCCTATTAAAATCTTTGACATTATTGTACTAACCGCTAAACACAGTATTCAAGGAAGGGTAAAATTGATATATCACAACTTTTTGAGAAAATTGGTGCAACCAATTAACTTTATTGGTATGTGTAATTTAGGTAAATATGCCTTATAAGTTATAACAATGACCAGAGGGAGTATTTGCTATCATCACAGTGAATGGCCCTGTATAATTGTTTCTGAGTAATGCTAAGAACATAAATGATGTGGGTTCCGTGCCTTATTTAAAGCAACCTACTTTCTATTCAGTGGGTCATGCCTTAATTTCAACCAACAATGAAGAATGTGTTGTAAAGAATGTTTTAGAGAGTGTGTTGCTAGCATTGCTCTTGTTTCAACACTGGGAGAAATTCTCGTGTAGACTAAATCAATCAACCACTGACACATCATCACTTTATGTAAATAATTGTGTGGCAATTAATATGAAATGATGAAATGATTATATATCAATTATTTATTGGTTTAGTCTACATAAGTTTCCAAAACTGAACTTAAATGTGTTGATAGTTTCTTGCCTGATACATTCTCACTTCTGTAGCAGGATTGATGCAAGTTTCTTATCAAGATGGGAGTGTAGAACATATGCTACTGATGAGTTTGAAGAAATGCAGCGAACTCTTTTCGAGCATCTTTGTCCTTTGCTCATAATTAAGATGCTTCCTATGAAAACTTTCAATGACCTCAATTCATCAATTATGTATGGACACCTAAGTGAAAATATAATGCATGGTATGTACTCACACCTTGTATATGATACCTTTGTGATTGTCTTGATAGTAATTGGTTCTACCTTTGCATACTTCTGAATGTTATTCACATGTGGAAGATTTAGTGCATCTGTTAATTTTTTGAAATAGCATGCCAACCTGTTTAAACCTTTGCTCTTTGTTCGTTATCTTTTTACCTGTAAGTTTTTTTCCTGTTTGATTTACTTGGTACTAAAGACCCTTCATCTGATCATGTGATGTGCAAATGAAAGGCTTATGGAGTCAAGGTTTTGTACTTGTTTCTATTTGCTCATGAATTTGGAGTTAACAGCTGAAGCTTGCTAGCTGAGTATATTGGATTCAAATTTCTGTGGGTTTTTAATCTTTCTGAAATTTGGATAAGTTTCAACTTTTGAATATTTTGTAGAAATAATCCGGCGAAGTTTTGTGTTACATTCTAAAAAACAGTTTTTATTGGATGTTCTAATAATTTGTTCAAATATGTCCCCAGCTAGACCTTTGTTTGATATCCCTGTAGTTGGAAGAAAGATATTTGGACAGGGGCAGCTTAGTCACTTTGTAATTTTAAGTTTTCTCTTGTTGAAATTCGTAAGTGCATTGGGTTGAAGTTGAAGTGCTTGAAACTTTATTCTTGACTTATGTTTCCATGTAGAACAAATAAAAGTTCGGCAGAAGAAATCTTGATATTTTAACAGTTATACTTAAGGTTTTTAATTATACAAACTGATGATGATTCTGATTTCAATCCTTATATGGATATATGAATCTCAGGTTCTTGAGTATCGTGAACAAATATATGCTGCTCAAACTAAATATTATTTTTCTTGTGAGGTGCAGGCAGCACTGAGATTAGTTACGAGTGTATTGCTGCTTTGCTTCTGAACAGGTTTGGTCCTTGAAAAATGAGGATACCCTGTATCTCCTTCCACTAAACAATGCAGGAAGCCTGATGCTTATTTCATGCTATTCATATGTGTCAGGGCATTTTTTGAGTTTGAATTTGAAGATGTTCGGAAGCTTTCTGCTGAGCTATGTGGGCGCATTCATCCACAAGTAATTTTATTTATTTATTTTTGAATTTTCGTGGAAGTCTTCAGTATTTCACTCCTATTATGACAGCATGACTTTGGCTTTGTTTACATTTCAGTTTGAGAGATTTTGCTGGCATTGTTTTGTCTACTACATCTACATGATTGAAAACTTTTTAGAAGCAATTGCTTAATTGTTAGATAAATTTTTGTTTTGACGGAGTTCTTAGTTCTGTTGGTTTGGATAATTGGTTGTGATTATTATTAGATTGCAAAATGTAAAAATCCTTAGATTACACTTGTTTTTCTTTATGACAGATATTTTTTCTGAACTACATCATATTCTTCCACTGCAGTAAACCTTGTTATCTTATTGGCAGTTTTTAGGGATGAATTTAACTTTTCAATGCTGCTCGATCCTTTAGGTTCTATTCCCATTTCTTTGCTCGAAGTTAGAGCTGGCTGTTGATTCTAAGAACATTCTGAAGATAAAGACCTGTTTATTTTCAATCTGTTCATCACTTGTGGTAATTTTCTTTTGATATTTAGATTGTAAGATTTTGCTTTTTAGATGTCTGTTTCAGTTTCAGGCATTTCAGTTTAGCTTGCAGTGAAGTGTTTTTTTTTTTCTTTTAAATTTATAGGTCAGAGGCCGGGAATCACTTTCTCATCCTTCAATGCATGCAATTAGGAGGATGATTGAAACTGTGTTATTATGGCCTTGTCTGAATGCTGATTCAGGTTTAAAACTATTTAGTTTCTTTAGTTTCTTTCAATTTTGTATGAAATGAAACTAATTTTGATGGGCATAACTTTTTCTGTCAGTTTCTAAAGCACAACATGGATGCATTGATTGTCTAGCACTGATGATATGTGCTGAATTACAAGCTAAGGATTTAATGACAGACTGCATGCCAGACAGAGTTGGGGATGTTGGGAAGAAAGGTATTATTATGTTTATGTTTTCCTAAATTTTAGTGGAAATGCTACTGGGTTGTTTAATATGACTTGTTCATCCCAAATCTGTTGAGTCTGTTGCTGCAGGGAATTCTGTTGTCACCTATGTGTTGAATCAGTTCTTGAATGATCAGAATGGACGAACTTCAACTTCTAAGTTAGGGGATGAAAGCTGTGAATTTGTGGCTGCAGCTTCTCTCGCTTTTCGTCTGTGCATGGCTAATGTTCTCATCAGCACTTGCCAGAAGATTTCAGAATCTTGCAAGAAGCCCTTTGCAGCAAAAGTTCTTCCTTTTCTGCTTCATTCTCTCGAGGTACCATTGCATATTTACTTTTTTATTACCTGATATTACAAGTTTAATAGATTCTTGAAACTTTACCATGAGTCTTGGTGGGTTATGAAATTATTATTTGGTTAATAGTTTGAAACGAAGTCAGAGATTAGAGCAGCATGTACCCAGGTCCTATTTTCAGCTGTCTATCATCTGAGATCTGCAGTTCTTCCTTATGCATCTGACCTTCTCAAAATCTCACTAAAAGGCCTGAGAAAGGAGTCAGAAAAGGTATCTTACCCTCATTTTTTCACGTTAATAACATTATATACGTAAACAATTTCACACTTCTCTTATATGTGTTGATCTGCTTGCTGTATTTAACATTGGGTTCCAAGTATCAAAGATATTGGTGGGGGGTGATACTAATTACCAGGTCATTTAATAAGATTTTCACCAAACTTTTGGTGCAGTAACATTTATCTGAACATATATTGTTTAATTATCGCTCTTCCTATTCTAGAATCCTTATAATAGTTCACTCTCCTTCCTTGAAAATTGAAATGTTGGGCTGTGTTCCTTGTTGTGAATATTGCATTTATTTATAGAGGATTTGTAGATAAGTTGTCCCACTTGTAATTTTACTAGACTGTCGTATCCTCATTGAATAGATGCAAAGTATGTTACATTTAAATTAAGTTTTTTTTTTAAAAAAAAAAATAAAACAAAAGAAGTTTCTCGGAGAATTCTTTTTCAAGTGTCTAAAAAGGAAAATTGGGAGTAGACTAGACAATGGAAAACTGCTTTGAAGATTAATGGACAAATATGGATGCCCATATGGTTTTCTAATGTTACTGTTTAGGTGCAAGAAAATGCCATTATAATATTGGTATATTATTAATTTTCAACAGGAAAGGATGGCAGGTGCAAAGCTAATAGCATCTCTTATGGGCAGCGAAGATGTGATTTTGGAAAACATATCCGGTGGACTATTAGAAGCAAGGTCTGTACTCTCAACCGTATCTTCATCAGATCCTTCACCGGAGTTACGACAGCTATGCCGCAAGTTGTTAGCTTGCATATCGCTATGAGCTGCGACAAACTTTTTCTTGAATGTATATCACAGAAGATGACACACTTGCGGTATCACTCTTCTCCCCTTTTATTTATTTGTGTACTAAGTGTGTATAATTCCCTTTTGTATGTGCAGATAAATCATTCTTGAAGTAGATTTCATTGCCTTCTTTTTTTTTTTAAGACAAATTTCGTTGCCTTCTTGAATAGTCATGAAAAGTAGACATAACCATGATCATGAATAACTTTTTTTTTTTTGATAGGCAATCATGAATAACTGTTAATACCAGGTTTAAGTAAAAGTCAGTGATTTACATATCATGTTTTTGGCTGACAGACATCCATATTATAACACAAATTCTTGGTGATTTTAATATTATGCCTGTCATTCAAATTAGATTGAAAAATGTTTCAGTATAATAATATCCTGTAGATCATCCGACTTAGGGGACACTTTTTTTCCCCTTGAATAAATACATTTTGTTTGATGAAAAAAAATTCCAGGATTAATCATGCTTCTATCAAACTCTCGATAATTATCATAATTAAATATCTAAATCAACACGCGTATGAAAAATGAAAACGATTTTAATATATCTTAATCAATACTTCAATTATAAACCTGATGTGAGCTATCTTTGCTAATGTGGATAATGAGATAGATAGCTGAATTTGAAATTAAATAGAATATACTTTTTGGTAGGCTAGTTTCATAGCTTAGAAGGTAACATCGATTGGGTGGAATGTTATAACTTTTTGCGCAATAATTTAGTCTTGTAAAGTTGGTATTTTTATTTTATTATTGTTATTTTTTTTAGTTCCTGTAATCTGGTTTTTATTTTGATCCAATTTAAAGTCTGTTTGTTTTAATTTATTTGGTAAAATAAGTATTTATTTTAATAAAAAATTAATTAAATTTTTTTTAGTATGTTATTTGTGCTTTTCAAAATAATCAGAATCAGAAAACAATCAGATATTCTGCTTATTTTGAGAAGTAGGGACTAAGTTGCTTCTCAAAATAAGTATAAAATCTGATAATTCTTATTGTAGCGGAACATACATAGCTTCTGATTTTTATGATAATCACTTAAAAACATAATCGATTTTTTGCTTATAAAAATAATAAATTATTTTCAAGTTTAAAGAAATGGACTTTTAATATCATTGTTTTTTAGTCACTTATATTAAGTTTTTTAATCACATTTTTAAGTGAACTGAATAAAAAAAATGAAATTACAAGGAATCAAAATAATAATAAAAGTTAGGACTAAACAAAATTCTAGTATTAAAGGTCATTGTTATTAAAGGGTGTAAATTTTACTTTCACAATGTTTTACTAATTAATTGATATAGTTAATCACACAACTTTCATATTTTAAGATTTGATGGAGAGTGTAGATGTAAAATGGTCAAAATCAAGTGTTTTTTTATGAAAATTCTTGATCAAAGAACAAAAAAATAATTAGTACTGATTGTGTCGGTTGTTTCGACGTTTTTTTTTTCTCGAGTTCTTTTATAAAAAAACATTTGATTTTTGCCATTTTAAGTCTATATTCTCTATCAAATCTTTTAAAATGAAGATTGTGTGATCAGGTATATAAATTAATAAGTAAAACATTGTGAAGATAAAAATTTATACCCTTTTAAAAGGGTGCATTATAACAACGCCCTTAAATACTTTGAAATAAAATTTAGTAGGGACTCAAAATAAAAGATTTGAATTATATTGAATCAAAATAATTTTTTCTTTTTGTTGGAAAGATTAAAACTAAAATCTATTTTGTAAGGTTTAAAATTTTTTAAGCAGAAATTGCCCATTGGTTGACTTTTTCGTTTTCTTTTGGTCGACCCGTTGTTTGAGGTTTGAGTTTTATTCTTTTACAAAGGTTTGAGGTTTAAAGCTTCTTGGATGGCAAATGGGCCAAGCTAGAGGGTTTCTATGAAGAAATGAAAGGAGACCGTCGGTGATAACTGTGCCTTGTTAATGGACACAGGGATTTGGATCATTTCAGTTGGAAACAAGACCCTCTTATTTTTAATATTGGTGTTCGAAATGGTGTTTTCGGACGGTGTTGTCCTTGAAATAAGAGTAATTTCCTTCATATTTTATTATAGTAGAATTTTGAGTATAATCGTGGACTGATAAATCTAAGCTCTTTTTAACTAGTTTTACTTTTTAATCAATGAAATGAAATATGTTAGCTTAAACTTAAATTAATAAAAAATATTTTAAAATGTACTGAAAAATATATACAAGAATAATATAAATAGCATTTAGTCGTCTTCCCTGTCCCACAAGACGAGGATTATTTAGGAAGAAGGAGGTGATGCCTTAGAGAGAGTTTGACAATTTATCCGTTTAGATTTGATTTGCATATTGCAAAGTAAATCTCATCTACAATAATTCTTCATCATTGAATTTTGAATGATTCTTATTCCAATCTTATAATTCCTCTCTGTTTTCACAAAAAAATGTTGCAAATAATCTTGGCTGTGGCTTTTTCTGCAGTGCCTCTGACTTTGTACATTCCTCCGATTCGAAGCTTCAATCTTTTTGTTCACACAATCCAACGCTTTCTTACAGATTCCACTCTTTTCTCTCTCACTCGCTTCATAAGACTCGCTCTCTCTCGCATCTTCCACATAAACCGGTAGATCACTAGATCGATATATCTTTTTTTTTTTTGAGTTGGGTCATTTGTTTTATGTGATTGAATCCTGGAAAAGAAAATTGGAACTTTTGGATTGGGGTGTATTGTATTGTTGTATGTATCTGATCAGATTTGTAATTGTAACTAGTATGAATATGAATGTTATATGACATGATTCACTGATGAATAAAGATTAATGTTTAACTTCGTCTATTTCTCTAAATAATCCAGGTTCTTATTTGTTTTGATTGATGTTTCTGTGTTTTCTGAGTTGAAATTTGAGCCCAGAGCATTTTTTTCTTGACCTGATTTACTACTATGAGATCCATTGAAAATTCCAATTGCTGGAACTAAGGAAGCAAAAAAACAGGAATTAGGAGAGTGGAGTGTGGATTATTAAGTTTGTCTTTAGTTTCAAGGTTGGACGTGATTACGGTGAAAAACAGGGCTGATCAGACTTTAGCTAAAAAGATCAGGTTTATTTTATAATTATTAGAGTTAAGCTTGACTTATTAACCTATGATAAATTCATTTTTCAACCTAAACATAGTCTATTATAAAGTCTACAAGCTTATTTATGGGTCTATTTTGTCTTAAAGTCTCTAAAAAGGCCAAAAACTATATCTGAATTAATCCTAGTTTAATTATTTCACATTCGACCAATTAAAATTCACTGCATTTACACATTACTAATTTATTAAATACTACTACACGTCACAGTATATATATATAAATTTTACTAATTCAACGTTGAATTACATGATGCTATCATGATAATTGTGTATATCAAATCTTAGAAAAATCTAACATCTCTAGATATGTCATCTTGTAGGCAAGATTTATTTACATTTTAAAAAGTATTTTATTCGTTAAATGAAGTAGTTCAATGAAATATCAACAAGTTTTGAAATTATGTGAAATTTTATTGGTAGATCTATTTATTAAGAACTTTATATTCAAGAGGTGGATTGGTGAAATTCAAAGTGGGTAAAGAGATATTAAGCATGTTCCAAGACTTACTCTTCGATTAAGTGAATCCCTACGCGTGTATATATATATGGGAAGAGATCAACTTATACCGATGTAAGTTGACGTCAACTCTTACACCGCGAATAACTCATTAACTAATCATTACTATATATATATGTATATGTATATGTATACGTATACAAACACATCTATGCCAAATTTTTTAGGCCAGTGTGAACGACATTAGTCCAATTCTAAGAGTGGGGAAACCTGTGGTTATACCCAAAAAAAACATCATCCCTTAAAACAACATAATATCTTCAATGTGACATGTTCAAATGGTTTATCAACCTTCAAAAGAATGAAAAAAATATTATTGGAATAGAGCATTGATTTAAATATTAGAAGGGTTTAATGGAATTGCGAATTGCTTCTTTTTGGCGCTTAGCTTAACTCTTCTTTGTATGCACAAATTTTTATTTTGTATATTTGCCCCTTAAATAAGTTAAGGTGTGATTAATATTAATGTATATTGTCTTAAGTTTATTTTCTTAAAAAATATTTAAATACAAAGATTGAATTTTTTTTCCTTTATCATATTAAATATATTATCTATCAAATGATTATCGTAAAATTTATTGTATTTATATTTAAATTTATTATAAATAAATATATATATATATATATTTTAAAAAAACATTATGGTATTTATATTTATAAAATTTATAATATATATATATATTTACTGCAGGAGTAAGTGTTAACGGTTAATCACTTATTCCGCTTTATAACTCCATATAGGTATTAAATTTTACCAATCTGCTCGTTGAGTCATAAATTATTATCATGATGATTATGTATACCATTTTTTTTTTTAAAAAAGGAACATCTTTAAATATATCATCTTATAGGTGACATTTATGTATGTTTTAAAATGTCTTTTATTCATTAAATTTAAGTGGATAGGTGAAAGATCAAGAAGTTTTGAAATCAAATGGAATTTTTATAGTTGATCTATATATTATGAACTTTCAATTTAACGATCGGACTGGTGAAATTAGAAATTCAATGTCTATACGGAGTAAATGTCACAACACTTATTCTTAGAGTAAACGGATCCCTCCTCGTATATATATAAATTAAACAGACCTACCTATTAGGCTTTTTTAAAAGCATGTACCTAACCTTTTTGTTTAAATAGGCTTTTGAAAAAGTGTGAATCTAGCCTTTTTATCAAGGCCAAATGCATCTTTTGATCATGTATTTCTTATGTGCATTTCCTTTCGGTCCTATATTTTTTTTTAGTTATATTTTGGTCCTGTATCTCTTATAAATATTTCATTTTGGTTCCGTCCGTCAACTCCGTCACCCTCGTTAACAGAATTGACGTAATAAGAATAGAGTCAAATCCAAAAAAACCATAACATATACATGAACCCTAACAAGAACAGAGTCAAATTATCTTGTAATGGGAGTGGCGGAGTTGACGGACTGGAGCAAAATGAAAGATACAAAATCAAAATGCAACCCAAAAAGACATAGGACCGAAATAAAATGCACATAAGAGATACATGACCAAAATATATATTTGATCTTTTATTAAATAAACTAGGTTAAACTAGACTTTAAGTATGCCAAATCATAAACTCATGTAAAGTTGATTGACCTTCTTCCACCCCTAAATATGATATTGGTAGATTCATTTTAGCCAACAGAGAGTGACTTTTGCATTTTAGATTTACATTTAAATTTGGTCAGATATGTAAATTTTTTCTCGTTTGATATGCAAATTTTACTTAAAACCAAATATACACTTGTATCTCATCTACCCAGGCTTGTTTGAGGTTTTCTTGAAGAATAATTATCTTTGTACACTACTATTCATATGTATTAGATATATTTGATTAAATATAAATAAATATATAGTTAAATTATTATATAGTTATTTAATTACCTATTTTTTTTATATTTAACTATATATTTTTATACAGTTAAAATGATATGTATATTTATTTTTTATGGTTAAATATAAAAAAATATGAGGTTAAATGACATCTAATAATTTAATTAAATTATATAATATTTTAATCATATATTTATTTACATTTAACTTGGTATACCTCGTGAACATGAATAGTGGTGTACAAAAATAATTATTCTTCGTTGAAAGCCATTTTGGTTTTCACATTGTTTCTTATTCATTTCGAACTCAAATACAAGTAAAAAAAAATTATGTATGGTGATTACTCCCTCCGTCCCAAAATGTAAGATCCTTTAGAGAGTTTTTACTTGTCCCATTTTATAGGACCCTTGAGAATTTTTGTGCACATTTAATTATTTTTACCATTATACCCTTGCTACTCAACTAATTTTGATAAATCCAAAACACAATAAATAAAGTCATGAATTAACTAAATCCATTCTTCTCTCCCATATAACCGGACCTCATTCACACCAAATTTAATCACTTTGACTTTTCATTGTGACATACTATTTCCAAAATATAGAATAATTAATAGAGTCTTTTAAAAAATAAAAAATTAATAAAGTAAATAAATGAACAACATTAATTAAAAGAGAGAAAATGAGGTGATAGAAAGTGATTGAAAGGATAAATTTAGAAACTAATGCTTTTTGTTAGACAAATTTGGAAGGAGGGGGTAAAATATAAACAAATTTCAACTAGTTATTTAATGTTATCATTATTAAAATATCATTATTTGTCACAATTATATAATTCAGCTGGTGGGTACGTTTGTACATACATGTGTCATGTGTGGGTATCTGGATTCAATCCCCGATTATTATAGCATTTGAGAAATAATTTCATTCTATATTAAATACCATAAAAATTAGTAATTTAGTAAATAAAATTTATCTTTATACAAAAAAATAATAATGCACCTAACCAAGAGTGTGTTTGGGAACCAAACGAAAAGCTTTTGATTTTTATAAAAAACAGCTTTTGATTTATTTATTTTTTTTAAAAAAGCTTTTGGATTTTAAAAAAAAAAATTTGGTAGATGTAAGTAATGATGTTTGGATTTTTTTTAAATAGATTAATTTTTTAATTATTTTGTTATAACTAGAAAAATTTAAATAAGTTAAAATTTGGAGTTTTTTTATTAATTTTTTTAATCTCATTTATTCTTTTACAATTTAAATTTGTACTATAAGAAACTTTTTAAATACAAGAGATCATCTTCATAATTACTTTTTAAGGATACACTCAAACAAAAATTGATTTTGTTATAATCACGCAATCTACTTTTTATGTAATCTACTTTTTACTATTAATCCAAATACGTCTATTTTTTTTAATACATGTAACTTCATTTTAAATTAATTTTTTTACTTATATTCAGGAATATTATTATTATTATTATTATTATTATTATTATTATTATTATTATTATTATTATTTAAATTGACTATGAAGACCGGTCCGAAAATGACAAGCATGTATAGAGATCAAAAGGAACATTTATTTTATGTAAACGGACTAAAATAAAAAAAGGGTTTTTCTAACTTGTGTCGCACAAGTTAACAATGATTAGCTACCAATAAAATTTCATGTAAAAAGAAATTATTAAGTAGTAGATGGTGAGGGGTTTAATGGTGCACATAAAATATAATAAAAAGAATCAAATTTAACTATTAAAAAAATTTAATTTAATCATTATTAACTTGTGCCTAAAAAAATCCAAATAAAAATAGAGAACATATATAATGCCTAAATAATTAATTTAACTTAATTATTGGAGTTAGTTGGTACTTGGTACCTAATGCTTTGTTGTTTCAACTAATTGGGCATAAACGACCGCTAGAATATTGCAAATATGTTATTATCTTGATTACCTTTAGAGATAAATTATTAGAATTTAAAAAATTATCACAACTGCAATCATCTCTGGGTAAAATAAAAAACCATAACTTTTAATATCTTTTACTATATTTGCTACTAAAAATATTTTTTATTATATTTAATTTCTTAAATAATGCTCTTGAAATACTAGATATTATTTGCCAAATTATATTGATTACAATGCAAAATTTGGTGGAAGAGAAGATGTGATATATTGTATTATCCCATCTGATATTAAGTGTCGTTTTAGAGAAAAAAATTTGTTTAACTTTATTTGTTAATTTATACTCCCTCCATCCTAATTTATAAGATCTTTTAAAAAAAAAATTATTTGTCCCTTTTTATAAGAACCTCTTTGAAACTTTGTACACTTTTAATTTTTTTTACTAAATTGTCCTTATATACTCAAACACTTTGTGTGATTTAAGGCCAATAAATATAATAAGTTAATGAGAAAGAAATTCTCTCTTATGATAATTGAAAAAAACTAACTGAGTGAAAAGAGAGTAATACTATTAGTTTTAATAATTGAAGGGTAAGTATGGAAATGAAGATAAATTGCTAGACAAATTTAATGACTTTTCTTAGATATACTAATTTTTTAATACTTGTATTTTTTTTAGAGGGTCTTATATATAGGCACGGAGGGAGTAGTTTTAATGAAGTATTAATTATGTTTTATCAAATATACCATTGAATAGTTGAATTTTAAATAAATATTTTGAGAGATGTGACACATTAATTAATAAGAGCAATAAGGAATATAATAGGAAGTTAAACTAAATTAATAACATTTATTAAACGGTGTATAACAACTTTAAATAACACTTAATATGAAAATGAGGAAGTATTTTAGAGTACTTGGTACAGAATTTCATGAAAGTCAATCATGCAACATTTTTTATATTTTAAAAGTTTCAATTTAGTTGTTTTAAAAGTTTTAATTTGATCCTTTAAGTTGTATTTATGAATTATTTTCGTTCCTTATATTATATTTTTTTCCAATTAAGGGCCTAAAATGAGAGACAAAAATATTCAAAAATACAACATAAAGGATCAAAATGATTTAGAAAATACAATATAAGAGATCAAAGTGAATTTTTTTAAACATAAAAGATCAAATTAAAACTTTTAAAATATAAAAAACCAAACTAAAACTTTCTGTGATTTAAAGGATAAAAAACCTAAAATTAATGAGAAGAAAGTGAATGTTGTCTAGTTTATTTTTGCTTACTTATTCGTTGAAGCAATGTTTTACCAAAACTAAAAAATATTTTACCAAATTATACTACTCTCTCTATTTTATATTATAATTATATTATAAGATCATTTTTAAAAGGGAGGAATTAAATGACGCTGTTGTAACTTATATTAATTCTTACACTGATTAATAACCATTCATAAAAGATGTTTTTCACGAAACTCACCGTAGGATTGAAATTACTTATAGTATAAATTTTGTTTATAAAATTTCACATCATTCTGAAATCATCTAATACTTCATCACAATGCTTATTAGTAATAAAATTAATTGATTGATTTGATGAATGGCTAATTAGTATTATATCTTATTGTAATCGATATAAAATTAACCATTACCATAAATAAACTCATTTAAAGATTCTATATATAATTGTGTGGTCTATTCCAAATATAAATCAGAATTAAACAGAATCTTGTATCACTTTCTCTCCACATATAAGATATATGTTTGCATCGGTGTTATGATTTCCAGTGGCAAGAATGTAATTTCACGACGAGATAGATATACATAGAGAGGAGCAATAAGCATGGGATAAAGGTGAAGTGAGTCTCGAGAATCAGGTTGTGTATGGTAATATAGCAGTACAACATGTGAAATATAGTTAGTGAATTGGAAAATAATGTTGAGGTGTGACTGTGTCTTTGTTAAAATCCTTCTGATGAGGCTTGAGGAAAAATTAAACTCATAAATTGTGTAAAAATAGAATCCAAGGAACTTTGTCAGAGTTCATTCAAGACACTCACTGCATTACTTGGAAAAAAGTCTTGCAAAATATTCTAGTCACCACCTCAATAACATTCAACACTTCTCTCTCTCTCGCTCTGTTTTTTTGCATCACTCACCACCTTCACTTATATCAAGGATCATTCACAAGAAAAAATTTCCAACCAAACAAAATAATTGAGTTTTATTTTCGGTAAAATTAATTTTAAATAAAACCAATTTCGAGTAAATTAATTATGAAATAATGTGATTTTTGTTTGGATAACCGGTGTCATTTTGATTTTTAAAGATAATGTTTAAATAAATATTATTTGAATAATCATAATCCTAAATTTTTATATGCATGTTGATGCTACACGGAAAAATAAAAGGGTAAATAGGAAAATAATCTCAAAAAAATATTTAAAAAATGCTTATTATCGTAACTAAACATAAATAATTTAATTAATCTTTTATGATAATCAACAAAAAATTAATCATTTATCTGCACAATTTGAACTCACTTATTTTTAAATTTATACAAAGCCTAGTTTTGTGATCTTTAATATATTATTGTGGTGACAAAAAGGAGCTTTTGTTGTAACAAAAATATAAAAATAATGAGGTTTTATTGAGTAACAATTATTTTTGATAAATCTCTCCATCACTTAGTTTTTCTTTTCTATCTATCATCTTTCACCTTTTTTATTTTATTTCTCTTCATTTTATTATTTCTGTCTTTCTACACCTACACTTCAAGTGTAGGAAAATTATTGTTCTTATCATGTTTTGCAAAAGAGAACACTAATGAAGTTGAGTCGAAAAGTTATTTTTGGATCTTATCTTACAAACCGATCAATAAAAGCAAGTTCAGTATAATTATACTTATACGACAAGTGGGCAAATTTACATGGTCATGTACGAAGCCTTGGCGATTTAGATTAGGATATCGGTGAGAATTAGTGTAGGATGAGTGTGTGGTTACGGATTGGTGCGTGTATTTGCCGAAAAAAAAATATACTTATACAACTATTATTATTCCACTCATTTTACCACTCACATAAATAATTCAAAATCAAGAGGTGATTAAGCTTAAAAGATTTCTATAAATCATTTACCATAACAATAAGTAAACTGCTATTTTTATTCAAATATCTCTGTTTTAATTAAGATATATTAGTAGTACTAAATAAATCATCGTGGCTATGCTCCATCGAAGCTCCAGATAATGTTTGACCCGTGAGCAATCAATGAAAGACAACGTTCAAGAGCTTATATATATTGTTGGAAAAAAAAAAAAAAGAGCTTATATATATTAAAGAGTTTATTTATCTCTTATCTCTTATCTTCATTAAATGAACCAAAATTTGTCTTGTTTGTGTACTAAACAAATACTACAATTATCTACGTGTTAAGGCCATGCTTGCCCATACTTTGAGTCAGCAGTAAGTATGTAATAATTTTTGAGTCCAGTGTTTAAAACCTGTGCTATTATACTTTTTCATGTTATTCAGAATTCTTGTTAGTCGTGTCTAAAAATAGGGTGTTAAGCTTATGCTCATATAAAAGTTTATGTTAAGGTAATAAAACATCAGCCCCAAAAAATGATTAGTAAGGAAAGAAAAAAAGGATTTGAAACATTCTGAGTTCACACTCAGTAACGGTCACATGGGTTTTGCTACTTCTCCAAACGTGAAAACATTTATACCAACCTACACTCATACTATTACATAATCCTGCAATTCTCCAAGAATCATCACCAGGCACTGATTATATCCTAGCACCAACTTTTGTTTAACTATCCCAATATCAACTATGGATACTTTCAAGAAATCTCCTTTGAAGCCATGGAAGAAAGGACCAACCAGGGGGAAAGGTGGCCCTCAAAATGCTTCATGTGAGTATCGAGGTGTTCGACAGAGAACGTGGGGCAAATGGGTTGCCGAGATAAGAGAGCCAAAGAAGAGAACCAGACTCTGGCTCGGTTCTTTTGCCACGGCTGAAGAAGCCGCCATGGCTTATGACGAGGCTGCAAGGAGACTCTATGGACCGGATGCGTACCTTAACCTTCCCCACTTGCAACCCTCCTCCATTTCACATATCAAAACTGGGAAGTTCAAATGGTTGCCTTCCAAGAACTTCATTTCAATGTTTCCTTCTTGTGGATTGCTCAATGTAAATGCTCAACCTAGTGTTCATCTAATCCATCAGAGGCTTCAAGAGCTTAAGCAGAATGCAGTTGTGAGTCAATCTGCATCTAGTTCATCCAACGATCCAAATGCAGAAACTCAGAACATAAACAGCGTGAATCATGCAGAAAATCCTCTGAATGAAAAAGAAGTTCAAACACCATCAAAGGAGGAGCTTGGAGATTTTCAGGAAAAACCCCAGATAGACCTCCATGAGTTTCTTCAACAAATGGGAGTACTGAAACAAGAAATACCATCTGAAAGAACCGATAGCTCAGGAAGTTCAACCGCGCCTGAAGCCGTGTCAAGAAACGACAATGACCAACTAGGAGTATTTTCTGACAATAGTGTTAACTGGGAGGCATTAATTGAGATGCATGGAATTTCGGGCATTCAGGAATCAGAAGCCACCCAGCTTGAAGCATATGACCCAAATGATGAGCTTACTTTCTCAGCCATTTGGAACTTCCAAGATACTTAGCTGGTTTTTCAAGAAAAGAGGACTACCTTTAGCTTATAGTATGTGTGGAGTTGAAATCTAGTTTAGATATAGGTACTTAATGTGTCAGTCTAAGCTATATAGATCACGGTTTTGGTTCTATAACTATGTAAGAGTATGAAAGTAGCTAGAATAGAAGAACAGTAGAGTACTGCTAGGGAGAGAAAGGAGCTTATTTCAGTTGTTTTGGTCACTTATAATTCCACTTATTATTAGCAGTTGGGGTGATTGTCAAGCTCTAGCATTGTTCTGTTACCTCTACTTGGCTTTGTTCAGGTAGAAAACCAGACTATGGTACATCAATTTGATGGATATTAGAATAGAAACCTATTCTGAAAGGAGAGACCATATCAACTAAAGAAGCATCATCATGTTCTAGAATATTAAAAAGAGTAGTGATTGGTATACAATTATACAACCATACAACTTTCACTTCAAAAATAATTTTTTTTTACCAGTATACCAAAAAAATATTTTTTTTGTTACTACTAGTTGTAGAGTTGTATAGTTGTAAAATAACACTTTTCCTATTAAAAGATATACAGTACGATAGAGTTCTGTAACAAAAAAAGAGCCTGTAGTCTTTTATCTGATAGGGATAAGGGTTGCTACCTGATTGCTGTAAAAAGGTCCCCTAGAAAGAACATTAGCTTTACGTAAGGAATGTATGAAAAATAGTGAAAAGACACATTTCTCCAAAAACTGCACCTTTATTCCTCCCAGTATCACCTCCATAAAACAAACGCATAATGGCTAGCTTCTAAATAATTCGTGTTTGCCATTCACCCAAAGAAGACCATGTCCTGTCTCATTCATGCAATAATTTAACGCATACAATAAGTTTAGAAAAAATTACTTTATATTAAAAATATGACATGGTTGTAACTTGTAACTTGTAAGAATCATATACTACGTACCGAAAAGATACATAACATGGGGAGACCAAAAATTCTACTTCCAATTTTAAAGTAAATAATGTTAATAGCCAAGAATTTTTTTTCTTTTCTAATTAAAATGGTCTTCCATAAACTTTCAATTTCTTTCCATTCTAAATAACAGAATGATTTCACACATAGCGACATCACCAAAATCAACAAATCGGTCACGCAAGAGCAATAGCATTAACCTGGGACTCTGGCCTACTCATTCTGGTACTCAGATGCACTCTGATATTCACCATGCTCTTCAAAATATTCGATCAATCGCTTAAGAAATCCATCACTACTGACTGTCTCCGTGTCACAGACAAGACAGCATTGCCTTCTTGCCCTCGTTACTGCCACATTCATTCGACGGCGATCACTCAGAAAGCCCACCTGAAAGACATTCCAAGTCTCGTCCCTTAATCTCCATGGCATGCTACCAAAATCTCTCATATAAGGCCTATATGAAGCAAATAAAAATAAGCAGACTAGTTTGGAACTTAGAAATACCTCTTTTTTGGAATTTGATCGAACCATTGATATAATAATGGCTTCCTTCTCCCTTCCCTGGAATCCATCAACTGTTGAGATTTCAACATCCTTCAGCCGGTTCTCATTGTTTCTCAACATCTTGAGTAAAACAACCTGCCATACAAGTCACCAGGAGTTAGGAAAATATCTAACGAATATAAACATTTATAGCCAATGTTCTTGAAGAAATTTATACCTGGGCAGCGTAAGGGGTGATAATTCCAATATCAGAAGGAAGCACCCCACTTTGCACTAGTCTCTTAGCATGAGCCATAGCAACCTCAGCTTCACCTTCATTAAGGGTGCTATCTTCTTCATCTTTCTTTTCTTCCATATCGCATCTGAATCATCAATATAAGCATTTTGATTGCATTCTATTAGAAATTAGAATAATCCTATGTATATCAAACAATCAATATTTACTCCGTATGAAATATAATAATTTCTTTCCCTCTTCAGCTTCTTCTTACCAGTTTGGTTGTATGTTAAAATTCTTGACTAGATAGAAAATATCACGTTAGGAATCAGGAGGTTAGTCAGGAAAGCATTGTAGTTAGTTAGTTAAACGGGATACAAGGTTAAAATCAGGAGGAAGATGCAAGAGAATTGCCAGTCAGATTTGTAGCATTTTGTAGATTGAGCTTATGCTCTGTGTGAAAGGAGAAATCCTTTGAGAAGAGGAATTCCCCTTGGAGAAGCATAAGCTTCCTCTTGTAAACAGATTTCTGAATAAAGATTCATCATTCCTCTTTCCATTCTCTCTATATTTTCCATATTCCTTCAGCAAATGACATAACCCAACATACCCAGCTATGTCTATGAGAAGAAGGGTTGGTTCAGTTGAAGACGTCCTCTTTGCATCCTCGAGATCATATAGCATATGTGCAGCAACACTTGGATGTGCCTTGATCTGTAATCACACAATGCCATGCATGATAATCTAACAAAATGTTTATTCGGTATCCCCAAATATAATCTAGCTTTTCAGTTCAGGGTCGATAAAGAGTGCCTTATATTTACCAAAAGAAAAGCTTTGTGGTGATACAAAGATGAGAAATGAAAATTAGGAGCACCTTACTGTTGTAAAGCTCTTTTGAAGACCAATTCATGATAAGTTCATGCATACGGTACTGCACAGTAAGCATAGATGTAATCTCATCTCCATACATTTCCATAAGTCGTTCAAAGAGGGTTCTTCCTAAGCCTTTCTTCTCAGCTTCAACACTTTGAATGGTTGGAGGAAGTTGAAGATGGTCCCCTGCAAGTATACATCTTGAACCCTAAAACAATGAACTCTACATTTAATTCATTATAAACAAAATGACATTAGGCATTAAATAATTAAAAAGATGCGTATTTTAACGCTAAATCAAATCCAGGTGCAGTATAGAACTTTTAGTTTTATCAGTTTAAGAAATTTCTTGTTGTAAAAGACATTACATTTCAATATTCAACTATCTCCCTCATCTACCACACACTTGTGATAATACAAAGAGTTAGCATCAACTGTAGTGCTTATGCCTTTAAACATTACCTTAAGCAGAGGTATCCAGCATGCTATCTCAAGTGCTTGAGCAGCTTCATCAATAATCACCAAATCAAACGAAGTATTTTCTATTTTCTTTGAGAAAGCTCCAATCAAAGTAGTTAATACTACATCTGCATTTTTAATTACGTCTGTTACAGCAAGCTGCTGCCTTTTACGCTCTTCTTTGGAAAGTGCCCTAAGTTCCCTTTGTATGTCCCTCCTTGTACTTTTGTCTTTGGTTCTCAGCAGCTTTCCGTTCAATGCCTGCAAGGGGAGGGGGGGGGGGGTGTCAAGTCCTGTGAAAACTAATGTTGCATAACTACATCTAATCTAATTATGCTACATGAAGTTAATGCTGAAACCAATGATAACATCCGAAGTAACAGTTTTTGAAATATTGGCAACTGATAAAAAATGATACTTGCAAATTAAGATTCGGTTCAGCAACTTCTGTTCTAAAACCTCACCTTCATTTCTTTCCGAATATCATTTGCAAGACCACTATTATCTCCCCGCAGTACCTAATATCAGAAAAATTCAGTGGAAGGATGTAAATATCAACCATGATCTATGATATATAAAATACCTTATTTGAAGCAGAATATGATAGTAGATAGATAAATAATTACAAATGTCATTTAATACTAAGTAATCCAATCGTCATTAATTATCAAAACTAGAAACCATCCAAAATCCGATAGTAGATACTAGATAGATACCGAATTACATACATACATACATAGAAACGTTTGAGAGAGAGAGAGAGAGCAGAATGTGTGATACTCTATCGACAACCTTGCTTAAAGAAAACTTTTTGCATTGTTAAGTTGCTAGGTAGTTGTAAATTGGTTCTAATCTTTCAAGGGGAGCAATGGATCTGTCCAGAATTATTGGGTCAAAATCATTTTAAAGATTTAGCAAGGGAAGTTATGTTATTCGGCAATGTGCTTTGGTTGGTGGGAATTTGCATGTGTATTGAGCAGAATGCCAGAACTTTTTATCAGAATCTTGTTGTTTTTCAGCTTATCAGGCATGCTTTTTTAGGGGGCTTTCTAGTTTGAAGTTTCTATCATGGATGGATATCCGGAGAGACTACAGAACTCTTTTGAGATAATGGATTTGCCCCTTTCTTTTTTCCTTTCTCCTGATTTTGATTTGTTTTCTTTTGTATCCTTAAGCAGTCATATTTCTCTTTACTTTTCTAAACTCTTGATGAAATCTAGTTGTATATTAAATTTTAGGTTAACATATATACATAGCACTGACATAAATGAGGAAGCTGCTAATGCTATCATGGACTAGTAATAAAAAATTAAAAATATGGGGAAAATAATCATGAAGACCGATTCAAATTTTACCATTTAAGTAGTCATTATGTACCTGAGCATCAAGAGCACTGTCCAGTACTTGAGGCAATAAGCGTGCAGGATGACCAAGTCTCACCAGCTTAACTCTACCAAAAAAATTGGATATCATGAATGAATATTGATACATGATTGGTGATTTTACACACTTGATGACACCAAAACCAACTGGAGAAAACACACCTCACCACAGAATGATGAGAAAAAACAGAAACATAAAAAAGGATTCCAAATTATAAACTTTACAACACATTATTAATTTTGCAACAGGAAAAACTTCAGAGGAAAAATATAGTTCTTTCATTCAAAACATCGCTCATCTCGTGATAAAATTTACCACTAGAGTGGACATAACTTTGTTTATCTGTGTAGTTAGAAAGCTACTACCACAATTCTCCAATCAGAGCAAAAGCAGACAATTATCATAGTGCCAAATAGATAATATAATTATACCTATGTGGAGCCAGCCGCTCAACAATGTTGTCAACAGCAATATTAGAGGCTGCACAAGCCAGAATCTTAGATCCACGTTTCACTTCTTGTAATATAATTTCAACCACCGTTGTAGTTTTTCCCGTTCCAGGAGGTCCATGTAGCAAGAACACATTCTTTGATGATAGGGCTTTTGAAATTGCACCTTTCTTTTGACATAAAACAGAATACATAATTTTGTGAGCACAGCGCAGATGTGAAAAGAAAAAATGATCAAGTAATGCAGAAACATCATTCTCGTAATAACAGGCATATCCTGTATTGGTTGATTGATATCCTAAAGCTAAAACCAATAAAAAATAAGGCCTACGACATACCAAATCACTTGTATTTGATTTAGGATATTTAACAAGCATGAAATGCAAGAGCTTTTCCAAGAACAACGTTCACTTATCTCCAACACCCTAAATATACAATAATCAAAGGGAAGCCAACAAGTTATTGCCCAGGTAGATAAACCATACTTGTTTCCATAATTTTGTTTACTTCACTGATTGATTAGTGATTATACAAAAAGATTAGCAGATATTTAGGTCCTATAAAAATCAACGAACTAAAATAGAGAACATGTCCTAGAAAGCCGCCACATACTAGCTTAGTTATATAGTGATAATTAATTCATACTACTCCGGTTCAATATAGTGATTCTATTAGCTATGATTAGACAATAAACAAAACCTAAAGTTGTATCCTTTTAAACCTTGTAAAGTTTCTGATAGGTTTTTTAAGTTAGACAATTAAGGCTTCAATAACATATAATTTTAAAAGTTGGGGAGTGGAGCCAAAAAGCATGCAACTATCATGAGATACTTTTGGAGATTTGTGATTTTGAAATGCTTGAAAAACAAACATCTAAAACGGGGAACATTCACCACACAAGTAAATAAGTGAATATGTCCAATCACTCCATGAATGTTATTGAACAATCGAGTGTTAATGTTCCTAGATAAAATTATTTTTGTTTGTTACAAGTGCCCAAATTACATTTCTTCAGTTTCCCTTACCAAAAGAACCTATTGACAGAAATAAGCATTAACTGCACAGAAATAATGCAGAAATATGCCGTGTTAATAACAAAAGTAAGGCATAAGCAACCTTAGATGAAATATTATATTGAATGAAAATAGAATACAGAAAATAGAAAATTTATATACCACATAGCAAATAAAATATCTGTGCTAGAAACTAAGTTACAAACCTGAGAATGATCAAGATTGGTATTAAATGGTGTGAAGGATACTTCCTTCTTGGACACTGTTGGTTGTCTTTCCCCAAACAAGACAGGAACTAAATCAGCAGCAGGACCCTTATGCACTCCTTTACTCAACTGTATTAATGCATCTTTCATCCTGCGATATGTCACCTGTATGAACAATAAATATTTGCAGCATATAAGAACCTAGGTGCAAGAGAATGATCTAAAAATTAATAAAAAATGTTCATCAAGATGCTAACAGAAGTAGAGTAAAAGCTTCATATTAGGATCCTTTTAGAGCATTTCAATCATATACTTTTATGCAAACCTCAAACTAAAGTGTATGCCAAAGGTCCACAAAATCTCACTGTAAAAATTGAATTTTGAATTATTTACAATGAAAAATCAAACCACATTACTATTCTATAGAAAATCAAACCACCATGGACTTAGCAACATACCTCATTTGCTACTTTTTCCAGCCTTACGGGACTGTTTAAACCATCTTCTGGTATATCATCAAAAGCAACAGTTATTGATGAATCCTGTTAGTAATTGTACCAAACACAAAGTCAAAGTAATATCCCTGTTAGTGATCGTATCATGCCACCAAATCAAGGTAATATCCAAAGGTGGGACTATCCATAGTATGGGATTTTTTTTATTTTTTTTTTCTTTTCACAAGTTGAGTCGATTACCTTCAACCTGTACACTACACCTTGTCCAAGAGCAGGAGAACCTAAATCAGCCTTGTTGAGTTTTAAAACGATGACATCATGAGTACTGAACTGCAAAAAATAAGATCCCATAAAAATAATGGATTGACACATAGAAAATAGTCACATCAGTGCTACAAGTTTGTGACAACCAGTTTTGCACCATACCAGTCTAAGAATACTTGAAGCAAATAATTATATTGCGAATATCATAATGTAAGAGGAGGGAGTAAAGAATACTTGAAGCAAATAATTATATTGGGAATATCATAACGTAAGAGGAAGGAGAAATGAACATTATAAATGTAGGTTTATATAAAACACCACTAAAATAACTACATTAGATTTGAGTCAACATGTAAAAAGCCAATCTTTACCTTGTGTGCAGGAAGAACATCTCCTTTTGTGGACTGGAACTCTATCAGAGACTTCCCCATAAGCCCTGTCTATTTTCAGGGAAAAACAAAAAAAAAAGGAAGGGGAGGCACAATATAAGAATTTCATCACCAAGCTTGCAGGAGAGCCATTTATTTGAAAAGTTAACGCCGTCATCACTTCCATTAAATTTACTAACGGAACTGACGATTGGGACCAAAATCAAAAGTTTTTTAGAGTTAAAGGACTAATATAAAACCTCAAAAAGTTGAAAGACCAGAATGAAACGAACATAAGAGTTAGGGGACAAAAGGTACATTTGGCAAATTATAAAACTACGACGATATTTTTACTTTGTTTTTTGTTTCCGAAATTCCATCTTCCCTTATGATTTCCTTTGCAACTTCATGATAACAGGAAACAAAGCAGAAACTCAGACATTTTAGTGAGTAAAAAAGAAAGCATATCAGAAAACCCAAAGCAAATGGTGGTTTAGACAAGAAAAAATATCATAATAATAATAAACTGGAAAACAGGTAACCTGGACATCGACACACTTCAAGTTGAGGATTGTGGAACCCCTCCTTTGAGCAGAATCCAAATTCCTAGACGCGCCTGTGGCGATTGAGCTTGATATCTCAGCTTCCTATGCGAAAAATAATAAAAATGATAAAAATTGAAAGGAAGAATCATCAGTCATCCTTTCTGAATCGGTCCTATAAACACTTTTTTTTCAAAAAAAATTACGATCTTTCCACGGTTCTAATCCGCCAAAATATAACCAATTGAACAATTGCAAAGTAGAAGGCGTAAAATTGGCATTGAACTTTTAAAATGAGATACAGGGAAGTTCAAAACCTTGATTGCAGCATTTGAGCAATGAATTCAACTCAAGGAGGCGTAGATGATGATTAAAGGATTAAAGGAAGGGAGAGAAAGTAGGTTACCTTTTCCAAGTCAAGAAGAGGGGTGGTAATGGAGATGAATTGCTGCAAAGAGAGAGGAGATGCCTTCTTCTTCCCAGCACCTCTCTCCATTGTTGATGTGCGTTGATTGCAGTTGCAGAACACAAAGCTGCGAGTGAACGTTCTTAGCGAAATGCACTAAGCAACTCTTTGTTGGAACTTGGAAAATGGAATGTACTCGCTCCGATTTTAAATACTCACCCGGTAGTCCGGTACCATATACTCCATACTGCTATTCAACACATATAATATTAAGTTACTTTAAAAAAAAAATACAAAATCAGATGATTCAATAAAAATAAATATTTTAATTTTAATTAAAATTAATTTTGATCAAATTAAAATCATAATCAAACAGATTTATTATCATTCTAAATTTGATATTGTCATTTCTCTTCAAAAAAAATTATTTTAATATTAAAAAAAATAATAAAAAATAGCTTGTAAATGAAATATTAAATTTAGAGTCACAATATTGATTCTCTAAAGTATAAGATTAATCTTTTTTAACTATACTCCTAATAAAAAATTACTCCTTCTTATTTTATTATTAATTGTATTATTAAAATTTGTATAAAAGATAGAAATAAAAAGTTTCTACCAATATGTTAATTGATAACTTATAATAATAGCTAACGATGAGTTTTAGTTCACTTGTTATATACCAAGTCTGCTTAAGAAATGGAAGGTCTAAGATTCAAATTTTAACGATGAAAAATTAAAATATTTAATTAAGTATTTGAGTGCATATTTTACTATAAAAAAAACTTATAATAATTACTATGAATTATTTTTAAAAGGTGATTTATGTATACCACAAGTGTAAGAAAAAAAAAAAGTAAGTGCAACACCTCCAATGTTAATTGAAAATAACGTGTATTAAATATTTTATCATTAAATGCGATGAAAATATTTTAAATTTACTTATATTTATAAATATAGTATAATGCTAAAAATTGCTTTTATTTAAAATCAAACATAGTAAATAAGTATTTCACTTCCGCTCTTATTTCTATGCATTTTTACAATATAAAAGGAATTACTACTAAAAAAAGTTACATAAATATAATAGGGTTAATTACTCAGACTTCTTAATTTTATACTTAAATTCTCTAATTTATGATACTTTTAAACAGAAAAATTATACCAACTTCTCTTGAGGTTTGCGCTTATTACATTTATCTCTTCTAGTTTTTAAAATTACACTTACCTCCTTAGGTTTGAAATTTTATTACACTTATCCCCTTGAGATATTATATTTAGCTCCCTGAGGTTTGGAATTCATTACACTAACCCCTACAGAGGAAGTAAGTGTAATTTTAAAAACTAAAAGGAGTAAATATAATAAGCGCAAACCTCATGAAAAATTTACGTAATTATCCCTTTTTAAATATAATTTGACAAAAATTTTCAATTTATGACTCAATAGTAGAAATTAGATAATGATGATATTGGTAATTTGAAGTTCAACTACATATAAATTATTTTTATAATGTGTCAGATTAACTTGAAGATTAAGCGAAATCCTAACTTAAGTCCATATTAGATTAGTGAATGAAACTCAAATTTAATCTTAAAATTTAAAATAAACAAAGTTTGACATTTTTCAAAGTTAGGTTGGATCACCAGACAAGAAAAGAGCCATGAGCAGCTTCTCAAATATTTTCTTTTTCTTTCATGGGAAAGTAAAGTAATACAATTGGGAATCCAACCTCATACCCACACACACATGTTTCTATGCACTCGCCAATTAAACTACATGATCAGAACCTCTCAAATATTTTGAATAAAAACAAATGTTACTTATAATTGTTCCATTTATTTTACCTTGTGTACAGTTTATTATCGTTTAATATCGTTGTTAACTATAACTTTTTTAATAAATCACACACCTTAAAAAATATAGTCGAACAAACTAGCATGAGTTAGTCCTAGTCATGTAGTTGAACATATAGGAACATGTGTGTAGATATAAGATTCAATCCTCAGTTGTACTAGTTGTACTACAAATTATATATATATAGCATATGAGGTAAATTACCTAGTGTCAAATTATAAACCCATTTTTTCAAAAAAAAATCCTTTAAAATTGGTATGTATGACGAGAAGTCAAGAATGGACACTCAATCTCAACGGACATTTTACTTGTTGAAAAATATGTATATACTATATGAAAAAGAAATAAAAAAAACAAAAACAAAAAAAACAAACAAACAAAGGTGAACATTCAGCTATTAACCCTACCACAATACTTAACATTCACATGATCAATATCAAAATCAGCACCATCTTCAAGCTTGTTCAATGCTATCATCTAAGCAATGATAATAAAAGCACATGTTTCAATTGACCCTTTATAACTTGCAACTTAGAAAATCCAAACCAAAAAGATTATGTACAAGTACAATGAGCTACTTTAATCTTCAAGTACTTGTAGCCCATATATATATTTTATAACTGATACACAGTACGAATTTTTTTTTGCAGACACCCAACAAATTAAATTACAAGTGATAAATGATTATTTATTTTTTACAACTCAAGCAAAAAATAAGGGATTATTTACATGCTCTGCTTACAACTTGCCTTTCTTCTTCAAATTTCTATTATACCTTTACAGTCAACAAAGATATTGGACTTTTTGTGCATTTACATGTCCAATATCATATCCATTGGCAATATGGTTACTGGGATGTTCTTGAAAGTCAATTTATAGGGCACCCCTTAGCATATACAATTGGATCTGTAGGGCAATTAGCCAGAAGGCAATGATCTGCTTCAAGACCCCACCAAGTAGGACCAAAAATCCCATTAGATTGTAGGGCAAAATAGAGAAACACACCCATGAAAGCAACACCAGCATCCAAACCAGCTGAGAGTATATAAGTATGTCTAGCCCACCATGCCTTAAACTTTCTATAAACATAAAAATTGAAGAAAATTCCAACAAACCCCCAAGTTATGTAATTCACAGATCTCATTGGTGGAATATTGGATGCACCAGTAGCAATAATAGGAATATTAATGAGCTTAATCCACTTCTGGTTTGGGAATTTAAGAGAAAGAAGCCAAACAGGAATTGGAGCAAGTAAACCAAACAGGAAAAACCAATTCATTTCTGGGTAAACACCATCCTTAGTGAACATTCTCTTTGGTCCTACTATTCCCCATATGATTGAAGCATTGTAGAACACATCATCACCAGGACAAGTCCAAGGACTACCCTTTGGTAACAATGATTCATCACAAATGTTCTCAATTGATGTTAGAAGCCACCATGCTGTGCCAAAGTGAACAGATGAAGCAACAATTGTGCCTATGAGTTGAACTATGAACATAGATTTTGGAGGAATTTTCATGTAGTGCCCTAATTTGAAGTCTCCCAGAAACCCTAGGGCTTGTACCATACTCACATGGCCATAAGTCTTGAAGGCCACATTGGCTAGAGGCTTTCCTGGGTAAATAAATCCAATTACTAACTCTGCTATTACATTTAATCCTGTTCTTATGTTTGTTGTTGCTTGAATCACTCCAATTGGTAAAGTGAAAACCAATGCTATTGATAAAGAAAGCAAGATTCCCCACCATGGTAGTTGGAGTTGCTTGCCAAAGCCTTCACAAGCTACCAAGGACATAATAGTCATTAGAATCAAAATGGTGATAAACCAACTTTGAGGTACTTGTTCATAGTTTTTCTTCATGGTTCTTGTGTGGACGTCTCCGAGTTGTTCCTTTAGCACGCTCGTTGTCTTCCTCCACATCTGGAGTATCGCCTGTCCGTGGAAGAGGGCCACGTGCGAAATAGTGGCCGTCAGAGCCGCAAAGCTCAATCCATACTCGAATGCAAACGTGACGCTTAGATAGATCTTGCTGTAGTTGTTGTAATTGTTCAAATCAATGTCAAAAGTTTTGGTGTTTAGAATCCTAGTGACATTATATGTTGCACCAGTGGAATCAAATGTGTGAGAACTAATGAGAGGAAACTTCTTGGCATCATATAAATTGTAGTACCAATAAGCAAGGGGAATCAAAATATAGAGATAAAGAACAAATCCAACCAACATGTTAATGATGGCAAAACCAGGAACAGCCAAAGGACTACCTAAGAAGCCGGCAACCGTGTTCCAATCAAGGCCAAATGAGCCGATTCCTAAACCTTTCATGCCCGAACCGATCTGTTGCGCGGTGATTGAATCTTTCCAAATCAAGCAAACAAAGGAGATGGTTGATAATGCTTGGAAGAAATAACCAGGAAAAATGTAGTAAGCAAAACTTGCTACAAACACTAGGAAAAAGAATTGCAGCCTAGTGTTTCCTCCTTTAGGTTTTTTTTCATTTTCATGAAATGCCCTAAATAAAGAAACCTGCACAAGATATTCAGGCCACCACATGTAAGGAGAATCAACTAAGAATTTTCTGAAAATACCAGCCCATCCATATCCAAGCATCTGAGTTGATAATGCTAATAAATATGCTGCTAATGGATGAATGTTCCTATGATAAAAAGCCTTAACAATTGTGATGATGCTGATTGCATAAACACCACTAGATCCAGAGCTAGCAAAGATGGTGATTAGAACATGCTCCTTCAGAGAGAATGGTCCCGGATTCAGCGAAAAAGACCGTTTCATGAAGGGTATTCGGATTTTTTTCGTGGGAAGTGTTGCAGCCATTAGTTTTCCAAGTGGGAGGGTTATGATCTGGGCTGAGACTGAAGAGATTTTCAAAGGGTTGGTTCTGTATCCCAAGAATTGGTTCAAAAAGGCAAGAAGAACACATGATGCTAACCCGAGAACCCATGTCCGGAATGTTAGCGCCGGCTGAGTTGGATCGTCAGTGGTTGGAACTGTTAGCCTCACTTGCTCAATGGGACTGTCATTAACTTCTGAATTTCCTTTCTCTGCATCTTCTGTGAGCCTCTGTTGAGATACTCCAATGCTTGATATCTCAGCATTCTAATTCAAAAAAACAAGACAAAGAAGAACAACAAATCCCATAAACTTTTCTTTTAAAATTGAAGTCTTTACTATGTATCATTCTTCAAATTCAATGTAACTCAATCAAGACATGCAATCAGATAGCATAAGACTTGGCTTAAATTTAAATTTGTCAATTTAGATGCAAGGTCGGGTAAAGTCAAAAGCTTCAGTTTCAACATGTAAGTGTGTTTGGTTTAATGTTGAAATAAATTGAATTCAAAAACTTGAAAATTACTTATAATTTTGTCGGAATGGATTCATATTTATTTCTTCCTAAGATGATTTAATGTAAAACCAAACACGCACAGTATTCACATTATAGGACAATAAAAGAGGGGAAAATGAAAATCTATTCAAGAAGGCTTAGCTAGTTAAGGACAAAAATTAGACATAATTTTAAGTTGGTGTTGTCCTCTAATCAAAGTTAGAGTTTCGCCTTAATTACATACAAATATTATAAGAAAAAAGCTAGAGTGAGCAATAGAATATTGGATAGAAAGAGTGAAAGTACCTTCTCCAAAACAAGAAGAGGGGTGGTAATAGACATGAATTGCTGCTAAGAGATAGATGATGCTTTCTTCTTGTTGACCTTTTTCAAAGGATTGCAGTTACAGAACAGAGAAAGAGAAAGCTGTGAACTTCTGTATAATTTAAGCATGTCCAATTGTGCACGCTAATTTCATTTTGAATTGTGAGCCTCATTAAAATTCTAGAGACCAAAATCATAAAAAGTAGAAAGTTGACGAATAAGAATGCAATTAAGGCTGATATGTAATGTGTGAATTAATATCTATGAATGAATAGGGTATAGAATTGAAGCTTGATGCGTGAATCTGGACAGGATTTTAGTATCTAGGAGGAGTGATAGCACGCTCAACTAACTATTGTTTAATGTGTATCTAGGCAATAGATATGGACACAAGATAACAATGATTAGTAACCAATAGAATTTTATTAAGGAAAAATTATTAAATAGTAGGTGCTATAGAGTTTAGTGGGTGCACACAAAGTATATATTCCCTCCGTTTTCGAATATAAGCAAAAATTACCTAACTCACACCCTTTAAGAAAATTAGTTAACCCCATTTAATTTTATTGAATCTATCAAAAGGTCAATTTGTTTTCCTAAATTACCCTCCATTAAATTACTCTCTCTCCTCTTCAAAACCACTACAATAAATGAGAAAGTGAATTTAGTGGAGGGTATAATAGGTAAATTTTCATTAAATGCAAGTAAAATTAGTTAGATTTGCTTATATTTAAAAACATAGTATTGTGAAAAAATTTGCTTATATTTGAAAACGAAGGAAGTAGTAAAAAGAATCAAATCTAACCATTAAAAAATTTAATTCAATCATTATTAATTTGCAACGATCGACACAAGTTACAAAACCTTTATTTATTAAGGGTTTTTCTAACTTGTGCCCATGGGCACAAGTTAACAATCATTAATTTAATTTTTTTAATAGTTAAATTTATAATTTTTTACTATACCGTGAGTGCAACCACTAAACCCCTAGCCACCCACTACTTAGTAACTTCATTTTTCTTAAAATTTTATTAGCTATTAATCATTGTTAACTTGTGCCCTATGGGCACTAGTTAGAAAAACTCATTTATTAATTGAATTTTTCTAACTTGTGTCCATGGGCACAATATAACAATGATTAACAATCAATAGAATTTTTTTAAATGGAAGTTACTAAGTAGTGGGTGCTAGGAGGTTTAGTGGGTGAACACAGTAAAAAGAATCAAATCCAACCATTAAAAAATTTAATCTAATTATTATTAACGTGTGCCTATAAACATAGACACAAGTTAGAAAAACCCTTATTAATTCTATGATCAAATGATGGGATGAACTATTAAAGTTGGTTACTTTGATTGGGCTGTTTATTTGCGCACCACAAATTTTTTTTTTGTTAATTTGACTTTTGTTTGGAAGTTAAAGTAATTTTTTTTAGGTTAAAAGTTTATTGTTCAAATGACATCAGAAAATAAGATAAAATGAGAGTTTTTGGAGTTCAATGTACGGAGTTTGATTTTCAATAGTGTAGCACTTTAGTGTTTTAAAATGGATACTAATATTTGTTTTATTAAATAAGAAACGAAACATATTATCTTGTTTTGCTAAAAATTAAACTTAGTTTTTGTTTTTATAAGCAATTTAATATCCATTTTGGCAAAAACAAAAGTTAGTATCATTTTTTAAGTTATAAAAATAAAACTTATTATTTGAGCAAATATTGTTTTATTTGTGCTTTCTGTTAGAATTTAGGTGAAGTTTGTAGGACTGGACATTAGAAGGATTGTCGCACCACTTATATATTCTATTGTGACCTTTTTTCTAGTCGATATGAGACTTTATCTTAACACTTTTTACACTAATCTATTAATAAAATGACAATACTTATATTCCGAGCCAAAAATAAAATTTGAGCAAACTCTCAAATTAGTCCTTGAGATTGTATGTGTCATGCAGATTAGTCTCTGAGATTTTTAAAAACCTCAAAATAGTCCCTGACTTTACAAAACGACATGCATTGTAGTCCTTTTACCTATTAAACGACATTAAAAAACTAAATAGAAAAGGACTAAAATGAATTTTTTTTTGTAAAGTCAGAGACTAATATGAGATTTTCATAATCTTAGAGACTAATCTGCATAACACCTACAACAGGGACCAACTTGAGGGTTTACTCTAATTTTGTCAAACTATCATTGTACATAGTTAGTTACCTTCTATATATTCAGTTTTTTTCATGTGATAGCAGTTACTTGCGATTATAGAGTTAGTTATATGAAGTTATGTTTCCTCCTTCTATATAAATTCTCTTGTACATACTTGATAATTGAACAATATAATTCATTACTTGATAATCTTTACTTGATAATCTTTTCTAATCGCACATAAATGAAGTCTTTGATCTTGTAACAAAATTTTTAAAAAAAAAAAAAAGTGTAATGCATACTAAACTAGTGTGGTGGGCAAATAATAGTCTTGATTTGACGTTATTATTATATCATAGATGGAGTAGCATGTCCTAGCTTAACTCTTTAATATCAATCATTTATTATCAAAGTCAACTTGATAATCATTCTTCAACTTCATTCATACATAACAGATGAAAAAGCGTTGGCAACACCTACAAACTATTCTAACATTAGACAAATAGTGATAAAGGCACGTTATCGTTATGGTATTAGCGAAAGAATTATATTTTAGTTCTAGAGAAGTTATTAATGGATAGAAAGTAGAAACATTACTAATGGAGGTTAGCTCAGATGGTGTGTGTTTAGGTCCATGATTTTGAAGTCATGGATTCGAGTCTCATTTCATTGAATTTAGCCCCCGTTGATAGTATGTCCTAACCTTAGATGGGGTAGACCTGCCCCTTAACAAAACTTTTGAAAACCAAAAAAATAGAAACATTAAGTCTAACTTAACGAATACTTTGTAACCTAATAATAAAGTGAAATAATACCTCAAAACAATGTGTTAAAAAAACTTTGAATTATGATTTACTTTATGAAAATTAATTACTAGAAATATTAGGATAAAAGTGATGCAAAAGCATATTTCTTTTGAAATTACTACATTAGTGCTTTAAATTAAGAAAACAATAACTAACCATATCTTCAAGAAACTAAAGAAATTAATAAAACAATCAGTAACGCCCACATTTATACTCTATAAAAAGTATTATTATTATTATTGCTCACGAAAATTAAAACCACAATCTTATCTTATACCTCTTTGAGGTATATTTTTTGGTTATTGTTTTTCAGTAAATTTATTATGTATCTTTATTATTATAAAATTATCATTCTAATCAAGAGGTAAAATATCTTCTTTTTTATTTCACAAAATAATAGTTAGTATTAATATATTACTTTTTACATATAGTCAAAAACTCTAGCATAAGACTTACTAGTGTATTATAATACTATTGCATAAATATTAATAAATATAAAAAAAAAAACTATAAATAATGACAAACATTAAATTAGACATACAAGTCAAGAGCATTCAAGATCACCAAGAAGAATAGTGAGGCTGAACGTTGCTGGAATCAGCCAAACAAGGCTGAATGTCGCCGAAAACCGTCTTTATGAGGTTGACCGTTGCCGGAGGAGTGCAGTTTTTTAAAAGAATTTGAGAAAAACCACCGAAGAGAGTCACGAGAGATAGAGTGAGGCGTCTTTGTGCAACGGTAAAAATTAAATTTTTGAGCTTACAAGTCGTTTAGCCCAGCCCAGTGACCAATGACTTTGTGACTCGCAAATATAATCATCGTGTTTATGGTTTCACCATGTTGACACAGCGTATCAACTGTTGCAAGGAAGAAAACGATTCGGCCGATGTGTTGACTCGTAGAGGCACTCAAAGCTCGTAAGCTCGCCATGTTTACATGTTAAACTGCAAGTTTAACAACATTTATCTATACTCAATACTATGTAAAAATAAAATCTTGCAACCCTAATTTATCATAACTCCTTGTAAGTCACATTTGTAACAACAATTAAAAATAATAATAACTAAAAAAACCTTATTTTTAAGTAGCTATTTATAATCCAAAACTCATTCTGAATCTTCATAACCCAGACATCGCAAAAGAGATTAATATTTGTTAATACTTAAATTATTCCTACATTTACTATATAAACCAAATCAATAAATATCACTTTGAAAATGTAATTCCTAGACATACTTGAGGTTTTTTTTAACACATTACTAAAGTCAACAATTCATCTTCCATTTCTAACAAAATTTAAATAATAATTACATAGAGAATTTGAAATGAGTCCCACAATCAATTATTTTTACCAACATGTTATACAAGTCATAGGCAGCTTAATCTCTCGTAAGAATAATGACACAAGTTCAAATTTTGAAAAGCTTTGAAGAAATAACCATAAGCTCCCAAAATTTTAATATAAAAAAAATAAAAATAAAAAATCAATTCTTTTTATAAGGATTTTTATTATTGATGAAAAAAATGCAGCCCTTCCAACCGAAAGTGTGTTGGGCAAGGGTAGCGTATAATTTACCAAAAACTAACAGCTTATATTATTATACATGTAAAAGCTTTTGGTAACTACAAACTTATGATATGAGCTACTAGCTTATGAAAAGCTAATTAAAATAATTTTAAGCTTATGAAAAGCTAGCTTCCAATAATTTATTCTTATTTTACCAAAAAATTATTTCACATATTTACTCTACTAATTCATTTATTGCATATAATTATACAATATGTCCATTTAAGCCATTTAACAAAGATAAGCTATCTTATAAACTAATTTTATCAAACACCTTTACACAAATATAAGCTATAAATCAAACTATAAACTACTCCCTAGACATTTTTAACTATATTACACATTACACATACCAATAAAAGTTGTTACATTTAGTTAATTTTATTGGTTTTCTAAAATATTATATAACATACTAATTTTATCCTTCATTAAATATTGTGCTAATCAATTACAATTAAAGATTACAAATAGCTAATACATTTAATAGGGGCAAATAAGAAAACAAGTAATAAATGTTTCATAGAAACTATAAAACGTCTTATAAAAAGGAATATCAAAATCTTCTAGAAGACGTCTTATAAATAAGAACGAGTATAAGCTAATCTTACCCGCCATAGCATCAGTAATTCTTCCGATTAACGACCTTCCCACCTGTTATGCAAAGGATCAAAGATACAACTAAATCTAATTCCTAAATCTCAATCATTGAAAACCAAACAATATAGCCGGAGACAAATGAAATTGATGGTCAATTATAATTATAAGTGAAAATAAAATATTACATGGAACAACAAAACCATGACTGCAATTTTGGATAAACTTGAAAGCCAAAGCCTAGTAGAACATTATTTTCTGCTACATGAATAACGGTAAGGACACAAGTTATCATCATGCATCTAATTCAAGAACTACTACTCAGCATTCCAACAAGGAATACAACATTATGAGGTAAAAATACCCTGAATCAAATTCCTGCAAAATCCCAAAATGCCATCAATGAAGGATAACAACATAATAAGTAATCCTTACTAGTCACTACAAATGCGTTTTTCATCATAAATCTCCGAAAGTTAGCCAGAAAAATGCCTTAACTTGCCTATAGAGGCATAGAAGTCCAATGTGACCTTATTTGAATATGAGGGCGTCGCGACCAGGCCCAACACCAATGTAGTGGATAGGGACACCCACAAGTTCTTCTATCCTTTCAACATACTGCCTTGCAGCTTTCGGAAGGTCAGAATAGTTTCTGATTGAAGAAATATCCGACCTCCATCCAGGAAGTACTTCATATTCGACCTAAAGCATGAAAAGAAACAATCTTAACAAAAATAAAAATACAACATTCTAGGAAGTTAAGGACATTTATCATTCTTGAAAAACCTAACATTACTTCATACATTGGTTTGCATTAGTAATAACATCGAATAATAGCATTCAGTAATGTAATCTAGGACTATGGTGAAGGTGGGTGAATGAAGCATAAGGGAAAGATAGAAAAGTTTAATACCTTCAATTGCTCAAGAAGACGGAGATCTGAAGGGAATGATTTGATTGGGGTACCATCATGGTTATAAGAGACACCCAATTGTATTTCATCAAGATCTGATAATACATCCAGCTTAGTGAGATTCAATGATGAAAAGCCATTGATCTGACAGGAGTATCTTAACGCAACAATATCAAGCCAACCACACCGTCGAGGACGGCCAGTGGTTGTACCAAACTCCTGTCCAGCAAATCTCAGTCGATCACCTCCCGAACCTAAAATTTCTGTTGGGAAAGGACCAGAACCAACTCTAGTAGTGTATGCTTTCACCTGCAAAACAAAACTAAACTTAATAAACCATTCTGTCTGTGTTGAATATGCTTAAACTGCTGATATTATATTTGTTAAACGTAGAAAACAACATAAACAACTTTGGACCCATTTGTTTTAAAAAAACGCTTGCTATTTTCATTTTTCTTGTTTTTAATAATTAATAATAAATAATAATTATAAAACTGTCATTTATTTTTTTCAAGAGCTTTCACAGGAAGCAATGAAAACATTGATAAAAGAAAAGACTTTTGTTTCCTGTGTAAAGTTTAGAAAACAGAAAACAAAGTAAAAAAAAACAGGTAATATAATTTTGTAATTATTCGTCAAAACATGAAACTAAAACCAAACAGGCCTTTCAAGCTCCTGAATCCTGAGCCAAAAGCACATCAGGCACTAAGGAACAATTACTTAGAAGAAACAAAGCAAGTGAATATGAAAAGATAACCAAAAACTCCAACATGTAATAAAGAAAAGATAAACATCCACGTACCACTCCTATTAAATCACCAATCACTCTTGGAGCGATACCAAGACCAGTGCATATCCCACCTGCTGATGGGCTAGATGAAGTAACAAAAGGATAAGTTCCAAAATCAATGTCCAACATGGCTGCTTGTCCTCCTTCAACCAAAATCTTCTTCTTCTGTGTTATAGCTTCATTCATAACATGCACAGTATCAGCAATAAAGGGTTCCAACCTCTCGGCATATCTCTTGTAGTTCTCAACTTCTTCCCTAAGCACATCTGGACCATAGTTAAAATCTTTGAACCTAGCTGCCGCATCCGATAACAAGAGATCGAGCTTTTGAGGAAGAGTATCCATGTGCCTCAAATCACTCACTCTAATGCCATTTCGGTTAACCTTGCTAGAGTAGCACGGTCCAATGCCTCTCTTGGTGGTGCCAATGAAAGATTTAGCAAGCTCAGCTTCTCTAAGCCCATCCACAGTTTGATGGAAATCAAACAAGAGGTGAGCACGATCGGATATCAATATCCTTCCCTTGCAAGAGACCCCATTAGATTCGAGGTTGTCAATTTCTTTAAACAGCCCAGGGAGATGCACCACAACCCCATTTCCAATAACACACAGAGTATCCTCATTGAGGATACCAGAGGGAACAAGATGAAGGGCAAACTTTTTCCCTTCAGCATTATAAATCGTATGCCCAGCATTAGCTCCACCCTGACAACAAACAACAATATAAGTTTATCAACCCAAAATAACATATCAGAAAGTGAGATAATAAGGACAGGGAAGAGCAGAAGGACCAAAAAAATCCGCCAATACCAAGTTAAACAAAACAACCATTATTGGAGTATTTGATTTAGATAGGAACTAATGCAAACTGGAATAGTTCCCATCCAAAACAACTTTTGCTCAAAGCCAAAATCAGACTGTGTACGGTGTATTTGTTTATAGTATACAGCAGCACAGTGCCAAATTTGGCATTGCAGGCAGTTTCAAAGTAAGAAACACTACATTTGTGATGCGGCTTAGAGTTGTTGAAACTGAGTTACAGAGACTAGTCTAACATACAACCATAAAGTGAGTGTTTAAGCTTTCATTCAGCATAACACACGTTATGAAAAATGATTTTCTCGTGCACATAACCCCTCAATAAGTTCTTTCATTCAAACCCCTTTACAATATGGGAATTTTAACTAAACTGGCACATGATTATCAGGTTATCTAAAAATGTATAATATTCGGCAAGCAAGTGAAATTTTAAGCATACATCAATTCAATTACACCACAGAGCATTCAACCCTAACACAACATAACTACACCATAAACTGATTTCATTTAGTTTCATGTATTACCCACAATTATCAGCAAAGAGAAAAGAGGGAAAAGGAATAGAAAGGAAGGAACTCGAGAGAAATGGTACCTGACAGCGAGCAACGATTTCGAAGTGCTGAGCTAAGATGTCAACGAGCTTGCCTTTGCCCTCATCGCCCCACTGGCAACCGAGGACGCCGGAGACCTGACTGAGAGAGCCGATTCGGGCGGCGGAGGAGTCGGCGGCGCTGAGCTTGGAGGGAGGAGGGGCTACGGGCTTGGCGGAGCAAACGACGACGTTTCGGGTGGAACGGTGGTGGTTGTGGAAGGAGAAGGAAGGGCGTTGAGGGTTGCAAAATGCGCGAGAATCAAGCGTGAGGGATGAGATGCTGCTCATTGTGAACAATCACACACACAAGTACAGAGAAACAGCGTAAAGCACACTCAGAAACAAGGACACGCTCAAAAAAATGGGCACGAAAGCTGCAATACGTTGCGTTTCAACGAAGTACTAGTAGTTAACCGCAGGCCAAATTTACCTTTTGTGCTGCATTACGTATTTTTGTAAAGGATTTATTTTAGTCCATTCTATTAACTCCGTTATTTCGTTACAAAATAATTTGAATCTGTTCTTATTAGGATTCAGGTGTATATTAGGATTTTTCTAGGTTTGAAGATAAATTACATAATATTACTCTGTTCATATTAGGTTAATTCTGTTAACATGAGTGACAGAGTTGACGGATTAGACCAAAATAAAACATTTATAATAAATACAAGAATAAAATGTAACAAAAAAAAAAGGACCGAAATAAGATACACATAAAATATATAAGACCAAAATGTATATTTAGCCTTAATTATACTAATAATTAGATACGAAGCCCATGCATTCTATAAGTTATTTACTTATGTATTTTATATTACAAATCATTTTAAGTATTGTGTTATGATTAAATTAAGCTAATTTTATTTTATATATATAGAAAAAATATATAATAAAGTAAATTTAAAATTTTAATGAATAAAATTTTTAAATTAATCTTTAGGTATTTATAGGATAATTTTTTATATTTTAAATTACTCTTCTCAAATTATAGATATATTTAAAATAATATATTCAATTTAAAATAAGTATTTCAAATTATATTTTTTTTTGTAAAAAATAATTATATATTTTACATTAGTATGAAAGGTTATATATTTAATTTATATTTTATATTTTAAAATCTGTAGCACAAATTTTAAAGTAATCAATATTTCACATACAATATAATATATAAATTAAGTCAATTTTATTCTATATAAATAGAAAATAAAATAATAAAATATAATAAAAATTTTGATATACATACACATGTAGATAGTATAATTTTAATAATTTAAAATTGTTGTTTTAAAGTATAATTATATATTTTACATTAGTATGAAAGATTGTATATTCAATTTAAAATATATTAAAAGTTTTGATATACATACATTTATAGATAGTATAATTTTAAATTATTTTTTATAAAGTGTAATTATATACTTTACATTAGTACGAAAGATTATATACTTTACATTAATGCAAATTTTAATTTAATCTTTAAATTTTTGTGAGAAATAATATTTCAAGACAATTTTACTCTATATAGATGGAGAAAATAATAATAATAATATATATTAAAGTTTTTAATATACATACACATATATAGATAATATAATTTTAATAATAAATATATTAAAATTTTTAATATACATACACTACTTATAGATAGTATATGTTCAATAATTTAAAATTATTTTTTCTAAAGTGAAATTATATATTTTACATTATCATGAAAGATTATATATTTAACTTATATTTTATATTTTAAAATGTGTAGTGTATTGAAAGTATAATTTCAATACTTTTAAATTATTTTTTTTGTAAAGTACACCTATATATTTTATTTAATTTATATTCTATATTTTAAAATGTGTACTATAAATTTTTAAGTAATATTTAAATTTTTAATGTAAAAAATGACATTTAATCATACCATTATTAATATTATATATTTATCGAGTGAAAAATACAAAATATATAGATATAGATACATAGATTTCTAAAGGTTTAAAAAAAATCTTCTTTAAGAGTAGGAAAAAAAAAACTTCTGCCGCTGGTATTTTTTCTTTTAATATAAGCTTCAGCCACCAGTATTGACATTCATCAAACTTCAATATAGAGGTTAGTTTTAGTAATTTTAGAGCTCATTTGGTGTATAGAATAAGTTGAACATGATAAAATAAGTTATCATATCTTATTATTATTAGCAGTTTAGTGTGGCAACAGATTAGGATAAAGTTATAATGTTAGCTTATCATATTATACTCTTTAGTTTAAATGTTATCCTGAAACAGAAGTTGGGATAGGAACAGATAGAATAAGATAAGCAATTTTTTTCTTTCACCATTATTCTGATATTTATTCTGATTTAACTTTTAACTTTTAAAATTTAAATAGATAAAAACTTTCAGAGAGATAAATTTTAAAATATAAACTATTAATAAAAAAAGATTAAAGTGTAAACTAAGAAATCACTATTTTTTTAATTATAGATAGAAAAAAATTAAAGATAAATTGTCAAGAGAGATAAATTAAAAAAAATATATTAAAAATATAACTTGAGAAATTTTAAAAGGAAATTTCATAAAAAATTAGAGAGCAAAATTCTAAAGAAAATTTAAATATAATTGTTTGTGACAGAATATAATTTATAAGTACTATATTAATTATTATATAATTTATTTTTAAAAAATAATATTAGTTGAAGAATCCAAAAGAGTCTGACTTCATTCATTTATGAGTATATTATTATATATGATATTATTTTTAAATTTTGAATATAAAAATTTAAAACAAAAACGTTAAGTATAATTAAATTATTTAGATTTACTATTTATTTATAATTTATAATTAATATGATATTTACTATAATAAACCGAAAAAATATTAACTACAATATGATTTAATTAAAATATAATTGTAATTATGCAATTATGTCCTGTCTATTATTTGGTAAGCACTCAAGATTAGATAGGATAAAAATTTATAGGCAAAATGACATTTTTGGTCCTTTAACTCTTTGCACCAATTCACTTTGGTCCTTTAACTTTTTTTTTTGATTCATTTTGGTCTCTTAACTTTTATTTTGGATTCAATTTGGTCCCTACCGTTCAATTTGAACACTTGTATTATGACTTGATAGAAGTAATGGTAGGAACCAAATTAAATCCAAAATAAAAGTTAAAGGATCAAAATGAATCAAAAAAAAAGTTAAGGGACCAAAGCGAATTAGCGCAAAGAGTTAAAGGACCAAAAATGTTATTTTGCCAAATTAATATAGTTCTTATCAGTTATCATATTTGGCTTTTATCCAACTTTCTTAGTATATTTATCTTGTCCACCAAACAAACCGTTACCTAAGTAAAAGAAGAAAAAAAAAGATAGCTGCTTTTTCAATGTATATATGTGGATATTGATAAGAGATTTTGTTTACATAAATAAAATTTATTTAGATAAGTTTTACTCCTTAAAAGTTTTTTTTTTATGACCAATGAAGAATATTTTTGGTATTCACTATGAAAAAGATATACTTTTGAAATATATATGTGGATGTTGATTTTGTTTTTTTTATATATATATTTTTATTAGCTCTCTTTTTTCAAAAAAAAAAATTAGATTTTAATATTTTTTTTTCCAAAACTTTAGGAGAAACGAACAATTAGAAAAATTAATGATGAAAAAAAAATCTGAGAACACAAATTTAGAAAAATTATGAAAATGCCTAAAATTAAAATTTAACAGAAAAAATAGACAAAATCAACTAAATGTTTTCAAACCAAAAATAAAAGCTCATTTGCTATTACTTATTTTGCAAGTAAAGATCCTGAGCTAAGTGAAATTGTTTCCTTCACTAAGATATTTGAGCACTGGATTACTTCTCTACAAATGTAAAGGAGAGATGCTACCCAATTCTCTTGACAGAATATGATACAAGGGTTTAAAATAGGTTTTAAATAAACTTAAGAATATATATGATTATGAACAAAATTCAAAAAAAAGAAAAAATCAAGTATTCTCAAACAGCTCTTATAAGGTTCTATTTACGGTACTTCTGTTTAAAAAGTCACTACCAGTACTTCTAATAATTGCAGCTATTAGATTTATTATTTTTTAATTTGCTAGAACGGATGAAAACTAGACAACTGTATAGTAGGTGTAGAAGTAAAAGATAGGAAATTGCGATCAGACCCCCACTATGTAATTAGAATCTTCTAACAGAGAAAAGGGAAAGAAAAAAAATAGAAGATCCCTGCTGATCTAGTGTCTTTTTACTTGGTTTTTCAAATCTCTTGGCCAAATTCTTTGCTCTTGTGAAAGGATGACCCTCACTTCAAATTTATTTTGCAATCAAGTTTGGTAAAATTAGACAACTTACATCTTAGCACGCTCCTGAGAGAGTAGCCACTGTAATGGACTTAAATTCCTCCTTCTGTCATCAATTTTACAGAACAACCTCCCTCATTTTTGAAATTGTCCTTCATAGGTTACAGTCCTCTCTCCCTGTCCAAGCCAATAAGCCAATAAGCTTCAACCAATTTTCTATCTACAGAGCAAAATAGAGATTTGAGAGTCTTAAAAACTAGTGTTTCAAAAATACTACTATACTTCATCTCAACCCAATTTAGTTCTTAGTTCTCTCCCAAATTATCATTGAGCTGCTGTTATGTTGGGATTACAGGCTTTAAGGCTTAGGCCATTAGCTCTCCACCAGAATAATGAATAAACCCGTCATAAGAGGTATTTGCGGAATACTCAAAAATTTGGTTTCCAAAAAATATAAGGACCATCAACTAAATTTTTTAAAACTTTTCATTACTTACTAAACCTATTAATATAGGTAACTTTTAAGTCACCACCGGTGGTCCAAAACATATCGTCACCACCCTAAAAGGAACCCTCTTATAAATTAAACGTTTGATCAAGTCATAACACAACAAAACAATTTATAACACAACAAAACAATTTGCAAGTTGTACTAACTACTAAGCCCTTGCATCCAATAATATATCTTAAGAAATACGGTTGAGCATTGTGATTTTGTGTGAGTTTAACCTAGGCAAAAAAGTAGATCATGAAAAACTAATCATGGGAAAGCAGCACACTTATCAATAAATCTTTGAAAACTAAATAGAGCCATAAACTTCAGTCTAGAGGCAAAAAAACTAGTGGCTACAGCTTTCAGAGCATCATCTGTAAGATTGATGCATTGCAGCTTTAAGACTTTAAAATATTGATATCCTTCAGCCACAACAAGCACCCCTTGATTATGGCTGCAGCGCAATCCTACAGCTTCCATTCGTGTGTCAGTTATTCTCGCCCAAGCTACCGTGCAAAGAGATTTTGATGATTTTTCCACGCCCAAGGCTAAATCAACAAAAACCATAACAATTAACCAGTCAATCCTACACAGAAAGTCAGAAAAGCAGATTCAAAACTTTCAAGTTGCTTGAAAAGTTGCGTCATTGTCTACCAGCAACCAGACCTTGATCTCCAACACAAGCATGAAAGAAAATCATTAATCATAACAATAGCTATGCATTATTTATGCCATTTAACTTGTAGAATCTTATACATCGATAAAGCAGCAAGGCAAAGCTTGAACTGACATTCATGCTTCAAGTTCTAATGTTAAAAAGACATGATCATGGACTCTGATCAACTAGCTGTTTAACAGAAAAGAAAACAGCAGAACTGATTAAGTCCCTTTTGAGCTTAAAATATCACAAAAGCTAAACTTCTATTTTGAAAGGTCTTACATTCATGCTTCGGCCACACCATGAAACAAGTTCCTTCAGAGAAGAAATTTTATTTTAATTATTGCTATTTCAAAAGGCTAAACATGCTACATCCAAGGAAATGAAATTTCATAAAGAAGCAAAACAAGGACACCATCAACAACTGCAAATGGTCATCAGACAAACCTGCATCAGACAAACAGAGAGGCAGCACGTGATGCAACTTCAGCATGGTATCATTTCCGGCCCATCTTCCCTGCTCAAATCAAGCAAAAACGAAAAAAGGTGCTTGTTTATGTGCGGATGTGGACGTTGGACAAACAGCAAGGAGGTGAACAAAGGGGTCGGATGAACCGGTTGGAGAAAAAGCTTTCAAATATCTTCATTAGGCTATATCCCAGTAAGCCCTGGGAAAAACATTCAAACTTAGCTCGATGCAAATAAGCTCATAGTTGGTTCGTAAGTGAAAGACACTCATCATTGAATTCTCCCTTCTCCTATCAGCCGCACAAATCAACTCTAGGAGATTCTGCAACCAAACTTTACACATATTATCTAGTCACACTCAATTCAGAGTTGAGGTATAACCCACATGGTGAATTTACCATGAAAGGGCACAGTTTCTATTTTCAAAAGGCATCTTTCAACGCTCTTAGTGCAGGTGTGGAAGTTTCATTGAAATTTAATGCTTAGATAGTTTCATACATGGGAAATAGCCCCTTGAATTTAAAAAGAAAATCACAGATTTAGAAATCCAGTCTGAAAATGCATTTCACCATAATCATGAAATTGACATGTATTTTACCTTGGAAGAGACATGTTAAAGTTGAAGACTTGCGGTCGAAAGATTCATGATAATTACAGCTTCAGCTTTACAAAAGAAACTAAAAAAATTCTTCATTTTATTGGCCATAAATAGTAGTACATGGAAGATACAAACAACGCAACTGGTAATATCAATTTCTTTCTAATATCTCCAAACATAAGTCAGGAAAATGAAGATCATCCTTGATAAATTTATTAACCAAAGAATGGATTCTACTCTCTTTCAGTCTATATCCTATTCTTAACATTGAATCTAAAACAACCAAAACATCATCTAACCTATCTTCTTGTGATAGACCATCAACTAGGTACTCAAAAGTCTGCCACCGGGGTTTCAGCTTCCGACTCAACATGTTTCGCAACCACTCCAATCCTTTCACACAATTTCCATCTTTACATAACCCTATTATAATAGCATCATGCGTACTGGCCACTGGTTCCAAATGCCTATCATGCATGTCTTTCCACAACCTCATTGCACTCTCAGTGTCTCCAATTTCACAAAGTCTCTTAATAAGAGGAGTAAAAGACCAAACAGATGGCTCTAATCCCTGAGCCAAAAGTTCGTTTAATAGTTCTGTAGCTTTAACTAGCTCCCCAGTTTGGCAAAGGTATTTAATTAGAGAGTTGTATGTGATCAAGTCACGAGCAACACCTCTTCTAGGCATTTCTTCAAACAACCTCAGAGCTTCATCTACCCTTCCGTGCAAACACAAACCTGAAATCATTGTGGTGTAGCTAACTGCGGTTTCTGCATAACCTCTAGCATGCATATCCTCATAGAGCTTCTTCGCTTCAAGAAGATCACCAATTTTACAATACCCATGTAACAATACATTATAGGTGTACTCGTTTGGCTGTAATCCTTTGTGAATCATCTCAAACCACAGCTTCCTGGCCTCGTCAAGCAATCCCATCTCACAAAGACCTTTCATCACTGTCGTGTAAATGATCCTGTCTGGGAAATACCCTCTGTCCTTGAGATCATTAAAAACCTGGAAACCCTCAGGATGTTTTCTCTTCAATAATCCATTTATTACCTCCTGGTAAGTAAAGATATCAGGCTTACAGTTTTTGGAAATCATAATATGAAGGAGCTGTGAAACTCTAGCATATTGTCCCTCCTTACCGAACTTAAATATAAGTGTTTTGAAAACATCATTGCTAGGACACAAGCCACTTTCCAGAACCTGTCTAAGAAGTTCATACCCTTGGAAAACTTTGTTTTCTGCACAGAATGCCTTTATCAGATATCCAACAGTTTCAACATCAATGTCAGCTGCAACACCAGATTCCATGATTTGGTCATACAAAGTCCAAACCAGATCAGTCCTCTCAAACTTCAAACATCCTAACAGACATGCATTCCAAGTTTTAACCGAGGGGCAAAACCCAACCTTTTTCAATTTAACAAACCCATTAAGTGAATCCTCAACCATTCCACACCTGCTGACACACTGAATGTAAGACTCTAAAGCAGCAGGCTCGGGAGTAAAACCTGGGAATTCCAACAAGGATTTTGCTGCTTTGCCAGCCCTGGCATCCACAAGCACATCGAAGAGAGCAGAACAGGAAGATTGATCCAGTAAGAAACCACGGGAGCACAGCCAGTGAAAGAAACGAAGGGAGAGGAAGGCATTGTTCTGATGGTTCAGATAAAGAAGAAAGAAAGAGGGATCAGAGAAATTGAAAGACGGGTATTGAGAAAGAAGGGTGTCCTCCCAACGGGGCTTTGTTCGAGTGATCCTGCAAATTTCATTGACAACATGGGTAAAGTTGTAATCTTTAGCATCTGGGTTTTTGCTGGCATGATCTCCTTGTATGGTCTCTGAGGTGAGGTTTCGGAATTGGGAACTGCCAGTGCAATTTTGACTACAATGAGCAGATTTTCGGCGGAGTAAGGTTCCAAAAGTAAAGGAAGGAGTTCCTCTCACCATTCCATATGTTGAGGAGAAGGCGCCTATTCCTGCAATGGGTGAAGTAAAAATGCTGCTATAAGATACACACATCAACACATCTATGAACTTGGTATAAATAGAATCATCCCTATCTTAATTCTTAAACACGTTTCCCCATTTCCTCACTGACCAAACAATTTAATCACAAAACATCATAATACAAATAACTAAAAAATAATCTATTAAATTACATAATGCTAGAGTGTTTATGATTGCAATTCTTAGTTATGCAACTACTGTTCAAAACGTGAATTTACTTATTTAACAACCTTATCAGTTTACTTTTCTACTCACATTTTGTGGCTTGGTGTTCACACAAAAACTTCCATTTTCACCCTCACTCACTCACCCCCACCCACTCAATTTCCTTTCTTCCCTATCTTCTTTTTCTCAGGCTATGAATAGCTTCATGTTCATCTCCTTTTTAATTTCTATTCATCAATTATCAACTTCAATCTCACTCTGTCGTGTCCTAAGAATCAAGACCATCTCAAAAACAAGAGAACCGAATTTGAGTGAGAGTGAAGAGGAAAAAAAGAAGAGAAAGCAGTACCAAAACAAATAATATCTTCTTCGATATGGGATCTGCTAGGTGACCGACGATTCTGTGAGCGGCGATGGGAGTAGCTTGCTTCGGGTGCGGGATCCTGTTAGAGGGATTCGTCGCAGATTTGTAGCTTCGACGTCGTTTTGGTATGAGGGGCTCAGAAAAGAAGGAAGGAAGCATGAGAAAGAAAACGAGCGAAAGAAGGAAAGAAAGCTTAGCGTAGGACTAGCTTTTTCTAATTTTTTATTTTTAATTTTAATTTAATTATTTTATAATTAAAACTATAATATAGAAATAAAATTCAAATATAAAAAAAAATTGTGAGGCTATTGCTATTTTTTTTATATTCAAAATTGCTACTTCTTTTTTACTATTGTCATTTCTATTTAAGTATTTTAATAATTTATGAAATTTGATTATTTAATTTTACTGGTTAAAAATATATTTTTAAATTAAAAATATTTAAATAAGTGTGACAATAGATAAAAAAATAGTGCTAATAGTCCTACGAGACAAAATGTTTCATTGTGAGAAAAATTGTGTATACAAATAAAGGTGGAAACCTCATCAACTATCATAACCATATGATTATCGCAGATTATTCGTCCAACATTTCGCAAATAATATTCTATCAATATCACAAGTAATTACATGTATAAATTAATTTTCAAAAAATATAAATTAATTATAAAAAATAATTTTCAGTTAATTAAATTAATTTTGAATAAAATTAATTTCATAATAACTTGTCCCAATTCCTTCAAAATAAAATAAGTTATCCAGTTATACAGTTGGTGAGCACGTGAAAAAATGAATGTATTGATGCTATATTCGATCCTCGGTTATTGTACTTTCTTTTGAACCAAAGAAAATTCATAATAAGTTATTAACAATATAAAGATAATAAAATAATGATTTATACTATAATTATATTTTTATATTGTTATAATATTTTTATCTTTTGTTTAAGCATGAATTTATATTTTTAATGCATATACTAGTTGAATCAATAACTTTTGAGTTAACATGAGTTAATTATATGAATAATTAACTTAGTAGTTCGAATGAGTCTATAAGTTTAATAACACTTGTATGATGCTCCTAATACTAACATGTATAGTATTATTTTGTTCATTCTTGTAGAGTATAAACTTTTTAATAAAGGTTTGTTAATAATATAAGGTTGATATATCTTTTGTTTGATATGCCATTTTTTTTTCTTTTTGTATTTTTTGGTGGAGGGGAAGTTTTTGTTACTAATATAAAGTTTGGAAGATGTTGTTACACTAAAATATTTATTATTGTTTTTAAATATTTATAAATTTAAAATATATTTTTAATTAATAAATAACATAAAAGTTTAATTAGAATGTAGAGATATAATGATAAGTATAATCAAGCAATCTCCACTAGAGATAAAGATAAGATTGAGAAACCATCACGTATTCCTAGTGGTAAACGTGATGTAAATTGTGATGTCAAGAATCATGCGCATACACATAACATTAATGTTATTCCTAGGCCGAAAGTCCTCGTCAAAGGAAAATCTATCGTGATTTCAATTGCAAATCTTTTTATTGAACTCACTATGGTTTTGGTTATCAAAGAACCTTCACCAAATAATTTGTGGCCCAAAATATGTCACTAGCGGGTGCGATAAAAGATATGGATGTTGGAGCGAGTCAAACCATGTCTATCGAAGACCAATTGTTTCAAGAACCCCAAATGTTAAAAGTCCCATAAAAGTTTTCGAGATTTAGAAGATATTATAGCTTGAATCCAAATCTAAAATTCTCTTAATGAAAACACTATAGCTTAAATCACTATAGGCCCTTCGCAATTTTTCTGAAATTTAGAAGATACAAAACAAACAATACATAAAGAATAAGAAAACAGTACATTTAGATGATCAATCCTTTGTGTAGTAATAATGAATGAGTTTCTCAAACTTGGAATTAATAGGAAAGATGAGATTCCCTAATGCTCTTGAAGTCCCTAAGCCTAGCCATGAGTATCTCGAAAATGCAATGAACAAATTCACTATGAATCCCTATTAATATATAGCGTCTCTTTCATTCAATATTTATTTATGTTTTGATATGCATATCACTCATTATAATCTCTCAAGAGATGAATTATAATTGATGCATCAAATTCCAAATTCAAAGTGCTAAGTCACTTTTTAAGATATGTGATTCACATAGTACAAAACAAATTTTGAAACTTTTAGAATATGTGTGGATCGATTCCTATTTATGTTCAATGTTATTAGACTCGACTTGGTCATCGACTCAATTGAGGTCTTGAGTTAATAAGTCATTGGATTAACTTGGGAATCACCGTTTAAACTTGTATATATATTTAAAAAATTTATATTTATATACAAGTAAAAGATAAAAAAAATATTGTAATAATATAAAATATTAGTTACTACTATATTTTATTTATTGATAGTTACAAACTCAAAAAGGATTATCATGTAACAATCCTTCATGCAAAATAGAAAAAATTGTTTGGAATTAATGGCTAGTAAAAAACAATTAAAGCACAATGAATCAATCCTTTAACAATGATTAAAAAAGAAAGTGATAAAAATGTCAATATTACTATTTCCATAGGAGCAATGTTACTTAAAGGAAAAATTGAACTTCGGTTTTCTGTCATAATTCATGAACTTTCCTTGGGCCTATCCTGGTGGATGGGATTAATATCATTTCTATTAGGAGTGGTACCATTTATCTTAGTATATAAATTTATGATTCTTACATATAAAAAGGATGGTGCTACTCCTAATAGAGATGGTGCTAATCCCATCCTCCTCTATCATACAATAAGAAGGAAACTAGTCAAACTTTTCTGGACCAGATCTTTCTTTATTGCAGTTGCTCTCTTCAATTCAATTGACCCAAAAAAATTTACCAAAAACAAAATAATGTTGACCCCAAAGAAACTGTTTCAGTCAATAAAAATCCTATGTAACATAACAAAAAATAAAAATAAAAAATCCTATGTTCCTTTATTCAGGGTTTTCCCTTCCTTAACCACAAGCAGAGGTACCCTTTCCTTGTGTACCACAGTTTCTTCCTTTGGTTCTTCTGAAACCCTAATTGGACATGGAGCTTTTTCATTTGTCCCTTTCTTTGAGGAACCCTTCCTCGCTAGCCTCTTCAGTTCAGAGCAGAACCCACTGATCTGACTCAGAATTTCTCTTCCACCCAACAAATTTTGTGCGGAGAATGTGCTCTTCAACTGTGTTTTTTTATGACTCTTTGTTGCACACTCTGTTGAACCGTTCAATTGTTCTGGATTGTCCTTCTTTGGCTTCATCAATGGCTTCTTGGTCTTTCCATTGGGATTTGGAATAGAAAAGTTTGGATTTTTGTTCTCATTGTCTTCTTCAAAGCTTCCTGAACAACTGGGTCTTCTGGGTTTCTCAGAAGAGTTTGCATACGAACTCTCTGTAGCTGAAGAGTTTTCTCTGAAACACAAACATAAAATTCAAGCTAAGGTGCTAAGCATAAAGTTTATAGCTTTTTTTTTCTCCCTTTTTTATTAATCAATCACAGATATTCTCGAGAGTACACAATCAATACGATGAGCTTACCTTTTGTTTCTGTCCCTAAAAGGAAGAATTTCAGAAATGGTTACAAATCTTAATAACTTCCCCTGCAGGATAAAAATGAAGAGTACAAAAATGGATTAGGAAAAATCAATAGTTTAAGAAATTTAATTAATTGGATAAAACAAACAAGAATTAAGGTTGCAACCTTGGAATTGCTTGTGGTTGTGGGTTTAAGAAAATCCTCAGCAGTTTTTGGGTGCTTACAATCTGCAATTGAAGAGAAACTCAGAAACAGAGAAAAAAAACCAGAAAGGAAAATCATCTAGACCCTTTTGTAGAAATCCTCACCGCGAGTGCAGAACCAGGTTTCATCATCAACGACAAGAAGATCATCTGGAGCTGAGAGATCAACCCATTTAGGCGCATCAAAATTCTCGTACGTCTCATCCTGAATGTATGTAGAATCGAGATTTTCCCAGTCGATGTTTTCCGGTTCCATCTTCAGAGAAGAATCTGAAAAGGTTCAACCAAAAAGAGAATTAGAGATGAATCGGCAAAAGGAAAATTGAAAGGAAAAGAGATTGGAAGATTGTTGCAAAATCGTCAGGAATGTATGCGAGAAATGAATCATAAGCTCGGAAGATGTTGGAATGAACAAAAGAAGCTGCGATTTGGTTTCTATAGTGTGGTTAATTAGCAAGAAGAAGGACTCTGACGTTTGGAGCATTGACGTTGGATCTTTAAAACAATTTCGACCGTTGGGCCTCTTTGACCCTTCATTCTTTTGTTCTTTTGTCCTTTCTAATAAAATAAATATAATATTATTTTCATTGTAGATATTTGTTTATTTCAAGAATAAAATTTTGACACTATGTTTGAGAAACGTACAGAAATTTAAGGCTCTTTTGGCTGTGGAGTTGGCTGAAGGCTATGTAATAAGTTAAAGTTATGTTAAATAACCAAAAATGATAAATATTATTATATTAATATTTAATATAATATTAATATAATAGTAATATTAAATAGTGGTGGGTATTTTGTATTTTTTAAAAAAGAAAGACAATTTTGAAAGTAGAATATTGAAAGCTCATCCTTGGAAACCAAAGGCTTCTCGAAAGAACTTTGCAAAAGTTAATTACAAAAGTCACAATCTCGTAGCCAAAAGTCTTGTTTTTGTAATTACCAAACAACGACATAATTTTTTAAAAGGCAAAATCCCCTAAAAAGCATTCCCAAATATAGCCTTACTAGTTTGCTTAAAAAGTCATTAAGAATATAACTATTGATTGAACCATGAATAATTATCAAGATGAAAATATATCAAATTTTAGGAAAATCAAACATTTTTACATGTTAATAGCTTTTAATTCATCGGTTAGGTTGACAAATATAGATGTACAAATTGAGTTGTTAGTCACACGACATTTACTCTAGGAGTAAATTGATTCCACTCATTTCTTAAATGTAATAAATATCTCTAGTAATAAGAATAAAATTAAATTCTCTGGCAATTTCCTTTTACAAATTCTCATAAAAATAATTAATTGTTTGGTATATTTTCAAGACATTAATTACACTTATTTTTCATTTAATTCATATTAAACTTTATGGAGTACTACTGGGAAGATTTGTAGACATATTTTATAAGAAGATAGAACAATATTTTTAGGGTCCCTTTGGCGAATCTGATAAGAGTGGATAGATAATAGTATTGGATACAAGTATTATAAAATATAAGTTGGATGAGCTTTTATCACATCTTTAAATAATGTTTAATGTGTCTTTGAAATATCATATTTAATAGTATTATATTTACACTCTAATTATATCATAATAAAATATGATATAAGTTATATATAAAGGATATAATAATTAAATTAAATATAATTTTCTAAATTTAATTTTTTTTAAAACTTTTTTTGCTATTTTATGCATTAGTTAAATCATTAAAATTATATAATAGTTGAAATAATACTGAAGTATGCATATTTTTGAAAGTATCAATTGTTTTAAGCTTACTGTTTAATAAGTACTCTTTTCGTTCCTTTTTATTTATCTAGAGAGAAAAAATATTATTCTTATTTATCCGTTTAATTATGTTTTCAAGGTAATATTAATTGTATTTTTATCTATTTTACTTTATGTTTGATTAGATATTAATTAATGCTCTACTAATGAACTAATAAAATAATGAGAGATAAATGTTAAAATAAAGACTTAAATTTTTTTTTTATAAAATTAAGAGTAATAATTACATTTCTTAATAAACATGTTTTACCTTGTGAACAAATAAATAGGAACATATAGGGTCAGTTTGATTTGCTAATTTTTAAGGTACATTACAGGACAAAACTCTTTGTTCCATATTTGATTAAAAAAACTATCAAGAGACAACACAAAATTTGAGTGACAGGGCAGTATAAAATGCCAATTTTTTTTACCTCACTAAACCAAGGGACAAGTTTCTTGTTACATGCACAAGTTAAGAAAAGACATAATTAACCTTGTATTTTTACTCAGTACTATAACTACCTTCCTCACTTTCTTCACTTACCTGAGGTAGTTTATGTTGTATTATTTTTTTTAAAATTAATGTTTACGTTTTTTTTTTTTTGTCATTTCTGCATATTTACTGGTTAACGTCATATGTCATATATATATATATATATATATATATATATATATATATATAAACACAAATAATTAAAATAATGTATTAATAATAAAATAAATATTAATGGTAAATATAAATATTAAAAAATAAAGAGTCAAAAATATTTTTTAATAATAACTTATGTTTTTATATAATATAATTATTATATCACATAAAATATATTATGTAGTAATTTATTAAATATGAAATTTTTATTTTATAATAACAATAAAATAATTATAAAATATCAAAATATTTATTAAATGTGCATTGAGTATCAAACGATACACAACACAAAAAGTTATGCTTACCTCATAAAAGTTTACAGTGTTGTACTACTTGTACTGTCATGTTCATGGATCAAACGCACCAATAGAATACTGGATACTTTCACATAAAACAAATAGTGGGCCTAGAATAAGAGGACTTAAATAATTGGTATTGGGCTTCAAGTAAATGGAAGACACAAAACAATAGGACATAAGTAACTAATTCATGAACCTGAAGCAAATAGTAGAAATAGAAGAATACAAATAACTGATACTGAATTTAAGGATGACAACGAAGTGGGAACGAGTACTAGCCAATTAAATTTAAATTATATTTATATCATTTAAGTGAGAGTTTATTTTATCGAATTTATAAATTTATCCACGGCAAATCTTATTGTACGTTGTTTCAGGATTTTTTACTAGAGAAAATTTGTATAGTATAATATGATCATAATTTTTTTTAATGGTAAAATTAGTATTTTGATCTCATGACAACTTCAAGTTTGAATTTGATCCTTTAAATTTTTTCTTCATACTAATTATTTATCATTTTTTGGGTCAATATGATGATATTACATTAATTTTATTAATTAAGTAGCTCATGAAAATATCCAAAATAATATTAATTTAGCCTTGTTTTTTTCTTTCTCACCTCCAATAATTGTCTTGGCAAATTTTAATAACCATTTAATAACAAAATGAATCAAAAATAAGTTGAGGGATTAAAATAATAAACTAAATAAATTAAATGACCCAATTAAAAGTTAATATAAAGTTAAGAAATTATAATACTACTTTTGTCTTATTCTGATTATTATAATATTTATAATTAATTTATTTATTTTTTAACTAATAAAAGCTTAGACACGCTTTTTAATAATGGAGTGAAAATATAAGCACTTGATTAAAAAAATAAAATAGTACAATTCATATTAAAAATATAGAAATTAGGACTAGATTTGAAAATAAAATCAAGTTTGTGTATGTTCAAATCCAAATACTTTAACGAAGAGCAAGATTTAATTAAATCTGGGATTACAACAAATTAAATTTTTAATGGGTGACTCTATTGTCATTTTCTTTTAATTTGTCTATTGTCACTCTTTTTTTATAATTTTAATAATATCCATATATTAACATTGTGATTTCATTAGTTAAAAAAAAATTAATCAAAAAATATTAATAAGAGAGTGATAATAGAGAAAAGGGAGTGGCAATAGAGTCACCTATTTTTAATTTAACAAGATAAGAGGACAAATACCATATGAAAAATGTTAAATTCTCTTACTAAATTCTTATATTCACTTAATTTTGACAAGTGTCTTCTATCTTTCATTAAGCATTTACTTTTTGAAAGATAGATGATACTTGTTAAAATTAAGTGGGTAGAATGATTTAGTAAGAGAATTTAACATTACTCATATCATATTTATAGAGATGACACTATAAAAAATTAAAAATGCTAAATCCTCCTACAAATCGTCCTACTCATTTAATTTTGATAAGTATCTTTTATCTTTAACTAAATATTTACTACTTTTTAGAAAATAAATGACACATGTCAAACTTAAATAAATAAAAAAATCATAGAAAGATTTAGTAGGAGAATTTCACATTATTAGTACTTCCAAATTATGCATGTTAGGAGAGTTTTTAATAAATTTACTGATTATAATGCAGAGTTTGCTAGTAATGTTGGGGATGGTGAGTGGACTATTGTGGTTCCTTCACATCTTACCATTTTTTTCCTCCTTATGTAAGCTGAATGGTTTTTTAATATAAGAATCCCCATTAAAAAAAAGTCTTGATTAATAATGTCTTTAGAATATTTCTTAATTATGATTATTAAAATTTAAAAAATAATGATAAGAAAATATTATTTTATTTTTTAGAAATACAAAAAAATTTATTTTTAAAATTTGTTTTATTATATTCGGCTCCTTAAATAATATCTTTAAAATACTAAATATCATTTGTAAAAAAAAATTATTTAATACATATTTCAATTACTAATAAGTAAGAAATTTTTTAAAAGTACTCATCTTTTACATGAGAATTTAAAATGATTCAAAACAAATTAAACACCATTGAAGAAGGTGTTATATGTGGCCATATCAATTACTATATATCAAACATCAATTTGGACCGGCATTTAAATTAATTAAGAAGCTATAGCTTCAATTAAAGAGAAATTGGAAGTTTATGGAAGTTACATCCCTTCACATTGATACCTTCAATGAAGAAGGATAGGAGTTGGATGTTAGCATTTACCTATGTTTGACTAGACTCACCAACTTTCCAAAAAAATATAATTAGTTGGCCAACCAAATTGATACTTATAAGCTTTAATTTCATTGTAACCATTTATATATAAAATAAATAATTAATTTTTTTTTACTATCATTTATAAAATTATGCACGGAGAATGAAAAATATTAAAACAAAATCCTGGAACATTTAGGTGCTGTTTGATTTGTATTTTCATTTCTTGTTTTCATTTTCTGTTTTCTGAAATTTTACAAAGGAAAAACTGAAAATGAAAATGCAAATCAAACAGTCCCTTAACGACTTAATGTAAAGTAGCACTCAATTTTTGAAAATATGACTCACAGGTAAAAAAAATTAAAATGATTTATTTCTTTCCAAATACAAATTTATATATTTAATTATTTCTTTAAAATATTTGTTCTCAAAATTTAGCCTATTAAAATTTATTATTAAATATGCTTATAAATAGATTTTCAGGTTAAGTTAGACCCAGACCTTACAAATTTTTTTATCAAGCTAATAAATCAAGTTTAGAACTTTAATTTTTAAATTAGACCAAACTTATTTACACAAAATTTAGTCTGATTCACTTTTACCCTTAGTGTCAATACTTTTTTAATACGTGTATTTTTTATTTCAGACACTTATAAATAGAAATGGAAATGGAAGGAGTAATATACTATAAATGTTAGCAACCACTTACTACTAGTATAATTTACCAACGTTATCTACTTATCTTCTTATGTATTTATGAAAAAAAAAGTTACCTACCTGTAATAACCAAATTCGGGAGTTTGATTTATTAGCAAGTGAATTAGAACAAAATTCATTAGTTTTAAATATAATCATATAAATTAAAAATATATATTTTAATTGTTGATAGTGTTCTACTTCCATAATGACCTTTTATTCTTAATGAACTTTTTCAATATAAAATTAAACATTTCAAAATATAAATTTTTATACTATTACTTTAGTTTTTACTTAATTGTAGTTTTAGTTGCACATATTTACTTTATATGTGATTTTAATCTTGTAGTTATAATAGCTTGCATTTGGTGCTCGCAGCATCGTTTACCAACATTTCAGTAATAATTTAATTACAATACCTTCTTCACTTTAAGCAATTTTACTAAAATTACATCGTACTCTAGTAACTTTGAACAGTTTTTTCGAAAAATAATGTTAAATTTTCTTACAATATACTTTTACAATTCTTTGTACATAATTATGTGTGGTTGGAGAAGGAAGTTCATCAATAAACAGAAAATATTTCAGAGAGAATTTTAAAAAATAATGATTTCAATTGATAAACTTAATCAAACAAATATGTATCCAGAAAAAAGCTTAATCAACAAATAATACAAAACTGAGTTTATAACTTTATATACATTAAGCTACAACAAACTTAGCTAATTCTATTACACTAAGTAACTAACTAATAAACAACAAGAGAAGAGTAAAACTACTCTTAATAATATGTGAATAATGTATTTAATGATTTTAAAGTTTTAAGTAACAAATAAATTGGAATATGACTTTTTTTTTTGAAGTGACTAAATTATTATTTTGAAATAAAGAGAATATGTAAGAAAATAAGTAGGAGAAAAAATATCCAAAAAATTGTACCTAATTTTTGTCTTACAAATAATTTTGTGGTCAATATTCAAAATTTCAACAAAAGATTTAATTTAACCGTCCAAGAAAATATGAAATGTACGGTGCAAATAATAATAACTAGGAGTTTTCTAACCTATGCACAGGTTAAGCTTCTCAAAGGAGAAATATTTTATGGGGAAAAACAAAAATTAATTGAGTTATATTTTAGCATGTATTCATTATCCACTATTATTTTCACTTTGAGAAGCTTAACTTGTACAATATTGCACAGGTTAGAAAAACCCTAATAACTATATGGAGTATTAATTGGAGTACTTGATTTCTTTTTTGGTTTAACTATGGATTTTTTCAATTCTCATATTTAAGACATTTAAGACGAGACTAATCTTATTCGTATTGTGTGGTTGACATTGGCCCCAAAAATTTAACCTAGGTAGAATTTGAATATGAGTTTTCTCACTGTAAATTGTCTCTCATATGAATTTAGCGGGACCATACACCGCTAAGCTAACCATTAACATTAATTATAGTAATTTTATTTACAATGTGTTTATTGAGATAAAAAAGAGCCAAATACACTTTCAAGATGAGTATTAAATTAAATACATTTAAATTTAAATTTTATCTATGTTGAGAATTACACATATTTTTATTATTCTGTGTATTATTGTTAAATGATGATCACTTTTAATTTAATTTTTTTACAAACTCTTCTCTTAAGTTTAATAAAGATTTTAACTATTTTTATTATTTTATATATAAATTATAATATAATATAGAATATATAAATATACTTAAAAATAATAAAATAAGATAATTCAAAAGAAATACGTGTAATTTCTAATAATATAACATATATTATATATAATATACTAATACAAAAAAAATTAAAAATAAGGTCTTTGTACTCCGTTGAATATATATAAAAAAAAACTTTTAAAAAAACAAAATAAGAGAATTCAAAAACAACATGTGTAATGCGTAATTTTCATAAAAAAAATCCAAATCTATTCAACTCTATTAAATGTAATTGATCCAAAAGAAGTTTATCCAGCTAAGAAAAAAAGTAAATTTAAAAAAATATTTTAATTTATTTGTAGTCCTAAAAATTAGTATTCCTTCCTATCCTCTTGTTTTTGTTGTTTTAGCTCTAAAAATTTGTCCCATATGTATTGTGGTTTTACATTTTTAAAGTTTATTTAAGTCTTTTTTTTTTTCATCTATATCTTCATTTAACATGAGAAAGCACTGGGATATTAACAAATAAATTAAATGATAATTAAAGATATAAATATGTGTAAAGAAACTTTAAACAATAAAATAGATAGTTGTTTTTTGTATAACCACTGGTTTCTCCACATTTAGGATGAAATTAGTTCTGTTTGAATTGTGTGGCTGGCGTTGCCCCCGAGAATTTAACCTATGTGAGATTCGAACATGAGACCTCCCGCTGTGGATCGTTCCTCCTATAAACTTAGCAAAAAAAAATGAATAGATTCGATAGAGTAAGTTTTAATTTTGGCTTTTAAATATTTTTATTCATTTTTAATCCCCATATTTAATAGAATAATTTATTTTTAGTCCAAATAATTTTAAAAGTAAGAGATTCAGGTGTTTTTTTTGGAAAAAAATTAGAAAAATACGAGATTAAAATAAACAAAATATTTTTACCGACTAAAATCAAAATTACCTAATTTTTAGGACATTAAAACATATTTTCTCAGTTTTTAACTATAAGCAATATTTTTTTTCGAAGAATCTTATATTACTGATTATAAGTAAAGTTAACTATTTTTATTGTATTTAACGAATAAATATCTAAAATATTCTAATAATTAGTTTATTTATTATTTGTAATAAACAAGTTTTTCTCTATAATAAATTTGATAATATGTAATCTAGAATAAGTTTTTTTTTATTTGGAACTAACAATGTTAAATGAAATTAACTAATATTTTTATTCTTAATAAATATAAATTTAGTTATTTTTTTATATTTTAAAATTAGTTATTTTAGTTTATAATAAAAAGGGAAAGTATTTAAGTTGAGAATAATAAATAAAATAATGCTATAAAGCAAGAGTTAGTAATAAATTGGTGGCAAGTGGCAAGATGAATCTCACACCCCTTCCCCTTCAGTACCCCACACAGCGTGTGGTTTCGTTTGCGTTCTGAGTCGAAGTTCTGTTCATGAAAATTCGATTCGATTCGATTTAACACGAACTCTGTTCTCAAATCAAATCTGAATCATCAACGTATGCATAGAAATCATTTCTATCGAATCTAATCTAGCTACTTATTCTATTCATTCTCTTGTTCCCTTTCTCTCTCTTTCGGAATCTCTGTTGTTTCTGTCAGAAAGAGAGAGAGAGTGTATGTGTGTTCGGGCATGGCTATTGAAGCAGCAGTTGTTGTGGTGCCATTGGGTTTGCTCTTCTTCGCCTCGGGTCTCGTTGTTAATCTCATTCAGGTTCATCTTTTTGTTTTCCCCTTTTTTCTGCTGTAATTTTGTTAATTGTCCTAAAAAAGTATTTGATAAATAGGTATTGCTGTTCAAACGATTCATTTTTTTTTTCAAGATGGAGCTTTGCAAGTAGTTTATGTGCTTTCACTAACGGCATTGGTTTCTCCGAATCAATGTTCTTAATCATAATTATTAAGATTTTAGCTCTTTGGATTTCTCTAGTTTAAGTGTTTAATTCGATCGACTCAAACGTAAACCTAGTTGTAGCCCGCATCGGTGAAAACTATTATACTATAGATAAAAATAGTCAGTGGAGTAGAAATAGTTGTTGCGGTCTGATTGCCATGGAATTTGATAGTTAACTATGTATGTTTCCAAAAATGGAATTTTATATGAAAGGTAAGGGTGCATGTCTATTTCCTAATTTAGTTTCATGTTTTCACTCCGTTTCACGTTTTTTGAAATTTTACAGAGAAAAATCTGGAAATGCTGAAAACAAAAATTTTGTATTGTCAACATTTCCAGATTTTTCTTTGTAAAATTTAAGTAAATAAAAATAGAAACAGAAAATGGAAATGAAAACCAAACAGACCCTAAGCTTTTCAATTTTAAGCTGCCATGACTTCATAATACTTGGCAATTTATTCGTAGTATTTACTCATCATGTAACAATAATGGATTTTTTACTGGTGTACTGGAAAATTCAAAGAACTATTCGTAGTAATTTTTCATCATGAATGCAAATCAAGAGCACAAAATAACTTAAGATATATTTTTCTGGTTTCATGTTATTAGCCAAATGAAATGTGAAGCATACATTCAGATAAACTTTGAAAGTATAATTACTTCAATTAATGCTTGGCCTTGTGATTTCTTTTTTCAGGCAATATGCTTTGTCCTTGTAAGGCCACTGTCAAAGAATTTGTACAGACGGATCAACCGGGTTGTTGCAGAACTGTTGTGGCTGGAACTTGTATGGCTCATTGATTGGTGGGCAGGAGTTAAGGTGTTTAATCAATTCCTAGTTTTCTGTAATCTTTGTTGTTTTGCTTTTTGGGCACTATTGTTGTCATCAAATATAGCTAAATATTCATCACTTACCAGTGCATAGTTTGTTTTGCCCTTTGCTTGCTCTTATGTCGTATTCTAGAGGATATGCAATTAGGTATCTATATCATCATTCTATTTGTTTATGCTATATTTCTTCCTCACAAACCTGTAAAGCTTAAATAACGTTTGTGCCGGATAATCTCTACCTTCTCCGTTGAAGGGTGGTACTGGTGTGGTAAGATTGGAACGGGGCAATCTAGCAGCCTGCATGATTTACAACGAGCAATTTACAATGAGCAACTATAGCATATGCTTATGCTGTATAATAGACCTAAATATTTGAGTGAGGGTTGTTTCAGTGGGAACTAAACCTGCCTCTATTATGTCCATTTTTCACTACTATAAGTGAATCAAATTTCAAAACTAATGTTTGACTTTAGTAATATAGACTTTTAACTCGTTGAAACTACCCTAGCAGGTATCAGATCCTAATTTAAGGAATGTAACTAAGCAAAGTTTACTCAACTGTCACCTTTCCATGATTCTTTCAGCTGAAATAGCCAGAATTAAATTTTTTGGTTATAATATCCTATTTGGCTAATAGCTATTTCTTAGTTTGCTCATGGGATTTTGAAATGGATGGTATAGTATATTTATTTCATTTAATCATAAGTGGTTCATCTACATGATCTTTAGTAATTTTAGCCTTAAAAGTTGAGGGAAGATACTATGGTGACATGCTGCATTTATAGCACTATAAGTATAATCCATATGACTGGAGAGGACTTGGTGGATTTGTTATTCCTAATTTTCCCATCCTTTCGTGATAAATGGTGTCCCTCGTATTTGCAGTTTAGCATAAAATAGATAAAACGTATTTAAAGAGATGGGGATTTGGAGAGAGACTGGGTGTTACTACTCACTATCATAGTTCAGTTTAGCTCATAGATTTTCATTCTTCTCTCAATACTTGATAGTGCTTTCTCTTAATTAAAACTAGTTTCTGAGATTTGTGATTCCAAAGTAGAACTTATTAAGGAAAGCTTTAATTATTACTTAGAATTTTCTTGGATTAAGTTAAGTTCAGTTGTGTGTGAGATAATGCCCTTCACTAATTTTATGTCACGAGCAATTGTAAGGATCGGGGGTGTTGGAATATTCTTTAAAGAGATGCTTTTGAAATCAGTTTCTTTTAAGGGATGCTAATTTGTCTAGGTGGTTGGGTTGATTGCAACCATGACAGATGGAAATCAAGGAAATTATATCCATTTGATATCTTTTCTCTTCCCTTGTAGAATGCTTTCAAGAAGCCTGATGCCACCATAGAAAGAAAATTTGTTATTTATGAACTGTAAATTAATAGTGTTTTCTGTTGCATTTGAAATGATCAAATATTTCATTTGGAACTTTCTGGCTCCAGGTCCAAGTATTCACAGATCATGAAACCTTTCGTTTGATGGGTAAGTGCCTTGTTAATATGCATTTTAGCACTTGGTACTTTTCTTGGGACATCATTTGTTTGCATATCAATTATCTTATTCTTCTTTTTATATTCAGGTAAAGAGCATGCGCTTGTAATATGCAATCACAGAAGCGATATTGATTGGCTTGTTGGATGGGTTTTAGCTCAGGTGATTGCCATATTTGATGTGACCTTTTCCACGTCTAGAAAGCAAGAAAATTTACACAACATCGCATGTGTAATACCGCAAGTAGCTTATTTCATTTAGAAGATTGAATTGTTTGATATGATGCTCTACTAGGACAAAGGGATACATATTTAAGGCTTACATACGTGTGGGCTGATATATAGTAAAATATCCTATTCTTTAATTTGCTATTTTTCTATTTCTGTGATGTATTTTGTTTGGTTTGTTCTTCAACTGCTGATTGTTTAGTCAACGTTATTCAACAGCGTTCAGGTTGCCTTGGCAGCACTCTAGCTGTGATGAAGAAATCATCGAAGTTTCTGCCGGTATGCCTCATTCTGACTTGTAAATTCAAAATAATACTATGATAGATATAGTGATTCTTTTTATTGTTCTTTATGAAGAAATCACTTACAGGGCACCCTGCACGGTTGAGGATCTTAATCTTTGGAAACATTAACACCTAATTCTCTTTGTGTGTTCTATTTCCTCTCATTTTCAGAACTCTAATTGAAAGCTTTAAAGCTACAAATAAACTTTTTAATCACATAGGAATAAATTTATCTTGTTGGAAGTCCCACATCGGCTAGTGATATGACCATTATTGAATTTATAAGGTATGACAATCCTCATCCTACGAGCTAGCTTTTGGAAGTGACTTAGGCTCAAACCCAAATTGTAAGATGGTATCAGAGCCTATCTAGATCCGTTATTGGCCCTCCGTGTTGGGTGTGTTGTTTGGGCCATGTTGTTTGGGCCACCGGTGTTTGTCCACGTTCCAGCTGTGTAGTTCTGGGCGTGAGGGGGTGTTGGAAGTCCCACATCGACTAGTGATATGCCCATTATTGAGTTTATAACGGTGTAGCATTCCTCATTCTACCAGTTAGCTTTTAGGAGTGAGTTAGGCCCAAACCCAAATTGTAAGATATCTAATACTTGACACGAGTGGACCATTTTCTGCTTGTGATATCTCAGTTATTTGCTGTCAAATTGGGATATGTGCTTATTTCTATTTTCTACAAATGCAGGTCATTGGCTGGTCCATGTGGTTTTCTGAGTATCTTTTTCTGGAGAGAAGTTGGGCCAAGGACGAAAGCACATTAAAGGTATGGCTTAGTAATAGATAATTTATTTATAGACTTAATGCTCATAATATAAGATATACACGTTTTCAGTTGTCCTATTGAAGCCATCTTCTGCTGCGACCTATAAATGACTGTAGATTCTCTCTTTCTCTCTTTGTCCATATGCTGTTTCATATTTTGGAATCTTACTTTCGTGTTTCATTATCATATGTGCAGTCAGGCCTCCAGCGACTGAGTGATTACCCTCTTCCCTTCTGGTTGGCTCTCTTTGTAGAAGGAACACGCTTCACCCAGGCCAAACTACTTGCTGCTCAGGAATATGCCGCTTCCACTGGATTACCTGTTCCCAGAAATGTTTTGATACCCAGAACTAAGGTTAAACACTAATATATATCTTTTTTTGTATATGTCATCTTCCTTTGCTTGCTTTTCTTTCCATAGATTGGTAAGCTGAATGAATCTGGTCTAGCTATCAGGTTTAACTATTCTGTGTTGCTACCTAATCATATACTTGCAAATTTCAGCAGGATTGTCGATGAATTTCTATTACTATTCTGTGCATGTAATTGGGTTCAAATCACCTTAGCTGGCAAGGGTATCTAAAGGGTTAATTTATTAATTAAGATTGGTGATCTTGTGGATGACGCATTTATTTTTGATTCATGGAATGTGTGGGAGGACTTTAAAGAAATGACCAAGAGATGCAGCCAAAGACGAATTATTTTAATTCTATGGAATTCGATCTGTTAGACATCATGAACTCCGCTTTTTTGTTCAAATTGACGTAGTTTGTTTGCTTCTAATTTGTGAGCAGGTTGTATAATTGGTTGTATAATTGGTCGTAGACTATGAGTAAACAAAATTGAAATATGACCTTATGTGATATTGGATCAAGGTTGGATTTTATTGGGTTGCAGTTTGGGTTCTTTGAACACTGCTTATAGGAATAAGGTTGACTTCGATGGATTTTAGATAAAATTCAGAGAACAAACATAATAGATTTTGATTGTCGAATTATTATTACTGGCTTCCATATATATGTTTGGTTAGGGTAGAAAATTGAAGAAAACGTCAAAGAAGAGTAGCAAGGCATTTCATTTAGGGTTTTGTGTCCATGCAGATTAGGTATGGATTTAATATGCATAGCAATTTGGCAACTTCGCTGCATATTTATTTTATTTCTGTCTTATTGGGTTTTGTTTATGTTGAAGTATATTTGTTGTTTTCTAGCTGTAGTTTCCACTTCTAATAAAAAAAATTTCTCTAATAAAATTTGATTTTCCTTCCTCCTTTTCCGCTATTAAGTTGTATTGACTTGATCTCTATATTCTTCTTCCTTAGTCTGGTGTACTTGTTCTTCCAAGTTTACACGAGTAACACATTCAATCTGGATTTCTGGATTGTGATAGGCTGCATGCTCGCCATTATATTAGGACCCATTGTTCTTTCCTGTAGCTTGCTCTGAAATGTTTAAAAAAATTGTTTTGTCAGGGGTTTGTTTCTGCAGTAAGTCATATGCGCTCATTTGTTCCTGCCATTTATGATGTAACGGTGGCTATTCCTAAGAGTTCACCAGCTCCTACAATGCTAAGACTCTTCAAGGGCCAACCTTCAGTGGTAAGCCAATTGACATTAAGATTTTGGTGAATATAGTCAAAGTTAAGATTTAGAAAATAGAAATGACTAATGCTTTGATTTCTTTCTCTGCCCCTTTGATGTACAGAAGTGTAATTGACTAATAAGTTTTTGATATGTTGTCTTAGCCTCTTAGGGCCAGTTTGGTTTGCATTTTCATTTTTTGTTTTTCTTTCCAGTTTTTCCTTTATAAAATTTCAAAAAATAGAAAACAGAATGAAAACAAGAAATGAAAATGCAAACCAAATAGGCCCTTAAGTATCAGACATTGAATCTCTATCATGTCTTATGTATCGGACACAGTTTCATGGTTTTCCTGGTGTTGAATTTTTTTTCAAGTCTATGAGTTACACATTTGTGATTTGATAGACTTTCCCTTGCTAAAACTGTCTTTCAGTAAGTTTATTATGTTCCACAATCCTCTGAGTAATTGATGTGATGAGATTGTTGCAGTGATCTCTATTGGGGTCAGAAACAGGTATTTTTGATAGATGAAAGTTGTGATTTCCCTGTCCTGTGTGTCTCAATCTGGGCTTATTATTGTGTGCAGGTTAATTTACCTGATTGCGACACTTTTATTACTACTTTGACTTTTAAGTAATTGCTTTGGGAAAATGGAAGCAACAAAAAGCTGGTCAAGACAAGGAGCCTAGGTTCATGGATTGTAGGAAGATGTTAGCTGTCCCACCAATGAAAAGAGTTTAGGTTAGGTAGAATATGAGGATTGTTAATGGGGGTTTGTCCCTAATTCTGTTATTAGCAAGAATAACTGCTTGTGTTTGGTTATAAAAGAGGACAGGCGAATTAGTTAGAGTCAGTTCAGAGTTGTGAGAAGGAAACTGGTAGGGAGAGAACTCGGGTTCACATCGATACTGATCATGGGTTTTTGCAATAAGATTTATAAGTCCTTACTTCTGATCCAATTTTATCATAAAAATTTGGAGAAGTTTTTCCCTCCTTTTGGCCCTTTCTTCTGTTGGTTGCTATGTCAAGCCACAGTATTTATCTAGGGATTCGGGGAGAATAAGGAGAGATATGACTTGGCAATGACACGGTTGTGCATGTTAAAAAATGCCTAGTGCTTCTAAAGATTCGTAGCTTTCTTTTCAGCTGCATAGTGGTTGCTCTCTAATGCCATTGGACTTTTGGAACATATTGACTGTAACTACTTTGTTGACGTTGAAGGAATTGGATGGCTCTACTAAGCTTAGTGTTTGCTTTACTTTTGTTGACTTTGGAGGCTTACATTTTTTATAATATTTTTGTTACATTTTTTTTTAATATATTTTTCCCCTTAATAAGTTACTCAATTTTTACCTCACAGGTACAAGTTCATATCAAGCGCCATTTGATGAAGGATTTGCCTGAAACAGATGAAGCTGTTGCTCAATGGTGCCGTGATGTATTTGTGGCCAAGGTGTGTGCCGATTAAACTTCTATGCTGTTCCAATTTTTTCCCAGTATCATTGGTAACAATGGTATACTTGTTTGGTTTATATAAAGAACTATACTTAATACTTAATAGTATATTTTTAAAATTTGTGTACAATGCCTATTCACCTGGTAGATTTTCTTTATATATTCTGTTGCTTCGTTCCTTTAATAATACTTACTATTTTCTTTCCATTTATTTACCGCGGGCGCACCAGGATGCATTGTTAGACAAACATATAGCTGAGGATACTTTTAGTGATCAAGAGCTGCAGGATACTAGAAGACCAATTAAGTCTCTTGTGGTGAGATATTCAGTATCTCTAACCCTTCAACATTCTTATTAATCACTTATTTCTCTGTCTTGCTCCCTATTTGTCCAAAGATATGTTTCTCTAATGATCCATCATTTTCATTTGGGAGCAGGTAGTTATATCCTGGGCTTGTCTGGTTGTTGCGGGTTTTGTAAAGTTCCTGCAGTGGTCTTCACTGCTATCATCATGGAAAGGAATTGCATTTTCAACGTTCAGTTTGGCAGTTGTTACCGTCCTCATGCGCATCATGATTCAATTCTCACAGTCGGAGCGTTCAACCCCGGCCAAGATCGCGCCTGTAAAGCCAAAGAGCCATGGGGAACAAGTGGAGGCTAGGAATGTCAAACAAGAGTAGATGACACCATCATTGCACAAACCCAAATCTTCCATACATAGATAGGGACTTCCATCATCTACTATCATATTTTGGTGAACTTTAAATTTAGCATTTATGTGTGTTTTAGTGACTCACGTAGTACTCATTTTTGTTTTTGTTTTTTGTTTTTTGTTTTTTGTTTTTTTGCTTTCAAAATGGTATGTCTTCAATTCTTCTATCTAGAGTTTTGTTTGCTTATCGATTCATTGTTTTGGAATTAATTAGTATAATTAGTATAACTATGTGTCCACTATCTAGGATGATTGGCTTGGAAAATCTTGCTTCATGCTAGTTTTCATTTGTCAACTGCTCTTCTACATTCCTTATCTTGTAATTTATTACTGCCTTTATCTGCAAGGTGGCTCTTCATTAGCAGATTTATTTTGCGGTTTCTCTGATCAAGCTAGAAATTACCGAGGGACTGTGCATAGCACTAGAAAGGAATCCGCCAAATACATGTGAAATGGAGAAATCTACAGTACTCTTGTCATACATATAATATTACGTGTCATATATTTTTAAAACTTTAATATAATTTCATTACTCACTATGTATTGTGGGCTTATCACTAACTACACATCAAATACCTTAGTACTGAAAATTTGCATGTGAAATGGATACATGAAGCTGAAAATGTGAGTTTGCACTATGTTCCTCGTCTGGAAACCTCTCCCATTCCTGATGTTGCTGGCAAAATTTGACACTAAGTGTGCATAAGATCATCCGAGTGTGTGTTACTACTTCTAATTTACATATGCTTTACGAATTGAGAACGAATTTTATTAAACGAAATCTACGGTGTTAAATCCTTCTAAAACTCACTATGTGACACATCTTTATTTGAATTAGTAATAGTAATGGATGGATGGACATTTGTCTAGATTATTAACAGATGTACTATTATCATTAATGTTGATTAAGTTGCATGATATGTTAATGATTGCTTAGCTCAATCTTTTTTTTTTTTTTGGACTTTATTGCTTAGCTCAATCTGATGGGAATAGTTACGCTTTTCATTTTTTGCTCCAAAGGGGACTAGTGTAAAAACCAAACTGAGGACTATATTACCGACGAAAATTGGGCAATTTACACGGACTATTTTCTTTTTATACATCTGAAAGGATTTACATGGACACTATTTAAGTATAGTTGATATTTTGAGACACTTTTTTTTCCAGAATTTCTGCATCCGGACACTATTAGATATCGGGCGCAATGATTCGTATCATTTTTTTGGGAAAGACACCACTTTTTTTTGGAATTTCTAGACAGTAGTGTTTAGAATTGTGTTTTCAGACGCTGCTGTCCATAAAAATAGGGTGATTTACTTCTCATTTTTACTATTTTATTAATTCTGGATGCTACTATCTAGAAATAAGTGGTGTTATTTCTAAGTTGGGTGGAGTGAATCCCAACATCCTTAGATATCTGGCTTTGTGGCTCATTTGATTTGAGCCCAATAGATATGCTTTATTTTTAACTACTAGACCAATCTGTTCGGTATCTTGATAGATATATTATGGTGGATGAGAATAGCACCATCCTTATTGGGAGTGACACCATCATTTTTAGTATATAAATTTATGATTCTTACATATAAAAAGGATGGTACCACTTCCAATACAGATGGTGCTAGTCCCATTTTCCATATATTATAATCTGTAAAACTTCTATAATACTTGCAAATCAGAATCAAATAGTGGTTGAATAATTTTCAAACCAAATTAAAAATATGCAACCGCCCTGTTTGTTTTTTTTTGTGTGGCTTACACAGCCTAGTTTGTTTTCTTTCCCCTTGTTGCTTTGTGCCTAAGGGCCTTCCTTTTGCACCACACCAATTTCTAACAACACTACCCACTTCTGGAAACTAATTTCACCAAGTGATTTCTTTTATCTTTTTTTGAAAATTAATTTCTGGAATTGATTTAGAAAACTGGTTTGGAAATTAGTTTCTGAAAATGATTTATTAGACTTTAATTTTCAAAAACAATAAAACAAACATTTCTAAAAATTAATTTAAAAAATAGAAAAATGAAGAGTTTTAAAAGGGGGAGTATAGAACCTAGAAGCTTAGTGTGTGTTTGGATTGACGTTTGAAAAATCAAGTTTAGATTGAACGTGGATTCAAACTAAACGTGGATCTATCAGATCTAAAAGCTATGAAAAGTTACTTCTACGTTTAGCACATTTGAACGTGAAAAATAGTCTCAAACGTAGAAATAGATTTCTAACTAAACATATTTCATCCAAACTAAACGTGATTATTGATTGAACGTGATTTTCAAACGTCAAAACAAACCTACACTCATTCTGAAAGTTCCTTCAAGAGCAATATAGCATATGTTGGATCTGCATTGAGATAAAGGGAACTTGCGTTCAGACAAGCAAAATCGATTTTGTGGAAATTACATGTTGTTACTTGTTTGGTTCCACGTTATCTTTCTATCTAATGGGATTTTACATACCAAAAATCGATTTTAGTGGAGGTTTGTTGCTTTCATGGTAGTATTATGTTTTTACATTGTATATTTATTCCAAACAAGCTTTTAAGTAAAAAATTCTTAAACATAAATCATATTACTTTAAAATTAATTTTTCATAAAATTAATTCTATAAAATCATATTGACCTAAAATCATTTTACAACTACTAAACCAAACACATATGTAAAGATTGGATTGGAGTCCCTCCCAAAAGAGTAATAAATGTTCAAACATGCTAGTCGGAACAATGTATAAGGTACTCCTGAAAAACAAAATGTATTGGTTATTAGATTTGAGTTTGAGCTTAATCCACTTTTAAAAACTAGCTCATAGGAGAGGGAATTATCACATCACTTATATACTTTATGATGGTTCTTTTTCTAGTCAATATAAGACTTTATCTTAACACACCCTCTCATGCTTAGGATTGGACATCTGGTGCGTGAAGTTTGCAGGACTAGACATGTGCGGGTGACCCATGACTAACTTAGCTCTTGATACCATATTAGATTTTGGGTTTGAGCCTAACTCATTCTGAAAAACTAGCTCATAGTAAAGTCCCACATCACCTACCTCAGTCTCCAGGGTGAGATTTAAATACCTATTGGACCACCCTCCCTATTGCCAATTTTGGGATGGATGAGACCTTTAACATAGTATTAGATCCAAAAAGCCTAACTTCTCTGGTTTAGTCATAGGCTCTGTTAGAGGGAATGTTGGGTAGTAAAATCTCACATTACCTACCTCAATCTCAACTCTCAAGAGTGAGGTTAAATACTTCTTGAACTACACCTCCTATTGTCAATTAATTTTAAGATGGATGAGACCTTTAATAATATTTGTGTATCCTTTAAATTTTATTAACTCAATTAGCTTAATGATATATTTATAATATTTATAAAATAAAATAACTCAAATTGAACTCTTTTTGTTATTAATTTGTAAGGTGTACTAGTACTCTCAAATTTGTGAGGTGTCTTTTTATCCAATGACTGAATAAGTAAATCTATTAGTTATTAAATAACATCATTAATTATTTTAGTTACTAATTTAGTTGCTAACCTATTTAACAATCGTATAATAAATTTAAGTATTAATATTGTTGGTAGGTAATTATCCCTAGACATTTTTTTAATATGAATATGTAAATCAGCATTGGAAAACGAATACATCAAAATACGGCTTTATGTGGCATGATATTGGTGGCAAAGTAGTGTAGTAGCATTTATTTAGAGGATAAAGGAGTAACACAAAGTGACAATATCTTAATAATGATCTCAGAATGGGTTATTACTTTTTTGTCTGACAAAAGCTCAAAGCAACTGAATAAATGAAAATGACTTCATTTTTGGATTTTTCGGAAGCTAAGGTCGTCAATAATTGATAACACAAAATCAAAATCAAAACAAAATCAAAATCCATGCTGTTATCCTTCCTCCACTTTTCATAATATACACAAAAGATATTTATTATGTTTTTTAATTATATTTATATTTAGTTAATATTATTAGAGTGATACTATCAATAAAAGGTATAAAATATAGTTAAGTGTTTATATTATGAAATCAAGGAAGTAATAATAGCTTTTATGATTTTATGTAAATTTTATAGCCGCTTAAATATTACATGCAGTTTCAAAATCAAGCAACATATAACTAAGGGTTGGCTTAGCATTGTAAATTTTTGCTAAGTTTATTGGAAGGACGATTTATAGTGGGAGATCGTATTCGAATCTCACATATGCCAAATTCTCGGGGGCTAGCGCCAGCCACGCAGTTCGAACGAGATTAGTCTCGTCCTAAGAGTGGGAAAACCCGTGGTCATAAAAAAAATCAAACAAAATATATAACCATAAAAAAAGAAAATAAAAACAGGATATGCGAAATGACTTGTGTCTCACCTAGTAATTAAATTAGGGTAGATATAAAAGTATTTTAAGAGCAATATTTACATGTAACCATTTTATACTTTCACTAAAATAATAATAATTTAACTTATTTATTTATTGCTAAATGTATTAACCGTTGAAAGTCAAGTGTAGGAGGTAAAGTCCCACATTGAATGGTTAAGAGCTCAGTGAAGAGTTTATAAGTGGAAAGGTTATTGCACCTAATACCTTAAAATTTTTTATTACATTGTGACATTCTTCCCTTATATACCCCTCTCATCATCTACACATCCAACATTAACTACTTAATTAATGATCAAAATAATAGAGATGCCATAAATAATGATCAAAGAAGGTTATAAAAACTTGTTTATAAATGGTCACTAAAACATTTTTTTTTGTTGAATATACTAAAAAATTAATATAATACTAGAATGATTTTAGAATACATTTGTTTTAAAAACTCTTATTTGAATAATATATTGTTTTAGTCCTTCACCTTATAGTCACAAGACATTTTAGTTTTTAAGTTTATAAAATATTTGAATTAGTTCCTGACATTTCACTCCATATAGGTCATTTTAGTCTTTGGCATTAAGTGACATTTACGGAGTGGCAGCTATATGGCACATTATTTGACACATATGAGTCTACGTAAGCGATCAAACGACATTTTGGGCCCAAAAAGTGAAAATGCTTCATTTTGGCTCAATAACCTCATTTTGTCTCTTGCATGAACTTTTATATGTCAAATAACTCACTATACATGCACTTACATAGTGTTTAGTTGGAGATTTTTTGAGGGGAGAAGAGGGGAGGGGAGAGATTTTAATTTGATATGTTAATTTTTTCCTCTCCTCCCCTCCAACCAAACACAAAAATATTATATATTTTTCCTTCCCTCCCGTCCTTTCCATTTGAACCAAACACACTTTGAAATTTTTTATTTTCGCCCTCCCTTTGTTGAACCAAACAGACTCTTAATGTACTACATAGGTATTTTGTTGGCGTTACTTAATGTTAGGGACCAAAGTGACCCACGGAATGCAAAGTTAAGATCTAATTCAAACATTTAATAAAGTCATGGACTAAAACACCTAGTGACTACAAAATGAAAGACTAAAAGAATATATTACTCTATCTTATTTTGATTTATTTTTTTAATTAAGAGTACTTATATACTCCCACCGGTTCTATATATAAATCATTTCTAACTGTATTCCTGAAATCACCGAGTAGTAGTTAAGTCATTAATTTTATATAAAAACATTATTTTTTTTTCAACTATAAATAATGTGAATGACTTATTAAATACACAAAGTTAAATAGTAACATTTTCTCTCTCTCACTATTTCTCACTATATTATTAATTTTATTATTAAAATTTGTATAAGAGATAAATATAAAAATTATTTTTTAATATATTAATTAGTGACTTATACTATTAAACATTATTGTTACTATTTTATTTTAAAGATGACTTATACTCCGATCCCATATAGTACCGGAGGGAGTAAATACTGGTTATTAATTCGTGTTTTGATAGTATGGTATAAAGAAAATTAAAAACTGAGTCAGAAGAATATTATGATTGTCAAGTTGACGAAACATGAGTTGGATGAGTGTTAATTCATTTGATGCATGAATGAGCAAAATGTAATAATTCGTTTTTCCTGTGAATTACGTTTTCCTTAATTAATTAAATTTGTTGTTGCATTGCATTTGCATATATGAATTGAATGTCTGACAGATTTGAGTGTTCTATCTTTCTCTCTACAGTAAATTCAATTAAACCAAGACACAGAAAATGATGTGAGAAATTTGTAGCAACAGTCACTCTCAATCATCACACTTTCGTTTACGGTTTTTGTTTATAAGTTACTTTTAATTAATTCACACATATTAAAAAAAGTAGTTAAAATTAGTTAGTGATATTGAATTTAGCAAAATTTATGTTAACTTTCCAATATTACCCTTATTTAATCTTTTTGGTTCTACAAATTTCTCTCCTCACATTCTCTATCCACTTTAAATGGAGTTATTTTATTGATTGACACTATTGTTATAAATTGTAAACTCATTAAATACAACAAGGGTATATAAGAAAAAAATTATTTAATACTTCACATACTTTAGAAAATGACTTATAAATAGGAACATCAAATGTTTCTAGAAGGTGACTTATAAATAGGAATGGAGAGAGTATCACGGATCTTTCAAACAGGAGTTTTGTTATATTCATTTACAAAAAAATTTATAATTTTTTTTAATATTTTATAAAGTAAGTACTACCTCATGTCGTTTTTATAAAAGAAAAAAAAAGGATTTTTTTTGTCATTTTCGCAAGTGATTTTGTGAGTTTTTTAGGCGTATTAATTATTCAGAAAGAGTAAAAATATTTTGTTACCTTTAATTTATTATGAGTATTCACAATTTTCCATACAAGTGGATGGATTAACTACTTGAATATTTTAGTAATTTTCTCACATCATTAATTAAAGAAATGTCACTTATTATATTTTATTAATGTGTAAAACATATTCAATACTCCCTCTGTTTTCGATTATAAGCAAAAATTACTTAACTCACACCCTTTAAGAAAATTAGTTAGTCTCATTTAATTTTTTTGAATCTATCAAAAAGTCAATTTGTTTTCCTAAATTACCCTCTATTAAGTTACTCTCTCTCCTCATCAAAACCACTCTAATAAATGAGAGAGTGAATTGAGTGGAGGGTATAATAAAAAATTTTTCATTAAATACAAGTAAACATAATTAGTTTTGCTTATATTTAAAAATATAGTATTGTGAAAAAATTTGCTTATATTTAAAAACGGAGGGAGTATTTCTTATTAAAAAGACCGAATAGAGTATTAAATAAAAAAGTATGTTCACGTCTTAAAAACATAACAAATTTGTCCTAATTAATTTGGTAATAATCTTATACCATCGGTAAGTACTTTCGTACTCATATACTTCAAGACAAATTAATTTTAATGGCGGTTAATTTTTCACTTTACCTGCGGTTAAAATCGAGTAAGAGACTTACCGGCAATTTCTAGAATCGCGGTCAATTTGTTCGTCACAAACTTGTTTCTCATGGTATTGGTGAACCGGGTGTATTCATACCATCAACTACAGGTAAAAGCTTTACCGACGGTTTGGTGATAGTTTCAACTTTAATGAAATAAAAATGCTCAACGATTTTAAGTGGCACTATCCTACCACTCCACTATAGTGATGATTATGATTCTTTACACATTAACAAGTATATATTATATGTTTGACATCTATTAATAAAATTTCTCACTGAGACTGTTAATAATTCTTTAGCAGTTTGACCAATTCGTCCAAGTTGCACATGTCTCTACGACTTACATAAACGCCGGAAATCAATTGTGATTTTTTGTAGTGCATCTTGTTCTATTTATAAGATATTTTTAATCATGATTGATACTAGAGAGTATAATAAAAAATGGTATTAAAAAAACTAATTAGTTGTATTTAATTTTTTTATTTAAACATATTCTTTTTATTTTTCGTTAAAGGGTTTTGTTATTCATTGTTCTTTAGGTAATAATAGTTAAACAATCTATAAATAAAATTAAAGTTTGATATTGAAAAGTGTAGAATATTTAATGTCACGAAATTATTTTTTATTTATTTTAAATAAAAATTTTTCATTAATATATTGCTTAACTATTGTCTTAAAATAGCAAAACCCTTTAATAAATTCTTGTATTTTTTTTTCTTCCTCTTTATATGGTATTCACTGTTAGAAGCACATGTGATCAATAGATGAGAGATAAGCTAACACTACACCACACCATATCTTATAATTTTATCTTTCTTTTTTTTGTACTCAACACACAACTTTTTAATTTAATAATTTTTTTAGGTGAGACTATTGTTAATTATTTTCTTATGTCTATTGTTACTCTTATTTAAATATTAATGTTTTAATTTATTGATTGAAAGTTACACTTTTAAACTAAAAAAATAATTTCAAGGAATGGCAATAACTTTCTTTTTTTTTTTTTAAAAAAAAAAAGAACTTAAAGAGAGTGAATGGGGAAAATTGATTAGGATGGAATTATTGGTTTAATTGAGAAAATTGTTTAACGTCATAATCTATTTTGCACTACACCATAATTGATTATTAGGAATATTTTTAAAAAATCACTAAAAATTATTGTAAAATCATTAAAAATGCTGTTTTTGCACATTTGCAACATTTTTACCAAATATTATATAAAAGTTATGTATGTTGATTAAAAGTTTTAATAACATTAGAAAAATGTTACCAAATTATTAAAAAATGTTACCTTTTAGTATTTGTAACATTTTTTACACATATTATATAAAGTTAATGTTGCTAAATATGAATTATGTAATAGTATCTGCCGGAGCTCCAATTGATTCAATTGTACACTCATAAGTATAACTAACCTGTTCTTGGCTTCCAAAAAAGTATAATTAAGTCTATTTAAAATCAGGGTTTTTGAACCCGTGCAATTTGCATAGATTAAAAATTGATGGTATACCCTGGTTTTGAGTGGGATAGGTCTGTCCCTTAATTAGAATTTTTAGTAAAAAAAAAAAACGAAACAAACATAACATTAATTATATGTTAAACACAATTATATTGAATTTTTATTTTTTCTTATAATAATTTTTTACCTTTAGTTTTTTAATATGTTTAATATTGTGCAAGTTAATGAAAAAAAAATTACAAGAATACTTAAAATTATCTATTAGTAAACCATCAAAACTTACAAGAATACTAAAAAAGTAAATGATAAAATTAAATAAAAATATAAAGCATGAAAAATATCTTCATTTTGGCTAACAATTACTGGAATATTACATTATTCTTACTTCATGTTTTGTTTCGAAAATTTATATAGACTTTCAAACAAATGTTTGACAAAAATGGTAAAAACAATAGATAATTACACTAATTTCTCCTAAGATTTATACTTTTATTACAATTATTCTTTTTCGTTAATTTAACTTTTTGGTTAATGAAGTTACTGATCATGTGACCCATTTTAATTCTAAGATAATAATTTACCTTTTTACTCTTGTTCATTACATTTTTTGGAGTTATTAAAAAAATAAAATGGTAAAATTATTAACTTCGAATTAAAATGAGTTATTGAACAATAATACCATTAACAAAAAAGTAAAAAACTTGGATAACTATAATGAATTTTTTTAGCTTCTACAATATTATACATATTAAGAAATTAAATGTAGAAATTTTTTCTTTGAAAAAAATAAAAATTTAATGAGATTATATATGTTTTAATGATGTGTTTTTTTTTTCATCTTTAGTTTCTTAACTTCTTCAATATTGCACAGGTTAGAATAACCCAACTATAACCCAACTTGTGCATTTGTCCTTGAAATCGCAATTACTTCGATCACATATGTACCGAACTGAGTTATGATCAAACGTGTTCCATTACACATCCCATTTGATTGATTAATGTTCCTTAATAACATAATGGGCACCCCAACTTTAAGTATTTAGAAACTCAAGAGTGTGGATAGTTTGTTGTGTACTAAAATCATTATCAGATGGGGCATGCACTATTAGAACTAAGATATATTCTTTCTTTGAAGACATTAAAGAGAGTATGTAATCGTTTACTTTACCGACAACATCATTTGTTGAATGCTTTCTATATGAAATTACTCATTAATAATTTACTTACTATATTATGTGAATATTTTTTTTTAATTACCTCAAGATTGTTTTAGATAAAAGATATCACATGTGCATTCTTTATTTAAAATTTCACAAAAATCTCACATAAGTCAAGTGGTACTAATTTTTTATATAAAAGTGATATCTTTATCACATTATTTTAATGATTCATTTTTTTTTAATTACTTCAAGGTTGTTTTATATAATTATCCGTATTTATATACTAATCTAACATGAAGACTAAAAAACAAAGTTTTAATAATGTTTTTTTTTTGTTAGGTTGTGTACCGACCTCAATAATTTTGCTCGATTAGTTTTGAATCTCCTGTTTAATTTTTTTTCTTTTTTCTTTCATTTTTTGTTAATTCCGACACAATTTTACTTGCCTTTGTAACTTATTCTTACCGTACTTCCCAAAAGAATCTAATAATATTGCATATTCAACACAAACATTTATTTATTTAATTATTTTGTTTGCATTAAATAAATAGTATATTTTTTAATTAAATATGTACATTTTATACGTGTAATATATTTCTTTTATATTATCACTGTAATGATGCAAACATCTTATTTGTTCTTCTTGATTTGATAATGAATAGAGTTGCCAAAAGGCCGCTCAAAACGGGCCGGGTGGGCTAGCCCGCCATGGAAGACGGGCAAAAAAAATTAGCCTAGCCCGAGTATTGACGGGCTAAGCAGACTACGGACTGGCCCACTCAACTTGCCAAAAAAAAAACAAAAAAATTGTTTTGATTATTATTTTTCTAGAATATATATTTTTTTTTCTATAATTTGCTTTTTTTTCTTAGAATTTTTTTGTCTAAAATCTTTTTCTTGGTTCTGATTTTTTTTAGAATTTGTCTTAGGTATGTTTAGTTCAAAAAAATAAAAGGGCCTGCGGGCTTGCCCATGGCCCGCATTGTTGGCAGGCTCAACGGGGCAGGCCTAACAGGCTGGTGGGTTTGTTTTTTCACCCCATCCAGCCTATTTTTTGTAGGCTGGACCCATTTTGCCAAGCCTAATAATGATATGATTTATCAATTCCAGAATAGCTAAAACAACATAAAAATATAATAAATTAGTTTTTTAATTGTTCTTCAATTTTTTAATAATTTTTAAAAAATTATGACGAACTGGAGGCAGATAGATTCGTTCTATTATTTTTTTACACATAAGTTATAAGACCAACAATACTGTTTAAAAATATTATGAATCCAAGTAATACAATCGATCTTAACAATAGTTAATATGAGCATTGTCATGGTTGAAAAAATATCTCATTGTATTAAGTAAAAATCATAAATAGGGCTTTCTTTTCCGAAGGAACCCCTTATTAAAATTTTTGATAAAAAGAATAAACGACATTTTTATTTTATAATAAAGATTCTAGCCATCTCTAATCAATAACGCGTCACGCACACTTGAAACTCTATTGAATCTACAAGGCACTAAAATATAATTTTATCGCCACCCTTCAAATGCAGAATTTTGCCATAAACATTATAACTCGCACCTATATACCGTTGGCTTCTCCTCAGCTTGACTTTTGTAAAATGCTTTTCTATATTACACGCTTTAGAACCATCCAATAAGATTTTTTTAAAACTGATTAGAGAGTAGAATTGCCATATCCACAAAGTCTCCAGGAATGGACTACAGACAACGAAAATTCAAAAAGTAAAAAAAATTAAAAAAACAAACACAAGAGGAGCACATAGAGAATGAAATGGAATCAAATGAAAAAATAACCTGCACATTTCGAAAATGTTACAGTCTTGCAGAGTCTTTTATATTTTTGGTGTGTACTAAGGGTATCTTTCAACCGACGGTTAAAGACTAATTCCCTCGAGATACAGATATCACTGAAGCGAGTTTTGCCTCTATCAACAAAGCCTTTTTTATATACACAACCAGAATTCAAACTCCTGTCAGACTGCTTAAAGGACTTAACTAAGTCTTTTATAGCCATCAGTTATGTTTGTCTCTAAAATTTATAACAATTAATTATGATTCATATTTTTAAAAACGTGATTGAAATTTTTCTAATATATCTCATTTTCGTAATATATTTCACAAGTATAATTAACAATTATTTCACATTGAAATTTTTGAAAGGTGATTAAAATTTTCCCCACTTTATTAATATATCTGACAGCCTTACAGGTATAATTAACAATTATTTTTTTTTCTGAAAAACTTCTCTAAAGGGATTAGGGCCAATTTTTCCTTCCAAAACTTTAGCTTTTATATATCTTTTAAGATTAAGATAGGATTAAGATTAAGATAAGATAATATTAATATATAAAATTTTTTCTGTTAAATATTTATTATAGGGATTGACAATAATTGGAGGGCAGACATGCATATTTGGAAGTTTTTAGAAGACATGGACATGGGAACAAAGAATGATAAGAGAGTACTCCTATTAGTATTTAGTTAATTATTAATTAATTCTCATCTTACTCCAATGTAGTAAAATCACTCGAGCTATCTTGGAAATGTAAAGTATGAAATTAGCATAGGATCTCAATTGTCATCAGTACAAATAATACTCTTTTTCATGCTAAAATTGTTTCCTTGTGTCCCCTTTTACCACCACAAATTTTACTTATATCTTTTTGATTAATTAGATGTATCCAAACCACGTTAGCATCGATAAATCAAACAGGCGGATTCAATAAACACAACAAAAAGTAGCGTTGAAGTGGATCCACGTTAACGTGAATCCACTTCTATCCAAACACGCACTAAATAATCTCTAAATGTGCGTTTTGAAAATAGCATTAATAATCTTTGCATTTGTTTTTTTACTGAATAACAAACCTATGCTTATAGTACTATTATACTCCATAGTGCTTCCCCCCTCGCCATGTTCTCCCATCCGAATATACGAAAATATATAATTATGCTACTTGTTTTCATATATTTCAAAATCATTTTTGAAGATTTTGGATTTTTTAGTACAAAAGAAAAAGAGACATTATAAATGTAGAATCCACGACTATTAGTAGCGGGTTGATTCACCATCTTGTCACAACGTCTAGATAAATTCTGCATTTCAAATTTCAAATTTAATAAAAGGAAAATCTAATACTCATTTAGGGTCAAATATTTATCAATGTGCTAGCAAGTTAAATATGTTAATCAGGGGCAGTTTTGGGCCCATGTAAGGTGCCCAACCGCACAGGGCCCCAAAAATATGGGCCCCAAATATTAAATGATGTATTTTAAAGGTGTCAAATATTAAATGATGTACTTTATAATTAATATTATAAAATAGAGTAAATGGTAGGAAGTTTTAATTTTAAACTAGGTTCAAGTCCTAGAATTAGCATTTTAGAGTTTTATTTTTTTCTTTTTTTTAGACTTTCCGGTAAAATTCGCACTCGTACGTGTTAATATTTTTTTGGTTTTGATGACTTGATGTGATTCTGTTTTAATACTTCCTCATTTATTCGATTCCCCGATCCTCATTTAATATTGATTTTTTTTGAAATTTTAGTTATCTCATTAGTAATTATTTGGTGTAATATACTGTTTTAATATTTTGCGCCATTCAATTTTATGAATTGACGATTTTTCGGGCGAATTGGTGATTAGCAATTTTTCTAATGAATTTTAAGTGATTTGTTAAAATACTTTTTAATGTTTTAATTGATTTTAGAATGTAACTTAACCAAAAATTTATAAATAGAGAGCTCCGTTTTTTTAAAAAAATTAGAATAATAAACAGGATCTCCAAAACCTTTGCTCTGCCGCTGATGTTAATATATACGACATCATTTCATTTCTATATATTATCTACTATAGAGTAATTTAGTGAAATAATAATCGAGATGATGACAACCATATATAAATTTCTTAGTCACATATGTCCTCTCTTATCAAACTAAAATTACTAATTAAGACTTTTTATTAAATAATCATAATTTAAAATTTATCCGCGACAATATGATTAACGAGGACTTTTTTGAATTTAGAAGGAAAGAAGCAAGTGAGTGTTGTTTAATATTTGAATTATTATATATATATATATATAGAGCGAGCAAGATTGAGTGCATTCAACCATAAATTTTAATTATTATTTCCCTATATATATATATATATATATATGTTTTTGCACATTATTCTTTTTTCATATATATATATATATATATATGGGGAAGGATATTTTGACACCAGTGTAAGTCCATAACTCTTACACCCAATCTAGACCATTGATCTTATTATAATCTAATGACTGTAATTTATCACTCCATTTGACTCACTTTTCATTTCTCTCACCTATTAATTGTTGTTTTTTCCAATTCTCTCCCACTACTTCATGATTCCTTCGTATCTCTCTCCCTCTAATTCCTTTTTCGTCTCTTTTTTTTTTATTTCATTACTCTCACGGATTCCACACTATAGTTATGTGGGCAAATTTCTGCATTGACGGAGGCATCCCTGTAGCTCTGATCTGGTGAATAGCAACAATGGCAGAAGATGAAGATTTGGTAGTTGCTATGTTTTTGATCCAACAAAGGGTTGCAGGATTGGGGTTTATTGATCAAAGTGTTCTGTAAAATTAAAAATGGCAGAGAACAGCTGTTGTGAGCTAGAAAGCAAGTATGTAGAGAATGGGTAACATTCAACTGGATTGGGGTTTATTGGTTATGGTGTTCTATGAAATTGAAAATGATGGATACCAACTGTTCGATGAAATGCAACAATGTAATTCATGGTTATTTTTGTGGATGGATATAAACCAAAGTATTTATGTGAATGAGGAGGAGAACAACTTCTAAGTATTTAACTCGTGTTTCGTTTGGTATGAGCCTCTCCAACAAGATCGAAGGATGTCAAGTGACGACTATATAATGAAACTAAAAAAGCCATGGATTACTTAATGCATAAGTGCATATCTTATCCCTATTGATCAAAGTTGAACTCTTGGTGTGCTATAGACTATTTGTTATAAATAATTTTTTTTTATTGTATAGTGTATACTCATAATTTTTTACTGTAAAAATATGTATAAAAGGAAATTTTTCGGAAACTGGCTGAATCAGAGGTTATTAAACTCTGTTCATAGATGGCTGATGGATGTTATCCGTCAGATTACTATGGGTGGCATGCATGGATGTCTTTTCTGCCTTAGCCATTTTCCCTACGTAGCAACTTTAAGTAGATGATAGATGGGATGAGATGCTAGCCTTAGCGAAGAAGATCCATCATTGAGCCTTAGGCCACTACTAAAGATAGGATGGATTGTAAGGAATGGTAGATGGAGCAAGGATGTATAGCAGGCTTAAAAGACGAGACAAGTAGGACGCCCTTTATTTAAGTGAGAAGGGGCCGAGGTACGTAGTGACGTCTCTTGCTGGGCCTTTGATAAGGAATGGTCGGTTTGTTAGTCTTAATCCAGCGACTGACCTTGCTCCGAACGATATCCGAAGTATGGTTCGCTCGCTAGTTATATGCTTAACACTTGTTTATTTTTCACTTGGGATCATGGCTAAATATATAAAACAGAGAGGATTGGCAATCTCTGTTAGATAACATGCCTTATGGGTTGTAGTATCCCTCATATTTGTCATTCGAAGATAAGATTACTAATTATAGGTACAACAATTATTCCATTTCACTTTACCAACTACTCTTTCAACATTGTCTCACTTGCTCTTACAAATATAAGGGATATTACAATCCGAAAAGGTTAGGCACTTGAATTATATTATGTCTATCATGAGCAATCTCTTTCAAAATTAGACACTCTCAACATGAAAATTAAAATAAATTGAAGAAACAACACAAGCTTAGAAGGTAATAAGTATAATAATTATGAAACAGGTATGAATAGGCCAACACAGTCTTACAAATAAAAACTAAAATGCCTAACAAAAATAAAATTCAGATAAATATCATGCATCTTCACTGGTAACATCAACCTCTGCACCACTGCATCAGGCTCCATTAGTGGCAAAATGGGATAGGCAACCCTCTGCATAAAATAGGAATTCTAAACAAATGAGTTTTAAAAATTTAACACTTAAAATAAACTAACATGGATAAACATTTCAACAGGTAATGTCTAATTTATAATATCATCTTCACATACCTAGTAGTTATTATCAAAACCTTGATATGAAGAGATAACTTTCCACATTTGGCGAACGAATCTGCCAAAAAAAATAGAAAAATGAATGATAAGAAATACAAATTAACAAAATAGTTGAATAAATAATTTTAAATCAGTATCACTTACACTATGTTGCATATTTCTTGCAAGTTGATTGATAGTGACCATATTCTCCACAAGATTTGCACTGCCTCCTTTTAACCAAGGTCTTGTTTGTTGCCAATTCAAGAGCACTTTTGTATCTTCCTACTACGGTCACTTTTCTTCTACCTTTTGTTTGAGATACTTGAGGGTCTTTGATATTCCAATTAGAAACATCATCCAATGATTCAAGCATCAAAGTTTGCTGGTCAGACTCAAGACAATTCTCAGCCACTTCTTTCTCCATTGTAGAAGCAGTATTAAAAATACGATCAAGTTCAACCAGAATATAATTGTATGCTTCTTCGGACCTCTCTGCTAATTTTGAAAATTTGCCAAATAGTTGCTGCACATGTAAACTTCTCAAATCACCTGATTCATGATTTTGATTATCTATGTCACCAACCTCAAGAAATCGATTGGCTTCTTTGGTCCAACGTTGCAAAATATAGTGACTAGGAATTTGAACAATGTTTTTTGTTTGAAAAATCATCAAAATATGCCTACACAATATTCCCAAGAATTCATAGAGTTGACATCCACAAGTAGCATTCTTTGTCTCCAAGTTTATATCAACAACAAATGTATCTCGAGTATTAAAGCAATTAGATACTCGATACCTATACTGCGAACCATTTTTCTCAAGCTTCTCCTTTGTAAAATGACTCACACTAGCAAGCTCCTCATGAAACTTCCTAAACACATTTCTAGTATAGATTGATGCAGCGTGCTCCTCAATTTTCGAGCCAATACTCAAAATGCGTGATTTGTGTCTAGACTCAAAGTCCTCTCTTTTCTCAGCCTCGTACCGGTGATTTACCGCCTTTTCAAATTTCACCACAAAATCAGTAAGTGTTGTGGTAGAATTAACAAAGGAGTCAAAAAATGAATTGATGCTCTCGCTTCTCTGCGTAGTATTCATACCAGCAAAAAAAGTGCCTCTATTATAAATTGGTACCCATGGCTCTTTAATTTGAAATAATCTTTGAAGCCACTCATTTTCTTGTAATTCATACGTTGTCATTATACGATGCCAATCATCTTCAAAATCCTTGACAGTTGGTGATTCTCTAATGCACCTTTTAAGCTCGTGCTTGAATGATGAATTCTTATGATAGATATGTGCAAGCTTTTCAGGAAACTTCTTTCTAATGTGCCACAAACATAAACGATGATGACTTTCTGGAAATACCTTGGCAATAGCAGCTCCAATTGCTAAATCTTGATCCGTTATTATAGATATAGGCTTCTTCCCATTCATCGCTTCGAGCCAAGTCTCAAACAACCATACAAAAGATGTCTCAGATTCATCTTGCAATAATGCACAGCCAAACAAAATTGATTGAAGATGATGGTTTAATCCAGTAAATGGGGCAAACGGCATGCTATATTTGTTGGTTTTGTATGTTGTATCAAAAGTAATGACATCTCCAAATCTCTGATAAGCTAATCTTGATCTAGCATCCACCCAAAATAAATTCATCATTCTAGCTTCACCATCACATTGTATTGCATAAAAAAAATCAGAATTTTGAGCTTGCTATTGTTTGCAATAATTTAAAACACCTTGAGCATCTCCAACATCCAAATTCTTGCTACGAACATTCTTCATATGATTCCAACAATCTCTATTGGAAAAAGATGAATCACTGCCGCTAAACATGGAGACCACCTTTCCTATAGGTAATCCTTCTTCACTAAACCTTTCAACAAGATTTTTTGCAACATCATTCATTTTTCTATGGCATCTAAAAAGAGACACACTTTTAGGACTAGCCATGAGATGATTGTGGTTATTGTCAAAAGATCTGATAACCCATACATTTTGATTCTTCTTCTTTTTCACAATAAGTGATGCTTGACATCCATACGGATAGTTGAACACTTCTTCTTAACTATTCCCATATTACTTTTCACCTTGTTTTCACCTTGCCTAGCACATATAAATGTGCAGTAATTACTTTTGCTAGACCGAATACGATACCCAAACCCTTTTATCTTGGCAAATGATTTATAAAAATCCTTCACTTTTTTAAGTGAATCGAATTCCATACCAACATGAGGGTCATTGAGTACTTCAACCAAGGAAGATTGTGGTATATCAAAAATTTCAGAATTTATTACCGATTCATCCTTGAGAATATTAGTCTCTGTATCCCTTTGTGATAACTCGATAGGGTCCACATCCATTTTTTATTGACCTGAAAGCATAATAATAAATAAATAATATGAAATATGATTAGATATTTATCCATCTCATTATCATAATTAGTAGCATTTTTTTGTGAAAATCGTTACATAATAATATAAAGTAACTACTCTTTTTTTTTTAATCAGCAACAATGACAATATATACAATTAATAGATGTACGAGAAGTACCAGAAATTATACAAAGTTAACAGGCATTGCAATACTGCACAAAAGGGACTATATAATTACACCAACAAGAAATAAACCTATATAAAAACTAAAGCATACTTCCAGGAAATTAGTTCACACCCCCTAGAAGATGACAAACACTACTAAAACTAAACATTATATCTGAAATCACCGATTAAAGAAAAAATTGATGAATAAAACAGTCATAAAAGTGTTTTCTTACTATAAAAGAACCAATAAATTAAATGTGTATATAGAAGAGAAATTTTAAATGAATATGGATTATATTTTGGTTCGGATTAAGTAAGGAAGTAGAATTATAATTCATGCATAATGTGATGAGCAAACATTGTCACATTGCAGTACGAGAGCTGAAAGGAACAAAACTAAAACATGAACTTTTACCAAAAATATTAAAAAGAAATAGAGACAAAAATGAAGAGCAAATGCATACCAACAAAAGGTGCTGTGTCAGTCACTTGTCTTTTTCTAATACTTCAACAAAAGATTGTATGTGAATACATGTTAGATTGTTATGAGAAACAGAGCAGAAAAGGTATCACCTTTGTGTGTTTGAAAGACGTGAGTGTGAGGAGGGTAATATGAAAAGACAATGAGTAAGAGGAGAGAGAGAAAGAAAGTAGAAAAAGGAAATAAAAAGAAGAGAAGAAAAAGGAATTAGAGGGAGAGAGATACGAAGGAATCAGAAAGTAGTGGGAGAGAGAGTGTGAGTATGTGCAATTGGAAAAAACAACAATTAATAGGTGAGAGAAATGAAAAGTGAGTCAAATGGAGTGATAAATTACAATCATTAGATTATAATAAGATCAATGGTCTAGATTGGATGTAAGAGTTATGGACTTACACTGGTGTCAAAATATCCTTCCCCTATATATATATATATATATATATATATATGTTCAGAAAGCAATAGTATTATTGTAGGATGGAGTTGAAAATATAAGTCATCTAACTGTAGTCTTTATGAGTTCATGATGTTTTGTTCTCAATTTTCAAAATACGTTGTTCATCAATCACATACGGCTAGCTAGATTTGAACGTCAAAGTACTTTATTTTCTTCATTAACGTACTTTTAGATAGAGGTTAGTTGGTAGCTAAAGATATTTAAGAAAATTTGTTATATTCTGTTATTTATTGTAAACAAAATACTATTAATTAGTGCTTGGCCATGACTTCTGCTACTTTGTCCCAAATTTCTCTACTTCAAACTTTCACCACTCAGGGACGGATCTAGCCAAAAAACATTTTGATGACGGAGGGACAAATATAAATAACTAAATAGATCAAAAGGGAGAGGAGGGGAAATCAATTACTAATTAGGACGCAGATCGGAGTTGGAGGTCGTCGGAGATGGAGGTCATCGGAGTTGAAGCTTTACCGGAAGTCGTTTGAGATGGATGTGTCGTGAGATGTAAGGTGGAGTTAGAAGAGTGATTGGAAGAAGAAGTTAATGGAAGAAGAAAAGAATGGAAGAAGAAGAAGAGGAGGGAAGAAGAGGAATAAGAAGTGAATAAATAGGAAGAAGTGTATGAAAGAAATGACGAGATTAAATAGATACAACGGTTGGGATCTCGCTAAGGTTAATCCGCGTCATATGCCATCTTCGAATCAAATTTTGACACGTGACGCTCAAATTAGCGACAGCCGATTCCATCACGATGTTAGTGACGGTCCAGTCCATTGCTCCATCCCGTTACCCAAAAAATAAAATAAAAAAGGTCCATTTTAGCGACAGAAATATCTGTCCTAAATATTATCAGAAATTAAAAAAAAAAATTTGAACGGTAGCAACGGTTATTTCTGTCGCAAATATTACCACAAATAAAAAAAAAACATTGTTTACGTTGAACGGTAGTGACGGAAATATCCATCACAAAATTAGCGATGGTTATTTCCATCGCAAATATTACCACAAATTAAAAAAAATAAAAAAAATATTTTTGTTAATCGATAGCGATGGAAATATTCATCGCAAAATTAGCGACGGTTATTTCCATCGCAAATATTACCACAAATTAAAAAAAATAAAAAAAATATTTTTGTTAATCGATAGCGATGGAAATATTCATCGCAAAATTAGCAACAGTTATTTTCGTCGCAAATATTAACACAAATTAAAATAAATAAATAAAATTTATTTTCGTTAAACGGTAGCGACAGAAATAACCATTGCAAAATTAACAACGGTTATTTTTCTCGCAAATATTACCACAAATTAAAATAAATAAAAAAATATTATCGTCGAATGGTAGAGACAAAAATATCTGTCGCAAAACTAGTGACAGTTATTTCCATTGCAAATATTACCACAAATTAAAAAAATAAAAATTACTTTTGTTGAACGGTAGCGACGGAAATATCCGTCGTAAAATTAGCAACAGTTATTTCCGTCGCAAATGACTAACTTTGTGTCGCTAATTTGCGACGACCCAATGCCATTGCTAATTCCGCACATTCTTGTAGTGATCAAACTCAATGACGACAACTTTTTGATTTGACAACGGTAGGTTCTTGCCACTGTTCGTGGCTTGAATTTTGAAAAATATATCCATGGCAATGATGTTTCAGAAAAATACACGTTGAAGCAAAATGAAGCAAACAAGATTATGAGTAAAGATTTCCTCTGTTTTGAGCAGCGGGATCAACTATAAATGGCATGGCTCCTAGCAGCGTCTTAAAGTTTATTATGCTTCTGAGACACATACGAAGGACAAGAAACTGAAAGTTCAGTTGCTCATGATCAAGAAAGACAAGACAATAAATGAGTATCTACCCGAAATCAAGTGAATTGTTGACTCTCTTGTTGCTTCTAGCTCTGCAATTTTGGATGAAGATCATATTGAGGCTATCTTGGATGGTCTTCCTCAAGAATTTGTTGCATTTGTCACGTCCTTCGTCTCCAGATTAGATCCATACGCAATTAATGAAATGGAGGCATTACTGCTTGCTCAAGAAGATTTGAGAAGCATTTGTGGTTGAAGTCGTATTCTAGGTCATCTCCTAAGGACCATCATTCAGATAAAGGCTCAAAACATACAACACACACGAAATTGGGGGTTTAGGATTTAGGGTTTAAATTAATAAAAATAGAATTGAGATTAAAGATTAAAAACGGATAAAGACACAGATTAACTTCTTTTCTCAGTTGCAATCAATTCGATCCTCAGTTACAATAGATTGTTTCTATTCCAATTGAATTCCTAGTTTAACTTCGAATTAACTAATTTTCAATTAACTCGTGATTGCCTTAGTTCGATTAAGAATAAAGAATTTTATCAAAATAGGTTCAGAAATTAAGTATATCTAAAGCCTAAGATGACTATAAAAACTGAAAATCATTAAACTCAAATGGTAAGCATCTTGCATGCATCATCTAATCCCTAATCCACAGAATTAAGCAAACTATCAATATGAATCGATTAAGAATACAAAATATAATTCGCATTTAATCATAAATAAGAGAAACAAGATCAGAAGATGAAAGAACACAAGAAGAATAGAAAAAAAAAAAAACAGAAACCTCAAGAACATGATTGCAATATCTCTAGAAAGTTAATCACAAGGTTTAGCCTTCAATGACCGGAAGAACCAAATCAAAACAAAATCAAAAGCAAGGAAGAAGAAAAAAAAATAGAAACTGGATATCGAAAACCCTAGAAGAGAAAAACGAAAACATGGAAAGTGTCATGTGAGTGGTAGGTGTCTCCAATCCGAAAATAACTAACATATATGAAACTCTTTTCAGCCACAAACTCTAAGTGAGATGGACTCAAGTGACAATCTGGCTCATTCACACACAGAAAAAAAATGTGTTTAGTGATATTTGGGGTCCTTGTCCAATTCCTACCATGCACTAATGGGGCAAGATACTATATTGTGTTTCTTGATTCCTTCTCTAAATACACAAGGAATTTTCTAACTACATTCTAAATCTCAAGCTTTTTACGCTTTTCTACAATTTGAATCAAATGCAGAACTTCAACTTGGAACTAAATTGAAATCAATTCAAACTGATAATTGCAAGGAATATTTGAAATTTTCTCGTTATCTAATTGAGCAACTTATTTAACATATGCTTAGCTATTCCCATATTCGTGAGAAAAAATGGATCCCATGAGAAGCAACATAGACATATTGCCGAGACTTGTTTGACTTTCCTTGTTTTAAGCTCTTTACCTTTACATTACTAGGGGGAAGCTTTCCTTAGTGGCAGAACCCTTATTAATTCTTTACCTACACCATCCTTGCACCATATCAATCCTTATGAGCCTCTATTCCATAAACCTCCTGACTATAATTTCTCCAAGGTATTTGGGTATGCTTGCTACCCTTTTTTGTGGCTTTATAATCAACACAAGCTGAATTTTAGATCCCATTTATGTCTCTTCCTTGCTTATAGTGTTCAAAACAAGGGGTGTAAATGCTTATCTCTTATTGGTAAATGCTTTATCTCTAGGCATGTTAAATTTGACGAGTCTCTTTTTCAATATAAAATGCCTTCTAATCCTTTTATTCCCAACTCCCAACTTTCTTTTGCTACATCCTTATCTTATCCCAATCTCATTGTCCACTACTAACAACACTATTCATGTATGAATCTCCTCTTTCTATTACATGATCTTCTGATCAAGGGCAACTCAACATATATTTGATATTCACAAGATCCAAAGCAAGGGTTTTTAAGCCAAAAACATATGCAGCTGTAGTAGCTTCTAGTGATTATGATCGTATAGTTGAGCCATGTTCAATTAAGGAAGATTTGTCCAAACTAGAGTGGTGCAAAGCCATGAAAGAAGAATATGCAGCCTTCATTCAGAACAATACTTAGTGTGGTAGTTCCTCCACCTCAATGCAAAGCCATAGGCTACAAATGGGTGTTCAAGTCTGAGCATAATGTCGATGGTTCTTTTCAAAAGCGTAAAACAAGACTTGTGGTAAAAGGCTTTCATCAAAGAGAAGGGTTTGATTTTACTGACACTTTTAGTCCTATAATTAAACCTATCACTATCAAAGTTGTCCTTACTTTAGGTCTTTGACAAAGACGGAATATTCATCAAATAGAAATAAACAGTTCATTTCTTAATGGAGATCTCCAACAAACTTCCTATATGAAATAACCTCCAAGCTTATCAGCCATACCCAATTTAATTTTCACTTCTATGTAGAAAAGAGTGACACCTCTTTGTTTTTTAAGATTATACCTACTTATACAATGCTCATTTTTATCTATGTGGATGACATTATCATCACTGGCAACTCCCAATCTGAAATTCAAACTCTAATTTTTAGGTTTAATTCTACACTATCCTTCAAACTCTGATTTTACTTGGGATCTAAGTGTAATGTGTTTGTGCATAAGATTTAGCTTTGTAGGGAGGTGATCAAGGAGATCTTACCATACCAAAATTTTGACTCTCAATAGGGCATGAAGTTTCCAAATCCTAGCAAGGAAACCAATCTCCTCTTCTCTGAAATGTGAGTTAGGTGCCAAACGGAGCTTTGTTCACAATTATAAGTTGTATTAGAAGTACATCCACTAGCTACATCTTCACACCACCTCTAGTATTCTTTTGTTGCCTACAAAGTTAAAGAAAAAAAAAAACTTTTTGAGGTTAGTAAGATCTTCCTCCTCCCAACTAAATAGCTCTCACCCATTTAGACCCTCACTCTCATCCATTCTCCCTCTGCTTCACCAAATTAGCAATACAAGTCAATTTATTCACTACGGTAGAATATAATCTAGGGTAACTCTTCTTTAAACTAGGATCTTCCAACCATTACTCTCAAAGACCAATACTCTCTCCATCTCCCACCTTCCTTTCCATTGCATTTTGAAACCAATCCGAGAGAGAATCATTCCTTCAATCAATACTTTTTACATCTCTCCACCAAATAGAGGTAGATGTTAAAGGGCAAATCCCCACTTGCACATTTGGTATCCACTCCCCATATTTTGGCATGAGCATATTGGAAGGTATATTTATGCTTCCAAGAAGATAATTTCTTGAGCATTCAAAGAGCAACATACTATTTTTTATACATATTATTAATACATTTTTTGATCGGCAAAGAAAATATATTAATAATAAAATGACACCTGGGGTGCAATAGTACAACTGACTTCTAGACTTTTATGCATATATTGGGTTGATTATCCAATCATTCACAGAGAAAATACCAGACTTATATTGTACCGTTAGCCACTGTCAACTTTTGATTTGTGCTAGTTCCCCTACCTCTTCCACTTCCTTTAATTTCCCATGAAAACTACATTGTTATGCCACTTCCAAATACTCCAAATAATCCCAAACTTTTGACTGTTTGGAAGACCCATATATTGTAGAAAATGATCCTTACAAGAATATAGTAAAGATATGTGCAATCCTAACCATTTATAAAAGAAGCACCATAATTTATGGGAAAGCTTACATTTAAAGAACAAATGCTTGGTGGACTATATTTCTTCCTTGCACAAACCATATTGCATTTTATTATTATTCAATTGAATATCTTTACTAGATAGGTTGAGTTTAGAAGTAATGCCATTTAAAAGAATCCTCCAACCACACAAAGAGACTTTAAGAAGAGCCAAATTATTCCAAAAAACTTTAAAGAATTGAAAATCAACCGTTTTAGCACAATAAAAACCACATGTTAAGATTTGATTTTTGATCAACATATTTCAGAGACATACTTATTATCTACTAACTATGAATCGAGCTTTATTTAATTTACTTCCTAATCAGACTAACCCCTTTTGATATAGGTCTCTCTTTTCACTTTCCCCAACCCCACACGGCATGTATCAATAGACCCAAAATCAGACTTAGAAACCAATAATGTCACACAATAAGTCTCTAGCTATATAATAATGTCAAATAATCACATTCTCTTTCACACGTACGTATTCATAGTAGGGTTGTCTTTGTCCTTGTAGATTAACATGATATACATCGATACATATTCATAACTGATTCAATATAATTAACCCTGCTTTTGTTTGGATCTTCTTAATTAATCTATACTCAATGTTAAGTATCCTTATTTACTTTGAGGACAGGGTCTATTTTGGGGCTATTCTAAATTTGTCTGTAATGTTTGTTTATTAAATATATATAATGAGTTGGAAGCAAGGAAGAATTTGAATGAAGTGAGTTAGAGTTAGATAGGGTGTGTAGCCGACCAGTGTGCGCAGATCAATGGAAATGTTGGGCGCATATTGGAACTAGTTGTGTTGTTTCATGTATCTATGTCCCTTCCAGCACATCACTTCCACTTCACAACAATATAATATGCTACCTATGCTATGCTGCCTGTCATCTATTCAAGCATTGCTATACATTAAAAAATTTGAAGCGAGAACAAAACTGCCAAGCATGTAAATCAATTGAAACCATGTTGTTCTAGCTCAATCAGTAAATATATGCAGTTACGTTAAATATTTGGAAGAAAAATTTTGTCGCCCGTAACAAATCGTGTTGCATATAATTCAAATACCAGTTAATGTGCCTTGTAGATAATGTTAGTTTAATCATAAAGTTATTTACAAACTAAAAGTGTGAAACACAGTTAATTTGGTATTGTATATATAAGAGTTACTGTTATATTGATTTGTAGATCAATAATAAAAAAAAAAAAAACTTCTCTCTCAAGTCTCTGCTTTTTCTCCTCTGTTTTCATTCTTTGATCGCTATTCCTCTTTGCTTTTAACAGCAGCAAATAGACAAGATTGTGTTCCAACATATTCTTCTACGCCCAGCTCAAGCAGGATTGCCTTCCTTGGTGGAAACCTATGATCTAGAGAAAAAAAAAACATAAAGATAATCTCATAACTATAAAATATCGCCACGTTATTAAAAAATTCTATTAAAAAAGTAAAGATTAAAATTAAAGGAAATATTTTTTAATGACGTCACGATATTCTATTGGTCAGACATAATTGGGAACATGATTTGGGGACATAATTGGAAACATGATTTGGGGACACGTGATTTGAATCTCAACATATATACCTCTTTATATAGTTAAATGTTAATTTTGATGTCGGCCAAAATCATAATATTACAACATACTATTGCAAATCTGACTTTTAATTAGAAGGCAAAATCTGTTTTAATTAAATTTTTTGATATTTAATTAAAATTAAAATTTAATTTAATCAACATATTTAAAAGACTCCATCTTTAATATATAATAGATTATGTTGGTATAACTTTCCTTGTTTCTAATTTTATTCATATTTTTTCTCCTGCAGATGTGACAGATATATTATATATCTATATCTAAGAATATTCTTTTTTTCATGTGAATTCTAATCCATTAAGGATTGCGGTTGTTTTTACTTAGACGTCTTTTCATATTATTTATATATAGTTCTCTCAGTTAAGTTTCGATCTATCACAATTTTGTAAGTTGGATGATATGAATGAATTTATATATAATAACGAGTGGACAGAATTAATTAGAATTTAGAAACAAGTGGAGAGAAGAGTAAAGATTTAAAATTATGCAGAAATAGAAGCATTTTAAGTTTAGAAGATTGGACATACTTGGATAAACAGTTAATCTCTTGTCAATGATTTTCGTTCATTTGGCTATTGCGTTCTGATCTCTTCATTAATTATTAATTATCAATTATATACTAAAATAGTCTCGGACTTTGTATTTTATAAGTCAGTTTAGTTCCTCATGAAATCAGTTATTTTAGTCATTGACTTTCACTATAATTGGCCATTTTAATCTCTGACTTTCACTACATCATTCATTTTAGATCCCGACTTTTAAGGACTAAAATGAATGATGATATAATTCAGAGACTAAACTGACCTGTAAAATATAAAGTCAGAGACTAAAGTAACTTATCCGGACTAAAGTGAATTATTCTCGCAAAATTAGGAACTAAAATGGTACGTCATTCTATTAATTATATATTAAGCTTCCTTTATATTCGTGTTTCACCTATTTAAATCAAGTTATCTGCATGCATCGATGGAGCTGCTTCAGTTATATATAGAAGGTGTTCGTATATATATATATATATATATATATATATGTGCGCGCGCGCTATGAAATCTTATCACGAATGGGTTCAGATTAAATGTTTATAAAAGTATTTAGAAATCATGTAACTTTTTAAAATTTATTATATTTTAATTTCAATCACTCAGTAAAGGATTTAATGACTAAAATTCACTCCTCTTACTCTCATGTAAAATGGATTATGTTTTAATCTCAATAGATATGATCTACATCTATTATCTAATGGGAAAATTATGCACGAAGTTTGAATCAATCAATTTGAAACGCACACGTTTAAATTGTGAACTTTTATGGTCCAATCAAATTATATATATGAGTTTGTTAATGTACACTAATTTATTTTTTAAAAAGGGTACGTTAACAATTATAACTTGAAATTTTAAAATATACTCACATGGTATAGTTTGCTAACACATTTCTTTTATAAAATAAGTGGGTGCACTACAAGAAAAACACACATTTGTGTAGGCTTTTTGAAATTTTAAAATACACTCACATAATATAGTTTGCTAACACACTTCTTTTATAAAATAAGTGGGTGCACTACAAGAAAAACACACATTTGTGTAGGCTTTTCGCCGCCAAAAAATACAAAAAGCCCTCACAAAACTATATCTTTCGTCAGCTTTCCGTTGGCCACGCGGCTACCGGAAAATTTCTCGAAGTAAACAAATTTCCGTCAGTCAATCGACCAACGGAAATTTGGGTGGGCTTAGCCCTCGCAAATCCGACAGAAACAAGCGCCAATTGACCAAATTTGCGTGGGTTTTGCCCTTACAAATCCACACACAATCAGAATGCAATTTTGCGAAGGTCTGACCAACACAAATTTTTATTAAAAAAATTTCACAAATATAGATTAGAGTTGTAGATGAGGAGGAGGGTAAGCAACCCATCTCCATTGTAGTATGCTGATCTGGAATGAAAGGGGAGGAAATATCAACGGAAACCAACACAACACCATATCAAAACCAACCAAAAAAAATTATATGAAATTTCAAAAAAATTACAAAAAAATTATAAAAATGACAAGAAATTACTGAAAATCAAAATCTTAAGAAACAGAACCCTAATCCATAACAAAACACTAATCAAAATTAGAACCCTAAAAAATTGGGAAAAAACGGAAAACAACCTTTTCAAGCTCTTAGTATTCCTCTTCAAGATTCAACATTTCTCAATGTTTAGGGTTTTTCTGACTTCATCTCTATCATTCCATGAGAAATTTTGAGAGAAGAGGGTGAGAAAGTGACAAATCTATAGGTGACAAAGATGATAGGTGAAGAAGATAAGAGTATGGCAGAGAAGAAGAAGAGAGCATGATCGAGAAGAAGAAATCGCGGCGAAGAAGGGGAGAGTGATGACGGTTTGGAGGTAGCAGAGCAGAGAGATGGAGGTGGTGGAGGCTAAGAGTGAGGAAGTGGCTAAGCAGAGAATGGAGGAGGCTTGATTTGGGTCGGTAGGGTTTATGAAAATAGGATTGAAAGATGGAGGAGGCATGATGTCTTGAGGGTTTGAGTGTGAGATTAGATTTGATGGTGTAGAAAAAAGTGAGTGGGATTAAATAAGATCAGATGAAATGATCTAGTGGATCAATTTTATTTTATTTTTTGTGAAAAAAATTGCTTTGCATTGTTTAAACCCAAAATTATCGTGACCAAATTTGCGTGGGCTTTTGGCCATCGTAAATCTCCAATTTTAACATTTTTTTGGCACCATTTTAGATTCATCATCTAGCCGCCAATTGACCAAATTTACGTGGGCTTTTGGCACTCGCAAATCTCCAATTTCGAAATTTTTTGGCACCATTCTGGATTCATTTTCTGGCGGCCAACTAACTAAATTTGCGTGGGTCCGACCCTCGCAAATCTTCAATTTCGCAGTTTTTTGGCACCATTCTGGATTCATTTTTCGGTGGCCAAGCCAATGCAAATTTTACCGTCAGCTAGGCTGCCGTAACTTTGTCCCCTTGTTATTTTATTACACTTCCGTCGATTTTCCGTGGGTTAGGCCGACACAAATTGTATCGGCCATGGGTCCTAGCAAAAGTTTTGCTGCAAAAAGAGCATTTTCTAGTAGTGGTGTACGTTAACAAGCTCTATAAGGGTTTGTTAATGTACACCCACTTGTTTTATAGAAGGAGTGCGTTAGCAAGTTATAACATGATTTTTTAAACTACACCCAAAAGGTGTAAGGTGCTAACGCACTCCTTCTATAAAATAAGTGAGTGTACGTTACCAAACCCAATATATATATATATATATATATATATATATATATATATATATATATATATATATATATATATATATATATATAACAAAAGATAAATTTATGAGTTAAATATGTGTTTAGTCTCATATCTCAATTTGCAAAAAACTACAAAAAAAGTCCTGTTAGTAGAACGAAATTGATCACTAAACTTATTTTTTTTGGTCATTAATTATTTTAGTAACCGAACTAGTGACAAAATGGCTAGCAACGTCACTTTTAGCGACCGACAACCTTACTAATTTGGTTGCTAAATCAATCTATTTTTTGTAGTGATGCATTTAGTCTCTCTTCTTTAAAAATAACTATTTGTTATCCCTCAAAGCTCCTAATTGAAAGACCAAAAATATATTTTTGCCTAAAATGATCATTTATAGTAGACTAAGATTTTTGTGTAAATTAGTTGCATCTAAGGATTGAGTGGACTACGTGGATTAGGAGTTGTATCTTTTACGATAGACTATCAATACAGAAGTCCTTCTCTAGAGATCCATATTAAAAAAGTGTTGAATGAAGTAGATAGGAGTTGTGAACTTTAGCAAAAATTAAAAAGAGGTAGGGGTTCCCTTGTTTGAGCCCTTTGAAGACATGCACCATACCTGAAAGGCTTCCATTGATGAGAATATAAAGAGATCCGCAGAAGAGCATGCTCGTATCCATTTTCTCCACAAAGGATAAAACCCATGTGAAACATCATATAATCGAGAAAACTCCAACTTATATAATCATAGGTTTTCTCGAAATTCGCTTTAAAAACTAAGCACTTCCTCTTTGCCCTTTTAGCTTCATCCACTACCTCACTGTCAGACAAAAACACTGATTGAGATTTTGAGATAATATAATTGTCTTAAGGACTGATTTTAACCTCCTGATTAGGATTTTTGCCACTATCTTATAAAGGCAATCGACCAATGAAATAGGACGAAAATGCTTTAGCTTTTGAGGACAATCTAATTTCAGAATCAAGGTAACAAATGCAGCCATGAATCCCTTCAAGAGTGAGGTATTAAGAAAGAACTGGTGCAGTGGATTCAAGCTTTACTACCTTCACAACTTTTAATTGCATCCTCATCAATTTTCTCCACTTCGAAGGATCTGACCAAAAAAATTGCATAAACTTCCGAGAGATGAGTTTGTTGGTGACTAAACATTTTCAACAAAATAAAATCACACTATTCCTACTTTTCTACAAGTCATTAGGATTTAGAAAAAGAAAAGTGTGAATTTAATTTCACATGCAGATAAAAAAATACAAAATATAAAATTATTACACTTGACAAGTTGGTCAAGTGCTTAGGAGAGTAAAATTTTAGGTGGCATGAATTCTAAAGCCGAAACTTTAATCTATGCGTAAGTATAGTTTAACTCAAAATCAGGGCCGGGCCTTGTGGGGGGCAAGTGGAGCGCGGGCCCACAGGAATAGGGGCCCAAATTATTTTTTTTTTGTCTTATACATATTATAAGAAAGTAAATAAAGAAAGAAACGTGATGCACAAGAAGAAGAGTATGCAAGAAGTCATAATCACAACACAAGTCATTTTTTTACATAATTTTGTCGATTGCATTTAAAAACGTAGACTTATGAGTATTGATAAGATTTTATAATATAAGAAATTTACTTGAAATTTAAAAAAATTTATAAAGAGGAGCCTGTTATTCTTATTTCGCCTAGGACCCTGAATATGTCAGGACTTGTCCTGCTCAAAATATAAAAAAAAAATAAAAATATTTTTGGCTGAGCCTAACTTATTCTCTTTAACAAAGATAAATATAAGTATTTATGAAAGCATTTTTTGAGTTTGGAAACCTTCGCTTTTTGGACCGGAGCATGATCTACTCATCATAAATCATATATTTTTTTTTTTTAAAAAAAAGGCTTAATTAAATTTTTGGTCCCTTAAAAATAGGAATATTCTAAAATTAATCCTTGTATTTTCAAATTTCTAAAATTAGTCCCTATTTAATATAAAATTAATGTATTTAGTCCCTAATCTCGTTTAATTATTTGATAGTTAAACACAGTTTTATGACAAATCCTACGTGGCACATCGAGTAGTTGTTAAAATTTTTGATTTGTCATAAGACTGTGTTTGACTATCAAATAATTAATTAGAATTAGGGACTAAATACATTAATTTTATATTAAATAGAGACTAATTTAAAAAATTTGAAAATACAGAAGCTTAAAAAAAATAGCAAGATCACCTCATTATAACTTTCTAAGGTTAAAAAAAAAAAAAGAACAGAATCACGTACGTTTCAGTCACGGAGAAAAAAAAACGCAATTGCGTACGTTACAGTCACGGAGAGATCGCTGACTTTAGGAAAATGAAATGAATGGGTTATAATCTTTCTTCACACTTACTACTTTCTTTAACCATAAACGCCTTTCTTACGGTGTTCTACAGAAATTACAGTCGTATTATTTAGCTAAATAAGTTGAGTAGTAGTAGTATTTTATAATTTATTGAAGTGGAAAATGTGATTAGATTCCTACATAGAAAAAGATTAATTAAAGTGGTGATGTTTTTTCAACATTTAATTTAATTTTCTTTCTTCCACTTTCCTTTACTCCTTTGTTTCCCCCATGTCTGATACCAAAATCTCTTTCAATCTCTCTCTCTCTCTGCACACCGTCCACTACTTCCTTCAGCTATCTTGTACTCTCTCTCTCTCTTTCTTTCTCTCTATAAAAGCAAAGGTAACTAGCCTTCAACAGTTCCCACTCACTTTTTATTTTCCCTTCCTTCCTTCCTCCGATCCCTGCCATGGCTGATTACCCTTTCTCTAATAATTTCTTCTTCTCATCATCTTCTTCTTCATCAAATTCCTCCTCCTCCTCACCTTTCTTCCATCAATTCCACCACCATTTTCCCTCTTCTAATTTCCACCCTTCTCCAAACATCAACAATCCCTATGTTTTCCACTACCCTCCTTCTTCCCCTCCCTTGAGAGAGGAGCTTCCTCTCCTAAGGCTAAGTCCACCAAGGCAAAACAACAATATTGAAGAAGAAGAGGAGCCTTGCACTACCACTAATTCCATAAATGTTGTGGACGAGAGGTCGCGAAAGGGTATAAGCGTCTTTCCAAAAGTGGAAGGACGCCAAGTAGAGGAAGAAGATGAGGAAGAAGACGATAATAGTGTGACCGTTGCACTTCATATAGGGTTGCCTAGCCCTAGTGCTGCTGAGATGGCGTCTCTTCTCTCTTCTTCTAACTCTAATTCTAATTATTCGAATAATAACGATAACAACAACAATAATAATAAAGAAGAGGGAGGAGAAGGAGAAGGAGAAGATAATTACGGAGGGTTTTTGGTGAATAGGTTGAACAAAGGGCAGTACTGGATCCCAACACCTTCTCAGATTCTCATTGGTCCTACTCAATTCTCTTGCCCTGTTTGCTGCAAAACCTTCAACAGATACAACAACATGCAGGTCAGCAACATCATATCTTCTTCCTTCTTCCTTAAAGGAAATAAAAAAGAAAAAAGAAATTAAAAATTTCCTTTCTGAGCTTCTGCTTCCCCTTTCTGTCTACAACTTTTCTTCCCTGATTTGAACCGCTAACGGTTCTTTCATGCTTGGATGCAAACAGGAAAACATAATTGCTCTATCTTTTCAATCTATGCTACCTACATACTTCTCTTCTGCTTTTCCTTTTTTAAATTTTCATTCCATTTTTTATTTTCTCAAAAATTGAAGTTTTTTATACAGCATCATAAGATCTATGTAACCGATCGACTGTGCTAACAACAACAACATCGAGTCTTATTTTACCTAGCTAAGATACATACTGAGATCATATTTTTGTTGTTCCAGTGTTAGATTATTTTTTTTCAGAAAAAAATCAAGTAATTAATTTTATAATTTTTTGCATGGTGATCAAAATTTGTTTTTTTTTTTAATTTTTTTTTTTTGCCTGATTGAGACTGAGACTGGGGATGAGTACCAAACTGACTTTCCTTTTCGTTGATTAAACAAGTCGACCAATGTTCCTTGTGCCTTTCATGAGTACATTGAAGTCTGTGCTTGCTTTCCTACTTACCTAGCTACCTATTATTTCTTTTTTTTTCTTTTTTTTTTTTACAATTTTCTCTATCTTCTATCTATGGAACTGAAAATTTTGCAGTGTTTTCTTCCAGATCCATCAGAATAACATAAGAAGAAGAAGTTTTCTGTAACAAAAAAAAAAAAAATAGAAGTCTTACACCAAACACACCTTTCTCTTCATTTGCGGCCCTTTCCTCTGAAATCTAATTAACATACATAACTAGGCCTACCTTACCTCATCTCTCTTTCCCAATAATTTTTCTTTTTCTTTTTTATTTATTTATTTATATATCTCTTTCCCTATACCTTCCAAATTTGCCTATCCTTTTTTTTTCCATTGCAAATAAAAATGGAAAAAGTTTGGAGTACTCCCCTAAATTTCATCAAATTTTATTAGCTTTTTCATTTTCATCACAAATTAAAGATAACCCTTTTGCTGTTCATTTGTTATAGATCATACATATCTTCCACCATAGAACTGAACATCATACAAGGTGAAGCTGGTTAAAATCACACAGTATGATTATTGTGTGCGCATTATTGTAACACAATCACAACTGCAATTCGATTACAACTGCAATTTAAATCCTTTTTAACTGAGTAGTATATCAAATGTGCACAATTGCTAAGTCAATTCAATCATTATAGAATAATAAAATCCAAGCACCAAAGTTTAATTATAACTACTATTTATTAATACATCATGCGACCAAGCTATATAGCTCAGCTGGTGAACACATAAAAACAAGCATGTATATTATCCAGATTCAATCACCGGTTATTATACTAACCCTAATTAATTATTACAGATGCATATGTGGGGACACGGATCACAATACAGAAAGGGTCCAGAATCCCTAAGAGGAACTCAACCAACAGGAATGCTAAGACTTCCATGCTATTGCTGCTCTCCTGGGTGCAGGAACAACATAGACCATCCGCGCGCGAAGCCGCTGAAGGATTTCAGAACACTGCAGACTCACTATAAGCGGAAGCACGGGATAAAACCCTTCATGTGCCGGAAATGTGGGAAGGCCTTCGCCGTCCGGGGAGACTGGCGAACGCACGAGAAGAATTGTGGGAAGCTTTGGTATTGCATTTGTGGATCTGATTTCAAGCACAAGAGATCCTTGAAAGATCATATTAAGGCCTTTGGGAGTGGACATGCTGCTTATGGGATTGATGGCTTTGAAGAAGATGATGAACCAGCTTCCGAAGTTGAACAAGATAATGATTCTACCACTCAGTAATGGGTTTATAATTTTATATATATAATGTGAATTATATTATTATTATTATCTTAATTAATTAGAATTAATTCTTAGTTGTTTTGTGATCAAATGAATTGGGGATTATTAGTAGTAGTATATTATGAAGCCATATATATATATGGTGGCTTCCTCTTTCAATTAAAAATTATTATATATATAAGTTCCAAGTTAATTAATTAATTTCCTTCGATTCAAATTTCAAAGCCAACCTTTTCTTCCCTTCTGTATTAGGAGTACATTCACTATTTAATGTACTCTTAATATTCTGTTTCAATGTATATTAGTCTCTTTCTTAGTTTTTTAATATGTGAAATGCATTTACATGAAGTTTAGCTAAAGAAATTTCACTTAAAATGATGAATATGTTAGGTGCTATAATTTCTTTGAAGTTATTTTGTGTTTTTTTTTTTTTTTTTGAGTATCTTAACCCAAATGTCAATTGATTTTGCTATTTGGATCATAATGTCTCTTTACTGTTATACTACGCTCCATTTGGTTTGAATATTTGTTTAGTTATTAGGAGACTTGATGATATACTTTCTCTGATTCTCTCTATATATAAATTATTTTTAATTGAATTATCAAAACTAAGAAATAATAATTAAGTTATTATTTTGTCTAAAAACATAATTTCTTTTAATATCTCTAGTGTTAATTGCATCATTAAAAAATTATAAAAAAGGTAAAAATAAAAATTATTCCATTAATGTGTTAATTACTACCTTATATTAAAGACTGATTTTTTTAAAAAGGTGATTCATATATATAGGATCTTAGGAATATATGATGAGAAACACTTGGCAGATTGAATTTGTGTTTTGGCGTGTATATGCATGACATTGCGGATGAATTCATTAGTATTACTTTGAATTGATTATATTTGGATTCTATCTTTTGCAACAGGATATTTAATTTATAGCTCGAGTTAATTGATTAGGTTTTCCTAATGATGAAAGTTGAAGAATCTCTTCTCTAGTTCTATTTTATTGATTTATTCTACATATCTTTTACATACAATATATATGCAGTGGCCAGTGTGGGTTCATTTAGATGAGAAATTGTATTTAATTTTATCCGATATATGTGGAATCTTGCTTTGAATTTCTATATATGCTTCTGTATCTCCCAGGTGTCTTAATTTTAATTAATTAATTAATTAATATATATTAAAACTATTCTTCTGTATGTCTCAGTCGTGTAGCTTAGTTGGTGAGTACATGAGGACATGCGTGTATGAGTACGGAGTTTGATATGTGTGTGAGTACAAGGTTCGATTCTCGGTTCTACTAATTTCTTCTGTATTTTACTCATGTATAAATGTATATTTATACTTGAACAAATCGAGGTTTATCCTGTTTTTGAACAGGAAAAAAAAGCAGTCAATAAGAAGAAAAGTAAATTTTTTTCCCTTCTTTTAATTTTAATTTTCACCTATCTCTTTCTCTGTGTAATTCAGAAGAAGAATCAGAAGTATTGTTAGCTGGAACTCTTCAAACTTTGAGGGATATTACTGTGCATGAACAAGTATTACCTGTGGGGCATTTTCATGGTCGATATTTAACTTTATTTTGCATTAATTGTTAATCGACAATAATCTAATAATTGAGTCAGTAGTAAAAATTAAATGTTGCATACATAATAACTTACATGAATTAATTATTATATTATAAATTCAAATCTCGTAATCATTAGTGGTACTTACAAAAATTTAATCCACTAATTGTCCTAAAATGTTAAAGTGAAGAGTACTTGTACGTGATTGTGATTATGGATGGGAGAAGAGGGTAGTTATGAGGGTTCAAAATCTGTATATATGTAATTTTTTCATCACCGTACATAATTGATTTTTAACCATATTATAAAAAAAAGATGATCGTTGTATTTGCAGTATTTTTTATAAATATTGTATAAATATAATGTTACTAAAATGTTTAAGTAACAATTTAAAAATATTACTAAATTATTAAAAATATTGTATTTTTTATTTGCAACAATTTTTATAAATACGGTATAAAAATTATGTTAAAAGTCAATTATGTTATGGTGTGTACATTATACAAGGGCAAAGCTACCAAAATTTTGTTGCGAAAAAAAAACTATTAACATAAATATGTAATTTCTTAAATTATAAGTAAAAATTACTAACACTTTAAGTAATTGGTACCTCAAAATTTTGATTTATTTAGTATCTTATATTTGGCTTTTCAAAAAATTTTGAGCTAGTTCCGCTCATGATATTAAAGTAAAATATCAACATTAACAAAGTTCAGCAACATTGGTAAATAGATGTACTCAGCCTCTAAAGAATTTGATCCTTGACCGTCGGTTGGAAATACCCTTAATCCACACAAAACCAAAAGAATCTTTTGATGAATAAAATTTATGTTTTATTTTTGGACCATCCAAGACCCAGTCTCGGCCAAGCCGACCACCACTTCAAGCCTCCTTCAACCAAGGCTTCAAGGCTTGCGGAGTTGGTGGACTATTCATGCCGACCTGATTTCCAAGACCGACCTCGAAACTACTCGCCACAGATTGATTCCCAACGGTTGACTTAGTATCCATCAGACCCGACAAGTCAGGGGGACAAAGATCATGAATCAAGTAATCAGGATTCAATCAAGGATGTCCTAATCAAAGACCAAAATATCAGGAGATACTTTCCTAACTTAGAATGAACCTAGACACTAGGAAGCTCAGGCCCAAACTTTATAAAAGGTTAGGAGACAGTCCTTTATAGGTATGCTCACAGTAAACACCACAGTTCTTATTAGGATTCACGCACCAGAATATCACCACCGTCGGGACTCGAAGCTGTGAGTGAACAATTTTTATATAAAAAAAGAAATTGATGTTTTTTTTTTTAAAAAAAAATTATGTTTTACCCTTTAATTATACAGTTAATATTTTTTTTTTATCTTTTGTTCGGTAAACATGTTTTTACGGTTAATTGTAGGAGATGAGAATAATAATAGAGAATAGATAGGCTTTTTGACACTGTGAAACTGAAAGACACGTCAGCTTTTATGTTTTGGGGGAGCCCCTTTTAATTTGCTTTGGATAGTGGGAATTGAAATCAAACAAGTTTGATATATATAGATGGAAATAATAATAATAATAATAATTCACATTTCACCCCCTTACTCGGAAAATAATTGACGAAAGCAAATCATTAGTTTTTTTTTTTAAATACAAATATATATTATAATTAATAAAGTGGTAGGAGGGATATTATGATTATCATTGATGAAAAGATATATGGGTAGCATCGCATCGGTGATATGATAATATTATGAATGGTCCCAGACCCAGTTGTAGTCTCATGAAATTTGCAACAAGGTAGATAGATACACATATATAGTACTGCTACTACTACTACTGCAATTTTTGAAGTGGATGATCTCGTTTGCAGCTTTGAGTAGAGAGAATGGGCAAAAGGTGATGAGTTAGAGAGAGAGATGAAAATTACTCAGACTGCTACAAACGGTGTGGAGCCCCAAGTGGGGTTGTTGGTTGGACAATTGGTAACATACATGGATGCCCCCTACACTCCATACATTACACTACACTACAGTACACTACTTATTGGTGAGTAGTATAAACCCATTTATTTCACTTCAATTTATTGTATTCAAAGTCATATTTAAATATTACTCACTCCGTTATTGTAAGATGTTTTTAATTAATATTACATGAATCAATAAAAATAGTTAAGTTTAGTTAATTTTATTGATTTTTTTAAAAAAAATATTGCACACTAATTTTATTCCTCATTAAACATTATGCTAACCAATTACAAATTGAAGAGTATAAACAGTCAATGCATTTAATAAGGATAAATAAGAAAATAAGTAATAAATACTTCATAGAAATTATAAAATCTCTTATAAAAAGGAACATCTGAATCTTCTAAAAGACATCTTATAAATAAGAATGGAGGGAGTAGTAATTATTAATTTGATAAAAAAAATAAGAAGCTTGAAGCATTTAGAAGTCCAAAATAAGACGGGTAATGTAATGTGCTGGTTTTAACTAGGATTCTAGTTCGACAATTCAAACCTCCTCTACCATTAAAGTTTTGAGATTTTGGGGGTTGGTGATATGTCCTCATCTCATCCAATTAAGACCGTAGAGACCCAAGAACTCTGGAACTTTGCATTTATGGAGGACCAATGCATTAATTACCATCAATAAGCTACAATCGAGCACTAACGTCGAAGATTCTACTCTCCCTCAAATGCACCTTAATAAAGTTGACTTTAGAGTAGCGTGGAGCTATAAATACCCCTTTTCTATGCCTTTGTAACACATGCTCAATGTAAGCGATGGCTTTCCACCGGAGCTGGGACTTGGAAGACTTGAGTTGACATCTTTTAATGTCGTAGACAATCTAGGAATGGAAAAAAGTCATAGTAAGGCTGGTTGAATGTCCTTCTTGACTCAAGTAAAATTTAAAGCCTTCGACGATCAAGGGATGGAAAAGGTTCTTGTCAGGTAGTTTGAGTGTCCCTCGTGACTTAGGTAAAATTTGAAGCCCTAAACGATCTAGGCAAGAAAAAGTCCTAATCAAAGACTGTCTTGCTTTTCTTGAGGATTATGTGGGCGCAAGAGAAGACTTAATCAATCCGACTACAAAATCCTCTATTTACCTAGGCACTTAATAAATTGAAAAGTCTTAATCGACTGAGGCACTTATTTCAATTTTGATCTTAACTTGCTTATTAAGAAATTTTGAGTTGCATTGCAATGTGAACTCCCCCCTCAATACTCGATCTTGATTTGAAATCACATTCGGGCAAAGACAAATAGAAACCATACAAGTTAAGCAGGGGGCACATCTTATTCTCCTCCTATGTCTTCCTTTGGCACTAAATCTCCACCCTTAATATCCATCTCCATAGACAACTTGGTCTACTCAGCAACAAAAAAATAAGAGATTCACTTACTGCAGTGTTCATGAAAACCCTTCGTCATGAGGCATGATGACCTCCTCTTCAAATCCCGAGTCGCGATAACGGAACGCTCTCAAAACAGTCACAACTCTTTCAACTTGACTAATGAAGAAATAAAATTGATATTTATAGCCGTATAGAAAATTAATGTAACTCCATGGGTGTTTACCAATAAGTGGGAAATATCATTTGTTACACATTTCATTAATTGCATCTGTTTTGTCTTAAGTTATGGAGTCTTTGCAAGTACACCACCCATTGTCATGTTGTTGTTGGATCTCGACAATCCTCCATTTTATCCGATGAGCTACCCCTGTAGGTATGTCACCTCTATTTGGTCAAGCCACTTTAGCCAAGATGTTCGCAAAAAAAAAAAAAGGAAAAAAAACATCTTCAACCAAGACTTCGAAACTTTTGGACTAGTGTAATGTCCCGGCTTCAACCGAGATCCTAGCTCAACAATTTAAGGCTCTTTAACTTAGGCTTTGAGACTTGTGGAGCTAGTGTAATGTTTTAGCTTTAACCAAAATCCTAGCTCAACAATTTAAGCCTCTTCAGCCCAGGCTTTAAAACTTGCAGGTTTAATTGGTGTAATGTCCCGGCTTTAACTCGGATCCTAGCTCAACAATTTAAGCCTCTTCAGCCAAGATTTGTGGGGACGGTGTAATGTCCTAACTTTAAGCTTGATCCTAGCTCAACAATTCAAGCTTATTGAGTTAAGGCTTCTTGACTTGTGGGGCTGGCGTTATGTCCCGACCTCATCCTAGTTATAATCAAGTTACAATCCAGTATTAATGTACAAGATTCTCTTTTATCTAGGATGCACCTAGACAAAGTTAAATCCAAAGTATCGTGAAAGTATAAATAACATATATTCCCATTTTTTTAATGCATGCTCACGGTAAACATCAAGCTCTTATCAGAATTCAGACGACGACTTGCTACTGGGTCAAAACCCAAGAGACATGAGTGAACTTGTGAAACATGTATTTAATTAGTGTATTTTATTTGTGAGATGTTGGTGTAAGTCTTATTTACATCCTAAAAATTTTAATAAAAAAAAAAATCAGTATTTGAATAACATTTTAATAAAAAGATAATTAGGAAGTGGGTTGTAGATGTAGACGCAGGTCTGATGGATAAACTGTAGAGTGAAACGACATTTCGATCGCCAATTTGACCATTATCTCTCTCTCTCTCTTTCTCTCTGCGTTTGCAGGTGCAGCCTTCTATCCTTATATACTTACATACAACACTATGCTGTGCCTCTACGTATTACGTCTCTCTCTCTCTCTCTCTATATATATATATACACATCCACACTACTAGTAATAAGAGTGACAAATTAATCAAAACAACAAACAGAACGTAACCCAGAAAAACTAAATCAAACATCTTCTGCCCCGCACCATGCTTCAATTATTACCTTCTCTTTCTCTTCACAACGTAACCATTAATGGCCTTTTGTGTAAAATCATGCTCTCTTCATCACTTCATTAACTTATTCAATTTGATTAATTGAAGTTGGATTGGATTGAATCCTGTTAGTTAATATATATATATTTTTTTTGTCAAATTCAATCCGAACAGACTCTAATTGGAGCAATTCAAGTGATCAGGTTGAATTTAATTGTTTACTTTTTATAGTTTTTTATAAAAAAAAATGTAAACAAAAAATTTCAAAATAAATATATTTTTATATAATTGTAATAGAAATAATAATAAAATAAAAATATATTTACATAAAAAAATTAAATACAATAAAAATTTTATAGAAAAAAAATTCAAAAAGTGTATAGTCTAGTTGGTTGCATTGATTGAATTTGACAATACTTATTCTGATTAGCTCGGATTTTGTATTTTAAAATTCAATTTAATTAATTTTCTGTAATGAGAATTCTTGTGGTAGTATATGATGATTTTATATATTATATATTTTTGAAAACTAAAGCAGAGTCGGATGGTAGAGGAAGCGCATGTGGGGTTAGTGAAGAGAAGAGAAGAGGGGAAACGGTAACTAATTAAAGGAAGCATTTATTCACAATCAATATATCTCACCCCATTGTTCTGGACACCAACCCTACCACAATACTAGTACTATTCTCTCTCTCTTGGCACATGAGACTCTACATGGTTTTTAGTCTACTCAAGTGAAAAATATTTTTTAAATCAAAAATATTTATATTGTAGTAGGACTAATTATGGGTCTCTATTTTTTTTTTGTTTATACAGAAAAATAAATTAATTAGAGATTGAACCTGTATACTCAGATACGCATCTTCTTATATGGTCACTAACCGAGCAACCGAGCTATATTACTGGAACAATTAGAGTATCTTTGATTCAGTTATTTTTTTTAAATTTTTTAAAATTGTACTATAAAATAATTTTTCGAGAATAGTTTTGAAAAACAGAAGGATGGATTTTTAATGTAAATTTGTATGCAAATTTTGAAAATAGAAATAAATTTTTTAAATATTTTTAAAAATTAAAAAACACATTTGTTCCCAAAAATTGTTTTCAAAAACTAGTTTGCCACGTAAGTTTTTAAATTTCCTGTAAAAATACGAAACAAACAAGCCCTATCTCTCTCAGTAGGAGTTTTTTTCATCCATAATGACTTAAATCTGAGATATTTTACTAGCGGAACAAAGATATACTAGTGAGTGTGTGGTTCATATGGGATATAATAATAAATTAGCACTTTATTCCTAACTTTGTCAAGAAAGGGCATTTTACTTTCTAATTTTATCAAAATTCATTTTTAGCCCCGGGTAAAATGTCATTCAACTTAGTATAGTAAAGAACAATAGGGATTGATTTTTATATAAAGTCAACGACTATTATTACAATCAATTTTTTTATAAAATCAACGATTATTATTACTGATTTTGAAAAGTCAAGCACCGATTAAAACTTAATTTAGTTAAGGATGAAAATTAAAATGATGACTACAGAGTCAGAAATCAAAACGCTAGTACTTATTTGATTTATTTGTGTCTCTCACCATCATCTTTATTTTGTGTGTGTGTGTGTGGCATTTGTGCTTTTATGGCAAGTCTCTATCCTAAATCCACCCCATACCCCCAATATGCCCTGCAGTGTGATTACACACTACCAAGCTGCCATCCACAATCATCATCATCCCTCTATTTCATTTTTTTTCAAAAGAAACGTTAACATTAGAATATAATATATAGAATAATGAAGAATAATTAAAATTAATTATAAGTACGTAACGTATGTATGTATATAAATCCATGCATGTTAATTAGATAGAATTGATGACAATTATTCTTGACCTAAATTAATTTGGATTCGCTATATCTATCTAACTATCTATAAATATTAGGTTGTATAATCCCAAGATTCTCCTCCCATTTAATTGAATTTGTTAGTAGTATTTCTTTAATATAATTTCTAGGAATAAATTAAAATAAATTGAAGTATATTTTTAGAGGATTAGGAGGGAGATTTGCATGATAAATCGTGCCGATGAACATGTAAAAAGGAGACCAAACAATGGAACACGCAAGAATATGTTTATATGTGGTATTCCCCCTTTTGCATTCATATTCCAATACAGTAGGGACAACTTTGTCTCCCTTGGCTCGAATAACGTAACTACCTCTTTTTTTTTATTATCATTTTATTTTATAATATCTTTAATTTTGAATTTTGAATACTACTACTAATAACAAGTTACTCAAACTATACCGGACACGGGAAATTAAAAAATTCCCTTTTCATATATATAGTGCCAAACAAAATAATAATAAAATAAAGGCCTCTTTTTGGTAGTTGTATATATACAGTAGTATATGTAAGTCAGTGCTTATTTAATTAATTATATTAAGCTTCACAAAGAAGGCGTTATAATACTAAAGTATTCAACAATTTGAGTTTTAATAATTACTAGTTAACATTAGTATACTGCTCGAACTTGAGATCATCATGCACTTTACAATAAAGAATAAAAACAATATCCTTAATTATATGAAAATTTAATTATACTAATAACTCATGTGTTAAGATTCTATATTGTGTCACGAACATGGGTGTTCATCGAATCAAGTAATCCGACAAACTCGACGTACTAAACCAACCCAACTTAGTAAATGGTCCAACCAATCACGATCGAGGAAAACCCAAACCAAACCTTATAAATCCATGATAATTGATTTGGGTGTTAGTTTCAAAAATTTTGAGCTCAACGACCCGATGACAAACCCAATAGACTTATTGTGTGGAGTCCACGAGAAGAACACAATATAGAGAGATACCTAGCTAGGAGGCGATGCTGGTGAAGTCCACGGGAAAAATCCGGTCTTTGAGTGTTCCGACAGCACTCCAACATCGCGGGAGGTGGGGAGACCTATATAGGCTCCGATGCTTAAGTTAGTATGAGGTATAAATGGAGAGTAAGCAGTATATTAATGCATACCTTAAAGATCAATAATGATGCTTATTAATAGTATGTAAATAAGGATAGGGTTTCGTTTCCAATTGAGCCTGAACCCAGTGCTTGGACCAAGATCTTAGTCCACAACAAGACCGGATCAAATAATTTATTTTTTTAATACCCTAACCTAATTAGTAAGCAGAGTCATAGAACGTGAATGAAAGACAAGAGTCTGTGACTCATGCATGTTTCAACGTTGAGACAGTGAGAGTGTGAGACATAGCCTCCATCTCCAACCTTCACACCCTCAATCATCAAAGACGATAACAACGCGACAGACCACTGGCTCAACTTGTGTAGGATAAGAAAAAAATGCGAAAACACATGACCACATACAAAGGGGACACATATGTTACTGAACCTTTGCGTCTACTATAGAACTACCACGCTAGCTACATAGCGTTCAAGGAAGAGAACAACCTCATTTTCTCTTAAGAAGCTTCACCTATATTCCTGTGTAATCCTCAACTGAGTAGTGAGTATTAAGTGAAAGATCCTTAAAATATACATTTTTATTTAACCGGATAACTCGATAATCCAACTTAAATCAACCCATTGTTGTTCTAAGTGATTTGGTTCGAATTATAAATTGTTTTTTTGGCACAAATCTGAACCAAACCAACGTATATTATTTTTATCGATTCGAGTATCAGGTGACCCCAAAATCGAATCAACCCAACCCATAAACACCCCTAGCCACGGAGCATTTATAAAGTCTTAAACATTTATTCCCTTGAGCTAATATTTGAGATTGAGCTAAACTCAGGTTCTAATTAGTGAAAGTATTATTAAAAGATACAAGTATTCTCACAATTTTCAAACCACAAAATTAATGTAGTCTCATTGTACCATAATTGATTATTAGCAACATTTGAAAAAAATTACTAAAGAGCGTTATAAAATCATAAAAAATGTTACCTTTGCTCATTGACAACATTTTTACCAAATATTATACAAAGGCATGTTGATAAAATGTTTTAGCAACGTTCGAAAAATATTGTCAAATCATTAAAAAATATCTTTTAGCATTTATAAAGTCAATGTTGCTAAATATCAATAATGTAGTAGTGTCTACCTATCAACTTAATATTAAATGTGTATATATATATTAATTAATGACTTAGTAAATAAAAATTAAAAGAAAATAAAAAGGAGTATAATATAAAATAAGTATAAAACCCATGTTACCATAATGAGACGGTAACAATCCCTTATTAATATATTAATAAATAAAAGTTAAAACTAAAATGAGGATATGAAAGAGGAGATGAGAATCCTTGATCTTTCCAATGTAGAACTTTTTTAATATATACGATTTTAAGACTATTTTTCTCCATATTTATTTATTTATTTTTATTTAATTTTTTCAAAACGCCCAATCTTAATTGGTATTCCTAGTATCGATGACACATATAAATAAATAAATAAGTAAATAAAAAATGAAACTCATGATGTGTGATTTCAGATGTTAAAACATAAGGACATAATCCACTCTCTTATTATATAGTAGAAAGAGAGCATAAAAATGGTGGTAAGATGAGTTGACAATGCTTGATCTTTTTGATGTGTGATTTCTTTAATATAATTAAGATCCACTTCAAGACATTTTTTTTCCCATTAATCTTTTACTATCTCCGATCCTTTTTATAACAAATATTGGACATATTTTATATATATTAATAAAATATAAAAAATTATATTCTTTTAAATTAATGGTGTGAGAAAATTATTAAAATATTCATGCAGTTAATGCATCAACTTGTATGAAAAATAGTGAGTGCCCATAATAAATTAAGGATAACAAAATATTTTTACCCTTTCTAAGCCATTAATATGCCTAGAAACTCAGTCTCTTATAAAAAAGACTAACAAAAATTCTCTTTTTCGTCACTTATAAAAAAGGATCACAGGTTGTATAATTTAATTTTTTAAATTAAATTAATAATTACCCGAACTTAATTTGTGATCACCATGTCGATGAGGCATATATATAAATATAATACGACACATTGTTTTATCCAAAAAAAAAATGACATTGTATATATGTGGAGATGGAGAAGCTTGGGGTTAACATTTTGTAAATTTATATTGCCTAAATTATATTAGTGAATTATTTTTTATAAAAAAATATGACTAATTAAGTAACTTTACCTTATTGATTCATTTAGATATGCAACCAATGAGAATAAGATGAAAAGGTAATGCATGAACGTCATAATCCACAAAAACTATATCTGCATGTTTTGTGAATTATATTTAATTTATTTGTTTTTAATGAAATGATTACCATGCCTTCGTGTAGGAACAAATTAACAAAATATATGATCCTTTAAATAAATGGACCACTCTAAGAAGGCTAATTTGAGGTACTTTTGATCCTCCTCAAAGTAGATGAGACAACTTTGCTAATGAGGCCCCAATCGAAAAAAAAAAAAAAACAAGAAAAGAAAAAGTGAAAAAAGGCAAAAATAATTTTGACCCATAATCACCATGATTACTACTTTAAAACAAATAAATTTTTACGTATATATAATACATAAAAAAACACGAATTTATTAATTAAATTAAAATATATGCAAATGATGAAGTACAAAGCAAAAGGAAACACATAAATCCTTCTTTTGGATTGTACCCAAGAGAACTAAGTTTCCGTTTGTTTATTTATTTATTTATTTCTATTAAATCTAATTTTGTTAATAATCTTTATCCAAATGACATATGCTTGGCTTCTTTGATGCTTAGTGCTTCCCCAAGTTGTGGGTAATGGGTATTTTTTGTTTGGGGAATATACAGAAAAACTTCAACAAGAAGTAAGAGACCATACTTCCACAAAACACACTCACCCAAACAGTAAACATACCATATAACGCCAAACGGTTGATTAAGTGGAGCATAACAACGCGTTATCGATAAATCGTAGTTTCAAGTTCGCACTTGTCGCCGAGAATTTGTAGTTCGAGTGGCATAAGGAAAAGCTTTTGGAGCTCAAGGAGCAAGGTTTGATCTTTGATGGAGTAGATTTATGAGTAGTGTAGTGTGGGTGTGTGTTTAGCCGAGAAAAATTAAAAAAAGTTCGCACTTGTCTTTTTGGTGAAATAAAAATAAATATTTTTATAAGTGCATTTTGAGTTGACAAGTGAGCAATAGCTCACATGATCATGTATCAAGCTTTTAAGGTTTGGGAGTTGGAGGTTCAAAATTCGAACCTTGATGATGGCGATTTAGTTAATTTTTGCACTAGCGAATAAATGTGCAATTAGCAATTATTACCAAATAAATATGTTAATATAAATATTTGATATATACTAACGGTTGTTATTCTAATAGAAGCAAAGAAAAACCGTTAATAAAATTAATATGCATATATGTTAAAAATTTTACAACACATATCCAGCACGAATAGGCACCCTATGCCCCAGTCTTAGTACACCTGCACTCTTCAAAGCAAATAATTAAATTAAACATCACAACACTCTAACACAAGAATATAAGAAAAAATAGACTTATTAAATCTATTATACAGTCTTAACTCTCCTTGTCAACTCGAGCAACGTGAGACTTCTTTCATGTTCTGTCAGGACAATGTAAAACTTAGCTAAAGATGAATTTTTTTCAAACAATTATAATATTTTTTTAAGGTGTTACCTTTTCTTTTTGCTCAAGGTGAGGACTATAGTAGTGATTAATAAAGCTAAGATTGTGTTTGACGTTCATGCCCACCATGGAATCAGATAGGTATAAATCTAATCTAATTATTTTATTTAATTAATTTGGGTCATGGATGTAATCAATTAGGTCTTGATACTATTTGAGATATATAGAAAAAAATAAATAATCAAACAAAAGTTAAAGAAAGCCGCAGGTAAGTGCATCATGAGCAAGCAAACCCACACGAACAATAACATTTCAAAAGTACTCTCAAAGCTTTGAAAAGCATCACATATAGATATCCTTATTCTTGTAGTGTTCTAGTAACTGAATAAGCAAGTTTTATTGACTAATTTTAATTGTTATTTATGTTTTATTTTAGTCACTAATGTAGTCATTAATATATTTAGCAACGATTAATTTTAAAAAAATACTACTTTTGGAATGAGAAATAAGGAAAAAAAAAAAGCTTTAATTTGAGATTGTTAAGGTGTGTTTGAGAACGATTATTGTCCAACATATGTTTTGGTTAATTATATTTTATACTTATAAAAGTTTTTTATTATTTTTTTAACAAAGAAAAAAGTTTTTTTTTCCTTCAGCTAAAAATTGGACATTGTTTCAAAAAAACTTCAAAATCGCTTTTTAGAGCTTAAAATTATATTAAAAATTGCTTCTCACAGTAAATATATCCAAACAAAAATCGATTATGTTTCAAATAAGAGATTTTTTTTTACAGCTTATTTTCACAATTAATTACAACTAATCTAAACATACTCTTAGTCTAATACTTTTACCTTGTTTAATACTAGTATTCCTAATATCTTACTTTTTTTAATGTGTAAATTAATTTTTTTTAAATTTTGTTTATATTTCATTCAGGAGAGAGTATTTAGCAACAAGAAAGCAAGTTTAGCTGCCAATGCTTTTACTTTTAGTCACCAAATTTATTTCTTTGTTGTTCCATTAACCCAAATTAAATGGGTTCATTATATATAAAACCCAAAAAAGAAGGAAAAAAACAAAAGAACTCAAGTTTTGGTCCCCAAAACTCATAGTGTCTTCAGTTTCATTATCCCTTATTAACTACTTGATATCACTAAATTAATATAATTGAGTGATTATCTAGAGGGATGAAATCTTAGTGACAATTAGTGTTGTTACATCTTACATCTCATCATTTTTCTATCTTAGACATACATGACTAAACTTTATTGGTTAAGCCTGGCTTGTTTGATTTCCCTATATCATTCAACCTTATTAGCTTCATTATTCATTACAAATAAATTGTCATTTATTAACGATTTCTTTGTTTATGTTAGAATAGCCACGGTTAGTATAGACTTTTTTTAACGAAATTTACTCTTACTATAGCCATAAAAAAGTCTTTACTAATAGTATACAAAGTGCTAATATATATCAAATATCTATACTAACAAATTTATTTATTAGTAATTGCATGCATATTTATCTGTTAGTACAAAATTATATAATTATACTAGCTAGTCATTTTCGTTAGACAAAGTATATATTAATAATGACTATTTTTTAACAGAAAAAAAAAAAGTTAATAAATTGCAATGAAAAGACTTTATTAAAAAACGTTGTATTAACTTCGTGTTCGTGATGATATTTTTATCTAAAAAGAAATTAGATTTCGGATGTGAGTAGGATACCATTCCTAAAAAAATAAAAAAAAATCTCCAAAACCAGTGAGAATCTTTATTAAAGGTATGCATGGAAAGACTTCTAACAGGGTTACGTTAGTTATAATTTTTTTATAATTTTTCTTTAATATAATTGTGAGCACTAATTTAATTTTTAGCTACTGTTTGAACAGGGGCAATGCGTCATTATGTAAAAGTTTCTATTCGGCATCTTTTATATAAATTATTATTAAATAATACTACTAATTCACAAATGTATGATTTCTTCTAATGACAACAAAACTTTCTTGTTACATAAAAAATCTACGCTCCTCATCAGCTTCTATTTCTTTTCTTTTTTTTATATAATAAACAAAAATAAATCTTTCACACCAATTTTATGTTTTATATACAAAAAAATAATAAAGTGTTGATCCCATCACTTGAAAATGTGACCTATGTGGTGGCGACACATAATTAATTAAAAAGAAACTATGAGTATGATTGAGTGTTTTTGGATATGATCAAGTTTTGACTGATTAATTAATTGCATTGATTTGTTGGATGAATAATGATCTGGATTGTGGGGTATATAATTAAGTCTCATTCAATACTCTTTTTTTTTCTTTTTTTTTATTTTTATTTCGTTTAAATTAAAAAAGAAAACATTAGCAAATTAAAGGAGCGGGGCCATAATAGTGTTGATGATTATATCTTTCTCAGAAAAACAACGAGAAAATGAAAAGAGAGAACTTTTCCTTTCAAAAAGAGAACTTTCACCATCTTCCGAGAAGGATCCTATCCTTAGATGTTTAACTCAAATTAAATCAAAAATAATAACCAAAGTTTCTTTTTCTTACTTTTGTGAGATTAATTTACATATATAGGTAACATTTGTAGTTATTACTCTAGACTCATTTCGTGATCATAGGCTAAAGTTAATGAGTATTTAATTCAAATTCAAGAGTGTTGCACATGTGTTAGAAACTCGAACTAAAAAAATCAAGGGGTGCTCGGACAGACAAAAAAAGAAAAAAAGAAAAAAAAGAGAGAATTACTTCTTGTAGCAACTTAATTAATTAAGGCCGGTTTGAGAGTTGGATAATAATAAGATAAGATCAGAGTAAGATGAACTCTTATCTTATTTAATGTTTTGTGCTTACCAACTGATAACATACTTGATAGTTTTGTATTATAATATATATCTTTTAGTCAAATTACATTATAATAAATATTATATTAATTACAAGTTAATGATAAAATTTAAATAACTCAATTGTGTTTATTTTTTTAAAATTTTATATTAAAATTTAAAATATAATATCATATAGGAGTACAATATACAAAAAAGAGTTAAGCCAAACTCTATTTGGTTCTCCAGATAATATTATATTTGATATAAAAATTACCTAGTAATTAATATAGAAGCCATAAATTATATCATAGAACAAAAAGTCATATTTAAATTCTCTCTAAAATCTTAAGTTGTAATTTTTTAATGTAAATTTTTCTTAATTTTTTTAAAAAAAACTCCAACCTATTTTTTAAATTCTTTTATTCCTAATTTTTCTTTCTTGCCAGTCTATCTTTAAATTTTAACCCTCTCAAAATTTTCATCTATAATTTTTTTTTTTTTCATTTTGAAAGCTTCTCTATCAAAATTTTAGAAGACAAAAGTTAAGAATGCAATAAATATCAAGATTGTTATATTTGATATAAAAATTACCTAGTAATTAATATAGTAGCCATAAATTATATCATAGAACAAAAAGTCATATTTAAATTCTCTCTAATATCTTAAGTTGTAATTTTTTAATGTAAATTTTTCTTACTTTTTTAAAAAAAACTCCAACCTATTTTTTAAATTCTTTTATTCCTAATTTTTCTTTCTTGCAAATCTATCTTTAAATTTTAACCCTCTCAAAATTTTCATCTATAATTTCTTTTTTTTTTCATTTTGAAAACTTCTCTATCAAAATTTTAGAAGACAAAAGTTAAGAATGCAATAAATATCAAGATTGAGGGTAAAACAAAAATAAAATCATTAGTGACAAATATTTGTGATGGACTAGTGATGAAATTCATGAGGAAAACAGGTGAAATAGTCGTTTATCATTTTGTGACGAATTTAGTGACAAAAACTTTACCTCACTAAATATTGTCACTAAACCCATCACTAATTATGCAAGATTTAATTAATGAAAATTTTAGCTATGGAAAAACCACCTCACAAAATATTCTGTCAATAAATTCTTTATTAATTTTTCAAGATTTAATTAGTGACGGCAAAAACCACCTCACTAAATATTGTGTCATTGACGTCGTAACTAATTATGCAAGGAAAAAAATCACCTCCTTAAATATGCTGTCAACGAATCTGTCAATAATTATGCAAGATAGAATTAGTGACAGAAAAATCACCTCACTAAATATTTTGCTACTGAACCCGTCACTAATTATGAAAGATGTATTTAGTGACGGTTTTAGTGACGGAAAAATCACCTCAATAAGCATTCTACATTGCATCAACACTATATTAGCTGATAATTGTTTTTATAAATATTAAATAATTTTTAAAATATTAGTTCTATTATTATTTAATTGAATAAAAACTTAATTAAACAAAAAAATATAATTGAATAACAAAATATCTAATAGTGAAGTGGATTGTTAGGTCCATTTTTCACAACTTGAAATTCAATTTTTTTCACTAAATTTAATTGAATAACATTATTACTATGCCAACGTCTTTATATTGTTAGGAAATTAGACTTATTAATACTCCCTTTGTTATTTTATATAAGAAAATTTTAGCTCATCAATTCTATGTTTGTTTTTTTGGTAAAAGAAGAAAAATCTTATATTTTAAAATATAAATAAATTTAACTATTTTTATTATTATATTTAATGATTGAGGAAATCTCTAAAATAAGCCCCTATGAATTAATTTTATAATTTATGATTTTTTTTATAGAATGGAGAAAATTAAACGAGGTTAACTAACTTTTAATGTTTTTGAAGTTAGTTTTTTGGTTTATATTCGAAAACAAAGGAATTGATTTTTTTTTTTTGCTCATGAGGGAGTAATTATTATGTTATTATTTTATTCTCGAAGTTATATAAAATATTTCATGTGTGTTTTGCAAGTTTTTGTTGTATTTAGTTTGTCGTTAAATTCATTTCTAGAAATTTTATCATAACTGTTATTATGAAAGAGTAAAAATTAGGAAAACCCTTAATAATAATAAATTATGAGCTATATAAGAAGAAAAAGTACTTACTCAAGCAGAATTTGTGTTTTGGTTCTCCTTGTTTTCTTGCTCCAGGTTTCTAATTAAAGTCTTTGCCATCATTTTCCTGTATGATTAATTTCAGGTTCTTCAGTGATTATTAACTTCCTCAAAAGATTTACAATTTGTTATCATCTGCCACATTATTTAGTGGCGGTCCCCCTTTTCTTTAATTTTCCTTATTATTATTGTTATTGCTTTAATTTTAAATTTGATGTCAAAATTATTTTTTAAACGACTAATAATCTCATTAATCACGAAGTGTGGCATGATAGTAATTCATATGGTTTCTTAACTATATGCTTGAGGGTTTGATCCTATGCTCACTAAAAAAAAATTCATTTATTAACGCTTTTTTTTTGCTTTTGATAAATATTAACTATCATTAGTATATACTTTTTCTAACCGAATTAATCCGTTAATATAGTTATATAATATTTATACAAACTAATAAATATCTAACAGATAAATATGTTAGTATAAGTAATTGATACATAATATTAATTTACAAAATATTAGTAAATGTCTTTAAGAGTTATGTATCAGATAAATCTGTTAGAAAAAGTCTATATCAACATAGGTAGTCTAAAACAAATGTAGTGCCTAGTGTAAATAAAGCGTCATTTTGTAGTCACCCGACAACCAGATTGTTTCATGCGAGCAGAAACGACTCAAGGGTCTGGGAGGCCTAAAGTAACTTAAGAATACGGCCTTTTTATTTATTAATAAAATAGTTTATTAAAATTATCATTAAATGTTATTTGTAGGATCAATACAAAACTATTACAGTCACTTATAATATTTTAATTAAAACTTATTTTTAAATATAATTTTATAATTAATTTTTTATTAGAGGTATAAAAAAAAAATTTGAAGTCTTTTCTTTGGGGAGCCTAAAACCCTTATTTGGGCTGTTTGAGCTTTAAGTCAACCCTACATGCGACCTCAATTTTGGGGAGAGATCGAATAATCACAGCTTCCGACGGTAAATACTCAGTAAAAAAGAACAAATAATCTGATTTTTTTTTCTTTTCTAAATATAAGATCTTAATGATAAATCTGTCTGGCATTTGATGGATATCTTAAAACCCTACGTCCAAAAACACTAAAATTTTCAGAGATCATGTGATATTCTTGTCTCCTCAAAGAATATTGTCGGAAAAATCAATAATGGTAGTTCAGTCGGTGGGCCTAATAATCTTTAATTTATCTCAATGAATTAAACATTTATGGTTTGGAGAGTGTGATTTCAAAAGAGATAAATACAAGCATGGATCGTACCCAATTAATTAATTTGGTGCTTGAAATAATCACCCATCTAACCTAATTTCATAGCTAAGGAATTTTTTCTAATTATAGTGAAATAATCTAGGGTTAGTATAGGATCAAGGGTGTAAAGTAATTGGGGAATTAGGACTGTTTGGTTGTTTAATTAATTAATTAATTAATTAATTTAGTTTATGGTTTGTTTGGTTTTCTTCCTAGGTTGCTAGAAGAATATCGTGTGCGTAAGGTTACTTATTATAGCTCCCAATTTTTCTAGGTTACAAGTTTTTTTGTATCATGTTTTTTTGGTTATTAATTACCTAAATAATGATATATTTGGCTCATTAGGTGGAAAAAAATTATGGCAAGTAATTTGTTTGGTAATTAAGCAAGGTTTATCATGCCAACGAGGCTTTGTTAGGCAGCATTAATTTAGAGATCATTATTTCATATTGGTAATTAATTAATTAATATAGTTATAGGGTTTGAATTAAATTTCTGAAGAACAGTGCATATAAAATTAAGTTGACTTAAGCTTGCAATTGCACATAATATGCAATCTGTAGAAAAGTAATTAGAAAGGATTGTATAAACTAATTATAGAAACAATCATGTTGATGAAGGTATGGCCATTAATTATTTAGTTTTCATGGGAAGAAAAACATTTCAACGTCAAGTACATTGTCAGATCATCAACATGCTTTTATTTTCTTATTTGTTATTGAATTTTTATTTTATTTTCTCTAGTATTTCTCTAATTCCAATTCCAGGATAACAACTTCAACTTAGCCCGACATAGTTGATAGATAGTTAGATTCTTTAAGCATATTGATAATGATTTAAATATTGACCGTATGTATATAAAAAAGACTTTTTATTGTACAAATAAAACTTACTTCAGTGATCTTTACAATATAAGAAATTAATCTTTTGCAATTGTTCATAGGATAATAGCATCTCTAATTGTGAAATTTTATTAAGATATTTAAATTTAATTTTGTGGATCTCATTATTTCTCTCTATGTTATCTAATTCATGTAATTCGGTTCTCAAATGATATAATTGATCAACAAAATTTATTAGATAAAATTCACAGACTACTCACATTAACTTGTAATAACTAAAAAAATACTACTCTCTTTAACTGATAGTAATTTTTAATTGATTCATATTTATATATATAAGCAATTATTTCTGTACATTCATTATCAACTTTTTTTTAGTACACCAAAAATCTAGTTAAATGGCAGATTAGTTAAAGAGCAGACTTACCTCGTTTAAGATCAGAGAAAATCATTAACCTCAGTAAAAATTTATCGTGGAATTTACATATTGCCTACTAATGAGAGCTTAATGAGATTAATCAGTTTATTTTCTAATATATATTAATTTTCTAAAAAACTTATGTTATTTAATTCCACAACTATTGATAAAAAAAAACATGTTATTTAATTTCACGATTATTGATAAACAAAACACACACTATCTTAAGCCCATTAACATTACCAAAAAGACAAATCTTAAGCCCATTAAACTAAGTTAAACATGCTCTAAGAGACAACTAGACAAGTAGCAGAGCTAAATCGTAAATTTTGTGTGGAGGCAAGCAAAATATTGAAAAACTAAATAAATAAATAAAATTGTATTTTTGCTTAATAAAAGTATGTTGTGAATATTTTATAAATTTAAATTCATTAATAATTGATTTGTTAAAGAAAACTCATCGTTTAATCAAACGAGGAATCACCTAATTCAATAAAATCTTTTCTTTTAAAGAATTTTTCAATTATTTTTATTTTACTTTTATTTGAAACAAATAAGATATATATACATACATATATATATATATATATATATATGCACAAATAAAATAAATATGGGGAAACTGGTTATAAAAAAAATAAAACAAAAGAACAACTTGATAATGTAATAAGTATATGAGTGATATCCCTTCAATCATTTTAATAATAATAATATATAATCATTGCAATATATTTATCTCATGTAAGAATAATATATTATTATATGTTGAGTTTTCACTACAATAATAAGTCTACTCTGTTGATCGCAATTACTGTGTATCCAAATTATGTCCCTAATTATGTCTCACCAATACACTATCGCCATGTCATTGAAAATATTTCCTTTAATTTTAATCTTTAATTTCCTAATAAAATTTTTAATGACGTGATAATATTCTATTACATAATTTAAGGGACACATGATTTGAATCCCGCAGTCGCATGATATTAAATAGTCCATTAAATTCTAATATTTTGTGAACCAGTGATATATAGCAACCCACCAATCAAAAATTCTCTCAAAATGGCATATAATGTATTAATTATTATTGTAAATAAACTCTTTTTAATTGAAAGTCATGTGAATAAAGACAATATTCCCTACAAAATGCAATATTTTTATCATTTTTTCCCTAAAATATCATTATGAAAAAACTAGAAAAAAACTTATTTTAATTCTCAAAAGATATTATATTTTTGTCATCAATATAATTTTTAAAGGATTTTAATTTTGTCACTAATTTTGTCGTCAAAAAATTGATGGAGACCCAACTTCTAACTATCAATTTTTGGAGGACTAAGTTAATGACACAAGCATCTTCGAATGACCAAAAGTGATATTATTATCACCATTTTAAGAATTAAAATGATAACATGTACAACAATATTTAAATAACTAAACTAGTGACTCAAATATTTAGAAAAACAAAATAAATCCCAAAATTTTAGGGAGCTGAAATTAAAATTTTCCAGGGCTATTAAATGAATTACATATAAAGTAACAACAAAAACTAAAACTTTTGGGGGCCAAGGCCCCTCCATCAACCAACAATCCTTTGCCTCTATAAGAGATTAATTCCTTTGCCATCAGACATAATTTGCTCTCCTAATTGATGTCCTTTTTGCTGATCGATATCATCTCAAACCATGATTGCTAGGATTCAAGGCTAGATATTCACACACTATATTTGGCTCCATTATAATGTTATTGTCAGGGGTGTCGGCGTGTCGCAACCCCTTTCTTATTGAGGTTTAGTCTAATTATTGTTTGAATATGGCCTGACATGTGTGCTTAAGGACACGCGGACGTATGTGTTACATTAAAGTGACTTGTCGCTATACCAATATAAGGAACTAGGCCAAAAGTAATCTAGTTAATTAGTAGGCCTTATATCGTCAGTAAGTTACTATAGGTAACTAAGTGTAATGAGCCGCTCTCTAACCGCCGAGCCCAAGAGATATGACTACTTGCCTTGATGGATCAGTGAATAGTCATAGTCCGTTAAGGTTATAACGGGCGTGGTCCTTAATGGTCACACTATATAACCACTTGCTTGTGAGTCCAAAAGATACGTTTGACTTAATTGTCTCGTCAAGGTTGAGAGAGTCGGTACCCATCGATCTAGAGTAGTATGCCTACCGTTAAAAGCCTGTCATCTCCATTAAGATTGTGCATCACAAGAATGCATGTTATTAGCGACAAAATCTTAGCGACGGCCCGATGCGACGGAAATAACCATCACTAATGTTTCGATGGCCATTACCATTGTTAAAAGGTAAGGCCGACACATTTTTTTATATTATTTTTATTGGATTAGGTGGGAGTGACGGTCCATACCATCGCTAAGTTTGCAATGGACCCGATCGTTGCAAAAGGTTACCGTTTTAATTTTATTTAAAAAAATTGGGTTAAGTGACGGTCCGGGCGGTCGCAAAGAAGGGCCCTTTTTAATTTTTTTTACTTTTTTTTATAGGATTGTGTGGGGGTGATGGTCTGGGCTGTCACTAACGCAAGAGGTTACCGTTTTAACTTTTTAAATTTTTTTTGAAGTATGGTTAGGCGACGGGCTCGGCCGTCGCAAAGAGGGGCCCATTTTAATTTTTAAAATTTTTTAATTGGATTGGGCGACGGACATTACAGTCGCAAAAGACAAACAAATTGGGTTTTAATACTCATTTTCCCTTTCTCTTCTCTTTGAAACTCGTTTCCATTTCTCTATCTCCTTCACACTCCAGCTCCACCACCCTCTGATTCGCCTCCACCGCCCTCCGGTTCAACATTACTCTTTTCTTCAAAACCCATTTCACATACACCACGCCTCTGCCACCTCTGCACTGCGCCCCTGCGTCATTGAGTCGCAAATTTGCCGCCGCCACCTCCGCCGGAGCACATTTCAGTTTCTCTCTCTACTTGTGGCCCCAAACCTTAAATTTTCTCTCTTCCTCTCTACACCACAAACACATTCTAATTTGGTGAGTAATTGATCAAGCTCTCTATTGTGAAATTTTGAATTTGTGAATGGAGATCGTAAAATGTGTATGTGAATGAAGATTGTGTAATAGGTTTGTGAATTTGTGAATGGAGATTGTAGAATGTGTATGTGAATGAATATTGTGTTATGTATGTGAAGTATATAATGGAGATGATGTAATGTGAATTTGTGATTTTAGGATTGTGAATTTTTTATTGTGAAATTTAATTTGTGAATTAGTAATGTGTTGAATATGATTATGCGTGTGTATGTTTAAAGTAGTAGAATTAGACAATGAAATAGAAATATGAATTGAATCAGTATATAGTATAATAAAAATTACAGTTGAATTAGTATACTTAAATTAGTTAATGTTAAAAATTACAATTTGTAATTTTGTGTTTGTGTATGTTTGTAGTAGTATTATTATAAATTGATTACATATTAAATACTTTGTTAATTATTGTGTGATATGTGTTATATTTTTTTTTAAACTCAGTTTGTTATCAATTATGAGACGAACAAGGCGACCATCCAGTTTGACACGCTTTCTCTTGAACAATCACAGGAGGCTAAAAAGGAGACTAGGGTAACCACTTGGATAGAAACAATTGGTGGGATGACCTGTGGCCATCTTTATGGTACAAGGGATCTGTCTTCTCATTTTTCACGTAGAGCATTTGAAGGATACTACTCATCTCAAGTTCCTTCATCTTCATCATCACTTAGTGGTGGATCGTCATCTTTAGATGCATTGCAGCGGGTCATGGATGAGTTGTAGAGGGAGCGTGAGGCCCGACAAAGGGAAATGAAGGCCCACGAAAGGGAGATTCTCAGAATCTACATGAGAAACAAGTAAACATGGAGAAGAATATGAATAAGATGCTATAGTGGTTTAATTCCATGAATGGGCCTCAGCCCCAACAACCTGGCATCCAGGAGGCAGCATGCGCATCCAGATTATGTTGAGGAGGAGGAGGAATTTTCACCCTTACTCTTTGTACCTTAGGCGTTCTTGATTGAAGTAAGAATTTTCTTGACATTATTTTAGTTTTCACTTGGACTATCTATGGAGATTATGTTTATATTTTATTTTAACTGTTATGCGAATTTGGTGTATTATTGTATAGTTAGTTTTTATAAATACTTATTTAATTTATGTTTTCATTGATGTATTGTATTTATTTCTTAATTATTATATATTTTTTTAAAGAATTATCCAAATTTTTTGAACAAAATGTTAATACTGAAAAAAAAATATTTTTTTAAAAAATTATTAGCCACGGTTTGGGCTGTCACAACTTTGAAAAAAAAAAAGTTACGGCAAAAAAACTTAATTAGGAAAATAACCATAACAAAGATCACACCTCTACTTATCTCTATGATATCATTTCGAATCCGTTCATAAATATTAAAACGTAAATTCTTTCGACCATATATATCACCAATGATTGTTAATTTAACTGAAATTAAGTAAAAAGCTTAGTGTTAATATGATATGTAATGTGTGTAATATTTTTCATATATATAGCATCTCGATTTATACAATACATGTCGTTTCAAACGAGAATAAGGTCGACATGGACTTAGTTAAGTCTCATTCTGCATATGTAATCAATCAATAGAAAAGTTCAAATTACTTTAGTTTTTTTTTATTTTTTTTATCAAGAATTATTCTGTGTTGACAATATACACAGCGTATGTGTGTGGATATGAAATATATATATATTTATACACATGCGCATATATATAATTAAATTGCACTGTAACGAAATCTTATGGTGCATATATGAAGTATATATGAAGTGATATTTCAATTGTTGAAGACATATAGAATAAAGGCCGGAGTCACATGGTGGCACAAGTAGTCCCCACACTAATAGTAATTGCTGAATGAGAATGAAATTTATTACTTGCATGTGATTAGTCTACTCACAACAGATAGCGTACGCACCCTATTGAGACTATTTTGTTTTTTTTTTTAAAAAAATAAAAATAAAAATTCAAATATACGTCTACTTATATAAGGGATATAAGACCGTCAACAAACTGTAACCACCGTGGTGTAAGACCGCGTCTCCAACTATGAGTTGTTTACAAAGTTGTTTATATATTATTTTTTAATATTTTAAAAGGTTTTATATGTACATATTATTTTTTTAATTTAAGTCACTCCTTCATTTCAATGCAAGTTTTTTTATAGAAAATTGTTATATGAGTCTTACATGGATCTCACAAATTAATTATCTTGTATTTTTTATTTTTATTATCAATTTAAAATTTAATTTTAATTTATGTTAAACTTGATATATGAATATAATTATAATAATAAAATATTAAATTAAAATGTAAAAAAATTAAAAACTAAAATTATTTAAGATGGCATAATCTTGTGATTAAAAACTGAATTTGACATAACGTAAACATTAAATAAACGCTTAATTGCACTTTTGGTCTTTTAACTTTTTTAATTTTGTGATTTTGGTCCCTCTACTTTTAGTTGTGTGATTTTAGTTCTATAACTTTGTCAATTGTGCAATTTTAGTCCCTAACTTTAAATTGCATAATTTTGGTTCCGAAACTTTTTCAATTGCGTGATTTTGATTTTTTTTATCATCTCTCGTTAAGAAGCTAATGGTCAACATAATCAAACTCATATAATAAGTTTTCACCTGTGCGATTTTGGTACTCTTAGACACTTTATTTTATTGATTTGATTGTATTAACCGTTAGCTTCTTAATGAAAGATAGATTAATTGCGCAAAATCGTACAATTTGAAAAAGTTTAAGGGACCAAAATCGCACAGTAGACTAAGTTGGGGACAAAAATCACACAATTAAAAATTCGGAGACCAAAATTGCACACAATTAAAAAAGTTGAGGGAGTAAAATCACAAAATTAAAAGTTAGGGGACCAAAATCGCACAATAGGGTACTAAATTGCAATTAAGCCATAAAACAACAATACAACTTTAAAATTAAGCGGAACATTCAATCTTCCTTATTTTCCTTGTTGTTAAAACTCGTCAAGTATTGAGGCTAAAAAACCTCGTACATGCCCTTGACAAACTGATACATACATACAACTGCAATGTTTTCACCAATGCGTAGATAGTCATCAGTAGTATCAGCGGATGATCCATACACCATCATATGAATAGCTGTTATGCAATTTTGAAGTAGTGAAAGACTCATTCGACCGACTACATGTGTCCTCCCTTGAAAATAATCATCATATGATTTTTAAGGGCTTCTATAATGCAAAGGAATACATAATTCCTCATTTGAAATCTTCCATGAAATTACGCTTCAGTGAACATTGAATTTTCACAGAAGTAGTCATTCATCAATCGGATATGTTCACCTTTATGCTTGCGCTCTATAACCCTTCTCATACATTCACGTTGATTGGAGTTTTGCCTTTGACGTGCTTGCCTCTCTTCAATTGGATTATTAAGAAGATCGACTAAAAAACCCCGACACGGAATGCCAAAATTCCACACGGGTGTCAGGAACCTAGTGGTGAAAAACAACGTAACACACGTGACACGGCCATGCTTATTGGTCACACGACCGTGTCACTGCTAAAGCTTGCCAAAAGCTCCTTTTTTTTTTCTTTGTATGAGATCTCCAACACTCTTCTTGATGCTAAGTTCCTCTAACATGGGCAAGTCTTGAAGAGCGTGGCCATATCAACTTGTGGCATGGCCATGTCACCCAGTGGCGTGGCCTTGTCAAATATAAACTCACAATAATTTACTCTTAACTTCTTGATTTATCTATTATTTACTTCCTTTCAATATCCTATGACAACGTATGAAAAAATGAGTAAAAATCTATTCAATAAACGCATTATTCAATGCAAATACTTATACAAATTCATGCAAAATGCATATCAAATACAGGTTTATCAATATTTATCTCTTTCATACTTCTCAATTAAATAAATCTGAGAGAACTTGAACTCAGCAAGCTTAGAGGGGCAGGAACACATGTCTAGAGGACCCTACAAAAACATAAGATAATAAATAAGGGAGGAAAATGAGGGTAAGGAAAGAGCAAAGTGGCACCACTTGGTGCAAGTATGCCATGGTTAAAAAAATTGCCATAAGTCCTTGATTTCATTAAGTTTCTCTTAGTTGGCAAAAAGGACAAATATGCCACAAGTCATATCCTTCAGTGAACCAAAGTTAATGTCTTTGCACATTAGTCAGCTATCGATTTCCTAATTATTAATGACCCCTTTGCCATTTTTGGTAATTTCCCCCCACTCATTCCCCTTACTCTGTTTCCCCCTTTGCAGCAAAATTATTTTCCATATTCAAATAATGATGATGCTATGTATATATACAATCATTAATCATCACTGTATATATAAGTAGTTTTTATTTTCCCACTAGAATAACCACCTAAATAAAAATACAAATATAAATATATATAATATTATTAAGTATTTGTTATATATTGTGTTATGATGATAAAGTCTATTATGCTCTTATTTTAAATATATATACAAATTAATCACAGCTCTAGTTTGATAGATAGTCAAAATGTTTATCTGTTATCTTCTACATAATTACATGGTGTCTGTTTGGTTTGTTATTTTTTTTTCGTTATCATTTTATTTCTTTTTTTATGAAATTTATACGTATAAAAAAATTAGAAAATGATTGGATTTTCAGCATTTTTTATTTTTCATTTATAAATTTTAAAAACAAAAAATAAATAAAATCATAAAACTAAAAAATAAATTATGAAATGCGATCCAAGCACGCCATTAGACACCAAGAATTAATTATAGCCACTAAAGAAAGTTTTATATACTAAAGAAAATAAAATTAAAATTGTTAGAATTGGATGCGCTGCTGCATTGCAATTTTCATGCATCTCTTAGATCTTTTCTTCTCTTCTTCCATGCTAGCTCTGTATTTTTAGATCATTTGCTACTCTTGCTCAACTTTTTGGCTTGCAATGATTGGATCTGTTTAATTATACTTTTATTATAATTAAAAGTATTTTTAGAGAAAGTAAACTTTCGTCACATTTGAATTGAGATTCAAAATCACTATTAATAAAATAGTATTTTTTATACTGTTGAATAGAAAAAGAAACAGGCACATTGCCTCTTCTCTCTCGGTCTCATTTAATAAATTTTATTGTATAAGATATGTACAAGTAGAGGTGGGAAAACAGGCTTTGCCCGACAGGTCTGCTCGCTAGCTCGCTTTAAATTGGGAGGCCAAGTTGCATATTAGAACTTGTCACTCACCCGCTAACCCATGCATGCTGAGGAAGGCTAGCCTGTTGGCTCGTTTTCCCTTTTAAAAAAAAAAATACATATTTTTATTGAATAAATGACAAAAATAGTCCCTAACTATGTGACTATCATTTAAAATGGTCATTAATTGATAAGACTAAGCAAAATGGTTCTTAATTGTGTCATTTGTCATTCAAAATGGTCCCTGGCTGATAAGACAAAGCAAAATGGTCTCTAACTTTGTCTTCTATCATTCAAAATGGTCCATGATTTTGTTCCCTTTCATTCAAAATAGTCCATGTCTTATGAGAATAAGCAAAATGGTCATCGACTTTATAAGTCACCTCGTCTTGGATTCCTGCAATCTTCCGCCTAGATTTGCCATCATGCTTCCGCAAGACTGTTAGATTTGTCACCGGTTGAGCAAAATACGTTATTTTTTTCACTTATTAGAAAAGACAAAGACCATTCTGAATTACCGAGAACAAAATTAAAGACTATTTTGGATAACAGAGAACAAAATTAGAGACCATTTTTATTTGTGCAAACATATATTAAAAATTCTAAAATAAAATAAATACAATTAAAAATACACTTTTTATGAAAATATTTTTTTAATGAAAACATATAGATTTTTTTAAGAAAAACTCTTTTTTATATAAAAATATTTTTTGTTTCATTTTTTACGAGCTAAATGGGCCACTTTGCGGTCCATCGGGCTAATAAAATCCTAAATGAGCTAAAAAAATTAGCCTTTATAGTCATAGCAGGCCAGCTGTGTGATGGGCTAAATGGGCTAAACTTGCCCCTTTTTTTATCCCTATGTACAAGCGCCACCGTTGTTAATTAGAAATCTAATATTAAGTAAAATTAAAAGTTTAATATGGTATATGTCTCTTATCTAGTGAATGGGTCTTTTTGGATTGGATTCATTTGGATAAGGTCTAACGGCTAATTTATATTAATTAATTTTCCATAGATAAGGAAAGAAAAAATGGACTTTAAAAAGGAGAATGAGGATAGTTGCTTGAACATAGAGCCTATAAAATGAGTCAGCTTTATAATTTTGAGAAAACATATGTCTCGGCTCTTAAAATTTGTGAAATTTTCAAAAATCGGCCTTTTGGCCGGCCCGTTTAGACTTTCTAAAAAATGGGTTTAGATTGGGCTTAACATTTTCTTTTCCCTTTTGCATGGCAGTTGGGATTAGCACCACCCCACTCGGAAACGACACCACCATTTTCGGATAGTAGCGTCTGGAATTCATAAAATAGTAAAAATAGAAAGCAAATCACCCTTATTTTTTCGGACAGTAGCGTCCGAAAACGTGTTTCCGAACACTGCTGTCCAGAAATGAATGATGCATTTCTCAAATTGAGTAGTGTCAATCCCTACGGCTCTTTTGCATTAGAAAACTAGAATGTTTTATACATCAAAACTACATATCAATAATTTGACTTTAATCTTTCATGAATTATTTATTATTTGGGTCTCTTACTTTGTAGTCACGGAATACTTTAGTTTTTGACTTCTTAAAATGCTTAAATTAGTCTCTGACTTTTTAAATGACACTAGTAAAAAGATTGAATGCCTATAAGGTTTATTTATTGACACTTATGAGTCAACGTGAGTGACAAAATGATATCGTTTTACTTAATCTCGAAATAGGTAACTCAATTAGTCCCTTAAATCACTTACAACATAACCCAATTTTAGGCCTCAAAACGCATCATAAATTGGCAGATTAAGCAAAAAGATATCGTTTGATTATTTACGTAAACTCATATGTGGCAAATAACATGTCATGTAGGCACTTAGCATGTCACATAGTTATTTCGTCAATGTCACTTTATTCTAGGGACGAAAGTGACTTACACAATGCAAAGTCATAAACTAATTAAATTATTTTAAAAAGTCAGACACTAAAACACCATGTGACTACCAAGTGTGAGATCAAAATAATCAATCACTCAGTCTTTAACGATTGTCATTTTCCGTTAAGCGAGTCCATATTTCCGAGTCGCACAACATGATCTAGGAACAAAACCATGTTAGAGTAGACATTTACCTCAAGGAGGATGGGATTAGCATCATCTCTATTGGGAGTGGCACCATCCTTTTTATATGTAAGAATCATAAATTCATATACTAAAAAGGATGGTGTCACTCCCAATAGGGATTGTGCTAATCACATCCACCTTACCTCAATCTGTTTGCTTTGTTCTTTCATCCCAGTGATCATCAGTAGATTAAAAAATAAAGTTTTTTAAAAAGTATTAATTAAAAAATTTATTTTAAAAAAACTTGGTATGCAGACTAGCCTGAAAAAAAAAAAGCCCAAAGTATTATATAGGGCCTGATGATGATGCATGTCCCACTTCTTAACAATCTCCACTTAGGTTCATTAGCATGTTAAGTTTAATTAATTAAGAAATTTTAATTTTAATTATATTAGAAAATTAAAAAAAATGCACAAACTTAGTAATGTATAATTATATTTATTTAACAAATGAAATGATCTAATGATACATATACTCCGATCCATATATTCCACATACCAAATTGTAAAAATGAAAAAATAGGTATGAACTTTTTTCCTTTGTTGAAATGACAGACAAGAAATAAGTAATCCCATGATGGATGAGTCCATGGCCAAAAGTGGAGTGCCATATGTATTATGGGATGTTTTTCATGTCATCGTTTAGGGAAAGCCAGCCTTTATATATATAAGAAAGAAATTTATTCTTTTTTGATGATATAAGAAAGAAATTTTGATGCACACATACACAAATAATAATAAAGTGTATGTATGTATATCTTTCTTTCTTTCTTTCTCTCTCTACCTTATCTTTTTTCGTTAAAGTTTGAGCTAAAATTGTTAGTAAGATTTTCAGCACCAAACCCATGCCTAATGCATTGTTGCATTGCAATCACACTTTCTCATAAACTCAATCTTCTTTCATGTTATTCCTCACCTTCCTCAGTCTTCTGTCGGCTGATTTTCAGATAGGGCTACCCCTATCTCTTAATGTCACTTCTAACCATTCAAAACTAACATAACATTAAAAAAAAAAAATATTATTTATTAATGTTTTGGTGTTAGGTTAGTATAATTTTTTTCTAATGGAATTAAATGTATTAATATAAGGATTTTTTTAACCTGTGCAATATTGTACATGTTAAGAAATTAAAGATGAAAAAAAAGTATATTATTAATATAAACATATAATATTTATACTAACAGAAAAATATATATACTAATAAATTAATTCAAATTCTCTTGTTCGATTACTGGTTACTGGAAATTCCAAGTGTGAGAGAAAAAGAAATATGGTAATTGTGAGACTCACGTGCTCACGTGGGTCTGATAATTACGTCTCTTAGTTTTCTCTCTTATACTAAAAAGTTTTCAGTGACAACGAGAGAACTCCAACTCCTAACAAATAAATTTGCTTGTATAAAAATTTAATATATGTTATTTGTTAAGGTTTTATCTCGTTACGTGAGAAGTAGCCAAATAGGTATTTAAATCGTATCCTGAAAATTAAGATAGGCGATGTGAAACTTATTTTCAACACAATTGATATCATGTTTGTATAGATCTTTGATGATAAATATATTAATGGATAATTTTGTTATTACATGGAATCTACCACTACAAGAATTTATTTGAACAATGAGAGAAAAACCTCTTGCAAATCCTTCGTTAAACCCTAAACTTTAAACCCGAAATTATACTAATGATGATTAATTCAACGAAAACTAAAATAAAATCGATGGCAAAATCAACCATTTTTTACCGCTCTACATTAAATTAATTCGACTCTTAAAATTATTGCATTTCATTAAACCAAAAAATATATAAAATTGTAACAATTTAAAAAGGCACGGATTACTCTCATTATAAGGGTCGGAAAACTCGTACTTATAAAAAAAAAATCTTGAAAAGCGCATATATATATATATAATGAGTTAATTATTTTTTAATTAATATAATAGTTTTAATTCACACTTAAACATAAAAAAAATGTATATATATTTTATAATTGCAAAGACAAGGCATCCCCACAAAAATGATTATAAGCAGCAGCAACTAAATATGTGTACAACTGTACCGGCATTGTACAACAACTGCTTTATACAAGGATCTATTCCTTTTGCTAACAAGAGATTTCTATGTTAGATACGATAACACACAAAATAACAAAACTCTGCCTCATTTTTCTACTGCATTGTCGAAAAAGATAAACACAATAATTTTGTAAATTTATTTTTTTTATAGACAAAATATTCACACACTCACTACATATTATAAACTAAATTATTCACTTTTTATTCCTCAACTTTATAATTTAATACATGACTATTTGAGCTCAAATTCTTAGTCATTTGGTAAGTTTTATTAATTAAGTATGGTTCACAAAATTGTTATGTTTATTTTTTTCAAAATTAATCATCAAAGTATTTTTTTCATAAATAAAATAATAAATTTCTAATTTTCTTTGTTTTTTTTTCTCTCTGTCCAATGGGGTTTTTACTTGAGTGGACACATCCCTTTTTCCCTGTCTCTTTTACTTTCACATGTTCCGTAACTGAAGGTCTGTCTTTATCTCCTCCCTCTTTCCCATACCCTAAAAAATAGATCTTTGAGCTCCAATCAAAGCCTTCACTTTTTTTTTTTTTACCCTTGTCATGGAAAGTTTATAATTTTAAGACATACCTTTAGTCCCAATTGAAGATTCAAAATGAATTACTTCCACACAAGTTTTATGATATTTACTAGACATCATAATTTTTTAAATTGTAGACTAGTCCCAATCTCATTTAAACTGACATTCCCTTTGGAAATCACACATGGATATTTAATTATGTGAGATAGGATCGAAAATTTTAAGCAAAATGACATTTTTAGCCCCTTAACCCTTTTGCGTCAATTCAGTTTGGTCTCTTGACTTTTTTTCGATTCATTTTAGTCTCTTAACTTTTATTTTGAATTCAATTTGATCCCTTCAGAAATAATTTTTTGATCCGTTAACGTTCTTGACGAATTTTTGCACCTAACAAGATTTGCACCTGATATTTTAGTTACACTTATGCTAAATGTGAATTAGTAATTTTATAAGGTACAGTAAAGTAGTTGTTTTAATCAACATCCCTGACAATAACTGATTTTGAGTGGGATGTCTAGGGAATTTATGTGCCACAATTAATGGCAATAATAAATGCAAATTTAGGAAATAGGGGATTTATTGCCAGAAATGGCTTAGCAATTGGGGTATGTGGTATTTACATCTATTGCAATTGAGTTTTTTTTTTTTTTTCTATTTGTTGGTAAGATGAGAACCATCCCTTCTTCATGCATTTCAGTTTTATTAATTAATTGAGATGCACAAAGCACATGGACTGTGCCCAAATCCAAATCCAATTTGTGCCCGCATGTGAGCCCCGTGAGTCACGTGCATTATGGGTTTTGTTAGTCTATACGGTAACCTCACTGTAATTTTTTTTTTTTATTTTCTTTATTGTCCCAACTTAATTAGTGATCTGATCTTGTACATATATAATTACATAATTTGTTGGTACACGTATTTGATACGTTGGTATATTAAGACTTGGTAGATAACTTTTTATTTCATTTTTATAAGATTTTTTTAGGAGAATTGATAATATCATAGAAAATTCGGCATATAGAGTTATTGGACAATTATATGACTATGATCTCGGGTTAAAGTATACGCGTTAAATACTTAGATGGATTTGTTTTTTATAAATAGTCTTATAACCTGATTGGAAAAGAATTGCATTCTGTGAAAGATAATATGCTATACCAAAATATTGTGAATGTGGGTTATTCGTGTTCGGATCATTATGTCCAAGTGGGTATTAGTTCAATGTCCCATATCGAATAGTATGAAAAAGGGAGAAGTAATTAGTTATTAAAGTCTCACATTATATTGAATACTTTGAGAAGTAGAAAAACCCTATAAATATGGAAACATAGTTAGAGTATATCTTCAACTACACTAAGTGTAATGAAAACTTGTGTAGGGATTGAAAAAAACTCGCACTCACAAATACCTATAGGTAATACTTTTCATGGATACTTTTAATTAAAAATTATGTTAAAATTTTATTCAATATAAATATCTTTAAAATATAATATTTTTTATTTAATATTTTATATAAAAATAATAATATTAAGTTATAATTATATTATTTAAATATTTTATTTTTTATTTTAATTTTATTCTAATAATTAATATAATTTTTAAATTCAATAAAATATTTGCAAGTACTTGCGAATACCTGTCCACAGGGGCAAGTAGTAAGGAACTAGTATATGCTCTCACCCTATCCCGTTACCATCCCTAAATAAAGAGTTTATGCATGTGGGTTAGAATTTTCTTTTTGTAAAAATTACAAGTTTAATAAAATATATTTAATTTGTTGTTCATTTGTGAACTTAAGAAAGAGGTACCAAACCACAAGATCCTCTTTTGCCCTTGAGTTATCTTTGGTCAAAATCTTAACCATTCATTATATTTATTTATTCTCCTTTGTTAGTGTGCAATAACCAATTAATAGACGAAATTGCTATAACATTTATAAAAAATATTATAAATACAAAAGACAATTTTTTTAAAAGTTTCTATAGTATGTTAACAACATGATCTTCATATAATATTTATTAAAAATTTTACAAATAAACAAAAATAACATTTTTAGCAATTTAATAATATTTTTTTTATCAATTTAATATTTTGTAAAAAATATTATTAAGAATTAATTATAATTGGTGATTGTCCATCAGTTAGAGAGATATTAGGTGGGTTATTCACTTTGCTTGTGATACAAAACATGTGTCCCCATATTGATGTGGTGTCAGACACTTGTGCCCTAATAATATTTGAATGTGCTTGCATCCACAGCCTCTGGCTTTTTCTTGTGTAAAATAGTAGTAAGTTTATGGAATTTGTAGTTTGAATTTGTTGTGTGGTTGGGCTGTATTATTATTATTTCTGTAAACATTTCTTCCACTACAGTACTAAGTAGTTGAGTATTAATTTCTGGACCAAAATTGCATAGGGTTTTTTATCTTTTTTTGTCGAGATAATTGCATGGGTAGATGTAGATGAAACATATATTATTAGCATATATATTGGGCTGAAGAGTCAAAACTTATCATATCATGTTTTATAATATAATGTTTGTCAATGATACAATACATGTGTGATGGGGCATTTTTTTATTAATAATTAATAATTAATAATTAATAATTGGCCTAGTAATTTCATCCCTTCATTTTAAATTAACATTTAATTTGATCTCTTAATTTTTTTTATTTTATTTTAATCCGTTATCTTTTTTATTTAGATCAATATAAATCTGGATATTACTTTTGGTAGCTACATTAATTAGGAGGTCGTACTAAACAGTAAATCTGGATATTATTTTGATGTATAAGAAATTTGCAGTAGTATTTCCAGAATCAAATTAATACTTCAAAATTCTCTCAAATGGCAAGCATAATGTTCGTGCGCATAGAAAATGTTTTGTGGAAGAAGCGCAAACATATCTACTTAAGTGATCTCTTCGTTTCTAAAAACATTAGTCTTCAACTGTCAACTCATAATATCTACTACTAGAAGCATTAACTAATCCCCTCTTCGGATGAGAGTTTGTACAAAATTATTGTCAAGTGACTATGAAATATCGTTTTTTTCTCATGAGCAAGCAATCAAATCCTTATACATGTAGTTAAAAGATGAGGTGAACTAACCACCACACTATACCTCGTGGTTTTTATTTATTTATCTACTTTTATTGTAGTTATGCTGATCTTTTTATTTTTTTTTTTGTGCTGAGAGCTTTTTTTTTACTGCTGAGAATTTTTTTGGTGAGAATTGAGAAGATCATAAGTTCCATGGTTGCTTCCTGCAGTTCCCTCTTCAGCAAACCCAACAAAGTTCAGGGCTTTTTTTTGGGTTGTGATTCTTTGTAACCGTTTTTTTTGTCAAAGAGGGTTTTTATTCAGTTGACTGCAATGATTTTTACTATTTTCACCCTATTTTAAACAAATACCTAAAATTTTTGAAAGTGGACTTGGGCCATTAAAGCCCAATTCGATACAACCCAGCAAAAAGATATAGAGCTCCGTTTAGCATTGCCCAAAAACAGTTGAAAAAAAAAACAGTCTAAATCAGTAGGGCTTATGTACTAAGTATTTTTTTCTTTCCAAAAAAAATTGTATTTTTATTTCTTCTTTTTAAATTCTGTTCTTATGAATAATCACAATAGAGTCACCCTTCTTCTTTTTCTTTTTTTTTTTGTTAAACACTGTACTTTTATTCATATAAATTTTGGGTACATTGATAAAGACCAGTCAGGTCTAAAATATTAAAAGTTACAAAATAAACACTTGAGTTAAGTTTTTAAGGGTAATGTATTTCTACTATTACATCAAAACTCATTAATATCTAATTGCTCGATTCGAATACGATCACTGTTTTGTACCATTTGTATTTTCTTACTTACTGTAAGAAATTAATTAAAAAAAAAATATCAAAGTTTTAGATAGACAATGAATACAATAATAATCATACATCAGTACACTACACACCAATCAATGAATCCAAATACATTATCTCAAATTACAAACTGTTACTCTTTACAAAGCTACTACTACTAAAATTAAACGACAGTTCCATCATAAAAATGCAAGCATAGTAAAGAAATTAACAGAAACAAACACCCTTTTAAACTCATTCATCATAAACAAATATCAATTTCAACCCTCAAAACAAAACTTTATAAATTTAAACCCCAATGCCATGATCCAATTCACTGCATCATAAATGTCACAAGAGAAACCAAAAGAGAAGAACACAAGATCACCACAGAAACAGGGGAAGAAAATCCAATTCCAGCTTCCAACTGAGAAGTGGGTGCAATCTCTGAATCCTGTGCCATAGTTTTTGTAACGAAAAACATTCCCAAAACAATCATTATTGCCACTAAAAATTGAGCAGCTGAGCCACCAAATGTTGCCATATCACAAAATTAAAGAATGTCTTGTGTTATTGTTTTAATTTGTTGGGAATTGAATTGTTCAATGAGGGAGTTTAAATAGTAGAATTTGTTAGGGGTGTGGTAAAAGGTCATCACTATCAAGTTGGTTAAGTGGTAAGTTTTTAATTAACCTTTCTTAATGTTACTATGCCTTTTGGATTAAGGCTTTTGAGATCCCACATGACCAATCTAATCAAAGATAGTGGGTGCAGGGTTGCATTAAGTACTCAAATTAAAGAGTTTCTCACGTTAATGGAACATTAACTTACTATATACTTTTTTTTTTTATGTGCAAAAATTTAAGGTGAGAGGATGATGTCTCAGTTCAAGACAGAAAAGCTTTTGGACTCAAAGAGTGTTTATAGAATTACTTACATTTATCTCACTCAAAGAGAATAAATGAGGACTCAAACCTGCAACTATTAGGTGCGAGACTCAATTTACTCCACTTGACCAATCTCTTTGAGTTAACGTAGTACCTATTAGAACTCACATCCTCTATAACCTCTTCAACAATCACAATCTATCTTCTATCAAGATTTTAGCTTTTATATCACATATTCTCTCGTATTTAGTTATTGTGGCAAAATCAATTATCAGTCGAAATTAAACATAAAATTGAGAAGTATCTGATCAATCGTAATATTCATGAGACTATTACATTTTTGATTGGTGAAGAGTGATCATTGTTACTTTTATGTTTATGGTTAATTTTAGGTAATTTTTTTTAATGTTTAGTCTCATTAAGAAAAAAAAATAGTATTTTAAATAAAAATATTTAAATAAGGGAAATTTAGGAGAATAGGAAAAACATATGAGGAACCGTATATACTAATACAATCTACCCACATTGTTGTTATCATCGAAAATTAGTTAATGCACATTAATAATTTTTCATGCTAAGCCTACCGTTTTTTTTTTTTTTATTCATAGAAAAATAGTACAATTGGGATTCGAATCCCGTTCCCACACACGCATGTTTCTATGCACTCACCAACTGAACTACATAACTGGGACAACTAAGCCTACCGTATGCATCGTATATTTAAATTAAAAATATAAAATTTATCCAATACATGAGATTTTTCTATAAAAGATTATTTCTCTGAGTTCTCAGTATTTTATCAGTAATTAATTTCCTTATAATGGTCTTATCTTATTCGAGGAGATTCACCTATACTTGTGGTCCATTGTTATATAATAATGCGTCAGACAGAAAAATTCCTCAATAAAAACTAGAGTAAATAAATATATAAATATATGAAAGTGAAAGTGACTTCGTTCTTAAATATTTTTCTGTAGAAGTTGTTACTGGGCGTGGTACAAAAGTTTGTTTGTATTGCATTTTGTTATTTTATTCAATTTTTTGAAAAGAACTTTTATAGAAAAATAAAAAAAATAACTGAAAATATTTTTTTAAACTTTTTTTTTGGTAAATAATTTTTTTAATTTCAAAATTTCAGTTTTTTTTTTTTTACAAATTTTGTTAAAATAAAAAACAGAATAAAAAAAATGAAAATACAAATCAATAAAATCCTATATATTCTTTCTCAAATATTAATTACAGGTGTTGAAAAATCACTTTCTAGCCAGCTAAATCTGTCCATGACTTGACATAGCAACGGTTCAAATGCAAATGTGATGTCTCTGTTGCTTCCTCAAGAGAATAATACATTCTAGAAATTAAACTCTGACTTCATTTACCAATTCAGGAACACACAATTAAATTAATGATGCAATAATATATTTTTGTTCACTCTTGACTTCTAGATGTGTAGTCATTTTAGAGATTGTAACAAGAAATTTTATAAAGACAGAATAGAATCTAGAACATTTAATTGGACTTTATGTGTCAGAAATCAAATCAAATCAAATTTAACTGCTTATATTGAAAGCATTTTGTTTTGCAAATTACATCACCAAATGGAGGAATCAAACAGAAACGACACCGTTTTGATGTCGAAGTGTGTCTTGTTTTTTCCCCTTTCCCTTCACTTTTGTATCAACTTTGAAGTTATAATGTCTTTCCTAAAGCATATACATTTTACATTTTTTGGTTTGTTGTATAAAGATTGAATTAACAACTTAACATCAATAGCTAAAAACGGTGAAGTTATTGTAATTTATTTTTATCTATTTTTAATTCATTTTTAATATTTTTAAATCTAAATATATTTTTATAATCAATAAAATTTTAATTTTAATATATAAATATTATTAAAATGATATATTAAAAATGATAATTAACAAAAAGAAGTGATAATAGTCCTTATCGCTAGAAAGGACAATTATAAGTTGAGCCTTTTCTTCTTATAGGGAAATTTATTTGCTTGTGAAACTCGGAACAAGCTTATTATCAATTACTTCGTAGAGTAAGAATTAACGAATCATTTTCAGTAACATAATTTGACTGTTACAATATTATTATAATCATATACAATGACATAATAATTTATTATTAATTACATCTATGTAATAGGATTTCAAATCCGTGCAGACGCACGGGTAAAATTTTTATGTAATTTATTTCTTTTGGTTTGGTTTAATTTGTAAAATTATAGTTTTTAAGAAAAAATTTGCTATTTTCTTATAATGTATAAAAAATGTGCTAAAAACTTAAAAAATTAATTAACTTCATTTGAGTCCTTAAGATTGTATCACCTTTTTCAGATTGTCTTTACTTTTTATGCAGGTTCATTTCAATCCTTGACTACTAGTTATTTGAGTCTTGAGCGTCGTAGCACGGTTAATAAATTTCATTTTAGTTTTTAATATTTACAAAAAACGAATTTACACAGTGACAGATCTACTTTTTTATCAAAGTAGGCAATTGTACCCTCTCAATTTGAGTAACTTAAACCTAATACTACGAGATTTTTTTTTTCACTCCTTGCCATCGTAATTTTAAATCTTCTAGACATATTTTTTTTTCTGACTTCTTAATTTTATGATCTTAAGTTCACTTTTTTTATAAGAAAAGGAAAGAAAGAATTAAATATTGAGTCCATATTTAGTAGAGATATGCACTAAAATTCATCTCTTACTTCTTTTATAAAAATCTACTTTTATTTTGGTTTTTGATATGTTAGTTTTTCAAATTTTAATAAAGGTGTACGTCTTACTTTGAGTCATATATAAGGTCTTCATTGCAAATACGTACGTGAGTTTCATTTAGTGATTTACATTAGTTTAGTGACACAAAATTTTATACAAATATTAGGGACAAAAATCTTATTAAATTATTTTTAAAATTTAATATTAAATATTTTTCAATTAAGGAAACCAATTCTAAATTTTTAACAAAAAGCAAGTCAATCACCATTTTATTTCATGGAATTTTATGACTATTTTAGTCTCATTTCTTATTTTTGCGAAGCTTCATTTAAGTCACTATCTTCCATTTTCATTATTCAGTTTGATTCTTGATGTCATAACGTTATAAATGAACTTTATTTTGATCCCTAACCCACAAACAATGTACCATAATGCCAAACAATCAAAAATCTAAACAAACAATATTATTTTCTATAAATAATAAACAATTATGTAACATATAGTAATTGAATTTTTTAAGTCTGTAATTTTGCACATAAGTTTTATTTTGATCTCTATAATATCAGTTTTTTAAAAAAAAAAATAAAATTGGCCCATTAAAAAAATGTGCTGAAATTTTTTAAAGTTTGAGACTAAAAAAAAAATTTAAATTAAATTGAACCAAAATAAAAAATAAAAAATTCTAATGATTTAAACAAAAAAGGTTTTTCAATTTTATAAGGAATAAACACTTATTTATGTTATAATTATTTTTTTTATCAACTAATATGTATATAGCCAAAATAATAGAGGTGCCTATCAAAAGATTTCATGGTCATGATTCATAATCCATATGACACTACATAAAGCTTAAGGAAATTGAATGATTATTGGTCTCGACATGAGAAAATCCATGGCTATATTTAAGTTGATCATCCGTGATTAATTGAAATTAGACACATAGAACGAATCATTATCCCACTATGATGAAAATAATGAACATATATAATTTATACTCTCTTCAGCATCCCAAACATTTACTGAAAAATCAATACCATCAAGGAACCAAAAACAATACTAACAGTTATATTAGCAATACACACCAGTGTTATTAAATTAGATCCAAACATCGACTCGGTCGAGTTACGGAGTTGATGAGCCACTAAGTCAACTCAGATGTTGCTAATTAAATGGGTATATATATATATATATATATATATATATATATATATATATATATATAAAATTTTATTTATTATGTTTTATATTATTAATATAAAATTAAATATTAATAGTAAGTAACTGATTATGAATTTAGTTTCATTGAAAATTAATCTATTAGATTAAAAATTATTTTTCATAATTAATATAAGACTTATTTATTTCTATTATAGTATTTTTTTATACACTATTGTATAGTGTTTTTAATGTTTAAGTTTTTCTTTATTTTATTGAGATAATGACATTAAAATGTTAAAAAAAATAACCGAAGGGTAAAAACATAAATTCATGTTATGAATAATAAAAACATCGCATCAACACTCTATTACTACCTCCGATCCTAGTTATAAGAAAAAAAAATTTAAATTTTTTGGTTTAAAATATAAGCAAATGTTAATCTCTCTCCTTATTTAATGCTAATTTCAAGCACTTTTCCCATATTCAATGTCATTTGACCTATCCAAATGGGAGAGAGTACTTTTTTGTAATTAAAACTTATCTTTTTGAATGAAATCAAGAGAATTAAACACAAATAATCAACTTTCTTAATATGCGCAAATTATATTTTTTTTTCTTATAACCAGGACCGGAGGTAGTAGTATTTTATGTTATAGATAGATTTTCTATGTATCTAATTTACTATTATCTGCCTTAATTTTATTTTATTTTTTTGAAGTTGTATTATCTGCCTTAATTAAAGATTAAAAGTCTAATGATAATATTTGCATAATACAAGGAGAATCAGTAATAAAATTAACTAATAAAATGATTGTTATTAATGTGCAATTTTTTATTCTGTTTAATGTTGATAATCTTTATCAATGTGATTAAGCTTTTGATCAACCTCTATCAACCGTGTTTAAATTTTTTTGTTAGAAGTTACTTAATAATTTATCAATACTACTGAATTGTTTTATTAAACACAGCCTTTAATAAGATGAAAACATGTAGCACCAACTATGATTAAGCAAATCATCGTCTAATCATCAAGAGAATTGATAAACTCAAAAAGGTAAAATAAAATAATCCCAATTTCCTTTCAAAATAATAATAATAATAATCCCAATTTGTTTAGGCATTTGAATGGTTCTAGTCTAACTACAAACTTTTCTGCCACAAAAATAGCACATGTAAGTCAAAAACCTATTAATCAAACCCTAAAACCATGCAAAACCATACCCTTAAGACCTTTTCACAACCAACAAAAGTAGTGTTTTCCCAAAATAACCCATAGTCTTATCCTATAAATTCCATGCAAATCCTCATTCTACCTCAGACCGGCAAGTAAACACAAGAAAACAAAACATACTTTCATCAACACACCAGCGGGTCTCAACAATAAGTCACATTTTATTCACAATGGAAATGAAGAAGGTTGCATGTGTCGTCCTCGTGGCCGCTGCCTCCATGAGCACAGCCTTGGCTGCCACCGAGGTTCCTGCTCCCGCCCCCGGCCCAAGCAGCGGAGCCTCCGCCACCGTTGTTGGCTCCTTGGTCGGTGCCTCTATCCTGTCTTTCTTCGCCCTCTTCCACTAAGCTTGCGAAATTGGAAGTGAGGAAAGAAGATGGAACTTAAGGAAGAAGAGATTCTAAGTGTGTGGAATAAGGTGTGAAAAGAAAAATTAATGATGCAAATTGATATGGATGTATTGTGATTGAATGAAATATTGATTTGAATCATTATCCTTTTTTTTTATTTCTTGAGTACAAATGTCTTATTTTCTCATTTTATGAACACTTTAACATCTCTTGATTCTAGTTCTAAAAGATAGAAAATCAGAAAGAATCATGCAGACCTGAATTGAACAACACTAATGCAGGAAAACCAGCACAATATAAATTACTGAAATCTTCACCCTTAAAAATAACCTCTGATATATAGTTCTTGAATCACTGCTAAAAATATAAGTAATAAAAATAAATAAATTCCATAATTACCTGAGATATACTTTTTCTTCTTTTTTTTTTTCACCACTCCTCATATCCCTACCTGAGATGTACTTAAAGGCATTGCTACAGTTACTTGGATGTATTGTCTTTAATACACAGCATTTTGTTTTGAAAGAGTGCTCTTTCATTTCAAGAGAAACAAAACACAAGAAAAATTTTACATTATCAAAACGGTATCAGATCTATTACCAAAGGAAGAAAAGTATCAGATCAAAGAAACTAATTCTATGTTAACAGAGTCATAATAACATTTAATATTTAAAATTTCAGCATACGCATCCATACATAGAGATGGTTTTGGTACATGTTCCTACATTACCATTGATATTTAGTTAATTACAAATATAATGCTAAATATTTCTGCACTTGGTTGCAATTCTTGTTGCAAGGGAAAAAAAGAATCCTCACAAGAGTAGTCGTAGGTCTCAATTTTCCACATGAGATTAATATGGTAGTGCAGAGCAGGATGTCTTCTAAAAAATAAACCAAATGAGAGAGAAAGAGAGAGATTCAAGTCCATGGTAATTTTTTACAAGTTACAAAAATCATGCAATCAACTGGCTATAGACTGCTGGAAAAACAAACTACCCAACCTAATGAAAAAAAAATTAATTCATTTACTATAACCAATTGCCACAACCATTTACCAAGAAAGAATATATGTGGCATGTTATTTTTCAAACTCCAATCTTCAACACCAAGCAACAATCTCCAAGGAACAAACTTATGTGACATTTGAAATACACATTTCTTACAACAATGTATAAATTAGTGACGTGAACCTCTCATGAACTAGGTTTCGGGATTAAATTTCTGGGCTGCTATGAGGCTCTTTGTCAACCATATTGCTGTTTCTCTGGATGAGACAGCTTCTTTTCCAAACGGTCTAAGCACACCAGCAAGCTCTTCGAGTTTATCTTGCTTAAGTAGTTGAGCGCATAACTCAAGCAGCGATTCGAGAGCATCTGCTCTCGCCTGACAAGGACTATCCGACATTGTCTTGATGGTTTCATCACTACTTACTGAAGTATCAACTCTCAACGAAACGCTACTCAGTGTATGAGTAACGTCAGCAGCATTTTCATCTTTATGCGTCAAGCAAAGAATGTGCTCTTTTGCTCTTTCGTCATCCTTAACTAGAAGTGTATTATTAGTCTTAGGTGTCAAGCAGTTCATATGTGAGGCTTCTTTAAATGCATCAGAGTTTTCACTTTTTTTTGAGCAGTTTATAGATTCAGTTTCATGTTCGATGCTAATAGGATTCACAACTAGTGATGAACTTTCCTCGTGAATAGACTTATCTTTATCGGTGCTGCCTGCACTGGTCGTCGTTGATTTCGTGGAGTCCTCAAGGTTGCCATTTTCGCTCTGTGCTTCGGCATTATCAGAACCTTCATTGAGAAAGGAATCTTCAATTTCTGTGGTCGCAGCATTTATGTCAACCTCTTCTAATTTCTGAGAATGCTTAGCTGCAAATCCTTGTTCTTCATGGATGCAATCTTCAGTACTCTTCGAAGGGATCACATTGTTAGCTGTTTCTCTTACAGGTCTGCTTTTAAAATCTTCCTTGCACACACTGCAAATAGTTGATTCAGATGTTGTTGATCCATCTTTTGAGCCACTGATACTGGTAGAAGATTCCGCTACGTAGCGGGTGAGATCATCCATCCTAGTCTCAAGGTTGTCTTCTCCACTGGTCGAGATTGTTGTAACATCAGCATCGATCAGAAGATTGCTTTTCTGTACATCTCCGTTTCCCTCTATTGGATGAACCCATTCCAACCGATTCAGTAATCCTGCTTCTTTGTCCCTATGGTCCTTGACACCACAAGATTTATGAGACCTTCTTGTTTTATCCTTTGAGTTAACTATGGGATAAACTGGAAGAACATTAGATGATGCATTATGACAGCGAAGAACATAAGGTTGTAAAAGTGGATGCCGTAACAATTCGGCTGCCTGTCAACGAAGAGGAGTAGCATTAGAATCAACAGTTTCATCCAAATTAATCACACAAGAAAGGAAGGCTAAGTTAAACTCACTGTTGGCCTATGCTCGGGGTTTTTCCTGAGCATACTCTTGATAAGTTGTTTCCTGTTGCAGTTACATCACCTATGCTTTATCAATTTATATAGAACAAAAAGAAGGGTTTGTTTTGTTTGTATTTATATTTTCTGTTTTCATAAATAGTTACTAAACCATGATCTTGTTTTCATTTTGTTTCAAGTTTTTTCGAATTTTGCATAGGAAACACTAGAAATAAGAAAAATCTTGTTTTCAGTTGTTTCTAGTGTTTCTATACAAATTTTAGAAAAAAGGTAGTAGTTTTGTAATTGTTTATAAAAACAAGAAATGAAAATGCAAATCAGCAGCCCCTAAATTTTTATGCAGTTATAAGTTTAAAATTTACTAGGGATTTTGCTTGGGTTAAATACTTAAATATATTAACTTTGAGAAAACTATTTAAATCATTGAATAAAAGCAAAGGTTGAAAATCTCATGACAGCAGTGTGACTGGGAATGGTTTGAAGAAGTTACTTACAGTGTGGAAGAATAAACAATTGGCAGTGGAGAAATGGAGGATCTGTTTATTTTATTGATAAGTCCAGCCATGTCCTGTTTTAATCATTCACTTATTTGTTAAATTATTTCTCTAGTTTAAAATATATCGAAAAATAGAGACTATGTTTCCATTAACAAAACAAAAATATATCAAAAATATACCGGAGCACGAAATGCTGGCTGGTGTGCAGTAATCTCAAACATGCAGCAACCTTACATATAAAGAGACCACATGGTTAGAATAAGGTTAGATATCAAATTCATATGGCTTTGTCAGTTAAAATAAGGCATCCTTGAACCTTACCAAGAGACCACATGTCAGATTTATAACCATAGGGTATATCAGCGAGGAGCTCAGGACACATATAATTCGGAGTTCCAACAACCTAGACAAGGTTTAAGAAGAAAAAAATAAATAAACAGGAATCATTTTGAGAATCTAGTCAAGTATCATTACAAATTTACAATAGTATTGAGAAGTTCAAAGCAAAAAAATATCTATTGTCAGCTGAAAAAGATTGATTACTTGACCGCGACAGTCCATTACCAAGGAATAAAATACAAGTAACTTTCTAGAAGAAGGAATCAGATAAATGCTAAAAATATTAAACATAGATACAATACCGAGGAAGCAAGATCTTCTGCATTAAGTCGTTTTGCAAGACCAAAGTCACCTGTACGGTCCGTGCCACAAATATACTTCTTCAGAAAACATAGAGCATCACAACTTAGAATTTTGAGCTTTTAAGGTAAAATACTTCATACCAAGGCGAACGTTGTTGTCTTTGGTGAGGAATATGTTGGAGCACTGAAATTACATGAAGTTGCATTAATGTAAAAATCGTGTCAACAATTTCTTTGACAGGATAAGGGAATATTTAATACCTTAAGATCTCTGTGGATTACACGATTAGAGTGCAAGTAGTCCACAGCTATCAACAACTGTGTTAGCCATTTGCAGACCTTCTGTAGGAGAAATTGGCAAACCAGAATGAGTAAGGGCTGCTCATATAAGGAAATACTAAGGAATGACAGATTAACCATATTAGTTACCTCCTCGGGAAAAAATGATCCTCGAGCTTTCTTTATGTTCTCTGCCCTGCTCCACAGAGAATACAGGGTTCCATGATTAGGAACTCAGGTCACAGTTCATATTTAATTGTCATCCCAGTCATATAATTAATAACACTTTTACTAATTTAACAATTTAACCGTAGATCGCTAACAGATCTTTTCTTCTCTGTAAGATTAACTGAAAACGAATAAGCTCAGGCCCTTAATTTATGAAAGAAAGAACCAGTGTTATTGACAGATATTACTTCACTTACATGTCACCTCCTTCACAATAGCCAGTTACAATGCATATATGGTCCTCCTACAAAACAGGAAATATCAGAAGCATGCCTATGAACAGCGATAAACATCAGAGTAAAGCAAGTACAACTGGGGGGGAAAAAGGATTATGTCCCAACCTTCTCCACCCAAGCATCTTTGTACTCCACAATATATGGATTATTTAGTTTTGCTATCAGATTCATCTGTAACAGAAAGAGGAACTCTGTCACTTTTAAGCAAGTAGGCAGAAAATCATTCAAAATTATCAACTTCTTGGGACTCAAGTCTGAAATCTTATTAAGAATATTGCCTTATTTTTATAGAAAACCTAGATTAAGATGGCACTTTGCTCAAAAACAAAATGACCAGTCGTATGGTGTTTGCAGTATTTTGTGAGTGTAATAATAATAATAATATTCACAAACAATATCCTCTTTTCTGGAAGTTAGATCAGCACTTTTATTGGTTTCCAGGTTATCCCTCACCCTAATATCAGGGTAGATAAGAAAACTAATCCCTTCGACATGGACATGCTTGCCCTCCTAACTAGTACTCTCTCCAAGGCTTGAACCATAGTTTTTCCCTAACCTCAGCTACCAGATTCCATCAATGAAATTAATTTAAATTGAGTTTAATAAGGTCATTGTCCATGTTTTTGCAATTGAGAACTGGGGTTGCTGTTTCTTGAATTAACTACATATTCAGATGACTGATTTATTTGTACTAAGACAGAAGCACAGCCAGTTATTGCGTATTCGCAGATCACCATGGAAGAGAAACATAAAAAATACTCAGATCCGGAAAGAAATGGTTATATCGATTTTGGCTGTTTTATGCAATCATTCAACTGTATGAAACAGAATGATATGTACTGATTATTCTTTCTAATAGAACAAATAGAACAAACTAAGAAGTAAGAACATCAAAAAAATAAAACAAAGTGGACAAATAAGACAGAAATGTGACTAATTTGGTGCAAAAGAATTGCTTGTCCAATTTAGGAAAGTATAGAATCTATTGAAACAAACAAATAATTAAATAAATAGATGCACGGTGGATGCTGAACATTTATCAGGTGGAAGGATTTGTTACACCAACCTCTTGGTGTGCTGTTCTTTTGAACTTCTCTGTCTGTTTGGCCAAGCGAATCTTTTTCAACACATACCTAACGAAGATGAAATAATCAAAATAAATACCGATCGAAGTTGACAAGCTAACCGTATTAAATTGGCTTGAGTTTTCAGTTCCAACAATCAAACACAACAAACTCAAAATGGATCAAAGAAAAAATATTGAAACTTCCTTTTTTGGGTTATCCATTATTCAACTGAAAATAGTCAATCTCCAACTAATTGAAGTTCACAGAACAGCTTCAGAAAAACAACTAAGTTCAAAAGCTAACTGCCATCAAACTTTACAATCTTCAACTCCAACAATTAAACACAAAAATCAGAAAAACATTGGATTTTTCTTCATGGGGTATCCATTTTCTAACTTCAAAAAGGGATCTTCAATGGTTTATTTTACATGGTCAAACTTAAAGCAGTTAACAGTGTCATTGAATTACTACCTCTTTTTCTCAGACTTATGAAGAACGAGGAAAGCAGAACCAAACGCTCCTCTTCCAATTTGCTCAATCACTTCATAATCTTCCATCTTCATAATCTCCATGAAAGAAAATTCCAGAAGCTAGAAAACAAACGGTGAAGCAGCAGATCCTAATTTGCTAGGAACCCAATTGAGGGAAAAAAAAAAGGGGAAAAGGAAAAATAGATTCTTTATGGCAAAGTGTGAGGGAGTGTGAATTCCACTACCAACCCTTTCTACCCCTTTTTTTCTACCAAATGGTGTAATTGAAGAGAACCGTTATTATAGCTTGAAGAGCATTAAATGGGGAAAGTAAATGTATCCTATGAGAATGAATTTTGGAGTGTATTCAATGGGGTGTTTTAGGGATTCACATGAAAGATGAGTAAAGCTACATTCCACAATTATGACACTAAACTACTCCTCTGTATCGCAGAGAGAGAAGAAGAAGAAAGGGTAGAAGTAGAATGGACTCAGAAAAAAGCAGAATATTGAAAGATATCAGCACCAAGAAAATTGAAAGGTTGATGACTTACCCAAAAGAAAGTGTAGAGAGAGAGAGGATGAAAATTTGGGACTTGGAATTTGGAAGGGAAACAAAGTCAAGTAAAGGGTATTAGCAAAGACATTTTTGTTGGTGTCACATTATAAATACTTTATATATTGATGAAAATATTATATATTTATAATAAAATAATAAATATAGTAGTGGTGAGTGTATGTATGATATTCAAAGCTACCATTGCACCCCACAGAATGAATGAAAAGAAAGGAAAATGGGGTTGGGAGAAAAGGGTGACAGGTATGAAAAATGGAAAAAGGAAAAACAAAGAGTTGCTTGCGTTTACAGATTCATTCATTCATAGGAGATCAGATCGTTCACAATAAGGAATGTTCCTGGCACTCAGATGTGATGTCACAGTCTGTGTACCTTATTAAAAACAAAATCATCACATTTTAATTTTAGAATTGTGCCATTAGGATTTAGGAATACTCTAACAAAAATTAAAAAATGGTTAATTATGAATGAACTTGGTTTTACCAAAAAAAAAATTATGAACTAATGTACTTGATTAGACACATTTCTTTTTATTTTGGACAAATCTCTAGTACTCTATCTTTAATTTTTGGTCCCAATATGAAAAAAAAAAAAAGTGATGTAACATCTACTCCCTCCACGCTGAAATATTAGTTATCCTAAGGAATTTCACATGGATTAAGAAAAATAATTAATTTCTATAGAATCTAACAAAAGTACATAGGTAAACTAAATTTATCATTGACTTTGAAGTTTACTCAATAGCTATTGGCTATAAAAATAATAAAAGTTAAAATAGTTAATAAATATAGCATTGATAATGTAAAAGTGACAAATATTTTGGAACAAATTTTTTTTTGCTAAAGTGACTAATATTTCAGAATGGAGAGTCTTTAACCTTGTGAGAATAATTCACTTTAATTCTTCACTTTGTGCAGATAAGTCACTTAAGTCTCTGACTTTGCATTTTATAAGTCACTTTAGTCCCTAAACTATACTGACATTCACTTTAGTCACTGACTTTCAAGGACTAAAATGACCAATAATAATGAAAGTCAGGGATTAAAATGACTGATTCCGCGAGGGACTGACTTATAAAATACAATGTCAGAGACTATTTTAGTATATAATTCGAAAAAAAAATAGTGAAGCATCACGTAGTTCATTAATTTTATAAAAGAAGTTTATATAAGTCTCTAAATTTGTTAGAGTAGTTCATATAAGTCCCTAAGTTATACTAAAGTTCACTTAGATCCCCTAGTTTGTAAGGGTAATTCACTTATGTCCTTGAGATTACTAAATGTTGTTAGATTCTTGAGTTTACAAGAATAGTTCATTTATATCCTTAAAATTATTGATTGTAAGAATTAAAATGGTGACAAAAATCTTTTCAAAACTAAGTTGGTAACACGAAATTCTTTCGAGGACAAATAATATTTTTCTCCAATTTTTTCACAATTGTATTTCAATAAAAATAATACTAATATTTCACTTTGTAAAGTAACAAAGTGCTTTTATTCTCATGATTTCATATTAGAAATGCTTAATTTGAAATTATAATTAATACATTGAGTTTTGCTTAACAATATCCTAAAGATCATCGTTAAACAACTTGAAATTTTTTTTATTAAAAAGTGTAATATTTAATGTTATGATTATACCTTCAATATGATTTTTAATAAAAAAAATTATATGAGTTTCATAAGCATTGTATAGCAAAACCATAATAATACATATTCGATATATCTCACTATCTTAATTTTTAAGAGGATAACAAGTACTTTTAAAACGAGTAAAACGTTAGTAAAAAGAATGCATTTGACTAATAGACCTTTTGTCTCATTCAAATGCTTAGCTTCCGGCCTCTAACAACTACTAAAATAACTTTTTTTTGCAACAAAAAATGGTTAAGGCAAGACTTTGAAACGAAATGGACAATAATTCTACAAATAGTTTACTAATTTATGTTGAAAAAGACATTCCTAATCGTTCTAACAAATAGTAATTCATCGATGAATTTGATTTTACAAAACAGGTGCTCAACTTTACTCAATAATTTTCCACTTTTATGATGTCTTATTTTACATTTTTATATTAGTTTGATAAGTTATAGACTTCAGTTAAATTTAATAAAGATTTTATTCACTTTAGATAAGATTTAATCTATTTTTTATTTGAATTTTTCTAAATATAAAAAGATTGAAATTATTTATTTTAGTAAAGAGTTGATTGTTTTAAATAAAATTTAATCTTTAAAATCTTGAATTACAGATAATTACATAAATGCACCGAAAATAAGGGTAAAAAAAATGTGAAAACCTGAAGAAATCTTATCTTATACTACTTTATCTTATTTTGAGTGAAGATAAATCATTTAGATGCTTCAAAAGACCTCATTCACTCATAATTAATTACCAAGTGAGATTTGAGAGCAAAACTTAGAGAGAAAAAGCCTGGGAGAACGAGAAGATTAGCCATAGACGGAAAACTTCGTATTCCAACAATCAATTTTTCTAATTTAATTAGTATTAATGGCTATTATGAGTAGCTAAATTCTTTGTTTTGGGATTGGATTTAAATCTTTCAATCTCAAAAGAGAGAATTTTGCTATTCATAGTGGCCATTAATACCAATTAGAGTAGAAATATTGATGGCTGGAACTCGAAGCTTCCCGTCTCCTACTAATCTCCTCGTTCTCCACGGCTTTCTCTCTTAGTTTCGCTCTCAAATTTCACTTGGTGATTAATTCTGAGTGAATGAGGTCTTTTTAAAGGCAACTAAGTGGTTAATCTTCACTCAAGATAAAATAAAATAGTATAAGATATGATTTTTTAAGATTTTCTCATTTTTCTTCACTCTTGCCTTGTATGTCTTTATCTAATTACCTATAATCTAAGATTTTAGGGGTTAACCTAGATTTAGGAAAATTCAAATAAAAGATAGATCAAATCTTATGTAAAGTGAATCAAATCTTTATCAAACTTAGCTGAAATCTATCACTTATCGTAGTTATAGTTATAATCATTTTAAATTTAGTAGTAATTTGCTAGGTTTGGAATGTTAAATTTTGAAAATGAGTAATATACCGTTTTAGTCCCTCACTTTGTAGTCACCATGCAGTTTAGTCCCCTACTTTTAAAAATGATTGATTTCGTCCCTCACTTTGTAGGTCGTCATGCAGTTTAGTCCCTACCGTTAACTCTCACTAACGGCGTGATGACGTGGCCTGTTAAGTGCTTATGTGGCCGTTAAGTGACATTCACGTAGGATTAAAACGACGTCGTTTTGGTAGAGGCAAATCATGCACTTTAGTCCCTCGTTTTGAAATTTAAATTTCACTCCAAAATCATTCAGTTTAGTCCCTATTTGACTGACACCTTAATATTTCTCTTATCCCTAACCTTGAATCCTTAACATTCTCAGCAACTCTCCCCCTCCTTCTTCTTTCTTCATGAACTCTAATCTCAAAACCTTCGATGCTTTCTTTGATTCTGATTCTTCCTATAGTTGCACGGTGCACTCTCATCTTCTCTCTCTGAGCCATCAATTTAAGAAAGAAGAACGTCGCACCTTAACGACAAACGAAGACGGAGACGCAAGGTGGCTTTGCTTTGCACGGCGTCGCAACCAAACTCCGCTATGCACGGCGACGCAAGGTACGGTGGCGCAGGGACATGACTCTGCTTTGCAGAGCGTGAATGGACCTGACTCTACTTGGTGAGGAGATGAGGCATGACAAGGTATTCCTTTGTAAATTTAGGAATTTTAATTACTTAATCATTCCTTTTTACCTAGGGACTAAACTGAATGATTTGAGAATGAAATTTAAATTTCAAAACGAGAGACTAAAGTGCATGATTTGCATCTACCAAAATGACGTCGTTTTAATCCTACGTGGATGCCTAATTGTCACTTAACAGCCGCATAAGCATTTAACGGGCCACATCATCACGCCGTTAGTGAGAGTTAACAGTAAGGACTAAACTGTATGACGGCCTACAAAGTGAGGGACTAAATCAGTCATTTTTAAAAGTGGGGGACTAAATTGCATGGTGGCTACAAAGTGAGGGAATAAAACGGTATATTACTCTTTTGAAATATATTTTAATTTTAACGCTTGTATTTGGCCTTATAAAACTTTGGTTACCTCTACTTGTGTAGGTTTTGTTGAGATGGCCACCATCGAGTACCCTAGTTCCACACCTAAAAAAAGGCTTTTATACTCAAAAAACTCTCACAGATGAACTTACATTTACCTTATTACAAAGGAAAAGTGGAACTCGAACATGTGATATGTGGCATCTTATAATACTCTACTTGTCTCTAGATCCCATAATGCACTCCATAAATTTTAAAAACTTACTAGCAATATTATGGATATTTGGTATTTTGCACCCCTATCTTTATATTTGTGAGCCCCCTAAGCTTAATTTTTATATTTTTGTATCTTACTTTTATAATTTTAAGCTCACTAAAAACAAAAATTCCTTTCAAAGTCATTTTCTTATTTTTCTTAATTTTTTAATATGTTGCCTCCAATTTGCTAGCTTAGTTCCTATGTCCGCTAGAGCATGGGGTTGTAGCCACCATCTTTGTTAAGGAGAAAATATTGGTTATTGTTAATAAGTGTTTTAGAGACATCAGTTAAAATGCAATAAATATACTTTATTCAATTTTTTAAATTTTTTTAAAAGGTATGCATTGTATTAGTTTTAAATTTTTGCAAAAAATAATTTTATTCCTAATATAAAAATCTACTTTTGTATCTTAATTAGCATTTTTCAAAGATATTAGTTGATTACTTGATTAGTAAAATCTAACATAATATCAAGGACTAACTCATTAATATTTTTTTCATATAATCAAAAGGTAGGTTTTTTATGTGTTCCAATCCAGAGGATAGGTCACGATCACAAAAGGATGGAGCTCTAAGTGGATGACGTTTTCAAGTCCTCCCAAGTACAATGATGCTCCAGTGTGATAGGAGTTGTACCTGTAAAAACTTCAACGTCTAAGTCAGTGACTATTAGAGTTTGTGCATGACCAGTATGTTACGTATATATGCATGAATCTAATGTATTTATAGCGGAGTATCTAGGTTTGATGAACGTCTAGATAAGTCTTGTGTTTATTGGGCTTGGACCCTAGATCCAATGGAACTGCAGTGCTGATGACGGCTCGTAGGCTCTAACTCATTGTACAAGGCCGAGATATTGGCTCTAACTTCCATAACAGTTTTTTTTTTCATATTAAAACCAAAATAATAAAAAAAAAGTGTATGAATATGACTAAATTTTTAATTAAACCAAAAGCAAAAAATTATATTAATAATTCAACCAAAATAAAGAAACTGGTGTGGCTTTGTGCTCGTGTATGTTAGTGCGTTGGCCAACCACCATTACTGGACCAGGGTCGTGATGATTATGGCTTAATTTAACATTTGTTTTATGCTTTTGATGTATATTTGATATAATCATCTTTTAATTTATTATGAAATGTGAGCGTTAATCATGTCAATTTATGCTAATGTGGGTCAACAACAAATTATTGTTGTAATGTTACATATTTGCATTCACAATTTAAACAGGTTTATTTGGCTACAAGAAATGTAATAATCATTTCTTAGCATGTGCTCAACAAGTGAAATTTCCAGTTAATTTGGTGTTCGTGATGTCAAATCAAAAACCTAATTAAGTTTAATTTGCTTAACCAAACTCTGAATGATCGAGGTGCAATGTTATTAATCATTAATTTATATTTATAGTAGACCACCATAAAAGGCTTGTCATGCTACTATAGGTTTTACAACAGCTAGTCATAAGAATTAAACTCAACAATAATAAGATCAAAGGAAAAAAATTGCAAGATTAGGGTATCGTTAGTTTGCATTTTTATTTTTCCTATTTATTACTTATTAATAATTATTAAACTAAAAAGTTATATAATTTATTTAAATATTTCTTATACAAATTTCAAAAAAAAAAAAGAAAAAGAAAAAAGAATAGCATATAATGTTGTTTACGTGGGTAGTGATTCTACAAATGTCACTTGGGGTGTCTTTGATGTGTGAATTGGACCTTACAACTGTACAGATAAAGTACAGTACTACTTTAATGAAACACTGGATAATTTTTTGTGTTGGATGTCGTTTGATAGTCCATATATAGAACAGGAAGTAGGATATGAATTTTTCAATAATATTTTTTATGTTATATACAATTAATTTTATATAAAATTGATTAATAAATAATATTTTAATATTTTATAATTATATTATTAATTATTAATTATTATGAAATTAATTTTTCATACTTACAAATTTACTACACAAATGTAATGCAAATTACATGGGCAAGTGGAGAAAGTGGAAGAGGTAATTACACTATTAAGAAAAAATATAAAGTCAATTTTTGACTTTTCTTAACTGTGTGCATAAAACAAGAACTTGTCTTTTGATTTAGTCAGATACAAAAATTGGCTTTTTTGTAGTGTCCATAACTCAAATTTTGTATAATCTCCTAACTACTTTTGAAATCAAACATTGAACCAAAAATTTTGTATTAGCAAATTAAAAGGACTCTTTTAAGTTTAGAACCACCACTAGTTCACTTCATTGAAAAACTCACATGAAGAAAGTAATATTTTGATTAATAATTTGATTTATTAAAGGGCTTAAATGCACCCTTTTGACAACATTTTAGAAACCGGTTTCTTAACGTTTATGGACACATAATAAGAAACCAAAAAACATATTTTTATTTAAAATTGTTCACTTACGTTTCTTAGGTCCTAACTTCGGTGGAAAGTCATTATCTGAACCCTAATAAGAGTTTTGTGTTCACCATGAGCATAGGGATACAAGTTGGGAAATATGAACTATTTATACAAGTAACCAACCTGAAACCCTAACATCCATGTGCATTCTAAAAATCAAAAATATCTATGCTTAATTACCGAGTGATGGTGATGTCAAATTTTATTCTCCATAAATGTCGTGGCGGGAGAGGGATGCAGACTCGACCAAATGCGTCGCGGATATTTCGGCTTGATATGATCAGGTCCACAATGTGGCGTGATGACGTACGGGTTGGTCTAATCGGAAGGCGTCTGAATTGATCTAATAAGGGAAATGTCTGAATTCATACCGGACGTATCATATATTTTCTTAAATTTAAAAACAATAAATAATGTTTACTTTTTATGTAATAAAAGTATTTATCAGTGTAGTTGTTGTGTTTTATTTTTTTTTATAGTTTTTTATTATGTGTCCATAGGCCCACATTAAAAAAAAAAACTGTTATAGAAAATCAAGAAAAATATTTAGTTGTGAGAACAAAAGGGTCATTATGCTCTGTTTTTAACTTTTCACCTTTGCAAGCTAAAACTTCCACTCCCATACAAGCATGTCATATTGTCATTGTATGTTTGGTTTTCGAGTGGTAGAATTAATTTTGAATTAATGTGATTTTATAAAATTAATTTAAGGTAAAATTGACTTAAAGTAACGTAATTCATGTTTGAATTTCTTTTTATGATAAAAACTTAATGTAAAATTTCTAACTCAAAGCAAAAACAAGACTGAATTTGTTTCTATCAGAATTGATTTTAGCTTTTCAAAATCAGCTAATTCAACGCAAAAACAAACAATTGAAATTTTACCAAAAAACAATTCTAAAATTTTTAACCCACTTTTAAAAGACTCCAATACTTTTTGAAACAATAGTATGTATAATTAAAACTTGTTTTAGTTGTTAAGAGACAATAAAAAAAGTTCAAATTTTTTGTGAGGTAAACCTTTTCTTTTTTCTTTTAACAAGGAAAAAATATGTATAATCAGCCAAAAAAAAAATTGGGTTGAAATAGTTGTAGATTATATAGATGATGAATAGTAATTATATACTTATATTTTTTATTTTTTTCATTTTATTTTATTTCCTTTCCATTCAAATAACCACTTAGTTATTCATGAATATGTTGCTTATAAAGTATTTATCTCAACCACCAAACCAATTGCTACTCTCTGCCGTGTAGCCCCAATTATTTCATCAACCATAGTCCCTTCAAAAGCATCCATGTACTGTCAGCAACAATCATCCTCCTGTTTTTGTTTTTCTGTTTTTCAACTGACAAGGAAAGCCAAAATTCCGTTCAAAAACCTCAACTTTTGATTTCATCTTCAGGATTCTTATCAAATAATGGGGATAGGTTGTATGAGAAATAATAGTGTGCTATAAACCTATGAGTAGACAATGACAAAGACAAAACATTAAACAAGGTACATCATGTTTGAAGAGTGAACACTCATGTTTTAAACACTTTGGTGCTTCACAGCTAAAAAACTATATAAAGAACATTTGTTTTGCTAAATAAAATTGTAGTTGTATATAGATATATATAGATATGGTAATATGGTATGATACATAACAAACGCCCATGCGAGATTTATTTTGAAACGAATATCATTATCTGGTAACATGTAATATAGAATTTAATTTAGATTTTTCCTCATGGACTATTCTTTGAGTCTGTTTTGTCAATTTCTACATCTCTTATTGTTTTTACCCTTTAATCTCTTTACTTCATGGACTATTCTTTGAGTCTGTTTTGTCAATTTCTACATCTCTTATTGTTTTTACCCTTTAATCTCTTTACTTCATGGACTATTCTTTGAGTCTGTTTTGTTTTGTGCTTCACCTTAAATATGCACAACTAAATCTGTAAGCAGAGTTACGGTGGATATTGTTATTTAATTTAGATTTTTCCTCAGTTTTATATAATAGTTTAGTTTTCCTTCTATTAGGTTTGCCTTGATTCTTTTTGGTGTTAGAATTTGACCCACTCTGGCATGTCTTAGTTGATCTCCTTAAAAGTATCTCAGTAGAAGTGCTAATGGTATTGAGACATCAGCTAAAAGTACAAAATTCGAACCTTGCTAAATACAAAAATTTCCTTCCTCCTAAAAAAGAAAAGTAAAAATTTTGGCTGATAAAAAGATAAATTTAAAAAAGAAAAAAATCAGTCAAAATTAATTTATAATTTTCATTTTCAAATAAATTTAAGACTTGTTTGAAACAATTTTAATTTTAAAATTTTTAAAACTATATAATAAAACAATTTTCAGAAACAGATTTAAAATAAAAGTATGAGAAATTTTCAATATAAATTTGTGTACCAATTTTTAAAAACTGAAAATTGAAACAAGTTTTAAATATTTCTAAATTCTAATTTTTAAATACTGAAAAACAAAAACTATTTTTAAAAACTAGTCTACCAAACAAATTTTTTAATTTTCTATTTTTAAAAATAAAAAACTACTTTCAAAAACAAAAATCAAACAAGCTCTAAATATTTTTCATATTAAATTAACAAACCAAATTGTCAATTTCTATACATATCGACATATATAGATTGCCAAGGCCATTAATCAAATCAGTTACTGCCAGTAGCTGTTTTCAAGCCTAAATTGGCTGACCGCATTGAGGACTGTTCAATATTCATAAATAAATGAGAAACGTTCACATAAGAACTTGTATTGCTTTAAGTACTTTTGGTGCTTCTTCATAATAAATATTGGTTGTTTTTGTTGGGGGGGGGGGGGGGGGGGGGGAATCCACATAAGAACTGGATTAAAATATACAAATCTCTTACTGTCACAACTCAAGTAAAACAATCATGTTTCAGCTTTTAAAACAACTCACATTAACTTAATAATTAAAACAACCCAGTAGTTCAGCAAAATAGAACAACCACTAGACTTAACATTTGACAACCACGAAACAGGAGGTGATATTGTCATCTTCACTTAAACAAATTATGTACTAATTATACATACAGTTATGTTAATTTTACTTCCGCTTTGATTGCTTGGATTTTTTTGAGGAACTTCCACTGTCCAGCTTTCTACGTGCAGCTTCAAATTCCTCTTCAGAGGGTTCTGGCATATCACCTCCATATTTCGAAACTAGAGATGAGAACATTGAATCAAACTGGCCTTTCCTCTCGTTTCGGCGTTGCGTTATGATTGCATACAGATCTGTGTCTGACTGCTTATTTGACCTGTAGAAAACAATGAATCATACCTTAATTACAGTATAAATACTATGAGCAGAAGTACAGCACCCTAGGTGATCAACTTACTTCGCCTTCCTCTTTAAAGGACTTGTCGGTGGTTTGGTTTCGGATACTTCCTTTGCCCATTTCTGGTAGGCTTTTCTTGCCTTTAGTTCTCCTACAGAGTGTGAAAAAGAGAAAAGAAACAACCAGCGGGTGAGAGGCTTAACAACTTAAGAAGTTTAACAATGGACTCTGCCATGAGTGATAACCTATCTAATAAGCTGACTTGCAGTGCAAAAGTCTAAAATTGAAATAATTGTATGACATCTCATTCTTTTATTGACATACATTCTTGGTCTGACAATTAAAGTTTCAATATATATCTTCTCGTGTAAATAAACTAAGATCTAGAGTACATGTCTGGATCAACAAACAAAACCAGTTAATATTCTTACCAGCAGCTATGGCCTCATCCAGAATATCCTTGAATCGGTGTGAATCAAGTTTAGGATCTGAACAAAGCATTGAACAAAAGAGCCTGCAATGAAAATTTACTCCAGGTATCAAACTCAACGTCTTTTAAAGATGGCTCATGCACATCAAAGGTTCAGAAGGCTTTCTTACCTGTTCATATTACCCTTGCACTTCTTGTAGAGATCAATTAAATCATTTTTCTCTGAGTCAGATCCCCTATAGTTTGCTTCAAATTCCTCAATATCAGCTTCTGTGACCTATGGTTCATATTGGAAAAAGTTAAAACCAGTCAAATGAAAACAAGTATAGCACAATTCATCAAGAAACAGGACATCATATGTTAAAACAAATACCTTCTTGTACATTGTTCTGAAAAACTCCTGCAGATTCTGAACAACATCTCCAGCAAGATCCTGATTTTCAGAGAAGACGTATCAGTTGCAGATGTCCAGGACATGGCTAAATTATCCTCAATGCTAATCATCCAACATTTAAATTTTAATATACTCAAAAAAACAAAAAAAAATGCTCCTTAAATAGTATCCTTCAGGAATTCAAAGAATACCCAGAATAATTGTAGCTCAAGTGGCATAAGAAAGAGCTTTCAGAGCTTAAGGAGCGGGGTTCAATTTCTAATGGAATAGATTTAGGAATAGTGTAGTGTGGGAGTGTGTGTGTTTAGCCGATCAAAAAAAATTATACAATACTAATTTCAGCCAATAACAGTTAGCAAACCACAAGAATTTGCTTTGTATCTAGACATTGTCCATCATGAATCCAGTATATAATGCCTCATCAATCCATCTACAGAAGTAAAAAAGTTTAAGATGTGAAAAATGAAAAACTCACTGCATCATCAACGCAACCAGTCTGATCATAAAGGGCCCGTTTCTCTTCATCCCCAAGAATGGATATCACCTTTTGCAGTTGCTGAAATTTTTCTTTGGCTTCCTGTAAGAACACAGAATTACATAACCCGAAACCCAAAAAGATACAAAAAGGTCACAGTATATCAGACAGCCTTAAATTACACAATCGCACCTCATCGCCAGGATTCTTATCAGGATGGAGCCGCAACGCTAACTTGTAGTATGCTTTTTTTATCTCCTGCTTAGAGGCAGTTGGTTCCACACCAAGAACCTAGAAAAACCAATCGAGCAATTCACCAAAGTCCAACAGGGGCATATATCAGTTATCACAGTGGGAAAACCAACATATGCAACAGAAAATCACACACACTAATAAGAAAACAGAATCCATGCAATAGTTATGGTTGTCAACTATTTTCCCGAACCTAATCATCAACTAATTCGAAAATAAGCAAAGCTTTCATGTTTGCGGTCCATGAATTTCTACGAGCATGATCTCTAACAATTGAATTTGAATAGCGAAATGAAATGCTCGATAACTAATGCGGTTTGATTTCCAATTCTGTCTTTTCGTTTATCGGAGAAAGGGGAAAAGAAAGAGAAGCGAGAATTTAGGGTACCTGGTAGAGGCTTTGATGCTGTTGAGGTTCGGTTCGTCCGTCATCGGAAACCCTAGATTTCTTCTTCTGCGCCATTTTCGTCCAACGCGGAGAGTTTTGCAGAAATTGATTCCAAGACAAATTGGGTGGATTTCGTGTTTGGTTTTGAACTAAAAATTGTTACCACTGCTACTTTAAATTTAAATTAAACAGCAACAATTTCTTTGGTTTTAAGTTTGGGTTATTCCCATTTCCCGCCATACGGTTCTGCTTTTTTTCTTTTTCCCGCCGCTATGTTTTTCTCTTTTGTTCTAGCCGTTCTTACACGGACACCCTAGATTTTTTTTTGTCCACACCCTAGATAAAGATGGGCCAGCATTTTTTACACCATACACTTTTTTTTAGGTATCTCATAGTCTTTTTTAATCTTTTTTTTACAAATAAAACTCTTGTTTAGATCCTGAGAATTCATTTGGAAATAAAATTTAAATACAATTTTTAAGAATTCAAGCAATTGAAATAATATAATACACCACACATTTAATGAAAATTAACGGATTTTAAGAATTCTTTAAATTTGTAAGTTATGGATTCTAAAATTCATTAGTATGGATTTAAGTTATTTTCGTATAAAGTACATACGAATTCTTAGAATTCTAAGAATTCGTGTCCTACAAATTTTAAGAATTAATAATGTGATTTTTAAAAAGAAAGTTTAATGAGCTAATGGTTTTTGAGAATTTATGTCTCACAAAATTTAAGAATTTGAACAACCAAACGGAATCTTAAAATCTGTTTCTTTCTATTAACTATGTGGTGTATTATGTTATTCCTTTGCTTGAATTCCCAAAAACCGTAGTCAAGTTTCTGAAAAAATAAAATGGATAGTGTGGAAAATAAACCGTGAGACTTTGATTATTTTAGGGGTCAAATTACTGAGCCATTTTTTTTTTGTTGTGATCAATTTCATTAATTGACAAGTACAATACTACTACACCACCTACTTACTGAGCCATTTGTGTCACAAAAAAACCATATGCCAATTCCTTTCGGTTTTGTTCAAGTCCAACCCCTAACCCATGTTCAATTTGTGGTTTTTTTTTCCTGTCTAGTGTTAAACTCATGCTTAGAATACTAATAAGGTTGCAAAATCCATTTTTTTTTTTTGATACAAAAATCCAAAACTTTATAATCACCATAACGAGCCCAATAAAAATACACACACATCTTCAATGTTTTCAAACATTGTTTTAAGTACCTAACAAAAGAACACTATTTTAAGTATGACCAAAAACAAGTATGACAAAAAAATATTTGACCAAAAACAAAACATTTTTCAAGTCAATGACAAAAAAAACATATTTTTAAGTTTGGTAAAAAAACAATTTTTTTTTAATTTTTGATAAAAAAAAAATCATCTACAATTGAAAAAAAAAGACCTTGTTTGACCTCCACTCCTCTCCCTACTAACATATCTTGCATCCATATTAATCAACTTTGAAAGATATCTCCGACTAATTACAACATTTTACTCTATTTTTAAAATTTTCAATTAGAAAATCTCAAAAAATTAATCCCTTGAAACACATTTTCTCTTTGTTCTCCTCAGATCCTTTCTCCCACCCCACCTCACGCCCTTGCGACTCCTCTTCTCTTTCTCACTGATTTTGAAGTTGCTCGAGCTGTTAGACATAGCAACTTAGAGTTGTTTTGTTTTATTTTGACTTTGGCAAGGGGTAAGAGATTGAAAATGTAGTTGAATTTTTAGTTTTGGTTGATGTCTGTTTGTCTTCGTGCAATGGTGTTGAATTTTTACCTTCTAATGTGCTTTGTTTGTTATGTGTCTTTGCATTCTTGAAAAAGGTGTGCAATCTTTAGCATTGGTGTCATTTGAACTTTATGTTTGGTTCCATAATGTAAATAATGATTCTTTTGTTTGTGTTGTTGATTCTATTGGGAGTGTGTACTTTTGATCCACTTAAACGGTTGTTATTTGTAAAAACTTTGTAAAAGTTGATTGATTGTTATTTCTTTGGAAACAGTGATGTCGTGTATAGAGAACTCAGTTGAAGAAGTTTACAATAAGAGGCAAACTTGAAAGTTAGCTATGAGACTAACAAGTACGTGGATGGCAAGAAAAAGTAGTGATAATTCCACATGGAGTTGGTCTTTATGGAACACAAGATAAATTAGTAGTTTTTGGTATTTTTATGAATTCATAGTTATAACATGTCTTGTAGCATTTATTTAGTTTTGGGTCCTGTGCTATGTTTAAGAAAAGAAGATCCAAGCAGCTATTAGAGAAGCAAATTGGGACACTTTCATTTCTTTGCTGAAGCATGAAATTACATACGTTTTTCTAAATTTCTCTCTTGTGAGCAAAATATTGGTTTTTCTAAACTACAAAACATGACTTTAAGCTTTATTTTGTCAAAACAACAATAGTTCTGGAGACACACAGACTTGAAATTGTTGAGTATGTCTATGATTTTTCACACCCCTGAATCAAATAGTTAATGGTGAAGAGAAAAATGATATCATAGTAGGTTTGCAATTGAATTCATTCTACAGATTTATTTGGTTATTTTAATTTAAAATGGTATTTGGCCTGAACTTTTGAACTGTCAATTGTATTATAGAAGTCACTGGTGAGATTGTTAGCATTGTAGTGGAATAAAATCTTAAGGAGCCATAATGTATCAATGTCATTTTAAGGGACAAAAGATTTGATTTTAATGTTAAATACTTATTTAATTATTTTTTTTATCTATATTAATCAATTTGATGCAGTGGAGCAAATGTCTGTTTAACACTGTGGGAAGCTTATGCCAAAAGATGAATGGTGCTTTAATATAGAACAAGACACAACCTGAACCAATCATTGTTTTCCTCACACTGGCAAGAACGAAAGAACCAAGTGGTATACATTGTGTTATTTTCTTCTCGCCCCAGCTTTACAATACAGATAACATTGTTCCTTATATCAGTTATATATGTTTAAATTTTAAAGGTATGTCATAATAAGAATGAATGAAGACTTTTGGAAGATAAAATTTTAATTATTTTTGCAATCAATAACAAGCCATGTAGGCTATAGTTTATTAGGATGCAATATATTTTAATTAGGATAGAAATCAATTACATTTATAGGTAATAAAATTTATAAATATCAAATTTGAATTTTGCCTATTTAAAGCACCATAGATGTAATTGATAACACGTATTAAATAAAGTAATATTTGAGATTTACTCTCTCTTGGGGAGCTCATTGTGCTCAGGGACTCTTAGCCCTTAGATCTTATCAAAGGTTCTTTGAACCTTTTGTGGCGATTGTTTGGCTTACAATTACACGATTGTGGCATCATCTTCCATCCTTTTGTGGCGAGTCTTATCAAAGTTTCAACTTTTGTAGAGATTCTTATCAAAAGGACAAGGCTTATCACTCACAATTTCATATCAATTCTTAGCTGTAGTGCTCATATCCTTCTTTTTAATTTATTTGATTTATTTTTTCAATAATTTCAACTTTTGGAAGATCATAAAGGCATGCGCCCTAGTCGGGTTCATATACGTTCCCACTTAGTATTTAGAATATCAAGCAAGCTTCTCACCTTATAATCAATGAAGACACAAAATAAATAAATGATTACCTTCAAATGTTGTTTAAGGCAATTACTCATTATTTTTGTTTTCTACATTCATTATTCAATCGGTATACAATTTGAAAATGAGGGCTATCCCAAGTAGTGACAAACCTTGATTGATAATTTAAGGGGAGCCACAAATATTGATCATGCAAAGTCTTTTATTAATCATGTAAAATCTCAAAACAACATATTAATGCGAAGTAGCAAGAAATATTCAAAAGATTAAGTGTACCTGCATTCAAAGTGTTGCTCTTTGTTCCTTCAAAGACTTGAAGTCATCCGTAATTGAAGCAGTATTAAAATTTTCAGTTATCTCTTTTTTCAATTAGAATCAACATAGTGTCTGCTAGAAATTCATCCTCCATTTTGTTTCACAATCTTGTCTTGATTATCTTCATGGCTAGAAAATGATCTTCCTGTTGTTGATGTTGAGATCAAAAGAGTTAAAATAAGCCGAATTACTAGATCTTTGTATTTGCCTTCTTAGTTTTTGCCAAAGCTTCACATAATTCAGGCACAATTGACAACTTCAAATCTGAATGACTAACAACATCAAGAATAAAATTTTCTCGTGCTCATTGAAATCCATGGGATAGAACTTGTTACCAAAGCACATTATCATCCATATTAAATTCTTTATAAACATCCCTAGGAATTAAGCTAGCACTTTGAGTTAAAAACTCCATTGCTTGTTCGTTGAACTTGTGATTCAATTCATGCAATTGCTTGTCAATTGTGACTAAAAAGATATTCACTCTAAAGTGATGTTCCACTGTAATGTGACCTTTTTGATGATAAGAGCGCCCTTGACGCCTTATATAAGTTTCATCAAAACCAGGAAAAATAATACCATGTTGTTCACAAAATAATATCACAACTTTCAATAAATCTTGCCAGCTATCATTTCTCAGCTTTTGAATCAAATCTTTTAAGGTGTGGACTAACTTCGTGGCATTAAGTATATCTTGAGACTTTTATTGTAAAACGTGACAAAGACAATTAGTAATTCCCATTATCTATTTTATCAAGTGTAAAATCAACATGAACTCAAATGAAGTCATGGTATTATACGCAGCATCAGCATCCCCACGTTTAGAATAAGTAGATCCATCAACTATAATTTTTTGAAGAACCACACAAGTTGCATTATACATATCTCTCATACTACAAATAGAAAAAATGTGAGCTCCAACAAGTATCTCCAGCTCGACTCAAAGTTCCAATTTGATTATTACCTTTACCAGTTTCAAGTTCACCAATCTCTAGCAAGTGTGTTATTTCATTTATATTGGCAACATGTAACTCATCATGACGCTTACTAGAGGAACATATAATATTGACAACAAAAGTCAAATTTGAAAAAAATTGGTGGTATTATAACAACTTCTCTAGAAGCCACCACCAAAGCAAGTTGTAATCTATGTGCAAAGTAATGTATGTAATAAGCATATGGACAATCTTTGAGAAGCAATGCTTGCAATCTGTTCCACTCTCCTCTCATGTTACTAGCACCATGCCACAAATATTTGAAACATCAAGATGATGCCGAGAAAGAATTGCAACACTTTTTTTTAAGAGTTATCATTATTGTAATGTCCTTAACATGCACAAGATCAAAAAAGCATTCTTGTATGCAACTATTTTTATACAAACGTCCAAACAATAGCCATTTGCTCCATTTGTGATTCATCAACAATTATGAAAAATTTAGAGTCCCCAATCTCTTCTCGGACATAACTTTTAACTTTACTAGCCATGATATGCAAGATTTTCTTTTAAATTCAATGAGAGGTATATTTTAAATTATATGGAGCTTTCTCTAACACTACTTTTGCAAGGTCATCATTGTATGATGCTAAGATTTGATCATTTCTAAAAAATTTACTTGTACTTTTTTTATTCTAGAGATTCATCATAACCTCTAGAAGCACAAACTTGAAATGTGAGCTAATGAATTGAATCAATAGAGCTCTTGAGATGTAGTCGATTTTCCATGATTTATCACAATTATGCACATTGATAATATTCCTTATGTGCTTAGATTGATTCAACAAATCTCCACAAGCTTTCCATGCATTGTTATGTGGCAAGAAGGGATTCTCTCCAATATGACTAAGAAATGCACAATTCTTTACTGCATTGACCTTTCTCAATGTTCTAAATTATTTTCTAGTAAAGACATTAGATCCAAGATGTCCACTTTGAATTTTACTAGGTATCATTTTACATACACAAACTCATATTTTGAGACAAATCCAATGGTTAACATTGTTTGATGTGACATTTAATGCGATCATTTTTTAAATATTAAACCAATGACTATAAATTCATTTTTGTACAAGTACACAAATTTTCACGTGTGTACATTAAGTTAAACCATTTTGCTAAATAAGTAACACAACAAACAAATAAAAACATCATTAGTTGAAGAGTACTCTAGCTAGGAAAGAAACATTTTGAACCAAGTAGATTGAAACCGCCTTGGATGTTTATCTCCGGAAAGGGGATAATTTTCAATACGACATTGATATGGACCCCATTTTTTTTATCAGTAATAAGAAACTTTATTATATAAAGAGGTACCAAGAGTACCCATCAAATTACATGAATAGAAACCCCCCAAACAAATAAACACAGCGAATACAATAAAAATGGACAGAATCCTCCATAATAACACCTAACAACTCAAACTGCAATTTAAATACCCCCAACACTTTCCAAAAAACAAGCACTATGTCTCTTAAAATAGGACACTTCAACCAAAAAACAGATTTTGATTTCCAGCACAAAAGTTTAACAGAAGATATGTATTCTATTCTCCATCTCTATTCCGTGTGATACTTGGAACCGAAAAAACTTGAGGGATTGCATCACACAAACTCAACCAAAACTCTTTATTCCACTCCTCAAAACTGCAAATATGTAGCTTGTTGCGTGATGATAAGCATTCCCATGAGCGCCATTTGACACCTAGCGCAATTTGAGCAACCTCTGAATTTTTATTCTAAAAACATCTGCGGTTCTTTTCTTCCCATATAGACCATAACAATACAAAAATAACCACATTCCAAGCCACATTAAGTTTCGCATCCGAAAAAATTGACAATGTTGACAAAAGTAAATCCTCCAAATTGTTCAGCAAAACTAATGGCAAATCCCACTAAGATAAGCATTCTTTCCATATCATGGAAGTCATATCACAATTGATAAATAGATGAAAAGAAACCTCATCCACCACATTACAAAAAATACAGGAGAGTTGCTTAGTTGAATTTAAAACTCCTCTATGATGCAAATTCAAACGAGTTGGTAAACGGTTTAAGACACAACGCCAAGAGAAAACCATTATCTTCTTAGGGAGAGGGAGTTTCCAAAGCAAGGATAATATAGGATGGTTTGATTGTCTATCCTAAAAACTCAAGAGAGCGTACGCTTTTTGTACAATATATATGCCATTAGAATTTCCATTCCACTGTCAAATATGGTTGAGTCCCTGCAAATTAAAAAAGTTAGTATAAAGATCTCTTAAACCCATTTTAAATAAGCTCTTCGAACATTATCTCTTTGATTCAAAGGATATTCTCAAATTTAGAGACGCTTTCTAAGTCACGTTCTGAAGAATTAGCAACAAATTCATCAATTACTTTTTAAATCTTTAAGCATCATCTACTTTATCTATGTGATCTTTACTTGTTAAGCTTTGCAATTTTCATCATTGTTAGTAATTTTCCTCTTGAAAAATGTATCTATTGTCTTGTGCTTAATCACTGTAGCTTTGTTGATAATTGATAATGATACTTTCAAAACATTAAAGTTTCATTGTAATCAGTCATATAATAAAATTCAAGACCATCGATCACATTATATAATTTCTGTTAACACTTTAATTTTTATTTATATAAATGGGTCCAATATTCACAAAAAAAAATAAAAATTAAATTGCTTCTTAAACACAACAAAATATTTCAAACATTATTTGAAGGTCAACAAATTACCATATTGATCAACAAAACAATAATAAAGTAAAAATCAATATAATAAAACCAATAATGAGATAATAAATCAAACAATAGGGAAGATAAAAACATTATAAAAATATATAAAAAATAAAGATTTTGTTGAGAGGAATATCATACTCAAATTTCAAGTTAAGTGAATGCTTTGCTATGGAGACTAAATTGTAAATTCCTTTTTTCTATAGTCAGCGTAGTGAACGACGAACCTCTGAACGACTTCATGTCTGGAAGAAAGAAATGTCCCTTTTTTGAACATGTTCCCTATCTTAGTCTCTGGGTGTCACTTGTCTTATTAGTAAAAAGCCTTTTAGCTTTTGAAATCAAAATGATGGGTCGCTGCCCACTTGTACAAGAATACGTCCATTTCTTTCATGCTTCATTAATTAGATGAGTAGGACTCAATTGTCTTTGTTTACTTGAGGTTGTTTTGCTTTAAGTTACTTTACATCTTAAAAAAATAAAATAATTTTTTTAAAATAAATTTAGTTGATTATTACTAATCATTTTAAAAGATCTTGTGTTAAAGATTTGCTTTAGGCCTCTAAATTTGTTGGATTGCTCCTATTAAAAATCATTTTTAGCTTGGGCCATACCAAACCACATTATAGTGACAACCTCTCCCAATTGCAATATTCTTGAAACAACTAGTTTTTGTAGCTGTCTCATACTTCTTTATCTCAGATATTCATGAACAATACCCAAATAGTTAGTATGTGGGAGATTCTTGATATTAAAACGGTAATATTTAAGTTCTTATCATTGTGAAATATTTTAATATAAAAATAATAAGGGTGTACAATTCATGTTAACGGTGACCATGTAAATTTAAAATTGAAATGTTTTTTCTTGTTTGTTGCCTCCATTAAGAATATTTTGACGAATAATGAGGGGAGTTATGAATGTTTTTCGGCATGCTCATCAACAATTGACACTAAAAAAAATCGCTGGCTGATGTCCTCATTACACAAAAGAAATTAATGAAGCCATAATATGGCATAAATTTTAGATAAATTCAAATTTAATTTTGTTTTGCGAGAACATCATTTGATGGTGAAGAAAATGTGTCTGGCGATAGGTTTAAAGTGGAGATCAAAGTTGACCATAATGGGAATACTAAGATATTTGTGACGTGGGATTGAGTCTGCATTTAACTGCTCAAAAGAACTAATTGATGTATGCTAATCCAACTTATTAATTTTCAATTTACTAGTAGATTTATTCATATTTTTTTTGCGTATATTGTTGTATCTTATTCAGTTTACAAGTATCTTTATTTTAGGGTGGTGACAATGTTAGAGCATTGTTAGAACCATTTCATGACTTATATGGAAGGAAGTTTGAGATTAGATTCAAGGTCTGTTTGAATTATCGGTATCATTTAATCGTTAATGTGTCCGAAGATAAAGAACTTATTAAATTGAAGAGAAATTAATTCTAAGAAATGTATTATCACTATACTTGTCACTTAACTAACTTTTATATATAATTATTTTTTTTTTTTTTTACATTTAGTTGTTATCATGAATACCTTCATTAGTTTTGCATTTCAATTATTGGACATTCATGGCTTCAAATTTGTGAGAAGGGGAAAGCATCCATTTTTTAAGGCTTTGTGTACTCACTTTGATTTAAATCGGAGGATTATTACTTAAAGCTCCACTCTCCTGCCACTAAATCAACAAAGGGGAAAGCATTAGTTAGTTCAGTTGCTCTGGATGATTAGATAAGAGATGGAGCTAGCCCATTTTTGTTGGGGTTAAACATAATAGTTTAAATTAAATTTATTTATAAAATTAACATATTAAAAATAATTAATAATTAAAATAGTTTATGATAATTAATACTTATATGAAACATAAAATAGAGGTAAAACAAGAAAATAAAGATGAAAAACTTATAATTTTTACTAAAGAAAATTGAACCTGATAATGCTTTATAGATTCAAATTTCAGTAGTAAAACGACTAGCAATTTCTTATTCAATATAAATAGTTAAGCTATCTGCAAAAATAAAACTACTTCGTCAATTGTATTCCTTTTAAAAATTTATCGATTGTTTTCATTTTACTAATAGTTACAATAGATAAAATATATTATTATTGAAAAATCACAATCTAGTTTTAGTCACTTGATAACCAAAAGAAAATTAACATGAGAAAGACGCAATACATTAATAATAATACACAACACTTTATTAGTTCAAACAATAACCCGATACCAAAGAAAAAAAACAAACTTTATAAGTTACAACTAAAAAGATATTAAAATTGCAAAACTTAATGTCAATAAAGAGACAAAGGCACAATATTGTTGTAATGTTGAAACTTTAAAGTGATAAACAAATTAGGAAATTAGGAGAGCAATCAAAACTCACTAATTGATGCGTAGAAAACAAGTGAGGAGCGATGATTTACAAGTGCACTATGTTAGTGTGTTCCAAGGTTAGAGAACAGAAAATAATATCAAGTGAAAATTTTGAGGGGTTTGGTATTAGCATTTTGGAAATTCACATAGAGAGAAGAGGGCAAGAGGTCGCTAGTTACCGTGTGAGAGACAAAGTGAAAATTGTGAAACAACTAACTTTTTGAGTAAGTTTTAACAATAATAATATATTATATTAATATATAATAATTTTCAAATCTGAAACAAATCTTCAAACGTTATTTTAGGCATATTTTTGCAATTATACATTACTATTATGTATTATATTATTATATAATATCTTCCAAAATATAAAACATGTGTATCTTATTATAGTAACTTTGATGATCTTTACATCTTGAAGGGATTAGTTTTTATTGGAAAATATATTTTCTACACACCCAAAAAAAATTCAATGGGGGAGGGGGGCATCATAAAAATTTTTGGGGGGTGGTCAATATAAAAAATCATATATACATAGTAATAAAAAAAAATTTCAATGAGAGGTCAAGTCCTCTCCATTGCAATATTAGCCTTTACCCCTGTAAATTAGATAAATATCGTATGTTCTTTGATCTAGAACTTCCAAGTTGTCCTACTTACTTGAGGAACTTTTCATTTTTGCTATGCTCTATATTACTAGTTACTAATGATAGTTGTTTTTATGACATAACTATTGTTGTCTATGTCTATTGAGTATGATTTTTTGTATCGATTTTTCGCCACGCCAGCTAGGCAATTGTCAAATGACAAAGCCAATGACTTTGAAGATTCTACCCAAAGGCCATAATTCCAGTTCTCTCCAACTAAACGCATCAATTTTGAGTGAACACTAGTAGACCTACATGTATTATACTAAAAATTTTAGACAAATACTTCATATGGCTCATATAGGAACTCGATAGATATCATGCATGCAAAAAATTAATTCTATTACTATAAAACACAAAAAAAAAATCAAAATAAATGAAAAGAGACATTAAAACTATAGAACTCACGGACTCAAATGAGTTCACAATTCTAATGTCTTTTTCGTTCATATAAAAAAAATTTCACCAACTAGAGAGAAAAAAAACCCTCATGTAACATGCTAGAGTGATATCGTAAAATTTCATTGCTCCAAATTGTATTAAATAAAACTTAGATTAAAATCAATTTTCAATCTTGTTGTCAGGCATATGTTAATATTCTTTATTAGTGTTTGATTTGCTTTAATTATAGAAATATTTTTTTTGATAATATTCTGATAAAAAATTAAAAAAAAACATTTTTTTTTAAAAATTCTCAAATAATGCGCTCCATAATTTAATAACGAGAAATATATTCCCTGTTTAATATAAAAAAATAACAAAAAAATATATTCCCTTATTACTATGTCTATTTAGTTAAACCATGTAATTCTTAAATTGTGCAGAAAAGTTTTTTTTTTTTTATTGCGCAAATAGGAGTACTAAGATAATTTTTACCCACCAAATTTCTCATTACTAATTCAATTCTAATTATTATTTTTTTGTAACCACGGGTTTTCTCACTGTTATGATGAGACTAATCTTGTTCGCGCTGCGTGACTGATGCCGACTCTCGAGAATTTGGCATAACAATTCTAATTGTTTTTATGTACAAAAGTTGTTTACTCTTAAAAAGTATTTTATTAACATTCACTCTTGAATTATTATTAGAAGTAACTCAAAGGTAATTTCTTAAAATAAAAATAGGGTCAAATGCACTTTTTGGTCATGTATCTCTTATGTGAATTTTATTTCGGTCCTATATATTTTTTGGGTTACATTTTGGTCACGTATCTCTTATAAACGTTTCATTTTGGTCTAATCTGTCAACTTGTCACTCCGTTAACAGAATTGACCTAATAAAAATAGAGTCAAATTACATCATTTATCTTCAAGTTCAGAAAAACCATAACATACACCTAAACCCTTTAGAACAGAGTTAAATTACCTTGTAACGGGATGACAAAGTTGACAGACTAGACGAAAATAAAACCTTTATAAGAGATACATGACCAAAATGTAACCCAAAAAAAATAAAAGACCGAAATGAAATGCGCATAAGAGATATATGATCAAAATGTATATTTGGCCTAAAAATAAATAGTATTTTTTTTGGAATCAAATAATTTTTAATAGTCTTTTTCAGTTACAGATTATTTTTAAAATAATAAATATTTTATGAGATAAGTAATAACACGTTAACTTTTGAATTGTAAATTCTTATAGAACATCACAAGAAATATAATTTTTCTTCATAATAGTTCACAAAAAGAACTCATAGTAATAGAATTTTTAAAACTCTAATTAGTTTACCTCTTATTTATAAAGAAAAGTTATAAGTTGCATCAAAAAATAAAGAAAAGTTATAAGTCCAAAACGTCAAATGCTTCCTTATTTTGTGCTTCTATATTTATATTTATCTTATGAATAATGAATAATTACTTAATTGTCACATTTTTAAAATTTTATTCACTATTTTCTGAAATTTAAGTTAGAAACACTTAAAACAACTATAAATAAGATTTTATTCTTTTTAGTGTTTTTGTGCTTATATTTTTCAATTTTTTAGTTGGTTTCTCATATACCTTCCTACCATATTACCAAAGTAGAAGATTAATCCCCAAATATATATGGACTTTTTATCCCCCAAACTATTTTTTTCTATAGATTTTAAACAGTGATTTTCTTTCTGGATTATAGTGTATATTTATTATTATATCAACATCTTTAATAGTCAATCAATTTTTAAATTATTTTTTAAAATTGTTTTTAGTATTTATTATAATAAAATAAAAATTTCTAACTATTTATAAAAAGATAAATCAGAAAAAATAAAAACTCAGTTGATGAGAGTATAGAAACATACTTGTATGGACATAGGATTTAATCTTTTATTATTAAAATTTTGTGATGAAAAACTTGACAATTCAAAAAAATTAAAGTGGGATAGAAAAAATTTTCTCATAAAATCGAGTTAAACATCTGGTTACAAAATATCTTTTATACACATCTTTAAATCATATATATCTATTTTGCTTGAATCAAATAATCAAATCTATTTTGCTTGAATCAAATAATCAAATCCCTCAATTTGCTGTTAATGTTAATTAGAGGGTTTGTTTTGACGTTTTTAAGATGATTTTAATGTTAAAATAAAAAAAATTACATTGAAACATATTTATTTAAAAATTAAAATCACGTTTAAAAATAAATTTTTACGTTAAAATAGGAAAAAAAAAAATCTCTTTTTAATGTATGAATCCAACGGATCGCTTTACCGAACGCCGATCCAAACCTAGAAAGAAAATTAAACGACAAAAAGTAAAATAAAAGTAAAGGCAGGGGCAAATTTGAAAATATAAGATATTTCAGGGGCGTATTGGAACAGTACAATACAACCGACTCTGCGGAAAAGCATGATATAAAGTTCAAATGGAGAGAGAAAGATAAAGAAGAGCTTGAGAGAGAGAGAAGAGTTACAGAACATTTTCTCGCACGATACGACCGAATCAAACCTCTCTCAACCTCTCTCTCTCCGTGGCTGCGTTTAATATCGTACTCTTCTTTGGTTTTCTCGATTATTATCATTATTATTCACTGTTCTCTCTTCGATTTGAGGTCAGGATTATCCCTTGTCTGTCTCTGATAATTCCTCCGCTTTTAATTTTTCGGTCTTCATCATCATCACCCGTTTATTTTGCAGGGAACAGTAGCAAGAGTCCCAGGATCGGTGAACCCAGCCACACAGGTGAGGGATTTTCGTATCGGGTTTCTATCTTTTTGTATTTCGTTGAATTTTTTAACTGGCTTATGCTTGGTGTTGTACTGCGGTGGCTTCTAATTGCTTTCTGATACTTCTCCTGTTATTAAATTTAAATTAAATTCGTTTTTGTGTGTGTTCAATTTTGGTTTTTCTTTGAGGGGTTTTGCATAGCTTGTGGTCTCGCTTGAAGTGACACGAATCAGTTGACGGGGTGTTAAAATTTGTGATTTTTATCTTCGATCTTTGTTATAATACATTGCAAGTGGTGCTGCTCTGTGTAAGTTTGCTTATGTTGATGATGGCTTTGTTGGACACTGTAATGGATGATTGAATTTTTAGTGAACCTTGATTGATTGTATTTTGATGAATTGGTTGAAATTCAGTGTCAGCATGTGTTTGTTAAATGTTCATCTAGTGAATCTAGTTTTTCTTCCTTGTTTCTGACATTATAGCACTGTATTGCAAGATCACTGTCTTAGTGAGAAGTGCTGTCAGTTCATTTGTTAATGCTTTTAAACATTTATGTGTTCTTCGGGCTGATTAAATGGCTTGGTCTTGACTATTGTTCTTAATCAAACTCTTGTCATATCTAGCCGCTGGTGTGAACTTGAAGGGTAATCTTCCATCCAGTTAACTTGCTATTGTTTATCTTTTTGTGCATGTGTGTATTCCAAAAATAATACTTTTAGCGTGTGCTTGATATGGTGTTTACCAAAACCAAATCCACTCCTACTTTGAATGAGTTCACCATGATTTTGAAGTGTTTGAAAATTTTTGGGGCATAAGTCAAACATGATTTTAGTACAAGTAATTTCATATAGTTTTTGCATTGATTGTTGGAATATTTTACCAAGTTCTGTCATAAATTTTCTTTTAGGATAAATATTTCCAAACCGAATTATATCACTTCTCATTTTTAACTGAAGTCAATTGTACAAAATCATGTTCATCAGAAACCAATTTTGCAAGCGCTCATCCAAAAAAGGGTTTATGAGAGGTGTAGGAAGAAGATCGATGCCTAATAAGGAAAAGGAGAAATATGTGATAAGTGATGTGATGAAAAAAGAAGAGATATATAGAAAGCAATAAAAAAGATTAAAAGATGTGTTAGAATGTAATAGTTGTTATTTTGAGTTTCTGAGGTGCTTTCCTTGCAGGTGGTCATAAGATAATGGAGTCTCATGATGAGACAGGATGCCAGGCCCCAGAACGTCCAATTCTTTGCATTAACAATTGTGGCTTCTTTGGAAGGGCAGCTACCATGAACATGTGTTCCAAGTGTTACAAAGACATGTTGTTGAAGCAGGAACAGGACAAGCTTGCAGCGTCGTCGGTTGAAAACATCGTGAATGGAAATTCCAACAACAATGGAAAGCAGGTTGTGACTGCAGGTGCTGTTGATGTGCAAGTTGGAACTGTGGAGGTCAAGACAGTTGCTGCTCAGATTTCTGGGGATTCATCCTCTGGTGAGAACTTGGAGGTGAAAGCCAAGACTGGTCCCAGTAGATGTGCCACCTGCCGGAAGCGTGTTGGATTAACTGGTTTCAGCTGCAAATGTGGTAACATCTTTTGTGCAATGCATCGCTATTCTGACAAACATGATTGCCCTTTCGATTATAGGACTGCTGGTCAGGATGCCATAGCTAAAGCCAACCCAGTAATTAAGGCAGATAAGCTTGACAAAATCTAGGGTGCGCCGAAAAGAAGGTTTATGATGAAGGTTAATGCTCCATATTTTATCAGCAAGTCCTCATATATATATCGACTGCCTGGCTTTTTAGGTGTCCTTTAGTAACTAAAATGGACCATGTCTTTATAGCAAGGACATCTATAGGGGAAAACATTCCTTGTTGATTGGTTGAATCCACCACTTGTTAGCGTGAATGTTTGTGCTGGTTTGTTGGACAATTTGGGTCATTTTGTAATTTGATTTCCTGCTTGGTCTGCATTTTTTTCGTCTTCCTCATTGCATGAAAGGTATTTCTCTCGTAGTCTTGTATGTGATTTTGCTATGATTTTGGTGTCGTTTAATTTTTCATTCTCATGCACCAGATACGCGCAGTAAGTTTGAATCTACTACCTGGACTTTGTGATTGATATATATAATTGCAGTCTATTATTTTTATTGGATACCACTATATGAACAAGAAAACTAGTACTATGTGGAGCTATCTGAATGCAAATTCGAGTGTAAATTTTGTTGTGACCCTGCAAAGATCCAGGGGCCTGAGGTAAACCTAACAGTGCAGAAATATACATGACTTCTGCGTGAGTGAAGGCTAAAGGGTAGCGATGTTTCTATAGCTTTACCTTATTTTTCTCGTTTTGGGTAGTGTTATTTATACATTTATGGCTCAGCAAGTGATCTTAGTTTGATTCAACCTTTAATGGCTTTTGAACTATACTATTTTATTTCACGTCACCTGTTCATTTTATTTGATTATCCACTGCATAGTGCCTCTACACGGATATCTCGCTGCATCCTTCTTCATTGGTGATGTATGGTTACTTTCGTTCTTAAGAATTAATGTGTTCTTTTAAACTGTATAAATTTCAAATCATTTTTCGGCATGTTCAATTCGGCATTTGTTATTGACTTTCATTTGTTGAACACTTCAAAGAGGGTTTGTAGTGTCCCAAGTTTCCTTATTGGTGGTGTACATGAGCAACGCATACAATACTCATGAAGTATGTCAGGTATTAACTCTGTTTGCAGTCTAGGTCTTATGGCTGGTAAGTCTCACAACTGAGTTGAACAATGTTTGGAGTATTTGTTTAAAATGATTTCTGAAGGTTCTCACTTCTCAGGATTGATTACACTGCACTAGTTTGATGGAAGGATCCTCAGGTTGTTTTGGATTTAATTGCCAAGTTGAATAATTTTAGAGGATTTTTTTTCCAGGGCAAGAGCGAGAGGTTTGGGTGCATGGTTGCAGCATTTGTTGTATTCTTAGAGCTGTGTGGGTTTTAGTATTATTAATTAACCATTAAAAATTAGTATATCCCAACCCAAAGTTCCCAACCAATATGATAAACTGTCGTTGCATTTCTTTGGTATCCACTTTGTAAGCTTGGACTTTGGTTCCTTCCTTGTGGTTAATGATGTAGCAGGAAGAAAAATAAATAAACGTGATGGATTGGAACATAATACTTACAGGCTTTCCGTTAAATAATTAAAACCGGTGAAAGAGATTGAGAGAATAGTAACTCATGATCACAATTGCAGGGATATGATGAATTGGTGATATTTTTTGTAGCCATTTTTCTACATTTAATATCCATTTTTCAGTTTCCTGCTTTATGAAATTTGCGAAGGAAAATCTAGAAATGCATCGTCTTGGTTGCTTCTCTTTGTCCTTCCTTTCTAACTTTTGAATTTAACAAGTAGGGATTTTTTGAAATTTCCCCTTTTCTACCCTCATGTATCCAAATGATATCTCTTGTCAATGAACAAAGCAATTAGTTTTTTTGACTATCTGCAGAAAACTGGTACCTCACATCAGCTTACATTTGAAATCTTCCACACAAATAACCACTCCACTAGCTGTGTTTCGTGTGAATTGTTGGAAAAAAAATGAAAGAAAGAAAAAGCTTTTCCAGACGAATTGTGGGGCAGTGGAGATTTTCGCTTGATAGTGATTCACCTGTGGTATTGTTGCTCTGTGCTTAAAGTGTGTTTGGATTTGACAAAAAGAGTTGTATCTTGATTTATGTCAAATTAGGCAAAAGCGAATCCATAACGTGAAAATTTCAATTAGTAGTCTTTAAATGAGTTGCACTGATTCTGTTCAAAATGTGGAATTAAATTTACACTAAGGCATTCGTATTGTTTCTGTGCTTGACAAATATATGTAACGAATACAGAACAGAGTAGGTACTTTTCAATTTGGTGATGTTATGTTCCATGCTTCTTTGACTTGTCTTCCTCTTATTATAGATCACATTAGTGTCCCAAAATATGCCACTTGACAGAAAAATATCTTGGGTTGAGAATGAAAAATATCTTCTGCAGTAGAAAATTGCCATGTGCAAGGAAGTTAACTAAAGAAGTGGCATGAACTGTTTGAATTTGCAATCTTGCACTAATCTTCTGAGAGGGATTTCCTTTTAAATAAATTTTGATTTAAAAACATACTTGTTTAAGTTGGTAATCAAATTAATAATACATAAATTAGAAGAAAATAATTAAATAAGAGTGATAATGAATGCATATAAGTAATACTAAATTTATTCATTCATATTTTAGAGATAAATCCTGTTATGATTTCTTGTGTATCTCCACTCAACCTTGTGGAGGGCCCTTTCAAGCGCAAATAATAAGGTAAATGTTGTCTACTATTTTCATGGTATTTTTAAGGAGATAGATATAATAAAATAAAAAATTGTTAAAATATATTGTTTTTTTTTTTTTAAGAGATTGAGTAATGTGTACTCATGATTATTTTTTTTAAAACTTTTAATAATTTTAACAAGATTTTAAAGGGAATTGTGTGATAATACCTATAGATTTATTCTCAGAAGTTTTTATTTTTCATGGGGACTTGAATCGTGGTTTTTCTTAAGGCTAGTGTTTATGTCAATGTGCTTTATTGGTATAGGTGTATTTTGATTTTACTTTGAGATAAATTAATTGTAGATTAAAACATGAGAATTATATTAATTGCACTGAAATGAGTTCATATTTATCACATTTTATTATTTGTTTGGTTTCTAACGGACTAAAAGTAAAAGTATTTTAACAAGAGAATTATTTTCTCCGTTAAACGTAGTTAAGATTTATGTCTAAATAAATTGTAATTATTTGATATATTATTAAAATATGATTCATCGTTACAACTAAAAACTTGCACTTAAAATATGTTTAGTAAGTCATTCAACCTAGTATAAAGATGCTTTTATTATTTAACACGTTCTTAACACGGTATGGTAAATTTTTAAAGAGATAGATGGTTTCGATAATTACCAGTGTTTTCTACTTTGGTTAGCCTAAGATTTCAGCTACTCTTTTTTGCTTTTTTTCAATATTATCTTTATTAATTAATTAACTGTTTTTCATTTTTTTTTTCAAACTATCTTATTAGTTAGTTTTTCTAAACACTTTCGAGTTTATTAATTATCTTATCATTTTTTAGATTTTAACTTTAAATTTTTAGCTTTTATGTCAAACTATCATTGTACTATCTTTTGTATATTCAGTTCTGTATATTCAGTTTTGTGATAGCAGTTACTTGAGGTTATAGAGTTGGTTAGAGGAAGTTATGTTTTATCTTTTTATATAAACTGTCTTGTACATATTTGATAATTGAACAATACAATTCATTACTTAATAATATTTTCTTTGATGTTGTAATCGCACATTAATGGAGTCTTTGATCTCGTAACATTTTTATTTTTTATCTATTTTTTTATTATTAAATTAACTTATCTGTTAGTATTATTAAATACACCCTTACTATGAAACCAGACACCTTAAATCCTTAAACTTCAACATGACTGAGGTGCAGTTTAAGTTCTTGTGTATACCTATAGATCCATAACGCAAATTCTATTAGCCTATAGCCTATTACTATAAGTTAGGCCAATTCTCTTCGTCTTCTATAATTCAACCAACACTTCTTAGCATAACTTTTCTATTTTCACAAAAAGTTGGCATAAAAAGAATGGAAAATCAACCCAAAATAAAAAAGGGAAAAGGGGTGAAAAGAAAAGTGAAGTGTGAGGCTTAAAAGGAACTATTCTTTTTCCCCTTTCCCAAAGAAGAAATCTAAACCTATTGCACTTTTGATAACATTCATATAAACATGGGCAACAAAAGTCCCCACAACAAGCCATATATTGGTACTATGGAAATAGGTATTATTATCTCTCATGGCTTTCTTCAATGCAATAAGTATACTTTGATCATAAAACTTGCCTTTCCCTCACAACCACCTTCTTCTGTCTGATTTTTTTCACCAAAAGACAAACCTAGATTTGACTCCTTAGCTGTCATGTGTATCACATTTGGGCACATTTGGGTTTTGGTCAATATTGCAAATAGCACGAACACCCATGTCTAACGTATTTTTCCCTAGCAAAAGTTATCCTTCAGAACTAATTCTATTTGAATCGAGAACATTCACATGTTAATAAGATTTAATTTTTTAAGTGAAAATTTTCTCTGTTCACAAGACTCGAACACGAGACGTCTTTATCGAGAGAAATCAAATATGTATCTTTTTGGTATCTCTTCAAATCTTCATGTCGTAAGGCATAATGAAAATGTTTGTTTGATTTGCGTTTTAGTTTTTCATTTTTATTTTATGTCTTTATCCAATTTTCTATTTTCTAAAATCTTAATATTTTCAGATTTTTTTTATAAAATTTAAAAAAAAACAGAAAACATAATAAAAAAGAGAATGAAAATATAAACCTAATAAACTCTTATGTTTTATGCATTGTGTTTGTTGTTCTTATTATAATAACGTGTGATATTGGATGCTCAAATTAAGCTTTGGACTGTTCATTATCTTAAAAAAGATGACTATAGATGTATTTAGTGTGGGGAAATGGTTTTTTCAAATTTATAGATAGGACAAATAGGCATGTGCTCAAACAGCATTATACACACCGACTTTCCTACATCCTATTATTATATGTTCTTCATAATTTATGCAAAAAGTTACAAAAAATTAAATGTGTTCTTTTATTATTATTATTATTATTATTATAAAGAAGAATAACTTTTTAATTGTATATATAAGTGTACCACTAGAACCACAAATGAGGATTTAAGTGGTACACATTTATTTTTTAGTGACCAACCGAATTAGTTACTAAACTTGTTTATTTGATCGTTAAATATGTTAGTGACTAATGATTAAAATAACTAATAACATTATATTTAACGATCAACAATCTTACATGTTAGATTGCTAAATTATTGTTCCTTTCTCTACTGTTTTCTCTCGAACAAAGTCTTGAATTTGAGATGAAAAAAATTAGTGAAAGAATTAATCTCACCATAATCAAATGCTTGTTTTTTTAAAACATAATTACCTCCAATTAAAGATATTTGTGTCCCTACGCTAAAAGAGCACTCCAATAATGAAGTAGGCTCTAGGGTGTGTTTTTGAAGTATTAAAATAGACCAAACGTAGATTTATAAAGGGATAATTAAACCAATTTTTTATGAGATTTGTGTTTATTATACTTATTTCTCTCAAGTTTTTAAAATTACACTTATTTTTTTAAGGTTTGAAATTTCATTACGCTTGCTCCATTGAGACATTACACTTAGCCCTTTGAAGTTTGAAATTTATTACACTTACGCTCCTCTGTAGGAAATAAGTGTAATTTTAAAAACTAGAGTAAGTAAATATAATAAGTACAAATCTCATCGGAGATTAGTGTAATTATCTTTTTTATAAAACATGAAACCGTGGATAGCAGTAAGGGTAGGAATAAGCAGAGTTAGAGTAGGTTTTGTATGGTTTTATATAAGTTTTTTTTAGGCATCAAATTTTATTCAGAAATCTATTTTATAATAAGGTTCTTAAAGTTATTTATAAAAATTCATCTAAATAAATTAATGGATCTAAACATGTGCATAAATTAGCTAGCCAAAACTTAAAACATAATAAATATGTAATCATAAAATATAATATTAATTTTATTACATAATAATAATAATAACATATATAATCATATTATACTTTATTAATATTATCACTAATATTATTTTTATTATTATTTAAATAGGTGTTTGTTTATTAAGCATAAACAACTTTCAAAAAATTTAGAGTCTAATTTGTTTAATTAATCAAATTTTTAAAAAGTCTTAACCTGATATTAAATTTGGGATCTGGTATATCTCACTCTTAATTATGAAAGTTACTTTTTAATTTGGTTGAAGATTTTTTTTTTTAAACAATTTAATTTTGTTGAAATGAATCTAGATACACTTTAAAAGTGATTAATCAGTGCATTTTTAGAGGCTACAAAAAATAATCTTAATTTGAATGATTAAAAAAGTACATTAGCCACCATTACTTAGTTTTATGGGTGTAGTTGTTCTTGATCACTAATTAGAATTCAACCTCGGTAACATATACCAATATTTCATAATTTAAATAATAAACATAAATATTAAAGATTGATGCATAATACTGTAAAATATATAAAAATTGTTGTTGTATTGATTGAGTACCATACATAAATAGAGATTGCAAGTAGAATAGAAATAACAGAAAGATAAGAAATAAAAACAACCTATTAGTTTTTTTTTTCTTTTCTTTTTTTTTAAAGAACAACCTGTTACCTATGTATAAGTACAATAATCTATAGCAAACTTAAACTTAAAGATAAACTAATATTTCTGTAATAGTTATCGAGATAAAACTCAAACTATAATTAGGGAACAATACTAATCATACCAATAAAATTTTAGGGTAAATTGTCTTAAGCTTCTTTGAGGTTTGGAGAAATTCCACTCCACCTCAAATTTCATCAAAATTAGTATTTAACTCTATTTTGTTCAGTTAACTAGCATTTTTAGCCTGTTAATATATCACATCAATATTAAAAATAATTTTTAATATTAATGGAGGGTCCAGAACTTGCATATGTGACAAACTGGCATGACAGAAACGTTAGCAGTATAGCAGTTAACTAACGTTTTTACCCGTCAGTTTGCTACATCAGCCTTAAAAATAGTTTTTAAAGTTAACAAATAAACATCTTTGTAGATGTAACAGATGGGAACGACATAAACATTAGATAGGTCAGCAATCATCAGTCAACGGTTAAAGAAATGGGATGAAATACTAATTTTGATAAAGTTTGAGGTGGAATGCAATTTCCCCTAACTTAAAAGGATTATTGCAATTTACCTAAAATTTTATTTTAATTTTTTCGTTAACTGGAACCATGATTTCAAAGGGCACGCATATTTGATGCCTTTGACTGTCATGATCGATATGCTAATTTCTAAAGAATCACTGTTCTCGATTTCACTCATAAACAAATTAAATTAGATATTCTCTTCTACCAATTTTTTAAGTTACCACTAGTATTGTTTTACAATCTTCATCAATATATAGTAAATTAATATGTGATTGACTTTTTATTAGTAGCTAAACAAACATGATGATGATTGTTTGTAAGATGAAACACAGAAACGAAAGTGTCACTTTATTGGATTTCTTTGGTGCACCGAACATTTTAGTATGTAATTACTGTATCTGTTCATTTTTTATCTGTTTTTAAAAATTAATTTATATAGATTAAAAAAATTAATTAATGTGCTTGATTATATAAAAATTATTACTTAATTCTCACTTATAATCTTATTGGACTTTTAATCATTTTTTTTAATTTTTATAATAGATGTAAAAACCAATAAATAAATAAGGGTACAAGAGAAAAGAAAACAATAAATTTTTTAAGAACTTTTAAAATAATAAATAAAAATCAATAATTGTTTTTTAAAATTATAATAAATAAAATAAATAACAAAATTTTTTATTTATAAGTCAAAATGCATCCACAAGATTTTGAACCAGATATTTACTATTCAAAACGGTATTCCCCCAATAGATAAAAAAGATCGAATGGAGTAATTAATAAATTTTTTGATGACATGTTGTAATGTTTTTTTTTTTTTTTTTTTTTTGTAAATGGCCTATTTTTTTTATTTTTTTATTAATGCTTAATTTCATTTAGGTTCTTGGTGGTTGATACTATAGCTAATTAGCTAGGTGGTTGGTACATATTATAATGAAAAAAAAGTCAAAGTTGCTGATTGAACTCTTTCACCTAATTGTTAATGTATTATTTTAATTTATACTAAAAATTGTTTAACTCTTTTCATTTGTCTTTTTGCTCTCGTCTTTTTATTTTTCTATATTATTCATTTTTGTTGAGTTCTGCAAAGTGTTCTGTACACCCTGTAGGAAGAATCTATAGGATTTCAGATGAAAGAGGCTTTCATTTCTAATTTAATTTTATTTTAATTTGGCCTAAGAGGATTTTTTTTTTCTTTCCTTTTTTCACTTTCCATCATCTTTTTGTTTCTTTTTCAGATCATTGCAGCGATTAGCAATAATGGTTGTCGTCCTTCATTTCAGAGACTTAAACATTTAAACAGCAAAAAGCTCAAAATAGTGGTGCCAGTGTGTATAAAATTGAAGTCAACTATGATGAAATCACCTGGGATAATAATGGTGTAAATGCTAGATGCAAAACAGTACAGAGAAACGTAGAATATAATTATTTTTAATTAGATAATAATGATTATATAGAATAAAATAATAATAATTATAATAACATGAAATTAATGATATAGAGAGGGTAAAGACCAATAATTTATTATTGGCAAAAAAAAAAAAACAGCAGAGATATAAAAAATGGCATAAATATATTTTAAATCTTTGAAGTGCATTGATGGAATTTTAGCCAAATACATCCTACTTGAATCCAATTAATAAATAAAATATTAAATTAAATTAAATATTAAATCAAATTAAATATTAAATCAAATGGTTAGAGAAGGAAAAAAAGGGAATTAAAACAGAAATTAGATTTGCGTTTTATGATTCAACTCAGTGCCTGTTTGAATAGAAGTAACGTGAATCTACTTCAACGCTACTTTTTATTGCGTTTATTGGATCTGCCTCGACTTATGTGCCAAATTTATCTCAACCATTGATTTATCTATTTTAACGTGATTTGACGTAATTTGACGTCAATCCAAACACACACTCAATGATTTCCACAAGGTTTGGTCCATATATCTAGTATATACTACTTAGTATGATTGACCTGTACAATGTACGGATATAGGAGTTCAAGCATTCTTTTTTTTTTTATTAAAAATTAAATTATTAAATCACAAAACATTAAGTAATAAACACCAAATCTCAGATCACACGCTCTAACCCAAAATCCTAAAATATAAACCAAAAATGCAAAATATTAAATGAACCTTAATTTTAAATAATTAGATGGATAAAAAATTAATTAAAATTTGTTGAAGATTTAATAGTGAATAAATATGTTATTGAAATTGACTGATTAATAAAAACACATTGAAAGGATAAAAAATAAATTCAAAAATTTAAATTATATTTAGATATGAGCAAATAGATAGATAATATTAACCTTAATAATTGAATAGATAAAAAATAATTTTAAAAATATATTATTGATAATGACTTATTAAATCCTAAACTCAAATACGTAGACTATAAACCTTAAATCCTAAAGCATAAATTCTAAACCCTAAACCCCTCACTAATAAGGAATTGTTATTGATATTATGACTAGGTACTTTACATTGTATCGTTACATGATGAACAACATTGTAACAACAATCTAGAAAGCCATAAAGCAGTATTATTAGAGAGAACAAAATTGGTCAATTTAGAAACAAAATCCAAAAATGTGGGAGGAACAAAATGCAGCTGCTAAAAGGCATAGAGTCCATTTCTAAGTTGTCTTTGCAATAGAGCCTTCCTGATTTCTTGAGATTTGAAAAGAAGGAAAAAGTTAGAATGGAACTCAAATAACACATTATAATCCCTTGCAGAATGGGAGATACAAATGAAATTATTGGTAATTTGAGGGACATGTAACAAATTGTTTAAAGAATATTGAAGAGAAGAATTTGGAATAACAAATGTAGAAGTCCTAGCTTGTTTAATTAATTCTAAGAATGTAACAATTGCCAACATGCACATGTTCTAGCCTATTATTGTAATATGATTTTAGCATCAAATTGTTTGGATCACGTGTTAGATGATTGGTGGCACCAGTATCAGGGTATCAAGTATTCTCGACATTGCAGGAGATTTATGATGCAGCTAGCAATATTGCTTGAACTAGTGAATCTCGAATTTAGGTTTTTTTTTCTAGGAGGGGTAGAGCCCACGAGGTAGGGGAGGGAATCGATTTGTGTGGAGGTGAAAGTTAAGAGGCTAGAGGTGACATTAGTTGGAAAGTGCCCAAACACTACCCACATTGGTGGTCGTGGTGGTGGTGATAGTCCAAGAACACTTGATTTTGCTAAGTCTAGCTCTAGATATGCTTGGTAAAAGATGCTAAGATCATGTATGTGTATGATAGGAATTAGGGCTTATAAAGTTTCAAGAAGGGTAGATCAAGGAGGGCATAAAAGGAAGGCCAAAACCACTATGTTTGGCTAAAGTTTGTTGGTAGTGAGGCTATATCTTCAAAGGTAATCCCAAGTTTAAAACCCCATTTAAGGAGTCAAGTGTCATTGTCCTTTGAATTGATTGATGTCGGTTTTAGTACTTGTATTTGCGTTAAATTTGTGGAATGCATGTGGATTTTCTTAGTGTTGATAATGATTATTGGTTGTTTGGTTGAGATGTGTATAAGTAATGTTGATATTCTTGTTTCTTGAAATTGGAATTTGGGAAGTATGTTGATGATTGTATGCTTGAGATTTGTCATATTGGGAATGAGAAATTGTATGAATCGTTATTGTAGTTGTTGTGCAAAATCTGGAAACTTGGGTATTGATGAAAGTAGTAATGGTTGGACCTAAATGTACTTAAGATAGATTTTGAGTATGTAGAGAAACAGGGCTTTCAGTCTTCAGAATCACGACATTTTCGTTACAGCGAATGAAATTCGCTACAGCAAAAATGGCCCAGTTTAGAGGCTAAAACTAAAGCAATTTTGTTGTAGCGAATATGGACTTGCTATAGCAAAAGTGATATTTTCGCTGCAGTAAAATCCATTTCACTATAGCGAAAAAGCTTTAGGATCCAATAAAAATTCTAGGTTCATTTCGCTACAAACAAAAGTTACTTCGCTGCAGCGAAAAGACAAAAACTCTATTTTTCTACTAAGGGACCATTATGCTTTTAACTACACCTAAGTTGCTTTAAGTATGAGACTAACGGATGTGTATATCGTGATTATATGAATGATAAATGTATGATCACATCAATGAAATGAAAAGAGAAATGGTTTCTCCCATCAACGTTGGTTGAGTAAGTGGGTTGAGTTTTATCGATAGTATACCGAGTAAGTGGACAAGCACGAAATGATGAAAAGAAATGTATGGTTAACTCGAAAAGGGCAAATAACCTGAAGTATAAGGGTTATCCCAAAAGTGGTAGATAACCTGAGGTACTAAAGAGCTATCCCAAAAGGGGTAGATAGTCTTGGGCTATCCCGCAAGGCGTAGATAACTCGACAGTTTTGGCACTAGATAGGGACACTTACCAGTATTGTATAAAAATGAGCTCAGTAGTGCAATTGACTCCGGTTAAAAGATGAAAAGGAAAGAGATGAAATAATAAATAATAAAGATTCATCATACATTATTATATTGTCATTATATGCAATATTATGATTGAATGTGTTGTGTGTATGTTTATGTTTGCAATGAGAATTTTTCCGTCAGAGTGACTGCAATATCGTGAAACGTTTTTATAGACCAAAGGTTACTCAATTATATGTGTAGGTTCTAGAAGATACGAGAAGCAAGCGTCACGGATGAGGCGAGCTACAGAGTATCCTTAGGTATAACCATATATAGAATGTTGGTAAATTCTCATATATAGTGAACCTAAGTCTTATGTTCAAATATTAATTTATTCAACTGTATAGGAATTCGTTTAAGTTTTAAAATGAGTTTGATTGAAACAGATGTCAAGTTATCCATTATAATAAAAAATGCAAAAGGCTATAATTAAATAGACGAAATATAGAAAAATATTTTTTTTTGTCAAAATATATAACTTTTAAAGGAGGAATATGTCAATTTAATTTCATGATAAATACTCCATCCGTTACGAAATATAAGCAAATTTTTGGAAAGTCCTATGTTAATTTTTATAAGCAAATATAATTATTTTGACCATATTCAATTAAATTATACCTAAAATACCTTTATTTATTTCACTTCTTATCCCCTATAATGCATTAATTTGGCTAGGAGAGAGAAGATACTTTCTATTTCTCCATAGTGTTAAATTCCTGGTAGTTGAAAGTTGAAATTAACACTAAGAGAGATTTAATAATTAGGGGTAAATTAGGAAACAAATATACTTTTTACTTGATTTCGACAAAATTTAATAAATTTAACTAATTTTCTTAAGGGGTGTGCGGTAGGTATTTTTTGCTTATATTTTGTAACGGATGAAGTAAGTAGTAGTACTAAATTATTAAAAAAAAACTAATTTTAAATTCTTCAAATATCAATAAAATAACCAATGTAATTAATAAACACATCTATTACACAAGTAAAATAGTAAACAATTAATCTTATATGATCTAATTAAACTAGTAGGTCTAGTGCATCACTGCAAAATGATTACATTAGTACTAAATTGCACAATAAACAACTTAAGTCCATGTAATATTAGCGGAAGCAGGGATATTTTTTTAGGTACTCGGGTCATGAAGTAACGCGTGTTTAACTTTTGTTAAATTCGATATTAAATCTATGTACATTTAATTTTAATTTTTGACCAGTTTAGACCCATTAACCCGAGCTAACCTGTTGTTTAATGGTTTGATTGAATTATCCAGACTAATGATAAGATCATCTCTAGTTATACTTTCCTCCCTTGAGATTTGCATGCATTATATTTATTCCATAGGTTTTAAAAATATAACTTATTCCTGATATTCGTACCTCCATTAGTTACCCTTTACCATTAACTTTTTGGTCAACGATGATGTTATTGTTCAGCAATCTATTTTAATTCTAAAGATAATAATTTGACCATTTTACTCTTTAAAAATTCTAAGAAATGTGATGAATGAGAAAAAAAAAGTAAAATCATTATGTTAGAATTAAAATGTCTTGTTTTAAGTTTAGTGCCAGTTGAAACGAAGGAAACACTATATATATTTGGTTCATTTAATTTAATATGTTGTTGTATTTCCCTTTATTATTAATTATATTGTAAACATAGAATAATACTCTAATAATATCATATTTCATTATTCTGTATTTGAATATATTTATGAAAGGTTATCTTAATAGTGTGGTCCTTGATGGAGTAACAATATATGGTGTAACAGAGGATCTAGCAGTTCATGTCTACTGCACTTGTTTTTCATTGGTGAATTGTTACTATTCCTCTTCCTGAAAGATCCCTGACCCACTCCCTCTACCCTGCTCATGAGCTGACGCCATATATATAATTCTTAAATAATTTAGTTTATTGATATAACTCAGTTGCTGAGTGCATGAGAATATGTGTGTAAATATGAGATTCGATCTCCAGTAGTAAAAATTAATTAACTAAGCACACAGTAGCAGCAGAAGACTTATCCGATGATGATATTGACCTTGTTGTTGTTATTTGGAACTTGGAAGTATATATATTAATTAATATTAATATTAATATTGTAATTGTAATGTAGAAGTTCCAAAGGATGGAGTGTGAAACGTGGGATGTGGGCCTTTGTCTCATCATAAGCCCTCTGTCACTCACGGGAACCTTTCTTTCTTTTTCCTCCTCATATTATATTACCACATTTTCTTTTCTTTTCTCAATACCACCCCAATTTCAACTCCCTTGCATAATATAATAATTATACTTTTCACATTTTTTATTATCTCTTTTTTTCTTTATCTCATTTTTTTTCATTCCTAGTTCATTTTCATTTTCATCCTAACAATTTTGTGCCTCTCATACACATGTAAACATCAATTTGGATCCTCTCATACATATTTAGAAAAGGTCTTCAATTATATTATTGTTTATTGTCTATTGTCTAATTAATTTGTTTAATTGTTTTGCTAATACTATAGTAAAGGGTGGCATGGAAAGCTTTGTTTGATGCTTTGGCTTTGGCCAAATCAAAGTGTTCTCTGACTTTCTCAGATTCTGACGGTCAATTAGGGGACCCCACACTCAAACATAAATTGACAATATAGACACGTGACCCCCTCACCGTACTATATTATATTATTTCTATTCATAATATCACGAAGATACAAAGATTCAGTTATCTACCAACTATATCGAACTATGTTGATATGTTCTTCAATTCAATGTCGTTGAAGTACGTGTATTCCCGCGATAATCCTGATTGTTGTTTGGGTGTTTCAAGGTCAAAACTCAAAATCCTCGCCTAAGTCCACTTTTCCCTTTTTATTTTTTCTTCTTTGGATTCTATGCAACGTTGAAAAACAACTCTATTATTTCATTCTCTGGGTGAAAATTTCTATGATGTTCATCATGAATGGCCTTACGGTAACAAGTAACAACAACTATTCTTGGGACAATGTATTCTAACTTTTTTGCTGACCTTGTGTTGGCTCTGTTTTGGAGGGTTTTGTTACTGAGCAATGAATAATAGTAACAAACAAATCTTGTTACCAATGTGCAAACCTGAAAAGCATAATGTATAGTAATATTTGGTTTTGCTTTGACATAGATTAATTAAACATGTTGAATGGATTCACTAGTATAAACGTGCATTAAACTGTTATGCCAAATTAATGAGACTTTTTTCAATTTAAATTTGAAGCTATCACTAATCAGTCACGAAGGAGTAACTATTACTGGAGTAACTATTACTATTATTGCAACTCATTAGGTTAGCCTTCGAATTTATAAAAAAATATTATCCCCCTTTTAATAATTTCGTTTGTTTACATTTTTATTATGTAAAAAAATCATTCTTTAAAAATAATAATTTTTTATTTATATTAAATTTAGGTTAAAATCTGAAATTATAATAAATAGAAGTATTTCTCTACAAATAATGCCAAAAGAGTATCTTGTGAATCATGGCAGGAAAGAAAAAATTTAACTAGAAAAAATAATTAGGCCAAATGTAATTTTTGGTTCTGTATCATTTATATGCATTTCATTTTAGTCACATATCTTTTTTGGGTTACATTTTGGTCTGCTATCTTTTATAAAGGTTTGATTTTGGTCAAATCCGTCAATATCGTCACACTTGTTAACAGAATTAACCTAAAAAGAACATAGTCAAATTGCGCTATTTATCTTCAAACCTAGAAAAATTATAACATACACGTGAACCCTAATAAGAACGGAGTCAAATTACCTTGTAACTGGGTTACGAAATTGACGGATAGGACCAAAATGTAACCCAAAAAAGATATAGGACTAAAATAAAATGCGCATAATAGATACAAAACCAAAAGGTGTATTAAGCCAAATAATTAATAAGGGTGGGGTAGAATGTTGAAACCAAGAAACAATTGTTGTGCTGTCTAGCAAAAGGTGAAAACACAACACAATATGATGCAGGCAAAAATGAAAAATAAAAATCTTTTTGAAGTTTTTATCAATGAAATTCTCAATGACCATGATGAGTTCTTGCACGTAAATGTAACCCTTTATTTCTTTCCACCCCATCAAAGATCCAGTCATATCAAACTCACATTCCCTCACTCACTCTGATATATAGAAATCATAGTTGAAAACAAAACAGAGCAAAACAGAGCATTCTCTCTTTTTTTTACACTCTCCTATCTCATGGCTACTACATTCTGTACATACCTATTCCTTCTCACTTTCACTTTTCCAATCTTCATCAACCTCACTTCATCTTCTTCTTCATCAGAAGCAGAAATCCTTCTCTCCTTCAAATCCTCCATTGAAGACTCTAAGAATGCTCTGTCTACTTGGTCGAATGTTTCAACTACCCATTATTGTAACTGGACTGGAATCTCTTGCTCAAACACTCCTGCACTCTCAGTAACTTCCATTAACCTCCAAAGCTTGAATCTTTCTGGTGATATCTCATCTTCTGTATGTGAACTTCCAAATTTGTCTTATCTTAATCTTGCTGATAATATCTTTAATCAGCCTATTCCTCTTCATCTTTCTATGTGTAGCTCCTTGAAAACTCTTAATCTTAGTACTAATCTCATTTGGGGTACTATCCCATCTCAGATTTCGGATTTTTCTTCCCTGAGAGTGCTTGATTTGAGCAGAAATCATATAGAGGGAAACATCCCAGAAACCTTAGGTTCACTGAAGAATCTTGAAGTTCTTAACTTGGGAAGTAATTTGCTGTCTGGTAATGTTCCTGCTTTCTTTGGGAATTTAACTAAGCTTGAAGTCATTGATTTGTCTCAAAATCCTTACTTGGTGAGTGAGATTCCAGAGGATATTGGTGAACTTGGAGGTTTAAAGAAGCTTTTTCTTCAGAGCTCTTCTTTTCAAGGTGAAATTCCTGATTCTTTTGTGGGGTTGAGTAGCTTGACCCATTTGGATCTCTCTGAGAATAATCTAACAGGTGGGGTTCCTCACACTCTGGCTTCTTCTCTCATGAACCTGGTTTCTTTTGATGTTTCACAAAACAAGCTTTTGGGGCCATTTCCAAGTGGCATTTGTAAAGGACAAGGCCTTATAAATCTCAGCCTACACACAAATTCCTTCACAGGTTCAATACCAAACTCACTTGGTGAATGTAAGAGTCTTGAGAGATTTCAAGTTCAGAACAATGGCTTCTCTGGTGACTTCCCTATGGAACTTTGGTCACTACCCAAAATTAAGCTCATTAGAGGTGAAAGCAACAGATTCTCAGGTCAAATACCAGAGTCAATATCAGAAGCTAAGCAGTTAGAGCAAGTTCAGCTTGACAATAACAGTTTCAATGGTAAAATTCCTCTAGGTCTTGGCTCTGTAAAGAGCTTATACAGATTTTCTGCTTCCCTTAACCATTTCTATGGTGAACTTCCTCAAAATTTCTGTGATTCTCCTGTTATGAGCATAGTGAACCTCTCTCACAATTCCCTTTCTGGTAAAATCCCAGAACTGAGAAAATGCAGGAAACTAGTTTCATTGTCTCTGGCTGATAATAGTCTTACAGGAGAAATCCCTTCTTCACTTTCTGAACTACCTGTGCTTACTTACCTTGATCTCTCAGATAACAATCTCACTGGTTCAATCCCACAAGGGCTGCAAAACTTGAAGCTTGCACTTTTCAATGTGTCCTTCAATCAGCTCTCAGGTAAAGTACCATATTCCTTGATTTCAGGTCTACCTGCCTCATTCTTGGAGGGAAACCCTAATCTTTGTGGTCCTGGATTGCCCAATTCTTGTTCTAATGAAATTCCAAGACACCATTCTAGTGGCCTTACAACCTTAACATGTGTTCTTGTCTCTTTGGCTTTTGTTGTTGGAACTGCTATTTTTGTTGGTGGATTTGTATTGTATAAAAGATCTTCTAAGGGGAATGAAGTAGGGCTTTGGAGATCAGTGTTCTTCTATCCTCTTAGAATCACTGAGCATGATCTTCTCATAGGGATGAATGAGAAAAGCTCAATTGGAAATGGTGGAGTTTTTGGCAAAGTTTATGTGGTGAATTTGCCTAGTGGTGAACTAGTAGCTGTGAAGAAGCTAGTTAACTTTGGAAACCAGTCTTCAAAAAGTTTGAAAGCAGAAATAAAAACTTTGGCCAAAATTAGGCATAAGAATGTGGTGAAAATTCTGGGGTTTTGTCACTCTGATGAGTCTATTTTTCTTATTTATGAGTATTTGCATGAAGGGAGCTTAGGGGATTTGATTTGTAGTCAAAATTTTGAGATGCAGTGGGGAGTTAGATTGAGAATTGCTATTGGAGTTGCTCAAGGATTAGCATATCTTCATAAGGATTATGTTCCTCACTTGCTTCATAGAAATGTCAAGTCAAAGAATGTTCTGTTGGATGCAAACTTTGAGCCGAAATTGACAGATTTTGCGCTTGATCGGGTTGTGGGAGAAGCTGCATTTCAGTCAACTTTGGATTCTGAAGCAGCATCTTCTTGTTATATAGCACCAGGTATGAGAAGTTCTGTGGATTTCATTATGCACTTACTTTAGAGGATTCAAACAACAATTTATTTTGCATGTGTTCAACTTACTTTTCAAGAAATGGTACCTTATTTTACCCTACTAGCGAGTTTTTGAATAACAAGCGATTAACATTCTAGAAAGAATCTTTCTCAAACATTCTATACAGCACCAATTGAAAATGCATTACCCCATAATAGATTAACTCACGTAATTCATAGAATGGATTTTTAACTTATAATGATTAATGAAATTGCTGGAATTTTGAGGTGCTCTTTAAACACAATTTATTTGTTTACATAACCTTGCTTTCTATTAGGTGACTTCTATGTCTCTCTGCACATTTTGAGCTGATAAATTTGTTGGCTGATAAATTTCACTTGACTTTAGTGAATTCCATTTTTGAGCTGCATCAATATTATTGAGTACTTTTCAAACTATACCTGCTTATCTCTATTAGTTCTTTGCACAAATAAATAGTGTTACATATGTCCATAAGAATCTTGCATGAAGGAATGTGAAATAATTGGTTGAAAACTATCATGATTTTTAGCCTAGTAAAAATATGGTCTTTGACAGAGGCGTCTTTGTTCCATATAGCCGACCTCATCTAGTGGAATAAGACTCTTATTGTTGTAGGAAAACTATGCCTACAGTCTCAACAATTTGTATGCTTGCAACAAATATGTAATTCTGCTTTCCACTTGTGGTGCATGTCAATGACAATATGCCATACTCAATAACCAAAAATAAAAAATAAAAAATATTAACATTAACATACTAACTAACTAATTATATTGTTTCTAAATGCAGAATATGGTTACAGCAAGAAAGCAACTGAACAATTGGATGTGTATAGCTTCGGAGTCATATTGCTAGAGCTAGTGAGTGGGAGACAAGCAGAGGAAACAGAGTCAAGTGACTCTCTTGACATTGTGAAGTGGGTTAGAAGAAAAGTTAACATCAACAATGGTGTACACCAAGTTCTTGACCCTAAAATCCCACATTCTTTTCACCAACAAATGGTTGGAGCTTTAGAAATTGCGCTTCGTTGCACTAATGTTGTGCCTGAGAAAAGGCCTTCCACGGTTGAAGTTCTTAGAAGCCTTCAGTCCCTTGAGTCTAGGACTTGCATTGCTATTGCAAGTGCAAATTTGCATGATTCAAATGAGGATGCCTCTGTTTATGTTTGAACTTTAATTCTAAGTTTAAACTCAAAGACCCTTTTTTTAAAAGATGTTTTTTTTTTAGTCTTTGCATGTAAAAATTTGAGCTTTTTGTTTCAGATTTTGGTGAAATATGATGCTTTGGGATATAGGGATGGTTTGAGACTTTGAGCTTGACATGTTTGTCATTGGATTCCCAAATTAATGAAGATGGGCACCCACCATGTCTTTGTTATGACACAATAATTTTATGGTGTTGGCTCATTTTTCTGGGGTTGAGTTTCTTTCTATTTCTCATCTAATAGCATCTATGTTTAGTTTTAGCTGCTTTTAAGTTAAAAATTATCTGTTTAAAAATAATTTTAGAGCTTTTACTTAAAAAGTCACTTATTAGTATAAAGTCAAAAATAAGAGAAGCAAAAGCTTAAAAATCTTGCTTATAATTTTTGAACATTTTTTGGTAAAAGTAAGCTGGTTATTATTTGAAGAGTTTTTTTAAAAAAAATGTTTGGCTCAATCTTTATTTATAAGAGAATGAGAATTCAAAAGAATACTGGGACAAACTGCACAAAGTACTGTTTTTATATCATAATATAAACACTTTGATTACCTTAAATATTGGAAGAAATTTTTTTGCCATTTATAATAAATCTATTTAACTCGAATAGAATTATCTCTTTACCTGGTAAAAAAAAAAAAAAAGCTTATATAGAAACTAAAATTTATACAAATAAACCCACGACATGCATGAGGCTTCAAATAGATTGTTTATCAATCGCTGGCAATAGGTTTATTTACTTGTTTTAATTAGTCATGAACACTACCTTTGATTCCCATCACACCAACATTATAAACTTCAATTTCAATAAATTTGTATGGGATAATAACTTATGTGGAGAAAAAATAATCATAATAAACATCTCTAATGAATCAATATTGTTTTTGGATTCTTTTTCTTTATGTAGTAGATTTAATTAATAATATAATGAGAGAACATAAGTGAAGAAAAGAGTTAAATAATTTATTTGAGAAAGATGGGAAAGGAAGGTGAGATAGATTTCATTTCTCTCAAATGCTTGTATCATCATTATCATTATCTACATGGGTGAGATGGATACGCATGCTTAGTCCCTCTGATCCAAGTTATCTATCACTCTTCACTTGATAAACCTGCATTTGGTAATAAGTGACATAATTTATATATATATATATGAGTTTAATTAATGAACACTTACATCGAATATTGGCTCAATTGGATAGATATGGACTTGATTTTCCTTATTTCATTACATGATAGTGATATGAGCAATATTGAAGAAATTTGTGGAGTACAAATGGAGTACACAAAAGTTGCAATTTGGTCTAATTTCATTCCTCTAACTGACTTACAGTCATACCTTCAGCAAACATGGCCATGCCTACTTTTCAAACGCTCATGTAGAAATTAGACCAACTTGCAATTTTTGTGTTTCTAGCGTCCATTTGTTCATTGTTAGCATATGCTTTTGGCTGACGTTATTTATTGAAATTTGTTCTAGTATTTTTATTAATAAGTTAGTGTGTGTTTGGTTTAGATTATTTTAGTGAAATAAGAAATGAAAATTACATAAACTAAAATAAATATTAATAATTTAGATTATTAATACATAAAAATCGAGGTTATTCAATAAAAATAAATATTTTTAACTTTGATAAAAAAATAATTTTTGACAAAATCTAAATTTAAAATAAATAGGCTAGACAAAAGTCTATAACATATCGGAGTAACCCTAATGGCTTTTAAGCTTCTCCAGTTAGTGAATGAATTTTTTAATTTATAATTAAAAGAAAAGATTTTTTTATGCAATTATTTTCTAATGAAAAAGAAATAAGTTAATTTTTTTGTGCAAATTAAAATTATAGGTATTCTCTACCAGAGAATCTACTGATAGAATTTAACAGAACCGCTATAAGCGGAAAAACATTGGTTAATTAAGCTCTAGAACAACCTCATTCCAGAAATTCTCTCTCTTATGATAATTGAAGAAAACTAATTGAGTGGAAATAGAGAAATACTATTGATTTTAATAATTGAAGGGTAAGTAGGTAAATGAAGATAAATTACTAGACAAATTTAATGAATTTTTCTACATATACTAATTTTCTTATTTCTTGTGTTTTGTTTTAGAGAGGGTCTTATATATAGGGACATAAGGAATATATTTCAAATTGTTTGTTGCTTTTATAATATCAAATAATTCAAAAGGTTAATTTAGTTTATTTATCTTTTATTTGCTACATTTTAGAAGAATTAACTACTCTTTGTACCAAAAAATCCTTAATCTTTGTGCTTTTTTCTAAAGTGATTATTTCCTAAGTTTTTTTTTTCTTTATGTCTTGTTAAACAATGTCTTGATGGCACTTGTAAAAGTTATTCCTAAAATTAGAAAAATAATCATGAGTAGATATTATTCTCTATCTCAAAAATAAAAAGAAATAGATTTCTAACAACTTCTTACTACAATTAGCTCCTTATAAAGTGTCATTAAGACACTTAATAACATTTGTCTTTTTCTTTTGCTTTTCTAGCCTTTGTTTTTTTTTTCAAACAATTATAGTTTTAGAATTTCAAGATACTATTAATTTTATTTTTCTAATTCAATCACTAACTAATAAATGCACATATTAATTATTTTTCTTTTATCACCTTTTTTCTTCACCAATCATATTTCTCTATTTATTTCTCTTCATTATACTACATCCGGTCCAAAATATAAACCCCTAGTCATGTTTCACACAGTTTAAAAAAAATAGTTGAATTATTGATTTTAGAAGCATTAATTAATTTTGTCTAGTTTTAACCTTATAAATTTCAAATTCTTATTGGTGGTCTAACTTTAGAAATATCGAATAGTTGAAAAAACATAATAAATACCTTTAAGTTTATGTGTAAAGGCTTATAATATGGACCAAAGCAAAAAGGGGTTAGGGACTTATATTTTGGACCGAAAGTAGTACCATATAATTAAATAAGAGTAATTTAGATTATTTATGATATACTTTTGTCATAATTTATCATTTTTTAATATGTGTCCTACAACTTTGAAAAACAAAAGAGGAAAAAATAGAAAAAGCATTATCTTGGAATTGATGAAGTACTATTATAGCTAAATTGAGTATTACTCTCTCTGTTCGTATTTATAAGTACTTAAACAAAAAAAGTTAATATTTCTTTTTATAAATATTTAGTACAAAACGAGAAGTATGTATTGCAGTGGCTCTGTTTGGTAAAACTAGCTTATAACTTATGACTTATAGCTTATGACTTGTGACTTAATTACAATTGAGTAGATGTGTTTGGTAAAATTAGCTTATTAAGTAGCTTATATTTGTTAAATGACTTAAAAGGACAAGTAATAATTACATGTAATGAATTCTTTGATAAAGTAAACATATAATAAATTACTAGAGGGTAAAATAGGAAAGAATTATTTGGAAGCTACTTTTCATAAGCTATAAGCTATAGCTTTTCATAAGTTGGCTTATGAAAGCTACCTTATAGCTTATATGAGCTATAAGCTTGTTGTCACCAAACACTTCCACTTACCCATAAGTTATAAACTCTAAATAAACTATAAGCTAGTTATGTTGAACACACTCATTATTTCAATTTCACACTTAACTAATGAGGTTAATTGAGTTTAGTTTTAAATTATATAAATAGTAGAGTTTGACTTAGAAAAGAGTATAATTGTAAAGATATTATTATTTGTCTAGAAACTAAAACATTTTAATGAAGTTAACACTTTTTTCAATATGTGTATTTTTTTAATTATTGCATTTTATTTGTCTATATACTTTCATTCATATTATAATCATGTCAATTTTACCAATTTAAAAAAGACAAATACTATTTATTTAATACTATAAAAGCACTTTTTAAGAAGATAAATATAATAAGAATTTATTGAAAAATATAATTTTTAATATTTATAAGATTAGTTTTTTAACCTGTACAATATTGTATAGATTAAAAAATTATAAGTAGAAATAAGTTGTTGAAAAAACAAAAATTTAATTTGATTGAATTTGACATGCAATTAATATTATATTTCTACTTATAGTTTGTTAATGTGTGCAATATTACACAAGTTAGAAAAATTCTTATAAAAGATGGGATAATATACATTTATAATCATTTTTTTAATTTTAATAACCTTAACGAGTGAAAAATATTGTTTATCCAAATCATTTAAAAAAACATACTACTTTCCAACTATTAAACATTTCATTCAATGTGTGATGGTACTCTCTTTCTTCATTAATTATTTCTTTTCAACCATATCAAAATAAAATTAAAATTAAATGAATAGTCAAATAAGGTTTGAAATTCACCAAGATGCATTAATAGCACATGATGGTAAATAATTAAATTAAACATTTATTTAATAAAAATCCACTAATATAAAAACTTCTATTTTAAAAAATTATTAATTTTATTAAAATAAATAAAAATAATTTTCATAAATTAGTTTTATAAAATTAAAGACATTAATTATTTTTTGAAAATGCAAAATATTTATTAAAGTCAAATATCTTTTATTAGGACCAACGAGCATGAAGGACAACTGGCACTAAGTTGTTTTAGCGTAACGGCCGTAATTAATGGTATGTGTTTGAATTACTTATTTTTAAGAAATAATCACTTATTTTCATAAATTCTATGAGATAATTTTTTAAAAATAAGTGATTATTTCTTGAAAAATAAGTGTTAAATACTTCAAAGAAGAGAATTTTACCTCCCATACATATATTGGTTCTATTCAATTTGAGTAAGATTGTTTCTTATAGATGATATATATAAACTTCAAATTGTATGAATTTTTGCATAATTGATCTACATTATATAAACTTTCAATTGATTGGTTGGATCGACAAAATTCGTTTTTTATAAAAAGTTATGTGCGGTGTCATTTAAGAACTTTAACACCTTGGTATCATTTAAACTCAACTATATATATATATATATATTTGTATAACCCCAAGATTTTTTACTTTTAAGATGAGACTAATCCCGTTCGAACTGCGTGGTTAATGTTGGCCCCCAAGAATTTGACATGGGTGGGATTCGAACACAAGTTCTACTGCTGAATCGTCCCTTCTATGAACTTAGTGGTGCCTTACATGGCTAAGCCAACCCTTGGGGTTAGAAGATATTCATATGCTTGTAAAAAAATAATTACTAGGGCTAAAAACGTTTTAGTCTCCTCACAAACTTTGTCTTATGCACTTTAATTCTAAAACTTTTAAAATGTCCATTTTAATCTCTTGTATTTTTCGAATGTGCATTTTACTAAAAAAAAATATTTAATGACAATTTTTATCCAAATTAACAACAATTTTTTTAAATTAATAATAGTTAAAACTCTCACTAAATGTTACTTTTATTAAAATGCAAATTCTTAGTAGAGGAGACTAAAATGCACATTTTAAAAATTTGGGTAAATTACACCTACCTTCTCTGAGTATTACACTGTCCCCCTGCATGTTTCCAAATATAGCACAGACCTCCCCTGTATGTTTTTAAAACTACATAGCCCTCCCTTAAATGATAACGGCGTTAACCTTTGTAAATCTTATTTATGAATTAACGATTTTATCCTTTATTGAAAAAGAGAACAACTCTCTATCTCATCTTGAATCTTCTCAGCTTGGTGAAACCCTTACAACCTTACGCCCATTCTTCAACCCGCGACCTCTTCAACCTTGTCTCTGTTCTTCAAGTCGCGACCTCGCCACTGATTTTATTTGAAACTCGTGATCTCGTGACCCTTTTTCAACTCTACGACTTTCCAAACACTTCCTCAAATCTTCCCAAACCCTTCTTCGATTTTCTTCATTTTCACCACTTAAGATTTCTAATTTGAGACTACTTCATCTTCGCCTCGTTCAAGAGGCATTTTGTAAGTAATCTTTTGACATTTTAGGTAGTATGCTTTACTAATTAAACATTTTTTTTATTTTTAAGCCTCAATCGCTTATTTTTTAAGTGAAAGTTGGATTACTTGTTTGATTTAGTGTAACTTTCTCAATTAAGGATAAAATTGTTATTTCATAACTATGAAACCATGTACAAATCACATGTTTGTTTAAAATTTAACTGTATGTTAACGTGAAGGGGTGTCAGTGTAATGTAGACAAACTTTAGGAGAAGTCTGTGTTATGTTTGGAAATATACAAGGGGACAATGTAATACTTCAAAAGTTCAACGGAGATTAGAATAATTTACCATAAAAATTTTAGCATTAAAATGCAGGTAAAAAGTTTACCAAAAATTAAATAAAAAGATTAACCTAATAAATATTTTAAAATAAAGTAATATTTGAAATCCGGACCATTTATTTGCTGTAGTTGATAGACATGAGTGAAAATCCATGAGTGAAATCCCATATATACCCTTTTATCTTTAACCTTACCCAAAAATGCAAACTCAAGCGTGTTATAAATACCAAACGCAGTTCACCTAACCTCTTTGCAAAATTTTCCAAATCAATCAGCGACATGATAACCACTTCAGCCATGAATCTAAACCGTAGAAATTCTCCTCCCCGTCAACATCCTCACCTAACTATCAATCCTGACCGTAGAAATTTTTCTTTCCAAGAAGGTCCCTCTTCTGTGCCCAATTTCGTTGCTCCAAATAATTTTGACACACTTTCCAACGTGATGGAGATGGTGCTAGACGAAACATACATAGAAGATAGTCTCAGTAAATCAATTTTTATGGATTCCCTATTTCGGGGATATAATAAATGGTGCGTTCATGTCCTCTTTCGTAATTTCACTTTTTAAAGTTTCAATTTTTCTATTTTTTTTTATTTTTGTTATCGTTTGACGACTGTGACAGGAATTTGCGACTAAGAAATTATGTCAGAAATTATGGTCCAAAGAAGAGAGCACTGTCTCGTATTAATATTTCGAGATCGAAGGCAAAGAGATCAGATTATCGTGGGGTTATAAAGTCTGATTTTCTCTTCTCAACGAAACATTTTTTTTTTTTTGAGTTTTGAAAATTTTCTGACCTTGATTAAATATATATATAATTGTTCTTGACATAGGTGCAATGAGAAGCGTTACGAAGCATTTGCGTGGGATATGAGCATTGGAGAGAATGGCAAAGCAGGTCCAAAAATAAAATAAAGTTATTATTTTCCATTTATTTTATTTTTTATATCAAGTAATTTTTAACTCACTAACTTTTCTCTTCACTTGTATGTCTGGATCTTCTTCTACTATTGCAGTATATATCGGTAAGCACACATTTTTTTTTCATATGATTTTTTTTTGTTTGATATAAAAAAAAAAAAAAACTGTTGGTATTGAGATTGAGAATTATTACAGCTCAGTAAACAAAACACCTATTAGAAATATAAGTTTGTTTTTATCTATTTTAGTAATGGATTTACCGTCTCTTCGGTCATGAAAACGTTTTACGTACGAGAGAGTAAGAGAATTGCAATTGTGGGGTTCACTCCCAGTCTCTCTAGTCAAGAAAAACGTCTTTCATAAAAGAGTAAGAGACATTGCAATTATGGAGTCTACTCTCAAGTCAAGAAAAACGTCTTTCATAAAAGAGTAAGAGACATTGTAATCATGAATCCACTCCCGATATTTAGGGTCGTCATGAAAAACGTCTTGCATGAGAGAGAAAGAAACATTGCAATTGTGGGGTCCATATATCTTGAGTGGATCCCACACTTGTTAGGTTTTTTTCTTTGTTTGTTTTTGTTTTTTTTTTTGAAATTATGCTTTTTCTTTTTCTTTGGAAGGTGGATTTCGGAAAGAAGCTGATGCAGCCAAAGCTCATGATGTGGTTACACTTAGGCTGTATAGGTTGAATGTAGCAACAAATTTTACTGTATGTCATTATAAATTCGTGATCAAATTTCATTCCAAAAACATATAAATGTCATTATAATTAAATTTATTTGATAAATCCACTCATTACCCTACTTTATTCATTGCAGACGGCAAACTACGTGAAGGAAATTTGTGAGATGAAAAAGTTCGAAACCCCAATGGATTATATTTTAGCTATTAGAAGGTGAGATATCAATTACCAAAATTGAAAGGGAATTTAAAGAACTATTTGGCACGTGTAAATTGATCATATTTTATGCTTAAATAAATAGTATTTATTTTATATTGAATTTTCTGACATTATAATTATATATATGCAAGAAAATTCCTACATGCAACGGAAGTAATTTTTGTGGAAGTGAATGCAGATTAATATAGTCTTCAATGTTACTTTAAAATTATAGTTTCCTTTTGACTTTCATTTGGGCATGCATTATTGCTTCTAATCTAAATGTCAATGTTATTTAACAAAATGAAAATAAGGATTTATTATATCCGTTTCCCTATATAAACACTTAGACTAAAATATATATATGCATGTTTTGAAACGGAAGTAGTAATTTTTTATTTTTTTTTGTTATTAGTAGTAATATTCTTCATATGAGAGAGTTCTGAATGAAAATTTAAAGTTGAGTCAAACTAATACTAGTAAATAAAAAAAAATAAAAAAGAAAAAAAGAAGAGACTGTTGGATTAAATGTAGACTCAATTTTCAGGCGGGGCGCAAAGGACGTTGATTCCCCATACCGTGGTGTCTACAGGTTTGTTCTTCACCATTTTCTTCTAATTTAATTACTAATTTATTGACATAAATATCATTGCTCAAATATATTTTTTTTAATTGAAAATGTGGTTAAATTGGTTTTTCATTTATAGACAACTATTTTGTTAATATTTCAATCTTTGAAAATGACACGAATATTTTTAAAGGATTAAAAAACGATTATTTATCACTCTTTTAGTTGTCAAAATATTGTACGTGGATCTTAGGATACACTCACCACTTTTAAAGTAGTGTACCATACATCAATAAAAAAATATAAATTATACGTGATTTTAAATTAAATGTATCATTCTGTATATATTTTATTTATTTATATTTGTTATTTATTAAGTTTTTTTAATCCGTTATAAGTGGATTTTAACATTCACCAATTTTTAAGTGGTGTATCATACACAAGTCATGAAATTATATTTAATTGATTATAGCCCGTTTAAAAGAAAAAAAATTCAAAGAGATATGCATACACACAAAATACATAATTTATTATTATATTAAACATTTTCGATTGAATTTTGTATACATTTTTTTGTTGTGTACCATACACCACTTAGGACGTGGTGTATGGTAGAAGGAACCAATATTATTGTAATATCATCAAATTGATCCACCTTTATAAACCAAACACTAATTTGATGACATTTTGAACAGGATTGAAATAGTAAAAATAAAAAAGTTTTTCAAAGAATAAGAATGTATTTGAATTAGTTGGGATTAAATATAAAAATAAGGTGTAAAAAAAAGTAATTGTCTGAAATATAATCGATTTTTGTTTAAATATATTTACTGTTAGAAATAATTTTTAAGATAATTTTTAGTTGTAAAAAATAATTTAATTTTTTTTTAAATAATATCTAATATTTAGATGAAAGACTAAATTTTTTTTTTATTAAAAGAATAATAAAAAGCTTATAATTATCTCTAATTTGTTTATAACACCTCTCTCTCTCATTTTCATCACTATCATAAACAGGATCAAGATAAACAGGAAGCAGAAGAAATGGGAAGCCAGGATAGGTGATGCGGATTATTATGTACTCATAGGAACTTACGGTAAGTTCGTATTTTCATATTAATATTTTGTATGTTCATGAACACATAATAAAAAAAATTAATATAATTCTTTTTTAAATTTAAAAACAACAATTAATATTTATTTATTATAATAATCCAAAATATTTATTAAAGTGTACTCAATGATTTTTTCCTTTTATAATTTCTTATTCTATGTCATTGACACACATTTGAAAAACCAATAGTAATATTATAATGGTTTATATTAGTTTTTAATTTCATTATACTGTTAAAAATTGAACTATATTATCATACAGTAAAGGAACAAAACCCATTAAATATTTGTTTTTTGTGTACTTAAACAATCAGATACCGCTGAGAAAGCAGCTAGAGCTTATGACACAGCATTGATAAAACTGAAGGGTGAGGATGCGATTACCAACTTTGATTTCAACGGTTATGATTTGAAGACAGTTATGGAGACTGAATTTCCTTCAGTTGTCTTGATGGTTCCGCAAACTTTGAATTTAAATTTTCCCTCACAGTCACAAAACAATGAACCAAATCCTCAAAATCAGAATGTCTCTCGAAACCAACCAAACAGTGCCCAACAAAACACTAATCCTCCCTTGCCAAATAACCCTCACATTAATCCTTCTGGTTCTGGAATTAATGCCAACTTCATTGGTAATGGTAATGTTAATCATGGAGCAACATTACCAATTCAAAACAATGCCATTTTCAATCAGAACCTTCCGAATCAGAACTCTAGCTTCTTAGGTATGCAAGACTCCAACGTCCAAGCCAGTGACAGAACTCAAAATTTGCCAACTCTTTTTGGGGAAATGTCACCGGAGGAAGATATGGTAATGGAATATTTATTTAGCGAAAGTGATCCAGTCAACTGCCAACCTCAAGTGCATAACTTGGTTGATCAAAGTCCATTATCAGGAGGAACAAATGTTGGTACATTTGGGTCATCAGAACCCATGTTGGTCGAATCCTCTCTAGCTGCTGGAGAGTTTAGCTATGATTCTCTCGGTCACTATGTTGGACCGAGTAACAACCGAGTAGATCCATTCTGGTCTACAGAGGATTTTCTGTTAGACGGTCAGAGAGGATCCGGATCCCAACCTGCAAATGTCCTTACAATGCAGTCATGTAATCTGGAATTTCAAGCACCTTGGATCCAACCAAATGTTGTGGAACAGAACACAGGTCAGAATTCGCGCGGTGGCTCCTCATGCATCTCTAACAGTGTTGAGATTCAGGATCCAATGCCTGGACCAAACAATGGTTTCGAAAATCCGTGGATTGGAGGTGAAGATTTAGAGGATCTACTGATGTCTGAACCTAACAATGGTTCCAAAACTCAGTGGATTGGAGGCGAAGCTTCAGAGGATTTGGACACAAGACAAAATCTGAACAGCATTTTTAAGGATGTCGACGCTGATTTTGATGGGTGGTGGGAAGCTATGGAAGTTTGAAATGACAAGGAGTTTAGTGCCGCCGGTAACTGAACTAGTTATCAATCTGTAGTGGCAGTTATAATTACTAGATTGAAGTCTGCTTTAGCAATGTGGTAGCCATGTTAGTTTGCTTTCATAATTTTGAATTAGAACATTTTTATCTTTATCAGACTTATGAACTTGAGTTTGAAATTGGGTTTTATCTGTTTGATTGGATAAGCTTTGTTTTTGTTTCTCTCGATGAATTGGGAGCGTTTGCTTCTAGCTTATTCAGATGTCTGCAGCCAACTTTCGGTAAATTTGCGAATGGTTTTTCAATTTGATTTTCCTTAATATATATTCTTCTGCGAATTCATTCATTGAAGTTGAACTGGAATTTTGATTAGATAGTGGATACAGTTTTCAAATTGAAATCTAGTGTTATAAAATTTTGGTTCTCTCGATTGATATTAATTATAAAATCTTAAGCCTCTTATTGAATGCTCATGTTTGCAATTTTGCATGGGACTTTGAAGGTTGCCATATACTCCTGAACGTCGAACGATTTTCCATCTGTGCCATTGCATACTGGGCCGTTTTGGTCCAACTGTTTTTAATACAAAAAAAACTCATTATTTTCCGTACACGAATCAGTTTAAACCGGTCCAGACCAGTCTTCAGACTCAACCCGAACCCGAACCCAAAACGTTATAATTTTTCAAAGCGGCTTTCAAATTTGATTATGATTTATTTATTATCAAGTGATTTGCCTTTTAAGTAGTACAATTTGATTTGGTTAACAATTTGACGTGATTCTTTGATATTTTTTAATAGCCCTAGCATTTGGTGTGATTCTTTGGTTTTTTTAATAGCCCTAGCATATAGTTGTAATGCATGTTTTAAAGCAGTTTTTATGGGAGAACAAAAATATGATTACTTAATGAATTTTGATTCATACGAACCATTATCTTCTTACAACTCATTTTACAACCACATCACATCAACAACAACAAATAGTGGTCCTTAATTGAATTTTACTTCTTTTTTTATTTTATTTTAAAATAATACCTAAACTAAGTTGTGAATAAGTTTGGGGGTCCACAGTATTCCTTACTTAACCAAACAATGAACGTACTGAAGTAGCGAGTTCCTAACCCCATGAAACCCATAAAAGGCATAGACGGATGCAATACCTAGTCACTCACCTAATTTAATGTTTCTAATGCACAAGTCTTGTAAATTGTAAAAGATGTTTCATATTTGTACTCTTTATAACTAATAATAAAATTTCTACTGCAAATATATATTAGATGGTAACTATTAAACAAACATGAAGATATGAAACACCAAACATGACAAATTCTTGAATGCTACACTATAATGACTTATCTCTATATACCATAAAAAAAAAAAAAACTGAACAGCAGGCTTAAGCTGCGCTATTAATGAAGATTCTCAAATTATATTGAACCTCTATGTCTATTCCATCTTTTTTCTTATTTACCCAATGCACAATTCCTTGCTTCTATATCTCCTATGCATTCATCTTTTCTTTGGTAAAAGGTACACAGGGAACTCACAAGGTTCACATGGACCAAACTTCGCGAAGGAGTTGGTATCTAGCATTTGTTGTGGGATGATTCCCTTGCACTTTGTGATTAACTTCTCCATTAACAGTGACTGTTGGAGATGAAGGAAGCTTATCAATTATGGATGTGAGAGGAGAATCGAGTTCCTCGAGATCTTCATCACTGGTATATCCTCTCCTCTGAACAGCTGATACATTTCTCGCCAAGTGACACTTCCCTCCTGCCTCTGCAACTTTCTCTGCCACATTAGCTGAAGAGGGAGGCACGTAAACAACCGAAGCAGCTGCATATGGGAAGCTTCTGACAGACTCCGATAATGATCTTCGCTCCACAATAGTCTACAGATGATGAAAATAAGATTCTGTAAACTAGTTTTCCATTTAATGATAGACAACAAATACTGTTTTTAAAAGTGGATCAGCTCGTTACAGAACATGTAGCCCATGAATTTAACATTAGATCAACGGAGTTATCAAATTCAGAAATTAAATAATTTATTCAATCTTTCCTTGCTAATGCAAATGGGTCATTAATAGCATGCAAGTAGAGAGAAACCAAACTTCAATAACAAGGGTGGTGCTCGTCGGGAATAGATCTTCCCGTTCACGGGGTAGGTCATTGTGTAAATTATGTGTTTGTCTCTTTCTTCATTAATTTTGATCATTAAATACGATGTGATCCGTTAAAATTGAACATGAGAGAATCTACTCACGTGTTCATTACATACCATAAAATAACTATATTAAATAAATCTAGCAACAAGCTATTGTAGCTTTATGAACAGCTTCAAAATGAAAGCGATGTAGAACATACCTCCTCGTTCAGCGCCTCCAGGACAGTTCCTGGAACAGGGTCTGGACAGAACTCATCAGGAGTGAAGTTACACAGAATGCGTATAACCAATGAAAGACTGATGGAGGGGCACACCTGCAAAACAATAAAAAGATACGGAATAAACACAAAGAAAAACCAACAAAAACAGAAAGTGAAAGTGAATTAGGCCACAGAAGAAAAAAGTATTTGATTCATGAAATTAACCTCCTGTCTGACTTGTCTATTTAGAAGCATGTCTTTAGGGAGCATCAGAAGGTCACTCAAGTCGTTAAGGAGAACAAAAGATTTAGGTTCATCATTCTCGCCGTTCTCTAGATCTTCTTGCGGACAATCATCAGCATCCATGCCAAACATGTCAGTAAGCCATCTTGACCAATTGCCAACCTGCAGTTCACGTGAAAATCTAAGCATAAACATCTGTTGGCATTTTCCTACATGATGCATACCCGAAACTGCATAATAGTCTAATCATTCACATCAACTAAACAATATAAACCCCAAACTTTGTTAGTTTCAATTCATGCAGGTCGTTGAAGTTACGCAAAGTAAACATGCTCAACAGACAAAGTCTCTTCGGTGAATTTTATACATAATTTTACAAGACACTGATGTTACTATTGAAGGAGTTTCCTACTGCCAGATTGGAAATCTAGTGATTCAAATTAAACTATTAGACAGTGTGTGAACACTGAGAAGTAACAAGAAAAGACATACTGAATTTTTTAGCTGTGCACCGGACCCAAAGCTTAAATCTCCAGCTGGAATTGGCAAAACCTTTGAATCCACAATAGGATCTGATATAGGATCAGTAGGGATCTCGAGGGCTGACTCCCGAAGAATAGCATTGAACATCGCGACATCTAGTCTAGCTATGCATTGCTCCATGACCTGATGAAAGATTTTAAATCTACTCAATCCTTAGAGCAAAGAAAAGAGAAATTAAAAAAAAAATCTTCTATAAAGGAAGGAGATCAGTAATAATAATAAGGTACACCATTCTAGCCAACACAGGCAGACAACCACACTCGTGCCCTCCTGCTCGAACAGGACAGAGTCGTTGAAAGGCGTCTTGGAAAGCATTCCTCCAGAGATTAATGGAGAAGTTTCCTTGATTGTGATCACCCAAAGAAGGCCCCAGTAGCCTCCCAATGGATTTATTTGAAGAAGAGTTCCCAACAGGAGACTGCATATAAGGAGTCAACGCCTGGGGAAAAAAAAGCATGCTTCTCAACTTATCAATCATACTTGGAGTTAAACTGGGCAAATAGATTAGTCATGGGCATAAGATGGTTGGAATAGAGTCAATAGACAATATACTCCACATTTTACGGAACAATAAATAAGAATTGTTATTTTCTTATATCAGTGAAAGCACCCATATCCATATCTTAATCATAATTCATAGGCATCAATTATTTAACTTATACAAGAGACAAATTTATACCTGCCACCACACTGACTCCACTATCCGAGAAAATATCCATGATTCTACTCTTTCTAAGGCAGATGTAAATGTTCCTGTCTCTTGCCAATCTTCAACGAGCTGCATAAAGCCATTTCCTTGCTTACCATTGGATATACCTTTCCATTTTAGTGCTGAAGACTTTCCATCATTTCTCTTGCCATTTGACTCGGCCAACCTCATAATGGGACTAGCTTGACATGAACTCCCAAATGCTTGTGAAATTATCTCTCTCAGCACAATGGTATTTGACAACCAGAAAGTTAACCTAAAACACAAATTTCCAAATCAATATGAGAATATTTATCGTTCATATTCAAAATCAGCAGATGACAAAATTTGAATGAAGTACAATGTACATACCGTGAAACATCATTACCACAAGACTTAGCAACAAAAATAAGGCCAGAGACAATATTCTTGGCAACTGATGCTCGCCTGTTTAGTGTCCAATGCTTACAAGCATGAATATAGAGCCTAGAAAGGCGACGAGCAGGTGTGTGCACCTTATGTGCTGAACTTCCATGCTCTGGTACAACAGAATAAAGTGACACTTCAAGAGCTGCAACTTCTCTCAGTTCCTCTTCCAGTTTTTCAACTCGTGATTCCATTTCTTCAATTTTTAATTTCAAAGCTGCCTCGTCCTCATGTTCACCATTTTCTTCAGCATTGACTGTTTCGTGACTTTCATCTTCGCTAGCTACGCTCTGAGCACCATTCGAGGATCCATCTTGGATATCAATTTCCTTGACCTCTAGGACAGGTTTTTCATCAGCGCCTTCAGAAGATTCTGACGAAAGATTTACAGGAACATTTACAGTCTTAGAATTGGTTGAGGAATTATTTTTGTTTGTCACTCTAGAAGGCCCTTTGTTTGAGTTCACAGGTTTCTTTTGATTGCTTTGTGATACCTTTGGTTGCAATTTATTTGTTTTCTGGTCAGATCTCTCTCTTGATCCACGATTGCTTTCTGATAGATTCACTTTGACCCTACTTTTAGGATCTTTTGAAGGTTTTTCTACTTTCTCATCCTCATTTGTGAAAGAATCACCTTGGGATGATACTGAATCCTTTACTGTCTCAGTGTCAGATACTTCTTCATTCCCTTCCTTTTGCTCTTTCTCCAAATCACTTGAATGATCATCAAGTGCTTCATTTTTGCTTTCATTACCTTTCATCTCTACAAATGCCTCCTCAGACCTGTTGACATCATCCACATAATGTATAACCACGTTTTCATAAGTTTCTGAATTCTCCAAGGCCGTGTTTGAATATTTTATAGAATTATTCACAGTTGATCTATCCTGGGGTTTCTTAGATTCAGTTCCTTTCTCATTCAACGTTTTGGATGAATTATCTTGATGCAATTTATTCTCTCTCCTATCGGTTCTTCTTGCACTCTTTGTCTGAGTATTCCTCGAGGCTTTTCTCTTGTCAATTTCTTTCATGCTTTCAAATATCAATCAAATGAACAAGCCGTGACAAGGAAAAATTATAGCATTAACTAACCTTAGCAAGTTCCTTATGCGCAAGAGAGTTCCCAATTCCTAAAGACAATATAACCACTAATAATACGAACTCCTCAGAATAGAGCTTCAGTTTACAACACCATAAAAGTACATGGAAAAACTCTTCCTACAGCTGTTTTTCCAGAGACTCAAAGCAATAGTCTCCTACCTGCAAAAGCAGTGATCAAATGAGTGGCTAATAGGCAAAAATCGCAAAAACAAAGGAAACCAATAAAAATTATAGAGATAGAGGTCAAGGCATTTGAACCATTCACTACAGATTAACAATGAATATGGAAACATAGTACATCTGAATAAACCAACACACGCAGCATAACCCCAAAATGGAATAAATAATTAATTATCCGAAGGATGACAATCGCAAAAAATTAAAAGGGGACCAGGTTGAAATCCAAACTCAGACCCCAGAAAAAAAAAATGTACCAAATAAATCAAGACCTCATGTAGAAAGTAACAACTCAGAGGGTAAGCAGCAGCAGCAGCAGCAGCATTAATCAAAATATGAACATAAAAGTACATATCAACACTATAACATGAACAAAAGACACACAGAGATGCACGAGTCTGAACTATTTAATACCCAATTATGCATCCACTGCGATCTTGACCACACTAGTGAAATTGAAGCAAGTTCCTAAAATTGAGAATAACATATCATCACTTGTTTGTTTTACTCTTTGAAAGAACAGGACACGCATCATACTTCAGACAAAATTAAAATAAAAACAAACAACACATAATTTTTGTACCAAGTCGAATTAGAATTAGATGACAGGGACATAAGGTATTCATTCTCTACATAAAAGAAGAATCGCCAACCAAACAAGATGCCATTGCTATTTCAGAGTAAAAATTAAAAATGCAAAAAAGAAATTCTGTGAAGCGAGTAGCAATAAACGAAGGAGGGACCTCCTTCACCGTCGTCATCAAATATGCTAGCTGGCTATATATTCCAAATAATTCGATCATCGCATTTAACAACTGTGACTAATCTGTTCAAAACTATTGTCGTTTTTTAAAACTACCACTATTAACTTTGACCAACCCAAACCATCAATGAAATTGTACTAGTAGTAGTAAATTACACAATTATAATTCAGAAGTGAGGGCTCAAACACTCAACAACTACAAATTAACAGAAGGAAGAGAAAGGCATTACTTCATCACTAGAATAAAATTAAAAAAGCAAAATGGAATCAAGAATGCACAAAGCAAAGTACAGAGGAGGAATTGGGAAGGAAACGAACAAGATCTAGAGCGAGGAAGAAGAAGAAGAAGGAGAAGAAGCAGAGTCGGTGAGTGTGTAGTCAGTGTCAATGGGGGGAGTTGAGATATTGACCGTACGATGAAATTAGTCACGTGAAACGGAGAGGTAGAAGAAAGAAGTAAAAGGCTGTAACCGCAAGGAACAGTTAAAAACTTAAAATTAAAATAAGAATGAAAAAAACGTTGGAACTTACACTTACCATTAACAGAAAAGCACGGGGAGAGAGAAGGTGTATGAAAATGAAGTGAATCGTACGCAAAAATGAGTAGTAGTAGTAGTAAGGAGAAAGAATGGGGGCAGAAGAAGAAGTGAAAAATTCCTCGGGATTAGGGATTGAAGGCACCGTTGTTTCTATTTTATGACCCACAATGAGAGCTTCTGCCTTGTCGAGAGTGTTATTCTGAGAAGTGGAACGGAAGGAGTGCGGGAACGTGGTGGTAACATTTTAAAACGGAACAGGGGTCAGAGGGTAACCGGGAAAGGGTTGTCGGTGCACGATGGTTACCGGGTATGACCGGTTAATGTTATGTCTCTGTGCTGTAATCCAGTCAACCTTTCCGCCGTGTCTCATTGGGTGTGATGTGATCCGATGCTTTGGATGTGGGGCCCTTGTTTCTAACACCAGTACAGTACACCTCTTCCTTTTCCTTTCCTTGATTCGATTTCGATCTTGCTATTTTTTTAAACAAATAGTACTAATTAATTGCATTTTGGTTGTTTAGGCATAGTGTAATGTTTGGTTTATATACTTATGATTCTAAAAACAAAATAACGATAATAATTTATCTAATAAGTTATATAATATTTATTTGGTTAAATTAACCATTTAGTTTTTATATATGTTTTTAATTTTGTTTTAGTTTATATATATATATATATATTTCATTTAATCTCTACATATGTTATCGTTATACATTTTAGTCCATGACGTTAAATTTCGGTTGATACTTGTCTTATTTGAATTAATAATTTGGTCTTTATATATATCCTGATATTTGTTTTGTGACTCAACAATTGAGTCAATTCATGGCATGCCACACTATTGCTCATTACCGGGCAGTCATATGTGTGCTTAGTTACTTGAAGAGTTCTCCTAGTCGCGATCTTTTCTTTCCTCACTACTCTTCTATATAGTTATTGGGTTATAGTGATGCGGGTTGGGGTGGTTTTCCCGATTCTCGACGCTTTGTTTTCGGTTTCTATTTCTTTCTTGGTTCTTCCTTGATTAGTTGGTGTTCTAAGAAGTCGGTCACGATTGCTCGTTCTTCTTCCAAGGCTAAATACCGTCCCCTTGCCTTAGCCACATGTGAGCTTCAATGGTTGACATATTTGCTTCTTGATTTGGGCGTTTTATCTACTCGTTATGTTGTTATCTATTGTGATAATCAAAATGCCATTTTTCATGAATGCATCAAGCACTTAGATATTGATTGCCACATTATTCGTGAAAAGTTCAAAGCTAGTCTTATGCGTTTGCTTCCTATTTCTGGTTCAGCATAGACTGCAGATGGTTTCACTAAGGCTGGTCCCTTGTTTGTTCAGTTCTTTTATATCCAAGCCGAGCTTGTTAGATATCTACCATGCTCCAGCTTGGGGGAGGGGGTGTCTTACAGGTTATACCAGTCATTTTTCTCTATTATTACTAGTTGTATTCATTGTATTCTATCTCATTGTATTTCTCCCTTGTACACGTGTAGATGAGGTCATTATATAAGTCTCTATTGTAACAAAATTCGTTAATTCTTCACCATGAAGATATTAATTTCTTCTTCAATAATAACTTCTTTTCTATTCTTATAGATCTATTTTTTCTCATTTTTTTCTAGTGATTTTGATTCTTTATTTGTTTTGCAATATGCAATTTTAGTTATTTCTCCGGTGTTTTTCTAGATTGATACATCATGCTAACACCGTTGTTTTAATAATATTATGAAAAAAATTGTAAGAAAAAACATTTTTCCTCAGTAGCATACTTTGTTAAATTTAAAGAAAAATACGGAAGAAAATATTTATTTTTGATTGGTGGAAGAAAATGTTAAATTACACAATACAAAAGAAAAAGACTAAGTGTGCTAAAAAAATTAAGAGTCTAAAATTATAATTAAATCTAAAAATATAAATATAAATCTCATTTATTTTTTACAAGTTTTAATATTAAATAATCTTAGAATGTTTTTTCTTTTAAATTAATTTATAAAATTCGGTAATTAAATAATCATTTAACTACATATTTATTGCAATATTTGAGTTTAGACTAAAGGGAAAAACAGTGTATTAGATTAATATTTTTGACGCAATATTATAAAAAAAAAAGTTGTGGAAACAATTTATACATAAGTGTATACTCCATAATATAGTATTTGCTAAAATGAAAATATTAGGAGTATAATAATTGTCTCCAGCATAATATATGTGGATCCGTGTTTGTCCATACGGATTCAAATCATGTGTTCCCAAATTATGTTCCCAATTATATTTTATTAATAGAATATTGTCACATGATTAAAAAAAATTATTAAGAAATTAAAAATTAAAATTAAAGATAATATTTTCAATGACGTAGCAATATTTTATTAATGAAATATAATTGGAGACATAATTTAGATACACCTAATTTGAATTCTGCTTATACACCTCAAATTTGGAGGTACCTTTATAATTATGACAAAATAAATAAATAAATAAATAGTACTAATTAAATGAGTATATGGTTATATGGTCCTCTTCATTGGCCTACCCACTTGTCTTCTTGTTCCGATATGCCTTAGTTTTGTATCTTCCTTCACTAATCACGATTTTTATTTTTGGATACGTTTCCACTTACACTCACTTCACTTTCTTTTTTCGCCGCAGGAGGATCGTGTGAAATTAATTCCATTCTATTTTTATTTTTTCTTCTATTTAATTATATTTATTATTTATTTTTAGCTGGACTCAATTCTCTTTGTTTCTCTTCAATGACAATAACCAAACATCACCCTCACCCATTATATATTCATTACAGATTAGAGAATTTAGAAGCGTCATATTATTAAATTACCTCAACATGGATCCGCTTTGTCATACTTATATCTTTACCGGAAAGTAACAAACACACAAATCAGCATTTGTATTCTTTAATATTTTTTTTACAATATAAGAATAAACGAGAAGGAGGACAATAGATTTTAGGAAGGAAAACAACGAAAGCAGTTTCTTTTTTTCTATTACAATAAATAATAAATAAAAAGGAAGAAACATGGATTTTAGAAATTAGAAAATAAAACGAAAGTAGCTTTGACGTAAAAAATTAGATCGCATCGTGATTGTTTTGTAAGATTCTAAAAATTAATCATGTTTTACTTAGAGAGAGAATTTGCGTTTATTTCTTAGGGTATGTTTGTTGTAATTTTTGTTTCGATCGAAATATTCATTTTTATTATATCGTTTCGATTTTTTACATTAATAATCGTAATTATTAATTTTTATTTCATTTTATGTATTTTTTATTATATTAAAATCTATATCAAATACACTTTTAATAATTCACAAAAGTCTCAATCTAGCTTTCTTCTTTTTCTTAATTTTTAGTTATACTAGACTAAAGTTCCTTTATGTTTATATATGCTCTTTGGATCACGTCAAATTAGAATATAGACTCAAAACATTAATTTGCCAAATTTTTGGGAACTCAGCACCAGCTACGTAGCGCAAACGGAATTAATTTCATCTTAACAGTATAAAAAATCCATAATTATAAAAAAACATAAATAATTTTTAATCATATTTAAATAGATTTCCTTTTTGATAAATCAAACCAAAATGTATTAAAAGAATACATGAAGTATTCAATAAATATATATAAAAAAAAAAGGTAAAAGCCCCACCAAGACATACCTTGGGAAAAAAACAATCCAAACACCCAAGACTAGAGCTGTTAAAATGGGTCATTTAGCCCAGCTTAGCTCTGACAAAACAAGAGGTCCATGAGATTGAAATAGACCCTGAGATTATTAGCCCTGCAGGGCCAAAAGTCTATAGGGTCAAGGCTAAAGTCAGGGCCAAAGTGAGGGTCAAATTTTTTATATATGTCATCCATTATGTGGGTTAATGCTATGGGTCAAGGCCAAAAAGTTCTAGAAAATAAAAAATGAATATACAAATTTTGATTTATATATATTAGAATTGTTGTTCAAAAATAAAACGAAACATAACGTCCGTCTAAAAGTAATTGTTTAGCATTTTAAAAAGACATTCAACGAGTGCAAAGAAACATCATATATATGAGCGATACTACTTTATAATTGTTAAAATGAAATTTTTACCAATAATTTTATATTCAGTTAATTACAGAGAACAATAAAAAAAAATATAACGATGAAGGTCATGACTCACGTACCTTCACGGGTTTACGCTCATCGCTACAACAGACGCCAATATACATACATTTATATATATATGAAAATTACTTTCAAAATTGTTTTTTATATTAATCTTGGAAATTAATTCTGGAAATATTAAAAATTAATTTCTAAAAAAGGGTCATGTATGTAAAAAAATTGGGTGCCATATATGCAAATTTTAAACGTAAGTAAGATTCATCTCCTAATTGATTATTTGTCTCACCTAAATTAATCAAAAATTGAAATGTATATATAAATTAATGAGTCATTCTTATATCTAACTTTATACTGAGGAGAAAAATAAAATAGTTGTCAACTTTTTTGAAAAAGAATATAGTTCTTACTTTTTGTGGAAATTCAATTTTAATTGTAAAAAAATAGGAGTGATTTATTTAATTAATTAGGTTACTGGGCCAGCGCATTTTTTTGGCTCAATCCCAACTAATTTAGGGCCAATTTCATTTTTGTAAAAGCAAGGGCTAGCCCAATTAAACAAAATATAAGGGCAGGTTGAGCTGGCCTTAGAGCCAAGGCCCATTTTGGCAGTACTACCCAAGACCAACCCAAACAAAGGTAGATTTATCAAAATAATGCAAATTTTAAAGTTATTTATTAAATTGGGTCTACTAAAAAATTAACTATTAAATTGGGGTCAAATATGGTTAATATATAAAAAGAAAATAAAAGTTAAGGGGTCGTCGTGTTAGCTCTTCATTGCTTTGCACCTGTAATTAGACACAGATCAATGAAGAATTGATAAGTGTCAGCACATGGTAACACCTAGTGAGTTGCACCTACTGTGGGGTACAATTCATTATTAAGTAGTATCACGTGATGACATATAGATTTTTCTTTTAAAAAATTATTATTAAAATAATTCTAAACTTTTTATAATAAATTTTTTATTGATTAGAAAAAAATATTTACAATTATTATTATGGAATATTTATTATCTTTAAAAATTATTTTAAAAAAATAAATAAGGACAAGATAGCTGTTTATAGAGGTAAACTAACTGAAAAAAATACATTAGATAATCAGAAATCAATGAAAAAATGCATGATAAATATTTTAAAATTTTGTCATGCAATAAAAAAAATTCAAATTAATATTCAAAACCAACTCTATTAGACATAAAAAACTGAGCTTAAAAATATTTTTAAAATAGAAAAGTTATGGAAAATGACCCTTTTAGAAATTCTGATGAGGGAATTTGCAGTAGATCGCGTTAAGCTATCTCAAATCGATATATAATAAACTTAATTGTGATGAATATAACAAAGATTTAGTTTAATTTGTATGTGTATTTGGCCGATAAAAAAAATAAAAATTATGACATTTTAAAGTTTAAAACTCAACTTACACGGTATATTTTTGAAATTAATAAATATTTTTTATAATAATGTTTTGAAATATTTTTCATAATTTTAATAATATTTTCATAATTAATACAATTTTTATTTTAAAATTTAATATTTTTCTTTAAAAAAATTCAGGTGTTGTCACGTGACAACATCGAAGTTTTTTTTTTTTTTAACTTTTTAAAATAGGTGTTGACATGTGTTAGTAATTTGAATTTGTTTTTTTAATTTATCTTAATGGCAGATCCAAGGATTCTAAGTGGAAATAATTTGACTTAAAAAGATTTATAATGAAAATTATTGTAATTTTTATTAACGTAGAATACATTTTTATCGTTACAAAATATGTTATTTTTAATTTAATTAGTCATTGCTCATTATAAAATTATTTTTCATGTTTTAATCTCTATTCTTTCATAAATTGGTTATTTAATCCCTAACGTTCATTTTTTGTTTTGATAAGCTAAAGAAGTTTTTATTAGAACAGAGTACTAGATGTACTCAAATTTACAATAAGAGAATTAACAAAAAAAAAAAAAAAGTAATTTGGATCAATACACCAAGAAGAAAGAGGCAAACAAAAGTCTCCTTTAGCACACAACAACTTCCAAGATCTCAATTGTATCAGCTCTAAGACTTCATAGCACACTAAAATTTCATTATTGAATATCCGAGCATTCCTTTGTAATCATATAGACCACACAGTAGCAAAAGAACTTCGAACAGGGACCATCAAGCCAAACCAATGAAAAACAGAAGCCCAAATGCTTTGTGCATTGGAACAATGAAGAAATAAATTGGTACAAGACTCCACAGGGGCTGAACATAGCGAGCAATGTAGGAAGTGGCTTGCATCTGATATACCTCGCTGAACAAGATTCTGTCTTGTAGGAATGCAATGCAAAAGTAGCTACCAAGCAAAAACCAGTACATTAGATTGAATTGTAACCTTCCATTACAGTTTCATCACTTTCAGTACTTCATCATCAATGTGTGGTTCACTAAAATTCTCAAAATAAATTGAATCATATATTATTTTCGAGGAGAATCGAGGAACCCCATTACGAGACCATATCCAAGCATCTACATAATTTCTACACAACACATAGCAATTTAGAACTTGCAAAAACTGGTCTTCAATAGGTTGCTCCCAAGAAAATAAATTTCGGCGCCAAGTCCCGATGTTCATTATGTGTTTTACTTTAAGTTTAGCTACAAAGAGTTCATCATTATTATCAAAAGTTTAATTTCTTCTAAATCTCTTCAACAAACAGTAAAATCGAGTGTTTAACAATGAGCTTAACTATGACGAGGACTAACAAACACAATTTTAGAAAGAATATGGACAAAAATGCTAACAAAAGTTGTACATGAACTAAATTAAAAAATAGTATATTTTATAGGGACCAAAACTATTTATTATTATTATTATTATTATTATTATTATTATTATTATTATTATTTATATACATATATAAAACTGAATTTAATACTTTTAAAAGAGTTTGAGATGAAATTGAGTATGTCTTCAGAATATGTTTGGTGCAATGATGATGTCCGTCCAAATCCTCGTTCAGCCCATCCATCAAGATTTGGGGTTGTTATGGATTGACATTTCAGTCCCGGAGCCATGTCGATATTTGGCTATGTGAAGCCATCTCGATTAGTGACCGGTATACAATATAGAAGCGATATACGCGGTATGCGCAGTATGACTTATTTGGATCAAGGGCTAGAGCCCATCAGCCTCCATAGGTCCAAAGCGTGTAATCTTAACGGTAGGGATTCCAATATAAATGCATATCATGCATCCATGCAAGTTGTGTAATTTTTTGTAAATCACATAAACCTTAGTAAGTCATTGACTTGGATGTTAGAGTCTCTATTGGTTCAACCCTCCCACCACATCGGAGCTTTGTCGTATAGCAAAAGAGGTCATTTGCAACCCTATGCTCATTCCGTTTATGATTGTGGCCTAAGCCAATTAGGTTAGAATATATCATTAGCGCCATCTGTGGAAAACGATAATTGAGTTTCCCGATTCTATCATCATGCCAAGCACTAGGCGAAAGAACTACAACAGAGACAAATGCCCGTTCTCGTTGAGAATGTGCCTCAAAACTCTCCCCTCAATTTTGAAGCAAAGTTTCAAGACCGACGAGCCTTTATTGATGATCAAGCCAAGGAACTAGCTGAATTTAGGCGCAAGAGGCAAGAACAACAACGTAAGAGATAGGAACGACAATGTGAAAGCGAGGTGAATCCTAATCCTAATACTAGGATTCCTTGGGAAAACATGGCAGAAGGCCCAACCTGTGTCTAGACAAACACAAATGTTAACCCTAATGCTAGTGTTGAAGCAATCACAAATAACAAAGATGTGAGAGGTGCGTCAAGGATAGTTGGGGTGGCTCCAACTAGGAATAATTTGCAAGATTAATCAGTCCATCAGGAACCCAAGAGAGTGAGAGAAAACTAATTGGACTTTGGCTACCTCACTAATCCATTCACGACGTGGATTATGTCTCATGACCTACCCCCCAAACTTTTGATTTGCTAAGAAATTGGATGACTATAAAGGTAATAAGTATCCGACTTTGTATCAGAAACTTTGAGCATTGCGTTATTTCCAAGGAGTCAGTGAACCGATAGTATGTTAGGCCTTCCTGTTAACCCTCTCGGAGGTAGAATCCTGGTAGTTTATTGACTTACCTCTGAATTCCATAGGCAACTGGAAAATCTTAAAAGATAAGGTTCTTCTTCAATTTAACAGCAGTAAAAGGCAATTTATATATGAATACCATCTTGAAACTGTTAAATAGCACATGGATGTTTCCTTAAGAGAGTACATCACTTGCTTTAATAATGAGGTTTTGGAGTTTAAAAATGTAGAACCAAATCCGGTTATATATTTCTTTTTTAAGGGCTTATGCTATGGTCCTTTTGCTAAACATTTGGCAGGGGAGAAACTAAAGTAAATAGAAGATTTAAAGAGCAGAGAAAAAGGGTGGATGAGAATAGAAGAATGAGAAAGAACCCAATAAGCATCTAGTTAAGTCAAGAAGGAAGACAAGGCAAAGAATCCTCAGCACAATTCTAATTAATACCGAGATGATAAGGGTGTGAGAAAGCCATGCAAAATCCTTAGAGAGATCTTCTCAAATTACACGCCATTGGTGATGTCCCCCGAAAAGTTTACCGAGAAGTGATGCACACCGAGTTGAGGGAGAGGCCGCCTCACTGAAGAATCAACCCTAGAATAAAACTAAATACTGCAACTATCATAGGAATCACGAGCATTATACAAATGATTGCATACATCTCCGAGATGTAATTGAGAAACTGACTCGACAAGGAAAACTCATGGAGTTTATCCAGTTTGCCTAAGATAGCATGTCTTAACAGCATAGCGTTTCCCCAAGAAATTGGGGGTCATGGTTCTCCCCCCACAGGAACTGAAATAGGAACCGAGATGAATTCAGAAGATCTTGGAGTCCTGGCAGAACAACAAAATCCCCACCTCAAGGAGTGATTCAAGTAATAGCGGGGGGATCATCTCCAATCCGAGTGAAGGATGAAGAGAATAAAAGGTCTAGAAAAGCTCAATATAGTTGCTCTCAGGTAGGAGTGAAGTCAAATTCGAATTTGTCCTTCTCGGATTCATATTTACCTTCTGAATTCCTTAGGGAAATGAGTCGTTGGTGGTGATTAGTTTTCTTGGCAGACCAAGAGAACTTTGCCAACATTTTGTTATGGGATCTATTCAATAAGTTGGGTCTTGGATCCAAGGACTAAGTCCCTGATAGAGGAATTTGATTACTTTTATCGGCGACACTATTTTTCTGAAAGGTTATGTAGACATGATGTTGGCTTTTAGAAAAAGACCAAGATTGTAGCCTCTGAAGCTTCGACAAAACCCGAATTCGACGTGTGATATATTGGAGTCAAAGTTCTATTTTTATTGGAATACCGAGTCAGGAACAATTATAATCTTGTGAAGGTTAGTCAAATGGAAAAAAATGAATTTTGGTTTACCTTAGAATTCAACATTTAGTTTGAAATTTGATTTAATGTGTTATTTAGCCAGGAACATAATTAAACCAGAGTTTTCACCTTCAATATAGTACCGACTCATGGAGTACTACTATTGCTGCTTTGGACAAAATTAACTAGCAAAGGCAAAATGATCCAATTGCATGAATTTTGCACAATTTTGAAATTTATGGTGACAGAATGTATAAAAGATTAGAAGAGGATTTATTCGACTCTGAGGAAATAAAAGAATTGAGAAAAGAAAAAATTCATCTTATGAGATGAAATTTGATCTGACCTAGAATGTACTTACGTCATAATTTTACCTCCACTAGAACATTAACATGGGGACAGTCAAAGAGCAATCAAGTGATCCATCATAAATATCAATTCTTCCAATCATAAATTGGAGGCACTGAGTTTGAATGTACGAAGTCTGAAATTTGGCATCCAATAGGACTTACAAATCAAGGATAAGGAGCTCTGAATCTTGAAATAACTTAAAGATGCCATAAATGTGAAGTGAGTAATATAGCTAAACTTTGGTTCATACCAATGGATGAAGGGAAACTATAATAGAAATTTACGAAGTTGAGAAGCTAAATCAAGTCGGCAACTCACTTGCTGTAAGCTGTCAACTTGGTGGGTAACTGTTGTGGACCGGCATCTAAGTCATTGGTCATGTTAGAATCCTATTATAAAACTATCATCTCGGCCTATGCATCAGGATAAAGCTTACGAGCCTTATAATGCGCTACAGTCCAATTGGACCTTAGGCCCAAATCCAATAAGCATGAAGCCCATTGAGGCGCTCACCAAACTCTAGAGACTCTACTATAAATATATCACGTCATGTATTCAAGGTATATATAAATCTAATTAATCACTCTAACTCTAATAATCACTAACTTGGACGCATGAGTCTCTGCAGTACAACTCCCCCACATCAGAGCGCTATCGTACAAAGAGTACTATGGTGCATCTTCCACCTTAGAGTACACCCTTTTATGATTGTGGTCTAACCCTCCTAGGTTAGAACGCATCATATCCATTGATTGTGAGACATGATTCGTATCACAGTTCATACATTTTCTGTTCGTAACATTTAGCACTGCTCATATAAAACTTGTTTTTTCACGCAACTATAAATTAAGAGAAAAATATTTATTTGGTTCTCTAAAATTTGTTTCTAATTAATTTGATTTATTAAATATTTTTGTCACTCAATAATTAGTTTTTCAAAGATTTATTGTGTGCAGTTTGAGAGAGTAATTTAATAGTAGTGTTTTAACCTTTGAAGGAGTAATTTAGTAGTATTTAAAATTATTGAGAGACTAATTTAGTAAATATTTTTTAAATGACCAAAATTGATAAAAATAAATAAATCTTTAGAAGCAGATTGATATTTTACTCATAAGTAAACTTCTAATTCCAAAAAAAAAAAAATCTTCTAATTGTTAACTAAAGTTAATGAATTTTTTGTACTAATTAATTTAAAATACAAAATTATTAAAGACATGCATTTTTGTAAAATTTTTAAAGCGCTTAAAGCTTTTAGTTTTTTTTTTTGTTTTGCTCGACAAATTTTTCAGTGCTTCAATATTCATTTTTGTTTGTATTTGGTTTTAAATTGATATAAATCAAACCATAGATCTAAAATGTAAAACTTATTTATTTTATATATAAAAAAAGTTAATAGTACTAGCTATATGTGTTAAAATATATTTAAATTTATTCTATTTTAATGTTATATCAAATAAACACTCATCATGGGTAGATGTAAAATTGATTGAAGCTACCACATCTGTTCTTTGCACGCGTGTTGAGGATGTTCTTCAAATTAGGTATAGAGACCTACGTTTAGGGGAAGGAAATAAGTGTTAAAATAATAAATATTATATATGAGAAAGTAATAAATAATAGAATCAAAAGTTCAAACTGAAGCATCAGTATATGTAATGGGGTAATGGACTCAATTAGCTGCTGATTAAATACTTTATCTCTTTGTTGTCTCTTTGGTAAGATGCCATCAGTCAAACGTGGTCAATGTCCTAAGGTTTTGAGACAGAGAGGAAAACCAATAATAACAACAACAAACTCTTATCTCACTATAATAAGGTTCATTTTAAAAAAATAAATAATAAAAAATATTTCATTCATTTTAAAATATTAGTCACGATTTCATATGATTAAGTAAAACAAGTAATTTTTATAAAATCTCACAAAAAAAGTACATAGGTAAACTAAATTAATCATTAACTTTGAGATTTGCTAAATAGCTATTGGCTATAAAATTAATAAAAGTGAAAATAGTTAATAAATATTGCATTGATAATGTAAAAATGCAAATATTTTAGAATAAATTTTTTTGGCTAAAGTGACTAATATTTCAAAACGGAGAGAGTAAGACCATCTCCAATGGGGTGCTTAAAAGGGTTCTTATAATTTAAGCACCCCAGATAAGCACTCCATCTCCTTTGGAGCATGTTGATGTGGAATTGGGTGCTTAGCAAAGTTGCTTAAATTAGCACCTGATTCTTATGGAAAGAGTGAGCCTAATTTGTATTAAAAATAAAAAAAATAAATATGAGATAGTTAATTTGTTAGTACATGTGAGCTCCATCCAAAGTGCTTATTTAAGAACTTGCATTGGAGTACTTCGGGTGCTTAAATTGATAAAGTGATATATACACGTGGGACCCAGCAAAATATAATAAATTAATTCATAAGAACCTAGTTAAGCACATCTCCATTAGAGAAGGTATAGTTTTACACTTTACTTGTACTACCTGAAGCAATTATTTAAGAGAAATGTTAAACACTTCACTATTGTTTTACTCACTCCGTCCCTATTTATAAGAACTTTTACAAAAATATTGTTTGTCTCTTTTTATATGAACCTTTTTGAAACTTTGTGCACATTCAAATTATTTTTACTAAATTACCCTTATTTAATCAACCACTTTTGTGTGGTTCAAAATTAATAAATGTAATAAATTGACGAGAGAGAAATTCTCTCTCTTATGATAATTGGAGAAGACTAATTTAGTGGGAAGAAAGTAATACTATTGGTTTTAATAATTAAGGGTAAAGAGGGAAAAAATGACAAGTTGCTACACAAATTTAATAAATTTTTCTAGATTTACTAATTTCCTTAATTCCTATGTCTTTTTTGTAGAGGGTCTTATATATAGGGACGGAGGGAGTATAATTTACAAATCATAATTAATTTATTCAAAAAATATTTTTTTTATATAAAGTAGATGTTAGTTATAAACATAAATAGTAGTTATACTTAAATTTTTTACTCCTCTAAAATGAGTGAGTGTAAAAAATAAAAAATAAATATATATTCACTATTTATTTAAAATGAGTCAAAATTAAAAGATATTATAATTCATATTTAGTCAAGGAGAGATAACAAATATGTGATTTTTTGGAAAGAAGATATAAAAATTTGTGAATAGTAAAGTCCAATTCAAGATCTATGCAGGGTATGGTGGGAGCACAAAGAGTGGAGAAAGAGCTGTGAGGTGTATCAGAATGGAAGGGAAGTGGCACCGACAGCCATATATGCTCCTGCTGAGACACAATACAATACAGAAAACACAAATCAATTAGAGAAAAAAAAGAAGAAAAAAAAAAGAAAAGAAAGAGAAAACACAAATCACATAAAGTAGATCACGATGTTTTGTTGGGAGAAGGGTCAACATTATTAACATAAACATATGGTACTATATAATTATATGAGTTTAGATCTCTTCTTCTTAATATATAAAATAACGTATTTTTGGAATCAAAGGGCATCTTTGCGCGCACCAATACCAATCAGAAAAAAGAATATATTGCTTCGTTCAGATTTTATTATTGCAAGGTGCTAGGTTGCCACATGATTATTATTATTATGGTAAAAAGAATAATCTTCTCAGTAAAAAAATACTCAATTGATTCTAGTTACTCCAATTTCTCCACATTAAGTCCCTAGTTGCTTAGGTTTCTCTTCAATTAACCATTTCCCTAAACTTCTCACAATTAACTATTTTTTTGTTCTTCGAAAGTATATTAATCATGTTAATGGGAGATTGAATCTAAATACTCACATAATTATGGTTTTATGTGTTCACTATTATATGATTGAGATACTCGTTATAAAAACTTTGTTTATAAAAAATAATTTTTTAACATTACTTTTTTTTAAATTCTTTTAACTTTTTTTTTTGGTAAATAATACTTATTATTAGAAACTGATACTTCCAAATCTAAAACCAAACCCCCCTTAATATCGGACAACCTGTTTTTTTTCTTGGCATTTCTTGTTTGCAAACAATGGCTCATGATGCTGGTGAAGGGTGATGGTTTGCCTATGGTGGGAGCGATTGACACCATCAAATTTTAGAAGTTTCATCATCTTTTTATATATAAGAATTATGAATTTGTAAATTAAAAAGGATTGTGTCATTTCTATTACGGATGGTCTCAATCCCTTCCATCCTTGTTTATTTCAACACCGTGATGGACTTACATTTTGATCCTATTCTAAATTTAATAAAGTTTTGGGGAAATGTTTTTATGAGAAAGTGCATTTCAGAAATATTATTTTTCTGTTGACCCAAAAAAATATTTTTCCCGGACCAAAAAGAAAACAAAGAAACATTTTTTATATAGAAAAAAACAAACAAACAAACTTCTGGAATGAATGGATGAACTTTTTGAAGAAAAGGCGCTGAAAACATGAAAGTGGGTGGTGCAAATATTAATAAATATCATTATATTGGACTGTTGTGTTCGCTTAGTTGTCTAGCGCTTGAGCTTTAAGCCTTATAGATACTTCTAGATAGCAAATTATAAAACTGTTATTCCATAAAAAATTATATAGACGAGGATTAGTACCATTCTAGATAGGAATGAGATCGCCTTTTGGATACTATTATTTGGAGGGTGAAGGGATTGACACCATTCCACTTGGGAATGACACCACCCTTTTAAGGATAGTAGCGTTCGGAATTCATAAAATAGTAAAAATAGAAAGCAAACAATCCTTGTTTTTCTAGACAGCAGCGTCCGGAAACACATTTTCGAACTTATTGTCCGGAAATGGAGGGTGCCGTTTTCAAGTGAGGTGGCGTCAATCCCTCCACCCTTATCTGGAATGGTATTTCTGGACTATATCGTACGTAAAATAGTGAAAATAAGAAATAAACAACTCTTATTTTACGGACAACACTACCCGAAAACAATTCAAATGTAAATATTTAGAATAGGGTGGTCTCGTACTTAATTAGTATGGTGCCAATCCCAGCAACCAAATTATATGATAAATTGAACCTTGAAATTTAAAAAAAAAAATTTAAACAAAATGTTACCACCCTAGTGGAGATTTTGGTGGTTGCTATCCACATCACCCTTTTTGCGATTTAAACCATCCCGAAATTTTTTAACTTGTTGTAATTCCAAAAGTTCCTTTTTTTTTCTTTTTTTTTTCTAGAAACTGATATTTGGAATAAGAGATTTAAGGCCGATTTATTTTGTATTTTTATTTTTTATTTTTATTTGTTCCTTTTGTGAGCAATTACAATATAAAATTATCACCTTATTCTCATTTTATTTTCTGTTTTTGGATATTTGTATAAAACACTTTAAAAAATATTTTCAATATTTTATAAATTCTCTTCATCTCCAATTACACACTAAACATAAATACACTACCTGAAAGTCTCTCCTCCTACATTCTTTTAACTAAACACACATAAAATAAAAAATAAAAACACAAAATAAACAGGCCCTTATATTTTGGAAACTAATTTTTGAAATTTTTTAATGTTTAATTTTAAAATTTTACTACCTGATAATCTCTCCTCTTACATTCTTTTAACTAAACACACATAAAATAAAAAATAAAAACACAAAATAAACAGGCGCTTATATTTTGGAAACTAATTTTTGAAATTTTTTAATGTTTAATTTTGAAATTTTTCAGAAATTGGATTCTGAATGTTTTCAAAAATTAATTGTGAAATGTTAATGTGTTTGTGTTTTTAAATTTTGTTTTCATTATAAAATTGCTACATTTTTTTCTTTACATTTCTTAAAATTTGTAATGAAAACACTAAAAATAATATTTTATTGTTTCTAGTATTTCCTATACAAGCACACCAAAAGGAATAAAGAACAAGGACGGACACAAATGAGAAAAAAGTAAAGAAAGAAAAGGAAAGTAACTTTCTTTGTTGGAGAGGAAGAGAATGAAATAACATATTGATACAATTTTACAATTTGGGTTTGGGCCTAACTCAATCCCAAAGCTAGCTCATAGGATGAGGTTTGTCACACCCTTATAAACTCAACCGTGGTCATATCACTAGCTGATGTGAGACTTCTAACAGTCCTTTCAATCACTAATTGTTGAATGATAAAATGCACTTGTGGTGAACTTTTTTATGCACAAAGAAAATACTCCTCCCATTTTTTTGAACTTTTCCTCCATTCTCTTGATGGTTAAGCAGCTTGTATGCTTTGGAGTTTGGACCTTGTCCCTATACCCAAAGTTACAAACTTGATTTCCTATCTCTACACAAAACAGAATTAAAATTAAGGAAGGAGATGTTATTCACAGTAGAAGGCTTGAATTCCAAAGGATTATTCCACTGTTCTAATTTATTGTTTGACCATCTCATTTCCACATTTTTTACCTCAAGACCTTCAATGTGTTCCATCATAATTCCTGCAGTTCTGTGTTGAACCAATTCCTGACATCCTGGCCTATAGTCTAACAATCCACCAGCATAACTGGTGAATCTTCTGTAAGTGATATTCATGTTGATGAATCTCAAGTTTCTTAACAATCCTCTCTTAGAACCAGACAGGAAGATGCCATTTTCAGAATCTGCAGTGATGTTAGTGAAAAGTATGTCAGAGATTGAAGCCTCCTTTGAGGCTGAGTTTCGCGGGCAAGTTGTGACATAGATTGGCTCTGCTCTCCCCCACCATAAAGGGTCATAGTATCTTGTGCTGATGTTTATGTTTGAGAAGACAATGTCACTTACACTTCCTGCACAAGGAAATTGACAGCATTTCAGACCAATCTTCAAGCCTAGAATAGATCATTTTTCACACAAGATAGATAATATGTGGACAGGCTTTATAAGGGCCTATTTGGTTTGTGAATACATTCTATGTTTACATTTTCTGTTTTAATAAATAATTATATAACTGTCAAATTGTTTTCATTTTGTTTTCCGATTTATGAAATTAGTATCGGAAACAATTGGAAACACGATTTACAAGACAACCTTGTTTTCAGTTGTTTGAGGAGTTCCCTGTACAAACTTTAGAAAACAGAAAATGAAATGTAAATAAGATGACAACTATGTAATTATTTATGAAAATAGAAAATGAAGATTGAAAACGTTTTGGTAAACCTAACAGGTCCTAAAGTGTGAGGTTTAATAAGCCAAGCACAAAGAAGCTACCAAAATGTTCAATCACAAATTTAGAATTATGTCAATATGCTAGAAGTGATATTTACATCAGTTAAATAACCAAGAAGAGGAATTCATGTTTTATAATGATTGACTGAGATGGTGTTTAAGAAACATGTTTGAGGTAACTGAACATTCACGTGACAACAACAAAAGCCATATCCTACTAAGTGAGATAAGTTACATGTATCACGCAATGCTACCCATTGTGCATGAAAGACCATTTTTTCATAAATAAAGAGTATTATTTACCAAGAAATCTCTTATAATAATTTCTTTAGGGTCCTCTCTAACCTGTCTCTACCCTTTTTGAAGGACTAAAAACCAATATTATCTTACTATTCTCACTCGTAATTCTAGCGCTCTTCTTTACTGAACATCCGCATAACAAAGCATTTAATTATCAGAAAGAGGAGCAAGAAGAGAAGTTACCTCCATCACGGATTTGGAACGCAAGCCCCCTATGGGAATCAACAATACTAATATTGTCGAACACAAAATGCTTGAAATCAAACCAGCTAGCACTGCCGAGCTTGATAGCAGAAGATTTGGATCGAATCCAACAGTTTGTGACTGTCAAATTATAAACAGGGCCTGTGGATGACTTTGGACAGACTGCATCATCCCCTGTATCAATGTGGCATCGAGTGATCACCGTGTTGTTCGAGTCCTCGATGTCAATTCCATCGTTGTTCGGTATGTTGAAATCTCCATAAATTGATACATCCTGAATGGATATGTTATCACTCCGTACCAAGTGTAAACTGCAAGTTAGCACAAACTTTTTTTGTTAGGTGGCAGAATGCACTTCAAACAGTTGCAGAATAAAATTTATCAGGTAAAATGTTACAATTGATGTTATTGAACAATGGAATAATTTTTTTTTTATATTAAACAATCAGAATTCAGTTTTTCAGGACTTGCTAATAGGCAACAATATATAAACTGAACATAAAACATTGCTGAAGCTACTGGTCTTCCTTGACGATGCATATGACAAAACTTTCGTCCAATCTAAACTTCTAAACTTATAGGACCCAAAAAAAAACAGTTAAACCCTTAACTGAACCTTAACTCCCACAAGAGAGAATAAACACACTTTTCCTTTTCATGGTCTTTAAACATTCCCAAAACAAGAAGAAATAACACCCATCTATCATCTTTTGCCTTATTATCCCTTATCATTAGTTTAAGAAACTTAACATATCAATTATAATACTAAGTAACCAATCTACATGCATAATTTTTGGTCAACAGGGTTGTAGATCAAGCATAAACGCCATTAGCTAATAGAATAGTCTTCTGGTATTAATCTAACAACTGTAAGATCATTATGACTAAGTTTAACTATCTGAATGACAAGACTAATGATATATACACTAATACACTAAAAACTTGAAACAAATGAATTTATTAGAATAAACAACACTTGTTAGATTCAAATAGTAATGGTAATTACGCACCACCAATAAGCAGGTTGATTGAGAGTAATATTGGAGACTATAACGTTCTTGCAATCGAGGAAACCGATGAGCCTAGGTCTGCATTCGTCTCCTAAGCACGATCCAGTCTGGTTCCAGCTCACCATTACATTCTTCCTCGGATCTTCTCTCACCACGAACTTCGCCGCTTGACCATCCACCACTCCGCCGCCGCCGATTCCCACATCCGTCGCGTTCTCTGCGACCACTACATACCACCGCGACGATTCCTTCGGGTAGTCCTCTAGCCTCGTGCCACCCAGGATGGTGGCCCCGGCCTCCACGTTCAACACCACGCCGGATTTCAGGAACACCGTCGCCGTCAGGTACTTCCCCGGCGCCGGGAAGGTGACCTGGCACGGGCCTCCCTCCGGACAGGTGTCGATGGCCGACTGAATAGCTAGAGTGTCGTAGCGGATGCCGTCGCCGGCGGCGCCGAAATCGGTGACGGAAAGGATGATTGGGATCGGATTGGGAAGTTGTGATGTGGCGAGAAGTGATGGGATGAGAAGGAGTAAGATGATTTGGCAGAGGAAGAGTGGTGACTTGTCCATTTTTTGGTTCTTGGCTTCATGATCAAAAAGATAAATTTATATAATCTTCATCGACCAACGTTTTTAATTTTTTTAATTTTTTTTTATTGGCCAAACACACCCCTCCACACTCTAAATCTCCCCACCTAGAATTGAACTCCTTCCCTCAAGCTTTAAGAGCTTCTCTTTGTGCCATTTGAGCTGCAAGCTCTTGGTGACCATCATTTTTATTTATTTATTTCTCTTACCAATTCTGTTTTAGCCACTCTACCATCTTCCTTTATGCAAACACAACTTCTTATCTTCCTGTTTTTGTTTGCAATCGGCTTGATAAGATTACAGAGATTTCATGCGGGGAGATGAGGATTCAAAAAGGAAAATTCGTATGGTAACATGGGATTCTATTTGTAAGTTGCTAGTCAATGGTTGGTAAATCAAGCTTATGTGATGAAGACTGGCTGGAAACTTATTGCTCAACTGAATTCCTTGTGAGTTCGAGTTTGTCAAGCTAAATATAGCTATGGTTCTAATTTATTATTGAAAATGACAAAAAAAACCAAAGGGCTTGTTCAAACTTTTGGAGGGGTGTACGTAACTCCAGAAAAAATTTCAGTAGGAGCATATTCAAACTCTTGGTAAGAAGGCTTATTTTTGGGCAGATTGTCAAGTTTCAAATGTTGATCAACTTGCTAGTTGTTCAACTGTTTCCCTTACAGATGGGAGTTGTCAATTACGGTCTTAGTTTGTGAGGTAGAATGGTCAATAGGACATGCCAAGCTTGGTTCTTTTTTTTATCCCAGACTATGATTAACAGAATAATGGCAGTTATTCCTCCTAATGCACTTGCTAGGACAGATTCTATTGAGTGGCGGCATATTACAAATGGCGTATTTATGTTGAAATCTGCATATGTCGATTTGATAAATGAGTTTTCTCTCTACTCTGATGGCATTTTCAGTGTCATTTGGCATTGGCATGGGCCGCAAAGACTATGCGTGTTCTTGTGGAAGGTAGCGTAAGAAGGTCTTCTTACGAATCAAGCTGAGCATCGTCGAGACTATAGATTACACAGTTTGCGCCCTCTATATCATGCAGAATCTGAGATCTGGTTCGTTGCTTGCAGGAATGTTGGTTTGTTGCTCATGTTAGGGCTCGTTTTGTTCTTACTATGCCTCGAACTTCATTTCATTCTACAGGTTTTCAAGATTGGCTTCTCCATAATTTGTCGAGTGAAATGGGACACTATGATACTCATTAGTGCCCTTTAATGTTTGATGTTATTTGTCATGCACTCTGGGTCTGTAGAAATAGTAAAACAAACCCCTTTCTGGCTACAATGAAGCAGATTTGATTCTTAGTGGGAGAGCTCTCGCACATCTTCACTTTTTCTAAGTCTGTGGGGTCTCATGGATTAGGTGTTCCCACTTTAGTCAGTTGATTTCCTCTATAGGAGTCATGTGTTAAGGTCAATTGCATGTTCTGTGGTGAAGTCCACAAATTTGGCAACTTGTGGAGGAGTTATCAAGGACCATATTGGCACGTTCCTTGTTGGCTTCTCCAAGATTATTGGTGCTTGTTCCATAACGCAAATTGAACTTAGGGCTATTCGGTATGGTGTGAAGTCTGCGACTGCTCGTCTCTATTCCCGATTGATCATTGAATCAGACTCTTTGGTTGTTGTTTCTCTAGTGCAATCTCGTTGCTCCCATGCGCATCCTACTACCCCATTGTCCAAGCTATTACAAGAGCTCTAGGTGGCATTGATGAATTTGTTGTTGTTCATACTACGAGGGAAGCACACGGAGTGGTTGATGTTTTTGCGAAGTTTGGTCATTCTCTTCATCAAGGTGTAGAGTTTCTAATTTTGTTCCCATGCTTCTGTCAATTGTGGTGTCTTATAATACCTTTACCTGTCATTTTATGAGAGGATGTAATTTTCAGTCTCTTTGGGCATTAAGTCCCTTTGCAAATAAAAATAAATAAAAATAGATTTGTTTAATTTGTCATATGACTTGAGAATTTTTATTTATTTTCATTTGCTTATTCAAGATATAGATTTGTTTAATTTATCATGTGATAAAAAAAAGTTTTTTCCTAACTTGTATACGGATACATAATAAGAAAATAAAAGAGTTTTTTTTAAAAAAAGAATATTAATAAATACTTTAAATTATTATAAAAAATAAATATAAAATATTTTTTAATTTAAAATAATAAATAGCATTATTTTCAATAAATTTAACTTTAATTTTTATTTTCTTGTTATGTGTCTGTTGCCCCACGTTAGAAAAACTATTAAAAAAATATTAATAGCACATTTTTGATAAACTTTTACTAGTTTTACTTAATGAAATGAATTTATATTTGGACTTCAAAATAATAAAGTGAGTCTAAATTGTTTAGTAAGATTATAACAGGAAGGAAGCTGTTCTTAACAGATTGTGTAATATCATGAAACGAAAATAAGGATAAGGATTTTATTTTATTTTTTAGTAATAAAGGATAAGGATATTGGAGAGGGAAGGAATTTCATTGGATAAGTGAGTCAAACCCAAGATATGGACAAATAATTGGTAGTTTCTTCAATTTGAATCCCTGTTCAGCAATGAAAAAGAATTAGCAGGGACGATTGGTTTAATAGGGTCGGGTATTTATTGATTTAAATAAATGTTTTGCCCTCGTAAAGTCTATAATTTTCTATTTTGATTCCGGAAAATTTGGTTTTTATTTTAGTCAAAAAAAAAAAACGATCATGATTTTATTGATTTTTTTTTTTTTGCCCTTAGTTTTATTCATTTTTCAATTTTTAACCCATTTTCTTCTAAAAAAATGAGAAACAAACAAATATGAAGGTACAAGAACCGAACAAAAACATCGTAAGAACTAAACAAAAAATGTTGAGAACCAACACAAAATATTGCTAATTTCATAGGACTAAAAATATTAAATTTATAATAAAACTTAATTATTGTATAACCTTTCCTTCCCGTAAACATGAGTAATTTTAACCTCCCAATTTCTGGAAAGAAGAACCCGAATTTCATGCGGAATTGTTGTAGCTTTATGGCTACCTTAAGGCATTTGATGACAGATGCTTAATCAACATTAAGAATCACTTTCTGAAGACAAAATTCAGCTGCAAGCTTTAAACCTTCTATTAGATAGACCACATTAATGCATTAAAGGCAGAAGCAGCACCTAAATATTTTGAAAAACCACCAACTCAATTACCGTTAAGCCACCACAAACCAGCAGAACTATGAACATCCTTAGAACTATGAACATGAACCAAATTATAGGGAGGAGGGTTGCCATGTAACATGAATCTCGGATTTTGCTAGAGAAGGGCATGGAATAGTGGATAGCTCTCCAAGTGAGTTGCTATGTGTCCGCACCGCCACCTCTGCCGCTGTCCGCCGGTGCGGACACTATGGAAGGCTTCATTATGAAGTTCCTTATTCCTCCAAGACCATAAACACCAACTGAGAAAGAAAGAAATGAATTGCTCATCGATTGACATGAACTGTACACTTACACATGTCCAGTCCAGAAATGATAACTAACGGCGTGTAACAAATCACTAATAAACACAATAAATAACGAGTTCTCATCGTTTTAGGATTCATGACAGCTTTCGAGACAATTGTTTTTTTATAGGCTAAAGTGCGTCTACGTGGGTTCGAATCGAGGATCTGCTACTTAGAGTAATACTCCTCAACCATCCGACCAACCTGCTACTTTCAAGACAACTGTTATACCCACTTTTTAACAGCTTTTTGGAGTATTCACCGTACAAGTCTTTGCAATGGCAAAAACAACAAAAGATTTATCAGTAACACTTCTCGTCAAACTTTAGAATAAAAAGAAAAAAAAAATAGTAATGCGATAATTTTATAATTATTATAAGAGAAAATTATTTTCTTAAATCAAGCAATCTTAATTTTCTTTTTTCAGGGGAATATCATGGTGGTAAATCATCGTTTATCCACTTTTGACATCTCAATTTTCTTCTCATCAAGCAATTAGTACTTTCTGTATAACTCAGCCATTGATATAGTGTAATAGTGATGTGTGAATTTGGTGGTTGGAATCAGTCTACAGATGGCCAAATACACTGTTTTAGTCGATTCTTTTATTATGCTTCATTGCAAAGAAGGATAAAAGTTAAAAGACAATGTATGCACTATGCAGCATCAATTTATTAAATTAACACAAGATGAAGCCCACCAATAACTCAATGCTAGGTTCTAATCAAAACAGAAAACAAAGCAAAAGAACAATAGATACTATTTCTACGCCTAACCTTCAAATTTCATTATGGATGAGGATATTTTCTGAGTTTCTGTTGCATAGCATCTAGAGAGCCTTCAAATTTCATTTTGGATGAGAGTATTTCTGTTGTTTAGCATCTAGAGAGCCTAAAAAAGAATTCAACGCCAATGAGATTAACATAAATGTGTCAGTTTTGTGTTATTCTTGAATAACAATAATATACACCGGATGAAGACTATAAAAAAAAGGAGTATTTTCTTTCCTTTTAACATATGATTTGCTGTGTCCATATGATATTTAATCCAATGATAATGTGTGTGTATATATATATATATCATACAGTTTTCATTACCTGGTTCTGTTATCAGTCTTAGCACGAACTACATCTTTCACGGCATTGTTCTGGATTCCATCTTGTGATTGCACGCTCTTCAACAGTATAATTTGCCAAACACGATGGAGACTCATCACCATTACCATTTTCATTGACATATATAACCAATAAGATTTTGGCAACACTACCAAGAAGTCGAGTTGTACAATGAACATCAGACCACACTCTCAATCTTCCATTCAATTCTTTATCATCCCCATCCAATAAAACAAGTACACCATACTCAGAGTGAACCCGAGCCGGATGATGACGATAGACAACAAAGTCAACACCATACTGAGCTCCTGACCTCACTACCCAGTTTTTCATTCGAAGATGCGAATAAGCCTTATAGAAACAAGGGAATGTTTCTTTCTTCAACTTCATGTAGTGCCATAGCTCTTCATCGCTTTGGAGACCAGTATCACCTCTATTAATCTTGAGGCATTTCAAGGAATAGGATAGGTAGAATGCTTCCTCCAAGCTTAATTGAAACCACTGTGAGTCCTTTTCAACTGTTCTCACTGGCCGACCAAAGCATGCTTTATCGAGCAGATCAATTTGTTCTGCTCGCACGGCTAAGTGCACACTATTATCAGAGAGAAATCCACAAGTGCCTGATTGAACTAGAGAAGACTGAAGTTGAGATATCAGCTTTGACATGGGTTCCTTAAGCGCTTCAGCTTCTGCATCCTTCTTGGCTTTTGCATCTTTTCCTTTCCATCTTGGAGCCATTTGGCCTTATAAAATGAGTAAACAGATGAGTCAAGTTCGAGTCCAAGCCGACTTAAGAAAGCTCAATCCAAAAGGTAATGACAGAACATAGGAAATTCTTGGAAGAAGGGGGATTGAAGTTTGCACCAAAAAAATCACCAGAATAATGTACCAAAAAAAAGTCCACACCATATGCTTGCCCATCTCTCACAAGTTACAACACAAACAATGAAGAATTTCCTATATTTACTAGTACAGCAAAATTTAAATTGAATCATATATAAGTGAAAAGACAACTGCCAGAAAACAAATTCAAATAAAAGAATGCTTAACTGATATTTTATCACCCAGTCTAAATATCTATATTGATTATTGACATCAAAATAGCCAAATTGTCTTATAAATGAGCCTATTGGCGCAATTTACATCGAAGCAGCTACAACTAACTTCTATTTCTCCGTTTTTTCACCTTTTAGGTCAGATTCAGAAGATGAGTGAGGAAATAAATTCAAAATGCTTCCAGCGTTATTATTCCTATGCCTTTCACTCATTCTAAGGTCCACACTAGAAACTTAAATGTTGTTTTTCCAAAAAGAATATTTTACATAGAAAGTAGCAGCATTATGTAAAGAGAGAAACAAGTAGCAGCATTATACATGAAGATCAAGAATAGGAGAATGGAAGAAGAAAATGGCTAACACAGAGTGATTGGGAAAGAAGAGATGAAGAGGAAGAGAACCCTAACTAACACTCACCGAAAGACGAGAAGACGCGTGAAGGAAGAGAGGACGCTACGACAACGATTCCTTTGAAATTGAAGCTGCACGCTTAAATGAAATCCTTCTTCAAGTTAAACACCACGCTCACTCTACTACAGAATCAGATTGTTGGATTCATGGAAAGTACAGAGAAATAAAATAATTGATTTCATCACTAAATTAAATTAAATTAATCCTTTTGTAATTTTGTTTGTTGGTCAACCTTTTAAAACATTTTACCCTGCTGGTCAACCTGTAACTTGTGGACTAACACTATGTCGGGCAGAAGAGAAGTAGGATGGAAATAGAGTGAAAATGTGGATTATGAGATAAAAATAATTAATTTTATAAAGAGAAAATTTTAAACTACTTCCTTTCACCTCACTTCGTTCCTCCCTACTTTTATCATACCAAACAAAGGGTAAGTGTGTGTTTGGATTTGATTTGAGTTGAACAAAAGTACTATTAATTGCATAGAATTATGTGTCATTATGTGTGTTTTTCAGTTGAGTCAAGCTATCTAAATTGAGTTTGGTATCAAAAGTGAATTTGGCCAACGAAGCTCATGAGTTATTTTTTCGTTTGTTGAAAGTACTTTTAATATTTTTAGTGTATAAAAGTACTTTTATTTTCTTATCTAAACAATACTCAGTTTTTCAAACTTACTTTTTGCTAAAAGCATCCAAACATAAATTTCGTTGAACCAAACTAACTTTTAACTCAACTTATTTTCATCAAACTTACTTTTAACCAAACTAAATTTTACCAAAAAAAAAATTAAATACAGACTAAATCTGCATAACCCATATTTAAATGGTCCATCATTTTGAATGTTGGATTGACACTATTTTAATTGAGAACAAAATCACTGTATTACGGATATTAGCCTTCGAAATGGTATTTTTAGATGGTGTCGTCCGTAAAATAGTGAAAATGAAAATGAAACCACCCTTATTTTACCGATGACGGAGTCCAAAATTACTATTTTGATGTCTAGAATAGAGTAATCCCCGCTTGGGATGGTGTCTATCTTAACACTCAAACATTTTGGTGGCTCAAGCTCACACGGACGGCTGTGAGTTTACGGACCACCTCATGGGCCCAAACCTGTATTTTAAGCTCTAATAAAAGCTTGTTCGATTGTGTTTATTTCATGAAATATGCATTTATTTTATGGAAAGAAGTACTTCTACAAAATTTAGAATGTTAAGTGTGGCTCAAATTTGTCAAAAATGTACACTTAATTTGTTACTCAAAGTGACGATAATTAGTCCAACTACTAAGATTGTGTAGCAACATTTTTTCTTTATTTAGGTGAAGTAGTTTAACTACTTTGTTGGACTTTGGCTTGTTAATTTACCTATAAAAGGCAACCTTAATACTGTAGGAGGGAATGAAGTGAATGTTTCACTTAGTATCTAAGTCTGGATATTTTGTATCAAAGTTTTGATAATTTTTAGCGAGTAAACTTTGAGGGATTGTGAGAAAATATTTGTACATCGTATTCTATTTTGAGAGAGTATTTTGTAAGAGAAAAATCACTAACAATTACAAGCAAAATAATTTCAATATATAAAAAGTAGAGTACAACAAGTTCTCTAAAATTAATGAGGACAAAATCAATTTTCTCTCTATTTTTCCTCTCACAAAATACTCTCTCAAAATGGAGTAAGAGGTACAAATATTTTCTCACAATCTCTCAAAGTTTGCTCGCTACAAAGTATCAAAACTTGATACAAAATTTGGATACTAAGTAAAATATTTAGTTCATTCTCTCTTATGGTGCTGAAGTTGCCTTTTACAGGTAAATTAAGAAGCCAAAGTCCAACAAAATAGTTAAACTATTTCACCTAAATAAAGAAAAAAATATTGCTACACAATCTTGATGGTTGAACTAATTATCATGACTTTGAGCAACAAATTAAGTGCCATTCTTTTGACAAATTTGACCCACACTTAACAATTTCCACCTAGCTCAAATTTGTCAAAAGGATGGAGCCTAATTTGTCGCCAAAGTCATGACAATTAGTTCAACCACTAAGATTGTGTAGCAACATTTTCTCTTTATTTAGGTGAAATAGTTTAACTACTTTGTTGGACTTTGACTTCTTAATTTACCTATAAAAGACAACCTTAACACCGTAGGAGAGAATGAAGTGAATGTTTCACTTAGTTTTAAGCTTGGTAGGACAAGAAGTAGTGTCTATATGTTGTAAACCAGAAATCAGTTTTTGATGATTAATGAAATCGAGGTTCCTCTGTTGAGACCCTGTTCTTTCTCTTCTGCTTAAGGGAAGAATTCTTCGTGTGCATGTTTGGTAGGACAAGAAGTATTTATGTTTAACAATTGGTATCAGTAGTCGGCAACGATGGGCGGTTCAATCACTAACAAGGATTTAGAGATGCATATTGACAGGTTGGGGAAGAGGCTGGATGGATTGCACAACTCCGCATTTCAATCCAATCATTATTAACTTGTGTCTATGGACAAAAGTTAAAAAAACCCTTAATTAATTGTCAGTGTTCTTTCTCAATCTGAATCATTTACTTCCACACAAAATACATTGTTGTTTTATCCAATCTTATCTTCCATTCCGGGTTCCTGAACCATCCGATACAGACACACAGAATTGGTTTTTTTTTTTTTAAAGTAAAAATTTCCTCGCTAAAAATCAATGAATAGAAGACGAAACTCATTTGTAGTAGTTATAGAAATTAGAAAGATAGAAAGAAAACACTGGATGTAATTCAAAATTAAAGTGTCCTGTTCAGGAGAACTCTCATAAAGAGGCAAGCAATTAAGTAGCATTCAATGAACAAAGCAATTCACTCCCATGATAGTTCAGTAAAAGTCCGTTCTATGATTTTACAATCTTGAATCAATCACCTCATAGATTGAATGACACCTGTAGTTAGTATACATAATGATAATAACATTATATAAAAATAGCAATACCAAATTCTTCTTCCTTTCTGGTCGAAGAAATTCAGGTTTCCAACTGACTCTGACAAATAGAAGACATGGAAACCTTGCTGAATGTTGAAACTGCTCAAATCACTGCTAACTGCCAATACTATATCTGATATATACACTACTAGGCTAATAGCTATAGGTACTTCTTGACGCTTTCAGAGCTCCATCTTCAATTGATTTAAATGCAGGGATTGATTTGAGTGCAGAGGTGCTGTAACACAATTCAAATTTAACTTAAATACTTTAAATTTTTTCTTAAGAAATTATAAACAATAAAAAATAAAATATCTTTGTGGTTTTGCACTTCATGTTTGAATTAATTCCTTTGCAGCAATTAGTAAGTGACTGAAATGCTCGATTTATTATTTATGAGCTACATTCCAAGATTCCTAGGTGATTTTCATTATCAATTTATCCCATCAAAAGACAGAAAATTGTTCCAATCACTATCCATTTATGAAGATCAGTGAATCATGACGCCAGAATCCCAATTTTCGGTTAAACATCTCTTTTGAAAGTAGACATGCATAGAGGCGAATTTCTGATCTACCTGAATTTGCCGATGAGTCATAACTCAAAAGTGAGTTTTCTGGAGTCATAAAATTATGGTTGTCTTCTTCCCTCCCCCATATTGGTTGGTGGAAGGCATCAAACTGCCACTGTTGTTGATAGTGTTGTCTGTTACTATTGAGTGGAATTTCTGGCCACATTAGAGGAGCAACCATGCTAGGTAAGTTACTGTCCATTGATGTGCCCTGTAAGTTACGAAGGAGATGTGATCAGTGATTCTTAAATTGCACCAAAAATGGCTGAGCTGGCTATATAGTGCAGTGCACTTCATCATAAAGTCATAACCACACACCCCCAACTACACCTCTAACTGAACTGGCTATATAGTGTACTGCACTTCATCAAAATCACATCCTCAACTACACTTCTAGCTTGAACACATAATTTCAATTCTATAAAACAAATCGGCAACTTCAGACATTGACTTGAGGATTAAGAAAGTGATGAATTTTACTGCAATGTGGCAGAGGATTTGTATTTAGTGAACAGTATGGATTTACGCAACCAAGTGCAAGCATAAGCTTTTATACGCTCAATTGACACCAACATTGCTACTTTATGAATGGTTAGGGTTTCTTATGTCTTCTGGCATATTGCATTCAGCAGAATGTCATAGATCAAGGTAACTGACCAAAGCATCTCTTTCAGTGTCCAACATGAACATTACAGTTTTTCGACAAATTTGAATCAAGTTAATCAAAATTACAAAGGACCAATAGTAACATTTTGGTAAATCACATTCCTCCTACATAATGCATAAAGCCATAAAGCGATGGCACCAATAAAGGCAGAATAGTGTTTAAGAAGGAAAAGTCAGGATATATTTATACAAGACCTCAGTCATATACCCTCCCTCAAATATAGGTTTTTTAGCTAAGCAAAAGAAGTTCAGAGTCTTCAGGTTACTTCCCCAATAAAAACAAATAAATAAATAAATTATGTTTTCTTTTCAACAAGAGATAAAATTGAATTAGTTAGATTGATTTACAATACTTACATCAGTAGCCAATAAGCTTTCAAGGTTGAAATCAATTCTTGGGTTAACTGCTGCCAGTTTCATTGATAAGATCTGCAATCAGTGTGTAAATCAATGAGACCAAAGTTATATTGATGAAAGTTAATTCAGAGATCATGGTCGTCTTCCAAAATCTTATAAATCTAAAGGTATTTTGTCAGGTTACTCTCACAGTTAACTGTTAAGCAAACTTACTTTCACAAATTCTTAACATGTATAGACTGCTTATAACAAAAATATTCATATAAAATGTCTACAATATGAGAATCTGACCTCCACTTGACGTTGTAGAGACTGCACATGGTTTATTATTTCATCGAGAACTAATGCCGTTCCTGATATCTGTACAGCAATCATGTCATATCAGCTATGTAATATATTTTACCTTCATTCGCTACTTTGATCAAATTTATGCAGATGTACTTCAAAATCATAGAGTGATACTGTAGTTAAGGCTTCCATATCAAACAAAAACCAGGGCTCATTTATGGAAAAAGCCTGTATGAAAACGTGATGAAACATACACAGACTAGAATTATTCAAATAGCAACTTCAATATCATCAAGAAAGGTGCATGGTAAACCTACATGCATAGCAGAAAAGAACGCCAACCTCTATTCTTTTGCATCATATTTTTGACAAATCAGAAATTAATTAATACTAATCAAACCCCAAATTTTAGTATTGAAAGATATGACAGAGATTATGCAAAACATGCAGGTGCAGTTTTGAATCAATTAATGCAGAGAACGGGTAACGGGTCCAAAACTATTTAGAACTAAAACTAAATGTGGCATATTCACTAAACAACCAAAAATTAAGAGAACTGTTAATTGAAGGTTTCCAGACTTCGGAAGAGGCAGAGCAATAACCAAGATCCAAGGGCACAACTATGATTGGAAGGCCAATAAATCAGAGGCCCATGTACAAAGATTAAAGACAAGTAAAGATTGAAGACTCCAAGATAATACTCCCAAACACCAGTTTTCGAATGCCCCCAGACAGTCATGGCAAGGCAATATGGCAAAACTGCACATGTACTGGCAGATCTACATTGACACGTATCGGCTAAAATACAACTTTAATTTTTTATCTTGTAACAAATTCTTACTTTGGTTCTTTATCTTTGTTTCCGTATCTTTTTTTGTCAACTTGAGGTATATATTTAGTTTATGTTTCGGACACCTTATTATTATCATTAACATAATTATTATCATACAAAAAAAGCACTTTAAGTGACATTTATTTGATCAATGTACAAACATCCCAAGCCAGTTAGTTAGGTCTGCTGGTTGGTTGGTAAATACAGTCTGAAAGTTTGTTATTATTTTCTCACCCCATTTTTGTCATCTCATAAATGATGGATACCAAACTCTTGAAGATAATGGTTACCATCACCATCAAAAGATCAAAAGAGGATTCAATATTAATATCTCAAATCCCAATTGCCAAGGGGACCCATGGCCATAGATACTAGTTTGAAGTTAAGTAGAACACCCCCCCCCCCCTCCCCTTCTCCCACTCCCTTTTCTTATCTTTTCTTTTCTTTCACTTTCTCTTCCGCCCCCACATGCCACCATTTTGTCCATTCAATAAGCCAGAAGGTCGAAAAAAGGAACGAGAACAGATTACTTTTATGTATATGATGCGCACACACACACACTTACCAAATAAATAATATATGAAATATTCTTGTCAATTTTTATGAAAATTTCTCTAACCAATTTTCATGAAAAATTCTCTTATCAATTTTTTTTTAAGAAAATTCAATAAAACATTAATTTCTTGAAATGTTCTTCAAATATTCTGAGTGTCAATTATTTTAGGAGTTCTAACCTTTTTTTTAAAAAAAAAAAATCTATCAAACATTTAAGTCAAAGTTTGACTAAATTATTTAAATGGACTATTTACGTTCCAGTAAAATTATTAAAAAAGAGCAATAAACATTTAGGAGCAGTAATTGATGCTCCTTAAGGAAGCCTATCAAAACGTCCAAAACTAATGTTTGTGGGAGAGGTCAAGTGTGTGTTCAATTTGAAACAAAACGTGAAAATTACTCTTAAAAGGCACTTCAAGAAACCTTTTATCAAACCAAAGGCAATTCAAAAACTCTTTTTTAGGTATAAGAATGGTTCTTTTCCGAGAATCTTTTTTCTTCTTTTTTTTTTGTGATGTTTTCCATGGTGTAACTTCGTGTAACTTCAAAGTGTACAAGTATATAGCTTCATGTTTAACCATGTTAACGAAACTTGGAGTTGTACCTTCAAGAGCAGTCTTTGAAAGAAGGCACAAATAAACGTGGCTTTTACTCGAAACCCCAAGTCCATGAAGTAAGACAATGAAGATACCCTAAACATCTTCTCAATCAGTTCAAAAGAAAATCCCGTTTGACCAAAAAAATCCGTCACAATGGCAAAAGCCCTCTATAAATGCAGTAGTATCCAAACAAGTACTACATAGTTCTTTAATCTGGAGTTCAATTTATGAATTTAGCTTAAACAAACCCGAAGAATACACGGTAAAAGGTAAACTATGGATCCTGAAATGAAACTTTAGTTTATAAACTCCAGCTTCAAACTCAATTTATGAGATTTCAAACTTTTGAGTCTGGAATATGGATCCAAGAGTACAACAGGATCCTTTCCTATTCCGATGCAATGAATAGAGATAGTTATGGTTCGGGAATCTGGAAATTTTTCAGTCCGTCAATCCAAAAGTTATAATTTCAAGATTATGATATGAAAAATAACGATATTAGTGCCAACCTCAAATAGAACGGTGCCAATCTCAATGCCGGCAAAATGGAAAAAAGCAACCAGGTCAACTCGTTAACCTTTTACCCCTTTTTTTGTCTAAGATTATAGTAACTCTTACTTTAATGGTTTTTTTTGGTCAAGTCTTACTTTAATGGTTAGACCGTTAGATTACACATTAGTGCATTACTATAAGCGACCGATCTGCATAACTCACAAGTCACAACTTGTGAGTTGTGACGCGAATATAATTTCCTTTTCCTTTTTCTATTCCTTATAGAATGCATAGTTACTTCTACTACTATTTTTCAACATTTATTTTCACTTGTATATTTTTCTCGTTTATTTTTTTTACAATATATTTTTATTTATATGAGTTGACTAATAAATCAACTCGCCTCGTTGTTTGTTAGACTAATGATGGAGTGGGCTATTCACCAAAAAAAACAAAATGGAATTGGTTGGCTAGCTTTGTAATTACTCCATACTGAAGTTGACTAGAGTTGTATTACAATAGAAAATTTGACTACCTCTTTTAACGATTTTTTTAGGTGCACCTATTTTAACGATTTTTACATCAAGAAAGAATTTAATTTCTTATTATTGCCTGAAGAATATTTGTAGCGAACACTTTCGTTTGGTAATTAACACTTTAAAAAAGAACTGGAAATGAAAAGCTAAAATTATTTTGATCTTATAAATTATTTTTTAGTGGGACCAATTTGCTCAAAAAGCATCATGAGTTCTCTAGCTCGCAGTATTCAATCTTTTTTTTTGGTGTAGTCTATTTCTGGTTGAGTCGAAACATTCAAAAAGGCCTTAGTTCTCTTGAACTCGGGATCTTTTGCTTTAGCAAAATAAGCATGTACTATTTAAACTAATTATTAGTTTGTTAGTAATATTCAATTTGGTAACATCTAGATATTTTTTTAATATTATTCTAGAATGACTAAACTAACCTTTTAAAAAATAATCATATTATATTTGTACCCAGAAGGAAATCACAAAAAGGCAAAACAGAAAGATTAAAATTACGGAAATGCCACGTTTGACACTCGTTGGCAGTGGGCACTTCTCTTGATGTAAAAGCAAGTAAGCAACCACTTTTATTTTTTTGGGTTGAAAAAGGTGACAATGACAAAAACCGTTATTAAAGCCGTAACTAAAGATATAATTACACTTTAGGGAGACAAATTAGACAGAAAAAGATTGCATAATCCGAAAGAACGAATAAAACACAATTAATTAATTCTAGCGACTAAGGATTTAAGGTTTCAAGATTAAGACCACAGGAAAGTGAGACCTACCTTGTCGCAGCCAGGGACCAACTCTTGCAAAAGCTTCATGCGAGCATTGATTTTCTCTCTCCTAGCCTACAACACGAACTCATAATTAAATTAGAAAACATTTAATTAAATTAAACTATGATAAAATGCATCAAGGTGATCTAAATTAAAATAATTAATCAGAAACTAATCAGGAGGTTACCCTTTCTGCCAAGCTATGGCTGTCAGTGGCTTGACCTCGACGAACTCGAACATGGACGTAGGGAAGCTTCTCGCCGTCACCGGAGTTCTCATCGGCAACACTCTTACTCTTCTTCGATGACGCTTTACCCTGAATTCCACAAAACCATAAACAATTTCAGGTTTCGAACTCTGAATTCTTTATTCTCTGGAAAACAGAAACCCTAATTTCTGGATTTGTTGCAATTAAGGGATTCCGTTACCTTCTTCTCTCGCTCCTTTCTCTTTGCGGTCCTTTGATTCTTATTCTCAACAGCAGGATCCGAAACGCATCCCTGCGTCGAGCACGGGTTTGAATCAGTCTCTTGAGGCTCGTTCTTCACCCTATCCGAATTCACACCGGACATGGTCGGAACCAAGCGCGCCTCTCCCGGCGGCGGAGAGTTTTCTCCGGCGAACACGGAGTACTTGGCGGCGCGTTCGATGAGAGCGGCGTTGGAAGGGAAGGTCAAATTGCCATTGAAAGAGTTGAGCAGATAGGGTTTCTGATTCACGTTAACAGGGCAAGGAGGCGGTTTCCGAGAAGCGGCGTCGCAATCCGGCGAGTGAAGAAGCTCCACCGCTTGCGTCGGTGGAAGCTCCAGCAGCGCGGTGAAAGAGCTGGCGTTTTCCGGCGCCGGCGCCGGTACCATGATTCCCTGGATTTCTTCGTTAAATTGAACGGACTCGAGTGTGATTCCGTCAAGAGTGGATCCACGCAATCCTCCTCTGGTAGCTTGATCCATGGAGTGAACAAAAGCAAAAACAAAAAAAACCGAAAAGATGCAATTGAACCGAACACGCCTAGAATTGTTTCAATTTGACGGGTTTTGAACCGGGACACGGTTGAACCGAATGATTCGGTTCATGAAAAAGTTGAGAATTGGAGAATGGGGAAGTAGAATTGGGGAATTTTGTTAGGACTTAGGAGTGAGGTATAAAAAGCAGTGCTTCAATGGCGGTCAATCTCTTTTCTCTCTCTCTTCCTCTCCGGTTCTTTGATTCTGTCTCTGAGATTGCTCTCAGCCATTTGAAGTACTGCGAAAGCAACGTTGCTACGATACGGTTACTGTAGTACTGTTCAATTATACGGGTACGGTTCTAGCCATACAGTTCGTTGAGGTAAGGTAATAGGAATTTGGGGACCACCACCTAAACCGGGGCCCACCAGGATCCGAGAGTATCATTTTATATTTCTATTTTCTTTTTACAGAAATCTTTATTTCAGCTCAAGATCGTTTGATCTCAACCGTTGATTGAATTTCCACTTTTCATTACACTTTTATGGTCAATGTTCGACTTAGGCTCTATTTGGTAAAATTAGTTTATAGCTTGTAACTTATGACTTATAGTTTATAGCTTGTAGTTTATAGCTTATGACTTGTGACTTATAATTGAGTAGAGGTGTTTGGTAAAATTAGCTTATTAGATAGCTTATATTTGTTAAATGACTTAAAAGGACAAGTAATAATTACATATAATAAATTATTTGATAGAGTAAACATGTAGTAAATGACTAGAGAGTAAAATAGGAAAAAATTATTGAAAGCTACTTTTCATAAGTTATAAGCTACTTAAGTAGCTTTTCATAAGCTAGCTTATGAAAGCTAGCTTATAACTTATATAAGCTATAAGCTAATTGTTACCAAACACCTCTACTTACTCATAAGCTATAAGCTATAAGTTATAAACTCCTAAATAAGCTACAAGCTAGTTGTGCTAAACACACACTTATTAGACTCAACCAGTGATAAAATTGATTTTTATTTAAAAAATTAAAATTAGAAAATTAATTTTAAGAAAAAATAATAGTAGGATATTTTTGTTAAAACTTAAGTTTCGTAGTATAAATGTTATGCATAAATAATTATGAAAAAGTAGAAATAATAAAAAAATTATTTCTGAAAAAATCTAAATTTTATATTTAGAATTTATTATGACAGAATGTTGTCAAATATATTTTTTTTTTCAAAATCAATTATGTCCGAAGGAATACCATAGTTTAGTGATGAGAAAAGCCATTATTACTTTATCTATTTTATTAAATGTGCAATTTTATATCTTTTCTTAGTATTTTTTTCTTCTATTTTTCTGAATCACACTGACATATATCATTGTCTTAATGATATTACAATAAGAAAAATCATAAGAAAGAATATTCTCCTAATTTGTGAAAAAGATTAAAGAAATGAAAAAAAATTGAAAATTATACAAAAATAAAGAATAAAAATGTTTGAAATAAATTGAAAGAATGAAGTCTCACCTTATAAAATTGGTGGACAAAAATGAAATTAAGTTTTTTTTTCAAAAAATTAGTTTAGGCCTAGGCCCAATAAATTAGTTTTTTTTCTTTCTTCTTTCCTTTATCTCTCTCCATCATCAAGAATCTATCGATTTTACATCGTGAATATGGAGATTCGGCAAGTATTTCACATTCTTATGGATTTTTTGCCTTTGTTGAATCGTTGTTGACACTCCCAAATATTTGTAATAGTTTTTTCTTCAGGAAGCTGTGACCCTTATTATCTGACAACGGATTAACATTATAAAGCAGTTTTTGCTATACTTTAGGACTTTATGTTACTGACAGTAATACCAAAATAATATTTTTAAATTTTTTTATTAAAATGGATCTCTTAAAAACTAATTACTAAATTGAGGTTAAATATTATATGTATTTTTATTTTTAAAAAAAAGGAAAACTCAAGGGACTTGCACGTGTCAGCCCCATTTTAAAAAATAAAAAGAAAAATTCAAGTACTATCACATGACACTATCTAAATTTTTCTTAAAAAGTTATTATAAAAAAAAATTTACATTGTAAAAAAGTAATTTAAAAAATACACTATGTAAGCTTTGAATTTCAAAGTGTCATAATTGTTTATATACTCGTCATAATTAAACTTTTTCTAGGAATTTTCAATTTTAAAAGTATTTTTAAAATAATTTTTTATTCTTTTACGTCTAGTTCACATAGTTAGGTTTTGAATTTTAATTTAAACTTTTTTTTTGGTTTCAAAACAAGATTTTAGAATATTTATCATGCATTTTTTTCCATTGGTTTTTTATCATGTTGTGTATTTTTTTCATTTTGCCTCTATTGATAATTATCTTGCCCTTATTTATTTTTTTTAAATACTATTTTAAAAAGTAAGAAACATATTCCACATTATATTTTTAAATATTATTTTCCCATTAATATTTTTATTATAAAAAATTAAAATTATGTAAATAATATATTTTTTAAAAGTATATTCCAGGTTATGCCACATGGTAGCACCTGCATTTTTCTTTTTCTTTTTAAAAAAAGGGTTGACATAAGTTAGCCCCTTGATTTTTCTTCTTTTTTTTTTTGTCTAAAAAATTATGAATTGTATTTTACCCAAATTCAGTAATTAAATTTTTAGGAGACTCAATTTAATAGATAATTTTAAAAATAATATTTTTTTGGTAAAAATTGCCTTAGGTTAATGAAAGCAAAACTTTGAAAAATTATTATTGTATTCCCTTAACTTTAAGCAAAACTTTGTTTTGGTGCCTGAGCTTTATTTTGTGCAAGTACATTTTTACGGTCAACACTGTAGTCTAATTAACAGTGACATTACTATATTAAGGTTGTATTGGATTTAGTTGGGGGACGAAGATGTTTGAGATTTGATGATACAATTAGGTCACAAAAAGGTTGGATTAGGAGATAAGTTACTTTGTTAAGAGTGACGCAACGTAAATATTTTAAGGGTTAATTATAAAGATTACAACTAATTATCTATAAAATTAATATATAACAAATCAATCAATATATACTTAAAATAATCTATTAGGGTAAACTTAGTGGTGTGGAGTTTGGGCAAGTTATATGAGGTCTAAGATTCAAATCTAATTTACTTTCATTGTACACAAAAAAATAAATAAAAATAAATTAAATTATTCTTTTCACTTAAGAAAGTCAAGTTTAGAAATATTTTGTAAAATTATTTTTATCATAGTTCACTACACTACCAAAAAATCAGGTATTGCAACTAACAAAAACCAGTCGCTGGAACTCTTAAATCGATTGCTAAAAGTAATGGCATAAGAAATGGTGACAAAAAATGAGGCGTTGCTTGACCAAATTCTTTTTCAATCGCTAAATGGCTCTAGAAACATTCAAAATTGCTCTAGATGAGTATGAAACATATAAGAATCTGATTTATCGAAATAATAAATAATTAGCATTGGAAGTTATCTAACAGAACCCTGACCACTAAATTGAGACTTAGAAATATAGTCCTAACTCTACTCCAAAAGACAACTCACAAGAAGAGAGTTGCTTAAGACCTTATAAAGGCTATCATAGCTTTTATCCTAGGCAATGTGGAACTTCTTCTCCTAACACTTCCCCTCAAGTCAAACTGGTTTTTTTAGCCTAGTTGTGACTTGCCTTTTTTTTTAATGGGCCTTATTTTTTTAAGTTATGAGCATCTGTCTCAAGTCTCTCTTTTTTCATTGGACTTTGTGCTCTTTTTTTTTCTTGAATTTTTATTTTGCCCTATGTTTTTTTTTCTTTTTTTGGATAGGCTCTGATACCAACTTAGAAATGACATAGACCTAACTTTCCTCAAAAGCTAGCTCACAAGGAGAGGGTTGCCTTGGGCCTTATAAAGGCTATCATAGCTCTTATCCTAGGCAATGTGGGATTTTTTCCCCAACACTGAGATTAATGGGCTTGTGGTGACCCTTGAAACTCCTGGTTGAATCTTTGCCAGCATTCTATAGCAACATGACCTGTTTTTCCACAAATTTGACACTAAGGTCTTTGACTATTCTGATTCAAATAATTTCTCCCATAGTCGCGATCATTATTACGACCACCATGATTAATGTTGTAACTTCCTCTAAAGTCTCATCTGCCACCAATAACCACTTCTATAGTTTTGATAGTCTCCTCTTCCTCTACCAAAACATGAGTTGTTGTAGTGATTGGTGGTAGAGGTAGTATTGGCAAGAATCAAATTGGGTTCAGCCTTCTTGTGCTTATCGAACCTTTCTTCTTGAGCCATTAACAAGGCTTCAATATCACCAACAATGTAGGGGTCCAATTGGGAAGTAATGGACGTCACAAAAGAGTCAAATTCTTCGAGCAAGCGATCAAGAATGGCTTCAATGTGTTCTTCTTAAAAAATAACAGAATTAATGGCTTCAAGTGAGTCCACAATCTTCTTAATCTCAAGGAGATCTTCATTGACAAACGTGTCTTTCTTGATCATCCACAGTTGTAACTTGAGTTTCTTGATCTTCTCTCTAGTTTGGGATGCATAGTACACCTCTAATCGTTTCTACATTTGATGACCATGTGTGTGGCCTACCATCTTTGTCAAGATAGGGGACATCTTCGAAGCAAGAAGCCACGCCACCAAGAGTTGGTCTTGTTGCTCATAATTGTGTTACTCTTCGTTAATAACACCATTTGTTTCATTGTCCTTGGATGTGAATTTAGAAGGAATCTTATCGCCATGGAGAAATTGCATAAGTTTCAACCCTCGGATAGTAGCGAGAACATGTTGTTGCCATATCAAGTAGTTTTCATCTTTAAGTTTGAAAGTTATGTGGTTGAAACGATGAATTTTAAGGCTCATGATACCATGTGGAAGTTTATCCTCCATAAGGAAGATTTATTAATCGACAAAATTCTCATTCATCTAGTAATGATAAGTTACACTGTTTATATAAGTAGAAGATAGGTCTAATAGAGCTTAACAATACCTGAATCATAGTACATATAAGATGATGTAACAAACTCTAGTAGTTACTAACTCTATCCTTAACAATATTGCCATGAAAAGGTACTCTCAAATGGTTGAAGCAAAAAAAGATAAATATTTGTGTGACCTTATGGACCAAGTTATGGTCATATTATATATATGGAGGACTGCTCAAGTGAAAAGTTTTGTATGTTCATCTTTGGTGCTTCAAAATAAATTGTTTTGACACCATACATAGAGCTTAGATATTTGGCAAAACTTATTGAGAAGTGGTTGAAGAGGGAACAAACTGCTATAAAAGAAACATGTGTAAGTTGTTAGGAGGGTCTAATGCTAATTATCATCTTTATCAGATATATGCCAAAAATACATAAGAGAAGGACTCAATTCCTTAAGGAGATTGTTTGTGAATTTCTACAAAAATAATTTTCAATTTAAGACCTAATTCAAAAGGTTTCAAGTTTATATGGTAAAAGAAAGAGAGCTGAACGTGAACGCAAATTTTTAAGGTAATTTTTCGCATTCAAACAGGGCTGAACGTAAATGCAATTTTTGTTAACTTATAAATCTAATAGATTCACATTCAATAAACGTCAATCTAAACACACATTAAAAATATTAAAAATATATATAGCTGCTTTATAACTTGATAGAGAAAACTTTGTTTTCCATAATGGTAAAATCAATTTCAAACCGAACTAGTTGGATGTTGAATATAGTTTGGACTTAGGATTCAAGATACAAAAAAGTTATGCAATAATTAAACTTCTTATGTATTTGTAATGGTTCTTCATCTGGTTAGCACAAGATGGTCTTTGTTTTTTGGTCAAGCGCCATACAAGCTTGAGCTTGAGCCAGCAATCCATTGATTCATCCAAACAATTCATGTAAACGAAAAAAAAAAAAATTATTTCGATAAGAAAATGATGGGTCGAAATATTGAGAATATTAAGTGAAGGAAGAAAAGTAGGAATTAATATGCAGTAAAAGCCAATAAAAGAAATTTACAAAAAAAGAAAAAAGAAAAAAGGAGAATAAAAGAACAAAGAAGAATAGAGGGTGAAGTGAAGGGGTTGGATCGTAAATTACTGTTTGGGACCCATGGCCCGCCCATCCATAGATAGGGTGGGGACCGGATTCGAACCAACACCCGACACAGTTTTTAAATCGTAGAAGATGTCCAGTCATTGTCTTGCATTTATATCATAATCATCATAAATAAAATAAAATACACATAACGCATTATATATTTATATTTATATACCTCCCTCTTAGTTTATACTCCTATATTCTATTGAAAAATAAATAAATGAATTTTTTCTAGGGTTAATTAGTTAGTACACTAGGCTCAGGTTAGCCTTAAATACAGTTAGATCTTATTTATTTTAAAAATGATTCACACTTTTTTTAATTTATATTTTTTTTATAAGCAAATAGAATTTAACTTAAGGAGTTGAGGGAGAACTCTAACTCATGTATAAATATTAAAAAGTCAAGACACTGATGGGAAGAAGAAATACGCATAAAAATATTTATTCACCAATCAAAAAAAGAATAATAAGACTCTTCGCGTTATTTTTGTATGTTCCCTTTTAATTTTTTAACATTTTGACTATCTTTTTTTTTTAGTTTAAATTTTTTTTGACTACCTCCTTTGTTATATGTATAATGCATACAATATCCTTTAAATAACAAACTAAGAAGTTGATAAAAGATATATTTAATTTTCAAAACAAAAATAGTCTAAGTAGTATACCACTAAGCTCAAACTCTATTCAAGACTAAAAGAGATTAATGTAATTAACTCTTCCTTTCGGTATGTTTTCATTATTAAATTAATGTTAGTTTTGTTTTGCTTTAATATTAGAGTAAATTATTATTTAGGTCTTTTCAATTATATCGGTTGGTTATTTTAATTTTTAATTTTATTAAAACTAATTCAATCTTTAACTTTAGAAAATATCATTTAAATTAGTCCATCTTTCAACTAATTAATGTGAATAATTTTATATATAATGAAGGGTTAAAATAAAATGAATTATGTATACAATTTGAACTACTAAAATAGCAATTTACTCTTCACTGTTTTTGAATGTAGTACTACTTTAATTTAGTTGTTGATATTATAAGTGTTTTCAGTTTAGTTATTGGCTTTTACAAAGTTTATTTTGACCATGGGCTCTACTCCTCTTATTCAGTTTTCCCATAATTAATACCATTGATTAGAGTCCTACTTGGCATTTCATTTAGTGTCACCTAGACTCCAATATGAATATTGTATGTTTCACCCTAAAACAAAGTTGTTTGATTTGTGATTGTCATAAAGGCCAAGCTTAGTTGTAGTCGACAGAGGCCACGACACACAAAAAAAAAATGTTAAATAAGTATAATATAATTGTTACTTAATATAGTTCTTACAAAATATTTGGATCTTGATTTCTAATGATTAAGTAACCAAATTCAATTCATACTATTACTTTAACAACAAAACATCTTATATATATAAACAAGTAGAAGGATAATGTAATGTAATTATATAAATTAAGTAATATATATATATAATGAATTAGATATATGATATTGATAATTTAAAAGGTATTAGTTTTAAAAAATAAAAAATATTTTTAAGTATCTTATTTTTTTATAATTTATATATTTTTAAAAACGTGTATTTTTACTATAAGAAATTTGCATATTAGTTAGGCAAAAATTTATATCTAATTTGTAATAATTCGATATCAAAAATAGAATAGTTACGAATTACCTAATTAACGGGGTTTCGATACCACCACAATAAACTAAAAACACAAGCCAAGAGAATAGAGAACAAGTAAATGACACCACAATACAATCCAATACCTTAATACAATCCAATTTCTTAAGACAAGAGGTGCATGAGTCTATCCACTTATAAACTCTCTAACTTTTTTTTCTAACTATCCAATGTAGGACTTTGATTCATTATTGAACTTCGTATCTAATTAGTAGCTAATTTAATAGTTAATCAGTAGCGAAAATTTTTTTGGTAGCTATTTAGATGCAAATTAGCAATGAAAAAAAATTGGTATCTATATTTGTTAGCTAATTTAGTAGCTAATTACTGACCAGGAAAATTAGCTAGGAAATTTTATTTAGTAGATAATTAGTAGCTATTTAGATACAAGTTAGCTATGATATTATTTGATAGCTATATTTCGTAGCTAACTAAAAGCTATTTTGATAGTTAATTAGTATTGGCTAGAAAATTTTGTTAGTAGCTCATATGTCCCTATTTAGATATAAGTTAGCTATGAATAAAAATTTCGTAGCTAATATTATATTTTCTTGTAGTGTTTTGAGAATTTTATAAGAGGGTGTCTCATAAAATTAACATCATTAGGAATACTTTTTGAATTTCAAATTAAAAATCCAAAAAAAGAGTTATAGTTACAAGTAAAATATAAAGTAAAATAACTTACCCACCTTTCACTATGGGAATGGAGATTATAAAAAATACAAAGGAAAAATATTCCTAAAAATAAATGATCCTCGAGAATGATTTTTTAAACCTTAAAACAAATATGAGAGTATCACTTTCTCAAATATACATTCCCGAGAATGTTTTCCAAAACTTAAAACAAACACCCCTTAATATTAAGGTTGGAATGAAAAAACATATAATTTCATGGACTAAAACAAAGCTTCTTCACATTTAAAGACAAAATTAAAATATATATATATACAATCTCAAAATACTAATGACTCATTTTTGTATATTAATAATCTTAACCACTGATTAAAACTCAATTTGTGTGTTTTTTTTTTAAACTAGACACACTAACCCTCTATTTGTTTGGGGTAAAAATAGAAGGAAAGAAAATGAGATGAGAGAAAGTGGGTAGAAAACACAACTTTCTCTCGTTTGGTTTGTGAGAGAAAATAGGAGAGAAATGTCAAATCATGCCCACAAGAAAACTTTTCTCTCCAAAATGGAGATAAAGTTGATATTGTGAGAGTGAATGTCTACTATTCATAAGTTTCACACTTATTTTTTCTCAAATCAAACACACTCATTTTCTTTTATCTTTCTCTCACTTTTCTCCTCTCTCTGCTTTTTTTTCTTTACACTTCTTTTCTTCACATTTTTCTTTCTCAAACCAAAGGGTAAAAGTGACGGTACACTTATATTCGTTTAACCCTTTTCTATATCTTTTATGTGAAGAAGGCGTACCACCATTGAGATTTGAGAGCGTAATTCTTGAAAAAAGACGTATCATGGTGTACTGTTTGAGCATCACAGTAGAGCCAGTATTCAGCATCTCTGTAAGGGAAAGTCATTAGTCACAATTGAAATAAAGTTTCACCAAAAGTTCTCTTTGCTAAAATAGGCACTTTTAGCTTTTGCCTCTATGAGGTACTATAATTTAATTTCATTGACCTTACACCATGTCATCATCTCTCATTCACAATTTTAATTTCTTACATTTAAGATTTATGTCACCTTAATCAGATTTTCGCTTGTGTGCGAGCTCGTTTTTCTTTCCTGGTCAAGAGGTCATTGGTCCTTTCTTGTAAAGCATGTTTCAATTATTCAATAACATATAGGACCACCAAAATGATTAGGAAAATTTACACTGATTTCTCATAAATTTTGTTTTGACTGATTTCTGCATATTTCAAATATTATATAAATTTTTCTTGAATTTTACTATCACGTTATAGATATCTCTCTTGAAATTTATTTTCACATTACAGATACCTCTTCTCAACTTTACCATCGCATTACAGATATTAACTATTGGATTTGATGAACCTCTAAGCATATTATTGAATATGAAAGGAATAATATTTGATATCATGAACATAGGACTGAACAATGACTTACATACACAAAGTCAAGAAAAGACTTAATGGGCTAGAAATACACGTCCAATAAGATTTAGAAGCAAACATGCTCAAAAGAGAATAAATAGAAGTACAACTAAGTATTCTCCAATACTCCACAAGCTGGAGAGTGTATATCATACACTCCCAACTTGAAAAGGAGGATATGAAATTGTTGAAGTTCCAAAGGTTTTGTAAGGAGATATGCCAATTGACGATTAGTATTGATAGGGAAAATATGCATCAAAACCTTTTGCAATTTTCCACGAACAACATGACAATCAATTTTAATGTGCTTTGTAGTTCGTGAAAGACAGCGTTTTGTGCAATGTGGCGAGCAGATTCACTGTCACATAACAGAAGTGCAAGGGTTTTGGAAGAAACTTGTAAATCTTTGGGAAGAAATGTAAGTCATTGTAGCTCACACATTGTTGAAGCTAGAGCACAATATCCTGCTTCAGAAAATGATCGGGAGACTGTGTTTAGCTTTTTACATTTCCATGAAATTAAATAATTTACAAGAAATATACAATAACCAGTTACAAAACGCCTAGTTGCCCAATCAGCATCAATGAAAGCTTTCAATTGTAGAGTAGAACTGCTTGGGTAAAACAAACCATGTTCTAGGTTTTGATTTTTAGTTAATAGAATACTTGAATAGTAGCTTTGAAGTGGCCTTCTTTCCGGGTGGACATGTGATGACTTAACTACTTGACATCAAATGAAATGTCAGGACGAGTGGTGGTGAGGTAGAGTAATTTCCCAATTAAACTTTTGTAATCATAATAGAAGAGTTGTTGCAGCATTCTTCATTGCACCCTTTGTCATAGGACTGTCAACAAGTTTTCTTGCCAATAAACCACAAGAGTCTTTTAGATTCAAAGTGTATTTCCTTTGGGATAAGAAGATACCACGCTTAAGGCGTGAAATTTCAGAATCATGATTTCCACACATAATAAGATCATCAACGTATATAAGAATGATAGTGAATAAATTTCCATATTTTTTTATAAATATGGAATAGTCATGGGCAGATTGTTTGTATTTATCACGTTTTAAAAAATTGAAAAGGCGTTCAAACCACATACGGCTAGCTTATTTAAGCCCATATAGAGACCTATTTAGTTTACAAACAAGGTTGGGATGAGAAACTTTCAAACCTTGGGGAACTTTCATATAGACCACTTCATGTAAATAATCGTGCGAAAAAACATTTGTTATATCTAACTGATGAAGTTTCCAATTATGAACAGAAGCAACATCAAGTAAAAGGCGTATACTAGTCAATTTGGCTATAGGTGCAAAAGTGTCGAAGTAATCTATACCTTCAACTTGATTGTACCCTTTAGCAACTAAACGTGCCTTGTGTCTCTCATTGTCACCAATGCTTTGACCGATTCCTGCATATTTCAAATATTATATAGATCTCCTTTGAACTTTACTATCGCATTAAATATACCTCCCTTGAAATTTACCACTGCATTACAAATACCTCTCCTCAACTTTACCACAACATTGTAGATAACTCCCCTAGATTTGAATGTTCATGGGAGGTCCTTGAAGTTTTTGAAATATGTAGGAGTGTGTGCAATCTAGTCAAAGTTCTACTGAGATATATGAAATTTCATATATCTTACGGTTACAATATTGCAAGTCAATCCGAAGTAAAGGACGATGGAGCGAAGAAATGAAGAACCATACACTTAGTCTTTTGTTTATATAGTTTTTGTAAAAGCTTAACTTGTACTTAACTTATAGTATGGATACTCACCATGTAATGCACAAACTCTCTAGGATTTGTGCGATGCTTATGTATGTCCACTTGAATCAGAAACGGTTTATGGACTCAGAGATATTGTGTAAGTTAATTGTATGACTAGCATGTGTGTCCACATTATGAGCTGACACCATTTTCATTAGGTTGTTATACTTAGGGTTTGGATTAGTTAGTTACTTTCAGTCATATATTTTTTAATTTGATTTTTATCTATTGATCAATTACTTGGATTAATATTATCTATCTATTAGTATAAAAAATATTTTAATTTTTAAATTCATTTTTTATCTAATGAATGAAATCTATTAATCAATCGGTTTTAATAGTATATCTACTCACAATTAAAAACGAGAAATTTTAATTATGTTTTTTTATCCATTCAATTATTAGGAATTAAGGTTTTAGGTTTGAGGCTTATGATTTAGTCCTTGAGTTTCCATAATATATTTTTATTTTTTCTTATCTATTCTGTTATTAGGAATACATTATCTATCTATTAGTGTAAAAGACTTTTTTTAATTTTTAAATTTGTTTTATCGAGTATAATTTATTAGAGATTCAGTTTTAATTTTTTTTATAAGCTAAAGAAATTATATTAAGATAAAGTGCCGCAGTTGCAATAATACATAGAGAAGTTGTTATAGTAGGCACTCTCAAGAGCAAAAGCGCACAGAATCAAATATTTGACCAACAAATTTTTAATTTAACTAAATAAGAGGGCATGATGTCATCTTGATTCTAATCAAATCAAGATTTTAACATGAGACAATAAAAAATTCAATTAAGTCATATTCTCTATTAAATCTTTTAAATTTGAATAGATATTGACTCGATTTTGTTTTTGAATATAATATTTAGTTTTTATTTTTAATCTAAACTATATATCTTCATTTTTTAATTAAATGCTTATATTTTAGTTACATTATTAAATGTGTATTAGAGCTTTAATTAATTCAAAAAATGAGCTTTTATTAGTTGAAGGATAAATAAATTAATGGTGAATATTATAATAAATAAAATAAGACAAAAGTAGTATTTTTTGTCCTAAACTTTACACTAAATTTTAGTTTGGTTCTTTTTTTTTTTCATTTTGGCTCTTTTACTTAATTTTGTTTCATTTTACTTCATTAAATAATTAATAAAAAGTCTAAAATAGTTGCTAGTTATGAGAAAAAAGAAGACAAGGATAAAAAATATTATTGTGGGCATTCTTGTGTTAGGTCTACCATCTACATATCAAGCTTAAGTGTTAATTACTTTGGATAATAGCGAAAATAAGAGGATACAAGTAACTAATACTTTAGCCCTAAGCAAACATTAGGCCCAAACAAACGTGGCCTAAGTAACTTATATTCTAGCCAAAAGCAAACGGTAAACCTGAAAGAAAAATACCTAATTAATTAATACTTGAACTTGAAGCAAAATATATTTCCAAAATAATAGAACATAAATAATTGATAATTGGACCTGAAACTGAAACAAATGATAAGACTTAAAAGAATACGACATAAGTAATTGATACTTGAGCCTAGGGATAACAACGTAACGAGGCATGTATTAACTAGTTATATGAAAATCATATTTAAATTTTATATTTCATAACTTAAATTTTAATTAAAAATTATATAATTATAAACACAATTATATTATTTAAGTAAAATTTATTTATGTTAAATTTATAAAATTTATTTATGAATAATTTTTTCTTTTTGTGTTATTTTATGAATCTTCACTTAAATAAATTTGTAGAATAATATCATCGTATTTTTATGGCTAAATTCGTATTTTACTCGAATGAACATATGCATTGGGTTAAGTAGGCACCCATTTATGCTCCCATATCACAATATAATGACCACTTGCTACCCTCCAAACTGAGCCTTCAACAATTATCCACTTTGTAGAGCTAATACTTGGCCATGGTTAGCTTGGTGAGTGATTTTGTCTAAGATCGTGAATGGAGAAATATGGAAAGTATGTTTCTTTAAGGACATTAGAAACAAAGGAATAGTGATTTCTAAAGGCTTTTCTGTTTCTTTTATTTCTAGCTTTTCCTTTATAAAATTTCAGAAAATAAAAAATTAATAATATAAAAAAATAAAAATGCAAAACAAACTGACCGTAACCAATCTCCACCATTGCTTGGCTTGAATTGCTTTATTAGACATTTCAAAATCATGAAAACCCATTCCACTAAGATCAAGGGCGAAGCCACTTATGACTTAGGGTGTGGACATGCAGTCATTGGATTTTTAAATTTTTTAAGTATCAGTATTGGTCTCTTCATATCTTGCACCTACTATATATATATTTTTGAACCTACTAAAGCGAAGAGTTAATTATTTTTGTCTCATACTCTTAAAATTTTACACTCGCTAAATCATTAAGGCCAAACCCCAATATATAAGAAGTCCAAATAAAAGTAAGGAGTTGTATCCTGATACAAAAATTATCAATTTGTTCTCTCTCTAGTGTTTACGGTACTCAATGTCACAAGTTAGCTCTTGAGAAAACTGCTTCAAAATTCAATTCTTCTTTCTTTGATTCTTTCTTCCACGCAAGTTACCACCTTCAGGTCGGAAAAATCAAATACTTGTTTCTCTTCTATCTTATTTTATTCATTTAATCATCTAATACTTGTTGGCACTTTTTTTTTTCTTTTTTCTGTCATCGGCTACTTTGCTTGTTGTTGGTTTTGCATTTATTTCATTGAGTAACATTTTTTTTCTTTACGGTGATCTTGTCTTATTGGGTTTTTTTTTCTCCAATTGTATGATTAATTATATTCACTTCTAGTAGTAGTTCAAATTGTGAAATTTTTCAGTAAGATTCAATATACTTTTATTGATTGTTATTCTTATTAGATACCTTTAATTAATTATTTTTTTTATATATATAATATTTATATAGGCAATGGATAAATGATTGCCTAGTAATTTATATTGAAAGAGATTTATTCAATGATGTTGATAATGAGTTGATCATTCAACGATTCCAAAGCATAAAATTACGTAAAGAACAATTGTAAGGTTTGTAATTTTTTATGATCACTTATAATTTTTTAATGCTTTTACATTTATATATCTATCATTGATAGTGATATTTTAAATTTGAGTGTTGATTTTTTGACACCCAAAAATCATACACCAACCTTAATACCCTTCATTTTTCCAATTTTTAATTTATTTAAAGTAAATAATAATATTATATTATGAGTGTAAGAGAGATTTAAGCTTTTTGGTGTAAATAAAACATTATTCTTTAAATTTATACACCTAGAGTGCTAGACTCCTCTTCACATTATCCCAACTCACCCAATGGATCTTACGCTTTTCAATGTTCCTACTCCAATAAAACCTTGCAGTCATACTCTCAATATTCTTGCAAAGACTCTTTGAAAATGCAAAGCAACTCACAATGTGTCAAACTAACTTGTGCCATAGATTTGATAAGAAGCTCCCTCTTTGCATGAGATAATGCTTTCTCCTTCCAACCTTTGAGCTTCTATTATACATATATATATATATATATATATATATATATATTGAGTTCCCCAACTTTTAAATAAGTTATTTTGATCCCAAAAATTTGCAAAATGTGTATTTTTAGTCTCTCTGTCACTAATTTAAATAAAAATCGTTGCTAACTTTAAAAAATTGTCGCTAATTTGGATAAAAGACAGTCGTTAATTTTTAAAAAACTAACGGAAGAACTAAAATTGTCTATTTTACAAACTTGGGAGGACCGAAATTGCACTTAACAAAAGTTTCTTAATAATAGAGACTAAAAATAATAATTTTTTATTTTATAGGGACCAAAATGCAAAAAATAATTTTTTAAGGACTAAAAGTAAAAATACCCAATTTTATAGAGACTAAAAACATATTTTACCATTAAAAATTTATATTTTTTAAAAGTGTTAAATTAATTGTTTTATATAAATTTGTAATAAATAATCTATAAAACTCAACAACCCAATTTAACCCAACTTAAATTGATTGGATTTTTTAAAATCTAATTCACCCATTCATCCCTAAAACTTTTATAACATTATATAGAGAGAGACTATATACACAGAGAGAGTCTGTGTTAGGCAAAGTCATCGAAATTCAAACCATAGAAGTATAACTTATTGAATGCGTTTCCAGACTCAAACAAACAGTAAAATTTATACTTAGTACTGTTTGGACAATAATACTTATAGGTTTTGATATTAATGTCAATAAAAGAAGGTAGAGTTTCAGCAAGAGATGTCTATAACTTAACAGGTAAGTTTATGAGCATTTTATCTGACACATTATTTATAAACTTTACTAGTACCCTCATATATCTCTGTGAATGGTGGATTTAATTTGTGTGGCTCCAGATGCAAACATAGCCAAATGCAATTCATATTTATATTTATATAATAACAGAGCACTCTGTAAATATGTGGTCCTAAACCTTAAAAGTGTGACCATTTTTAATAAATGTTATTGATGGAAGAAGTAGTAGTTTTACTCAGTTACTATTCACTATTAAGTAGTAGAAAGCAGCAACTAGTAGTTCTTTTTGGAAGGTGTGATTTTGATTCCTTCATGAACCAATTTGTTATGTACCTATGTATACTCTGTTCATAGCAATTAAATACTACCCTTTGAAAATTGGGAAAAAAAAAAACAAATGTACAACAGTTGATATGATAGTTCTCAGGAAATTGGTCATAAATTTCATTGTTTAACATTTTAATATGAAGATAGTTATAATCTCAGTGTATGTTTGGTTCGAATTATATATGGAGCAAAACATACATTTTCAAAGCTTTTGTGCAAAAATGCATATGATGAGATAAAACATAGAAGATCAAATTTTAATAACTCCTTAAAAATATTTGGAAAGACTGAAATCACTCATTAATCCCAGTAGTGGACAAGATAGACATTTTTAGTTTTTTTTTTTTTTTTGGAACATTACTTTAATTTAAATAATCAAGAAAGAATGATGAGTGAGGATGACCAGAAGTTATAGAAATGGGTACAAGAAATGTAAATGAAGTTTGGTGAAAAAGAAAAAATATGAGCTGGTTTAGTTAGGTAGCTGTACTGTGATAGTAAGCTTTGATCAGTTGATGCAGGGAAGAACAGCATCCAGACACCTACTGATTTTGTTGAGATTGGCACCATTTAATTTGAGATAGGCACCATTTTGTTTTTTCGAAAATCTCATTCGAATATACTTGTTTTCTCGATAGTACCATAGAAGGTTAAAAGAAAAAAGAAAACGTCTAAACAAAAGATGATGCAATTCTTAAATTAAGTAACGTCTTTATATATTTATTGGTATTTTAAAAGTTTGAAGTTAATCTTGGTTTAAATGTAACAAGCCAAATATAAGAATTAACGACGCCTTAAAATTAGTGAACTTTTATTCTATAAAAGGAGAATTCCCTTCACTGCACCCATACACCTCACTTGTATATTTTCACTCATCCTTTTGTTTTTCCTTCTCATAGAACTCCTAGCTTAGGTTTTATCTCGCGAGTTCTAATCTGGGTTCTAAAATTATAAGGGTTTAATTAATTCTGAGTGAATTTTAAATTACACTCAAAAAATTCCTTGAGACAGATACACAAGATTCAAGTCATATTATTGTGTCCATATCCAATTGTTCCAATCTCATATCTCTTAATGACAACACCAATTGGGCTTGTTCTTAAGCCCATGAACTTCCTTAAAATTATTAATTCAAAGTTACTAAACAAACCAAAGGGCCTAATCCTAAACTGTGGACCCAAAAAACTTGTGTTCCACCTCAATCCATCACCATGAGTTATCTCTCTCTTTACTTCTTGTGATGGAGATTCCTCTTTCCCTCTGCCTCTTATGTAGTCTTTTACTTATCCATCAATGAATTGCAGTTGATCCCCAAGAAAGATTTTAAATTTAGGTTCGATCTGTTACATCACATCACAATATTATAGTTTCACTTTCAATTGTCACTAAAACATCATTCAATGATGATTCTAGTTGAAATAACTCGCATTTAATCGTCATTAATTGAATTTAACGAAACATTACTATGATCACAACGCGATTACAATCCTAATTTAAAAGTTGAAACATTGGTTCAAGGGAAGAGTAGAGAAAGGGAGAGGGAGCAAGAAAACAGAGAAAGACAGGGTGACATTTCAATTTGTACTTGGTGTTGTGACTCAAATCAAACAGTGAAATGACAATAAGAAGGGTACCTTTATTTATGGTATTTCCAACTGTGTAAAGTGACACAAGGATATTCAAGAGTACTCCCAGTTTCCATTTTCAAATTTTCAGTAATAATATATAATATAAAAGGTTTGGTGAATGAAGATATATTGTGAAAAAAAAACTTCAAATTCCTCCACCGTGAATCCAATTTTGTTTGGATCCTTTTACTAGACATATGCTGACAATTTTTGTCTATCTAAATTTTCTGGCTTTTCACAGAATTTAGCAGATAGCCAGTACAATAATGCAGCCTCATTTCATGATTTTATTTATTTATATACTTCACCATGGAATAGTTATGAAGGTTCTTACAAGCAAGATCATTCTTAGAGCCAAAGGAAAAAGAAATTTGTTCTGTCTTAGCATGAAATAATGAAAATGGGGGTAAAATGGCACATTGCATATTACACATTACACATTACACATTTAAATAAAAAAGAACAATCTTTTTTACCTATTTTTTGTAAGAAAACTATAAGGAAAATAAAATTGATTCCATTTTTTTTTTTGTTGAAAGAAAAATGGGAAAGACAGCTAAAGAGCAAGATTTGTCATAGAGTATAAGAATTGAGAGAAACAGGTTACATCATGTCTGACATCATGAACCCAACAATCTTGTTTAGCTGTTATCAATTTGTGTCTTGTGATTATTAATGTGTGATTGTGAAGTAGTTCACTTGAACTCATATCTCAATTCATTGTACGGTTTTTTTAATTTTTTTTTTTGGGTTCTAAATAATTGGTGGTACGGGTTTGCATGGTCATACTTGTCACTTATCTAACCCTATTAATTTTAGGGAAATGCTCAATTGCACGAAGAGATCTAAACACGAATATTTACGAAAACTATTTACCTCGTAAGTAAACCGTGATTTTTGATCCTTTTTTAATTTTGTGTTGTTCAATTTAACCAACACCCAATCATTATGTACCACGTCACCATTCGTAATTTTTCGTGCAAAATTTTTCGTAACATACAGCATTACTCTTAATTTTAATCCAGCAAAAAAATTTGATCATAATAATGTTGAAATTATTTCAAAATAATTTATTTTAAGTCAAGTTTTATATTGCCTAGAACCTAGTTGATAAGGGAGATGAGAGGATAAGGCTACATAATAAATTTATTCATAGTTTAACTTATATCAATTAGAAGCAATTTGTATCTGACTTTTCTTTCTTATACTCTTATATTAAAATGTTGTAAGGTTTAGTGCATGTTTATTTACTTTGAGACTATGGTGTGGTGTACTGAGGCTAGGATTTAAAATGCTTATTAGTGTCGTGGTATAGTCTATTTGTTGTTTTACATAATGTTATTCTCTGCATTTTATTTTTAAAAATGTTATTCTCTAGTTGTCGTTAAATAACAATCGTGATTTTTTTTCCAATTTTATAGTTTTTCACATTATATTTTTATATTTGATTGAGTTCTTGTTTTATCTTATTTATTTGTTTCAAGATAATTCTCAAAAGAAAAAAAAAAAAAAGACAATTTTACCTAGTAACCAGCATTCTAACTATAAGTTTTTATTTTTCCCAATTACACGTGTAAAATATATGAAATTATAAATGTAAAACCATAATTGTATTTCTAATCGTAGTATATATACAATTTTAGTGTATATAATTTTTAAATAACATTTTTACTCCTCTGACTTTATAAAGATGTAACAATTAAAAAGTGATTTCCAGTAAATTTAACGTTGACCTTTCAGGTATAATGTACAATGAGATTTCGCTTCTTTCTGTATTCTAAGCTGATACATTCGTATATACATAATTATTTATTTATTTACTTATTTGGGTCGCCGCATGTGATTTTCTTTTTGTCACGAGATCCACATTTTTTTGGTTACAAGATCCACTTTAAAGGCAAAGGAATGTCTGCTTAGTAGACCTTAGCCCAAGTTACAACTTACAAGTGACCCATTGACCCATCCTAAGTTATAAGGCCGCTGGGATTAGCACCACCTTATTTGAAAAATGTACCATCCATTTTCAGACAGCAGCGTCCAGAATGTTCGGAAAAATGTCCGAACACTACTATCTAAAAAAAGTAGTGTCGTTTTCAAATGAGGTGGAGCTAATCCTAGTGGCCAAGTTATAATTAGGGCGTTATTTTTGTCGGCATATATATTTCTTAGCACATTACACGTCTTTTCATTTTCCAAAAATACCTCTCGTAAATCCGAGCAATCAAAACATCTTAATTACATATCTCAAAATACATCATTCAATGTCCTTATTTTTTAAAAAACCAGTGTTAGGTCAATTGAATCCATGAACCATGGATTCTAAAAAATTCGAGCGAGCCGGGTTGGTGAATGTTCATTCAAATTCTTAAAATTTGTAATTTATGGATTCTCAAAATCTGAACAAAAGACAATTTTTCTTAAAATAAAAATATACGATTTTCAAAAAAACGTATTTGATGACAAAAGTACCTACAATTAGAGACTTGAGACAACTCTAAAATCTCATACATAATTCTCATGCACTGAAAAGAAAAAAAAAATCTCATACATATGTCGAAGTACTACAATAGTTATCAATGGTTGGTTCAAGCTATTAGAAGAACTAATTTCATTATGAGATGAATATTTATTACTCCTAAAATTGCCTCCCATAAAATATGTTTGTAACTACACTAGAAAAATACTTAAAAAAAAAACACACACACACACACATAGACATAGAAAATTGTAGTTTCACTTTATTTTCCTTTGATTTACTTCAATTGTAAACTGTATAATACCATTGGAACTCCCTACTTTCATGTCCAATGATTAGTTTGTTGCTGCTAATCATAAATTTAAAAATTAGTTTATAATAAAGAATGATCAACATGCAAATTAATATAGACAAGGAAAAAGAACATAATAAGAAAGTTATGTGCCCATTCTTCAACATCAATAGTAGGATTATCTCTAGCATTTGGTAGCTGACAAAAAAAAATCTCAAAGGTCATTCCTTTGTTCCATCTACTTTCCCATTCAACGCTACTAGAAAAAAAAAAAAAGGCTATTTAGTCGGTTGTTAAATAGTTAGCAATGAAAATAGTTATCGAATTATCAATTAAAATGATTAGCGACATGATATTAGTTACTAGCTATCTTAGTTATTGAGTGACTAAAGCTATGAGAATGGAACAGAATATGTCATTAGTCTTGTTTTTTTGTTTGGTTTGATTTTAAGTCAGAACATAACTAAATATTAAATTAAAATGAATAGGACATATTAGTTCTCTGAAAATAGGTAAAACAAAGTGAATCAGAACCGTATATATTAATTTCTTTTTTTTTATGTACATTTAAAGATGAAAAAACAAATATCAACAAATATCGACCTTGCTTAGCTTGCTTCTGAATTTCATCCATGAATGCATGGTATGGTGGAGGAGCCAACTTACTAAAGTTTCAACTTTTGAAATCTCTGTTTTTGGTTAGGTGATTCTAAGGGCTAGTCTCAACTCTCAAGTAGTTTGCTTCTATATTATTTTTTCATGTGTAGATTATATGTATTTTTTATAAAAGATAATTTTATTCAAATCAAGTAAAATTATTATAGGCAACAAAACTTTTTCTTTGAGTATTTAACGCAGCTACATATCTAAAATTTAACTCAAAACCACTGATTAAACTAAAACAATATTTGCCCGTTAATTCATGCGCTCAATGATAATTTGCTTCTTTCAAGCCATAATAATTATTATAGTAGATTTTACCTCTTTTAAAATGTATAGACCCAAATTAAAATTGATGAAAACCACATATTTAAAGTTTTATTTAAACTTTCTTTTCACTGGACTTTGGAGTAACAGAAATTTTTTTCCTTGGTGTAGTGGGATCTTAAAATTTAGGAATCTCTCAACTCCTTGTCTTTTCTTGTTTGGGAATTTTTCCAAATCCAAACGGAAGCTTCAACCATGGGCTCCAATCTGGTGAATTTACCATATAGCCCTAAACCTTTAACAATGAAGAAAAAAAAGATGAGCATCATAAAGTATACCACCGGTTGGACAATCTTCCATATATGAATTAATTTTTAAGGATTGAATTAAAACCTAATCTAGATTTAAAATTTATCAAAGCCTGAATATGAGCCAATAGCTCCTAGGTGTGAGGGGTATCTAAATGAATTTAAATTAGATATCCCCAAATTATGTCTTCAATCATGTCCCACCAATAGAATATCGCCACGTCATTAAAAATATTTCCTTTAATTTTAATCTTCAATTTCTTAATAGAATTTTTTAATAACGTGACGATATTCTATTAGTGGGACATGATTTAGGGACACATGATCTGAATCCTATCATAACATGTCAAACGAAGTCATATTGACTTAAAATATGGACACAATAGTGTATTAAGATGTTGGATGAGTTATCTCATATAAACTATTTTTTAGATTTAATTCTTTCCAAGCTTAAGCTTAACTCTATGTTTGGTAAAGAGGAGCCAAATTGAAAGAAAATAAAAATATAGATAAAGATATAATTTTTATTGTTTAATTTAAGATTTATTTTTAAAAAAAAACATTACTTCTAGAAGGAAAAGATTCAAAATTTTGCTTTCTTATTCTTTCTTTTCTCTCAATTTTTTTCCATTTTAGTTTATTCCACCCAACTAAAGAAAGGGCAAGAGACTTAAAAGTGGAGCATGAATAGGACTAGTGGCATATTGAAGTAGGCCAAAGTGGACGTTGATGGTGCAAGACCCCAAGGAAGACATAGACAATGATCCAACATTTTGGTTACCGTCACTGACCCAATTGTGTAGGGTCAAGGTCAACACATCCAGTGGTCATAGTCCTATTAAATAGGTAAAAGGAAAATATTAAATAGTGTTATAACTTATAAGGATATTTTTTAAAAATCTAAATGTACTAAATAAAAAAAAAAATTTATAGACTTAATTGTAGTTTTGGTCCTCATATTTTAATTTTGGGTGATTTTGGTTTCCTGAGTTTCAAAATGAGCGATTTTAGTTCCCTTTATTGCAAAAACGAGCTATTTTTGTCTTTCTTTTTTGTTCGGTAAATACACACGCACATATCCCTAAACCATAAACACACACTCATCCTAAACTACCCCCACCAATTTTTGTTTGTCTTTAGTTTTTCTTTTAAATTAGTCATGATTTTTAGTTAATTTAATGTCAAGATAAATTAAAATGGTTTACTAATAGAATGTATTCCCAAAAATTATTAATTAACTATAATTTTTTTCTGATTATTTTTAGTAAATAATTTGAAATTTGTAGTTAATTTAAAGAAAAATTGTCACTAAATTAATATTTTTTAGCAAAAATGTTATCTGTGAATGATTTCGGTCCTTCCGTCATTAATAAACTGTCACTAAATTGACAAAAAAGAGCAATTAACTTGAAAAAAAACTAACAAATGGATTAAAATTGCCCGTTTCGCAAACAAAATAAATAAAAATCACTCATTTAAAATTTGGAGGTTAAAATCGTCTAAAATACAAACAATGAGACCAAAACTACAGTTAAATATTTTTATATTTTGAAGAGACAAACTAATATATAAATGCTTTTAAGTCATTGTTTAACAAAAATAGAAATTCATGAACGGTTGAATCAAATGGGCCCAAACATCAATTTAATAGTGTGTCTTGTAGTTGGAGAGAAAGTTGAGAGGATAAAGGAAAAAAAAAAAGTTGTCGTGGGAAAGAAAAGAAAGTGATGCTGTTTCTGAAGCTGCCATTACCATGTCGGGTCTGGTAAAGATGCTTATTGCCTTTAGTCATTTTCAACCAACCAGAAATTCTCTCCCTATATTTGATAAGAAGATAAGAAATTTAAAGAAAGGAAAATTACGAATTTTTTTTTAAAAAATATAGATAATGATGTATTTTTTTTAAAATTTCTAAAAAAAAATTCAAAATTTTCCTTTTTGTCATAATGGTGTAATAAAATTACATTAATACTTAATAGACTAATTAAAGTAATATATTTACGAATCTAACCTATTTAAATTTGAATTATAAATTTGGACTAACTATAATTTTTAAGTTATTTTTTAGGATGTATCGATATATTAATAGTGAACAATGATTAAGAAAAATAGAAAAATCATATATGTTCAACACAAGAAAGAGAATGATGATAATAACCAAGCATTTGGAATATTATGAAAGAAACAAGTTTTGATCGTGTCAAGAAACTCAAAGACTTAATTTAAGAGAAGTACGTGGATGCAAATAATTATTGTAAGAGTTTGACTATTCCAATCGAACAATTCCAAATAACAGATTCAAAACGAACATGCTAGTAGGAGTGAGTTCGGGCTGGGTTGATTGAATTTTTGACTGTTTTGAAGCTTAATTCAAACTAAATGATTTGGGTTAGGTTTGGTTAGTTCGATTTTTATAATTTTTCCTCTTCAACTCAAACAAATCCAACCCGAACTTGATTGAGTTGGGTAATTAGGTCTACCTAATTAAATAAAAAAAGAAAATACTATTTTTAAAAAAATCAGTAAAATTTATTGTGACATAATATTAATTTTATATATCTTTAGTGATTTTATTCGATAAAATAAAATGTAACATTAATAATATAATCATATAGTATAACATAATCTTAACATAAATAAAGTAGTCAATTAATCATAATATAAGAATTAAGTGTAACAATATAAGAATATAAAACAAGTCTAATTTTACTATCAAGTCATCAACCCAAGTCTTTTAAAATAAAAAACATCAACCCAAGTCACAAATACACATCACTTAATTTGATTCTACCAATATCAAAATCCATACTTAAGTATCTTAAGAGAGTAAAACAATATAGAAAATTAGCAATTTAAGAACTTAGTTTGGGTGGGAGGATTTGACACCGCCCAATTTTGGAAGGCCCATCATCTTTTTATATATAAGAGTTATGAATTTTTATGTTAAAAATGATGGTGTCATTTCTAATATGAGTGGTCTTAATCCCTTCCACCTATAGTTTGAGTTGTTTGGATTGAGTTCATTCGATTTTTAAAATACAAACCCAATACTCAACCCAAACTTGCTTGGTTCACTAACAAATATCAAAACAAACTCAATCACTCAACTTACCTAAAAAAAATTATTTAATTTGATTTAAATTGCTTGAGTTCGTAGGTTATCCAACCCATTACCTACCCTAATGCCTAGTCCAAGAAGACATCAAAGTATCATCAACAAGGGACTCAGAACTTATGCTAAACAAGTGTAAAATGAGTAAGTTATCTTCGATAGAGCCATTTATACACCTATAGTCAATAAATAAAACTATATAGTCATTTTTTGAAAGTTACTTAAAATGGGAAAAACAAGTTTTCACAATTATTGCTAAAAATTGGTTTTAATCTTTAACATGTTTTCATTGTGCCAAAAAATGGTGTTTTTTTTTGTCAACAACAAAAATAGTTTTTGCAAAAAAAAAAAATGGTTTGAAAGGAACCACTTTTGAAAAGAAATCCCTCTATGTTAAAAATGGCTACCCAAAAGTTTTTCATATAAAAACAAGCCCAAAAGATTATATTTTCGAGTAATAGCTTTGGTAGTATTTTAAAATTATGAAAATTGTCATTTTTATGCTTTGAAAGCCGATTTATGTTTATTATTTAGATTATAACTTAAAAATTACTTTGAGTTCTAAACAAAAATTATTTTATATTAAAATAGACTTAAAGATCTTTCCAAAGAATATTTATTTACTTTAAATAGATAATAAATGAAGAAATTGTGATATTAAAGTCAGACATGGTTAAAGTAACGATTTTATTTGAAACATTACCTTTGTGCACTATTTGGATCATAATTTAAAAATCACTTTGATTTTTTAGATGAAACTTGTTTTATATGAAAATAACTAAAAGAGCTTTTCCATGACTAAAACAAATATGAAATAAAGAAGATACACTTTTTTTAAACTTGTTATATGTAACTAGTAATGGCTAAAAACAGTAAAAAACAACTAGAAACGTGTCTTTTCAAACTCCAACTATTTTCATAAATGCTATAAATACGTGTGTTCAAGCACTCCAAAGGAATCCAAGCAACCATATCACATCTTCTTCCTTATTCTGTTGGCTTACTCCATTGCTCTATCGTTAATATAAACTACTGGCTATAGAACTTTAACTTGTATAATATACTTTTTTGAGAATTTTATATTCCGGTAAAGAATTTTAGTCAACCAAAATTAACTCATTTTTTACCAACTTTGTTAAAATAATATTATTTTATTTTTTTAATTGAAAAAATAAAAATAAAAAAGAGAGACCTATAATATTATTATATTGAGTTGCCATAAATTGACCAAACTTGATTGATCAAAAATCATTACCCTTTATATTCTTTCTTTTTTAATTTATAGAGGGTGAGACATCTCTTAATTATAAATTAGAGTGAGGCGTCGCTAGTGGCTTTGAGGCTCAGGCACATTGGGTGATGAATCTCAAAGTTGTGAAGAGCGTTCTTATAAACGTCATAAGCACATGTTAAGGATTAGAAATTAATAAAGATTTTAAACGAAGACTTGAAAAACTTCACATAGGTCACGAAGTGATTTAGTGTAAATCTTTGTGTTAGCTTTTTTTTCTTTTTTATACTCTTTAAATTATCGTATTTATTATTTTATCTTTTCTTTAATTATTTTGTTATGTATAAACCTTTAAAATTATTAATTCAAAAACTATTTCAAAAGTTTTATTAATCACCCAATTCACTCTTCATTTTATGTCCTCTAATGAAATGATCAGTATAATTTACTCCATTTAGTTATACACTTCATTTTTTATATACGTTTTTTGAGGGTCATTTTTGTGTTTTTTGTTCTTCATTCGGAAGATCATTTTTGTTTTTATAATGGATTGTATAATTTAGTCAAATTAGGTCCTTTTCGGTCCAAAAATAGGCATCCTTTTAGTTTAGTTTATAGTGTGACTTTGGGCCTTAAAATAGGGCGCTGGGATTAATACCACCTACATGGTGATGAAACACTCCGGACGCTGCTGTCCGAAAATGGATGGTGCATTTTTTAAATGGGGTGGTACTAATCCCAGCGGTCCTTAAAATATGATGCCCTCAACAAACCAAGACCTTAAGACCAAAAAGACTGTGACCAAAAACTTGTATGGGCCTCCATATTTCATCACCAATGACAAAAATTGACACCACCCATTTTAAGGAAAAAGATATTTCTAGATTGGATTTTGCAGAAAATCCAAAAAAAAACGATTGGATTTTGCAGAAAATGAATGGCGAAGTTATTTAGAAAAAAAAAAAAGAAAGTGTTTTGTCAATATTAGCCTCGTTTGTCATGTGTTGACAGTGAAATAATGAAATTGCCAACTATCATCAGCTTGTTTGGTTTTTTACTTGTTTTTGTCAATAAACATGATTAAGTCTTGCAACTTGCAAACCCAATTGAATAAGAGCTAAAATTGGTGAATGTGATTAGCACCATCCTTATTGGGAGTGACACCATCCTTTTTATATGTAAGAATCATAAATTTATATATTAAAAAGGATGGTGCCACTCCCAATAAAGATGGTATTAATCCCATCCCCCATTAGATTTTAGAGGTGAAAATAGCAGCTCAGCATGCATGAAAAGTCCAGTTAGGGTTGTGTAGTAACCAAAACCAATGTCTTGAGTCTCTCTTTTTTCACCACCCAAAAAAATCATTTTTCCGTGCTTTTAATTAATTCCAAAAACATTTTTTGGAAGCAACAAAAAGTACACTTCTGAAAATTAGTTTCCGAAAATGTGGTGAAGTTAAAACACTGGTGCAGAAATACGAGCCCAATCTTTCCTTTTATATTTCATTCAATTTTCTCTAAAACGAAAAAAAGAAATTACATCGTTATCTATATTTTTCTTTTCTCTTATCTTTTTTTCCTCCCATCCAAACGCAACATTAATAACTTCCTCATCATGAACTTGAATAGCAATCAAACGATTAGTTGCTAGCCTTTTTATACTGATTTCATTTCATGCAGAAATAATAACACAAGGTATTCCAACTTTCTATGAAGTTATAACAAAATCCTTAGGAAAAAATAATCCACATAAACAACTGCAAGAATACTTTGAACATTCAATAAATACACGAACATTCAGAACACCTTTGTCAACAATCATTCTTCCATTGTCATAAATAATCATACAAATTCAGTAGAAAAGCTATTTCAAGGGAAAATACTTAATTAGAGTGTCAAAAGCATGGTATTTCTGAGGTTGCTATGCACATTCAAACTAGCAACACTGACAGATTTTTGTTTCTGTGAGCTGTGATTTGTGAGTTATAGAACTAAGATGAAATCACATTTTCCCTGACGAAAGAATTTGAAAAAAAAAAGCCGGAGCACCTTAATCGTGGGTTGTCGTATTGCAAAGGGTATTCAAAGGTTTTCGATGTCATTAATCATCAATATCCAAGTAGTAGACGCCGATCAACACAAGCCTGCAAATGGAAAGTTTGTAGAGAAGTTAACCTTCAGGTTCCTAGACCATAGCAAAAAGTCCTAAATTTTTAATTACTGTTTATGTTTTTGGTGTTACAGGAGCAGGACAGCAGCAAGCAAATTGAAAATACAATTTTCCTTGTTTTGACCATTTCAGAAAGCTGTTGGAGCACATTTACAACAAAAGTTATATTTCAAATTTCAGCAGCATATTACTGCAGATTTGCCAAGCACTCTGCGACACTCATTATAATACAAGTAAATGCATGTTTCTGTTTTCTGGTCATATTTGAGTCCCCAAATCAAGTGAAAGCTGTTTTCTGGTCACCTCTATAATCATTATGAAGTATCAAATAAAATAGGATTTTAAAGGTGGTTGATGTGCTGGGTCTTTACGAAGTAATCTGAAAAAGCATAATGCATTACTTCAAAGACAAACATTGGTAGCAAGTTTCAATTCCCTCACTTCAAAAATACCCTCACTTCAAACAGACACTATTTTTGTGTTTAGTTTCACGTTTGGATAGGATAAATCTGAACACATTTCAATACAACTAAAAGTAGCTTTTAAGTCTTAGATCCACGTTTAGCATGATTTGATTTATTTCCGAGCACACTTCGTTTGAGAAGTGGAATAAGCTGAATCGCTCATTCTTAAAATTCATTTGCAAGATATTCTTTTTGAAAAATTCTAGCAGCAACACTTCCTATCACACTCTTTCAAACACATCATTTGTTATTGACTAAAATGTAAAACAGTAATTTGGCCAATTTGGGAATAAGTTGCATTCAGTTACTTCCTCCAAGAATGCATTTCGGAGAAGTTTTACAATTTTTCTTCAGTTCTAAATGTGAAAAAATTGCACCAAACAAAATGCTTGATTTATACTATATCACTATATCAGTAACTTAACACCCCAAAATTAATTTTACTATTTTACTTGATAATAGAATAGTGGCCCAAATATCTAATTCCTTAAACATAGAATTGAAAAATCATATGCTTCTGTAGTAAGGATCCTAAAGATTCACCATAACTAGAAGAAAAAATACACATTAAATTAAGCAGTATGAATGCAGAACCCAAAACACAGTAGATAAGCACATGCAATTTTAAGGGCACGACAAACCTGAAGATAATGATAATGAGCATCGTTAAGTAAAACGCAAGTTTGACTATCCGAAATTTCTTCTCAGCATTAAGTGCCGTAAACACTTCAGTAACATCAATAAGATGCTGTCGTTTGGCATACCTGTATCATTGAAATGGAATCATACAAGCTCATAAACTAAACCCTGTATGGAAGTGAAATACCAAACAAAATATGTGCACAATAAATCATTCAACTCATTTTCTCATTATTGTAATTTATTTTCGATATTTATATCAACACAAAATATATTCACACTATTTACAGATACATAACACAATTCAGAAATCTTCAACACAATTCATAAGCTCATCTCATTGGCACAACCAATATGCAAGATATAACAAATAAAAACTCAGAACCAACAGAGTTTGTAGACTTTCATCTAATTTGAAGAGCAAGAATAACTCAACAGTTAAGAGAGAAGAAAAACGAAAACATGTTATCTGAGAGAAAGCAGTTTCAACCAAAATATTAAGATACTGATGGAAATAAGGACAATGGAGAGGATAAAACAAAATGTTAAAAGCTCTGGACTCTGGTCAGCGTAGTAGAAAACCACCATCCAACGTATTCCTTCCCTTCTCAATCTCCATGGTGAAAGAAAATTGTTAAATTTTGACAATAGCAACAAAAGGGCCTTGCTCAAGTAGCACCAAGTGGCACCAGCACCAGGTCTTACTACATGTTTGTTTACCAGTTGTTTGAATACAAATCACAACGATGTTCAACGGAAGCAACAATTCATTGCTTTTAGTGAAAGCACTTTGTGTGTGTTTGAGGCTGTGTTGGCAGCCCCCGAACTCACATTTGTGATTATCAACTGTTTTGCAGGGTTTTTTTACTTGTTATGGTTTAACTTCCTAAATTCTCAAACTTGATTATAGTTGAAGCGAATGTTGCTTTTGCAATTGGGTAACAATTTAACAAAGTAGTTTTTAGTTCAAACTTTCTGTTGACAAAATTGTTTCCAAACATAAATCAATTCACTTCAAACTCAGTTTTAACCAAAATCAATTCTACAATTAAGTTCATACAAAATCAATAATCAATTTTGTAACTGTTTAAACTCACTTAATCTTAGATCTCCTTTGTAACACACCCCACCCCTTCCCACAAAGGAAACATAAAATTACTTCAACCAATTCATAAGGCAAAGAACACATAATCTTTAGCAAAAACATCACACAATACACACACACATATATATATACACTTTGCACAGCACATTATTCAAATTCTTCTTGTAAAGTTTAACACTTACAGCATCGCATGATAGCAAGTAAGAGGAGCCATCAACAAAAACATGATCCAATGACCTGTGAAAAGGGAAATAGCACACAACAATCCCTGCGCAATGAACTCAGGAACTACGAAGTAATTAATCCGAGACGAAGCATCATATGGGTTGATATAGTCAGCTTCCAAGTCAGACAAAATCAAAACCTTCAAATAAAAATGAGATTTTTAGATTCATCGAAGCTAAAAAAACCTGAATCCCCTGTTTCTGTTTAGTCACATTGAAATTAAAAAACAAAACTTTGGGAGAGAAAAAGGGTTTAAATGGGAAGAAAGTGAAAAGTGAAATACCTGGTAGAAAGTGGAGGCCAAAAAGGCAATGTTGAGAGGGAAACAAATGAGAAGCCAATAGAGTAAATTCCAACCCATGAATCAACTTAGAAAAGAGAAAGATTGATTGGAGGAAGAGATTGAAACGATGAATCGGAGATTTAAAACTAATTGTATGAGATTTGTGAGAGTTGACAATTATTTGAGTTGTTGAGACTTCGGAGACGAACAAGGTGGTGAAAAGCCTCTCAAGTCTCAAGCTGTGTAGTGTACATTCACGGTTAGTACTTTGTGAGAGAGAAAGTACAGGTACTGTATTTGGAAGATTAAGCCCGATTGATTTCTCTTTTTAAAAATAATTTTTTGTTTTTAAAAATAAAAAATAAAAAATTTGTTTGATAATCGATTTTTAAAAAATAGTTTTCGGGAATTATTTTTATTTTTTAGTGTTTAAAAATCAAAATACAAAAATATTTAAAACATGTTTTGATTTTTAGTTTTAATTTTTTGAATTTACACACAAATTTATATTGAAAACCTCTCTTACTTTTTTAAAAATTATTTCTAAAATCTATTTTATAATATAATTTTTAAAAACTAAAAACAAAAATTATTTCAAACAAACTTTAAATCTAGAAATAATTTTGGATATCAGATTTGATTTGATTTCTTAAAATTATAATTTTAAGAAATAAACTGCAACAGACTTATCTTTTTATCCTATTAAATTGCAACAGACTTTGATTTTAAAGCTATCTATATTAGAAACGAATCTACGGTAAAAATGATTAGCGATGTCATATATTAACTATCAACCCTCGATTATTAAATCATTCTTTTCTATTTACATTATTTTTCAATATGGGGAAATTTTAGTCAAAGTATTTCTCCCTCTTATTAAAAAACGATAGTCTTTTTAAATTGTTTTACATATATTAAAAAGCCATTAACTATAGTAAAATTTTATAAATAATTGATTAGATTATTTTTATTTATAATTGGTAGATAATTGGTAGGTAACAATGATGGTGAAAAAATAATTATAATGTACATTCATTAGATAAGGATAGAATTAAAAAAAAAAAATATTAGTTGTATTTTGAAATTTGATAATAAAAATAGTTTTGAAACAAAAATTAAAATGCAAACTGATTATAATTTTTAAATGGTGGGATTATAAGATATTAAATAATTTTTTTTATTAAATTATGTATAGAAACCTTAAATAGTAAATCAAACAAAATAACTACCTTTGGTCCTTTTTATAAGACTGTCAATCAATCAGGTCCTTAAAGTTGACGATGAAGACTAGGCAAACTTGAGGACAATAATTTGGAGAGCCAAATTTACATAATCCAAGATGCATTTTATGGGGGAAAGCTGAATTAGTTTTTGGGCCATTTAACTTAGGTTTGATTAAATATTAAACAAAGCTCATTTTTAAGCTGAATTTTAGATATGTCTTTTAGTCTCACTTTGGATATTTTTAATGTAATTTTGAGCCACTAAGTCATTATGATACAGTGGAAGTTTATTCCTAAGCTTAATGTTAGTTAAAATTGTAATGAGAATTAATGTTTATTGGAATGTGGGAAAAAAGTTCAATGTGTGAACATTCCACTTAACCTATAAATTGAATCTTTTTGTAATGCAAACCAACAAGTTAAATTTGAATGAAATATGAGTTTTATCTAGCGCGAAAGCATTTATTTAGTTATTAAGCAAAGAACTAAATCTCTTCTTATCAATCTATGATTCTGGTGATCAAAATCTATGATTTATCACTCACCTTCTCATCTCTTTCTTCAGTATGACATCAATATCTTTTTCAAAAATGCAAATTCAAGACGATCCTTTTTCGAAAATGCATCAATGTCGGGTTATTCATAGATAAGGTGACACCTACGCAGGGCGGAGGCAGGGAGTACTCTCCCGCACCCCATCCCTGCACCACCTTCCCCCATTCCTATCCCTGCTCCCTGCCATGGGAGAGTTTTACCCCATCCTCGCTCCCCTGCAAGAAACCCAAACTTATACACATTTTTTAAAGGAAAAGAAAATTATAATTTCATTCTATTTTAATTTTGATAAATTTGTTTCATAGCATTAAAGTTCAAATCATGCAACATTAATAAAAATATACTTGCTAAATTTAAGGGAATATTTGTGTAAGTTGTAGGGTTTCATAGGAAAAGAATATATATATAAAAGTAACTTAGTGGGGATGCGATAATCCTCTGGGACGAAGAGTGTGATCTATATCTTTATCTCCAAATTTGTCGCATGAGAAATTTTGTTCCTATCCTCATTCTTACAAAAAGAAATTGCTCAAAATTTGGGGGCACATAATTCGAGAATTCATTTAAAGTAGTCTCTGCGAACATCCCCACATCTAGAGATAAATTGTCATCCTACTCGTACAGGGTTCAACATATTGAAAAGATGAATGCAGACATTGGTTAAAAATGAGGGGAAGATGAATTGGGGGTCATTTAAATCCGTCAATCATGAGAGCGTATGTCTACAAAGGTTTAAATAAATATATATAAAAAAATTGTGGAGCTTATTACAACTTCAAAAATAAGAGGAAGATAAACAATAAATAAACATTAGTTAAAGTTAATGAGAATAAGAGCAAAATAATACTATTATATAAATTGATTTTTTTTTTCAATTAAACCAAACAATACTATTTTTTCCCCTTCTTCTCTCAATCTCTCTCCACACTTCATTTCTTTGCATTTATCTCATAAATCAAACATAGGCATATTGACGAAATAGGTATTGCGGTGCTAAAATTAGTTCAGAGTAGAATAAATTTTTAGTAAAATTAATTATGAAGTAAAATTATTTACCTTTAAAAACATGAGATTAGAAAATTAATTATTTCAGAGAACGATGTTTAAATATTTTAATCAAAATTATTTTTATAATGTAAATATGATGTACAATTAATTTTGAGTGTGTTTGTGTTGATATTTTCAACATGATTTCAGTTCCAAAATCATGTTAAAACAAAAAAAATCACGTTTGAAGACGATTTTTCGCATTCAAACAAGTTAAATGTGAACACAATTTTGTTAACCTATAAATTCAATGAATCCACACTCACGAAATGTCAATCCAACACACACTATAAAAACACTAGAAGGAACTAAAAAAAATACTCTCTCTTGTCTTAAATGTAGTCACATTCTAAAAAGGTTTTTTGTTCAAAATATAGTAAGTCATCACTAATTGTTGCATTAATTAAAAAATTCCAATTTTACCAAGCATTTTTAATGTTAGTATTAGTTGTAATTGAAAGTTTATTAATAGCTATGTATTTCCCATGCAACAAAGAGGTAGAGAAAGTGTCTGGAAAAAGATAAAGAAGCATTTATTAGGATATTGGTGGAGTTTCTTGAATGTGTATTTCTTTAGGGGTATAATTGAAAAAAAAAACTTTATTTTGAGATATATTTAATGAAATAACTTCCATTTTTCGGTATCGAAAATTCGGTTGAAAGTGACCTACATTTTAGACCGGAGAGAGTACTTCTCAAAAAACATAACATTTTTATTAGAATCAGTTATACTTTAAGGTAGCGTTTGACACACGTATTTGAATAGAACAAGACATTGTATATTGTTTTCCGTTTGGTACATCAGTCAAGAGAAACGGAAAGGACACTGGAGGAAATGAACGGGACAGATTAGTTCTATTGAAAATGGTGGAACGGAAGAGAATAGAATAGAACACACACAGAAGAATTATCATTATTTTCATAGCGTCATTTTTTATTAACAAAATAATATATATTTAAATTCCTTAAATCTTATATTATTTTTTTTACCACAATTTTTTTTTTAAAAATTTACATAATAAAAATATATTCAACATAATATATTTAATAATTATTTTAAAAAATATATTTAATAATTGTATTTATTGAGATAAGTTTGTAGTTAATAATTTATTTTTTCATAAAATATTAATATAAAAATTAATATATTTTAAAATTATTGTTTAGTATACCAATATTTTTTTAAAAAGAAATTAAAAAATATACTATTTTATTTTTCCTTTAATTTTCTATATTTTAATCTGCAAATTGGTCTTGTTCTATTCCATAGTTATCGAACATAATACACAATTCTATTATGTTCTCTTCTATACAGTTATTAAATGCTACCTAAATTGTCAAACCAAAGTATGGACTAAGAAAGAGAAGACGAGGAAGGAACATTTATTGTGTTTTGTCTAGATTTAAGTGGAATAAGAAGTGAAAAACGCACTAAACGAAAAAAATATCAATGATTGAAATTATTACTCCCTCCATTTCTTTTTATCTGTCGTAATTTTGAAAATCACACGCATTAAGAAATATAATTAATAGTTTTATTTTTGTAAAAATTATCAAGTAATTCTCTTTTATACCCTTATTGGTCTTTGAAATTATTAATTATCCGCTAGATGATGAATGTGTAAAATAATAAATGAATAAAGATATAATAGGAAAATGAGCAATAAATACTTTCTCGAATTTTTAAAGTGACAAATAAAAAAAAAACTTTTTTTTTAAATTACGATAGTTAAAAAGGAATGAAAAAAGTAGTATACAAAAACTAAAGTCAACCAATATAAATAATAAATATTTTTAATTTTAGTCAAAAATAATTTTAATCAAAATAAAATTTAAAATAGTAAACCCTTAAATTAGTCCATGAGATTGTAGTTGTCATGCAGATAAGTCCTGTGATTTTAAAAACCTCAAAATAGTTCATGACTTTGTGAAACGACATGCATTTAATTTCTTTTACCTATTAAACGATATTAAAAAAAAACTAAATAAAAAAAGACTAAAATGAATGACTTTTTTGTAAAACCAAAGACTAATTTAAATATTTCATAATCTTAAGAACTAATCTATATGACACCTATATTTTCTAGGACTAATTTAAAGGTTTACTCAAATTTAAAAGAAACATGACCTTAATCAATTTTAAGAAGAACACTAAAGGAAGGAACATTTAATGAATTTTAAGAAGAAAACTAGAAACGAAGGAATTTTTGGACATTGAGCGCGACAGTAATTTTGTCCATAACAGAATATTTGGTGATGCGTTTATGTTCTGTTTCACTCTTTTTTCTACCGTATATTTATGTTCTTTTATTTAATGGAGCTTTTGTTTCGAGTTTAAAAATATATTTTTGGATATTTTATTTTCAGGAATATATTTTTAGTAATATTTATTTTTAGGCATTTTAAACAAGTTGTTTGGTTTTTAATTTTCATTCCTAGCAATCTTTTGAAAAAATTTAATAAAATTTAAAATCTATTTGATTTATAATAATGTTACATATAATAATATGAAAATATTTTTATTGCATATAATATTATTTATTTATTTTAATTATTTAATAAATAAAAAAGTAAAATATAACTAGTAAATGGACAATAATATAATGCAATTATATAGATTAAGAATATATATAATGAATTAGATACATAACATTGACAATTTAGAGGCGTTAGCTTCGAAGAATAAAAAATATTTTCAAGCATCTTATTTTTGATAATTTGTATATTTATAAAAATGTGTATTTTTTAGCATTTTATAAGATAGTGTTTGATAAAATCCAAAAAATAAAAATAAAAAAGTGGTAGTTACAAATAAAATATAAAATAACTACGTATATTCCCATAGGAAAGTAACTTACTCATCTTTCACCACGGGAATTGAGATTATAAAAAATATAAAGGAAAAATATTCCCGAAAATAAATGATGCATGAGAATCTTTTTTTAAACTTTGAAACAAACATGAGAATCTTACATTCTCAAGAATATTTTTTCTAAACCTCAAAAGAAACGCTCCTAAATATTTTGTTATATCTCCATTTATAAGTGTGGGAATTTATGTGTGGGAATTTAATTGACAGTTAATAAAAATGTAGTGACATTTTGTAGTTATTTGTTTTGTACAAATTCATCTTAAAAAAAAGAATAAAAATGCCCAAATGTACCAAATATCCAATCTTTTTACTATGTTTTAATTTAATGTGTGTATTTACTGTATATTTACCAAACACTACCAATAAAACAACCAAAATCAGGTCCATACTATTACCATCACATATATTTCTCTCCTACCACACATATCATTATACTAGGGTGTGTGGTGCCGTGAGAAAAACATGTGGTGAGAAAAGTGTTGTCCCCAAAACCAATTTCACAACCTTTTGTTTTCTTTTTTGTTGTTGCTTGGACACAAGTCTTAAATAAGTGTTTTACACTTTTACTATCATGTAGGGTAAGAACATGGGTGCCACTAAAGACACCACACCTTTCTCAAAACGCACCACACATGACCTATTTTTTTTCCAAAAATGCCCTCTGACTGGATATTAATATCCGGGCGAAAACGGATATTAATATCCGGGTGACACCGGATATTAATTTCTGGTTCGCTATTTAATAGTCTATCAGGTACCAACCGGATATTAATTTCCGGGCGTATCCGGATAAGATTATCCGGTTTACTGGAATACTTTAAAATGCGTCTAAGGACCAGAATCCTTATTTTTTTACTTCCAAAACCAAATCACTCACCACATAACCACTCACCAACATCAACAAACCACTTGAAATTGCTATTGTTTCACCTTGATACATCTATTATACCAAATGTAAGTTTTTTATTTTGTATGTTCATGTTTATTATGTTTTATTTAAGTTAGTTGACTGAAAATACGGTGTTTAACTAATTTTGATCTAACCGGATATGATTATCCGGTTCCAACCATACATTAATATCCGGTTCGAACCATACATTATTATCCGGTTCTGACCATACATTAATATCCGGTTCGGACCATATATTAATATCCGGTTGAGGCTAAATCGTATATTTAATTATTATTATATTGTATAATTGAAATTTTAGTAATATGTTAGCTAAATGTCTCAAAAAACTTTATTTTTTCAGAGTTATGGATGAATTATTGGAATCAGTACAAGGAACCACGAAAGATGAATATTTTGATTACAAAGAGTATTTTGAAACTAAGCAGGTAAATGTCACTTCGAGCTAAATGTGTTGTTGGTTTTTTATTGTGATTAAATGTTAATACTATTGTAATTTTTTAGATTTTTCCTACTCGGGAGGATTTGATACATTGGGCGCAAGAAGTTGGCAAGACTATTGGTTTTGTTATTGTTACATGTAGATCAGATAAGGGTGGTGCAGGTGGGAATAGGAGAGAATTTGTGACTCTTGGGTGTGAAAGAAGTGGAAAGTACAGAGAATGTGGAAAGCAACTTAAACGGGAAGTCACAAGAAATGTGAATGTCCTTTCAGACTTAGAGGAAGACCCCATGCTAATGAAGGATGGATACTTATTGTGATATGTGGCAAACACAACCATGAGAGAGTAGTCACCTTGATAGGTCATCCATACCCTGGGCGCCTTAAACCGATTGAGAAGACCGTAGTGGCAGACATGACAAAGAACAACGTCAAGCCTGGTAGTATATTGCTTGCACTAAAAGAGCATGATCCTGACAATGTGAGTACCATTCAGACTATATACAATGAATGGTATTCATATCGCAAGTCAATTAGGGGGCCTCGGACAGAGATGCAACAATTGATGCTAATGCTAGAGTCTCACAAGTATGTCCATTTTCATAGAAAGGATACGTCTGATAATATTGTTCAGGACATCTTTTGGGCTCATGAAGGTTCGGTAAAGTTATTTCATACATTTTCTACTGTTGTGATCCTTGATGCTACCTATAAAACTAATAGGTATAAGTTGCCTTTACTTGAAATGGTTGGGGTTACATCAACAGATATTACATACTCAATTGCATTTGCTTACATGGAGTCTGAACGTGGTGATAATTATGTTTGGGCTTTAAGTTGTCTAAAAATCTTCATTGTGAATGAAAATGGGCAACCGAAAGTTTTTGTTACTGAATGAAGTTTTTCCACAATCAAAGCACTTGTTATGCCAATTCCACATAGACAAAAATGTGCAGGCAAAGTGTAAGGTCCTAGTCCACAACAAAGATTGTTGGGATATGATTTTTAATGTGTGGAATTTTGTTGTTGAGTCCCCAACGGAAGAAGATTATAACAAACGTGTGTCATATTTCGAACTCGTTTGTAAAGAGTTTAAACCATTCTTTGAGTACTGTATGAAGACTTGGTTAACTCCACATAAGGAATGTTTCGTGGATGCATGGGTCGACAAAGTCATGCACCTTGGAAACACAACAACTAACAGGTTAGTGTTGATGCACAGTTAATGTATTAATTAGAAAATTACTTTTTATGGCTTGGTTTGTTAATGAAACCATTTTTTACTTGCAGGGTTGAAGGTGCTCATGCTAAGCTGAAGAAGTTATTGAAACATAGTCAAGGTGACTTCAACATGTGTTGGGATAGCATGAATGACCTCATTGAGTTGCAACAAATTAATATTCAAAGATCATTTGAACAAAGTGTAATTATCAAAGGACATAGGCATAACATGAAGTTATTGAGCAAGCTTCGTGGAGTTGTATCTACGACTTGTTTGGACTTGATTCACGAACAATGGGAAAGAAGCAAGAAAATTGGCACTGACAAGAGTGCGTGTCGATGTGTTGTTCGTAATACACATGGGATACCTTGTGCATGCAGAGTTGCTTACTGGGAAACACATTTCTCATGGATCCCCATAGACGAGATACATGATCATTGGAAAAAGTTAGATGTTGTTTCAGATGCTAACACACAGGTGGATGCATCAGACTGTTCATCTTCAATGCGTAATGCAATTGAAGCTTTGTGGTCTTGGTTTTTCCAACTTGATATTACAGGTCAGAATGCACTTGTACTCAAAGTGAATGAGCTTGCTCATCCAGACACTACTTCCTTGTGTCCCCCTATGCATAGGGTGGTTAAAAAAGAGGGGCTGAAAGGCAAGGCACTGAAGAAACAAATGTCAACAAAGCGTGATCCATCATACTTTGAGATCATCAACTCTCAGGTGGAAAGCAATCCGTCAGTTGATGCACCAATTCGGGTTCCTAAGGGTAAGCGGAAGAAGCAATTGATATATTCCGATGACATACCATCTGACTTTATCCAGTATATAGATGACATCACAAATGTCGTAGCAGATGGAAATTGTGGCTATCGCGTTGTAGCATCTTATGTTGGTCAAGGTGAGCAAGATTGGTCTTTGGTTCGTATTCAATGTTATCAAGAAATGCTCTCACGCCAATGGTTGTATACTGAGATGTTTGGGAGTGCCAATTTCAGTTTAATTTTAAACTCTATTTTGGTTGATACTATCACTGGGACACAACCAATGTCCAAGTGGATGATTGTTGATTTGCTGGGTTATGTCTAGCTACGTTATATCAGAGACCACTTGTATTAGTGTCGAATTTAGGAAGTGCAACCTTTTTTCCACTCATTGGAGGTGTGGTATCACAAGACTTGATGGGCATAGCCTTCGTCCAAAGGTGTCACTTCGTTAAAGTAAGTAGTTTGATTGTCAAATTAACATAAAGATATATGATATTATGATTCTCATTATGTGTTGTTTATAATTTTTGTAGGTCAACCTCAAGTTTGATTGTCCGTTGCCGCCTATTGCGCCACAATGGCAACGGTATTGTGATCCAGCTGCAAATGCATGGATGGAACACTACAGGTGTCGGCTTGAAGCATATCCTCAAAAGAAATCGACGAGTCGTCATGTTCAAACAGCATTTGTGTCACTAGATGATGATTGACTGTATTTTATTAGTGACTAGTTAATGTGTTTTATTTGTATAAACTATGATTGCCATTAGTGGTGTCACTTAATTTTCAAACAATGCTCATTATATCAAGAAATATAACATACATACATAAAAATATAACATAAGTACCAATCAGTCATAAGTATAACATACAGACATAAAAATATAACATAAGTACCAATCACTCATAGAGACATATAAATATAACTAATACATGTCAATACACATACAAATAGTGCCTAATCAACTAACTAGATGGATCCTCACCCCCATCCATCCTCCTACGGTGCCTTCTCCTATATCCGTCGCTAGGACGAGTCGTCACCAATGTGCGTATCCTCTGCAGGCGCTCGTCAACGACATCACCCAAGTTGAGCATAAGCAGCTCATGGGCAATGTCATTGACCTCCTCTAGGATCTCAATATATGTCTCCTCATGACCATGGCCATCGGGCTCAGAATCAACGTGGTCCTCATGCTTATGACCCTGTTGAAGTACATGCTCCTCGTATGCAGCAGGCGTCATGTACGGATGTGACACCTGTATATACCAAGCTCGGTAGCCCTCCACGCACTCTCCAGGATCGACACCAACCGGAGTCAACTCTATCTCCTCCAAAACATGCTCCTCCCACTGAGCCCACATCTCGTCAACAACCTCTGGAGTCACAAATATCGGTGGAGGGGGAGGAATATACTGCACGTACCCAAACTGTCGCAACACCCTCTCCGGAAGATACCGCACTGGAGTGGAGAAACAACGGATGAAACCGTTGTATAATGCACGCTCCTCGAATGGATGATGCTGTCGATGGTCATCGAAGGGGGTCCAACGAACATGGCCAACTGTAAGTCCATCAAGGCTACTGCGGTAAGGGCTGACGTTCCCACACGACCGTGGGTCCCACCTAGCCATGCGTGGCGTCGTAGGGTCATACTCGCGAGCCTCCCGACCCTCGATCTGCGTGAAATACTCATATGCCCATGCCTATACAATAAAATTATGTTAATTACATAATTTAACAGAAAATATAAGGTAAATAATTACAAACACAACATATTTTACCTGCATCACACCTAAGCTCCTAGATATCTGTCGACATTTGTGCAACCTAGCCTTTGACAGCTGGTCATACAAATGAGCCAACAGAATCACTCCCCAGGCAAATCTCGAGACCCTCCGCAGATCAACGAGATATGTCAAGTATGCAACTGGCACAGATGTCCAGCTCTTGTCCGGAAGGACCATCCACCCGATCACCAGCAGGAGATATGTTCGTCCAGCCATGACTCTGCTCGCAGCATCCTCTCGAACTCATCGATCCTCACATATCTTCTTCAGTTTCTCAAAAGAAATGTTCGGACCTTTCTGAAGCACCACCTCCTCTTGAGCCTCTGCTGGAGACATCCCTAGATACTCAACCAACACTGAAGGTGCCATGGCACTCGTAAGTCGTGGCGGCGTCTGGAACTCCCCATCAATCCTCAGATGGGTTAATGCTGCGACATCGTTCAAAGTGATCGTCATCTCCCCCACCGGGAGATGGAAGGACGATGTCTCGTGATGCCATCTCTCAGATAAAGCAACAATAATACCCTTGTCGATGATCGAGTACGTGCAGAACATCAGCGAGGATAAACCTAAGTCGCGTAACACTGAACGTATGTAGTCGTCTGGAGGCAAATACGCTATCCATTTGCTCCCATGACTAACGGCCTTCATCTCTGGCCTCTTACCCTGAAAACACAAAATAATTAATTATAAAATAGAAAACAATTAATTAGAAAAGATAAAACATTTAATTAGAAAATAATTAATTATAAAAAAATTAATTAAATTAACATATTATTGTAAATAACATTATAATCAAAATTACCTTGTTGTTCCAAACATATGACCCTCATGCTGGTCATATGTAATGAGCAGTGACAATTCATCTGGACCCCCGAGATATGCAGTCAGACATCCCTGACTTTGCTGTCCAACATCAGCAGCTACATCGTCCTACATAACACCATGCTCAATGTCTCCTACAATCGGCACATCGGGCTCACCTACTGGCCCAGTAACGACCGCACGACCACGACCACGACCCCGTCCACGCTGTGATGTAGCATCCTGACCCCGTCGAGCACGTGCAGATGCAGTGGTGTGATCTGGGTTCACCATCTCTACAAAAATTATAATTAATATAAATAAAGACAATTAAATTAATACAAACCTTAAATAACTTATAATAAAAAAATTCATTATCAAAATAAAGGCAAATAATTAAATATAATACAATTATATATCCTAATATCCTAGAAAAGAAAAATAAATTATAATACAATTAAATATAATAATAATATAATACAATTATAAAGACAAAAATTATAATTTTGAAAAAAATTACTAACCGGATGTTAATATCCGGTTAAAAACGGAAATTAATATCCGGATGTAACCGGAAAATCCAATCCGGTCAAAACCGAAAAATAATATCCGGTTAGAACCGGATAATCATTTCCGGTTGCGCTTATTACGCGCAAATTACAGAAGGTTCACAGAAATCAAGCAAAAATCAACCAAAACAAACCAAATCATACGAAAAACTAACCTTTTTTCCGGCGATTAATAGTTGAAAATCTCGTAGATTCAGTCCTTTTGATGGATTTGTGCACCTTAGAGTGATTGCTCAAGGTTGGATATCTGTTTCAGATTTGAAATGTGATTTTCCGGATATGTTTTTCCGGTTTTATGTGTGTGGTGTTGTTAAATAGCGAACCGGAAATTAATATCCGGTGTCGCCCGAATATTAATATCCGGTCAGAGGGCATTTTTGGAAAAAAAATAGGCCATGTATGGTGCGTTTTGAGAAAGGTGTGGTGTCTTTAATGACACCCTAAGAAGATGTGAGGAAATGTATGGTATAAGATTTAATCCTTAGTATTATAATTTTCTTATAATAAAATTGAAAAATATTTTACTATACCTTTCTATCTATTCATTTAAAAATAAAAAGTATTATTATTTATCTATTTATTTATATTTTTAAAATAAAAATTAAATATAATGAGTAATGTTATATATTTTTTTAAGAAATAGATTTGATATTGTAACACTATCATGTTATAGTACATCTTAGCTTTTTATTTTTTACTTTGAAAAAAAATAATAAAATAAAAAGTATGTTGTTGTTAGAACCTGAACAGTAGCTGCGGTAACAGAAATAAATCTGGATCCATTTTTCTATTTATCTTTTTATATATTTTTTATTTTCTTTTAAAATAAACATTAACTGAAAAAAATAAATATATGTGTATTTTGAAACTATAAAATAAATTAAATACATTCCTTATTTAATAAAATATATAAGAATATCTAGTAGTAAAAGATTTATTAGAGTTATTTCTAAAATGAAGAAAGAAGCCTATGGTCAGAAGAAAAATTCAAACAGCACTGCAGCACTAGCACCGGCACCTCGAGAACTAAACCAATTTCAAAAAACAAACACAACAGTCCAGCACCCTCTTCTGCTTCTCTTCTCTTCTCTGCTCTGCTCTGTACTCTTCTTCTTCTTCTTCGCAATGCAACTCCTCGTTGCCAAACAAATCAACATTTCACACTACCCACCACTAATCATTCATTAGCATCGGTTTTATACCATCAATGGCAGCACCAATGCACCTTCTTCTTCTTCTTCCTCTTCTTCTTTCCTTCCTCCTTTCTCCCTCCACCTCCCTCAACTCCGACGGTCTCTCTCTCCTAGCTCTTAAATCCGCTGTAGAATCTGACCCCACCGGCATCCTCACCACCTGGTCCGACACCGACTCCACCCCCTGCCGGTGGCCAGGCGTAGTCTGCACCGGCAACCGTGTCACCCAACTTTCCCTCCCAAACAAATCCCTCTCCGGTTACCTCCCTTCCGAACTCGGCTTCCTCACTTCCCTCAAAAGACTTTCTCTCCCACACAACAACTTCTCTAATTCCATCCCTCCCCGTCTCTTCAACGCCACCAGCCTCGTTATCCTCGACCTCTCCCATAACTCCCTCTCCGGTCCCCTCCCCACCGAAATCGCCACCCTCAAATCGCTTTGCCATTTGGACTTATCCTCCAATTCCCTCAACGGTTCCATCCCCGAATCGCTCTCTGAACTTACCTCTCTCGTTGGAACCCTCAACCTCTCGTATAACCACTTCTCCGGCGGGATACCGGCGTCTCTCGGTAACCTCCCAGTGATAGTAAGCCTTGACCTCCGTAACAACAACCTCGCCGGAAAAATCCCTCAGGTGGGGTCCATTCTCAACCAGGGTCCCACCGCTTTCTCAGGTAACCCTGGCCTCTGTGGTTTCCCTTTGCAGAACGCGTGTGCAGAAGCTGAGAAACCCGGCATTGTCACGAGCTCTGAGTATTACCCTCAGAACCCTAAATCCCTGAAAAATGAACAAGCAAAAGTTAATCAGCGCGGTGGAGGATCCGTCGCGATTCTCGTTATCTCCGGCCTCGCCGTGACGGTTCTGGCGGTCTCCTTGCTGCTATGGCTGTTCCGGAAACGGTGGAGCAATGAGGGTAAAATGGGAAACCAAAAGTTGGGGAATGAGGGCGCGGAAGGGGAAGGGCAACAAGGTAAATTCGTGGTTTTGGATGAAGGGTTTAATTTGGAGTTGGAGGATTTACTTAGAGCTTCTGCGTATGTTATTGGGAAGAGCAGGAGTGGAATTGTGTATAAAGTGGTTGGTGTTGGGAAGGGGTCGTCCACGGCGGCGACGGTGGTGGCTGTACGGCGGCTCAGCGAAAGTGATACCACGTGGCGGTTGAAAGAGTTTGAATCTGAGGTGGAGGCTATTGCGAGGGTTCGTCACCCCAATGTTGTTCCGTTGAGAGCTTATTACTATGCACATGATGAGAAATTGCTAATCACTGATTTCATCCGTAATGGAAGCTTGCACACCGCATTACATGGTATCAATTCTTTTTCTTTCGTCATTAAACTAACTCCGCAATCTTAAATTTGGATTAGTTTAATTAGAATAATTTTTATATGAAGTTTAGGACTAATACCAATGATTTTACAAAATTACGAACTAAAATAGTTTCTATTAAATCAGAGACTAAAATGACAATCATATACTATCCAAACCACTGACGTGTAGGTTTACTCAGTTTTTTGCTTGGTTAAGTTTCTTGCCTGGCTTAATGGCTAATGCCTATGCTTAAGCTATGAGCTTAGTGTTGGTTTGGTTTTGGTAAGTACTAAGTAGCAGCATGCTACTTTTTATGAATATGCAACCTTGCGTTGATGATGTCCACCATGTGATGAGTTCAAATTCTAGTTTTTACTTTCAAAAGGCAATAATTTCACCATGTGATTGACACCATGATGATTGTACTGCTGCATATACAGGAGGTGGTGGATGAATAACGCTTTCACCTGTTGCTACTTTCACATGTGGTTTTCTTTCCATGTCTTTTTGATAGTGTTTCATAGTCGCACTACATATTTTATTTTGAAAACTCAAATACCCTTTTCTGTATCTTTTGCTCGTGATATGTGATAACCTTTGGTATCTTAGTTAGTGTCCTGTATTTCCTGACCCCCTTTTGTTGGATTCATAGTGGCTTTAATCGAATTCAGCCAAAGTATCTTGTGTGGTCCTACCTTGTGTGATAGTGATACCTGCAAAAAAATTACTTTTTGTTTTTTTTTTTCTGACCCCATTTGGGTGATTGAAAACCCCATGGTCCCAACGCAATCATGGCCGTTTCTTTGTGATCTGTTTCGGTATATCGTGCGCAACTGGCGATCATTGTCTTCTAGTAATTCCAGGTTTCATCCATGGGAGTTCTTTTATGCACTGTTTGTGGGCTGGTGGTCCTCTAAGTATCAAGATATTTGTTCTTATGCTCTGGTGTATTTTGAACATTCTATGTATGAAGTCACCTCTAGCAAATTTAAGAGTCAACCCACATACGAGTCCACTGAAATTTCAAAAACTCCAAATTAGTCCTTGAGGTTTTAAAATCCCTAAATTAATTATTGAGTTTGCAAAACGACTTTTATTTTAGTCCTTTTGGAGGACTGATTTGTGTGTTTAATCCAAATTTGATGGTTAACTGTATGGATTTGTAGTAACTCTGCTACACGTGTAAGTGACATTTATGGTACACAAGTTGAATTATGAAAGGGAGAAATCAATGGTAGAAGAGGTTGATGTGACATCAAAATTGACATTTACTTTATTTTATTAATAAACCAAACCAATGCTTGAGGGGGTATGGTGCACTCATGCACAAGTTTTTTTTGTTGTGCATGTGAAACTTCACCCTTGTTACATGTGTAGTGTTGTTGGGGTGAGGTCATTGGTATCTCTAGCTCTTTAACATGAAAACCTCTTGTGATTATGAATGTTCTAGTTCTCATTTTTTGCTCTCATGGAATTTGAATTAAAATAAAACTCTGCTGCCAGTGCTTGTGAAGTCAGTTTCAGTTTCTCCTTATAATTGGTGTTTATTTTATGGTTTTAGGTGGGCCTGCCAATACATTGCCACCATTATCATGGGCAGCGAGGTTGAGAATTGCTCAAGAAGCAGCAAGGGGCTTGATGTACATACATGAGTTTAGTGGACGCAAATACATCCATGGAAACCTCAAATCAACAAAAATCTTACTGGACGACGATCTCCGTCCTTACGTATCTGGTTTTGGTCTAAATCGTCTCTGTTTCGGCACCTCAAAGCCTACCACATTGGCAGCAAAACGGCACAATTGCAATTTGAACCAATCTTCTGTAACCTCTTCAATAGGTTCAAAAATTGCAGCTTCCTCTAACTACTACTTAGCACCCGAGGTTCGAGTTGCTGGTGGCAAGTTGACGCAAAAGTGCGATGTATATTCTTTTGGCATAGTGCTTTTAGAACTTTTGACTGGTAGGCTTCCTGATTTAGGACCAGAAAATGATGATAAAATGCTAGAGAGTTTTGTGAGGAAAGCATTCAAGGAAGAAAAGCCTTTGTCTGAGATTATAGACCCAGCACTTGTTCCAGAGGTTCATGCTAAGAAACAGGTTATTGCTGCATTTCATCTTGCTCTGAACTGCACTGAACTTGATGCAGAATTGCGGCCTAGAATGAAAACCGTGTCCGAGAGCCTTGATCGGATCAAAACACAGTGAAAAAGAACAAGAGGAAACCTTGTAAAGTTTAGGTTCTTTTGGCTGACTCTTGTTTCTTTTTTTTTTTTTTTAAGGTAGTTATGCATGTTGATTTTGTAACTTAGGCGCAACTACATGTATCTTTTTGTTTGATGTCCGAATGAAAAAAATTTCTCTGCATCTTCATGACCCAGTTAATTGATAGTTGTTATGAATGTTATTCTAATTTTTTTTCCAACTATGAAACCGTTTGTTTACACTTTTACTATCAGAGAAAGTACTTTTAAAAATGTAAGAAATTTTTATTTCTATCAGATTTACGTTGAGATCTGAAATTACTATAAATAAAAGTATTTTTGAAAAAAAAGTTGAAGGACCCAAAGAGGCACCAGTGCACTACAATCAAGTGCAGATTAGAGTACGTTTTTTTCATCTATTATCACTGTTAATGTAGAATGATGATCCAAGAAAACAAGAAAAGATGAGAAGTTGGATGATGGCTGTGACAAAAAGAGGATCTATAATATTATTGATAGAGTAGCAGTTAGATAATTTATAATTTTTAAAAATTAATAAGAGTAATTTTGAAAATAAATTATTGATAGTTAATTTTTTTATAGTCAAAAGTTATCTTAAATAATTTTTTAAAATTTGTTATAAAAGTTAAAATTTCAAAGTTAAAAACTTTAATTTTATTATTATTAAACTATTTTATAATTTTTTAAAAAATTATAACCTTCTAAAAAAGTTATAATTTCGAGTTATCAAACATAGCTAAGTTGTTAACACAAAAAAAACATACCTAAGTCAGAAAATGTTCATAAGTGCTTTCAGTTACTCCAACCAAAATGGAAAAATACAATCAATTATTGATTTCTCTTGTCCTTGTTTTAAGATTTTTATTATTTATTTACTATAAGAAGTCCGCAAATTAAGTAACTTATGAAAAAGGACAACAAAAAGCAATAATTGATGTTCATTTTTGCAAAGCATTATATAAATTTTATAAATCATTAATTTATTATTTTTTCTTTACTTGCCATTGTTAAATATTTGGTGGTTCCACACCTTTAAAATTTAAAATCACACCTTTATTTTCCCCTAAAATTATCTCTCAATCAAATTTTAAAATATGATTAGGAAAAATTTTCGTTCAAAAATTCTAGAATATGGTCACAAAAAACTTTCATTTAGATTCTAGAATATAAAACTAAAATTAAAAAAATTCTAGAATAATGTCACATAACTAACACTAGGAGTCTATTTAGTGGACAAAATAAGATAAGGGTAGATAGGATAAGAATGCAGGAGAAGAGTAGGATATGATAAGAGTTAAATAAACTCTTATCTTATCAAATGTTTGTTGTGTCTATAAGATATCAAAGTGGATAGTGTTCATTATATTTATACTTCAATTATATTATAATAGAATATGAACTAAATCATATGCAAATAAAAAGAATATATAATTATTAAATCATAAAAATTATATCGCAAATAAAATAATATTTGTAAAATTAGATAAACTACGTGGAATAAGAAAATGAAAAATTCATATATTAATTTTTCTAACAATCCATTCAGAGTAATTTTTTATTTTTAATTTTATATTTTCAATTTTATTATTTTAATTTAAACTTCAAGAACTATTACAAATTATATATATATATATATATCATAATATAATAATAATAATAATAATAATAATAATAATAATTATTATTATTATTATTATTATTATTTATAAAAAAATGTTAATTAAGGGTAAAGTGAAAAATAAAAATTCTAATCATATTCTACTAATCTCTAACTCAACTCTTTCTTTAGGATATGATACACTGTCCTATCTGGATCTATTTATCTTAGTCACCAAACACATCTTAAAACTACAAGATTATAAAATATGGTCACCTAACAATCATACTACACCATACTCCCTCCGTTACGAAATATAAGCAAATTTTTGAAAAGTTCTATGTTATTTTTTATAAGCAAGTGTAACTATTTTGATCACACTAAATTAAATTATACCTAAAATGTCCTTATTTATTTCACTTCTTATTTCCTATAATTTATTAATTTGGCTAGGAGAGAGAAGAGACTTTCTACTTCCCCATAGTAGTGTTAAATTCTCAGTGGTTGAAAGTTAAAACCACACTAAAAGAGATTTAATAATTAAGGGTAAATTAGGAAATAAACATACTTTTTATTTTATTTCAACAAAATTTAATAAATTTAACTAATTTTCTTAAAGGGTGTGCGGTAAGTATATTTTTTTTTCTTATATTTTATAAATTTGATAAGCGAGAGGTTTATAATGTCCATATTCTATAATCCGAGCAAAAAGTTTTTTGGAAAGAAAGTAGAGTCGTGCGGTGCGTTTAGAAATATATATGGCACAGATAGTAGTCATAAATACTTTAACTATTTTTATGAAATAATCAATAGTCTATAGGATTTACGCCACATAATTTTGAAAATGTACCATTTTTTTTTATCACCAATTGATTTTTTTTTAACTCTAGGATTGATGATTCAAAAAAAATGAGACCCTTTTTTTTTGGACAAGAAGATGATGCCCATTTTAAATTGTGTGGTGCCAATCCAATTAACTGGGGTTCTTCGTTTATGTAATTATTTGAAGACTTGAATTTGATCGTGACAAAACACATATCTTGACCAAAAACATACAAAAAGATCTTAATAAAAAAAATCATATTTGACTATAAAAATGTTTTTAGATTTATGCTATAAAATTTGCTGGATAGATCAACTATATCTATTATCGTTTGACGTAAAAAAGGGTTATGATTTATTTTATAACTTGTACATTCACAATCAATTCAAAGATTTTTTTTTGTTTGAATTAGTTTTTTTTTTTTGTTGGAATTGATTATAAGTTGTATGGGAGGTTGTAGGAGCAATATTTCTAAGAAAAAAAATGGTGGATGGGATTAACACTATCCTTATTGGGAGTGACACTATCCTTTTTAGTATATAAATTTATGATTCTTACATATAAAAAGGATGGTGTCACTTCCAATAAAGATGGGGCTAATCCCATCCTCTAAAAAAATGAGCAGAAAGATAAGAAAAAAACTGAAAAAAAGAGAGAGAAATTATTGTTTTACTTTTAAAATTGAATGTTCACGCCTAGTCTTAGCCTCATAGGGTTCAGAAAGAAAGAGACAATACACTTTTTATATGTAAAAAACCTATTTTGATAGTGAGTTAAATTCTTTTATTAGGAGTGCATCAAGTGTATATATGTGTTGTGTTTGGCGAGAAAATTTGTTATTTATCATTTATCATTCATACAGAAGGATCTTTGACATTATTAGAGCTAAGACCTTTAGTATTGACTGCTCGTAGTTTGGTTAGCCTGACCTATTAGCTTGTTGGTGGACCAGTCGGCCGAGAAGTAATCTCCTTAGTTGGTTTTTGATAAGTTTTGCTATTATTATCATTATTATGAATGGAGCTAAAAGCCCAGAAAGAAAACAAAATCAGGGGACAAACCTAGGGAAAAAGATCCCATAGGCATCCTCTCTCAACAAAGAGGGGCAAGAGATAAAAGGAAATGACACCCTAAGGGAACAGTGTGGGCTAAACTAGCAAAAGAATCAACCACACTATTGGACTCATGGTAAACATGTTGAAGCCGAATAACTGACGAATTGGACATCAAACCACATATCCTTTGAATCAAAAAAGCATGCACATGGGTCGAGTTGCTAGGTTGAGACCAACTAAACCAAAATTCGAGAATCAATTTCAATGACGTAACAAAGATTATTCTCTGTCGCCTTCGGCAACCTTGCCAAAGGCCCCAAAGCTTGGCTTTAATAGAGGAGCCAATTGTGGAAGCTCATACTGAAAAAGGAAGCATAAGATTGCGGCGAAATAAGAGAAGACCAGATTTGTTTGGCACCCTCGCAATCCCTTATGGCATAGACAATGGATTCACTTGAATTGCCATAAAGCTCATAGGTATCATCCTGAGTCATATATCTAGCCTTTCTCTTTGCATTAGTCAAAAGTTTTCCATGGGCTAGTTTCCACAAAAAATAAGTTCACTTTTTGTGGACATTTCCAAGACCAAACTTGATCGAAGATAGCAAGGGTTGGTCGTTCACCGTTCTGCTGGTTCTGAATGATCGTGATGACAGATCTAATAGAGAACAAACCATTGGGAGATACTATCCAAGTAAGCGACTCAAACCCTACAGAAGGTGAATGCAAATGGACGCTACAAGAAGTTTTGATATACAAGTTCTAAGTATAACATGACCGAATGGGTTTAAGGTAATTACAGAGGCCAAATGGTTATTTTTCCTTTTTTTTATGCGAAGCATCAACTTCTTTCAATTTTAAATTTTAAGGTTAACTTAATACCAAAAATAAGTTGAAATCTTACGATAAAGAATAGTATGACGCCTCACCTTCTTATTTAACGGACATGACCTTTGGTACGATAAGACACCCCCTTTCACCTCCCGATTCATTATTTAATATTTGGATTGTTATCATCGATTGTTTTTAAATTGAGGGACTTGACTATGTTTTTACTCAATCTTATGCGATCTTGTTTAGAGACATTTATAGGTGCATACTTCTCCTTCGCTATAATATAAGCAAATTTTACTCATGGAGAATGCGAAAAATTTTGCTCTGTTTTCGGGTATTCGTATTGGGACTCAATCTTTAGAAGTTTTGCACCTGCAATTTGCAGATGACACTCTGCTTTTGGGTGAAGCTAATTTTAATAACATCTAGGCAATGAAGGCCATGTTTTCCTTGTTCAATCTATGTTCGGGGCTGAAGGTTAATTTTTTAAAAAGCCAGTTGCTGGGATTTAATGTCTCGAGTGATTGGATTGAAGCAGCAGCAGTCATCTTAAATTGTAAGGTTAGAGTCTTGCCATTTACTTACCTGGAGCTTCCTATTGATGGAGATCAGAGGAAGAAATCTTTCTAGAATCTTGTGATCAAAAGTTTCACGAACCGACTATCTTCTTAGAGTTGTAGATCTCTTTCTTTGGGCGGTCGTCTAACTCTCCTGAAGTCTATCATCTTGGCTCTTTCGGTTTACTTTCTTTCCTTCTTCAAAGATCCTAAAGGTACCATTTCAGCTCTTGAATTTTTATTTATGAATTTTCTATGGGGTGGGAAGGAAGGGGGAAAGAAGATTAATTGGGTAAGGATGCGGGTGGTTTAGGAGTGAAAGATATTCTTTTCTTTAATACTGCTCTTCTAGGGAAGTGGGTGTGGAGGATTCGCAATGAACCTAATTCTTTGTGGGTTAGGGCGTTATATGCAAAATATGGCTCAAAAGTTTCCACTTTTTCTTGTCCTAGAGGCTCTGGGTCTAAGTGGTGGAGTGATTTTTGTTGTATTTTTTGTGGTAATGGCGCTTGCTCTTGGTTGAAAAAGGTTGGGGATGGTCGTTTAACTTCTTTTCGGAATGAAACGTGGTTGGGTATTTTTTCTTAAAAGATAAATATCCTAGAATTTTCTCTTTAGCTTTAAATAAAAACTTGACTATTAGTGATAATGGGTCCTGGCAGTGGAGATGGGAGTGGAGGAGACCATATTTTGAATGGGAAAAGGAACTATTTGACAGCTTACTTGGAGACTTGTCCTCTGTGTTTTTGTAGGATAATTCGTGTGATCGCTGGACCTGGCCTTTAGATGGTACGGGGAACTTTTCTGTCAAATCCGCATACGCTACAATTAAGGCAGAATCATTGGACCCATTTTTTAAATCGCTATGGAACAACCTCATATCATCAAAAGTCATTGTTTTTGGTTGGAAGCTTGTTCTCAATATAATCCCTTGTAAGTAGAATCTTCTCAGGAGGGGTATTTAAAGTGTTTCTAATGATCTTTGTGTTCTCTGCAATACTGCTTGTGAGTCATCATCGCATATGTTCTCTGAATGCCCAACCTCTTCAACATTGTGGTATAAATTGTATAATTGACTTGGGTTCTATTCTGCTGCTCACTACGATTGTAAGGCTCATTTTCTTCAATTTCAAGGGCTGCCTTCATGTTCAATTAGTATTCGTTCATTGTGGCAGGTGGTTTGGTTTGCAACGATTTGGGCTATTTGGCTAGGTAGAAATAATGTTGTATTTAATTCAGTAGTTTGGGACCCTAGCAATATTGTTGACTCGATTATCTTCCATTCTTGGTTGTGGCTTAAGGTCAAATGCCCAAATTTTACGTTTTCAGTTTTTCATGGGCAGTCCATGCCTTCCTTGTGCTTAGGAGTATCTAAAGCTCTATGAGCCTTTGTTATTTTCTTTAATTTTTGCGGGAGAATGCCCCCATGATCTTGTATTGTTCTGAGTATCTCTGGTACTCCTTTAATTTATTTGGCTTATTAAAAAAACAGGTAACTTTTTCTTATATATAAGTCCAGGGGTAATAATAAATATTAAGAACTTTTATGAACTTTGACCAAAAAATCAGAGACTAAACAATGTATTATTTCAAAAAAAAAATCATCCCAACTAATCATAGATTTTTTTTTGGTGGTTTGCTATGTATCAATTAGAAAAAAAAAACCAAATAGATAATTTTTAATTAAGTTTTGTTGGTTCATTTGGTTTGCTCCCATCAAATGTGTGATTTATAATATATATATATATATATATATATATATATATATATATATATAATATAATTATGAGTTTTGTTGGTTAATTTGGTTTGCTCTCATCAATATCTGCTTCGATGCGAGAGATATTGCACAGGTCGCATCTTGCCCCCTATTAGATTGCTGCTACCGTGAGGTGGAGAGGGGTCTATTGGCGGCCTTCCTAAAGAGATGGTATCGGGAAACCTCATCCTTCCACTTAGCTGTGGGCGAGATGACAGTGACCCTTGATGATCTGGCGGCCATCCTCAGACTTCTGGTGGAAGGGGCATTTTTCACATGGGTTCCATATACCAGTGATGATGCCCAGAAGATATTGGTGGTGGAGCTGGGTATGACTGAGTATGAGGCCGAGCAGGAGATCACGATTTTGAGGAGGCCGAGTATTCGTTTAGATACCCTAGAGCGCATCATGGAGGAGCGGGCTGTTAGCAGAAATGCAGGTGACCAAGAAATTGCTGCCAAGACATTCCTCCTTTGGCTTCTTAGCAGCAGTATCTTTGCTGACAAGAATTGGTGGGCGGTGAAGGTGAAATGCCTTGGACCTATTTCAGACTTGACTAGAGTCGGTGACTATGCTTGGGGAGCTATGGCACTGACTGAGCTATACCAGGAGCTGCGCAATGCGAGTAGGCACAGGGTTAGGCAATTTGCCTCATTCGCTGCATTGTTACAGGTGAACTATTTATACATAATGATTTAATCGTTTTATATTGGTGTTTTATGTTTATTATGTATAGATTTGAATTTAGGATTTTATTTTAATGACTTTATTGTTTTATATTGGTATTTTATAGTGTTGGATATATGAGTACTTCCCTCCCTTGAGGGCACAACGGGAAAAGGCAGATTATCAGCTACATTTGCCACTTGTGGCTAAGTGGTCTGGTGGATGCGGAGCGGCGGATATGACTCCAGCATGTACAATGGAGTCAATGTGACCGAGCACATCATATTCTCCCAGAAGTAGCATTATACTCTGGGTTTATACGTGACGGGTCAGAGGTCTACCCTTATTTGTCGGAGCGTGTGTTGAGGCAGTTTAGCTATGTCCAGGAGATACCTCGCAACCCTCCTAGGGTAGTTGCTCCTAAGAGGTGTGACGAGTGGTGGAGTCATGGCAGGAGCATGTACTGCACCCAAAGGATATGACACCAGGTTTGACTCTAGCTCACGGATACATGGAGTGGTTTGTGCGTGTCTCACACCCTTGGATGACACCGGTTTCATATGCTGAGCATGCTGGTAAGTTCCTAGGACACCTAGAGCCACCCCACAGCCACACCCACAGCCAGTTCTAAAGGCATATCATCATCAGCAGCCCCAACCAGACCAGACACATTATGAGCTGTGGACTCAGGTGATGCATTTGTCTACCACCATGATTAGAGAGGCTGGCCCAGGGCATCCATTTTATGATCGTCTTCAGGAGGTCAACCACATTGCCAGCAGCGGCAGATGGTTACCAGCACCTGAGACGTACAGGAGGAGGCGTAGGAGGACAGATGATGCATGATTTCTTGCTGCATATGTATTTAGGGTTTATGACTATGAGTTTATTACTTTATGTTTGTATTTATGATATTATGACTTCTATTACTCTTTATTGAAGGATGCCCGTATATCATTTTGTTGCAACTTAAGCAGGTTGTCCATAGCATCCCAAGTCTTGCAAAAGTCACCTACGCTATCCCATAGCATCTTCTTAAGTTTTGAATGCGCACCCTCGACCCGGTTTGTTGTTGTGTTGCCTAAGTGCATGACTCTATCAATCACGCGTGGACAAACTTTTCTTTGTGGGGATTCAACCAAGTGTTCATCATATACTCAACAAATCCTTGAAAACCTTTACACACAATCAAACCTGGACTCGTAGTCTTCCAAAGTTGGGGAATCAACAAGGAACTGCCATCCATTGAGTACCATGTCCCATATGTCCTTCTTGTTAACCATAGTCTTGCACTTAGCCTTGACATTCTTATTTATGTGGAACTGACACAACAAGTTCCTTGATATCGGGAAAACTTCACTCACCGCATTTAACAATGCCATGTCTCTATCAGTTACAATCACCCGTGGGACTCCATCTTCAGTACCAATCAAACTTCTTAAACACCCTAGAGCCCATACAAATTTATCTGCACGCTTAGACTCCAGATAAGCAAAGGCAATACAGTACGTTAGATCTGTAGATGTTACCCCAACCATTTCAAGCAATGGAAACTAGTGCCTATTGGTTTTGTAGGTCGAGTCGATTATGACGACAATAGGAAAAGTATAAAACAACTTCACTGAAATAGGATGGGTCCAAAAGATGTCTCTCACAATGTTACAAGTCTCATCTACCCTGTGGAAGTATGTGTAGTCGTTATTTTCTAACATCTTCATTAGTTGTTGCATTTCTGTACGTGGGTACCTTATAGATTTCCTATATGCATATCGCTCGTTGTATATTGTCCTGATGGTACTCAAGTTTTCTAGATCACGCTCCTTCAGTGCAAGCAATATATGCCCCGGCTTAACATCATTCTTCGTCAAGTCTGCAACTATTGTTTTCTGATGTGGTTTCAAACGACCGGGATATGGATGACCAACCAATACATCAGCTCTAGCATGGTTATGATACCCATTCACAACTGTGAGCTTCCATCCTTCACCTCTTGGTAAAGGCCTACCTCTAAGTCTGAAAGGGCACCCACACTTTTAAGTGCATGTAATTTCAGTTTTACGACCTCATTTGTTAGGCTTGTATTTTTCGCTCCTTTCACTTCCCAAGGTGACAAATGTCTTCCTATTCTCTCCGGTATAACCCATATCCGATCTATATATCACAACCACAAAACCAGCAACCTTTCCAACCGCTCTGGCCCATTCAGTCATATCATTTTTGGTGAGGAAGACCTATACAATAAATACAAACACTTAAAATTATCAATCATGCAACACATGGAATAATTGCATCATATAATTAATGTTAATTACCTTATCAGTGGTAAATTCGTCCCGACAATTGGGCATCTCACTTGAAGGCAACTCCTCCTTCAAATGTTCGCCATCAAATTCCATATCTTTTTCCTCATATTTAGGGTCAATTGATTGCTCAGGAATATACTCAGACGAGATGATTTTCTCCATTAACAGACCTACAAAACATATTAATGGAGCTACGAATCATTTCACACATTGAATTCAGTATCAGCAGTAATACAAAACTTAGTGTTTGTTTTAAAACAAACATTACTGTCCAGAGCAATTCAAACATTAATGTCTGTCTCAAAACAAACATTATTGTCCATATTTCTGCACTTCAGAGATTCCTCCATTACTATATATCAACGAAAGAAAAAGAAAAGAATAATACAAATAAAACATACCTTCAACTCCACAATGTTTACACCACTTTATATTTTAAAAATGCCAACACAACAACACAAATTTTAGACCCTTTGATGAAATGTGTTTAGGTTTGGAGAAAATGGGTTTTTAGTGAAAATGAAGAAGAGTGGGGGAATAAATTTGAGTATTTAGATACCCTAACGGACAAAGCGGATGTTATTTTCCGTTTTTATTCTTTGCTCGGACGTTATGGTCCGTTTGGATATTTTTAAGTTACCATTCGGATGTTAAGTTTTGTTTCAATACGGACACTATCATCCGTATTATTTATACCTCCAAAAAAATAAAAAACCTTCACTCGGACACTATTGTCCGAGTGACGGTCAAAATTGGAAAAAAAAATTCGTGTGGTGCGCAATGAAAAGCAGGGGCCGCGCATAGTAGCTGCTAGGGATGGCAATCGGACTCAGACCCATATGGTACCCGCATAAATTACCCATCATGGGAAGGGTATTTACCCAGTAAAATGGAGAAGGGTCCGAGTAATTACCCGTACTTTGGTACAGGTACCTTAGTACCCACCCCGCTCCATACCCGCATACTTAAGTATTATATAAAAAATATTACTCCCTCCGTCCCAAATTGTTTGGCCTTTTAGGTATTTGCACATGGATTAAGGAATATAATCATTAATTTAAATTTTAGTAAATTTTAGATTGAATTTCCTATTTTGTCCATCAACTAATTTTATTGGAGTACTACTTTTTCAACCAATAATTAATACTAGTAGTAGTCTCTTAAGTGTCAACTACTATAATTAATGCATCGGAAATGAAAAATTTACTTGAGAGAGTAAAGCCTAAAGGTTAGTGGTTGGTGATAAAGTAGGAATTTGTTTAATTAGTTAAGGGTAAAATTGTAAAGAAAAAATTAATACTGCATTGGTATCTTAAAAGGACAATCAAATTGGGACAAAATTGTTTTCCTAAAAGGCCAAACAATTTGGGACGGAGGGAGTATTATTTATGATTATGTTACCTGGACAATTAAACTATGATAATAATTATTGTGTTTCTTACTTTTTTTTTAAACCTCAATTATATTGTCCTTAGATGTTTTCATAATCCTATTATCCTCTACTTTATTGCCATTTTTTTAAATTAACTATGTCACTAACTTGCTGATCAACCCTATCAAATTTTATTCTTTCATTCCATAATTTGAACTTCATAACATAAAACTAAATTATAGTAATATATATTTTTCTTAGAAAAGTCCTAGAGAGCTCCACATATTACTTACGTGTCTCCGTCTCATAATATAAGCCTCAAATAACATTTCACACAGTTTAAGAAAAGTGGTTAAATTATTGGAATTAGAAGTATTAAGTAGACTATTGAAATGTTACGCTAATTAAATTGAAACACAATTTTTTTTATTGGTTGAATGAATTTAAAAGTTAAAAAATCACAATAAATGCTCCGTATTTTATACGTAGGTGCTTGTATTATTGGACAAGACATTTTGGTAGTTTGGGCTTATATTATGGGACGGAGGGAGTATTAGATTTAAAATTATATCATGTTTCATAACTATTTACTTCGTAATTTTAAATTTTAAACTATATCATGTTTTATAGCTAATTACCTTATGTGTTTATCTATTGAATTTGAAATTATTATAAAACCGCCTTTTTTCATTTTGAAAATTTGCCATATCGGTCTCCTTCTCAAGCGCTCTTTTCGGAGCTAGAATTATTATAAAACCGCCTTTTTTTCATTTTGAAAATTTGCCATATCGGTCTCCTTCTCAAGCGCTCTTTTCTTCCCTTTCAAAAACCAGAAGCACCACAACACTGGCCAAGCAAACCAAACCCTAACTTCGCCCCTTTCTCAGATCCATTGCTTCCTTTTCAGCCATGCCCGAAGCAAGAGATCGTCGCTCTTCGCCACTCCACGTCGCTACCATCTACGCCCGCCGCCGAGCCTCCATCCTTGATATCGGATCCGAATCTATCGGGTCAGGTTCAGCCGGTGCAGCAAGGTTTGGAATCGGGAGAGGTCGAGGTCGTGCTCGTGCTCTTCTTCCTGTTGGTGCAGAGAATAGTCCAATTGGAACTGTTCGGCGCGGGATCCATCGGAATCGAGCTACGCGTGGCGTTCTACCTTCTTGGTATCCTAGAACTCCCCTTCGCGATATCACTGCTGTTGTTAGGGTAATCACGCTTTCTTTTACTCTTTTCGATTTTCTTTCGCTTAACAAACTTGTTGAGTTTCTGCAAAATAACGATTATGGTTTAGTTTGTTTTCTGAAGCTTTGTTTGTTATGCTGTTATTCTGAGTGACTGAGCAGTATCTTGATCGTTTCTGCTAAATTTCTGTTGATTAAAATGGATTTGCTTGCCATTATTGGGAACGATTTGAATTAAATGCTGAAATAGTGAATTCTGCATAGTGTTGACTTCGTCTTGCCAATCCAAGTTGGAAGTAGTGTATGTCTTAATTAGGATTCTTTTTTCTTCGGCTTGTTGTTTAAATGTAAATTGAAATTGAATTGGAAAACTTTTCTTTAGCTTTTGATCCAGCAATTGGTTTAATGGTCTCTGTCAATGGATTTGTTTGTGTGTAATGCTTTTCATGAAAACAATGCAAAATGTAGTTGTGGCCTTTGTTGCATTTGTGCTTTCATACTCCTGGGCTCATCCCCGGATGTAGAAAAGTCAATACTAAGAGTTATAATACACCATTATCATGTATGACTTATAATACTATGACTTAAAGTCTGGAAGAAAGAGTGAAATTGAATGGCTCACTCTTTGCTTTGTTTTTAACTTGCTAGTGCTTTAGAGAAATACCCTGCCTCTAGTCTATAATTGATTCATTTGTTGAGTTCAACTCAAGTTTCAGTTATGTTGAAACTTTTCTTTTTGATACTGATTGGAAAGTGGTGTGCTCTGTTAGGCAATTGAGAGGAGAAGAGCACGCATAGGAGAGATCGAAGGCCAGCAATTTGGTGAATTTTCTGCCGACCAGTTGTTTCGTGATGAGAGTATCTCTCAAACTAGTGTTCAACCTGAGCACAGTGCTGGTGATTCTGCAGTATCTCCGAATTCTGTTAGTGTCAAGTTTCGAACCCCTGCTGGGAGTAAAGTACCCAAAATTCTCTTAGATATTACGAACCAGCAAGAAGGAGATTCAGAGCTCACCCCCGAGAAGAGGCTTCTCAACTCGATTGACAAGGTTGAGAGGGTTGTGAAAGAAGAACTGCAGAAGCTTAAGAGAACACCAAGCGCCAAGAAAGCAGAAAGGGAAAGAAAAGTCCGCACATTGATGTCAATGAGGTGATGTGATTTTTGAAGAATAGAACAGTGATCAAGTTTTGATAAAGATAAACTACTTGGATTTTACTCACAGCTTTGACAGGAAATTTGTGTTGCGAAATCATCTTCTGATGATATCTTGGGCTCAATTGGTTCGGCAGATAGTAATTCATTTCCAGATTGCTTCATTGAGATCTTCAACTTGGAACGTTGAAGAGAGAAAAGTGTTTGTTACTTATAACTGTTGGTTTAACGTCTTTGTTGAACATCTCCTAGCAGGTTTAGTAGGAATGCCCTCTTGTTCTTTCCTCCATCATTCTTTGATGGGGTCAGGTAGGCATTGTAGACATAGGTACTCTTTTCGGTCCTTGTACATATTTCTTGAGTTTGATTTTGTGTTGGGGTACTTGAGAACTATACTTTTGTACCATTACTTGCAATTAATCACAAGAATATTGCACCAAATTTGTGCACTGACTACTTTCCAATGCCTGAAATCTGTTGCTGTAATTCACAATGTTGTTTTCTTAAATATAAAATTGTTCGCTACAACTCATTTTAGAATCATCTTCTTCCTTACTGAACTTTTTCTCCAATGTAAAATTGATTCCAAAACTTAGAGGATGTGTCCAAACATTCATACTTATCCTCTAGAGTTCTTAATTACTGCATAGGTCACATGTGGAACCCATTTGTGGCCTCCTCACATCTTAGATGGTACAGGTTGCTTGGATGCAGTCAGTTTCATCTGCAAACGGATGATGACTCGTAGATATGAATGATATGTGTTATAAGAAAATTAAAGCAAGAGAAGTTTGCCAAAGTTAGAAGAAACTAGGGAGAATCCAAAAAGAGTAATGTTTATACACCTTACATGATTTGGTTATTCCTGGAACAACAGCCAATATGAATTGTTGTGGGGGAATTCTTGGCAAAACGATAATGCATAATTATCTAGTTGTGGTTGTCAGCATTCTGTTCTGTGATCTTATCATAAGCATTCTATCATGTGATCTCATCTCAACTCTGTTATTGGATCTTATCACTAGCATTCTATTTTGTGCTCTCATCATAAGCTGCACTTGTAATCCACTCACTTTGTTAATATGATTGATTGATTGCTCTTCGTTTCCTTTTAATATTCAAAACTCTTTTGGCTGCATTATTCTCCTGCACTCATGTGTTCTCTCCTTCAATATTTGCATTGCATAATCCCTTTTGGCCGTGATTAGTTATGTCGCATTTATTTATTGGTTACTCGTGATAATGGAATTGCTTGTTATGGAGGTCTAAGTGTTATTTGAGTCTGTTGAGACTGATATTATGTGTAGATTATATTTGAATTGAGAATGATGGAGTAGAAGTGTAGCACTCATGTTACGTCGAATCGAGCTTCGATACACTTTTGCATGTATTAGGAGTAGGTTAATATTTAACCTTATTTATTGAGTAAACTCCTAAATCACTTCTCTATAAAGTAGTGTTCGAACATTTTAAATCCTGAAAATTTAAAAAATTTTAAGTTAATCGCTGAATTTGCAAAAAAAAAAAAAAACAATGATTTAGGATTTTTAAAATCTCAAACATTAAATAATCTTGAGGAATGGTTTGGAATTTTACTCCTTCATCCTCATTTATTATTGGGTCAATATTTACCCATTTAACAAAGAAATGAATTCAGAGGCTAAAACTGGTAAGATGTTATTTTTTTAAATTTTACTTTATTTTTTTGGACGCTGGGATTGGTACCCGTTGAAAATGAAATCACTCTTTTCTGGACATCAGCCTCTGGCCTCTAGAATGGTGTTTTTGAAAACACTATTTCAGACGCTGATGTCCAAAAAAATCTTATTTTTAACTTGAATGGTGTCAATCCAACAATTTTTTTATGTTTTGGAACTAGACATGGTTTAGTTGCAATTTGGTGCATGGTGCTTGATCCATCAAACTCAAGTGGATTTGAAATATATATATATATAGATATTACAAGCTCAAGTGGGTGTAATGTGTTTCATGAGGAACCCACTGGTATATCACATTATTGTCACGGAAAAGTCACATGTGCGAGAATCTTCCGAAACTTTATACTACTTGCCAACGCAAGCACAATATTCGTTATTTGCTAATATGAATTGCTACATAAGTGCAAAGGGGCAGGTTAGTAAACAACATGTTTCCATGATGAAGAAACATTACAAGTTACCTAACCCTAATGTGTTTACACTTGAATGGTTTTTGAAGTTCCACATCAGTAACTATTGAAAGGGCATACTTGTGAAAACAAATAATCAAATTGGAGCTTGAAATTACTCCTAGGCATTCTGTCATTTCAAGTCTCTTGAGCTAATTTGAGATCAATTTTCCTTTTTAACTTAGTTTTCACAAGTTAAAAGTGATCATATCTTGGCTTAGTTTTTTTTACATGTTTTATAGACGATATATCATACGCATTCTTCTCCTTAATCTTTGTCTGTTTCCATAACTGATGTCGTATTCTTCTCCATAATCTCTGCCCGTTTCCATAATTAATGCCGATTCCGCGAGATATTCCAACACCATATTCGTGATGAACACTTTCTCATTTAATGTGGAAATGCTTGATGAAGCTTTGTTCTAATAAGGTTAAGATTTAGTGTTGTTTTATTTTTATGTTTCATGAGAGAGAAAGAGAATAAAATTGTGGGCCCCACTTGGCAAACAGATCCACAATTTTACTATTTTTCTCTCTTACACGGCACCATGCTGTCCACTTGCGAGAATCTATAAATTTGTTCTAATAATATTCAATGGTTAGAAATGAGTTGTTACTAGCCAGCTAGGATAAGGTCAGCCACATGTTACATATACAACTAGGAGTTAAAAATAAATAAGTTCGTTGAACTTTAATTTATGTGCATTTAGATATAATTACTTTGTATTTTGGTCCCTATACTTTTTAAAGTGTGTACTTAAATTTAAATTCACATTTAATAATAATTTTAACCATGGCTAATTCTTATCAAAATTGTCACTGAATATAACTTTTGTACTTAATTACACACTTCAAAAAGTAAACAAGACTAAAATACTACTTTAAAGGTAATTACATCCAAGTACACATACATTAAAGTTCATGAGACTTTTTATTTGTTGTCTTATAACTAATAATTACAACTAAGTACACGTATACTAAATTTCATGTTGTCTTAACTTAGCTTTGTAGACGTTGCTCATTGTGGTCATTGTCTTGTAATCCTTAACTTGGTAAAATTGATCAAAAATGTATTTGACTTAGTGAAAAATCAGTCGCAATGATGCTCAACTTAATAAGAGTCCATCACTTTAATATGAAGAGTGAGCAAATTAAATGTCGTTTCATAAATTCTTGGACTAAAAATATACTAGTATTTCCCAACCAAAGAAATTCACCCAACCAAAAAAAAATATACTATTTCAATAAAGGCAGGAATTTCAATAACCGACACAAGCAAAGTAAATGACCAGCTTGGTGATTCATTCTAACTATAATCGTAATTGATAATTAGTGACGATAATAATAATAATAATTCAAGAATTAAAAAGTCATCAATCTCTTTCAGTTACTTCTAAATATCATATATATATATATATAGCGAAATTTTCACCATTTACACATTCCATTATTATTAACTGTTACAATAGGTATATGCCTTTCAACCCGAAAAAAAAAAAAGAAAAAAAAGAAGAAGCTAAATTGCGGATATATATTCCTCCAAAAAAAAAATACAGTACCGAAATGCTAACATAAAAAGACTGAAATTCTTGCAAACTTGATGAAATACTTCTTTTCATAGGCACTACTTTATGAACCTTCCATGCAACTAAATCTCGCTTCGACGATGTCTATACATGGATTTGTCTTTCTGCTATCATTTGAAGGACAAACTTTATAAATGAAAAGCAAGCGCGACCATTTGCGTTGTAGGTAAATTTGTATATAGGCAAAGAGGGAAAAATATTGTGTTGAATTCAGGCCAGCATTGTGCAAATGATGTAGACCTAGGTCTATTATTATTGTTGTTATTGACACCACTCAATGTGCGAAAATTGGTCAATAGAAGCATTTTGGCATGAAAAAGCTTAATGTGACTGTTCATGAAGAAAGTGATGCAAGAGAGAAACCAGAGAAGGAACAAAAGATAGTAATATTGGCAACCGATCATGGTTGCCAAAGAAGTTGAAGAAGAAGCTATAGAGAGAGGTATTAGAATTAAGGTTTCTTATATAATGGAATTCTCAATTTTAATTTTCTTTTGAGAAAAGAAACACGTTTTATGATGACCTGTCTTATTTTTTTATTAGCTGCGTGCTGCTCGTGGCATAGTACATAAAAGGGAAATATTATTTGGCGGAAAATATTGAAGCCACTATACCTTTTTTTTAACACACCTGTCCTGCTTTCTAGCATTATTTATTTATTTATTTATTTTTGATTAATCGTAACCTAGTAAAGTACTACTACTAACCTAGTAACTAGTAAGAGTAGTATTAGAATATCAAGTAAAGTTATATATGGTTCGAAGGTGTAAAATTTTTTCACTCTTTAAAAAAGGTTGGACAAGCATAATTGTTTTATTTTTTTATTTTTTAGAAACACTAGCATGATTGTTTTTAATTGGAGGATTCAGGATTGTGACTCACATTATGAATTGTTTGTACAATTTTTTACTTCCAAAATAGTATTATAGATAAAATGCAATAACTTTAACTCCCTTGATATGTTAAACTTTAAATTTTAGTACTTCACTCCATTTAAATTAATTTTGTCTAAGGGGACAGCATATTTCAATGGAATATACTAATCTCTAACTATTGGTTAATAAGTTTTTTTTTTCTTTTTGCAATTTTTTTAAAGCCTTGTTAATTGAATCATCAGATATTTTGTATGCTTTTTTTTAATAAATAAAAATGGCAAGAAGGATATGACACTCATAATTTTATGGGACATGGTGCTAATGACACGTTGGAACTGTCAACAAGACCTACCAAACAGAATATCATAAGTAATTTTCCTCGGTTTAAGTTAATCAATTAGTCTCTCGATGTCATAAAACTATTTTGAGAGTTGCCCACCAAAAATAGTTTTAGTACCATATGGGAATTTGAACTCATGACCTTAAGGACTAAGAAGTACTGAGATTTTATTGCCGGGTTCCTAATGTTACTTGTGTCAACTGTTGTATTTTTAATAATTCTTTTATTATATTTAATTATTTAAAAAGTGTTTTAAAGGTAATTGATAACCTTTTGCCTTTTATTCATTATGTTTTTTATTAATGGGTATGGCATTTGACATCAAATCTCAAACATCTTTTTAAAGACTCGAGAGGAAGGATATTTATAATTGAAGTTAATTTTATAGGAGTATAAATTTAAGTAGAGTAATTTATCAAAATATCTTTAATTTTATAATTATAAGGTGTTTTAATAATTGATTTTATGAAATATCTAAACTAATTCATAACTTTGCATAAATTATTTTAATCCCTAATATTAAGTATCAAGGACAAAATATTTATATAATATGTTATTTCACGTATAAAAATCTAGGTAACTATTGGAGATAATATAAGTAACTCTATTATTTCTTGATATTTCTTCCCTTTAACAGTTAGTCTGTTAGTCTTATCCTGACTTTTAGTTAGTTTTATATATATATATATATATATGGGTAAAATACATAAAGTCTCTTTGAGATTTTGTAAAATAGCAATTAACACCAAATTTTATAAAAATAATTACTCCACATTAACAATGGTTAACTTCCTCTCTCTCTTCACTTTTTGTATGAGTATAACTTGACGTTCGCTAGCATAACAAAGGGAACGAAGATCATGCTCCCTACAAAAATGCACACGGTTAAAGTTAGTGGAAGAACCAAACCAAACTATTCGTGAACCATTTGAATTCAACTTGTTAAAGGATATTTTTATAAAGTAAAAAAAAAAAATTTTGTGAATAAAAAAATAATTATGAGAAATTACACGGACCTCCTCCTATGAATTTTTGGATTTAGTTCATTTTCGTCCTTTAACTCTTATATTGGATTCATGTTTGCCCTTTCTGTCAATGGCCTATGAATGGTGTTAAACAAGGATATATGTCATAATATGAGTGTCTCATTATTATTATTTACTGACTAACTATATTGCAATGCATGACTTCTACCATTAATTGTACTGAAGATGTATTTTATGAAGATGCGTGACTTTAGTTTTCATTTTAATTTGCTAAAAGAAAATTCAGTTCAAATAGTTCACAGGAGATACATTTCTAAAAGGAACCTATCTTTATTATGTTAGTTAATGTCAAGTTAAATGTTAAAAAAAACATGACAACAAAAAAATTAGAGGGAAAGGGAGATAACCATAGTTAACAAATGGTGTGTAGTACTTATTTTTATATATATCAAGTTTTATATATATATATATATATCAGTTTCATACACACTACCACTATTAATAATTGATTTACTATCAAATAATTAAGATGTTAAAACCACACTTTAAATGAACGGTTAGATTTATGATACATGTCACTCTAAAACTTAAATTTATGTATATCACGGGCTTTCTTTGTATAAATAGTGAACTTCATCTTGTATTTCTTCAGTTCAATACAATCAATGAAAAGTATTTTTTTCATGTATTCTCTTCTATTTTCTATTCCTTTAATAGTAAGCGACCAAACGAGCAAAAACACATTGTTTTGGGACTAAAATTGAGTTTTATCGTAAGTAGTTTGAAGGACTAAAGTAACTTATAACTTCCTAAAATATCGTTTGTCGCTTATTTAAAGTGATTACAACCATATATGAGAAAACTACGAATAGACAGACAAAAAAAAAACCTAAGAAACCCAATACACCCAAATATAGAGAAGCCCACAAAGGCAAGGCCCAAAATAAAAACTAAGCCTATTTATGTTCCATGTATTTTATCCCTTAATAACTATAAAATTGAGAACCATTTAATAAATTACTCGATTGAACAAATTTTACATATGTCAAATTTTCGTGGGTCAACGCCAGCAACACATTACAAACAGAATTAGTCTCCTGATAAGAGTGAGAAAATCCGTAATTATATAAAAAAAATTAAAAATTACTCTATTTAAATAATGTTTAGTGAAAAATTGAATCATTGGATAGGATTGAACGTAAGACATTATATATTACTAGCAAACCAATTTCCAGTGTAAGAGGCAAGAAGTTTGAATTCATCATCATACTCACAAATTGATGTCACATGTTTTCTTGATATTACCAAACAGAATATTCAGTTGCTTGACATGAGATTTAGTCTATTTGCAAAATCAGTTTTGAAAATGTCTCGAAGCTGATAGATAGGACCACTGATTGGACCATGCAAACATTGAATTCCACATCCATAGATATGAATAAGTTAACTAAAATACAATCTAAAATGTCTCGAAGGATTTTTTTTTTTTTTAAATGACATCTTTTATCAATACTTATTGAAAGTTCAAAATTCAAATTCTGTTATGGTGCATTGATTGTTTCATGGTAATTTATGAGGCATGAGATTGAAGCTACAAATCTGATTTATGAGTTCCCTCTTAGCCAATTCACTCAGCAGCTTTTGGCAATAATTTATTGTAAGCACGTCATTTCAATAAAACAAAATTAGCATGAAACAATATATTTTTAAACCACTTTTATTTTTAGGCTAAATAACACTTCTAGTTGATTATGTTATAAGAGAATTTTAATTTAGTCTTTTATGTTTATTTTAATTTTTTTTAGTCCTTTATGTTATATTTTTTAATTATTTCAGTCTCTCATATTGTGTTTTTTTTATCAATTTGGTTTTTTGTGTTATATTTTTTGGACTGATATGGAGAGAAAAAATGTTATTTTGGCCTCTCTAATGACTCAGTTAGATAAAATTAACAAAAAGGACTAAATTGACTTAACAAATATAATATATAAGACCAAATTGAATCAACATTAAAATAAAGAACCAAACTGAAATTTTATTAAATCATAAGACATCAATACAACAATTTAACATTTTTAAAATTTTCTAAATTATCCTTATTTTTACTCTGTTATCATGTATCAACACTTAAATTTAAACAAAAATTGAAACAAACATAACAAAAATAAGAATATCTATTTCATCAAATTAACTTCTTTTTTTTAGCTAAGGATATTCTCCCGTCGATAGCTAAAGACTAATCTCCTCGAGGTATAGAGATCACCAAAGTGGGTTTTATCTCTCTAAACAAAATCTTTTTTATACACATCATCAAGATTCGAACCCATGTTAAAATAATTAAAAAACCTAACTATCTGTCAACTATGTTGAGTTTTGTTGGTTTCTTCATCTAATTAGCTATTGAAAGTCTAATCATGTAATTCAAACAAAAGTATTGGTAAATTAAAGTGCATACTACATGTAAGAAAAAAAAAATGTAAGAATACCATTGCCAATACATTAGTGAATCCCTCACATGCTTTTGACATTACCTTTAATACTTGTGGTATTACTTTGCTTTAACACTTTCTTTACAACCTTACCTTCCTTAATCACTGAATTAAACTAAGTGCATGCCATTCTAAATCTATGAAATTGTTGATAATAATAACCACCATTTAATAATATGCATTAATTAGCAAAGCTTCTATATTTACTTTGTTCAGGGGATAAAAATCCAATTTTTTTCTAAGTGCCTTTTTGAGTCTACATCATTAAGACTATATAATTCTATTTAATCATCATATGAATGTCAGCATAAAAAAAAAAAAGTAAATCATTGTTAAATCACAAAAAGTAAACAAATAATGCACGTAGCCACGTACTGTAAGACTGTAAGTTAGGCGCTTTAAATTGAAATGCCTATACTAAAACTCAAATTCATTTCGATAAAGAAAAAAAGTTGAAGAGAAAAGAGATAGAATAAATGAGGCCAAAAATAAATAAATAAAATCCAAGCGCAATTTGTTTTTTTCTTTTTATTGAAAAGTAGTACAACCCATGATCGAACCACGTACCACACACGCATATCCCAATATGCTCGCCAATTGAGTTACATGACTAGAACAAGCGTTGTTCCATCATGCAATTTGTTTGAGCTTGGATACTTATTAAAAAAGTTAGTTTAAAACAAACTAACAAAATCCTCAAGAACAAGAATCTACATGGAATATAATCCCTTTCCCCACCCTTGCTGCCAGAAAATAAAATAAAATTTGCTTCAAGACTTGTCTATGTTGTTAGATGTTTTTGTCTTCATCTTGCTCTTCCTCTCCTTATAGTTCTTGTGGTGTACCAATTGCAATATGTTTAATATTAGGGTTTTTTTTACCTGTCATTGCACAGGTTAAGTATCTCAAAATAGAAAAAAATATAAGTGATAAATGCATGTTAAATATAAAATTCAATTAATTTTCGTCTTTCCTTATGAAAAACTTCTCTTTTGAAATGCTTAACATGTGCAATATTACATATATTGGAAAAACTGTTGATATAATATATTTGGGGCCAATACTCTCCAACTTGCACCTCACATTTTTTACGTAGGTCTGGACAAAATGCAATCCTCAAACTTTCAAGAGCAGTGAGGTGATGGAAGTTATTAGGGAGAGATACAATTTTTGGATAATTTGCTATAACAAGGGTTTTTAAATTAGTCAAAGTTGTAAGCCACTTCAGCAGCACCTTAAGATTGTCATAGTCTAAGTTTGTCAAAGAGTAAAGTGTTGGCAACTTCATAAAATTTTGATAAAACATATATTAAGTGCCTAAGTTGATAAAATTTTGAAGAAAAGATCTTGACTCTAATTGGTACAAATATTGATGGGCAACATCTTCTAGTGTCATTTCTTTTTTGAAGAAATGATCTTTGAAAACAGCGATAGAAACAAACGGCAGATGCATTTCGTGTTTTAAAAAATCCCAGCAAGAAATTATTTTTCTTGTGATGAAATAATGATCTTTGATATATTTTTAATATTGTTTCTTAATTTATCATAAAAGTGTACTACTATTAATAATAATGAGAAAATATGGATCTAATTAAGGCCTTGTTTCAATGGCTTGCCCTCTGGGCCGGCCTTGATTTGAATCAATTTTGTACAATCTTCTTTTGGATCTTATAATGATGATGTTGATTTTTTTTATTTATTTTTTTGCAAGATTGACACGTCGTTAATTTAAGAGGGAAAAGTTTGTTGTTAGAATTGTTTACTAGATCACAATCAAATTATTATGATTATTATGCTGTTTTTTATGAGATAATTTTCGACAACTAACCTTTTGGCATTTGCATTATTCTAGTATGATAAAAGTAAATTATAGTTGTGAAAAAAGAATCAAAGTGGAATGTGGTATGCTTAGTGAAAAAACAAAAGATAGATAGATAGATGGACATGAAGTATTCATTATCTCTAAGCCGGTAGCAGGGTAAACAATATGTTGATGTTAATCATGCTAGTATCTGTTTACCAAAAAATAAAAAAAAATAAAAAAAATAAAAAAATCATGGTAGTATCTTTGTTTTCTTGGATTTAATAAAAATTAAAATTCTTACTTCTTTAAAAATTAGTTTTACTTGAAATAAAAACTAAAACAAACGAGTCTTAACTCTAACTCATCAATATGACCTTTATTTTTGTTGACAATTTTACATGTGACTTCACTAAATCATAAAATTTTACTACAACTGGGCGCTTTAGGGTTATTCCCTTAAGTTTTGAATCACTCATAATTTCTTATTTTTGACTTATAATAATAGGTTATTGTCCCTTTTTTGTTAAAAAAATTTCATTTTAAAAAAATAAATTATTGTTACTCCCTGCATTCTCTTAGATTTAAACTTATATCTTATCTTTACAGAGAAACATTACTACTTATTACTTATCAAACACCTTATTATAATCTTAACCTAAAATTTTTATTAAAAAAAAAAAACCTGGGACCATTAACAGAAAATAATGCTAGTATGATATCATGGTGTGATAGGCATAAGAGAATAGAAGTGAGAAGCAAGATATAAAAGAGGAAATTACACTCACATTTATTGAAATTTTGATTAAGTTATATCAACATTGTATATTCATAAATTATACATATCTTCCTTAAATTTTACCACTAAATTATATAGATATTCTTTACAATTAGAAATTTATTAGTAAAGTTAGTTAAAGATGCTTGGTATGTAACTTCTAACTTAAATACACAAATACATTACTAATTTTATCCTTGTTATCATTTTGCATGTAAAATCAGGAGTAAAGTTCAGGAGATATTAATATAAAAATTTGTATGTAAAATTAATAACTAAGGTAAAATTGACAATTCATTGATGTATTTGAGTTAAAAATCACGTGCAAGACATCCTTAACTAATTTTACTAACGAATTTTTAACGGCAAGTAATTCTTTGTAAAATAATGAATATTTTTATAATAATATTTTTTATGATTAATACAATTTTATTATTTTAGAAAAATTTTTGATAATATTTTTTAAGAAAAATCCAGGTGCTATCACGTGGAGCACCTAACTTTTTCTTTTTCTTTTTTAATTAAGGGTTGACACGTATCAACACTTGCTTTTTTTTTTTAAATATATATATGAACAGTATTTTTTTTAAAAATAACTACGAGTGCATTTGATGCATGGACAAGTACAGTACAGAAAGTATAGTACAGGACAATTTAATAAGTTACAGCACAACTACTTGTGTTGTTTGTGGTTTGATCATTAAAGTACAACACAACAAATATAAAGTCAATTTTACTATAATATCCTTTATACTTTAAAATATTTATTTTAGATAAAAAATTGACAATTAATATTGTGAAAATTTGAAACGGTTATAATATTATATTTAAAAAAATTATATATAAAATTAGATTTCTCAAAAAATTTGATATATTTTTAAATGTTTTATTATTTTTCACTAAAAAATATTATTAAATTATATATATATATATATATGAGCTAGTTTAGTATTGTATATTTCATGAAATAAAAAAAAAATTATTATAGTTACTACCTTGTGTAAGTGTGGAAGTGGGAAGATATAGTTAAAGTTTTATGAGATATAGTTAAAGTGAGGGTGTTTTTGTATTTAACCATCTTGTACCATGGGATAACTCCTTGTCCTCTAGGATAGTGAGTAACAAAAATCTTCCATTTTGTTTTATGTTGTGCCTCAAATTTTGTGCTGTGACATGTCTGTTTTTACAATCAAACATGGAATAAAGTTTTTGTGTTGTCCAGTGCCGTTTATTTTAGCAAATCAAACGCACCCTACGGGTTTCCTATCCTTAGAATGAGACTAATCTTGTTCGTACTGTATAATTGACGTTGACACCCAAAATTATATAAACAGTATTATTTAACCTCGATTTAGTATATAAATTTTAAAAATACATTATTTTGGTAAAATTACCAAGATTAACAGTTTAACACCCCATTTTTAATTATAGTATTAGAAAAAGAAATTTAAATATACAGACTAGTAAAAAGACCAGAACTGATATTAAAACTAAAGACCTAAGCCTGAGTTAAAATCCTATTTAAAAACTTATATAATAATAAAATTTAAATAGGTCAACAAACTAATTCTTATTACACCAACGTGCCTATTTGTAATAGGCTAAACCTAGTTTCAAAGTTTAAACGGTAGAATTTAATTATTTATTATTATATTATATATAAATAAACCTACTTATCAGGATTAAAAGACTTTTTTAAAGATTTAAATCTGTTCTATTTACTTAAAAAGATTTTTTTAAAAATCTAAACTTAATCTTTTAAATAACCAGACTAGGTTACAGGCCCTACAAACAATATGGTCTATTCTCACCCTTAAATACGACTTCAAATCTTCAATATATGTGCCCCTATATTGTGATTTATTGGTAAACAAAGACAAGATGATGATATTTAATTTTATTAGAGGTTGGATTTGGTCACTAACGCGTTTTTTTTGTCACTAGTAACAATCTAACATGTTGCCGGCCTTCCCAAAAATTGAGAGCAACATATAAATGTCTATTTCCAAAACAAATATAACTAACAAACAAACAAGTAGTAATTCACGTATTATTATAATTCACTTTCACTCATTTTATTATTTATCTTCTTTTATTTCTCTTTTCTTATATCAGCTTTCATACGAGCATTGATTTTCGTACACCCAAACATGGTTGATTACCAAGGCTACTTTCTACTTTTCATTACATGGTTACTCTCCACAATCCTGGTCCGAATCATACTCTCCAGAAAACAGAACAAGGCCCATCGACCACCAAGCCCATGGGCTTTACCCATCATAGGTCACCTCCACCTTCTAGGTCCAATACCCCACCAGGCTCTTCACAAGCTCTCAACCCGGTTCGGGCCCATAATGCAGCTTTCCCTAGGTTCAGTGCCATGTGTGGTTGCTTCAACGCCAGAAATAGCAAAAGAGTTTCTGAAAACCCATGAAGCCCATTTCTCCAACCGTCCTCAAAGCTCCGCCGTCGATTATCTAACGTACGGATCCCAAGATTTCTCGTTTGCTCCGTATGGGCATTATTGGAAATTCATGAAGAAAATTTGTATGTCTGAGCTTCTCGGTGGGTACACGCTGGCACAGCTTCTTCCAGTTAGAAGACAAGAGACCGTAAGATTCCTTACACTTTTGCTCAAGAAAGGAAATGCAGGTGAGTAAATTATAAATTTATCAAGTTAAAGATATAAACATTCTAGAGATGGTGCGAATTAGATATTTCAATTTTTGAGATCTAAAAAACTTAAAACTATTTTTCTAAACAATGGACAGTTTAATAATTTTTTATTAATGTTATTCCCTCCCATCCTAAATATAAATTATTTTTAACAGAACTACTAAAATGAAAGAATGGAAGTTAACTCATTAAATTTGTTTAAAAAATAAGATGTTTTAAACTATACCCCTAAATAAATGTGCTAATAAATATTTTAATTCAATTAATAACTTTTCTTTCTCTTATTTTACTATATTTCTCTCTCCATTATTAATTAAATCTTTGAAAATTGGAGAAGAAGTAAAAGTGAAAATTATATATTATAAGTTAGTTTGAGACTTATATTTAGGGTCAAAGAATTATTCTAGAAAGTGGCTTATATTTAAAGACCAAACGGAGCATTTAGTAGTGGAATGATTTTAAAGTTTATTGTCACTAAAAAGTTTGATTTAGCAAGGCATTGGTTGCTAAACATAATTATTGACCGAAAAAATAAGTTCAGTGATAATTGGTTGTTAAATAGATTTTTTTTTTTGGTAGTGTGTCTAAGAATCAAAAATTAATTTGAGATTTATAAAATCCCAATGATTAAGAGCTTGTTTGAATTATCTGCTAAAAATAGATTATTTTAGAATCAATTATAACATAATAAATTTTTGTTTGATATGTTGTTAAAAAGTGATTTCGAATATAATTTTTTATGTTTAAATAATGTAAAAATTAGATTTTATAGTAGAAATTTGAATTATAGGAAAATGAAGTAGATTAAAACAAAAATCTTTTTTCAAAAATTTCTAAATACTTATTTATTTTTTTTAAAAGAAAGTTTTTAAAAGTTATAAAAAAATAATTAATCACATTATCAAATATCATCCAAACTTCATCTAAAACCATTTAAAAGCTTTTTTTAACGATAAAATTTTTTATTTTTTCATGTTTCCCATAACATGCCTTAAAATATATGATCCCTACAATCTTAGAGTTATCCATGAGCTAATGCAATAGATAAAACTTAATTTATGTTAAATGATTATCTAAATGTTGTATTTACCTAAAATTGTTGATCAAACAAAAAAATTATAATCGACCAAATTAAGAATTAAAATAAATAATATAATTATAAGATTTTTTCATACATTAATATATATAACATTAACAAATTAGAGAGTATGGGCTCAATTGTCCCCACAAATTATAATATGGATTCCGTTCTATCTTGTAGGTGAGGCTATTGATATTGGAGGAGAACTTTTAACATTATCAAATAACATTGTGTCAAGGATGATTATGAGTCAAACTTACTCAGAAAATGATGGTGAAGCTGAAGAAGTGAGAAAATTGGTACAAGACACTGCACATCTCACAGGAAAATTTAACGTGTCAGATTTTATTTGGTTCTTTAAGAATTGGGATTTGCAGAGGTTTGGAAAAAGGTTGAAAGAAATTAGGGATAGGTTTGATGCAATGATGGAGAGGGTGATCAAGGAGCATCAAGAGGAAAGGAGGAGAAGAAAAGAATTGGGTGGAGGAGATGGTGAAGTCAAGGATTTACTTGATATATTGTTGGATGTTTCTGAAGATGAGAATTGTGAGATTAAGTTGACCATGGACAATATAAAGGCATTTATCTTGGTGAGTGAATTTTTGAGTTAAATTGTGCTTTTCTTTGTCTTTTACTTTTACTTTTTCGCTATCAAATTAAGTAATTGAAATATTAAAGTTGTGTTTTGTGTATAATTTGTAAATACTGATTTGATTCAATAGGAAAAAATATATAGCTACTCAAATCACAGTTTGATGAGAATCAAACGTATTTTAAGGGCTTGGTAAGTCTTCTTTTATTTTATTCATAGTTTGTGAAGACTTTGTTTTGTTATGAGAGAAAAAATTTCCTTCTCTCAAAAGTGCCTCATATTGCTTGTGAAATTGAGTTTATGGTCATTACAAAGTAAATACATAATACTATACAGACTATTTTAGGTTAAGCTACCAACAAAACAAACACATTTATTTTTAGGCGAATATCAATTTATATACTCTAAATCGTAGTTTGAGGTGTTTAATTAGGGCTTCAAACATACATTGTATTACACATGTGTCTTTTGTTTTAGGTTTTTTTTTTTAAAAAAGTATTTATTAAATAATTTTTACTTTTAAGAATAGTTTTTCCAAACGTGCGATAACTTACCTATTAATTTACTAAGTAGACACATGCAATAAAGCTTGTTGATCTTCACAAGTGTTGTGCTTTTATTCGAATCTAAGCTCCTTAAGCTAGTAACAACTGCTAGTAGTTATGAGAGACCAATATTATGTTTTAACAAATGTAACAAAAACTAATGATATATGATTTATGAATTTTGTAGGACATATTTATGGCTGGAACAGACACTTCAGCCTTAACTATAGAATGGGCTTTGGCCGAGTTGATTAACCATCCACAAGTGATGGAGAGAGCTAGACAAGAGATAAATGCAGTAATTGGAAATAGTAGAATAGTAGAGGAATCAGACCTTGTAAACCTTCCTTACCTACAAGCAATAGTCAAAGAAACACTAAGAATTCACCCCACAGGCCCCTTAATAGTAAGAGAATCATCTGAACGCTGCACCCTATGGGGCTACGAGATTCCATCAAAAACTCAATTGTTTATTAATGTGTGGGCTATTGGGAGGGACCCTAACCATTGGGAGAACCCACTCGAGTTTAGACCAGAGAGGTTTATGAGTGGAAAGAGTCAATTAGATGTGAGAGGACAATATTTTCATTTGATTCCATTTGGAAGTGGTAGAAGAGGATGCCCTGGAACTTCACTGGCTCTACAGGTTGTGCAAACAAACCTTGCTGCTATGATTCAATGTTTTGAATGGAAGGTTTGTAGAGGGAATGAAAATGTTAGTATGGAAGAGAAACCTGGGTTAACTCTTTCAAGGGCTTATCCCTTAATCTGTATCCCTATGCCTAGGCTTAACCCTTTTCCTTCTATGTGATTGTGCTCAAGCTTGAATAAGAGAAAAAAAAGACCTTCAAAATAAATATTTTACATTTTTTCTTCTTTTTCTTTTTTAATACTCATCATTATTAACTTATTGAACTATATTTCTAGGCTAATGAATGATGATTATTATAGAGGCATAAGGAAGGTCATGGCAATCGCATAGTCATTTTGTTTTATTAATTTGAAATTGTTGTTGGAAAAAATATTTCGCACACGAAAAAGTCAAGTACTAAAAATGGGAAAGAGAGCACACACACATAAACATAGGGAACATAATGAAAGACACAATTATTAACGTGGTTTGGCACATTTTGCCTATATTTATGGAACTACCTCAACAAAGTTTTCACTATCTCAACAATGATTATTATGATGACAAGTTTTCTAAACAAACATGTAAAAATCTCCTAATAAAAAATCCCCTACAATCAATGATAATACACTCACACACAAGAGACTTTCTCACATCTTTTGATATAGATCTCTCATATGACATCCTCCTCAATAAGAGGTAATATGCAATTTCTCTTCTTATTTAACCCTCTTCGTTATGAGGTGGTGACTCTTCTCTTCATATGACGCTCTCTTCAACTCGAGGTGATGGTTTCTCCTAATTGACTCATGTGACATTGTGACTCACTAGACTCTTTATAGTTTAGCTTAACCTAACATATTTGTTACTTTGTATAAGAGTGTTTGTAAATACAGTTGATTTCTTATATTACATTTCTCTCTTCAAATATGGTATAAGATTAGAATCTCGATCATTGAACCATTTTTCTCTTTCGTGACACGCTTCTCGTCAATTTGCCCTTTCATTGCCAGTTTCTTATAGTTTCTTGCAATTTATTTGTAGTTTCTTTGCACTTTCCTTAGATTCCTCCATGACAAACGCTAATTCCTCTTTTGATTATAGAGTTCATTTGATAGTTTCCCCTAATTCTTCGAATTACCTTAATAACCCTGCACACCGTTACTATATTCATCCAAGTGAACTTTCCAATCTCGTTCTTGTTCCTAATATTCTCAATGATCGCAACTACCAATCTTGCTCCATATCCATGCATCTTGCTTTGCCATCGAAGAACATATTAGGTTTTATTGACGAATCTCTCCCCTACCTTCATGTTCTGATCTGATGCACTTCATGTGGCATCAATGCAACTACACTATCATTTCGTGGGTTCATCTCTCCATGACTCTTGCGATTGCAAACTCTATTTTTCCGATGAAGCATGCTAGTAATATCTCGCGTGATTTGCACATTTGGTTTTTTCGTGGTGACAAATTTTGTGTTGTTGACCTTCTAGAAGAACTATATTGCTCTAAGAAAGGGAATTTACCTTTTCGAAATACATTTGGAAAGATCTTTAAGGTTTTGATCCCTTGCTTGAATGCACTCGTGATTCTCCTTTGCTCTTGCAATATTGTTGATTGTATGTAAGTTAATCGCAACAATCACAATGTGATTTGTTTCCTTTGTGGTCTAAATGAGCAGTATCATCCATTGCGCTCTTTGATAATGCTAATGGAGCCTTTTCCATCCATTAAACGTGTATTATTCCTTATTGCACACTAAGAATGTGAATTTGGTGCTCTGATTTTGAATGATATTTCTATTGATGCGAAGGGTCTTGATTGTCAAACCTCCCCTTCAAATACTTCTACTCACAGTAATTTTGCCGGTCGAGCCTTTGTTGGTCATGGCTTTGGGTGTAGCCAAGAGAATTAGTTGTGTTCTCATTAGGACTGCACCAAACATACTATTAATACTTGCTATCTCTTAAATGAGACAAAAAGATGCTCATCAACCTAATTCTATGTTGATAAAATTGTAATATAGACAAAGCCTCCATAAAGAGGCCATTTTGTAGTTTCTTCACGAAAAATTATAGCTCAAATATTATTTTTTAAAATTTTTTTTCTTGGTTTTATTTATTTTTGGCGATATATATTGAATAGAATTTAAAATAAACGACAAATATGATGAGATTAACTTCAAGTGTTCTGCATATTTGTATCATTTCTCAAATAAATTTTTATGAGTTTACTACTAATATATTTCATTTTGGATTCAAACTATATAAAAATAATTACATAAACAATATATTTAACTATTTTTCCTATACTTTAATGAAAAATTATAAAAAATACATAATGAAAAATAATAAGAAATGGAACTAAATTAAAGTGATTAAAAGTTAATGAATTTATAAAAAAAAATTATATATAGTATGTCTAAAATAATGTATTATCCTTCATAAAAAAACGTCAAAAAAAATATTATTTGTAGTAAGTTAAATAACTAACTAGTAGATAAAATATACAAGTGTCTATAAAATACTATATATATACTAATAATATATATGTACATAATTTGAAAGTTAAATTAACTATTTAGTCTCTATATGGACTATCTATTTTTGTTTTAACCTCTATAAAAAAAAAAGACTTTTCTTTTAATTCTTATAATTGTCCCTATTTGTACTTTTAGTTCCTATGCCTTTTAATTTTCATCCTTATTGATGTGGTAGGTTAGGAATAGATTTTAGGAGACTAATACAAAAAAAAAAATTAAACAAAACAAATATACGTATATAGACTAAACTAAAAATACATATAGTATAAAAATTAAAACAAATTATTAATATATGTATAAAAATTAAAATGAGCTATATCAACATTCTGTGTCCATCTTTATATGGCTAGTAAAAGTTTTATTAACCACCTAAAAGACCAACATTTATCGTAAAATATTGAATAACATGAGCTAATTAAAAAAATAAACAATATATAAAGAGTAAAGACTATGTTTTTTATATATAAGAATTAAAATAATATATTATTGTAGTAAATTAAATAACTAACAAATTTGTACATTAGAAGATAAAATATACAAGTGTCTGTAACATACTATAACTAATAACATATATGTACATAATTTAAAAGTTAAATTAAATATTCAGTCTCAGTACGCATTATTTATTTTGTTTAGCCAATATATATATAAAAAAACTTACCTTTTAATTTTTATATATGTTTTATTTGTGCTTTTAGTCCCTATGTCTTCTCACTGTTCATCGTTGTTAACGTGGTATATTAGAAATATTTGGACTAATACGAAAAACAAATATAAGTATATTAACTATATAAAATGAAAAATAAATATAATATATGAACTAAATAGAACTATTAATATCTGTATAAAAATTAAAATCAACAATGTCAATACTTCATGTATCCACTATTATATGGGTAATAAAAGTTTTATTAGCCACCTAAAATAAAGACTAATTTAACATCTATTATTAAAAAATTAATGACATGAACCAATTAAAAAAAACATATATAAAATTGTGATCTACTGTACATCTTTGGAAGGTAATCAATCACCATCAAACAATTTTTCTTTTCCTATCCTATTTGTTTTCAACCTAAACCCCAATTTTTTTTAATTTTTATTTTATTTTAATAAACCCCGATTTTTCTTATCTTATTCAATTTGTTTCTAACCCAAACTTTTCTTAAGATAAATTTTTTTAACTAATGAGTAGAATGGGATGACAAGTTCATAAAATAGTTTATCATATTTAAGTGGTTCACCAAACAAATGATAAGAATTGAATATGATAATATATTCTATCCTATACTCTTTAATTGTCACCAAACGACGTTTGTTTCAAGGTTTAAAAATACATTTTTGAGTATCTTATTTACGGGAATTTATTGCTATCAGTGTTTATTTCCAAGCATTTTAAATAAGTTGGTTAGTTTTTAAATTTTATTCTAAGAATCTCTTGAAGAAATTTCTAGAATATTTAACATGATTTACCATACATGTTATGGGTAATGGTTATGAAAATAGTTGTATTACATATAATATTAAAAAGTAAAAGATAACAAGTACCAAAGCAGTATTGTAATACAATAATATAGGTTAAGCCAAAAACAAAATACAATTTAGGGGAAATTTGTTTCAAAAAATAAAAATATTTTTAGACATTTTATTTTGAGTAATGCATATATTTCTAAAATTGTGTATTTTTGAGCATTTTATAATGATATATTTGATATAAATCAATATCATTAAGAATACTTTATAAATTTCAAATAAAAAAAATCAAAATAAAATATAAAAATGGTGGTTACAGGTTAAATACAAAATAACTATCTATATTTTTTTAGGAAAGTAACTTACTCATCATATTTTATCATAGGAATGAAATTTATAGAAAATAAAAAGAAAATACATTTCTAAAAATAAATGATGTCCGATAATCTTTTTTTAAATTTTAAAATAAACATGAGAATCTACATTCTCAAATTAACATTCTTAAGAATGTGTTTCTAAACCTCAAAAGCACACTAAAGGACTTTTTGGTAGCTAGGCTAGGATTGAAATAAATAGTTTATATAATTAAATAAGAGCAAAATAAAATATGAGCTTAATAAGTTATATATCATTCTATATCTAATGTATGTTGTACACCTAATAACACACCTTTTGATATCTAAATATCATATCTCATGTTTATTTTAGATCAGATAATAATATGACATGATATAAATTATATTCAAATGACAAAATTGCACATTTTATTTGATTTACATAATCTTTTAAATAAATTTTATTTTATTTTATGATTTACCTTAATTTTTTAAATTGTAAATTATAAGAAAAATATTAACTAGTTCATTCCTCTACAATAATTGTTAAATGTTAAGGATTAACAATTTTTTTTCAATTAAAATTAAAAGTATCTATTATTTTAAATATTAAAATGTCATTATATACATGTTTTTAAAAATTAATTTAAACCATTAATTAAAATATAGTCATTGCACATAGAGGTGTTCGCAATGCGGTTTGGTTTGGTTTTGAGAAAAAAATCGTCCAATCTGATCTATGCAGTTTGACAACTACATCACCCGATCGGTTTTATTTCAAAATGAAATTCAAACCCTTCCGAAGCAAAATTTTGCCGTTTAGTTTGCTTCGATTATTCGATTTTTAACTAATTTTTTTTTAAAAAAATAATAAATAAATTAACACTTAACATAACTATTTAATAACAAATTACTATAATTTTTACAAACTAACACCTAGTAAAAAATTTTGGTTTCATATTAATATTTAATAAAGTACTAAATGATATTCCTAAATTATTGCTACATTAATAAATTAGAATATGTATATAATCGTTTCAGTGTGAATAATTTAAAAAAAAAAGAGAAAAAAAAAGAGGAAAGAACAAGTGATTGGGCATGAGTGAGGGATAAGAGGGTCACATTGTGACATTAGGTTAGTGGCATTAATAAGTAAGGACACTTGTCATTTTCAATTAATAATCTGAATCACCAATGGCTCGCTCTTTCGCTAACGTCAAGGTTCCCTCCACCGCTCTTACTAGGCACGATACGACGCCGTTTCCTCATCTTTCCTTTCATAACCTTAACCGCGTCTTTCACATCTATTTACATAGTATATATAAATAAATGAGTATTAAAAAGTATAATAGTAAAGTTTAATTGTATTTTGGTGCCTCAAAAACGGCAAGATATGTTTTACTAACAGTAACAGTTACTCAATTGAAGGAAGCGTTAAGTTGATGTTAATTTGACTAATTAATTAATTAATTAATCAGTTTTTCATAGATTAACTCATCATCAAGCTAGTATATAGTTTTGAATTAATTTATTTTGGAAGCAACACTTGGAACAAGCTAAAAAGGTCAGAGGTTAGTCCTCATCCACGCTGTCAAGTCTCTTTCATTCTCCGCCCACAGTTTCTTCTTTGGTTTTAGATTTCTTCAATCGCGCTTTTCTCTCTCCCTCTCTTTCGATCTCTCTCTCTCTCTCTCATCCCATTCGATTCTTCCTTCGCTCCTAATTATAGACTTTTATCGATAAATGCCACTTTTTCCTTCGCTTCTTTGAGAAAAAAATTCGGTCTTTCAGATCTACCTACTTGTGCATACTAATACTTCTTCGCGTTTTCGTTTTTCTTCAATAATCTTAACACTTTTATTTGTTCCCTTCTTTTTATCCCCTTTTTACCGGATTTGATTTGATAAACCTAGATACTCATACAAATAATGGTTACGTTGAATCTGGGAATGCTTCATTACGTATTGGACCATGTTTACGGGGCATTTATGCATCGAACAAAGATAAGCACGCCATTTTTCTCGAGAGGATGGGGTGGAACGAAGCTTGAGATGCTAGAGAAGATGATAAGGCAGTTGTTTCCAGAAGTTGCAGGGCAAAATTGGCCTCCCAGTTCGATTCAACCCGTTTGGAGAACCGTTTGGGAAACCAAAACTGCTTGTTTGAGAGAAGGGGTTTTCAGAACCCCTTGTGAGGAGCAGTTGCTCGCTGCATTGCCTCCTGAGAGTCACACTGCTAGGGTTGCTTTCCTTATGCCAAAATCTGTTCCTCCACATAGAATGTCTTGTGTGGTTCATCTTGCAGGTAATGCTACCGATTTGAAGTTGTTTGTCTGATAATATGGGAATGGAAGTTTGATTTGAATGGGTGTGTTTTGCATTTTGAGCTGTGATGTGTTCATTGCATAATTTGGATGTATAGCTTGACTTTGGATATGGATTGGCTGAACTTTTTTTCTCTGGATTAATATCTAATCTGTCTGGTGCAACTTTTTTGAAATTATTCTTGTAGCCTGCATCTAAGAGTGTGCTGATTGCATAGAGATAAGGCAGATGAAAAGTTTTGATCTTGTACAATTGGTGATTCGGTTGAGTGTAAACAAAATGGAAAAGTGATTCTAGTATGTCTTCATAATAGGTTGCAAACTATTGTTTGCATCAACGGAAAAGCAATTCTTTTTTCCTAACATGCTGTATACATACAAAACTCAGTTTGCACACTCAAAAGTCAAAACCATGGTTTGACCAATCTCGGCTGTAATCCAAATTGTACAATACTATGTAAAACATGACAGGTCAGGCAGGATATCTGCTTTTGCTAGGTTGCCCTGATTAGATTACATATAATTACAAGTTTACAAATATTGTTTTGGAAACATTTTGGGAAAAACTGCAGAGTCGTAAACTCGTAATTTATGAGTTTACTCTGTACCTATGTCGTTTCATTTTGACAATTTAAACTTGACACCTTGTAATTGAAGGAAAATGGGAATGTATCGAATGATATTGGTTTCTTCTCTTATCTTAGTCCTTCTGTTTTACTGCCAGCTAGTCATTTTAATCTACTTTGAGCCTTTTATTTTAATGCCTCTATCCTCCCTTCCTATACCACTCCTCAAAAATCCCAACTTTAGGGCATTGTTTGAGGTCAGCATATGACTTTGTTTACATCCAGTAGATCCCGTCTAGTGAACAATGCAGGTCATGGTTTCAGTCAGCAATGATAAGTTTGGAAAAATATTGTGCTTTCCAGAATTTCACTTCCCAAATGATAGAATTGTAATGATCTTTCTTAAGAAAACCATGAATGAATAATCTTTTGTTAGTTTTAATGTTTTGCCATAACTCCTATATAATTGTTTTGTTGCATCAAAGGCACAATTGGAATAAATCTTTTATGTTGTAAGTTCATCACACTACACAGTATTTTACTTAAAAACCCATAAGATTAAACTTCTATGATTTATCCAGCTATTGTTATCTTTTTAAGAGCTTTCTGTTTTTGTTTGTAACTTGTATTCACCCTCATCTCCGTTATGCAGGAACTGGGGACCATACATTTGAAAGAAGATTGCGTCTTGGTGGACCGTTGGTGAAGGAAAACATCGCAACCATGGTACTTGAGAGGTCAGCATCTCTTTTGTCTGGTCTTATTTTGAAACAAAAAAAATATATAACACCTTTACTTTTTTTTATTTTAAAACTTAAACTGTTCATTTAATAGATTCTCTGTATTCTTGGTACTTGCAAATGCAGTCCATTCTATGGACGAAGACGTCCTGTGATGCAGCGAGGTGCAAAACTTTTGTGTGTTAGTGACTTGCTTTTACTAGGAAGAGCAACCATTGAAGAGGCTCGTGGTCTCTTACACTGGTTGGACTCTGAGGCAGGTTTTGGCAAGATGGGTGTTTGTGGACTTAGTATGGGTAAGACTTGTCTGGAACCCATACCAGAGCTCACACTTTTTTATGTTCAAAGTTTTGTTCACTTTTGATTATGCTAGTGTCTTTAAAACCATGAGAAATAAACTAGTATTATTGTTTGAACTAAGTCTCTTATTAGATGTAATAACTAATAACATACCTTTTGCCCCAGAAGTGATTTAATGAAACAAGTTCAACTTCTGGAATCTCTCTGCTTCTCCTTTTGTAAATTTTTTTCAATATTTCTATGGACTCTAGGAGGAGTACATGCTGCAATGGTTGGATCACTTCACCCCACACCTGTTGCAACACTCCCTTTTCTCTCACCACATTCTGCTGTTGTGGCATTCTGTGAGGGAATTTTAAGGCACGGCACTGCCTGGGAGGCACTGAGAGAGGATCTTGCTGCACAGAAGGTTGCAATGACTCTCGAGGAGGTCAGAGAACGGATGAGAAACGTTCTGTCTCTCACAGATGTCACACGCTTTCCAATTCCCAAGAACCCCGATGCTGTAATCTTAGTTGCTGCTACTGTAAGTTCTGGATTTCATCTTCACTTCATGAATGTGTGTGTATTGTGAAAAGTGGAAGAAGTCCACATCTATTCAAAATCATTTTTATTTTCCAGGGTTGTTTAGATCCTTTTGGTGTTAAATGTGTATCAACTATAAAAGGTTGCATTGTGTTGACATGCAACATTCCTTCTCTTTCTGGTCCTAAATCTGACTGTTGCTGTGGCATTCAAAAAACATGTCAACAGTTTACCATACCTGAAAGAGATTTTCAGTTTGGTATGCTGGTACCAATTTGCTTTTTTGGCCTTATTTTTTTTAAAAAAAGAGAGAAGTATTTTCTTATATTTGGCTAGCATTAAAACCTAATTTATGAGAATACAAATACAAATTCATGAAATTTTGACTCATAACACTTGAATATTGAGCCTTTGTGAAATCCTCAGAATGAAGGGGACACTGGTGTCTATAAAATTATGTTTTGTTGAGATGACTGCATTGATTTGCCTTTGGATTTCTCCTCTTAATCATTATAAGCATTGTTTTGCAGGATGATGGATACATACCAAAACACTCAGTCCTGGAGCTTCAGAAAGCTTGGCCAGGTTCTGAGGTGAGATGGGTCACAGGTGGCCATGTCTCATCCTTCCTTCTTCACAATAGTGAGTTTCGGAGAGCCATCGTCGACGGTCTTAATAGATTACCATGGAAAGAGTCTCCTTTGTGACAGAGTTATGGCGGATGAAGATGATATTGCTTTTCCAGTGTGTTGATTTGATTGATACAGTCGTCCTTTTAAAATACTCACCTTAACTTATAATTTGCATTGTTGATCTCAAAAATCCGTCCCAGAATGATGAGGGCGGTGGTTGTAAATTATGTTCAAGAAAGTGTACATTATTTAGAATTTAGAATAATAATGGGAAATCTAGTTTGTGAAAAAAAAAACTGATAACCTTGTTGGATGGGATCATGGGAATTTAACACTATGATATTTATTCGTCTGGTTGTTTTGATATCTTTTATGTTTTGGCATGTTTTTATTTTGGCGTGTTAGTCTTGGGGGAGAACAACAATGGTGATTAAAATAGGAGGAGCCAGCAATAACCTTACACATGATTGTTTCCAGCAGTCATGTTTTATGATTTTTTTTTTTTTTTTTTTTTTGGAATTCAGTTTTGTTTTATGATTGGATTTTAGTGTTATCAAAATACTCTCGACTCTCATTTGTCCAATTGAATGGGACTATACGTTGGTTCCTCCTAAAAAATGAATGTATGTTTGTTTCTTGAAGTCTATTTTCTTACCCTAACGAACTTATATCTGTTGATTCAAAAGCATTCCTATATGGAGAAGAAAGTCAATAATATTAGGTTAATTGAAATTCAAACATACGAAAATTATGTGATAATGAGATGAGAAAGGCTGGTATGAAGAGTAAAAGATATTAACCTTTGAAGCTAAGACAAGAATAGAAAAGGGGTTTGAGTCTCTAATGTTTAGGTGCATGATGTCTTTCTTATCATACCTGTCAATCACCTATAAGTAAATATGAGAAAACTCTTTTCTTATCTGATGACCAAGCATGATGAAGAGGGGTCTCTCTATTTTTTTTATAAAAATTATACTCTCTTTAGTTCTTATTATAAGACATAATTTTTTACTTTAAGTATGTCAATTAAAGTACTTAATTACATTAATTTTATTAAAAAGTTATATGACCTATCTATTTTTTTCTTCTTTAAAAAACGTATTTAATATTTTATAATAAAAAGTATCAATAATCAAAAGGACAAACATAAAAACTCACAATAAAATTTTTTTGAAATTTGTACCATGCTTTATAAAAAGAATTACTCAACTATATCCTATAATTAGGACCAGAAGAAGTAGAAGATTTTGGCCATTAAAATTGTGTAATTATAACTTGAATCAATAGATTAATAGATTAAGAAATGGAAAGAAGAAACAAAAAAAAAAAAATAGAGGAAATCTTAATCCCATAAAAGCTCCCATAAAAAAGGACATGGATGATGCCACATTTGACTAATTGAGAAGTGTGAGAAATGCAAAGCTAAGCCTAGAGTAAAAATCAATGACAATTTATAGAGTACATTACAGAATCGATTAGTGTACTATGAAGGAATTAAATATTACGGAGTTATTGGATATAATTAGGGTCAACTCAAAAAATTTTGAGGTGTAAAATAAACTTTTATAATAATTTGATATAAAACTCGTAACAATTCATCAAATTTATTTTAGTTTTATTTAGATTTCTAATTTCAAGTTAACATATGTATTTGGTTTAAGTAAAATAAATATTACCTCCGTCCTAAATATAAGACCCTCGAGAGAAAATTTATTGGTCCTATATATAAGATTATTTACAAAATTAAAAAAGTAATTAGTATTGATTTTTTTCTTGTTTATCCTTATAATAAATGAATGGATAGTAAGTGCAATTAATGTATTTGTTAATAATTTAGACTTTGAATAAGGGTAAATTTGATAGATTATACTATTTTTTGAAAAACAAGACATTAAATAAGATTGTTAATAATTTTTTTAATCTGTATGAATTGGTTAGAGGGTCCTATAAAAAGGACCAAAGATAATATTTAATTTACAATTACATGGAAAATTTAAATGGTATACAATTTTTTTATGTAAGAGAATAAGCTTCAAGTCTTGTGAATAAAAAAAACTAGGAGAGATTAGTTAAGATTTGGATGTTTCTTTCAAACTCAAATTTAATTACCTTCCATGAAGAATATTAATGACTAAGCTTAAAAAACAAAAGACTTGATTTGATATCAATATGTACACTTTTCTTTTAAAAAATAAAGACTCGATTGACTTTATTTTTGGAGTAATCCTATATTAGCTATTCAAACAAATTTTTACATTTTGATTTTGTCATAAATGTAGAGACAAATTTGTTCAAGCAAAAAATATTAACATCATGATAGAACTAGTTCTTCTAGAAAAAATTTCTTTCATCCAAAGAAACGCAAACCTAAATCTTTTTATATAAGGAAAATCAAATATGCATCAACTTAAAAAACTCTCTTATTTAAAAGTGAAGAAATGAAATTATATTTATCCTTCATTTTAAATTTTATTAAAGTTTGAAGATAAATAATTTTCTTTTCGTTCATAAAAATAATCTCATTTTGTTAAATGAGCTTTTGTGAGGGAAGAAGCTTATGCTATGTAACCTGGTAAATGGGGCAAGTAAAGAAATAGTAACATTCATAAGGGCAATCTCCGTAATTCAAGAAAGCTTTGGGGGCTTGGATTGAATAATCTTTTTGCCCTAAAACCCTGCCTTTTATCTAGGTCTTGTATTTCTGCGTCTCACTCTTTCTTCCACACGCAGCAGCTTCTTCCCTTTCTTCTACCCTTCGCTTATTCTGCGTTTGTGAACGATGGCTTACGCTGCGATGAAGCCAACGAAACCCGGCTTGGAGGAATCACAAGAGCAGATCCACAAGATTAGGATCACTCTTTCCTCTAAGCACGTCAAAAATCTCGAAAAGGGTACTTTTCATTTGTTTCAAGTTTTGGTTTTTATCTTTGTTGATATGCTTATTCTGATGCTTCGATTTTTGTGTTGCTGTTAGTTTGTTCGGACTTGGTTCGTGGTGCGAAGGATAAGCGTCTTAGGGTCAAAGGACCTGTTAGAATGCCCACTAAGGTTCTTCACATCACTACCAGAAAGTCCCCTTGCGGTGAAGGTAATTTATCACTCTTTGATCACTTGTTATTGTTGTGTGGTTAGTTTCTGTCTTTTGTTCTCTGCTTCTTATATTGCTTGTTATATGTTCATTTGAAGTTCTGCATAATTAATATTAGAAGTAGTAGTTTTAGAGATGTCAGGATGATTCAATGTAAATAATGAAGAGCATAATGTCACCTTCAGAGTCAATATGTCTAACATTATGAGCCTTAGAAACGAATTTGTTTATGTAAAGTAGAATAGAATTTAAATTCAGTGTAGCTGTGGTCTCTATTATGTCCCAATCCTAACAAAATGTGAATTTTGACTTGTTTTGCGGGTTCTCTAGCTATACTGCTCTTAATTTGTGAGGTATGTTAGTTCCAACTGTGCTTAAGGGAAGGTTTAGAAGGGTTATATGATGCTATTCTTCATTTCAAGTTATTGAGTTCTACAGAGTTTATGAAGATGAATAAAGGATGAATGGATGATTAGATGGTATTGTGATGGTCTGTTAATTAAACTTTTGGTCGTAACCAAAAAATTACTTGAAGAGAAGAATTTAGCCCCCTCTTTTTTCTTCGAAATCTTGTCCAATCTGAATGTAACAAGGACAATGCTGTTCTCCGAGATGGAAAGTGAAGATTTTTCTTTGGTTCCATATCTTACATACCTCTGAGTTTTAGGTATTAGTCATCCTGTAATGCGAAAATTGAAGGACAATGGCAGTCTCTTGTGTGGGAAAGTGATTTACTGTTCTGTATCTTGTGTGGTCTAAGGTTTAAATGTCAGTCATCCAGGAACTTTATTAGCACAAGTTTGAGATGAAATCATGGAAATGTTTAAAACTCTTGTTTGAAGTCAGTTCAAATTGTCAGAGTTTTATATTATTAAAACTCATTTTTGTTGAATGGTATTTGGTGCATAAATCATAATGTTCTTCATTAGTGTTTATGGTTATCAGCTATTAAGTGATTGACTTATGAATGACTCGTGTATTTGTTGGAGTCAATGTCAGTTACTTTAGTTGTTTATCATAGTTGATTCTCTTTTATCCACATGGTTTGTGGCGTTTTCTCTTTTGCCTTTTATTATACATTTGAGCTTATTTGTGTGCACACGCATTTAGTGTGTTCCAAAACTTGTGGCCTTATTGAGCCACGGATATGCAATTTCTTTCCTGTCACCTGAATTGCTTGCTGCACAAATGTTTCACAAAACAGTAACATATTTTTTTGAAGAATTGTGTTCAATGTGTGGGCTAATCTGAAATCTGAATGTTGTTTCTTATTGAATGAATGATATTCTGCCTTTGTGTTCATGATGCCGCCTTTTTGTTGCAGGCACTAACACATGGGACAGATTTGAACTCCGTGTGCACAAGAGAGTCATCGACCTCTACAGTTCCCCAGACGTGGTTAAGCAAATTACCTCAATCACGATCGAACCCGGTGTGGAGGTTGAAGTGACCATTGCAGATGCGTAATTGAGATGCAAATTTTAACTTTGTTAATTGTTATGCATGTTGGTTTTCTTTTTCCTGTATTTTCTAAGTTTTTCAGGATTGAATTGGCTTGTTTTTCTCTAGTTTTACGGTTGTGAACAACAAAGAATACCTCGAGAAATGTAATGCTTAATATATTCTAGTAACTTACATGCTGAATATTTGTTTTGATAGTTATCACTATTTGTCGCATCTTATTTTACCCAGAATCAATTTTACTCATAATCAATCAACACAATCAATTTTGCTCAGAGTTAATTATGAGAATTTAATTCAAACATGTACTTAATTATTACATACTCAGTTTACATAATACTCTTTATCATGTTAAGCAGGTTTTGAAACCTAATAACTGACCAAAATCTCAATTTCTAATTGAAATCAGATTCATCTTTATTGAAATGGAATAATCTGAATAACGCAGCTAGCAATTGAAATGCAAATATCCTCTTCTCCTTAATCACTGGCAGCTAGGAAGAGGGGATCCACACAAACACTTGTTATGAAAATACGAATACACATCAAACGTTTGCAATCTACCACCCTGTGGTATCTCCCCACACAACCTATTATAACTCACGTTGAACCCCTGCAAAAAATCCACTGCGGTCAACCCCACAGGAATGCTTCCACTGATCTTATTATGATTCAGATCCAACGATATCAAACTTGTTGGGAACTCCACTTTTGACAAATCAAACGACAACAAGTTCCTCGAAACGTCAACTATCTGCGTCGTTTTGTTCCTCCCGAAAAGCATGGAAGCATCTCCTTCCAGCTTGTTCCTCGAAAAGTCAACCCTCTGGGGATCTATGTTTGCCAAGGAAGCCGGTATAGGCCCCGAAAGATGGTTGTGCGACAAGAAAAGACTTGGGCCGGGCTTTTTAAACGATCCAAACGAGTCCGGTATTGGGCCTGTGAGTTTATTCCGGTCCAAACGTAATGACAAGAGATTCGGCAACTGGGAAAGCGAGCTAGGAATCCGGCCCGTTAGGTTATTAAACGAAAGGTCGAGAAACGTGAGTTTTTTCAGTTGGCCCAAGAAGTCGGGTACTGGGCCGGAGATATTGGTCCAGCTGATAAAAATCTCTTTGAGGTTGGTGAGTTTAGCAATGGTGGGTTGTATTGGGCCGGTAAGTTTGGGGAGCTTGTGAAACTCTAGGGTCTCTAGATAGGGTAGGTCACCTACAGCAGGAGGTATTTGGCCAGAGAAATTGGTTTCCGGAACAGAAGAGAGAATAACGAGGGACTTAATACGGTGCGTTTTGGGGTCGCATTCGACGCAATACCACTGGCAGCAATCGGTGTCTGGGTTCCACGAGGCTAAGAGGTAAGGGTTATTTAGGTCTTTTTTGATTTGGAGAAGCGCTTTTTTGTCATGTGGGTTGCATTTTTCCGAGAATGCAAAAAATGGAGAGAATAAGAGAAAAGAGAAGAAGCATAATCCAAACGTGGGTTTCATTTTTGAATGGATTGGAATGTGAAAATGAAAGTGGAAGTGTTTGAATTTATAGAATGTGATGATAAGGAACATAATGTATGTGAGAGAAATGTGATGTGTGTAGTGACACGAAAGCAAATTGACACAGCTCATTCGTATATTATTTTTAAGTACTAAACTTAGTATTTATTAAAATTAATTTTTAATGTCGTTTCTATTTTGTTGAAAAATAATTTTAATTTGAACTAATTTATTAAAATTAATTTTATTACTAAACAAAGACGCACACAATAAGATGAGCAGCAGCTGATAGTCAAAAAAGAACAAAGGGGTTCTTCAACTTGGCCATCACTTATCTGTATCGCAATGAATATTTTAGTTATTGGATTTGGCTGCGATTTAGAAGCAGACGAAATTGAAATTAAAAGAAATATTTTTTTAAAAGAAGAATTGGGATTAGTGACAGATGTCAATTCTTTGTCGAGTGCTCAAACACTAACACATTACACATCCTTTCCCCCAAGCATTAGGCAAATGCAATAATTCAAGCGGCAAATTGCAGCCCTTACATGACACATTGAACATAATTTCTCGGTAGATTTATTAAAATAATGCAATTTTATATATTATTTATTAAATTAGGTCTTTCGAAATATTAATTATTAAATTAGGGTCAAATATTGTTCACATTTTTAAAAAATAAAGAACATCAAGGGACCCCTATTTTTAAAAGAAAAATCAAGATATTGCCCTGTGGCATCACCTGGCGAGTTGTGCCTGCTATGCACTGCAATTCACTTAATTTTTTATTTAAAATAATATAGTATTAAAATTATTCTAAAATTTTACAAGAGGGATTCTCATTATATAAAGAACCCTGATCTAACTAATCTAAAAAGGGAAAAAACACATTAATCCTAATAATGGAATACAGATATGCTAACGGAGCCAATTAAACTAATTAACGGATCCCTAATAAGTCACAATACATATACTAAAAAAGGTAAGTTCTTCACCCTCCCTCAAGCTAAAATGGTTATATCTTCCTGTCCAAGCTTGGAAACATGCTTCTCAAATGGCTTTGGTGGCAACGCTTTGGCGAAGAGATCTGCTAATTAAATAGAAGTAGACATTTATTTACACAAGGTGGATAAAGCCTTTCTAAATCTTTTTTATGATGTTTTAAGTGTTTTTTTCTCTTATGGAAAACATGGTTATTACTAATGTAGATTGTCACAAGTTGTCGCAAAAGATTAAATTCTTGTTGGTTCAGGTTGAGCCACCTACGAATCTTGTAACAGATAGTGAATCCACTGTGTTTCTATAGTTGCTTGATTGAGAGTTCTATACTCTTACTCAGATAAAGACATGGATATTGTCACATGTTTTTTACTTCTTTAAGATACTGATCAAAGTCGTATTTGATCAAATAAAAGTAATTAAAATGTAATACTAAGAAACAAACATATGTCTCCTAAGGACTACGAACTAAATTAAGATTCATACATGTAAACACACTCAAGAGAGGTTTTAATAGCAAGTAAAAAATATTAACAATGAAAATAAAACTAAATTAAAAAAAATAGAAAACCATGATAAGATAGTTTCTTAGTTTATCACAATTGCTAAATTCTTGGTAGCGAAAGATAAATCAATTTTAACCCGAGTTCCTAGTATAGTCTGGAGTTAATCAAACAAGCGTCAATTAAATTCCGAATCCCTTACTTACATTAAATAACATACGTATTCATTTATTCTAGGTTTATTGAACAAGCATCTAAAATCCTAAATAGACTTTTAAGAACTTGAGATTTAACTAAACTCAAGCCAAAAGCTTAGAAAACATCTCCTAATAAAAATAATATAGATTAAAGCAACTTATAAATACCATATTAATTGAATAAACTATAAACTAAACCCTATAAATCATGTAAATTTAGAACTCAAATTAAGAATTAAGAGAATGTGATAAAATAGTAGGAGATAAAGAATAAGGAATTAAAATTGAAAATATATAAATAGAATCTCAATATCAAAATATGATTAAACCCATTGATTAGAAGGAAACAAATAGGGTCGGATATTCAATAAGGCAATTAAGGCCATGGCCTAGAGCCCCATAATTTTTAAGGCCCCCAATTCAATTTTTTTTAATAGCAATATTATTGATATAAATTTTGATTTTAAAAAATAATGTTTGAGATAGGGCCTAATATTTTTATAAGGCCCATATGTTACATTTTTTATAGTTTTTTTTCCTATTTTTTAAACTACTTAAAAGTCCACAGCCCATTTTTAAATTTTTTCAAATGAAATGTCACTCAACAGTGACTGGGTGAGTTTCCTTGGATTGCTGAGCACATGAATCTATGATCTATTGGCTACTTGTTAGATTGTTACATTAATACAATTTACTTTTCTTTGACAAAGAAAAAATGCCACTTTCTTGAAGAAAATTGTTAACCTCACATTTTCCTCTCTGTTCTCTCTTTCTCATTCCCTCTATTTTCACTTCAGAATTCTATTTTACATTAGATGCATTCAAGTAATTTACAATTACATACACTGCACGTTGCTAGCATCTCAAATTTTCAACAAGTTTGATCATTCACCATTTCACTCATTTGCTTTGCTTTTAAAGCAATCGATTAAATTGAAATTGAATGATTATTTACAAATTATAATTGTTACATCTTATTTTTTTATTGTTTATCATTGTAGGTGCAAGTAAAGTGATTATCACTACAGTTTGAATTTTGGATACTCGTAGATGTCACCGTGCATAGCCATAGCTTAAAAAAAAATTCATTCATAGATATATGGGGAAGATGAATTGTAAAAATATTGTATTAATCTTGAAAAGATTTTGAGGACAATTATGATATTCACGGTCTTGATTTGTTTTCAGAACTAAAGTTATTAAAAAAATTCTAACAAATGAAATTAACACACCATTAAAAATATTGAACTATATAAAAAAATTATGTTCTTTTCGAAATACATACATTGCTTATAGGATACTATTAACATTACCGGTAACTGTCGCGATCGCTGAAAGAAACTTTTCAAAATTAAAATTAATTAAATCATATTTTAGATCAACTATGCTACAAGATAGATTAAATGAATTAGCTATATTATCTATTGAGAGTGAGATGTTAAAATTATTTGTTTATGAAACTTTAATAAATAATTTTACTGCTCAAAAAGCCAAAAAAATAACATAAAAATTATTAGTCTATATTAATATAGGCCTTTGTCTTAATTTTCGCCTAAGGCCCCGAAATTACTAGATACGGCCCTGGAAACAAAATAAAATAAAAAGAAAAGAGAAAGAAGAAAGGTGTAAAAACTTCTCCGATGGAGTAGTATGTAACTCCTATATATATTGGATGACGATGTTTAGGATTGTGGCTACTTTTTCTTTTTAATGCTATCTAGGAAAAATCTTAATTTGATATTTTCCTAATTTAACCTAATAAAAATCCCTAAATATGAATTAAAAATGGCAATTCAATCAATTACATTTATTAAATAAAAATCTTAACTTGATTTACTAGCTAGATATACTCCTCTCCAATTTCTTCAAAGCAATAAATATCTCCAATGCCCAATAATATCCTGAAATATAATAGCAACCTAATTAGACTAATAAAATCCAATTTAATTCAATAAAGAATAATTACTTAATATAATTCAATTTAATAAAAATATATCAAATTGAATTAATTAAGTATCATATCACATAATATTGGGTAAAATAAGATTAATAAATTTGGATAAAATATAACTCATCAAATACAAAGCTAGATCCTATGAAAAAACAGAATCGAGTGACTGATCTTCTTGTATCAAGGCATTCAGCCTAGTCAACATCAACAAATTCTCTAAGTGTGATATTAGATTTTGCTGGGAACAAAATTCCTTTTCTTTGGCTCAAATGTATTCCTCTGATTGAGCTAACTATTTCCATGCCTAGAAAATATCTTGTAATTCCAAAGTCTTTGATAGAATAATCTGAATCAAGCTTTGTATTTATGTCCTCTATTTCTTCTAAGTTATTTTCCGCTTGTAAGAGGTCATCAACATATATAAATTAGTAAGCTTGGTGTTCCATGGATTGCTGATATCCATGTTTGATCAGAAAGTTTGTAAGTTTTGTGTTCCATTCTATGCTTACCCGCTTCAAATTCATGTTGTAGTTTATTTGGACAAAAAGAAAAGTTGTACTTTGTTGAATTCTTTTATATTACATTAATTAGTATATAAGGAGCCAATATACGTTTACTTGTATTTCATCATTTTAATAAAAATTTTAAATTTTTAAAAATTTTGATAAATTTAAAATTATAACTTGTTAATACATTTTCTTAAATAATAAATGAGAATATATTTTTAGCAAGATTAGAACTAGTTATTAAATCCCAAGCTCTTGATGGATGCAAAATCCAGATTAGTTGAATCAATTTCACAGATGTTTTGCTACAAATTTATATGCACCCATACAGTTTTACACACTACTTATTTCTTTTCTACTTTTATAAATATATCGTTTTATTAACATTTGATTTATAGACATTTCAAATTAAAAAAAATGAATTTCCCTAAAACTCTTTATTTTACTTTCCCTTTTCTAGAATTTCTTTTTTGAAATTTACCTGCTCTAAAAGTACAATTTTTCAAAACTAAAATTTGGGTAGTCTCACCGTAGATTTGAGTATACACTCACTTCCTTGGCATAATGGAATAAGGCTTTTACAGATAATTTTTGGGCTAAACTTTTTTAAAAAATACATGAATCGGATCAACATCTTTGATATAATTATATATTTGGACAAAAAATAAAGAGAAAATTTACAATTTGTTTATAAAAGAAAATGAAATGCCAAAGTACGTCTAATATTTTGTTCAGAATTTACAGTACATTATTATTATATTTAAATGTCAAGAAATTACTAATTAATTAGTAGTAATATACTGTTGTCCTATACAGATTGGGACATAAAGAAAAATGAGTGGAACAAACTAGACCCGTGGGCTGGTAAGCAAAACCCATGGTCATTGCGGGCTTTGGTTCAATTTTTTTTGATCCATTTAGAAGTGGCCTTGTACTGGTTTGATATAATGGTATTGGTCTCTTATGCAACGAGTTAATTAACAAGTCTTGGCAATTTTTAAGAATCAACAACCTGACTTGCTTTAAATTATTGATCTTATAAAAATTTACTCTTGGTCTTGATTTCGTTATTTTCGTAGGAGCCAATATACTTATGTTAATTGATGTCTTTGTCCTCTGGGATGTATATATAACTGAGTATAAGACTTTACTTGTTCTTACTATTTGTTGTTGAATTTATTTTGAGCACTTTTTGTACTCTCTATTATTCATTAATATAATTCTTTATTTTACCAAAAATCTTGTTGCTAAAAACAACAATCCAAAAAATCTTATTTCCAAATGCCTCATGGTCGTAGGGAGATTGAAAGAGGTCATAAGCTGATAATCGATCAACTTTTATCGAAGGGATAGAAGTGGGCAGAAGAGAAGTACAATGGAAATAGAGTGAAAGTGTGAATTACGAGAAAAAAGTAATTGATTTTATAGAGAGAAAAATTTTAACAACTTTCTTTCACTCCACTTTTTTCCTTCCCACTTCTCTTATACCAAACAAAAGGCAAAAGTGATTTTTGAGAACACACATGATTCGATAGATAAATACACAATACCGTCCGAAAACACCATTCCGAATGTTGATATTCAGAATAGTGATTCAAGTTCCCAATTAAGGTAATATCAATCTTAACACTCTCAAATCATAAAAGGAATATTAATCGGGATTGAAAGCATAATTATGTTTGAGGAAAATTAATCTTTTACCTCAACATAAGATACCCAAAAAAAAAAGCACTAATTAATATTTGATATTAAATCACCTCTCCTTTGAATTAATTTTTCTTCTTGACATGCGAGATTGTGGACTGTTACAACAAACCTTGTAAGAAATAATGGACCACCTAATTTACTCATTCACAAACATGTAACAAGAAAAAAAAAAAGAAAAAATTTAAGAACAAAAACCGGTGGCTAAACCAATATGTAAAAAGGTTCATCAATGGCAGAAACTCAACAGCCTATGCATGCAACCCTTCAAAGCCAAATGGCTGATTGAGTTCAACACAAGCTTCCATTTCAACCTCAAATCTCAAACAAAACTTTGTTCCATCTCTGAGTAACATAACTTCCACGTTAAACCAAACAAATTTAATTAATGGAAAAATTAGGAAAGATGAGCAATAATAATTAGAGTTGTTAACATTTAATTAATTCTATATTAATATTAATTAATTATCTGTCTATCTATACAGCGGATGGATATGATGCTGTGGGAGATCGAAGATCAGAGATGGTACCAGCTAGCAGAGTGAATAATTAAGGAGAGAACATTTAATATTTATATTTAAAATTAATTAAAGAGAAATTAAGAAGCTACAAATTAAGGGTCCATTCCACAGCTTGCATTGCTAGTGATGAGTGAGTCTGTTGCCACTACAACTTTCTTCTACTCTTGGCGAGGGCGAGCCAACCACAGAGAACTCAGAGCTCGGAGACGATGGAAGTACTCTGCCATGGCCACGAAACACCTCGCCGCTTGGCGCGTCGTTAGGATCTGATGCAGCCGGTGAATCGTTTGGTGCCTCAAACTCTCTGCCTGTAAGTTTCAATCCCAAACAAGTTATTATTTTTAATTGTCATCATGAGATATTAGATTTGTCAGATTCGTATCAACACAGGGACCAATACCTTTGATTTCATAGTGAGTGTCTCTGCTCTGATACCAATGATCTAACTTATCTAATATCTCTAATACACAGAAATATAATATATGTATAAATGTATTTGGAAAAATATTAAATAATTTGTTTTACACTTAATAGCAATTGAGTGTGTGTTCAATTTTAAGTTAGAATAGGTTTGATTAGAAAGAAATTTTTGAAAAATATTCTAAATTCAACCAAACACACTGTCTGAAAACAAATTGTCAGAAATAGGCAAAAGAGGAAATCTGGAAAGGAAAACTATGAGCAATGCCTTTCTTTTCTCTATCTAACTTTGAAACAAGAATGAGAATTGAAACCTCTACGACTCTACCCATTGATTTCAGTGTTTGTGATGAGATTAATTTTTCATTAGTCAAATTTTAGAACATCTAATCAAAATTTGGGTCCTCTAACATTAAAACACTTCAATGTATGGAAATAGACAGTGGGAAAATTTTAACATGGAGACATAAAAGACATGCTACAAACAAACAACAATAAGAAGTTTTAAAATTGACTACAAATAGATCATACGACATTGTTGTCCTCAATTAAAAATTAAACTTTAAAAAATATTATTAATCAAGAGATCATATTTAATAAATTCAGACGTAAAATTTATTATCTTATACAAATTACTAAGGCAAAGACTAAGCGTCTTGTTTTCAAAGAAGCTGACTATTATTGTTCAAAATGGAGAAAATATTTTCAAACATTGGGTTTCTGAATCCAAAACGGTGACAACAATTAATAATAATGACAAAACCTGGACCATATACTATTAATTTTAATTAAGAGAGCATTATTTTGGTGACTAAAATAAACAAATCTAGAACAAACACTGCAAATTGGTCAAACTAAGACTGGATGAGATTACGGATCAATTAGGGAAAAGGTTAACTTAAGTTAAAACATACTAATCATCATGATTAATCTTGACTACCTAAATAAAAGATTCCTCTAATTTTTGAGTTCTCATTGCTTTGATTGGTTACCATTCAAACTTCAAAGAGGATGTGTTTTTAGATGACTTGTGATAATTAAAATCATCTATTCATATGTGGAAATTAATAGTAGTTGGTGAACCAACTATGGTGTGAGAGATGAATATATACAACACTCTATATCTATATATATATTGAGGTGGCCGGTGCAGATTAACTGCCATAAATTTCACAAAGAAATTTTGCCTCTTTTTAATTACCATTGCCTGTCAAACTTAATAAATTAATTAAACTAATTAACAAAATTTCAAAATCAAGAAATTATATTACTTAGAAAAATGAAGCATATATATGCCGCCACGTTTCGTTCAAATTAAAACTCATTCACACACTTTAATAAAAAAAAAAAAAAAACTCATCCATACACGCCACATGTAGTCATATGTACTTAGCTTCTTATTGAATTTGAATTTTGAGACTAACTCGCTCTCAAAAAGTTATCTTATATGAGAATGATTATTACATCATTATGATACTTTTAAGTGACGGTATCTTTAGTCGATGTGCGATTTTCAATACACTCTCTCACACTAAAGGCTAGACATGTAGAGCGTGGATAAATACAGATGAACACTCTCTCTGTCTTTAGAAATAAGTAATTTTTTTAGAGAATTTTATGTTTGATAGTGTAAGTAAATTTAACTATTTTTATTTTATTAATAAAAAATGTCTAAAATATCGTCAATAATTAATTCACTTATCATTTTTAATAAACATATTTATCATTCAAAAATAAATATAATAACGAATACTTTAGGAAAAAATTACTTTTTTTACTTTGGAATCAAGAAAAATAAATGAAGCAAAATTACTTTTTTAGTCTCATAAACTTTATCTTATGTGTAGCTTACTATCAAAATTTTTAAATAGTATATTTTGATCTGTTATACTTAGTATTTAGTACAAAAATCACATTTAATAATGATTTTTTATCGAATTAACAACTATTTTAATCGTCAGATAATGTGACCATATACTTAGATATTTTAAAAAATTTTAAAAAAATTAAAATATCAATAACTTTAATTTGTTTTAACTAACATAACCTCTAACTACATTCAAAAAAAACAATTTTTTATTTTCTATTTAATTAAAAGTATTTTCACGTTAAATTAACGAGAAACCAAACACAGGCATTGTTCTCAAGAAACTCCACTAAGCAAAACAGAAAACACCAAATGTACCTTAGTGCTTTTAGAAGAAATAGTCAAAAAGGAAGTTATGGGTATGGGGAAGGGTCTATATATGTTTGTGTCTTCAAGTCAAACGGTTACGACCATGACATCACATAGATATGGCTCTATACTTTTTAGGGATCTATATCTCCATATTACCCTTCTATCGGTGAGGGACCACCATACTCTCCTAGTATCACGTGTACATGATCACTATCCCACACACACGCTACCTACCTAGTAACCTTAATTAGCTTAGCCACATTCAATTCTATCTTACAATTGAAAAAAAAAAACCTTATTATTCAAATTATTAATTCAGCTAGGAATGAAAAGGAAACCTTAAGCTCTTTGTTCCTATTCTATGTGGTACATTTGCAATGCTTTTTATGTGTATGTATGAGAAAGTACTTATAAACTTTATCCAATTAATAATCATGCATTTTTTATTTCAAAAATATGTACATGTAGTACATAAGTTGTTAGTAATTATTTGTGTGTTTAATCCTAACAAAAGTACTGTACCAGGAAATAATTTTCCTACCTCTTTTAAGCTTTACTACTTGCACACACCTTCCCTTTGTTTTGCTTGTAAATTTTTCCTTATATAATGTATCCAAGTCCCGTACCGGTCAGATCCCAAAAACAACTAGAGTCCTTTTTGAGATATAAACATTTTCCCCCAATTTGTTTCATACACATATCAAATAGAATAATTACACCATTTTTTTATAAAATTTGTATTTATTATACTTATTTTTTTCTTGATTTTAAAAATACACAAACTTTCCTAAAATTTTAACCTCTGGTAAAGTTTAATTTGTGTTTGTTATTCTAACTCTCTTATTATTTTTAAAAATATAGAAAGTTACGTTGAGTATGAAACTTCATTACACTTACCCTTCAAATTTAACAAAGTTTCATTACACTTAGGGCCTAATTGTAATTTTGAAAAATAAGAGACAAATATAATAAATATAATTATCTCTATTAAATAATATATGTAAGGGTTTGTTAACGTATTCTCATTTTTTAGAAGAAGCACGTTAGAAAGTTATAATAATTTGATTTTTTAAAATATTCTCATCATCGAGTTAGCTTGTTAGAAGATTTCTAAAAAAATAAGTGAGAGTATGTTAGCACTCATAAATCATAAGGTACTCCTACTTATTTTATAAAAAAATATTTTTCAATAAATTTTTGGCTTATAAAAAAAAAAAGAATATTTTAACAAGTTATTAATTTAAATTTTTAAAATGCAATTCTAAATTATAACTTACTAATATAATCTTTTTAATAAAATCAGTGAATGGGTGTACAGTTAACAAATCCTCTCTGTATATATATAATGAAAATAATGTGTGTAGATTCCATGTAACTACCACAAGGGAGAGAAAGAAAAATGCATGGAAGGAAGGAGTAGTTTATGGGGTTGGGGCAGGTCACTCTACCCGAATAGCGAACAGATTCTTCTCTTCCTTCCTACCTGACCCCACGAGATCCGTTATGTCCTGGGGACCACTAATCAACCCCAACATCGGACGGTCACCAAACTCCCTCAACAAATCACCATCACCAAATTCAACGTCCACGATCCCCATTATTTTTATTCATAATTCATAATATTGATATTGACATTCACACATAAATTAAACTACTACTACTATACTATTACATTCAATTATTTTTATATTCTTTCTGACTTTCTTTCTTCTAAAAGTAAAAGCTTTGTGAAAATTTTGATGTGCTAATTATTTATTAATTAATTAGCGTAAGTAAGGTAGGGTTACCTGTCTGACGAAACCTTCAAGAGTAGAAAGCTTGTTCATGGCTAAGGCCATTTGTCCCATATAGTTAGTCATATTGGGAGGGTAGCTCAAAGAGTCAGAGGTTATAGTGTCCGAGAGAGATTGATTCAGTGTCTCAAGACCTTGCGAGAGAGCTTCTTCTGTCTCTTGTGTTGTTTGTTGCAATCCACATATAGCCATTATTTGTTGCTCCGTTAGAGGCTCTATTTGGCTCAAAATTATCTAATAAATTCAATCACACACATACATTTAATTAAATTAATATAATAAAAAAACAATTTTATTAGATCATGTATACATGATTGTGCGTGTAAGTCTATAGCTATAATGGCTAGGATAATTATGTGCGTATGATATATATATACATATGAAATGACAGAATTTTATGGTTATTGATGAAGTAGAGTACAAATTAAAGAAAGAGATGGGTGTGGAAATTTAACCCAACATACAACTTTATTCCCATCAACAATATGGTGAAAAGAAGAAAATTAACGATAGATAGATAGATAGAGACCCGTGCCACTCTCTTTCTTCTCTTCTTCTTCACTAATAATAATATTAATATTATTGGAGTTAAAACATTATGGGCTTTATGGGAATGAAGCCTAACTCTACCCATTACTAGAAACCCTTCAAAATTCCTTTCGTCATTCATCCATCACGTTAAATTCACATACCATAGCCCTTCAATTTTTATTTATTTATTATTTATTATAGTAGTAAATTAAGCTGCTAGTGCTAGAGTGCTAGTTAGCCCCACCGACAAAGGGTGTTGTTGGAGCATTTATAACACCAACTTCCTTGTAATGAAATCTGTTATAACGCACCCTTATTCCCCTCCCCACTCTCCGCATGCAAGTTATCGAAAATTAATTAACCAAAATTCAATAATATTACTATTTTTAAAAATGAAAAAATATAATGAATGAAATGAAATACTACTATACTGACCTTGATGAGTTCAGAGGGTCTGAAACCACCGATCCACATGAAGCAACGTTCAGCGGGGGTTTTCCACGTGCCAGACACGAGGTGGAAAACATCAGTTTTTGCAACTAAGGTCTTGAGGTTTATGATCTGGTCATAATGTGCTAAGATATTATCTACAAATAATCTAAGTTCGTTCTCTGGAATGTGTTCTTGAACTGCTGCTCTTAGCTCACATATTAAACGATGGTGCTCCTCTAGCCATCTTCCATATTCCACGTCAAACATTGCAGCCTCTGAACAAAATTTTAATTTAATTTCACATATTATTCATTCATATCGAAATATAATCATAAATTCAAAAATAATCATATAAAAAATAAATGGCAAGCATAAATCCCGGATCCGTAGGTGACAATGCACCATATGCAATCACCCTAGTCAAACACATTTGGTGAAATGTAACGCGACCGTGACCACAAGTGACGGACCTGAGCTGACGCTGCTCATAGCGACAGGAAGGCCTTGTTGGTCTCCTCCTCCTCCCATAAGTGCACCTCCCCCGAAGAATATACCCTAAATTAATGTTGAATAAATTAATCGCAAAAAAGAAAAACAGTTTTAATTGAATTGAATTGAATTTGTGATTTTAATTGGTTACTTGAGTTCTAGCACGCTGAAGCTCTTGTTCAAGCTGATTAAGCCTAATCCTACTAGTCTCTAGCTGCTGAACATATGCCTGTGAAAGAGAAGAGAGGATTGATAAGCAATTTCCTAAATAGTGTAAAACAACAAATAAAACAGAAAATAATATCTTCCTGGGGAAGATTCACTTGCCTTTTTCCTCAGTCTGCTTTTCCTAGCTGCCTCTCTATTCTGAGCAAGCCTTCTCAGTGTCTGTGCATATCAAATGCTTCTCATCATTCATTATTACAACCCCAAATTTTAAGGAAAAAAAATAATATTAAATTAATTAATTACCTTAGGATCCGGTGTTTTAGGTCCTTCTTGTTCAGAACTCGACGTTGTTGGACCCTTGCGATTGCCCTCTCGCTGCCATATTCAGGAAAAAAAATAAAATAATTAATAACTCTGTCTTCAAAGATGCTACCAGACTCTGATTCTTCTTCTATTCATTTATTTATCGATGAAATTATTTAAAAGATATAGAAATAGAAATAATGTTTATTTAATACTAATTAACATTGATAATGGATTATACGAACCTTGACAGCTTTGGGTGGTTCGGGAGCGGAGGCAGCTTCGGTGCCAGGGTTGGCCAACTCCATGGATGGCTCGGATGGTCTCTTCGATCCACCGGCTTGCGAGGACGAAATTAAGCTTGCCTATTCAAATTAAAATTCAAATTCAAATAAAAACAAAAACCTATTAATGTTACACATTTATTGGTATTTATTAATATCATTAATAATCAAACTCGGAATTAATACCCATCCATCAATGAACTATATGTTATGCAGAAGAACGGAAAAATAAATAATTAATAATTAACATTAATAATTAATAACAAAAAAAAAGTCTAGAGTAGTGTAGTAAGTAGTAGTATCTGATATAAAAAAAAATGAATACTAATAAATAATGATTAGACCTTGGAATTGGATGATGATGGCTCTACGTGCATAGGCTGAGAGGGGAAAATGTTTAGAGTTGGAGGCCTCATTCCTGATGATGATGATGCGTTGTTCTCTGCCCATACATGCACCAAATTCATTAATTATCACAATAAATAAATTAAACTATATGTTTCAATTAATAATTCATTTAATTTAATTGTGTAATAAGTTAATATATGATAGAAAAATAAGAGAGGTGTGAGTGAGAGAGTGATGATGAGGATTAATTTGGAAATTATTATCATGCAATTGGAGCTGATCTGCTCTCCAAACAGAAAAATTAAAGGAAGAAAATAAGATGTATGCATAACCATAACCATACCCTACACCTTTCTTTCTTTCTTTTTTTTCACAACAAGTGGTGTGTATTTTTGAATCAGATCATGACACCCGGTTTGTTACATGTCATGGTCTCACAGCTCCAAACAATCAAATTAAACCAAAACAAATTAATTAATTAAAAAAAACATGTAGTGAGGAAAAAAAAAAAAAGAAAGAGAGAAAGAAAGAAAGGAGAGAGAGAGAGAGAGTGGAGCAGTTTTTTTTTTTTTTCTTTTTTTTTTGGTGTGAGGATCTGGTCAAAGGAAGTACTATGAGCAGAGAACATGCTTTTGGTGTGTGACTCAACAAAGAGAATCTCAACGAAAAGCGAGAGGAGGGATGAAGGGAAAAGACTAATTGGTTCCTCTTTTTTCTGAAATTTTGAAAACCAAAATCCTTTTTCTTTTTTTTCTTTTTTTTTTTAAAAAAATGTTTAAGAAATTAAGCTCACGTCTTTGGTCTTGAACAGTACTAGAAGGGTCAGGTTGTGCTTGTCCATCAAGGTAGAGAAAAAGCGCTTGATCCAGTTCTCCCAAATCATATGCTCCTGAATCCTTGTTTCTGCTCATCACACACAACAAACAAATTAAAAAATCAAACGCAAAAATAAATAAATAAATAAATAAATAAATAAAATTCATACAAGTAGTTTCCATGGATAGAAGAGGAAGAATTAGAGGACTGCATATTCATCCCGAAGGAAATCTGATGATGATCCTGATGAATTTGATGAAAGTGATTGTGGTGATGGTGATGATGACGGTGTTGAGGTTGAGGAAGTGGTTCAAGGTGAGTGGTTGTGGTTGGATTGGAAGCCATAGCCAGCAACACAGATGAAGAACACAACGACGAAGACGAAGAAGAAGCAGCAGCTAGAAGAAGCTTTGTCTGTTTCTCTAGTAATTTATTTTTTTCTTCTCTCGCAATAAACCCCATCAATGGCGAAACCGCCTTCCACTTAAAACCATTTCACTTCGTAAAAAGAGAGAGAGAAGAGGGTCGGTTAGAGAAAAAATAAAAAGAAAGAAAGAGAAAGAGAGAGAGAAATTGGAATTCAATGCAACCAAACAAAACACAATACTTCTTTCTTATACTTATTTTCTATTTCTCTCTCATCCAGAAGAAAAATTGAGATGACTTTCTCAGAAAAAAACTACCAACAAATCTTTTTTTTTTTCTTCAGATAAAGCGGTCCTGTGCTCGCGATTTCATTTCCTCTCTTCAACTCTCTCTCTCTCTCTGTCCGAATAAAAACACAGAGCAGCAACAGAATCTGCCTCTGTTTTTTTTTTTTTTTTAAAAAAAAGAGTTGAGAGATGTTGGAGTAGTAATAATAAAAAAAATGAAAATGTGGAAAGGTGGAAAACCAAAACCACCTAAAAGGCTTAAATGTGTGTGAGGGGTGAAATGACGAAAAAGTCTTAGTCTATGTTCAACTTTTACTATTGACATTTCATGCAAAAACTTACACGTAGATCATTTCATATCCTTCAGGCGGCTTTGTCTGTTCGTAACCACTTACAAGTCATATTAGCACACTATATTTTAAGAAAATTATATATGTCAATTAAAATATCTTCAAACTTATTATATTCATAACATATTTAATTAAGTGCTATAGTACATGCTAATAACTAAATATTATTTTATCAATCAAAATTCATACGCCGCTAACTGATTAATGTAATTCATTTTGCGCATATGAGAACCTTTCTCTGTATGTTTAATTTTTGGTTGCCCATACATGACTTCTTTCAATAAAAAATCATCGGTTATAATTTATTTAAACATGAGTCTCACTTGAGTATTGAAATATCAGGTAGAGGTGTTGAGTTCGAATCTCATATGTGTAAAACTTTATTTTTTTCTCCTCCCCTAAAAAAACACAAAAAAAAATTGACTAACAAAAAAAGTTTTAGTTTTAGTCAACTGAAAACTAACTATATACTTAATCAACAGTCAAAATTAACATAACTTATAAAAAGTTATTGAAATAAACTTTATTTTAGAGTTGTAATTCAAATTCCTATCAATTTATTTAAAGGAATTAATCATCTATTAATTATGACGGACTTTTAGTTTTCCTATTGTAAAATTAATTTATGCATAAGCTATAAGGAGCAATATATCATTGTCAATTTTGTTACTAATTAATCTCATTTTGTCCTTTTTATCCATATTTTTATGGAAAACAAAGATTTAATATTTATATTATTCTTGACTTCTTGTCCTATCTCTTTCAATATATTTTAATTTTTATATAAGCCCCCATTTCAAATAAACGAAGCAATTATATGTTGTTATTTTATATAACTAATAATTATTGATTTCTTTGTCGTCTGGGATTTTTTTTATGCAATTTGAAATCCCTTGTCAACTTGGAGAGGTAATATTATTCACCCTTAATGATTTCGAAAGATATATTAAATTATATTCTCATATGTCTTCTAAATCATGCGCCGTTGTAGATATATATATATATACATATATATAGTAGGCAATGATATTCTTAATTAATTTTGAAAATGATTTTGTCTCAGGTTGAATCTTATAAAAATCGTTTTCATTGGTGAATAATTGATCTATTGAATAGTTACAGTCATATATATAAAGAGAGAGCTTTCAGACGTAAGTTATCTATATGGTTGAAAATATACGTCTATACAATATTCTATTTAAGAAATAATATTCTCAACATGGACAAAATTTTGACTTTGGAAAAGTACAAATATATGAAAGGGATAATATATAGGACTTAATAACAACTCTGAATTAACATAATTTCAAGGATCAAGAAAATGATGAATCAAGTTTAATTTCTATCGCAAGAATTTGTAGTTCAAGTAGCATAAATAGGAGCTCTAGAAGAGGGGGTTCGGTCTTCGGTAGGATAGATTTAGAAGTAATATAATGTGTGGTGTATGTGTTTGGGCGATAAAAAAAACTTTAATTTCTATATGTAAGAGCTTGTAGCTCAAGTGGCCTAAGGAGGAGCTCTTGAAGTTCACGGGATGGGGTTTGATTTTCGGTGGAGTAGATTTAGGAGTAGTGTATTGTAAGAAGATGTGTGTGTTTGACCGATAAAAAAAATAATTTCTATCTCCTCAAAGAAATGGTGTCTATACCTATATATATAATCCAAGAAGATTTCCCAAGTAAGGAAAAAAAAAAAAATACCACAAAATTAGAAAGAGAAAATAATTGACAAAATTTTATCAATGTTCAAAAGTAATTGCCAATCAATTGGTAAGATTTATATAATACAACAAGAGGTCATTCAAAGGTTTAATAATTAATTATAAGATTAATTTTTAATGTAAAAATTGTTAGTTTTAATACTTTTCTAAGATTAAAGAGAAATTAACATTAAAATATTTTATAAGGTTTACATTACTTCTCATAACAAAAAGTCAGTTAGGAAAAAAAAATCAACGATAAACTTATTTATTTAGTTACTAAATATGTTAATGAAAAATAATAATAACACCAAATAACAACCAAAGTCTGTTGCTAAAACTTTCTTTCTTGAAGTGTATATTTTTATTTTTTTATAGTCTAATACACACTCACATACACATTTCTTAAATTATATCTCTTAAATTTTCACTGTCAAAATTTGATACAGGACTAAGTGAGCTAAAATTTATTGTCGCGTATATATTTAATTAATTAAAAAAAAAAGCTTTGACTTTGGCAATCAGGTGAAGGGCATCAAGTTTGCGTCTTGATATATAAATCAGTACTAACAATTATTTAAGCATTTATTGTTAAATCTTCAAATCCTTTTTATCTATACATGCATTTTTTATGCTTAATTTATTTTCCAATTTATCAACATCAATCAACATTATTATTAAATAAAACATTACCCCACCAAAGTCAAAACCTCTTGAAATTCTTATGGCACGAAACTTGTTGTTTGCCCCAAACATTCTTAGTCCAATAGGCAGAACTCTTCAACATGTCGACCATATATATACACTATATATTAATTTATTTATTTTATTGGTAATATATTATATATTAAATTTGTTTTGATTATTAGTAAGCTTGGCGCACAATTATTGTTAGTCTGAACTCCACAAAGGTAGTAGTGAAATGGATTTTCTGGAGATCGAGCACGTGCATTGACCCACAAAATTCATATGAAGGTGTTCAAATTAGGAGACATGAATTTTTAGAAGTGCTATCTATTAATTTAATTTAAATGATTTAGATTTACAGTCGTCGGCACCACCATCATCATCATAAAAATGCACATACATTATGTACATTGGTGAATTTTTTGCAGGCTAAAGTGCGTTCACAGGAGTTCGAACCGTAGACCTATTACTTAAAGTAGTACTTGTCAGTCATCCGAACAACCTGTTGGATTGAAAATAACTTTTTTTTTTGTTGTAAGTTATAAACTGTTTTGTCCGTCAAACATAATTAAAATTTATGTACAAACAAATTAGAATTATTAATACACAAAATAAACATGTACATTATTTCTTAATAAGAAATTAGTTCATCCCATGGTAAAAAAAAAAAGTGTGTTGGTGGGTGAGGAATATACTAGCTAGCCTGGTGCATAAGGTGATTAATTATTGGGGATGTGCTGAAATTGTAATCTTGGCAGTGGCAGATGTATTGATATGAGCATATATAATGCTCATTTTCTTATATAAATATATAGCTATTTTCATTTTTCAAAAAAAAAAAAAATACTAGCCAGCTGCATGTGTTTAAAATCCGGACCATTGATCCAATTTGTAATGCTATATTCTCCTAGAGATCTTCTTACTTATCTTCCTATTACTATATAAAGTATGAAATTAAGTAGATTTTCAATCTTGAAATCATAAAAAATATTGAAAATATTCTTTAATAAATAAGTTTAATGATTTGTAGGAATAGGAAAATTAAAAATTACTCTTGAGACCATACCTAATCCATCTTGAAAAACAGTCATTTTTTCAAATAAAAAAAGCTTTTCGAAAAGTTTTTAAAATATTTGCCTATACTTTTAAAAATAATAAAATTCGGTATATAAATCATATTTCCTGCTTTTATATTTTTGAAAAGTTGCTTTGAGTTGTTTCTTAAAATAATTAATTGTAAAAGGAAAAAGAGAAGATTAAAAAGAGTAATTTTGTCATTATAACTAAACATAAACAACTTCTGATTTTTGTCTTAATCAACTAAAAAAATCAATTCTATATTCACTTCCAAATTATTAGTTATTAATTTTTAACCAATAAAAAACAAGTCAAATTAATTATTTTTAAACAATAATAAACAGGCCATCAAAATCCGATTATTTTATGCTTCAAATTATTTCTGAAATCACTAATAAACATTCTGAAACTTCTTAAATGTACGTTTTTAATAAAATAAGTGTTTAACTTATGAAATAAGCAATAACAAGCACGCTATAAATCTAAATTAAAAAGGTTACTAAAAAAATTGAAGAGCTCCATTTTATTTATTCATTTATTTATTGTGCTTTCCTATTTGGCCTTCTTGAGGGAACTTGCATTGTTTGCAGGTCTTACTTCATGAGTTCATCTTCATCATTTGCTGAGTTATTAACAACTCATTTATTTGTTTATGAGATGACGTTAGCTATAGTTGCCACAAGACATACGTAAAGAAATTGTTGCTTGTTCCTCTGTAAATATTCTTTTCATGCATTCTGTTTATTTTTTTATTTTAACAAAAAGTTGTTTTTTCTAACAAATTTTACGTGGTTCATTTTTTTTTTCATTTCCATTTGCACTTTAAGTTTTTTTTTTTTAAAAAAAAATTTAGTTCTCTGATCTTTGTTAGTTTAGTATCAAAACTTTCAATATGTGCATTTTAATTAGTTTCTGAACTTTTTGAACTATGCACTTAGATATAAAGTCACATTTAACTATAATTAAAATCATCGCTAATTCTAATAAAAAACCGTCACTAAATATGATCTTTATATTTAAATGCACATTTTACCAATATATATTGACTTTATTTTCGATTATAAGCAACTTTTTGGATAATCTTATGTTATTTATTATAAGCAAATTTAACTATTTTTGTTGCATTTAGGTTCTGTTTGGCCCGGCTTATTTTTGGCTTATAAGCTACTTTTAAGTAAAAGCTGGAAATAAAAGCTTTAAATAAAAAGCTGAAAGCTATTTGACAATTTCATTATTTTGTACGTTATAAGCTACTTATGAGTAAAAAACTATTTGTTTATTAAAAGTATTTGTGTCAACCTTTTTAAGTTACTTATCATTAATTGTCACATTTCTTTATTTGTTAAAAAGAAAGTTGCAATAAAAAAATTCTTCGATAAAACTCAATATTTTTATTTTTTTTTAAAAATAAACCCAATATAAATTTATTAAAATAATAATATAACATTAAATATTTTTGAATATGAAAAATTATAAATAACAATAAAACTCATAAATATTAAAGTGAATAAATAATTCATAAACGAGAAAAAAACTTTTTAAAAGTTTTAGCAAAGAGAGAAGGAAAAGATATTCAAGATTTCATGTATTAATTAGAATATTCAGGTATTAATTACACTGGACTAACAAATAAGCCAGTTTTTTTATGAAAAACTCATATTTCTAGCTTCTGGCTTAAAAGCCAGCTTTTTGCATTTTGTACACAAGAAAAAAGCCATCTTAAATTTAAGAGTTTTACCATAAATACTGTTTGGCCTAGCTTTTACTTATAAGAAGAAAAGCCAAGAAAAAGCTAGGTCAAATACTACCTTAGTAAAAAATAGCTAAAATACCCGTAATAATTAATTCACGTGCTATCCGTAATAAATATGTTTCTCTCTATAATAATATTGATTGGGGTAATATAAAAAAACAATTTATTTTTACTTGAAACTAACAATATTAAATAAAATTAAAAAATATATTAATAAATAATACTCCATATAAAATTAGTTATTTTTACTTATAATAACACTTAATCACACACTAAATTTTGAAGGGGCTGACGCCCAATTGAACAACAAACAAAACCAAACACCTTACAAAGTATGAGAGTGCAAGGTCATGAGAAAAAACAAAAGAAGTAAAATCAGGATAACATTTAAATATCTTAAAACTAAGAATTTGCTTTAAAAAAAATTTGATTATTTAAAATATAATTAATTTTTGTTTAGGTATATTTGTTGTGAGAAGCAATTTTTAAAATAATTTTTATCTGTGAGAAACAATTTTTAAGCTTTTTGAAATAATGTCCATTTTTTAACTGAAGAACCAAAAACTTTTTTTTATAAAAAAATTTATAATTACAAAAATCAAATAATCTAACCTATATTAAAATAAAACATGCCCCAAAATCCAATCTGAATTATGGGATATGTTTCCACTATGATGATTAATAATAAAAATTGTTTGCTTAAGGAATTAATCACAAACACATCTGGTTTGTGGTAGACAATAGGGAAAACGATATAAAGAATTCGATCCAACTTACTTTTTTAGTCTTTTTTTTACCATCTTTTTATCTTTACAAAATATCATGTTTTCTTGATTTTTTTTAAATATCTCTTTTTTATATACAAACTTTTAACTTAAACCACAATAAAATAATACATATTATCGACGATTTATCAACCGTGTCTAAATTAAAAAACTGAAAAACATAACCATTTTACAAAAATGAGAAAGTACCAAAAAATAAGGTTAACAAGATAAGCCAAATTCATAAAGAACCATAGACTTTTTTTAATTTTTATTCCCATTAGCTTGTGGTACTAATTAGACTTCGTGTACAATTAATCTCTTATTAGATTAACTTCAAGCATTTACTTTGTAAGTTTAAAATGGTTAAGCTGTCATTTTCGAGGAAGTTTTCCGTTTAAGTCACAATATTAAAATTCAGGATAATTAAAAAACACATTGGAGCCTTTTAATTGTACGTGTGTGTGTGTATATATATATATATATATATGGTGTATGTCAAATTAACGGATGGTTTTCATGATAAATTTTTAAACTTTTTTTATTTTGAATTTGAGATGTATTATGATTGATGAATAAAAAAATCCATTAATTCACTTATAAGATTTTTATTAAAATAGTTTTTTTAATAGAAAAATGCATTAATTACCGAGAAATTACTATCCAAATTATTACTCTCCCGCCATTAAACTAACCAATTAGATATATTAACCAGAGATTGAATCTGGATATTAAAACACGCATGCATATCATTATGTGATCACCAACTGAACTATATGACGAAGACTATTTTTAAAATGTTTATCAATTTCAATCATTAATCCGGACTTATTTAATGAAAATCATATAATTCATCCAATAATTATGTCATCATATGGATCGGATAATACTGAATCCATGCAGTTACATTTTTTTTTTTTACTTTTTTCTCTTGAAAAAAAAAATCTCTTTAACTACTCTTCTATGAAATTTTCTGTTTCTAATTTTTCTATCAACAAAATTTTCTTTCACTAAATTTTCTATCTACATGTTCCGCTTAGTTTCCTCCCTCAAACATTTTTACTTTCTAGATTTTCACTCTATAAATATTTTTCTCCATAATTTCTTTCTCCAAATTAAATTTCCTCTTACTAAAATTTCTCTCTTTTAAATTCTCAAATTAGATTTTTTTTTTTTAAAATTCTATCTATCCGAGGGTTCGATTAGATCGAACTTTCTCGTCGAATAATAATTGTCTCTCCAAATTTTTTCAGAAAACTTTCTCTCTAGTTTCTCTTTTAAAATTTTTTTAATTAATGTCTCAGATCCCATAAAAACTCCTCGGTTAAATATGCTTTAGCAATAATAGTACTGGGATACAACCAACAAAGTCTGGCACAGTTGACAGATAGTTGGGTCCTTTAAGAATCTTGAGGCAATGTCCACTTCGGTGATCTCTACACCTCAAGGGGATTAGTCTTTGACAATCGGCCGGAGGATACCTTTGATGTACCCAAAAAAAAAGTATTGAGATACATGACCTCCAATCTTGTAATGTGTTCGTGTTGCACTTCTATTTTTTAAGTATAATTTTTTTTCTCTGAAATTCCTTTCTCAAATTTCTTCCTTTCAAATGTACCAAAAAACTTTCTTCCTCTCTAATTAAGATATATATGATGGGCTTTAATTTACTGGGTTTTTTTTTTTAAACAAAATATATTGATTGGAGTATATGAAGCTCTCCACCCCACTTAATCAGCTTTAATTTACTTTATCTCAAGTTGATTATTTGTTAATTTCTGAACTCTACTTCAACCTTCCCCTCAAGCGAATTGAAAAAAATACGAATGAATGTAATTATTAGTATTAATAATTAAATAATTTTCATAGGAGAGAAGAGATCAGATAGGGTGGTAAAATGGATTAGGTATATGAATATCACATCTAAATATATATTAAAAGAGAAGTTGGCCTGTTTTAATGTGATCGAAGTAAGGAATTCACCAACTTCTTCATAGGCTATAGTCCATATTTCCAATCTGAAAGTGACACAAACGTTGAAATTTTATTTATTTATTTATTTAGATTTTTTTTGGAGGTGGGGGTTCAAATAAACACTAAAAGTCATATATATTTGGGGCTATTTTATTTATATTTAATTTTAATTTCCTGAATAAATATAAAACCGTTAGAATAGCAAAAAAAAAAAAAAGTTACATTATTTTTATAATCAGAAATTGATAAATTCGTACTTTACATACTTTATACATATTTTGCATTATTATTTTGCTTACGCTTGTTTAATGATGGGTTTCAACTCACTTTTTTCTTATTTTGTCACAAGACTGCATACTGCAATAGCGAAAAAAATGACAAAGTGTGATGATTTTGATGGATTACGACAAGTTTTGGAGTGATTTTCGAGCATAAAAATAATATGGCCACATGAATTTTGGCACGGTCATGTGCCTATTCGGCGCAGCCGTGTGGGTGTCTAGCACTACCATGTCGCGTTTAAAATGCTGATTTGTCACGCCAATACTTTGGCACGGCCGTGTGACATTATGGCATCACCAAATTTGGGTTCTAAATTGTAACACCTATTTAACTTACATTTTTCTCATTCCAAACATTTTGAGTGGCATTCCAACCCTCTGAACCTCTTTTTGGAAGAGAGTTGAAAATCAACCTTTTAACGACAATCAAGGATTAACAATCTGATATTACCAAAAGAGGATTTGTCCCTTTTACTTTCTCCTATTGTTTTCTATGAATTGTTTATTAAGTTTTGCATATTTCTATTCGGTTATTATGAGTAGCTAGACTCAATCTAGGACGGTTAGGAAACTTATATATGAATTCCTTTTATTTCTCTAATTCAATCAATTGACATTCTTTTTGTTTTAATTGGTTTTACTTCGTTGATTTAATTTCGCAATTAGGAATTAGACACTCTTAAGCGTGTTTTAGTTGATTAGTTGAGCAGATTACTATTGTTACCTAATTAACTAGACTACAAAATAGATGAGCCAATAATTATAAATGACCCATTTATGATTCTCGCTTTTAGCTGATTAGTTATTGAATCAGGAGCGGAGCTAGCCCGAAATTTTGGTGGGAGGAGAGACAGTTACTAAGAGTATTAATAATTTTTGCTAATTTTGAAAAACTATATATACACGTTAGTATTTTTCCGCAAGGGGAGGGGGGTTCCTTGGTCCCCCATGACACAAGGTAGTTCTGCCCCTGTATTGAATTAACAAACCCTTGGGATCATTACGCTTTCTTTAGTTTTAATTTCTTGAGTGATCATCTAGCGAGTTAGCTAAAGAAAAGATGACGGCAACTAGTGCACTACCAATATATTGGCTAGTTGTTGAATTGGCGAGTAATTAACAATTAATCGGTATGTAATTGAGTCAAATTAGTTAGCGAGTGAAAGAGGAAGCATAAGTGAACCAAAATACCCTAGACCTTTTATAAACAATCTTTACTCCTCTTACTTTGGATTTTCCCTTTTCTTATTTCTTTCCTATTAATTCTATTTTGTCATTATAAATTGACCGTCTAAATAACATAAGATTTCTAAAGAATTTGGTACTTATCAACGACGGATCCAAGGGGAGCGAGCGGGGCCTCAGCCCCCTCCTATCATACTACTAATAATACTATATTATGCATATAAAATATTATTAACATAAATATTATACGATGAAATAAATAAAATAATAATATATGTGTATATTATTAAGTTCTAGACTTTCAATGTACTCCCTCCATTTTTGAATATAAACACCTAGCACAAAATGCACAATGATAAAGAAAAGTAATAATCACTATAATTTTAGAAAATGTTACTACAAAATATCAATTATACCCCTAATTAAATAGGGGTAGTTAGTGTATAATTTTGGGAATTGGTAGTATAGTTTTCAATTAAATAGGGGCAAGACAAGAAAAAATTAATAAATAGGTATAATTTTTTGTGTAGAGACTTATATTTATAAAAAAAAAAAAAAACTCAACTAGGTGTTTATATTCAAAAACAGGAGGGAGTAATACTTTTTGAACTAGTGTACTAATTTTTTTGTGGTGCATCATATTGATATTAAATATAATCAACAATAGAATTAAGTAGTCATAATGATAGATAAGTTTGTTACTTTCACAAATTATTTGTCAGGTTGAGGAATTTAGATTGAGTTGCTCTCACTACAAAAAAGTGGGAAAATAGAAACGTGAAATTAGCAACGGTATTAAACATATTTTATCATTTTTTAAAAAAAAATTCTTATTTTCAATGGTCCTAGCTATTTCTATTTAGCGACGGTATAGGTCGTCGCTAACCTCATCCCAATTTCTTTTTTAATAAAAAAATTTGTATGCTTGCAACGGTCCTTGTCGTCGCTATTTTGTGACGGTCAAGGTCGTCGCTAACCCCATCCCAATGGTTTTTTAAAAAAAAACTATACTTGCAGCGGTTCTTGCTGTCGCTATTTTGCAAAAGGTCGTCGCTAACCCCCCCCCCCCCCAATTTTTTCAAAATTTTTCTACTCTTGTGACGGTCCTTGCCGTCGCTATTTTGTGACAATCAAGATTATTGCTAAACCCCCCAATGTTTTTTAAATAATATCCCTTTTCAGACAGTCATTGTCGTCGCTATTTTGCGACGGTCAAGACTGTCGCAAAATTATTTATTTTTTATTTTTAAAACATTTTTTTATTTTTTTAAAGCAACAGCGACGGTAAATAATGTCACTATAGAGCTGCGAGGGGATAGTAAAAAGAGGGAGAACAACCTTATCTCTCCAAACTATTTCTCCACTACAAACCTTATATTATCTTCTCCAAACCCATTTTCTCTCCAAACACATTTCTTCTTCCATTTCTAAATCTTCCAACTTCACTTCCAAACTTAATTCTTTCAAATCCCTCTTTACCTCCACCACAAAACTCATTCCTTCTCCAAACCCATTTCTTCTAACCTCTCCATCTCAAACTCTCTCTCTCACCACCATTCCCTCCACTGCGCCCTCTGCCTCTCTCTATCACAAATCCTCTCTCTCCACTACAAACCCTCTCTCTCACCACCACTCCCTCCACCACAAACCACCAACTTAGGTAAATTATTATTCATTTTTAAGGTTTAATTAATTAATTTCGTTTAAAGTTAAGAATTTGTGTATGTGATTGACTTATGAAATTTAAAATTAATAATAGCATATTATCTAGAAATTTCAAAATAAGTAGAGAAGTATTATTAGAAATTGTGAAAATAGAGTAATAGTAGTAATAGAAGTTACAAAAGTACATAGAATAGTAGTAGTAGAAATTGCAATAGCAAAGTATGTATGTAAAATTTAAATTGTTAAATTGGAATTGCAATTTGTATATCATTGTAAATCACATTTTGTTTGAGATTGTCAAAGTATATATAGAAATTGAAATTGAAATTGCAATTGCAATGTGTATGTGAAATTGCAAAAGTAGACGAGTAATGTTAGAAATTGAAGGGAAGAACCAGGGTAATCTTTATGGCACTGCGGATATTATGTCTTCTCATTTTTTCGCGCGGAGCAGCACCTACTTACTACTCCACTCAGATCTCAACTCGTGGCGGATCTGCGTCTTCATATTCCAAATTGCAACATATCATTTGGAAAAGCTCATCAAGAAGAGTTGCAAAGTATGCGTCAAACTCAGAAACAGTTTCAATTAGATATGTAGCAAAATATGAATGAGATGATGCAGTTGAAAATTTTCCTTTAATTTGCTGATAAAAAAAAAACAAAAAAAAACACGACTAACACAAAATTTTCCATAATATTGCTTAATAATTTTGGCAGAAATTTACAAATGAATATGTTTCAAAGTAGAAAGCACCGTAACACATGCAACGTGTCAAAGAATTCTGGGTTAGTTGAAAATTTAATAATTTTTACAGAAATTTACAAATTTGAAGGGGAAAATCGAGGATACTTTAGTTGACAAGATATAGATGAAGTGAACAATACACTAAACGAAATTAAATTAGTATTCCCATTTAATAACAAAATTTTTTTTAATTAGTATTCACTAAAATAAAAAAAAGTCTGTTTAACAACTCACGAAATTGGTTATTTAATTTTTTTATTTGGTCATTAAATATTTAACAATTAAATTAATGACTAAAATAACTAACAATACCATATTTACCAACTAATAACAGTCTTACTTATTCAATTACTATTTTTTTAGTGACTGCTGTTATATTGTATTCCTATATCTTATATAGTTTTCGTTGCAAAATTAAGTCAACAATTTTTTATCCATAAATCTATACCCTCTCATCTCTCTTCCAAAAAAAAAAAACTATCATCTATGTGCTGTTTGCTGAGTTGGTCAATAACATTGAATTATTTTTGTAAATACCAAAAAAAAATAATACTACCATTGCCATTATTTTAATTATAAGGTTGCTGGAGCTGAGGTGGTACCGTCCCCTTTTATTTTCTATATTTTATTTATTGAATTTAAGCTAAATTAGGTCACCCAACCATATGATAAGGGTAATGTTTAAGAACTGAATAAAATACAATAAAATGAGAGAGAATGTAACTAAATAATGTGTTTCGAAATTAACTACTCTATTGTGGAACATAAAATGAATAGTTTAACGATCGAATAAGTAAGACTGGTAGTCACTAAATAAGATGTCAATAATCATTTCATTTACTAATTAGTGTCGATTAAGAAGAATAAGGCATTATATTTAATTACACATATAACCCTATATTATTTTCAACATAATAAAAAATAAACAAATTAAATGGATGGAACACTTTTTTTATTTACTATATATATATATATATATATATATATATATTATAGGGTTATCCCGATAGTTATTTAATGAAATTAACTTAAAAGGATTATTATATTGATAAAAAAAGATAAATGACTAAAAAAATAAGAAATTAAGAAATTAAACTGAAACATAAGATAAAGATAATTAAGAGGCCAAAATACTAATATTATCTATTGTTTCAGTAAAGGGGAAATAAAATATAGATATGTATATATACAAACTACACATGCAAATTAAAACTGTGCATAAGGAAAACGAGTGGAAATTAAAGCATCTATTAGTCCAAAATGTATTTGTGATTCTTCCAACAACAAAAGGAAAAAAATAAAAAATTCTGTGAATTAAAGTAGCTCAAGTTGATGATATTGCTATATAATGTACTATGCATAAGAATAACTGAATAAGGATGATTTAAATACTAAAATTAATTAGTCCAAACATATATTTTACATTGAAAACTCGGAGTAGGCTTTCATTTTATATATAAAAAAGTGTTAATTAATTGATTATTTTACTTTCTAGTCAACCATAATGCCTTTTTTTTTTACAATTAATATGATTGGGACAAATTGCCCTCACGACCAAGTTCAATGCATCCAACTTTTCATGAAATAACATTAGCATAATTTTTATTATTATTATTTTTTTTTGGAAGAGAATATATATATATATCCATTGATTCAACCCTTCATCAATTAGCCTTTTAAGCTGACCTTAATTAAAATATGAAACTCTGGGCCACTGTGTATCTAACAATGCCTTATTATTCCCTTTTACTTTGCTACAACATGGTTTATTAATTAATTCATTAGGACTAATAATCCTCTAAGAAGTGGGACACTTTTGAACCAAAAAAAAAAAAAAAGTGGGACACTTTCCAAGTCTACCTATAAAATTGTTCTCCATGTAGTTGTATTATATCTATATATTTAATTATATATATATGCAATTATACATAGTGGGGAGGGGTTTACAAGATGAGAACAAGATTTCCATTAATTAATTTGTTAATTGTTTAAGATTTTTACAAGATGAGGATTGTCACACCCTTATAAACTCAACAATGGCTATATCACTAGCCGATGTGGGACTTCTAACACGCCCCCTCACGCCCAGAACTACAGAGCTGGAGCGTGACAAACACAGGGAACAAACAAACGGGTGACCCAACAATACGGGACTAACAAACACCCAATAACACACACAACAACATGGGGGGCCCAACAAACAGATCTAGGATAGGCTCTGATACCATCTTACAATTTGGGTTTGGGCCTAACTCACTCACAAAAGCTAGCTCATAGGAGGAGGATTGTCACACTACTTATATATTCTATGGTGGCCCTCTTTCTAGTCGATGTGGGACTTGATCTTAACACACCTCCCTCACGCCCAGGACTAGACATCTGGTGCGTGAAGTTTGCAGGACTGGACATCTGCGGGTGGCGCCCATGACTAACCTGGCTCTGATACCATATTAGATATTTGGGTTTGGGTCTAACTCAATCCCAAAAGCTAGCTCGTAGGATGAGGTTTGCCACACCCTTATTAACTCAACAATGGCCATATCACTAGCCGATGTGGGACTTCTAACACGCCCCCTCCCGCCCAGCACTACACCGCTGGAGCGTGGACAAACACGGGTGGACAAACAAATGAGTGGCCCAACAATACGGGACTAACAAACACCCAATAACACACCCAACAACATGGGGGCCCAACAAACGGATCTAGGATAGGCTCTGATACCATCTAGCAAATAACTAATTCTCCTTAGTTTCTTTAATATTGCAAATAAGGGCTCCCTGCCTTCTGTTTTATTTGCTGTTATAGGCTCTCTTCATAGAGGTAGTTAATATAACAGAAATTCCCTTTTCTGTTATATAGTTCTTTTCTGTTGTATATATATAGGATCAATAGCTCTCTGTATTAGAACATTACACTTTGATATATCTTTCCTTTTTCTGTATTGCTTTCTTCTTCTTCAATGAAAGACTCTATCAATGTTTTGATTCCTTTCTTCCACTTCTTTACCTTTTTCTATTACGCTGCTCTATGGTGCAGCTTTCGGTCTCAGCATATTTGGTTTAACATGGTATCATCCTGAGATCTATCTTGCTTCCGCTCTATTCTTCTCTCTGTTTTTTTCTTGCCAATGGCGACTCCACAGATTCATTTGGATTTCAAAGATCCATATTTCCTTCACCCTCAAGAAAGCCCAGCAAATGTCCTTATCCCAATACAGTTCAAAGGCGACAACTACCATCAATGGTCTCGCGCGTTTCTCCGTGCTCTCCGCAGCAAGAATAAGGTAGGATTTGTTGATGGATCTATCTCGCGCCCAGCTGATGCAGATGACAAGTTTCTTGCTTGGGATTGTTGCAATACAATGGTGCTTTCTTGGCTTCTTCAAACTCTCGATCAATCTATTGTTAACTCCATCCTTTGGATGGACCTTGCTTCTGATGTTTGGATAAATCTTCGTAAGCGTTACTGTCAAGGTGACTTATTTCGTATTGCGGAGCTCCAAGAATCCTTATTTGCCTTCAAACAAGGTGATTTATCCATCACAGCATACTTCACTCAGTTACAGGGCATTTGGCTCGAGCTAGCCAATTTCAGACCCATCCCCTTTTGTAGATGCAACACACCCTGCAGCTGCGACCTTTTACCCACTATTTAGAGATATCATGATTCTGATTTTGTGATTCGCTTCTTACGGGGTTTGAATGAACAATATGGTCATGTTAGATCCAACATCATGTTAATGGATCCTCTCCCTGATGCAGACAAGGTCTTTTCTTTGTTGATTCAACAGGAGCGACAGATACAAGTTCCCTTTGAAGAAACTCGTATTTTAGCCAACTTCAGTGATAAAAATTCTACTTTCAAAGGCAATAATCAAGGGAAATCCATTTTAGGCAAACCCTGGCCTCAGAGAATCAAGCAAAAAGTTTGTTCCTTCTGTGACAAAATTGGACACACTGAAAGTGTTTGCTACAAGAAGCATGGACGTCCACATACTTTTCCCAAACAGGATAATGTGATTAATCAGTGTGGTGCAGATACATCAACTGAAAAAGCTGATTCTGATGATGATTCAGATTTTCCACAATCTTCATCTCCCAGTCCTACTTTCACTGCTGAACAACATCAAGCTCTCCTTGCTCTATTAAAGCAATTCAGTGGCTCTCAGCATGTCGCGGGCCACATATCATCTTCTTCTACACAAACAAAATCCAAAACAGGTACTATCTATCTTGTTAATCTTTTTGGTAAGAATGACAAATGGATCGTGGACAATGGGGCCACAGATCATGTATCACATACTCTTGAATATTTCCAAAACTTTCGTAAAATCAACCCCATAACTGTCAAGCTTCTAGATGGCACCCCTTTTACTACTACTATAGTTGGAACTGTGTTCTTTAATGATAATTTTTCCCTTTATGATGTTCTTTATATTCCAAATTTCCATTGCAATTTGATTTCTACTGCAAAGTTGATTCACAGCCTTGATTGCAGACTTATTATTGACAAAACCTCTTGCTTGCTTCAGGAGACTCAGTCCTCGAAGATGATTAGTGCTGCTAGATATCAACGAGGACTTTACACGCTTTCCAAAACTGATTTGTTATCAGATACATCTTCTGTTGTTTTTTCTTTCACAAACTGTAATTCAGACATTTGGCACCTGCGTTTTGCTCATGTATCTAATGATAAACATCTTGTGTTACAAAAATACTATGATTCTGTTAGTTCTATAAATAAAAGGATCCCTTGTGATATATGTTAATACGCTAGAAAGAAAAGAATTCCTTTCCCTGATTTTGTTCATCAATCTGTTGCTGTTTTTGACTTGATTCATATTGATATTTGGGGCCCTAATTCTGTTGTTTCAATGCAGGGTCATAGATATTTCCTAACCATTGTTGATGATCTAAGTAGACATACTTGGATCATTTGCATGAGAGAAAAATCTGAAACACAACAGCATATTAAAGACTTTATTTCCATGGTTAAAACACAATTTGATACTTGTATCAAAGCTATCCATACTAATAATGGCCAGGAATTCATCATGCCACAGTTTTATGACTCTCTTGGCATCATTCACCAACGAAGCTGTGTTGCATCACCTCAGCAAAATGGTGTGGTGGAGAGAAAACACCAACACCTGTTATCCTTGTGTCGTGCCTTAATTTTTCAATCATGTTTACCTAAGTTATTTTGGAATTTTGCTGTTTCACATGCATCTTACATTATCAATCGGCTCCCTTCTAAAACTCTCAACAACAAGACTCCTTATGAGATTCTATTTAAATTTAAACCTGCTATTGATGATTTGCGTGTTTTTGGTTGTCTAATGTATGCGTCTTCGTTATCTAGGAATAGACAGAAACTTGATAGCAGGGCAAGGAAATGTGTTTTCCTTGGATATAAGAGAGGAGTCAAAGGATATCTTGCTTATGATTTACATAATCATGAGATATTTATAAAAAGGGATGCTATTTTTTATGAATCTGTTTTCCCCTACAATTTACATGTTCCACAGGTTTCTACACCTACTAATAGGCCTTTCATCACTCAATCATCCGAATCTCTGTTGGACATGTTTGCAGATTATGGAGAATATGACAACTCTTCACAAGATCTTGCAGATCATGCTAACTCTACAGCTGATCTTCCACAGCCTCAAACTGCTCTCCCCAATGATCCTTCTGCAACTAGTCCTGACTTAGTTAATACTGATACAACAACTGCTCCTTCTGCACAGATCACCTCTTCACGTCTTTCCACAAGGAACAGGAGACCTCCTAATCATCTGAATGACGATTACTGCTATTTGATCACAACTGAAGAGCATACTGGTGTTCAACACCCTATTTTTGACTTTCTATCTTATAATTCTCTTAGTGATTCATATAAGCATTTTGTTATGAACATTTCTACTAATATTGAACCAAGAACATTTCAGGAGGCTATCTCACAACCATACTGGCAGCAGGAAATCAAAGATGAACTAACAACTCTCCAAAACAATGACACATGGATTGTGAGCAAGCTACCTAAAGGCAAACGTGCTATTGGATCAAAATGGGTCTTCAAAACCAAATTCAAAGCTGATGGATCCTTGGAAAGACATAAGGCTAGGCTCGTGGCAAAAGGATACAACCAAACTGAAGGAATAGACTTCAAGAAACCTTCAGCCCAATTGTAAAGATGACAACTGTTAGAGTGATCTTAGCCTTGGCAACAAGCAAACATTGGCACATCGATCATCTTGATGTGAATTCTGCCTTCTTAAATGGAGATCTTGATGAAGAGGTTTATATGTCCATACCTCTAGGCCTAGAAGGAATACAACCAGGGATGGTTTGCAAATTAAACAATTCCCTCTATGGTCTCAAACAATCTAGTAGACAATGGAATATCAAACTCACCAAAACTCTCTTAGATTTTGGTTTCAATAGGTCTAAAGCAGATTACTCCTTATTTATCAGATCTAAACCTGCTAGTTTTCTTGTTGTTTTTGTTTATGTAGATGATCTTTTGATTGCAGGAGACAACAAATCAGGCATACAGGAAATCAAAGACTACCTTAACTTACATTTCATCATCAAGGACCTAGGACAAGCAAGATATTTTCTAGGACTTAAAATAGCAAGGACAACAGCTGGAATTGTTGTTTGCCAAAGAAAATACTGCCTAGATCTATTAAAGGACTCAGGGGTGCTAGGAACAACAGCCAAGGACACTCCCATCGAGCTAGGACAGAAGTTAATCAGAAATAATGTAGACTTGCTGGAGGATATCACGAGTTATAGACGTCTAATTGGTAGGTTGATATATCTTACCAATACTAGACCTGATATAAGCTTTGTTGTTGGCAGGTTGAGTCAATTCCTGGATGCACCTACCAAAGCACACATGACAGCAGCTACTCGTGTCCTGAAGTACCTTAATAGCTCACTAGGAGATGGTCTCTTCTTCTCTGCAAATAGCAAACTCGACATTATAGGATACTCAGATTCAGATTGGGGATCATGCAAAGAAAACAGAAAATCCATTTCTGCATATTGGTTCTTCATTGGAGACAATCTTGTCTCATGGAAAAGTAAGAAACAGAAAACTGTTTCTAGATTATCAGCTGAAGCTGAATATCGCGCAATTGCCTTAGCCACCTGTGAAGCAAAATTCTTGCGAAACCTCTTCATCAGCCTCGGGATGCCTTGCCAGAAACCAGCCACCATATTCTGTGATAACGAATCTGCATTTCATATCGCCAACAACCCGGTATTCCATGAACGCACCAAACATATAGACATGGATTGCCACTTTGTTCGTGACGAAATTCAAGACAAAGTTATACATCTCCTGCCTGTCTCCTCCAAAGAACAAACCACAGATCTCTTAACCAAGCCTCTTGCAGCAGCAACATATCAATACTTGAAGTCTAAACTTGGAATGAAAAATCTATACCTTCCAAGTTTACGGGGGGATGTTAGCAAATAACTAATTCTCCTTAGTTTCTTTAATATTGCAAATAAGGGCTCCATGCCTTCTGTTTTATTTGCTGTTATAGGCTTTCTTCATAGAGGTAGTTAATATAACAGAATTTCCCTTTTCTGTTATATAGTTCTTTTCTGTTGTATATATATAGGATCAATAGCTCTCTGTATTAGAACATTACACTTTGATGTATCTTTCCTTTTTTGTATTGCTTTCTTCTTTTTCAATGAAAGACTCTATCAATGTTTTGATTCCTTTCTTCCACTTCTTTACCTTCTTCTATTACGCTGCTCTATGATGCAGCTTTCGGTCTCAGCATATTTGGTTTAACAAAATGAGCCTTAAAAATATAAAATAACGTAACATAACTTATAGATTAGAGTGAGTATTATGTTAACTTAAATATTTTTATTTATATTATTAGCCATTATTTATTAATATTTTATAACCTCTCACTATTAATATATAATTATAATAAGGGTATAGATAGAAAAAGAATGTTGAGTGAACCTTAAAAGTGCAAAATAATAATATTTTTTGAACAAATTTTAGAAGCTAAAACAATAAAATAAAAAGACCGATGGAAATATATATATTAAGTAATAAGTTTTTTATTTCAGTTTTTATAAATGAATGATTTTAATTACGTATAACTCAATAAATAATTAATTATTGGGTATTTATTTATAATTAATTATAATTGAATTTGATGAGTCATTAGGAATTAATTAATGAAAAACAAAGAGGCATGGTCTGCATAATTGTCCATGCCTGAAATAAGTGATGTTCCATTTGAATGTAAAGGTCAATGATCCTCATATAACTTAATGCCAAATTTCCAAGTTATCATTGTAATCTGAACTTCCTCCTTTTTTAAGATATAGGAAAACCATATGACAAAAATGTCTAAACCTAAACTTATTGGCAAAATGTAAAAACTATAACCTATAAGGACATATTTGGTACTTTCTTTTTTTATAAGCAATCATATAGATTAGTTAAGTCATATCAAGTTATCAACTCCCTATGAGAGATTCACCTAAAATACTCACTAGGAGAAATAATATTTTTAATTAATTGTGCAAATAAAATTATAGAAATTGTGGGGATTTGTGTATTAAGAGAGGGAGAAAAGATAAGAGAAAGTAAAATATTAAACTGATATTGTTAAAGATGTGATACAATGAGGTGATCATGATATATAAACACTACTAATGAATAATGATATTTCTTCTTCTATAGAACCAAAATAAATTAGTCAACTTTTTACCGCGGTTAAATCAAACTACAATTTGAAAAAAAATCCAAAACGAGAAAATCAATTTTAGAATATTATCAAATGAAATGAAAAGAATTTTAATGTTGGTTTAGTGGTGTAAGGCCCCGTTAATTTCATAGAAGGGACGATTCAGAGTAGAAGGTCCTGTACTCGAATTTTACCTATGCCAAATTTCTGGAGCCAACACTACCCATACAGCGCGAACATGATTAATCTCATTCTAATAATGAGAAAATCCATAGTTATAAAAAAAATGAAATGATAAGATATTTTAATATACTCGTATATTAATTCTAATAACACTTCCTGTCAATTAAAAACCTTACTAAGCTATGATCTTAGGATAAACAATATACAAAAATCAAGATGATAATCACACCAACTAATTAGGATAAATCTAATGTTGCTAATGTTGTTATAAGTCAATTTTGAGTTATCACTCTAGCTAGGAATTCACTTGGATGTATGTGTCACTAAATTTTTACATTTGCTTATTATTTGGGTAAAAGAAACCTTTCGAAATTTAAACTCATGAATAAAGAGATATATAATCATTCTTAAAACCACCTAACAACCCTCCTCTTTAATTTCAAGGGTTTTGTTAAATAACTCTCTTGGAGATGCCCTATCTTCAATTTCACCATTCTAAATTCCAAGCTAAGTAAACACAAACAGGATTTTCGTAAAAAAAATAAAAATGACAAGGACAACTAGGATAGGTTCAAAAACCTTGGTGTCTGATGAGTTACTCCTTTCGTGTCATAATATAATATCATATTAAGATAACAAGAATACATATATACAATGCATTGATGAAAGAAATAATATAATACTATTTCCTCCGTTTTATAAGTTATGTTGTTTTAGCTTTCTACACACAAATTAAGAAAATAATAATTATATCGTGTTTTATTATATCTAATACTCCCTCTGTTTTTTATGTTAGTCTCTTTAGCATTTTTTATTTGTTTATTTTTTATAGTCATTTTAGAATAACAATGAGCAATTAATGCTATTTTTCCACTTATACCTATATAATAAATATATGTTTTCACTAAACATTTATGATCCATTATCTATAAATAAGTGTGTAAAAGGAAATCATGTAATAAATATTTTTAGAACTTTTAACTTCTAGTAATCATTTTCTTAATCTATATGCATAACCTTAAAAGACTAAAAAAAATGGAGAGAGTAGACTAAAATACCATTATTAATCTACATTGGAACTACAAAGTTTGCATAAATTCAAGGAGCATTAAATTAAAAGTCTAATAGTGTTACGTGAGAATAAAGGTGATTAGTGAAAATGACACGTACATCTATAATCATTAAGTGAGGGTATAGTTGAAAAGAAAAAATTAATTGAGCTTTGAAAATGTAATACAACAAGACTTTTTGGAAAGAAAAAAAAAGTTAAACCAACATAAATTTAGAAATAGAGAGAGTAATTGATTTATGATGTTAAGTAGTAGTAAAGTTTAGGATTTAGGCCTAATTCAATTAGAAAATTAGCTCATATTATAAGGATCGAGATGACTTTTTTTTTTTTTTTATCAATGAGGATTGAGATGACTGATTAGACTTTAATATCATTTTATATTTTAGGTTTTGGCTTAACTCATAGAACAAGGATTATCACATTACTTATGTACTTTATGATATTCATATTTTTAGCCAATATGAGACTTCTTAATATTTTAACTTTAAGATATATAAATTTTAAAATATCAATTATAATATCAAAACCAAAGAATATTAAAGGAAAAGTAACATTTAATTGTGCCTTTTACTTTTAATAAAATCAATTATTATAATCAATAGTCACATTTACATTATAAAAACCTTTAATTTTATAAAAAAAATGTTCAAATAACATCATCTTTATCTTTTATATATATATATATATATAGGCAAATACACACTCACACGTATATCCTAAGCTAAATCTCCACCGGCCTGATTAGGACCTCCAATCCTCCAAATTTTAAGACTTAGTATATGATCAAATGAATTAAAACCCACGATCAATATCATCTCTATCTAATTATCTTTTTGATACAAATTTTATTATTGTAAAACTAAACATATATTAATCAGGATATTGAGCTATAAGCTTCTTATGGGAAAAGCAACCAATGGGAAAAAAAAGAGAGAGAAATTTCATTCAAAGCTCCACAGATTGCCAAGTCTCCAATTCCCACGTTTGATACCTTATCTTATTTACCACAAGAAGGAAGATTTTGTTGTGGCTAAACGACTTCAAATCATTAAAGTTAGGGACATAAATGGATATTCTTCTCTTTGACATGCTTCCAAGGGATGGAGAGAACCATTAGGCAGATCAAGATGGAGAAGCTACCTATATATCCAATAATTGTGATATATCCACAATGGCATGATAGTTGAATGGTTGAAAACCTTTTAATAGGTTAAAATATATTTTTTGTTTTGAAATTTGATTTAATGTTTCTCTATATTTAATCTTTTTCAATTTTGTCATTTTAAAAAGAGTTTATTATATTCTTAATGTCATATGGATTATTAAATTGAAAATAAACATAAAATATAACATTCAAATTAAAAAAGATTACTACATATAAGGACCGAACTAAAGACGAATGTAAAAATAAAAATAAAATTAAAAACGTTATCACGACCAAAATAAATTTTTTGGTATTTTTTTTTTTTATGATTGTTATGACAAGAGTAAACAATGAATGAGAACCAAAATATTTTTTTATTATGGGGACACAATAAAAAATAATTTAAATATAAAGAAAATTTTGAAATTCTACTTCTTATATAATTACTCAAATAATATGTTTAAACCTATTTAATATATACTCTGTGAGATTCTATTTATAACTTACTTAAAATTAAATCATTGAAATCATAGATATAAATACCTTGATAAATTATTAAAATGATAAAGCATTACTCTCTTTTAATTTTATGCTGATCATGTACTTGTGCGTTGACCTTATACTTGCGTTTTGGATCTATTATAGCTTTATTTTGCTTTCTATTATGTTTACTGGTTTTGAGTTGTTGTAATTCTTATCTAACTGCACTAATGGTGCTGTTGTTTTTTAATATATTATGTTTGCTTTGCTGATTAAAAAAAGTTAATGACTTAATTAATGACCTATTTAAAGGATCATAATTTGTTTAAAAAAAAGTGAGTTATATCCAATATGAGAGGGAGAGTATATACAATATTCTTTTTGGTCCTTTTATTTTGTTATTTAAATTCTCTACATACATACAAATCATTATTTAAGTTGTATTTTATCATGTTGTTAAATAAAATATCCATATTTATATCATTAACCATCTTTTATTAGTATTTTCTAATATTCCACTATTAACCTATATTTAATAGGGATATTTCTGAAAAATGAACATTAAAAATGTAAAAGAACAATACTTAGCTTTTAATTAGATTATATTTGAATAGCTAAAACAACAAAACAAAAAGGACCCAACTGGATTGGAGGGAGTAATAATAAAATATACCCACTCTGTTCTTGTATGTTAGCAATATTTTTTACATTAGTTCATTTTTAAATATAAACAAATTGAATTACATTCACTATATTTGATTTAAAATATTCTTCACTCAATCTCTCATCACATATTTAATTATTATAATAATTGTTTTAAAGTATTGAAGAGATATTTTTGTATTTCTCATCCATCCATCGTCGAAAGTAGTGACTAATCCTCTTTCCAAAGCTTAGATAACACAAAACAGTTGTCAAATGACCACGAAATATCGCTTCATTCTCATTAACATGAGATTGAATCTAATATTGAGGTATGCCCTAATTTGAGCTTATACTTTTCTTGTATTTTTCGAGTACTACTAGTACTCTATCAATGCAAACATGACATTAAATCCAACACATGTGATTAAGGAACAATAAAAAGTTACACCAAGCGGTCCAAGCTACACTCCGTAGTTAAAAGTGAAGAGATATTAACATATTAAAGAATAATTTTAAAAAATTGCAATTTTGAACGGAATCAAGATTTTTCTTTTATATTCAATATTAAATATTTAAATAGAGTGAGAAAATTGGTTTTGGGTTATGAGAATGGCAGAATGGGATAGGGAAAAAACAGATTACCCCAAATTTGGAATGGCCTTCAGCTCCATCTTCTATTTATTAGATCCTCAATTCCGGGGAAGCTTGGGCCAATATGGGCCTTGACTTCCATTTTCCATGTAAATAAAAAAAAAAACTTCTATAATTATAATCTAGGGTTAAAATTAAACAGGTTTTTTTAAATTTTAGTGTATATATGTTTAGGAGTAATTATTTTTAAATTGTGTATTTTGATCTCTTTTACTTTATTTGATATAGGTCTCTTGTTTAAGGTCATGCTAAGTTCATAGGAGGGACGATCCAAAGTGGGGAACCTGTGGTCGAATCTCAGCTATGCCAAATTCTAGGGCCAGCGTCAGTCACACAGCGCGAACGAGATTAATCTTATCCTAAGGGTAATAATACTCGTGGTTATACTAAAAAAAGGTCTCTTGTTCTTCTAAAAGTGTATAATTAAGTACAAAATCACATTTAGTAACAGTTAAATTGGTTCATAATTTTGATAAAAACTTTTATTGAATGTGACATTTATATTTTAAGTGCACATTTTGAAAAATACAAGAGACCAATATCCACACTTTAAAGATAATTGTACCTAAATACACCTACACTATTGTTTAGGGAATTTAGTGTGTTTGATTTAAATTTGAGCGGAATAAAAAGTAAAAAAATACATTAACCGAAATTTAATCAATAGTTATGATTGTTAATACGCAAAAACAACATCATCCATTAAAAATAATTATTTTTAATTTTAATCACAAACAATATAAAAATTTAAAATAAACATGCCCCTATTTGTTTTTAACCTTATAATCTAGAATTAAATTGTAGAAAGTGGGGCCATTGAGCCACCCTTTGTGTTTTCCAAATATAGTAAATATGGATGTGCAGCTTGTGAATGTTGAGGGATCATTTCCCAAAGCTATTGTTTCTTCTGTCACCTTTCCAGCATCAAATTTGAAGACTGTGTTGGCCTTGCCTTATTGCAGGGAGATTCATCTCAATACCTTAAACACGTTGATAATAGTCACTTTAGCATAAAAAGATTGTTTTAAATTATTTATTATTTTTATATTACTATAATGATGTATTTTTTTAAAAAATTTTATTATATTTTATTATTTTAGTAACCAATAGTTATTAAGTAAACTTTAAAGTAAATGGTTGATTTAAGTTATCAATACATTTTTTTTTTTGTTAGACTCTATAAAAATTAATTATTCTTATTAATCTGTATGAAATTTTTTAAAGTGACTATTATTTCTGAACAGAGGAAGTAATAATTGATGAGTATTATTATTATTACTTACCAAATGTAATTTATTTATACTTTTATAGTATGATTTGTTACAATTTTGACTTTAGACCTAATTCACTCTAAAAAATCACATCCTTATTATACTTACTAAAGTGATCTTTTTTTCCAAAGAAAAGTAAATTACATTAATATATGTGGTAACCGTACAAGTAGCCAATAAATCCTAGGCTTAACAATACAAGGAAACTCACTGAGTCACTATTGAATGACTTTTCATTTGCAAAAATTAAAAAATAAACTATAGACCTTTAAGTAGTATAAAAGATTAAAAAAAATAGCTATAAAAAATATAAGATACGAGTCTTATAAAATATGAAAGTCTATAAACTTTATATCAATGAGTTATAGACTTTTATATCAATAATATTACTGTTTAAAGAAAAATAAAAGTCTTGTAAATATGAAACTCTAGACCATAACCTTAACTGTCTTATTGAATATTCGGCTAAGTCTAGTCCTGATGTCTCCCGTGAACATCCCTATTCAATAAAAGTCTTGTAAGTTTGCATAGAATGACGTGAAAAATTGTGCGAAATTCCATTTTGATATCATTAAAGCTAAAACAAAAAGGTTATCTATTAAATATATTTAAAATTTATGTCTAAATAAATTATATTCATATATATTTTTTTATTAGTGTTTGTTTGTCTTTTAAAAAAACCTAACATACACTTGGTCTAACAGTCACGTATGCAAGGAACATAATTGTATTTAAATTATTCTAATATTGTTTTTAACATCTGAATAATTATATCTATAAACCCTAATTTTTTTAAAAAAATGTTGTCACTAATCCCAACTTTATTACAGACAAGAATTTTGCCATTTCCGTTGTTATGAGAGGTTGGTCATTTCTATTTTTTTTTTTTTATAAAGAGGTAACTGCACCTGCCACATCTTTCCATGTCTGTGCCTATTTACTTCTCAAGAGTAAAGATACGATCAGACATTTAAATTTGATTTTTCAATATTGAAAATATTAATATTGATAGAGATGGAAGCAAATTTAAAATGGAAAAAAAATATCCCTGACAAAGAAAAACAGACAGAGCAATAATATATGATTCTCACAGAGATTGCACTCAGAACAGAAGTCAGAACAAATTAAAACAGCCTGGAACCTTTGTCCTGCTTCTCAACAGACTTGTCGTCTTTTGACTATTTGCTCATCAAATTTTGGGGATTTGTTGGCAGATTACACTTTTTTTTTTAATTACTTATTTGGAACTTGGAAGAGAGAGAGAGAGATGGGCTTTACTAATAGGAGGTTCAATTAGGCCCATAGAATTATTCTAGATCTCTTTCTTACCTGACCAAAAGAAAGATACAAAATTGTATTTAGTATTTTGATATTTCATATTTAGAATTATTTCTGTAATGCGCTTAGCATAATTAGAATTAGGGATCTCATTCTCTTGTATACTTATATTTTTTTTTTTGTATTAAGGTATATTTCTGTCGATAGTCGAAAACTAATCCTTTTGAAGTGTAGAGATTATCGAAGTAGATTTTGCCTCTACCAACAAAGTCTTTTCTATACGCACGGCCAAGATTCAAACTCTCGCCATCATGCTTAAAGGACCTAACTCTCTACCAACTATGCCGGGGCTTTGTTAGTTTTCTTGTATACTTATATATGTATCATTGTTTATAAATGAATAACAGAAGAAAAATAAAGTTTTAGGTATTGATTGGTTTGTATATTCATTTACTTTTTTATTTTTTATTTTTATTTTGTTTTCTATTTTTTTGAAGTTTTACAAAAGTAAAACTTGAAATGAAAACAGAAATTTTTTATTTTTAGCATTTTCAATTTTTTAAAATTTTATAATAAGAAACAAAATATAAATAAGATATATGAAAATGTAAATCAAACAAACCCTTAAATTTTTTCTTTTTATCATAATTTTAGTAGTGTAGCTTAGTTGAATAGCTTGGTAAGAAAATAACTTCGTATCAAGAGTGCATTTGATGGCTCGAGTGCATCAACTTACCTTCCGTATTAGTTAAGTATTGTTAAGACTTTGATATTGAATGGATTTTGAAGTTTAATATGGTATTTAAGTCGCGAAGTTCTTCTATTTGATAAACTAACTTTTTGAGTTGAGCTCTCCTCACGTGTTTAAACCCTAACTATTAGTACTTTCATTAAGAGTTATCATACGGAAAAGGTTATATATAGGTTGCGTTAAAATATTGATAGCTGAATGTCAAACGAAAAAGAACTACGATCAAATTAATGTCAATCAAGTAAAACTTCTATTGTCATTGGCACTTAATAAAGGGTGTAGTAGGATTAAGAATTTTATATTGAATAAAATTAAAAATTAAGTGTTATTTAAACCTTGAAGCACTCTCTAATTTAATGTAGTTTTTTTGTTTGAGCCAAAGTCCTAGCATATACTGTTTGTAGAGTTACACTAAAAATGTAAAGTGTTATAATGAAATTATCATCTCCACGTTAAGTTTGTCATGATTATGTCCTTGACATTTTGTACATATTGACAAGATTTATTCATGGATTATACTACTAGAATAACAGATTAATATTAGAAAAAAATGTGAACTTTTAGAAATTAATGTAGCTAGGGAAATTCTTTTTAAAATGCTTGATGTACTTCGTTGACATTGATATTGAGTTTAGCTTTCAAAGTGGATATAACCAACTCATTTCTACCAATGATTACAAATGTAGCTAATTACTATGCTAAGGAAATTATCTAAAAAAGGAAGCATAAGTGTAATTTAGCTGTTTTTTTACCCTTTTTTTTATATTTGTTTTTTTCCCTTTGTTTTCAGATTCGTTTTCTATAACATGATTTAATTTAACAATTGCTTACTCATCGTAACTAACCTACTGAATGATACATATGTCATGCCTAGCTTGTCCATTTGAGAACAAGGATTTCTCTGTTCTTGTCTTCACAATTTTTATTTTATTTTTTTCCCAATTGATTTGTCTGTACTACCATTATTGAATTTTTCCCATTTTTTCTATACTTTCTAGTTTACCGTTCAATTTCTTTTAGATATAAGGAGAAGGGGAAGATGGGTGTAGGGGTGTAGGGGTGTTAAATCACAAGATGTAGTTGGATTAGGACGCATTTTTGTGTGTGTGTGTGTGTTTTTTTTTTGTAACATTAATAATATTTCTTTTGATTTATAGAGATTACTGACGTGAGTTTTGTCTAAGTCTAAATGAGATCAAGACTTTTTTTATAGGCGGAAAGCCGGATGGAGAATAGGGTTCTTTTCCTGTTTCTTTTTTTTTTTTTAAGTGGAGCGGATCTTGTTCTTTCCCTTTCCAGACAGCCGCATCCGGAATTCATTAAATAATGAAAATGGAAAGCAAACCACCCTTGTTTTTTCGAATAGCAGCGTCCAGAAACTACTGTTCAGAAATGAATGGTACATTTCCCAAATTGGATAGTGCTAATCCCATCAGACTTCTTGATATTGTTAGAAAAGTAATAACTGGTATATTATAACCATACAACTTTCACTTTAATTTTTTTTCTCATTATTGTACAAAAAAATTGTTAATGCTTTAGTTGTAGAGTAGTTGTATACAAAAAAATTCCTGGTTGAAATTTCTCTCCTCTCTGTTTTTTAGCTTGGGTGGGTCTTCTAGAGAGCTTAAAGTTAAAGAGATATCTGAGCCCAGTTACAATGTGGATATTAACCCATATGGGCTTAACCAAAGGTCCAAAACGTATTGGGCCTTGACAAAAATTTATTGGGCCTTGAACAAAAATACTAGCGGGCCAACTAAAATGTACGTTAAATCGACCGTAAGAAGATCGGTACCTTTTTTTTTATGCAAGAATAAGACTGCACCTTACAAAAACTAGAAAATTACTAGTAAAGCATTTTTGAGATATTCTATTTGAATATAATTTATTATTAAGTAAACCCTCGAATTAGTCCCTGAGATTGTAGGTGCTGTGCATATTAGTCTTTAAGATTTTAAAAACATCGGAATAGTCCATAACTTTGCAAATCGACATGCATTTGAGTCCTTTTACCTATTAAACGATATTAAAAAACTAAATAGAAAATGACTAAAATGAATGAAGTCAGCGACTAATTTGAGGGTTTCATAATCTCATGGACTAATCTTCGTGACACCTACAATCTCATGGACCAATTTAAGAGTTTACTCATTTATTATTTATTATTAAACAAATTTTATGTAGTTTGTACTGCTAATAATCCAAACTCCTAATCCCAAGGTTCACAGATAAAATAAAACCCTTCAAGGCTTTGCTTACGTGAAAAAAGAATAAAGTGAAATATATATTGAGCTAATAAAATAGTACCTATTTAGTTCAGTATCTTATTCTAATTTTTCAATTCAGATAATTTTTTTAAAAAAATTTCATTCATCTCTCCTTTTGATTATGACATTTTCTTTTTATCCATAATATTAATGTTAACACGCTTAATGGAGATATAATGTGTGTCGTTTGAGTACGTAGTCTCTTTAGTCATTAGATATTCTAAAATAAGAAAAAAAGAGAAATAAAATTAAAAGTTTCACCTAACATGTGAGGTTTACAATTTTTTCCCTCTCATACTAAAAAAAATCTTATTGGATAGGATTCTATTTGGTTTATGTGACATTAATGTCGTTATGTATGAATATATATTCAATATCTTTAAAATATAACAAAATAAGTGAATTGAAGGAAGTATGTGTAATTTTCAAAACAAAAAGGACTTAAAGTGTATTTAAACTAATCTCAAAGGAAATGAGTGTATTTTAAATAAAATACGAGACTGATTGCGTATTACATTTACATTGAGAAATTAAAATAAAATACAAGAGTAATTATGTATTTTAGCTTTAAAAATAATGAGTAATATAAATTTCTGGCATGAAAGAGATATATAATTTACTCTACTTTTATTTTCATATTTTAAAAGCTATTATTACTTTATAGATCGACAATAGTATAAAATTAAATATACTTCATTGATAATTTTAGTTATAATATTTACTTTTACAAATTTGTATAATATAAACTCATTTTTTTAATCTTCTTTTAACATACCTAAGTAAAGGGTGGGGATCTTCTCCATTTCTTTTAAGAAATGAACAACATCCAAACTATTGAATTTGTGTTTTTAAAATAAAATAATTAAACAAATGTGTTATTATGGGATGATGTTAACTATTGGATGAAAAAATTGAGAGAAAAGAAATTATGCAAAGGATATAAAATACTTAATAAGGTACTTGTATTTTTTTTTTTATCGATCAAACACACACACCCATACACTATACTACTCCTAATTTTAAATACCCTACCGAAAATCGAATCCCTCTCTTTTAGCTCAAAAAATTCTTCTCCACTTGAGTTACAAGCTCTTTACAAATAAAGTACTTGTATTGTATGAGCATAAAGTGGAAATAAAGAAGCAGGCAACAATACTTTTCCCTTCTCCATTTTTCCTTAGCTAGGTAAAAAAGTAAAGCTGAGTAGGAAGCAGAGGTAGATTTTGTCCACACATGCAGTAATGCACTAAAACCAGAAAATACTGAAGAAAGAAAAGTAATTTACAGCCTGTAAAGATTAAAAAAAAAAAAAAGAGTAGCCCAACAGAGACATAGGTCCCCCACTTCACCATAAACCAGCCATAGAAATCCTTGAAACAATGAGCAAAAATCTTTGATTTTTGGCAAATCTAAAAATGAAAGATATTGAATAAAAATTTAATTGCTTAGCTTTCTAACAGTTTGTTTGTGATTGTTTAAAAATAAGTAATTTTAAGCGTGTGTTTGGGTACACAAATTTAATTAAGTACTTGTACAATAAATTATTTTTAAATAAGAGTTTTTTCATAGACAAAATTATAAAACTTAGTTGAATAAGCTAAATAAACTACTTTAGGAAGTGTAGAATTAGATCTCAAATGAAACTGAATAATACTTCATTAATAGAATGTGATATTACAACAACAAATATGAAGAATACAGAAAAAGGTTTATATAGAAGAGAAACCTTCTAGTTAAGCTGAGTAGGTAACTAATCTTTAAGTAATATCCTCTTTAGGAAGCTTATGAAAGTAAACTGAAAACCACTCATAAGAACCCATAAGCTGTTTTCATAAACTGCGCATAAACTCTTCAAAATAAGACCTTTAAATTTGTGTAAAGAAATTATTATATTTTTAAGTGATTGTGATAAAATTAGAAACTATTTATAATTGGCTAGTAATAAATATTTATTTTCTATTTTCTATTTTATCCTGCAATTAATTAATTTAACAAGTAGTTCAAAGCTGTTTCTCTAAATAAATAAAATAATTAATTTATATTTTTTTATTTTTTTAAAAATACAAATAAATATTCTAAAGTTTCTCAAAAATATTTTTTTGTTAATATAAGTGCTTATTTTGTAAAATAAACAATAATAAACAGTTTTTAATTTCTAAATATGTAAAATATTTTTATTAAAGTACTTTTTATTTATTAGTGAATACTCATAAGATATATTTTTTTTTAAGAGGAGCTTCATCTTTTAGCTTATGGTAACAACCCCCAAAAATATGGTCCAGGCAGTCAAACATTGCCGTGGATTACAGGACAGTGTCCGTTATGTATGGCCTTTTAATCGGACCATCACTTTCTCCAAAGAGTCTATCAAACTTTCTTAATTATTCTTTGACACATGGAAGAAGTGGAGGGTAAACTCTTTGCTTAATACTAACTAGAATTTATGCAAGTGTGATGTTCAGACTAAGAAAATTGAATATTTTTCTTCTATTTTTTTTTTTTTATGTTTTTTTAGTGTACATCAAAGATATTGGAAGACGATAAAGATAGATTTTACAAAGTTACTTATGGAGTTTTTAATGAGAGGTTGGTTAGGGGTTGTAAAATGTTGTTTATTGTCTTATTCCTCTGGTTCTATTTATAAGACGTTTTTAACCGAATTACACGGACCAAGGAAAGTAGTTAAGATTAGTTAACTTTATTGGTTTTCTAAAAAAATATGTGAGATGCCAATTTTATCCTTTATTGAATACTGTGTTGGCCAATCAAAATTGAAAAGTTAAGATAGTCAAAGTATTTAATGGGGGTAAAAAAGAAAAATGACAATAAATGCTTTATGAAAACTACAAAACATCTTATAAAAAAGACCATCAAAATCTTTTAAATAGTATCTTATAAAAAGGACCGGAGGGAGCATTTCCCAAAAAATCTAGCCATGTGTAGGAGATTATATATTTATCTTGTTGATTGGGTGCATTTATAAAGTTTTGTCAAACATCCTTACAAATAGGTTAAGAGATGTAATTTCAAAAATCATCTCGAAAGAGCAATTTGCATTTGTTTCTAGAAGGCAAATTCTAGATGGAAGGTGGCAAATGAAATAGTAGAGGAGGTTTGGCGTACTAAAAATCTAAGCATTTTGTTAAAATTCAATTTTGAAAAAGCTTATGATTGCGTCAATTGAAGATACTTATTACAAGTCATGAAATGTATGGGTTTTTGTCCTTTATGGAGACCATGGATTCTCATATGCTTATTATCTTTGCGCATGATAATCCTTTGTGAATGATAATCGTATAGATGAATTCTCTCTTCGGCAAGGTGATCCTTTGTCGCCTTTCTTGTTTCTTTCGGCTGCCGAAGGATTTAGTCGGTTAACAAGGCAAATGCTCTATGGGCTTATAAGGGGTTGATGATTGGTGAAACCCATATAGAGGTTTCTTATCAGCAGTTCACAAATGACATTATTATTGTGGTGGTTTCTCCGGTGTTCCTTAGAAATAAGGAATAAATTTATTCTTCCACGTGGCACTATTTAACAATTGACATGTAGTTAAATTATCTGAATTATTTATTTTATATCTTTTTTTTTAAATATTACAAATAGATCTTTAATATTATTTACACAATTCATACTTAACTCCCACGCCTTTTAATCTAATTTACTTTTTTTAATCTAACTTATTTTAGTCTAATCTATTAACCTAAAAGCTAAAACTTTCAATTCATACGCAGCAGCTTGCAGCTTGCCTTGATCGTTCCAAGCTTCTCACCGCCGCTTACCCTCACTGTCGTTTGCCGTCCACCGCCACTTTTCTCCATCGTCGTTTGCCTCCTATGCTGCTTGCCCTCTACTGCCGTTTGCCTCCACCTCTGCTTGCCTCCAACTCCATTTTTCTCCACCGCCGTTTGCCTCCAACGACGTAGGTTCTTCAGAAGGGTACATTTTCTTGTTAATAATGTTTGAACCTTCTATCCCTTGATTCGGAGCTTCACACCTACTTTGCTGGGTTGGCCCGGATCCATAGCCCGATTTACAAGCTCCGACTCGAAAGCAAGCTTGGCGTTGTCTTAACTTCCCCTTCCATGGCTCGCGAGGTGCTTAGAGACCACGACACCGTTTCCAGCAACCGTGACGTGCCCGTTGCAGGCAAGGCAGCCACATACGGCGGATTAGACATAGCATGGAGCTCGTACGGACCCGAATGGCAGAAGTTAAGGAAAGTGTGTGTGTTGAAGATGCTAAGCAACAACACCCTCGATTCTGTGTACGATTTTCGCCGCAAGGAGGTTTGGATCATGATGCGACATTTGCACAATCGAGTCGGGTTGGCGGTGAATGTGGGGGGAGCAGGTGTTCCTGACGATGATGAAAGTGGTAACGAATATGATGTGGGGAGGGGCAGTGGAAGGGGCAAAGAGGGTGAGTTTGGGGGTGGAGTTCAGGGAGCTAGTTGGGGAGGTGACGCAGCTCCTGGGGAAACCGAATTTGCTGCCTGATACTACCTTTGTTTGTTCTATTTCTGCACTTCTGGTGTAGGTTTTATTTTAATTAATTTAATTTTTTGATGAAAAAATATCTATTGGAGGGCAAGCGATGGTGGAGGCAAACGACAGTGGAGAAAAGTGGCGGTGGAGGGCAAACGACGGTGAAGGTAAACGGCAGTGAGAAGATGGCAACGATGGAGGAGAGCGGCGGGTTGCTGCTGCGTGCTTGTTGATACTCCATGAATTGAAAATTTTAGCTTTTAGGATAATAGATCTGATTAAAAAAAGTTAGATTAAAAAAATTAAATTAGATTAAAAAGTGTGGGAGTATGAATTGTATAAATAATATTAAGGATCTATTTGCAATATTTTAAAAAATATATAAAATAAATGATTTGGACAATTTAACCACGTGTCAATTGTTAAATAGTATCACGTAAAGGAACAAATTTATTCCTTATTTTTGAGGAATACCGGAGAAACCACCTATTATTGTTTGGGGAAGCCTCAAACACTAATACGCAAACAATTAAGACTCTTTTTGAGTTGATGTCTGGCTTGCGCATTAAATTTCATTATAGAACAGGTGTGTGTCCTTTCATTTATTTGGGTTTACTAGTGAGTTGGTGGTAACTGTAGGAGGAAGGCATTGTGGGAGCCCGTTGTGATTGTGGTAAGGAAGAGTGATTAGGAGCAGAGCTAGCCCAAATTTTTTGAAGCCAAATATAAAAGACTAAATAGATCAAAATTTTGGAAGGCCAGTTGCTTAGAATGTTAATAATATTTACTCATGTTTTAAGGAATTATATATACATGTTAGTAATTTTTTTCCGCAATGGGAGCTGAGGCCCCCTCATCGTACAAGGTAGCTCTGCCCCTGGAAGAGTTTCTCTATGTGGAGTTGTGAATCTTTGTCCCTTAACAGTATATTGGTTCTCCTTAATTCCATCCGCACACTCATTCCAGTCAACTATCTTTCTTTTTTTAAGGCTCCGAAAGATACCACGAGAGGAATTGGGGTGGGAGTGAGGGTAACAAAAAAAAGTATGTTGAGTGAAATGAGAGGTTACTCGTAAAGAGGAAAAAGACAAGCAGATTGGGTGTGAAAAATATCAAAGTCTTTAATTTAGCTCTTTTGGGTAAATAAGTGTGGAGGTTGAAACATGAGAAAAATTCCTTATGGGTTAAAGTTCTTGAATCTAAATATGGAAAGGCTGGTCACTCTTTGAATGTTCCCTATGGTAGATGTTCAAGTGGTAAGGAGACCTTTGTGGCTTGTTTGGGGAGAGGGCATTGTGTGGTGGTTGGTTGAGGGAGAATTTGGTTAGAAAGGTGAGAAACGAAAACTCAATATCTTTTTGGAAGGATAATAGGGTGAATGAGATTGTTTTGGGGGAGAAGTAAGAAAAACTATATCACTTGACTCTTGACGAAGACATTTTGATGGAGGATTCTAGAGAGTGATTTGATAGGGGTTGGTTTGGAGGTGGGAATGGTGCCACAATTTTTTGGTTTGGGAAGAAAAATTATTTGATGATTTCTTTCGAGATTTGGACACTGTTGTTTTGCAGGAAAATCAATGCGATAGTTGGTGTTGGAGGGCTTCTAGCTCCGAGATTTATTCGGTTAAATTGCCATATTTGGCGGCATCAAATTATAGACCAGAATACTTCTTCAAGGTCTTTTGGAATAAATTGGTTCCGTAATAGCCTTTGCACGGAAGCTTATTTTTAATAGGATTCCTTGCAAGGTCGATTTGGCTAAAAAGGGTATTGTAGCTGGATTTTTTTCTGGTGTCTTAAGCAACACGAAAGATAAGACCTCTAATCACCTTTTCTTTGAGTGCAAAGGGACATCACCTTTGTGGTATAAAATTCTTAATTGGGTTGGCATTGCATCACTTTATCACAAGGCAAATCAAGATCACTTCTTCCTTTTTGCCGTCTTCCTTTGTATGATAGCAACACTAGAGGTATGTAGCAAGTTGTTTGATTTTCAACCGTTTGGTCTATTAATGGTTCGGGCAAGAATGAAGCCCTTTACAAACAAAAAGATTAGGAGCTTGCCAAGATTTTAGAGTTGGTGTTGTTTCAATCTTAGCTTTGGTTAAAGTCAAACGTAGATAATTTTTCGGTTTTCTTTGTTGGATTAGCAAAGAGTTCCTAACGCTTGTTTGTGCTTATATCGCCTTTGGTAATCTTGTATTTGGTACATTGTTTTTTGGTGTATTTTTTCTTGATTGTTGAGCTTGGTTGATATTTGTTTTCAAGCCTCTCTTCAGGGGAGGGGGTGCCCCTTAAACTTGGTGTATTTTTTTAGCATTTTTGTACTCTTGTTAATTCAATTTTTGGCTTTATCCTATAAAAAAATCAAGGGCATTTCACACTAACAACCGAAGATTAATATGTTCGAGACAGAGAGATCACCAAAATAAGTATAATCTCTCATAATAAAGTATTCTATATGTCCAAGACTAAGATTCAAACCGCTATCAACATGTCAAACTTTGTTAATAAATTTTCTTTAGTTATATCATTAGTTGATATTAAAATAAATTGAGTAAAACATAAATCAAAAGATAAATCTCAACTACTTAAATATTGCAAAACTTGATAATAAAACAGATTGAACAAAGTTAACTGAACTAGAACTAAAAGCAAAACTCAAACTTACAATAGATCTAATAAAAGATATTGAGTGAAAATAAAGAATCAGGCAATAAACTTGATGGGGATTTAAATTTTGATTGTGCACATTAAAAATATTTTGTAGGGAGAGTTTACCATTATTGTAATCTCTTCATTTTGAAGGGATTAATTTTTTATTTTCAGTTGAATGTATCATTAATGCATAAAAAAAATAAATTATTAATATTTTAGATATTTTTTTATTAATTGTGATAAAAATAATTAAATTATTTTATATTTAAAAACCGATATAGAGTAACTGAAAAGAGCTTTCTCTTATTATTTGCTATTTTTTGGAGTGTTTATTTTTTTACTAGAGATTATGACCTGTGCGATGCTCGAGTTAACAAAGTCGTAATAAGAAATATTCAGTTTATTTTTCAAACAATTTGCAATGCGCAGTTTATTCATCTCATGTAGTAATTATTTTAAAAATGAATATATTTATTGAAAAAATAAGTTTTCAAGGGTATTTTTCAATGGGATGAAATTGGAGTAAGGTATAAAGTAAATACCAAATGTTTTCAAAAATAAAATATGAGATCAAAATTACTAAGTAAATTCAAAGCTAAACTCAATTTACTAGTAATGTTCGATAAAATTGATAGATAACTAGATATTTTAAGCACATTCATGGAGTTAAATCATGGCTATGCGCATAAAAAAAAGCTCTGTTGGGATATAGGCTATTAGCTAGTGGGTAATATTTTTGGTGTATAAAAAAACTAAATTCAGTCTAATCTTAAAAGAATTATATACTAAAATAGTCTCCGGCTTTATATTTTATAGTCGGTTTAGTCATTTTAGTTCCTGACTTTCACTATTATTGGTCGTTTTAATCCCTGATTTTCACCACATCATTCATCTTAGTCCCTGACTTTCAGGAACTAAAATGAATGATCATATAATTCAAGGACTAAAGTGACCTGTAAAATATAAAGTCATGGACTAAAATGACTTATCCGCACAAAGTCAGGGACTAGAGTGAATTATTCTTGCAAAGTTAAGGACTGAAACGGTACATCACTCCAAATCTTAAAAGTGTGAGTGAGTTGTCTCACCCTTTAAACTGCCTACATGTCGACAATAAATTAGTCACTATGATTAACGATAAATACCCTAACATACACTCAAAAACTAAATTCAATTTTTAGTAAACTTTAATTCAAAAACAAGAAACAAATTTGATAAACCTAAACTCAGTTAATATTTTAGTGGATTAAAGAGTTAAAAAGGCATAGAGTACCGAAAAAAAAGAATGAAGAAGGTATAAATTTAACTTCAATGCAAAAATAAATCAGTTTTATAAACTTCAATTCAAAGATAGATCCAAAAGGTTTTTTTTTTAATTAAAAGGAGATCAAAATTACTAACTAAACTCAACTAAATTTAATTTTTTTGAAAAATATATATTAAAAAAAATGAAATTGATAAACTTAAATTCAAAAAATAAAAAATAAAGGAAAGTAAGAATGAGTAGAAAAGAAGGTTGGAAACTGGGATATTGATAGATTAGGGTTAACAAAACTCATTTATTTTTATACATATGATAAATTTTAATAAATTATTTAACTAGCTTTCATGAGTTCTAAATTTAAAATCACCAAACACCTTTAAGGGGTATAAATTATACTAAGTTGGGTCATTTTATTAGTTTAGCAATCGGTCACTATTGATATTCAGTGTGTGTTTGATTTAAATTTAAGTAAAATGAAAAATAAAAAAAATGCACAAAAAAAAATGATCAATAAATAAGATATTCTCCCCATATAATATTAAGTGTCATTTAAAGTTGTTACACATAATTTAAGAAATGTCATTAATTTTCTTGTTTTTATACAAATTGTTGTTTAACTTTTTATTTTATCATTTATCACTCTTATTAATTAACGAGTTGCATCTCTTAAAACATTTATTTAAGATTCAACTACTCAAAACTATATTTGGTAAAATATAATTAATGTTTTATTAAAACTATAAAGTGATCAATAAAGTGGAATAATTTTCTTTTTAAAACGATACTTAATATGAGACGAAGGTTGTATATTAATACACTAAAATAACTGAATCCTTACATACCAAAAAAAGAAAAAGTTGATGAAACTTGCCATGTCTTCATTTGGTGGAAGAATGAGAGAGAAATGTCCTTGATTAATCATCATTTAATATTAATACTCATTGACTGTGGGCCGATGGCACAAAATGGCAACAAGATGTCGATTCTATTGAAAATTAACTTTAGAAGACTTACTTCTGGAGAAAAAAAGAAAGCAAGTTAAAAGTTATTGGAGTTGATTTTTATAAACTAACAATAAATTATAAGCTATTATCTCTGTCGGACGCATGCTTAAGGCCCCTATATTTTACTGTTGGAATAGTGTCAAAATATATGTGGTGGTCAAAATATATTATTGATAAAATTAAGAGTATTTGACAAATAGGTTATTTAACAGTAAATTAATTTTTATTTTTTAAAAATGCATCCTTAAAAAAAGTAAGAAAAAGTAATTTTTCATTTTTAAGAATGTATTTTAAACAATACTCTAATTAAAAAAGTATTCTAACTACATTTTCAGAAATCTATCCAAACAAAATTCATTTTCGGGAATGTATTCTAAATATTTTCCAAATATAATTTATTCTTTCAAAATTAATTCTATCAAAATCAATTCTTCTAAAAATAATTTTACAAAATCTATTCTAATAATAACTTAATCAAACATACCATTAAGTTATTATAGCTTATAAGTGATAAGTTATAAATCACCTTCCTATTTGTTATTTCTATCTGTATTGCTTCAATTAAAACAATAACATCTTATTAAAATGTGATAACTTTTTCTTTTTGGCTATTGTATAAATCAATCCTTCATTTGAAATATATATAAAATAAGTCAGAAAGTAGAGCCAGAGAATTGAGTCCTTTAAATTTCATAGTGTGTACTTTTCGGGTATACTAGTGTTCCAAAGGGTGTGTTTGATGTTAGGACTGGATAGTACAAGTGATACAGTACAATACAAGTGATATAGCACAGTACAAGTCAACAAAGCATAGCACAACTTAATATATTGTTTAGTGTTTGATAACCAATGCACGGAACAAAAAATGCAATTCAAATTTTACAATAATACCCTTTATAATACATATTAATATTACATATTATTATTATTTTACATAAAAAATTGATTTTCTTAATTATTTTTTTAAAAAAATATCATTATTTTTCACTAAAAAAGTATATATATATATATATATATGGTAAGTTGAAAGAGAAAAAGTGGGGTAAGGTGATTACACAATACTGGGAGAGAATATGGATATTTTTGACTTTTGGATAGTTGTGCTGTGGAATAAAAAAGTTGTCTCATGTTTTAGTATGGTACAAAATTTTGGCTTTTTGTGCTGTCCAATAACTCCACTTTTGTGCTCTGGATCATTTTCTGAATCAAACATTGAACTAACAAATTTGTGTTGTACTATAAAATTTAGCAAATTAAATAGACCCAAAGGGTGGAAAGCACATCACAGCACAAAATTACTTGTCCATTGTTTGATTAAAAAAATTATTATGAAAATGGACAAATAAAAAAAAACAAATTTTTTCTCAAAAATGGACAAATAAAAAGACACGAAAGTAATACACATTGACCAGCACTAAAATTAAGTCAAAGCACAAAGTCATATTGTATTGTTCTTCTTCTTGTGTTCGTGTTTAGATGTGCATCAAACACAACGCACCCAAAGATTAGATGAATATACAACAAACTCATAAACATTGAGAGTTAACTTGTTTAAACTTAAAAAAAAAAAATTTAAAGACAAGTAGAAAAGTAATTATTTTTTAATTAATAATGATAAAAATCATAAATTATTTATATTTGATTGAAATAAAAATAATTACTTTTTTAATCTTCTCTCTTCTACTTTAATTGATTATTTTTAAAAATAATTCAAAGTTACTTCTCAAAATAGCAAAAAATTAATTAGGTTTTACTTCTAAATATTTTAAAAAGCAAAAACAAACATAATAAAAACTTATAAAAGTTTTTATTTAATTTAAATAAGTGATTATTTTGTAAAATAAGTTTACAAGCACAACAGACGGGCTCTAAGTTTAATTATATTTTTATCTCATAATTATAATAAAGGTTTAAATATGTTTTTAGTTCCCATAAAATAAGAATCTATTGATTTTAGTCCTTGTAAAAATTTTTTTTTGATATTAGTCCAACACTTTAAAAAAATTGTTTTTATTCCTTAAGATAACATTCAATAGGGACTAAAATCAAGTTATTTCTTTAAAATATTAAACTAATATCAAAAAAAAAATTAAGGGACTAAAACAAAAAAATCCCTATTTTACATACACCAAAATCATATTTAAGCCTATAATAAATGTACAATTTTAGTCTTTTTAAAGCGCTTTGGGTGCATAATAGTTTTGCAACGTTCAATTTTGTTCATTGTTTAATGCAAATTACGGATACTACTTGAATAGAATAATTATAAACAAATTACAAACTTCGTTTGTAACGTAACGTTTAAGTGAAATGAATAGATTTACATGAGTACACAGATGAGTCATATTTACTACTACATATTCTAAAGTTTAATCCTGTTCTGCAATGAAAGCAAACGTTTTGCAGAGAGAGAAGAAAAAAAAAAGAAACAAAACCCAATTATTGCGGAAGCATTTCTGTCTGTCTCTCACTTCTGAAATTATTGTCCCACTCCTCAAATCCAATAAAATAAAATCTTTATTTTAATGTCACAGTCCAGAGAAAACGATACCCACATGTATTCATCAAACTAGCTAATTAAAAAGTTGCAAAATTGTTGTCATAAAATTGCAAAGAATAAAACAAAATTAAAAGAAAAAACCAACAGATATCACCTCACCTCAATAGCCATTTGAGGTGAAAAGTTCAAACTTGCATTGATAAAATTAACTACATCTAATTAAACATGACGTTGATTAAACACAAGCTAATGTCAACCACTCACAGCCCTACAAAATTACAAATTGAAAAATAACTACTAACCATGAAAGTTCAAAACAGAAAATCCTATGACATACTGAAACAGCAAATTCACAAAATCAGGTCCTCAACAATGAAATTCAAGCAAAGCTCTGCACTTTCCATGACTTACAGCATGCAGTCAGTTCTTGCAGGCAGCCTCCTGAAGAAATTCAGAGGCACAGAAGGAAGCTTGTGACGAAACCTTGGATGTCGCAACACATAGATTCCGGTTAGGAGCGCCACAACTTGGAATGGAGTGACATAGAGAACAACAGCAGCAACCAGACAGAAAATCACAAAGAGGGCAGTGGCTCTTGGGTCTCTCCAGCTGAGCAAAGATTGAAGCCTTTCACCTTGAGTCGCCAAATCGCCAACCACAGTCTGTATCCTCCCTGCAATGCTTCTAAGCCGATCGTATCTCATCCTCACGATGTCAGACGGTCTGGTTGTTGGGAATGTGTCGAACTCTTCGTCTAGTTCATCGGGATGCGCAGAATCCGCGTGAGAGAGACGAGTGTCCATGTGAGGAGGGTGCCTCGGCCTCCATCTATAGTACCAAACTCCTATCAGGAAAAGGTAAAGGAATATTGTGGGCAGTATAAGCTCAGGGTACATGACCAGTATGATAAACAAGATATGGATAAGAACCGTTGTGATCGGATTTTTCCAATTGCAGATTTGATCGAACCATTTTCCTACAGCAATTAGTCCACTCAAAACTCCCATAATCCTGAAAAAATTGGCCTTGCTTCTTCTCATACTCCACATGTGGGAACCAACATCAAGCATGTATTCAACTATTTCCTTTCGCAATGGCGGCTCAGCACGACTCAGTCTCATTGAAACAATCTGAGTAGCTTGGTGCCTCAAGCTGTCAAGCTGGCTCACAGTCAATGGGTGAATATAATGCATCTTAGGTAACAAGGGTTGCGAATACATGTGCATCATGTTAAGCAAAGAAGAACAAGTAAACCTTACAGCCAAGTGAATTTCACCCATTTTCTTCACCCCGTTCGGGTGAAGAACTAGAAGAGGATAGGAGTGCGTATAGACTCGGTCAGTCTCAAGTGTGGAAAGCCGAATCCTTACCTTACCGATTCTGGAATCTTTTGCCCCTCCACCCTTGTCACCGCCGTGCAAATGACAGTTATCAAATACACCGATTGTGATGACAGTGCAAGGATCAAAGACCTCCCAAGTGTATTGCTCATTCCACCGGGGCATAAAGCTATCAATGATCGTCCTTGTCCGCACCCACTTCTGCCCATATTTTGCTACACAGTAAGCATCGGTGGTCCCCCTACCATCTTTTGTTTTCATTGGCATTAAACCTTGAGCATTCAATATCCCCAATTCAAGAACTCCAATGCTGGACTTCCAAAGCTGCTTCGCAGTTGGGCGAAGATCACTGCTATAGTGAGTGGATTCATCCAAAACATGATAACCACCTTCAAGACAGATCCTCATATGAATCCTACTTGCAAACTTGATTTCCTTCTTCTTTTCCCCTTCCATAATAACAACATGCTTTTCAAGATTAAACCACCTAGTGTTCACCGGCTTATGGTCTAGTCTCCTATCAACCATCTGCAACGGAATTAAACACCTACCCAACATTTCATCTTTGTTTGGGGCAACTCTGTCTTCCACACTCAAAATCAGCGGCTCCTCAAATGGCTCTGCAGCCACAAACATCAAATCCTCATTCCACATTGGATTGATACTCCTGCTCTGAGAGATTCTAGTTCTCAAGGTCTGGTTTCCCAGGATAGCCTTCACAAAAACTTCAGGATATCGACCCTTATCTGTCGGCTGCAAGTCTTGTGCCTCTATTACATTCACCCTCAAATACCAAAGCTTAGGAGACAGATATACCTTGGATCTAATGTTTGCAAGAGCATCCGTCCCACTAACAGTAGCCGCATCAGAATGCCATGCTTCGGGAAACGCTTCATCAGCTTGTGTACCCATCCAAACAGCCAGCATAAGCTCCCCTTTGGCCTTGTCACCCTTTCTATCCTCCAGCCTATACCACTGCGGCGCGAGAGGGCTGTCCGGTGGAACCCTTTTCGGAATCTCATTGAGGTCAAACCAGACACGGCCAATGAAGTCATCCTTCACAACATCTTTATCCTTCACAGTAACCTCCAGCACAGAAGCCTGAATTCGGTCCTTTGAGAATGCAAAAACCTGGCTCCATTCGGGATTGGTCTTCTTCTCAAAGTGGCGAGTAGTTCCCTTGTAGTTTCCGAGCTTGACTTCAACATAAGGGTCACAACTCCCAGTAACATCTTTTCCAGGTAAGTCCTTGGCCTTCACAACCCTAACATAAAGGTACTGCATTTGCTCAACAAGATCATAGGTGCTGGTAAGCTTATCGCCGGAGACCTTTCCCCCTCCAAGGTGGGGATTGGTCTCCTTCAACAGAAAATCTTCAGGAGGAGGCCTCTGCATCATCTATGCTCAAAGAATCAAAATACCCTTTTCCAAAAAGAAATGGAAGATGGAGAAGTTCAAATGTATGCTCCAACTTCCACTCACAGGAATAGTGATTTAATTAGAAAATGCAACGGTTCCAAGCAGCCTAAAAAACAGGAAAACACAGTCAAATAGACGTTACAAGCTAGCAAATCGAGTCACCTAAATATTCGGGAAAATTTAAAATACACAACCGAAAAAAGATAAGGAAACTCAAAAGTTATAATAAAATCCTTAAAAACAGTAATGCAAACATAGATCTCTATTAACACCAAGAGCGTGTGCTGATAAAAAAATAAAATAAAATATAAAAAATATAAAAATACCAAGAGCTTGCAGGCTAACTTTAACTTGAAGGATTTAGATCTATATACTAGTAATATACAAGTCACAAAAAAAAAGGAATAAATACATTAAAAAAACAATAAAACCTAGAATGTTCGAGGGTGGTTGCCGACAGAATGCAGCGTGAGATGAAGGAGTGTTGCTTCCAAGTTTCATACTTTTTCTGCATTCTGTGAACTCTTTTCAGGAAACAAACACCACCCATTTCTATTTTGCTAGAATCAACACTTCTCATGCTAGGTAACCCACCGAAAAAGGTATTTTTAAAAAAAAAAGTAAGGAAAAAAAAACACCTAGACACTCTGATTTTCTTCTAATTGTAGCAAGTATTCCCAGAATATTTTTGCCAAAAAAAAAAGGAAAATCTAAAGTTGTACCGAGAAGATTATCATAAAGGAGGGATTTTTATGCTCGAGAACTATAATGCCAAGAAGTTATTACCTTGCAGAGAATGGATTTCTTCTGAAATGGGAATGTTTTTTTTTTTGAAAAAGCAGAAGGGAATGGAGCTGGGGATTGAAAGAGAGAGAGATTGAAGTAGAGAGAGAAGAGGGTGAAAGAAGGGAAGATGAAGAGGGAGGGTGTGTTTGCTTTATGAATTATTATTTTCTTTTGTTTTCTTCTTTTTTTCTTTGGGGACTTGAGTGGGTGGGGCTAGGATCTGATGAATCTATGCAAAATATACAGAGAAGCTCCTTTTGCTTTTCTTGTTTTCTTTTCTTTTTTTTTTTTTGGTACAATGCTGGCTGGCTGGACCTCTCTCTGTTGCTGTACAGGGTGGTGGAGGAGTGGCGGTGGACCCCACACCCTCACGCGTGTGAAGCGCTTCCGTCGCCCTTCACACGTGTCTTTGCTTTTGAGTTTATCCCTGTCTATTCCTAATTCCTGCCCTTCTTGGGTAAAACGGTAAATATAAGTAAGACTTTTTTTAGTATATTACTTTATGTAATTTTATTTTATTTTTGGTAAAGTTATATAGTGTAATTTAACATCATGAATTTTATATAATATTTATAAAAATATTACAAATACAAAACGTAATATTTTTTAATATTTAATAATATTTTTATAATGTTATTAATAATACTGTAATAAAGACTAAATACGAATAGTAAATACTAAACACTTCATCAATTCATCTTTTGACTTCTGTTCTGTATTCTGTACTGTACACATTCAAAGCCCATGGATTTTCACATGAGTTACTTGACCTCTTCACAATAAATTAGGTACTGTATTCTTTATCTTTCGCATTGAATTATTTCGAAATATTAAAAAGGAGAAAATTAAGGCCTATTTATTTTATATTCTTATTTTGTAGTTTTATTTTTTTTATTTTATATATGTGTTAAACTTGAAGAATACAATGGAATTGCCTAAAATATAGTCTATTTATGGTTAATTTACAATGAGAAATAAAGATGTTTTATAAAATATTAAGAATAAATTATAATTATTTTTGTTGTTTTAAAAATTTGCTATATAAATCTTAAAAAATAGAAAATGAAATAAAACTAAAGTAATGGTTTTGTATTATTATTACTCATAAAAATAAAAAATACAAATACAAAATACGTACACCTAAAAAAAGGAGAAAATTCAAATACTTTAGTTGAGTGTTTATGTATGCTTAATTTTTTTTTTCATAAAAAAACATATTAACGTGAAAATAAACTCACATACTCACACACGCGTGTCCTCATGTACTTAACAATTAACTTACATAACTAGGACGTGCGTGAGTATAATTTTTTGTAATCATAAAATTAATTTTAGATTAATATAAATTTTTTTATAATGAATCTAGATAAAGTTCAAACATAAGACTTGTTTCGTTTGGCCCATCTTTTTTTTAGTTTAAAAGTTATTTTAAGTTAAAGTTATAAATAAGAGTTTTTTTTTTTTACAAAACAAAAAGCTAAAATTTATTAGCATTTTTTTAACTTATAAATTGCTTATAAGTGAAAAATTGTTTGTTTAATAAAGTATTTTATATACCTTTAATCTTGTACACAAGTAGAGTTAAGGGTGGAGCCGAGTCGAGTATCTAAAATTTAGGCTTGGCTTGAAAAAAAAATAAAAGGCTTGAGTTTGGCTCATATATTTAAATGAGACAAACTATAAACTTTAGCTCAGCTTGATAAGACAAAAGAAGCTTGAGTTTGGCTTGTTAAGCTCACTTATTTAATTATTTTTTATGAGTAATTCCAATTAATTTAAGTTTATTAGTTCTATATTTAATAAATAATTTGATATTCTATTTTTTGGGTTCATAAGAAAATACATTAATAGTGGATTGAACTCGGATACCCACACACATATCTCTATATATCCACCAACTGAACTATAAGACTGAACCATTTGATATTCAAATTTAATAAGCTATATATATATATATATATATATATATATATATATATATATATATATATATATATATATATATATTAGGGAGGGATCAAATGACACCGGTGTAACTTACACCAACTCTTACACCGGTTAAAAACTATTTATCGAAGATGTTTTTAACAAAACCCACCGTAGGATTCAAACTACTTATCGTATAGATCATATCTATAAAATTTCACATTATTTTGAAATCATTTAGTACTCCATCAACATACTAAAAATCAATGTAAAATATAGTTTTAAAAGATATGAAATTAACCAGCATTGTAATAAAGTACTAAACGATTTTCAGAATTATGTGAAATTTTGTAGACATGATCTATACAATAAGTAGTTTCAATCCTACGGTGAGTTTTGTGAAAAACATCTTCGACAAATAGTTATTAACCGGTATAAGAGTTGATATAAGTTATATCAGTGTCATTTGATCCCTCTCTCTCTCTATATATATAACCGAGCGGGTCATGACTTGAGTCTCATCTTATTGAATTTAACTTCCGTTGGTAGGTGATTTGTAAATTCCACTCCAAATCATCGCTGAGGTTGATGGTATGCCCTGACCTTGGATGGGGTAGGCTTACTCCTTAACTAAACTTTTGTATACCAAAAAAACGAGCGGATCATGAGCCATTAATTTCAAATTTATAAAGCTTAAGTTTGGCTAATTAAAATATTCGAGCTCAACTTAAAGCTTGAGTTCGTTTATTTAGTTAAACAAACGAGCTTTAGCGAGTATTTAACGAGTCAAAACTTGAATATTTTATAAATAACTCAGTTTATTTTCACCTTTAAGTGGAGAAGAAATAAAAAAAAAAGAAAAACTTAAATTTATGTCTTATATTTTTAGAACTTCTCTTTAATGCAAAAAAAAAAAACTAATTTTTTAATTTAATTAAAGGTTTGGCACAACTTCTCCTTATTTGAAGATGAGAAGCCAAAAAGAATCTCAGTCAAACATATTCATAATTTATTTGACTGACAAATTAATGTGAATTTGACTTGTTCAAAGTGTATCTAGAATTTTTTTTAAAAAAATAAAATTATTTAAATATTTTTATTAAAACTACTTTTAAAACAAATTTAAAATGTATATAGTTTTTTAGGTAAAGTATTTTTTATGTCTAACTATTAATTTTAAAGGACGAATCCACATGTTATACGAAGAATCGATTTTTTACTTTTACAAAGTAGCTCATAATGGTTAATACATTAATATTCTATTAATTATGTGATCATAAAATTAACTTTTGATTCACATAATATTTTTAAGTGTATAGTGAAAATTAATGAGATTTAAATCTAAGATTCATTGTAAATTTTTTTGGTTGACAAGTGAATTTGAGTAACATAATTTTTTTTTATTACTGAGAAGAGACGTAAATTTGGCTTTTTTTTTTGTAACAAAGGAAATAAAAAAAAAACAAAGAGAAAAAAGAAGTTAAGATTATGTTGGAATTGCAATCTCGATTTTATCGGCTAGAAGAGCAAAATAACTATAGGAGGACATTCCTCAAGAATAATGATGTCTTTCTAAAAGGTTAACTGCATCATTGGCCAAGATTTATATGCACCGATTGGCTTCCCGAAGACAATGAGAGACTGAGACCTTCCAATGCCTATAAAGCAATGCTCGAATTTCAGCGATGATAGCAACATAGGCATAAAAGCGTGTATCCCTAGCATTCGAAATCAAACTCATGGCCAATAAAAAATCAGACTCAAGAAGCACATATCGATAGTCATGATCCTAAGTTAACGAAAGATCAACTAGAATTGCTTGGAGTTCCAGCAGAGTGATCTCAGAAACCCGACACTTACATTGAAAACCGAACAACTAGACACCATCAGGAACTTTTTTTAAAAAAAATAATGTTATTTAAATATTTTTATTAAACTACTTTTAAAATAAATTTTAAAATATATATTTTTCGTAAAATATTTCATTTTACAATTAATTATTAATTTTAATGGGTGAATCGACATATTATTTGAAAAATTAATTTTTACTTCCACAAAAGTAGCTAATAAAATCATAATTTATATTAGTAATCAAAGTTAGAAACAGTTTTGTATATTCGTTATTTTTTTAATACATAAGATATTATTATTAGACGAGAGTATAAGAGGTATTCAAAAAACAAGAGTCAATTCGTACAAAGAAAAACAAAACTCAACGACCCAAACTAAGCAAACACCGGTCAATCTACAACTCAAAACAAATAGAAGCAAAAATTAGAGCCTAAAGACCCAAAACAACATATGGGCATTGTCGACACTGCATAGAGGGGTGAGCGAAAGCCCCAACATTTGCCTTCAACCAAGGCAATAGTGCAGCATGACACTTTCAAAGATGTAGTCGGGATCCTAAACCTTGTCTCTAAAAGTGACATTATTTCTTCCTAGCTAAATTCTTCAAATAGTAGCAAATCAAACAACGGACCACCATGATCAATGCAATAATGATCAGGGTGGTAGCCTGGAAAATTGCAAGAAGGAACTCTTGCAATTGCTGACTAACATTGAATGAATGCCCAACCAACCCAAAACCCTTGACCAAGGTGTTGTAGAGATAGGATAGGTAAAATATAGATCATTTGAAGTCTCTACATCATCCTGACACAGAGTGCATAAATCATCAACAAGGACCACTCTCATTCGCACCAAGCTACTCTTACAAAGAACCCAATTCATCGTTAGCTTCCAAGTAAAAGTACCAACCTTGAGAGGGACTTTTTTTTATATCCAAAATCGCTTGTAGAACGAATCTGCAATGGAATTTGTAGCCACATGATATGTTAACCGCACTGAGTAAATAACAGAGTTGCACACCTACCACTCCCAAGAGTCATCTTCATGAACCTGTAAAACAACATGGCCAAATTCTCAAAGCAGATTATCCAAGAAGTAAGATTCTCTATCAAGAATAGGTCGTCTCCACTCCCAACGCCATTCCCAACTCCCATCCCTTCACACCCTTGATTCACCAAGAGAGACATCCTTATCACAGGCTAAATGGAACAACCTATTATGTAGATGACTAAGAGGAGCATCATGAAGTCAAACATCATTCCAAAAAGAAATAGGCCTATTGTTACCCACCCTTTTCGTCAAATTATCCCTGAACCACTGATAAGCAAACACACTGTCCCCAAACGTCTCGCAAACTCCCTTCCACCACCTAGAGCTAGAAACACTTCCAGGATCCAACCTAAAAACACCCTCCCCATACTTAGAGACCAGAATCCTCACCCATAGGGAATGCCTCTCATGATACAGCCGCCAAACCCACTTACCCAAAAGGGAGAGATTAAACAATTCGATATCTTTCACACCCAACCCTCTACTCTCTTTAGGCTTACACACAACCCTCACTTTATCCAAATGCACCTGTAATTTCACTTATTGATTATGTTAGACATATGTAATTTCCTTGCATTACTGCATATGTACACAGCCACAACACCCTCATTTGCCCCTTTTGCCATGCTTATTGAAAAGTTGTTCCGATTCTCAACAAAACGATGATGTAATTTTCACCACAGTAACCGAAATCAAACAACCTTTTATATTTTTTTTGCAAATTAAATCGATCAGATCCAAATTGAAGTGGTTTGAAAAATGAAAAATAAAAAGTGAATATGACGGTTTTTCAAATTTAAAAATTTTAAATTTTAGTGGCTATGAACATTTTTCGGCAACTTCATTAATGAAATTAACTTGGTTAATAAAAATGACTAAATTGATACGATAAAAAAATCAAGGACTATTTTTATTATAAATATATAAAATATATTAAAAATTAAATTAAGAGAATAAAATAACATGGAGGATCAAGAGATTTATTTTAGTTAGCACAAAAACAAAGATTTATTTCAATCTTGTAATCAAATCATATTGAAGTATAATTTTAATTTGCGCATAAAAAAGGAAGCCGAACACATATTCACCAATGGATTCTCAAATTGCAAAATGGATTGGGAAAAGACAATGATGGAATTTTGGCCCCACACTATTTTGGATTATTTAATTTATTTATTGATCCTGCTGGCAAATTTGGTAGGGTTCTGTTCGTATATTTAACTATTTTGACTAAATAAAGCAAATATGGGACCCCTTGTGACCCACTAATCATACTTCTTTTGAATTAATAATTAATAATTAATATAGCAATTAAATGAAGTTGGAAAGGAAGTTTGTTCACCATTTTTTGGTGCATTATTATTTCCGGATTGGTTATGAAAGTAGAAAGCGTAAGAGAATGACCAAAATCGTAAAATTAGTTACGGATCTGTTTTTCAAATGGCAGTCTTAATATTATTATTTTTGAAATGATGTGATTGGAACTTAATCAATAATTTTATCAACAAATTTATACCAAACTGAAAATTAATTATAAAAACAAAAACCAATTCACTTTTTTTTTTGTATTGTAAAAACATAAAATTTAAACCTGGACACCGTGCAAAAACTAATAAAACCTTCAAACAATCTCCCAATTTTAATGGATTAAATTAATGCGATTTTGATTCATCATAGAATAAAATTTGGTTTACAAATTCGTAGGTTGGCCATATGCCATGTTAAAAAATTGAAACCTAATGAATCCTTTGACAAGAAATAATTAATTCACTTTATAATAATTTTTTAATATTTATTTTTTAACATTTTTATATAATTTTAATTGTGTGATATTTTAAGGTGATTTAAAATAAAATTTGCTTATATTTTTTTAAGAATTTTTCTTAATTAAATATCTTTGTTGATTCGTCTACAGTCGACTCATTTAACTTCCAGACCTGAGCAAACTTGAGTGGACTAGTAAGCTTATCCAGCTCTAAATAATTGAAATGATAAAAAAAAAAAGTCTATAAAAAATAAGAAGTGTTATTTTTGTAAGTTTATACTTGATGTTGGTGTTGTCCACAAATTAAGTTGGTTTAGATTTAGAATTAAAAAAAAATCCAAACCGATCAAAATAGTTTAGTATTGTTTGGGTTCGTGCAAAAAACAAAAATTGAATCGGACCAACCTGAATAAGAATGAATTTGTTTGGTTTTAATCATCAAGTTGCCAAGTCAAAAAAACGTAAAAAGATATTATTACATTTTAACTACGTCGATCAAACATTCAATAATGATTAATATTATTTTAATTAAATATTTTAAATGTATATCATAAAGTACATAATTCAAGTCTTGTAAAGTATAAATCTAATTCAAATGTCAAAATCATTAGTACTATAATTAAAATATCGTAAGCCTTATTTGATTTTAGTTTTAGTGGTATAATAAATAAATAAATAAAGTCATTTGGTTATGTATGGAGTTATGAGTTTAAAATGTCAAAATTTTATACTCAAATTGTTGGAGATCAAGTTTTGTTGAGTTGATACGAGTTGGACCCAATTACATAACCCAAACCGAACTAAATAAGTTGAATTTGTTTGATTTGTCGAGCTGAATGAGTCAATTCAATCCGATGACATCCTTACGGATATCATTTGGTGGTGTGTATATTAACAACACGTTGGAGGGTTTTTTTCAGGGTATCGGTAACTATAGGAAAATGTGCATAGCTGAGAGTGGAGACTAGAGAGTGAGTCCTTACATAGAGCTACCAATGACGCAAGTTAACACCAATCATAATGGGTATGTTTGAATATTTGTGGAGACTCAATTGGAATCTCTTAAATTTATATTACGGATTCTAATGCTCTAAACGCAAAAGTAATGGGTTGTTTGGTTTGAATTTTTATTTTATGTTTTAATTTGCTGTTTTCATTATGTTTTTTATTTTCTGAAATTTTACCAAAGGAAAAAACTAAAATTACTAAAAACAAGAATTCTGTTTTTAGTATTTTCAGTTTTTTCTTTATAAAATTTCAGAAAACATAAAACAAAAAATGAAAACAGAAAATAAAAATACAAACCAAATAGTTCCTAAGATTTTCTTGCGTTTGTCGTTTCCCGTTTGCAAACGAGTATCCAAACATGTTCAATAACATAGGGTCAGTTTATTTTAAATTTCATTTTAGTAAAAATCACTTTTAACCAAAGTTAAAATTATTTACTTCCATTAGATTATCTCGGTTTTTGTGCATCAATATTATTAATTTTTACATTGATTTATGTGTTTTCACTTCTCATTCTACTAAAATCTAAACCAAACGGGACTTATAATTTTGCCTAAGCGGTTAAAATGAAAGGCAATTCTTATATAGACATATTATATATAGATTATAGGCACTTGTTTTAATTTGTATGTACCTTTAGGAATCAAAAGCTTACGTGCATGTTTAGAAAAATCAAAATTGATTTTGAAGAGTTAAAAGTAATTTTGATTGTTAAAGTAGTTGTTTGTTTTTGTGTTGAGAAAAAGTTAAAATTGATTTTGGATTGCCAAAATTGATTTTGGCTGAAGCAATGTGAGACTTGTTTTCACAATGAGTTGAAAAATTTACACTATTTTTTACTTGCTTTTGAGAAAAAATCCTTGAACATCAATCACGTTACTTTAAAATCAATTTTACACAAAATCTATTTTATAAAATCATATTGATTCAAAATAAATTCTACTAACACTATTTAAGTAGGATAAGGAAATAACTAGGTCCTTGTCCTACTTTTTGGTTAATTATAATGTTTGCTTCTTATTTTATTTTAAGTGCGGTACTTACTAAAAAGACTTTTAAAGTTTGATGTTGAACGCCGATACTTTTTTAATATATGTGAATTTCTTATATTTTAATTAAATTAGCAATAATTTTTATTTAAATTAATAATTATTTTGACCAACTTAGCAATTATTCTTATAGTAAATTACAGATTTAAAAATTAGGTAGATCTATTATTACTCATTTTTAAATATTTTAATAATATATAAAATTTGATTTTTTTATTTTATTGATTAAAAATTACATTTTAAGATTAAAAAAATTAAAAAGAAGTGACAATAAACAAAAAGAAGTGACAATAGACTCATCCATAAAAGAATACATGAGACAAAACCGTAAAGTTTGAAAGTCTTTACAGTAGATCATAAATGAGGTAGAGTATAAGGCAAATTATAATTAATGATACATATGCAAAACACAAATATATTACTTTCTCTCTGTTTATTAAAATCACTTTTCTAATTTATTTTTCTTTCTATCTCAAATTCACAATGATTGAAAAGTACAATAAATAAAACAATTTTATTAAGATATTCTTATTAATTGTTAAAATATTAATCAGCTATGATATTCTATCACTAGTTGAATATTAGTTTTTATATGGATAAAATGAAAAAAATCAAGCCTTTAAAAATGTATTGAAAATATAAAATGACAATTAACTTAAATCAAATTTGAGTTCAAAGTTATTTTACAATTTACAGAAGCTTGGTTATGATCTGTGACCTTATTGAATGTCCAAGAATAAATTAAAGATGCTAGTTTGCTTGAAAAAAACACCCTAAATTTGCCAGCCAAGTTGAATGTTTGGTAAAGGGTTGGAAATTAATTCCCACAAGAATGAATAGGGACAGGGTATTTTGCAAGACATGCCATTAAACTTTCCCTTCAAGTGCATCTTTCTCATGTTTTCTATTTTCTAATTTCTATTTCCATTTTTCTAATATATATATACTCATTTCTCAATTCTAAGTCTCATCCCTTTACTTTCCAAAATCAGCAAATGATGAGTCTCCAAATCAGCAACTTCCTATCCCTTTTGGTTCCCCTGTTTGCAATTTTTGCATCTTTGTATCTCATAAATCCAAATCCACATTTTCTCAACAATTTCAAATACTTGAGTCTCACAACATTTTCACCAAATTCATCTGTGTTCTTTGCACTACCTTCTAATTTCATTTCAAACCTTGGTAGAAAACATCATAGACCACACAAGAAACACCCTGAGAATATTGGTTCTGTTTGTGATGATTTTCCACCAGATATTCCACCTCCAAATACTAATACCACTTCATATCTTTGTGTTGATAGAAAAGGGTGTTGCAATTTCACAACAGTTCAAGCTGCTGTTAATGCAGTTCCTGATTTCAGCTTGAAAAGAACAGTAATTTGGATTAATAGTGGCATCTACTAGTAAGTTTATTCTCATCATTTTTCAAAAGTTGAGCAATTTTTGCGTGAGCAACATTCTATATGTACAACCAAACAATGAGCGTGTTTGGTTGTCCATACACTCCTTATAAAAATAATTAACTATTTTTGTTAACTATAAAAAAATTAATTATTTCTATTAAGTGTTTGAGAGAAATTTATTAAAATAAATGATTATTTATCCAAGAAAAAGTTATTCCAAACATGCTAAAAACTACTAATTATAAACTACATTTTAGGTTTAATTACATTTTTATTTTTCAGGTATGGTTTATGTATGATTTTTTTCTTGTTTCAATCTTCCACGTTATAATTTGTTAAATTTTGAGAAAAATACTGATTGAATAACCAATAGTAAATATTACACAAGCACGAGGGACTGAAAAGTTAAAAAACAAAATCATGGAAATAAAAATCACACATTAGCTATACAGATATCAAAAGTGCAATTAAACCTAAATTTTATAATTATTTTAATACTATCATTAGTTTTTACTGTTTTTTTTTTCTATTATACACTCTTTTTTGTTGTTACATATACTCTGTTAAACCTAAATAATTGTAGTTGAAAGTTGGGTTTTGATCACATGCTTGGTATTTATTATTGTTTCTGATAAAATAAAATAGCATTAACTGAACAATCGGTTCAGATTTTTTAATTAAGGATAAAAATGTCTAAATCACAAAATTATCTCTTAAAAATAACAAAACATCTTTTAAAGAAGAATAAAAAAACTTCTAAAAATCGTCTTATAAATAGAAATAAGAAAGTATCATTTAAATTAATTTTTTTTATATTGATACCATTTAATTTTTGACAGTGAAAAAGTAATAGTGCCCAAAACCAAACCCAACATTACATTTCAAGGACAAGGCTACACTTCAACAGCAATTGCATGGAATGATACTGCCAAGTCAGCAAATGGAACATTTTATAGCGGTTCTGTACAAGTTTTTGCCTCAAACTTCATCGCCAAGAACATAAGCTTCATGGTAAATATGTAATATGTAATTTTTTTTATCTACATAATTTAATTTCTCCATATATAAACAATTTAATTAATTTGCAAACTTGAAATTAATTAACAGAATTTAGCACCAATGCCAAGTCCAGGAGCAGAAGGAGCACAAGCAGTAGCAATAAGAATATCAGGAGATCAATCTGAATTTAAGGGTTGTGGATTTTTTGGAGCACAAGACACTCTTCATGATGATAAGGGTCGTCATTACTTTAAAGATTGCTATATCCAAGGTTCCATTGATTTCATTTTTGGCAATGCAAGGTCACTTTATGAGGTATCTATCTTATCCATTCTGGAATATTATTTCATTCCTAGATATTACTTGGCTTATCATGCATAGAATTAGGTAAAAAGGTTTTTTGTTTTCCTAAATTTAAATGGTAACTTATTTTGTTTTATGATGATACAAAAATGTAGAGTTTGTTTGGTTATAATTTAATAAAAATTTCTTATAAAATTATAAATATTTATGAAGATGTTATTTGAAATAACTTTTAAAGATTTGAAACAAATAAATTAATATAAAAAATTGTTTTTTTTTAATATTTTATACCAAGTTAAAATAGACATTTGATTTTTATATGAAACACTCACATGTGGATTGGTCCTTCTAGTCAAAAACGTCAAATTTTAGTCCTTGCACAAAAAAAAACTCTTGTCATTAGTTAGGAATTAACCACCAACTTTTAGTCACTTATTGGTTAGTTCTTTTATCTAAAAACGCCAACTTTCAGTTCCTACATAAGAAACTTCATACAAATAGGCCCATGATGTAAGTTTGGGATTAACGGAAGCTTTCGTGTACCAATTGAAAGTTAGTGATTATTAGTGTATGGAGACTAATTTGTAAGTCAATGTCACGTTAAGTGATTAATTGTTTATTTTAACCAAATATGTCTGCCAGCATGAAGTTCTCATCCAAATTACTTTTTCGTCAATCCACAACGAAAGACAAAAACCTATATGTAAAAAAAATTTGTATAAAAACTAAAAATCAGCGTTTTGAGTAAAAGGAATAATTTGTAATATAGTGTCGCACATAAAAATCAAATATATATTTTGACTTTTATAAAACAAAATTATTTTTCTTTTCTAAATGATAATGTCTATTTTCTTGGAGCCTGATTTTCGACCCCACACATTTTTCCCTTATTTTTTCTAAGCCCCTTTTGCCATACAGTTGACCTCGAGGTTGCCATACAGTTGACCTCGGGGCTGGGGAGTGTGTTCCATGGCGGATCCTGATCTTCAAGTTAGTGTATGTTTGTTTCACTGTTTGAGAATTACATTCAGTTTAGAATTACGTTAAATTTGGATGTAACATCTTTAGTTAGAAATCTGGATTCATGTTTAAGGCCATTTTTCACATTCGAACGTACCAAATGTGGAAGTAACTTTTCATAACGTCTGGATCTTATAGATCCACATTTAGTTTGAATTCATGCTTTTTTAAACGTCCATCTAAACACACACTTAATATATGATAATTTATAATCGAATTGGATAACATTAGTTTTACCAAAATTGTGTTAAATTAATTAACACAGGATCACAAAATCATAGCTGAAATTAATAATAGAAGTGAATTTACTTAATTAATTACATTTGGTGTTATGTTATGTACAGAATTGTGAATTAGTGTCAATAGCGAATCCAGTACCACAGGGACAAAGGAGCATAAACGGCGCCGTGACGGCTCACGGAAGAGTATCAATGGATGAAAACACAGGATTTGCATTTGTGAACAGTACAATTGGTGGAAACGGCAGAATCTGGTTGGGTCGTGCATGGAGGCCTTATTCGCGTGTCGTTTTTGCATTCACCGTTATGTCAGATATCATTGCTCCTGAAGGTTGGAATGATTTCAACGACCCTTCAAGAGATCAGTAAGTTACATTTTACTAAATTTAAAATATTTCTTTGATATTATAAATAATTATTTTGTATATATATATATATATATATATATATGATGGAATAAAATAATTTCATATGCAGAACTATATTTTATGGAGAATATAATTGCTCTGGTCCGGGGGCTAATATGAATTTTAGGGCATCATATGTGCAGAGACTAAACGACACGCAAGCTTCTCCGTTCCTCAATGCAAGTTTTATTGATGGCGAACAATGGTTGGAATCTTATCTTCCAAAATAATCTAACATTTATTAATTCCGTCCCAAACATGCCTTGCTCAATATTAATTCTTAATTCTTTTTTCATTCATAAATTTCATACTAACGTGTAATAAATAATAATCCACAAATTAATCAAATGGAAAAAATTAAAATACCAATAATTGTAATATTCTATTAGTAGAGTAGTTCTATATATACATCTTTTTTTTTTTTTTTTCTGTTTTTATCTTCCTGCACTTTTCATCTTTTATATCATATAAAAATATTATTACATATTAAAAAAATAGACAAAGCTCACTGAGTTACAATAGTTTCTTTTACGAAGTTATAATAGTTCTGTTTTTTTTGGTAAAAAAGGAGTTATAATATATAGTTCTTTTATTATAATGATAATAATAATATTTGTATCTTTTATTAATTATCTTTTTTATTTTCGTATTTATACCTTTTAGCTATCGTGATTTTAATTGTTAATTTATATAATTGTTAAAAGATAAAAATAAAAAGTACATTAACCCTTGATATATTATAAAAAATGGTAAGTGCTTTCTCTTATTTTATATCTTTATTTTTCAAAGCCTAACAAATTAAAGGTAGTATCTGAATAATATTTATTTTTTTTGTATGTTTCATTATTAACTTAATCTAATTTTGTGTTTTTGTACTAATAATATTTTGATAGGGTAGTGCATCTAAGGTTATATATATATATATATATATAATTTCAGTTTTGAATTGGATTTATCTGATTTAGCTAAGAGGATCCGAAATTTGAATTAACCTAATATTTTTATTTTTTATTTTTTTTAGTTTTCCATTTTTTAGTTTTGGTTTTTTCAATTTTTTTGGCTGAGATTTGTCGATTTCTGAGTTTGAATTGGTTTTAGACACCCTTACATAGAACCATAAGTAAAAAAGTTATAGCTGAAATTCTCTTTTGAAATAATCACATGACTTTTTTTTTTCTTCTTTTTAAGAAAGTCTCTTTTGTTTAAATCTCATTGATTCATTGTATGGTCTACATTTTCTCACTACAAAAAATCTTTTATTTACTAACACTTTTATTGTCGACTTCTATTCACATAAATTTTGTCGGATAAAATTAATTTATTAGTATCGATATATAATATTTATACTAACAAACAATTTTTTAGTATAAATATTTGATATATAATATCAATTTAGATGCCGCTAGCAAAATATTTAATAATTATATTAACGGATAAATTTATTAGACAAAGTCTATATTAATTGTAATTAATCCACCAGAAACAAACCAAAAATTTAATAAATAAAAATTTGTTTGTAGTGACTCCTCTTACTTGACATGTCACCTAAATTCAACTAACCTAAATTCAACTAATCATGGTATTAAATATTTACAATTATTTTTAGTCTAGTTATAAGTATTCTCTTTTTCTAGCCAGAAATATCCATATTTAAATTAGAACAAATCTAATTTAGTTTCAAAGAAATTTAATATATAAAATATTTTATTTTCAATTTACATATGTGTTATTTTCAAAATAATTAAGAGATACTTAAGGAGAACAATTGGTTAAGAAGATATGAGAATATTCCAACAAACCAAAGTATGCTTGCACATCGATATTGTTACTATTATTGTGTGTATAGTTGTTGAATCTCTGTCGTAAGACTAGTGAGATCCAATGTGGTGGGTTGGTTGGAGCTATTAGAGAATAATAAATATTAGGTTTCTTACTATGACAGTAAAGTGCACTCCACAGTCCACATGACGCGAGCAAAGTTTTTGGTTTAAATGAAGTTTATTTGATAATTAATATTTAATTTATTGTTAAACATGCTACTAGCTAATACTAGTATAATATTAGCTTAATTACATTCCGCTCCCTCAATTAATAATATAGTATTGGTTTAATTGTAGTTTTGGTATTTCAATTTAGTTAATTGTGTAATTTTAGTTTTTTTACCTTCAATTGTATTCACAATTTAGTCCCATAAATTTATCAATTGTGTAATTCTGGTCCCTTAACCTTGTATTATACAATTTTGGTTTCAAAGCTTTTTCAATTATGCGATTTTGATTCTTTTGACCATCTCTCGTTAAGAAGCTCGTGATTAACGTGGTCAAACTCATATAATAAGTTTTTATTTACCCGATTTTATTTTGAAACTTTTCTAATTGCACAATTTTTATGTTTTTTACATACTTTATTTTATTAGTTTGATTATGTTTACCACTGGTTTCTTAACAAGGTATAGATTAAATGAGCAAAATTTCACAATTTGAAAAGGTGTAGGGATCAACATTGCACAATAAACAAAGTTGAGGGACTAAAATTACATAATTAAAAGTTGGGGACCAAAATCTCATAATTAAAAAAGTTAAGGAACCAAAATCTCATAATTTAAAAAATTAAGGGACTAAAATTACTCAATTAAAAATTTGAGGATAAAAATTATATAATTAATAAAATTAAGACAACAAAATTATGATTAAGACTCTGTTTGGTAAAACTAGTTTATAGCTTATAACTTATGACTTATAGCTTATAGCTTGTAGCTTATGACTTATAGCTTATAGTTTATGACTTATGACTTATAATTGAGTAGAGATGTTTGGCAAAATTAGCTTATTAGGTAGCTTAAATTTGTTAAATGACTTAAAAGGACAAGTAATAATTACATGTAATAAATTATTTGATAGAGTAAACATGTAATAAATGACTAGAGGGTAAAATAGAAAAGAATTATTGAAAATTACTTTTCATAAGCTATAAACTACTTGAAAGAATTAAGTAGCTTTTCTTAAGGTAGCTTATGAAAGCTAGCTTATAACTTAAGCTATAAGCTAGTTGTTACCAAACACCTCTACTTACTCATAAGTTATAAGCTCCAAAATAAGCTATAAGCTAGTTGTGCCAAACACTTACTAAATTTATAGTATTTTTCAAAATGAATTTTCAGTCTCTTGTAACTAAGTCATGTTTTTTTTTGGTCTAATAACTTAGTGATATGTAACGTAATATTAATAACACTAAGTGGATCACCTTTTTTCTTTGAGATTTTTTTCAAAAAAAAAGATAATAAAGTGATTCACATGGATCAAATTGGTGTTTTTTTCTCCTCTTTTGGTGGGTTGAGATTAGAAAGAGTCAAACAGAACATGTCTAGCCATATGAAAACTGAAATCATTTTTTAGTATAAATCTATATTAGAATACTTGGGCCAAATATATTGGGCTGCACATGTTGAATTATTTTTTTTTAGTACAAATGAAAGCATCAACCGAAGCTAGGTAATCTCTCAAATGTAAAATAATATAATTCTTGACCAAAATATATATATAATTCATGAAAAACTGATCAAGGTGAAAACTGATCAAAAAGTCTTTGCAAAGAATGAAGAGATCTATTACTGTGTGACACGCTGTAGGTGTGATCTGAGCAAAAGTGGACTGTTTCGGACACAGTTTCATTTATTTTAACTTCAACTTTGCTGCAATTCGAGAAAATAATCTTTTGTCACTATTTGTTGCTTCACACTACTTGCTATTTCAGGTCTTTGCAACATCATCTTTTTTATGTTTCCATTATACAAGTTGCTGCAACTTATATATATACAGAATTACAGGTGCAGTAGCGAGAATTATTAAAAGGATCATGTAGGTGTTTGAATTAATTTATTTTAAAAAAACAATGGCTTGTTTTCATAAATTTTGTGAAAAAGCTAAAAAAAAAAAAACATCTATTTGTTCAAAATTAAGCCTTTTTAAACATGCTACAAGTGGTGGACATTTTCATGCATATATTAATATAATATTATTTAAAATGTGTGTATACTTTAGAAAATTACTGCTGTCCAACAAAGTGATTTATTAAGTGGTAAAATATATTTTTGTTCCTATAAAATATATTATTTTTTAATTTAGTTCTTATAAAATTATTTTGTGTTTTAATCCTTACTTTTTCATAAACTACATTTTTAAGTCTCTAATATTTAATTATGTGCTTTATTATGAGTTTAATTGCAGCGAGTTTATCATAAAATTATTGGTTATTAGAAGAGTTCAAGGGTTTAATATCTTCTAAATAACTATAACAAAGCCTAATAATTTAGGAGTTTAATTATGAGTTCAACTTGGCAGAGATTTAAAAACACAAATTTTGAAAGCATATGGACTTAAACATGGAAAATAATTTTGTAGATGCTAAATTTAAATATAGTGTATTTTATAGGGATCCAAAATATATTTTACACTTTATCAATGAGTATTGAGCCACACATAATTAATGTTAGTGCACATGTTAATTTTTTTTTATAATTAGTTGTAGTTTTTTTTTTCAATTAATCATTTAATCTTTATACGTGCCATTCATTTTTGTTTTAGTTCTTATATGTAAAAAAAACATTATTTTTAGTACATTTCTATACGTGACTTTGTTAGTGCTTTTGATCTTTTTGCTATCTTACCATTAGTCCATACTAAAAAAAACAAGTTTACATGGACTAAAACGAAAAAAGGTATATGTATAAAGTTTAAAACAAAAAACAAGTACATGTATAGAGACTAAAACGAAAAATGTACATGTATAAGGATTAATTAATTTTCATGTCAGTAATTCATATGTCCGTCATTGATTGACTTATTGAGGTTCCGTTAGTCACATATGATGACGTTAACTCTATTAGTATTAAAATCGATTATAGGGACCAATTTAAAATTGACAAACACTTATAGGGAATAAAAAGAATATTTTTTCATGTATAGGGACTAAAAAGAAAATAAATGACACATATAAGGACAAAATAATTTATTTAATTTTTTTTAATTAAAATTAGTTGTTGTTGTTTTTTATAAATAGAAATCGCGTGTTTATGATTTTTTTTTTAGGACATGGTATGTTTATGATTTTTGTTCGATTTAGATTTGTGCTGTCACTACAGTCAGCTAAAACAGCAGTCTGATATTTACAAAAAAAAAAAAAGAAAAAAGAACAGTCTGATAACTCTGATACGCTATTAATAACAAAAACTTTTAAGTAGTTCTAATAGCAAAAAGGGAGGTGTGGAAAGCAACCACCCTTCTATCCATAATGAAAATAAACCGAAATTCCCAGCCTTTCATGATCTTTACGCTGCACAATGCATATATTGGAAGAACATGTAGAGGCTAGTTTTCATTTTTGCCACTTTTGGAAAGACTGATTGTCTTTAATTTCTTGACTCGTGCTCTTCAATTTCCATATCTAATCTTCTGTTAATCATGCTCAGTCATTTGTTTTACGTTTCGTAAAATAACCAAAGCCAAATCCACTTTAAGAAGAGCTGATATATGGTGCAGTACTGTTGACAAGTTTGAATGTAGCTCCTTAACTTTTAGCATGAAAAGTTTGAACGGTGAACCCAATTTAACTGGTTTCAAATTAATCTTTTTTTATTTGAAATCACATTGACACAATTGCTGATAGAAATAGTCAAATTTTGCGATCAAAATAGCTTATTTCTTTAATTAGCCAATGAAAATTCGAAACTCCTCACACAGCAGTTGGTTTCACCCATCAAAGTGGTATTAACCGTATGATCATTGATCAAGCACAAGCAAAACATGAACAATTCGTATAACCAACGGTTCACTCCATGCAGTAAAAGAAGACCAAATGCCCAAATCAAACTCATTTCACCGTGACTCTCTGTCAGTAGGAAAAATAAATTGTTACTAATATTAGTATTATTCAACCAAGCAGAAAAAATGGAAATGAAAAAAAAAAGTACACAGCAAACAAGGAGGCTCACATTCAGTCTCAGAGTTTGTACCCGAAATGAAAAATTCCGTGCCATAACAGCACGAGAAAGACCAATTTATAAGTACAAATGCATTTAAATCTGATCTCGAGCGTTCAAAGCTTAACCAATTGGTCACGGTTGAGAAACAACCAATTAGAGTAAGCCACGTCACCACACAACCATGCGGTGAACCCCACTCGAACGCACACCCGCATCTCTCTCTTCTCTTCTCCCTCTACTTACTTCCGATTCAAAGATCTGCAACTTTTTTTTCTCTCTCTCTCTTTCTATTGCTCTTCCTCTCATTTTTCGCATGATTTTCTCTCTCTATTGTGGCCATGACGGAACCTACCGAGCCATGCACGTCGTCTTCAATGGGGCCCGCAGCGAGGGACCCAACCACCGTGCTTCATCCAAGGCGCGAGCCCTTCGAGCACGGTCTCTTGCCTATCCCGAAGCTAATCTTCTCCGACCCGACGCAAACCCTAATCTCATTGAAGCAGAAGCTTCTAGAATCATCCTCTAACCAGAGAGTCGACTCGGCGGCCATCTCCGAGTCACTGCAAATCTCCATTGACCACGCCAGGCTCGTTCTCGATACCCTCGCCTCGATTTTGCACTCCGACTCCGAACCTCTCGTCACCGCTAAGCTCGGTGAAATTGATTCTGTCGGCGTCGACGTCCATGATCTGGTTTTGTTCCTCTACATTCAATCCTACAAGAGACTCCTTCCACGCACGCACAAGGACTCCGCTGCCGTCGCCGACGTTTGGCCTTCCACTTCCGCCTTTGATGGCTACTTGTCCGCTCTCTCGCCGCTTCAGGTGAATTCTCCGTTTTTTCTTTCCATCCTTGCACTGTCTGTCACGCAATTCGGTGTTTTGTTCGGCTCTATTCGATTGCTTTTGTGCTTGGAGCGGTTGTTCAGGACTAATGTATTGCTTAATTCCTATAATTTTGGATTAATTTCTTATGGTTACTGTCAAATTCAAATCGTTGGATTAAGTTTTTTTGGTGCTTCCTCGTTTGTTATGATTTTGAGCTGCGGACAATTTCATTTCGGGTGATTTTGTTGATTTGATACTGAAAGTGTTGATTTTGGTGCAAATGTTTTGCAGCTTGTGCGCAGCAACAGTAGGCGGTTTATGCCTTCACAGGCTGATGAAGAGGCGCATCAGTTGTCTTATCTGCAAAAGCACTTGGCTAACATTCTGTCTCTTTTAGCAGAGCCTGTAGAGGGGGAAGGCGAGGAATCCCTGGTTTGTTAATTTACTGGAAGCTACCTATGAGTTGTTAATTTTGACTTCAATACAGTATTGCTTATATCGTTAGTAGAAAAAAAATTGGGATCCATTCTTGTAATTCATATGGTGTTTGGTGTGACCCCTGTGCAAATTAGGAAGAGATCTTGAATGTCTTGCAAAGCTTTTGCTGTGGTGAATTGACGTTGTTTACTCATTGTCATATATTTTGTTCAGACATAATACTTTGTGCATAACACTGAGTGGCGACATTAGTTGTTAAGAATTTCTGAGCAAATAGTGAGCCTTTTGGGTCCCTTTTAGTTTGATTGCAACTTCAAATTCTGATGTTACGACATGGTTATATAGTATGTCTCACTCTGATTTGATATAGTTGCGGTCATGGAGCTTTGCATGTAAGAATAAGAATCTTGTGTCCATTCCAGGCTTATTTTTAAGACTCGTACACCATTTACTAGTGAAATCAAGCATGTTTATTATAATTTACATGTCATCTGCTAAAGATAGTTAGCATGACTAGACCATTTCTACCGATTGGCAACATTGTGTTTTTGTTTGGAGGTGGAGGATGGAAATAGGAAAGCTGGTAGTTAGCCACTTTCTTTATCCTTGTTTCAGTTGTTTGGTATTGGGATTTGGGATAATTTAGATTTTAGTTACGTATGGATGCCAGCCATCGCACTTTGTTGTTGATGCCATTATGCCAACTGTAAATGCTAATCCTCTCACTTCTAGAAAGTAATTAATTAATTGTGTTTCATCACTAACCACATTATGAAATGATGCTACTTCTTTTTTATGGAGCATTATATATTGTTTAGAAAGCAGTGGAGTCCCTTGTTTTTGTGTCATTGTGAACTCGATTTAGTAGCCTAAGATGGTGTAGGTTTGTTACAGGAAGGAAAGTATAAGGAATTTCTGAAATTGTGTATGTTGTGTTTGGTTAAATGTTTCGCATCGATTTTTTCCCCCTTCTATTGAATCAAACTTTTATATGTTTTTTCTTCTAGACCTCTTACCAATTACTATTTTTCTTATTTGATAGGTTTTGACTATGGAAAGATTCGAGCACCTTGGGTTTCTAATTCATTTTGGTGATAAGGGATCTGAAGGAAATTCTTTGAGTCAATCTTCTCCGTTTTTTGCAAACTCAGACCCTGACATGCCTGCTGTTCCTGTTCCTGCGGCACAAGTTCATGATTGGCTTCTGCAGAATATAGCTTCTGCGTTGGAATATATTTCTGAACGTACTTCTTCAAAGGAAAATGGCCCAGCTAGTGCCTCTGATCAGGATGTTGCTATGGCTGATGCTTGCACTGCCTCAGTTAAGGTCTCAACAGGCGCTAGAGGTGCAAGTTTCATTGAAGGGATCTCCAAGTCATCTTATGTAAAGCATGCATCTGACATTAAAGGTTCCTCTGTTAAGGTTTGTTTCTTAACATCTTACCATGTATGTTTCTGTTTTTCAAGTATAGTGTTTCCCACATTTAAGATTATAATTTCTGATATAGCATTTAAGTTGTTGACCCAAGAATTTTGACTCTTAATATTGTTTTTACTCATAAGGCCATGAGTGCAGTTTTGCAATAGGAACAATTTGTTGAAGAAAAAAAATTAGGTGTCATTCATTACAACTGAATTTTTACAAATGAATTTTTCACATCCTTTCAAACCATTGAGACAAATTATAGTTAGGTCAAATATGGCTACATTTTAAAGCCAGTGAGAAATATTTTATCATCAATCTCTGCATGTTATTCAAGTAAGGCATTTGGAGCTTGTATTAGGGTGTATTTTCTAAAAAAACAGTTGTATGCATGATGATATTGCTTATATAGGCAAACTTGTTATGAACTAATCAATTCCAGCTGATCAGTTTGTCATGGGTTTGTTTAATTTTCATATTCGTTTAGGTTTGAGCATCCCTATTCTGTTACCAACAACTTAAGCTTTTGGGAAAATTAGTTCCTTGAAAAGAGATGTCAGGCTTGGGCGCTAGGCAATATTTGAAGTTTTGTTTGAGTACTTCCGCATTATATTCTTTTTACGGCTCCCAATCAGCGTTGTATGCATTTTGCTTCACGTGTTTTTGAAATTGAGAGGTCTCCTGAGATTATTGTTGATATATATGCGCTAATTAAAATTGTGTTGGGTCATTTCAGGTTCTAAATTGCCATGAGTCTGCCATCTACATCTTAGCACCTTTGAAATATGCCACTGTCTATGGATGTTCAGATGCAACAATAGTTCTAGGAGCAGTTGGCAAGGTAACAACTAGTAGCTTTGTGTCCTGTTTTAAAAAGTAGCATAATGAGTCTATACATAATTACATATAGAAGGAACAATATGGACCAAACCATGATTTGCAAACTTCTAACCAAACATGCTTTTGGTAGCTGGAAGGCATTTAACTGATCTCCTGCCTACCACAGGTGCTAGAATAGCTTACACTTTATTGGCTGGAAGTTGATCTCCATTTTTTTTGATAGGCTGTGAGAGTAGAACACTGTGAACGAGTTCATGTGATTGTGGCCGCAAAACGTATTTGTATTGCTAACTGCCGTGAATGCGTTTTCTTTTTGGGAGTGAACCAGCGACCTCTTATTGTTGGTGATAACCATAAGCTGCAGGTCAGTTTCTTCATTCCCTGTTGCTTGATTTATGAAAGTGCTGTGCTCTTCCATGTTGGCTCTTACATGTGAATATAACTATGAAAGTTTTGGAATGTGTTTAGGCCTCATATAATGCCTCTATAGAAAATACAGAATTATTGATTTGTGATACACTCCCCTATTTTCAATTATAAGCAACTTTTTGGAGAATCCTATGTTTTTTAATATAATCAAATAATCAATTTATCTATTTTCACTATATCTAATTCGAAAATGTCTAAACTACCACTAACAATTAATTCACCTGTTATTTTCAAATAACGTGTTTATCTCTCTAATAAGTATGATAGGGGGTACTTTAGGGAAACATTATTTTTAACTTTGGAATCAAGCAAAATAAATAAGGTTAACTAACTTAATGAGTGTGGTGTTAGTAATTTTTGCTTATAAGGATAACTAAGTTGTATTACTGAAGAAGTGATTAATACTGCTAGTGCTACTTTCTTGCTTATGGCACTTAATAAGTGGTTAATACTGAAAGGGTTATCTGTTGTATTTTATTTTATTTTCTTGGGGGTGAATTTTACCTTTCTTTATTCATGCTACTGCTTATATATAGTTTCCACAGTTAGTGTCAGATGGCAGGATTTCTTTGCCATAATATCTTGATCATTGGGATGCCATTTGGCCAATCTTATTACTGAAGTTGTTTCCTGAAAATGTGGAAAAGAATTGCAGCGAGTTTGTGTGATGTACTCGAAACCTAGTTTGGTCCCCTCTAGAAAATCTTGCTTTTGTTAATAGTGTATCAGACGGTGTTCTTTTTGCTGAGTGCAGTGGCATGAAGCAAAAAGTAACAGGTACATGATAAATCACTGTAAATTGGGTAACCATTTATGAAATTACTGGTAGTATCAAATCACATGACTGTGGTAGATTAATAAATAAAGTAGTTCACTTGTAAGTGGATGTACTTTGAGCTTGTTTGTGGATCCAACTTGTAGGGATATGATAGAGCTTCTTCGTTAACTATTTATTTTGCTTTTTGGTAATATTTTTGATTAGATATCAGTGTTTTTGTTATAAAATTTTAAATTTCAGGGCAACGTAGTTAATATAAGTAGAGAAGTAGACAAAAAAGATAACTCCATGATTATGCTTTAAAAGATTAAATGGATAAACTTATAAAAGCCTTCGAAGATTGGTATATTTGGTGCTTTGCAAGAGCAGGCATTCAAGTTTATCTTCAAAATGTAGTAATAGATTTCTTAACAATTCTTGTACATCCCTTAAAATATGGTATCCTCTTACAAAAGATCTATTTTTTCTATTTCCATTTCTGCTTCTTCAAGTGGTACTAGCTTTTTATAATGTATGTATTTATTTTTTAGATTGTCTCTCTTCTCAACTGTACTGATTGTTTGAAAACTTTCTTTCCCTTCTAATGTTAACAGGTGGCTCCGTATAATACTTTTTACTCCCAATTGGAGGAGCATATGAATGAAGTTGGGATTCTGCCCACGGTGAACAGATGGGATGAACCTCTAGCATTGGGCATGGTTGATCCTCATGATTCATTATCTCATCCAGCTGGTGTCTCTGATGTTCAAGCTGAGTCTGCTGCACGGGTTGACCCTGATCAGTTTACTAATTTTGTGGTATGAATGTTATTCTTTTATAATGATAGGGAAAATGATTTCTTTTAACAGACATGTAATGGATTTTGATATGTTCTTTATTGGTTGCCCACGCAGATTCCAAATTGGCTTGGAGGAGAGCCCGTTGGGTCTACAAAAGACAATCCGTTCACATTACCAGATGCTTATATGGCATGTCAGCATAAAAATGTATGTCCACAGTGTTAATTGATCAATATATTAGTGATTGGTTCCAAATTTTTCAATGCTCAAATATGTATTTTAAGTGAATTATGTTTGAATTTTGATGAACTTGTATCATCTCTACAGCATAAAAATTTAGGGGAAATTAAGCAACTCTTACGAGAAGCACCATTAGAAGAAAGTCGTAAACGAGAATTGTCAACTGCGCTCCATGTGTACTTCAAAGACTGGTTATATGGTAACTCATTCTCTTTCTTTTATGTCTTCTATTCTATATATTTGACTTTTGCCTCTACAATAAACACTTTCTTCCCATTTGAGCAATGTTTTTTGTGTGTACGCATTCTGTGTGTACTATCTAGCAGAGGCAATTATTGTGTGAGGATATCTTTGATACCTTACATTGTGGAACCCCTTGTGATATTGACCGTTAAATTCCGTAATGATTTTCATTTTACAATCACCCAACAGTCAATGTTACTGCAATATGGTAGGGGTACCACAGTATTTTACTTCTTTAGTTGATATAGCATTGGCCTGATTTGTGTCTTCCTGTGCTTTGGGTTAGAAATTGTGTAACGTCATTCATAAGTTAACCTCTTCTGAAGTTTTAATCAAGCAACCTCTTTATTTTCTTATTTATATAATATACTATTTTATATTGAATTATATTTGCCATACCATTGAACAATATTTAATGCTCAATGCTGCATTATTTAATAGGTAACCTAGGACTTTTTATGAAATTAATTAATTTTCCTCTACGTGAAGGAACACTTGCATCCAGTTGTGCAGATTGAGCGAGAATCACCTTTGCTATGTTCCTCTGATTTAAGCATATATACATCCTTGATGGGTGATAAATGAAATGCTAATGATTTAGGAAAACCTAATTAAGTTTGTAGTAGAATTAGAATATTAATATATAATTGATGAGCTGTATGTTGCAAACGGAAGGTTTTGGTAGTTTAGAGCTGGTTGTTCTAATTACTGTGAAGAGGATGTTTGACAGAATGCTAATAGTTTGTTTTCTGTTGTGGCAGCCTCTGGGAACATTCGTCAGCTTTATTGTCTGCAAGGCGATTGATCTTTGTCAGACGATTAAATAGCTTAGTTAATCACGTTGCTGGACCAAGGTTTCTGGTTTCCTTTTTGAACCTTCACTTCAATTTCTCTTGCCAATTCTATTGGCCGAATAGGTAGCTGAGATCAGATGAAATGCCCAACTATTTATGCCGTGACATCATCGGTGCACAGAATGGAACGAAAAATACAGTTGCTAATCTGATTGTAATATTTTTTGTTTGTGAAAATAATTATTGTAATATCTTGTTAGCTTAAATTAATGGTATTTTGTGAAAAATTCCACCTGCCAAGGTTGTATTGCTTGTGTCTTCTAACTTTGAGTTTCTCCATTCAATTAAACTTTTCGGGAATTTCTGTTGAGTCCTCTTGCCTTGTGAATCCACTGTGTAGCATTAAAATGTCCGATTTGCAAGTAAAGAAATAGGATGGATTGGATATGAGTTACTTTTGGTTCAATGTACATAGCTATTCTTTGTAGTTCTGAACTTAATACGCAATCATTTTCCACTCTGCCACTGATACTGTCTCCACCATTATTTCTATTTAGGTTGAAGGGATTTTGTTAATGGTTGTTAGGATTGCGTAATAATGAGATGGAATTGGCAGCATAGTAGACATTGTTTATATCAAACATTAGAATGTTCCAATAACCCTATTAAATAACCGAATTGATTGAGAAAACCACATTCTTCTCAAACATAAACAACTTCTAATTTTCATCCTAATCAGTTAAAAAAATAATCAATTATCTACTTGTCTTTAGACTCCATTATTCTAAGTTTAAACAAGCTCACCTAAATTTAGTTTCTAACATACTGTTAGTGGAAAAATCTGTGATTTTGTTAAGCTTCAGACCAATATGAGTCACAGGGCACTTTTCTCAAGTACAATGGAACCAGAAAGAAAAAAAAAAGAAAAAAGAAGGCTATCTTTAAAGCAAAACTACACCAGCACTATAAGTACAGATGAAGGCAATTTTGCAGGTTCCACTAGCAAAGTATATTCACAATAACTAGAGATATAGTATCTTAAACAATGAAGTCTTACTGGAAAATACTAGCACAGTGGGATGAACGATTTGTATCTTTTTTCTTTTTTCTTTTTTTTTTTAAAAAATCCAATAGCCACACTGACATTACTAACTCTTCCATCACTTTACATGTCTTGAAGTTCCTCAATTCTAATCTCACGCTCCTCAGTGATGCTACATGCATAATGAGTTGGGAAAGACAGAGTTAAGAAAAACTATAATCAATGGAATTTTTAGGCTTAGCCTGCAGGGACCAGTTGGAATAGCTTCTCTGCTTGGTCAGGGAAGAAGGTAACGAATATATATGCACCTGAAAATTTCACAAGTAAAATATATGAAAACATCAAAACATGCATCAAGAAATTGTAATTGAAGATATTGTAAAACTTACAAACAAGAACAGTTCCCAACACAGTTGAGATTTTCCCTTGGATTGTCACCAAACCAGCTTTGCCAGCATCCTGCAACTCCGCGGAGCCAACGGAATCAAATGTCCCTACAGAATGGAAATATTTCAATTCTTATCCTATAAGATAAGTTATAATTTATTTTATTTTTCAAAAAACAATTAATGAATTTCAAACCTGGTTTGACAGTCTGAAGGCCAGATGTTATGCATGCTATATTTGAGAAACCGGCTTTCTCTAACCTACTGGCTGCTGCCGCAGACCTTGACAAACAAGGAAAATCTTAAATCTTAGATTAGGGTATTACAATTTACAACTCAATTTCAGGGTCTGAGTTGTTGGAAATTATATAAAATAATATATAAAATATCCTTGGTGGTGGTGGACCTGCGAAGATTAGAAAGAAAGAATAAGAAGAAGAAAAAAGAACAAAAGGAGAGGAAAGTGTGCACAATGTCTCTTCATGGCGTATTCTCTAGCACTTTCCTTTAGGCTTAATTCGCCCCACCAATTCCAAACTCTTGGGTGCAAAAATGGGTTAATCGGCGAATTTCCTGCAGGATACAATGAAGATTCCTCGAGTATGTTTCCACACTTCCAAAACTCAAGACGTGATAACAATGACTTTTACAAAATGATATTTTGCATATATCTCTTGTGCACCAAATGGGTTAATCGGCGAATTCTCATGTGAATGTTATGTGAGTTATGAATTCTTAGTACATCAAACATTCCATGATTCACTTCTATTTATAGACATTTCGTGTCCCTTCATGATATATTCATTCAAGAGTCACATCCCGAAGAGTCACATTTGTAGCCCTTGAAATTTAATCAATTTCAAACGAGACAACTCTTCAACCTTAAATGAAACATCACAACTTTTCATCAAACAACACAACTCTTCATGTTTTGTAAATTTTTCTTACATGAGTTATGCAGATTTATAGGAATTTGATGCATCTTTTTCCCCTACATGTAAGACATTTTGACGTCATTGATACGTTGACTAACATAATTTGCTAATGTGAATTCTAACTCTTTTAGATATACTGAATTCTAACATTCTCAAACATTCACGCAGAACAATATGTTAGTTCAGAAGAGATTTACCAGCACATTTCACTCATTACTGGCAAACTATCACCAGAAGTCATTGATCCTAAAATCCACATATTGTTTCCCCTTATTATCAAATTATTCAGGTAACTTTTACAGGTCTCAAAAGCAGATTAAGAAAAATTAGCTCACAGTGAGGCAGACATTGATGATGTCTTCTACATACTTATATCAAACTCACTCTCTTTCATTTTAAAGGTCAACTTCCGGTAACACCTTCCGGTGTCTGCTAAAGTAAATGAGTTCAGTTGCAGCTCACTCTTTTCATTCTAACCAATTAAATCTTATGCATATAAATATAATCTCTTCAGAGACAGTATTCTATCTCATCTTACGCCAAACATGGACTCATATATACAATGACGATCTTGTTTCATAAAATACATTTGGCTGTACAGAGATAAAAGGCCACCTTAGCTAGTCTAAAATGTCATAAAAAGGTTAATAAAACAGGGGAAGAAACTACAAGGATAGAGGGTACAAATTTCTTGAATCATCCCAGAATGAAACAGTTCTTGATAAAAGTTCAATATCTTGTACTCCTCTCTTTGCAATGCAACAAAATACAAGAAGTTCATAGTTGTTAGTTGGTGACTCTTCTTGTAAAGTGTAAACTGATAGAACTTGGAAATTCTTCGACAGTTCTCTGGCTAACATAACTGAGAAGCTTAATGCAATGATATCTTAAAAGGACTTTTTTTGGGTCTCTTCCAAGGGTATTCACCACCGGAAGCAGTGGTTGTCAAGATCTTAAAAGGACTATATGCAAAACTACTCCAGATAAAGTAACCTCTTGATATAAAGGATGTTTATGTAAAATCACATTATTCTCAATCCAAAAAACCAGAACGAAGACTTGCGCTGTAACTCAATTACTTGTCCTGTACTATTCTGTTTGTTGTGCCGTTCATTAGGCATCAAACGCAGCCTAATGAATGGTGTTAGTCCCGAACACCCTGTAGCATAATTGGGACCTATATACGCCAGAAGGCCCAGAAACCTCTTGATATATGTTATTACATACAAAACTTGATCATATCTTCTTATTCAAAATAAAGGAACCTTGATCTTCCTTTATGCAAAAAGAAGTAAAGCTAATAGCAAGGTTATTTGCATAGTCTTGCATCTAATTCAACTAAAGAAAGCTATCTGGCAAAAGCTGAGAAATAATATAGATGATCAACAATTCAATAATCTTCGCATTGAGTTTTATTTCCAAGCTATATATAGTAATAGTACCTGCTAAACACACGCTCAAATACCTCACAGGACAGCACTGCTTCCATCTCTTCTTTCACAGGTATTGAATAATCAGACCAAGGCCACATCTCTTTCATATTTTCATTCATCTATCATTAAAATTCTAGACCGTACATCATGATTATATTACTAAACGATATTTTAAGAATGTAATTTTTTAAGCCAATCACAAGCATAATGCAAGCTTCCTATATCCATATAACCATGAAAAGTTGGGCATAATTATCAATCAAATTGAGTAGGAAATCACAAACTAACCTCAGTCCTTCCTGACACACAACCAAGAGTTTACTTTCAGGCTGAAACTGGTTCTTAACAGATTTCTCAAAATCAGGATTTGGCTTAGTGAATGGTAACCCAAAGAACAACCCGGAAAAGTTATTATGCAGAGTCCTTTTAATAATTGTACCTACAGAAAACAAAGTTGATGAAGCAACAAAATCAAAGAACAAAACATGCACATTTTTTTTAAGGAGAAATTGAAAACCCTTACCAAAATCATTGTCTTGATTTTCAACAAAAAGGGGAACATGATAACATGACTTAATGTGAGCACGCTCAAACTGAGTTTTGTCTCGCACATCGAGAACTGTGTATCCTTCAATTTCTACAAGTTCCTTCGCTTTTTCAGCGTTTACGTAATTCACTTCTGCTTTTATTATCGTGAATGTTCTTCTTCTTCTTCTTCCTCCAGCGGGTAGATTCCCTAGCACGGCTCTTGCATTGTGAGTTTTTAATACCAACCCTAAGTTGCTGAAAACACAACCTTAATCCCTCACAACCATGATTAATTTGTAATTTGTAATGCAAATTGTAAAATTTTGCCTCATAATAGAATTATTGCTTGTTTTGTTCTTAGGAATTTGTTACTATGGCACTATAATTATTTAAGATGTTAAGAAAATAAAAATAAAAAATGAATTAATACCTGGAGGAGGGAAGAGTACAGGAGGAAGTGTAGAAAGAAGTCGCTGCCATTGTTATTTGTATATGAAGATTATGTGAGTGACATTCTTATTGTGTGACTGTTCTGTGAGTGTGAAGTAGAATTTCAAAGCTTAACATACCCTAGCCAAATGTTTAATTTGGTGGGCCATGAAATTTGGGAACGTCAATGGATTTCTGACACGTGGCAATAATTTATGATTATAGAGATATGTCACCTACTATTCATATCATATATGCTACTGAGCTTCTCTGGTCTTAACACTCAAACTTTTCAATATTTTCGCTCTAAAAAAAGAAGAAAAGAGGAGAGAGTCACGGTTTTCAGTCGAAAATATTAAAATATGTTGATGTACACTAATGTAGGTATACACGAAGATTTTTCCTCATTAATATAGCTTGAGTCTTGACTCTTGAAGCTTCGATTAATTTTACTAATATCTTTCATTAAAATAGTACTCCATCCTGTCCTAATTATATGTTACATTTTAAAAAGTTTTAGTGATATTCACAATTTTTATAAAATATTTAATATGTTTTTTTCATTCTTACCTTTATCAAATAACTTAACTTATATTTACTTTTTATATTATAAACTTAAAGTCATTAATACATTTTTATATTTAAAGAATAAAATTGACATATCACATAATTTTTATGACAACTAATTACATTAACTACTTTTATTGGTATTAGTGATTCGGTTAAAAATACCTTATAAATATGACCCGAAGGAGTAATTAATATTTTGCTATTGAATTAATAAAATAATAAGAGAAAAAAATATATTATAGAGTTCAATAATTATTTTGATAAAAATAAAAAAAATTTAATATATGTATTTAACCCTTAACTCAATAGATAAATAAGAATAAAACGAGTATAAATATATTATATAAAAATGCAACTCAGTTTTTTTAACCTGAGAAGACTATAGCGTTTCATACACTTTTATTTGATTTCTTAATAATAAGAACATTAAAAAATATGTCATTAAAAAATTATTTGGAGAAAATGAAAATGAAGAGAACAAAATAAGAATTATTATTAAAAAAAGTTAAGAATCTTTATTATATAAAGTTGTTAAGGTTTTGGCTCCAAAAGCAAAACTTAGAGTGGTAATTTTGTAACTTCTTTGGTGTAAGAATATATGGTCTATAAATAGCAGTTATGCATTCACATTCATGTTTGCACGATCGGATATCGATTTAGCTTCTCTGCTGTGAGAAGTCAAGGCTGCCTCTCTGTTGCGAGCCAAAATGACGTCATACTATAATTTTTTTTTTGAAAAACAATATTGTGATGACCACTCTTTATTTTAGTTCAAATTGCACACTTTTCTTGTTTGGCAGACTCCTTGTTGAAATAAATATGCACACTTTTTATATTGTTATTGGACTGCTTGTTGTTCAACAAAATCTACTTCTGTATTATATACCATGTAAGTTACACCATCACTCCCTGCTCAGAATTACACAAAGGCATAAACAAATCAGTTCTAGAAATTCCTTCACAATGCTTTATTAGCACATTGCTTTAGCTCAATTAAACCTTCAAGTGCAAATCTACATGAATGCAAAATAGCATATTTAAGAAAGCATTTACATGAATTTATACAAATGCAAAATAACTAATTTTGGAAGGTAAGTAAAGTAATTCAGTACATAACCGATTTTATGGACTTAATAAAAAATATTGATCCCAACAGATAAGGTAGGTGACCATCAAATATTATATCACACTCTAATTTATTAAGGTCCCAAATCTAAAGCAAACAAGATAGCAAATAATTCTTTTAGACAAGTTACCATGCAGAAAAAAGAAACAAGTATAATTGTTTAGCTAAGGCTAAATGCATGTTTTGATCCTGTATCTTTTATGTGCATTTCATTTCGGTCCCATATCTTTTTTGGGTTACATTTTGGTACTGTATCTTTTATAAATGTTTCATTTTGGTCAAATCCGTCAATCCCGTCACACCCGTTAACAGAATTAACCTAAAAAGAACATAGTCAAATTACGTTATTTATCTTCAAACCCAGAAAAACCATAACATACATGTGAACCCTTGTAACTAGGTGACGAAATTGACAGATGAGACCAAAATGAAATATTTATAAGAGATACAAGACCAAAATGTAACCCAAAAAAAATATAAGACCGAAATAAAATGTGCATAATAGATACAGGATCAAAAGGTGCATTTGGCCTTTAGCTAAAGATAAGAAAACAATAGACCAAGCAGAAGTTCATCTATTGTTGCCCAATGGAAGATATGGATATATACCCTTATGCTATATAGTTTGTGGACCTAGAGTACAACATGTTTCCTTAACCATTAGAGAAGCAACTAAATTCAAATGCAAATATCACATCATCCTTCATTCAAAATCATTAGATTCAGCCATAAATTAATACGTGACACAAAACAAATGTTTAAAAAATAATAGTTTTTTTTAATATTAAAAGCATAAAACTATCCCATAATCAACTGCAAGGTAAAAAAAATTATGAATTAATTTGTGGTTAGCTACCTCTACACCAGCAATAATGGTATTATTGTCAACATTCACGGCAAGAGTGCGTCCAGACAAGATATATGATATGAAATAGTATCTATTGAGAATGAGTATTGCTGAAATTGCATGAATGGAGGTATAGTAATAAAAAACATAGTAATGCAATCCTCTAACATCAACAACAACTAGAACTGAAAGGAAATTGGTTGAGGCAATCTCAACATTAAGGATAAGACCATTGACATCATTAATTCCACACCTGAAAAAGAGCAAAAAATCAGAATAAGAAGATTATCAAGAAGAGGAAGAAGAATATTTAGAAGAGAGAATCAGAGGGAATTTTGATTTCATACCACACGCATAGTTATTCCTTTGTGTCTTACCGTACATCTCAGCTCCTTGTTCAATTTCCATCCTAACGCAAAGCTTCACGTTCGCTTTCAGATTTGATTTGCAGATTTTGAGAAGGGGCAACTTTGTCGCGCCGTGGAGGTGGGGTGGTGGCGCGCTGTGAGAGGAGGAAGATGAGGCAGCGGACGGAGAATGGGTAGAGGACAGGAGGCGGCAGTTAAAGGGAGGAGGGAGGATGCGGTTAAGGGAATGGAAGGAGGAGAATGGGGGTGGTAAGAGAGAGAGGAAAAGAGGAAATTGGAAGGTTTTTATTTTTTCACTTAAAACCGGCTATTGCAAGTAATTTTAAGTGCTGTACCATACATCACTAAAATTAGTTACTTATCATAGAACCCACCGTCGTAAAATGTAACTTTATACTTAAATACACACTTCAAAAAGTACAAAGAACCAAAATACACACTTCAAAAAGTACAAAAGACCAAAATACACACTTCAAAAAGTACAAAGACCAAAATACACGCTTCAAAAGTTTTAATGTTAAATTACACATGAAACAAAATTTAGGGGTTAAAATGTTTTATTTTCTTAAAAACGATCAATGATTTAGATCGAGGTATCCCCTTCAGACCCTTTTTTATTGTTTCCAATCATGAATGGTAGAAGAGTAAATCATCATGCCCTAAATCATTGGTAGCAGTATTAACATTCATCAGTACCTGAATTTTCACTTCTCTAAATTGAGAGGTGTAATTGAGATTTTTCAATAGTTCTTTTTTTCCCAATTAATTGCATGTTTGGATTGATTTTTGCCAACACCAAACCATGGTTTAGATTCACTCATAATTGATTCCGACCAAAAAATCATGTTTGACAACCTTAGACCAAAATTGATTCTAGATAGAAAACCATGGTTCGGATAGAAGCAAATATTTGTTACTTTTGATTTTGCTCAAAATCAATTATGCTCTGAATCAATCTTAAGAATTTAATCCAAACATGCTATAAATGATTAACAATTAACAATTAAAACTTGCCATTTTATATTCTGAAGTGAGTTAAAATTCTGAAGTGAGTGATCCTAAAGTCTCACTCACTTCAGAATATAAAGTCAAATTGTTCAGCCTCCTGTATAGATTTCACCACTTCATCCCAAGTAAGAACCTAAAGTGCATTACCTCAGAGATTTAAAGGAGCCAAATCCTTCAGCTTCGTGCAAAGATTACACATCACCATCATCCAAGTAAGAATGTCGACTAATAGTATTTTAGATTAACAGATAATGGTAAATTTATTGGAATTTAACCAGTTCAGCAGCACCAACTTACAAATGAAACAACATGAAATGACAACCGAGTATGTAATGAAATGACAACCGAGTATGTAATTCCAGCTCAAAACAAACAACTGGCTCAACAAAGAGTGATTCACTCCCTCCTATCAACTTTGGAATGTATTTGGTGATAAAGGAGCATTAATTAACAATTATGCCTCAGTATTACTGGGTCTTTTCTTTACTGTGTAAGCAGCGTACTCCTTCCCAGTATCGTGTTTAATTGTCTGACCACCGAAATCAAGACACGCAGATGTGAAAGCCAATGCTGATCCAGCAGAAATTGCAGTTTTGATGCTCCTTCCTAGAACAGAATAGAGGGCCCATAAAGCTTGTCAATAAACAGTCAAATCCAAGGTGATTTATTCAGATTGGAAACTGCATAACCCTGGTTTGGTGACTCATCAGATAAGAAAGCTAACTTAGCATTATTCTTAATCTTAATAAGGTTATAAAGGAAGGGTTAAACAGGATCCTTCGCGTCTGAGGCATGTCTAAATTCGACCCTACTTGATTTACAACAAACAGAAATGCAAAAAGAAGCAAATCATGCCACACACAGAATTGTCAATCAGGACCAAACAACTTGAAAGGATTCCCTATAAATGTACAGAAATGGAGACTCAAAACTTCAGTATAAATCATCAGTGATAAGAATAAACTTGTAAATATTAAGGGCGTGTTTGGTATTAAAGGGTTTCAGAGGGAAATGAAAAGGTGTTAACTTTTCATTTCAAGTAAACATCCTCTAATTTTAGAATCTTCAGAATGAAAGCTATAGTATCAATAACAATGCATTTGAGCTCTCAAAATCTAATGCAACAAAATCTTCACACAATATAGGGCAGCTTTACACAAATGATTCAAGAAATATGCAGCAACACAAAGACAAACACAGAAGCAGAAACAATTTAGGAGGGCACCTTTAACGCATGAAATAAGTATAACACAGCTAAAAAATGATAGCAAAAGTGGTTAATCATTAAAATCACAATTTTCAATGTTTATTAAGCAATATAATTTGCCGCGTAAGGTAATAAGACTAAAAGTGAGCCTCTAACTATGAACATTGGTTAACCTCCTAATTCCTGAAAAATCTATTCATTTTTGGGACAAAAAACCTTCAAATACAGGGATTCCTGAGTGACAGCCAAAAAGCACATGAGATTGCCATAAAATCAACAAGCATTCTATGACTCCCCTAAATGAATAAAGATTGACGTAAGGGATATGAATTGAAGGGTTGCTCACAGAAACCTGCCTCACATAAAAACACATATGCACAGCCACAAGAAGATCAATTCTTGCTGGCCGAAAAGCACAACAAAGCCAACCATAGATTGGTTTCCTAGCAGGCATCAAAACGCCCAAGGACATCTTGAACAAATGACATAATTATGCCAAAAGAAGAAAAAAACACAACAACAAGCCTTATCCCATTAGGTGAGGTCAAATGAAGAAAAAACACAATGTTCAAATAAACTAATTTCCAGAACGAACTGGAATGAGTCCCCTAACCAAGAGCATTAAGCCCCTAAACAAGAGCACAAAGCCCCTAACCAATCCCTCCCTTTCCCTTTCTCTATTCGTTAGTATTTATATAAATGAGTGATTAACTGACTTACAAAACCTTCTAGCTAACTTGGACAGCTTAGCTTAAACTAACTAACTGAGTGCCTAACAGTACCATGTCATAATTACATTATTGGAGAAAATACATATAACACTGACTGAATTCTCTAAGACATTATTAACAACAAATCAGTAACTCAACATCAATAGTACCATGTCGTAATTACATTATTAACTGAGTTCCTAACAGTACATTATTAACTGAGTTCCTAACAGTACCATGTCGTAATTACATTATGGGAGAAAATACATATAAAACTGACTGAATTCTCTAAGACATTATTAATAACAAATCAGTAGCTCAACATCAATAGTAAGATCAAAATCCAGATATCAATTATCAAAATATGCAAATTCAAAGAAAAAAATATTATTAGAGGAAAATGCTACCTTTATAACCCAGAATAGTTGCACCAGCAACAAACCCACCCACAGCTCCATTAACTAAATCCCTCTTCATCCTATAGTTCTGCACCAACTGTTCCACACCTATGTAAACTCCTCCTATGGCAGCAAAGGTCAATCCATAGTTACCCATCATCCTGAAAGTTCTCAACAGCCCCGGAAGAGCTACACTTCTCTCAACACGAGGAACATCATACCAGGTGGCAACTACAGTACCCCAGATTGTGCCAGCAACTAAACCAGTTGTTGCTCCCTTAATAGTTTTCATCAGTGACGAATCCTCATCCTCCAAGTATCTACGTTCTGCAGGGTCCAACTCCACCATGATTTTCTGCGTACAACAAACAAAAAATAAATTGGCAGGCAAAAATACTACTCATTACTCATGCCAGAAGATGAAGTTACATCACAACATCTTACATTACAAGAAATTACCTTTCAAACAGAACAAAGAAAAAATATTTTAGATTCCAATAACAAGACCATTTTGATAGGAATACATTCCAAATCAAAATTCAAAGTAAATTAGTTTACATTTCAAGTACCACATGCTTTAAAAAGAACACGCGCACACACAGATAGAGCATATACTTGTCACAGGGAACTTATTGACAATAAATTTCTAGTAGGCTTCAATGAAGATGATTTCATTCTTCTTTAATTTGTGTTTTTTTTAAAAAAAAAGTCCATTGCAGAAAACCTAGAATCATATTACACTTGTATTTTCCTGGAAATAGTGGTGATATAATTAACAAGATAAAATCCCACGCCACTTCCACAGTAAGACAGGATGATAATCAATCCAGAAAGAAATGACGCAATAGCCTAATCGGAAAAACATGGAAACATGGGCAACAACGAATGAAGCATAAAAATAACAATAACTATACAAATGAGTTAAAAGAATCACATATTCAGATCAGATCGATTATCATTGTTGAAACATGCGGTAATTAAAAGGGAATCAGATTGAAAACCCTAAGAAGATGCATGAACAAGCTAAGCTATGCTATGGATGAATTGAGATACAAATGCGACATGAATGAAGAAGAGAAGAAAGGGTAAAAAGGTAAAGAGAGGTACCTATCTGTGAGAAATTGACAAGAGAGACGAAGGTTGAGGTTACGGAGCTACTCTCCAAAGTGAACTGCCTCTGCGTTGCGACTAGGCCGATACTACTACTCCTCACGCGCTGCCAGCAACTATGTTTTTTTTTCTTCCCCTCAATCCTGTATTTTGGTCTTTTTTTTGACAACTTTTATCTTATTGATTTTTTTTTTTTAAATTCACTGTCTACAACTCTACATATAACTCATTTATTCTTATGTTTAACTATATATTTAATATATAAAAAAAGATAAATGAAAATTTTAATTCGATTAATATTAAATGAGTTGTAAAAAGGCTATATATACTAATGGTTATATATCAATTCATTGTTGTATCATATTTTTCATTTCTTTTAAGCTTAAATTACTAAATAAATATTTACCAAAAAAATTACTAAATAAATAATTTGAACCAAAAAAAAATTACTAGATAAATACTTTTGGTGAAAACTGAATAAACAAGTTAAGAATTCGTTAAAAATTTTTTTGACTTATGAACAAAATTTCATTAAAGGTAAAATTGTAAAATTCATTCACACTGACAATTTAAATTACTAACTTTTTTTCCTTTTTTATCAGACTGACTATTTGAATTTAACATATACAAATTCACAAAAAAAAATTAATAATAAATTTAATATATATATTAAACATTTATTACCAAATAGTGATAGAGGTTGTTCTTGTTTACCAAGAGCTCAAGCAAATTAATCAGAGTATTAAATTTCCTTGTAAAAATTGATTTTTTTTTGTTAAAAAATGTTAATATCTTTTAAAATAAAAAATACTATCAAGTGTCCTATATTAAGTGCATATTTTTTAAACTACAATTTACACATAAGTAAATACTTTGGCCCATTAAATAGCATTCAATTTCAAAGTCTACCTAATAATCATTACGTTTAAAATGAGATTAATCACAAATAGAAAAAAAAATGAAAAAAAAGAAGAGAGATTAATCACTAGCCAATAGATAGAAGATATTTTCAATAAAAAAATATCAAGTATACTTATAAAAAATTGATCAAATATATGTAGTAGTAATAATAATAGTTGTAACTTTAATTTAATGTATTTTTATTGTGAAAATTAATGTTCAAACAAATTAATCAATTCGGTTAAAATGAATTCTTTCACCAAAAAACTTAAATGAATTCAAGCAAAATAAATTTAGATTTTGTTTTCCCAAATTGTAAAATCTAGGTACTATTTCACACTCCTATCTTATAGCTAGGTGTATGTCTAGGTAAGTCATACTATCAACAATATGCAAAAGATAATTAGAAAGAAAACAACAATATGGCATTAGATATTGATAGAATACAGTGACAACCGAACCGCAAAAAACTAGTTGAGTATGCAATTTGGACTACACAATTTTTAAAGGCGAATCTTTGTAAGTTTGCCCAAATGTATGTATGGAAAATCTTCCTCATAGACATGGACATTTATTTACAACAGAAAAACACGAAATAACAGAAATAAGTCTGGAGCGCATCATCAATATCCCATCAGGCTGATGCTGGTGAACCCATATACTTTGTGTAGGTTGAACGGAAAGACTTCTCAAATGGATCAAGTAATTCAGTGCCATCTCCCTTGCCATTCGCAATGTTGAACTTTTTGGAAAAAGATACAAGAGAGTCCAGAACTTCTGTCATTGGAGGACGGCATTGCCTTAGAGGCTGCATAAAACACAGACAGATTTTTTTCAATTCAAGAGCCAAAATGTGAGTTTAATTAACGAGTTTAATTAAGATTTAGATGCTAGAAATACCTGTATACAGATAGAGATGATATGAGCATAATGAGCAAGAGCCTTGGATGAAAATGTCCTTTTCATGCAGGGATCCACCATCTGTTCCAAACTTGCCTTATCATGAAGCTTGGAAGAGGCCCATTTCACCAGAAACTGTTCCTCCTTTGGCCTGGCACTGTGTTGCAACAAAAAAAAAAAGAAGGGTCCATCATCATTTACTCCAACTACCTTTGCTCCCAAGATAAAACAAAAGGAACACCTCAAAATATATGATCTTGATATTACTAGCAGTTTTTAACATGACCTTATCACGTTGAAGTTAGATTTTGTCAATCTCTTTTTACAAGCATTAAGTACATATAGTTTTATTCAAATTTATCATTATCAAATACACATGAAAATTAAACATCACACAAAGATATGTTAAAACCTAACATGTTTTGATACAAATCTGAAAAACTTACCCGTCGAAAGGTTTCCTTCCTGTTAACAGTTCCAGAAGCAATACCCCAAAGGCAAAGACATCTTTCTTTCTGCTGCTAGTTCCTGCTTGTCCATCAGGAGCAACATTGCCTCTCTCTCCAGGAATAATCTCAGTACCCTGATTTCAACAGTCACCAAGTTGATCAGTGAACCTATGTCCATACTTAAGAAGATCATTGTCAAGCTTCTGTTTCACTTTGCATGGTTTATAAAATTTAAGCAGCGGTGAGAATTGGCAAATGCAACTTTTAAGTTTTATCTATCAATTAGTTATAGTACTTATTAGTAGAACTAATGCTCGATGTTAAGTTTTATCTAGCAATGACTAGTGACTTACTGGAACTCGATCGCTCTTCAGTGGCCTCAAAATAGCTAAACAACAGTCACAAACACGAGGCATCAAATTTTCATCCAGTAGAACATTGGAAGCCTTCAAGTTGCCGTGAGCCACAGGAGGGGAGCACTCTGAGTGCAAATAGCTGAAAACATTTAAGATTAGAAATCTGAGTGCAAAATTTCATAGTTTCATTCATATGAAGGAGTATTGAAATAGGGTGGCAATAGAACTTACTTGAGAGCATGAGCAACACCTAGAGCTATCTGAAGACGGTGAACCCACGATAGAGGTTTGTGTGCTTTACCGTGAAGAGCATCATTTAGAGTTAAATAACTAACGAAATCAAAAACAAGAAGGTGCTTTCCCCGCTCCAAACAGTAACCAATGAGTGCTACGATGTTGGGGTGCTTCAGTCTGGAAGCCGTGGAAATCACATCCATGAACTTTTCATCTTGACTGTAAGACAGTTCCGCAGTGTTTATATTCTTCACCGCCATAACCTTTAAACAAAACAAAAATGTTACATAATTTGAAAGCAACAGTTAAAAAACAGAATGTGAAAAAAAGAAGAGTAGAGTTTAAAAGATAGGTTAGCATTGTACTTTGCCATCAGGAAATTCAGCTTTGTAAACAGTGCCAAGAGATCCTTCTCCCAGAAGGTTGGCTTCATTAAAGGAGTTAGTAGCTAAATGAAGCTCCGCTACTGTGTACACCTTTGTCCTTCCAGTGGATCTACCTCTTCTGGTAAAACTTCTTCTATATAGTTCCATTTCCTCTGCATTGTTATTTTGCAAGAAAGGCAATCGCGAAGGACCCAAAAGCGATGCAGAATTAAAAGGTAGAATTTGTGGGCTTTCATCTAGTGCTGTAGAAGAGACCGCTGTCACCAGAAGGGAAAAAAAAAAGCATGATCAATGATAGAAATCAGTTGAAAGCAAAACTAAAAGGAATAATATGTTAACCCAGATGGCATTAGTTATTATATTATTACTTACAAGAAGTGAATTTCATTGTAATATCAAAATTTTCTTACATTAGTTGTTCTAGATTTGCTAAGGTCCCCTCAGTTATTTATCACTGATAAACGGAATGAGAATGCATTTCTGTATGAATTACCTATAGTTGCACTGGTTGGATGAGAATGCAGAGAGATATGGTCGCTGTCAAAGTTCTTCAAGAACAGGTTTTGTGAACGCGTTTTATTCAACCGAATTGCCACACAGAGTCCCACTCCTGTAGCTATTAGAGCTCCTCCACCAAGCAGAAGAGCTATTCCTCCAGGACCTATGTGTTTCTTCTTGTGCTCAGTTGCTTTCGCTTGCGATGGAGGAGGATAGTTCTTGATGGCATTTACCTGGGTTGCGGGTTGGCGAGTAATATTATGCTTAAATGGTACAATGTCCAAAGGAAAAGCCCAGGGAGTAGAGTCATCCGCTGCATAGAACTTATTCCCTCCAAACCTAATGGAGGATATAGAGGGTTATTATTATCGGAAGTGTTCATTATTGCATTTGATGGAAGAAACTATAGGTGATATAACTCATTACATACCACAAATTATGTATGGACTGAAAATGATGTGGAAGGAGGCCACTAAACATATTATCTTGAATGTTCCTGACAACATAAGTTAATGAGTAAATAGTAAAACTTCAAATATATATTGGGAAAACGTTGAGAGATAATAACCGTACAAATCTGTAAGTGGAAGTTCAGCCAGGTAGGTTACTGATCCAGTGAATCTGTTATTCTGCAGGAACCTGTAAATAAGCACCACTCCACAGATCAAACCAACAGACCATAATAAAAGAAAAGTTCTGCTCTTGAATATGGATGAAACACAAATCAAATTTAGAGAAAAATAAGGCATGCATGAGAAAGAAGTAACTTACAATCTAGCAAGGTTTCTTAAGGAACCAAATGAACTTGGTAGATCTCCCGAGAAATTATTATATGAAAGATCCCTGAAGAAAGGATGTCATCCTTTATGAGATTCCAGACGATGAAATTTAAACAAAAGAGTTAGAGCATCGGTATTTTTTTTTTTTTTTCTAATTTTCTCACGACTCTGTTAGATAAATTTTTCATTATATAGTCTTTTACTCTTTTATTTTCACAGTGCTTCACTTCAGCTAACCTTACAAGATATTGTATATTTCATAATCAGCTGCCTTTCTCAGTTCCTCTGGAGCTTCACAATTATCATATGTCTCTTCAACAAAAGATTGCCAAGAGGAGTAATAATCTATGTTTTGGATTTATTTTATTTACTTTTGGGCTGAATCATTTATTATTTGATCCCTTACGAGTATTTAAATATTGGGTAAGTTCAAAATGTTTTCATGGTTTGCTCTTACAGATCTAGAAAATTCAAGTACATAAAATTTGCACCGGTTGAATCACCTAATCAACATTAAAAAAGCCACCTCCAACTAACTGGAATTGACTACATGGATTAAATAACGCTACAATGTTTTATCTTAAACAAGGTCTAAAGATAAATTATTGAATCACCTAATCATTTTATTTGAATTCAAATGCAATAGAAAAAGATCCAGGAGATGAAAACGTACATCTCTTTGAGATTATCCAAACCAGAAAATACATCACCAATGGGTCCAGTTAGGAAGTTGTGGCTGAAATTCCTGCCATTCAAGATAAATGGGATGATTTGGCATTCGCTAGTAAAGCTCAATCGCAATATCATGAATGAAAAGATATAATGAAAATCAGAAGCTGAATTGCAATCGGGATACATTTCCAACAAACAGAATTCTATTTACTCCTAATGCAACTCAATAGTTGTAAGAATAAAATCCTTATTTCTGCAACAAATAATCACCAGAACAACACAGTGCTGAACATACAGGTATACTCATCAGCCAGAATAGAATTTAGTCCAGCGAGAACAAAATGAGAAGAACAGTTGGCTTACATATGCGTGACATTGGGGGGCAAACCGAAAGGTATTTCTCCTATTATGCTATTGGAACTGACATCACTACAAAAACCAGAACATTGAAGTGAGTAATTATAGTATATCACTATATCTTGACATTCAATTCTAAGAAGCTAATGCCCAGATAGATACTCACAGTTTCTTCAAGCTAAACAGATTATAGAGATTGCATCCAAGATACCCGGTGAGGTTTAATCCTTGAAGATTTCTGCATTTTGACAGATAGCAATTAGCATAGGTAGCAGTTATTAGTGTCAATACGATCTAAATAGGAAATATAATCAGTGGAATTGGTGCACTACATGTGTGTAACTGATGAGTCAGAACAGGCAATTCCTGTCCAATTCTCTTCACAAGGATTGCTTCCGAGCCATCCTCGGAGCACCGGTGGATAGTTCAAGGTCCTATAAAGATCTTGGAGAGCCAAGACTGTTGATCCAAAAAAGATGTAGAAGAAATATATGGTTTAGTGAAATTGAAGTAAAAGAATCCACGAACAAATTAAGTTAACATGGATCATAGTTTTACCAAAAGATTAATAAAAATTAATTTACCTGATAATAGAAATCTAAAATATGATATCTGTAACCAAACCACAAGCACAAACCGTGCCTCAAGAATGGACTAAAGACTATCACATAGCGTAACAAATTTTGGATGAACCAAACGCAAGAAATGCTTATATCTATTAAAAATTTCAAATATTTCCAAGAACACATTCTATGACAATGGACTAAAGCCTATCATAAAGTGTGACAATTTTCAGAGCAACTAAACGCAAGAAATGCTTGTATCTGTTCAAAATTTCAAATGTTTCCAAGAACACATTCTTTGAAGGTGGAAGATCGAGATAACAGGTATAAGAATTACCTTCAGCTGGATTAGTGAACGCCAAACCCTGAGAAATCAAAACTGTCAAGAAGACAGCGAGGTTGAGAAGCACGTAGAAGAAGTTGCAAGCCATTTTCCCGAGAAGCACACAGAAATGAGAAACATACAATTTGTTTTTGCTCAGAACAGAACTGAACGAAAACGAAGACGAAGATCAAGATTGAATCTAGTTGTGACAGTGAGAATGGTGTTTTCAAAATGTAGCTGAGACCGTTATTATATAGTAATTCAGTAAATGTTTTTGGCGCGAAATAAGCTATTGGGCCTGTTTGTAGGGTTTTTGGCGCGAAATAAGTTATTGGGCCTTGTGTTAGAGCTGTCTAAACGGACTACCCGGCCCTATACGGGCTTACCCGTTCGGGTAGCAGGTTTTTTGGGCGGCCCAAAAATACCCGTACTTATTCAGTTCTTTACTATAAATACCCAAACCCGGCATTATGCTGGTAGCGGACTTTTTGGGTAGCTCATATTTTGAAATTTTAACTTTTTTCCTTTACATTAAAAATATTATTTTTATTATTATTACTTTTGTCTTTGAAAAAAAGTCCCTTTGTAAAAAATATCATTATTTTCCTATTATTAAATATATTAATTAAATCTCTCTAATTTTTTATAATAATTTTTTGAAAAAACATGTTCTAAATCTTCTTATGTTTAACTTTTACTATTGACAAGCAAAAAAAAATCTCCTATTTAACTTCTTTTATTTATTCATTCTCAATTTTTTATCTTATGACTTTGTGAGTAGTAAACTAACAAATAATTTTTAAACTAGTGACACTTGATAAGTAGTATTTTTCTTGTAAAAAAATTATTCGAGCGGGTAGCCCTAATCCGGGTTTTTTTCAGCCTAAGCCCATTTTTTACGGGCTTTTATAGGGCGGGCTAAAAAGGCCTTGTTCTATTCGGGCTTGAATTTGGAGAACACAAACCCTCCCATTTTATCGGTTATTCGGGCTAGCCCTAATGGGCAAGCCCATTTTGCCGGCTCTACCTTATGTATAGGGCAGGCTAAAAAGGCTTTGTTCCATAACCTTGTCACACTCTTTCACATCTTTCAATTGCTTCCTACACATGGCCCTAACATTTTTGTTAATGTGAAACTGACAAAAGCAAATGTCGAGACCTTGGGAAAACCTCATTCACAGCGTTCAATAGTGCAATATGTCTATCAGTGACTATCGCAACCGGTGTCTCTTCTTCGAACAACTCTGTAAACCTTTCTAATGCCCATTTAAAGTTGTCAGTACGCTCATTCTTCTCCAGATAAGCACAAGCAGCAGAAAATGTAAGAACAGTAGAGGTCACACCAACAATCTCAAGTAAAGGTAATCGATACCTATTTGTCTTGTAAGTAGAGTCTATCAGAAACACAATAGGAAATGTGCTAATCAACTTGAGTGCATGAGGATTGTAACACTCTCAATTTTGATAATTAATTACTAAATAGGAAATTATTCCGCTAGAAAAATATTTCGATTCCGATTATATGATTAGAAAATATTGGAGAACGATATATTTTAATTCTAGAATTTTTCGTTGCGTTTTTAATTTTATAGTGCACGCATAACGATCGAAATATACCAGTTATACCAAACATATCTACATTCTAGAGTATTAATCAATAAAAGACAAATCCCTCTAACACTCCATACTCTCCATGTGGTCAAACCATACCCAAGACATAGGGAACTTGATTTGCTTCAACCACTCCAACTATTCACACCATGCCTTCATGTACCCCTCAACTATTCAACAAAGCTCTCCAAACACTCCAAGACCCCTCAAAAACTCGGCCCACTTCCTCTATAAATAGGGGACTCTACTTCACTTCCAAACACACCAAAGCACAAGCTTCTCTTCTCCTTTCTCTCTAAAATTTTCTTGAGTCCAAAATTGGTGTTGCTTGTAGTGATAACTTTGGAAGCTCTACCCTTCATTAACCCCTTTAATCCTTGAAGATAACCTTGGTAAGGGGAAGTGAGAATAGCTTAGTGTAGAATTTAGTTGGGTATTTGGGTGAGGGTTGGCCCTAGACCCTCTTCATTCATTAACTTTCAAAGCTGGTTCTGTCTTATGCCTGTTGATTTAGAGCCCATATTTTGGGAATTGATCATTGGATAATTCAGCTCCATGCTTAAAAATCATTTTAAGATGTGTTTTAACTACTGGTAAAGTTTCATAATTTTTGGATGATGTTAAGACCTTATTTTGATTCTTGAAACATTATTGCTCTATTCTGTCTGGTGAGTTCATGCTATTGGAGTTAATTTGTGCGTATCATTAAAGCTCTTATTCTGTTTAGATGCATACGAAAATTTGTATGATGATAGACCTGTGTGTTAGCTTTCCAGATTGGTATCATTTGTAATTTTTGATCTTGTGTTTGATTTTATATGGATTTTTGAGTGACACAAGATCATTTCTGGAACAGTCAGAATGTTTTGGTTTTTCTGCACCATTTGGGAAACAGATTTAACTTAGGAAAATTTTTATGAAAAACTAGACTCAAAGTGGATCATTTCTGGGTTGGTTTCATAAATTTTTAGTAACTGAGTGATTTTATAAAAATCGTTGAAGATGAAGATCCTGTTACTGAAGTTTTCTGTTTTGCTGGAAAAAGTTGTAACTTTGAGAAAATATTTCGCACTGTATTACTACTCAAAAAATTCTTGAAAAATTTATATGTTGTGTGTTAATATATCTACTATATCATATCAAAAATTCATATTTTTCTGGGCACGTATGAATTTATTATACTTTTTAGACTAGCTACTGCCAGATCTTGTACAGTTTGAAAGAAGGATTTTTCTGGCCATCTTAAGTATTTTTAAAAATTCTGGAAAAATTCTATTTTGACCCTAACACTGTGTAGCAACTGTATAAATTAATTGGGGACCAAATAAAATCGTTTAATATTTATTTTACCCCTTTTAAAGAAAGGACAGCATGCTGAAGAGTCATTGAAACAAAGGAAAAACCACCTTTCCTTCAACTTTTGAATATTCGAAATTTATGAGCTTTTTAATACCAAATAAATTATTTTTTTAAGATGTTAATGATGTTTTCAAGGCTAAATGATTGTTTTGGACTTATTTATAAATTCCTATAATTTTTGGATATGGTTTAAATGATAATATGTCTAGAAGAACTAAAGTAAATTTCAAACAATGGTGTTAATAGTAGAAGTTAATAAAGGCCTAAGTGTCAAAAGATGAATATAGAAAATGTGAAAATTGAATATATGACTTTTAAAGGTGTATTCTCCCTATTAGGAGTATTATATGAATACCATGATAATTGCTTTGTTTTTGAGAATTAAACTAAAATCTGTGGTAAAGGATTTGACAAGGTGGTGTGATTAGTAATCTTTCTTGCAAAATGTTGTTTGAGCCTAGTTGTATGGATGGGATGTGAACCTAGTTGAATCCTTGTGATAAACTATGCTTAAAAGTACTAAAACACCTTGAGATTGTATGTTTTGAAAATAGTATTTTCGAAAACTTCTATTAAGGAGGAATAAAAGATAAAAGTGGTGTGTTGGCACAATAACGTTATACTCTAGGGAGTGGGTTTTGGCCTTTGGGGGCTTTAACCAGCGTGTGAGATGCCTAGGGGACTCGGTGGTAGCTCCCCGATGTCGGGCTACTCACTGAAAAAGCTCAGTTACCTCGACATGTCTCTAAGTATATTCTGGATCGGTGGAGAGTACTGAGGTACATGGACTTGTACGAACGAAGTATGACTCCCGGTCACCTCCTTAATAGAAAGAGTCGCTAGCGATGATGTCGTTTTTTTTTTTGGAGTCTCATGCATTATGGTATCCTTGAATGTGCATGTTGTGTGATGTTACGAGTGAGAATATCAATTGTAAGCTATTATAGATTTTCTGTTTAAAAATCTAAATATCCTGACTCTACTTCTACCAAACTTTGCTGTATCTCACTCCTCTGTTTTGTGTTGTATTTATCTGTCTACGTATATATCTATTACGCGATACAATAGATGGCGGCTCGAGAGACCCTCTTGGAAATCAACTGTCCGATTGAATTTGGCTACTGGGAGCATGATGTATCTCGTGGGACGTCCACTTTTGTAGGAGAAGTATCCTTTTGGATATCTCATCCGTCACTACCGATGCTCCGGTCCACTTACATTGGAGCGACTTTGACATTGGTTATTCGGACACCCCCTGGTCTCATGCCTGTACCCGCAGCGTTCCGACCCGCTTCTCATTCTTCTTATTTCACTCCGTCTCTTGTGGAGCAGTACTCTGGTGGCCAGGGTTGGTTCTTCGACTCGCCTAGGGAGAGCTCTCCTGAGAGTGATCCGAGTGAAGATACTGGGATGGAGAGTGCAGCGTCCTTTATTTAGTTATATTTTCATTAAGACATTTTGGATGACTGTAATATTTGATCAGTGCATTTCTTATGTGCGACATCTTCTACTCTTCGAGTGGTAGAGTATTTTTTTGTCATGTCGTCTAGGATTCCCGGTAATTTATGTTTTGTTATCTGACTAATTAATATATCTATGTTATATTAGCTTATCGTATGTGTGTTAGTTACCAAATCTAAACTTTCATTCGACTAGGTCTCATTACCGTTTCGAATATACAACTATTAAGTTTCGAAAAAATTTTACTCAAAATTTAACCTCTCGATACGAGTATGATGAATTAGCCTTAATAACTTTAATTGAATAGCTCACTCCGCTTAGTATAAATTGGGGCGTTACAATTTGGTATCAGAGCTGGTCATTCCTTCCGGCCTGGAAGTATGACAGCTCATTACGTTTTTCTCTGTAATACTTTGCAAAAATTATTATAGATCTTATACATGATGTATCTACAAAAAGCTAACACAAACAAGCACAGGAAGAAATGGCTCGTGGGAATGACAACATTCTAGCTACGGCTATAAACGCAATGACTGAAGCAGTACGCGAACTTCACAATCAGCATGCTGGAAATGCTGGGCAAGGCATCTTGGATCGATTCCTAAAGCGAGACCCATCCACCTTCAATGGCGGGCATGACCATGACAAAGCTCGTTTGTGGATCCAAGAACTTGAAAAATTGTTTGAGGCACTAGAAAGCCCGGATAATCGAAAAGTCATCTGTGTTGTGTACATGCTAAGGGATGACGCGGAGAATTGGTGGAACAACACTCGACAACGTCTAGTTGCCGGAGGTGTTGCGATAACTTGGGCTATATTTAGGGAATACTTTCTTGGAAAGTATTTCCCTGAGAGTGTCAAGAATCAGAAAATTCAAGAGTTTATGGATCTGAGGCAAGGAAGCATGACTGTCAGTGAGTACGCTGTAAAATTTGAGGAACTCGCACGGTACTTCCCGTACTATGAAACCCTACCTGACGAATGCCAGAAATGCGTGAAATTTGAAAATGGACTAAGGCCTGAAATAGCTATGGTCTTTGCACCAATGGAGATTCGGAATTACGCAACACTGGTTGATAAGTGCAAAATTTACGAGGATAAGGCGAAACTCGCTCAACCGAAGAACAAAAGGACACCTGACCACGGATTGCAAGGACAAAACCTTGACTTGTTTTCGATGCGGAAAACCCGGACACATCAGTAGCGACTGCAACGAGGTGAAAAAGGAGCAAGGTGGTTCTTCCAACCCTCAGGCAAATCGTTTGAAGACGAGGCGGAGAGTCTACACACTGAATGGAGCAGAAGCAACACAACAAGAAGACCTAATCCAGGGTAAGTGCCTTATAAAAGGAACTCTCTTAACTGTATTGTTCGATTCAGGCGCTACTCATTCATTCATATCACATGATTGTGTGCGAAAACTAGGATTACCTGTTTCATCCTTAAGTTATGACTTAATAGTTTCTACACCCACAGATACCCATGTTCTTACTTCAAAAGCCTGTTTGAATTGCCTAATTACAATTGAGGATAGGGAATTTCTTGTAGACTTAATTTGTCTGCCTCTTACCCAGTTAGATGTGATACTAGGAATGGACTGGTTGTCTTCCAATCATGTCCTTTTGAATTGTTTTGATAAAACTGTAGTTTTTGGAAACCCATCTGAGTTATTCCCAGTTTCCACTCAATTCAAATTCTTGAATGCCAACCAAGTCAAGGTATCCTTGAGGGAAGGAGCCCAGGTATACATGATGTTATCCTCCTTGGAAGTAGAAGGCGAACCCGAGATTAGAAACCTGCTTGTTGTTAATGAATTCCCAGAGGTATTTCCTGACGACGTTCCCGGATTACCCCCAGAAAGAGAAATCGAGTTTAGCATAGAACTCTACCCTGGGACAGGACCTATATCCATAGCACCTTATAGGATGTCACCTACTGAGTTAGCAGAACTGAAGAGCCAATTGCAGAAGTTACTAGAAAAGCAATTTATCAGGCCGAGTGTATCCCCTTGGGGTGCACCTGTGTTACTGGTAAAGAAAAAGGATGACAGCATGAGGCTATGTGTGGACTACCGTCAGTTGAATAAAGTCACAATAAAAAATAGGTATCCATTGCCTAGGATAGATGACCTTATGGATCAACTGAGAGGAGCCGCAGTGTTTTCCAAGATTGATCTCAGATCTGGATATCACCAGATTAGGGTTAAGTCCTCTAACATCTCTAAGACATCTTTTAGGACTAGGTATGGACACTATGAGTACCTGGTGATGCCTTTTGGAGTAACCAATGCCCCTGCGGTATTCATGGATTACATGAACCGAATTTTCCATCCCTACCTAGATAAGTTTGTAGTGGTCTTTATAGATGATATCCTTGTGTATTCTAAGGATCAAGATGAACATGTTGAGCACCTTAGAATAGTTCTACAAATCCTGAAGGAGAAGCAGTTGTACGCTAAGCTTTCTAAGTGTGAATTTTGGCTAGAAGAAGTGAACTTTTAGGACATGTAATTTCTGGGAAAGGAATAGCAGTGGACCCATCTAAGATAAAGGCAGTGCTACAATGGGAACCACCCAGGACAGTGACAGAGATTAGGAGTTTCTTAGGATTAGCTGGGTACTACCGTAGGTTCATAGAGGGATTCTCTAAACTTGCCTTACCCCTAACTCGTCTTACTCGGAAGAACCAAGCCTTTGTGTGGGATCAGAAGTGTGAAGATAGTTTTCAAGAGCTAAAACATAGGCTTACAACCGCACCTATATTAGTGTTACCCAATCCTAATGGCAACTTTGAGGTGTACTGTGATGCATCGAAGCAAGGGTTAGGATGCGTGTTAATGCAAGATAGGAGAGCAGTTGCTTATGCATCTAGGCAGTTAAAACCCCATGAAGGAAATTACCCTACTCATGACTTAGAATTAGCTGCAGTAGTTTTTGCTCTCAAGATATGGAGGCACCATCTGTATGGAGCAAGATTTGAGGTGTTCAGTGATCATAAGAGCTTGAGGTACTTGTTTGACCAGAAGGAGTTGAACATGAGGCAGCGGAGGTGGTTAGAATTCTTGAAGGACTATGATTTTGGCTTGAACTATCATCCTGGAAAGGGAAATGTGGTAGCTGATGCATTGAGCAGAAAGTCTATACATGCGTCTATGATGATGGTCAAGGAAATAGAGCTGATAGAACAATTCAGAGATTTGAACCTAAGTTTAGAATTCATCCCTGAGAGTATTAAGTGTGGAATGTTAAAGGTGACCAATGAACTAATGGGGAGCATAATGGTTGGACAATCAGCAGATGAAGAGCTGCAAGAAAAGGTGAAACTGATTAGTCAAGGGGAGAGGTCAGAATTTCGAATTGGGACAGATGGAATCTTAAGATTTAAGGATAGAATTTGTGTGCCCAATGATAAGGAAATGAAGAGACTATTGTTAGAAGAGGGACACAAGAGTCAAATGAACTTCCATCCTGGAGCTACAAAAATGTACCAAGACATGAAGAAGATGTTTTGGTGGCCTAGAATGAAGAAAGATGTGGCGGAGTATGTGGCAGCGTGTCTAGTATGTCAAAAGGCAAAGGTTGAACACCAGAGGCCGTCAGGGGAACTTCAACCATTGGATATTCCCGAATGGAAATGGGATAGCATCTCCATGGATTTTGTGACTGGATTTCCAATGACCCAGACGCGCTGTGATGTCATATGGGTAATTGTGGACCGACTCACCAAGTCTGCTCACTTCTTACCTATTAACATCGAATACTCATTGGAGAAGTTGACACGTTTATATATCAAGGAAGTCGTTAGACTGCACGGCGTCCCATCGAGCATAGTGTCAGATAGAGATCCTCGTTTTACCTCTAGATTTTGGGAGAGTTTGCATAAAGCCTTAGGAACCAAGTTACGACTTAGTTCTGCTTATCATTCCCAAACCGATGGTCAGTCTGAAAGAACCATCCAATCATTAGAAGACCTCTTAAGAGCATGTGTGCTTGAACACTCAGGAAGTTGGGACCAGCTGTTGCCTTTGATAGAATTCACCTACAACAATAGCTTCCATTCAAGTATAGGAATGGCACCCTATGAAGCCTTGTATGGTAGGAAATGTAGGACACCCTTGTGTTGGTTTGAGACCGGTGAAGCCCTAACCTTAGGACCTGCTTTCATCCAGCAAACCACAAATAAGATTAAGATGATTCAGGATAAGATGAGAGCATCCCAGAGTAGGCAGAAAAGTTACTATGACCAGAGGAGGAAGCCTCTCGAATTTCAGGAAGGTGATCATGTGTTCCTTCGGGTTACACCGACGACTGGTGTTGGCCGTGCATTAAAAGCCCGTAAATTAACCCCAAAATTCATTGGACCATACCAAATCTTGAAAAGGATTGGCCCTGTGGCCTATCAAATAGCCTTACCTCCCTCATTATCAAATCTTCACAATGTGTTTCACGTGTCTCAAATGAGAAAGTATATCCCCGACCCCACACATGTGATTGAGCCTGACGAGGTGCAAGTAAGGAACAACCTTTCTTATAAAGCACAACCTGTAAGGATTGAGGATCGGAAGATAAAGCAGTTGCGAAGGAAGGAAATCCCGTTGGTGAAAGTCATCTGGGAAGGACTAACAAGCGAAAATGCAACACGGGAGACCGAGGAACAGATGAGGAAAGACTACCCTCAATTATTCAATAAAGGTTAGTGGAATTTCGGGGACGAAATTCTTTAAAGGAGGGGAGAGTTGTAACACTCTCAATTTTGTTAATTAATTACTAAATAGGAAATTATTCCGCTAGAAAAATATTTCGATTCCGATTATATGTTTAGAAAATATTGGAGAACGATATATTTTAATTCTAGAATTTTTCGTTGCGTTTTTAATTTTATAGTGCACGCATAACGATCGAAATATACCAGTTATTCCAAACATATCTACATTCTAGAGTATTAATCAATAAAAGACAAATCCCTCTAACACTCCATACTCTCCATGTGGTCAAACCATACCCTAGACATAGAGAACTTGATTTGCTTCAACCACTCCAACTATTCACACCATGCCTTCATGTACCCCTCAACTATTCAACAAAGCTCTCCAAACACTCCAAGACCCCTCAAAAACTCGGCCCACTTCCTCTATAAATAGGGGACTCTACTTCACTTCCAAACACACCAAAGCACAAGCTTCTCTTCTCCTTTCTCTCTAAAATTTTCTTGAGTCCAAAATTGGTGTTGCTTGTAGTGATAACTTTGGAAGCTCTACCCTTCATCAACCCCTTTAATCCTTGAAGATAACCTTGGTAAGGGGAAGTGAGAATAGCTTAGTGTAGAATTTAGTTGGGTATTTGGGTGAGGGTTGGCCCTAGACCCTCTTCATTCATTAACTTTCAAAGCTGGTTCTGTCTTATGCCTGTTGATTTAGAGCCCATATTTTGGGAATTGACCATTGGATAAATCAGCTCCATGCTTAAAAATCATTTTAAGATGTGTTTTAACTACTGGTAAAGTTTCATAATTTTTGGATGATGTTAAGACCTTATTTTGATTCTTGAAACATTATTGCTCTATTCTGTCTGGTGAGTTCATGCTACTGGAGTTACTTTGTACGTATCATTAAAGCTCTTATTCTGTTTAGATGCGTACGAAAATTTTTATGATGATAGACCTGTGTGTTAGCTTTCCAGATTGGTATCATTTGTAACTTTTGATCTTGTGTTTGATTTTATATGGATTTTTGAGTGATGCAAGGTCATTTCTGGAACAGTCAGAATGTTTTGGTTTTTCTGCACCATTTGGGAAACAGATTTAACTTAGGAAAATTTTTATGAAAAACTAGACTCAAAGTGGATCATTTCTGGGTTGGTTTCATAAATTTTTAGTAACCGAGTGATTTTATAAAAATTGTTGAAGATGAAGATCCTATTAGTGTAGTTTTCTGTTTTGCTGGAAAAAGTTGTAACTTTGAGAAAATATTTCGCACTGTATTACTACTCAAAAAATTCTTGAAAAATTTATATGTTGTGTGTTAATATATCTACTATATCATATCAAAAATTCATATTTTTCTGGGCACGTATGAATTTATTATACTTTTAGGACTAGCTACTGTCAGATCCTGTACAGTTTGAAAGAAGGATTTTTCTGGCCATCTTAAGTATTTTTAAAAATTCTAGAAAAATTCTATTTTGACCCTAATACTGTGTAGTAACTGTATAAATTAATTGGGGACCAAATAAAATCGTTTAATATTTATTTTACCCCTTTTAAAGAAAGGACAGCATGCTGAAGAGTCACTGAAACAAAGGAAAAACCACCTTTCCTTCAACTTTTGAATATTCGAAATTTATGAGCTTTTTAATACCAAATAAATTATTTTTTTAAGATGTTAATGATGTTTTCAAGGCTAAATGATTGTTTTGGACTTATTTATAAATTCCTATAATTTTTGGATATGGTTTAAATGATAATATGTCTAGAAGAACTAAAGTAAATTTCAAACAATGGTGTTAATAGTAGAAGTTAATAAAGACCTAAGTGCCAAAAAATGAATATAGAAAATGTAAAAATTGAATATATGACTTTTAAAGGTATATTCTCCCTATTAGGAGTATTATATGAATACCATGATAATTGCTTTGTTTTTGAGAATTAAACTGAAATCTATGGTAAAGGATTTGACAAGGTGGTGTGATTAGTAATCTTTCTTGCAAAATGTTGTTTGAGCCTAGTTGTATGGATGGGATGTGAACCTAGTTGAATCCTTGTGATAAACTATGCTTAAAAGTACTAAAACACCTTGAGATTGTGCAATATTGCAAAGGTTAAAAAATCATAATTAAAAATAAAATACAGTATTTGTTGTATGTCAAACTCAATCCTATTAAATTTTATTTTTCCCAACAACTTTTTTTCTATTTATATGTGCAATATTACAAAAAATCCATATAAGAAACATAGTAGTACCACTTTCAAATTTATTAATTTCTAACAAAAAAACATGATTTTTCTTTATGTGCTCTAAAGTAATTACGAGAGAGTATGCCACTCAAATTCATCACTTAATTAATTGAAATAGTATGTTTTATTGGCATGTATGAATTTAGTCCGATATTTCTTATATATAAGACCGAAAGTAGTATAACGTAAGATGATGCTCTCTAAGCTAAAAGTAAATTAAGTTAAGCAATATTAAAAAATATAATCATTATTTTTGTTTTTATCAAAATAGTTTTTGAACTCTCTAAAATACCTTTTATCTATCTTAGTTTTATTGGTTAGATAATAGAGCATTAATTACTAGTTCAATTAAAGATATGAGTAAAATTGATAAAAGTGTAATTAATGCTTCATTAAAAATGTAAGTAGACATATAAATAGGAATAAATAATTTTTCTCTATGTGGATAAATAAAAAAGTACGAAGAAAGTAACATGAGACATGTGACTAAACATCCAACACAACCTATAATTAAATAAATCTCAAAAGATTAAAAAGTAAGAAAAGAAATAAATACAAAATAGTAGTTTGGGTTGATTCAGTTTTAAAAGTGAAAATAAAAAATTGAATAAAACTACAAAAAAAAAAAAAGTAGATTTTCAGCTTTCAATTTTTCGGTTTGTGATTCATTTGATTATCACTTTTTTAATGTGTTTGACAGTTACAAAAGAGTTAGTTCAGTTTATGAACACCCCATCCACAATTATGAAAGAAAAGTAAAAATCCATCTAAAACATCAAAAACTAACGCGGTTTGTTTTCAATTTTCATCATAAAATGGTTACTTAAAAATGAGTAATGCTAAATCATTCTACTAAATCCTGCTACAAATAGATAGGAAGACTTATAGAATGATTTAATAGGAAAATTTAGTATTTTTTCTTAAAAATATTTTGTTTGTTGACAAAAAAAAATTTTGTTGAATACTTTTTATTTTAGTTTTAGAAAATGAAACCCATATCTTCAGTATATAAACAACAACAAAAAGTTCTTGTGGCAGCGTTCTGCTGGGTGGTAAATTTGCGATGCCACGGTGGTTGGACAATAATAAGCTGGTAAACTATGGTTGACGGTCATGGCAATGCAAAATTGCAAATACAGAAAACGAGGGTTGTAATATTGAAATGAAGGTACTCTCTGGTGGCTTCAAATGGGAAAAAAATAGCAGCTTGAGACTTTACTGCAAAGTGTAAACCAATAGAGCATTTTCTAACTAAACAACTTGCATCTGAAAATTCATCAATAAACAAAATCAACTTCTTTTCATGTATTGCAAATAGAGAAAATCCCCAGCCATTTTTGAGTGTTGTTGAAATCGTTTTGTGACCCTAATTGTGTTGGAAGATTAAAATGGACTGAATTTTGCGTAGACCAGCATTGCTTACACTGTCCCAAACTTCTACTCCAAACCTTCCACACTTAATGCTGTGGGGGAATATTCTTAGGTAGACAATATGTCCAACCCTTAGTTCACAGTTGGCAAAAGATAACCACAAATAACTTGAACAAACCAAAAGGTGATTGTCCTCCCAATCAGTAATAATTCAAGACGTGACACAGCAATGGCAGAAGACACCAAACCTATGCCAAAGACGTCAAAAAAACCAAATCACAGGCGATTCATCCGTGCCTGAATGTACCACAAAAGAAGCAAGGTCAACCACCTTGAAGATTAGTTTAGAGTACAAACCAAAACAAGCAAAATAGCATAGCATCAGTCTAGGGGCAGGTTCACATCTCAATCTGAGTTTGGTTGTTTGTGCTGCATTTTATTACAAACCTGACAACAAAAAAGAACACACTAAAGTGACCAATGAGGAGATTCATAGGTCCTAGAGTGTTCTACATCCATATAATGCCTCCTTCCCTGTTGGGACAGATCAAGCTCAACAGGAATTTGGCAATTGGGAGGCTGCGAAAATTGACCCAGACCGAGATCAGGAACAACCTCTTGTGAACAGTTGTCGGGATCAATGCCTTTGAAACACCAAGAGGTGTTCGGAAGTTGATGAATTGCTGCACCATGAGATGATGAAGCAAGTTGTGTCATGGGTGTCCCACTAAAATTTAACATGTTATTCAGCCCAAGACTTGGTTCTGTGTTTATAGAACCCCATGATTGACTTGACAGAAGAGAGAGAGCACAGCTTGAGTCTGTCACTCCAGTGTAACTTCCCCCCGGAGGATGTCCAGGACCAGGGAAGCTTGTCCCACCCGCTGAACCTTGCAAGAAAAGTTCAGATGGTGTCTCCGAGCTACCCTGCCAGCTAAGTGTTGTGGTTTGATTTCCAGGAACTAGCTCGGATGAACTTGGAGTTGAAAGTGAATTTCTCAGACGAAGCTTTGGATATGACGCAAATTCCATCAGTAAGCTGCCACCTTTGCCAGTATTATCTGTCAATAAAAGTGCCAAACATTTGAAAATTGTATTATACGTCAAGAATAGCGCATGCTGAAACTACCGATGCTTCACTATGGAAAAATTAAGTGGAGATTTGAAATTGACTATTTTAGTGATAGTTGCTAACCAAAAATAGATGAAGAAAGTCTGGCATAGCGAGAGGTTAAGAGAGAGCTAGGTGGGGGCTTTCTCCGACGTTCGTTATGGCCAGCTAGTCTCCTGCGGCAACTTCTTTTTCCTTGATCAAACTCAGGAAGCTGATGAAACCTGGGCAAGGCTATGAAACATGATATTAGCTTTTGTAAAATATAAATGCATTAGAGGTGAGCCGAATAAATGCAATCATACCTCCAAGGGAAAAGATAGTAAAAGTCTACAATGCTGGATATATTTGAAGTGTCACTTGTTTCTCATTAAGCATTATTAGGATAATAAGAATAAGTGTTGTAGACTTTTCATATACTACCTAGACTTTTCATATACTACCCATGTATCTGTTTTGTTATTTCTAAATCTCTCTATTCTATTATATAAATACAATTCTCTATACACTTAACAGTGTGATGAATAATACAATTACTTTCCTAAAAATGTATTGTTAATAAGCATGAATGCAAATGAGAAGGAATTTCTAACTGGACTTTATTTAGTCATCAACTCACCATTGATAAGATTAACAGAAGTAATTAACAGAAGTAATAATATGCATAAACCAAAGGTATGTTTTCCACAATATGCAGTAATAATCCTCATATCTTGTAGTAATTTATATTACAAGTGAGCATGATCTGCACAGGATGAGAGATAGCATATTGGCAATATAAGATGTTCCTTGAGCCCTGTTTTACAGCAGAGATCCTTAAACATGGTTAAGGAACCTGCTGTGGCTCCATGATACTTATAATTCTGCTTTAATATATTAATATAATAAGACAAATAACACTAATAATTTTATTTTCTCTTTTTTATTGCAAGGAGATAGCATTATTTCAGCGAAATATTAGAATAATGCAAAAGTCATCAAGCTTGAATAGAGGTGATAAGCTACAAAGTAGATTCATTCTTCTAAACAAACAAAAAGATAGATGACTTTTAGTACCACCAATTACAATAGTATCCCAAATGCTGAACCATTAAATTCTTAAAAAATCTTTCCATAATCCTATTGAGTAATATCTACTTTATCATGGTACATTCAGAATAGAGGAGTAATGCTTTCCATTTTCTGATTATTCATTATGGAAGATAGCATGCTTCATAAATAAGGGGGCTACAGATAATAGGATTTCATTCAGAAAACCGTTTTCAAACCAGGATGAGCCAAAAAAAAAAAAAAAGACAAAATAGATTTGTAAGTTGTATTGTTGTAACAGCCCCCAGAAAGAAATTCCAACTCCAAACAACTGGGTATAGTACAGAAACCACTTTCACAGACTGATAGACCATATTCTTTCAACAAATGTTATGGTCAAAATTTTAATTATGAAAGCCATGCCCCTCCAAAACACATGCTTGTTAGTAATATTTTAACATTGAACACCCTCCTAAAATGCTCATTAGTATCTTCTAGCACCAGAGAATCAAATTAAAAAGGAAAGAAGTGAGAAACAGCTTGAGCCATAAAACCGAACAGAGATGAATAATTTCCAAAAAATTGACCTGGATTTCCTTATCCAGCAGTACCAGTCATGCCATTCTCAATAAGATGTTAACAAGACAACTATAAGGAAAGAATAACATTAACATGAGTTAAGATTAGGTGGCATTACATGACTAGTGTGCTACACATGGGAAAGCACACTTCTCCATGCAAGGAACCTACATGAATAATCAGACTATCTATCTGCTCAAGGTATATAAAGTCTCATATCACTAACAATCAAGAACTGCTTTATGGATGACTAGATAATGGCAGGATGGAGCCTCTCTCACGCTCCCATTAGCAGATAACTATCATTATGGTAATAATCCACACCTTAAGAGTTAAGATCCCTTAGGTTCATTCAAAGCAAGAAGGTGATGCTCTTATAGTACAAATGATATGCTTTCGCATGATAAAAACTATACTGAATAGATGGATTTATCTCATCACATATGATGGACGTTCACATTCTCAGGTATCCGTGTGACTATTTTACAATATCAAATGTTTGAATTAGTAGTTCATGTCACAACCGCATTTTTATGGCCTTTTAAATCCTTAACAGTCCTGCATTATTGCTTCATGATATCTCACCAAGTTGTCATATAGAGCACGAGGCTCACCATCCTAAAGCAGAAGTATGTGATAAAGCAACTCAAAAATATAATAAAAAGAAAAAAAAAACAACTATTATCTAAAACTCCATGCATCAGCAGCTAAATTGATCAAATACATAAATGTGGATGAGCCCCAGAATATAAATCTCATGTTTTGTAGCAAGATCATATTTGGAAAATAATTCTCTTTTTTAATTCTCTTTTTCAAAGACTCTATCAGCAAGCTGCCAAAGAAAAAAGATAAAACAATCATTCATCCAAAATAATTTAAGCCAAACACGTGTGAAGTATCTGGATCACTAAAATAACAATATGAACGCACATTTGGTGGCCCGTAGCCCCAACCCCACAAAAGCAAGAAGAAAACAACAGAGTCACGTTATTTTCAGACCATAAGTTCCATCCCAACTTCAAACTTTTTCCGTACAAACTATGTCATTATTTTAATCCCTAACAACACACCCGGAGTGCAAGAATCAATTCGCTGAAAAGAAAACCAATATTTCACTTGCTTTATCAAACAGCCATTCAGATAAGCACTTCAAACCAAAAGCAGGAAAAAGCAAAGTACACCGAACACAGTCACCCAAATCAATAACTGTAACAAAAGATCTGTAGAACAGACACAAAGAATCACACACAAAAATTAGACAAAACAAAAGCAAAATCACGATTAAGAAAGCAAAACAATGTAATCAATCAAGCAAAACCGAGTAACAAAACTATAGCTGCACCGACAAAATAGGAAGAGGCCTACACTATGGCCAGCTAAAACTGTAAAATATGGGAATAAAAGTGAATTAAAATATAATATCCATTGTACTAAAGTCAACTGTTGAGAAATCATATTAATAGTATGTTTTTACTGAAAATCATTGTCAAAGTGAAATTCTAGCATTAAATGCTACCATTTTTTAATGAACACTTTGTATTTTTGGGCTGTTGAACTTGTACACATTGGATACTTAGCGGAACCCTAGGGAAACCAATTATGGTTAAAAAAAAATAGGAGTAGTAGTTGGAGAAGAAGAAGAAAAAGGGATTTTGTGTTGACCTACTACACTGTTGACAAAACCGTTGTTGAAGACCAGCGACAATGACAGTTGGCGATTTGGAGTGCATGCTACAGACTTTGTGCCGAGAATAGTAAGCTTTTGCATCGCTCAGATCTACTCTGCAACCCTCAACTTGACACCTCGGAGGCTGAGCCGGTTGAACCGAACCGCCTCTTCCTTTCTTCGAACCGGAAGAAGACGAAGAAGGAAGAGCGACGACGGAGCTGGTAGGAGTTGCGAGACCGACATCCTCGAAGTAGATTTTTCGGCCGAATTTCAAGGCATTGAGGGAGTCAGAGGTGGAAGAGCTGGGCGGCGAGGAAGGTGGTTTGGTGGCGCGACCAGAACCCATCGGAGGAGTATGGTGGCTACAGAGTGGAAGTAGAAGAGTCCATTGATTAAGCGAAGAGAGAGAGAGAGAAGTTGTTGAGAATGAGATCAATGGAGTGGTGATGGGAGAGAGAGAGTAAAGTGGAAGAGAGAAGAGGAAGAGGATGGAAAAGGAGAGAGGTGAGGATGGGCCATAGTGGCAGAGTGTGGTACACTGAGAGGAGAGAGTGTAGTGTCAGGGAGAGAACCAAACCAATCGCCTCTTCTACACCTTGTGTGTCCAAAACCAAAAATAATGGAGCTAAGGTAGACGTGTAAAGCCTTCGAACAACAAACATATTAGAATACATCTTTTATTTTTGACTAACGATATATAGTGTCCTAAGGGCACTATATAAGAAGTCAAATGTAGTAATAAAATATTAAAATGTGTAGTTTTTTGTATTTTCGAGAGACGGAACAATGTGTTCTTATGATTATTTTTCTAATTCTAGTAACTTTAACTAGTGTCCTTAGAGCACTATATATCAAGACCCTTTATTTTTTTCTCTATTCTACGTTAGAGTAATGTTATATCTTCTTAAAAAAAAATTTTGTTTATTTTCTTATCATCTTATAAAGTATGAAATTAAATGTATTTTTAATTTTAAAACTAAAAAAAACATTAAAAATATTCTTTAACGAGTAAGTGAGAGGATTTACAAGAACATAGTAAAAAGATTAAGAATTACTCTTCCACAATACGCGTCTCTTTAGTGAAATAAATTTAAAATTAATATATTTTGGTCCTACATATCACATGCTTATTTTTTTAATAGGTTAAATAAAATGTTAAGTTATTAACTACAAAGAATATAATAGGTAAGTTTATAATTATAACTTGACAAAATGACATTTTTGGTCCCTTAACTTTTTGAATAGATTCACTTTGGTCCCTTAACTTTTTTTTTGACTCATTTTGGTCCCTTAACTTCTATGTTTGGTTCGTTTTGGTCCCTGACGTTAAGTCTGTCAAGGATATTAACAAATCTGTCTTACATGGCTCCTACGTGGCACTAACTCCGTGATAACTTGATAGATGAGGCCTTAGTTAGTCTGAACGATGTCGCTTAGGGATGAATGAGAGATACACAAGCTTGAAGTTGAGTAACGTGTGAGAGAATCCAAAACGTTACCACCTGAGAAACTGTGTGCATTTGGCTAGGTTTGTGCTTCAATCTGAGTCTGAAGCAAAAAATTTGGAAGGGCATTGAGTAATCGAAGGAGTGCAACTCAAAATCTCGCGACAGGGACCAAAACAAACCAAACATAAAAGTTAAGGGACCAAAATGAGTCAAAAAAAAGTTAAGGGACCAAAGTGAATCTGCTCAAAGAGTTAAGGGATCAAAAATGTCATTTTGCCATATAACAACAACTTTTACTTCATGAAATAGGGTGCACATACCCAAGAACAGGAAAAAGAAGAGAAAAAGAATGTACTGAATGAGAACTTCTTAATATCTTGAAGATGGATTATATCAAGTTAAGTTTATAAGAGGTTACAAAATTATATTTATAGAGAGAACACCTATGCTATGAATGGCTAGTTTAATCAACAATGAGGAAAATAAACGCATAAAAGGTGCTAACAACTAACTACTTGAAAGAAGCTTTTAACTACCTAGTGAAAATAGTATTGAGGAGAATACAAGAACATATTAATTTTACAGCCCTCTCAAGTTAGAATGCTAATATTAATATTTTCAAGTTTGGATTCAAGATCCTTGAATGGTCCAGTTATAAGAGGCTTAGTCATAATATCTGTTATGTGCATCTAACTCAAAATGGGCATCAGATGAACTACACCTTTCTGAATCCTGACACAAACAAGGTGACAATTTAGTTCTATGTACTTTGTTCTTTCGTGAAAAACTGGATTATTTGCTATGTGAATAGTTGACAAGTTGTCCAATATATAACCACTAGTTCCTTATGTTTGATGTGAAAATCTCTTAGTATCTGTAGAAGCCATTGAGCTTCACAAGATGTAAGGTTGAGGAATCGATATTCTAACTCGGTTGAGGACCTAGATGGAGTTGTTTGTTTCTTGCTTTTCCATGATATCAAGGAGATTTCTAGGTAGAAACAGTACCATGTGACTGATCTTCTATTGTCTGGCTAAGTAACCTAATTTGCATCAGAAAATTCTCTTAGGAGTCCATCAGAATATGCTCTAAACAGAATTCCTTTTCATGGTGATTTCTTTAGAAACTTTAGAACTCTCTTGGCCACTTGTAGGTGTATGTTTGTTAGATGATGCATAAATTGACTAAGGTTCCCAACTGCAAATCTTATTTCAGGTTAGGTCTGAGTTAGATATATGATGACGGATAATTATTAAATTATTTTGTGGTTAATTTGAATATATTTTAAATGATATTATGTTTATCTTTTAATTAAATTCCCCTAAATTTATTAAATTCAATACTTATCTTAATTTGAGAGAGAATTTGTTGATTTGAGTTTCATCCTTATCTTGTGAATTGATTTAGATAAGATTTGATCCCTAAATTATTGGATTGCAGGTCAATAGATAAAAGCACAGAAGATAAGGGTGAACAAAAAGGAAAAAATATCTGAAGCAACCTTATCTAATATTATTTTATCTTATTTTGAGCAAAGATAACCACTAGGGATCTCTATAAAAGGCCTCATTCACTAACAGCTAAAGCAGTCTGAGTAGAGAAGTTGAGAATTCTAGAGATAGAAATAGTGTAAAGAGAGATCTTGTGTAACTTTCATCTATGAATTCAATTGTTTCTCAATTCAAGATGGTAGCTTAGATTCCTATTCTTGGATTTGGACGTGGCTAGCACTGTAATCATTCAAACTCTGTTGTTTCTTTCTATATTAATTGGATTGTTTCTCTTTATCTGTTTTTGAGTTTAAAGCTTAATAATCTTTCTTCTCTTTCTTCTAACCTTTTCAATTAAATGAGAATTTGATTTAAAAGGAGGTTCTGATAAAGGATTTTCATAAAGCAATAACCTAGAGATAGGTATTGATTTATGAACCGTTTATTTAGAAGTTTTGCTTATTGCGTGATTGAATTCACATATTTTTAAGAGATTGGAATATGTATTTTCATTATCACAGAATCTTACAGAATGAGAAATCTTCTGTAAGTGAAAATTTTACCTTACGGTCTTTCGAATAATATAGAAATTAACAGAGAGGAAGAGATCGTTACAGTGCGCAGCAAGTTCAAATCCAAGTATTTATTAAAATTATTTTAAACTCCTTTTACATTACGAGCATTCGTTTCATAATTCAATTCAATCCAAAACCTTTCGAAAACTTCGCCCAAGGTCTTATATTGGCACTAAATTGTTCTGTGGTTGCTCCTTGAGAACAATAATCTGTTTTTCCACTATACTGAAACGAGTTAGTATTTTAGTTCTCTAAAATACTTAACAATATATTAGCTTTCTTATGAGTTTTATGAATATATTAGGTTCTGTGAGAGCTTCTCCTGATCTTTTGTTTAATCTCAGATGATGGTCCATATGGCAGGTACAAGGTTTAGTATCTTCTAGCTTGTGTTTCTTTAGGAGATCCATAGTATATTTTCTCTGGCTAAGGTTGATTCCTTATTTTGAACTTGTTATCTCTATGCCAAGGAAGTATCTAGGTTCTCTAAGATCCTTGATTGAGAATTCTTGGTCAAGCATGTTCTTCATGTTGTTGGTCTCTTCTTCATCATTACTTGCCAATAAAACATCATCAACATAAACTAAGAGATTTGTGAAACTAGTTAAGTTCCTTTTTGTAAATAGAGAGTGGTCAGATTTAGATTGTTTGTATCCCACAGAAACAGGGAAGTTAGTTAGCTTTATGTTCCATTCTCTGGTGGCTTGTTTGAGCCCATATATGAATTTTTCAAGTTTGCAAACAAGATAATTGTCATGAATATTGAGTCCTTATAGACGATTCATGTACACATTCTCTCTAAGATTCCCATGTAAGATGGCAGTGTTAACATCCAATTGGTGAAGATGCCAATTGGATGAGGCTACAAGGGCTAAGATAACTCTAACAATGGTCGAGGTCGAGGTCTTGTTTTTTTTCAAGAGCTTTTAGTTTCTCTTAGACAACATTCCTCCAACATTTATACTGTATAGCCTCCTCAAAGCTTTTAAGTTCTCTATCACTATGAACTATAAAGCAAAAATGCTTGTAATCATGTAGAAATGAATCAAAACACACAAAATTGCATAAATTCTGTTCAGAAGTTTGTAGTTTAGAGATTGCCCTTTTTGGATGGTCTGGCTCCATGCTCCAATAGAAAGAAAAATCAAAATCTCATAGATGTGATGGTGCCCTTTTTTCTTTTTTTGATCTTCTTGGTCCATCTCTATCTTCTGTGTAGAAGCATAACGGAGGCATCCAAAAGTTTTAAAGTAATTGATATCAGGAACTTCATCATACTAAAGATGATAAGGAGATTTGTTATTTAGGGCAACACTAGGTATCATGTTTATGATGTAAGTAGAATGAGCAAAAACATGAGCCCAAAATAGTTTAGGAATACCAAACTGGTAAATGAGGGCTCTAACCATGGAGATGATGTGTTGATGCCTTCTCTCTGCTCTTCCATTCTACTGAGGGCATTCAACACATGATCTTTGATGTTCAATGCCTTTGGAAGAATAGAAACCTACAAGAAGAAACTCAGGGCCATTGTTAGTTCAGATTTTCTTAATTTTAATGTTAAATTGGATTTCTACAAGACTATTGAAAGACTTTACAAGGTTCCCAGTTTCCGATTTGGTTTTCATAAAATATATCCACATGTGTCTAGTGTGATCATCAACAATAATTAAGAAGTATTTATATCATAGCAAAGATAGACAGATATGGGTCCCTAAATGTCCATATGGACAAGATCAAAGACCCTTTTAGCATTAGATTCACTAGTAGGATAAGGCATTTTCCCTTGTCTAGCAAAATGACATATATCACATGGTGGCTTATTATTGTCAAAATGTATCGCAGGAAAGTATTATTTTAGAACATCATATATGCTCAGAGGAGGATGACCCAACCTCATATGCTAAATGTCATCATTACATTGTACAATAGAACTAGCAACATGATTTGAAATGAGTTGAGGAGTAGGCATAAAACTATAAAGGTCATTCATTATTTCAGCAATATCAGTCTTCCTCAAAGAAACCATTTCATGCATAACATGATTGTTTTTAGAAAAGGTTAAATACAGAGATTAAATTCAAATCAGGAACAAATAACACATCATTCAACTGAATGTTGTTGTTGAGCATAATAGTTCCAGCAACAATGGCATTTGTGTGATCACCATTAGGCAATCGAATAGATATAAGTCTTATCTTCCTAAATGATTGAAAATATGACAGGGTTTTATAGACATCGTCTGTGCGTGGCATCTATGTCTAAAGTCCATTTCATAGTGATTTGTTCATTATTTAGCACAAGGAAATACACCATTTTAATCTAGAAATATCGTCTCCAACGAATCTGGAGTTCTAGTCATAAACCTAAACCAACGAGCAAAAGAGTACCACAAATTCTGCACTACCCTGCGATGCAAAAATAGATGTTGCACATCCTCCCCACTATCTCCACAGGGGCGGCTCAAGCACTAGTGAGGCCTAAAGCAAACTTAATAAATGGAGCCTTTTGTTCACTAATAAAAATAGTTTATTAAAATTATCATAATTTTATTTGAAATTTATTTTTCGGGCTTTTAATGATGCAAAATTATCAATTAAATTGTCGTAATTAAGTTCATTTAACATTTCTTTTTCAATAGATAATAAGGCTAATCCATTTAGTCTTTGTTGAGACATTGTTGATTTTAAGTAACTTTTTATTATTTTTAACTTTGAAAAACTTCTTTCAGCTGACGCTACTGATACTGGAATTGTTAACATTATTCTATAAGTTATATATGCATTTGGAAAAGAATTTATTCTTTTTATGTAATTAAGAATGTCAATTGGTTTATCATTTTTCAATCTTATAATTTCCTTTAAAATATTTAATTCTGAAAATAAATCTAATCCATCAATGTCCAACAAATTATCATGTTTCAAAGATTTTTCAAGGTTTAAGCATTTTTCTTTCAAAAATGTACAATCTAGTGACTTCAATTTTTTAACACTAAATAAAAAACCAAAAATATCTTCATATATTTTAAATTGTTCAAATCTACTTTGAAGTGTGGTGATTACTTATAATATATTATATATAATTAGAATTTATTTATTTATTTATTTATATAATAAATTTTGTAGAGTATATTAGTAATAAAAAAAAATTTGAGAGCCTTTTTTTTGGGGGCCTAAAGGCCTTGCTTGGGCTGCTTGGCCCTTAAGCCAGCCCTGTATCTCCATACAGCCCACAACGCATATCATGCAAAATAATTCCACATTATATAAAATTTAGCTTCACAAAGATAGCATTTTAAAGGACCGCTACGCAAACACTAAACATTTTTTAGGAGCTTTACATCTCAAAAGTTTCTACAATGCCAGAGCCACATCAGCAAATATTTTGGATGTCATTTTATACACTTTTCACTTGCAAATATGCATTCTTCACCAAGAAAGGCTCAGAACAATCCCTCGTCCAACTCCACGCATCTAGCTCATCAATTTGACACTGAACACCATCTAACAAGTCATACAACAGTCTCTCTCGCTATATCCTGCTCCCACCCATACAATTGCAGCCTCCAAATAATACTCCACTTCCAATTATCCTCTTCCATAAAATCATTATGTTGTACTAGTGATTTGGGGTCCAAAGCCACAACATGCAAACAAGGGAAAACATCTTTCAAGCGCAAACCCCTTAACTATTTATCCTCCCAAAACAATGCGGTGCTACCATCACCTTTCCTCCGTAGAATATTACTATCTAGCCAATGCTCACATTGATGAATAATGAAAATCAAATCCTTCCACCAAATTGAAGTTTTATAATCAACTACCTCTGAGTTTAAAAAAGCATGAAAGCCAGCATATCTTGCATGTAATGATAATATTATACGATGAATAAAATAAAAATATTCGTGTAACTATTATTAAGTTCTAGACTTTTAATATAAGGATTTTTTTTCACAGGTTAAGAAAAATTAAGAAAGTTTTTTTTGAAAAAATAAAAAATTAATGAGAATGTGTTTAACATACAATTAATTATATTTTTTTTTTTATCTTTAGTTTCTTAACTTGTACAATATTGCACAAGGTTAAAAAAACTTTAATATAATGTAATACTTTTTAAACTATTGTATTAATTGTTCGGTGTTGTATCATATTGATATTAAATGTAATGAATAATAGAAATGAGTAGTCATAATTATAAATAAATTTGTTACATTCACAGATTATTTATCAGGTTGAGGAATTTAGATTGAGTTATTTTTTTCAGAGTATCTAACTCAGTTATATGAATGTCTTACTATAGTATTTTGTAGCTTTTATTACCTTTATATAATAAATTATCATTTCTAACAAAAAAAAACTGTATTAATTTTATAATTATTATTATTATTCAAAAAAGTTATTGTTATTATCTTCACTGAAATTTTATTTAATATTTATTATTAAGAAAAATTCGTCCCCTCCCTTACTCTCGTTCTAGATCCGTCATAGATCTCTATGATTGTAATATTAATATACAATAAATATTATGTTATTTTTTTATTTCTTAACTTTTACAATATCAACAAACTAAAAATATTCTTATATTATAATTGAAACATGTGTACAACAAGATTAGAGTTTGTTATATCTTCTTAGTAATCTTATTATTTATTTTTTATTATTTTAAAAGATAAATATTAATTAAAAATTAAAACACTTCCTATCATGTACCAAAAAAAATACACTTCCTATCATAAAAACATTATTTGCATTAAAAATATTTTTTTAATAGGTAAGTAAAAAAAATTGTAATAATATAAAGTAGAAGAATTTAAAATTTTTCATTAAAAAATCTAAGCCTTGGAGTTCGAACTCACTTTTTAAACCAACGTCTTCCACCTTAACGGCTACGTTTGTTTAATAAGATAATCTCTTTGTTTATACCCCATGTTTAGATGTTTAGAAGAGAAAAAAATATATGAATAATTATGTAATTTTTATTATTGTTTTGTTTAACAGAAATTGAAGAAAAAATAATATTAAAATTTTTCCTTTTTATCTCTTTTCTCTCATCATACTTTTTCGGTGGATTGTACCATACACCAATAAAAAATATGAATTACATGCTGTTTCAAATTAAGTGTATTATTTCGTACACCTTTTGTTTATTTATATTTGTTATTTATTAAGTTTTTTTAATCCGTTATAGGTGGATTTTAACATTCACCAATTTTAAAGTAGTGTATCATACACAAGTCATAAAATTATATTTAATTGATTATAACCCGTTTAAAAGAAAAAAAAACAAAGAGGTATGCATACACACAAAATACATAATTTATTATTATATTAAACATTTTCGATTGAATTCGATATACATATTTTTTATATGGTGTATCATACACCACTTAAGAAGTGATGTATGATAGAAGAAACCTAATTTTTCTTTTTCTTTTTTTTGTCTTATTTTCTTTTGTTTAATTTTTTGTTTTATTCGTTGTGTACAAAAAAAACTACGGTACGGTTCCTTTCGGTTATTTACATGCTTATTTAATTTTTCATTATTAATCAGTGGTTTAGTGCTACATAGGTGTGTCTTCAAATTTCAGGTTGCTGCGCTCCACCATATGCACTTTCCTTGCCTCTTGCAATATGAAGAAGAAAAAAAAAGCGATTTGTTTTAGAAAAATTAAATAAAATTTTATACACAAAATATATTATATATATCCACAATGAATGGATCATACACTTCCTTTTAGGTTGTTCTATTAGTATTTCCTCCGGTCTTATTTATAAGACGTTTTCAATCGAATTACACAGACCAAAAAAAATAGTTGAGTTTAGTTAACTTTATTGATTTTTCTCAAAAAGTGTATGAAATATCATTTTTGTCCTTCATTGAACAATGTGTTAACCAATTACAATTAAGGAGTTAAAATAGTTGATGCATTTAATGAGGGTATAAATGAAAAGAAGCAATAAATGCATCATAGAAACTACAAAATGTTTTATAAAAAGAACCATAAAAACTTTTTAAATGGTGTCTTATAAATAGGACCAGAGGGAGTAATACTTATGCAACAAGAAGCTCAGAATGAGAGAGAGCATTATAAATTTTTCATATCTCTTTTCAAATTATTTCAGTTGAAATTAAACTCATACGAAGTAGTTATCAAATGTATAAAATTATGCTTTATTCCACTACCTTAGTGAAATTCACATTAGTTGATAATTAAGTCAATCCTTAGTGAAATGGTACTAGATTCGCAAGCCTTGAGAATGTATTAAGATTTAAGTACATAATGAGAGCCCAACCCAAAAGACTAGTCCATTAGGTAGGAGAGCAACCTCAATGCTTAAGTACCATGTTGAGTTTCTTATTCTACTCAATATGAGACTCTTAACATTGCCGCCCCCTTTACTGACTCGGTGGTAGCCCTTTTCCAATCCAACCTATAAGTAGGTCTTTCCATAAAAAGAAAGCATCAATTGTTAGAACTTAAGCACACGAGGAGAACTCAACCCAAAAGACTAGTCGATTAGGTGGAAGAGTATCAAGGCTTAAGTACCACATTAAATTTTCTATTCTACTCAATGTGGGACTCTTAACAAAATGTGTACAAAAATACTCCATAAGAAAGTTTTTTAGTTTGATTCTTTTAAAAGCATTTATTGAAAGAGATGTTTATTCATGTCGCTTGAACCTCCCACACTATGAAATTCTCTCCTTACGATTTTAATTTTTTTAAAAAATAGTTATAAGTCAACTTCAACCCAATAATAAGAGTATATTAAAAGTGTGTTAAAAAAATGTGTTTAATAATTTTTGTGGGCTAAAATATAATATAGTTTTAGTTCTTAGGGAATCGTGAGATTTAACCACTATGGTATCTATGTGTGAACCTAATTTTGTAGTAGTAGGGATTCAGCCCTATATATGTGATCAAAGTTGTCCAAACAACAATGAAGAGAATCTAGATAGGCTCTTCTTGCCTTGACAAGAGCATTTAGCTTACGTCAATCTATTGGTCTAATTACTAGTGTTACCAATCTAAAAACATACTCCCTCTAGTCCTTATTATAAGACATAAGTACTTAAATTACGTATATTAATATAGATAGTTGGTTGCATTAATTTTCTTAAAAAGTGTGATGATATATCAATTTTACCCTTCCTTAAATAATGTGTTTAGTGGTTGGTATAATAAAGTTAAGGCATTTAATAGGGGCAAATAAGAAAAATAACCATAAATACTTTATGGGATTTATACAATGCCTTATAAAAAGGACCACAAAATCCTTCCAAAATGTGTCTTATAATAAGGACTAGAGAGAGTAATATAATAACTTTCCAAAACAGTCCCCTAATCCAAAAAAATAAAAATGATAGGTTAACATTTGTGTTGGAAAAAATAAAAAATGTGTTGACTAGGTAGGTGGATGGGTGGGTGAGATTACGGAAGAACATGATCGTTTCAATTAAAGGAGCAAACTGGCAAAAAAAAAAAAAATTATGGAAGAAAAAGCTTCCTTAATCAACATGCATTTTCTATTGTGTGTGTGGATATACTAAATAACATGCATTTGACATGATGCATTTCTATTAACTTAAATTGATGCAAATTAATGTATCCAACACATGTGCTTTTTTAAGGTGTTCTATATTGTTCGTGGACTAAGTATTTTTTTAAAAAATTTTCAATTTAAGTGAAACCATCGCTCATATTTAATGTTAGAAATAAGTCTCACATCGTCTATCTCATTCTTAGTGGTGTGATTTAAATCCTGTTGGGCTACTCTTTATATTGTCAATTGATTTTGTGATGAAACCTTAACATAGCATCAGAGCCAGAGCCCAACATTTAGCCTGTTCCGCTAGGCTCCCGATTTATATAGGTCTCTGATACCCTTCGTCTGACCTGGCAAGAATAAATCCCACAACACGGTGCATCTCATATATAACTGAAAGCGGTTGAGATTAAATGTAATATGTTAACATTTGAATTTGTAAATTAGGACAAATATGTTAACATTTGATACTTTCAGTCTCACATGTATGCATTTTTTTCTCTTTTTATTCTTAAGTTTGGAATTAACAAGAATTAACCCGAATTGTAAATTAATTGTCTATAAATAGTGATGTGCAACCATAATTTTTCGCAAAACATGAAGGAAACTTAGATAACAAAGTGAAAGGAAATGATGATACAAATTGATGAGATCTGCAAACTAAAATAAAAACACAAAAATCAAATCATATCTAAAAAATGAAAACCTTAAAACGAAAATCAAGATAGGATAAACAAACATTAAATCAAAACTTATATCATAAAACAAAAAACAATTTTAAAATTTTAGGTTCAGAAAATGAAGAATAAAGATAAAGAAGATGAAGCAACAAAAACAGAAGACGAGAAGAACGCGAAGCCCATAATTCGGAAGTTCGAGGTCGATTAGAGAAGAAACTCCAGCTTCCATGTCTTGGATCTTACATGGCCGCAAGAGACAATTTCGATCTAGTGTTTCTCATATCTTGGAATTAGACTTCCTACTTTAAACCTTGTTCGAATTTGTTTCTATAGCCAATCAATTTCGCAATGAAATCAGAAGAATAGACGGTGGAGCTAAGCTTGCAGAAGATAGACACTGAGGAGTGGTTGATTAGAGAGAGGCAAATTTCAAAACATGAGATAGACAGAGCGCTGACCTTTAGATTTGAGAAAACGCCTTCCAATCAACTTCTCTCACAACAAAGAGAGCTTGTTCGCTACGGATGAAACACTTGTGAGTCTTGGAAAATGTCATTGTTCACAGCCCTTCATAGTCGTTTGCGGTGGACTCAATAGCGTGTTTGCAAAGTCGCAATCTTTGGCTTCGAATGGTGAGTTTAGGGGCTAAACACACATATTTGGTGTCTATATGGTTGGTAAAACTCTTAACTTAGATGAAAAAATACATAAATATCAACATGTTCCACAAAGAAGAACGATCAATTTGTAAATATCTTATAACGATAAGGGGTCTCCTTAACAAGTTTCATCCACACCCTAACAATATTTCATGTTTGGTTTACCGTAGTCTAGTGACAAAATAGACCACCCTAAAATCGACCCGACAAAACACACATTCAAGGGACTTCCAATGTGATATTTATTATTTAATAACTAATATAACCAATAATGTAATTTTCAGGGGCCATTTACTCTTGAGAGAAGTAATCCATTAAGTGAAGGCTTGAGTTTAGCAGCATGCAATTAGTGTGAATCTTAATTGGCATTGAAAAATTCATCTTCACAGTCACTGTATTTTATCACAAACATGCATGTCAAAGTAAACAAATCTATCAACAGAAACTTTGAAAGGGAAAGAAGAAATGGACATACAAAAACTCATGACAAAATAATATCTACAAAATCCCATTGTTTCTTTCAGTAATAGTGTCTTTACTCTTCATAGAAGACTCAAGAAACATTCTGCACTATGAATCCTCAAAATCAAAATCCATTTTCCAGAAACAGCATATGAAATTTAGAAAACCAAAAAGAATAATAACAAGCAACCATGACAAGTCTTATATAATCAAACAAACTCTCTCTTTCTTGTGATACCGCATACCGAGTGGCTTGAAGTTATCAATCACTTGCAGTCTACTCCAGCCTCAGCGGCTCGGCGAGGCTTGTTTTTACGCCGGCTCCCATTCTGTCGAAATCCACTACACTTCACCGAATCATCGGTGCTTGTCTTTTCTCGGACACCGTTTTCCTCTTTCATTGGATCTGTCTTCTGTTTAACATGTGCAGACCTCTTTCTTTTTCTTTTATTAACAGTGATGACTTGAGTTTTCAAATCATTGCTGGAAACATTCTCTTTTACATTCTCTTCATCTTTCTCTATCTTTTCGGTTACTTCTGTTTCTTCGATGTCATCCGTCAGTGGCTTTAGAGGTCTTCCTCTTCTTCGAAAAGAGGGAGCTTTATCCTCTTCGCCACTTGCAGGATCCTCAGCTATAACAGATTGCTTCTTCCCTTTCCCTCTCCCTCTACCCATTGTCAAAGTACTCTGTTCAAAAAATGTATGCTAAATATCTCTACAGGAAATCTGCACATACATAAAAAATAACTGAATGACAATGAAAGATATCAAATTGACATAAATAATAAGGATTAAAAGATGATAGGTACTCAAAGCAGAAAATTAATTTTGAATTTTTCAGTGATGCTACATGCAAACCACTTCTTCAACACTTCCTCTTAGATGAAATTCCTAATTGTATTGGTGTGTGTACATCACGAGTATCCTCTAGCCAACAATTGAAGACTAATCCCTTTGCGGCGTTAAGATCATCAAGTGCAATTTTTCATTTTTAACTATCACTTGCATCAATTATTAGTTTATACTAAACAACAGGTAGTAACAGAATTCAAGTATGCAATTATAATTTCTCTTCAGTTTGAAGTAATAAATGAAGAATACATCAGTTGAAATTTTGATGTGAATCAAAAACAAGAACTTCAACATATTTTGTTACAAATGCTCAGTCTTTGAGATGGAAAACATAAGAAGATTTAAACAATGCTGATTAATAAAAGAGACTTAAAACAATTCTGATAAAAATAAAAATGAAAAGGAGATTTGAACATTTAGAAAAATTATTGAAGGGGAAGGTTTCTGTTGTCTATAATCAGAAACAACATGCACTGAACTTGCTTCCTACTATTTCTAAAAATCTGAGCAACCAATCAAAATCTCATTTCATATCATTCTCTTTAGGAACCAATTGAATCACATCACAGATCACCTAATCGTAACCAAAACAAATGAAGCCCACTTCAAATTTCAGCAAAAAGTTGAAGTGAAACCCAAAATATAATAATACTCAATTTCAATTATAAGAAACCAAAGAAAGAGTATAGCAACACAGATTATAATGATTTTTTTCAAAGCGTAAATTCGATCTAGCACAAACCCAATAAAAGTACAATTCAAAAATTCCTCTGTTCCAAAACAACAAGAAATCTATACCGAAATAAGAGTTCAAATCCCTTCCCTTGTCTCTATGATGAGGGGAAAAAACAGATTATGATAATGATCAGATACAAAGAAAATTTTAGCAATAACATTGTACAGAGAATTGAGATTGAAGAAGCAAGAGACAGAACAGGAATGAAGCTCACCTCGTATTTTGAATCACCTTTCTGCACATCAAACACAACCCATTTTGCAAAATCAGATTCTATAAATGACAAATCCTAATGAAAGTAGTGATTTTAATGTGAATAGGTTGAAGTATAAGGCATAACAGAGAAGAAGAAAAAGTGATACAAAATTTTGATCAGAGAAAGAGAAAGTGAAGACCCAGATCAGAAAACTGATATGAATGAAGGGGAAAATGAGCTTAAAGATCGAAACTTGATGAGTGAAAATGTAGAACTAGGTTAGAGAGCAGTGACCAGAGAAAGAAAAGAACTAAATTGGAGTGGAAGTAAGAATAAGGAAGATAGCTAGACATAAGGCTTTTTTTTAGTTTTTTTTTATAAAGGGTGATTTTATGGTGATAAGTATTTTTTGCTTATTTATGGTAATGAATATTAATCACGAAAAAAATAGTGTAATTTTGATCTACCATAATTTTGATCGTGCAATTTGTTTCCTCAAATTTTTTTAACGGTCTGATTTTGACTCTAATTTTTAATTATGTAATTTTAATTTTTTAAATTGTGTGATTTTGTTCCTTTGACCATTTTCTATTAAAAATCTAATTGTTAACACGGCGAAGTTAGTTTTAGCTTATTCATGTAAGTTTTGACTCTATGAGCTAGTTTTATCAAACAGAGCCTAAATAGATCCTGTTTAGAAAGACTTATGCGCAACTTATGAAAATAGCTTATGAGTTCCTATAAGCTGTTTTCAGCTTATTTGCATAAGCTTATTGAAGTAGCTTATTAGAATAAGCTATTTTTAGCTTATTCAAGTAAGTTTTACAATTCTTTTTAAAAAAAACTATAATTTAAAAATAACTTATTGTATAATTACTTAATTAAGATGTGCACTCAAACATACCCATAATCAATTTTTATTGTGCAATTTTTGTCACTTAACATTTTTAGTGCTCCATTTTAGTGCTCGATTTGACTACTATAATCGTTAGCTTCTTAGGTGAAGATAAACAAAATGATCGAAATCGTGGCATTGAAAAGAGTTCGAGATAAAAATCATACAATCAAAATTTGATGAATTAAAATCACACAATAATAAAATGAAAAAACTAAAATCATATAATTAAAAATTAAGGAAAAAAATATGCAATTAATAAAATTAAGAAAACAAAAATATAATGTACCAAAAGACAACAAAAATATAATTAAGTCAAATATTAATATAATAAGCACAAACGTAAAAAAACATGATAAAACCTTATAATTTTTTTATTAAAATAAATATTTAATTTATAAAAATAAACACAAAGAAACGGACTCAATACACAAACGGATAAACATTAATAAAGCAAGTATACTTGCTCTTAAAAACAACATTTGCTTAACACTATATCGGATGTGTATTAGTTGTAATAAATAAATTTTTGCAATTTTTGAGAATAAAATTAACTAAATTTAGTTATTTGGATTATAATAATATTTTCATTGTAAAATCCTTCTTATCTTTTCTTTTTTGGGTACATGGAGTTCTTTTTTTCTTTTTATCGGTGAAAATATAAATTTTTGGGTGAATAAAACATTAAAATTTTTGGCTTAATTGCACTTTTAGTCCCCAAACTTTTTCAATTGTGCAATTTTAGTCTCTCAACTTTTAATTGGATGATTTTAGTCCCTCAACTTTTTGAATTGTGCAATTTTGGTCCCCAACTTTTAATTGTGTGATTTTAGTCCCCTAACTTTGTCTATTGTGCGATTTTGGTCCCCCTTGACTTTTTCAAATTGTGCGATTTTCCTCAATTAATCAATCTTTTGTTAAGAAGCTAACCGTTAACACAAACAAACCAATAAAATAAAATGTGTAAAAACAATAAAATCGTGCAATGAAACTCAAAATCGCACTGATGAAAGTTTATTATATGGGTTTGACTGTGTTAACCATTAGCTTCTTAACGAGAAATGGTTAAAAGAATCAAAATCACGCAATTGAAAAAGTTTCGAAATCAAAATTGCACAATTCAAAGTTAGGGGACAAAAATTGCACAATTGACAAAGCTAAGGGACTAAAATAGCATAATTAAAAGTAGGAGGACACAATTGAAAAAGTTGAGGGACCAAAAGTACAATTAAGCCTAAATTTTTTTACCTCTATTTTATAAAATGTTTTTCCATTTTTAAACAAATTATTTAACTGTCCTGTAAGATCAGCATAGTTGGCAAAGATATGTGTAGATGTATAGTACATGGTTCAATCATAATATGATCATTTCCTTGTAAACAAAAAACCAAATATTTAAGTAAATATACTTGCTGTTTTATTATTATTTTTTGAATAAGCAAAATATATTAAAAATGAATACAAGAAGTACTCAACCAAACATATAGAGTTCAGAATGATTAACAAAGAACCAACTGAAAGTAAATTAGCAGCAACACAACCACCACAAGCTACTGCAGTAGCGCAAGACCAACCGAATAAGAAAACTAGAAACAAAAACCAGCATACAGAAACCAACATCAGAATAATCAGCAACACATGCCAATGTAGCAATAGCTACGCACAACAGAACTCCAAGAACTTGAGACAACAAAAGATCCTGACATAATGACCGGAGATGTGCTACCAAATGCTCGAATAGGCCCCTGCGCACAACAGCAAGTATTTCCAAACAAAACCGCTGTTGTACGACGAATTGCATCAGGATCACTTGAGTACTGGAAACAGATTCAAGCAGGCTTTCGGCATACTTTTTCAGTTGTGGAAAGAAAAGTGGCAATTTTTATATGAAGCATTCAGGTAGAGCCATAATCGTAATTTAATCATATTCAAGATCCGATCGTTTCTCAAAATATCATTTCTGAAGATTAGTGCATTGTGTTCCTGCCAGATGGACCATAAAGTCACAAACCAGACATATTGAAATAGCTCTTTCTGCCTTCTATTTCCATTCGTCATTCCCAAAAATTGATGGAAGTGTGTCCGACTACAATTAGATAATACATTAAATGCTTAAATATATTTCAACCAAAAATATGAAGTGTAATCTCCCTTTTTGGGCCTAGGTCCCCTTTCATCAAAAAAAGAAAAAAGAACATGAAGTGTTGATTTCTAAAATTGGTTGACCAAAAAAAATCTAAAATTGAACTGTAATCTCCTCTAGAGTCTAGACCAAACAATAGGTGTAATCTCCCGTTTTTTCTGGACCAGCGAGAAAAAACCGGTAATGTATTTACAAAGTGCAATTTTTTTTTTCCTTCGTTGCAGTTGTAAAGTGCAATTTTAAATAAAAATTGCAAAAGATTACAATTTACTATACTTTTTACAGGTTGATGCAGTGATTAGCAATTTTTTGCTCGAATTTAAAGAAGTGCATTTTGTTTTACTTATTTAAAAAAATAAAATGAATTGTCCCATACACTCGAGCTCTTGACAAAGGCTACATAACTCGCTTATCATTCAGAGCCACCTTTAACGGTTACGAGTATTTGAATATTTTAACTCTTTTTAACTGTAATATGCGATTTTATACCATACTTAAATGTTAATTGTTGTATTTTTTTTAAAGGTTAATTGTAATTTTTAAAACCAACAACTAAATAATAAACCAAGGGTTGGTTTAGCGGTGGAAGGTTCCGCTAAGTTTATAGAAGGGTCAATCCACAGCGCGAGAATCCATATTCACATCTCACCTATGCCAAATTTCCGGGAGTGAACATCCGTCACGTAGCGTAAATATGATTAGTCTCATCCAAAAATTGGAAAAACTCGTGATTATAAAAAAATAAATAAATAATATAAAAACGTTAGGAAAAAGGTCATTATATTTATAATTTTTTAAAATTTAATTACAAATTTTTTATATATCAATAATTAATAATAAGTCAAGCCTAGATATTACTTATGATGATTACAGCTCAATTCCGATTCCTAACATCATTATAGACATCAACAACCGTATATTTTGGAATTTCTAGTTTGTTGGATAAAATTCTCTTCATTATCACAAATCTCTTAACAACAATCATAGATAAGTTTCTCTGTCATGATTGTTTGTTGTCCTTTCTAGAGAATTGTTTTATTTAAAATTATACTAGAATATTTTTCTCCAAAATTAAAGATAAACCCTTATTTTTTTTGGTACATCAGAAAAATAAATAAAAATAAAAATTAAAAAATTAACAAGGAATGGATCTAAAGTGAACCACCCCTACTCTATCAGCCAACAACAAATTAGACAGTTGAGGGATAGGAGAGTGGATTACTGTGAGAGGAAAAGCACCGCCAGATGCAAGCTTCGCGAGGGCATCAGCACAGAAGTTTGATTCTCTATAAGCATGCTCAAACCGACAAATTTAATTGCGAGACGAGAGCTCCTTGATGGATTGGATCAATGCAGCATAAACATGAAATTTTTCGGCACCCAGCTTGACGGTCTCCACTGCAAGGAGCGAGTCAGAGTGTCAAACAACATCACGATAACCAACAGGTAAGGAAAAGACCACGATAGAGGCCGACAAGCTCGGCATGAGAACTCGTGGAATCGCCCAGAGATTCGTAGAAATCAAGAAGCAACTCTCCGCAGTGATTACGGAGGAGGCCGCCAGCCCCTGTTGGACTTGGGTTGCCAATACAACTACCATCGATATTCAACTTCACTTGATTCTCCCTCGGAACGCACCAATGGACTTCTTTCTGCAAGGAAACCTGTGAGATAGAAGTGTTCAACCACTGTAGCAAGCCGGAGGCATCGCTATGAATCGCTGAAATGGTCTCAAAGTTAGACATGATCTTACCACTAATATCAGCTTTATTACGAGCGCACCACACATGTCACCGGAGCAAGCAAACAAGATTCCATTGTCATTCTTCAGGAAGCTAGAAGCCCAAGAAACAACGTTATTATCCAAGAACTGGGCGTCCTCACGAAAAGCAACGTCGCGCCAAATACCTCTCGCATGAGCACAGTCACACAAGCAGTGCAAAATGGTTTCATCAGTCAAGCCACAACGCTGGCACATTGCAGATGCCGAAAGGATCCGGTGGTAGCGAAGCTCATTCGTAGGGAGAAGACCAAGTAAGCAAAACTAAACATAAATGTCATACCCTCAGTAATTGGTTGACGCCAAACCCAAGCAATTTAAGGAGTATAATGTCAAGATTGCCAACGATCTTGGAGTCAAGACACCGCAGAGCGAGAAGAATAATAGCCATAAACATTAGCAGCCCAAATAAGAAGATCGTGTTCAAAAATTTTTACAAGAAAAAGATAGTAATTTTGAAAAAGATAAACATGAAAAATTTATTAAAAAAAGACTAATTTTAAATTTTATCCAAGCATATTAAAATTATAGTGCAAAACATGTACACAATATGAATTAAATTTATAATTATAAATGTCACATGTTGATGGAAATTGAACAATATTTGATGGCCACCTAACAACGGCTTCGTGTGAGTTTTATTTTAAGAAAGAAACTAGACTTAAACCCGTGCAAGGGTGACTATTAACATAAATTTTAAATTGTTTTATTAATATACTATTAAATTTATAAAAAATTAATAACATTTAAAATTAATTAAGTAAATATATATTTTTAATTAATTACCATTAAATCATGTATAAAACATAATGTATTTTAACTTTAATTAATGTAAGATAAGAATGTTATAGACTTATAGTATAATTACAAAAAATACATACAATTTAAGATAAGGATTTTAAAATCTATTGTGAATGAAAAGAATATTTAACTTTATAGTACATTTTTATTAGTTGTCATTATTTTTTTGTCCTAGAAGAATGTCTTTTTATTGAGTTCTGTTGATTTTTTAGTACCTAATCTTCTTTAAATTTTGTATTAATATTGGTTTTTCACTTGAGTGTGTTGTGCCAATTTAATTTTATAATTTTGTTTTCCTTTATTTATTATTACTATTTAATTATATTTCAGTTAATGATTTTCTAAAAAATAGAGAAAACTTAAAATTATATATTTAATTAATAAAGAATACTTGTTTTATATATTAGAATCTTATTAATGATTACTGAGTTTTTGAAATGATATTATATGTGAAATTTTTTATTAAAATAATTAACAAAAAAAACCATTAAATTCTCAATTATTTTTTATTCATTTGTAGTTAAAACATAATTTGAAGTATATATCATTTAAATAAAATTGAGTATCTAAATTTTTTTTAAAAAGTATTTTAAAATCTATTGTGGTTTAAAAGAAAATTCAACTTTAAAATTTAAAGTGTATTTTTTTTAGTTATCATTTTTAATGAATTGAGTATCTAAAATTTTGTTTTTATATTTGCAATTTTTTATTTTTTTTTATGAATGAAATTTTATTAACTAATGTGTGGATCATATTATTATATGTAATTTTTAGTTAATCAAATATCAATTAAAATTTTATAATAATTAAATTTTTAGTTTAATTGTTTGTGTTTAATACACAATAAAAGGTAGAAGAAATGTGAGTGAAGCCTAAATGTGACACCAAAGCAAATGTGCTGATGTGACACAATGATGTTAGTGAGATATGTGATGTCTCGCTGCAAATTTGAACATCAATAATACATTAATCACATTATTATATTGTTACTTTAACATATTTTAAAATTTAAAATTATGTATTACGTTTATATATTCGGATGTATTAGCAGAATACTAAATGATTTTAGTTAAACTTAAAATTTTGTAAGTATAATGTACATGTGGAGTAATTTTTATCCAACAGTGAATTTGGTAAAAAAGAATTTTGATAAATAGTTATTAGTCGTAAGAAATAATGTAAGTTAATATGATATAAATGGATCATTCCTCTTAAAATATTTAATAAAATATGTTAAATATACTACTTAACCCTCACTCAATAGCAAAATAAAAAATGATAAGTTGTTGGACAAGGCATAGAGGCATTATCCCATTGTAATGATGCTGTTTAACGAGTTCTATGAGAGTCCAATCTTTAATCATCTAATAAAAGGACAATTCGAATCAGACACAATATTTATTCAATAAAGTTCATAGATTTCAGATTTGAACATTTTCAATGCCAAAGCACAATTTAAGGGAGCCACCTAATCCTGGATTCCAAAGTTTGGATATGAATGGTGGTTAGTTAAAAGTAAATTCGTTAACTTTAAAGATTGCATTTAAATACTGGACTTTTGCCCCATCAACAAAGCTAGAAATTCTTACCTATCTTGTGGAGAAAATCATGAGCCACTAATAGCTCACTTCCACTTGTTTCATCAATTTTTGAGTTTCAAATATATAAGGTGTTTTTTTATAAGACCCTCTAAATTGGTTTAAAAATGGTTAATTTAGTTAAAGTTATATGTTTATAATTTATATTATTTTTCTAAATTACTACTCTTTAATTTATTGAGATTTATTAATACTACACTTTTTTTTATCTATCTTATTAATTATTTCTCCATTTAACTTTTTAAAAAAATAGTAGAGAAATAAAGATAGTTTAATAAACAAATAACTAATGATGCAAAGATCTAGGAAATAATCTTATAAAAAGGATTATGAAAAATTAACTAAAAGGTAATAGCAAAAAAAATATATCTGAAAGGTCATATAAAAAGGACAGGAGGTAACAGTAGACAAATGACTTGGAGAAATACGTCATACGTGATCCAAAATGAGTAAATTACTATAAGTTTGATTGATATGAATCTACATGTATCATATTCAAATGTAAAACCAAACACACAAGAACACATTGTCACCATCACCAAATTAAATGTACTAGATATGATCAATTATTCTTGCTATGTTTAAATTTTTTATTGTGAAGATTCTGAATAATTCATGATTTCTCTGGTATAGATACTAGATTCTGCAGTGCTAAGAGGGATGATATGTTAATTTTTCTGAGAACATTGACATGTGAAATTCTTGTTTTCATTTATATCTTTATCTTCAAAAGCATTAAACTGAACTAGCATGGTTAAAATTGTGATTATTTATATGCAGAGAATAATAGGGCAGTCTTAATTAAAATTAGTGATTATTTATAAGAAGAGAAACAGATACAAACTTTTCATTCAACATAAAAGAATTCATTCTAAAACATAAACCGCAGCTTACTGAGTTACATTTGGAAGTTATGTCAAAAAGACAAAACAATGAAACATTCTACAAGATGCAATGTGAGTTCTCTGCAGCATTTTTTATATTATTATAATCTGCTACTTCTACCAATACAAGCGTAATATTTGTCCAAAATAATCAAGTAGCAGATTATATAAATCTCCTCATAACAAGAGATTTAGAAGGCACATTATTACATTAATACTGAACTGTAGAGAGTATGTGCATTCCTTTCAACAATTTCTTTGGATGGGAATTGAATCATGTTAACATATTGATAGCTTTCATACCAGTGAACCTGCTATCTTTCTTTCAATCATAAGATAACAGTTTCTCATCCTCACTAGTTCCATTTGCAGTGTGGTTCTTACTTGAGCGACAGATTTGGATGAAAAACCAAATCTGCAATGTGGCTGGGGTAAGTGGGTAAAACTCATGCGGTAGAGATAGTGACTCTGACAACAAAATATATGGAGCCAATATTCTTCCATCTACAACTAATGCAAGAAATATCTTCAATCAGAAATCACCATTGATGTTTGATCATGAAAACTGCCATTCATTAGCTGTCTGTGAAGCGACACTTGCTAATGTGTGCAAAAATATCTATGAGTAAACTCCAAATTGATTCATTTCGAGCATATTTGGATTCCCATTGACAAAATGGAGTTTGTGTAAACTGGCAATTGTTCAACGGGACGGAAGTAATTCAAATATCACGACTTCCATCTGGAAATTCAAATATCACGAAACATAGAAACATTAAGAAAAAAATCAGTTCGGTTGCTTCAACGGAAATTCAAACATGATCTTCAGAATACAACTTGCAGTTCAATCGTCCTCGACAGATGGTGAAAGTAGTGGACACAAAATTGTCTGAACCAGAAACATATCGCGAGATAGATCCATTGTTATGCTCAGCCCATCAGAAGTTATTACATGTTAGACCTCAGAGTAAATTTCTGCCTTCAAATCTTGCCAAACTTGAAGGCCAGATGGATGACGATTAACGTATTGTTGTATGAATCCTTTGTCTGAGGTTGCAATTATAGTGCTCAAACAAAACCTGGAATCTGCAGCTCCATGATCTTTGAGCCAATTATACATTGATAACCTAAACTTAACTCTTCTAATTTCATAGCAAAGAAAACTAGGAAAATTCACTAATTCTGATACAGGATATCCTTCATTTACAAGAAAATCAATTTTCATGCTGATCCTATCTATGGACTGAGTAAGAATCCGAGGGCAAATTTTAACCATTTTGCGGGCATCCTCACAATCTAAACCAGCTTTAACAATTAAGTTGAATCTCTCCTGAATCTCAGCTCCCTTACCTTTAAAAAGCTTAAATGCCTTATTCATTTCTTCTGAGTTCTCCACATATCCCAAGCTCAACAAGAACTCAGTCTTCATCATTTTCGAATGGGCCGTGCTCATCAAAGGCTCAACTTTCCTTCCCAAAGCCCAATTCTTCATTTCTAGAGGATTATCCTGCAGGATTGTACAAAGGTGTTTCTTGCCGACACACAATGTACTCAACAAACTATTTGTTCTCTTCAGAGTGAAGGAACCCAGAAACAAGGAGTGAGACCGGAAAATCTTCCCAATCTCAGCAGCCTGCATCCCAATTTCATTTAGGAACAAGTAACACTGCCTCAGGTTGGAGAAAAACTCACCAACCTGAATCCGTGGAAACTCAAGAATCATAAGAGAAATCTCCCTTAAAGACAATCCAAATTTGGACAGAAAAGCAATTAGGGAGAGTGTCCTACCTCCTGAATCCTCAAAAACATCAAAAGGGAAACACTTAAACAAATCAACCCATTGTTCATCACTACAAAACTTAGCAAGAAAGCACAAAAGCTCAAGCATTAGACCCCAATTAAAAGAACCCACATCAGACAAATACCCCTCAATCCAATTCCAATCACCATCTTTTATACCAGGACCCTTCAACTTCTCCACAACCTTCACAAAATCAAAATTAGCATCCCCAACCAAAAGGGAGGGGCTAGAAGCAACAAAAACAACTAAAACACTGTGTTCAACACCCATTTTTTCATAAGCCTGAAGCTTCGAGATCAAAACCCCACTTTCGTAACGAAAAACCTGAGGCGTTTCCTTGAAAATCTTACCCATTTTGGTTCGGGGAATTCCGTAGTTACAGAGGATGCGGTAATTCTCCATCAACAAAGGATCGTCGGCGAGAAAAATCTTGCCGCGAGGGATAAGGGGTAAATATTCGGAAGGCTTCAAGCCGGCGCTTTCGAAGAAGGGTTCGAACTCGTTGATGGGGTGGTAACGCAGGTACCGCGAAACGGCGTCGTTTTGTGTTTTCTTGAGAAGGTCGCGGAGGAAGAAAGGCGAGTTTTTGCACATATTCTCTGCGTCTGAGAACGGTAAGCTCCTCGTGGAATGAAGGTACTCTAGCAATGCGGCTCGGGCTTGAGCTTCTTTCATGGTGGGTTTTCGGGAAGGTTTCGAATCGGGAGATTCCGATCGAAGTGCTCGTTTCGTGCTGTGGAATCTAGGGTTTTGAGTGGGTTTGAGTAGAAGGTGATTTTGGGTGATATTGAAAATTGATTTGAGTTTTCGAATGTCGATCATCGTAGACGAAACGGAGTGGAGGAGAAGTTTGAAACGGTGCCGTATCGAGAGTTGGTTACTTACCGGGAAATGAGATAAGAGCATCCAATAGTGAAGCAGTGAAGAGCACTGTACTCCATTTTTTAGTGTGTGTTAGATTCGAATACCAGAGTCAAGTTACCGGCGGGGGCGGATGCACGTGATCTTTGGGTGCTCCGGTATATCATATTGGAAAGAGAGATAAAAGAAATAATACTCCCTTAAATCCGAAATATTTGTCATTTTTTTCAAAAATATTTGTTACTATTTTATAACAAAGATAATATTTATGAGTTTTTTTGACTTGTGTTCATGAGCACAAGTTAACAATGATTGAATTAAATTTTTTAATGTTAACTTGGATTTGATTCTTTTAACTATGTCTTATATACATCCACTAAACCCTTAGCACTCACTAGCCAATAACCCTAATAAAATTCTATTGATTGCTTATTATCTTGTGTCTATAGACATAACATTATCTTATTAACATTAATTTTTCTAGATTTTAAAATGGTTAAAATATTTTTCTTGTACATTAGTAAAAAATGACCAATATTTCACAACGAAGCAAGTACTAAAAACGAAGGTAATAATTACTCCATTTGTTCTTAATTATAAGCCTCTAAAATAATACTACATCCGATCCTAGTTATAAGTAAAAAAAAATTGAAATTTCTTGGTCTAAAATATAAGCAAATCTTAATATATTTCTCCTTATTTAATGTTAATTTCAAGTATGTTTCCTATATTCAATGTCATTTGACCTATCCAAATGGGAAAGAGAGTACTTTTTTGTAATTAAAACTTATCTTTTTAAATGAAATCATCGATAGCGGATCGGAGGTAATATATTTTTCCCTTCCCACTAATGTGCATGGGTAAGTGCAGTAGCATTTAAAGTATTTTTGCCTTCTCACTAGTTGTTTAATTGACATCTTTGGATTTTCTTTTAGTTAAATTAATCGTTTAGTTTTTATATATGTTTTTTATTTTTATTTTAGTCAAAAATGTTCTTTTTAGTTTCTATACGTGTCTGTCATTTTAGAATTGGTCCTATAGCCTATAGTGAATTTTAATACTAACGGTTTTAACTTAATCTTACGTAACTAATAGAACCTTGTGAGTCAATTAATGACGGACATATGGACTGTTAACATGGAAATTAAGTACATTTACTTATTGTTCATTTTAGTTCCTATATATGTACTTGTTTTTCATTTTACTTAATTCTTATACATACATGTATTTGTTTATTGTTTTAGTTCCTATATAAATACTTACTTTTTATTTTAGACTTTTAGTCCTTGTATTTATTTTTTTGTTTTAGTAGAACTAACGGTAAGATAACGGAAGAACCAAAAACACTAAAAGAGATACATATAAGGACTAAAAAGAACATTTTTTTATGTATATAAACTAAAATAAAAATTAAGTACGCACAAAACTAAATGATTAATTTAACATTTTCTCTTTTTCCATCTTTCTCAAGAATCTTTCATCTTCCATTAAACCTTCTCTTCCCAAAATCCTTTTCTTTTTACTTCTTTTGTGAGAATCCTTCGTCTCCCTTTAACCTTTCTCTTCCCATTATCATTTCTTCTTCAAACTTTCTTCTCCCTTCTCATTTCAAATCCTTTCCTAAGCATATTTCAATATCACCCTTCTGCATATTTCAATACTGCTATCTTTGGTAAACATGTTTTGTTTATGATCCATAATCATGATAAGCTTTCGGTCTCATTGTTCTCAACCAAGTACTTGAACCGTCACCATATCATTAAATTTAATTGTGGGGTATGATTCAATTATTTGGATATCATTAATCAGAGCCAAAGATTGTGTATGAAACAAGTTCAGTTATCGTGTTGATGCTAGATATATTCTTTTTTGTTTGCAAAATGGATGAAAATTGGTGCTCTTTGTGAAAAAATTCCTTATATTGAGTTATGAGATTCTCACCTTCGTGGTGCAAACTTGTTAGATGATCATGGTGATTGAGCTTTATATAGATTGGTACAAAGCTACTCCTGACTATTAAGGATATCATTTTATCTGTTCCTACAACTGTTGGTCTCCTTGATAGGTTAGCTTGAGATGTGAACCCGAACGGTTTGTATATTGTAATTTGTAAGCTCATATTATAATGGTCTCCTCAAGTTGCCTAGGTTGACTTGGTGGAGCACAATTGTAGTTGGGATTTGGAAACTTCCAGTTATAGAGAAGATATGGTTTATAATATGGTTAGTTTGACATAACTCCCTTTCTACTCAAGCAATCAGTGTTCATAGGGGATTATTTTCGTCTGATACGTGCATAAGGTATGATATTAGTGCTGAGGATACTCTACGTCTTTTTTCATGTGTGTTTTTTTGCTAGGATGTGTGGGGTTTGTTCTTGATTTCTTATGAGCCATGTTTTTCACACTTAACCTTCGAGAGTGGTTTACATCGTTCATTATGAGGACCATGAGATCACTTTTGTGTCTATGTATTGGGTGCTTTGGTTGTGCCAGAATGTATGGATTTTTTCGTTTTCCATGCGAATAATTCTTCTTCTAATAGTGCTCCTCCTCGTATAATTTCGTGAGTTTCTCCTTCTAGTGGTGCTCAGGAGCTTAATATTGATGGTAGTGCACTTTTAAATCTCAGTAGGGCTGGGATTGTTGGTATCCTTCAAAATGAGATGAATGATTTTGTATGTGCATATACAATACATGCTTTATTGGAGTTACGACCAATTTTCATATTGAGATTCTAGCCCTTAAGAAAGGCCTTGAGTTGGCTTGGCCAATGGGTTCAGAATTCATTAGATAATGTTAATATGGTTAAGGTTTCTCCTTTCTTCTTACACAAATATTAGAATAATATTTATGATATTTGCAGATTGTTAGTTCATGATTGAAATGTGGTTTTGGAGCACACATTAAAAAAAGACAATCAAGTGACAAATTGGTTTGCAAAGAAAGAAGCTATCTCGTTCTTGTCGTGAACTTTGTGGCAATTAGCACATCTAGCCATGTCTTAGCAGACAAAATAAGTGTAGATTTTATTCGTCTTTAATTTATCTATATTTTTAGCTATAAAAAAAAGAAGCTTTTAAGTTTAAAAAAATAATGATTTTACTAAACAATACCCTTAAGACACTTGTTAAGATTATTAAAATTAAAAAAAAATATTCGCATATAACGAACACTAGCTTTTAGGTAGTGTACAAACACAAAAACTCGATCTTACCATTAGATATAATAATATTTTATTAAAGAGAGGATTATTGAAAGGTGACCGAAACTTTAAGTTTATTAAATAATATTTTTTATAGACTAAAATGACACTGTATTAATTTTTTTTTTTTTAAAACGACAAGGTTTCATTTTTAAAAGATGAATGAGTTAGGGTTGTTTGTTATCGTGAGAATTTGACTAAAACGCTCCGACCTAAATGTTGGCATAATGAATCAACATGCGGCGAATTCGGCAAATCGTTCGACAAACAAATCGCACATAGGAATTCGGTGAATCGTTGGACGAACAAATCAACGGCCAATCTTGTAGCTGAAGACGGCAGCGGCGAACCAAGTGGGTTGACGGTAACGACAGAATGTTAATATTTCTGGGGTGTTTGTCGGCAGCGGCGCACGCCATTGAATGGTAGACCAAAATTACTTCCCTGGTCAAACAAATCCAGAACAAATACACTGCTAAACCCCAACTAGTTTTCTCAAAAGCTTTGTTCCAGACGAAGCACCCAACACAGGGAACGCAACCACCAAAATCAATTCCAGGTTTACCTCTATGCTGCGAACTTGAGGTGAGAAAGAAACTCCCACTGCAGTATGTCTACCTCATTTAAGTGGTTCCTCGGGTTCATTAATGGTGGAACCCCTACAAACAACCACCAGCTCATTAATAATACCGACAACTTTTTGAAAAATTAATATTGAAGGATTTGTTAATAATTTTACAAGTGGTCGTTTGAGTGGCACAACACAAACAGCACGAGACTCGCTCATAATTCTTTTATTTTTTTCGGCCAAATCACACGTGACACAAACAGAAAATACCAAGTAGGAACTAGTCTCATAAAATTGTGAGAACAATAAATCTAGTCAAAGTAAAAAACAAATTCCCCTTTATAAAATGTTGAGCAAAAAGAATATCTAGTCACAGTTGTTTCTCATCAAGTATATTACAAGTGAAAAGAATGTCAAAATTGTACAAAAGAGAGAAAAAAGAATGTGCAAAAAAAGGAAGGGATGCAAAGCATCACTAATAACCAATGATGTGACAGGTACTAGGGGCTAACAAGAAAGGACTATCAGTAATGAAGATACCAGGCTGGCCGTGGTGTTGGATAAGAAGCGGGTGCAGTGGGAGGCTCTGAATAAGGAGCGGGTGCAGTGAGAGGCCTTGGATAAGAAGCGGGTGCAGTGGGAGGCCCTGAATAAGGAGCGTGTGCAATGAGAGGCCCTGAATAAGAAGCGGGTGCAGTGGGAGGCCCTGAATAAGGAGCGGGTGCAATGAGAGGCCATGAATAAGGAGCGGGTGCAGTGGGAAGCCTTGAATAAGGAGCGGGTGCAGTGGGTGGCCTTGGATAAGGAGCGGGTGCAGTGGGAGGCCTTGGATAAGGAGCGGGTGCAGTGGAAGGCCTTGGATAAGGTGCCAAATATGGTGGTGCTACAGTTTGAGGGTAAGTGTAATTGATTGGCAGCGGCAGCGGGCCAGAAGAAACATGAGCTCTTCCAGGCTGAACATATCCTGGGTTCATAGGTACAGCTGCCGTTGGAACCACTCCTGTAGGAAATGACGGCTGGCTGGCTTTATCCGTGTTGGAATCAGCATATTTTACATAGATATTCCTTCCCTGCAAAGAAATAAACAGGTCTGAAGATCACAGCTAGCCACAGATTTAATATGAAAATTCAAGCGTTTTCTTACCCCAAGAGTCTTCGCTGGGTCATATAGGGCTTTCTTTGCTGCCTCTGCTGTCTTGTATGTGACAAAGCCAAAACCACTACAATTGGAAATTGGAAATAAAGCATAAAGCAAGAAAATTAAAAATACAGGTTACAGGGAAAACTAGGTAAAAGGAAAAACTAATGACAAAATTAAATTGAAGACAATAATATGTTGTATCTGAATGAAGCATGCTGCTACTTTTATACCGTGATTCAGTTGTATTCTTGTGACATGCAACTGAAGCTTCCTCTATTTCACCGTGCCTCCTAAAATAATCGAGCAGCATTTCATTTGTGACTTCTGGTGATAAGTTTGCAATATAAAGCTTCCTCTGGCCAAGATCAGGAGCACTACTTACAGCACTTATCCCTTCACAAGCTAGATTACAGACAGCCAATTTTCCCTGAAAGGAAAAATGGCTAAAATCAACCAGGTGAATGGGTAGATGATAGCTACAGACAGTTGCAGAAATTGCGGACTCACAGAGTGACAGAGAAGGGGGAGGGGGGAACTCATACTCAACTAACCAATAACCCAGAACAACGGAAAACTGCGGATTATAAATAACCCCGTGTTTTTATCTAGCTTAGGATCAAAAAACTGTCACCCTGCCCAACCTAACTATGAAAAAAGCAGTATCAGGTACTTAATTAAAGGTTGAAACAAAATCTGTAACATGAAAAAACACAAGCAGGAAAATTGACACACGCCGCATATCACAAGTAGTCACAGTGGAAAAACAACCACATATCCACGTCCCAGCTACCTATAACCATCAAACTCCAAAAAAATAAAGAACACGTTGAATATATTCCTGATAGAACGTCACGGTTTGGGTGATAGGATTTGAATTGATTATTCAAAACATATATATTCAGTCTTGAACAAGAACGCATGCTTAAGGACCTCAGAAGACAAAGTCAGTAATAATGATGTTTCACAGAAACTGCAAATTCATGCATCAAATCATTCGGGAGGTCTCGATCAAAAGCAGCATCTATGGGCAAAAGCTTACATCAATTAACTTGCTAGGTGCCCTCAGTGCTAGTTGGGTTGATTCTATATTTTTGTAAGTGATAAACCCATAGCCGCAACATTCCCCTGTTCTTCTATTAAAGAGCACATCTACTTCCTCAATTTCACCATGCTCTTGAAATGCCTGCAAGAAAAAGCAATTATACGAAGCGATATACAAATAAAGAAGAGTTTCATTTTAAGAGTCTTCATTCATGAGGTCAGAGACAATGTACTGGGTTGAAAATAAAGGGATATAGAAATTGGCATATGACATATCATAAAAATTCATGTTGGGCACATTCAGTGTGGCATGAAACAATCACATGCATGACACAGACACACCAAACATAATCATCAATGCACTCACAGCACGCAAAGTTTCTGAAGTGGTATTCAAGGCCAAGCCACGAACTAAAAGCTTTCGATGGACAGGATCTGCATTCGCAATACTTTTTATTTCTTCTGCAACTGAAGGATTTTGGGACCCTCTTTATGCCTCAACATGCAAACAAACACACATTCACACAGTCAATCACACATCATACAGGTGGGAGCAATACTTTTATCAGTAAATACAAGCATGCCAAGCAAGCAGAAGGTTCTAGGAATACAAGGAAACCAAATGCACATAGTATATATGCAACACATGCAAGTATGCAATCAAAGTCTGTCCTGACAAATTGAGACAAAACAATGCCCGACTCGAAGTGTAACAAATGTTAAACCTCAGGCATTTATAGTTTGTTTTCTATGTTCTCAAATGATCAAGTGCATTGGGTCAACTTGTCATCAGCTAGATCATTTGCAAGACAAAGCCTTCCATTCTCACAACTCCATATTGCCAGTCCGGGAGTGGAACAGCAACAATATCGCACAGGACATCAACAAAATAAGGGAAAGAAGGGATAAATGTAACAGTGTCCAGGTTTTAATTTGTACTCATAAAAAGGGACAAAAATTGAAGTAAGAAACTGAGAATATTCCAGTATCATACAAACGGTGAAACAGTGAAGATGCTACAAAATCCTAAATGTTGTAATCTTTCTTCAAAAGTACAATGTGTATGTAGCAGTGTATCCTAACTTCTAAAGACTCTTGCTACAATAATCTTACAAGTCCAAATTCCATTACATTACATAGCTAGATAGAAAATCCAACTGCAAGATTTCAATTCCACAAGTACCAATTCAAATCGAAATACAACAAAAAGAAAACCATAACCAATATATATATATATATATATATATATATATATATATATATATGTTTTTGTGATCTCTCTTCTCCGCTTCATTGTTATTTTTTGTTCATTTAAAGAAAGGAGGAAAAGAATTTGGAAGACTAATTTAATTGCTGAAACGGAATCCGAGATAGAAAAAACGCACAGTTTGGCAAGAAGATCGACAAGCTGGGTTTTATCAAGAGGTTGAAGGAGAGAGCGAATCTCTTCTATGGAAACGGAAACAGAATCACTATTCTCTTCTTTCTGGTCAAGCTTCCTCTTGTTCAAATCAAGCTTCCTCTTGATGGAATCAACCTTCCTCTTCTTCAAATCAAGCGTCCTCTTCTTCAACACAACCTTCCTCTTCTTCAAACCCTTCATGTCTTCTTTCTCGTCAAGCTTTCTCTTCTTGAAATCCTCCGTGTCTTTTCGTCTTTCCCTCCGAATGTAAAATGTAAAATTAGGTTCAAAATGAAAATAATTTATACACACCACTAAAAGTGACGTGTTAGACACAACCAATAAGAAATAAGGAATATGCCTACCTGGAAAGTAAAATTAATATGAATGGGTTTGGTACCCATGCCTATTAAAAATCAAGAAAAATAATGGAAGCAAATTCAATTGCAAATTGTTTAAGAGAAGAAGCTCTTAATAAAGAATTACAAAATGAAAAATTAAGACTAATATATAAAATAGAATCACCATAAAATATAATAATAGCCAAAAAGATATATGAAATTCATAGAAATAGAAAAAATAAGAATCCAAATAAAATTTATAGAATTAGATGAAGCAGAAAATAAATTGTTATAGTGCCAATTAAAAAAATAGAATAGATTATTTCCAATTGAAGAATTAGATTCTGACTCAGATCTTTTAAATTAAAAATTATGAGTTTTATAAATACTACTAAAATCTTATAAAAAAAGATTAAAGAAATTATATATGAACCAAAAGAAATCAAGACAAATATTTTAAAAAATAATAAAAAATATCTAGTCTAAAGAAACTCCAATAGAAATAGATAGAATTACAAGAATGATAGAAAGAACAAAAGAAAGACAAAGAATAATTGAAGAAAGAAAAAGAAATCTAAATGAGATATTAAAAGAAATAAAAATAAAAGCTAAAGAACAAAAGATTGAACAAATAAATAATGAAATAAAATAAATAAAATCACTTTTATATATAGATTTACCCCAAGACATAAAAGAAAAATTTGCTGAAATAATATTAGTTGATTAATTAGAACAAGAAATAAGAAAAGCAGTTATAAGTAAGCAAAGAGATGAAACTTATTATAATTATTACTTAGGAGGAAGATGAAATTTGGTGAAATAATTTGTTGAAATTAATAAACATGGTCCAAAATATTGTAAGAATAGAAGGCATAAAATATTGGAAACTAATAATAAAAAGAATGATAGAAAAATATATAAAAAAAGGTTGAAAATTCAGATGCAATAGATATAGAAACAAATATAATTCAAGATCATAAATTTATATTAAACATATTTTAAAAGTTAATGGAACCATTAGAACAAAATGAGCAAAGATTAAAAAAAAAGTTCATGAAACCCTTTGAGAAGAATCATAAGGATCCCCTTAAATAAAATGTTAATTGTGTCCAAAGATGACGTGTTAGGATTGTGTCTATGCAAGTATACCACGTTTGAAATTGGGCTTGTCTCTAAAGAAACTTCATGCACAATAAACAAATCCATAAATTCCTTTTAAAAAATAAATAAATTCATAAACTCCTTTTAGAAAAATAAGTAAATTCTTAATTTTTTTTACCGAAAAAATTCCTTCTTATGTTTTGAAAAATGCTAACAATTTTTTTTAAGGAGAAAAATGCTAACAATTACTCATAAGTTGTTTGTTATGGATATAATTTTTTTAAAAAAAATTACAAAGAGTGAAAATATTTATTGTTTGAGAAAATTAGTATTTTTAGCTTCTAACTTATTTTTGTGCTTCAATATCGTTCTCTAACAAATATAAGTTTTATTTTTGTCCTCTAACTCTTATTTGTCTAACAAATGAGTCATTTTCATTCGTTTAGTTAAATGTGACGGTGTAAAACATGTTGTAAAAATAGATGGAGCACGTAGTCTGAGACGTGTGGGAACACACTGTCCTAAAGGGTTTATCCGGCTCGTACTCCGCAAACCCCCCAGGATTTAACAGACCTTTCCGATTTGAAATCGGGAAGCAGAAACTAGCTAGATAAGAAATTACGTAACCCAGATATTAGAGAGAGGAGAACAAATTTAGAGAGAGGAGAGAAGAGATTGCCAATATGTTTTGAAATGAAGGAAGACTTCTCTTATATAGGTCTGATATCTGTAGATTCCTATGTAAAACGTTGTTTACAAGGAATGGACGGTAGCCTCTGATTGGAGCTATAATCAAGCAAAGGAATAAATGTGGACGGTATGCTTGAATCTGGATTTGGACGGTGGACGGTGCGCATGTGTTTTTATTTGGACGTATTATTTGTTAAAACAAGGATATCCAGATAGGCCCAAAATAGAAACTCAGTCCAAATAAAAATGACACATGGCCCGTATTATTTGCGCGCAGGGGGGAGAATCGGAGATTTTGAACTGAATTGGGCTAGAGGGGCTCAATCCCATGCACGCGAGACCAGCCCACTTTCTATTCAAACTTACCACTATGAGACCCTCTTTGGTATATAAACTCTTTTAGAAAGTGTAAACTAAGCAACGTGGGACTTCAACCTTTTGAAATACTACAATTTCTAACAATCCCCCACATATTTCAAAAGGTTGGATTAGGAATTAAGGAGTACAAAAAGAGTTAACATCTGGGTTACTTTACATGAGTGCAATTTTTCGAATCTGGTGTCTTTTGGACTATGAACCAGACCTAGGTCGATGAGACTTAACACACAAGTGAATTGGTGGAGCAAGCTCTATGAACCAAAACACTTTTGCGTATGTTAGAGGTCTATCAACCAGATTGCACCCCCACAATTCTCGTTGTTGGCGCTGTTATGCGCAAATAGGCCGTGCGCACGCCTGGTATTCATGAGTGCTCTAGAGATTTTGCCATAATCTCATGCAAGCGGCCCCACTTGACACTCATATAGGTGATTTCATCAAGTGTATGCTGCAACTCATACACCACCCATAAGGGCTATGAAAATCATTAAAAGCATTTATGCTTATCCTCTCATTGATGCAGCCTAGCACTACTCACACCATAGGAAGGGACAAATTTTAGTGCTAGCAGAATTAACAATTGACTTGTTTTTACTCATATGAACCATCTTCATGGGATCTCCATTCATGAAGGTTGGGTTACCATCAATTGTTAATTTCATATTGGCTCTAGTCCCATTCCCCTCGATGTTTCGAAAACCTTTTTCCTACATAGGGGTTTGGTTAGCGGATCCGCTAGATTTATTTCTGATTTCACGTAATCAATGGAAATTATTCCATCTCTCAACAGCTGCTTCACAATCTTGTGTCTCAGACGGATATGCCTATTTTTGCCATTATATTCTTTATTTTTGGCAATCACTATGCAGTGAAACTGACGGAGTGGGCTTAATTCCTAATGGAATCTCTGCCAAGAGGTTTTTCAACCACTCACCCTCACTCCCTGCTAGTTCCAGAGCAATAAACTCTGACTCCATAGTGGATTACGCGATAATCGTTTGTTTTGCTGACCTCCAGGTAACAGCACCTCCACCAATGGTAAATACATAACCACTGGTGGATTTAGTTTCGTTGGATCCTGAGATCCAATTCGCATCGCAGTATCCTTCAAGTACTGCAGGAAATCCACTATATTTGATACCATAATTCATGGTACCCCTCAAGTATTTCATGACTCTTAAGAGAGCATCCCAGTGATCCTGATTGGGATTTTTAGTATATCGACTTAATCTCCCCACTGCATAGGCAATGTCAGGTCGGGAGAAGTTCATTAAATGCAACAAACTCCCTATTATCTGAGCATACTCAGATTGGGCAACAAGATCACCTTTGTTTTTCTTTAATTGAGAGTTAGCGTGATAAGGGGTACTCACAGGTTTTACGTCAAAGTGACCAAACCTTTTGAGCAGTTTTTCAACATAGTGCTCTTGAGATAGTATTATACTATCATCTTTCCTTATGAGTTTAACTCCTAGAATTACACTTGCTTCTCCCAAGTCTTCCACATCATGTTGTGATGCAATGAAACATTTTGTTTGTTTCACAACATCTTCACATGTTCCAAATATAAGCATATCATCCACATACAAACAGATTATAACACAATCATCATTCAAGGACTTAGTATAAACACATTTATCTACATCAGTATGAGAAAAACCATTACTAGTCAATATTTGATCAAAATTTTCATGCCATTGTTTGGGGGCTTGTTTTAATACATATAAGGATTTGACTAGCTTGCATACTTTTGTTTCTTGTCCTTGAGCTACGCAACCTTCGGGTTGAGTCATTTAAATTTCTTCCTCTAAGTCTCCATTTAAAAATGCTGTCTTGACATCCATTTGATGGATTACTAATTTATGAATGGATGCCAAAGCTATAAGAACTCGTATGGATGATATTCTAGTTACGGGAGCGAAAGTATCAAAGTAATCTACATTTTCCTTTTGGGTATATCCCTTGGCCACTAGTCTAGCTTTGTACTTATCTATAGTCCCATCAGGATTATATTTCTTTCTAAAGATCTATTTACATCTAATAGGTTTTGCTCCAGGAGGCAGATCAACCAAAACCCAAGTCTTATTTTTCGTAATTGAGTCTATTTCTACTTGTATGGCTTCCCTCCATAGATTTGAGTCAGAGGAGTTGACAGTTTCTACAAATGTCAAGGGATCATTATTAACTAGGTATGTATAAAAGTCATCTCCAAAGGAAGCTTCTTTTCTTTGTCTCTTGCTCCTCCTTAATTCCTCTACTGCATGTTCATCGCTATCTTCTAAGGGATTTCTAGAATTATTCAGAGGTTGACTAGGAACATTTACGGATTTTAACGGAAATATAGATTCAAAAAATTCTGCATTTTTAGTCTCAATGATTGTATTGCAATCATGCACATCACTTTTAATCACAAGGAATCTATAAGCAGCACTATGATAAGCATATCCAATGAACATACAATCAGAAGTTTTTGAACCTATTTTCCTTTTCTTAGGATCAGGAATCATGACTTTGGCAAGACACCCCCACACTTTAAAATATTTCAAGTTAGGTTTATAACCTTTCCAGAGCTCGTATGGGGTTTTACCGGTTTTCTTATGAGGAATTCTATTCTGTAAGTAACAAGTTGTTAATATAGCCTCACCCCAAAGGTTATCAGGTGCATTTGCACTAATTAACATAGAATTCATCATGTTTTTCAAAGTCCTATTTTTCTTTTCAGTTACTCCATTTGATTCAGGAGAATAAGGGGGAGTTATCTCATGAATTATTCCTTCCTTTTCACAAAAGTCATTGAAGTTAATATATTCTCCTCCTCTATCAGATCTAGTCCTTTTAATCTTACTATTTAACTAGTTTTCGACTTCAGCTTTATAGGATAAAAACATATTAAACGCTTCATCTTTATTTCTAATGAGATATACCCTAGTATACCTAGAACAGTCATCAATAAAAGTTACATAATACCTTTTTCCTCCTCTAGTCATGGTTTGTTTTAAATCTCCTAAGTCAGTATGAATTAAACTAAGGAGTTCGGATTCACGTTGAACAAAGTGACAAGCTTTTTTTCGTAAGTTTAGATTGTACGCATATCTCACATTTATTAGGACATGTATTACTATTAGCAACAATTATGCCTAGTTGTTGTAATTTCTTAACATATGACATATTTACGTGTCCTAATCTAGCATGCCACAAATCAACAGAATCAACCATGTAAGCAGAAGAAAATTCATTGTCTTTCACTATTTCAGACACATTCAATACAAATAATCCCTGGTCACAATATCCCTTTCCCACAAGAACATTATTTTTAGTCATAGTTATTTTGTCGGATTCAAATGAGATTCTTATCCCATTTTTGTTCAACAACGACACAGATATTAGATTAACCCTTATGGTAGGTACATGGAGTACCTCGGTTAAAGCTAAGGTTTTGCCAGAAGTAAGTTTGAGAAGAACTTTTCCAATTCCATGAACTTGTGCAGTTCTGGAATCCCCCATGTAGACTAGTTCTTCTCCTTCCCCTACCGGTTTGTAGGAGGTGAACACATTTTTATCAGCACAGATATATCTGGTAGCACCAGAGTCTACCGCCCATCTAGTTATACTAGTAACCATGTTGACTTGAGAAATGACCGCAGCTATAACATCGTCTCCTTCAACCAAGTTGGCCTTTGGTTTAGGAGGATCATCATTTCTCACTCTGTGCCTACACTGGGCTGCATGATGTCCTGGCTTACCACATACATAGCACATTCCTTTTTTCTTAAAATTTGGTTTTGTGGTTTTGGATACATTGTGACTGGGCTTTTGATTTTCATGATTGGATTTTTTATTATCATACATTTTCTTATTGGACTTGTGTGATTTACTTTGTACCAAGTTGGCTCGAGATCCCAAAGCTTTAGCTTTTGTGGTTCTGACATCACTTCGATTGGTATCCTCGATTATGATATGTTTGATGAGGTCTGCAAGGGAGAGCTGTTTGTGCTTGTGCTTCAGTTGTTGCTTGTAGTCATTCCATGATTCTGGCAGCTTCTCTATTAGGATACCAGCTACGAACTCGTCCGGCAAGTTGATATTTTCTCCTTTAAGATCTTCGAGTAGTTTATGATATTCGTTGATCTGGCCTGTGATGTCCTTATCATCGTCCATCTCCCAACGGTAGAAGTTTCCGATTACAAATTTTTGTTTTTCGGCATCCTCGGCAGTGTACTTCAATGTCATTGACTCCCATATATCCTTTGCTTCTTTATAAGAACAGTAAACATCGAACAATTCGTTAGATAAAGTATTAATGATAGTGTGACGGCATACCTTATTGGCATAAGACCATGACTCAAGTTGTTTAGAATCATCGGTCTGAGGCTTAGGTTGTTCCAACGCAAAAGCAACTCCATACATATCCAGGACAGAATAAATTCGCTCTTGCCAACGCTTGATATTTTGGCCTCTGAATTCAACCTTGGAAATATCAGGAAATGACTTTGCGTAGGGAGGAGGGACGAGTGGAACAGCTGACACGGGGATTCCGTTGGCAGAGGCGTTGGTAGCAGCAGCGCCGTTACCAGAAGCATTGTTAGCAGTAGCGTTGTTCTCCATCTGATAAACCCTTTAGATTGTTGAAAAAATAGATGGAGGACGTAGTCTGAGACGTGTGGGAAATACTGTCCTAAAGGGTTTATCTGGCTCGTACTCCGCAAACCCCCCAGGATTTAACAGACCCTTCCGATTTCAGATATTAGAGAGAGGAGAGAAGAGATTGTTGGTATGTTTGGACGGTGTGCTTGAATCTAGATTTGGACGGTGGACGGTGCGCATGTGTTGGATGGTGGTCACATTGAATTTCGTTAAAACAAGGATATCCAGATAGGCCCAAAATAGAAATTCAGTTCAAATAAAAATGACACATGGCCCGTATTATTTGCGCGCAGGGGGGGGGAAGAAATCGGAGATTTTGAACTGAATTGGGCTAGAGGGGCCCAATCCCATGCGCGCGAGACCAGCCCACTTTCTATTCAAACTTACCACTATGAGACCCTATTTGGTATATAAACTCTTTTAAAAAGTGTAAACTAAGCAATGTGAGACTTCAACCTTTTGAAATACTATAATTTCTAACAAAACATAGTTACTATTCATCTTATTTCTCTATGTTTATCTTCTTCCTCTCTCTCTATTGACGTTCTCTCCAGCTTCTAATCCCTCCATAACCTCAACTTTTTTAAAAATAACTTTATTGGACACATACCCGACACTCTTTCCTAAATCCCCACCCTCACCTTGACCTCTCCTTCAACAACTTCTTCGACGACATTCTAGCAAGCTTAAGCGGAACCCACCCACCCACTCAAATCCCCAAATCAAAATTGAAACAGGAAGGGAATATAAAATAGAAAAGAGTCTTCTTCTTAGTGTTTGACACATGAAAATAAGCCCAAATGCAACAACCACAAGATTGAACATCTAGAAATTACTAAAGGTGATGGAGAAATAAATAAGTGAAATCATAGCCGCACGTTTTATCGATGGCTGGGTTGGTTACCACTAGGATGAAAACAAGTCAGACCAGACTTTGGCTAAACAGGTCAGACCTATTTTATAATTGATGGAGCTAAATCTGACCTATTTATTTTTCAGGCTAAGCCTAACCTATTTGAAAGCCTCAAAGCCTATTTATAGGTCTACTTTGTCCTAAGGCGTCTAAAAACGCCAACTATTCTATTTTAAATATCCCAACAAGCCACTAAATAAGTTAATAGGCCTTTTTAACAGGCCTCTAAATAATCCTAATTTATAAACATATTATAAAATTTATTGTATTTATATTTATAAAACTTATTATATGTATTTTTTTTTATTTTTTGAAAAACTATAATATTTTATTTATATTTATAAAATTTATAATATATATATTAAAATTTAATAGGCCGATCTATTAGGCTTAATAGTTTTTTTTTAAAGGCTTGTACCTAACCTTTTTACTTAAATAGACTTTTTAAAAAGCCTAAACATGGCCTTTTTATGAAACAGGCTAGGTCAGGTTTTAAATAGGTCATACTATAGACTCCTGTTAGGCCGGCTGGCCTTTTTCCACCCCTAGTCGCCACTCTTCATGGTCATTGATCACTGTTCTTTGGCTATGGCTTGGTTCTCCCATGAGGTTGGGTGAAAGGAGAAAAGGAACAACAACTTAAAGGAAGAAGAAGACGACAATAAACAGTAACAACGTCTAACACTTAACAGTGTTAGACAAAACTAACGGTAATGACGAATTTGTTAGGGTAGTGAAAAGTTATAAGACTAAATTTAATGGTTAGATGACGAAATTAAAATAAAAAATTAACTAGAGAACAAAATTATTAATTTATTCTTATTGTTATAAAAGATAACAATCATTAAATACATATTTTGTCTGCTATTTTTTTTTTAGTTATTTTATTAGTTTAGTCTTGTTCATAATTATTAAATATTATTTTAGATGAGTACATTAAATTATGTCCTATGATGGCAAGAAAAAAATTGAATTATCTCCTATGTTAAATACAAAAATAGATTCCTTTCGACTCACTTTTGGACTAAAAACAATCACCACGCACCATTTAAAATAATACATTTTCTATATGAAAATGAATAGAAAATATATGAAAGTATAAAAACTAAACCCGGTAAATACACAAACTTGCAAATTACATTTGTATATTTTGGCATAAAAATTGACTGTCAATTACAAACCTAATAAACATGGGTAATAGGATTGGAATTTACATTTTGAAGTAGCCTACCCAAATTTTTTTTTTTCTTTCTTACATTTACATAATTGATTGTTTATTAATACAAGATAGAGGCAGCAAAATTGTGTTTGGATTTAAGTATGCCATAGCAATGCTACATAATAAAATGATTAATCAAAACAATGGATTCATGATCCATTTGGGACAGTGATCATTTCCACTTCTGACTCAAGGAATTTTCTCCTGTATTGGTCCTTTCCTTTTGGTGATCTAACATTGCATTAAGCTGCTTGCTCTGCTCTTCAATTAGCCGTTGCAAATTTCGTTGCATCTAAGCCCAAAGAGAAAATAAGAAAATAATAATAAATTCACTTTGATTTAAATTAAGCATCCAACAAATTTCCAACAGATATTTTCATCAAAGAAAGTGTTATCTACTTACCTCTAGTTGTTGGGAAATACTTCTCCTTACTTCTAGTTGTAGTTGTCGTGATTCCTCAATTTGCATATGTCTGCTAAGTTGTAAATCAGAGGGCATAAAAATATTTTAACAAATCTTACCAAAAAAAAAAAATAAAATTTAATGAAAATAAATATAAGTGAAGATTGGCATATAGCTCAATTCATGTTACATTTTGACTTGAAGCTCAGTGACACCATCAGTTCTGTTATGTCCCTCCTCAGACTTTTCTGAAATGATAGAGCCAAAGAGGTAAATTAAATCAATAACCATGAACAAGCAAAAAAAAAAAAAAAAGGTAATACCCTTATTAGCAAAAAAAATCTTAATTATATTGAAAATAGAAAAATCATTTAAAAATCACTTTTTTCCAATGCTTCTTAGCTAATACCCTTATTAAACCACTGGAATGCAAAAAGTGGTTTTTACCTTGCAAAGCTTTGTGCGTGTGTATTGTAGTCCTGCATTTCTGCAACGCACGCAATTATTATATATATTAGGAATTAGAAACAATATTACTATTAGAGAGCCTATTAGGTTCATTCGGAAGAGGCTATTGACAAATTAAAAACGCTGAGAAATTACCTGCAAATGACTTTTAACGTGAGAAATGGACAATAAATCCGATTTCATCATCTCTAATATAGCCTTAGGTTTTGCCTCTGCATGCAATTAACAATGAATTAATCAAAGAGTAACTTATCATAATGGCCTCCAGTTGTAGTGTGAGAACGTTTTAGTCTCATAGAATGTTTGAATTATTAGTCTGTGTCTTTACATTTCTTTTTACATTTCTTAGACCACTTCAGTTTCCAACGTTAAGTAATCTTATGTGACATATTATTTGACACACATTAGTCTACTTAAGCGACCAAACAACGTCGTTTTGTTTAATATTAAAAATAAGTCACTCAATTAATTCTTTAAATCACTTATAACAAAATTTAATTTTGGGTCTAAAACGTTATGTAACTTTGGAGATTAAGCCAAAACAATGTTGTTTGATTGCTTAAATAAGCTCCTATGTCAAATAATATACCATATAGGCACTTAACATGCTACATAAAGATTTAAGCAGTATCACTTAACATAAAACATTAAAGTGATACAAAAAGTGCAAAATCAATGATTAATTTAGATATTCTACGTAATCAAGACTAAAACTACTTGTGACTATAAAAGCTAAAGAAAATTTTGGCAAATTACTCATTAATCAAGTATTATTATGTATATATGAATCTTATAACTATTACTATTTAGTGAGGCTTTTTTTTTTATAAGCATTACAATTTAATTAGTTTGTTAACTTACTTTCTGGACCACCAAGGCGATTAACAATCATCATAAATGGTTCATGAAGATCTTTGGTCCATCTTATTCTTCTTTTACCTCTCCTTGAAGCACAGTTGCTAGATGTAACACACGCTACTCCATAATTTCTAGGACCCTGTTTTTCTGGCTGTTTACATAAATAAAGCCAATTAGTAACACATGTATAATATATTGCAGCATCAGAAAAGATTAAAAAAAACCAAAAAAAAAAAAAAACAAATAGAAAGTTCAGTTATGGTTTCAAATTGTTGCCCATTCCAAGACATCAGGTCTCAACCTCATGCGTTCAATAATCATTGAAATCGCATCAGATTCTAATTGCAATTTGTAATGATAGCAATCATAGTTTTAACTCGTGATAGTGATCTACAATAATTATGTATGACCATGTCCGATGCTTGATGGATGACCACCACACGACCGCAACTTCAATTTAAAACCTTGTATTATTAGTATAAACTTCTTAGATAAATGAATGGTATGGAGAAATTCTTATGTAAGCACAATATTCAACATGTTTAATTTTGAATTCAATTTAATGTAGATCAACAATTAATTTGAGTGTCTATAATAATTCTTACTCAGAGTTTTTAAATGGGACTTATTTTGGTGTAGTTATACTCTAACGTGATTATGGCATTTTAGATCTTAATAAAATAAAAAGTAAAAAAATACATGAATCGAGACATTTTTGGAAGAAGAAAAAAATTGTAATTTCTCATTTCAGTGTTAGATTTATGTGCAACGTTGCGTCTTAAACAAACATGACCTAAGAATCTAATATCAGGCTTGAGAACAGTGGAACACAAATCATATTTTCCTCTAAACCAGGAAAAGGGGAAAAAAAAATCTAGTCTTTTCTTTTTGTTAAAGAAAAACAAACTAACCAATACACAACTTCAAACCAAATCATGCATAATTAAATGGAATCAGAAATTAAACAAGAAACCAAATACAGAGAAGGTAATAAGAACCTGATTTATCTGAAATGAAATTTCAAAGGGTGGCCTTTCATCAGTGGCAGCATCATCCCTAAGCAACCTATCATTATGTTCTTGTACAAATTGATCATAACAAGGCACATTTTCCGGCTGAAAATCACTATGTTTCTCAGAATAACACTGAAATGTTTTCTGTTTCTCAGAATAACACTGAAATTTGCTATGTTTCTCAGAAGAAGAATGGCTATCTCCACTACTAGACAAGAAAGATTCAGCAACAGAATACAAGGAATTAGTAAACTGAGAATTAGAGGGTTGATCTTGTTTTGTGGTGAAGTTATCTCCAGAGGGATATTCTGTTGTAATTGTCTTTGGAAACTCAAAGCACCAAGAAGAAGGAACTTCATCAATCTGGTTGTTCTGTTCTTGTTCTTGAGCTTGAAAAATGTTCTTGGATGCATTTTCACAAACACCTTGTGGGGATTTGAAAGGATCAAAACAGAAATGTTCTGAACCAACAATCTTGCTCATGTTGCTGCTAATTCCCATGTGGGATTCCCATTGAGTTCCATACATTTGTGATGAATACTGATACATGGCTTTTCTTAACCTATAACTCTCTCATTCCTATGCAATTTTAGTTACCACTTCATTTTTATATGCCAAACCTAGTTGAGCATAAAAAAAGTGCATTTTCAGCCTATAGTCTTGCACAAAACTTCAAATAAAAAAAAGTGTATAACCAATTTAGTCCTGAACTTGCGGATATATTATCTAAAAAGAAAAAAAAAGAAGAGAAACTAATTTGATTGTTTACTTAAAAGAACCAATACATACTACTAATGAATAATAAAGAAAAGTTACTAATGTATGAAGACATTGTTGAGTCCTGATACAAAACTAGGAATGTATGTGGATGAAGTTGTTGTCTGAATACATTATGACCTATGAAACATAGTATGCATTGTAGCCTCACAGAGAATTTAACAGTCATTAATTCACAATTAATTAATAAAAAAACCCATAAATTGTTTAATTAATCAAATGGTGAGTCAGCAGCAATAATAAGCACATAGAGCAATGCAATGCCTTGATTGTGCCGGATTCCTCCAAAGCCCTAACTTCAACTTGAAGTCAGTGGAAAAGACAAATGGGAAAAAATAAATAATTGAGTAATAATAATAAGGGTTGCATAAAGTACTCTTGAGGTTTTAAAAAATAGCACAAATCACTAAATTTTAAAATAATTAGCCATTCATGTCTTTTTCTCAAATAGACACAGACCATAGTTAAATCTTTCTTTCTTTTTCTATAAATAAAAAAATAAATTCTCTTGAATGTTTTTTTTGTATAAAATTCATCTGCTAAATTTTCTCAAAAATTATTTTTTCATAAAATAAAAAAATTATTTGTGAATGAAAAATTATTTTTTGTAAATTAAAAATAAATAATTTACAAATAAGTTAAACAAACAAAGTTCAAGCTTTATTATTGCTTCACAAGCTAAGGTAACCAAACAAAGCTCAAGCTTTATAAATGACCTAGTGGTGAAGCAATAATAAAACTTGAGCTTTGTTTGTTTAGCTCATTTGTATATTATTTATTTTTTAATTTTAAAAAAACAATTTTTTATTCACAAATAATTTTTTTATTTTATGAAAAAATAATTTTTAAAAAAATTCAGCAGATAAATTTTGTACAAAGAAACATACTGGAAAATTGATTTTTTTTTTATTTATAGAAAAAAATAGAGAGAGATTTAACTATGGTTAGTGTCTATTTGAGAAAATGGTGTGGACGGCTAATTATTTTAAAGTTTGATAATTTGTGCTATTTTCTAAAACTTCAAGGGTACTTTGTGCAATTTATCCTAATAATAAAAATTAAAGAGGTAGTTTAGTCTTTATTAATCATAGTTTCTAAAAGAAAAAAGCTTTGGTAAAGTTTCATAATTACTATGTTGTACACCAATTAGAATTCGAATTTTATTATGGTAATATATTCATGTTTATTATTTGAATGATGAAATATTAGTAAATATTATTATAAAGCTCGAATTTTGATTGATGAATAATATCAACTGCACCTATGAAAATTTTTCAAAGTTTTTTTCATTTTATAATTTAATTAAAGAGTTGATATATGTGTGTGTGTTAAGATTTGTAAAATTAAAAAAAAAAAGATAAATATATGTTATTTTATTTTTAAAGTATAAAAAATTATATTTTTTAATAATTTTATATTATATTTGACTTTATTTTTAAAACATTTTTTCACGTTTGCCTTTCCTTACACTAGTGAAGGAGCATTATGTTTATTATTTTTACTTATAGGAATGTGCATATAGAGGATTTGGGAGGAACAAGAGTTCCGTTTGTCTTGAATAATCATTTTAAAATTACTATATAGATAGTCTTACATATAATACACTTAAACAATTATAAAACATCAAATATTTTGCCCAGCTTTATCCTTTTTATATAAGCAATTAGGGGTGTAAATGGTTTATAAAAAATAAAATAAAATCAGGGGTGTATAAAGAGACGGATCCAGGTAGGGGTGTACAAGAACTCGTCCAGCCTGGTGGCCCGGTCCGGCTCGAACGGGTTAAGACAATTTTGGCTCGTTCAATTTAAGACAAAAAAAAAAAAAAACTAATCCATCTTTTAAATTCTGATTCGGTGAGGACATGGTATGGGTTTCGGGTCAGTGCTCGGTCACCCGGCCCGGCCCAATAGACATGTTTAATATTTATATATAATATATAATTAATATATTATATTATACTATATGTTATTTTTTATTGTTTTAGTTTCCCTCCTTCATTAACCTAGGGTCCAAACTTCAAAAATAAAAACTGTTTAGGATGTAGAAGCCTAACTTGACTTGTGATCCATGATGCAATTGTAGTTATTGTTCGTGAATATTATTAACATTATAGTTATTTCATTTCACGATTTTTGCTCATTTACCACATATTATTGACGTTATACAGGTTTCTTTCCCCTATCTTTTTGTTTGCTTATTTGTTGTTTGATTGATGTTGTGTATGTGAGAATATAAATATTAAATAAATGTTCGGGTTAACCCGCATTCGTCCTACATAAACCCGGTCCTAACAAGACCCAGTAATCATCGGGTTTCTTCGGGTTAAGGGACGGATTAGGGTTTAAAATATAGGTCCGATCTTAATTTAGAGCCAGTGAAAGTCAATGCAAACACACCCTTACCTGTCCTTTTGTACACCCCTAGATCTAGGAATGACTTGGGGGCAAAAAAAATTAAAAATTAATGTATAAATTTCTTAATATAAAACAAAAAAGGGCGAAGAAAATATGTTTTTATAGTTCAAACAAATAATTACATACAAAATACAAATGTTATACTTAATAAAATTAAACTCTTACTAACCAATAAGTACTTGTATAAATATAAAATTCACGATTAAAAATTCAGAAATAAGAAAAAACAATAAAAAACAAGAAACAAAATATTAAACATAGAAAGAATTTATTATTATTAGCATAGAGAGCTTTTTAATAATAATTTTTAATATTATTATTTAATAATAATTTATCATAGAATCTAAATATCATCTTCTGAAAATAAAACTTTCTAGTTTTATTTAATAAATATATAATATCATATTATATAGGTATTTTTTTTTATTAAAACAATACTATATATTTTTTTAAAATATTATGTATCAAAATAATGTAAATATATTATTTTAATGTAACACTTAAGAACAATATAAGCATAAGAAAAAGGAAAAATAATATAGAAAAAATATAATGTAAATGAAATGACATAGAAAAAATGAAAAAAAAAAAAAGCAAAACTGCACACTGGACAAGCGCCACTAGACTACGCCTATATATTCTGTTGAAAATATTCAGACATCCTACGTACTAGTAGTAAACTTTTGCGAAGGAGGGGGCCAATGCCCCCTTGCATCCGTCCCTAGCTAGATGTAACACTAAAGAACAGTATAACATAAGAAAAAGGGAAAATAATATAGATAAAGAATAAAAAGGAAAAAAATAATGTAATGGAAATGACATAGAAAAAATGGAAAAAAAAAAAAATAGCAAAATTGCACACTGGACAAGCGCCACCAAACTACGCCTATATATATTCTATTAAAAATATTTGCACATTCTACATATATATAATAGTAGTAAACCCGACACGATATAAACAACACTAGTTGGTTCTGGCAACAAAATATTTAACTTGATCAACTTGGATATAAGTCGTTTTTTAAAAGCCAACCCAACCCAACATATCTTTTAAACATCTTTTCTATTTACCTTAATATTTATTTTTTAAAAAAATATATAAGATATTATTAAATTTTTTTTGTCCATTTTTACATTTTTTAAAAATTCTAATGCTTTTTATTTGGTAGACCCAAACCGACCCAAATATAATTAGGTTGGGTTGGTTCGAATATAAAAATAGCTTAGTTAACTAGAATAGCTTCATTAGGGTTAGGACTTGATTTTCCCGAAACCCAGCCTAAACTGATCGGATTACACCCTTTATAAGCAAGCAAAGATTTTTATTGAAACCAGTATAAATAACATAAGAAGGATGCTAAAAAGAGAAAAAGCACCCCAAACCTAGCTTTAATTAACTCCTGCATATACTACAATGACATTTCAGTTATCATGTATTCATCTTCATTTATATTATTATATATGTAATTAATGTAAAGACATACTGGAATCGCGACCAATAAAACAAAAAGCAAATAAACAAGTAATCATCAAATCATCTAGTAATAACTAATTAATTAATTAATTTATATCTATTTGACTCAAAGATTCCCAATAGACATCATACCAAACCCTTAGTTTGCATGTTACTAGAATACATGGATAAAACCAACAAAATCCGGCACAGTTGGTAGATAGTTGGGTCTTTTAAGTATCCTGACAAGGGTTTGAATCTTGGCGGTGCGTATAGAGAAGGCTTTGTTGGGAAAGACAATGTCCACTTCGGTGATCTCTACGCCTCGAGGGGATTAATCTTTGACTATCGGTCGGGGATACTCTTGGTTCACCCAAAAAAAGAATACATGAACAAATTCAGACGACCAAAAATTTGCAATACTTTTAAAATATGATTACATGCATGAATGAGATGAGTAAAATTATTTTATTGAAAAGTAAAATATTTATTATAGTGTACAAGCTCCAAACTTATTAAATGTTTATTTTTTCTTATAAAATACTTTTATTTTTAGTTTCTTAACATATATAAAGTTGCACAAGTTAAAAATTTTTTATATATATATGGAGTGGTAATGCGGACTTAGCTCGGAGGGTTGGCCCGTGAAACCAAATTATGCGGGCCAACGGTAGGCGAAGACAGGCTAACTTGCCAACCATTTTTTTTCTTTTTAAATTGCATGTTTTTGTTTTTGCAAAAAAGGACTAAAAACCCAAAACAAAATAAGAATATATATTCATCTTGATCATCAGTTCTTATTTGAATGGTCTATGATTAAGGCAATAAATGTATATGTTTTTTTTTAATGCGCATGTAAATGAATTTTTGTTTGAATTTTGACGATTAAAAAAAATCTAATAGATAATATTAATATAACGTTCTTATATTTTTCATATGATACTTTTTCTCATATGCGACAAAGTGAAGATAATTTTTTTCAGTCAAACTTTTTTATTTTTTCTTAAAGGAGGGGACAAGGAGTTTTATACCTAAAAGAATTTGAACTATGTACATTCACATAATACTTTAATAATACTCTCACTAGTCTATTTTCAAAGAATATTAATTAAATAAAGCCATTACAAGAAAAACGGTCATTTGTGAGGGCTTTTAGCTCTCAGAAAAACAAAAAAACCCTTGCAAAACGCTAATTTTCGTCGGCTACGGGGTTGACAAAAGAAAGCTTGAAGTGAATAAATTTGTGAGGGCCTAGCCCTCGAAAATCCGACGGTAACAAGCGTCAAAATTACATGCCAAAGGACCAACTTTGCAAGGGCTTTTGGCTCTCGCAAATTGAAGAACAAAACGGACACATATTTGCGTGACATCGGTTATTTTTGCTCCCACTACTTTAAGACTTTTAACTTGTCTCAAGTAATAACCGTGATGATAGTGATACTGTACCATGTACTTCACTATCGACATTTAACAAGATAGGACGTACAAGTGGGAAGTGCCAACAATATTGGCTAAGTTAATCACTTGATTATTAATTAAACTATTATGATTAATTTATGCAATATTTTATTTAATTAAATAAACAATAAAGTTATTCTATTTAACTTTTGTTTGCATATAGACTTTAATTAAGATTTTATTAATTTTAGTTGTGAAAGATATATTTTTGTTGTTAATATTATAGAGAGAATATCAATTAAGAAAAAAAAAACTTGTTTATTCTTATAGAATTTGTCTTTCAACCTAAAATATGATATGATACTTAATTAAGAAACAAAAATTAGCAATATATACGTTAAAAAAGAATTAAGGCTAATTATGAAATTGAGTATATTAATAGATGTATTAGTTTTCACTGATATTTTTAATCACTAGTATCATATTATTTAAATTGAATATATTTTTAATCACTTATTAACATTAATTAACAATAAAATAATTATTTGAGGCTCATTTTTTCGAGCTCCAATATGTGTTCTTAATGAAATTCGGAAAATTTAAAGGAGATTTAAAAAATTGCTTGGATAAATTGAGAGGAGATCTGTAAACCAAAGAAGGCAGGGTCTTGGGGTTAAAGATCTGAAGTGGTTTAATGTTGCCCTCCTTTCAAAATGGGCTTGGAGGTTTTTGGCAAAAAAAAGGATTGTTTTTGGTCTGATGTCATTTTGGGAAGAATGAGTCTTCAATCTTCGTCTCTTTCTCTTCTACAAGAGGGCAATTTCCTTTTCTTCTTCATGTTCCCTGTGGTGGAAGGAATTATGCAGATCTTGTAATATCTGTCATTTGAGTTGGTTTCAGAAAGGAATTAAACGATAAGTTGGTGACGGTTCTAATACCCCTTTTTAGGAGATTTCCTGGATTGGGGACCAACCTTTGCTAGAAGTATTTTCAAGACTGTTTCAGATTTCACATAATAAGAATAGAAATATTGCAAGTTTTGTATCTTGGGATCCTGATAGCGCAAGCTGGAATTGAAATTTTTCTTGGAGGCGGCCTTTTTTCGAGCGAGAAAAGTCTCTGTTTGATAAGCTTTTGGAGCTATTGCAATCCCCGAAGATCCATGTTGGTGTAGAAGATAGTTGGTGGTATTACAGTGAGATCCGCGTATTCTTGGATCATCGCTAAATTCTTACCTCCAACTATTTTAACAGGTGGCTTGATGGCTATTTCTAAATGTCTTTTTTCCTCTTTTATTCCGTCTAAATACTTAGTGTTTTCCTGGTTGATGTTTAAAGGTAGATTACCTTGTAAACAAAATTTGGTTGGAAGGGGTGTTATATGTGTCGGGAATTCTTTACTATGTCCTCTATGTGATAAAGAGGAGGAAAGTATTCAACATTTATTTCTGGAGTGCTCTTTTTCTAGGATTGTATAGAGAAATATTTTGTGTTGGTTGGAAATTATATGTCCTATGTCTTTTTTGTTAGTGGATGGTTTCTTCAATTTAGGGGCTTATTTGTGGGGAAATTAATAAAACGTAAAGGGTTGTTTATCTGGCATGTTGTTTGGTCAATTTGACTTATGAGGAATGGAGTTATTTTTAATTTGCAAAAGGGGATGTTATTCGGCTAATGGACTTGATAAAGATTCGATCATGGAGTTGGTTTTATCCTTTTAGAAATGGCTCTGTGTCCTTTTTAGATTGGTGTAATGCCCCTTTAGATTGTCTTATGAAGTAATTTTCCTATTGTATTTGATTGCTTTATTTTGTTTCTGTAAATTCAGTGTCTGTTTGTTGTGTGCTGAAGTACTGTATTTAGTTGCTTGATTATGAGCACTTCTTATACTCATTTTTCAATCAATAATATTTCTTTGGCTTAAAAAAAATATTTGAGACTTTGTTTAAAAAAAATATTTAACAACTTAAAATTTTTACTTTAGTTGCTTGAGCCTTGAACTGATTCTAGTGTTTATACATAGATGAGATATCTATATCAGATCAACAAACTCAAAAATTGGTACGAATGTAACAGGCACATATGTCAAGAGAAGTTGATGTAATTTCTCTTATGAAGTACAATGTTTCCAGTTTGTATACCATATATAATATACAGTAATTTGTAAACAAACTAGATTGGAGTATATACTAATTCTCAGAGTTTGCACTTGTAAGATAAACAACCTTTTTTTCCCATAACAAAATGGAATTGCACTTGGAAAACTATACTATAAATTTATATATAATTATCAAAATTATGGGCCTGGAGTTTTAGAAACCTTAACATTATTATTATCACTAATTGCTGTATCATTATTTCTTGTATTCTGAGTATTCAATAGATTATGACTTGTTTTCTGCTGTTGGTCAAACATTTTTTTCAGCTGCCTACCTTGTTCTTCAATTCTCAACTGCAATTTTCTCTGAATCTGAACCAGGAAAGTAGCTTAAATGAAAATCTGAAGTTAAAAATTTAATTCCAAATATCCTAACTTATCCATCTTTTTTTTTTTAATTAAAAAACTCTTATCTATATTTTCGTTAATAATAAACCTTAACTTCAGTACTTTGAATCATATGTGTTGGTTATTTTAGTCTCTGTCGTCAAGTTCATAGAAACTCCACTTTTGGTAGTTCACTTTTACAATTATCATCAAAATCAATTTTCTTTACACTAATGTTCTTCTATGATTAAAATCTATGCATTATTTCTACCAAGCCATGTTAGTGGAAGGTAAAAAGTGTGAAATTGAATGCTGAAGAATCAAGAACCATTTTATAATAAGGGAATGGGAGAGGTCACAAAATTCAAGTTTCAATTTAGAATCTGAAAAAGTTTGGAGAACTTAGAATATTGAGAGAAAAAGTCCTACATTGTCTAGGATAAGAGTTATAATAGTCTTTATAAGGTCTTAAGCAATCATCTCCTTATGAGTTAACTTTTGAGGAGTTAGATATATACAAATTAAGTCATAAGAGAAAATGATAGAAAGGAAATAATATACCTCTAGTTGTTCATGAAGCCGTCTTTGAGCATCTAGTTGCAGCTTAAGTGCCTCTCTAATTTGCATGCCACTTAAAATCAAGAGTAGTGTGAATTTAGTATAATTATAAAGTAACAAGCATTTCAGATTAATAGAAAAGTAAAGCTTTATATGTTTTTTCTCCGTGAGAATGTTTTTAGTTCATGAAGTTCAAATCGTCGATTTTTAATCTCTCAATTTTAAAAAGAATCTCTTTTACTTTTCATACACAGTTTTTGGTAAAATAGCAAAAAAAAGGCGCGTCAACATGTAACAAACCCGTTTGCCATGTCAGCAGAAGTTGTTTGGATGTAATAAAAGCAATCTTTTTCAAAGTTTAAGAATTAAAAATCGATATTTTAAAGTTTAGGGACTAAAAATGAAATATCACTAAAGTTTAGAGACCAAAAACATATTTAAGCGAAAAATAATAAACTAAGAAAATGAATGGAAGTAATAGAATTATAGGAATATAGCATTACGTTTTGACATCAAGATGATGCACTTCCTCTGTACGTGTTGATCTTTTATCAGATTTTCCTGAAACAGGACACATTTTTAGGTTCAGTAAGGGAAGTTAACCTGATAATTTGAAAGATTGTAATTAAGAACAATGAAGGTATTGAAAATTAATTAGTTAGTCATATCCATAAAAGAAATTAATATAGCATAACTGAGGAGAAGAATGAAACAGCAGAAAACAGTTAGTCATATCCATAAAAGAAAAAATTTCACCCAAACAACTAAAATTTGTTTTTGGTCTTTCTTATATAAATTTCGGAATACAATGAACGAAATAAAAATAAGGTACAAATTTTTCTGTAATTATTTAAGAAAAAAATAAAAACATGAAATAAAAATGCAAAATAACCGTATGTTTGATTTGAGAAAACATTTTCTGTTTTTTGTTGTTGTTTTCGCATAGAATTACAAAAATACCACCTTATTTTCGCTTTGTTTCATTTGTCAAAAGTTTGTACAAGGAACATTGAAAACAAAGGATTATTGTTTTCTATCATATTAATTAATGGATGTGACTGCATTTATTCTGCATTGCAATTCCAATTTGCAACTTCCTACACTTGAAAATCAATTCAACTAAAAAAAATATCTGTAACTGAATATTTTGTATTAATTTATTTAAATCTCAACATTAACAGCAATGGAAAAAGAGAGACATATATCCTCTGCCTTGACAAACACTGTCTACAAAAACCTCTGTTAATCATTTATGACAAAAATCTTAACAAATTAAAGCAACTACACTGCAATTATGCTAATGAAAAAAGAAAGAAAAAAAAATCACCTGGAGCTGACTCAGGAAGAAATTTTGCAATTCTATATTTCTGCAAATGACTTTTGACATGAAAAATGGTCAAACCATCTGAATCCATCATCTTCAATATAGCTTTAGGTGTTGCTTCTACAATCAAGAACAAATATTGAACTATCAAACTACAAATCCAAAATATGGAAATTACTCTTAGTAGTGTGGAAATAGATATATGACGTGAAACCAAATACACATATTTCCAATTGATAAGTTTTGTCACTTACTCTCGGCACCTCCAAGGCGATTCACACACTCGACAAACTTCTCGTGAAGATCCTTAGTCCATCTTATACGCATTTTACTCGAAACCACCGCCGCGTTAGAAGCAGAGTTTCCTACAATAGTAGATGATGATGAAACACTTCCTCCTGAAAGTGTTTGAGACATTTTTTCATGCTGAGAAGAGAAACTTAGTTGTGCAAGAGGTAAATTATAAGATCCACCAGCAACCTGCAAATAGATGAAATACTATAAGCCAATAGAATCTTCAAAAAAAAATATAAAAAACAGAACATAGCACAAAATCTTTATATTGAGTATGCAAAAATTAAATAAAATAAAATAAAAATTACTTACTATATGATCCTCATTTCCTTTGTTAGGAAATGGTGAATTATTGGTAACTGAGGAAACACCATCAATGAACAACTTTTGTTGTTCAATTGGAAGGAATTTTGTACTACCAGAAAAGTTTCCACATGAAATTTTATTGGAATAATTTTGTGGGGATCTATGGAAATTATTACTATTCAATTGGGATTTCACCATTGATTGCAAAGTATTGGAGAATTCAAAATTGTGGTGATGTGAATTTGTAGAATCCAAGAAAAGGGTTTCTCTAGGAGATTGATACAAGGGAAATTCCAAATCATTAATCTTATTATTATATAATTGAGAACTCATCAAAGTGTGTTTATATTTACCAACATGAGAATCAAATTCTCCAAATCCCATGCAATTTTCTGCAGCAAAAAATGCAGAAGTTGGTGATTCAAAACGGCTCATAATAGTGCAAGATGATTTTGAAGGAAATAAGTATTTTTGTAATAATTTTTCTTCTTCTTCTCCTTCTCCTTCAATCAAATTCCAAGCTTGTCTTATATCAAAATATTGACAAAAATGATTTCCAAACTCAGAATTAATAAAATCACCATTTAGTGTATGACTTTGTTGAATCAATCCTCCCCAATCAACCTTGTTCTCATTCATTGGATAATAATGTTCACACTAAGGAGAGTTTTATAGATATTTGTTAATTGGAATTTGTGAGAATCAAATGGAAGAAAGGAAAGAAGAAGAAGAAGAATGTAAAGGTTTCAATACTCAAACCTGTTGGCATAAAATTCTCTTTTTATATATTCCAACAAGGCTTCTGGTATAAGATTTGAATCTTATTGTCTAATTTCTACCATGCAAGGTCATTAATTATTATTCTTGAAAAGAAATAAAAAAGGGATAAGAATGAACAATAATTAATTAATTGATATTAACAAAGTACAGAACAGGGAAACAAACAACAAAATTTGTCTAATGTTGTCTTCATGTGAATTTAAATGAAATGCTAAGGAATCTGAAGAAAGAAAGAGGAAAGTTGAAGCAACTAAATCTAGATATATAGGTAAAAAAAAAAAAACAAAGAGGTTAAAAGTTGTCCTAAGAGGACAATTACAGCAACTAAGCTTGATAGTAACACATAAGAGGTTAAAAAACAGTCACAAATTATTATTTTTTTTTGTAGTATCATCTTACTCTATTATCATCGTAGAAGATTGATCATCGAATGATGTGCATAATCATGTATATCCCATCCAACTGATATTCTCTTTGAGACTCCAAATCTCAAATCTTAAATTCTTTCACTAAAGTCGTAGTGATTAGTGAGTTTTCCTCTACGGTCGCGCCAACACTAGACCTGTTTGTTTTTATTACGGAATAGTACAAAAAATATTTTTACAAATAATTTCGATCTCAATGTAGATATCACGAAAATATAAAATTCTTACTTTTTTTTAAAAATAGTAAAAGTGTAACGGACCCACTCGTTTTGTTGGTATAGTCATAATCTATTACTAAATAATATTTTATTATATTTTTTTAAAAATTGGAGAATATTGTTATGGCTTTTTGGGAATCTCCATAGTATAGTAGTAATTAAATGTTAGATAAAGATACTGGCATAAATTCACACACAATAAATCTGCTGTTTATTCTTTTAATGGATTCTGATGGAAAAAACTTTAACCACCCACACATATGATAAATATATATATATATAGACCCCTAAATCCTTCCTTCTCCAAAAAGAAAATATATTATAGACTTTAAAAAAAAAATTGTTCCATTCTTGTCACTGCATTTTGCTGAGTGGAGTATCAAAAAATTACCATAAAAGTGAATCTGATTTTATATTCATCTTAAAAGCACAATATATGGAACTTTAACTACAGGATTCCCAATAGAATTCATCAATAGCCTAATTGGCTTTCCAATTTCCATTACAAAAAGGTAAAAGAAAAAAGAAAAAAAAAAGATGAATACACATATATGAGCACATTCATATATGCACTGTCACTTCAGTGTTGCCATTGATTTTTCTTCAAATATATGATTTTTACACCCATGTCTGTTAGAATCTTTAAATTAAATTTAATGTGTTAAAGCAATACTTTTTTCTTTTTTCTTTTTTGAATAAACAAGAGTTTAATGAAATGGAGTACAAGTTATACTCATACAGTAATTACAAAAGGTTCACTATACAGCATAAAAAGACGGCCTTACAAAGAGAAATTGAGCATTTTAAAATCAAACAAATAATACATTATTTACCAATTATTATATATAAATTTTAACCTGTACAACATCGCACAGAATAAAAAAAAAATTTTGTGGAAAAAATTAAAATTTTAATGAAATTATATGTGATATATAATAAATGTTGTGTTCTTTTTTTTTCTTTAATTTCTTAACCTATGCAATATTGTACAATATATTATATTGCACATATTAGAAAAATGGCTCATAAACTTAGAAATGACATAGACCTAACTCTCCTCAAGCTAGGTCATAAGGAGAGAGTTGTCTAAAGTCTTATAAAGGCTATCATAGCACTTATCATAGACAATATAGTATTTTTTCTCCAAACGGTCGTACCTTTATTAGCTTGAGATTTAAATTAAATTGTTAGCATGTTGCCTCCATGATAAAAAGACCATTCTTTTCAAGTTCTTTATTAACACGTGTCTTATTATACTCTTATAAATCACAACGTTGACAAATAATTTTCTATTTTATTTATTTATTTTTAATGTAGATGCTTTGTTGTTGCTATTTCTTTTTTCTATGTGAACAAGGCTTGCCTTTCTTTTTCACTTTCGGATTTGTAGAGATATATATTCACCAACGACAACTTACACGGAACAGAGACTCAGAGAATTTCTCTCTTTTTTTATTTTTTCTTTTTTTCTTTTATTGTTTTTTACAGATTACAGTAAATAAATAAACACATCGACAAACTCAACACCCTTGTGACACTTAACAAGCTGGCATGCTAATATAAATGTTAGATCCTATATATTAATAATAATATGCATATATATACGCCAAAAATAAAAAATAAACAAAACCATGCATCAGTGATTTTTTTTTTCTTTTGTTGAATACCATGAATCAATGATCGATCATTAGCGAAACCTACAAGATAGTATATACAATAAGAATAAATTGCATTTTACTTTATTTTTTTTTTACTTCCGTCGGATTTATTACCATCAGTATAGATTTTGTCAACCAATTATATTGTGCTTTGTTAATTTTTAGTTTATTTCTTTTAAATAAAGTTTTCGATTCGAGTTTTGTATTTCTAGGGATGTACAGGACTCAAACAGTATTCTACTAAAAAAGTATTTTTTCTGTACCTATTTGAAAATAACACATATTAAAGAGGATAATAATTATTATAATTTTTTAAAAAATAAATTTTGAACTCTTTATAATATCATTTATTTTTCTTTATTTGACTGGTGGGATATTGAAACATTAATTAACATCTAATTAAACATAAAGTTATAATTCATAAAAATACAATTAATGTTACGCTGTCAAAATGAAAAATGAAAAAGTCTTATGTGCAGAAAGTCTTAGTATATAGATCTATTTTGCTTCCAAAATGAAAAAGTCTTATGTATTTATTTTAAATTTAATTTATTTAGAATAGTATATTAACTTATTAAAATTTGATGGTTAGGGTTAATTAAAAAACAAAAAATAAATAAAAAAGAAAAATAAAATTATAAAAAATAGGTACTTTTAAAAAGAGGATTTACGATGAATTTTAGTCTATATTTAATGATATAGTAAATATTTAAAATTAAGTTTAGGGTTGTAAAAATATATATAAGGGTACGTATGTAGGGGTGCAAAATTTATAAAAAAAATTCATAATATTATTGGTAGATTTTTAAGTTGAGAGATACAGCTGCATACTTAGAAAAGTTTTGAAAAAAATTCAAGTGAAAAAAAAACCCTGTTTTTGTTCAGTGAAAAAACTTATTTAAGTGCTTACAAGTAAAAAACTTATATATCTACGTAATTATTTGAATATTCTCAGTCATAAAACCTAAGTAAGTAAATTATTTAATTTAAATAATATAAAACAAGCCAGTGTGAATAATGCTTACAAGTAAATTATTTAAATTCATTTTAATATTTATATAGCTTTATTCATATGTTATGATATTTATGTTATATTGTTTGTATGTTGCTAATTAATCATGTATTCATATATATGCACATATAAAAAATTCTTAAATTCTGCCTGGCCTGGGTTCCATTTCAAAACCCCTGAAGTTATAGTGCATACTTTTTGATGAAAAATATTATTCAATAATATATAATGAATAAAATATTTTTACTTGGAAAAATCCGGAATGTGCATAGTGGATGAGGATGATGAAATTCATATTCATTCATAAAATGATTTATTTTCTGGCAGCAACCAAAATGTCATTATCATTGGAAACTTGGAATATAATCGAATTAATTAATTAAAAGGTTTAATTTATTTATAGCGTTGAAGGGTGGAAAGAAAAATTCCTCAGTAAAAGTTCAGCATCTTAAGCCAGACAATGGAATAGTCTACGTGGATTTAGAAATTAGAACCCTAAATATTCAGTCAACAATGTCTTCTTCCTTGAAATTAAATAAGTTTTTTTTTTAGTATTTATTAAGGTTGTTATAATTAAAAAAACCATAAGTATATATTTTGTTGTCTTTTAAAAAAAATGATTTTTTTAATAATATTTTGACTCTTTAAAAAGTACTTTAATTAGAAAACTTAGTAATTTTTCTATTAAATAAAGTCTCTAATCTTTTTACCGTATATTTTAGAATAATTTTAAATCCTCTTGCAAATTATTCCTTAGATCATCCTACTTATTATATAAGGAATGAATTAAATGATTTTCATAATTTTAAGTGCAAAATAAATTAATTTTTTAATTAAAAATTACTCCATAAAATAATAAGAAAATTTATAAAAAAACAAAAATTACGAGGATACGACATAACTCTATTCTTTATCATCTTTGGTCTCACTAAAATGGTGTTTGTATGCATGGATTCTTCCTTTGATTAATATTCACATCATAATAATAGTAACTCTTCCCGTGAAATTATCCACAAAAACAAAATTGAAACCAATTAAACTTTTACTTTTACTTTTATATTAAGTATTTTTTTTATTCGTTCCAATCATATAGCTCAGTTAGTGAGCACATGAAAACATACGTGTGTGGGTACGGGGTTCGATTCTCAGTTGTACTACTTTTTTATTAACAAAAAAAAAAGTACTTCTTCTATGCCAATGAGGGTTGCCCCAGATGAATGTGTGCTTAGGCCCATAACTGTAAGTTTTGTTGGTAGACGATCTGTAAATTAAAAAAAAAATTACATCTTCTATTTCTTTTTATTTGTTCAAAGAGAAAAAAATTTGTTATTATTTATCTGTCCATTTATGTTTTTAAGGTAATATTAATTGTACCTTCATCTATTTTATCATTATGTTTGATTGAATATTAATTAATGTTTCACTAATAAACCAATAAAACAATGAAAGATAAATAGTAATACGGAGACTTAAAAATTATTTTGATAAAAATAAGAACAATGATTATATTTATTAATAAGCGTGTTTTACCCGTAGCTATACAGATACTAAATAAAAATGGAGGGAAAAATATTAAAATTAGTTTTGAAAACTAGGCATCAATTTGCTGAATCTGTACAAATTAAAATACACATTGGCCAGTTGGAAGTAGCTAATAGTACTAATTAACCACATAAATATACATTTCTTTTTTGTTTGTATTTCTAATCAATGCCTTGGCCAGTTGTAAAAGCTCCAAACAACAGCAGAAGCAAGGAGACACCAAAACAATTTCATTTCAAATCATTTTCTTTCATATAATTTTTTTTATTTTAAAAAAACAATTATTAAAAGAGTGGGGTTTGAGACGTGGAGGTTCGATAGGGTTCTGTTGATTCTTTTCTTCTTTATTCTAATTAATTGATTAATTAAATGGATACTGATGAGAGAAACTTTTCCATTTTCCAAACATGGTAAGCAACAATGATATGATTCAAATTCAAAAAAACATACAATATGCAGCTAATTGACTACGAAATTAGCATATAATTTATGAATTAATATGCTTGTTGATTTAATGCAAAGTAATTGTTTATTTGAATCCATTGACATTAACGGCGAAAAGATTAATTGAATAATAACCTAATCAACCCCAATAAGTAGGGAGAATTGAACGACATGTGGAAACAAATTTAATTTAAAGAAAAAATAATAAATAAATGTTAGTATTCCATTAACATGATAATGATAAAGTTGGAATAATAAAATAACAAATTTAGATAAGTTCTGGATCGCTACATCTTATCTAATAGAGTAAGTATGGTTGGAATCGATGGAAAAGAGAATGTGACCCATTGAGCTTCCAAGAGTCACTTTTAGTTTCCAATTTCCTACCTTTTTCACTTATAGCGTCTCATTGAAAGCCAGCTGCATCCTCAAACTCACACACACAGTTTTCCTTTTTTCTATAGGGGATTATAAGGTAGTCACCTTAAGATGAAGATTATCGTAGTCTTTTTATTATTTATATCATTAAATATAGTGAATTTTACCAATTCAACTGTTGGATTGATCGTTTATATAATGTAGATTAACTATATAAAAATTTAGTCAATTTAAAAACTGTTTGATACTTCATTGGACTGGTTTTTCTTCTGGCCGTATAATATACAATTAAAATTTTACATAGATAATTTACAGTATATAAACTTTTAATGTAACGGTTGAATTGATAAAAAAAATTTAAAAATAAGAAGGGATTACGATAGTCTCCATTTAGGGTGACTACCCTATACAAACCGTTCTTCTATATTTAAAAAAAAAAAACCTAAATATAATCGTGCAAGACTTGACATTGTCCTGTTGATGAAAATGTGATCATCTGACAATTGCTTCATATAAATTCAATTTGAATGAGGAGATTAGTCACAACTTTTAACTGTAAATATTCTTAAAAGAAACTCAAAATATAATCTAACATCCAATTCAATTTCACAAAATTATAATTGAATTAAATTGAACCATGTTGTATAATATTTTGTGTTAACAAAACTAAGCATAATCCGACACAATCCAATCTATGTAATTTTGATTGGATTGGAGTCTACTAATTTTCTTTGTAATCTGAACATTGTGGATAGGTAAATTTAGATTGCTTTGTGTTAAGTCTCTTTTATAGCGATTTAGTGACCGAGTCATTATTATTTATTAAGATTCAAAGCCTTCTTGCCTATAAAAAAAAACTCATCCACGTGTTGACAATTTGGTGTGCAATCGTCTGGTCCACTAGATGCTTAGAAATATAGTAATTTTTAAAGGACATAAATAGGATGGTTCGAAATTTTGAATCTTGTTAAAATTAAATTTTAGGGTTGACTTTTTGTGAGCGAGAATATATCACTTCTTTCTTTTTCAGATTTGTGTATGACGCTATTAACTTAAATTTCTTTCATTTGATGTACTTTTTGAGTTGAGTATGCTCTACAATCCTTTATTAATAACATTTTCTTGTCATTGATAAGAAAAACGAAAGAAGTCTTAGACCAATTTTAAAAATAAACTTAATTATGATAGTTTTAAGTGTTTTCCTTAAATAAAAGATATCGAATGATGATGGTTTAGATGAATTGTGGATCATGATATCATACGATAAGAATGATCTTTAATTAGCCTCTAAATCTTTACCATTGAAGAATCAAACTTTTAGAATTGTGGATCTAGACCCCATTGATCAAGAACACACAAAGAAGAACAAAGAACTAATGTTAATTTGTCACTCTAATATAATCTAGCAATGATAATATTCAATGTTAATGAGTGGCATTAATGTTAAGAACCAATGATAAGAATCAATTAAGTTTTTAAGCTATCCAAGCTAAAAACTCTAACAAAAGAATCTCCATCTAAAACCCAGTTACCAATTATCATCGAAAATTCGAAATGAGAATTAAATATCCGTTTGGTCCCTTCCATTTTCTGTTGAGCTCACCACTCACTCCTTGGGCTAGGCCCAAATTGAACCTAAACTCACACAAAAACATATCCTAAGTAGAAGGTGGGAGGGACTGAAACCACTCAATTTTGAAAATTCTACCATCCCTTTATATGTAAGAATCATAAAATTATATACTAAAAAGAATGATATCATTTCCAATAGGGATGGTGCTAATCTCATCCACCAAGTAGAACGACCAACTTGTCCAAAAAAAAAAAAGTAGAAGACCAAAATCCCTATAAATCTATACACATAGCTGCGGTCCAACCCTTGGGAGTATAATCCGAAAAATGTTATAAAATCTAATCTTAAAATTTAAGAATAAATACACAAACTTTTCTTGAAATTTACGTGTATTACATTTACTCCTTTTAGTTTTAAAAATTACACTTACTTCTGAAGTTTGCACCTCCATTACACTTACCCCATTAGTTTTAGTTGACTAATTTTTTTTCTACAATAAAAATTTTACTATTTTACCCTTTTTCATAATATTTTTTAGTTATTGCACTTTTTTCTAAGATTATGAATAATGGTAAAATAGTAAAATCTTTATTGTAGAAACAAAAATAGGTTAACTGAAATTAACACTATTAGTCAATAATTAATGGCAAGAAAATAATTATAATGGAAGTACAAATCTCAAGAGGGTAAGTGTAATTTTTAAAACTGGAGAGAAATAATATACACAAATCTCACAAATTTGTGTAATTATCCATAAAATTAAAAAAAAAATATAATCTTTAAAAGATACTCCTATTAAATATGGATCATATTAATCAATCCACGATCCACATTATTGCAATAGTTATATTCTAACACAAGTCTTCGAGTTTTCTTAATAATAAGTTCCTCAAGCATCTTCATCTTGGATCTAGCATTCTTCTTGTCTTACTCCTTGAGGCTCCATATTTATTTTTAAAGCCCTCTCCATTTATGACATTAACATGTAATAATAACTATAGTAAAATTAGGATTTTACTATAATATAGTAGTAATAAAATAATAACCTAAAATCATATGTTTTACTAAAAAAATATTTTATTTTTTATTTTTATTATTTTTATGACTATTATTTGGTAATTTTCATATATTTTTAATTAAAATTTTGATTTGTTCAAAAATATTAATAAGTTAATTTTAGAAAAAATTATGTAGGAGTGAGCTCCCTGTGGTGTTCCTTGACACTAAGAAAAATGAGATTGGTTTTGAATTTTCTATCTCTTACTCTAAACCGGAATTCACTTTCTTGTTCTTATAGTTATAATCCAAACTTAATAACTTGCTACTATAATTTATGGAGTTATGATTTAAGTTTATGACTTATGGATTTTTTTTATACGCAGATATTCACACACATCCTAACTAAATCTCCAATATCTATATTAAATTTCTCATGTCAAAGTTTGAATATTGGACCTTCAATAGTACATGTCCAAGTGGACTAATGCCTAGAGTCTTATGACTTATGATTTATAGTTGTGTACATGTATTTAGTAAAATTAACTTATAAATTAGTTTATATTTGTTAAATAATTTAAAGACATGCAATAAATATATATAATGAATATGTTTATAAGCAAGTGTTGCTTAACATAGCTTTAATAGACAGAGTTCCATGGTGTTTCTTTTGGAAAATGTTAAGAATACAAAAATGAATTTTTTTTTATTGAAATCAAAAGCATTTATTGTGCCTACACTCTTTTAAATAATTTAAAGCATTTAAAAGGGTTCAATTATTACATTTTAATTAATGTTTTTAGGATACTGATTAGCAAGACACCTGTAACACCCTAATTTTTGGTAAAAGTAATTACGGAAAATATTACCTTTGAAAAGAAATCTGATACTTAAAGTTTTTTCTTTTTTTTTTCTTGAAACTACCAAAACTTGCCACTTTGTTTCATATTTAAAATACGAGTGGAAACATTCTTTTATTAAATTTTTACAATTTCCTATACAGCTGAACAATATAACATCTGAATAAAATCTTAGTTTCACCATGTAAGGCTACTTCTAAGGAATTCCTATAGCTTTTCCTCATCATTTGCTTTAGCTCCAAAATCTCCTGATACCTGCAATACTGAGACCGTCAGTTATATGTAAAACATATAACCGAGTAACCTCCGGTCTAACTAAAACATTTTAAGTCAGTATTGCAGCCAGTCTAACTGGAAAACTCCCCAAATATACACCCTAGCAATCACGTATCATACACATAACACATACACATACAAATCACACATTCATATACAATGCATGCAATGACAACATCGTGTATGTATGCATGCCATGATCTCTTTTTATTTCTTTTCATTTCATTCCTTTAAAAGGAGACCCGGTGCACGCGGGAATCCAACATGTGCGTGGCAATAGCACTCTAGAGCTCTCTACAAACCCTGGTAAGCGTCCTTAACCAGAGTCCATGCCTCACCTCCAATAGAGGTCTGCAAGAACTATTATCCCTTCCGATAATAGCCCCCAATTATTTCTCTTTCTCAAAGTCATCACCCATTACAGGTCTGCAAGAACTATTACCCCTTCCAGTAATAGCCCCCAAATCATTTCTCTTATTCAGAGTCAACACCCATTACAGGTCTGCAAGAGTTATTACCCATCTAGATAATAACCCCCAATTATTCTCTTTTCCATGCTTGTCCACTTACCCGGTCTACTTCCGGCGAAACTCAACCCACTTACTCAACAAAGGTTGATGGGGGAAGCATTTCTCTTATTATTTGTTTCCACATTACATGTTATCATGCATCAAACATTCATCTCATATCAATTGCATTCAACATGTTCCAACATTCATCATTCATCACATCTCAATCATGTAAAACATCAATCAAACATTCACCATTTAGGTCATAAGACATACCACAACATTCCCATGATCCTATTGCATGTTTATAAGTCACATGAACCTAATTTCATTCATTCCTATCCTAGACATGGACTCATGATGTCTACATTGCAATTTGTTTGATTATGTCCATGTAGGAATAAGCATGGATAAGTGTTGATCTTTGAAGATTAGACTTGAATAACGAAGGAAAGGATGAAGAAAGTTGAAGAAAAGATGTAGAAAACACTTTAAAAGCTGTCCAACACAACCCTGTGCGCACAGCCCAGGAAGGTGTGCGCACCTTAATTCACCCCTGGAGCTGCTGCCCAATCTTGTGCGCACAGCCCAGGAAGGTGTGTGCACCCATGTTCGTATTTTGGTCATAACTAGAGTTGTAGACCTCCAAATTGAATGAAACCAAAATAATTTGAAAACTAAGAAGATGATCTACAACTCTTATGAAGACCACAAAACCTAGTTCTAAAGGTTTAATTGTCAAAAACAGTCATCTTTGACAGGGATTTGCAAACTACAAAACAATTACTTTCATATAGACACTGTCTTAGTAATTTGGTCATAACTAGAGTTGTAGACCTCCAAATTGAGTGAAACCAAAATAATTTGAAAACTAAGAAGATGATCTACAACTCTTATGAAGACCACGAAATCAATTTCCAATTAAAACCAATTCAAAAACCCAGTTTAAATTGTTCCAAAACAGGGGGAAATGGTGTTGATCAACTTTTCTCAAATTTCCATCCTCCCTTCCATCTCAATTCCTCAAAATCATATTAACTTCTTCTAATTCAATATAAATCACTCAAAGATCAATTCACATTATCATCAAGATCATTCTCAAAGCATACAATATCATAAGCATTCAATATTCACTTCACTTTTCAAAACTCAAGATATAATTCAAGCTAATTCAAACAAAACACATGCAACCAAATTTCTACAATCTAACACAACCAATTCCAACACCTAACCTCATACCATCATCTAATCCATAATTTCACTAACTTGGGGGTTTTGTGGGTTACCTTGATTTTTAGTTCCAAGCAAAATTCCCATCTTCAAGGGTTCACCACCCTACTTTCAAATGCCCAAGTGATTTAAGATCTTCCCACACCCAATTCAAGAGTTGCATGTGAGAATTGTGGTGGTTTTTGGAACTCTTCTTCAATTTCCAATTCGAACACAAGAGAGGGAATGGAGCTTGCATGTACCTACCTATGGAAGCTATGGAGTCATTGAAACTTAAAGATGATCCTTTAAGCCTTGATGTTGAAGTTTTGAGAGTGATTTGCTAGTGGGTGATGAGGAAATGGAAGGAAACCCTAGGAGAGGTTTGAGAAGATGGAGAAATGAGAGAGAGAGGAGTGAGGCGCATATGGGGAGGAAAAAGAGGTGAGGGGCTTACTTTCAAACTTTGCAATTTGGTCCTTATCACTAAATCTCTTAGTAATTGTAACCAAATTCCAAAATTTCCAAATTCTTTTCTAAAGAGTCCCTCAAGGATCATTGTGCTATTTTGAAAGGCCTACTCCTTCATTCGGGAAAAATTAGGGATGTTACAACACCTTTGTTTTTAAACAAACATGCTGACAATTGATTGGCGCTTATTGATTAAAAATATACTTATACAACTATTACTCACATTTTATAACTCACAATTTATGGTACCAAAAAAAATTATTTAAAAAAGAAGTACTAACACTCACAAAGTTTTCCTTTCTTCTTTTTTTTTAAAATAAATAAATAAATAATTTTTTCTAAATTATAACCGTGCAAGACCTGACATCATCCAGCTGGTGAAAATGTCATCTTCCGACAATTATTTTATACAAACTCAATTTGAAGGAGAAGATTAGTCACAACTTCTGACTATAAATATTATGAAAAGAGACAAGAAAAGACCTAACATCAAATTCAATTTAATCAAATTATAATGGGGTCAAATTGAACCATATTGTATAATATTTTGTTCTTTTTTTTTAAAAAAAAAAGAAGCATAACCCAACCCAATCCAATACATGTAATTTTGATTGCATTGGACTCTACTAATTTTCTTTGTAATCTAAAAGTTTTTTATGAGTATATTTAGATTGCTTTGTGTTAAGGTGTTTGATATCAACTTAGTTTCTGAGTGATTATTAAGATTCAAAGCCTTCCTGCCTATAAAAAAGAAATGCATCTATGTATTGGTAATTTGGTGTGCAACCGTTTAGTGCATTTCGGTGTTTAAAAATACAGTAGTTTTTAAAAGATAGAATATGAAATAGTCTGAAAATTTTAGATCTCCTTGAATTATATCTTTGGATCGACTTTTTGAAATATATCAGACCTTTTTTTCGAATTGATGTATGATTTTATTAACTTGTATTTTTTTCATTAAATATACTCTTTGAGTTGAGTATGCTTTATACTTCTCTATTAATAAAATTTTCTTGTGGTCATACAAAAAATAGTCTTAAGCCTTCAGAGTTAACTTAATTATAATAGTTTTAAGTGTTTTTCTTAAATCAATTATACCAAATAATGCTGGTTTGGATTAATTGTGTATAGGCAAGATATTAAATGATGAGAATGATATTCAATTAGCATGAATTAGTGTCCAAATCTTCACCATTAATAATCAAACTTTTAGAATTATGGATCTAGAATTTCATTGATCAAGAACACACAAAGAAGAACAAAGAATCAGTATTAATTTGCCACTCTTATATAATCTAGCGATTATAAGAACAAATGTTAATCAGCCACATGGCTATTAAGGACCAATAATAAAAATTATTAAGTTTTCGAAGCTATTAAGAACTCTTTTACAAAAGAGTCTCTCTCTAAAGCTCAATTCTCAAATTACCGAATCTCTCTCAAAAACTCAATTACTAAATATCACAAAAAATTTAAAATAAGAATTAGATCAAGGTATCTATTTGGTTCCTTACATTTCCTATTGGGCTCACCACTCACTCCTTGGACTAGGCCAAAATTGAACCCAAATTCACACAAAAACATGTCCTAAGTAGAAGGACTTTAGAATAAAAAAAAAAGAAAGGTAGAAGGACCTTATTACAATCATTATATTCTTACACAAGTCTTAAGTTTTCTTAGTAAATCCCCCAGGCATCTTCATCTTAGATTTAACATTCTTCATGTCTTGCTCCTTGAGGCTTCATCTTTATTTTTAAAGTCCTTTCCTATTATCACATTAACATGTAATAATAATTATAGTAAACTTACAATTTTATTCTAATATAGTAATTATAAAATAATAACCTAAAATCATATGTTTTACTAAAAAAATTATAACCTAAGATCATATGTTTTAAAAAAAAAAAAAAGTTTTTTTTCTATTTTTATGATTATTATTATTATATGGTAATTTTTATATTTTTTAATTGAAATTTTGATTAGTTTGAAATTAATTTTTTAAAAAATTATGTAGGAGTGAGCTCCCTATGGGGTTTCTTGACACCAACAAAAATGAGACTAATTTTAAATTTTCTTTTTCAAATATTATTATATCCTCTTATAAAATCTTCTAAATAATTCATAAGAAATGTATTATTTCTATCTCTATTTTCTCTGACTCTAAACCGAAATTCACTTCCTTATCCTCACATTTATAATAATAACCGTAAATTGTACCATCTCCCATGACAATACTTTTAAATTACTTTTTTTGCTTAATTGATACTCCTTAAGAGTTCCACTATATTTCTGTTTTCAAAACAAACTGACAATTGGTTGGCGCTTATTGATGAATGGGAAATCTACTCACATAATTATTATTCACATTCACAATTTATTGCACCAAAAAAATTGTAGTTGTAAAATATAAATGGTTGTTTCTCAATTATTACTCTTCACGTAGTTGTATTTGGTAGTAATAATGGGTTCTTTCGTCCAGAAAAATTTGAGGCTCATAGTCCAAATAACAAATAAATTCTCAAATCAGTTTGTCAAATGGTAGGGGTCAATTATTTTAGTGTATAAAGTTCCAAAAACCTTTAATTAATCACTAATTTTTTAAAAAGTTAATAATTTTAGTCATTTTTTACTTAATTTTTCAATATCATCTTATAGTCCTAATGATTAAAATGCTTACTGTTTTGTAAAGTCCTCGCTAATTTAAAATTTTTAAAATCTCATAAATTAAAATAATCAATCCTTACAATTTTAGAGACTAATTTAGGCATTATTTATTCCTAAAAACATTGTCAGGGCTCAAAGTATAAAAATTATGTGAGGGAACTGGTTTATTCATCAACAAAAACGAGAAAGATTTTTATTAAAAAAATGGAAAAGATTGAGGAAATTCAGACAAGGTGAAAGGGATTGGGACCACATAATTTTAGAAATTCCACCATTTCTTTATATATAAAAATTATAAATTTATATATTAAAAAAGATGATGTCATTCCCAATAGGAATTATTATGCTAATTCCTTTCACCACCTTCAGACAATATAAGTTTTGGAAAGTGACCCATGGTTTAGAATTCAGACAACATTTGGTCCACTATGAAACCTATAGCTTTGCGTCAAGAACTCGAATGTTGGATTACTTTTTGCACTTGTTATTTCTTTATACACCATCCCCTTTTTGAAAATTACTTTCAGAAGTATTTTTAAGCCATTTATATTGACACCAACAAAAATATGTGAGCCGGATTCAAAAAAAAAAAAAAGTCAGCCAATATCCTTTTTTCCTTTTTAGACAGTAAATTATAAATTATTCACGAGTGTAACCGCCTCCTTCCGGAAGACCCTCTTCTGAAAAATTGCTGGAAGGCCCCCTTCCGCAAAATTTCCAAAAGACTTTCTTAGGTTTTGGAAAAATAAATAATAAATAAAAAATAGGGGATGGTGAAAGGCTTATAAAGAGGTATTTGCATAATAGGATGAATTTTATGTTCTCCTCCTTTTGTCTAACTTGATCTTCTTTTTAACCTCTCCTTCCTTCTTGCAGTCGTAGATCTGTAAGTGGATGAATTTGATTTTCTAATAGGTAAGTCAGTGAGAAGCATCACATAAGTTTTTGATTTTATAAGGATAATTTATATAGGTTTTTGAGTTTATTAAAATAGTTCACATAGGTTTTTAAATTTGTTAGAGTAATTCATATAAGTCGTTGAGTTGTATAAAGATTCATTTAAGTTTTTAAGTTTAAAGAATAGTTCACTTATATCCTTTAAGATTATTAAATCTTATTCACTTAGGTCCTTGAGTTTATAAAAATAGTTTATTTAGTCTACTGAGATTATCAAATTTTAAGAACCTAAATAAATAAATATTTGATAACCTCATAGACCTAAATGAACATATGTGCAATTGAAATACTTACATGAATTACTTTTATAAACTTAAGCACTTAAAGTAAATTTTCGTATAATTCAAGAACTATTTTCGTTATAGGCACGTTATCTTAAAGTTGAAGTTTATATTATTAATTTAATATGTTTTTTATTGTATATATATTAAAAAAAAACTATTATTATTATGTGAAAGAGAAAAATAAAAGAATGTTTTCCGCACAATTTGTTGTTTCGCGTTCTACTCTTTTGAAACAGCAACTTCAAATCAAATCAAAAATGAAAACGACGCTACATTAAATAAAAAATTAATAGGAGTAATAAATAATATACTTTTTTTTTTCTTTTGCTATTAAATAATATAATTAATCTGAGTACTGTGCGATTACGACGGCTGCGGGCACACAAATTGAATTATAGAATGCATTATCACCTTTTCGCTATTTTCATGTCCTCAAAATGACAAAATCCAAAATGACAGCCATTCATTTATATCATGTTACATATTTTTTAGTTGATAGTCTAAAATTAATTGTTTTGGAGATTGATAAATTATCAAAGTAAGTATAATATTTTTTAATAAAGTATTTTCTACTCATATTATCGAGATTTAATTATCTATCAATATATTTATAAAATTTAATTATCTATTAATTATGTAGGGATTATTTATTAGTTTATTGTGTTCGATTTACAACCGAGGTCTTTAATATGGAATCATGCACGTTAAATACTTGAAAAAGAGATTTCTGTCACTTAAATAACTTTATTCAACTTGAACAATATTACCTTCCATAAAATAATATTTATGTTCTAGAAGAAAACACACAAACAAAATTTGATATTTTCTGACATTTTTTTATTAACTTTCATTAGATTAATTATTATAGAATTTGTCCAACAAAATTATTCGATAGTAAATCTATTTATCTTTTCTAACAATATGTAAGAGCTATTGAATAATAAATAAATGTGAGAGAAGAATTTTTTGTGCCTAGCACTTTGAACACTTCTTATTAATCTCTTTGTTTGTATTTGATGAATTAAATTACAATACGGTATTACAAAAATTTATAATAACTAGATTTTCTAAAAATAAGAAAACTAAACTATTACTATTGGTGCTCCGTGAACAAAGGTAGCAACAATAGCAAAGTCAAAATTAAATTAAAACAAAACAAAGCAATGATGTCGCTCCTTGAGTTACGGTGTATGAAGAGAATAATAATTGCTATTCTTAACACTCCCCCTCAATGATTATTCTCTCTCAATATAGACCTTGTTGTCATACCAAGCTGTTTTCTGAATTCTTCAAACTTTAAACCACTTAGACCTTTGGTAAATACATCTGCAACTTGACCTTCAGTGTTAACATACTTCATCTCGATTTCACCTCATAGCACTTTTTCTCTAATAAAGTGATAATGCACCTCGACATGCTTGGTTCTGGCATGAAAGACGGGATTCTCTGCCAAACGAATTGCGGATTGATTATCACAATATAAATTAACTGCATAATCAGTCGGCTGATGAAGATCATGTAGCAACTGCATCAACAATGCACATTATTGAGCTGCCATAGCTGCTGCTCTATATTCTGCCTCTGTACTAGACAAAGAAACCGTCGATTGTCTCTTGCTACACCAAGATACCACTCCTTATCCCAATGAAAACATATAACCAGTCGTCGAACGACGAGTGTCATGATCACCAGCATAATCTGCATCGCAATATCCTACGACTTCAACCTGTGCCCCTGTCTTATAAAATACACCATAATCAATAGTACCCTTGATATATCGCAAAATTTGGCGAGCTGTTTCTAAATGTGACTTCTTTGGGCTCTACATATATCGACTTACCACACCCACTGCGTAAGATATGTCAGGTCGAGTTAAAGTAAGGTATATTAGACTCCCTACTAACTCTCTGTACATCGTGTCATCTTCCAAGTCCTTTCCTTCAATTGAGCATAATCTCGCGTTCATCTCTATTGGTGTTGAGATTGGTTTACAATCTAACAAAACAAATTTTTCCAATAAGTCTTGAGCATACTTCTGCTGACACAGGAATATCCCATCATTATTTCTCTCAACCTCCAGTCCCAACAAATGTTTTAACTCTCCAAGCTCCTTCATTTGAAAGAGCACAGACAAATTGCCTCTTGTCTAGTGAATCTCTTCAACATCATCTCCAGTAATAATGAGATCATCAACATACACAAGCACTATAGCTAGCTTACCACCTCGTTCTTTCACGAACAAGCTTGAATCAGCTGGTGCTACTTCATATCCACGTTGTACTAAAAATTCTGCTATTTTTCCATACCATGCTCATGGCGCTTGTTTTAGCCCATACAATGCTTTCTTCAACTTACACACATAACTCGGGTGAATGCTGCTCTCAAACCCCCTGGGCTGCTCCATATATATTTCTCGATCCAACTCACCATGCAAAAATGCATTTTTAACATTCATCTATCATAGCTTCCAAGACTTGCTAGCTGCTAATGCTAACAACACACGTACCGTAGTTATCTTGGCCACTGGACTGAATGTCTCATCATAATCCAGCCCATACTTTTGTGAAAAACCTCAAGCTACTAAACGAGCCTTGTAACTTTCCACTGATCCATCTGGACAAGTCTTCACCTTGTATACCCATTTGCAAGAGATGGGTTGTACTTTTAGAGGTCGTGGCACTAATTCCCAAGTTTCATTTTGTTTTAGTGCTTTCAGCTTTTCCTCCATTGCATCTCACCACTGTTTGGACACAACTGCTTCTTCATATGTACTTGGCTCTTTCACACCATTATCTTCAATTAATGCCGCATTAGCATATTTTGGATTAGGCTTTCGATTTCTTGTAGACCTCCTTAGTTGTAACTGGGGTACTTCCTCTGCCATCTCTTCTATCTGGCTTGGTCTTTCCTCCTCTAGAGACCTAGTGTGCATCCCTGTTCGCCAAGGACTTTTCCCTTTACTTGGTGACTGCTCCTTCTCTTGGTCAGTATCTACTATCTCTTCTCGTGTTGGGGTAACTTCCTTCATTGTTAAATGTTCCTCCAACTGCTCTTGTACCTTCTTTTCAATCTCCTTAGAATCTGGCAACAATACTGCTTGAGAAGATCACCAAGAAGATGCTTCATCAAATACCACATTCCTGGAAACATAACAACGTCCTGTTGTTGGGTCACAACATCTCCATCCTTTTCGCTGACTATCATAGCCAACAAATATGCAACGAACTGCCTTCTTATCAAATTTGCTACGTTGTTGACTTGGTATGAACACATAGCAAACACATCTGAATACTCGAAAGTAACTCACCGATGGCTTCGTCCCAAACAATTTCTCATACGGTGAAATAAAGTCAAGCCTAGCTTGACGTAGCCTATTAATGACATAAGCCACAGTCTTCATGCATTTTGCCCAAAACTTAGGTGGAACATTCTTTGCATGCAGCATGCAGCATGCTCCTGCAAGTTTCTGCCAGATGTCGATTCTTCCTTTCAGCGACTCCATTTTGCTGTGGAGTATTCGGACAAGTTAATTGTCTCCTTATTCCACACCTATGCAGGTACTCTATAAACTCCTTTGAAGTGTACTCTCCACCATTGTCAGTGCGCAAGCAATGAATGTTACATCCAATTTCCTTCTCAGTCTTTTCTTTGAACTCCTTGAACTTCATGAAAGCTTCGGACTTCTCTTTCATAAAGTCCACCCACACATATCTTGAGAAATCATCGATAAATGTGATCATATATCGATTTTTTCTAATTGATGGTTGTTTCACTGGTCCAAAAACATCTGAATGCACTAGCTGCAATGGTGTCTCCGCTCTATATCTTGACTCTTCATAAAGTAGCTCATGAGCTTTGCCATACTGACATCCTGCACAAATAATGTTGTCTCGTATCTCTAAATATGGTAGGCCCCTCAGCATCTCTTTCTTCATCATTGCCTTCAACTTATTATAACTCACGTGTCCAAGCCGAGCATGCCACAAATTCACTGTCTCATTCTTTCTTGTCTTGTCTACATATGCCTCTTGAGCTGACATTACGTAGATAGACTCAAGTCGTCTTCCCTCCATCAATGGTTGACCAGAAGGCTTCAAATTCTGATACACTTTAACATCTTTAGGCCCAAACAACACGTAATTACCTGAAGATGTTAATTGAGAGACTGATAATAAGTTCTTCTTCATCCCAGGTACATGGTAGACCTGGTCCACTTGCACCTGATGTTTTCCGAAGCGAGGAACAATAGTTGTCTTGCCGATATGAGCAATAGGCAACCTAGAGTTATTGGCTGTCACTACAACACGCTCTCCCTTGTACTCTGCCTTATTTAAGAGTTTCTCCTCGTCTCCTGTCATATGGTTAGAACAACCGGAATCAACAATCCAGTCATTATCATAGTTAATTGCTTTGTCACTCACTGTAACTAATGCGATCTCCTCTGCTGGTTCATCTATGCATGAAGCTGCCATTTCCTCACCATTGTCTTGTTGGAGCTCTTCACAATCTAATTCTTTGTCAGAATTAGATTCTTCCTTAGCAAATGATGCTTGGAAATCCCATTCTTCATCACTTTCATGTAATGTAACAACATTACCTTCGACTTTCTCAGTTCGACAATCTCTAGCAAAGTGGCCTTTCTTGCCACACTTGTAACATCGGTCGTCTAGGCGACGATATCTCTTTTCTTCTCTATCATCTCTGTACTGGGGATGTCTTGCTCCCCCTCGTTGTGGACCTCCTCCACGTCGACCTCTTTGCCAACCATGCTTGCTCCCTGAGCTTTCTCCTTTATTGTTGAATCTGGTCATTGTATTAACTTCTTTATGCACTTTCTTTTTGGCAAAGAGTGCCTTATCCTCCTCATTTATAGACACCTTAGACATTTGTTTGTCTAAAGCTTCTTGGTTGGCCAATATATTTTCTAGCTCCGTCAAGGTAGGCTCATTTGTTCATCCTCTAGTAGCTGTAACAATCCCATGGTATTTGGGATTCAAACCATGAATAATAATTCTTCATGTTCTTGCATCATTAATTTTACTCTCCAAATCCAACTTTGCAATTTCATTGCAAATAGACTTCACCTTGGTAACATATTGGCTTACTGTCATGTCACCTTGCTGATTTGACATGAGTTCGTTCTCCAACAGTTGTAGCTTTGCATCACTCTTCCTTGCAAATAAAGTCGCAAGGGTATCCCAAGCCTCTTTCGGTGTTTTCAAGTCCTTGATTTGCTGCACGAATACATCCTCCACGGTGATGGAAAATACATACATAGCTTTTCCAGTTTTTATCTCCCATTTGGATTTTTCTCCCTCGTCAGTTGGTGCGGTTGTCTCAGCACCACCAACAACACCCCACAAGTCTTGTCCAAGCATATAGTATTTTATATGCGTGCTCCAAGTATCGTAATTGTCGTTGTTCAACTTCTCCATCGAGTTAGTTGAAGTTGCAATATCTGACATGGTCCCAGACCACCAAATATGAACACCGCAATACCTTGACTGTACGTCACCAACTGTACGTCACCGACAATACTTCACAACGGTCCCTGACCGAAAAGGAAATGCGCACTATATGCTAGCTGGAGCAAGGCGGCCCTCGACCGTTTTTCTCTGATGCCAAATATTGAATAATAAATAAATGGGAGGAAAGAACTTTTGGTGCCCAGCACCTTGAACACTTCTTATTAATCTCTTTGTTTGTGTTTGATGAATTAAATTACAATACGGTGTTACAAGAATTTATAATAACTAGATTTTCTAAAAATAAGAAAACTAAATTATTACTATTGGTGCTCCGTGAACAAAGGTAGCAACAATAACAAAGTCAAAATTAAATTAAAACAAAGCAAAGCAATGATGTCGCTCCTTGAGTTACGGTGTATGAAGAGAATAGTAATTGCTATTCTTAACAAGGGTTGCTAGTTTTTATGTTCACTGTACAAAAGTATTTTTAATGATAATGATTTCAGATGCCAATGTAAATAGAAGTAAAAAATTATTAATTTCTCTAAAAGTACTTTAATAAAAATATAATCAAACGAACCCTAAATTGTTAGTATAAATCATTTTTTTATATTAAACAATTTATTTGTGAACTATTATATATTTATCTATTTATATAAATATTGTATAAATATATTAATAAATTAATTTTGCTACATAAAATATATATTAATTAGAGTAATCTCACACCAAAAGCGTGACAGTATTTTTTTGTCTAGTGAATGATGTTGGGTTTTGTTTTTATTCTCCCAGAAAGGCACATTGACAAATCAATTGAAGACTATACCAATGATTAATGTAATAGCACTTTATCACTGACTCCCCCAATATCTGTAAATGATATCACTAGAGCTTATGTGTGATCAGCACCTCTAAACTGAAGTGTATGCGTTTGGATTTGTTTAGTGTTAGACGGTCTAGCAGTTAACATTAGTGATATCGAAAAAAAAAAAAAAGGTCTAAATTTGTTCAATCTAGCTATTGCACCGTTCAACATTAAAACAGATCCAAATAATCGTATTGTGTACATAATATATATGGTAGTAAATTGTAATGTTGTGTGGACATGTAGCCTTAATTGAAATATAAAAAGGGAAGCATACATTACGCAAGTAAATATTGCAGCTGACTTGTTCAATTAATGAAATAAAAAAGGGAGAAAAGGACATAAATAGCTGAGAAGAAGGAAAGTTGAAATGCAGAATTGCATGGGAGCTTCATTGACAGTGACATCACAGGTCATGCTCAGCTCTGGGAATATATTAAAGGGTTATTCCTATCTGCACAAGCGATTTAGCCTCACTTTGATTTTCTGTCGATAGAAATTAAAAATAATTTAATTAAAAGTTAAAAATTTATTTTAATTGTTGAATGTTAAGGAATTGGTCTTTTAACGTTAATTATATCTTTGACGTTCAAAAATAGAGTTAACATCTAGATTCGGTTTTATTTAGTTTTATTTTAAAATTATATTATATATAATAGTTTTTAAGAACTATTTTAAAAAAAATGATTTTTCAATATAAATTGATATAAATTATAAAAATTTAAAATTTAAAACAGAAATAAATTTTAGAAGTTTTTAAATTTTTATTTTTAAAAATTAAAAAAGATATTCTGTGCTCTAAAACTGTTTTTAAAAATCTTATAAGAGATTTTTTAATTTTTAATTTCAAAAACAAAAAACTGTCAGCACTAAAAACTTTACTACATATTACTACATATAAAGATAAAGCTCAATTTTTTTTATTTTATTTTTATTTTTTTTGGAAACAAGATAAAACTCAAGTTATGTTGAGGTGAATTACAGGGAATAAAAAAAAAATTAGACGACCTAAAAAGTGTTAGGTGAGAAGATAGTCACAAGTGACTTAAGCGAACAACAAAAAAGAATTAGAATTGAAGTGTGTAGAAATTCAAGTGAAACCAACCCTAACAAAATAGTATTAAAAAAATTAATCCAGTAAACAATTAACGATGCAAACATATAGATATGTAAGTTTACATGAGTGCTTATATTTTACATCCATACATATTCTCGTATCTTAATTAAAGTATTTTACAGCAAATAATTGAGTGTACGTAATTTCGCACATGTCTCCTTCAAATCCAACTAATTGATGGTCTCTTAGGACTATTTCAATTAAAAAATTATTAAAACAGAGAAAATATATAGGAGAGGTCTCCATATTTAGATTTGGATAATCCTACTTCTTCAATCGCCAATGGTCAAAATCTTATTGTAGTAGTTAAAGTGATGAATACTATATATATTAAAAAAACATTGTCATTACTTTAATTGAAGAAAGAGTGGTCAAGAGTTTGTAACTCAAATGGTATAAAGAGCAGTTCTTTAAGATGAAAGACAAGGATTCGGTCTTTAGTATGGTAGAATTAAGGCATTCAATATTTTGTATTCCTAAAGAAATACAACTTCTTATCCTCTTGTACCCATTCTTACTTCCTTTTATTAGTACAATTAACTCTCTTCTTCTCTTCGCGTCTCTAGGCGTGATTCATCCAAAGGTGAGCCGCAACATCATCAATTTCCACAACGGAAGCTTGATTTGGCCGCAAGTGGCAGTAACGATACTGCATATACTATTTTTTATAATTATTGTTGTTGTGGATCAGGGCATCGAGTTTGAATACTCAAATACTAAAATTCAACATCCAATCAGACTTACAGGTCAAAAATAAGGAGTTTCGAATCTTGAAGTAACTTAATAATGCAACAAGTGAGAAATGTATAATATAGCTAAACTTGATAATATCAATGCATGATGAGAAACAATCATAAAAATTAAAAAAAGTTGATAAATTAAATCAAGTCGGCAACTCAATTGTTGTAAGCTACTGGCTTGAGGGACAACTGTTGTGGACCGATATCTTGATCATTGGCCATGTTGAAATCCTATTATTATAGAACTACCATCTTGGTCTTGTGCACCAAGATAGAGCTTACGAGCCTTATAGAGCACTATAATCCAATTGGACCTCAGGCCCAAGCCCAACAAGTATAAAGCCAATTAATTAAAGCGCTCACCTAGAGACTCCACTATAAATACATCACATGTATATCAAGCAAAGTAGGTAATTTCTTAATTAATCACTCAAACCCTAATAAGTCACTGACTTGGACATCAGAATCTTTGTAGATACAATCCCCTTCACACCAGAACGTCGTCGTACACGGAGGACTACAAGATTTTTTCCACTTATGGCTCAACCTTTATGATCGTGGTATAACACTCAAAGGTTAGAATATATCATTTGCATTGTTTGTGGAAAATTGGTAAAACAGTTTCCAACCTTTCTACGTGGCAATATTATTAGACAATAGCAAGGAGTGTGTGTCTTTAAGTCATTACACGCAAGAATAAGCTGAGCACTAGCAATTTTTTTTATTAAATTCTCCATTTACTAAGTTAACTATGCATGTATATATATGTAGTTTTTTTTTCAAAAAAATTTGGGGGTCATGGCTCCCCCTACACAACTAAGATCTTACATTACCTCTAGCTGACAACTGAAGATTTGTTAAGGTAGATGCGCTATGAGAAAGTACGAGTTCGAAATTAATTCAAGAATTATGAGAAGCAAAAATGTATAATCTCTAGCAAAGAGAAAAAAACTACAAAGCTTTGTATTTATAATGAATTGGATGATTTTTAAAACTAAATTACTGCCTTTTTTTATAGGTGGCAGAACTAGTTACAACCATTAACTTTTAATGGTTAAAAGATAATGACAACTTCAATTCTAATCGTGCTTTGAATCTAGGCTCTTTAACTCTGAGAATGTCTTCTTCTTTTTTAAAGACCCATTTACATCTCAGTGGTTATTTGCCTTTAGAAATCTCTGTTAAAGCCTAAATATTGTTCTTATAAACACTCTCAATATTTTAATTTATAATCAAGAATGTTTTTGATGCGATAAGTTAAAGTAAAGAAACTAGTTCTTTTCAGCTTCCCAAGAAATGCAATGCTCATAAAACTCCAATTTACCGATGTCATGTTTGCCAAGAAAACCTTGCTTACTTATAAGGTGCATACCTTTTTCACTCATGTGACCTAGATGCATGTGCCATATTTAATACGTCTAAAACAAACATGGAAGAAGATATGACAGTTGAACCTATCAAAACATGACCTTGCAAGACAAATAAACTACAATTATAATTTGTTTTTATCAAAATAAGGGCACATTTTGATATCTTCAAAACTCCACCATCAACTGAATACTTACACCCAAGGAACTTATGGGTGCCAAGAGAAATTAAGTTACATTTTAAGTCAGGAACATTACAAACTTTAGTCAAAGTCCATAAAATACCATCATGAGTCTTGATTTGAATTGTATCAATTCCAGCAATCTTGCATTTTTGCATCATTGCCCATCATGAAAGCACCATTATCAACAAGTTCAAGAGTGATAAATAAATCCTTATAAGAATACATATGAAAAGTATATCCATAATCAAGAATCTGGTTGGCTTTACTCCTTTTCTCTAAACTAACAATAGATAATAAATCACTATCAGAATCAATTTCAATATTAACAGCTTCAACAGGTTGGTGAGTGTTTTTTTTTCCTTTTTTTTTCTTCCCGTCCAATGCTTTTTTTAATCCGTTCTTAATAAGAACGACTCTCATTTAAACACACCAAATAGCAAAACTAATTTTATCATCAAACTTTTTAATGTCAAACTTGATAATCGACATGATAAATTCCTAATTAAATAAGTTCTTTAATATTATTTATTAAGGTATTTGCACTATGCGTAATCACAAGATGAAAATCAATTAAAAATTTATGCGAAGTAAATGTATAATCCCTAATAAAGAGGAAAAAAAATTACAAAGCTAGATGAGACAAGTTTTGTATTTATAATGAATTGGATGATTTGTAACATTAAACTATTGCCTCCTTTTGTATAGGTGGCAGAAACTAATTACAATCATTACTTTTTAATGGTTAAAAAATAAATGACAACACTCAAGTGCATATTTTACCCATGCTTTATGCGCCACAAAAAAAGAGTACATTGATGAATTCTTTGTAGGATAAGGGGTTACAACACTGAAGTGCATATTTTTGTTGGTCACAAACACATTTTTGTTGATCCTTCCACGATATTATCTTACTTCTTTCTTCTTAATCTACTCTTATGTCATTTCAATGACACATGTCTCCTCTCACAGATTAATTTAATTAAAATAGAAATAAAAGTCTGCGGAAAGAAAGCGTCAAAGTACGTATACGTATAAATATAGTGTGCTATTGTTTATTATATTCACAAGCTTAAAAAAAAAAAAAAGCAGCTTTTTTTTTAACCGTTTATCTAATGTATCCTTATGGATACATGTAAACATTTATGTTTAATTATAATTTTAATCTTTTAATTTTTATTTTGGATAATTTTGGTCTTTTAAGTTATAAATGGACGATTTCAGTTTTCTTTATTTAAAAAAAGAGTAATTTTAGCCCATTTATATTAGTTTTTCTTTTAAATTAACTCTAATTTTTAGTTAATTTAGTGTTAGGATGGACTAAAACCATTTACTATTAGAATGTATTCTCAAAATCTATTAATTAACTATAATTTTTCTTTTTAATTATTTTTAGTTAATGATTTGAAACTCGTCGCTAATTTAGAGAAAAGTTGTGACTAAATTAATATTTTTTTGAAAATTTTCTATTGTGTAAATGATTTTTGTCACGCTGTCATTAATTTGAAGAAAAATTGTTATTAAATTAACTAAAAATTATAGTTAATTTGAAAGAAAACTAATAAATGAACCAAAATCATTCGTTTTGGAAAACAAGAGAGACCAAAATTACTCCTTTAAAACTTGAGATACTAAAATTGTTCAAAATACAAATAAGGTATCAAAAAAGTAAGCCAATAATTTAATATGAAAACTTTTTACTTTAAAAAGTATGACTTGTGTTTTAAAATTTAAAATCAATCATAAATACATATTTTTATGATAATTTAAAATGTTTAATATTTATTTTTAACATTTTTTGAAAGGAGGAGCTAAAAATAGCTCTGGCTGCAAATTCGGACGAAATTTCATAGCAATAAAAAAAAAAACACCATAGAAAGTGTTGAGGAAACAGCAGGGTTATTATTTATTAACTAATGTCACATTATTAAATTAGCTTCTACTACATTATTACGTATTATAATCCTTGGGTTCATAATTCTGGCGATTCTTGAGCCTTAATCACCGTTCTCGATCTGCTTAATTACTTTAATTAATACTCTAATTAAACATTAAACATTACACATAATCATAAACACAACTAAATTGAGTGTTCGTGAAGCTGCAGAAACTACCCTCAAATTTTTTTAAAACAAACAAGCGGGTAATTAAAATCTTATCCCAAGCATATCCACAAAAGAAAAAAAGAAAGAATAAAACAACGTATTTTGACTCTTTTTCCCACAAAAAAGCGCATGGCATTCCTTTAAATACACCCAAACACAAGGGGTAAATTGGTAATTCAACCTCACTAGAATCCCATATAAAGCATGGACCAAATACTCTCTCTCACACACACTCACAGTGTCAATTTAATTTCTTTCTTTCTCAAAAAAAAAAAAAATGTTTCTTCAAGTAAAACCATCATCATCTTCATCTTCAACCTTAAGCTCCACGAAGCTCAAGAGAATCATCAAAACCCTCGTAATTTCCCACTTGTGTCGAATAATTCGCGCAATTTCGAAAGTCAAAGGTGTTGTAGTTGAGATTCTTAAGGAAAATCCAACCATCCATTTCCCTTCACAGAAAAAACATTGCAACAAACGTAACAAAATTATTTTGGGTTCGTTTAGGCTTCACTACAATTGGTGCTCTTCGAAATCCTCGCACGTGCGGCCCGTGCGGGACCCGGTTTACGAGGGGTTGTTCGTGACGGTTAATTCTGTTGAGAACAACGGACATAGTAATAGTGAGGATAATTGTCCTGACTCACGGCTTGCCGGGTACCTAAGGTGGCTCGAGGAGAAGAAGGTTCTAGAAAAAGAAGAAGAAGAGGCTAAATTTTCGAATAGTAGTGAGTGCGAAATGAATGAGATTGATTTGTTGGCGGAAATGTTCATCGCAAATTGTCACGAGAAGTTCAAGTTGGAAAAACAAGAGTCCGATAGGAGGTTTCAAGACATGCTCGCTAGAAGCATGTAAAGAAATTTATACAAGCACTGAGAGTATTCTCTGCCGACAAAACTCGTGGTGGTTTGAACTTGGAGTTTCTTTTGGGAACTCGCATTCAAATTCGGTTTGTTAGTTAGTTCCGGTTGGGTGTGTGGTGAGGGATTTTATTATTTATGGTCTTTATTTGCTCTTTTTTTCTTTTGTTACAACAACTTTTCTAAAGACCAAAGGGGGTTTGAAGAATTGTATACATGAGGGAATTGGGTGGGGAATTGTGCAATTCTTCTGTTCATATAATCACGGTGGTTTTAAATTTTCATTTGCAGATAGATTTCCTTTGATGAGAACTGTTGTTTCAATCCCAGTAGATGTAGATCTCTCATCTTCATATTCTCATTATAAAATCCTACTCTAGTTTTTTTTTTTTTAATTACTAATCAGTTTTTCTATACTAATTAATCGATGTTTGATTCATTTGGTAGAAATGTTAGATTTCAAATTGCAGTTGTATTGTTATTAAATCACGTTGTGTGTTGTGTTAAATGTAATTAAATATAATTAGATGTAGTCATTGCATATTATAATAACGGTGGTAAAGTGCAATTTCAATGACAAGCAAAACTATAATATTTGAAATTTTGTTTAGAATTACAATTAATTAACGTTTCAAATTACATTAATTGCAATCATGATTGTCTTAATGAGGTGCGTCTGATGTATTCTAATTTCTAGCGCATAGCTGAGTATGCACAATCACAATATAATAGAGTTTAATTTTGATAACCGTCAAAATCATGATGTTAGAATTTAGATATGCAATACTTTTAGTTGATATTTATATTGTCATTAACTATTTTTGTTCATATTGTATTATTAATTATGTCGTTAATATATCTAGAGTCGTTTCAGAGATTTGCGTAACAATTTAAAACCTTGAAATTAATCATTTTTAAAAAAAAAAAATTAAGTTTTCTACCAGAAAGCCAAAAAGAATAGTTTTTTTTTTTTTGAATTTTTATATATAAGTTTAAATAAAACGGACAAGTAAAAAATGAATTTATATATAAAAAACATATATAGAGGAACATATTTAGGCTAATTAGGAAGTTATTGACATTGAATGGCATACAAATTTATACGGCGCCCTGTCTTCAGGACACACCTAAATATAGTTGTAAACAAGTGGACAACAACATCTTATCCATTCTTAAACCATTTTTGCTTCTACTCCTTTGTTTGCTACCTATAGGTTTTTTTTTTCTTTTCATTTTACAAAATAAAGTTCAACATAATTAATAGATATTTAGTCCTTTTAAATATGTTGAGAAGAATTTGAATTCTGATAGTACGCATAAGAAAGACTTTATTGAAAGAAACAAAAACTCATTTGAATAATTTCTACTCCCTATAAATAATTAATCATCGACCGGTAATTGAAATAGGCTCTTTAGTCTTAGTGCATACTTTTTGTTCTACTTAATGCGTTCACGGCCAAAAACTAAATAATGAGAAAGAAGCATAAGGGTTTTTTTATTTATATTTTTATGTTTTTTTAAAAAAAATGTATAAAAAACTGAAAATAAGATTTTTTTATTTTTAGTATTTTCAGTTTTTTCGTCGTAAATTTTTTTAAAAAAAGAATAAATATAAAAAAAAAATAAAAAAGCAAATCACACCGGATCTAAATTGTCTCAGTCATGTAGCTCAATAAATAAACATATAAGAACATACATACGTGAGTATCTAAATTTAATCCTCTATTAATATACTTTTTCCATAAAAAAATACCTAAGCTTGTAATTCACATGAGTATATGTCAAAACTTGACACATTTCTATAAGAGACTACCCTGCCCCTAGTTTGAACTTTATATATAAGTTTGGTGTATGTATGCCTCTTTTAATTATTTATTTGAGAGTGTAAGATATTTATTTCCTCTTTGAAGCATCCAGCTAATTAATTCCTACTACCATATCTCTTTGGTGATTGCATAAATGATATATGTTCAGTTATAAAGCACATGTCAATTGTCAATTATAGAGCATGATTTTACAGAACTCTTGTTTAGTTCAATTTCATAACTATTTTTGTTTCTATCCGTACTATTAGACTTCGTCCATACCAAACTTTTACCTGCTCCAATTATTTTTTCATCTGATATTTATCCAGCAATCATTGATTGAATTACATAAAAGAAAAGGGAGAAATAGAGTAAGAGGGATAGATATTAGTCTATTAAATTTTAAAAATTTTAAATTAGTCTTTAATTTTATAAAATAATAAAAATTTCTATTGTTTTGACTATTAATGAATATTAAAAAATCAAATAAAAATAATTAAAAGTATGTTTTTGTATACATAACTTAATTAAATACTTATATAATAAGTTATTACTAAAAATAATTTTATTTATGGATAAAATTATGAAATTTATTTGAATAAACTTAAAAATAACTTATTATGATAGATAATTTCAGAAAATTTAAATAAGCTAAAATTCCTACTTGTACAATCTTAAAGACAAAATTAATACTACCTCTGGTCCAAAATATAAGCGCCTAACATTTTTTGTTTTGGTTCATATTACAAGCTCCTACACATAAATTTAGAGGAATTTATTATGTTTTTTCAACTATTTGATGTTTCCAATATTAGACTACTAATAAGAGATGGTACTATAATTTGAAATTTGTAAGGTTAAAACTAGACAAAAATAATTAATACTTCTAATATCAATAATTTAACTACTTTTCTTAAACAGTATGAAACATGACTAGGGGCTAATATTTTGAAGTGGAGGTAGTATAGTATGGATTCAAATCAGGTGTTCCCAAATTATGTCCCATTAATAGAATATCGCCACGTTATTGAAAAATTTTATTAGGAAATTAAAGATTAAAATTAAAGAAAATATTTTTAATGACGTGGCAATATTTTATTGGTAAGACATGATTAAAAACATGATTTGAAGACACGTGATTTGAATCACTATAGTATAGTGGGAGAAATTATCAGAAAAGTACAGAATATGCTTTCTGTAATCTGTACCACACTAGGTGGAACTGTGGAAGATATGCTAGCACAAAAGACTAGTCCTAGTGTTTCCTGTTTATAACAAAAATCTTAATCTTAACTCAATTCTAATTTTTGGTAATAATATTGTTATGGACCCACATCACAATATATTGACCATGTCAGAAATTAGTATAGAAGAATTAGTATAGAATCACTATTTTGGTATTGCAAACTAAGATAGATCTTCGGGTCAACATGAATGCTGCAGTCTCATTAGACCCAGGGTCCAAGCCCAATAACATGAGGCCCATCTAAGCGTTCATTAAATTTTAAAGTCTATATTATAAATACATTTCATGCACATCATACAAAGATACATAATATCCTAAACACATACAAATTATGATAGTGTAGACTTAAATGTTGAAGTCTTTGCAGATACAGTTTCCTCTGATTTACGTCGGAACGCCGTCGTACTAGGAGGACTTAAGACACACTAAGAGTTCTATTCCTCTGTCATCATGATCTATCCACATGACACACAAGACATGTATATTTTAATTTTAAATATGAATATAAAAAATGATTGTCCCCATTAGGTAGGTAATATAAGTGATTGGATCAAGATGCACGCACTTTCACTCTGTACCAAACAGCTAGACATGAGTTTTGAAACAGACAAGATAGTTATAGTGACAGATCCAACATTTATTACTTTTCAAATAAAAAATAATCAAGCTTAACAAGTAAAGTAAATTACACTAATCACATTCAATTAGCTTGTTAAGTACTACTACTATAGTATTTGCTCAAATCTGCAGATGTGTTCTGTCTCACTTTGGCTAAAGTAACATTTAAGAAAAAGAGGAAAATTGAACTCTTATAGCCTTACATACATGAAGAACTAGCACATGTTCATGACTAGAGCATTGGTCAATGATGTCATGTGCTGATGAATTTAATCTTCAACAAACCAAACTTGGATTCTTTAAATTAGTATATTATTTAGATGTTTTCTTTGATACCTTATTCATTTTCTTTGATACTATTTAGATAAAAAAAAAAAAAAATTGTGTGTGATACCTTATTCATTAATCACATATAGTAGCATTTTTTTTTTTGTTAAATTGTTTGATTACCTCAATGATTATGCTAAAAAAAGAATTTCCAACAAAAAATATATAGGGATTCACCAAAAAAAAAAAAAAAGAGGGAAAATAATTATTTTTATCCCAAGTGGGTTGCTGAAAGTCAGAAAGATAAACTTGATTTCTAGTTGTTAATTTCATATTTGGGTAAATAATTGATTTAATTAAGGATAGTGGAGTAGGAGTCTAGATATAGGATGATATTTGGTCAATATATAGGAGGACTTTCTGTCTGATAAATGTTGGATCTTGATTAAGCAATAATTATGTTAAATAAATGATAAGTAATTAAGAAAATAAACTAATTAATTAACAAGTATACAAATAATATTTGTTTAATTATTCAGCCACATTATACTATACCCTCCTCTGTTTTAGGAAGATCCAAAGTGTGATTAAAAAAAGAAGTCACTCAGCAAAATGTTCTCAAGCCTTACATCAGATGCGTGAATGATTAGAATGTGTCTTATAAACGTTGTTTGAAGAATCTCAACTACTGTTTGCAGAATTGCAGTGAAAAGTACAAAAAAGACAAGCTTGCACAACATTTTGATATATTATTTCAAAATTTAAATTTGCCATGTCTAACTCAATCTAAAAAAATATTACTCATAATAAAAAAAAAACATGTCCAACTATTATATGCTCTAGAGAAAATTACTATAGCTTCTTATCAGGATTGCGTACATTATACTATACCTAACGTGTTTCTAAAATCATACTAACTTCCTTTTGACATAATGTAATATGCAAAAATCTAAGTGGTATAGGTGTAACACAAAACAAACTTTAAGAAAAATTAGTGTAAAAAAAAAATAAACTAAAAGGAGGTTAGTGTAATGTATGCAAACATGTTGGGTTTATGTACGCCACCACAAATAAATTGTCATTTATTAACGATTTTTTTTTACTTCCGTTACATTAACTATCGTTGATATAGACTTTGTTTAACAAATTTATCTATTAGTATAGTTATTATTAAAAACCTTTATTAACATAATGTAAATCAATAATATATAGTATGAATTACTTATACTAACATATTTATAAGTAGAAATTACATATTTTTTCGTTAGTATAAATATTATATATGTCTACTAACAGATTATTCATGCTCCACAAAGTTTATACCAACCGTAATTAATCCAACCTAAGTAAAAAAAAATGTTAATAAATAATAATTTGTATTATAATGTATATAATAAACACAAACTTAAAGTTAAGTATTGGTGTAATTTCCCCTATAATCTACTCCTATATTATAGCTACATTCCTAGTCAATAGTAGCTTTTAACATACACCATCGAGTTTAGTGGGAATAAATCCAAGGATAGAGAAGTAATGATGTGACATTACTTACAATTTTTTTCTTTATTTTATTATTAAATTAAGAGTGATGGAGAAATTATGGTGTACTAATGTACCACTTTTTCCTTATGCATGTTAAATACACCCTTATTAAGCAACATTAAATTTTACTTAACATCTTAACACATTTATCAAGCTATATATTTTACATTATGGATATAGAATTATAAATTTTTTCACTGAATTAAGTACAACTATAGAAGTACAGTAATTAAGACCAGTCAAAAAAAATCCTTTTTGTAATTACAGGGTGGGTTACTACAACAGTAAAAGAAGAGAAGATAGGTAAGGCATCAAAATTGATGCCTTTTATTCTTCTGAATTTTCCTTTATTCCAATGAAACTTCTTTAATTGCTTTATTACAGAGAGAGAGAAGAGTGGATATGGAAGCTTTAATGGATCAAAATTTGGTGCCTTTGGTCTCCTTGTTACCTGATACAATCTGCTTTTTTAAACATAAAAAAGTGAATGTGTGGAACCTCTTGAATTGGGATTTTATTCTCTATGATTGGATAAAATTAATGATACCTATGCTTCTACAGGCGACAAATGATACATCAGTTGGTATAGAAATTCATCAGGCATAAATAGATTTGCTCTCCTAATTGGTGTTATCTCTATAATGTTAACAATTTCATTGTTTCAATAATAATAAGTTTTATCTAATATCAATAATGTCTCAACAAAACTAAATAGAATAACTTTATTATTAGTTAATTAATTGATATTTTACATATTAGTCATAAAAGTTTAATAATGAATTAAATACGTTTTTGGTCTTTGAACTTTAAAAGTTTATTTTTGGTCCTTAACATTCTAAAATGTACGCTTTTAGTTTCTCTATCAAGTTTTGTTAAGTTTGATGCTGATGTGGCAAACTGTACCAATTTGTCATATTCTCAGTAAACCATGTGTTACTACATTAAAAAGAAAAAAATAATAATTGAAAAATGAAAAATCCTTAAACACCCCTCTCTCTTCTTCGAACACACCTCTCTATCTCTCTGCTAAGTTATGTGTTGATATTTCTCTCTTTCTTCTTCTCTCTACTTCTTCTTTTCTTCTTCTTCCTTTCCCCCAACACCTCTCTCTCCTTCGAACTCACCCTTTTGCTCCATCAATTTTTACTTCCATCAAAACTCATAAACACAGTGTGGTCTTGCCATTTAAAAGGCGATCTCGTGGTGGTGGCCATGGATTTGCTTGACAAAGAAACGAGGGTGCGAGTTTGGCTCTGATTCTGTATCTGTTCAAGAACCAAAGCTCTCCCTGTATTCCTTTGTTGGATTTTTTTGTTTCCCTTCTTTGATATTGTTCTGGTTCTGATGTTCCCTTCCATTCTCTTTCGCTTCTTGTGCTGGGTTTGTATGATTTAGGGATTTGGGTTTTCAATCTGCTTGTGCTTTGATTTTGTGATTAGAGTTTTCAATAAGGGGAAAGGGAGAAGAGGAAGAAGGAAGACGTTTGATCCGGGTTTCTAGGGTTTAAGGATCCTGTGAAGGAATAAGAGGAAGACAAATACACTCAATTTCAGAAAGCTATTTGAGATAACTACTTTCTTATGAACAAAAAAAAAAAACCCAAGTTCCCATCTTAGACAACCAATCAAAAATTTTAAAAATGCTTATGTTATTATTATTATTTTAAAATTTATGAAAAGCTTATCAATGTAACAATTCTCTCTAAGAATGAAATGTCAAGTTTTACCTATGCAAAAATTATTGAGTGATATACTATTACGATCCCTAACTTTGTGAGGATAAGTTACTTTAGTCCATGACTTTGCATTTTGCAGGTCACTTTAGTCGCTAAATTATACGAACATTCATTTTAGTCACTGACTTTTAGGGATTAAAATAACCGATGATAGTAAAAGCTAGGGACTAAAATAATCAATGATAGTAAAAGTCAGGGACTTAAATGACCGATTCTATAAAGGACTAAAATGGCTTATAAAATACAAAGTGACTATTTTGGTATATAATTCAAAAAGTATTTTAAGAAATTAACAAAGTATAGCATAATTAATAGATATCTGGATCCTTTAAATATAATATGCTAACAAGAGTTTAAATTATGACGGTATATAAAAGAATCCGTTAAGATAAGTAAAACTCATTTCGATAATCTCTAAATCTCAAAAAATTAATTCTAAATCATAATTTTTGTGTATAAAATGATGTCATTAAAAGAGATAAAACTCATTTTAACCGCATCTATGTAGTATCTCATAAAGATTAAGCTTTACTACTCTCCTAATAAGTTTGATGGGTCATGATCCAATAATCCAATGTATCCCATTTTCTTTTTTCATCGAAAACTTTTAATTGAAGTTAAAAATAGTTATTTCTATTGAATGATATTAAATTTTATCCATTAATAATCTCAATCATTAATTAAATTTTGATTTGTGTATTTATTTTATTTTACTTTTTATTTTTCTTCTTCTAATTCCTAAACCAACCTACAAGAGATCTTTGTATTTGAGTATTTCGGACATCCAAAACTCTGTTCGTAAGACACAAGAAAAAGAAAATTCCTCCTTGTGATACGAATCTGGCTTATCTCATATATTTTTATCTTGTGTGCATTTTATGTTCAATAATTTTTATGATCAATATAATTAAATATTAATTTATAACAATTTAATATGAGTATATAAAAGATGAGATTAATATTTAATGCGTTAAATTAATATTTAATTATATCAACTAATAAAATATATATTAAACATAAAATGTACAAAATGTAAGCCAAATTAATGAAATTATTACTATATATCAAAATAAATAACGCTAATTATACATATATATCTTTTACCATCTGAAATTTCATTAAAAGTGGTCCAACTTAGTTCTGTTTCTGCCCATTTGTTTACTGATGTTGATGTTGTTAGAGTTGTTACTTCTAGAGAGGTTATTTCGTAATTCAGTTGTATTTGAGTTTTTAGGATTTAAGATTTAGGTTCGTAGTCCCTTCTATTATTTCTTTTTATTATTATTTTATTTTGTCACCTCTATTTATGTAAATTAGGTGTAATTAACATGATTGTTCCAATGCATTATAGTTAGTTTAATAGTAAAAAAATTGCGTAATTTACATAAGAGTTTTAAATTTAGACTGTATTTGAATTTATTATGTTAAGGTTCAATTCTAAAATTAATAGGTAATAAGAGAAGTAACTTAATAGTATTTAAATTGCACCTTAAAAATTGAGACAGGTAATATGAGACTTACTCTCAACGTAAAATAACACCAAGAGGTTCCGTGCATGTTTGGAAAAATGTTGGGTTGGAGTATAATTGATTGTAAAGAGTCAAATTCGATTTTGATTGACAAATAAATTGTTTGTTTTTGCGTTGGAAAAGTGTTAAAATTAATTTTGGGTTGCTAAAATTGATTTTGGCTGAAGCAAGGTGAGACTTGCTTTCACATTGTGTTGAAAAATTTACACTGTATTTTTACTTTAAACTTACTTTTGAGAAAAAATTCCCAAACATAAATCACGTTACTTTAAAATCAATTTTACACAAAATCAATTCTATAAAATCACGTTAATTCAAAATTAATTCTACCAACTCTAAATTAAACTATCGCTCAATCTCCTTGGGTTGTAAAGGCAACTTTATACCTAAAAGGTGTATGGTATGGTATAGCTAGACCTACATAATGATCTCATCCAAGTTCCAACCAACAACCAAACGTGCACTACCTACCTTTCCATCACTCATTTTGACCTTACCATCAATCATCACTTCACAAGCCAACCGTGTAACCCATTAATGGCAATAATTTGTCTTCTCAAAAGGGTATTTGGGGGATCTCTTATTTTATTTTATTTTTTAGTTAAAGTGATTTGCATTTTAATAATATATAAATAAATAATTATGGTTTATTCTAATATAAATCCCAATTACATTTAAAGAATGTGATAACTTCTTTCTCTAGGTTAAATTATCTCAAGTTAAGCTATTTAATATTAGAAAAAAGATTTTCGTACTCACGTTTTTCGTACTCAATTTATACTTATGGTTTCATACGTTAAAATATTTTGTTACACACGTAGAAATTTTGCTAAATTTTTATTTTTACGTTGTAATCACATAATTCTACACGTGTAACAACCAAATCCAAAAAGACACTGTAACTAAAAAATAATTAATGTAACCACTTTTTTCAACGTATATAACCAATAAGTACATTGAGTACAGAAAACCTTGAATACGAAAATCATAACTCTTAAAATTAAATCAAACACACACTTACTCTCCTAACTATGTTTAGAGAGACTGGTTTAAATAAACAAACATTGATTTTTATATTGGTTGAATTACATTTTTGATTCTCTTAACCGTGTAATTTTAATATCTTAACTTTCAGTTGTGTGATTTTGGACTCAAAACTTTGTTAAATGTGCAATTTTGATCCTTAATTTTTATTTGTGCAATTTTAGTTAATTGGTTTCCAAACTTTTTTGATTACGCGATTTTAATTCTTTTGGTCATCTCTCTTAAAGAAACTAATGTTTAATACAGTCAAGACAATTTTGGTCTCAAACTTTACAATTGCGTAATTTTGATCCCAAGCTTTTTTTATTGTCCAATTTTAGTGCCGTCACCAACTTCATTATATTGATTTTAATATGCTTAGTGTGGGCTTCTTAAGCAAAGATGAACAATGACAAAAATCGCACAATTTGAAAAATCAAAATCATACAATTGACAAAGTTGAAGGATTAAAATCATGTAATTAAATGTTAGGGGACTAAAATTGCACAATTAAAAAAGTTAAAACTAAAATTACACCATTAAAAGTTAGAAAACCAAAATCGCATAATTATTAAAATTAGAGTACCAAAACTGCTATTAAACCTTTTATATTTGATGAAAATGAGAGCTACTAGCTACTATTTGATCTTGGAAGCAATTGATCATTATTAGGAAATCTGATGGAATAAAAAAAAAATAAAAGATAAATTATATAAAAAATAATTTATTAATATGAATTAATATAGTATATCCTCTATTTATAGATAAAAATTATGAACATAAAAGTACATCACTTAATTGTGATATGTTTAGAATAATCTCTATCTCTGATAATCATCAAAGTTCAACAGCACTAATTGAACTTCAAACATTTTATTGATCAAAATCAAAATTGACATCTAGCCATCGGATCAAATTACTTTATGCAAAGCAAAATCCTTGAAAATACTTCCATAAATCAAGTTTATATGTACATTTTTTTTCATCCTTACCTCTCTAAATCCTTCAAAATTATCAATAAAACCATACACGACAAATTACAAGTTTACAGCCAATAACAGAGCTAAGAACCTAGCAAATTAATATCTTAAATATACTATTATACTATTAACTATAAAAGCAAGGGGTCAATAAAACAGACAAGAAAATAAAATTAAATAAAAAAAAAAAATCTTCCCATCTCAGATCTCAAATTCAGAAAAATGATATAATCCTACTTGTTCTGGGTAGGATTTGGGAGGGAAGGTGGAGCTTTTCTGAAACTCTGCTCCACAAATTTCTTGTTCTGTTTCTTGCTTCCACTTATTTTACCAACACTACTTGTCGAAAATGAATCCAAAGATGAAGAAGATAACAGCTTCCTTGACAGTGACAGACTTGTCTCTCTTGAAATAATACTCTGTTCTTGGTGGAGATGATAGAACGAAGAGAACAAAAGAATGTGAACCAGAAGAATTAAGGCAAAGATACAAGCCAAAATCAAATATTTGCAATTTATTATGATCTTCATGATAAATTATTGGGAAATTTTTCAGTAGAAAACATACTAAGATGAAAAGAGGGTATTGATCATTTTCATAAGTTGGATCAGGTTTATATGAAAAAAAAGGCAAGAGCATGCCTTCTGCACGTGATTCACCATAACTTATATTAAATTCTGGAAGGGGAAAAAAAAGTTTAATCCCTCAAAATATGTGGATTTTTTCATTTTGTTTCTCACTTTTTAAAAAAAAAATAAAAAAATTGTGATTTGGTCCTCACAGAAAACTACTACCTCCGCACTCATATATAAGCAAAAAGTAACTAACTTACGCATATTAAGAAAATTAGTTAATTGCATTTAATTTTCTTGATTTGGGCTCTGTTCGGTAAAACTAGCTTATAGCTTATAGCTTAATCTGTTTGGCACAACTAGCTTGTAGCTTATTTAAGAGCTTATAGCATATAGCTTGTAGCTTATGAGCAAGTAGAGGTGTTTGGTAACAACTAGCTTATAGCTTATATAAGTTATAAGCTAGCTTTCATAAGCTAGCTACTTCAGGTAGCTTATAGCTTATGAAAAGTAGCTTTCAATAATTCTTTCCTATTTTACCCTCTAATCATTTACTACATGTTTACTCTATCAAATAATTTATTACATGTAATTATTACTTGTCCTTTTAAGTCATTTAACAAATATAACCTACATAATAAGCTAATTTTACCAAACACCTATACTCAATTATAAGTCACAAGTCATAAGCTATAAGCTACAAGTTATAAGTCATAAGCTACAAGCTATAAGTCATAAGCTACAAGCTATAAGCTAGTTTTACCAAACAGAGCCTAAGACTTATAGCTTATAACTTATAGCTTGTAGCTTATGACTTGTGACTTATAATTGAATAGAGGTGTTTGGTAAATTAGCTTATTAGGTAGCTTATATTTGTTAAATGACTTAAAAGGACAAATAATTACATGTAATAAATTATTTGATAGAATAAACATGTAATAAATAACTAAAGGGTAAAATAAAAAAATTATTAAAAGCTACTTTCTATAAGCTATAAGCTACTTGAAGTAGCTTTTCATAAGCTAGCTTATGAAAACTAGCTCATAGCTTATAAAAGGTATAAGCTTGTTGTTACCAAACGCCTCTATTTGACAATAAACTACAAGCTATAAGCTATAAGTTCCTAAATAAGTTATAAACTAGTGTTACCAAAAACACTCTTAATCCTCACGGAAAAGTATTATTTTTCTGGTTTAATCCCTCCATTTGTAATCTTTTAATGTATGTTTAATAAAAATTATTTCTTAAAGAATAATCACTTATTTTTAAAAAATTATGCTACAGAACTCATGGAATAAACAATTATTTATCCAAAACAGTTTAACAAAAATGTTTGCACACTACTATACACTAACATTTCATTTATAACCCGGGTTAACCCACGTAAGTTCCAAATTAAAAATCTAAAAATTATGTTAATTATTGGTAATTACTTATGTGACATAATTATAAATAAGTTGTGTTGTAAATAGTGTACGCATCTAAAAATTCATAATTTGATACAAAGATACACTTAATTTTGCTATTAAGTGATAACAATAACATAGCACACCAGATAAACAAGAATTATAAAATTTCGCAAATAATAAATCATAACTACTCTTAGAAAATAAAGGAATATCAAATTGAAAAATGAATCTATATTGAGTGACAAAAACATATTTCAGGCCGAAACAGGAGAAAAAATTTAAGAAGAAAGGTAGTTAATCAATGTTAGTTTTTATTAGTTGATGATATTGTTAATATATTTCAACATACCGCTATACCGTTAACTGTTCACAATTTTTTTATTAGTAATTTTTATTTATATTTTAATAAATTATATATATATATATATATATATATTAATAGTTTTTTTAGGGTCTCAAGCTCGCATAACATAAGGTAGCTCATGATTCATCACTTGTTCTCGGAATAACTAATGACTAATCTTTTCGAAATGGTAAAATTATCGAAATAGATACAACATTGGTTTATAAAGCATTTTTATACATACGATTAAGATTTGAATTACTATTAGCATGTTTAAATAATTTAATTATCAATGAACTATCCTAGATTTTGTTAGCTCACAATAATTTAATTTGAAGGGTGTGACCGAAAGAAGAGAATGTTTTTTTTTTAAGTAAAGAAGTATATTAACTTGATAAAGAAGAGCACTAAAGTGCTACATATACAGCGAAATTATAGTCTGACAACCAAAATAAGGAGCTAAAATCAGAAGATAAAACCAGAAAGATTAAAAAATCTTCCTATAATTACACAGGAAACACCAAAACTCGCATTACTGCATAAATTAAGCCAATAAAACTTGAATCTAAAGCAGCCAGAGTACAACTTGAATCATGCATCAGTAAACTTTCCTAACAACCACAAACTCAAAACTACTGAAGGAAGGGAATGTGCTAACAGTCAGCACTTTTTCACCCTCTAGTTTGCTTAGAGCAACTTTAATGGAGAGTTACTTATCATGATTGTTTAATAATAGGTGATTATATTTTTGAGAGTTAAAATAATTAAATAATAGGTGATTACATAATAAGAATATTTCAAATATTAATTATATGAATTATATGTTCGAATAAGACACGGTTTAAATAAATAATATATAAAATATCTCAAATATTAAAGTAAAAATATAAATCTGATCACTTGAACATTAAAAATTAATATTAAAATATTTTTTGCGAAGCTATTAAATAATAATTATAATATTCATTAGATATTTTGATTATTTAGGGTAAAACACACTTATTAAAAAATTCAATCATTACAATTGTTTTAAACAAAATAATTTTAAAAATTTTTATATTACTTTTTATCTTTCATTGTTTTATTAGTTCAATAATAAAGTATTAATCTATCTCCAATTAAATATAAGGATAAAATAAATAAAAATATAATTAATATTAATTTAAACAAATAAAAATTTAATATAAATACATGAATAATAAAAAAAAATCTATTTGAACAAATAAAAAGAAGCAAAGAGAGAGTATTAGGTTGGAACCTGGAAGCTGCAAGCTGCTGATGATCACGTGACTTGAAATCAAATAATGTTGCTTCTAACTATGTAACAAATTTCATGTGACCGGACACGTGAATCTGAACTAAAATCCTTGTAGACATCATGTTCTCAGCTTTGTAAATCAACATAATGCGACTAGTCAATTTTTATTTTTTTTTATAACCACGAGTTTCTTTATTTATAATATAAAATTAATCTTGTTCGTATTGTATATTGGCACTGATCCCTGGTAATTTGATATAGGTGAAATTCGAATACAGAACTTCCTGTTGTGAATCGTTCTTCCTATAAATTTAGCTGATCTTATTTCACTAAACCAACTCTAATGGATAATTTATAAATGATCAGGCCAAAGAAATCAGTGTAAGTATTTAATTTTTGGCATTGATATAAATAATGCATGTTAGCTTGTATTTGGCCAAGTGTACAGTTCTTGGAAACAAACTTATAGCTAGTTTTGTTCAACCTTATAACTTGATGAGGAATAAATTGATACTGTTAGCAGGAAATTAAATAAAAGACTCTTAAACTTCCTTAATAAACTATGAACTATCCCTACATGCTATAGATTGATATTTATCAAATTAGTTACTAAGTATTAGTGGACCATTGATAGTGTTGCTGCCATATCTTTGTCAGAGGGTTGAATGGTATAAAAATGAAAAATATTGTACATTAGAACTCAATGGAGTAAATGAGCCCTACTTAATAAATTAATGTCTAAGCTTTGTAAATCAACATAATGCGACTAGTCAATTTTTATTTTTTTTATAACCACGAGTTTCTTCACCTATAATATAAAATTAATCTTGTTCGTATTGTATATTGGCGCTGACCCCTGGTAATTTGATATAGATAAAATTCGAATATGGAACTTCCTATTGTGAATAATTCCCCCTATAAACTTAGCTGGTCTTATATCACTAAACCAACATCTTGAGATTGGACCAATCACTTTAGTTGCGCATTAATAATTTAATATTTCCTCTATATTTTGCCTAGTAAAATTAAATTATATAGTAAAATGGTCTTTGAGTAGCTGACTTTTTTGTTATTATCAGTTATTTTAATTTATGATTATTGAAATTCATTTTTAATTCTTCACCTTATAAAAAAATATTCAATTTTGGTCACCGATTTTTATATAAAATTAAGGATTAATTTTAACAGATTTTTTATAAAACTCTTAAATATTATTGTGATTAATTTTATAAAGTTGATGACTAAATCTTAATTTTAATAAAATTATGTTAACGATTAAAATAATTAATGAGTAGTAGCACTATAAATTAAAATCATATAATATTTTAAATATTAATTCATAAAATTTCTATTAACTATATATTTAATAGCCTAATTCTAATCATTGCTATTGTTTCCCTACTTTTAAAACCGTTTTCAGTGTAAGAATTGAAAAAATTATAGTTGAGTTAGATTAGAACTCAAGTAGATCAAATAATATGAACCATCTTAGCTGGATTGATAGACCCTTCCCTTAAGATTTACACTTGGCATGTTTTTGTTTTCATCTGTATCTTTTATATATTTTATACTCAAGGTATATCCTTCTTATTGTTTTCTTAATATTGGAAGATATTTATAAATTCTAGTACCCCCCACATGACTGAGCTCCACTAGTGTTTTTGGTGGCTATTTGATTTAATTTTTTTTAAAAAAAAAAATTAGTGGCTAATTTTGATTTTGACTACTTCGTGCAAAGATCCTTGCTTTCTAACCGGGATCGTGTATGTGCGATGAATGCAAGCTATAAAACAAAGATTCTTTATGTATATATATTTGAGATTAATACTTTTTAATGTATCTTTGGTACGTAGTATATAAGAGATATTCTTGATATTATTGAAAAAATTGGATATCTTCGGATTCGTTTAAATACTTTAAATAAGGAAGTATTAAAAAAAATTACTAAAATTACTATAATAATTTATTGATAAATGATATAAATAGATGAAATCGCATAAATTGAAATGGGGAAGAAAAGAAGTAAATTTCTATTTAAAAATAAACATATAGAAATCAAAGTGTCATATTTAATAATGATGTGATGGAAAAGGTGGAGACTAATTGATACTATTCTAATTTCTAGCTAACAATAAATAATTTGTAATTTATATTATTTTATAGTTATTTATTTGGATTTAGAAAATTAGAACTATTTTTTTTTATAAATTTAATAAGCTAAAATATAATTTTGATCCTGTATTTTTTAATGAATTTTTATTTTGATCATTTATTTTTTTCATATCATATTGATATTTTTTTAATACCATTGAGTGCTTTAGTGAAAATGTTATACTGAAATTGAGGTATATGAAAATAAAAACACTAGTCTGAATGCAAAATGAGCAATATGGTGTGACAAAAAATGAGAAAGGACCAACTTATCAAAAATTTAAGATAAAAGATAAAAGAAAAAATTTGCTAAAAGATAAAACATCAAGTTATATTTTAGCCTTATAAATATTTTTATTAATTAAAATAAAATTTTAGAATTTATATATATACATATCTTAAAATGTGTCGTATCATATAATTTTCAAGGATAAATGTATCTACATATATCTACATATGTGATACTTGTATAACATTGCCAATTGGTACTTTTTGTGAGTTCATATATATAGTTGGTAGTTGAAATAAACATGATATTGTGTGAAACAAAATATAATGTGATAAAACATATATAAAAGAATGCAAATGAGTTGTTATAAAATAGAAATGGATTAATATGTCTTATTTTATATTTAGGATCGGTTAAAATGAACTAGACATTAACATATAACTTTTTTTATGATAAAAACATAAAAAAAAAAATTATCTAATGTTTGCTTCAAGCTTCAGCGTATAAAAAAATTGAACAAAACCAGGTAGAGAGTAGAGAGCACTTTTTACATATATGTTTTTATATATAATATTATAAAAATATTTCAAATGATTAAGTAAAATTATTTATATGAAGTATAATTATCATATGTAATTTATGTTAAGTATATTTTTATTATTATATAAAAACTAAAAATGCTAAAGATGAAGATAATTCTGACAAATAGAAAATAATAAGTAAGACATTTTAATTTGTTTTGTTTTATTTTGTTTCACATGAAACTAAAATGCTGTATTCATTTGGCTTAATATCACGTTATATGTTTTTCTTAATAAATGTGTCAAATATAAAACGACATGCAAATGTTATGTTCCATCATTTTTTGTTATACTTGTCAAATATTTTTTCGATTTTTTATTATAAACAAAATTAACTAATTATTTACATATTAAGAAAAGTAGTCAATATTATATAATTTTCTTAATTTTATCTAGAAAGCCATTTGATTTCATAATTACTCCTTATTATAATTATCATAGAGAAATAATCATGTTAATTGAAAATAATAACTTTATTAATTACTAATGATATTTTAGATACATTTGTATTAAGTCAAGTAAAAATAGTTAAATTTGTTTATAATAAAAATATATGATAATTCTAAAAGTTGCTTTATTGGTGACTTCAGATGAAAGTATTCTTATTAAAACTAAAATATTGTTATTATAGTTGAAGTTTATGTCAAAAAAAAATATATAACCGTTTAAATATTACCCAAATACAAAACAAATAAGCATCTAATCCCCAAAAGTTACAAAATTTTTATTAAATTTTAATAGCTTAAAGGTCAGATTTGTTTGCATTTTCATTTTTTTATATGTTTTTATATTTTTTATAAAATATATAATTATAAAAGTGCCACATTACTTTCATTTTTTTTCTCATTTTTTAATATTTGTATGTAAATTAAAACACATAAAAGCGAAACAAAAATCTTATTTTTATTTGTTTTCAAAGTTTTTAATAAATAACAAGAAAAATGTATTAAAATTAAAAAGCAAAAAGAAAATTATTTAGCCCATATTGTCAAATATCTAACATTTTAAAAAATTATTAATTAATTAATAATTTGTTCAAGTAATATATCTTTATTCTACCTGTTAGTAAAAGATCTCGAATTCAACCTTTTTTGAATGAAAAAAAAAAAGGAAAGAAAGAAAAATCCACTAAAAGAACTAATCCTACTGTAACACAAATATTCTCGGACATTAAAAAAATCTGTATGGCATATTTTTTGTGGTTGACGTGGCCTGTGTTTTTTGGAATTCAAGTAGCCTTTTTGGAATCCATAAGGGGCCTGTGTTTATACAAACTTTAAACTCAGGTGGGCTTTCAACTTGACCAAAACAAGTGGGCTTTCATTCGTTTCACGGCGAAGCTTGTAATAACAAAAAAAAAAACCAAAGGAAGTTTGTGACAACATTGGCTAGTGAATTTAAAAGAATAGTCACTATGATATCTGATTTTGAGAGTACATGTTGTGTTAGGATATGAGATATAATTGATTTTTGTTTGTATATATTTATTGTTAGAAATAATTTTTAAGATAAAAAGCAATTTTGAAATTTTTTGAGATAATGTCTAAATGTTAGCTGAAGGACAAAACACCTTTTTCTTTGTTAAAAAATAATTAAAATCTTTTTTAAGTGTAAAATACAACTATTCAACGTACATTTGGAAATAATCTAATCAAAACATATTTTTAGTCTTTGACTTATAAGAACAATCAATTTAGTCCCAAATTTTCACTCTCATATATTATTTATTTAGTCCCTGATTATAAGAAAATTTATTTTAGTCCATACTTTTCCCTTTTGTTGATCATTTTATTTCTTGACTTTCACTCTTATTGGTCACATTAGTCCATAGGTTTAGAGACTAAAATGATAAATGAGAGTGATAGCCAGACACTAAATTGACCGATGAACGTGAAAGTCGAGACTAAAATGATTATTATTATAAGTTAGTGATTAAAATGTCATGTACTCACAGATCAGAGACCAAAATTATGGATGAGAGTGAAAGTCAATAATTAAAATGTCTGCGAAAGTCAGAGACCAAAATACTAATTTATTTGAATTTAAAAATGAAAGATTACTCAATTAGAAAAAACTTCACCTTTCTTATGTGTTTGATTAAGATTTTAATCTCTAAATTCAATTTAACAACTTTAAAAATACATTATACTTTGAAAATAATTTTACTTACAATGAAACAAAGAAAACCAAATTGATAGCTTATAATTTGCTGGAGCCAACTTAATTACAATAAGACTAAAAAATTATCATTATAAGGAGTAATTCAAAATGATCATTTATTTGATTGAATAGAGATAAATAGAAGAGAAATAGGATGGAGCGGAGTTAGGGGGAAATAAAATGAAAGAAAATTTTTTAATTACTTTTTTAGAAGTAGTAATTTTTTTTTATCAAACTAAACAAAACTTTTTAGAGTAATTCTTAATCCTCATACTTCATATTTGTACAAATCTCTTTATTTACTCATTAAAGAATATTTTCAAGAGTAATGTTAAATTCTCCTAAATATCCTCTTACTTATTTTCCTAATACCATATAAAGTATCAAATTAAATGCACTTTTAATCTTGAAAACATAAAAAGTATTAAAAAAAATCTTTAATAAATAAGTAAGAGGATTTTCAAGAAGATAAAGTAGGAGATCAGGAAATACTCTATTTTCAATGCTTTTTATAGTTTCAAGATTGAAAATACTTTTAATACAAAGACAAATAATAGAATTTTTAGGAGGATTTAATGTTTAATCTTCCTACTAATTCTCCTACCTATTTATTTTTTACAAATATCATTTATCATTAAAAAGTAAATGTTAAATGGGAGATATAATACTTGTCAAAATTAATGGAGCTGGAAGATTAATAGAGAAAGACTAAGAGTTTGTTTGAAACAATTTTGTTTTTTTAGTTTTAAAAATTGTATTATAAAACAATTTTTAGAAACAGTTTTTAAAAAAGTGAAAGAAGTTTTCAATAAAAATTTGTATGTAAATTCAGAAAACTGAAAACTCAAAACCAAAATATGTTCCAGATGTTTTTATATTTTTGGTTTTTAAATAAAGAAAAATAAATTTTTTTCCTAAAAAACTGTTTTTAAAAACTCGACTTTCAAACGAGTTTTTTAGTTTTCTATTTTAAAAACAAAAACTATTTTCAAAAAAGAGAAATCAAACCAAGTATTTTTCCTCAAATTTTTTTTATCTTTATCTGTATTCTCCTTTCCTTCCAATTTCTTTCCTCTTGTGAAACGTGCCTCGTAAGTCTGTTGGAGTCCCCGGCGCTTCTTGCGCTGCTTTCCCTGATATCGGTTCTTTCTGCATTCTCTTCTCTCTTTTCCTGTTCTCTTCGTATCCCTGTTTTCGAATTTTACTCTGTAACGCACTCCAAATCGATTTAGTTTCTTCTTCTTCACCGCTCAGGAGCAAGATATTTCAGAAAATCATGGTGAAACGCGAATTCGATGCTGGCGAAAGTAGCAGCAGGAAGAAGCTTGATCCTCAAGTAACTGCCGTTAATGACGCTGATCATCAAACTGTCAACGACCGTCGAGGTCTTCGTTCTCGTTACTCTGCCGTCAAAAACATGATTAACGGTGATTCAGTTGTTTTTGCCTCGCTTTTCTTATTCTCCGTTGCTTCTACGAGATTATTTTTTGGTCTATTCGCGTTTTTAATATCGTTGATTGATTCATTCATTTTAGGTATACAATCATTAATAGTCAGAATGCAGAAAATTACGGCGAATTCTGTGTTATTTCATTCTGTTCCTGTTTTTGTTTATCTGTTTTTGTTATCAATTTTCTGTGTAACGGAATAGTTTGGTTGAGTAATAGTCTTTGCTAGGTCACGCTTCAAGCCTTATTTGCTTGTGCTCGTTATGGATTTTGCAGATGATGGCGAAGAACTTGCAAGGCCCGACTCTGATAAGTTTGATTTGATCTTTAGTGAAATGGAGAACTTACACCAGCTAGGTTAGGTATTTAATTTTTTTTCTAATATACTTCTATTTTGCGAGTATTTTTTTAATTTTGGTAATAGCAAGATCCCTAAGCCAATGAGGGATAATTCTACGTTTCAGTTTCACACTATCTGTGAGAGTTGTAAAAGGAAAAAACAAAACAAAAATAAATGAGTGTGATCTCTAAAAGAAAAGAAAAGAAAATTTTTAAGTGTACACCTCTTGAGGGTGATATAGAAGAGTTCCATACACGTACACTGACTATGTGGTGTACACCACCCTTTTATATTATTTTTCTCCAAAATCCATAAAAACAGACGAGAGAAACGTAACTTCAATTATTAAAAAATACAGGTGTACCAACATTTTTCAGATACAGAAAGCAAATAAAAAGAATTAGAGAAAATAAAAGTGTTAAAGATGATTTGATAGAAAAAAGAAAAGAGAGATAAAAAAATGAATATAAATAAATAATAGTAGTACATAAATTATTTCTCAAATGGAAAACTGAGAAAGAAAAAAAAAATAGAGTAGAGGTGAGAGATGCGATTTTATTCTACCTTTTTTTCCTAAGCTGCTGAAGATGTATTAAGTGATGTGTTGAGAAAAAAATTGAACGAACATATAATATAATTAATATATGTAACTATTAGTGTATACAATTCATTATAACATATTAAATCATGTTCTTTATTTTTTTTTTAAAATTTTTTAGATTAAAGAAATAATTAAACATAAAACTTTTTGTTCGTCATGGCTAACTCAGTCAACAACCACCCTACCAAGGTCATAATTGATTCTCTAGTGGGACCATGTGAGGCTATGAAATGATATATATTTATAAAATCAGTTTTTTTAACTTGACAAGTTAAGAATTTATAATTAGATAATTTTTATGGAACAACATGAATGAAAGAATGAACTTCATATTTTGAATGTAATAACCTGTGTATGTTTGCACAAGTTAAAAAACAGGATTCACATGATTCTTTTATTTTTTTAGAAGTCAATAGTCAAGACAACAAGAACCAAGAGATACCAAATTTTAACTTGAAAAACCATTCAACATTATGGGAGAAAGCAAGTAACATACTACCAAAAAAGAATAAACTATATGAAGTATAATTATTATATGCTCTCCCAAATTTCCTTACATGGAAGGTACCATGCTCACACGACTTCCTTTATTTGATTACTTCTTGTATTTGAATCTGGTTTGATGCTATTGTAGCTTTCTTTTATCTTATTATGGTTGTATGGTTGTATAGTATGTTGTTCCTGTATGCAAAGATATAATTTTTTTTCTTGAATTTTGGTAATATTCTGTCCAATTTCAGTTACAAAACCAAGAGAACAAGTAGCTGATGCACAGGCTCTTTTGGACATCACTAAATCATTAGTGATGTCTGTGAAATCCCACGGCATCAGTGGACTCACCCCTTCAGACTTTGTCTCCAACATTATTAAAGAATTCGGAGAACAAGCTGCACCAAGTTATATCACAGAAGATTGCAGTACAATCTCAATAGCTTGGAAGGATATTGGAGTTGCAGTTTCACATGTTTTTGGAGTCCCAGCAGGGTGTTGTACAATGTAATGTCCATCTTTGTGAGAAGCAAGTGATTTTTCTGTTGTAATTTCTCTTTCCCTTTGGATATTTATTTCCAATTTTTGCTTCTTCAGGTTTGGCCCAATTGTTGATACTAAAATCAAACATAAGATCCGTAATCGTAGAAAGCGTATGAGACCCACTGAATTAGCACGGCCAGAAGAGGTAAAACTTCTTATGTTGAGTCTGCAATTTTTTTTCCTAAAAAAACAAAACGAGACAGAGGAAAACAAGAAGAAGGGTTCATTAGAGGTTTTGATTTCCAAGACCTTTCAATGATGCGTCGTCGGTTGTTTCATTTTTCATTTCTGATAGCACTAATATGATAATATCTACTGGGTTTCTGATGGTTTATTACTCATCTATTTGTTGTTAAAACTAAAACATTATGAAGTAGCTATCGCATTTAACCTAACTCCAGAATGGATTTAGTACATCTATGATATGACTGTTTACTATGCGAAAAGTTAATCTTGTTATTTCTATGTAGTTGTGATATTCTGATTTCTTTTTCCCCACAATATTGCTTCTTTTTTGCAGCTTAGTGGAGGTTCAAAGGATGAGAGAACTGACACTGATAAAAATATGTTAACCATGTTTAACATCTTAAGGAAAAAGAAAGTTGTCAAGCTGGAAAATCTGGTTTTAAATAGGAACTCCTTTGCACAAACGGTGGAAAATTTATTTGCTCTTTCCTTTTTAGTCAAAGATGGACGCGCAGAAATGAAAGTGAATGAGGCAGGACAGCAACTAGTTTGTGAGTAACTATGAAAATGCTCATTCTGATTCATCTCCCTCAATTTGTTATATTTATATCCTTGATTTCACCAAAGATCTTTTCTCCATGCACTTGCTCTATGACAGCGCCAAGGAATGCTCCTACCGCTGATGCAGTTCAGTCAAAGAATGTTGCTAACAGCCATTTTGTATTCCGATTCGACTTTAATGATTGGAAGGTACTATTTAGTACGTTACTATGTACTATAATTATATGTTTTAAGTTTAATGTCTTCTTTTGTGCGTACATGTTTTTGTATGTGTGTGTTACTAAGATTAACTTTTATTGTTCCTTTTTGTTTTATTGAATATCAATAGTGGGATCATTATAATAACCCTTTGTATTCAAGAGCCTTTCTGGAGAAGCTGCATAATGCAGAACAACCATATGCCCATATCCTTAAGTCGCCTGAAAACTCAATTTGAAGATGTCTATATATAATATGTACTTTATATCTTTTCAATGAAGCTATAAAAAGTAGCTGAATTTTTTTTAGGGTTTTGTTAACCGGTATTCGTTGGGTATTAGTTAAAACTATATAAATATATATTTGACTAATTTAAAAAAAATGCATTAAAAGGTGTTATAATTTTTAAAATAATAAATATCACATTTTTATAAAAGAATATCCATTTATGTATTCTTATCAAGTGCTCTTAAAAATTTATATTTTTAAAATTAAAATTTCCCTGGACTTTCATCTACAATTTATCTTCCTTTAATTTTGGTTCACATGATTTGCGAGTTACTAGAAGCAAACCATTCTGGCAGATGGAATTTCTTTGGTCAATTAGTATATGTTTCTCTACTCTTGAAACTTACAAATGGACTTGTGTGCAAGTTTTTATCTTTTTATTTTTTTTTGGTCATTTTGATGTATTTATTCTCTGTTCCTTTTTCTTGTATTGAATTCTCAGTTGATGGTTCGCTCTGCTGAGATTGGGGAGGAGCTCATGCCTCATAGGATTAGTTAATCAGAAAGACAGAGTGTAGCAATTAGCATATCCAGAATCTTATGAAATAGTACCCACAATGCTGGCTTGATTTTTGTTCTACAGCATCAAGAGGTTAGAGGTCAAGGGAAACTTCAAACTAGTATATTATACTGAACAAAAAGCTAACGTACAGAGTACAGACACTTTTTAATGTGATCACTAATTTTGTTTTGCTCATTACATATGCCTAGTTAAAGTTATAATGGCACCATTCAGTGCACAGGGTATTTAACTTCTATTGAATTTTCCAAAACAAGTGAGTGCTACTAAAGACGTGACAATTGCTACTAAAATAATTAGGGATTAAGTTATGTCCAAATTCAAATTTAATACATAGCCCCAAATCCAATCCTTGTTCTCACTTGATGCACGAGTCTGCATCGTTGCCAAAAAAAATATTTGCTTAAATGAACTCTTGGTCTTGTTAGTTGTTATTATGCTTTCTGTCCAATTTTGTTCCGACTACTTTTATATGGAGATTTGGTCTATTGAACACTAATAATATTGAGTTTCTAGATTCATAATTTACTTGATCAGTTAATAATCGGATATGAATCCTTCACGAATATAAAAGAATTTGTGAATCTAGAAGGCCAAATTTATCTTTCAGAAACAAAAACTTCAAATTTTATATTCCTCTTATTTTTTCTCCTCTTTCTTTTTTTCCATCTATTTTCTTTTCACTTAATTTCTTTAACTTCAAACAATGGGTAAGAGTCAATATTTTGTAAATCATATAAATTGTCACTTAGAATTTAAGTTATATTTTTTTAGGGTCATTTTACAGTGCTTTCATCTAGTTTGAGAATATCAATGGTCCAACCGATATTAATCGTTAAATCAGAAGAGAGAAAAAAATAAAGGATTGATGAATCCCACAATTCAAATGATTTAAGGGTGGTGAATAGATGATCACAATACTTCTCAGATCACCTTAGAGTCTTAGACATGCCCTTTTTTTTTTATAGCCAAAACTTAAATTTGGAACAAACGTATGATATGCAAGATGAGTGTATTTTGTGCAAAATAGCAGCCTCCAATTAATCCAATTGCTGAAGATAAAGTATTACAACCGAGTCTCCATCATATTCTGTCCAATTGCTAAAGAAAATTAATTAGGTGTCACTATTTTTAAATATTGTTAATGTATTAAAAAGTTATTTTATTTTTTAAAAAACTGAAAATGACACACTTGCTCTTCTAAGAAAATTAAAATTGTGCATTTTCGCTCGTTATCTGTTTCCCTCTTGTATTTATTTGGTAAAAATAAATTGAATAACAAACAAATGTGTGAACAAAATTAAATTAATCAAAATATGTGAAAAACATAAATTGAATATTTTTTAGTTCATAATAAAGTAATTAACTGGGATTTAAACCCGAATATCTGTACACATATGTGCCAATATATTAATTAACTGAATTATATGACATAAATTAAATTATATTTTAATCTATGAGTTAAAAGAACAGGAATTTTAAAAGGATAAATAAATTCGCTCCAAAAAAGAAGGGGAAATAGTACTAGTAAGTATTAGGAGAGTGCCATTACATATTCTGTGACGCTATCACTCGTGTCATGTGACGAGGAAGGGGAGCACGTGAGAGAGTAATAAGTCGGCGGAACACCAAAAAAAAATATGAAAAAATCGTATATTATTTAAACTTAAAAATAATTTATTCTAAAGAACATTCATAATTAATTATTTTTTAATTAATTATAATAAAAATAAAAAAATTATTTATATTTAATTAAAATAATAAAATTTAAATAAATTTTAAGTTTTTATAAAATTGATATTTTTTTATTTTACTCCTTAAAAATATTTTGTTATTATTTTAATCTAATTTAATTTCAAATTTTTATTTTTAGTCCTTACAATCTTATTTTACAGTAAGTATAAATTTTTAGTTCTTATGACCACTAAATTTTGCTTTTAATTCTTGCAACTTATTTTTTTATTTTATTCTTTGAAATTCCAATTTATTTATTTTGATCTTTGAAAAGATGCAATAAAAAATAAAATAACTTAACATTAGAGAGTAAAACAAAAATTTTAAGTTAAATTAGACTAAAATAAAAGAAAAATTGTAGGGATTAAATTAAAAAATTAACAATTTTTTTAGGGACTAAAAACAAAAGTTTTCAATTAAATTAGACTAAAATTAAAAAAAAATTATTTTGTAAGAACTAAAATAAAAAAATGTTAGTTTTGTAAGGATTACAAATTTATTTAACTCAAATAAAAATAATTATTTTTTTTATCTTTCTCTTTTACTATCGTGATTTATTTTAAAAAAAATCTAAAATTACTTCTCAAAATAAACAAAAATCTAATTATTATTTTTATTTTAATTACTCTTAAAATCAAGTAAACCTCCGAATTGGTTTATGAGATTATAGGTCTCATGCAAATTAGTCCATGTATTTTTGAAATCCTCGAATTAGTCTCTGACTTTGCGAAAAAATAATTTATTTTAGTCATTTTCTATTTAGTTCTTTAAAGTCATTTAATAGGTATAAGGATTAAAATGCACGTCGTTTTGCAAAGTCATGAATTAATTTGAGGTTTTCATAATCTCAAAAACTAATCTGCATGATGCCTACATTCTCAGGGACCAATTTGAGAGTTTACTATTTTAAAATCAACTAAAATACAACTTTGGTTCTTTATGTTTTAGTGAATTCCTACTTTAGTTCTTTATCTTTTTTTTCTTGTCAATTGGTCCCTTATTTTTATTTTTCACACCATATTAGTTCTTTTGCAATAATACTATTGAGTGATTTCATCTGCATTTTTCTCATCGTTGTTGTGATACTTTCGCTAAATCTCTTCTCAATGTTAGTTTAAATAGACTAATATAGTGTAAAAAATAAAGATAAAGAACCAAATTGACAAGAAAAAAAAAATAAAGGACTAAAGTATGAATTCACTAAAACATAAAGAATCAAAGTTATATTTTAGCCTTCTAAAATCACATACAAATATACTAAAAATTTATAAAAATATTTTTTTTTAACAAAATAAGTGTTTATATTGTAAATAAGCACAAAATCTCAAATTTCACGGAATCTCAAATTTCACTAGATCATTCTCCCGAAAAAAAAAACAAAAAAAACTAGTTCTATACTACTACTATTTACCAAAAAAATAAATAAAAAATCAGGTTCTATTTCACTCCCTTATCGGCGAACTGTTTTCTTTCTCTCTGCTTCTCCTTGAAAACCCTTCTTTCAGGGACACTGCTAGGGTTAGGTTAGGATTAGGGCTTTTTCACTTTCTTTCTTCTTCAGTCTTCTTCTACTTTCCCTTCGATCTCTCTTCAACTGAATCCTTTTCCGCTACGGTTTTCTCCGCAACCTTCTCTTCTTGGAGTTCATTCTTCTATCCGGATCTCGATCTATGGATACACGTAAGAGGGGAAGATTCGAACCCGGCTTCAACATAAATGGCGGATTCAAGAAGTCCAAGCCAGGTTTGAACTTTAGCTTACACGCTCTTCTTAGCTTTTCAATGTTGTTACGCTTTGGTTTTTGCTCGTAAACTTGTTTGCTTTTGTGGCTCGCTCAAGTCTCATGTAACACTTCTGTGCCACATCCGTTTTTTAAGGGTGTGAATCTAAAGCGAAGTCGTTTTTCACTCGTTATTAGTAATTTCCCTAAAAAATTTAACTTGTTAATACTGCTATTGTATGGTGCTCATATAGAAGGCAATTTTCTTTCTCACAGTCGTAAACATACCTACAAGTACCGTTAAATTGTTTCTTATTGGTCCTTTTTAAGTAGTGAGGGCAGTGGGAAAACAAATGGACGTGATGCCACTTTTCTTTAAAACTCTGGTGGGCTAGATATTGAACTCAGAACATGTGAACTGTGAACATACAAATTTCTAAAATATTCTCTCTCAAACTGAGTGTTATCAAAAATTTTAGTCAGCAGTGGAATAAAGTGCACTAGATTAATAAGCAAGAGAATGGTTAACTGAGAATAAGTAATAATGTTTTGTAACAGAAATGGAGTCCTTGTCTGGTGTAGGAAGCAAATCGAAGCCATGTACCAAGTTTTTCAGGTTCTAATCTATTCCTGTCTAAATAAAATTCCATATCTTAAATAATGCTACATTATAAATTATTTTAAGAATTAATTATTTAATTGCTATAAAACAAAATTGTGCGATTCTGCAAATTAACTGGGTATTGGAAGCTTTTATACAGGTACACATTGTTCTTTGGTCTAAACAACTTGTAACAGAATTAACAGAGTACCAAAAAGATAACAAGTTGCAGGACTATACATTGGCACTGAGACGACTTTATCAATGACTTAATTGATCGTTTTCAATGTCATGTTCAGCTTAATTAGTTATTTCCCTTATAATTGTTTTTAACATCAATATTTCAGCTTTTAATGGATACTATTGCTTATGAACCCATGTGTCAATGGGTAAGCTATTAACAAACTAATATGGACGGAACTTTGATAATTTGGGTCAGGTCAGGTATGAATATTGATGGCAAAACTATATGCATATAGATTTTAGCGGTTTTGTACTTCACACTTGGTTCAGTAAGACGGAGAAGCATCTTATTTTTCATGCATAACCTTTTACAAGAAACATAGTACATAATATCCAGTTGTAATTCTGATTTTATGAAACATTCAGCCTGAAAGGCAAATATGGTCAATATATTATTTATGTTAATCCAGCCTCTTATGATGTCTTTTTTCCATGAATTTTCTTATTGCTCCTGAGAGATGGCGACACATTAAAACTTGTTTTGGTTACTTCTGGCAAATGGCAAAATTTTTTCTTTTCCCTTTAAAATTTTTCTCTTCACAATTCACATAAATAATTGTTCATAGAAAAAATTTGATTCGTTAGTTGTGAGTTTATGCTTTAGAGTTCTTGCCTTTGATTTCCTCCTTTTCATATAGCTATAAAGTAGTTCTCAATTGCCTGCACCATAATAATTATTTTCTGTCGAATTATGAGAACATCTGTTATTGTATGTGGTACTTTTCTTGGTTTTTGTTGCCTTTCTAGTTCTGACTTGCATGCTTAATTTCATTCCCTTGGAAGTTTTGGAGAAATCTTGGATATCAAATTATTCAGTAATTCAGTCTGCTTTAATGTAATGTTAATTCAAATTGGGTGAAAGTTAACTCAATCAAATTCTTATGTTGAGTGGATACTAACTGGAGCAGCTGTACTCATTTACAGTTAGTATTGACAGAATGTCAGCAGTATGATTTATTACTATGCCAAAATTGTTGCTTGTTTGGTCCCTTGAAGTTGGCCTTGCCATTTTGTCCCGTATTTATTTGGCTAGGTGTTCCTCCTGTATGTTTCTCATTCAGGAGCTAGGCTTTGTAATTTAGCTTTTTCATTGAGTTAAGTTTTTAGGGATTTCTCTGGAACTTTGAGGCAAACGTTTCAGTGTATAACTGGATATATAGTTGACCACTTAATCGTTTTCTATACTAGTTTATACTCCTTGTTAATAATACGTGCATCGCTATCCATATTCACACATTCTTTTGCTTAAGCAAGGTGGAAATGAAATGAGTTACTGTAACCACTTAGGCCTTATAAAAATTAGGGTTACAAAATGGGAGACTTGAAAAACTTTTTTTTTAATCCGGTAGACTTGGCATTCTTTTTGGATTCAGGACCCTTAGCACTTTTGGCTTAATCATTAATTAACAATTAATAGTACTTTGGTGTAATATCTGATTGTGCCATATTTTGTTTTGCAGCACTGCTGGCTGCCCATTTGGTGAAGGTTGCCACTTCTTGCACTATGTTCCCGGTGGTTATAATGCTGTTGCCCAGATGATGAATCTAGCACCTGCAGCACCTCCAGCATCTAGAAATGTTGCAGCTCCACCACCTGTTCCTAATGGGTCCACACCTGCTGTTAAGAGCCGCATATGTAACAAGTTTAATACTGCCGAAGGCTGCAAATTTGGTGACAAATGCCATTTTGCCCATGGTGAGTGGGAAATCGGAAAGCAAGTTGCTCCGTCTTTTGATGATCATCGTGCCATGGGTCCCGCTGCGGCAGCTCGCATTGGTGGTCGAATGCAACCTCCTCCTGGTCCTGCCGGTAGCTTTGGTGCCAATGCCACTGCCAAGATCAGTGTAGAAGCTTCCTTGGCTGGAGCAATCATTGGAAAGGGTGGGGTAAACTCAAAGCAGATCTGTCGCCAAACCGGAGCCAAACTGTCAATTCGAGATCATGAATCTGATCCAAATCTTAGAAACATTGAACTTGAGGGAAGCTTTGAACAAATTCAGGAAGCAAGTAACATGGTAAAGGACTTACTGTTGACCCTCCAAATGTCTGCCCCACCTAAAGCTAAAACAACCCCAGGTGGTGTTCCTGGTGGCTCTGCCCCTCATGCAAACAACTTCAAGACAAAGCTGTGTGAGAATTTCTCTAAAGGATCTTGCACTTTTGGAGATAGGTGTCACTTTGCACATGGAGCTGCTGAATTGCGTAAATGAGTATGAACTTTCTGTCAGACAGATGCATTGTCGTGTTAGCCAGGGCTATTTATTATTGTTCTTGTTATGCATTGCTATTTAGTGTTACTGACAGGATCTGATGCTAGAGTTTTGTTCTGAGCTTCTTTACATAGAGAGCTAGCTACTTTTAGCTTTTTAATTGCAACTTTCCCTTATCTTATAATTAGTGCTCTGCTCTCGTTAGGTTGCTGATTTAGTTTGAAATTGCCATCTCAAGCTTACACTAACTATGGTTATTGTCCTCCCTCATTTTGCGGTGGGGTTGGAGATTAATTTTATCGTTTTTTCTGTTGTATGTGAATTTTCTGGTATTAGATAAGTGAATGTTTGTGGGGATTTATGCTTTAATGCCTTGAGGACTTGTACTTTTAGATAAGTGAATTTACAGTAATATCCGCACTTGGTAATCAAAAGAATATGCTGGTTATTATTTTTTAAAAAATGTGTAACACTATATCTTACTATTTTCCATCTTACATATTGTCCATTTAGTAAGCATTGAATATAAAAACAAATGAATTTTGTGTTTATAAACTATGAAAAGTAATTAATAGTACTTTCCTTACTTGCCTGTAAGATGATTTGTCGGAATGATTTGTAAAAGAATTTTGAAATATTCTTTTAAAACTATGGTTATTTTCCTTTAAAGACTTTTAAATGTGACAAATCCCTTGTCTCCTCCGGTTTGTATCTACTTTCAATATCGAAAGTTTACAGTAAAAGGAGTTAGGTGTGAACATATAACGAGATCTAATACATAGTTGTAAGAGTTGAGAATTGTATCAAATTGCCATTTATCAAATATTCTTTTCGATTTTAGAGTTGGTGTTTTAATAAATGAAATCCTTATATGAAACATCCTCTAGGTCTGCTGGCATTGATGAGTCAAATGAAAACAAATCTTGTGGCAGTCAACATTCCTTCAAACTCTTCCAAAGATGAATAGGGTTCCTACTTTTCTCAGTAACAGAAATTAAAGTGCACTTTGAGCATTATTATTCCGTTTATTATAAAAGTAAAATAAAATAAAATAATATATAAGTGCACTAACATCTTTCTTCCACTACTACAGTATGGAATGCAGGGTGCTTAGATCTAAGTTAGCCATTGGATTCTTATCCTAATGAATAAGAGTGATGCTGTTTGGCTGATAAAAAAAAAATGAATAAGAGTGATGCCACTGGAGTAAAAGTATGGCAGTTTGATTGGGTACGTAAAATGTTAAATTTTTATTTCGTTTCAGTGACATTGAGTTGTTGACGGGACATATTTAACAAAAATTCGAACAGTGCATGTGTTCAGAGAAAAAGTTAGATAAATTTTTAATTCATGAGAAATTAGAGAATTTTTATTTTAGTCTGTAATATATCTTTATTCGGTTTTAATCCCTCTTTTTTTTTAAAAAAAAAAAACACATTTTTAGTTCTTAAATAGAGACAAATTGGGACTGAAAAAACAGTTTTTTGTTAAATAAAAGGACTAAAGTAGAATAAAAATTATATATTCAACACAGAAATTAATTATACATAAACACAGTGCCTAAAAATCAAAATTCAAAATCAATGATATATATTGTATGGAAAACGAATAAAAGATCCAATATGAAAACAGCTTGAAATCTTGCCGTAAAAAGCTCTGTTAACAACGCACAAGAAGAAAACGTTAACGACAAAAAAACAAAACAAAGAAAAAATCGTTAAAAATGCACACAATTCGCAATACGAACCTCAAAATTCAAGGGTCCTAATTCATCTGTGCTAGTGCTACTTGTGGTGGCGGTTAATGGCAACACATACATTACACAATACACATGCATTTTTTTTTTAAATAACAATTTTGCCCTTTTCAAAAAATGTAGGATCAAATTTTTTATTTTGAATTTTTGGAAGATGCAATTCAAAATTTTTCTGGATCAGATTTTTTGATACATTGTTAAGCCTACATTTATGAATTTCAATCCAAATTCCTTTGTGCCGCTGGAATTGATCACATAATTGGAATTTGGAAAAATGCATATTTTTTTTAAAACTTCTAAATTAATAATTTATGTTTAAAAAAATGATGATGCAGTTTTTGAATTTTCGAATTAGGTGGTGTCAATTTAAGCGCGACATTATATGTGTCGAGGGTAAGAAGGAAGAAATGCTGCTTGCATGTCGCTTTCGGATTATTGAGGGATTTCTTTGTTATCCTCATCTAGAATTTGTGACAATTCTCCCTTCTCTTGTGATCACTTATCTTCTTCTATTGGTCTTGGAAGCGTTATAAATTCATGTATCACTTATCTTCACCTTCCAATTTTGATTATCTGAATTAATTCCCTGTAAATTGTTGAACTTTACAGTTAAAAACTTTAAAAAGTACAACAAGATATTGGGAGGTCCAAACAATTTTTTTTAAAAAGAAAAGAAGAACAAGACAGAATAATAAAATCTTCGATGGTGATGGAAAAACAAAGACTGTAAGAAGTTCTTTTCGAAAAATCTTTATTATTATTATTATTATTAAGATTTCTTTTTCATGAAATGAAAATCATATTACGACTAAAAGAGGAAGCATGTATGATTAAATTGAACGATAGAAGAGACTTCACCGTCACAAAATTATTGGCCACAAAACATTCAGACAAACCATTTTATTTTATTTTATTTTATTTTGACGAAAGTGGGCAAATGTCACGTTAAGACAAATATCTCAAATCTCATTATCTCACCAACAAAGTGCATGTATGCTTAATTTGGTTTGCCTTTTATTTTTTGATAATTGGTTTGCCTTAGATTATACTTTGAAATTTATAAATTGGATTTTTATAAGATGAATTGAATTTTGTTTTAAAAAATCATAGTTGATAAAAATTAGATTAAATTATATTTTTGATCTCTATTGTAACAAGTAGTTTGGTCCCTTGTATTCAGGACTGACTCAAAGCCCAAACAACTAAAGCAAGGATTTTAAATCCTATAATATATAGATAAAAAAAATAAGCTCCTAAATAATTTTTTTATAATACGTAATTTTAATAATATATTAAATATAAATAATTATCATTTAAAAAAGTTATAATAGTAAAAAATGATATACTAATTGATATATATGATCACATAATTAGCCTTTATTTTTTCTAACGTATTACATTTTTTTTCTTGAGTATACGTTATTTTATTATTACGATAAAATACAAATTATTCGAATATAAACGTGCTTACTATCCCAACTTATTTTCTCTCTATAAGACCATGTACAATGCAATTGCTTGTGCTAAGCAACTATCCTTGGGAAGCATAACCTCATTGCAGTTTACTGGCCTGACTTGGGTTGCTTGAAAGAAAATAAGGTCTTTGCACTAGATTTTTAATTAAAACAATCATGTGATTTCAATTTTTAATCTTAAGTTTTGAATATTTTTGTTTAATATAACAAAAATTTAAATTAAATTTTAAATTTTAATTAAAAATAATAAATAGGAGGTAGTTAATTTGTAGGGGTACGCACAAAATCCGGGTGAGTTGCTTAGCAAACAACCTTGCATTGTAGCATAGAATTCCTTCAATTGATAGAGTGATGTGTACCTTCGAGACCTACTAAAATATTAATGAAACATAGATTGAACAACTCAACAAATGTGCTTGCATTATACATGGTCTAACGTTAATAATTATATTGTTTTAACAAAAAAATTCCAAAATTTTCACAACTAAATTCTAACAAATTCAATTCAATATCAATAATATCTCAACAAAAATAAAATAATTAACTTAATTATCAATTCATTAAATGAAACAAGACGTAAACTAATCATAATAATATATAGTTTAATAATTGGGTAATTTATATCTTAAAAAAATTAACAATATACTTTAAATAAAAATATACTTTAACAAAAATTTAGCTTTAGACCTTTAAATTTGTTGAGCCGCCCCGCCTTATATGTATGTTGATTCACTTTGATACTTTACGTTATACTATTTGGACCAATTTAGTCTTTTATGTTAACTTTGTTTAAGTGAGTTATAGGCCCAAAATGATATCATTTTGTCTCTCTATATTAGTTGATAAAATATAACATAAAAGACTAAATTGGTAAAAAATATAATATGAAAGATTAAAGTATTTAAAAAAATACAGTATATGGGACAAAAGATAATCAAAATAAATTTAAGAGACCAAATTGAAACTTCTTTACAATGTGAAAGATCAAAAGTGTACTTTAACTTAAAAAATATGTTGATAACTTTAATATACAATTTTAAATCTAGAATATAAATTTTATTTTGTTGAAATAAAAATAAAAACCAAATACAGTAAAATTAGCAACCAGAAAGAGGGGGCTGTAATGTAATTGTGAGCAAATCAGTAATGTTTGGTACAATGTCAGAGGGACATAGAATTGATTTTGAAGTATTAAAATTAATTTGGTTAGCTAATTAGTTATTTGATTATGAGTGAGTGAAAAATTGAAATTGATTTTAAGTTGTCAAAATTAATTTTGACAAAATCAAGGCGAGTCTTGCTTTCATGTTGAGTTAGAATTTTACGCTGTATTTTTACAATTTTGACAAAAGCAAGGTGAGTCTTATTTTTACGTTGAGTTAAAAATTTTACACTTTATTTTTACTCAAAATTTGTCTTTAAGTAAATTTCTCAAATATAAATCACGTTACTTTAAAATCAATTTTATATAAAATCAATTTTTAAAATCACGTTGATCTAAAATCAATTTTATCCCCACTAATCCAAACGTACATTTTTAATAATAGAGGCCAATAGATGAATAATGTAAGGCTGGCACACCCTTTTAATATCACGTGAATTGAATTAGATATTTTTATGAGGAAGCGAGAGATCTAGAGAAAGAAAAAGTTAATAAAATCTACCTTGCTTGATCTTTTAAAAAAATTGCTCAATGGATCTCACATAAAAATATTTTTCTCATAGTACAGAAAAAAAAAATTCATTTTCTTAAAATTTGTCTTTCACGAGCTTTTATTTTTCAGATTTTAAATTGAAATACATCATAAAGTTTTTTATTTTATTTTTCTCTTCTTATTTTCTTTTTCACTATTTAATCCTAGTGTTATATTTTTCCTTTTATACACATGGGTGAAGTTTTATTTGGCTTATAAAAATGTTGAGTTTAAGTTTTAAGATTTATGTACTAATTTAATAAAAAACATAATTTAGTGTTCAAAATATAATATATTTTAATTATGTAAAATAGTGAGCATATTAAAATATAGATATAAATATTCGAGTTAAATATTTGGTTATTATACTTTTTTTATGAGACAATATATATAATCCAGGAGTAATAATTTTGAGTCTCAAGAGCTTGATTTAAGGGTGGAGTTAATATTTTTGAGTCTCAGAACCTATCCAATCTTGTATTGGCCCCCCACTTTTATTGGTCTAATATTTTAAGGTTCCAATTTCCAATCTTAATTAATCCTGAGGATAAAGTCAATAAGTAACTTTTTATTTTGTCAAATATAGCCTTTTAAGGCCTTGAGCATTCCAATTTTCTCTATTTATGTAGGTTCGGGACAGAAAAATTCGCACAACTCAATTTAAGAGAGGCACCATTCATTTTTGAAATTTTTAGTCTGTAGTGTCCAAAAGTGTAATTTTAAAAATTAGAGAACGGTAAGTATAATAAGCGCAAACATCAAAGAAAGCCGGTGTAATTATCCTTAAAATTTATATACTTTCTTAGATTACCTTAGTCTTTAATCATAGGAGTGATATCAAGACATATGTATACAAATGACTAAGAAGGAAATATACAATGAAAAATAATATTTAGATATGACTTATAACTGATAAATTAAATTTTGATTCCAATTATCTATTTTTATTCTTTCGGCTTTGGTTCATCTAAGTTCTGACAGTATAACTCTTAGTACTTCTAAGTAGCTCTTTTATTCATATATTAATAGTTCTATTTTATTCCTTAAAAATATTATAATTTTAAAAAGTTTTAAAAAGTGACATTATTTTGAAGTAACAATACCCTCATTATAATAATTAATAAATTTAATAAATATAATGTATAGTTACAAAAGATCATTTATCAATGTCAATCCCTATCAAAAACTTAATTTTGAACCCTAAAATATCATTTGATCATCTACGCAGACTTTCATATGTCAAATAATATATCATATATATACTCTGATAATTTTACTTAACGTCTAAAACTAAAATAACTTATATAATAAAAAACCATCAATTAATTTAAACAATTTACAAAATCAGAGATTAAAAGTTTATGGGACTATAAAGAGACTAAAGTGTATATTATTACTGCTCCAAATTTATAATGATTAGTGTTGACCTCCAATTAACCTGGAGTTTCTTAAATTTTTCGTGAAGCTTTTGTACCATTTTTCTACCGGTGCTGTTAACAAAAAACAATTACCCCACGAGATCAAAAAAAATTTAAGAACATACTAGTATCAAATACTATTTGCAAAACCCCAACAGTTGACTTAACGGTATAAAACTCCGCTTAACGGTATAAAACCCCGTTAAATTTATAAGGGAGACAATCCACAGTCAAAGATCTCGTATTCGAATCCCACCAATACAAAATTTTCGGGAGCCAGCGCCACAGAACGCAAACGAAATTAATTTCATCGCAAAAATGAGAAAAATCGTAGTTATAAAAAAAAAAACTCACAATGATCCTAATGACAGACAATCCACAGCCAAAGATCCTGTATTCGAATCCCACCAATACAAAATTTTCGGGAGCTAGCCACGAAACGCAAACGAAATTAGTTTCATCGTAAACATAAGAAAAATCGTAGTTATAAAAAAAAAAACTCACAATGTTCCTAATGACGAGTCCCTAGGTTGATGGATTAGTCTTTATGAATGACAAATATCCATTTTTCACAATTTTTTTTTCTTCACAACAACAGTTTTATTTTATTATTATAACAAAGAGAAACAACAACAACAAACACAAAATGGCACGTACAACAAAGTAGATCACACTAGTACATGTAACCACATCATAACTCCTCTTAACAAAATTAAGGAGAAAATGAAACTAAGACAATTACAGAACATGAATAAAAAAACATACCCCATTACTTCATCAATACAACATTCTTTTTTTTTTTTTCTAGTTAAAAACTTAAATGATGAAGTACTATAGTAGTATATTATCACATCATACTATTTTTATTTTATTTAATTTTTTTAATCGCAAGAATATCCAGTTCCATACCTATACTTATTAGGAGTACCACATATGGGCTGCCCATACTGCCCAGTGGTGGAATAGTTGGAAGTTGCGGTCCCCATGTACCCTGCCATGGAGGGCTGTTTGGCCGCCTGCTTATCCAACTCCGCTTGCTTGCTCTTCTCCTCTTTCTTTTGGGTCGCCTGTTGAAACAGAGTGACATTTGTCACGTGGGAACAAAACAAGTAAGAGCCCTTTTGCAGTGCTAGCCCAACCAATTTTGAAGCCTAAAGCGAAGTATCATAATGAATTTTTTTAAAAAATTAATAACAATAAATATTTTTTTAAATTATTAACATTATTGAATAAACATCATATACATTTTATTTAGGAAAAAAAAATATTTTATTAGAAAGAATGATAATTTTATACACTATAAAGTATATAATATTTTAAAAGTAAATATATTAAAATAGAGCATAAATATATTAATAATGTTGTACATTTTTTGGGGCCTCAAGCAAGGGCTTAACCAGCCTTAGCCTTACCCTTACCCTTAGACCGGCCCTGTCCGTTTGATTTAGATTTTAGTAGAATAAAAAATAAAAAATAAATTAAAAATTTAACGAAAGTAAATATAATTTTGGCTTTGGTCAAAGGTGATTTTTGACCAAAATAAAATTTAAAACAAACAGGTCCTAACCCATATCACATAACAACTCAATATTTGCACCATGAAAAATTTTATAAAAATAATATTATGCCTATTTGCAAATCAATCCCAATCATGCAGCTAAGTTGATGAGCGCATAAAGACATGCGTATGTGAATATAGGGTTCGATCCCCAATTTTACTACTTTTTTATAAATAAATAAAAATGCAAATCATAGCTTCCTTTCTTATCCCACCAAAACAAGTAACCGACAAGACAACACATCCTATTATTTGCACAATGACTAAGCTTATAAAAATAATATTATTTATAAAGATAGCAATTTTCTAATATTTAAAATCGACTAAAAATATATGTTTATAGTAAAAGATTAATTATGTTAAAAAAAATTATATTTATAATAACAAATTAATTGTTAAAAAATAATTATGTTTTTACTAACAGACTAAAAATCAAAGTCAAAATGTTTATATTAATGTATTAATTATGTTAAACATTAGATAATAATTATGTTTATACTATTGTTAGAGTGATAGCACGTTCTTAGAAAATAAAATAAAACTCGATTTTTCATTGACTGTCATCTATTTAATATTACATTTAGCTTATATTTATACTAGATAGAATATTTTAAAATTAAGCCAACTAATTATTTTTAACCCACTAGATTAAGTGTGTGTTTGGATTGGCGTTGAATCACATCAAATCACGTTAAGATAGATAAATCAATGGCTAAAATAAATTTGACACATAAGCCGATGCGGATCCAATGAACGCAACAAAAAGTAACATTGTAATGGATCCACGTTAACGTGAATCCACTTCTATCCAAACAGGCACTAATTCTTCCTAACATATGTAAATGAAGTAAAGATCACACTTATTAATATTTAAATAAAACTATTAATATCATAATGACTAAAAATTATAAAAATACAAATATACTAAACTGATACTTTAAAATAACAACTCAAATCAAATAAACAACCTAAATCAAATAAACTTCCAATAAGCGAGATGCACTTCCATGTTTTTTTTATTTTTGGGCTTTTCTTCCAATCTAGTACTAGTACGAGAAGGAGCATAGGAAGAAGCATGGATACAATCCAAACCTCGCAGCAAATAAAGGAATTGGGTGACAGCTAGGCAAGATGGACGGCTCACATATGTTGAGAAAAATCTTGTGAAAATCCAAGAATGAAGAATGCATCTTGGGATGGGAGGGAATAGGTGAGCAAAAAGTAGCATATAATATGCCAGCAAAAATATCCTTTTCAAAAGCATTGTCATCCGTGGCAAGAGGCTCATTAATCATTATTGAGCCTGGAAAAGAGAGAAATAGTGAGTTGGAGAATTAAGGGTGTGGATGGAGAGAGAGAAGGATGCACTTGATCCAACGACTAAGGTGAAGCCAACATGAAAGGTGGTTTTGGAAAAACCATGGGCCTAAATTTCTGGTTTTGCAAAACCAGATTTTAGGCCAGAAACATCCAAAACGAAGAAATGCGTTGAGGAATTTTGTTTCCCATGGTGATAGCGTTGAAGATCTGCGATGCAAGATGCGACGGCGATGGAGAAAGCGCACCATTCACAACTTTTGCCTCCGGTGGCGCTGGATGTTATTTGAACAGTCTCCGGTGACTCTTTATAGAATATTCTAGAATTAGGCCATACTAATTAATTTTATTTTTTAACCCAAATCTGTTTATTTACATTTTTATTACAAGTAACAATTAATAGTATTTTTTAAATAAATAGTTTTTTTTTTTTACTTTTATCATATCTAAATTCATATTCAAAATAAATAAAGTCTACATTAAAGTTTAAAATTACCTTCTCTTGAACGGTGGCTTTGGTTTTGTCCATGCCAGCCTTGGCAGAAGCACCGATGTTGGCAGCGGTTTCCTTTGCTCCTTTCATTTTCTCTAATCTTCTTTCTTTTTCTTCTTCGGTTTCTGATCAAACTATCGTTCTGTGTTCAATGAAACGGTGCTTTCTACTGTCAATTAAATAGATTTAGGTGCTTCGATCACTTGCGTACACGCGTCAAAATGTGCAGTACGTGCCAAGTTTCTGAGCCTTATTGGAGGATTAGTCATCTATGTTACTTACGTGTATTTGTCACGTGTCTGTTACTAGCAAGCTAAGCAACTCCAAGGCGGTAGTTGCAACTTGCAAGTTTAGGAAATACTCCCTCAGTTTTTACAATGAGTATCGATTCAGAAAAATAATTTTTTTAAAATATAATTATTGTTTTATATTTTTAATTTATTATTAAATATTCTTTTCTCTATTTTACTTTTATAAATCATTAATGCTCAACTAAAATTCATATATAAAATAGTTATGTTTTAATCATTAACAGGAATTAGTAAAATTACTTAACTTATTATGATATTTATTTTATTTCTTAATCTTCATGAAACAACTTTAAATAACTATCATTTTAAAACAGAGAAAATACTATTATTATTGTAATTAATGGCAATATCTCAAAATTAAATTACCTTTATTTAATTGTGTTTCATTTTCAAAGAAGAGAGCGAGTTGGCTAAAGTAGTTTATTTGTATATGTTGGCCAAGCAATAAATAAGGTAGATATAGTTTATGAGATATTAAATTTTATTTGAAAAAGATAATTTAGAAAATGCATTTTAATTTTTAAAAAAATTAGTTGGTGAACACATTGAAACATATATGTGTGCGTATTTGGATTTAATTATTTATTAATATAATTTCCTATAAATAAATGAAAAATCCTTCGTAATATATAAGTTTTATTTGTATAAATTATTTCGAAAGGAGTACATAAGATGAAAGTGATAATTTGAAATAAACGTGTGACAGTGAGTGAATGAGACATTCAACTTGGTGCATATTAGGAGACGAGATTCTACACAATTATATTGTTAGTTAGTTCAGCCTATCATTACTCTAACAACGATCCTAGGGATTCAACTCTGCAAAGTGTGGCATTCCAAAGTTCCTTTGAAGGTCGCTACCTTTGTGTGGCGGCTTTTGCTTGATCGTAGGCCGTGCAAAACAAGTTTGGTTAGAAGAGGTGTGCTGTTTGGTGAGGATACTTGTAGCCTTTGCGGTATACTTCTCCGGAATAGTCTTTGCATTTATTTATCAATTGTGACAAAGTGTTGCGGTTATGGTATCTTGTTCTTCGTAGGTTTGGCGTGGCCTCAGCTTTACACACTGACATTAGATCTAAATATCTACAATTGGGGGCTTGCTATAACTGTCCAAAAAGAAGAAGCTGAGGTGGTTCGTGCTTTGGAATTGTATGGTCTGGGCCATTTGATTAGCGCGTAATAACATTATTTTCAAAAATAAATTTTGAAATTTTTGTCATGTGTTGGATATATATGGTAAAGGTTCTTTCTTAGTTTTAGGTCAATGTTGTGCATATAGACCCTAAATTTCAAGCGTCTATGCTAGATTGATTTACTAATTCTCTTATTTGTTTAGACCTTTGACATGTTGGTCGGTGTTGGTGCTTTTATTCACCGACATGTACTTTCGTGATTGTTGTTTGGGCCGTGTGGTCGGTTGTGCAACGTTATTGTTCTTTTAATGTTTTTTATTTTTTCACTTGTTGGGTTAGCTTTATTTTCCATTCTACCGCCCGCAGGTTCTTTGTATTATTCTTGTGCATTTCTTGTGCTCTAAACAATAATATTCCTTTGATTTATCAAAATAAACTTGGCACATTTAATTAAATGCAACCTGCTTATTAAAAAATAATAGATGCAGCCTAGATTCATACTATTGAATGTAGCGCTGAGAAAGACCAAAACTTCAACGAAACACGGCCTACGAGGAGTATCGATTTTTGGTCAACTGAATTTTACCAATTATTTAACCAACCCAATATAATAATAATATATACCTCTTTCCTGTATTTTATTTTTAAATAAAAAATACAATATATTATTATTTTAACCCAATTAGCCAAAAACCTTTATCCTATACAGAGTAATGAAAAATAAGACACATGAAGGACGATAAAGAGAGATGTTAGGTAGTACTATTTGGCAACAAAATACAATAAAATAAAATAAAATAAAACTTGGTATTGTGTTTAGGAATATATATTTTATTTTGTATTTAATAATAATTAAAATAAACAAAAATATTATGTATAAACACACATAACTCTACTCTACTTTTTGTTTTGGTAGATAACTCTACTCTACTTGATAAAACAGAAAAAATTAAACATAAAATAGCACATCTTTTATTTTTATCATTATAATTATATAATAATGGTTAATTTTTATTAATTTTCATATTAATATTCAATGAAACTATTTTATTAATTTATTAAGTAAAAAATTCTTAAGTTGATTGGTAGCATATTCGACCAAACGGGTGATTTTCTCACCTACTACGGATCCCATACTACCCCCCATAAACTGAAAATCCATAATACCAATTGCTACAGATGCCTTGGTGGTGAAATGGTAGACACGCGAGACTCAAAATCTAATATAACTTTTAAATGTAATTATTAAATATAATTTATATTGAATATATTTTTATTATATAAACATAAATAAAATATATTTTTAAAAATATTTTTTATCAAATAAAAAATTTAAGAAATTTATAAATATATTATTTTTTCAATAGAAAATATTTCATTGAGAATCTACTCGGTATTTTATTATGTTTTTTCCTTTTTGGTTTCACATTTTTCTGCGAAACTAAATTGATGTAATGATCCTCTTTTGTTTCACTTTATTAATATACCAAATACAAAATAATAATCTAATATCGTGATTCGTCCTGTTTAGATAACATTGTTATATTTTGACATAAAAATAAGGTGGACTTTTTAGTTGATGTGTCAAAATTGTTTTAGCGAGACATGCTTATGATAATGGATAATGAGACAATAGATTTCAGTCCCAAGAATACAGGGTATTTTTCTATTTAATTTATTGTTTTTTACATTTTTTTTTTGTCAAATTAAAAGTTTTCATTACTTGGCTACTGATCGAAGGGACTGAGGCCAAATACAGATCGTCCCTATGCTAACAAGGAAAACAACCAGCAATACAACAGGGGATTAAAGAAATTTAAAACTACAAAACAGACCCGCTTGCTAGCATAAACAAACTGGAAACCAGGAGGCTAATTGTCGCTTACTTTGCATCTCTATTCACTCATGCAAAGAAGAGTCATTTTCTAATAAAAGTCTTCAAATTTGTTAAAGATCTTCTAATCCCTGCATATTCACCACATAGCAAATCTGGAACCCACCATGATATATCTTAATTACATGCGTAGCTCAAATGATACAAGGAGAAGCTCTTGGAACTTTAGGAGAGGGGTTCAATCTCCGATAAAGAGATTTAAGAGTTAAATTTAAAAGTATAGTAGTGTGAGAGTGTGTGTATTTGGCCAATCGAATAAAAAAAAAATATCTTATTTACCTACAACAGCAATACCATCTGGCACAATGCAATGATGTTGTGGAAAAAAACATGTACCCCCACTAGATCAAAACAAATTTAAGAATTTAAAAGTATCAAAATACTCGCAAAAAACTCATACAATGCAATGATCTTGTAAAAAAAAACTCAATAATCTTAATGATGAGTCTCTACTGTTGATGGATTAAACTCCATAGTCTTTATGAGTTTAACTCCACCTTTAAAAAACAAATATCCAGTTTTCACATTTGTTTTTTAATTCACAACAACAGTTTTATTTGATTATTATTATTACAAGAAAGTGAAAGTACAACAACTTCATGACACAAAATGCTCCACGTACAAGTGGATCACACTAGTACATGTAACCACATCATAACTCCTCATAACAAAATTGAGGAGAAAATGAAACAACAAAACAAATGACTCAACAAGAATTAAAACCATAATCCATAACTTCATCAACAAAACATTCCTCTTTTTTTTTTTTTTATTATTATTATTTAAGTGTAAGAACCCCCAGTTCCATAATTATAGTCATTAGGATTTCCACCGACACGGGTATTATGGGCCGTGGCAGCCCCACCCGTGCCTCCTGTATTGGTCCCAATGGGGTGTGAGCCCACCACTCCCTCGGTCACATGGCCTGTGGGCTGTCCCGTGCCATGCCCGGGTACTGCCGAAGTTTGGTGAGTCCCCATGGGCTGCACATACTCCCCCGTGGTAGAGTACGTGGCAGAATGTTTGGCCGCCGCGTTGTGCTGTTGTGCCGCCTGCTTGTCCAACTCTGCTTGGTTGATCTTTGCCTCTTTCTTCTGTGTTGCCATCTCCTTTTGGAGAGGATCACGTGCAGTCATCTTTTCTGTCTGTTGTTAGTTTAAATGATATTTGTTAGATCAAATTAAAAATGGTGACAATTAAACAAGTAACCTACAGGAAGAATATATAATAGCACTATCACCTTCTCTTGGACAGTGGCTTTGGTTTTCTCCAAGCCAGCCTTGGCAGAAGCACCAATGTTAGCAGCGGTTTCCTTTGCTCCTTGCATTTTCTCTCTTCTTGATTCTTCGGTTTCTGATCTCAAGTGTTCAATGAGTACATTCTACTATCTAGCTATTAAATAGATTTAGGTGCTTCGCTCTCTTGTGTACACGTGTCCAAATGTAGTGCACGTGGCAAGTTTATGAGTCTCATTGGAGGATTAGTCATCTTACTTACATGTATTTGCCATGTGTCTCTTAGCAACCAGCTCCAACGCAGCGTGGCAGTTTAGGAAGTTGGAACACGTGCCAAATAACTACCTCATGTGAATGAACGTTCGCACCCAAATTTGAACGGTTTATTTTGTTTATATTACACTTTTTTTAATAGATCTGATATCTACCACTTCCTACAATCTAAAATACCTAAAATACTATAATCTATTAATAGAAATTAATCAAAAATACTGCAATCTAAAGTACCTAAAATAAGTCATAATTAATTTTATACATTAAACATACTATAATTAATCCTAAATATTACAAAAAAATCTAAAATAGTATAAACTATAAAAAAGTAAAAAAAAAAATTGTACAAATAAAAAATTTCATTAGTATTATTAATAAATAGAAAATCAAGATGGTAGAAATTGGTTCTTCAAAATAAAATTAGCAAAAGAAAAAATAGGCTTAGAAATTGTAAGCGTCATAATAAGTGGTAGAACCACCGTCAATGGTGGCAGTGGCACCGCATCAGTGGTGGTGCCACCATGTATGGCATGCCGGAAAACAAAGGGAAAGAAGAGAGGAAGAACCACGAGCTTACCGAAAGGAGAGAGAAAGATTCGCGAGTGGAGAAGGAAGGAGAAGCGTGTGGCGGCCACTGGAATGCAGTGGTGGTCACTGGAATGGAGTGAAGGTCGCCGATTTGTTTCCCATGGTAGCCGGCCGGATGGAGTAGAGAGGGAAAGAGAAGAGAAATGCGTTTTGTAACTTGTGAGAAATGAGGATAAGTGATATGAGTGACTGATTTTAAACTAAGTAGCGGCGACCAAGCCCCCTCTAAAAGGCCGCCGCTAATTCAACTTACCGAGATGTCAGTTTATCGCAGGTTTTATAAGCTTAGCGGCGGCTATAGCTGCCGCAAATTTAGCCGGGCCGTAGCCCCCGCTAATTAGCGAGGACCTTGGTCCTTGCTAATTTTGCAGCGATATAGCCCGCCGCAAACTTGCACTTTTTGTTTTTTTTTTAAAATCTAACAACATTAGCGACGGCTAGACCCCCATAAAAGACCGCTAATTCAACTTACCAAGATATCAGTTTTCAACCGATTTTATTAACTTAGCGGCGGCTATATAGCCGCCGTAAATTTAGCGAGGGTCGTAGCCCCCACTAACTTTGCACCTTTTGGTTTTTTTTCTTTTTAAATCTGACAACATTGGCGGCAGCTAGGCTCTTTCTAAAAGGCGTCGCTAATTCAACTTACCGAGATATCAATTTTCAACCGATATTATCAACTTAGTGGCGGCTATAACTGTTGCAAATTTAGCTAGGGTCGTAGCCCCCACTAATTTTGCGATGGTATAGCGCGTCGCAAACTTGCACTTTTTGGTTTTTTTTTTTAAAAATCTGACAACATTAGCGGCGGCTAGGCAAATAGTTATGCTGAGGGGATTGGGTTAGAGGTCATCAGACTAGGATAAGAATTTTATTTCTTATTTTATCCTCACTTACAATACATTTTCTAGAATTAACATTTAATAATAATAATAATAATAAAAATAATAATAATAACTATTACTACTATTGATTTTGATATTTCATGGACACTTCAAACTCTAAATAGAATAAAAGCTTATCTAAACTTATCAAGCTTATATCCTATCATGTTCTTATCTAACACTCTCATCTTATTTATCCTTATCTTATTATGTTCACTAAACCACTCTAAATATATATATACTTAGGGTAGCCATGAACAAATTTATATGATTATGGTACTAAACTAAAATGTTTATTATGAGTTCGACCTCTTATGGAAATGTACAAGATAGTCATATTAGATACATTGATTTAATGGTTTTCACAAAATGACATGATTTGCTCAAAATATCTTTTCCAATTTGAATTTTCCTCGTTCTTTGCATCAAATGTTTAGTCGTAAAACTAATAAAGTCATTGCATTCAATATGTCTTAATCCTTACATTATAAAGCATGAAAAAACTCATGATTTTTTTTTAAAGATCTCTCTCATTAAATATAATAGAAAAATCCAAAAAAATGTAAGAATATCATGAGCATTATTTTATCACCACGAATGGAATATCAAGTGGTAGAGACATGAATAAGATATATATAGCACACCAGGCACAGATTTACTTGTATAGATATGGGGACAATTATAATGAAATTTTACACTTCTTATCATATATCATGTTTATTTGTTTAATTTATTGATATTGATATTTAATATAATTTTAACTTGATTTTACCCTCACAAATTTATCTTATTACCAATTAATTATCGTATTTATTTTTTTAAATTAACGTTGATATTATTATTTTTAATAATAGATGAGTTAAATATTATTTTAATTTTTGAGATTGTTAAATTCGTTTACTTTAGTCTCTCCGACTTTAATAGAGTTTCAGCTAAGTCATTGAGATGATGCACTATGTTTACATCACCAATGTCATTCACTTAAGAACATTGGCACTAAATTAAAATTGTTCGAAAAAATATGAGAACTAAATTGAACTTTTTATACCAAATTCAATGACCTATTTAAATTCTTGAAAATTTTAAAGATCTATATAAAATTGTATTGTTGGTGAACTAACATGAAGAATGCAAGTTAATAAGATAAAGCTGTCTCAAAAACTTAAATGAAATACCATTAAATACAAAAACTAAAGTGACAAACTTGACAACAGCAAGTGGTATATAACTTGTTAAAAAAATCTTTATAATAACAATTAAAAATTAAACAAAAATTATACGAAAAAAATATTATTGAATGACTGTTTAGTTATATCTAATAGAGGGAAACATTTTTTAGAATTAAAATAAAATGACTCAATGTTTCAAAATTTTAAATACTCATAATAAATGGTTATAGTGTATATTTATACTTTTCAATATTATCAAATAAATTTATGGTTTTTTTCCCCACTGCTTAAATTTTATAGTGCACACCCATTTTAATCCACGGATATAAAAATTATAGCCATTTGAACTCTATTTGATTCATCCCTAGCTTTATCGATGACAAGGCGAAATTCAGAATCACTAATCACTTCACATATAGTAAGTAGCATGTATCCTTCTAACAAAAATATATTGTATTTCTTTTGGACCATTTCCTGGAGCATTTTTTAATACAACATTAGTCACACTAGCTTGGATTATTATATGAAAAAATATTTAAAAACTTAAGAAAAAATTAAATCATAATAACCTATAATATTACTTCCCTGATGTTGTCTAAGTATTGATTACAATTCTATATGATTTAGGCTGTGTTTGGAAAACGGGCTAAAATCTCAAGGTATTTAGTTTTTGGTTGTGAAGCTGGTTAAAGACTGTGAGATTATGACTGTGAAGTTGGTTTATTGGTCAGAATTGTTTGGCAAAATAGGCTATGTAACAATTTAAATTTTTTGTTTGAATTATTTTAGGTTATTTGGGTTTGCTTCAAATTCCTGGCAAGCTGCACCTAATGATATTGTTTTAGCTACATAATTTTAGGGCAAGAAGATGACAAGATAATGATATGAAGGAGCAAAATTTTAATACAATTGTACTACATATTCTCTTTAATAATATTGAATAATATATTTGATAGTGAATCCAACATATATGATAATTGGTCAGATTGTGTGATATTTTTTAAAATATGGAACACGTGTTTTTATTTAAAAGGGTGTTGTACAAATTACATGAATATCATATATTTTCCTAATTCAAGGTCATAAAAATTTCTAGAAAAAAAAAAACCAATTACAAAATGATATCACTTGAAAGAAACAAGAAAAAGTTTAAATCTTTTATCAATAACTTACGAAATGTAAGATAAAGTAACCTTCTACTGAACTAGCAATTCCACTTAATAAAGAACTTGGTAAGTTCCTTAATGGTAATGTATAAGAGAGAGAGATAAAAAAATTTGTGGATCTTATTTGGCAAGTAAGTCAGATAAAATTGTTGTATTGGGGTCGAAAATTCAACAAAGAAAATAAGGTCATTATTTAGGGTCCCAAAATTTTTTGTTTATTATTATTATTTTTTGGATAAACCAAAATATATTATTAACGAAGAGTATAAGAAATATTCTTGAAATAATATAAAATACATGAAGGCAAGCCAAGAGCTAATAAAAAGGCAAGACCAATATGAAAGTAAAGAAAAAATATCAGAGCCAAGTCCAATACAAGTTCAACCAAAACAAACAATCACAAATCTACTTCTATCACAAAAATGTCAATACATGAATTTATTAATGCATCAAACATTCTAAAGGTTCTAGAAACCAATCAGTCATCGAGTACTCAAAGGTCATCGAGGATGTCTTAATCCAAAGCTAAGAACGAACCTTTACCATCTCCAAGACACTTTGCAAACTCCGACTGTTGTCCTTAAAAATATATCATTGGGACTTAATCAAACGGCTCAAATAACTTAGAACCATATAGGGTCCCAATGTTGCTTTTTCTTTTTGGATAAACGAATTAAGCCTCGAAACCGTAAGTATTGGCATCTGGGGTCATTGTGAAGAACATATTCGACACCAAATTAAAACCAGATACCATAATTAACAACTCTATCACATGCAAGGAATAAATGCGATGAAGACTCAGGCACGACATTACATAAGCTGTAGTTTACGGCATCGAACAAAACACCTCTTCTGGCCAAGTTCGCCTTGCAAGGGATCCGATCACTGAGGTACCGCCAAAAGGATGTAGAAACCTTCAAAGGAATTTTTTGTTTATTATTATTATAAATCATTTTTAAAAAAATTAATAATGTTTGAGATAGAGCCCAATATTTTTCTAAGGCCTATATCTTACATTTTTTATATCTCTCTTTTTTTCTATTCTTTATGTCCACATTCCATTTCCTAGTTTTTTCAAATTAAAAGTCACTCAACAACCATTTTCTTCTTTTACCTATATATTAGATCTCTTAGCTCTCAATTTTCTGTCTAGTCTCTCTCTTTTCATTGTCTCTGCACTCTATTGCTATATTCAAGCAATTATTTAACTTTCCAATCATATTTGATATCAACTATACTACAAGATAGAATACATGGATTAGTTATATTATCTATTGAAAGTGAGGTGTTAAAATTACCTAATTATAAAATTTTAATAAACAATTTGAATAGATTAATTATATTATCTATTGAAAGTGAGGTGTTAGAATTACTTGATTTTAAAACTTTAATAATAACTAATTTTACAATTCAAAAAGCCAGGAAAATAACACAAAAACTAGTAGTCTATATTAACATGGCACATGTCTTAACTTTGTCTAAGGCTCCAAAATTCCTAGATATGACCTTATGTTGCATCTATATGTCTCATCATACTTAACTATTAAGTAGACTTGAAAGAACTTTGAGTTCGTTAAATGGTCAAGATAAGTTGGACCTGATAGAAAATGTTATCTTATTATAATCTGTAGTTTAGTGAGTCAATAAGATAGGGTAAGTTTATCTTGTTAACTTATTCTATCATATATTTCCTAGAGAAAGGAGTTAGGATAAGAGCAAACATAATATGATTTTTTTTTCCTTTTTACCCTCGCTAGGGGTGTTCTTAGATGGGATCAACCCGATGAATCCAATCAATTCAACTCAAACCAATTAAAGAAAATCATATTAGAATGATATAACGGATTGGACTGAATTTTCAAATACTAAACCCTACTTAATAAAATTGGGTATCATATCATTTATAGTTAAATTTGATCAACCCGACCAACTTAATAATACACCTTTTTAACACTTTTTCTATAATGTTTATTATAGTTAAAATCTTTTATGTAAAAGTATTTCTATTCCATTATTTTTTAATTTAAATTATATAAATATGTGCATATTTTGAATTTTATTCATTTTTTTATATTTTTACATTTATATTTTAATTTTTAATAAAAGTTTATACATAAAAAATTAAAGAGTAAAAATTTATATTTAATTTGATCCGTTGATGTGATCTAACCCAAATTTGTTTGGATTGGATCGAATTTGGCAATAAAATTTACTCACTCACTTCCAATCCAACCCAACCCAACATGAGCTCAATTGATCTAATCCGATAATGTTTTTTTTTTGTCCAAATTAGATCTAATTCGACTCATGATCACCCTTAACCCTCACTAATATTATTTATTCTCATCTTAACTTTTATCTTCTAAAATTTCCATAGAAATATTTTGAAAATGGAAAATTTTAAAGATAAAAATTTTGAGAGGGTAAAATTTCAAAGCTAAAAAATCATGAAGAAATTTTTTAAAAAAATAGTGAGAGAAAATTTTAGAGATAAATTGACAAGGAAGAAAATTAAAAAATAAGTATATGAAAAAAATAGATTGAAAAAATTTAAAAGGAAATTACAAAAGAGATTTTTTTAAAAAAAATAGAGAGAAAATTTTTAGCATCAATTATAATATGAATTTTTGTGACATGATATACTGAAAAAAAAAATACTACTAAGATCTAGGATACCAATCTCTGATAGCTTCGAACCGAGTTCTCAATGGTTGAGACCAATGCTACAAGGCACCAAGTCACTCGGGAAACCGGCAGGATACCAATCTATTTATTTATCCCCACCAAAAAACAAATCTATTTATTTATAGATATAATGTGGATTATTGTGTAAATTTTTATAACAGAAATAATATTATCAAACATCTCAAGGAGATTGGTTAATTTCTTTATAAGTATATATAATAATATATGATATTAATTTTAAATTTTAAAAATAAAAATTTAAATTTAAAAGGTTAGATGTAATTGAATTATTACGATCTTATCAGTAAATTATGATTAATATCATTTTTATTATAATATAATTTAACTGAAATATAAATATAATATTGCAACAGTATTAAGTATATCGAATATATTATTTAATGAACACTAAACATTAAATATGATAAAAAATTTATCTATTTTTTTATCTTATTTAATTCTTATTTATTTTTATCTTTTTCTACTCATTCAATAAGTACTTAAAATTAATATTTTTTTATATACACTAAAAGTATCTCTAATCATTATCACAAGTAGAACACTAATTTCTTTAAAACTGATAAATCACTTAGATGAATACAACCACTACCAGCCAAACATTTTCATACACTAGAATTTGAAACTTAAACAGTAGGAGTATTCTTAATTAAATAGAATCAATTATGTAATTTTTTTTAAATGAAAGTTTATATAAGCTCTTAATATTTATAATAATGCATTTGGTTCATTGAAATTTTGATCCTTGATTCATTTTGGTCCTTAGAGTTAGTTAAACATTGAGACCATTAACAAAATTTTAACGTGACACATTGAACAATTAAAACTATGTCATTTTCACTTTATAGCTTAGAAGAAACTCTGTTTCACTGAAAACAATGTGGTACATCACAAAAGAACAAATTTAAATTTCTAAAATTTCGCAAAGAAATCTGTTTTTAAAATGCATCACAAATAAAAAATGATAATATTTTGGATTATATTCCATTTAGCAATGAAATAATGACATTTTTGATATCCAATATGTTACTTAATATGTCACATTGAATTTTTATTAACGGTACTAATACTAAACTAATGTCAAGAACTAACATAAATTACAAATAAAAAATCAATGATTTAAATGCTCAATATAAAAAATTAAGAACTAATGTGAACAAATTTTATAAAATTCGCGACTAATATGACTTTCGCTCGATCAATAATCAATAATACTAATTAGTTAACAATAACTATTTGTGTGGTTGTACCACACACTATTTAATTATTTTTTCTGAAAAAAAAAGAAAATAGAGAATGAAACAGAGAGAGTGAAGAAAATGGAAGGAAATTATTAAAATATTAAGTTATACAAATTGTACACCAAATAAGATGTTTGCCCATCAAAATCCATTAGTTAATGCCCGTAATGAGGTATCACGTGAGAGGGCCAAGATATTTTGGGCGGGGAAAATACAACATGCGGCTGAGAGTAGTGTGTACCACAGTGATGATGGATGAAAGAGAGGGCTAGGATTAATTACATTAAATTAAATAATTAAATAATTAAATAAATTAGAGGTAGATGGTTGCTCATTTGCCCCTTTGGTCGGACAAAGGAGGAAAGAGGAGAAAAAGCCAAAAAAGTGACTCAGTGATAGTGAAGAGGCCAAGTGGGAAGACAGAGAGAGCAATTTGCCAAACAACATATTTTAAAAATTAAAATAAATTAATGATAAATCTACACCAGTTTTAGAGGTAAGAGTGTAGGAAGTAAAAGATTAAAAAAAATAAAAAGAGGACTAATATGATAATAAAAAAGGAAGTTTTTTAAAAATAAATAAGATATAAGTGAAAAAGAATATGATAATAAGATATAAGTGAAAAAGATAATGATAATAAGATATAAGTAAATAAGATAAAAGTAATATACTACAATTAGTATTAATTAAAATATCGGTGGGCCCCTTTCCATTGGACGGAAGGTACACTTTGAGACTAATGCCAAATAATTTTACTTTAAATACCGTTCACCTCGATTTGCAATAGACTTGCCCCTCCCCCTCACTTCCTCCTCCTCCTCTTCATAACATTTTTTCCGTGTCCGCGGCGCCACACCTAACCTTCTCCTTCAGGTATTTCTCTCTCTCCTCTCATCTCGATTTTCTTTTCTTTCATTTTCTCATCGAATGCGAATTTCCTTCGTTTTCGCTCCGAATCTGATTTTCGCTCTGGATCTGATTGTTTACGCCTCTGTGTTTCGTTTCGTTTCGATTATTTCATGTTGTTTTGATAATTTGCTATTCAATTGACGCCAGTTTTTGCATAATGCGGTTGATTTCGTTTATTCTTCTTCTTATTATTATATGTTTTTCCAATTTTCCCCGTGAATTGACCTGTCTCTGTATTTGGATGCGTGTATTTTGTGACTCCCAGCTTTCGGCATTCAACGCTAGATTATCGGATCTAAGGAGGACTCTCCTTTTTTTCCGTATTGTTTGTCCTATTTTCAGGTTTTCGTTAATCTCCTATCTCCTATAAATAATAATAATAAAAAAAAAGCTGCGAAATTTTTTTCCTGCTTCATTGTTTTATTAATTTAATAACAAAATGTGTCATTCGTGAATCTGGGGCTATTTTTGCCAATGTGGTGAATGTGTGTGTTCGTTTGTGGTGGACTTGTGGCTTCTATTCTCTTGCAGATCTCACTTATTAACTAACAGTATTAGTTTGTATATGCATTGTAAAAGCGACACGAATGAGTTATAACTGCTTAGAATTTTAGTGATTATTATTCTTTCCTCTTTTTTTTTTTGTTATTGATTATTCTTTCCTCTTTGAATTGTAATATTTTAAGCCCACTAATTGTTTTAGGAATGCTCTACTTAAATAGATTTGGATTGTTTGGGTTGGTAAGATTATGAATATTCGGATCTCTGGTCCAAGTTGGGTTTAAAAAAGCTCCGCAAAAGCAAGGCGGCCAGTTAATAAATAATATAATACTAGTGGTTTAAGAAAGTGATTTCCAGTTTTGTCTCGGCTTTATTGTCTTTACTTTTTTGAAGGTATCTCAGCATTATTGTCGTGCTACCATTTTATATTCATTCATTTTGGTTTTGATATTACATTATATTAAAAAAAATTATCAAGGTATGTACGAATGATTTCTTAATAATATAATGAATTTTTCAAATAATAAAAAATGTTGCGTTGCTCTGATATCATGTTGAGATTTATGGTTTTAGAGATAGTAGAAGGAAATTGAGAGAAAAATTTGGAAGTATGTTATTGATGCAAGATAAAAAAATGATTACAAGAGAAGAGAGCACTGTTGTGCTTTATATGCATAGGGAATTGAGAGAAAATTAACTAAACTAACTATATTACGTCTATTTTGTCCTTGCTACTTGGAGAAGAAATATGTAGGATTGCTGGTATTTTATTTGTTTTTTGACTGTTTTGCCCGAATGGGCAATGGATCTATTTATATCATGCCAAACCTGAGGCAGGGTGGAACACATTTCCTTTTGCGGTTCATACGGAACTGAGAACTTATTCATATATATATTTTAATTTTTTTTTTATTTATACGAGTACTAGTTTACTCAATTTTATTCTGTGTTATTTACTATATGTATCTGTCCTTTGACATTATTCTTCTGTTTAAAAAAAACTTATTCTTGTAATTTTTTATTAAAACTAAACTAAACAAGAGAAAATATTAATAATTGTTAGTGTTATCAATAAATATCTGATAATATAATGTAATATTAACTATACTTCTAATTTGAAACAGACATTTTTGGTATTGTGTAAGTTAATGCTATTTAAAAGATTCTGTCATGTGAAGAAATCTTGTATGGACATAACATCAGTCTAAAGTTTGGTGGGAGATGCTACATGCACGGATCATTGATGGATGCACCATTTGGAAGGGACTTAAATAATTGAATTTGATGCTCCTTCCAATTCTTTATTTATTTTTATAACTTGCCCATGTTCTTGTGGGTCCGTTTATGACTTGTTTTTTGGCAATTGGTATCTGTGTTTTGCTAGGGAAAATCCGTAGTAAAATGATGATGTTTTGTTTGTTTACTTGATTAATGAGTTTGCAAGCTGTGTTAACTGTAGCAGTTAAATAAATTATTCAAACACGCTAGTCCTCGTTGGTCATGTGCATGTATTTATGCCAAATCTTTTCCTGCATTGTTGGCTGTTGGAGTTGGACCACTAGGTATTAGGCAATGTACAATCAAATTTCTATCAACTAGGAAGATAAAGCTCAGGGTTGACTCCTATGTGATTTTATGATTTTTTGATATAAAAATACTGAGGGATTTTATAATATAATTTATTATTTATTATTATTTGTATGACTTTGAAGTTTTGTTTATGTTTTTATTTTTTAATTCTAATGTTGTGTTTCTCATATAAATAAAAGTATCCAAAGTAAAGCTGACCGGAAGGTTCCTGTTGGTGTGATCTAGAAAGGTTAGAGCTGCCTTTTTTATTTTATCACCTGCTTGGGAGGAACAGGGGAGGTCTGGTGGTGGTTAACTTTTGAAAGGGAAATGATTTATCTTTTACACATTTTTGCTTCTTGTTGTTTTGAAGTAGGAAAAGGATGAAAAAGTTAAAGATGGTGTAGAGTGGTGGAAAGGATCTAAAGAAATGAAACTACTACTGTAGAATCTCGAAAGGGTTTCCAATAAAGTGTTTAGTTAGATAGTAGATACAATATTTAAGTATCCAAGAGGATGACATGATAAACTGGGTATCTACCCACTATTCTTTAGTTAGTCCGCGGTGTGGTTATTAACATGTTTCTGTTGTCTACTTTGAACACACTCCTTCATGGGTAATATAATGAAAGATATAGGAAGCTCATATGGTTTTATAACTAGCAAATTCTCTATTGTTTCATATTGGAAAAGACCTCCTGTTTTCTAATCTGGACAACACCGTATCTTTTTTCTTCATAATTGTGTGTTTTTACATTTTGTGTATGGGATGGATTTACTTAAATAGAGAAAAACAAAAACTTTTGCATCATCACCCCTATCTAATTCTGTCAGTTTTCTGTAATCATGATGAAAAATATCTAAACAAATTTGGCTCGGAAGTTCTTTTCTTAACTTGTACGAAGGTAGAACACTTAGCATTATAGGCCTAAAGATGCATATAATCCTTGGGCTTTTTTTTTTGGCCACGGTTTGTTAGTTTGGACAGTAGAGAATGTTCCTTACAAAATTCCATTCAAGGAAGAAAGTAAAAATATAGCGATCTCTAATCGAGCTGTAGGTTGTTGTAATTGGTTTTGCTATAATTGATCTGTATGTTAGTTATGATTAGGCGTACTGTAACCTTTCCCCTCTATCACATGGGGCTGGGGGAGATGACAAGTAATGAACCTGAAAACAATTATTAGAAGTGTTTGTTCCTGACACTTGAGAATCACACTTTATGTTAGTAATGCAATTTTTACATTGAAGAGCCCACACATTTTTCAGTGTAATTTTGTGTAAACTATGGCTGATAATCCTAGATTCTAGATTTTAATCTTGTTCTTCAAAATTGTCCAGTTGCTTATGTTTGGAACTTGGTAGACATGCTTACTGCTTAGATGAGTGTTGTAACAAAAGGCACTATTTTGCTGTGTACAGGTTGCGTGAAGATGGGGGCTGGTGGCCGAACCTCTGTTCCTCCTCCCAACAGGATATCAGAGGCTGACACCGTGAAGCGGGTGCCATTTGAAAAGCCTCCATTCAGTCTCAGTCAGCTCAAGAAGGCCATTCCACCACACTGTTTTAAGCGCTCTGTTCTGCAATCATTCTCATATGTAGTTTATGACCTCACCATTGCCTTCTTCCTCTATTACGTTGCAACCCATTACTTTCACCTCCTGCCTCGCCCTCTTTCTCTTCTGGCCTGGCCAATCTACTGGGCTGTCCAAGGTTGCATTCTTACCGGCGTTTGGGTCATTGCGCATGAGTGCGGTCACCATGCATTCAGTGACTACCAGTGGCTTGATGATACCGTTGGCCTTGTTCTCCACTCCGCTCTCCTAGTCCCTTACTTTTCATGGAAATACAGCCATCGTCGCCACCACTCTAACACTGGTTCTCTTGAGCGGGACGAAGTCTTTGTGCCAAAGCAAAAATCCGGTATCAAGTGGTACTCTAAATACCTTAACAACCCACCCGGGAGAGTCCTCACACTTGGTATCACTCTCACCCTTGGCTGGCCCCTTTACTTGGCATTCAATGTTTCAGGCAGACCTTATCCAAGGTTTGCTTGCCACTACGACCCATACGGTCCCATTTACTCGGATCGCGAACGACTTCAAATATATTTATCAGACGCAGGAGTACTTGCAGTATCCTATGGGCTTATCCATCTTGCAATGGCCAAAGGACTTGCCTGGGTTGTGTGTGTTTATGGAGTTCCATTGCTAGTGGTAAATGGATTCTTGGTGTTGATTACATACTTGCAGCACACTCACCCTGCGTTGCCACACTACGATTCCTCTGAGTGGGACTGGTTGAGAGGAGCTTTAGCAACAGTGGATAGAGATTACGGAATCCTGAACAAGGTCTTCCATAATATTACAGACACTCATGTGGCGCATCACTTGTTCTCCACCATGCCGCATTATCATGCAATGGAGGCTACAAAGGCAATAAAACCAATTTTGGGAGAGTATTATCGGTTCGACGGGACTCCGTTTTATAAGGCAATGTGGAGAGAGGCAAAAGTGTGTATTTATGTTGAGCCTGATCGAGGTACTGATAGCAAAGGTGTATTCTGGTACAACAATAAGTTGTGATGATTAGAGTCGCAGCAGCTTGTTGTCCATCAGATGGAAAGGTTTGAACTTTCCTTTCTGAAAATTTAGGATGTTTGCTTGTTGGGAATAATTTTATTGAACCCTGATATTGGTATTATTAACAAGTCGGCGGCATAGTGGTTTTCTTGGTTCCAGAATAAGACATAGTTATCTCTGAACAGTTCGATTATTGCACCATGGTTTGATTTCGGTGCATGCTGTCTATCTGTTTCAGAAGCTTATTCTTATTCTAGTTCTGGATTTCAGTGAATTTTGGACCTTTCTGTTATTCTAGTCCTGCTGACTGTTAACTAGTTTTAGATGTATGACTCGATTGTGATTCACATTTCATATTTGGTCAAGGATGCAGATTAGCTTTATTGAATCTGCTTTCTAAACAATGGCGTGCTTTTCCCTTGCAAAAATATAATTTCACCTTTTCTTTTTTTTTTTTAAAGAAATGTTTTAGACTCACACGTAGAATCATAATGAATAGGGAATGAAGCTACAGTCTCATTTGTGGATTATCGTAAGCAGACTCGTGATTGATGGACATGGTGATGGATAATCGACAATTTCAATATTGAAGTACAAAGATGTTGTTTTTGATAGGCATAAATGCGTTCATTGATATTCTAACCGATGAGCTGCTAGGTATAAAAAGTGATAGAAAAAAAAAGTAGAGGCAAGTGTGACACATGAAAGGATAAAATTAACAAAATAGTTTGTTGAAATGTTTTAAGAAAAATTATTATTTAATTTTTTTTTAATATATGAACGTATTCATATATAAAGTAGCATTCGGTTATATTGAAAATTAAATTATAAATTTTTTCTCATTTATTATTAACTATATAGCATAATTGTATAATTTAAAAAAATCCAACTAATTTTTCTTGTCTAAATTCTCTCTCAATCACCTACCCTTACTATAAAAGTTAAAATTATTTAAAAAAATATTAATCAATTTAGAAATTAAATTATATTTTTTCACATTATATTCTGTTTAAATATCTTCCTAATTAATTCTTTAACTTGATTCTTTAATCATAAAGATAAAGATTCATCAAATTAATGCAAAGAAATAAAATTAATTTTTGTTAAAGTTAAATGATAATATTTTTACTCTTATTGTTAATCATACATAATTTTAAAGTATAAAGGTAAAGATAAAAGGATTTTAAAATATAAAATTCCATGAAGTAACTACTCAATCATGAAAAGTAAATTTTAACGGGAGTTTTTAAAATGGAATAGGAGAATCACACATGAAAAAAAAATAAAATTAAAGAGTGAGGTACAAGACAAAAAGAATATCAGTAGTTTTTCTCAAAGGCAACAAAAAAAAATTTATTATAAATTTGGACAAAATTGTATTCAAAACGAAAAAATGAAATTTTTTATTTTAAAAAAAAAGAGAATAATTTATCGAGTCAATCACTTCCAACCATAATATAATTAAAATATTCAAAATATCCTCAGGATAGGAAGAAAAATAAAGAACTCAGATCCCCTGCATGAAAGTTTTATATTATTACTACAAAATTAACTCTAAAATTTTTCTTTTTTTTAACTTCAGAACATGCTTATTCTTTGATTTTTCTAAAATATATTTTTGTATGGCCTTTATGATGACTTTATTGGACTAGTATAATATATTTTAAGGAAAAATATATAAAGTACCGTTGAAGTTTTAAAAAATAACACAAAACATTTAACTTTAAAAAAATTAACAGTCGATATCATTTTCTCAAATAGAGTTAAACCCGCCAAATCTCTAAATTAACTATGGTTACTTACAATATGTTGCTGATTTCTTTTGTTTTTTTTTTTTGATTGACTGCTGCAACAGTAGATAAATCTAAGGGTAAAAAGCCTATTGAAGTCAGCACTAATAAGAAAAGTAAGAATGTCCCACGGAAGATTGGTGAAAGTAGCAAGTAGAAGGGACCTAGTAGTGTAGGCAATTAAACACCCTAGTGAAACATTAATTTTTTGAAAACTGATAAACACTTGTGCAAAGTGCTAACTTATTGGTTTGTAGGAATTTATCGGCTAGTATTTAGCATAGTAGATGTGCTTTATATTTTTTGGATGAGCTGTAAATATAGTTAGAGATTATAGAGCATTTATTCTAATGCTTTGCTACTTAGTATTATTTTGTTATTATCTAATGTTAATTGTTGGGTCATTAAAGACCTTATATTTTTTTACATGTGTTAGTGTAAGTGAAATTATTTGTCTTTTTGAAGCTTCTTATGTTATTTACCCGTAATAGTTGGATATGCACTATTTTGTATAAATCTTGTCTACCAAATATAGTAGCATAGTAGTATCTTAGCTTGTGAAGCAATAATAAAGCTTGAGCTTTATTTGTTTAGCTCATTTATAAATAATTTATTTTTTAATTTACAAAAAATATTTTTTTATTGCCAAATAAATTTTTTTATTTTATGTAAAAATTATTTTTTATTTTATAAAAAAATAATTTTTGAGAAAATTCAGTAGATGAATTTTGTAAAAAAAAACATACAGAAAAATTGATTTTTTTATTTATAGAAAAAAATAGAGAGATTTAATTATGATTAGTGAGAAGATGATGTGGACTGCTAATTATTTTAAAGTTTGGTGGTTTGTGCTATTTTTTAACATCTCACGGGTTTTTTTGTGCAATTTATCCTATATTTTAACATTTTAATGTTAAAGTATACAATTTTGTTAATTTTATTTTGTATGAACTTTTTTAAAGAAAGAATATGGTACCATTATTGTTTGTTATTATCAAATGTATGGATAATTACATTAATTTCTTATTAATTTCTTATAAGATTTGTGTTACAGCATTATAAAATGTTTATTTTAAAAAGTAAGTACTAATAAGTTGCTTCTCAAAATAAACTGAAAATTTAATTATTCTTATTGTAATCAAACATATATAACTCTTAATTCATGTGATAATCATTTAAAAAGATAATCAATTTTTTACTTATAAAAATAATTAATTATAATTAAGTTTAAACAAACATGCTGTAATTTTAATAAATATAAATCTCTGAAAGATTCATGTAATTATTCTTAAATTTATTGTCAACTAGTATTATAAGATGGATTAGTTATTTTATAATACATAATACATTATATATAATATGTAATATGTGTTGGTTTTTAATAGAAAAAAAAATATGTGTTTATTTTTCTATTTTTAATAATTTATCATTATGATATGCGTGTATGTGTTTATGATTTATAAGTTCAATTGTGTGTGTGTCTTTTTTTTAAAGTGTGTTTGACAATATTAGTTAATAAGTTTTTTTTTTTGGTAACAAGCTAATAAATTAATTGAAAATTGAAAAGATAAATGAAAGATGAAATGCTAAAAATTTAGAGCTGAAATAAAAGTGTTTGAAATGCTAATAAGATTTAAAATTGACAAAGTAGTTGATAAAATTAAAAGTGTTTGATAAAATTTACTGCTAAAGTAGTCAGTTAATGTAAAGTGATAAGAAAATTAAGATAACGTTAATCAATTAATATGGATAATATTGAAAAAAATAATACATGAAGAGCTGAAATATTGAAATGTTAGTTAAAGTAGTGTTTGGTTATATTCTTCTTTTTCCGTGTTTTGTACATTATGATTAAACTCAATCTTTGTGAAAATTAAATAATAAATTTTATTTATTTATCATTAATCATATAGCATAATAGCATAATTTAAGAAAAATCAAATTAATTTTCACCAACCTAGCTTGCTGACCGTTTAAAATTTAAAATTGTTTAAAAAATATTATCACTTTAGAAATTAAATTACAATCTTTTTGTACTATGTCCTGCTTAAATCTCCTCATAATTAACTGCTTGACTTGCTTCCTTACTTATAAAGATAAAGATTCGTCGGAATAATGCAAAGAAATAAAATTAATCTTTGCAAAAGCTAAATCACAATACTTTCGCTTTTATTGTTATTTATATCAACATAGTTTTAAAGTATAAAGATAAAGATAACATGGTTTTAAAATATAAAATTTCATGAAGTAGCAACTCAATCATGAGACATAAATTCAGCATGAACTTTTAAAATAGAATAGGAGAAATCATACATAAAAAAACTACTTTTAAAGAGACAAAAAGAATAACAATAGTTTTTTTCCAAAAGACAACCGAAAAAAATAGAATTTTACGGTAAAATTCCACAAAATTGCATTGTAACGTGAATTTCCTAAGGTTGAGCAAATTTCATCTAGTTATTTCCTTATCTTTGAGGCTTTGATAGTTTGTTACTTGATCTTATTTTGTGCATTTGAGAGAAAAAAAAAAGATAAAAAGTAATGAAAGAATAATTTTGGTAAAAGAGAATAATTTAAAATAGAGTAGGAATCTCATTAAGAATATAAAACAACTTTAGAGAGATAAAAGAGAATTGATTGGTTCGAGAAAATAGAATTTAATGAGCCAATCACTTCCAGCAGTTGTATAATTAAAATGTTTAAAATACCTTAAAAATGAGCGAAAAATAAAAGGCTCAGATTCTCTATATAAAAGTTTTATATTATTATTACAAAATTGGTTTTAAGATTTTTCTTTTTTTTAGTTTCATTTATTTGTTTTTATATTATTAAGATTAAGAAGCTAGAGTATTCATTACTATTTACGGATATTTTTGGAACACGTTGGATAGTTGTTGATGCACATCTATATCTTTTAGATTAATATGAGATAAGTATAAATATAAACTATTTATTCATGATGGCTTACTCAAGTGGAAGATTAGGAGTACTTATCAAATATCAAGACACTTAAAAAAATACTATAGTTTTTTTGGTCTGCGGAGGAGTACGTACACATCTAAGTTTTTTGTTTTTTTTATTTATTAGTATCTTTTTAAAATATTGATTTATGAATACATTTTTTTTGACGAAGATTATATCAATACTTTATTTTTTTTGGAGAACAAAGATTATATTAATACTGTATGATAGGGTTAGAATGTATTAAAATCCCCCTGTTGTCATTTTTTTTTGGTCGGGCCCTATTGTCATATCCAGGAACTAGAAATGTCCCACCTTTTATAATTTTCAAAATTGGGCTACAATGTATCAAAAATAGTTGGGCTACAAAAAAAAATCCCTAAAATTTTCTTAAAATTGAATGTCTTTTAATTAGTCCCTGTCGTCCAAAAAAAGAAAAAATTAATCCCTAAAAATTAGTAAAAGATGTTTTAAGAAATGTGATTAAGTAGGCTTTTATTACTTTTTTTTTTTTAATTTTGAATTTTGTTCATAACTAATCAAATCAAAATATTGATATATAAATATTATTAAAATAATCAAATAAAAGTGATATAGATAATAGTCAATTGAAAGTGACAATAGACCCACTCAATATGATTTAGTCTCTAATTTTTAAAGTGAAGAGTTTCTGTCATTCATTTTCAAAATAGTATTTTTTTTATGGGATATTGCCACTCTTTTTAAAAATATTTTAATAATTATTATGTAATAGTATTTTATTTTAATTGGTTAAAAGATGTATTATGAATTAAAAAATAACTTAAAGAGAGTGACAAATTATAGACGAGAGAATGACAATATCCCTGTCTTATTTTTCTAAAATTAGTCATTAATGCTATTTTTTAAGTTAAATAGTGTTAAGTATTTGTCATTATAACATTGTTAACGTGATAAATTTATATATCATGTATTATATATAATAAATATATTGAGACTAAATTGGTGTTAAAGGCTAATTTTAAGGGAAAAAAATATATTTAACATTTTTTTCTCTCACTCATTCATCATAGAGCAAGTTTTGTGAACATAATGTTTATCGACACAACTAATAAAAAATATTTTTAAAAAATTATAGTTTAAAAGCTTTATTAAAAGTTTGATAATAAAATTGCTTTATTATTTTAATATTATAAGAAACTCATTATTAATTTTTTTAGATATATTGCAGATGATAGAGGGAGATGCAAACAGCAACTAGTAAATGAGATTTCTTGCAGCATGCTTGTGACATTTGAAGAAATTGTCCGTACATTTTTAATACATATGCTTTCAATAATTAATAATAAATAATTTTTCGTTAAAAGCTTGCCCAAATAGTACATTATGTCAGATTATTTGATTTATATAAAAAACAGCACACATGTTAGCAGTTAAAAGAGGTGTTGTATACTATTGGAATACTGTAAACATTCTCCTTTTACAAAAGAATTATTATTTTTTTCTTTGTGTACATAAAGAATAGGGTTATGTTTAAAGTAAGAATTTTTTTATGTATCATATAACACATAATGTGAGTTATTAGATGTGTTATTTATTTATTGAATGCTTGGGATTTCAAAAAGATACCGGTTTAAAAAGTGTGTTACTCTCTGTTTTAATTTGTTAAAAATTGCAGAAGGAGCCATCACGAAAATTAAAGATGGTTAGACACTAGCAACATCATTTACTTCCTGGAACATCTATCAAATTCATCATCATCTTTAACAATCAATTTCTCAATAACGTAAAGCACAACACCAGCCAACAATGTTTTATTCCTTTCGCAATTTACCAGCAAACAATCATATTACAATCAAATCTTCATCTAAATTTAGTTAAATTTTCAATCCATCTGCCAGAAGAAAGAATCCCAAGCCCCCACCACAACCAAACTCAAAGAATCTCTCTCTCTCTCTCTTCCTCCCCTCGCTCCGTTGCCCCCATGTCGTCGCCTCCCTATGGCGGCTAAATCGTCATATTGAAGGTTCATTTGTCGCAGGGGTTGGATCTGACACTATTGAGATTTGGATTTTCCAATCCCATTTGATCTTTGCTCTCAGATCTATTTTGTGTTACTTGTGTTCATTTTGAGCGATCTAGAGCAATTGATTGATTTTCATTTTTCCCAATCCCATATGATACTTGTGTTCATTTTTCTAATTCTTATGGGAATTAGACTCCGATCTAGAGCAATTGATTGATTTTCATGTTCAGGTCGAGGGGATTTGGATTTATCACCTTCGCTAGTGATCAGGCCATGAGCGTTGCCATCGAAGGGATGAATGGCAGAACCTTGACAATTGTAATATCACTATGAGCGACAGCAGCAGCGGCAGATACATAAGTTGTGGCAATGACGAAGGATAAGGCCGTGGTGGTGGAGGATACGAAGGCGGTGGTTGTCGTGAAGGTGGCGACGACGGTGGACGTGGAGGTAGTGATTACATCAGTGGGAGAAACCATGAGTGTGGAGACGGTGGGTCTCGACGTGGTTTGTCGTACGGAAAATGGAGGAAAGAAGGTGACGTTAAAGGGTTTTAAGACAATTCATTAAAGTTGAAACATGGAGATGTCACAAAGCAATTGGGGCCAATCAGCTAAATAACAAAAAAATAAGGACTCATTGATCGTAAAATGAAAAACTTAAACAAAATTAAAATTTTATTTTCTGGGATACCATTTACCTGTTGTTGAAGGTAAACTTAATAATGTATCATACATCACCGAAGTTTCTTACTTATCATAAAAGGCACTAAAGAATAGAAAAGGATTATTACCACTCTAAAATATCTACTTTCATTTATTTTTAATTATTTTTCAATAAATAAAATTAAAATATAATATTTAAATATAAATGATTAAAGACAAAGAAAAATATTAATAACCTCATTTAATAAATAACCCATTTTAAAAAGTCCAAAAATCTTCATATGACACACTTCTTGCTTTTGTTAAGTGCTAGTAAACTAAAATCATGAGAAATCTTCTGATAATAAAAAGTAAAATTTATTCAAAATATGTGTAAACAAAGAAGCCTTAAGTGGTGAAAATAAACAGGCCCAGAACCTAGCGTAATGGAGATGCGGGGTATCGAACCCCGTACCTCTCGCATGCAAAGCGAGCGCTCTACCGTTTGAGCTACATCCCCGATTTGTTATTGAGTTCTATTTATATTTACCTATTGAATAAGTTTTAATAAGAGTTTTGTTTCGAAGTCTATTATATGTTGTAACTTAGTCTCATCCCTGCTTACTACTGCTGAATAGCGAATCAAACAAGTTGAGCGAGGGAACTCTTCCCGCCATGGGAATGGACAGAGTTCAATGTGCCTATCACTCTTTGGTTCGGTCCTCTCTCTCTCTCTTCCTCATCGTGTTTCTGTTTATGTGAAGAAGATAGGTTAATTCAATTTTGTTGCAGGATGAAGCGTTCGAAATCGGGAAAGAGATGTATCGGGGTCAGCAATACAGTCAGATTTACTTTGCTCGACTTCACTTGATGAGAACTCTCTTGTACTCCCATGTTCCCCATTGGAAACCCAATTCTCCTGGTACGCTATCTTCTCCTTTCGTTTTTCTACTCCCAATTCTCCTTTTTTGTTGTTTTCAGCTTAGGGTTTTGGTTTCTAGTTTGGTATCTCCATGTGTGCTTCAGGTTTCGTTTAATTATGTTAAATTGTTTTCTGGTTTCGATTTCCTGCAGTTTGCACGGTATTGGGATTGGAAGAGGGCAAGGAGTGTATCATTGTTGGAACTCTCTATAAACACATGAAGCTCAAACCTTGCATACTTGATGAGTATTCTAAGCAGGTACTAACACTATTTTTCCCCCTTATCGTTATGTTTTTAATTTAAGCTTGTAAGACTTCTGAAAATACTTGTATTTCTTTTTTTATAAGTATAATATAGATAATATAGATGATGTAAATTAAAAAATTAAGGGAAATTTTAAATTAACTTGTACTGGTAATAAAATAAATTTATTTAAGTTATGGCCGTTTGAAACTTTCTGTTTTGGGAAGTCTCAAAATTTGATTAAATGATAAAATATTGTTTCATTAGTGATTTACCAATATCTTATTATGTCTAATATTGATTGAAAAACATTGAAAATTGATTAAAGAGATTGAAAAAAAGTAATAATCTCCTTTGATTGAAAGAATAGCTAATTAATGAATAAAAAAAACATTTGTATGATGTAATTTAAAGCTTAGAAGACATGTGTCACAAAATGAGAAAGATACATAAGATGTTATCTCACTCTAAAGATTGAGGACTCTAAAAGTCAAAATTGTTATATAGGGATTAATTTCATGCTTTTTGTTTTTTCTTTTGAAATGTAATGTCATGCTTTATCTGTAAAAAGTTGACAATAATATGCCACAGTGCTTTATTTCTGTGCCAATATTGTACAGAGAACGGTGGTTCCACTTGTCAAACCGCATAACTTTATGCACTCAGACGATTACCTAGTTTTGGAAGATGAAAGTGGGAGAGTTAAGCTTGGTGGAAATCTCATTTCTCCTTTTATTTATGTAACAGGTCTGTGTCATGAACAACTTATCTTAATCCAGTAAAATAGATTTCATGATAGGATGGTAATTCTGAAACTTGTCATGTTCATCCCTAAACATTAGGTTTGGTACCTGCTATTTGTTCACTTTTACTTCATTTTTTGAAATTTTTTGTATGGGTTGTGGTTCAAACAATAATGGTATGCTGCCATGCTTTCTGGTTTGTTTTATAGTTATGAGCTATCTAGAAGCCAAACTTGTGGACACTTGGTGCTATTCATGCTTTTAGGAACTAGGAATACAACTTGCCTGCCACAGAAATGATTATCTGTCTGGAATATGATCATAATGCGGAATATCATCTGTGACAGGAATTGTGGTTGCTTTACATGGAAAGGAGACAGGGGCAGGTGACTTTTTGGTTCAGGAAGTCCTAGAGGCTGGCTTACCACCACAGATAGAATTTCCCCTAAAATCAAGTATGTCGTCTCTATTTTTTACATTTGCCATGTTTCTAACCTAGTATGCATGTGCATCGTATAGTTGTGGGATTTTTTCAAAAGATCTTAGGCACATATGGTAGGAAGTGAGTTTTCATTTTAGGATGTATCACTCCTGTACTATGTGTTGCTGGAATTTTCTATTCAATGTTTTCTCAGATGGAATTCTGCTGTTGGAAAATGTGATTATTCATGATCAGCAAGCATATTATGCTCCATTTCTCAGTATAATCTCTTTCCTTTTGGTGGCATAAGATTTTATCTTTGCTGGAGTTAAAGTAACTAATTTCTTATCTTTGTCTTTATGTTCTTAAACTTTGAAAACCTATCTGCAGTCATAATTTGAATTTGTTACTTGTAATCTTATAGGCTTTATTTTTTCTTACTTCTGTAAGCACGTTGTTGACGAGCAACATGGTTTCAATTTTGGTTCTTTTAATTGTGCATCTTGATATATATACTTTGATATTTGCTATTAAAATTTCCAATTTTTATTAAAGATATTAGCATTGATATGATTTTGTTTTTTCTTTTGCATTCAACAGAGGAAGACAAATATGTTGTTCTTGTGTCAGGGTTAAGTGTTGGGAGCAGCAACTCTAACCCACTCCACTTTCAGCTTTTCATCGATCATATTACAGGGCATTTAGGAGATGAGAAGGTTTTTCCTCTTTTTCTCCCCATTTTCTCACACTGATAAACGATAATTATGCAACATTTAAAGATTTTAACTTGCCAAAACATTAAACAGGAGCAAAGCATTGCATCGCAAATAGCACATGTTGTCATAGCTGGAAATTCTGTTGAGATACCTCGTGGACTTCTTAACGGACAGGTACTAATGTTATTGTAAGTAGAGAAAGAGAGAAGGAATGCAAAGAGAAACCACTCTCCACTACTTTTGTGTCTGACTTCATAGTTCCTACAATCCTACTAGCACTGTACTTTGTATGAAGAGCCCTTATTTATACTTGGTAAATTAATATGATAGAATCCCCATAACTAAACTTTATTTTAGGAACTATAAGGTGAGAACTGAGAAGCAGAAGATCAAACCTGGAGAGTCAGTGAAGCAACATGGATATTATGAAGAATATTCATATTGAGGACATGCAGCAGCATAATGAAAGGAACAGGTGGCAGAAAGAGAATGGGTCAGAGTAAAATTTAGCTGATAAAGTAGTATAAGGGCTGGTAGGGAGGAGGAGAAAAGGGAAGAGGAAAGTAAAGCTGGTTAGGGGTGGGAGGAAACTGGACCCTCAGTTTCTGCAGCATTGTCTTCCTTTTTTTTTGGCAGTAGCTGTATACTTGATAATGTAATAATAATGAAAAAGTAACAACTAACACTAATGCTCATGCCTGATTGTATACATCATTAATTGTCTGGTGTCTGAATTACTTGATATTACTCATTGAATGTGATTAAATGCCATGATAACTGACATTCATAGAGGAATAACATGAACACTGGATACATGATTTCTGAAGAATTAGATGATAGGAATTAGGAACTGAGTTGTCCCACTACCATCTAGCTTATTAGAGTTATACTTCAGATATTTTGGTTGGTTGTCTGAGGTTCTTGATATTCTGGTGCTGGACAGCAGCCATTACTCATGTGTAAACTGATGATGACTAGTCAAAACTTAGGTATGCCGATCGTTGCTCATCCCCCTTCTCTCCCGTGTAGTGATTAATTCCTAAAAATGGCATGCTATCCCTATGGAAAAGAAAGTATATGCCTTTCAATTGACTATATATTAGTAGCAATATTCCTGGTTAAACATACTTATTTTTTTATTATTTTTTTGTAAGAGTTGATTTATGACATTTTTATCAATATTTGCAGAATTTGGCTTCAAAGGATCTCTCAAGGTTGTCCGAACCAATAAAGGAGCTAGATATTTTGTTGAATCAGGTTCATTTCATTAGTTTGTTTCTTATATTGTAATCATTTTTTTCTCAAATAACTTGCTTAACTTTTTTTCCAGATTGCTGCTGGTTTGCCTTTGGATATAATGCCAGGACCCAGTGATCCTTCCAACTTCTCATTACCACAGCAGGTTCTAGCATTATCCTTTACGAGTACGCATGACATATAACATGTTGTTTGACTTTATTGCTATGATTTGTACTTTCAGCCGTTGCATAGATGCCTTTTCCCTGGTTCATCAGCCTATAACACTTTTAGATCTTGTACAAATCCTCATTGTTTTGAGCTTGATAATATAAGGTAAATAGGTTAATGTCACTTTCTTTCCTTCTAAGTTTATCACGCATCAAACATGACCGTATTTGTTCCAGGTTTCTCGGGACATCGGGTCAGAACATAGATGACCTTGAGAAGTATTCAGAAGCGAAAGATAAACTTGAATTCATGGAAAGGACATTAAAATGGAGGCATTTGGCTCCCACTGCCCCTAATACTCTTGGTATACATTATAATTATATATGATCCTTGCTTTTTACCCTTGCTTGGTTTTCATTATCAATAATCAGTCTCATATTTCACTTTGCTCAGAAAATTTACTTGAAGTTAACATTTGTTATAGTACCCTATTTTTGAAGAAATCTTAGAGAGTTAAAATTCAAACTGTTAGTTGTTTTATTTTTGAAGTTATTTGTTCTGATTTTAATTGTTGTCTTCTAGGGTGCTATCCTTATACTGATAGGGATCCCTTCTTCATTGAGAGCTGTCCTCATGTGTACTTTATTGGCAATCAGGATAAATTTGAAACTCGTGTGATAAATGGTATTTTTGTTCTAAAATCTACATTGCAGAAATAAATTTTACTTTTTTCTCTAATATGCATTAATTCTATTCCTCTCTTTCTAAAACTTAAAATTAATTTTGTTCTCTGATTGCAGGATCAGAAGGGCAGTTGGTGAGACTAATATGTATTCCCAAATTCAGTGAAACTGGAGTTGCTGTTATGGTGAGTGTCAAAAGTTTCACACTAAATCAACTTTGGCTAATTGCCTATTTTTCTTGATTATCTGGTGCTAAGGTCTAGGTGGCTGTTATTGTCCCTGTGAATGTGCCATTAAGACTGTTTCTATAAATGACTAACAACGTGAAAGGATGACACTAGTGGTTGTCAATAATGTGATTTCATCCTCAAGTTTGATGAGAATCTACGCTTGATTTAAGAATGACATTAGTGGAAGGACCATGACCGTGGAAGGGCTATTTTCTTTGCTTGTGTTTCTCTATGAGTTGGTAGAAGCTTTCATCTGACGTGGTTTTTCTTTTAGACTTACAGAATCTTGTCTCTCTTTTTTGCAGTTAAATTTGAGGAATCTTGAATGCCATGCTCTTAGTTTTGGAACTCATTTCAGCTCATAACAATGCAGAGTGAAGTTGTTGAGGTAAATACTTTTACTCCTAAATTTTGTAGTTAAAGATAGCGCAGTTTTGCACCAAAATAACTTGGATACAATTTATTCAAATTCATCTGATTCTTAAAGATTTTCTTTGCTTGCTTTGCTTTTTTGGGGTCATGTTTGGGTTCCATCCAATGTAAATGTGGTAGGTTTCACGATACAATTAATTCCATTTATTTCCAAGTATGACAAATAGAACTTTTTATTATAATGCAGGTTATGGGAAGTTTGGTCACTTCTCTGCTACCTGTGTATCTTCGGAGATAAAACGAAGAAGTAACGTTGAAGCTTAAAGTTGACGGGGGGGGGGCTGTCTCACTGTATTTAATTAGTTTGATGTATTTTTGGTATCCTTATATGTTTTGACTTGCATGTGTATTTTTTTCATTTAGTTTTCAGTGTAACATAGTTCATTTTGTTAGACAGTAGCTAGTGGGGACATTTCAATTTTAATTAATCTCAGTTTTATTATTCTCCCACGGCAAAATACAGTTTACCTTTTTCACTATTTAGCTGCTATCTAGAATTGCTGGGTATGCAACCATTGACATCCAAAATTTCGTAAGATGAGAAAAAGTTGCTCTCTGCGCTCAGCCTTCCAGGACTAAAAAAGTGATTTGTAAATATTTAAAAGTAACTATAATTGAAAAAAAAGTCAGTTTTTTTTGCCGGAAAAAAAGAAAAAAATAACAGTTTATGTTGTGAAAATAATAAAGCACGATAATAGAAAAAGGGAAAATATAATTGTGTCAAATATAATGAGTGAGTGCTCTACTAATAATTTTTCTACGAGATAAATATTTTTAATAATATAATAAATAATTTCGTTAAGATATATGAATATCTACCGGATAAATATTAATAACACTCTCTTTGAGGATGTGTCATGTTAAAATCTAACCATAAAAAATCTAGTGGGACAAAACCTTAATAAAGAAAAAAGATTACACAATCTTTCGATAGGTATGAAATGAGAGTGCACAATCTTTTGATATGTTGCCTTATTAAAAATCTTGATAGGAAAACTCAATGGGACAAAACCATAGCTAAGGAAAAAAAGAGTGCAACGCATAATAACTCTCTCTCAAAACAATATTCTTCAAAACTTATTGAGTTGAAACATTTGCAATAAAGTTTTCATGTGCTTTTACAAATAGTATGAGACTCGAACATGGTGAAGTTTTTGTCTTCATCCCTTGAGCCTTTGAAGCTGGATCATTGCTGGTAGATACTTTGCTAGAAAAAATTTCAACAGAAAAAAGAAATCTAGTCATCATAATAATTCATACTCCCCTTAAGTTATACAAGATTCCAATTTTCATATAAAATGATCTCAAATTCCTTATAGTTGTCTTGTTAAAAACCTTTTTAGGTAAAACCCTATGGGAGGAAAACCTAGACAAAGGAAAAGAGAGTGCAAGAGTGAAGAGTGCAATGACTCATAAAAATTCTTTGTTAATAAAACATCTTCGGAAAAATCTCCACAAAGGAAACAAAAGGAGCAAATATATTTCATCGACAATGACTTAACTTTTGTGATATGTTTAAATTATTATAAACTCTACCATCATTGTAGTTAAGAGTAATATCAATTTATTTTGCATTTACTCCTTAGCATCTGATAAAGTCAAGTTATATCTTTTGTAACGAAATTTTTTTCAAGCATATTAATTGACATCTCACTTGTCTATTGACCATGTGAACTTCAGATAATAAGTCGTAAAGGTTCATACTCAAATTCTTAAGAACTTTTCTGTTATCTAGTGTGATATGCTTAACAAGGCACATGTAGTTCTTATCAAACAATTATACATTTTTTAAAGATTTCAAGTGAAACACGTAGTTCGAATCAATTACCTTTAAGGTAACACCTTGAATATATGCATTGAGTATGCAATATGAAAAATTACTTTAATAAGTAGCTTGAGCGAAAACATACTATAAAAATGAAATGTATGACTTAGTTTTCTAATGAGCGCACTAAAGTCATTCTAATATATGAAGTGAAAAGTTTGAATTTCAAGTTCACAAAACTTGAATTGCAGGTCCATAAGCCCTTTTCTATCATTACCTTCGACCATAAGATGGACTTACATATATCATATGTGATCTCCTTTCACTTGTCCATCACTTTTCACAAATGTGTATTGGTTCCCCTTAAACTCATGCTTCACTACTTTGGCCGCTACCTGATATCTGAATATTTTTCATGAGGTACCTTTTCTTTCAGGCCATCTATTTTGATTCATATAATTATGTCTCTTTAATGGCATCTTATAACTTGTTAATTCGTGTGTCTCTTTTGAATTTCCACCTGTAATGCTTGCCATAGCATTTCATTCATGAATTGTTTTACATTGGAACCGATATTAATAAAATTTGTTGCTAACAAATATATCATACTTAAATGTGTAACTTTATTTTTAAAATTGGTGAGCTCTAAGATAGTATGACATCAGATCGTATATCTTAATACTCAAGCTTTTAATATAGGTGTAGGATGAAGCTGATATCCTCTTATGAGATAAATTATCTAATTTTATTCTCCGAACCTTTACTAAAAGGAATTTATTAGTTTATTATCACTTATTGATCTTCTTGTTCATTTCTTATAAGCATTATACATACGTTTATTCTTTACATCAATATTTTTTTTCAGCTTCAACCTATTCTCCTCCCCCTAAGCTGGGAAAAACTTTAACAAGAAGGACTCTTATTATAATAAAATCATACGCAACTGAAACTTTAACCAGTCATAATCTTGTTAAGGAGTTTATTTGTGTTCATACTTTTACCCAACTTATTTTTCTTTTAAAAGCCACTTTTAAGTTAAAGCTTCATATAAGAGGCTTAAAAAGAAAATGTGTTTGGCAATTTCATTTTTTTTAAGAAAAGAAGTTACCGGCGGCGGTGGTCCCCCGGCAGCGAGCGACAGAGGGTGGCTACGGGCGTTGGCGGGTGGCGGTTCAGTATTAGTTATGGTGGTTGGTGGATGTTTAATAAAAATAAGAGGTTGGAAAATAAGCAAAAACTTCTTTGTGTGGCTTATTTTAAAGCTCTTTTTCTCTCTTTCCTTCTTTAAAAAAAACCACTTAAAATTTTAAGAGCTTATTAATATTTTTGTTTGGCCTGACTTTTATTTATAAGCAGAAGATAAACTCAAAAGTGTCTAATTATATACAAGAGATAAAGATAAAACTAACCAATTATCTAATTATATGAATATAAAATAATTTCTCCACGAAATAAATATTCCTAACATTATAATAAATAACTCTATGTATATTAACTAGATAAATATTCATAATAGTTCACGGAGCTCAATATTTATTGACCAGAAAAGAAAATCATAGGATTTTTTTCAATGCAAAAAACTTAGCAAGTTAAATTAATCATTTAGTTCATATATATATATATATATTGTTTTAATCTCTACATGTAAAATTTTAGTCTCTATACATGTTTGTGTTAGTATTTTTGGTTCTTGTGTCATCTTAGCATTAGTTTTTATTAGAATGAAAAAACAAGTACAGAGACTAAAATAAAAAATAAGTAGATGTATAAAGATTAAAATGAAAAACAAGTAAAACGAAAAAATATCTACAGGTATAAAGACTAAAAAAATAAAGATATGTGTATAAAAAAAGGAAAAGTATCCAAAAAAATTATGTATAGGGATTAATTAATTTTTGTGTTAATTGTCTATGTGTCTGTTATTTATTGGTTCACAGAGGTTTTTATATCCACTTGAGCTGAAGTTAACACGATTAGTTTTGAAATGGACTATTGGAGCCAACCCGAGAATAAATATAACAAACACGTATAAAAATTAAATAATTAACTTAACTAACTTAATATTTTAAATAAATACCCAATAAAAGAGTACAAGATGATTGCTCCTCTGAAGTGCAAATTGGTTGCCTGATTTGTATATCAAATTTTTTATTTTATTTTTATAAGTAAATAAAATATTATTAAAAAAGTACGAGATGTATCAGAACAATTGCGTCAAGCTATTATACCAACAAATAGCCCAAAGAAAAAACCTATCAATCCAAAAAAGTAGAAGAAAAGAAGAGACTAAAATATCTTAACCAAGACCATAATCTAATTTAATAAGATCTAAAACTTAATCCCAATCACCTTAATAAAAAATTACAGAATTTAACCAAACACCTGATTTGTATATCAAATTAGCGACCGACAAAAATGTATATCATTAAAAATATTGACGTAATAAAAATCAGAAAATAAAACTCATCATTTATTTGGGAGTTTGTCCTGTTGATAATGATAATAATAAAAAAAAAGGCAAAATTATTCTTTTGGTCCTCAAAGTATTAAGGTTGGTTCATTTTCGTCCTCAAACATTTTTTTATTTATTTTAGTCCTCAAACTTTTCAGGTCGGTTCATTTTAGTCATTTCCGTTACTATTTCGTTAACGGCGTTTAAAAAGTGACACGTGTCACAATTTAGTTGGTCCTTTAATAAAATAATAATAATAATATATTTTTAATAAAAAATAATTAAAAAAAATCATCTTCTTCCCCGCCACCACCGCACAATCTCAACATCTTCCTTCTCCAACCCTCACCCTCTTCCCCCACCATCTTCCCCCAACCAAAATTTTTTACTTCTCAGTACCCATAGAAATAGAATATCTTCCAGTTTGAAAATTAAAAATCAAAAAAGAAAAAATCAAAAAGGGTAAGCAAAAGGGGGAAAGAGATGGACCAGAAAGATTTGATTTTGAATTCTGAAATATACTTTGAAGAGAATGATTTACTAGATTCCAGGTCCTGGAGTAGAGAAAAGAGAAGAAACAAAGCCAGTTTCGGTCAGTGTTGTGAAGAAAGAAGCTAAGGAGAAGAACAGGGAACGAAGCTTCAAGGTAAAGCGCGGCGGAGGAATGAAATTGAGAGTGAAAGGGAAAGAGGAAGAAGAAGAGGTCACCGACGGCGTGTACATTGATCACCGGAGGTGGGAAGGGTCGCCGGAGGTGGGGGTGAAGTTTGGGGGAAAGAGGTTAGGGAAGAAGATAATGGTACTTTTTATTAATTTTTTAAATAAAAATTGTAATTAATTAAAAACATATTATTATTATTATTAATAATTTATTAACTAACCACTTATATTGTGACATGTGTCCTTTTTTAAAGATTTTTAAACTTTCACCGTTAGTGTCTAACAAACCAGTAACAAAAAGGGTAAACATGAAGCAACATAAAGAGTTTGAGGACGAAAATGAATCAAAAAAAGTATGAGGACGAAGTTGAATCAAACACCATAGTTTGAGGACGAAAACAGTAATTTTGTCAAAAAAAAAACTTGTCAATGGTTAATATTTTCCTTCAATGTCATGTAATGTAAGGTGAACACAGTTAAAAATGATATGTGTACGTGAGTGTGAGTATGTGGTGCAGGTTAAATTCTTAATTTAGTATTTTTTTTTAAAAAAATATTTTCCTTGAATTTAAATTTCAGATTCCGGAATTTTGCATGACTTACTTGATCTACGGCTTCCACGTCACCAGTAAATGATGCCTTGGAGTGCTACTTTTGGCACTATGTCCCATGCTGGGTGCACCATGTCCAGTTATTTTTTTTTCCAATTTTGCTCCTGAAATGGTTTCCAGAAACGGTAACTAGAAACCATATCGCAACTTGAACTTTTTTTTTTAAAAATTTTAAATGAAACGGTATCCAGATACCGTTCTTGGAAAATACTACATTAACTCAGTATCTGGATACCGTGAAACCATATCCTCTTCATTTCTTCAACTCCAAATCCTGTGAAAAGTGCTTTTCTCCAGAGATTGGCTCGTTTGTTTCCATCAAAGTCAGATTAGATAGGTCGTTTTGCTCAGAAGAACACATCAAGGTAATTTTTGGACCCAAATCTCATATGTTTTCGCGTTCAGTGCTGCTCTAGGGTAGAAGATGAACCATACGGTTTCTAGAAACCGTTTCTAAACGTGTTCCAGAAATCGTTTCGCTCTTCCATGCTAAACAGGGTTATCTACCAAACGGTTTCTGGAAACCGTTCTTATACGGTTTCTGCTTACCGTTTGTGGCCGTTTTCTAGAAACCGTTTAGGAATTTAATTTTTTTTTAATTATAAGTATTGAATATTAGTATTTGTCTATTTTTTTTTTAAAAATCTAGAGTATAGATTTTTTTTTTAAAAATCTATAGTATAGATTTTTAATAATATTGTTTTATTTTTTATTTTTATAGTTTGATATGTAATTATGGTATTATATTTTAATAATTATAAAAAATACTTGTATGGTTGTATATGTCTTCGTGACCTGACTAACCGATGACGCACTATCCATAAAAGAATCCACGTTCTCCCAACTTGATGGTATCCGCTTGGTTGACTTTTCCTTCTTCGACAATTTCCCCTTGGAAACCTTATGGTAAGGTGGTTTCATGGTGGTCAACTCTGAATGTGCAATCTCATTGACTTTGAGGACTATTTCGTTCCGACTAGTAGTATCAAGTCTGAAATATCTTTCCCACATCTCCTCCACAGCAATACGCAATCTTGAAGTTTCATCAAAGTTCAAGTCAGGTTGATACTCCGAATATGAGCCATACGACGTGTCAGAATCTTGAAGAACTGCCAACTTTTCCCAGTGCATATGCACTCTATCTGCAGGAATAGGTAACTGATACATACACCATTTTGCAACTTCACACTGACAAGGTATTCTGTGTGTATTGCGTATTGCACAGCTATAAACAGGGGGGTCAGCTACATTTATGTACTTGCTTGATTCATACTGGCGATATATCAAGTCCAAGCATTCTCTAGAAACAACTGAACACAACTTTGTAAACAATGAATTGTTATATCTATGTTCTTTCACCATTATGCTTTGTTCAAACGATGCGAGAATCTTGGTATATTGGGCAGATATCATCTCATGCATGCGATCCCAAACATGACAGAAGTCACCTTGACTGTTCTCTAAAAGCAACTTCAAATTTTTATGTGCACCCTCAACCCTGTGTAAACACCAAAAAAATATCATACAATATTCCACATGATTAACAACAAACTATATTTGTCAAATGCTATTTATACTACATATATCATACCTGTTCGATGTAGTGTTTCCCATATGCATGTGTTCATCTATCCATGCATGGACAAAGTGTTCCTTCCACGGAGTCAGCCAAGTGTTCATCACATATTCCACAAAATCCTTATACATCATACAATATCCAACAAGATCATCCTTGCGGTCGTCATATATTTCCTCGGTGGGAGAAGACACAACAGATTTCCACAAATTCTCAACTTTTATCCACTTCTCAGTATCAGGTATACAACGCTTACACTTTGCTACTACCGCTCTAAGTATGTGATACTGACATAACAAGTGTTTTGATTCAGGAAACACTTCTCTAATTGCATTTAACAACGCAAGGTCTCTATCAATCACAACAACCTCCGGGTATACATCTTCTTGCACAAGCAATTTTTGTAGGCATTGTAAAGCCCAAACAAAATTGTCCATGCGTTCAGACTCAGTATAAGCAAATGCAATAGAAAATGTAAGCTGAGTAGATGTCACTCCAACGATTTCAAGTAAAGGCAACTTGTACCTGCATGTTTTGTATGTGCTGTCAAGTAAAACAACTGTGAGAAATGTGCGAAACAACTTCACCGAGTTCTCATTCACCCAGAAGATGTCTAGCACAACACCTTCATCGTTCTTCCTGTGGAAATGAGTATACTTGTACGAATCAAGTTGTGACATCAACAGTTGCACTTCTGTACGTGGCCCTCTTAGTGCCTTCCTGTATGCCTGACGTTCATTGTACACAGTTTTAATTGTGGTCATATTCAGAGGATCACGTGCTTTTAATGCACTAAGTATCTAGCCTGGCCGCACTCTGTTCTTCGTCATATTTGCCACAAGTCGCTTTTCCTCAGGTTTCAGACGACCGGGATATGGGTGTCCAACCAAAGTTTCAGCTCTCTTGTGATAGTGCTGCCCACATTTTACGATTAGCCTCCATCCCGAAGCTCCCACTGGTCTTCCTCTAAGCCTAAAAGGACAATCTATCTTCTTAGTACCTGTGACAAGTTGTCCTATCACCTTACAAGGCCTATCAGCATGTTTATACACTTCACTCCTTTCAAAGGCAAGAGTTAAAAAACTACTCCTTGGACCATAATCTGATCTATAAACAACAGTAACAAATCCAAGCTTCCTAGACACCTCCCTCGCCCAAGCAATCAAATCACCTGTAGTTGAAAATACCTGTTACCACAAATAAAGCAACAACCTATTAACTTAATGAAATCTCAATAAATCTAATATACATCAGGACGTTAAACTTAATTATCAAATTACCTGTTCAGTGACAAAGTGTTGTCCATAATCAACCAAATTGGGTAAAACGTCATGGTCTTCATATTCCTCAACATTCTCCATTTCTTCATCTTTATTCTTCAATTCTTCTTCAAAATTGTCCATTTCTGCATAATTAACATATTTTCAAAATTATAATAAATAAAATTAAAAAAATAATTCAAACGGGTTCTGGAAACCGTTTCCAACCGGTTTTTGGAAACCGTATGAGACTTCTACTCATTTTCCCAGCACCATATGAATTTAAAAGCGCAGCTAATTCCAAATGCAACAATATTGACCTTTTTTTTGGAGATTGTAGCTTCCAAATAATGTAAAATATCTTGATGTTGGGATATTGAGTTGATTGGAGAAAATAAGTGTTTTGTGAAAAGTGATAATGTATACATGAAAGTGGTAGGGAGTGTGTCTGATATAATTATCTTTAAAAAAAGGATATCTGGATTCTGTTTTAACAGGAACGGTATTTGGATACCGTTTCGTTTAATTTTTTTTTTAAAAAAAAAGTTTAAGTTGCAATACGGTTTCTAGTTACCGTTTCTGGAAACGGTTTCTGGAAACCGTTTCAAGGGTAAAATTGGAAAAAAAATAACTAGGCATAGTGCGCTCAGCATGGGGCATGGTGCCAAAAGTAGCACTCGATGCCTCGTCACATTACTCAACCTTGTCAACTACAGAAATCTGGAATTTATAAAAGTTGCTTTAGTTAAACAAAAATGTTGGGTTTATAAGGAAAAACAATTCATTATTTGTAATACTAGTACTTGGATTAAATGCAAGGCATGACAATAAAAATTGAATCTGCGGGTACCCAATTGACCCCACCCGACGTTGACGGGAATTCTCGTTTTCACTGGGTTTTTGATAGGTTTGGATTTTTTCCGCCCCCGCTTTTAATGGGACGGAGGCGGGTTTGGGATTTTAACTATCTGCCCTGTCCCCGCCCCCGTCCCGCTGTTATAATTCTATATATTTATGCTTATTTTCATATTTATATACACACAATGCTATTATTACTAGCAATATTAATGATAATAAAGTTAGAATTTTATTATATTTCTAATAAATTTTACATATAATGTGAATTAAAGTAATTAATTTAACTTTTAAAATTTTTTTAAGTATTTAATTTGTGTAAAAATATACTAAAATTATATTTTTTTTAAAAAATATGAGTCTAAATTCTCAATGGGTTCTCCACGGGTTTCCCCATCCCTGATAGGAGTAGATTTGAGTTTGAATTTTTTATCTTCGCCTTTTTTTCCCCGAACCCGTCCCTGCCTTGCTCTTAACGGGGGCAGGGATGGGGAGAGTAAAATCCTCCCCCACCCCGTTGCCATCCCTAGTTGTACATTACCTAAAGCTCCAGAAAAGACAACTTGCCAAATCCATTTTGAAAACCCTTTTTTCTTTTCTTTTCTTATTTTTTTTTTAAAAAAATTCTTTCTTTTTGAAATTGGAGTAACAATTTAGCAACCTTGATTTATAAATAAGGTGTTTTTAACCTATCTAACAAGACACAGTTTAAAAAATTATAAGTAAAAGGATTTTATTGAAAAAAACAAAAATTTAATATGATAGAATTTGACATATAATTAATATAGTGTTTTATTTTTAATTATAGTTTCTTAACACGTACAATATTGCGCGGATTAAAAACATTCTTATAAATTACTTTCACCAAATATAAATAAACAAATTTGGTTCTCATATTGTTCAATACTATTTTAAAAGCATTCACAGGTTTCTTTTATCTCTCAAAATTGCCTTTATACATACATTGCACTTTCATCCCCTACTTCTCTTATATTGTAACTCTTTTACACGAATCCGCTTCTTATGTCCTTTCTTGCAAAACCTACTAGTTTAGTATGTCAACGTCAATGAGTAACAAACTCTAATTTTCAAATATTCTAATTTCTCGTTTCTTTTTCCGCACGTGCAACATTTTGCTACTCTGTATTTCTCGTTTCTTTCGAAAGCGACATTTTCAATCTTTTTCTTTGAGAAAGAAGAACACTCTCGCAATATATATAAATATAAAATTAAAAATTAAAAAAAAAAACACTCTCGGTTCTTGACTAAAATCTCAAAGTCACAATTCCGCCAACGGCCAACTTCTTTTCCCGCTCAAAACAGTTACACTGACAGTTACGAAATTTCACGCTTATAAATTCCGAAGCCTTCACAAAACACCGCGCGAATCATTTTCATTTCATTTTCTTCGCCACATACAAAGAGTTCTTAGAGAGAGTGCAGAACGCAAAAATGGAATGCATGAAGGATAGCTTCCATAATTGGTTCCCGGTACCAGAAGATCCTCTGGTTTGGAGCAGAGACGGTATTTTCTCCTTCGGTAAATTCTCCTACGCGGCAGTTCCAGGCAACATCAACATGGAAGATCGCAGCCAGATCGAGATCGGCTGCGACTCAATCTTCTTCGGCGTTTATGACGGCCACGGCGGTCCCGAAGCCTCCCAATATGTTAGCGAAAACCTCTTCAACAATGTGCTTGACGCTGCGATGGCGAGCAATAGTGTCGATACAAATGCTCTGTTTCAAGGTGTTACCGCCACCGAAGAAGGATTCATGGCTCGTGTTCAGAGCGAATTTTCGCAAAACCGATTGATTGCGTCGAAGGGTTCTTGTTTGCTGGCTGGTATAATTTGGAGGGATAGATTGTATGTCGCGAATCTTGGAGATTCTCGTGCTGTGTGTGGTTCTTATGGCGATAGATTTTTGAGCAGCCTTTTTTCTGTTCAGGCAGTTCAGCTAACTGTTGACCAGAATGTTACTAATCCGGACGTTAGACAACGTCTTGTAGATGAGTTCCCGGATGATCCAAATATTGTTCGGGAATCTCGTGGATCTTATCGCGTTAAAGGCATCATCCAGGTTATTTTAATTTTGTTTTTGTTATTACTTCTAGTTTTTCCTCTGTTTCTCTGTAATTGTAGGCTTAACATGAACTGATGAACACTACCACTATGTGTTGAATAGAATTACAATTATTGTATTTTGATTTTGATTTTTTAATTCTTTTATTTTTTATTTTCTTTTGCGAGATTTAGGTTTGTAACTCTGATATGTAACAGTTTTTCATATTTCGCATATTCAGCTTGTTCCTTTTCCTGTACGATTTCTTTTTCCTGCGTATCTGGTACTTGACTGATTCATGTTATAAAAATTATAATTAATCACAATATTGTAGTTAGCAAGGTGTTTTTACTAATATTATACGCTTAAATCTCCAAGAAATTTCGATCTATACCCGTCATATTTCTATTATTGCTGTATTTCATTTTCTATCGATATTCTGTTTTCAACTATGAATTAATAATTGTAGATTACTTTCTCAATAACTGTTATCAGATAACGGGAGCTATAGGAGATGCATATCTGAAGCGACAAGAGTATGCTTTTGGTCCAGGTGTACGACGGTTCCACGTGCCTGACCCTATCACACGACCTGTGATATCATCATCTCCACTAGTGTATACTAGACATCTGCAACCAAATGATAAGTTCGTGATTTTTGCAACCGATGGACTCTGGGAATTCCTGACGAACGAACGCGCAGCTCAGATTGTTCGTAAACACTCAGAGAAACCAGTAAGTTTTGTATTTTTCCTTGCTTAATTTTAATTTTCTTGTTATCTTTAGTCTTAGACATGAAAAAATTGTGTTTGGTTTTTGTTCTGTATTTGACTACAGGGAGTTGCAAAGAGGCTTATAAGGGAAGCTCTAAAGATTGCAGCTAAAAGCTATGGAATGAAATATGAACAGCTTGTGAACACACGTCGAGGGGAGAGGCGACCGATTCATGATGATATCAGCGTGATTGTTGTCTGCATAAAGCATGACCAGATTGGGATGGGACTAGCTGCGCCCCAGTCGTCCATCAAGGCGTTCAGCCACGTCGATGGGGGAACCAATTTTAACAGACTCCTGCATTTGACGTATCCACCTGGTGGTGCTGCTGATGGTGCTGCTGCTGCTGCTGCTGCTGCGTTCAATATAGAACAAGTCTAGGGAGTACACTTGATTGGATATTTTAAGATAGTTTTGGAAATAATGGAATTGTTCAAGAAAATTCTGTAAACATCACCACACAGGGTAGTTTTGCTGTATCCATTTGTTGCTAAGTTTGAATATTTCTTTGTGACCTTTGTTTCAAGATATTCTCACGTACGTGTTTTACTTCAAAGTTGCATACAACTAGGGTACTGTTTGTTGCAGAAACTCTGCATTGGGTTAGTATACTACCATAATAATACTTCATGTTTGAATAAGGTTGATTACATGGAGAATGGAATATCTCTTCTTTGAGAAAATTTGTTCCCAGTTCGAAAACGTATGATCTCTGCTATTTGCTGTTTTGTAGTCAAGAGTGGCCCACTCCCAACTCAGTTTTATTGCAGTTCAAAATGACATGAAAAAGGATGTTGAAGAAGATATTATTTTCGAAAGTAATCTAATTTATTAATGTTGTTTTATTTTTTAGAGTATGATCCGTGTATATTTTTAGTAGTTATAAATCCTTATATTATCATCTGAACTGCTGATTTTTACCAAATTATTCTTTTTTTTTTTGTAACGATTTGACGAATATAGAACCACTTGGTTTGTTGAAAAGAATTTTCAACGGATGTTATGAATTAATTAAACACAGATTATAATTGGTGACTTTCAGTTTTCATGTGGATTTGAGAGTGCGATATTGTTTTGATTTCTACGTGTATGCAACACTAATAATATTATCCTTGTTAAGTAAAACCAACCGAAGATATCCTTAAGAAAATCACTCAACTAAGAATTTTGAAATTGTTTACTAAAATATTAATATTATATATGATAGCAATTTGAAATGAGCTTTGCTTGGTAAATTGAAGCCTAGATGTACCACGACTAGAATGCATACTTGAAAATTTAAATAAATTGCTGGATTATTAGACCTAAAGATATAATCCTTTCAATATTTGAAAATTAAAAGCAAAACTGTACTATCTAAGGATATAGTTTGGATCCACTTTGATAATAATATAGCAGTATATACTAAAAGTAAAACATATAATACTAGGTAGTTTACATACTTGTTGACAATATAGTGCCATGTGCTTTACAACTTTTACTTACCAAAAATGATGTTTTCCTCTTTTTCTTTATTGATAATATAGTAAGATTTACACTGCATGTCGATGCATTGAATTATTAGCACTCAAAATTTGATAGAGAACATAGCAAAAAAGATGTGTATATTATTCTGATAGCAATAATAATCTACGAACGAACATATACGTTTATATATATATATATATATATGAGGAATCAATTTATACCGGTGCAAGTTGACGTCAATTTTTACATCGTGAATAACTTATTAATTAATAATTTTTTTATAAAACTGATCGATAAATTAAAAGTTTTTAGATCATTTTTATAAAATTTCACGTTGATCTAAAATCGTTTAGTATGATGACATTTCAAATTTTAAAATATTGCTGAAAAAATACATTTCAAATTTTGCTGAAAAAAAAGTTATTATGATGGTATTACTTCTATGTTTATTATAATAAAATATTTTTCATGCATACTTGTTAACTTTTATACATTAAAAAATAACCCGTGCATCACACGGGTATGATAGCTAGTTTCTTAGGAATTTATCACATTTCTAATCTCTCGAAGTGTATTTGTAAGATGTGGGAAGTTTGGGGATGAAGAAAAGTACCTAGGAGCAATAGGGGATTAGTGCTGAAGCGCTGGGAATGCATTCGGAGGCCAAACTCACAGCCGCATAAAATGTATTAGCGCTTAAGCAGTGAAATGGACATTTAAGCGCCAGAGCACGGAGTGGAGATGTTGATCGCAACGCTTAAGCGCGGTACATAGCCCTTAAGCGCCAAAAGAGGGACTTGAAGAGTTTGAATGGACGCTTATCAAATGGGGGCTTAAGCGCCAAGTGTCTACGTCTTGTACTTTTATAAGTACTCTTTTTGTAGCTTGGAGAGAGAACAACCAATTTTTTAGCACTTTTTCAGAGAGAGAAACATTGTGGAGAGAATTCTTAGGAGACTTAGGGTTTTCTTCATCATTCATTGTTGCATCTTTATCATCTTTTGTTGGTGTAATGGCCACAATGTGTGGCTAATTTATTTGAAGCTTGGATTGAATGTAACTTCTAACACTCTTTATTTCTTGAACTCATTATAATCTTGTTTGGTTTAGTTAAATTGGGTTTCTTTTTTATTTTAATTGCTTGTTTGAGTTTGATCACTTTGAACTATCTTCTTGTGATTTTATATTGAAAGTAATCTAATTCACTAATGTTGTTTCATTTTTTAGAGTATGATCAATGTATATTTTTTAGTAGTTATAAATCCTTATATTATCATCTGAAAAGCTGATTTTTACCAAATCATTCTTTTTTTCTTTGTAACGATTTGACGAGTATAGAACCACTTCGTTTGTTGAAAAGAATTTTCAATGGATGTTATGAGTTAATTAAACACGGATTATAGTCCGTGACTTACCGTTTTCATGTGTATTTGGGAGTGTGAAACTGTTGTTTTGATTTCTATGTGTATGCAAAACTAATAATATTATTCTCGTCAAGCAAAATCAGTCAATCGAGAATCTCAGTTAAAAAATTAGACAACTAATAATTTTCAAATTGTTTACTAAAATATTATATAAGGGGGGGTTTGTTTCAATTCTAGGGTATCTTATTTCTAGTGAAAATATTATTTCTAGGTATTTTAATATAACTTCCATAATTAATAATTATTATTTTTGAGAATATTTTATAAAATTCTCGGGAATGTTTAAAATATATATTTGGTGTATAACACATATTACTGGAACATAAGTTGTAATTATCAAAATACCCTTATTGTCTCATATCTTGCAAAAATTATTTCTAGTAATATGATTAGTTTAAAAAAATAAATAACATCAACTAATTATTAAAAAGTTTTGTTCGAATTTTTTATATTAAATCAAAATGACTTTTATCTATTAAATTTTTTATATGGTACTAAACAATTTTAATTAAAATAAGAAAATAAATCATAGTTTTACAAAATATATGTGGTAATTTATTTAAAACAATAAAAAGATATAAAATATTTTTTAACCCATAAAGTCATAAAATGCATGTCCAACCTCATACTAATAATTTGAAGAGCTGATGTAAATTAAACAATTAGAATATTAGTAGTAGAGCGAATTAGAGGGAACATGAAAACTTTTGACGGGTAATTGGGAGGGTAGAACAAATTGGAGTGAGCATAAAAATTTTAGGCGAGTAATTGTGAGGGTAATTTTGAAACTTAATCAAAAAAATTTGTTACCCAAGTCATAAGAACGTAGATACCCACCTTTCTAAGGGGAATGAAAAACTATTAAATCATGGAAATATAGATTCCTTAAAACAAAATTTACCTAGGAATATTTTTTTATTATTTATAACCAAACGTAGGAATGTTCATTCCCAACCCAACATTTTCGGGAATGTTATAATCAGTGTAACAAACGCCCCCTAAGATAAGTGTGAAGGGAATATAGTAGTTATGGTAGAATTTTTCATTTATTAGCTAATTTTTATCTAATTTTATTATTATTAGTTAGTTATTGGTGGCTTCTATGGTGCCATCTCTACGACACCTTGCCCTCTTTCACCAAAATTTTACACGTGGCAATTAAAGAGTCAATCAAGTATAATTTTCGATTTTTTAATTTTATTGATTGATCTTTTAATTTTATAAACTAACTCCAACTTTAACTATGATTATATGATCAATTGAATTAACCTAAGGTAATTACAATTTTAAGTCCTCAGCCAAAAAAATTCTCGATAAAATAATTAAATCTAGAATTTTAAATCTACAAATAATATAATACGATAAAAATTAATAAATATATAATTTATAAAAATATGATAAATAATGACCTCAATATATTAATAATATAATATATTAATAAACAAAAATTTATAAATAAAACAATATATATCAAATTAATAAATACATTTTATGAAAAATATGAAAAAATAGAATTCTTCATAAATAATATGTAAATGTTTATTAAAGTTTCTCCTTTTTCTATCATGTATAAATTCTTTTTATGATTTTTCTAATTGATTAAAGAGCATCCATATATTTTATGCATGTTGTATTTGGTTACCTGTACATTTGCTTTGAGAGTTATGCCTTAGGTAATATAATTTTTAGGGTTTTTGTGATATTATCTTCTAGATGCAAGACACACTAAAACTGCTTGTGTTTTCACGGGATTATAATGTTTCCCCAATTTTTTTGTCTATTCATGTGTAGAAGGATCAGATGAACGTCAAATTTGAGTTTGTTTTACAGGGTGTTGGTAAGTGTTTATTAAACTTTCTTCTTTTTCTATCAAGTACAAATTCTTTTTTATGGTTTTTCTAATTGATCAAAAGACAGTCATATAGTTTATGCAGGTTATATTAAGTTACATGTACATTTGCTTTGAAAGTTATGTCATAGGTAATATAACTTTTAGTGTTTGTGATATTATCTCCTAAATTCAAGACACATGCTGAAACTACATATCATTAAATCATTGAATTTGTGTTTTCACGGGATTATAATGTTTTCGCAATTTTTTTGTCTATTCATGTGTAGAAAGATCACCTGAACATCAAATTTGATTTCGTTTTATCAGTGTTCGTCAGTGTTTATTAAACTTTCTTCTCTTTCTATCATGTTTAAATTCTTTTTATGGTTTTTCTAATTGATTAAAAGGCACTCATATAATTTATCCAAGTTGTATTTGGTTACATGTATATTTGCTTTAAAATTTATGACATAGGTAATATAATTTTTAGTGTTTTTGTGATATTATCTTCTAAATCCAAGACACATGTTGAAACTATGTATGATTAATTGAATGAATTTGTGTTTCGACGAGATTAGAATGTTTCTCCAAATTTGTCTATCCCTGTGTAGTAGGATCACATGAACATAGAATTGGATTTCGTTTTACAAGTGTTGATAAGTATTTATTAAAGTTTCTCCTTTTCCTATCATGTATAAATTCTTTTTATGGTTTTTCTAATTGATTAAAAGACATCCATATATTTTGTGCATGTTGTATTTGGTTACTTGTACATTTGCTTTAAGAGTTATGCCTTAGAAAATATAATTTTAGGATTTTGTGTGATATTATTTTTTAAATCCAAGACACATGTTGAAACTAAATATGTTTAAATGAATGAATATGTGTTACCACAAGATTATAATGTTCAAATTCGAGTTCGTTTTAAAGGCGTTGGTAAGTGTTTAAACTTTCTCCTTTATAAAGTTTGTTTTTATTAAACTATCATGTATAAATGTATAAATTCTTTTTATGGTTTTTTTAATTTATTAAAAGGCACTCATATATTTTAAGCAGGTTGTATTTGGTAACATCTACATTTGCTCTAAAAGTTATGCCTTAGGTAATATAATTTCTAGTGTTTTTGTGATATTATTATCTTTTAAATCCAAGACACATGCTGAAACTATAAATAATTATATGAATGATTTTGTGTTTTCACGGAATTATAACGTTTTTCCATTTTAATTTTTTTGTCTATTCATGTGTAGAATGATTACATGAACAACAAATTTGATTTTGTTTTAGAGGTGTTGGTATTGATAAATGTTTATTAAACTTTCTCCTTTTCCAATCATGTATAAATTATTTTTAAGGTTTTTCTAATTAATGGATTAAAAGGCGTCATATATATATATATATATATATATATTTTGCTATTAAGGCATCCATATATTTTATGCATGTTGTATTTGGTTACATGTACATTTACTTTGAGAGTTATGACTTAAGTAATATAATTTTTAGGGTTTTTGTGACATTATCTTCTAAATCCAAGACACATGTTGAAACTACATATGATTAAATGAATGGATTTGTGTTTTCAAGAGATTAGAATGTTTCCCCAACTTTTTTGTCTACTCATGTGTAGAAGAATCACCTGACCATCAAATTTGAATTTGTTTTACAAGTGTTTATTGAACTTTCTCCTTTTTCTTGCATTTATAAATTCTTTTTGTGGTTTTTCTAATTGATTAAAAGGCACTCATAGTTTATGCATGTTGTATTTGGTTACCAGCACATTTGCTTTAAAAGTTATGCCATAGATAATATAATTTTTAGTGTTTTTTGTAATATTATCTTTTAAATTCAAGATACATGCTGAAACTATATATAAGATTATATGAATGAATTTGTGTTTCCATGGGATTATAAGGTTTCTCCAAATTTGTCTATTCATGTGTAATAGGATCACCTGAACATCGAATTTGATTTCGTTTTACAAGTGTTGGTAAGTGCTTATTAAAGTTTATCATGTATAAATTTTTTTATGGTTTTTCTAATTGATTAAAAGGCACCCATATATTTTATGCATGTTTTTTGTTACCTTTACATTTGCTTTGAGAGTTACTAGTGTTCCCTACCCGTGCCATGCACGGGTTTATAGCTGTAAATTTTTTTTTCAATTATTCAAAGTATATTGCAATAAATTTTTTTGATCAAATTATTATTAATAAAAAATATTTTCTAATCATTTGTTTTGTATGCTAGCCCTTACAATGTTCCTCTGGAGATGGATGCTTTCTTTGTGGGTGAACTCATTCTTTTTAGATATCAATGTTATACAATATAGTTTTGAATTTTAGAAAAAATTTAAACTTTTAAACTATTTGGTGTGTACCTTGAAAAAATGATAAAGACAAAAAAATTTATTAGGAGTTGGACCAAAATAAGAAGAAAAAATTGCAGGAACTGAAATAAAAAAGTTCCAATAATTTATGGGACTAAAAATATATCAAAACTTTACTTATATTTATTAGTAATATTTGATCCTTGTATTTTATAAAAAATTCAACTAGTAAAAAATACAATTTACTAAATGCTATATTTATATACACAAATAAAAAAATATGAGAAACTAATTTATGATAAAATTAAGATGGACTTAATGTATTGCAAGCGTAATAATAAAAAAAAAGGAAGATAATTGAGTGAAAGAGAAATCAATATATATTTTTTTAAAAAAAGTTGATGTGAGTGATGGCAAAAATGTAAATAGTGTGAACAACGATGACAATTCATAGAGATACTCACCACTTTTCTTCAATAAAAATTGGTAAATGGCCATTATACCACATGAATACAACTATCATATAAATTTAGAAGGGTTAAAATAGTAATTCAATTGGATAAATAATAACCTAATAGTTACAACTTTATAATGTTATATAGATGTTTTAGGAAATATAATTTTAGGAGTTTTATGTGATATTATCTTATAAATCCATGACACATGCTAAGACTACATATGATTAAAGGAATGGAGTTGTGTTTGTGAATTGAAATCACGAGAAAGAATATGTGCCTAGGGTTAAAGCTGAAATATTTTTTGTATGGTTTTGAATTTTTTTGTAAACCTTACTGTATCAATTATTCATCCCGCTCATATCGTATAGACTAATTTTTTTATTTTTTTTTTGTCTATAGTAACCTGGATCTTGGAAGAGAATTGGGAAGAAAATGTTGGTGAGTTTCCCCTCTTTGAGTGTATTTTGAGTATTTTTTTTTTGTATTTTTCTCTTGAGGTTGATAATGGTCTTGTAAGCCTTTTTTTTTAATTAAAAATTTTGTAATGTTAGGAGCAAAAGGTGAAAACATGTTTCCTTCCGGTTTAATTTTTTCTTCACTTTGATTTTAGATGATTTTACTTTTTAGTTTGATTAGTCCCACACGAAATCAGTCATTTTAGTCCTGACTTTTACTATTATTGGTCATTTTAGTCCCTAACTTTCACTACATCAGTCATTTTAGTCCCTAAAATAAATGCCACTAGTACAAAATAGCTTTTTAGTGGCAATTATTTTCTATTTTAGTGGCAATATAAATAACCACTAAAACTTTTACCGACAATTAATTAATAGTCGTTGTATCCAGTGTTGGTAAAAGTATTACTGGCTATTATAGCAAATGTCGGTAAAGACCCAAATTATTGTCGGTAAAAGACCTAACTTTTTGTGGCTATTGTTAATAGTTAGTGGCAATTTGTATAGCCACTAAAATTTCACCCTAATGGCCTTTTACAATGTCAATTAATAGCCTTTATTATTGTCGGTAAAAGTTTGTTTTGTCAAAAAAAAAATCAATTATGATGACAATTGTTTATTCCTATTTAGCAATCCAAATGCACATTAAGATTCATTCAAGATAAATATAACATTCAAAATTACAAAGGGGTGTTGCGAGAATCAAACACCAATATTTTGAGATAATTAAATTTTAAAAAATTGGTTTAAGAACATTATTCCTAACAAAATAACAGTGTCAAATAAAACTAAAATGTCAATAACAAAAAACTGACCGTGCATGTTCTCTCCAAAATTGTTTGAACTTTTATAACTTTCTAAACATACATGTCATTTAAACAGAATATGTGGCCTTATTAGTTGCATATAAGACCATTGGATCCACTTTATTCAAACCTGAGAACAAGTCCAACACACCAATATAACCAGCAAAGTTTTGAGTAACAATAGAAATACAGTAACTTCAATGAGAGGTTCCCTTCCCCCATGGCTTGTTTTACTTATTACTGCTATATTTTGGAGACATACTTAAGTATTTCATTTTCTGTATCCTTTCTATCTAGATTAAAAAGTAACATACACTGCTATATTTTGGTATGTTAATTTTTATTTTTAATTTAAATTTATACCTCTTTTGGAAGCAACAATCAATACAAGACTTCAATATGCAGATTCCATATGTTGTTTAATTTGATACATTCTAATACGCATGTTAATTAAAATCATCATCAACTGCATATACACATCATTACTTAAGGTTGAAATTTAACTCCCATCTTTCACCCTCTCCAAATATATCCATGACAGTTGATTCCAAAAAATTAAAACTAGTCGAAGATTCAAAATTTTGCACTCCTCACGAAAGCTTCTATGAATCAAATCATCAAGCATGCTTCTATTGACAAATAAACAAAAACTCTGATCTCAAACGTGACACAATTTTCAGAGACGGGTAATTATCTATATATATCTAAACTCACATGAAAAATTATATCAAAATAAGAATAACGGGAATGACCCTATATAGAAAAAAAAATATCAAAATGAGAAACCTCAATATTGGCAGGGTTTCATAATTATCACAGCATGAAAACATTTGGTGCTGATTCTAGGTGGTCATAAGCCTTCTTTTCCTCCCTTTCCTTTGGTTGGATCAGTGAGGGTCTATTCAGCTCCAAGTATTCTCCTAATCACCCTTCATTCCGAGTGGCCCATAGAAACACACAAAAATTACAAAAAATCTTTAAGAACTTGAACTTTGATCACAATACGGAAGAAACTCAAATGAGACTGCAAATTGAAAGGGGTTGACCTGTCTTTGATGCTAGCAGTAAATAATGTAAATAGTATCAAACCAAGGTAGTTTCTACACATGGCCATAAAGCTCATTATTCTTTAGTTTAAGCACTGTGAATTTTATGTCAATGAATTATTTCTTGAGACAAAAAAATGACTAGGCATATGAATCCTGCAAGCTACAAAATGAAAGAACACAAAAAGCAAAATAAAGAAAAAAACAGAGTTAAGGAAATCCAAATTTCTGAGACTAGAAAGTGCAATTAATGCTCAGAAACAAAGAACTAATTTCATGAAAAATACAATAAACATAAGAATAGAAAACATTACTCTTGAGGATTGCTCATTTGAAGGCAAGCAATGTGATGCAATTTCTGATTTCAACCACAAAAAAAACATGATATCTTAGTATTCAAGAGCCATAATTCAACATAAAAATATACATTTTGTTTTTGCTGATAATTTAATTTTAGTGAATTGAATCAATATTTTTATCATCCTGCAAAAGTACATAGGAAATCTAATTCTTAGGAAATAAAATAAATAAGAATGCAGTGAACTTGACAATATTACTATTTCATATTTTACCTATCATTTTCTAATCTTATATAAGATAATTGCAAAATGTAAATAAAGTTGAACCAGAATTTGAATAAGAGCAAAAAAAAAACAGAATGAGAGAGAGCGAGAGCAAACATGTAGATAGCTCTTGATAACAATTTTCTGATTTAGAACTACACAATTTGTTCCTAGCTTACTTGTGTTTTCAAAGGCAGCACCTGAAATTTTAATATAATTGACAAAACCATCACGCGTGAGATCTTTCCAAGTTTTACTCTATTAATATTTATTACTTATATCATATAGTTTGGGAACAAAAGAGAAAGTAAAGTTATATAAGATTAAAATAACAGTAATATAATATCTCTTGATATTTCATAAAAAATTGGGAGAAATAATAGAAATGTTAAATTAAGGTCATCAATAATTCAACATGAGTCCTTCGGGTAAAGAACTGAGTAATGATGCTTGGTTAGTTTCTTCAAGAACACCAGCTCCACTAGATTCAAAATTGACACCGTAAATATGCTCACCATGGAATTTTGGATCCAAATATGGTGGAATCAGAGGTAAATTTGCATACTCGGCTGAAATTAATGATGCAGAAAACCAAAGTCATGGATAATTAAGTTGAAACTAGAAAAATTAAGCTCATTAAGTTTAATGAAATCTTGCATGTTGAAATAAATAACATACGAATGAAATCAGGGATTGAGCGTCCATCAAAAAATCTTCCGGTAGGATAATTGAAGAAGGTTTTGCCATAGAGAGTCTTGGTTCAGCAGTGACTTGTGGATGCAGTTGCCGACGGTGGACTTTAGTGAGTTAGGGCATATCCGAATGAAACACAGAGCAAGAGCAAGATCAAAATCAGAAAGAGTGAGATCGTGATTAGAGCGAGGATGGGATACTAAGAGAGAACAAAATAAGGGGAAGCTAGCTCAACTCTCTCTAGTTAATTAATGTATGGTACTATCATATTATCATGTTTCCTAATGTTCTGAGATGAATAATAGTATATATTGACACTTATATTAACATGCGAACAAATGCAACAATAATAAGTGCTTAATTTCTGGTAAAAATTAATACACACAAACGCACTACAATCAGAAATTCAGAACATTAAAATATTAATATGCTCTAAGATTAGTTCAAACCTCAAAAATGAAAAGAGATCCTTCAATATCCTTGTGTTGTTGCTTTGAGACACTGGCATTCAACAGAATCAATGTCGATATGCTCAATGAAAAAGCTGCAAAAATCCTTTTCATATGAAAGAAAACTATTCAAATGACAGCAACTCAAAAAACAGTTCACATATGAGATTAAGATTCAAGCGATTCAAGGAGACTAACCTTTGTCTGAAAAATTGGTCGAACGATTGAGATCGATAATGAGATGGAAGTGATTCAGAACAAAGAAATGAGAACAGACACAAGCGATTCAGAAAATTTCAGAGATTGAAATGCAAGAGTTGAGAGAGAAGCGCGAAACACGATTATGAGATTAGGGATTTAGTTGATATTTTGAGATGAATGCATGGGACGGTTAGGGATTTGACCAGGGAAAACGAACAGAACGAGGGAAAACGATGAACAGAACTAAGCGAGAATGAGAGAAAACGATGAACAGCGAAGTGAGATTTTTTTAATTCTTTCTTTTCTTTTCTTTTTTTTTTTGCTCAGAGAGTTTATTTTTGATGGATAAAGATCATAGAGGTTTGGGCCAATTTTTTTAAAAAACTGGATACTGAGAGTGAGAGCGAGGATGGGATACTGAGAGAGAACAATAAGATATCGAGTATGCTGAGTATTACTGGATATGGAGTATTATTTATAAATTGTCGGTAAATATTACTTTATTACTGATCAATAACCATTAGTTACAAATGATTCAAATTAGAGAACCAATTGCCGGCAATTATTCTATTGACGCTATAGGATTGCCACTAAAAATGTATTTTGTTGTAGTGTGCTCATATAATTCAGAGACTAAAGTGGCCTGCAAAGTCAGAAATTAAAGTGACTTATCCACACAAGGACTCAAGAATAGTCTTTGGGTCATTTTGGCAGGAAACTTTTAGCACAAATTTATTTTATTTTTATTTTTTAAAATTCATAATATATATTAAACAGCTTTGTTTATTGTCCCTAGGTATTTTAAATTATATTAGCACATTTCTTATATACCTCTTCATGTTTCCTATGCATTTTATATTTTCCACAACCTTTCAAATGCTTCTTCCTTTGATGCGCTGCATGTAGTCTTCCTGCCCCTAATTCCTTTAATACCAGCATGAAGAGGGTTCTCATTTTTTCAATATATATAGTTCTCTGTTGGTTTCTCCATCTTCACCCTTTCATTCCTCCTCGTTGCAGTGTTGTTCTTCCTTATGTGCTTTCTTCAGTATAAAGTTCTTCAACTATTCTTTATATATTCTAAATATTTTATTATATTATATAGATAATTAATTTTGTAAATTTTTGTTTTTGTAGTATTTACAAAGAATTCCTTCGTTTGTGGAAAAAAAAATTTGATGAACTTTTTCTGCTTGATGTTGTGTTGATAAATCTCAATTTGATTTATAGGTGTTAAATTTAGTTTCAATTCTACTTCTCTCAAAATATGTTGCCGATAGATGAATTTTATGAAGTTCAAGTATAATGATTAAAGAGATCTTGAAAGTCTTTAGATATATTATATAGATTTTAAAAAAATTTAAAATTCAGATTCTTTGAATATTATGTAGTTCACTATTGATTCTTGAGCCTTTTAGTTATTCTCATGGCTTAGTCTACTATCATTAATTCATGATAATCATTCATTCCTCTTCCCCATTTTCGCTTTTCCAATAACACTATTAATTCTACATTGTTCACTATATATTTAGATATTTAGATTAACTATAAATTTCCCTAACATCCCATTTGTTCTTTCAAATTTTCTCCTCTTCTGATTACTATTTTTCTTTGCATTCGTAACATACTCTTCCTCTCTCTCTCTCATTTTTTGAATTCTTCATATTTTTGCATTTCATTTTTTATCATCAATTATCGTCACTTCTTCTTTCTTGGCCATTTGTGTTGTTTTTTACTCCCACCAGTCCTATTTATATATAAGACGTTTTCAACCGAATTATACAGATTAAGAAAAGTAGTTGGGTTTAGTTAATTTTATTGGTTTTCTCAAAAAGTGTATGAAATACTATTTTTATCCTTCATTGAATAATGTGTTAGCCAATTACAATTAAGGAATTAAAATAGTTAATACATTTAATAAGGGTAAAAAAGAAAAGAAACAATAAATGCATCATAAAAATTATAAAATGTCTTATAAAAAGAACCATAAAAACCTTCTAGATGGTATCTTATAAATAGGACCAGAGGAAGTATATTCCAACTCAGGTTGGAATTTTATCAAGTGTCTGTTGATATTATTGTTGTGTTTTTATGCTTTTTCCTTATTCATTTAGTTGTTTATATTTTTTAATAGAAAACGCAGAGAATCTCATCCTTTGTGACTGAGAAGCTTAAAGGTAAGAATATAATATTTGAAATTGTCCTCATTGATCCTAACTCCACATGAATTGGTACTAGGTTGATTTACACGAGTTAGTGTTATTAGAGTAAGAACATAAAAGAAGAATAGTCTTGAAGAAATTTTGGTGGAAAATTTTAGCAAAAAAATAACTTCATTATCATTTTTTTAATTCATGAATTATCATTGCATATAAAAATTCATGATTCCAAGACTCATTATTGCACGTGTTAATTGGTTTTACTTTTTCCAATTCTTTAGACTTTGTTTCATACCTCTTCCTAGAATTTTTAAATTATATCCATCTTCTATAATGAATATACCTATTCATGGTTCCAATATGTATTTATTTACCGTGAACCACTCACTTCATCCTGACTTAATAAGACTATCCTTCATGGTCTTTACCTATTCTCGAAACACCTCTTCAGTTATTTTATTTTTTTGAATTACTTAGTTATTAGTTATTATCATTATAATTATAATTGTTTATTAGGAATAGTTATTATACGTTGGGAATTTATTGAATTGGCAACTCTTCACATACTCCTTCAAGTAGGCTATATAAACTGTCTATCGCACAAATGATCAATGAACCAAGTGTTGTGATTTCAATCTAATTGATTCCAATCTAACTTTAGTCACTTCCATCGTTTTATAGTGTAGGTACTTGGTTATTTTAGTTTTGTGAGATTAGGTGGGTGAATATTGATTTACATCATGTTATGAGTTATACCAGTTTTCTAATTTTCATTTCCAATCTTATATTAATATTGTGAATTGATTCAGTTTTCGTTATCTTATACTTTTTATTTTTTTAATTGATATGCAGTTTTCTTCTTTATATTCCTTCTCGCTTATTTTTTTTAACTCTTATTTGTCTTTTATTTATTTGTTTAATCATTTCTTATAATTTTGTCATGGTGTAATTTATGTGTTTGTTACCAATAAATTTAAGGTACAGTTTGTTTTTGACGCATTATTAATTGATCCAAGGCCTTCATAGGCTTACTTAAGTAAATGATGGTCGCAATAAATAAATAATATAGTTATTTTTAAAGTTTGTAGAAATTGTTAATATAAATCATTGAAAAATTAAATATTCGAAACATTAAATTCAATCAACTCATTTTAATTTTCAATATCCATTGAAAAATGGTGCAATTAATTAATAAATTTAAATTGAGTTTTTACAATTTAACGTGATTAGTTAAAATCTATATCTATATATCTATATATAATTTAAAAGTAGTAACGTGTGCACAAATTTTAACATTTTTTTTCAATTTTTTTTTAAAATTCAAAATCTTTGAATTTTATTTAATCCGTTTTTAATACCCCAAAATTTGAAAGTGTATTAGGACAATTTATGTTAATAATACTGCCATGCTACCGTCTATTGGTAATTTAAATGAATTTGTGGGTTTTGGTAATTGTGGCAAGATTAAATTCTCTGGTTGAAATTCCCAACCTAATTAATTTTCCTCTCTTTCGAAAAATAATTGAGACTTTCTTTCTTCTCTCTTTATTCTTGCCTTTTATTAATATATTATCACTTCTTCTTCTTTTTTTCCACAAGCGAAGAAGAAAATTATGATAATAGAATCCATGACTGTTGAGGTCATAAAGCATGAACCTCTCGGTTACCGTAGAGGTCGTTCTTTGATATAACCCTTTTACTTACCAAACAAATATATTACTCACAATTCAAATCCTTCAACCTTTCTTTTCTCTTGAGAGTCTTCTATTTGTAGTTGTAAAACTTATAAAAAAAAAAAACTTATCAATGATTAATATTTTCCTTGAATTTAAATTTCAAACTCCCGAATTCTGCATGGCTTACTTGATCTACGACTTCCACGTCACCAGTAAATGATGTCCCGTCACAGTACCCAATCTTGTCAACTAGAGAAAACTGAAATTTGTAAAAGTTGCTTTAATTAAGCAAAAATGTAAAAGGTTAAAAAAAGGTTTTGACTATGTTTCTGAGAAGGAAAATGTTTTTTTTTTTGACCTTAGACTAAAATTTGAATATTATTTTAAAAAATTTCAAAATTACTTTTTACCACTTAAAATTATCTTAAAAATCACTTTTAGCAACAAATATATCTAAACAAAAATTAATTATGTCTCAGACAATTAATTTTTTTTCACAGATTATTTACACAATTAATTACAACTAATTCAAACACAATCTTAGTATTATAAGGAGAAACAATTGATTTTTTTTTTTGCAAATCGTAATACTAGTTGGATTAAACCCTTGTGTATTAGTCCATAGATTGTAGTTCAAGTGGTATAAAGAGGAGTTTTTGAAGATCAAGGTAGATTTGAGAATTGTATAAAGTGAAGTATATGTATTTGGCCATTGAAAAAAAAAAAGAAAAAAAAAACGCGCATTGCCTAAAAATCCAGAAAAGGCAACTTGCCAAGTCCATTTTGGAAACTTTTTTTCTTTTCTTTTTTCTTAAAAAAAAAAACTTTCTTTTTTAAATTGGAGAAACATTTTGGCAACCTTGATTTATAAATTACTTTCACCAAATATAAATAAACAAATTTGGGTCTCATATTGTTCTATACTATTTAAAAAGCAACCACATGTCTTTTATCTCTCAAAATTGCCTTTATACATACATTGCACTTTCATCCCCTACGTCTCTTATACTGCAACTCTTTTACACGAATCCGCTTCTTTAAAGCAATAATAATTCAGATACATTTATTAAGTTCGGTTTTTTTAACCTGTGAAGGTTAAACATTTTTAAAAAAAAACTTTTTTAAAAAAAAGACAAAAATAAATTGAGTTTAATGTTTAACCTGTATTTATTATTTATATTTTTTTATTTTAAAATTTTTATCATGTCCAATAGTTATACAGGTTAGAAAAATCCTATTAAAATATATAATTTATTTACAATCAATTTAATATCAATTAAATTAAATTTTTTATTCAACTTTTTAAGTTTTAATATTAAAAATTAATAAATCAACAAGTAAATGGATTATAAACCTTAATAAATATACACAATATTTTTCTTTGAAAAAACTACTAGTTTAGTATGTCAACGTCAATGAGTAACAAACTCTAATTTTCAAATATTCTAATTTCTCGTTTCTTTTTCCGCACGTGCAACATTTTGCTACTCTGTATTTCTCGTTTCTTTCGAAAGCGACATTTTCAATCTTTTTCTTTGAGAAAGAAGAACACTCTCGCAATATATATAAATATAAAATTAAAAATTAAAAAAAAAACTCTCGGTTCTTGACTAAAATCTCAAAGTCACAATTCCGCTAACGACCAACTTCTTTTCCCGCTCAAAACAATTACACTGACAGTTACGAAATTTCACGCTTATAAATTTCGAAGCCTTCACACAACACCGCACGAATCATTTTCATCTCATTTTTGTTAAGTCTACATGCTTTGCAAACCAGTTCGTGGAATGTCTTTTAAGTTTTGCTTTTAAACCCTTTGTCAAGTTGCTGTCAAGTCCAACCTGAGATAATCCTCTTTTCTATATCTTAGCTCCATAGTCGTATATATTTAGGTATTATGTATCTTTTTCAATTCAATTCAGTATTTGTAAAATTCTGTATTCAATAATATGAGGAATTTCCAGATAAACACAATTCTCTCCCTTCGTGTATGAATCATGATGATTTCTGAATTTGTACAGTTGAGTTTTATCATGGTATCGTGAACCTTGGTTACTCGATGGTTTTTGCTCGGTTCTTACAGTAATTGCGTTTCCCTTCCCTGAGCTTTCTTTCGCTTCTGTCGTCAGATACGGCAAGTTTTGATTCCAAAACTACAAACCCAGTTCTTGATCCAATGGACCCGTATTATCTTCATCCGAATGAGAATCCCAGAGCGCCACTCATCTCCTTCAAGCTGAATGGAGAAAATTATCACACGTGGTTTCATGCGATGATGGATGCTCTGGACTCGAAGAACAAAGTGGAGTTCGTTAATGGAGTTTTTGAAAGACCAGCCCTAGATGATCCAATGTATCGAGCTTGGTGTCGTTGTAACACTATGGTATGTTCTTGGATTAATCTTTCTCTTGAATCTGACATTTTGCAGAGTGTTTTGTTCCTGAAAACAGCTAAAGAAAAATGGGAAGATCTCAAAGAGAGATATTATCATAAAGATGTTTTTCTCATATCGGATCTTCAAGAGGAGATATACTCTTTAAGACAAGGAAATAGAAATGTTACAGCTTATTTCACCCATCTGAAGAGTCTTTGGCAAGAACTTGAAAATTTCAGGCCTATACCTTCATGCACTTTGAAAACAAAGTGTTCTTGCGAGCTTGTCCCTATAATCAAGAGCTATAGGGAAAGAGACTATGTTATCCGCTTCTTGAAAGGACTCAACGAGCAGTATGCAGCTGTAAGGTCGCATATTATGCTAATGGACCCTCTACCATCTATAGGGAGGGTTTTCTCCTTGCTCATACAACAAGAAAGGCAACTTGAGTTGTGACAGAAGAGAGCCATGTTCTAGCTAGTAGTTCAAGTTACAACAAAGGAAAAGGAAAAGATAAGTTCTCTAAATCTGGTGTGAATGGGAACAAGAAAGATAATTGGAAAGGAAAACCATCAAAGATGTGTACTTTCTGCAACATGCCAGGACATACCTACGAAATATGTTTTAAGAGGATTGGCTACCCATGCAGTTCCAAAGGTGGAAACAAGTGAACAACTATGTGGTGGAGGATGAAGATGATACAGAAGACACCAGAAGCATCGTTTCTCAAAGAGAAGGAACCAATAATCCTCCATCCTTCACTGCAGAATAATATCAGGCTATATTGCAGTTAATTCAACAGAATCCTCATCAAAATCAGCAATCTCATGCAGTGAACCAATTAACCACATCAAACTCGGCTAACAACAACAATAAACAAGGTACTATCTGTCTAGTAGTAGGGAACCAGAAACCAAATTTCTGGATTGTAGATAGTGGTGCCACGGACTACATATGCAATACTATGGAAATTCTTCAATGCCACAGGAAAATCAAACCTGTTTTAATTAAACTTCCTGATGGAAATCATGTCACTGCTAACATTGCAGGATCTGTGACTTTTTCTAAAGATTTCTACTTAAATGATGTGCTTTTTGTTCCAAATTTCAGCTACAACTTGATATCTGATACAAAACTTCTTGATACTTTGAATTGTAAATTGATATTCTCTAAAACTTCTTGTGATCTTCAGGACCAATCTACTATGAGGAGGATTGGTGTAGCTGAGCGAAAAAATGGCTTATACTATGTTCTGCTTGATAATTCTTTAGTGAATAGCATTAGTAGTATAAATAATTTCTGTACTTATGACAAAAATGCTTGGCATCTTAGACTAGGACATCCTTCACATGATAAAATGATCAAAATGCAGCACATGTATCCCTTTATTAGATGTAATAGAGTTAAAATGCCTTGTGAAACATGCCATGTATCGAAACAGAGAAGGAATTCTTTCAATAAAAGTGAGTCTGTTTCTATTAATGTGTTTGATCTTGTTCATATGGACATTTGGGGACCTTTGTCCACCCCTTCTCTTTTCGGACATAAATATTTCCTAACTATGGTTGATGACAAATCAAGACACACTTGGATTTTCCTTATGAAAACTAAATCTGAAACCAGTTTGCTGATTAAATCTTTTGTTGCCTTAGTTGAAACTCAATTTGATAAAACTATCAAGTCCATTAGGAGTGATAATGGACCTGAACTCTTGTTAAATAGCTGGTATGATTCTAAGGGTATAATTCACCAAAGATCACGTGTGGAAATCCCTCAACAAAATGGCATAGTTGAGAGGAAACACCAAGACATCCTAAGCACCACTAGAGCCTTGATGTTTCAATCTAATGTTCCTAAATCCTTTTGGAATCATGCTGTATCTCATGCGATTTTCCTTATAAACAGACAACCTAGTGATTTTCTTTCAGGTCTTTAACCTTTTCAGGTCTTACATGGAAAGGCACCAAACATTTCAGATCTCAAAGTCTTTGGTTGTTTGTGCTATTCAACCACTCTCACTACAAAGAGGCAGAAGCTTGACAGCAGAGCAAGAAAAGGAGTTTTCCTTGGATATAAATCTGGCGTCAAGGGCTCTATTATATATGATCTCAGAACTAGGGAGATTTTCATATCTAGAGATGTGCTCTACTATGAAAATCAATTCCCCTTTCGCACTAATTTTAATCAATCAGCTCTGGGAGAGGATTCTCCTCAACCAAAGTGTGTTATTTATGAAGATCCATTGGATTACTCACTTATCCATATTGATGGTGCAGGTTCACGTGAAGATCATGGTCAAGAAGATCCAAATCAATTGACTGCCATTGAACATGATCATGAAGACTCTTATTCTTTACCTGAAATGGAGGAAATCAGATCTGTCTCAGATCCTGAAGAAGCTATTCCAACTTTCGGGAAACCTCCACAAAGGATAAGAAAGGCACCAACATATCTTGCAGATTACCATTGCAAGCTGATAAACCAGCCATCTGAAGTTCCAAGTCAAACATCTGATTCCAACACAAAAAATGCTAAGTACCCAATTTCCAAAGCTTTATCTTATAATAAATTATCTGAATCGCATAAACACTTTTCTCTGTGTGTTTCAGTGGCAAGTGAACCAACTAGTTATGAAGAAGCAGTGAAAGATCCAAATTGGAGAGAAGCTATAAGACAGAAACTACATGCTTTAGAAAAGAATAACACTTGGACCTTAGCAGAACTCCCTAGAAAGAAGAAAGTTGTTAGCTGCAAATGGATTTTCAAGTTGAAACATAATGCAGATGGGAGTATGGAGAGATATAAGGCAAGATTTGTAGCTCGTGGATTCACTCAAGTACCAGGGATAGACTATCAAGAGACTTTGAGTCCCGTTGTCAAGTTAACAACTCTGAGGATGCTTCTTACAGTAGCTTCAATCAGAAATTGGAATCTCAAACAACTGGATGTGAATACAGCCTTCCTGCATGGAGATCTGGTTGAGGAGGTGTTCATGAAACCACCTCTTGGACTGCAGGTTCCTAACAACCGAACTGTGTGCAAGCTGCAGAAAAGCATCTATGGTCTGAAACAGGCAAGCAAACAATGGAATACAAAGCTGAAGGAGTGTTTAATTTGTCTCGGGTTCACTCAATCAAAGGCAGATTATTCTCTGTTCACAAAAGGGATAGAAAATAATTTCACAGTAATCCTTGTGTACATGGATGACTTGGTATTAGCAGGAAATGATATTGAGGAAATCAACCATGTAAAACAGAAGCTAGATGATGATTTCAGCATAAAAGACTTGGGAAATCTGAAGTACTTCCTTGGGTTTGAGATAGCAAGAAACAAGAGTGGGATATGCTTGTATCAAAGGAAATATGCCTTAGAGTTGCTTGAAGAAACAAGACTCTTAGCAGCCAAACCATCTTCAGTGCCAATGGACTATTCTCAGAAGCTGCATCAAAACCAGTGAGAAAAATTGCAGGATCCAGGCAAGTATAGAAGAATGATAGGTACACTCTTGTTCCTTACACACACAAGGCCAGAAATCATGTATGCTGTCAACAGTCTAAGCCAATATATGAAAGAACCCTCCTTGATACACCTACAAGCAGCAATGAAAGTTCTAAGGTATATCAAGGAAGCACCAGCGAGAGGCTTGTTCTTCTCAGCAGAATCAAGCCTAATAGTTTCAGGTTTCTCAGATTCTGACTGGGGAGGATGCTTGAATACAAGGAGATCCACTTCTGGATTCTGTTTCTTCCTAGGCAAATCCTTAATATTTTGGAAAAGCAAGAGACAAAAGAGTGCATCAAGATCATCATGTGAGGCAGAATATAGAGTACTTGCTTTAGCTGCATGCGAAGCAAAATGGCTCTTGAACCTTGTCAAAGACTTCAACATCAAAGCTCACGCTCCAATCCACATTGATTGTGACAATCAATTAGCTATTCTCTTGGCTTCCAATCCTATTTTACATGAAAGATCAAAACATATTGATCTTGATTGTCATTTTATCAGAGATATGATCGAAGAGAAAGTTGTTCACTTGGATTCTGTCCCTCACGAACAAATTGCATATTTTCTCACAAAACCTCTATCTCCAAGTCCTTTCAAAACAGCTGTTAGCAAGCTCAGAATGTTTGATATCCACGTTCCAACTTGGGGGAGGGTGTTAAGTCTACATGCTTTGCAAACCCGTCCCTAGAATGTTTTTAAGTTTTGCTTTTAAACCCTTTGTCAAGTTGCTGTCAAGTCCAACTTCAGATAATCCTCTTTTCTGTATCTTAGCTCCATAGTAATATATATTTAGGTATTCTGTATCCTTTTCAATTCAATTCAGTATTTGTAAAATTCTATTTTCAATAATATGAGGAATTTCTAGATAAACTCATTTCTCTCCCTTCATGTATGAATCATGATGATTTGTGCAGTTGAGTTTTATCAATTTTCTTCGCCACATACAAAGAGTTCTTAGAGAGAGTGCAGAACGCAAAAATGGAATGCATCCGTAATTGGTTCAAATTCAAAAGACCGGATCCAGAAGATCCTCTGGTTTGGAGCAGAGACGGTTATTTTTCCTTCGGTAATTTCTCCTACGCGGCGGTTCCAGGCAACACCATCATGGAAGATCGCAGCCAGATCGAGATCGGCTGCGACTCAATCTTCATCGGCGTTTATGACGGCAACGGCGGTCCCGAAACCTCTCAATATGTTAGCGAAAACCTCTTCAGCAACGTGATTGACGCTGCTGTGGAGCTCAATAATGTCAATACAAGTGCTCTGTTTAAAGCTGTTAACGCCACCGAAGAAGGATTCATGGCTCGAGTTCAGAGCCAATTTTCGCAAAACCGAATGATTGCATCGAAGGGTTCTTGTTTGCTGGCTGCTATAATTTGGAAAGATAGATTGCATATCACGAGTCTTGGAGATTCTCGTGCTGTGTGTGGTGTTCATGACGATAAAAAGTTTAGCAAAGTTTATGCTGTTCAGCTAACTCTTGACCAGAATGTTAATAATCCGGACGTTAGAAAACGTCTTGAAGATCAGTTCCCCGATGATCGAAATATTGTTCAGGAAGCTCGTGGATCTTATCGCGTTAAAGGCATCATCCAGGTTATTTTAATTTTGTTTTTGTTTTTACTTTTAGTTTTTATTGCCTCTGTTTCTCTGTAATTGTAGGCTTCACATGAACTGATGAACACCACCACTCTGTCTTGAATAGAATTACAATAATTGTATTTTGATATTGATCTTTTAATTCTTTTCTTTTTTTTTTCTTTTGCATGATTTAGGTTTGTAATAACTCTAATATGTAACAGTTTTTCATATTTCACATATTCAGCTTGTTCGTTTTCCTGCACGATTTCTTTTTCGTTACCTTTTTCCCGCATACCTGTTACTTGACTGATTCATGTTATAAAAATTATAATTAATCACAATATTATAGTTAGCAAAGTGTTTTTAGTAATATTATATGCTTAAATCTCCAAGAAATTTCGATCTATACCCGTCATATTTCTATTGCTGTATTTCATTTTCTTTCGACATTCTGTTTTCAACTATGAATTAATAATTGTAGTAGATTACTTTCTCAATAACTGTTATCAGGTAACGGCAGCTGTAGGAGATGCATATCTGAAGCAACAACAGTATGCTTTTGGTCCAGATGTACCACGGTTCCATGTGCCTGACCCTATCATACGACCTGTGATATCAGCACATCCATGCGTGTTTACTAAACGTCTGGACTCAGAGGATAAGTTTTTGATTTTTGCAACCGATGGACTCTGGGAACATCTGCCGAACAGATACGCAGCTGAGCTTGTTCGTTTCTACTCACATAAACCAGTAAGTTTTGTATTTGTCCTTGCTTAATTTTAATTTTCTTGTTATCTTTAATCTTAGACATGAAAAAATGTGTTTGGTTTTTGTTATGTATTTGACTTCAGGGAATTGCAAAGAGGCTTATAAAGGAAGCTTTAAAGCTTGCAGCTAAAAAATATGGAATTAAATATGAACAGCTTGTGAGCACACCTCAAGGGGAGAGGCGACCGATTCATGATGATATCAGCGTGATTGTTGTCTTCATAAAACATGACCAGATTGGGAAGGGACTAGCTGCACCCGAGTCGTCCATCAGGGCGTTCAGCGACATCGATGGGGGAACGAATTTTAACAGTCTCCAGCATTTGCATTATCCACCTGATCCTGCTGCTGGTCCTATTGCTGGTGCGCCCTATATATAATAAGTCTAGGGAGTACACTTGATTGGCTATTTTAGGCTAGTTTTGGAAATAATGGAATTGTTCAAGAAAATTCTATAAACATCACCACACAGGGTAGTTTTGCTGTATCCATTTGTTGCTAAGTTTGAATATTTCTTTGTGACCTTTGTTTCAAGATATTCTCACGTACGTGTTTTACTTCAAAGTTGCATACAACTAGGGTACTGTTTGTTGCAGAAACTCTGCATTGGGTTAGTATACTACCATAATAATACTTCATGTTTGAATAAGGTTGATTACATGGAGAATGGAATATCTCTTCTTTGAGAAAATTTGTTCCCAGTTCGAAAACGTATGATCTCTGCTATTTGCTGTTTTGTAGTCAAGAGTGGCCCACTCCCAACTCAGTTTTATTGCAGTTCAAAATGACATAGAAAAGGATGTTGAAGAAGATATTATTCTCGAAAGTAATCTAATTTATTAATGTTGTTTCATTTTTTAGAGTATGATCCGTGTATATTTTTTAGTAGTTATAAATCCTTATATTATCATCTGAAGAGCTGATTTTTACCAAATTATTCTTTTTATCTTTGTAACAATTTGACGAGTATAGAACCACATAATTTGTTGAAAAGAATTTTCAATGGATGTTATGAGTTAATTAAACACAAATTATAGTCCATGACTTACAGTTTTCATGTGTATTTGGGAGTGTGAAACTCTTGTTTTGATTTCTATGTGTATGCAACTAATAATATTATCCTCATCAAGCAAAATCAGTCAACTGAGAATCTCAGTTAAAAAAGACAACTAATAATTTTCAAATTGTTTACTAAAATATTATATAAGGGAGCGTTTGTTTTCAGGTTTGAAAATACATTATCGGATATTTTATTTCCGGTGGAAATATTATTCTTAGGTATTTTAACATAACTTCAGTAATTAATAATTATTATTTTTGAGAATATTTTATAAAATTCTTGGGAATGTTTAAAATATATGTTTGGTGTATAACACATATTACTCGGAATATAAGTTATAATTATCAAAATACCCTTATTGTCTCATATATTGCAAAAATTATTTCTAGTAATATAATTAGTTTAAAAAAATAAATAACATCAACTAATTATTAAAAAGTTTTGTTCGAATTTTTTATATTAAATCAAAATGACTTTTATCACTTAAATTTTTTATATGGTACTAAACAATTTTAATTAAAATAAGAAAATAAATCATAGTTTTACAAAATATATGTGGTAATTTATTTAAAACAATAAAAAGATATAAAATATTTTTTAACCCATAAAGTCATAAAATGTATGTCCAACCTCATACTAATAATTTGAAGAGCTGATGTAAATTATACAATTAGCATATTAGTAGTAGAGCGAATTAGAGGGAACATGAAAACTTTTGACTGGTAATTGGGAGGGTAGAGTAAATTGGAGTGAACATAAAAATTTTAGGCGAGTAATTGTGAGGGTAATTTTAAGACTTAGTCAAAAAAAATTTGTTACCCAAGTCATGAGAATGTAGTTACTCACCTTTCTGAGTGGGAATGAAAAACCATTAAATCATGGAAATATAGATTCCTTGAAATAAAATTTACCTTTGAATATTTTTTTATTATTTGCAACCAAACGTGGGAATGTTATAATCCGTGAAACAAACGCCCCCTAAGATAAGTGTGAAGGGAATATAGTAGTTATGGTAGAATTTTTCATTTATTAGCTAATTTTTATCTAATTTTATTATTAATAGTTAGTTATTGGTGACTTCTATGATGTCATCTCTATTGCACCTTGCCCTCTTTCATCAAAATTTGATACGTGACAATTAATAGAGAACAAAGCATCTTGCTGAGACTGAGAAAGAAGATATTATTGAGAAAATGATGTATTGTATTATCTATTAATTACAAGATAGATACATTATATAAATGAGGAAAAGAAGCAAAACTAATCTATCAGATCAGGATCCTAACTAATTAACTTACTGAGCTGTACAAAGGAAAAATAACAAACACTAACAAAAACACCAGAATATCTAACAGAAAGCTAAGCTATGATGCTTAATAATTAAAGAGTCAATCAAGTATAATTTTGGATTTTTTAATTTTATTCATTGAACTTTTAATTTTATAAACTAACTCCAACTTTAACTATGGTTATATTTATTTAACTCAATTGAATTAACCTAAGGTAATTACAATTTTAAATCCTAAGCCAAAAAAATTCTCGATAAAAGAATTAAATCTAGAATTTTAAATCTACAAATAATATAATACGATAAAAATTAACAAATATATAATTTATAAAAATATGATAAATAATGACCTCAATAGATTAATAATATAATATATTAATAAATAATATAATAAAATATTAATAGACAAAATTTATAAATAAAACAATATATATCAAATTAATAAATACATTTTATGAAAAATATAAAAAATAGAGTTCTTCATAAATAATATGTAAATGTTTATTAAAGTTTATCCTTTTCCTATCATGTATAAATTCTTTTTATAATTTTTCTAATTGATTAAAAAGCATCCATATATTTTATGCATGTTGTATTTGGTTACCTGTACATTTGCTTTGAGAGTTATGCCTTAGGTAATATAATTTTTAGGGTTTTTATGATATTATCTTCTAGATGCAAGACACACTAAAACTACATATGATTAAATGGTTGAATTTGTGTTTTCATGGGATTATAATGTTTCCCCAATTTTTTTTGTCTATTCATGTGTAGAAGGATCACATGAACGTCAAATTTGAGTTCGTTTTACAGGTTGTTGGTAAGTGTTTATTAAACTTTCTTCTTTTCCTATCACGTATAAATTTTTTTTTATGGTTTTTCTAATTGATTAAAAGACAATCATATAGTTTATGCAGGTTGTATTTGGTTACCTGTACATTTGCTCTGAAAGTTATGTCATAGGTAATATAATTTTTAGTGTTTGTGATATTATCTCCTAAATTCAAGACACATGCTAAAACTACATATCATTAAATTATTGAATTTGTGTTTTCACGGGATTATAATGTTTTCGCAATTTTTTTGTCTATTCATGTGTAGAAAAATCACCTGAACATCAAATTTAATTTCGTTTTACCAGTGTTAGTTTGTAAGTGTTTATTAAACTTTCTTCTTTTTCTATCATGTTTAAATTCTTTTTATGGTTTTTCTAATTGATTAAAAGGCACTCATATAGTTTATGCAAGTTGTATTTGGTTACATGTATATTTGCTTTAAAATTTATGCTATAGGTAATATAATTTTTAGTGTTTTTGTGATATTATCTTCTAAATCCAAGACACATGTTGAAACTATGTATGATTAAATGAATGAATTTGTGTTTCCACGAGATTAGAATGTTTCTCCAAATTTGTCTCTGTGTAGTAGGATCACATGAACATAGAATTTGATTTTGTTTTGCAAGTGTTGGTAATTATTTACTAAAGTTTCTCCTTTTCCTATCATGTTTAAATTCTTTTTAAGGTTTTTCTAATTGATTAAAAGGCATCCATATATTTTATGCATGTTGTAAATGGTTACCTATACATTTGCTTTAAGAGTTATGCCTTAGAAAATATAATTTTAGGGTTTTGTGTGATATTATTTTTTAAATCCAAGACACATGCTGAAACTAAATATGTTTAAATGAATGAATATGTGTTACCACAAGATTATAATGTTTTCCCTTTTTTTTTTTGCCTATTTATGTGTAGAAGGATCACGTGAACATCAAATTCGAGTTCGTTTTAAAGGTGTTGGTAAGTGTTTAAACTTTCTCCTTTATAAAGTTTGTTTTTATTAAACTATCATGTATAAATGTATAAATTCGTTTTAAAAGGCTCTCATATATTTTATGTAGGTTGTATTTGGTAACATCTACATTTGTTCTAAAAGTTATGCCTTAGGTAATATAATTTCTAGTGTTTTTGTGATATTATTATCTTTTAAATCCAAGACACATGCTGAAACTACAAATGATTATATGAATGAATTTGTGTTTTCACGGGATTATAACGTTTCCCCATTTTAATTTTTTTTGTCTATTCATGTGTAAAATGATTACATGAACAACAAATTTAATTTCGTTTTAGAGGTGTTGGTATTGGTAAATATTTATTAAACTTTTTCCTTTTTCAATCATGTATAAATTCTTTTTAAGGTTTTTCTAATTAATGGATTAAAAGGCGTCCACACACACACATATATATATATATATATATATATATATATATATATATATATATATGATTACATGTACATTTGCTTTGAGAGTTATGACTTAGGTAATATAATTTTTAGAGTTTTTATGACATTATCTTCTAAATTCAAGATACATGTTGAAACTACATATGATTAAATGAATGGATTTGTGTTTTCAAGAGATTAGAATGTCTTTTCAACTTTTTTGTCTACTCATGTGTAGAAGGATCGCCTAAACATCAAATTTGAGTTTGTTTTACAAGTGTTTATTGAACTTTCTCCTTTTTCTAGCATTTATCAATTTTTTTTTTGGTTTTTTTAGTTGATTAAAAGGCACTCATAGTTTATGCAGGTTGTATTTGGTTACCAGTACATTTGCTGTAAAAGTTATACCATAGATAATATAATTTTTATTGTTTTTGTAATATTATCTTTTAAATTCAAGATACATGCTGAAACTATATATATGATTATATGAATGCATTTGTGTTTTCATGGGATTATAAGGTTTCTCCAAGTTTGTTTATTCCTATGTAGTAGGGTCACCTGAACACCGAATTTGATTTCGTTTTACAAGTGTTGGTAAGTGCTTATTAAAGTTTCTCTTTTTTGTATCATGTATAATTTTTTTTATGGTTTTTCTAATTGATTAAAAGGCACCCATATATTTTATGCATATTTTTTGTTACCTTTACATTTGCTTTGAGAGTTAATAGTGTTCCGTACCCGTGCCATGCACGGGTTTATAGTTGTAATTTTTTTTTAATTATTCAAAGTATAATGCAATAAATTTATTTGATCAAATTATTATTAATAAAAAATATTTTCTAATCATTTGTTCTCTACGCTAACCCTTACAATGTTTCTCTGGAGATGGATTTTTTCTTTGTGGGTGAACTCATTCTTTTTAGATATCAATGTTATACAATATAGACTTGAATTTTAGAAAAAATTTAAACTTTTAAACTATTTGGTGTGTACTTTGAAAAAATAATAAAGACAAAAAAAATTATTAGGAGTTGGACCAAATAAGAAGAAAAAGTTGCAGGAACTGAAATAAAAAAGTTCCAATAATTTATGGGACTAAAAATATATCAAAACTTTACTTATATTTATTAGTAATATTTGATCCTTGTATTTTATAAAAATTTCAGCTTATAAAAAATTCAGTTTACTAAATTCTATATTTATATACACAAATAACATAAAAATATGAGAAACTAATTTAGTGATAAAATTGAGATGGACTTAATGTATTGCAAGCATAATAATAAAAAAAAGGGAAGATAATTGAGTGAAAGAGATATCAATATATTTTTTTTAAAAAAAATAGTTGATGTGAGTGATAGCAAAAACGTAAATAGTGTGAACAGCGATGACAATTCATAGGAGATACTCACCACTTTTCTTCAATAAAAATTGATAAATGATTATACCACATAAATACAACTATTATATAAATTTAGAAAGATTAAAATAGTAATTCAATTGAATAAATAATAATCTAAAGGTTATAACTTTATGATGTTATATAGATGCCTTAGAAAATATAATTTTAGGGGTTTTATGTGATATTATCTTATAAATCCATAACACATGCTAAAACTACATATGATTAAAGGAATGGAGTTGTGTTTGCGGATTGAAATCACGAGAAAGAATATGTGCCTAGGGTTAAAGTTGAAATATTCTTTGTATGGTTTTGAATTTTTTTGTAAACCTTACTACTGTATCAATTATTCATCCCGCTCATATGGTATAGACTAATTTTTTCTTTTCTTTTTTTTGTCTATAGGAACCTGGATCTTGGAAGAGAATTGGGAAGAAAATGTTGGTGAGTTTCCCCTCTTTGAGTGTATTTTGAGTATTTTTTTGTATTTTTCTCTTGAGGTTGATAATGGTCTTGTAAGCTTTTTTTTAATTAAAAATTTTGTAATGTTAGGAGCAAAAGGTGAAAACATGTTTCCTTCCGGTTTAATTTTTTCTTCACTTTGATTTTAGATGATTTTACTTTTTATTTTGATTAGTCTCTCACGAAATCATTCATTTTAGTCTCTGACTTTTATTATTATTGGTCATTTTAGTCCCTGACTTTTACTACATCAGTCATTTTAATCTCTGAAAGTCGGGAATTAAAATGAATGTTCAGATAATTTAGAGACTAAAATGACCTGTAAAATCAGAAATTAAAATGACTTATCCACACAAAAACTAAAGTAAATTATTTTTACTTTTGATTTTATTTAACTTTTAACACAACATAGTTCATTCAGAAATGTCCATTTATGATAAAGGATGCAACCGTAACGAGGGACGTCAACCAGTGCGAATGCACGAGTAAACACTATTACTTTCTTTTCAAAACAATTGTTTCAATATACAATAAATTACATATTTTAATATTTTTTTCTCATCTTTTTATTTATTCACCAATCATCATCTCTCTTTTTAATTCTTTGTCTGCCACTTTAGTTTCTAATTAGACACATTAGTCCATTCATATTAAAAACTTATTAATATCAATAATTTTTTAATACGTGTGAAAAAACCTAAAATGACTATAATTTAGGAATGGAGAGAGTAGTAGTTTATTTTAAAATCAAATTGTAGAATTGAGTAAACCCTCAAATTGGTCCCTGAGATTGTAAGGATCATGTAAATTAGTCCCTGAAATTATGAAAATCTCAAATAAGTCTCTGACTTTGCAAAAAATCATTCATTTTAATCTTCTGTACTTAATTTTTTAAAGTTGTTTAATAGGTAAAAGGACTAAAATGCAGGTCGTTTTATAAAGTTAGCGACTAATATGAGGTTTTCATAATCTCATGGACTAGTATGCATGAGACGTCCAATCTCAAGACCAATTTGAGAGTTTACCGGTAGAATTCGTTTGCTGTAACTGTTCATCACTCTGCTTCTTCATCTTCTATGAGTTTGGCGCTGCAATGAGGAGAAAATCGATCACGATCCTCGCACATCTCAAATCAAAGATGAAATTCTCCATTTTGATTCATCCAAGCACTTGCAGCTCTCGAACTACTCCTAATTTCCCTAATCCACTGCACCCTAGTTTTCGGAATCTGACTCATAATCGCAATGATTATGGAGTACATCACCTTACTTCCACTACTGCGCAAAACCCTTCGCCTTTGAATTCGGTTGAGGATTCCAATCAGAATTAGGTGCTTTCTCTTTCTCTCTACTTCTCGCTGTTGTAATTTTAATTTGATTTCAATCTGAATTGTAATTTTAAATAGGGTTACGTTGATTGGACCCACCTCTCGAAAATTAAGGAACTTTCTCGAAGGTTATGGAATGGGTAAACATGGGTTCGTGCAAAAAATGGTGGGTGACCTTTCTTTCCTCAACTCCTCACCCTTCGCGAAGCTATTGGACTCTTGCGTTCTGTCCAAGTCTCCACTTGCCGTGCGTCGCATTCATGCAAGGATCATAAAGGGCCAATTTTCCTCTGAAATATTCATTCAGAACAGGCTAGTTGATGTTTATGCAAAATGCGGTTGTTTAGAAGACGCACGCAAGGTGTTTGATAATATGCCCCAGAGGAATACTTTCAGTTGGAATGCGATTTTAAGTGCGTTGACTAAATCCGGTGACCTTGATGAGGCTTTGAACATGTTTAAGTCTATGCCCGAGCCTGACCAGTGCTCTTGGAATGCTATGGTCTCTGGTTTTGCCCAACATGATCGATTCGACAAGTCTTTGAAATTCTTTGCTGATATGCACCGTGAGAATTTTGTGCTTAATGAGTTTTCATTTGGCAGTGCTCTTAGTGCTTGTTCAGGTTCGACAGATTATAATATGGGTGTTCAAATCCATGGTTTGATATCGAAGTCTTATTACTCATCAGATGTTTACATGGGTTCTGCGCTTGTTGATATGTACTCTAAGTGTGGGGTGGTGGCTTCTGCTCAGAGGGCTTTTGATGGCATGAGTGTGAGGAACATAGTTTCTTGGAACAGTTTGATTACGTGCTATGAGCAGAACGGTACTGCGGGAAAAGCTCTAGAGGTTTTTGTAAGGATGATGGATAGTGGGATTGAGCCTGATGAGATTACTTTAGCTAGTGTGGTCAGTGCTTGCGCGAGCTTGTCAGCTATCAGGGAAGGTTTGCAAATTCACGCCCGTGTTATGAAATGGGATAAATTCCGAGATGACCTTGTCTTAGGCAATGCATTGGTTGATATGTATGCAAAATGCAGCAGAGTTAATGAAGCTCGATTAGTTTTTGATAGGATGCCGCTTAGAGATGTGGTGTCTGAAACCTCCATGGTAAGTGGATATGCAAAGGCATCAAGTGTGAAAGTGGCGAGGTTGATGTTTTCAAACATGATGGAGAAAAATGTGGTGTCCTGGAATGCACTTATTGCGGGTTACACGCAAAATGGAGAGAATGAAGAGGCAGTTAGACTTTTCCTCCTTCTAAAGAGGGAATCTATCTGGCCAACCCATTACACATTTGGGAATCTACTTAATGCGTGTGCGAATCTCGCTGATCTGAAGCTTGGTAGACAGGCTCATACTCACATTTTGAAGCATGGGTTTCGGTTCCATTCTGGAGAAGAATCTGATATTTTTGTGGGGAATTCTCTCATCGACATGTACATGAAATGTGGATTGGTTGAAGATGGATGCCTGGTCTTTGAGCACATGGTTGAGAGGGATATAGTCTCATGGAATGCCATGATAGTGGGATACGCACAGAATGGTTATGGTAAAGAAGCCCTTGAAATTTTCAGGAAAATGCTGGAATCGGGAGAAAAACCAGATCATGTTACTATGATAGGAGTTCTATGTGCATGTAGCCATGCAGGACTTGTAGATGAAGGACGCCATCACTTCAATTCAATGACGAGTCAACATGGTTTAGCACCTATGAAGGACCATTTTACATGTATGGTTGATTTACTCGGCAGGGCCGGTTGCCTTGATGAAGCAAATAATTTGATACAGGCGATGCCAATGCAGCCTGATTCTGTTATTTGGGGATCTTTACTTGCTGCTTGTAAGGTTCATAGAAACATTACACTGGGGAAGTATGTGGCGGAAAAGCTCTTAGAGATTGATCCCTTGAACTCTGGACCTTATGTTCTTCTCTCAAATATGTATGCTGAACTTGGTAGATGGAAAGATGTGATGAGAGTCCGGAAACAGATGAGGCAACGGGGAGTGATCAAGCAACCCGGTTGCAGTTGGATTGAAATTCAGAGTCACGTTCATGTCTTCTTGGTGAAAGATAAAAGGCACCCTCGAAAGAAGGACATCTATTTAGTTTTGAAAGTTCTCACAGAACAGATGAAGCGTGCTGGCTATGTGCCAGAACTTGATGACAATGAGGTTTGTGAGGAGGAAAGTGACTCTGAGCTTATCTTTAACTGTGACATGGACATGGTGGTTGATGCTGCAGTTGGATAAGCTAAACTAGAATTGTAGAAAGATATGATATATATTGTTCCTCAATTGCTTCATTATGATGTCAAAATTAAATTTGTACTAGTAATAAAACAAATTTATAGAAGTTATGGCTGTTTGAAACGTTCAGTTTTGGGAAGTCTCAAAATGTTATTAAATGATAAAATATTGTTTCAATAGTGATTTACCAATATCTTATTATGTCTAATATTGATTGAAAAAACTTGAAAATTGGTTAAAGAGATTGAAAAAAAAAAAGTAATAATCTCCTTTGATTGAAAGAATGGCTAATAAATGAATAAAAAACATTAGTATGAAGTAATTTAAAGCTTTGAAGATATGCGTCACAAAATGAGAAAGATACATGAGATGTTATCTCACTCTAAAGATTGAGGACTCAAAAAGTCAAAATTATTATATAGGGATTAATTTCATGCTTTTTGTTTTTTCTTTTGAAATGTAATGTCATGCTTTATCTGTAAAAAGTTGACAATAATATGCCACAGTGCTGTAGTTCTGTGCCAATATTGTACAGAGAACTGTGGTTTTACTTGTCAAGCTGCATAACTTTGTGCACTCAGATGATTACCTAGTTTTGGAAGATGAAAGTGGGAGAGTAAAGCTTGGTGGAAATCTCATTTCTCCTTCTATTTAATTAACAGGTCTGTGTGATAAACAACTTGTCTTAATCCAGTAAAATAGATTTCATGATAGGATGGTAATTCTGAAACATGTCATGTTCATACCTAAACATTTGGTTTGGTACCTGCTATTTGTTCACTTTTACTTCATTTTTTGAAATTTTCTGAATGGGTTGTGGTTCAAACAATAATGGATTGCTGCCATGCTTTCTGGTTTGGTTTATAGTTATGAGCTATCTAGAAACATTCTTGTGGACACTTGGGGCTATTCATACGTTTAGGAACTAGGAATATAACTTGCCTGCCACAGAAATGATTATCTGTCTGGAATATGATCATAATGTGGAATATCATCTGTGACAGGAATTGTGGTTGCTTTACATGGAAAGGAGACATGGGCAGGTGATTTTTTGGTTCAGGAAGTCCTAGAGGCTGGCTTACCACCACAGATAGAATTTCCCCTAAAATCATGTGTCTTCTCTTTTTTTTTACGTTTGCCATGTTTCTAACTTAGTGTGCACATGTATCGTATAGTTGTGGGATTTTTTCAAAAGATCTTAGGCACATACAGTAGGAAGTGATTTTTCATTTTAGGATGTATCACTCCTGTACTATGTGTTGTTGGAGTTGTCTATTCAATATTTTCTCAGATGGAATTTTGCTGTTGGAAAATGTGATTATTCATGATCAGCAAGCATATTATGCTCCATTTCTTAGTATAGTCTTTTTCCTTTTGGTGGCAAAAGATTTTATCTTTGCTGGAGTTAAATTAACTAATTTCTTATCTCTGTCTCTATGTTCTTAAACTTTGAAAACCTTTCTGCAGTCATAATTTGAACGTGTTACTTGTAATCTTGTATACTTTATTTTTTCTTAGTTTTGTAAGCACGTTGTTGACAAGCAACATTGTTTCAATTTTTGTTCTTTTAATTGTGCATCTTGATATATAATATTTGCTATTAAAATTTCCAATTTTTATTAAAAATATTAGCATTTATATGATTTTGTTTTTTCCTTTGCATTTAACAGAGGAAGACAAATATGTTGTTCTTGTGTCAGGGTTAAGTGTTGGGAGCAGCAACTCTAACCCACTTCACTTTCAGCTTTTCATCGATCATATTACAGGGCATTTAGGAGATGAGAAGGTTTTTCCTCTTCTTCTCCCAATGTTTGATAATTATGCAACATTTAAAGATTTTAACTTGCCAAAACATTAAACAAGAGCAAAGCATTGCATCGCAAATAGCACATGTTGTCATAGCTGGAAATTCTGTTGAGATCCCTCGTGGACTTCTTAATGGACAGGTACTAATGTTATTGTAAATAGAGAAAGAGAGAAGGAATGTAAAGAGAAACCACTGTCCACTACTTTTGTGTCTGAGTTACTTCGTAGTTCCTACAATCCTACTAGCACTTTACTTTGTATGAAGAGCCCTTATTTATACTATGTATGATAGAATCCCCATAACTAAAGATTATTTTAGGAACAATAAGGTGAGAACTGAGAAGCAGAAGATCAAGCCTAGAGAGTCAGTAGGGAAGCAACATGGATATTATGAAGAATATTCATATTGAGGACATGCAGCAGCATAATGAAAGGAACAGGTGGCAGAAAGAGAATGGGTCAGAGTAAAATTTAGCTGATAAAGTAGTATAAGGGCTGGTAGGGAGGAAGAGAAAAGGGAAGAGGAAAGGAAGGCTGGTTAGGGGTGGGAGGAAACAGGACCCTCAGTTTCTGCAGCATTCTCATCCTTTTCTTTTTTTAGACCGAAGCTGTATACTTAATAATATAATAATAGTGAAAAAGTAACAACTAACACTAATGCTCATGCCTGATTGTATTTGATATCATTAATTGCCTGGAGTCTGAGGACTGAGGGCATGTTTGGGTAATATTGGATGTAACATATGTTGGATTATTTGATTTTGTACTTATAAAAGTTTTTTATTCTTCTTTAAACAAAGAAAGAAGCTTTTGGTCCTTTAGCTAAAAATTGAACATTGTTTCAAGAAGTTTAAAAATCATTTCTTACAGTTAAAAATTATATTAAAAATCACTTCTCAAAGCAAATATACCCAAAAGAAAACTGGTTATATTTTAGACAATCGATTCTTTTTCACAGTTAATTTTCACAGCTAATTCAAACACGCTCTGAATTACTTGATTTTACTCATCGAATGTGATTAATTGCCATGATAACTGACATTCATAGAGGAATAACATGAACACCGGATACATGTTTTTCTGAAGAATTAGATGATTAGATCATAGGACTTAGGAACTGAGTTGTCACTGATGTGATTTCATCCTCAAGTTTGATGAAAATCTACGCATGATTTAAGAATGACATTAGTGGAAGGACCATGACCGTGGAAGGGCTATTTTCTTTGCTTGTGTTTCGCTATGAGTTGGTAGAAGCTTTCATCTGACGTGGTTTTTCTTTTAGACTTACAGAATCTTGTCTCTCTTTTTTGCAGTTAAATTTGAGGAATCTTGAATGCCATGCTCTTAGTTTTGGAACTCATTTCAGCTCATAACAATGCAGAGTGAAGTTGTTGAGGTAAATATTTTTACTCCTAAATTTTGTAGTTAAAGATAGCGCAGTTTTTGCACTAAAATAATTTGGATTTATTCAAATTCATCTGATTCTTAAAGATTTTCTTTGCTTGCTTTGCTTTTTTGGGTTCCATCGATTGTAAATGTGGTAGGTTTCATGATACAATTAATTCCATTTATTTCCAAGTATGACAAATAGAACTTTTTATTTTAATGCAGGTTGGGAAGTTTGGTCACTTCTCTGCTACCTGTGTATCTTCGGAGATAAAACGAAGAAGTAACGTTGAAGCTTAAAGTTGACGGGGGGGGGGGGGGGGGGGGGGGCTGTCTCACTGTATTTAATTAGTTTGATGTATTTTTGGTATCCTTATATATATTGACTTGCAATGTGTATTTTTTCAAATAGTTTTCAATGTAACATAGTGCCGTATGCATAATATACACAGAAACACACAAATTGCTGAGGATCCAACCATTAACGATCCAAATTTTCATATAAGAAACAATTTCTGTCTTAGCTCAGCCTTCCAGGACTTAAAAAGTGACTTGTCATTCTCCGAAAGCAACATTCTAAAATCATCAATATTTAAGAGTAACTACAGTTGAAAAAAAGAATCAGGTTTTTCTTTGCCGAAAAAAAAATCAGTTCATAGAGCTCAATATTTATCGACCAGAAAGAAAATCTTAGTATTTTTTTCAATAGAAAAAGCTTAGTATTTTAAATAAATACCTAATAATTAAAAAGGTCCATCTTCCGTTAAACATGGCAAAAATAAAAATAATGCACCTCTGAAGTGCAAATTGGTTTGCCTATGGATGCCTCATTAGGGATTCAATTGGCACTTGGATGGGTGGCTTTTTGGGCTCGTATCGTGTTATTACCATTTAAAAAAAATGCTGAATTCTAGGCTATTCTTCATGGACTTCATCTAGCTTAAAATTTTGGCAGTAAAAAACTTATTTGTGAATTAGTCTTGTAGATTAGTAGATAGTAGTAGTTTTTTTTTTTAAATTATGGGTGGTAACTTTCTAACATACGCTTCAAGAAGATAATACAACTCATTGATTGGCAAAATATGAAATTACTTTAGAGGTTTCTTTTTTTAGATGACAAGTTTATTCTCGATAAGTTAGCTCTACTCTCTTGACAAATGAATGATGCTTTAAGAGAACAATATTTGCGGTTATAATTTTTATTATTTTATTTTTTATTAATAAAAAAATTACCGACCAAAATAAAATACTATATCATTAAAAATACTGACATAATAAAAATCAGAAAATAAAACTCATCATTTATTACGGAGTTTGCCCGGTTGATAATAATGAAAAATAAAAAAACTTATCAATGATTAATATTTTCCTTGAATTTAAATTTCAAATTCTCGAATTTTGCATGGCTTACTTGATCTACGGCTTCCACGTCACCAGTAAATGATGCCCGTCACAGTACCCAATCTTGTCAACTAGAGAAAACTGGAATTTGTAAAAGTTGCTTTAATTAAGGAAAAATGTAAAAGGTTAAAAAAAGGTTTTGACTATGTTTCTGAGAAGGAAAAAGTTTTTTTTTTTGACCTTAGACTAAAATTTGAATATTATTTTAAAAATTTTCAAAATTACTTTTTACCACTTAAAATTATCTTAAAATTCACTTTTAGCAACAAATATATCCAAACAAAAATTAATTATGTTTCAGACAATTAATTTTTTTTCACAGATTATTTACACAATTAATTACAACTAATTCAAACACAATCTTAGTATTATAAGGAGAAACAATTGATTTTTTTTTTTGCAAATCGTAATACTAGTTGGATTAAACCCTTGTGTATTAGTCCATAGTTTGTAGTTCAAGTGGTATAAAGAGGAGTTTTTGAAGATCAAGGTAGATTTGAGAATTGTATAAAGTGAAGTATATGTATTTGGCCGTTGAAAAAAAAAAGAAAAAAAAAACGCGCATTGCCTAAAAATCCAGAAAAGGCAACTTGCCAAGTCCATTTTGGAAACTTTTTTTCTTTTCTTTTTTCTTAAAAAAAAAAACTTTCTTTTTTAAATTGGAGAAACATTTTGGCAACCTTGATTTATAAATTACTTTCACCAAATATAAATAAACAAATTTGGGTCTCATATTGTTCTATACTATTTAAAAAGCAACCACATGTCTTTTATCTCTCAAAATTGCCTTTATACATACATTGCACTTTCATCCCCTACGTCTCTTATACTGCAACTCTTTTACACGAATCCGCTTCTTTAAAGCAATAATAATTCAGATACATTTATTAAGTTCGGTTTTTTTAACCTGTGAAGGTTAAACATTTTTAAAAAAAAACTTTTTTAAAAAAAAGACAAAAATAAATTGAGTTTAATGTTTAACCTGTATTTATTATTTATATTTTTTTATTTTAAAATTTTTATCATGTCCAATAGTTATACAGGTTAGAAAAATCTTATTAAAATATATAATTTATTTACAATCAATTTAATATCAATTAAATTAAATTTTTTATTCAACTTTTTAAGTTTTAATATTAAAAATTAATAAATCAACAAGTAAATGAATTATAAACCTTAATAAATATACACAATATTTTTCTTTGAAAAAACTACTAGTTTAGTATGTCAACGTCAATGAGTAACAAACTCTAATTTTCAAATATTCTAATTTCTCGTTTCTTTTTCCGCACGTGCAACATTTTGCTACTCTGTATTTCTCGTTTCTTTCGAAAGCGACATTTTCAATCTTTTTCTTTGAGAAAGAAGAACACTCTCGCAATATATATAAATATAAAATTAAAAATTAAAAAAAAAACTCTCGGTTCTTGACTAAAATCTCAAAGTCACAATTCCGCTAACGGCCAACTTCTTTTCCCGCTCAAAACAATTACACTGACAGTTACGAAATTTCACGCTTATAAATTCCGAAGCCTTCACACAACACCGCACGAATCATTTTCATCTCATTTTCTTCGCCACATACAAAGAGTTCTTAGAGAGAGTGCAGAACGCAAAAATGGAATGCATCCGTAATTGGTTCAAATTCAAAAGACCGGATCCAGAAGATCCTCTGGTTTGGAGCAGAGACGGTTATTTTTCCTTCGGTAATTTCTCCTACGCGGCGGTTCCAGGCAACACCATCATGGAAGATCGCAGCCAGATCGAGATCGGCTGCGACTCAATCTTCATCGGCGTTTATGACGGCAACGGCGGTCCCGAAACCTCTCAATATGTTAGCGAAAACCTCTTCAGCAACGTGATTGACGCTGCTGTGGAGCTCAATAATGTCAATACAAGTGCTCTGTTTAAAGCTGTTAACGCCACCGAAGAAGGATTCATGGCTCGAGTTCAGAGCCAATTTTCGCAAAACCGAATGATTGCATCGAAGGGTTCTTGTTTGCTGGCTGCTATAATTTGGAAAGATAGATTGCATATCACGAGTCTTGGAGATTCTCGTGCTGTGTGTGGTGTTCATGACGATAAAAAGTTTAGCAAAGTTTATGCTGTTCAGCTAACTCTTGACCAGAATGTTAATAATCCGGACGTTAGAAAACGTCTTGAAGATCAGTTCCCCGATGATCGAAATATTGTTCAGGAAGCTCGTGGATCTTATCGCGTTAAAGGCATCATCCAGGTTATTTTAATTTTGTTTTTGTTTTTACTTTTAGTTTTTATTGCCTCTGTTTCTCTGTAATTGTAGGCTTCACATGAACTGATGAACACCACCACTCTGTCTTGAATAGAATTACAATAATTGTATTTTGATATTGATCTTTTAATTCTTTTCTTTTTTTTTTCTTTTGCATGATTTAGGTTTGTAATAACTCTAATATGTAACAGTTTTTCATATTTCACATATTCAGCTTGTTCGTTTTCCTGCACGATTTCTTTTTCGTTACCTTTTTCCCGCATACCTGTTACTTGACTGATTCATGTTATAAAAATTATAATTAATCACAATATTATAGTTAGCAAAGTGTTTTTAGTAATATTATATGCTTAAATCTCCAAGAAATTTCGATCTATACCCGTCATATTTCTATTGCTGTATTTCATTTTCTTTCGACATTCTGTTTTCAACTATGAATTAATAATTGTAGTAGATTACTTTCTCAATAACTGTTATCAGGTAACGGCAGCTGTAGGAGATGCATATCTGAAGCAACAACAGTATGCTTTTGGTCCAGATGTACCACGGTTCCATGTGCCTGACCCTATCATACGACCTGTGATATCAGCACATCCATGCGTGTTTACTAAACGTCTGGACTCAGAGGATAAGTTTTTGATTTTTGCAACCGATGGACTCTGGGAACATCTGCCGAACAGATACGCAGCTGAGCTTGTTCGTTTCTACTCACATAAACCAGTAAGTTTTGTATTTGTCCTTGCTTAATTTTAATTTTCTTGTTATCTTTAATCTTAGACATGAAAAAATGTGTTTGGTTTTTGTTATGTATTTGACTTCAGGGAATTGCAAAGAGGCTTATAAAGGAAGCTTTAAAGCTTGCAGCTAAAAAATATGGAATTAAATATGAACAGCTTGTGAGCACACCTCAAGGGGAGAGGCGACCGATTCATGATGATATCAGCGTGATTGTTGTCTTCATAAAACATGACCAGATTGGGAAGGGACTAGCTGCACCCGAGTCGTCCATCAGGGCGTTCAGCGACATCGATGGGGGAACGAATTTTAACAGTCTCCAGCATTTGCATTATCCACCTGATCCTGCTGCTGGTCCTATTGCTGGTGCGCCCTATATATAATAAGTCTAGGGAGTACACTTGATTGGCTATTTTAGGCTAGTTTTGGAAATAATGGAATTGTTCAAGAAAATTCTATAAACATCACCACACAGGGTAGTTTTGCTGTATCCATTTGTTGCTAAGTTTGAATATTTCTTTGTGACCTTTGTTTCAAGATATTCTCACGTACGTGTTTTACTTCAAAGTTGCATACAACTAGGGTACTGTTTGTTGCAGAAACTCTGCATTGGGTTAGTATACTACCATAATAATACTTCATGTTTGAATAAGGTTGATTACATGGAGAATGGAATATCTCTTCTTTGAGAAAATTTGTTCCCAGTTCGAAAACGTATGATCTCTGCTATTTGCTGTTTTGTAGTCAAGAGTGGCCCACTCCCAACTCAGTTTTATTGCAGTTCAAAATGACATAGAAAAGGATGTTGAAGAAGATATTATTCTCGAAAGTAATCTAATTTATTAATGTTGTTTCATTTTTTAGAGTATGATCCGTGTATATTTTTTAGTAGTTATAAATCCTTATATTATCATCTGAAGAGCTGATTATGGTTTGTTGAAAAGAATTTTCAATGGATGTTACGAGTTAATTAAACACAAATTATAGTCGGTGACTTTCAGTTTTCATGTGGATCTGAGAGTGCGATATTGTTTTGATTTCTACGTGTATGCAACACTAATAATATTATCTTTATTAAGTAAAACCAATCAACTGAAGATACCTTAAGAAAATCAGTCAACTAAGAATTTTGAAATTGTTTACTAAAGTATTAATATTATATATGATAGCAATTTGAAATAAGCTTTGTTTGGTAAATTGAAGCCTAGATGTACCACGACTAGAATGCAACTTGAAAATTTAAATAAATTGCTGGATTATTAGACCTAAAGATATAATCCTTTCAATATTTGAAAATTAAAAGCAAAACTGTACTATCTAAGGATATAGTTTGGATCCACTTTGATAATAATATAGCAGTATATACTAAAAGTAAAACATATAATACTAGGTAGTTTACATACTTGTTGACAATATAGTCTGCTTCATTAAAAACCTTGCCAGAAAAAAAAACCTATGGGATAAAAAACCACGGTGAAGAAAAAAAGAGTGCAGCACATATTTATTTCTCCCTTCATGCTGACGATTATCTTTAAGTCGACGGAGACCGATCCTTTGCACCAATTGTTCAAACTTTGTAGTAGGTAGTGATTTTGTAAATAGATCTGCTAAATTTTCACTCAATCGAACTTGCAGATATCTCTCCCTTTTGAAGATCATGGGTGAAAACTTTGGCGAAATGTGCTTTGTCCTATCTCATTTGATGTATCCTTCTTTCATTTGAGCAATACATGCAGCATTGTCTTCATATATGATTGTTGGAGGTATCCTTCCGGAAGATAAACCACACATTTCTTGTACATGCTGAATCACAGACCTCAACCAGACACATTCACGACTTGCCTCATGTAATGCCAAAATCTCCGAATGGTTAGATGAAGTAGCTGATGAAGTTTGTTTCATAGATCTCCATGAAATAGTTGTGCCACCACATGTAAACAAATATCCTGTTTGTGATCGTCCGTCATGGGGGTCAGATAAGTAACCTGCTTCTGCATAACCTGTTAGTTCAACCTTAGAAATATCTGAGTAAAACAAGCTCATGTCCATTGTGCCTTTCAGATAGCGAAATATATGCTTAATTCCATTCCAATGTCTTCATGTAGGTGAAGAACTATATCTTGCCAATAGGTTAACGGCAAATGATATATCTGGTCATGTATGACAAGCTAAGTACATCAATGCCTCAATGGCACTCAGATAAGGTACTTCAGGACCAAGCAATTCTTCATCCTTTTCTTGAGGCCTAAAGGGGTCCTTTTTCTCATCAAGCGATCTCACGACCATTGGAGTGCACAGTGGATGTGATTTATCCATATAGAATCGTTTTAAAACTTTTGCTATATATGTTTCTTGATGCATTAAAACTCCATTTTTTAAATACTCTAGCTGTACTCCGAGACAAAACTTTGTTCGTCCTAAGTCTTTCATTTCAAATTCTTTCTTTAGACAACTTACAACTTCTAGGAGTTCTCTAGGAGTTCAAATGATGTTTAAATCGTCAACATAAACAGCAATGATAACAAATTCTTTGTTCGATCTTTTTATAAAGATGTAAGGGCAAGTAGAATCATTTTTGTATCATTTCCTTGACAAATATTCACTGAGCCTATTATACCACATACGCCCAGATTGCTTCAATCCGTAAAGAGACTTATTCGATTTGATAGAGTATTGTTCTCGAGAATCTGGATTACATGCTTCAGGCAAATTTAAACCTTCGGGGAGTTTCATAAAGATGTCGTTCTCAAGTGAACCATATAGTAGGCTGTAACAACATCCATCAAACGTAAATCAAGTCTTTCACGTACAGCTAAACAAACTAAGGAAAGTACTTGCATCTACCACAGGTGAATATGTCTCTTCAAAATCAATGTCAGGTCCCTGCGAAAACCCTTGAGCAACAAGCCTTGCTTTACATCTTACAATTTCTCCCTTTTCATTTCGTTTTCACACAAAAATCCATTTATACCCAACTGGCTTCACACCTTTAGGTGTACGGACTACTGGTCCGAAAACTTTACGCTTCTCGAGCGAGTTTAGTTCTATCTCAATTGCATCTTTCCACTTTAGCCAATCGTCTCTTTGTCTACATTCATTAATCGATTTTGGATCATGATCCGCTTTATCATTTATAACATTAATTACTGCATTAAATGCAAAATTATCATCAACGTTGATTTCATTTCGTTTCCATCGGATTCCATTTGTGACATAATTTATAGAGATCTCTTCATTTTCACAATTTTCAGGTACCTGATTTACTTTTGGGATAATTATGTCTATGGACTCTTCTGGAGTCTCCTCATTTTCAGTTTGACCATCTGTTTTTTTAGATCCTTTTCTTTTTCGAGAAATTTTATCTTTAGAACCGATGGGTCTGCCACGCTTTAAGCGTGTTTCAGTTTCATTTGCTACAGAAGATTGTCCAATCGGGACATCAACTTTGATTGGAGTATTGGCCGCTGGTACATATGGTTTGGTTACCCTCTTAGGGTCAGTGAATTCATTCGGTAATTGATTGGCTAAACTCTGTAGATGAATTATCCTTTGAACTTCCAGTTCACATTGTTTTGTTCTTGGATCAAGATGAGATAAGGATGATTCATTCCAACTAATGTTATTTTCGAGTGGTTTATTTTCTCCCCCTATTGTTGGGAAGAGTGATTCATCAAAATGACAATCGACAAATCGGGTTGTGAATAAGTCTCCCGTCGATGGTTCTAGATATTTAATAATTGACGGAGACTCATATCCAACATATATTCCCAACCTTCTTTGGGGTCCCATCTTTGTACGTTTTGGTGGGGCGATAGAGACATATACTGCACACCCAAAAATTCTTAGATGTGATATGTTGGGTTCTTTCCCAAAAAAAACTAATTGTAAAGGGGAAGATTCATTATAACTTGTTGGCCTGATGCAAATAAGTGTTGCAGCGTGCAATATTGCATGTCCCCAACAAGAAATTAGAAGTTTTGATTTCATTAGCATTGGCCTTGCTATTAATTTTAGGCGTTTTATAAATGACTCGGCAAGCCCGTTTTGCGTATGCACATGTGCTACTGGATGCTCAATATCAATTCCAATAGACATGCAGTAGTCGTTAAAAGCTTGAGATGTAAATTCACCAGCATTATCAAGTCGTATTTTCTTAATTGGAAAATCGGGAAAATGTGCTCTCAAACGTATTATTTGGGCAAGTAATCTTGCAAATGCTTCGTTGCGACTCGATAACAAACAGGCATGTGACCATCTAGTTGATGCATCAATTAATATCATAAAATATCTAAATGATCCACAAGGTGGATGTATCGGTCCACAAATATCGCCTTGTATGCGCTCCAAAAATGTAATAGATTCACTTCCAATTTTGGATGGTGATGGTCGAGTAATTAACTTTCCTCGGGAGCAAGCAACACATGAAAAACTATTGGATTGGAGAATTTGACGACTCATCGTCCACATGATTTCTCAATTATTCTCCGCATCATATTTGATCCAGGGTGGGGTGGCCTAACCTTTCATGCCAAATGATAAATGTATTGTTATCAGTAAGCTTTTGATTTGCAATGACATGTGTTTCAATTGCATTAATATATGTGTAGTACAAGCCAGAGGAGAATGAAGGCAATTTTTCTAATATACACTTGCCATTCGTATCTGATTTTGTGATGTGAAGGTATTCAACCGCTCCTTTATTTACTGTCTCAATATGATATCCATTTTGGCGGATATCTAATATATTGGCTTTTCCAGAACCTTAACGATATTTGTACTACCGGATATAGTTTTAACATTAGCCTAGATATTCATACTTCATTGAAAATAATAACAATATATAAGTATGACGAATTGAAATAAAAAAATCTCAATTTATTCAATAGGATGAAAAATAAAATAAAATAAAATTCAATGAAAAATTATTCAAAACATAACGTGTCAAATGTTTTCAAAAAAATATTCAACCTTAAAAAAATCAAATGTGCTAAACACTATTCTTGGCCATTCCCATCTTCAATAGAGTTGTAGGTATTCTTTCTACGACCACGACCACGTTTGAACTGCTACATTCGCTTCTGGGAATGGATTTTTCATCAAGAGTTCATTTCTTAAATCTTTTTTCACGATATTGTTGCTGTAAAAGCACATTGGATGCATGAAAAGTGGAAAATGTTTTTTTTAGCATATCCTCATCTCCAACCTTTTCTCCACATATCTGATGTTCATATTTTTCTTTCAAGTTATTCTAGAGAATAAGTGGATCTTTCATAGTAAGATATTTATTTTTTAATCCTTCATGGAGGTGGTGACGAAGGAAAATGATGGCTCTAGCCTTATCTTGATTGGATATTTGATTACCATCCTTGATGGTGTCTCCAAGGCCTTTTGTATCTAAGTGAATTTCGGCATCTAATACCCAAGGTAAATAATTTTTTCCCGTCACGTCAAGGGCCACGAACTCAAGTTTGGCAATATTCGACATATTTTGTTTAATACTAAAATAAATAAATAATAATCAGGAAAAAAGATTCCACCTCATTTATTTATTTATTTTAAAATTTACACATGATAACTATGTAAACGATAGAATAAAGTCTGAATGTTGCTACCGTATTATTATTATTATTATTTAATTGCAGCTAAAAAAACGGATTGGTGAGCTTTTAGAAATAAGTATTAAAAAAAATATATGCATAACAAGTGCCATATAATTAGGAAAAAAAACTAAGATTTGTTAGTTCAATTATTGATATAGTAAATAGATTGTTGTGCAGCCTTTCTCTTAAAAAAAGAAGAAAACGGAAACTATTTAATTCGGAAAAAAAAACGTGGATTTCACTTGGGGTTTTGATAGAAATTGAAGCATAGTATAGATGATATGGCGTAAACAAAAAAAAAATTATCTAAGAAAATTAGAAACATGCATACCACACCAAGAATTATTATGCTATGTTCATTATGAACACATCAGCAAGGAATAGGAAATTATAACGGATGAACGGATTCGGGCAGAGTCTATGTTATGAAACTAAGGAAACAAATAGAGAGAATGAGAGAATAATAGTAAGAGAGATGTTATTGCTCTTCAGATGTGTTGAAGATCTATTTATAGTCACATAAAGGAGCCTAAACAATAGCTCAGATATCAACAAACCTATCTCTAATAGAGTTTATCTCTATTTACAATAGTATACTTGATAACAACCAAATGGATATGGACAACCAACAAATATTCATAACAGTTTTCCTCTTTTTCTTTATTGATAATATAGTAAGATTTACACTGCATGTCAATGCATTGAATTATTAGCACTCAAAATTTGATAGAGAACGTAGCAAGAAAGATGTGTATATTATTCTGATAGCAATAATAATCTACGAACAAATATGTTTATATATATATACTGGTACAAGTTGACATTAACTTTTACACCGTGAATAATTTATTAATTAATAATTTTTTTTACAAAATTAACCGATAGATTAAAAGTTCTTAGATTATTTCTACAAAGTTTCACGTTGATCTCAAATCGTTTAGTATGATGACATTTCAAATTTTAAAATATTGCTAAAACAAATACATTTCAAATTTTGCTGAAAAAAAAGTTAATATGATGGCATTACTTCTATGTTTAGCATAATAAAATATTTTTCATGCATACTTGTTAACTTTTATACATTAAAAAATAACTCGTGCATCGTACGGGAATGATCGCTAGTTTCTTAGGAATTTATCACATTTCTAATCCCTCGAAGTGTATTTGTAAGATGTGGGAAGCTTGGGGATGAAGAAAAGTACCTAGGAGCAATAGGGGATTAGTGCTTAAGCGCTCGGAATGCATTCGGAGGCCGCATAAAATGTATCAGCGCTTAAGCACTAAAATGGGCGCTTAAGCGCCAGAGCACGAAGTGGAGATGTTGATCGCAGCGCTTAAGCGCGGTACATAGCCCTTAAGCGCCAAAAAAGGGACTTGAAGAGTTTGAATGGGCGCTTATCAGATGGGAGCTTAAGCGCCAGGTGTCTACGTCTTGTACTTTTATAAGTACTCTTCTTGCAGCTTGGAGAGAGAACATCCAATTTTTTAGCACTTTTACAAAGAGAAACATTGTGGAGAGAATTCTTAGGAGACTTAGGGTTTTCTTCATTATTCATTGTTGCATCTTTATCATCTTTTGTTGGTGTAATGGCCACAATGTGTGGCTAATTTATTTGAAGTTTGGATTGAATGTAATTTCTAACACTCTTTATTTCTTGAACTCTTTTCTATTTTAATTGCTTGTTTGAGTTTGATCACTTTGAACTATCTTCTTGTGATTTTATATTGATGAGAATTAGTATGAAATCTAGAGTTGAAAAAGAAACTTCAATGATATGATAATCTAGAAATAGTTAATATGTCATTGATCACCCTTGTTAGTGAGATAATCTAGAAATCTTGGTATAAGGATTTTTTTTCTAAGAAACTTGTTAATGAGATATCTTAACTTGTAAATTGTGATATTTATGCCTTGGTATCAATTCAGCTAGGTTATTAGAGATTGCTTTGAGTTTTAAGTGAGTAAAGGGAGGAGGGTAAGTGAAGTTCAATCTCAGATGTGTTAATTGCTTTGTTTAAATCCATTTTCATTAGTGTTCATTTGATGCTCTGTTTTTGTATGCAAACTTGTTTAAAACCTTTCTTAACATTAAATTTAATTTTAATGGGCATTTTGTGCTCCCTGTGAACAACAACTTTTCTTATCATTATACTTAAACATGTTAAACATTGCTAAATACTTAACACTTTTCATATAGAAAAAAAATAGTATCTTTAAAACTAGTCAAATTAACTAATATAAATCAAAGGATAATCTTAAATAAATTGAAGATATATATATAAAAAAGTTGAGTTCAAATGACACTAAGGTGTCAAAGTTGTTAAATGATATCGCGCATAATTTTTTATAAAAAATGAATTTTGTTGATCCAACCAATCAATTGAAAGTTTGTATGACGTAGATCAATTATGCAAAAATTCATACCATTTGAAAATTTGTAGGTATGTAATCTAACAAATGAAATTTACTTGTATTTTAAATAATGTATTAGACGTTCAAGCAAAACATTTCGATAACATATCAAATAGTTTTCAAATTGTATGAATTTTTGCATAGTTAATCTACATTATATAAACTTTCAATTGGTTGGATCGGCGAAATTCGCTTTTTATAAAAAGTTATGCGCAATGTCATTTAATAACTTTGACACCTTAGTGTCATTTGAACCTAATATATATATATATATATATATATATATATATATATATATTAAAAAACAATAGCTTTGAACAAACCAAATTGACTTATTTGCATATATTTATATTTATATAATAAAAAACGAAAGTTAGAATTTTGTAAAGAATTTTAAACATAGATAAGTTGATGTTAAATATAGAAGAAAACATTATCTTCGTAAATAGCCAAATTTACTAATATAAATTAAAGGATTTGAAACACAAATAATTATTTATATTTATTTTCAATAATAAAAATAAAGCTAGAATTTTATGATAAAATAAAAAATTCATTTTTATTTAATGGCAGAAAAAATTGATCATTAACTAAAATATACATATATACAAAATTTAACAAAGTCATCAATAAAGTAATTAATTTAGGATCTCTATCTATATTTTTGAGAAAACTATCATCCAAAGACAAATTAACATAAGATGTCATAAACTTCAAGATATCAATACACGATCAAGATAATTGGATCATCAAATTCTAAATTTTTTTATTATAAAATATTTTTATTTCAAAAATAATCATCAACAGTTGTCTCTTTAGAAATATTTTATCAACGAAAATGAAGTGTTAGTTTTCAAATTTTTACCATAAAAATGACTAGTTCATAATATTTTTCACATTTCCCCATCCATTTTAATTAATATTATATAATTTTTTAAATGATATTTAAAAATAAAGTATTTTTATTTTTAAATTAAATTAACGTGAAATGTCATAACATTCAATATCTCGATACACAACAAAATGTTTGGATCATCAAATTTTAAATTCTTTAACTATGAACTAGTTTCATTCCGAAAATAATCATCAACCTATCTCTTTAAAAATAATTTTATCAACGAAAACGTAGTGTCTTACACAATATTCACTCTCAAATGAAGAACTTAAATAAACATGTGCAGAAAAAACAAGGGGACTATTAAAATAGATAACTTTAGCAGTCTCTTACCAATCTACTATCTATCTTTTTTTTGATCAGCCAAACACAACTAAGAGCTTTTTCTTGTGTCATTTGAGCTGCAAGCTCTTGGTTATTATCTATTATCTATCTATCTATTATATTATATATTATATATATATTATATATATTAAAAGAGAAACAAAGGCTAGAATTGTGACACATCATAAGCTTAATTCTCTTAATTATGCCACATCATTTTTTCTTACTTGGCACACAATAGCAATAAGGCACCCACCAAACCACAATAACCTACAATGACACTATTACAATATATTCATTACACATTCATATCAAACATATTAACAATAACCAAGTTTATTAAATAGTAAAAAATTTAAATAATTAATAATATTATAAAATAGATGCACATTCAATTATTTAAATGTTCAATTTTCTATCTAATTGTACATTTTTCACAATTATATTTTATTTACGTAGTAGTTACTTTAGCCAAATTTCTTTTTTAAAAAAAACCCAGATTTATTAAATAAATATAATTAAGTTGCTCCTTAAAAAGATATGTCTAATGACATCGCTAGAACTCCTACAAAAAAGATAAAAAAAATACAATTAATAATTATTTTAAGTTATGAGCAAAATAAATTAAATTAAAGAGAATACAAGAAGTATTCAAACCCGTTTACATACGGAAGAAATAATAATACTTACAATTATTTACATTTATTTTCAATAATAAGAAAAAAAATAAAATTTTATAAAAAATTTAAAAGTTTAATTATTAATCATTCAGTTATAGAAATACCCATATTTCTAAATAGTTGTGTATTTTTCACATCTCTATTATATTTACATAGTAATTAATTTAGTCCAATTTAAATAGCTTACAATTTATTAAATAAAAAATAATATCAAACTGTTGCATAAAAGAGTAAGTCCATTGGACACCACACTTTTTATTTGGAAAAGAAAAAATTAATGAAAAGCAAAACAAATAATTAACTTCATAGCAAAACAAATTAATTGAATGAAATACAAGAGGTACTCTAACCCGTTTACATATAGAAGAAATAATACTATTTACAACTAAAACATACACAAATAATTATTTACAAAATTAGCTAATATGAATCAAAGAATTTTATACACGAATTGAATAATTATTTATACTTAATTTAAACAATAATATTACATAATAATTAATTTAGTCTAATTTAAATAGCTTACAATTTATTAAATAAAAAAATAGTATTAAACTGTTGCATAAAAGGGTAAGTCCATTGGACACCACACCTTTTATTGGGAAAAGAAAAAATTAATGAAAAGCAAAACAAATAATTAACTTCATAACAAAACAAATTAATTGAACAAAATATAATAGATACTCTAACCAATTTACATATAGAAGAAATAATACTACTTACAACTATAACATACACAAATAATTATTTACAAAATTGGCTAATATAAATAAAATAATTTTATACAAGAATTGAATTATTATTTATACTTATTTTAAACAATAATAATAAAACTCAAATTTTATAATAAATAGCAAAATGAATTAATTATTGATGATCACACTCTAAAATCTAATAAATCTTGCATACATAATCAATAATAAATATAAATAAACCCATACTTCAACAAATACTTACATAAAAAAAACATATGTTTCTGCATTCTATTTTTTTTTTTTGAAAATATCAACCAAACAAATAACATTGAATAGTATGACTTTCAAAACCTCAATGCATAACGAGATGATTGGTTCATAAAAATTTAAATTATTCACCTAAGGAATGACTTAACTCAAAAATAAAATCAAAAGTCTATTTCTTTAAAAATGATTTAACTCAATGACAATGTATTCTTTTAATTTTAAAATGCTTACAATCGTAATTAAACTCATTCCATATATACATTTTGATATTCAAAAATATATCTTATGTTAATAATATATATGTTTTCTTTTATATCTAACCATACATATGCATTCGTCTTGTATCTTTTTTTTTCTTTTACACATTTTTTCTAACTTCACGGATAGTGCATGACCAAATAAAGCTTTGAAAATATTTTATTAGACTTTTCTTTCAAAACCACTAACGTAGTAAATCGGTTCTCCAAAAGCAATTTAAGAAAGAAAAAAATACAAGCAAAGAACACATAATCCTCAAATGAACACACAATCTTAATTCAAAAGTTAAATAAAGAAATGAATGAAATGCAACATATTTCTATACAAAGTCATCTTACAAAGACAATAAATCTATATATAAAATTTAAAAGTTTAAGAATAATGATAAATTTAAAAATAACTGTAACCAACAAAGGCACAATTTCACGTTCGAAATTTCATTTCAAATTGTTATACAACAATTTTATCTTATATATTATTCACGACTTTAATTTCATAAATCATTAAAATATTTTATCAATTAATTTTTACCTTCATAACTTAAAAATGGTATAATTTATATAATAGTTTCATTTTTCATCCGCGCATCGCGCGGATAACTTTCTAGTAATATATTAAAAGGGAAGTTAAAGATAAGAAATTGACACATCACATATATTCTTTCACAACAAGTTGCCACATTATCTTTTTTACACACTTGGCACAACTTAACCACACTATAAATAAAATTTAAATACAATTTTTTTTTGAAAAAAAAATTCATTACATTTGTTAATATATATATTGTCAATTAAAAGAATGATAATTTACATAATTATACTTCTTAATATATTATTTTAAAATTTGATTATAAAAATATTTGTTTAAATTAAGAAAAAACTAATTAAATTATTAAAATAAAATATTTTATATTCAATCAACATAATTTTATATTCGATCCCCAACTCTTATAAATGTAAAAAGTCTCAGCTAGGAGGATTGTCATCGAAAGAGCCGAATAGTACTCGAAAATATTGTCACCGTACTTGCATGGTGAATACCTTGAGAAACAAAAAGAAAAAAGGAAAATTATATTACTTAATATTTAATAGTTCAATAAATTTGAGTACAATATAAATAATTACATTATTTACTATTATTATATTATATTCATTTTTATTATTCATTCGCTGGGTTAATGGTCAACTTTAGAATTTATAACATAAATTAAAACTATTACATATTTAAAATTTCAATCAAACTTTAACAGAAATATTATAATTTATTTATCATTATTTAATTTAATATATGTGTAAATAGATATTTTCTAATCTAGATTATATATGCACCACTAAATTGATATCACTTTTTATGTATTTTTTATATTTTAGAAAAAAAACTATCATCTAAAGCTAAATTGACATGAAATACCATAAAAAACTATTGTGGGTATCCAGGTTCAATTCCAGGTTATTATGAAGACATGCGATTGTAAATATCCAGATTTAATTCCAGGTTATTATACTTTTCTATATACCACAGAAAATTAATATGAAATACCATAACAGTCATGAATCCAATAATAACAAGATAGTTATATCAAAGTTTGAGTTTTCCGGCTATGTTATATCTTCATCTAAAAAATAATCAACATCTCGTATATTTCTCAATCCATCTTAAATGTTTTAATATTATATAATTTCCTAAATAGTATCTAAAAATCAAAATATTTTCTTTATTTACCTATATCTATTTTTTCAATTTAATTCATGTAATTAAATTATAATTAGTTTTATTTTTTAATGCAAAAACAAATTATCTAAATAAGAAAGAAAAGATTTTTTGGGCTTAAGTTTTTTACTATAATATTTATTTTAAATTGTTATATAACATTTTTATTTTACATAAATATTTTATGTAAATTATTCACATAATTAGAAAATTAATATTTAATTTAATAATTTTTAAACGACATAATCTATTATATGTTTCTTCTTACATCCGCGCATCGCGCCGGTCACCCTCTAGTATATATTAAAAGAAAAGCAAATGCTACAATTGTGACACATCATAAGCTTAATTCTCTTAATTATGCCACATCATCATTTTTTCTTACTTGGCACACACTAGAAATTAGGCACCCAACAAACCACAATAACCTACAATAACACTTACAATACATTCATTGCACATCTATTATCTATCTATCTATTTCTATTATATATATTAAAATTTATTAAAAAAGAAGCAAAGACTAGAATTGTGACACATCATAAGCCTAATTATTAGTGCTCCATATGATTCTGATCCAACGATTCACACTACACCTGCTTAATCCATCGGTTGTTGTAGCTTCACATGTATTTGTTATTTGTTGATAACTCTCTGTAACCGTTTTTTCCTCTTTTCTGTTATTCTGTTACTCTATAAATACAACACTACTGTATCTGATCATCTCAATGAATAATATTACGATGTTCATTCACTATGTTTCTGCAATTCTACTCATATGGTATCAGTTTCTTTAATCCTCTTAAGAGCTTCTAGCTCTCTTCGTCCATGGCTGGCGGCAACCGCAACAATGGTGGCGCCCCCACTCCACCGAATTTTCAGAATGCATCTTCTTAGAATTTTCAACCCTCTCATCCTGCTCTCGACCAACTGAGCATATACTATATTCATCCTTCTAAGAACCCATGTTCACCGATTGTTTCTTATCTCCTTTCTACCAAGAACTATCATCTTTGGGCGCGAGGTATGCGTCGTGCCTTGATTTCCAAAAATAAACTTCGATTTGTTGATGGATCGCTTCCTATGCCTTCTGATTTCGATCCTTCCTTTGAGTCATGAGAGCGATGTAATAATCTTGTCCTCTCTTGGATCTTCAATTCCGTTGAACTTGTTATTGCTCAAAACATTGAATTTCTCGACACTGCTTGAAAGCTACTGCGTGATCGCTTCTCACAAGGCGATTGCGTTCGTATCTTTGAAATTCAACAAGAATTATTATCCTTGAAGCAAGACACCAACTCTGTTACTCAATTTCTTATGCTATGCGTTGCACTTGCTTGGCTAGCCGCAATGGCAAACACTATCGTGAAGAAGATCCCATTATGAAATTCCTAAGTGGTCTCTGTTGTAAAATTTGTGTATTTCAAAAGTTTAAGTGTATCATTGGTTTTTACGGCACCGTCCAAACTTAGATTTTACCTCCACTGTCCATATTAGTGCACCGTCCACCGTCCATGTTAATCTTCTGTACAAGTTAAATACCAATCAGAGGCTACCGTCCAATCCTTGTAATTTACGTTTTACATAGGAATTAACAGGTGTCTAGCCTATATAAGAGAAGTCTCATCTCACTTCTCAGATACACCAAAATCATTCTTCTCTTCTCTCTCTAATTCGAGTTTCCCTGTCTAAACATATTATGGGTTATATTGTTATTATTTCTCGCTAGTTTCTGCATCCCGATTAATATCGAAAGAGCTTGTTATATCCTGGGGGTTTGCGGTATTAACGTCGGATAAATCCATTAGGACAGTGTGATCTCACACGTCTCAAGCTACAACTTCATTCCTCTCCTAAATTATTTCCAACAATTTTAAAGGATTTATACCTCTATATGATGTTGTGTTTGTGTGACTAATTGAGGCAGCGAAAGAGGGACACCAATATGTTTGCTTTATAGCATGAACTTCAGGTGCTTCCATTCTAACTTTCTGTGTTCATATCTTGGTCATTGAGATTTTATGCTTGTCCAATGATTCTTGTTATTATTTAAATTTATGCTGTAAAATGGATTTTACCTTTTTCATAAATGCTAGTTTAATTTGAGATAATGGTTGTGATTGGATACATGAAATTGAACTTTTATGTGGCAGAATTATGTATATTGTTAATGTCAATGCATATGTGAAATATCTGAAATGATTAGTGATTTGCTATTATTATATCAATTAATCTTAGCACTTTATCTTGTTTTATTATATGAAACTAAAGATGTAGAATGTTGATTTATGTTGTGCATGTCTCTTTACTTTTAGAGTTCAGTGTATGATTCTTTAAAAATGAATTATAATTTATTTTGAAAATTTTATTTGTTCTCCTTTCTAAACTATATTTGTTTTGTGTATCATATGAACTACTTAATATTACTAAAATTAATTACATGAATGAAAAGAAATAGTAAGTTGTTCCGAGGATTATTTTCTTGATCAAGTTTTAACTTTTGAGTAAAATGACACTTTTGACTTAATGTGCATAATTGATAATTGATCTTGTTCTTAAAGGGGATTTTCTATGCTCCTTCTTGGTCCCTTTTTTTTATGATCACTTCATTGTGGCTTACTCCCCTTAAACTTTTGCAAGTTATTTTATTTCTTAATTTTAGTCATGTGATACAGTCAGTGCTATTAACTAATATTGTTATATTATTCTTGAAATAGTAAATCAATGAAGAATTACTGAGTAATTTATTGTTTTCAACCATGAAGCCCGAGAATACCTTCATGTGTTTCTTTTTTTTTTAAGAAAAAAAGAATTGAATTTAAGAATGGGTGTTGTGTATTTTAATACTTCTTGTGTTCTTTTTTTTTTTTTTGTAACAACTAAAGGTATTAACTATGCATGTTTGCAGTAGTATATAAGCTCCTTCAAAATTTTCAAATAGTAATAATGTGATTTTCTTATTAGTAATTGAATTTAAATTGTGTGATATATGATGTTATTTGAAATATAGAATAATTTGCATTATGATTGAAATTACTATGGGAATTTTATTGAGATTGTGATCGGATTAATCTATAAATTCACTCATCCAAGAAGCTAACCCTTTTTCTACTATGTGCTTATGTTCGTGCATATTAATTTGACCCAAATTTATAATCAATATATATTATATACATTATTTATTTATGAATGTTTGAACTTGAAGGAGAAATTCAAAATATTGATTTAAATGTTGAGAAAACTTATCTACTAATCTTTCTAGTATGCTTATCCATATAGTTTTATTATCATATCAAGAATTTTATAAATAAGTATAACACACTAATCTCTTTTGTGATGGTTGAATAATGATAAGCAGCAGTAATGAGTCATTGAAATAGAGACAAGAAAGTATTGTTGTATCTCCCTGTGTTAGTGTGTTGATTTCAATCCCATAGATGAGTTTTATCTCAACAATATGATGATTGAACGTGCTTGTATAACTATGACACTTGTCAAGTTGAGTATGTATGCCTAAACATTAAATAATGATTGGAGTGGAAATTCTTTTTCTTACCGGGATATTTTGGCTTAAATAAAATATGTAGATAACATACATAGTTGTCAAGTTTAAATTGTGATAACGTGCTGCTCTATAAGAGCAATTTATGTGTTGATTGGTATGTGTGTGCACAATTTTAGTGATATTGATTCACACAACTTGTGAGTAAGGGGTTGACTTGAGTACCATCACATCGTGAATGTACTAGCGAGAAAGACTTATTGTAACTTATGAGTAAATGGAGAAATAATTATTTTGGAAAATTCATAATTAGAGAAGGAAAGTTTATTTTCATAGCCTTACTCAATTTTTAGAGTAACGAGTTTAAGATGAAAATATTTTCTTTTTCAGGAACTCATAAGTTAGAAAACTCTGGTAATGTGATATTTAATATTGAGGAGAATTCACTATATCATAGTGATGAATTAATTTGATTCAAATGAGGATAAATTCTTAAGTGAGTTTATCAATTTTTTGAAAGTGTTGTCACTCGGAAATCATCCAAGTAGACCTATATAACAACACGCTGAGATTGGCTGGCTAAGAAATTCTCTTAACAAATCATCTATGGAAGAAGAATGAGATTTCCATACTTATTTATTGTGGATGCCTAATGGCATTAATGAAGAAATAAATTTGAGAATCCGGATTTATATATCGGGATTGTCAAATGACAACAGTGAAAGAAGAAAATTATATCTTCTATGTAGTGATTGCCAAAAAGGCAAATGTGATGCAAATATTTGTAATATGTACATATACATTATAATTTTGTAAAAGTAGCTACTATGTGAGGTTAATTTAATTTGACTGTCCTCACTTAGCTAAGCTAGTGAGAAGAACACCGAGGGGAATGAGACTTATATTTAGCCATTTGAAATTAAAGGTGATGGTAATCCAACCTTTGTGATTGGAGATCCCATGAAGAAGGTTCATATGAGTAATAACAAGTCACTGGTTAATTCTGCTAGCACTTTTTATTTCGTCCCTTCCTATGGTGTGTGAAGTGCTAAATTGCATCAATGTAAGGATAAGCATAAATGCTTTTAATGATTTTCGTAGCCCTTTATGGGTAGTGTATGAGTTGCATCATACACTTGATGAAATCACCTATATGAGTGTCAAGTGGGGCCGCTTGCATGAGATTGTGGCAGAATCTCTAGAGCACTCATGAACACCGGGCGCGCGCCTGGCCTTTTCTGCGCAAAACAACTATAACAGCGAGAATTGTGGGGTGCAATAGGATTGGTAGACCTCTATCACACACTAAAGTGTCTTGGTTCATAGAGCTTGCTCCACCAATTCACTTGTGTGATAAGTTTCATCAAGGTCTGGTTCATAGTCCAAAAGACACCAGATTCGAAACTATTGTGCACATTGAGATAACCCAGAGAATACCTCATTCTAGCTGTTCAAACTTAAACTTTTAAAATATGTGCGGGATTGTTGTAAAATTTTTGTATTTCAAAAATTTAAGTGTATCATTGATTTTTACGGCACCGTTCAACTTAGATTTTACCTCCACCATCCATATTAGTGCACCGTCCACCGTCCATCGTCCAATCCTTGTAATTTTTCTAACTAATTGTACAATTTTTACAATTATATTTTATTTGAGTAGTAGTTCCTTAAGCCAATTTTTTTTTAAAAAAAAAACTCAAATTTATTAAATAAATATAATTAAGTTGCTCCCTAAAAAGATAGGTCTAATGACATCGCTGCAACTCCAACTAAAAATAAATAAAAACTACAATTAATAATTATTCAAAGTTATGAGCAAAACAAATTAAATTAAAGAGAATACAAGAAATATTCAAACACGTTTACATACTGAAAAAATAATAATATTCACAATTATAACACAAACTATTATTTTCAAGTTGGCTATAATACAAAGAGTTTTTCTAACTTGTGCAAAGATGGAAAGTTTTTGTTGAGAAAAACAAAACTTTAGTGAGATAGTGTATGACATATAATAAATACTCTGTTTTCTTTCTATATTTGATTCTTTAACCTGTGCAATATTGCACAGGTTAGAAAAACCATAATACAAATCAAAGGATTTTTAACATTATTTACATTTATTTTCAATAATAAGAATAAACATAAAATTTTATAAAAAATATAAAAGTTTAATTACACATTGATGTTAAAAGAATTAATCATTCAGTTATCGAAATACCCATATTTCTAAATAGTTATGTATTTTTCTCATCTATATTATATTTACATAGTAATTAATTTAGTCCAATTTAAATAGCTTACAATTTATTAAATAAAAAATATTATCAAATTGTTGCATAAAAGAATAAGTCCATTGGACACGACACCTTTTATTGGGAAAAGAAAAAGTTAATGAAAAGCAAAACAAATAAGGTTTTTGCTCCGGTGTTCCTTTGTGAGAAGGAACAAATTTGTTCCTCCACGTGACTCCACTTAAGTAGCGACACTTGTTATAATTTATTCATGTCATCTAATTTAATATAACTTTATAATATTGCAAACGCATCCTCTCTTTTAATAACATTTACCCTTAGTTTAAGCACAATATTTCTTAAAAAAAAATTTATCATTTTTTCTTTTAACTAATTGAAATGCAACATTCACGACTAAATTAAAATTAAATGCAAGTGATCATGAAAAAATAATTGAAGAATGGTGAAGAACAAGTATTAAAACATAATAGTGTATGATTACTTTTGATGTATTCATCCACGACACAATAATACTCTCCATCATAAAAGACAAGTATTCATTAGGAATACAATATACACAATTACTAATGCAAGTTTTGATAGGTTTTTGAGTTTAGTACTTAGATTTGTGATTTTTTTATGTTGTTTCGATGTTATTATATTTAAATTCTTCATGTTGAATTGATGTAAAATATGTTTTAGCTGTTCAAGTTTTACTATAATGTTCATAGTTATTCTTAATTGTGCTTGTTATTTTTTATAGATATTTTCTATGATGTCATCTCTATGAAGATGACAACATGCTCTCTTATCCAATCAAATAAAAAATTTGATATGAGACAATCAGAAATTCAATAAAGTTATTCTCTATTAAATCATTTAGATGTATATATTAACTTAATTTTATTTTTTAATCTAATATTTAGTTCTTATTTATGTCTGCATTTTTTTAATCAAAATATCAAATACTTAGATTTTGGTTACATTATTAAAATGTATTTGAGCTTTACTTAATTAAAAAAATAAGTTTTTATTAGCTAAAGGATAAATAAATTAATGGAAAATATTATAATAAATTAAATAAGGTAAAAATAGTATTTTGGTCCCTAAACTTTACATTAAATTTCAGCTTGGATCTCTTTTTTTTTTGTGTTCATTTTGGCTTCTTTACTTATTTTTCTTCATGTTATTTCATTAAATAGTTAATAAAAAATGTCTAAAATAGTCACTCGATGTAAGAAGAAGAAGACAATGATAAAAAAAAATATTATTATAGGCATTCTTGTTAATTATTTATCAACGAAAATTAATAGAAAATAATTATATTATATTGAAACTATAAATTAAGATTATGAAGAAAAATAAAAAGACCAATTGGTTGAACTGAAGAAAATTATAATTTATACTAATATTTACAATGTAATATATATTTTACCGTAAAATTTAATATATTAAAGAATTTTTGTGTACTAATCACATATTAGTACTAGTGTTAATTAATGTTTATGCAAAATTGAATTATATAAATATTGATAAATTTAGAATGATATATAAAAGTATAAGTTAGAAAATATTTTTTTTAAAAAAAATAAAAGCAAATGCATTAAAAAACTAAATTCATAAATATGTTGTAATAAAAATTTAATAATACATTTATAATATTATATTAAAAGGTTTTAAAATATAAATATATTTAACATATTGTAAAATATGTGTTAGTTGTCCAGTATAAAAAAAATTCATAAATATATTTATATTATTTTAATAGAAATTTTTATTACAATATATTTATGAGTTTAGTTTTTTAATGTATTCGCATTTATTTTTTTTTTAAAAATGTTATCTAACTTATAATTTTATATATCAATCTAAATTTATCAATATTTATATATTTTAATTTTGTATAAACATTATTTAACATTAGTACTAATACATGATTAGTACAGAGAAATTCTTTAATATATTAAATTTTATGGTAAAATATATATTACATTTGTAAATATTAATATAAATTATAAAATATTATCATATACTGGGTTAAACCAGTTCAACCAATGACTTATTGGTTCGACTAGTGATCTAGGACCTTGATCGAGTCCATGACCGGTATGATTTTTATAACTATATATATAAGTAACTAATAATTGAGTGTTAAGCAAATATTAGGCCGAAAAGAACATGACATAAGTAACTTATATTCCAGTCTGAAACAACCTACAAGAAAAATACATAATTAATGAACATTGTAGTAAATTCTATTTCAAAAATAATATAACGTAAATAATTCATAATTGGGTCTGAAACAAATGATAAGACTCAGAAGTAAATGATACTTGAGCATAGGGATGACAACGTAATGAGACATGTATTAGTTATTTATATGAAAATAATATTATTTAAATACATTATATTATTTAAGTGTGTTTTATCCTTGTCATATTTATAAATTACAATTTTTATGGGAATGATTTTTTTCTTTTTATGTTGTTTTATGAATTTTCACTAGAGAAAATTTACAGAATAATATTATCATATTTTTTATGGCTAAATTTATATTTTAGTCTCATAACTTTATCGCAAATTTTAATTTGGTCCTTTTATTTTTCTTCTTCATGATCTTAATTTATATTTTCAATATAACATAATTATTTTCTATTAATTTTTGTTAATAAATAGTAATAATTAACAAGAATACCCATAGTAATATTTTTTTATCATTGTCTTCTTCTTTCTCATATCAAACAACTATTTTAGACATTTTTATTAATTATTTAATAAAATAAAATGAAACAAAAATAAGTAAAGGAGTCAATATATGAGTAAAAAAAAAGAAAGAGATCAAAACTGAATTTTAATGTAAAGTTTACAGGCCAAAATATTATTTTTGCCTTATTTTATTTACTATAATATTGACCATTAATTTATTTATCCTTTAACTAATAAAAACTCATTTCTTAATTAATTATAGCTCAAATACACTTTTAATAATATAATCAAAAGCTAAGTATTTGATATTTTGATTAAAAAATGGAGACTTAAATAAAAACTAAATATTAGATTAAAAAATAAAATCAAGTTAATATCTATCAAATCTAAATATTTCAATAGAGAATATAACTTTATTGAATTTTTTATTATCTCATCAAATTTTTTATTTGATTGGATAAGAGAGGATGATATCATCTTCATATAAATGACACCATAGACACCATAGAAACACCTATCTAGCAACAACGATTAAGAATAGGCATGAACATTATAGCAAAACTTGGATAACTAACACATATTTTACATCAATTTGGCATGAAAAATTTAAAAATAACATCGAAACAACATAAAATAAAATTCATAAATGACATATTAAACCCAAAAAAGACAAAGCTTGCGATAGAATTGTGTATAATGTATTCTTAATGAATACTTATCTTTTATTATGGATAGTATTATTGTGCTACGCATGAATACATCAAAGATAAGCAATAGACTATTATGTTTTAATACTTGTTCTTCACACTTCTTCGATTATTTTTTCATGATCACTTACGTTTAATTTCAATTTTAGTCGTAAATGTTACATTTTAATTTGTTAAAAGATAAAAGATAAAGGGATTTTAAGAAATATTTTGCTTAAACTAAGGAAAAATATTATTAAAAGAGAGGATGCGTTTGCAATATTATAAAGTTATATTAAATTAGATGACGTAGATAAATTATAACAAGTGTCACGTGGAGGAACAATTTTGTTCCTTCTCACAAAAAAACACCGGAGAAATCACCAACAAATAATTAACATCATTGCAAAACAACTTAATTGAACGAAATACTTTAACCATTTTGCATATAGAAGAAATAATACTCTATAACATACACAAATAATTATTTACAAAATTGACTAATATAAATCAAAGAATTTTTTACAAGAATTGAATAATTATTTATACTTAATTTAAACAATAATAATAAAACTAAAATTTTATAATAAATAGCAAAAAGGAATTAATTATTGATGATCACACTCTAAAATCTAATAAATCTTGCACTGGTAATCCATAATAAATATATATAAACCCATACTTACAAAAACTTACATAAAAAAATACATCTGTTTCTACCTTCTATATATATATATATATTTTAAAATATCAACCAAACAAATAACATATAATAGTAAGACTTTCAAAACCTTAATGCATAACGAGATGATTGGTTTATAAAAATTTAAATGTTCACCTAAGAAATGACTTCACTCAAAAATAAAACTAAAAGTCTATTTCTTTAAAAATGATTTAACTCAATGACAAAGTATTCTTTTAATTTTAAAAGGCTTATAATCGTATTTATGTTGTTGAAACTCATTTCATATATACATTTTGATATTCAAAAATATATCTTATGTTAATAATATATATGTTCTTCTTTTATATCTGACCATACATATGCATTCATCTTGTATCTTTTTTTCTTTTACACATTTTTTTTTAACTTAGTGCACGACCAAATAAAGCTTTAATAATGATACACAATTTTACGTTCGAAATTTCATTTCAAACACTACACTACTACCTCACCGGAGACTGAACCCCTCCCTTTAAGCTCAAGAGCTTCTCCTTATGCAAATTGTTATACAACAATTTTGTCTTATATATTATTTACGACTTTAGTTTTATAAATCACTAAAATATTTTATCAATTAATGTTTACCTTAATAACTTAAAAACAGTATAATTTATATGATATTTTCATTTTTTATTGACGCATCGCGCGCATAACTTTCTAGTTACCATAACATCTCAGCTTGTGTAGAAGAAAAAGATACTAAAAAATTAGCATGGAATTCCCAAAAAGTTAAACCCTAAACAACAATTGTTTCTAATGAACTTACCATACTATGAAAACAACACCAAATAATTATTTATATTTATTTTCAATAATAAAAATAAAGCTAGAATTTTATGATAAAATAAAAAATTCATTTGTATTTAAGGGGAAAATAAACGATAAATAAGGAAAAAATATGGGAAACATGCTTTTTCTAAGGGGAACAATAAAGAAACTGAAATATAATTGTTAATTAAATATCGAAAGTTGATGATGAAGCATAAAAAAAGAAAGAGGCATCTTACTCAAACGAAAAAAGGCATAAATTGAAAATAGATCTATACAAAATAAATTTAACAAAAAATTGGGAAAATGTAGAACCTTGGCATACTTGAGTAGTCGCCTTGGTCAAGGGGAATAGTGAATGTTGAGGATGTAGTTGACGGCGGTGCATGATGACGGAGAAAAGATGAAAATACCCAAATATGAGGATTGGTTTGATCATAGAGCAAAGGTTAACGACGACGGAGATGGACACTACTCTAATGATGGTGGAAGCTGGTGGTTTGATAGGTGGTGATTGGAGAGATGGAGAGGAAGATATCAGAGTTTCGTGAAACTTGAAACAGAGGTTGCATCAATGGTTTAGAAGAGGTCACGTGAGATTTTAAATGGGCATTTTAATCTCAACAATTAGTTTTAATCTAGGGGTTGAAAATAGACCCTCTCATTCTCACATAAAAAGCATCACTCTCATAAGATATATATATAAATTATGAACGGTTATAAAAATATCTTTAATGGTAGGATCTTATACGAGGTGTTTATAAAATATTTTGATGGATTTCATTTATATATATTACTTTTTTAATTTAAGCATTTCTTATATTCAAATATAAGTTCTTAAATAAACACTCTGTATAGGTCCTGCATGCACAGTACCATACAATTCTAATTATTTGACCCCACTCCTCGACTAAGATCTAAGTACTTAAATTAGTAATTTTGCTAAGTAAACCTCATGTCAGATCAGCAAACTCTAATGCTGCTGGAATGCTTAAATGATAAGAACTCATTTAAGCATTTTCATTGAAGATAGTGTAACTTATTGTATTTTAGGATAATTATGAGTGGTTTCAAGTCTTTAATGACTTTCTTAATTTTTGTGTAAGAGTCTAAAACGACAGTTATATTCAAACAAATGATAAATTTTTTTACCAAAAATGCCTTTTATCCCAAGACTACTTCTTTTTAGTCAAAAGAAAATTAAATGAAATGGGTAGAAAGAAAGTCAAGTGAAGAAACAATTAATAAGATGGATAGAAAGAAAATATAATATTAATTAGTCCAATAATTTAGAGGCTAATTTAGAAAAACTAATATATATTCTAGACATATTTAATTATTTTAATAATCTTAACTATTTTTTTTAATTTATATAAATTAGTTAGAAATGCTATAAAAAAGGATGAGATAGTATTTCTCATGAATTAATATGCAATTTATCACAACTTAACAAAAGAAGATTATATGGCAAAATTTATCAAGTTTGCAAATGAAGAATGATACACTTTGAATGGATTGACTTATCTATTATTTACAAAGGTCACCGGAAAAAAAAGATTATATTTGCCTCCCTTTTAATTTTTATTTTAATCCATATAAAATTATTTATTTTGTTAGTTCTGACTTGTGCTAATTTTTACTAGTAGGTCTCTATAATATGTCTCGCAAGTAATGGCGTTCATCTTTCTTAATATGATTTTTTTAACCTGTGCAATATTGCGCATAATAAAAAACTAAAGAAGGAAGGTTTTTATAGGAAAAATCAAAACTTTAATAAAATTATGTACAATATACAATAAATACTGTGTTTTTTTTCTCTTTTTTAGTTTCGTGCAATATTGCACAGGTTAGAAAAACTCTGGTTAATAATAGTTATTATATGGTAGCGTTTGGTAACGATACAGAACATAACAAGATGGAACGGAACAGAACTGTGTACTGTGTTTGATGACCATCGAATAGAACAGGATCATAAGTATTATTTTGTATTAAAATATAGAAAATATTTTTTGTAATACATATAAAATTTTACTTTACTTCATAGAAAGTATAGAATTAATAGAAAAATAAAATAGTATATTTTTTCTAATTTCTTTTTTTAAAAAACTATTGAGTATAACTAAATAGTAATTTTAAAATATATTAATTTTGTATTAATATTTTATTAAAAAATAAATTATTAAATACAAATTTCTCTCAATAAATATAATTATTAAATATATTTTAAAATATTAATTATGTTAAATATATTTTTTATGTAAATTTAAAAAAAATTAAAAATTTTTTGTAAAAAAAAAAAATAATATAAAGTTTAAGAAATTTAAATATATATTATTTTGTTTATGACTCTATGAAAATAATGATAATTCTTCTGGTGTGTTGTGTTCTGTTATCTTTCGTTATATTTCACCATTTTCAATGAACCAATTTGTCCTCTTTATTTGTCTCTGTTTTATTCCGTGTGATGTACCAAACAGAGAACTGGCATAATGTCTTATTCTGTTTTGTTCAAATACGTCTATCAAACGCTACTTATATCTTATAAGTAACGTTGTTCATCTTTGTTAACGGAAGTCGGTGCTAGCCTTAAGTTGTTGGTCTCTATACATGTTGTATTAACAATTTCTTTTACTCCTTATATTTTTAGTATCCACACGTGTATTTGTTTTTCGTGTTAGTTGTTATATGTATATTTGCTTTTCATATATATGTATATTTGTTTCCAAACCTCCGGGGTACATCACAATTTTTTATTCTTAAAAAATAATAACATCTAACAAGCCAACTCGGACATAGATCAACGATGGATTATGGATACACGGCTGGGACCAAAAAAACAAATTGGAACAGATTCAGGGATTAAAAAGAAAATGTTTTTTTTAATAAAGACTAACATAGAAAAAGGAGATATGTATAAGACCGAATGATTAATTTACGTAAACTTAACCGTTGATTTCTGTATTTTTTTATTTTTTTTTATCTCAACAAGGAACTCAGTTCCAATCTTTTTCTTCAATCAAGAACACTCGTTTCCCATCTCTAATCTTGATAATTAGTTACAATTTCACCAAAGTCTTTTCCCGCTCAAACAATTACGGTTACAGTTGCAAAACTTTTTATAAATTGCCAAGGTACCCTTAAGCACTTGGAGTTTTCAAAACACAGAGCGAGAACCATTCAATCATTTCCAAAGAGTAATCGTTAAGTAGCTAGAAGAATTCATCGAAAACTAACGCAAGATGCCTTCTTTCACAAGAAAAATCGGAGATTTCATATACCCTTTGAGGCAAGTTTTGGGAATGATCCACGACGAAAACGCAAGAGACCGTCTGATGTGGAGCTACGACCTCGGGAGTCATTCCCGAGGCGAATTCTCCTTTGCGACGGTTCAGGCAAACGCCGTTATGGAAGATTACGGCCAAATCGAAACCGGCGATGACGCCATCTTCTTCGGAGTTTACGACGGCCATAACGGTCACCTTGCCGCTCAATACATCAACGATCGCCTCTTTGATCATCTACTCAGTATTCTTCTTCTTCACTTTTTCTTAATTTGTAATTGTGTTATTTTTTTCTTTTCTTTTCTTATTGATTATTTTAATTTCTTGTTATGCTTTTAATTAACAGGTTCTGCTCGTCAGTTCCGTGAGGTTAATTCGGTTGTTGTGCTGAGTGCCATTGATAATACAGAAACCGGGTTTCAGCAAGTTGTTGAGCAAAGATTTAGTGAAACAAACCGGATGATCGCGGCGACGGGTTCGTGTTGTTTGATTAGTTTAATTTGGAGAGGGACAATGTTTGTGGCCAATCTTGGAAATTCTCGCGCTGTGCTTTGTTATTCTGAGGAGAGTATTGAAGGAACTGAAAACATTGTTCATCATCAGGTGACAAATGTGCACAGTGCTAATAGACTAGAGATTAGGGAATATCTTCTACAAAAGTTCACCAATGTTCGAAATATTGTGCGTAGGAATAGACAAGGAGTTTGGTGTGTTAAAGGAGTGCAAGAGGTTTTTCTTTCTTTTTCCATTCTCTTTCTCTCTTCAGTGATCTTTGTAGGATTTAATTGATTTTCTTTTGTTTCTTTCTGCATAATATGTTCTAATATGTATGTTTTCTCTAACAAGGTGTTCTTACTGCTTTCGTGTGCTTGAATTTTCCCCTCGGATTTAATTGATATTTTTTTTTTCTGGTTATTATCTTAAAGAATGCACAATAGTTTTTGATCATGTAGACTTCATATAATTTGTGAATACTGAATAGTACAATTCTAGTAGGAAAACCGCAAAATATGACATGCATATACATGTTCTAATCTTTTTTAAAAACTCTTTTTGTGGTTTAGCAAGTATTTGTATACTATTAAGCTTTTCTAGCAAGGTGTCTTTACTGTTACATTCAATATTCAATCTGTGCTAGCCATGTTGAACTGCTGCTTTTCATTTTCTCTGCAATTAACTTCTCAAACATTTAATTACTGACTTGAACTGCTAAATCAGGTAACTAAATCAATAGGAGACGTATATTTGAAGTTACAAGGTTATGCTTTTCCTTCAAGTTACACAGACTTGCACGTGCCTGATCCCATTAGACGACCTTTGATAGAAGCAGATCCAGAAATATTCACACGACAACTAGAACCACACTTGAAATTCATAATTTTCGCATCAAATGGACTATGGAAACACCTAACGAACGAGGAAGTAGTTGAGATTGTTCGTAACAATCGGCGAAAGGTATGTTTTTCGTACCCTCCTTCCTTTTCTCTTTATTTATTTATTTTTCTATTCTGATGCGTTCTCATGCTGTGCTTGCTGGGTTTTCATGACTCCAGGGAATCGCGAAAAGAATTATAAAGGAGGCTGTAAGGAGGGTAGCTGGCGAAAGGAACATCGAATACAGAAAGCTTGTGATGACTGAAAAGGGGGAAAGGCTAAGGTATCATGATGATATGTCTGTGATTGTTGTGTACTTTGACCATGTAGAAAACCCAACTAATGTAAAAGAGTTGTCCATTAAACCCCACACTGGACGTAGACGAAGATCAAAATTCAACAGTATCCGGGATTTATAGAAGTAATTAATACAAGGATTATTGATTCTGGAAGCTACTGTAAATAAACTTGATTGGGGCTTTGCCTAGCTTTGGAAATAGAAATAGAAATTGAAAAAGAAATGGAAGCATTACAAACAATTTTGCTGTATCCAACTCAATCCTAGCTCTGTTGAAAGTGAAAGCCATTATTTTGTGATAATTTTCTTCTGAACACGCTATCTGAAAAGAGTGGGTACTTGTGTTACAACTTGCAAGATACTCCTAATAAAAGCAGTATATCTTATGGTCTATCTCTCTTTGCCCTTTAGGTTTCTAATTTCTATCAAAGGTTTTATTTATTGCTGAAACTACTGCATACATAGTACACCATGGTTTTACCCAGGTGGAGCTCTCACATGGAATACGCACCGTAGAGAAAACATCGATTATCAAGATGAAAGATTGGGCAGTAATTGACAATGACATTTTCGTTGCTGGGAATTATAAATCAAGCTCATACCATTATGTTAATTAGAATACTTTATACTTTATGAAAAGAATTGTGATTCAACCAAAACCAAAACAGTAACAATACACATTTCTTCTACAACAAAATAGAGCAAAAAAAAAAAAAAAAAAAGAATCTTACATATCTTGCTAGCCCTCATGCTCTTATCAAAACATACCAAGAAAGGAAAACACAGAAACCTGATAAAAGAAATGGAAAAGGATAGGAAACGGAAATTTCTTAACGGTATTTCTGTAGTACGAAGTAAATATTGTCATTTGCCAGGTCCAGCTCTCATTCTCCAAGATTGTAACTTAGAAGCATTTCCTGTGTACGATCGATGGCCCAGATTCGTCATACTCTGCCTTTGCGATCCACATCTGCCATGAAAAAGAAAACATATCAACAATAAGCACATTAACTGAACCTCAGTAAAGTACACTTGTTACTTTCAGTTGTTGCTTGGACTTCAGCACTTACTGCACTCTGCCAAGCACCACAACCAAAAACTAGGGAAGAATAAATTTTGGACTAGTCTGATTCCCTTTGTCTATCTAAGGATCATATTTGATGTTTCCTACTATTTTGTAACATATAATTGTTGGAAATTCCTAATTTATTTGAGGCATTATCATTTTAAATTCCAACAACTTAATACATAATGAAATTATTGTCATGCATTTTACCTGTTGGAAGGTGCTGAGGGATGCCAAAATGGAGCCTCCAATCCAGACACTGTACTTCCTCTCTGGTGGTGCTACAACCTTAATTTTCATGCTACTTGGTGCCAATGCTGTTATCTCCTTGCTCATCCTATCAGCGATGCCAGGGAACATTGTGGAACCACCACTCAAAACAATGTTACCATAGAGATCCTTTCTGATGTCGACATCACACTTCATGATTGAGTTATATGTTGTCTCATGGATACCAGGAGATTCCATTCCAATCATGGATGGCTGGAAGAGAACTTCAGGGCAGCGGAATCTTTCAGCGCCAATCGTGATCACCTGTCCGTCAGGGAGCTCATAGCTCTTCTCAACAGCAGAGCTGGTCTTAGCAGTCTCCAACTCCTGCTCATAATCAAGAGCAATGTAGGCTAGCTTTTCCTTCATGTCCCTCACAATTTCACGCTCTGCAGAAGTGGTGAAAGAGTATCCACGCTCTGTCAAGATTTTCATCAGTGCGTCGGTGAGATCGCGCCCTGCAAGGTCCAAACGCAGGATTGCATGTGGAAGAGCATAGCCTTCATAGATAGGAACAGTGTGACTCACACCATCTCCAGAGTCCAGAACGATACCTACACCACCATAGAAAACATATCAACAATTTTTCAATGTCAGATCTCATTAAGCATTTCATAATATTCATAATATAACATAAATAACTTTGGGTACATACATAACATAACAAGCATCTAATACTTGCACGGATGCAGATATGAGTGAATAGTATGATAAAAACACTAACATGTTTTAAAAATTGGAATATAGCAATATGTATTCAGTAACATGAAAATAATAGCAAGACCCACCATTATTTAGGTAGGACTATCTATCATTATATTGTCTTGTGTTGTCTACCCCATAACATGATAAATATGACCAAAAGGAATATGACACGATCAGATATTCAGATCCCAAGTTTATATATATATATAGTACTAAATGTTTCATAAACCTTAAGAATCTTAATTAAAATAACAATATTAAAAAAAATAGTAGTAGAAATCCTCAAAGTCAGAGAAACAAACACTATGAAAATAAAAAGTACTATTATGTAATTTAAAAATATGCCAAGAAGACAGAGACAGCAGCATTTTTTTAATGCATAAGGATCCAACATATCATTACGTCAATTTTTAAGAGGATCAGAATTCAAAACATAAAGATCATATTATTTAAATGAAACCACCCAAAATGAAGGGGGGGGCTGAGATCGAAGGCTTATTACCAGTTGTACGGCCACTGGCATAAAGGGAGAGCACGGCCTGAATGGCAACATACATAGCAGGAGTGTTGAAGGTCTCAAACATGATCTGTGTCATTTTCTCACGATTGGCCTTTGGGTTAAGGGGTGCCTCTGTGAGAAGAACAGGGTGTTCCTCCGGAGCCACACGGAGCTCATTGTAGAAAGTGTGATGCCAGATCTTTTCCATGTCATCCCAATTGCTCACAATTCCATGCTCAATTGGGTATTTGAGAGTCAAAATACCTCTCTTCGACTGAGCTTCATCACCAACATATGCATCTTTCTGTCCCATCCCAACCATCACCCCTGTGTGACGTGGACGTCCCACAATGCTAGGAAACACAGCCCTCGGTGCATCATCTCCAGCAAAACCAGCCTACCACAAAAATCACAACATATCATTGCATTATAATAACAGATCCCGAAGATCAAAATCAAAAGTTTCATCTCATCAATTCAGAGCATGTTTGGATTTTAGCTGAACCAACTAAACTAACTTTCATTTCCATGCAACCATTTAAGTTACCAGATTAAAGTGAGTTGACACAAAGAACAGAAAAAGGGCTCCAAATTAGGGTTGAGCCAACATATCAGATTCTTTTAACGTGCCAGACACCACGTTAAAGGATCTGGACGATGAAGCACTGACTCCAGCAATATCACAACCCTACACCGACCGAGTAAGAAACAGAAAAAAATAAAGTAAAAAAATTAAAAGGTCCAGATTCATCTGAATCGGGATAGGACCCAGATCCGTCGTTATCAAATGAAATTAGTCAAATGGGCTCAAACAAAATAAACAAAGGACTTCAAACTAGGGTTAAGCCAATTTAACAGATTCATGCAGATGAGCAAACTTATGTCTGATGAACAGAAATCGAAACAAATTCACATACCTTGACCATTCCGGTTCCATTATCGCAAACGAGAGGTTGAATATCCTCAGCATCTGCCATTTTAAGTTACTGATTGCTGCACAAAGACACCGAATTCGAAGAAAAGAATGACAATTAAAAAAAACTAGGACGCTAGATCTGAGAAACGCGATTAAAGAATTTAATGGAAAGTAATTGAGGAATTGATGAATGAGATTGAAGGAGAAGAATAAAGTGATGTGAGAGAAGAAGAAGAAGAAGAGAGAATGTGTGTACCTGCGAAATGAAGGAATGTTTTTGTGTGAGGACGCGTGTGTGCGAGCGAGTGTGTGTTGTGAGTTTGTGTGTGTGGCTGAGCTTATAGTTAGAGGCTTCACACGTACCTGTGGTTTAGAAAAGAAAAGGGTGTGGCAAATGAAATGAAATTCGCCTCAAATGAAACGCAAATTGCTTTTGATTCAATCCTGACCGTCCGTTCCGAATATCTCATCCACGGGCCACATTTGTTGTTGGAAATAGCTGGCACTTGTTCCCTTTTCTAGCTTTCCAGTTCCACCCCCATGATTTCTCCAAACCCCTCACTCCTTTTATTGCCTAAATATTATTGTTGATTATTGAATTTTCTTTTATAATTATTGATTTTTGATTGATTATATATTGATCTTTCTTTTTTCAAATTATTGATTGTTTATTTATTCGTATTTGGCAGTTTCCCTCTACAACTTTTTGATTTAGGTCGGTAGGTCGGTGCACCTCCTATGTAATTGTGTCATGTATTTTACTGGTTAGTTATTTTGTTGATAGGAAAACATAATAATTAGATATTGAATTTAGATATTCACGCATTTGTGTTTTTATGTGTTTATTAATTAAATTATATGGTCAGAATTTTTATTGGTTAATTGATATCAAAGATCACATAATCTTCATTTTTAATAAAGAGTATAAATATTAAATGATTAAAGTTATCTGTTATTATGAAAAATCTTAATTAAATAATGAAAAAAATAATTACTATTGATTGCGTTCAGCAGCTCTCATGTGTTTTTTTTCATGTGTTTTCTCTCTTTAATCGAATTCTTTTATTAAGAATACTTTATTTTGATAATTTAGTACCTATACTCTTTATCTAATATAAAAAAATATTTGATTGAAAATATTAATTAGCAAGTGAACATTATTAATTTGGTTCACCTTTGATTTTTTTAACATATTTCGTTAAATGTCCCATATTTCAAAATATTTGGTTTCAGCGTATGGGATTTTAGAGTAAAGGTAAAACTCTACACCTTGAAAGAATTAGTTTTCAGTTATCGATAGAATGATGTCCTTAGTACATGAAAAAAATACGTGATTTCATCTTTTGGGTTTTTTTGCAAAAAAAAAAAATATGTTTAAACAAAAGTTGAACTGAACATGTAATGTTTTTAGCATGTTAAGTATTTATATTTATATTTATATTTATATTTATATTTATATTTATTACTTTAAAACATGTCAAAAATACTTTAAGCATATTAATAACTCTTTTCTAGTCCAAATTATTGATTGAAAATCTTATCTTTAAGAGCAAATATTGTTTGACCTTTACAAATGTTATTAATGTGATTGCTTAATCATAACAATTAATTTTTTTAAGTACAAATTATGAAATCGCCATTAATTGAACACTTGCTGAGAAAATAAAAATGTTTTTTTATTATCAAATATATCAAATAGCTGAAAAAATGTTATTTTAAGTAATTAAGTGTATTGTTCTATTAACCTTCTTTATTCCCAAAATTAATTTTAGAGGAGAATCTTAAAAAGAGCATATATTAGGAGGATAAGTCTTTTTATACCAAAGATCAATCTTTTATCCTAACTAGTAATAAGATGTGAAGATATTCCGGGAAACCAAAAACTAATTTTAAATTATAACAACAAAGTGAGGCACAACTAGTAGGCAATTGTGTCCTTTAATTAGTCATACTTACAGGGTTTTGAATCATAATTATGAGTATAGAAAAATATTTGTTGAGAGAGATTGCGTATATTTACGTGTTCTCTTCATTTCGAAAGAATTAGTCTTTAATTATTGATTGTGATATATTTAAGGTCAATCCAACTAATTTTGAGGGCTTAAAACAAATTTTTGTAGCGAGACTTTTTTTAAATGATAAACAATAAATATTCTAAAATTATTAGTATTACTCTATAAATAACATATATATTTTATTTAAGAAAAAGAGATATTTTATACAAAAAGCAACTTTTTAGGCCATTAAATGTTTTATTATTTTTTAAAGGGTAAATTGTAATAATTCCCCTTGAGATTTGGGGAAATTGCATTTCACCCTAAATTTCATCAAAATTAGCACTCCACCCCATTTTGGTAAGTTAACTGATATTTTTGGCCCGTCAATCTATCACATAAGTATTAAAAATAATTTTTAATGTTAATGGAGGGTCCAGAACTTGCATACGTGACAAACTCGTATGACAGAAACATTAGCAGTATAGCAATTAACTAACATTTTTGCCTCGCCAATTTGCTACATCAGCCTTAAAAATAGTTTTTAAAGTTAATAAATGGACATCTTTGTAGATGTGCCCGATGGGAACGACAGAAACGTTAGCTAGGTGAACAATCAACAGTCAACGGTTAAAGAAAATTGGGTGAAGTGCTAATTTTTGTGAAGTTTGGAGTAAAGTGCAATTTTCCCAAACTTCAAAGGGAATTATTGCAATTTACTCTTTTTTAAAATAAAAATATATAGAAGTAGAACTAAATATATTAATAATATGTATATATTTTGGGAGCTTAAAATCTGAGTTTGGACTACCTTACCCTCCATGGGTATACTCTTAATGCACAATAAAAGAAATCTAGTAAAACAAATTGCCTTAAATTGATATTGATTTTTCAAAGTAGAAAAGTTATGCTATTTGTGCCTTTAATGAACTCGTGCTCGTTTATGTTATTAAATTCTGTGTGCCTTATTGTAAAGTATTAGTAGTAATCTGATTTCTGCGATTAACAAATCCAATTCAAATACATTTTTGTGTGTGCTATGCATATGCATACTTGATCAAAGATTAGATGTATTTATCATAAAATTCTACAAAGAAAACGAGTGTGGGAAATTTGTCAAAAAATCCTGCCTTTCAGTACTAAAAATAATAATTTATCAAGCATGCATGCTTTTGAAATTTCAACTTCGTCGTCTTCGCTTAGCATTTGAGGTTCCATTCCAAGGTATTTTAAACTACTACTGTAACAAGTAATTTGCTCTTTTCAGTCTTTTGTGACACCTTACGGGATGTTATTTCGTGGCTAGAGAATAGACAAGTAAAACTTCAATTAAGGGACGATTTTCACCTTTCAAATTTCAATACATGTAAGTGAATATTGGCTTTTCTTTTTTATAAAAAAAATTAAGTTAATTATTTAATTCTTATAAGTATTTTTCGCTTTCATTTTAGTCCCTATGTAAAAACATTCTTTCTAGTCCATATTAGTGTTTTTAATCCTTCCATTATCTTATCGTTATTGCTAAAATGAAAAGACAAATATAAGGACTAAACCGAAAAATAAATACATGCACAAGAACTAAAACAAAAACAAGTACATGTATAAGGATTAAAATGAAAAACAAATGCATATATAGCGATTAAAACGAAAAATAAATAAATGTATAGAGATTAATTAATTTTCATGTCAGCAGTCTTGTGTCCGTCGTTAATTGGCTCACAGAGGTTTCGTTAATCACATATAATGAAGTTAGCACCATTAGTATTGAAATTGACTACATAGACCAATCAGAAAATGACAGACATATATAGGGACTAAAAAATATTTTTTACGTATAAAGACAAACAAAAATAAAAAACATGAACTAAATAATTATTTTTTTTAAAAAAAAAACTCTATCTTTTTGTGCTACTTACTATAATACTACTTCCGGTCTTTTTTATAAGAAATATTGAACATATTTTACACATATCAATAAAACATAATAAATGTTGTTCTTTTCAATTAATGATATGAGAAAATTACTAAAATATTCATGTAGTTAATGCATTCACTTGTATGAAAAATTGTAAGTGTTCATAATAAATTGAGAATAACAAAATATTTTTACCATTTCTAAACAATTAATACGCCTAAAAAACTCACAAAATCTCTTATAAAAAGAAAAAAAAAATTCTCTTTTCGTCTCTTATATAAAATAAGGAGTTTTCTATCCTGTGCACCAGTTAAAAAACTCAATATAAAAAATAAATACAGTATTAACTAGATGTCAAACCAAATTTTATTAACTTTTTGTTTTTTCTAACACTAAATTTCTAACTTTAATTTCTTAAGCAGTATAAATCATAAAATAAAAATTCGAAGGTAGTATACAGTAAAACCGAGCTGGACATAAATGAAATTATAATAAGTATGATTATGATATGATGAAAAAGGAGGGGTAATTTAGGTAAAGAAGAGGCCCTACCAGAAAAGTTAAGGAGGAGTACTATTACATGATTTGGAAGATGAAGCTTTAATTTTCTTCATCTTTGGGTGTGTAATTTTCACTCCAACTTTTTAAGAGGATGTGGGGGCAATGATACATGGGACGGTGCAAAAAGCGACGAGGGACATAACCCTTACCAACTCAGCATTTCAGTTTGCAACTGTCCAGAGATCATGTCGGGGTGTCTTTTGCTTCCTGCGCTCGCTTCCACTCATACTCCTCCTTCCCTTTTCGTCCCTACCGTTGGATACTTACTTCCTTTCACCGCTTCAATTTCCCTCTATCATCCAACGGTTCCTATGCCTCCTTCTCGCTACTTGTAACTTACCGGCCCGCCAGTTACCGAGCAAACACACAACGTGCTTTCCCCGCCCCTATTGGTTTGGTTAGGTTAGTTCTAACTTCTTACATGGCTCCTTGCACCTTCTCGAATTAATGACTGTTACACTATTACTGCTTGGTTACGTTACACAGTACACACCTTTTGGTAAGTATAAAATGTTATTATAGTTAATTAATCTTATAAGAATTAATTAAGTATGCGTGGACTATGTGATTTTACTTATATATTTTTTTTTATGTAGCTTTTCTCTTTATTTTCATTTGAGTTTGCGATTTATCTTTATTTTCGTTCGAGTCTGGAACTTCGAAAACTATAATTTGTTTCAGAAAAATTCTAGCTTCCATCTTCGTAGTATACAATTCCCCGCCAATCTTAGAAACTAAATACAAATTCTAGTTTCTGTATTTGTTATTCATGTCTTTATTGAAACCACATAAATTAGAATTTGTTTTAAACAAATTATAGTTTCTATTTCTATAATTGTTGCTTAGCTTCATGCTTTTTCTTCTAGACAAAAACTAGAATCCGTCATCTCCAAATTCTAGTTTCCTTTTCCTTTCAAATTCTTGTTTGTGTTTAGTTTCAAAATCCTTATTTTCAAATAATTGTAGTAATAATATAAATATTATTACTATGATTTTAGTGAATATTATCAATTATAAATGTTGTTGTTTTTTATTATATACTTTTAATTTTTTTCTTTTGAAATCCTAGTTTCCTTTTATGTTCAAATTCTAGTTTATGTAAGTTCTAATTCTAGTGTCTGTTTCTATTCAAATTTTAGTTTCTATTTCACATCAATTCTAGTTTTCGTTTATGTTCAAATTCTAAAACTTTATTTAATTGATTATAATTTATTGTTATGCAGTCATGACTAGCTAAAATGCTCTGACAGCTTCCACACCTAGATTGCATCAAGGGAGAATGAGGGACTAGCAGTGGAAGCAAGTAGAGGTAGTGGCCGAGGGCGAGGTCGATGCGAAAGTCGAGGCAAGATGGAGCCTGATGCTGCCATGGCTGTTTAGGCTGAGCTAGAGGTACTTGATGAGTCAGCGTATGAGTTAGATGATGAGTCACGTGATGACATACCTGAGGCTCCACTACAACTGTAGCCTGGAGCTTTTGGTGGAGGTCCAATTGATACTTCCTTACTATCTAGCTATTGGACTCAAGTATCAAAAGAGCTTGTGTAAACAGGCAACTAAAGTTGGGGATCACTTCGTAGCTGCACTAGCCTATTTACTATATATTATCAGCACGACAATGTTTCTAAACAAGTCATGGACGGATATGAATATTAAATACCTCACTTATTTCAAGGACTTGGATCATTATGTGTGGGGTACAACGATGTTTACTTGTTTGTATGGCGCGCTCACCATTACTAGTGGTCACAGGATGCATGAAGTAAATGAATATATGGAGCTACTATAGGTATATTGAATTTTAAAATATGTTTAATTTATCATTGTTATTGAGAATTGTTACTTATCATTGTTACTTATAAATTTCAGGCTTGGATATTTGAACATTTCCCTGGGATTGGGAAACGTACAGAGAGGGCAAGTTATGTGGCTGGACAACCCGTTAGTGGGAGACTTAGACCTACCAGGGACAGGACTACAACGACCTTTGCAAGATTTGATGCAGAGTCTGACACTTGAACAGGTTATATGGACTCATCCGTCATCATTTCCAATTTCATCGGAGGCACTGATTTCGAGTTGCATCCGTTTGGGGAGCTTCGTTTGTTTATACCTTCTTGAGCATGTTCTTCACCATTCCGGCCATGTTCAAAGCATCCCACCCTTCCCGCTTGCAGATGTACCCCAGAGCAAGTTGATGGTGAGTGGAAGGATTAGGAAACTCATATACTTGACGAGGAGCGTCTTGGACCGAACACAACTACACCTGGCCAGTGTGTTTATGGGTATATGCAGTGGTTTCTAACAATCTCATATCCATACTTGTTGTCGTCTACTTACCAGAGGAGGGCTAGAAAGCACTTGCCTCCAACACATATCTTGAAACTTAGTGAGAGGGTGGTTGACTTGTGTTTTGATGGGCAAGAAAGAGAAAAGAACAAAAAAAAAATTTTTACCAAAAGAAAAAGAATGCATTCTTTTGAATTTTTTTAAGAGTTTTTATTAATGGGTTGGATATATACTAGAAGAATAAAAGATGAAGAGATTATGTTAGTGTGAGGTTGGTGAGGTGAGGGTATGTTGTGTTTTTGTTGGGAAAAGATGAAGAGTGTGTAAAGGTGAAGGGGTGAGTGTGGCAGCTTTCTGTAGAGCTATCAAAACGGGCTACCCAACTTTATTTGAATTGGCCTATTCGTATAGCGGGATTTTGCGGTTCGAGCTAAAGACGACCAACTATATTCAATCTCTCATTTTAAAAGTCCAATCCAGTCCTATGCGGGATTGGACTTTTGTAGGTAACCAATATTTTTTCGTCATTAAAAAAATTGCTTGCCATTCCTTTCATTAAATATTTTATTTAATTTTTATAAGTCTCAAATTACATTTTAGTTTTATTTTGTTGTTGAATGAAAACAAAAACAAGAACAGCATATAATTCCTATGGTTTCTACAAAGTTTCCCTTGTCATATAACCATTTACACCGCGAAACAATTAATTTAGCAACGGTAAAAAGTACCAAAGCAAAAATAGAAAAAAGAAACTGATTTGCTAAATCTAACTTTGTTAGAGCAACATTGAAATTCTTAAACTAGTATTGTACATGCATACAGAAAAAAGAGGTTATAGGGGAGCTAGAGAGTAAAAAATGCAAACCCACAATGACGGTGACGAAGAGGCAACAATGGTGACGAACGAACGTGAGCGTGGCAGAGTGAGGCGTGAGGCTGAGAGCGTCAATTACTCAATGCTCAGTGAGATTAAGATTTGAGACTTTGAATGAGTCTTTGAGACTGAGACAATGAGAGAAACAAAGTCTGGTTTCTAATTTTGATCTAGTTTTAATATTTTTTTTAAATGATTTAAGCATTTTTTAATGATTTAAGATTTCTTTTTGTCAATTAGAATTTGTAAAAGTCATAGTGATAGTCGGCAAGAATTGGGTTGGACGATTGGTATCTTTTTTTTTGGGTTTTTATTAGATTTGGACTAACACATTTTTTAAAAAAACTAAATGGATGGGTAGCTTAAACTCGATGGGTATTTTGAGCCCGACTCCATTTTTACGGGCTTTTTTCGGTTCGGGCTAAAAAAATCTAGCTTTATTCAATCTTGTATTTTTTATATTCAAACTCTCCCATTTTATTGACTTATTCTGGTTGGCCTGTTGCCAGCTCTAGCTTTGTCTGGTGTGTTATGAGATCGTCAAAAATTAGAGTAAAGGAGATGAAGATAATTGAATGAAAGTTGGAAGGGGGAAGAGAATGACTAAGAGAGAGAGGGATTAGAGAAAGAGAATTATGAAAAAGAATGAAAAGGGAAAGAGTGATGAGAGTTGCACTTGGGATGTGCGGTGTGTGTTAGTGTTGTGTGAAAATGAGGTAATTAATAGGGTGAAATTATGAGACAATAAAAAATTAAAAGAACAGTGTGTGTCTTGTCTTGATGGACAAGAAACGAAAAGGAGAAAAAAAGAGAAAGAAAACAAGAACTAAACATTTTTATCAAAAGAAAAAGAATGCATTCTTTTGAATTTTTTTAAAATAACTTATATTAATGGGATGAACACATATTAGAAGAAGGAAACATGAAGATGTTATGTTAGTGTGAGGTTGGTGAGGTGAGAGTATGTTGTGTTTTTGTTGGGAACAGGTGAAGAGTTTGTAATTTGTAAACGTAAAAGGGTGAGGATAGCGGCTGTGTGTGGTGCGATACATGTGTTGTGTGATTGTGAAAATAAAGAGTGAAGGAGATAAAGATAATTGAGTGAAAGGAAGAGAGAGACTTAGAAAGAGAACCATGAAAACAAAATGAAAGGAAGGAGTGATGAGAGTGGCGGGTGAGATGTGTAGTGTCTAAATCCCTAGGATTGTGTGAAATGAGAGAATAAATAAAGTGAGATTTATGATAGAGTTTTGAGAAATTAAACTAAAAATAAAGAAATAAAATGGTGGAGTGTGTATGGCTTAACAAAAAGAAAAAGAATGTATTTTTTGCAATTTTTTTGAACAGGCCTTTATCATGTTGGATCTATTATTGTTAGAAAAAATGTATTTTTAGAATTTTCTAAATTCTTCTAATTTTTTTTTTTGGTATTTGTTTAGGTAAATAAGGAGTTTAATGGGACAAAATTCAATATTCATAATGATTGAAGAACACACAAAATAATTGAAGATACTAATGCAAGGGTAAAAAAAAAAAAAAGACGAACACGAAGATGTTTAGTCCTTTGCATTTAATTTTTTATTCATGAAGCTTTTGCGTGTTTTTTCTTATTGATTTGATGGAAAAAAAAAAGATACACTTTATAATGTTAATTTTCTCATTATGTAAAACCTATTAAAGACTCTTTGTTTCCATTCCTATTTAATTCCAAATCTCCGTAAATATTATTTTTAATACTAGAATTCATTACATGGCCATGGGTGGATTACCTTGGCAAACCACAATTTTGTCTCTTCCTTGCATAAAAAACTTTAATTCCTCTACTAAATATTTATCTTTATATGATCGTGACAAAAATTTAGATCAATTTTTTTTTCTTTTAACTTACGTAAAAACTTTTATTCCTATTCCACATCTTCACATTTAAGAGAATTAGGAAAACACAAAGAATATACCGTTTGATTAAGAGATTAAAATACAAATAAAATACATGAATATGATGAAATTAAGAAATGATTCAAATGAATAACATAATCACGATATGCACACATTATTATACACCTTTAATTTTTTATAATAGGTAAACAAAAAGAATTAATAAGATATTAATTAGTGCGTTATTGATTTTGTAAGAAGTAAAATTTCAACTTCTATTTAAATTATAAATTTGACAATAATTTTATTACTTTAAATTGCATGAAACTATGAATTGAAGACTCCATATAAGGAAATCCTCTTGGAAAGGGGAACAACCATAATCGCATCTTAATGTATCGTATAATTTAATAAATTTTAATTACATTCATATTTCTTACCTACAAATAAAAAATGCTTCATTCTTCATATACTTCAATTTAAAAGTTATGCTCTCCTTTATATTTCCCTCTTAATCAATTATCTCTTTTCATTTCCTAACTATATGTTTTGCGGAGGTGATATAATCCATCGAAATAACACAAGTTATTTATTCTTACAACTTTAAGTAAGATGTACGTAATTTTTCTTCACAAATTTTAGAAAATGAAAGTTTTTTATTTGTTTGAAATAAGAAATTTAGTTGCCAAATAATTAACCTAATGTTACCCTAAATAAATTAATTTAAAATTATTTAGGGGTGTTTGATTTACATTTTCATTTTGTATTTTCAGTTTATTTTCAATTTTTTAAAATTTTACAAAATAAAGTCTAAAAATATCAAAAACAGAAAATGAAAATACAAACTAAACAGTCCCATAAAATTTTATACGTGTGTTTTCTTTTTCATACTTAAATATCAAATATCAAATTACTAGTACTACTAATTAAGAAAAGAATTTTATTTATTTGTTAATTTGTTAATAAAAATAAAAGTTTTCTCTGCACCCAAGTTCAGCAAAATGAAAGAGGAGTGGACAGCGATCGTGTAATCCCAGGCCTTAGGAAAATTGCGTCTTGAGCGAAAATATAGGTCCAGATGAACGCCTTTAACACGGTTTGAAAATGACCATTGCGATTTTAGCTAGGTCTTACTGGAAAATTATCCTGATTCTCATTTATCTTCGTTTAATTAGTTAAATAAGCTTCATTAAAGACGGCGGAGGCTGGGAAATCGTATCGGAGCTTCGATTTGCAGAGAAAAATGAGTAGCGCCATGTTTAAAGCTGCACCAATTAACCCTAACTGCAACAATCTCCATTCATCTCTTATTAGGGCTGCACTCTTTCATTCAACTCCTTTTCTGCAACGTAAAAGGCGCAATTTTTGGGATTCTGTTAGTCTCTCTCTTTTCCCTTTGCTTTATGACATTCAGGCTCTTTTTATCTTGTATTATTATTTTAATAGTGTTGAAAATAGTTCCATGCTTCTGAGTTCGTATCCATGTCTTACAATTTGGGAAATGTTTTTCAGCTAAAAATGTTATTTTTAATTATGATTGTTGGTATGGGGTTTTCAGATCTTGAGAACCACGTGGGAGTTAAATTTGGTTTGGTTTGGTTTTGCGGAGGCGCTACCTAAATGTTTTGGGCTAATGAGCTGTTCAATTGCAGAGAGGAAATAACCATCACTCCAGAAGATCTAGAAGGAAGCATGCAAAACAAAGAGTAATCCGTAGTGTCCATGATTATGCAGAATTTCTGTTTCAGGTTCATGACATTACTTTTATGTTTAATTTTTATTTTTATGTCTGCCAACATTCCCGCGCAATGTCAATGCATGCAAAACAAAACATGTCTTGATATTCCTTTCTCTTTCTCTTTGTTTCTCTCTTTTGTGTGCAGCTTTTTATATTCCTTTTCTGCTTATTGTTCACCTAGCATCTAAGATGCTGTTGCTTGAATGAGGTGGTCTTATGATTTCTGCCATTGTTCTCTTTCCAATTATTACAGACTGAAACAATCTTTGCATTTCTCTTTTACACATTATGTATGCTTTGCTGGTTTATTTACAAAACATGGTATCAGTACTTTCAGTAGTTAAAAGCCTTGTAGTTAGCATTCAGAACCTGCTACAATCTTTCTAGATGCGCTAAATGTTTGTGCAAATTATAAAGGTTTTCGTAGTAAAATAAGTCCCGATGTAAATAGTAAGGATTTGCCAGGCTGGATTTCTTTGTCAAAACTGGTGTACATGATAATGAGCATGTATTTTGACTTTTTTCTTTTATGGGATATTAGCTATTTGGCTCCATAAATTCTGTAGAGTGACGAAAAGGAGATATGAGAAAATGCTTTTAGCTGTAAATGATATCAGCGCTAATGGGTTCTTGCAGTGTTAATCCTGAGAATTTTTTTGAGAGGGGGGGAGAGAGAGGGGGGGGGGGGTTGCAGAGAGATGGGCAGGGTAATTGGATTAAGGCATGAAGGGTTTCAGATGCAGGTTGGGAGTGTTCTCTTCTTTCTACTCGAGACTGGGGCTTGTTTTATGGCTTGAGGATCATGTGGGCATGAGCTTTATTAGGATTAACGTACAGTGTATTTCTTGAAGCTGGTGTTCAGTATCATGGATGAGACTATGAGAGTTGTAGCCCCAATGGCCAATACATATGTAAGTTCTTGTTTCTCACCGAAGGTCCATGCTTGTGTGGGAATGGAAGCTTTGTGATCTCACCTGAGAGTCTGAGACTAATCAATGAGCTGATTGGCTAAGCAAAATCTGGATAACGAACATGGCTTGTCCATGCTGTTTGAACCTCAACTGAAAGTGCTCTTTGATGATCTCAGAGGGTTCTAATTGCCTCGTAGCAGTTGCTCAACTTTTCTGATTTCTTTTCTCTGTTTATCTATCCAAACAAAAGTATACATCCACTGTGCTTTGGCTTGTCCTCTGTGGATTTTGAAGTTGTTAGTGACGAGATAATAGATAATAAAGGCAAGAAAGTTTGGCAGCTCTACTTGAGAAGGAAGAAATAGTAAAAGAGGGTCAGTTGTTAGTTAAGGAAAGTTATAACTAAATGGAGTAGGAAGGCATAAATAGAGAGGCAGACCAGAAATGGGACTCAGTTGTATTCTTTCTTGCAAGTTGCAACTGAGAGCGATCTCGGGAATAAGGTAATTCTTCCTTTGGAGAGGGTGATTACCTCTTGTAAACAGAATTATCGAATAAAGATCTCTATTATTTTATTTGATTCGTATGATTTCTTGTCTCTTAATCTCTCTCTTTTGGGAATTGCTCCTAAGCTCATGTCAGAAGTTTCGGTACAAACTTGGTATTCGTGAATAGAGAATGTAAGATAATGGTGATAAGTTCCTAGGAAAGCTTTTTGTTGCTAGTCTCTGCAGTACCTCTTCTTTGTATGCTACCATGCCTGTGGCAGATATGAAACTGTAGGACTAGAATCTATTTGTCAAATGGTGTAGCATATATTAAAAAGCTAATTGAACATATAATGCAATATTTTTCATCTTGTGTATCAACAGGGTAAACTGAATTACTGTCTAACATTTGTCCCTCTCAACCCGTCCACACCAAAGATTGACTTTGTTGCTTGTCCACAGGGCTAGAATTTGAGAGGGTGATGTAGTCTTCAAATCAGTGCCATCATGTGGTTCATTTGATAGGAGTCAAATAGCTGGTCATTGTGGGGGCTGGGGAACTCATCAATAGTCTTAAACAACAATTCTTGTTAATCTTGATTCTTCAAGTTCTGCCAACGATTTGTTTTCTCATTAACATTTTATTGGGCTTCGATTTTGATTTTGTTGTCAGCTTTATGTTTGATAGTTTTCTTTTCTGATATTTAAAAAAACATTTTCTGCCCTCAACATAATTGTTGCCATCCTAGAGAGAGAAATTATGAAGGAGAACATGAACAATTTATGCAAAACCCATTTTCCCTGCATGTTTTTTTTCCACTAATTCTTAATGTGTTTCTATGTCACATCTCTGCCATTTTCTTTACTGAATGAACAGAATTTCTTACAGACTTAAAATCTGCTTATGTGACTGTTCAAGGTCTGGATATTTCCTTTTTGTCTCCTTTAACTGGGGCAATGTTCAAAATGCTGTCATATGATTAGTTGGCCCTTTGTTCATCCATGTTTATTATGGGACTTCTTAAGGCTTAAGGTTTGTAGTTTAGACTTTAGATACACTCTGCACTGCCCTTACATGCTCTTCCCAATCAAATCCAATGTGATATTTAGGATTACTCAGTGTTAATCTTCTCAGGTTTTCTCAATGAACTCTGTTGGTCATAAATAATTAAATATAGACAAGGTTCTTCCATTGAATTTTTTTTTTGTCTTACGATGTTCTGCCTAAAATGCTTATGGTTGCTGTTTTTCTGTATGGTTTAGAGCTGGAAGGGAGATATTGAAGGGGATGATCCATCTTCTAGTCGAGGCACCTCATGGTTTAAAAAAGAACAATCCGCGGGGGCCTCTGGAAGGTACACAGGTGGCAGTCAAAGGTCAAATCATCATTACAGAAGTAAGGACTCTTGAAAGAACTTACACCTTAATGGAATATATGACATCATGTGTCCTGTAATACTAGCTCTGTTAATCGGGCATTGTAGGTGCTGCTTTCTTCAATGAAATATTCTTACAAAATTGTCTGGGAATCTTCATGTCTACTCAAGTATGATCAAAGGATAGGACTTGAATCATAAGTTTTAATAAGTTCATGTTTGTGCATTACTTTTATTATTTTCAACATGAAATAGATGATTCTAGATACTTACAAAGCATGTACTGAAGCCACATATATCATATGGTAACAAACTTGATTTCTTTCAGGAGATCCTTTCTTTTGTGAAAATGATTTTGATATTGAAAACATTTTCCGATCTGCCTTTGGCGGGAATAGATTCTTCTATTGGTCTTTCATCAACGATGAAAACCCTCAGTGGAGGAGGTTTGGATGCTCTTCTAATCACGAGAAATCTTGGTATTGGAGACACGAGGATGAAGATGAATATGACTCTTCATCTGAGTCTAATAGTTCGGATTCAAATTTAGCTTCTCATAGATTAGCCCTTGGATTGAATGCTTCTGGTCCTCTGAAACTTGAAGATGTAAAAATTGCGTGAGTTCTTAATACTTCTCCGCTTCCTCTTTTTACCAAAATGTAAGGAAGTTCAGATTACTCATTGTTTTTTACCATGTTTTTTTTCGTATCATCAGGTATCGGGCCTGTGCTTTAAAGTGGCATCCAGATCGTCATCAAGGCTCTTCGAAGGTGCTGCCAAGCTCTAACCACTGATTATTTTCCTCCTCCTTTCTTCTATTCCTTATTCTGGAGTTTCTGTCATTAATTGCAGACCTTCCTGATTCTTTCTGTTTTTTATTGTGTTCATTGATAGGCTATGGCTGAAGAGAAGTTCAAGCTTTGCAGTGCAGCTTATCAATCTTTATGTGATAAACTGGCCTTGGATTAAGGACCCTTCAAACATATGGCATTACTTTTTATAGAGCTCTTCAGCCAGCTCATAGCAGATGACAGACCATTCTGGAGTATTTATTTAACCCAACCATCCTGCTTAGTTTTGTGTAATTTAATTAGATAATCATCTAAATAAATTATGCTATCTAACAATTACTAATGTACCATTTATTTTCTCTCAAATGTATTTGTATGTTCTTAATTTACATTTTACCTGCATAACAGCTGGTTTTTCTCTGTATTCTTATGACTTTCAAATAGTCAACTGTAAGAGTCACATTTTTGTAGACCCATTGCAGTCCAGAACTATTTTCTCTTCATTCCTTTTATAGTTTTTGGTGGATGTCTATTACAAGTTTACAACTTCATAGATAGATGGTTAATTGTTTATTTTGGTGGATCTTTATTTTTTATTTAAAAACTATTGCAGGTACTATCTTGCCATTTTTAATATTTAGATGGGAAAAACACATAGCAAGATGTGCGCCAAAAAGAACTTCAATTATTACGTAGCAATTACTTTTATCGTTGAACTTTTATAAGAACTTAAATTTATTTTAATCGGTGAAATTTCACATTTATTTCACACACACACACAACACGGATTTAAGACCATGAATATTTGTTATTTGTGAAAATTCTGCGGATCAATATAAGCGGCAGAGTTTCTCTCTAAATATCTAATATCTGATATAGTTACATGTTTAAGACTGAAATTTTGGATCATAGATTATATTAAAAAAATCACTACTCTAATTAAACATACTTCATTTGATGTCAACGTTATGTTTGCCTTCATTCAGCTATCTTTGTTGTTTTAAATGTATTATGTTCATATCCTTAGATAAAATAAGTGATTTAGTCTACATGTTGTAAAAAACTAAGAAAAGAGATATTTGAAATGTTATCAAATTAAGAAAAATCGACTTATAAGAATAATATATATAATTAAAAATAATTCAAATATATTTGATACTAATCTCAAATAATAGTATTGTATTTAACCATTTTATTTACTATGAGATGAAATGATATTTAAGGTGAGGTTGACACTTTTATTATTATTATTTCTGGAGATTTTTGTAAGTGTTATACTTATCCTCCATCAATTTTTAAAAAGACACTTTCTTTCAGTTATCCGGGTAAAGTTATTGACATCATATGCTTTCTTGGATTTATTACACAAAAAAAAGTTTTTTTCTTTTTAATTAGTTCTCATTTGAAAACAATATTTATCGTTTGAAATTTGAACTCTAAAAATTTTCAAAAAAAAAAAAATTGAACTCGGAAGAAATTTAAATTTTCTGAAGTTAGTTACCATTTGCGAATCATAACAATTATAGATCGAAGTAAAAGTGTGATTTTCCGAAGTTAGTTATCCCTGCCATTAACTTTTTAGTTAATGATGTTACTGTTTAGTTACACATTCTATTTTGAAGATAATGATTTTACTATAATACCCTTTAATAATTCTAAAAAATGTAATAAATAAAGATAAAATTATAAAATTGTTTACTTAAATTATTAACTTAAAATTAAAATGAGCCAACGAACAATAATGCTGGTAAAAAAAAAAAAGTTAACAGCAGACGATAAAGGGAATAACTGTAATAAAAGTACAAACTTCAAAGGAATAAGTGTATTTTAAATATGGGAGGGAAAAGTGTAATATATGGGAATTATAAGGAAAATTTATCTAATTATCCCTATTTTTAAAGTTTAAGTAATAAAAGTATTATAATAAAAAAAAATTGATATTACCACTCCAAAAATTCTATTGTCACTCATTTTTTAATATTTTAATAATATTTAATTATTAATACTTTAATTTGATTGGTTAAAAATATAATTTATATTTAAAAAGTGACAATAGAATTTTAGGAGTTCGTTCTCAAAAAAAAATATGAAAGTATTATTATTATTTTAAGAGATTTAGATATTATCGTGGAAAATTTTGGACTGAAGAAAGGGGGGAACAGAGAGAATTATTTGCTTCATTGCTTGTGTCAAATTCGGTGGTCGATTGCGTTTTAAATTTCAGAGCGTGTCACCGGTACAGTAATCGCTCGCAATCGCAGAGCGGAAGAAGAAGAAGAACAAGACAATGATGGCGAAAGCTATCCAAATTCAGATATGTGAGTTAGTTAGTCAACGATGGAGTTGGAAACCCCGCACCTCCATTTCCTTCTCATCCCTATCATCTTTTTCCCCAATTCCATACCCTAACCCTTATTCCAAACTCCTTCCCACCAATTCCCTCGCTCGCAGGGTTCGATTCGCACCGCTTCATGCTTCTTCCTCACTTCATTCTGCTGTTTCTGTGAGTTCTCCTCATTTCCAATGTTAATTTCCGTAGTCACCATAAGAATTGAAGATAAATTGTAGGTGTCTCTTGCTTATACTTATTGATCATAACAATGCAGGGATATGTTCGAAACATCAAGTTCTGTCAGTGGTGTGGTGGTTCAACGAAGCATGATATACCTGAAGGAGAAGAAAGATTGAGAGCCATATGCACAGTTTGTGGAAGGATTGCCTATCAAAATCCAAAAATGGTAACTTCCTAGAACTATAAATATCTCCGTAGCTTCTGCTTGATTTTACTTTCGTGCTTGTGAAGTAATAACAGGTGTTTTGTATCTTCAGAATTAGCTGCAAATATGTAATTTGCTTGAATAGGCATGTGTTGATTTACGAAACAGTGTTGATGCATTTAGCTAGGGTGTCAAATGTTTGTGTGACGTGCAAGGTGACAGCTGTGCAAGAAGTATATTATTCATTTCTGCGCCATCAAATTGGTTTTAAACTTAGTTGTTCTTTCATATGTCATGTGCTGAAATTTTGTTGCGGCTGATTTTGTAGTTCCTCTTTGCTAAAAATTCGTGCTGCTAAAGTTTGAGTAGGCACTGTTCTGCTTGTTATGTTGAATGCTGTGACTTTTGCTGGAGTTTTAAGATGTATTACAGGCGGACAGTGATAAAAAAGGAAATGTGATTACGATTTTTTCTTGCACTCTTTGATATGAGGAAATGGATTTTTTGAATCAAATTATCTGCTTTAGGATTATTATTATTATGTGATGCATGAATATGTTACCGAAGTGGATATGGAGTTTAAGGTATCTGCACAGACTGCACATAACATCCTCCAAAGTATGCCTATGATTCTTGTTCCCCCAAGCATCTCTTCTTTTCAAAAAAGGTTAATTAAAAGGCCAAACAAATGAGGATTTGGAGGAATATCATATGATTTTAGATGTTTGCTAAGTATGGACTATTGACATTTCAAAATAGTAGTTGTACCTGTTTCCGGATTGCATACTTCACAGACATTTCAGATATTCCTGGCTGTGTTTTACAATTATTTTGCACTTTTATATTCTGAAATTTTGTACCAATGCTGACGCTATCTTGTAAAAATCAACTATATAATTTTTTTTTTGTTCAACAATCAATTATATAATTTGTAACATTTACAATGTCTGCTTACCAAAAAAAAAATGTTTACATTGATTCACGCTAACTTTTAAACATCAATTATTTCCTTTTTTTAAATAAAATTTATGATTTATGTTTGAATTTTATAGAAGTGTTGTGCCCTCTAATTTTTAAAGTTTGCTGTATCCTTGTGTTTGTTTTTGTTCATGTCCATTTCCATATCATATCTGTGGTTTCTAGATTCTCTGACTTTTGTCAAGGCAATAATAATTGTGTAACAATTGTTTGCTGTTTGTCATAAAATTCATTCCACTCATTTTAGTTCATACAAGACTAATTTACATGATGTGATTCTGGCTGGCAAAGTAGGTAGTTGGTTGCCTCATCGAACACGATAACAAGGTCCTTCTTTGCAAGAGGAATATTCAACCATCTCTTGGCCTTTGGTAGGAATGGAGTTTTTATTTGCGTATTCTTGTTTCTGGTTGTGTACATGTTACATGTCTTTCCTCAGAACTATTTATAAAAGCCATGATGCTAATAAATCTATTATGATAAATATTGTCTCTCTTTTCATCAATGAGTTAATTTTATTTTGGTGTCAAAAAGGACGCTTCCTGCTGGTTATTTGGAAATTGGAGAGTCGGCTCTAGAGGGTGCTATCAGGGAGACACATGAGGAAGCAAATGCAGATGTAGAAGTAATTTCTCCCTTTGCCCAATTGGACATTCCTTTAATTGGCCAAGTGAGGAAGAAAGTTTAATTTTTTTCTTTATTATTTTTTTTTCCTTTTTTGTTGATTCTCCTGACTAGGTAGAGAATTTTGATCATGATTATGGCATGTTTGAGGCAGACTTATATGATATTCTTAGCAAAGCTGAAGAAGCCCCATTTTTCACCTGGTCCGGAATCATCAGAATGCCAACTTTTTCCACTTGAAGATATACCTTTTAATTCTCTATCCTTTTCATCAATGTTGGTTACCTTAAGTTTGGTATGTTTCAAATATTCAATCATTCTGTTTACTTGCTTTGGGTTTTTATTATGATATCTACTCATACTTTATCTTATTTCTCATGGTCACAGTATGTTGAGGATATTAAGGCTGGAAAGGTCAGATTCCATTATGGAACTATCAACAAAAGGTATTTTCTTCTTAAGTACAAGATATTTTCCCGAAATCGTATGCATTCTGGATAGGGCGAAGGAAATAATTTACATGTGAAAGTAACTGTACTTTTAAATAGTTCACGACTGTTCAGCTCCAGTCTATCCCGGGATAATGTGAGCAAAATGCATAATATATAAATTAATTAGAACAGGAATAAGGTACTCTTGTGTAAGCTATTTCTGGCATTTGTAATATATTTTTTTTAGCATATGCTAATTGATGAAATCAATGAGTTTTCTTGTGGACATAATCCTGGATGCTTAGAGATGCTATTTGATTCCTGCTTTCAGCCTTTTTGACTGTCTGTACAAGGCTTGTGAAACTGTTTCGTTGAATATTTTTGATGTTGGCTACCAAGACCTCTTTATTGTTGCTCATACTGTTTTGTTTTATCTTGATTCTTGATGTTTGTTATTAGGCCGGGTTTTATCTTGATTCTTGATGTTTGTTATTAGGCCGGGTACAAGTCCTTCTGATATTAGAGCCTATACACTAGATCATCATATCCAGTCATGAGTCCTGATAAGCAGGTGAGTCCCTTACGGCTATCTTGAGAAAAAAAAGTAAAAAACTAAACATATAGAGCTGTATGTCATCAAATGCATTTTGTGTGTTTGGATAAAATAATGCATCAGACTAATTCTAAATTCTTCGATAACTCTCTTAAATCTTAATAAGCCTTTAGTTATTAAACATATACTTTCAACATATTTAAGTATATCTATATTTTCATGTAATAATTCATGCTTTTAGCATGAAGAGGATTATTAGGAGGAAGTTGTTGGAGGATACAGAAAAATTTCATTGCTTCATTGTTATTGATTTTCCATCATGATTTACTAATAATGTGTCCATAATCACGACTTCTAAAAAGTTTTGCTGGTTGCAGGGTAGAGAGTCTGGATCTCTGACATTTTTAAGTAAAAGAAATTTACGAGTTTCATCAGCCTGAAGGTTGCTACATCTTCTGCAATAACTTTGGCTTTACGGGCTTAAATTCACCATTGTTATCAGACAGCTGATCATTGTTTCTATTCAAGAAAGCCATGATCAACGGTTATGATCACTACCGAATTCCTCGAAGGTTTGTATATGGACGTATCCTATCAGATTGATAGGTAGTTGCTACTGTAGAAAGATTGAGACTAGTTCCGCTACATGCGTTGAAATTGTAAACATAAACATTCATTACGATAAATGAAATGAAATTCTTTTACCAAAATTTCCGCCTTATCATAAATCAAAGGGCAATTTTGAAGCTGCTGTCATTAGCCGTTTTGATGCATATGGCAGTTCAACTCAAACAGGTCCATATTTTATTACGAGAACTTAGTGATATTTAGGTTACCCTTAGACAAACTCGTTTGATACATTACTTGTCCTACACTTCAATCTAACTTCGAACTTTGCTGACCCGAACTTATTCCATTTTTAGTGACTACAGCCTACCCATAACATTTTCCAACTGATAAATGAACATTTTACTTTTGTTTGACATTTCTTAATTAACATCCATTGGTTTAACAGTTAAAATGAAGTAAATTTAGTCAACCAATTAAAATGAATAAGTTTAAGCAAGCAGCAAATTTGCCTGATACTTTATATGCTCTTCTGTTGTGCCCTACGAAGATTATAAATTGTTATGAGCCAAGCATAAGGTTCAAGTGGGAAAAGTGAACGAATCATTGGAGTGGTAGTAAAGGAATGAAAATCCCAAATTTGTACCCTTTTTATATGTATTTTCAATTTTCAATTGGGCTGTTTATTTTGGATTTATTCCTTAAGTTAATCACTAATAATTGGAATAGAATCTTTTACAGTTCCAAAATGAACTAAACAGAATGGAGTAATCATCCTAAGGTTGACGTTAATATACTTAAAAAGTTATCATTATTATTAGTATAAAAAAATAAAAAATACTCCCTTTCGTCCTTATTGTAAGGCATATTTTGAAAAAAATTTGTGGTCATTTTTATAAGGCATTGCACAAATCTCATAAAGTATTTATAGTTATTTTTCTTATTTGCCTTTATTAAATGCCTTAACTTTATTATACCAACCACTAAACACAATATTTAAGAAAGGATAAAATTGATATATCATTCACTTTTTAAAAAAATTGATGCAACTAACTATCTTTATTGGTATGTGTAATTTAGGTATTTATGCCTTATAATAAGGACCAGAGGAGTACTAAATAGTACCCTAAGGACACTTGTTAAGAATATAAAATAGAAATATTTTATTGGGATTAATAGTATTTATTATTTTAAAAGTTAAAATCTTACTTAAATGCTACTCATCCCAATAAAATATTTTCATATTTTTAATAAATGCCCTTAAAACAATGTTTAGACCCTAAAAAAATTTCATCATTTAATTTAAATTAATTTTAATGGATTGGTTGAAAACTGCACCAACATGCCGTTGTTTATAACTCTAGAGGATTTGTTCCCTCATCATTTTCATTTAATCTCGTAAAGTGAAACTAAGACAAAGAAATTTAGTCTTTAAAATTAACTACCATCAATTCTTGAAATTACGGCCACTAATTATTTGCCTTAAAAAATATATTTAGATATTAACTCTTATTAATTTTATAGACTAAATTGATATAGAGATTAAATTGAGTAATTCTATGAAGACTAAAATTATCAACAATTTTAAATTTTGGAGATTTAAATTTTAAGGACAAAATTGATTAATAATGATAATTTTTAGAAATATTTACTTACAAGGGTATTGGCATACTGATAAAGACACATTATTATTTAAGGAGGAGAATCACGATTTGAGTGTGTGTTTAATTCTGTAGTGATACAATTAATTCCGAGTAAAATTGATTTTTAAAATTGATTACGAGAAGAATTGATCATAAAGTAAACTAATTTTAATTTGAAAAATTAGTATGAGAAATGTTTTACTCGCCCATTATTTAAATATACCAATATACTATTAGGAGCTCAACTTAGGAAGCAAAAATTTCTTACTTACATTTAGGAGTGATCATGGTTCAGACCAACTCGATGAACCCGATCCAATCCAGTTAAAGAAAATTGGATTAGATTGGATTAACGGGTTAGGTTGGATTTAAAAATGCTGAACTCATCCTAATCAGATCATATATTGAATTATGTATTTTCAAATCCGACTATACACTTTTTCAATACTTTTTTCTATTTAAAATTATTTATGTAAAATTCATTTTCATCGGCAAAAATGTATGAGCAGATTTATTTGGAGATGGTTCTTGCACCAACATTAAATCCGCCGCTTTTACAAGTTATTCAACTGATTTGGAATTTATCATCTTCACCAAAATTACTTGTTTTTGCTTGGCAAGTTCTCTTGGATCAAATTCCTACAAGGCATAATTTATGAAGAAGGCATATTATGCAAGAAGATGGGATTTAAGCTGTATTTTGTGGAGAGATGATGGAGTCAATGGAGCATATGTTATTACTCTGTCCTAATGTTCAACTTATTTGGTGTGCAACTTTAGTTTGGATGGGTATTTATGTTCCATTATCTAATTTATTAGTGGCTTGCTTCTCTTTGTTTCGTGATGGTTTTAAAGGCAAAAAGGCAAAGAAGTTTGGTATGAATATTTGTTTAGCATTTATTTGATCCATTTGGTTACAAGGTGGCTTTTATCATATATAAGTTTAAGTTTTAAAACGATATGTGTCATAAATTCAACTATTTATTTAAAGTGTGATTTTTACATTTTAATCATTTAGTAACAAATCAATAATTCATAATAGTATTGTGTATCCATACATAAAATTTTGATTATGTATGATAAAGGAAACCTAGTTATAGAATAATGTTTATATTTTTTCTTGACAAGTTATTCATTGGAAGGAGGTTTTTGATCTTATTCAATTAAGGACTTAGAAATGGGTTGGGGCCAAAAGAGATTTTAGCTTACTATTTAACTCTTGGTGTATTGATCATTTAAGTTTCTTGTCATATTGATTAATATTTTTCTGTATTTTATTTGAGTACGTCTAGTGGTCATTTTAATAAATTTGTTTGGCTTATTAAAAAAATTTATTTATGTAAAAATATCTTTAGTTTCATTAAAATTATAAAAATGTGTATATATTTTTAATATTTCTTTATTTTTTATATTTTTGGTATTTATATTTAAATTTTAACAAAAGGCTACATATATAAAATTTCAAAAAATAAAGGTCAAATGTATCTCTTGGTTTTATATCTCTTATGCGCATTTTATTTTGGTCCTATATCTTTTTTGGGTTATATTTTAGTCATGTATTTTTTATAAAGGTTTCATTTTAGTCTCATCCTCAACTCTGCCACCCCCGTTACAAGGTAATTTGACTCTGTTTTTATTAGGGTTCTTGTGTATGTTACGATTTTCCTGGGTTTAAAAATAAATGACAGAATTTGACTTTGTTCTTATTAGGTCAATTCTATTAACGGGGGTGACGAAGTTGACGGACTGGACCAAAATGAAACGTTTATAAGAGATGCAAGACTAAAATGAAACAAAAAAAGATATGAGACCAAAATGAAATGCACATAAGAAATATAGGATCGAAAGATGCATTTGGCCAAAAATAAAAAAAGCACACCTAATTTAATAGCATGACCTAACTTTGTTAGGATTAGATTTGACAATACAAAATACTCAACATAATCCATCCAATTTAAAATTTGGGTAAAATGCATAAAGTACTCTTGAAGTTTTACAAAATAGCACAAATCACCAAACTTAAAATAAATAAGCATCTCACACCATTTTCTATAATAGACATCAACTATAATAGAATATTTCATTACAATATTTTTATTATTGACTATAGTTAAATCTTTATCTTATTTTTTTGTAAAAAAATTGATTTTCCTACCATAAATGTTTTTTGTGCAAAATTCATTTACTAAAATTTCTCAAAGACGCTCGTTAAAGAAATTTTTTCATAAAATAAAAAAAAATTATGGAGCACTTATTTACATTTACAGCTACTTATGTCTTTCTACTTATTACATTTACTATTACTTTGTTATTACCTAATGTTAACCTTTGAGTTATTGGAGAAATTCTTGGGTGGACACGGACCTAGCACATCATTTTTAGGCACAACCAATAGAAAAAAAGCCAACTCATTACATGGGTAGTTTCTTTTGATTGAGTTCAAAAACTGTAAAAAATGAAAAAGTGGAACAGAAATGACGGAGAACAAATGACAGCAACTACATAGATCATGTGAGAGAGAAACTAGCCATTTAGTGAATTGGCTTTTTTTTATTGGCTGTGCTCAACAATGACGTGTTGGTACGTGTCCATACAAGAATTTTTCGAGTTATTGAAAACTTTATACTTTTTACAGGCTTCTTTCTAAGTGAAATTATTTTGGTCTTTTGAAGCTTTTTGCTTTTTCTATTTGTAGCAGTGGTTTGATTATATTTTTGAAAGTTAAGGTGGTTATTTCCTATTTTATGGTGCCGGTTTGATGACATAACGAGTTTTTCAGGTGCTTTAACAATGATTTTAACTAATACTAATATTAAATATTTTAGGTTATTGGAATTAAATTTTAGGAGATGCTTTATATATTTTGTATAAATCTTGTCTACCAAATATGATAACAAAGCAATATCTTATCTTGTGAAGCAATAATAAATGTTGAACTTGACTTGATTAGCTCATTTGTAAATTATTTAATTTTTTATTCACAAATAAATAATTTTTTTGTTGTATGAAAAATTCTTTAATGAGCGTCCTTGAGAAAATTCCATAAATAAATTTTGCACAAAAATCAAATGACAGGAAAATTATTTTTTTAACTTACTGAAAAAACGATGACGGAGAATTTTTTTATCGACAAAAGAAGAAATATATTTCAACAAGAGCACAAAAAGTATTCCAAGTATTACCACTACAGGTGGATGTTAATGGAGAGAGATTTAACTATAGTTACTAATAAGAATATTCTAATTAATAGAGTATTCATTTGCTATTAGTACATGTTATAAAAAAAATGGTGTGAATTGCTTATTAAATTTGATATTTTATGCTCTTTTATAAAAAGATACTTTATACATTTTATCCTTAAAATTTTAATCAAATCAAATAAGAATTTTACCAATATCCAAGCATTCTATCTAAAATCATTATCAATTAAAGTATTTCTGGTATTTTCTAAACCCATATCCAAACGGCCGCTAGTTCTACTTCAACAACTTTTTTTTCGGGGAAAAAAAAAAGAGAAAACTTTTTTATAAGAAGAAAATTATGAGTTTACTTTGACTTGGGCTGTGGCGTTCGCCGTTCAATCGCGGCACGTCCTCGGACTCAGGAGGTTTCAGTTGAAGTGACAAAACTTCGTTCCCTCCCTTCTCACATCTCTTCGTAGCTACTACCTTCGTTTTCTAACCTCTCTTCTCTTCTCTCTCTGTGTTCTCGAGATTCTTCGTTTTCCTAGATGGAAGCCACGGAGATTCCGACTTCTCTCAACGGCGATTTCGGTTTCACTGGTGGCACCGATCGTAGATTCGCGTTTTCGCGCCAGGCTTCCTTCCAGCAATCGCCTCACACGCCGATTTCCATCGATTTGAACGATTCCGGTTCTAGGAGGCCCTTCCTTTCCCGAACCGATTCCAAGATAGATATTCCCACTCGGGGGCACTATCACTATTGGTCTGAGCATGACGATAAACCCTCGTCTTTGCAGAGATCGTCTTTTCCTTCCTTTGTTTTCTCCGTTTTTCGAAGTGTTAGGTCTGGCAATAGGTATATGAAGAGGTTGTTTTTGATGATCTCGCTCAATGTTGCGTACTCCACCGCTGAGTTGCTCATTGGCCTCTTCACTGGCCGTGTAGGTAAGATTGAAGAACATTCAAGTCTGCTGAATTTTGTTACTATCTGAATGCATGTAATAAGTCAGTCTTAGAAAACTTGGTTTAGTATACTTAGGCATGTATTGTATTTTAGCCTTTAAGTTATATGTGCGATTTCACTAATTTATGTACATGTGATGGAAACTAATTGTACTTTTCGCAGTTGTTTGCTAAGGATGATTCATTATTCATTATTTCTTAAAACAAAAAAAATCATGCTTTGGTAAATTTTTGGAATTTTGTAGTTCTACTTGATAACTTGAAAACGTGATATGCTTTAGCACAAACATGCGATGTCTGCTGAACTTCAAATTGAATCTATGATGACTTTTTAATTTGTGCATATGCATTTTCAGGTTTGGTGTCTGATGCAGTTCATTTGACTTTTGGATGTGGTCTTCTCACATTTTCTTTATTTGTTATGGGTGCATCTAGGAAGAAAGCTGATCGAGACTATACTTATGGGTGAGCTTCTTCTTTTGTTTATTTTTTAAAGTATTGTTGTTAACAATGTGGCATTTGTAAGTTCCTGCATAATTGCTTGTCACATGTTTAATTTGTAACTGAAATTTGATCTGTAAAGTGTTATAGGAGGGTAGTTTGCTTAGATTGTTCTTCTGGAAATAGCCCCATAATTGTTATCATTAATATAATTACTTTTGGAAAACTTTCTGGCCCAGTTGTATATTTGAATTGTAGAATGAATGTGTGAATATGCATGGCAAAAGTCTTGATTCTTGGGAAAGCATGATTATCTTTCCCACTTGCTAAGGATCTTGTAATAGTTCTTTACTACCTGTCGTGACTATATTTGGTAAAGCAGAAAAACCTACCTTCACTTCTGTGTCCCTTTTGTAACTTGTGGGCATGAAACAACCCTGGAAATTTTATACCAAGAGCCAGTTCTCATACATGATTAAGGCTGGAATTCTTCGGTTAAACAAGAAAAAATATGATTATATTGAATCAGGGCGTGGTTAAACTGATGACTGTAGGAAATTTTTCAGTTACTTGGTTCACTATTGTTATACTTGTATTTTAGCTTGAACCTAACACAGATATTCATATATCTCTATATCTGCCTGCCTGCATATATATTTATATATATGTGTGTTTGTCTTTTTTCCTATGTGTCTATTTGTCATTGCTTACATTACGTATGGAATTTGAATATGTGATGACTGATGCCTGATGCACACATGTCGAAACTTGTACCATTTCCGTGTGCATTTGTGTTACTAAAGGCATCATTTGAAGATTGAGCTGCTATTTATTGTTTGATGAGTCATTTTACCCTGTTTATGGTTTTAACTAATCTGCTTTAAATACAGGTATAAAAGGCTAGAAGTCTTGTCTGCATTCACAAATGCTGTAAGTATTGGTCATTTCCTTTGCTGCTGCTGTGCTGCAGTTGTTACTTTGTGTCACAGTAAATTGGTTGTGTGATGCTGTTAAGTTACGGAATGATGTTTGTATAAAAATGCTACAAGTTAGCATTTTTTAAAAAGCTTAATAAGTAACTGATAACCATGTAAACCTAAATATCCTTTTATCTCCTAAGTCCTAAGTTGACATATGCATCTCAAGCTTTAGAGATGATTGGTATTGGTCTCAAATCAGTTATTCTGATTCTTTTGGGAGGTTTTGTAGTCTTGACTTTGTTGATTTGTAATTTTTATTCCTAACCAAAAGTATCTATTAAACAGAATTTTCCGTATTTATGTAGAAACTGCTATTCTCTTAAGATCTCGGGTACTATTGTTAAAAGGTTTATCTTGTTAATGCTGAATGGTATTGCATGATAAATTTAGCAAAACTTTCTGAATTCATCTGTATTACTGAATTGAATTGCTGACAGCTATCATTTTACTTGGGACACAAAGTTTGTAAAAGACGGTATTGTGTCTTTAAATGATCACTCGGTATGGGAGTAAAAGATATTTGGCTTAACAGTGTTTATGTTAACTGTGGTGAACTTCTTTTATTCTTTCTTTCCTGCTTGGTACATTGCATCTTCTCATTCTCTCTGGTTTGGTACATTGCATTGTATGCACTAACATGTTGAATTTTCTTTTTCTGCTGCTTGTGTAGACAGCTGTTTCTTTTGTTTATGTCATTCTCCCTGGCAGTTGAGGCACTTCATGCATTCATTCAAGATGAATCAGAGCACAAGTAAGTTTGTACCCAAAATAATTGTCAATGTTTCATTTCTTCTAATGAAGTATTTTATACATATCCGGCAGCTCAAAATTTGAACTTGAGTTTTAAGTAATAAGAATTGAAATTTATGCGTGTCTTATTTTTGTGATTGAGTTTAGATTCATTTTTCCAAGTTGGTTTTTATGGGTGTATATAATATGTTACTATCTAATAACAAGCATGAATCATTATAACACTTTTTGAGTCCTCTGATATCTGATATGGATCAATCTTAAATTGTAGTTGTTATTTGTTTTGATAATCTTGTGTGATGCAAGTCAGCTGCACTTTTGTCTCTTTTTCAGTATATATTTCTGATATCATTATTGATGTGATTTTTTGTCCATTCTTTTTCTGCATTCCTATATACATATAATATGGTTTGTTTATCCATATGTATGATTTCTGACTTCTTCAATTTCAATTTGTTTATGGTTCAAACCGAATGATTTTATTGATAAATGAAGGATACAAAAATTCCATCTACATTAGGCGCCAGTTATGGGACTGTTTAATAATCTATTTGTACCTTTGTTGATTCAAGAAAGCATAAGGCTTTGCATTTAACAGATCAAAATTAGGGTTTTCTTGAGCGAATCAGAGAACCATGGTTATAATATGAAGGAACTGGTCGCTCATATGGGATATGTGGAAGTCAATGATGGCTTCTATGGGGTTGTAAACAGTAGCTATGAGATGAGGCCTTGGGATTTGACTGTTTGATAATCTATTTGTACCTTTGTTGATTCAGGAAAGCATCAGGCAATATTTAACAGATCATATGTAGGGTTTTCTTGGGAGAACCATGGTTATAATATGAAAGAATTGATTGCAAATATGGGATATGTGGAGGTCAATGATGGCTTTATGGAGCTGTAAACAGTAGCTATGAGATTAGGACTTAGGATTTTGTGGACTTAACACATTCAAGCAAGGAATCCTTGGGAATTTCATCGGGTGGAGGTTTCATTCTTTCTTCCAAAGGGATCAAGTCGTCTTTGTTTATAAATCAAGAAAGATAATGATATAAGATGAACTATAAGGAGCAACATAACCTACTGACTCATGGCTAGGGTCTTATAGATTTTTTTTCCATTCAATGTCTTGTGGTGGCTTGTCACATTACTCATTCAATTGGTCAAACCTCACCAGATAGTTCACTATTTAAATTTTAAGGTCCAAATTAAATGACCTTCCTCTAATAAACGTAAATAATGCTTAAATAACAGTAGTAACGTCTGAAAAAGCCTGCAAAAACTAAAACACTTGAAACGCCACTACTAAATACACTGGTTTAGGATGCCTCTTATTATAAGTAGCTGAATTCACAAATTATGACCTTAGATTTTACTTTTGCCTTCATCGCATACATGTAAATTTTGTTTCTTTCAGTATGAGGAGGTTTTTTTTTTTTTTTTTTGGTCTAAATTGAGTGTTCTTCACCCTTACAAATCGACTGTATTTTTTTTCTGACTATGTTCTGCTTGTAGGCATTACCTGATCGTTTCCGCAGTGACGAATTTAATAGTGAATCTCATTGGTGTATGGTTCTTCAGGAACTATGCTCGAGTTAGTCTTGGTTAGTTTTTTTTCCCTTTCTCTTTTAGATTCAGTTGATGTAAACCGTTCCTCATTTTGAATGGGATGCTTGTGTATTGGTAGTTCCTTTTGAGCCTTGATCTGTGATGATCTTTAATTGTTTCTTCTGAAATTAATCTTGCAGCTTACAGAAATGCAGAAGATATGAATTGCCACTCTGTTTTCCTTCATGTTCTTGCAGATTCCATTCGCAGGTAGACATGCTTGGATTTATGTATGTTATTGTGCATCTGTCTGTCCGTAACACTCCTTTGTTGCTAATGCATTTTTTTACTCCACAAAATGATATCAAGCTTATATACTTCAATGGTTTCTCAGTGCAGGTTTGATATTGGCATCCTGGTTATTATCAATCGGGTAAACAATGTTTCTTTTGCTGTTGTACAATCTTGAAATAGATGGAAAATAAATGGAAAAAAAATTGAGTTTCCTAACCTAGTTTCTTCATATATTGTAACATGACGTATTTCTGTTTCCTTCTTTACAGGGTTCAGAATGCAGAAGTCTTGTGTTTGGGACTTGTTTCTGTTGCAGTTTTTATGCTTGTTCTGCCTCTCTTTAGGGCAACTGGTGGTATCTTGCTCCAAATGGCACCTCCTAGCATCCCAACTACTGCTTTGAGTAAATGCTTGAGACAGGTTACTACTTTTTCTTGGGCAAAATGTGCTTTGCTTCATGTGGCTTGTCAATTTGTTTGAAACTCTTGATGCTTTATGCAGAAGGATTAACAGTATATTGTACAATGGTTTATAAATGAAGTAAACAATTATTTTCTTTCAATTCTGTTTTTCTCAAATTGGCTAAAAATTAAGAATATATCTTACCTAGTCAAATTTATAGATGACACGTGTTCGACAAATATATTATTATTACATTCAAGCTGTTCTCTGATTCTAATTGATGTTTTCTATATTCATATTGTTGTCAAACTACATAATACACTTGCCAGTAATCACCTACTTGCACATACCCTTATTTTGAAATTCCTGGTTTAATCAACCGGGGGTTGATCATCTAGTGTCAATTTTTTTGGCAAGTGATCTTTTTATAACAGACCTAATCTTGTGGGGATGGGTGCTAAATATTGAAAGGTGCATTATGTGAAATTTAGACTTTCAATTTGAGATACATGTTCAAGCGTTAATGCTTCACATGTTTTGGTATACTTTTTTTCAGATTTCTGCTCGGGAAGATGTAGTGGAAGTCTCCGAAGCTCAATTTTGGGAATTGGTGCCCGGTTATGTGGTTGGTTCACTATCAATACAGGTAATTTATTGTTTGATCTCCCTTCGTTACTGTAGGTGATACTAGTTGGAGCAAAAACTGAAACTTGACTAGTTATGGTAATAAATTTGTAAGGATACCATATCTGCATGTAGTCACGTGTTTGTGCATGCGATAGTGTAAAACTTCTCCTATTTGGATCATTTCATGATAGCCATCACATATATTGATAAAAATTTAGAGCGTTGTGATCGATTATCAGTATCTCAATCTCGCTTGTCAAAATATCCTTTTCCAATACGTGAAAGTTGTGCACTATCCCCGTTAAAACTCCCCAGAGTCGCAAAAAAAAAAAAGGTGTGGATACACCTCTTCCACTAGTACAAGTGCACATCTTAGTGTTTTTCATGCAGGCCTTAATCCATTTTCAATTTTTGTTGTTAGCATTGCATGTTTCCTTCTCTTTCTGTTCACTGAGATTTAGTGGATGATGTTGACAGGTAAAGAAGGGAATGGATGATCGTGCTTTACTAGAATTTGTGCATGGTCTATACCATGATTTGGGTGTGCAGGACCTCACGGTGCAAACTGATTATGCATGAGACAACAACTTCACGGTTTTAACAAAGGATTGTATACGCATTAATGCCATTGTTTATTACCAGTAAAAGAATAGTAGTAACATGGGTTCTTATTTAAATTAAATGGATATCCTTGAGTTTTGACCGGTATTTCTCTTATTTATTGTTCATTTTAGAATAACATTTTTTGGCTTACAGAAGGGTTAAAAACTACTCTCTTTAAGGTTTAGAGAGCGTTAAAGTGTGTTGTCCTAACAACGTCATTTTTATGCACTAGTGTTATAAATCTTGAACCGACTGTTGACCCGGTCGAATTGGTTGGTCACTCTGTCACCGGTCAATATGTGAATTGTTGATTTAGCTAGTAATATTAACTAGTCATATTTATATAAAGGGTTTTTCTAACCTGTGCAATATTGCACAGGTTAAAGAACTAAAGATAGAAAGCTTTTTTTGGGAAAAACAAAACTTTAATGAGATTGTGTATGACAAATAATAAATACTGTTTTTTTTTTTTCTATCTTTGGTTCTTTAACCTGTGCAATATTGTACATGTTAGAAAAATTCTTATATAAAATATTTTTATTACACTTTAATCTCATGAGTGAGACCAATTTTTTTTCTTTAAGTTATTCATATTTAATACTACCATCCGATTATTTTTATCAAAGTTATTTTTTGGTCAGTCCTATTAAGAAAAATAGTAAATGCGTTAATTTTCAAGCGTTAATTTTCAAGAGAAAAAGTTAATGGTTTGCCAAAAAAAAAGTTAATGTTTTGTTACCCATAATTTTTTTTTGTAAGTATTTATATATTTTCAGGCAAGTGCTATACGTTGACCAAAATTAAAAAGGCGAGTGCTATACATGCATTTTTGAAATTAAAAGAAAAATTAATTTTATCATATTGATAATTTAATGACATCAATACGAGTTTTAGTTTGGATAAAATGAGTTTTATATTTTATATAAAAGGACAGGGGATAATATTTTTTTTTGTTAAATTATACATGCACCCAACCCTAAACACTCATCTATCTTAAATCAACTCTCACCAATATTTTAATTTGAATCACCACTGTTAAAGTTTGAATTTTAAACCTCCGATTTTAAGCTTTAAAGGTTTGGTACATGATCATGTGGACTATTGCCCACTCGTTAGATAATATTAAAATTAAAAAGAAATGTTCAATTTTCCAAAAGTTGCTTGTTTCTTTTCACGTTTTGATGAACATGGACAAAACTATTCCATAAGTCCTCATTGGTAAGTGTCGCAAGATGGAACCCATAGTTTTCCAAGGGAATTCTCTTAGTACATGAAGTGTGGAAAAGTGTTTTTTGTTGTGGAATAGGAAGCCTTTGTATCTTAATCAAATAAATTAAATTATTGAATTTTTGTTAATTTATAATTTTATAATGAACACGTCGTAGTTAAATTCATGGTAAAACACGATATTAAAAATTGATGATTAAAACATAAAAAATAATTTTTTAGAAATTAAATTAAGAAAAAATGTATTTAATAGAGATAAAAAAACACATTTCTTTTAAACAAAACAAAATTAAAGAAGAGTTAGCACTCCTCTAAATAGCAACTACCACCTTTTAAGTTTGTCTAAATTACACCTAACCTTATTCTTCTCTCAATATTATACTCCACCCCCAAATAATTTAACTCTGTTAGTTTTAACCTCGCGTATGCTAATCATGTTCGGTGATAAGCTCATAGCCATAGACAAATCATGGCCCTCCCCCAAAAACTGAATTTGCAATGTTCCTGATTCAGCTTTCACTTATACTGTTTGCTTCTCAATTTTAATCCTAAAATGTATACTATTACCTGGTTCATTTAAAGATCTGAATTGTGTTATTGACATTAAAACATTCACTCACAAATTTTGTTGGTTCAACTTGGTTACTTTGATGGCATTGTCATTATTGTCCGTCCATAAACTTGCAATTGCAGGATGTGGGTTCGAGGACAAACCAAGAGAGAGAGTAAAAGTGAGTCATGAAATTAACTATGGTTTGCAGCTAAGAACATTCTCTTGTATATGAAGGCTTAAAACTATGTTATTTCAATTGGGGTAAAGTGTCATATTGAATATTGATTGAAGAATGAGGTTAGGTGCATTTTCATCAAACCTTAAGAGTGATTGTTGTTATTTATCCAAATGAAAAAGAAAAGAAAACCACTTTTTTGTGCTGTCATCGCCTCATTGGTAAATTTTAGTCTATGTGCAGTTGCTCAAGCATGCTTCATTGAAGTCCAAACAAAATCAATTAAAGAATTGATTAAAATATTACAATGCAAAGCTTAAAATAGAACATATCAGAATTTGGAAAAAAAAATATCAGCAACATGAACATGTAAGAGGAAAGTCAATGATATACATTAGAAAAACCCAGCAAAATATACATAAGGCTCGATCGTAGCTGCCGTAAAAGATACCCACTGAGAGGAAAAAAAAGTAAAATAAGTTACATTACAAAAAAAGAAAAAGAAAATTAAGGCAAAGTGTCCGGAGAACGAAGAATACATTATACATATCTCCACCTTTAACTTCCGTTGACACTATTGTCACCACACCATTTTCAAGCTATACCACATTAGTCTTTTTTTTTTTTTTTTCAAAATTATTCTTCAATCGGATTTATAAAACCGGTTTACCTCAAACATAACATATGCAGTTAGAAATCCAATTAGGAGTGAAAATAGAGTTAGAGTCTAGTTTAAACCATTTTTGAAAATCAGGTAGCAATGGGAGTTAGGAATCCAGTTGAACCCAGATTTATAAATCCGGTTAGCACCAGATTTATAAATCCGATTTTGACCAGAATTTACACTCAGAAACACAAAAATTATTGGAATATAATTTTTCAACTCATGGTTAATGTTATTCTATTTTTTAGCATTATTGAAGATAGCATACCGATGAATTCATAGGCTTAATGGATACAAAAGTCATAAATGCATATGAAAGCGAAGAAGTTATGATTGAGAAGGAGGTGGAATCTTTTAAGTCCGAAATGTTTAATTATGAAAAATATTTTCAAACTAGACGAATAAATTAAAATTGGAGTTGAATGTCTTATCTATTTTTGTTAATGTGTTTAGTAGTTAATATGATTTGTTAGTTGTCATTGTATAGGTAATATAGAGTTAATATTTGGAAAGAAGATTAATATTAGTAAATGTTGGTAATATAGAGTGAAATGAAGTATGTTTTGGTGAGGTTGTTTATAAAACTATTTTTTAGAGGGAACCGGATTTGTAAACCCGGTTTCGACCAGGTTTATAAATCTGGTTGAGTCTGGTGCACATGTATTCAGTGAACTGGATTTATAACCCGGATTTGTAAACCCGGTGGCGCCGAGATTTATAAATCCAATAGGGTGTGTTGTGCATAATTTTAATTTTGGGCGAACCGGATTTATAAACCCAGTTTTGCCCAGGTTTATAAATCTGGAAAAAGGGTAATTTTGAAAAAAAAAAAAAAGATTGGTGTAGTGTAGTTTGAAAAGGGTGTGGTGGTATTAGTGCCACCCCTTAAGTTCGAACCGTCGCAGCTTTTTTCCGGTTTGAGCAAGTACTTTGAACTTGATTTTTCAAGATTTCTCGCAAATAGAGGTTTGTATTATTAAGATTCAAAATCACTATTAATAAAAATATTTTTGAAATTTTTGATATTCAAACAAGCATATATGACAATCAAGAAAACAGTATTCTTTAAAAAATATTTGATTCAAACGAACTTTGAGAAATTTAAAGAGTGTTCAGTGATAAGTGATAAATTTCAGTTAAGTTTAATAAAGATTTGATTTACGGTAAGATTTAGTCTATTTTTTATTTGAATTTCCCTAGGAAAATTAAAACTACTTATTGTTAGTAAATAATTGATTGATTTAAATAAGATTTAATTCCTAGAATTTTGTATTGCAGGTAATTAGATAAAGACCGAGCGAAGAAAAAGTAGAAAATCTTATGAAAATTTATCTTATACTATTTTAGTGAAGATAAATCATTTAGATACCTTTTAAAAAGACTTTATTCACTCAGAAATAATATGTAATAACCAAGTGAGATTTGGAAGGAAACTTAGATAGATAGCCATGAAGAACGAGGAGATTAGTCGGTGATAAAAAGCTTCGAGTTCTAACCATCAATTCTTCTACTCTAATTGGTATGGGTCCTATGGGTCATATGGGTCCTCATGATCTTTTTTGGCAAAAGGACTCGCACCAATCAAATTAAGGAATGTTGGTTTAACCTCCACCGTTCAGGCGGTAGGTGAGATGACTATGCTTGTGCAATGTCACTATCCTTGATACTGAGCATAATCTCCAAGTGTTCTTTGTGGTGGGATGCCATTTGCGTTTCCATTGCCTTCCCATTAACATTGGGATTACCTCTTCGGCTGTTGCCATTTCAATCGACTTACGGTTTGGGTGAGTTTCTATTGGTTGTGAGGAAGAAGAATCTCCTTGTGGTTGACCTTGTTTTTGTTTCTTGGTCTTGCTATTATTTTTCCTAGGGGTCTCCTTGATCTCACTGTCAAACAACAATTAATGATGTGCAGAAAATTTTTCTAGTAATAGCATAAATCAAAAACTCGAGCAAAGGTTAGCACAAAGAGTAATAAAAAAAGGTAATAATAAACTAAACTAATATTTACAAAACTCAACTATTAACTTTCAAAATTTACAAAAAGCTAATTCGCACCCTAGCAACGGCGCCAAGAATTTGTTATCACTTTAGTGTAAATCTAAAGTTGTAACTCGTTTTAGTATAAATTTAAGGTTGTCGAACCACAAGTAGCACTTATGCCTTAGGAGTTTTCAAAGATTAACTATTGAGTTGTGAAAAAAAAATTGTTATTGAAAAATAGTGAACGAATAAATAAAAATAACTTTTAAAAAGAAAAAATTCAAGTGAGAAAGCTTGGGATTGGATTTCATCAATTGCCCTCTTGTATATTTATTTTTTCATTCAAGGATTTTTAATATTACGAAACTATTATTATATGCAACACACTAATTTAGGTTTTCACCTGGATTTTAAGAAGTATATCTAGATCAAAACAAAGAATCTAAGATAATATGTAAATTGACTAGAATAATTTAAGCATTATGAGAAATAATAAAAACCACGATACATAAAAAATAGTAAATATAAGAACTTAAAAGAAGTAGAAGAGTTTGAAAAATTTACATTCAATCCTAAAATAGAGAATTTAACTACTCATAGTAGCCATCAATACCAATTAGAATAGAAGAATTGATGGTGGGAACTCGAAGCTTCCCATCTCCGACTAATCTCCTCGTTTTCCACGACTTTCTCTCTTAGTTTCGCTCTAAATCTCACTTGGTTATTAATTCCATGTGAATGAGATCTTTTTAAAGGCATCTAAGTGGTTTATCTTCATTCAAAATAAGATAAAATAGTATAAAATAAAATTTCTTGAGATTTTCTCCTATTTCTTTGCCTTTATCTTATGTGTCTTTATTAATTACCTACACTTCAAGATTTTAAGGATTAAATCTTATTTGAATCGGTCAACTCTTTACTAAAGATAAGTAATTTCAATTTTATTAGATTTAGGAAAATTCAAATAAAGATAGACCAAATCTTATCTTAAGTGAATTAAAACTTTATTAAATTTCACCAAAATCTATCACTTATCATTAAAATACTAAGAAGCTTCACATTAATTAGTAATATGATAATCATAGAATATATATGAAAGAGAAAAGCGAAACCCACAAAACCAAACCCAAAACTCATGTTAGAATAGGGACCGGATTTGGATCCTCTCCGGCAGGATCCTCATCCAGCACCACTCCAGCTCAATCTGATCCATTCATTATATTCTCTTTCTTTCATCATACATGTACAAAAAAAAAATTAACGATAAAAGATGTACTTTTCTTGCTGTTGCAGCTTGAGAGGATCCAATTTCCTATGGACCATGGAAAAATTTCTTGTAACCTGCACTATAAACTTTTTAAAAAATTGTCATTTATTATTATTAATTTTTTTTGTTAGCTTATGTTAGATTTAAAATTGTTAGTATAGATTTTGGTTAAGAGAGTTGTTTATTAATATACTCACTCTTTTCCATAATATAAACTTCAACTAACATTTTATCTAGTTTAAGAAAAATGGTTAAATTATTAGAATTAGAAATATTAATTATACTATTGAGTTGTTACACCAATTAAATTTAAACTCAATTATTTTCTATTGGTGAGATAAATTTGAAATTTAAAAAATAATAATAAATGCTTCTAATTTTATGTGTATGAATTTATATTATGAAAGAAGCATTTTTGATAGTTAGTATTATGGGACGGAGGGAGTAACCATTAAAGATTTTTATTTATAAATTGATAGCATATACTAATATTTATATTAATAAATATATTTATTAGAAATTATATATTTACTGACTAATATAAATATTAGGGTTTTGTCAACTATTATCTTTAAGACAATGAATAAGCAATCCATAAATAAAATTTGGTAATAAAAATCATAATTAATGAATATGTGATTGTAAAATTAAATATTACACCTTTTAATAATAAATTTTTATTTATAAATTGCTTATTTATTACCATAAGGACAACGACTAACAAAATCCTAAATATTCTATATGTCTATAATCTATATTAACATATTAATTACGTTAAACTAAGTCTATACTAACAAAGGCAAACCTAACGTTAAAAACATTAATAAACCACAATTTTCTAATAGTGTATATTACAACATGTGTTCTCAAATTAAACTATAAAACGTTAGGGCTGATCTGAACAACCGACAAAATGAGAGGATTTGAGTATCAAAAATGCAAAACAGACTAAAGCCGGACGTTTTTAGTTCGGACGATAGAAACTCGCCGGGTTCGGGTTGTCCGCCCATTTTTTATTTATTTATTGTGCTACGTATTATTCAATATTATCTTGACAAGGTATATAAAAAAATTGTTGACCTCAAGTAGATAACTTTAGAGAAAAAAATTAGTACAATAAAACAATAGTAATATATTTTTTAAAAAATAATAGCTCAATTTTTAGAATAATATAAAAATATGGACTACTCAAAAAAGTCAATACCCACATAGGACTTGACTAAACTTTTAAATTAAGAGTCTAAATAAATATGAATATTTTTAGCCCAAATCATAAAATTTCGTTACTCAAATAAATTAACTTAAATAAGACCGAAAAACTTATTTTGACGGTTCTACCGATATCGATTGAAAGAACTAGTTCATATTAGATTGAAGCAACTTTGATTCTTGGACCGAATTTGTTTTCACTTAGAATGATTTGAGATGAATGAGGACAAAATCGTTTACCGGACTCCATTTAGTTGGCAACAACAAACAAGTCATTTTAAAAAGAGTTAATATTATTGCACACTGTTTATCTTATAATCCATTTACAACCATCTAATTAATGTCATTAATCACTTTCATGTATCATTTATTTATTTTTTATTACTAAAAAAATCAATAAAAAAAGTTGTAAATGGGTTGTAAGGTGAATAGTGATGTGCATTTTTCTTTTTCCTATTGAAAAATACTACGTGTGCAATACATGCGTCCATGTGTCCTTACGAATAAATATTAGTTCACATTGTCAAAGAGTACAAAACCCAATAATTTAGTGTGTGTTTAGATTGTCATTGAGTGAACGTAAATCAATTGAATCTATAAGTTTAATATATTTTAATGTAATTTTTTTTTTTGAATATAACTTTAAAATTAAAATTATGTTAAAATCGTCAAAACAAACACAGAAACTTAATTTTTGAGATGTATATGTCCATGTAACAATCTGGGACATGATCTTTCACCAAAGGAGCTATTTGAGATATGGAAAGAAAATGAGAAGTATTCATTAATTAATGGACAACTATAACTAACTAATCTACTGACAGCATATATCTAATAATAAAATCTTTTCCAAAGGCTTTAATTTCCTCATTAGATTATCATCAGCTTGATAAATTTCAGACAGAATTTCATGAATATCTATTTGATCAGCTGAAAAAACCTTATCATTCCTATACTTCCAAGTGAACCAAAGAAAAGCAAAAAAAAAAAAAAAAACAGAACACTCTGTTTCTGCATAAAAGAAATAATCAAAACTCTAATATCTGTTGAATTAAAGAAGCAAGTCTGTTGTGTGAATATCCCAAGCATGCCAAATTACTTACATTTAAAAAAGGAGAAAAAGTAGAAACAAATTACTTGTTTTAATTTTCACAGAAGATTAATTAGAACTTCATATTAATTTAACAGTAGAATGGCAAGTAAATTAAAGAAGTAAACTCACTAGTACTCACAGATGAAAGTAAAACTGAAATCCGAAGAGGTAGAGATTGATCCGATCCAGAACATAGCACCGCGACATTTGGTGAATGAACGAGTTTTGGGCAACTAAGATTCAGGTGAGAGCAACCCGTATCGTATTGATAATAAACTCAATTGATACGCGTTTTTCTCACCTGAATCAACGATGCCCAAATAAAAGAGCTTCTATCTTCTTGGTATGCTTGATTGGTGTGGCCATATAGCCATTAATCCTAACTTTGTTAAGCTCTTATCTCCTGTGACTAATTGTGTGCTCCGTGAACCTTTATAATATATAAAATAAATAAAAATATAAGGTACGGATTTGCATATAACAGCCGCCATAATTGAATGAGAAATTATAAGTGTAGATTTTAATTTTCAGATGTAAGATTGTATAGAAAGAAAAAGATATAAAGAAAAATTATATTAAAAGTTTATAATATGTAAAAATCAGAAAAATAATAGTAAATAAATGAAATAAATAGCAATAATACATAAATTATTAACGAAAATGATTAGTTCAAGTCATTGGTTCCCTTGATGTTAATAACTACGGCTGAGGTTGTACCTGTCTGGGAAATACTTACATTATTATTTGTTTATGTATTTACTTAAATAATTATTGTAAAATATTACTTCCCCGAGGCCCCCATATTTTTTATGTGTCCACAGAAGAAAATAATTATTTATATATTTATCTGTTCATTATTTATAATTATAAAACGTTGCCATGCATTAATCACTATTTATAATTATACCAATTTCCTCTCAAATTTGTATTTGTTGCATTTATTTTTTTTTAATTTCTAAAATTACACAAATATCTTAAGATTTGAAATTTCATTACACTTATTCTTGCGGACATTACACTTAGCCCCTGAAATTTAAAATTCATTATACTTTTACCAAAACTTAAGTTTAACCAAACTAAATTTTACTTACATTTGCGAAGAACTTGTTGCTCAAATGGTATAAGGAGAGCTCTTGGAGCTTGAAGGAAGGAGTTCAATCCCGGTGGAGTAGATTTAAGAGTAGAGTAATGTGGGAGTGTGTATTTGGCCGAAAAAAAAAAATTTACTCACATTTCAAAAACCAAACTGACACTTAATAACTTACTTTATTTTCAAGGTATCATCTAACTTACAATTAAAAATATTTCTTTTTGAAGCATGGAGATTAGAGAAAATTTTGCTTTTTGTGACAAAATATTTTATATACACAATCAAGAGTTAAATTTTAATCTATATGTTTAAAGAACACACTTATCTAGGAACAATACCAAACATTAGGAAAAGGAAGCCTACTCTGATTAGAGTTCATAAATTAGGACTTATGTATTGGCCCTAAAATGCTGATAAAATTTGACAGATAGCTAGAATATAATATCCTTCATGAAACATGATGGGAGATTTTGAAATTGGATTGAGAGCAAGAGAGAATTCTCTCCTCAAGATATCTTAAATTTAGAATAAGATATGATTTAATTTTAAAAATTAACTTAAAATATGATTTTTATTATTATATTATTAATCGATATGACACATAATATTTTAGCAAAAAAAAAAAAATTAAAACATCAAATCAATCTATGAAAATCAATTAACTTATGTTTAAGAGACTTCAAAGAGACATGGCCCAACCTGATTATTTTTTTGTTTTAATATAAATCAAGCCAAAACAATCTAAACTATTCTTCTGGTTGTCTTAATCTTACAATGTAAGTTTGAGGAGGTTGTGGTTGTTTCTAAAGTAACAGAAAATCATAAAAGAAAGCAACATAATATAATTAATTTATTCTCAAGATAATGTTTCCAATTTAGTGAGAATGGATTTAAAGGATGTGCAATAAGCCGCAACCTTTAGTGAATATTAGTGAAATAGCACCACAACTGTTAAAATAGATAATTAATATTACTGTCATTCTAAATTTAATATTATCACTCTCATTATTTGTAATTTTTCATTTTATTATATAAAAGTTAAAATAATGATAAAACTTGTGAATAAGAATGTCAATATCAAATTTAAAGTAAAAACATTTATTTTTTTATAAAAATGTAAAATATTTTTTTTTAAGAATTTTAAATATATGATGTTTCATCGTAATACTGTCTCTGGTCTTATTTATAAGACACCATTTAGAAAGTTTTCATGATCCTTTTTATAAGATATTTTGTAATTTCTATGATGCATTTATTGTTTCTTTTCATTTTTACCCTCATTAAATACATCAACTATTTTAATTCTTTAATTGTAATTGGCTAACACATTATTCAATGAAAGATAAAAATGTTATTTCATAGACTTTTTGAGAAAATCAATAAAGTTAACTAAATTCAACTACTTTTCTTCATCTATGTAATTCAGTTGAAAACGTCTTATAAATAGAACCGGAGAAAATATCAAAGTTTTATCACTAATCCTAATCATATCAAATTGTGAATATGGTTCACAATAATTACAACCGATTATATTTAATCGCATTTAATAGAATGTGATTAAAACCACAACATAAAATTTAAAACCTTATCTCAATAGCACACAATCTTTTACCTCGGTTTTACAAATGAAGAAACAAGAACACAAAAATAATTCCGGATATCCCAATAATTTGCCACGTGTCCCATACAACAAAACACAACAATTGTAGAAAACTCCGAAGAGCATCTAGATTCTAGAGTCTAGACACAACACTAGTAGACTGGTAACAGCTAATCTTTCAATTATTCCATTTAACCAAAGAAAGTGAAAAAAAAAAAAAAGAACAATTCATTCATTCATATAAAGAAAAAATAGACACAAAAGTTTCAATTTTGCAAGTACTTTATAAATGGGATCATTATCACCACAAAACAATAACCCAAAAGTAATTTTCCACTTTTCCCACCCACATCCTTTAGAATTCACCATTATTTCTTCTTCCAATTTCAAAACAACTTGCTTTGCATGCAAATTAAGAATTACTACTCATAATGAGGATTATTATTATTATTACAATTGCAAAACATGTTCTTTTTCTCTTCACTATGTTTGTTCCAAAATGCCCTTAATCACAAATCACCCTTCACATCCAAATCATGATTTAGTCCTTCTAATTATCCCTCCATCCCCAAATTCCACTCTTAATTGCAAAATTTGTGGATATAATATCACTGGATTTTCCTACCATTGTGCTGAATGTAGCATTTTTTTTCATTCTTTATGTCTTTCAATTCCTTTTTCAATTTTAATCAAAAACCACCCTCACAAAATTAAGCTTGAATCTTCACCGCCCTACGATTTTTTCTGTGATTTGTGCAATGGAGAAAATTACCATGGATGGCTTTATAGGTGTAGCATGTGTGAATTTGACACACATGTTTCTTGTGCATTGGAAAATTTAGATCCTCAATTGTTTCATAACCCTTCTAATAATTTTTCTTTTCCTCAAATAAATAATAATTATTTGTTGAGGAATAATCTCACTAGTGGAAAAGTGTGTGAGATCATGCGTTTGGTGTCACAAATTGTAATAATCGAGAAAAAAAGAATAGAAGATTTTGAAAATAAAGTGGCAGCTGGATGGGATAATAATAAGAGATTTTATTTATTTAGTCCAAGAAAAAAAATTGATGAAATTGAATTGCAAGAAACAGAACAAATTACTAGCTCTATTGATTTTGCAACAAATTTATTAGAAGAAAAAACTCCACTTAGAGATAAATTAACTCCACTTTCTGATCATACGATAATTAGTAGTAATCAATTTAGTGATTCGTATTTTTCAATTGATTTGACAAAGTCGTATTCAAATTTAACACATGAAAAGAAAATTCAGGTAAGAAAAGGAGTTATTATTGCAGAGAAAATTGAACAAAATGAAGAACCGTTTGAGAATAAGCTAAACGCAGCGTTTTGCGAAGGTCATTTTGAAGAATCAAGTCACAAAATTGAAGATCAAACAATCACAAAATCAGAGTTGGTAAGTTCAGTATTTAATAATTCTGTCTCTTCAAATTCCATTGTGCAAATTTTAATTATTGTAAGTGGTTATTTTAATTTAATTAAATTTAATTTCTACATAAAGTTTTATAATTAAGGTACACACAACACAATGCAAGAAGTTAGTTAATTATGTTTATAATTTTTAATCCTTGGCAGGAAAAACAGAAGGGTTCATGTTGGAGGAAGTTCGTCACGTGCTGCCTTTAACGCCGGCACGTCGAAGGTACACGGTTTTTGAAGCACAGAGATATGCAAGTTTTTAAAACAAAACACAAATTAAAAATGGTTTTCAAATTTAGTTTCACAAGAACAACAAATTCTATATAGTTATATTTATATGTATATATGTATTGCATCTTGAAAGTAGTTAAATATTTGTGCTTAAACAATTATAATAAATTGGATAAAATATAATTTTAGTAATTTATTTTTAAGTGAATATTTACTTTGATTATTTTTGTCAATTTAGTCCGTTATTTTTATTTTTTATACTATATATTAGTCCTTTTATGTTAATATATATCATTGAGTGATTTAGTGAAAAATTCACAATGATAATGAGAAAAATATAAATAAAAATACTCAATGATGTTAGTGTGAAAGAACTAATATGACATGAAGAAAAAAAATAATAAAGGATTAAATTGACAAAAATAAAAAAAAATAAAGTAGGAATTTATTTGTAGATAAAAGACCAAACTTCACGTATATTTGATTAATTGAAAATAAAACGTGTACTCATCTATTGATGTATTTGGTGGATTTATTGGTAAATTACTGCTATACTAGCTATAATTTTTGTGAAGTGGAAGTAAGAAATTAAAACGATAAAGGAAAGGAAAATCAAAATCATATTACTTCTTCACTTATAACTTCCATTAGTTCAACTAAAAAATTTATATTTTGGTTAAATTAATGATAGGTAATATTAGTGAATCATATTAAATACACTAATGGCTTGGGAGGTTCAATCTCTCTCACTTTGTCTTCCAAATACAAAAATCTATCACTTACATTATATTCCCATATTTTTAAATTCTTTTTTTTTTTGGTATATCATATTTTAAAATTCTTGATAGTGTCTGTGAGATCTTCTCTGAAATAAATAAATATGGCAAAAAAAAAAAAAACTGCCTCTCAATTATTTGATTTTATAAGAAATACATAGATTGGTTATGTCAAGGGGAAAGTCAAATATTATTCCAGATCTGGATTCTCTTGAAGTTATAAGATTGCTCATGTGGAATTTGAATATTTTAATTACTTTCAGTGTGTGTGATATTTTCCATTTTCATTGCTACCTGTCTACCAAATTTAATTTTGAGACCCGAAACAAACTTTTATAATAGTGAAGCTTTTTAAAATAATCAATAATATCTATTTTGAAATTATTAAAATCACACTATTAAAATAATTTATATATTTTATTTAAGGGATAGAGATATTTTTTAATAGAAAAATAGTCTTTAATATTTTAAAATATTCTAATATCTTTTAAAATAAAAATATATAAAAGTATGACCTAGATATATTAAAGTTTTGTGTATTTTTTTGGGGCTATAACATGAGCTTAGTTAGCCTTACTCTTAAGGCCACCCTAATTTACATTGGATAAATATGTATTTATTTTAACGTAATTAAAAGTAATTTTTAAGTTTTAATTTACCTTTAATGTAAAACTAAACACACAAAATAAAAGACAAAGTAATTAAGATAACAACTTTGAGCTAGATGTTCTTTCTGTTTCTTTTTATCTGTCTCTTACCGTTTGTTCACACTTATTAATAAAATTAATTAATGTTTTGTTTATCATAAAAATTATGATGTAATTTTCTATTATACCTTTGGAATTTGAAAATGATTAATTCTCCACTTTATGTTAATTTACAAAGTAATAAATCAAAATGGTATATTAAGAAAAGTAACTATAAATGCATTTTTGAATTCCTAAAAAGACAAATAAAAAGAAATAATTTTTTTCTAAACGAAAACAGATAAAAAGGAATACAAAAAATAGTTATTAACTTATTATTAGGAGAAATTAAAGAAACATATAAAAGAAAAACTATATCTATAAATTAGTAACCATGAGCCCTTATAGTTTAAGTTTGCTTAGAACATGATAAAAATTAGTGAAAGCATTAAAATTTGATATATGTATTGTGTACATATTTTCTGTTAAGCATGAGATGAAAAGAGTAAATTTTAATATTAGAAAGTGGGGAATTGGAATTTGGAGAGGATAATGAATGGAAGCAATTTTGGATAAATCCATCCAACTGTGTTGACGTTAACAGGATGCAAACAAATTGCTACAAGACAGAGACCAACATTACTATTGGCTGCACCTTTTTCGGACACAACTACTGCACCAACAAACTCTACTAAGTAATAAAAATAATTGTATGTTTGATTTTCAATCTGTTAAAAAAATTTAAGTATTTTTGTTTTCATATTAACAGTTATAATTTGTTGGATATAAATTTTAATTAATATTTAAAATTAACCGAACAATATATAACTTAATTAATAAAAATACTTTTATTTTTTATTCATCGAAAGCTAAACACACGTATTTATCACACTTTTATTCTCATAGACTTAGGGTTCGTGTAATTTAGATTTTAATAGAAAGAAAAGTGAAAAATACATAAATTGAGACAAAAATTAATGGTGAGAATTATTAATAAACAAAAATCAAGACGATTTAAGGTTTGTTTGGTTAAGCTACCACTAGAATAGATTTTGAAGAATTGTTTTTGATAAAATTAAGTTTGGAAGAATGAATTATGTTTTGAAAAAGTGTATTTAGAATGCATTCTTGAAAATGGATTTTGTTGGATGGATTCCTAAAAATGCAGTTAGAGTACTGTTTAAAATTTATCACTAATTAAAAATAATATATTACTTTTTCTTATTTCTTTACAAATGCATATCTAAAAATTGAGAATTGATTTACTGTTTAGTAGTTTATTACGTCCTTATTTTTGTTAGGAAAGTATTTTAGACATCAAGAATACATTTTGCCATTGTTCAATAACCTTAACAAACATGTTTTTAATAGAAATATATAACTTTAGTTTTGGTAAAAAATAATTTTGACCGAATTAAAATACTAAACAAAGAGGACCTTAATTTTCTTGCTTAAGCTAACAATTCCTTGTTTCTTATCTTATATAACGGGTGAACTTCATAGCGCACACAAAAAATCTGTCACTCTACACTTTTGTTTCTGTTCTTCTTTTGAGCATAATTTGCAAGACTCTAGTTTCTTAAGCTTGAGTGGATGAGTTTAAGTTATCATTATGTTAACCTTTAAGAGTATTTTAGATTGAATTAGAGGTCTGTCGAAATTTGCTTCTAAAACACTAATTATACCACACGCAATATATGCGAGACACAGTAAAAAATTTAGCTATCATGATAGAATCACTTAACTGTTGAGGAGTGGGATCACAAGAGTTCATGTGAAATTAAAATTTAACTGAGAATCTATTTATACGCTTTCTATATGTTCTTGAAAAAAACTCATTAAATCACATAGATTGATTGAGGGTCGATCACATGATAATGCTGAAGCTGATTACTAGATTTAGGAAATAACTCAATTTATTAGCTAAGTAATTAATAATGGCCACCAACCATGACATCTTGATTTGACCTAAATCATCATCTCAAGGCTATATATACCCTAACCCATATCCTCCTTAAATTGTTTGAGTTGAGTTGACCTTTCTATCCCCAAAGAGGTAGAGTATTGATATTTTTTTATAATAGTGAAAAAAAGAGAGATATAAAAAGAATGAAAAAAAAAACAATAAATAATGAATAAAAAGTAAAGAATTTTAAAAAGTTATAAAAATAACATAATAAAAAGCCAACATAAAAACATAATTCTTGAAAAAGTTATTTACAAATAAAATAAATAGGGTTGACAATTGAACCCAAACTTGATGAATACCCACAAAAATTACTCGTGATGGGAAGTGGAATTATTCACAAAATCAGGTCTACGAACGAGTCCGGTTAATTATTTACGTTTTTAAATGGGATCAGTGCATATACAAGTATCTTAGTACCCACTCATCTCAAATACATATATTTATTTATTTTTATACATATTATATATATATAATTAAAAATAACTTAACTAGACAAATAAAAAAAATATTTTCTCAGAATAGAGACAAATAAAAAAGAACATAGGGAATATCTAACAACTATGGCCGACATATTAGTCCAGTGAAAACCTCATGAATATTAATAGTATTGAGTTACTAATTTATCACCCTTCACTAATTTGGTATTTGATTAACACTAGTATAAATATACTCATTTCGTTTCTATATCACCTTACCGGGCAGGACGCTACCACCATTCTTAGCGGTGTACTTAAGTACTTCATACACTCCCTTGAGTGAGTTATCCACCTGCGAATAAATCTACCTTTATTTCAGAATTTAAAAACATTTTGTGGGTTCGAACCAAGGACCAAAGGGATATAGTCATTAAGTTTTTGAATTTACTATCAATTAATAGTGGATTCAGGAACTTAAGGACTATATCCCTTTAGTCCTGGTTTGAATTTACAGAAAGTCCCCAAATCTTAGAATAAAAGGGAAGCAGTGTCTCGTCCGAGGTGTTATAGTTTCATTTTATTTATTGTTTAAGGTTACGTGCAGTTCTTAAAAAAATAATTAGAAATAATTATTATTATCTTTTAAAAGGTTTAGTTTTACCAATTTATTTTTATTAATAAAATTAAACTATTTAATATATTGAGTAATTATTATGTGAGACAATATAATAAATAAGAATAATATTGTAAAATAAACTATTAATACTTCATTAATTTATTAAAATGACAAATATTTTGAAACATAAAAATATCCTAAAGAAGACGCATAAAATAAAACTGATGGAGTATTAGTGATCTTAATTAACACATGCAATTAATTGGGTTGTTAATGAAGAGAAGAGTAATTATAGCGTACTTTCTGCGATGTGAGGTATATGGTATGATGATCGCACGATCACGAGAGCATAGTCATGATTGTAGAATCAGAAAGAGAGAGAGATATAAATAGCCATGGCAGAGGTTGCTTATTTGCAGGGTAGTCCCACCATTTCAAGCACATACTGCTCAGACAAACCAGATCTCACTGTTTAATTAAACATGGAAAATCGTAAAAGGGATATTTAATTATTGTATTTCCTTCAATTAATTAATATTCTTTTATTGTTGTTGTATCTACCCATTTTTGGGGCTGAGTGGGGTCCACTCGTGCCTCATGTAATGTTGAATCAATTATCGAATCATTCTGATTCCCATCATTCATCATCACTTGTTACAAATATTCATTCCTCACACCAAATCGTCATGCTTTATTTGCCATTGGGTGTCCATTACTGTACACTCCAAAACTAATTTACAATTGATTAAGGGTATTTTTTTAAAAAAAAAAATTAAAAAGGATAGACAGACCCGTAATTTAGTGACTTGAAAGTGATTATTAATAAATTATAAATAAAAATGGTATGCACATATCAAAATTCTTGTTATTGTGTTATGGCCACCAGATTGGGGATTCGGATTGTGTGCTGTTGAGACGTGAACAGCAGGATGAAGTGATCATAGCCGTCCAATTCCTCAGTTGAATGAGATTTTGCCACGTGACATTTATTTAATCTTTTTTTTGAATTCCAAACAACCTATTCTCCTCACGTGAATTGTTTCTAAACTCATTTCTTTTTCATTTAATTAATTATTTTGCTTCCCTTCACGTGAATTATTTCTAACTAATTTTTAACATTGTTTCTATTTAATTAATTTAAAAATAATTACCTACATATTTTGTTTTAATTAATAATTTTAATAAAATAAGTGTTAAATTACTCTACTTAACTAATAAAAGGATAATGCAACAACGTTTCTTAAGATTTTATAGTATTACACAAAATATAAAACTTAAGTAAAATTAGCACTCTACTCCAATATGGTTGTGTAAGATTTTCACAGCTATATTTAGAACCACCTCAATAGGTAGGCTTAGAGCCACATAAACATTCACGATCGGATTGTGAAAATTTACACGGCCATATTTAGAACCATTCCAACAATCAAGTCTTCATTCAAACTTATCTGGTAAAGACAATATGTTTATAGAAAAAATATGTAAACACCAAAAAGAAGTAGCCACATCTTGCCTTACTAACAAGACAAATCACCAAAAAAGTATGTAAAGGTTTATAAAGAATTGATATTGTGCGTGATATCTAATGTTGAAACATTCCCATCATCAAGAGGTGCCTACATAACGACAACACAAAAAAAATCAAAATCAAGAAAAAATAAAAAAATAAAAATTTCATGTTAAATAACCTTACCATCAAGAATGCAATGAAACTAAATTGATTGTCTAATGTTTGAGGGAAACCATAACTTGGAGGTGCTGAACAATGTACTTCACGTGCCTCACAATCCTAATGAAGTTCAAATGAAGCATAAATAGAAGTATAATAAATTATAAAACAAACGAGCACAATTTACGTAATTTGAAGTAAAAAAAAAATATACACTTACTTGAGATACTTGACTTTGTGATTGGCCTTTAGTTGGAGCTTTTTTCTTCTTTTTTAATTGCAACTCAGCCCTACTCTTCAACCGCTTACTGTTTTGCTTTCCAGGACATTTCTTGAACCCCTTAGGCTGCATATCACCATTGATCACCATGGTTGGAGCATCACTATTGTTTTCGTGAGTGCTTTGTGCTTTTAAACGAAGCTCTGCTATTTTTTACTCACATCATCTATACTTGCATCAAGTAGATCAAAGTACTCATCATTGGGGGGTACCTCATGTGCCAACCTAAGCATTTTAGAAACTAAATATCGACATTGTCGTGTGGTAGAGAGTTTAGGATCTCCGACAACCTCCATTCCCCTCACATCATGTACAACACCACTACGACTATCTCTTGTCCACCTCTTAAGAATGTATTTTTCGGGAATAACCTTTATATCATTTGCTTCAAACACTTTCAATGTATGAGAACAAAGTATGCCAGTAGTCTCAAACTTTCTACAACTACATGATATAGAAGTTGAGACATTATCAAATGATACTTTCCAATAGCCTTCTTTATTGACCATAGTGATGACATATTCAAACAAGGGTGTAGATTCATGTCTTTCAGATATGCTACAAGTTAAGAATAACGCAAATTCTTTTTGAAACAAGTAAAAAATAGTGTGTGTGCAAATTTTTCTCATTTGTATCAATATTGGAGCCGTCTCATACCTTAATGTAGCTAGCTTATGACAGGAGTCATACTCACAAACTAGCTCATTGTAATGCTTCTGCTCAACAACTCGCTCAAAGTGTCTAAAGAATTGTTTCATATCAACACCTGGCTTCATACAAGCTTTAAAATCAGAATTTAAGCTCTCACTGAGTTGGGTACTTCTCATCCCAAGTGTGAATTGTTTCTTCATGTGACAAGAGGCCCATCGTTCCTTTAACGCATAAAGTGATTTAATCCATTTATTTTCTTGAACATTGTAGTCAGTAATCAATTTGGTCCAAGCCTCCACAAATTCAGCTTTGGTGTCAATTTTATACATGCATTTCTTCAAATCTCTTCAAATTCCCAAGGTGTTTAATTCCATTTTGCATCAAGTGCCACGTGCATAAACCATGGTGTGTCTCTGGCATCACTTCAACAAGTGCCTTGGCCATTGCTTGGTCTTGATCAGTGAAAATAGTTCGAGGCTTTTTCTCGCTATGTGCTTCCAAGAACGTCTCAAACAACCATTTGAAAGATTCTGCCATTTCATCATACAATAAAGCAGCTCCAAAGATGACCGCGCACCTATAATGGTTAAAACTCGAAAATAATGCAAGTGGCCTATTTGCTTGATTGGTACAATACGTAGTGTCTAAAGAGACAACATCACCAAAATACCCGTAATCCAACACCATTTTTGCATCAGCCCAAAAAACATTGGTAATTTGCTCATCGACGTCCACTTGGTATGCATGGAAAAAGGAAGGATTTTCTATTAATTGTTGTTGGAAATATTGCATTAAACAACCAACTTCTCCTTACACCATACTTCTTTGCCTTTTTGCGTTAAGGTAATTATTTGCATCCAACCGAGTATACCCAACATTAGCTCTATGCCCCGCATGTGTACTCATAAGCTGAAATGATGATTTTTGTCGTAGACCAGCGTCGTCAACCAAATCAATCTCATAAGCTTGGACTTCTGTTATCTTACGATATGAAGAGAGCATGTGTGTTGTCTCCGGAAGTTGTAATGGGTGATTATGCTCTTCTACAAACTCATGTATTGCATATTTTCCATTACTTTTCAAAAATACTCCAATTCTTGCAAGACAATTAGTTCTTCTCACAGCTCTTGCATTAGTAACTTTTACTCCTTTTTTGTCTTCCTTTAGACCTTCTTTACCACAAACATATCTAAAAGAGGTTATGACACCGTCTTTCTTTCTCTTGTTAAAGTAATCTTTTCTAACACCAAAACCGGTTCTTCTACCATATTCGCTTCATAGTCGCCATGCTCTTTCTTCATTTTCAAACTCCATACCAATACTTGGCTTCCAATCAACATTTACGGACGTCATATTTTGTATCCTACAAAAAGTGAAAATGAAGTTAAATCCCATTCTTTCACAAATTATTTTCAACACAAGTCATTATAAGTAGGCCACATAACAACAAAACAAAACTAGTACTCCGTCAATCAATATAGCCTTTCAAAAAATAAAATTAAATTAAAAAACTACACACAAAGAACAAAACAGATATACTATATACCAATTGAAAAAGGGGAGGGATTGAAAGAATGAAAAAGAAAATAAGTTATAGTGTTTCTAGTTTTATGTGTTAATTATATGATAAGGAGGCGGCAACCATGTTTCTTTTATTTTAACCAAAAAATGGCTTTAAAATTTTAACCAGAAGAAAATAGAATCAGAGGGAAGAAACTAATTCAATTTCCCAAAATCCTTTGGGTTCATGAGGCAATTTATCCACTGTTGACTAAATTAGTTGGATAACCTTAAATAATAGAACATGGAGATTGCTAGAAACTCAGAATGTATATCACAATAAAATATATTAAGATAAGAGCACAATAACTGCTCAAGTCAATACAAAGTTGTTCTATATACATGAAATAGACACCCCACAAAACACCATTAGTTAGAAGACCCTATAGAAAGCACTCAGCAAGATTATTGCTTTATACAGGTTCTAATAATGAATGGTAGCCCCCAAAGCAAAATACAACCATTTATACTTCTATACCCACCAATCCATAGAGCTATAAGACACAGAAAAATACACAGCCCAGCTACCTTCGGCAATCACAATACTCAATTAATAAATAACAAAAATTTACTATGAACTTCACATCACGTTACATATACATTTCATTTGCATCATTAGGGGCTTAGGGCAGATATTTTCAGCAAGAAAGAATGAGAGGGTGAATCACAAACCTGGTCGCAGCGGTGGTGACGTGACGCGGCGGCGGTGACGGTGACGCGGCAGCGGCGTGGACAGTGTGTCTCGGTGTGCAAGGGTATGGAACAGTGGAGTTAACGTTTCACGTTTCATCCTCTTCTGTAGCTTACTAAGTAAGTTTTGTTTGGAATTCAAAAAAAATTTTAAATAAATGCCACGTGGAAAAATCTCATTCAACTGAGGAATTGGACGACTATGATCACCTCAACAGCAGCCTGTTGTTCGCGTCTCAACAGCACACAATCCGAATCCCCAGATTGGTGACTTATTGTATATACCTCTTGTACCGTTATGAATCTAAGGTGACATTTGGTAATGAGAGGGAGGGATAGCGGATCTTAAACACCCCTATTAAGGACTATACTAATGGAGATGATAATTGTTAGTTACAATTCTAGTTAGATTAGTTAGGTTATTGTTTTTTATATATACATAGACTATCTTTGAGTTGGCTATACAAGGCCCTATCTCCTCTTAAAAGTTAAACTTCATCTTTTTCAATTAATTAATACCACTCTAAATTTCTATGATATTCTTATATATGCTCTTTTTTTGTCCATTATGATATATATATTTTTATTACTTGCAACAATTTGGTATATTTGTTGGTAAATCTATCACGGCTTGAAATAATTATTAATTTTTATCTTTAGACAGAAAGACACACGGTGGAAAAAATTGAAAATTAACTCTTTAAAAAAAAATTAAAAGTTTTTTTTATTAAAAAAAAAACGGTTAAAGTTGGTAAATAACATTTGAGTGGGTAGTCCATATGGGTTACAGTAGCTAGTTTGGTATGGTGGGCCGTCTAGGCACATGCCATTGAATACAATTATCCCTCACTCCCCACTATGGGGTAACCCAAACAAAGGATACTTGATGCATATACCACGTCAATTTAATTTGCTACCACTTCTTTTTCCAAAAATAAAACCAATTTTGTAAGTATTCTTTTTATTTTTGAAGAAGCTCATCCAAAAATATGTTTTTGCTTTCAATATTTTTTTTTCAAAAAACATGTAGGAGTAATTGATAACTTAAGAATAAAATAGGAATGAATTATTAAAAGTTAACTTTACATAAATTATAAGCTACTTTATTTAAATAACTTTTGATAAGCTGCTAGTTTATATATATATAGCTTATGAAAGCTAAAAACTTGCAAATTATTAAACACCTCATATGAGTCTCATATGAGTCGTAAATTATAAGTTTGTATTGTTAAACATATATTTTGCCTCATTAAGTCAATTCAACTCAAATAAAATTTACTCAAATTAAGTTAGACTTGAGTTTTTTTTTTTTTCATGAAACCCAAGTCAGTTGGTGCTCGAAAGAGATACATGAATTTGAGGCAAAATTGACTTATAAACAAGAGTCCTAATCTTTTTATAAACCAATTTTTTATCTCAAATTCAGCTCGTTCGAAATAAGTTCTCGAACGATTTGATTCAATTCATAAACTCAAGTGAAATTGTTATTTACTTTCTTTGATGTTGTAAAACAAAAGTAAAACCAAAATTATAAAGAGGAAGAAATTGAAATTAAATTTTTTTATAAATTGATACTAAAGCACATATTCTATAAAGTAAAGTTTAAAATAATCGACAATATTTATGATTATAAAATTTGAAATACAAGTTTATTTAAAATTATATATATATTTATTTACTTATCAAATTAGCTCTTGCACCAAATAAATTATACTGTACTTGAATCAAGTTCAATTTGTTTAAAAAATAAACTTAATTCTTTAACTTAAATTTAATTCATTTGATTCATAATCCAAACTAATTAAATAATGGGATAATTATATCAATTTCCACTGAAGTTTGCCTATATTACACTTACCTCCCTTCAGTTTTCAAAATTATATTTACCCCCTAAAATTTTTAACTTTCATTACACAAACCCTCCTAATGTTAATTTTTTTAATGGTGTTATTGTGCACATTTTTCATTTTTCTAAAAAAAATTAATTTTACTATTTATTACTTTTTTTTAGTTTACCACTTTTTTAATAAAAGTAGAAATTTTAGAGGGTAAATATAATTTTAAAAATTAAAAAGGGTATGTGTAATATCAGTAAATAAATTAGTGTAATTATTCTTTAAATAATGGAACATTAAATATAAATTGAGTTAAACAGAAAGTATGTTTCTATTGGGTCTTGCCAATCCTGGCTTTGCTGTTTGGGCCCCCAAAATGTGTGTCATCTCTCATTAACCTTATGGCATATTCTCTCTTGACACGTGACCAATGAAACAAGTTACTTTTAACTACATTTCCACCAATAACATACTCATGTGAATTCAATTGTCATCATCCCTATCCATGCCTTAATTAATTCATGACCTAAATTTAATGAAAAATCAACATGCAATATACATGATATATGCTCAAAAGAAACTCTGTTTAAATACATTGCAAGTCTTATTATCTTATCTACATATTTGTCATATTTAGAAATTATACATAGAGAGAATTCAAAATTTTAGAAAATTTATGAGATGGAATATCGAAATGTCAACTAACATATAAATACTAGCTCTTATAAAAAGTGTCATTCTGATTCTTAAACAACATATTTTAGATTTCGTATACTATTGGAAAGGGCAAAACTCTCTCGTCATTAAAAAGGATCAAAGTTTCAATAAGAGACATTAAATATAAAGATAAAAAAAAAACGATGATGTATAACTAAAATCAGATAACAAAATAATCTATTATTACTTTTACTTATAATTTTGGTAATGTATACTCTGAAATAAAAAAAAAAAGGTAAAAATATCTTACCATCAAAAAGGATGAAAGTTTCGTTAAGATGTCATAGATATAATGATAAAAAGTTGAATGACTAAAATGTTTATATTGATAACAACTGTTGTTTTTATCCAAACTGATAAAACTTTTTGTGTTCGGTTATTTTAATCCTTTCGTTATACTCTAGTTGACCTTTAGCGACATAATATTTATAGTTTGTAAAAAATATTATAAATACAAAAACATAATATTTAGGAACAGCATAACTGTCCATAGTAGCAACCAACTAATAAACAGAACCTAATTATATAAATTAATTATATATTGACTGATTTCATTATTTTAATTATCTAGTGAGTGAGGTTGATAATTGATGTATTGAGAGTTTGTGTAGAAGTTTCTGGTATTAGATCTCCATCGCTACCGTCTCCATCCAAAAGAATCTCTGTCATAATTTAATGGCTAACACACAAAACTGAAAACCAATCTTTTGTTATTTTTATCCCAAAACACAAATTCACTACTAAGTATCACAACCATTTCCGCAGAGAATAATAAATTCATCATTTTCTGAAATTGAAAAATGACAGGACAAGACTATATATAATATTTAGTAGAATATATGTAATTCAAAAGCACTACTGTAAAGGTGTGCAATTGCCCTTTTAGATATACCAAATACTACCGGCCTCTATGAGCCGTCCGTTGTAGATCAGACGACTCAAATTCTTAAAGTCATTAAAATTTGATAAATCAATAAAAGTTATATTTTTTGAATACTTCAACATCTCAACCCTTTGATCTTAATCAATTCAAAAACTGTATCAAATCATTTAACAATCCAACGTAGAGGACAAATTAACTAAACAATCTTCTAAGATACTTGTGAAAAGTTCACTTTCAATCGAATTCATAGTTAAAGACAGAAAACACATATGTAATTCCCACTTAAATTGAAGGAACATATATACATCCCAAAATCGAAGATGCAGAGAATAATAATTCATCTATGTAAGAACTTTTCATTTAATTATACCTCATCAAATTAATTGCATCTTGCAACATAGGTTTTCCATGCAATTGATGTAAGAACTTTTCATTTAACAAATTGAAGCTATACACGTATATATAACACAGCAAACAATTACACAAATTACAATCGATGGGACAGGAGGTAGCATATGATTAATTATTATAGTTAATTATAAATTAAACCGAGAAGCATATAAGAAAAGCACAAGATTAATTTAATTATCACACGTATTCTGATACTAATTGAAGTGTATACTACAAAGTATTCATTTGCCTTGTTTAGCATAAACTACCCATTTTGGAGGTAGCTTTAATTTTCAGGGTACCTACTCACTGCGACAAGTCAACAACAGAACACAAGTACTAAATTACTCATTCCAAAAACATAAAAAAAGAAAAATATCAATAACTGACATCTGAAACCTGCCCCCATCTAGTACATCAACAACTAAGGATGTGAATTGGACCCATATTTTATGGGTACAAATAGAGCCGGTAAAATAAGTCTCCGGATACATCGTAATCAATAAAATATATGAATATGAGTATTTAAAATTTAAGTTCAAATAGGATTGGATCTCTTTAGCGCTTTACGGTAAAAGTTTGCAAAAAAGGATTCGGACTCAAAAAGTCTATGGATTCGGGCTACTTACTAGAATAACTTTTTTTTCTAAAAAAAATACTACTAATTAAGTGTATACTAACTTAAAAAACTACTTATTCATCCACAATGTACACAAGACCAAGAATCACAAGTTAAAAAAAATTAGAATTAATAAACAATAGAAGTTAAATATGAGGAATTTTTTTGAGTTGTCAATAGAAAAAGTTAAGCAGGGGCAGATTTAGAGTAATTTTTTCCAAAAAAAAAAATTATCCTTAAAAGATAGAGATACATTTGAATAATATGTCTAATAAAAGACAATTAATATGTTGTTTTGTACTTAAACAAAGATATTCTTTCAAAGACAAAAGTAATATCAATTAATTAAATTAATTAATTTAATGAAATGTTAGGCAAACTTTTGAAATTATTCAAAAATGGCCTACTTGAAAAAGCCCCCTACTCATATAGGGTTGCGTTGGACATCTATGTTAAAGACTCAAATAAGCGCGGACTTTTTGTATTCGGGCTGAAAAAGACCGTTATCTAAACAAGCCAACCCACATAGAATTGAAGAGTTCATTTTGACAACTCTAAATACAAATAAAAAATATCTAAATAAAAATTCATTCAATAGACATATATCCAAATACAAATATTTACCCTCAATTTAATGGAGATGGATGCAGACATGAGTACTATACAACTCACTCCACTCCACATCCGCAGTGTGTATATATATTAAAGTAATTCATTTATATTATTATACACATTATGAATTATATCTTTTGTTACATATTATTGATTTAATAATTAAAATATGTGATTTTCATCTTAAATTAATTATATGAATCAGTAAATCTAAAAAATATGTGTTATACTATTTTTGGTTCACTAATTATTTTACTATGTATTAATAATATATGAATAATTTCATAACAACAGAATATTTAAATTGGTCCTTAAAACTATATACTTCGGTCTCTTTAGTTCCTAATTTTATGAAAATTAATTTTTAAGTCATTGACTTTGTAAAATCAATTATCTCAATCCTTGGTTGTATAAAAACCGGTGACGATGATCCTTGACTTTATAAAAAAAAATCAATCACTTTAGTTCAAAATAAACTAAATTGAATGATGTTTTACATGACCGTGACTAAAATTAATTTTGATAAAGTTAGGGAAGATTTACACATGCAATATAATCTCGTGACAAGTTTTTTATATTGCTTATTTTCAATAAGATTATGTTACCTTTGCTAGTTAATTAATATTTTTTAGCTTATAAAAAGTTAGTTTTTTTTAATGAATTAATCTATTGTACACTCAAAAAAATTGCGGGTCATGAGTAGGGTATGGGGACATATATAGGTATCTAAAGGGTATAAGAATGTGGATTCAAATTGCTACGTACTCACACGAGTATGTGTACATAATTTTTTTCAAAAGCAAGTGTGGTGATGAGTATTATAATACCTTCTCCTACGATGTACCTTACCAATTGTCATCATCCCTTGTATAGAGCAACTTATAATAGTCTACCAAAAAATTTAGTTTAGAAGATTTAGAATAAATTAAGCCTAACATCGTGAGAGAGAAAGAGAAGTGAGTGAAAGAGAGGGTTTTAGAGGCATCAATGGGGTGAATGGTGGTCATAACTCATAAGGAGTTAGACTTTCAGGAGAGGACTTCGTATGCTCATTAAAATTCCAATTGGAAAATGATTCAGAGGAAAAACGTTGGCAAAAAGGTGACTGTTGAAGACCCCACTACAAGTAGAAATCATGATCGTCTTGAAGTTGTTATTATATCTAGGTTTTATGGGTATTTTCGTAGGATTTAAGCTTCTTCTATAACTTATTTGTTCTATAATTTTCTTGACTAGTTTGGGACTAAGGAGCTACGGAGCATTTTCCATAGATATGGAATGGTGGTAGATGTTTTTATTCTAAAAAAAATAAATGCAAAGGGGACATTGATGCCCTAGAGAAGTATTTTGGCACTATTCTTATTGGCAATATGAGCATGTGTGTCAATATATCTAGGTATGATAAAAATGGGTCAAAATCCTATAATGGTTCCTTTTCTTCCCTTCATTCTGAAAAACCTAGTGTTATTAGAAGGAAGACCTCTATGGGTGTTCAAGGATCGTCCTATGCTCATGTTGTTAAATTCCCTCAGATTCTTTAGGTTGAAACAGTTCCAAAGAAGGTGGTCGAGGATCATGGGTTAAACTTTTCATTTGGAAAAACTAACCAATGGGCTCCACTAGAATATAATAAAATTGATCAAGAAAATTTATAGAGCCTATAATTTGCTTTTGTTGGAAGGGTTAGAAGCAAAGATGGTATTTTCACTCTTGAAAGAAAGTATATCTCTATTGAATTCCTTTTCATTAAGGTTATTGTAATGGGTACAAAATATGTTTTGCTTCAAGGGGAAGATGGTATAAAGTTAGTTGAAACTATTTTAGAGGCTAAGGAGTGGTTCAAATATATGTTCGAAGAAATTGTTCCATAGAGTTGTTGACCGCTTTGCTAGGACTCATTGTTACAGTGTCCCTCTTCATATTTGGGATGGCAAATTTTTAGGTTCTTAGCTCTCCCAATTGGTAGTTTCTATGGTATTGACAAAATTACGAGATGTAAAAGAAGGTTTGATGTGGCTCGATTCCTCATACGAACTACTATAATTAATTGAAACTATTTTGAGGCTAAGGAGTGGTTTAAATATATGTTCGAAGAAATTGTCCCATAGAGTCTAGATAAAGTAGTTGTTGACCGCTTTGCTAAGATTCGGTTTTGGGATGAGAAATTTTTAGGTTCTTAGCTCTCCCAAATGGTAGTTGCTATGGTATTTACAAAATTATGAGATGTAAAAGAAGGTTTGATGTGGGTCGATTTCTCATACAAACTACTATAAGGAGAATTCTGTTTCACACTTTGAAAGTGAGGATGATTGTTATAAACCAGATTGATGATGATGATGATGAATTGGAGGCTGATAATTATGAAGATAAACCACTCCCAAGTCACAGCGCAAAAGGAGCAAACCCAAATGGATGAGGCATTATGTTACTTAGGAGTTAGTTGGGGGAAAAGGGGTACAAGGGTAATTGCTGATATGTAACAGAATAGTACCCTAGGAAATCTTTTTTCAGATTTTCTGTGCTGTATTGCTGGTCTTATCCGTTGTAGGCCAGACCTTGCTATTTATGTTTCCATTTTACATTGAATAAAGCAAAAAAAAGAAAGTTTCTAAATTATTTTTATCTTAGAGGTGTCCTCCACTCTAGAGAGGAAAATAGAGGTAGCCTCCACTCTAGTGAAGTCATTACAATTTGGTGCTTTCATTGACCATGTCTAGGAATTCCACTTCTCCAGATGCGTTGGCAGAGGCTCTTGCTCAGCTTTTGGAAAGCCAACGTTCTTTTCAACAGGATATCACAACACGCATTTCCAATTTGGAATCTCGAGCCCATAACCCTACCGTTACTTTTCCTTCATTCTCGACAAACCAGCAAACAAACCCAAACCTATATTATACTTTCCTTCATGACCACACCACTCCGTTCCCAAATTTTTCCGATCCCGTCGTCAATAGCGGCAACCCCATACTCTCCACGCGTACCACTTTGAAACTCGATGTCCCCAGGTTCGATGGCTCCGATGCTCTTGGCTAGGTTTTTAAGATTACCCAGTTCTTTGAGTTCCATCGCACACCTGATGACCAGCGCCTGCGTATTGCTTCACTATACATGGAGGGTGAAGCTCTACAATGGTACCAATGGGCAACTGGTTTCTTGGCCCTATTTCCTTCATGCCTTGGAGCTTCGGTTTGCCCCATCGCAGTACGAGGATCCTAAAGGTCAGCTTTTTAAGTTGTGTCAAACTTCCTTTGTCCGCGATTACCAAGCTCAGTTTGAATCCCTTGCCAATCGTGTAGTTGGTCTTCCTCCTACCTTCTTTTTGAGCTGTTTCATCTTAGGCCTTAAACCGGAAATTCGCCGAGGGGTACAAGCCCTTTAACCAGTGTCCCTTCCTCAAGCCATTAGCCTCGCTAAACTTCAAGAAGATAAACTCCATGATATTCCCTCCCTTGCTCGCAGTCGCCTTCCCCATACCTTTCCTTCACAAACTCGCCAATTTCCTGTCACCACTACCCCAGTTTCACCTTCTATAGCCTCTCAGCTTCACCCTTCCCCATCTTCCCATTCCAACTCAAAACCCCCTTCTACTTTTAAACGGCTCTCTCCGGCTGAGCTCCAAGCCCATTGTGAGAAAGACCTATGTTACAACTGCGATGAACATTACAGGGCAGGACATCGTTGTAAGAAGAAATTCATGCTCTTAATTGCTGATCCTGAGCAACCGGAGGTTACTGAATTTGACTTGGATACCTTACTCCATGCTGCCAATCCTGTTGCCGTTGAGCCTTCGGGTTCTTCGGAGGACTCCTCTGCGCAAATTGGTCTCCATGCGCTCATGGGCCATTCAATACCACAAACCATGCGAGTCCAGGGTCAAATTGGCAATTTTGTTGTCGCTGTCCTCATTGATAGTGGCAGCACCCACAATTTCATCCAGGATCGTATTGCTCAATTTTTGGGCCTTCATTTATCGCCCTCTCCGGGCTTCAACGCGTTAGTAGGTAATGGTGAGGAATTATCCTGCTCTTCTGTTTGTAAACAGATTCCTTTGCAACTGGGTTCTCATAAGTTTTTAATTGACTTATTTGTCTTACCATTAAGTGGTGCTGAATTAGTTTTGGGTGTGCAATGGTTGAAAACTCTTGGCCCTGTTTTAACTGATTATGATAGTCTAACTATAAAATTTGTTAAGGATGGTCACATAGTGCAAGTGCAGGGTCAACCTGCTGCCCCTCCTCAAGAGGCCACCATGCAGCAATTGAAGAGGATGATGATTACTGATGGCATTGCTAAACTGTTTCATCTTCAAATGTTACCTTCTGGCTCAATTGACAGCAGTCTTATCGTACCTTCATTTCCTGCGGAGGTTAAGGCCACTTTGGCTCAGTACTCGACGATTTTTGAACCTCCTGTTGGTTTACCTCCGGCTCGTATAACAGATCATCATATTTCGTTGGTGGAGGGTTCTAATCCGGTGAATGTTAGACTATATCGATATCCGCACTTTCAGAAAAATGAGATTGAGCGTCTCATCAAGGAAATGTTAGCGGAGGGGATCATTCAGCGTAGCACCAGTCCATTTTCCTCACCAGTTTTGCTGGTCCGTAAGAAAGACGGTTCTTCGAGATTTTGCGTTGATTACCGGGCTCTTAACGCTATCACAAACAAAGATTGCTTTCCCATTCCATGTATTGATGAACTTTTAGACGAACTCTACGGCACTCAATGGTTCTCTAAGCTTGACCTCCGTTCCGGGTACCACCAAATCAGAATGAACTCAGGTGATGTTTACAAAACTTCCTTTCGCACTCATGATGGCCACTTTGAATTTCTGGTGATGCCTTTTCGGCTTTGCAATGTCCCGGCTACATTTCAAGCTACTATGAATTCACTGTTTAAGCCTTATTTGAGACACTTTGTGATTGTTTTTTTTATGACATATTGGTTTACAGTAAGTCTATAGATAAGTATGTTAATCATTTGAAAATTGTGTTTGATTGCCTCTTATCTAACCAATTTTTTCTCAAGAAATCCAAGTGCTCCTTTGCTCAGGAATCTATTGACTACTTAGGGCATGTAATTACACGTCAAGGTGTTGGCCCTGACCCATTAAAAATTCAAGCAATGATGTCATGGCATGTTCTTGTGACTATCAAACAGCTGCGCGGTTTCCTGGGCTTAACAGGCTTTTATCGCAAATTTGTTCGCAATTATGCCTCTATCGCAGTCCCTTTGACAAGTTTGCTAAAAAAGGATGCTTTTAGTTGGTCACAAGCTGCTCAAGACGCATTTGATGCCTTAAAGCTCGCCATGACCCAAGCTCCAGTTTTGGCCTTACCAAATTTCCAAGACACTTTCATCTTGGAAACAGATGCATCTGGACTTGGTATGGGTGCTGTTCTAATTCAGAATGGCCATCCAGTATGCTACTTTAGCAAGAAATTTTGCCCCAAGCTCCTATCTTCCTCAACTTATGTTCAGGAACTTAATGCTCTCACTTCTGCTGTTAAAAAGTGGGGTACTTATCTGTTGGGCAGAAAATTTATCATCCATACGGACCAACGCAGCCTCAAAGAATTAATGACTCAAGTGGTTCAAACACCGGAGCATCAGTATTATTTATCGAAGCTTTTGGGGTATTCCTATGACATTGTGTACAAGCCAGGACCATCCAATAGAGTTGCTGATGCCTTAAGTCGCATCCATGAGCCTACTTCTCAGTTTTTTGGCTTATCCATTCCCCATTTTTCCTTTCTGGATAAATTGAAGATGTCTTATACTGCGAAACCAGAACTTCATAAGCTTTTTCAAGTTGTTGCTAATGAGCCTTTGGCACACCCAGATTATACAGTCCAACAAGGGATACTTTTCTTCAAAAGTCGTATTTTCCTTTTGCCATCTTCCCTATTCAAGAAGGTACTTTTAGAAGAATTTCACTCTTCCCCACTAGGCGGGCATGCTGGTGTTCACAGAACTTATGGGAGGCTTAGTGAAAATTTCTTTTGGAAAGGTATGAAGCAAGACATCTTTGATTTTGTCAAATCCTGTCTCATTGTCAGCAGGTGAAAGTTCCCTCTCAGCATCCTTACGGGTTACTTCAACCTTTGCCAATACCCATCGCTGTTTGGGAAGACATTTCATTGGATTTCATTATAGGGCTGCCTTCCTTCTAAAATAACACTGTTATACTTGTGGTAGTGGACAAAATCTCTAAAGCTGCCCATTTTGGCATGCTACCCACAGGATTCTCTGCTGTTAAAGTTGCTGATTTATTTTCTCGGATGATTTGTAAATTGCATGGAATGCCTAAGAGCATTGTTTCAGACCGCGACCCAGTCTTCTTGAGTCGTTTTTGGCAAGAACTGTTCCAGTTAAGCAACACGAGGCTACGTATGTCTAGTGCCTACCACTCTCAATGTGATGGCCAAACAGAAATTGTCAACAAAATGTTACAGCAGTACTTGCGGGCCTTTGTGCACACTCAGCCTAAGTTTTGGGGCAAGTATCTACATTAGGCTGAATGGAATTATAATACTGCTAAGCATACTTCTTCTGGCATTTCTCCTTTCCAAATTGTTTATGGCAAACCTCTGCCTTCACTGCCTCAATATATAGCTGGTACTAGCAATTTGGAAGCTATTGATTCTTCACTTCTTAATAGAGAAGCTGTTTTACAGAAGTTGCGATCTAAATTGTTGAAAGCACATGCTTCTATGAAACATTATGCAGACAAAGGTCGTTGTCCCCACCCCTTTGCTGTTGGTGATTCTGTTTTTGTGAAACTTCGTCCTTATAGACAAGTTTCGGTGGGTGGATCTCGTTCTCAAAAAGTCGCTCAGAAATTCTATGGGCCTTTCAAAATTTTGGAGGCCATTGGAGATGTTGCTTTCAAGTTAGAACTTCTCACTGGTTCGTGCATTCATCCTGTTTTCCATGTTTCCAAGTTGAAACCTTGCTATGGAGATCATGCAGCCCCCACTCTTGCTTTGCCTCTGGAATCTGTTGATAATCAACCACAGATTTTTCCACTTGTTGTCTTGGATATTAAGCAACATGAAGATCCTCTTCAAGTTAAAGTTCTGGTTCAGTGGCACGGACTTCATCCCGAGGATACAACATGGGAGTTTCTTCACCAACTGCAAGCTGAGTTTCCTTCATTTCACCTTGAGGACAAGGTTGTGCCGGAAGCGGAAGGAGATGTTATAAATCAGATTGATGATGATGATGATGAATTGGAGGCTGATAATTATGAAGATAAACCACTCCCAATTACCAAGTCACAGCGCAAAAGGAGCAAACCCAAATGGATGAGGCATTATGTTACTTAGGAGTTAGTTGGGGGAAAAGGGGTACAAGGGTAATTGCTGATATGTAACAGAATAGTACCTTACGAAATCTTTTTTCAGATTCTCTGTGCTGTATTGCTGGTCTTATCCGTTGTAGGCCAGACCTTGCTATTTATGTTTCCATTTTACATTGAATAAAGCAAGAAAAGGAAGTTTCTGAATTATTTTTATTTTAGAGGTGTCCTCCACTCTAGAGAGGAAAATAGAGGTAGCCTCCACTCTAGTGAGGTCATTACAATGATTCATATTTTCATTCGCTTTCGAAGCACCTAGATATATCTGAGAATTTTTTCTAGAAGGAAGATGATAAGGTAGGTAATCATATGGTTCGATTCAAAAGGTCACTATGGAAGATGAAATAGAAATGGAGATGGATGTCAGGAACTTTCTTACGGTGGCATGCAAGGCGACGAGTTCTGTTTCCCAGGTGCATAGGGACAAGGCTGATATGATTAGACCTTCCATATTCCATGCATAGACACTGCCAGAGTGAATAAGGTTCTTCCCTCTTCACTTTCTGGAAGTGAGCAGTGAGAGAAAATTTGTGAGTGATTATTTGGATCGTGGGCCATCTTCTCCCAAGTCTCATTTTCTCCCTAGTGGGTCCAAAGAGGTGGTATATTCCTCTAATAGTGAAAAAGGTCAAAAGCTTTAGGGATTAATGATGTTGGGCCTATGCTCTTATTTGACTAGAAAGCCCAAGGTGGTGGAGATTTGTCTCTTTCAATCAGGAAAATTTTGTGGCTCGAGTCCTAAAGAGGCTCTCCCTTCGCTCATCACAAAGTACCAATTTGCGTTTCTCAGAGGTAGATTCATTCTAGATGGGGTTTTTGTGCTTTCTAAGGCAATAAATTATAAAAAAATATATAGTAAGGAATGCTTCATCGTTGAAATAGATTTCGAGTGTGCATATGACTTTGTTTCTTTGAGTTTTAGAGAATATATGTGGAAAAGATTTGAGTTGTTAGTAACTTTTATTTCTTGAACAAAAATGTGTATTTTTTCGAGTGAACTCTTTATTGTGGTAAGTGGGAGCCTGTCTGAGGAAGTATAAATTGGTCGAGGGTTGAAACAAGGGGATCTGTTGACCCTTTGTTGTTTCTTTTGATTATTGAAGGTATGTCGAGTTTGGATGAGGCAACCGGTTATTAAAAGGAAATTTAAAAGAACAAGGGTTTAGCTTCTTATCCTTTAATATGTAGGTGGCATTGTCTTAATTCGAGAAACAAGTCTTGGGATGGAGGAGAACAACTTTGCTTCTTTCCCGGATCAACATATTCTTGCTTAGTCTCCTTGGTAGAAACAAATATGTGATGTGATGAGTAATGCATATAATTTTGATTGGTTTTTTAAAGGATCAAAGAAAAGAAGGTGGATTATGGATGTTCTACATATTATGAACATGATCAAATTCTGTTCATGGAACTGGTTCTATGCACACAGGGGAAATTATTTTCTTTTCTCAAACAGCTGTATTTACTATTTACTCCTTCAACTTTATTATGGGGTAATTGTTCTTATTTTCCTAATTTCTATTTCTATAATGTACTCTCTTTTATCTTTGCGTACTTCTCGTGCTCAAAGTTCCTCCTAATAAATTTGCTTTGACTTAAAAAAAAAAAAATCGGTTGGAAGAAAATTATTTAAAACAGAATCACAAAGGTTTTGGTAAACTAAAAATCAGATACTTTTCTGATGGCATGAATTACATATTTACACGTAATTAGAAAGGCATTTATATTAGCTTCAAATTGGAATTCAGAAGAAAAGAATCCATGAGGATATTTTTGTGGTCGATATATAAAGTTTTCAAGTACCTACAAAGTTCGTCACAGTTGACAGATAGTTGGGTCTTTTAAGCATTTTGACAGGGGTTCGAATTCTGGCGGTGCGTATAGAGAAGGCTTTATTGGGAAAGGCAATGCTCACTTCGATGATCTCTACGCCTCGAGAGGATTAGTCTTCAACTATCGGCCGGGAGATACCCTTGATTCACCTAAAAAAATATAAAGTTTCCAAGTATATATGACTTGGAAATGAGAGGAAACATTTAATTAAAGGAAAAGTAAAAGGGTTTAATTAATTAGAATAAATATTTATCTAAAGTGTATAGTACATCACTATACTAATTAATTAATACCACTACGCCAGCAAAAGCATTAATTAAACCAAATAAAATCTTCATTTCTCCATATACTTACTTAAAATTATGAAATTTTATAAAATCGTCATTGCTCCATAGACATACTTTAAAACACTTTATAAATGTAACATCAATTGAGTTCCCAATTTCTTTTGCTTAGAAACTAAAGTGAAAGCACGTATGACGCAAAGTAAATTAATTATTAATTAATTAGTAATGAAAAGTATATATTTACCCAAGTAATTAATTTATTTTAAAATGAATAATATCGGAGTGTTATGTACGACTTTGGGGAGTTTAAATTAATCGTGTGCACATGAATTAGTTAATGGACATCATCTATATACATATCATGGGGTCAACATACACATGCTTTTCAATAATAGCTTATGGCAAACAAAACTTTACCTTTATTGACTCCATATCCTTACTTTGTACACTGTCATTTTTTATTTTTTATTTTTTTTCCATTTTATAAAATAAAGATGACTACACAAAATAGGAATTAATTAATTATGTGGAGTAATTGTTTAATTTGACAAATCCCACGCGAAGTGAACAAAGCAACAACATCAAATGAATATTGCATCGACTAGTCCCAACCAATATGACGCAAATATAAATTACTTTTTATATATACTTTTTTTTTATCAGCACTTTTTGCAGTGATCAGACGATAAAACTGTTAGAAGTAAGTATTATATCCTGTCTTAAAGACTTTAAGGTTTAAGGTGTAGTTTAAGGTAATGTTTTATAGACGTGTTTGAATATAATTGAATGTGTATTATTTTTAGTTTGGTACATCAGTTAAGAGGAACGAAATATGACACTGAAGCAAATGAATATAATAAATTAGTTCTATTGAAAATGGTGGAATGGAAGAGAATAGATCACATATCATTATTTTGGTAGAGTCATTTTTTATTAACAAAATAATATATATTTAAATTCTTAAAATCTTATAATATTTTTTCTGACCAAAAAATATTTTTAAAAAATATTTTTTGAAAAATTCACATAATCAAAATATATTCAACATAATTTATATTTAATAATTATTTTTAAAAATATATTTAATAATTGTATTTATTAAGAGAAGTTTTCATTTAATAGTTTATTTTTTTCATAAAATATTAATATAAAAATTAATATATTCTAAAATTATTATTTAGTTATATTCTTAATTTTAAAAATAGAAATTAAAAAAATATACTATTTTATTTTTCCTTTAATTTTATATTTTCTATCAAGTAAAGTAAACTTTTATATATATTATAAAAAAATATTTTCTATATTTTAATCCGTACTAAATACAAAATAATATATATGGTCATCTTCTGTTTCATGGTCACCAAACACACAGGACACGGTTCTATTCTATTCAGTCCCACTCTGTTTCGTTCCGTTCAGTTTTTTACTGTTACCAAACACTCCCTAAATATATGTTGGGCTACTCCTCATATTGCCAATTGATTTTGCGATGGAACCTTAACATGGTATCAGAGCTATGGCCCAATGCTTTGTATGTTCCACCAAGCTCCTTATACCTAGCCTGACAGGCTCTGTTTGAGTCAATTAGTTTTGTGATGGAACCTTAACAAAAATTATATGTAAAAAGTTTAATTACACCCTTATTTAGGGTGTGTTTGGAAATAATTATTGTCCAATGTATGTTGAATAGTTATATTTTTCATGTACAAAAGCTTTTGATTATTTTTCTAACAAAGAAAAAAGTTTTGTTCTTAATCTAAAAATTTGACATTGTTTCAAAAAGCTTCAAAATCACTTTTCACAGCTTAAAATTATCTTAAAAATTGCTTCTGACAGCAAATATATCTAAACAAAAATTGGTTGTGTCTCAGACAATCGATTCTTTTCACAGTTTATTTTCAAAATTAATTACATCTAATCTAAACACACTCTTAATAATATAGCTACATGTATTTTACATGAGATAATTTTGTTCCAATAGATAACATTTATATCATTGCGAGACGATCTTGATTATTTAATAGTTGAATCAAACTTTTTTAGTAGTGTGTTGTAAATAAGAATGGTAATGGGGCGGGAAGTATTTCCCTGCTCTCCGTCCTCAGTCTTCAGTTTCCTCCTCGTCTCCATTCTCGCTCTTTGCGACGGGAATGTTCTCCTTTCCATTCCCATTCCCCGCCTCCTCACGAAGACCGTAGGGATTCCCGCGGATATTTAAAAAATATTAAAAAATTTTATAAGTATAAAAATATGAAATATAAGTAATAAAAGAAGGAACTCATGTAAGAGCTAGAACAAGGAATAATGCAAAGATTGAGCACAACGAGCAAGAATGGCGTGCAAGAATGCACGAGCGATGAGCACAACACAGATATATGTAAGGACAGGAATTAAAGACAGAGGTAATAATAAATAAAAATTAATTATATTATTTTTTAATATAGAAATGATTACATTAATCCTTTCAATTTTATGTATATTTATTATATTAAATAAAAATATTTATGTAATTTTATATATATATTTGAAAATACAGAGACTCTAGGGGACTGAAAGTATGGTCTCCGTTTCCGCCTCCTAATATATAGCGAAAAAACTTTGGTCTCAATCTCAATCTTTGTAAAAAAAAATTCTCCAATGGCAAAATCTCAAATGAATCCGTCCCCGGGAAAATTTCCAAATTCAATTGCCACGCAAGTTGAAATGATTATCCCCAAATTAAAATTCTTTCCAATTGATTTATACACGTTACTGGAATTTCTGTCGCTATTAGGATTCAAAAAGAGAAGTCCCATATATGAGGATCGGATCACAATATCACAAAATCCGTGTTCTAATACTACTTTATTAATAATCTACTCTAATTAATTAAGTGAAACGGATACCTGCTCCTAATGTTGATGCGGGTTAGAGTATCTTTGTATACTATAATTTTTATTATTAATTATTAATAAATTTTCTATTGCTGATTTAAAAATATTTAGTATTTTATTGATAATACGCATTATTTTATTTTATTTTGGTTAACATTGATAATACGCATTAGCCCACGTATATAATGTGTTCCACTGATATCAACTTCAGCCGCAAATGATTCCCATAATTGCGGATTATATAAGCAGTAATAAATTCAACCTATATTTCTCTTTAAAAAAATTCAACATATATTTGCCTGTATATTTCTGTAACATCTACGCATAACATATATAATTATGATAAAACTCAAATGAGTTTGCTCTAGACTTGTGTTGGATCCCTAAGGTAAGAGAGTGTATACTAAAATATTTTATAAGGAGATTTCTTGCTCAAATCTTTGCAAAAAATATTATCTTTGATAAAAAAAATTTACCCATATTACACGATTGTGTTCTAGCATATTAAATTTTTAAACTCCACGCACCACAATATCATAAGAGGCACATACACAACGATTTGCTTGTAAAATTCTAAGCCTCTAATAAATTTCATCAGCAATCAATAATACCATCGATCTCAACCGCAATATTATTCAACTGAACGCGACTATAACCGCAACTTAACTAAAATCATTATTTGAAACCTTTGGTTAACTCTCATCACTACTTGAACTAACTGAGTGAAGTACTTATGGGTCTGTTTAATTATATTTTTTACCATAAGTAAAAATTCTTTAATTCTTTTAAAGAAGTAAGAATTACTTATTACTACTATTAAAATTACTATAAGTAAAAATACTTTTATCCTCTCTTAACCAAAAAAACCTGTTCTAAAACTATAGAATTCAGATTGTGACATAAATAAAGCTAAGTGCCGGTGCAATGTAAATTCTCCGGTATCATCACATAAACTAAACGGTGCAATTGCTAATTGAGATTATGTATATAAATATAACATGCATGGTTCAGTATATATGACTCCACATCACATCATCTGAACCGCACATCTACTACATTATTATTCGATCCGATTCCTTTTTCTATCGATAACAATTTTTTACACAAGAGAAAATTTAAATTGCATATACCTTGCTAACTCAAAGAACATACAGATTATCATGATCGATCGAGATGCAACTAATAAGCTATAATTTAGATAATACATATATATAACAAAGCAGTGCATTTAATTTATAAATATAACAATATTAATTCCACTGCAAAATCAGATCTCCCATATTCACACATAACATAACGCGAACGAAATTATCACACATAACGACCATAGAGCAAAATAAAGCATTAGCAACGAGTGTATATATATATAAGACATAAAACAGATTCTGTTACATACATGAAATAATAATAATTATAATAATAACGGTTTCTGCAGTTGCATTATTACGGTCTTACTTGTTATGATGATTATCCTCATGAGCAGCAGCTACAGAAGTAGTAGTAGTGGTGATTTGCGTGTTGGTTTGACCGAGTAAGCTGCTTATGGAACGCGCTTTCACCATTCCAAGCTTCATCCTCTTCTTCGTCGTTGTTTTCGTTTCCGTCTCATCAGAAATAACAGACTCGGTTTCCTTACCGGAAGGTTCGGAATCAGGTTCGGGTTCGGGAATAATTATTACCTGATTATCTTCCTCTTGCACCTTCTTACTAACCGAACGGTTTCTAACACTCGTCATGCTTCGGAGTCTTCCTTTCCCCAAGTGATGCTCGCACAACGAGTAACCCACAAGTGTCGGTTGACAGCATCTCCACCCTCTCCCGTTCACCCGACTGCACCGGGAACCTTCCATCACTGCACTCCCTCTCCCTCTCTTCTTCTTGTTATTATTATTCATCTCCGCCGGTTTCTCTTCGTCCTCGTCCGAAACCGACGTCGAGCATTTCTTGTTCATCTTCGTCTTCATCTTCGCCGCCTTCGTCTTCTCGTTGTTGTTATCGAAGCTTCCGCGCCGTTTCTTCAACGGAATCGCCTTCTCTCCCTCGCACCACCTCGAGTCCGAGGCGATTCCTTTCCTATATATAAAGACAGAAAGAATGGAAGTGAAAGTCCAACATTGAATAGAAGAGAAGAGAACGAAGGAGTGTAATGGTAGCTGGGGGACCAGCATTATTTGGGTGCACCTCAAGTGCAAACGGTAGTTGGCCAATTTAGAGAAAACAACGAACAATAAGGGACTTTGGTTAGATATATGGTGGCTAGCTATACACACAAAAAGCCTCTCTTATTTAAAACGCCCTTCAACAGTATTTTTATATATAAAAAAAATTAATAATTTCTTTTTTTGATGGCGCTGTTTAAAAACTAAAAAAAAATGGAGATATGGGTCTCCATGTTCTTTTCACCTTTTTTACTACGAGATTTCATGGAAGGCTAATAATATATAAGAGAGGAATTTTATTTATTTATTTTTTTGTTTTATTTTTCTCGGATGCGTTATTTCTTACCTGGTATGGTTGTTATTATTATTACCCTTGTCTCTTGAGTCTCCACTCTCTTGCTCTCTAACAACCTCTTCCTGCAAAATCAACACCGGCGAGAAATTAATTTTTTATTTTTTATTTTTAAAAAAAAAGGGGGAAAAAATGAATTTGACACCAACAGGCAACCACTTGCTAGAGATTGGACAAAAGTGCACTTGTAAAAGCCCACATCATGAAATTTCGAAAAAACAAAACGGGAAATAGTGGTTAAATAATATTTTTAAAAATTAAAATTAAACGATTTGTGTGTTTATGTGTGTATGATTTCACTAACCAAAGGCTCTTGCTTGGTGTGCTGTCTGTGTGCCCCACTCTCACCGATGCCGGAGGGATCATCGTAGCCGTTGCTTGATTTCCCGATCGCTTGATCAGACGGCTGATGACGATCCAAGCTGGATTGTGCTGCAGCAGCGTCATGTTGAGCGAGTAGAGAAGCGGGGGAAGGTTTCGGTGTGGTGGGAGTAGCGTCGCCGAGTTGCACCACCACCGGTGACCGGTTGATTAGGTGTGGATCTGAGAGAGACAACGGCGAGAAAGACGAAGGGAAAAGCGCCTGCCTTTTCCGGATCCTCATCGGTGCAAGATACAAAACCCCCACTCCAGCTCACGAGATTCACTCCCAAAATAAAAATAAAATCCCAAAAATAAAAAAACTTCAACGCTCCCTCATACCCAGAAGCGATCTTTCTCACTTTCGGATTTCAGAGAAAATAAAAAAAAAATAAAAATTAGATGCAAAAGAGAGAGAAGAGAAGAGAAAACTCATCCTCTACATGCCCCTCCAAAGACCAAGAAAAATTTATGCTTTTATCAACTCTCTCTCTCTCTTCAAACAAACGCATACACACACTTAACTCTCTCTCTTCTCTCTTCTCTCTTCTCTCTCTATCCATCTCTATCTCTATATGCATCCATATATATTGCTTCCATAGAGTTATTCTCTCTCTAACTTTTATTTGTTGCACCACAGAAAGGAAGGGAGTTGTATGGGTGAAAGGCGGCACGTGTGACAGAGTTTTGGGAGGAGGAAGCACGTGTGAGTGTGTTAACCGGGAGGGACGGTACCCGGTCGAGGAGAGAGAAAACAGAAAGGGACAGAGTACGACGACTCGACGAGGGAGGGAGAGAGGGTGGAAGAAAGCATTACATTTGCAATACAAAATTACACAAATTAATTAACTAATTTATTTAAGTGTTTTTTAAAAGGAAAAAAGAAAGAAAAAATGGTAAGAGAAGGGAGTGGGTGGCGTTATCGTTTATACTTTTAAGATGGGGGACGGTGGGACCCACAACCCAACCCTCCTTAACCGTAACATTAGCCTTCACCATCACTCATGGCTCTCTCTCTTGTGTTCTCCTCTATAGAATATTCACCGTTCTTGCAATTACCGGTTACCATAAACTTCATTAACTTAAAGTATTTATTTTTATTTTATAAATAAATAAAAAAAAAGAGCAACTAAACAAAAAAACAAAAATTCCTTTATAAAGAGACTTTCTGAAATTTTCCTAAAACTATGACTGTGCTACTGTTTATTAGCTTAAAACTCATAATAACTCTTGTCATATAATTGTAGCAGTAATTTAGTAAATATACAAAGGAAAGTGATAAAAATAAATAAAAAAAAAAAAGTTAAGAAATGTAAATGTAAATGTAACATAAGAAGTTTTATTGGACTGTTGCCGTGTTTAGTATCGAAAAAAAAAGGTGATGCAAGCAAAAAAAAATATAGAATTATAATTGTTTTATTATCGAAATAGAATTAGAAACAGGATTAGATTTGATTAATATGCTTGTTGAGAGTGTGTAGCTCAAATGGTATAAGGAGGAGTTGTTTATGTTGATTGAGAGAGATTTGATTCCCGGTGAGATAGAATTAAGAGTAGATTTAAGTACAATGTAATGTGAGAATATGAAAATGTTTGTGTTTGACCGATAAAAAAAAATATATATGGTAATTGTAAACTCCAAAGAAAAATGATTTTACGTTTCACGTTGTTAACACTAAATTTACAACCTTTTTTAACGTGTCTCCCAAGAACTAATTAACGCAGGATCTTATCCTAATTCACTAATTCTAGATAGAAGAATTCTACGATTTTAACGGTTTCGATCTAGTCACAAAACACACAAAGGAAGATATTTTATAACTTGAAATACATACATTAGAATATATTCTTCCTTGGAGAATTGGGAGAGTTGCGATGATCTTCGTTTCTTAAAAAAATAATACATATTAAGCAATAGAATATTTTTATTTCCTTTCAAAATATATATGATGAAAATTATGTCAAAATAATCAAATTTAGGTTAAATTAATCATTTAGTCCTTATACTTGCATCTTATTTTCATGTTAGTCCCAATACAAAAAAAAATGTTTCTATTAGTCCCTGTATGTGTTGTCTGTATTCATTTTAGTCCTTGTCATCGTATTTTTGTTGGTCTTTGTCATTAAATCTCACAGTTCTATCACTGCAACTACGTACCACGATAAAGTTATGAGAAAGAGGGAAGGTGAAAAGTGGCAGTAGCAGTAGTGGCGATGAGAGATTTGCAAGTAGAGGAGCAGTCAGACTGGCTGGCGGGATTTCACAAGGGTATGAAGGACAGAAGTCGGTCGGTGAAGGTTTGTCAGAGTGGCAAGGACAAGAGGTGGAAGGTAGATGAGTTTGCAATGACAGTTGTCATGATGATTATGGTGGTGGAGTTGTGAGATTCATAACAGTTAACGGCAGGGACTAACAAAAATACATAGCAAAGACTAAAACGAAAATGAAAAATACATGTAGGGACTAAAAAAAATATTTTTTTTATAGGGACGAAAACGAAAAATGGGATACAAGTATAAAAACAAAAAAATTAATTTAACCTTTGAATATGGGGGCTTTACAAAATCCGTTATACTTACTTTTGGATGCACCATATGTCGGATAAATGTGCATATACTATTGTGTGTGTGTGGGGAGGGGGTGTTAGACTTCCTCTACCTAACAAGTATTGACTCCCATGGATACCTTGACACGATTAACATCTAAAATATATGATAGCAAGACTTTATGTGTATATATATATATATATATATATTAAAAATAAAAAAATAAAATAATCATGACAAAAATAATATATAAGTGGAGAAATAAGATGTTTGTTTTCATCTCCTCAAAATAATTAATTAAATTTTACCATTTTCAAGATACATGAGCCTCAAAAAAATACCAAGTGATATAATCAATGATGTAAGTATTTTTTCTTTCTTATCACCTAAGCTTCACATTTTTTCCTTATCAAAATTTGAGAAAATTATAGGAGACATGACTAAAATTGCACAATACAAAAAACTAGGATGAAAATTTATCCATACTTACTATTAGTATAATAGTATATTATCTTTTCAATATTATAAAGTTATATATGTATGTTGCCCATACTATCCAAAAATTTTGGATCTGTCACTAATCACAAAACTCTTTTTCTTTGAACTTTAACGTTCACTTGGATTCTAGTCTCCTAGCAAAGTTTTGGTTTTTACACCACACAACACTTAAAATGGAATTTTAGAATCCATTTGTAACCACCCTCAAACACCACTTAGGGATGAAAATAGCCTTGGCTAAATTAAGCTTTGTATGGCCTGAGCCTGACTTACTTTTTAAATTGATAGTATAAGCCTAGCTTGTAACTTATTATAGAATATTTTTATGGTCTAAGCCTGACATATTAAAAAATTTACCAAGCCTGAAAGCCTATATAAAAGTCTATTTTATATAAAGTCTTAAAATTATGATTAAAACCTACTTCTAGAACAAGTCAATTGGTATAAACATAGTAGTAATTTAAATCCTTAAACATGATTAAAATATGGTCTTAAAATATAATATCAATTTTTTTAAAATAATAATAACAATAATAATAATAGCATGAACGGTGATATTATTATTATTACTATTATATATAGACCGGATTATTAAAAAGACTTTTTGAGTAGCCTGAAGCTTAGCCTAATTAATTAATTAGGCTTTTAAATAAGCCTTGACTTATATTATTTATTAAATTATCTTGATTTGGCATGAGCTTGATATAGGCTAGGCTTAGGCCCTTAACGGCCTAGACCATTTCCATCCCTAACATCACCCAATCCTTAAAGGATTCGAGTTTGCAAGTAAAGGATTATCGTGACACCACTTATGGTTTCGCCGGTAAAAATTACTATTAATCATCTCTATTAAAGTAGTTTTAACCCTTTCATTTTTCTCTAACCACGCCACACACTTCTTCAAAACCTCATTTACCCTAACTAAGTGTTTGTTTTAATTTTAATGAAATAATAATTTAAAATAACACATAAATCGAGCCACTTTTAAAGGGGACAAATTATAACTTTTCATTCTAGTGCTTTGATTTATGTGCAACTGATATTACAAAATCTTAAACAAATAAGCTATAAATACATTACATAATTTCCATCTAAATGCTTGTTATTTTGTAGAGTTGAGGAATTTGTAGAGTTATGTGTAGACTTTTGGAATTGAAGTTCTATCTGAGTGGTATGTAATTTCTATCTTCTCCCTCTTCGTGTCTTCAATGATAAAGCTATATTTAATTGAGAGGATTGCACCCCTGAACTTAGGAATTTTATGAGTAATATTGTAAGCTTAGTTTTTTGGTGTTTGACCCTTACCCTTATAATTTTGAACCCATAAACTTAAATTTTTATATTTATCTTCTGTATTTTATAATTTTAAACCTGTAATACCATTAAATATAAACTAAAATATCATAAACTCCCTTAAAAGTATCTAACTTTTATATGTTTCCTTTCTTTCTTTACTTTTCTTCATTTTTTTTTTATAATTATGTACTTTCCCTTGACTCTGAATCTTAGGTCTGTCATTCTATGTCATTGTCTTCTTATTTTTTTTGAGATGTAGTGTTAATAGAGATTATAATCCGGTGGAAGGGATTAGCATCATCTTTATTAGGAGTGACATCATCCTTTTTAATATATAGATCTATAATTTTTATATATAAAAAGATGGTGAAATTTCTAAAATTAGATGGTGTCAATCTCTCTCTACTTTTGTGTTATCGATCAAAATTGCAAGATTTGTGATAGATAATACAATGCCGTCTGAAATTTGGCTCAAGCCAATAGGTCCAAAATACAATAGTGTAAGCAGCATTTATGATGCATAAGAAGGTTTGAGGTTGGATGAGTTGCCAATTTTTTGTCGCATATTTGATCACAATCACTAACGGTTGGGCCAATATCTAAGTCCAAAACCGACAAAAAAAATACTCAAAGTCCATGAAGAAAGGCTAGCTGTTGGACCAAGAAAAATACAAAAGAATGGATTCCAAAAAAAAAAAGAAAAATACAAAAGAATCTATCACCAATTTTACTGACCTTTTAAATCAAATTAAAAAATACTAGGAGGAAATTTTGCGCCATTTTCACAAAAATAATTCATCCCCAACTACCCAACAACATAAATAAAAAAGAGTTTAATTGCACTTTTAGTTCCTAAACTTAATTAATTATGTGATTTTAATTTTTTAACTTTCAATTGTGCGATTATAATTTCCCAATTTTGTTAGTTGTGTGTTAGGGTGAAAACATGCCGGTCGATTTGATAGATTTTTATGACCTGACCTGACTTCTTTAATAAAAAAGACCAAATTTAGGTTTTTTAAAAAACTTATTAGACGTGAGAGAGGTTATATATATTATAAATTATAAAATATATAAATATAATGTTATTGTTTTGACCGAATATATAAATATAATATTATTACCATAAAAAAATATTAATTTTACATAGAAATTAGAATTTAAAACATACACTGATAAGTAAATGAGGGTTTTTGAGATTTTGTAATTTAAAATTAAGATGATACAAGGGATAACTATTAAGGATATCTAGAGATTTTCTTATTTTTAAAATAGATGATAAAAATGTTTTAAAAAAAAGAAATGATTCAATTAGTAATTTGATAAGTAAAGATTTTTTGAGATTTTCAATTTTAAAATAGATGATATAATAGAATTTGGATTTAGAAGATGATAATTATTTTTTAAAAAAAAACTTAACATATATTTGTTAGTTTAATATGAAATAAGTAAAACATGTATATTACTTAGTCTATTTAGAAATATGTTATTTTGTTAGTCTATTTAAGATAGGTCTGTTAGGCAAACATTCATTCGTGCTTCTTACTCTCAAAGGTCTCACCCACTAAAATAGTAACATCTATATACCGTAAGAGTTCAATAATAGGGCCACTCACAAAAAATGAAAAAAAATTATCAATAAGATCATTATTATAAGCCTCTCTAAACGAGTCAAAGAATCACTTTGCATAAGATTGTGATGAATAAGATTGTGATGAATGAAGATCTCTCATAGAGATATCCATTTATTAAAATGGATAGATCCCCTAACCAAACACATGCTTTTATCCAATCAATCCAAGTAATATGAAAATTACATATGTTAAACTTATACAGTACAAAGCTCTAGGAAACAAAATTAAAAGCTTTTTTGAAATCTACCTTTAAACAGGATCAAAAACTTATACCATTTGCAATATAAATATCCCCGCCAAAAAAACGATTGAGTTTTCGAAATTACCAAATTTATAACTAGCCTCATTCTTGCCATCATCACCTTAGAAATAAGATTATGAATGTTATCTAGCAGAGAATAGATTAGATATTTTTTTCAAATTCTTTAAGGAGAGTCAACCTTAACCGTTAACACTATGAAAAATGATATAACAACACCATGAGTCACGCCACCATCTAGGGTTTGTATATGATTAATAAGTAATATGTACCTATGCAGGATGCATTAGAGTTATATTTAATGTGCTTCTAGGATTTCATGCATAAAATTGAGTTTAACAAGATGACCAGGCCTAATTAATGACCTGGCTAGCCTATGCCGATTACGAGAACCCTAAACTGGGATGCTAACATGTCCCCCGCTCCAATATTTTTTATGATGTCTGACATAGGTATTGGCTGAGATATCAGTCTATAAAAGACCTATTTTAACCAAAAATAATAATTAATGCATACCTATAAATAATTTATAACATAAATGCTTTTTTTTAATGCTTTGTGTAAAGGAAGCACCAATAAATCAATAGAAGGACGTCTCAGTCATGTAACTTAATTAATAAGCATATGGGGACATTCGTATATAGGTATAAGGTTTGATCCCCAATTGTATTACTTTTCTATAAACTAAAAAATTAATAGAAGAACTGGGAGGTGACGTTACACCAAAACGCATATATATATATATATATCGGTGTACAGAGCATAATCAATGAGCAATGCTTAAAAATCAAAATATGCCTAACATTAATTAATGCGATGGAAGTTTAAAGTCCATACATATTTGGCGTGTTGCCAAATTGTACGCCCATGAATATAAACTAATACTCCCTCGTTATAAAATACACCCTCCGTCCTATATAAGTCACTCCTAAATTTGTCTAAAAAAAGAATTATTTTCTAACTACACCCTTAACTTAAATGTATTAGTAAATTGCTTTGGAAATTAATATCTCTTTTTCTTTTTTATTTCACTCTCTTTCTCACTCTATCATCAATTAAATTTTTAAAAATTGTAAAAGGGGTAAAAATGAAAAACTCAATTAATGAGTTACTTAATGAATTATATTTAGGACCAAAGATTTCTTCTAGAAAGTGACCTATATATAGGATCGGATGGAGTATAAGCAAAAAAATACCTACTACATACCTCTTAAAAAAATTAGTTAAACTTATTTAATTTTGTTGAAATCAAGTAAAAAATATGTTTGTTTCTTAATTTACCCCTAACTATTAAATCTCTCTTATTAGTTTCAACTTTCAACCACTAGGAATTTAACACTACTATAGAGAAGTAGAAAATCTCTTCTCTCTCCTAGCCAAATTAATGAATTATAGGGAATTAGAAGTGAAATAAATAAGGGCATTTTAGGTATAATTTAATTTAATGTGGTCAAAATAGTTACATTTACTTATAAAAAATAACATAGGACTTTTCAAAAATTTGCTTATATTTCGTAACGGAAGGAGTAATGTGTTGGACAGGTACTTAGTAAGTAATATGTCACTCGTAGATAAGAATATAAGTTTAAATTTTGGAAACCGTATTTATTGTGAGGAAGATTAACTATAAATTTATCTCCCAAAATTATGAGAGCAATATCTCCTATAATTTTTAATATAAAAAAAATCAAAGAGTAAAAAGTGTTTTTGAATATATTTTTTTATTTCCATTGAGTGCGTTTGAATTTTTATGTCAATATATTTTCATATAGTAATATATATGAATCTCGTCAAGAGCATTTCCGTCATCTCGCTATCTACCCTGGGTCTGGCGCCACCTTGGAACGGTGTCAAGACTCGAGACTAGGAAGATGTCTCACTGCTTTGACCACCGGACCAGGCTTTCTTTTGTGATAGTAGGTGCCCAGTATTATATATATGCCAATTTTGTTAGTCTTTCTACATTAAATGTTTCTAATATTTTTACTAGTTATTAATGTATAAACATGTTGATTTTTAAGATAAATTAATAATTAGTATAGTTATTATATTGACTTAATTAATATTATTGTTTTTTTAGTTCTATATATAAAAATCTAAATATATAATTATATATAAATTGTCTTATTCACCGAGTGACCCAGCTTCGACCGAGTTAATCATTGGCAAGTTTTATAACTATGTCCCTAACATGCAGCTGAGAGCGAATCTCGTTATTTAGGGTGACGTTTCGATATCCCAGGTTAGAGTGAAGTTCACAAAGTACAGACAGGACTGAAGTCGTTGTTTCTCATCATATAACATTAGCACATATGTCATTTTTTAGGGATTTGGGCCCTGGCCCAAAGGGTTGGCCAGGCCAGCCCTAAACCTCACCAATACCTACAAACTAGTACCACTATATAAAGCAAAGTAATGACCCATTTCAAGTAAGTCTCTTATCATAATCTACCATCTACTCTCCCTTTAGCTAACTTAAGCTTCATAATGTCTTTACAGGTGCCTCCATCATCGCTACGATATTGGGAATTTGGAACATCCTCCATCACCTCACCAATTCCATTTTTATGGTTGTGTCCTCTTCCTCTAGTTAGGATCACCAATATTTAAATTATTTGATAAAAGTAAGTTGATTTTACATAAAAGAATTTCTATTCGCTTGAACGAAAATATCATTTTAATAAACCAAAGTTAAGTCGACAAAAGAAATAAACTTTGTTAACCGAAGTTTGATCTTTGAATCCTTTCTTGGTTCTTGGTTAATTGGACTATCATATCACCTTGTAAGATCTTTAGAGGAAAGTAAGAAAATTTTGCTTTGAATAAAATTGCATGAGGACCTAAACTCTAAAATGGACTAATAATTAAAAAACAAGAATAAAAATAAAAATTAATAGAATTATAAGTAAAATTGAAAAACAAAAAATCTTAAGGACTAGAATAAAAATTTAGTCATATAAAAAATAAAAGTAGTCAATATATGTGACTTATAAGGCCTTTGTTGAAATTCATAACTCGTGGAAGGATCAGTAGATTTAAATCATGTCTTTGAAGAAAAGAAACTCAAGTTAATTAACATCAGTCAAGTAATTAGCACGAGTGTTTACTTTCCAAATTGGAAGCAATATAAGTAACCACTTTCATAAACTCCACGTGCACTAAAACTTAAATAATATTTGCTTATTAGGTAAAATTATACTTTTAACTTTCTAACTTTAATTTAGAGGTTAGTTTAACTCAGTTTTTTTTAATAGTTTAATTTGGTCTTTTATCTCTTGTAGTTTTTTTTTATAAGCTCTTTATCTCTTACAGTTGGTAGTTAATCTCACTCACTATAACATAATTAAATTTTAGCAATATGATCTAGATTTTTATATAACATTTGCAAAAATAAAAAATATTATAAATATATAAAGACAATATTTTTAATAATTTAGTAATATTTTTTAATTGTTGCTTATAGTTTCTAACAACATGATTTTTATACCACATTAATAAAAAATATTGCAAATGCATAAAGGCAATTTTTTAACAATTATTATAATTTTTTTTAATAATCTAACAATAGTTTTTAACAATTATAAATATTATTTCTACTGAAGATCAATTTAGTAGCAGTGATCTTAGTAAATTGTTGAAACTAACAAAAGATTACTAACGGCATTCAAGTACGTCCACATGTCAAAAGATTGTCTTCACGAAATTATTAATTTTTTTTAATAAGCAAATTTATTAATGAGTACTCGTAGTACTCAAAAGATTACAAGAAAAATTGTTATTCAGGCGGAGAAATAAACCCAACAAATCACATACATAAGAATCAAAAGCATCTCCCATCAAACTTCCAACCACACAAAACTAATGACACATATGAATATAGCACAATTGCAAAACGCATGAGTTGATCAAACATTGCATTATGATACCAAATTGTGCCTTTAAAAACTTTCTTATTCCTTCCTTGCCATATGGTCCAGTAAACCAACTTGAATAATCTTGCACTTTTTATGATTCCCTTGTCTTGCAAATTGGAAAAAATGAATGCGACTAGAATTGTGAAACGTAGTCATAACACCTAGCCATGCACAAACATCAGCCCACACAGTGCACTCAAAGAAAAGATGAGAAACCGTCTCCATGAACCATACAACGCAACTGGTATCAACTGCAGGTATAACTCCCCGCTTCATAACCGCCTCGATTGCCGCCTGAAGAAAGGGTGTAACCTTTGGATTTTGAAGCTCTCCCAACTAGAAAATTCTCGCTTCCATTAATTAATATATATCTAATATTTATATTTAGGTCTTCTAAGTGAAAATATGTGTAAAATGAGAAAGTAAATGTGTATCAACCTTTAATTTAAATTATAATATCTTATACTTTTGATTCACATTAATTAAATTAAATGATGAATTGACTCTTACTTTTTCACTTTACATACTCACTTATTTTAGAGAAGTCAAATCCCTAATATTTATACTAATTAATTTATTCGTTACTAATAATATATTTATCTGTCAGTAAAAATATTATATACTTATACTAATAAATTAATTTTTATAGTTAAAAGTCTATACTAATGACAACTAACCAATCAAAAAGCATTTAAATGACTATTTTATTTTATTTTTAAGTGGTAACATGTCTCAATACATAGACATCTTAAAAAAAATTAAAGATAACTAAAAAAAATATAAATTTTCATTCAAATTACTTTAAATCAATTTTATTTCGCCAGTCGATCAGTTGGTGAGCACATAAAATATGTGTATGTGAGTATCCAAATTCAATCTCTGATTAATGTACTTTCCTATTTACAGTTTGATTTTAAAATTACTCTCTTACAATTTTATTTTATATTAATTAAATTTTTATTTAATAACTATATTAATTCCAATCTTAACATTATAAATTATTCATATATTTCATCAATTAATTTTTAGCTTTATAACCTATGAAAAGTATCATCTAGCTATAACATATAATACATAACTTATTCTTGTAATCGCAGATATTTCTCTATTTATAAATCATCTTACCAAAACCTAGGTACGAGGCTACAATAATTTAAAAAGGGTTTTCTAAGTTAATTAATAATATTTAATTTAGAAGTATTTTAATAGAATTTAAAATATTTAATGTATGAATAACATAAAATATATTTAATTTTTATTATTTTCAATATAAAATTTTTACTTTTAGAGTTAAATATGTTTTTTGTCTCTAAACTTTCGCGAGAATCTGTTTTTAGTCTTCGAACTTTAAAACGTCGATTTTTAGTCTTTAATCATTGAAAAAGTTTACTTTAGTCTCTCTATACATTTTTTGATGACGTGTCAAACTAATATGGTGACACGTGAATCAAATGAACAACTCTCAATTTGTCATGTCACCAAAAAATATATAAAGAGACTAAAAACTTTTTAAAAATTAGGAGCTAAAAATCGACTTTTAAAATTCGAAGACTAAAAATAAATTCTCACTAAAATTTAAGGAAAAAAAAACATATTTAATTCTAAACTTATTTAACACTACAATGTTTTACGGAATAGAAAAACCTATTTAAAATACATCTAGAAAGAATTTGTGTGTACAAAAGGCACAAGGACGAAGGCTTCATAGACCATAATGGCATGCTCTCCATTGATTGAGGAGATGGATGCTTGTTGTGACGATCACCCTATTGACTATTGACTCCATCAATGTGTTACTTTAAACTTCTATTTTCCCTATTGACTTAGATGTAGTATCCGCAAAGAATTATTAATTAAACATATGAAAAGAACAAATATATGTATATGAAATGTTTAGTACGTGTCTTTTGAACAATCTCCAATTGAACAAAAAAAACCAGCATATAATGCATTTAGTTATTGCCATAATCTAATCTGAATTGCATCCACTATATTTGTTGTGACATTTGAATTTCATAAATTTGTTACCATTTTCTTTTCAATCATTTCTCACAAGCTTCATGGCATTTAACTGATAAATTAAACTTACGTTGTCAAAAATTCAGTGACTGAGTAACCACAATATAGTTAAGATGCAATGATTATGGTTTGAATTTTCCTTTCCATGTCCGCTGTGTACCTAATAAGTATTGCAAAAATCTTATCTTTATATTAATTAATAATATATATACTATTTATCTAATTTACACGTTTAAGTAATAACCAGTGGAAACTTTATCTTTAAGAAAATCATAAAGTTACAAAAGTTACACTTTCTTCTACATATATATATGTCACCTAGAAATGCAATCACTAAACCCAGCCTTAGGAAAAATCAAAGAAGACACGAGAAGTAACCAACCATGCTTTTTTCCAATCCTTATTTTACCATTTTCTTATCACTAGTTATATTCCTTTTCTATCCATCAAATGCTCAATTGAGTTCAACATTCTACGCTAGCACGTGTCCCAATGTGTCTTCCATTGTGAGAAGTGTTATTCAACCAGCTCTTCAATCTGATTCTCGAATTGGCGCTAGTCTTACTCGTCTTCATTTTCATGATTGTTTCGTTAATGTAATGAATAATTCTAAATCTTTTGAACAATTTATTCAATCATGTTTGACGAGTAACTATAATTATAAAAGATGAAATTTGTTGTTTGTGTTTAAGGGATGTGATGGTTCGGTGTTATTAGACCAAGTTGGGAACATAACACAGAGCGAGAAATTTGCGACTCCGAACAATAATTCAGCTCGTGGGTTTGACGTAGTTGACAACATCAAGAGCTCTATTGAAAATTCATGCCCTGGGATTGTGTCCTGTGCAGATATTCTTGCCCTTGCTGCTGAAGCTTCGGTGTCTTTGGTAATTTGACCATTATCTCCTTTAATTTTCTCCTCAACTGTTTTTGTCCATTTTAAACTATTTTTTCTCACTTAGCTTCTTTTATAACTTTATAAACACACGAATACATTGAAACAAATTCTTCATAAACTCATTTTAGGTTATCAAATTTTGATTTTGATTTTTTTATCTCAAGTTCTATTATTATTTTAAAATTTTAAAATAAATTACCCCCTTCAACTAGAATCTTGGATCCGCACTGAGACTACGTATGACAATGATCGCAATCGCATTTTAAAACCTTGTCTTCATTCTGAATAAGAGTACTGAATATTTCACTATGATACATGTATTTTGAAGGGTGGTGGTCCTTCTTGGAATGTGCTACTTGGAAGAAGGGATGGTGTGATTGCAAACCAATCTGGTGCTAACTCATCCATTCCCACTCCTTTTGAAAGCTTGGCAAATATTTCTGCTAAATTTTCTGCTGTTGGTCTAAACATAACTGATCTTGTTGCATTATCTGGTATGAAAATATTTCTCTCATTTATTCTTTTGGTCCATATGAAAATATTTCTTAAACAGGGTAAACTCAATTTTTTTCTGGACAAAAAAACAAAGTAAGCTCTGAAGTGGATTCATTCAAGTGCAAAGTAATTAAGTGAGCTTTGGTGGGCCATGAAAAAATTCTCTCGGCTTTAATTTTTAGCCCAAAGAGAAAAAGAACCCTTTTATATATTTTTTTTGGGAGAAATATTTATAATTACTCATTTTCTAACAACTTGTAGAATTATGGCCTAAAGCATTTTTTTCTTAACAATAGAAAGCCAAATTTTAGAAGGGAATAAAGGAGGTTTCTAAAGAAATTTAAATTATATATATAATCCAGGTTCACTTATTTCTGAATTCTATTTATTCATCTGTTTAATTATATTTTTACAAGAGAAATTTATTAATGGAAGAATAAAAAATATTCTAACCTATATACAAAAATATAAAAAAATTACAATCTAGCAAAATTGAGCCAAACCCAAAATGATGATACAATGATTGGAATGGAAAGAGAAAACAATAAATAGTGTTTCAAATTAAATTGCGGTTGTAATGCGGCCTAGTAGATCCGCATTCAATAAGAGTAATTCTAAATTCTCAAACTCTATGTTCCTGCAAATCTGATCTTCCTACTTACTCATTAAATAATGTTTTCAATATTTTAATTTCATACCTTATATGATTAGAGGAGGATAAATAGGAGGACTTTTAGGAGGCTATAACATTACTTATCAAATAATTTTTTTGGTGTATGACATGTAATAAATACCTTAATTTTTACATCATAAAATATTTTATTTAAAATTCCTTAATCTGTAAAATATTACACATGATAGAAAAATTGTTACGAATTATTATTATTATTATTATTATTATTATTATTAATTGACCAAAATGAACTTGAAGGCGCACATACTTTTGGTCGAGCACAATGTCGATTTTTTAACCAGAGGCTATTCAACTTCAGCAACACAGGCAACCCTGATCCCACTCTTAACTCAACCTATCTCACTACTCTTCAACAAAATTGTCCACAAAATGGAAGCGGAACCACTTTGAACAATCTTGACCCATCATCTCCAGATACTTTCGACAATAACTACTTCAAGAATCTTCTCAACAATCAAGGCCTTCTTCAATCAGACCAAGAGCTTTTTTCCACTAACAGCTCCGCTACGGTTTCCATAGTTAACAACTTCGCCAGTAACCAAAGTGCATTCTTCGAAGCGTTCGCTCAGTCCATGGTTAATATGGGTAATATTAGCCCTTTGACGGGAAGCCAGGGTGAAATTAGAGCTGATTGTAAGAAAGTTAATGGAAGTTGAAATTGAGAAGAATGATCCCCTAGAGGCAAAAGGTGTTATTCTTGATAAAATATGCGTTTATAACTATATTCATTGCGTTTGTATGATGGCCAGGGAAATTAACTTTAAATAATAGTTCTGCAACTCAAACTCATATGAGTTCATTTGCCTTATAAAAAAGAAAGTTAAATCTATAGATTTATTGTTTTTTTTATTTATTATTGTATGTGGATTTATGATAAACGATATCAAAGGTTAATGTATGAATAATATTTCTCTTGTATTGGCTTGGCTCCATGCTTAATTATGTATTCACAAATAAAGGTTTAATGCATTGTATTGTTGGCCATAATGCATGTATGACTCAAAATGATTCTACAACTAGTTCTTACGTACGTACAACGCAACTATTAGGCTCTTTTGTTAAGGATACCACCCTAACTAAAGTGAAGGAAGAGAGTGGGCTAAGTGAGAGGCCCAAAAGAGACAGAAAGGAATATGGATGGCCGAAGGATTATGTCAACTAAGGAAGCTTCTAGAGTTGGTTTATTAGTATTCTCAATTATCTTTGATAGGTTACAGTGACTCAGATTGGGGTGATTGTGTGGATAGTAGGAGATCTATATCAAGGTATTGTTACTTCCTAGGAGCGATCTAGTGTGTGTTCGGATTGACATCGGATCACGTTAAATCACGTTAGGATAGAAAAATCAATGGTTGAGATAAAATTTGACACGTGAATCGAGGTGGATCCAATGAACGTAACAAAAATAACATTTAAGTGGATCCATGTTAACATGGATTCACTTCTATCCAAACATGCACCTAGTCTCTTGGAAGAGTAAGAAACAAGCCACATCATCAAGGAGTTCCTCAGAGACTGAATATCCACCACTTGCAAACACAACCTGCGAAGGACAATGGGTTCTCAATCTTCTAAAAGCCTTGAATGTCCAACACACGAATCCAATTGTGATTTTATGTGATAACAAATCCGCACTACACATTGCTTCAAATCTTGTGTTTCATGAGAGAACAAAGTATATAGACTTGGACTGTCATGTTGTATGAGACCATAGTCACATAATTCGCGGTACTTCTCGGTTCGTGGTACGGGTACGCGGTTCGCTATCTAAAGAGAATGTGGTACGTAGGGGGTATACTTTTTTGGTACGCTATTTGGGTACGCGGTACGTTATAAAATACTAATGGGTACCCCATTAATAATTTTTTACAACTAATTATATATATTAAAAATTACACTTCAAAATACGAGAATATATATAAGTTATAAATAATATATATCTAATGATATTTATGTTGTTTCAATTTCTCAATGCTCTTTCGAGTTTTCAATGGAGTAACTAACTGAAATTGAAATCTCCATTGGAGGAAAAAAAGCAAACTCGAAGTTGTAGAGAAGAACGAATGAATCGAGACAGAGAAAAGGAAAAATGGAATAGAGAAGATATGTTTATTGATTAATGACTCAGTTAACATTTATCAGGAGAATGATAGAAATATATATGAGATTACAACAATAGTCAATGTAACTAACTGTAACAGAAAGGAAAAATAGAAATAACAGACTAAAGGATGTGCTATGCTGTGTGCGGGTGTACCAATAGGGAAAAAGGCACCAAAATAAGTCATTTAACAATCCTTTTCTAGAAAAATATCAATAAAATGGACTAAACTTTATAAAAGCAAAAAAACAATATTAATATATTAATATAACAATAAAAATTTAAATTAAGAAGAGTTTTTTTTGTCTAAACAAAAAAAAAACTCCTGCTCTCCCTATTTTTTTTCTCTAGTAATCAATATTCATTAACTTAGCCACCTAGCATTAGTCTTAGAGGAAAAAGAAAAAAAAAAGAAAAGAAAAAAAGCTTCAGGTCTCAGCGAGACCTTTCCCATTCCATTTCCATTTGTGGTCATAGAAATTAAATTCGCTGAAGACGCAGCCGACGAAATCCACTATTCTACTTCTCCATGAAATCTGCTATTCCATTATTTCCCTTGGCTTCTCTGCAAAATCCATTATTCCACTTCCATGAGACACTAAATTTGCTCCCATTGAAGAAAAGAGAAGCTTTCACAGATGGATCTCCGAGAGCTCGAAGAAATCAAGCACAGTTCTCTGTTAGCCGGTTGTACAACATCAAGTGGGAAGGTAACGTTGGAAAGGATACAGCTTGAAAAATGGTAACAATCACTTTTCTTTTATTCTTCTTATGTTCTCACGACTTATTAGCAACCAATTAGGATTTAGGGTTTGAAACGATTGATTTTGGGTTTGGGTTCGTCTCCTTTTGCGAATTACTTAATGAATTTGAGCGTCCCAATTCGCAAAAGAACCGCGAATTGATACGCACAAACCAATTCGCGGTTCACTAAGGGGGTGAGCGAATTATGTGACTATGTATGAGACAAACTTGAAAAGAATATCATCTACTTGATGCCAGTTGAATCAACCAACAACATTGTAGACATCCTTATGAAGTCGTTCACTGCTGCTGTTTGCAGATATTTGTGCTCTAAGCTAAGACTCCTAAACCTATACGTCTCAGCTTATAGGGAGATATTAGAATATCACACAACACCAGCAAAAGGATTAGATTGCAAGAAAGAATTAAAAGAAAAATGATAACCATAATCTGTTATATATAGCTCAATAACCTCAACAATTAGTAGTTAGTTACAATTAGTTTGTTAACTAATTAAGACCCTCAGAAAGTCAGTTCTCTAATTATATATATAAGTCTCTTCTCATTGTAGACATATATAGATTTTACTCTTTTCTGATATACATGGAATTACCGAGTACATAATATTTTTCTTTTTTGTATTTTTTCTTCTTCTCCACTACAAGAGAGATGAACTCGAGATATTGTAATTATGCATCAATCGAGATAATTTGCTTCTTGAACATTGTCTCATGAGTTGTGATTTCTAATAGTCTTTAGGTTACAATTAACAGTAGTATGGTTTTGAACTAAATTAAATTTTTTTCTAGAAACACAAGGACTAAATTGAATTTTTAACCACGAAAGCAAGTATCCATTTAAGTCATTGTTTGAAAATTTATGGACCGATGTGAATTAAATTTAACTAATGTCAAAAACTAAAATAAATAACAGACTTTAACTCAAAAACTAAGTGTGTGTTTGGTTTCCTTGATAAAATTTAGTTTGATCAAAAGTAAGTTGAGTTAAAAGTTAATTTGGCTCAATAGAGTTTATGTTTTGATACTTTTAGCTAAAAGTAAGTTTGACAAACTGAATATTGTTTAGATATGGGGATAAAAGTACTTTTATAAACTAAAAATAGATTAACCTCAATGGTTGGCTTAGCGGTGTAAGGTCCCGCTAGGTTCATAAGAGAGACGATCTACAGCGGGAGATCTCGTGTTCGAATCCCACCTATGCCAAATTTTAGGGGGCCAGCGCCAGCTACGCAACGCAAAACGGGATTAGTCTCATCCTAAGAGTGAGAAAACCCGTAGTTATAAAAAAAACTAAAAATAAATTAAAAATACCTTTCGCAAACATAAAAGAGTCATTTTATCTTCGTTGCCTAAATATGAGTTAAAAATAAGTTATTGTCAACTAGACCCAACTAAAAAAATAAACAAGAATAAAAAATACTCCTTTAAAGATATACTAATGTGAATTGTCCTCTTAACTTGCCAGCATACGATGAACGGCCCTGATAGCAGCAAGTGAGCATCAAGTGAATATGTGGCAGCGGATAAACAAGCCACTCGTGGCTAGCAATTAATCACAGCCGTTCATCCTCATCAGAGCATCAAAGCTGCGGCTTCCTTATTCCTTCTTCCTTCCTCTCTTCCGTTTCTCTCTTTCTTCCTAATTCCTAAACCCTCTCTCTCTTCCCAGATCGACGAAAATGGTCCAACCCTAATCGGCTCATCAAGGTCTTCCTTTTGCTTCACAATTCCTCTTTATAGTTTTCTCCTGCTTCAGTTTTTCCCCATTACAATTGCAAATCCCTCTTTCCGATTTTAGGGTTTTTTTTTATAACAAAAAATATATATATATCTGCTTTTTGGTAGACTTGTAGTCGCGAAACCCTTATTGCTGACACTTGAACGTAGCTTCCCTTAACCTTCTTAACCTGAGACAGCTTGTCAGGATTCCCATCAATTTGAGCTGAATTCGAGTAATTCACCATGGGTTCTCCTCATAATTTTGGTCAACCTTGTTTGCAGGATCTGGGCTCGTTCATGTTTGCTATGAAATTAGGGTTTATTCTCAATTTTGTCAATTTTTGTTTCTGGATGCTCAACTTTTGTTAATTTCTCCGATTTGTAGCTATTTTCGTGAAAATCCCCCCTCCACTTCTCGGCCCTTTATTTATTTATTTGTTTATTTTCGTTTTGTTTCTCTGTAAGTTTTGTTCTTTGCAATTGGTAATATAGTAAGCTTCTTTATAGCTTGGACTTTAAAGCTGTCATGGGGGATGAGACTTCTGATGCTATGAACCTTGACTTGAATCTGGGTCCAGCTCCGGAGCCAGCAACTGGGTCCATTAACAATGAAGCTATGAACTTGGATGATTGGATTGGTGAGCCTTTTCAGAGAATAAGCGAAGCTGTGAGGCTTAGGGCTCGGCAGCGGTGGAGATGGCGCCATCTTCCTATAGCTACACCTGAAGTTCATGTTCACATTCCACCTGAAGCTGCGCGACATTTTCATATCCAGCCTGAATCCCACAATATCTCCATGGATTTGAACCAGTTGTTGGTCAATTCCGGCAATGGAAGTGCCCTACAAGCAGGTGAAGGAAGTGTGGCGGCCGAGGTGAGACCAGAGGAGGCGCCAAAAGCTTGTGACAACATCAATGGTGTTATGGAGGATGAAAAATCACAGAAGAAGGATGATGTTGAAAAGGCTAGTGGCAATGATGGAGACTTCTTTGATTGTAATATCTGTTTGGATCTGGCTAGGGAACCTGTTGTGACTTGTTGTGGTCATCTGTTTTGTTGGCCATGCCTATATCGATGGCTGAATCATCATTCTGATGCTAAGGAATGTCCAGTTTGCAAGGGAGAGGTGAATGTTAGAAATGTTACGCCAATATATGGCCGAGGAAAAAGTGCCCGTGGTCCTGAGGAAGATTCCACTCTTAAGATCCCTCCCAGGCCTCATGCTAGGCGTGTTGAGAGTCTGAGACAGACCATTCAGAGGAATGCATTTGCACTCCCTGTGGAAGAGATGATTCGGCGTCTTGGAACTAGAATTGATCTTACTAGGGATTTAGTTCAGCCGAATGATGCAGACAATGCTCGTGAAACTACAGAGAGAACTACCTCATTGCTAAGTAGGTTTTTGACATCTCGAGGTATGCGGAGAGAGCAGAATGTTGGGGCAGCTCCAGATGATGTTGGGGCTCCTCCAGATGAGGTTGTGGGTCTGGCGCAGAACAATGTTAGTAGTTCTGAGGCAGCAGATAACCGCAGGGTGCAGTCCCTCTTGCGTCGAAGAACACAGTCCCATAGAGCAACACTTACTAGTCTTTCATCAGCACTGACTTCTGCTGAAAGATTGGTTGAGGCATATTTCCGTAGTAATTCAGTAGGTAGGAACCATGAGCAACCTCCTCCTGTTGATGACAGGGATTCCTTTTCAAGCATTGGTGCTGTCATTCATTCGGAGAGTCAAGTGGACACTGCTGTAGAAATTGATTCCATGGTATCCTTGTCAACATCCACTTCTAGGAGGAGAAACGACACTTCAAGAGTGTCTGATGTGGACAGTGGGGATTCTCGTGCTCCACGGCGTAGACGTTTGAACTAATAAAAATCTTCTGGATATTACTATTCTATCATGTAACACACATGATTATAATTTTCCAACACCTATGTAAGTGCTTCTTGCTTTGGTATGGCCTCTTATTTATGAAGTATTCACCTTTTGCAAGTTTTGGTAGACTTTAGATTATTTCAAGGTACCTTTACTTGCATATAAGAATGTCCCTTAAAGAATTAATTCATCAGTCTTGTCATCCATAACCCAGAAGGCTCATTTCTTTGATTCCATTCCTTGACTAAATGGTCACTACTATGGTCAAAGAAGCAATTTAAGTATTTTGAAGTTATAACGCCAATGTTTTTTATTATTATACTTGAGGGGTTATTCAATTTTTCTATAAATCTTCTTGTTAATTACTAAATCATTGTTCAAGCATGATTATAGGACAATAACATGCTGATATTGTTTTAGTTAGACTTTTGTAATTCCTATGTATGTTTTGCTTCAGCCACAATGATTTTTTCTAGCGAAATAGCAGATATTGTTCTTATGGTTTCGAATCAGACTGTCTAATTCTTACCTTGTTGAATTTCACCTGATTCCATTTCGTATGATCCCATTTCCAATCTATTGAGAAGACTTACCATATGGGGATTTGTATGGGAACTCAAGTATCGTACCTTTGAATCCTGAAGCTGCATACTAATTGATGGAATCCTTTATGAAATTCAAAACTGTCTGTAATGTATGAATTCTTCTAGTAACACTCATCTCTGTGCTACTATAAGACTTCTTGTTGCTTGGATTTAGCTTTGAAAATTTTGGGGCCAATATAGTATTTAAAATGTTTTTTCCCATTATTTTTTGACCTCTGTGCTTCTATTAAGACTTGTCGCTTGGATTTAGCTTTGAAAATTTTGGGGCCAGTATTGTATGTGAAAATGTTTTTCTCCATTTTTTGTGATTTTCATGTGCAATGCACCCTGTATTTTGCAAATCTATGTAAGTTGGTAATGCATCTCTCCTTGTACCGGGTGTTTTATCTATTTTTTTAGTGCTTCTGTGTTATATGAATTATTCACTTCCTGTTATTATCTTATACAGACCTATTTCATGGAGCAAGGTCAACGGCGATCCAGGCTCCTTGGTTTGCTGTTTAATAATGCAGGTTTTGCTTTCAACTAAGTTGTTGTAGACAAATGTAAATATGGAGAAAATTACAGATATAATAGACTGTTACCTATCTCTTTGTTTAGTAGTCTAAAAATTGTGATTTGGATGCTCATACTGTATTCTTCTAACATGCATCTTCATGCTGCATGAATTATAGTTTGCCATGCATCCCTGTATCCCTCCCTATTCATGGTAGAGCCTTTAGCACCTCGCTTCATATTAACTCTTGAAACTCAGTGATAGAGGTGTTCTTGAGATGGATGTGTGGCTATGGTTTTGTAAAGCATGTTTGGTTTTGCATCTGGAAAGTTCAAAATCTTAGTTTGGGCAGAAGTAAAGTTTGGCTCATGTAGCTTTTGCCCAAACCTTAGTTTTGAAGTTGTAAATGCAAATTCAAGCATGCATGCTTATCTGAGACCTGGTTCTTAAATTTCACCTGATAATATTTAGTAAGCATCTTTTTTCCCCAGCATGAAACGACTGAAAAATCGAGTACATACATGGATTGAATATGTTTGAGTTTGAAGGCTTGCACCACCATTGCATCATTGGTAAGTGGAAAATTAAAAAATTCCCTCCATGTGATCGTGCGGCTGATGATGCCCGACATTGCAGGGCGAATCGTAATCGGAACCAATGTGATCGTGCGGCTGACATTGCAGGGCGCATTGTAACCGGACCCAATGTTCAAATTGCAATTCGTATGAAGTAGTTATTCCATCTTTGGATAAATAAATATTCCTCCAGATACATACATCACTAACAGTGAATCCTAAAAGAATAGATCATTAGTTGGGACTAGTTACAGCTCAAAGGAGTCACGAGCCTAATCAGAACTAGATTTCATGTCACTACATAAACATCAGTTTTTCTTCCATTTTTTGTTTCTTTTGATAATTTTAGAAACAAATATTTGAAATGAGTATTTTTGGATGGAACACAAGCTGGATAGTTTTTTTTTTGGTACATCGGATAGAGACGCCGGATTGTTTATTGTTTGATTTTATATTTATGAAATTTTTTGTTTTTCTTTTAACAAAGAAAAAAGTTTTGGTCTTTTAGTTAAAGATTGAATATTGTTTTAAAAAGTTTAAAAAATGTTTTTTATAGTTAAAATTATCATAAAAATTGTTTTTAATTTTAAATATACCCAAACAAAAACTGATTATGTTTTGAATAATTAATTTTTTTTATGGTTTATTTTCACAGCTACTGCAAATATGCCTTGAATCATGTTTTGAAGGAGCTATCATTGTAGGGCTTGTTTGTTTAAACTTTTACAAGTGAATTTGATATTGTAAAAACCAAGAATTTTTAGGGTTTGTTTGATTTAGTTTTGTTTTAAAATTTTTAAAACTGTATTATAAAAAAAGTTTTTAGGAACTCTTTTTTTAAAAAAGAAAAAAGAGTTTTTAATGCAAATTTAAAAAATTAAAAATTGAAATAAGTTTTAAATGTTTTTAAATTTTAGTTTTTTAAAATTGAAAAACATGTTCTAAAGTATTTTTAAAAAAATGTTAACAAATTCGAAATCATTGTAATTGGAATTGTTTCCAGGGGATTTGAATTTTAATCGAACATGCCCGTATGTGGTAATAAGGGATCACAATAGGGTGGTTTTCCTCTAATCTCAATTGTAGACCACCTTACTTTGATCTTTGCGGTTGAAACCTATCTCCTTTAGATGATTATCGATGTATTTGCTTAAAATTATTATTCTGCTTTCATTGTATCCTTTGGTAAATAGAGGACCGTTGTTGCTCTTCAAGACACTTTTTAAAAAATTAAATATAGTAAAAGAGAATTGGAAATCGTAGTTTTTGGCATTTTTGAGGTATGAAGTAATGTGTATTTATGATTAATTTTTTTATTCTAATAATCTTAACAAGTGTTCTTAAGGTACTGTTTAGTAAAAAAAAATAAATTGCTTATAAGGTCACAGCATAGCTTAAATTTGACAGACGTAATAGATGTTTGGGGCAAAATTGGTAATGGCTCTTGCAATTTGTCTCAAATCCGTTTGGGATTATATGTTTAATGAAAAAGACAAGAAATGGGACTAACAATCAGACACGATCCTTTGTTTGGCAAATGAGAAGAAAGGGACTTGAGTTAACATTGTTTACAAGTATCGTATAATGTTCCATCCCCTTGTGTTGAATAATAAATTTTGAGTATTTTCTAATCTTCCTACTTTATGTTTCTACAAAACTTTTACTTATTCATTAAAGAATATTTTCAATATTTTTTAGGATTTTTAGGAGAATTTAGCATTACTCATAAATTTATTCAACTTGAATAAAATTGTCTCTTATAGAAGATACTTGTTGACTGTGGTCAACACAAAAAATGATGTTGATTATGGGTTAACGTTGGGTATTGGGATTTACAACATCCAATTTAAGAACGAGATCACCTATTTCTTGATAGCAATGTCTCGAATGATTTTTTCGGATAATATTGTCCATAAAAATAAGGATGATTTTCTTTTCATTTTTAATATTTTATCTATTCTTGATGCTTCTGTTTAGAAATAAGTGGTACTTTTTTCAAATGGAATGTGGTGAATGGATTTGTGGTGTGTCCAGTAACAAGAATAACTTATATCTTCATCCTTTAATTTTTCACCCCAATCACATCAAATGAAAAAATAAAGAAAAATAAAAAAAAGGTTAACTTTAGATTTCATACCCTTAAATTATAGACTGGATGTCCAGTTACTGGACACACCCCAAACTCGTGGTAAATTCCAACACTCATCAACATTTAGCCTTGATCCAGTATAAAGAGGGACCATTTGGCTATTCGAGCCTTTTGGCTAACATTTTTACCCATCAATATCCTTTTTTTTTTTCTTGGAGAAATTGAATAAAAAGGCTTCAACCAAAAAAACGAATGAAAAGGCTGACAATAACAAAAGGAAATAAAAAGGAGCTGATGATTGATAAGTAGTGAATTTTCATATCCAAGGGAGTGTTTTTCGCTGAAATCAACTAAGAGAAGGATGAGATTAGCATCATCTTTATTGAAAGTGGCATTATCATTTTTATATGTAAGAATCATAAATTTATATACTAAAAAAGATAGTGTCATTCCCAATAAGGATGATGCTAATCTTATCCACCATTAACAGATCTCTTAATGAAGTATTCATATAGATATTTTGAAACTATACAAATCAAATATATTTTTATTAGGTCAAAAAACTTATTTAGGTGTGAAATTGTGAATCATATATATTTTTTTAACTAAGGGTATTCTCCGGCCGATAGCCGAAGACTAATCCCTTCAAGGTGTAGAGATCACCAAAATGGACTTTGTCTCTCCCAGTAAAGTCTTCTCTATACATACCGCCAATATTCGAATCCATATCAAGATACTTAAAGAATCCAACTATTTACTAACTGCAAATCATATTTTTGTTTCAACGGTAATATACTTATGAACAAATAACAATCTACTACATTAATGGGTGATGTAAGTGGTAAATTGATCGGATTTGCTGTTGTTACAGCAACATGATGTTCCCAATCTAACAGTTGTAACATGTTTTTTATTTTATCATTTTTTTTCAAAATAAAAAATAAAAGTTTAAAATTGAGACACATCGCTACACATCATGCTGTTACAACACCAAATCTATTTTCACGATAAATAAGTTCAAGCTTAGCTGTTAACATTTCTCTATACTGGTGACAAAAATAGCTAAGTACTTTGATCAAATATTTATCTCTCCTATAGCCCTACTCAAAAAAATGCTTTCGATTTTAAAAAGGCACTACTCATTTTTGAAATCTCCAAACAGCATCATCTAAAATTATGTTTTCGAACGTGGTTGTTCTTAAAAATAAATGTGGTTTACTTTTTATTTTTACTATTTTATTTATTCCGGATATTATTGTCTGAAAATAGATAGTAACATTTTCAAGTGGGGTCAGATAAATCCCATCACCCTTGATTGGTTCACCGGAGCATGTCTGGGTGCAAAATTGCGTTTGGAATTTTTTATTTGGAGGTTTTTTTTTCTCGCGTATTTAGAGTATAAAAGTTTGTTCAATATAACAAACATTAGCAATCCAAAAAAAAATTATACTTAGCTTGTATTTAATTAAATATTATCATACCTAAGTTTAACAATTTTCCTTAAAAATCTTCTTTAATATTTAGGTTATGTACAACTTAGTAGTTTCTAAAGTTTAAAAATGTGTATTTATGTTCTTGATGTTTGTAGAATGTGCAAAATAACTCGTCAGCTTTTTTTTTTTTTTCTTTTTGGATAATTAAGTGATTCATTCACTATGGCAAAAGCCAAAAGATTAATACAGCAAATTCCAAACTGTCATTTTACATAAATCATTAGCACTAATTCATTCACTAAGGGCTTGTGATCGCTGGCATTATTCACTTTGTGAAGTTTGTAGTTGATGTGAATTGCTGTTTGGTTATTTATGATCAGTTGCAACCCTTAAAAAAAATATAGAGTAAAACATTCATTTAATCTTTTAAATATTAAATATATTTAAAAAAAGTTTTTAAAATGTATTTGTTATCAATTTAGTCTTTTAAATATTTTTATCATTAAATTAACACTTTAAACATTTAAAACTCTATTAAATTAGTTTCTCAAGCATTAAATCAATATCAAATTAAATTCTTAAAGATTAAATCACTATCAAATTAATCCCTTAAATTGTACATAAAAAATCTAAATTTTGCAATAAAAGTTTTTAAGAACCAATATGGTGTGTAAAACAAAGATAAGGAATTAAATTGACAAGAAAAAAAAATTAAAAGACTAAAAAAAGAATTCACAAGAACATAAAAAACAAAAGTTGTACTTTAGCCTCTTTGTTATGTGCATTTATCTTTAAAAACCTAAATTAGTGCATGATTTATTTGGTTTCTCTTAATTTTTTCACTTATTTTTCTCTCTTCCAGATTTTACTCTAGTTCAAACATTGCATTAATTTCATTTTCTACCTTCCCTCGATCAGTTGATGAATAGTTCAGATTTTAAGATAGACTAAAATACATTCCGATAGAAGTCAAATTTTTAATTTCTCATAGAAATATTTTAAAATTTATGCCCAAATACATTTTAAATGCTATAATTTTGTTCACGGAAGAATAGGAAATTTGACTCATGAGAAGGAAAAGCTAAAAAAACAAGTAAACCATCACATAGGTTCCCAACTTTATAACAAAAGTTTATTTAGATCTCTGATTTTTATAAGAGTTCATTTAAATCCGTGACTTTGTCCAACGTTATTCAGTTAGGTCCTTAACGTTAACTACCGTTTTAACACTGTTAACATTAGTTCAAATCAGTCCCTGTGTTTAAATCAAAAGTTCAAATTAGTCTTTATGTTTATTAATAAAAGTTTAAATCAATCCTCGATTTATGTATTAAAATTTTAAATAAGTCCCTATATTTATTATTAAAAGTTCAAATCAATCACTATGTAACGGTGTTAAAACGGTGATTAACGTCAGAGATCTAAGTGAACAACGTTGGATAAAATCACGGATTTAAGTGAACTCTCATAAAAATCAGAAATCTAAATAAATTTTTATTATAAAGTTGAGGGCTCATGTGATAATTATTTTGTTAAAAAACGAATGATGAAAAGGCAAAGAGGGCAATGATTGGACACACGAGTGAGTGTGTGTGAAGTTATCTCATTTGGTTTTTCTCACTACTGTCTCTCTGGTCAAAAATTAACCTCATCATCATTACCAAACATCATCCTTCTTTTTATCCCAAAAAATGCTTCTTTGATCAAAGTCAATATATTCCCTCTTCATCACTGCCATCATCATTTTTTTGGGACCAAATTTACATTATTCTTTTTCTTAATCCTCATTCTGGTTAATGTGGAAAAAAAATATACTATTTCTTATTATTATTATATGATAATGATAATTATCCCTTTTTGACATCCACGGCATCTTTGCCGGAATTATTCTCCCAAATTGATGACATGTTGATTAATTTAATTTAGGTGAGAAAGTGATTATATTTATAGTTAATAACTCAAAATTATATAAAAATATTTTGGTAAAAAACAGGAGCGGAGCAAACATTCTGGGTTCGGTTTATTATTTTAATTTTTTTAAAAAAAATAGGGTCATTTATTCACAAACTTTTGCCTAATAAATTACATTCTAAAATCATGTCAATTCTAGGAATTGAACTCAGGTGACGATGTTAAAAATCCAAACACATTAACATTTATTTTATGTTATAACATTGATTGTAAAATGCATCGTTTAATATTTAAGACTTGTAAAGTACATCATTTAATATTTAAGACTTGTAAAGTACATCATTTAATATTTAAGGCCCCAAATTTTTATGGGCCTATGCGGTTGAGCACCTTGCACAGACCTAAAATTATCCCTGGTAAAAAAATAGTTTAATGAACTGGTAGTTCTACCCCATCCAAGATAAAAAAAAAAATGTTAGAACATCTAATATATTGCTCAAAATGATATATGGGATACCTGGTCAACGACTGATATGTGATTTCGACTTTTTTCATAATCTTAGCGTCGCTAAATTGGATGGTTGAGATTTCATCGAATGATTAAAATATTGAAAATGGAAAAATTTTGAGCCATCTATTTGACTCTTCTGATCTACAACAATTATGACTATCAGTGTGTTTGTGTATGCGTTCATCAACGCAACGCAAACTCAATTTTTTTGTTTTTTCTTTCATGTTTTTCTCCTTGAAATATGGGATTATACACAAACGTTTAACCAAACATAGCATATATTATTTCCTAGAATGGAAAGAATTCAAATGTAATCCAAGATGAAATTTGCATTTTATATGATCGGTCAAATTAAGAATACATTATGCAATTACTTAATAGAAAAATGTTAACAATGGATTCTAAAATAAAATAGAAATATTTCATTAAAAATATAAAAACTTATTGTTTTGAAAATGAAAAAAAAAACAATTTAATGCATATTTTTTAAATAAGTTAAAAGTGTATTCATTATACTTTTTTAAGTCTTTTCTTAGAGTATTCACCATCAGAAGCCCTTCCTAAAGCTGAGTTTGCACAAAGCGTGGTCACTAAAAGCCACTCCATTCTCACGAGCAAATGATCAAGCCCCACATATATGTAGTTAATGGACGAGATGAGCTACACTATCACACCACACCTTGATCGTAGTTCAATTTTATTTGTTATACTTTAACAAGTGCCTTAAGAACATTAGTTAACATGACCCTTAACTATTCCTTTATCGTTTGTATTTTATTTTTTCTATTATGACTCTTGTAAAGAGCATTCCTTGTTCTCTTTAGTCTATTAATAAAATTTTGGCTTATAAAAAAAAAACATGACCATTAACTAATTTACCAACCTATTACTTTTCTCTGTTGAAAGATCTCATATGAGTTTTACATGAAATTAGGAAAATCATCCAAAGAAGGTTCTTATAGAATGGAAATTTCACGATAAAGAAGATTTGCTTGGGTCAAGTGGAATGATGTGTGTAAATCAAAAAAAGAAAGGGGGCTTGGGGTTAAGAATTTGTTTTGATTTAATTTAGCTATATTATCTAAATGGGTCTGGAGATTTCTTATTGATAAAGACATCATGTGAGTTGAGGTGATTAACAGAAGAGGTGAACCTTTACTTTTAGATCTATGTGCTTTTTAAAAAACCTTTTGTTAATTCTTGCATAAAATGATGGAAAGGGATATGTTCATTTTGTGACACCTAAAACACGGGATGATTTTTGTTGAAGCATCAAAACGGATAGGAAACATACTGTCTTCAAGGTTCTCAAAAGATTCCTGCCAAGCCATTTTTCCTTTCTTTCCCAACACTACTAGAAAAGTTTGATTTAATAACTTAATAACAAAGACCTCTGCTAGCTAATATCATGTCATTGACGATTTTGATCACTAATTCGATGGCTAATTTCGTTGTTAACTATTTAGTGACGACCAATTTCCTTACTCGCTGAATAGACATTTTCTAATAGTGCGAGATTGCACCATGTTGTCGAGAATAAAAGCTACTCAATTGCCGAGTTTTTCTCCTGTTTGTTGTATTACTCCTCGACTATAATCCTTTGTTTGGAAGAGATCTTTATTTGTGTAGTAGCGTTAAATGTTGCCTAATTTGTTGGTGTTGCTTCAACCTATTCAATTGGGTCACTCTAAGGAGGACATTTGGATTTGGTTGTAGACTTTTCTTTCAAATTTTCTTATAATCTAGCTATTTTCATTTGACCCTCTTCCTCCTATGCATTATGTTTCACTTCATGTGTTAAAATTCTTATGGAAAGCCCCTATCTCAAAAAGATAAAATCCCTTGCAAGGTTAATTTGAGGAAAAGAGATATTTTAGGGGCCGAGGTTGTATCTTGTTCTTTTTGTGGAGATCATGAAGAAGATTCAATTCATCTTATGCTTAGGTGTCATCACTTTGCTACTTCTATTTGGAAAAGAATCCTTAGTTGATTCTTATAATTTAAAGGTTTCTTATGTGGAAAATTGGCTAAAAGAAGGGGATTAATAATCAGATTTGCAACAATTTGATCTCTTTAGTTGAGCACAACCTTAGTGATTTTCAACAATGGGATTAATATTTTGAATTTTATTAAAGTCTGACCTTGGATTTGATTTCATGTCTTTGAAGGGTGTAAAATGACTTTTGTTAATTAGTGTATTTAATTTTTACCTAAGATGTATTTATTCGATCTTGACCGTTTCCTTATTTATACGTGCTTCCTTCGTTTCTTTTTATTTGTTTTTGTTTTGGAAATAATTTGTTTTTTTTATCGGTCTCTTTAAAAATTCAAAGAATTATTTGTAGCTATTTTTTTTAATATATCATTTTTATTTATTACTTTGCTTTGTATATTAACATAAAGTGGAGAATTAATGATTTTTAGGTTCCAATAAGGCTATACTAGACAATTATCTCATAATTTTTATAAGGGTTTTTCAAACCTGTTGCACAGATTAAGAAACTCTAAGTGAAAAGAAAATACAACATTAATTACATGTCAAATTCAATCACATTAAATTTTTGTTTTCCCCAATAATTTTTTTCTACTTGAGTAATTCCTAATCCTCCTACTTCATGTTTCTATAAATCTTCCTACTTACTCATTAAAGAATATTTTCAATGTTTTTTATAGTTTCAAGATTGAAAGTCCACTTAATTTCATACTTTATATGGTAATAGGAAGACAAGTAGGAGGAATTTTAGGAGGATCTAGCATTACTCTTTCTACTTATAGTTTCTTAACTTGTGCAATATTACACAGATTAAAAAAACTCTTTTTATAATAACAAGAACATTAATTAATTTTCTTTATACATATGAATTAATCTTAAGAGACATATAAAAAGGAACAAAATGAATAATGTTTCTGGTGTTTCTTGATTGAATTCCTTTTGAGCGCTCCTTATACTTATTTGTACTCAATCTTTATACAATACTACCTCTGGTCCTAAATATAAGACCCTTTTGAGAAAATTTGTTGGTTCTATATATAAGACCCTCTACAAGGTTTAAGAGGCAATTATTGATTTTTTCCTTGTTTATCGTTGTAATAAATGAAAGAATAGTGAGTATAATTAATGTATTTATGAAAAAACAAGACATTAAATAAAATTGTTAGTAATTTTTTTAATCTATGTGAATTGGTTAGAGAGTCCTATAAAATAGACTAGAGGTAGTAGTATTATTTACTTTTTGGCTGTAAATAATAATTTTATCTCATTTTAATTAATTTTTTTTCATGACCACTTTATTATGCCAAAATCTGAGTCACAATTGCAACCTCAGAAGGCCCTTATAATTTTGTCTTTGATTGAACAAGTAAATTGGGCCATCACCTTATTATTCCAATTTAATTATACCTTGATAACTTCTAATCATCACAAGACCCAAACACAAGATTTCAAAAAGTAGAATAAACTTGAAAAAAAGGCAATGAAACAGCGAAAGACATGGGTGCTTAATCTGATCTCAATAAATAATAATTGTCATCAAATAGTGACTCAAGTGCAAATATTTTAGGGTAAGTTGTCCCTTGCTTTACCGGCATTGCACAGCACCCCAGATTGAAGAAGATGAAGATTATGATGGTAATGATTGTCATTGTGATAATTAGTAGTAGTAGAAGCATTGCCATTGAGAGAAAAAAAAAAAAAAAAGATTTTATTATTTGAATCAAATAAAAAAATGGAAGAGGTAGCTAGCATGAGAATTGTCGTATGATGATGTCTATATCTATATGAGGAGGGGAGCAAAGACCCTTCCATGTGCAGGATTGCATGCCTCGTTGTCTTCTAATTAAATTACTTTTTCATCATTTGCTCTCATCATCACATAATTGTTTAGTATACCAATGATTATATTACTATATATTCTATTTTTTATTATAAGTTAAAATAATTATTTTTGTGTAAACTAAAAACTTAGTTAATCTTATTTAAAATTTATAAACTTCACAAAAAAGTAAGTTAATTTTTTTACTTAATTACAGTCTTGATCTCCGTTATTTTTATTTTGGGTAGTTTTGGTCCCCAATTTTTAAATAAGCGATTTTAGTCTCTTTGTTTTTAAAAATAGACAATTTTGGTCTCTCATTTAGTTTTTCTTTTAAGTTAACATAATTTTTAGTCAATTTAGTAGCGAAAAATCATTTAATGATATAATGTATTCTCAAAAACTATTAATTAGTTATAATTTTTCTCCTAATTATTTTTAGGTAAGGTTTGAAACTTGTTGCTAATTTAGAGGAAAATTGACACTAAATTAATATATTTAAAAATTTTTCTATCTGTAAATGATTTTGGTCCTCTTGTCAATAATTTGGAGGAAAATTTTCACTAAATTGAATAAAAACTACAGCTAATTTGAAAGAAAAATTAACAGAAAGACCAAAATCGTCTGTTATGAAAATAAGAGGAACAAAATTGCTCCTTTGAAACTAAGGATCAAATTTGCTCAAATACAAACAAGCTAAGGGGATTAAAACTACAATTAACCCTAATTTTTGAATTACCAATGCAATTAATTTTTTTGGAAACAAATATTTTTTTTACTAAAAATAGTAAAAATAGTCAAATTTACTTATCAACGACATATTACTTTTCAAAATTTTGCATATAATCAGAGAGTGCATCTCACTTTTGGAGTGTAGAGATGTATAAAAAAATATAGAGGTAAAAAGAAAATGAAAAAAAAACAAGATAGAGAAAATAAAAAAAAAATATGAATGATATGTTGAGGAAAAGAAAATTAAAAATGAGTGATAGAATAGATAGAGTAAATAGTATTAATAAACTTATTATTTTTGTACTGTTTAATAGTAAAATACTCCATAGTTCTTTCATCAAAGGTTTAATTACATTTTTTTTCATCCAATTTTAGTTAATTATGTAATTTTAGTTTCTCAATTTTATTAATTGATCCATAGAATTATTCAAAAAGTAATATGAGAAATTCAAAAAATATTTTGATGAAAACAAGAATAATCATTGTATTCTTTTAATACACATAATTCAGCTTCAAGATAGACAATTAAATAAGAGGATTCAAATTTAATGTCTATAAATTATGTTTTCATTCATGTTTCATTAATAGAATGTTGTCACGTCATTAAAAAAATTTATTAAGAAATTTAATATCAAAATTGAAGTCAGTATTTTTAATGACGTGACAATATTTTATTTACAAAACATAAATGAAGACATAATTTAAGGATACTAAATTTGAATCCTAGATAAGAACCGAATGAGTATTTAATTTTTATTTACTGAAATAAATAAAAAGATCTATGTGGAGATAGTATTATTCATTACATTACCCTCATAAGTGTTAACAGCACTAGTAGACACTAGAGAAGCTGCGCTTGAAACCTGAAATCCTCTTTCCTCTCTCCCTCCCTGTATTGAATGTTTGATGCGTAACCTTAATTATGAGGTTTTATTAATTATTCGTCAAAGTCACGTGATAAATCTCAATCACATCGATCTTTGCAAACTAGATCACGTGATTTACTAGCTACATAACCTAATTTGTTAGGGTTAGGGGGTTTATCACCTCATCATCACACATTCCGGTAACACAATGGGACATTCATACATGTAATCCGTAGTTTAACCTCAATCCATTCGATTAACTAACTGCTGCATCTCAACCGTCCTTTAATTTTGTTTTTCAATAAAAGCACTTCAATTTGTTAAATACATTCCAATATTTTGGTTAGCCAGAGGAATGTGGGGAGAGCGCAAGAGTAGAGCAGAGTATGTTTTGTGCGTGGTTTGATGGGTTTCGTGGTTGGTTTTCTTACATTCCATTAGTAATTATGAGATGATAGATGGTCATCACTCATCACTCATCACTTTATGTTTATGTTTATGTTTATGGAATGGGTGGGTCCTACCTACCCAATAATAATTAATTCACGCATCCTCTTTAATTTGCAGCTTATCATTAAAGCCTGCATCACTTCAATTATTGTAATCATCCCAAACGCAATCACATATCTCACCTCTCCAATTCCTCTATATCACTTAAATTTTTTCAAAAGCATGCCCTTTTTTTTTTCTTAGTAGTTATTAACATATTTATTTAAATTATATATAATTATATATTAATAAAATTAATTAGTTATATCAATTTTAAAAAACGTAGTGTGATATATTAATTTTATCTATTTTTTTAATATTATATTTAGTAATTAATACAATAAAATTAAAGTATATAATAAGACAAATAAAAAAACAATCATGAAGACTTTATAGGATTTATACAATTAATATTTCCTACGAACTCTCGTGTGTGTCTATATATATATATATATATCATACTTTTTGATCTAATATATAAACAAATTTCAACTAATTTTCTCTTATTAAATATTATCATTCCTAATCCTATTGAGTCCTTCCTTTAATGAAATATTTTAGTTTCAAATTAGAGAGAGTATTTGTCTTTTGGATGAAAATGAGAAAATTAAATGCAACTAATTAACTTTCTTAATATGCGTAGGTATTTTTCTTATATACGAGTGCGAAGGGAGTACCTTATAAAAAGGACTACTAAATCTTTCTAAAATGTGTCTTATAATTAGGAGTGGAAATAGGCTAGGTCAGGCTAGGCTTTGACTAAACAACTCAGACCTATTTTATAATTGATAGTGCTAAACTTGGCCTATTGCCTATCATAGGCTCATTTTTTAAGCTAAGCCTAGCCTATTTGAAAGCCTATAAAGCCTGAAAACTTACTTATAGACCTACTTTGTCTTAAGACCTCTAAAAAGACGAATAATTTTATCTTAAATATGCCAACAAACTACTAAATAAGCTAATAGGTCTTTTTAACAAGCCTCTAAATAAGTCTAATTTATAAACATATTATAAAATTTATTATATTTAGATTTATAAAATTTATATTAGATATATTTTTTATTTTTTGAAAAACAAAATATTTTATTTATATTTATAAAATTTATAATATATATATATATAAATTTAATAGGTCGGCCTATTAGGCTTAATAGACTTTTTAAAAACTTTAAACCTGACATTTTTATTAATCAGGTTAGGCCAGACCCGACTTTAAATAGGCCAAGCCATAGGCCCCTATTAGGCCGACTGACCTTTTTCCACCCCTACTTATAATAAGAATGAGAGAGATAAACTACTACTGTACTTCCCATGTTTTTTTAGTTTCTTTAGCATTTTGATATTGTTCAATTTTGATAGTCATTTTAAAATTAATGGTTTTAAGGTGGGGAAAAAATTTGAGATCATGTGGTCACTTTAGAATATGAATAAGTAATTTATGTGTTTTTTTTTCACTTTTATCCTTATAAAAAATATATGTTTTATTATGATCCATAATTCATAAATGAATGACATAATAGGAAATTAAATTATATAATAAATATTCTTAAAAATTATAATATTTAATAAGTTTTTTAACTCATATGCATAACCTTAAATGATTATAAAAAAACAAAAAAAAAACAAAACTAGAAGGAGTAATGTCCTAAGGACACTAATTAAAGTGCAATAACTATACTCTTTTAAATACTTTGAATTATCTAAAAAAGTATACATTGAATAATTTTGAAATTTTTAAAATAAGAAATGATTTTAATTTCAATAATTTTTTCTCATTTTTGTATTCATAAAAAGTGTCTGAAGGGAATTTATTATTTCCATTTTCTTTTCCTTTTTTTCAAACCACGAGATATGACATAGTGGTAGCTTACATCATCTCTTAATCACATGTGTGGGTTTGATTTCCCGTAGGTGAAAATACGACAACATTTCGTGGTCAATGGCTCCTTTGTGCAAATTCAGCTTCAGGAGGAAGATCAGTCATTACTTTTGACGATATATACATTGGGATGAGACAAAAAAAATTATTGTTATTGATTGACCTAAAGATGATCGTTAAACAATCTTTAGATAAAATATTTATATTGGAAGTCATATTAATTGTGTATATATAGTTTTAAATGCTACATTTTTTAATAAAATTTTTCTATTTATGAATTGTTTAAAATTTATCTTAAAGAAAATGGTTAACAAAATCCTAAAAAAAAATTGCAAGTGTATATCTTAATTTTAAGACGTAAAATAATATAAAAAACAGAAAGATGAAAAATCAATAAAAGAACAAAAAAGAATAAAATAATACTAAAAATGTGTATAACAATACTAAAAGTTGTGGGGTAAAGTAATATTGTATAAGTAATTAGGGTGATGACTAAAAGATGATGTATAAAGATATTAGTTGACTTTTAGGGTGATGACTACATGTACATGTACAAGTTATGGAGCATTGGATGGTGACTTAACTTACTTTTCACCTTCTCTAGCAAGTTCAACGAGTTATGGGTATTTTTCAAAGTCTTCTAAATAGTCCTTATAGTTTTTGAAACTATATTCTTTAACCGCAACAAAATGTTTTTGACATTATTTTATGAAAGATCATCATTTTGCCTTATTAAGTTATCCAACGTCCGAGACATCACGAGGTTAATTCCTTAAGGATGAAAGAAAACTAGAATTACTTTCGTCGAAGAAATAAGGTTGTCTCAGTGCTGCAAGAGCGCTTGTGATTACTGTGAGATATGTTATCGTTGACAAAGAAACTCGTGTGTGTTTGTGTTTGTGTTTCTTGTCTAATTAAATGTTTTCATCTGAATAGTCGTGGGCGTTTGCCAAAAGGCATTGCATCTGTGGGCATTTGCGAGAAGGCATTATATTGTATTGTTCACTATTGCGCACAGAAATGCTGAGAAGGTAGTGGTACCCTTTTTTTGACTTTCTTTCATCTCCGTGATGTGTTCTTTGATGCTAACCCTCAAAATTTTGCAGATAATCCTCTTACAAACTATGAATTACAATGACTAAAGAGCAAAATCAGCACATTACATTGATAAACACACACAAGTAACTAATTCAAATTTGCAAATTAAGTGCATAATTAAATATGCCTCTGCCAATCAATTCCCTTGTAAAAAAAGATAGACTCTTCTAGTCATCTATCGAGCTTCCTCCATCTCAGATCCAACCACGATGTAGAGGTATATAATCTCGGGCGTGATCAACTCTTGTCCCCCGCACACAATGAAATTGGGCAAACAGTTTGACCCGCATCGCAAGCCCAGCTCTTCTCTTCATCTTCTCTCGTCGCATCATAGACACGACCGAATGAATGAACATTTAAGGGAAGATGTTCTTTTGTTTTTATCTTTCAAGGTGCTTTCTTGTACCTGTTTCAATAATGGCCCTTGATTAGAATCTAATTACATCTGACCCCTCATATTAAATCACCACGAGCATGTTTGGATTTCAGTTTGGGTTGACAAAAATACTTTCAAGTGCATGTAATATTGTGTCATATATTTGGTTTTAGTTTGAATCAGTTAGCTCAACTGAGTTCGGCCCCAAAATAGCTTTAAAAGCTGTTTTGAAGAATATATCATGGGAGTCATTTTTTCGGTCGGCTAGAGGTATACAATCCATTTCTAGTTTGTATAAGTACTTATACCTTCATATTTAAACAATATTCATCTTGTCAAATTTAATTTTAACTAAAAGTATCAAACATAAATTCCATTAAACCAAATTAACTTTCACAAAACTTACTTTTAACCTAATTGAATTTTATCAACGAAAAACTAAACACACACTAAAGATGACGTAAATTAATATTGTATAAGAAGTGTATAATATGCATAACCATACTAAAAGTTATAAGGCCATTTTAAGGTACAACTCATAAATTTGGACCTATACACCTATTAAATTTTAAATAATTTTATGGTTGTGGTACTGCTATTTGGTTTTTTCTCAGGAAAAGCAAGGAAGAAAAGTGGTAATGTTATCTGGTTTTTTGTGATTTGATTTTTATGGTTGTGCAGAAATACTGTAATTTTTAATTCTAAAAAAGTGATGATTCTTCAAATTCTAGATTTGATAAAAATCTGTTCTTGAAGTTGGTTTTATGCAAATGGGGATACAATTGTATGTTTTCTGATTGGTGCAACTATCCTTTAGGTGGTTTAAAAGGGTAGGTAGTCTTCTCTTCTTATTATTTGTATGACTTGTAGTGTTTGAGAACTTCTTGTCCTCAAATCATTCTAATAAATTATTTGGCTTATAAAAAAAATTTAAATAATTTTATTTTATTATTATTATATCTATTTTTTTATGAACTAAAAATATATTAATTTAAATACTTAAAAATAGTAAAATACTCTCTAATTTAAAAGAGTGCCTTATCTTAGTCGTAAAATAAATAATAAAATTTAGTGTACAGCTATACGTTTGTATAACTCATACAATTCATAGGTTTTTAGTTATCTTTAATTAGTCACTTTTCTTTCCTTTTTTTACTAAAAATACTAAAAACAATAAAGTTGTATAAATTATTCAATATTTTGGTTGTATAATAAATTGGAGGGAGTAAATAATTAGGTCTTGATTGTAAAGGTATCCCACGCGTGTGGACCAGGACCACCATCTGATCGATCATGGATCCCATATCCCCTATTTTGTGGACTCTATCATTGGATACCCAACTTATCCATTTACTTCATCAAATTACAAATATACAGGGCAAAGACCTGGTTGATTTAAATTTTAATAAAATAAAAAATTAAAAATATATAAATTAAAATAAAAATTAATTATTAATATTATTTTTATATAAAAATTGAAATGATCAATAAAAAATAAATATTTTTAATATTAATTAAAAGCAATCGACCCATATGTCCTCCAAAATATATATATATATATATATATATATATATATATATATATATATATATTTACTGTGAATCTTGATATAAAGTGTACTAACGCATTAGTTAAGGTTATTAGAAATCCAAAAATAATTATAAAAATATATTATTCCATCTCTCAGAAATACAAAAAATTACATATTTTAATACTATCTTTTAACTATATTTAAGTTTTTAAATAATACTTTTAAACACTAAATATTTTTTGTTATATATTATATAATATATATAGGCTATATACCTAGCTAGCTATCCATGTCCACTGTTCTTTGGATCCCTGATGACGCTTCAAAACATAACAAAACCACCTTTCCTCTCATCATTTAATTATTTGCTTACTTAAACTAATTAACTCTAAGCAATAAACAATGATATTATTATATATATCAGTACATATACATTATAATTTGAGAGAAAAATATTATTAAAAAATAATGGTTTAACGATAGAATAAACAAAAACTACTGATAATTAAATATAAGAGTATGTCGTTAGCCGATCTTTTCTCTAATTATTTTTTAATTTGGTGGCTAATATCTTTAAAAATTATTTTTTTAATCATTAAATAGACTTTTTTTCTGATATTAAACTACCCATCGAACTCCACAGAGAGTACTTATTAGTTAAAAAAACAATTAAAAGAATTAATCTTTTATAATATGGTAATAAAGTGAGAGATATGGAGGGATAAAAAAAAAACTCAGAGCAAATCATCCAAACCATCTTTTACACTATATTTAGCCGAAGAGAAATAGGATAGAAAAATAGTGAAAATACAGATTATGAAGTAAAAATAACTATTTTATAAAGAGAAAATTTTAAATAACTTCCTCCTACTCTATTTCTTCCTTCTTTATTTCTATCATACCAAACAAAGAGTTAAGAAGCTTATCTGGGAATAGTAAAAGCTGGTCGTGTTGTCTGCCTAATTTTAAACATAATAATAGTCCAATAGTATAGTGTGGTCAAATTCTCACGCTAATCATCCAAACCATCCTTTTTCTTTGCTCTTAAGTCTTATCAACCTTGTTTCTAAAAATTATATATAAGTGCATTATACCCTTTTTTTTTCTAATTTTGTTGTTGGTTATCGGTATTAGATGTTAACCTATTATTTAGAAGAGAAAAACTGAGAGGAGTAAAAATCAGAAAAAAGAAAAAGTGAAAGGAAAAAATATATGATGAGAAAAATAAAACAAAAAAAAATAATATATGATGGAACAAATACTAATTATATAAGAAAGATAAAAAATTATTGAGTGCATGTTTTTATTTTTTAAAAAAAGTTACAATAAATTTTTATCTTCATATTTTTATTCAATTTAGATTTTATTTTTTATATATTTAAAAAATTATTTTAGTTTTCATAATGTTATTTTGTTAAAGAATTGGTGTTGCAATTATAACAAAATACTCCCTCCACTATTACCCTAAACAAAAGAAAAACATACCGTATTAATAAAAGTACAAGCATAAAAAAAATGCATTACCTTTTAAAAAACAATGCTCCATTTCTATTACTATCCATATAAAATCAATCAACATTATTCATCATTTGAAATCATAGTCTTGCTAAATAATACCCTTAAAACACTTATAAAGGTTACTAAAACTAGAAAAATAATTATGATTGCACATTATTCAGTCTCTAAAAAATACAAAAACACCACATTTTTAATAACTTTTTATTACATTTAGCTACTTAAAAATACCCCAAGAACACTAAATAAAATTTGCCTTAAAACTAAACTCAACTACCCAAATTAATTAAAGATAAAATTTAAAAAATATTAAATATAAGTGAATAGATAAATAAGAACAAGAAAATTTTCTCTCTCATCTTATTAGCCCAACTTAATTAAGTAAAGTATCATTTATTAGTCCAAGTTAATTACTTCCTCTGGTCCTTATTATAAGACACATTTTGGAAAGATTTTGTGGTCCTTTTTATAAGGCATTACACAAATCCCATAAAGTATTTATGGTTATTTTCCTTATTTGCCCCTATTAAATGCCTTAACTTTATTATACTAACTACTAAACACAATATTTAAAGAAGGATAAAATTGATATATCATCATACTTTTTAAGAAAATTAATGCAATCAACTATCTTTATTGGTATGCGTAATTTAGATATTTATGCCTTATAATAAAGATCAGAGGGAGTATTTGTAGAGCAATTAATTACAAAGTATATGTAGGAAAGCAAGGCAACTGGTCTAAACTAACCCAAAAGATAAACTAATAACTATAGATGATAGTAAAAACTAACTAACTTTCCTTATTAGATTTAGTGTGTGTTTGGTAACACTAGCTTATAGCTTATTTAGGAGTTTATAGCTTATTTAGGAGCTTATAGCTTGTAGCTTATTGTCAAGTGGAGGTGTTTGGTAACAACTAGCTTATAGCTTATATAAGCTATAAGCTAGCTTTCATAAACTAGCTTATGAAAAGTTACTTCAAGTAGCTTATAGCTTATGAAAAGTAACTTTCAATAATTCTTTCTTATTTTACTCTCTAGTCATTTATTATGTTTACTTTATCAAATAATTTATTACATATAATTATTGATTGTCCTTTTAAGTCATTTAACAAATATAAGCTACTTTATAAGCTAATTTTATCAAACACCTTTACTCAATTATAAGTCACAAATCATAACCTACAGCTATAAGCTACAAGTTACAAACTATAAGCTATAAGTCACAAGCTATAAACTACAAACTACAAATTATAAGCTAGTTTTACCAAACAGAAAACTTTAATAACATATTTTTATTATGAAAAAACATTATATAAGTAGTATTTTCTTCTCCTTGATGCATACAAGTAGTATATATCCGATATTATCTATTTGTGTTGAGTTTAATTTGACCTACAAGCAAGCAAACAAAAGGTACATTAAGATGCATGGTGGAGGGGAATGACAGAGATCATCATGATTATCATGGACGAAAGAAACAGGCCAGTGGGAACAGATATATATATATATATATATATATATATATATTCCTTGGTCCTTGCTAGTCAATAAAACAAGAGGAGCAGGTTAATAATAATAATCTCACCCCTTGTCCCTCTCATCATATATCGTTTTCTCATTTCTCATCATGACCACGCTCTTTCGTGAAACGAACCTCATAAATTATTTATCACATTTCGATCCAAGAGACAACAGTAACCCCCCAAACGCATTCATTACTGTATGTGCAACCAGCATAATCTATCTCTCTACTTTTCTTCCATGTACGTATCTGTACATATATACGTAACACGTATAAATAATGTCTATGAGGTTGATACCTTTTTTTTTAAAGGACATTTGGGGGAGTGAAAGGAAATGGCATGAAACGGTTGAATATTTTAAATAAATTCACGTGCGTTTGTCAACCTGGTCAATCTTAACTCCACGCAGAGCCAGAGCAGAACAAGAAATTTAAAAAAAAAAAGAAGAGATTATTACTATATATTAGTGCCTCAGTAGCAATAGCTTCCCTTGTTGTAGACTAGAGGTCCTAGAGGAGGGTTTTTTATTTTTCTTTTTCATTTTTGTTTCTGATTTTCGCAGCAAATGTGCACTCTTCTCCGTGCTTTCCTTTCCTCTGTTAATTACCATTAAAGAAAACAACAGCTACTTCTAGCTAGAGTCTACACACTTTGCTTCACCATAAAACCCTTCCCTTCAATTCCTCCACCCACGGTATCTTTTCTTTCTTTCTCTCATGGAGCTGGGTTTGAGCTTAGGCGACGCACCTAAAACTTTTTCTTTGTTTCAAAATCGTACAAAATTACCCAACAAAAACCCACTCGGTTTTCATATAGCACTAGGAACCGATTCTAAATCCTCAAATGATACAACAAGTACTACTTCCTCAGATCCACCGCTTCAACTCGACCTTCTTCCCTCAACACCGGTTCTTCGATCCCAACCGTCTTCGCACCTTCGAATCCCATGGCTCGCCGATACACGTAATCACACACACACTTTCTCTCACCAGTAATTAGTTATTTTACGGTTGGTTAGTTTGTTTGTTTGTTAATTTGGTTTGTTATGGCAGTTGGTGTGGAACGTGTGACCCCGGAAATACCGGCGAGGCCGTTAGATGTGAACGGGCTACCGTTCCAGCCGGTGGATGACACCGACGATGGCGCTTCGCTTTCTTCCCCAAACAGTGCGGTTTCGTCTTTTCAGATGGATTTCTGCATCGGAAACGGTAATGTAGATGCAGCCAGAAACCGGAGAGAACACGACGGTGACGGAAGCGGCGAGAGAGGTATCAGCGACGACGATGAAAACGGGTCAACTCGGAAGAAACTCAGACTCTCTAAGGAACAATCGGCTTTCCTCGAAGAAAGCTTCAAAGAACACACCACTCTCAATCCCGTAATAACTATCTCTTTCTCGTAACGGCTTGTTTTTTTTTATATTAATTAATATTAGTAATAATTTTAATTTTAATTTCTTCATTGATACATTAAATGTCCAGAAGCAGAAACTCGCGCTTGCAAAACAGTTAAATCTCCGTCCGCGTCAAGTGGAAGTTTGGTTTCAAAACAGAAGGGCAAGGTAAGAAAAAGAATTGAATAGTAGTGTACGTTGTAAGCTTCCCTATTTTTTATTTTTAATTTTGCGAGAAATTAACAAATGCAGGACGAAGTTGAAGCAAACTGAAGTGGATTGTGAGTATTTGAAGAGATGCTGTGAGACACTAACGGAAGAGAATAGGAGGTTGCAGAAGGAACTGCAAGAGTTAAGGGCTTTGAAAACTTCTCAGCCGTTCTATATGCAGCTTCCTGCAACTACTCTCACTATGTGTCCCTCTTGTGAACGCGTCGCCACCAACACCACCACCGGAGCCTCCGCCGTTACGGCCACCGTCCCTACCAACAACAACAACAATAATAGTAATAATAATTCTGAAATTCCGTCCGCGTTGTCTCTTGGCAAGTCCAGATGCTAATGGTCAGGCCCACAAGGATCAGGCCCATCGAGCTGCTTCGTGATGTTTTTGACCATTATTTTTGTCGTTTACGAATGATTATAAAAAAACATATGATATCAAAGAGGACAAAGAAAGTTTATCTACGCCATTTATTTTCCCTTTGTATATGGGTTCTTTTCCTGAAATTTTGACTTAATGTAGCCTTTATTCTTTTGATTTGTTTGCTAGCTCCATTGAATTTTATCAGAAGAATGATGTTTAGATCACGGTGGAAGAACCGAAAAGTTTTAGCAATTTTATTTTGTAGTTGACAACGAGTTTTTGAAGTTTTGGAACGATAAATCACGAAAATCACGAATTTCCATAAAATAAGTGTGAAAGTAAATAGAAGCGTGAAACTGAATCAGATCCTTGTTTAGCTGCTTTGTTAGTTCTTGATACAATTGATCAAAGTTGAAGTAGGCTTTATATAAATAGGTATTGACATACTTCTAAAATTAGAGGCTTGAATCTGATTTGTTACTTGTGTTATGTCTTTTTTAAGACTTAAAAAACTTATTGAAAAACTTATTTTATAATAAAATCTTAAAATTATTGTAAAAACCTACTTTTAAATAAGGTAATATATAGACTTAAAAATATACATAAATTAATGAGACAAACCTTTTAACCCATCAAATTTACAATCATAAAATATGATATCAAAATCTTACATAATAATATTAATAATATAATTATATTATAATTTATTATTATTATTAAAATTATAAAAAATATTTAAATAAATTAGTCTATTAAATTTAAAAGACTTTTTAAAGAACTCAAAACTTAATTTGTTTAATTAATTAGGCTATTAAAAAAGCTTTAACATGTTTCATGTTATAAGTTAGAGTAAAGCCTCCGACAAGCAGCCTAACCTATTTTCTCAAATTATTTTCATTATAAGTAATGCAAATTTATTTAAGTTATGCTTATTTTATTGTCCATAGTATATTTATTTTGATAGTGGAAGAAAGAGCAAGGACAATGTAGTAAACAATGTGACTAATTCCCTTTTAGAAGAGGAGCTCGCACAAAACAAACGACTGGCTACAAAATATTTCTCCATACATATGTGATTAAGGGATGAGGTGAGCTACCATTACATCACTCCTCTATTTTATAGAGAGTTGGATCTAGAGATTCCAGAGCCTTAGACGAAAATTAGATCAGAGCCTATTTTATAAGACCTATATGTTTTACTTAATTTTAGTAACTTTTAGAGTTGCAAAATTGTTCATCAAATTTTTTCAATCAAAGAACTTTAACATTTCTTACTCAATGACTAATTTATTCCATTTATCTTTAAATATGATTTAATTAATTCTAATTTTTAAAATTTTCTTCTGTTTGTAATAATAATTACATGTAACATTGATAATATTTTACAAACAACATATATATTTAAAAATTAATATATATGTTTTATGATCGACAACACATCAGAATACTTATCAAAACTCAAAATCCTATCAAAATTTATATAATATATTTTTAATTCATTTTTTCCTAAAGTTTTAATTTATATTCAAATAATAAATTAAACATATTTTTTATATTTCAAAAATTGTTTGTGTTGACTCTCAATCAAAGAATGAAATTGATCTAATAAGTACAAAATAATCAAACAAAAAGATTCTCTAATTTTTTGACATAATTTATAATTTTTTTATTGTGACATAATATTAATAAATAAAATAATTTTGAGGGCCTCCTAAAATGCAGGGCCTTTGGGAGTTTGCCTACTTCATCTAAAGAAATGTACGGCCTTGGTTTCATAATATAAGTCATTGGGCCTTGACCACTTTTGATGGTGGATGTGATTAATATCATCTCTATTGAGAGTGACACCATTCTTTTCAGTATATAAATTTATGATTCTTACCTATAGAAAGGATGATGTCATTTCCAATAGGAATGGTGCTAATCACATCCTCCATTTTCACACTACTTAAGAAAATTTGTTAATGCATTAATTTTAAAAAAGTTTATTATTTTTTTACAATTCTATCCCTATCAAATATAAATCCTACTATCTCTACTAGTAGTATTTCACTTTTAAAAAAGATGATAAAATGTCTAATAGGTTTTTCTAGTGTTTTATGTACATTTACTCTATAGGCTTATATTATGAAACATAGGCTTATTATACGTGATTTGAATAATTTTTTTATTTTGCTTTGAATTACTCCTTCTGTTTCAAAATATAACCACTTAGACTAAAATGATTTTATTTTATATTATAAGCACATACACAATAACATAAGATGTATTTATTAATTTTTTTAACTTTATCTTTATTTATTAAAAGTATTGATAGTTTTGAGGTTCCTTCATTTTTAAACAAATACAAACGAAGAAACAGTTGAAAAATACTCCCTTTACCAAAAACAAAAGGTTGAAAAATACTCCAAAGGATTTTCTTTTTTTGGTACAGTTGAGGGGTTAAAACACCCCAAATAAGCATGCAGTAAATAATACTCTTCGCCACTTTACAGAGCTTATTAATGAGCAAATCCAGTTTTATGATTCTCTGTCATTAGTTTCGGATCTTCTTTTCTATTGAATCATAATGGTTGAAATGACAAAACGATGTTATTGTTATAGTAATAATACTGAACTTATTGTCTTTTGTGTTTGAAACGTCTCTAATCGAATCTAGACACATCTGCTTCTAACTAAGCCCAGGCCTACATAAACACCCTACGTACAACCCTCTCAGCAACTCAAACCAAAATGCTAATTAAAATTTTTATGACACTTGTTAAGAAAAAAATATTATTTATAATCTTTAAATTTTAAAATTATTTAATATTTCTTAAAGTAAATCTAAAATTTGAATAAGATGTAGTTAATATATCTTAATTAACTAGTGTAGTTAACAACACCCATACAATTTTACTTAAACAGCATTAGAGCATGTGTTCAAGAACAGGTTACACAGCATACAGACGATGCAAGTCAAAAGATTAGTGTTATTACCTTCTTTATTTCAAAATAGTAATCACTCCAGCAAAGAAATTTTATTTTAAATTACTTGTTATTATTATAAGGATTTTTTTTTATTGTGTACAATATTAATGCACAAGTTAAGAATTTTATAATAAAAAATTTTTATTCAAAAGAAAAAAATTTAAAGGGTGGTAAATATAAATCTCATTAATTCTTCATCATTTTTTATACAAAGTTTTCAATTCTGAAATTCTAAACATGTGCACTATTGCACGTGATAAAAAAAAACTTTTGTATAATATTAAAATTATATTTATTATCTTTTTTCCAGTACAATCATTCTTTTATCTAATAAGTATTAAGTATCCCTAAAAATAAATGACAAATTTACTTCATTCATCCTTTATTTGTTAGATTCCAAAAGAAATATATTTTCTTCTTAATCTTTATGTTTTTCTCAAAAGTGACTAGTATTATTTTAGAATAGAAGAAGTATTAATTACTCCTTCCGGAACCTATGTGTAAATCACTTTTAATTGAATCAGCGAAATTGATGTGGTTTGTCCTAAGTTGAATCACGACTGGCTTAAGGCCCAAGCAGCCCAAGCAAGGGCTTTAAGCCCCCCGAAAAAAAGGTCTCCAAAAAAAAATTTTTAGTACTAATATATCTCTAATAAAAAAATTAATTGTAAAATCATATTTAAAAATAAATTTTACTTAAAATATTATAATTGATTGTTATAGCTTTATATTGATCTTACAAATAATATTTAATAATAATTTTAATAAACTATTTTATTAGTAAATAAGAATGCATGATTCTTAAGTTTACTTTAGGTCTCTCGGACCCTTAAAGTTAATTTTGAGTTAAATCCATAATTATAAATAATGATAACCTTCACGTAATTGAATAATTAAATAATGGCCCAAACTCTCTTTTACTGCTATACACGTTTAAGTCCCACATTAAACAAGAATCAAGACATAAGACATCATTTTAAAATAAAATTGTGAAGCACAAGATGCCAAAATAGACAATAATACTTTGGTTGCATTACTTGATATTACCTTCTAGGGTTAAACACAAATGTGTGTTTGGGGCCTAATGATTAATTTCCAATATAACAACCTTTCTACGCTAGTAAGGTCATGCTTGTAGCTTTGTCTGGTATATATACTAGTTTTGAATACTAGAGCGTCACGTGTCCTTGTTGGACTGCCCTTTGGTGATTACACATATTTAATGTTCAGGGTGGTTACTTGATATATGGACGATTATGCTCTTGATTGGAGTATTGGTCTATAACAGAAATTAAGAAATGATAATTACTCATTAAATTTGTATTGAAAATATATGTTTTTTTAATTTGTTATTCTGATTTTTTTTAAATTAATTCAAAATAGATTAGTCAAATTCATTGATGGTGGAAGGGATTGAGACCACCTAATTTTCGAAATCCCACAATTTCTTTATATATAAGAATCATAAATCTATATATTAAAAATAATGATGTCACTCCTAATAGGGAGGGTGGTAATCCCTTCTACATTTATTGAATTGATCTAATCCACGATCACTCTTAATTTTCTGCTAAGGGAGTGATGCGCTACTTAAAATGGATGGTGTCAATCCTGGCCACAGGCAGCATAATTGACAACCCATCAATATTAGCAAGGTGGATGAGATTAGCAACATCTCTATTGGGAGTGACATCATCCTTTTTAGTATATAAATTTATAATTCTTACGTATAAAAAGAATAGTGTTACTCCCAATAGATATGGTGCTAATCTCGTCCTCCTATTAGCAAAGTTGGGCCACGCAGATGTCAAGCTACAAGCCCATACTCCATTTGTTTGTTTCGAACTTGGGCTTTCTCTTACAACATGCACCCCTCCAATATTTACATGGTTTTAAATCTAATAATAAAATAAAATATAGAATTATTCTAAATCTTCCTATTCAATTTTTTTTCATCTTCTTCCTATTCAATTGAAAAGGAATACGTTAATTATTTTTTATATATCTTGAAAGGTAAAATCAATTTTAAATTTTCATATAATATTTATTTATAAAATAATAAGACAATAAATATAAAAAGATAAATAAGAGGATATAATATTTTTAAAAAAAATATTTACATTCCGCTTGGTACCAAATAAAAATATGAAATACAAAAATAAAGATATAAGTAGAAGAAAGAAAAAACATATATATTAGCAAAGGAATTATGTGAGAAGGGACAATGATATCTTATTTTTTGGAATTGCAAGTTATCAAAGTGGGGCTCGATATAGTTTCGAAGATATGTATGAGACTTGTAAACGTGATAACAAATTCGCTTGATGTTGTGAGAGTGGTTCTGAATGATCACAATATAGATTTTCATGTGTATGATGCTATTTTTGCGAATGTTAGAGCACTTTTAGGTAGAGACTGAAATGTTAGCTTTCGATATGTTTTTGGAGAAGCAAATTACTGTATACATACATATTTTAACAAAAGAGGTTATATAATTTAGTGCTAATTTTATTGTTTTAGATTCTTATACTCCTTATATCAAGCTAACTTTAGGTGTTGATAAGTTTAACACTTTGTTCGCAAATGATCCGTTTGATTTGCTAATTTTTATGGTACAGCATAGGACAAAAGCTGTCAAGTAACAGCATAAAATTTGAGTCACAGTACAAAATGGCAATTTTTTTGTACCTCACTAAACCAAGGACAACTTTCTTGTTCCATACACAAGTTAAGAAAAGACATAATTAACCTTGTATTTTTATTCAGTACCGAGGTAGTTTATGTTGTATTTTTTTTTAAATCAATGTTTATGTCATTTTTTTTGTCATTTATATATATATATATAATTAAAATAACGTATTAATAATAAAATAAATTTTAACGGTAAATATAAATATTAAAAAATAAAGAGTCAAAAATATTTTTTAATAATAATTTTTTTATATATAATATAATTATTATATTACATAAAATATATTATGTAGTAATTTATTAAATCATGAATTTTTAATTTTATAATAAATAATAAAATAATTATAAAATATCAAAATATTATTTTCTTAGAAAAATTTAAGAAAAATTAATAATATAATATGAAGGATATTATTATAAAATTTATGTTGTGCTTTTTGTTATGTGCATTGAGTATCAAACGATACACAACATAAAAAGTTGTGCTGTGCCGCCTCATAAAACTTATACAGTACTGTACTACTTGTACGTTCACACATCAAACGCACCCAAAGAGTTTTAATTTTTTCCTTCTATCACAAAAAACGAATGATGTGAAGTGTTATTTATTTGTAAAGTAACGGAAAAGAATAAAATTATGTTTCTTTCTTTTAGTAAAAGAAAAATAATATGTCATCACCCTATATTTTTTGTTTTGTCATGTGTAAATAGGCATCTTGAATTATTTTTATTCTGTCTTCCAAAAAGAATTATATTTTATTCTCAATTACACTTGAAACATTCACTCATTTGCATTAACACACTTCATACTTTTATATCTTTCTGATAAAACTTTAAACGTTTACTCATTCGCAAACCGACAATCCTAAAGTTATTCAATCATTTATAGTTATTTTTAATCTTTTGAATTTAAATTTGATCTAAAAATTAAATAGTATTTTAATTTTTGTTTTATTTTAGTTTCATAATTATATTTTGATTTATAATATCTCATTTTTATTTATACGAATAATATGATAACGAGATATATTGATAGTTTTGTGAGTATTACAAATAGAAAGTATATAATTGAAATTTTATAAATATATGAGATGATATAGAACTTCGTCTACTTGTTTATGTTTTTAACTGAAGTTGTATTATTTTTTTCAACAAAATAATATTTTCTATATGATAAATAATAGTTATTATGCATTCAAATTTGATTATAATCATATTAAAATATCATAATTAATTTTTTGTTTCGTGCAATACACAAATACAAAACGCTAGTTATTGATTAGTGGAGGAAGACGTTAGGCACTTCCTCAAAACCAAACTCAGCAGCATAGGAGTGCACGTCAAGTTGGATCAAGCCTAACCATGAGATTTCAGCATTTTGTTCTTCTCTTGCTATCGGATCTATTGCCGAAAATAATAACTAATCAACCATTGTCAAATACACTAAAATATCACTCCAATCTCACCAGCAATAGCAAGGAATCAAACCCTTGCAGTTGCACATAGGATTAAATTAAAGGATTAAGCAGAATTATCACCACATTACACTTCGTGATTATGAGTTTTGAACGTTTGATTCAACCCTTCCTACAAATCGTTGTTTGTTACTACGTTCTAAAACAATACTCCACTTGCACATTTAACGTACAAGTATTCATATTTATTTTAATAGTCCATTTTTATTTAATGTTCATAACGTTGCACTTTAAAATAAGTTGCTTTCAAAACCAAATTTCAAGTAGAGAAACCAAAACGTAGTTGATAAATATTTTTAATAAAAATCATTAATCTAGTGTTTGAATTTTTTATGTTATTAATTAATTTAATTTTGATAATCACATTGCCTGAAATTAATATCACAATTTGATTTGATTTGGAGTGGGTTTGGTGACTAGTCCAAAATTCCGTTGAATTCTTGTGATAAAAGAGTTATACGACTCAATTGATAAGATTAACTATCATATCAATTATCATTCACTTAGTATTATATTATATCAAGTATACAAAATCAATACAAGAAACTTGAAGGATATTCAGTTGTTCATTTCTCAAAAAAAAAAAAAAGAAAAAAAAAAAGGGAAATTCAATTGTTCATGTAAAATCGATGATCACTTAAGTACTGGAATTTCCTAGCCTGAGACCCATCATTATCGAAAACCAAACATATTTTCTTTATTTTACAATGTAACCTGATATTTTATTCTTGTTCATTTTCCTTATTTCTATGGGTTTTCTGTTTATTATCTTTAGCCTCTAGATAAGAATCTTGGACTAAAATGGAAATAGGGTAAGGAAAGAGGTGTAGGAATTCACCTCACCCACGCAAGAATGACACCGCCTATTTTTGGATAGTAGTGTCCGAAATAAATAAAATAGTAAAAATAGAAAGTAAATCGCCCTTGTTTTTATGAAGGGCAGTGTCCAAAAACACAATTTCGAATGCTACTATCCAAAAATGGACAATGTCTTTCTCAAATTGAGTGGTGATGTGAATCCCTACCCCAAAAGAAAGGTGGATTTTAAAATTTCAGATACTTGATGCATTATGCATTACATTAATTGCAAATTCCACAATTGAGGCTTCCCGTGACTAACCAAAAAAAAAAAAAGCTCACCATGTGCACATCCATTACAGTTCTTCATAAAATAATTTCCAATACCAGCAGAGACCACCATCCATCAAGCTAGTATACATCGTTTCTAACCTAAAAAAATGAAACAGAATTCCACTTGTCGGTGTAGATGATTTTTTTTATTAGACTGAATGCTTGATCATCAGCATTAAAGTTGGGGGAAAAAATAATTGAATAAAGGTCTTCAATCAAGATTCAGACAAATAAATAGAAGCATCCTGGAATACTTCATCTCTATAAATAAATAATCAAAGATTTACAACAGGAATCAGCCTTTCAGGCTAGAAAGAAAATGAAGGTGCAAGGAAAGGGGTGATTTACAATGCCAAACTAAACCACACTCGTATTCTCTCCTCTCCTCGCGAACTTATGCCATTCATATTAACAAGTTTATTGCACAGTTTCAAGCTACTCACATCTCTTAATTATATATGGTTTCTCTTTAACTTTCCAACCTTTTTTTAATTAAAAAAAAAAATAGAAAAGGCATTTTTCTGTATGGTTTCTCTTTTTCCCCTCTCCGGGATATAGGCGGGACAAAAATGATATGCTGCATCTATTACTGTTTTACCTTATAACTGAAGCATTTGGTAGTTCATTATCTATGGTTTCTTCTGCTGAAGCTGATTCCTATACTCTCTCATTAGAAGTTCAGCATAGAGAATTTCATTCCAAAAATCAGGAACACCAGGAAGGCACCAGTGACTACAGTCTTGGATTTTTAATGGTAATTTACTTTCCTCAGGTGAAGGATGTTGCTTCCTGTATATAGAAGGATGACCATCCTTTCTGAAATCTGTCATTCTAGTGATATTCAAATAGGTTACATGGGTTTTCATATACTTCAGCACATTCTCCAAAACTATCATCTTAGGTGGGTACTGTGTTAGGTACTTCTCGTTATCAATGGGATCGGTTTCACTGTCACATTGTCCACCAGAATTCCATTGCCCACCACTGCACAGTAATTTAAAAAGATAAGTTTGTGCCACCAGGAAGGCATGCGTTTGTTTTGTTGATGGCTCAATGTAAAAGTATTTTCACTAGAAGTAAGAAATTGTTGCTTTTGTTGAACGTAGTTAGAACAAGTGTATAGATAAATCATAACCATTTATATATGATCAAAATGCATGTACGTTTGTCCAATGGGGCAAACATACATGTACTAAATCTTCTAGTTCCATGGTCTAATAAGTGAATAAGAAATGCATTCTCAATTTGTCAGTAATAGAAGGTATAAAAATCACCAACTCTTTTGTAACTTTACCTGAAATGAGAAGCAGAATAGCCTCTGAAGAATACCATGGACTTGGATGGATTTATGTTGGCATCAACCCACCTGCTCCATGTCGTTAAGGCTCTTCGGAACGCCTCAAGAACATTCAATTCATGATATACATGGCTACCTTCTTGGTAATAGTCCTGCCTGGAAAATGTTATGGGCAATTATTTAGTATATGTTCATATCAAGAACTCCTCTGATCTAGGAATTTAGAAAGCAATTGTGGTAAACAGAAAATAAGCAATAATTGCAATGACTATGAACGGGAAGTTATTATGCCCTTACCCTTTAGCAGTTTTATCATGAGTCCACCAGTGACCAGTGTTGAAAATGATAATATCTGCATCTTTATATAGAGATGACGATTTACCAACTAAATCAAGACGAAGCGTCTCCTTCTTATTCCCGTTCTTATCGGGCATTTCCCACTCTTGCACTAAGAACGGGGATACAAAAAGCTCCACGGAGAAGTTATAATCCTAAAGTGCCACCAATGCAAAATCCAACACAGTGAGGAGAAGCATAACGAATCCAGACAAAAATATGGAAAACTAGAATACAGAAGAATCCAATGCATACTTGGAATATGAAGCAATAAGAAGCTTCGCCTCTAAAACGCACTCTGCCATTTGCTTCATAAACTTTGCTTTTGTCTTTAACAGCATTTCTAAGTATGCAAATCAGAGACTCCCACATATTCCTATTGAGGGAATCACCAACAAAAACCAGTCTCTTGCCTCGCAACAAATCCAGCATTCGATGTGCATCCAACCTATCAACAATCAACAATTCAACCCAATTAGGAACCCCAAAAGAGATAAAAGTTGGATCAATTCAAGTAAAACACAAAAAGACAACTTCCAAACTTTTGTCAATAAACCACCAACACAAAGAAGACAAATCCTATTGAATTTGGACCTCGCAAACAAAAGTACATCAAACAAAAACAAATATAAAGTGAATAGCCAACTTAGTTCCTAAATTCGGATACCCAATTCATATTAGTTACTAAAAAAACTCCTAATTTAGTCCCTAATCATCCCTAAAGATTCAATATATCGGGTAAATCTGTTCGTAATTTCCTATTGATGTCCTCAAATGCATGGTTCAAGGACTAATATACAAGACAAATTATAAGTTCAGGACTGTTTTACTGATTTCGTCAGCTTAGGAATTAAGATTTTGATTAAGATCGGAGACAAAATTAGCTATTCACTCTATCTAAAACCAACCAACTAACTAATCAGTTATACCTAATAACAGAACCGGAACAAAGACCGTTAAATCCTCGCACAAATTCACTTACCTCGGGAGGCTGCATCCCTTGGGCTTCCACTTATATTTCTGATAATCTTTATCAGGCCTTCCATTTCCAACACAGTTAAACTGTTCATCGATCAAAGCGCAAGAACCAGGCTCATACAAAGGATACGAATCATCCTTAACCCATTCTCCATCAAACAAATCACACTTGAGCAGAGACTCCATCAATTCATCATCCTCCCCCGCACGATTGCTCCCATTGCTCTGTTTCCTGGCCAGCGAAGCCGTGTAATTATTCGTCACAACGCCTTCCACAGAATCGTTCTTCACCGAAGAATCATAACTCGAATTCTGCGGCGGAACTAGCGGAGAAGCCGCTGACACACTCGAAGTTCGATTTGCAAGACTGTTAGTAGCTTCAGCTTCACCGGCTTTGGTAGAAGGAGAATCATTTTTTACCGCGTCGTAATTATTCGACGCAACACCGTTAACGGAATCGTTCTTCACCGAAGAATCATAACTCAAATTCTGCTGTTGAACTAGCGGAGAAGCCACCTGAACACTCGAAGTTTGATTTTCGAAACTGTTCGTAGCTTTACCTTCATCGGATTTAGTGGAAGTAGAATAATTTTTTACTCCGTTATTTACAAGAGGCGGTGAATTCGCCGGCGAATTCGCAACGTGTGAACTCGAGTCTGAGATTGAAGTGCTGTTTGTGCTCGGAACAGTAACTGAATCTTGAGTTTCAGAAGTGGCATTGCTAGATCTAGAGAGATTAGGCGCTGAGGTACTGTTCGGGAAAAAGAATGAAAAAATAGAAGAAACCTGAGATTTATAAGAACCAGCAGTGGGAGTTACCGTGGAAGAGGAGAATATGTTAGTAAACCAAGGAGAGGAGGCGTTTGGCGAGGGGGAAAAAGCTAAGAAAACGGTGAAACCAACAAAGACGAGCGTAAACGCATAAGCGAAAGCCAGTGTTCGTCTTCCTTTGAGAATGGAGAAGAGATTCTTGAGGTCAGTGGCTAAGTTTCCAGTAGCGCCACCGATTGGAACGTACTTAGTGGCATCCGCCATGGAAATTGAAAGATAGTGTCCCTATTTTCTTGAGGAAGAGAGAAAGATCTAGAATCAGAGAGAAAATACACACTGTACAGAGTTAGAGCAGAGAGAAATGTTGTGTAGTTGAGGCATGAGAGAAAGGAAGAGTGGGTGAGTGATGTTCGGGCTATTACACTAACTAAAGCCTAAAAAGTGTGTTTATAATACTAACAAGAAAGATAGTTAGAACGATGGACTAGAGAGTCAAAAAAGTATGGAAACAGTAACAGATTAAACCGAATGAACAGGGGAAGATAAAATTTTAGTCTTTGGTAGTTCGGTTTCTAAACTAATCTCACAACAATTTATATTTATACTTAAAATATACGGTATTAATTTTATTAAGATGTCACGTCGGAATTACTGAAGAAGAAAGGGTACGGTGGTATAAGAGAATGACCCTTGCTTAATTAGATTAATTAGAAATTAATATCATTAATTAATGATAATAAACGCATAAAATGGCACCACAGACGTTGCGTCGTGTCGTGTCGGTGAAGCCGCGTTTGGGATTGGAATATAGGATTGGATTTACGCAATTCCATTCATCATCGCCAAACAACAAACCAAATTTGCTCACAATCTCACTAGGATAGGATTGGAGTACACATTAATTTTATTGTTTGTTTGCTTTTTCCTAAAACAGTATTTCTTATCCCATAGCTAAAAATTAATCTCCCCTTTAAAAACGTTTTTTTATGTGAGAATCATGATCTAAATTCCTCTTAACATACTTCAAATATTTAACAATAACAAACACCGTTAGTTTTTGGATTTTTATTTTTATTGTACAATATAAATAAATGAAAATTTGAATTTAAGCTTTTATGAAAATTCCAAGCTTCATGGATAATTCCAATGCTCTGATGATTTTAGTTTTGTAGTTTCTGCTTTTTGTTTGCTTGTTTTTATTTCCTTCTGTAACGTAAAAAGAATCTAAATCTAATATAGAAACTACCTGAAAATTCCTCACCACTGGATTGAACATTGTGAGTTAACTTTGGGAGTCTCTCCGTTGTAACTGAATATTATAGATACTATAGATATCTTATAGTTGAATAGAGTTATTCCCACTTTAAAATATATTTCGTCACTCACGTTTAATTATTTTAATAATATTTATATATTAATATTTTAATTTTATAAATTAAAAAATATATTTAAGATTTTTAAAAACTTCAAAAAGAGTAACAATAAATATTCACAGCAGAAAATTCCATGTCACCCGTTGATATATACCAAAAAAATAAATATTTTCTATCTTATATCATAGATATATAGTATATAAGTTAATAAATTGTTTAAAAGTACATTTATTTATAATTTAAATTTTTAAAAATATGAATCACATACAAAAAATACCAGTGTTAAAATGTAAATAAATATCATGCAAATCTTAATGTACTTTAAAAATCCTTTAAAATAAAAAAACTAATAAAGATATCCACCAAATAATACTAATAAAAGTATAGTTGATTAAACAGATAATATAAATGATGAAAAAACTGGCTTATTAAAATAAAAATGGATATAAAAAAATTAAAATAAAGCACCATATGATCTTTTTTATACAGAATCAACATATGATTTGAGAAGTCTTTTTTTTTATAAAAAATCGAAAAATCGTTTATGAAAAAAAAAATTATATCAATAACAGTTTTTTAAAAGGAAATTTTAAACTTTTTTTTAGGTAATAAGGACATTTTAAACTTTGAAATATAAAAGTAGTTAATTTTTTTTTGTAAATATAAAAGTAGATAATTTGACATTTCAAATATTTATTTGAAGATACATGAATATAAATATAGCCATCTCAAGTTCTACCAACGGAAAAAACTGTAAAAGAAATGAGAAAAAATATTTGAAACCAGCTCCAACATGTTATCATTCCTAAATTTCACTCCACCCCCTTTAACTTGAAAAAATTTTGAGTAGTAATAAAAGTCTTTAGTATTTTACACTTTTTAATTTATATTTTTGCACTTCCTAAATTTTAAGTTTTATGTTTATATTTTTATTTTTATAATTTTAAGTTTACTATACTATTAAATATAAACTAAAATTCATCTTTAACTCTCATAATTTTTCTTTTTATTTTATTTTTGTATTTTATATTTTAAATTATTTTAATTAAATTGCACCTCCAACGCCTGAGTTTAACAAATATGATAAGAGTATTATTTAGCAAAATGTAAAAATTTATAGTGAGGTCGAAAATGAAGCTAAGAGGGCAAAACGTGTCCCGTCCAGAAAAAGTTTATAATGTTGATGGGATAAGAAAATGGTGGAAGCCAGAGATAGGAGGAGGAAATTAATTAATTGGACTATTTTATAAAAGAAAATATTGTTATTTGAAAAACCAGCTCGGAAAATTTTATTTTATATATACATTTTTATAAAAAATTCAAATATTTAAAAGTTTATAGATGAAAAAATTCCACTCACCTTTCGATACATATAAAGACAAATGATTTAGTTCAGTCATAATTTTATAATCCCACAACATGTTAATGTTTATCCAACAAGAAATTCGACTTTTTGATAAACTAAATATAAAAAATATTTTATTTATTAATTAAATGTAAGAAAATATATCATGATAGGTAAATATTGACTTGACAACTTACAAAATTGCAAATTCTATTTGCTAGTCATTTGGATTTGAATTTTGCATTATAGATACAATATCAATTTACATGTGAAAATCGTAAACTGAATTTGTATTTTTTGTCTCTTTATCGTGATAGGTGAAAAACTAAAATTGTAATCATCTTCCAATTCAATAATAAAATTAAGAAAAATGTTAAATATTGACCTTAGAATATATTATTTTAAAGAACTAAATATAGTTTGAGTGTTGAAAATTATAATTTTTTATATTTCTGAGACACGAAATAATATGTACTTATAATTAATTTTTTTAATTTAATAATCTTAACAAGTGTCATTAAGATATTGTTTAACAAAACCTTAAAATTAATACTCCCTCCATCTTAATTAAGTTGGTTGACTTAATAAAACTCATAAAATTTACTATCTAACAAATATATTAATTTCTAAAAGTAACATTCAATTAATTTGAAGTTATAATGTCACTTCCTTTTATCTTGTTCAATTATCAATACAAAAAGAAATTGATGATCTCATTTATTGCCTTTGAATTTTAGTTTTTACTAATATGGAAATTTGGTAAAAATAAAAATTAATTATGCACAAATTTTTGAAAATAATCCTATAAGAAGGGATAAAGAATCTTTTGTGTAAAGTGTCTTACAAATAAAGATAAACGGGGTATTCATTTTACTCCATTTTTTTCATATTATAAAGTCTTATTTAGATAATTATATTTATTAAAAAAATATGTAATAAAATTAATTAATATATTGATTTTTAGAAAAGATAAAATTATATTTTTGATCCTATATCTTTTGGAATTATTCAATTTAATCTTTTTTTTATTCAATTTAATCCTCAATTTATAGAAGTTGATTCACATTCATCATTTATGTGAGTTTTTCGTTAAAAATTAACTGAATAACACTAACACTATTAGTATTAGACACGTGCCTCGTCCTGATTGATTTATTGATATAATAATTAAAATAATGTACTTAAAAAAACAACTTTTATTTTTAAAAAATAAAATAATTCTTAACATCTCTTCTTCCTCCCTCCACTCTACCACTATCCCCAATCCCTTTCGTTGTTGGCGACCATCTCCAATCAACTATTCACCGCCGGCTCACCGGAGAGTCGTCCTTTTAGTTATCAAACTTTGTTGTTTATAAGTTATTAAATATAGTTTGTAATAATTAAATTCATGAAATTAAAAAAAAAAATCTGGTAAAGTGACTATTATATTGTATAATAGCGTATCTACGTGTTAAGAAGTTTTCTACCATGGAATATTATATGCAGACGTTCCGTACTGGGTAGCTAAATATTTGAGTTTAGCTAAATATTATATATTATATGTGGACGTTCCTTATAAAAATCGAACTTTTATATTAAATTGATAATTTTAATATTCAAGTTTAGTTAACTATTAAGTTATTTATCCCAGTTATATAGCTCAATTGGTAAATGTATGAAGATGTGTGTAAATACAAAGTATGATCCTAACTGTATTACTTTTTGATCAAAAAAATATTAAGTTATTTAATTTAATTTTTTTGTTGTTTTTATATTCTTCCATTTATAAAAGAAATATTAAGTGAGTTTTTTAGGGTAAATATTGAGTTAAGTCAGTTTGATTTTATTAATATTAATAATTAATAAAACTGATTTAACTTAATAATTAATCTTTAGCCGATCATTTAAGTAGTTAATTTGTTGGCGTGAGATTAACACCTCGCTTAATTGATACAAGTTCAAACTGCATAGAATCATCATAACAGTGTCCATAAGAATATAGATATTTCAGGAGAATAACTATTTTTAGTATCAACTAAATGTGTACATAGTTATCAAATAATATGAATTCTTGTTACCAAAAAATAATATGAATTCTAATTCATATTTAATAAAAAAATAAATATTTTTTTATATGAAAGTAGATGAGGTTTGAACTACCTTATATAAACTGCTAGATAGTGCTATATAATTAATATTCTCTTTGTTATTTTTTATCTGTCCAAAAAATAAAATTTATTTCTATTTATCTATTTATTTATATTTTTAATATAATATTAATTGTATTTTTTTATCAATTTTAACATTAGGTGTAATTCGATGTGTCTCATTGTTCTACTATCCAACCAATCAAACAATAATGAGTATTATGAATTGTTTAAAATTTATTTTGAAAAAACTATAATAATTATTACACTTGTGTGATTTTCTCTCTCTGAATAGTTAAATAGGAGCAGAAAGAGAGTACATTGATAAGATAGAATAATGATATACTTCTCTCTGTCCCATATTAAGTGTCATTTAAGATTGTTATACACATTTAAAAAATGTCATTAATTTTCTTATTTTTATACAAATATTTTTCTTACTTCCTATTATACTCCTTATATCTAGTAGGTCACATCTCTCAAAATATTTATTTAAAACTAAACTACTCAATAGTATTTCTATTTAATAAAACATAATTAATACTTTATTAAAATTAGAAAATAATAAATAAAGTAAGACAAATTTTGTATCTACATCGACACTTAATATTGGACTAAAGTAGTATTAAAAAGTTTGTGCCATTTCTTTTAAAAAAATAATATATTAAGTTGATTACATATTTCTTTAATAAAAATTACTATACTATATTTTTTAAAGGAACTCTATAACAGTATTTTTTTTGTTTTTTTAGGTTAGTATCTTTAGTTTTTTTAAGTCGTTCACTTTAGATGGTCACTTCAAAATACTATTATCTTTGGTTCAAAATATAAGCCCTTAATCCCTTTTTGCTTTGGTCCATATTATAAGCACATACACATAAATTTAGAGGTATTTATTATGTTTTTTCAACTATTTGATATTTCAAAAGTTAGATCATCAATAAGAGATGGTAGAATTTGAAATTTGTAAGGTTAAAACTAGACAAAAATAATTAATGCTTTTAAAATTAATAATTTAACTACTTTTCTTAACCTGTGTGGATGGCTAAGGGCTTATATTTTGGACTGAAGGTAGTAATAAGTAATTAATATTATCTTTTTATTTACACCTTTATAATAAATGTATATTTTTACTAAGTATTTATGGTTTACTATCTATAAATAAGAGTATAATAAAAAATTAGTATATACTCCCTCCGTTTCTATTTATAAGATGTCTTTTAGAAGATTTAGATATTTCTTTTTATAAGAGGTTTTATAATTTCCATGGAGCATTTATTACTTGTTTTCTTATTTATCCTTATTAAATACATTGACTATTTGTACTCTTCAATTATGATTGGTTAGCATAATGTTTAATGAGGGATAAAATTGATGTTATATATTTTTTTAGAAAATCAATAAAATTAACTAAACTTAACTATTTTTATTGCTAAGTGTAATATTAGTTAAAAACGTCTTATAATAAGGAATGGAGGGAGTAATAAATATTCTTAAAAAATTTAACTTATAATTATTTTTTTAATTATTGTACAAAACCTTAAAAGATTAAAGAAAGAAAAAAAGTACTTTCTCTGAAATGATTGATAAGCAAAAAAATATTAAGTTTGTTGTCTTAAAATATAAGCAAATTTTAACTATTTTTACTTCATTTAATGTCTTTATTTTTTAAGTATTACCTCCAGATTCATATATAAGCAAAAATTAACCAATTTACACATATGAAGTAAATTAATTAGATGCATTTAATTTTATTGATTTCATGTAAAAGTTAAACTTTAATTACTAAAATAACCTCTACTATATTTATTCAAGGTATGAGTAATAACATTAAATGAGAGATAAATTAGGAATAAGAACATTAAATATAAAATAGAAGTAGTTAAAATTTGTTTATATTTTGAATAAAAAAATAAGAGATTTTTTTTTTTTTTGTTTATATTTGAGTTCAGAGGTAATTTCATTATTTAATTGGTCATTTCATTTTTTAAATAGAAAGAAAAAATATAATTAGTTAATTTGTTAAAAAATTTAAATATTTATTTAAAAATAAAAAAGTTAAATATGTTTAATTAATTTTTTTAATACGTGTAAAGTAGTTTTTTTGTTTTTATATAAAAGAAATATAAGAATTTCGGATGGAGTATAAAATAGAGGAGTACACAAGGGAAGACACCGTACCGCGAAGACTTCCGTACGTGTCAATGCGTGCGCATAGTGATTCGCGATCCCTTTCATTTTGAAAACCAACGGCTGAGATGATAGTGAATCACGTTGATGCATTTTCATCTGACGTTGGAGGTAATTGTAATTGTAGGGTGTAGCTAACTTGACCTCACGCGCTCTTCCAACAATTGTCGGTTTCTTTTTCATTTATTTATGTTTCAAAAAGAGATCATGAAGTCTCTTAAGTCTTACCAATTGTGTGGTCTGTGAGGAGTCACAATTGCATTGGTAGGACCACAGCCAAAGCCGCAGTGTGAAAGTAAAGTAAAGTGTCCAACTGTCCCCTTTTTTTTTTTCTTTTTTTTTAATAAATAAAATAAAATTTGATTTCTTTGAAGGGAATGTCTACGATGCGGCAACGTGAATGTGGGATGATGCGCGCTATAGTTCTTGCAACCGTTAGATATCAAGAACCACAAAGATTTGTGACTGGGAAAAGGGTGACTACCTATAGTAATTTTCTTTTTATTTTGAAACTGTAACTTCTCAACCATCACAATTTCACTCAAACAATGTGTCTTCCAAAATAATCCACAGGCATGTCTGGCAATTTTTTTATTAAATATCCCTTCGTTTTCAAATTTTTTACAGTATTATATTTTTAAATATAAGTAAATTTAATTATTTTTATTTGTATTTAATGAAAATTTATTTATTTATACCCTCTACTTGATTTACTCTCTTATTTATTATAGTGTTTTTGAAGAGGAATGAGAGTAATTTAATAAAGGGTAATTTAAAAAAATAAATTGACTTTTTAATAAATTCAAAAAAATTAAATAAGATTAACTAATTTTCTTAAATGACGTAAATTAAGTAATTTTTACTTATAATAAAAAACTCAGAATACCTTTTTAAGGTGTTAGACAAATGTCAATAAATGTCGGTGTCATGCATATTCGACATGCAACAGAATTGTTAAAATCACCCTATTGCATTTGTTAAATAAGCAATTTTTTATTTTGATTTTCAAAGAAAAAATTCATTATTTTAGCTTCTGTATTTTATCAAATTGCATTTTTTATTTACTTCTTCCCTCCGAATATCTTCATGTTTAATTTTCTAAAATTATTATTTTTAATCCTGTTGTTTCTTTTTTTTTATCCTAATGTTTCTAAAATCTTTATCTTAGGATTAAAAATATTGTGCTTTTCAAATGGATAACAATGCAACATACACTAAACCCTAAGCATCCTATATAACCAATGAATAACTTAAATCAAATAAATATTATTTACTTATTATATCACATTTATCGTGTTTGTCCTGATTATATCATTCAAGTTCTTTCTGGTACACCCCACTATTGCTATCACCGATCAACAAGCTCGAACCGTTGCTTGGAGACAACACCGCACTTCAGCCGTCATCAATTTTTTTGTGCTCATGAGTGTAAGTTTCCTTTGGGATTGATCAAATAACTTATTACTAAGAAATGAATCTTAGCTTGTAACGTAAATTTTGTTTTATAGATTAAAGTGCGTTTTTAGGATTTCAAACTGATGAGCTGCTATTTATCAAATTGCATTTTTTATTTACTTCTTTCCTTCGAATATTTTCATGTTTAGTTTTCTAAAATTTTTATTGTTAATCCTGGTGTTTCTATTTTTTTTTATCCTAATGTTTCTAAAATCTTTACCCTAGGATTAAAAATATTGTGCTTATCAAATGGATAAAAACACAAAACCCTAATAAGCATTCTATGTAATGAATGAATAACCTAAATCAAGTAATTAATATTATTCACTTATTATATCATATTTATCGCATTTGTCCTGACTATATTGTTAAATTAAACGGTTAGAGATATTTTTGATACACTCCACTATTAATACCAACAGATCGAGAAGCTCAAACTACCGCCGGGAGATAACACTATACCTCAGCCATCCATCATATCAATCTCTTTGTGCTTGTGAGTGTAAGCTTCCTTTGGGATTGATCAAATCACTTACTAAGAAGTGGATCTTAGTTTGTATCATAATTTTTTTTATAGGTTAAAGTGTATTTACATGAATTTATACTTATGAGTTGTTATTTAAAGCAGTATTCTCCAACTATCCGATAAATCTATTGAATGCTTGTAACGTAAAATTAATTAGAAAAACTATTTATTTATTTATTTCTCAGTCATTATATTTATGAAATGGCTGTATAGGAGATTGAAAGTATAGCTTTGTGTATGTGCTATCAAACTTTAATTAGGAATTGAGTAAGGTCTGTGTATAGTCATGATCGTTACTCCACTTTAAGCATTATTAATATTAATATTAATTTAATATTAATATTTAATAAGTGTCACGTCGCAGAGAAATATATAAGGGATTGGAACAAAGCTCATACATATATAGACATAGATGGAAGTACTTTGGTATAAAGATTGAAAAGGAAATTCCAGATCTTAACATGAAGACTGAAACTCTTTTTGTCGGTTGGTTAACAAGATTTATTACCAAAATGAAAATTTTTAGACAAGTTCAAAGTTAACCTTTTATTTTCCAGAACCAGAATTATATATATCCAAATTTTGTAATGGCATTTAATTCATATAGCAATTAATTAGTTAGTTTTTATTTTTCTCTTTTTATGGTACATGGCAATTACTTTTCATAATATGTATTGATTGAGCAATAAGAATCTAAATTTTGTAACGGCAGGTAATTCATACAACAATTAATTTATGTAAATTTGTTATTATTATTATTATTATAATATGTATTGATGATTGAGCAATAATAATAATTAGAATGAAAAATCAACTAGTTATTATACGTGATCTTTTTCTGATCTCCTGTGTATTTTCTGGGTACATTTTGTACCGCATTATTCAATTTTTTTTAAAAAAAAACTATGATGCTTTTCATTTTAAAATATAATTATAGGGATAAATAAATAAATAAATTGATATTAATTTTAGCATCACCATATATAAGAGTTTAATGAAATAAAGAGGTATCCACATATGTGGTTTAAAAAAAATTAAAAGAGGAAAATAAAATCCAAAAGGCAATTAATTGAGCATTGCAATGGGCTGAAAGAAAGTAAACCATTGCGTAAGCAGCACTACTTTTTTCTTGTGTTAAGGGTCTGTTACGACAGCAATTTGATAAAATTAAGTTTGATAGAATAAAGTTTGGGACAATAAATTTATATTTGAAAATAATATTGTAAAAGTGAGTTTAAGATAATGAAATTTATTTGGATAGATAAAGATAAGAATATTTTTGAATACAACAAGCAGAGTAATTAGTTTGGTTAAAGGAAGTAAATAAAATAAATGAAGATAGAGTGCTAAATTGTCATTTTACTTTACCAAATTGAGAATAAAAAAGTAGGTAACATTTTCTTATGTACAAAATGCAAAAAGCTGGCTTTTAAGTTATAAGCTAAAAATATTAGCTTTTCAAAAAAAAACTGGCTTATTTGTGGGCCCAGTGTAATTAATACCTGATTATTCTAATTAACACCTGAAATCTTAAATATCTTTTCCTTCTCTCTTTGTGCAAACCTTCAAAAAGTCTTTTTATAGTTTATGAATTATTGGTTCACTTTAATATTTATCAGTTTTATTGTTATTTAAAAGTTTTCATATTAAAAAATATTTAATGTTATATTATTATTTTAATAAATTTATATTGCATTTTATTTTTTTAAAAAAATAAAAATATTGAGTTTTATCAAAGATTTTTTTTATTGTAAATTTATTTTTAACAAATAAAAAAATGTGACAATTAAAGATAAGTAACTTAAAAAGGTTGGCACAAAATACTTTTAATAAACAAACAGTTTTTTACTCATAAGTAGCTTATAACGTACAAAATAATAAAATTGTCAAACAGCTTTCAACTTTTTATTTAAAGCTTTTATTTTCACCTTTTACTTCCTTAGAGTGTGATAATGACTTTTTTATTTTTTAAACAATAAATCAATAGTAGTTACTACCTCCAGACTCATATATAAGTAAAAATTACTTAATTTACGCATATTAAGAAAATTAGTTAGTAGTATTTAATTTTCTTAATTTTAGGTAAAAGATAAAGTTGAATTACTAAAATGACCTTCATAATATTTATTGCAAAGTATAAGTTATAACAATAAATGAAGGGTAAATTATAAGAATAATAGCATTAAATAGAAGAAAAGTAGTTGAAATTTGCTTATATTTCGAACCAAGAAACATAAGAGATTTTTTACTTATATTTGAGTCCAGAGGTAATATTAAAGGGATTGTGCATCAGTACACAAGTTTTTATAGTACTCCCTTCATTACTAAATATAAGAAAAAAAACTACTATATTTCATGTCCCTTAAGAAAACTACTATATCAAAAATATTTAGTTTTTCTTAAGTACTTTTAATTAAATTAATCTCTCTTCACTTTAAAACCATTATAATAAATGAGGAAATAAATTGAGTAAAGAGTATTTTAAATAAATTTTTATTAAATATAAGTAGAGGTAGTTAGATTTGCTTATATTTAAAAATATAAAATTTTTCAAAAATTTGTTTATATTTAATAAGGGAGGAAGTATTTTTTAAAAAATATAAATAAATAGTTAAATAAAAATAAATTTTAATTCTTTAAATAGATATTTGAAAAGAAACGAAGAGAATAGTATATATGGTTTTCATCCTTTGAATAATGCTATATCTTTATAAAAATTCTCTTATATATCATCTTATTACCTCATAAATTAAATAATAAACAAAAAGTTAAATACCTTTCATGTCTTTAAAAAAAATATTGAATTCATTCCTCAATTAACAAATAAGAGCCCATTTTAATATAATGAAAAATAAAAAACATATAAATCAATATCAATATTAATGATGGAAATTATTAATTTACAAAAACAGAGATCATCCAACAGAAATAAATATTTTTAATTTTAGTTAAAAGTGATTTTGACCGAAACAAAATCTAAATCCAACCTGCTCTAAGATGATTTGTAGGAGTATTCATTATATGGATTTATAATTAAGCAAATGATATCTAGTGCTCTAATAAGGACACTATTTAAAGAGTTAAATGTATTAAAAAGATATTAAAAATATAATTTTTTATATTTTCGAAGAATGCAATAATATGTACTTATACTTATTTTTCCAATTCTAATAAACAGGGGCGGAGCGTAGTTGTGCCTTGGGGACCTTAGCCCTTGCATCGCGAAAAAAGTTTATTTAGATATATATTACTTTACCGAATAGCCCCCAATTATTTTTTTAGGATGACCCCCTATCGAAATTATTTTTAAAATTGGTAAAAGATATTGTTTATATACTAGTCATGATATTATTAAATCACTTATTTACTTTATCAAAATTTCACTTCAGTCTTTGACTTTATAAGATTGATCATATTAGTCTTTATATATTACTTTACCGAACAGCCCCCATTATAATATTGACTTTATAAGATTTATGGTATTGTATGAACTCTCTCTTTTGTATTTTAATTTTAGTAAATACAAAAATTAGTTCCCTAGATCATATGCGTGTTTCATTTTAATTCTTAACTCTATCAAAATTTCACTTCAGTCTTTGACTTTATAAGATTGATCATATTAGTCATTGATTGTATAAAAAAAGTAGTCAAGGCAGTATTTAACTTATAAAAAAAATTAGTCATTTTAGTTGAGAGTGGACTAAAATGAATAGTATTTTACAAAGTCATGAACTAAAAAGTAATTCTGATATAATCAAGGACTAAAATGACTAACGCGAACAAATTGACCTTATAAAGTGGTGGTTCATTCATTTTAATTTTCATAAAAATAATTTCAGCAAGTCTTATTTATATGAATAAAAAACTATTAACAAATTTAAAAATATATAATTTACTTAGATTATAATTTGACACTTGCTTAATCAAATCACGAATTTTCTATCCCAAATGTGTTTAACTTCGCGGAAGTCTATAGTTTCAATAGTTTGATATTGTATATAAGAATGCATACTTTACTAAGAGGTTGTTTTTTTTTTTGGATAAGCAAAAGAATTTATTGAAAAGAGTACAAGTAGTACTCAAATAGTACAATAATCCATATAACAGGCCCTTATAACAAAAAAATGACAACAACACAAGGCTAGAAAACTAGAGAAACACCTTAAACAAATTAGGACAGCAACACAATGACCAGAAAGAAACACCAAGATGCAAAACAGCAAAAAGGTTACTAAACAACATAGCAAAGAACGGGTCACGAGTTAACTGTTGGAAAAAGACCAAGACAAGCTGGAGAGTTGCTCTCCCAACTATGAAAAGGATAATTCCAAGCATGATTGTTGGACTTCAACCATAACCAAGAGCGCAATTTGATCTGCTCCATTACTGAATCCAAGCACCAAGGTTCATTCTTAAAGACTAATGCATTGCGAGACTGCCAAATGGACCATAAAGAAAGAAACCAGACATAATGGAACATTTCTCTGTTCTTTTTAGAGCCGGAGGTTAATCCCAAAAACTGATGAAAATTCTTCCTACTGGAGTTATGAAAAGCTGTTTGTACACCTAACCAAGTAGCAATCTTGTACCACACTTTTGAAGAAAAGGAGCATTCGAAAAGAAGATGAGATGTAGATTCCGATGCTTCTTGGCAAATTGAACTAGTTGTATCCCCTGAAGGCAGAACACCTCTAGAAGACAGACCTTCCTTTGATGCAATCCTATCCAGAATCACTTTCCTTGCAAAAGAAGAAACCTTGGCAGGAATATTTGGTAACCAGAACTGTTGAAAAAAAACGCCAGGAGGCGAAGTACAAGCTGCTTCATATGCTGTCTTAACAGAATATTGGTTAGAGACTGAAGCATTCCAAATCCAAGAATCTGTTTGGCCAACCTGCAATTGCACTAAATTCACAACTCAAACAAGATCATTAAGCATATTTAGTTCGTCATTTGTTAAATTCCGAAGCCACCTCCATCTCCAAACCCATATATCACACATCCACTCTCTCATATCTCTAATGGAAGCCTCCTTGTCCAAAGATAAATTATAAAGAGGTTCAAACATAGATTTTAGACGCTGCCCCTCCAACCACTGATCACACCAAAATGAAGTATTACCCCCATCCCCAAGTTTTTTGCAGAAATTTCCAGCAAACCAAGGACACAAATAACCATCATCGCCAAACAATTTACATAAATCCAACCACCATAAAGAGCAATGACGACCACGACGCGCACTAAGATTCCCCACACCCTCACCATACTTTGCCAGAAGCACCCTGACCCACAATGAATCTCTCTCAGAATTGATCCGCCAAACCCACTTATCTAAAAGATGGTTAACTCAATTCTTGCGAGAAGCATTCCCTTAGAAAAGAAGTTTATCCATGTCATTTTAACATTTGAAATTAAATTTTTTTCCACAATTTTTTTATTTATAAAAAATTAAAGATTTTTTTTTTAAATATATTAACTATTAATATATTTATACTATAAAGTATTCTTATATTTACTTATTTAGTTCCGCCCCAACTAATAATATTAACAAATACCCTTAAAATGATTGTTTATCCTTTTTTCTTTAGGAAGGGTGCAGGCAGGGCAGCAATAATATTTATTTAAAGTTGTTAATTTATTGATATTTGGTGCAGTGGCAGGATGGTACATTAAATTAGCGTCACAAAATATTCCTCCACCGACTAGAATGAAACATCTGTCTATCTATCTTTACAACTGTCTAAATTAAACTTGTTGAACTTAATTTTGATATAATCCAAGCCATGCCAAACCAAACCAAAATCACTATCGATCAATTGAATTCTCATAATTTGAAGTCTTGTCGCTAATAATAAAGTGTTTGATAATTTGAACCCTTAGCTTGCAGTTTTAATTTATTTCTATTCTCATTCTTCATTTTGTCAAACACACATGAAAAGTGCTGACGAATTGTCTAACGTCTACTTCCTCCACCTTCGACGCCGGGAACACATGGCGGCCTGCGTACGATCCAATATTTCAACTCTGTTAACACGTGCCATAAAAGAGTAGTGATTTATGAACAACTAATACTATTTATGAATTATAACTCTTGTGATCTAATTTGAGAAGATAAATCGGGAATATAAAGAGTGATTGGTTAAAGATGCTCCACAGTTCTCTTTATATCACAGTACTATAGTGTGGTAAGAATTGTACGTGTAGAGACTCCAATATTTAAGTTAGTGACTATTAATTAGCGTTAAAATAATAATATTAAATTAATAGTATACATTGCGTATTATAAAGTGTTCTATTTATAATGAAGACATTAGAGTTTACAGGTCGTATTTAGACCTCTTGAACCTTATCTTTGGGTCTAACTCAACTTTCATAAAGTTGTATGTAACGTGTTCGCTTAAATAATTTACTAACATATAATCCTCATGCCGTGTTTGATATGGTCTTTATAATCGAGATATTACAGAAATATCGATCCAAAACAATAAGTACAACCACTACAACATGTCTATTTAAAACATTATCATTTCACATGTCTCGGATTTTTACACCACGTTTAGTTTTCTAATTTTTACATCATTTTCTTCAAGATGTACTCTATTGGAAGAGAAAGCAAGGTTAATGAGTTACAAGAGACAGTTTAATTGGAATCTATATAAAATATTGGTTATCATCTCAGTGTTCCATATATTATATATACTTTCCATAAAGGATTACTAACAATTGAAAAATTTATGTTGACATCTCAATTTTTTTTTTTTTTTGAATTCCATACATGTTATTAATCCTTCATTTTGAATCATAATTATTTGAGATAACAGGTAGAGATAAAAAATATTAATTACATTATCAATTATAATAATAAAATATAATTTTTTATTAATTGAGAGTCCTTATCATATTAAGTAGCAATGAGAAATAGCATGGTTAAAGAAAGAAATACATTACCAAATATATATATTATATTGGATTCCACCATTTGGGGCCAGCAACGAAAATACCTTAAATTCCCATATTGCGTAAACAACAAGGTTATGGAAATAATTGGACATAACATTATTCTTACTAGATTGGAATTTATCACAGTTATGCCTACGTGTCACACTTGTTTGATTTTTAATTGGTCAAACGTAATTTATATTCTTATAATGTATTATGAATTATTATAATTTATTTAAACATAAAATTTAATTATGTTAAATAGATAGAATAATTTTTTATTTTCAATATAAAAACTTACCTATTTAATTTGTATTTTTATTTAATTTATTGTTTTCATTAGGTTTCCTGCTTTCTAAAAGATATAAGGAAAACTGGAAATAGGATTTTAATTTATTCCTTCTGACAATTCCATTCATTATTTTCTTTATAAATTTCAGAAAAGCAAACCAAAAACAGTGGTGGCTTAATAGTTTTAAAAACCTAAAGTAAATTTAAAAATAAGTTAAATGTATATTTTGGTCATGTATCTCTTAAGTGAATTTTATTTTGGTCCTATATTACATTTTGGTTCTGTATCTCTTATAATGATTTTATTTTGGTCAAAACCGTCACCTCCGTTAACAAAATTGACAACTAGATTTTAAAGTGATGAACTACTATTAAAAATAGCACTCACAAACTACTAAACCAACTAATTAAATACAACTAAAAGTGTTTATAAACATATTTTTAACATTAAGTATATTTTAAACTTTTTAATAGTATATTAATAAATAAAATAGAGACTTCGAGACAAGTTATTACTTGAGTTGATTGAGCTATTGAACGCTCTTGTTTATTATGTTTCAACGAATCCTTCGGAGTAGAAAATTAAAACACAAGTCTTTTGGATAAAAAAAAAAAAGGAGATAATTTGCGAGTGTTCAAGAATGAAGATTAGAAATGTACAATTACTTAAATAGTAAAACCCTCTTTGGAATTAATTTAAAATTATGGGAAACCTCTTTGAGTGACGTTAAGAGAGAATTGAAGAAAATAACAAAGACATGGGGTCACATGATCTCCACATGCTTCCGTGTCGTGTAAAGAATAAAACACCAAAATCGAATGATCCACCGACCATATTGGGCATCACTTCTAAAACTCTCAAAATGTTTTTATTGATATTAATTTTAGGTTAAAATATTATTTTGATTTTTTTTTAATCAAAAAGTTTTAGTTTAGTCATCTATATTTTAAAAGTTTTAACTTTATTCCTTATGTTTAAAAATTTTTATTTTAATCTATTATGTTATATTTTTTTGAATTATTTTTGTCTTTTATATTGTATATTTTAATATTTTTTTGTCCTTCACATTGGGCCCTAACTTGGTAAAGAAATATAACATAAGAGATGAAAGTGATCCATAAATATAAAACAAGGGACTAAACTAAAACTTTTAAAACATAAAGCACCAAATTAAAACTTTTAAAATATAAGAGACCAAACTGAAGCTTTTCGACAACGTAAAGAATCAAAACTGTATTTTAACCTTAATTTTAAATCCTAACGTAAATTTGACAGAAATAAAAAATTAGTACCTCTTTTAAAATTTCTATTACTACTTGTAATAAAAATTAGTACTTCTTTTAAATTTAACTTAGTTTATAATTAATTTCACAGCACAAAATATATTTATTTTTATTTAACTTTTTACTATAAAAAGAAGTAGAAAAACTAGTACAGAGATATATAGCATTACTCGTTCTTTTTCTTTTTCTTCTTTTGTGTAAAGTAACTTGTTAAGCACATGCAACTCCTGCCTGTTAAGGAAGTTGGAAAAACCAGTCAATTAATTTTAGATGTTATGTTAGGACCCATTTATTTATATTTTTATTATAAGTAAAAATAATTTTTAAAAAAAGTAAAAAAATATTTTTGTCAGAGGTGTTTGAAATAAAAAATTATTATAAATAAAAGTATTTTTGTATTATTTAAAAATATAACCAAATATGACCTGCATTTAAACAACCAATCAACTTGTTTCATAAAAATCTTGGCCCATACCGAATTAATTGGGCCAAAGGCCCAAATGATAAATAAAAAACATATTTCTTTTGTTTTTTGGACAACAAACATATTTCATATGGGTTGTATTTTTTGTGTCACATTCTTTTCTAGACGCACCATACGTCTAACTTTTTTTAGAAATAAATAACAGCACTCGAGTTTTAAAGTCTGAGTGAGTTATGTACTATTGAGAATTAAAATTAAAATACAGTGACTTTAAAAGTTTTTGAAAATGTTCAATATGATCATTAATGGTGGTATCTAACAGCCCAGAATAACTCCTCACGCTCTCGAATAAAATCACATTTCTTATTTATTTCGTGAGACTTCTTTTTTTTTTTTTAAGAAATACGTTAATAAGGTATACTTTGTGAGTATCTTTTAAAAATTCCAATTATAATTTGCTAAAATACTGTTTTCATTAAAGTACTACTTTGACGAGTTTTGTCTTGTGAATGTATTTTAAAAGATGAAGTTATATTTGGTGTTTGTTGACAAATAACTCCAGTGTTTATTCGGTTAGATCGGCCTATGCGGTGATTGCAAGTGTGGTGCATGTACCAATTTTCGACATCTACAAAGTGCTTTGGAAAGCACAAGTCCCCTCGAAGGTTCGAGCGTTTACTTGGCATCTCTCATTGGATAGAATTCCAACGAAAATTAACTTGGCTAGACATGGACTTTTGAATATTAAAGACTATTTGTTTGTTGCTGGTGAGAAACGCTCTAAAACTTTATCTCATTTGTTCTTTGATTGCAAGGTCTTCTCTAGGATTTGGGACCTTTTGTTATCATGACGTGGTTGCTGAAGACTCTTCACAATATTTGTAGGGATCATTATTTTCAATTTTTGGGTCTTCTTCTAGATGAACAAAAAATGGTCTTTTCAAGTTGCAAACAATTTGGCTTTGTACCATTTAGTCTATTTGGCTAGCACGTAACAATTGTATCTTCAAATGAAAACTATGTAAGTTGGAGGAATTGTTGGATATGGTGTATCCGAAGTTGTGGCTTTGGAATTCGGCTAATAATAGTTATTGTGGTATACTTTCTATGTCTTGGTCTGTCAACTTTCTGTTTTATTTGGTTGCTCCTTGACATTTTGTGTCTTGGTGGGGTGTAACCTTGGTGTTGGTTTTCTTTAGGGTTGTGAGCATGAGTCTTTGGCTGATTTGATAGTTACTGTAAGTGTTTTGGTTTTCTTTTGCTCATTGTATTTTATGAGTATATCCAATGCTCTTTTTTAATATGTAATTTTCTTTGGCTTTTTTTTTTAAAAAAATAAATTGTAAACATAATATATACAATGAAATGGACCATTTTGATATGAGAGTTAAAACAGTAAATCTAAGCTATACAACTATATATATTGATTGTCATAATTGAACATTTTCAAAAGCTTTTAGTGAAATTATGTGACTTTTTAAACAACTCACATGACTTATTTATTTTAATCTTCATTTAAAATATTTTAATCATATTTATTTATGTATAGTTATATGACTTAAATTTATTTATATCACTCTTATATGAATAATCTTTTATTAGATACCTCTTCTATCAATATTATTGTGGACTGATATTTTCATGATATTTCGGTCATAAAGACCATGTCGGACACGACATATGGATCCCATCTCGGAACTATTTCAGTAGGTTACGCTTATGGATAGCGACATCACAACTTCTATTGAAATTGGGCTGAACCCAAAGACAAGACCCACAAAGCCCGAAATATAACTTGCAAATCCTAATAACTCCATTATAAATACAACACTTAATAACGAACAAGATAGGCTATTCATCTAATTTATTACTCTAATCCCAAAATGGTTACCAACTTGGGCGTCAAAGTTTTTGCAGGTCCTTACCTGCCGCTGTGGAGCGCTGCCAGAGCATTTGGAGACGAGATTTCTTCCCATAGATTCCACTTCTAGCTAGGTATTTCTTTATTATTTTTGTCTCTATAATTTTAGAACGCAACAAATATATATATATATATATATATATATATATATATATATATATATATATATATATATATATATTGATTATAGCTACCTAGGAGTAGTAATATTGATTTTATTTGGCTGTTTTTTTTTTCATGTTCTCCTCTCATTTGTTAGCTAAGAAACTAATGTTTTCAATTATGATCAAAGACAATGTAAAAGCAAAAGTTGAGTTAATTCATGGTATTTGTTTTCCAAGAATTTAGATGCTTAAGAAACTTATCAGAACCCCTTCTCTTTGACACACATCCATGGAGAGTGGAGACACTTCACAAGTCTTACCAATATATTATATATGTGCTGTTTTGATGAGATAATCATTTTAAGGACAAGCATGAGGGGGAAAATTTAAGTACCAACAGATAACTATTCCTTTTCTGATAGTTTTTTTTTTGGTCAACCTTTGCTGATATTTGGAATAATAAACTTGTAATCAACAAAAAAAAAGTAAGAATAAACTGTTTTGCAAAAATCGCAATGCAAGCCCATTTGTTTGTAAATGTAGATATTAATCTTGTTCGAAATATGGGCCTTATTTTGGGACTAAAAGAAAAAGAAGTATGGGCCATATTTATTAATAGGTTCGGAGAATAGGATTAGCGCCATCTCTATTGGGAGTGACACCATTCTTTTTATAGGTAATAATCATAAATTTATATACTAAAAAGAATGGTGCCACTCCCAATAGGGATGATGTTAATCCCATCCACCAATAGGTTCAAGAGATGGATTCACTTAATACAGGCCTGCCATTTCAGCCGGAAAAAAAACTTATTTGAATGTACCAAATGCTTAATTTAAAGAATGTACCAAAAACTTGACCAAAAAAAGAGAATGTACTTTTAAAAAAGATGTGCCAAAAAGAATGCAAGTTGGCGTTGGCAAAAAAAGTACAAGGCAAGTTGGTAACGTTATTATTACTATTATTATTATTATTAGAGGCCTGCCTTTTGAGCATACCTTTTTTATTTTTTTTTATATATAAATAAATCAAATTCTATTGATAGATCTACTTAATTTTTTAAAAAAGGATGCAGCATGCTACTAACTAGCAATCACAAGACCAATAGAAGCATGCCTCTAAGCTCATTATAGAGTTCACAAACCAATTAAAAATTAGAGAGTCAATTTTACCAACTCCATAACATAGCACAAAATCAATTATTTATTCGGAAATCAATTGATTTTTTTTTTTTTAACCAAGGGTTTCTCAAGCGGATAACCGAAGACTAATTCGTTCGAGGTGTAGAGATTACTGAAGTGGATTTGCCTCTCCCAACAAAGCCTTCTTTATACGCACTGCCAGTATTAGAACCCCGGTCAAGATACTTAAAAAATCCAGCTATCTATCAACTGTCTCGAGGTTTGTTGATAATCAATTGATTTTCTTAATTCTTAAGTTCTTTTTTCTTTGGGTAAATTGCAATAATCCCCCTTCAAGTTTGGGAAAATTGCATTCCACCCCAAACTTCACCAAAATTGGCACTCAACCCCATTTCTTTAACCGTTGACTGTTGATTGTTGACCTAGCTAACGTTTCTGTCGTTCTCATCTGTCACATCTACAAAGATGTCCATTTGTTAACTTTTAGAACTATTTGTAAAGCCGATGTAGCAAACTGGCGAGGCAAAAACGTTAGTTAACTGCTATACTGTTAACGTTTCCGTCATGCCAGTTTGTCACATATGGAAGCTCTAGATCCTCCATTAACATTAAAAATAATTTTTAATACTTATGTGATAGATTGACGGGCCAAAAATGCTAGTTAACTGACCAAAATAAGATTAAGTGCTAATTTTGATGAAGTTTAAAATAGAATACAATTTCCCCAAATCTCAAGGGGATTTATTACAATTTACTCATTTATCCCAATCCCTATATGTTTTCCATAAGGGTATAAGGGTAAAATTATGTCTACGATAAACATTTGAATATTTATAAGGGTAAAAAATTTAATTATCTATCAATTATCAATTATGTCGAATGTTGTCTTTCTCAAACCGTCTTTGTACACAGTACACACCTTGCGGATAAGCCCAGGATTCGCACCATATTTCCGAGGTTTTTACAAAATTATTATTTATTATTATCATCATCATTTTCATTTCGTTTTCAATATTTATTTCTCTTCCTCCCCTGCTTTATAGACACCAAAACCAACAAAATCCGACACTATCCACTTTCCATTTCATAGCAGCAAGAATGAATTTCTTCTTCTTTTATTCTTAGCAATTAATTAATTTGCTTCTTTAAGACATCATTTTCGTCACTAAATCCAGATTTAATTTTCTGTTGAGTGAATAATTGAAGTGAGAAATTAAGGAAGGGGTTATGTCTGTGATAGGAGCATATTATTCACATTTTGTGTACGGAGAGATTTTGCAGCAGAGAGAAGAAAAGTATCAGAAATACTTGGTATGTGGGAAAGGGGGAAAAAGTGTGTGTTGGAAAATTGAAAGAAGAAATTACAGATACAGAGGAAGGAGGAATTTGCGAGTGGAAGCGAATTTGTGGTCAGATTTATCGAAACCGAGTGTGATTGAGATGGAAGCCATTAACGATTCTGAGCAGCTTGATCAGATTCTTGCTCATGCTCAACAGATCTCCCAGCCTATCCTCATTGACTGGTATTTTTTCTCTTTCCCTTATCTTGTCTTTTCTTTTTTTAAAAAAATCCACTCTATTGCAGGGGTAAATGAGTAATTTCACATGCTCAACAGTTAACTATCAATTTAGTCCTCTAAAGATCATCTTTGTCACCAATTTTGTCCTCCAAAAAACTTTGTTACCAAATTAGTTCTCTAAACATGTGTAAGTATACCAAATTAGCCCTTTAAAATATTTAAATATATCAAATTGATCCATGATGGAGGACTAATTTGGTAGACTTTTAAGTCTTTGAAGGACTAATTTAGTGACAAAATTCTTTGGGAATCAAATTGATGACAAGGTAATCTTTGAAAGACTAATTTAATGACAAAATTCTTTAAAAAACCAAATTAATAACCTAATAATTTTTAAAGAATTAAATTAATAGGTAACTCTTTCTTTGTCAGCTTGCTCTGCTAGATAGATATTAATGTGCAAGGACTATAGCCAGATATTTTGAGGATTTCTGTGTGTTGTGTATTTTGGGATACTTTATACCTTTTTATGCCATTTTTTTCATCACAATTTAGTATAAACTGTACTACTAATAAACAACACTCCCTTTGTTCTTATTATAAGGGAAGTTTTAAAAGAATTTTATGGTTCATTTTATAATAAGGTATTATAAAAATCTCATTAAATATTTATAATTTTTTTTATTTGCTCTTATTAAATGTCCTAATTTTATTGTACTAATTATTAAATACAATATTTAAAAAATGGTAAAATTAATATATCATTTAATTTTTTAAGAAAATTTATACAACTAACTAATTTTATTGCTATGCGTAATTTAACTAATTATATCTTATATTAAGGACTAAAGAAAGTAATAATATACTATTAAATATTGTCTGTTTGGTGATTTGAGTGTCTAAACAATGGGTGAATATAGGGTGGTTTTCTAAATTAGGCATGATGATAGTTTTCTTTATTATAAATTGTTTTATTTAATAAATTAAATAAATAATATATAGATATAAATTTTTCCAAACAATATAAAAACTACCGGTGATCCAAATTTAAGAAAACCACCAAATACTTAAAAATAAAGAATTATATCTTGTGTTGTGCCCAAACCAAGGACATGTTTGCCAGCCAAATTCTTGTCGGTTACAATTTTATTTCTGGGTATATATGATATGGTTTGGGCAGGGCAATGTTAAGTAATTTATTAATAGAAATTTAATATTAAAAAGTGTAGAATATTTAATATTATTGAATTTTTTTGAATTTATATAAATGCAAAATTTTTATTAATGGATTGTTTAACCATTGCCTTAAGGGCAATGGATAGCAAAACACTATATAATAAATGTGACGTAAAATTAGACAAAAATTGGAGATAAGTTCAATAAGTAAATTGATATTTTTTTTAAGAAAGTAAATTAATATTTTGATCATGAGTAATTGGTTTTTAATATAAAAATTTTAATTGTAATAAATAAGACTTTGTTTATTAAAACTATGTTATAACTTATAACTTACTATACAATTTGATGGTTTAGTAGTTGAGAAGTGTTACTTTGAGTAGTAGGTTTTCTGTTCAATTTCTAATGAATGCACTTTCGTCTATAAAAAAATAACTTATCACTTACGATATAGTTTTAAAGGTTACGCTGTTAAAAGATGTTTGGGAAGAAAAGAGAAAATAGATACAAGTTTTTTATTATTTTGTTATAATTATAAAAAAAAAATTCTAAGCTAGAATTTTGAGCCCTTTTACTTTAATCTATTTTCTTCATTTACAATTTAAATTTATACTATAAAAAGTAACTTTTGTACCATATAAACATAAAAGATTATTTTTAAAATCATTTTTAAAACGAAACAAAATTGATTATACACATAATCGATTCTTAAAATAATCTATTTTTTTACTGTTAATCGGAGCACACTCTAAATTATGAGATAGTTTATATTGATTAAAAAACTTTAAAATAATGTAATAATTACATGTAATAAATAATTTAGTGAAGTAAAATTCTAATAAATGATTTGAGCAAAATAAAAATTAATTATTAAAAAATAGTTTATCATAACTATAAGTTGTTTCAAGTACATTTTCATAATCTAATTTATAGTTTATGAAATTAAGTTATAAATTTATAATCACGAAAGACCTCTACAAGAAAATAAACTATTAGCTATAAACTCCTGATTAAATAAATTATGGTATGTTTAGGAATTCAAGATTATAGGTTTTTTTTTTAAGAGATTATAAATTTTAAAAAAATTGTAGAGTTATTTGGTACTTCAAAAATTAAAATTTTTTGCTATGAAATTTTAGCTTTTATAATTACCTTTTAAAAAGGTATTTAAGATAGCTTTTGGTTTTAAAAAAGTGGCTATTCATAATTTTTTTCTAAAATTATGATTATTAATTTATAGAAATCATAAATTATCATACCACTATTCTATCAATTTTTTTTGTCATTTAATATAGTTTAGTTAGTTACACAATTTATTTTGTTAAACGATTCCAATTTACAGTGTTACTGCATAGCTATAATATCATAGCTATACTCATTTTCATCTAACTTCACAATTAAAAAAAAAATTAAAAACTTTAAGTTTGTTTCTCAAATATACCCATAAATTACTTAAATGGCTAAATACAACCTTATCTTCATGGTAAGTTTTTTTTTTTTTCTTCTTTTACACTTTGTTTGGAGGATAAGAGAAAGTGTGAAGAAACAAACAAAATAGAAGGAAAAATAAAGAGAAAATAGAGAGATTATGAGTGTTATTTGGTCGGATAGAAAATAAAAAAGAAAAAGTGATAGTTTTCTCTCCTTCTATTTGAATGGAGAGAAAAGTAAGAAAAAAGAAAGTTTATGAGTGTAAAATATTAAATTGATCCTTTAATTATATAAAAAAGTGAAAGTTTAAGGGATATTTTTGAATTGTAAGAGCTTTCATAAATTTCGTGAAAAAATCTCTTCATTTATATTGAGAAATTTTTTAGGGTGAGACTCATATCAAACTTTCATCTCTACTCTCTTTTTCTATTCTCTATCAAATAAGGAAAACTCTTTTTCTACTCTCTTTCTCGTTTTCCATTTTCTTTTTTCCCACTTTTGCCGTAACCAAATAAAGGGTTAGTATTCGCACCAAACATCCATAATTTTGTATGGCTAGTCGGGTTGGGGAAAAGAGGTTTCCTTTGAGATCCAGAGGGTAATATTTACTTCAAGAAACAAACATTAATAAAGTCCGACATAATTAATTGATATCTAAGTCTTTTAAATATGTTAACATGGATTCAAATTTTAGCCATGTGTATAAAAATATTGTATTGAAAGAGATTGTATTCACTACCCTAATTTTTTCACCTCAAATAAATTAATTCAGTTTGTTGGCTAAAAAATACCCTTTAAAAAAATGTTTATGAAACGACCAATAAGTACTTATCAGGAAAGAAAATGTTATCTTCTATCTCAATTGTTTATTTATTTTTATTAATTTAATAATTGTGGTTGGTAACAACTTTAATTGATTATGAATAGACAAAAAGAATATAAATTAAATGTCTGATGACAGATCTACATCTTAAATCATGAAATAATATCAAGTTGATCCTCCAAACAAAAATGTTTGGTTATTCAAAAATTAATTTGATCATTTGTTTTTGTTTGTCTTTTTTTTTTTTTTTTCTTTGAATGTAGGATGGCAACGTGGTGCCGGAAATGCATCTATTTGAAACCCAAGTTGGAAAAATTAGCAGCTGAATACCATACCAAGTAAACTACTCATAGTTTTGTTTTCTTCATCATATATATGCCTCTTATTAAGCTTTTATTTTATTTAATTAAATACTCTTTTAAATTATGAAGATGCTTTTCACCAAAAAAAAGAATTATGAAGATGCCGTCCTAATATGGAATAATAATACAATTTTCTTGTTAATCAAATGCAAACCTAATGTTGCTACTGATGATTATATTCATCTGTTTTCTTGTTTTGGCACCATTTCAGAGTCAAATTTTATTATGTTGATGTCAATAAAGTACCTCAAACTCTAGTCAAGCGCGGCAACATCTCTGTAAGATTATTAACTTTTTTTCATTTTTTGTAATCTTAGTTATAACTCACAGTTTGACTTTTAGTCATTAATTTTGTAAAATGTAATTTAAATTTAGCTTTTTTTTTATTAAAATAAATTATTTAGTATGAAATCAAGCACTAATGTCATAATGTGAGTGACTCTTTTTACCATTAATGACAGAAGGAGAATTTCGATAATCTTAATGACATAGCATATACCTAAAATTTGAATGGCTAAAGTGATGATTTTCATAGTTTTTTTTAAAGAAGGATTTCTTCAATTCTTAATTCTTTATGTTAAATATGTTACATATTTTTTTATACCCATCTTTAATTACCACGTTATTTACTTTGTTGTTCTGCTTCCAGAAAATGCCAACAATTCAGGTGCGTCTCAAGTTAAATTACTTTTTTTTTTTTATTTTCAATAAGATAAAAAAAAAAAACTCTTGCTACTGTCAGGGTTAGTTTAAAAATCCAATTATGTGAAAATAAATGGGAATTTGTGAATTGTTTGCAGCTGTGGAAAGATGGAGAAATGAAAGCAGAAGTAATTGGAGGCCATAAGGCATGGCTAGTTATTGAAGAAGTCAGAGAAATGATTCGAAAGTTTGTATAATACATTTTTCTGTTTTGTTATTTTTTACTCCCTCTTCCCCCCAAAAATACCAAAAATTATATTTAAGTATTTTTATTTTATGTGGCAACCCTGTATAGTTGTGTATTAATGGAACTGTAAAATAGCATTATTCTAGAGGAAAAAGAAGGTTTTTGTTGTTATATAAATATAATTAGATGTCAAGAATTTTCTCATATATGAAGTGTAGAAATTAATTTATTAATTAATTAATAAACATTTGAGCACAATGCCACGTGGTCGCTTTGGCCGAGTGGTTAAGGCGTCTGCCTGCTAAGCAGATGGGATCTCCTGCGAGAGTTCGAATCTCTCAGGCGACGCGCTGTATATTTTTTATTTTATTTCTTGATATATTATTAATATCACCAGTTCAATTTATTGTAATTAACACATATTCCATCTAGACTCATTTATAAGAAAAAAAAATTAACTTACATATACCAAGAAAATTAGTTAAACACATTTAATTTTTTTATTTTCAAGCAAATATTTAACTCTATTTAATAAATTAACATATCATATTTATTCTATCTTTACTTAAAAAGTCAAATAGCCAATCAAATAATGATACTCAAGGAATAAATACATTAAATAATACAAAAGTAGTTGGAATTTATTTATATTTTGAGATAACAAACTTAATATTTTTTTACTTATAAATCAGTTCGGAGGGAGTACCACTTTTAAGGTAGGGTTAAAATGCTCTCTATTCTATTCTTAAAGAAAAATTATACTCTTTCATTTTGCTTAATACTGTTATTAAATGTTAATAGAAACACTTGAAGAATAGGGTATTTTTCGAAATAAAAACGATTAGAGTGTTTTAAATTGTATAGATTATTTGTATCTTTGTAAAAATAATGTGTTATTCATATTAAAATATTTAGCTCAATTTATTAATTTTGTTTTATACTTTTAAAATTGCAATATTTTTTTATAAATCGTGTACTATACACTTGAATAAGAGGACGTTTTCGAAATAAAAAATGAATAAATTATTTTTAAACTACCTAAATTATTTGTAGCTTTGTAAAAATAATGTAATATTTACTTTGAAGTTTATCACTCAATTTACATAATTTTTTATATTTTTAAAATTGCAACCATTTTTTTAGAGATCGTGTATTATACACTTAAATAATAGAGTATTTTTAGAGAATAAAATGAAAATGCATTTTTTGAATTACTTAAATTATTTGAAGTTTTTTTAAAATCATGTGTTATTGAATTTGAAGTTTCTAGTTCAATTTACATTGGGTGTTTTTAAAAATGAATAGGATGTTTTTAAATTACCTAAATTATTAGAAGTTTTATAGCTTTATGAAAATAATGTATTATTCACTTAAAAATTTCTAGCTTAATTTATATAATTTTTTATATTTTTAAAATTTCAACAATTTTTTAAGAGACCGTGTATTACACTCGAAGAAATTGGTGATTTTCGAAATAAAAATACAATTTTTTTATAAAAATTTGCTTAAATTATTTGAAGATTTTTGAAAAATAATGTATTATTCTTTTGAAGCTTCTAGCTCAACTTACATAGTTTTTATATTTTTTAAAAATTCAAAGACTTTTTAAGAGATCGTGTACCATACACTTGAAGAATAATATAATGTTTTTCAAATTAAAATTGAAAGTGAGTTTTTTTAAGTGACCTAAATTATTTAAAGTTTTTTTTTAAAAAAAATAATGTATTATTCACTCTAAAGTTTTTAGCTCGATTTATATAATTCTTATATTTTAAAAATTGCAACAGTTTCTTCCGAGATCGTGTACTTACACTTGAAGAATATGATGTTTATAATAAAAATGAAAATGTGCTTTTTAGATAACCTAAATTATTTTATGTTTTTTGAAAACAATATTTTATTCAATTTGAAGTTTGTAGCCCAATTTACATAATTTTTTATATTTTTAAAATTACAAAGAATTTTTAGAGATCGTGTACTATATAGTTAAATAACAGAGTGTTCTTCAAAATAAAAATGAAAACACATTTTTAAAATTACCTAAATCATTCGAAGATTTTGAAAATAATATATTATTCACTTCGAAGTTTCTATCTCAATTTATATAAATTTTTATATTTTTAAAACCGCTACAACAATTTTTTAGAGATTGTGTATTATACACTTGAATAATATAGTGTTTTCCGAAAAAAAAATGAATAGGATTTTTAAATTACCTAGATTATTTTCAATTTTCTGAAAATAATGTACTATTCATTTTAAAATTTCTAGCTCAATTTACAAATTTGTAATATTTTAAAATTGTAATATTTTTTTAGAGATCTTGCACTAAACAAATGAAGAATAAGGTGTTTTTCTAAATAAAAATTAATAGTGTGTTTTTTAACTACATAAATTATAAATTATTTGCAAGAGTGTTCACTTTGAAGTCTCTAACTCAATCTACATATTTTTTATATTTTTAAAATTAAAAAGTTATTTTAAGAGATCGTGTATTATACTCCTAAAGAATAGGGTGCTTTTTCACTAGAAAAATGAATAGAGTATTTTTAAATTATCTAAATTATTTGTAGCTTTCTAAAAATAATGTATTATTCACTTTAAAGTTTGTATCCCAATTTGTATAATTTTTAATATTTTAAAAATTGCAATAGTTTTTTTTAGAGTTCGTATACTATACACTTGAATAGTATGATGTTTTTCAAAATAAAAATGCAAACATAATTTTTAAATTACCTAAATTATTTAGAGTTTTTTCAAAATGATTCTTCTTCAATTTGAAGTTTCTAGCTCAATTTACATAATTTTTAATATTTTTAAAAGTATAACTTTTAAAGATTGTGTACTATATACTTGAAGAATAAGATGTGTTTTGAAATAAAAATGAAAAAAAAATTAATTTGCTAAACTATTTCAAGCTTTAATGTATTATTCACTTTGAAGTTTCTAGCATAATTTTTCATAGTTTTTATATTTTTAAAATTAGAACCTTTTTTTTAGAGATCGTGCGTTATACACTTGAAGAATATGATGCTTTCCGAAACAAAAATGAATAGGATATTTTTAAATTACCTAAATTATTTGAAGCTTGCTGAAAACAATGTATTATTCTCATGAAGCTTTTAGCTGAATTTACAGAATTTCAAAAAAATTTAAAATTGGAATAGTATTTTTAGAAATCATGTATTATCATTTGAAGAATATAATATTTTTCAAATAAAAATGATTATGAATAATTATAATGTACATACTCTTTGGTACCCTATGTCCTAAGGTAGCCTACGCACAATGTGTAACTCTTTGATATCCTATGTTCATTTTGTAACTTCTACCATTAGTACCTTGCCTCTTAAGTTGTATAGCTTATGCTTATAAATATGCTACACTTATAATAGAGAAATAGAATGAAATTAGATTTTCCTATTCTATTTACTCTTATATGCTCTCCACTCCTTATTTTATTCTTATGTTTTTACTCATTTCATAACAAAAACATGATTTTTATTATACCTAAATTATTAGAAATTTTTTAAAAATAATGTTTTATTTACCTTGAAATTTATACCTCAATTTACAAAATTTTTATATGTATAAATTTACAACAGTTTCTTTTTTAAAGATCATGAACTTTTACACTAAAATAGGTTGTTTTTCGAAACAAAAATAAAAATGCGATTTTTAAATTTTCTAAAATTTTCAAAACTTTCTAAAAACAATCTATTAGATACGACGTTTTTAGTTTTTTAAAATTGTAATAGATTTTTTAGAGATCGTGTACTACACTTAAAGAATAGAGTGTTTTTGAAAATAAGAATGAACAGTGTGTTTTTAAATTACTTAAATTATTTGAAACTTTATGAAAATAATGTATTATTAACTTTGAAGTTTGTAATTAAATTTACATAATTTTTCATATTTTAAAAGTTGCAATAGCTTTTTGGAGATCATATACTATACACGTGAAGAATATAATATTTTTCGAAATGAAAATGAAAATGCAATTTTTAAATTACCTAAATTATTTAAAGCTGAAAAACAATATATTATTCACTTTGAAGATTCTGACTCAATTTGCACAATTTTTTTATTTTTTAGAATTGCAACAATTTTTTAGAGTTCATATATAATACACTTGAAGAATATGGAGTTTTTTTAAATCAAGATGAAAACGTGATTTTTAAACTACTTATATTATTTGAAGCTTTCTAAAAATAATGTATTATTCACTCTGAAGTTTCTAGCACAATATACATAATTATTTATATGTTTAAATTTGCAATAATTTTTTCAGATACACTCGAAGAATATGTTATTTTTCGAAATAAAAATGAAAACGCAATTTTAATATTACCTAAAGTATTTTAAACTTTTTGAAAATAATGAGTTATTAACTTTCAAGTTTCTAGCTCAACTATCATTTTTTTTTATAATTACAATCGTTTTTTAGAGATAGTATACTACACTTGAAAAATAGGTTGTTTTTTAAAATAAAAATGAAAGTGCAATTTTTGGCTTACCTAAATTATTTATGCTTTCTAAAAATAATTTCTAATTCACTATTGAATTTTATAGCTCAATTTACATAATTTTTCATATTTTAAAAATTACAACGGTTTTTTAGATATCGTGTACAATACACTTGAATAATAGGAAGTTTTCAAAATAAAAATGAATAGGGTGTTTTTAAATTTCTTAAATTATTTGAAGCTTTTTGGAACCAATGTATATTCACTTTGAAGTTTTAAACTCAATTTACATAATTTTTTATATTTTTTAAAATTACAACAGTTTTTTAAAAATTGTGTAATATATCAGACCAAGAATATGGTATTTTTCGGCTAAAAACCAAAACGCGATTTCTAATATACCTAAATTATTAGAAGCTTTTTGGAAATAATATCTTATTAACTTTGAAGTTTTTAGCTCACCTGCATTTTAGTCCATGTGTTTAGAAACTAAAATTATCAATAAGAGTGAAAGTCGGACTAAAATGACCCATGAGAGTGAAAGTCGAAAACTAAAATGACAGTTGGGAGTGAACATCCGGGATTAAAATTGTCATGGACCTAACCCGCGGGAAAAATACGTGCAGGCCTCACGTGGGCAGCCCAAGCCGCCGGTCTCATGTCGTACACCCACGACATGGGACACGACATAAGGCACCGGGGACGTAACCCCCACGTGAGGATCGTTACAGATCCGTAACTACTGCCGCAATTTGCGGTATTGGGACAGTGACAGGTTTGACTTTGATGACCCTTGGTTGCCCTATAAATACATGTGATTATTCTTCATTAGATACATATATCATAACTCTTACTCTCAGAATTCCTGCTTAAGACACTTGACTTGATCGTCGGAGTGCTTGCAGGTACCCCTCACTGTCAGGTGAGTGGCCGGAGATATACAACCACCATGCCGGAGACCAGATTGGAGGCCAAATCCACCATGCCAAAACGCATGATGGAACAAAAATGATATTTCTTATAAGTCAGGGACTAAAATGCTCTTTCCTTGCAAAATCATGGACCAAAATGACGTATAAGAGTGAAAGCCAGAGATTAAAATGTCACATACTCACAATGTCAAGGACCAAGATGGTAGTTTATTCCCGGAAGAATATGGTATTTTTCAAAATAAAAATGAAAATACGATTTTTAAATTGCCTAAATTATTTGAAACTTTCTGAAAATAATGTTTTATTTACTTTGAATGGTCTAACTCAATTTACATAATTTTTATATTTTTAAAATTGTAAAAATTTTTAGATATCGTCTAATATATGCACTCAAAAAAATGATATTTCTAGATATAAAAATAAAAAAAAAATTTTCAAATTACCTAAACTATTTGAAGTTTTTATGAAAACAATGTATTATTTACTTTAAAGTTTTTAGCTTAACTTACATAATTTTCATATTTTTAAAATTGCAACAACGTTTTAAGATATCGTGTATTGTACACTTGAAGAATATAATGTTTTTCAAAATAAAAATAACAAATTGTTTTAAAAATACTTACTTTCTTTGAATTTTTATTGTAAATAATGTATTATAAATTTTGAAGTTTCTAGCCCAATTTACAAAAATTTTTTATATTTTTTAAAATGCAACAGTTTTTTTACACTTGGAGAAAATAATGTTTTTCGATATAAAAATGAATAGAGTGTTTTCAAATGACCTAAATTATTTGAAGCTTTCTGAAAATAATGTATTAATCACTTTGAAGATTCAAGCTTAATTTACAGATTTTTTTTTACATTTTTAAAATTACAACAATTATTTTTAGAGATAGTGTAATATGTACATGAAGAATAGGGTATTTTTTTAAATAAAAATGAAAAACATTTTTTAAATTAAGTGAATTACTTGAAACTTTTTTAAAATAGTGTATTATTCATTTGAAAGTTTCTAGCTAGAACTATATTCTTTTTATATTTTTAAAATTATAACAATTTTTTTAGAGGTCATACACTATACACGTAAAGAACAGGTGTTTTTCTAAATAAAAATTAGAATACAGTTTTTAAATAACCTAAACTATTTGAAGCTTTTTGAAAACAATGTCTTATTCAATTTTAAGTTTCTGACTAAATTTAAATATTTTCTTTTATATTTTTATGATTACAACAATTTTTTAGAGATTGTGTATTATACCCTTGAAGAATATAGTGTTTTTTAAAATAAAAATGAATAAGATGTTTTTAAATTATAAAGTTTTTTTTAAAAATAATGTAAGATTCACTTTGAAGTTTCTATTTCAATTTACACGATTTTTATATATATTTTTAAAATTGAAATAGTTAATTTAAAGATTTTATACTATATACACTTAAAGTACCTGATATATTTTTGAATTAAAAGTGAATAAAATGTTTTTAAATGACCTAAATTATTTGAAACTTTCTGAACACAATCTATTATACACTTAGATTTTTCTATCTCAATTTATATAATTTTTATATTTTTAAATTTTCAATGATTTTTTTAAAGATTGTATACTATTAAGAATAATTTACTTTTTGAAAATTTTTTTTTTTAAATTACCTAAATTATTTAAAATTTTCTGAAAATAATATATTATTCACTTTAAATTTCCAACTCAATTTACATAATAGTTTATATTTTTAAATTACAACAAAATTTGTAGAGATCATATATTACATACATTTAAAGAATATGATATTTTTATTTCAAAATATAAATAAAAACACAATTTTTAAATTACCTAAATTATTTGAAGATTTTGAAAACAATATTCCAAACTTCCATGTTTGAATGATTGAAAAGGGCCACAAATACATATTATCATCGGTGCCTTATAATATACATCACTAAATAGGTGGCGTATACAGATAGTAAATTCTACCACTAGATATAATAATAATATAATGGACGATTGAGATTTTGACGGGTAACCTCTTATATAAGTTCAAGGAAAAGTGAATAACCTCTTTCTTTCTCTTTGCCTTTCACTTTTCCTTTTCTCTCTGATCCTAAAAGGCATCACTGATAGACATGGCAATGGGACGGGGAGTACTCCTCCGCTCCCCGTCCCCGCTCTTCAGTTTTCTTCCTGTCCCCATCCCTGCTGCTCCCCGCGACGGAGATGTTTTCTCTCCCATCCCTGCCTCCTCACGGGAATCGCGAGGATAGATATTCAAAAATCTAAAAAAAAATTATAAAAAGTATAAAAACCAGAAACATAGGTAATAAAAAAAAGCCAATGTAAGAGTTAGAGTAAACTACGCAAGAACAAGAATGATGGTATAGCAATAATGAACATGATGAGCAAGAACGATGTGAAGTAACGAATGAACAAATAGCACAATGATTTAACCCTTTTAATTATATATATATATATTATTAATTATATTAAATTAGAGTATTTATATAATTATATATATATATATATATATTTAAGGATGTAGGGACCTCACGGGACGGAGAGCATGATCCCTGTCCCCATCCACAAATCTATTGCGGGGGAAATTTTGTCCCGTCTCTATCCCCACGAGGAAAACCTCCCCAACCACGTGGGACAATCCCCGCAGGATCGCCAAATCCAGGTGGTAATTACCATGCCTAATTACTGAACACTTCAGTTTGAGTTCTAAAAAAGCACTTTGGTTTGGGTTTATTTTTGTGTTCTTTAGCGTGGGTTTGCCATTTCCATATCTCCGGCGCCGGATAATGCGATTATGTTAGGTTCTTTCTCTCTTCTCTATTCCTTTTCTTATTTTGTTTCCTATCGACCACCGAAACAACCCCTATCTAATCAGAATTAGATTAACTAATTAACATCTCATAGTTAGAGTAAGTGCCATGATTTCAACAAAAATCCAAGATTTGTTCTTCAAATGTTTGCTTCTTTTTTTTTTAGAGAAAGAGAGTCATGCCCAAGTTTTGTTCAAGTCTTTGTCTATTTTTTTCCAACATGGGGTTGTTTGTGCTCTTTTTTTTTCCTTTTTTTTTTTTTTTTTTTTCATCGTATGAAGTATTAGCTATGGAGGATGGCCAATGCCTCCTCATGAACCAATAACTCTGAAACTAAAAAGCATTCATTTTCGAAAAAGTAAAAATCCATGGTGTAAAAAAGGAATTGCATTTCAGAACAACAACAATGAATTTTGAATGCTAAACAAAGGAATCATGAAATCAAATAGCAGCAGTTATAGATGAGTGTGAATAAAATTGAAGGAGGAGATGAAGCAAACAACACGTTTCTGAGAAAGAAAACGCTGGGTGATGAGGGAGGAGATAGAAGGGAAGGTAGAGAGAAGAGGAAATCAGAAAAATAATGTTAAGAGAAAAGTAAAATTTACCTTCTATACCTACTATTTTAGGTCAATTTTCTAGTGCATGGGTACACCACCTGTTCAATGGTGTAGTATATTATAAGGCACCCTTATCATCGGGTAAAAAGCTACAAAGTGTGTTCTGCCAATGTGACTATGTTCTAATCTAATAACCGAGTGATTGATCCCATTAACAATTACTTGCAAGTAGCTTTCAAATTTCAAGTGGAAATTTCTAAAACACCTAATCAAGCTACAAGTCAACTTAGCTACTTAAACAAGGTTGATCCTCTCAAATTTTGATACCCATAATCAGTTGATCCTCTCAAATTTGGCAGAGAGGAGCAGTTAAAAGCAAGGTCAGTTTTCAATTGGTAGTATAATAACCAGAACAAGCAACGACACCAACGACAAGCAACATTCAAACTAGATAAGATAGAAATAAGAAAGGGTTAGAAACGTGCAACTATTGTGCAGGGACACAAATGCATAAACCATAAAAGTATAGAAGGAATAGAAACAGGAACAATTCAGTTCATAATTCCCATGTTCAATCCATTAATCTTTCATTACTGAAGAATATCAAATCCGGAATTCTACAACACATGAAAGAGAAAGGCCATAAGAAAAATCTCAAATTCCAAAACCAAACACTGCCCTTATCCTTTGGAAAATAAGATCCCGCCATCCCCTTTCTGTGTTCTCCACAACAGTAGCATTCCCATACCTGCAATAACAAGCATCGATATCTTCGTAAACCACGCAAAAACGAACAGCACATGACTCAATGTATAAGTATTTTCATTGATAGCAAAAAAAAAAAATAGATTCATGTTTGAATGTAGTAAACATAGATTCATTTCAGAGCAAGTAGATCCACATTTGGCCTAATTCAACACGAAATCAAACACACTATATATTATTGGGACATGAACCACTTTCATGCAACGGCAAACAAATCTACATGGAGAAGTTCCACAAAACCAATCTTTATCAAATCAAACCCTCACCTGTCTTCTTCAGGCACATCACTATGCGTTAACTTAACCACAGTAACACCCGGTTCAGGCTCCTCAAACACAAGCCTCACCTGCAAAAATCAATCACCATCACCACACATTACAATGATTCAATTCATCACACAAACGTATAGATGCGTTACAATTAGCAACGTGCCACGATATACAACTAATGGTTCAAAAACTAAAAATTCCGTTCCTTTCAAATGTATTTTATAAATTTGTCAATTAACCTTCCAACCCCAATATGGTTTCTACATTTTTCAGCTTGTTTAACTACCGTACAATAACTGCAAAATTGAAAAGCACAGATTCCGTCGTAATTTTTTACACAACTATTGTGTTTTTTTTATTATTGGCAAATCCTGGTTTAGTCTAATGAGAAAGCAACTTCTTTTCACTTCCACTCAAATCATGATTTCAGACTGAAATCATAATAAAATTAAAAAGTAACTCAAACTGATCTTTTGCCAAACATTTTGTTTTCTTATATAACTAAGTTAACCAACTCAAAATTGTGGTTTGAATCATCATGCACGGGAAACTGTAGCTTCAACTAAACCACACTACATAGCATGAACAACTATAAACCTAACTATAAAACTAACAGGCTATTTTTTAGCATTAGTTTGGGTTGTGTTTCTATTTTCTACTTTTATTTATAAATAATTGCAAGTTTTCATTTTGTTTCCTAGTTAAAAATTCAAGAAAACATAAAACAAGGTGAAATCAAGATGACAATTTTGTAATCATCAACAAAAACAACAAATGAGATTGCAAACTAGTCATGCTGTAAAGTAAAGCATAACTAACAGAACAAAAACACTTACCAAAGACTGAACACCATCATTCCAGCTCCCAAATCTCCATCTCTGCACAATCAACTTAGCTTCCTGCAACTCCACATTAGTTCCAGTAACCGACCCATCAAAAATGCTAAATTCACCACCAACTTCTTTACTAATCCTAGCATTACTCTGCGTAAAACCCTTCCACCTATTCTCATCCATCAATATCTCATACAAATCCCTCGCCCTGCAATTAAATTTCTCCGTCAAGTTAATATTCTTCCTCCCTTTCTTGTTCTCCTTCTCTTTCTTTTCCTTCTTCTCCGAACCCTCTTTCTTTGCCGTCGCCACCGGAACGCGATTCTCCGCCTTCTGTGGCGGTGGCGGTGATGGAGAAACCTGCAACGGGGAAGAAACATTCTTTGTGTCCAATTCCTCCTTAACAGGACCACCTTTAGCCATACTCTGCACCCAAACCTTAACCTTCTCTAAAATCAAAGGCTTCCCCTTCGCAATCATAGCGTCCTTGAGAGTTTTCCCCACCGGTCCCTCATCGTTGACGGTGACTCTAACCTCGGGATCCTCATCGGCGTTTTCGTCGGAGATATAAGGGATTTCAACGGTTCCGTCAACCTTGAGAAGGGAACTACCGTTAGAATCTTTAGCTTCCCCTTCCCAATTTAGGGTTAAGCTGATCTCGTAGCCAGGGATGATTTTCCCCTTGCGGATGTTGACGTAGGCCTCGCCGTCAACGTTACGGAGGGAGGTGGTTTTGATGAAGAGGTTTCCCTCGCCGTTAAGGACGGTGACGTCAGAGAGGAGGTTGGAGAAGAAGGTTCTAGACCATTCGAGACAGTTAGTTTCAGCCCAGTGCCAGTTGTGGACGTTGGTTCCGTCGGGTCTTTCTTCCACGATCCAACGTTTGTCTCCTTCGCCGTAACGCGCCATTTGGAACCGAAAACCTCTTCTCTTGAAATGTGCGTTGAATTCTTGGTTCGTGTGAAGAAGTGCTTCTGATTCTGAAGAACGAAGAAGAATGGTGTATATAACTGAAGATGGGGAAGTGTAGAAAGGTCTAGAATAAAGAGTGAAGGGAAATTGTGTGGGGGATTTAAAGGAAGGGTCTAGAAAGAAGAAAGGAATAAAAAAGGAGAAAACTTGTTCCAAATATGGATTTGGGAATCTTCTTCAAATAAGGGTCTAGTATGTGTTTAGGTTTAGCCTGCCAATTTTGACCATGCCATTTTTTTTTGGTGAATCATGCCAATTTTATGACAAGGATTTCACTAACAACTTACTAACAAGGTTTTGTATAAGATTTTAAATGTAGTAATTCATATTAATAAATATTAATAATAAGATTAAATACCTATGATTTCATTAAATTCTTATTAAGTCCATAGTTTAAAAACTTTTAATAAGGTAATTATAATTACATAATTTCGTGATTAAAACCTTAAAACATAGTGATGTGGAGCTTTTAATTTCGTCGTTAGACACCAACACTACCTTTGTCCCAGACTACTTGTAGTTTTAAAAATAAAAGTGTGTCATATTTTACAATTTCAATAAAGCATTAATTATCTTTTTATTAAATCTCATTCAAGTAGTTAAGCTTTTAATAAACGTCACAAAAGATGACTAATTAATAATAATGATAAAAAGGTACTACTATGATAGGAAATTAAACAAATATATTACGTGAAAAAAATAATTAATTATGTTTTTTAAACTACGTGTAAAAATCTTAAATGATAAATTATATAGGATAGAGATAGTATTCTATCCATTTCATATAATTAAGGTTCTATTTGGACAAGTTACATTCATAAATAAAACATGTAATGAGTTTAATTAATGTATCCACTTGCAAAAAGTATGTACAGTATTTCAAATTTACACTCATTCACTTTTATCAATACCTTAATTATATTAGGTTATCACTTTAAAAAATTCATTAATAATTAATTATGAGAGGTAGATGTAAAAAAATGATAAATGCTCATAAAACTTGAAAAGAGTCTTATAAAATATTAGTTATGTTTTTTTTGTATCACTACGAGTTTCTCCATCCTTAGAATGAGACTAATCCAGTTCCTGCTGCGTAGCTGACGCTGACTCCCAGGAATTTAACATAGGTGGGATTCGAACACGAATTTTCCCCGCTGTGAATCGTCCCTCCTATGAACTTAACGAAGTCTTACACCACAAAACCAACCATTGAGATTAAATATTACTCCCTCCGTTCTGAAATATTAGTCACTTTAGTAAAAAAAATTTGTTCCACAATATTTGTTACATTTACATTACCAATGCTATATTTATTAACTTTTTTCACTTTTATTATTTTTATAGCCAATAGCTATCGAGTAAATCTCAAAGTTAATGACTAATTTAGTGTACCTATGTACTTTTTGTGAGATTCTATACAAATTAATTGTTCTTCTTAATTCATGTAAAATCCCCTAAAATGACTAATATTTCAAAATGGAAGGAATAATTATGTTTTAAAAAGTTCTTATAATATAAAACAAAGGGGTAACATGTTTTTCTACACATAACCTAACATGTTTGAGTTTTCATTCAATATTGCTAACATATGTCACATTTTTTATTCATGAATATGGATTTTCTGTAGTAGACACTTTAGTGAGTCACGCAAGTAAACTATGTAATTTTGATTAGGTCTTACTATAATAATTAAATGAAATAGTGGCTCTGGAAAAGAGGAAGTGGCAGCATTTTTTCTGCCCCTGACTGCATTACCGGCGGTTCTAAAACTGTGGCTAATGTTGGTGATAAGGAAGTGTTACCGACAGTTTGAGAAACCGTTGGTATAAGTGCTGATGTGGCTTTGTGGCGGTTTTTTGGACTTAACGCCTTAACAAATAAGTATGCAATGAGAACCTTGTTTTAATTGTTGTTGCTGGTGCAACCTTTGTTTGCCTACGATTGGCCCTCTAAGGTCTAGCTCTTGCTGTCGTATAATTTAGATGAGCTTGAGTTATGTATTTCACACTATCCTCAAGGAATGATTCTGGTAGGATCCAAAATTTCTCCAGAATTAACCGAGATGGATATATATAGCACATGCTTACCCAAAAAGCACGTAAGGAAAAATCAGAGGATTTGTACTAGATGGACCTTTGGAGCCCAAGCCCTTTTCTAACTCTTTTACCCCTCAAAGTTTGCTTTAATATGTAAAAGACTTTGCAAGTCACCAAACCAAGCAATGTGGAACTTTCTAAACTTTGAAATAACACTCTAGTATTACAATAGTTTTTAGATTAAATTTTGAAATGTGCCGAATCAGCATGCTATTTGGTTGGAATAACCGGAGATAATATGTTGTCTTTACATGATCGACGAGTTATAATTTCAAGGAGCTCACACTTATAGACTCAAAAACCTTTTTGCTAGTTTATTCAAAATAAATCACTTTCTGTTTCAAATAAAATGGATATTGGCTTAAAAACAACTTTTAAGCTAAAGTTATAAATAAAATTTTTTAAAAAAAAATTAAAACCTCATTTTTGCTTTTCATAAAAGGTCACTTTTTTCACACTTTACTTACAAACCAAAAAAATAACTTTGAATTTAAGAGTTTTTCCTCAGCTCAACTTTTAATTATTAAAAAAAATAAAAAAAACTTGGACAAAAACTACTTAAGACAATAAAATGTAAAATTTGGTCATCTCTTGAGTGAGGAAGAAACGCGAGCGCGGCAGTTGGTATTGCATATGCAATCATGCGCCATGTCTTCCTCAAACTCCATTTTACCCACCAAAGCTTCTTCTTTCACTGCTGACTCAACTCTTCTAGTTGAAGAATCCTCTGTGTTCGATTCGTTCTGTTTCCGCGGCACCGTAATGAAACGGTTCAAACGACTCGCTAAACCCCGATCACCGGTTCAACCAAGCCAACCGGTTCACAAAACTCGGCGTTCCAAAACAACTAAACCCAAACCCAAGCCATTACAATCACAATCACAATCAGACATTTCTTCAGGAAACACGGAAATTTTGCCCCGAAGCTTCTTCCAAATCGATGCTTTGGACCTAGCGCCGCGTTTGCTCGGAAAGTTTCTTCGCAGGGACGACGTCGTTCTTCAAATCACTGAGGTTCGTTCAAGTCCCCATTACAATACGATAAAATGTTAAATCTGTTTGGCTTCATGCAAAATCATAGATTTTGGTTTGCATTTGGTGATTTGACGAGGAATAAATTAATACTGTACAGGTTGAAGCATATAGACCAGATGACTCAGCTTGTCATGGTCGATTTGGCATTACTCCTAGAACTGCCCCTGTGGTAAGATGCTTCCTTTTATTCTCAAACTTTTGACTTTTGATTTATATGATCTTTTTGGCCTTAGCATGTTTGGTTTGTAATTGGCAATTTTCTTCAGCTGAAAAGTCTACTCAATGGTTTGAGACTCAAAGTCTCAAACTCAAGGTGAAAAACTAAGATTTATTTTCCCAATGTGCTATTTATTTACATATAAAACTCAGTTTATGGGATCTCAACTACAATCCAAACATGCACTCTATCTGGTGGTCACATTGTATGAGCAAAGTATATTCATATAATATTAATTTGGTTTATTAAATTCAACAGCTCACATCAATGGACCATCCCTAACTCGAAAAAACCACCTTAGACAAAACCTTATTTATTGATAATGGAATGAGAGTCATTGGTATGTTTTTGTTCCTATTCTGCAGTTTGGACCTGGTGGGCATGCATATGTTTATTTATGCTATGGTCTCCACATAATGCTGAATGTAGTTGCTGACCAGGAAGGAGCTGGAGCTGCTGTTTTGATACGTTCTTGTGCTCCCATTAGCGGTAACGGCAACGCTCAACAGTTTGCTCATTCATAGTATACAACTACACTGTTAGTAGTGCATATTTGACCACCAGTTAGACAAAAATGACATGCATTCTGATGATATTTAAACTTTTATGATTTGTTTAGACACTAATTCTGATTATGTTCAATGGAAGCAACATTTTCTTACTTTTAGTGAAAATATTTTACATTGAACAACCAACAAAACAAACACAAGCAATATTTTCTTGCTTTTAGTGAAAATATCATGCCCTGCTTACCTTCTCTTCGTCACTTAGTGTGCTCTTGGCTTTCTTCTCATTGGAAAGAAATCATAGTGTCATGCATACTTTTAGTTTGAATAACTGCTAACCTGACAAATCAGGTGTAATCTAGGGCATGCTTTTTGTGTTATGGATTCTATTTACAGATGAGTAAAGAGATAAATGACAATTAGTTTGTGTAGGTCATGCCAGGGACTTCTTAATATGAATACTGTAACTCAATACTCTTGAAAAGGAAAAGAAAACAGAAGTCTTCAATAAATGGTTTCTTAAGTAATGGTTTAAGTGTCTGCAAAACAATAAATAATCACAAGCTTGTAAATTTTAGCATATTTGTGTGCAAACTGCAAACTGGATTTAGAAAGTTGCCTTTGTATCCAGAGTGCCACATAGTGCCTTTTCAGATAAGTGTGTGAATAAAATGTATGTGTAACTAACTAACTGTTACTCTTAGGCTAATCCAAATCAGGAAGTTGGATGACTAATTGTAAAGGTAATTTTTTGGGTTAACGTTTAACATAGTTGTTACTTGTTACAATAGCCTATCATTATCTTTTACCTTTTAAGTTAGTAACAGTTTAACCGGCTCTTGCAAAAAGGCTGTAAACTCTTTGTGAGTTTTCATAATAATAAAATCTGGCGTAATTTTTTTCGTAGATTTGTATTATAATAGTCGACAACTTTACAGGATTGGATGTCATTCAACAGCGCCGAGGTCTGGAAACTGAGAAACCTACACTTCTTACAGGTCCTGGGAAGGTTAGTTTCTTTTCCTCCCCTCCTTCATCTGTTTGAGATACTTTTGAGAATAATAAATTTGTTAATGTTTTGCCTTATCATTGACTTGTCAAGTTAAATTTTTCTGCACTCCAGCGCTTTATCGTCAACTACTCATCATAAGTTGTTTTGTTCATAAAGTACATACTAGCAGCAATGACAGACTTGCTAATATGATATTGAGATTTAAAAAAAGAAAAGAAGTTGTACATTAAGAATGATCATCTATAGATAGCTTGATACAAATTTATTAGATTTTAATTTTAATTTGTTCATTACATAATCTCATTGTTTATGATTTTACATGCCTGTTGTTTGTGAAATAATCTGTTGTCCTGTTTATTTAGTTTAATACCTTGGCTTCTTCTGAAAAAGGTTCATCCTGTGCAAGTTTTCAATGATTATTCCTGTTTCCAGTTAACTGAAACTGAATCCATACTCCAGAAAGAATCCGAAAGTAAAAAGCTACCTAAACAAAAATGTTGCATCATTTGTAAATGTAATATTTGTGTTGGATTCTAATATATAACAGAATTCACTCTGATCTTAAATCATAATGATTACTGTTGTTCTTGCCAGAAAAAAAAAACAAAAATTAAAGAGGACACTGATAGGAGGAAGACAGGCTCCATCATTTAGTTTTCTTCCTCTTCTTGACCGCTATCCATACTTGTTCTCAAGGCCTTGAGATATTTATTGAAATGATTATATGTTTCTTTTTTTTTTCACACAAATGTCACTGCATTTCTAGAATATTCTTCTGATTTTTGGAAGTATTTGATATATGAATGTTCTCTCAAATCATAGGTTGGTCAAGCATTAGGTCTTTCAACTGAATGGTCCAACCATCCTCTTTATACCCCTGGTAAGATTTAGGGCATGTTTAGAGTGCATTTTCATCTCTTATTTTTAGTATTTTCACTATAAATTTTAGAAAACAAAAAAAAATAAAAAAATAAAGTAGCAATCTTGTAATCATTTATACAAATAGGAAATGAAAACAAAAATTAGAAACACAAATCAAACATGACTTTATAATTCAACTGTCCCAAATGCAAAAATCATTGGTTTCTTAAAAGGGAAAAGTGTGTGATGCAGGTGGTTTGGAACTCTTAGATGGTCCAGAACCAGAAAACATACTGGTCGGTCCACGTGTTGGTATCCAATACGCTTTGCCAGAACATGTCAACGCGTTGTGGAGATTTGCCATTGCAGGTACACCTTGGATTAGTGCTCCAAAAAACACTCTCAGGCCCTTATAGTAGTCAAGTAGTTGCTTAAGGGAAACAAATGGTTTGATGATAATTAACAGATTATGTAAATTTCAAATGTATATTCATCTTAAAAAAGCTTAAAAACGTGTAATATTCAAATGAATCACCTTTGAACTTCTATAAGCAAGCATATGCGTGTCCTCTGCATCAATGCTGTTACATTTTTGGTAGTGTCAAGAAAATTTGAATTTTAATTAAGGTATGGGAAATTTTAATTCAGAAATCCATTTAACTATATAATACTTGATTATGCTTTCAAAGGAGACGGTGGTTTAAAAAGTTTCGATGAGTTCGAAAAACTGAAGCAAACAATTTCAGTCGAACAATCAAAGTTGATTTTTAGAAAATGAACTACTAGTAGACAGTTTATGAAAATCAAAAGTATCCCATTAATTTTTCAAAATTTAACTCTCAAAAGCTATAGTCTCACATATATACACTTTAATCATATAACAACACAACAGCTCAGCAAGTGTTACTGGCTTCTGGGACTCTTTATTTGAATAGGAATCAATTGTTATCAAACATTAGGGAGAGGCTGGTGTAAATTTCTACTAAATTTTCATGTTTTTGTGCTTTTTTGTATTTCTCCTTGTCTTGGCATTGGTTTCTTTTGTATAATTTTAAAGCACTCATTGTGCTTTAGTTAATAAACTATTTCAGTTGCTAATAAAAGATAAGAGAACAGCTCAGCAAGCTTTTTAAAGTGATGATTTTTTTTTTTTAAAAAAAAAACAATAATCTTATCGTGTTAAACAAAGACATGTTGGCCATGTTAATTCTTTACATCCGAACTAAACTCAGAACATAAACCCAAAAAAACACAACTCTGTACTCTCTAGAGGAGTTGAGGAAACAACTAGACGATACGCTAGCAAATGAAGAGAATTTGTGGCTACAAAAATCCCGCAAAGACTGGATTCAAGGGGGAGACATAAATACTCGTTATTACTTCCTCCGGTCCTATTTATAAGACGTTTTCAACCGAATTTCACATACCAAGAAAAGTAGTTGAGTTTAGTTAACTTTATTGGTTTTCTCAAAAAGTGTATGAAATACTATTTTTATCCTTCATTAAATAATGTGTTAGCCAATTATAATTAAGGAGTTAAAATAGTTGATGCATTTAATGAGGGTAAAAAAGAAAAGAAGCAATAAATACATTATGAAAACTACAAAATGTCTTATAAAAAGGACCATGAAAACCTTTTAGATGGTGTCTTATAAATAGGACCAGAGGGAGTATCATCCTTTAAGGATTAGAAGACGAAAAAAAAACAGAATTTTGGGGCTAAACTAAGGGTGGTTATCTTTTGGGCTAACTCGGGTCTAAAGCTATTAAGATCGGATTTAACACTATCCATTTTAAATTTTAGGATTGGGTTTGAATCCTATTTGTTAGTCCGATGCTTGGGTTTGTGTCGAGTCTAAGTTCACTTTCGGGTTATCCTGACCTGTTGCTATGCTATGCATCATTATATATTTTTTATTTTTCATCTTATACATCTTATTTTTTACCTTTACTTAACACTTTTTTTAAAATATTTGTTTCAATAATATAACTTTTAATTATCATTATAACTTCTTTTTCTTTGAATATACAACAATGGGTTATATTTTTATATATGTTTCATTTATTTATTTTTTTAAATTAAGAATACACACTATTATAATCAATTTTAAATATTAATTTTATGACAATTTATTTGTTGCCTTATATTATATCAAAAATCATGATATTATCAAATATCATAATATATTTCTATTAAATTGCATGTCAAGTTGATCTGATAATATCATTTTTAACCTGATTTTAATTGGACCCATATATCTTCAAATTTTATGTATAGAATCAAGATCAATTCAACTGTTGGATTGAGAGTTTATAGTATAATACTGTTGGATTGACAGTTTATAGTATAATGTAGATCAACCATATAAAAATTTAAACTGTTTAAAATCTATTTGAAATTTCATCAAACTAATTTTTATTTAACTGTATAAATATATACTTAAAATATTTGCAGTTAGATTACATACCTATAAATTTTTAAATCATTTAAATTTTTACGTAGTTAACCTACGATATCAAAACTTTCAATCTAACGATTGAATTGGTGAAAAAATATCTCAGTCATGATGAACCATTGTGATCCTCATTCTTTGGGATCATAGAAGACACCTAATAACAAAAACATTGATAGCAAAATTTTGTAAGACTCCTCGGTTTTATCAACTAGCCAATTGCTCATACTAGAGTTTTGAGTGCATCTTTCTTGAACGGCTCAAGTTAAAAAGACTTTTACTGACTTGGCAAAATAATTTTTCGGTTTAACAGTCCTAGGCTTGATGAAGGAGAATAAAAGTAACTTGAAAAAATTATATAACATTTTTGAAAATCAAACATTAATTAGTCTTTTTTACATAGTTTTTTTTTTTTTCCAAATGTATCTTGGTCTTCTAACTCCCATGCTTGTTTCATTTCATTTTGGTCACTCAATTTTTTAAGGTTTCATGTTAGTCTCTTAACTCGCAAAAGGGTTTCATTTTGGGTCCAACAGTTAGTTCCGTTAGTAAATTTAACAGAACAGTGATGACGAAATTAACTTTACGCCTCCATCACCAAGCTGGCAGGAGAGCCATTCATTTAAAAAGTTAACACCGTCATAACTGTTCTGTTAAATTTACAAACGGAACTAATAATTGAGACCAAAATGAAACGATTTTTAGAGTTAAAGGACTAATATAAAACCTTAAAAAATTAAACAACCAAAATGAAATGAACATAAAAGTTATTTGACAAAAAGGTGCATTTGGCCTAATTTTTTTAAATACGTGCAGTTATTTTCTCAAGTCCTCGTACTACTAATAAATAAGGGAGGAAGTATTATTTTGTATCACGTGCCCTTCATTCCCAATTTTTTACAGAATTCAATCCCTCGTATTAAAAAACAAGAAGACTTCCTCTAAGAGCAAAGCAACAAAGTTTACATCACCCAGTCTTCGAAGTTGAAATACCACTGATGCTAATACTAATGCATGTATCAAACTATCAATTGTCAAAACAAATTGTTCATGTGTACCTACCACTAAAATAACAAAGTTAGGCTTTTACTCTTTAATACTAGAGATTGCGCCAATAGAAAATCAAAAAAACAAGCTCCTTCATTACCTTAAACGTGCATATAGTATATTGAATTGCAAGGCAAGCATCTTGACACTTGATACACTTGTGGCTTTATTCTTATTGTCACAAGGCAAAAAATACAAGCACTCTGCAGCGTGAGAAGGAGATAGTAAACCCGAAGAAATACGCGAGAATGAAGAAACCAGATTTTCAGACACCCATTTTCATTCAACCAATACAAAATCTAGGATACAGACGAACAATCTTTGAAAGCATGGCTTGCACTGCCAAAGACACTAACTAAATCATCAAATCCTAAACAGTAAAGACTAACTAAATGATCAAATATTCAGATACTTACATGTGTACTACTCAAATCATGCATCCAATCAGAATAACCAATAGCTTCACACATGCCACATATTGCCTTGCAAACCACAAAAAATGACTACCTGTGGCGACAGAAATGCTACATTGTCAATAGAAAATATAGGTAACAAAATCTGAGGAAGTCAAGTTATCTGCCATACCTCTATAGTCAATTAATGATCCATGAAATGGTTGGTCTGAAGGAAGTTAGCAAACGAATACAATTGTTCTATCCAAACACACAACAGATGTTAGCTAGTTGCAAAGCTTTGTTATTGCCTTGTCTTCTTGAAGAAACAATGCTTCAACCTTATACTCAGCCATATTCACAAACGTCCTACATGCTAGGACACAACCGCCGATAAAATTCATTGAAGTCGAGACGGAAAAAGAGAAACTTTAGATCAACATGCTTTTGTACAGGCAACTGAGAAATGAACTCCTCTTGCAATGATGAATACTCCTTAGCAATTGCATCAAGATCTTGCCCCATATTCCGAAGAAATTCACCAGCACGTTGTGTTAGGGCCTTCCTCCCCTCAGTAAGCCAGGATCCTTGTTCATCATTCGGTTGCTTTCGGGATTTATTCTTGTCTCGAGAGGATTCTGTGATTCTGAATACACACATGATCAAAAGTCAAACATGGAAATCTATTAGTTTATGGGGTGGACTGTGGAGAGATGGGGAATGGATAGGGATGAAAAAGTAAGATCAATACCTTGCTTGCAACTCGTGAATACCTTCATACAACCTATCTGCATGGCTCCGAAAACGTAGTATAAGATCAAATATTACTAATAGTGACTTGTAAAGCGACTGGGAAAGGTCTCCAAGGAGTGATTTCTCTACAATGGAATGCAGATATTCCTCATGAGCTGCCAGTAGATCATCAAGATCCTTGGCTACTTCCATCTCACTTAAAAATTTTGACCAAGATACCTCCAAGACTTCAAACATTATATAATATTGCAAGTTTGAAATGAAGTGATTAATTTCAACCCAAAGAACCTGACAACGCCTCAATGTCGAAACTAACTGCATCTTCACTGTTTGTTGCAATCTGGTAAATGAATTAGAAGTAATACAGTTTGGTTTCATGGTTTTCCAGGCGCCAACCAGCGCATGTTCCACTCTTCTAAGCTTCCACAAAAAATTAAAAACTCTCAAATACCTTGCCATCACAGACTCTGTGAACACTGTATCTAGTGGAACTCTTGCATCATATTCCAGAGAAAATACGTCCCAGCCCCTATCACCACTTTCATGTGGCATCATTTTAACCCTGAGCCTATCCAAAATGTCAGGATCATCATATTGAGCATTGGATGCACGAACTGCAGTTTCCAGCAATCCCGAAAGTTTGAAAGAGCTTATAGTGTTAGCTGGCTCCGAAAGCTCAGGCCCAACAATATCCATTAGATATTGCACAAAATCACCTTGGCCAAGTAATAAATACCGCTTAATTGCAAGGCAATGCTCTCTGAATTTATACCTCTTGAAAATCACATTCAACAGATGCCTGTCAACTCTTTTTGCAGCTTCATCAACCAAGGACTCAAGGGTATCAGTTTCACCATATCGAAAACCAACTCTTCTTCCTGTCGCACTGGTATCAGTGGCAGCTTCGGATGAAGCATCAGCCCAACTACGATCCTCACAACAAACACGGAGGAAATTAATTGACTTGCCAGTCCTCAAGATCCGCTGCGCAAGAGAAGGTGAAATGAAGGAAGGAAGCATAGCATCATGGAGTCTATAGCCTTCTCTCCAAAGAGATTCAGCCTTCACCGCCTGACCAACAATAAAAAACTCAGCAAAGATATCTTCCAACTCCCCTTCCTGAACCCATCTCCTCACCATTTCAAACAGCGAATAACACACACGCTGCAGCAACCTCTTCACGAACTCATGAACCATCGGATCACCATGCTGGGCATGCAAATGAATGGCACCAGCCATGGCGCCGCCACGCAAAACTTTGCACTTGTCAACTAAATTAGCCATCAACCTCATCTTCACCATTGGCTCAGCAAGCCAAACAGATAATCTCCTCAACGAAAGATAGTTTCCTGAACTTGCCGATTCAGACACCAAAGGAATCGAATTCAAAGACTGAGCCTCAAGCACAGCCAACAATTTGTAATACTCACTGAGCTCATCCTGTAATGCAGAACATAAAGCTTGCCCAACAGTTCCCACATCTTCTGCAGGAAACCGATCCATACTCTGCGATATGTACCCAGTAACCTTCTTAAACAACCACCCCAATTCACAAAGCTTGTGAACCATAGTCCTAGTAGCTCTAGAAACCCTAATCGAATCTAACAGAGCAAACCTATTATTCTCACTATCGAATTTCGCATACTTACCATCAACTCCTTGACAAGCATATAGCACATCCCTAACCAAAGCCTCCTCAGAGACGTCGTTTTCTTCCCTAATCAAATTCACAAACTCACGAAACGCAATGTCGCGGCGATTCTTGGGATCCTTGGCAACCAGCAAAACGCCGTCGTTCCAGCCCTTGGAGTCGCGAGGCTTGTCGGGGAAAGGAACATTAGGCAAGAGAACGGAAGCGTCGAGCTGCGAGCTAGCACTCTTGCGATCTTCGGAAATGATTTTGAGAAGGTAAATGACGGCCCACTTGTTGTTGACGCTTTGTGCTTTGGAAGCGAATTTGGTATAGAGGTCGGCGAAGGAGAGGGCTTCGGAAGAGCGGCCTTGGGTGGCGAGGCGGCGCTTGATGGATTCGGCGATGGCGGCGGCGTCGGGAGCGACGGAGGGAGTGAGGCGGCTGGAGAGGATGCGGAGGGCGTAGCGGAGGGAGTTCCGGAATTCGGGGGAGTTAGGGTTTGGAGGTGGAGAATCGGGAGGGAGATTCTGAGAGAGAAGGCGATGGACGAGTTCCTTGACTAGATCTGAGAGCTTCTGCTGGTCTTCTTCTTCGTCCATTGCGGTGGGGAAAGTTCTCAACAACCGCTGTCTCTGTAGTGTGCAGCCTTTTCACAACGGAACCTTTTCAATGAGTAGAGAGAATGAGTGTGCTGGTGAGACTGTGCGAGAAAAAAAGAAAAGGAAAAAAAAAAAAAGAAAAAGAGAATTCTTTTTTCGAGTTTACGTGGGCGCGGAAATGAAATGCATAGTGAGGCCCGTTATTTTTTGAAAAAGGCCTCTAACAATAACCATTTAATTGCAGTTCGCAAGTGTAAGGGATGGTTGAACAAAAAAAAATGTTAAGGGACAGGATTTGTTTGTTTTAACTGTTGTCACAAAGAAAAATAAGTTACGAAAGAGTGAAAATTTTCAGTTTTTGTTATATCTGCTTTCAGATTTGAAATTATGGTGGGTGAAATTGAAAATGTATCAAACCAGACAAGCAGCAACTAAATATTGAAAAACTGAAGAATTCACCAAAAGAAACTTCTAAGTTCTAACCGGGAAAGATCCCATGTTCAAATAAAATCAGAAAAAAAAAAACCAGTTTATAAATGGAAAACAATGGCATCTTGATTGGATGCAGACTTAAGTTCGTGACTGAGGTACTTCAACGAGAAGAGTTAGTGAAACTAGATCTTAAGGTGACACAAGAAGAAGAAGAAAAAAAAGAAGAAATAACACAAAGTATGAGTTAAGAGTCGTGCTAAGGAACGTCCTATCAGTTTGGGCGCATAATGCACCATGGGTTTTAATACCCAATGTAAACAGTTGTCTATTTTATTAAATTTAGTTGTAGCTCTCATGGAAGGTAAAGTGCATTTTGTCCTTGTTTAAAGACACATCAACCCATGTTTTACCGAATATAATTAATGTCCTCTCATCACAAATACAAATGGCATTTAATGAAGGTAGCCATAAAGACTCACCAACCAAATATATTGAATCCTTGAAACCACTTACTGCATATGCCATACGAGCAATCGAAACACACTCTGTTTAAGCAAATAGTTATTCAGGTATGTCGCAATGCATTTTAATTTTTCAAATATTATAGCTGACACTTTGTTAAGTTTTTCGAAAATACATTTCTGACACGTGCTTTTCACCCGCTTTCACAAAACCTATATATTTTTGGCCCAACTGATTTAAACGGAGCTTTTTTTTTCGAACCAACATTACCGAATCTAGCCCAATCCATGAATCATGACAAAATTAATTCTCTGGCCCACTTTAAGTGTCCCTGACTACACTGACGATAACCTGTTCCACGGTTCTTCCAAGGTCTATCCTTTGACGTATTGAACAATATTCCTCCAGCCTCTAAATTCCTTCGTGTTTGATAACCTCAACCTCTTCCTCTTCCTTTGTTCTTCCAATCTCTCTACTGCATGATGTTTAATTTCTTCTTACGGTTTACCTACTTTTCATTTACAGTCAACCCATCAAATTGAGATTTAATTACTTTGTAATGCATATGCACTAAATTGCAAAGTACTTCCCCCTTCACGACACTATAACCGTTCTAATAAACAAAACTTACTTCTTCCATGACATAAATTCTCCATATATCATTATTACAAGCAAAATTAAAATTTTAGTTAAATAACTTTTTCCTTCAGAAATGGCTTTTCCGTCTTATGTGAAAATAGTACACAAACACCATTCCAATTGCAACAAGGTTAATATAGCAAATATGGTTCATACTGCAATTTCATAAATTAAGACAATAAGTCGTTATCACTGGTTTGCCGATTAATGCGGTAAGAATCCCAGCCAGTCACAGTTGTTTAAGTGATCCAACCGGATGTTTGCGCCACAACTACATGAGCGCTCTGTAGACGCAGCCATGAGTTAATCATGTTAAGATTGGGTCCGGAAACTATTAGAAAATATATCCTTGAAACTAGATCTAATACATGTTTTAAAGATTATTACAAGCTAAATTTATATAATTAGACAATAAAAAAAAAAGCTTCAAAGCCTCCTTGAGAAGGTTGTTCTTTTAGATTAGAGCTGTCAAAACGGCTACTTGACCCAAATCGGGCCCATTCATTCGGGTAGGATTTTTATGGTCGGGTTAAAAATTGACTTCTATTCGGTCTCTCATTTTAAGAGTCCATTCTGACCCTGTTCAGACATCAAACTTTTTGGGTAGTTTATATTTTTTACACATTAAACAAAAATTGCCTACAATTCCTTTAAAAATATATACTTTTTTTTTTCTTGTAAAATTTTTTTTTACACTAAATACTCGTGGAGTAGACAAAGAGGCATCGACGGCGAATGGACATGAGTGCAATGGCGAGAGGAAGAGAGTGTCACTGAGATTAGAGTTTGAGACTTTTGAGTGAGGCATGAAGTTTGAGGCTACTTGTTTCTAATATTGAACTAATTTTATTGGTTTTTTTAATGATTTAAGGGTTTTATTTTTGTCATTTATAATTTGGAGAAGGGATATTGGGCATGGGCTGAAAAGTTAGGGCTTGTTTGATATCGCTTTTTGAAAATAGTTTTCTGTTTTTAAAAACAAAAAACTAAAATCCAACATTTAAAAGTTCATGGACTAAAATAAATTGTTGCGAAAGTTTAGAGATGAAAAACATATTTAACCCTTTATAGTATGTTTGGATTGGTTTTTTTATTATCAAACTATAGTTTTTTTTTGGGATATAGTTAATTTTGACAAAAAAAAAATTATGTTTGACAATTTTGGATCATAATTGATTTTGAATATAAAACCTAAGTTTTGTGAAAAATAACTTTTTGTTGTTTTTATTTCTCCACAATCAATTTTGTATCATATTTATACTACAAAACTTAAGTTTAACAAAAGTATCTAAACATTATTTTCTCTTAAAAATAATTTTCTAATTCTGATTTTTCAAACGTAAACCAATTTGGCTCATAATCAATTTTATATAGAACTAATTCTACTATAAATTAATTCTATCATTGTCAATCTAAACATGTAATTAATATGTAAAATAATGAAATAATTATCACATAGGTCTCCAACTTTACAACGAAAGTTCACCGAGGTCCCGGTTCATGAGAGTTCATTTAGGTCCGTGACTTTGTCAATGTTGTTTACCTAGGTCCCTAACGTTAACCACCGTTAACAGAAATAACATAAGGACTAATTTGAACTTTTAATAATAAACATAATGACTTATTTGAACTTTTGCAAGGATTAATTTGAACCTTTATTAATAAACATAGAGACTGATTTGAATTTTTGATTCAAACACATGGACCAATTTAAACTTTAAATACTACATTAAGTGCCACGTTAAATTTTTGTTAATGATATTAAAATCGTGGTTAACGTCATAAACCGAACTGAATAATTGTGAATAAAGTTAGAAATTTATATGAACTTTTATTGTAAATTTAGAATTACTCGTAAAATAATATTTTTATTCAAGTTAACTGAAGTAAAACTTTAACGAAAAAGTGACCAACAAATTTAAAATTTGAAGATATATAAAATAATTTTTAAATTGAAAATTAATAATTGTGATAAAAGAGTTAAAGCGGTGGTTCAATGTTCACTTGTAAAATTATGTTAATTAAAAAGGCAAATCTATTTGTATTTAAAGGTTTAATTGTATTTTTGGTCATTTAATTTTTTTAATTTTGTCATTTTATTTTTAACTGTATGATTTTAGTTTTTTAATTTTGTCAATTGTGTAATTTTGGTCTCCTAATTTTGATTCTTTTGACTATCTCTTATTAAGAAATTAATGGTCAACGCGGTCAAATTCATATAATGAGTTTTTATTGGTATAATTTTGGTTAGAAATTGCACGATTTTGGTAGTCTTATGCACTTTATTTTGGTTTGATTGTATTAACTGTTAACTTCTTAACAAAAGATGAATTAATTGAGTAAGATTATACCATTCCAAAAAGTTGAGGAGAACAAAATCACACAATAGATGAAATTTGGGACTAAAATCACACACTTAAAAGTTTGAGAGACCAAAATTACACAGTTGAAAAATTGAGAGACTAAAATTAACGAATTAAGAGTTAATGAACTAAAATCGCATAATTAGTAAAAGGATAAATTGTGATAAGCCCTTTGGAGAAATTACACTCCACCCCAAACTTCATCAAAATTAGCACTCAACTCCATTTTGGTCAGTTAACTAACATTTTTAGCGCGTCAATCTATCACATAAGTATTAAAAATAATTTTTAATATTGATGGAAGATCCAGAACTTGCATATGTGACAAACTGGCATGACATAAATGTTAGCAGTATAGCAATTAACTAACGTTTTTGCCTCGCCAGTTTGCTACATCAGCCTTAAAAATAGTTTTTAAAATTAACAAATTGACATCTTTGTAGATGTGACAGATGGAAACGACAGAAACATTAGGTAGGTCAGCAATCAACAGTTAACGGTTAAAGAAATGGGGTGGAGTGCTAATTTTGGTGAAGTTTGGGGTGGAGTACAATTTCTCCAAACTTCAAGGGGAGTTATTGCAATTTACCCTTAATAAAATTAAGAGACCAAAACAATAATTAAGCTTTAGATATTAGTTTTCTATGTTGATAATAAAGGTGGGAGGATTAAGGATACCTAAGAAATAAAAAAATCTCAATTATCAAAGGACAACTAATTTTTTATTTTTTTAAAAAAACCCAAGAAGAATGAAAAGGAAAATAAAAGAAAGAAAGAAAAATAGCGTTGGTCTTGTCTTTCACATTTTAATTTTAAATAGGTTAAAATATACATTTGGTCCTTTATGTTTTATCTAAGTCCTATTTTGGTCTTTTATGTTTTATTTGTCTTAATTTGGTTCTTTATGTTTGGTTTTTGGACCAATGTTGGACTTCTGTGAGAATTTGTTAGTGTCAGTTAACGGAACTTCTGACGTGGCAATGACATGGCATAACGGCGTTAAGTTCCATCCAAGTCATATACTAAATTGGTCCTTCATGTTTCATATAGGTCCTAAATTGGTCCTTCATGTTTTTTTATTAGGGGATTGGGAGAAAACTTGTTTGAGGTGAGACACATAACTACTATGGAGTATCGTTTTGCTGTGAACATCAACAACAAGGAATGTTCTTGCAAAAGATGACAATTAAATGGAATACCTTGCTGCTATGCAATTTCTTGCATGAATAAAGTGAATTTAAGTCTTGAAGATTTCATCCCACCCTACTACAGGAAACAATACTATGAGGTTGTTTATGAGCCAATATTGTATCCTGTAAATGGTCCAAACTTATGGCAGACAACTGATACTCTAGACATATTGCCTCCACCCATTAAGAAGCAACCGAGAAGACCCAAAAAGAGGAGAAACAAAGAGGCTGGAGAATTGACAAGGGATACAGATCTGATGCCCAAAAAAGGTATGCCACAAAAATGCAAAGCCTGTGGCAGTTCTGGTCATAACAGACGTACTTGTCCTCTAGCCCCTCCACTTGCACAAGTTGAGACTTAATTTGGAGTAACTGAGCCCACTGAAGCCAGTCAAGGAGGAACCACTGAAGCTCCCAATCAAGGAGGAACCACTGAAGCTGCAACAGCAAACCACCAATCTGTGCCTAGTCAAGGCTCAGCTGCAACAGCAATTAACCACCAATCTGCACCTAGTCAAGGCTCAGCTGCAACAGCAGGTACCACTCAATCAGCACCAACAGCTGGAACAAGCCAAGTTGTCCACCCAAAAAGAGTAACCCCTGCAGCCATGAGAGTGAAGCTGACACCAAGAAGAGCACCAACAGCGCCAACTCCCTAGCAAAACTAGGACCTATATGAAACATGAAGGACCAATTTAGGACCTATATGAAACATGAAGGACCAATTTAGTATATGACTTGGATGAAACTTAACTCTGTTATGCCATGTCATTGTCACGTCAGAAGTTCCGTTAAGTGACACTAACAGATTCTCACAGAAGTCCAACGTTGGTCCAAAAACCAAACATAAAAATCAAATTGAGACAAATAAAATATAAAGGACCAAAATAAAACTTAGACAAAACATAAAGGACCAAATGTATATTTTAGCCTTTTAAATAAATAAACGTCGCGTGCGGGAAGGGTCACTGGACCACCTTGTTGTCATGGCAACGTATCGTTAGGAACGATACAAGACAACAGAGACGAACGAAGAACACGAAATATTTTTTTGTTTCCCAAACTCAAAAAAAAAAAAAAAGAGAGAGAGATAAATAACGAAAGAAATAAACAGAGCACAATACAAGGAAAATCCTGCGATTTCGAAGCAGAGGCGGAAGGACGACAACAACCACCAAACACCAACGTTGTTGGTCAACATCCGTATCGATACCAACAAGAACTCCCTTTTTTCTTCAATCTCCATAGCGGCTGGTAATTTCCGTAACTTCCGGAGCTCTTCCTTCGAAAATTTTCTCGTCTCTAGTTCCAATCTTTTCTCTTTCGTGCCCGGATTTTCCTTGTTTCATTCTTTGTCACACGCACAAATTAGGCTTGGAAACTCTCAATTTGGTATTATTTTATTTTATTTTTATTTTATATACAGTTTAAAATTTTGGCTCGCACGTTGTTCATATCTTGTGGATTTTGTTTTTTCCCCTCTGATTGGTGATGGTTTTGAACGTATGTGTTCAGATTCGTCTGCATTTGCCTGTCGTGTGCTTAATTTTGTTGCTTTGTGATTCAATATATGGTCAATTGCCCATAAATTTGTGTTGCGTAGTTGCATTTGATAAATTGTTATTAGCGTGGCTGTTTGAGAAATTATGTAATTTAACCTTTTTTCTCTTTTATTCCCTGCTTGTTCAAGTTTTTGATTGGTTGGGTTGAGTAGGAAAAAAATAGGCAAATTTGTGCTGCTCTTGTTGAGTTTTTCTTTTCCTTCGTAATTTTTAACTCATTTTGTTCTGTTTGATGGAAAATTTAAATGGGGGAAGAGGCACAGGGTTGTATCTCTGCCATGACTTAGTTTAATGTTATTGCATTAGAAATTAATTGGAGCACTAAGATGAGGGTAAATTTAGTTAATCTAGTTGAGGATTTTCTATCTGGAAATTGATCTGTGTTTGAACTTTGAAGCTTCACAGATATCATAGAAACACAATAAAATGTGTTCTGGCAGGGGAGGTCTGGGGTGAATTACTGTTTATATTAATGGTTTTCACTTTAGCAATGCCATCTGTTTTGTTTTCAGGGTCAAGTTAAAACTTAGAATTTCAATTTAACAATTTCATATTAGTTTAGCAGTTGAAATGAAATATGGTTTAGGAACATATATATGTTCTACACGCCTTCCAAGAACAAAGTAGACACTAGTGAGGCATATGGACTGGCATTTTAGTTGCTTGGTATATGCGATGCACTAATGACTATTAATACCGACTTCTTATAATTTTAAAGCATGTGAAATTTGACATTTACTATGTTATTTATCCGTGTCAACATGTCTTTACAGTGTGAGGTTTAGTTTACAGACTTGCATTTTGGTTAATTATGTTGGATGATGTTGTTTGCATGTTTCAAACATGTTTTTCTTTCCTTGACTCCATGAATCATGGCTACTACTGCTAAAAGAAAAAAGTTATAACACGATAGAAGTTTGCCAGAAACACCAAAGCAGTTAAATTTTAAGCTGATTTAGTTACTGTTGCATGTGATTGCAGCTTAACTGCCTTAAATTATCTAAGGGAAACTCTATAAGGTCATTATTCTGAGTTCTGACTGAAAGAACACACCGTATTTGTTCTTTCCTGTTTCTTTTTCTTTTGTTTTTAAAGATTAGCTCATACTTTGGACGAAAGAATATCAGAAAGTAGCTTTTAATGTGTAAGATCTCATGCACTTCCCATTTTATTGTTTAACAGATGCAGCATGTCATAAAAGTAAATTCAAAGCAGAAGCAATTGGACTAAAGTGAAAAGAGAAATACTGTAGATCAGCGTCAGCAATGGCTCCTGGAGGCAGTGCTTTCAAAGAAGTTCTTGAATCTCACCTGATGTCTTCAGATTACGAAATAGGCAAAGCTAAATCTGAGGCCAAGAGTAACAGCACATATACAAAATCCAGCGTTGGTTTGAATGAAAAGAATGGGATTAATTCAAAGAACAGCGTGTATGACTTACTCGGATGCCCTGTTTGCAAGAATTTAATGTATCCACCAATTCACCAGGTGCAGTACTTGCAATCTCTTTGTTTTGGGTTTCTGTATGTGTTTGGAAAACCTTATTTTGTAATAGCATGATTCACCAATGAAATAGATATAGGCTTACAATAAGTGGCACTTCATTCCTTTTTTCTACATCGTTCTTATAACGATGATTACAGTTGAATAAAGTACCACTTGTTTACTTGAGAGAGGAATGTAGATACTTAGGTATCAGGATTAACAAATTCAATATCTTGATTCCTTGGATTTTCATAAAGTGATCATAGTTATCCATTCCATATATTTGTAATGTAATTACATGATAGTTATCCAAATTACACAAATTTGCTCCATACCCATTATTATGATTTTTTCTCTGATATGATAAATACTTTAGAGTAATACCAATCAGTAACACATGGATAAAAAATTTAGTTTATAAGTTTTCATAATCACTTTTTATTGTGAGTTTGATTTGGATATCCTGCACATTCTGCAAAAGGAAGATCAGGAATAAGAATTGCAGATTCTAAGCCTATGAATGAGATCCTGAATTCACTGGTAAAGTTGGGTTTCTTGTGCTAAGGAGAGCGCATTCATAAACTAGATTTTCACATCTTTACTGTTAATTTATCCACTTTTGCAATTTTCTCCAGAATTCAAATATGATATTTTGCTTACGGCTGCATTTTATGTTTTTCAGTGCCCAAATGGCCACACATTATGTTCTAACTGTAAGATCGAAGTCCATAATATCTGCCCAACCTGTCACTATGATCTCAAAAATATAAGATGTTTGGCTCTGGAGAAAGTGGCAGAATCTTTAGAGCTTCCTTGCAGATACCAGAGTCTAGGTTGTCATGAGATATTTCCTTACTTCAATAAACTTAAGCATGAGCAAAATTGCAGATTTCGTCCGTACAATTGTCCCTATGCTGGATCTGAGTGCTCTGTGATGGGTGATATTCCGAGTCTTGTTGCGCATCTCAAGCATGACCATAAGGTTGACATGCATGATGGATGCACCTTTAATCATCGATATGTCAAAGCAAATCCACATGAAGTTGAAAATGCCACATGGATGCTGACGGTAAGGTGTTTAATGAAAATTATATTATAATAGCTGGCCTGTTTTATGATTTGATGTAGTGTTTCTCCTGAGATAGCATTTTTGCATGTTCTTTTTGTTATTTAATGTGTATATGTGAGATTTGATTTTGTGTGCACACATGGCCATACTTTTTTCTTTTCGAAGAATAAAAAGAATAGAAAAGTAGTGTTGAGAATCCGAGTATCAGACAATCATTTTCTTACTCTTGTTTTTTGAGAAGCAGCACATCAAGTATCGCATCATGGATCACATGACTTACAAGTAGCCATGTGGTCATTTGATTTTTGAAGAATAATTCGAAATCATTGAATTTAGTTGCACTGTGGATATTTTCCTCATTGATTTGCATCAAGTAACTTTTTTTGTTTTCATGTCCAAGTGTATGTTCGTATGATCGTATGATCAGTTGCAAAATTAATTTTGAATGAATTTGCTTTTGTAGAACTAATTGTGGTTAAAATCAAGTTTCATGTTAAGAGCGTTTTATGTTTTTCCAAACTTCTTTCTTAAAAGAAAGTTTAGAGTAAAAACATTCTAAAAATTGTTACCCTATGATTAAAACCTCCACTTACATGTTGAAGTGTTTCACTCACAGGTTTTTAACAGTTTTGGAAGGCATTTCTGCTTGCACTTTGAGGCATTCCAGCTAGGTACAGCGCCAGTTTATATGGCCTTTTTACGGTTTATGGGTGATGACGACGAAGCGAAGAAATTCAGCTACAGCTTGGAAGTTGGCGCAAATGGCCGCAAACTTATATGGCAAGGAATTCCGAGGAGCATTCGTGACAGTCATAGAAAAGTTCGAGATAGTCAGGATGGACTCATAATTCAGCGAAACCTAGCCCTTTATTTTTCTGGTGGGGATAGACAGGAGTTGAAGTTGAGAATCACTGGTCGTATTTGGAGAGAAGATTCAATCTGAGAAATGTAAATATCATAAATTAGGGATGTCCTAGCAATTAACGATTGTTGATTTTGTAGCACTAGTGCTCAACTTATCTCTCCATAGATTCTCTTTCATTTTCACACGTTTTTTGTCCTAGACTTCACGGTTATTGGGCTATTAACAATTTGGCCTTTAGTTTTCTTTCTCTCTGTTTTTCTTTCTTTCTTTTTCTCATTTGTTTCTTTAAATTCCTGAAACAGAAGTATGTGTTTGAGTTTTGAATAATCGGAAATCAAACTTTAAACAATAATAAATTGAATATGCTGTATGATGCTAGCAGAATTCATGCAAGAAAGATTATGCTATCTAAAAAGTTTTTATTAATTTGTTTGTTAAATTAATCTAAAAATCAATCTCATGGGAAAGAATCAAGGAAGTACACAAATTCTATGTTTGTTATTGCTTGTTTTGTTAAATAATAGCTTTTTGAAAATGATAAAAGCATTCCTAAGGTGAAGAGAAGCCTTGCAAATTGATTTCCATGTATAGGTACTACTAGCAAAAGAGATATTTTGCAGTTATTGACATTTAGACCAAGGGACATTCTTAGAAGCAATGAACGTGGATTTCTCCTCTTATGACTAGAGGTTGAGTAGAAGATATGTATTAGATAATCATCATCACTCCAAGGAAGCTCAACCATTGGATAATAACAGCCCTCACAGATGATAATTTTACATAACAGCAGTTTTTTTTTTTTTTTTTTTTTTTTTTTTTTTTTTTAATTTTTACTGATAAGTTTGTAATTCTTTTCTATTTTGCTATTTTTTCTGTTTTCTTAGTTAGCTTCTTATAGATTATACCAATCTTGTATAAAGGCTATGAATTCAATCTTCAATACAAGTTTTTCCATTCTTCTCTCGAATACATCTTTTTCTGGTCTTGGTTCGTTGTGACAGAGAATGGATTCTGTTGCATGTAGAAGATGAACATCTCCTTCAACTAAGGCTTCATGCAGTGTGAATTTTGTTATGGTAACAGAGCTCACTGTTGTGCAGCTCCGATCGATTTTCTTCTATCTCTTCAGTTTTTCTTATCTTCATAGCATGGCGGCTGCTGACAGTCTCAATGGCACTTCCACCTCTTCTGCCATTGACATGTCTGATCCCTTTTATCTCTATCCAAATGAGCATCCAGGTAGCATTTTCATTCCTGTAACCTTGAAAGGTGATAACTACCATGCTTGGTCAAGGGTGGTCACCATGGCATTACGCATGAAGAACAAGCTAGGATTCATAGACGGTTCCGTTCGCCCACCTGACAGAGATGATCCAAAGTATGGTGCTTGGGACTGCTGCAACTCCACCGTCTGTTCTTGGATTCTTCATTCTCTTGGTCAAGAAGTCCTAGGCAGTATTCTTTGGATAGATACAACAATGGATATATGGAAGGATCTCAAAAACAGATATTGACAGGGTGACCTTTTTCGGATCACATAGCTTCAAGAAGAGATTTATGCTTACAAGCAAGGAGATCAGTCCATTACTTAGTACTTCACTCACCTTAAGGGTCTTTGGCAGGAATTCAACAATTTCAGACCAATTCCTTCTTGTACCTGCACAGTAAAATGTAATTGTGTTGTGATTCAAACATTTAAGAATTATAGGGAATTAGACTATGCGGACTGTGGTTAGATTCTTGAAGGGTTTAAATGATCAATACTCTCAAGTTCGTTCTCATATCTCGCTCATGAGGCCTCTTCTGGATATTGACGCTGTTTTTTGTTTGCTGTGTCAACAAGAGAGACAATTTTTATACCTGTCCAGGAACAGAAACTCACTGCAATCGGATTTTCCCGAAATCAAGTTTAATAAACATGACTTACCTTGTGATGTGTGTCACCTTGCTAAACAGAAACACATTTCTTTTCTTATAAGTAGTACCATGTTTGTTTCTGTCTTTGATTTAGTGCATATGGATATCTAGGGCCCCTTGTCTACTCCTTCTGTTCATGGACACAGAATTTTCCTCACCATTGTTGATGATAAAAGTAAACACACATGGATATATTTGATGAAACAGAAATATGAAGTTTGGCAACTTATTCCTCAATTCTATAACTATGTTAAAACTCAATTTTCTAAGAACATTAAAACCGTAAGAGCTGATAATGATAGTGAATTTTTAATGCATGATTTCTACACCTCTAGAGATATCCTACGTCAATGTAATTGTGTTGAAACTCCACAACAAAATGGTGTTGTAGAGAGAAAACATTATCATATATTGGCTATTTGCCGAGCTCTTATATTTTAAAGTGGTTTGCCTATCTCCTTATGGTGTTATGCTATGTCTCATGCTGTCTATCTTATGAACTGCATGCCTTCTAAAATTTTGCAATCCTTTTCAATTGTTACATGACAAATTGCCTGATATTTCTGATCTACGTGTGTTTGATTGCCTCTTATATACTTGTAGTCTGAAAAGAAACAGATTAAAATTAGATCCTCGGGCTAGGAAGTGTGTGTTTTTTTTTTGGGATATCAACATGGTTTCAAAGGATATATTGCATATGATATTAAAAATCATGAGATATTCGTCTTAAGAGATGTTTCTTTTTATGAAAAAAGTCTTTTCTTTTAAGTGTCCTATCTTGAACCAGACTGATATTAGACTTGACACAAATGTTGATAATACTAATTTGCAAAATCCTTGTTTTCTTGATAATTATCCTTTGTTAATAACTGCTCCTACTGATTTTACTATGGATGAAATTGAATCAGTTAATGAGAATGCTACTCAGGATATTTCAATTATAGAAGAGCAGCCTCCAAGTCATGTTCCTCAACAAGTAAGGCATTCCACTAGAGTAATTAAACCTCCACCTCATTTGAGTGACTATGTCTGCTCATTATTATTTACTAACAATCCTACTCAAGAAAACAAGGTAAAATATCTTTTATCTGATTATCTTGGCTACTCTAAATTATCTAATGCTCATAAACACTTTGTCTCCTCCATCTCTACCTCAATTGAGCCCAAAACTTACAAAGAGACTGCTACGTACTCAGCTTTGTTGGCAACAAGCCATGGATGTTGAGCTCAAGGCTCTCCAACAAAACAAAACCTGGGTGCTCATTGATTTGCCTAAAGGAAAACGTGCCATAGGCTCAAAGTGGGTTTTCAAAACAAAATTTAAGACTGATGGTAGTGTGGAGAAGCACAAAGCCCGCCTTGTGGCCAAAGGCTACACTCAAAGGGAGGGAATAGATTATGTTGAAACATTCAGCTCAGTTATTAAAATGACAACTGTGAGGCTTTTGCTTGCTATAGCTACGGCAAAAAACCGGCACATCCATCAATTGGATGTTGATTCTGCATTTTTAAATGATGATCTAAAGGAGGAGGTTTACATGAAACCTCTTGAGGGTCTTCTGCTTCCTTCCAAATCCAGTGTTTGCAGGCTTAAAAAGTCCATCAATGGACTTAATAGAGCAGCAGACAATGGAATCTGAAACTCACCCAAACTCTAAAACGGTTTGGTTTTGTTCAGTTCAAAGCTGGCTACTCTTTGTTCTTTAAAAACTGCAAACATGGTTTTATAGCTGTCTTCACTTATGTTGATGATTTGTTTATTGCAGGTGATGATCTAGGATCTATCCAATCATTCAAGAAGTCATTACACAAAGTATTCAGCACCAAGGACTTGGGAGAACTCAAATACTTTTAAGGATTTGAGATTGCCCGAAGTAAGATTGGAATTTCAATGAGCTAAAGGAAATATGCTTTGAATCTTTTGAAAGATGCTGGTCTTTTAGCAACTAAACTGAAAGAAACACCTATGGAGGTGGGACAGAAACTCAGGAAAGATCCAAAGAACGTCATCTCAGACATGACAAGTTATAGGAGAATGATTGGTCGCCTAATCTTCTTAACAAACACTAGGCCTGACATAGCCTTTGTGGTAGGCAGACAACCAGTTTCTCTCATGCCCCACCAAGGAACACTTTAATGCAGCAATTAGAGTTCTTAAGTACATCAAAGGATAGTTGCTGCTCACCAGGTACAACAATTCATATTGGGGATCATGCGTGGATTCTAGGAAGTCTATCTCAGGTTACTTGTATTTTTAGGAGACAACTTGATCTCTTAGAAGAGTAAGAAACAACCAACCGTTTCCAGAAGCTCATTAGAAGCAGAGTACATAGCTCTTGTTCAAGCTACATGCGAAATCTCAGAATCTGCTCTTCACATAGCTTCATGTCCTGTTTTTCATGAAAGGACCAAGCATATAGACTTGGATTACCAAGTTAAAGGGATCATCAAGTTAAAGTCAATAAGTTCAGGTGAACATATAGCATACATTTTAACCAAACTAGTTATAGCAGCAACCTTCAAATACTTGGTTTCTAAGCTGAGACTCCTCAACATATAAGTCTCCGCTTACGGGGGTATTAGATAATCATCATCACTCCAAGGAAGCTCAACCATTGGATAATAACAGCCCTCACGGATGATAACTTTAGATAACAATAGTTTTTTATTTTATTCTTTTTCTATTCTATTCTTTTTCTGTTTTTTAGTTAGCTTCTTATAGATAATACCAATCTTGTATAAAGACCTGTGAATTCAATCTTCAATACAAAAATTTCCATTCTTCTCTCGAATACATCATCTTCTTTTTCTTTTCTTGGTTCGTTGTGACAGAGAATGAATTCTGTTGCATGTAGAAGATAAACATCTCCTTCAACCAAGGCTTCAGGCAATGTGAATTATGTTAGTATTACGATATTCCCGTAATACATACTAACACCTTTAAGATTTTGACACGTGTCTTATAGGTTAAAAACTTTTATGAAATCTCACCAGTTACGCATAAAAGATGGGAGTATGTACTACGGTAATGCTGAAAATTTGTTCGTATGCCGGAGATCCCATAACATCCGCGCTTGAGAAGCTTTAGCTTTAATCATAAGAAGGCAATCGTATGTCAAAAATAAATTTGATATAGGAGGACTATGCGTGTGTTTGGCACAACTAGCTTATAGCTTATTTAGGAGTTTATAGCTTATTTAGGAGCTTATAGCTTATGAGTAAGTAGAGGTGTTTGGTAACAACTACCTTATAGCTTATATAAGCTATAAGCTAGCTTTCATAAGCTAGCTTATGAAAAGCTACTTCAAATAGCTTATAGCTTATGAAAAGTAACTTTCAATAATTTTTTCCTATTTTACCCTCTAATCATTTACTACATGTTTACTCTATCAAATAATTTATCACATGTAATTATTACTTGTCCTTTTAAGTCATTTAACAAATATAAGCTACTTAATAAGCTAATTTTACCAAACACCTCTACCCAATTATAAGTCACAAGTCATAAGCTATAAGTTACAAACTATAAATCATAAGCTACAAGTTATAAGTCATAAATCATAAGTTATAAGCTAATTTTACCAAACAGAATCTATGCCTTGATACTCTAACCGGAGACCACAAGTTAGGTCACAACCCATTATTCACCATTTTTTTTTATAGGCATTCACCTTCTCTTTTATGATTTCTAATTTAGTGATTGATTTTTTTTTTAAATAAATAATATAGTGAAGCATATAAATTTAGATAGGCAGAATTACTAGAGCAGCACCGTACAAGGAAACAATAACGTATACTTTTTATTAAGCAGGAAACAAATATAAAAGAAAAGAATAAATGAAATTTTAAAATAATTTGTAGACATAATCTATACGATAAGTAGTTTCAATCTTACGGTGGGTTTCGTGAAAAACATCTTCAACAAAAAATTATTAACCAGTGTAAGAGTTAGTATAAATTACACCGGTGTCATTTAATCCTTATATATATATATATATAAAATCATTTTTAATAGCCGTGGTTCATTACATGTACGAAAACCAAAGAAATGACATGTCATGTTATGCTAAATTCTTGGGTACATATTATGTTAATATTGCGCTAAATTCTAGCAAAAACAAGGACCTCTTGTATTGTTTTTTTGGCATTAGGTGTCAAATGAGAACAACTAAGAAACCATACATGAAGAGACATGAAGCATTAAAATAGAAAGGTAATGAGCGAAGGAGGTGCATCGTGGATGCACGTACATAACTAACCCTCCCTCTCATTATTAGTTTTGTTCATTGCCCTCCTCCTCCTGTAATTTTTTTCATCATCACCCCCAACCGACATTCCCGGCAAAACACACAAATCAATTTCTGCGTTTCTTTCTTCCTAAACGAATAATTGAACCAAAAAATTAATTTTACTCCATTCTGCTTCCTCTAATTTCTGCATTTTTCCTATAATTTTTCTTCAGTTCTTGTTTCATAATTCTCTTTTCGTAAACTCGATCGCACTCTCTGCCATATATACAGAACTATTGTTTTGCCGCGGTTCCTGGTTTGATCGGGTTACTATTGGTTACAGGTAATAATGTCTTTCATTTTCTTTTTTCTTCTTCTTTTATTTACTTGTTGGTTTTGAATTTTGAATTAATAATTAATGCATTGTTCCCAATCCAGATTGTTTTTATGCTAGGTTGATTTTGTCTCGTCGATGATGCCAAATTACATTTATAGTAATCCTGTAGTTTTGTCTCGTTTTCTTTTTTAATGTTTTATTGACAATGTTGAAAATTGCTTGGTTGTTGCTACTTGATATGTTTTCTCTTCAGTTAATTTTTAATTTTTTTCTGTTATCATTTTTTTTTAAAAAAAATATGTCTGGGTTTTGTCTTCTTTTCACTTTGTCTACAAACCAGTCGAGCATTATTGTATCACTCTTAGGATATTCGTTATCTTTGACAAGTGCTACTAGGTTATGGATTTGGATCCTCTTATATTTTTTTTAATGAAATTTACGGTTTGAATGACATTTATCTTTGAAAAAAAATCCAATGTGGTGGAAGATTATTGAGTGTGGAAGTATTTTTCAGGTGATTTGTTCGAAATTGATTATTGTGAATGGCTAATATTTGAGAGAGCAGAGCAAGAAGGATTAAGTAGTTGAAGTATGTTGTGCTGTGGAGGTGCAGAGGAGGAGAGCAGTGGTCCACCTGCAAACCAATACACTGCACCACCTCGAGGCGGTAGCACATACGGTGCAGGAGGAGGTAATAACATTTTGTTGTTAGTATCTGTTTGGATTAGCTTATTTTAAAGAAATAATCACTTATTTTCACAAACTCTGTAAGAGAGCTTTTAAAATTATTTCTTGAAACATAATCTTTCCCAAACAGGTCCAAGCTTATTTGATTCCTTTTTTCTTTCTGCATTTGGCCTGAACAACTTTGGTGTTGACTGTTGAGTGTTGTTTCTACTCTTTGCACCTCAAATACCATTTCATAAAAGCTAAAATATTTTAAGATTGCTTTTGTCTTTTCTTCCTTTATGTATTTTATATGTAAAAAGAAACCATACTACATTATTCATTCCTAGTTATTTCTTCACTAGAGAATCAATAAACACGTGTTAAGGAATGCAATGAACGTACTTATTTTCACCAAAATTGTTTTTAAACTCCTTTTATTACCCTTTTTCATATTCTCTATCTTCATTATTCCAATTTTTTAGTAGAAAAAAGAAAGAAACATTGTGTTTGTGAGTCTCACCTGATCATCATACCACAAACACATCGTTTCTTTCCCTCTTCAAGTGAAAAATTCCAGTACTTGGAGATGATCTCTACTACCTAATTATGTATTTTGCGAAATGACATGATACTGTAACATATTTTTGTCCACATGTCACACAGTAATAATTTACAGTAATGTGGTATGAATACAGGAAATGACAGAGGAGAGCCAAGAGGTAATGCTGTTAAGAGTGGTGCTCCACAGAAAGTGTTACCAATTGAGATACCAGCTATGCAATTGGATGAGTTAAATAGGTTAACAGACAATTTTGGTTCTAAGGCTTTTATTGGAGAAGGTTCATATGGAAGGGTTTACTATGCAAAACTGAGTGATGATACTGATGCTGCAATTAAAAAACTGGATACCAGTTCTTCTCCAGAACCTGACTCTGATTTTGCAGCTCAGGCAAGTTCATTTTAATTTTATTATTTTAGATTGAAAATCCATTGAAGCAATGTTATTAATTATATATTTGTGCCTCTATGGTTCTTGCAGTTATCAGTTGTTTCAAGACTGAAGCATGAAAACTTTGTTGAGTTGATTGGATATTGTCTAGAGGCAGACAACAAAATTTTGGTTTATCAATATGCAAGCCTTGGTTCTTTGCATGATGTATTACATGGTATGCCTCCTCATTTGTTTAAGCTTCCATTCAATATGACACATTAAAAAGTAAAATCAATAAGGTTAAATTAACTATTTGGTACTTATATATGTTTCTCTTTTTTATTTTAGTTCCTATACAAATTTTTTTTTTCTTTTAGTCCCTACACGTATCTCTGTTTGTTTTTTGATCCTAGTCATTTACCCACGGTTGGTCCCTATTCGAGCTGGCTCGTTGGGAGTTACTTTTTCAAAATAAAACAATGTGATATGGCTCTTAGGTTCGGAACCGAATACACATATAGGGCTAATACAAAAAACGAATACACATAAAGGGACTAATACGAAAAATGAATTCACTTATAAGGACTAAAAGGAATTATTAATACATGTATAAGGACGAAAAACATATGGCCAGTGCTGGCTATCGTTAACCGGGACGAAGAGTTAGTTGTCAAACGGATGATATGATCATATCAGAAGAAAAATCACAGAGACTAATTTATTTTTTTCTTTTATTATTGAGACTAAAACAAAGAAAGAGACAATTGTAGGGACCAAATAGTTAATTTAATCAATCGATAGTTACGATATTTTTTCCGCACACTATAGTTATAGTTTTAGTTTCCATTCATTGTCTGTTTGCAGTTATGAGAAGCTTAAACAAACGGACACAAAACTACTATTAGATTGAGGAAATATAGTTTGTTGATCTTGGTATGAAATAGGAACACTTTGACCTGTGTTATTGCAGGAAGGAAGGGTGTACAAGGAGCTGAACCAGGTCCAGTTTTAAGCTGGAGCCAGAGAGCGAAAATTGCATTTGGAGCAGCAAAAGGGCTTGAGTTTCTTCATGAAAAGGTTCAACCTTCCATAGTTCATCGCGATGTTAGATCAAGCAATGTCTTGTTGTTCAATGATTATGAGGCCAAGATTGCTGATTTCAGCTTGACAAATCAGTCTTCTGATACAGCAGCTAGGCTACATTCAACAAGAGTCTTGGGAACATTTGGTTATCATGCTCCAGAGTATGCCATTTTATTCTACCTTCCTCATTTTCAATTTCAGATCCAAATATGGTGGATTTTTGCTTAACTTGAAAAGAAATGATAGAATTGATATATAAACTAACGAGTAATCTACCATAACGGTCCCTAATTTTGTAGTTACAAGGTCTTTTTAGTCCCTAACTTTATAGAATGTATCCATGACTTTAAAGTATGTTGATTTTCAGAATATTCCAGCTTCCTATTCTAAATAATTTCATGTTAATGTAAGTTTCAATCTTGTTTTTAAGAATATTACTTTCTTCTTCAGGTATGCAATGACAGGACAGATAACTCAAAAGAGTGATGTTTATAGTTTTGGAGTTGTGCTCCTAGAACTCTTAACAGGAAGAAAACCAGTAGATCACACAATGCCTAAAGGGCAACAAAGTCTTGTAACTTGGGTATGTTTATCCCTCAATTGAATCATCCTTCTGTGGTTCAACTTCATGACCTTTAATTTTGACTTTAATTAATTTTATTTTTCCATCACAGTATACTCTTTTACTGATTTTTAAAAAAAATTATGTCAGGCAACTCCAAGGCTTAGTGAGGACAAAGTTAAACAATGTGTGGATCCTAAGTTAAACAATGAGTACCCACCAAAGGCTATTGCTAAGGTTTAATTTTCACCTTCATTCTTTCACTTAAAATGACTTCACTTAATATACACCAATATACTTTGTGAAAATTGCAAAAATTTCTCCTGATGTTTGCACACATTACAACAAGATTTAACATGTTTTCAAAATTACACTGATTTCTTATGGATCCGGTAATGTGTGCGCTTTTTAGGAAAGATCAGTGTAACAAAAAAAATCAAGGAATGCCGGTGTAATAAAAAAAATATGTTGGGGGAGATTAGTGTAATATGTGCAAACATGCTGAGTTATGCTATAATGTGCATAAACTTCAAGGGAGATTGCTATAATTTTCCCAATTTTGATGTTGTGATGTCAATTTTACTTTATATATATGTGTTGGATTGGAATCTTTTAACATTCATGAATCAATAACAAACATACGGATCTTGCGAAATTACTCCCTCTGGTCCTTATTATAAGGCATATTTTCGAAGATTTTGTGGTCCTTTTTATAAGGCATTGCATAAATCCCATAAAGTATTTATGGTTATTTTTCTTATTTGCCCCTATTAAATGCCTTAACTTTATTATATCAACCATTAAACACAATATTTAAGGAATGGTAAAATTGATATATCATCCCACTTTTTAAGAAAATTGATACAACCAACTATCTTTATTGGTATGCGTAATTTAGGTATTTATGCCTTATAATAAGGAACAGAGGGAGTATAATCTTCACTAATAAGAACGGATAAAAACACCTAGCGAAATTATAATCTTCGGGATAAAAAACACCGACATTTCTCTTTAGTATTCAATTGATGGCTTGCATCTTTGTAGTGATTTTGAACATTTTAAGAAACTTTTGTTCACCTCTTGACTTCTTTTTACTCTTTTAATTAATGGAATGGTAGAGACAAACTTCAATAGGCAGAGATATATACTTTTTTTATCATTTGCATTTCTATTTGTAATTCTCCCCATCAAACAATTAGATGCCATAAAACCCTTTTCTAATTAAGAGTCATGTCTCTTAAGTCAAATACTAAGTTGATGTCCTTTTACTTATCTATTTATTTATTAAATCACGTTTATTTGTCACACACTTAAGTTTCTTACATGTGAGTGATTAATTTTTATGGACATGTAGTTGGCAGCTGTTGCAGCACTTTGTGTTCAGTATGAAGCAGACTTCAGGCCAAACATGACGATTGTTGTCAAAGCTCTGCAACCACTTCTCAATGCAAAACCTGCTGGTCCTGAATCTAGTGCTTGAAATTGTGATCTCACACTAATTATGAGAAAGAATTAGATTTTTGTGCAGTTTGTAACACTGAAGAAGTTGATTTGGTTTCATTTACATAGATATATATATGCTATTCAGTTGGGAAAAAAAATGTTTGTAAGCATAATGCATGTTGGTGATTTGGCCTCTGAGAACCAAATGTAAGGGAAAAAAAAATTCAAAAACACTGTGTTAGTTGAAAATAAATAAATTTCTTGTCCTTGTCCTTTTGATTTAGTGTGTTAGTTTATGCTAGAAAATGACACTGATTGCTGCAATACAGGATAATTAATTATTTCAAACATTTTATTTTATTAGTTATTACTGTTCCTTATTCTAAAATATTACAACAATGATATATATATAGAAATTTCCATGGTCATTCTCACTAAGTTAATGTTATTTTTCCCCCAAATTGACTATTTATCTTAATTTATCTTTCAACTTCTCAAATTCTTAGGTTTTTTTTAGTAAAATACAAGGATAATTAATTTCATTAGAGTGGGCAAAATATAAAGAGATGCAATTTCTTGAGGTGATGGGTATATGTATCAACTATCCTTAAATTAATTCGCTTTATACCTCTATTTTTATTGAGCCGCCCGTTGTTGTTAACTAATATGTTAAAATCTCAGTGGGGCTTAGGCTCTCCCTTATGTGAAGCTTGTCAAGTTTAGCATGGATTAAACACAAGACGCACAAGATTTAATATGGTTTGACACCTCTTGCTTACATCCACGGAACCATCTCAACAAGACTTTCACTATCTTAATAAAGATTATAGTGATTACAAGTTTTCTGGACAAACAATTATAATCCTCCCTGAATAGTGTATCACCCTATAAATCCGAGTCCATCACTCAAAAGTTACAAGAAATGATAACACCCCAATCACAAGTGACCCCCTCCTCAACAAGAGGTGGTACATTTCTCTCCATTTGTGACCTTCTCCTTCACTTGAGGTGGTAACTCTTCTCTTCACAAATTTCTCTTTATATAGTGGTTGTAGATTACTTCTCACACAATTCCAAGAACATTAAAATAATTACACTTCTTCAAGATTAATGAATTAATCTCATACATGTATTCTCTCATCCATTAAACCACTCTCGTTCAATTTCTCACCCATTGAAGTACACCTTAAATAAATCTAGCAATTTGTCCATTCAATGTATCCGTCATTTGAAATTTATGATTGTTATCCCAATAATCCCTCCCTCAATTAGAATTTCCAAATCTCCACTTCTAACGTGACTTTTCATCCTTGGTGCTCCACTTAAGCAGCTAGCCTTCATTTAAGAGTATTTGATGGTGACACTACTTGTACCGCCGTCAATATCCATCAACGGGACAAGCTGCTTGACCTCCATTGCCAAGAAGACTTTCGACAGAAGGACCCCACACAGATCCACCACCTTTGAGTATGCGCTTCAATACTCGTCTGAGCCGGATCACAACCATCTGCTCTGGCACACCATACTAGTGCTCTTCCTCCAATGGTTAGAACCATAGCTCTGATGCCACTGTTGGGGAAAAATCCCTTGCACACACAAGCGCTAAGAACCCAAGATGAGACTATACATTCATACGCAAAGCATGGATAAAACACAGTGGAAGACGCATAAGATTTAACGTGGTTCGACATCTCTTGCCTACATCTACGGAACCATCTCAACAACGATTACACTGATTACAAGTTTTCTTGACAAACAAGTAAAACCCTCCTCAAATAGTGTACCTTACAAGCCCGAGTCCATCACTCAAAAGTTATAAGGAATGATAACACCTCACTCACAAGTGACCCCCTCCTCAACAAGAGGTGGTTCATTTCTCTCCATTTGTGACCTCCTCTTCCACTTGAGGTGGTAACGCTTCTCTCCATATAACCTCGTCCTCACTTGAGGTGGTAATTCTTTTCTTCACAAATCTCTCTTTATATAGTGGTTGCAGATGACTTCTCCAATAATTCCAAGAACATTGAAATAATCACACCTTTTCGAGATTCATGAATTAATCTCATGTATTCTCTCATTCATTGAATCATTCTCATTTAATTTCTCATCCATTGAATTACACTTTCAATGAATTTAGCAATTTATCCATTCAATGTATCCACCATTTAAAAATTATGATGGTTATCCCAACACAGCATGAGACTATCTTAGAGAGTTTGGGATTATGCAAAGATTATGGCTTCAGGAAGATTGAGTTACAAGCTGATTCGGCAACTGTGTTTCATGCTCTACAAGGTGATGCAGTTGGAACTGTTGCAGACAGAAGCCTTGTTTGAGCCATTAGGAAGCTGATTAGTTATGACTGGAGTATAAATATTGCACGTGTATAGGAAAACCAACAAGTGTGCTGATGTGTTGGCTTCTAGAGGACTTGTGCTTGATAATGATTCTTTTAGCTCCTTTAGAGTTGGGAGTTTTTGTTACGATGACGATGAAAATTCCACCTCAATTAGCCAATTATGAATATGATTAAGAAAGTGAATGTAAAAAGTATAATAATTTTTTTCTTACGAAATAACTTTTGATACCGAGTTAAGTCTATACACACGCATAGAAAATATATCTAATGAAAGAACCTCTTTTCATATGAAATGAGAGAAGTAAATTTAAGCCATATATATAACCATTCATAAATAGTCAAGATTGAATTAAAATATATATAAATATATATATATATATATTACACTTTATTTCAAAATAGTAAATAATTCTCTAAATGTTATAAAATAAATGTAAAGCAATAAGAAATAAGAGAGAAAAAAAAAGAGTGAGAGATTGTATTTCATTCACCTTATTGAATACAATAGAAGAGATTCGGGATAGAAGAGGAGAGTTACTCGTGTTGATAACGTATTATAAAATAAATGTAAAGTAAGTAAGGTACAAAAAAGAGAAGAAAATTTGGAGTCAAATTTGTAGTAATTACGTAAAAATTCATGCAGAGAATATGAGCCTTCTATTTACCCATTCATTCTAAGAACGAAAGATAAGGCTAACCACAAAAAACACAGAATCAGCAGGAATAAAAAAAACAGATAATAGAACTAGAGTTTAGTCGGAGTGACTTATGAAGTTTAGAATCAGTGAATGCTGATAAGATTAAAAAGGTCTATCAGCTAGTTAGTTTTGAATGTTTAATTATTTACTTTTCTATGTAAATACAATGTATCTTGATCTCATTATATGTGAGAGTAAAATAATAAAAATTCTTCTGTGTCAAAGCAAACACCGTACGGCTCCAAAGAATCTAATGAAGAAGGTCTTTAACCATTGGTGACCTTTCAAGGTTTTTTTTGTCCGTTTAATTATTTTTCATTTTTCTCTATACATGGTCTTCGGTCGGGGTTTTTTGTTCTTCTATTTGTGTTATAGTTTAAAAGTGTTGGTCTTGTGGGATTCTATGACTTGATTTGTAATTTCTACAAAATTCCGTTATATATTTAGTTGAATCTAAGGATTATACTGTTTGTTATACCAAATCATAGAGGAAAGAATTATTACTGAAAGATTGCTTATAGTATTTTCTTAGGCAATTGTTCATTTACTATGCAAAATAACTTGAACATTTATGTGTCCATTGTTGATAGTGAAAAATAATTCTTTGTCACTTCACAATAATTACAAAGGTTTTACTCTTCATAGGTATTACTCTTGTAGGAAGAACTGATAACTGAGAATAAATATTTTAGATCAAAGAGGTATTAGTCTTCATATGAATTATACACATTTTGGTACAAATATAATTTTAAATTTTAAAATTTGAGTTTTCTCAATTTTAATTATTTATCAAATATCAAATAACTTTTTATACCGGCAAAAGTGCATCCATGCGGGTTTGAGTCGAGGAGTTGCTATTTAAATTTTTACAAACATAGCAAGAAAAGTTATATAATAATAAATAGTAACATTTAAATGATATACCTAAAATGATTAAGAACTTTAAGGATCAATCCATTCCGCGTATAGCGTGAGTGCAGATCTAATAAGAAATAACAGAGAAGTAAATGAGAGATTGAATTTCATTTGAGGTATTGAATACAATAGATAAAAGTCTTATTTATAAGCATAAACAAAGCCATAAACAAACTTATTAAGAGTTCATCAATTAATACAAATCTAAGACGATAAACATGAAACTATACATTAAATCCTTATCTAATTAGTATACTTATAACTCCCTAAGAGATATGCACGTTCATTAGATAAATAAGACCAAATTAAAATATAACTTTATGATATTTAATTATGTTGTTTTAGCATAATTCTGAAATAATTTTTACTTTTAACTCTTTAAAGAGTAACATATAATCAATCATGTATAAAGAACAATTTAGATTTTTTTTTTAATGAAGACTAATCTAGGTAGACATAACTAGGGGTGACAAAGTGGGTCAGTCTGGCCTGTTTGGTCTGCAAAGCGCTTAGCCCGTTAAAAAATGGATTGGGTTGGGTTGCCAAGGTTTCACGAGCTCACTTTGCTAGCCTGGTCAACTGCTTTAAAAATTAGGCGGGCTGCGAGTTCGCCCGCCATACTAATTAAAAACAAAAAATTCTGGACTTATTTTTAGTTTTTGTTTTTTGCACCATGCAAATGACATTTGTTTTTTTCTAAGAAAATATAAAATATACCAGTTTTGTTTTTTAAGAAAATCTGGTGCTTTTTTGCTTTTTTATTTTTTATATTTTAAAAAAATGATTTCTTATTGTTTTTAATTAAACTATGGGCCTAAGTTTTTTTATGCTTTTTTGTTTGATTTGGACCATTTTTTTGTTAAGCCTTATCAATATTTTTTAAAGAACTCCAACTTCAAATCTCCAATCATTAACCTAAAACAACAAAAAAAGTAGCTCGACGGACCATCCCAACTTGCCACCTTTATAGCTCGTTAGGCTGACAGGTTAGGCGTGACGGGCCACATGAGTTGCCTTTTTAGCCCGATCTACCTATTTTTGGCAGGCCTAGTCTGTTTTGCCATCCGTAGATGTAACCCTACTAGCTCCTCCATGAATACTCCCAAGCCACAATTTAGCTAGCAACTCACACAGTTACTACCACTACCCCCACATCCTCATCCAACACTTGGCTCCTCCTCCACCGCCACTGGTACAGTTGCACTATGGATACTAGTTTCATGCCTAATATAGGGAATGCCCATTGGGGCATCTTAATGAGGAATTGTATTAGAAATGTAGTAGTTGGGTGGCACTCGTGCTTCTTGGCCTCTTCTCCTCTTATGGGGGAAATAATGATGTTAAGGGAAGCGCTCCTCTTTGTTGATAACCTGGGCGCCAAGCAAGTCAAGTTTGTTTCAGATTGCTAGGAACTCATACATGGTTGCAACATAGAAGTCCAAATCGGAGAGATCCAAACAATCATAGAGGACATCTTGGGGACGGCCTCCCACCTCTTGCACCACGAGTTCACCTTGGTTAGTAGGGAACAAAACAAAGCTGCACATGAAGTAACCTTCCTTGCAAGTCGTAACCAGCTTTCTCCTAATTGGGTCTTCGCCCCTCTGGCCTCTCTGTAGATAATTCTTAACGAGGAAGGGATGAGTGCATCTTCTGCGACACACCAAGTTACTAGAACCCATCCCTACTCTCCTGCCGCCTAAAGTGGTGCACCGCTCTCTTTTCAGTTAGTGGGAGTGGAAATCTATTCCACGCTAGGATCTTGTTTTTTAACTGCTTCTTAAGAGTATTTAAAATAGCTATCTGCTCTTTTTTGCGGTTATCCTAGGCTTTGTTTTTTTGTAGTCGTGGATTAAGTGCCTGCCTTGAACGAATATATCAATTTTTTGACAAAAAAAAAGAAGACATTGGCCTTCAGATTTGCTAATGGTCATAGAAAATGAGACAACAATAAGAACTTGTCTTTTATGAAACTTTCTGAGTGGAGTTTTATTACAAAGAAACAGATAGGAGCGGAGCCAGAAAAAATATTTTGAAGGGGCCGGTACTCAAAACTATAAAATGTAACTACCTGAAATTATAATTCTTAATATGTACTTGAAGTTAGTAAAAACTGAAATAAAAGCAAATAAATGTGAAGGGACCCACACATTGAATTATAAAACAAAATGCTCCAACAAAACATAAAACAAATGAAATAAAAACGATCACCGAAAGATTGCACAAAAGAAAGTAAGTTACTAAAAAAGAAAGAATTGGGAAAGTATAAGAAGTACATGAGTTACTTCAACCCACTTTCTAAGCACAACATACTAATATAAAAAAGAGGGTTATTCACCCAATCCAAATACATAAGTACATAACCACATCCAATGGCTTATGCAAGGATACCCACTTTCAAATAACAATTCAAATAAATAAGATAGTTGAAAATTTAGATAATTATATTTAGAGCGTCCCTAAAATCATTTAACAAACTGAAAAAATAAATTTGGATTCCCTGTAGTTAAAAACTAATTGCAAAATCACTATCATTGGTGGTTTTATTTATTCTTAACAAACAATTATAAAGTTCATTTTTAATTTTGTAACCATTAAATTAGGGCTACGTCATATACAGCTGCATTTGCAGATATCAAAGACTTGCATCCACAAAAAATAATTTTCTATGCATATAACTCGACTTTACTTGTCTATTTACACTGCATCATTTTATGCACAATTTGATTATGCATAAATCAATTTAAATAATATTATAATACACTCCTATATGATATTTTTTCTTATTATCAACAATATTTACTTAATTATGAAATGTTTATTACTTATTAACTTTTGCAACAAACTTACATAATGCATTGAATCTAATTAATAGGTGTTTACTAATCTACATATTGTTGTTGAATAAGAAAGTCTTGCCAAATCATTTTTAAAATAGGCTTATTTTTGGCAGATTATCTTTTAGTATGGTTCGTGCAATGTGTTATGGACGAAATCCCGCCATAGGAGTACTATGGGTATTCGTGATAGAAGGCATTCCGTGGATCACCAAAGACATTAGAAGGGATCCCGCTGACAGAAGGATCCTGCTTAATGAGAGATGCCAACTCCAACGGGAAAGGTGATCCCGTCCCAAATTAGAGCATCCCGCAAGGGTGACTCTTGCAATTCTCACCTAACCAGCTGTCCAGACAGAAGGTACAAAGGGAGCACACGGTGGCCTTGCAATTCTCACCTAACCCTATATTAACTACTTACCATCTTTCTCACAAGCTAACTTGGGCGTCGAAGTGGCCTTGCAGGTGCCCCTCCCCTCCGTCTACAGTGGTCTTCCATCCACGTGATCATGGGTTTGATCCTTGCAGACGACGCCAATATTCTGATCCTGCCCGCTGGGATGGGCCAAGATGGAATTGCTGGTTATTTCGGTTACAAGCTCAACACCCTCCGATGATGGGAAGCCACGACTGTACCTTGCACCGGGTCATCCATTAAGATATGCACCTTGACTTGACTCTCTCCCAAGGCGGAAGCTGTCATACCCCTAGTAAATCACGTAGCAACGGTTTAGAATGGAGCTGTGATGATCTCGGGATTCAGGGGGCGTTTTGCTATGAAGATAAGGAAGCCTGAGCAGCAACAAGGAAAATGACGGTGTTGGAACAAGATTGGAGGTAATCCCTATGCCCCACATTGAACCAATAGTGTATCCTGTGGCCACGGGGGGAGAAGCCACCAGTGTGGAAGCCGCTGGAGCCTTAGTTTCTTGGAAGCACGACTGTGACCTTCTCTCTCTTTCCTTTTCTTCTTGGCATCCCCCTCGACAGTTTTCAATTGTTTCCAATTCACGAGATGTTCTCAGAGAGCACCCATTATTTTCGCTGCAACTAAAAAAGAATTTAAGATCAACACAGAAGAAAGCGACCAATACAAAAGTAAGGGACAAACAAAATTAATACCCTTAAATGAGGCACGATCATCTTGGGGGCCTCAAACACAATCTTGCAAGAAATATCGTTATGCTCTTTGGCAAGGTTGATTATGGTATCTCGAGTCGCTACTTGTTCCTGGGTTAGAAAAGCGTCAGGGATCGAATCCTCTTTAAAATTCCCTTTCTTGTAAGCCCTATGATCCCAGGAGAATGGGAACAAGAAATGATCTTGATCATCTCGCCAACAATGAGTTATGCGAGACCCAGGTTTGGGTATCACCTTGAAATAAGAACTCTTCCATGACCAATTCACTTTGTCTTCCATGGGACAAAACTAGAGGAAATTTGACGAAGCGAAACCAGACCCCATTACACGAATATGGCCGGAAAAGTTTCCCAAACACCTCACTAGTTTCTTTGAGTGAAAAGGCCCAACAAAAGATCTCGAAGGCAGGAATAAAGCCCCAGCTATTGGGTGAAGCTGAGAGGGGGCAACATGAAAATAATCTAAAATATCCGATTGACACGGGGAAAAAGGAAGCCACACTTCAAACCATCGAAAGTGCTGGTCATACATCATCATGAACTCGTCGATACCCGTTTGAGGAGCAGAGCAAACCCGTTCCTTAGGATCGGCCAAATGAATACAGTACAGATCATCTCACTCAACTATAGCCCCTGGAGAAATACAGATGTTTTTCCTTAAAGCAATTAGATGTTCATCAGTAGTGAAACGAGAAGTACGAGATAACACATCCTCCTCCGCCCAAAGCAAATTATCAATATTCTCGACATCCTAAAATTTTTCATAACGGGATGCAACCGTGGCCGCGAAAACAGAAGGGGTGGCATCATCAAAATCGGGAGGAGCACTAGTGGCCTCTGTTGGAAGATGGCCTATATCGGAGGGGACATTATCCGTATCAGTGACATCACCTAGAGCATTACTTATATCCCTGCCACTCTTGTTTGAATTACTCATTTCGAGACAAGAATTACGAGACGATATGCTGAAATATTGGCTAAAGAACTGGAATTGGATTCGAGTTAGGGAGACGATTCCGCAACGGAATTCGAGCTTAATGTCGGAGATAAAACCTTGCCCGTGCAAATCGAATGTACGCGTGAAGAGGCGGGATGAGAAGAAGAAGCAATATCCGATTTAGATCTTCCCGTGCCGTGTGAGGAAGAAGCTCCACTGCCTAAAAAGTGTTCCTGGTGATAAGCGGAGTAATCCATATAAACACCATCAACATCATCGCCATGAAACCAATAGTAATAGGAAAAAGGGCGTTAGACCCGAGAACCTCCTCGTTGGCGATAGGATCCTACCTAGCCACGAGATCATAACCTTTCACCAGCAAGTCGCGATCCTCTACCACCACGACGTGTCACGCGCCTTCTGTGAGAGTTTCGGGCTCTGGAAGGAGCACGATGGCGCGGTGGTGGCGAAGGGGGCAAAGGGCTAGAAGCTACGATGGCCAGAGGAGAAGGTTGTTCTCCTTCTGGAAATGCGGGTTTTAAGCGAATACGAGACATGAGCTCATCAAAAGTTGTGGCCCCAAAAGAGGAAGATAGGGATGAACCAGAAGAAAGAGCCACGGTTGGAGATCCCATGGATGATCTTATGGTAAAATGCATAAATTGAAAAAAAAAACAGAGAAAGGGGGAGAGAAATACTTGGGCTAAAGGAAAAACGAAGAACAGAGGAGGAAATGGCAAGGAAAACTCGAGGAAGAAAATCTTCTAACTCTCAGCAATTGCAAGTGTGATGAAGAAGGAAGCAAAGATGGTAAAGTGAAAGTGAAACTAGAGAAGGTGAAAAGACGGCGTAAAAAAAAAGAGATGTTGAATTGGGCCAAAAAATGAAATTAAAAAAAAGCCCAAAAAACTCCCATGATTAGACATTGAAACATCACTATTTGGAAAAAAACAGCAGAAATGGTACACTTGGAGGGACGCGCACTTCACAATTGAGCAAAACTTAACCGCCAAAATTAGAACGTCATAATAAACGGAATGGAAGAAGAATTCTTGAAGTCAGCAAGCCACGAAGTGGCTTACCAACTTCAAGGGGGCCAACTGTTATGGACGGAATCCTGCCATAAGGGTGGGTATTTGTGATAGAAGGCATCCCACGGATCACCATAGGCATTAGAAGGGATCCCGTCGACAAAAGGATCCCGCTTAAAGAGAGATGACAACTCTAACGGGAAAGGTGATCTTGTCGCAAATTAGAGCATCTCGCAAGGGTGACTCTTGTAATTCTCACTTAACCAATTGTCCAAACATAAGGTACAAAAAGAGCACATGCCTTATAGTTTTGTCTCCTCTTCCATATGGAGGTCGTTTTCTAAGGATTTGGGCTTGAGCCCAAATCAGCTAATTCTGTCCATCATTCTAAAAAAACTTAGTCTTACTATAAAAGGTAGAAAAGACAACATACAAAAGGTAACACATATCACCCCATATTAACTATTCACCATCTTTCTCACAAACTAACTTGGGCGTCGGAGTGGCCTTGCAGGTACCTCTCCCCTTCGTCTACGGTGGTCTTCGATCCAAGAGCTTGCAACTAGAATAACCAACAATTCCATCTTAGCCCATCCCAGCGGACAGGACCAGAACACAATGTAAATGTAAAAATTGTTTTGTTTGGATATACAAATCTAACTTTGACTATCTCATATGTAGTTAATCTCACTTTGTTTGGTAAAAAAAGTAATCTTGTTGTATTATATTATATTACGGTTCAACCAAACAAAAATATTATTGTTCACCATAAAAAAATTATTAGTTATTTTTTAGTAACAATGATTAATTATAATCTCATTTACTTATATTCATATGATTTGTATAACTAATTAATTCGATTATTATTACCTAGCAGGTTTGTTTAAAGGCTAGTAAAATGTTGTTTTTTTGTGTAAATAAAGTGAAATTTTAATAGCATGTTTGTATAGCCGTTTCCTCTAAACGGACTGCAAATGTGTAATTATATTACTTTGACGTTTAGCGCATAAAAATATGAAATTGAGAGTTTCGATACATTAAAATTTATGCTTAACGCCGTAATAAACCTAAACTAATTAGCACCTTTTCCACTTAAATTCATGTGAGTGGAGTTTGTCTTATTATAAAAAATACTGTATTATTATTTTTATTAGTTGATATTATTATTATAATTATTATTATTATTTATTGGTTAGGGGCTAAATCCATCCATGTTTCTAGTAACAACAATGGGCTTTGTTTCCTTTTAAGTTTTAACCGCGCCATATAAAGCGAGCAAAGAGCATTGCCATTAACATTACCAATACAAATACACCAAAATACCAAATCCTTCTCTCCCTCATTTTCTCCACAAATATATTCACACACGCAGTCGCACACACCTCCAGATCTCATCGTCTCCGTTTTCATCCTCATCGACCAAAAACCCCTAACCTTTCTTCAATTCTCGCTCGCACCTCTTCGATCGTTATTTCAGCCAACCTTTCCTTCTGTTTCAATCTGAAGCGATAAAATTTCGATCTATCTGCTATTGCCGCTTTCATTTTATTGATTTTTGCCTGTCTTTTTTCTAATTCGATTGATACGAAATTCTAGAATCGGTTAAATTTGTAATGAACGGTGGAAGCGTTTGTGAATGAATCTCGCAGTGTTTGAAAATGCCAGGATTAGCGCAAAGGAATGAACAATTCACTAATGGCTCATCTACGCCGCCCTGTTCGATTTCTCCCAATGGATTCTGGTCTAAGAATTGTGACGTCGTCAGCTACAATCAGCTCCAGAAGGTACTGGATTCTTTTTCTTTCCGTATTGGTTTTCCGATTGCCGCTGGATCACTGTTTCGTGTTGATTATCATTTTGCTAATAGTGATGCTTTATTTTGCTTTGGATTGGATCTTGAAACAATTTTTTATCCTTTCGTGCGGTTTGGATTTATCATTTAAGTATTTTATTGACTGATACATGCCATTCAGTTTACTCTTTGTATTTTGTCATCAGTGCCTGGTAAGGGCTATGAATTGTGAAACCTTAAAACCTAGTGTTACATGTGGATTTTAATATTTCTTTATTTCTTCAAAATTGCCTGTGGAGCAATATTTACTACTCTTGTAAGCTTTGCCTAGCTCAAGGTTGGATTATGATACTTTGATTAATTTCCTAGCTGAGGCAATAAATTTTCAAAATGGAAGATGCAGACTAATTGCGGCGCGAGTGTTGGATACGAGTTGGTGTCAGATACTTGTCAGGCACTATTAATCGTGAGCATTGACACGTTTCGGTGTTCGATACTTGGCAGAGACTATTAATTATACTGAGCTTATATGCTATGGTTTTTCACTTATCTTTATTTATGTTTTTAATCACTTGTACCAGTACAGATGGGTCACCATAATAATGGGATCGTAATATTATTTCATTGTGTCCACTATGAAATTTTGATTTTTGAAGCCTTGGTGTCTCTTTTTGAAACTTGAAATTTTAGAGTGAAGGGGTAGTGTCCCAGATGAAGGCAAGGAAAGCCGAGGCTCAAAAAACATTTACAAGGGACTTGTGTTTTTCTCACCTTAAGGGGATTAGTGGGGCTTGAACCTACGATATGTTAGATGCAAGACCTTGTCATGCTCCACTCGACCAACCCCTTGGGGTTAAACTATAGCATCTCTTCTCTATTTTAATTTTGGATTTGTTTGGGAAAATTTGTATTATGTTTAAATGTTATACCCTTGCTATCTGTTGTCCCGTCCTATGAGATTAAACATTTTCTGTATTTGCTTGTTTATTTCGTATCACATTTGTATTCCTGTTGTATCATCTTGTATTAACTATATGGTTTATACTCTTGCTAGTCACTATGTTTCGTCTTGCCATATAATTTTAAAGTTTACCTTATTTGCATGTTTATTTCGTATCATGTTTGTATCTTTGTAGTATCTATGCTTGATAGCTTACCTTTGATTGTGCGAAACTGTCAAATTATGGGAATATAGGGGGGAGAATAGAAAAGAGTGTCCATTGGAATCGATACTATGTCACAGAGATTCAGTTTTGACCTCCTGACAAAATTGCAACTTATGACATGCATACCTTGTCTCTTATTGGGTGTTTTACATTCTTGCGATGCAGTTCTGGAGTGAGCTGCCTCCGAAAGCTCGGCAAGAACTCTTGAGAATTGACAAACAATCCCTTTTTGAGCAAGCTCGTAAAAATATGTACTGCTCCAGGTGCAACGGGTTGCTTCTTGAAGGTTTTTTGCAGATTGTTATGTATGGGAAATCATTGCAACAGGAAGGTGTGGGCACTCGCTTCCCTTGCAACAAATCTGGAAGTTTGAAAAAACAAAATAATGGTGGATCGAGCATTATCGACGGGTGTGAAGATGAAATTCAAGATCCATCTGTGCATCCTTGGGGAGGTCTGACCACATCACGTGATGGTTCATTAACCCTCATGAACTGCTACTTATATTCAAAGTCTTTGAAAGGGCTGCAAATTGTAAGTGCTGCTTATTTATGTTTGATTCTCAAGTGATTCTTTACCCTGTTTGGTAGCTAAACTTTTGCTTACATAGGTCTTTGATGGGGCACGTGCAAGGGAGCGGGAACGAGAGCTGCTTTATCCAGATGCCTGTGGTGGGGGAGGCCGTGGTTGGATAAGCCAAGGAATAGTCAGTTATGGCAGAGGACATGGTACAAGAGAAACATGTGCCCTGCACACCGCCAGACTTTCATGTGATACACTGGTGGATTTCTGGTCAGCACTGGGAGAGGATACTCGGCTTTCTCTTCTAAGGATGAAGGAAGAGGATTTTATCGAGAGACTTATGTACAGGTGTCTATCTATTTCTATATTCCTTACACTATGTTATGCCTTAGATAAGTGAAGATTATTATTTGTGGAATAGCAATATAAGTTCTTTACTATAATCAGCTATACGTTATACAGATTTACTGAGAATATGTGACATGGCTCTGAGGGGTTTAATATCCTGGATAGAGCCATATTTGTTGGGGTTCTAGTTATCTAATTTGCTCCCTTAAAGAGTCAGCTGGAAACAGGAGAAAAAATAAAATATTTTGGGTATTTGATAATCTTACCATTCATATGCAAGTGATTTGTAATGACTGGCTGTTTAGTTGGATTCTATGACAAATGAGCTGCTCGTTTGTTGCTAAAAAGATGAGCAGAGAACTCTGTCATAATTCACAGGCATTGAGTTAAAATTTGGTTACCAACATACTCTAGATGCAACTAATGAAGATTAAATAATGCTATGTTAATGAAAATGTTTGTATTACATAATTATGTCAGATAATGGAAATATTGTAGTGATTTATAGATTTTCAAGTTTTAAAACTAAATCATGATCAAGGATAGACTGTGTAGGGGAGAGAGCCTACTGACACTTGATTAACCAAGGGGAGGGGTGGATCTGTAAATTGTACTCCTTGGCTGAGCCCATCTGATATTGAAGGTTTTGTCCTGATTCTTGCTTAGGATAGTTTATTGCATGATAAAAAGCATTATCCAAAACAATTGTTGTTCATGCTAAATTTATGCTTTTAATTTAAAATCCTGGAGAAGGAGTATTATTCAGAATGTAGTGATACAGCTTTCATTGACGACAAAGTGCAAGGTTTAGGCAAATGAAGGATAGGGACTGTGAACTGGATGGATAAATGAGTGATTTAGATAAAAAAAGGACGAGTTTGTTGGAGACAAGTAGATAGTTAAGAATTTGTGGACTGTAGACATGAACAATTAGATAAGAAAGAATTATGTTGTATAAAGGTTGATATCATCCAACTATTGGGAAGATAAATTGACAGAAGCTGTTTTAAGGATTGAACCTTGCAGCATTTTCTACTCAGATGATGAGTCTTGACTTTCAGTGAGGTTTTAAGTGATAATTTGGTTGCCTCACTAATGTTCAATACTCCAATTACCTTTCTGTAAGGACCTGGTGATCTTCTTTGTAAGAGTTGATGAAAGGTAAAGCAGTCAAGTAAGCATGACGAAATTCTTAATTAATGGAACATGAGTTGCATCCAACATGTTGGTTTGGTGGCCAAGAAGTGACACTTTAAGTAACAGTTCCTTGGTTTGAGTGCACTTTCACCTATAAAAAAAATGGAACATGAGTTAAGACAAACAAAGAAACAGAAAAAGAATTTAATTAACAACCTATTAAATATAAATTTTTTGAGGAGAGTGGTGGACAAGGTTTCTGCACTTTCAGAGTGATTTTTACATAGGCAACTTGGTAGATTAGAATATTTACTTTCTTTTTATCATCTATCTGATATAAGTAGGAAAATCTTGTTATAGATTTACTGCTGTATTTGATTTTTGAATGCTATTTAGTATTGCCTGTTTAGTCAATGTTTTCAGTTAGTGATTTTGTCTCTGGAGTTACATGATCTGTCAGCAAAAGATAGTAAGTGAAACCTTTTGCTCTACACTGTTTGTTAAAAATTTCTGACATTGCTCTACACTGTTTAGTCACAGAACTTGCTGTGGGTCTTTTATTAGACTAGCCACTAGAGAAATGAAGTTAATTTTATTCTTTAGATGCTCATTTAGATAGATAAAAAGGCCCACTCCTTCATTTCCATTTCTTGCATAAATTAGTATGCTTCGTCATCAGTTGACTCTAGGTGTGGAACTTTGGTTCAATGCAGTATTGTGGTATCCGTTAAGATTGCTCTTGCACTACACACACATATCTATATAGTCATATACGTTTCTGTATGGCTTTCAAGGATGTTTCTATGCCCTAGGTTTTGCTGTAAATATATATAAAAGTGACTAGGAATGGGTTAGTGGTGGGGGGATTGGGTATTTACAGTCATAGTTTCTATGCTCATTGTCATCACTGTACCAAATTAAAAGATGTTCTGATTCTTATGTTTTTGCTAATAAGATACCATTTTATCTTCAGGTTTGATAGCAAGAGATTTTGCAGAGACTGTAGAAGAAATGTTATTCGAGAATTCAAGGAACTAAAAGAACTAAAGCGCATGCGCAGAGAACCTCGTTGCACCAGCTGGTTTTGTGTTGCTGACTCGGCCTTTCAGTATGAGGTGTGTCTTTTGTATTTATATCATGTACAATCTGTTATGATTGACGCTTTAGCTGAAGAGCCTACTGGGTATCATTCTTATAAGATGTTTTATCAAGCTACCATTGACAACTGGAGTAGATGTTCTTCCTAAATACTGTTATCCATTTGATTTTATCAGGTATCTGATGACTCAGTTCAAGCTGATTGGCGTCAGACATTCGCGGATACTTCAGGAACCTATCATCACTTTGAGTGGGCTGTGGGAACAACTGAAGGAAAATCTGACATTTTGGAATTTGAAAATGTTGGATTGAATGAATGTGTTAAAGCTAGTGGCCTGAATCTTGGTGGTTTGAGTGCATGTTTCATCACCCTCCGAGCTTGGAGATTAGATGGACGCTGCTCTGAACTTTCTGTTAAAGCTCATTCATTGAAGGGTCAACAGTGTGTCCATTGCAGGTTAATTGTGGGAGATGGTTATGTAACAATCACAAAAGGGGAAAGTATCAGAAGATTCTTTGAGCATGCTGAAGAGGCAGAGGAAGAAGAGGTAATCCATGTTTTACTAAAGAATTAAACTCCCTTGCTAATTATCTATAATTCATCACTTTGATAGTTATTTATGAGGAATTTGTCAAAGAAGTTACATATTTTAAATGTATACTTTTAGGATGATGATACAATTGATAAAGATGGAAATGAACTTGATGGAGAATGCTCCCGGCCCCAAAAGCATGCAAAAAGCCCTGAACTAGCTCGAGAATTTCTGCTGGATGCTGCCACTGTTATTTTTAAAGAGCAGGCAAGTTTAGTATTAAAATGATTTTCCCGTGCCTGTCTGTTTTGTTCAATTGCTGACTGTGTGTTATCCTTTCAGGTTGAAAAGGCTTTCAGAGAAGGAACAGCACGCCAGAATGCACACAGTATATTTGTTTGTCTTGCGCTAAAACTGCTGGAGGAACGAGTGCATGTAGCATGCAAAGAAATCATTACATTAGAAAAGCAGGTCTTAGTTACTATGCTTTTTTTTGGGGGGGTGGGGGTGGGGGAATTCCTGGGAAAATCTGAAAAAGATAAATCATTGTTTCTAAATTTTGAAATTACACTTCTTAATTCCTAAATGTATGATTTTGTGTACAGATGAAGCTTCTTGAAGAAGAAGAAAAGGAAAAACGTGAAGAAGAAGAGCGCAAGGAGAGAAGAAGGACAAAGGAAAGGGAGAAAAAACTTCGGAGAAAGGAAAGGCTAAAAGGAAAAGAGAAAGATAAAGAAAAAAGGTGTTCTGAATCAAATGATGTTCTTGATTCTCCTGAGATCTCAAAGGAAGAATTGTCTGCAGTTGCTGATATGGAGCAAAATAATCCTACTAGCGGTGCAAATTCAGTTGTTGAAACAGATGAGGGTAATCTGTTGAGGGATGATTCTCGTAATCTCCAAGATGAAGAGTTCTCAAGTGAGTATAGTACTTTGAGAACACGAGACCACTCTTATGGTGATTGTGATGAAGAATTTTCCAATACAAAAGATGAGACAGGTCAGTCTACAGTTGAACAATCAGTGCTTTCTCATCGAAGACAAAGATGCAAGAAAGACTTTCAACTGGATTTGCCTATGAAGTGGCCAGACAGACGCCGATATACAGTTGTTTCAGAAAATGGTGTGTCAGTTGGTAGATCTGAGCTAAGACATTATGGAGAGAGTCTTGTAGCATCATCCAGGGTTATCAATGGGTTGAATAGGCAATCAAGAATAAATGTTCCAACAAAACCCAATGGTCGAAGTGTTGGTCCTAAGTATAACGAGAAGTTCTATTCCAAGACAAGGGTTGAACAACATTCCCCTATAAATAGAGTTTGTCGGGAAATAAAGCCTGCCAGTCAGTCTGAATCTGCAGGTGATGCATCGAAGCAGTTTTATCGTGGTATTAAGTATAATCAAGACTATATGCATGAGAGTAATGGAAGACCTAAAAGCAAAATCATCTCAGGGAACTATCCTGGCAGGGAATTGTTTCAACCAAAGAAAGTGTGGGAGCCTATGGAACCCCAGAAGAAGTATCCTCGTAGTAATTCAGACTCCGATGTTATTTTGAGGTCCAAAAAAGTTCTAGGTGCCCAGTCTGATCGTATCAGGTCATCCATTGGGGAAGCTGTTGATTCAGGTGAAAATGATTATGAGCACTGTAATTCAAAGAGTTATAGTGGAACGGATGAAGGCTGTCAAAATGACTGTCATGTGGAAGCTGAAGGTTCTTGTAGCTCTACGGATATTGCTTCTGAGGAACCCGAAATAGGTCCAACTGTAGGTCCTTGTTTGAATAATTCTTCTGATCCTATTCATAGTGGCACTTCTAGTTCGGATAACTGCTCATCGTGCCTAAGTGAGGGTGATAATAATACAACTTCATCAAACCGTGAAAATCCAGAATCCTCAACTGCATCAGATTCAGAGGATGTCAGCCAACAATCTGAAATAAGAGATAATTCACCTTGCATGGACAATGTCTTGTCTTTTTCTCATGAAGTTGCCATGGAGAAAAACCAGAAAGTAAATTGTGAGGGTTTGGCAAGTTCAAGTTCACGTATTAGCCCATCCTTGGACAGTACAAGAAGTGAGGCATTGGGGAATCTTGTGTTGGAAATCTCCCAAAATTTTGATAATGGCTTTTCTGCTGCTAACATGTGCTCTCAACCTCAAAGTATGCTTCCTCCGGTGTCGAACCAAAATATACAATTTCCAGTTTTCCAAGCTCCTTCAGCAATGGGTTATTTCCATCAAAATCCAGTTTCATGGCCAGCAGCTCCAACTAATGGGTTGGTGCCTTTCCCACACCCAAATCACTATCTCTATGCTGGCCCTCTTGGATATGGCTTAAATGAGGACCCACGCATCTGCTTGCAGTATGGTGCCTTGCAGCAACCAACGCCATTATTTAACCCTGCTGTTCCAGTCTATCAGCCAGTTGCCAGACCTAAAGTCTTAAATGCAGAGGAACGGACTCGAGTTTCCAAGCCAGCTTCCTTGCAAGAGCATCTTAGGGGATCTATTGCAGAAAGGGCTGTTCCAGTTGTAGCTGATGCCAAAAACCCAGCACTGAATGGAGAAGTTAGACATGATGACTCTACCAAGTATCACGGGAACAACAGTGACTTTTCCCTGTTCCATTTTGGTGGGCCTGTAGCTCTTTCAACAAGCTGTAAATCGATTCTTGCGTCTTCAAATGGTGGTACGGATAGTGATGTAAGCTCAAAAAGTTCAGCTGATCCTGAGAAAGTCCATACATGCAATAAAAAAGAGACTACCACCATGGAGGAATACAACTTGTTTGCGGCGAGTAATAACTTAAGGTTTTCAATTTTCTAAAATGATAAAGTGAAAAGTATAAGGTGGCTGTTGTGAACCCAGTCCCTGTCTTAGTATATGGTAAAGGAGGTTTGAGTACTTTGTAATTCCTTAAACAATAAGCTTCCTTTACCAATTTCCAGTTTTAGCCTATAGCTTGATTAGTCAATTGTTTGCGCAATTTGTCTCTTTATTTTCTTCTTTGTTGTAGAGAAAGATTGAGAGTGTTGGCATTTTGAAGGTTTTTCTTCTTTTTTTGGTGTGTGATTGAGGTCAAAATCACCCCAAAGTTTCAATGAAGCGTTTGTTCTTCGCAATTCTTTTGTTCATGTCGAAACTAAAACAATACTCATAATGAAAGCTGTATTGGAATTTTTGAGTGGACAATATCATTATGACTGATGAAGTGTTTGCTTGACTCAGGTTGATTGATGATTACCAGCAATTGAATTCAAATATATATAATTTCATGTGTGATTTTGTCAGGTAGAGATGCATGATTTTTTTGTTTGTTTTGCCAGTTTTATGAAATCCAACATGAAGATTTTATGTTTCATACAGGGTGTTCAATGCAATTTTTTTGAAAATCAGATTTGTCATTTAACAGATAACGGCACTAATTCAAAGTTCAAGGCACTGGTTCAAAGTTTAATGACTAGACAGTTGTTTAATCGATAATAAAATATCATATTTTTTACTTGTGAATATTGTTCATAAATGTTATTTTATATTTAAAATTTATTATAAATCATCCTAAGTTTTTAATAATGAGTTCAGTCAAATATGTTTAAAAGATAAACAATTTTTATTTTTTTTGTTTGTTGTTGTACTACTAACCTCCTCAATAGCTTTTATAGTATATCTTATGAATAAGGCTTAATTGTATATTTTATCTTTATAATTTGTCAATTGTGTAAGTTTAGTATCATAGTTTCAATTGACCTATAAATTTAAAAATGTGAAATTTGGGTCATGAGGTCCAATTTATGTTTAAATTAAACGATTTGTTTACTGATATTATTGAACGCTAAGGTAAGAATTGTGATCAATTTTTTATGTGATTAATAATGTTACTAACAGGCAGTGCCAAATCATTTAAATTTGATGAAAATTAGACAATAAAACTCAATTTTCACATTTCTAATTTTTTAAAGATCAAAATTACTCAATTGAAACTATAAGATGTAGAATTTTATTTTAGAGTTCTTTATCAAAAATAGTATTAGTTAGCTAATAACTAATACAAATAGTTAAATTTGTAGAAAATTTATGATATTTTGATTTTGAGATCAGAATATAATAATTAAACTTATGTTAAAATATTAAAATTTTCAGAGTTAGTTTGACAAGCGAACTAAATTTAATTCGGTTTTTTAGTTTGAGAAAATAAAATATAATAAAATTAACAGGAACGGAGACAATAAGAAAAATTATGATGAGTTCATTTAGAACAAATTATAGGTAATTATAAAATAAGGTTTTATCATTGGAAGATTTTTCGTTAGTTAAAAATAATTTTAAGGTTTAATCTAAGAGTAATTTAATAATTTCTCTAAAAGATATTTAAATCTTAAAAATAGTTATAGGTCTGAAAAAGGTCTAAAAAATTTATTATAGGCTAAGATTTATATTTAAAATTTGTTAATAAGGTTTGATTGATTTAGAAAACGCATGATGAAACAAATTTACTATACGAGGGAAATTAGAAATAATACCACTACATATAATATTATCAGTCATCATACTTGTGCGTTATACGAGTTATCTTCTAATATTTTATTTATTTATTATTATTATTTTAATATTCTTCTACTACTTTATTTTAATTTTGATAATTTTTAAAAAAGAGAAATCTATAAGCCTATTAAAATTTAAAATAGATTTAAATAATAAAAAAAGAAGATACAATCAAATTGTATATTTTTTTAAAAATTATAGTAAGTGATCTCATAAAACAAATGAAGAGTGAAGATGCTTCATACTACCCATCAATATGAAATCATTGAAAATTAAAATAAGGTTATGAATTTAAATCGACTAAAATCAAACAAAGAAAATGTAACATTTTTATAAATTATTTTAATAATTTGAATAAAACCCATAGAATACATATTCAATGTTTAATATTATTAATAAAAATAATAATCGGAAGCTCAAAACAATTTTATTATTAATAAGGGTTTTTAAACATTGACAAACCTGATTATTTAAACACTTCTGGGTTTATAATCGTTCCATTATATTTATTGTTTCTCATATTTAATAATTTTAATTATATTTATATTTATATATTTATACTTTAGTTTTATCAGTTAAAAAATAATTTTAAATCAAAAAATAAATTTTAAATAAATGACAATAGATATATTAGAGTAGCAATATTCTCACTCCATATTCAAATACATTAATAAAATAAAATGAATTTATTTACACAACATCAATTCAATTTAATAATATAAAACATTGCCGCTAAAAAAAGTATTAAAAGAAGACTTAATCTAGTAAACTTTTAAATCACATTTTTTAACTATCATCTGTCTAAAAAAATTGTAAAATAAGAGTTGTTTAAGGGAATTTAAATTATATTTTGTGAAAGGTTAAAACTATTTTTCATATTATATGTCCAAATAATGATAAAATAAAGTAGAATAAGTTCAAGAGAATTTCAAGTATATTTGGTTAAAAGGTAAAAATTATTTGATTGAATATTAATTGGTTAACTAATTCAATTATCTAATAATTTTTGTCCAATTAATATTCTCTAAAATATACTCAAAATAGTTATTGCATTCAAGCCCTAAATAATGGTTTGACTCAAGAGTGCTAATAAGATGAGCATTTTTTAGGTTCAAAAGGGCTTAAGAATCTTAAATAATACTCCCTCCGTTCCTTATTATAAGACGTTTTTAACTAATATTACACGTACTAATAAAAGTAGTTAAATTTAGGTAATATTATTGATTTTTTAAAAAATTATATAACATACCAATTTTATCCCTCGTTCAACATTATACTAATCAATCACAATCACAATTGAAGAGTACAAATAGTCAATGCATTTAATAAGGGTAAATAAGAAAACAAGTAATAAATACTCCATAGAAACTATAAAACCTCTTGTAAAAAGGAACATCTAAATCTTCAAAAAGACATTTTATAAATAGGAATGGAGAGAGTAGTTTTTAAATAATATGAATAGTTCAATTAAGAAAGATCAAAAGTTTTGATAATTATAGTAAACAAATAAAACTCCATAATTGAAACACCCATTTCTCAAACTCCATAAGTAACAAATTTAAAAAATAACATTTTTAATAATATTGTAATAATATTGAAACACAAAAAATAATTATTTGAAGCAAAAATAACTTTTAGAGCTTTTCTTCACTAAAAAGCTACTTATAAGTAAAAAATTAAAAATAAGAGAAGCAAAAAGCTAAATAATTTGACTTATAATTTTAGAGCTTTTCTTAAGTAAATGTAAGTTGCTTATTATTTGATTTTATTTTTTTAAAAAAAAAAAGTATTTGGCTCAACTCCACTTATAAGAAAAAGATAAAACAAAATAAATAAATAAACTGGGTCAAACATACACTTAGTAGAGTAAATATTTTTTCATATAAACTTAGTAGAGTAACTATAAATAGATACTTGAACCTTCAAATAATATGTTTAAGAAATAACATTTTTATTAGTATTGTCATAATATTGAAACACAAAAAATAATATTTTTCTACCTTAAAAATTGATTTTAACATAGACCTGTAAATAAGAATTAAAAGAAAATATGTTTGATATAATTTCATTATCTTCTTTAGCTTATAAACTGTTTTTAAGTAAAAATTTGCTTTTTCTTCAAATTATTTTGGAGCTTTTAATTTCTTCACTAAAAAGTCATTTATAATTAAAAAAAAATTAAAAAAGAGAAGCAAAAACTCAACAATTTGACTTACAATTTTAGAGGTTTTTTTAAGCAAAAATAAAGTGCTTATTATTTGAAGAGTTTTTTTTAAAAAAAAAATGATTTGGCTCAACTCTACTTATAAGAAGAGAAGACAAAATAAATAAATAAATTGGGCCAAACACATACTTAGCAGAGTAACTATAAATAGATATTCGAACCATATGGTCAATAATATATACATATTATTTTTTGTATTTTACATATAACGTTTCGTATTTATAAAAAATACATGTTTTTTCAAAAGGCAATAATATAATTTTAAAAATATTAAAAAATTTATAATATATACATATCTATTGTAATTAACTAATTATGAAGTTCAAATAAAAAGAAAATTAAATGCTTGGTTTAAGTGAAGTTTACCAATAAAATATAGTATAAAAAAATATAAAATATTGCTATTATTAAAAGTATTTCCAAATGGTTCTTACATTAATTCAATGTGTATTTTTATAATATAGGGAGATAGTCTCCTTTAAAAAGGGAATGTAAAAATTGAAGTCATTTCATTCATGCCAGAGTTAACTACCTTTTTTAGGTGTAATTTAATTGTCTTTCATTTATATACGATACTGAAGATAATCCTCTCGTCCATAAGTTATGTGTTTTAGATTCTTTTGGGGCGTTTATTTGAATGTTTAGAAAAAATATTCTTAGGCATGTATTTGGGAATGTGAGATTCTCATGTTTGTTTCAAGATTTAAAAAAAGATTCTCGGGCATCATTTATTTCCGCAAATATTTTTGCTTTGTATTATTTGTAATCTCCATTCTCATGGTGAAATGTGGATAAGTGTTACTTTCCCATAGGAATATAAGTAGTTATTTTATATTTTACTTGTAACTACCACTTTTTTATTTTTGATTTTTTATTTGAAATTCAAGAAGTATTCTTAATGATGTTAATTTTATCAAACACTCTCTTATAAAATGCTCAAAAATACATATTTTTAGAAATATATAAATTATAAAAAATAAGACACCTGAAAATATTTTTTATTCCTCAAAGCTAACGCCCTAAATTATCAATATTATGTATCTAATTTATTATATATATATATATATATATATATATATATATATATATATATTCTTAATCTATATAATTGCATTACATTGTTGTCCTTTTATTAGTTATTTTTTACTTTTTTATTGATTAAATAAAATAAATAAATAATATTATATGCAATAAAAATATTTTCATATTATTACACGTAAAATTATTATAAATCAAATAGATTTTAAATTTTATTGAATTTTTTCAAAGATTCATAGGAACAAAAACTAAAAACCAAACAACTTGTTTAAAATGCCTAGGAATAAACATTATTGGGAATACATTCCTGACAATAAAATACCGGGAATGTACTTTCAAACCTTGAAACAAACTCCCCTTTAATTTTGGTTTTAAAAGTATTGTTTTATATTTTCAATGCTCATTTAATTTATTTTTATCAACTATACCCCTCATTTAACATAGGTAGGTAGTGGGATATCAGAGGAGTAATGAATGATGATCAATTATATAAATATATAAATAAGGGTAATATAGTTAATAACGTGATAAAATATCTTATAATTAATGTTTTTTTAATATATGTGCTAAAACCTTAAACAACAAAACTTAAACGGAGGGAGTATGTAATGTCATTATTATCATGAATTACACCGACCTCATATAAACTTTAAAAATATTACATTGTCCCTGCATATTTCCAAACATAACAACGACCTCCTAAGTTTGTTTAGGTTACACAAACTTTCTATCACATTAACGGACGGTTAGTAACTTAACTAAACCTCATAATTATTAAAAGATAATTTTACCCTTAATCTTTTATTAAAAGAATAATTTTAAATCCTCCTAATTCAAATTCTTAAAAATTCTTCTAATTATCCATTAAAAAATATTTTCAATGCTTTTTATATTTTTAAGATTGAAAGTGCATTTAATTTCATACTTTAGGAAGATAATTAAGAAGATTATTAGCATTGCTCTTATTAAAAAACTCACGCACCCTTCTCCTTTTTCATTGACACCTTTTCTCTTCTTTGCCCCAATCACCATTGTTGCTCCTAAAGCTTTGAAGCTATGTAGTTGATTACGGTAATAATCTTATTCCTCTCATCTTCTCACTTATCACATCTTTACCTTCTTCCCATCTTCCCTTCCTATCTTTCTTCATTATATCTTTCCCCTCATTTCCCCTTCCAACCTAATGTCGCTTTCTCATCTTTCCCTTGCATTTTCATGTGCGCTTTCCTCTGTTTTTCCAATTCCATCACCATGTTCTCCTTTTATCACATTTTTCTGCGCGTGTCTTTACTTTGTGTGCCTTCCTCATTGGTTAGGGTTTCGTGGAAAATTCAAGACAAAGTAAAAACAGAGGTAATAGACCTAGTAGATTGAACTACCAGAATATGATGTGCAAATGTGGGAAGTATGCTGAAATCAAGGTGCACGTGCATTCCCTAAGTTCGCGTTTGTTGGCGACAAATCTACCATTCTTCGCATGTGCTGGTCCTAACTTGAGATGCCCTAGGTTTGCAAGGGAGAGGGCAACACCAAATGAATAACTTGAAGGAAAAAAACAAAAAAACAAAACAGGGAAAAAAACAAATTATATCGGGTCAGTTTTTTTATTTCCCTTTTTAAATCTGATTCAATTCAAACCAAACCAAATATACACACTTGTTTTACCCTATCCTTCTCCTATTTGTTCTACCCTAAGATTTGTTATTGTGCTTGTCGATTTTGTTCTCATTCTTATATGGAGTTTAGAGTATTATATGATGTGTAATTATATTCTCAAGCCCCTCTCAGCAAAGAAGTTTTATGAAGTTCTGTTAATCATCATTGAAAACACAGCTGAGAACACACAAATCATAATCAATGATACCTAATGGGTAAAAAAACCAAAACTTACCATAGTGCATTCTAAATATCCCATTGAATCCCACTCAATGATAGACTTTTGACCACTATCTCTTGATGGGCGAATTTAAACTCGAGCCCCTTTGATCTATAAAAGTGGACCTTGGAACCTAAAATGATATAGCACTAATACACATTATCTCTTACTAAGGCTCTCCCGTGAGTCTTGGCGAGAACAAGAACCTACTTTACAAATAATCTTCATGGATTTATTGGCGCCCTGCTTTTTTCTTGGTAGGAGCTAGTTATGATAGACTTCGTCTTCTTTACCTCGACGAAATGGGAGGATTGGTTATACCAATGCAAAAAATATTCACGGTTTTCACTACCTTATTGATGGCTTCTCTTGCATTGCTGGGCATGAGCAGTTTTATTGCGGCATTGATTTTATTTTTTTTTATGGTCGTAGTTTAATGATAACATTGACACCATATCAGACCCTACTATATGAGAAATGAAGAGCTTCTTGCGCCTAACATACCAACCAACCTAAATCATTCAACAATTTGTTTTCATCTAAAAACTCAAGCTGACAGATGTAAAGCAAAAAACCATATAAAATGCAATAAAATGTATCTACTCTATCTTCAAGCCCTAGAGCAGATCAAAACAGCTAAATAAAGGCCAGGTTCATCCACAAATTCAGCCACATCAAAAGAATAAGCAGCTGCAACACTTTGTAAATATGTTTTATCAGGTAGGTCTGAAACCACTATTTCTGGGTACTGTTTCCGCTGCTGTTCTAATACTTCTCTCCCTTGGGGATGACTGATAATCACCCTTCCACCTGAAAGTCCAATCCAATCCAAAATTTAAAAGAAGTAAAGCAGCTTTAGAGAGCACTGAACTGAGTTTCAAAAGAGGTAGCAAAATTGAGCAACTTTGAAAAGATATCAATACATGGTGTATTTGGTGTGCTTAGAAAACCCATCAATGCGTGTTTGAATTAGTTTATTTTAGAGGAATAATTGTTCATTTTTATTTGTTTAGCAAAAGACTATCCTTGCTCAAGTCGGATAAAACTACTATAAACGACAAAACTCTGCCTTCAAATATTTATCCTAGCTGTGTAATATCTTGAACACTATACACAGATTCAGTTGGAAGTTGGAACAACTCTATGTCAATTGATCCACGCCCTATGTAGTAACAACTTATTTTTAATAGTTCTTCTAAAAATCTTACAAAAAGTGAGCTAATATTTACCCCCTAAAAATAGCCATTGCCAAACATGTTCACACATTCCACATAACAGACAGAATTGCTGGGTTTCTACCTTACAATATGCAATGAAATAAACAATAACATAATAGAACAATCTGCCACCAGAAGAGGAAACTGATTAAATCATCTTCAAAATCAAAGAGAAAACTCACCGGGTGAACATTTGTTAGCCAAAGACCCCAAAATCTCCTCAAGTTTAAAGGGCAACGCAGGAAGGAAATAAAGGAACACAACATCAACAGGAACCCATTTCTCTGGAACATGAACAATCTCTCCTTGCCAGCACTTGACCTTATCATATTTCTCCTTAATACAAGCCAATATCAAAAGCGAATCATGAACAACAAGAAGAGACTTACACGAACCCACCAAGCAATCCACGAACTCTTCGGACCCAGTCGATACCAAAACCCTAGAACTCTCTTCAATCTTCCCAGCGGATATAATTCGCTCTATGCTTCGCTTCGAATTCGGTTCCCCTTCGGTGCAATCGAGCACTGACCAATCCTTCTCGATGATTTCTTCGATTGGAACAACGGACCAAGCGCCCTCAGAGGAAGAAACAGGGGCGTCGATGTTTGAGTCTGTGGCTTGGAGAAAAGTGGATTTTGGGGTCAAAGAAAGAGAAGGGAAATTGACACCGAAGGTACGTAGATTGTGGAAAATTGGTAGGGATTTTGGTTGAAGATTGGGGCGGAAATTGCATAGTGGTGGGGGTGTAAGAACGAAGGAACCTAAAGAAATTGAATTCATGGAAAAATGAATGAAGTTTCACAGTTTGGTGTGGTTGGTAATTCAATGACGAGAGATTGGGAAAGAGAAAGACTAGTTTGCATCCAGTGGTGGTGGTGCTAGCGGTGCCGGTGAGGGAAGCTGAGACTGAGGGTGGTAGCAAACAAGGATAGAGTAGAGCAGAGCAGAGGACAAGGTGAGGGTGTTATTATGCACACCACCATATTTTTCTGGGACACCATCAACGTTTTTCTTTTTCATTTTTTTTTTTTACTCTTAGTTTGGAATATACTCCCTCCGTTTTTATTTATAAGTAACTTTTAACTAATTCACCCATCTTAAAAAAATATTAGAATTGAAGTTTGACATGTCAAGTTATGATGCCAAGAAGAAGGTTAAGGTGGCCAAGGGGTCGAGCATCTGTCTGGAATTGTTAGAGACCATCACTAATTAGCAAACCCCATATAATAAAATTCAATGGTTAAAATTCACTCTTCTAACTTTTTTAAACAACTAATGCTCTAATTTGATATAATATATATATATATATATAAAAGGAGTACCAACTCAACTGAAAAGAAAGAGTTTACATAACCTATAGTCAATACTACAAGCTAGCTAAAAGGTTAGCACACTATGAAGCCATAAGGATAACAATACAAAATTAAGATTATTAAGATCCCCTTATTTATTATTTTTAATTGATCCCCTTATATTTGTTCTTTCCTTTCAAAAAACTAAGGTAAAAAATATATATATCAAGAATATTAATTAACATTCACTCCTACTCATGTAATTCATACAACCTTCCACACATTATTAATAAAGAACAATCTAGAAATAAATGTTTGTCCAACTCCAAGTCACCTAATACAGGATACAAAAATTCTTATTCTTCTGCCACAACTACTCAACTCACACTTACAACTTCCTTCCTTATTTGATTAAAAAAATAATTTTTTGCTTGAATGAGATTGTAATAAATTTTATGTATGAATAATAACTGTAAGAGAATCGTTACCGATGCATGTACAATTACACCGAGATGATCCCACCATATTATAATAATTTTTTTTGTACATTTACAATAAATATAAATAGTTTAAACAAAACAATCTATGTAAATTAACCCCTTACCACTAGATTGGCCCTAATAAACTGTTTTCAACGAGTTTTGTGTAAATGGGAGTTTATTTATAGTTTTGTAATTATTATATCTCGATCTTAAGAGCCGTTAAAACCATATATAAAATTATTGTTTTTATAATTATACCTTGTTGTTCACACTTTCTTCATCATATTGCTTGTCTACTCTCTAGCAAGGTATGTTCACTAGCATTTTATGTTTGGCTTGATTTTGGCATAACTTTGTTATACGCCATGTTTGCTTTTATCATAATTTTTTTGTTGTTTTTTTATTAAGTTAATGAATTTTGTTCAAGGAACATTATAAGTGTGCTCAAAAGATATAATTTCTGTATACTTACCTTTTCTCGATTACTATTCATATATAGAACACAAAGTGAATTTCCATTGATAGAGTATTTTAGAAATGATATAGGTTTAAATCTTCTCAAAAGTTACTTCATGAGGTGAGAGTTGTCTATGGCCTTATAAAAGCTATCATAGCTCTTATCCTATGCAATACGAAATTCTTTCTCCCAAAACTCCCTCTCAAGTAGTCTAACTGATTTTTTTAGCCTAATTGTGAGTTGCCTTTTATTTTTAAAGTTATGAACATTTGTCTCTTTTTTAGACCTTCCGTAGAATTCACAAAGAGGAAGGGGGCAAGATAATCTTGTTTGAGCCCTTTGGACAAGTGAATCATACCTATTGGGCTTTTATTCACTAAAATCGAGATCAAACCTAAGAAAACATATGCAAACATCCATTTTCTCCAAGGCAAATTGAACCCCATGTGTGTTATCATGCAATTAATCTAAATAATTCTAGCTTACTAAGTCGTAATATTTTTCAAAATCGATTTTAAACACCATACATTTCTTACTAGCTAGATCTTGAAGCCTCATCGATGACCTTGTTCAGTACCTCTATACTGTCGAGAATTTGTCTACTTGCTATGAAAGCTTGTTGGGATTTTGAGATAACTAATTTTCCCAACCTACTTGCCAGAATCTTCGATGCTATCTTATAAAGACAACCTACTAGAGATATAGGGCGTAAGTCATTGACCTTTTGGAGACAGTCACTTTTTGAAATCAAAGACACAAATGCAGCAGTGAAACCCCTTGGAAGAGAAGCATCAGAGTAGAAATCCTGCAACATTGCAACCACTTCAAGTTGACAAAGATCTAAAATTTTTTGATGAATTTAAAATTGAAACCATCGAGTCTAGGAACTTTCATTTCCTCGCAACCATTAACCACTTCAAGTTTAATTTCGATGATTCAGAAACAAAGAAATTAACCCATTCTGAAGTGAATGAGAAAATATTCAACCAAGTGCATGCAGTTGAGAGATAAACATATATAACGTTTTGTGGGAGTCCACCTGACAGTATTACTCTAAGGTAACTTAAGAGCATAATGATCGACTTTAAATGCTAAAGTTTGCCACCCTCTAATAATGGATGACTTTAAAAATAACTTTTTTGTAGTCTAATGACTTTTTTTAAAAAGTGGGTGAGAATTCCTTGTACTCTAATAATAATAAATTCTCTCAATTGCTTATAAAAAAAACAATATAATATATAATTATATTACATCAACTCCTTATATCATCGCATTATAGGAATTACGAAACTTGAATTCACATAAAAATTTATCTCCTAGCTTCGTGAAATATTATTACGTGCAATATCAATCTACATTTTACTTTTTTGGCCAAAGATAAAGAAATTCATTCAACGTAACAAGAATCAAAATTCTTGAAGATGGGGTTATATGGCGACTTGTGGTTAATAATTTTACAGGATATTTTTGGTGATTAGATATTCTTTGAGTCTTTAGTTAAAAGATATTATATATTCTTATTGTTCCAAGATTATATTATATTATTGTTTACAAACTGATATTTTTCATATTGTAAGCATAAAATTCAAATCATTAGTGCCTGAGGGGCTTATAATTTTTCCTCCTTTCTTTAAAAAAAAAAAAATGATTAGCGCACCTAAAAAAAGTTAGTACAAAAAACTAAGTGTCCTTATAGTTAGAGATATAGGGCGTTGTTGGATTAGAAGTGAAAAAAAATCGATTGTGTGAAATATAATTAATTTTTATTTGGATATATTTGTATTAAGAAGAGGATTTTAAGATAGGTTTTTAGCTGTCAGAAGTGATTTTTAACCTTTTTGAAACAATATTTAATTGTTAGCCGAAGAACAAAAAGTTTTTTCTTTTATTAAAAGAAGAATCAAAAGCTTTTGTAAGTATAAATCTGGATGCGCCCAAACTCTCATATCTGGTTATCACCGAAAACACAAATCCGGATGTGCCCACACTCATATTTGGTTGATACTGAAAAAGTAAATCCGGATGCACACTGTCTTAATTGAGGACCCTTGATCTGCTCTTCCATTTGGAGGCCAAGGATCCCCATCCAAGGAACAAGATGACACAATGGACTTAAATCTTCCATTTGTTTGAAATATTGAAATATTAGTTATAAAAATAGCATTGAAGTATATATTAAACTAAACTTAGGTTTATAAACATTTTTCTGTGCTATTCAAAGTACATGTAAAAATACAACTATTATGAAAAAAAATTAAAACTATAAACATCAATTATTGAAAAATTAATTATAATTTATGAAAATGTTAAATGTATGTGATCCTTGTGTAAGAAATTTACATTGTAAAATGTCGTCTATGTATAAAATTAAATAATGAGATCGAAAAGCATTTAATGGATATTTTAATCGATGCCTTATATATAAATTTATATAATTGATTTATTTTGAATAAAGCATTTTGTTATAACTTGATTTGGTAATAAAAATTATTACCTTTTAAAAGATATCATATATCAATTGTAAAATGCTTAATTACACAAAAATTAAATAAAATAATTAACTTCCTAAAATCTACTTTACTATATTTCAGAGGGGTTATAAATACATGTCTATATGTGTATTATAAATTTATGTTTATTATATATTATAATATTTCTTCTACATATACAAGTAAAATATTATTTTTGAAAAGTATTTTATATATACTGTAATAATTGAAAAATATATGTCGAAATAATACTAAAATTATATTTCACAAAAAAATAATAATACTAAAATTACAATATATATTAAATTATTTATTATAATATTTTTGAATCCATATGAATATATGAAGTTATTATTACAAAAACTTTTAAAAACGTGTACAGCCATAAATAACATGCAATAATAGGCACTCTATAAATATAACAAATATTAATTGTAAAATAAATAATTACACAAAAAATAACTATATTCGTCTCAAAAGATCCTTAGCTTTAGTTAGGTATTTTCAATAATTATAAATGTATTTCTATTTATATTTCAATAGTTTAATTATATGTTATAAATTAAACATATTCTCTATATATTCAATTTAAATATTAATTGTAAAAATAGAAATTATGTGTAAATAAAAAAATAATTGAATACTATTAATTGAAATATTTATATCAAACTATAAATACTAAATTTCAAAAGTAAAACTATATTTAACGTACTAATAGAAAAATTGTGATTCTTTGACTATAATCATTATTTCCTGAAGAAAAAATATTTTTATATTTTACTATCTATAAATATATTTGGTTCATGTATTAGAAATTTGAATGTGAATTAAATGTTATAAATTCATAATAAAAAGAATATTTTAAATTCCTTCTATACAAACAATCAATATTTTATGATTGAAAACCATTTTAGGCATATTTTTTAATATTTATATATACATTTACTATGCTAATTACTTTGAATAAATTATTTTGATTGTAACCAAAACAAAAATATTATCCTTATCCTTATATTATGTAAAGTTGGTGAGTTTTGAAGGAAAATTTTTCTCTATTCTTTGTAGTAAATCATGAAGTTGGTGTCATTTACTTTCTGCCAAAAAATATGTCAAGTCAATAATTTATTAGGATATAAGGGGTTTTTGATCTTTTATTATTTAGGAATACGAGGAGTGTAACATCCCTAAAAATCCCTAAGTTATGAGTTATATTCTAAGAAATATCAATTTAGTTCCTATGAGATCCTCTTTGAAAGAACTTGAGTTTTTGGGGTTTTGATTGCAATTACTAAGGAAAGGAGGAGAAGGACCATCTTGCAAATTAGAAGAGGGACCAAAATGCAAATCTAACAAGTGGTTAAAGTTTAACAAAAAGTCCCTCACTTCCTCTCTTCCCTCACACGCCCCTTTCTCACTCTCTCTCTACAATCCCAAATTCATTATCTTCTCCTCCTCTCTAGGGCTTGGCACCCATTCTCTACCATTTCATCACTCTCAAGGCTCATCAAATCTTCATCTTCAAGGTTTCTCCTCCTTCCCCAAGAGTGTGAGCATCCAGTGGCGAATCTATGACTCAAGCATTAGGGGGTGCAACTTAATTAAAAAAAAAAAACTCAATACAAAATACAAAAGTAAAATAAAAAAGAAAAAAATTAAAATAGGTAATACAAAAGTAAAATAAAAAAGAAAAAAATTAAAATAGGTATTTTTATGGGAGTTAAAGATGAATTTTAGTCTATATTTAATAATATAATAAACTTAAAATTATAAAATTAAAAAGACAAACATAAAATTTGAAGTCTAGGAGTTCAAAAATATAAATTAGGGGTGCAAAATACTGAAAAATCTTAGTATTACTCAAAAATTTTCAGAATTGAGGGGGTCCAAGTGCAATTACATCCCCTCAACTCTATGTAAATCCATCACTGTGAGCACCTCAAGTGCCCAAAGGCAAGCCCATGCAACCTTACTTGTTTCTCCTTAGTTCACATGTGAGCTCTTGAGCAAATGGGCTTCTAAACTCATCAAAGCCACGTGTAAGCCATGATTTAGGACATGGAGGGCTTCTAACAAGCTTATGTGTGGGGATTTTAGGGCCCAAGAGGAACATTTGAAGTTTTGAGGAATTGGGGCAAGAGTGTTTGGAGCTCTACTTTTTTATTTAAAATTTATTTAAAATCAATTTTTATTTGAAATTATTTAAATTTATTTAAAATCTATTTTTTATTTTTATGTTATAAAATCACTTAATTATTAAAATATTATGATTAATTTATGTAACACTTTATTTAATTAACTATCAATAAAGTTATTCTATTTAATTTTTGTTGACATATTATTATTGACTTTAATTAAGATTTTATTAATTTTAGTTGTGAAAGATTTATTTTTGTTGATAATATTATAGAGTATAGAGATAATACTAGCTAGTTAAACATGTTTACTCTTACCGAATTTGTCTTTCATCCTAATAATAGGATATGGTACTTATGAAACTAAAAATTCGTAATATATACGTTAAAAAAAATGAAAACTAATTATGAAATAAAGTATATTAATTTATGTATTACTTTTTATTAGTATAATTTCTTTAATTGATATTGTAATCATTAATATCATATTTTTAAAACTAAATATATTTTTAATCACTTATTAATACTATTTCACAATAAAATAATTATTTGGGGCCTTTTTATTTCATAAAAACTTGAGGGTCTAAAGTCTTTTCTTTGGTTGCTTGGGTCTTGAGCCGATCCCGTGGACAAATGAACCATACCTATTGGGCTTCAATTCACTAAAATTGAGATCGAACCTAAGAAAACACAGGCACAATGAATCCATTTTCTCCAAGGCAGATTAAATCCATGTGTGCTATCATGCAATTAATCTAAATAATTCTAGCTTACCAAGTCGTAACATTTTTCAAAATCAACTTTAAACACCATATATTTCTTACTAGCTAGATTTTGAAGCCTCATCGATTACGTCATTCAGTACCACTATACTGTCGAGAATTTGTCTACTTGCTATGAAAACTTGTTGGGATTCTTAGATAACTAATTCTCCCAACCTACTTGCCGGAATTTTCGTTACTATCTTATAAAGACATCCTACTAGAGATATAGGACGATTAGCAACTTGGACCTTACCAGGTATGTCGATAACTATTTTCATACTAGTATAATTAATGTTGCATGCAAGCAAGCAAAGAAATTAAAAATAGTTTTTTTATTTTTAAAAACAGAAAACTAAAAAATTCGTTTGATAGACGAGTTTTCAAAAATAGTTTTCAAAAACAGTTTTTGTTTTTTGATATTTAAAAACTAAAATTTGAAAACATTGTTACTGTTTTTAATTTTTAGTTTTCTAAATTTACATATAAATTTCTATTGAAAATTCTTCTAACTTTTTATTAAAACTGTTTTTGAAAACCATTTTATAATACAATTTTAAAAAACTAAAAACCAAAACTATTTCAAACAAATTTTTATACTTATTTTGTTTTTTTTTATATGCCAATTTTTAGAAGAGGGAGTTTTGCACCTATAATAAGAATTGAACCCTACATCTTCACCTCATATTTTTGTAGCGCTCCCGCTAAACTAATATCAAAGGGATTATTTACTTTCAGCATAAAAAATTAAGATATCGAGAAATCTAACCTCAAATGAACATTATTTACTTTTTCATTCATTTACTGTCATTCCATCCTTACTGATTCCGATTCGTGCCTCCTTCTGATACATTTCGAAGTTTGCGATTTTTCATGTTATAATTTAAAGTTTAGGGTTTATTCATCTGGATGCATGCATGTTGTTCCATAACTTCAAGTTCTTGTGTACCTTATTCATCTTAATTCGTTGTTAATTTTACGCAATCAATTTCACTAAATCAATTTATTTAGAAAGGTTAATGTTACTAAATTCAACTAGTTACAAACCCCTGCATGGGTTTTGATTGTTTTTCTTCATAACTTAAATGAAGAGCAGATATGTCTTATGTAGTATCAAATCCGTACGGTTGCACGGGAAATAATTGTTTTGCTTCATAACTAAATGATATATAAAATAATTGAAAAAATAATCTAATTAAATCATTTTTGTTAAAGTCCATACTCATTCTTAAACATTATCTCTTTTGCCAAAATTCATATTGAATTATGGGAGCAATACTAATTCATCGTATTGGCACATAAACACCCCTCACAAATGTGTTAGGACATCTAACAATGAACCCTGTCTTAGGTTCATTCTCTTTCGCCAATTATTTTTACCAAAACTCGTATTCCATTTGACCAATGTTCATTCTTAAACATTAGTATCTATTTCGCCAAAACTCGTGCTCAATTATGACAATAATACTAATTTATTATTTCCTCCATTCCAAAATATTAATCACTTTAGTGAAAGCATGAAGATTAAGGAGAGTAATTAATTCATCTTGAATCTAACAAATAAAGGATAAATAGACTAAATTAACCTTTGACTTAAAATGTTACTTGATACTCATTGGATATGAGAATGACAAAAATTCTCATTCAATAAATGCAGTATTGTAAAAGTGACAAATGATAGCATAGTCCCATAATAAAGTGACAAATGATAGCATAGTCCTGTAATAAATGCTCATTTTTATATATGCATACACATTATTTGATAATTATTTATATTCTTAAAGAACTATTTTTTTCTGCAATATGATATCATAGTCCCGTAATAAAGTTATCTTTTTTTCTTTTTTGTTATGGATTCTTTGATATATAACATAATAACCGATCATACATCAAATTGAAGAATTGAAGCTACATAGCAATAAGACATATTTGAAAGGTGGTCCAATATTGTTGATGCACAAACAATAATGTTTTTTTGAGTACATCAGAAAGTACAAACAATAATGTTTGATGACATAAAATATTAAAATTCTCAACAATATATTCTAAAATAAATATTTAGTATGAAAATAAAATGTGAGAAAGACATTTATTAATAATCATGTCAAATGAATATAGTTAACAATATAATTTATTTCAAAAAATTATTAACATTGTAGGTAGTCTTAATTTTATTTTAATTTAATTTAATATAGTTATACAAAGAAAAATTATAAAAAAATATAATTATATATTTTAAAGACTTTTTTATGCGATATGATAGCATAGTCCTGTGGAGAGCTATCTTTTTATTATTGTTGTTTCTTTATAATCTTGCATAATTTAAGTTTTAATTGAATGATATTTGTTCACTGGAACAATATAGTAAAATTCTAGCAATATATTCTAAAATAATAACATGTGAGAAAGACATGTATCTATAACCATGCCAAATGAATATAGTAAATAAAGTAATTTTATTTCAAAAAATAATTTGTCTCATATCCCATCCTAATTAGTAATTTTCTTTTAATTTCACGTAGTTTCAAAAAAAAATTATGATAAATATAGTTATATATTTTAAAGATTTTTTTATTCCGAAACATCATGGCATAATTCCGTTGAGAGTCAATCTTTTTATTATTATTGTTTTTTTTTACTTTTTACAAAATCTTTATCTTACATGAATAAACTTATAAGCTAAGATTATCATATTCGAATTTTCATGAAAACAATTTACATTAACCAACGTATGTTTGGAAATAATTTAATCCAAACATGCTCTAACATTTTGTTATGCTTAAGAAGACATATAGTAGTAGAAGATTTCCAAAATGATGCTACAAAAAAAAAAAAAATCTCTGAAACCAAAAAAGTATGAAACTTGAAATATACAAACTCACTTAAGTTAAAATACTACACGTTTCAGATTAATAATCAACCTCCAATAATAAGATTGAAAATCACATAGAGATTGTAGGTCTTATTGAAGTGCTTTATAGAATTACAATAGGTATAAAATGAAAACTGGAAAGTGAAGAATTCATATTTCTCTATGATGAATAAATAACAGATTATGCAGATCCAAACACCAAAATAACCGATCCACAATTCCCAATGACAATCTTTAATTCTCAAAATTCTACACATATCACTAAAGAATAGCTTAGAGTACACACTCACAAAATTTTGGCCTTCGTTATTACTATAACCAATCAGATTAGTGCTTTTAGATATAATACTAAGGATCATACCTTTAATGAATCAACTTTTACTGATTGTACATAAACCATTTAAATGTCAAGCATTTAATTTTTGAAAGACCAAGATGCACATTGGCAATAGCAAATTCTACACCATTGACTGCACTGGTAGACATTATTGCAGTGCATGAACAAAAGTAGTTGATCATAATATTGAACATATATTATGCCAAATCAATCTCACCACGCACATCCATGGAGTGAAAAATAAGTTCAATAGAAGTAGCACCAGTTAAGGATCAGGATTTAGATACTAAGGATCATACATTTAATAAGCAATCAAGCTGATAGAAAGTTTAATCTTTTGCTATTCTCATAAACAAAGGTAAATGATGACAACACAAAAATGGTAAACCTTTATCTTTCCCCAAAAACAAAATCAAACATACATGAGTGCAGAATTGACAAATAGTTGAATGATCTGCATAATATTGGCCACTTAAAGGATCAATTTTCAGCATCTTATTCATACAGTAGCAAGAGTGCAGCAAGGTCTCTTCAAAACACCTATGAGTATACCTGAATTTGTCAGAGTGTACATGTAAGTTCAACCAACATACAGACATTAAACTTGATCTGAGACACATGGTAAATTGCAGAAGAGTAAAAGTAATAACCTTCCATTTGTGGTAATAAATTCAATCATACGAGGAGTTTTATCAAATTTCCTATTATATACATATAAATATGCATACATCCCTATTTTATATATATATATATATATATTTGCATACACACGCATCAGTATATAATCATTTGCATTCTTGTATCTAGACCCATCAAAATTATGATAAAATTACATGTTATCCAATTTTTAAGGCATTTCATTGTGATGCAAAATAGTCAAAGGCAGATTTAAGTGCTAAAAACTCACAATGATTTCCTTGTCAATTGCAGATATCATTTTTAGGTTTTTATAGACGAAAAAACACAAAAATCAGTGATCAGGGTACATTATTAATAGAGTCAGCTTAACAAATAAAAAAAATTCAAAACCATGGAAGGGGAAAACCCCCTCACCTATTCCTTATTCATAGCGTCTTCATTCTTCAGCTTTAAAATCTAAATTTGTAATTTTTAGAATCAAATCTTTTAGTTGTTTCCAAAAGCTAAAGATATGATCTTCATTTGTGGTTCCAAAAATAAAGGTGATGGAAGTAAAAACAAACAGAAAGTGAAGGGAAAGGTTTTAGTTGTTTTCACTGAATTTTGGATCTTTGGGTTCAGCTAATGCTACCGTGTTTTGTTTTTACTTGACCTCGATTCTAGCTTATGTAACTAAACGTTTCATTTCACCCAATATCATGCACATGCTGTGCTCGAATTGTATGAGCAGTTTTGAAAATCAAAATAAATGCTCACCTAGAAGTGAAAATGCTATATTCTCTTCTATTTTTTTTCCTGATTGTCTCTCTTCTGTCTATTTGTTCAAATTTTGTTTCATTTGTTGTGCAGGTCGTCCTAGCTGCATCCGTTGTGAGCAAATCTGGTAGAGGTGAGTTCTCCATGCCCATGGCCTTCTGCTTACACCTGGTTCTTTTATCCTTGCACTGGTTGTGTGGGTCTGCTTGCTTCTGGTTTTAATTGTACATCAGTAAATGACCATTTTCACTGAAAGGTAAAGAGAAACATATTAGATAAATTGCACTCAAGGTGCAACTCTTAATTTTAATTCTAGCTTATTTAGTCAAGACACATTGTCATCTTTTATATAACCTATCCTTCATGATCAAATCAAGTAAAAAAATATCTTACATTGCTATTTAGTTGAAACAATAGTTGATTCCTCTCATTTCAGTATTATGAAGCATAAGCTACTGGATTTTGCCATATTAAGACAAAAGAAGTAATTTCCATGAGTTGTAGCTGCTTTTGAGCAGTATATGCATTGGTTGAAATGTTGAGAGTCTGTCTTTCAAGTCTTCTTTACATGGTTACTTATGTTAAGATTAATAAATAATGTCATAAACTCAAAATAATCAGCTCTGGCAAATAAAAATGGGAAATAAAGATTACAAACAAAAAAATAATGGGGGAGCACAAAGCAAAAAGAATTACTTGCTCCCTAGTAGAGAAACAACAGGGAAATTTTGCAAGGAGAAGAAGAACAATTTGCAATAATAGATACTTGCAAACAATAATATGGTGTATAACATGCATCAAGAAAATGGAACTTGCAGATTGAGCAAAAAAGAACTAAAATGTTTGATAAAATCAAGATCTAAGAGTAGCTCATGAAAATAAATTGATAAACTCAACATAGGCATTTTATCAAATACCTTTTGTGCAAACATGTTGTTCTTGTTTCAACAACATCAAGTGCAAAACTGAAACACAGGAACAAAAATATAATGCAATCATATACTTAAAAAAGCTCTTATTACCGGCAGGTGGGCCAGGCATACGATGCCTTCCTTCCTTTAAGGCCTTTCTTATTTCAGCTGCTTTCCATGTTGCATATTTATGTTTATGCTCCAACTGTAAAAGAAACTCAAAAAATCATTATCAAATAATCACAGGAGAGCAACAGAGAAGGGATAAAACTCATGAGAACGCAAAGCAAAACAATAGCAAATTTAGAGAAGCTGAAATGCAGCACAAAATTATGGTAAGCAAATTTAGAGATCGCACAGAGTTTGTCGGTAGAGTCGTTCTCCCTACATCTAATGGCACTGCATATCCAAAAGTTGCTTTCACAACCAAATAAATCAAACCAAAACAAAAGGGAAAACAAAATAAAGTAAGAAAGAAGAATGTGTTACCGGCAGCGGTAAGTCAACGACGGCGGTCTGGGGCAGTTCAAGAAAGCAACGTAGAAGAAACCATTGAAGAAATTGATTACCTGCACTTAACAAACACTCTGAATCGGTAGAAAAAGGCTAAGCTCAAAAAAACCAAACTAACAATACCAACAAAAATCACAAAGAGATGGGAAAAATAATGCCCAAAAGTCACTCACAGCCATGCTTGTAACAGATCTGTTCCTCCTTGAGGTTGTGTCTCCATCCTCCAAATATTGGAAGCATCACTCTCTTTCCCTTTAGATCTCGGCGCTGCCACCACCACCACCACCACCATCACCGACTCTGCGATTCCGAAGACGCATGCAGCTAGGGGGCCAAACATAGAGACTAAGAAGCAACCGAGGAAGAGGGAGAGAAGAAGAGGAAGACAGAAAGAAGGGGAAAATGAAATCAGGAAAGCATTGAAGCAAACGGGAAAACAAAAAAGTAGGCAGATCCAGTTTTTGTTGTGTTTTTGAAATGCCAAATAAATATTCCAACACATAAAGCATGGTTTTAAATTTCAAATTTCAAAAACCAACTTTCTTCTGAACAAAAAACAAAAGGTTGTAAGGTTTATCCGTCGGATAATATCCAGGGGATCAACATGCTTTCAAAATTCAAAACCTGTATTCAGTGTAAAAAAAGGTGTATTGGACAAAAAAAAAAAAGACACGTGTCATGTGTAGAGAGATTCTCCCCTCACATGATTTTTCAAGATTAATAAGATAAAATAATAAGATTTATTAAGCTGCTACATCAAAGCATTAGAAACTAGAAAGTTACAGATAGTTGATTTAGCAAAGCAAGGTGTCTTGATTAGTCATTTAAAGATGACTAATTAAAATATAATTTATAGTTTACTTTAAGATTATCAAGTTTATATCTTAAAAATAATTTCATTTTTTTTTATATATAATTAAGCAATATTTTCTTAAAATGTTTAAATTAATGTATACTCTAGACTTTAGATATGTAGTCGTGATTTTTTATAATGATGACTATAAGATTGCCAAAACCTAAAATTCTAATAAAAAAATTATAGTTTAACACTTTAATACGTAAATGAATTTAGGCTTAATTTTCATTTTAGTTTCCTTTTTCATTTTGGGTAACTTTGGTCCCCCAAATTTTAAATGGACGATTTTAATTTCTCTGTCTCAAAAATGGATTTAGACTTAATTTCAATTTTAGTTTCCCTTGTTTTCATTTTGAGTAATTTTAATTTCTCAAGTTTTAAATGAACGTAAAAAAAGAGTAATTTCGGCCCCTTCTTTCATTTTTCTTTCAAATTAGTCATGATTTTTAATTAATTTAGTGCCAAAATAAACTAAAATCATTTATTGATAAAATGTATTTTTAAAAATTATTAATTAGCTATAATTTTTCTCTTAATTATTTTTCATAAACGATTTGAAACTTGTCACTAATTTAATAGAAAGTTACCACAAAATTAATATTTTTTAAATAAATTCTATTTGTAAATAATTTTAGTCTTTTCGTCAATGATCCCTTTGAACTTGGGGACCAAAATCGCCTAAAATTCAAATAAAGAGGACCAAAACTGCAATAAGTCATGGATTTAAAAAGGAAAAATAGCACAAATTGGGAAGAATAGAGAAAAGGGATTTGGATGCTCTCTTGTTCCTTATTGGTCATTTTATGAGAAAGATAAACACAATGCAAAATGGAAGGACCCACTACTATTTATGTAGGAACTATCATCTTACTGTGTTGTGTCAATCTCTTTCATAATATGATAAACAAGATCCAAATCCAAAAAGAAGGCCGTGCGCAGGGAAGCGACTATTATTTGAATGTACAAATGGGAAACCCTTGCTATCAACCAAAAAGGATATAGGAGGGGGAAGAGAAAAGCACACCTTCCTGGCTGCAAACAAAATAATCTTTACACACCTCTCTCAAGCCACTCCTTTTGAAAGCAAAATAAAATAATGGATTAACTCAAAAGCCACTGTTACAAGATCACATCAATTATCAAAAACATCCAAATCGAAACCCTCTCTAGTCGACCCTGAAACATCAGCTTCAGCTCCTTGTGATTTTTTTAGCTTTGCCACCAGAACCCACATGTTGGCAAGTTCATTTTCCAGGTATGCTTCTCTTTGCTTTGACTCCTCAATCTTTCTTTGGAGCTCGGCCTCTTTCTGATCTTTCTCTAAAAGAGCAGCTTCATATGAATGTTCCCTTTCTTTACTCAAGGCTAATTCTCTCTTCATGTCTGAGTTTGATCCACCCTGATCATTTCGTTTAAATCTAATATGGTTTTCTCTTCGTCCATTTTGGGCTGTTCCACTAGTTCTTCGTTGAGTAGGCGAATTTTTGGATGCAGCCAGCTCAGCAGCTAGTCTCTCATTATGGTTCATTAGTTTGGCAACTTCTTCTGACAGTGCTTTAAGCTCAACAGCAGCGGCTGATGCTAGCCCTTTAGCATATGTACTCTCTTCTGCCAGCTTCTGATTTCTAAATTCTAGTTGCTCCTTTGATTCTGTTAGTTCTGCTATCCTCTGCTTGAGCTCTTCTATCTCACTTATCTAATTAATAAGAGCACGTGATGAATGAGAATGATGACTATATACAAAATACTTGATGCCATTTTAAGATAATAATTTAATGCAGAATACAAGGCAGGTAGATACAACCAATTAATTAATAGACATTCCTCATCTCATTCAACCGCAGATAATAGTTTTCACTTCTCAGTTTGTATAATTCGCAACTCAATCACTGTTCAAAAGGTTCCGTTCACAAGCTAAAAGCTGTTAAAGAAAAATGGAAAAGAAACACAAATTGGACTTAAGAAATTACAACTAATCTAAAGATTACACTCATCATTTTCAATTTTCTTATGTCGAGAGAATAAACAAGAAAATAGGTGCTTTCCTGAATCATAAATTGGATGAATTGAATCATGGGTAGGTTGCAACCATTCCAAACTTGTCAGTTTGTATAATTCGCAACTCAATCACTGTTCAAAAGGTTCCGTTCACAAGCTAAAAGCTGTTAAAGAAAAATGGAAAAGAAACACAAATTGGACTTAAGAAATTACAACTAATCTAAAGATTACACTCATCATTTTCAATTTTCTTATGTCGAGAGAATAAACAAGAAAATAGGTGCTTTCCTGAATCATAAATTGGATGAATTGAATCATGGGTAGGTTGCAACCATTCCAAACTTGTATAAGTATTGCAGTGCAGAGAGGCTGAGGTTTTGTGTAATTACATATCTTGAATATTGAATCATACATGTGTACAAGGATGAGAACAAAATGACATGTTATGACTTGTGAATTTTAAGTAAATTCCAGTTCTGATTTTTTGTGGAAGATCCAGTAGTTAAAATTTTTCTCCTCTTGCCTCTCATAATAAGTTAGCGCTCTCACTTGAACAAATCTTTGAACATGTTGAATTTAGAAGAGAAAAAGACTGATAGATTGATCAATATTTCTAGAGAAATTGTGAATGGGAAGACTAATAATATTTGATAGATTGTGACACAAGAATCTAAATATATAACCCTTATAGATAGGCTCTAAGTAGACTTAATGGAGACTAATTCCTATATAATTAATTAAGTACAGCTCCCTAGACAATAATACTCATAAAGACTAGATGCATTTCACTACGAGATACATGAACATAATTAACTATCATTATTTCCAACACTCCCCCTCAAGATAAAGCTTACTAAGCTTGTTACAGATAAGCCCCATGTTGAACTTAGAGTTGAATGAATGGTCAAAATACTTAACAAAGAACAAATAAAGTAGCAAATGCAGTTCCGGAAACGGCAAGGGAAGAAGATCTGAATTTGATGCTCCTTAACATGGCTGAAATAGCATGCCTGAAGAGCCCAATGGTTAAGGGGTAGTGGCACGCCCAGTAAAATAGCGGTGAGAAACAAAGATGCACCCAAATAGGTTGATGCAAGTAGAGCAACCACGAAAAAGAGCGTGGCTGAATAGGGAGTTGTATGAAAGTAGCTCAGGAAAAAGACCACTGGTGCAGATGAAGCTGGCAGGGGAAGATGAAGCAGCAACAGCAACGGCAGACATGGTTGATGGCAAACACCAGCGGGCAAAAAAGGCACCCAAACGTTGTCACCTAACCCGAAAAAGAAAACCAAGAGTGCTGGATGGAGCCAAACAGGTACAAGAGGAGCTGGGTCAGATTCGCCAAAACAAAGGTGAGGATCAAGACGGAAACAGAAGCTGGAAATACAGCCGGACATGCTCAGACGTGCCGGAAACATGAAAAAGTTGCTGGAGATGGAGGCAGCGCATTACAACTCCAACAACGGTGAAATTTCGGCGGGAGGCAGAATGGTGGCTGGCGATTCTGATGGTGGAGGCAGTGAGAACTAGAAACAAACCTAATGGGTTGAAATGCTTCTGTGGTTACTGTTCACGCAACAGTAACGAAAAAAAAAAAAACAGAAAGGACGAAAGGAGGAGAATGAAAAATATGAGCAACTAGGCTCAATGCTTAGCAGAAGAAGCTCTCCTCAAGTAGATACCATGGCTTTGATACCATACTGAATTTAGAGGGGAGAAAGATGGATAGATTGGTGAATATTTCTACATAGAAATTGGGATTGGAAAGACTAATAATATTCAATAGATTGTGATGCATAGAATCTAAATATAAACCATATATAGGTCTAAGTAGAATAAGTGGAGACTAGATGAATTTCACCATGAGATACATGAATATACTAACTATTTCCTAAGAGCATTAACTATCATTATTTCCAACAGAACAGCAATAATAAAATTATAGCAACTAGTTTGCAATGAGTACTGTATGTCAATGACATTGTAGGCAATCAATTAAGGAGAATTACTGGAAAATAATGAGTAATCACAGCCACTGCTTCCAAAGATCAAGAAAGACCAAGCTATATTAGCACCCAACAAAGATCCTACAAGGTCAAAAATATACCTGAGCTTGCAAAGGAATCCCTTCATTGTTATTGTTTATCATCGCATTTCCATTATCATGATGAACTTTTCCATGATAGTCTTTGGTTACCGAGAAATGATGTGAATGATCGACTACAGGACTGAAATTTGTCAATTCTAAAGCATCTGCAAGTTGCTGTTTCAGAGAGGCAATTGTTTCTTGCATGTTTTCACATTCAGAGATCTGATAATGCCAAATTACTAACTTAACCAAGAACATGAGAAAAGGAAGAATAAGAGGAATTTCAAGATAAGTTAAAGCTAGATTTTTACCTTCTGATTAAGCTGCTCTTGAATTATGCGATTGTCTGCTGCTTTCACCTGAATTAGCAAAATATCATGCATTAGTTAATACTGGGCGCAACAGAAAACAACTCCCAGCAAGGCAACATGTTCATGCTCTGCTAGCAAGTTTAGCAGTTGAAATGTTTATGCTGCATAAAACTATAAGAACACTACCATCTTGGATGACCAAAAGCATGGATCTTGAAATATCGACTATATCAAATTATCAGCATAAATAGTATCAATTTTATTCCAATTGGGAAGTACTACAATACAATTGTATTTTAGAACTATTAGAACAGATTTGACCTCCTATATGTTCAACAAAACGACTGCTGAGAGATAACTTTTCATTTGCATTCCATCTAGACTTTCTGCCAAATGGAATGATATGCTGGAAAAAACATTTACAGGATATAAACAATTGTCACCTCAAGTTCGAAGGATTTCTCATTTAATTGTGCCATCAGCTCAGCTACAGTTTTCTGTATAAACAACTAGTATTAGTTTGGATTGCAGACAAGTGAAAGAAAGCAATAATGATGTCAAGTGAACATACCTGTGATACTCCTGATTGATCTGTCTTATCTGAAGCAATGAAAGAATTAGAAATTTGCTTTTCCAGCAAATCTATTTGCTCACTCTTTGCCTTAATTTCATCCTCCAACCTTTTCATCTCCACCTTCGTATAAAGCAAACACAAAAATGCAATTGTCAGTCATAATAAGAGTTATAATACTACTCACAGTGACAAACACATCTATATAGACAAAAAAATGGAGATATTAACCTACATGAATCTGACCATTCTGAGGATTTCTTGCGGTTTCCTCAGACAGCCTCTTTAAAGCACTTTGATGAAGTGCCACTTCTCCAGATAAAATCTTGTGCTGCTCCCTCAGAAGATCAATCTGATCAACTGATTTGATGCTTGTCTAGAAATCAAGGGAAAAAAATAGATGTCTATAATCTATATAATATACAATAATCACACATGTTTGCCAAGATCCTAAGGCTATGTTTGGATTGGAGGTACGTGGTGGAATAGAGTGATATTTTTAGTGTTCCATTGTTTGGACGGTTAAAATAGCAATCGAATGAAGTGGCATTAAATGGAATATTCAACCCTATTCCATCATTTTAACTTACTTCTTTTCCCCTCTGATTCGAGGTGTGGGATGGAAGCTACATCCATGTTAATATTATAATTAATGAATTACAATTTAAGTATGAAATAAGTGAGAGCAAATACAACTAAGGTGCAGGCAAAAATAGAAATAAGGGTAAAAAAGGAATACAAATTTATAATTAATTCCATTCTGTCCACATTCCAAACAATGGAACAGAAAATTTATTCCATTTCATCATAAATTATTCAAACAATGGAATGAAATATTTATTCCATTCCATAACATTCAACTCCACTCATTATCATCCAGTTAAGATCCCATATCAAGTATCAACTACATATATAGTCAAAGTTCTCCTTATAAAAGTTGGGAATCTTCTCCCCTTGAGTTAGCTTTTGAAGTTGCTCAGTCAAGAACCAAGTTGCGTAAAGATCTCAGGTATATGGCCAAAATATCCGTCATACGACTCGGACAATGTTAACAGTATGAACTAGTTTTTGGGGTTTAGTTAGGCCAAGTCCATTTCTAAAACATTGCACACAAAACAGTGATTGCATAGATATATCTTAAACTGAAGGTAATGCGTGACTGCTCTTCTAGGTCGGAAAACACTTGAACAGACAAGTAAAAAGATGTCCATTTATAATACTTTCCACAAATAACAGTGATTAGATAGATATATCTTAAAATAAAGTTAACAGATGACTGCTCTTCCTGGTCTGAAAAACACTTAAACAGAAGTAAAATTATCACTGGATTAAAAAGTAACGAAAATATTAGAAAACAAAAGGAATAAATAACTGGCCACAAACAAAACAAACAATGTTGGACATGGAGAGAAACTTATCTGACAAGTCAAGGACATTTATGCACTGAACTGCACTTGAGGGAAATACTGGTACAATTTCGGTTGTTTGAGGTGGTTTTCAAAGCATTTAAGCGACTTTTGACAAAACATATATGTAGTAAATAAAATCTGGTTTTATGCTATGTTCAATTCTAGAATGAATTCGAAAATTTCCAAATGCTAGATATTGGCATTTTCTCCAAGTAAGAAACAAGCAACAGTCAATGGCATACCAAAGGTGTCTCTTGTCCCAATGAACTATCCTCCTGAATATCTTTATCTTCTCTTGCCTCTGATATAAGATCACCGGATGGAGAGCTTTCTGCAGGTTGAAAATGAGAAAGTCTAGACTCTGCATGATTGCCAATATCGGCTTGAGGTGTAGAAGGTGTGCTAGTAGATTTTGCTCCACTGGATTTATCACTGCTGCCTGCCAAGGCACTATCTCGTTTCTGATAATAGAAATGAAATGCACAAGCTTAAATAAATAGAAATTTAACTTGTGATAAATACCCAAAATGAATGACCATCATACAACTTGCATTATATAAGCACGTTCCCCAGTATTGCATCAAAATAAACGATAGTTAAGCAAAATGATGGTCGTAAACTTGCAAAAAATACAATTCACGGTGACAAATGCATGACCCAGAGAAAGCATGAATTATTTTGTAGTAGTTAAATGCAGTCAGAAGAGTTCCTGAATGATGATTACAACTATCAAACGTCAAGTATTACATATAACAAAGAATAATTCCTAACGAAGAAGCAAAAAGAAAAATAGAAAAAATGCTTTCAAATTTCTTAAGTTTCAATATGAATAAAGCAATGATAACAAAGAATACAAAAAGAACCAATCTGTCACATTGTATTAAATAAGGTCTTATAGAGCTTTTAGGTTCCTTTTTCCAATAAATGTAGTGGTAAAGAATGGGAGAATAGGGCAACGAATAAGAGGATTAGTCATATAAGTCTTGAGGATTGCCACATCACTTATATACTTTATAGTGGCCATATCTCTAGTCAATGTGGAACTTTCAACAAAACTAAAGAAAAACAACATATTTCAATCATGTTACTATAATTCCTTGACATTAACAAAAAATAACAGACAACTTACACGTAACTTCAACCAATTTAGTAGTCCATGTTTCTTCGTCTTTTTCTCCTCCTTCAAAGTATCATCAGCTGTTGCAGCATTTTCCTCCAGATTAACATACAAATCAATATTTTCCTCATCTAAGATTAAATCCCGCCTTTTGTATGGAAGGTATGCCAGCTGCAAACATAATTAGTAATTAAATATAGGGAATTGAGACAAAATATGTAAAAAGTAATCTGAAATCCTGGTCTTTAGGGGAAAATGGAAGTAATTTAGGGGGTGTTTGGAAACATAGCTTAATTGAGCACTTATACAATAAACTATTATTAAAAATGAATTTATTTATAGAAAAATTAAAAAGCTTATTTGAATAAGCTAAAAACTTATTCTGATAAGCTATTCTAGAAATCTTATGAAAGTAAGCTAAAAACAGCTTATTGAGACCTATAAGCTATTTTCATAAGTTACACATAAGCTCTGCTAAACGTAGCCTTAATGCAAAAGGAGAATACCTCTTCCTCCCCAAACGAATGTCTTCTACGGTGACTGGGCCTGTTAGGAAATCTTGTTGACTGTGATGCTTTTGTGGAAACCAAAATCAACTTAGTCAACCGCTGAATTCTGCCTAACAAAGCAGCTTTAGCTTCTTCCTCTTGTTCCAGTCTGGATTGCAACTTAACTTGACCATCTTCCAACTGTACATAATCACAATAATTGAGAACCATTCAAAATCATAATGCTAATTATATCGTAACCAATAATCCCAATGTAAAGTATATTTACTTCACAACAATTAATTACACTCATTACCAAATTCATACATTATAACTGTGCCTCTGATAATCACTGCAAGGTTCACTTCAGTACTCCTATCAAAATTAGGAGTAAGTACTGTACCATGCTACCTTTTCAAAATTACAGAGTTCATGTCAAACATTGAAGACTTAGTAATAAAAGTTACAAACTGAATAATAAAAACCATACTGAGTAATAAAAGTTCCGGGCTCATAAAGGTTAGATTTTATTACTCAGTCTGCAAGTACTATTATTTATTACCCAGTTTGTAACTTTAATTAACTGATCGGTAATTTTAAAAATGTATTACAATACTCTCCCTTTTTTGAAGGAGTATCAAAGTGAATTCCTATTCATGCTCAACTTCTAGAAATGCATGACAGAAGTGAAATATTCACATTTTGAAATTCAATTTAAGTTCACAATAGTTTAAAAACATAATAACAAAACAAACAAAACAAAGGCTATTATTTATATATGATTTGAACATTAGCTACCTTTTGTTTCAGGAGTTCAATGTCATCATCCCCAGTTTCTTTTGGCGGAACTGTGACAATACCCCTCTTTAGTTGTTCCAACTCTTCCTTTAAGCATTGAATCTCTTGTTGATATTTCTTGATAAGTGACTTCTCATCAATAATCTGCTGGTTTAATTTAAGTAAATATTAAATCGGCAGCAGAAAGAATGAGAACATAAGATCATCTATATGTAAAGTTGTTCTAGAAAAGAAAAACATCAATCATAATAGCTTTCCAATCACGGTATCTACTGGCACTGCTTAAGAGACAGAAGAGATGGAGCACAGAAGTGAAGTCAAGAACACACCATCTTGTTTCCAAAGTACACAAAAATGTAATGGTAAATTTTAGTGATTCAAGCATTTCATTTCAATCAGAAACTACTGCAAACATAAAAAATCTCCCAAAATTCTGACCCTCTAAAACCTGCAAGTTCATATAATTTTTTCCTATCAAAATCAAAAGAAAACCACTTCAAACATCTCGTTTATGAAAAATAAAATAAAGATAAAAATAGCCCAAGATTGTGCATGAAGTTGGTAAGAACTTTTGATGTGAGCAGTGTTTGAGACTTTGAGGACTGCAATCGGTGATGAATGTGAGAAATTTCTTTCCTGATTGGTCCCATCGCGGTAGTCGACAGTATCACCAGAACAACAACTAAGCTTTTTCTCACAAGGTGGGGTCGGGTAAATAGATCAAAAGATACCATAATACTCTGTCTTCAATCATATTTATAGACTATACACAAATTATTGACCTCTAAATCCTTTCTAATGATTTCACCTATAGTCTTTTTCAGCCTTTCTTCCCCCTGCCTCCACCAATTTGGCTATCAATTTGTGACATGCTCTCCGTGCTGGGGCTCGTACAAGTATTCTCTACATGTGCCCAAACCACCCAAGGCAAAATTCTACCTTCTTTTCTACATTAGGTGCTACCTAACCTCCACTATAATGTTTAGCACATATATCTGAGCAAAATTAGAGGCAGAAGGCACCTCTAATTCTAATTATAAGCATTAGATATGAAAACCGTTTATGGGCCTTCAGTTCACCTAACAATTTCAGTGTTGAGGAGACTTGATGATTGACACAGTACCAAAGCCATTAGCAAATTGTAAAAGATTGATCCTTGTGCTCAGAGTCTTTTAAAAAAGTTGAATTTCAGCATAAGGTAAGGTGGGCAAGATCATTATCCACACTTACAACCGAAGGACTGTTGTAAGTGAGAGGAAGCAAGTTAGAAACATGCATTAGCTTTCACCTAACAGTTTAAGCTATTAGAACAGTTGGTATTAGACACTAAGACAGCAAAAAATTGACAAATGTCAGGTAAAAGTGGAATTGACCCCTTGCAAGATCAGATAACCAACTTCTAATTCAAATTAGGTATCTTGTAATTCAGTAAGGCGGGACTAGATGGAATAAATGATCTGGACAGTAAGTGACACTGGTTTTTAGTCAGCTGCTACATGGAATTCCTGCAGATAATCTTCCACAGGTTTCTGGGTAAAAGTTTTGTTTTGGATGATTTTCCTACACCCAATAACTCAATCAGAAGGTTGGCTTTACTCCATAGATGGACCACCAAAATGAGATTTGATGAAATAAGGATCTTGAATTTTGGGTTATGGGCCTAACTCATAGGAGGGGGATTGCCACACCACTTATATACTTTATGGTGGCCATATTCCTAGCCGATGTGGATTCTTAACATCCTAACACACCCCCTCATGCCAAGGACCTTACATTTGGTGCGTGAAGTATGCAGAACTGGATAGAGAATGGTCAGGCTCTGATACCATCTTAAATTTGGGTTATGGGCGTAACTCACTCCCAAAAGCTAACTCATATGAGGAGGATTATCACACTACTTTTATACTTTATTGTGGCCATATTTTTAGCCAATGTGGGACCTCCTAACATCTTAATAAAGGTTATGAAGGAAAAGTGTTGTGTTTTCTTTAGTAGGGAGATTAAATGCAGAGTGTGTTTGTTCTAAATGCAGCTTTTATCAGGAGACTATGATAGCAATGTCTTCATAGGATTTATATTTACATACAGCTAATGAAAGGATGAGATGAAGTGGTTACTTTCTTTCAAAGGTTATACTGCAATTCATGCGGCTATTCTATATTATCTATGTGCTAAGTTACTCTCACCTATATCATATATAGAGGGAAAACGAGCATAACGCTGGAACTACAAGGTACTTGATGCTAAGAAAATCCTATCTTATGTAGAGGCAGTGCATCATGAAGTTAGGAATAAGTGCATGTTCTCTATTTGTTTTAAACATAACACTAGTAGTGGAGTTGTGTATAAGAAAGACTATGAGTTGTATCTTATCTTGAAATTGTACTCTTTTATTTGGTAGGAACAAAAATTCAGATTCAATAACAAAAACAGCCTAAAATTTAACTTGCCTTGTTTTGTGCTGCTTGTATTTCTATATGCTTTGCCCGGTGAGCAAACTTCAATGTATTATGTGTCTCTTCTGTACTACTTGATGAAGGAGTTACAGTGCAAATGAGCTGTATTTTAAATGAGAATAAGTGAACTTTCAGAATTGCTGATCTATGTTCTTCAGCATTTCTACCACAAAGATCTGTATAATGATTTTTCTCTTTTAATAAATAAATGCATTTAAGTGCAAATATCTACACAAGGGGAGCCTTACAGATACACGCCCATGACCACTGAGTGAAGACTGAAGTACTCTAGTCAATTTGGAGTCCCTATAAGGTATGTGACTAGCTTTATTATCTGTCAATTTTGAAATGACCTGTGCAACAAAGATTATTACACTTCAACCCAAGCATAAAACACACAGGTACAATGAATACAACAGCATGCTGTAAATGAAACTACTGCACGGAGATCAATCTCAAAAGAATGTACAGTCATTTTATCAGAAAAAGGGACATCATATTAACTGTAGAAAGCAAACTCGCTGCATAAAGCCCTATGACGAACTGTAAACATTCTAAAGTAAGGCAAGGTGACCATTGCATGACAAACATGTCCTAAGAGTAAATTCATAAGAGAAAGAGAAGGACCAAAAGCCATTGAATAATATACAAACAGAAGACCATGAAGCAAGTCATTTAATGTATTTAATTAGAGATAAAACACAAAATGTTTCACACTAAGAGGATTTATGGACAAGTACAAGAAATACAGAGAAAAAGCATACAAGTCCTATCTAATTCAACATTTTAGCTATGAACTACAATCAAATATCAGTGCAAATATATTTTGTAAATTATGCGTAGCTGTCTTTATCTTTCCTCCCCCCTTCTTTTTTTGAAACGGATGCTGCTTTACTTGTTGGTGTCATCTATTAACCAAAAAAAGCTATATTTTCTCCCTTTGAATTTGCTTCTCTTATAAAAAATAGAAAACTTAATTACTTATTCATTATTAAAAAAATTATGACGGAAAATGAGACACTGTCAAGTCAAGCCTATTAATGCACACCTGCATAATGAACATCTTTTGTATCATTACAAGATTGAATGGTCGAATTATAAGTTCATAAAAATTTATGTGTCTGTCTTCTGGATTAACAAAGTTCAGGCAGCTATTTGAAAACTGGTAAAGTGCTGGGGGTGTCAGCATAATTTTTCCAATATTGTTTTAATAATGATCTTGCTCTAAATATCTTTACCGAAAATCAAGTTTTCTATAGAGTTTAATTTAATATCCATTGATCAATGAAGCCAACTCCACTTAATGGCATATGGCTTGGTTGGGAAAATTTCATCCTATTTAGATGTTCCATACATAATGGACTATAAAAATAAATAAACTTCACAATAAAATGAAAAAGAAAAGGTAATGATGTGCCTACTTGAGCAGTGAGCCAGGCTGCTAAAAAGCATAAGCTATTTGGAGGAGGTACATAGATGGTTTTATATCAAAACTCTACTCATCTCCTCACGGCTCACATAATATATCTTTGAGTTTGAAGCATGGATAATACATAGACACCTTATTATGAGCTAAAATTCCAATTTTCTTATAAGAATGGGAGAGGAAATGATCAAATGATAGAGCACTTGCTCATTGAGGCCCTAATATCATATGAAGGACCAACTCTCCCAAAAGTTCAAACTGTTAGGCCAATGCACATAAAGTTATACATTACATCTCTAACATAGACTCAGAAAACAAGTTTGAGACCTTACAGTTCCAAGAGTTAGAAGACTTTTATTGATGTAAGATCCTTCTCTCCTTCTCATGCCAGTGGTTTCAGCTTTTGAGCTCTCAGAACCTGCTAGATCGATGAGATTCTGCAAGTATAAGTAAAATATTGACAAAATGTAAGAAGCAATAGTAAAGTATAAAGCAAACATGAAATAATTACCCGTGTTAAAGTTTATATTATACAAAGAAAACAAAGTTCAACAACACCAAGCCTTTCCCCAAAAGAAAATGAAGTTCAATCAATAAGTTTGAAATAATTACCAGTTGTGACAGTGTTACCGCTTCTCCTTCACTATTTTCACCACATGGACTGCTCTCTATGGTCTGTTACAAAAAGAGTATGAATTTAGAAATAATAAAAGGCATAGAATAAATATATAAAGCAAATGAAAGAAATAGATTACATCCTGATTTTCCATTTTCTTGTTTTTTAAACTGCTTAAAAGTTTAAGAGTGTTATTGGACATAATTTTCATAACTACCTCTACTCTCAAGCAGCCCCGTATTATCTCAATCTTCAAAAGAAAAAAACAAGTACAATTAATAATCAGGGGCTTTCTCATCAACTTCAGGGTGGGAAGATGGTCTTATGTAGGAGTTTTCCAGGATACTTTTTTGTTGGTTGCAGTGATGAAGTACCAATTACATAACTGCATTATGAGCATATTACATATAAATACTCAAGTGAGTTTAAGATGTGAATACGGAAAAGGGCGGCCAAGTGCCCTAGGATCCCACTTGGTGGGGGTCTGGGGAGGGTAGATGTACCCATCCTTACCCCTACAAGCGGAGAGACTCTTTCCAAGATTTGAACACGGGCAATGACCCTCACATCACAAAGCAACCACCTTATGGTTGTGCAAAGGCTTACCCTCTACAACAAAGATAAGGCTGTTTCCAATATATCATCACAAAAAAATATATGAACATTAACATATTTTGCAGATAATGTAAGAACCATGTCATTAATTGATGAAAACAAATACAATTCATCCTTTAAGATAGCATAAACCCACCAAGGTAAAAATCGTATGGCTCCTGCTGCTGAGTAAGTTAAAGTTTGTGGACCCAACATGTCTGTGCTCTGTTTTGAAATCGAAAATTTGTCAATAATAAAGAAAGGGACACATGAACTAAGAGAAAACAATGGGAAGCATCAACTAGAACTGTAGAATAACCCAATTCTCCTGAATGGAGGGGTTTTTAATTTTTTATTTTTTTCTTCTATTTTTTATATTTTTATATTTGTATTTTCTGTTAGATTCCATTAGTCGATAGTAATTGGATGAAAAATGGGATCAAGGACCCAATTTCCATATTTTTAGAGAAAGAGAAACTAAATGCACCCTATAAGATATATCAGGTCTAAAATCACACCCACCCTGAAGTTAGGGACCATAAGTGCAATTAATTATTAAAAAAAGGTTTATTTGTAACATCACAGCATCTTCAATCCAGAACAATCTAGTTCCGTTTTTCACTACCAAGTTATGTTTTTGTGTTTAGCTGTAACAATAAGCTAATATGAGAAAAATCTCACATGATATCGTAGTTGCATCTTAGAATAGTCTAGAGTATCTACGGATTGGTTTCCATATTTCCTTAATATCGCTTAGGATTAGTTTTTGTTTTTCTTTATTATTTAATGATTTGTTTCCTTATTCAATTAGGATTAAGTGGCCAGTACAAGTACGTGTGTCAGTCTTTAATCTTTTCTGCAACATAACAGAACACATCATATCATAGTAATTAGTAAGTCAACATTAATTTCAGAATATTAAGTCTGTATTTTTCTCTTTTTCCTCTCCTAACAGCCAAATCTCCATAACTTGAACAAAAAAACAACCACCACCACCCCCCAGCATGTTATTACAGTACACCAAAACTAGCAAACTAAAATAATCAAACCTAGCTGGAACTTTTACCTTCTCCAGCTGCAATAAGCGACAGTGCATGAGCAGGGGAAAGTACAACCTCTTCCTTTATTCCCTCAACATAGGTGCCCTGCATATTAATCAATTCACAAATGATACACAATTTCCTTTAAAATACTTCCATGTACAATTTTGAATATGTATTTCAAGTTTCAACAACTATAATCTAAATATTTTTTAACATGCTAATGGTACTAAAAAGGGACTAATGATGCAGATAAAACTCAATAAGTTAATATTTAAGGCACATAAGTTGATGCACGTGGTTGGTGTCCATGATGCTACATTTCGTATAGTATAAGTCATTTGATTTCAATGTCTCCAATTCAAGGGGGATATCCTCCAGGATCTGATCTCCATTTCAGTAAGGTTGAGGAATAACAAAATAAAAATAACATATGATCAATCAATCAAATTCAGAACAGAAAATATTTACTCTTAATTTAGTCATATAAATATTTAAGAGAAAGATATGTTATGATTGGTACCTGAGCATCCTCTCTGATTCTTAAGTTCTGTCCTGCTGGATTTAATAAGTCATTAACCACCTAAAGTATAAGGAAGTTTTGAAAAGACAGTATGAAGAACAAAGCATCATTAACTGGATTTATTTTCATGCAGAGTTTGAAAGAAAAAGCTAAGACTTTGAAAGATATTATCAACGTGAAGAACCTCACCTCATTGTAAATCTCCAAGTATGAAACTCGAAGGAGAAACTCTCGGTTCGGAGTCTGGGGAGGAGAAAAATCAAACTATGTAATTCCTATAATAAAAGTGCAACAAAATTTGCAAAAAGGATGGTATTCGAGATACCTCTTGGATAATGCTAAAAGCATCCTTCACTGCAAGAGGTATGATTCCAGGAGATCTTTGATCACCCTGCAAATATGAACTAATGAGCAAGAGGTATAATACTAAGTTCTGAGCATCTAATCCCACACTTAAAAATCCAAATGCATAGCTGAACTCAATGCTATCAGTAATTGTCACTGTTAGAATATGTAAAAATATCAAATACCATAACTGTATCTTAGAATAATTTGAGTATCTTACTATTAGTTTCTATGGTTCCCCATTATATCATAGGATTAGTTTCCAAATTTCCTTATTACCTCATAATTTGCTTCCTTATTTAATTATGATTAAGACTCTACTACAAAGATGAAAACAAGTGTCGCCTTACTTACATGCATTGTATGAGTCTTCCCACTGCTTGTTACCCCATATGCAAATACTGTACCTGTATGAAATAAGAAAGGAGTTCATTTGTTGATTACTAAATTTGCCAGGTATTATTCAAGTGAAAAAACAAAATAGAAGTTTCTCAAACACATTTTTCTATGCGAAATGATTTTTAATTGGAATGGTCGATTTCAGTAAGAAACAAGAGCTAAAAATGAATAGGTTTCCACATCAAGAAAATTACATGACTACCACCCATATGATAAAGATGATGTGAGTCTCACAAAATTTTCCATGGTCTGAATTCTGAATCATCAAATTATCTCAGTTTCTTTTCTCATGAATTCTGCAAAGGTCCAAACCTATTGGTCACTACTACAACATTATCTGAACTGAATGCTAAGATGTCAAATCTCATGCCTGTAGAGCATAATCATGTTCTGACAACCAATATAAGAAAAAGTGTGGTTTGCAATCTTAGCTTATCAAAAATAGGAGTGCCAAAAAAATCCAAAAGCATATGACTTTCGTATAGTTCAAAATTGTATAGATGGCATGGCAGTCCCTCAAAAATTTCAAAAAGGTCTTCAATTCCACATTTATATGATTTTATCTGATTTTGTGAAGTTTTATAAGCAAAATCTGGATATCTTTTACAACAACTGCATTGCCATCAAATCTTTTGATCTATCTACCAAAGGGTAAATAACAACTTTAATTTTAAAAGAGCATTAGTATCCAAGTAAAAGTTGATCTGCCACATAAAACTGCACTAAATCATATTACAACTTACAAGTACCTAACTAGTTGATATAAATCTTAGATATGGTATAATTTCAAGTCATATGTCCAAATGTGATCTGTGTATAGAAGAAACTGAAAGGACAACTTAATAAAAGCAAGAGTAGATTTTATTCTTTGACCAAGCTGAATAGGTGGAAAGTAGAAAATTCAATCTGTTAATTACCGTTGATGCCCTCCATAGCACCACTAACAACATGCTGAGCAGCAACATCATAAACATGACGGGTTGTGGTTGTAGGACCAAATACACGATCTAGAAACAAGAAAAGAATAATAATTAATTGCACAACATTGACAAAAGAATCTGAGAGAGGGGGCTGGGGAGGACTATCTATTGAGAATGAAATGCACATGTTAAATGACGTGATTTGTGAAAATGTACAAGTTCTTTAAATCTTTTTATCCCAAATACGATCATGAGTTCATGACGGTTTGGTGAGTAATCATTAATCTTCAAATATAATTACTCTGCCTATGCCAATAACATTAGGAGAAACTATTAGAAAAAATACCTTGTACTAAATGGTTTAAGAGAAGTTACAAGATTGCTAGGATACAGCTTGACTGTCATTATATTTGTTGTTAGCTTAAAAATCGACATAACAAGGAGGTTAGCCAGAGGTAACAGAGAATTAGCTTCTCAATTATTTTTCTAATTTAGTCATGTAGCCGACCTCACCTAATGAGATAAAACTTGTTGTTGTTGTTGTAGTTTGATGCCAAATGCCAAGTCCTAAATGGCCTTTTCTTAGTTAGTAATCCTTCTATGTTAGGATCCTCGAGTGGCTTCATTTTGGGTTGACATGATAAAAAAGTTTTGTAGAAAAATTGGATACCTGGAAAGGCACTTTTTTTCATTAGGAGATCAGATTGTGCTGATTCAAGCTTGTTTGTTGTCTAGCATCGGTCTTTATCAGAAATCTAGTGGGCATTACCCAGAGGATTAATAAGATTCCAAGTTATTTCCTTTTATTAGGTGTAGCCAAGTAGGAAGCAAAAGAAGGATCATTTGGTCAACTGGACTGGAAAACCTGTTGTATGCCCAAAAAGGGAAACTTAGAAATCTAATGTCCAAAAGTATTGCTCTTTAGTAAATGGCTATGGTATATTGGTATTTCCCTCAAAACTTTCTTCGTTGTGGAATCTGATTATAAAGACCAAGCATGTGAGAACAGATACTTCTAAACTGGAGTCTCTTTCAGCCTTTTGAACTATTTGACAATCCATGGCTGTATCCTCAAAACTTGGATATTTTCTGATGATTAATTTCAGTGATTTCAGCAGCAGCAAGAAGAGAAAAGTTACTTTCGCAGAGCTATTCTCACTACTTTAACAACTATGAATAGAATGGAAAGCTTGATTTTCTAATAGAACTAGTACGGTACCCATGCTGCCACACTGGTTAAGCTAGGATACATCTGACACATTTTTTAAAAGTTTTATATATAAAAAAAAATTTACAGTTTATTTATAAACATAAACTTTTAATTGGCAAAGTCAAGGTGTCAAACATTGGGAAGGTGTTTTACATGGCCACTCTTGCGTTCTCAGCACATAGATATTGGATATCAATCATACCATCCTAAATCTACAGAGGGGTAGGACAGCTATTTTGTATTGAAAGCTTTTTTGTTTCAGTATGATGACTGATTTTCTTACTGGTTAATTTTTGCTATAGGTTGATTCCTTCTAAAACAAATTTCTTCCACTAAACCCCTCCCCCTCCCCAGTAAAAAGAAATTTAGTTTTGACTCATCAATTGAGTCACTATGAAAGTGAGAATATCTTCATTCTTTCTGCAGTTATAATCATCGTGGGGTTTTCCTCTCAAAGATATATACTTAGTAGTTCAAATACTTAAATGTGTTCTAAGAATGGAGAAGTATTTGATGTTGCACATTCAACTTCATTAGCACTACACTCACAATACATGCTTCACCCTCAAAACCATAATGAACAAATGTAAACAATAAAAACCCTATACATAAAGTATCAGTTTTGCATATCATACCATATGCATACGCTATGGATGGGTTATACTCGTTTCGCACTATAGTATCTCCATCCGCATACCAAGCAATCTCCTCTCCTTGACGAATTTCCCGTGGACTGTCCCAACATAGACCTCAATCAAATTAACAAGAAGCTGCAGAACACAGCGACGGGAACTATACATGATTTTGAAAAGCCAAAACTTACTTCAGAGGCCGAAACCGCACAGTCACCGTGACATTTTCTTTGCCTCTTTCATCCAAAGGTGAAATTTCTGGATTAAAATGTTGAGGCTTACTTCGAGCTGAGGAAGATGCCGGCGAGCTCTGACCATCAACGGATGCTTCCTGAAACTGTTTAGACGATGAAGTGGTTGAAGACGAAGGCGAATTAGTGCCTTTTAAGCCACTCGATCCGAATCGTTTTGATTTCACGCCTAGTTTCGATGCCATTGGCACTTCCAGTGAAACCTTCAACAATCAATGCAGTAAATAAGGTTAATTAAAACACTTTAGCGTCATCAAATTCAGCATCAAACGCATATTGTTCTGAATTTCGGATTAACCGAAAAGAATGAAAATGATAATCTGAATGGAATATTGACCTGAATTGAGAGAATCAAAGAAGCATTGAAGAGTAAAGGAGGAGATCGCGTTGTAAGGAAGAGACAGATCCAAAAGAGAAGGGAAAGTGTGAGGGAGTGAGAGTCAGAGCCAGTCAAGGAGTTCAGTGAGTAAAGGGAAAATGGCGGAATTGCAGCAGAGAGAGCAGAAGAAGAAGAAGAAGAAGAAGAAAAGTTGAGAAAGGTTGAATAGGTTATTGCCTTGCCTTGGAAGCGATGGCGATGGGGTGCCTTTCATCAACAAAAAAAAGGCGAAAACCTTATTTTTCAATCGGACCTTTATTATGATTGACTATGATTGTTAATTATTAATTATGATTATGATGAATATTTTTAAGTTGAAAGAGAAAAAGAGAGTGAGGGAGATGGAAATGTCGCAGACATTGGCACTTGCGAAATAGTAATGCCCATTCGGATAAAGAGAAAAAACCGTGTGTTGTGGGGTGGAAAAGCCAGGGAAAATCGTACAAACAAGACACGAAGACGCCAGTTGAAATTGAAAATGCTCGGTCTGGCGTTAATTTTCCGAAAAATAGTACTACCTCTCTGGCTGTTATTTTAGGTGCTGCTCTGCTCGCCACTCTCTTTTCTGTGCTCATCACATGATTTAATTTATTTTTTTTAATTTTGCTCTATGTTCAGAGATTAATCTATATTTTTTAATTTAAAAAAATTATTTGCGCACCATATTTGAAACGGTAATTAATTTCCGTTTTAAAATTTGCTTGGAGATTAATTTTTGTATTGTAATTTAAAATTTTTCGCTCGAAGATTAATCTTTGTTTTCTAACTTAATTTCAACACTGTATTTTCATACGGTCATTAATATAGTTTTTCTGCAATTTATCATTTTCAAACAGCATGAATGACGAAGAAAAAAAAAACCTTGATTCCAACTGTATCAATGGTAGAAAACAATGTCAGTGATTTTGAGTTTAGTTAGATATAAAGTATTTAGTGTATCAAAATTTTGGGTTTGAGATTGGGGTTTATGTGTTTGGAAAATAGGTAAAGTTATGTTTTTAAGTATAGATTCGAGCCAAATGGATATTAATCCATGTTTTTCTAATTCTCGCTCGGATATTAATTTTGGTATGAAAATAGAGTGTTGGAATTAAGTTGGGAAACTCAAAATTTTGACACACTCGATACTCCATATCTAACTAAACCCAAAATCACCAACATTGTTTTCTATTATTAATACGGTTGAAATCAAGGATTTTTTTTTCCTTCGTCATTCATGTTGTTTGAAAATGATGAATTGCTGAAAAGTAAATATTAATATCAGTATGAAAACAGATATTAATATCTGTATAGAAATGGATATTAATCACGGTATGAAAATACAATGTTAAAATTAAGTTGAAAAATGGAGATTAATCTTCGAGCGAAAATTTTTAAGTTGCAATACAGAGATTAATCTCTGAGCAGATTTTAAAACGGGGATTAATCCTTGTTTTAAATGTGGTGCGCAGATGTCTCTTTTTAAGTTGAAAAATAGAGATTAATCCTCGAGTGATGGGCAAAATTGAAAAAAAATAAAAAATAGATCGTGTGGTGAACACATAAAATAGAATGGTGGACAAAGTAGCATCATGTTATTTTGTCCACCATCTTTTTTTTATGTTCACTACACTACTTAATTGTTTTTGAGTCTTGATATTTGGTGCCATTAGAATACTTGTTAAGGTTATTAGTATTATAAAATTAATTATAAGTGTACATTATTTCATTTCTCAGAAATACAAACAATTATATTTTTCAACAACTTTTTACTATATTTGACTTCTTAAACAATACTCTTTAAACACTATGTTATTTGTCATTTTTTTAAAAAATTTTGTCCCTCTTTCATATGTTAACATCAGTATTTTAACTTAAACCTATTCAAACACACCATATTGACAAACAGAAATTAAGATTCATTTTTTATTTCGCTCGAATATTCATATATGTATTGTATCTTAAAATTATATTGAAATAGAAATTAACATCTATTTTACTCCTCGCTTAGATATTAATATTCGTATTTTAATTTGCAATTACACTAAAATAGAAGTTAACATCTGTTTTCTTCCTTGTTCGGATGTTAATATCTGTATAGCCACTTGAAACTAGATCAAAACAGATTTTAATTTTAGTTTTTATGAAAACCCTTTCTGTAGTACTTTTTTTATGAAATAATGACCACATAGGTCCCTAACTTTACAACGAAAGGTCACCTAAGTCCTTGACTTTTATGAGTGTTCATTTAGGTCTCTGACTTTATTCAACGTTGTTCACCTAGGTCCTTGACGTTAACCACCGTTACATAAAGACTGATTTGAAGTTTTAATAATAAATATAAGACTCATTTGTACTTTTGATACATAACACAGATTTAAACTTTTATTAATAAATATAGGGACTAATTTGAACTTCCGTTAACGGTGTTAAAATGGTAGTTAACGTTAGGGACCTAACTGAACGGACAAAGTCAGGGACCTAAGTGAACTCTCGCAAATGTCAGGGACTTATGTGAACTTTTCTAGTAAAGTTGGGGACATATGTGGCACTTTACTCCTTTTTTTATATATTATGTTATATCATTATTATACTACCAACGGGGTTAGCCCAGATGATGTGTGCTTAAGACAAGGTATTGAGTTCGAGTCCCTTGTTGATAGGCAATTTATAAATTTCACTATAACTCCTTATTGAGGTTGATGATATGCCCTGATTTTAAATGGGATAGGACACCCCCTTTAACTAAACTTTTTGTTAAAAAAAATAAGGATCGCAATAATAATTAGTTTGATTTCTCTTTTTAAAAACAGTTTTTTGTTTTTAAAAATAGAAAACTAAAAATCTCGTTTGGCAGTCGAGTTTTCAAAAATAGTTTTTGGGAACAGTTTTTGTTTTTCAATATTTAAAAACCAAAATATGAAAACATCTAAAACATGTTTTGGTTTTCAATTTTCAGTTTTCTGAATTTACACACAAATTTGTATTGAAAACTCCTCTCACTTTGTTTGGAAAGTGTTTCTCAAAACTGTTTTATAATACAATTTTTAAAAACTAAAAAACCAAAACTGTTTCAAACAAGTCCTAACAATTTGAATATTTCCAGAGTCTATTTCTTAAAACAAAGTCTATTTTCTTAAAGTTGAAGTTAAACAAAAAAATATCACAAAATTTTTTTTTGTTAAATTTTAATAATCTCTCTATATTGTTTATAAAATATAGTTTAACATATTATATATTAAAATATATTTATATCATTTATTATTATGTTTAATAGTAATAATTTTTGTATTAGAATGCTTGTTCGGATATTAATCTCGGTTTGGGTACTCAAATAAAAATACGGATATTAATATTTGTTTTTATACATATATTAACTTCTGTTTCGTAGTATTGATAAACTGATTGTAGATTCACTCAAATATTAATTACTCCTTCCGTTTCATAATGACTATCATTTTCAATAAATAGTTTTTTTCAAAAATAATTATCTCTTTATATTTTTAATGCATTGTTAAATGATATTTTCTCCATTTTATCCTTATATAACAAGTAATGCTCAACTAGAAACAATGTTAAAAGTTAATGTTTCACTCATTAATAGGATATGTTAATAAAATTACTTTATTCATAATGACATATTAATCATCGTGAAACAACCTTAAACGATTTTTATTTTGAAACAGATTGAGTATTGTATTGAGACAGAAATTAATATCTATTTTATTGTGTTTGGCGAACAAAAAAAAGTCTCACTTGAATGTTAACATCCGAACCAGAGATAAAATTAAAAAAAAAAAAAAAGAGATGTGTGGTGTTTCAGGAAAATAGCGTGATTGGTAAAGTAGTCACCTACCTTTAACTCTATTTATAAGATCATTTAAAAAATACACAAAAATTAAGCAAGCATATAATTAATTCATTTAATGTATTAAATTTTAAAAAGATAGTATAGTTTGTCAAATTTAGTCATAAACTTTTAATTTATACATTAGTTTCCTCACACTATCTCTTTAAGAATATGATGGTCGGTCATGAAAAAAAATTAAACTTTTAAAAATTCTTATATAAAGAGAGAAATAATATTTTTATAAAAGATCTTGTATACAGGAATAGAGATAGTAAGTTTATACCTCGAATTTTAACATCAATCTCTTCTTCATTGCAACAATTATCAACCTGTTGTCTTCTTCTAGTTTTTTGTTTTTTTTTTTCTAGTTCAATCCTTGCTTTTTTTTTTTGGATACAAGTTCAATCCTTGCTAAGTCTCGTCATTGCACCAACTAATTAAATCCACCTTATTCTTCATTCCCGTCTTGCTGCCCAACACCATATCCACCATCACCTCCATTGATGAAATAATATGATTTTTTTTTTATCGACGATGAAAATTAAAATAATATTTTTTTGTTGAAAGAAAAGAAAAGTACAATAATCAAATTTAGATATCCACGTATATATATTTTCTTATACTTATTAGCTGAATTACCTGATTGGGACAAATTAAAACAACATGATACCAGTAATGTTTTTTTGTTTTTGTTTAAAAAAAATTAAAATGTGAATTTTTTTTTCTTAAAAGAAAATGTGATTCCATGATACTTTTAAAATTTTGTCTTTGTCACTAGTGACTAGTACTTAGGTCGGCTTGCGCACATCTTAAACGTTTTCATTTGGCAAAAGATAATTAATTTAAGTTGAGGTAGAAAAAATACAAAATGGTTTTTATAATCTAGAGTCTAATAAATATTTAACATAATACAATTTAAACATAATATAATATACACATATAACTACTTTATCTTCGAAATATATTCTTTCTTTTATTCCGATACTTGTACTTTTTTCAAAAAAAATAAAAATAAAAATAAAAATAAAAATAAAAGAACCATTGAATTTGATCTTTAGTTGTTAAAATGGTTACAATTTTTTTAATATAAAAATACATTAATTGAAATTTGAACCCAGATACCTACGTATACATGTCTCATATACTTACTAAATTATATACTGCTTGGTAAGTTACATTATTGAGATAAAATAGTTACTACAATTTAATTATTCGGATCTTTGTGTAATTAGATTTGAATAAATTGCGTCTAAAACTGCAAATGACACCTATACAGACTCACCCATAAAAATTAAAAACACTCGGTTGGAGGACTACAGCTAAAGACAAGTGAAACCTCTTAAAGAAGGCATTGAAGAAAATAAAATATGATGAAATGTAGTACAAACTAATTAACTACATTCAACAACTCTAGATGATATGTACAAACTAACTACATTCGACAACTCTAGCCCTCGGCAATTTCATCTGTGTGTGTACTTTGGGTTGGGATCCTCTTAAGCTGTCTTTTTTCTTTTTTCTTTTTCTTTTTTTATTAATGGAAGAACTAAAATTTAAATTAAGGGTGTTTGGATTAGATGTGATTAATTATAAAAAAGAATTTATTTGCATGAAATATAATCGATTTTTATTTGGATATATTTGTTGTCATAAATGATTTTTAAGATAATTTTTAGCTGTGAGAATCGAAGCGATTTTAAAACATTTTGAAACAATGTCCAATTTTTAGCCGAATGACTAAAAGTTTTTTTCTTTGTTAAGAATAATCAAAAGATTTTATAAGTGCAAAATACAACTATTCAACATACGTTAGACTAAAAGCTAATCTAAACACACCCTTAATTATTACTTTCTATGGTCCTATATATATAAGAAGGAATTTATTCATATAAGTTACCAACTAATCTGTGAATGAAGATTTTTCACTTATAACTTTGTACAATTTTTAATGAATTAATAGTAAAGTGAGAGAGTATTACTTCACTTTGTTGACATATCAAGGTAATTTTACTGGGGATACATTTGGAAAAAATTGATTTCGTTCATTCATTTTTATTTGTTCAGAGAAAAAAATTGTTTTTATTTATGTGTCTACTTATATTTTTAAGTAGTACTAATTACACTTTTATCTATTTTATCCTTATGTTTGATTGAGTAATGAGAGATAAGGGATAACATGGAGACTTTAAAAATTATTATGATATTATGATGAAAACAAGAGTCATGATGGCATTCTTTAATAAGCGTCTTTTACCCTCGAATGAACAGATAAATAAGAAAGGATGTAGTATATTTTAAAACATATTTAGAGCGTGTTTAGATTAGATGTGAAAATTTAGATTATTTTGAGAATCGATAATGTATATAATCGATTATAACTAGAATTGATTATAACACAATCAATTTTTGTTTGAATATGTTGTTGAAAAGTGATTTTAAAGATAATCTTTTATGTTTGGATAGTATAAAAATTATTTTTTATTGTAAAAAATTAAATAATAAAAGAAAAAAGAAAAAGTATATTAAAGTTAAAATCTTTTTTAATAAGTTCTAAATTCCTGTTTATTTAAAAAAAAAACTATTTGTAGTTATAATAAAAAAATCAAAAAACTTAATCTCATAATCAAAATTTATCTGATCCAAACGTACTCAAATTTTTATTAAAAAAAACAAAAACTTTTTTTAAGAAAAAAACATATCCAAACATGTTCCGAATAAACTAACTATCATTTTTTTATCTTAATGATTCAATTGAAAGTGATAAGACCAGATGGAGTACTCAACAAAATTCTTATCACTATCTCAAATAATTTAAGTTAGGGTAAATACAAAAAGGATCCCTCAAATTTTATAAAATATCATTAAGCACTAATTTTTTTTAAAAATAAGCCGTTCACACTATTTTATGTAACCGTTCTTAACCCGCCAAATTCTTAAATTAACTATGATTACTTGCTATTAGGATTGATAATTGATAAATTATAAAATTGATAAAATAAAGTAAATCCTTTTTTTAAAAAAAATAATAAATAAAATAATAAAAAAGTAAAATCTAGCATCATCAAGGTCTGCTCTCGTTCTTGCGCAAATTGTCTTCATTTTTCTCCATGGCAGCGTATCGTTCAAGCTGCTCATTGCCTAATGACTCATCGTTCAACCACCGTCTTCATGATTGGACCACTAAAAAAGAATGTGGATGGATGATGGTTTAAGTCTATTTTTTATATTTAACTAATTATTTTTTCATTTAAAAAATTAATATTTTTTATTTTATGAAAGTTTCTTTAACGAATTGAGTTCATACAATTCACGATTAGTTTGACTAATTTCTACTACTAATGGCATTGAAGATGAACTTTGGAAAGATTCGGTAGATGAATTTTGGAGGGAAAATGGTCAAATTACATACAGGAAAAAGTATTTTTGATTAACCAAAAGCAAAAATTGAAAAGAAAAAAATTTAACTATAGTTAATAATAAAAATATTCTGACAGAATATTTTCAACGTTTGTCACATCAAACTACTTATTTTTATTAAATTTGGTGTTTGATACATATATATACTATTTTATAAAATTTAAGAGATACTTAATATAAAGATCAGAGAGATCATTTGTAATTTTTTTTAATCAAGTAGGAGTATACAAATTAAGACTACTGCCTATTCCTTAAAAAATTGTTTGAATTATAATTTTTAAGCATGCAATTTATTTTGTAAGAGGTGTTAAAATTTGTCGGAGTGAAATATAACTTTTGGATAAAAGAATTTAAAATACTTGAAATTTTAACAAGAAATTATAATCAACCAAGAAATAAGAATTTTCAAATACTCAACCTAATAAAAGGTACTACTATTTCTTAATTTCTAACAAATTTCAAATTCTTTAGAATTTCAATTGCTCAAACAAGGATAAGAAATATTTTATATGAAAGATAGATTAGTATTTAATTGTCAGCGAAATGATACATTTGGTATACATAAAAAAGAAGAAAATTTTTTGAACTATAAAATCATTTTTTTTTAAGAAAAAATAAATGTATCAACAAATCAACCACTGTAAATCCAACTAATCGTATACCATATTAATCGGTCTAATGACTGATGAGAATATGGTAGGATTCGAGACACATCTAAGAATTATCTCCTAAATTAACTCTAATGCTCAAGTCAACAAAGAATTTGGTTGAGTAATAATATGGGGATTGAATAACTTACTTTGGGGAAGAGGAAGAGGAAGTATACTGAGAAGGCCTTTTTTGGGTTAAGACTAGGTCTTGGGTGTTGGACCTTAAGTCTTTTCATCATATATATGAGGGCGACTTACCTCACAATCATGATATAAATCAAGGTTATTGGAATGGATTTATCCCTAATAAGTAATAATAGCAATTTAATAAGTTTTAGGTGATTACACATCAAATCTCCATATCTCTAAGCATAATAGCACGTTGATAAAGTTTAGAGTAGCGGTCCATTCGGCATAACGTGATGGGGATGTTCATAACGGATCTATTCTTGACCAATTGATACATGTCATGAAAATATAAAAAAGACTTCTAAAAATGCCATTTAACTAACAAGACATTATTTATTACAAATCTTTACACTAAAATTATTAAAAGTATAATTAAAAACTCCAAATTCTTCTAAGTGTTCCCCAAACATGATGCTAGTAGCAAATTCTTCAAGTCTCTTCTTTTTGCTTCTAGTCATAGGACCATCTACCCTTAATGCTTGTCCTCCAAAGTCCTTCAAGCTAGGGTCCACTCCTTTATTTCCATCATAACGAGCAGCGGAGTTTCTAAATCATGCTTATAGGAGTTGGGTCCTCAGGCACATGCTTTGCTTGCTTCTTGGATTGTGAAGCAGAGACCATATCTTCTCGTTAAGACCCTCCCAATTAGACGATGATTCGTCATCTGAGAGCATGAATTGGACGCTGTTAAATGCGCCACACAAATTTATGGTGGCGCACCCCAAATTTTTTGTTTTTTCAAAATGCCGAAAATACCCTAGTTTTTTTAGGAGAATCTCATCCGAATTTTTTTAAGATAGTCTCATTTGGATTTTTTTGAAACACGTTTTCTAGGTTTTTAAAATCATTATCTTCTTCGTGGTGTTTCTAAAATAATACTTTTCATTGGAAGAAGATAAAATTTTAAAAAATTATGAAAATGTCTTTTGAAAAATCCGGATGAGATTTTCCTAAATAAATCCATATGATACTTTCCTAAAAATCGGGATATTTTTTCCATTTTTTTTAAAAAAAAAAACAAAAAATTATTGGGTCACATGACGCATTTAACAGCAACTTAATAATTTCTCATTTTTTGGTTCATAAAAAAGTATAATAGTCAAGAATTGAACCTAAATACTTGTAACGCACATCTCTATATGCTCACCAACTGAGTTATATGACTGAGATGTAAAAAAACAAATAAATAATTTTATTTTATCTTGACGTGACACAATAAAATGGAAAATAGTTTCTTTGATTTTTTTTCTTACACTATCTCCTTTTCTCGCAAACACTCGCAAGAGCAAATAGGCACCAAATTCAAAACACATGAGATATTTAAAGACCCCCCATTAAATATTTTTTTGGTTTCTATCCAACCAAATCGATCAAATTGTAGTTAACTAAATAGTTTTTCCTCTCTTTTTCTTTAATAAATAAAATTTGTTACATTATATAAAAATTATTATAACAAAATATACTAAATATAAAACTCCAAAAACTAGTGACAACTAGATTCAACGCATGATAAAGGTCCAGCAGCTTGATTTTGTTTATTAAAATCTCCTATTTGAAGAATTTACGCTTAGAAAATCCCAGTTATTTTGGTTTGATCTGCCTGTTCGCTTTCGCCATGTATCTGCTTTAGTTGCTCACACACCTGACGCATTTCATCAAAACAATTAACATTTGGTGGTGCAGGTATAATAATTTATAATGATGCTTGAATGTTACAGTACATAATACAATAACGGTTATATGATAAAAAATTATTATGGTTATGTTCTTTCTATTGTAGTTGGTTGTGCTAGTAAGTCACAACTTTACAACCGCAAAAAAAAAAATAAAATAAATAAATAATAGTAGTATAAAGATTGAACTGATTTTCCAACTAATCATTCATTAATTGCAGTTGCTTTGTCCTGTCCATCGAGCATTTTTGTCTTATGCATTATTAGTAAGGCAAGCTTATGAATACGAAAATTGACTTTTAGGTAAGATTGTTGAATTGTTAGCACCTCAATTATAATACTATTCCATAATATAATAGAAAATGAAATAATAATTTGGATAAATCACTACCTTAGCTCCTAATTCTTTGATGTCTTTCAATTTAATTTTTAACTTTTAAGAAGTTTTATTTTCTTCCCAAATTCTCATTTGTCTTTCACGTTAACCCTTAGGCCCTAGCAAATAATTATTAGTGCACTCATATTAATGAGTACACCTCATTCACAATTCCCTTAAATCGGTCAAATCATGCTTCCAATTGTACTTTTAATAAATGGATTATACGTGTAAAGTAAGAGTACACGAAACATTTTCCATCCCTAGCATACCATATGTAGGTTATGATATTAGGCTTAGGCAGAATCCTATGAGACACACATGACATATCTTATACAAAAAGCTTGTTTGATATTTAATTTTGGAAACGGTTTTCTGTTTTTAAAACAGAAAACTAAAAAAATTATTTGGCAAATTAATTTTTAAAAACAGTTTTTAATTGAAAGCAGTACACGTATTTAGTTTTTAAAAACTAAAATTTCAAAACATGTAAAACTTGTTTGGGCTTTTAATTTTTTGAAGTTGCATACTAATTTAAATTAAAAACTCATTTCTATTTTTTTAAACAGTATTTTAAAACTGTTTTACAATAGAGTTCTAAAGAAATTAAAAAAAAAGAAACTTAGGACTTGTTTGAAATAATTTTGGTTTTTAGTTTTTAAAAATTGTATTATAAAACAATTTTCAGAAACAGTTTTAAAAAAAGTTAGAGGAGTTTTCAATATAAATTTGTGTGAAAATTCAGAAAACTAAGAACTGAAAACCAAAACATGTTTGAGATGTTTTCATATTTTGATTTTTAAATACTGAAAAACAAAAACTGTTCCTGAAAATTGTTTTTGAAAACTCGACTGCCAAACAGATTTTTTAGTTTTCTGTTTTTAAAAACAAAAAACTGTTTTCAAAAAAAGAAATCAAACAAGCCCTTAATAACAAATCCCTAAATTTTCTGCTCATGAGCAAAGTGTTGACATCGACCCATAAAAGAAAATCACTAGTGTTGACTATCAGAGTTGCAAATTCTACAAGGGACATGGGAAATTTATAAACTAAACAAAACGAAATAGATCCCAAGCTCAACCAAAGTAACAGATCCTATGCGGAAGAATTTCGTTAGATTACAATATCTACTAAATCTAACTCTACTGGGAAGAGAAACATTTATTTAACATACAACCCGAAATTACTACCATATATATCACGTATCTTATAAAATATTAGATGTCATAACGAGATAACCCTGCACTTGAACAATGACTCAAAAATTTTCTTTGTAAGACTTCTCAAACAGTCATGGATGTGTTCATCTCATTTAGTATACGGTAGTATCTATTATGCTCTGAGGTGTTTTTGAACCCAGGAAGGAAGTCTGTAAAGAATCTTAAAACTGCAGCAAGATGTTGGGAGTCACTGGAAACAAACGCTGCTTCTAAGAACAAAGACGGCCGGATCGTATCCACCTGAAAATAATTATAACACTAGTTATCTCTGGATTTTTGAAACTAACAAAGTCATAAAGCTACTTGAAGAAGTTTCGGATGTCTTTTTCTTCTTTTTTTCAGACGGATTCCAGAACTAACCATTTACTTCAAATAAAAACACCGAAGCACTACCATTAGTGAAGAAGTTTAACTTAGTTTCAGTATTTAAAAACTTAAGCTACCCTATTTTCAGCAAAGGACTATCTTTCTGTAGACGCTGGGAATAAAAACTCATTAGCAAAGATGACTGGATAAATTAAATTTCTTCGCAACAAAGAAAGCTTGCAATATTATGAGAAAACTGCAGCACCAGAGTTCTCAGATTTGCATCACTTATTCACCTCTCTAATCTCTTGATCATTTAATATACCACATAATTACTTCCTATACCAGGAGACAGCAACCCAGTATAGTAGAAATTACCCTGTATTTCCGAGCATATCGCAAGGCTTCAAGGTAGTATCCATCCTGCACTAGCAGCAATACATAATCATGATGTAAACCAAGTTGTCTCAGCATATCAAGACCAAGCTTCCTAATTTGGTTATTCTGACGACCAGACTCTAGTAGTTGTAGTGCAACTTCCTTAGAGGGCTCCAGAATCTGCAACATAAAGAGTGCAGTCTCAGAATCAAATTAATCATAATTTATCAAATAAAGGCCCCCACCTTCAAAACTATAATATACAGAAAGTTCACTAACCTTGTTGATGACAAACAACCCAAGTTCGGCATAACGTTCATTGCGGGCCAGAAGTTGAATTATTAATACATACAGATTTGGGAGTACACGAATCTTTTCCAAATTTGCACTGGAACAACAAAGAAAGAGCATTTAGGTGCACTGATTCAGAAGAATGACTGTAAAAGTTATGATCAGACTGACTGAGAAAGAGACAATAGCAAATTTAAGTCCTAAAATTTCCGTAAATCGTTTCAAGAGGACAGCTATTCCTTTATTTACAAATATAACATCTATAGTAATAGACTTTGTAGGTTATGAAATCACAAAACGTAATGCTTTCTTTTCTTATAGCAGTTATTCAACTTTGCCCAACCTTAACCATGATTAGAAAAGAAATTGAAAGGGAAATATATTTTGTGTATGCCTCATCGGACAATTGAATAGTAATAACTTATGGGTCTATGACAATGTCTAAAACACACATGCCTTTACTATTGCGACCATTAATTTTCTCGTGAATTTATGCCAAAACCATTAAGGCATAAAATTTTGTATTATTTTGTATTAAACTGAGTAGCATAATAAGCTTGATTATAATATTTAGATTTGTTGGTGTTTTTTTTTATCGGCCAAACACACACCATCACACTATACTACTCTTAAATCTACCCCAACGGGGATCGAACCCTTCTCTTTGAGCTCCAAGTGCTCCTCCTTATGCCACTTGAGCTACAAGCTCTCGGCTTAATTTGTTGGTGTTAAATTAATGACATTTTAGAAACTTGTGTCATTATTTCATTTTCCACCACCTGTATACCAAACAATAGTTGTTCTTACGAGCAGGGTAGTTATTCGCACTGGTAGGAGGCCTTCCCGCAATACGCCAGCCATCGCCTTCCCGCGATGCACTGTTGTAGCTCCTAATGGTGGCCACTACTAGTTAGACAGGCCAAAAAACCTCACTCTGCTCCCATTTCTGCCTGATCCACTTTTTTTTTTCATTTTTTACTCGTTTTTTCCATGTTCCTCACCTCTTAATGTTCAACCCCAACCTAACCCTAACCCTGAGCCTATTTCCCTCTCTCCAACCCTATTTGTGAAATTTTTGTCTCCACCCACCCACCTGTTGCCGTCCCCGCCTCTGTTCTGCTTTCGCAGAACCTCTTTTTGTCTTTTTGGTGTGTGTATGTAAGTTGTGTGTAAATTGCACTTCACATCTCTGTTTTCTCAGGTTTGTGACCTACTTTTGTACTTCCAAGCCCAATCTTATCTTGTTAATTATGCCTTAAAGTCATGGCGATTGTGTATCCAGACTAAGGCTCTGTTTGGTAACACTAGCTTATAGCTTATGACTTATAGCTTGTGACTTATAGTTGAGTAGAGGTATTTGGTAAAATTAGCTTATTAGGTAGCTTATATTTGTTAAATGACTTAAAAGGACAAGTAATAATTACATGTTATAAATTATTTGATAGAGTAAACACGTAATAAATGACTAGGATTAATTTCTTATCTTATCGTTAGACAATCCTCTAGGATTAATTTCTTTTCATAAGCTATAAGCTATTTCATAAGCTAGCTTTATATCTGAAAATATCAATTTTACAAATATTGAAAATCTGAAAAGTAGCTTTCAATATTTGTCAAATCGATGGAATTTTTTCAGATCAAAACTACTTCTAACCAAAGAGTAATGGCATACCTGTGAAGGAACTCAATGATGATAGCAACCAAGTAAGAAGGGTCTCCAACCATCTCTTCATCGACCGGAGAAAACACAAAGCTGAACATCTCATCAGGTGAAATTGCAGCAGAGGTAAGTTGGGATTCCTCTTGCCCAGACTGCAGAGATGATTGCATAACATGAGGACTGTGAACTTCAGTGCTCTGGGAGTTCTCATTGTCCACCTTACCCCCAACTTGGGCCTCTTTTGAATTGCATTTTGGCTTTACAGACTGAGACTCATCCTCAGAATCCAAACTTGAAACAGTTGAAGCTTTATTAAAAGATCCGGTGTCTACTCTTGCAGTAGATTCATGTACGATCGATTTTCCAATTGCACTTGTTCCTATAGCAGATACATCAGCAACATCATTTTGCACACCAGAAGCTGATGTCTTTTCTGGTTTAAGTCCCTTAAGATAGCTACCAGTTTTAACTGAATGGGAGTACGAGGTGACTAGTACATTTATAGCCTTGGCAACCACGTATACAGGCCGGTGCTCTAGAATAAGTGTTCGTGTTATGCCCAAGCACAATTGTTTAGCCTGAAAGAACACAAATGAGGTAACAAGTTTTAATTGTCACTGAACTTATCTAAAGTTTCAAACCAGACGAGTATAGGTGAGAATAATACTAACGGATGTAGTTTAAAATCAGATAACATTTCAGGCTATATTAATATAAAATTAAGGATCAATTTAGATGAGCAACTTTTCCATAACCACATCCCATACTTCCGGCGCCATATCCAAATAGAGGATAAACGGAGATTCAGTATTCTAATATTTAACAAGTTACAAGGCATCCACAGTTCCCATTAGAAAAGGTTAACACAATTCTAACTAAAAATCTTGAATACAGCCACACAACCCCTAATTTTTATAATTGCAGACCATTATAACTTCTCTCGCAATGCAAATAAAAAAATTTTAAAAAAAATCTTTTCTCCATGGTAGATGACACATATCCTTTCTAACACTCGGTCGTAACTCGTAACAACCAAGCATGACTCTAAATATCTAAACACACTAGTTTTCATAAAAATCACACATTTTCTCCTTTTACATCAAGGGACACAAATTTGCAAATGGCCCTGGAATGACCGAACAGAATTTTCTATTACTTTCAAACCAGCTAAACAAAATAATAGGTAAATTCAAGGAGCACAACTCACTAAACTTAAATCATCATTAATAATGGATATACTTAGTACACTAGTTATGCTAAAGTTAGGATACATATAAGAAATTAGGCATATCAGATATGTTAATAATTGGACATAGAGAATTGGTTACAACAAGAAGCCTTATCCCACTAGGTGAACTTAGAGCATTGGTTAATTAAAAAAAAAATAGGAAGTTTTATTGAAAATGAAAATATTTATAAAAGAAAATATACATTTATTACATTGAAATTGCAGAGTTATTTAATTTAACACTTGATTTTTTAAGTAACTTACATCGAATGGCAACTTCTGCACTAGTGTACTATGAAGAATTAATCTATAAGAAGCATTGCTACAATTAAGAGAGGGAAAGATACCTTGTTAGCTTCCAACTTCCGCCGCTGCAGGAACTCTAATACTGATGGGACCTCTGAGCTACTAGCAGCAATTGCCTGAAAGATGGGGTTATTCGTGAAAAGAATCCACTAATTTTGGTATTAACATATACATGAACTTATAACTTACCTCTAAGTCTAAATTGAACTTCCATAATAACTTATTGGCCACATCGCATACAAGGTCAGGCACTAGGAAAGTCCATGCATCGGTGTAGGTAACTGCTTCATGATAATTCACATTACCATCTGGCCTCTCACTTTCTCTACCACTTGATTGAGATGAAGTACCAGACCTGGGGAAACCCCTTAATAATAAAGGAAGTGGCGCGGATATTGGTGCTCGAGAATCTGCGAAGAGATCGTAAAGTATAACAACCTTTGCATCAACTTGATGAATAAGAAGTACATTGTCGACCACACTCACAGCAATCCTGCTGGAATAAATTGGTAAAGAACCCTGCAAATATCATGAGCATAGGTCTCATTTTTCTAAAGTCTATAGTTCAATGAGTAATCACACAACTGTTATCATGCAAGATCCAAGATAAAATTACATATCCCAGATGGTCATATTTTACTTATGCACCTAATTAAAATGACTTGACAGACTTTATGAAGTATCTAAAGATGACAAAATTTGAAGGAGTTTGAGCAAAACCAACCTGCTGTATGACTGCATCACGATATAGCCTATACGAATGGAGTAGCATAGCAACTCTATCAACTTGCAAGCAGTATATCCTACCATAACTGTTTTTGATTGTTAAAAATATAAAATTTCAATATGAAGCTATGTTAATTGCAACAGTCTAAGCTTGATGAAGTGAATAACTGATGCGTACACAGTGACAATAAAGATGTCCTCAGCTGCTAAAACGGGCTTACTATTTGCCTCAGATTTGGCCATAACCATTTCGAATCTCGGCAAGCGAACAATATCTGCAGATGAAATCTAACCCGACATGCATTGCTATATCAGTCGAATGAAATAATACAGTAGAACCATCAACTAACATTCTACATTAATACTCATGAGTCATGATAAGGTATTAACAGATGTGATACATGTCATTCTTTCTGAACATTAATGATATCGAATAGTATTTTGAAACAACAACAATTTACTCTCTTCCGATGTAAATATCCTCTTGATCTAAAAATTACAAGAAAAGAAGCAAAGAGATCACACTCTCACCTGAAATCCATGGAATGTCTTACATTGCATTCCAGAAGCAAGAAGAACCAAGCGACTTTCATGTGTGTAGACATACCAACTCACATTCAGTTTCTTTGTTTCCACCAATTGCAATGATTTTGTCTCTGAATTATACGCAAACAAGTCTAGACCACTGTCAAAAAAGTTCATATTTCAGTGTATCTGAAAAAGGAGGAAGGGAAAATACTTGGGGAGTAGTGTCACATATAGAGCATTTTAATGTACAATATTAGAGCATTATGCCAGAAGTCTATTACTAAGAAATAGACATGAATTCTCAATTACAAGAGCAGAAAAACCTGCAGACTTTAGAGGATCTGCACCTCTCTACCCTAAGGCCCCAATTTCCTTTCTAAAGACTCTCTCTTCACTATTTTCCTATTTACAGGCAACATGCCTTATTTCTAAAACCCTAATTAACACGTAAACTAAACTAATTACCACCTTAACTTTATTAATAATATCTTAACTAATTATTCCACTAATGTAACCTATCAAAAATACTTTCATCTTTTCTTTCCTCAATACTTCTAGTTTTCAGCTAATTTTTCATAAGTGGAGAATGGAAGTACAGGGACTCTGATTCTGTTTCTTCAGAACAATGTTTCTGAGAGAAAATGTAATAGACAACATTTTAAGTCATAGCATTCCAAGAAGTGTGTCAAAATTGAAAACAAGAACATTCTTTCAAGCATTAAAAGACCTCTACCACATTACTAGAATGCTGGTGACTGCATTTTTCTGATGAGAAGTTCATATATTGCTGAAGTTAGGTTTAAGGGAAGTAGGAACAGATAAATGATCGTTTCAGATAGATGCCAAGAATAAATAATTCACTCAAGAACACTAAAACATTCAATACTCATTTGTTTCCATTCCATAGTTCAAATACGTTGAAAAAAAATGCTACATGTAATATAGATTCTTACAAACTAAATTGTTAATCCTTCTCTAAAATTTGATACTATTATAGGACTGTAAATTTCACGCAAGGAAACACAATTACCAGCTTTTGCTGGGTCTCGTCAAATTTTAACATCAAGATATATTAAAAACAGAAACATTAAACAAAGTAAATTGAATCAACAAAGATGAACAAAAAAGCTAATCATACCTTGTCTTAACAAGAACAATATCACACTGTTTACTATCTGTCCAAAAAAATCCAAGTATACTTTCCGATTCTGGTTTGCACTTATGGCTAAAAGTTTCCCCAGTCTCTCTATCTGAAAACTGTATCTCATGTTTGGATCGCTGGATTGCCATTACTTTTGCGTCTAACGAATACCGAATAGCTATAATAGGGCCTTCACTTATTGAATCAGTGCTGGGACCAATGAGAGGATCGAAGGGACCAACTTTCCATGAAAAGACCTAAACATTACAAACACAAGCACGCAATATGATTCAATCACTGAACAAGAGAGTATAGAAATAGATTAATTGCTTATCATTTTTATACAATTAAAAAAGGTGGATGTATAACATACACATTAGCTTTGCGAAACAACAAAAATATGAAGCAAATAATATTACCTGGTCAGCTGTTGGGGTGAGTAGCAACTTATTTCCATCATCATAAAATAATCCCCTTGATCCAGGAATGTTGCTTCGAAGTGGTGGATACTGAATGTAAGCATGTGAAAGACCACCAGACCCACTCAGGCCCATATTAGGCTTTGAAGTTGATGCTTTTCCAGACATGTTGAGTCTTGTTTGCAAAATGAGTGGCAGAGATAAGGTAACAAACAGCAGCAAACCTCCGGAAATTATTTACACTAGATAAAAACAGGAAGAAGTAATGCATCAAAATTTAATACGAGATATAAGTGCTGAAGCTTAAAGTATGTTTGCCGGCAAAAAGATGTAGGACCTTCCTCTTATATTGGTGACTGGAAACTTCTATTCTACAAAAGCTTCTTTTCATAACCGGCAACTTTCTAGTTTGTTTTTCAGAGGTCCGTAACAAGAAAAGAAGTGGATGCTCACTTAAACCTTCTTTTTGAGCTGTTTGGAGCAATATATATGTTTGAAACATGAGTTATCTATTAGAAATAACAGAGGAAACGTAACTATTGTAAAGTATACACAACATACAGCTTAAACAACATATATAACCAGAGATAGTTTCTAACTTGCAAAAGTCATGATCCAATCAAAAGAATAAGTTGGCTAAAAGGTCTATCTTCAGTCTTTCAAGAATGTTGTTTATAAAGAAAAAAAAATATTTTCTCCTTAAAACAACCTTTATAGCTGAAATGCTAAGCCAGAGTAAAAACAAAAAGTTAATGTCAAGCCAATCGTAGAATACAATACCATATTCTGCATACAACTTTTTAATGCCAGAAATTCCTTCACACAAATATCACGTTCAATCTCTGGAACCTTGGCCGCAACACAGCTACCATATGCTTTTGCCTATGCAATGAGGACTTAACCAAATCAAATTTATACACAACTATCAAAGGTTATTGGGGTCTGGGGATATGGCAGAGAGCATATAAGATAAATGGCAAGAATCCGTTTAACCACCCATTCTCTCGCCTTCCCAACAGCTTGTCAGCTGACGTTTGAGTCACACTGACATGTTTACAGCATCTCTCTAAGTAAATAAAGTAATAAACTCAATAATCATAGCTGAAAATTATCAAAATCAACTCATCCATTTACTTGAAGATACTAAAAAGTAATAAAAGTTATTCTGTACATGGATTCTAAGCACCAAGATGATATCCAAAAGATTCAGCACGCAATCTCATTATGTAACACAAAATCCAAAGCCTATTCCTAGCTCACTATAGGATGAACAAAATCAAACCTGAGAAGCACAATTCACTAAAATGCGCTTGAGAGTAGAAGTCGTATTTTTCTTTTCCTTCATGTCCACAACACTGCAAAATATACAAAAGGGAAAGTTAAACCATAGCTAACAGTTACCTAACAAAGATGAAATAGAATTATAAGCAGCACAGTAGCATTTTCCAGATCAGATCCTAAAAATTCCTTACAATATGATAACAGCTTACATCGATTTTCTAGAATCACATAGTACAAAGTGTTCAAAAAATTAAAACCCCAGGGTACTTCCGCCTCAATTCGCTTGCACGCAATCTTGTTAGAATAGAAGAAATTGAAAATCATAAAGGATGAAGAAGAAGAAAAACTGCAGAAAGCAAAAAAGAGCGAAGAGAAAACAGCGGAATCGTAAGAGAGATAGAAACAGGTTAGCTTACCATCAAGGATCGACCACATGCATTCTGCAACAGAATTAACAATCGCGGATCACGAAATGAGCTTATTTATTCTTCTTTCTCTTTTCTATTCAATATTCATAATGAAACAATGCTGCAGTGGAATTACCTACCAGTCTCGGTGCTTGCGTTGCGTGTAGTGACTTAACGTCTTGCCAATTTCCATAGTTCTTCCTTTCTCATACTCTGTTTCTGTTGTACAAACTTGGGCCTAAAGAGAAAGATAATATTTGGGCTCGGCCACTTTTTGTTTATGGCGCAGCTTTCCCCACCACACCATTTTCTCACCCCACCACATGTTTGTTTCTTTTTTCTTTCTAATTTATCCTTTGCCAATCCGACGAATAAAAAACTTGTATTACGGATTGGGAGAATTTTTTCTCTCACGAATTTTCAGAATCTGTCCTTTAACGGATTTTTAAAATCCGTTAGCTCATCAAAGTTGAATTTAAACTATGGATTCTTAAAATCCGTAGTTTACGAATTTTCATAATTCGTTCTCTCACGAATTTTTAAAATTCGTTAATTCATCAACATTGAATTTGAACATGGATTCTTAGAATCTGAACAAAATGACATATTGTTAAAATCTGTTTCTGTTAAGTGAGGTGAACACTATTTTTCTTGGATTCTCAAAATCCAAACAAAGGGCAAATTAGTGAAAAAAGGATGTGAAATATGTATGGTGGAGAAAATAGTTACCCTTATTATAAACAAATAAAAATACTTAATAATTGAAAGACAAACTTACTCTATGTATCCATATCACCAAATTTAATAATTTCCCTGCTCCTTTTCATTTTCAAAAACTAAAAAGGTAATCTTAAATTTTGGAAAATATTTTCGAAAAATATTATCCAGAAAATAAAGTTCCACACTAGTTATTTCATAAAAATAAGGCAAAAATATTCTTTGATCCTTTAACTCTTAAATAAATTTTGTTTTGGTCCCTTAACTATTTTTTTATTTATTTTGATCTTTTAACTCTTTCTATTAGTCATTGTCGTGAGTTACACCTATCATTAATGTTGCTAGCGTGGCTGGAAACAGAGTTAAGGGATCAAAAGAGTAATTTTGTGTAAAAAAAAAAAAAAGATGATCATCTTACTAAAATTAGTGGTGCATTTATTTTTTTTTCAAAAGTGGTGCATTTTTTTTTGTTCTCAAAAGTGGTGCGTTTATAAGCAACCCTATGTGATGGAGGATGGGATTAACACCATTTCTATTGGAAATGACACCATCTTTTTTATATGTAAGAATCATAAATTTATATACTAAAAATAATGGTGTCACTCCCAATAGAAATGATGCTAATCTCATCCACCCTATGTGATTCCTATTTGGGCCTAAAGTTAAAGTTTTTGGGCTTAACACGTGATAGATTATTTGATCAATCGACTCGTAAATAGTTGAAATGTGACTAATAATAACACGGCTCATACTTTTTCCATCACACACACTTTTCTCTTTATCACACATTTTTTTTTCTAAAATTATCCTTTTTTTAAAGAGAAAAATTATTGTCACTTTTTTCTATCTATTATTACTCATATTTAAATATTGGGTAAATTGTACTCATTACCCTTGAAGTTTGGCTAAATTGCACTCCACCCCATTTAATTAACTATGGTTAGTTTCATTTCTTTTTTTTTTTACAATGGTTAATTGATTATTTTCTACATTAAAATGGTTAGATTTTAGGTTTGAATAAGTTTTTAATCCCAACAATTTTTTATTTTCATTTTAATCCAACTTAACTCAAAAATTTTTTTTTAGTTCTTAATAATGTTAAATAATAGGATTAAAGTTAAAAAATTTAAATTTTTATTGAAAACTAAAATTAAAAAATTCAAGGGACTAAAAATAAAGTTTTTGAATTAATTTTGTCAAAAATTAAAAAAAGAAAATTATATGACAAACCACCCTTTGGTTAATTATAAACATTTGTTTTTAATCCATATAAAATTTTGTTTCATGATAAATATATAATATTTTAGTCCTTGTAGTTACTAATTTTTATATTTAGTCCATTTTTTTCTTACTTTAATCCTGTTATTTGATTTATTTTTCTTTTGGTTCTTGAAAAAATATGATGCAAAAATTTAATATTATTAGAGATTAAAAATAAAAGTTTTGAATTAATTTATATTAAAAGGAAAAATAAAAATTGTTGGCACTAAAAGTTTATTTAAACTTAAAAACTAACCATTGTAATGCACCAAAAAAATCAATTAAGAACTAAATTAATTCAAAAAAAAATTCTTTAAGTTCCCTAGAAAATGTCATAAAAAAACTTAACATTATTAAGAAATAAAAATAAAATTTTTGAGTTAAGTTGGATTAAAATGAAAAACTAAAATTGTTGAGACTAAAAATTTATTTAAACCTAAAAACTAACCATTTTAATGTAGAAAATAATCAATTAACCATTGTAAAAAACAAAAAATAAAAGTAACCATAGTTAATGAAATGGGGTGGAGTGCAATTTCACCTCAAAAATGGAGTAGAGTACAATTTAGTCAAACCTAAAAAATAATAAGTATAATTTACCCTTAAATATTTTAATTATATCAATTATAAATATATTTTAAAATTAAAAAATAATAATAATAAATATTTGAGAGTCACAATAACATTTTATTTTTAACTATAGAAGACATAATCGTTCTTATGTCATGACCTTTAACATAAGAAACACAAGTCTTTTTTTTTTGGAAAACAGAAACACAAGTCAAATCATACTAAAGCAACAACATCTTATTCCAAAAGCATCTAATAGTTTCTAGAATACAAAACGAAACAAAAAAGAAAAAGGCAAAGACAAGAACCAGCTAAAACAAGCAATATTTTATATTGGTTAATAATGGAACACGTAGACGTTATACTCCACCACAGCATCCCCAGTTTTCATATCAATCGTGTGAGTCTTCGCCTGAGCATACCCACGTGCGAATCGGAAAGCTCCATTCCCGCCGACGATAGGCATTTCCCTCACGGCGGAAAACACCGTGTTCCGCCCCAACAAACTCAGCGTGCTGCCGTTGTATTTCCCCTCCGTGAACGCCAAGTTCATTACCATCAACAGGCCCGTTTCGTCTTGGGCCGCCGAGGCGTAAATTCCTTGGGCCTTTCCCACGAGTTTGGACCCCGGTTCTGGGCCCATTGTCAACGGGTCGTCGGCCATGACCACAACCCCGAAAAGCGTGGAGGAAGTGTTTGTCATTTGGGCCTCGGCGACTCTCACCGCGGTGGGCTTAGGCCCACTTAGAATGTCGTGGAAGTAGAAGTGAAGGTGGCTGAGCTTTTCCTTTTGGAGGCCCAGAGATGTTGGAGAGATGCTTCGATGGAAACGAGGTTGTTTTGCAGTGGCGAGTGAAGAGAGAAGGAGGGTGAGAGTGATGGTGAAAATAGAAATGGTGAGGGTTTTGGATTTGGCCATGGAAATGGTGAAAGGTGAGGAAAAGAAATTAGGGAAAGTGGAAGTTATGAGGGAGAAGAAAATAGCGCAAAGCCAATTATGGAGTGGATGGAAATGTTGAAGATTTGGAGTGACGAAGACGGAGAAACTTTTTTGACCAAAACCTAAAAAAAAAGACCTTTTGTACTTTTATGCTCTGGAATCTCTTTCTTTTTCTTTTTCTAATTGGTAGCTTTGGTTTTTTATTTGAGAATGAAGTTGTTTTGGGTTTTCTATTTAGGATAGTTTTAGACTTTATACCTTTTTTATTATTTTTTATTTCTCAGTTTTTTCTTAGAGTACATGATTAATTCTTCGCACTGAACAAAGTAATGAAAGTATAAAGTATGGAGTATGACCATGGATGATGATTATTTATATTATTTCAAAAACCATCCAAACCACTACATATTGAGAATTTAAAAATCGACAATGATAAAATACTTTTGTTTAAACTGAATTTACAAATACAAATTGATTTAAAAAAATATTATGAGCAATCATGTGTTTATTGGAGTGGATTAGAAATTCTGATGAAATTGATATTTTTTTCTGAAGTCAACACAGGAGGTTGATAGAATGAATGAATGAGAGCTTGTCATTTTATCATAGTGTTTTGTCTAATTTTTTTATCACGATTATATTATATTAAAATATACTCTAATGACAAAATTAGGGGAAAAAATATTTTAAAGGTAAATTTTTATTATATCTCTTTATTAAGATACATTCAGTATTTTACTGAATGTATTCTAATACTCTTTCATCGTACTTAAGTGATTATCTATAGAGAAATTTAAAATAAAAGTAAAAATTCAAAATTCAACCTTAAACAATAGATAAAGGAACGAGTGAATATATTATTTATAGCGAAATTTAATTTTTTACATATATTATTATTGTAGATGTGTCAAGTGTAAATGTGAAATAAAAACACATACCGATAGTAGTGGTAATATATTTTATTTTATTTTTTTAAAAAAAGTAATGGTAATGTTTGGTTGGCATAAACGAGATTATAAACAAAATTCATACTTTCGTTCACAAATATTTTGTTTTTAATTAATAACAAATTTAAATTAGTTTTATCATTTTTTATTTTGTTTTAATTTTGTCTTTTTTTCATTAATTTCATTAAAAAAAATTTAAAATAATCTCATTTTGAGTTAGGGTTTAGTAAAAATATAATTGACACTGTTTTTTTAATACTTTTTTGTTAATAATTCAACAAAGTTTAAAAAAAATAACGATATTCGAACAAAATAAAAGATTACATGATTGATTTGAAATGTTTGTTAATTATAAAACAAAATTGAAAAAAAAAACGTTTTTGTCCTAAACATAAACATAAAAAACAGTAGGTCAAAATCTCTGAATTAGAGTTCAAAACGAAGCACAATTTCCCATTACTTTGGGGGAAAAAAAATGAACCTAAAATTCCAACGTCCTTACAAAAGCTAAGTGGAATATGAATTGAATATATGAAATGCAGTCAGAAATTAAGAAGGAGATAAACTTGGAAAAATGGAAATCAAGTGCGTATTATGAAGATTAGTTAGAGTAAAACGTGCGTGACGGGAGTCGTGGTCCAAAATTCGCCGACCAGTGACCACATGCGTGAAAAGTGTATTTGACGTCACGCTCAAGCTGAACACTCAACAGTGAACAGTGAACAGTGAACAGTGAACAGTTTAAGCTCAATCCTCACCTAACATGTTTATGGGACTTTGGGATTGACAGAAGAAATTTTTTTTTCGGATATTAGCATTTAAAATAATATTTTTAGATGGTATTGTTCATAAAATAGGAGTTATTTCTTTTATATTTTAACTATTTTATGGATGATATTCGTCCGAAAATACTATTCCGAATGTTAATGTCTACAAAAAATGATTTCGTTTTTAACTGGGATTGTGTCAATCCTAACGTGAATATTTATGCTCTTTTTGTGGTCCAAAACAATGGAATTTTTTTGTAATTAAGCAAGAAGAAAACCCAGAGTTATTCTTGTTTGGCCCAATCATGTAAGCCCGTAAAGTACTATGTATTGAGCAAGCATTTTTAGCACCACACATTGCATTAGTGGATTTTATGAATTAGTTTCACAAAATATTTGCTGATGGCATGAGACAATGTTATGATGCCAAAAGTGTTGGCCTGCGCTTGATGGTCCCGATAGTAGCACCATTCCACATTTGTAACACCACCATTTATTTTGATAGTCCGGTTTTGAATTGACCAAAATACCCACGAGTATATGTGTGTTTGGATTTGAGTCAGATTGGAAAAAAGTATTTTTATGTGCATGAAATTATGTGTCATCTTGTTTGTTTTTCAGTTGTGTTCAGTTAACAAAATTGTATTTGGCAACAAAAGTAAGTTGAACTCACTTTTGGCCAACGGAGCTATGGAGATTCTTTTCAGTTTGGTGAAAGTTGGTTTGAAGATTTTTTAGTTTGTAAACCTACTTTTAACCTTCTATCCAAACAATATTCAGTTTTTCAAACTTACTTTTAGATAAAAATATCCAAACATAAATTCTGTTGAACCAAATCAACTTTTAACTCAACTTACTTTCACAAAACTTGCTTTCAATGAAACTAAGTTTTGCTAACGAAAAACGAAACACACACTATACCACACGTCATTTTAGACTTTGAAACTTTTAGAAGAAAACATGACATTTTATCAATAAAGTGCTAAACAAATGATATGCAATTTGGTCTCTCATTTAATAAGTACATAAGCAATGTCTTTCACAATTTATTTAAAAAAAAATTGTTATGCTAAACAGTGCCCTAAGAGCACTTGTCAAGGATCAATAAATACAATTTGTTAAATAATTAGAGTTACTATAAAATACATTCATTAAATTATTTTCAAGTTTCGAGATATTAAATTCTATCATTTTTAATAAAATATTATTATTTTTATCATCTTATCTAGTACCTTTAGGATACTATTCAACATTTTCCTAAAAAAAAACGTGACTTTCTCAAAGAAAGGTGTCCTGAATAAGCATTCAAGTGTTTCCGAACGATGATTTCATGGAAAAAAAGTGTTCAATTTTTCTAGGCTTATGAAAGAAACGTGTTGAGACAGATCTTGCAAATGAAGCCTTCTTAATAAGGGTTATTTTAGAATTATAATTTTATTTTAAAACAAAGAAGGTGGTGGTGGTGCAAAATGGGGTGGTGCGTCTATTGGTGGCCCGTCTTAATGCTTTCTTGTATCATTGCGCTTTCTGCCCTACTAAAAATTCTATAAATCCTTCAAATTTTTGAAATTATAAGTTTTGAAATTTCATTATACTTATTCTCTATAGATATTATATGGTGGAAATGATTAGCATCATCCCTATTGGAAATGACACTATCATTATTAGTATATAGATTTATGATTTTTATATATAAAGAGATTGTGAGATTTCTAAAATTGGATGGTCTCAATTCCTTCTACCACATTATATTTATCCCATGAGGTTTGTAATTTATTACATTTACTCTCTCTCTAGAGGTAAGTGTAATTTCAAAAGCTAGGAGAGATAAATATAATTAGTGCAAATCTCAGGAAAGTTGGTGTAATTATCCCTTTAGTTTACTGAAAAATGAAAACTATTTTTGAAAACATCTTTTTTTAAAAACCGTTTTCTGTTTTTAAAAATAGAAAACTAAAAAACCCGTTTGACAGTCGAGTTTTCAAAAATAATTTTCGGGAACAGTTTTGGTTTTAGTATTTAAAAGCCAAAATATGAAAACATCTAAAACATGTTTTGGCTTTCAGTCTTCAGTTTTCTGAATTTACACACAAATTTGTATTGAAAACTCCTCTCACTTTTTTTGAAAATTGTTTCCAAAAACTGTTTTATGATACAATTTTAAAAAACTAAAAACCAAAACTGGTTCAAACAAGCCGTAAGTTTCTGTGGAAATTCAGGTTTATGTGTTTAAAAACCAAAACCAAAACTATTGAAAACTATTTTTAAAATCAGAAATCAAACAAGCCCTAAATATTTCAATAAAAGATTTATATGTTGGTTTATGTCGATGACATTATTATTTGTGGAAATTCTCCTACTGGTATTTCTATTCTGAAAAATCTTATGGATTTTGCTTTTAAAATAAAAGATTTGGGTGAATTGAAATATTTCTTAGGCATTGAAATAACGCGATCAAAGCAGGGTAATTATATTTCACAGAGGAAGCACATTTTAGATTTACTTGAAACTGTTGCTTTTCATCACATTTGTTGTCTAACAACTCAACTAATTCATGGCTTGTCCAAAGTCTCATCATTATGCTGCTGCTGTCAGAGTGCTGATATATTTGAAGCTCAACCCTGGTCAAGGGTTGTTATTCACTTCAAATATTATTTACATCTAAAGGCTTTTAGCGACGTAGACTGGGGCATTTGCAATAAAACTCGACGTTCAATTACAGGATTGTGCATCTTCTTAGGGAATTCGTTAATATCCAAGAAAGCGAAAAAGAAAATTACTGTTTCGCGATATTCATCAGAATCCAAATAACGCACATTGGCCTCCACCACATGCAAACTCCAATGGCTGGATTACCTTCTTAGAGAAATGAAGATTCCATACATTAAACCAGCCTTAATGTTATGTGACAGTAACTCAGCTAAGCATATTGCCCACAATGTTGTTTTTCACAAATGGACTAAACATATCGAAATTGATTGCCATGTCATTTGTGAAAAGTTGAAAAAAAGATTATTCAAACTCCTACCTATCGACAGTTCTCATCACTTAGTCGATATATTTACAAAGCCGTCGGAACTAACACTATTTCACACACTCCTCTCCAGCTTGGGGGAGTGGGGATTGGAGGATAAAATAGGATAAATACTTCCTTTATGTTTTCTGTTTTATGTGTTTTAGGCTCTTTTTGTTGTATCTCTGATTTGGGCTTTTACTCTTTTCTGTCTTAGAATTGGGCCTGCGTGTTCATGGATAAAGCCCATTAGGTCATCTTCTATTTTTTAGATATTAGGCTGCTTGCTTTGTACAGAAACACAATTACAGAAAATACATTTTACTTTTCTAAAAATCCTTTAAATTCATTTGGCAGGTGATTTGGTTTTACTGTATGAGCTATTTAATTGGAAAGAATCAATATTATTTTCAAAGAGACAATTTAGCACACAATCACGAATTTTGATTTAGTTATTTTACTATCTTGAATATGGATTAAATTCCTTGTCAATAGTTTTCTTATTCCTTTATAAAATGAAAGATGAACCCGGACACATGCTTGCTTCCTGCAATTTTCCTCTTCAAGTCCTTATAGCGTCGTAGGTTAACTAGGCCCAGAGATGACAATGGGACGGAGCAATAGCAGATAGTAGCCCCCGTTACCTGTTTTAGTGGATTTTTGGGTATTTGCAGATATTTTATTTAATTAAAAAATTATTTATAAAATATTTAAGAAATAAAAATTTATATCAAAAATTATTTTAATAAAAAATTTATATGAATTTTGCTATTCATTGCTCTTAGGGTATTGGTTAAGCAACCTATGAATGAAAACTTTGTATTTAAAATAAATTAAAAATAATTTTATAGCATTAAATACTATACAATTTCCAACACCAAGTTTCTATTCATGAATTACTTAATCATTGTCCTACAGCCTATAGGTAATAGATAGCAAAACTCAATTTATATTAGTAATTATATTAACTATTAAAATAAAATAAAAATAAAAAATATTCAAATGATATAATTATTAATTAACATTTATTTTTTTCTTAATTTAAAAGTTAAAAGAGAAGATATTATATTTTTTAAAGACATTTTATGTTATATAAAATTATAACAGTTTTTATATTGAATATTTAACATTACCTTTAAAAATTAAAGAAAAATACTTAAAATACTATACATTTATGTTTTATTTTCAATTTTTTTAACGGGTAACGAATACTTGAGAGTACCTGAGAGTACCTGCGAGGATCCAGGATAGAAATTATCTCTGGGTCATTCCTAATTAGGCAAGTTTTGGCTAATAAAGTCATGGTTGTATGAAACAGGCTTGATGTGTAGGTGTTTTTTTTTTTTTTTTTTCGGCAAACATACACATCTCTACACTACTCTTAAATCTACTCATAATTCAATCCCATTAGGGATCGAACTTCTCTTCTCCAACTTACAGAACTTCTCCTTATGCCACTTGAACTACTAGCTTTTACCGATATGTAGGTGTTGTTAACTCGAGTAAGCCCCCTTTTAATCTTGTTAGTTTTTTTAGTAATTCAGTTACTTATTATTGTTTTATGGAGTATTTTTAACCCGTGCAATATTATATAGGTTAAGCATCTCAAAAAAGAAAATTTATCGAAAAAAAGAAAAATTAATTGACTTATACTTTAATATGCATTTATTAATTATTAATTATTATTCTTTCTATTCTGGGATTTTTATCCTGTACAATATTGCGCTTGCACATGTTAGAAAAATCCTTGTTTTATTCATTTTGACTTATTCAACTATTAAAAAAAAAATCACTTATCTTTAATTTCAATTTTTTTTTATCTTCTTCTGACGTTACTCAAACAAAAAAATTGTAAAAAAAAAACAAAAAAAAATTAATGGATGTCTGAGAGTATTCGTCCTTTCATAAAAGTAATTAAGATATTTAATGTCTGTTAATTCATTCATTTATTTTTAAAAATTTATATATAATTAAATTACTAACAGTATATATTATTTTTATGCAAACGAATTAGTTTATTATTATCAATAGATGATGTTTTTTTTAGTTCATATAGGAAACTACGAAAACAGGAGATTGAATCTTATACCCACATAAACATGTTATTTATGTGTCCAGCAACTGAATTATTGATGTATGTTATTAATTAAATAAGTCTTTGTATACCATTACTGTAAATAAATAAAGTTATGCTTAATTAAACATGTGCGTACTATAATATAACGAAAGTTCCCTCATTTTGGTTTCTTTAGTATTTTTATTTTTATTTTCTTCGTAAAACAATTTCTGTTGTTTTACTTTTAAAAGCTGAGTCAATGACTTAGCACAGACTTGGAAAAGTAGAATCGTTTGAAAGCTCTTTAACTAATTTCTATTTATATTTTGACTGATGATATTTTTATGAGAAGTGATTAGTATTTAGTGTACAATTATTATTCACTATATAACTATATAATATTTATTTTTTTAAACAAAAATTATCGAATGGGATTGTAAGTTCTAGATGTGAATAATAATTATATGAGAATAATATTTTTTTAATTATTATCCTAGCAATTTCTAACTAATAATTTCTCTATCCAGCCAACAGGCACATTATTCTAAAGCCGCCGGAGGCCATTGCTACGTTGAATCTTGAGTTCTTGACTCTGGTTTATCACTATTATATTTATATTTAGTCTGACAGTTGAAAATTGAAATCGATAATTAATTAAACCATATGCTTACGTTGATCGTTACCAAAATTTGACGTAACTTCTTAATTAACGATATATATAGTAGCAATTTTTATTTGGTATTATTGATGGTATACAGTTTAAAATTAAAAAATTGTTGACAGATTAAATGAAATTAAACGAATTATCGTGTTTTCAATGGTTTTTTTTTTCCCTAAAATATAAGATTTTTTTTTGGGTCAAATAAAAAATATGAAATATTTATATATTATTTTTTTCTAATAAAATAGTTCACTGATGATAATGTTATTTTTTTTGGTTCAAATAAAAAATCTGATATATTTATATATATATGTATATTATTTTTTCAAATAAAATAGTTCATTGATGATAACGTTAATTCAATAAATAAAAAATAATTAGTCTGATGTCATGTTTTATTCTTTTTTTAGTTCTACTATTTTTCTGTGAAATTAAAGTGTTATCTTCATTTGATCAAATGTCCATATCACCCCAGAGTTTATAGGAAGAGGGAATACTTGAGTGCGGTACCCAAATCAACCACTAAGAAAAAATTATTTACTGTATTAAGTAATCGTTAGTATAAACGAATAGTTTGTTAATATAGTAATTAAAAATTAATAAATCAGCATGTAGATTGATAGTCAATATCAAATATTTATATTAACAAATTTATTCGTTAATAATTATATATTGTGCATTAATATAAATATTATACATATATATATTAACATATTAATTCTATAATAGACAAAATCTCTATTATAGATGACAACTTTTTGTGCTGAATTGACATTTGTAGTATTTTTTAACTGGATTTGTAGTATGACAACACATCCATTTATTATACAAAACTCAGAATTTGAAAGCTAACTACATTTATGATTTCTAGATCTCAATTTTTTTACCATAGTAATTATGGTAATTTGTTTCGAACATGATTAGTTTGTAGAGATCTTGCTGAGTATAGGATCCACCATAAACTCAAATCCATCCTTAAAACTCTTGGGTGATGAATTGCCATTTAAATAGTGAAAAACATAAACATCGTACTCCACAATAGCATCTCCTTTTACGAAATCCACCGAGACAAATTTAGTTTGAGCATAACCACGCGCGAACCTGAACGCGCCGGTCCCACCAACAATTGGCAATTCTCTCAAAGGATGTTCAATCATGTTTCTTCCCAACACGCTTAGGGTACTTCCATTAAATTCTCCTTCAGTAAAAGCAAAAGTCATAACCATCATTAATTGCATCTTGTCTTGGCACACAGAAGTGTAAAGCCCTTGTGCTGTTCCCACGACTTGTGAATCGGGCTCAGGGCCCAAAGTGAGTGGGTCCTCAATCATGACCAGTGTCCCAAAGGGTAATGGAATTTTGCTCTTACCTTTCGGGGGGTCAACAGCTATAAGCATAGTGGGCTCTGGGCCTGAGACAACATCGTGAAAGTAGAAGTGGAGATGGGTGAGCTTCTCCTCGTGAAAGCCTAAAGATGTTGGGGAAATTCTTTGAGAGTAGCTAGAAGAATTGACCTTGATGAGAAAGGAGAATAGAAACATGAGGGTGAATGGAATGAAATAAAGGGAGAAAAGAATTTTGGGTGTGGCCATGATGGAGTTTAGTGGAAGCAACTAAGGATAAACTTGAAAGAGAGAATTATTATAGGAATTTAGTTAGCTACTTTATGTAAGGTTTGATGGATTATTTATAGGTGGAACATTGAGAGTATTTGGAGTGGTTGTAGTACAGGATTAGTAGCTAGTCAAATAAGAACAGCTTCTTTGAAATTTGTATACATTTGATGGCAACCTATAGAAAATTATAGTACTAAATTGAAAGTGATTGTTTATATGGCACCACACTCACCATATTCAGAGTGAACGATAGAAAATTTAATAAATGCATAAGCTGTTGTTGGATAATCTTTTAATTAATCATTAATTATTAATCATTAATTTTGAATAAAAATATATCTTGCAATAAATTCACATATATAATAAATTCACATATATAATAAAACGTGCAGTAAAAATTTGAATCAATTCTCCAGCAACTTTTGAATCGGTGAGTAGGCTGCTTGATCACTTAAATTAGAATTTCATTTACTATATTGATAAAAGTTTTCATATTGCTCTTTCTTTCCGGTTTTTTTTTTTTTGTTTTTGTTTTGTTTTTAAACCTCTTTCATTCCGTTTAAACGCACTTTTCATATACTACACTTTTAATATGTTCCAATCATGACAAAAGCGTGTGTGGGTACGAAGTTCAATTTCCGGTTGTATTACTTTTGTATGAAAAAAAAACACACTTTTCATATTTTTTAACTTTTTAAATTTAGGTGGTTTCTATGGTGCCATCTCTATAGAAATGATACCTTGCATTCTTTCATCAAAATTTCATACGTGGTAATTAAGAAGTCAATCAAGCATAATTTTTTAACTGATTTGAGAAAGATTGAGAGGTATATTTAAACCGATTTGAGTTTAGGGTTTTGAGTTTAGAAAAAGATTGAGAGGTATATTTAAACCAACTTGAGTTTATTTATATTCGGGATCACAACCAATGAAATTTTATTGAATGACTTTAAACCGATTTGAGTTTAATGAGGCCGACACAACAATTTTAAGATACCATTAGGTGTTGACATTGCAAATTTACGACATCGACAATTTTAATATTTTAGATGCCAACATGGCAGTTTTATGATACTGACATTGCCTACTTTTAATATTGAGTTATTAGACTATGCAACAGAAAAATATTAATAAAGTTTCATGGATATTATATTTTGGAGCCTACTCGAGAAGTTGTAACAGAGAAAAAGAGACTTAGCCCTACGCAAAGGGAGTCTTATTGGCTTTATGAAAAACACTATCTTACCTAATAAGGATCATAGAAACAATATGGTGGTTTATAGCCATCTTGCCGAGATAATAAAAAAGGTAACACAAGATAACAAGGCAACAAGTCTGTAAACGATGAGTCTAGATCCTAATGCAACCTTCGAGCACCAATGCCCTCAAACTGAATGGGATGAGCTAACCGTTCAAGCCGGACTAGAGAAATATCGAGCTATATATGAGCCCAAAGAAATCACAAAGAATATAAGAGCAATTGACTAGAGAGTGATAAAATTGAAAGGGTGCTAAAAGTTTAAAAAGATTAAATTATCATCAAAGTTCCTGGGAACAAAGACCTAGTTGCTGTATTAGTAGAGGTTTTTCAACAACTGCAAAGGTACCATTTTGGATTTAATATAAAAGTTGGTAAATGCCTTGATATTGTATTGATTAATTAGGAAAATGAGGTAAACATGAATAAATATAAGGTTTTTTTTTGGGGTAAGCAAAACCCCTGAGTTATCAAATAAATGCAGAAAATAATTATAGAAGTGCTAAGTGATTTCGACCATTCAAAATGAATGAAAAAGAATTAACGGTCATTGACCTTACGAAGATTGCTCTAACAAAGAAGAATTAAGGGCCACGGACCTCAACAAGGATCAACAATCCCATCTACGCCAGTCTCCATAAAAGGCGAGATGACAGTCCAGGATGAAAGTCCTTGACGAAAGTCAAAAAGTTTAAAAGAAAGGCTACAAGCACATTAGGATTGAAAGTCCTCAACTAAAGACAAAGATCTCATAAAAAGGCTAAATGCCAATCCGGGATGAAAGTCCACGGGTATATTCAAAGATATATGAAGAGGCCACGAGCTCATCCGGGATGAAAGTCCTCCAGTAAATTCAAAGATATATGAAGAGGTCATGAGCCTATCCAGAATGAAAGTCCCCCGATAACTAGCATTGGGTATGCAAGAAACCCGCATCGACCCGCATCGGTCCACGGATAAATGGACCAATTCGTCTATGCCCGCATGTTACATGGGCTAGTAAAAATATGGCTTGCATCCACACCGCAAATTCGCAGGCTACCCCTGGATTACCCGCATAAGCCTCTTTTTATTTTTATTTTTTTGTTTTGTTTTAAGATTATTTTTTTGTTTTTTTTTCAAAAAAAATTTTTTTGTTCTTCTAAATTTAAAAAAAATTAAATTTAGGTAAAAATACACTTTTCGTCCTTTATCTCTTGGTGTTTTTTCAGTTAGATCCTCTATCTTTTTTTTATTCATTTTAGTTTTCTAAGTTTGTTTTTTGGTCCATGTTTATCCTTTCTGCCAGTCAGACGTTACAAATCAAATGAGTTGTCTTACGTGGCTTCTAACACTGTTAACCTTGCTAATGTGGACTCAGGAAAGGTTACTATTGTACCCATATGACCGTTGCACTCAATCCACACCATCTTTATCCCCTTCTTTAAATTTTGCCCCAAATTAGAACTAGGGTTCCAAAGTGGAAACTCAAAATTGAAGCATAAATTAAGAAAAAATGTCAACCAGTTCATCATCAAGGAGGTCGAATAGTGGAGTGCGAAGGGGTCCTATATGTGAATGTGGGATTAGAGTTGTGGTTTATACAGCAAGGACAACATAGAACTATGAAAAACGATTCTGGGGATGCGCAAACTACAAGGTGGGTGTGACCTATTTCATTATTTCTTCTGCAATTTTTAGTGACTTTAGGGTTTACTGGTTATTTGTTTGTGATTCTAGTATGGAGAACCTTGCAACTGATTTACCTGGGTTGAGGAAGATGGCGATGATTCTAACGAGAGATCAAATGTGATTCAGAGGCAAGTGAGAAGGATAATGGAGTTGCAAAAATCTCTGAGGCCGGTGACACAAAGAAATAGAGTCTTGTGGGTGTCCATATTCATGAGTATTTTTGTTAACTTGTTGTTAGTGGTGTTGCTTTGTAACGTAGCTAGTAGTAGAGCATGAGTCTTTAATAAGTAGTGTTTTAGTAGTAATGTGCAACATTATGTGTTAAAATTTCAACAGGTTCATGACTGTTAGTAGTGTTTTATGATGTGTCATCTTCCTAGGCTTCTTACAGAAACGATAAGTCTTTCTTCAAAACCTCACACCATTTTCATCAGAACTTGCAGAATCTAACTCCTCTCATGAATAATCAACATCAGACTCCAAGATATTTTTACCTTTATCTTCTACTACAACCTCAGTTGTATTATTTCTTTTTATTATAAGCCTATTGTTTGTAATTAATATGCTTTTAAAGAAATATTAAATATAATTAATACATTAATTAAAAGTCTATATTTTAAAACTAACATATATAGAAGTATTAAATAAGTTAACTATATAATTTTTTGACACTTTTTAAGGAGTTAAATGTAATGAAAAGATAATGAAATATGTAGTCTTTTATATTCTCAAGAGATAAAATAATGTACACTTATAATTATTTTTTTACTTCTAATAATCTTAACTAATTTAGTAAAATATTGTATACTAAGACTCTAACTTTTTAATATGCATAATTTCAATTAAAAGGATTTTATATATAATGAAAGCAAGGAAGTACTACTCTAAGTCACCACTTTTATTTCTTGAAAATTTGGTAGGTAAACCAATAACCCCACCAACCCGTTGCCTTCAAGTGCATATTTATTAACAAGTCAATTTCTCATACCATCTTGACTTTTCTTCTATCCCTTGAAAGTTGAAATTTCTCTCTTTTTTCTCATAAACTCCTTTCTTCTCTATAAATATACTATTGACTCGTGCTATGTTTGGGTGAGCGATTTTGAGGCACAATTTTCATTAATAAATATTTGAAAAAATGTATAGCATATGAAATAAAAAATTTATAGATACAAAACTTTATAATACAAAATTTAAAAAGTAAAAAATAATTTAAAGAAGGTGGGTACAAATATTAAAGTCTTGAAATTACATTTCTCAAGATTAAAAATTTTCATGCATTGGAATATTTCAAAAAAAATATCCTTCACCTAAATATATGATTTTTTTTCCCATATAATTTAGATATCAATACAACTTTTAGAAAATTTCTCTAATAATAATATATACTTATTAAAAGGAATTATTCATTTTTCATTGAAATCACTTCAGCTCTGAATACCACCATTTAAGGCTACTCACAAGAAGAAATTAAAAATAAATCCTTAGCCATCCACTTGGCAATATCTTAGTAGAGAGTGGGCTTGTTTGCTGCTGGGTGGTGCATGGACTTAGGAATAGGAATAGATTGGGCCGAAATAGATTGGCCTAGTAGTCAAACTTGGGCCCTGCTTATAAAAGGAGAGAATGAGTCAGACTTGTTACTTATTATAGGTTTAAGGCATGAAAAGTCCGTTTAAAATGTTAGTTCATAATAAAGTCTCCTAAAATTATTTAAAACAACATGCTTTTAATTAAATAAGTTAATAAACTTAAAAACTTAAATAAGCTAGTAAAAATTTTTTTTAACATAATAAATATATAATAATAAAAGATAACACTAAAATTTTCACAAAATAATAGTAATAACATAAATAATTATATTATATTTTATTATTATTACTACTAATATTATTATAATTATTTAATTAGGCTGACCTATTTAATAAAAAAAAATGTATGCTGGCCTATTAGGCTTAAAATATTTTTTGAAAAGTTCGAAGCCTAGTTTGTTTAATTAAATAGATTTTTTAAATAGACTTATAATTTGCTTGAACCTAATATAAGTTTTACTTGAGCCCTTGTCGGAGCGGCTTGACCTATTTCTATCCTTATGCATGGTCCATTCAAGCTGCTGAGTTGCTAACAATAAGTCACATTCTAAAAAAATTGTGGTCATTAATTTTATAGGTCATGAATTTATTTATTTATTGATTTTTTTCTATCTCTCTATAATTCTCAATAACTCATTTAATAAAAAAATAAGAAAGATAGTAATAAAATACGAGTATGATAGAGAGTAACATGCTCTCTGAGCACTTAAAATAATCATTAAGGCATTTATGTTATGAGTATAATTTGAAAAATAATAATATTTTTAAACAAGTTTAATGAGTTAATATTTTTTTTATAATTCAGTTAAAAGTGATTTATAAATAGAACTGAAAGAAATAATATTTAAATCTTGACTAAATAATATATCGACATTTATAAATTTATGTGTACCAGTTTTGGAAGAAGAAAACCTAAGTTGCAAATTAAATGGAATAAAAATTGAAGCGCATATATATTAGTAACTAAATTAAATTATACTAATAATAAAAAAGATATACTAATATAAGTGGAATATAAATATGATTAGTTGAAAAATCGTACTAGACAAATAAAATTCAGTAAATTTAAAATCACTTAATAAGAAGGTTTCGAGAGATCTCCACGAAACAGGCATTATCCAAATTCCAGTACATTAATATTTATTTATTTTTAATAAACAAAAGTGTATCCATAAATTTAAATTGGAGAACATCATTATCATAGTAACTTTTTTCCTCTTTCTCATTCTTTTTCTATTAATTACACACACATGCTATATTAATGGAATACATCTACCAACATAACTTATTTGATTGGCACATTACTTAGCTAACACTTAATTAATAACTAATTTTTATTAAAACAAGACAGAAATTTAGGACACCTACGACAATGTAACATGCAAGTTTATTCATATTACAATTTAAAGTTTTAAAAGGATTAAACTAATTAATCAGGAGCTTATATGTACTCTCCAAAGCTTATATGCTTATTAAAATGTACGAGTTAGTTGATGAATTTATAAAACTTGTAATACATACATATATCTCTTTCTCAAATTTTAGTCACTAAAAATGACTAACAACATGATCCAAGTTTTATAAATTCTAGTATAAGTAAAGATATTCAATTACTATCTATGCGAGTGAATAATAATTATAGTTTGCATATACGTTATGAAAATTTTAAGAGCAAACTCTTAATTCAAGCTTCGAGATTAATTATAGTAATAATTTCATGGAAGTAGAAGCGAATGTGGGTGAGCTTCTCTTCCTTGAAACCTGGTTCTGTTGGAGATATACTTCTATAATAACTTGTAGTGACTATGGAATAGAAAATGAATGTTATGGAAATGGGAATTAAGAAAGTAGGTAAGAGGGTTTTAGAATTGGCCATTATGTATGAATATTATTTGTATTATTGTTATGAAAGTAAGTATATATGGATATATTTCTTGAGAAGATAGGGTTTTATTTATAGGAAGCTTTGGAGTGACCTAATACTATATATACGCTAAATTAATATATATGGATTATATTGATGAAATACATGATATTCGTGTCTCCAAATCATGTCTCCAATTATGTCCCACCAATAGAATATCGTTACGCATTAAAAAATTCTATTAAGAAATTAAAGATTAAAATTAAAAGAAATATTTTTAATGACGTGGCGATATTCTATTGGTGGAATATGATTCGAGACATAATTTGGGGACACGTGATTTGAATCCAAATACATGGCGGTCCATGGATAAAATATAATGTTGAATTATTCAAGGTTAAATCTGTTGAAATAATGTTTCATCCTCAAATTCCTTTGCTTATCTATCAAGAAAAATAATAATAGTTAATCCAAAATCAAAACTTATAAAATAAGTTATTAAACCTTACTAAATGCATGTACATGCGTGATATAATTTGAAAATATTATTCAATTCTCTTTTAAAATGAAAAGGAAATGAAGAATTAAAAAAAATTAAACCATACGGATGCATTTTAATTTAAGTGGACAAAGCCAGTCCTATCTGTGTAATTCGAGGCCCTTGCAAGCTTATAACTCTTCCATGTCTCTCTTTTGAGTGTAGTGTGATAAAGTATAAGATAAATGAGTTGAATAAGAGTACGATAATATAAGAGTTAGATAAATTCTTATTTTATCTAAATAACATTTGGTGTCTATCAAATAACACACCTTAATTATAATATTATATTATCAAAAAAAATTATAATATTATATTATTATATTTATATTTACGTTAAATGAAAATGACTATTTTTTTAACTTTATTAGGATTAATATATTTGATTTCCGTTCACTTACTTATATGAAGCCGTTGTGGACTTTCACTACCGCACTTAATGTGTTACATAATAAGTTTGTTAGCGTGTTAATGAAAGGGACTATTTTGAATGATGGAAAATAAAAATATATACCATTTTATTTATTCTTATAAGTCGGGAATCATTTTGAATGATGTGACAAAGTCTATTAGAAGATAAAATACTTAGTTTATTTTATAGCTTTTCTTGGCCCTTTTCTGTTTTTGATATCTGATTGGGCCTTCCTTTTTGTTTTCTGGTTTGGGCCCTTTTCCATCTGTAAGCCCATTCCATTGTTCATAAAAACCCTTTAGGGTTTGCTTGCTGAATACAACAAACATTTCATTTTCCTTTCACAAACATAACGCGACCCTTCTCCTTCCTTTATGGTATCTCAGAGCCCTAGGGTTTGATGGCCTTGTGGTTGCGCTGTCGCCGTGGCTGTGTTTCTTCCCTCTGTCCCTCCCTCCCTTGATCCTTCTATTCTTCCACTGTTCTTAGTTCTTGGAGATGTCCTCTAGTATGGAATCTCCAGATCAAACTGCTACACAATCGCGTTCTGACGTTACACAAGACCCTTCGAGTCTGTTTTATCTTCATCCCGCCTTTGGTTCCAAAGCCTTGGTGAAGATATCTGCGAGTTGATGCGAAGTGTTGATTGGCAGTAAGTGTATCAAATCTTTCTCAAGTTTCTCCCGGACCACATGACAGTCTATTTCTATGTGTTTGGTCCTCTCATGGAAGATAGAATTTTGTGCTATATACCTTGCGGAATCACTATCACAAAATAAAAGTGTAGGAGAATTATATAGTATTTTGAGGTCTTTTAGTAAATACGTCAACCATTGGATTTCGCAAACCGTACTAGCTAAGGCTCTATACTCAGCCTCTGAAGAAGATCGAGACACAGTACTTTGCTTTTTACACCTCCAAGATATTAGGGAGTTGCCAAGATAGACGCTATAACCAGTGACAGATTTACGAGTCATAGGGCAGGTTGCCCAGTCAGCATCGCTAAAGGCTTTAAGTTTCAATTCTGAATTTGTTGGATAGAGAAGGCCTTGACCAGGGTCCTTCTTTAAGTAATGGACAATACGAATGGCAGCATTGTAGTGACCTTGTTTCGGACTGTGCATGTGCTGACTTAACTGTTGCACTGCAAAGGCAATATCTGGACGTGTTGTGGTAAGGTAGATCATTTTTCCTATTAATCTGCGGTAGCCAGGTTAGTCTTCATATGCAGGTGAAGTTTTTGCGTTCTTCATGCAGTCTTTAACCATTGGGCTGTTGACTGGTTTTCCTGCAAGAAGACCACAAGAATCAATTAAATCAAGTGTATATTTTTGTTGATTCAAAAAAATCCCTTTTTTTGATCTGGCTATCTCAAGACCAAGAAAATAACGTAAATCACCCAGATCTTTTATGCGGAACTTTTTATCCAAGAGTGACTTTAGAGCTTTAATTTCATCAATGTTGTTTCCATATAATATTAAATCATCCACATAGACAAGCATAATACAAAACAGGTTTCCAAACCGTTTAATGAAAAGCGAGTGATCATGGTGAGATTTTCGAAAACGCAGGTTTAACAGAAAGGAAGGCAGTTTTTTGAACGACATACGACTGGCTTGCTTAAGACCGTATAGAGAACGATTTAACTTGCAAACAAGATTTTTATTTTTTAAGTTCAAACCTTGAGGAGGTTTCATAAAAACATCTTCTTTAAGGTCACAACGTAAAAACGAATTGTTTATGTCTAGTTGTTGAAGAGACCGATTTTTAATAGAGGCTAAAGCAAGAAGAAGACGAACAGTAGTAAGTTTGGCAACGGGAGCAAAAGTTTCACAGTAATCAATTCCTTCAATCTGATTATAACCTTTAGCCACAAGCCTAGCCTTGTGCCTTTCTATTTCACCGTTAGACTTATATTTGATTTTATAAACCCACTTGCTACCTATAGCCTTTTTACCTTTTGGCAATTCAACTAAAGACCATGTATTGTTATCTGCTAAGGCTTTTAATTCATTATTCATAGCCTCAATCCATTCAACATGTTTACAAGCAGAAGTAAATCAGGTTGGTTCAGAATGAACACTAATATTTAACACATAATTATTATATAAAGGAGACAAATGATCATAGGTGATAGAATCAGATAGAGAATACCTTGCAGAATCATTCAGTTTATTAAGACTACTTTGTAAAAGATAGAGATGATAATCTGCCAAATGACCAGGCAACGACCTTACCCTACTAGACTTCCTTAGATTATTACCGTCAGAATCCAAATTAGAAATATCAATGTTATCAGAATTGTTACCAGCATTATCTGAATGAGGAGACAGAGATGTACCAGTTTCAACATGGTGAACTGGGTTAGATATAGGAATATTATATTCCAGGGCCAAGGGTTCATACATCATAAAATCAGGAGTATTAGAAAATAAGAGATCAGAATCATGAACAACACTGTTAGTTTGTTCAGATTTAAAAGGGAAAAAATTTTCTTTAAAAATCACGTTCCTTGAAATGAAAATGTTCCTGTTTTCCAAATCCAACAAAATATAACCTTTTGTACCAGTTTTAACTCCAAGAAAAACGCATTTCCTAGCTCTAGGGTCAAGCTTGCTCCTATGTTGGGTGAGTGTGGTAGCGTAGCAAAAACACCAAAATACTTTGATATGCATCAAAGTAGGTGACTTACCAAACAACAGCTAATATGGGGAAGCCTTCTTCAGGACCCTGCTAGGTAGAAGGTTAGTAAGATGAACAACATAAGAAATAGCAAAGCACCAGTAAGAAGTAGGCATGTTAGAACAGAACATAATACTACGAGCAAAATTCAAAATATGTCTATGTTTGCGTTCAACTACAGAATTCTGTTCAGGTGTTTCCACACAAGAAGTTTGGTGCACAATGCCATTATTTTCATATAAGGAATTCAAATGAAATTCAACCCCATTATCAGATCTAATGCACTTAACAGTAGTATCAAATTGAGTTTGCACATATTTCAAAAACTTTTCAATCAAATATTTGGTTTCAGATTTGTTTTTCATCAAATGGATCCAAGTATGGCATGAAAAGTCATCTACAACAGTTAAAAAATATCTATGATTATGAACACACTCAATATTCAGAGGACCCCAAATATCAACATGCACTATGGAAAAGGCAGTAGAACTACGATTATTATCATTAGGAAAAGGCAATCTATATTGCTTTCCTAGCTGGCATGCATCACTGGGAAAATTAGAACGTCCTTTTACAAACGGGTATTGGTCCTTTATTATAGCAAACACATCATCACAAGGATGACCCATGCGGTGATGCCAAAGATCAAAACAGGAATCAGTTTTGCAAACATTATTGAGCATGTGAGAGTGTAAAAACAAGTCAGAGGCAGGATTCAAAATGTACAAGTTCTTGTGAACTTTAGCAAGTCCAATCGTCTTCTGTTTCAGATTGTCCTGCAGAAGACAAGAATGTTTGTTAAAAATAATGTCAAGATCCAAAGAGTCAATTACCTTATGTACAAATAGTATATTGAAATGAAAGCCTTCAATATACAAAACATCATGTAAACATAAATCGTCACACAAGCAAACAGTGCCAGAAATACAAGCAATAGAAGAACCTCCATTAGGCAGATTTATATGAATAGGTGGAACAGGATGGTGATTTTTAAAAAAAACTCAAGTTATTACAAACGTGGTCAGTAGCACCACTATCAATTATCCAAAAACTATTAGCAATAGTGTTACCCTTTTCTGTTTTTAATATCTGATTAGGCCTTCCTTTTTGTTTTCCGATTTAGGCCCTTTTCCATCTGTAAGCCCATTCCATTGTTCATAAAAACCCTTTAAGGTTTGCTTGCTGAATACAACAAACATTTCATTTTCCCTTCACAAACAGAACGCGACCCTTCTCCTTACTTTAATGTTAGAAACTATTTTAACTATTTTTTCTAAGTTAAATTATATTATAATAAATATTATATTATATTAATTTAAATTAGTGATAAAATATTAATAAATTTAAACTAATTTCATATATCTTACCTTCTATTCTTGGTTGAGTGCTTGTACTTCACTGTGGTTCACGTTATGAATAATCGTCCTTGGCGAATTTGCTTTAATTTTTATGTCCTATGTATATCGATGAAGCTAATATGAGCATCTCTTGTACTCTTTGATCATCATCGATATATCTTTTTTGTTTCTCCCAAAAAAAAATGAAGATATATTATTGTCCAGGTGGTTACTTACTCATGAAATATAAGAAGAGAAAGACTTAAAGTGATCTTTCATACATCTTATATTATCCTTAATTAAAGTTGATTTTGGAAGTTGGAACTTGGAAAGGTCTATGGTACTATCTATGTATTTAAATATAAACAAAAATTACTTAATTATATTCATGTTAATTAAGAAAGTTAGTTATCTTATTTAGTTTATTTTTTTTGAAAAAAATTACTACTTTATTTTTTAATTTACCTTTTATCATAAATACAAATACTTTCTTCACTTACAAAAATAAATGATTCATTAATGAGTTAAAGTAAAGGTATTTTAGAGATTTTTCATTAATTAATTAAAGTAGTTAATTTTTCTTATATTTAGAATCAAGGAAAATTGGTCAAATTTACTTATATTTGAGATCAAAAGTAATATGAGATCCAGCCATTTGGACTTCTTGTGTGACACTCTCTAAGAAGTTGCTTTAATCACTACAAATAAATCGTTATATAATATTATTTTTTTTCTTTCGTTAGATTAGTTATTGTTAGCATAGAATTTGTCAAACGAATTTATCCGTCAGCATAGTCATTAAAGATCTTTACTAGCAGTATGTAAATCAATAGTATATGTCAATTATTTATACTAACATGTTTATCGGTTAATAATTACATATTTATCTGTTAGTATAAATATTATATGTTTATACTAACGAATTAATTCTGTTATACAAAGTCTATACCAATGGTAACTAATCTAACGGAAGCCAACAAAAAATTTTTAGTATACAGTAATTTTGAAATAAATTTTCATGAAAAGCATAGAACTAATTGCAATTAGAAAATAGAATCAAACATTTTTAAATTACAGTTATGCTAATAGAGTTCGTGGGAAATTAATAGTACGGACCCTTGTCCAAGTTTTTATGGTGTTGGAGAGTATGGTGTGTTATAAATGTGTGTCACTTGTCCAATTATGCTTAAGGCATTTAGACTTTTGCATATAACCACTTATATACTCTTTAATTTTCCTTTAACCAACCGATGTGAGACTTCATGCTTTCCAACATAGAAAAAGAAAACCTAACTGAAAATAAAAACTTATAACGGTGTGTTTTCACCTCTTATGAGATTGCGAATGAAATGACAACCTAAATCCAAATGTTTAGTCCTCTTGTATTAGCTATAATTACTGCAATTGTAGTCAATGTGACTACTACAACGTGTATCACAGTTATTGCGGCCGGAGATAATCAGGGGTAGTTTTGGGTCCAAGTAAGGTGTCCAACTACACATGGCCCCCAAAAATATGGGGTCCTTAAAAATATGGGCCCCAAATATTAAATGATCCTGAATACTAAAGGGTCTTGATATCCAGTGTCCTAAGGGCACTAGTTAAAGTTACTAAAATTAGAAAAATAATCACAAGAGCACATTGTTTCATTTCTCGGGAATACAAAAAGCTACACATTCCAATACTTTTTTACTACATTTGAGTTCTTAAATAGTGCCCTTAGGGCACTAAATATCATTTGCCAATATTAAATGATAAGGTGTTTTGACCTCTAACATCACCATCGAGATTCGAGTCTTGGAATTAGTATTTTAAAGTTTTATTTTTCTTCTTTCCCAGGTGCATTAATAGGTATACATCTCCCTTTTGTTTTTTTTGAAAGTGTTATAGACGATATATTTTGTTTTGAGACATGTGAAAAGAGCAGCACTTTCTAAGTGATTTGTTAGAATATTTTTTAATGTTTAAATTGATTTTAGAATGTACTTTGACAATAAATTTTGTGTAAATAGAAATTTGTGAATAGAGGCCCAATTTTTTTAAAAAGATTAGAATAATAAACAGGGCCCCAAAAACTTTCACTACAAGAATGTGTTGAAATAGCCTCGCAAATTTAGCGACGACCCGAAACCGTCGCTAATTAGCGACGATAATTTAGCAGTTAGCGACGGAGTAAACAATTTTATTAATTTTTTGATGTTTTTATTAGTTTGCGACGGTCCTTGCCGTCGCTAATTTGCGATGGTCAAGGCCATCGCTAATAGAAGCCCTTAATTAATTTTTTTTTCGTCAAAAAAATTATTTTAATTTAAAAAGTTGGTTTGCGACGGTCCTTGCTGTCGCTATTTTGCGACGGTCAAGGCCGTCGCTAAAGGAGCCATATTTTTTTTTCTGAAAAAATATTTTTTATTTAAAAAAGTTGGTTTGCGACGGTCCTTGCCGTCGCTATTTTGCGACGGTCAAGGCCGTCGCTAGAGGAGCCATGTTTTTTCTTCCTAAAAACTATTTTTTATTTAAAATTGGTGGTTTGCGACGGTCAAGACCGTCGCTAAAGGAGAGCCTTTTTTTCTGAAAACTCTATTTTGTATTTAAAATTGGTGGTTTGCGACGGTTCTTGCCGTCGCTATTTTGCGACGGTCAAGGCCGTCGCTATTTTGCGACGGTCAAGGCCGTCGCTAAAGGAGAGCCATTTTTTTTTTCTGAAAACTCTATTTTTTATTTAAAATTGGGTGTTTGTGACGGTCCTTGCCGTCGCTATTTTGCGACGGTCAAGGCCGTCACTAATGGCATTCTACTTTTTTTTTTAATGGTAGCGACGATAAATACCGTCGCTTTTTAGGCAAAATGAGTCATTAAATGACCGCCATTCCTTACCCCTATCTCTATTTCTTATCTCCAAAACTTCTTCTCTCCACACAAAACACAACCTCACACTCACCCAACCCCATTTCTTCTCCAATCTCACTATCTCCAACCTTATTTCTTCATCTCCATACCCAAACCCTCCATATCCAAGTTTTATTTTCCTTTCCTCCTTCCAATCTCACTCCTCTCCCCTTGCCTCTCTCTCCTCCACGCACTCTCTCTCCACCACCAACCACCACGCACTCTCTCTCTCCACCACCAAGCACCACGCCATTTTCTACCTCCACCACCAACCACCACGCCATTTTCTACCTCCATCACTCTCCACCAAGGTCTCTCCCTCTCTCTACCAAGGTCTCTCCCTCTCTCCACAAGGTCTTTCTCTCTCTCCACCACAAATCCTCCCTCTCTCCACCTAGGTGAGTTATTTTTATTTTTTTAATTTTAGAATTTATAGGATTTTTTGTTGAATTTATGTGAATTTTAGAATTTAGATGAATTTTTGTTGAATTTAAGTGATTTTATAATTTATATGAATTTTTGTTGAATTTAAGTGATTTTAGAATTTTTGTGGAATTTATGTGAATTTATATGAATTTTTTCATAAAGGTTAAATTATGTGAATTTATGGAATTGTTAAAGTAAATATAGAAATTATGTGAATTTTAGAATTTATATGAATTTTAAAATTTATGTGAATTTTTACCTTTATGTGCATATATAGAATTGTGAAAGTAAATATAGAATTTGTGAATTTTTGTCTTTATGTCAATTTATGTTCAATTTATGTGAATGTAAGTTGGATATATGTGAATTTTTGCCATTATGTGAAATTATGTTGAATTTATGTAAATTTTATAATTTATGAGAAATTGCAATTATGTTGGAATTTGTATGTGAAATTGTAAATAATGTAGAGTATAGAGTAGTAGTTAGCAATTTAACTTTTAATTTAAAATTCTAATGTGATATATATGCACTTGGAATATATAGTAGAGTAGAAATTGATTTAAAAGTGTTGTTGCTAATTAGCGACGGTAAAAGCCGTCGTTAATAGATAGCAACGAAAAAAATAGCGACGGCTCAACCTCCGTTGCTTGGCCGTCGCTAACACTTAATTAGCGATGACTTTTGGCCAGTTAGCGACAGTAATGTCCCTCGCTATATCCTGTATTCTTGTAGTGTTTGCTCCCTGAAAATTGTTTTTGGATATATTTGAAATTTTAAACTAAACTAGCAATCAAAAGATAAGCATTGTTTGGAGGTCATTCACGCTCTTAATAGAATGTATTGGGACTTCACGCATGACACTCATCAAGAGATTGATTTTGATAGTTATTTTGACAATGTATTATTATTATTATTATTATAAAAATGAGTAAACATTCACTTGGGTCGGAGATGAGCTTGACAAAAAATTTTGAGGAGGTCAAAATACTTAAGTAGTGATAAGTGATAAAATTAAATATTTTAGACAATATTATTTACATAATGTACACTGCAATAAAATTGACTTTTAATAACATTGTCAAATACAATATTTATAAAAAATGTTGTAAATACTAAAGAATAACGTTTTTTAATAATTTGACAATATTTTTTAAATGTAATTATAACCTTTTTGCAATCATCGTCAGAGACAACATTTATAAAAAATGTCCCAAATACATAAAAGCAACATTTTTAATGATTTAACAATATTTTTTAACAATTTAGCAATATTTTTTTAAATATTACTAAAAGTCAATTATATAATAGTGTGTATAGGTTCACACTAAGATAAAATTGAGAATAAATATTATATAACAAGTCTCAAAATTAAAGTAATAGCATGTATTTGATCGCTTAAACATTTAAAATCAAGATACTAATATTTTTTAGAAGCTATTATGAAAAAATCATAACATATTCATAAGACATTTTTATTTTTTTAGGGGCGTGGCGCCAGCCCCCTTCGACCACCAAAAAGCTTCACCACTTACTTAGGTCTTTGAAAGATACAAGAATCACCAAATAAATTTTTAAATGGTTTCTGACTCCAAATAAATTCTTAAAATATCTATCATATTTGTCAAGTGTCATCAAATGAAGGGACCTATTTAGTTATACACCACTTACTTAGGTCTTTTAGGGATTTATTTAGTCTAGGATATTTGAAAGACATATTTCATGACATTTATATTTTTAATTTCAGGTATGAGTGTTTGCAGTACAGATTGATCTAGTTTTAAGTGAAAAAAAATATCTGACCTGACCAATGCAATTTGATAATGTTATTATCTGATGTGATAAGTTTGTTTAATTAAAAAATGATATGCGATTTAATTCAAACAAATTTTTTTTTTCATTTGAATTTTATCAGTTATTCGATTTTCTCTTACATTTTTCCAAAATCAGTATTTATGGTAAAAATAAATAAAACTATTTTATTGGCAATAGAATAAACTTGACTGACCAACAAAGTCCGGCATGGTTCGCAGATAGTTGGGTCTTTTAAGCATCTTGACAAGGGATTCGAATCCTGGGGATGTGTATAGAGAAGATTTTGTTAGGAGAGGCAAAGCTCACTTCTGTGATCTCTACGCCTCGATGGGATTAGTCTTTAAATTCGGCTATCGACTGAGAAATACCTTTGGTTAAAAAAAAAAGAATAAACTTGACTGTGTCAAATACTAGAATGCAAATATAAAAGTGGAATGATTAATTTCAGTTTAAAATCAACTATTTCTTTCCGTTGATTATGAAATGATCTAAAATACTTAATTTGAAGTGGTTATTATGAACATTATTGCATATATATATATATATATATATATAACCAGAGTCGATATAATATGATACTCATATAATACATAATTAAATAATATCAAAAGATTATAAATTAAGAAGTAGGTACAAAATAGGTCTTTCAATAATATATTAGTATATATATTAATAAAAAAAATAATGTAATGTTTGATAGTTCAATTTGAGGTGATTCAATTTTAAAAGTTAAAACCCAAATACTAGTTAAACCAAAAAAATTAAATATTTTTTAGGTTTTTTTTTTAATTTTTTAATTTGCGATTAATTCAGTCATTAGTATTTTTTTATCAATTTAACAATTTGATATGAGTTAATTCGATTCATAAACACCTTTACTTTTAAGAGCCCAAATTACTCAATAAAAACATATTATCATATTCCACTATCATGACTAACCAAATGAGTCACTTGTGGACAATTTGTGGTCAAGAACACATTTGTTGAAATATAATATATAATATACTCATAACAAGTGACTGAAGAAAGTTGAATTTTATGCTTCCTTAGCTTAGACTTTATATAGGTACATTATACGTGTCATTAAATGGTTCGCATACATATCGGTATAAATATACTTTCTTTAGTTCTATATATAAATTACTTTCTAGAAAAAATTTTTGATCTTAAATATAAATTACACTAATTAATTCATTAATTTAGTTTTTTTTTATTATTTTTTTTTATAATTTCAAAGATTTAATTAATGATGAAATAAGAAAGTGAGTGAAATAAGAAAGAGATAGAGATATTAATTTCTAAAGCATTTTAGAACATGTTTAAGTTGAGGGTATAATTGAAAAAATTATTATTTTTTGGATAAATTTAATGAGTTAACTATTCTTTTTTGATTTTATTGATTTTGTTCCACCATGCACTTGGCATGGCAGATTTAGCCTCCAATCTGGTCTTCGTACGGCGGTTGGTCATCTCCGGCCACTCACCTGGCAGTGAGGGGTACCTGCAAGCACTCCGACGATCAAGTCAGCTGTGTGTCTTAAGCAGGAATTCTCAGATTTAGAGTTATGAAAACGTACCGAATGAAGACTAGTCACTTATATTTATAGGGTAAACAAAGTCACCAAAGTCAAACCTGTTACTGTTCCGTTAATTGCGGCGGTAGTTACGGATCTGTAACGGTCCTCATGTGGGGGTGAAGCCCCCTCTGCCTTATTATGTCGTGGATACACAACATGGGACCGACGGCTTGGGCCGCCCACGTGAGACCTGCACGTGTTCTTCCCGCGAGTTAAGTCCATAATAGATTTGATTAGAAATAACTTATATATATATAGCTAGAAACAGTATTATTTTTCAACCTTGTATCTTAATAATCTGTTCAAATTTTAAAACAGGTGTTAAATAAAAGATAAAACTCACATAGTTTGTCCTATATATTCTAATACGTTAGTATCATATAGTGTTGCTACTCTCTTATATGCCCTTCAATTATTTTTATTTTTTTTTATATTCAATGTAGGACGAAGACCCCATCAATTATTATTTTCCCTGGTCACATATGCACTTCATTTGCATAGTGCCGATTGTCTGAGCATAAAATATAGCTTTTTTTTGGTAAAGGCATAAAATATAGTTTAACCCTAAGTTGGGATGAAGAATTTTAAAAGAGTATTTCATTTGTCAGAAAATTTAAAATGTTTTGGATAAAAATATTATTTGGGTACATGATTGTATTCATTTAGATCATTAATATTTAATTTACAATTTCACTTAAATGAAAAGTATTTTTAAAATTCTCTAAAATTGTAAATCTTTTAAGATACAGCTTAGCTCGACTTATTTTGAATTTATCTTCTACTTATAAATAAAAGTCAGGCCAAACAAAAATATTAATAAGCTCTTAAAATTTTAAGTGACTTTTTTAATGAAGGAAAGAGAGAAAAAAGAGCTTTAAAATAAGTCACACGTAGGATTTTTTTGTTTATTTTCTAACTTCTTATTTTCATTAAACATCCACCAACCACCATAACCGAAGCCGGACCGCCACCTGTCGCCGCCCGCGACCACCCTCCGCCGCCCACCGTTGCCGGTCAAATTTTTAAAAAAAAATAAATTACCGAGAGCAATGTTATTTCCTCCTAATAATCCTCCTCATTATCCTCCTAATACTATATAAAGTATGGAATTAAATGCACTTTCAATCTTGAAAATATAAAAAACATTGAAAACATTCTGTATGAGTAATTCGGAGAATTTTTAAAAATTTAAATCAGGAGAATTTAGAATTATTTAATTACCAAATAACTTATAAATTTTTTACATTCTCTTATTTATAGTTTTATCACCTGAAATTTTGTAATTGTTCTCTCCAATGATAGGGTAATACTTTTACACCGGGAAAATCTTGTCTAGATATTAATTGGATGCACACAATTGAATTAAAAAGAATAAAAGAACCAAGAATAGTCAAATCAAAGAGTTTGACCTAATGGAATTATGAAAACATACTAGATTAGCACAGTGTCTGCTTGGTGTAAGAGTGTATACAGGACTATTCCAAAAGGAGATTTCCAACTTCATTTTTGTGAAAATATTTTTTTAAAATTATTCATGTTATTGTAAACTTACATTTTAGTCGGTAACATTTTCTCCCCCAATTTTTCTACTAAAAAACATGAATAGTCCTCTAGTTATAAACCATTTGATAATGTGATGGAGATTGAAACAAGAGGCAAAGTTGAGCTTGCTGGTTGATATATAGCAAGTGTTATGTTATTATATTTTTACAAGCACAAATAGTTTTTTTTATAAGAGTAATATATTGTTTTGGCTCTTCACTTAGTAGTTACAGAGTGTTATAATCTCTAGCTTTAACTGAATTAGTTCTTGATTTTGTACTCTGTAAGTTACTTTAGTCTCAGGTAGTGTTAATTAAGTGACGCTTAAAAAATGTCTATGTAACTTGTTATGTGCCTATATGTCACATTAATTGACACTTAGAGTCTACGTAAGCGAAAAATAAAGTCATTTTGCTTAATACCGAAATAGGTTATTCAATTAGTCTCTCAAATCACTTACAAATAACTCAATTTTGAACTTCAGAATACTGAGTAATTTTGAAAATTAAGCAAAACGACATCATTTGATTGCTTACGTAAATTTGTGTGTGTCAAATAATATGTCATATAGAAACTTAATGTATCACATAGACATTTTGTTAGTCAAGGTCGGATCTTGCTTTAGTAATAAAGACAACCGCTTAAAGTCCCCTATTTGATAAGGCCCGTAAAAAATATTTTTATTTAATATTATTATTAAGTATTAATTATTGAAAAATAATTTATTAATATAATATACTATTATAGTATGTTTAAATAATTTTTATCAACACAATAATACTTCATTAAAAGAAGTATTGAAAAAGTAAAATTAATATTTTATTAGAATATTAAATTATATAAAAATATTAGATTATTTTCTAAATATATAATTTTCAAATTAAAACATTGATAACCTTCAAAAAAAAATATTTACAGAATTTAAATGAATTAAATCATATTTAAAATTAACTATATGTTTTATAAGGTATATAAATGAATTAGTCTTATTATCTATTGAGATTTGATTGATTATAAAAGCTTCATAAATAAATTTTCATCTTAAAAAAATTAAAGACATAAAATAAAAAATGATATGTTATATATAAATAAGTCTTCGTTATAAATTTCGCTTAAGATCTCAAAATGTATAGATCATGCCCTGTTGTTATTGTCACTTAACACCAAAGACTAAAATGACTTACAGAATATAAAATCAAAGATTAATTTTAAAATATTAGAGACTAAAACATTTTATAACTATAAAATGAGAGATTTTTTTGGCTAACTATAAAATGAGGGGCTAGAACATTCTATAACTATATATATTGCTCTTTTACTAACCCAACCCCAAAAGTCTTTTTGTGGTGAGGAAGGAATCTATTGACACGGTTTCCAAAAGAAGAATCTATTGACACACACACTTATATTTTTTGGCCAACTACACACTTAAATTTTTTGTATGCAATATCTGCTGAGGCCTGAGGCAGGACTTGTATATATTAGGCTAACCCAAGCACATACGCATATCAATCCAATTTTGTTTTTTAGTCAAACCTAGCCCAATACTTTTTTCACTGTACATATTTCTATGTTCATCACACTTTTTTTTAAAAAAATATTCTTTACTAGGATTCAGAATTCGAATGAAATAGTGTTCGTTACACTTAAAAGAAATGAATTGCAGATTATGAAAATTCAGAGTTTAAATTCGGTGTTGGTGAACTGAAGAATTTTAAAAATTTGTGAAAGGGCGAATTTTGAGAATCCAAGCAACTAGTGGTGACTATTTGCTCGGATTCTTAAAATCCATAGTTCACGGATTCTCAAAATCCAAACGAAGGACAATTTTAGAAAAAATAAATAAATGCGTGACATCCTGAAAAACATGTGCGGCAAAAAAAATTCTAGCCTAAACCTACCCCTAATAAAAAAGTGAATGAGATTAGCATCATCTTTATTGAAAATGACACCATCATTTTTAGTATATAAATTCTTACATACAAAGAAATGGTAGGATTTCCAAAATTGAGTAGTCTCAATCCCTCCTACCTAATGAAAATTATAATATCCCAAAAAAATTAAAACACACAATCCTAAGGCCATACTATTTCAAATCAGTAAAAGAATGATTTATTTATTTATTTATTGCATAAGTATACATAAAAATACTGCAATATTCATCATGAAGCTGAGAAAGTCTACTTATTAAATGTGTTGTGTTTGTGTATGGGTACACATGTACATTTATTTACCATTAATATATTAATAAAATAAAATAAATATCAATACTTATATCACACCAAATATTTTCAGTCATTGATATAACATAAAGTACTAGAGTCCTCATTTTTTTACTTAAAATTATGTGTGCTCAATATATTTATTGATTATATACGTTGAAAAAAGTAGTTACATTAATTTTGTTTTTGTTATCGTGTTTTTTCACGTATGTAACCATGAGTATAAAGTTGGTTACGTACGTTGAAAAAAATAGTTACATTAGTTATTTTTTTGTTACAGTATTTTTTCACGTATATGTAACCATGAGTATAAAATGAGTACGAAAAACGTGTTTACGAAAAAAAATTTCAAAATACTAACACTTATATACCATTGAAGTCACCGACTGAGAAATAGTAAATATAATACTAGTTTTCTATTCTTTTTATATGTTTTGAAACTCTCAAATAACTTATTTTATTCTAAACTAGTTTTCTAACTTAATAAATTAATCAATCCTTACTCATTTATGATTTTATCAGTTTTGACAAAATCATTTGTACATCATTTAAAACAATTTTGACAATGTTTGTGCATGTGCCATATGACTTGAAAAAATTATTTGCAAGATAATAGGAATGTCTTAAAAAGAACCGTAGCTATAACTCAAAATCGTAGTCTTCCAATTTTGACAACAAAAATATTTCATCCAGTACTTTATAGATCTCCTCAGACTGAGGATGTGATTCATCAGCCACCAAAAACTCTTTAAATTCACCATTTATCTCTATCAAGCTATGACCAGGAATTTTCTTCACACCCTTTTCTCTCATCAAACTTCTAACACTCTTTACATCACCCCATTTTCTCTCATTAGCACAAATATTTGCCAACAGCACATATATGCCACTGTCATCTGGATCCAGATTTAGAAGATTACAAGCTGATAATTTGGCCATCTCAACATTTCCATGCATTCTACATGCATTTAAAAGGGCACCCCAAGAAGCTTCACATGGTGTCATTGGCATATTTGTTATTAACTTGTAAGCTTCTTCAAGTAGGCCAGTTCTACCTAGCAGATCAATCATGCAAGCATAATGTTCCCTTTTGGGTTTTATCCCATAGTTTGGTTCCATAGTGTGAAAATATTCTTTACCTTCGGAAATCAAGCCGCCATGACTACAGGCTGTCAACAAACTCACAAATGTTATGTTGTCCGGCTTATATCCGGCATATCTCATCTGATCAAAAACGGAGATGGCTTGCTTTGCCTGACCATTTGCGGCATACCCTGCAATCATAGAATTCCATGAAATAAGGTTTCTTTCTGACATTGCGCTGAAGACTTCTGCTGCTGCGTCAATGCTTCCACATTTCGCATACATGTCTACAATCGCATTTGCGAGAGTAACACTAAGAGGAATTCTTTTTCCATTGACAAAATGTTGATGAATCCAGTGACCCAAATTCAAGCAACTCAGCTGGCCACAAGCAGAGAGTACACTCACTAAGGTATGCTCACCCAGAACCATGCCCACCGCGATCATTTCGTGAAATAATTTCAATGATTCCTTGGGTTTGTTATTCTGAGAATATCCTGCGATCATAGCATTCCACGATACCACGTTTTTCTGAGGAATTTGATCAAAAAAACTCCTAGCAGAATCCAAGTCACCACATTTAGCATACCCATTAACCAAACTAGTCCATGAGAAAACATCCCTAGTTTCCATTCTATCAAAAAGCTCTCTAGCAGCCATCAAACTACCACATTTCACATACATGTCCAACAAAGCATTAAGCAAACTCAAGCTGCATTTCATATTCTTCTTCTCTATGTTTTCATGAATGTTTTTCCCCATATCAAGATCACCCTTTTGAGAACATGCCGAAAGCAAAGCAATCAAAGTCACCTCATTTGGTTCAACATCACTAACCAACATCATCCTAAAAACATCAATAGCCTCATCTGAACAGTTATGTCCCGCATACCCATCAATCATAGTGGTCCAAGTAACAACATCCCTGTGAGAACTTTCATCAAACACCTTGCGGGCGTGTTTCAACCAACCACGAACAGAGTAAAAATGAACCAACCCATTTCTCACAAGCAACTCAGAATCAAACCCAAATTTCTTTATCACACAATGCACCGATTCCCCCTCTGAAAACCCCGAAAACTTCTCGCACGCCTTGAGCGCGAAGACGAAGCTTCTGCAATCCATTTCAACGCGACGTCTAAGCATCAGAACAAAGAAGGAGAAAGCCATAGTGGGAATTTGCGCTCTGTTATAGCCTCTGATCATGGTGTTCCACATAAAGGTATTGGGTCCGTGAATTTGGTGGAAAAGAACGTGGGCATAGCGAATGTCTCCGGCGTCGGAGAGAGCGCAGAAAGCGAGGACTCTGCTCGCCGGGAACATGTGAGTAATGAGGCCGGTGAGGGTCATGCGTGCTTGAATCTGCTTCAATTGTTGCATTGTGGAACATGATTCCATTAACAGAAGGGTTGGGTTTGTGATTACTACGTTGGTTATTGAATTCCATTTCGGTTTGTTGGTGGAAAGCGATGAAGATGATAGTGGTTTTTGGTGTTGAAGGTGATAAGATGATTTGGGTTTAAGGGTTAAGCGTTGAGTGTAAGGAACAAGAACGAATAGTTTTTTCATATGCTAGCTAACAAAAGCTATTGATCCAGGAATAGCGATACTCAACAAGGAAATTTACGAAAACTATTGCTTGATCAATAAACAGTGGAAATTACGAAAACTATTCGTTGATCATTAAACAGTGGAAGATTTCACCGGCTTGTAAACGTACACCGAACCGAAACTTTAAATTATTCAATTCAGGTTTTTAGCAAATTTTTTAATTTCTTTTACGTTTATTTTTTATTTTTATTTGGAACATTTTTATTAGTATTTAAATTATCATGTTAGTAGTTAATTTTTGGGATAATTACACTAACTTCCCCTGAGGTTTGTCTATATTACACTTACCTCCCTCCAGTTTTCAAAATTACACTTACCCCTAAAATTTCTATTTTCATTACACAAACCTTCCAGTTTTCCTCTATAAATACTGAGACATTTAGGATAACAGCTCTATCAATTTGAAATAGATCTTCAATATCTACTATTTTCAATACCGTAATCCAAAAACAAAACATAAAGAGTTTTAGCATGAAGCATGGTGGTTCTAATAGCATGGACGGGTACGTTTATTTTTATTTTTTTCAATAACTCATTCCGTGTGATGCATGGGCGCACCTTTAGTAAGGACTTAAACCTTTCAAGTGTAAATGTGTATAGGAACTAAATCAGACGTGTTAGGTCTAGTGCAGGGACTAATATTTATATCGTGTAATAAATGTGTGTTTTGGATCCATGTTTATTGTGATGTCTATTGTGATGTAATCAATGTAAAAAATTTCTCTAGTTTAATTGTCTATTGTGATATAATAAATGTCAATTGTATAAGAACTTATTTTGAGCGTTTTGTAATAAAATATAGGCAAAATGAATCTTTTGGTCCCTAACTCTTTGCGCCAATTCACTTTGATCCCTTAACTTTTTTTTGATGGATTCACTTTGGTGCATACCGTTACTTCCGTTAAGTCATAATACAAGTATCCAAATTGAACGATAGAGACCAAATTGAATCCAAAATAAAAGTTAAGGACCAAAATGAATCAAAAAAAAGTTAAAGGATCAAAGTGAATTGACGCAAAAAATTAAGGGACCAAAAATATCATTTTATCTAAAATATATTATAAATAGAAAATATCTACGTTGAACATCTTATTTTCTCTCATGAAAAATACAATTAAAGACATTAGTCCATATCATGTCAATTCACACACTCCCAGATCATAACACATCATAAACACAATAAACATATTAACATAATAAACTAAACCCTTTCACCAAAAAAAAAAAAAAACTAAACCATATCAGTTGAAATGTAAAATACCAAATACACATTACATTATCCATATAGCGACATCAAAATAGGTACATATATAGCTACATCATCCAAATACTAATTGGCTCACAAAATATTAAAATTAATTAAAGTTATTTCAAATAGTGTACACAAAATATAGCTACATCAAAAGCTGTTAATAATAACAAAAGTTGAGTATATCAAAAGTAAACATTCATGGATCTTCTTTACTTGCTTTAGCCTCCTTGGATTCCTAATTTTTGTCTTTGAAAATTTACCTTTGATGCTTGGGATGATCGAAACAAAGCTGAAGTGCAACCAAATTATAATGGGTGAGATGACGAGAGTAGAAATCATGGGATAGTTATGACATTTAATATGCCATGTAGAACACCCATAACAAAAAGGGGCGAGCCCCAATGGCACAGGACAAATGTTAAATATGCTTGTTAAGTCAAAATAATATACAAAGTTTAAGAAATAATTACACTAGAATGAGATTACGAAATAATAGAACAAAAAGTGGTGGTTTATGTCATTTTAGCACTGAAAAAATTATAAAATTGTAATTATGTGGTAAAATCGTGTGTTTGGTTTGTAGTATATATATAAATTAGGTTTTTATCAATTTGGAAAACAATTTCTTTTATTCCCGTTGAAAATCCAAAATTATTTTTAAAAATAATCCAATGAGAATTTTTTTTGTATGCATGCTCTTTTTTCTATATTAAAATTCATTTTACTTCAAATCATGAACAGTCCCATTTGAAATGCTAATAAATCCTAAATAAAAGCATTTTAGTAAAATATTGTATTTTTTTGGTACATAATTATTAATTATGTTTGAAAAAAATTATAATTTTAAATTAGAATTGTAATAAAAAAATTAAGGTAAACAAAACTTTTATCATTGACATACAATTTATCTCTAAAATTTTATTATCTTCCATGTTACTCATCTTTTTTTTATGAAATAAAGAAAAATTAAATATTACAAGTATTAAATTGGATTGGAATTCAGTCTGGATTGACTAGGAATATTAATGATTGGTTTGAACAATTCAGGGCTTTCTTTTTTGGAAAAGAAGGACAACACAGGGGTAAATTAATTTGGTTTGTGGTGGTGTGGACAATTTGGTTAGATAGGAATGCAGTAATTTTAAAGACTCAAGAGATTGATATTAGCTCCTCTCTAGATTTTGTTAAATCTCGGTCGTGATTCTAGTTTAATGCTTTGGAAAAATCTTCTTATTCCTTTGTAAATTGGTGTTTAGCTACAATAGCGTGTATTAATGGTTAAATAGAAGTGTGTAGGTGTTATGAGCCGCGACTTTATTAACCTATCATGTTAGTTACCTATACGGTTAGAGTATTGCTCGTATTCTCTCTTTCTGTAATTGTTATTCAGTTTAATTGAATAAATTTGTTTTGGCTTGCAAAAAAGAAATTAACATATACAAGTATTGTTGATATATGTAGCAAAATAATTCATAATATTGGTCAATATTATTAATAGCTTTTTGATATTGACTAATATAAACACAAGTATCTTTATGTTTTTTTTTAATAATTTATCACTGAAGATCATATTTTAAAAATACATAAAAAATAATACCTTTTTCTTATGCACCCAAAAAAATTACCTCAATATATATTTTTGGGAAAAACCTTCAACTAATTACAACATCATAATTTATTATTCTAATAATTAATAAATTAGTAACTCATTATACATATAATAAGTTAGTTTTTTACCAGTTAGAAAGAAACTTATAGAGCCATTATTATTGTTTATTTTATAAAATAATCACATATTTTAATATAAAAGTCATTATGAGAGTTTTTAAGATGTTGGTCTATACTTTAAAAATTAATAATGAACGGAAAATTATTAGATTTATGATTTTTTAAAATTTAATTTGAACTACTTCTCAAAATATTCAACTGTAATAGAAGTAGAAGAAAGAAGATTAAAAAAAATGATTTTTATTTCGAGCCAAACACAAATAATTTCTAATTTTTATCATAATTAATTAAAATATAATTAATTCAACATATACCATCAAAACCAATTATTTGTAAACAATAACAAATATTGAGTTATTCTCCATGGCTAGATTATTATAATGAGTCTATATTAGTATCAAGGCATCTGAAAATGGCATCGGAAAAAAAGATTGCGGCCATAACCGATCTTGCATCTTCCTTCACCTCTTTTTGTTCAAACCAACCTTCAACAGTACTTATCACACACTCTCTCAAACAGAAATAGAACCCATCAAGTTCAACAGTAACATGATGTATCATGTTTGTATGTTTGTGTCTATTTGTCTCCTGATAGGTATTAAATGCATATTAAATGTATAGGTCCCTATAATCATTAATGAAGAGAGAAATACATACAAAAATTTCTAACATGATACACCCCGTTATTTTTTTAAGTGAGGGGATCCATTCTCCACTCACACAGTTACATCCTTTCTCATTCTTTGTGTAACTAATTTTACAATTTTATCTATGAATAAACTCTTATCAAAAACTTTATTACATATGTGCTCAATTAAGCTTAGTGCCTGCCCAAGGCCCAGCAACTTTGGGCCCTCAAATATTTAAACATAAAAAACGCCGCCAAACCATTTTTTTGTTAATTAACATAATAAGATATTAAAACTATATTTAAGTTTAGCAATATGTTAAACCGAAATAAATATATTTTTTTAAGAAAAAATTATATTATAATATACTTAATTTCATTATATACACCATTTTTTATTGCTTAGTTTTTGTTTCTTAAGTATATATCCTATTATTAGGATGAATGATAAATTCTTTAAGAGTAAAAAGTTTGCTCTCCCAATTGGTGTTTTATGTTTAGTGTTAACAATTTCATTGTTTCAACCAAAATAAATTTTTCACAACTAAAATCAATAAAATCTTATCTAATATTAATAATATCTCAATAAAAATCATACTTACTTAATAAACCAACAATTCTAAACATGAAAACAATACACTTGAGATATAATAAAATAAATTGATCTAAGCACGAATAAATACTGAAAAATCAAAGTGATTCTTGTATGGATCCCAATGGAAGCCAATCTCATCTCCTGGCTTTAGACATCTCCTTTGGATAAAATCATTCATCCAATTTTTATTGAAAACATAAGTCCCTGAAGAGACCCTTAGCTTGAAAACCATAGAGTGAAAGGATCTGGTGTCTATGTCCCAAATCACAATTCTGGTTCCTGCTTTTGTATGAGCCTCTCTTTGAGCCGTAGGGCTCAACACAGGCATCACCAAATCAATAGCCATGTCTTTTGGGACCAAGAGTCTACACATACTACTCACGTCGCTCATGGTGATCTTTTTGGTAATCTTCCACGGATCATCATACAGCTTAAGATCTAGTGAGTAGCCCCATTTTCTAGGTTCTTCTTTTGGTGTAACCAGCATCGTGCAAACTCTTCTTGTTCCTTCATTGTTGGAAGGTTCATTGCATCTTTTTCTCTTGGTAGCAGAGGTTTTGCCCTTAGAACATGAGCCAACACACAGTGAAAAATGTAGGCACATTTCGGAATTACAAGCCATTACACAAAGAGTAGAGAAAGAGAGAGTGAGAGAGATTGAGAGTGAGAGTGAGAGAGAAAATAGAATACACTAGAAGAAACAAGGATAATGAATTTATACAAAAAGGAATTGGGAATATTAAGTAACAAATATTCTCATTTATTGATAGATCTTTGAAAATCTTTTATTAAATATTTTTTCAATTATTTTTTAAAATAGATTTAAAAAATGTATGCTAATTTTGGAATATTTTTTCGTTTTTTTTAAAATGTTTGAACAAATCTATGACTTTTTTTGCCTTATCTCGTAATTAGGTATCAAAAGATATTCAACTAAATTTCTTAATATCAATGTTGACTAAATAGTCAAAACATCCTAATTAATTGAATCATTGATGTAATTCAATAAAAGCTATTCCATTTATTTATTCATAGTATTAAATACTCCTTCCCTCCTTCCCTATATCTTTCTTCTATTTTAGTATAACATTTATACATTATTTTCTCCGTTATGTCACAGTTAATGAATTACTGATTTTAAATTCTTTCTTTTGCAAAAATGTTTTCTTTTCAAATCATAGTTGTATTTCAATTCAACGAGTTAATTTCATTTCTATATATAATATCACATTTTAGTATATTCTTTTAAATTGAAGGCATTCACCAAAAATTAAAGGTTACGATTCAATCTCTGTATTTAATCTCATATATTTATATATGTCATTTTAAACAGTATTATTTATTTTTTATAATTTTTTAATTCGTTTGAAGATTTGTATTAATTAATTATTCATAATTTATTTTTAATTTTAAATATTTCATGTTAAAAATGTTTATATCAAACATTTTAGTTTTTATTCGAGTTTTCAAATTTTCATGTAGTATGACAAATACTTGTTAGTTTAAAATCTTTTGAAATACCTAACGAAAAAAACAAAATTCAAGGCCATTGATTTTATGAGTTTTGCAACTAAAATAATATTTATTTATATTTTTGGTAAGTTAGCATTTATGTATTTGAATAGATAATTTGTGTGAATAAAATTTGAAAATAATTTGTTGGAAAAATAAATTAAAATACAGTTTTAATTTGAATAAATAGGATTTTTTAATATAATAATGACAAGAGTTTAATTTGGATCATCATTTCTTTACCAGAGCGAGGCACCAAATTTTTTTCTTTCTTTTTGTTTTTTTATTTTATTTTATTTTCTTTCTCTTTTATCTACAAACAAAAATACAAAAGACAAACAAGGAAAAGAAAAGAAGAAGCCAGAAATAAAATAGGAAACAAAATAGAAAACCAAATACTATGGGATAATTATTCTAACCAAACTTCCCAAGTTGTTTGCTTTTCTAAGAGAACCTAAAAAAATATTTTATTTAATTATTAAAATTAATTTTTTAATATAAATATTTTTATACTAATTGATCTTTGTTGTTTATACTTATATATATAATTTTGTTTGGCAAAATTTATATTAACAATGGCTAATTAAAATTTAAAGCAAGCATTACTATATGAATATTTAGGGATGTATATCACCATTTGATTTCAAAATTGTTCAATATGCTGGCTAGAATCTAAACAGAGGAGCACAAGAAGTTAAATGGCACATTATTGAAAACCTGTTTAATTTTCAGAATTTTGCTGTAAACTTTTGAGATAACAATATGGATGTTTCGTGATTCTCTCAAGTTAGTTTATGCTCAAAGATCGATAATAGGGATAAAAAAAAAGTTTTGTGAATCATGCCAGTTTCTCTTATACTTGATAATTAAATTACTTGAAAGAATTTTTTGAACTCTATAAACATCGCATAATTCACCTTTAATTAGTTACGAGAAAATGAAAATATAACAGAAAATGCAAAATAAAAGTGAATGTATTTCTTTTTGTTTGAGGTTAAGTATACATCAATATTCAATATTTGTTTAACATGTAATAATAAATACATTATTTAATATGTTATGATTTTTTTTTAAGTTGCAGACAATTTATTTTCATGCATGAATATCTTTTAGTTGTTTCTTTTTTTTGTCAATCTATTTAATGATTTTTTTCTCATATCAAATATTTAAAAGAACTTGTTGGAAGTTCCTTGACTGTCTCCTTCAAAATGTAACTCAGTCAAGAGCGGAATACTTAGAAGAAATAGTAAAAGAAAAAATAAGTGACTTAGAGAAAATTTTGAGTAAAAAGTAGGAGGTCTTTAATTTGATTCAAATTGTGGTGTCATTAATGTACAAAATTTGTCTTGAACAATGTGAATGTTATTTTTACCTCTGGAATGACATTATTTTTAGAGAATTAGGGCTGATTTTTTATTCAGTTTTATTTTTTAGTTTTCTAAGACTGTACTATAAAATAGATTTTATGAATTGTTTTCAAAAAAAGGAGTTCTTAATGCAAATTAGTTTGTAGATTTAGAAAACTGAAACAAGTTTTAAAAATTTTTAAAATTTAGTTTTTAAAAACACATATTGCTCTCGAAATCTATTTGGAAAACTAATTTGTCAAGCATACTTTTTAATTTTCTATTTTTTTTAAAAAATAACCATTTTAAAAACATCTAACTAACTAGTCCTCGATATCTTTTGATGTTCTTGATTGTATTTAAATTGGTTCAGCTTTTGGGGTGGTGTAAATTCTAAAAATCTATGTATCCTTCGAATCGAAATAAGCAATTTTCACTGGCACTATAACCATTTGACTATCTCCACAAAGCCTCTCTCAAACACCCATCATCATTAGCTAGCTAAATTTACTTAATCAAGGACTAAAAATGGTTAATGAAGCCTTATATAACGTCTTTCTTTTCTTAGTAGTGTCACTATTAGGATTTAGGAGTACATTTCAGTAAATTACTGAATATACTCCTAATAAACACCATCAAGCATGTCATGTTATCATCACCCAACTCTTGCCTATATCGCGACTCAACCATCACAAAACATCCTCCGCTTCTTCAGACAAACCACGTGAACAATCTTCCTACGAAAATCGATTATTTGAGAGCATGTGTCCAGATAAATGGACTTCCTTCGACTATTAGACGAAGTCTCAATTTGGAGAAGGAGAAAGTATATTAGGGTTCATATTTTTCCCTAATGTCACTTTGAAAATATTGACTAATTTTAATATGTTCGACAAGAGGGTCTCTATGCTCAAGAGGGGGTGAATTGGGCTTTAAAACTTTTCGTAAACCTTTTCTGAAAAGCACAGCAAAGCTTCAATTGTTGTATTTAATTAAGATATGCGACAAGATAGAGATGAAGATGAATGTTAAAACACAATGCAATACACAAAATAAGAGTATAAAGTTTGAGAGAATGACACCAAAATTTATCCTGGTTCGGCCACTAAACCTCATTATGATGTATGTCCAATCTTCAAATCAGCACCATAAAAACTCTTGTGTTCAACTTCAAATAAGTTACAAATTAAAAACACTCTTCACAATTAAATACCCTACCAATGTGCCAGAGCCTCAACTAGAGATACCTCACCCTAAACCACTAACTTAAGGATACAACACCTTCCCAAATAGAACCCCTCAAGTTACAACCCATCTTTAAAATTTTATTATCTTCCATGTTACTCATCTTTTTTTAATGAAATGAAGAAGAATTAATATTACAAGTATTATTAACATATACAAGCATTGTTGATATATGTCACAAAATTATTCATAAAATTGGTCAATATTATTAATAGTTTTTTTGATATTGACTAATATAAACACAAGCATCTTTTATGTTTTTTTTTTAATAATATATCACCGAAGATTATATTTTAAAAATACTTAAAAAAGAATATCTTTTTCTTATGCGCCCAAAAAAATTACCTCAATATATTTTTTTGGGAAAAACCTTCTACAAATTACTACACCATAATTTATTATTCTAATAATTGATAAATGAATAACTCATTATACATATAATAAGTTAGTTTTTTACCGGCTAGAAAGAAACTTATAGAGCCGGTTTATTATTGTTTATTTTATAAAATAATCACTTTTTTTAATATAAAATTCATTATGAGAGTTTTTAAGATGTTGGTCTATACATTAAAAATTGATTATGAACGGAAAATTATCAGATTTATGATATTCTTAAAATTTAATTTGAACTACTTCTCAAAATATTCAACTGTAATAGTAGAAGAAAGAAGATTAAAATAGTGATTTTTATTCAAAGCCAAACACAAATAACTTCTAATTTTTATCATAATTAATTAAAATATAATTAATTCTCTATATACCATCAAAACCAATTATTTGTAAACAGTAACAAATATTGAGTTATTCTCCGTGGCTGGATTATTATAATGAGTCTATATTAGTATCAAGGCATCTGAAATTGGAATCGAAAAAAAAGATTGCGGCCAAAACCGATCTTGCATCTTCCTTCACCTCTCTTTCTTCAAATCAACCTTTAACTGTACTTATCACACACACACTCTCAAAGAGAAATAGAACCCCTCAAGTTCAACAGTAACATGATGTATCATGTTTGCATTTTTGTGTCTATGTCTCTCCTGATAGGTATTATATGCATATTAAATGTATAGGTCCCTATAATCATTAACGAAGAGAGAGATACATACAAAAATTTCTAACATGAATACACCCTATTATTTTTTAAAGTGAGAGGAGCCATTCTCCACTCACACACAGTTTCATCATTTCTCACTCTATATGTAACTAAGTTTTACAATTTTATCCATGAATAAATTCTCATCAAAAAGCTTATTACATATGTTCTTAATTAAGCTGAGTGTCTGCCCAAGGCCCAGCAACTTTGGGCCCTCAAATATTTAAACATAAAAAAGGCCCCCAAACAATTTTTTTTTGTTAATTAACATAAAAAGAAATTAAAACTATATTTAATTTTAGCAATATGTTAAACAGAAATAAATATAATTTAAAAAAAATTACACTAATAAAAAATATACACTAATTAATATACTGAATTTCATTATATACACTATTTTTTATTGCTTAGTTTTTGTTTCTTAAGTATATCATATCCTATTATTAGGATGAATGATAAATTCTTTAAGAGTAAAAAGTTTGCTCTCCCAATTGGTGTTTTATGTTTAGTGTTAACAATTTCATTATTGTTTCAACCAAAATAAATTTTTCACAACTAAAATCAAAAAAATCTTATTTAATATTAATAATATCTCAATAAAAACCATACTTGCTTAATAGACCAACAATTCTAAACATGAAAGTAGTACACTTAAGATATAACAAAATGAATTGATCTTAGCACAAACAAGTACAGAAAAATCAAAGTGATTTTTGTATGGATCCCAATGAAAGCCAATCTCATCTCCTGGCTTGAGACTTCTCCTTTGCATAAAATCATTCATCCAATTTTTATTGAAAACATAAGTCCCTGAAGAGACCCTTAGCTTGAAAACCATAGAGTGAAAGGATTTGGTGTCTATGTCCCAAATCACAATTATGGTTCCTACTTTTGTATGAGCCTCTCTTTGAGCCGTAGGGCTCAACACAGGCATCACCAAATCAACAGCCATATCTTTTGGGACCAAGAGTCTACACATACTACTCACGTCGCTCATGGTGAGCTTTTTGTTAATCTTCCACGGATCATCATAAAGCTTCAGATCTAGTGAGTAGCCCCATTTTCTAGGTTCTTCTTTTGGTGTAACCAGCATCATGCAAACCCTTCTTGTTCCTTCATTGTTGGAAGGTTCATTGCATCTTTTTCTCTTTGTAGTAGAGGTTTTGCCCTCATAACATGAACCAACACCCAGTGAAAAATGTAGACACATTTCGGAATTACATGTCACTATACAAAGAGTAGAGAAATAGAGAGTGAGAGTGATTGAGAGTGAGACTGAGAGCGAGAGAGAGAATAGGATACATCAGAAGAGACAAGGATACTGAATTTATACAAAAAGGAGTTGGGAATATTAAGAAACAAATATTCTCATTTATTGGTAGATCTTTGAAAATGTTTTAGGAAATAATTTTTCAATTATTTTTTTATAATAGATTTAAAAAATGTATGCTGATTTTTTAATATGTTTTTCGTTTCTTTTAAAATGTTTGAACAAATCTATGACTTTTTTATCTATCTCATAATTAGGTATCAAAAGATATTGATGTAAATTTCTAAATCTGGTATGTCATTTTATCTCTGCTTTAATTTTTTACTAAGATCTTATTCATTTTGACTAAATAGTCAAGACATCCTAATTAATTGAATCATTGATGTAATTCAATAAGAACTATTCCATTTATTTATTCATAATATTAAATACTCCTTCCTTATGTCTTTCTTCTATTTTTAGTATAACATTTATATATTATTTTCTCCGTTATGTCACACTTAATGAATTATTGATTTTAAATTTTTTTTTCTTTGCAAAAACATTTTCTCTTCAAATCAAAGCTCTATTTCAATTCAACGAGTTAATTTCATTTCTATATATAATGTCACAATTTTGTATATTCTTTTAAATTGAAGGAATTCATCAAAAATTAAAAGTTACGATTGAATCTCTGTATTTAATTTCATATATTTATATATGTCATTTTAAAAAGTTTTATTTATTTTTTATAATTTTTTTACATTCGTTTGAAGATTTGTATTAATTAATTATTCATAATTTATTTTTAATTTTAAATATTCACATTTTAGTTTTTATTCGAGTTTTCAATTTCTCATCGAGTATAACAAATACATGTTAGTTTAAAATCTTTTGAAATACCTAACGGAAAAAAAAATTCAAGTCAATTGATTTTATAAGTTTTGCAACCAAAATAATATTTATTTATATTTTTGCTAAGTTAGCATTTATGTATTTGAATAATTAATTTCCTTGAATAAAAGTCGAAAATAATTTTTTGGAAAAATAAATTAAAATACAGTTTTGAACTAATAGGATTTTTTATAATACTATTGACAAGAGTTTAATTTGGATCATCATTTGTGTACTAGAGCGAGGCACCAAATTTTTTTCTTTCTTTTTGTTATTTTATTTTACTTTATTTTCTTTCTCTTTTATCTACAAACAAAAATACCAAAGACAAACAAGGAAAAGAAAAGAAAAAGCCAGAAATAAAATAGGGAACAAAAAAAAAAATCAAACACTATGGGATAATTATTCTAACCAAACTTCGCAAGTTGTTTGCTTTTCTAAGATAACCTTAAAAAATATTTTATTTAATTAGCAAAATTAATTTGTTAATATAAATATTTTTATACCAATGATCTTTGTTGTTTATTCTTTAATATATATATATATATATACAAAATTCTGTTTGTCAAAATTTATATTAAAAATGGCTAATTAAAATTTAAAGCAAACATTACTATATGAATATTTAGAGATGGATATCTCCATTTGATTTCAAAACTTTATGCTGCAAGGATCTAAACAAAGGAGCACAAGAAGTTAAATGGCACATTATTGAGAATCTGATTCATTTTAGAAATTTGTTGTAACCTTTTGGGATAACAATATGGATGTTTTGTGATCCTCTCAAGTTAGTTTATGCTCAAAGATCAATAGTAGGGATAAAAATAAAGTTTGTGGATCATGTCAGTTTCTCTTATATTTTATTATTAAATTACTTGAAAGAATTTCGGACTCTATAAACATCGCATAATTCACCGTTAATTAGTTACCAGAAAATGAAAATATAAATAAAAGTGAATGTATTTCTTTTTGTTTGAGGTTGAGTATACATCAATATTCAATATTTGTTTAACATACAATAATAAATACATTATTTAATATGTTATGATTTTTTTTTAAGTTACAGACAATCTATTTTTATGCATGAATATCTATTAGTTGTTTAGTTTTTTGGTCAATTTATTTTCCTATATCAAATATTTGAAAGAACTTGTTGAAAGTTTTTTGATTGTCTCATTCAAAATGTAACTTAGCCAAGAGCATAATACTTAGCAGAAATAGTAAAAGAAAGAATAAATGACTTAGTGAAAATTTTGAGTAAAAAGTACAAGATCTTTGATTCAAATTGCGGTGTCATTAATGTACAAAATTTGTCCTTAACAATGCGAATGTTATTTTCTTTGCCTTTGGGAATGACATTATTTTTAGAGAATCAGGACTAGTTTTTTATTCAGTTTTATTTTTTAATTTTCTAAAACTGTACTATAAAATAGACTTTATCAATTGTTTTCAAAAAAGGAGTTCTTAATGCAAATTAGTTTGTAAATTTAGAAAATTGAAATAAGTTTTAGAAGTTTTTAAAATTTAGTTTTTAAAAACACATATTGCTCTCGAAATTTATTTTGGAAAACTAATTTGTCAAGCATACTTTTTAATTTTCTATTTTTAAAAAAAAAAACATTTTAAAAGACATCTAACAAGCAAGTCCTCGATATCTTTGGGTGTTCTTGATTGTATTTGAACTGGTTCAACTATTGGGGGGGTGTAAATTCTAAAAACCTATATATGCGTTTAATCAAAATATGCCACTTTCACCGGCACTATAGCCATTTGACTATCTCCACCAAGCCTCTCTCAAGCACCCATCATCATTAGCTCACTAAATTTTCTTAATTAAAGACTAAAAAATGGTTAATGAAGCCTTATATAACGTCTTTCTTTTCTTGGTAACGTCACTATTAGGATTTAAGAGTACATTTCAGTAAATTACTAAATATACTCCTAATAAACATCATCAAGCATGTCATGTTATCATCATCCAACTCTTGTCTATATCACGACTCAACCATCACAAAACATCCTCCCCTTCTTCAGACAAACCACGTGAAAAAACTTGCTAAGAAAAACGATTATTTGAGAGCATGTGTCCAGATGAATGGACTTCCTTCGACTATAAGACGAAGTCTCAATTTGGAGAAGGAGAAAGTATATTAGGGTTCATATTTTTCTCTAATGTCACTTTGAGAAGATTGACTAATTTTAATATGTTAGACAAGAGGGCCTCTATGCTCGAGAGAGGGTGAATTGATCTTTAAAACTTTTCGTAAACCTTTTCTTAAAAGTACCGCAAAGTTTGAATGTATTGTATTTAATTAAGATATGGGACAAGATAGAGATGAAGATGAATATTAAAACACAATGCAATACACAAAATAAGAGTATAAAGTTTGAGAGAATGACACCAAAATTTATCCAGGTTCGGCCACGAAACCTCCTTGTGATCTATGTCCAAATCAGCACCGTAAAAACTCTTGTATTCAACTTCAAACAAATTACAAATTAAGAACACTCTTCACAATTGAATACCCCACCAATATGCAAGAGCCTCAAATAGGGATACGTCACCCTAAACCACTATCTTAAAGGATACAACACCTTCACAAATAGAACCCCTCAAGTTACAATCCATGTTTAAAATTTTATTATCTTTCATGTTACTCATCTTTTTTTTAATGAAATGAAGAAGAATTAAATATTACAAATATTATTAACATATACAAACATTGTTGATATATATGTCACAAAATTATTCATAATATTGGTCAATATTATTAATAGCTTTTTGATATTGACTAATATAAACACAAGCATCTTTATGTTTTATTAATAATTTATCACCGAAGATTATATTTTAAAATTACTTAAAAAAGAATACCATTTTCTTATGCGCCCAAAAAAATTACCTCAATATATTTTTATGGAAAAAACCTTCAACAAATCACTACATCATAATTTATTATTCTAATAATTAATTAATTAATAACTCATTATACATATAATAAGTTAGTTTTTTACCCATTAGAAAGAGACTTTTAGAGCCGGTTTATTATTGTTTATTTTACAAAATAAACAATTTTTATAATATAAAAGCCATTATGAGAGTTTTTAAGATGTTTGTCTATACTTTAAAAATTGATTATGAACGAAAAATTATTAGATTTATTATATTTTTAGAATTTAATTTGAACTACTTCTCAAAATATTCAACTTTAATAGAAGTAGAAGAAAGAAGATTAAAAATGTGATTTTTATCTATAGCCAAAACACAATTTGCTTCTGATTTTTATCATAATTAATTAAAATATAATTAATTCTCTATATACCATCAAAACAAATTATTTATAAACAATAACAAATATTGAGTTATTCTTCGTGGTTGGATTATTATAATGAGTGTATATTAGTTTCAAGGCATCAAAAAATGGCATCGGAAAAAAAGATTGCGGCCAAAACCGATCTTGCATCTTCCTTCACCTCTCTTTGTTCAAACTAACCTTCAACCGTACTTATCACACACTCTCTCTAAAACAGAAATACAACCCCTCAAGTTCAACGGTAACATGATGTATCATGTTTGTATTTTTGTGTCTATCTGTCTCCTGATAAGTATTAAATGGATATTAAAAGTATCAGACAATCATTAATGAAGAGAGAAATACATACAAAAATTTCTAACATGATACACTCTGTTATTTTTTAAAGTGAGGAGATCCATTCTCAACTCAGACACAGTTACATCCTTTCTCACTCTATATGTAACCAAGTTTTACAATTTTACCCATGAATAAACTCTAATAAAAAAGATTATTATATATGTGCTTAATTAAGCTTAGTGCCTCCCCAAGGTCCAGAAACTTTGGGCCCTCAAATATTTAAACATAAAAAAGACCCCAAACAAATTTTTTTTTTAATTAACATAAAAAGAAATTAAAACTATATTTAATTTTTGCAATATGTTAAATAGAAATAAATATAATTTTTAAGAAAAATTATACTAACAAAAAATGATACACTGATTACTGTACTTAATTTCATTATATACACCACTTTTTATTGCTTAGATTTTGTTTCTTAAGTATATCATATCCTATTATTAGGATGAATGATAAATTCTTTAAGAGTAAAAAGTTTGCTCTTCCAATTGGTGTTTTATGTTTAGTGTTAACAATTTCATTGTTTCAACTAAAATAAATTTTCACAACTAAAATCAATAAAATCTTATCTAATATTAATAATATCTCAATAAAAACCATACTTGCTTAATAGACCAACAATTTCATTGTTTCAACCAAAGTGATTCTTGTATGGATCCCAATGAAAGACAATCTCATCTCCTGGCTTGAGACTTCTCCTTTGCATAAAATCATTCATCCAATTTTTATTGAAAACATAAGTCCCTGAAGAGACCCTTAGCTTGAAAACCATAGAGTGAAAAGATTTGGTGTCTATGTCCCAAATCACAATGCTGGTTCCTCCTTTTGTATGAGCTGTAGGGCTCACAGGTATCACCAAATCAACAGTCATGTCTTTTGAGACCAAGAGTCTACACATACTACTCACGTCGCTCATGGTGAGCCTTTTGGTAATCTTCCACGAATCATTGTATAGCTTCAGATCTAGTGAGTAGTCTCATTTTCTAGGTTCTTCTTTTGGTGTAACCAGCATCGTGCAAACTCTTCTTGTTCCTTCATTGTTGGAAGGTTCATTGCATCTTTTTCTCTTGGTAGCAGAGGTTTTGCCCTAGCCAACACACAGTGAAAAATGTAGGCACATTTCGGAATTACAAGCCATTACACAAAGAGTAGAGAAAGAGAGAGTGAGAGAGATTGAGAGTGAGAGTGAGAGAGAAAATAGGATACACTAGAAGAAACAAGGATAATGAATTTATACAAAAAGGAGTTGGGAATATTAAGTAACAAATATTCTCATTTATTGGTAGATCTTTGAAAATGTTTTAGGAAATATTTTTTCAATTATTTTTTTAAAATAGATTTAAAAAATGTATGTTGATTTTGGAATATGTTTTTCCTTTCTTTTAAAATGTTTGAACAAATCTAGGGCTTTTTTGTCTTATCTCGAAATTAGGTGTCAAAAGATATTGAAGTAAATTTCTTAATCTGGTATGTCATTTTATCTGTGTTTTAATTTTTGAATCTGATATTATTCATTTTGACTAAATAGTTAAAACATCCTAATTAATTGAATCATTGATATAATTCAATAAGAACTATTCCATTTATTTTTTTCATAATATTAAATACTCCTTCCCTCTGTTATGTCACAGTTAATAAATTACTGATTTTAAATTTTTTCTTTGCAAAAACATTTTCTCTTCAAATCACAACTATATTTCAATTCAACGAGTTAATTTCGCTATATACTAAAAAATAATGTGATATTTTTAACATTAATGATTGTAAAGTTGTGTATGAATAATTTTTGGGAAGAATAATTAGTAATATAATCTTTATCATTTTTTATGCGTCTCCTCACATGTTCTTTTAACATATAAAAAAGGATTAAAAATGTTTAAATTAGGGTTTCCCTCCTTTTTCTTTTACCATAAAAATTATGAGGTTGGGACAAACCTCTATTTCTGTATAGATTCCTGTCATAACATTTAGCATTTCTTTTAAGGATTTTTTTAACATGTGCAATATTACATAGGTTAAGAAACTAAAGGTAGAAAAGTTTTTTTGGAATAAACAAAAATTTAATGGTGTTGTGTTTAGCATATAATTAATTATGTGTTTTGTTTCCATTTTTAGTTTCTTAACCCGTGCAATATTGCAAGGTTAAAAAAACCTTTCTTTTAATTTTGAAAACATCATCTCCAATAATGAAATTTCACAAAGAAATATAAATGTTTATTTAACAAATAGAATTTATAAATATTTATTACAAATAAAATAATCAAGTTTGCTTTAGAAAAAAATAAAATCAAGATCACACAGAACCCAAGAAATTAGACATTAAAAAATAAATAGATAAATTATAATGAGCATGTACATACTAGTTTACATAAACCATTACCAAAATCTAGACAAAAATCCAAAATACAATTAATATTATAGTAATATATATATATATATATAAATAAAAATAACATGACAACATCACTGCATAACAAGAGTTAAACCCTTGTAAGTTGTAAGTAAATTTTGCAATATGAGGAGTAGCAATAGGTATTTAAACCGCATTACTAAGAGTGTGGCAAGCGATGTGGGACTTATTTTCAATATCTCTCCTCCAACAGAGCATGTCAGGCCAGGCGAAGGGTATTCAAGACCCACAGGCTAAGCGTTGGACTCTGGCTCTAATACCATGTTAAGGTTTCATCACAAAACCTATTGACAATATGAGGAGTAGTACAACAGGTATTTAAACTACACCACGAAGAGTGGGACAGGCGATGTGAGACTTATTTTCAACATTAATAGATATAAAAATCTAAAAGAACGTACATATGGTGAGCACTAGAGGTGCTATCTACTTTTTCCTACATAGCTAACTAACAATCTGCTCATCAAGAGATCAGGTATTAACATTTCACATTTTGGTTTTGTTCAAAGGTAAAGTCTATGGAACATTTCATGTAATCCTTTATTAAATAAATGTGTCACATGACTTTTTAATATTCAATCTCAATTCTTCATAATAAGATTCAATGGTTGAGATTAACTCATCTAGCCTTTTTAAATAACTAATGCTCTCATTTGATGATATATATATATATATAGATTTTCTCTTTGCCGATAAAAAAAATCTATTGAAATCCAAAAAAGTCTAATGACGTATATGCATAAAGGATTTAACGAATTCAAAGAGCAATTCAACATTATACTGCTTCACCAAATAAATAATTAATATATCATCATAATATGCATGTTTGCTAATCAACACTTCAAGAACAAATATTGCAATATGATTCAATCTAAATTTTTTATATTTTTTTTCAAAATTAAATTTCATTTAAGTCCTTTTAAAGGACAGCTTAATGGCACTTACAAAGACTTGAGCTCATCAATTCCCTTTTATTTTTCTAAAGTTGTTTTAAATTCTCAATGAGATTTTTATCCTGTTTTAAATTATTCTCTTTTATCAAAAAAAAATCATTTCTTCTTCATTTTTCATTCTGCACTCCTTTTTTGAGACTCTTCCCTTTCTTTCTTCCCTCTCCTCCGAGATGCTTCTTCTTCCCTCATTCTTTCTAGTTTCTTCTACTCTATTTGATGCGCTCATTCCTCTTTCATTACTTTTACAATTCAATTTGTCAAATTTTACCGTAAAATTCAATTTTTTCCGATTGCATTTGGGGAAAAAACTATTGTTATTCTTTTTGTCTTCTACATCACTTTTTAAAAGTATTTTTTTTCATATGTGATTTCTCCTCTTCCAATTTAAAAGCTCCTGCTGAAATTTATATCTTATGATTGAGTAGTTATTTCATGGAATTTTATATTTTAAAATCATGTTATCTTTATCCTTATGCTTTAAATTATGTTGATATGATTAACAAAGAGAGCAAAAATATTGTGATTTTACTTTCGCAAAGATTAATTTTATTTCTTACATTATTTTGATGAATCTTTATCTTTATCTTTAAGGAAGCAAGTTAAGGAGTTCATTAGGAAGATATTTAAGTAGCACATAGTCCAAAAAGATTGTAATTTAATTTCCAAATTGATTTAAGTAGCACATTATTTTTTAAATAGCCATAAAGTTAGAAAGGTGATTGGAAGGGAATTTGAGCGGGAAAAATTAGTTTGTTTTTTCTAAAATTATTCTATTATGCTATATGGTTAATGATAAATAAGAAAAAAATTATGATTTAATTTTCGCAAAGATTAAGTTTAATTATGATGTGCGAAATTTGGGGAATAAAAAATATAACTGAACGTTGCTTTCTTTATATATGAATACACATTCATATATTAAAAAAAACAAATGTATTTAGTGCCCTAAGGACACTATTTAAAAACCCAAATATAGTAAAAAAATATTTAAATGTGTAGTTATTTGTATTCTTATCAGACAGAACAATGTGCTCTTATTATTATTTTTCCACTTACCTTAACTAATATCCTAAAGACACTATATATCATACCCCTTTAAAAAATTAAATAAAAATTATAATTATAATTTTTCTTAAAACATTTCAACCTGGCTATCGCCGAACGCCGAGTACTCTAGTAAAATGTAATGTATAGCAAAGTTGCAATCGATGTCCTACGAAAGGTTGTGCCTAATTTTGTGCCCAATGGTAAAAGGGGAACACATATGGTTAGTTTTTTATTGATAAAAAGTGTGTTTGAACATTAGGCATAATATTAGGCACATTTTTTCAAACAAGACTAAACTACAACTTAACTAGCCAATACATCTCAAATCCCATCACAGACAATGATCAAGAACTAATCATCCTCTATCAATGTAACCAGTTGAATCTATGGGTCAGCAACAAGAGGGAATGTAGCACCAAGTGGATGTTTCAAGTCCTATCCCAAAAGACGAGTTACTGAAAGACAACCACTCAGAAAAGAGAAGCCATATCATTAAACTTCAAAGGTCGAACAACAAGAAGTTTGAATAAGGACTTTCCTGAATTTGCATCACTTTGATATCATAATTTTCCAAGTGAACAATCAATGTAAATTTTGGTCAACACATAATTCAATCAGTACCCTTTAAGATAACACCCAGGATTACGATATAAACTTGAATCTTTCTTTACAAGATATGATAAACGGTATAACTGCATTAATAAATTTTCAAATATTAAACAGAAACAAGAAGACGAATCTAGCAACTTGGAACAGATCAACGGAAACAAGATTATCTGCATTGGAAAAATTAAAGAAGCTAACGTAACAAAATAACAAAGACTACAGAGCAAAACACCTCATTACTATTCAGAATAGCCAAGAGCTATACATCATGGAATAAACCTGAAACTAATCTTCACAAAAAAAAAAAAAAGAAAGACTAAATCTTCAATTTCATTTCTGATTAACGACAACGAAGCAATTATTAAACTACAAAACAGAAACCCTAAAATTCCTGACTAACAGAGCCAATTTCCCCTTTTCCCTTGCCAGCATTTTTCTTGGGCAACAAACTCTGATGAATGTTAGGCATAACCCCACCGTTTGCAATCGTAACAGAGCCCATCAACTTGCTCAATTCTTCGTCGTTTCTCACCGCAAGTTGAATATGCCTTGGAATTATCCTCGTCTTCTTGTTATCTCTGGCAGCGTTTCCAGCGAGCTCCAAAACCTAAATCCACAAATTAGCCATTAGCCATCAGAACAAAAACAGAATAAACAAAATCAAATAAAATTCAGAGGAAAAAGAAGAACCTCAGCAGCGAGGTATTCAAGAACGGCAGAGAGATAAACGGGAGATCCGGATCCGACGCGCTGGGCGTAACGACCGGCCTTGAGGTAGCGAGCGACGCGGCCAACGGGGAATTGGAGGCCAGCTTTGGAAGATCTGGACACAGACTTCGTGGTCTTCGGTTTTCCTCTTCCGCCCTTCGTGGTGGTGGTGGTGGCAGCTGCTGAAGAACTCATCTTCGGTTTTGAATTTGAACTTGAATTTGGATTCAGATTTGGATTTGGTGTTGTTGAGTGTGAAGGTTTTGTTTCGCGTTTCGGTTTATATAGAAAATGATACTTCACTGTGATTGGATGATGGGGTTTCTCGCGGATTGCCAACGTGGCAATCAGCGCTTTTGGGCGGGAAAGGATCGTTTTCGCACCTTTCTTTTGAATTTCAACAAAGTGTCGTTTCTCCAATTTCCCCCGCTCATGCGACACTGTCGTTTCCGTAGCACTTTCATCTTTTTCATCAATTCATTTTGAATTAATGAAATTTTTTTTTTTAATGAAATATAATACAGATCTTATTACTCCTAATAAGTAAGGATGTCAAAATAGGCCGGTCTGCCGGGCTGGCCCGTCAAAAATAAGCGGGCTGGGCTGGAATTTTTGGCCTGACCACTTATGCAGTCTGCCTCGCCTAGCCCGCCGAGCTACAAAGGTGGCGGGCCGGGCTGGCCCGTCGGGCTAGTAACACTTTTTTTTGTTAAAAGTGGAGGGTGAGTGCTTTTATAAAAAAAAATTGATAGGGCCAAACAAAAAATACCTATACCAAACAAAAAAACATAAAAAAAGTTAGGCCCATAGTTAAAAATTCAATTTTTTATATGGTGCAAAAAGCAAAAATAAATAAAAAAAGATAAATTTAGATTTTTTTAATTATGCGGCGGGACGTCCCGCGACCCGCCTAATTTTCAAAGTGGCGGGTCGGGCTAGCAAAACGAGCCTGCATTGTCTTGACGGGTCGGGCTGGCCCGCCCCGTTTTTTGGTGGGCTAGGCGAGTCGCAGGCCAAACGGGCCGAGCTGGCCCGTTTTGCGACCCCTACTAATAAGTACTCGTAAACTATTGATTAAAGTATTTACCAAAAATATATATATTGGTTAAAGAATATTAATTAATTTTTATATTAAAATAAATACATGTTTATGTTTTACATTGTTTGAAATTTTCAATATTATTTTTATTAAGTAATTACAAGTTTTTTTTTCTGATTGATATTTTAAAAAGATTTATATTTATTTGTATTTTTAATTTTATAAACTATAATTGAAAAGGAAGATTTTTTTAGGGAAATTGAAAAGGTAGAATTTGAGAATAAAATCACTCCTTACATTGTACAATAAGATATTCTAACCGTGAAAATAAACTAGATCAAAAAACATTAATTAATACTCCCTCCGTCCCAAAATGTAAGACCCCTAGATCAATATTGCGGTAATTAAGAAAAGTGGTTAATTTAATTAAATGCATTAAATTTGTCTAATAAAAAGTATTAATTTTCAAATTTATCCTTTCAATCTCTTTCTATCACCCCACTCTCTCTTAATTAATGTTTATCAAAATTAGTTGAATAGTAAAGGTATAATAGTAAAAAAAATTAAATGTGCACAAAAATTCTCAAATACTCCTATAAAATGGGACAAACAAAAACTCTCTAGAGGGTCTTACATTTTGGGACGAAGGGAATATTATCTTGCGTACTTATGTTAAGATGGGATTAGATATGAATGATACTCGTGCTTGGTGACTCGTACCACTTCTTCTTCCTAACACCATCGTTGCCCCAACTTCCTCAGCCACCACTTGCCACTCTTCTTCCCTCCACCACTACTTCTTCTTCCTAACATCATCGCTGCCCCAACTTCCTCCACCACCCAGCATCGCCACTCGCCACCTCTGTTCATCACTAACCAAAAATGACTTTCAAACTCACATCCAACAAATCTCCTTCATCACGACCCAAAAGCAAAAATTGAAAGTTTCATACTCATATCCAACAAATCCCCTTCACTTTCAAACTCATACATCTAACAAATCCTCTTCAGTTTTGGAAACTCTCTCAAGAATCAAACAAATCTCAACCAAAATCCCCAAAGCAAAGAAAATGAAAAGAGAAAAAAGAACCAAATCTAAAGGAAAAAAAAACCAACTATAAAGTCAAAGGGTTCATTGACGGATACAAAGCACGGGTGGTGTGGCAATGCAACAGCGGCGACAAAGGAGGTGGCGACGAAGATGAAGAAAAAGGAGGATGGGGAGGAGGAGGAGAAGGACGAGGAGAGGAGAAGAAGTGGCAAAGAGGAAGAAGAAGTGGCGAGGAGGAGAAGACAAATAAGAGTGAACAATGGTGGTGTGCAGCGCGGCAGCGATGATGGTAGAGGCAAAAGAGGTGGTGGCGACTAATGAGTTTGGGTGGTGGCTAGGGCTACAAAAATGAGAAAGAGAAAGGCAGCGAATGAACATACATTTTTTTTATTATTTTAATTATTTTATTATTTAATATTTATTTATTAAGGACATATTTGCCACAAAAGTCATTAACACAACTTAGAGATTAAAAACAATTAATTCTTTAAAGTATTGGACTAAAATCACAAAAAAAGAAGGTAATAAAAAATCTAGTCACCAAAATCAAAAACATCTTATTTTATAGTGACCAAAAACATATTTAAGTCATTAAATTAATAGGGTTAACTTAAGTGGAGTGAACTACAACTTTATATCATAAATGAAGTGAAGTGTAATTTCCTTAAACTTTAGGTGTGTTAATGTTATTTATCCTATTTTTAAATATAGTGATTGAGGAGTGCTAGTCTCCTCGGTTCGAACCTCAATGTTAATGTTATTTATCCTATTTTTAAAGATATTTTGCATTATGCACTTTTGCCTTATAAAAAAAAAACATATTTTGCACTATGTCAGCATTCAAAAATAATTGATGAGAGAAAGGGCTTTAGCTAAAGCCCCTCGTTTGTAAAAGAAAAAATGAGTGAATGGAAATTAATAGTAATGAGGTATCTCTACTCACAAAAACTTCACAACCCAGTATAATGTGAGTAAAAGCCCAATATAACTTGGACAATATCTTGACCAACAATAAAAAAAATTGACAAAAAAAAAGATGACCATCTCATATGGCCTGATACATATATGAGAACTAGTAGCTGTCCAAAAATAATTTAGAAAAATTGTTTATGTACACTCACCGTAGCATATCATTTATTTACACTCAATTTTGTGATTAAATACGAAAAAAACATAAAGATAAATTAATATATGAATTGGTTAATTATTACGTAATAATTTCACTATATTTATGTGTGGTTAAAAGTGAATAAAAATGTGGTTAAATTATTACGTAACAATTAACCAATTTATGTATTGATTTAACTACACATTTCTTCGTATTTAATTAAAAAATCAGGTATAAATAAGTGATACGCTACATGAGTGTATACCTATCATTACCCAAAAATATGTGAGAACTGGTAGGTAGAGCTGGGTACGCGAACGGTCCGCCCCGCCCTGGTTCACGGGCTTAACAGACAATCCGTTAAAACCCGCGTTATAAATGGACCAACAAAAATGAAACCCAAGTCCGCCTGTGATGTCCACTGGCATCCGCATAATCTTTTTTACAGACTTTTTTTTATCAAAATTTTTACTTCTTTTTTTTTCGCAAAACGGAAGTTTTTTTTTTGGGTTTTTTTTTTACAAAAGAAAAGGTTTTTTGGATCACTTGGGTTTTTTATTCTAGAAATCTTCAGCCTATATATTTTATTAAAATATAAAATTAAACAAACAGACATTTGTTTTGTCTGTGAGGTCCACGAATTTGTCTGTTTAGCCTACAGGTTAATAAACATATCTGCCTAAACCCACAAATTATATAGTTCTCATTTTTAAAAACTCAAGTTCACTCGACCCGTTTATATGTGACCGGTCCACCATCATCAGTTCGTCTACCCTGCACTACTTGTAGGAATACAAGTCAGCATTTGGATTTCTATACCAAAAAAAATCAGCTAGCTTTGGATTTCATATTGAAAGCTTGTTTGAGATTTTTTTTTATAAAAAAAATTGTTTAAACAAATTTTAAAAACAAATAGTAAATTAATTTAGTCTTTATATTATTTAAATATATATAATTTTAATCCTTTGAATTATTTAATAATCGTTCATCTATTAAGTTAATAATAATGACTAAATTGATTTATGACTTTAAATTTGAGGGTTCTAAAATATTTCTTTACGTAATTTGATTTGGACTAAGCCTAAATTTGATGTGACGTGAAGTTAAAATAGCAAACATAATATAGAGTATTTTTTGTGATGCTTGATTTTACATTTGCTCTTACTTTCAATGAGATTTTAAGCATAAAAAAACAATTCTGGAAGAAGCTCGTCCAAGGTAGCTTTGTGGCGAGTTGAGTTTTTTACGTTGAATTTTTGCTATTAACTTGTTCTCAAGTTAAAAGATCGGGTAAATTGTACTAACAATAGTTATCGTATCTCATTTTTTAATAAATATTAATGAAATATTTCGTGGATTAACTATAGTTAAATTCTTTCTTTTTTTTATCAATAGTAAATTTTTTTGGCACATTTAAATGGTTAATTTTTTTTGCTTAAATAACTTTTTAGTTCTTATAGTATTTTTGTTCAACTTAATTTAATCTTCCTTAATGTTAAAAAGTCTTCATGACATTTTTTCAAGTGACAAAAAAAAAAATTAACAGAGACAAAAAAATATAATAATAAAGACTAAAAAGTTATATATTTATTGAGAAACAAAATTTTTGAATTAAGTTTGACCAAAATAAAAAAGAAAAATTTGTAAGAACTAAAAAAAGGAATTTGCACATGAATTTATTTAAGCCTAAATTTTTTTTTTAGATAAAAAAAACCTAGATTTTATTTAACTAAAATGAATTGCCCTAAACATTTATCAAAACATTATCAATCTCATGCTCCTGAAAGTTTTTAATTCTTATAAAATTGATTTTTTTTTTATTTTCGTCCCGTATAATTTTTTCGTCCAACTTAACTCAGTTTTTTTAGTCCCTATAAAATTTTGTTTCATGATAAATACATAATATTTTAGTCCCGGTAGTTACTAATTATTTTATTTAGTCCATTTTTTTTAACTTTCATCTTGTTTATTTAATTTATTTTTCTTTTGGTCCCTTAAAAAAGGTCATGAAAAAAATGGAACATTATTAGGGACTTAAAATAAAATTTTTGAATTGAGTAAAATTAAAGTGAAAAACAAAAATCATTTGGACTTAAAATTTATTTAAATCTAAAAAACTAATCAACCATTGTAAGAGAAAAGAAACTAACCATAGTTAATGAAATTGGATGGAGTGCAATTTCACCTCAAGAATGAATTGAAGTGCAATTTAATCAAACTTTAAAGATAGTGAGTGCAATTTTTTATTTTTTTTTTCATGTTGGTAAGTGCAATTTACCTAACAATATTTTAAACATAATTAAATCACTTTACAAGAAACTCAGTTTCAACCAAAATTAAATTTGCAAAGGCTGGCTCACACTAAATTGATTGACCATTATAATGTCAGAAAATAAACTAATGTTTTGTTTTAAAAAGAAAAATAATTAATGGAACAAACTTTTCTAAAGTTATTTCTATGCATGTGTTTGGGAATATTTGTATTCAAAATTGTATCACCACACGATATTAATTTAAGATTGGGAATATATAACTAACAGATTTGATCAATAGATTAATGAATCGTTCATAACTTCATATATCATACTGTTTTAAAATATATATTTTTCATTAAGTAGTGTTAATTCCATTTGTTCTTTCGCTCTTATTGATTATCGTGATTTGAGAATTCTTCATCAATAACAACCGCATCACTGTCATCATGGTCGTTTAATCGTTTTATGTTAATTTCATATATCAAAACGTCATGGCGTTCATCATCTTCAAAAATCGTATCCATCGATAATCGCTTATTGAAATTCAAGAAACAAAAAGATGACAACTTGTAATATCCGACTTAAACCCTAGCCTACCTCATATAATTATATATAATATATAATAAATCATTTTTAATGTTTTATTTGTGGATTATTTTTGTTGATTATTATTTCTTTTTTTGTCACCGTGATTGATTGTTTAGAAGACTTATTATATATTGTTGACAAGTGCTTATCCGTGGTGGTAGTGTAAAGTTAATTAATATGGACAATCTAGTGGATTCTCAATCTCATTAAAAGGCCAGGGTCAATTTTGGATCCATATTCCTTAATTAGATATGTATCAAGGGGGCCATGTATCAAATTATATATACTCAATTGCTAATGGGTTTTGTCATCTTTTGTCTTAAGGCAATGCTAAAGATATAAAATTAGATTCTATTAAAATTTTAAATATTTATTATTAAAATGTTTAACATAAACTTATTGCTATATATGATATTCTTATCCTTATATTATATAGAGTTGGTGAGTTTCGCAAAAAAAAAAAAATCTCTCATTTATATAGTAAATAAACTTATCGATATTAACTCTGTGTATATTGATACTCCTCATCTTTGTATTAATGATGAAGTTAGTCTCCTTCACTTTCTGCCAAAAAAAAAAAAAAAACGAGCCATCAATAATTTAGGATAGGAGGTTTTGACATTTTATTATTTAGGAATATGAGAAGTGAATTATTTAAGATATGAAGATGTATCTATTTCAAAGTTATCACTGACACCTTTAAATTGTAATTAATAGTACATTTTAATTTTAGAGAAGACAATAGTATATGGTTCTTCCTTTTGTGATGACAATAAATAAGAGTCAAAATCGATCACTCAAACATGTTGGACATTTATCTATCAAGACTTGTTTAATATCTCTAATAATTACTTCTCTTACTATAGAACACTTACACCAATAAAAAAGTTTATTTAGAGACCAAAAAAAATTGGTCATTAGTAGTTCTTATTCAATAGTTAAATGTGTTAGAAAAATGACCATAATTATTAGCAATCATCAATTTTGGCAAGGCAAAATTTTCTATAGTCTTACAAACAAATTACCATTACTAAGACTTCCATTACATTAGCTAGCATTAGTATAAATTTTGTTATCGGTTGGTATAATCCTTAAAGACTTTTACTAACAATTTATAAATTGATAGTATATATCAATTACTTATATTAATATATTTATCCATTAGTATAAATATTACATGTCTATTTATACTAACAAATTAATTTTGTTAGATTAAGTCTATACAATTGTAGCTATTCTAATGGAAGCCAACAAAAAAACGTTAATAAATGACAATTTTTTTATAGTGAATATTGTTAGCCAACATTTAGATTCCACTATGGAGGAAGACTTTTGAATAAGGTTTTCATTTGAACACGAGGAAATCATAGTGTATACATTACAAGTTTAGTAAGAGGCAAATGAAAAACTATTTGGAGGTAAACATTAGATAAGATGTTACACCACGAATTTCTAAGTTTAATTATTTAGGATTTATAGTGCAAAGCAATACAAAAATTAATAAAGATGTCACGCATATAAGATACAACATAGATGGTTAAAACAAAGAAGGGTATCACGAGTTACTTGGACATGTGCAAACTATTAAAGACCATAAGAAAACTATTTAAACAAGGTCTCCTACTTAATATTTAATAAGTAATATTTTTAAAAATATAATTTTTGATTGGACACAATTATATCTTATAGTCCATATAGTCAACTTCACCTAATGGAATAAGGTTGTTGTTCTTGTTTGTGTTTGTCTTCGTATATTATTAGAAGACAAACTCGAAAAAAAAGAAGATAAAATTACTAATTTAACTTAAAACTATATATATATATATATATATACTCCTTCCGTTTCTTTTTATCTGTCCTCACTTTGAAAAAAAAAATTGTTCTTTTTTATCTATCCTTTTAAAATTTTAAGAGCACACTTATTATTTTTTCTCTATTATACTCTTGCATTTGAAATGCATAATTAACTTTCACAAATTTAAAAAATTCAACCAACAATTACTCTCACTCATCTAATTTGTGGTTCCAATGTATACTTTTAATGCTAATCATATTTTCTATTCTCGTGAATGACCATTATAATTAATGCTAATCACCACTCATTCTCACATTATTGTGTAAATCAAATTAATTCAAAATTAATTTAGAAAATAGTACAAGGGTAAATTAGAAAAGTAGGTGTTAAAATATTGTGATCCAATATAATATTAATTGATTTTCTTAATCTGTGTGATTTTATCTTAGAGGACAAGTAAAAAGGAACGGAGGGAGTACTACATATATATGGGGAGGGATCAACTTGCACCGGTGTAAGTTGACGTCAACTCTTATACTGCGAATAACTCATTAATTAATAATTTTCTTACAAAACCGACTGATAGATTAAAAGTTCTTAGTATATAGATTATATCTACAAAGTTTTACGTCGATTCGAAATCGTTTGATACTCTATAAAGGTACTAAAAAATTAACGTAAAATATAATTTCATAAAACATAAGAAAATATTAATCATTTTGATGAAGTACTAAACAATTTCAGATCGACGTGGAAGAAGAAATATGACCAACAATTAGTATTAGTATTAAACATTAAACATTATCAATAAAAAGTCCCTATTGTCCAAAATTAAACTTCGCTGTGGTTTCTTATTAATAAATAAACAAACTCATATTATAATAATTTATTAAGACTTGGAACGTATACTTTAGTTTAAAAATAAAATTATACGTCAACTCCTTCTAATTTTCTTTTTTTATGTATAAAACAAAGAATAATTTTATTTTTGGTAAAGGAATGAAGAATCTTTGAAATTAAACACCCAACATTGACACAAATGCATTGCACCAAGTTTGGTGGCTGTTTTTGCATTACAATTAAATAAAATGATTAATTAAATAAAAAATCACAAGAGGGAATTAATCTGCCAAAAATCATGCATTCATTGGATGTAACAGCATTATCCTTTGTCTTAATAACCCTAGTAAGCAAGTGGACTTAAAAGAAATCTCCAACTAATTAATTAAAGCTAAGGCATCGCTTTGTACAATCATATTATTATGACACTATTAAATTGCATGCCACTTATGACTATATGCTCCATCCCTCCGTCCCAATATCATGACTATAACACTTATATATTATAAAATTAAGTAGATAAAAAAATTTAATAAAAAAATTTAACATTACTCTTAATTTAAACTACTACATAGAGGGAGTATATAAAAAGTACAAAAAAAATTGACCATTGATTATGTTATTATATATTAATTTTATGTGTACGTACACGTTTGAATATATAGTTACTTCTATCATACATCACATTCCAAGTAGTGTATGGTATTCCACATAAAAAAATATATACAAAATTTAACTGAAAATATTTAATATAATAATAAATTATATATTTTGTGTGTATACATACCTCTTTAATTTTATTTCTTTTAAACAGACTATGATCAATTAAATATAATTTCATAACTTGTGTATGATACACCATTTTAAAATTGATGAATGTTAAAATCCACCTATAACGGATTAAAAAAACTTAATAAATAACAAATATAAATAAATAAAAGATATACAGAATAATATATTTAATTTAAAATCACGTATAATTTATATTTTTTATTGGTGTATGATACACTACTTTAAAAGTGGTGTATCTAAAATCCACCTATGTATATATGTGTAAAATAATCCATTAATCTAGTGATCATTTATAAGTGGTTGGTGGTCACCATAAGGCATAGATGGATATAGCATGCTTCCTTCCGATGGAAGTGAAGGATTCATTAATGTATGGTGACCCCCTCCCCTAAACATATTTGTATAAAGAAGTGATTATTTTCTCACACCACATGTGAGTGTAAAGAAAAAATGAAAGAAAATGAGAATTCTGATAATTGATGTGATGAAGAAAAGAGAAAAAGTAGAGGTATTTATTTATAGGCAATCGAATTTATTTGTTGGAAGTAATTCTTATGTGATCTGTCTTAATTTTTATATATATATTAAGGTGTGATTTAAATATTGATTAAATTATTTTTTTATTATTAATTAGTTTTGAAATGGAACCTTAATATTATTGACTAGACATTATAACTTAATAAATTTTTGGTAATATTTTTTTAAAAAAATATTGTTACATTGCTAAAATAAATATTGCAAAATTACTAAAAATATTATTTTTGTACATTTATAACATTTTTAGTACGGTAAATGTTACTAAATTATTAAAATATTATATAAATATTATATTATTAAAGATCAATTTAATATATTATAGTGAGAGTACAGAAAATGCTCACGAAAGTACAAAAAACATAAATATGCGTTTAGAAAAAATTAGTATATAATGCATTCTGAGAGACATACAGACATATAAAAAAACATGATATTACTAATCTTATTTATAAGAAACATAAAATATTTATTTTATTTAGAACAATAAAATATATTTAATTATATTTATTTAATGAGTAGGAAATCGTTAACTTCAGGAGTATTCCAGTTAATAACTTCAGGACATCAAATTTTATTAATGAAATTATTAAATCACAAGATATTATTATGATGATAACGAATAGATACCAAATTTTGAAAATTAAAAATAAACCTCTCTAAATTTGTCATAACCTACCGATAACATTTACTTATATTTTAAAATTAAAGTCTTTTATTATTCGACACAATGAAATTGGTTGATGACATATCAACAAATTCAAAATTGTTTGAAATTTTATATATTTAATCTATATAATCTATATATTATTGAACTTTCAACTCTACAAGTATTTTTATAAATTGCTATAAATAATTCAAATATTCAAGAAGAATAAATAAATAAACATTGGAGATAATCCAAATATACACGCGGATTATATTGGTTACTTGATTTTGTGTATTAGTAGCATGTTAATTAGAATTAGTAACAAAATTACAATGTGTGAGTCTTTATCATGGTTACCAAACAGAATTTTGCATAAACAATGAACTTAATATTTTCTATTTTTTGGGATTGAGCCAATCGACACAAGAGTCCAAAAGCTATTCCTAGTTGTTGACCCAATGCACAAAACACCAAACCCTTAATTGAAGGTGGCCCGCACGTTATCCATCATAAGAAACTTTTATTTTTTGTATTACTCCTTCTCTTTCTATTTTTTTTTATTATTTGAAGGTAAAATATATTTATTTAATATTATGAAGTGAGGTTTGATAGTAGTTTATTTCGTTTTTTATTTTATGTGTGGAGTTTGATTTTCTGTTAATGAGAATAAAGTCATATTTTGTGGCCATCCGAGAACTCCCTTGTGGGAGTTCAGCTTCGAGAAAGAGATTAGTCACTGTTTTTTATAATGAATATTTTTAGAAGAGACTAAAAAATACATATTAAAAATATAATAATTATTTTTATTTTCATCAAATGATTTTTGAATCCTCAATATTATTATTTATCTTTTTTATTTTAGGTCAAATGCATTTTTGGTCCTATATCTCTTAAGCACATTTTATTTCGGTCCTATATCTTTTTTGTGTTACATTTTGGTCCTGTATCTCTTATAAATATTTCATTTTGGTCCAGTCCGTAGCTCTGTCACTCCCGTTAACAGAATTAAACTAATAAGAACGGAGTCAAATTGCGTCATTTATCTTAAAACCCAGAAAAATCATAACATACACATGAATTCTAATAAGAACGGAGTCAAATTACCTTGTAACGGGATGACGGAATTGACGGACTAGACAAAAATGAAACCTTTATAAAAAATACAGGACTAAAATGTAACCCAAAAAAGATATAGAACAAAATAAAATACGCATAAGAGATACAGGACCAAAAATTACATTTAGCCTTTATTTTATTAAGTGAAAGGTAAGACATTAATTATTAACTAAATTGAATACTCTTATAGAAATAGAATGAATAATGATGCAATTATTATTATTTTAAAAATATAAGTGAATAAATAAATAGAAACATAAATTTTTTTTCAAATAAACAAATGAAGAAACAAAGGAAATGATATATAAATATTAATACTAATATTAATTACTATTTATATTAAAATTAAAATCAATGAAGAAACAAAATTAAAGGAAAAAAATATTAATGAGAGAAATAATGGAATGATAGGATCATATTAAAGATTTATAAAAAAAGATAAAATTCGAGTCTTGAAAATAATACTACCTTAAAAATAATATTACTTTGTTTTTTAATATAAGTTCGTATATGACTTTTAGATGTTTGGAAATATAGCCTTTGCATAAAAAGAAATAAGGATATTTATCATTATTTTAAAGTTATACCTTTACTTATTTAATACTTTTAAAATAGCATCATCATTAATTAAATATAATAAATTAATATCTAAACTTTTTTTAATATATGTAAATATGTGACGAAGACTTATATTTAAAAATCATATTAATTAAGAGAAAAAACTTAATTATATTTGAGAAATCTTCTTTTATATTAATAAAAGACTTAAATAAGATTTTAATCCTTGCAAAAGTAACACTTTTTTGTTTTAGTTTTTACAAAATATTTTTTATTTTGGTCCAATTCAATTTAAAAATTTTATTTTTAATTCCTATAACTTTATTTCACAATAAATACAAGTTTTTAATTCTTAAAGTTACTAGAATTTAATTTTAGCTATTGTAACTTAATTTTTCTTATTTTGTTCTCTAATTTTTTTTATTTTAGTCTCTTAAAAAAATGTGATAAAAAAACATAATATTTTGGACAAAAATTAATTTTAAATTAAGATAGACTAAACTAAAAAAAAGTTGTAAGGATCAAAACAAAAAAAAAATATGAATTTTACATGAACTAAAAATAAAAATATTAAATTAAGCTGAATTAAAATAATTTTTTTAATGATAAATAAAAAATATTAATTTTGTAAGAATTAAAGATTTATTTAAATCTTAATAAAATAAGAGAAAGAAAAATTGTGTAAAAGGAAAGAAATGGGCAAAAGTCAATTGAATGAAGAGTGAGAGAGAGAGGAAAAGGAAAAAGGAGGCAGAGGAAGAAACAAACAAGGAAGCGGTAAACAACAACACGGCAAATATGTTTGGAATATTTTATCAAAAAATAAATAAAAAATAAAAAATGTTTGGAATAATAATGTGTGTGTGTGTGTGTGTGATGCACATGCTTACCTAACTTAGCCACCGCTTCCATACATTACGACAACGCACATACAGCCAAATATTAAATGCAAGCTACTGCTTTTCTTTTCTTTTTTTTTTATAAAAAAAAACTAAAATACCTATTTGTGTCATCACTTCAAGCATTATGATTTTTTTTTGTAAATTACACTGAACTCTCCTGAATTTTTAAAGTACTATTACACTATCTTTTATATATTTTCAAACATAACACAGACCTTCCCTAAAGTTTGTTTACGTTACACTGACACCCTTCACGTTGACCGACAGTTAAATTTTTAACAAACATGTAATTTGCACATGGCCTCGTAGTTATCAAAAGATAACTTTACCCTTAATTTGAAAAGTTATACTAAATCAAACAAGTATTCAGACTTTTACTTTAAAAATAAGTGATTAAGGCTTAAAAATAAAAAATGTTTAATTAGTAAAACATACCTAAAATTTCAAAAGACCACTTAGAAAATACCTCTTAAACAAGGTGAAGATGAAGTGGTCTCAAATTAGAAATATGAAGAGGTGAAGATGAAGAAAATCGAAGGGTTTGGGAAGGTCGCAAGGTTGAGGTAGTGTTTTGAAGATCATAAGGTTGAATAAGGGTCGCGAACTTAAAAATAGTGGTGAGGTCGTGGCTTGAAGAACATAGGCAACGTTGAAGATGTCACTGGTTGAATAAGGGGCGCAAGGTTGCAAGGGTTTCATACCAAGCTGAGAAGGTTCGAGATGAGATAGAGAGTTGTTCTCTTTTTTAATAAAGGATAAAATCGCCAATTCATAAATAAGACCTATAAAGGTTAACACTGTTATCATTTAAGAAGGGCTGCGCAGTTTTTGAAACATGTAGGGGAGGTCTGTGTTATGTTTGGAGACACTTAGGGGCACAGTGTAATATTCCAAAAGTTCAAGAGAGATAGGTGTAATTTATCATTTTTTTTTATAATTGCGGGTTTTCTTATTTTAAGGACGAGATTAATTCCTTTCGTGTTGTGTGAGTGACACTAACTCTAAAATGGGACAAACATTATGGTTTGTTTATTTAATTACTTATTCCCTCTATTTCAAAATTATAGTCATTTAAGGCTTTTTTACACATATTAAGAAATCATTAATATTGATAAGTTTTTAATATGAGTGGGTTAAAGTGTCTAATTAGAAACTAAAGTCGTTCACAAAATAATTAGAAAGAGAAATGATGATTAGTGAATAAAATATGTGATGAGAAAGAAATATTAAAATATACAATTTATTATATTTTAAAATTCTAAAATGACAATTGTTTTGAAATAAAATTTTGAGTTCAAAGACTATAATTTTATAATGGAAGAAATATTTTTTAAGACCCTATAATCTAAATTTTTGTAACCTTTGACAGTTCGGTGATAGCATGATAAATTGATAATGAAAAATATTAAACTTTTTTAGTAATTTTATTTATTTATTTAATTTTATCTTCTGCTAATAATTTATTTTTTACAAGATAAATAACACTTATTAAAATTAAATAAATAAAAAAATTTAGTAGACGAATTTACATTACTAGTTGATAATTGGTGTAGCAAGTTAAATGATGTGTCGGTTGGTGTATTTCACGTCACTTAACGGAACGTAAATACTACATAAACTAAGCGAGAATATTAGTACTCCTATTATTTTTTTTAATATCAAGTTACATGTCGATTAGAAAAAATGGACAATTAAAAATATATTAGTAATGTTACAGTCCTTTAAACATGAACCAACTATTGCTGGTAATAATTTATTATTTTAATAATAAAATGAGAATATCTAAAAAAAGCCTCCTTCAAAAGATGAATGAGAAATGACTTCACCATTTTGAGTAATAATTTTTTATTTTAATAATAAATGAGAATATCTAAAAAAACCTCTTTCAAAAGATGAATGAGAAATGATTTCACCATTTTGGGGATGTATCCCTCTTAGCATGTGTTCTACGGCCTCTTCTCCTCGTAGGAAATTAAATAATGTCCATTTTCAAAAATAGAATGAAATTCTACGCAGTAAATAAGAAGAAAATTTATCTTTCTTCTTTCAGGAGAAACAAAATTGTTCTTCACCGACCCTTGCTTGTATCCTTGTCTATTTTTAACATTTAATATTTCTTTTCTTAATGTACTATTTTTTTCTTTTTTGTAAAATATAACACGTTTCTCTTTTCTTACTTTAATGGGTAATGTGGAATTTTCAAATAATAAATTTTAAAATTTAGCTACCAACTCAATAAAAAAATAGCCACTTCAAAGAAAAAACTCAATAAGAAATAGTGTTAACTGAGTTAAATTTTCTTTCACCTAGTCGAAATATTAACCAAGACTAGAGACCCATAATTGCAATAATTGTGAAAGTAGAGGATTAAATTCACATTCCACACAAATAAAAGTAAGGACTGAATTCGCATAATAACGATATTAGAAGAACCAAAAGTACAAAGACCCTATGTAGTAACTGTGGAAGCTAATATAGTTAAAAGTTAGTTTATGGTCCATTAAAAAGGTATTTTATGGATATTTAGAAATTCACATTAAAGTAGAAAGAGATTTAACTATTTTTTTTTCAAGAAATGTGAATTAGATAAAAAATAAGATGTAAATGTTATGTTGGTCTTTAAAGATGTATATATTTTTTTTTATGAAAGTTTAAAGATGTATATATCATCAATTTAATCCTTAAAATATTTTTTTTTAACTATAATAGTTTAGAAAGATGGAAAGCATCACCAAATATTGGTCAATCATTTAGTGCAAGTTTTAAAAAATGTTGAGTCGGAAGAGAATTAATTTTAAAGAATCAAAATTAATTTTAGTTGATAAATTGACTGTTTAGTTATGCATAGAAAAAAAATTAAAATGATTTTTTTTTGTTAAATTCAATCTTGGCTTATACTTACATTTACTTTGAGTTAAAAATTTTATACTGTATTCTTACTTTAAACTTGTTTTTATGAAAAAAATCCTCAAACATAAATCACGTTCTTTTAAAATTAATTTTAGATAAAATCAATTATATAAAATCACATTAATCTAAAATTAATTCTACCAACATTATACTAAACACAAACTTATACAACGGAAGACCAATTTGCTAAAGATGGAGGAGAGAAAAGAGGGAGGAGAGAAAATAAGAGAAGAAAAAATTAAAATGAGAAAAAACAAGAGGATAAATTTTTTTAGTTTTTTTTATAAGTCAACTCTCTCTCCCATTTTTTCTCTTCAACTGAACAAAAGAAAATACATCATTATTCGTGTGTTCTCTTTTTTCCTCCCTTCTAAACAAAGGCTTAACTATTTTTTTCAAGAAATATGGATTAGATAAAAATAAGATATAAATGTTAGAGGTTAGTTAACATACACCTACTTAATATTTAGAATGAGTATGTTAGCAAGTTATATTCTGAGGGTGTATTTTAAAAAAAAAAGTTCTAGTTTGTTAAAATACTCATTTTATAAAATAAGTGGAAATACATTAGCACTCATGGGTGCTAACGTACTCTTATTTGTTTTATATAAGGAATATTTTAGCAAGCTAAATCCGGTAAGAGTATTTTAAAAAATCAAGTTATAATTTACTAAAACACTATTTCTAAAAAAATAAATGAGAATACATTAACATACTCCTAAATATTATTTTGGTCTTTTAAAGATTCAAATATCTTCAATTTAGTCCTCAAAATATTTTTTTCTGCTATAATAGTTTTAAAAAGAGGGAAAATATCACCAAATAATTGGTCAACCATTTATTAGGGCCGACCCAACCAATTTTGAGGCCTAAAGCGAATTATCATAATAGGTCATTTCTAAATTAATAATAATAAATATTTTTTAAAATTAATAATATTATTAGATAAACATCATATGCATTTTATTTAGGAAAAAGAAATATTTTATCAGAAAAAATGATAATATTCTATACTATAAAGTATTTAATATTTTTAAAATAAAAATATATTAAAATAAAGCCTAAATATATTAATAATTTTATACATTTTTTGGAGGCCTAAAACAAGGACTTGAGTAGCCTTACCCTTGGGCCAGCCCTACCATTTATACAATGGAGTACCAATTTGGTGGCCTTTGAATCTTCTTAGGACCAATTTGCTAAAGTTTCAATATTTGAATGACTATTATAAAAATGTTTGTTTTGTTATTTTAATTTGGTGGCTTTATTTTTCTCTTTTAAAAATTTTTTTGTCACTATTTTAAATCTTAAAAAATTAAAATATTATCAAATTATTAGCTCTTTGTTATATATAAAGGGTCTTTCTAAATAGTATTCTTATGGCACTAATTAAGATATAATCAATACATATGATTTAATGCTTTAGCTTTCTATAAAGAGTATGTATTAAATTAGTTTATAAATTTTAAAACAATAAATTTTATCAATTCCTATAAATTATTTTTATTTCTATACTCTTAATCAGTGTTCTAAAAGTACTGTATAGCATTTCAATAAATGAATGGTTAATCCAATGATATTTTCAAGTCTTTAGAAACAAAAATGGTAAAAATTCTTTTTTTTTTTTTATGTACTAAATTGTTAATGTTGAGAACTTAGGTTAATTTCTTTGGATGGAATAAAAAATATTAGTGAACATAAAAAAAGTCATTGGGTCAGAAGTATGAATAAAGAATAACGATAAATACCTGAATCATTAGTACTTATAAATCAACCAAATGTAGTGATATAATATCATTTGTTCATGAGCAATTACCATAAACTCTCCGGTTCGATTGAATTCTTTGATCTTCCTACTCTTTACTCTTCTGTAGCAATGGGTTATATGAAAATGAATTAGTACATATCACTCAGGAATCATAACATTTTTTATAATAGTCATGTACCTTTTTATGAACGGTTGTGTCTTTAAAAACTTATATCAATTAATGAATAGTTATGAGTACTTTACTTTTTTTATTTCTATTTTAACCATCATAAAATAGAATAAGACTCATGATAATTACACATTATTAATTCATACTAATTGCGATGTCATAAATCCCAATAATAACTTTATTATTTTTATAAGATTTTTTTTATAAGAGAAAGTATATTCACAAGAGTTTGAATCGAAAAACTGTTACTCAAAGCTTCACTCCCCAACCACTATACCAACTTGTTGGATGCTTTATCTTTATAAGATTATTTCTATAGAAATTATTCTTTAAATAATTTTATAATACAAAAATTAATGGCTATAATATTTCACAGGTGACACTCGACTAAATTTAAAAAAACTTACAAATAAGAATTGGAGTATCAAAATACTCACTCGGAATTAATATATATTGTCTTTTTAAACATCAATGACAGTTTAAAAATAGTTACTATATTAAATTTTTAATATGTAATTAATATTTTATAATTGTATTATATTACTATTTAATAAATGTGTAGCCTAATTTAACTAATTAAATATTTTTCATTTATATACAAAAATTTTGAAAGACAGTTAAGTACTCCAATACTTCTTTTAGACATAAATATAAGAAAAAATATATTTTTTCTTCTAAAATACACTTAATATCAACTTTTTTTTTATTATATGTTATTTATCTTAATATATTCTTCATTTAATTAGAGGAAAAATTCAGCAATATGCATGTTTTGAAAATTGTACATATTACACCTAAATTACTATATTTAGGCACATTAGACCAATCTTCTATAAGGTTTATTTTTCAGTTATACGGTCTCTGGTGAGTTTTGTTTTATATTTAGTGTCTTTTTGTAACACTAGTTTATAGTTTGTTTATGACTTTATAGTTTGTAGTTTATTGTCAAATAGAGGTGTTTGGTAATTACAATCTTATTATAGCTTGTAAATAGCTTATGAAATATTTGAGATAGCTTATAGGTTATAACTAGCTTTCAATAATTTCTTCCTATTTTGTCCTTAGGTAATAAACTACATTTCACTTTTTCAAATCATTTATTATAGGTAATTAATGCATGTCCCTTTTAGTCATTTAACACACTTTTAGCTTGTCATAAACTAATTCTACCAAACATATCTACTTAACCATAAACTATAAGCTATAAGTCATAGAGTGTGGTTAGTAACACTAACTTATAGCTTATTATCAAGTGGAGATGTTTGGTAACTGCAAGCTTATAGCTTGTAAAAGCTAGCTTATAAAAAGCTACTTGAGATAGCTTATAACTTATAGTTTGTAGCTTATAACTAGCTTTTAATAATTTCTTCCTATTTTGCCCTTAGTAATTTACTACATTTTATTTTTTTAAATCATTTATTATATGTAACTAATGCATGTCCCTTTTAGTTATTTAACACAGTTTTAACTTGTTATAAGCTAATCTTACCAAACATCTCTACTTAACCATAAGCTATAAATCACAAGCTATAAGTTATAAGCTAATTTTACGAAACAGAGTCGCTATACCGACCTCCTTCAAAGCTTTTTTTTTCTAATATAACAATAACAATTTCTCTTGAGATTTGTGTCAAAGCCATATATATAATTTAATAAACATTTTGATTAGTTAATAGGTTGTATGTGAATACGGGGTATATAGAAAACTTTTTCCTTAAGTATAATATACATAAACCTTGAAAGATGTTGCTGTAATTTTTTAATTAGAAAAACATTATTTTACATTTTATGAAAATTATTTTAATAATTAGTTTAAGAAAATAAAAAATTTAATACTAGAATTCATAAAATTTATTAATGTGTAAGTTAGTTTTTTTCAAAGGCAAATACTATCTAGTGTTATTAGGACATTTTTTAAGAATTCAAATATAATAAAAAATATTAAAAAATATTACTTTTTATATTTCTAAAGACAGAATAATGTGTGTTTATAATTATTTTTTTTAATTTTATTTTTATAAATATCTTAAGGCCATTATTCAGGAAGAAAAATGTTTTTTTTTTGTATCTTTTGCAATATTGCATAGGTTAAGAATTTTATAATAAAAATTTTTAATTCAAAAACAAAACATTTAATGCATAGTAAACATAGATTTTCTATACAAAATTTCTAATTCTGGAATTTTTTGGTTAAGGGGCAGGCCTACCCATTCAAGGTCATGGCATACCACCAACCTCATCTAGGATTTATAGTGGAATTTATTGATCGCCTACTAACGAGGGCCAAAATTTAACGAGATGAGACTCGAACCCGGGACCTTGTGGTCGTTGGGCCTAAGCACACACCATCTGAAATTTTTATCTTGTGCAAATAGAAAAATCATTTTAAAATATACTACTTATGTTCCTAATTATAAGTCCCTAAAAAAATCACACAAATAAAGAAGAAGTGTTTATATTCATAAAATATGTTGGTATTTTAAAAAGTTATCAGAAATTTTTAATTTTACCCCTATTTAAAACTCACTTTGATTTAAATATTAATCTCCTCTATCTTTATTAACTAAGAGTAAAAAAAAAAAAATCCAAATTTTCTATGTTAAGATTTATAAAAAAGAATACTAACTTTTTTGTAAGAGCTTATATTTAGGAATGAAGATAGTATATACTTTCTCGGGTCCTAAAAATATGTTACCTTTTAGAAGAATTATTCAGTCTTAAATATAGGTCATCAACTAACTTATAAGGAATAATTTTACTTATTCCTCTTTTATAAATTTTAAAGATTTAATTAATAATAAAGAAAGATAGTGAAATAAAATGGAGAATAGTTATTAATTGAATTAAAATATTTATTAATATATTTATTTAGGAGTATAGTTGAAAAAATCTTATTTCTTGAAATAAGTTTAAGGGTAAATTGTAATAACCCCCTTGAGGTTTTGAGAAATTGCACTCCACCCAAACTTCACCCAAATTAGCACTCCACCCCATTTCTTTAACCGTTGACGGTTGATTGCTGACCTAGCTAATGTTTCTGTCGTTCCCATTTGTCACATCTACAAAGATGTCAATTTGTTAACTTTAAAAACTATTTTTAAGGTTGATGTAATAAATTGACAAGGCAAAAACGTTAGTTAACTGCTATACTGCTAACGTTTCTGTCATGCCAGTTTGTCACATATGCAAGTTCTAGACCCTCCATTAATATTAAAAATTATTTTTTAATACTTATGTGATAGATTGACGGGCTAAAAATGCTAGTTAACTAACCAAAATGAGGTAGAGTGCTAATTTTGATGAAGTTTGGGGTGAAGTGCAATTTCCCCAAACCTCAAAGGGACTTATTGCAATTTACCCTAAATTTAATAAATTAACTTTTAATCTTTAATTTTAGTGATTCGATTAGAAGTGACTTATATTTAGGATTGAGTAATGTTATATCCTCCGAAAAATTCTCTTACTTTTCCTTTTATTATTATATAAAGTATGAAATTATATGCACTTTTAATCTTAAAACCATAAAAAACTTTAAAAATATTTTTAATAAATAAATTAGAAGATTTGAAAGAATATTGAATAGGAGTATTAAAAATTATTCTTTAAAATTATAGGAGTATTTAAAGCTAGAGAGATGAGTACGGAGGGAGTATTAAGAAAGGACGGAAATGACTAATGACTAATGAAGCTCCGTTTCAGAAACTGACAAAAGAAATGTCGTCATGCGCAACCTGCTACTGGACAAAACTGGTGTCATCGTCATTACTCATTATCACTTTCGTGGGTTTTGAGGGTTGGAAACGTGGAGGGTATTTTCGGAATTCCACGCTTACGGCCGTGTTTGGCAAAAGCGTCGAGAAGGAACCTTTTGTCGCCACGTGCCTTGGCGTTGGCCGCACGCAGGGAAACTCTTTTGTCTCCTTCTTCCTTTTTTTTTTTTTTTATTTATTTTTTTTATTAGTCTCTTTCTTTCTTTCACCATTTTGGGTTTAATTGTGTTTCTTAATAATAATAATAATAATAGCGGTATAAAATCTTGCTAAGTCTATAGGTTGAATGGTTCATAACAGGAGAACTCTCGTTCGAATCTTATTTATATCAAATTTTCAGAGGTCAACACCAGTCACGCAACAGAACGATTAGTCTCATCATAAAGGTGAAAAAATCCATAATTATATTAAAAATATCTAATAATTTTTTCATTAATTGAGTAAAAAAATTTATAAAAAAAATTGTAGCAGAATTTTAATTACTCCCTCCGTTCCTTATTATAAGACGTTTTTAACTAATATTACAGATACCAAATGAAAGTAGTTAAGTTTAATTAATTTTATTGGTTTTCTAAAAAATTATATAACATACCAATTTTATTCCTCATTAAATATTATGCTAACGAATCACAATTAAATAGTACAAATAGTCAATGTATTTAATAAGGGTAAATAAGAAAACAAGAATAAATACTTCATTAGAACTATAAAACATCTTATAAAAAAAAACATCAAAATCTTCTAAAAGGCGACTTATAAATATGAACGGAGGGAATACTTTTTTAGTATAGCTCTTTTGCAGCACCTAGCTTTTACTATATCTAATCTCTTCTAGACAGAAGACCTTTATAACCGAATTAACTCATTTTAAATTGGAAAAATTAATTAAAAAATCAAAAAAGTAGAAAGTAAACAAATTGAAAATAAAAAAAGTATTTATTTTAATTAGTTTATTTCAAATTTTAATTCTTTTTTGTGAGAACTAATCTAACTTAAATCAAATCATAAGATATACTAATATATATTATAATATTTATAAAACTTGTATACTATTTATGTTCATTTTATTTTTTATTTTATCTCCACTTATTTTATTACTTTTAAGTAAATCTCTAATTTTTACATAAATTAGTATTATTTTAAAATATAATTTTAAAATTTTGATAAGTCATGTTAATAATAGTGAACTTTACAAATGTTTATTTTTTTTTTAAGTATAAGTGTTATTTATTCAAATATATATATTATTTAAAATAAAAAACTTACAAAAAGTAACTAATATTTTCAATAAATATAACCAAAATATGTTATATCCAAGTATTTCAATTAAAGTTTTAAAATAATAAATTTAAATTTTATTTATATTTTTTATATTTTATATTAGATTTTTTTTAAATAATAAAGTAAAAATGGAATAATCAATCCAATCCGACCAAAATGAAAAAGATTGGTTCAAACATATTTTAATTTAATTTGTAAATAAAATTAATTGGATGATGAACTTATAAAACACTATTAATCGGATCAAATGGCTTTTTCTTAAAACTGAACAAATTCACACCACGAACACCCCTATTTTTAAATCTACCTCTCTAAAAAAACAAAAACTTTTTGGCCTAGAAGATAAGGATATGTTTGTTTTACATTTTTAAAAATTTGTATAAAACATTGAAAATATAATTTTCTTGTTTATAGCATTTTTTAGTTTTTTTATTAATATGAAATTTGAAATTAAAAACGCAAATTGTTGAAATCTCTTTACTTCTTTCTTTTGTATTTTTTTCTTTGTTTCTCATTTGATGATTTTTTTTTTGTTTTATCACATTAGCTTTTTTCAATCGATTTTTTTTTTTTTAATAAAAATGTGAAAAACACTACTACATAGTTAACATTTGAAAAAAATGTTGTTAAATTACTAAAAAGTATTGCTAAACTACTAATAAATATTGTCTTCGTACATTTGTAATATTTTAGTAAATGTTTTAGTAATATTTTAAAAATATCGCTTGCAACATTTTTTTTGTAAATATTATGTAAAGACCATGTTTTTAAACATCAATTATGTTGGAGTGAGAGAAGCGTCACAATTTTAGAAGATGTACGTAAGCCTCAATTTTAAGAAAATAGTTTTCACATGAATCGAATCAATGACGTCCTATTTAAGTTCAATTGATTTTTCACATGCCTCACCATAAAATATTCTTCTTTACATTGACAAACTAAGCAAATATAACATTTTCATTAGGCCTAACCGAGTTAGGTTGAATTGATTTTTGTAATGTATATCCATGTCACGTGATAATAAAAAACTTAACGTGGAATTATTACTTTTTAAAACTAACACTTTTTTCTAAAATTTTAAAACAATAATTTATATTTACTTTTTATTATCCGTCTATAAGCAAAAATTTAAAAAACTGTTTTTTAATTTCATAACAGATTTTCTAAAATTAATAGTTGACAATTCTCCATTTCTTATTAGTAATGTACGGAATCTTATTCAAAAACTATTATCCCCATGAAAAGAGCCTTCTCCATTAATGGACGGATAACGAGTAATGATATGTATTCCTATCAATTTTAGTAAGTGAGTTTTATTTTATGTAAATTCTATATTATTATATATATTTAAAAATTAAGATATTACATTTTCTGTCGTACCAAAAAAAATTAAGATATTATATATTGATAACGTGTTTAAATGAATAACGAGAATATCTCAGTTATATAGCTCAATTAATAAACATATAAAAATATATATATATATAGATAGAAATTCGATCTCTAATTACTATATTTTTTTTATGAAAAAAAATGGATAACGGGAATTGAGGATTGAGTCAAAGTTCATGAACGGAATCATTCTTTTGAAGATTTATGCTTTTTTTTAAAAAAAATTAGAAATGCTTAAATAATCAACTATGCAACTAGTAACGTAACACTCAGTATTTGAGCTTTAATTTGGTTAGCAATTTTATTTTTGCAAATCTGAATCCGATGTTCATTATTTGAATAATTAAGACTTAAGAGTGTATTTGGAAGAATTTGTCTAATTTATGAAAATAATTTATAAGTTTTAATAAATTATTTTAGTTTATTTTTATTATTTTTTCTAAAGAATTCATTATAATAAGTTATTTTTAATCTATTTAAATAAGTTTTATAATAATATTTATATAAAAAAATTATTATATAAATATTTAATTAAACTGCACTTCAAGCATATTTTTTATATAACTTTTAAATTAAACATATTTTAAATATAGTAAAACAAACTCAATTCACCCAAAAAAAAAAGTTGAATTGACGCGTTTGAGAGTAAATGTTGGATAAATTATTCTATTTAATAATTTTATATAAACATTAAATTTCATCGATCCAATTGTTGAATTAAAATTTTATACTACTTCTATTCTAAAATATTAATTATTTTAGAAAAAAATACAAAGATTAAGGAGAGCAATTAATTCATCTCAAATCTAACAAATAAAGGATGAATAAACTAAATTAACTTTTGACTTAAAAGACTACTTGATACTCATTGAATAGAAAAATAACAAAAGTAAAAAAAAATAATAAAAGTGACGAATATTTTGAAATTAAAGTTTTTCCTTTAAAGTAACTAATATTTTTGAATTGATGGAGTAGTATACAATTTTTCATATGAATTGAAAATTTATTGATTTTTCATCAATCAACTTATATAAAGCATTTTAAAATATATATATAAATGTAATATATTATAAATGACATATTTAAAAATATTTAATTTTTCTAAAATTTTGATATATCCGATTTTGATGATAATATCTTATAAATAAACGATGATCATATAATAGCGAGCAGGGCTGGCTTAAGGGCCAAGCAGCCCAAGCAAGGGCTTTAGGCCCCCCAAAAAAAAGTCCCCAAATTTTTTTTTATTACTAATATACTCTACAAAATTTATTATATAAATAAATAAATAAATAAATTCTAATTATATATAATATATTATAAGTAACTGTTATCTTTTGTATTAGTACAGTAAGTACGTAATTAATGAGCAACAACTATCTTTGACTATCTTAATTTTGTTTTAAAAAAAAGTTAAAGAAACCCAAACGTTTTTGCTCTATCTCTATTCTCTCTCGCTATTCATTTCAGAATTAAATATTTGAATCATGATAATTTGTTGGACATTGATGGATTAGATTTATTTTCAGAATTAAATATTTTAAAGGAAATTATAAGATTGAAAAATGATAAACCAATTGACATTCTTAATTACATAAAAAGAATAAATTCTTTTCTAAATGCATATATAGCTTACAGAATAATGTTAACAATTCCAGTATAAGTAGCGTCAGCTGAAAGGAGTTTTTCAAAGTTAAAAATAATAAAAAGTTACTTAAGATCAACAATGTCTCAACAAAGACTAAATGGATTGGCCTTATTTTCTATTGAAAAAGAAATGTTAAATGAACTTAATTACGACAATTTAATTAATAATTTTGCATCATTAAAAGCCCAAAAAATAAATTTCAAATAAAATTATGATAATTTTAAGAAACTATTTTTATTAGTGAATAAAAGGCCCCATTTGTTAAGTTTGCTTTAGGCCTCACTAGTGCTTGAGCCGCCCCTGATAGCGAGTTTTATAAATCCACCAACAGCTTTGTATTGCCTTAATAGCTAGTATGATTTACTTTAATTAGAAAAATTTTAATAAAATAAAATAAAATGTCATATTTTTTTTATCAGAATAAAATGTCATAATTAATTCTGTGTCTTTGGTTTTGGATTGGCTATTGACTAGTTTAATCAAATTTTACTTATTTTGAAAAATTGAATTAACGTGATACTCATTTGATAATTTTACAATAATAGGTCTAATAATTAACTTTAAAAAAAAAATCAAACAGCACATGCTAATAACCTCTATTTTATATATCGACTCTTTAACGATAGTTGGTCATAGTCAAAAACAGACTTTATTTTTCTTGAGTTACAACTTTTAATTTTTTGTTTTTTTGTTTTCTCATGAGTTACAACTTTCTTTGTGGAGGATTTTATTTAATAACCGTTAGCTATTTAAGGTTTGTGAGTCTATACATAATCAAATATATCTGTTGGATTAAATCAAGCTTGCAAAAGATTAAGATAGTTAACTCTGTGTCATCAATTCCTTAAAGGTGTACATATAGAGTATTCTTAATCGTGAGTTGAATTCTACTAATTCTTTTCAGGTCATTAACTGAATTTTACCTTTTTAAAACAAATTAATTTTTAGGTTAAAATGCATTTTTGATCTTTTACATTGTCAAAAAAATTTAATTTCTTCTCTTATATTTTAAAAGTTTTAATTTGGTTCCTTATGTTTGAAAAATTTCACTTTAATCCTCTATGTTGTATTTTTTGAATCACTTTTGTCTTTTATGTTGTATTTTAGAATCATTTTTTCCCCTCATTTTGGGCCTTTACTTGAAAAAAAAATATAACATAAGGGACGAAGTGATACATAAATACAACGTAAGGGACCAAATTGAAACTTTTAAAATATAAGAGACTAAATTGAAACTTTTAAAACATAAGAGATCAAATTGAAATGTTTTTAAAACTTTTTGACTCATTCAGTGTTTTTTAAGAAAAAAAATTAAATGCTATATTTATTTATTACAGTTTAATTGAGTTAATTTATTCAATTAAAACTTTTAATAGTAGTTTCACCTTTAACAAACTTTCAAAGTATTATTTGTCAATAACTTTAGTTTATTAACTGAATATATTTATACAGTGGTTAGTTGTAATAAAAAAAAATTACATGTAATATTAAGAATTCTAATATTAGAAGGATAATTCATATTTCTATATACATTATGTAGAAAAATTGTAAGAAAAAAGAGAGAGAAAAGGCAATGATAAAATAAGGATTTGTTTTTTCCCCCTCTTTTCAGGATATATATTTACGGTCAGATGTAGTGACTAATTTCTTTAAAGCAGTTGTGGGATAATCATAAAATGTTGCTTCATTCTCATCAACAGAGAATTGAATCGCTGAACATGTGGTCAAGACAATTAGTACAATAAGGGTAGTATCCCTTATAGAGCTAGTTTGAGAATGCATAGAGGATTAGATACCCAATAAGGGGGAAGCACATCAGATCTTGCTAAGAAAACAATAACATGTGCTACTCTGTTGCATTCACAGCATGACTAGTAAAAGTTAGCAGAGGCTAATTGGGACTTAAGGGAGTGATAGCTTCTCTGAGTGTGAATGCTTCAGCTATTAGCGCAGAATGAGCTTGGAATTTGACATGAAGACCTGATAAGAGAAGTCATTTTCTATCTCGAAGAACGACGCCTCCAATACTGTAAGTTGATGTTGAGACAAAACTGGCATCTATTTTGTATTCAATGCAGGGCCCTCTAGTGGTTTCCACTGTTGCACTCGCTTAAGCTTATCGGGTATATCACGCTTAGTCTCCTTATTTGGTCTCGTCTTTGCATATTCGACGACGGATTGAGTAATTAGAGATGTGTGAACAACTGTGATTGGGTGGACACCTTTCAAAACATAGTTGTTTCGCACTTTCCATATTCCCCATAGAGTGAAGCATAGCATAGCAAAGGATGCCTCTGAGTGTTCTGGAAATTGGTTTAAGGTCTTAACCATTTTCCAAAGCCAGTTGATGATGTTTCTAGTGTTTGTTGGAATCAAAGTGAGACCTAAATTACCTCCAAATCATACTGGTCTAGTCCATGGGCACTCGACAAAGAGATGTTCAAAAGTTTATGGGAGTTCCTGGCAGATAGGGCATAAGGAGTCATTGGATAGTTTCTTTTTGGTCAACTTTTCGTTAGTGGGTAGTATTCCAAGAAATATTTTCCATATAAACACTTTGATTTTGTTAGGAATATGAGCTATCTATATTCCAAAGGGAATTAAATTGATTAGAAGATAAGGATGCCTCTAATTAGGACATGGAGGATGATCGTGCCACATGATAGGCTGACTTGACTGTGAAGTCCCCAAATTTGGAAAATGGCCATATCAATTTATCATTTTGGTTTGATCTATTGATGGGAATTCTTAGGGTGGGTAAGAATTTGAGGTTGCAGAGTTTCTCATAGCTTTGTTACATTCCATGCTTGAGAGGATTAATCAAGGATAGTGCTAAGCTTAGTATTTGGGGGGTGGGGGGATATTAACATTCCAATTGATAAGGCTTCAACTAACCAATTATCTCCATTAATGTTGATTTCCTGATGCTACAATCTATTTGCCATGTCTCTTGATAAAGTCTCTCCTTATTAGACTTTTTTTCCAAGTACACTATGAGTTTCTAGATGTACCTACATTCATAAAATCTTTGTTAGCAAACAAAACCCCCTTCAAGATGTTTTCCCACCAAGCATTAGTATTTTCTAATATGAAATTCTCTTTTTCACATGAGATTATCCAACTTGGTTTGGTATTTAATAAATAAGATGCAGGTACAATTTGCCCAATATGTTACGTAACTCTGATAGAGGAATATGGGGATTAGGTCTTCATGTGATTTTAGCATTTTCGTTTTAGTTAATTTGTATTTTGTAATTTCAATTGTTTTGTTTTTATTGAATTTAAAATTTCTTTGAATGGGATAAAAAGGAAGTCTAGATTAGCTATTCTCTTAGTTTTTCTCATACATCATGGATTTGTTTATGTCGAAAATAATTAGCCTATTGGCTATGTATGGTGTGCAAACTTACTAGAGAATAGCCAGTGTTTTGGTTGTTTTAGCAGATAAGGAATTAAGAATTAACTAAAGTTGAACACAATGATTCTCACATCGTGACCAGACGATTAAATAGAAGAAGAAATTTTGTTTTTCAACTATAGATTCTCAAGATACTCCAAGAATCTCTTAATAATTGCAATTGCAATCAAGAGGTATTGAGGTGTTAGGTGAAAGATAAATTTTAGGAACGCAGTAAACAAAAGTAAGGGACTAAAATTATAAAGTTAAAGGATGATAAAGAAATATAAACGGCTAAAAAATTATAAGGAAATGTAGAGAAGTAAAGTAAAGTAAATTAATAGTTTGTGCATTGATTTGGTCAAATATCCTTTCTACCGTATTTAGGGTTTAGGGTAAAAAAACCCAAACACCGTTGCCCATGTTCTAAACCTACTACTCATCATGGAGAGAGAGTGCTTGAGTTGTTTGCTCGATGACATCAGAGGCTAAATAATTGCTATAAATTGACTTTTCTATCTAACGACAAAATATGCCCAATTTTGTCGGTTATCTGTTGGATATGCTAGTCCATAATGTTGTCCTAAATATTCTCCTTGTGATAATCACCCTTCCACTCGAATTCCATCTAGCAACGCTTTATTATGATCTAACAACTGGACTTCATTCTTAATTTTGAGCTGACTCCCCATTCCGTGAAAATCATTCGAAGTTGGTTGTTTTTTCTTTGAAGATACGATCCAAGCCGCTTCCTAAAAGATAGAATTGATTACATGCATGTCATCCACGTTGAAATTCCTCTTTATTGGTTGTTTACTAATTTGTCGAGCTGAATTAATCCCGATTTATTTTTTCAATTGCCACATTAACTAGCCATTTTTAGCACTCTTTCCGTCCCATAATATAAGCCCCAATTAACATTTCACACAGTTTAAGAAAAGTGGTTAAATTATTGGAATTAGAAGTATTAATGATACTATTGAGATGTTACACTAATTAAATTTAAACTCAATTATTTTCTATTGGTGGAATGACTTTGAAAATTAAAAAATCATAATAAATACTTATAATTTTACGTGTAAGAGCTTATATTATGAACAAGTCTTTTTGGTAGTTGGGACTTATATTATAGGACTGAGGGAGTATTTAGCTAAGTCTTCGACGCAAAGATAAGTTAATAAATCTAATCCTTAACCAATCTAATCATATCTTGCCTTATTCCAGATCATAATTTATTATCCTCAATTACCTCAAACTTCTTAATGTTATCGACTAATAACTATGCTGAATATTAATTTAGATTAAACAACTACTTTCTAAAATACAAAGGAATTATTGTTTATTTTTTATTTTTTGGTATGAGGCCACACCAAGGAAATTATGCTTAGTAAGAAAAAACATTAAAATTTTTTATGAATAAATAAAAATTTAAAATATAAAATTGATTTTTTTTATTTATAAAAAATTAGTATAATTAAAAATTGAATACCTTACTTACAAACACATATTCCTATATACTCACCAATTAAACTACACATAAAATTTAGAGTTTAAAATTATTATAAAAGCCCTTAAAAACAGAAAAAAATAGTATTAGTAACTAAAAAGTAGTTCTTATAGGAGAAAACAAATGGAAAGTTAATTAAGAAATGGTGTGGGACCCAAATAAACAGTATTACAAATTCGGCCGCCTGCTTTGTCGTCTCTTTCGTCTCCGTCCATTCTCGCCGTTCCTCTGCTTTTGACTCTTTTCTCTCTTTAATTTCTCTCTCTCTCTCTTCCCACACCTTCTTGGCTTCTTATCCTTCTCACACCTCTCTCTCTCTCTCTCTCTAATTCTCACCTTTGATCTCTCTCCTACCTCACTTTCTTCATATACAAGCACACTTTCTCTTACAAACAAAACGTTCAACTACGAATCACTCACGAAACAGAGACACCGACGTGCTCTGTTTCATCTCACATCACTTGAAGTTCCAATTTCAAACCCCTTTAGCACATTCTTCTGATCCTGTTAAAATGAGACGGAACAAGAGTGTGGTTTCCGTTTAGATCACCGTTTAGTGTTTAGCCCTTTTCTGCTGATTCTTCACTTTTCATAATTTTCTCAACAGATACAGATTCAACGAGACATGGCTGGAGATAATGAAGTCAACCTCAATGAATCTAGGGTAACTCAAACTAACCTCGCTCATCTATTCATTCTTCCATCTCGGAAGTTTTTTTTTTTTTTATCTGCAAGATTGTTTTTTGATTTTATTTTTTCTGGAAGCTCGCATTGTGGTTTGGTTTTGATGTCTGGATGGTGGGTTGTGGAGAAAGTTTTGACCTTTAACTTCAATTGCAAGGACTGCGTCTTCATTTGGAGACATTTCTGAGATACAGGGGAAATTGGCTTTTTTTTCTTCTCTGGAGGTTTCAGTTAATTATGAAGAGATTTAGAAAATGGAGTCACCTATTAGTATTGGATCACTTAATTTTTTGGGTTTGGTTTAGTTTTCTTTTTTTTCCATGTAGGCCTTGGGTTTCTTGTTCTGGTAAGTTTGGAAAAAAAAAAAAACTCGAGTTTCATTTGGTGTCACAAGTTGGAAAATTTCTCGTCTTTAGCTGAAAATTTGTGAGAGCTTCACATTTATTTTCGTTTTATTGCACTGATTTTCTCAGTCCTCTCTTTAATCACTTACGCCCTTTTTCTCTGATTCACACGAACAGAACGAATCCCCTGTTTTTGGTGATTTGAAAAACTTGATTTTTAATCGCAGGTGTTGTAAAATCTTCAATCTTTTGGTTTTGTTTTTGCAGAGTGTTGTTCCTTTGAATACATGGGTTTTAATCTCCAATTTCAAGGTAGCTTACAATCTTCTCAGACGATCAGATGGAACATTCAACAGAGACTTAGCAGAGTTTCTTGATCGAAAAGTCCCTGCAAATGCAATTCCCGTTAATGGGGTCTTCTCTTTCGATCATGTCAATCGAAACACTGGTCTCTTCAATCGAATTTACCTACCAGCTTCAACAAACCAGTCCCAATGGGGAATCCAAGACCTTGAGAAACCTCTAAGCACCACAGAAATTGTTCCTGTCATAATATTCTTCCATGGTGGAAGTTTCTCTCACTCCTCGGCAAACAGCGCCATCTACGACATGTTCTGCCGCCGCCTCGTGAGCGTCTGCAAGGCAGCCGTGGTGTCCGTGAACTACAGGCGATCCCCCGAGCATCGCTTCCCTTGCGCCTACGAGGACGGCTGGGCGGCGCTCAGGTGGGTGAAATCAAGGCCATGGTTGAAAAGTGGAAGAGAATCTAAGGTTTATGTGTACATGGCTGGTGATAGTTCAGGTGGAAACATTGTTCATCATGTGGCAGTAAGAGCAGCTGAGGAAGAAGTTGAGATTCTTGGGAATATTCTTCTTCATCCATTGTTTGGTGGAGAGAAGAGAACTGAGTCAGAGATCAGATTAGATGCAAAATACTTTGTGAGATTGAAAGATAGAGATTGGTATTGGAGGGCTTTTCTTCCTGAAGGAGAGGATAGAGATCACCCTGCTTGTAACCCTTTTGGTCCTAGAGGGAAAAACCTTGTAGGACTCAAATTCCCTAAAAGTCTTGTTTGTGTGGCTGGTTTGGATCTTCTGCAAGATTGGCAATTGAATTATGTACAAGGGCTTCAGAATTCTGGACATGAGGTGAAACTCCTTTTCCTCAAGAATGCCACAATTGGTTTCTACTTCTTGCCAAACAATGACCATTTCTATTGCCTCATGGAAGAGATCAAGAACTTAGTCAATCCTAACTGTTAATATATTACTACTAATGCTCCGAATCCTATCAGAACTCTGTAGTTAAGCGTGCTTGAATGAGAGTAGTATCTGTATGAATGACCTGTTCGGAAGTCATCTTGTTTTACCTCTCTTTCAAAGTTACCTAGAGGAGGCTGTGAGTAACAAATGCTTGACATCTTACTTGGGTTCTCATATTTTCTATTTTCTAGTTTAGTATCTTCTCTACTTTGTAGTGATGGTGTGTAGTTACTAGTAGTGATAAATTTGTGTAGAATTATAGTTTTTATTGTGATAATTAACTCCTATGGTGGTGAATTTAAGGGTTCTGTGAGATGGACAATGTTGCTTCCTGCACTTTCTGTTTTGTGTCTTTTGAATTGTGAGAGGCTACAAGTTTCAGCAGTTTGCAAGTGACAGAACTCTGTTAATTTGTGGGGTTTGGCAGAACCACCTGATACAAAGGCTTTTACCCCATTTGACGTTTTTTGATCTCAGTAGCAGGAAGGGGAAATAGAAGAAGAAGAAGAAGAAGACAAGGATTTGTTGATCAATTTGATTAAGTGAATGCATTTGTCTTGTAGTACTAATTAGTGAATGTGAACAGGAGAAAATCCCTACCTGTTATGAATTTGTATGTTATATATATTATAGATATATATCTATATTTTGGAGTTACATAATTGTCTTGCTTGTATTGATTTTGCCTTTTAGTTGGATTTGGCTCCAGCCAGAAGCCAATATGCTGTCATAGCATATTCATTTTCTTTTGTATAAAAATGGTGCTGCTTGTTTAGGGTTCTTCAAGATATGTTTTGCAATGAGATACTAGCACATTTTTATAGGGTAGTTAAGTATCGGTAATAATTCACGTGTAACTTATTATTAACCGGTTAATTGATAGTTGAGATCGTCAACAAGTCTTATATGAGAGAGAGAAAGACACGACAACTCTTGACACTTATGTGTAGTTCACTTGGCAGATGGGCCGCATAAGAGTGTTCTTTGTCTTGCTCTAGAAAAGATTGCTGAGCGTTAGTTGTGAACGTTGAATTTATAAATAACACCTTATTTATGACGTAAAATTGAGGCGATTAATGATCTATGGAGGATTGTTATATACCGGTCTCCTTGTCCTCTTACATGACACTGTTTATGACGGGAAAATGAGGCGATTCAGGATGATTGCTATATAATGGTTTCCTTGTCCGTTAAAGTGACGTTGTTTATTGTTGTCGTATTATCTCTATTATCTCTCCCCTCTTACAATTTTTCTTGATTGTACGATCTTCATAAGAGGACTATCATAATTCCAAAACCATTTTGAACAAAGCTGATCTTTAGAATACTCTTAGTAAATGGAGTATTTAAAATGGTTCGTTGAGTACGGTAAATCCTTATATTACTCTTTCTAGTCCTTATTAGACATAATTTTTAAAAATTTGCTAGTCTTTTTTATAAAGCATTTCACAATTTTCGTGAAGTACTTATTATTACTTTTCTTATTTGCCCTTTATTAAATCCTTTAACTATTTGTTATTATTTTATTGCAACTACTAAACACATTATTCAAATAAGGGTAAAGTTAACATACCTTATAATAAGGGAGTACCGTTAAATTCTCTCAATTGTGGGTTAATCACACTCATTTCTCATTTATTCTCTTATTTTCTTAGACTATTGATGCTCACAAACTGAAGGAAAGCACCGTAAAAACGATCTAACCTGAAATTTACCCTGATAATTTAAGATGCTACTTAAAGACAAAGGAGGTGGGGTGGGGGGGGGGGGGGGGGGGGGGTAGGGTGCCCTATGATTCAGGCGAATATGACACAAGATAACTAGCCAAGGCTGTGTCCATTTGACCAGAAAAGTAAATATAAAAGTTAACCTAATTGTCTGTTCTAAAGGGCCTTTCTTTTCATTTTTGCACCTTCCAAAATATAAAAGTATCAACTTCTTCTTTAGCATCTGAATCATCAGCAACAGTATACTGGTGCACTAGTGGCAAAAAAGATGAAGCAGTTTGTTTTGTTCCCTGATTTTCCTCCCTTCTTTGAAATCTAATGCAATCTAGTTACATTCGAAAATTTAAGATTCTTATGAAAAAGTAGTTGATACCAAATGTCAATGTTGGAAAGAGAATTTTGCCTATGCTTAATCATATGTTATGTTACTCCAATAGAATGATGAAAAATGCTGTTGAAATGGAACCCTAAGGGAGGAGAGAAGATTATTCTAGTCATATTTTGTGGATGATTCTAGAGTTAGGTGATGCGATTTTTTTTTGATTTACAAGAAAATTTGATGATACTAGGGATCGTACCTGTACCATACACTCACACACACATATTCTTGCCAGCTGTGCTGGTCTTACAGGACAGCGATGTAATTTAATTATTAATTAAAAATTAAAATTAGAAAAGTAAATAAAAATACTTAAAAAGTATTTTTAAGAAGAGCTTAGAATGAATTTTAATATATATTTAATGATATAATACATTAAAATTGTAAAATTAAAAAGTCAAATATAAATATTTAAGTTTAAAAGGTTCAAACTTACAAAGGTAGGGAGTGCAAAGTAGAAAATTTCATTATATTACTCCTTAAAAGTTTTAAGTGAAGGGTTACAAGTATAGCTGCACCCTCTCAACCAAACGTAGGTCCGTCGCGGGGTATAACACTATTCTTATTCTTTTCTCTTATCCAATATTTGGTTGGGTGGAAATAAACGAAGACGGAAGAATTATATAGACAACAATGATTTTTTTTTGTTTGGTTTGAGAGAAATAAAAATAAAAATATTTATTTCTAAAGAGAAAAAAATTAAAAAAATTGGTTACATAGAGTATCAATATGAAGTTTCAAAGTTAGGGATTCAACTTAATAGAAAAAATAAAAAGAATGAAATTTTTTATAAAAAATAAATACTTTTAAAAGAGTTTAAGAAGAATTTTAGTTTATATTTAATAATATAATAGACTTAAAGTTTAAAAGCTAAATATAAGAAATTTAAGTTGATAGAAATATAAAGGAAATGACCGTAAAATATAAAAAAATTATAATATTACTAATAAATTTTTAAATTAAAGAGATGCAATTGCACTCTTGATCATATTATCGATCTCTTATATATTATGCATCAATATAAGTAAATATAAATGCATGTCAACATAATTATGTCAATATTTTAATAAAGAGACGTAGTTGTATTCCTCATGATAATTACAAATCAATATAGATAAATATGAATTCATCTCACCATATCTATGTCAGTATTTTGAGTTCACTTAATTTATTTTAACATGAAAGTAAACACACTTAACGACAAAACCATATACTAGTATCATAATCCATGATAAAAATACAATGAAAGGATTCACGTTGAAGAATGATTGGAAGGAGTTTGGAATTCATGAAAAAATTCTAAGTTTCAAGATCAATCTGATTAGTTCTTGCTTGTCATATCTTTAATTTGCCTGTTGTTCTGTGCAGGTTCTGTTTGGTGCTTGGGAAAACAGCAAAAACGGGCATTTGGCATTGTTTTGACGGAGAGGGAAACAAAACCCTCTTTTTATTATTATTATTTTTTTAAGTTCTTGATATATAGTGTCGTAAGAACATTAGTTAAAGTTATTAAAATTAAAAAATAATCATAAAATCACATCATTTCGTCTCTTAGGAATAAAAAAACTACACATTCCAATATCTTTTTACTACATTTGGGTTCTTAAATAGTGCCCTTAAGGCACTAAATATCATTTGTCTTTGTTTTAAGTTGTATTTTTAGTCCCTTAATTGTTTTAATTATGTGATTTTAATCTCTCTACTTTTAATCACGTGATTTTGATTCTTTTAACCGTCTCTCATTAAGAAGTTAGTGGTCAACATAGTCAAACCAAGCAATTTCGGTTTGAAACTTTTCTTATTGCACATTTTGATATTCTTGCACACTTTATTTTATGGGTTTTGATATACAGTAGGACATTAGTTAAAGTTACTAGAAGTAGAAAAATAATCATAAGAGCATATTGTTTCGTCTCTCGTAAATACAAAAAACTACACATTCCAATATCTTTTTACTAAATTTGGGTTCTTAAATAGTGCCCTTCGGACACTAAATATCATTTGTCTTATTTTATTGATTTAATTGTATTAACAGTTAATTTCTTAACTAAAGATAAATTAATTTAGCAAAATTGCATAATTTAAAAAACTCGAAGGACTAAAATCGCACAATAAATAAAGTAAAGAATTAAAATCACCAATTGAAAGTCGAGAGACCAAAATTACACAATTAAAAAACTAAAAAACTAAAATCATTCGTTAAAAATTAGAGATTAAAATTGCACAACCGATAGCAGTAAAATCCAATTAAGTTTCTTTTTTTAAAGTGGTTGGGATTTTTGGACGTACTCTCTATTAGGGGACCACTTTTTTTTTGGAAGACCAAAAGAAAAAAAAATCCAAAATGTTATAAAATAGAAAAAATAGTATTAGTAAAAATTATATTAATAGTCTCCTGTTGGGATTGCTTTAAAGTGTTCTTAAGTGGAAGGAACAGCTAAGGATGGACAATGACATCTAACTCTGTCTTTTTATTGACTTTCTTGCCGCACACAAACACATGCTTTTAAGCCTTCTTTTTTTGTTTCAATCTCCATTTTATTTTCTTTTGTCTTTTTCTTCAACCATATGTTAGATGTTGAGAGGTAAAAAATGGATGGAAAAAAATATATAAAAATGTTGTATTTTTTATTTTTAAAAATATAGAGATTACTAAAAGAAGTTTTTTTTTCAATACATTTTTTTATAGACATAGGTTATATTTTGATTAGCTGTTATTATTTGTGAAAATAAGTTGTGAAAAAGAATTAACTGTCTGAGATATAATCTATTTATTTGGATATATTTGCCGTCAGAAGTGATTTTTAAGATAATTTTAAATTGTAAAAAACGATTTTGAAGATTTTTTAAATAATATCCAAATTTTAGCTAAACGACAGAAAGCTTTTTACTTTGTTAAAAGAATAATCGAAAGTTTTTTTAAACTTTTTTAAGTTCAAAATATAACTGGACAACTTATGTTTGGAAATAATCATATCCAAAAATATTCATAGTGATGATTTAAAGTCTTATCAACTACTTAAAAAATTTAATCTAAAGTTTTGAATATGAAAAAGAAAATATATTATAATTGTGAGATTTATATGTTTGAGTGAGCCTTATAATTATAATGTATAGTTTTTTCTCATGTTGAAAATTTCTAGAGACTAAAAAGATTAATTTATTCAGTTTTGTTGAGCAGATTAATTATCCTGTGTATTAATTTAATTTTTTTGTCTTGTTGTGAAGTGTCCTTAGTAAATTAGCTGTTTATGTCTTGAAAATATTCCATAATATGACAAAAGGGGGTGTCATTGTCAACAAATGGGCTTTTCTTTATTCGGGATTATGGACAAAATACTTCATTTCTTTGGTCGGTGCCTTGTTTTTCCATACAATTGTAATTATTTAATTATAATTATAAATTATAAATATAAAAAACTATTCATTGCTTGTGTTTTGCGCATTCTCAACATTGTACGTAATGATTATTTTGTTTAGGTGTGTCATTAGTGCCCAATATTTTTAGTTAGGTGTACCGCAAACCATAGTTATTTTCAGTTGTTTTTTAGTTTTTGGTTAGTCCGTTTAACTCGTATTTTTGTGGTTTTAGATTTTTTAAAATAGAATTTATTTAATTGGTGGACTTTAATGAATTTGTCTATTTAACTGTGGTCTTAGTGAATAAAATTTGCGGACCTCATGAATTATGCAGATACTTGCTCATAGTGTATATTTTTCAGAAAAAAATTGCCTAAATATTCAAAACTCAATTGAAAAAAACAATCAAGAAAGACCTAAAGAAAAAGTAACCCAAATGTCCAAAATTCAATTTAGTTTTTTTTTTTCAGTTCTTTTTTGAAAAGCAAAAGATTTTATATAAAACCAATAAAAAATAATAAAAAAAGGAAAATATACTTATGTTGGTGTTCGCGGATGCCTGCAGTCACGTGGGACAAACACTGACCTAATTGTAAGAGATCCACGTAAAATGCGAGCTTTGATGGATTTACCCGTGGAGGATGGGATTAACACCATCTTTGTTGGAAGTGACACCATCCTTTTTATATGTAAGAATCATAAATTTATATACTAAAAGGGATGGTGCCACTCCCAATAAAGATGGTGCTAATCCCATCCACCTTTACCCGTTTATCTGCGGATTTTTTCGAGACGAAACCATGGCCCATATACCGAGTTCTAGTTCTATGATTCTAGTTAATTTCAACTTTGTGAGAAAAAGCTTAATGAGTTAGTATAATGCTGACCGTGGAGATTAAATCCTAGTATATTGAAAATTCTCAACACCAGTAGAATAATGGAAAATTCTTTAAGAGTGTGTTTGGATTGGCGTCGGATCACGTCAAGTCACGTTAAGACAGATAAATCAATGGTTGAGATAAATTTGTCACATAAGTCGAGACAGATCCAATGAACGCAATAAAAAGTAACATTAAAGTAGATTCACGTTAACGTGGATCCACTTCTATCCAAATTTAGTTTTCAGAAAAAGTTAAATTTTCTTACACTTCCAAGAAAAACACATAAATCTCCTAGGTCCCAACTTCTACGTAGAGAGTGTTCGGAAGGACTTTTGTAGAATTGTTTAATTTATAAATAAACTTAATTTTGTGGAATTAATTAATTTTCTTTCTCCTCCATTAGTTTTTTTTTTTTGTAACATTTTCCTCCATTAGTTGTCTTTAATATATAAAATTATTTATTTATAGAAAATTTTATTTCAAAAACAAGTTTGTTATAAAACTTAGAGTGGACTTTTCAACCCAACACAAAAATAATTACATGAGAAGTGTTTTTAATTATAGAATTACGTTTTTTGAAAAGAAAAGTTAAAATCATGTTTTAATTAATAGAATTAACATTGAAGTCCTTTGGGCTAAGTATGATTCGAATGTTGATTCTTTTTATTGTTTTAAGTGGAGTGCCTATAATTGGTGAAATGATATTTGTTGTTGTTTTAGTCCTTTGTCGTCACAGTGCAAATGGTTCTCAACTAATTTGTATAAGCATGTCGGGATGGTAGGAACACTGGGTTTTAGAACAATATTTGGGGTAAATGATGCTTTTTGTATTTTCGTGCAACGTTTAGTTGGATGGGATGTGGGTTTGGAGGTGATAGTGAGTCGTCCATTATTTTATTGGAAACATTGTATGCTCGATTGTTTTTGTGTTTGGAGTTCGAGACTGTTTCAGTGCAAGTGGATACTCTAGATGTTTGACGTTGACGAGCTATAGAATATGGAGTTTATTCAGTAAAATTGACTTATGGTGTGGTGACTTGCGGTCAAAAGGATAAAGTATTGCAGTCCGTATGGTGCACATAGATACCGACAAAAGTGTCTTCGTTTGCTTGAAGATATTTGCTGGATAGGATTGGATTCCGTGCAAAGAAGGGCTAGCTCGTAGAAGGATCTTATCGATGGAGGACGCATTGTGCAACATTATTTGTCGCAACGAAGTAGAATCGTCGTCTCATCTTTTCCTTCATTGCACAAGGTTGTGAGCATGGTTTGGTATCTTTTGCTACAATGACTTGATTTTTCTTCGGTCATGCATATAGACAAACAAGCACAATATTTGCAATTTCTTGACTTGTGTTAAAAGATCAAATAGAAAAAGGTTGGTGTGACACCTTATTTAGTTTGCCGCCATTTGGCCTATTTGGTTGACAAAGAACAATGTTATTTTCAACAACAAGAATTAGAATTCAAAAGAGATGCTTGACATGATTATTTCTCTATCTTGGATATGTCTTAAAGTTTCTAACTTTATTTTTTATTGTTTGATGTGGAAATCGGTCAATTATCCATCAACATGCTTAGGAATTTCATGACTTTTTTTTTTATTTGTATTGTATGGTTGGCTCGGTCATTTGTTAGTTGCATAGATTTGTTTTAAGTTTGTAACAATTATTCCTAATAAGAGAGTACTTGCACATTGTGAGGGCTCTTTTGTTGGAGGTTTCTTGTATTATTTCTAAGATTACTCCTTATATTCATATTAATAATATTACTTGGCTTATCTAAAAAAATATTATTAATTATTAGCTAATTCATATATATGGCTAGTAGTTAGTTACCAATTGAGTAATACTATATCCTCATACATATCCTTCTAATACTATAGAATATAAGGATTAGATAAAAAATTAAATGTATTTTGTATCTTAAAAATATAAACAATATTTAATACATTCTTGATTAAGTAAGTAGGATAATTAGAATTATTCTATTCCATAACAACTTTTGTATTATATTTTTTTAAAAAAAATAAGTATTTCCAATAGTTAAAATTGTATCTATTTTCTCAAAGAAATGGAGAGAATAATATTAACTCCTAATTTAATTAGTTAGTTGTTCTTATTTTCATTATATAAATACAAAGTACTCTCTTATTATATTGTACTCTATCTTTTTAAATCAATAATTCAATATACTACTATAACTCTTTACTTTTGTGAAAATCTATTGTTTTTCTTTGAGCTTTATCCCCATATTACCATATATATATATACATACATATTGTGCCTGCTTCTATGAAAAGTAAAACTTATACATTTAGATGCATTCTCCTTCTGGATGAAAAATTAAAACGCTAAACCAAACATGATATTTTATCATCAAAATTAATTAAAATCCCGTTAACATCTCCAATCTCACGTTTGAAAATTTCAAAATGCAAAGCAAACATACACTTTATGCCAAAATTAGCGGTACTACCCTTTTAATTTGTCAACGATTCTAATTAATTACTACATTTTAAAAATAACAATAATTAGTATATACTCATTTTATTCTGAAATATTAGTCACTTTAGAGGATTTCACGTGGATTAAGAACCATAATTAATTTTTATAAAATCTAACAAAAAATATATAAGTAAAATAAATTAATCATTGAGTGTGGGGTTTACTCAATAGCTATTGATTATAAAAATAATAAAAGTATGAATGGTTTATAAATATAGTATTAGTAATGTAAAAGTGACAAATATTTTAGAACAAATTTTTTTAGCTAAAGTGACTAATATTTCGGAATGGAGAAAATAATTATTACCATATATATACCACTGATTTACAACACAAACATCTATTGAATCAAGCTTTCCATTCAACTTTTTATTTTTTCTTACATTAAAAAAATAGTTAATAAAAAAAAATTGTATGTGAATAATACATAGGTGTATATAAAACTTTTTCCTTTCAAAAATGCTATAGTTAAGGATATGCTTTTTGAACCTATATGATATGATTTTTTTTTATATTACATTTTCAAATTGTGTGATGAATTTGGAAATGTGAATTATGTAGTAATTTAGGATATGCTTAATATATACTAAAAAAATGTTTTTAAATATGCTAGTATATATTAAGGATATGCTATAGTTAGCGATATTTTTAATAATTTAGCAACACTTTTTTAAATATTACAAAAGGTTAATTATGTAGTAGTGATGATAAAATGTTTTTAAGATACTAGCCAGAACATCAAAAAATACAAAAATGACCAAGCGATTAGAAAATGTTGTTGACACATTAAGAACACAAATATAATAAGAACGACAAAGATGTGGAAAAAAGGTCACTATGTATAATAATACAAATTAAATTAATTAAAGTGTGTCATAAGAAAAAACATGGGAAGATACAAACGTGGCTATACTAGCAGCTACAAATCACACATATCTATATGCTTGGTTTTGCTGGTTCAACAGCTTTAAACTAGTTGTATGTATGCACAAATTTAAAGATTTCATTTGACTCTTAATTTAATATATCTTGCCAATTGTGTGATTCTATTTGTGTCAATAGAAAATATTTTGTTAATGAAAATTAATTTATTCATCATAACAAAAATATTATTATTCTAAAGGTTTGCCTTAGCTATTATTAATATATACTTTGTCTAATATAATTAATGAAATTTGCTGTTAATATTCAATAAAATTCTTTACAAAAAGTATGAAAATAAACAGGCTATATCAAATTTTTGGATTAAAAGATTTATTATTCGGTAATTATATATTTATCTACCAATATAAATATTATATATGTTTATATTTAGGAATTAATTTTGTTAAATAAAATTTATGCGAATAAAAGTTAATTTGACATGATTAAATGACAATTTTTTGTGGTGATAATTAAATTAGTATTTATTATGGAACAAAGACCTGGAGAAAACTATTATTTATTATTTAACTATTAGATTGCATTAGGTTAGGTTAGATGTCCAAGCAGGTTAATATAAATTATATCCACTTGACATGCATTTTATTTTATATATTTTATATATAAAATATAAAATCCTGACTACTTCAAATAAAGCATGTAATTTTTTTTATATAGGAAAATACATTAATTGAGGATTGAAGTTGCATACTCACACATGTATGTTCTCATGTGCTCACCAACTGAACTATATGGCTGGGACAAATAAAATTGTAATTTGTGAACAATAAGAAATAAGAAAATTAAAAATGAAAACAAAAGACATACATGTTAAATTATTGTATTATTTTTTTTAATAGAACAAGAATATAAGAAGGGTAGGGGAGTGAAATAGCAACTACCACAAAAGACAGAATTGATGACAAATAGAAGTAGGTTGATAATATTACTTGATTTGGGGGTGAAAATCAAGTAACAAGAAATGTCTTTGTATGGGTAAAAATTGAATTAATTTGAATTTTGGGACCTACTTATCTTGTTTGGTGTATCTAGCAAACTAACTTCCAAAATTTCTCTCTTTTTCTGATGTGATGGTATCCATAAAGTACATATATATATAATCCATATGCACAAGGAATTTATTATTACTTTCTGAAAGATAGAAAAAAAGAATTTAAGCCTACCACCCATTGCAAAAGTTGCTTGCCTCCCTACCCCAATACAAAACTATTTATAAACATATATACTAGTAATTTATATATTTATTTATTTATTTAGGTATAGTTGATGAATTTCGCGAGGAAAATGATATTATTTGACAAAATAATTGTATAACATTTACACTTGTTTATTATTTGAAAAATAATTTTTTTTTAAAAAAAGTGTAGAACTATACTCTATATTTTTAATAATAATAAACAAATTTCAACATTATGTTATGTATTTAAATATAAGTATTTAACTATTTTCATAATATTAATGAAAGAATACCTAAAATACTATCAACAATTCATTAATTAATTATTTTTAATAAACATTTTTCTATATCTGCAATAAATAAGGTGAAGTATATTTTTTAAGAAAATATATATTTAGATAAAACTAAGAAAATCAAACCCCAAGGGTTAGCTTAGTGGTGTAAGGTTCCGTTAAGTTCATAGGAAGGATGATCGATAGCGGGAGAACCCGTGGTTATACAAAAAAAAAACATTAAAGGAGATTAAATAATTTTCTTGTTGGAAGTGAGATAAATATTTGTTTTTTTTTTTGTTTATATTTAAAAACGGAGGAGTATAGTACTTTTTTTATTATTTACAACGAATATATATATATATATATATATATATATATATAAAAGTAATTTAATAAATTTTAAAATATGTGTAGATATTATTATGTTAAATTCGTAAAATCCTTGTTGAAAATATTATCCTTTTCCTTATGAGAAATCAGGGTTTTTTTTTAAAAGAAAAAAGTTTTATGGTATTGAATTGTTGTTGGGAGTGATTGCTTTTGAAGAAGCTACGTATTGGGGATTTTGCACTTGAAAATAAGACTCTTTTATGATATCTAGCGATTAGGTGGTTTCTCTTATAGCCTTGGCACAAATTGGAACACAAATTTTATCCTTTAACTAATTAGTGCTACCATATGTTAGATACGAATTGGAATTCAAATTTCTACTTATTAGTCTAAATTATATCCGATTAATTACGAGATGTGATGTGATAATAATTTATTTTATTTTTATAATTACGTGTGTGAAGGTTTAATTTTTTGTTGAAAGAAGATGTCCTAGAATAAACTCAAAATTGTACACGGCTCTATTTTCTTTGGGCTGTGAAAGTGTAATAAATGGTTTAGGAAGCTTGGCCTCCCAACAGAATATACTAGTAAGTTTTTATTTCTCACAATATTTTGAGATAAACATCAATTTAATTTTTTAAATAAATTATTTGTGACTAACTTCATCCTTTAAAGATTTTACCACTTAATTAATTTTTTAAAAGATTTAAAACACTATTAAATTAGTTCTTAAAAATTTAAAATAATATAAAATAAGCCCCAAAGATATAAAAACTATTAAATTAATCCTTTAAAAAATATATATAATAAATTTTCGAAGATCTAGTTTATAGAAAAAATTTTGAAGGACCAAATTTATTACAAACAAATTTTTAGACAACTAAATTGATGCATTTCTCTATTATTTATTATAGTTTTATTATGGTTCGACTACCTAATCTACGTGGTGAATAAAGTATACTACAAATGTTCAAGAAATTCACACATGAAATTCTATTCTTATTAATTTATATATTTTTTAATTTATATTTTTGCTAATAGTTGAGCCAATTTGTTCCGTAATTAATCAAACAGATCGCTTATAAAAAAAATCTAAAGAGGGTAAGTGGTTAACTAAGGAGAGACGATCGATTTCGAGTAAAAGATTATGCTTAATAGCTTGGAGACAATTGCGTGTAGTAGGTTTCTGGAGAATTAAAACGGTTAGAAGAAAGCTTTCACAGTGCCAGATTAGATTGATACGAACAAACCTTTACTCAAAAAAATGTATTTCCCAAGAATCATGTGTTAAAGTGGGACTCACAATCTTGTCCGATTTTTCCTATACACACGATAAATTAACCTCACCTCCTATTGGTTGCACCATCCAAACCTTGTAGTTTCCGCTACCGTTCAATGCTTTATCCGTTGCATCGTCCAACTTCGTTCGCTTTGTCATTTGCTATTGGACTGGACACCTTGGGAATAGCAACTCGCAACAACTACCTTGGCTGACCCCCTCTATATACTCATGTCCTTCCTTTGGTTCTACACACCAAAAACTGACATAAATCTCTTGTCGGTTCCTAGGTTACGAGTTTGAAGTCTTGTGAGTACTGGTCCTAGTCCCAGTTCCAGAAGAGCTTGTTTAATCTTTGGGAGATTTTCAGGTTTTGCCTTAATAATTTGTTAAGGATAGTTTTTTGTCACACGACTTAAGCTTACTTGGTGATCTTTCAGTGGTGTTTTCCCAACATTCATTAGTGGCCGCTAGGAAACGACACCACCCCACTTGGAAACGACACCACCCTTTCCGGATAGCAGCGTCCGGAATTCATAAAATAGTGAAAATGGAAAGCAAACCACCTTTGTTTTTCTGGTCAGTGTCCGAAAACGTGTTTCTGGACGCTGATGTCCAAAAATAGATAGTACATTTCTCAAATGTGGTGATGTCAATCCTTGCAGGGTGGAAGGGATTAACACCATCTTTATTGGGAGTGACACCATCCTTTTTAATATATAGATCTATGATTTTTATATATAAAGAGATGGTGGGACTTCCAAAGTTAGGTGGTGTCAATCCCTTTCACCTCCCTGCAGCCTTCATTAGTAAGCACAAAAGGCCCAAGATTACAAGGCAGGCCCAAGGCCTATACTAAACTAACCCGGAGTACAATAGATAGAAAAAGAAGTTAAGTAAAAAAAGAGGACAAAGAAGCGAAAGTACATTAAAACAAAAAAAAAAGTGTAAGAGGCTAGGAGCAATTGTTTCTTGGTCAGGACTTAGAGCAATTGTGCAGGTGAATAGGATTAGCACCATCTTTATTGGGAGTGACACCATCCTTTTTAGTATATAAATTTATGATTCTTACATATAAAAAAGATGGTGTCACTCCCAATAAAGATGGTGCTAATCTCATCCTCTAATTGTGCATTGCTTAAAAACAACAACATAGACGTATATGGGTCTTTTGGGCTAGGCCCATTCTATTTTCAATGATATCATGATTCTGTGACAAAAATAAAATAGTGCAAGAGGCTAAGAGCTAATATTACTAGAACCCAAAGTACGTGTTAGACCAAAAAAAACTAAAACCCAAAGTTTGGTATTGGCATCAGTTTTTTTTTCGTCAAGTATTGGGCCCATACTTTCCAAAATTGTCCAAAAAGAAATAAGTTATTGGTATGCGTTTGGTATTGTATTGGCATCAAAGGTTCATAATACAGTTATTGGTTGAAAAAAAAAGTTATTGGTTGACCTGTTGAACAAATTTAAAAATTACTGGTATCCATTTTTTGGTAATTATTTTACTGAAATTTCCATGTCTCACAGTTACAGATACTCTTGCACCATAATTTAGAGGTAACTAGAGGAGTTTTGTTGTAATAGTATACGGGTGGAAGGGATTAGCACCATAGTCTCAATTCCTCCCACCTAGTATATGTTAAGGGCATTACATTTATTTTGATATGATAAAGATCAGACCATTAAACTTCGTGACATGCGCAAAATGTATCCATTCTTACTTATGCTCGTTTCTATGTTTCAACAGCATATAAAAAAAATGCTGATGTTGTTATTTTCTGAATGAAAAATGCTAAATTCTCCTATTAAATAGTAAAATTTAAAACACCTGAAGATCATTCCATGTCTAGTATAGTGGCTACATATACGGGGCAAATGCTGAAATGAATTAATAATTTTCATGCAGAGTTTCCTGAAAATAACTCTGGTGATGATGGCAATTCTCCTAAAAATGATACGAGAGCGCGCAATTATAAACAATAATAAATAATTTTATTTTATTATTTTAAAAAAAATAATGAATACTAGTAATACACTAACATAAAATCAAACATTGCGATTTAGAACCACCCCACTACACACTTAGTCTATGCAAGTATACACATTCACAATGGTGAAACAGAAAAATTAAATAATAGTTATTTCTAACCTAATGAATAAGCTAATAATATAAAAAAGTAAATTCAAAACTATATGATTTCCAATATTCCTTTCTCTGTTTAATTTGACCGTTCTATTTTAATAGAATAGAATCACTGTGATGATAAATATATATGGTATATGATTTTGTTCAACAGAACCAAATTTTATAGAGTTCAGTGGTTGCATTGTTCAGCAGGTCTGATTTTCTGCTTCCCAGACTTCAACGGACACGCCGTCTGAATCGGCGGCACCATACAATTATACTGAACACACAGAGTACTACTCATCGGAATCTCCGCCGTCGGGCTTATCGCGATTCCGGTGAGATAATTATGCTGCAAATACAGTATCTGTATACCCGCCGCCAATAACCGATCCACGAAGCTACCCGGAACTTGACCCGTAAACATGTTGTTATTCAGGTAAAGATTCTGCACGCTCGCCAGCATCGGTGATATTTCACCCGATAGCTGGTTGAAGCTGAGATCAACGGTCTGGATCGTGACTTCGTTCACCGGTTGGACCGGGCCTGAGAATTGGTTCCTTTCCAGTTGTAGATTTGTTAGCGGGAATGAGAACAATTGGGCCGGAATTGGGCCTGTGAACTGGTTTAAACTGAGGTCCAAGTAATTTAGCTTGTTGAGCCGGGTTAGTAACCGGTCCACCGGTCCAGTTAACCGGTTCCATGACAAAGATAAGAATTGAAGAGAAGATGGAAGAGAATCACATCCGAGCGAACCGGAGAGCATGTTGTGCTTGAGGTCGAGCCGGGTTAATACGCGAGCCGATGCGAACGAGGGAAGTGAACCGGAAAGACGGTTATGTTCGAGGATCAGGTTGGTTAGTTCCGGTAACGTTCCGATAGACGGAGGAATCGTTCCGGCGAGCTGGTTAAAGCTGAGATCGATAGTTCTGAGATAGCGAAGCTGACCTATCCCGGCGGGAATCTCGCCGGAGATGAAGTTCCGGCTGACGCCGAGAAACCTGAGGTTCTTCAATTGAGAAATTGACTGCGGAAGAGGACCGTAAATCCGACCGGGAACGACGGTGAAGTCGGCGAGAGCGGAGAGCTTGCCAACGGCAGTGTCAATTTTACCGGTGAGACCAGGCGAACCGGCTCTGGGATCGCCGAGGTTAAGCGCGACGACTCTATCGGAGGCGCAGTAAACGCCGGCGAAGTTACAAGGATCATTGGTGAAGTCCCAAGTAGAGAAAAAACTTGAACCAGGAACATCGCGAAGCGATTTACGAATGGATTGGAGAGCCAAGAAATCAACGGGGTCCAAAATCCCTCGCACAGATTGAAAGAAAGACAGGAAAAGCAGAGAATAAAAAGCAATGTCCATTGAAATGATGAAAACCTTGGATATAAGAAATTGCAGAAGGAAGGGTTTTTGTTATTGTTATATAGAAATGTGAAGGGTTTACTTTAGCTTTATGTGAAATTTCTCGTGGTAAAGAGAGAGGTGTGAAGGTTTTAAATGACGGAACTAACTAACTTAAGCTTGGAGGAGAAGCAATTCCTTTTCCCAAACATTGTTTTTGTTCTTTTTCTTTTTTATTTTTGGTGTTTGGATGATTTTGGCTTGTGACAGAAGGCGAAATCCAAAAATCCAGTACTAGTTGCTACGCCCACACACTTTTTCTCTCTATCTATCCTCCTCTTCTTCTTCTTCAAGTATCTCTATCAGTTACGATACAAAATGCAACCATAGCTGGCAAATTATATTGTTATTTTTTATTATTATTTTTGACTCACGGTTTCTTCGTTTGGACCAGGTTCGGGGTCAAAGTAACAGGTTCGGGTGAAACGGTTCTCCGATCCGATGTGGAATGGCATGGAGACGAAACGCAGGCCAAGTGTGCGTTTAGGAACACAGCACGTGACACGATCGATATTATTATAATTAATAGTAAATTATAAGATAAATTACACTGACCTGAACTTTTGAAATATTACACTGTTCTTCCGCATATTTTTAAACATAATACAAACCTTCCTTAAAGTTGATTTACGTTACAATGACACCTTTTCATGTTAATAGACAGTTAAATTTTTAACAAACATGTGATTTGCAAATGGCCTGATAGTTATGGTTTTATCCTTAATTAGGAAAGTTACAAAATAAATATTCAAACTTTTACTTAAAAAACTAGCGATTAAGGCTTAAAAATAAAAAATGTTTAATTAGTAAAGCTTACCTAAAATGTCAAAAGATTACTTAAAAAATGTCTCTTGGACAAGGTGAAGACGAAGTGGTCTCAAATTAGAAATCTTAAGCGGTGAAGATAAAGAAAATCGAAGAAGGGTTTAGGAAGGTTGCAAGCTTGAGGAAGTGTTTTGAAGGTCATATGATTGAAGAAGGGTCGCGAACTTCAAAAACGGTGGCGAGGTCGCGGCTGGAAGAATAGAGTCAAGGTTGAAGAGGTCGTAGGTTGAAGAAGGGGCACAAGGTGTAAGGGTTTCACCAAACTAAGAAGGTTCGAGATGAGGTGGAGAGTTGTTTTCTTTTTTAATAATCAATTCATAAATAAGACTTACAAAAATTAATGCTGTTATCATCTAAGGAAGGGCGCAACATAGTTTTGAAAACATATAAGAAAAATCTGTGTTATATTTAAAAATATGCACGAGAATATTATAATATTCCAAAAGTTCGGAATGTTGGTGTAATTTATCATAAATTATATATTATTATTATTTTGGTTTGTAGATTATAGTCGTTGTGTGTGTATTTTTTTAAACGTATAGGGAAGATTATTGTTGGGTCACGGTGTGTGAGTGAGAGTGACAGCTAAGAAGTTTCATGATATATATGAAAAAGAAAGCGAGTTTCAGTTTGAGGAAATTTCACCATTTTATTTTTGAGTTCTGATTTTTGTACTCATAATTTTTTTTTGTACTCAATGTACTCATTAGTTATGTAGGTTGAAAAAAGTGGTTACATGTTATTTTTTTTTGTTACAGTGTATATTGGTTACGTACGTTGAAAAAAGTGGTTATATTAGTTATTTTTTTGGTTACAGTATTTTTTGGATTTGGTGGTTACACGTGTAGAAATATATGGTTACAACGTAAAAATAAAAATTCAACAAAACTTCTACATGTGTAACCAAATATTTTAACATATGTAACCATGAGTACAAAGTGAGTATAAAAAATGTGAATACAAGAATCTTTTTTCATTATTTTTTGGTATTGAATTTCAGTTGATGTTGAATTAGAAAGCTGGTGAAGTTCATAGTCACATGCTTCTTGTGTGTTTACGAAACCGTAGCTGTCAAAATTCGCTAGCTGTATGTTGAAACTAATTAAAATCTTTTTACAGTACTATAAATCTGTACCTCGTATTTTGCTGCAACTTATTTATTTTATTTAATTTCAAATATGTATGTTTGTGTATGTATCATTGATCACAATTCAATTACAGGTGCTTAGCTTCTTCTTTTATAAATTGTACCTCACTTCTTAACCATTATCAATTGGCCCTGTAAACAAAAACACATTATCTACATTATTTGTCTCTGATTCACGGTTCTATTTAGAGATTTTAATGCCTAACATCAATATTTAAATCCAGACCTATTTTAATATTACTATTAATTATTATTTTATCTGTTTTTACTATATTGTAAGATTATTTATCAAACTTTTATAATCAAGTAATTCTAATACTTTGTGAATGTGAATCTATTCAGTCAGTTTTCATTGTGAATATGAACAATTCTAATACTTCATTTAGATTTTCTCCATTTCTTTTTTATTTCATTTCTTCATCCAATCAATAACTTATCATTTTTCTACATCATTATTTTTTATTGCCACCTGCTCTCACTTTTATAATTTAATAGACTTATTTCCATTTTTACAAAATGAAAAGAATCTTATTTCTTCGTACTTATTCATATTTTGACACAAACGATATGTCTGTTTAAGTTTTAGATAAAACTTTTAAATGTACTTTCGCATTTTGAATTTCAATACAAATTTAATTAATATAAAAAATATTATTTCTTTTTTTAAAAAAATTATTCATAATAAAAGTATAAATAAACATGTTCTAAGTTCTAACTAGTTGAGCTAGGTTGCTTCATACTTCTCTCTAATAATTTTTAATAATGCATCTCATCATAGGATTTCCAATATAGGTTCACAACAGTGTGAATTGAGTGTATTAAGAGAGTACCAAACACTCTTTATCATTGTAACGTTCCGTACGAGTTTGATTGCCAATTAAGCACTTCGTACGTTGTGGAAATTAAAAAACAATCAACTACATAATATTCCTATTATCTTTTTATTCTTTTTCTATTTATAATGTCACTTAAAGTATTACACAAATAATTTGGAGGGTTGACTTAGTGATGAAAGATCCTGCTAAATTTATAAAGGGACAATTCACAGCGGGAGAATTCGTGTTTGAATCTCATCTATACGAGATTAATCTCATTATAAGAGTCGAGAAATTCGTAGTTATAAAAAAAGTATTACACATAGTATTAATTGAAAAACAAGAATTTAATTCATGTGTTTTTTATAAATATTAATTTAATCCCGAAATCTTGAAGTTCAAAACCAAGAATATATATAACTGAATAATAAAGTATAATCTTAAGTATTAAACTGAAAATCATTAAAGTGAGAGATTAAATGGAACAAATATGATAATTAAGAAATGTATTTTTCTAGTAAAATTAAGAATACACACTATCTGGTGGTCTCTCTCTCTTTGGGATGAAAATGACAAAGGAGGAAGGAGGTGCTGCAATTCTAATACATTTTTAGGTTAAAAAAATAAAATAAAATAAAAAGAGGAAGGAGGTTTAATTTGAACCTCAAACATTTAAACGAGAATGATAATGTGTCTTCCTAATCCATCTGTTTTAATTTTCTTAAGAAAATAAAAAGCAATAATATATTCTAAAGCAAAAGAAAAATAAAATTAAATAAGGAAAAAGTGAAAGTTGTCCCAAACTAGATAATAATTTGATTATTGCTATATATTAGCCTATGACTCTACAATGAATCATTTTGCCACATTTGCAAGATCCTATTACGTGAAGGAAAAGATTTTTCTTTTTGCAGAATTACGCAAAAATAATTCCAAATTGATTCATTGTTCAATGTTCAGTGGCTTTGTATTAATTATATATGATTTAAGTTTCCATAATTTTCATACTCTCTCCAACTTTTCACATGATCTACACTACCTCCATGTCAGTCAAAGTAATAATGTACGTTGGACCAAGGTAAAAACAGGAAAATTTCCCAAAATTGTTAGTGTTTGGATTCACGTCCAATTAAGTTAAATAGTAATTCTAAACGTAAAAATTATTTTTAATTACTTGCGTTTTGATTCATATTTTCTTGTGTTTCAAATGCAAAAACTAAACACGCTTTCATCAAATTGAGTTTGATGAAATGTGATTTATGATTGAGAGCTTTTATTTTAAAAAAAAAAAGTTTGTAGCAAATTAAAATTAGAATAAATTTCTCAATCCAAGATAAAAGTTACACGAGTTATTATTGTTATTACATCTACTAGAATCATGTACATTAGCTCTAATTTTTCGGATTGTTGTCAATTCATATTTTACATGCATGCGAATCTTCACTAGACACCGGTGCAAATATTTTTACCATCCCTAATCAATATCATCACCATTCTAATTTTAGAAATATTAAAACAGACATTTTCCATTATACAGTTTATTTAGGTTTAATTATAGTTTTTGTCATTTTAAGTTTGTTAATTGTGCATTATTTTAGTTTTCCAAATTTTACTAATTATATAATTTTAGTCTCAATTTTTAATAGTGCGATTTGCATCCTAATTTTTTTCAATTGTGTGATAATGGTCATTTTGTCTATCTTCTGTTAAAGACAATGATTAATGCAGTTAAACTATTATAATCAAGTGTGTGAGAACGCCAAAATTTCACAATCGAAAAAAAGTTGAAACTGGAATTGAGTAATTGAAAGAATCGAGAGACAAAAATCATATGAGTTTAACCTCATTGACCATATAGCCCAAATCTAATAGAAATCATATCGGTATAATGGTTTGTCATAATCAATAGACAATAAACATTGTAATTGTAATTTTATAAAGTAAAATTAGATCGAACAATTGAAACAAGCTAATAGTTTAGTGGGAAAAGAATCACATATCCTGCAGCAAACTAAAAGAAATGTCTATTCACACAAAGTTTAAATTTGATACAATTCTCAAGGAATTATCCAGAAACTGAAAATGGATTAACCTCTAAACAAATAAAACTTAAAAAGAAAAATAAAAAATCAACTGTTCCATCAAGAGCTTCACATTTTATTCAATTGTGGGAACTGAACCACCGGCTGCCTGGATTTCTTGCTGCAGCTACAGTAATCATTAAGAGAATATAGTTAACCGCTAACCGATTCGAATCACCCGTAACGACACGCCATTCAAGGAAGGACAAGCATAACAAGCTAAAATCCAAACTTCTATGAACGAGATATTACACTTACCCTAAACAAGTATTGAAGATTGTGCTTTAGTAGAGAGTATTCTTGTTGCAATTGTTGCAGACATCTCTTACACCTGCATCATCAATGCCCTGCTTAGAGATTTCGATTCTTATCGAATATTGTAGTGATGGTAAAAAACAACATGCTTAGTTTCAATAATCTGTTATGCCATCCATGAAAACACACAGAAATGAATGGAATTTCATAGTTAAATCTCTTCATCAAAACACATAATCTGATACAACTCTTAACAAAACCAAGGTAATTGTTAAACAAGCACTTTTTAGAACTTTTTTTTCTTTGCAGTGTATTCATGACTTTAAAACAAAGGTCTTCAATGATCTCAACTATGAATCAGCACAGAGATGATGATTATAGCTCTCATCAGACTTCAAAATATCATTGCTATATCAATCAGCAGTGGAGATGGCTATCTACTCTTACAAAATCCCCAATTTCTTCTTGAGAGATGTAAGATTTGATTGTTTTAGTTCTTGAAAAAGTGAGTGTTGATATCTTTTTACATTGCATAGCATTCATGAAATAATACACACACAAAGACAAAACTTGGCCTCCTCCATCTTTATTAAATATACTAACACATGAAATTTGTTAAGCATACAACTTCACCAAGTTCACTATTTTGCCTTCGTGTAACTTTTTCAGTGTCTTCTTTGACAGAGATTTCTAGATATGACTTCAAGTGCTTCATAAATTAGTTTCACTTTTCATAATTTAAGCAAAGCAATAACCAAAAAGATTCACAATATATGCTATAAGAATCTGGAAGCAATAGCAATAGAGAGAACACATAAATTCACAATTGCATTAGAAAATGAGTTTGTTTAACTCACCCTTCTGGATTCTGAGCCTCACAAAAGTTTCTGAAGTTAACACAAACATTTTTAACTCTCGCAGCACCAACACTGTTGACAAACAACTCCAAGTATAAATAAAAAGAAAAAAATCTCTCTGTTTATATTTCTTCTGGTTAGACTTTAGAGCAATACATGAATTATCATAAACACAAAGCAAAAATGCAATTCAAGAGTATTAGAGATAGTAGTTCAGTAGTTAAGGAGGTCACTAGTATATAAGGTACACACCTATTGTAATCACACTTACTTTACCATTTTAATCAATTCATATCAGATTGCGCTTCTGGATTCTCTCTAATATTTTCTCTAATTTTCTCTCATTTTTCCTAAGATACCATGTTTACTAACAAAGAGCATACCTGGCACTACTTCCCTTGAATTGATGAACATGAGAATCTACTTGTTTGAAATCCACTGGTATTTGTTCTCTACATAGCTCACAAAACAGAACAATTAGGGCCGGTTTACTTTATACAAAACTATCAAAAAAATTCTAAAAGTAGTCCTAAACATAATTAGTGAGAGATAGAGAGAAGGAATACTCACAAAGCTCGCGCCATGCTATTGAGAAGTTTCTCAGAATCATCAAAGAACATAGTTACAACCTCTATCACAAAATATGGACTAGACTCATCTTGCAGCTTCTGCAGCTGGTTGAACTGATCATCCAGAAATCCCTAATCGCCCACATCAACAACACAATGATCATAATTAACCAAGTCCCAAGAAATCCAAATCACCCAATTTTGTTTCTTTTTAAAAAAATTAATTAAATTGAAAAGCCTATTGCTAATTCTAACCATCAAGGTTTCAAATTGGTTAGGGTTTTACTAAACGGACTGCAAAACCTTCCTAGCTATCAAATTGGTTAGGGTTTTACTTTATTGGGTTCATAAAAATTAAAAAATACCAAGAGAACATTATGAACATAATTCAGTCCTCATGAAAATACAGAGTCACATACATAAAGGAAAATAAAACAAAGAAAGAAAGAGTTTTTACTGTTGAAGAAGGAAATGGGGTTATGAAAAGTGAAACGAACCTCGCGAAGCATAGCAGCTTGATGGTTATGGTGCTTTCTCTGCAAGTGAAGAACATCCATGGTTCGTTTGGATTAGTTCAATCCGAAGGGAAATAGAAGAAGGTACGATTTTGGACTCAGAACTGTGAAATAGAAGAAGGAAAAAGGAGAAACGAGGTTTTCTCCGAAAATTGGGGATTTTGGTGTTGTTTGTCTGGACATTATTAACGTGTTCGAAATATTAAAAGCTTTCCATTTCTGTTACTACTAGCAGTGTAATGCAACGCTGGCAGAACCATTTTCCAGACCGAAATTATCTGCATTTTTCGATTTAACTCCATCGTAATTAAAAATTAAATCACAGGAACTAAAACATAATTTAAATTAACTTAATTGGTAATATAAAGACCAAAAAAAAATAAAAAAATAAAATGTATAAGGACTTAATTGGTAATTTAAGTATTTAACCTATATCTTATCTTTTTTATTTTATTTAATCTTTTATCTCACTACAAATAAATTAACTTATGTTCTTTTTTTTTAAAGAACTCATCCGTTAATATAATTATTAGACAAAGTCTATACCAATAGTTATTTATTCTATTAATTTATTCTAATAGAAGCCGACAAAAAAATGTATTAAATGACAAAATAAAAATTTAATGTCTTATTATTTTATTTTATTTTTGAATAAATCTACCTTATCTTAAGATATATCAATTTTAAAAATTAATATCCTATATAAGAAGTATTAATCCCTAATTAAAATTTTTTCCTCCAAAATTTTATGAGGATCTTGCATGTTGATTACTTATTTATTATGTTGATTAAAGGAAATATTTAATTAATCATTTTAAACGAGGGTTAAAAAATGTTACATTATTATTTTTTTTCTAAATAGGAGTGGGCCCTACCAAACTCATTAGTGGAAGGGGATGGAGAATTGGGGTATAGGTGCACTATCGGAGACCCTCCCCACACAACAACATGCCTCGCAAGGAGGCAATACCAATTGAGCTAAATGCTCTTGGTTACATTATTCTTTTGCGTAAAACTAATTTTAGATATTAAATTAATATTATACTCTATAACTTTAATATATTTTAATAAAAGGTAACAATAATTTTCTTGTAATATTACCCTCTTCAATGCACACATTACATAATTTAATATTGGAAAAAAAAGGTAATTTACTCCCTTATAATTTAATACATGAGTTCTTAAATGTTATTGGAAATTTACTATATAATATTAATTTTGATTTAATTGTGAAATATATATATATATATATATATTAATATCTAACCATTTAATTAATTAAATCTATGCTTTTAAATTTGTAAAAATTATGTTACTTATGCTCAACGGCAACAAGCAAACTACAAGTGAAACACTATTATTGGTTATAATTGAAAAATAGTATTAATAGTAGTGCATTTTGAAGAAATATTATTGAGCTATAACTAGAAAAATATTTGTAGACTCAGTCATGTAGTTTAGTTGGTGAGTATAAGAAATATACGTGTGTTAATATGTAAGTTTAATTTCTAGTTAACGTATTTTCTTATGAACTAATTTTTTTTTTTAATAAAACATATCATTTTATTGAGTATTATGATCATTTTATACTTAAATTGCTTGAAGCAAACCTTAAAATTTATATTTTATTATCTGTAAGTTTAGATATATATCCATGCAATATTCGGAAGCCCACATGCTTTGATATACCACATGTCCACATGACAAGGATCCTCATAAGAATCGATTTTGGATCTACCATGAGCTTGAAAGAGAAATTAATAAGAATGATGTCAAAATTGATTAAAATTGCAATTAAAAAGGGAAATGATGGATTATGATGAATGAGCTAGATTACAATTAAAACTTTATATATATAGTCTCATTTGATATACAAGATTAAGTTTTTGCCAAACTATATATTACTAAAAGTTTTATACAGCTATTTACTAAATTAACCCTAATCCAACACGTTGGTTTAGCAGTTGAGAAGTGAAGTTTTGAATAACAATTTAAATTTTTGTACATTGACGCACTTTAACCTATAAAAAAAATAAGTTAACCCTAAAAGACAATTAAGATTAAGGCCAATACAATCAAATTAAAACAAAGGAGAAATTAGCTTCCAAGTACAAGCTGCAAAGTCCTAAAACATGTCTTATAGCTATAGGTCTTAAAACATATTACAAATCAAATAAATTGCACTCAAGTCCTTCAATATTTGGCTAGATATTCAACTGCTCTTAACAACGGTTTTAAAATACTTCAAAACCTCTGAAGAAAATTTTCTTTCTAGATTCACGTTTATGTAGAACATTTTTGTGTAGATAACAACACATATCTTATTTGGATCACATGATCATTCCTCTGGTGCTGCAGTAATTGTTCTTTTTCATAATCGTTTCTATTAATCAGAATGAAGAAGCTCTTTTTGAAAGATATTTGAAAATCGAGAAGTAGATTTCTTAGTATGTGTTTGGATTGGTATTGAATCACGTTAAATCACGTTAAGATAGATAAATCAATAGTTGAGATAAATTTGGCACATAAGCCGAGACGGATCTAATGAACACAACAAAAAGTAGCGTTGAAGTGGATCCCGTTAACGTGAATCCACTTCTATCCAAACAGGCACTTAGTGAACTTGCAGCTGCTACTGTTACTGGTCAGAAGCTGTACCACCTGCACCAACATGTGAATTTTCTAAGTCATCAACTTAATTTCTAACAATTAAATAAACAGAGACCCCTTTGTACCCGTTAGAGCTGGGTATATGGATTTGGGCCTGCGGGTTACTCAGATTTGAGTTACAAAAAGTCAACCCATTTACATTGCAGGCTTATGTGGGTTCGACCGTTTGTCCGTGGGCAAAACGTACAAAATTCACGGGCCCCGCGGGTTATGAGGGCCCGCATACTTTAATGTTGAGTTTTTTTTTTTTAGGTTATGAGGCCTAAGGGCTCAAAAGAGAGGCATCTAGGACTGTTTTTTTTTAAAAAAAAATTGAAAATAAAAATAAAAAATTTGAAATAGAGAAATAAGATAATAATAGAAATACACAAATAGAAATAGTAAATAAAATCACGTTAAGTTGTATCATAGTAAAAAAACCATTTTTTAATAAAAAAACTGAAAAATGAGCTTAATACAAAATAAAAAGAAAAAGAGGCTTATGTGGGGGCTCATTAATAGCCTGCGGATTTGAGGTACGGATGCGGGCCATAATTTTATTGACTCATTTAAGACACGAGCTTATACGGATGCCCATATACCTAACACTAGTACTAGTCACATTTCTTTAAACTTTTGAAATTTTGAAAAATAATATATGAAAAAAATTTAAAATTGAACGTTACAGAAAATAAAATAAATTAAAAAACAATACAGTTTTGTTCAATTTCTTAATTGTACTCTTTTCATCCTCTAGTTTGGAGATTATGTGATTTTAGTTCATCCCGTTTCAATTTTTAGAATTTAGTCCCCCTACATTTTTTCGTCTAGTCCACTAACAGTGATATAAGGACATCACAGCACAAAATTATTTGTGCAGTGTTTGATTTAAAAAATGTCATGGTACATAACAAAATTTAAGACACTACACATCACAAAAGTAAAAAATTTTGTTATTCAGAAAAGAGTTTTGATATACCGTGTTCTTAGAACACTAATTAAGGTTACTAGAAATAGAAAATTAATCATAAGAGTACATTATTTCGTCTCTTAAAAATACAAAAAACTACACATTTCAATATTTTTTTACTACATTTAAATTCTTAAATAGTGCTCTTAAGATATTAAATATCATTTGTCTTCAGAAAATCATGGAACAAACTTTTATACCATACACAAAGTTATCAAAAGTTCAAAATGCCATTATGCATGAACTTTTTTTTTTTCTTTTCTAAACACTGCTTTACCTCAACTTTGCACTGTTATCTTTTTGTTATATTTTTCTTCTCATTATGACGAAATTTATATATATATATATATATATATATATATATATATATATATATATATATATATATATATATATATATTGTATTGTATCATTTGTACTATTATTAGACAACGCACATCAAACACACCCAAAGAGCCATTATAACTAGGGAACTAAATTTGAGCATTTTGAATTTCCTGAGGACAAAATTTGAGCATTTTAAAATTTGAAAAATTTAAAACCAAGGGACAAAATTCAAACAAAGAAAATTAGAAGGACTAAAAGCACGCCTACTCCAAAGCAGAGGGACTAAAAGATAAGATTAAACCTTGAATTTTTGAGAGAACATGCCTGTCTCATAGAGGGGCGACGAATTGAGGATTGTTGAATGCATAAAGAAGCTGTTAAGAGCATAACATTAATCTCCCCACACTCAAATTCATCACCTAGTGAAGGATCAATTAATTCCCTAATTTTATTCCTTTTCAGCAAAGGTTTTGCCTAAAAAAATAAAAATAAAAAACATTATCATTAGAAGAAAGAAATTACCTAATTATATCATAATTAGAGTTTCAATTCAAACATATTATTTTTAAAAAAAAATAAAATTGAATTGAGCAACATACCCACAAAAGAAGACTGTGTTGTGAAAAATCAAGTGCTCTTCGCCCGGTGACCAATTCTAATAGCAATACACCAAATGCAAATACATCTGTTTTCTCGTCTACTATACCATGAAGCAAGTATTCGGGAGCAAGGTAACTGAAAATTTAAATTATAATTATTGAAAATTTATCAGTTAATACGAATTTAATTATAGAAATAAATACCACTAAATCATTGGTTAATTATATTAATTAAGGTCACTAACCCAAAAGTTCCTTCAAATTTTGAAACCGTGTGATGAGTCCAATTCTCTGGTAGCCATTTTGCTAGCCCAAAATCACAAATCTGCCCCAAAAATAGTACTAACGAGAATAAAAACTATTTTCATACAACTACTATTTAAACATAAAACTAAACTTCACTTAACCATTTTTTTTTGTTTAATATAATGAAATTGTGAGTTTTTTATATAGAAAAAGTACATTCATATGGGTTAGAATTAAAGAGTCATTATTTAAAGTTTTATTCACCGGCTACTAAACTAACATGTTAACTATGTAAAATTGCAAATTACACTGTGAATACTAGTTGCATGTGAATCACTACTCTAACAAAAAATCGATTTCATCGTTTAACTAATAAAAGTCTATCAATCCAGCAATTTTTAATTTAGTTTCAATTTTGTCATTTTTCATTAATTTAACTAAAAACTTTTAAAACAACATCATATCATTTTGAGCTAGGGTTTACACGGAAACAAAGTCATTTTGACTTATTTTGATAACTTCATTCCTAACATAAAGTCAGGAATATTGAAAAAGCTTGTTGTCTTTATGGGCAACACAAAATGCCAAAAACAAAACAGGAGTATATGGTGATGAATTTTTTTTTATCGGCCAAATACCCACACTCTCACACTACTCTACTCATAAATTTATCCCATCAAAGATAAAATCCCTCTTCTTAAACTTCAACCTTATGTCACTTGAACTACAAGCTCTTGGCAGCATATGGTCATGAATAATAAAACAAAAATTTGTTTTGAAGAATTCAAAGCTATGATATATTATATACCTGCGACTCAAAATCATCACTGAGCAAGATATTTGCAGCTTTTATATCTCTATGAATAATTCTTCTTTGACAACCTTCATGAAGATACAATATACCTTCACCTGTTTCTATTGCTATCTTCTTCCTAATACACCATGGTAGTTCCTTACAACCTAATAGACAAATAACACAAAATGACTAAAATACCAAAACAACCCTCAAAATTGTATAGATAACACTAGGATGGCAAAATGGATTTGGCTAAAAATTTTGGTCCGCCAACTTATGCGACCCGCTCGCCTAACCCACCAGTCTGCTGGGCTATAAAGGTGGTGGGCTGGGCTAGCCCACCAAGCTAGTGTCTCTTTTTTTTAAAAAAAAATAATAATTGGAGTTGGAATTTTTTTTAAAAATATAATAAGGCCTTAAAAAAAATAGTTCCAAACTGAACAAAAAAATAAAAAATATATAAAAAAAACTTAGGTTTATAGTTAAAAAAAATAAAAAAATTAAAGTTTATTAAATATATAAAAAAAACACTATATTTCTTTAAAAAATTGATATTTTTTGTGAAAAAGACTGCATGGTGCGAAAAGCAAAACTAAAAGAAGTAAAAATGTCCAGATTTATTTTTTAAATAGTATGGTGGGCTGACGGAACTATTTTTTAGAAAAAAAATGGCCAGGCTAGCAAAAATGAGTCCGTGAAACTTTGGCTGGCTAGCCCAGCCCAACCCGCTTTTCGACGGGCTAAGCGGACCAAACAAGTCGGACTGACCCATTTTATCATTCCTAGATAGCACATTATAATCCGAGATTTGAAAAACTTCAAATTAGTCTAACAATTCAAAAAATATATTCATTTCACAAAACGTTGTTAAAAAATTAAGTGAAAAATGTTTAAAACTAATATTATGTCATGGATTAATTTAAGTTTTTACAATTAAAGACTAAAATGTCTAACCATTACCATTTGAAAGACTGATCAGAAGTTTATTTAATAGAAAATTTTACTCAAATGATATGGGTGAATTATAACTTGACCCCTTGTATAGTTTATTACTAAAGCTGTTATTAATTTGGTTAAAATTATCGTTAGTTTAAATAAAAATAATAATTAATTTCAATAAAATGTATAGTAAAACGTAAGGGTATATTAATTCAAAAAGTATAAGTGCATATCACCCAATGGTAACAATTATGTCAATTTAATAACAAATTAAATTTGTCATGAAAATTTTCAAAATGTGCAGTTCGATCACCTCTATACTTACTACTAAAATCGTCGCTAATTTGATCTAAATTGTCGTTAGTTATCGACAAAAACCATCACTAAATTTAACAAAATATATAATAATTAGATTAACTTGCGCACTTTAAAAGTTTTACAATAAAACACACATCAAGTAAAGTATATGGCTCAAACTATAATTAATCCCTAATGGTAACAATTGAATCAATTAACTCAATAAGAAATAAAGTGAAAATGAAAGGTACCTTTATTATAAAGCAATGAAGCTAAGCTTCCTTTTTGAGAGAATTGAAGAACTAAATGCAATCCTCCATCAACACCATAACCAACCAACTTAGCAGTATTTGGATGATTTAGATGCACCATTATGCCAAGTTCTGATAAAAAGTCTCCTATGCATTCATCTTCTGTTCCTCTTCTTAGCCTTTTAATTGCTACTAATTGATTATTTGGTAATAAACACCCTTTGTACACATCACCATAACCACCCTTTCCAATTAAGTTTTCTGCACCAACCAATGTTATTACATTCTAACCGATTAATTGAGTGTAATTAAGAAAGTGTAGTAATATATTTTTCTAAAAGGAAAATGATATTTAGTGCCTTAAGGACACTATTTAAATACTCTCTCCGGTCTTATATATAAGTCATTTTTAATCGAATCAACAAAATCAAAAAATGATAGTTAGATAATTAAATTTGTCTAAAAAAAGAGGTTTTTTCCAACTATACCCTCAACTTAAATGTATTAGTAAATGCTTTAGAAATTAATATCTCTTTCTCTTTCTTATTTCACTCTCTTCTTCACTCCATCATTAATTAAATCTTTGAAAATTGTATAAGCGGTAAAAGAGAAAAACTCAATTAATGAGTTAGTTAATGACTTATATTTAGGACTAAAGATTTCTTCTAGAAGATGATTTATATATAGAACCGGAGGGAGTAGTTAAATATAATAAAAATATATTGGAATATGTAGTTTTTTGTATTTCCGAGAGATAAAATAATGTGCACTTATGATTGTTTTTCTACTCCTAATAACCTTAACTAGTGCCATTAAGGTACTATATATCAAGACACTTTTCAAAAAGATACGATAGTATTCTTATTATCCCGTTCCATGCAACACAAATGTTGGTGGATTTTAGCATACATAATTTTAAAAGTTGTGTATCAAACGCAAGTAATAAAAAATGGATAGCAAACAATTTTGTGTTAACTGTATCATTCTATATATTCTTTATTTATCTATATTTACTATTTTTTAAGTTTTTTTAATCAATTATAACAAGTTAAAATTTTCCTATAAAATTATCTAACTAATTATAGTCCATTAAAAAAATAAAAAATATATGTGTACAATAAATGTAATATATTATTATATCTAATACTCCTATTTTTCATTTGTTTCTGCGTATTTTATATCGTCACTCATTAAATTTTATTGTCACTCCAATTTTAATCTTTTTTATTTTTTATTTTTTAAATTACCTATATTTTTATTATTTTATTATTTATCATTTAACCAAAATTTAAATAAAAATGTTAAAATAGGAGAGACCCTAACAAACTTTTTGACTTTCAACAACAATAAAAAAACCGTTGCTATAAACCGCGCTTGTCTATTTTGACCGTGAACATGAAAAGTGTGGTCTAAAGTAAAAAATAAACATGATTAATGCATTCAATTAAAAAGACTAAAGAGAAGTTTACTATGTGGTTACCTTGGCTGAAATTATTGGTTGCAATTTGTAACTCAAGTTGGGTAAAAACCTTCCAAGGTGACCTTTGGAAAGAAGAATCTGAATCTAAGCTTGGAAGTATAATCTCCCTCATGCTACTACTACTCCTACTCATTCTTCTTCTTGATAGCAATAATGTGTCTAATGGTGGTTTCTTCATCAATCTGGTAATTCTCAACAATTTCAGAAATGAATTCCAACTAGAACATGCTTCTGATGATTCTTTGGAACAAGAACTTGATTCTTCTGACTCTGAGCTACTCTTGAAATAGTCCTCAAGAACACCAACAGGGGAATTGGAGTCCACCAACTTCTCCTTCATTATTGAAATAATGAATGAATACAGTGAAGGAAGTTAGTTTCAAAGGGATGAATGAAAATAAAAAATAAAAAAAGAGTGTGCTTTATAAAATCACATGGCAACACAGAAAATCTGTGTTATTGATGACAAGAATTGAATAATCTAATTATTACTCATTGAAGGGTGAGAATAAAAGAAGAATAGGTAGATAGAAGGCCATAAAGACAATAGTACAATTAATTTTCATTTTTTTTGTTTTGTTTTGTTGATCTCTTGGGAATTTAAAGAGAGAGGCTCAGACAACAGAGTGAACAGAGACTCAGACATCAGCCGTTATTACTTAATTGGCTCTAATTTCCTCCTTCAACAACCGTTAAACCATACAGTATATACTAGTTTTGTTGTACTCTCTTCTTTCTAAAATTGTAGCTATTTTAAATTATTTTCTTAGTTCTTTAATATAATGCATAATTACTTAAATTACACGTAATAATAAAGTTAGTTGGTTGCATTACTTTTTAAAAAAGTTGAGTAATATATCAATTTTACATTTTCTTAAATATTGTGTTTAGTAGTTAGTACAATAAAGTAAGGCATTTAATAGGGGCAAATAAGAAAAATAATCATAAATACTTCATGAGATTTGTGCAATGCCTTATAAAAAGGACCACAAAATCCTTTTAAATGTGCCTTATATTAAGGACCAGAAGGAGTATAATTTTTGTTTCAAAACTATTGTATTTCAAGATATAATAAATAGTATATTTTAATATTTCTCTCTCATCACCTCTTCCATTCATCAATTATCATATCTCTTTTAATTAGTTTGTCAATCATTCTAAATACTAATTGAAGATTTTAGTCCACCCATATAAAAAACTCATCATAATCAATAATTTTTTAATATGCATAAAAGTTGTTAAAATAAAAATAGTTTTGAAATAGAAGGAATAGTAATTAATTGCTAATTACTAATAATGAGTGACTTTCTACACATGCTAATAAAATATAATGAGTGATGATCTTTTCAATTAATGATGTGAGAAAATTATTAAAATATCTATGTAGTTAATGTATCCACTTGTATGGAAAATTGTGAGTGCTCATAATAAATTAAGGATAACAAAGTACTACCTCTCGTCCTTTTTATAGGACCCTCTAACCAATTCTCACGGATTAAGAAAACTACTAACAATTTTATTTAATATCTTGTCTTATAATAAAATAGTACAATATACCCCTCTTGTTTAAAGTCAAAATTTTTAACAAATACATTAATTGTACCCATTATCTCTTCATTTATTACAATGGTAGACAAGGAAAAAATTAATAATTGCTTCTTGAACTTTGTAAGTGATCTTATATATAAGACCAATTATTTTTTCAAACGGCCTTATATAGTTATATTTAAGACTAGAGGTAGTATTTTTATCCTTTCTTAACAATTAATAGGCCTAAAAAACTCACAAAGTCTCTTATAAAAAGAACCAAAAGAAATTCTCTTTTGATCTCTTATAAAAAGAACCGGAGATAATATTGAATATGGTACCGTATGGACCGCATATAAATAAATCTCTTAAAGGAGAATTTAAAAAGTAAGATAAGAAGTGATGAATTGAATACTAATATGGTATTAACATATTAGATATATATGCATACTTACAAATTACTTTCTTTGTCCCAAAATATAAGACCTCTTAGATCAATATTGCAGAAATTAAGAAAAGTGATTAATTTAGTTAAACGCATTAAATTTGTCTAACAAAAAGTATTTGTTTCCAAATTTACCCTTTCAATCTCGTTCTATCACTTCACTCTCTCTTAATTAATATTCATCAAAATTAGTTGAGTAGCAATAATATAATGATAAAAAAAATTAAATGTGCACAAAACTTCTCAAAGGATCCTATAAAATGGGACAAATAAAAATTCTATAGAGGGTCGTACATTTTGGGACAAAAAGAGTATATAACTATATGTTAAATAAATCAAAATGGAATTTACTCTTATTTATATTAAAATATGTAAATAATTATACATTAATCTCATCTATGTTTATCTCATTAACTAGAGCCATGTAACCATGTTTATCAAATCTAAATAAAAAATACAAAAATATTTGGTGTATCATAACTATAGAATTTTATAGATTAATCTATTATCACTCTTGCTTAATTGTTTTAATAATATTTATGTATTAAATTAATTTTATTAATCAAAAGCATATTTTAAATTAAAAGATATTTAAAAAATGATAATAAACACATTGGATCGGATAAGGTAGCGGTAGATTCATATCACCATAAGATTAATTGATAATGAATTTGAGATTATGGCTGAAATCTAATTAAATACTGTGAAATATAATTAATTATGTCCCCGTAGTTTAATTTAGTTGGTGAACGCATGAGAACATGTGTATGTCCTAGTCATATAATTCATTGCACTTTAGTTAAATAATATTTTTATTATTTATTGTTAATATTTAAACACATAAAAAAATCTAATTCAAAAAACTAATTTATTATGCGAGGTTATTTTTTATGACAATAAATATCATATTAAGCATCCAATTCTGCTCACTATACCACTTCTAACATACATCAATAGAAAAAAAAACATTTTTGACATAATAATAATAAAGAATATAATGGGGATAATTATTAGGCCTTAGTGTCCCATCAACAAGAAAAAAGAATATAAATGGTGATAAAAAGAAAAAAAGACTTGTTATGTGAAAGTGTTATATTGGTTTTATATTGAGTTATAATAAATAATAATTGCGGGTTATGATATCATGATCAACGTAGAGAATAAGGAAAGGAACCTGAAATTGAGTATTATATAATACATACATCATCATATGGGATTTGGATGGATTGCTCAGGACGATGAAGATTTAAACATAACTTTTAAGTCATTGTAAGGTAGATTTTGTTGGAAACAATGGAGGGAAGCAGCGAAATTGTTGCTTGAGATATGTTGATAAACACTGTCCTAAAGGATTTATCCGGTGTTAATACCGCAAACCTCCTAGGATATAATAAGTTCTTCCGATATTAATCGGGATGCAGAAACTAGCGAGAAATAATAACAATATAACCCAGAATATGTTTAGAGAGAAGAGACGAATGATTTTGGTGTGTCTGAGAAGTAAGGTGAGACTTCTCTTATACAGGCTAAGCACCTGTTAATTCCTATGTAAAACGTAAATTACAAGGATTGGACGATAGCCTCTGATTGGTTTTCAACTTGTGCAGAAGATTAATATGGACGATGGACGGTACACTAATATGAACGGTGGACGGTGCCGTAAAATCAATGATGCTCTTAAATTTTTGAAATATATAAATTTTACAACAGATTTAGGGTATTTTTTTAACTTGTAGCTTTTACTTGTTAAAGTAGTTTAAGATTGTGAAATTTTTGTTATTTAATTAGATTATAAAATAGAGTTATTCGATAAAATTAACTTTGTAATTAAGTAGTTGAAGTTTAGAGTTGTCAAAATGAGCTAGAACTCGTGAGCCAACTCGACTTGGGTTGAAAAAAAACGGCTTATTAAGGATATAGCTAAATTTAGCCAAACTCACTTAGCTTACTATAAAATGCAGATTGAGCCGAGTTAACCGGTTTAACCCACTGCTTAAAAAAGAAAAAAGGGAGACATGAGTTTGGATATACATTCTTTATGAAAATTGTTGTTGGGTATATAATTATCAATATGTAGCGATGTGTACATATGTTTATTGCAATTTTTTATATAATTAAAGGGTAAAAGATAAATAAGACATTACATGATGATGTATAATTGATTTTGTTAGACGTGTAAGTAATTAGCTATAAGCTACTTCTCCTAAAATTATGGTTTTGACACCATAATTAATTCTTCAAAATTTACCCAAAATATCACAAATCAATTATATTCTCCTTTCGTTTTTTTTAAATGTTTACTTAGAGAGTAAAAAGTGTCCACTTATATTTTTAAGAAAATATTAATTATAAATTTATTAATTATACCTTTATATTTAATTAAAATACGTAATAATTAATGTTTTATTATTCATCCAACAAAAAAAAGAAAGATAATATATGAATAGTTAAAAAATTATTTAATTTTGATAAAAATAAAAATAATCATTATATTCTTTAAAATACGTAATTTAATATATTAAGTAAATAATTAAATATGAATGAAGTGAATATCATTATTATAAAACTATAGTTTTTGTCATATAGAAGTGGTTCTAATAAAGACGCATGTATGTGCTCATTGTTTGATAGCAGATCTTTTTAATAGTTTGATTTTTCAAATTTCAATAAATCAATAAGTCAATAAATCAATAAAATGAAATAAAAAGTAAGATCATTGGACAAAAGTTTGTTACGTACCCCCACATAATAATTATTGTTGTTGTCATGGACACTATGACTCGTGAGTCGTGATGGCTTATAATAGACCTTAATTTAGATGGCTTAATTAATTTTACTTGAATTAAAAAATTTATTATATATATAAATTGTAATCTTCATATTTTTAATACAATTAAAAAAATTTATCTTATAATTTTTGATAGTTTATGCATTCCAATTCAAAGATTATTAAAGCAGATCGACCCTGTTAATTTCTTTTATAAGGAACGACAACAGATTCTTTTTAGAAAAAAAAAAATGTATGCCGGCAATTGTGGTATCTACAAATTTCTACATTTAAATTAATATAGCTAATAATTCACAATGAAAGTGTATTTTATCACCATGTTTTGTAAAGTCAATCAAATTTATTTGATTAAAAAGACAAAATTTTCAACAATACTTATTTATGTTTACAAGTATTGAATTTGATACGACGACTGTGTTTAAAAAATTAGCTAGTCATGAGTCTTTATTTAGGCACATTTTGTTCTTGGCTTATTTTGAATTTATCTTTTATTTATAAGTAAAAGTCGAACTAAATAAAAATATTAATAAGTTCTTAAAATTTCAAGTGATTTTTTTTTAAATGAAAAAAAGAGAGGGGAGAGATATAATATTTGTTTTGCTGTTTAACTTTTTTTTATATTCACGATTTTTTTATTCTTAAAGATGAGACTAATTTCGTTCGTGTTGTGAGGCTAATATTGGTTGTCGAGAATTTGGTATAGATGAGATTCGAACATAGATTCTTTCGGTATGAATCATCTCTCCTATGAACTTAGCGGGACTTTACACCGCTCAGCCAATTCTTAAAGTTAATTATTTAATTAAAATATCTACACATAAATACAATGGGTCGACGACCCATTATAGAATGAGACATCAGCGTGTAATAAAATGTCACATCATCTATAAGACAAGTTTTTCAATCCTAGTTTCTATTTTGATTTTGATTTTTTTTTCAAATCTTATAATAAAACTATCTTACACATGATGTGGCATTATATTGTGCGCCGACATTCCATTCTATAATTTAGGTCCCCTAGAGTTGTATTTAAACTCTATTAAAAAACATTAAATATGAACTTTGTTTTTGACTTTTTGCTCGTTGCGTTCTCACTGTCTTGCGTTTGTTTTCGCCCTTGAGAGAGGAGTGAGTATCTTTCTTCTAATATTTCAAATTTATAGCTAAAGTTTGAAACTGAATTTTCTATTGCTGATTGAGATAGATTTATAGGTATAATTTGAAACTAATTAATTTTCTGTTAATTAAAAATTATTGAACTTTAGGTCCCCTAGAGTTGATCCAATTGGTTTCATATTTTCATTATTTTGTTCACACTTCACAGCATAGGTATTCTGAAAATGGAAATCCAACCGTCATGCCAAAAAATTCGAAAGCTGGGTTTTCAACAATTGTTTGGGCAAATTTAGGAAGGAATGCCATGTGCTGAGGGAGTGTTAGACATTATTGTTCTATATTTAGTATATTAATAAAATGATTTTTTTAACCTGTGTAATATTACACAGGATAAGAATCCTAAAATGGAAAGAATAGTAAGTAATAAATACATATTTAAACATAACTCAATTAATTTGTGTGTTTCTCTATAAAAAAGCTTCTTATTTGATAAGCTTTACATGTGCAATTGTACAGGTTAGAAAAGTCCTTAATAAAATTAAATGAAACAGAACATCAGGTTAAATAAGTGTGTATTTGGTAACACTGACTTATAACTTATTTAGAAACTTATAACTTATAGCTTGTAGCTTATTATCAAGTGGAGGTGTTTATAAGCTAGCTTTCATAAGCTAGCTTATGAAAAGCTACTTCAAGTAGCTTATAGCTTATGAAAAGTAGCTTTCAATAATTCTTTCCTATTTTACCCTCTAGTCATTTATTATGTTTACTTTATTAAATAATTTATTACATGTAATTATTACTTGTCTTTTTAAGTCATTTAACAAATATAAGCTACCTGATAAGTTAATTTTACCAAACATCTCTACTCAATTATAAGTCACAAGTCATAAGATATGAGCTACAAGCTATAAGGCATAAGCTATAAGCTAATTTTACCAAACAAAGCCTAAGTGGAACACTTTAGTTTTACAAAAAAACAAGACGGATCATGAGAGAATAGAAAACGACACAAAATATAATAATAATAATATTTATTATTAATTTCAATGAGGTTTTTTCTATTAATAGAATTATATTTACTGTTTTTTATTTGACCAAAAATATTTTTAAAATACATTTTTCTTGAAAATTTATATAATAAAAATATATTTAACATAAGTTATATTTAATAATTAAATTTAAAATTAAATTTAATAGTTAAATTTCTGGTAAGAATTTTGTATTTATTTAATAAAATAAAAATATTTTTATAAAATATTTATATGAAAATTAATAAATTTTAAAATTATTATATAATTATATTCATAAAAATTAAAAATATATTAAAAAATTATTGGTCACTCAAAGTAAAAACTAATGAATACATTACCGTAGTGGAGGAAGAGATGACCTCCTAAAAATTAGTACATCTTTTGTTTCAATCCATGCAAAATATTTTTTTTCATTAATTCAAAATTTTTTTTAGTCTAAGAAGTTAATTCTTTTTGTTTTTTATTTTTTATTATATATTTTAAAGGACTAAAATATAGAAGATTGAAATTCCAGCTAACAAAATAAAACGAAATGAAGTTATCAGGAGTCAACACAAGATTATAATAACTAAAGAGACTAAAACTTGTTTTTATTATGAAAAATGTTTGTAAAGACTAAAAATAATTTTTTTAATTAAACTGATCAAAATAAAAAAAATTATGAGGACTAAAATAAAAAAATATAAATTTTATAGAAATTAAGCCTAAAAATAATTTTGAGATTTAGAAATTAGAATGAAAAAAGAAAAAGATTAAATTATTTTGATGATTTGGCAACAAACACAAACAGATTAAATTAAAAACAAGGACACGTGTCCAGATCTGCAATCTAACGGTTGAAATGGTGTGAACAGAAGGCCCCCTTCCCGCACAAAATGGAGCAAATGCAAATCCACAAACTATCTGCTGCAAGTTGTGCGAAGTGCAAACCCTAGCCCGAGAACCCTCAATTGAAGTCTCAAACACTATTCTTATTTTCTTTGTCTGCGATTTGCACGTTAAATCTCTAACCCTGAGCTCGTTTTTGCGTTTGCATCTCCACGAGTTTAGGTACGATCATGCTTTCACTGTTGTATGCTTTCAATCATTTATGCTGGAATCTACATGAGTCTCTACCGATTGTGCTTTCTCTGGAATTTTGTCTTTTCATTCGCTTCACTTCATGGATTCGGTGCATGCCTTCTCCGCTTCATGCTTTCAGTTTTCATTGTTTGAATTTTTGTTATTTTCATGTTAGTTCATTATAGGTCCTGTAGTTCATTACTTCAGAACTTTCAGCTCTGTTCATGTATGTGAATTAAGCTAAAATCAAGAGTTTCGCAAATTCAGACTTCCCAATGAAGTGATCCATGGTAGGCTGAAGCTGAATGCAGTTAGGAAAGCAAACATTACTAAATTACAAAATAATTGGAAACAAGCATAAATCTTTATGCAGAGATTTGCAAATCCCATCATTAAAGAAAAAAATCCGAACTAACCCATTTGAAGTTCCTCTTCTTCATGCTGCTGTGTTGATATTAACCCCATTGAAATTCATAAAATCACATATCAGACAGAAATGAGAGAAAAAAGACTAGAGGTCCAACTCCTCAAAATTGAAAGTATGAGAAGTTACTTAACTTCCCTAGTATGACCATTTATCTCCCTATAGCAATTATACAGATAATTAGAAAGGTTACTTGTATTGTAACAGGGTTTTACTTAAGGATTGACAAATGTGTTCGAATTTCAATATGAAATATTTTCCACTTTGTACTTTTATTCACGAGTCTCTCATATTTGCATTTTAGGAAGGATGGGTTTATCTCTTGGAGAGCAATGTTTCATCCAAGGTGGCATTGCTCAAGATCTTCGTTGTGATGGTAGAAAGAGATTGACTTACCGAACAATCTATGTTGAAACAGGAGTCATTCCCCAGGTAATACTTTAATTGGCACTTTGTTGGGTATTTTGATGATTTGGCCCCCACAGACTGTCTTTATTCTTCTCGCTTGGAGTATCTTTAATTTGTAAATTTGACAACCTTCATGACAGGCAAATGGTTCAGCAAGAGTCAGAATGGGTGCTAGTGATGTCATTGCCAGTGTGAAGGTTTGTTACAACGTTGGATTGATTTCTTTCTTCTTTTTTTCGTCAATCATACTATCCTTTTGTTTGATAGCATGGACAATTTTTTTTCCACAAAATGTATCAGGTCTTTTACAAACCATGACATATTGGCCACACAAATGCAGGCTGAACTTGGAAAACCAAGCTTGTTGCAACCTGACAAAGGAAAAGTCTCTATACATATTGATTGCAGTTCAACTGCTGAGCCAGCTTTTGAGGTTGCGAATTATATTGCTTTTCTTCTTTGTCTTTGTTAGTGAAATCACCCGAATATTCTGATTTTCTTTATATTATCAAGTAATCTGAACATTAATAGCAAATGAAATGAATTCTTAAAAAGCTTGGAAGTTGAAACAAGGTTAAATGGTGCAATGGATTAATAAACTTAGATTCATCGTTAACGGTGTTTTCTATCATTGGTTTGTTATTCATCATTTTGGTTTGCGAACACGTTTTAAACGTCTAATGCTTCGATATAGTTATTTTAGTTTGGTGTTTTATCTATGTCTTGGGTTTTTATGCTTAGGGTAGAGGAGGTGATGAGTTGTCAGCAGAACTGTCAGCTGCTCTTCAACGCTGTCTCTTGGGTGGTAAAAGTGGAGCAGGTCTATCTTCCTCCAAGCCTGAAGATTATTCTTACTACCATATGCTTTTCTCATACTTTCTTGTCTGTTTTTAAAATAGCTGTTGAGCTCTCGGCCCCTTTCTTTTCAGGTGCTGGAATTGACCTATCTTCACTTCTTGTAATCGAAGGAAAACTTTGTTGGGATCTATACATTGATGGACTTGTTGTAAGTTCTGATGGAAATTTGTTGGATGCTCTAGGCGCTGCTATTAAGGTGAATTCCTGGCCATTAAATAATTAGAAATTCAGAGATCATCCTTTTGTGATAATGTACATAGGTTACTTTTCTGGTTTTCTTGTTCATTCGACATATTTAATTTAACCATTGATGTTACAAACATGATACTTGGAAGTGTTCTATTGCAGCTAATATCTATTATTCTTTTAGGCTGCTTTGAGCAATACAGGTATTCCAAAAGTCCAAGTTTCCGCTGGTGCATCCAGTGACGAGAAACCAGAAGTTGATGTAAGTGATGAGGAGTTTCTGCAGTTTGACACATCTGGAGTCCCTGTTATTGTTACACTGACTAAGGTAACATTCTTTGCTATCCAACCTGGTTTCTCAGGTTGACCTTATTTTGTAATAATCTCATACAATCTGCGTTGTGTAGGTTGGCAGGCACTATATTGTGGATGCCACATTAGAGGAGGAATCACAAATGAGCTCCGCTGTTTCTTTTTCTGTTAATAGGCAAGGACACATCTGTGGTATAACCAAACGAGGCGGTGCAGGGCTGGATCCAAGCACTATTCTTGATATGATATCTGTGGTTAAGCATGTAAGCGAGCAGTTAATAAACAAATTGGATTCAGAAATAGCTTCTGCTGAAGCTGAAAATGAGTAATGACAAACTAGGATGTATTCATGCTCTTGAATTATGAACTGCATTTGTAGTGTGGTAGCTCTTGCTAAGTACATTGATGTTATTAAGTGTATTTCTAAAATTATGTTTTACAAGTTGCGCCGACCTGACTTAAACTGTGAGATGGGTGTTTGATGGCACACAAGGTTTTTAGGGTGATGCATTTGCACCGAAATGTCAATTACAACATCAGGTGATTTGGACTGGATAAGATATAAAGCGTTTTTGACTTGCAATTTGCCATCTCTTACAAGTGGTGAAGTTTTGAATGAAACAGTGAGGGTTGAAAGAATTAATCTGAATGTATATGAATGGTTTTCTCTAGTAGGATGTGTTTCAATACATTTATTCCATTGAATTTTGTTAAAAATGTTACTATTGCACTCATTATCACACTCTTTTTCTTTTCAATACTTTCCTTATTATTGGAAGTATGTAACATAATGATATAGCTTCTATTTTCAGTTTAGTTTGTTTCGCTTATTGGCTTTAAATGAATTTTGCTACTGCTTCTGATATTTCAGGGGGATGACATTTTGATTAACTTGCAACTCTTTTTATCCATTGTTTTTTATTGTGATTATTTCATTGTTTCATTTGTATGACAAAATGAGGATTGGTTTTCAGGTAACAAACTAACAACGAATTGAAATTAATTTTTTTGTCTAATTGAAATGAATTGCTATTGATTTCTTATAGTGAAAACAACCTCTTATGAGGTTTGTGCTTATTACACTTATCCCCTCTAATTTTTAAAATTACAGTTATCCTTACCGAGGGAGGTAAGTGTAATAAATTTTAAACTTTAGAGAGCCAAGTGTAAAAGAGACGTAAGTGTAATAAATTTTAAACTTTAGAGAGCTAAGTGTAAAAGGGAGGTAAGTGTAATGAAATTTTAAACGTTAGGGAAGTAAGTGTAATTTTAAAAATTAGAGGGGATAAGTGTAATAAGCGCAAATTTCAAGGAAACTTAGTGTAATTATTCTTAATTTTTTTTATTTGGTAATCTTTCAAGCGGTCAAGTACAAACCCCAAGGTGACTTAGCAGTGTACGGTCTTGCTAAGTTCATAGGAGGGACGATTCACAACGGGAAAACTCATTTTCAAATCCCACTTTAGCCAAATTCCTGGGGTCAACGTCAGCCACACGCGATCAAGTACAAGAAGTCTCGCCCAACAGGGCACATGCCATAGCTCTAAGGAATACATTACACCTCATGATTCATGACTCATGAGATACCACTGCCTTTCTTTAATCAACTTCGATTTTTGTACAACAATTTTTGTACAATTGTACATAATATTAAAATAATAATATATTCTTTTGTCTATTCCACCAATATTTTATTTTAAAAATTCAAATATTACTTTTTATTAATGATGTACAGAATGTGTACAAAAAACTATTGTACACAAAACATTATTGTCCTATAATACTCCAACTCCCTCCCCTCCATCTTTTTTAAGTCTTTTACCCATTGTTCGGATAAGAGGAAAGAAAATGAAAGAGAAAAAATATATGGATAACGATGCAATTTTTTTATTGAAAAGAAAATAAAGAGAAAATAAACAAGAAAGTTGACATAAGACAAAAAATTCAAAATTTTCTTTCTCATTTTTCCTCCTCTCATATTTTCTAATCTTATTTTCTTTTCCCTCAGTTTTTACTCTTCCAAACAATAGGTCTTTTAAGGTATTGTGCCGGAATTAAGGAAAAATTAAGTACTTTAAGTTTGATTAATATTTATTGCATAATTTTCTATTTTATCTCTCATTTATTATTAATGATATATAAATCCTTAGTGGAATATGCATTAATTATTAATTATAAGGATAAAAATTAAAAAATAGCATTAATTGTCAATGAATTTTTTAAAGTGATTAACAAAAATGAATATAACCAAAATGTTAAAAGAGACAATCACTATTTACAACAACACCTTTGAATGTTACTTTGGAAAGCATCAATTTAAAAAAAGATTAAGTTGTTACTCTGGCAAGGTTTTTATAATTCTATCCCGACTAATCTTCTCCGTCATCAAAGAAACATGACCTCAAATCCAAATTGTGTTTGCTGCTCCAACAATATAGAAGATATCTTGCACACCTTCAGGTACTATCCGCACTCTTTAGAAGTGTGGTTTCGTTTTAGTCACATTATCAGGTGGATAGAACAGTAGTGGATCTTATCCAATAGCTTTCTCAAGCGCTCTCTTGTATGTCAGCAATCACTTTTCAAGTTGCTCTAGAGGAATCTCACTTAAGTTCTGGAGTTCACCTTCAGAGCAATGTATTGTAGCGTTGTTATGTTTCATGGACACACACCCCAACAGGCTTCGCCAAGTTGAATGTTGATGGCAATCTAGTTTATCAGGTTGCTCATGGTGGCTTTGGAGGACTTTATAGATGCGAGGAGGTTTGTGGATCTTTGGGTTCCATGGTTGTAAGAAGGCTTATGATATCCTTATGCTTGAATTGCTCGCTATTCTTGTGGGACTTAAGGTGGTTTAGAAAAAAGGATTTCGTCTTCTTGAGATCAAGCCAGACTCTTTGGAGGCTATTAGATTGATTTATAATGAAGAATGTTCTTGTTATCATGTTTACGTTGCTATGACTGTGGATATTTATTTCTTTCTTAAAAAGGATTGAAATGTGAAGATTGCTCATCGCTTGTGGGAAGGAAACCAATGTTCTAACATCCTTTCCAAGGAAGCTAGTTGTTCATATGCTTCAGGATTTTATTATCTTTGATGCTTGCCCTAGTTCTCTTTCGTTAGCTCTCACAATTGACATGATTAGAACGATGTTTCCGAAAGATTTTTAGCTTGTCCTAAAGATTTTTAGCTTGTCCCTAGAGATTAACAAATAAAAATAGAAGTATTTTATTTTGAAAATGATCATTTAGGGATGACCTAATAAAATAGTAATAAATTATATGTTGACAAAAAAAAATCACATGAAACTAGTAAGTTACTTTGGCCTTTTTATTTTTAGGCTTGAATTTATTTTTGTCCATATACTTTGTCTTAGCTTATGTTTTAATTTTTATATTTCAAAATTTTTTATTTTAATCATTACATTTTTATTGCGTTAGGAAATTGGTTCTTATCATTACATAACTATAATAATAGGTACTAATTCTATTTTTTTTTCTATTTAATAGGTACTAATTCTTTAATGAAGCAAATAAAAATGTGAGGATGAAAATCAAAATAATAATAGGGACAAATTCCTTATCATAATAAATGTGTATGGACTAAAATTAAATTTCTCTTTTGGTCTTTATATTTTTATTCCGTTTAGGAATTGGTTCTTGCTATTATGATAAAGTAACACTAACGATTAATTCCTTAACGGAATGAAAGTTAGGGGAATAAACCTAAAGTTTTTAATCTACAAGAAATAAAACTTAAATTGATATAAAGTATAGGAAAAATATATATTTAACTTTGGGTGCGTTTGGATAGCAGTTTGATAGAATGAAGTTAGTAGAATAAAGTTTGAAGTTTGATAGAATGAATTTATGTTTGGAAATGATATTGTAAAATTGAATTTGATAGAATGGAGTTTTTTTGGATAGATAACGATAGAAGTACTTTTAGATATAAAGTTACCAAAAAGGACATAATTTAGAATTAAAAAATAACATGAAAGAAGTAATATAGGTAATGAAGAGTAAAGTTGTAAATTATATTTTTACTTGTGCAAAATGAGAATAAAAAATAACTCAAACTTACTTCTCCCAAACTTCCTTTTGACAACTTGAAAATGAAAAGCGTCTCAATAAAAAAATTACCCAACCATAATTTCATTTTCACAAACTTCATTTTTCTGCTTCAAATTTTCTTTTAACAAAAAGAAAAATCTTATCCAAACACGTAGCTTTTATTTTTATCATTGATCATTGATGTGAGCATGAAAATCTTCATTCTTTTTACAATTGGGAAGAGCCTTCAGATAATGAATACAATAGAATTAGGGTATACTATTGTAGGAATCTTCATAGATTTGTCATTTGTGGTTCTGTGTATTAGCAATGCTAATCGATAGCGAGACTATAATGAGATGAAACTAGGAATCGAGTTTGTGAAATGGAAAAAAATAAATAAATAAATTCGAGGAAAAATATTAATTGAGGCTACCTAGTATTATTTAGGTCAAGTAGTGAAGTTTTTTCAGATTGTGCTAAAAGGTTAAGATTAACTTGGCTTCAAATTTAGTCTCAATCTTATTTATTAATTTATTTTTCTTATGCATCGACAATTGGGTGTGATGGAAGGAAAAAGGCGAGAACGGTATACAAATGAGTTCAATAGAGAGATATAGACATAATAACTACTCTTAGTAAGACATATGTGGGTTTCTTGTCTCATGTGGGTCCCCTATAAGATCATTTTAATTTGTCTAGTGAATTAGAATTTTACACACTATAAACGTGTGGTTTGGAAATCTATGTTAAAATGAATGGTAAAATATATTTTTATTGGTTATAAAATAAGATATTTTTATTTTAGTTTTTATAAAATAATTATTTATATTTTAGTCTCTATAACATTAAAAATTGTTGCTTTTAGTCCTTACCATTAAGAAATTTTCTTTAAGTGCTAACTAGAATAATAAAGTGCTACGTGTCAACACCACATCAAATCTAAATAATTTATATTTAATATTAATATTAATTTTTAATTATTATTTTAATTAAAAAATAAAAACAAAAAAAAAAATTTGTTTGAAAGATCTTGCTACAAAAATTAAGAGAAAGAGTGAGAAGACAATATTTGTTTTGGACTTTTTTTTATTATTAATAATAAAATAATTAATATTAATATTAAATAACAAATTATTCAGATTGATGTGCGGCATTGACATGTTGCTGTTCGTCATCATAGTAAGTATTTAAAGAAAATATCTTAACTATAGGAACTGAAATCAATAATTTTTCGTTTTATAGGAATTAAAATACGAAAAATAATTTTATAAAAACTAAAAATATAAATATCCTATTTAATAGAGACTAAATCCATATTTTACACAAAATGAGATAGAAAGGAGGCAATCAAGAAGAGTAAAACTCTGTTTAGAAAGACTTATGCGTAGTTAATGAAAATAGCTTATGGATTCCTATAAGCTGTTTTCAGCTTATTTTTATAAACTTATTAAAGTAGTTTATTAGAACAAACTGTTTTTAACTTATTCAAGTAAGTTTTTAAATTTTTTCTATAAAAAAATTATAATTTTAAAATAGCTTATTATATATGTATTTAATTAAGCTATTTCTGTATAGCCAACACACATGGAAGCGCAACCTAGCATGCTTTATTGCCATATCTAATTAATTTTTTTTGCTGGGTTTATATAATTCTAATTTAATTTCCTAGTCAAATTACACAATATACATCCACGTCTATCATCAAAACATGCACTACGATGAAGTAAAGATCTCGCAATCAATAATCAATAATATTTAATAAAAAAGTCTATTTCGAAACAATAAAATAATAGCAAATACTCATAATGCATTAATAATCAACATAGCAAATAAATATGATGTGGCTCCAAAATTAAGATAGCTATGATTCGACTAAATCTGTGATTTGTGGTGTAGATGTATAATGAGCGATACAAAAAATTAACAAATGAAAGAGAATAAGAGATATAAAAAATATGAGACGTAAAATTTAATTTGATAAAAATAGATGAGAGATATTGAAAAAAAGATAAAAAAAAATAGTACGGAATGGAAAAACTGTTTGAAAGGGTTGTTAAACAGATTTTTCACTTCTAGACGAAATAGAGCTACTGAGAGGAAGAACAGAAAAAGACAAATTCTGAGCTGGGGCCCAATGAATCCCATGGTAAAAAAAAAAAAAAAGCTAAAATTTAATTTCATCTTTAATTTCTTATATGTATATTTTAATCATTTTAATCACTTACTTTGAATCTTAGTTGATAAAAAATTATAGAATTAAATATGTTTTTAGTCTTTAACTTTTTGCGAGAATTTATTTTTTGTCTTTAAACTTTAAAATGTCAGTTTTAAGTCTCTAAACTTTAAAAAAGTTCATTTTTAATCTTTCTATATATTTTTTTTATAACGTGATAAACTAATATGGTGACACATGGACTAGATGAATGACTCTCAGTATGTCACGTCACCGAATGTTCATTAAAATTTAACGATTAAAAACATATTTCACCCAAAAATATAACATAAGGGATGAAAGTGATTCTTGAATACAACATAAAGGATCAAACTGGAATTTTTAAAATATAAGAGATAAAATTAAAACTTTTAAAATATAAAGGATCAAATTGAGACTTTTTAACAATGAAAATGATCAAAATTATATATTTTAGTAAAAATAAAAAATAAAAAACACGATTCTTGAATTTTTCAATTTCAAATTCAGTAAAACCACTTTAGCTTGAGTTCCTAGAAGTAACCTGCTTAGTGCTTATGCAACTCAATTAATAGTTAATTGTAATCAAAACACAAACAAACAAAGTTAGTGTAGTTGGCTGCTAAGCTAAACATTGAATAAACTCATCAGACAAACTTAACAAACTCATCCATTTCCATAATTAAGTCAAAACTGCTCACAAACCCTTCTCTTCCTTCTTCAATGTCCCTTCTCTTCTATCTCTTCTTTCTCCTCACTTTTTCCCGAACCCCTTCTTTTTCCGAAAACGACACCGTTCCATGCCCTCTCAACATCACCGTCCTCCGCGTCGTTGGCGGCGGCAACCGCCCTGACTTGAACGCCGGCGACACTCAGTGCCATTACGTCCTCCAAGCCCTCCACCTTCTCCAAGCCGACTACCTCCGCCGCACCGGCTTCTTCGTTCCACCTCTCAACGCCTCCGAATCCTGCTGGAACTCCTTCCAATCCTTCATCGACGAGTTCGATCCCTCCTTCGACGTTCGCTCCTCTTGCGGCCTTCAAACCTCCTGGATCTCCCAGGGTTGCATGAACATCACCACAATTCAACAGTTCAAATCCCTAGTTCCCGATAACGCGATTCAAGACGTTAACGGTAACTGTAACCAATCCCTAGATAACAACGCTCCTTGTGCTCTTTGTACTACCAAACTGTCCAATTTGCTTTCGTTTCTCACCGGAACCACCGTCAGTAACGTCTCCGATTGTAGAGCCTATACCTCTATTTACGCCGCTTCTCTTTCCGATCGGTATGGTGCTACTGATGCCGGAACCGCCAAGTGCTTGTTCGGCCTTGATTTTTCCTCTTCCGGTTCTAACAAGAATCGGAAGATTATTGTTGCTGTGGTTGTTTCTGTTTTTGTTGTGTTTGCTTTGGTTCTGTTTGGTGGGTTTTGGGGTTACTTGAGATTGAAACAGAAAAGGGTTCTGAAAGGTGGGGAAATTCAGATAGGTTTGTCTTCTTCTGGGTTGGATTCTATGAGCCATAGTACTACTTTGATTAGGTTCACGTTTGATGATATTAAGAAAGCAACTAGGAATTTTCATAGGGATAACATAATTGGGAGTGGGGGTTATGGGAATGTTTATAAAGGGATGCTTTTGGATGGTACTCAGGTTGCATTGAAGAGGTTCAAGAATTGTTCTGTCTCTGGGGATGCTAGTTTCACTCATGAAGTTGAAGTTATTGCTAGTGTTAGGCATGTGAATCTTGTTGCGTTGCGAGGATATTGTACTGCTACTACTAATTTAGAAGGTCACCAGAGAATTATTGTTACTGATTTGATGGAAAATGGGAGTCTTTATGATCATTTATTTGGTTCTGCTAAGAAGAAACTTAGTTGGCCGATTCGACAGAAGATCGCTCTAGGCACGGCTAGGGGGTTGGCTTATTTGCATTATGGGGCGCAACCTTCCATCATCCATAGGGATATTAAGGCTAGTAACATACTTCTTGATGAGAAGTTTGAGGCCAAAGTCGCGGATTTCGGATTGGCGAAGTTCAATCCAGAGGGGATGACGCATATGAGTACGAGAGTGGCCGGAACTATGGGGTATGTTGCTCCTGAGTATGCTTTGTATGGACAGTTGACAGAGAGGAGTGATGTGTTTAGTTTTGGTATTGTGCTTCTTGAGCTTCTGAGTGGGAAAAAAGCTCTTCAGATGGACAATTACGGGCAACCTTCGGCTTTAACCGACTTGGCTTGGTCATTGGTTAGGGAAGGTAGAGCTTTGGATGTTATTGAAGACGAAATGCCGGAACCTGGTCCACCACAAGTTCTTGAGAAGTATGTGTTGGTTGCTGTACTTTGTTCTCATCCACAGTTGTATGCTAGGCCTACAATGGACCAGGTTGTTAAAATGCTGGAGACTGATGAATCTGTGCCATCTATTATGGAAAGGCCAATCCCTTTCATAGCTGGGAGGATTGATATTGAGAAATCCGCGAGTGACTCGGGTCAGCTTTGCAGTCCAACCGGGTATCAAGCGTACACAATGCAGAAGCGCCACCTTTCTAATTCAAAGGAAGAAGAAGGAAATTCGGGGCCAGGGACCGTTAAGAGTCCCACGTTGAGTAGAGATTGAGGTTTTGGGGAACTTGTAATGTCTTCCACGCAACATGATTTGTTTGTACATTTATAGATTTTAGCTAGATTGTGTTTCCTCAAGTGTTTTAATTTCTGTTGTAAAGCCAGAAAGGGTGTACAAAATTTGATTCATTTGAGTTTACTTAGTTGCAATAGAGTATGAACAAGTTTTGCTGATTTTGCTGTTAGGTTACACTATTGGAACTCATCTTTCATACCTCAAAAAAGTATAAAAATAAAAAAAGACAATTAAGACACATATGATACAAATTAAGTAAACCTATAAACTTAGTTTAAAATGCTGTTAACTGTCATTCTGTCAAGTCCTCAAATGTCTGTGGATCACCTTTTGGTCATTAGAGGATAACGATCTACTTTTTCCTTTTAACTGTAGGAAAAGATCATATTTTAGGTCCATAATTAAAAAAACTAAAGAATAGATAAAGAAAAGTAATTAATGAATATTAAGAGTAAATAAGGATTTGAGTGTTTATGATGCTTGGCTGCGCTGGATTATTCTTATTAATTATTATTGTTGGTAACTTATTAACTTGCCTATCCGACATTTGTTCTGTTATACAACAGAACCTGAACAGCCAACATCATGCCATAAGAATATAACAGCTGGCAAGAATAATAACTAACAAATATACAGATTCCCTAATTTAAGTAATAGGATTATCATTCGTTGTTTTTGGATAAATTATGCATTCTTTGTTAGACAATGAAGGCAATGGGTTGAATGCAACTAATTTTACAAAGTTTTTATTGACAAGTTGGAGTTTTAGGTGTCGGCTGAAATATTTTATTTTTCAAAATGCATTTAAATTTATAAGATGATTATTTAATAAGTGCTTAATTGAATTTCTTGTTGCATGTTTGGTTTGTCATCGGCTATAAGCTTATAAAAATGTTCTGTTTGGTAAAACTAGCTTATAACTTATAGCTTACGACCTATAGCTTGTAGCTTGTAGTTTATAGCTTATGACTTGTAACTTATAATTGAGTAGAGGTATTTGGTAAAATTAGCTTATTAAGTAGCTTATATTTGTTAAATGACTTAAAAGACAAGTAATAATTACATGTAATAAATTATTTGATAGAGTAAATATGTAATAATTGACTAGAGGGTAAAATAGGAAAGAATTATTGAAAGCTACTTTTCATAAGCTATAAGCTACTTGAAGTAGCTTGTCTTAAGCTAGCTTATGAAAGCTAGTTTATAGCTTATATAAGCTATAAGCTAGTTGTTACCAAACACCTCTACTTATTCATAAGCTATAAGCTCCTAAATAAACTATAAGTTAGTTTTGTCAAACACACACTAAGTATATTCTGGGTTGTTTGGTCTTGTGATCGACATCTTCTTAAAATAATGTGCCATTTTTAGAAAATGTAATGAATGAAAATTAAGAGAAAATAGATGAAACATAAGCTTAATATTCAAGTGCATATAAGTGTTGGATTGAAGTATTTGATTTTTAAATTTATGATAGAGTATATTACAATCTCCCTAAAAAAAATAGTCTTCTCTTCATTCAAGCATTAAATTGTGTTATTTTAAACTAAATTAAAATATAATAAATATTAATATCTCAAAGAAAATGAGCTAAAATTTTAAAATTAAAACGGTGAGTGTAATTTATAGGGTTAACATCCTTAAAGAATGTCTGCCACCGTCCTTTTTTTTTTCATAATATTAAAAATAACTTTTTCAGCAGAGGCTTTTCTAAAAATATTACCTCATAAATCTCCTCAAACTATGATTATTCTGAAAAAGGGTTTTGCTATCTATTATTCTAAGGGCAATGGTTAAGTCATCTATAAATAAAAATTTAAGTGTTGAAAAGTGTAGAGTATTTAATGCTACAAAACAAAATTTATTTTATTTTAAATACAAAATTTTCATTTATGTGTTACTTAACCATTGTCTTTAGTGCAATAGATAGCAAAATCCTTCTAAAAAAAGAAAAGCAATTTTCTCCTAGAAGGATGGACCCCTTATGAATATTTCTAGGACCTCTTCCAGAAGGAGCCTTCTAGAAATCTATATAATATCATAAAGTTCTAACCATTGCATTACTATTCACCCAATTGAATTACTATTTTAATTTTTCTAAATTTATATGATAGTTGTATTCATGAGGTATAATAGTCTTTTACTAATTTTTATTCAAAAAAAGTAGTGAATATTCCCTATGAATTGCCATAATTGTTCACACTATTTATATTTTTGCCTTACTCACACCAACTTTTTTTTTAAAAAAAATATATTGATTTCTCATTCACTCAATTATCTTCCTTTTTTCTATTATTACACTTGCAATACATTAAGTTCACCTTCTTAATTTTGTCACTAAATTCGTTTCTCATAATTATTTTTTTTATTTGTGTATATAAATATAGAATTTAGTAAACTGAAATTATATTTTTATTAGTTGACCTTTTTGTAAAATACAAGGATAAAATATTACTAATAAATATAAGTAAAGTTTTGATATATTTTAGTCCCATAAATTATTGGAACATTTTGATTTTAGTTCCTACAATTTTTTCTTCTTATTTTGGTCCAACTTAATTAAAATTAAAATTTTAGTTCCTAATAATTTTTTTTTTGTTTTTATCATTTTTTCAAGGCACACACTAAGGGCTTGTTTGGAACAGTTTTGATTTTTAGTTTTTAAAAATTGTATTATAAAACAGTTTTCAGAAACAGTTTTTAAAAAAAGTGAGAGGAGTTTTCGATACAAGTTTGTGTGTAAATTCGGAAAACTGAAAACTGAAAACCAAAACATGTTTTAGATATTTTCATATTTTAGTTTTTAAATACTGAAAAACAAAAACTGTTCTTAAAAACTGTTTTTGAAAACTCGACTGGCAAACGATTTTTTTAGTTTTCTGTTTTTAAAAACAGAAAACTGTTTTTAAAAAGAGATATCAAACAAGCCCTAAATAGTTCAAAAGTTTAATTTTTTTTTTAAATCCAAGACTATATTCTATAACATTGTATCTAAAAAAAATGAGTTCATCCACAAAGAAAGCATCCATGTCTAGAGGAACATTGCAAGGGCTAGCGTACAGAACAAATGATTAGAAAATATTTTTTTATTAATAATAATTTGATCAAATAAATTTATTGCATTATACTTTGAACAATTAAAAAAAATTTTACAACTATAAACCCATGCATGGCACGGGTACAGAACACTAGTATTACTAAGAGTATAAGAACATCTCCAATGAAGAGATGTTTAACAAAGAACTTATGAAATATTTTATTATATTTTGCTGAGTTTTATATGTATACATCACTTTATCAATTTAAACATCTAAAATACTCAAATGAAAGTTCTTAAATAAGCATTTCGGATGGATTTCAGATGTACCCAAAAATTAACTATTTCATATTTATTTTTTTATTTTTAATACAAATTAGATTCACTTTTTCTATAAAAACTGGATGCTAATTTAGGCAATTTTAAACACCTCATTTCACGTCTGCATGCTTCAAAAGAAATGGGGTATTTAGCCGATATGCTTAAATTGTAAGAACTTATTTAAACATCCTATTCTATTGGAGACGGAGAAAATCTAACAAACCTGAAAAAATTCAAATTTTTACTCAGAAAAGACGCTTTCCAAAAAATATAAAAAACGGGGCCTTCCAAAATTTCAAAACTTTAAAAGTAATAACGTAACGAAAAAAATGGGAGGTTGAGATTAACATCATCTTTATTGGGAGTGGCACCATCATTTTTATATGTAAGAATCATAAATTTATATACTAAAAAAGATGGTGTCACTCCCAATAGGGATGGTGCTAATCTTATCCACAAAAAAAATGGGGATGCTGACAAGCCTAGTTTCTTTGGTGTATGTATAAATGGCCCATAATTAGACCCAAACCCCATAATGTTACTATTGAGCCAAAAACATATCCATTAATGTTAATTTTCTAGAATAAAAGGAGAAAGTTGGCTAAAAGGAAAAAAGAAAAAAAGGAGAAAAAGGAAAAAGGAGACTGAAAATCAAATTTCTTTAAACATACTAGAGGTCGGTTTCTGCTTCTGCTTGTACATTTCTCACAAGATTCCGTCAAGCAAAGAGCCTTGAAGCCAATTTGCTGTACCATTCTCTTTGAAAAAGGTAATTAATTAATGTCATTCCTTTCTCCAAAACAAAAATCAATTGCATGTTTTGCCCCTTCTTCTTAACTCTCTACTTTTTGTTTCTTCAACTGCATTTGTGAAGAAATGAAAAATAAAGCCAAAAAAAAAAAAAAAAAATCATTGCATGCGTTGTTCCTCCTTCGTAAGTCTCAACTTTTATGTGTGCAACTGATTTTGTGAAGAAATGAAATAAAACAAAAATTTTGTAGTCTGTCAGACAACCGTGCGATCATCTCAGCTATCTACACCAACCGAGAACGATCCTCTACCGTCAAGATGATCAACCCCAAGGGGCCATCATCGAACCGTTAATCACGCTCTGATCACAAAGTCATGATTCATCCACCAGACGTAGGTTCCTGTCTCCTTAGAACTCAAGGACACAGTGGTACGAGCCTATAGAACAGATCCTGTTCAAGTAAGGTCGTGACTGGTCCACTCCACCCCTCATTTTAAAAACACTTCACTCTTTTTCATATTTTTCGATGTGGGACTTAATTTTCAATGTTTTGTAAAATATCTCAATCTTTCTTTACAAACTAAACACAAATACATAACTTTTTAATTCATTCACTTCTATTCTTTGAACTAAATACACAGAGATAATAGTAAATAAAAACACAGAATCAAAATGCAAAGTAAAATTGCCATTTTGTTGATTGCATTTGCACTATGCAATCTTTATACAGTTTTGAAGGTTTTGAGATGCGGTAAATAAGTTCCTTAAAATTCCAGTAACTCTATTTCAATCAGAATTTTGTGTTAATCTCTCTGAAGATGTGAATTTTGGTTTGGGAATTAGATTTCCCTCAGTCCATTCCAACTTATGACTGAAAGTTTTTTGGATAATGCCACTCTGTAATATCACACTTCATCGCTTTCTCTAAGGATGTGTTTGGTGAACTAGAATAAGGGTTGAAAACGGTTTTTAACCAAGAGTGATGAAGATGATATGCAGTTTAGTTTCCACTTCACCTTCTCTAGTTTTTGTTGTATCTAGCAATTCTGAAGTGATTCTCATTCAAACTTCTCTTCTTTCTGTTTTTACTCTACCAAAGAAACTACATTTTAAAGGCAAACAACTAACTGGTTTTTATATATCAATGATGGTTCTGCGAACACTTCGCGTGAATTGATGGAATGCGCGTTTATAGGAGCAGTATCTGTCTTTTTGTGCTAGCAAGTAGTTAGTTTTGAGAATTGTTGTAATCATTACTCTGCATTCCAAGTCTTTGACACAAAAATTCTCTCTTGCATATCACCTTACTCTTTCGTTTGCTGATATTAGATCTGAATATAGGATCTGGTGTGTTCGGATTAACTTATTTTGAAGAGCATTGTTCAATTAAATAAATTTCATTTCAGAGTTCAAGAGAATCGCATTGTTGGATCTTCAAATTATCAAACAAAAACCGTATATGTCATGGATTGTATAAGTTAAGGTCTCTGTCTTCATAACAGAAATTGCACCAAAAGAACTGTCATTGACTTCCTTAAATCAGATAGATTTTTGCATGACACTTAGTTTAACTTTTGTGATATTGGAGTCTAAATGTATGTCTTCTTTGCGAACTGATTGAATCTGAAGTATGTTATTTAGCACTGCAAATGACCAGTGACATAAAAGTGTAAAATATGTCCAAATGCAATATAGGAAGCCCAATCTAGTTACTTAACAATCTTCTTTTTTTTTTAAACATTTTTTTTATTCCGGGCAAAGTTACTCAAAATCATCACTTACATGAAAAATATTTTTCCAAAAATTTAAAATAATTAAAATTAGCTCGAATATCAAACATTCACCTTAATAGTTAAGTATACTTATTTGAGTGCAACATAAGAATTAGTTCATTTGATATATTTTCATGACTTTTTTTAAAAAATGTTGTTTCCAATTGATAACTTATTGCTCCCTCCGTTCCTTTCTATGTCTCTTAAGATTAATTCACTCTTATTAAAAAAACTAATTAATGTTCTTGTTATTATAAAAATTATGAGGTAATTGTCTACTATACCATTATTGTTAACGTGTGTTCTTGACATGTTCATCTTCTTTCATCACTTATTCTTGATTGTTTGAAAATTATTTGTAAAATCTGAGTTTAGATTCTTTTTCTCCATGTTGATGCTAGTAAAACCCTTTAAAAAACTAGACTTTTGTCCAACTTTGTGTTTGAGTGTTCTTGTGTTCATCCGTTGTTCATACTGTTCATCTTATGTTCTTCCCATATCTCTAGAGTTCATCAATCTTGATGCATTTGATCAATGAAAATTTTTAAAAGTTGTATTTTGTGTTAGTCTACCGGTTGTTAGTTTGATATTCATTAACAATTAATGATTGACACCATAATTCTATCACTTAGTCACTTGCTTCATTAAAGTACAAACTATTTTAAAAACAGAAAATTGTTATTAATTAATGATAAATAATATTTTGTGTCCTAATGACACTATTTAAAGAGCCAAATACAGTAAAAAAAGTATTGAAATATATAATTTTTAGTATTTTGGAGAGACGGAACAATATGTACTTATGATTTTTCTACATTTAGTAACTTTAACTAGTGTCATAAATGCATTGTATATTAAGACCCTTAATTAAATTAGGGGTTTATTTATAATATTATAAATTTATTTTGAATTATATGATACAAATAACAATAAAGCAATATTATAAGGTAGAATAAATTGTAAGGTGTTGAGCTAGCTTTTGAGGAGAGTTAGACCTATGTCATTTCTAATAATAATTTATTTTCCTCCTGAGTGGCATCATTCTTATTCCAGTCATGTAGCTCAGTTGATGCTGACAAAAAAAAATAATAAAACATGTGTCAAAAATGGAGCCACATGTAAAAATAAACTTGTCTCTTCTCTTAAATGAACATCAGAGTATGCACAGTAAAATGAGGGTGCTTTACTCTGAGTTTGTTTGATGGACATGATATGATAAGAATGGATAAGATAAGAAAGTTGGATAAGAGCAAGATATGATAAGAACAAGATAAGCTTTTATCAGTTATCATATCAAATATTTGATGCCTACCAAATAATAAGATTGCACAATCACAATCATATTTTAATTAAAATCATATTGTAGTAAATATTTTTTTTCAGTATATTATATTAATTATAAATAAATAGTAAATCTAAATAACTTAATTATATTTAATTTTTATTTTAAATTTTATATTAATATTAAAAAATAATATCATATATAATATATCTATAAAAGAATTAAGTAAAACTCTCTTAGATTCTACAGTAAATTATACGAAATTAATATACTACTCATAAATTATATTATATCACAGAAGATCATATTTTAATTCTCTTTAGAAATTTGTTCTCTAATTTATTCATGAAATTTTCTTTTAAAAATTCTCAAGTTATTTTTTTAAATACTTTTTTTCGATTTATTTCTCTTGACAATCTATCTCTAAATTTTTTATCTCTATAATTAAAAAAATAGTGATTTAATTATTTTTAGTTTACACTTTAATTATTTATTTATTAATATTTTACACTTTAAAATTTATCTCTCTCAAAGTTTTCATCTATTTAAATTTAAAAGTTAAAAGTTAAGTTAGAATAATTATCATGAGTGAGGGCGAAACAAGAAAAAAAATTTCTTATCCTATCTTGACTTCCCTCTGAGGATAACATTTGAACTATTGAGTAGGATAAGATAAGCTGACAATATAACCTTATCATATTTTGCTAACACACAAAACTGCAAATAATAACATGATATAATAACTTATCCTATCATGTTCAACTTATCATGTGCATCAAACGACAAAAATATGTTGCAAAAGTGCTGCAGCTTAAGAAAAACTTCATCAGTTAAAACACCAAAATATTATGTTTTTGGGTTAGGCTAGAGAAAATTTCCTCCACATGGCTACTTTTCTCTCTCTTCAATTTAATAAAGAATAATGTTTTGCTGATAACCAAAAAGTTTATACTCCTCTTATACTCATAATATAATATTATTATTTAATTTAAATGAATTAAAAGTTATGGAAATGAAGGTTACTAAAGGGGTCAAAAAATAATAAAATAATAAAAGTGTAAGGTTAATGTATGATTTTTGGGTGTCAAAAAATCAGCACTCTTAAAGGTAAAACAAAAATGGTGATGTTACAACACTATTAATAGGTGTAACTCTCTCTCTATTTTTGATTGAATAATGTTTTGTTTACATCCAAAAAATTTATACTCCTCTTATACTCATAATATAATATTATTATTTGATTTAAATGAATTAAAAATTGAGGAAATAAATGGTATTAAAGAGGTCAAGAAATAATAAAATAATGACAGTATAAAGTTGGTATATGATTTTTGGGTGTCAAAAAATTAGCTCTATTTTATTACTTCATTCATTTATCTACAATATTTAAATATAAATAAATATTGCATAATGATGATGATGTCATCATGTCATGGGAAGAATTATTTCTTCTCTTATTTTTATATTATTTCATCTATTGTTTATAATATATATATTTTAAAAATATTATAAATAAATAGTTGAAAAATGGAAGGAGAATTATGTCTCTCCATAACATCTTGACATCAGCAAAATATATATATATATATATATATATATATATATATATATAAAATATTGTGAATAAATAGATTGAGTGATTGAAAAATAGAGGGAATTTTAGATCTCTCTATAGGGCTATGAAATCAGCATTGATGTATGCATATTTTTTCTTTTCTTGAGGAGTAACTATGGTAGAAAACAATTCCTAAGATATATTTTTTCTCATTATTCATAGATGGAAAAGAGTTTTCAGACGTAGGGTACAGCACGTCACATCAACACTTGTCATGGTGCATAGACAAAATTTAGATTTAGATTTTGGACAACTCATGAAGGGATTCAAATTTCAATTTGTTGCTTAACTTCTTTCACTTCCACCAACCAAAGAACACACATAATTCATAATTGTCAAGTTAGATACGCCAAGCAATTGTAACATCCTATTGCAAAATCCTTTGTCAACATTTGTATCTTTTTATTTTTTGGTTACTGATTTATATTTTTCCATTTAGTTGTTACTGATATTTCTATTAGGAAACAATAAAATAATTTATTGCCTCCTAGAAATTTGTACACATATTTTTCAATGTCCTTATCCCATAACTTTTCATTCAATACTTGCTGTAATTTTTCTTTCAATTCTTACGCTGACAATTTGACTTCTCCCTTGACTTTTCTTTTTCTTACATCATTTATTACCTTCTTTATTTTCTTTATTTTTTATTTCTTTCCTCAAAGGCATCTGTTATATCATATATAGAAATATTTAGAACTCTTTTTCACTTTTCCATCATTCATTGTACGAGGAACAGAGTTTCCTTCCTTCCGTAACATATACTGCATATGCATGTGCTGGGTCTATATTTACAAATAAGTAAATAAATAATTATTATAACTATTTAGTCAAAATAAATTTATTTCTATTTAAACTACCATATAATATAATACAACCTGATTTTATCAAATTATATTAGTTATAAACAAAATTCAATTTACACAGCAAGGGAATAGAATTAGAGATGGGGATGAAAAAGGATGTGGAGAAAGTAGTGAGAGAACCTCTGATTGAGGAACAAAACAAAGGTCATCCATGGATGGTTTACTTCACCACATTTGTAGCTGTTTGTGGTTCTTTTGAATTTGGTGCTTGTGTAAGTCTTCAACCTATTCTTAAACTTTGTAGAATTTATCCATTTCTAATTAATTAAAAGAAATAGAAAAATGATTGTTATTCTGTTTCTTGCAGGCTGGATACTCTTCTCCCATTCAAGATGCTATCAGCAAAGATCTCAGTCTGTCTTTGGCAGAGGTAAGCAATTGTTATTGAAGCCTTGAATCAAAAGGATAGGGAAAAATCTTGGTAAACTGAAATGTGTGCAACTTTCAAAGAAAAAGTTGGGAATTTTTTTAGTGGCATCCGTAGATTATATTAGTCCGGATCCTATCCTGCAAGATCTCGGACTCAGATTCTCTCTAGTTTTTGCGGGAACTGTACTTCCAGATTTCCGCTATCAACCATTTGATTAACAATCCAATATTAGATTATAGTCGACTAATCATAGGCGACTAATATGTCAGCTATAATCCACATTGTTAATCAGACGGTTGAGAGTGAGAGACTGAAAATGCAGTTCCCGTCCCAAGGTTTTAGCCACTGATTAAACATTGCATGGTTTCGACCGGAGAGAACACGCCATTAGAGAGGCTAGAGAGGATCTGGATTTTAAATTTTATACTCTTTTCCTTAATGGATTTGATGGCAGTGTTAGCAAACTAGCCCTGGATTTGATCTAATTTTCTTTGATGTTTGTGTGTTGACTGCTTGCAGTACTCCTTGTTTGGCTCCATCTTGACTTTCGGCGCGATGATTGGTGCAATAACAAGTGGGCCTATCGCTGATTTTCTTGGACGAAAAGGGGTAAGTTCATGGAAATCATGATGGTTATTTTGGGATTAACTTCTGACTTGTTGATTATTTTATTTGAGGAGTGAAGAAAGTTCAACTTTGAATATATGCAGGCAATGAGAGTATCAAGTGCTTTCTGTGTTGCTGGGTGGCTTGTTATTTACTTTTCTGAGGTCTTCACCACAAAACTTGTATCATTTTTTCGCCATAACCGTCTTAAAAAAATTATAAGCTAATAATACAGTTGAACTACTTTTCTTTAATGAAGGGTCCAGTGCCTTTGGACATTGGGAGGTTAGCAACAGGATATGGAATGGGAGTTTTTTCATATGTGGTTGGTTGTAGTTCTATTCTCAAAAAAGCCTTGTTCATTGACATAATTCTTAAAATTTCGTTTTGAAACAGTTTCATGTCCAAATTGTTAAAGTTTAACTGTGTATTTGATGGATTGTACAAGGTTCCTGTCTTCATAGCAGAAATTGCACCAAAAGAACTCCGAGGGTTGCTTACTACCATAAATCAGGTAGACTTCTGCAACACAATGTAGCTTTTCGGATCATTGCAGTTTAAATATGTATATTTCCTCAACTTCTTAGTGAACTGATTGAATCTGAAGTATGTAAGCGCGACACAGGTAGCAATGACATTAGAGTTTTTTTCCTTCTCCCCTTGTAGTTGATGATCTGCACTGGCGTGTCCGCAGCATACGTAATTGGAATGGTACTCCCATGGAGAGTTTTAGCTCTAATGGGTGAGTCTTCTCAATTTGAACATAGTTCTAATCTAACATTGAGGGTATAGGCAAAACAGAAAAATCTAGAAAATTAGAATCCGTTTGATTTGGGATGACATTTTTTGTTTTCATTTTTTGTGTCTACAAATGATTAAAAGTCCACTAATTTGTTTTCACTTTGTTCCCTTTTTCAAAGATTAGTACAGAAACATCCAAAGAATGGTTTTTGTTGTTTCTGTATAAATTGTTGAATGTAGGAAATAAAGCGATAACAAATAACGTTTCTTTAGTTATTTGTTTTGTTTGGTTTGCATTTCCATCTTTTGTTTTCATTTCCTGTTTTCATTCTATTTTCGGTTTCCTGAAATTTAACAAAGGGAAAAACTGAAAATGCTGGAAACAGAAAATTTTACAAATGAAAACAAAAAATGAAAATGCAAACCAAACACTTTCTAAAACTTCTACTCAAACCAAACAGGTTGTTAAATGTTAAGGATACTATGTTGGAAGACTCATGTATATGTTTAAAATTGCAGGACTCATTCCCACTGCTATATTGCTTTTGGGTCTGCTTTTCATTCCAGAGTCTCCTAGATGGCTGGTAAGAAATCAATTCAAATATTAATTATCTATATGAACCAACATGCAGCAGTTTGCATAAATTCAAGGGTACCAACCAAACAATGATCGCAGGCGAAGAAAGGATGTGATAAAGATTTTGAGGCAGCGCTGCAGTTACTTCGCGGCAAAGATGCTGATATATCTGAAGAGGCAGAGGAAATTCAGGTTCCTGTATTGTTAGAGTTAGATATAATTCTTAACTTTACTTCCATGCACAATTTTAAACACAAAGCATTCCAAAGATCATGTTTTAATAAGAGGATATTTGATGTATCTGTCTATCTGTCTCTGCCACACAGGATTATATAACTACTTTAGAACGGCTTCCGAAATCCACGCTGCTGGAATTGTTTCAAAGAAGATATTTGCGCTCGGTCACGGTAAGTCTGTAACTATAACTCTCTCCATTCCAACTTATGATTGAATTTGAAATATGACTTCTTTTCCATTTGGAGAATGCCATCACTGTAATATCACACTTCACTTTCTTTAAGGATGTGTAGTGGACTTGGAAATGAGGTGGAAAATAAAATACAGGTTGAAATTGATTTTCAATCAAGAGTGAAGATGACACACAACAGTTTATTTTCCACCTTATCATGTTTTTGATGTATTAAGTAAATATATAAGTGATCTTCATTCAAATTTTTTTTCCGATTTTTCACAAACACGATCAAGGCAAACATATAACTAATTTTTGTATGTCAATGAACAGATTGGAGTAGGGCTTATGGTCTGCCAGCAATTTGGGGGAATCAATGGAGTTTGCTTTTATGCCAGTAGTATTTTTGTTCTGGGAGGTACTCACTTTTAAGATTTATTGGAAGCATGTATAAAAACTTGGATATAAACTTCATGAAGCATTCAGATATTTATATTGTTTTGGCAATGAATCTTTGTGAATTTCATGTCATAGGATTTCCTGTCACCATTGGGACTATACTATATGTCTGCCTCCAGGTTCTTAATTTTAACTTAACTAGTAGTTCTTGAAAAATATGATTTTTTTTTTCAAGGGCAAACTCATCATTGTTTTTTATGATGCAGATTGTGGTCACTGGTGTTGGAGCAGTCTTCATGGATAAAACTGGCAGGAAGCCCCTACTACTGGTAAATTCGAAGCGCAAAACAGCGAAGATTCCTTCAATCTTCAAACTCTCTTTTTGCTTATACTTCTTCCTTTCTTTCATTTAGTTATCTGGATCGGGATTGGTCGCCGGATGTATACTTACAGCAGTAGCATTCTATCTTAAGGTACATTCGAACCGCGAACCCTATACAAATTTCAGTTCTGATATTTATGTGAAAGTGATATCGTTGGCATAACAGGTTCATGAGGCGGCTTTGGAGGCAGTCCCGGCTCTTGCTCTTACTGGTCTACTGGTATGATCCTTGCTCTTTTTTCCAAGATGGTATTTTCTTGGATCTTATAAATATGAACTCATTTTCCATGTGACTCACTCTTTCTTTTGCTGATATTAGGTCTACATAGGATCATTTTCAATAGGAATGGGAGCAATTCCATGGGTTGTGATGTCTGAGGTACTCTCCTCCCCTCAAATGATAACCATAATTCAAGAAATCAAAATTAATCAAACATTTACCATTTGGAATTTCCAATAAGAGTTTCACTTAAGAACTAGCAGATGTTGATGCCACGCTGTATTTACATTTATTTTTCTTTCACTTGCATAGCTACTTGTGCGAGTTGCTATACCGAAACTTACTGACAAATTATCTGGTTACAAATCTTGCTTAAATGTTACTTTCTGTCACAGATATTTCCTGTCAACATTAAAGGGCAAGCAGGAAGCATAGCGACATTAACGAACTGGTTTGGTGCATGGTTATGTTCCTATACCTTCAACTTTCTCATGAGCTGGAGCTCCTATGGTAAATAAATTCAAGTTACATATTTCTTTTTTCAGTTTTATTTCATTTGGATGAGTAATGATCAGCATTAGTGTATAAAAACCAGTTCACCACTTGGAAATAGTCATAGAAGACTCAAGTTAAGGAAACCTGAAGAACATGTAAATTTACTTCTTTTTCTTTATTAATTTCAGGTACATTCATTCTTTATGCTGCAATCAATGCACTAGCTGTATTATTTATAATTGTTGCAGTTCCAGAAACCAAGGGAAAAAGCCTGGAACAATTACAAGCAGCCATGAACTCTTAGGATCCCAGATTTTGCAACTAACAATGTAAGATGGGAAAGAAAATAACAGAGTTGATGGTTGAATCTGTAGCAACAATTCATTGGTTGTAATAATGTCAATGATTCATTAAATGTATTCCAAAGCAGCATTATGAATATGCAGTTGCACTTTGGCTCCAAAAGGGTGGGAAAAAAACCTTCATCGCATTCAAAAATAAAGGAACTCAAATTTATTAAATTACTACATGGTTTATAAGTAATTAATTTACAAGGTGAATTTAATTACACAAAGATGCACCTAGCAGGTTGGTCTCGTGACTTGAGGAGCAAAGCTTTAGTAGCAGATTTTTAGTTCAAATCCTTACAAGTGACTTGAGGAGCAAAGCTTTAGTAGCAGATTTTTAGTTCAAATCCTTACAAGTGCATTTCGCGTATGTAGAATGCATTTTTTCCCTTACAACAATTTCATAAGGAACATAAATTTCCACAAACCTAATGTAGATTAACCAATTGAAAACATGTATTATCTTGTCACCCAGACAACTAATATTTCAATTACAGATATCTCTATGTTATCACCTTGAAATGGACAATCCTTTGAAAGTTGAATATTGGCAGAAATTCTCTCCATTAACTACATATTATTAGTCATCTAATGATACTGTAACATAAGCTAAATTTTCCAAGAGTTGTACAACTTCATGATTCCTTATAATCTTGGGTGGTTTATATTGACTAGCTGATGTTCCATTCTTAATGGCTAATTCTGATAATTGATCAAAAGCACCAGGCTTTACTATGAATACAAGCAAATTACCTAACTGACCTTTATCCCTTTGTTCCTTGTACATAGCTCCTAATCCACTCTCAAGAGAAGAAATACAGTTTCTAAAAACTTCAACGGTTTCCTCAACTTTATCCTCCAAAAAATTAGATTCCTCTTGAACTTCTAAATATACCTTCAATTGCTTAGGTCTTGACTCTTGATCCAAAGAGCTTGCAAACTCAACAATCTCAATCCTCATGAAACCTTTTAGTGCAAATTGAAAATTTTCAACTGCTGAAATCAAGTCTTTCTCAGTCAGAACTTCGGCGGAAGTTTTAGGTGCTCTCATTACAAACTCAACTTGCGGAGACGAGTTATGGAAGCCAACAACTCTCACTATATCGCCCAAACGGTAGCGATAGAACCCTCTATATGTAGTAACAACCACTTCATACATCTTCTCAACCTCCACACTGCTAAGGTCCACTGTTTCTTCACCAACTTCAGAATCCTCATTCATGTTGAATGGAAGAAATTCAAAGTAAGCAGCAGTTGGAAGCATATCGAACCGCGTTTTCTCGGGCGGTTGAGTTATGTCTAAGTTGATTCCTACACAGCATTCTGAAGCAAAGTAATCCCCTCCTAAAACAGGCACTTCTCCTGCATAATACTTAAGCTTTGAATAGTACTGCTTCATGCTTCCAGTAGTAACACATCGGATAAAACGAGCTTTTCGCCACAATCTACTCACAATCCCTTCCCAGTTCTTACTTTCGCAAATTAACCTAATTCTCTTTGACAATTCTGGTTGAGGACCATCAAGTGTGTTAGTCACAGCTTCTCTCATTTTCACCTCTGAAATTTCTTGACTTGGAAAACCATTTTCAAGATCATTGCATAGCATTTCCCACTTGGATTCCAGAAGAGAAAATGCTTTGATTAAACCTATGGCATAAGGGGTTCTGATTCCATCTATAAGGTCAAGATTCTTAAGGCCACAGAGAAGGTGGCAATACATTTGATGTTCAACATGAGATCCAAGAATTACTTCTAAGGGACTTGAAAATGTTTCAAGTTGTTGAGAAGTGACCTTACCACTTTGTAAAGGGTACGTTGATGCAGCCATAACCTTCAAACCAGATTTTGTTGTTGTAACATTATCAGCATACAGAAACCATAGGATTTTGTTGATTTTAGGTCTTGGAGGAAATAGCCTGCATGAAATTTAAAACTGATATCATTAAGCAAATATCCGAATTTCGGCACAAGTTAAGATTTATTTGATTGGTTGATTTGATTACCTCTGAAGAACGGCGACACTGCCTTGGTGACCGATAAAGGAGGCTGCTTTGGAAAGGCTTGAGTCAAAGTAAGGGATCAACTTTGGTTTCATGGAGGTTGTTCCAGAGCTGAGAAAGAAAAGTAACACATAACTAAATTACAACCTCTATATTATCAAATATCAATCAAAGTGTGAGTGTGAACCTCAGGTTTGTGTTTTTGGCAATATGAATGAAAATATTTCCTGAGTACTCCATGAATTAATTTAGTAAATTGAAATTTACGAAATTAAAACTCTAGTCCTGAAATTAACAACCTTCAATCTACCTAATAGTCTAATACCTTCAAATAGTATAGGAACTTAATTGTTCTACTTTAAAATAAATGAAAAAGTATAATAATGATCTATTGCTAAATAATTCATGGACTAAATTCATACACTTATACTTCAGAGACTAGCAGAACTAAATTGATTGACTGTACTAAAATATAGTTTTCATAGTTTCAAAGAATAATTAAGGGACCAAGTTGAACAAAACTTTTTTTCACTACCTATCATGATCAATCCTAAATCAAGCATAATACATATCTTTTTTTCAAAAAACTAAATACAAAAAACATTCGAGTTCTTGTTTGATATGCACGTTAACCAAAAAAATTTTAAAAATCTGTTTTTAAACTAGTTTCGAAAATAATTTTTGAGAATAATGTGTTTTTTAGTATTTAAAAATTAAAATTCGAAAACATCTAAAGAATTGTTTGATAACTTTTTAAAACAATTTTTGGGAACAATAATTGTTTGTCAGTTTTTAAAAACTAAAATTCATAAACATCACTTGTCAATTTTTTGAATTTACATATTAATTTGTGTTAAGTTTTCATCACAAAACTAATTGGCAGCTCTGACTCTAATATCATGTTAAGGTTCAATCACAAATTCAATTGGTAATATGAGGAGTAGCCCAACAAATATTTAAACTGCACCACAAAAAGTGAGGTAGACGATGTGAGACTTATTTTCAACAAATATTTGTTACAAAATTGTTTTATAAATTATAATACAGTACTGAAAACTAAAAAACAAAATTAAATCAAATAAACCTTAAAACATATACCATTCTACAAAACTAAAAAACCAAAACTGAATCAAACGAACCTTTAAATATTGATTTCTATTTTTTCATACGAGTCAATTACATTCATATAGGTTCATGTTAAGGAGTTGCTCCTTATAATTGTATTTTCCAGCCATTAAACCGATGGAAACGATTTTTTGTGCAACCGAAGAATATAACTCATCACACAATTAATTAAATGTATGAAAATATGTGGTTAAATTTATATGCTATTTAATTATAGTCTACTACTGATCATTCTGACTTAACCACATATTTTCTTGATATTTAATTAGTTATGTGTTTAGCAGTGTGTTTTAGGTCGGATGAAAAACATTATTCTATGCAAATATGCTGAGGCGGTTTAGAATAGTGATTAACTGATTATAAAGAAGAAGAGGAAAAAGCAGAGGAACCTGTTGAAAAAGCAGAGGAGAGGATCAACAGAGAGAAGAGGATGGTGGTTAGCATCATCATCATCAGTCATGTGGTTTATATAGTCAACGTAGTTTTGGTAGGAAGATAAGGGAACCACACGTGTGAAATTCGAAGGATCGAGAAGATGAAGAGAATTGAAGTTGAAGGATTGGAGATATCGTACAGAACCATTGTGAAGAAGGATTGAACACAGAGTCTCCAACTGGTCACGCTGAGCGTTCTTCGTTGACGCTTCAATCTTCTCTAACAGTTCCTCGTCCGTCAACATTTTCCGTCGTTCTGAATCTCCGATGTCCGATTATTACGATGTTGTCTTCTCTTCGGTTTTGTCTATGTTCTCTGAAATTAATCTCTCTTGTTTTCAGAGCTTCAACATCATAATTCAAAACTTTTTCCTGTTGACTTTCAATTGCTGTTGGTTTTTCTCTAAAAAATATTACCGGTTTCTTTTTATGGTTTATTCATACTTATTAAAAAAATTAATTAATATTCTTGTTATTATAAAAATTATGAAATAATTATTATTATATTTTTATAATTTAAAATTATTAATTCTTTATTTTAAGTTAATATACAAAATAATAAATAAAAAATATTAAAACAACAATTATAAATATTTTTTAAATTTCTAAAATACAAATATAAAAAATATTTATTTTTTTAAACGAAAACAAATTAAAAGGAAGAGAGAGAGTAACTATAGTGGTTTGCTAATTTTCCCACTGATTTTGACCGTTGACTGCTAGAATTGGGATTGGAGGTTGGTAGTAGCATTGGAGGGAGTGAGAGATACTTGTAAAAGAAAAAAAAAATTGCTCGTGTAATAAATATATTTTTAATTATTTAAAAAAACATATATTTAATAATTTTAATATTAGTTTTTTTTGTTCATAGTATTGAAATAATATATTTTTTTCGTTATTCAAATAATATATTTTTAAATTAAATATTTTTATTTATTAATTTTGAACTAATATTTTTAAAGTACTAGTTAATTCCTCTTGTTCTGAATATAAATCACATTTTAAAAGAGTTATTTTTATTTTAAATATAAGTCATTAATTAATTTATTATAGATAATTTATAATTTTTAAATATTTAATTAATAATAAAGATGAAAAGATAGTAAAATAAGAGAGAAAAGAATTATTAATTGAATTAAAATATTTATTAACATATTTTGTTAAGGGTATAGTTGAAACTTTTTATTTTTTTAGGTAAATTTAATGAGTTAAATTTTTTTTGTTTCAATGATTCGGTTAGAATGTGACTTTTATATTTAAAACTGGAAGGAATATGTGTTAAGAAAAAAATATATTGATACATCTACTATTTATATTTTTTAACTAATTAGTTATAAAACTTGAATAATAGTCATGCAATTATAATTTTTGTTATAGTTATGTAGTTTAGTTGGTGAGTGTATAAAAATTGTGTGTGTGAATACGGGGTTCGATCCCTGGTTATACTTCTTTTTTATGAAAAAAAAAAAGCAATTATCATTTTCTTTTATATTTGGTGTGCAATTATCATTTTCTTTTATATTCAATTTGCAATTATCAATTATCCTTATAAAATGGGTTTTATAATTTTTTTTTTCTAAAACAGATTTTCTATAATTGGAAATATTTTATTTCATAGTCAAAAGTATTCATTGTATCGCAATCGCTCATTAATTTTTTTTAAAAAATCAAAACTTTCCACTTAAAAGTTATTAATGCCTGTGTTGGGTATGAAATTCGATACCCGATTGCTGTACTTTTCTATAAATTAAAAAAAAATCTAACTCAAGTGTTGACTTAGCAGTGTAAGAGCATGCTAAGTTTATAGGAGGGACGATTCACATCGAGAGAACTCATGTTCGAATCTCATCTATGCCACATTCTCGGGAGTCAGTGCCAGCCACGCAGCGCGAATGAGATTAGTCTCATATTAAAGATAGAAAAACCCATAATTATAAAAAAATTAATTAATCAATTTAGTCTTATAATAAAGAGACCTAAGTCATGAGATAGAATTTATTTACTTAAAATATAAATTTAGTCTTTTTATTTTTTAGCAAATTTTATTATGGTTTTTTATTTTTATTTTTTTTGTCAATTTACTCTTTGATTTTTTTCACACCATAATAATCTTTTTATGCTAATTGAATGTTTTTACATACTCCCTATAAACACAAATATAAACAAATTGGAGCTGAAATATAGTGATCCAAAATACATAATAAAAAAAATAGATTTTAAATGCAGTTAATTAACATTTTTTAAGTCTCACCTCTCCCCATCAATCAATTATAAAAGTGAAAAACACATTTGGGTTCTGCAGGATATCTGTCAATCTGATCATTAGATTGGATTATTGCATTTATCTGGTATTCTGCTTCGGGTGCATCTGATAGTGGCCTTCAGAACATTTCTGTTACCATGAAATTGAAACTTGTTGCAAAAAAAAAGAAGTCAAAAACGTCGACAGCAGGGTTCGAACCTGCGCGGGCGTAGCCCAACAGATTTCAAGTCTGTCTCCTTAACCACTCGGACATATCGACGCTTGGTGCTTTACTTCATCTTTGAAACTTTATAATACTATTAAAACTTAGCTACAAACTGTAATTCAAAGTGATACTACTACTATAATATTACTAGTAAATTTATCAAATTTAAGAGTACAATACCATAGAAACACTACCATTTAAAAAAGAAGAATCATCGTTTGCATTTCAGAGAAAGTATTAGTTAGAAGAATAAAATTTGTTTATTCTTGAGAAATTAATCTTCTACCTCAATAATATTAGAAAAGAGGATACTCGATAAGTAGGTTTGACACTCTGTTACCATCTTAAATATCATACTTGTACAAGAGTAAAGAGGGAGAAAAACTGAAATCATAATAAATTGATCAACTCATCATATCCCGTATAATGTATTGTTGTATATACAAAGTATCTGAATAGAAACACAAAAGAGTTGATCAACTCATCATATCCCGTATAATTCGTTTCTTTTTATGCCTTCACTTGCAAAAAAAAAATATTTTATTTATCTATTTACTTATATTTTTAATAAAACATTAATTTCTCTTTTATCAACTCTATTCTAATATTTAATTGGAGAAATAATTAATATTCTACTAATAATAAAAAGGTGATTTCTCCGGTGTTCCTTTGTGAGAAAGAATAAATTTGTTCCTCCAAGTGAATCCATTTAAGTAGGGACACTTGTTATAATTTATCCACGTCATCTAATTTAATATAACTATATAATATTGCAAAAGCATCCTCTCTTTTAATAACATTTTTCCTTAGTTTAAGCAAAATATTTCTTAAAATCCCTTTATCTTTTATCTTTTAACAAATTAAAATGTAACATTCACCATTAAAACTGAAATTAAACGGAAGTGATCATGAAAAAATAATCGAAAAAATGTGAAAAATAAGTATTAAAACATAATAGTCTACTGCTACCTTCGATATATTCATATGTAGCACAATAATACTATCTATAATAAAAGACAAGTACTCATTAAGAATACATTATACATAATTCTAGCGCAAACTTTGTCTTTTTTAGGTTTAATATATGATTTGTGATTTTTATTTTATGTTGTTTCGATGTTATATTTAAATTCTTCGTGTCAAATTGATGTAAAATATGTGTTAGTTGTCCAAGTTCTGCATAACGTTCATGACTATTCTTAATTATTCTTACTATTTCTTGATAGATATTTCTATGGTGTCTATGGTGTCATCTCAATGAAGATGATATTATGCTCTCTTATCTAATCAAATAAAAAAATGTATGAGATAATAAAAAATTCAATAAAGTTATATTCTCTATTGAAATATTTAGATTTGAAAGATATTAATTTGATTTTGTTTTTTAATCTAATATTTAATTTTTATTTAAGTCTCCATTTTTTTAATCAAAATATCAAATACTTAGATTTTGGTTACATTATTAAAAGTGTATTTGAGCTATAATTAATTAAGAAATGAATTTTTATTAGTTGAAGAATAAATAAATTAATGGTGAATATTATAATAAATAAAATAAGGCAAAAGTAATATTTTGGTCCCTAAATTTTACACTAAAATTTAGTTTTGATCTCTTTCTTTTTTTTTCTCTCATATATTGACTCCTTTACTTATTTTTGTTTCATTTTATTTTATTAAATAATTAATAAAAATGTCTGAAATAGTTGTTGGATATGAGAAAGAAAAAGACAATGATAAAAAATATTATTATGGGCATTCTTGTTAATTATTACTATTTATTAACAAAAAATAATAGAAAATGATTATATTATATTGAAAATATAAATTAAGATCATGAAGAAGAGAAATAAAAGAACCAAATTAAAATTTGAGATAAAGTTATGAGACTAAAATATAAATTTAGCCATAAAAATTATGATAATATTATTCTATAAATTTTCTATAATGAAAATTCATAAAACAACACAAAAAGAAAAAAATATTACCATAAAAATTATAATTTATAAATATGACAAGGATAAAGCACACTTAAATAATATAATGTGTTTGAATAATATTATTTTCATATAAATAGCTAATACACATTTCATTACGTTGTCATTCCTATGATCAAGTATCATTTATTTGTATAAGGTTCTTCTGAGTCTTATAATTTGTTTCATGCCCAATTATGAATTATTTACATTATATTATTTTTGAAATACAATTTGCTTTAGTATTAATTAATTATGTATTTTTCTTCTAGGTCTTTTCATATTGGAATATAAGCTACCTATGTCATGTTCTTTTCGGCCTAATATTTGCTTAAGACTCAATTATTAGTTACTTATATCTATAGCTATAAAAATCATACCGGTCATGAACTCAATCAAGGTCCTAGGTCACTAGTCGAACTAGTAAGTCACTGGTTGAACTCATTTAACTTGGTATATGATAATATTTTATAATTTATACTAATATTTACAAATTTAATATATATTTTACCATAAAATTTAATATACTAAAGATTTTTTATGTACTAATCATGTATTAGTACTAATGTTAAATAATGTTTATACAAAATTTAAATAGATAAATATTGATAAATTTAGATTGATATATAAAATTATAAGTTAGATAACATTTTTTTAAAAAAAATGTGAATACATTAAAAAACTAAACTCATAAATATATTGTAATAAAAATTTAATAAATACATTTATATTATTATTTTAAAAGGTTTTAAAATATAAATATATTTAACATATTATAAAATATGTGTTAGATGTCCAATATAAAATATTTCATAAATATATTTATATTATTTTAATAGAAATGTTTAATACAATATATTTATAAATTTAGTTTTTTAATGTATTTGCATTTATTTTTTTAAAAAAAAATATTATGTAACTTATAATTTTATATATCATTCTAAATTTATCAATATTTATATATTTCAATTTTGCATAAACATTAATTAACATCAGTACTAATATGATTAGTACACAAAAATTCTTTAATATATTAAATTTTACCGTAAAATATATATTACATTGTAAATATTAGTATAAATTATAAAATATTATCATATATCGTGTTAAATTAGTTCAACCAATTGGTTCTTTTATTTTTCTTCATAATCTTAATTTATAGTTTCAATATAATATAATCATTTTCTATTAATTTTCGTTGATAAATAGTTAACAAGAATGCCCATGATAATATTTTTTTTATCATTGTCTTCTTATTTCTTACATAAAACGACTATTTTAGACATTTTTTATTAATTATTTAATAAAATAACATGAAAAAAAATAAGTAAAGAAGTCAATATGAACAAAAAAAAAAAGAGATCCAAGCTGAAATTTAATATAAAGTTTAGAGACCAAAATACTATTTTTATCTTATTTTATTTATTATAATATTCCCCATTAATTTATTTATCCTTTAACTAATAAATTTTTTTTTAATTAATTAAAGCTCAAATACATTTTAATAATGTAACCAAAATATAAGTATTTGATATTTTGATTAAAAACATGGAGACATAAATAAAAACTAAATATTAGATTAAAAAACAAAATCAATTTAATATTTACCAAATCTAAATAATTTAATAGAGAATAAATTTATTTAATTTATGATTGTCTTGTATCAAATTTTTGATTTCATTGGATAAGAGAGCATGTTGTCATCTTCATAGAGATGACACCATAGATACCATAGAAAATATCTATCCAAGAATAATTAAGAATAACTATGAACATTATAGCAAAACTTGGACATCTAACACATATTTTGCATCAATTTGACAGGAAGAATTTAAATATAATAACAACGAAATAACATAAAAAAAATCACAAATCAGGTACTAAACTCAAAAACCTATCAAAATTTGCGCTAGAATTGTGTATAATGTATTCCTAATGAATACTTGTCTTTTACGATTGATAATATTATTGTGTTGTGGATGAATACATTAAAAAATAGTTATACACAATTATGTTTTAATATTCTTCACAATTCTTCAATTCTCTTTTCATGATCACTTGTGTTTAATTTTAATTTAGTCGTGAATGTTGCATTTCAATTTGTTAAAAGAAAAAAGATAATTTTTTTTTAAGAAATATTGTGCTTAAACTAAGGGTAAATGTTATTAAAAGAGAAGAAAATGACATGGATAAATTATAACAAGTGTCGCTACTTAATTAGAGCCATGTGGAAGAACAAATTTATTCCTTCTTACAAAGAAACACCAGAACAAAGACTTAATAAAAAATATTTTGATGAAAACAACACTAATAAATATATTTTTAATATGCATAAAATATATAAGTGAACAAATAAAAAAAATACTAACCGACTAAAGGAGTAAGTTACAATAATAAATCTAATCTAAATATACAATAAAGGAATGTATGATCCTAATACCATTGATGATTGATATAATTTTTTAAATAGGAAAATGAAAATTGGTCTTTTACTATTATATTGGGTTTACTGTCTTTTTTTATTTAATTATTTTAATAATATAAATATTTGTATATTCTATTTATGTAAAGTGTTTTGGGGTCGATGAATAAAAAAAATATTATAAAAACTAGCCTCATAATGTGAATATTCTGGGCTTGAACTAAATAACACTCGCAAGTACACCAAAAATATAATATTCAGTATTAATTAATATTTTAATTTTATAGATTTAAAAATATATATTTTAAACAGAAATGCTAATTAGAACCGTTAATCCGTTAATTTCATTTCTCTGCTTGTCCAAATCCACCTCACGTTCCTTATCTTCCACCTTCTCATCGTCGTCGAGCTTCAGATTCCGATGAGAACCTAATTTCAAACCCCAAACAACAAAAAAATGAACACTTTAATCTCACCGGCTTCTTCAAACCGTTACCTTTCGGGTCTCTCTTACCCTTTCTCCTCTTCCTTTCCAAGGTTCCATTCCACTATTTCAACAGTTGCAACCAACTTCTCGTCTCGCTCTCTGGTTCGCGGTACGCTCTCTGCACGTGCCACTTCCGATGAAGTGGAAACACAGATGGTGAGTGAGGAACTTGCAGAGGAGGAGGTGAAAGTGGAAGAACCCAACGCCAATGAGGGAAGCGCCTCCACTTTCTCTGCTCCAATCGACAAAGAGCTTAAAAAGGTTGGTTCAATGTTCCCACACCCCTCGATTGATTATCCTTGAATTAGGTTTTTTGTCAAATTTTGCTTGATTAAGAAATTCACCTGTGGAAAACGTTTCTGTTGTTGCATGTTGCTGAGAGAAACTGAAAGCAATAGATAGATACAATAACTGAGAGAAACGTTTCTGTTGTTGCAATGTTACCCATTATAAGTGTTTAGCGAAGCTACCTGAGATTGTTTTTTGAAAATTTGAGTAGAAGAGGCCTGTTTACTTTTACATTTTCATTTTCTATTTTGTGTATGTGTTTGATTCAAAGAATGGGAGGGCAGACTAGAAAGTACTAGTGTTTCGTGTTTTTTTTTAGAAGGGTAGATAGAAAGATTTTACAAAATATTGAAAATAAATTATAGTTATTTTTGTTATTTTCAATGTTTACTATATGAATTTCCAAATATAGAAAATAAAATAAAAACAAGGTGATAGTTTTGTATTGCAATTACTAAAAAAGGAAATGAAAATGCAAAGTAAACATGCTCTTATTTTAGAAGCATGTGTTTAAAAGTCATATAAAAACAAATTATAACAATAGTGCTTGACTAACTCTGGGTCTAAAGTTGCTGTCATAGTTAGGGTTCTGCAATCTGAATTTTCACTCTTATTAGCTTCCTGCATGTTATGATACCTCTTTTGGAGGAATAGGCTATTCTGCCATGGTTCAACAAGAGTATATTTCCTTCATTATTAAGATTGGTGCTATATTAAATAGTTGCAGTCCAATTTGAATACTACTTTTCAGCTTCATATAGTAACCAGCAAAAGACAAGTTTGAAATATACAGATGTCACTTTGCATGTTTTCTATTGGTTTAGTTTTACATTGAATTACTCTCTAACGGTATTTTAAACTCCAAACTTGGTTCTGTCTGAAGCAAATCATGTGTAGCTTTTGCAGTTAGATAGTAGTAGAACACGTCACCATAATTTTACTTCAAACGTTTAAGAAAATTTTTTCCAAACATTAATCAGTTCACTTCAGACTCAATTTTAACTAAAATTATTTTACGAAATCAAGATCATAAAAGGTCAAGTTTGCAAACAATCGCCTAAACACTGATTTGAAAGTCTGTTATACTCGACAGGTTGCTCAGAAGACTGCTGCTACCTTTGCACCAAGGGCTTCCACAGCTACTAAAAATCCTGCAGTACCCGGAACTGTATTGTACACTGTTTTTGAGGTTCAAGGGTATGCATCAATGTTATTAGGTGGAGCTTTGTCTTTTAATCTCATTTTCCCTTCTGACGAACCTGACATTTGGAGATTAATGGGAATGTGGTCCGTTTGGATGTTTAGTAAGTTTACAACTACCAATTTCCATCTGAACTAAGAGTTAGATGAAAAAAGTGTTTGCTTGTTACTTAATGCCTTATCAGTTTCAACTTTCAACTCTGCAGAAAGTTTGACCTTGTAAAGATAATGTATTTGAAACCAAATGAATATGATGCAAGTTGTTGTTCATTTCCAAATTATTGTGATTCTTTAATTTGTGTGAAGAATTTATGATGAACACAATTCATTATGTTTATGCAGCAATTCCTTCATTGCGAGCTCGAGATTGCTCAAAGAATGAGAAAGAAGCTCTCAATTATCTTTTTCTCCTCATCCCATTGCTCAATGTTGTTATCCCATTCTTTTTGAAGTCATTTGCTGTTGTATGGTCGGCAGATATAGTAGCATTCTTTGGAATGTATGCGTGGAAGGTACTATACTTTCTAGCCATCTAGATTTTCTTTTTAACGTGTTTCATTCAGCTTATTTTAAAGAAATAATCACTTAATTTTATTAAGTCAATGAGAGAGCTTTTCAAAAAGTTAGCATTTGTTTTTCTAAAGAAATAGTTCCCAAACATGCACTTTGCATTATTTCTTGTAGCTTGTTATCTGAAGAATATATCTTGCAGTTTGGATGGCTTCAGAAAACAGAATAGGAACTTGGTGGCTAACTACTACCAGAGCTTGTTCATCTCTCGACTTTTCACACTGAAATCTAGTATAATCGACGCGACAGATGAGATGAAACATTTCGTGGAGCATTTCATAGCCCTGGCCTCAAATCAAGATGAATGAAGGAAACTATATACCATTATTGTATATTTTTTTCCCTCCAACCAAAATGATATAGGTTCTACAAAAGTTTTGCTTTGTTTTGGTTGTGGCCAAGTTGCAGAAACTTGAGATTCTCGAATGTCATCGCAGACCTCCCAAAGATGAAATATAATGTATCACTCAGATTTTCATGGCTGTAACACATTCTTGACAAAAATTAAAATTGAGAAAACAATTTGTTTGTTGTTGATCAATTACATGGGGCAAAACAGTGTTCAAAAAATATCATTCTCGGATGACATTTTGAATATTTGAACCATGCTTAACTTTTGTCACAATTTGGTTAAGATGACTAAGCAATGTGAAAACCTAGGAATAATCAAAAGACAATGCAAAATAATAGAGACGTGAGCTTGCACTTAAATAAGGTGGCAACGGCCTGTTGAAAAAACCGTTCACAACACAGTAGTTGCAATACCTTCGATAATAATGATAAAAAAAAATAAAAAAAAGCTACCAAGCCTAATTACAACAATTCAACTATCGGATTCTGTGTCTTAAAATCATCTAAACAAATAATCATTCTGAAGCTACCTGCGTCATCTAACAATCTAACAAAAACTTAAAAGATAATGTCCAATTGTCCACTAAGAAGGGAAAGGAGACCTACAAAGACACCGACGTCCAAGTTAATGGCTAATTAGTGTTAGAGTAATAATATCAGATTAATTACATACCTTGATATAATGTGTCATATTTATAATGGAGTCATTAAGGTTTGCAGGTTGTATTCGGGGTCTTGTGATCATTGTCTTTGGGTTCAGCCCAATTCTCATAAAAGCTATGACGTCGTTGTCCATCTTGATAATCTACCGAAATAGTTTCGAGATGAATCCATATACCATGTCAGACATGGTATTTATATTGAGATATTATAACAGTACACAGTATGCAATAATTTGCACCGTTTTAGTCACACACGGTTGCTTCTTTTGTGAGCAGGTCAGCAGCATTATTGTTGATCTCACGATCAATAAAAACACAACTCATTATACCATTATTTTTCTAGTAGTTGGAATATGCAGTTGGCACATCTCTTTCTTTAAGGTATTTGTTATACCTCTCAACCTTATTCATTATTATTCCATGTTTTAACGTCACTCCTTCATTGTGGTTTCCCAACTCTAAGTCCCAAAATTCACAACTTAATGTCTCTTTGATGCCTAACCACTAATGAGTTCAATGCATGTCGCATCGAACGCCTGAAAAATAATAAGGGCATGTCCGTGATATTCACTGCACCTCCAACTTTAGAAGTACTTTTCTTCCATTTTTAACTATATACCCTTATGCACAGGCCACATTTTATTTTAGGAAATGTAAGCTTTGTATTCTTGAGAACGGCCTGAGCACTGAATCTCCAACAAAACACAATGAATGAGAGCACGCTATAGCATCCTACCATCACACAACGAATCCCTTGACGGTAAATGGGAGCATGGTATAGTATCCGACCTTTATGCTTTTTTGAGAAGCTACTTTCATCTATTTCTTAGAATAATTAATTAGAGTCATAAAGAGAAGAGGACCATTTGTTATTGTTTAAACATAATTGATGTTAAAGGTAAATAAAAAATTAATTATGATAAAAATTAAAAGTTATTTAGGTTTGTTAACAATAGCTATGTGATATAGGATTTAGGGGTATGAGTTCGTAAGCTTATGAGATGTACGAGAGTTTTAATGAAAGAGAGGAAACCCAAAAATGAGAGACTGAGGCCTAGGAACTATGGGAGAAGAAGAGGGAGAGGTAGTAGTGGCTGGGACTTTTTCTTGTTGAATCCCTTATCTCTCTTAAAAGGTCATATTTATAGGGTTTAGAGACTTTGACACAAATGCACTTTGAGTATATGATTGAAGGGAGCAAACTATTAGAAAGCAAGCAAAGAGTGAGAAACGTCATATAGTTTCAAAGAGCGAATTACACTTCAAGGCAACATGTATATCAAATTATGACATCGTTCTACCGAAGCGACTTAAATTCACTAAGCAAAACTAAGTAATCAAAGATCAATCCAAATTATTCTTAATTAACAATAATTAGATAATAATCTCAAACAAATAGCTAAAATCATTTTTTTAATATTCTCTCTTTTATTACACTTAATTATTTTGAAAAGCAACTCAAAATAACTTCTAAAATACAAAATCTTCATTATTTTAAAAATCACAAACAAACCTTTTAAAAACTTTTAGAATTATATTTTTTTATTAAATTGTTTTTTACAAAATAAGCAAGTATGCACTAGTAATTATTCTTCTTATATCTAAACATAAATAATTTTTAATTTTTTACTATAATCAATTAAAAAATACTAACTACTCTATCTACTTATCTGATGAGTTTTATTCACTTTCATATATTAAATCTTAAGACTAGAGAAATTTGAAGTCCAAACTAGTTTAGAGTGAAACTACTCTACTCATCTTCAAAATAATTTTTTTTATAATATTCTCAATCATTTTTTTAAAATTTAAATAAAAGTATAAAAAAAATTACATGAATAATCAGGCGATTTTTTTTTTCAACTAAAAATATTAGTAGTATGTTTGTTAATATATGTTACGTAGAAAGCATTGTTGATGGGTCTCATCCTCAACCTTACATTACGGGCTATGGTTTCTTTGTACCGAAACAGACCCGCGTCTGATTCTATTATATTCATATATATTTATATATATATATATATTGGTACAACCTTTCTTCTCCTCAGTTTGTTACTCTAATCTCTCCGCATTCCACTCTCTCTAATGAATTTCTTCAAATCCGTTTTCTCAGACGATCCGGACCCTCCTGGATCCGACTCCGACTCAGAACCCGACAATGCGCCACAAATTCAATCGCAAGACGCACCGGACGTCGATTCCTCGCCGTCCGAGCACCAAACCGATCCTGCCGTCGCCGGCGCGTGGAACTTTGGCGGTCTGCTGAAAACCTTGAGTTCTAAATCGGAATCGATCATCGAGACATACCGTCGCGATCTGCAGGAATTTGGCACCGGATTGAAGAAGGAGATAGAGGTTGCACAGGGTTCTCTGGAGACGGTAGGCCACGCCATTGACCAGTTCGGAAACACCGTCGTCAAAGGAACGGCTCAGATTATTTCTCACGGCAAAGACGCCATCCTCGATTATGATCTCGATAACAAGAAGCCTCGCGGCACCGAGAAGAGCTTGAATTCGATGCTTTATAATAGGTTTGATGCTCAGGTTCGTGCTATTCAGGGTGATGTTAGTACTTACACCGAAGTGCCGGAGGATTTCGATGAGTATAACAAGTGGAAATCGGAGTTTTCGTTGGAAGGGAAGAGTGACGAAATGGAAGGGTTTCTCAGAGAGAATGAGGCTATGGAGAGTGTTTACAAAAGGCTTGTTCCCAACACTGTTGATTGTGAAACGTTTTGGTTTAGGTATTACTATAAAGTTTATAAGTTTAAGAAAGCAGAGGATGTGAGAGCTAGGCTTGTGAGAAGAATGTCAAAGGAAGAAGAGGACTTGAGTTGGGATGTTGAAGATGATGATGATGATGGTGATGGTGAAGACCATGTGGGTGAAGTTAAGAGTTTTGGAAAAGAGGGAGATTCTAAGTTGCAAGATGGTGGCATTGAGGCTAATAGTGAGGTGGGAACAAAGAGATTGAATGTGGAAGAAGTGTCTAATTCTGGTGAGAATTGTTCTAAGGTAGAAAAGAGAGACGATTCATTGCAAAATGGGTTAGTTGAGGAATCAAAAGTTGAGAAGAAATCAGAGGTTGTTCAAGAGATTGGTGATGGAAGCAAGGAAACTGTCCACGAAACTGGGAACAGGAATGGTTCTGAGGCAGATTCTGATAAGAAAGTGATAGTGGAAAGCAAGGATGACAATGGAAATGGAAAATCTCACATGGTTGCAATTGGGCACAAGGAGGAGGAGGACTTTGAGTGGGATGAGATTGAGGATCTAAGTAGTATTGATGAAAAGAAGGCGGCGTCTCGGAGTGGTAGTCCGAGCAAAGTTGATTTGAGGAAGCGCCTCAATGCAGCTGAGGATGATGAAGATTTAAGTTGGGACATTGAAGATGATGATGAGCCTGGTAAGGCCTGAGATATGTAATGCACTTTCATGAGATATGACATATACATGTAAGTGTGATTGGTAGGATAATCTAGCATTTTCTTTTTGTTTCTACGTTTGTATAAATTTCTTAGAAGTGTCAAAAGTGTCATTGTTTTACACCTCAAATGTATGGAAGGCAACTATTTTTATAGGCAAATAATCTGAATATCTGATATCTTTTCTTTGATACACTTCATAATATGGCCACTACAATGCAAACAGATCTTTTATGGGTGACCAGTAAATCCTTTCATTTTGAATCAACTGGATGTAGCTCCTTCAAGCAGGAAATTGTCCTTCAACTAACTGTTCCATTTAGTACCATTTTTCTCTGAAGTGTGTTCTTTAACAAATGACATGTAGCTATGCTTCTCATTGCATCAAATAATAGAAAATTAACCAGTGACATATATTTGATGTATGTAGATGTGCATATTTGAGTGAATAATCAAATTGTTGCTTGAGATTATAAGCATTAATCACTCTAGTCCCTGATTTTATCAAAATTAATTTTTGATCCCTAACTTAATAAAATGTCATTCAATTTAGTCCTCTCTGAATTAAAGTGACAGATTTTTTTTATAAAGTCAACGACTTTTATGACTGATATTTATATAGCCAATGAATATTGTAATTGATTTTACAAAGTCAAGGACTAAACATTAATTTCGATAAAGTCATGAACTAAAGTGACTAATGACTAATGCTTACTATCTCGGGAACTATTTCAATATTAACTCATGCATATTTGGTAGTGTAAGTACATTTGCTCCAAAAATATATAAATCCTCGCAGAATTCAGAAATTTGATTCATTGATCCCGAGTAAAAAATCATAGAATGCAAAGTCATATGAAATGACCAGGATCAGAGAGTGCAGCAAAATAAACCTGCACTCTAGAAGCATCAGAGCAATCCCTTTTTTCAAAATCAAAATATTCCACAACAAATATTGATCCCAGCAAAGGATAATGGCAGATTAAGCAGATGATCATAAGTCATAACCATGCACCTTATGTGATAATTTGATTTGTCTAAAATGAAAATATAATTGACCAATATTCATACAGAATTCTAACTTCTGGTATAATAAATAAAAATTATAATTCACATGCCCTTAAGCTGATTGTAACCACCAATAAATTGTGAACACTACATTCTAAGTTATCTTCTTTTTTTCTTTTGTTTTTTTTGGACTGAGATTCTTAAGTTATCTATCAGAAAGGAATTAAAAGGGAAAAGGTTTTAAAAAATGAATGAAACAAACTATTGCAGCAGCACCAGGGCCCATTTGTACAACAAAGTAAATTCTCCAGAATTCAGAGCAAACAGCTGAGGATGTAGTAACTTTTCATGATTCTGATTTTCTTTAAGCTCAAGACTGCTCCGAGACTAAGATCATACCTATCCTTCAACAGAAATGCTGGGTTCGGAAGAGGACCCTCCCTTGTTTGATTCAGCTGGGGAAGGTAATTCCGTAACCCGTCCTCTCTGGGCGCGTGGTGGAAGATGCCTTGCATGTTTTCTAGATGGCCCCTTATGCGGCAAGAAAACGCCAGTCCCCCTGCCATGAGAAACCCTACCAGGGTTCACTGGCATCGGCTGCACAGGTGGTAGCATGACCATTGGAGGAGCACTGAGTACCCCCCATTGGGGCATCATATCCATAGCCTCATAGCCACATAGAGCACCATTTGGCAAAGGATATGGGCTAGCAATGCCGGGTTGCCAAAGGGTCATCGCAGTTGCCATGGTAGGAGCTTGTGATTGGTATTGATTGGAGTCCGGCCTCACTCTGAAGAAGGTGATGCTCACCCTCCTGTTAGGGGATGGACACATCACGTGCCTCGCCATGTCAGCACTGTTTCCTCTCATCACTAGAAGAGACCTGCAAGGTTTTTCCATCATCAGGATTGTACAACACTACAATTTTTGGGAGCAAAAGTAAACAATTGAAGAAATGTAAAATATATTATTAATAACTAGTTTCAGTTGAGTGCTAGAAATGGAAAAAGCTTTCCAGGATCAGAGCGGAGACTTCTAATATGTTCACATACTGAAAAAATGAAACTAGGTGTTGTTACTTCTGCAATGCAATCTAGCTACTGATATTTCCTAGACAGAGGAAACAATCCTGTTTTGTCCACCATAGGATACCCAAGTTTCTATATTTCTCAAAAAAAAAAAAAAAAAACGGGCAGGGAATCTATCTAACAAGTAATATGGGCATTATATGAAAGAATAGTTTATGACTTTCATGTTATTCTAAAAGCTTGCGTTGTTGCATCTCACATTATTCATTTACATGCTTCCAGTAGATGTTAAAGGTATCCAGTAATTTTACTATAATCTTAAAATTAATTAGGACGATGAAGACAGCCAAGAGTAAAAGTTGTTCAATGCATACCCCTTTTTCAGTGAGAGCATGAGTGGCCCCTTGTAGTTCCCATCATAATCACTCTGAAGGATACGCCCAAAAGCCATAGTTGATTCAGAGAGAAAAAGGGTGGATAGAGGTTGTTCCAAATGCGGTGGCTTCTGAAATGGCTGAGAATATTCCCCCTGCAAATTTTTAAATAAAATAAAATTAGAGACATTGCTAAATGGTTAAATCCATTTTGCAGACCTATCTGAGATTTTGACCAGTACAGTGTAAAGAATAAAGTAATCAGGAAAACATGAAATACTTACCTCTTCAAAAAAGTTGATGATACAACCGTTTGGTTTTTTATACTCTGGAAGTAATTGCCATTGAATAAGGTGATCAATGACACCATTGAGAAATGCAGGAATGGGCTCTATATTGCCTGCAAAGTAAAATGAAAAAACCAAGTTCAGTTTCATACTATAAAGAGCAAATTTTTATTATGTCTGGGAATAGAAAAAACAAAGTACAGTTTGGTTAAGATAAAGAAAGACAATCAAGTTATCAAATCTTTTAATAGTTTCTTCTTACTTTTAGCATCTTCCTGCATCTGTGCAAATATTGGAACACCTAGCTGAATCAGCTCTCTCTTGTTTCCCTTCATCTCTTTGTTGAACAGTATAAAAGTTTCACCTACATTCATTCAAAAAGACTAAGTTACAATGTTGAAGACTATAGACAGCAGGACAGGTTGCTTTAGCCATCATTTGTGTCTAAACCTTTATGATAGGCGAAAGTGTGAAACAAATACAATGAAGAATATGGTCACAAAGGTATCAAGAAAGATAATAGTTTAATTTCCAGAACCCTTGATTAATTATTAAGGATAATATAGAGCCTTATATTGCATGGACTATATTGATTTATTAAATTAATTGAAAGATATTTGCTGTCAAATGCCATAAAACCTACAAAATTCGTTATTGGACCCAAAATTAAACTTCAGTTACCAAATATATAGTGTTGATGTTTCATCTATGATGGCAGATGACCAAGACAATTTAAATTGAAAATCAAGGAATTAGCATGAACTATGAAGCAAAGAAATTAAACATGGGAATGCCGTGTAAGAATCATCTCCATTCACAGTAATTTTTCACTGAGAGAGAAAGAAATAATGTGTTACAAGCACATTGTTAGCACATTATTTCTCTCTCTTAATGGAAATTTTCAATACTAAATAGAAAAGGATTGCAAAAGAGTTAACGATGATTTACTAGAAAGTTCCCCATTCTGTCCAGCAGCATGGATCTCATTCACAAATTCAGTCAGCTTGCAGATTTCGGATTCAGTAAAAATGTCCTCATACAACTTCAATCCTTTCACAACATTCACCTGCAAATCACAAATTCACAATCATATATCAATCAGCAATTCCAACCTGCTTCTTATTATAATTTTATTGATACCTACTCTATGAATCCTTTCTTCTGTATTAAAAAGAATGTATTGAGTTTGTGAACGAAAGAACTTACCATGTGACCCTTCACAGACTCCTTTGCTGTGAACCCTTTTGTCAGCTTTATCTGTGAAGACCGTCCTTCACATTCTTCATGATTGGTACATATGTTGCTGTTCATCAAACTGGGTTGCATTTCTTGAGATCCTGTGCACAAAACCAATTAAAATTCATGCAAATTTAACACTCAGCAAAAGAGGGAGAATGGATTGACTTATATCACATTAAAATCCAGCACATTTCCATCCTAAGCACATGTTTAGTTGACAGCAATGTTTTGCTCTTAAATCATTAATACATTTCATACCTTCTATGTAGCTAATGCCTAATTTTAGTTCAAAGAATTTTATTATTCAACTTTGTTTGGAAACACAGTTTAATTTATACAATAAGTCATCATTAAATGAGAGCTTATTTTATAGATAGGTGAAAATTACTCAAATAAATTTAAAACATCTTATCCTGATGCACTTCTCTTAAAAGCTTATGAAAACAAATTAAAAATAACTTATAGGCCCTTATAAGTTGTTTCAGCACAAGCTGTTTATAACCTCTACAAAACACCAAAAAATGAACTCGCAATTTCAAGGTTAGTTTAGCTGTAAACCTCTGGTTATAGTTTTCAACAAGGGTTAGCAATAAAGGAAGATGGATCCCCAAGCATTGTCAATAATTAACATTAACATGAATAAGATTGTTCAAATAAAATTCCAGCATTAAAACTTGTTTTTGCTATGCTATTGTTGAGAAAATCTTGCATTTGCCGTCTACCAACAATGTTACTATGCATTAGTCCACTACCAGCATTGCCAATACCAATGTCCCCACATAAATTCCAGTTAATAGTGACAAAATGAACAGGCCATTGTAACAAACAAAAGCAAGCTGTAAGCCTAACACATGCCCCCCATATAAATGGTATAAAATGCAACCGGCTGCTCAGAAACATTTTGTTTCTATTTTTTTTTTCTTATAATAATACCAAATGAACTTAAAAAATTACTCACATTAATAAAATTGGACCTACAAATTTAGTTAAACATGAATTATTTAATCAATCAATAATAAAGTAATAATTACTATACTCTAGTATTAGTTAACCATGAAATATAAGAATAAAATGAATAAAAGTTCATTTAATAATTAATTACAATAAAATATAAGTGAATACACTTAAAAATGAACTAGCAGAGTAGTAGTACTACTGTTAGATTTGTGATTATAAAAATTAATTAATTTCATGGTTTAAAGTTTAAACTCGTTCATTGGATCCTTCACCCATTAAGATTTGAAGGAAGAGCAGGAGAGAGTTGACCCGCCAGTCAAGTCGGACAGGAGAAAACTGTACACTAAACAGAGTATTTTGTTCATGGGGAATAGTAACACCCAATGTGACCAAACAACCCACCCCCCACCAATTCAGACCCGAACCGCACGTGGTACGGAACCATTAGATGGAAGCAGTCACGTGACGTCAACAACATGCAAACGGCTCCGATCCTTCCGCCGCCCTGTAATAAAATCATTGCACGCATCTCTATATGTCTCCTCCCTCAACGTTGTGCTATTCGCCTCGTTCCTCCCAACCAACCGTACCACCAAATAGTCAAATCAATCCAAACCTTCCTTAATGGAGTACTACTACGAGTATTACTAAAAGAGTAACGTTTAACGTTTTTATTAAATCTTCTTACAAATTTTTTTATTCACTTAAATTTAATAAATATTACAGTATATATTTTTTAAAAAATAAATACTTAAAAAAAGATAAAAAAGAGTACATGTCAAAATCACGTAGACAAGAGAATTTATAAAATAATTTAATAAGAAGATTTAATATTTTTTTATTAAAACAATCTATTGAAGACTTAATTTTTATCAGATGCATGTAAAAGAAATGTTTAATATAAAAAAAATTTATTAAAAATTATCTTTAATTTAAGAAATCATTGTTAATTTTTTTCGTACAAAAGTAGTACAACAAATAATTAAATTCTGTATTTACACACATCTTTCTGCGCTCACCAACTAAACTACGACAATGAAAATAACCATTATTAATATAAAACTTACTTCAATAAAAAAAATAAAGTAATTTAAATTAAGAGTCTTGATATAAGGGCACTTGTTAAGGCTAATAAAAATAGAAAAATAATCATAAGAGCACGTTGTTTCGTCTCTCGGGAATACAAAAAATTACACATTCTAATATATTTTTATTACACTTGAGTTCTTAATAGTATCTTTAGGGCACTAAATATCATTTGTCTTAAATTAATTTTTAAACAATAAAAATTCTTAATATAATTTTTTTATATAAATTACACTTCATATAGTAATATAGTACTATTAAATATTTTTAATAAAATGGTATTTTAATTTGCTAGACATAGATCAAACAATCATGATTTTAAGTTCTTCATAGATACTATGCAATTAGAAGCTAAATACATAGAATAATGGTCCTTCTCATATAAAAGGTTGAACTACACTGTTAACTATAAGGCATCATCAATGCACAATTTTAGAACGTTTGAATACATGTTTCAACATTTTCGCTTAGGGAACGGATATTATTATTCTTTTAGTTAATATTATCACTCCTTTAATATACATATACATATAAGTATGAAATACTTTTTATAATAACAAAAAAAATTACTTAAAACTTATTGAAATAAACTTTTAAACTTTAATTCACTTCTTTATTTAAAATCACTTTATATCCAAACAAAAATTAATTATATACATAATTAATTTTCGAAAAATCTAATTTTTACACTTAAACAGACTAATTCAAACTCACCCTTAGACTTTTAACTTTTCTTTTCAAACGCTTTTAGTCTCGTGATTATGTAATGTTCAATTTTAGTCATTAAATTTTAACCGATTATGTTGATAAGTAATTAAAGAGCCGGTATAATTTATTAAGATTTAAAAACATGAAGAGATTACGGATAATTAAATATTACATAAACTTAAGAATTAAATATTAAAAAATTAAGGACTGAAATTACAAATCAATAGTAATCATAATTAAAGAACAAAAAGGTAAAACAAAATTAATATATATATATATATATATATGAACAAAAAGAATTGATTGATGTGCGATTTATGTCCTTCAATTTATTTTTTTTTCAAATTCTTTTTGTTCTTATGTTTTTGCAAGGTTTAATTTTAGTTCTCAATTCTAACCTAGTACTAACGCATAACCATGACTTTTTCTCCGGCGTATTTTGTTGCAATCTCGTTAAAAGCCGTTAAAATTTGAAATAACCACAAAAAGAATAAATAAAATTAAATATTATAAAAATATAAAAACAGAAAACTGCAAAAAAAAAATGGAATAATCAAATAACCACCTAACTAAAAGACAAAAAAAAAAAAAGGTAATAAAATCTGTATAAAATAAAATTAATACGAACTTTAGTACCATCGCTGTTTACACGAAAACAAGAGTTAAAAAATGATTTTAAAAATAAACAAACCTACTTGTGATGGTTTGCTTTGCCTAAAAAATAAATGGAAATTAATGAATCAAAAGGTTCAACGACGTCTGCGGTCTACCATTGCGCAACAGAAATTTGACTTCAATGAACAAACAATTTGGAAAACTAATTTTCATGCAAAATATCGGTTTGTTCGATTTTTTTTTTTGCGAAAACTCGATTACGGAAAAATATTTTAAAAAAAAATATAATTAAATTGCTCCTTCAAAGAAACTAACAGAAAATGGCTTTTTAGCCCCTTTCTGTATCAAAAAAAAAAGAAACTAACTGAAAATTAAATCATTTGATTAAAATGAAAGAGGAAAAATTACTAGTATGTAAAAGAAATTATTGAATAATCTGAAAAATCATTGAGTCGTTAATATACCATTCAATTCCCCAGGAAAAGGAAGGAAAAAGAGAGAGAAAAGAAGGGAATCGATTCCCAACTTTCAAGTAAAATACTCCGATCACAGATTAAAAATATCAGAGAAAATTGAAGCTGAATCGTAATATAAATAATAAATAATTTAAAAAAATAAATTAAAAGATCACTGTACAATTGATTAGTGATTACCTGAATCAGTGATCTCACTTTCCGGCGAATCATACTCCGCCGCAGCTTCATCACCGTCGTTTTCAACACTCTCCGCCACTTGCTTCTCCATTTCCCCTTTCCCCTCGAAATTCTCTGTTCTCGTGCCTTCTTCAGGCTCCGTTAGCTTCTCGGTGACCTTGCTAAGCTCGTAGGTGACCTCAGCAATGGAGTAAAACTTCTGCATATGGATGAAGGGGATCCAGGCGATTCGACGGTGGTGGATGGCGGTGAAGACGTCGTCGTAGTCAAAGGACGCAGCGGCGATGTGCGCGAGGTGAGCGCAGAGGGCGTCAATGATGGCGTTCGCGGCCGCAAACTCGCCGCGGTACCAGCCGAACAAGGCGTCAATGGCGGCGGAGTCAGAGAGAAGCACGGGAGGCGCCGCTTGCCGTGGCACCATTTTTGGTTGATCGGTCCGCGATGCAGGGACAGCCGCCATGGGCAGAGGAAGCTGGTTCGGTGGTGTTAGGTGGAGGCAAATTTTGAGAGATACAGAAAAAAGAGAGAGAGAGAGGTTTGTGGCTATGGGTTTTTGGTGGTTTCAGAATTATGTCACATGCAGCATATGAGAGGCAGGGGAGAAGAAAGTTGAGACGAGAGAGAGAGGGGTTTAGCAAGTTGTGGGACTTAATTTATGCTTTTTTCTTTAACCTCAATTTTATACCCAACTTTTAATTCCAATCGAGTCAGTAAAATTATTATAAACGATACAGACCAGGTAAAATTATTATAAATGATAAAATTAAAGGCGTATTATCAAATTGAAATTAAATAATTATATTTATTATTATATGAGTGAAAATAAAATGATCCAACTAAAAATTAACTTAAAAACAATTTTAATCTGATAAATTAAGTTGAGGATAAGTTAAAAATTCAACTTGTTAAATATATTAACAGAACTTAAATTATTCGTGATTAATTCAGTTTGTTAAAAAAAGGATTTTCATTGATAGATGCAAGTTAATATTAAAGTAAAAAATTTAAAATTAATGTATATCAATACTTAATTAAATGGGCTCAACAAGTAGTTTGAATTTTTCATGGGTAAAAAGATTACTTTCACCATTTTATAGCTTGTTTGTTTATGTGTTTGCACTACTTGCAAATTCAGTTTTAATAACTGAGCATAATTCTCTTACTATTAAAAGTGCATGGGATTTTGAATTACTACAATTTACCTTATGCTTTTAGCAACCATACAGGTTATTAGTCATTAAAATATTGAAATTATTATTATTTTAGTTGTAATAGAAAATTAATTTAGTGATATTTTTAATTTATCGACAATTTAAATAGTAATAATATTTTATAGCTATTTGACAACTACTTCGTGTGAGCTTAGCTTTCAGGAGAGAATTTATTTCTACTTTCAACCGTAAATATCTTTGAAAGAGACCCAAAACTAATGACAAAAGAACATTACAAATATATCTTTCAAATTAATCCTTAAATATAGTAAATGGATATAACTATTTAATATGTAAGAAGAGTATTGTTTAGTAGATAGCTGAAGATTAATCTATTCGAGACGTATAAATTATCGAAATAATTTTTACTTTTCTAATAAATACTACTCCATATATGCGATTAGTAGGCAAATCTTACTTAACATGTAAACATGGTTAAGGGAATAATAATCACTTTAATATTGACCAAGCAAATAGAAAAAAAAAATTACGGATAAAGAAAACTTTGATTATATCATAAATGTAAAAGTCATTAAACGCATTTTTAAGTTAGTAAATAAATACATTTAATACCTAATACTAGTCCAATAAAAATATTATATAAATATATATTTTTGTATAAGATAAATATACGGGATACTTTAAATTAATTTTAAGGAAAATTTGTTAATGTTTAGATATGGTTCATAATCCAAGTGAATCAACACTAATTCTAATTTTTTAACACTTACGGATATTAGTGCGTAGAGAGTAAGATCCAAGTAGACCATCCCACTGTCATCTTTGTACAAATTAACTTTCATGTTAAGATATTTTAAACCGGAAAGGTATACAAAATAAGAAAATGCATAGTTTAATTTTGATTAAAATAATTATTTTACTATCTCCCTTATTTAAAAAGCAAAAGAAAAAAGTATTGAATATTTATTATTTTTAAGATATTATATAAATCTTTTTGTTTGTTACTTTTTGAGTTAATTATCAATTTAATCCTCTAAAAATGATCTTATCACCAATTTAGTGCTCCAAAGAATTTTGTCACCAAATTAGTCCTCTAAATATCATCTTTGTCACCAATTTAGTCTATCAAAGAACTTTGTCACCAAATTAATCCTCCAAAGATGTGCAAGCATACCAAATTAGTCCTTCAAAGATTTAAATATATCAAATTGGTCCATGATGGAGAACTAATTTGAGGACTAATTTGGTAGACTTTTAAGTTTTTGGAGGACTAATTTGGTGATAAAGTTTTTGGAGGATCAAATTGGTGACAAGATAATCTTTCAAGAACTAATTTGGTGGCAAAATTCTTTAAAGGACCAAATTTGTGGCATAATAATCTTTGAAGAACCAAATTGATAGTTAACTCTTACTTTTTAAATGAAATATTATGAATTTTAATTAAAATATATAACATGATGGTAACCAAATATTGAGAGACACAGAGTGAGAAACTGAGAAAAAGAAAGAGAGATAGGTTTGTGGCTATGGGTTTTTGGTTTCAGAATTACTATGTCACATGCAGCATATGAGAGGCAGGGGAGAATAAAGTTGAGACTAGAGAGAGAGGGGTTTAGGAAGATGTGGGATTTAATTTATGTTTTTTTTTTGTGTTTTCTTTAATCCGAATTTCATATCCGAACATCTAGTTCTGATTGAGTCGGGTAAAATTATCATAAACGATACAAACATGGTGAAATTACTATAAATGACAAAATTAAACTCGTATTACCAAATATAAATGTAATTGCTTTATCAACTTTATATAATTGGAAATGAAATGATTCAATTAGAAAATAGCTTGAAATCAACTTTAATTTAATGAAGCATTCATTAAGTTGGTCGGATGGATGGGTGAAAAATATTACTTTGAGTAGCAAGTTTTCAGTTCGAACCTTGTGAACGCACTTTAGCCTAAAAAAACTTTAATTTGATGAACTAAGTTGAGGTTGAGTTAAAAATTGAGCTTGTTAATTTTTATTTTTTTTTATAGGCAAAACAAATATATTGAAGAGAGTACAAAGAGTACTCAAAATCCATCAAGAGAGAGAAAAAGGAACAGAAATACAGACAGAGCTTACTCAAAAGCCATGCAGACAACACACAAGCAAAGAAGGAAAAAGAAAGACAACAACATTACAAACAAAGAAGGAGCAAACAAGATCTTAAGTTACAAAGTCAATCATGAAAAGAAAAAGGCTCACCCTAATGCATACCTGACACCCATTTCCAAGACCTGAGAATAACGCTATTAAGAAGCTCTTTTTCATCCAACATATGATTATTAAATATAAGCCCATTTTTATGCAACCAAATAGACCAAATAACACACACCCAAATCTGCAAAAAGCATTTAGAAGAGGGCTTATTATGCGCAGCACCAATCCAAGCCAACAAATGCTCTTCCAAGTTAGCAGGCATGACCCAAACAAAACCTAGCCAGCGCGCGACAGAATACCATAGGTTCCGCGAGATGTTACAAAGAAGAAAAAGATGAGAAGGGTTCTCTATATGATGCAAACGAAAACAACAAGCCACCGAATCAATAGCAACACCTCGGAGAGATAAAAGAGACCTACAGGGGATAGCATTTAATAGCAGCTGCCAAGAAAAAACAACACATTGAGAGTTGAACAAGTAGTTTGTACATTTTAAATTGATTGAGTTTAAGCTAAAAAAAGTTGGTATCAAACTTGAGTTGAGTTTAGAGTTTTTTTCTTTTTTTTCTTAGGCAAATGATATTTGGTGCCCTAAGGGTACTGTTTAAGAGTCTAAATGTAGTAAAAAGATATTGGAATGTGTAGTTTTTTATATTCCCAAGAGACGGAATAATGTGCTCTTGTGATTATTTTTCTATTTCTAGTAACTTTATCTAGTGTCCTTAGGACACTATATATCAAGACCCTTTTTCTTATTAAGCTGAACCCTATTAAATTCAAGTGATCAATTTAACTCACTTTCAACCTACTAACCACTCCAATTTGAAACATTTATTATGTTAAAGAAAGTCTAGCATTCTCAATATATTTGAGTGTTAAGTATATGGATCTTTGTTATGTGTTGTGTGTCCATGCCTAAAACTTAACTTTTCTTTTTCCTCTAACGTTACATATCATACTCATTTTATTTTGTCCAAATATTGACAAAGAAAATCTCATTTAATTGGTTGTAGGGTTGGATTTGAGTTTTCTCAGGGTAGATTCAGCTATATAGATATCTGCCTATTTCTCAAATATGTCTCATTAATGATTAAGTTATAAAAATAGTTAAATTATAAAATACTACATATAAGTAAAATGTGATTTCAATCTTCTTAAAATGCATGTGTTATTAATGTAGTCCTTAAAAGAATTTTTCATAGGAAAATAGATTACTTTCACCATTTTATAGTTTGTTTGTTTAATTGTTTGCACTACTTGCAAATTCAGTTTTAATAACTCAGCATAATTCTCTTACTATTAAAAGTACATGGGATTTTAAATAAAAAAAAAGTACGTATGATTTTTCATTACTACATTTTACCTTATGCTTTTAGCAACAATATTAGTCATCAAAATATTGAAAATAGGCTAAATTACACTTTTGGTATCCAAATTATAGGGGTCGCTTCAATTTAGTACTCAAACTTTTTTTTGGTTTAAAACGATACCCCAACTCTCTTGAATGGTTCACGTTTATACTCGACGTTAATAAACCGTTATATTTTAACGGTGGAAGCTTAACAACGTTAAACTTATACACGTGTCACGTTTTGAGTGGTCAATTAATAATTAATAATATTAATAATTTATAATAATAATATTTTTTAATTAAAATAGTTTTTATATTAAAAATGAAAAAAAAATCATTTTCTTTCTTCTCTGGTTCTACGTTCTGTTCTTGTTCTTCCATCTTCTATCTTCCTCCTCCTCCTCCTCTTCCTGCTTCTTCTTCCATCTTCTTTCTTCTTCTTTCATCTTCATTCTTCCTTTTTGTAAGTTTGCAACTCCAAATTAAGAGATGAGTTTTTTTTTTCAGTTTCCTTTCCTTCCCTAAACTCAGAATCAAAGTCCAGAACATTTTCATTTCTATTTTCCTTTTCCTTTGTTTTCCACATTTCCCTTCCATTATGATTTTGAAACTTAGGGATTAGGGCTCTAAAATTGAAGATAAACAACTAATTTGGGATTAGGGTTCTAAATTTTTTCTTTATCTTTGTTGTTGCAAGGTTGATTTTGCAATTTCACTAGGATTATTTGGTTTCCTTTCGTCGATTTCGTTAATATTCTATGTTTTAATTTTCATTTTGATTTTGCGTTTGAAGAAGAAGGAAAACGAACGCATAATAAAAAGAACGCAAAAGAAGAAGAACACAGGAAGAAGAAGAAGAACGCAGCAGCAGAAGAACGCAATAGCAGCAGAAGAATACAGAAGAAGATGAAGAAGAAAAAGAACGAAGAAGAAGATTCTTTTTTTTTCATTTTTAAATATAAAAAATGTTTTAATTAAAAAATATTATTATTATTAATAATATTATTGATGAACCACTCAAAACGTGATACGTGTACAAATTTAACGCCGTTAAGCTTCCACCGTTAAAATATAACGGTTTATTAACGCCGAGGATAAACATGAACTGTTTAAGAGAGTTGGGGTATCAATTTGAACCAAAAAAAAGTTTGGGTACTAAATTGCACTTACCCCTATAGTGTGGATACCAAAAGTGTAATTTAGCCTTGAAAATATTATTATTTTAGTTGTAAGAGAAAATTAATTGAGTGATGTTTTTAATTTATCAACAACTTAAATCATTACAAAAATGTGACAAAATAGTCACGTAAATTTAGTGACGGCCCAAAACCTCCCCTAATTAGCGACGATATTTGGTGATTAGCAACGGTCAAACAAATGTTTTAACCCTTTTTTAACATTTTAGTGTTTACTGACGGTCCTAGCCGTCGTTATCTCAAACTCATTAGGATCCATTTTATTTTTTAACTTAACTGACCATTTGTGACGGTTGTTGCCATCGCTATTTTGCAACAGTCATGGTGGTCACTAACCGCCCATTTTTTTTTAGAAAAATTTCCCTTTATGACAGACCTTGTCGTCGCTATTTTGAGACGGTCAAGACCGTCGCTAATACCCATTTTTCTAAAAAAAATTGGTCCATTTGCGACAGACCTTGCCGTCACTATTTTACGATGGTCAAGACCGTCGCTAACGCTCCTATTATTTTTAAAGACCGGGATGATAAATACCGTCGCCATAGGGGGCTGCTATGCGAATTTAAAAAGGGAGAGCAACCTTATCTCTCCAAACCATTTCTTCACCACAAACACATTTCTTCTCCAAACCAATTTCTTCTTCAAACTCATTTCTTCCTCCATGTCCAAATCTTCCAACTTCAATTCCAAACTTATTTCTTTCAAATCCTCACTCCATTTCTTTTAACCTCTCCACTACAAATCCTATCTCTCTCCACCACAAATTCTCTCTCTCTCCACCTCAAACCACCAACTTATTTAAGTAAGTTATTGTTCATTTTTAAAGTTTGATTGGTTAATTTAATTTCATTTGAATTTAAGAATTTAATAATTACAATGTGTATATGTGATTGACTTAGAAATTGTAAAAGTAATAGTAATATATTAGAAATTGCAAAATAAGTAGAGAAGTATTATTAGAAATTGTGAAAATATAGTAGTAGTAATAGAAATTGCAAAAATAGAGTAGTAGTATTAGAAATTGCAATTGCAATGTATGTGTGTGAAATTGAAATTGTTAAATCGGATTGGAATTTTTATGTGATTGTGAAATTGCATTTACTTTGAGATTGTGAAAGTATATATAGAAATTGAAATTGAAATTGAAATTACAATTGCAAAACTAGAGTAGTAGTGTTAGAAATTTAAATTGTAATGTGTATGTGAAATTGCAAAATAAAGAGAATAGTCTTATTACATAATGCAAAAATAGTGTACTAATAGAAATTTCAAAAGTAGGATAGTAGTATTAGAAATTAGATTTACTTTGAAATTGCATTTCTTATCAATTACTAACAAGACAAAAATAAAATGAATTTTATAATCTAAAAAGAGTATTTTTCATTAGTAGAAGAAGAAACAAATATAGCAAGAGAAATGAGTTCATTAAATATGTAATCTTTAGTTGAATTATTGATAGTAGAAGTTGGAAATATTGTTCTAATCATAATCTTTTGTGCTCTTATTTTATACTTCCATGTTTTGGTATAATTTTTAAGATTGTACTACAAATTAAGGTGAGGATCAAATTGATGAATGAAACAATTCAATTTGTATAGAAATATGCACATGACAGTGGGTGATGGTTGTCCCAATTAGTCCAACTGAAAGTAACAATTCAATTTTTATGATTCACAATGTTGATACAGTTCTCTTTTTTGTTTGAAGGTTGCGTAATGTATTTAAATATTGTTTGCAGCTTAGGATTTTTGGTTTTAGAGTTTGAGGTAAGTATCTACTAACCTAACTTGTAATTAATGTTGAACTCATCAACATATTGGAATTTAACTATATATTTGTTCTGTATTGAATTTGTGGATTGTGGAATGCTATAATTTATGGATTTTGATTTGTTGGTTTATGAATTTCTGATTTTTGAATTTTGGAAAATGTTTATGTATTAGGGGATATGCTGCCAAAATTTTTTTTTATCTTGTACTTATTATAGAACATGGATAGTATGTGATTGTGAAATTATGAAATTGCATGCAAAAATAGAGTAGCTTTACTAGAAAATACAAAAATAATTTAGTAGTGTTAGAAGTAGAAATTGAAATTGCAATGTATATGTTAAATTGCAAAAGTAGAGCATGTATTGATGCACTTTTGAGTATAGTTGAAGTATATATAAATGAATTCTAGAATTGTGTAGTATGTTTCAATTAGAATTGAGTATGTTAGATTGATTTTAATTTTGTGTTGTAGTTTGTGTTCACTTTTTTACTAAGAGGTTGTGAATTGCATTTGAAAATTGATTCGAGCTTACGGGTTTCGCTTTGGAGTTTGGGGTAGTTATTTGACTAACCTAACTTGTAATTAATGTTAAACTTAGCAGCATATAGATATAATTAAATATAATGCATGTAATTGTTGTTTGTTAGTGGAGACTGGAGAGCAGAGTTCAATAAGTTTCTAGTTGTGTGTTGTTAGGTATATACACTTTCGGTCGTGTCCCACACTTTGAGATAGCAATATAAGCAGTATGTATTACCCTTTTTATTATGTGTATTACATTATATATAATTAATAAGTTTACCTTAATGATAATATTTTTTATTATTATACGTATAGTCTGACAATCTTAGCAAACCAGTGCCTATTGACCATCTCTTTCTTGCCACGCATCAGAAAGTTGATAGAGTTTGGGTTGATAAACGTTCCCAGGATATTTAAAGTTTAAGTTTTTCAATTGATTTAAAATTATAAAAGTATATTACCATAAATTATGTTATATTTCTTTCAAGATGCAATTTAATGTCATTCTAGTTCAATTGAAAAATTAGTACTAATGCGTTAATTGCATTCCTTACCAATGTATCCTTATTTAAAAAACTTTCTTAACTAATACATTAAGAGCTTTGTTATATCATTAAATTTATCCTCATACATATCTTTCTTCTAATTTATATAGTAAATATAAAATGAAAAAGTAAATACATTTTGTGCCTTTAAACTATGAAAAGCAATTAATGTATATTTTTTTAGTAAGAGAATTCGTAAAAATATTTAGTATAAGAATTTAGAATTATTTATATATTAATTATATTTTATTATCACTTTAAGGATACGAGGAATAGACATTTTTAAAAAAATAAATACTTTTTAAATTTTATAAGAAAATTTATATATAAAGAAACATACATAATTTTTGTAGAGGAAGAGAAATATTATATTTTTCTTGAGCAAATATGTAATGGCAATGAGCCAATGATGTCATTAAGCAATTTTGAAGCGGTTGAGGTTGAATTTCAAAACAGAAGAAATGGCGGAATAAATAAAGTACCCAAAGGCAATAGTGTGGGACCCTTTAATTTCCGTTTGGCAAATTAGAGGCATTGTGTCCATTGAACTCCACCACCAAGGAGCAGTAATAAGTGTGTGTGAGGTACTGTTGATGGGCCCCACTGGGAGAGCCTCTATTGTTGGTTGCCACTTCGTACGCGAGGAGACCCGAGGTGGGTCCCACAAACGCAAGGTCACAACTCAAAATTCGCAAGGCATAACCATAACTGCATCTGGTTTAACCTAACTAGGTTCATAAACATATTAAGTTCGCATGTTTTAAGAATCTATAAAAAGATACTTTTTCAGTCTCAATATCTAAGATTTTCTAAAAAGTTTTTGTTTGTCTATTTTATAAGGTTCTTTGAGAATTTTTATGTACATTTAATTTTTTTTTATCATTATATCATTGTTAATCAACTAATTTTGATGAACATTAATTAATTAAGAGAGAGTGAAGTGATAAAAAGATATTAAAAGGGTAAATTTGAAAACTAATACTTTTTGTTAGACAAATTTAATGCATTTAACTAAATTAACCACTTTTCTTAATTCTCGCAATATTAGTCTAAGAGGTCTTACATTTTAAGACGGAAGGAATATTTTATAAGAAGGTCTCAAAATTGATTTGGATGACAAGCATTTTTAAAAAAGAGATTTACTCATATTGTTTTATCTTTTAGAATTATAAAATTTTTCATTAATAATCTTTTCTATTAAAATAAGGCCTAACATTTATAACTATCCCATTTAGGGCACTACTGTTGTTGAGGTGAATAAGTGGTTGTACTATTGTTATGAGTTCGCACAAATATTATAGTTTTTTCAGAAAATTATAACTTTTGTAAAAGTTTGTAGAGTTGTTTGATAATTATAAAATTAAGGTTTTTGCTGTGAGATTATAATTTTTTAATTAACTTTTAAAAAGCTAAGTTATCTACTAAGACAGCTTTTAGCTTTTAAAATCTAATTTTTAATAATTTATTTTCTAAATTATCCTCATTTATTTTTATAAATTATAAACTTTTTATTCCATTACTCTAATTTATTAATATAATATCATTATTTTTTATTCATTTAACATAGTTCAGCCAATAATACAGTTCATTTTGTCGAACAGTTCTAATTAATAAACTAACTATATAGCTATCATGTAAGTCATAATCTCACAACTTTCAACCAACTGCTAAAAATTAAAATCTAAAAGCTTTCAACTTGTTTCTCTAACATACTCTAAAAACTAAATCTTGGCCATTAGCTCACTTGGTCATGTACCAAGTCTTTAAGATTTGGAAGATTAGAGGTCCAAGATCAAATCTTGACATGAGAGTTTATTGTAAATATTAGAAATTTAGTTTAGGATATGTGTGAGTATTTATCCATATACATATAAATAAATAAATAAATAAAAGCTTAAAATAGGAGTGGCAGTATAATACTAGAATTTAAGGACCGACAATATCAATTTCTTTTTCAATTTATCTTGTCTCAATTATGCAATTCAATTGCAAGCACATATGAACATGCATGTATGAGTATCTCAATTCAATCTCAAGTTATTGTAATTGAAAAAACAAATTATCGTATAAAATAATTTATTATGAATGGGACTCTCAATGGTAGAATGAGTTCCCCATGTTAAAAAACATGACATATCATTTTTTTTTTGTCAATCTCTCCTGATAAGTATTAAATACATATTAAATATGTGAATCCATATAAACATTAATAAAGAAAGAAATAAATACATAAATATCAATATAATAAATCATATTATTTTTAAACATGAGAATATTCATTCTCGCACAATATCTCATTTGCTTATCAGCCTAGCTAGTATTTATGGGTATAGACCTACAATTGATTAAAAGTTGAAAGAATGACTTATTGTCATTTATCACACCATTTTATCTATTATTACTCTATTTTATATATTGTCACTCTTCTTTAAATATTTTTAATTTAAAATATATTTTTCTAACTAATAAAATCAAAGAGTTAGTTTACAAATTTATAAATATTATTAAAATACTTCCTCTAGAATGATTTATAAGCAAAAAAAAAATTAACTTACACATACCAAGAAAATTAGTAAAACATATTTAATTTTTTTGTTTTCAAGCAAATGTTTAACTCTATTTAACAAATTAATATATCATATTTATTCTCTCTCTACTTAAAAAGTCAAATAGTCAATCAAATAATTGTGCTTAAACAATAAAGACATTAAATGAGGTAAAAGTAATTGAAATTTGCTTATATTTTGAGACAACAAACTTGATGATTTTTTTTCTTATAAAACAGAGGGAGTAATTAATTAGGAGTGACAATAGATAAAATAGAGTAGTAATAGCCCCACCAAAATTAAGAGTATAGGAAAATATAATACTACCTCCGTTCCTATTTATCTGTTCACTTTAAATTAAATTACGTATATTAAAAAATGCAATCATTATTCTTGTTTTCATCAAAATAATGTTTTTTTTTTGGTACATCGGAAAAACATCAAAATAATGTTAAAATCCTTATAATAATACCCTTTATCTTTCTTTCTTTTGATTGGTTCAAAAGTAGAATATTAATTAGTGCTTCAATCAAATAAAGATTATAATTGATAAAATCATATTTAATATCACCTTAAAACTTTAAATGTACAGATAGAAAAAAACAAATTTTTTTTTTCACAAGTGGATAAATAAAAATAAACGAAGGTGATAATTAAATTTTATATTCTTATTACTAATATTACTAATGATTAAAAAATTGCTTAATAAGAGTTACTGCATGTTGGATTTGCTTGGGTCAACTGGGATTCGAAAAGCCAAATTTTGCTTTTTCATATTTTCTTTTTCCAATCGAAGAGATTCTTGTATTGGGAAAGGTTTTCTGCACATTATTATTCTCTTCTTTTTTGCTATTCGATAAGGTTGCTTAACTTATTTTTTTCATATTTTTGTTAAATTATACAAATTTGAATAATGTTTAAAATAAAATTATGTATCGACTGAATATATATATATATATATATATATATATAATGCCCTGGGAAAGTATTTAATTATAATGTCACCATATTATTCTCTGTTTTCTCATTTATTTTCCTTTGTATTTATTTTATCATTTTTTTATTACTATTAATATTTTTTTATTTTCTCTCACTTTCTTTGAATTTTATTTTTATCTCTTTTATCTTAATGTCTTATACACACCTACACTTCAAAATTGGTGAGAGACTGAGAGTGTTAAATCACTATTCACTCAAAGCCTTATACCTTGACTGACATTTTATTAAATTAAGGCATAATTATAATTTGTTCCCTTACTTTATCTCATATGCAAGATGATATGTAGTTTGCCTCTTATGTTTTTTGAATTGTGTGATTTACTACCAAAGTTGTTGTTAGCGACAATTTTTTATTTAATTAGTGACAGTTTTATAATAAGCTGCATAATTTAAAAAGTATAGAGAGTAAACAACACACCTCTCATTCACTCTTCTGTTAAGACTTCGTTGTAAGTAGAAAAAGTCACCTTCAATGAGGCAAGTTACTTTACAGAGCCGTAATATTCCCCCAAGTACAGTTATTGACTCAAGCATTGAAGTTTATGTAGGTAGCCTACCCTTGCCGAGCTGTTGGAGAGGAATTAGGAACTTTTGGAGTATTCGGAGCTTACTTTTTATTTGGAGACAATGGACTCTTTGTCATTGCTTAAAATAATTGATTTTGAAGGTATTTAGAAAATTAATTATTTTTTTAATTTATTATCATGAAAATCAGACAATAGCCACAACTGTTTTTTTAATTTTCTCTATCTTCTACTATAAATGATTATTTTAAGAAATAGCTCTAAATAGCATGTAAAAATATAAATCTGATTATTTTTTACTTTTGATTATTTTAAAAATCATATGCAAACATCTTAAAACTTTTAGAATTAATTCTTTTTATTAAAAAAGTGATTGTTTTGCAAAATAAACAATCAACGGAACTCAATATCCCTTATTGTGATATACCTATCTAAAGACTAATACACATCACAAGTATTTGAAAATGTTAACCCACATGTAATATTTTCCATTTTCTCCCCATCTAATTTTCATCGGTAATTTTACGAAAAAACGCTAATTTTAAAATTATATACCAAATTAAGACTCTTAAAAAATTATTTATCAAATTGAGGTTAATTACTGTTCATTTATTATTTTTTTAAGGATTACCAACGATTTTAACAATTTACCCGCGATTTTGAATCTTTTACCGGCGGTTCAGAAACCATCACTAAATCCATCATAGTTAAGAACTTATCCACAGTTTAGAAAATTTCCGGATGGTGTATAACTGAAGTTAAGTATGTTTTAAACATCGGTTAAGACCCAACCATTGTAAAAAAATTTCGCCGGCAAATCATACTTTTCACACCGGTTCTTTTTTCAACCGATATAAAATCATTTCCGCAAAAAATTCATTTTTTCCTAGTAGAATGAAAAATGTTTGATCCAAAATAATTTTTTAAGAATCCCAATTTAAGAAATGATTTTAAAATTAACATTATTTTGATAAATTTGCCAATTTTCATCTCTAGTTCTCTACGCAACTTACTATTTTTGAAACTTAGCATGAATTCCTAATAGGGACATTACCTAAAAATCATTTTTATATATATATATATATATATATATATATATATATATATATATATATATATTTTGTTTTACCCGAATCACTACTACTTCAATATATGCTTATGCCAATTTCTTTGGGAACTTTTCCATAGAGATAGAGAATCAAGTAGACAACACAAAGAATAGTCCTATTTGGTTCAAAATTCTATATGGACCATAAAAAACAGGAAGAAGAAGCCATTCACTCTTTTTGGCATTAGCATTTCAAGTGCCTCTAAAAGATGCCTTGTTACTTTGTCACAACCATTCGTGCATAAAGTGTCATAGATCCTTGCTTTCTAAAGATTATTGGTCCCAAAACAACATGGTAGGCAAGAGAAAAAAAGAAGGAAGATTTAAAAGTTAAAGGCTATGTGCATCAAAAGGTAAGAACTAATTTTAGAATCAAATAATTGTTTATCCCATTTTATAATTCGTTATTTATTATTGTAGTTTGTATTTTTGCTAGTTAGTTAAGATTTCTTTACTAGAAAAATAGAATACGTAAATGTTATTCTTTTAAAAGAAAAGTAGTGTGTGTAAATCATGTTATAACAAGATATATATTAAATATATATATGGTGCTCAAGAAATAAAATAAAATTGATGCAACATGCAATTTCAGATCGATAAAAGTATCTTATTAGCTATAATTATATAATCTAGAAAAAAAAATCAACGAATTCCAATTATAATTTGGATAGAACATACATAGATTGAGTGACTAAATTGTGACATTCAAAAAAATTACAATTAAAATAGTTTAGGGTCTAAAATCACATAAATCCCAAAGTTAAGAAATTAAAAATATAATTAATCTAAAAATGTTACATATTTGATATATCATTTTTCAAAGAATAATTAAATGCAATTATAGTTCCTATGACAATAGCATGATTTTAATCTCTTTACTTTTAATTACGCAAATTTAATCTCTTAAATTTTTTAATTGTTGCAATTAAATCTATCCATTAACAATTGATAGAATGTTGACGGAGGGATCCAATTGCAATATCGCAATAATTAGAAAAATTTAAAGATTAAGGGGTTGTTTGATAACTTTTTTGAAAACAGTTTTCTTATTTAAAAACCAAAATATGAAAACATCTAAAATGTTTTAGTTTTCAGTTTTCAATTTTCTGATTTTATACACAAATTTATATTGAAAACTCCTCAAACTTTTTTTTAAAAACTGTTTTCGAAAACTGTTTCAAACAAGCCCTAAATTTACAGAATTAAAAGTAAAGATATACCAAAACTGAATAATAATAATAATAATAATAATAATAATAATAATAATAATAATATAAAGAAACCGAAATTGAATTTAAGCTTTTAATTTCTCAAATGTTATGATTATTTAATATAACAGTATTTCAATAATACTTCTTTGAACTTTTTAACTATAGCACTTAAAATTTTATTAATGACATGACGAGCCTACTAATTTAGAATATCATATTATTTGAGGAAAAAAGTAATAAAAAAAATTATAACTACTGATTTTTCCCGTAAAATAAGACTATTAATTTTGTTCGCACTGCATGATTGGGTCGAAAATTTTGCATATTAATATTTATCATTATTACTTTGCTATAATATATTAAATTTGTTTTATTTGTATCACCTGGCGCGCGTGAAGTATTACTACTTTGCCAGTTTGCCTAGACAGGTGCAGATCATGCCTTGCTTGGTTCTTTTGGATTAAAATTTACGTAAAAAAAAAAAAAACACAGATATCAGACAGCTAATATTTAAAAGTATTACTTAAATTTTTGGTCTGGAACACTTGAACCAAACACTCATCAATAAAACATCCTTTAGTCTATAATCTATTCATATAAAATATAATCAAGTTAATTTTAAAATCTAGAAAACACATCAAATTTTAGTTATTTTCATTTGAGCAAAAATATAAAATGTTTGACTTTAAAAAATAATGAAGAACAATTTTAATTTATTTATTCTAAATTTAGTTATTTTAATTTAGAAATTTAATTATAAATAAAGAACAATATTAACATACAACAGGTAGATTTGAAAACGAGGACTAAGATCATACTCCTCATCCCACAATGCCAATATTCCCATTTCATAAAAGTAACAAAATTCTTCATAAATTAAAAGAGTGGATGGAGGTGGATCTCACAACTTAATTAAAAAGTAAAAATAAAAGGTTAAAGAAAAAAGAAAATTATAAGAAATAGGAATTTTTAGGAAAGTTTAAGATGCTATTCTTATCTGTTGATCTCTTTTTCAATGAGAGGAGTGATAGAGTTTTTGCACTTATATAGTAGGATTCGAACTCTCTAATTTATTTGATATCGAAGTAGTACTCTCACTAGATTGTTATCAATGAGGAGAAGGTGGGGAAGTTTAAGATGAATTTTAATCTAAATTTAGTAGTACAATAAATTTTAAATTAAAAAATTAAGAAGATAAATGCAAAAAAAATAAGTCTAGGAATGTAAAAGTATAATAGTGGGGTAGAAAATATAAAGGTTTTATAATATTACTCATAAATTTTCATGTTGACAGGATGTAGTTGCACATCCTAATTACAACATAGGAGAGAGTAGGGATATCAGCGGGCGGCCTACAATTTCAGCCCTTTGTAAATGAAAAAAAAAAATTCCCCAATAAAAAAGTTAACCCTATTATAATGTGAATTTTATTGACTCAAACGTATTGTCTCATATACCTATAACTAGACAAAAGAAAAGAGTTGGGATTGGTTGACTCAAAAAATAAGTATTATGAGACTTTCTATGCTTAATAACTTACTTGACATTGGGTTTCATCAATTTAATGTTAAACCCAATTCAATGTTAAATTGAAAGTGTTGGCGAACAAAAGTATTAATGTCTCTACATTGTCTAAGTTAAGAAAATTGAGAATGAGGAATGAGTTGCGAATATTAACTTAATAAAAAGGGTATATTTCTGTTATGGACCTAATCCGCAAGAGAGGCACGTGTTATGTCCACGTGGGTAGCTTAAGCCGTAGGTATCATGACATGACCACCTGAGTTAAGGCTAGGGGAGTTCTACCCCCATGTGGGATCGGTTACAGATCCGTATTTACTGTCGTAATTTACGGGGATATGACAATGACATATTTGACTTTAGTAGCCTAAAGAGCTCTATAAATACCTGTAACCTATCTTCATTTGGTACGCTTTTACTAATCACTTAATATCCGAGTTACCTTCACTGTAAGAGTTTACTGACTTGATCGTCGGAGTGCTTGCAAATACCCCTCATCGCCAGGTGAGTGGCCGGAGGACTTAAACCACCGTACCGAAAGCTAGAATGGAGGTCATGGCCGCCAGATGCATGATGAATCAATTTCAATTATTGTAATCAAACATGTGAAAAAAAAGTGTAATGTGTAAATGAGCATGAAACAAAAAGTTAAATAAGCATTTGTGCCAAATTAGGGCTGTAAGACTTTTTTCTTGTCCGCAATATGTATCTTCAATAGTAGTTGTGACCAAACATCATAGTTTGAAAAAAAAAAATGTTTTGACTTTAGATTTTCATTCAGAGAAAGGCTCTAATACAATCTTGAAAAAAAACAAGAGGCATTGTTGTAGGGTTTGGAAATTCTCTTATATTTTTCGTATACCAATACAAAAACTGTACATTCAATATATAGGGTTTTTTTCTCCTAAACTAACGTTCCCCTTCTAATTTAATGAGTTGTCTACAACTAATATACTAGAAACATATCATTAACAAATTCTAAATATAGAATGAATTTATATGAATGATAATTAATTATCAAGGGTAAGCTAAGTTAACATATATTTACTTTTGTATATAGCATAAATAGATATATTGTTTAAAACATACATAAATATCACTCGATTAAAAATCTAGAGATGTTTAATATTTAAAAATTATAATATATATAATCGTCATAATAATATCATATAATTTAATGGTTATATTGATGAAATTTAATGTATATATATAATGACTTTATGAAGCGAATTTTCACGCTCATATAAAAAGTATCATTTATTTTCACATAAATCACAATAAATAAATACGTGTTTAGTATTTTTATTAATTAAGATACACATATTTTATTACTTTTCTTTAACTTAATATACTTCTCTTGTTTTAAAATTTTATATTTTTAATTAATTTTCATATAATCAAGTCCGGATCTATACATTTTGGGGTCTCAGGCGAAATTCACAAGGAAAACCTATCTATATATAACATTTTACTTTTTATTTTATGTCTTTAGTCTTTTTAAGAAGCAAAATTATTAATAAAAGTTTTATAATCAAGCAAATCTCAATAGATGATATAACTAAAACATATAGTTAATCTCAAATATGATTTAAGCAATTTAAATTATGTATAAATATTTTTCAGGGTTATCACGTTTTAATTTGTAAATTTTGCATTAAAGAAAGAATCTATTATTTTTATATAATTTAATATTCTAATAAAATATTAAGTTTACTTGTTCAATATAATTTTTAATGAAGTATTATTGTGTTAATAAAAGTTATTATTTAAACATGCTATAATGTATTACATTAATAAAAAAAATTAATAATTAATACTTAATAATAATATTAAATAAAAATAATTTTGAGGCATTATTAAATAGAGGGCTCTAAGCAGTTGTTTTTTTTTACCCAAAACAAAATCCGACTCTGCATATAATTTGGGTCTATAAGACGATCCTGTCCCTGTCCGGCGGGTGCCCATCTAGTTCCAATGTTTCATTTTTTTTTGGAATACATTAAACATATAATTAGTTACTTTTGTTTGTTTTTTATTTATTTTATTTTAGAAAGTACTAATTAGTTTCTTTTTTCTAGAGATATTCAGCATGTATTTTGAAGCACAAAAAAACGATTTTTATTACTCCATTTTTTTCAGTCCATCACGAGGGGTAACCATACCCCTTGTCCTTTCTTGTGAAAGAAACCTCCAGACAAAGTCGAATTCAATTCCACATCCACTTTTAATTAAATTCCGAAAACAACTTCATAAAAATGTCAATGATCCATTTAAGTTTAGTTTCAGATTCAATGATTCAATCAACCTAAATTAAATACTATTCAATCTATTGATGCTGATATATTTCAATTTATGTTAAAAGAAAAACTAATCTAAAATGTCCTAAACAGATGGTGAAATAAAATGAACCAAATTATTATTTTTTCTTTAATTTTTTCCAAGGCTAAAAGAGTAAAATGAGTGCAATAAGCAGTAATAGCTAGAAGTTGAAAGTGACTATCTCATATACGTCAAAAATTTGGAATTGACTTGTCGTTCGATAAATACGACATGTTATGCCTTTGCTGGGCATGTCGTTTGCCATTTGTTATCCAGTAATGACGTGTACCTCCTTGCAATCGCGTATATAATTTATGTCATCATCACATATAAAATTCGGATTAAATATAAGAAATTAAAACAACAATTTATGTTCGGGGTTTAAAAATATAAAAGAAAGAAGATGAAAATTATAAAAATAAAAATTGATAGTATTATTAGTAATTTTTTCAAATTAAAGCGTGCGACTATACGCACTTAAATGCAACCAGATCCATAAAAACTAATTTGATGGCGCTTCATTTTCAAAGCAATAAAATGATATTTATCTCTAAAAAGTATGTATTATATGATAAATAAAAATTTAATCTATTAACCAGCATGTAAATCTGGTTTGACATGCATTTTATTGCCGTAAAATTAAGATATTTTAAAAAATTTATTAAACTTTATTATTTCAGCACTAATATAAAATTTAGAATTGAGATTAGATGAGAAATATACTTTTTTTTTTGGTTAACGAGAAATATACCTTCTCAAGTCTCAACAAATACACGGTGATGTAGCTTAGTTGGTGAACGTATGAAAACATGTGTGTGAATACGAATTGAATCCCTAATTATACTATTTTCCTATAAAATAAAAAATTGACTAAAGTTTTTATTTTTCAATATCTATACTCTAAAGTCTAAAACCTCTGTTTCTTGGGCTCAAATTTTATTTTTTTTTTTGGACTTTAAAATTTTTACTAAATCCATAGCCCTACTTTTCGCCAGATTGTCTGAACTGGGCTCGTAAGGAACTATCAATGTATAGTGGCGTGCGTATCCTATATTTTATAATTACGTTAAATTAACATTTTAGTTTGTATATATGTCACTTATTTATTATAATTTACTTTTTATATTAAAAAATGTTTCATTCTATTTCTTACAAATGTCAAAATTTATAATTTAGTTTTTTATTATTTAATTTTGGTCTCTAAGCATTTTAGTTTCTATACTCACAATATTTTTTTTTGTTCTTGTACCTAAACTTATATTATTTTTCGTTTTAGTCGCTAAGTGGTTCTAAATATAAGAACATGTGATTTAACATCGATGTTTCATTGGGGACTAAAATAAATAATGTTATAAAGTGTAGAATCAAAATTGAATGTTAAGGAGAACCTATCTTTATATTTTTTTTTTCATTATTTTTTTCTTCAAAAGAATGCTATGAAATTTGAATTACACTTGTATATATATAATGTTTATTATTAACAAAGTCTGGAATAGATAGCTGGATCCTTTAAGCATGCTAACAAAGATTCGGCTGTGAGCAAAAGGATACCTTTGATACAAAAAAAAATATTGGTTATTTTTTTAATAAAAATTTATTCTAAAAAGTTTTGTCACTAATTTATTTTATGAATTTAATCGATATGGCAGTAGATTAATAAAGAATACTAACTGATTACAGAACTATCAGATGCACGTGAGGTTTGGTTTAAAGAAATTCAAGTGAATGTAGTGACATTTTAAATTGTGATCATAACAACTTCTCAAAGATCGAATAAAAGGTGTATCTGTTTCAGTTATGTAGCTCAGTTGGTGAACGTACGAGGACATGCGTGTGTGGGTACGGAGTTCGAATCTCGATTATACTACTTTCCTATGAATAAAAAAAGAAAGAATAAAAGGTGTATCATTATCAATTTGTAATTTTCTGCCAGCATGAAATACATTAATTACATGTGAACTTCTTTCTTTCTTTTTTTTTTTAAATGGCTTGGAAGGGTTGTTAATAGAAGCCAATTGCAATTTCTTGGCTTGCATCAGGAATTTGTAGGGAAAAAAATTTTTTTAAGAAAGTGAGGCAATATATTGTTCCTAAGATCAATAGCGTGCCCTTTAGGATGTGTTTAAAAAGACGGCTTAATTAAATACTTATAAAATAAGTATTTATGAAAAAAAAGTTTATTAATATATAAATTTATAAAATTATTTAAATAAATTAAAAAAAATTAAAAAATAACTTATTAAAATCTATAAATTACTTTTATAAATTGTCTACGAGCTCTTTCAAACTGCCTTTATTCTAAACAATGCAGGTTTAGATAAATTAAAGAGTATATGTTTTATGAACTCAAATCAGGTATTTCTAAATTATGTCCTCAATCATGTCTGAATATTGTCATGTCATTAAAAAATTTATTAGGAAATTAAAGATTAAAATTAAAGGTAATATTTTACATGACGATATTCTATTGGTGGGACATGATTGAAAACATAATTTGAAGACATTTTATTTAAATTCATGTTTCATATCCATGTCATCCCTCTTCATTTACGGATCCAATAAATTAAGGGGAATTAGTAGCTAATATATTCATTCAGTGCAACATAATTAATTTTTAAAAACATTTAAAAAATATTGATAATTGTTTAAAAAATGTTACTCTATGTATTCATAATAATTTTACAAATATTGTATAAAAGTTATATTATTAAAATATTTTAACAACATTTAAAGAATAATTCTAAATTACTAAAAAATCATGTATTTTTTATATTTGCAATATTTTTATAAATGTTTATAAATAACATCACTACAACATAATTGATTTTTAATAATATTTGAAAAATATTGTCAATTGTTTTCATTACAACATTTTTGCCCATGTTGTATATAGGTTATGTTGCTAAAACAACATTTCAAATATATTGTCAAATCATTAAAAAAGATATTGTTTGTTTGTATTTGTAACATTTTTTATAAATGTGATATAAAAATGATATTGCTAAAAGTTAATGATGTTGCAATGCTTATTGTTAAAGGTTACTTATGATATAAGAAACTCAATTGATCATAATAACAACATAAAAGACTTACTTAAGATATTATATAAATATTAAAAATGAAATTGACAAAAATAAATAATAAAGGACTAATCTATGATACAAGCTAGTTTTTTTTTTTGGGAGGGGTAATAACTAGTTTGAAACTTTTTTTTTCAGATAAAGGAAATAAATTTAAAATTGAGGGTGAAAAAAAACTAAAATTCTTTTGAGAATAAAGTATAAGTTGATCAGCAACTAAAGCTATCCTCATAAAAAAGGTAAGAATTTAAAATAATAAAATCAACCCGAAGCTGCATAGGGTTTGTTTTAATGTTGGAACAGTGCCAAAATATGTTTTTAGTGATCAAAATCCATTCTTGATAAAATTAAGAGCGTTTGGCAAATAGGCTATTGAATAATAAATTAATTTTCATTTTTTGAAAATGCATTCTTGAAAAAGTAAGAAAAAGTAACTTTTCATTTTAAGAAATGCATTTTAAACCGTACTCTAACTGAAAAAGTACTCTAAGTGTATTTTCAAGAATTGAACAAACAAAATTCATTTTCAAGAATGCATTCTAAACTCACATTTTTCAAACCTAATTCATTTTTCAAAAATTAATTCTATCAAAATTATTAATTCTTCTAAAAACAATTCTAAAAATTCTATTCTAGTGGTAACTTAACCAAATGGACCTATATTCTCTTTTGCCAAAATATTTGTACACTAGTTTACTTCTCGAAAAACATGTTGGAGACAAACATTCCATTTTCTACCCAAAAGAGTTTTAACATCCCTAATAACAATAACATACACATGAAAATCTATATTTTTGTCATTCAAAATTACCCTCACAACATCAAACAAATATGATTTCACATCTAGAAGTATCATACCTATGTCCCAAGTTACACCAAGCCCATCTTTAATAGCTTACAATTCCAAAATTAAGATATCCTTGATCCTTCTTTTACTTTAATCTTTGAATTACAGTGTAAAATGTCAATTTAAATATTATTTCTTTTTACTAAATTTTTGTTATATTAATTTTAAAGTAAATTTTTATTTTCAAGATAAGAAACTAGAATTTTTTTTTTTTATTTCATAAGAAGCCCTTTCAATTCGGAGATTATATTAATTTTGATATTTTATCACGACGGGGGAGTTTTATTTTTTGTGGGCTATATATGATGGAGGAGATATAACTATATGATGTTATTTTATTTTGTAAAAGATAAAATTTTAAACGAGGAATTTTTTTAATTTTAAGAACAAATATTTATGGCTCATTTAATTTGGTGGAATAATAATATGAATAAGATAAAATAAGATAATTGGATATAAGAGTATAGAGTCAGTTTTTTCTCTAGTGAATGTTAAGTACCTATTAAAAATCATGTAACTGCATCAGATGGTATTTTTCATTTAAGATATTATAATAAAATATGATTTATATGATAAAAGGGCTTTACAAAAAAAAAATGCTAAAAAGGACAAATTTTTTAAAACTTTTCGGAAAGAAATTTTTTTAATAACTTAATTAGATATAAGTTTTTAATTTTCATTTTTCAAATTTTTTAAATTAATTTTTCTCTCCTGGGAATATAATCTATCTCTAAAATTCATCTCTCTAAAATAATCTCTCACAGTGTTTTTCTTTCCTTTCGAAAATATTCTCTACTAAAGTTCCTTAAGTTTTCTCTTTCTAAAATTCCACTCTTAAACTTTCCATCTCTAAAATAATTTTTCATTTTCAAATTTTTTTATTTTTAAATTTTAGGAGACAAATGATAAATTAAAATATATATTAATAAGATAAGATACACAAAAACATCGTTAACCTATCTGATCATCACCAAATACTCAGCATCAATTGGTTTTTTTGAAAAAAAAAACGTTAAATATTTATTTATAGGATTTGAGTTTTTTAGTCTAATTAAAAAATTAATAGGACTAACCACTCTGAAATATTTATCATTAAATATTGAACTTATGTGTTATCTTATCTTCAAAATGCAAATTGCATATAAAATCTACTCGAACATTCAACCTCCAAAATCCATCGAAGATTTAATAAAGTAAAATCTATTTTTTTATATATGATAGTAATATCTAATCTTCATTAAAAAATCAACTTAAAATATAGTAACTAGACAAGCTGTAACACGGAAACAATGATAATGTAGATAATAAATTTTTTAAAAAAATCAAAAAGAAGATATTCAACAAAGATATTAATTGATAAGAAAATCAAATCTTTGATTAACTCCAAGTGATTGACACGAAAGTTTTTCCTATATATACATGAACAAGTCAGTACTTAGTTGTATTACAAAAAAAAATTAAGTAAAAATAGTGTGATTGAAGTGCAGAGTTTAGAAATATTAAAAACAAAGTTAGTATCCGTGGGTTACAATTTAAACGGTGTTAAGATGAGTGATATATGCACTCACTTATCCTTAAATGTGTGTTGCCAATTTTGTTCCGAAACAATTAAGGATGAGAGACTCAAGGTTCAATTTTCATCCAATCAACAAATGATACATGTCCCTGCAAAGATTGATACAACACATGCACGACGATGGAACAAGAAATCGCAAGTGCAATTCCCGGTCAAACAAGAAAAGGCAACCCTTCCTACCGTGGTTGACACAACAAATGTTAATCAAGGGGAGAAATCACGACAAGTGGAGTTTCGACCTAAACTAGAAAAGATCGTCGTCCCTATGATGGTTGACACAACAAACATAACAGAGACTTGCAGCTCTGCGACTCCCACTAGCAAAAAGAGAAAACTTCCTCACGAAGAGGATCCAATTAGAAATAAAATAATAAATTCAGAGGAGAGCGATGGAGAGGGATGGAAGATAAAGAAAGTTCTCAAAGAGAGTGATGTTGGCGATATGAGTAGATTGATGCTTTCAAGAGAATTGGTAAAGAAATTGGTGCTTCCAATGTTGGGAAATAGTGATAAGGATGCTTGCAAAGGGATTAATGTTCGAATTTGGGACGTGGATACTAATTCTATACACTCTCTTATTTTCAAGAAATGGGTTTCTTCAAGATGTTATGTTTTTATTGGTAATTGGGTTAAAGATTTCGTCAAAAGAAGATACTTGAAGAAAGGTGATCAAATTGGTCTTCGTTGGGATCCACGCAATCATATCTTTGATTTCTCTGTTCTTCGTCGTGCCAATTGATAAATATTGTACGTATAATTCATTGATAAAAAAAAATGTCTATAGATTCAGTTGTTTTTAGTTTAATTTGGTTATTTAGAGATTTTATGGTTAATTGGTGCAGATATTGTAAGTTTTTTTGTTTTCTTTTGAGACTCTTGTTGACATGATTACAATTCCGGTAAAGTTTTTAATTGCTTTGCTTTGTTATATGCATATTTTCATTTATATAAACCTTCCTATATAGTTCTAAATCAGAGCTCTGTTTTTTATCTATAGTTTGAATTTTATTATTTTTTATCAGCTTTCTTGAGTGTTTTTAATCGAATAATTAATCTAAATCATCTCAATTTTAATTTCTTTTTGGTAAAAAAAGGAAACAAAAAAACAAAAAATAAAGAGAAAAAATAAACTAAGATCATCTTAGGAACGCAGTCCCGATCTTATTAGCTAGAAGAACAAGAGTAATTATTAGAGAACATTCCTCAAGAACAGTCCTCAGAACAAGGATGTCTTTTACAAGGTTAATTGCATCCTATCTCAATTTTATTTAAATTTAAATCTAAATATAATTGGAATTAATTTATTTTTTTAAAGATAAATACACTATCAGAATTTTGAAAGATGAGAAACAAAAAGAAATGAAAGTTACCATGTTTCAAGTTATATTATTGAACCAAATTAGTGTAACTGCATAATAATTATTAGGGTTTTCATACCAAAATTCGAAGAAAAAGAAATATATGATATAGATATGAACTTTGAGAATGTGTCGAATTAAACTATATTTGAAACATGGCAACTATCATTCCTTTTGTTTCTCATCTTTCAAAATTCCGTTAGTGTGAGAACTGATGAAAAATAATAAAATTCAAACGATAGATAGAAAATAGAGCTCTAATTTAGAAAAAGGCTTATATAAATGAAAATACCTTAATTTTAATCCTATCTTATCTTATCTTAATCTTAATCTTATCTTTATCTTTATCTTTATCTTAATAATATAAAATAAAAAGCGAGGCCAAAAAGGGAAAGAAATTTGGAGTTTTGTAATAATCACCTCAAAATCATGCTGTGAATCTGAGCCTTCTACTTTCTCACTCATTTTGAGAACAAAAATAAGGCTAATATGAAAAATAGAACAAGATGGAATAAAAAAAAAAAAGGAACAGAACAAAATAACATAACTGATAAAATGAGTTTAATCAGAGTCATTTATGAAGTTTAGAGCCCGTTAACGCTGATAAGATTAAAAATGTCTATCAGTTAGTTTTGAATATTTAATTATATAATTTTTTTCTATAAATACAATGTATGCATTTTAATATTATTATACATGAGAGTGAAATAATAAAAATTCTTCTGTGTCATTCTAGTGTGTTTTTCCAACAAGAACTAAATAACAAAAAGATAAGTTTAATTATTTTTCATTTTGCTCTATATATGGTCATGTACAAATATAATTTTAAATTACAAAAGTGCATCCATGCGGGTTTGAGTCGAGGAGTTTCTATTTAAATTTTCACAAACAGGATAACAAGAATATATTTAATAATTGGGGATCAATCAAGTCCTCGCATCTTGCGGGTGCCGATCTAGTGCATATAACAAAGCAACTCATTCCAAATTGCAAAAACTGATCCAAAAAGCCGATGACCGAATAAACCGAAAATCAATAAAACTGCATAATTTTATTGGTTCGGTTCGGATTTCAGTTCCTTCTATCAAAACCGAGCCCACCCAAACCAAACCGCAAATACTAACATAAATTCATAATTTTTCTATATTATTCATCTTTTTCTTATTATTTTTTTGATAGGTTAAAGTGCGTCCACAGAAGTTCGAACAGAGGACCTACTACTCAAAGCAGTACTCCTCAACCATTCGACCAACTTGTTGGATGCATCTATGCTTTGTTATTAATATTTACTATTTTTTTATAATAAGAATATTTTTAAAAAATAAAACAAAAACCAAAAAACCGATCGAATCCAAACCGTAAAAGATTGGTTTGCATTGGTTATGATATCATTTAGAAATAAAACCTATCAGATAATGAGATTAAAAAACCGCAAAGACCGGATTGAATGAATTTTCCTTCAAAACCAAACTAATCCGTACCGCAAACACTCCTAGTTCAAGATCTGAGGTTTTAACGCAGTCTTTGATAAAATGATGAGATTGTATGTACAAAAGTTTTGCCAGTAGTAAAATAGTAATGAGAACATCTTTTATAATACGATATTACATATTCCCTTCAATAATATGTAGTTAATGATGGGCAAAAATTCACGATAGTTGGTGGAAATTGGATATTAACACAATAAAAAACTATGTTTTTATTCTCCCCTTTCTGTTTTTGTTGCCTTGGGCCTTACCATTCACGCAGGCCCACTTAGCTTGGTTATTGGGCCTCCGTGTATGTTTCCCCCTTTTTGTGTATATATCTGTGCCTCTCTGCTCTGTGTAACACACTTAACACGTGAATAATATTTCATTTTCTTCACAAAACATTTCGTTTCCCAATATGGTATTTGAGAGCCTTAGGGTTAGGGTTTGAGCGAGGTTGAGCCGCCGCGGTTCCTCTTCCCCTCACTCTCTCTCCCTCAGTATTTTGGTCCTTCGCGAGGTCTTTTCCCCTCATCCTAACATCCCTCCATGGCTTCCTCTGATCAAGATCCACCGGTTGTTAAGCCAGACCCGTCGCAAGACCCTTCCAGCCCGTACTATCTCCACCCAGCGGACAACCCAGCCATCGTCGCCGTCACTCCAGTACTCAAAGGTGCTCGAAATTACCAGCTTTGGTCCCGCAATATGGCGCGTGGCCTTAGCTGCAAAGACAAGCTAGGCTTCGTCATGAACTCCGTTCTTGAACCTCCACGCTCCGATCCTCTGCACCACGCCTGGACAAAATGCAACAACATGGTAATATCGTGGCTCACACGCTCTGTAAGTCCCTCTATCGCTAATAGCATCGCTTATTTTGAAAAAGCCTCTGATATCTGGAAAGATCTGCGTGATAGATTCTCCAAGGGAGATGCGTTTAGATTTTCGGACTTACAACAGGCGATCCACTCGATTCGCCAAGGAGATCGCGATCTCCCTACATACTTTACTGATTTACAAATCTTGTGGCAAGAACTTGAGATTCTTCGCCCTATTTTTGAATGCACTTGTTCTGTCTCCTGCACTTGTCTTTTGGCTGATAATGTAAGGAAATACCGCGATTGGGAATATGTTCACTGTTTCTTGAAAGGTCTCAATGAAACCTACGATACTGTACGAAGACAGATCCTCTATATGGAGCCATTACCTTCAATGGCGAAAGTTTTTTCCATCGTTCAGCAGCAAGAACGGAGCCAATCTGGCTCTGATCTAGAGGGTAAGTTTGTCCAAAATATCACTACCTCGAACTGGAAATCAGGTAACTCTTACAAAGGTAAATCCAAGACTAATCCCTGCAGACCTTCTAACCCTAACCAAGGTAAAACCTATGCCTTCTGTGGAAAAGAGAATCATACAATAGAAACGTGTTTTTTCAAACATGGATTTCCAGCAAATTTTAAATTCAGAAACAAACAGTCCAATGCTTCTGTTAACACCATTAATGTCAACGATTCCGCTGCCTCTACTTTTGGAAAAAGTAATCTGAACCTCAATAAAGATGACTATGCTATGCTTATGGGTATGATTAAGAAATTGAAACATGACACTGTTGAACACCATGTCAATAGCATCTCACACACTGGCACCTCACACACGGAAAAACGTGGTAAGTCTCTTATTGATAGCCTATGGATAATCGATAGTGGAGCTACTGATCATGTTTGTAACAATTTATCCCTTTTTAGCTGCTTCATTTCCATAGATCCCATTGCTGTTACTCTACCAAATGGTGATACTACTTATGCGACTCATTCTGGAACTGTTCATTTCAGTGTTGAGTTATTTCTTAATGATGTTCTGCACATACCTAACTTTCACGTCAACATCCTTTCTGTTCACAAGATAGTTCGTTCTTTAAACACGCGTATTATCTTTGACTTGGATACTTGTATCTTGCAGGACAAGAGGAGCATGAAGATGGCTGGACTTGCTAAAGTTCACTTATACATATTAGACTCCACTGATTTTTTGCCCTGTTATAAATACTGTAACAATGCTAATAGTTCCTTGCTTGATGTTTGACACCATCGTATGGGACACCCCTCTGATGAGATTCTTGATGTTTTGGGAAAACAATACCCTTATATTTCTGTTAAACATTCTTCTCCCTGTGATGCATGTCAACTAGGAAAGCAGGCTAGACTCCCCTTCCCTAACATGAATAATCGAAGTGACTCTGTTTTCTGTATGTTACACATGGACATTTGGGGTCCTTTGAATATTGATTGCACACACAATCACAAGTATTTTCTCACTATAGTTGATGATTATAGTCGTCATACTTGGATCCACCTCATGCATAAAAAGTCTGAAACTAGATCTTTAGTTGAAATTTTTTTGATATATGTTAAAACCCAATTTGACTGCTCTGTGAAAGTCATTAGAACTGACATTGGTGTTGAGTTCAAACTTGATGACCTTTTTAATACCAATGGCATTATGCATCATACTTCCTGTGTTGAAACACCTGAACAAAATTATGTTGTTGAACGAAAACATAGGCACATATTAAATGTTGCTCGCAGCATCCTTTTCCATTGTAATTTGCCTAAATGCTATTGGTGCTATGCTATTTCACATGTTGTTTATATTATTAACCGTGTTCCTAGCAGGGTGCTGCAGTATGCTTCTCCTTATCAACTTCTGTATGGTAAGTCTCCTACCTTGATGGATATCAAGGTTTTTGGGTGTTTGTGTTACGCTACCACTCTCACCCAAAATAGGTTGAAACTTGATCCTAAAGCCAGAAAATGTGTTTTTTTTTGTTTCAAAAATGGGACTAAGGGGTATGTTTTACTAGATTTTGAAACAAAAAAAGTTTTCATATCTAGAAATGTTGTTTTTAAAGAAAGTTTTTTCCCCTTCAAATCAGAACAGAACAGACTAGCAGTGCTGCTTCTGATTCAAACTCTCTTTTACAACCCGCTGAAAACTTCTTTTATGATCCCTGGCCAATGGAACATACCGTTCCTACAGTGATTCAGCAAACTGACTCAGTGGCTGTTACATCTCCTGATTCTAATTCACCTACCCCCATACCTGCTCCTATAGATAATGTTGTTGATAACTCTGATATTTCTGATATAACTGTGTCCCTTGATACTGATCATCTTAATAATAATGACTCACAAGCTCCCCCTGTTCCCTGGCGTTCCTCACGTATCAGAGGTCCTCCAAGTCACCTATCTGATTACTATGTGTATTTGGCAAAAGGTAAAACTGATGATACTAATAGTGATGTAAGGTATCCTATTTCTGATTCTCTGACTTATGATAAACTGTCTCCTGGTTATCAAAATTTTATTTTAAACATAAACAAAGTTACTGAACCCACTACCTATGCTGTTGCCTCTAAAGATCCGCGTTGGATCGAGGCAATGAATGCGGAGTTCTCTGCATTAGCAGTAAACAAGACTTGGAGTCTTGTACCCCTGCCCAAAAATAAAAAGGCAATTGGTTCAAAATGGGTTTACAAGGTAAAATACAAATCTAACGGTGAGATAGAACGATACAAAGCTCGCTTAGTAGCAAAGGGCTATAACCAGAAAGAAGGTATAGATTACACGGAAACTTTCGCTCCTGTTGCTAAACTATCTATTGTTCGCCTTCTTCTTGCTATTGCTGCTGTTGAAAAATGGAACTTACACCAATTAGATATAAATAATGCTTTTCTCCATGGTGACCTAAAAGAAGATGTTTACATGCGCATACCTCAAGGCTTATCTGTTAATAACAACAATCTTGTTTGTAAATTAAATAAATCGTTATATGGTTTAAAACAAGCAGGTAGAATGTGGTTTGAAAAACTTACATCCTTTCTAAAAAATCTGCATTACAAACAATCACATCATGATCACTCCTTATTCATAAAAATGTCTGGTTCTCTTTTTACTGTTATCTTGATATATGTAGACGACTTGATTATTGCCGGTAACAACATGAATGAAAATATTGCTCTTAAACGCTTACTAGACATAAAATTTCGTATAAAAGATTTAGGGGATCTTAAGTATTTCCTCGGTTTAGAAACAGCCCGTTCTAAGGACGGAATATTTTTAAACCAAAGAAAATACACACTAGATCTAATTGAGTCATGTGGATTGCTTGCAGGAAAACCAGTACACAGTCCTATGATTAAAGATGTGATGAAAACTGTTGAAAAAACTGAAGCCTTCGCTGATACAGAACGTTATCGCAGATTAATAGGAAAAATGATCTATCTCACTACAACAAGACCAGATATCCAGTTTGCTGTGAATCAACTGAGCTAGCATATGCATGCACGAAGACAGGGACACTGGCAAGCAGCTATCAGAATCATCCACTACTTAAAAAACAACCCTGGACAAGGACTTCTCTATCGTCAGAACAGTGAATTACGAATACGAGCTTATAGTGACGCTAACTGGGCTACTTGCCCAGTCACTAGGAGGTCAGTCACGGGATACTGTGTTTTTTTGGGAAGTAGTCTTGTGTCTTGGAAGTGCAAAAAGCAACCAACAGTCTCTAGGTCCTCTTCTGAAGCAAAGTACCGGGCCTTAGCCAACACGGTTTGCGAGATTCAATGGCTAACCTACCTGTTGAAAGACCTACGTATCAGATTCACAAACCCAGCCTTACTTTTCTGCGACAACGATTCAGCAAGGCACGTCGCTCAAAACGCAGTGTTTCATGAAAGAACCAAACACATAGAAATAGACTGTCATGTGGTTAGGGAACGTCTCCAAAAAGGCCTAATGGATCTGCTACCTATCAACACCAAGGAGCAACTGGCTGACAACTTCACCAAAGCCTTAGAGCCCAAAGATTTCCAAAATCTTGTTTCCAAACTAGGAGTATATAGTATATACTCCCCAGTTTGTGGGGGGTATTAACACAATAAAAAATTGTGTTTTTATTCTTCCTTTTCTGTTTTTGTTGCCTTGGGCCTTACCATTCACGCAGGCCCACTTAGCTTGGTTATTGGGCCTCCGTGTATAAAGTTTCCCCCTTTTTGTGTATATATCTGTGCCTCTCTACTCCGTGTAACACACTTAACACGTGAATAATATTTCATTTTCTTCACAAAACGTTTCGTTTCCCAATATTGGATGCAACAATGTAATTTGTTTTATTTCTTTTTTTAAAAAGAAGACCCATATTAAAATTTAAAAAAGTGTGATATATAATACAATAATATAATAGAATTTCTATTGTAATTGGTTTTGAATTTAGTTGCCCTGAAGCCATGATAATTCCACTAGAGCAGACCAAAAAAGGTCATTGCTTACGACTTTTCAGTATTTTTCTCTACAACTGATATCCAGTGATGGTTATAGCTGATTTTTTTTTTACCATCGCAATTCACCTAAACACCTATTATATGTTTGATTTCAGATTATAAAAGTTTAAATTAAATATGGATCAATGTAATTAAAAATAATTTTTACATTTTAAATTTATATTTAATTTATTCTGACGTAAAATTAAATGTACGCGTAACCTCAAGTTTCGTAATTTCTTTACAAAATTCCTATTTAGATTCTTGTGTGCACTGCCTCAAGTTTGAACATTGACCTGCAGTGTGAAATACCAATTTAAATTTTTTTTTAATTCTTAATTTAGTCACAAAAAATATGATAATACTATTCAACAAATTTTTTTTAGTAAAACTTCCAAAAACAACACAAAAAAAAGAGAAATCATTTACATATAAATTGTATAAATCTGATACAAATTAAAGCTCACTTAAATAGTATAATATATTTTAATTTTATGTTGACAGTTATAAATTTTTTAATTAAAATATTTTTGTTAGAAAATGTAAAATTTAAATATTATTTTCATATAAATAGCTAGTACACGTTTCATTACGTTGTTACCCTATGATCAAATATCTATTAATTACTTGTGTCACGTTCTTCTAATTCTTATAATTTGTTTTAAGCCCAATTATAAATTATTTACGTTCTACTATTTTTGAAATAGAGTTTGCTTCAAGTTAAAGTATTAATTAATTATGTATTTTTTTTCTTGGTCGCTTCAGGCTGGAGTATAAGTTACCTAGGTCACGTTCTATTGGGCCTAATGTTTGCTTAAAACACAAGTATTAGTTATTTATATCCATAGTTATAAAACTTATATCGCTCATCGACTCGGTCAGGGTTTTGGGTCACTGGTGAAACCAGTAAGTTACTGGTTGGACCGGTTTAACTCAGTTTATGATAATAGTTTATAATTTATACTAATATTTAGTAATGTAATATATATTTTATCATAAAATTTAATATACTAAAGAATTTTTGTGTACTAATAACATATTAGTACTAATGTTAATATTTATACAAAATTAAAATATTTAAATATTAATAAATTTAGATTTATATGGTATAAAATTATAAGTTAAATAATAGTTTAAAAAATAAATAAATGTGAATACATTACCAAAAGTAATAAAAATTTCATAAAAGAATTTATATTATTATATTAAAAGGTTTTCAATTTTGTCTTACATAATTTATAATTTATGTATTATTATGTAAGAGTATTTGTACATTAGACTTGCTATATATATAAACAAATCATGTGTTTGACAAACACATTATCATAGCTCAGTTGGTGAAACTCTTCATATGTTATTTTGTGGTCATGAGATCAATCACATGTCTTAGACATTTTTATTCATTATTTAATGAAATAAAATGAAGCAAAAATAAGTGAAGGAGTAAAAAAAACAAAAAAAGAATTAAACTGAAATTTAGTACAAAGTTTAAGGACTAAAAATATTATTTTTATCTTATTTTATTTATTATAATATTTACTATTAGTTTATTTATCCTTCAACTAATAAAAGTTCTCTTTTTAATTAATTAAAAAGCTTTAATATATCTTTTAATAATGTAACTAAAATATAAACATTTAATTAAAAAAATAGAGACATACATATCAAATTAAAAATAAAAAGTAAATATTGGATTCAGAAATAAAATAAATTTTATATTTTTTTTAATAATCAAATCAAGTTTATATTTATTCAAATCAATATGATTTAATAGAAAATATGACTTAATTAAATTTTTGCTTACCTTAGGTCAAATTTTTTATTTGATTGGATAAGAGAACATGATGTTATCTTTATCAAGATGACATCATAGAAAATACCTTCTTGTTATTCTTGAATATTAATCTAATTTAATCTTTGAAATTTAAGTTGGTTAGTGTCATAGTTTTTTATATCCACTTGATCAATATTATTTTTTATATTATTTAAATTACAAAAAACCTTGAATCTTACCTTGAATTTGAGTTATAACTAGACGATAACTCGCGCGATGCGCTGATGTTGGACGGAGCATATATATATATATAATATAAAACTTGCATTAAAAAATAAAATTTATGTAAATAATTAATTTACATAAATTTGTAATTTTTTTAATAGAGTTTGTTATATAACAATTTAAAACATAAATTGTAATAAAAACTTTATGAGTGAGAAAATGCATCGTACATTATTATTTAAACAATGATTTTTAATTAAAAGTTAAAGATGTTTATGAGTATTTTTCATTGATTATGTTGAAGAAGAATTTAGGAAAACAAGTAATTAAAGTATTTCTTAAATGTTATTTTATATTTTATTAAAATCAAATGGTTGGGAAAGTATGAAAAATGGGTACGAATTAGTTTTTATCACACTAAAATTTTCAAAATAATAACTACATTTTTGTCTAATTGATTCATTTATAAAGAGATATATACGTTATTGATTATTCTCAGAATGAAGATATTTCATAGCTGACAAACAATACTAAAATTTATTTAACTATTAACTGTTATATAATTTAAACTGATATATAAAGTATTAATTATTTTAATTACTTTTCATAATTTTAAAATAAAATAATTATAATCTCAGTAATTTAATCGAAAAAATAATAATTGAAGAAACTTTAAAGTGCAAATTGTCATTGGGTATAAAATGATGATTAAAATCTTGTGTTATTTTTTCTTTTAATATTAAAAATTTGTATGAATATATTGCTCTGATTCCTTGAAATTTCTGAATCCGTAAAAAATGTCTCGGTGAGTTGAGGAGTAGCAGAACTTAAAGGTGTTTATTATTTCGTCTTCGATCATATATGTTAGTTTTTCTTCGGTAAAGAGTATATTAGTAAATTAACGTAATATAATATGTTATAAATGACATAAACATTAAAAATGAATGAAAATCCTTAAAAACATTAAAGGTTAAGTGATTTAAATTATTTTATATTAAATATAAAACATTTTATTTTTACCATTAAATAAATTCATTACCTTTTTATAATATTATAAAAATAATATTTATATTCTTACTAATTGAAATAAAAATAATAATAATTAAATATAATTCAAAATGCACGTTATTGTTGTTTTCAATATATATTAAAATTTAGTGATAATATTATTATTTGTACTTGTCTTATTTAAAAATATTAAAATATTATTATTATTTTTTATGGTAGTAATTTAAAGAGATTAATTGTGGGGAAAGAGAAGAAAAGAGTGAATTAGCTAGTGATAAATATCTTGTTAGTATTTGAGTTGTGCCACATGAGTGAAAATGCTTATGTAACTAAATGCTATCAAAGGATTTGTCTTATATGTCGATTGTATGTCTTTGACTTCTCTTTTAATATATATAATAGATAATAGGTAAATAGATAGATAAACAAATAGATAGATAATAGATGGTTCAAAATTCTAGCTTCCAAAGTTTTGACTTTTGACACTCAAATATCCTTTGAATGATTTTGCTATGTCCACAATGTTCTTGAGTTTTGATCCAATTTGATTCTTTATGTTCAAGGTGTTATTGTTATAGTGTTTTATATCCCTTTGATTGATATTAGTCAGATATTACTTAGATCAATATTCATAGAAACCTTAAATCTTGCCTTAATGAATTTGAGTTACATAGGATGGTCTAAGATTCCAACTTTCAAGGTTTAGACACCCAAATATTTTATAATTGTTCTTGAATAGTGTTCTTGTTATTACCACTTGTTTGATCCTCAAAATTAATTTTGCTCTTGTTTATTTGAGTTTAATTTTAATATTAGCAGTGAATATTGCATTTTAATTTGTTAAATATAAAAGATAAAGGAATTTTAAGAAATATTGTGCATAAACTAAGGACAAATGTTATTAAGAGAGATGGTCAATTTATAATATTATAAAATTATATTAAATTAAATGATGTGGGTAAATTATAATAAGTGTCACTATTTGAATGGAGCCACGTGAAAGAATAAATTTACTGCTCCTCACAAAAAAACACCGAAATAAACACCACATAACAAATACTAAAGGAAATTCAATACTATCCCCATAGAAGAAAAGAAATTATAGCAAAATAAATTCAACCAAAAGAAAGAAATTGGAGAGGGGAGGGAAAATGAAACAAAAGAACAATTCTTCTTGATATGAGAAAGAGTAGTTACAATAACTAAATGATGAATGTGAATGGTTAAAAAGAAATTCCTTCTTAATCACATTAAGACCTAAACATATATTTAGTGCAACAAAATCATATTATATCCAAATTATTCCCCTTAACATAGTTACTCTTATGCTTTCCAATTTCTAAAAAATATATAAAGAACAATCTTCTTGCTAACCCAAAATTAGGGCCTTATTTTTTTAATCCACTCCACTCAATAACAAATATTAGACAACACCTACCATTTTCGTTTCTTTTACTGTTTATATATTTAATATTTAATATATTTATACATATTTATATATGAATCTTATTATCAAGTACTTTTAACACACTTATTAAAAAGTATTTATTAATGTTATTATTATTAAAAATTAATTATAAGTATATATTTTTTTCATCTTACAAGAACATCAAAATTACACTTTTTAATAATGTTTTATCATATTTAAGTATTTAAATCTTTAAAAAGTATGTTTAAGATAATTATTAGCATTTTTTTATATATTTATATAATTTAATATATTTAGTTTAATATTTATCCTTTATTTGAAAGCAAAGAAAGAAAATGGAGAGAAGAGAAAGCACGTATGTAAAAAAAATAATTTGTTAAATAGAAAAATAAAAAAAATACGAGAAAAATATTTAAAATTTTAGACTTGTTTGATTTCTGTTTTTAAAAACAGTAATAGAAAATTAAAAAACTCGTTTGACAGATAAGTTTTTAAAAAATATTGACAATTGTTTAAAAAATGTTACCTTTTGCATCCGTAATAATTTTACAAATATTGTATAAAAGTCATATTATTAAAATATTTTAGCAACATTTAAAGAATAATTCTAAATTACTAAAAATTATGTATTTTTTATATTTGCAATATTTTTAAAATGTTGTATAAATAACATCACTACAACATAATTGATCTTTAATAATATTTGAAAAATATTGTCAATTGTTTTCATTACAACATTTTTATGCATGTTGCTAAAACAATATTTAAAATATATTTTCAAATCATTAAAAAAGATATTATTTATTTGTATTTGTAACATTTTTTATAAATGTGATATAAAAGCGATATTGCTAAAAATTAATGATGTTGCAATGCTTATTGTTATAAGAAACTCAATTGATCATAATAACAACATAAAAGACTTACTTAATATATTATATAAATATTAAAAATGAAATAGACAAAAATAAATAATAAAGAACTAATCTATGATACAAGCTAGTTTTTTTTTTTTTTTGGGAAGGGTAATAACTAGTTTGAAACTTTTTTTTTCAGATAAAGGAAATAAATTTAAAATCGAGGGTAAAAAAAGCTAAAATCCTTTTGAGAATAAAGTATAAGTTGATCCGCAATTAAAGCTATCCTCATAAAACAGGTAAGAATTTAAAATAACAAAATCAACACGGAGCTGCATTGGGGTTGTTTTACTGTTGGAACAGTGCAAAAATATATTTTTGGTAATTAAAATCCATTCTTGATAAAATTAAGATCGTTTGGCAAATAGGCTATTGAACAGTAAATTAATTCTTATTTTCCGAAAATGCATTCTTGAAAAAGTAAGAAAAAGTAACTTTTCATTGTCAGACATGCATTTTGAACTGTACTCTAATTGAAAAAGTACTCTAAGTGCATTTTCAAGAATTGATCAAACAAAATTCATTTTCAGGAATGCATTCTAAACTCACCTTTTTCAAACCTAATTCATTTTTTAAAAATTAATTCTATCAAAATTATTAATTCTTCTAAAAACAATTCTACAAATTCTATTCTGGTAGTAACTTAACCAAACGGACTCATATTCTCTTTTGCCAAAATATTCGCACACTAGTTTGCTTTTAGAAAAACATGTCAAACATGTCGGAGACAAACATTCCATTTTCTACCCAAAAGAGTTCTAACATCCCTAATAACAATAACATACACATAAAAATCTATATTTTTGTCATTCAAAATTACCCTCACAATATCAAACAAATATGATTTCACATCTAGAAGTATCATACCTATGTCCCAAGTTACACCAAGCCCAACTTTAATAGCTTACAATTCCAAAATTAAGATATCCTTGACCTTTCTTCTACTTACTTTAATCTTTGAATTACAGTGTAAAATGCCAATTTAAATATTATTTCTTTTTACTAAATTTTTGTTATATTAATTTTAAAGTAAATTTTTATTTTCAAGATAAGAAACAAGAATTTTTTTTTTTTATTTCATAAGAAGCCCTTTCAATTCGGAGATTATATTAATTTTGATATTTTATCACGATGGGGGAGTTTTATTTTTTGTGGACTATATATGATGGAGGAGATATAACTATATGATGTTATTAGATATGATTTTTATAACATGTGCAATTTTGTAAAGATAAAATTTTAAACGAGGAATTTTTTAAATTTTAAGAACAAATATTTATGGCTCATTTAATTTGGTGGAATAATAATATGAATAAGATAAAATAAGATAATTGGATATAAGAGTATAGAGTCAGTTTTTTCTCTAGTGAATGTTAAGTACCTATTAAAAATCATGTAACTGCATCAGATGGTATTTTTCATTTAAGATATTATAATAAAATATGATTTATATGATAAAAGGGCTTTACCAAAAAAATGATAAAAAGGACAAATTTTTTAAAACTTTTCGAAAAGAAATTTTTTTAATAACTTAATTAGATATAAGTTTTTAATTTTCATTTTTCAAATTTTTTAAATTAATTTTTCTCTCGTGGCAATATAATCTATCTCTAAAATTCATCTCTCTAAATTAATCTCTCACAGTTTTTTCTTTCCTTTCAAAATTATTCTTTACTAAAGTTCCTTAAGTTTTCTCTTTCTAAAATTCACACTCTTAAACTTTCCATCTCTAAAATAATTTTTCATTTTCAATTTTTTTTATTTTTAAATTTTAGGAGACAAATGATAAATTAAAATATATATTAATAAGATAAGATACACAGTAACATCATTAACCTATCTGATCATCACCAAATACTCAGCATCAATTGGTTTTTTTTGAAAAAAAAACGTTAAATATTTATTTATAGGATTTGAGTTTTTTAGTCTAATTAAAAAATTAATAGGACTAACCACTCTGAAATATTTATCATTAAATATTGAACTTATGTGTTATCTTATCTTCAAAATGCAAATTGCATATAAAATCTACCCGAACATTCAACCTCCAAAATCCATCGAAGATTTAATGAAGTAAAATCTATTATTTTGTATATGATAGTAATATCTAATCTTCATTAAAAAATCAACTTAAAATATAGTAACTAGACAAGCTGTAACACGGAAACAATGATAATGTAGATAATAAATTTTTAAAAAAAGATCAAAAAGAAGATATTCAACAAAGATATTAATTGATAAGAAAATCAAATCTTTGATTAACTCCAAGTGATTGACACTAAAGTTTTTCCTAATATATACATGAACAAGTCAGTACTTAGTTGTATTACAAAATAAATTAAGTAAAAATAGTGTGATTGAAGTGCAGAGAGTTTAGAAATGTCAAAAACAAAGTTAGTATCCGTGGGTTACAATTCAAACGGTGTTAAGATGAGTGATATATGCACTCACTTATCCTTAAATGTGTGTTGCCAATTTTGTTCCGAAACAATTAAGGATGAGAGACTCAAGGTTCAATTTTCATCCAATCAACAAATGATACATGTCCTTGCAAAGATTGATACAACACATGCACGACGATGGAACAAGAAATCGCAGGTGCAATTCCCGGTCAAACAAGAAAAGGCAACCCTTCTTCCTACCGTGGTTGACACAACAAATGTTAATCAAGGGAAGAAACCACGACAAGTGGAGTTTCGACCTAAACTAGAAAAGATCGTCATCCCTAAGATGGTTGACACAACAAACATAACAGAGACTTGCAGCTCCGCAACTCCCACTAGCAAAAAGAGAAAACTTCCTCACGAAGAGGATCCAATTAGAAATAAAATAATAAATTCAGAGGAGAGCGATGAAGAGGGATGGAAGATAAAGAAAGTTCTTAAAGAGAGTGATGTTGGTGATATGAGTAGATTGATGCTTTCAAGAGAATTGGTAAAGAAATTGATGCTTCCAATGTTGGGAAATAGTGATAAAGATGCTTGCAAAGGGATTAATGTTCGAATTTGGGACGTGGACACTAATTCTATACACTCTCTTATTTTCAAGAAATGGGTTTCTTTAAGATGCTATGTTTTTATTGGTAATTGGGTTAAAGATTTCATCAAAAGAAGATGCTTGAAGAAAAGTGATCAAATTGGTCTTCGTTGGAATTCATGCAATCATATCTTTGATTTCTGTGTTCTTCGTCGTGTCAATTGATAAATATTGTACGTATAATTCATTGATGAAAAAAAAATGTCTATAGATTCAGTTGTTTTTAGTTTAATTTGGTTATTTAGAGATTTTATGGTTAATTGGTGCAGATATTGTAAGTTTTTTTGTTTTCTTTTGAGACTCTTGTTGACATGATTACAATTCCGGTAAAGTTCTTAATTGTTTTGCTTTGTTATATGCATATTTTCATTTATATAAACCTTCCTATATAGTTCTAAATCAGAGCTCTGTTTTTTATCTATAGTTTGAATTTTATTATTTTTTATCAGCTTTTTTGAGTGTTTTTAATCGAATAATTAAACTAAATCATCTCAATTTTAATCTTTTTTTTGGTAAAAAAGGAAACAAAAAACAAAAAATAAAGAGAAAAAATAAACTAAGATCATCTTAGAAACGCAGTCTCGATCTTATCAGGTAGAAGTGCAAGAGTAATTATAAGAGAACAATCCTCCAGAACAAGAGTGTCTTCTGCAAGGTTAATTGCATCCTATCTCAATTTTATTTGAATTTAAATCTAAATATAATTAAAATTTTGTGTTGATGTCCTCGCGAAACTTGCATCTGGTGGTGATCCACTCTCTTATCCCTCAGTTATCTAGTTTGTTGTTAACTGATAGAGTAAAAGTTGTTCACAGATCCATTTCTTCTTAGTGTTTTTTTGTTTTATTTTTATTTATTTTTCTGATGTACCAAAAAAAAATTAAGGTGGTTTAATTTAATTATTCGGTTAAAAACCTCAAGAAAGCTGATGAAAAATAATAAAATTCAAACAATAGATAGAAAACAGAGCTCTAATTTAGAACAGCAAAGCATATATAAATGAAAACATTTTAATCTTAATCTTATTTTATCTTATCTTTATTTTAATCTTAATCTTATCTTAATCTTAATAATATAAAAGCAAAAGTGAGGACAAAAACGAAAAAGAAATTTGGAGCCAAATTTGTAACAATCACCTAAGAATCATGCAGTGAATCTGAGCCTTCTATTTACTCACTTATTTCAAGAACAAAAATAAAGTTAGCCGAGAAAAATAGAACAAGATGGAATAAAAAAGAAAGAAACAGAACAACATAACAGAACTGATAAAATGAGTTTAATCAGAGTCATTTACGAAGTTTAGAGCCTGTTAATGCTGATAAGATTAAAAATGTCTATCAGTCAATTAGTTTTGATATAATTTTCTCTATAAAAACAATGTATGCATCTTGAGAGTAAAATAATAAAAATTCTTCTATGTGATTCCACTATGTTTTTCCAACAAGAACTAAATAACAAAAAGATAAGTTTAATTATTTTTCATTTTGCTCTATATATGGTCCTGTACAAATATAATTTTAAATTACAAAAAGTGCATTCATGCGGGTTTGAGTAGAAGAGTTTCTATTTAAATTTTCACAAACAGATAACAAGAATAATTATTTAATTATAAATACCAATATTTAAAAGATATACCTAAAATGATTAAGAACTTTGGGAATCAATCCATTCCTCGCATCGTGCGGGTGCCGATCTAGTGCATATAACAAAGCAACTCATTCCAAACCGCAAAAACCGATCCAAAAAGTCGATGACCAAATAAACCGAAAACCAATAAAACCGCATAATTTTATTATCTCGTCTTCAATCATATATATTAGTTTTTTTCGGTGAAGAGTATATTAGTAAATTAACGTAATATAATATGTTGTAAATGACGTAAACATTAAAAATGAATCAAAATCCTTAAAAATATTAAAGGTTAAGTGATTTAAATTTTTTTATATTAAATATAAAACTTTTTATTTTTACCATTAAATAAATTCATTACCTTTCTATAATATTATAAAAATAATATTTATATTCTTACTAATTGAAATCAAAAAAATAATAATTAAATATAATTCAAAATGCACGTTATTGTTGTTTTCAATATATATTAAAATTTAGTTATAATATTATTATTTGTACTTGTCTTATTTAAAAATATTAAAATATTATTATTATTTTTTATGGTAGTAATTTAAAGAGATTAATTGTGGGGAGAGAGAAGAAAAGAGTGAATTAGCTAGTGGTAAATATCTTGTTAGTATTTGAGTTATGCCACATGAGTAAAAATGCTTATGTGACTAAATGCTATGAAAGGATTTGTTTCATGTGTCGATTGTATGTCTTTAGCTTCTCTTTTAATATATATAATAGATAATAGATGGTTCAAAATTCTAGCTTCAAAAGTTTTGACTTTAGACACTCAAATGTCCTTTGAATGTTTTTGCTATGTCCGCAATGTTCTTAAGTTTTGATCCAATTTGATTCTTCATGTTCGAGGTGTTATTGTTATAGTGTTTTATATCCACTTGATTGAAATTGACTAAGATATTACTTAGATCAATATTCATAGAAACCTTAAATCTTGCCTTGATGAATTTAAGTTATGATGGTCTAAAATTCCAACTTTCAAGGTTTAGACACCGAAATATTTTATAATTGTTCTTGAGTAGTGTTCTTGTTATTACCACTTGTTTGATCCTCAAAATTAATTTTGCTCTTGTTTATTTGAGTTTAATTTCAATATTAGCGGTGAATATTGCATTTTAATTTGTTAAAATATAAAAGATAAAGGAATTTTAAGAAATATTGTGCATAAACTAAGGACAAATGTTATTAAGAGAGATGGTCAATTTATAATATTATAAAGTTATATTAAATTAAATGATGTTGATAAATTATAATAAGTGTCACTACTTGAATGGAGCCATGTGAAAGAATAAATTTATTGCTCCTCACAAAAAAACACCGAAATAAACACCACATAATACAGAAAATTCAGTACTATCCCCATAGAAGAAAAGAAATTATAGCAAAATAAATTCAACCAAAAGAAAGAAATTGGAGAGGGGAGGGAAAGTGAAACAAAAGAACAATTCTTCTTGCTATGAGAAAGAGTAGTTACAATAACTAAATGATGAATGTGAATGGTTAAAAAGAAATTCCTTCTTAATCACATTAAGACCTAAACATATATTTAGTGCAACAAAATCATATTATATCCAAATTATTCCCCTTAACATAGTTACTCTTATGCTTTCCAATTTCTAAAAATTATATAAAGAACAATCTTCTTGCTAACCCAAAATTAGGGCCTTATTTTTTTCAATCCACTCCACTCAATAACAAATATTAAGATTCCCAACCCAACACAACGAGCATCATCCAAAACACTAACCCACAAACATTATTCCTTCATGAAATTCGTATGTTTTTTTTTTCAAGTTAAGACATGTTAAACATGAATTTAAAATATAAAAGTTATTATAAGTTGCAGTTGTACTCACATTTTTTTCGGCACCGTGAAACCAAACACACGCACTCCCTCGTTCAATGTTACCCTCTTTTCAAGGAACTACTAGTCTTTCCAAGATTAGAAGTAGTTCTAATCTTTTTCTTAGCACGGTGAATAAAATCTGAAAAATGGTCTTTTTCATTTTCCATTCTATTAACACCACCACCACCATTATCCTCCTCTAGAACAGAGTTGCTCTGCCCTCTACCAACATTAGACACGGTTCTAATTCTGTACCTCGTACGCCGAATGTACTCGGCGAAAGCGTCGTTAAGATCCAGTGCTTTCTTACCTTGTTGCTCCGGTTGCACCACGCGGTTTTGATTCTGTTTCCCTGTTCTTTCTGATACTCCAACATGAGAAATCATTGATACTGATGATGAGTTTCCATTATTATTGACTTTCGGTGTTGAGAAATCGAACTTGATTGGAATTTTACCTTCTCCTTCTGAATTTACCTTATGTTGATTTTGAGGAGGGTGAGTTGTGACAGGTTTTGATTCTTGGTAGTGTTGTTTGAAACGATGAATTGCTTGAAATGCAGGATTTGTTGATAGTGCTTGACGGATTTTCCAGCATATAGAGAACTTTGAGGTTTTAGGGTGTTTTTTTTCCATAGAGAAAATAAAAACAGGGTATGGTACAAAAACAGAGTTGAACTTTGTAGTTGAGAAGATTGTTGGATTAGTGTGAGTTGTAATTGGTGTGATAAGTCTGTTTTATAGAACAGATTTTATAAGTGTGAAAAGGACTTTGATTGGATAACTAGAAAAGAAATATAAACGCCTTTTGAATTGTAAACTTTTCTTGATGGAACCAATTGAATTTGAAGAAGCCATATTCTTGGTGAGATTCCTAATATCAAAAGGCAAATGTTTTAACTTGTTGGTGAGTTATGGAGTACACAAATCATAATATCATAGTTTAAGCCGTTTTTAAAATTTTATTAAAGCATAATTTGTAATTGTCAGCGATTGCATCTAATCATATTTGGTCGCACTAATATGTTTATAGATTTAAGTTGAAGTAAGGGTGGACAAATACATTCTCAATATTTTAAGAAATTTATAAGTAATATTACGAATCTATAATAAATTGAACTGTCTATCTTTATATTTTTTAATCCACTAAACTTATATATTAATTTTTTTATTTTGCCTCCACAACTTATAATTTTATATCCTAATAACAAAATATAGACCCAAACTTATGCCACACTCATATAAAAGTATCTACTCTTTATTTTTTACTTTAGTTGTTAATGTTTCTTTCCGTAACATAAACTTTATATGGTAATAATTTTTCGTTAGTAAATAATTGAAAATAGTCTTTTCTTCTCATATTTGCTAAGAAGTGCTTAAATGTCTCCTTTACACTATACATTTAGTTTTTTCTCTGTTTAGTTTTTTTCTTTGTTTTTCTTTCATTACTCACTGTATATAAGAGTTTACTGTTTCCCTTCTCTAAAATATTCCTTTTTCTAAACATTCACAATATATTCTTTTTCCTTTTTCTTTCTCTTCTATCTTGCCTCGATGATTTCTCTCTGTGTTCATCGTTAATTCTGTTACTGTTCTTGCATATATTGCAATTATGCAGATACAGTTTATATGCTGTATACAGGTTTAACATTTTTTGTCACCTAAAATTGGAGGTAGAGCGAGAGTGGGATGGTTACTAGGGTAGGGTGTGCTTTTTCCGGTAATAAATGATAAATGATACTTTTGGTTTTTTTTTTTTCTCTCTCCTTGGGTAGAGAAGAAGGCTCTTGCAGATGGAGATATCTCTTGATCGAATTTGTATGATTTAGCAAGCAAATATTGGTTATACAGACGATGGATAGAATTAGCACTATCCCTATTGGGAGTGGCACCATCCTTTTTAGTATATAAATTTATGATTCTTACATATAAAAAGAATGGTGTCACTCCCAATAGAGATGATGCTAATCTCATCCTCCTAAACAGACCGTTTATTAAAGCCCACGTTATAAATGGACTAATAATTTTTAAGTCTACGAGTAGTAGGCCCGCGTAACTTCTTTTTTTTAGATTTAAATTTTTTTAATTATATTAACAAAAGAGATCTAAGTGTGGGGAAACTCGTGATTATACAAAAAAAAAAAGGGTAAAATATTTTTTAAGTAACACATGATTGTGTAGGCCTAGCCCATTTTTTGATTTCATAGGAAAGCAGTATAACTAGAGATCAAACTCCGTACCGACACACATGTTTCCATGTACTCACCAACTGAGCTACATGATTCGGACGTCCTAGGCCCATTTGAATTTCAAATATAATTAGCACTATCCTTAAGAATCATAAATTTATATACTAAAAAAGATGGTGTCACTCCCAATAGGGATGATGCTAATCTCATCCACCTAATTTATATCATTTTTTAATTTATATGGATAAACGGAGGTCTGCGGGGCCCACAATTTCACTCACTTGATTTGCAATTAATCGGGTTGGTCCGCAAAATTGTGCAAATTATATAGATTCCTATTTTTCTAATCTAAACACAAAAATATTTTATTGAAAAATATTCTCCCATAGATATTTTCTACTTATTGCTTGACCATTGTTTGTTTTTATGATAATGGATAGCGACAAACTTTTAAAATAATATATAGGTGGTTTTTTCGGTGTTCCTTTAAAATAAGGAACAAATTTGTTCCTCTACGTGGCTCCATTTAAGTAATGACACTTGTTGTAATTCATCCACGTCATCTAATTTAATATAGTTTTTAATATTGCAAAATAATCCCCTCTTTTAATAACATCTGCTCTTAGTTTAAGCACAATATTTCTTAAAATTCTTTTATCTTTTAACAAATTAAAATGCAACGTTTATGACTAAAATTGAAATTAAACACAAGTGGTCATGAAAACATAATCGAAGAAGTATGAAGAACAAGTATTAAAACATAATAGTCTATTGCTACTTTCCATGTATTCATGTGTAGCACAATAATACTATCCATCATAAAAGACAAGTATTTATTAGGAATACATTATACACAATTCTAGCACAAGGTTTGATCGTTTTTTGAGTTTAATATGTGATTTGTAATTTTTATTTTATGTTGTTTCAATGTTATATTTAAATTCTTCAAGTCAAATTGATGTAAAATATGTGTTAGTTGTCCAAGTTTTGCTATAACGTTCATGGCTGTTCTTAATTGTTCTTGCTATTTCTTGATAGGTATTTTTATGGTTTCATCTCTATGAAGATGATACCATGGTCTCTTATCCAATCAAATAAAAAAATTGATATGAGACAATCAGAATTCAATAAAGTTATATTCTCTATTAAAATATTTAGATTTGATAGATACTAATTTATTTTGCTTTTTAATCTAATATTTAGTTTTTATTTAAGTGTCCATTTTTTAATGAAAATATCAAATACTTAGATTGTGGTTACGTTATTAAAGGTGTATTTGAGCTTTAATGAATAAAAAAAAGAGTTTTTATTAGTTGAAGAATAAATAAATTAATGGTAAATATTATAATAAATAAAATAAGGCAAAAGTAGTATTTTGGTCCCTAAACTTTAGACTAAATTTCAGTTTTGATCTCTTTTTTTTGTTCATATTGATTCTTTACTTATTTTGCTTTATTTTATTTCATTAAATAATTAATAAAAATGTCTAAAATAGCTACTGGATATGAGAAAGAAGAAGACAGTGATAAAAAGTTTTATTATTGGCATTCTTGTTAGTTATTATTTACCAACAAAAATTAATAGAAAACGATTATATTATATTGAAAATATAAATTAAGATTACAAAGAAAAAAAATAAAAGGACCAAATTAAAATTTGAGATAAATTTACGAGACTAAAATATAAATTTAGCCATAAAAATATGATGCTATTATTCTATAAATTTTCTCTAGTGAAAATTCACAAAACAACACAAAAAGAAAAAATCATTCCCATATAAATTTTAATTTATAAATCTAACACGAATAAAGCATGTACTAGTTATTTGTATGAAAATAATATTATTTAAATACATTATATTATTTAAGTGTGCTTTATTCATGTCAAATTTATAAATTAAAATTTATATGTGAATATGTTTTTCTTATTTTATGAATTTTCACTAGAAAAAAATTGTAAAATAATATTATGATATTTTAAGCCCATAACTTTTTCTCAAATTTTAATTGGGTCCTTTTATTTTTTTTTCATAATCTTAATTTATATTTTTAATATAATATAGTTATTTTCTATTAACTTTTGTTGATAAATAATTAATAAAAATGCCCATGATAATATTTTTTTTATCATTGTCTTCTTCTTTCTCACATAAAAAAAAAAATCCAAAATAAAATATAATGTAAAGTTTAGGGACCAAAATACTACTTGTACCTTATTTTATTTATTATAATATTCTCTATTAATTTATTTTCGTTCAACTAATAAAAACTCATTTTTTTAATTAATTAAATCTCAAATACACCTTTAATAATGTAACCAAAATCTAAGTATTTGATATTTTGATTAAATAAATTGAGACATAAATAAAAACTAAATATTAGATTAAAAAATAAAATCAAGTTAGTATCTATCAAATCTAAATGATTTAATAAAGAATATAAATTTATTGCATTTCTTATTGCCTCATATCAAATTTTTGATTTGATTGGATAAGAGATCATGTTGTCATCTTCATAGAGATGACACCATAGAAATATCTACCAAGAAATAGCAAGAATAATTAAGAATAACTATGAACATTATACCAAAACTTGGACACCCAACACATATTTTATATCAAATTAACATGAAGAATTTATATATAATAACATCGAAACAACATAAAAAATCACAAATCACATACTAAACCCAAAAAACTATCAAAACTTGCACTAAAATTGTGTATAACATATTCTTAATGAATACTTGTCTTATATGATAGGTAGTATTATTTTGTTGCGGATAAATACATCAAAAGGAGTTTAATACTTGTTATTCACCCTTCTTCAATTATTTTTTCATGATCACTTGCGTTTAATTTTAATTTAGTCGTGAATGTTACGTTTAAATTTGTTAAAGAAATTCTGTGCTTAAACTGGGTAAATGTTATTAAAAGAGAGGATGTGTTTGCAATATTATAAAGTTATATTAAATTAGATGACATGAATAAGTTATTACAAGTATCACTACTTAAATAGAGCCACATGAAGGAACAAATTTATTCTTTATTTTGAAGGAACACCGAAAAAACCACCTAATATATATATATCCCCTCACATTCCAAACCTATTACTAACCCTAACGCGATTGTGACCGCAATATTAAAACCTCCTAATGCTAATGTAATGTTGATGGAGCTTCTTTTTTTTCTAATAATTTTCTACGAGATGTGATGGCAGGATCAATTCCTTCTTGTCCCCTACTACACTCAAAACTAACAAGACACGTTGTAGCTTTTACAGCCAGTTAGCCACATTTTTCTGATTAGTCTTACAAGGAAAAAAAAAAAAAAGAAGAAGAACAAACACGTTGATGGTATCGGATTCAAACAAAGACTAATTGTAGTATTGGAAAATAAACAAAGCTAAATTCAAACGAAGGAATCACGTTTTTAAAAGGAATAGGATAGTGTTCCACTTAATTAATGGCTTTCTGGTGGAAAACAACTCAATTGTTGAAATTAAGCTCAGAATGTTAGTGTCCCCATAACAAATAAAATTATAAACAAGACAAAGAATCATTAATAATACTATGATATTTCCAATTTTTGTTTTTTCCTTTTCGCTCTAACTTTGCGGTGCTAAACAAAACAATTTATTCTTAGCACCAAAAGAAAAAAAATCAATCGATTATTGATAAAAAAAAAAACAATTGATTATTTATTAAAAAAGATAAACATTTCACTGTTATTCACTTTCTACAACCTACAATCCATTGAATAAAAATTTGATGAATTATTTGGTAAGTTATTTATTATTTTAGTCCCTTGTTACGTAATCTCAAAATATTTTAGTTCTTAATTCTTAGTCTTTGGTGTTAAGTAACACTAACAAAATGTCTATGCGACATATTTAGTATCTACATAGTATACTAATTGACACTTAAGAGTAAAATGACGTCGTTTTTGTTTAATCTCGAAATAAGTAATTCAATTAGTCCCTCAAATCGCTTACAATATCTTAATTTCAATCCCCAAAACAACTTTGGAAATTAAGCAATACGACTTTGGTCGTTTACGTGGCTTATATGTGACAAATAACGTGTCACATAGACACTCAACGTGTCACATAGACATTTTGTCAATATCATTTAACGCTAAGAACTAAAGTGACTTATAGAGTTCAAAGTGATGAACTAATTCAGATATTTTAAAAAGTAGGAAATTAAAATACCTTATAATTATAAAATGAGAGATCAAAACAGTTAATCACTCGTTATTTAGTTGTAGAAAGTAAATAATACTTATTATACATTAATCATCGCTCCTTATATATTACTATTAGTTAAAAAAAGTTAGATGTTCTCGATTTCTCAAATTTTTTGTACGTTTAGTTTTCTATTAGTTAAATATAAAAATACTTTTACTTTTAAGTATTAATGATTATAATTTATTTAGAATAAATCTCAATTATTTTTGATGAACTTAATAAATTCTAACTTTTAATACTTTTATTTTCGATTAACTAAAAATCAAATACACACAAATTTGTCTCAAATGCTAGCTTAAATATATAGTTTGAAATTTTGGGCAGTGTCATGCTAAAAGTGCGTTAAGATTGCGTTTGCGTGCATATATGGTCTAGTTTAAAAGTGGATACCATCATCAATTTCCAGAAGAGACACAACCAAATTGAAAAACTTATGTACAAAAGTAATTTAAGATTTAGTTCAATCATTTCATGTTAAGTCATTAAAAAGTTCGATCAAACGAACTTTATGAAATGTCAACATCTATCAATAATAAGATACTCAACAATGATCGGTAACAATTATTAGCGTATAAAATTTATTTACAATATATTTAACACCAGTTAAATCAATTTATATTCTATTTTTTATTTTTATATTAAAAAATAATTAAACATAAAAATAAATAAATTATATGTGAACAGTGAATGTATACAATTTTTTTTCTAAAACACTACTAACAAGGCTATGTCTAAGGAGCGCTCCTTTGAATAGAACGCACCTATGTGCCCTCTCATATGCAACCGTTGGCTCATGGTATCGGGTTCAACAGCTTAGATTGATTACCGGTTGTTTTAGCACAGGTTTGAGCAGATCTGGAATCGTAGACTAACGAGGTGTGTGAAGAGAGAAAACTCCGGACTTGTGGTCTCGGGAGAGAATGAGCGAAGCAATTATGATGGACTCGTCTGGAAGATCGACTAGCTAGTTCTTAATAATAAACATGTCTATTTAAATCTTAACCTACTCTCTTTTTGTTAGATGGAAGGGTGCAGTTTCCATTGAGAGATCTAGGGGCTATTGGTCGGGGGAAAGGGCGCAATTTCTGTTGTGGGAAGAAAGACAAAGAAAGTACCCATGGGAGAAAGGGAACAAAAAGGGGCCTCATGGAGGGAACTTGGCAAGGGTTAGGGAAGGGTAAAAGATGTTTGTCCTCTCTTCTCTCTTGGGACACTCTTTATATAGTCATATTTTTTTATTCACTTGGTCACCAAGTTCTACACAAATTTCAAGATAGGCCAAGACTGTTAAGGGAGGGAACTGAACAATAAACAAAAAGGTAGGAAAGCGAACAAGTGAAATCTTAAAAGGACATGAACCTCAAAAGCGTATTATCCTTTGTCCACCATGAAGACGCTATATCCAAATCTGGACACCTTGTGCGCTTCCTTCCTCCATAGCTTTCCAAGCCACATAATCCGGTAGTAAAGTGGTCTAGATCAATTAAGCAAAACTAAATAATGATAATCAAGTATCAATGTCCATTTAATTGTAATTAGAAGCAAATAAATATTAATCTCAAACACGGGTAGCTGGCGACACCAATAGCAGAAAAGTAGCCAAAGATGGAGGTGGTACAAACCAGAGTGAACAGTAACAGAAGAATTGATAAATTGGGAGAAACTAGTTTGTTGAAAAACTCATGAAGATCATCGAAAAAGGAGGCTATGAAATTATTGAAGTCCAACACATTCTTTTTCATCAACGCCATCATCCCTTTAATTACTCTGCGGGGTTTATTGTTGTGGCCGGCAAAAGCGTTCATGATGTTGTGGACCATGAAGCAAAATTGACAAAAATAGTGATTTTCATTCAACTATCTTAAATTTGTGAAAAGGAAACCTAATGTAAATTAATTACCCAATATGAAATCTCATTTTAGAAAAACAGAAAAACTTGAAGAGCAACAGTGTAGATGTCGTCGTTGTGGTAGTGGAGGGAGGCTATACAGTGGTAGAGGAGAGAAGGGGAAGTGGAAGGGAGAGGGGAGAGACTCTAGGGGGAATCGAGGCATTGGGGTGGGATGATTGGGAACATTGTAGAGGTGTCAGAGGTAGAAGTGCGTGGCAGATCAAACCGGAGGTCTTGGTCGGTGATATTCTCTCGGTGGGGGTTTGGACACGGAGGTGAATGGGAGATTGTGGTGGTTCACATGTCGATACTGTCCAATGTACAATAGCTCATATGGTTGTAGCCTTTCCTTGTATATTGTTGAAGCTCATATAAGTACCTTTTGTATTCTTTGAGTATTATCAATATACTTCTAGCCCGTTTGAATAGAACTTTGGGAGGGGCTAAAATACATTCCCATTGAAGTCAAAATTTTTAGTTTCTCACATAAATGCTTTGAAATCTGTGCCAGAATGCATTTTGGATGCTGCAAAATCCTATCCAAATAGGCCCTTCTTTGTTTAAAAAAAAATCTTCATTTCCCTAAAAATATATTGATCTGGAGTGTTTTATTTAAATTTTAAGTTTAATTAGCTATGAAATTGTGGTTGAGTGTGTGAAAAAGTGACATGTTAGGTTTGTTTGTGTCAAATATTTTCTCTTTCTATTCTTTTTGGACACCATTCAAGACTTTCTTCCCTGAGTAGGCTTGGTAAAATGGGCCAAACCCATCGGCCCGGCCTGCCAACCGGGCAAAAATAGGTCGACCGGGGTGAAAAAATAAGCCAATCAGCCCATTAGGTCCATCCCGTTGAGCCTGCCAACAATGCAGGCCATGGATGGGCCAGACGGGCCATTTTATTTTTTTAAATAGCCATACCTACGACAAGTTCCAAAAAAATAGAAAAAAAAATTTAGACCAAAATAAATACCAAACCAAAAAACATAGATTCAAGACAAAAAAAATTCTGGGCCAAAAAAGTAAAATAGATTTCAGACAAAAAAAATACATATGCCAAACAAAAAAAAGATTCTGGGCCCTTTTTGTTTTTTTATTTTTATTTTTGCAAATTAAGCGGGCTAGCCCACCGCCCGCCTAGCCCACCAATACGCAAGTTAGGCTGAATTTTTTGGCTCGTCTCCCATGGCGGGCTAACCCGCCCCGCCCTTGTCGTGACGAGCCGATCGACCCGTTTTGCTAAGCCTACTCCTAAGGAATTAACACATACCACCTTAAGGTGTGGCCAAAATACTCACACCTTATTATTAAGTAAAATTACACTCCCATTAATTTTGTTTAACACCGTAAATAAATATTAATCGAATATTCTCCTCCCCAGCCGTGATTAACCTCTAGATTTTTTTAACAAAAAATTAACCTCTAGATTTTTTTAACAAAAAAATATTTTCTAAATTACTCTTATAAGGATTAAATAATATTTTAAAATAAAATTACGCTTGAAATAAAATACATAGTTTTAAAACAAATTAAATTTATTTAACTGAATTAAAATAAATTTTATTTAACCACTGAGAAAAAAAATTACTTAACCAAAATTTGAAAAAATAAATCATAAAGTATATTATTTATTTATTTAAACTATAGATTTTTAAATTTTTGTCTTTTATTTAATTAAGTAACTCAAACAATACAAAAATAGATCGTAAATAAAGAGACTAAAATCATACAATTAAAAAAATTAAAAATCAAAAATGCAATTAATCCATTAATCAAACGTTTCATATTATGCTCCAAATAAAATAGAAAAATAGAAGACAGTATCTGCTTGCATTGCATGGCCTAATTATTAATGTGTGGCCTTATTTTTCATGTGCTCCACTCAAACCCCAAATGATCACCTTAAACCAACATTGCTAATCAAACTTCTTTGACCCTTTCTTGTTGGAACTATTGAATCTTGATGTAGTTCTGAATTCCTTCTTAGCAACCCTAATAAACTCCGAAAATCGGTCATCATTATTGTTGCTAATGCCACCATCATTACTGTCAATTGGTGTCGATGTAAGTTCAGGGTTGCTTGGCTCTTGACTGCTGTGAGATTTTGTTCTTATTTTCTGCTTAGCATGTCGAATGAAACTAGTGAATGTTTATCATCATCAAGCGGCATCTTATTACATTGTTGATGCTTCGAATACACTTCAATTCCTTGTTTTCCCCTCAAAGGTCTTCGGATTTTTGAGTTAACTTTGCTCATACAGACTTGCTCTGTTGAGGGTTTTCTCTGCCTTGGATCATTTGAAGAAACTTTGGATTTTGAAGTGTTTCTATTCCCCATTGATGGAAAGGATTTGGTTAGAATGGTAGAGTTTTTCTCAAACTTGTTTAAGCTAATAGGATTATTGGTTAAGTGTAACTTGCAAGAGGTGCATGAGCTTGTTTTATAGTGTTCGTAAACATTAGTTTAGGTACAAAAAATATTTTTTTTAAAAAAAAAAATCACTAAAAGCATGCTTTTGAATTGTGATACTTGTGGGAGCCAACTGAGGTGGTTTTTTTCCTAAAATTTGCAAGGAATATGATGGGTGTTGGACACGAAATTAAACAAGTAGAAGTAATTATTAAATTAATTATGAGTTGCATAATAATTAATGAGATGTGGCCAAATATGGCGGCTTAAGGAAAATTAAACATACGGATGTGAGTGTTTTTTTTCCAAAGGAGCAGCTAGATGGTATCCGATTCCATAGAAACTACTACTCTCTTGGAATATAATTAAGAGATCAAACCTAATAAAAAAAACAAATTAAAGCTAATTAATTAAGAAAAATAATATTTAGTGTCTTAAGGGCATTATTTAAGGTGCTAAATGTAATAAAAAGATATTAAAATATGTAATTTTTTTATATTTTTGGTAGAAAAAAAATAATATATATTTATAATTATTTTTTATTTCTAATAACTTTAACTAATATCTTAAAAATATTGTATATCGAGGCTCATTAATTAATTGTAACTTGCAAGAATCACATCAAAGAGAGCGTAGGAAGCCCGTAACGGATGGTGATGTATTTAGTGTCTTCTTGGTGGAAAACAACTCACAATCATTGAATCATAAAAGACGAAAAATTAGTGTATTACTATAATTCACCTTAGTGACAAATTTTATTTTATTTTTATAAGAAAGTAACACAACCGATAATTGAACTTCGTATCTATGTACATGTCTTTTGAAAAACTTATTTAAAAACAAAAGTTAAAAAATTAAAAAAAAAAGTAAAAAATATACACTACAAATAATGAATGATTACGCTATCAAAAAATTGCTAGTTAAACATTGCATTGCTAGCTATTTCAATTATTAATTTAGTCGGTTAATACATTTAGTGACCGAATAAATAAATTTATTTACCAATTTTATTGATAGCTAAACGAACTATTTTTTAGCAATAAAAAAAATTAAGCACTTTTAAGAGATTTTAATATTAATTTTAACCTATATTTAGTGGTACCGCAGAGTTAAAATTAAAAATTTAACAAGCCAAATATTTAAACAAAATAAAAACCAGGGTGTACAAAAATATATGGGTATGAGTTGCAAAATATAAAAAATTCATAATATTACTCGTGAATTTTAAAATTTGGAGAGTGTAACTACCCTTTTTAGATATATCCATTTTATCACACTTTTTTTTTCAGTCTCTCATTTATCTGATACAACCTTTAATTTTTTTATTTTATTTTTTCTCTTCTGTTTCATTTTCTTTCCATCTCTCTCTTCTCATACTAGGTAATGCATACACCCCAAACATAGGTGTGCACTTATAATAGTTCATTATCCTTAACTTAGAAATAGGGATGGTAACACGGTAGGGTGGGTTCAGGAATAAAGAAAGCGAGACGAAAAATTCGAACTCAACTCTATTCTCTTCGGATATTGGTGTTCAGGGAACTTATGAAAAATTCATACCAACATTATATTTTTGAAAAATTATTTATTAATATAATTTTATACAAATCAATACTTTAATTCACATTTTATCTTAAGACTATTAGAGAAATAAAGTAAAATATAATTTTATCATCATTAATATTATTTATAATTATTAATAATAGTATTATGTATATACAAGTATATATATAAGTGTAAATGTATAGAATTACAATTGTGGGGCAGGTTCGAGGTTGGAGCGAGTATATAAGTATGTATGTATGTGTACATAAGTATATATGTAGGTGTAAATATATAAAAGGCTTAATTACATTTTTTGTGCCCTTGCTTTCATTTGGGTGACTTTGGTCCCTCGAGTTTTAAATGGGCGATTTTGGTATGTTCGTTAGTTTTTTTTTTTAAATTAGCCATAGATTTTAGTTAATTTAGTGTCTGGATGGACTAAAATCGTTTACTGATAGAATGTATTCAAAAAAATTATTAATTAGTTACAATTTTTCTCCTGATTATTTTTAGCAAACGATTTAAAACTTGTCACTAATTTGGAGCAAAATTCTCAGTAAATTAATATTTTTTGGAAAATTTTCTATCTATTAATGATTTTGGTCCCTCCGTCATTAATTTAGAAAAAAATTGTCACTAAATTTTTTAAAAACTTTGGCTAATTTGAAAGAAAAATTATTAGAGAGACCAAAATCACCTCTTTAAAATTTGGGAGACCAAAATCGCCGAAAATCCAAACAAGGAGGACCAAAACTACAATTAAACCTATATAAAATTATCTTTGTTTCTAGTGTGAGGCAATTAACCTTGAGTTAGAGACTTTGTCCTAAGTGGGATCATTGATCTTGGATGGGGTCCAAGACCCTTAATCGGGGAATTTTCCCTAGAAGAGATCATTTATTCTAGAAGGAGTCCATGGCCTTTAATTGGGGACTTTGTCTTGGATTGGATCATTGATCTTGGATGGAGTCCATGACACTTAGTTGGGAAACTCTGTCCTATATGGGATCATTAAGCTTGGATGGAAAAGACCTTTAAATGGGGGACTTTGTCTGGGAAGAGATTATTGATCGTAGATGTGGGTCCATGACCCTTAATTGGGGACTTTGTCCCGAATGGATTGTTGATCCTAGATGGGGTCCATGACTCTTAATTGGGGACTTTGCCCTGAATGGAATCATTGATCCTAGATGAGGTCTACAACCTTTAATTAAGGACTTTATCTTTGATGGGACCACTATTCCTGAATAGGATCCATGGCCTTTAATTGGAGACTTTATCCTAGATGGGATCTTTAATCATGGATGGCAAGAAGAAGAATCCTCCAAAAGGCCTCTTTTCTTCCAATGTGACTTGAAAATTCAGTAGCAAAACTTTTGCAGGTAACATAATTGATCTTTGTGCTATCAGTCAATGGTCGAATAACAGGGGAAAAAAGCATGGAGAAAGTTAACTATAGTTAACAAGAAGCATATTTAATTTGGACAGAATATTCTAGTTCTTTTACCTTCCATGTGTTCCAATGGTGCAAACTGCTTATTTTTATAAATTTGGTATTTAGTGTTATTTTTGTAAAACCTCAAGATTAGTTTATGCATTTTACCCTAAAAATAATTTAGGCTTTTTGGGGAAGAGTCAACGAAGTGTCATTGGTTTAGAGGTAACTTGTGCATTTAAATAAGGGATGGTCACTTAACTAATTTTTAGAACGAAAGATAATTGGGTGGTTCTATTCCGAGATAAATATAGTAATCTCTTTAGTATTTCCAATAATAAAACTTTGTGAATTAGTGAAGATAGAGATTGTGGGAGGGTAGTTGGGTGTGTAAATAGCAATGGCATATGGTGTTATTTGTGTAAAAACATAATTTACTTAATGAACTTTACCAAGAATTGGTTCAAATTATATTGTAAGAACATAAGAGAGATAAGTGGTGGTGGAAAGCTTCAAACAGTGACATGTCATTTGGTTCTATGTGATTTTGGAAATATAATATAGTTAGCAATAAATTAATGCATTTTCAAAAGAGTTACGTGGAATTTTTAAGTGATGCTTGATTTGGTTAAAGGACGCTCTTGATTATACTTGAAAGAAATTATCATTTATTATTTTTTTTTTATTTTTATTGGATTAGTTATTATTAGTATAACATAATTAATCTGTTAGTATAAATATAATAACGGATAAATATATATTTACTAACAAATAAATATGTTAATATAAATAATTGATATATACTATCAATTTACAAAGTATTAGTAAAGGTATTTAAAAATAAAAATCTTTAAAGAGTATACTAATAAATAAATCCGTTAAACAAAATTTATACAAACGGTATCTTACCTAATAAGAAAAAAAGTGTTAGTGCGTAAATAACAATTTGTTTATAGTTAATAGTGTGACTTTGAATTAAGGCAAATAGTAACGAGTTTATTTATTCAATAGCTAGTTGGTTCTGTAACCTAGCTGCTTGTTTGGGTTTATAATGCTTTTTTTAATTATTGAGAAGGTGTAGTTGCTTTCCAGGTTTTGTTTTTTGGTAATGTTTTGTTAGGAGTAGGTCGGGTTAAAAGTTAAATTGGTCTGATTTATTATATAAAATTGAAATTTAAGTTTAAGTCTATAAATTGATACAGGTTAATATTTTAAGTTTGGCTCAGCTTTTTTATAAGCTTAGTTTGGCTCAATAATCTATTTTATAGTCTATTTAACATGAAAGCTTTTAAACAATACTAACAAGGTAGATGGGATTAGCATCATCCTTATTGGGAGTGACACCATCCTTTTTAGTATATAAATTTATGATTCTTATATATAAAAAGGATGGTGCCGCTCCCAATAAAGATGGTGCTAATCTCATCCTCCCACTAACAATTCAAATTTAATTGGTCAATAGGTAAATGAGCTAATAGAAAATATGTTAACGGGCCGAAAGGCCTGCTATTAATAAAATAAAAAATATTATATTTTTATGAACTATTATATTTATATTATAATATTACAAATAAATAAATATAAATTATAAAGTAATTTAATTATTTAATTGAGTCGGTCCGACAAACTTAAAAGACTTTTTTTAAAAGTTTAAATTTGATCTTTTTATTTAAATATGCCTTTTAAAAAACCTAAACCCAATTATTTTTAATAAACAAGTCAAACCAAATTAAACTTTAAATAGGCTAAATGATAAACTCCCAACGGATGGTCACGCCCATTCTCAGCTCTACTCCGTATTGGTCCATTTTAGAGTGCTTGTTGTTTTGTTTCTCGAATCTTATTTAGGTGTTTGTTCTCAGGTAGTTCTATTAAATTGTCATGACTTTTTTTTATTATTTTTTGAGAGTTTCTTATACTCTAGATAATAATATTTTTTTATTTATGAAAAAAGAATCACATAGAGTAACAGTTCGTTGAATAATTGAATTCAAATTAAACATAGAAATATAGTGTATATAAATCAATATGTCAGAACCTCAAAGTATACATCGTACAAATACAAAATTATCCTAATTAATCTTTTACACCCATAAAATAAAAAAAAAATCCCCTTATTATAACTCGTAAACTAAACATTTCGAATTATATATGCTTCACATAATTTAAAAAATAAATAAAAATAAGAAAGTATATGCTTGCATTACATGGCCTAATGGGGCCTTATTTTTCTTGCTCTCCACTCAACAACAAATTAAATTAAATCACCACAAATTAAATTAAATCGCCACAAATTTTGCTAATCAAATTTCTTTAACTTGAATTTTCCTGGTAAAACCATGGTCACTCTCTTTACCCTTTCTTGATGGAACCATAACTATTAAACCTTGAAGTAGTTCTGAACTTGGTCTTAGCAAGCTTAATAAATTCTGAAAATTGGTCACTTTGGTTCTCTTTATTGTTGGTACCACTATTATTATCACCAACCGGTGCGGGTGCAACATTGCTATGCTCTCGGTGGATATGAGACTTGGTTCTTATTTTCCGCTTAGCATCTTGAATGAAATTGGTGAAGGTTTCATCATTGTCAAGTGGCATCTTACATTGTTGCTTCGAATACATTTCAACCGTACGATGTTTTTCCCTCAAGGGTCCTTGTTCATCTCTTAATGGAACAATTTCGGTCTCTCGATGGATTTGCTTTGCTGAGGGTTTTCCTTGCCTTAAATCGTTTGAAGAAACTTTTGATCTCGAAGAGTTTCTATTTCCCATTGATGAAAAGGTTTTGATTTAGATGGAAATGGCTTTTTTGCAAGATGAAGAATATTTGGTTCTTGGTTCTCAAACTTGGTTAATAAGCTATTAAGCTTAGAAGATTATGGATTGAGCTTGAGTGATACTTGTAAGAGGTACATAAGCTTTTATAGTTGATGGAAAGTTAGGTACAAAATATAAAATAAAAGAAAAAGAAAAAGTAAAACCTTGATTTGAATTGTGATCCTTGTGGGACCATTTTGTTAATTTGAAGAATCGTTAGTGAAAGAGCTTTGTTTTTCTTTTTCTAAATTTTCCAAGGAATAAAATGGGTGTTGGACACCAAATTATACAAGTAGAACAATGACATTATGGCTTGCATAATGAGATGTTATGGCCAAATTTGGTGGCTAAAGGAGATTTTTTCCAAGGAGCAGCTAGATGGTATCAGATTCTATAGACTCAGAATTGGTGATCTAATAAACAAGGTTAATTACATAAGTTTCTTCTAAGGTTAGAGTTAAATACACTTAGATTTTTTTAAAAAAATATTACATATACCTCATTAAGTTTATGTTTTTTTTTAGTGAAAACTTAGTTTATGTATTATTCTTATATAGTGACTCATTTTAGTTTTAAAACATCATGATGCTTATCTCCCTTATCTTTTATATGAACTATATACTATATACACACTACCCTTAAAATAACAAATAAAGTACAGGAGAATATATACAATTTTTTTTAAAATATGTTTTTATTTTTTATAAAATTAATATTTAAAACTTTTTTTAAAACTATATACACAGTATCCTTAACTTTTTTTCTCAGCTTGAAACTTTTTAAAATTTATAATTAATATTTTGATGAGAGAGAATAAGAATAATTTTAAAAGATTGTGTATTTTTTTTAAATCAATATATTAATTAAGTTTATTATATTTTTTTAATATACGTAATTATCTAAATATAATTTTAAAATATAAAACAGAAAAAATAGTTTTTTCTTTTATTAAGAATGAAGAGAGTAGTTAATAACATAAATGTTAAATAGAAACATATATTAATTATTAATTATGAGGGCTATAATAAAATAATAACGTTAAAGGTGTATTTGGATAAGATTATTTTTTAACAGATAGTTGTATTTTACACTAAAAAAATTTAATTATTCTTTTAACAAAGGAAAAAGGTTTTGTTTTTCGGTTAAAAATTGGACATTGTTTGAAAAAACTTTAAAATCGTTTTTCACAGTTTAAAATTCTTAAAAGTTACTTCTTACGGCAAATATACCCAAACAAAAATTAATTATATATGAGATGATCGATTTTTTTCACAATTTATTTTCATAATTCATCACAACCTAATCCAAACGCTCTTTTAAGTATTTATTAATTTTTTAAATTTATTATTAAGATTCAACATGATCAAAAAGTTAAAACGAGTAAAATAAAAAAGCAGATGAAGTAGTGCCTTTTCGGTGGAAAACAACCCACAATCATTGAACTTGGAAACTACACAGAAATGCCAAAAAAGAATGTACTACTAGGTGGCAACCATAACAAGCAAGACAAAAGAATCCATATTCAAGCATATTGCTAAAAGCTTAGTTTATTATTGTTTAAATAATTTTTTTTTTATAAAAAAAGAACAATTTTAAAAATTTTCAATATGTTTACATGTACTTATAAAATAATCTAAACAAAAAATAAACAATTATTTACTTTTTTCAAAAGCTATTTTAATTTAACCCAAGGGTAGACTTAGTGATGTAAGGCCCCACTAAGTTCATAAGAGGGACGATCCACGACGTGAGATTCCGTGTTTGAATCTCATCTATGCTAAATTCCTGAGAGTCAGCGCCAACCACGAAGTGCGAATAGATTTAGTCTCATCCTACATGTGGAGAAACTCATAATTATAAAAAAAAAATATTTTAATTTAATTTATTTCTCAAAATTCATCAATATGATATTTGAGCCGAACTAATTAAATTAGAAATTTTTTTACTAGATCCAAATTGAATACCCAATATAACCCAATTTCTGTATTCATGGTTTAATTCAGGGTCTAATTGAACTCTAACTTAACTGAACTGATAATTACCTCTAAGTTTCATCCTCATTCTAAATGGCTTCTTCCATCAAAATTTTAGTTTGGGTTAGTTAGGGGTATTTAAAATATCAGAAGAATCACGTTAAATTATTAATTAAATCGAATCGTATCATATAAATGGTAAATTATTTGATAAAATATTAAACTAAAATTAATTTTGAAAATCGGTTCCAAACCAGTTCAAGAAATTAAAAGCGGTTTAGATTCAATTTGGTCTGAAAACTATAATGAAGTTGGGATTCTTAAATAAAAATGGTTTGAAATCGGCTCAAAATCAATTCAGGTTAACCATTCTGACTTGGACGTGTCTGGAGGCTACAAAATAAGTTTCGGTCCTATAAACCAAATCATTTTCTTGGTTAGGTGCAATTTTAGTTTAATTCTTGGATGAACTAAAATCATAAATAACCCTAAGACTAGTTACGTTAACCTCTTTTGAAATTAACTTTAAACACACTTTTGTTCTTTTATTTTTTTCTCGGTATTCACTGTTGTGATTAATCGTTTTTCCAAACTTAACATGCAAAAGACGATTATTAAGTGGTTACGAAATGTCTCTTCATTTCCAACAATAGAAAATCTAACCCCACACATATAATTAAAAGACAATATGAGTTACCATCCCATCACACCAATAATTTAATTATATTTTTATTCTAAAAATTAGGCTTACCTCCCTTACTTTGTTATTCTTATGAGTTTATGTTTATAATTCAAATATTCAAATATACTACATAAAATAAGAGACGTGGATGTAATTTTATTTAAATAATAATATTACTGTGTAAAAATAATACATAATACACTGATTAACACGGTTTTATACGAATATACGATAAGTGCTTTTCTTTACCTACCAAAGAACTTTTATTTTTTTACAGCATAACCGGTTGGGTTTACTTGCACACTTAACGTCAACTGTTTTTTTTTACAGCAGTTTAATTTTCATATACTTTATGAGATGAACTTATTTTAAACATAAAAAAAAAAAAAGACTCTTTAAAAAATAAACATCAACAAAAGAGTGCTCAAATTATTATTTTAAAAAGTTTTTTTTTTTAACTTGTGCTCATAAACACATGTTAATGATAATTATTTTACTATATCCTAAATGCACTAATTATACTCTTTATTATCCACTAGAACTTCTTTTTATATGCAATTTGATTGGTTATTAATCATAATCAACAAATTCTTTAAAAAAAAATCCAAAAGTAAGGATTCTCGTCTAGAATATACTGTAACCTGATCCTACCGAAGGGTTGGCCAAGGCAGCTTAAATAAAAGAACTTCGATTTGCCATGTCCCTTCAAGTAAAAAAGAAAAATATATATTCCAAAAAAAAAAAGACCAAGTCATTCTTTAACGAAGGAAGTAGAATCAGTGGAATAGTAGATAAAATACAGAACAAAATAAACTATATATCCTCATTTTGAAATGTAGAGTGGTATAGAGAAACCCAAAAAAAAAAAAAAGATAAAAAAAAGAGTAATAGAATAAGTATAAATAAATAATAAGAAGACATGAATCAATAACCGGTCAATAATAAAACACTTCAGTTTTCTTCCCTTTAATACTCCCTCCGTCTCAAAATGTAAAACTTTTTAAAGAGTTTTTGTTTGTCCAATTTTATAGGATTCTTTGAGAATTTTTATGTACTTTTAATTTTTTTTACTATTATACTCTTGCTATTCAACAAATTTTGATGAATCTAAAACAAAATAAATAAAGTAAATAAATGAACAACATTAATTAAAAGAAAGGGTGAGGTTATAAAAAAAGATTGAAAGGGTAAATTTGGAAACTAATGTTTTTTGTTAGACAAATTTAATGTATTTAACTAAATTAACCACTTTTCTGAATTCATGTAATATTAATCTAACGTGTCTTATATTTTGAAACAAAAGGAAAAGTATCTTTCTAGAAGAGAAAATAAAAATAGTTAAATTCCAGCCCTACAAAATTCTACGACCAGTTTTCTTGAGTCAATTTCAAAGGGACTAGACTTCAACACCGTATCTAAAAACCATTTTCAGAATTCCCCATAAGAATTAATTTATTTATTGGGGCTGGGTGGTTTAGGTTTTTCATTTTTGTGGTCAAGTGCTGTGGGTTTGTTATATCATGGGGGACAATTTTGACTCACCATAACATTCCATTCCATCTGTTTGTTAGACGAAGCATTTCTTTTTTGGTAGAAAACTTTTGAAACTTTTTTTTTTTTCAAAACAAACTTTGAAATCAAATGCATGCCCGTGTCTGCTTTACTTCTGCCCATAATGGTAATTGGAAATTGAACTAGTGATTAATGTTTACACCATCCTTTTTTACAAATGATACACCAACTTACAATCAATACCCCCGCATGATTGTAACCAAAGAGCGCCTTTAATTCACACAAAAAAAAATTCGCAAAATTTTACAAACAAATATAAATATATGATTGGTCCTAATCATATAGTTTAATTGATATATATATATATATATATATATATATATATATATATATATATATATATATATAGATATTCAAGTTTAATTTTAAGTTATTGTACTTTTTTCAAATAAACTAGTTGAGTCTTCCTAATACTAATTAATATTGACAATTAACATTAACAATTAACAATGAATGGCTTATTAAAAAAAAATTTAACAATGAATAAAAAGGGGAAGTTGTTTGCTTGCAATATTTTCTTTCTTTTAAAAAATGAGATATACTCTAATGAAACTTAAAAAAAAACGCAATAACTCAACCACTACATATTATTTTCTAAAAAATAAAATAATTATTTTTATTTATTATTTATTACTATTTTAAATTAAAAATGGATTTTTTAATCTTTTTTAATCCGAAATAAACTGAGGGTTGCGTTGCGAGAATTGGGCCGCACGCACGAGTATCACGGGTCGGTGTCGGGTGCCCATTCTAAAACCCTGGTCTTCTCTCTTCACTTTACTTCCGTCCTGTACTTCGCTAAAACCCTCGCTTCTGCAACTTCAACCTTCGTCGTCTTCTTCTTCTTCCACTTTTCGCCTAATCCTAGGGCTTCTTCATCTTCACTTTTCTCTCCCATGGCTACCTTAGCTCTCAGAAACTCTTCATCTTCTTACCGACGCATCTTCCCTTTCTCCTTCCAAATCCACTATTCACTCTCTCATTCCCCTCTCCCTCCTCTCTCTCTCCCCAATGACTCTCACTCTTCTTCTTCCAATCCCTGGTGGAGATCCATGGCCACTTTCACCAGAACGTAACTCACTCTCTCTCGAGATCACACTATATTTTCTCTATTTTGCTTTTTTCGTTTCATCTAATGGTTCGGTGTATTGTGACAGAAAACCGCACGTTAATGTCGGAACTATTGGACACGTCGATCACGGAAAGACCACGCTTACCGCGGCAATTACCAAGGTCAATACTAGTTCTTCTATTTTATATGTTTATTCGGATGTCGCTGAGAGTTGATTTGGTGATCTTCGATCATTTTTAGATTTGAAGTTTTTGGACTTGGATTTGATTAGGTGCTAGCTGATGAAGGGAAAGCTAAGGCTGTGGCTTTTGATGAAATTGATAAGGCTCCGGAAGAGAAGAAGAGAGGAATCACTATTGCAACGGTTTGGACTTGCATTGCTTACTCGTTTGTTCTCAATGAATTACACTTTTTTTTTTCATCTCGCTGGTTTGAGTATGCTTTTTAAATGCTTCAATTATCAGGCACATGTTGAGTATGAGACTGCGAAACGACACTATGCTCATGTGGACTGTCCTGGACATGCAGATTATGTTAAAGTAAGCTTAAATTTAGGTCTGATTTCTCGGAGATAGAAATTATTGTCGTAGTTACTAATTACTTAACGGCTGCAGATTGAATTATCTTACATAGGTGGAGTTGGTAGAGGGAAATTGAGTAACTGCATCTGATAATTCTAAATTTGGAATTTATGCTATTTGTCTTATACTCATGTGTAACTGAACATAGTTGAGTGCTGGTGTTGCTTGAACTTCTATTCGAAATGAGAGACAAACTTTAAGGATGAAACTTGGAAGCAGATTATTTTCAAACCTTACATTTTATGTTAAAAAAAGGCTTTCACAATAAATTTTCATTTTTTAGCTTTGACTCTCAGATTACTACTATGTCTCATGAATATTCATAACTTCAACATACCCGCGTGCCTGAAGTCAACTATGTGGTGGTTTGTCTGATGTTTTTTTTTAAGTTTGAAAGACACAATAAGTTTTATTTACGCATTCCACTATTACACAGGTTATGTTTCTGAAATTTGTTTGCTTGTTTAACTTTGCACATAATTAATGATTGTTGTTTTTGCAGAATATGATAACAGGAGCTGCCCAAATGGATGGTGGTATACTTGTTGTATCCGCACCTGATGGACCGATGCCTCAAACCAAGGAGCATATTCTTCTTGCTCGTCAAGTAAGGTTTCTATTAAAGTGGTTTTTAAACAATATAAGCACACTTTTAGTTCTACAACAATTTCCTTCTTGCTTCTAAAATAATGTGAATGTATTGTCCAGGTTGGTGTGCCATCTCTTGTGTGCTTTCTAAATAAAGTTGATGCTGTTGATGATCCAGAGTTGTTAGAGCTCGTAGAAATGGAACTCCGCGGTAGGGTGCTTCTTGAAGACTTCACCTTCCCACCCTATTCCCTACACATAAAATGGATATACCAACACAAGTTTTTGTAGTTTTATTTATTAAAACGTAAAAGCCTATTTTAATAATGACATATGTGGCAGAGCTTCTGAGCTTCTACAAGTTCCCTGGTGATGAAATTCCAATCATTAGAGGTTCAGCATTGTCCGCTTTGCAGGGCACAAATGATGAGATTGGAAGAAAGGCTATTCTAAAATTAATGGATGCTGTAGATGAATACATTCCTGACCCAGTTCGCCAGCTTGACAAGCCTTTCCTAATGCCTATTGAAGATGTATTCTCAATTCAGGTAAAATGACTTTGGAATTCTTTGTCATTTGCCTTTTTTTGAATAATGACAATTATTGAATCTATGATGAGCTTGGTTATAATATTCTACAATGTTTGTTCGTCTTGTGGTGTTTTTAATCATATATTATATATAGCTTTACTGTCAATACTTAATAGTAAAACGACCGTGTCATAATTTTAGTCAGATATGATTCTTTAAAATGCAGATTTTCTTGTTACTTTTTTAATAATAGAGTACCCAAATTTCTATTCTTCGATGCTGTGAAGTACAGAATGCTTTCAAAATCTGCAACAAATAAAAACATGATTGAAAGCAGTGAGTTCAAAATGTCATTTCTGCTGATTTGTATTTGTTATTGGTGTTGAAGGGACGAGGAACAGTAGCCACTGGCCGTGTGGAACAAGGGATTATTAAAGTTGGTGATGAAGTTGAGGTTTTGGGTCTGATGCAGGTATGCCCAATTGAATCATTTCCTGTATTTAGGGCTACTATCTGATTCTCATGTTCCGTTAAATTAAATTGCCAAATGCCAATTGCTGGTTTCTTATGCATCTATATTTTCTATTTGTCAATTCTCATTAGTCATGAATTATAGTTAATGGTTTCTCCTTAGATGTGCTTGGATATTTTCTTCTCAATAGATGTTCTGGTAAATTCCTTTATTTTTTAATGCTGATTTCTAAAACTTCTTTCCTTCGTAGGGTGGTCCTTTGAAAACAACAGTAACTGGAGTTGAGATGTTCAAAAAGATTTTGGATCAAGGACAAGTAAGTGACTGTTATCTTCGTCTCCAAGGGCATTTTCATAGTATATTTGAAATTGACTTGGATTTTAATATTTTAATAGGCCGGTGATAATGTTGGTCTTCTACTCCGTGGTCTGAAACGTGAAGATATTCAACGTGGTCAGGTCTGTTGCTATGATCAACCATACTTCCTTATAGCTAGACCTTGTAGCAATATGCAAGTAGTTTTGTCAGTAAAATTTGCCCCCTTGTATTTTCTAGTGTTTTAAATTTAAACCACTAAATTTGAGAAACCGCGGCCCTAATGCTCTTTGTATTGAAAAGGTCATTGCCAAGCCTGGTGCCGTAAAAACATACAAGAAATTTGAAGCAGAAATATATGTACTGACAAAGGATGAGGGTGGGCGACACACCGCTTTCTTCTCTAACTATAGACCTCAGTTTTATTTGAGGACTGCTGATATCACTGGAAAAGTAGAGTTGCCCGAAAATGTTAAAATGGTTATGCCTGGAGACAACGTTACTGCCACATTTGAGTTGATTTCACCTGTTCCTCTCGAAGCAGGTGAGTATGGCTTGATTTAATATTTAATTGAAAAATAAACCCTCTTGTCCTCACTGAACCGAATACTTTTGTACAATATATGCTGGAAGTGTGAATCCTTTCTTTACTGCTTGCCGTGGATCTTGTAGGACAAAGATTTGCCTTGAGAGAAGGTGGCAGAACAGTTGGTGCCGGTGTTGTGTCAAAAGTACTGAGCTGATAAGCGGAATATGCACGCTATGATTCATCTTTTACTCCACATTTGCAAAAGGGGTTGGAAGCCCCGAGACCTAACTGTTATCTTGAAAATACGGACCATGTGACAAGCAAGTAATATTTATCGGTTGTGTTGAATGAAATTGAGAAATTTTTAGGGAAGCTCATCTTTATAGTTCATTTTTGTAGTGCATAATTTGTCAACATATTCTTGATCGCTGCAGACTGTTCCTGCGTTATCAAAAATAATTTGTGAATCATCTTTACGTCTTAAACAGTCTGAGCCGTTGATTCTGGGTGTGCCATTTTTTTGGGTTAAATAATGTTCCTTTTATTTGCTAAAGGGTCAATAGTTGATTGCATTTATCGGTTAAGGATATAACAACAAGCGTTTATCCCACTATGTGGGGTGGGCTATGGTTTCGGATATAAATAGAGAAATTTTGATACCACTGTCTGCTGTATAATGTGTCTGATAGTTTTGTTAATTGGAAAGTTGTTACTTATTAGTGATTACAGAACCTAGTGAGGTACTGGATTTCCCGACGGCATGAAAACTAAGTTCAGATTATGATTGGTGAATATTGTCTTCCAATTTTTGTTGTTTCAATTTCATCCTCCAACTCATTTTACAGTAGGTTGTCTTTTCAGTCACGATCTATTTCTTGAAAAAAATTTACGACACTCCTATAAATTATTTGTACAATGTACAAAACCATTTTAAATGTCAATCTATATCCCATTTTTCTTCAATCGCCATGTATGGATCTACCCTTAATTACAGATTGCGTTTAGAAACAAATTTTAATTTAGTACTTGTACCATAAGTCTTAGTGTATGTTTGGGTATAGTATTTATGCAATAAGTTATTTTTAAATTATAGTTTTTTCGTAAAAAAAATTGTAAAATTTACTTGAATAAACTAAAATCAGCTTATTCTAATAAGTTACTTCAAGAAGCTTATGAAAATAAGCGGAAACTACGCATAAGTCCTTCTAAATAGAGCCTGAGAATTTATCTTTTGGTTAATTTATAAAATTTTCCTGTTCTTTGTGATGAGGTTTGGACTCAAGATCTTGGGTAATTTACACAAACTCACCACTAGATTTATGAAACATCTGAATGAGAAAATAATTTTGTCTGATAATTTTCTTCAGAAAAAAAGTTATATACGAACATGTAAATAATCTATACTTACTTTCCTAAGTTATATACGAACTCTTTTAAATGCTAATTATTTAAGGGAAAGTACATTAAAACAACTTTGTATTACAAAAGTAACGAAAATATTTTCCTATTTTCCGTGATGACATATGATTTAAACTGTGATAACTTTTTTCTCATGACGTAACTTTGGAATGGCTATGTCCATGGTAGGGAAGGTTTGAAAATACGCACGATGATAATTGTTTTCCTTTTTTTACATCGGGTGTTGGACACATGTATTTCTTATTGAACGGCTCGGATGGTTGACTGGTAACATGTGTCAATCTGTGATCCATATGAGTATCTCAAGGACGATTCTTCTGCACTGAAAGTTGAACTAGCCGGTGTCAACCTCTGCGCTAATCGTCACCGCTGAAATGACCTGGCAAAGCACTCTCCTTACCCATTCATTACATGCAGGTCCTTCATTTTTTTTAATTTTTTTTTGGTCAACTGATGCAGGTCCTTTATTTGGAAATGTGATATTTTGACTTCAATCAGTTCCTTTTGTGTTGTGGTTTTACATTTTGTTTTTGTAATTAGATATTAGATATTGCAAACTAATTGTTGGTTTAGGTCATTGTTCTTCACTATAAGAAAGAGATTGGCATGCTTTGTTACGTCATTTAATATTGTTATGCTTTTTTGTTGTATTCTTTTGAACAGTAGATGCGACATTTGAGTGTGACATTTGCCGATGGCTGGAGGAGATGCGACTAAGTTAAAGCATTGTGCGTTCAAGAGATTCAGAGCAAGGACTCTTTTGCAAAATTAAAAGTTATCCAACTTAAAATTAAGGTCACTTTTTTCTACCCCTAAGGTGGTAATTTTCAAACCCGTCTTCACTTTAAAACTCACCCTTTGGAAAGTAGACGATCAGACTGTAAATAATTGTTTTTAATTTTCTTTTAGAATGAATGCTAAATACATTGTCACTGGGTGTGGATGGTACACACTTTGTTGTAGTCCTAGTTCATAAATTGGCTAATTCTCTCGCGGATAGCACAAGTTCCCGTTGCATTGCAACTCCCAATTTCGGTTAATCAGGATCAAGCGGGAGCAATTCGACATTTTATTTCTTTTATCTTTTTATCTAAAGTACTAATTTAAACATCATTCTAAGACTAACAGTAAAATACAGAAAGTCAGTTGATCCAAAATTCTATATTACAGACTGATACCAAGCCATGCTTCCTGGATGATGAGAAATTGCTGATCAACTTCTTGAAGATCCCACAAAGAAACTGTTCCGAACTTCTTACTGACCTTTGCAATTTCTTCACTCAAAGTCATCATTGTAGACATCCAACCAACCAGATATAACTGAGCATTACCCAGTTAACATATATGGCGTTAACAATTCTTCAAACTACATATCTTACTCAAGAAAACCTTAGCATTGCCATCGCTAGCGAAGCTACAACGCTAAAGTAAATATCTCTGGTGCTCTTACCCAGTTTCTGAATCATTTCCTTTTCCTTCAAACCCAACTTTCCAGCATTCTTGCTGATGCTGACAATTGTAGCCTTTAGCTGATATACTGCCCAAGAAAGCCAAACCAACCCGAAGCCAAATCCTGCACTGAACAAGTTAGACGCACAAAACGGAATGCTTCCAAGGGCTAGCTTACATATCAAAGACAGCAGGACGGCTAGGCCAGTCCCAGCAATGCCCACAGAAAATTGTGTCAGGAGCTCAGGAAGCTCGGGCCCGGATTTCTTCAGTAAAAGAGTTGCTGTTTTCTGGCGTTGCCTCTTGTCAACCATCAAGGATAGAAGGGTCTCAAATGCATGTAGATAGTTCCACTTGTAGAGATCCCTCTCTATGCTTACTTTCTTGTTCTTTTTTGAAGGCTTCAGCTTCACTTTCTCAGGACTGCAAAGCAAAGAGAAAAACATTAATTTTATATATTTCTTGAGCAAATAAAGGCATTGTATATTCAATAGATGAGACTATCCACAACTGGATAGATACAGTCACTTAGATTTAAGTAATATCGCATACCGACAATTGTTATTATACCTCTATATCATCATGTCAATACCCCCAAATATGTCAGTTTAAAGAGAAACCAAACCACAGAAAAAAGATAACCTTTCCTCATAAGGGAAGTATTGGAAAGTTTTGATGCACTATTCTCACATAATCAAGTGTGGCCAAAATAATGCATATGTTCAAAATCCCTAACTAGATGAAAAGCCCTTACAAAAAGGCTCCTCTTGTTTAGCAAAGACTCGCAGTGATTGTCTAAATTCTTTGAATAAATAGTAGCTTCTAACAGAAACATTTACACTTCAAATTAGTTATCTAGAAAATATTTTCTATTAAAAACATATCCTAAGAAAATAATTAATCATAATTAATAATTTATTGTTTTGGGATTTTTTTGAAAATGATTCAACATGCTCTAAGTTGTTCCATCAACTAGAACTTTTTTCATTGCTTTCTGCAATAAAAAGAAAGAAAAGAAAAAGCTTTCCCCCTATTTTCAAACACTAATCAAGCACAAATACATATATACAATAGCATTTTTTTTCCTGTAGGATATGATGATGCCTGACTACAGGAACAAGAAAATACATTTAAACAGACTAGTTTCAAATGGACTATTGTAAACACAACAAACCCTCAAAGCATTACAAGTTGGCATTTGGCAATGAAACAGCCTAATAATGGCATAAAGTTTTCAAGAAGCACCAAATATAAGTTTGTTTGGGTGAAACACAAGGGTGAAAGAATAGTGTCAACTTTCTCTGGTGCATGCATAAGCTTGTTTTCTTAAATTAATTTTAAAAAATTCAAATTATATGAACAATAAACAGGCTAACGTTCATTAAGAAAGGATCAACTCAGAAGATGTAAACAACTTTTTTTACTGTTCAACATTAGAGCATATGGCAGTCGGAAAACAGGTCAACAGTCGGGGGGGAGTATATTCTGTGTACCTCTTTGAAGGAGCAGTTATGGTAGGTCGAATCTCCAATGTGGAGGACTGAATACTGCTCTCTGCTTCAATTAAATTTACCCTGTCCATACAAAATCTCAGAAAAAGTTAGTTCCTTAATGCAAAGCTACAATAGTTGACTGTTAATCTTGGAGAATCAACGTGATAGGTAAAATATATCAATGAAGAACATAATTATTCTATCAAAGCAACACAAACAAGTTGAATAATTGATCAAAACTAAATTATGTTAATATGTTAATTTTTATACATGTATTCATATTATTATGGTCAAGTCAAAGACTGAATCCCCAAAAGAATTCCTATGTGACTAATTCCTCAGGCATTGTTGGAAGTCACAGATCACAACTAGTTACTAGCCAAGAGGACCCTCCGAACCATTGCCTTCTGCAAGATGTGAACTTTGACTCCCGATAATTGCCATACATGCAAGAATATTATACAATTCAATAAATTTATTTGCACAAAAGAACTTCAAATAAAAGCATATACAAAACCCACATACATAAAGTGAGTGATAACGGAGGTTCATTGTTGCAGTAATCAACTTTTCAGCAATCATAAATAAAAGGTTGTTGGTCCTTTTACATGAGACTCTTTTTCAATACAGTCCCTACGCAGGAAAAATTTTCAATGGAGTTCCTATAATAAGTACAATAATTTTCAATTTCATCTGTGCCATCTATTGCCAATATAACACTCAGATTTTAACATGAAGCTACCATAAAGACCAGATTAAAAATGACTGTCATGTATTGAGGAGGAAAAGGAAAAACATTTCTAGTTCCCATAAATGAAACTTGTTCTTAATTTGATCTCTACACTTTGCTGTGCTATAATTAATAGTATTCTAATACCAATTTTGCAAGAGCCAAATTGAAAACAACCGTAGATAGGGAAATTTTGAAAACCTTTTCATTTAGAGACCACCATCGAAAACAATATCATGCATAAGGGCCAACAATATATATTACCCTAAAGACAAAGAAACATTGTAGTCCTCCCAATTCATGTGGAAAAAAAATAAAGTAATACTTTGAAGTGGCAACAATATACTTATTTTTCTGATTTGTAACTTATATGAATACACAAATATGTATAATAGTTAAGGATGGAGAAAGAGGGTCAATTATTATTAAATAGTAGTGAAAGAGCAATAACAGTTTATGCAACAGAAGCACCGATACTCTAGCAGTATTATTTTATATTTATTTGTCTTTTAGTCTGTTTTTAGAAATGGTACTGATAAGGATTGCATCTGTTTAAGATTCAATTTTAAAGATATTTTTACCTGCTGAAGTGCGGAACCAACATAGAGTGCCTTCCACCCTTACGCAAGGTTTTTGATAAGTATGACTCAGCAACTACGGAAAGAAGATCTTTCATCTCAATAACAGTATCCATAAATGTGATTTGACCATCTGGATGAACTGTAATCTTTGAAGAAAGGGCAGAATCTTGAACTAAATACAGCAAAGGCTTCTGGATGTCGAGTTTGCCATTTGGGTAGACAAGAGATGATAATGGCTGCTGAGGTCCATCAATGCCAGCCAACTGCAAATTCATCACGTCTGATAATGAAGATAAATTTGCACCATCTATCCCTGCTTCAGCAGTCCCGGACATTAGGAACTTCAAAATTTTATCACGCTTAGTGAATTGTTCTACAATACTAAAGCCAAGAAGTACTGCATTTGAGCAGGTTGCTGCAATCAAAGATAAATGACACTATTCAGAAGTCACTCAGAATAAGATATGTAACACTATAATCATCTTAAGCATTCATCTCAACAATAGATTCAGAAAAGCAAAGAAATTATCAACCAAACTTATGTCATCTGTTCTCCCGTACTTCACACCAATGAGGAAACTTGGTAATACACACAATCTGAGAGAGCAAGCCAACCTACACTAATTAATCTAATCAATTGGTCACTAGATTTGATTTGATGCCACTGAAAAACATGTGAAGGAAGACACACTCCAATACACAGAGTCAGACAAAAATAAACCATCCCAAATGGTAAAGTGACACATTCAATGAAAATTTCGCAGTCATCAACACAAAGGAAACAATCAGAGAATTTAGAGATTCAGAATGTTTGTGCAAGACCTCGACAAATAGAAGTGAAGTGGTATAGTTGTCCAAATGTAATATACTTCAGCATGACTAGTCTATCAGAAAATGAGATAGAATGATAAATGGATATAGACTTCAAAGGAAGCAGAGGGAGTACTGTTACTAGAATATTTCACATGTTCTACCCTTCTACTGATACAATGGGAATGATTAACAATATCTAAACTAATAAATATACAAAGTTAACAATAATTAACGATAATATGGTTAAATGATGAACACCTTCATTGCCTTGAGAATCAACAACCATAGGCCTTTGAGCTGAGAAGTCAACTTTGACAAACTGATTGCAATCAAAACATTCACTCTGGGTTTTCCTCGCCTCCTCACATGGACTTGGCTTAAGACAAGGAGGGTGATATCTGAGTATATCTGGCTTTGCTACCGGAGAAGGCAATAGCGGTTGACAGCCCTGTGTTGAAAAAAAAACAATAAACAATTAAAAAATCACGCATAAATATACAGACAAGTAGCAGAAACTTGTAAAGTGTCTTGAATTCAAAATTTGGAGGAAGAAAAAGTACAACTTTATGGGGACGCTAATGAGATCAATTTTGGTCCACTGTCTGTCAGTGTAGAATTCAGAGGAATTTTGAAGAGGATATTCTTATTAAAGGTAAACATTCCCTTGTTAGAGAATTTCTAAAAATCATTGGAATTAAACGGTACATTATCATGTAATATTCAAATCATCCCTTATTTATTTACTTAAACATTTTATAACTCTAAATTTTAGAAAAAGAAGTTAACCCCCCCCTCAAACTTCAATCTCATTCCTGCAGTGATAGCAATGATGAATAAGAATGACTAGAAGAATGAAAAATTACATAATAATTTCTCATTTCATTCCTTCACTTACAGGGTTTTGTTATCCATTGGGCAATGATTAAGCAACTCATGGATTCATAGAACATTGCATTGAAAATTACATTTAAGGTGAATTCGTAGCATTACTTTTCAATGAGAATTTTCTATCTATAGGCTGCTTAACCATTTCCCTTAGGGGAATGGTAATGTAAAACCCTTAATTATATTGAAAAACACTTCAATTAAATTAGAGAATATTCACTGAAAATGAAAATCTAACCCTACTCCCCTCTCAAATACACCCTAAAGTGTTCATACAAATGTTACAAAGTTACAATCTATTATAGGCAACATTGTACTACAATTTAATGTCACAAACATGAGACGTGTCTTAGGAAAGGATTGTAGCAGTTAATTCCGTTAGGAATTGACCGTTAGAGGTGACGCATGTTTAATTCTAGTTTTGGCGCGAACGGTAGTCAAGACCATTAGAGCCTTTATATAGAATCATTATAATTGGAATTCATTAAGCAATTAATACATTGACACTTCTCTTTGAGAGTGTGGCGTATTCCTCAGGTAAGGATAGAGTGTGAGTGAGTAGCATTGGAACTTGGAAGGGATGAGTGTGGTGGTTTCTCTCCTAACACAATCCTTTAAATTTTATTTTATTTTTTATAAGCACAATCCTTTAATTAATACTTATTATACCCGTCTTACAGCATAACACCATTGATTTGATTAGTAATCATATAGTTCAATTGTTCAAACATACTCACAACACCATGCATAAGAATCCCTATTCCCTTCACTACAGTACAACAATAACTCCAGAAACCAACTATAACTAGCAAAATCTCAGAACTGCAGAGAATTCGAAATCATAAAGTGGATTTTACCTTCAAATTGCCACAGAGCAAGCCCAGTTCTGGCTGTGAGATAAACCCTGGAGGGTAACCATGAGAAGCCATCAAACAGAGTCTCTGAATCATCTTCTAGAAAGAAACTCGGCTAGAGAAACGAAATTCTGTAACCGAACATTTCCTTCTTTCGTGACTTTCGATCACAAACCCATGCTGTTAATCCCTTCTCGAATCTCAAATTCCAAATATATATTCCTCAGGTTTAGTTTTTTTGGGGTTGAAAAAATTTAGTATCCCGATTTTGTTCTGCCTAAGAGAAAAGACAGAAAGTAGAGATCCACTAGTTTGTTTAATTAATCGAGAAGCTTCCGAAATTGTAGAACCAATAGCACGCACGGGCGTTACAGTCCAGGTTGGAATGCCATAGAAGACAAAAAGAACTTGTCGTCTTCCTCATCTTCTTATTATCTTATTAGTATATTATTATAATCCTTATTATTAATTTATTATCTTAATATCGTAATATAGATAGTAGTACTAAATATTGCTGATAAAAACAATTATAGTAATTAAATAATAAATATAAATATTAATTAAATATTAAAATATGTCTATCGGCTAAAAAAATTAAAAATCCTTTTTATCTTTGATTCTTTTTTAAAAATCTTTAGCTCTTTTTGATTTTCAATCTTGATAACTCATACAATAGTTCAGTTATGCGATTTAATTTTATTTTTCCCAATCATCTAATGTTAATTTTATTCTTTTATGATAGTCTCAATTTTAATCAGCTTATCTTGTCTTTTAATTGAATTAGTTCTAGAGCACTTTGGATTGGATAAATTTTGGTGTTTAAAAGCTTTTGTTACTAAAAAAGATTTTGAAAATGTTTTTTTAAGTGATATTTTCACTCTTAAATTTAATATTTTCACTACAAAATCATAAAAAACAAACTTATAAACGAGTGTCATGAGAGTAACAATATTAAATTTGAGTGTGACAATATTATTTTCCTTTTATTCTGTGTTTAAAGATTGAATTTCTTTTAGGTAGTTTCTATAGTGTCATATAGATATGACATCTTACCCTATTTATTAAAATTTGACATGTAGTAATTAGGGAGTCAATCAAGCATCATTTTAGATATTTTTATTTTTATCCATGGATTAACTTTAACTTTAATTATGTTTATATTTATTTAACTCGATTAAATTAACTTAAGGAGCGTTTATTTCAAGATTTGAAAATATATTCCCAGGTATCTTATTGCCCAAAATATATTTCCAATTATGTTTATTCCCAAGCATTTTAAACAAGTTATTTGGTCTTTAGCTTTTGTTCTTAGGAATCTTTTGAAAAAATTTCAATAAAATTTAAAATCTATTTAATTTATAATAATGTTACATGTAATAATATGAAAATATTTTTATTGAATATAATATTATTTATTTATTTTAATTATTTAATCAATAAAAAATAAAAAACTAGTAAAAGGACAATAATTTAATACAATTATATAGATTTAAAAAAGGGTTAGGATCAAATGACACAAATTCTTACATCAATTAATAACGATAGATCGAAGTTTTTTTCCCGAAACATACTGTTGGATTGAAACTATTTATTGTATAGATCATGTATACAAAAATTCACATAAATCTAATATCGTTTAATACTCCAACAACACGCTTGTTATTTTCACAGATTTTAAAACTATATTTTACGTTAATTTTTTAGTGCATTGATGAAGTATTAAACGATCTCGGATTGATGTCAAATTTTGTACATATAATCTATACGATAAGTAGTTTCAATCCAATAGTAGGTTTCATAAAAAAAAAACTTCGATATATCGTTATTGATTGGTGTAAGAATTGGTGCCAAACCAATTAGTATCATTTGATCCTAACAGTTTAAATATATATATAAATATATATATATATATATATATATATATATATATATATATATATAATGAATTAGAAACATAACATTGATAACTTAGAGGGTGTTAGCTTCGAGGAATAAAAAATAATTTCATACATCTTATTTTTGATAATTTATAGGGTAAATTGCATTCATCACCCTTGAGGTTTGGCAAAATTGCACTCCACCCCATTCTTGAGCCAAAATTGCACTCCACCCCATTCTCGAGCCAAAATTGCATTCCGCCCCATTTCATTAATTATAATTAATTTCTTTTTATTTTACAATAGTTAATTAATTTTTTTGGTACATTAAAATTGTTAGTTTTAGTTTTAAACAAATTTTGTAGTCCGAAACAATTTGTTTCTTGTTTTAATCAAATTTAATTCGAAATTTTTAATTTCATGAAAAAAATTAATATTATTCGGGATCTTCAAAAATGATTTTTTTAATTAAATTGGATTAAAATAAAAAAACAAAATTTTTGAGACTACAAATTTGTTTAAAATTAAAACTAACAATTTTAATGCACCAAAAAAATAATTAACCGTCGTAAAATAAAAAGAAATTAATTATCATTAATAAAATGAGGTGGAGTGCAATTTTGACTCAAGAATAGGGTGGAGTGCAATTTTGCCAAACCTCAAGGGTAGTAAGTGGTGTAATTTACCCATATTTTTAATATGCTTAATATTTTTCATTATGTCATTTTAAGTTCCTTCACTAGATGTTTATGGATCTGTCCCTACATGTTAGGGTTATGTAAGAGTTCAAAATATTATCTATTAAAAACTCTATTTTTCATAAAACGTATTTATTAATTTGATATACATTGTTTTATTTATAAATTATATCTATTAATATTTTGTTATATTATTTATTAATTTATTATATTATTAATCGATTGTCATTATTTATCATATTTTTATAAATTATATATTTGTTAGTTTTTATCATATTATATTATTGGGTAAATTACATTTAGTATCCTTGAGGTTTGACAAAATTGCACTCCACCCTATTCTTGAGTCAAAACTGCACTCAACCCCATTTTATTAATGATAATTAATTTCTTTTTATTTTACAATGGTTAATTATTTTTTTGGTGCATTAAAATTGTTAGTTTTAATTTTAAACAAATTTGTAGTCCCAAAAATTTTATTTTTTATTTTAATCCAATTTAATTAAAAAAAATCATTTTTGAAGATCCCGAATAATATTAATTTTTTTTCATGGAATTAAAAATTTCGAATTAAATTTGATTAAAACAAGAAACAAATTGTTTCGGACTACAAATTTGTTTGAAATTAAAACTAACAATTTTAATGTACCAAAAAAATTAATTAACTATTGTAAAATAAAAAAAATTAATTATAATTAATGAAAAGAAGAAAAAAATTATCAAATTTTGAGAAAAAACAATACAGAACACAAAATTTTGAAAGAATATCTATTTTTATGTGCATTAGATTTTATATTTTCATATTTTTAATTCTTATGAGAAAAAAAATTTAATATTTTGTTCTTAAATACAAGTAAATAGTAAGTTTTTAACAATATTAAAATAATAATAAAAGTTATTATAAAAATTACTAACGATAATAATTTTTTTTTGGTTTACACAATTAGTTTATTGTGAAAATTAAATATTTAAATATTACTATTTACTAACATATAAAATAGTATAAATATATAGTCTTTATATATGTAAAACTTTTTTAAATACAAAAAGAAAAATATTTTTAGTAGAGTAAGGAGAGAATGACAATACTAAAAAAAGTTTAAAAAAAGTGAATGAAAAAGCATAAGAGAAATAGGAAAAAGATAAAAGAAAAAATGGTACACAACTAATTATGAAGAACTCTATTTTTTTCATATTTTCATAAAATATATTTATTAATTCGATATATTATTTTATTTATAAATTCTATTTATTAATATTTTATTATATTATTTGTTAATTTATTATATTATTAATATGTTGTCATTATTTATCATATTTTTATAAATTATATATTTTTTAGTTTTTATCGTATTATATTATTTATAAATTTAAAATTCTAGCTTTTTAATTCTTTTAAAATTATAGATTTAATTCTTTTATCAAGATATTTTTTGGCTAAGGATTTGAAATTGTAATTACTTTAGTTTAATTTAATTGGGTTAAATAAATTTAATCATAGTTAAAGTTGGAGTTAGTTTATAAAATTTAAAGATCAATAGATAAAATTAAAAATATTTAAAATTATAGTTGATTAACTCCTTAATTGTCGCATGTCAAATTTTGGTGAAAGAGGGCTACATGTCATGGCACCATAGAAGTCACCATTAATTTTTAAGAAATAAAAATAAGAACTTATCTTCATTTAAATCTGTATTCAGATTATAATTATTTGTGGAAGACAAAAAATTCTCAGCCAAATTTAGACATAACAATTTTTTCGTGCTGTACCTTGCTAAATTAAATCAAATATTATCGACAACATAAGCTTGCCTTTAACCTTAAAGATTTCTATAGTGGTGTAAGGTCTCGTTTATATGAAAGACAATTCATGATAAAAAGTCTCGTATTCGAATCTCACCTATATTATGAATGATATTAATTGGTAGTTTTTTACGTAGTAAACAAACAGGCACATAGCTATTTCCTCGATATTGCTTGTGAAAAGCAGTAACACTGAACATCTTCCACAACTTGAAAAGCACTGTTTCTTTTCTCGTGTGAAAGTCAAAGAGAGCAAGCTAAGCAATCCACACACGAATCGGAAACACCATCGATCGTCGTCGATTCAATTCCGGTGACTTCATCATGTACAAGATCGTCGGAGAAACCACAACGCCATCGCCGTCGTCATCATCATCATCGATCGTGAAAGGTTCTCACGAATTCAAAATTACGGGATACTCTTTATCCAACGGTGTTGGGAGCGGAAAATACATAAGATCCGAAACGTTTTCTGTGGATGGCCACGATTTTGCCATCTATTATTACCCCGACGGCAAGAACGAAGACGACAACGGTGAATATGTATCGATGTTCATCGTGCTCGTCAGCGATGGCAGCGAAGATGTTAAGGCACTTTTTGAATTGATACTTTTGGATCAGCCAGGAAGTGAAAATCATAAGGTGCATAGCCAATTTCAGATTGTGCCGGAAAGTGGACCTTACTCCTTGAGATGCAGCGGTAGCATGTGGTCAGTTTTTCTATTTTTTTTTTTTTTTTCCTTCATAGAATCTGGTCTGGTACTCTCGTACTTACCTAGTTTAATTTAATTAATTAATTAATTAATCACTAAGTGCATTTTTAACTCAACTTTTTTTTATATTCTCTTCTGCAAGAAGTATTTCATTTTGAAGAACACAAATTAAAAAAAAAATTTGTTTATAGAATTAGTTTATTATTGCTTATTGCTTATTTTATTTAAAATAAGCAAATATTTTATTAAAAAACAATATTTGTTTTAGCTTTTTTAAAAAGTCAAATATTTGCTTTGGTGAAGTAACTTTGAGCTAAAATAATCAACGACAATACAAAAGAAAAAATGTAAAATAAACACTTATTTTTATTATTATCATTAGTATTGTTATGGCTCAGAATAATGATTTATCTTTTTAAATATCCTCTTAAATATCTTCCTAATTCCTTTTAAAGTATGCATTGAAGGAAAAAATTAAATATCTTTATCTTGAAACTATAAAATACATTCCCCACTTAATAATTAGGAGAATATTTAGGAGAATGTTTTAGGAGGATATAATATTATTCTATGGCTAATGAAAAACATACTCCTTGTCAAGAGCCTTCAGCTCATATATGGCATAGCCCCTTTTGGGCATATGGGTCAATTTTTAGAGTCGGCGAAACGGACTTGATCGTTTTAAATTATTAAAATTAGTGGATTAGGTTATATATTTGCCACTCTATTTAGTCTATTATATTTAGTCTGTCAATCCGCACGGGTCAATATCAGGTTAGGGTGGTTACTCCACCGACCTTTTTTTTTTTCTCTTATGAATATTTTTTTTTAGCGGGTTAAACGGGTTAGCCTGCCGTCCGCCAAACCAATAAAAAGGACCAGGCTAGGAAATAGCAAGGGCAGGCCGGTCGGCTTCGCCCCATTTTTTGGGGTGGGAGAGATTGTGACCATCCAATTTTAGAAATTCCACCATTTTTTTATATATAAGAATCATAAATCTATATATTAAAAATGATGGTGTCATTCTCAATAGGGATGATGCTAATCCCACCATACATAACGTGCTAATTGTATGATGAACTGAACGAGTCAGATTGATCCGTTTTGCCATCCCTTGTGTGCGCTTGCCAACATTCCTTTTTCATCCCCCTAGTAGACCATATCCACTCCTATGTAAAAAAAAAAAAACATATTTTCAAGATAGTCATTTAAAAGCTAATCAATTTTATCACATACATAAAATTACTTGATTTTAAGTTTAAACAAAATACAACCTAAGTTAAAATTTATAGTTTTTCTTTTAAGTCTCTTATTTACCACTATAATTTAAAAGTAACTTTTAAATTAGAAACAAGTTTAGGCATAGTCACTGAAAAGTTATTAAAAAAGTGTATAGGTAACTTAAGAGTGGTTTGATTTGAGTTTTCATTTCTTATTTTCATTTTTAGTTTTTATTTTCTAAAATCTGTTTTCATTTTAAAAAAAAATTGAAATTCTGAAAATATGTTTATTTTGACATGTTGTTTTCCATTTTCAAAAAATAAAAATACTAGAAATACGTTTCATTCGAAATCGACCACTTTCAATGCAGGTTCATATAACTTTATATAATTATTAAAAAATAGAAAAAACAAGTTTTATTTAATCAATTTTAATTAAAATATTCATATATTCACAAAAAAATCTTGTAATTTATATTTAATGATTTATATGAATCTAATCAACTATTCTTAAGTAAAAAAAATATATCATATACATCCTTATAATTTATGTCTATTTCTTGTTTCATTATTATCAAATGAATTAATATATACGAATAAATATTTCCATAGAAAACGTTTTTAAAAAACCAATCAAACATGTTTTCACTACGATTTTCTATTTCTAGTAAAAATAAAAAAAAATGGCCAAACTAAAAAGGCCCCTTAAAGATAACCTAGGAAAATTAATACTTCCTATGAGAGTTTTTTAGTTTATTTTTGTAAATCTTATAAAATGGTGCATTTTAAGATTTTAACTATATAAGTTGATTTTAGCTTATTTTTAGTATAATTTCTATAATCATGTATTCCAACGAGTAAAGTCAAATTTGACAAAAGATTACTTCCTCCCTTCTACAATAAGTGTTATATTTGACATTTTATAAAATTTCATATTATATGTCACTTTACAATTCTAATGCAATATTAGTTATCAATTTTTCATTTCAATGTCATATTATAGGTCACTTTATACTTCCAATGCAATATTACTAGTACTACTTTTTATAAAATTAAGATAACTAAATATATTTCGTAATCTGTGTGAAATATCTAAATATGACACTTATTATGGAACGGAGAGAGTATTTTATAAGTGCATAATTAAACCATCATAGAGTGAATTTCAAGCACTTAGATAAGGGTTTAACTCTTTTAGAGTGCGCAAAATGAGAAATTATAAGTGTATTTACTCTTAATTTAAATTAAATCACCTTATAACTTTATCTTATTGGGTGTATATATATATATAACTTTTGCTCTGCACACTCATTCATTTTCAAATAACTTAATGAGAGTTATACAATACTCCTTTTGATCCTATTTATAAGTCACTTTTAACCGAATTTTTAAAACCAAGAAATAAAAATTAAGTCATTAAATTTATCTAAAAATGAAAATGCTAAACAATGCCCTTAGGACACTTGTTTAGAATACAAAAGTATAAATATTTTATTGGGATTGATAGTATTTATTGTTTCGAAAGTTAAAATCCCCCAATAAAACATTTCTACTTATTGTATTCTTAACAAGTACCTTAGGACACTGTTTAGCAAGATCCTCTAAAAATATAGTAGTATTCCAACTATGCCTCTAATATAAATGCTTTAATAAATGCTTAAGGTATTAGAATATCTCTCTTATTCTATTCTCTCTCTTCTTTAATAATTGAATTATTGAAAATTGTAGAAGGGGAAAGTCAATTAATGAGTTAGAGTGTGTTTGATAACACTAGCTTATTTAGGAGCTTATAACTTATGGGTAAGTGGAGGTGTTTGGTGACAACAAGCTTATAGCTTTTAAAAGCTATAACCTAGTTTATACATAAGTAAGCTAGCTTATGAAAAGCTACTTCAAGTAGCTTATAACTTATGAAAAGTAGCTTTCAATAATTTTTTCATATTTTATCTTTTAGTCATTTATTACATGTTTACTCTATCAAATAATTTATTACATGTAATTATTACTTGTCATTTTAAGTCATTTAATAAATATAAGTTACCTAATAAGCTAAGGTTGTGTTTACTAAAATTAGCTTATAGCTTATGGCTTATAACTTTTAGCTTATTGTTGAGAAGTATTGTTTAGTAAAACTAGCTTATGATAAGCTAAAATTATATGAAATTGCCTAAAAGGACATATAATATATTAATATTTAATATAATAAGATGACAAAAGATGTAATTATCCAAAAAAGACAAGGATAAAATTGAAATGAATTATTGAAAGCTAAAAGCTATTTGAAATAGCTTTTCAAAAGCTCCTAGCTTATAGCTTTTCATAAGCTTCTTAACATAGTTAAGAGAGTTTATTGACAAAAAGCTATAAGCCATAAGCTCCTAAAAAAGCTATAAGCTCGTGTTAGTAAACACAACCTAATTTTACCAAGCACCTCTACTCAATTATAAGTCACAAGTGATAAGCTATAAGCTACAAGTTATAAGTCATAGGGTCCGTTTGATTTGCTAATTTCCAAGGTACAGCACAAGACAAAACTTTTTGTTCTGTGTTTGATTCAAAAAGCTGTCAAAAATTTGAGTCACAGGACAGTATAAAATGACAATTTTTTGTATCTCACTAAACCAAGGGACAACTTTCTTGTTCCATGCACAAGTTAAGAAAAGACATAATTAACCTTGTATTTTTATTCAGTATTGTAACTACCTTCCCCATTTTCTCCACTTACGAGGTAGTTTATGTTGTATTTTTTTTTAAATCAATGTTTACGTCATTTTTTTGTCATTTATATATATATATAATTAAAATAACGTATTAATAATAAAATAAAATTTAACGATAAATATAAATATTAAAAAATAAAGAGTTAAAAATATTTTTTAATAATAATTTTTTTTATATATAATATAATTATTATATTACATAAAATATATTATGTAATAATTTATTAAATCATGAAGTTTTAATTTTATAATAAATAATAAAATAATTATAAAATATCAAAATATTATTTTCTTAGAAAAATTTAAGAAAAATTAATAATATAACATGAAGGATATTATTGTAAAATTTATGTTGTGCTTTTTGTTATGTGTATTGAGTATCAAACGATACACAACATAAAAAGTTGTGCTGTGTCTCATAAAACTTGTACAGTGGTCTACTACTTGTACTGTCCTGTTCATACATCAAACGCACCCATAAGTTATAAGCTATAAGTTAGTGTTAGCAGACAAAGCTTTAGTTTATTACTTATAAAAAGGACCATAAATTTTTTTTAGAAGATAACTTATATATAGGACCGAAAAATGTCTTAATTTGTAGTCTTGAGATTTTAATCAAAATTTGATTCAAAAAATTTATCAGCTAGTGGTTCCATTCCATCCACTAAGTAAAAAATGGATTTTTTTGTTTTTGTTTTTTTTGTTAAAAAAAAGGATTTGCTGAGTACTCTGTGATATATGAAATCATTTAAAGTTTTCTGCCTAATTATGTTGACTTGCTATAATACATGCGATTGAAAATGAGTGGTCATAAGTTGCATGTTGTATGCTAATGGCACACAGGATATTTTAATCCCTAAATCAACATGCACCATTTTCATGTGTCAAATTTTTGTTTCTATATTTAGATTTTCTTTTGGTTAACACGAGGGGAAAACCCTTCTATATTTAGATTTGACCATATTATTCGAAATTTGAGGTATAATTTAAATAGAAATCTAATTTTTGATTTTTAAATGTCACAGACAAATATAATTAATGAAATAGAAACGCTGCACTATTTATATATCTTCCAGAACTAAAATTTATCTTGTACTTGGCCACGGTTGATATACGAAAAATTTTCATACGCATATGTGGAAGAAAATGTTAATGCTTGATTTTGTAATAATTTGCAATTTTGCATACTCTGTCTCTGATAAGAGACATGTACAAAAATGAAAGTAAATAATTAAATGCTTTTGTTGAATGTTAGTTATATGCTACTAATAGTTTGTTATGGCTTCTTCAGGGGTTTCAAGAGGTTTATAAAGAAAACAGAGTTAGAAAAATCAAACTACCTTAAAGATGATTGCCTTTACGTGAACTGTAGCGTTGAGGTTGTGACTTCTAAGGACCCTCCACTCAGTGAGGGCCCTAACTAATAGATACTTCCACAGTTTGTCCAAACATTTCAATTTCAATGTCCTGTTAACTAAGTGGTAATTCAGAAAAAGAAAAACTAAATTGGTAAGTTATTTATGTTAAAAGGGTATCGAGTGAATGAAGAAAATGTTTAATATATTACTATTTATTGATACACCTTGACCTTGTACACTGATATTTTAAAAAAATTAGTTTTTGTGGCAATTATATGCAAGGTATATTAATAAAGAGTAATCGTACTATCCATTTTATTATGTCAATCTTAATGTATATCCATGGTTGAGTTGTAACCGAACATTTTGACATTATATTGTAAGTTTTTTTTTTTTCCTATTACTCTCTCAATTTCAAAGTTATAGTAATTTGTCCTAGTCATGTATTTCAGTTGGTAAGCGCATGGAAACATGTGTGTGTGGGTACGGGGTTCGAATCTCGATTATACTACTTTCCTATGAATAAAAAAAAAAAGTTATAGTCATTTGGGTTTAAAATCTTATTCCAAAACAATTGTCATTTTAGAATTTTAATAGGTAATAAATTGCATATTTTAATATTGACAAAATAGTATTTTTAGTCCCTTAACTCTTTGTGCCGATTCACTTTAGTCTCTTAATTTTTTTTATTCAATTTGGTCCCATAACTTATATTTTTGGCTCAATTTGGTTTCTTCTGTTAGTAAACTTAACGGACTTTCGTCATCTTTAAATTAACGGTAGAGATTGTTTTAGATCAACGACTCATAATTAATTTAGGGATATTTTTTTTAAAAAATAAAAATTAAATTGTATTCTTCATGTTCTTCATCTTCTTCCCTATTCTTCAGCCTTCAACAGAAACGTAGCCCTTATTAAATTATTTGGAACATGATCGTCTAATAAGGCAACATCCATTTCATTCTAACAGCTTTGCATATAAAATATATCAAGGTCAGGAAGAGATCGTGTTACAGGTTCTTCCATTGCTCTTCTAAATATCTCCTCATCATCAGAATTTGCTAAGTCCAACACGTTAATATAATTGCTTTCATTCACTTCATCAACATTGTATAGGGAATCAAATATTTGCATGCAATGGAGAGGGAGTGTGATTGCAAATATTTGCATCCTTGCGTTCTCCAGATATCATCTCTTCACTTCCCATTTTAGTCCAATTGAAACCCCAAACAGTTTTGGAATCGGACACAAAATATAATAAACAACCCAAAATTCAGACCAAATAATCTCCAAATTTTACGGATTATTTTATTTATTATTTCGATTGTATTCTCACCTATAAATAGGTGACTTATTGTACAAAAGAAACATACAAAAAATATACAATATTTTTTACTTTGACTCTTGTTTTAATTTGGTATCAAGAGCCTAGGTTCCGATCGCTTTCCACAGCTTCGGTTCCTTTTAGGATATTGGTTCCATCCAATAATCCTCCGTTGACTTTGTTTTAGAATACTGGTTTCGTCCAGTTCTCGTGTTTGCTCTGTTTTGTGAGTGTCTGTGTTTAGAAACCGCAGAGAAATCTTGGTTTTGTCTCTCTGTTTTTCGTGTCATTGCTCCTTTGACTTGGATGCTGACTGGGCTGTCCACGTGGCGTTGACTCAGCTGTTAACTTTGACTTTGAATTGACTTTTTTGCTTAGTGACATAGAGCCTACCTAAGGTTTTTTTGGTGAGATCTTTTCATTTTTCAGCTTCGTTTTGCTAATTCTTTCTCTACTTTTATTTATTAATTTATTTGTTTACTTTTTTTTCTCAGTTACTCTTATTATTATTATTTTTATTTTTATTTAATAAATTTTTTGTAATAAAAATAATTATATATTATGAATCTCGAATCTTTTCTCCATCAAATTAAATCTGCTAATGCTCCATCTGCATTAACGACTGCTCCAGGTCATATCCGTTGGTATTTTGATTCCACATGTTGTAATCACATGACATCTTCTTCCCCTACTTTTTCTTCTATCTCATCCAAAAATTTCGTTTCTTTTATACACATAGCTGATGGTTCTCTTATGAAAGTAAGTCATAAAGGCTCAATTTCTTGGCCCAATTTTTGATTATCTGACACGTACCATGTCCTAAAATTGAACTTCAATCTTATTTCTGTTGGACAACTTTGTGATCTTGGATACACCGTCACTTTCTCATCTACTGGATGTTTTGTACAAGACTCACAGATGGGGCAGACTATTGGGACCGGTCGTAAAATCGGCAGATTATTTGAGCTTATTAGTCTTCACACACCTCCGACTACCTCGCCAAACATTTGTGTTGTTTCTACCCCTTCCCTTCATTTGTGGCATCAACGCCTTGGTCATAGCTCTCTTTGAAATTTACAACATCTCATATCTAGAAGGATGTTAGGTTCGGTTAAAGAAAAATCCATTCTGATGCTTCAATTGACCGCTACAAGGCCCGACTAGTGGCAAATTGGTTCACTCAAGAGTATGGCATTGACTATGAAGAAACATTTGCCCCTGTAGCCCGACTCACTTCTATTCGCACTCTTCTTGCCGTTGCCGCCTCAAGCCATTGGAAGTCCCATCAAATGGATGTTAAGAATGTCTTTTTAAATGGAGAGTTGGAAGAAGAAGTTTATATGCGATCACCTCCAAGGTACCATTGTCCAGCAAACAAAGTTTCTCACCTTCGTAAAGCATTGTATGGTCTTAAGCAGGCTCCTCGAGCTTGGTTTTCCAAATTCAGCTCTACTATTGGCAAACTTGGTTTCACCTCCAGTCACAATGACTCTGCACTTTTTGTTCATCGCACAAAACAAAGTATTGTTCTTTTACTTCTTTATGTTGATGATATGATCATTACAGGTGATGATACAACAGAGATTTCTAACCTAAGAGACTTCTTGAGCCATAACTTTGAAATGAAAGATCTTGGCTCTCTTAACTACTTTCTGGGTCTTGAAGTCCTCTCGTCTACAGATGGATTACTCATTTCCCAAGCCAAATATGCTTCTGATCTCATTGCTAAAGCTGGTCTTACTAATAATCGCATTGAGACTACACCTCTTGAGCCTAATATTCACTTTTCTGCCACTGATGGGACTGTGCTTGATAACCCTACCCGCTATCGGTAATTGGTGGAAAGTCTGATTTACCTAACTGTAACCCGCCCAGATATCTCATAGGTTGTTCATATAGTTAGTCAATTCATGTGGGCTCCACGCACCACTCATTATGTTGTAGTACTCTGAATCATCCGCTACATCAAAGGCACTTTATTTCGAGGACTTCATTTTTCTTCACGCTCTCTTTTGGTTCTCCAAGCCTATTCTGATGCTGATTAGCTGGGAGATCCCGATCATCGCCGTTCCACTACTGGTTATTGTATCTTCCTTGGCGACTCCCTCGTCTCTTGGCGAAGTAAGAAACAAACTTAGCCTTCCAACTCTAGTAGTGAATCTGAATATCGTGCTCTTGCTGATACCACTGCTGGGGTTCTCTGGCTTCGTTGGCTCCTAGCTAATATGGGTGCTCCTCAACCTTCTCCCACTGATCTTCATTGTGATAATAAAAGTGCAGTTCAAATAGCTCACAATGATATCTTCCATGAGCGCATCAAACACATAGAGGTTGATTATCACTTTACTTGCAAACACCTTGTTCGTGGCACTATTCGCCTCCTCCCTATCGAAAATCTTCATCAACCTGCTGACCTATTCACCAAATCTTATTCACCTAAACATTTTACGACCCTAGTTTCCAAACTCAAGTTGGTATCTTCCGCACCCACTTGAGTTTGAGGGGGGATGTTGAGATATTAAATTAATATTGTAAATATTTAAATTGATTTTGTAATATTGTGATTGATATGTAATATTGTAATTGATTTCTAATATTAGGAATTTGATATAATATGATTAGGGTTAGGATTTGATAGGATATGATTTGATTTGTTGAGATTATTTTATTCATTACTCCGATTGTATTCTCACATGTAAATAGGTAACTTATTGTACAGAAGAAACATACCAGAAATATACAATATTTTTCACTTTCTCTCTTGTTCTAATTACAAAAAATGACAAGTTGTTCTTATATAAAATTTCTTTTCGAATTAGATTTTTCAAAATTACTTCTTGATAAGATTTTTCAAAACTACACCACAACACATTAAAACCTTTTATTTCTTTCACTTTTTCATTCTTTCGCAATTTCACATAACTCAACATCATCTTCAAGAAGAAGCAAGCCATCGTTTCGTCAACACACTTTGGGCCAGGCCAATGTTCTTCCCCACTAATGTAGTATCGGTGAGGTGTGAGTACAAGGGTTACAAGTTGGAGATTTTGGTCTACTAGGAAGTTGAAGACACATTACTCTCCTATCCCACCTTACTCTAGTGATAAACTTTTCTTGTCTCCCACTTCTTCAAGGAACGATATAACACCTACCAGCACGTTCACGACAACCTTCCATCCTACTACGTCGTTCAGGAGTGGGGTTCTTCCGATGAATCTTCCGTCGTGCTGAAACATAGTGCTTTCACCACTATAGTAAACACATTAACCACTTGATAGTTCAGTACCTACTAAATCTTAGTTGTCAAAAACCAACTAATAAATGCCCAAAGGGGCATTGGGGAATACCAACAATTTAGTTTTCACAAAATACTAAGATGTCAAGTAAAAATTTTAAAACTTCTTATTACCTACAAAACTTACTAACACAATTAAATTTTAAGTCATCACCAGTTCTCTAAGAATTGTTGTTACCACCCTAAAAAAATCCTTGGTTAATTGATATACTAATATCCATTAACGTTTTTCGAAATATATTGAGCGCAACAATCTCATTAAGTGCAAGTTTGTTTAAAATCTAATTATTTGATGGTGTGACATCTCGGGTCACGATGAGGGTGGGGAGTGAATGTAGGTGCAATGAGGCATGAACAAGGAGCATCTCTTGGACTTATAGGCACAAGACATGCGAATACATCGAATATACACCAAAGCGAGAGGAATATGAAGATTGTATAGGTATGAGACAATACATTTTAGGATAGCTTAAAAGAATTCATTTGCACTACCTGCAAAATGCATATACTTTTCTCCATCTTATCAATTAAGAACTCCAAGGTTAAACATGCTTAATATGGAGTAATTGATGGATGAGTGACCTCCTAGGAAGTCATTATCGGGAAGTGTGTGAGTGAGGACAAAACACACTGAAAAGTCTAGTACTGGTATGTAGGGGAAGTCGACAATCCTGATCAAGCGGTTGGGGTGTTGCAAGTTGTATTAGAGTAGGGTACGACGTGGTTCAAGGATGAACAAGGTAGGGGTGGGAGTGGGCCAGGTGGTCTGTCGAGGGCCATGGCCTAGCCCGTATAAGGCCTAGCCTGACCTTTTTATTATTTGAGCCAAGTCTAGGCTTTGAAAAAAGGCCTTTTTAATTAATTGAATTAAGCTAAGGCTAAAAAAAATGTCTTGTAAGCTTGTTGGGCCGGCTCATTTATTCTTTTATATGATATTAGAAATTAATATGTATATAAAAAAATAACTATATACAAAAATAAGAAACTCAGCCCAATTATGTAAAAAAAAGAATACATACCAGAAAAAGGAAAAGAAAACAGAAAAAAGAAATTCAACCCAATTATATGATATTGGACATTTTTCGTGTCGTGATGTCTGTGTCGGAGTCGGTGCTTCATAGCTATTCTCTTTCACAATACAGGGATTTAGTGTGATTTTATCTTGAACTTGTAGCATGATCTAGCGTGATTTTAAGCCTCACTTTTCTTTGAGAGTATAAATTTGTTTCTCATATTTATTTTTGAAGTTGTTAAAACCTAGTGGATCTTGTTTTAAATGTTTTGCATATTGTAAATTGTATTCTAAAAATATTTCCATTTTTTATTGTTTATCATTTTTTATGTTTATTTGGAAACATTATGAAAATGTTGTCTCTATTTTGGCTTATATTGTCTTTGTTTTGACCTATATTGTATATGTTTTAACTTATATATTGTCTCTATTTTGGTATTTATGTTATCATATGCAATATAATTTTGTATTTTAAGCCTTGTGGATCTTGTTTCTTTGAGAATATAAATTTGTTTCTTCTATTTATTTTTTGAAGTTGTTAAAATCCTAGTGGATCTTACTTTAAATGGTTTGCATTAGTTACGATAAATTGTATTCTAAAAATATTTTCATTTTTTGCATTTTATCATTCTATATGTTTATTTGGAAACATTATGGAAATGTTATCTCAGTTTTGGCTTATATAATGTTTCTGTGTTGATAATTATGTTATTATATGCAATATAATTTTGTATGTTAATTACCAATTTATCATATTATCATGAATCTTAAAATGAAAACAATTTCTTCCACTATGAATGAGGTAAACCCTATACTATCACGATCAGCCAAATGTTGATAAGGAAAATGTGGTTAAAAGAAAGAGACTAAAAACTTCTCAGGTTTGGGAAGATTTTGATGAAGTTGAAATTAAAGAGGGAGTGAAGAAATTTGTGTGTAAATATTATAAGGGTAAATTTTCTATAAAATCTAACCAAAAGTGCATAGAAACAAAAGCATAACATTAATTATATACCAAACAAAATCACATTAAATTTTTGTATTTTTCAACAAAAATTTTCTACTCATGATTTCTTAACATGTGTAATATTTTTTTGATGTATAGAAAAAATCTGTGTAATATTGCACATATTAAAAAAATCTTATTAATTTATGTTCTATCAAAGTTCAAACTTTTTGCCTCCCTCATATCATCGATCTCTTTTCACTTGATGATGTGCCCCATGTTTGGACTTTAGTCATTTTCTATATCTTTTTAATTACTTTTGATAATCGTTTAATGACTTTTTTTGGTTTAGCTGAAATGAAAAATTGAAACAAAACCTAATATTAATTTGAATTTTTTAACCTGTTCAATATTGTATAGGTTGAAAAATCAAAAGTATAAACAAAATATAACATTAATTATATACCGAACACAATCACATTAAAATTTTACTTTTTCAACAAAACCTTTCTACTTGTGGTTTCTTAACCCGTATAATATTTTTTTTTTCTGATATATAAAAAAAAATCGTGCAAAATATTGTATGCATTAAAAAAATCCTATTAATTTATATCATTTATCAAAGTTCAAACTTTTTACCTCCCTTATCTCTTCGATCTCTTTTCACTTGATGTACCCAATAGAAATACTTTTGATATCTTTTGATTTAGTCCTTTTGTATATCTTTTTAAGTACTTTTGATACTCGTTTAATACAATTTTTTTGGTTCAGCCAAAAAGAAAAATGGAAATAAAACCTAGTATTAATTTGAAATTTTCTAATCCGTACAATATTATACAGGTTAAGAAACTAAAAGTAAAAATAAAATATAACACTAATTATATACCAAACACAATGACATTAAATTTTTACTTTTTGCAACAAAAACTTTTTATTTGTAATTTTTTAATATGTGCAACATTTGACATGTTAAAAAAATTCTATTAATTTATCATCTATCAAAGTTCAAACTTTTTGCCTCTCTCATCTCATTGATCTCTTGTCGATTGTCATATTCAAAAATGGGCATGTTTGTTTTAACTTTTGTTTTGATAAAAATTATTTTTAATTAAAGTTAAAAATATTTTACTTTGATTTTTGTGTACTAATAATCTCAACAATGAATTTTTGTCTCGATTTATATATATTTTACTTTTCATTCAACTAAGATTTAAACCAAACGAAATCATAATATTTAACTTTTAACTTGAATATTTTAGACATCTAATTATCTTACTCTTATTTTTATTTTTTTAATTTCAAATAAAAAAAATTATTTTCTTTCATTCTAATCTTTTCTTTTCTATATTGAATGGGATAAACATTTTTGGTGTAACACACTGGCAGTTTATTCAGAATTGACGATTATCCCAGTAGATTTACATGAATTTTTTTAGTGTATTTTATTCTTACACACTTTCAATAATTGCCCCCAAATTATCGAACATACTTATTTTATTATTTTTATTCCGATATATACTCAATTCAATCATATATCTTACCCCTAAAAAAATAAAACACTCCTTATTTATATCTTATTATACCGGCGATACTCTTCACTGTGATAAAACAATCTATCAAAATCGATCTTTGAGAGCTAGTGAGCTACTAGTACCACGAGCAACGAAGAGTTGAACCCATACCCACCAAAGTTCACTTACTAGAATTATAAAAAAAAAAAAAAGTTCACTTACTAGTTACCGTCGTAAGTTATTTTATTAACCGTTTTACTACACATGTTTCAAAAGGAAAGCAAGTGGACGGAGATAGGTAGTTGCGCGTTTCATTAATATAAATAATCAACAATTCCTATTTTGATTGTCGAAAATGTAACATTATTTAAAGCCATCTCGTTAAGCCTTTATCCATCATTTTATTTCGTTTCAGAATTTTCTGCTGGGTTCTCTCTTTCTTCCTCTTCTCCACCATCTCTCTCTGAATCGAAACCCTAGAAATTCATCTTCTAGAATCTGACAAGTTTCCTCAACAGAACCCTAGATTTCCTCATCAACCTCTCGCTAATCTGAATCGGGTACCCCAATTCCCACCTGATTTCGCGCATCTATCCACGTTCCTTCGTTTCCCCAATTCCTCGATCGGCGACGTTTCTGAACAAACAACTTCAAAATATTGTCGATTCCGTCACGGTGGGTCGCGCATGGGTAAGGTTCTCCGAGAAACCGGGAAGCCGTCCTTCAATTCTTCATCCCCGTCTTCCCCGTCAGCGCCCGTGACGACCTTGTCGACGTCGATCACAGAGACAGTGAGGGGTTCTCACCAGTTCAAGATCACGGGGTACTCACTCTCGAAAGGGATCGGGATTGGGAAATACATAGCGTCCGATATATTTTCTGTTGGTGGGTACGATTGGGCCATCTACTTTTACCCTGATGGTAAAAGCGTTGAGGACAATGCTACCTATGTGTCTCTCTTCATCGCCCTTGCCAGTGATGGCACCGACGTTAGAGCTCTTTTTGAGCTGACCCTTTTGGATCAGAGCGGAAAGGAGAGGCATAAGGTGCATAGCCATTTCGAGAGGACCCTTGAAAGCGGGCCTTACACATTAAAATACCGCGGTAGTATGTGGTGAGTTTATTGTTATTATTATTGCCTGATCATTTAAAATTTAGTTTTTTACTCTGATTTCGTCCTGCCACTTCCTTTCATTTATGCGTTTCATCGATTATTGTCTGAAAAATATACATTTAACATGTGGTTACTAGGCTAAGTTTCGATTCTAGTATGTTAATTTGCGTGTAATACAAATAATGTGACTGGGAGCTGCTGATATTCCTGGACTTATAAGTTTTAATGTTGAATTCAAGTATTGAGAGCTTGGAAGGTTTCTGGTACTGCAGTTTATATTTCCATGTAATTACCTAGCTTTCCTACCACAGCCTGAATACAATCGTTGTTTGCCAAGTTGTGTGAAGTACCTAGCTTGCTTGTCTGATTCCGTATGGTTATACACTTGTAATATTTGTTTATGATGGAGATGTATTATTGAATGATTCAAGTTCAAGGGGTGAATATTTCAACCCTTGCTCTCACAAATTCGATTGTGTGGTGGAATGCTGTTGAAAAGGGATGAAGGGCATAATAATTTGAGGAAGATGGATTGGTGGGGGAAAGGTTCTTTTCATTTAATTAGTATCCTTTGATAGATCTATTTCTGATTTTTTTTGTCTTATTTTTAGAACTTAAATCCCATGTCCAACTCAGAAGGAATTCTGAACAGTTTGGTAAATGCTAATTGATTGATATTGGTTTTGTTGTTTCAGGGGGTACAAGCGGTTTTTTAAGAGAACAGCTCTAGAGATATCAGACTACCTTAAAGATGATTGCCTCTCTGTGAATTGTAGTGTTGGTGTTGTGAGGTCACGCACGGAAGGCCCAAAAATATATTCCATAGCAATTCCACCTTCTAATATTGGTCAGCAAATTGGGCAACTGCTGGAAAGTGGTAAAGGAAGTGATGTGACTTTTGAAGTGAATGGAGAAAGTTTTACTGCTCATAAATTGGTACTAGCAGCTCGTTCACCTGTTTTCAGAGCCCAGCTTTTTGGTCCTATGAAGGATCAGAATACCCAATGCATTAAAGTTGAAGATATGGAGGCTCCAGTTTTTAAGGTTTGTTTAAGTGCTTTTTGTGCTTCCCTTTTTATTCGATTTTTGTTTGTAATGTGGTTGCGAAAATATGGTTTTAGTTTTATTGTTGTCTATATCCTAACCACGCATTGTGTGTGATGATTTTGATCACTCAATGATTAGCAGTCCGCCAAACAGAGAGAGCCCATGGACCTTTCTGAAAGATTTACTAAAATTGTAGACACAAATTATAACATAAAATGATCATTATTATGAGCTTGTGTCTGGTTTCTTAGAGATTTAGATTCTCTCATACTTCTTTTTGGTCATGTTCTTCATATTATGAGAGAGATAGACACAAGAAAATAATAATACGACCGATCATCATTTGTTAGATTTTTGTTGTGTTTATCTCTCTCATAATATGAGGAAAATGACCAAAAAGGAACTTGAGAGGATCCAAATCCGTTTCTTACTTAGTTTCTAGGTTTCCCATCTGAGAGCTGTACTGGATGGTCCTGATTGTAATTGCTAAAGCTGTCAAAGCTTTAATGTTGTCTTGCTGAATTTGAAAACATGAATTCAGGCTCAAAGAAAATTTGTAATGTATCATATTTGTATTTTCGCAGTTTGCATATATAATTGGCGGATTCACATGACACTTTTCACGGCAGGAAATTATTTGACGCACATTATATGCTTTCGCTTGAAATTTGATTCTTGCAATATAGGTTGAATTGAACAATTTCCTTTTTTCTTGGTCTACATGTTGTCTATGTCTGATTTTGATCCACACTGGTTGATGTTTCATAATTCATATGACATAAAACATTATTTATTCAACATCTTAAATATGCTTAGAAAATTGTGTTAATGAACAATAGAAGGTGAAATCTTTTTCGTCATTGATTTCTTTATTGCTTGATATGCTAGTTCTGGGAAGGAAATTTCATGATTTTTGCTTTTGGTAAATGCATTGTGGGCATATATGATGACTCCAATTTGTTTCCATTCACTTTGGTACAGTAGGCTTGTCTTTAATGAGAATGTGATGGCATTTAACTTGATAAATTATGGTGAGCAATATGCACGTAGCACTTGTAAGCTGTGCCTTTACTCTTTTGCAGGCATTGCTTCATTTTATATACTGGGATTCACTACCTGACATGCAAGAGCTTACTGGGCTGAACTCCAAATGGGCAACAACGTTGATGGCTCAGCATCTTCTAGCAGCAGCTGATCGGTATGGCTTAGAGAGACTGAGGCTAATGTGCGAATCGAGTCTCTGCGAAGATGTTGCAATAAATACTGTAGCTACAACTTTAGCCTTGGCAGAGCAGCACCATTGTTTCCAGCTGAAAGCAGTCTGTCTCAAGTTTATTGCTACATCTGAAAATCTCAGAGGTTTGTTTTTCTTCTCTGAACTTCTACTTTGTTACCCATTAGAAAGGGGAGTGCAATATCTGGGATAATTGTATGTTAACTGAGATTGCAAGTTAAGACAGTGATGCGTGTCACTTGTCAGTATGTCACTATTATGCCCTCCAGTTTGAACTTGATCCAAAATTGCTAAGCTGTGAAGGAATTGAATAATTTTGCTTTAATACGATATTTTTTCTTGTTAGGACTATTTATCCATGCAAATACAATAAAATGATTGTTCCAAGTTGATCTTGGATTCTTGTATGACCAGTTAATTTGTACAAGTAAGCCTTAAAGACCCTTTTTTCTGTTTCCTCTTGGGGTGGGGTTTTGAATATTTAAATTTTGACTCTATTTTCTTATTCCTTTTCTAGATATTTATTTGTCAAATTACAAAGGAAAGGAATGAATAAATTACGAAACAAACTGTCTGTCTTCCAGAATTTGGAACTTAGGGATGAACCATTTGGAAGATAGGATAGCTATAGATGTCTATTACCTATATTTTCTTTTGTTCATTTATCTTGACAATTCGAATAAAATTGTCAAGACATTTACACCCTTAATATTTTATTATCAACTGAACTATTTTCATCTTATTGGTTCTTCAGCTGTGATGCAAACTGATGGGTTTGAGTACTTGAAGGAAAGCTGCCCATCTGTTCTGACCGAGCTATTGGAGTACGTGGCTAGATTTACCGAGCATTCCGACATAATGTGCAAGCACAGGAATGAAGCAATACTCGATGGCAGCGACATCAATGGGAGGCGGGTGAAGCAAAGGCTTTAGTGTTGAACACTGAATAGCTTTCTGTACAACCCTCCCTTACTCTCCTTTAGAGGCAATTTTAAATTCTCATAGCTTATATTCATGTGTAAGAGTTGTAAATGTAATTTGTGTTGGTAATACTGTTCTGGTTGACGGTAGGCTTCTGTAATATCTTCTAGTGTTTCGTTCTTTTACGGGTAAACAATTGTCTGAAAATATTGACGACTTCACCGTTTTTGTATTTTTTTACTTTTTGATTTTCTGTGTTTCTTCAACCTGCCAGCCTAAGTTAGCAGCGCATTCATACAATGTCTTTATATTATCACTTGTCAAGCCTCAGCCTTCAGATTACTTGTGGTTGGTTTTGCCATTGATAACTCCCCTTCGAGGATCATACCTTAATTGTGGTGTGAATATCTGTTCTTTTTTTCAAGTTGTAACCGGTGGTGCTATGTGGCAATTCGACTTGTAGTTCATATACACGTAGGATTAACCCTAAAGTTTTTGCCCCAAACCATTTTGGTCCCTCTAATTGCAGAGGAACCCATTGAAGATTCCAAAACTATTTTTGAATCACACAGAAATCAGCAATAGAACCGCAATAACATGCCTAGAATCACAACGGCAACAAACCAAATCAACTCACACCGCGTCAATTACTTTCTTCTTTTATTTATTTATTTATTTTTTTAGTTTATATTTTTTCATCAAGAGTGAAGCTCAAACATATATTTTTTTATATTTATTTATTACATTTTCTTTCACTATTTAGTTTTAAATATATTTTCTGTCTCTGCACTATATATTGTCTTTTATTGCTTCCGTTAGACTTGAGATAGAATTTGATTTTATTACCAGCAGAATTATTTTTATAATGTTTCGACACAAAAATAAACATGCCCACATTCATATTGGAAAAGATTTTTAGCCAATTTCAAGTTTGTAATTTTTTTGTCAACTTGGATAAAATAATAATATTTTAGTTTTTTAATTAAAAAATTAAAAAGCAAGTGGGGGCAAAAATTAATTTTATATTGTGGTTGGCCAATTGTTGGTCATTTTCGGTGGCCAAAAATTGAAAATGCATTTATATAAATGTTAATCTTTATATTGTAAAATATTAGTTTCAGTTTCTATACTTATATCAAGTGTAGGTTTAATCTCCGTAATTATTTTTGTTATTAATAACATTAATAGACAACTATAATAAAATCAGAGAAAATAAAACCAACAAATTTTAAGAATGTAGGGGCTAAAACATTTTAATTTTAAATATGTATGTACTAAAACAATTTATTAATTTGAAATATACAAGAACTTATTTTAATGTGAAATATGCTTATACTAATAGTCTTAATGACGAAATTAACAACAATAACTAAAATCAACTTGAAACGAAAGTACGGGGACTGATACTAAAGTGAAAAATTTTTGGGTGGACACAGACTCAACACATCATCTTTGAATATAACCAATAGAAAAAAAGTAATTTTATTTTGAATTTTCGGTTTGGATAAATTTTAATGAGTTGATTTTTTTCTATTAGCTGTGCTCAAAATTGAAGTATTAGGTACGTGTCTATCTAAGAATTTCTCCACTTTTAAGTACTCTCTTCGTTTCTATTTATTTGTTCATTTGAGATAAAATACACTTGTTAAGGAATACAATTATACAATTATTACTTTTGTTTTCATCAAAATAATTTTTAAAGTCTTTATATTACGTTTTATCTCTCATTGTGTTATTGGTTCATTAATAGAGTATTAATTACTACTCAATCAAACATAAGGGTAGAATGAATAAAAATGCAATTAATACTATCTTAAAAATATAAGTGGATAGATAAAAAACGAACAGAGGGAGTATATAGACTAAAACTTATATGATTATAAAATATAGTAAGAAAAAATATATATTTAAACCTACTATTTATTTATAAGTGTCAAATATGTTTTTTCTTAAAGCTAATGAGAATTTGTTTTTAGTCTTTAAACTTTAAAAAAATCATTTTTTAGTCCTTAAACTTTGAATCATGTTCACTTTAAATCTTTTCGAATAATCTTTATTGACGTGACGTATATGAACTTTAACCTATATGGTTATAAAATATAATGATAAAAATATATTTAAACCCACTATTAATTTATAAGTGCCAAATATGTTTTTGTCCAAGAACTTAATGGGTATTTGTTTTTAATCTCTAAATTCTAGAAAGTGTTTTTTAATTCTTAAACTTTGAGTCGTGTTCATTTTAAATTCTTCTATATAATTTTTACCTACGTGACAATTAAATCTACTAACATGTAGACTAAGAGTGAAGTGGCTTCTGGTTGCCACATTAGCGAAAAATTGTATGAAATAACCAAAAGCAAACTTAATTCAAAATTTAGGAACTGAAAAATGACTTTTTAAAGTTTTAGAATTAAAATCATATTCTAATTGAAATTCAAAAAACAAAAAAAAGAAAAGATAATACATATTTAAAGTGTGTTTGGGGACACTTATTTTTCACAATCTTTTTTAAAAAATGCTTTTGTAATGCATTTAGGAAGAAAAGAAAAAACAAATTGAAGTTTTTTCTAAATAAAAAACCGACACAAATACGGTGACTAAATTTTTTAGGTACTTTTCGCTCGTTTAAGGGTGACCTCTCTCAATCTAGATTTTTTATATTTACAAGAGTTAGAGTCTTCAACAACTTATTTAAATGACACCGTCCCACATTAATTACGCTAACCTTAGCTGGTATTCAAGTTTATTTTATAAAAAAAATCTATTATTTATTATATATCATTCAAACATAAGATATATTATCTTTTGAAATAATTTTAAAAAAATATACCTTAACAAAATTATAATTGATTATAAAAAAATTAATTATACACACTGTTAATCCAATCACACTGTCGTAGTGTCGTTACCAAAAAAAATCCAATCACACTGTTAACCCTATTTATAATTTCGGGGGTTCAATAGAGCGAGGTTGAGCAAGGTTAAATTCTCGTGCCCTTGTTACTTTCCCACCATTTGCTCTCACTCTCTCCCTCCTCCTGTAATCATCTCTTCTACTTCTTCGCCTCGCAAAGATGGTAACGCATCTTTTCTTCTTCTTCTTCTCGTTCGTTTCTGGTTTTTGTTTCAAAAAGTATCGTCTCGCCTTTGTTGCAGCTGTTCTTCTCGTACTTCAAGGATTTGGTGGGGAGAGAAGTAACGGTGGAGCTCAAGAACGATTTGGCCATCAGAGGAACATTGCATTCTGTTGACCAGTACCTTAACATCAAGCTCGAAAACACTCGCGTTGTCGATCAAGACAAGTACCCTCACATGGTACCTTTCTCTTTTCCCTTTTGTTTCTAGGGTTTATATTCTGTACTTTTTCAGTTCTATTACACAACTCGGTTGTTGGTTCATATGAATTTTTTGTCGGATGTAGGGTTTGAGGTTTTACAATTTGATTTCGGATTAAGATTTGAATGATTTCCTTGTAGTCGTTGATATTCTCTGTACCTAGGGTTCCTTCTTTTTTTCTGGGTTTAAAATTATGTTTATAGATATTGGTAGTTGAGTCATGTTGTCAATCTTGTCTACAGCTCAAGTTTCTCAAACTTGGGCGTTATGTTGATCTTGGAGGTCTGAGCTAAACACCAGGCCACCTCGCAGAAAGTTCTTACACCTCCAATTTAACCAGCTATATATAAGGATTTATTTATGTTTTTGGTATTCTTCAATTTGAAGTTTGCCTTGATGCTGTTTATTGATTGGTAAGGTGTTCAAGTGCTTGGCTAGTTACTCATGTAGGTTGAAAAGTAAGATTGCTTTGTGAATAAGATTCAAACTGTGTATTGGTGTGCTTGGGTGTGGTTGCTGGTTAACTTTGAAATGTGAATTTAGCTTTAGATTGTTATTATATTTTGTACGCTGTTTGGAAATTGAGGCAAAAGACTTCGTGTAGAAGTGTGTGATTTTTGACGGAAGAAAAACTACAATGGAGGGAAATAGGATTTTCTGATGTTAAAAACCTAAGAGGATTTTAAAATGCTTTTGTGAGGAGCTGAGAGTTAGTAGAACTACAAGGCTGGACTATGTGCTGTGCTGCCATGCTTTTGCCTCAACCAGATTGTAGCTAAGATTATATTCTTATTACCATTTTTCAACTACTAACCCTTTACCTTAGTAATGATTTTTTGGGCTATCATGTCCTCCACATTAGGTTTCTGTATATGAAATTAAGGGTGGTGGCGCCTTGCGCCAGGGGGGCATTATTTTAATCTTTTAATCAGAGGCTTGGTAAGTTTATCCAGGTTTTTGGTTATATTTGTTTGTGTGATATGTATTTCAGATATTAATTGTAGGCCAATTGGAGTTTTGGTCTTTGGCTTCTTATTAGAAGCTTTGCATTCGAGATTACATGTAGTCTAGTTTCTACTGGTTGGTTCTTTTTCTCCGTCCTTTTGTCACTCCTTGTACACGCCTATGCATGTGTTCTTATGAGATTGATGGTGTGTGGGCTTGCTTGTATTCGATTAATTGCTATTACTTTGAATTTATGCTAAATGTTAAAGCTTGAAGGCCCCTTATTCTAGGGGGTGGTATTTTTTACATAATCTATATTTAATAAGAGTAATTCATTCAGTTATCTGGCAAAATTCTGGCAATAGTAAAAAAATTCAGGGATTTGTCTCAGGCTTCCAATGTTCATTTTTTTTTTCTCATCTCTGCTTTGTTAATCTTTCATGAACTTGGAGAGTAACTTATATATAGGACAGGAGGTAGCAACTTATATCTCGTAGATTGTTGGAAATTGGAAGTATGCCGGGATTTAGGAGTTCACAATTTTATGAATGATTGATAGCTTTGTGTTCGAACTTTTTGTAGGCGATGCTCCATTAGAATTTAAGTTTTATGGCATGAATTTTAGGTTATTTTGTTATGCCATCTAGAAAATACATGAATATAAAGAGTTTGATGTGTTATGTTGTTGCAGCATAGAAAATAGGATAACTACCGAGGTACGTTGCTATAACAGACTAGAACAAATGACAGATACTCTCTTTAAGGATATCATTGCGATAGAATTACAAGATGTAGCTCTTTGGATATGCTGGAACTAAACATTAGAATCAACAGAGATTTATTATGTACTCAAGTCTTAACATAACCTGTCGTGCTGTTGCTTCTAAAAGAACAGATCTGTGTTCTTTCTGGTTAATTTTGTTATATGTGGATAACTGGCTCCTTAAATTTGGCATATGAATTAACTGGATTTAATGTTGATTTTATTCTGATTATTGTTCTGTAACATTTTACTATTTGATGTCAGCTTTCTGTAAGGAACTGCTTCATCAGAGGGTCCGTAGTGAGATACGTGCAGTTGCCTCCGGAAGGGGTGGACATTGAACTATTGCATGATGCCACAAGGAGAGAAGCTCGTGGGGGTTAATTTAGTGCTCCTACTAAAATCCCAAAAAGAAAGAAAGTAAAAGGTGTTTTCAAATGTTAAGGCTATGTAACAATGTTGCGTTTTACTTCTATTTCTCTTCAAAGCATTAGTACATTGTTGTCAAAATAGTCTTTTTTTTGGGGGGTATTTGTTCTGAAACTACTTTGAATTGTTTAAATATGTTTAGTAATTGACATTATATTGAACTTTTAAATATTAGAGATTTACATAAAAAAATTGAATTATGTATCTTAGCTAATATATCTATTCTAAACATTATTTTCACTACACTATTGCAGTAATTTTATTTCTATTGTATTTATCATCCATGTAATTATTCAGTTTATTCTAAATGCAAAATTTTTATTCATGGGTTGTTTAACCATTGCAAGGGTAATGGATAGCAAAACTCTAAGAATAATACGATAGTCATGTTTGAATAGAATGCAGTGGAACAAATGGAATAAAATATCAATGTGTATTGAGTTTGGTGAATAGAGCGCCGAACAAATACCATGTCTTATTTTGTATTTAATTATGTTGGAATAAATAGAACATATTCTCATTGTAGTCTAGTGAAAGTGTTATTGGCATCGTGAAAGTAAATGATTTAAATATGAATCTGTGCAAAATTCACCAAATATCTTAAAAAAAATAAATAAATAATTGGCTTATAAAATAAAACTAGAACACTATATAAAACAATTATAATCTTACATTATGTGGTACATAAAAAATTTTAGAAATAGAATTGAACAATTTTTTAATGTTTTTTTTAGCATAATTAATAATTAATATAGTAATTTAAAATTAATTAATTTAACTATTTGATCTTTGTGTCTCCTTTCCATTTTAGTCTATGCATGCTTTTTTTTTCCTATAGTCTCTATATGTGCCTATATTTTTTGAATTGGTGTTTGTTATTCATTTTTTTTTTTTTTAACGGCGTTAATCTTCATCCTAAGTGACTAATAGAATTTAACAATATAATGGTGAACACATAAAATATTGATGTTGCTTATTTTAATCCCTTTATTTGTGTTAATAATTTAGTTGTCTTTATATGCGTATTTATTTTTTATTTTAGTTCTTAGACGTATATTTATTTTTTGTTTTAGTCCTTGTACATATAATTATTTTTCATATTAATCCTCGTAAAATCTATTTTAACATGCCATATTAGCAAGTACAAACAAACGGTGTAAAGACGGACGGATTAAGAGTGCGTTTGGATACACAGCTTAATTAAGCACTTATGTAATAAGCTATTTTTAAATGAGAGATTTTTTATCGACAAATTTATAAAACTTACTTAAATAAGTTAAAAACAGCTTATTCTAATAAGTTACTTCAAGAAGCTTATAAAAATAAACTGAAAACAACTTATAAGAACCTATAAGCTATTTTCATAAGTTGCGAATAAGCTCATCCAAATAGGGCCCAAATACAAATAAGACACATGCAGCAACTTATGTATAAGGAGTATAACAAAAATGATATACACTCCTGTTAGGTAGTTAATGTTAGGTAACTTTCTTTTTTGACCGTTAGAGGCTTTACTTACATATTGGCCATTTGGCCTCTTCTCCTTTATATCAATGGTGATTTTTCAGAATTATTGAATGAAGTATTTATTGTTCATCTTTATGTATTCAATATGGTACATTGAGCCATCAATCCCGAATGAATTTTTCAATCTTTCTTCCATCTTTACCTTCTTCCTTCTTTTGATCCTTCCTGTGGGAGATTCAAATCAAGATCATTTTGCTGACCCTTCACAATGTTGACGAAGCTGGAATGGTTCCATACCAAAACCTGAAGCAGGATTCAAAGTATTTGACATGGCTGCGCAACAATAATGTCATAATTTCATGGATGTACAGCTCCGTCTCCGAAGACATTATTGTAAGCATCATCAATTTAGCCTTGGCCAAAGAAATTCGGGATGACTTGAGGGACCGTTTTTCAAGAAAAATGGACTCTCTATCTTTCTAGGTTCCTGAGTCCCTGACCATGATGTTTTTAAGGTGTTCTTGGTTGGCTCCTTATGTTATGTATTCACTTTGCCTTCCACAAGAGACAAGTTCACCTCAAGAGTTATTGCACATGATGTGAGTCAATCCATTTCACAACTCAACATACCAACATGCAATAATGCTCCAAGGACAAAAATGACTGACCGAAATGAAAGTTAGGGACTAACGTGACAGTTCTAATAAGTGAGGATCAAAATATCTTGTTCTGACAAAGTTCGAAACAAAAATGCTAGTTTACTTGTTTTCGTTAACCATCACAAAAGCCACAAAAGTTACAAACTCTTGGAGCTGTCAACAAGGAAAGTATTCATCTCAAGAGATATGCAATTCTATGAGCATATTTTTCCTCTCAAGGACATAATTCAACAGTAGCCAGAAGTTGATCCCTTTGCTGATGTGGTCATTCATCTAATCCATCAAGATCATGATGATTCTTCACCTATTGATACCATTGTAGATCTTAGAATCACTCCTCCTTCCCTAACCTCTGACACATCCTCTGACATCCCAGATTCCAATCAACTCCCTCCCATTTTTACCTTACCGCCACCTACCTATGTAATCCCTTCAAATGTTCCTACTAGAAAATCTACACGATAACATAAACAACCAACCTATCTATGTAACCATTACAATGTTAAAAAATTCACTAATTGCCTTTATCTTATTTAGTCCCACTAAACTATAGCAAATTATCCACCTCATACAAGCTAAGTCTTATATTTGCCAAATATCCACTGTCTATGAACCCCACTCATATAAGTAAGTTATAAAAAATCCACAATTAGTAAGCCATAAATGCATAATTGAAGGCCATGGCTGATAATAAGACTTGAAGTGTTATACCTTTACCTCCTTGAAAACATACCATGGGCTGCATATGAGTTTTTAAACTCAAGCATAATCCAGATGGAAACACCGATAAGTGCGAGGCTCGCCTAGTAGCAAGAGGTTACACTCAAAGGGTTAGAGTGATTATAGCCTTAGCAGCAATTCATAATTGGTGTTTAGCTCAACTATATGTCAATAATGCTTTCCTCATTTAGGAGCTAAATGTGGACATTTATAGGGAGGTCCCTGAGGGATGCATAATCTCTTAGCCTTCTTTTCCCTAGCAGTCACTTGTATGTAAGTTCCATTAATCAATTTATGGGCTGAAACAAGCTTCTACGAGATGGTTTGGTACCTTTAGAAGTGTTCTTCGCCAACTTGGATTCAAGCAATCCAAACATGATTACTTCCTTTTTACCAAAGGGTTAATGCTCATTTGTAGCTCTATTGGTGTATGTGGATAAGTGGATTACATGATTGCAACAAGCCCTTCAAGCCAATTAACTGAGAGCACCAAAAGGCTAATAGATTCTCATTTTATACTCAAGGACACGGTGATGTGTTCTAACTTGATAGGGTTAGGTCACGATCATAAATCAGGTGAGTCTAGGGTTGAAGTAGTCCTCATATGCCGTTTAACGATTCTCCAAAGACTAGAGTGGTGGGGTTGTACTTGCAAAAGCTCCAATCCCTATGTTAATGACTATTAGGGTTTATCTGTAAATTATAGAAAATAACATACCTTACATGAAGTACATGCTATGCATTTTACAAGGTTTCTCTAGGATTTGATATATACGCTCTGGGCCTCAAGAGGCTAATGGGCTTGGGCCCTTGATTCAGATGAGTAATAATGCGCATTCAACATAATCCCCATCATTAACCAAAATGGCTTTGTTAAAGCAAATACTGACATCACTCCATGACCAAGATGTCATCAATATATCATTCCATAACATAGGGAAACTTGAAATATTTATTGAGACTTGAGATTGTAAGATAAACACAAGGGATATTTCTTTCAAAAGGAAATATACGCTCTTTGCTTATTAGAAGACACTGGCTACATAGGCTGCAAGCCTTCATCTATTCCAATGGATCTTAACTCTAAACTCTTAGATTCTGGATGTGAAAAATTGGAAGATACCAAGAAGTATAGGAGGTTCATAGGCAGACTATTGTATTTAACATATTTTCTTTGTTGTCCATAAATTACTTATTTTTAAATAATAATAGAATATGAAAGGCATTTATATTTTTTTTTTCATTTTTTAAATAAAAACTAGTGTGTTTTTTTTTGTACACAACTAGTGCTTTATATATGTGTTTATTAACAATCAATGGTACAAGAAAATGAGTGTAGTTTTTAGATCTAGTTGAATTCAAATATAATTATTGTATAATTCGTAAGAAAGATTAACATTAACATAATTAACAATAATTTTGTTATTCAAGTGTAATAATATTTTATTCAATAATTTTATTTTTACACTTATTATTTTATTTCACATCACCTTTATACCTCTTATTGTTTAATTCTCTTTATTTATTTCAATTTTAATATAGTATTACTTATCTTGTTACTACTAGTACTATTTAATTTTCTTTCTTTCCCTCTTTTTTTTAATTTTTTTTTTTTATTTTCAAAGTCTATATGAAAAATAATCTATATAATAACCGCAGGCGAACCATCCATGCATTACATCACATTACGCTCGCTAACTCTGCTCAGCTCTCACAAATCACAATTCCTTCGCTGTTTTCAAATTCTCTCGTTCTCGTTGTTTCTCGGCTATGGCGATTCCCGCGCAACCGAGCGAGTTTCACGAGAGCCTGTGGGGTTTTATCCTCCGGCTAACGAAGGAGGCTCAGCAGAGCAACGCCGATCCTGCTGTTTGGGCCTCTCAGGTGGCCACCGCGCTTCGCTGCGCCGAAGTCACCGTCCCTTCCATCGAGCTCGCCCACCGCTTAATCTCTCACTTCTTTTGGGAAAACCACTGCGCCGTCGCTTGGAAGCTTCTAGACGCTGCAATCTCCTTCGTTCTCCTCCCTCCCCTGCTTCTCATCGCTCTTCTTTTCTCCAAGTTCTTCTTTTCGCTTTCTCGTCCTTTCTTCATCGCAATTTCGCTGCACAGTTTCTATTAGGTATTTAGGTTTTCTTTCTGATGAATGCAGGGTTGTTCAACGCAGAAAAATCCATCCTGCTGCTTACAGACTGTATCTGGAACTCCTCGTGCGAAATGTCTTCTCGCTCCAATCTCTCATCAGTTCAACAAATTATCAGGAGTGAGCTCTGATTCCAAAGAAGAACATTGTTTTCAGTATTAACAAGAAAAACAGAAAATTAAGACAAATTTCTCATATTTTTGTGATCAAAATGTATATATAATGGGAAAACAAGCTAATTCCACCTTTTGTATGTTTCTTGTTAAGTGCACTCTTGATTTGAACTATTATGACGATTTCACTTTATAATAAGGTATTTGCTCGAAATAGAATTATTTCGGTATTAGGTTGCTTACTGGACAAATCCCATCCGAATCTGACTAAAGCCAATTCTAGCTGGTGATGTTGTATTGCGTCTTCATGTCTTGGTGAATTCTCTAATTGAAAAATTCTCGTACATGAATTAGGTTGTATGTAATTGAAAAATTCCCTTCGCAATGAATACCAATCGTGCTTGAAATAACTATATATGGGAGAGCATCTGCTATTTTTAGTAATATGATTATGAGTATGTTTAGGTCTTTAATATTTGCAGTAGTCTACAATAGAAAATTGCTTCTTTGTTATGAATATCTTGGATATTTTTATTATTATCGATTACTGCAGGCTATGGATGTTTGCGCAATTTAGATAATGGATATGGATGTTTGCGCAATTTAGATAATGGATATGGATGTTTGCGCAATCTCTCAATGATACATATGCAAAAAATGCATTTAGTGCATAAATGCATTTAGTGCATTGTTGGCAAAAGTAGATTTGGTTTTTCATTAGATTTCAGAGTTATCTTCAAAGATTTCATTATATTTTATGCTATTGGATATTTATATTATTATCTATCGATTACTGCAGGCTTGTTAACTTGTTGACTATAACTACTGCCTCCGGTGATTGAAATTGAAATGTTCACACAACAAATGGCAACCTAAAGATACTTTTAATCTAAATGAACATTTTATCATAAAGTGAACATTAATCTGCTGAAGTGATTTATTTCCATTTAGTGTATATTTTTCCCTCTCTTTTTCAGGGGATTGGGAAGGTCAATTGTGTGTTCTGAATACTTCTAAGTTCTAATGATGTTTCATACCAATGGTATCTCAGGATTATGGAATCAATCGATGATAATCTTCAGCTTTCTCAAGCATACAACCAAAAGTTGTGTGAACCAGGAGTTGTTCTTGTTGAATTTGTCTTTTCAATTGTATGGCAGTTACTTGAAGCTTCATTAGATGATGAAGGGATACAATATCATGCTCCAGCTAATATGCCTAGATGGCTAAGCAAGTCACATGATATGAATATTGATGGATCTGACTCATTCAGTGAAAAAAATATACATATGGGGTTGCAGAGGCATAATACAGCAATGGCTATTGAGATCATTCTAGATTTTTTGCTAAACAAAATGACTTTAAGGATCCTTTCCTTAGTTCAGCATAACATGTAAGAACTTAATTCTGATGTACTTTGCAGTCTAAATACTCATTTTAGTGAATCTCAATCAAGTTTTGGAACCTTCATTAAAGGAAAATTAACTTTTTAGGCCATCATACTGGAGATCTTTCATTCACCAAATGCAGCTGTATGTATCTAGCTCTTCAATTTTGAAGGATTTCAGAACTGAAAATTCCATATTATTTTTGGTGGAAAATATCGACGAGTTTGTATCTGTAGAGTGCCAAATAAAGTCTCAGATGGAGTCTCACGTAGTCATATCCGCTGGATCTCAAATATCTTTTGCTGATAAATCTTATGGTGATGATTGGTCTTCGCTCTGGCTTCCTATCGATCTTATTCTGGAAGATGCTTTTGTATGGATGGCAAGTGGAGGCTTTTTATGCCATAGAAATTATTTCTGGTATGATTAATTTTTTTTTAATCTATAATTACAGCTGGGTATATGGATTGGAGTATGTGAGTTATGCGAATTTGAAACATAAAAAATGAGTCCATTTAATTTGCGGGCTTATGCGGATAAACCCATTTATCCGCTGGCAAAACAGGCAAAATCCGCGGGCCCCGCAAATAATACGAGTACCCGCGTATATTTGTTTTAAAATGTTTTTGGACACATTTTCACTTGGACTTAAAAAATTAAATTGTGACTCAACCCAAATCAAATTTTGTACAAACCTTTTAATAACAAAAACCAAATTTTATAATCTAAAGGTAAATTTAATAAAAAAAAACGTAAAGAGAAATATATTTTGTTTATTTTATATTTTATATTGTTCATTTTATAAATAATGAATCTTGCTTTTAGATTTTGTTTATTTTATATTTTATATTGTTCATTTTATGTTAGGTTTTATTATAGAGAAAAATGTTTATTATTATCAATTTATCATATTATAACTTATAAGATTGATAAATCCTACACTTATAATTTATTTAGTTTACCATTAGTTTAATTTATAAATAATGAATTTATAATATAAAAAAATAACAAATTTTATATAGTAAATTTCATATTTAGTATAGAATTACAATTTATAATTCTATGTAAGAAATTAAGATATTTTAAATGTCATCAAAGTAATTATTATTAAAAAGTTACGTTTAGAAAATTAAAATTGTTTTTTTTAAAAAAAAAAATCAAAAAATAGGCTTAAAACAGAAAAAAAAAACTTATGTGGGTAATTCGTGAGTTTGCGGTATGGACCCGTGTAATATTTTTATTTGCTCATTTAACATGCGTGTTTAGGCAGATTGGCCCGTTTATTCGCAGTTGTTACGGTGCGATGTGGAGCTGGACGAACTACCATGAGTACTAACCATAATGTTGGGGAAAGTCCGCTTAAAGAAGAAAATCAATTTTATTTTTTTTAAAAAAAACAAACATTGAAGAAATCCAACGTTGTGTAATCTCCATAAAAAATCTTTTATTAAAATCCACAAATAGTACTCGACCAACTTCTCACAATCTAACACAAATTTTGTAGCATACTAGGCCTTTGAGTGTGTTCTGCCCGATAGCTTTTACATACAAAATCCCTTCCAATCAATTCCCCAGTAGGCTCATTTCCAGCTAGCTCGTAGGATGGGACAATTCACGCTTTTATAAATTTAATAATCGTGATATCATTAATTAATTAACGTGAGACTTATAACACACTCAAAATTATATAGCGGGAGCATGGACAAATACGAGTGGCCCAATCAACACAACCAACATGGGGGGCTCAATTATAGATTTAGAATAGACTCTAATAGCATCTTAAATTTAGAATTTTGACCTAATTCACTTTTAAAAGCTAATTTGTAAGATAAGTATCACTTCCTTTTATACAAATTTAAGATTTAAAGAAATCTTCACGGACAACAATGATTCTAACTTTTAGACTTAAGCGCACCTTTTCTTGGATTATTTTTCCACATCAGATGTGACATGGCTAAACTTAATGAAGTGTCATTTTCTATTTTTATTTCTTCCACCAGAGATACACACCATTTTATCCTTGTGAATGGAGTTTATTAAGAATAGCTTTTGCACTCGGCAGAAAGGGCATGGGCATTAACTGCACTGAATTCATTCTACTCTAGCCTTTCTTTTCTTCCAGTTTTGGTTTTCAATTATTTGTTTTTTCTTTCTTCTGTTTCTGTACATGCGGATTCTAGGATTCTATTTTGAGCTCCCTTTCAGAAATTAATTGATATATATATATATATATATATATATTACACACACAATTTTCTTGGTCTTCACTCTTCATTTAGGTTTTATGTACACTAACAAATTTATTCTTAAAGCATACCAAACCTTTTTATCCATGTCAAAGATAGAGCAGAAACCATACCAGAAACTGTTATTCCCCTGCCAAAACAAACAAGTAAATACAGTTTTCCTGAATCATGCCAAACGGTTTTCTGCTCTGGCAGATGAACGAGAAACCTAAAGACCAGAAAATGAGTTATAGAAGTGGAAAAATATAGTGTAGTGGATATTACATAATCAAATACCTTCCCTGCAACAAAAAAATTGACACCATTACTTTCTATTACAAAAAAATGTTTTGAAAATGGTGAGAAAGAAATGTGATTAGTGGCTCTAAGTTTTTCCATGTGAGGGTACTGACATGAAAAAACAATTGAAATGGCGTCTTTTGAGCAGAAGCAGGACTGAACACTCACTTCAAAGGGATTGCCTTTTTTTTTTTTTTAAATTTTATTTGGTCCATTTTTCTTTTTTCAAATAATTTATTTGGAGTTGTTATTATAGGTTTGGTGAAGACTTTACATGTAGTCAATGGCTCTAGATGGCAAAATACATTTTTGGGCTTATGGTTTGCAGCACTGCGGTTGGTTCAACGGGTAGGAGTTATTCCAACAAAAGTGGTTGGAGCTGATGATTTCTCCATGAAACATTGCTTGATGAATTTATTCTTTTGTATGATCGGGTGATCTAATATATTCAATCATGTACTGGGAAAAAACCATGATGCATGTCATTTACATTCTACTTTGTCTATATTGGTCCCTGGCAGTTTTACATTTAATTGATTAACTGGTTCTTTACAAAGAAATATAGTGACACTGGGAAATTGCTTGCAACTGGACTCTAGATAATATCCGCATAACATTAATAACGTTATTTATTTGCCCTCTTATTTTAGGAGAAGGATTCGAATGAAGGTCCTATACCTCGCCGCCTGGAAACTTGCATGTGTATTTTATTGAGTGTTACAACACTTGTGGTCACTCTAATTATTGAAGAAGAGGAAGGCGAACTGATTGAAGAAGCTGAACGTAGCCCTTCAAATCAAGGGAAAGATAAACGGGCTCTGGGGCAGCGTCGTGGAGAATTGATTACCAGCTTACAGCTATTGGGTGATTATGAGTCCTTACTGACTCCGCCTAAACCTGTTCTTATGGAAGCTAATAAAGCTGCTGCCAAGGCTATTATGTTCTTATCAGGAAACCCTGCTGGTAGTGGATACTTAGAAGATATGAGCATTAATGACTTGCCCATGCAATGTTGTGAGTAATTTCTTTTATAGTTGTAATCTGAATATTTTAAAATTTTCATAATAGTTATAGTCTTTATAGAATTTGCACTTCTAATTGGTAGTATCCTTTACATTGGTATGTGCTAAGTGCTAACTTTTAGAGGACCAAAGTTAAAACAATGCAAGGGATCTATGGAAAGAGAGAAAATCTGATGGAGCTAAATAAAGTGTATACAAACTTTGGAAACAAAGGGCGGGTCTTAAATTTTGGTGGGAAGTTCCCCTTACTTGCTTTCCCTAAGCAGAAAACATAGGTTTCCTCCGTGCACAAACGGTCACCCTTTGCTTATTTTCATTTACAAAATTTATGTACACTCATGGTTCATTTACACCCAGTACACCAAGTGAAATGCATACAAATACGTGGTTAAATTAATACATTATTTGGTTAAATCATTTTATACTAATTTAAGCACACATTTATACGAATTTAACCTGGTGTACAAGGTGTACATGAATAGTTGGTGTACACCCATAATTGTTGATTTATTTAACTCTCTCCACAGCTTTAGTAGTCAATAGTTTTATTGCCCCCTTTACTTTGGTACCATGGAATTTAATCATAACTAGATCTAGCTTATTTCATCGTGCATGTTCCAACCCTACCATTACTTAATTGATGCCTGCATCAATTCTTATTATTTTTTCTAACTTATGCCACCTAATCAATGAAAGATCAACTTTCATTTCTGCATAAATTCGGTGCATCTTCAAATGGCATATACCAACTCATTTTTACGTGCATTCATTCCAGCAAAATATATCAAGGTCAGGAAGAGATGGTGATACAGGGTCTTCCGGTGCTCTTCTAAAGATCTCTTCGTCAGCAGAATTCGCTAAGTCCAAAATGTTAGCATAATTGTTTTCATTCACTTCAACATTGTCTGCTGCGCATGCTTGAGTAACTAGCATGCAATTGATGGAGTGTGATTGCAAATATTTGCATCATTGCATTCTCTTGATAATTTCTTCACTTCCCTTTTCCTCATCCATAGAATCATCTGCTTCTGTCCCATGAGATATCTTTCTCTTCTTCTGTGCACCGTCTTCCTGAAAATCATCAGAGAGCATATCTTCTGCCTGCATGGTTAACTTCTCATCATCAACAGAATATCATGAACTCTTTTCCTCACCTCATCTTTCTCACTAACCGGTCCATCAGATGGGTCTTACATGCTTGGTCTTGCATTCAGATTGTTCTGAAAACAATTCTGTTGATGCAATAACTTGTAAAGCACCCTCTTCCTGTGAGCCCATCAACTGTGCCTGAGAAGCACTGGAATTTATTGCAGGAATTTTTATAATTGAACTTAGATTTATCAAATTAATATATTTTAAGATTGAAAATAGTTTAACATACTATAAAATCTCGTTACAATTTGGTGATGGTATATCATATTGGTTTTTATGGCCTCAACCTCAAGCATGTCTTCCTTATTGTCATGATTTGATTGTATCTAAATTTTCGGGGACTAGGAAAAAACTTAAAACATGTAAAGTTGACTGCACGTATATTTCTTATTGATCTTTTAATGTAGCATGATAAATTTTGTGTTTTATTGGTTGGTAATTTATTTTCTTGCAAGTATAAGGGATGTATGTGGCGGATTTCTTGAAATTCATTACGATAGGCATGCAATTTAGTTTGATTGCATCAGAGTTAAATGGTTGACAATTTTTAGAATTAGTATTATGAAATGTTTTATTTCCTTTTGTAACTGAAATGCAACAATTAAGAAAGGAGTATGTGATATTAACATTGTAAATGAGAGTGTCTTCCTTTGAGGCCAAGCTCATGGGAAGATCTAGTGCTTCTAAAAGTGCCACATAGGTTAATAAGATGATGTGGCAAATTGGTATAGAAGAATATAGCTGAGGTATCAAAAATCTGGCTTGAGCTCATGTTTTAATATATATAATAGATAGATAGATAGATAATAGATACATAGATTGATTTTATTGTCAAGCAATGCTGCCTATGTGTCTTTGTTATTTGCTCCTATATAAAGCCATCTCTAAAAAAGTATGTATGTTTGCTTTTGTGACCCCTATTTTTTATTTTTTGTAAAGCTGATACTCTGTCATATTTTATTTTTATGTTTTCCACGCAGCTGGAAACTTACGGCATCTAATTGTTGAGGCTTGTATTGCGAAAAATCTACTTGATACATCAGCTTATTCTTGGCCTGGTTATGTGAATGCATGCAGCAATCAAATTCCTCGCAGCATTCCCAACCGCATGGCTGACTGGTCTTCATTGATGAGGGGATCACAGCTAACTCCTTCATTGGTTAATATCTTAGTTGGAACTCCAGCTTCTAGGTATGCTAATCTCCCCTGCACTCCCTTAATATCTTAGTTTGACAGGGTTTTTCTCTTAAACTGAATGTTAAGATCTGAAGATAGATGTCCATGACTCCATTCTATTTTCATTCCTTGTTGACATCTTGTTGAATCTCTAGATAATTTCCAGACAAAAGCACGTTTTTCTGAAGAGCTTACCTTCATTTTGTAAACTTTTACTTCATTTTGTGCCAGCCAAGCCAACACCATGAAGTATTGCACTTTTGGGAATGAATTGCTGAATCTCATGTTTCATGTTTAATGTCATTGGTGGTAATATTAAGTATTGTGCAGTTCTGTATACTTGCCTCCCAAGTATTGACTTGTGTTCTTTTGCTGTTTCCAAGAGGCAACCCAGTTCATGGCAGACTGTTTTAATTAGTATCCCTGATCTCTAGACCATAAAATAAAGCAACGACCTTAAAATTGTACCAAGACCAACCCTGTCCTTTTTTTAAAAAAAAAAAATTCTTTCGCAAAATGGTATAGAATGCTTTCCTAGCACGTAATACATTTATCCTTAAATTAATCCTCCCTACTCTTTATTTGCTACTCACAATCATGCACTCTCATTGACAAACATATGAGTGTATTTTATGCTTAAATGTGTTGGTATTACAATAATACTTAGAATCTTTTTGAATAAAAATTCAGTGTATAAAAATGAGATAAGAAAATTACATAGCATACAATAAATACGGAAATAACATCTATGTACTATTATATAATATGAAAGGTTGTTTTAAAATATTTTCCCTTCAGCGTTTCAAGGGTAGTATTAAGATAACTTGTCTGGGAAAGACTTGGAAATTCTTTTTTTTAGATGAATATTATTTTTACAATATGTAAATACTCGATATGCACACACATTTATAACGATTTCATGTCTGTACGAAAGTGGCAGCTGCCAGATTAATGGCAGTATTGCCGAAACCTGCACTAAGATACACCTTCCTTTTCCTGACGTCAGGTATATTAGATTCTCTTTTCTTCAAGAGGTAAAAGGCAACTGAATTTAAGTTCTTGATTTGATTGAAGCTTAGCAGAGATTGAGAGAATATATGAAATTGCAATCAATGGCTCTGATGAAGAAAAGATATCTGCTGCTACTATTCTGTGTGGGGCATCTCTAGTACGTGGATGGAATGTACAGGTAATCCTAAAACTGATTCTGCTTTCCAGTTTTACCAGAGTGACTGCTACTTTTACTTAGTTCTTTAGCTTATTTGGTGAGTCTTCTTACCACTTTAAATTTGTCTGTTAATTTCTTTTAGGTTTACATTATTATCTTTGTCTGCAGGAGCACACCGTTCTTTTTATCATAAAATTGCTCTCACCACCGGTTCCTCCTAATTACTCTGAGACTGAGAGCCATTTGATCAGCCAAGCTCCATTTTTAAATACTCTTCTTATTGGAATTTCATCCATAGACGGTGTTCATATTTTCTCTCTTCATGGTTTGGTATGTTCTGTTATCATAATCCTTGTATTTTTAAAACATGGAATTGTCAACTACCGCTTTTCTTTTTTAAGTTTTTCAGAAGTAATTGTTTTGCAGTTGAGGAAGGCTCTATCATCAATTAAGTTCTAGACAAAAAAAGTTGCTCCAAAACAAATGGAGGATGGTGGTTTTAGCAGAGAACTAGATGTTGCAAATACCTTGTTGCTGATATATGTGTTGAATAAAGGAGACAACTATTATTTCATATAAACGTGAGAGTACAATAATTTTGGTACCCGGCACTTCTTACAATTTTACACTTTCACAACTCTCAATAAGTGCTATTTATAGTGCCATTATGTCGGCATCAAGCTTCACTAGAAGCTTCAGATTTTTTTCAATTAATGGAACTATCTAGATTAATTTATTTGTTTGCTCTCACTAGAATTCTCTAGTTGACATTACCTTGTGTCAATGGTGGTGGAGGATTTTTCTAGAGCAAATAATAATTGCATTCTAACAATATGCTGTGGTTTCGCCATTTACTCAGGTCCCATTTCTTGCGGCCAGGCTGATGCTAATATGTGAGGTTTTTGGATCATGTACTCCTGATGACTCATGGTCATGGATTCTTGCAGCTGGAGAAAAACACTCTTATTGGGATATTTTCTCTAACGCATTTGTTCTGTTGATGAGGTTTTGGCGGTTTGATCATCTACCTGCTGAACAAGTGAGGAGCTTTGCCGCAACCTCGCCATTTGGATCACCGTTTAGTCCTGAAAGCCTTTTATTGGCTCGAAACTGTAACGTGACATCATTTGGAAGATCAGCAAGGGATCGACAAAAGCTCAAAAGATGGTCACAACTTTTATTTCCAATGGAATCTGTATTTATAGACAATTTTTCTCTATATGCCTACACAATTTTTAATTTAATATGTATCATTTTGGGTCGGGAGTCAGGATTATAATGACGGATTGATGCTCAGGAATTTATGAGTGTCATAAAATGACATAGAACTCTTGGAATAACTTAATGGGCAAAAAGACTGAATGTAAATGTAAAGCTCAAATTTATTTTGTGATTAAAAAGTGAGGCATGTTTGTTCTGTTTCTCTCTTGTAACAATTTTAAGTAAAAAATTATCCAAACAATTTTAAAGTACTATAAAACAGAAGATAAAATATAGTGGCCCATGCTGCTTCTTTTAGTTCGCATAGAATAGATTAATATTAGATGAATCTTTATATTGAAAATCAAGCCTAAAAAATCTATGTGCTTGTGGCGATTCTTCTAACCTTTTGTTTAGGTTGTTTGCTGTGTAATATGATCTCTATGTGCTTTTTGTATCAGGGCTAAAAGATCTAGCATATTTTCTTCCACCATCTTTGGTTACCATTGCAACCTACTTTTCAGCTGAAATTACACGGGGCATATGGAAGCCAGCTTTTATGGATGGAATTGATTGGCCTAACCCTTCTGTAAATTTTCCCCTCGTTGAACAGAAGATAAAGAATATTGTAGCAGCCACAGGTGTTGATGTCCCAAGCCTTGCTGTAGGTAATTGATCTTAGTCTCTACACTATTTTGCTCTTTTGGGTTTCATCGAAACCAATTATTTGCATCAGGAAAACCCTAAAGTGAGATTGTTAAATAAATCATCAATAGCCTTTTAAGAGTTAGTCCTTGACGAATTAATCCACTAGCCCTACAGTTAACCAATGAATATCCACTCACACAGGCATTTATCTTTGTGGTGAACAAAGTTTTTTATTTTTAATTTTATTTTATACATGTTGAAACAGAAGGTTCCTTATGTTGACAGTATTTTAATTCTCTGTACGCAGATGGGGACTCTCCAGCTACACTTCCTTTGCCTTTGGCAGCTTTTACGTGCCTCCTCTCAATAACATATAATCTTGACAAAGCCAATGAGCGAATCCTTTTCCTGATTGCACCTGCTATGAATGCCCTTGCTTCTGGTTGCCCCTGGCCCTGCATGCTCATTGTGGCTTCTTTCTGGTACTACAGGGCTACGCATTGGATTGACTATATTGTGCTCTCTGCTACCAGAACTGTCTTCCACCACAATAGGGATGCTGTAGTTCAACTACTAAAGAGTTGCTTCACATCCACCCTTGGCCTTCACTCTGCCTGTATCTACAACAATGGTGGTGTCGGTGCCCTTCTCGGTCATGGCTTTGTTTCGCAAATATCCAATGGGACCACTGCAGTTGCTCCGGGGATTCTTTACCTAAATGTGTACCGATCTATTGGAGATAAAATGTTCTTGACTGAAGAAATTGTGTCAATTCTCATGCTCTCAGTTAGAGACATAGCAATCCGTGATTCGCCCAAGGGACTAAAGAAAACAAAGTATGGGATGAAAAATGGTCAAGCTTCTCTTGCCAAATCCATGGCACGTGTGAAGCATGCCGCTCTGCTCGGTGCTTCATTGCTGTGGATATCAGGTGGACAAAAGTTGGTTACATCTATGATAAGAGAGACTTTGCCTTGCTGGTTTCTATCAGCTATCACGTTGAAGAAGGATGGTGGAGACTCGGGTGTGATGGTTGCCATGCTTAGAGGTTATGCTCTGGCATGGTTTGTTATTCTTAGCGGAGCATTTGCCTGGGGTACTGACCAACATTCAGATGCAGCAAAACAACGGGCAACGTTTGTTGGGTTGCATCTGGAATTTATTGCAAACTGTCTGAACAGCAACACAACACTATATTGTCATTTTGCTACTTGGCGAACCTATGTGTCAAAGTTTGTCAGCTTGATGGTGGAATGCACTCCATCGTGGGTCGCGGAAGTCGATGCGGATTTGTTGAAGAGATTGAACAGGGGATTAACAAGGTTGAATGAACACGAGTTGGCCATTCACCTTTTGGAAGTAGGAGGGATAGGCGTCATGGGTGCTGCAGCTGAAATGATAATTCAAAATGAACATAGATTTTTGTAAATCTATCTGAACTGGGCAACTAGCAACTACTATACCGATTCATTAATTCATGATTTGTTAACCTTTTGGGGTTTTGAGTATTAAGGGATGTTGTATTCTTTTTTCCCCCAATCAGTATAAATTGGGAAAATGTTACTTCAAATGGTATAACTCTTCAGTAGGTAGATTAGAACGTTTGGTAACCATGTTGATCAAATGGAACGATCGAAATAAGGTCTGCCTTCCAAAAAATCCCTAGTTCGGCATAATGTGAATGTGAATGTCGTAAGCACTGGCATGTTTACTTTCTCTTCGATGAATCTGGTACTATTCGAATGCATGCATATTGCTGAATCCAGTATTGCTGATTGCAAGCAACTATATTTATGAATCCAGTATATTTATTAGTTTGCTCTTAGATAAATCCACTATCAACTATTATTAGTATTCTTAACTTTGAATGCATTGCTGCAGGAGATTCGCATATAACAGAGTGGACACAGAATAATGCAGGGATATGCTGGACAGATTTACGGTACCTTTTACCTTACACAATTTCATAAAACAATCACTGAAATGAATGGATAAATACAATTTCATATATAGATTAACCTAACTTAAGTAAAACATCAATTTAATGAAAATGACAAAGCCAGGCTTGCCGAACTAGGTGGGTTGGAGAATAATTAAGAATAATTAGTGTTTACACGAAACTGGGTACGTCAGGAAACTTAATGTGTTTGTTTTCAGGATGGAATGGAGTAAAAATGAAAATATGTCAACACAATTTAAAATAGCTTTAACATTCTCCATCTATAATTGGCTTATCTGAATGTTAAACCAAACACTATGCAAGTTTGGTTTGGCATTAAATCACGTTGAAATAGGCTATACATCGACCGTCAAAGTTACTCTTAACTGGGTTGAAACCAAACAGTAATGAAAGTTGAAACTATTGAGTATTTATAGAGGATTCCAGCAAACATTGCCGATTACATTTAATTTCAAATTTATTATCGTATCATATTGCTTAATCTTCAAATCTACACTTGAGAGACCAAATAATTGCAACGACAAAATTTAAAATGATACCATTGTTTGACTCACACAGAGACAGAGTGGAGCTGTAAGACTTCACAGAGCAGACAAAAAGAAAATGGTGAGTGAATTACCTCCTAATCCTAGAGTCAGAGATCCAAAGCCTATTGCCGCAAGCTCACAACTTCCTCACTGCCTTTTGATCCACGTCCCATTCCCTATCTATATATATATAATATATGAAAGCCAAAGCAAAGGCTGAAAAAACAACTAAATCAGAAGTTCACTTCTCTACCATTTCCCCAACCACCACACAACAATAGCCAATGGCAGCTCACTCAAACACATTCGTGTTCGCGTTTTGGTTTGGTTTGGTTTGGTTTCAAGGGATGTGACCATCCAATCCAATCAATATATTCTTATACAGTTTGGTTTGGTTCGGTTGGTTTTACAAAAGAAATCCGATCCAATCTGATTTTTTTTCTGTTTGAATTGGATCGGTTTTTTATTTTTAACTTTGTAATAATTATAAACAAAAATAAATATAAAACTAATAAAACTTAAAAAACAAAAAAAAAGAAATATATAGAATAAAAGCCACCTAAAAATATATCTATTGAATAAAAAGAGATATAATTCAATTTTAAATCGATCAAAAAGTAAAAAAATTATAAATATATAATATTGATATCATATTTACATTATAAAACTATGTGAAAAATAAACTATGATGTTAATTTTATTTAAGTATTTATAAGTATAAGTAAGAGTAATATTATAATTTTATAAAAAAATTATTTGAATATATAAAATTTGGTTTGGGTTGATTCGGTTTATCTAATGGAATTCAAAATCTAAACTAATCTAATCAAAAAATTTAATTTTTTTTTTATTTTCAATTTTTTTGATTTTTAGTTTTTTGATTGAATTTGTTCGATTTAATTTGGTTTTGATTTCAACACTCCTACTCAAACACATTAATTGAGTTTCCATGACAACCCACTCACGTGAGCTAAGTAACATCATTAGGATAATTGGATAAATGATAATATCATAACTGAAATTTATCCATCAAATCCAGCAAATATTACATATATGTTATTAATTATAATACTTGATAACATTTTATGCATATTTTCATAACGATTACTTGTAATAACATATATTCAGATTTCACAAGCAATTAGCTATATGTATAATTTATTGCCAATAATAAGAATACAACTTAAATTTCATGTCACATTCAAAAGTTCAACTACACTTTAGAATCGAAAAGAATTAAAATGAGATAACAATGTTATATCTTTCTAATTATCTTTTTAATACTCTATAAAATATAAAATTAAATGTATTTTAATTTTGAAAATATAAAAAATATTAAAAATATTCTTTAATGAATAATTAGGATAATTTTTAGAACTTAAATTAGAAGGATTTAAAATTATTCATTTTACTATATTTGGATTTTATATTTTCCGAAAGAACTATCAACGGAATGAAAATCAATATTGGATATCTACACCTTCATGATCTCAAACTCTCAATACACAACGAAATGGAAGATCTCTTCCTCAAAACCAATTTAAAAACAAAGAAATCCAAATATGTTGTGGATACAAGATCATTGGATGAAAAGCCAGTTTTGTAATGCAAAATAAGAAGAAAATCAAACACAAAACCGAATGAGAAAATCCTCAGACGAAGACACAATCTTGAATCAACTTAAAATGAGAACAAATAAAAAATAATGCAAAAACTTATTTCCATAAATACAATAAATGAATTCAAAAATGCATTATAAATTCAAACGTTTCTATAGATGATTATATGTTTACAAACACTCTGAATCAGTTCTATTCAACCAACAAGTATACAATGTTACTTTTACAGCCTCATTTTAGAATTGTTATGCAAGGCAATTCTGTTTTTTATTAATTACAACTTTATTTCCATACACTATGTACATGTTTTACAAATTAACTTTTAATTTTATAACATAAACACAATATTATCTGTAATATGTTCATTTTTGTATCCATGCATTGCACGGGCATATATGGCATCAGTGTCAAGGACCATTGCTAGGACCACATGAAGTTGATGATACTAGATGGACTTCTCAGGGGAGAAAAATGCATTGCTGCGAGACTCATGCAGAACAGAGTGGACACAGAATAATCCAGGGATATGCTTGATATATCTAGGGTATATTTTACCTTATAACAACGACAACAAAAGTCTTATCCCACAAGGTAAGATCGGCTACATAGATCAAACAATGTCATTTTCCTCGGTCACAGATCATATTTTTACCATGCACAATTTAACAAAACAAGCACTGAATTGAATGGATAATGAAAACTCTTCCCAGTGGGTTTATTTCTAAAGTCAACAAACAAGAATATATTCATTTTTAGATTAACCGAAAGTGTCTAACGAATTTAATTCACTAAATAATTAAAAAAATAAATACAACTTATTTGTTCAGATCAAGACAACTCAACTTCAGAAAAACATCATCTTGAAAAAAATGTCAATGACAGGCTTGCTGCACTGACTTGGTGGGCTGGGAATAATTATTGTTTACATGATACCAGGCCCAGCCTATGAGTTAGGCTAGGATAATTTAGTCATGTATCACTGAGCATAAGAAATAACTAAAATGGAAGAAATATTGAATATTTATTTACATGGGAATGATAGGATTCCAGTAGACATTGCCTGGTACATATACTTTCCAATTTATTATCATACCATAGTGATTAATCTTCAAATCTACAACTGAGGCCAATTTCTTGCGATGACAAAATTTACAGAGGATGGGAAGGGAGGTCACTGACTGGGGAAAGTTTTTCTTTTAACGGGTACCCTTTTTTGCCTCAAACAAAGTGCAGCTGTAAGACATCATCTGATAAGTAAACAAACCTGCTGTCTGCTCAGGGACAAATTCACCACTGGTAGAGAAAAACCCAGGAAATGGACGAGCCGTATCAACTAAACGGTACCATGACATCCCATCTGGAGGCATGGGTAAAGCTACAGTTTCTGGATGATCAGCTGCATTGAAAGCCATAAATAAATCCCCTGATATATCAGAAGATGCTGAGCTATCTAGGAACTCCCTTTTTTCAGCCTTCAAAGTCATTGCCAGGAACTTGCAGGTTGGGTCTTCCCATCTCGGTGGAGCCTGGTCGCTTCCATGCCATTGAATGTTTTCTTCTTTTAAGAAGCTCCTACGCTGAAGAAGATCACCCCACCTCCTTCTTAGTGAACTTAAAAAGCCAACGAATTGTGCGGTTTGTTTACCAAAACCTGTGTTCAAAGTACTCCAATTGAAAGGTTTTATGTCACCATATGCAGGAGAACCAGCGGAAGACTGACCACACTCATCTCCCATGTTCAGAACGGGTACTCCTAATGACACAAACAAAATGAAGAGGAAATTACGAATTTGCTTGAGTCGTCTTTCAAGGACAGCAGTGGTATTAGTAGGCCCTTCTTCTCCACAATTCCAACTTAATTCTGCAGCTAGTTCATCACTGCTGAAGCTGACCAAGTCCACAAGAGAAAGTCCAAAATTCCTTGCAACATAGTTGAAAGAGAATGCAGGGCCTCGTCCATCAGAAAACATGTCCCCACTCCCACAAAGTCTCGTTGCAAGGTTGCTGAGAAGATTTTCACCCCTTAAAAAGTTTCTCACATCATTACAAAATTTTGAATTGATTTCAGCCCATCTCATCCAATGAGGAAAATGAGTTTCCTTCACTACCATGTCATGGGGATCCAAACAATCTGCAATGATTTTAGTCTTTGAGAGTACTGGGTCAAAAGCAATTGCTTCCACCAATGGTGGTCGAGACAAGTTTTCTCCATGAAACCCCTTCAAAAGATGTGAAGCATTTATGAAAGAGAAGCCATCAATGTGAAACTCAGTTACCCAATGTCGAAGGCTATCCAGAATAAAATTCTGCACTATGGGGTAATTACAATTCAAAAGACTATGTAACTTTGAGTCACTAACTCCATTAGCAAAATAATAGGATAAGTAATCAATTCCTTGAAGAGCACCAACCTCTGCAGTATTGGAGAAAACAACTTCCATGAGAACTTCAATCTCATTGGCATGCAAAGTTTTGACCATTTCTTTCATAGAGGTAATAGTTGATACAGCACCACCAGATGGTCCATAAATGTGCATCAGAGAAAAGAAATGGCGTGGAAAGTATGGTCCTTTTTTCTCATCAAATGTAAAAACCGGCTCCAACAGGACAGCATTCACACCCAAATCTTTAAGATGCTGGACCTTTCTAGCCAAACCTGAAAAGGTCCCAGCCAAATCCCTCGGAAGTTGGCTGGACTCGTGCTGCGTAAAGCGCTTGACATTCAACCTGTAAACCACTAGTTTTTCCATGGATAAATTGGGATGGTAATCATCAGCCCAGTCAAAAGCAGGTTCCTTCCCTAAACGTCCTAGATACTTCACAGATCCAACACCATTAGGAAAAGAATTCCCGATAATCTTAGCATAAGGATCCAGAACAACATGCTCGGCATAATTATTTTTCTTTTTTCTCTGACCACGAGCTCCTATGCAGCGATAACCATAACTCACAAAATTCCACGCACTCTCAAAAGAAATATGCCAGATGTCACCTGACTTATTGACATAAGGATCAAGATCAAGCTCTAAAGCAGGCTTCTCCACACTAGTGTCATCATACAAGCACAAAACCACACTCTTGGCATACCTTGAGAAAAGGGCGAAATTCATAGACCCATCAGCAGAAAAAGAGAGCCCAAGAGGAGCCGGATATCCCGGAAGGGAACCGACCGGCACACAAAAATTTGTTTTCCTGTGGCTCCTGATTTCCAAACCACTACCTAATGATGTCCTCAAGAAAAATGACAAGTACAAGGGAACTTGTTTGGCATCAAATTCAAGTTCAGCTGCATACTTGCCAGCAGAAGTCTGCACAAAAGAGTTAAGATTCATTCCTATTTTGCCATCATCAGTTGAATCCAGATTCACAAAACATGATGAATCAGCTCTATACACCCCCCAACACAACACAAGTGATTCCCCTCCACCACCACCACTTAACACCAAACAAGAAACCTCAATATACACAGAATACCTAGATTTTTTCTTTGTGACATAAACCTTCACCAAACCGTCACCAAATTCTGTCCTAAACAAATAAGGCAATGTCTTTTTTAGGTCTTGACCTTTGGTAAAGGTGAATTTCTGCTCAGTTTCATCAAAAGACAATCGTGAGGTGGCGTACAATTTTGAAGGGAGATTCTGAGAAAAGGGGCTAATAAGGTTTTGCAATCCAAGTTCGTGCTGCTTCCTTTGGACACAGGAAAACCATTTGGCTCCGAATTTGCGCTGATTCCAAGGAATCACAGAGAATGAGAAGGATGGGACGAGAATCGCCATCTACAAAGCAGAGAAAGGAGATTCGAAATAACAGTGATCACAAATTACAGTATTGCATTTAAGCAAAGATACATTACAGTGATGAGAAGAAAAAAACAGTGATGAAATTAGAAACTTACGTTATTGAATTGAAAAAATGAATGAAAATTGGAGAAGGTGAGAATGAGGAAGAAGGAGATAAGAAGAGATGATCTTTGTGTTGTGTGAATTGAAGTTCAGTTTCTGAGCTTGTATTGTTGGAGATGGAGGTCACTTTCCTCGCTGGAGCTCAACTCTCACTCCTCACCGTTGCCTATTCGCTCGCTATCAGAAATGATTTTTCAGTTGAAACTATTTTCTGAAAAAACGCTTTCTTAATTACTTTTTCAAATTTTAACTTGATATTTTTAAAATCACTTCAATTATTGTACGTATATAAAAAAAATTTAAAAAAAAATCACTTCAATTATTGTAGGGAAATGGCCTGATTTTGAAGAGTTTATTAATATAAATGAACTGTTAATATATTTTTATTTATTTTTTGGATAATTATTAATGTATTTTTTTTATAAAAAAAGTTATACAGTCAATTTAACAAATAAAAATCATTTATTATTTCAAGAACACTCGTTTGTTGTGGGCAAATATTTTGTCTTGGCAAGAAATTTCGACTGCTTCCCAATTTAAATACAGGGTGCATTTCGAGCAAGTCTGTGGTTTAATTCGAGACGACAATGCAAACACAAATCAAATTTGCCAAATTGTCTAATCCGCCGCAGTGTGGCAGATTTGATTAAGTACAAACATTTTTGAACAACAGAAATTTTGCTTGGAATCAACCTGGAAACATGTGAAAATTACAATTTGGTTTTGGATGAAAATAAAATTGAGAGATTTCTGCTATGCATTCTCTAATTGGAAACTGTTTCCTCATGATTGTATGGGTTTGACAGTTATTATGTAAATAGCGTAGCAGCTCTTTATTTTGTTTGTGCTGCTTTTAGTTTGGGTTATTTTTCCTATTTTGCTACTTTAAACCTGTTCTAATTGTATTTGCACTCCTAATGCTTGCTATCTATTATCTTTTCTTTGGTTGATAAAAAACAAATAAAATTATAAAATGTAATTGTACATTAGACTCATTATTAATGATGGCTCCTTCTAGAAAGTTGGTAATGGACACTTAATTAGCTTTTGGGGAGACAAGCGGTGCACGTCACTCCTAAATGGTCTCTTACTCTCATGCCACCAATGAAAAATGAGGTAATTTTGGTTCGAGATCTCATTGATTTCGATACCAATCAATGGAATAGGGAGCTTGTTTCCCAAATTTTCTCATCAATTGAAGCTGCTACAATCACAAAAATTCCCCTACGTAGTAGGATACGAGAAGACGTGCTCCTATGGTTGCATTCTCCTAATGTGGTCTATACAGTCAAATCTGGTTACACGCTTATTATCGAGAAGAAACAAAATGCTGGTGAGTCTTTCCCGGGGATCAACCGTATGCTGATTTGCTGGAAGGAAGTTTGGAAAGCAAAAGTTATTCCACGTTGTGTGGAAACAGATTGGCGTGCATGTAGAAAGATTTTACCCGTGAAAGAAATAATTTCAAGTCGAGGAATAAGCTTGGATAATATTTGTCTGCAGTGTGGTGAATGTGTCGAGACTATTTCTCATGTTCTTCTATATTGTCGGCATGTGACTATGATATGGTTTGATTCTAGCCTGTTAGTTAGAATTGATCACCATAAGAATGTTTATTTTTGTTCTTGGATTGTGCCATATATACAACAATGCGAGACTGATATGTTGGGAAATTTTTTTAGCATCACCTATGTTATCTGGGAGAGTAAGAACGAATGGATATTTAATGAGAAAAGGATGATTATCCCAGAAACTCTGAATAAAGGATATTCGATTTTGGTATAGGATCTTGCGAAAAAAGTTGTGATCTTAACAATGTTTCCTTTTTCGCAGGTTCTGGTTCTGTGAATGATGCTGATTTTCATGTTTTTATATATGTCTCACTTGCACCAAAACATGACTCTGATGTTGGCTTCGTGATGGTAATTCCCCAAGATCGTTTTCTTCGTGTTGCTACAAAGATAATTCCTGAGGTTGTAGAAGTCAGAGTTGCAGAGGCTTTAGAATGGGTCATTGGTCCTGATGAACTTTCACACAGCTAATTTCTATATTGATTATTTAAGCATTGTGCATGCTTAAAAGAAACATCCCCTTAATTCATGCTATTTACGTATTAGCTTCCTTAGTCGTAATTTGAATAAATGTTCTTATTGTAATGTCAAATTTGTTGTTTCTAATGAGGATGGTTTGTGAATCTATACTATACCATAACATCTTGTGCAGTACCAACAAAGTTCGGCACAGTTGGCAGATAGCTTGATCCTTTAAGCATCCTGACAGGGGTTCAAATCCTGACGGTGCGTATAGAGAAGGCTTTGTTGGGAGAGGCAATGCCCACTTCGGTGATCTCTACGTTTCGAGGGGATTAGTCTTCGACTATCGACCGAGAGATACTCTTGGTTCACCCAAAAAAGGATCTCGTGCAATTTTTTTTGTTGATGGCTCTTTTGATGTATCTTTCTTTCATAATTAATATATTGACTTCTTTAAAAAATGGTAAGAATTAAGATAGTTTAAATGAGATTTTAAATTTAAACTTTAGTTACTTTTATTGTTTAAAAGATACCCTCATTCTTAATAATGTACTTGAAAAAAATACTCTTCTAAATATAAAATAAGTAATTATTTTCACTTTTTTTATAAAATGATTTAATAAGCAATTTCGGAAATATATTTACGAATTTGATGCTATTTTTTCGTTCATTTATAATTTGATAACATTTAATATGTTTCCTTATTTATTTTTTTTGTTATAAGTTTCCTTATTTATTTGATTATTTATTTAATAATTATATATTAAATAAATAAAAAGTTAATACGATCCTTAAACATTGATATCTCTCGATCTGTCAAATAATAAAACCATCAAGAATCGTCTCAATAAGAAACACATTTAATGATGATTACACTTTTTTTTTATCCTTTTTTAACACAAACACGTTGAATGATGGTCACTGAGAAAAAAAAATCATATACTATTAATAACTCAACAAAAACGAACAAAACTTATTCATATGTTGTTCTCTAATCAAAATAGAAATTTAATCTCTATAACATGCATGGACACGTTAGCAAAGAAAATAGCCCGCATTTTTTTTATGTGCAAAATATTATTAATAGAGTACAAGTAGTATTCTGATACAATAAATACTACTCCTTCTGGTTGTATATATAAAAAAAATTTGTGTTCTTTTTTATAAGTTACAAAATAATTTATTAATTGATTTTTTTTATTTTTATTCCTTCTACAATTTTTAATAACTCAATTATTAAAAAAGAGATAGTAGAATAAGAGAGGTATTCTAACACCTTAAACATTTATTAAAGCATTTAAATTAAGGATATAGTTGAAAAACTATTATATTTTTAAACAAATTTAATGACTTAACTTCTATTTCTTGATTTTGAAAATTCGGTTAAATGTGACTTATAAATAAAAATGGAGGAAGTATCAATAAAAGGTCACTTAATGAGGTAAAATTTTAATTTTGATTGAAAAATACTATCAACTGAGGATTAAAATAATGCATATTCCAAATATAAGAGGGAAAAAATTCAAACATTTGATAGGAATCAAATCTTCATAAAAAAAGAAGACCAAGAAGAAGAAGATAGGAATCATAAATGAAAAGGGTAGTTACTTATTCCACACATTTCATTTACTACTTAATAATTAATAACTTTAACTATCATTGGCAAATGTTTTTTTTAAAAAAAAACACACTACTATTACTTATTTTTTGTAGGGTTTTTTTAATTTGTGCCATAACACAAGTTAATACTGATTGAATTAAATTTTTTAATGATTAAATTTAATTTTTTTTATTATACATTGTGTATACTCATTAAACTCTTTAGCACCCACTACTTAATAACTTTCCATTAATAAAATTCTATTGATCGATAGTTATTGTTATTTTGTGCCCAAGATACAAATTAAAAAAAAAATCCTTTTTGGTATTACTACTATCACTTAAGCTAATTTTCATCCCGGAACGGTTGTTTCTGTTATATTGGCGAGTCAACGGCATATATATTTTTTTACTGATTGTCTATGTTGATTGAATACAGTATTTTCTATATTAATCGCAAGAAAATAATACTTACAGGCAGACATATACAACAAACAACATTTTTCGGAGGCAATTGATATCAACTGAATGTTGCTCAGGCCCGGAGATATATCTAACTAATCTAAGGGTACATGAATAATGCAATTGGTTATGGGCATGCTGCTTGCTGCATCTTCTCAATTCTACTAAGAATGGTTAATGCTCATTCACATGCGTAACTACTCCATGGCTGGAGTCTCAAATGGCAACCGTAGATTAGTAACTTCCGGCTTCGTTATCAGATTCTGGCTTGCTACTCCGGCGAGAAGTTCTCTTCGTTTGAATAAGTGGATTGTCCTCTTCATCATCAATAATCGCTGGTTTTTCCATCACATCGCCCTTGAAAACAGGATGTATGTAAGCATGCTGAAGATAAAGTCTCAGGTTCAAGTTTGGTTCAACGGCCCGTTCAAGTGTATCCTTCACCATGGCATCCTGTCATAAAATCTCATATATGTCATGCTAATATGGCTAATACCAGAGACCAGAGTCACCAGACCATCGTTGATGTCTGGCTCCCATAACTTCTCTAGTTAAAAATCATTTAAATTTTAATTATTCTGGCCAGAAATAACTCCCAAACACATAGCAACTGTGCACATACGGTTGCTCTTAGATTAACATACACAATATTTAACATATGTATTATGTAAACATGATCATTGCTTGACCAACCTCTAGTGGGAATTTCACGAATGCAGATTCGAAGCGCCCTTTGCAATATCTGTGGAACCAGATTGTCAAGATAGGTTGTGCAACAAGCAACAAGGTCGACTTATCTGCTCCTCGTGTACTGAGCAATCCCATCAGAAGAATTTGAGATATAATCAAGCCGATAATTACACGGCGGTGAATATCTGGCCAAAAGGATGCTCCACTCTCATATTGCTGGTTATACACATTGATAATCTAGTGACAAGAAAAGAAAAGCTTATTATGCTTAATTAGAAACAGTATGATATTCATCTAATATATTTATGCAGGGAAAAGGGTAATGCATGCTAGTACCTAGTGCATTATTCAATCAAACATTAAACTAAAAGATTGTTCAATTGGATAATTTATGTGAGTTTTTTTTTTTTTTCCTGGTTTAGATTTGCATTGTTTTTAAGTAACAAAGTATGGTAGTAAATCTTTCTAAAGCTCACCTGGTGCCGAAAGATCATGTAGGAAAATGCAAAGAAGACTAAAATGAAGGGGAGAAGTAAAGGTGTGACTGGAGAATACACATGCCCCAGCATGAAATATAACTGGATGCGAGGTTCACAGGTAGCAAATTCCAAGCTACCAGGATCCATAGCCATCTGTCTGTCTTGTTCCGTCTTCACCAAGAATGTGTTTTTCACATGGAACATAATTAGCGAAGATAACCTGAGGATCTCTGCTGCGATTCCTGCCCAACCATCGATCATTATGTATGTGATGAAGAATGTGGCTTTCATGGGGATTGTACTGCCAACAGTTTTTGTGAACCTGCAAATATTTGTAGAAGCACCATGTCATTTGTCGCCAATCTCGATGCTCAATTATTTAAAGGTATCTAAAACTCAACAAGCTAAAACCTACTTTGTAGAGGGCTGATCGATAAACTGCTGAAGCTGCTGAAATGCTGTTCCTGTTATAATGCTTCCAAGGAACACATTGACGAGAATAAACAAGTAATATTTGGAAGCTGACCTCCGTTCCAAATATGAAAGTGACGTATAACCTTCCATTTTGGACATCGTCATGAGAATCTTTGGAAGGAATATAAGAAATATCTTCAATGCTAACCCTGGCAGAAATCCTTGAATAACAGACTTGACAGATGGCCTGCAACAGGTAACTAAGGGTGTGAAACCAAAGCCTAATCTACAGATGACGCATGAAGACAAGTGTTCCATTGTAGCAATCGAAAAAGGAAACTAGTCAAACATTAAAATTTAGGGTTAAAACCATTTTAGTCCCTGTACTTTGTACTTTGCTCTTTGTGTTTTTTATTATCAAAACTTTCGAAATATGCATTTTAATACAAAGTTACATTTGGTGATTGTTTTGACCATCACTAATTTTTAAAAAACTATCGCCAATTAGGATGAAAACTGTCAGAAAATGTGATTATTTTTGTAGTAAAGTGCACATTCGAAAAGTTCAAGGGAACCAAAATGCACATTTTAAAAGTTTTGGTACTAAAGTGCACACAACACAAAGTTCAAGTCACTAAAATGTTTTAAATCCTAAAATTTATTACTATTTAATAATTAAAAAATAAGCAAAAAGACTAATGAGGAAGATACAAAATTATTTACTAGAGTTTCAAACTAGATCATCCATGGGGCTAGTTCTCCTAGGGGAGGTTTTTCTTTTTTTTTAATAGTACTCTAGCTAGGAACATTCACATCATAGTAGACGTGGCTCTCAGCAGGATTTTTTTATTTTTTATTTACAAGACTTGAACCCGAGACTATACTTAACAAGAATCAAGCAAGTAACACTTCAACTAACCCTCAGATCAGTTTAACTGATAGTTCAACTTCAGATACATTTCTACCTCTTGATAGATGAAAGATCAAATTGATGACTTGTTTCTGATTTTATGTCAAAGGGACGAAGAAAACATTTTCAAACTATTCAGAGAATAAGCGCTTGGAACTAATAATAGTTACTAATTTAGCATTCACAATTAGTATACTAATCAACTGGTATAATATTGAGAGCACTTACTTTTCAATTATTGGCTTCAAGAAAGGAAGGACCTTCTCAATTGCCTCAATGTTTGCTAGAGATTGGACCAATGCTATTGGTATCATAAAGCAGAAAGTTAGGAAAAATAAAGAAACAGCCGCGATCAACTTTCGAACATTGAGGTCAAAATATGGAACCGCGAGATTTTCCCAAAAGACATCCCTAGGCTCAGGAGCCCATTCTGTCAGCCAAATGGTAGGATTACTAGTTTGTTGAGTTTGAGCACACACTGCCGCCCCCCATCGGGTTTTGAATGAAACAAATGCTGCAGGAACAATAGCATTGGGATCCTTTAAAACATTTTCTCTTTCTTCTGCTTCCTGCATGGAATGAACACCATGGAATAAATTCCCATATGAGGAGATTTTATACAGACAAATAAAAGCTAACAGTAAAATTTAACCATGGGTAACAGTTGCCTCTAATCCTTTCTGACTGACTATTGATATCATTACTAACTGGCTATCCTTTTATCGTTCTCCAATTTTTTTTCCTCTTGTAGCCTTACATATCATGACCACTAGAAGTTCAAGTAGCCATCATTCCTGAGATTATAATATATTAATAGACAAACCATTTGTTCAGTTTGAGAGTACCTAACTACAAGAGAGACATGAAACCATACATGCCATTTAGAACTTGTACATATAGAACTAGGAATTGGACAACCTAACTAGCATTTGAAAATCCCAAAAGTTTCAAACTCCTCTGACTGAACTCCTAAAAGCAATGTCAATTAGATTTACAGTGACAACGATGATAACTAATTACCATAATTTGATAACTTCACAGTATCAGAGAAGTGTCAAGAGTGGAATAAATGACTGGAAAACAAAATTCGTAAAAAAGTAAATACAAAAAACCCAAAGGAACATAATCAATGTACACTTTAATCAGTGCTTACTTGTTTGCTCAAATTATCAATTTCTGCAGTATAATGATCAATAGCGTCAACTTTAGCCCCAAAGATACCCAGATAACCTGTCTATATAGATAAGAAATCAAATTGTGAAACATAAAAGGTTATCAGTTGATTTCAATTATGGCTGTTCTCGTCAAAAAGAGAAAAAGGAAAAGCTAAAAGAGGGTCTCTTCTGCTGAAATGAGATGTCAATTGATAGACAATCATGAAAAGAAAGCTACCCGAGTAGTTGGCCTCTTTGAAGGATCTCTTTCATATTTGTTTTGGTAGTAAACATACCAGTTTAGCAATTTCTTCTTTTCTGCAACTATAGATGCAAGCTTGTTCGCATTATAAACAACCTATCAATAATAGGAAATAAATCTTTTATTACACCAGAGAAAATTAAAAAAAAAAGTAATGCAAATTCAAGACTCATAACAAAAAGTCCTCAATCAGTTAAGGAAAACCTCAATAAATTACAATGCCTAATCCCTAGATAAAGGCCAATGTAATCAAAATGTTGGGTTTGACCCAAATTTGTATCTACATAATTATTGTTCGTTTTCTATTTTTGAGTTGTAATTATCAAGATAAGTGACATAATAGTGGTTTTTTAATAGGAAACTAATAATAGGATAGTTCTTATCTTTGATAAGGGGACTGTGGGAGTGGTTGCTTATCAAACAAATTCATATAAGTCAAAAATACTAGTATTAACGATTGGCAAGATTATGAGGATGAAAGACAAAAAATTGTGAGTAATGTTGGCTTTGCAACTTTGTCCATAAAATTGTAATAGCAGTCCATAATTTATAGTTTTATGCATGCAAAAAAGTAATGGGAGAGTGTTTGGAGCTTTTTTGTTCATAAGTTATGATGTGGTGTCATTCATAATTTATTTGACCGCTTCTTATTCAAAGATGTAACATGATAGACTAAATCACATTAAATTGTGTGTTTGTGATGTGTTTCCTAATTACGAGTATTTATGCAAGCACGTGAAGAAAGAGCTACGATGATTTCTAGCAAAAAGCAACTGAAAACAGTACACCTTTGATAGACTATTTATAGATTTATAGTAGCAATTAAGCAAAATACCTGATGCATTAGATAATGATCAGAATGATTTACGCAGAAAAAATGTTCTATGTGCTCACTGACTGATTCATCAGGATCTGGAGGAACATTCCTCACCAGGACCTATGAAAAAAATCAAACAGGTTATTCAGAATAGACATTCAGGTGCGTTCGGTGTAGCTGGAAAATGGCCGCAGCTATTGGCTCAATAGTTCGTTCTACTTTCAGTAACTAGTGGGAAAACATGCAAATATACAAAGAGAGAAATGAAAGCTGCAAATTTAAAGTCTCTGGGAAAGTAGCCCAAGAAAAAGCATAGAATATGCAACTTAGAAGACAAGCATCTCAAATGGATATTTATCAGAAGCAACACGCTACAAATTCTAAAATACGGAATACAAACTTTGTGATAGTCATTGTACCAGTAAACATATATAAGCTGAAAGAACTTGTATCACATTTAATAATAAAACTCATGACACAAAAATAGGAAGACAGAAATCCCAATTTATGTATCCCTACACACATGCATGGCCATTGGCAGCTGGTATATATGCACGAATTGATATACTCCCCGTCATAGTTAGTTAGTCACATGATTAGTTTTACACGGATGCAGTTGAAATAATTTTTAACTAATTCCCTCCTTTAAATTACAAGATAAATATTCATGAAGGGGAAGTAAGAAGCAAGGCGTAAAGATCAGTTAAAATGAGAGCAAGTTACAGTAAATTGGTCTGGACGACGACGTTCAGATGCCAAAAACCCCAGTCGCATTGCTGCTATAATCTTGTATTCCTTATAAAGACTATAGCATGTCCAAAATGAGAAGACATATGACATGCCAATGTGCGCCCAGAACCTAGAAGAAAATAACATGGAAATTTGTAACATAAAGTATGAAGCAGTCAGATTACATCATGAGATTCATGATAAGAAAAGAAGTTAATTCAATCAATAGTTGAACTCTTAGTGATACTCTTATTTTTTTTAAAATATAGAATCAAAGATTAAAGTTGCAATGGATTATGCTCCCAACACAATTATTAGAACTTCTTCAATTGATTAAAAATCCATAGTGTATTAGATACAAAGAGAGTAACTTAGAGCTACGTACCATAAATTTTGGGGAAGAATGAAAGTCGTTTCGTTCAATGCGAAAGAGAACTTTTTATAAAATATGCATCAGTTTAGCTGATATGTTTAGCTTCAGTGAAAGTAGCCAACTGACAAAACTAATTGTAACTAGTATAACTGACCATAATTGAGGTGCAACCATAAATTAGTTAGGTGGTTTTATTACTAGGACAACACCGTTGAAAGTAGAAAAAAGATTTTCGTACTCACTTTATACTCATAGTTACATACGTTAAAATATCTAGTCATATGTAGAAGTTTTGTTGAATTTTTATTTTTACTTTGTAACCACATATTTCTACACGTGTAACCACTAAATCCGAAAAACACTGTAACTACTTTTTTTCAACGTGCGTAACCACTTAGTACATTGAGTACAAAAAACCTAGAGTACAAAAATCATGACTCTTGAAAGTATCGTCTCACCTCTTTGATCCAAATGGAATGTTTGATATTGAAAGCTTATCAATATCGCTAAATGTCAAATCCTTGGCTCCCGGTGCTTCCAATGTTTTGCCAGTCCAGTTAACGGGAACCAAAACCGCAAAAGCAAGAAAGGTAATTGGGGCAAATATTTTAAGGCTGTAAGAGTATTCCCATCAGGGGAAAAGAATTCAGAATTAACAAGGGAAAAAATGACAAATATTTAAGAGAAAGAAGTAGAGCAGATAGTGCTATGCCATCCAACTCATAGAAACTTGGCTTACAACTCACCCAAGAAGATAAATCCGAATATACACGGCTGAGTCAAGCCCGGCATGATCAATAAGCTCAGGTTCTGGCATATGTAATGCTGCAGGCATCCAGTTCAGAAACCTGATGTATGTCCCAAGGTCTAGGTTAACAAATTTCTTTACATATGATCTGGAACCTGTTGGGCTCCCTCTTATCCCTTTCAGATACCATTTAGGGAAGTAGACCCGGTCATTAAAGGGCTGAAGTCTCAGAATTGCAAATGCCACTAGGAATGCCAATGCAGATAACAGATTGATGGCTGCTGAAACACAAATATCCACAACAGTCGCCATTTTCTTCTTCCTTTGACGCACTTAATCTGCACCATATAGAAACAACCTAAATTGCTTTCCAATTTCCACCTAGCATGCCCTACAAATACTATTTGTAGTAACTTTCTAACATTCTAATTAATGTATACACATTGAATTAAATTAAAAATTGCTCTCTAACTAGGTTCCAGACCACAATGATCCAAAGCTTATTATTCATCGTTCATAGTCAAAACGGTGTGTATGTTACTTAAAGCTTTACAGGCATCAATGTTGGGTCACTTTATACATTCAATCAAGCATTCATCTAACTGTTCTCCGATGAAGCAGAGCAATATTCATATAAATGAATGAAAGCAACAAAGAAAACTTTAAACTCATAATTTCATCATCCGTTATTATCTTAGCATGCACGCAATCGCACAAAGCAGAATAATCTTTCGAGTTTAATTAAACGATTATACGAAAAAGCGCAACGATTATCGCCACAGGCATTTCCAAATTAAATGCTTCAAATAAATATAAATATCTAATTCTAAAGTATAGGAAAAGGATTGAGAGGGGAAATTTCGACACGCACGTTTGAAGGATGAAGCCATGTTTGGTTCGCCGGAAAAATAAAATTGGAGCGAAATGCGGTGGTTTCCGAGAAATGGAGAAGAAAGTAGGCGGCAATGCAAGTTCCGTAAGAAATGGTAGCTGAATTTGCGTTTTCAGGGAATGAATTACCGCTCTTTGAGCGTACGGTGCAGATAGATTTGGCGCCAAAAGGTTCGGAGCCATGTCTCGTTGTTATTACCACTATAGTGCGAGTTATGCTTATTAAAAAATAAATAAATAATTAATCAATTAATCATGAAGTGCACATTTGTTTATGATTTTGACTTGATAAATTTTAATAAAGCTAAAAATATTTACTTTTATTAAATATTGAATCGTCTTAATTTTTGTACTTAATAACCTTATCAATTGATTTTTATCTCAGTTTGTATGTTTTTTACTTCTTATTTTATTAATATCTAAATCAAACGGACCCTTAAGTCATATCCCTCATTTTCATTTTAGTTTGGAAAATAAAGTTCCTTTAAATCCTATACATAATATTTTTTATCTTTCCGTTATCTTACTGTTATTTTCGACTAAAATAAAGAAACAAGGACTAAAACAAAAAACACATATATGTATAGGAATTAAAATTAAAAAACAAATACACGTCTAAGGATTAAAACAAAAAATAAATACATGTATAAGGATTAATTAATTTTCATATTAGCGGTCTATATATTTGTCATTGATTAGTTTATAAAGATTTTGTTAGCCACGTAGAATGGAATTAACATCATTAATATTAAAATGATGGGACCAATCCAAAAATGATGGACACATATAAAGATTAAAAGAAATATTTTTTTTTACGTATATAGAGTAAATGAAATATTTTTTACTTATAAAGACTAAAACGAAAATAAAAAACATATATAAAAACTAAATCAATAATTTATAAAAAAAATAAATTAAAAAAAAACACAATTTATATTAGTTCTTACGCAACTCCCCTCGATACATGGAAATTGGAACGGGAGAACACCAAAATATAATAATTAAAAATAAATATATGTGCTATTTATTTTTGTTTTATTCTTTATAAAAAGAATGTTCCTCTTACATTATTACAAATTTACAACTTGCCTGTTTCTTTTAAATTGTATATTTCAAGAGTAAATTTTTTTTTATACATAATTATCTACTTTTTTTTTTGAAATTTAAATTAATAAAACTGAGAGCACTAGTTGTATTCAAATATTAATACAACAATCCAACTGGTTTAATAAAATTAAAATAGAGACACAATAACACAACACCCCAACGTCAATTCTAATAAACACTTAAACAAAACATAAAAGTATGATAACATATATCATACACCATAAAAATAAACTACTGACGATCGACACCCAACGAAAAGTAACTACTCAAAGTTCCACTTCTTAACAACTAAACTTTTAAGAAGTTATTAATTACACTTTACACTTTCACTAATTCTACACTTATACTCACTCTATTTCATATTATAAGATCATTTTCAGATATTATTCATGTTTTATAATAAAGTAATGTTATATTCTCCTAAAAATTCTCCTATTACCATATAAAGTATGAATTTTTTTTTGTTTACAAGGAAATTAACGATACCAAAGATTGAACCATGTATCACACACTCACACACACATGTCCTTGTCAGATGTGCTGGCCTTATAGAACTATAAAGTACGAAATTAAATGCACTTTTAATCTTAAACCATAAAAAATATTGAAAATATTTTTTAATGAGTAAGTAGAGGATTTGTAAGAACATGTAGTAAGAGAATTAAGAATTACTCTTTATAATATAAGACCTCTTACAAGTTTTTAGGAGCATTTAATAATATTTTATGTCTACCATTTTAAAATTAATGAGCTTTTTAAAATGACAATAAAATGTAATTAATGTTGTGAAGAATGAGAATAAGTATAAATTTAGTAAATTGTAGAAATTTTTTAAAAAGTAATATATTAATTAATGTTTGAATAAGACTTTATAATATGAAACTGAGGAGTATATGTTATTATTATAAATTTTATTTTATCATTTTCTTAAAATTAATTTGCACACATGTCTTAATTAATTTAATTATGAGAAATATTGCTAAACTTAAATTTTTTAAGCGAAAATAATATTTTTATTTTTTATAACTTTTCGTATATTAATTTTATATAATTAAAATTTAATTTTTATGTTTGGCCTCTAAATATTTTTTTTATTAACAGATGTAATTGGAGTTAGTATTGCTGGTCATGTTTCAATATTGTTTTTGGTCTTAGCCATCCTAATACTAAAAAAGTAAATTTTAATTTTGATGTATAAAAGAACCAAGAGGAATGCTTCCTATTAAGAATTGCTTAACAGGAGTATTGACAAATATAAAGTGTTGGTTAGGGATTGGATATATGGTTAATTATAGTTTATTTTTATGATTTTGTTTTATATATAGTTTAATATAAAAATTTTTAGGTAAAGTTACTCTTTTGGTCTTTAAAGTATTGAGGTTGGTTCATTTTGGTCCTTTTTTTTATTTTGGTCCTTAAACTTTTCACGTTGGTTCATTTTGGTCTTTTTAGTTACTATTCCGTTAACGATGTTTAAAAAGTAACACGTGTTGCAATCTGGTTGGTCCGTTAATAAAATAATAATTTTAATAAAAAAAAATCATCTTTCCCTTCCCCACCACCACCACCCCTTCCCCTTTTCCTTCCCCCACCGTCACCACCACAACACCACCCATTCCCCTTCCCTTCGCCTTCTTCCTCTTCTCCATCTTCGCCTTTACCCTAGCCCTTCCTCTTCCTCTCTCAAGTGTGCCACCTACCTCCTCCTCCTCCACCACGCCAACCACCGCCACAACGTGTTTTGGACCAGCAACTATTTTTTTCGAAACCAAACCCAATTTTTATTTTCACGAAGTTAGGGTTCATAAGCTATGAAATCAAAGGGCAATCTTGTTTGCTCATCGAAATCAAATCCCCATTTCAATTTTGTTGCAATCTCTTTTTAGGGTGTGATTGTTGGTTTAATTTTCGAAGACGAGGTTGCATGGACGGAAACGATGGAGTTGATGAAGGTGACGCGGGCTAAGGGATTGGGCTGCAGCTGGAGGTGGTTAGATTGGGTAAGCGAGGATCAGCATTGGAGAGGGAAGCATGTGGCCTTGTAGGCTTGTTGGATCTCCATGGAACGTGATTCTGCTTCGAGGTAAAGCGTGACGGAGGAATGAAACTGAGAATAGAAGAGAAAGAGAAAGAAGAAGATGTCACCAGCGGTAACAATCTGGAAGAGGTCACCAGTGGCGTGCGGATTGGTCACCGGAGGTGGGAAGGTCGCCGGAGGTGGGGGTGAAGTTTGGGGGAGAGGGGTTAGGGAAGAAGATGAAGGTATTTTTTATTATTTTTTTAAATAAAAAGTGTAATTAATTAAAAATATATTATTATTATTATTATTAATTTATTAACTAACCACTTATATTGTGACACGTGTTCCTTTCTTAAGTTTGTTAAGCTTTCACCGTTAGTGTTTAACGGACCAGTAATGGAAAGGGTAAATGTGAAACAACATAAAGAGTTTGAGGATGAAAATGAATCAAAAAAAAGTTTGAAGACGAAAACAGTAATTTTGCCAAACTTTTAAGTATGTATTTTATTCCCTTTTATTTTTAGTGTGCACTTTACTATATCACATTTAGAGACAGATAAAATCTCACATGAGATAAAGTTCAAGAGACCAACTTATAATGAACTATTGGATATATAATAAATTGTATTATATGATAGGGTTTTATTATGGTTAACCAATTTATAGGAAGAAAATTTTCATTAAAAAAATGTAGCATTTAATGCTACGAATACATCTTTAATAAAATTTTCAATGTAAAATTAGTCATCATACATGTATGTTGCACGGTTTGTCTTTTTAATAAAGCATACTCGTTGTATATTCATAGAAAGGCTCAATACGCAACACGTTATTTCAAATTGTTTTTTGCTTTTTTAGGTCAAAGTGCGTCTACAGGTATTCGAACTAAGAAGCTCCTACTCAAAGCAATACTCCCCGACTAGCCGACCAACCTATTGGATGCCAGCCTTTTTGTTATTCACTCTATAGTCATCTTTCCTACCACAATTATGTTAAGTTTAGGTTTAGTTACTTTTTATCGTTATTTCTCCTTTGTATGAGTGTTGATGATCCCATAAAAAAATATTTTAATAAAATTAAAGAGTATAGTATTCGCAAAAAGGTCCAAAAAGTTTTTTAACTTTGCAAAAAGGGATACTTAATAACCCTAAATTGCTTTAGTTATCGTTACCATTACCACCATGAATGACCATAATAGAGTTGCCCACGACATTTGCAAGCTAAGCACGTTGTCGACGTATGATGATAAAACAAAACCAGGGAAAATAAACAAAAATAAACTAAAGGGGATAGCTATATGAACGCAACACCGTAACAACAGAGAAAACAAAAAAAAAAGACAAAAGCGAGGATAGTTCTTGTCTTTGTTGGCTTTATGTTTCTACTAATGAGACCAGAGGATGGGGAGAAGGAGGACGATGAGAAGGAAGGATTCGACAAAATCGAAGCAAGTGTTTACACTATGAAGACTAGGCTATTCATCTCATAAACCCTAAAGCCAATGGAAACAAGAATCTGATTGTGTTAAAAATCAAGGTGGAAAGACCAAACAAAGGGTTGCACACCACTCTACGTGTATTTTTGCTGAAAATCCACAATGTAACGAGTTATTTACTCAACGGTAATGGGTCCTCAATGGTTAATCTGTGACTTTGACATTGAACTCGTTGCACCATTATGCAAAATGAAATGTTGTGGAATGGTGAAAATTAAAAGAACCGAACACTATCAAGAAGGCTGGATATAGGAATTTTACAATCCTTAGCATCAAATTCAAGGGTAAACGAATCTATATCAGAAAAATGGCAAGCAAATTGTTTGGTTCTAATTTTAAAACCACCCTTAAGAACACACAACATAAATGACCTCACTCACTCTTGCACATTCAAATTCCATATACACCGCCAAATACATGCATTATGCAACGGAAAATGACTAGTAAGCATATTATACAACTTTTAGTAGAGAAGGAACCATCAAGAGACTTATTAGGATATCCTTTTGACCCATATCCCAACGAATAGAAATGGATTCAAGTTCAATCAAGACATGCATAGACAATCTACTATTAATAATCTAAGTTCCAAATTTCATTACGCTTCCAATAATGATTGACACGAAGAGAAAGCTCATCCTTAGATATACTCTTCATTGAAACATCTTTCAAAATAGCCCCTGAAGGTAGCATATGATCTGTCCAAAAACAAGCATCACGACCAAAAACAAGCATCACGACCATTACCAACCTTCCAACACTGACCCTTCACTAAATCATCCAAACTACCACCACAAGTCCTTTGGGATAACACCATCACAACATTTATATTTCAACCGTAGAACACGAACCCAAAAAGCATTCGAATTTTGAATCAAATTCCAACCAAGTTTCATAATTAATGCCTTAAAATCATGAATACGATTGAAACCCATACCTCCATATTTCTTTTGACCTTAAAAATGATCCCTAACTACAAAATGCTAGTGCATTTCATTCTTATAGTCACCCCAAACAAAGCCTCTAATAATATACTCCACTTTATTACAAATATAACGAGCTAAACTATTAATGTTAAGAGAAAAGTCCCACATTGCCTAGGATAAGAGCTATGATAGCCTTTATAAGACCCTAGGCAACTCTTTCCTTGTGAGCTAGCTTTTGGGAGTGAGTTAGGCTCAAACCCAAATTCTAATAATTAAAGTAGATTGCATTGTATATAGATTGAAAATTGGATCAAATTGGTCTTTCGTTATCCCCTTCCATTAATCATAGGATAAATTTATTCATGTTTCCAATCTCTCGGGGACTAGAAAATTTGTGAATCGTTTCTTGGCATATGAGTCATATAATCTCATCTAGGGTGGAAACAAGCCCAACTGAATATCTTAGATTTGAGACTTTTTTTTATTGCTTATGTTGCATAATAATCAATTTAGAGAGATTTTTAATTTCTTTTAAAAGCGATTTTGAGATGTTTCTCAAAATAATCTGTAGTAGAAGAGAAAAGATTAAAAAAGCATTTCTTCTAATTTTAACCAAACATAACTAGCTTCTATTTTTATTATAATCAATTAAAAAATTAATTAATTCTCTACCGACTTTCAAAATCAACTATTTCTAAACAATAACAAACGAGTCCTTAGCTTGACTTGTGAATTTCTAGCAAATTTAAAGCTTGGAATTGGAGAAAAAAATAAAATTTGAGCTCGACTTGTTCAATTCATTTATAAATTAAATAATTTTTATCCACCAATTACTACAATTATTTTTATATTATGAAAAGTTGTCTTAATTTATTTATTTGATCAAATTTATATTTAGTATTAGTTTTTTAATCAGCAATTGAAACTATATAAAAAATAAAAGTTATCTTAGTTATTTATTTAATATTTAATACATCAATGAGTGAGTTAATTTAGTACATTTTTTTTAATGCGCACATCACTATTCAAGTTTTAATCTCAACCATAAAAGTAATCTAAAAGTAAATATGATTGATGGAGAGATGGAGAGAAAAAGTGATAAAGAGAATCCAAATCTCAATATTGTGTTTGTTTTTCAAATATTTCCTTTAGAACATTTATGGATAGTTAAAATGTTTGGTTTGTATTTTCATTTATTTTTTCATTCTGTTTCTTTTTCTAAAAAATATTGTAATGGAAATGGGAAATACTAGAAGCAAATTTTTTTTTCCAAAATTTTCAATTTTATCATTGTAAAATTTAAAAAATAGAAAAAAAAAAAACTATAGATGAAAATGTAAACTAATCTTTAATATTTTCTACTCAAACATAAATAACATGTAATATATGAATCAATCAACAATATCTTTCCTTACCCTGTTAGGTTGTCGAGGGAGATTTGATTGTCGTGGTCTGCTTAAAGATCATTATGTTCAATGGAGGGTGTGCTTGGTTACTGTCTTATTAGTATTTAGTACTTGTCTCAAGACTTAGTTTGGGGCATTATTGTGTGGGTTACATTGGAACTCTCTAGGGACTTTGGTATGCACAAGTTATAATTTACTGAATTATATTCAACTTTAGCTCTTTAGTTGATACATAAATAAAGGATCATACATATGACATGAATTTGGCTCCTTAAATTTGATCCATGAAACAACTATTTAATAGAGACTGAGATGTGCGACTCAACTAGAACCGCACTCTTAAAAAGGTTAACTTTGACTTTCTTGTATTAAAACTTAAACATAAAAGCACTGCACACACATTTTTTTAAAGATTATGTCCAGAAAAATTATTGGAAGAATTTCTTATAGAAGAAGAGATTCGATCTTTTTAATAGCTTTTTCTATTTTGAAGAGGTTATGTAAAGGTTGGATTTGGTATTTGATTATTATGTTCAGAAATGATTCTTCTACTTTACATGGACATATTCGTTTGGCAAACAAGATCTTTTCGTGATGATAAATGGACTACTTGGGAGACTCTTCCGAGAGATTTGAGCCTCATGATGCCTCTCATAACTTAGACAGTTTTGCATTATAGACAATAAAAACAATTCCACAATTTTCTTTCTAATGTATAAAAAGAAAATAAAAATCTTGAATATAGAAATATTGCATGGCTCATTATATATTGTAGTGAGAAAAGTTGATGGTCCTCTCGTTTCTCTTGTGCAATACTAAGGTGGTCTAAAGTGGCATCCAATAATAAAATGTATTAGGTGACTACAGTGGTGGATCGAGGACCCAAACGTTAAAGGTATAACTTAATTAAAAAAAAAAACTCAATGTAAAATACAAAAGAAAAGAAAATTAAAGTAGGTATTTTTTATGGGAGTTAAGGATGAATTTTAGTTTATATTTAATAATATAGTAGACTTAAAATTATAAAATTAAAAACAAACATAAAATTTAAAGTCTAGGGGATTCAAAAGTATAAATTAGGGGTGCAAAATACCAAAAAAATTTAGTACTACTAGAATTTTTTCTGAGTTGAGGGGTATAACTGCACCCCTCAACTCTATGTAAATCCGCCAGTGGGCGACTAAGATTCACGAGATATTATGCGCACAAGCTGATCTTGATTCATGCATAATCAAAGGGAAAAAAATAGTATTGTTAACAAGTGTTTTTAAAGCATTTGTTAAGATGCAATTAATATACTTTAATTAGCATTTTGAACTTCTTTAAAAAGTATGTATAGAATGACTTTACAACTATCAAAAGAGTTAATACTTTCAATCTCAATAAAAAGTATGCATTTTCTAAAAAGATAAATATATTAATTAAGTTACATTAAAATGTATTCCTACAAAGTGGGTGGATGGGATTAGCACCATCCTTATTAGGAGTCGCACCATCCTTTTTAGTATATAAATTTATGATTCTTACATATAAAAGAATGGTGCTACTTCCAATAGAGATGGTGTTAATCTCATCCTCTTACAAAGTGTTATGATCTTCCAATGAGAAATGTCAAATTGAGCTAGCTTGGCTCACCTCTGGCCCACAAAAAGGTGGTTTGGCTAATCCGTCAAAAGGAAGATAGTCTACCCCATTTTTAGACTAGTTATATGAACAACCGGTTGGCGAGTCGGGTTAACCCGCCTAACCTATCAAGATTTTAAAGATTAATATAAAAATCAAATTTACTTTAAAAAATCATTTAGCTCTATAAACAATATAATTAAATAGTAAAAAATAAATACACTAATTATATTTTATACTAAATACTTAACATAATACTGCCACAAATCAATTAATCATCACAAATATCTTGAATACACAAATACATAATATACATCCATAAATTAAATTGTATTTTTAATTTATACTATTTAATTAATTTTTTTAAAGACCTAAATAATATTTTCTAAAGTAAAACTAATTGAATTGTTGGCCAAATGCACATTTTGGTCCTGTATCTTTTATGTGTATTTCATTTCAGTCCTATATCTTTTTCGGGTTACATTTTGGTCTTATATCTTTTATAAACGTTTCATTTTAGTCCAATCCATCAACCTCGTCACACTCGTTAACCGAATTGACCTAATAAGAATAGAGTCAAATTATGCCATTTATCTTCAACCCCAGAAAAATCATAACATACAACGTCAAATTACCTTGTAACAGGGTGACGGAGTTGACGGACTGGACCAAAATGAAATCTTTATAAGAGATACAAGACCAAAATATAACCAAAAAAAAGGTAAAAAACCGAAATGAAATGCACATAAGAAATACGGAACCAAAAGATTCATTTGACGTGAATTGTTTTATAATCTTTTATAATTAATTTTGATAAGCTATGTAAGCTAATTCGGTGGGCCAGCCCACCGAGCCCAACTTTTGGCACCTTGAGCTTAGATGGATTGACGAACTAGAGTAATTTTAATCCTATTGGGGCCATTTGGTTTTTACTCCTCTACTCAGAGTATGTCTGAAAAATAAGTTAAAAATTTTAAGTTTTTCATTTTTAGTTGTAAAATTAGCTCAAGGATATAAAATTATGATTGTGAGATTATAGCTGTAGAGTTAATTTATTAAATTTAAAAGGTTTGGCAAAACAAATGTATAATTAGCTAAAACATTTAAATGAATGAAAAGGATAAAAAAATTATATTAACACCCGGTAGAGTAGCAGGGTGAATAAGTTATGATTTACAAAATAAATGAAAATAATTTTGGAAAGTAAACTATTAAAAGTTAATTTTTAAAAGCAAAAAAGATTTTTATATAAACTTTCTAAAAGTTAATTATAAAAACTATAATTTTATAACCAAAAACTTTAATTTTATAATCACAAAACTTGATAACCTTTTTGAAAATTATAACTTTTTAAAAAGCTGAAATTTTATATTTTTAAACACATTCTTACAATTATTTTTTTCATATAGAAGACTGTAGGGATATTCATAACCGAACCAACTCATTATAAACAGCCAAAACCATAAAAAAATGATAATAAAAAAAACACATAATTTTATTGGTTTGATTCAGATATTAATTTCTCTTATCAAAACCAAATCAATCAAAACCAAACCACAATCCATATATACTAATATATATTTATAAATTTTTTATATTATCCTTGTCTTGTTTAATAATTAAATAATTTGTTTAAAATTTTTCAATATTATTTGAGTGCTCGTTAAATATATATATATATATATATAATATATAATATAATATAAATATTCAAAAAAAAATTACATGTTACCAAAAAAACAAAAAAGTTACAAAAAAGTGAACAAAATATAGCATAATATTAAGTTTTGTTATTATTCCATCTATTTTTTATATTAATTTTTTATTTTTTAACTTTTTTGTCATGTTGAATTTTAATAATCACTTTAAGAAATAAATAAACATTTAATGTTATTTTTCTATTTTTAGCCCTTATAATTAATACATATTTTATCTTAATATTTATGTCACTTTGAGGGGCTACTTTCCTATGAAAAAAAATAAAAATCAGGGGCATAATAAGAAATTATACAATAAATGTTCATAGAAACTAAAACACTTAATCATTTCTTAATTCGTGTGAATTATCTTAAATGACTAAAAAAATGGAGAAAGTAATATTTACTATTTTTTATAATAATATATTTAAAATAAAATAAAAACGAAAAAACCAATCCAAATCGAAAAAGGTTGGTTTGGATTTGTTTGAATATTGTTTAGAATTAAAAGCGATCAGATGATGAGATTATAAGATCGCAAAGATTGGATTAGACAAAATTTTCCTTCAAAATCAAACTAGTCTGCAACGTGAACATCCATATTGAAGAGTTTTTTTATCTTTATTTTTTTAATCTATAAATAAATGAGAGCATATTTTTTCCGTAACGGTGAATTTTTTTGTGTGTCTTTTTTTATATATTTTTTTGGTAACATGTCTTTTTTATATAATAATAATAATAGTAAAATATTTAGATTTTGGCAATAGCCAAAAGAATTTACATTTTGGTAAGCCACGTCGCTTGCCCAGACTTGTAGTCAGTATACGCCGCGCACGTTAGCGCACTTCACGGAGTATAGCATACTCGCTTGGGCCCCTTAGCCCAGCAGCTTCCTCCTCTCTGAAACGGCTTCTTCCACTTTCACTCAAACTCTTCAACCCTCTCTTCTTCTTCTTCCAATTAGGGTTAGCCGCGTCCATTCTTCGTTTTCCCGAGTTTCAATGCCTGCTTATTCTCTCTGCAAATCCCGAAGCGTGACAACCCGTTCGATTATTGAGCAAATTTGGCATATCGTTGCGGTTCAGAACATATCGCTCCTTATCGTATAACCGTAGCTGTGTTGGGTTCCTGCAATGGCGCCTAGTCGCAGAAAAGGCGCCAAGAAAGCTGCCGCCGCTTGCCGACGATGGAAGGTCGGCGATCTCGTACTTGCAAAAGTTAGGGGGTTTCCTGCTTGGCCTGCCACGGTGAGTTCTGCTTGTTAACTTTTGAATTGATTATGGTATTTGCTTTTACATATTCATACGGTTCTTGATTCTGTTATCATACTCTGGTAGACTGATACTACGTGGATATTATCGGTTTAATTGAATGGTAATCATATGGAGGTAATTATTGCATAAGTTCTTAATTCTATTCTCATACTCTGGTAGACTGATTAGGAACAGCAACGGAAATGGTAGAGAGCAGAGATCATAGGCTTAAAATACCTTGAGCTGCGCCTTGCATTTTCTTTTGTCAGATATAGCTTATATTTTTGTTATGGCTAAATTGGCCACTTTGTATTTCATTAATTTTATTATTCGTTAGTATGTTATGGAGATTTTGTTTGGCTAATTAAGTTCTTTTCCTGGGGGCAGGTAAGTGAGCCAGAGAAGTGGGGTTACTCTGCTGATATGAAGAAAGTATTTGTTTACTTCTTTGGAACCCAACAAATGTACGTATTCAGATCCTTTGCTTATTTGACTGAACCGTTGTTAGGATGCCTGTGGCAATAATGTATTGATTGTATTCTATAAGTATAGCTTCAGGAGTCATGTACACAGTAAAATTTCAAAATTAAGTCCCTGCTTAGTCAAATTTTAGTAGATATTTTGTATATGATAATGTTAATCCCATGTTATTTGGCCTGGGGATATCTTGCTGAGTAGTAAGTTCAGTTGTGGTGTTCTTGTCAACGTGTTAGTGATTCGGTAATTTATGCAATTGCAAAGTTATTAGAGGTTGTGGTTTTAGTAAATAATTTCTTTCTATACAGCCAATCTTCTTAGGACAACTTAACTAGGCACGGGTTATAGGTATCATAATTTTCATATGTGAAGGTAACTTTCCTTCTGTGTGCATAGGTAGATTATTTAAGAGTATATTTGATAAAATCGTGAGAGTTTGAACTTGTCTCTGTGCTAATTATGTGTGGGATTGCTGTCTGGTAGAATTGGTGTGCCATCACTGTCTGGTAGGTAGGATCATGTGGGATCACCAAGTATGATTGTGGAATCATGAAATCAGCGTGTTCGACTTGAGTTTCAATCTTCGAAATCATGGGCTAGGTAGCATTGTCGTTTAAATTGTTAACTTTTACTCATCTATGTGCTAGATTACGTGCGGGACTGCTGTCTGGCAGAATCAATGTGGGATCGCCAAGTATGATTGCTGAATCATGAAATCAGCAAGTTTAACTGAATTTCTGATCCACTGAAACCTGAAATTGCAGGCCAGACTGCGTGACCTGGTGCCGAAAACCCAAAATTCATGAGTTTTTTTCCCCCTAAATCAGCCGTCTGGTCACTTTGTATGTTCTACATATCTGAATTTTCTCAGCTCTGTACATACTCAGCCCTCACAATCTCTCTCCCTATTCAAATCCTGTTTTGAGTTCATATCTGTTACTCTTTTTTGACTTTTGACTTCATTTCTGTCTCCCTGTTTCAACTTCATCTTGCACAGCTGCCCCTTGATTTCGACATCATCTCTGCCTCTCTATGTTCCTGTTCTATTAGGGCTCAAGCTCTTCCTGGTCTGTTTGAGTTATGCTGGGGCTGGCAAATTGGGTATTTTTGGCCTTCATTTATCAACTAGTTTGTTAGACTGATTTTTGGGCAGTATTTGATGCCTAATTTTTGCTATACTCCCATCCCACTATCCGTTATGTTTTTGGGGTTGGCTGCTATGCATCTATCTTGGATTGATAACTATGACCACAAAAACTCCTAAACACAGTAAGGCTCTAAGAGAAAGGGTTATGGTGGCTTGGTTTTGGGGGAAAAAAGGAAGAACAGTTGCACCCGAGAACACGAAGGTTCTGGAATAATTTTGCTCATGTAGATAAATATGTGTTAAAGATGTTCTCATATAATTAAGGAAAGTTTATAACTACAATTAAGTTTATGGATTCTACCTGATTGATGTTAGATGGCAAATACAAATAATTAAAGATTATTCAGATAATAATTAGAGAAGATATTGTTGACAAGATTGCCTATGAATGAATAAGTTATTTGTCATGTGACTTAGTGTTGATTGGATCCTATGTTCATACTTAAAAAGGGGAGGAAGTAATTTATGTCATCCTGAAGGGGAAGGATAATAAAATAGGTATTGAAGTTCGATTTTTTTATTTTTCTGTTGATTATTTGAGTGAACGACTGTGCACCATTTGAATAAATTTTATTTTGTTAGCTAACTGCATTTTCCTTATGTAAGACTTCTAACAACTGCGTTGCAATGTGGAATCTCTCTTAGCCTGTAATTGTTTTACCCATCTACAAGCCTGAATTTATTCAGGCATGCAGCTTGTGAATTGTCATTGTTTTAAGTGATATTTTGTTTTGCAGAGCTTTCTGCAATCCTGCGGATGTTGATGCATTTACTGAAGATAAGAAACAGTCTCTAGTCAAACGTCAAGGAAGGGGTGCTGATTTTGTTCTTGCAGTAAAGGAGATTATTGAAAGTCAAGAAAAATTGAAGAGAGAGGTCCAAGTTGATCAAACTAACTCAGGTGGTGAAGTTGATAACGCAGCTGTGCCAATTGCACTTGACCCATCTGCCGACTTACAGCTAGCGGATCAGAGGGGTGCTCCTCTGGCAATTAATTCACAAATGAAATCTTCAAATTCTGTGACTGACAGACCTGAGCTAGTTCATGTAGCTGAAGATGACTTAGCTGTTGCGCTGAGGGGTGAATCCTATGATAAAAAGGCATCATTGGAGGAGCCTTCTGATAATGTTGCTGTGACACCAACTGAAAAATCACCTTTGCCCGTAAAATACAGAAATGCATCAGTTCAAAGGTCTAGAAGCTCATCACAGGTCCAGAACTTCGTTGCACCTCGTGATGATGAAAACAATGATCTCAATAAGGATGGCAACATATCTTCTGATGCAATTCAGAATGTATCTATAAGAAGGAATAGATGCATCAGAAAATCATCTGATCTAATTGGCTGTGATGGCATTGCTTCATCCGCATTTGGGTCAAATGTTAGCACGGAGGACAATAATTCAGAAATTATTACTATAAACTCTGATGCCGTTAGCTTAAATGAGGGAGGTACAATAGATTCTAATTTAAAACATGAACAGTGTGAGACTATTGAGTGCCTTGAAGGTGAAGTTGGGTTTAATGAAGGCGATCTTGAACTCAATGCTGCAGTCAATAAGAATGGAAAAGCAGATAGGAAGAAAGAAAGCAAAGCTGCTGCTGATTGGAGTGCCAGTCTCAGTGAGCAGAATTTTTGTGGCAATTCAAAAGAGAGATGCTTTAACCAAGATAGAGATGAACACTTGCCCCTGTTGAAACGAGCCCGAGTCAGAATGGGGAAATCATCATCCGAAGAGGCAGAACTCGATAGCGTTGTACAGGTTCAAAAGAAAAGCTGTAAGGAAGACAATATTGACTCAACACAGCCAATAATCACATCCTCAAATTGTGAAAATGGTATCCTTGCTGATGGAGACTTATCAGCAATAAAGGGAGCTTCTAAGTCAATTGATTTGTGTTCCGAAAATGAGTCTCAGATTTTAAAAATTAAGGAAGACCAAATGTTTGGCTGTTCTATGGATGATGAAGCTGCTTTACCTCCGTCAAAACGCCTCCATCGTGCTTTAGAAGCTATGTCTGTCAATGCTGCTGAAGAAGGTCTGGCTACCATGAAATCACTGTCCTCTATAATAACCGCTACTGGTAGATGCTGTGTATCAGCTGTCAAGAGGTGTCCTGCGACCACTAATAATCAAGCAGGTAACAATTTAGAAGTGCAAGGGATGGATTCTTGTGGTATTGGTTGTTCTCATATCAGTGAGTGTAATTTCTCAATCCATTCAAATTCAATGATTTCAACAGAGATTCAGTCATCTACAGAAGTGGATAAGAAGTTGACCAATTTACATCATGAAACTGGCAATGATGTTATCCTTGGTGCTAGACACCAAGTAGACGAAGGTCTTGGTGATTCTATGGTTTGTCAGGCTGCTAAAATAGATCCAAAAATTCAATTTCATGGACAAATTTCTCCTAATCTTAATGTGAAATGTTGTGAAGTTGGAAGCAATCAAGATTCACCACATCTATCTTTGCCACCAAATGATGATGACAATATCAGATCTGCAAATCATTCAGATGCATCTGATACATTAGATGATGGTGTAATAAATATTTATCCTGTAGCAGGTCTCAGTGAAAGTGGTAAATTGTTACCTCAAAAGAGTATTGATGTGACTCAGAATGTGATCGTTTGTGAGAATATTAAGAGAGCAGTTGGTGAAGGCAGTAAAATTAATGACAAGTAAGCGTCTTTCCCCTTCTTTTTAATGCTACAATTACTAATTTCTGACCACCTATATCCTTGGAATTTGAGTAAAAGGGAAAATATAAGGAATAAAATGAACCATTTTAACTGCTAAAAGCTCATCTAAATTTGCATTAAGTTATGGTCTTTACGACATTGCTGTCTTTCCCTTTTGTGTTATGCTTAACACGGTTCATTATAGAATTTGAAAGGTTTGTTTTTCTATTTTAGATTGTACTTTTACAAGTGGTTTCTATCCAACCTAAACTCTGATAGTTGGTTAGGTACTAGTGTTGATAAAAAACAGAAATATGGAGCCCCATGGTAAACACCTCTTGCGAGGACTGAAACTAAGGTAGTGTTTGGTAGCTGAACAGAACATAATATAATGAAATGTAATGTAATGGAATGGAATAGAACATGTGTAATGTGTTTGGTAACTATAGAATAGAATAGGACCATATGTCTTGTTTTGCATTTGGTGCTTGTTAAAATGAACACACTATGCTTAATTACACATATAACCCAACTTTATTTTGTCAATGGAAGATTTCTCATTAGGGATGATGATAATTCTATCAATAGAAAATAATAAGGGAAGTTTGATGTTTTGTTCTCTTTGGTTCTCCCCTTTTCTGTGGAACCAGAGTGTTCTATTCACTTGACTTAGTGGCCCTTTTCTCTGGATCCAGATTGTTCTATTCTCAGAATTTTGATCTCTTAGGTATCCCACAATCCAAATGATTTGCATTCCTTAAGCCCTCACTATTTCCGCAAGCTGCCTATTCATTTGGCATAACCCAGTTGGTTAAATTTACCAGCCATTCTGTTTGGTTGGGGTTGGTTTGATAGACCTGTATAGGATAAACATATTTTTATTACTCTTTTAAAGTTTTTAAAGATAATGAAAATGAAAAGAGAATGGTTGTTTAATGGAAGTAATCTATGCTGCATTTCTTCCCGTTAGAATATGAGAAAGTAAATAATATTTTGATTCTATCTTGGAATAATTTAGGATTTAGTTGCTATATTATTTTCTCATTTAATTAGGAATGAGTCTGGTATTGATCTTGTTTAGGATAAACATAATCTTGTAGTTAGGATGAACTCAATCTTGCAATTCATTCTAATCCTATTATATAATTTAGATAAGATATATCTCCTGTGCACAGCACACAAAATTCCTCACTTGTCTCTTGTTTTCTCTCTCTTTTTCAACACTTCCTATTCATGTAAGCCTGTGCATCTGCTTTCTTATCAGGCATGCGGTTGTCGAAGAGGTAAAATTGAAAGGACAAGAGGGGCATTTGAATTTTGTTTCAATATCCAATGGTTATTCAGGTGAAAAGGGTACTATGGGCATTCTGTCAAATCCTTCTTTGACTGATGGGGGGGTTTATGTTTCGCCCGGTTCTCCTCCAAATACATCAGTTTGCAATGTTTCTACATCGGACAGTAGCAATATCCTTCAAAATGGAAGTTGTAGCCCTGTTGTGCACCAGAAGAACACTTTATCTGGTCTTACCGACAGACTGAAAAGTGAAACTGTGGCAAATGAGCGATCTAGATCAGTGAGCAAGTCAACTGAAGCAGCACATGCTGCTTTGTTATACTTTGAAGCAATGCTTAGGACACTGAAAAGGACAAAGGAAAGTATTGGTCGAGCAACACGCATAGCTATTGACTGTGCAAAGTTTGGCATTGCAACTAAGGTAATAATATGGTGGTACTTTTTTTTTGGGAATTGTGATTGCTTTTTGATTTAAATTAGTTTTACTTTTGACTTGGCAAATGCACCTTTATGGGAATTATACCGATATAATGGAATAACAAGGTAATTATACTGTACTTGCTATATATACACACACATACACACTAGTTTGGTTACCTGTGCTACGCCTACACAATTGGTAGGAATCATCATCTTTGAATGGAAAAAAAAGCTGAAATAAATTGAATAATTTGGGATAGAGTATATAAAAATATTCACTATTACTCAATGTAAATATTTGCCTATATTTACAAATATTTTATATGTTTTTGGTTAAATTTTCCCCTCGAGTGTTAATGGTCCTTTCAAAAGTTTGTGCTTCTTGAGTCCTCATAGTTTTACCTTTCAAGTTTGTTAGCTTTCTTTATTTTGTTGAGCAAATTGAAATTGATTGATGAACTCTGGGTGTGTAGGCACCTTAACTAGTTGACTACTTACGGTATTGAGTGGACAGTGAGCTATTACAATACAAATTTGCCAGGTGCATCTTTTAATAGCAATAAGTAAAATAGTAATGCAGAATTTAGTCGGATAAAATAGAAAAAGAAATTCTTATCCCATAAAAAAATCTACTTGTTCTTGGTAATCTCATGGTTCCGTTTCTTCTGCTTATGGTTGAAAAACTTGTTGTTTGGCTTACCCTAAGATGGAGAGATGTGATACTGGTATGAGTATTGAGCTTGGGAATTGGGAAAACTTTAATGTATCACTCACCTGCTCTTGTTCTTGAAGATGACCTTGATTTCTTTATGTACAGGGTGTAAAACTGTGAATTGGAGGCTGATAGGGAATTATTTTTTACTTTTGGGAACTTTAGGAGGCAAATTCATTAGTCAGGCTTGGATCTTTAAGATTGTACCATGCATGTTGTGGAGTCCTTTGCCAGGATAACTTTTTCTTAAAGAATAAATTGCATACATCTATTGAAATTAGATGGCCATTTATTCTTGGCCAGTCTTTTTATGCTTTCCTTATCAATTTTTTTTTTTTAATTTATTTTTGTATCATTTGGCTAACTTTTCATTTGGGTATTTGCATAAAATAGGGATGTATCATGTGTGTGGGTGTGTGGTACAGGGTTTGATCCCTGATATTGTAACTTTCCTTGTAAACCAAAAAAATTCTAATGTCAACTGGGAAGTATTGGTCAACTGTTGTTTGCTTGTAAAACCTTTAATGTCAAATTTTCACAATCAAAGTTATGGTCAGGGAAACGGTTGGATGTTATAAACCTCCAGGGGCACTGCTGCTGTTCTAGTAATTAAACCTCTATGTCCCTAAATTACTGCTTGAAATCAGTTTATATTCAGTTCTACAATAAGTATTCTTTTTTTATTACCATATTTTCTATTTACTGTTTACACTCGTGTCACTGGTGCCATTTCACATGTAGAGAAATGGAGTAAAGATCAATCATGTAGCTTTTGATGTTCTTGTAGAAGTGGGATTAAGTGCATTGAATGTGCGAATCAGGTTATAAAAGCTTTTGGCATCCCAAGCAGGCTAACCGAGGAACTTGATTGAATTTATTAGGTTGAAAGTTTTCAAATGTATATTTTGATTTAAACCTTCTGGACCTTGATTGAGTTAGAACTTAGAACCTTGCCATAAAAAAGTGTTGAACGTTCTTTATAAAAGCTTATCATGTTTTTTCTTTTTTCTTTTCTTTTTTTTTTTTGGTTGGGGGGGGGGGGGCGTGCATTGTAGGTGGTGGAAATTCTTGCCCACAATCTGGAAACTGAGTCAAGTCTGCATAGGAGGGTGGATCTGTTTTTTCTTGTTGATTCTATTGCTCAATGCTCTCGATGTTTGAAAGGTAAGTTATATTCAGTGACTTAAATCGTGCTAACAAAAAGAAAGGAAAGAAAATGTGCTCATGTATCCGTTGATGATGAAAATATGTGATTTTCCAGGAGATGGTGGAGTATATCCATCTGTTTTGCAAACAGCCCTGCCACGCCTATTGTCTGCTGCTGCTCCTCCTGGAAATGCTGGACAGGAAAATCGTAGGCAGTGTCTTAAGGCAAGTGGATGAAGTTTCCTGTTTACTGAAGTTAACGTATATACTCTTTGGCCTTTCTTACAGCTGTGTTTTTTTGTTATTATTCTTCTCAACTTTTGCTCTCAATTATGTAGGTTTTAAGGCTGTGGTTGGAGAGAAGAATCCTACCAGAATCCATTATTCGCTATCATATCCGGGAATTGGACACATATAGAAGTTTGACTTCTGCAGGTGCCTTCTCACGGCGTTCATTAAGAACAGAGAGGCCTATTGATGACCCTGTTAGAGAAATGGAAGGAATGCTTGTTGACGAATATGGAAGGTTTGAATATGTTGGCATAGAACGTTTGAATTTTTCATTCTGATTTGCACTTCTACAAGTGTGTTCGCTTAAATTGGATTTGGTCTTGCAGCAACTCAAGTTTTCAGCTGCCTGGATTTCGCATGCCCCGAATGCTTGAAGAGGAAGGGAGTGATTCTGATGAAGGGAACTTTGAGGTCGTGACCCCTGAGCATGATTGTGAAATGCGTGATTCTGAAACACATGAAGTGCGAGAGACAGCTCATTCAATTGAAAAACGTAAGCATGTGTTGGAAGATGTTGATGGTGAGCTTGAAATGGAAGATGTGGCCCCTTCCTTTGTTGTTGAGTTGAATTCAATTTGCAATGTTGATGGAGGAAATGCCACAAAGTTTGAGAATTACCTTCCTATGTCCTCTGCTCCTCCTTTAACACAGTATGTACGACTATCTTCCCCACCTCCACCTCCACTACCTCCTCCTCTACTTTTGCCTCCACCTCCACCTCCACCTCCGCCTCCACCTCCGCCTCCTAGATTACGCCTCAAGTCAGCTACCTCTGATCAATATCATACTTCGGTTGATTCAAATGTTCTTACAGATTCACAGGTATGTTTCATAATCTTTGCTTGGGATTATACACTCTTGAGTCAGTGGCTGCAAGTGACAGCTCATAAACCCTTTCCTTTCTACTGGTATCTGGCTCATATTTGCAGATTGTGAGCGACAACACATTCCATTCTATGGCTCATCCCTTGGCTGCAACAAGAAATAGCCAACCTATCACTGATGCAATGCAGTATCGAGTCCCAGAGCAGAGAGACATGCAGATGCAGACACCAGCGTCTACTCTTTCTTTCAACACTTTACCTGTAAGACCACCAGACAATTCCAGGAATTATGATGGTGTTACTATGCATAATAAAGGTTCCTTGATACGGCCTCCTCGCCCGGTGCCATCCAATCAGTTCTCTTTTGTTCATGGGGAACGTCATGTGAAGTCTAGGGAGGTTTCAAATAGACACCACTTTGAGCAGGGCATGGAGAGAGAGAACTTCTGTAATAATAACGATAGATTAAAACCATCTCCATATGATTACCAAGATATATGGAATGTTCCTGCACCTTATTCTGGTAAGATTGCGTTAAATGATAATGCATGTTCCTGCACCTTTTTTCTGAACGTGTTAACTGTGTGCCATGATATGGTTTGCTCTGATTGTTTATGTATGTATTAATTACCATCATTCGTGGGATTTCTATGTCCAGGTCCTCCGTATCATGACAAAGGTGTGCCTGCCCCTCATGGTTGTCATCCTAGTGAATCAACCAGGATTCAAGGCCATGGGTGGGGATTTCCTGCCCAGTCAATGAATTACAGGGACTCTGTGTCTTTTAGACCGCACTTTGATGATGTGATTCCAGTAGCAAACCAAGGTATGCACCACATTCTTAACCAATTTTCATCAATCATGAGAAATTTCTTTTTGTTGTATTTGCTTCTTTTCTTTGGTGCTGGCAGATTACTTGGAAAATGTTGATGTTTAAGATAATCATGTTTCAGGCCGAAGCTTTTGGCGGCAATGGTGAACTGAAATTGCCAAGGAATGAAGGTTGGCATACTTCTGTCTATCAGCAAGCATCTTTAGTAATCCTTCAACGATTACTACCAGTGTTATATTTAATTCACAGGAAGTTAAATACAACCCACCTTTTGCCTTTTGGTGTGGCCTTTGTTTAGGAGAGGTAGATTTTGTAATTTTATTCTATCTTTCTGCACATGCAAGAAAGTATTTTTGGAGAGTTCCGCAGATTTTGCACAGGATGTGGTCATAATCTGCTAGGTTTGTTGTATATATGAATTGCAGCCTCTTCTGCGGAAAGCAGAGCAGGAAGAGTCGTTGTAGAGTTACTACAGAGCTGTGCCTGTAACCTAGCTAGGTTGTCATGTACATTTTTTTGGCCAACGATTTAACTTATTGGCGGAAGCTCTTTTGAATTTTAGAACAACATATGTAAGAAAAAAAAAAATTAAGTACCGTTTCATGAAATGGTTTTCGTGATATTTGAAAATTTTCCCTCAGGTTTCCCAGGTGACTAGCTAAGTTCTGTTCCTCTCAATTAGTTGATGGTGTTTGCTTTTGTTTATTTATTTCTGAGAAATGCGTTTCTTTTCTCATACACATGCTGTGCAGCCTGTGATTTGATGTCTGACAATAAAACCTTGCCCTACATAAAGACGTGTGGGGCGTTTGTAGCCGTGATAGAAATCATGAAGGTAGTTGGCCTGTTCAACTACACAAGTGTTACGTATCATGAACGGCATGACTTTAGGGTCCGTATAAGGGTGACCACTGATGGTCACTCCCGAATAGAAACCATTGGATTAATATAAATTAATTCAATGGTTCAAATGATTTTAGAGTGATCCACTGTTTTGGTCCCTTAGTCATCAGGCGTTTTAGTCTTTGACTTTTTAAAATGTCTGAATTATTCCTTAATTTTGTACCTTGTAAGTCACTTTAGTCCCTGAAATTAAGTGACATTGACGAAATGATTATATGACATGTTAACTGCCTGTATGACAGTTATTTATCACATATGAGTTCACGTAAACGACTAAACGATGTTGTTATTTATCACGAGTTACAAAGCGTTTTGGGGTTTAAAATTGAGTTATATTGTAATCAATTTAAAGGATTAATAGAGTTACCTATTTTGAGATTAAGCAAATCAATGTTATTATATTGTTTACTTGGATTATTAAGTGTCAATTAACTTACCATATAAGCATTTAGTGTGTCATGTAAGCATTAATTCAAACATTTTAGAGAGTCAGGGATTAAAATGTCCTGTGACTACAAAGTGAGGGATCAATTCGATGATTTTATGTTTTATCTTTAGGGTACATTTGTTGGTAATTACGGAATAATCTTTAAACGCTTTTGGAATTTTTTTATTTCTTTTTTCTCTTTGATCAATAACTGTTCATATTCTCCCAAAAAATTGTTCATCTTCTTTAGTTTCTCACTTTCTCCTGCTTATTTGTAGTTTAAGTTTTGAAATTTTCAATTCATGAAAAAAAAAGGTTCAATTTTTTAAAATAAATTAGAACCAACTTTAGAAAATCTAACCTAAAACATGACAAAATCACATATCTAAATCTCACATCAAAATGATGACCATCTCAAATTTGCATACATTGGCTTCTTGGTCAGAAATTCTTGCATGTTGGAACCATGTTGGTTCAATTCTTCCAAAATTTTCAAAAATACCTTCATATGCAAACTCGGTTGGTCCATTGCGTGTGGCCATGATTGCTCCTAGCAATCATCATCAGCTTGAGATATGCAATCTCGTCTTAGATCTGCGATCTCGTCATACTCTGAAATAAAACCCATGTATGTAGTTGAATGTTATAATCAACAATATTATATAGCTTTCACCATTGTCTCTAGTAGGAGAGCACGTCACAACCTTTGATGAGGTTGGACCTCAACCTCATCAGCATTGTCGATAGTGAGATTGAAGTGAGGGTTGTAGTTGAGTACAAAGAGAAGATGTTTGCTTTAGAAGAATTTTCAATGCACAGTAAAGAGTAGTGATCTACTTATCTTATAATGGCAAAGGAGATAGAGAAAGGGCTAAAGCACTTGATGTAGAAAGGAAATGAGAGGGATCTTGAGAGAAAGTAAAACTTAAGAAAGTAAAGTTAGAGTTATTTTATGATAGTCCCGTTGAGTTTGAGATTATCATAGTCCCCTTATCCTATTATCATTGGATTACTTTTTTCTCTCTCTCTTTCCTTTTCTTTCCAAATCTAATGGTCCTGATTCAAGTATCATAGTAGTCTAGGAACTACCTTAAACACTACAAGTAAAGTTGAAAGAAGAACATAGATAGGAAATAAAAAAAGTGCGCATTATGTGAAATTTGGTTAAATAATTGTCCAATTAATTATAAAAGCATTAATATTTTCAATCAATTAAATAAATGCCCACACTATCAAATGGAACCAATAGTAAAAAAAAAAAAACCTAGTTGTAAAAATTAAGAGGACCATGATGGCCCCAAACTAGGAGTGACTATCCTATAATGGACCATGACTTTATATTACAAATACTTTTTAATTCTGGGAATAGTTTTAAAAGTGAAAAAATAAATATAATTTTGTCCTCAAAATTTTAGTACTAGTTTACACCATAATGCTGCATCTTTACTTAAATTTTACAAAATATGTTTATACGAGGATAACTTTTGGTCTCACTTTAGACTCTTATTTTTTTTTTTGGGAACATTATCTTTTCTCTTCTCACCTCAAATCAACAAAAGAAGAGAAGACCCTATCAATTTCCGTTAGAAAAGGAGAGAAATATCATCTTTTCAAATTTCAAATTGCGTTTATAAAATGAAATGATAAAAATAAATTAAAAAAGTGAAACTTTAATTTGTGGTTGATGGATTGAGAACTCAAACTTTCTAGTTTCTCTCTCTAAATGAAGAGAAAATGGACTTTGAAAGAAGAGTGCACAATGTCTCTAAGTACAACTTATTAGAAGCTAAAATTTTTATTTTATTTTTATAATAAAAGTTGATGAGGTTGAATTAAGACTTCATGTAAATTATCCAATGTCTCATCTCTAAGCCAACTTTAGTGGGGTTAGTACTATTGAATAATGAAGTCTAATTCCACCATTATTATGTGTCTACGCAAAAATGACTTAAGCGGGGATTGCCTACAATTTATGCCAATTAAAAAACGACTTGAGCAAAAAATTTATACTTGTTTAATCTCTTTAATATATACAATTTTGGTTTCCCAATGTGTTATATATATTTTTTTAATTTGGTCCCTCTATATAAAATTCTTATAATTTAGATCTCACACAAGATAACATTTTTAAATATATTCTTATTGTCATTTGCTGTTTTAACACTATTAATCACAATATAACGTCATGGTCACATGGACCTATTTGAAAACGTTTTCTTGGATAGGAACTAAATTTAAATAGTTTTTATGTATATGAACCAAATTGAAAAATGTGACAGGTGGGACCAAAATTGTTCTTTCTCAACCTTACTTTTATATCCTCCCTTTGCAATCAACCCTCTTCTCCCACATTCTTCATTCCTTTCCTCTCCCATTCTCCACACTTACCCATCATCCACCATAGGCCTGTAAGCTCTGCAAATATGCCATCACCACTCCCTATTGCCACCCTAATTCTGCTTTCGTCTCTGCTCCCTGTGGTCCATGTCACCAATAAAGTTATGTATATTTCATCTACAAGGCCATTGACGTCGCTGACCTCTGTCTAACCTGCTGAATTAATGCAATTTTTTACGCAAATTAACGGACAATTAATGCTATTTTCACGAATGATAATTAACCTCAGGGACGGAACTACGCCATACTAAAATGAGGCAATCTAACCTAATATAATTTTTTTAATGATATTCAATCAAAAGAAATATGAAAAAAAATGCATATATAGTTTCACTATTGAGTCTTTATTTTATTTATCTTTTTTTTTTTTGTCTAGTTTAGTTTATGGTTTACAACTCTTCTTTTTATAAATGATATATTCTTCCAAATTTCTATTGCCCCTCACACATTTTTTCTGGTTCATCCCTGGATAACCTTATTAAATTTTCTTAGTCTCATCTAAACAATGAGATAGAATTACTAAACTATCAAGTGTTCTATTTACGGTTAAAAAATAAAAGTAAATATTTATTGTTAATGTGATAAAAGTCAAAAGGTAGATAGTACTAAAAACAACTTTCCATTAAAAAACATCTTATAACTTAAGAGATTTATCACAAAAACTGTTTGGCACATCATTTATTTATAAGAGAAAAAATTAAAAAAACTGAATCAAACACTACCTAAATCATTTCTTTAATTTATGCGCAATATTTTAAAATACTAAAAAAGATGGTGGGAGTATTTTTATCTCAAAAGTAAGACATTAATTAAGACTTCAATTAAACAAAAAAAATAGAATTAATAAAATTGAATTTAATACTACTTAAAAAATATAAATGAACAAATAAATAAGAATAAACATTTTTTTAAGTGGATAAATAAAAAAAATGAGGAAGTACTAACCTTTTGCAAAAGGAAAAAATTAAACATACAAGACATACATGTGTGGATATCTGATTCAATCTCTAATTATTATAATTTCTTATAAAAAAGCCAACAAGAACCATTAATTAATTACTAAAATATTTTGGATTTTCAGTTAATCAATTTTAAATATTGAGTAAATCTTTAAATTGATTCTTGATATTATAGGTGTCATGCATATTAATTTTTAAGATGGTAAAAATCTCAAAATAGTCCATAACTTTACAAAATGATTATATATTTTATTGTTTTTACCTATTAAATGATATTAAAAAATTAAATAAAAAAATATTAAAATGAATAACTTTTTACCAGGAACTAATTTAAAGTTTTCATAATTTTAAAGATTAATATGTATGTCTTAGTTATGTAGCTCAATTGGTGAACATAAAAAATTATACGTGTGGGTGAGTACAAGGTTCGATTATCGATTTTACCACGAAAAAAAGACTAATATGCTTTAAGAGGTTACTTATTAAATACTCCCACTGGTCTTTATTATAAGGCATAAATACCTAAATTACACATACCAATAAAGATAGTTGGTTGCATTAATTTTCTTAAAAAGTGGGATGACATATCAATTTTACCCTTCCTTAAATATTGTGTTTAGTGGTTGGTATAATAAAGTTAAGGTATTTAATAGGGGTAAATAAGAAAAATAACCATAAATATTTTATAAGATTTATGCAATGCCTTATAAAAAGGACCACAAAATCCTTCTAAAATGTGCCTTATAATAAGGAACGAATGGAGTATTTCTTAACGGGAGAACTTTGTCAACTTTAATCAAAGAGCACATGAAAAATGTCAGTGTTCCATTGCTGGACCACAAACATATTGAATCAGAATTGAATTTGAGACGGTGGATGATGCATATATAAATTTTTTGAAGAGACAGTGTGTCAAAGACAAAAATATTACTATAAGCATTGACGGAGTCCAGCATCTAAATTAGGAGATTGAGGAGAGAGAAAGTAGGAGGAAGAGCCTTCACATCTTGAAAGAAAGGTAGGAGAGAGAAAATGGGTGCTTCTCATTCAGTCTCAGAAAAATCCATCCATGAATTCACGGTCAAGGTATACACCTATTTCTCATAGTCTCTTTCTCTCTCTACTTCAGGAAAACAAAAACCCCATTTTTAATTATTTGATTTTTGAGATCAAAATGAAAATTTCTTAACATATTTATCAAATTTTGGCACAGGATGCTAAGGGCAGAGACGTGAACCTAAGCACCTACAAAGGGAAGGTTCTTCTTGTGGTTAACGTTGCTTCAAAATGGTATTTTTCTAAATCCACTTTCTCGAATTCAACTTTCTTCATGTGTTTGCTATAAAAATTCAATCTTTCCTTTTCCTTCTCCTTTTATTGTTCATGGGTTGGCTAATTAAATTCGTGGGGTGTCAATTATAGTGGGTTTACGAATTCCAATTACACCCAGTTAACTGAGCTTTACAGCAAATACAAGGACAGAGGTATGGTTTTTGCAGAGCAGTTGTTAAATGCTCTTCTTGTATTCTGAATTTGTGTCTTTGCAGTGACCAAATCATTTTGAACTTAGCTAGAGTGATGGAACTGAAAGAAATTCTGAAATTGACCATATTTGGGAATATTTTTGTTGGTTGATCTCAGGTCTTGAGATATTGGCATTTCCATGCAACCAGTTTTTGAAGCAAGAGCCTGGGACTAGCGAAGATGCAGAGCAATTTGCTTGCACAAGATACAAGGCTGAGTATCCCATTTTTGGAAAGGTATGGAGCTAGTGTGTGTTTGGTTCTGCGTTGATAGAATTGATCTTTGATCAGCATGATTTTACAAAATTGATTCTGAAACATGATACAAGGATGAGTATCCCATTTTTGGAAAGGTATGGAGCTAGTGTGTGTTTGGTTCTATGCTGATAGAATAGATCTTTGATCAGCATGATTTTACAAAATTAATTCTGAAATAACGTGATTTTTGTTTGGATAAATTACCGTTGGGAATCATTAATTTCATCATAAATTTGACCATTCACCGTAGAAGCAACACTAGAGACACTTAAACCAGAATTGATTTTGGCTGTCTGAAATCCTGTTAAAGAACTGGACAAGATAAAACCAAACAACCAACTTTAATGCTCAAAATTGATTTTGTTTGTGTAAACTCCCGTTTATTGGTTTTCATCTCAGAACCAAACACTTAACTAGTTTGTGTAGAGCATCTAGATCCTTTACTGTCCTGTATATTTTTAGCTTATTGAATATAGGAAAATTATAAATGAATGAAGGTGCATTCATAAAGTGATCTAATATTCTGGTTGTTCTGATAATATTCTGCCTTCCAATGCAGATTAATCAAGTAGTAATAATTAGTGAATATTTTACTGGGAAGATCAAAGATATCAATGTCATATTGCATCAGTCTAAACCATTCTGTTTCTTTGCTAAACTCATCATTGCATCTATTGAACACCATATAGGATCCTTTAAAACTGTGATCAAGGTATGAGAGACCAGTTTACTTAAATCATCATTAGAACTCCCAAGTGTGGAATATCCACTCTTTTAGAGAGTATTGTACTCTTGAATCTTGATAATGGACCAAGGGTAAGGATGATTCATTTTCATTAAAAAAAATTGAAAAAATGAATAAGGATATGGACAAAACTGTTGTGTAATTCAGGAGCCACGTACAGTGGCTGCTTAGGCTGAGCTTTTTTCCTTTATTACATGCTGGTTGCATTTTAGAATGTCTGCTAGGTATGATGCTAATAGTTATTAAGCTGCAGCATAAAAATTAAGTTCCAAAATAAAATCCAGATCAATGCTTGAAAGAGTACATTACTTTTTCTGAATCCTTAAACTTTTTTTTTTGTTTTTCTTCTTTTCCAAATTCAAATTCTTTTCTTTCTGTTTTTCTTTATTGTGGTTAATCAGAATACTGGAAGACTACTAGAAAATTAGGTGATAACAGATTTAGATAACCCCATTGGTTAGTTGGCTACTATTAGTTAGTTAACTAATATTAGCTACAGTGGTTAGTTTAGAGAAGTTGTTAGAAGGATTGGTAACTGAGTAATCAGTTGGGAAGTGAGAGTAAATTCTGCTATCACATTGGAACTGGATATGGGAACTAGGGTTTATCTAAACAAATTATACCTTCTTTCTTAAGTGGGATAAGGCTTTTGTTGTTTTCGTAAATCTGATCCTGTTCGATCATAGTAGTAACATATCTTTGACCATGTAACACAGACAACCATTTTATGGATGATTTTGTCTCTGCATTTTAGATTAGACCCTAGATTTGTTTTCCTCTGACTCAATGTTCTGTGAGTGTTCCCCTCATTGAATTATAATTGGCTTAGATGACTGGTTTAAGTTAGTTTACTGAACCTCAATTTGTCAGAGAGTTTTCAATATACACTGAATGACAACAAATAAAAAGGAAAAAAAAAAACACTGAACTCATTCAAGCTTATTTTAGGCTCGTTGGTGCTGCTATAAAAGCCATAACCGTTGGGTTAGTGGTGAGAAATTTGGGTAGTTTACAAGTGGTTATGATATAGATTCAAACCTCCTTATCATTAATGCGCCCAAAAGAAAGTGAAGCTATAATAGCATCACCAATGAACCGGCATCCCTACTCCCAGTTGTATGTCTTACTTTACTGATGTGTTTTCAACCCTGCAAGTTGAATTGCTGGAGGTTTTGAGCTTGCTATTTACAAAGTGTTATATACACCAGAAACTGCCCAATTTTATTGGATATTGAATTTGAGAAAATTTAGTTGTCTCGTTAAAATATTGACGACTTCTCACGCATTTGTTTACTTAATAATACTTGAAACGAAACCTTTATAAGCATTAAGAGAAAGTGACCCTTTTTTTGTTTTCTGTTTTCTCAGTTGAACTCTGGATCTGTACTGTCCATTATTTGACATTGGGTTGTCAATCATATGTTTATATTAAATTTGTACTTATTTGCAGGTACGGGTCAATGGTCCTGATACAGCACCTGTCTACAAATTCCTTAAAGAAAAGAAACCAGGATTTTTGGGGTCTCGGATAAAGTGGAATTTCACCAAGTTTTTGGTTGACAAAGAAGGGCAGGTCATCGGCCGATATGGTCCAACCACCGCACCATTTTCCATCGAAGTACTCTCTCTCTTCCTGGATTATATTGTTTTCATTCCATTCCATTTGAATCTACATTTTTGACATCTCTGCCTTAAGTAGTGGTAGATTTGGCCACTGCATAATTACGACGAAGCTTTATTATCTTTTAATTTAAAGAAAAAATGATAAATGTAAGAGTAGTGGACCCAACATTATTGAAGCTGAGATGTCGAGAACTCAAGATATGAATGGAGTGAGGACAAACTCACATTGCACTCTAGGAATATGCAATAATTTCTTATGTGAACATGTATTGGCATGTGTTTTGTTATTGATATGTAACTAGAGGCATGGTATGGAAATGTGAAAATGCTGGTGTATGCTGTTCTTGAAACTTATTGATTCATAAGATTTTTTGTTGTTGTCTGTACAGAAAGACATCAAGAAGGAATTGGGGGAAGATTGAATCATATCAGATTATTGCTCGTGTTGAAGATATTTTTAATTAAAAGAAAAAGAATGTATATTTGGTAGATGTTGTATCTTCTAGTGATTATTTATTTATTACTAGGGCTTTAGTCATGTTTCTTGTTGTATGAAAGTTTTGTTATGGCCTTCAATCCAGAAAGACATTGATTTGAGTTGTTTTTTGTTTATGCGAACATAAACGGAAATGTGAATTATTTTTGGCTGGCAAATGCAGTAATCATGTCTTCTCTCTTTGTATTTTTCATTTTTTCAAGAGATAGATTTTTAGAGAGATCAATTAGCTAGCATGGGATGGCAGTATGTAGAAGAAAACTTAAGCCAGCAGCTTCTAGGTTTGTAGCCTACAAAGTGAAATAACAAAGTATTGATACAAGTAAAAGTGGCACATGGATCTTGAGTTCGAGTGTTGTGAATGAAAAAACAATCTCTTTAAGTGAGTTAATTCTATTATAATGTGAATGTTTTTTTTTTTTCTCGAATAAGATTGTCTCTAATAGGTATATAATAGGTATATGTAATTAGAAAAAACAAACAATGCTTATTAAATGGAAATACTCTTTCTTTTTGGGTGCAAAGAAGGTCTGTTCTTTTTTTTTTCCTCCAAGAAATAAGGTCTGGTTGAGAGGTGTGTTGGATAGAGGGGAACATGTGTAAAATTCAGTGACAGGTTCAAGTAGTTATTGTTAGGATCTGCTAGTATTTGATAGTATTTGATGCTCGTGTGTCACGTTCGGGTTAAGACTCTCTTATGTGTTTATAGTATCCGTTACTTATATTTTGGCATAGTAAATGTTATCAACTAATTATTGCCGTGAATAAAATGGATGGATAATCTTAGAAAATTGTGGATTTTAGATGTGTCTGAAAGTCAATTTATTAAATACCGTATTAAATTTTATTTCGAGAAGCACTCTATTTTTCAAGTGTATAGTACATGGTTTCTAAAAAACAATTGTAATCTTAAAAATATAAAAAATTATATAAATTGAGTTAGAAACTTCGAAGTGAATAATAATTTTTTTCGAAAAGCTTCAATTTATTTAGGTAATTTAAAAACACCCTATTCATTTTTATTTAAAAAAAAAAAATCCTATTCTTCAAGTGTTTACCACAAGATCTCTAAAAAAAACTATTGTAATTTAACAGCATAAAAATTATTTAAATTAAGCTTGAAATTTCAAAATAAATAAAACATTGATTTCAGAAGGCTTCAAATAATTTAGGTAATTTAAAAATAACATATTCATTTTTATTTCGAAAAACATCATATTCTTCAACTGTATAATATATGTAATTTTAAAAATATAAAATAAATTTGTAAATTAAGCTGAAAACTTCAAAGTCAATAAGATATTGTTTTGAAAAAGCTTATAATAATTTAGGTAATTTGAAAAATTGAGTTTTTATTTTTTATTCGAAAAATACCGTGTTCTTCTTATATAGTACACAACTTCTAGAACAACGGTTATAATTTTATAAATATAAAATTTATATAAATTGAACTAGGAACTTCAAAGTGAATAATACATTGTTTTCATAAAGCGTAAAATAATTTAGGTAATTTAAAAATATCATATTTTTTTATTTAGAAAAACACTCAATTGTTCGAATAGTGTACGATCTCTAAAAAACTATTGCAATTTTAAAAATATAATATTTTTTGTAAATAGAACTAGAAACTTCAAAGTAAATAAGAAATTGTGTTCAAAATGCTTTAACAATTTAGGTATATTAAAAATTGCGTTTTATTTTTTTCGATAATCACCCTATTCTTCAAGTGATGGTACACAATTTATAAAAAAAACTGTTGCTATTTAAAAATATTAAAAAATATTTAAATTATGTTAGAAACTTTAAAGTAAATATTACATTATTTTTAGAAAGCTTTAAATAATTTAGACAATTTAAAAACACCATATTCATATTAGTTTTTTAAAACACCATATTCGTGTATAGAACACGATTTCTAAACAAATTGTTCAAATTTTAAAAATATAAAAAATTATATAAATTAAACTAAACAATTTAAAATAAATAATATATTGTTTTGATACTCAAAATCATGTTATATAAAGGGAGACAATGAAAAAAAAAAAACAACCAATGAAATTTTTATACAAAATCATGTTGAGTTGTGTGAACCCACTTTAAGCCTCTACAATGCAAAGCAAAACCAAACACTACCGTAGTGCATGTTTAAATACCGGTTTGCAAATAGAAAATAAAAAAGACAAAAAAAAATTGTTTTTACATTTGAAGTATTAAAATTCGAAATTACATATTTCAACATGTTCAAACATGATCTCAATAGTTATAAGTTAAAAGTATCAAAAATTTTAAAAGTATATTATCGAATTTTAATTAAATTTTCATTTTAATCAGAGTTGACATTTCAGACTAAACTTAAAATTTGGTAGTTGTAAGTAATAATTTTCTTTTATCAGCAAATGAATATTATTATTATTGTTTGTTGTTGTATCGAAAAAATATATTATTATTAAAAAAAAGTACAAGAAGTACAAATACAAATGTTAGAAAGATACAACTCTAACAGAGGATATTGTAGAAAGCATCAGCACCTAAAGATAGTAAGCTAAGGTTACAATCCTAAGCAAACAAAAGGATTGGATAACCATTTTAAAAAAGAATAGTTGAATTGATTCCATAATGCTAAATAAATCCAGTGATCTATAAGCTAAGTAATAAATTTTGTAATTCAATTTCAACTGGATTTTAAGTTCAGGTAGTGATAAGTGTGATGCTAAAACTAAAACTTTTAAATTTCAATTTAAACCAAAACTTATATAAATCCCGAGTAAAAATTAAATTTGAAAAAAACTAAAAGCGTGTTATACATTAAAAATAAAAATGAGAGTGAGGTCAATAATAGACACCTTCAATGATAACTACCTTCATTTTACTTTATGGTTGCTGACCTAAAAAAATTAAAAACTTTACTTTATGGTTGATCTAGGGTCCAAGCAGATGGGATAATGTCTAAACTCTTAACAAAACTATGGAGAATAAATAAAAATTTTAGGAAAAAAAAATAAGACTATCACATGTCTAAGACAGTTTTTTAGTGCCAGAGAATTGATGTTTAATTATATTTTTGGTTTAATTTAAAATGTAAAATATAGTCTTGACATATAATTTTTGTCCAATTTAAATGATATGACACTAACGAGCATAAATAAGAAATTCATCACAATATTTATAATAATTTTTATAGTAGTGTCAATAACATGTCATTCAATAATGCACGAAAATTTGATTACCAGCGAGAATTAATAGTGGAATTTACAGATCGCTGACCTTGTGGTCGTTCGGCCTAAACACACACCGTCCGGGCCAACTCCTATTGACACATTTTAGATTGTGTAAAGACTAAAATTATTCAATTTAAATTACAGAAACTAAAATTATACAATTACTCAACCATAGAAAAAAAACCATTAAACCCTTTTTTAAAAACATCCTGGGAAGTGATGAATATTGATCAAAGTTCCAACTTAATTACCAAGACCAGCAAACAAATGGGAATGTCATAGTCACGTGCCCAAGAGGGTACTAGACAAATCACTATTGCATTGCACCACATATTTTTTGAATTAATCTCACAAGTCCAATTGAGATAATATAAGGTCTTGAAAGTTTCCTTCCTTTGCACGAAACCTCCCATTCCCATAATCAATTCTAAAAGTTTAAGCTATGTTAGATCTAACATACCAATTAATAATGACCGTAAATGAAACCATTTTATTGATTAAGATCATGAAGTAATGACAAATGAGATCTATTTTAAATAGTTGGTTCTCGATTCAAACTCTTGTAGATGCATTTTAATCTATTAAAAAAATAGTGACAATGAGAAAATCATCTCATGCATGTAACTAGTTGATACTTAATTAAACAATATGATAATATCTTCGGTTTCCAATATAAACAAATAAATTATATTATTAACTTTGCCTTTTTTTTTTCTTTTAAGAAATACATAAGACTTATTTTATCAAGAGTAATAAATATATTTAGTAATGTTTATTTTTTTTAATAAAGAAATAAAATTAAATTTTATTCGTAATATACTTATGTATATGATGCATCTGATTGCATGAGAAATATAATATAATAAGGGTAATAAATATTATTTAGTAATCAATAAATCTAAAAGTGGCACTATTACTATTTTAGAAGAAAAAAAAAGTTGATATTATGTTTTACTCCCTCCTACATAACTTAAAACAAATATTACATAAAAGTGTTAACTTCAATAAAATTATATTGATATTTAGATAAATAATGCTCCTTTTACAATTTTATTTTTATCTAAGCAAATTTTACTATTTATATCATTTAAAACCTAACTCAACCACCCTCATTAATTAAGGATAAAAAGAAAAAATACAATAAATACTTTTCATTTTTGTACTAGGTGCTTATTAAAAGAAACGTCAATTTTTTTTATTTAAATACTTATAAATAAGAACATGGGGAATATATATAATTAAAAAAAAACTTTGTTTATTACAATGAATACCGTACAATATATAATTACCTCTTGCTAATTATGATGTTTAGTTAATTTTATTTTGTCTCATCTAGAAAATAAACTTGATTCTCCATAGAGTTATTCAATTCATGATATTTATTATAGTGTAATACTCCTTCTGATTCATATATAAAAAAAAATTATATATATTAAAAAAATTAGTTTTTTTTTTGAACAAAAAAAATTAGTTAATTATGATTAAAATGTCCTTGATAATATTGCAAAGTAAAAACAATAGCATTAAATAAAAAAAGTGAAACTTGGTAATGGCAAATAGCAATTTTTCATGGGAAATTATGTAAGGAATGCTTCAAATTTTTATTTCCTGCCCAATATACAAAATGAGAAGTTAGGACGGAGTCCTGCACGTGGGCCGGGCCCCAAATGGACACCTATGGCCCAGGAATGAAGCCCATATCATACGTGTATCTCACTCAATCCACTAAGTCCATGGAATCAGGCCCAGTGTGTCTACTTATGGTCTGGACAAACCGATGTGGGACTCAAAATTGAATGTCGGGTTTGTATAAGGTGGTCCTTAATTTGGAGATTTTTGGTGATTTTCGACTTTTAACTTGTAAGTTGTCGGATTTGAGGAGAGATAAAAAAAAAAAAATCTAATAATTAAAAGTTAAAAAGACTATAAAATCTTGTAATTTGAAGATCTTGGGAAGGAAGTTTGCATTTTGCAATAAGAAGAAGAATGTGAGGTGTGAATATGAATGATGTTGATGTGTTTGACGTCGTGTCACGGCTGCCGGCAATGATAAACGGCCGGCAAACATGGTTGAAAACGACAGTGTTTTGGTTCAGATTTGCAGCGACACAGTACACGTGACTCTGGACTCTACTGTTGCCATTCATGCTTCTTATAACTGTAACGTAAAACAATTTCACTCTTTAAAGTAATCTAACCTAATAAACTCGATCGGGATAACTCTCGTTGAATCACCAATTTATAATTGATTCCCCAAGTCTTTCTTTTTTTTTAAAATGTATTTTCGAATTGACAAAACAATTCTTACATAATCAAACTGTTATATAAATAAAATAAAAATACATACATTTCTTAATTTTTAAATTGTTCCTGAAAAAACTCCGAACATTTGGTATGTATGAGATGTAAGAGACTTAGGTTTTTGGTACATAAGAGACTTAGGTTTTGTGTTTAACAGATAATATTTGCAGTTATATAAATAAGTTAAATAACTATTGATTAAATATAATTTTTTATTATTTGATATTTTAATATTATTTTTATATGAAGTAAAATGTTACAAAATGGAATCTACGACCATTTTAAGAATTATTTACGCAGGCTTTCGAGTTTTACAATAATGAGTAAAGTATCACATACATAGATTCGTGAGTTTGTAAGGGTAATTCATATATATTATTGAATTTGTAAGAGTAATTTATATAGGTCTCTCAATTGTATGGAGATATACTCAATTCTTTAAATTAGAAGAGTAGTTCATTTGTATTCCTAAAACTATTAAACTTTACTCACTTAAGTCATAAAGTTTGTAAGAATAGTTCATTTGAGTCCCAGAGATTATCAAATTTCAAAGACCTAATAAGTGAATAAATATTTGATAATCTCATGAACTAAATGAACGCCCATACAATTTAATAAGGACTCATGTGAACTTATAGTTGCTTGATTATGAGCACTACTTGTACTCATTTTTCAATCAATAAAATTTTTTTGGCTTACCAAAAAAAATAGATTCATGTGAACTACTTTTGCAAACTCAAGATCTATATGAACTTTTGTATACAACTAAAAAATCTATGTGATCTATTTTTACAAATAATAATTATTTACATTAATAATACACACTTTTAGTACATGATTATATTCTTGCCTCGTGTGTAAATGCATGTTGGTTTTATTCTCAATAACAATATGAGATGATAGAATTGATTAATCTGTAGCTTTATCATTGGTTTCTGAGTGTCCAAGTATCTCTCGGCCCTTCCACATAATCATAAGAAGAAATCTCAAGGTTGTTGAAGATTTTTTTGTTTTTTTGGTTGTGGCGCACCATGTTTCTTGTACAAGTATCCTACTTTTACTTAGCATGTTGAATATTGAAAATTGAAGTATATTTTACATTTTAGATGATTTTGGTCTCCCAATTTTTAAATGCGTGATTTTTGTTTTTTAAGTTTGTAAAATAAACAATTTTAATTCTTTTATTAGTTTTTTAAGAATTAACAACGATTTTTATCCAAATTATAGTCATTGTTTTTTAATCCAACTTTTTTCTTTTTAAGAGTTACTTAAGTTAATAATAGAAAAACCCTATATAATATATCTTTATTATTATTATTATTATTATTTTTAAAAGTTGATCAATGAACCATATTATCAACCCAAAGTGTTTTTTTTTTATCAGCATCAACCAAAAGACTAGAAATAAAAAAAAAAAAAGTGATACAATAAAATGATCCATAACTCTAGCTGTTGAGCGCTTTAGTTCCTAACTTTGCTGAAATGCTTCATTAGTCCCCAATCCGTTGGTTGTTTTGGTCAGCATTATCACATTTTGGTCCTTGATTCACCTTTCATCTTCTATCGAAGATAAAAGGGATAGAACCGAAAATAAAACCCTAACTTCATCCTTTATAGGTGATTGTCACCTCCATTTCGAAATAAAGGACTAAGAAATACTCTCTCTGGTTCTTATTATAAGACACATTTTAGGAGAATTTTGTGGTTCTTTTTATAAGGTATTCTACAATTTCCATGAAGCAATTTTTGTCACTTTTCTTATTTGCCCTTAGTAAATGCTTTGACTATTTGCTATTCTTTTATTACAACCACTAAACACATTATACTATTCAATGAAGGGTATACTTGACATCTCACACAACATTTTGAGAAAAATAATACAACCAACTACTTTTATTGGTATACGCAAATTAGATAACTATGCCTTATAATAAGGATCGGAAGGAGTAGTTTTTAAGCCATCAAAGCAACCTCACAAGCCCTAACACTGTTCCAACAATACCCTAGTCAAAATGAGTCATTGTTAGAGTTAGGGTTACATATCATGCTTACAATATGGGGACACTCTGCACTAGTGCTACTATCATTAGCAATAGACACACGATTTTCCTCTCTTAGAGTCATCATCAATGGCGGATTTTCAGTTGACAAAGGAGTAAAAGAAAACGATGATGTTTGGGTTCTTGAATATGAATGACATTAGGGTAATTTGGTGTTAAGGTAATTTGGGGACAAAAACAACATCATTTTGTTAACCCATTGTCGCGTACCTGGATATCAAGGATGTCGGCCTGTCACTAACGACTGCTAGCTTGTCTCGTACTCTTATGGGGGCGTCGGTACCTACAAGAACTCTGACGATCAAGTCAGTAAAGGCTAGGGTTTGTAAGGTGGCTATTGAATGATACGTACCGTGGCTGAGTGTTACTCAGTGTTTTATACTGCTCTGCTAGGTTTAGCCTCTGCTCTTGGGCCTTCTGGGGCACGACCCTGTTTAGATCGCTATCCCAGTTTGGTGCCCTGTCCCGACATATATGGGCCTCCAAAGATCCCGGTACCCTAGTCCACAACACCCACACAACACCCATTTTCACGTGTGTTTCTTTTTCACAAAACGATGTCATTTTGTTTATAAAGCTGGGACCAGAATGCATTACTTTGTAACTTACCAAAATAACGCTATATTGGTATGTACTTACGTGGCATCTAACATGTTATTTAATGTGTCATATAGGTACTTTGTTATGAGGAGATAACACTAGGGACCAAAATGCTAATGGATAACAATGTCATGAACTAACAGAGCATTTCTATAAAGTTGGAGACTTAAACGTTCTACATATGACTATAAAGTCAGGAATTATTTTAATAATTTATTAAAAAAAGTTTTGAAAATTGAATGCTTTTATGGTACAATCATATATATGCCACACAAATTAGCTTAGTGGAAGACAATTAGAGGTTTCCTAAAGTATTGCACAGACACATGACAATTAATGTTCATTATATAAATTTTGAGGAATATATATAAGGTCTGGTCATGCATGTTTTATTGGTGATGTAGTATTAGAGAATGAGAATATATGATGTAGATTAGTCGATATTGCTGTATGCATGGTTGGTGATCATCAATATATTGCGGGTGCTTTAATTTCAACTTTCAAGATTTTTATATCTTATGAGCTATGGGTGAAGCTGTTAAAATGAGTTATAGCTTACTAGCCAACTTCACTCAATTTGTAAATGAGTTCTGTTGCAAAAATATTGACTAAAAAAATTTGATTAAAGATTAGTTCAATTATTTTAACTTGTAAAAATTGCGAGTCAAACTGAGTTAGACTCGCTAAATTCGTATTTAGAATATCAATAATTTTTTCATTCACTTTTAAAAAATTTAATGAATTTTTCCTAAATTATCATTTATTTTATTGAATTTTAATTATATTTTAATATTAATGAAAGTCAACTCATTTAATTTATCAACTCGCATAAATTAAATTGAGTTTTATATTTCTTAACTAAACAAAATTTAAATCAAACTAATTTATTTTTTAATTTATTTTTTAATCAGTTTGTAGTCGAATTGGTTTGTTTTGATACCCAAACATACATCTATGACATATCTATCTCGAAGATTTATTGTATTCTCTAATGATCCTAAAGTATTTTATTAAAGTTGCATGCAAAGCTACACGTGTGTGGTTTCTAGCTTTCTACCAACAATATAATAATTACACTTTCTTTTCTTAGTAAGATATTTTCGTATTAAGTTTTCGGGTCAAAAGAGAATAAGTTATAATAATTAGTAAGATATTTTTCTTAGTTCACGGCACACTTTTAATTTTTTTTTAAAAATATTTCTTGTTCGGGATATTGAAGTCTCGTTGGATTTTTCTTTTTAAAAATAATATTTTGTTTTTAAAAACATAAAATTAAAAAACTTGTTTGACAGTCGAGTTTTTAAAAATAGTTTTCGGAAATAGTTTTTGATTTTTAATATTTTAAAATAAAATATGAAAACATCTAAAATATATTTTGGTTTTCAGTTTTCAGAATTTACACGTAAATTTGTATTAAAAACTCCTCTTACTTTTTTTAAAAACTGTTTCTAAAAATTATTTTATAATACAATTTTTAAAATCTAAAAACCAAAAATATTTCAAACAAACCCTAAATCTTCATGAATTTTTTTCTTTTCTTTTCTTTTTTTCACCCATCACACAGTTTTGTATAATTATTGATTCGGATTTTAGAATTTTTTTCCGATTCTAGATTCCGGATCAGCCAAAACAAAAGCACGTTTGCGGCCTGAAAAGAAAATCGCTTGAAATCTAGAGTTCAATATAGGAAGAAAAAACTAGAGTTGGACAAAAACAAATTTTGGGTTGAAGATTATTGTGATTTGTGAAAAAGAATAACTGTTTTAAATTTAATTAGTTTTTGTTTGGGTATATATAATGAAAAATAATTTTTAAGATAATATTTAGCGGTGTGAATTGATTTTTAAGTTTTTTGAAATAATGTACAATTTTTAACTGAATGACCAAAAGTTTTTTTCTTGTTAAAATAATAATTAAAAGTTTTATAAGTGTAAAATATAACTATTCAACATATGTTGGACCAAAAGCAATTCCAAACGTATGTTTCCAAGTTTAAATGTCAGTTGATGTACTTTCTTATAAAAAAAAAGGGTTCGAAACACACCCTAGATATATTTTTCTGACTCTCGTATAAGAAGGATTCACTCATTAAATATGTTATATATACGACATATCTAGTTATGGAAAGGGAGTATTTTTATATGAGAATGAAATGAGTAAATCTAGGTTATATATACAACTCATGCTAATTGACATACTTACATTGGAACTTACACTATTTTTTATACCGGTCAATATCTTTTTGACAATTTTTTTTTATAAAATTTATTGATAGATTGAAACTACTTATTATATAGATTATGCTTACAAAATTTTACATCAATGTAAAATTGCTTAGTACTTCATCAACGCTCTAAAAAAAGTAACCTAAAATATAATTTTAAAATATATGAAAATAACAAGTGTGAGGATAAAATACTAAACGATTTCGAAATGATGTGAAATTTTGTATGTATAATCTATACGATAATTGGTTTTAATTCAAAAGTGAATTTCATTAAAAAAAGTTGACAAAAAAAAAAATATTAACTTGTATAAATAGTGTTGTAAGTTCAAGTGATATACTTCATAAAAAAAAACAGTTAAAATACAGTTTTGTCCCTTAAGTTGTTAAAAATAAAGTCTCAATTTGGTTTTTTATGCTTTAAAAATTTTAATTTGGTCCCTTATGTTTAAAAATTTTTATTTTAATCCTTTATGTTATATTTTTGTATTTTGGAATTATTTGGGTCCCTCACTTTAGACTTTTATTTGGTAAAAGTACTAACATAAGTGACGAAAGTGATTCATAAATACAATGTAAGGGACCAAACTACTTAAACTTTTAAAGCATAAGAAACCAAATTGAAACTTTTAAAACATAAAGAACCAAATTGAAAATTTTAAAACATAAGAGACCAAACTGAGATTTTTCGATAATGTAAGAGAATAAAATTATATTTTTTTTTTTTCAAAAAAAAACGTATATAACTGTAGTAGAGTATATATAGTAGGTGAGTAGAGTGAGGTAGCCCACAAAAAAGTTAAGGGAGAACGATTGTTCATAGAGAGTAAAAATAGTGGATGAGAAGTCTCTCTCAAACAGGTTTGGCGATAAGGAGACAGCCTCATTGGTGTCACTACTACTCATTATAATATTTATAATATATCTTATGTGCAAAGTGGGACATATATCTCCCATTTGGAGCCACTACATGTAAAATCCACACCACAAATTCCCTTACTTCATATCTTCAATAGTACTATATAGCTATATATCTATATAAATACATATTATGCCTCCTTAGCTTCATTCTCTCCCTTGAGCTATATATATATATATATTACACCCCCCAAAAAAAATTAAAGTAGTCTTGAATAGTAATTATTTCACCCACTCACTCTTCTTAATTCTTAGTTTGCAAATTAAATAATGGCAATGAAGGGTTCAAAGCTTCGACCATGGGGAAAGTGTTCCAAGTATATTAGGCAACAAAGGACTCGGATTTACATTATATGGAGATGCACTCTTCTACTCTTGTGCTGGCATGACTGAATCACTAACTATATATAACTATTTTTTTTGAATAATTTAGGGTTCGAACGAACGAGTCACAAGCATTGAAGGAAATACATACATATCAAGCTTGTTTCTTTTTACAAGCTAAGGTTGTATGTTAATTAGGTATGTATGTAACGAAATTGTATTCTATTATGAAGCCCTAATCCTTAATGTGTAAATTATAAACTATACTTTATATAAATTATATAGAATACTACTTCTAAAGAAGTTAAAGATATATATATCTTATATGCTAATTAAGCTAATTTGATTGCAATAGCTAGCATTGGCTCCTCCCTTTTCTTTTTCTTTCTAGGGTATTTATCTTCTAGGAAATCGAGATTAATTTCTTTTTCGAAATTGAGTTAGCATAAAACAATTGTCGGGTAGCTACGAAATATCGCTATATATTTTAGTTGGTTGTAATTTTAATTCTGTATGCTTAAACTTTACTCTCTCATATTTAGTTTCTCATAAGTAATCGAGTTTACATATTTTTTTTCCTTAATTTCACTTCATCTATCACTTCTGTGATCTCTTTCTCTCTTTTAATTTCGCTATTTTTTAGGGTTTATTTAATTTGCATTTTTATTTTATGTTTTTATTATGTTTTCTATTTTTCTGAAATTTATAAAGAAAAAACTAGAAATGATTAAAAACAAAAATTTATTGTTTCCAACATTTTTAGTTTTTTCTTTACAAATTTTAAAACAGAATAAAAACAAAAAAAAATAAAAATACAAACCACGTAAACCTTTAGATCCTCAATGTGGCAATATTATTATTCTTTGACGTGGTACTCAATTTTATTTTTTTTAAAAAAAAAAGAGCAGTCTTTGTATTATATTTGTAGAAAGCTTCATGCTATATTGAAGCCATTGCAGTTGGAGGTTGATGAATTTCTGGAGTATATTAAATTATAATATATAATTCATTATATTGGCATACATTCCTAGAAAACTTGCTACGTAGTATGTACGTAATTAGAAAGTTGTCCGTGCTTATGAGCTAGCCATTCAGATATAAATATCTTACTAAATTATTGCCTTCTAATTTCGTAAAGATTTTTCTTATTTTTCGCCTTAATTTTTGTTACACATTCTAATGTATGTTTACTGAAGAAATTTCGGCTTCAAGCCACATTGTTTTGAGAATTGAGGAATTCAAAGGATTATGGTGATTGCAATCTAATGCAAACTAAATTAATACGTATTTATTATGTACCAAAAAATTGTACGTATTTAATTTCACATTGAAATGAGATACATTTTAATTCAATTAAGAAGAGTTTGGATCCTCAGCGTCATCTTGCAATTATCAACCACTAGTGGCCGATGATATTTTGAGTGTTGGAATCTGTTTATTTGTATGCTGAACAAGAAGCAATAGAGATAATTTAAGTCAAGTGTAATGCTATCAAACTGGCGTTCGAGCTTTTTCAACCTTTGATTATTTTTAGATGCACGATGGGATGGAGAGGAAAAACACCTCAAAGCCACTGAATAGGTGTGGGTGGCTCAAATGTCTTATCAAGAATCGCATTCTCAAATTAGTCTTTCCAAGACTACTTAAAAGTAATTACTAATGAAACAGTAATTTAACTAACTTTAAAACACCAAATGATCATTTTAAAAGACTTAAATAACTCCTTGGGATCAACCTATTCCGGTTCCTTTATGTCAACCTCGTTGGCATAAAATATTTAACAAGAAAACCAATATGATACACCTATAGGTCAAAAAACCAAAATTTTTATGAACAATGGGAATGTACGGTGATACATAAATGATAGGTGTATATCAACTTTTTCCTAATAGAAATTAGGTGTTGTTTTATTGGTTTCATATTATAAGGTCTTATTTTAATAATTATGTTTATTAAAAAAATATATAAAAAATTAATTAATGCATTAATTTTTAAAAAATGTATATAATTTCTCCAACTTACATTTTTCTCTTTTATCATTGTAAATTATTTTTTTATGAAATCTCATTAATTATGATAGACAAACATAAAAAAAAAAAATGCTTCTAATAAATAAATAAATAAATATTATGAAACACTAACATTGTCTAAAAATAGTCTTATAATATAAAACAAAGGAGTATTATTTTGGTTTTGGATTTATTTTTTTCATGGTATGAGAGATAAATACAACAAAAATTTTGAATTAATAATGTTGATAGCATAATGATGAGTCCTATAATTATTTTGTTGTGTATCTCTCTCTCATAACATGTAGAACATGAATGGAATATAAGATGATCGAAATTTCGTTATTTCATAAGAAAAAACAACATGCAGTATGGTCAAGAATCAAGATGTGGACTTATTTACCTTACCCTTCTGCCTTTTTAATTAATTTTAAAAAAGATAATTATGATGGATGATTCTAAAGCATAGCTACGGTTTCTCAGTGGCTGAGTGATTCCATCAGTAATTATCGTTCTACCAAAAAATTAGTTTAAAGGGATATTTACTTATCTGGACAAAAATATTAAAGAAAAAATAAATCAATCATCATTTTCAGTATTAAGAATATGTTTCCTCTCAGATTTTTCAAATAAGAATAACTACAGGGGTAGAAGTTGAATTGAAAGAGGACTAAAATTGTTGCGGCATGAGGTTTAGGGGGTGGATTCGAACTTCGTAAAAGTTAAGAGGTGCGTGCTTGTGGGTCTTTGCAGGGAAGAGAAAACTCCAAACTTTGTGAATTCTTAAGAGAGCAAGTGAAGCACTTATAATAGACTTGTTGGGAGAATCAAATTGAAATACTCTTGTAGACATGCTATTTGAGGATATTAGCTTCCTCTCATTGTGGAAGATGTGGTACTAATTATGGTAGGAAAGAAGAATCAGAAAAGGTGGGGAATGGGGCAAGGGTTGTGTCTCAAGACAAGGGTGTTTTCCTTTATATGGACTTGTTTTCTTTCTCTTTTTTTTTGGAGAGTAAACTCTCCACATATTTTTAGGCAGCAACACGAATTAAATGGAAAATCAAACTAAAGGGTTACACAACATATAAAGGGGATTGTCAGGAAAATAAGTATGGCAATGTATTATAAGCGAACAAGTTAAATTTAAAAGTGATAAGAGTGTCAAAAGCGTCTTATTCCATATCTTCAATAAAGATGATATAAGTATAAACACCTTATGAAATCCATCTAAACCAAATATATAATCCATTTAATTTTTAAGGCTTTGTAGTAGTACTATCACATTGTCCTACTAAAGCAGGATTTATAGTATCCAGCTAAACAACAATAATCAAGTATCAGTCTTAATAAACAATAACTAAATATCAATTCTCAACATAAACTTACATACACGTGGGATGGAAGTTTCATTTGAATCTTTACCACTATTCTAATCACATTTGAGTAAACCTTGTTCTAGTTCTTTAAACTATATGAATTGGTAACTTTAATCTTTGACTATAAGAAAATTCATTCTAGTTCTTAACTTTAAAATGCTTCATATTAAAACTTGATTTTATTTAAAAAATATTTACATTAGTTCTAAATTAATAAAATAAAAATAATATTAACGTTTATAAAATTCAAGAACTAAATAGGAGTTTTTTTTTGTAATTTGAAGGACTAAAAATACAATCTAAAAGATTAAAGTGAAGATCTACTAATGAAATTTTTAACTATGTTAGTGTATGAGTCTCCATTAGTTGTGAGACAATTGGATGAAGCACACTGACCAAACCAATTGAAAATATCTTCCAAAAGGTAAACTAAGATTTTTACATCATGATTTCTTTCATGCACCATTGCGTTTTTATTAGAGAAAAGCTGATAACTTTTTTATTAGATAAAATCTGAGAGGAGACGAGAAACTTTCGCAAAAATTATTTGATTTAGAAGAAATTTAGGAGGAAGGGAAAGGAAAATAAGACGATATACAGTGCATTTGCTAATATAGTTTCTAAAATAATTTTTTATAATATTTGGTTGATTCCACCCGTACACTTTACTATTTTAATTTAAACAATTCTTTCACTCCAATGCCTCGGAGTTCTTAATAAACTCTTTTCTCACTCTCATTTCTTCTCACTCAAATTAGTTTTTGAGATCTCATTCTTTGACTGAGATCTGGTTGCTTAAATAAGCAATTTGTTAAGCAACTATGTCCATGTCATCAAGTTCCAATAGCCAATAGGACATAATTGCTTAACAAGTTACTTAGATTTTAAAAACTCCTATAAGCAACCTCCATAATTGTATTGAAGATGGTCTAAGTGGCTACTCCTTCTATTTTGGCTTCCCCTGTATTGTCAGGATTTAGAGGGAAGAGAAACAGAACTTTATTTGTCTACAGTAAGATTATACTAGTAAACAAAAAATGTTTCACTTGCAACTATTATTCATTCTCACAACAACCACATTCAAAAAAATAAATAAATAAAAATTTGGTTGCGTGGACTTTTGAGTTGTGGGAGTGAATAGTAGTTATAAGAAAATCATTGCTCTATTAGTAAATTTTTTTTTTTCTCCCCTTCTCTTGCAAACCATAAAAGGAATTCTTCTCCTTCCACCCTCTATTAAAATCTCTGCAATCCTTTTCCCTCTCCTCTCCATCAACAGACTTCATTGAAGAAATCCAAACATCCAACAATTGAATTATACGTCTTGCTGAGACTGGAAAGCTCTATATCTTAGATTTACCAAGGTAAAAGCAGTGTGGAAAAACTTACAGTAAACAAAGAAAAAGATTTGAAACAGATACCATTTTGGAACTTCCAGTCTAGCAACATTGGCTGGATGATATTATAGAACAGGTCACGTGAACAGAAAGTGACAAGAAATTCCCTTCTAAGAAATGAAGAGACAAACGAAGCCAACATGCTGCTGACTGGTATATGTGTCACTTTGTTGAGAGAAAGAGGGATTTTGCATGACTTTGTTTTTATTGCCAGTTTCTGGCCACCATCATCTTCATCCTTGTCATACCATATGTGACACCAAAGATCAAAAATTAAGTTACATCAAGGTAGAAATTATGAGAAACAGGGAAATATATGCAACAAATCGAACTCAGCAGGAACCTATGGCGGATAATTAGTACTATTGGTGTAAACAACATTAATTAGAAAACAAAAATGACAAAGATAAGAGTTCATTTCCCAAAATCCTAGACCTAGGGTATGTTTGGATAGCATTTTCCTTTTGCCAAACTTCATTATGGGAGAAGTAAGAATTTCTTACTTCCGTCAAATTGCATTGGGATCCAAAATCTCGTTGGAAAAAGAAGTTTGCAATTGCTATCCAAACATGCACCGACATTTTCACAAAAATGCCAAAAACAAAAAAGGCATGACCAACATCATGCTGTATCATCTCGTCCTGACATCAAAACGCACTAGTGACCACGTAACTATATACAGAAACAGTTGTCTGATTTAAAGCTCATATTTGATTGCACAAAAGAGGCTCAATCAGGCATTCTGAAACTCTCTTTAAGTGTAGATAATCCTCCAAAAACTTTGTCAAACTTCAACCTGTTTGCTTGATTCCCCTGAACAAGGAAAGCAAGATTATATCCACGTACAATATCTAAATATTTACATAAGGTCATACCAGCAAACATAGTGGCACACTGGCACTATAATTGTTACCAGAACTGAATGACACCAAAGAGATGAAAGAAAGAGAGAGATCTAGCTCTGATGTGAGAAAACTAAATACTGAATTGATTGAATGAGTTAATTGATATATATATATATATATATATATATATATAGATATAGATATAGATATATATAGAGAGAGAGAGATTCAACCATATAGGGAAGAGGAGCTAACTTCAGTAAGGAAGAGGAGTTTAACTTCAGTAACTAACTTTGTTACTGAAGTTAGTTACAACTTGCAAAAGGGATAGATTCTTATTTAATTAATTTAAACAGAAACTAATGACTAGTTACAACAAACACACTAATCTAATTTCATACTCTAATATTCTCCCCTCAAACCCAAGGTGGGTTAATGTCTATATGTGGGTCCGCTACATTGAGTTTGATCCTTAGAGCTGTAAATCTTTTCATGAGCATATAACATATAACATAACCAAATAAATGTGTTTACCATTAATGTGGATCCATAAAGGTTGGCTTTCTATTCCAAGCTTTGAGAGAAAGAAAGAGACACACAAATCTAAAAAACTGATTCTAACTTACTACAGCTTGTGACCTGTCAACTTACGGGCAGATGGAACCCGTGCCACAGAGGAAGCAGCTGCCACAGCCGCAACACGTATTCTGAAAAATTCATCATGTATCCCACATTCAGTTAGTCAACCATTTATAAGCTATCGGAAATAGAAACAAAGAAAAATAGAGAAGAAAATTTAGATCACCTTCTATGTACATCTATATAAACATCAGTCTCATCCACAATTTCTTCCTGCATGGATGCAAAAATATTAGCAAAATATCTTCATTCTAAGGGCATTGGGTAGCATATTGTATTTACTTTGCGGCGCCAATAATGCACACCAATCTCATCAAAGTGACATAAGCTAAAACAGATGATAATATATATAGATTGATAATCGTGTTGGTTACAGATAATCCATAATTCCAATTACCTATGAATCTGGCTACTAAAGACATACAAGATGTAACTAGTGCACATAGAGATTACCTGCAGGAGCTCTTCAAAAACATCCTCCAGGGTTATGATGCCAACAACTTCCCCATCTTCCTCATTATCAGGAAAGTGGTGGAAACCATTTGTTGCAGTGCGTTCTTTTTTAAGTTGTTTGCCTGCAGCATGCCGTGGAGGCTTGTCAATTTTGACGGCAATATTTTCAGATTTCTCAGATGACCTGGCAAGTAATGGCTTAGTTAGTTGAGAACTATGCTTGGCGACTTCTTTATCTTTTGATTTCTCAATGTCATCTGCCGCTCGAGGGTTGTATCTCTCTTTCATAACCTTGACTACAGCTGCCATATGGCTGCTTCCTTTTTGAAACTCGTTGAGGATATCATATAAAGGCATATCTGTAGGAACCCTGGGTTATTTATGAACAATAATTCAGTTTAACAGAAATGCAACAAATTTGAAATAGAATGGCACAATTGGTCAAACCTAGGAATTCTCCGGATAGAAACAGCACTAACTGGAGTCTCTGTTTCAGCTCTTACGGTAAGAAGACTTTTTACCTAGCAAATTATAAGAGTCACAAACTTTTTTCAGTAGCCAGCTTGGTACTAACATACACTTTTTCAGCATGTTGGATACACTACGTTATCACACTCACTAGTAAGAGGCCAATTATATTTTTTGGGTTTCCACTGTATACTGGGACACGACTATGACCTCGTGCAAGAATTTTCCCTATTGCTTCCCTGTGATAAGCAGAAAAAAGTCCATGACTTCAGTTCAGCTCCACATAAATATACGCACTTATCAGAAATATGCGCTGGTTCAATGACAGGTCACAGATCATAAGGAAAAAAAGGCAAATAGATGGCCATTCTCCCACAAATATACTCATTTGAGGGAATTTCTATGAAAAATTTAGTACCTTATTCGAATATTGATTCAGTAATCAGTAGAAGTTAACCAAAGTTTCAATTCCTGGAAAACTAACTGAATGATAACCTTTTCTAACATTCCAAGGAAAGTGGCATTCCTAAATCAAACACAGCATTTTACAAAATACAACAATTTATCGTATGTATAAACAAATCAGCACAGAATTGATCTATAACATATAGTAAGCACAGTATGCGAAAATAACATGTCAGAAACATTATGCTCTAAAAAAAAGAAAAAAAGGGTTGTATCTCTCTTGCTGTCTGATAAATCTACAATAAGTGTTTATAGATGGCTGGGTCTCTTTTTGGAATCTCTTTTGAGTTAGATTGTGTCACAGTATTCAAATTCTATATTAGTCTGTTGGGTTGTTAGAAGGAATTACCTATCAGAGTGAGAACTGAAGTTTCCGATTGACACTTACACTTTGTATGTTAGAGCGTTGAAGGAATGAGATATTTCCTTGTGTAATATGTCAGTGCACTTATTAAAAAATTACAGAATACTCCTATGCTTATCATCTCATGTATTTTTTGTGCTTCTTGATATCTCTATTTATTATTAAATTTAGAAGCTTGTTGCACCCAAGCAGGAATGAGTTTGTATCGTATTTGAGAAAGAAGTGAATTCCTAAGTACCAAATCCTAATTTTCATATGTTACTTGTAACATTATCAACCGTGCAAGATAATAGATGAAAGTATTTAAGTTCGACATTGGAACTCACTAATGAGTGACTTCATGCTGACTATCAGGTGAGATATATTCTAATGAGGATAATGGATCGACCATTCAAATATAGATGATCAAAATTCAATTATAGCTGTATGGTCAAGATTTCTTGTTCTCATAAAGATATATGAAAACAATTCTCACTTGATATGTCCCTTTCACACACAACACAGACACATATGTATATGCATATACTTGCACTTGCTTTTCCAAAGGAGTATGTTGACAAATTACACCTTTTAGGAGTATTTTAACATTTTAAAATTATAAATTGTTAGCATACTACTGCTGAAAAGACCAATGGGAGCAGTAAACTCTGCAGAAATTCCAGTAGAGAATAGGATTCAAGACTAAAAAATGTAACATGTCTAGCTTTTGGACATACTCTGCGACTTCAACGTGAATCATGGAACAAGAAGTATGAGCAAATATTCACATATATAATTCAAATGCACAAGTTTAGTTGACTAATATATCGATAAGGTGATGTAAACCTGATTCAGGCAAGACTAGCATCAAGTAATCCACAATACTTTGGTTAACCTCAAAATCAAATACAGCCAGATATAGGCTTATAAAATAATATCTATCAAACAGGTGTGGGAAAGAGAAATAAATGGACCTTCTATGACTGATATACAAACAGAAAATATTTTATAAGCAAACACACCAGTCCAATTTGGAAGCAACATCCAAGGAAAATGCAGATTCAATTGGTGTCATAGCCTCCTCTGCAGTCTGCATAACAATATAGAACTTTTTTTTTATTATAGAACAAAATAAATATGGTGGAAACATCTGTATTTTAATATTATATTGATGCTGAAACAGTGGATGTCCCTGGAAGAGAAGGCAAATTATAACACATCTATAGACAGCTATTGCTGATATTGTTATAGTTATAGTTAGACAATAATGAGAACCTAGCTGATTAAGCCAATCAAAACATGCCAGCAAACAAAGTGAAGGAACTGACAAGGATGATGAAGCATGGATCACACATACAAACGTAGCCCTAAAACTCAGAAACTAAGTCAAATGATAGTTGGCTTCTCTTACAATTTGAGTTTGGGCCTAACTCACTCCCAAAAGCTAGCTTGTAGGAGGAGGATTGTCACACCCTTATAAACTCATCAATGGCCATATCACTAGCCGATGTGGGACTTCTAACACGCCCCCTCACGCCCAACACTACACAGCTGAAGTGTGAACAAACACGGGTGGACAAACAAACGGGTGGCCCAACAATACGGGAATAACAAACACCCAATAACACACCCAACAACACGGCGGCCCAACAAACGGATCTAAGATAGGCTCTGATACCATCTTGAAATTATGGGATTATAATATTGAGAGAGGGAGAAAGATAAGAGAGAATAAAATATTATATTGATAGTGATAAAGATGTTACAATGTGATTATTGTGATTGTTATCTCATGACAATGCACTATCCTTATTTATAGGAACAATTCCAAGTAAATAAGGAAATACGGAAACTAATCCTAAGAGATCCTATAAGATCCTAAGAGATATTGATATAATAAAGAAATTACTCCCAGAGGATTGTGTGACGATATGATAAGATACTTTAAGATTTTCTTATATTTTAACAGCTTCTTCGCCAGAATAGCACCGAACTAAGTCCTTATGCTAGTCTTGTTCTACAGCTTCAAACATAGTAAATGCATCATTGATTTATGGAGCATAAATTGTCACATCTTTACCATTTAATTTTACTTTCAAGATACATTATATGCAAATTTAATTGCATGTAAGCTCTTCAAAAGAAATAGAAACTGTTTAACTCTTTGTTACAGATAGATAACAAGAGAAAAAACTGTCAGAATGCTTTTGTTTAAATTAGTGGCTACCTTCTCAGTGAGATCAAGTGCTCCACTTATAATTGTTGTCTCATCATGTGTGAGTTCACCTCCTCTACCAGCCTTAAATGGTCAAGAAAATACAATTAAGGTCGATAGAAAAGAATTAGAGGTGCTTGAAAAATTGTCATGCTGAAATTAGAGGCATTAGTTTATAAAATATTATCAATGATCAAAATCTATTTTACATGGTGATAAATTAGATACTATTACTATAACGTATTTTCTTGAAAATACAGTGGTTACTTGACTTGAATAGGTAGCTTTACAAAATACACGTGATAAGACAGACAGATTACCTCTTGGCCATGGATTGAAACAAGGGCTTTCAGTTGTGCCCGCCTAAACAGTGGATGATTGTTTCCAAGTAAAACATCCAGAACCTGCACATGAAGGTTATAAGCTCTACAAAAGCCAATATTTGATTTGAATTAATAATTTCCACAGTTACAAATTATACAGCAGAATACTCCAACAAAATATATATATATATATATATATAAGACAGCATAATATGAATATGCTGAATCCTGAATGGTTCAACCTAAGATAAACAAAACCAAATTGCCACAACACCAGCCTTTTACCACAGCGCATAAGATTAACATTGTTACGATATCATGCGATCAGAATAACTCAAAGAACTCATCATATAAATAGAACAATAAAAACTATCAACACCACCCCTCTAATGAGTAGATAAAGTTGCCTATCACCTTTATGCTATACTAGAATATAATATGATTTTAGTGATTTCTTGAATAATTAGAATTTAGACAAGCATAATCTTTACCTTTCCAATTGGATAAGCAATTGGATAACAGATGATCATAAGGACACGTACAAGCCCCACAAAACTTGCACCAACATAGAGGCCATATCTTGTGCATATAGCTTGTGGGATAACCTATTTATGCCCAAGTGGCATAGTAACAGTCAGTGCAATGTGTTGTTTAAATACATGTGTCTGAACTAAGCAAACTGGATAAAAATAATAAATATTGTACCTCTCCAAAAGCCAGAACAAAAGTTACTGATAATATCACCGCTACAACTGGATGAAAAAGTTTATCGAGGTAAATTGGAAGTGCCTGCAAAACAAATTAAAACGGCAGGAAAAGAAACACAAAAATGAAGGATTCACTAAAACTAGTTAGCTGGTTATAACATGAGCTAGACAAAAGCAAACATAATATAATTTATTGGTTTTATCTTTTATACTTGGATTTTTCAGCTTTTTCCTCGCTAAATATCATCATTCTTGTTTTCTAAGGGCAACCCAAAGCAACTATACCTTAAAACTATTCAATATAATTAGTATATATTTAAAATTTTCAGTTAATGTTGAGAAGAACAATCAGTGTGGACTGTGGAGCTAGGTTCATTTTCTTCGGCTGAAGTTTTAACGTCACTAGCACCTTATTCTTGTATAAGTTGCAAAGATATATACGACAAAGTACTGTGTGTTTAAGTTCAATCACTCTTAAGAAAATAAATAAATAAATAAATAAACAAAATGAAGCTACATTGTTGGAGTACTAATAATATTTCAATCTTCTGTAAATTAGTGGCATTATATGATCTACTAACAGTGACACCTTTTACCCCAAATTTTAATGAATATTAAATCCTTAAAATTATCCGTCGGATACAAGCCAGCAAGATATACATACCATTAGAGACGTTTCAAATCCAATGTACTATATCTTGTATCTTTACGTCACTTAAATTGTTCAGGGGGTATAATTTACTCAAAAGGAACAACAATTACTTCGGTTAATCAGCAAAAACTCCATCATGCACGATAATCTATAGAAAAATAAAATTCAGCAGGAATCAGAATACCTCCATGGCACAAGCGTTACAGAGAAGCAAAGTCACAAGCAACTGGTGCTGTTTCTGAACAACCGGCAAAATAGCAGCTACAGAACGAAGAATCAAAATGACGAGGTTCTCAAAATTGATGGAGAGAACAAAAAGAGCGACATACCAGCTTGTTTCTTCTCAGTGTTGGAACCACTCCGCTGGAGAATCTCAAGGTCAACGAGACCTAGAGACATTAAGCCGAGGGTGAGACCGGACATAATTCCGGCGAAGAGGACGAGGAAGGAAGAAATTCCGGCGTAGACGAACCACCAGAACGTGCCGAACGGAATATCCTCGGCGTCGTAGACGAACGGCCGTGGTGTCAGGGCACTCACCGTCGTCTCAGCCATAATGCTGTTGCTAGTGCTATCTCACTCGAAATCAATTCACAGAACTAATAGTGCATGAATTGATGTTTGAGGATTTATTATTATTGTATGGGGCAAAAAAAAAATTGGTTTGCATATTAAATAGCAAGAAAGCGTTGCAACTTGGAATAATACCTGTTAAATCATTTTCATCGTGTCATTCTATCACAAATACTCCTATCATAATGTGCCCTTTCACTCTTTCAGTTAGTCAGTAGTCACTATTCTCCTTTCTCAGTTCGTTTTTTTTTAGGTATTATTATATTATATTATATATTTTTTTTGAAAAAAAAAATGATTATATTATTATATTATATACTTCATTTCAGTACCTTTTTTGTTGCGTTGGGCCCAGGGTAAGTTTATTTTGTGCAAAACCAGTGAACTGTTAAGGCCCGTTTATGTTAAACCTTGCTTCTGTGACAAAAAACAGTGAACCGAAGGAATCTATTTGACCAAAAATAAAAATAATAATTAGGGAGCGTTTGTTTGTTTATGAAAACATTCTCCAGAATGTAAACTTGATAACGTAAGGTTCTCATATTTCAAGAATTAAAAAAAAAAAATTTCGAACATTATTTATTCTAGAAGGTGTGTAAGTTATTTTCTCTTAGAAATATACTAGTTATTTTGTATTTAACTTATAATTGTCACCTTTTTTATTTAATTTTGATTTTTATTTTTGAAATTATAAAATTATTGCTATTGATGTTAATTTATATCAAATACATTCTTATAAAATATTCGAAAATACACATTTCTAGATAATATATACATTACTTAAAATAATATGTTTGAAAATATTTTTTATTCCTTAAAACAAATATCCCCAGAGCCAATGTTATATATGTAATTAATTGTTTTTTTTGCTTAACTTATACTATTGTATTACATTGTTTTCCTGCTACTTATCTTTTACTTTTTTTTTTACGGATTAAATTATTAAAAAATAAATAATATTATATATAATAAAACTATTTTAATAATTATTACATGTAACATGTATAATAAATCATTTAAAATATTATTAAAAATTTCTTTAAAAGATTCTCAGAAATAAAAACTAAAAATTAAACAATATTTGAGATATCTACAAATAAATATTACATAAAATATATTCCTAAAAATAAAATAAAATAAAAATATTTTTAATCCTTAAAACAAACTCCCTGTATATATTATAAACCGGATGCAGTATTTAATAGACCTAACAATAAAAATGTTTCTTGTTGGTTCTGTTTTGAGTTAACATCGAAAATAAAAGACAAAAATCAAAAGTGCTCCGTTCCTTGAAAAAAATAAATAAATAAATTCAGAAGTCTAGTAAAAGTTCAGCTTAAAGGAATGTTCCTATAACATAAAATTTGTCCAATCAATTGGGTTTGTTCATATGGAGCGTGCTTAGTTTTTTTACCGTGAAATTAAGAATTCATGTTGCATCTCTTTAAATTTAACTCTAATTGCTAAGCAATATGAAAAAATTACTATAAATATTAGTTGAAGTTGGTGATTTTCTTTGGCTTTAAACGGTGAATACCTACCTCTTAAATAAACTTTTTATCTATAAAAAAAAAAAATGTCCTTGCAGAATTGAACTGTGTATAATACTGTCTCAGTTTTTAAATATGAATTTTACTAATCACTATCTTTATAGGAATTAGGATAATAGATAAACAATAGGTAAAAAAAATTTTATTAAAAGTTGTAGCATTAAGTGTATTTTCATTTTGAATTTTAATTAAAAAAAATTATTTTTGGTTTGCTTATCTATTGCAATGGTTAACAAATCCCTTTAAATATAATTAAGCATTTCACCACATATTTATGCATACAAACAAAAGTGGTTGATAAAATTGATTTTAGTTGTTTTGATTGCACTATTTCAATTCTACCCCTAGTAAAAGTCAAACAATAATATTTTTATTAATGATATTATTTTAAAATTATTAAAAAATTAAGGGTGTAATTAGAAAAAGATAATAAATGTTTTTACTGTTTTGTGGAATTACTTATATTTTAAAACACAATTTTTTTAGGGACTTATATTTAAAAACAAAAATAATATTTCTTTCCATTTTATTTAATTGTTCATATAAGAATAAAACACATATTAAAAATACCCTGATCATTCTTATTTTCAATAAAATAATTTTAAACATTCTATGTTACCTTTTATTATAATATATATTATCTATCCTCATTACTCTTATTTCATTAGTCTAATTAGTCTAAGAGTGCAACATTAATTACTGTTTGAATTAAATATATGAGTTAAATTATGAATGGTATACTTCATTCATTTTTATTTATTTGTCTTTTTGAGAATAAATTACGTATACTAAGAAATAAAATCATTATTTTAGTTTTTCATCAAAATATTTTTTTAATTTTCTGTTATAACCTTTATCTCTTATTATTTTATTTGTTAGATAGTGAAGCATTAATTATCACTCCAATTAAATATAGAGGTATAATTAATAAATGTAAAATTAATACTTCATTAAAAATGTAAGTTGATAGATAAATATAAACAAATTTTTTTCTCTCTAAAGTGATAAATAAAAAGAAGCGAATAAAGTAATTAATATTATCTTAAAACTATAAATTGATAGATAATTAAGATATAGTTTTTTTTTCTCTCTAAATTGACAAATAAAAAAAACAAAGAGAGAGTACTACCTCCGAACTAAAGTATAAGAAAAAAAAATCTTCTATGTCTCTGATATAAAGTATAAACAAATTTTAATTATTTTTCCTTGTTAATTTTATTATTCTTAACGTGCCATTTATTTAATATTATCATTTCTATTTTGTAAAAAATATAATAAAGAACATTTTAGTAATTTAAATTTATCTTTTACATAAAATTAAGAATATTAAATAACCTAATTAATTTTTTTAATATGTGTAAATTAATTAATTTTTGTTTATATATGAATCTGGAGATAAGTAACATTTATAACTAAGGGGGCGTTTGGTATCAAGAGCGGTTTTTCATTTAAACCTTAAAAGGTGAGTATTACTTACTCGGAAAAACACTTATTCAAAAAATTAGCTAAAACCTACTCTAATACCAAATACCCCTAAAGGTCTGTAAAATAGTACTAAATTGGGATTGTTATCTTATTGGCAAATGATATTTAGTGTCCTAAGGACACTATTTAAATAGCCAAATGTAGTAAAAATGTATTGGAATGTGTAATTTTTTTGTATTCCCGAGAAATGAAATAATGTGCACTTATAATTATTTTTCTACTTCTAATAACCTTAATTAGTGCTCTAAGAACACTATATATCAAAACTTATCATATTTTACTTTCATATTGGTAACATGGTGAAAAACTTGTTAATGAGTTCAAGTTTGCTTGTCTCATCATGCTGGGTCAATAGTTTTTTTATTAAAATGCTAGGTCAATAATTTATTGATATTGTGCTTTGAATTAAACTACTAGTCACACACTAGGTAACAAAGATATTGGACTTCATGTGAAAATTTAAAGAAACAATAAATTATCTAGATCATGATATTTTTTAGGTGGTTTTTGATAGATGATCATAATAGAATAGAATAAAAAATAATGGAATGAGATGGAATATAACAGAATTTATACGTTATTTGTTAACCATAGAATAAAACCATATATTCTATTTTACATTTATTATTGATTAAAATATAAAAAAAATATCGTGTATAATATATATATAACTTTAGTTTACTTGATACAACATATAAAATTAAATAAAAAATAAAATAGTACATTTTTAAAAAAAAATTATGAGCATAATTAAATAATAGTTTTAAAATTTATTAATTTTAATATTAATATTTATGAAAATATTTTTAAACTATTAAATACAAAATTCTTACAAGAAATATAATATACTTTTAAGAGTAATTATTAAATATAATTTATGTTTAATATACTTTTATTATATAATTTTTTTAAAAAAATTCAAAAATATTTTTTGGTCATAAAAAATAACTTTAAGGAATTTAAATATATATTATTTTGTTAGTATAAATAATAATAATTATTTTGTGTTCTGTTATGTTCTCTTTCATTCCACTATTTTCAATGGAACAAAAAGTGTTCCGTTTATGTGCCTTGACTAATATGCCAAACATAGATCAATACTCAATATCATGTTCTGTTTAAACATGTCTGTCAAACGCTACCTTATATTTCTTTCTTTGGATTATTATTATATTTTTCTACAAAATTCTCTTACTAAAAATTCTCCTAATATTTTTGTGCTAGTCATGTAGTCCAGTTGGTGAGCACATGAGAACATGCATATTTGAGTATCCTGGTTCAATCTCCGGTTAATGTACTTTCTTATGAAAAAAAATAGATTAAAAGGAAGATACTCCTTCCGTTTCAAAATATAAGCACATAGAGCAAAATATTCATGTTTCATCTTATAAGCATCTACATAAAACCTAAGGTGCATTTATTAATTTTTTCTAACTTTATCCTTATTTATTAAAATAACTTACTACTAATATTGTTAATTACTCCCTCCGTTCCTTTTTATCTATCCTCTCCTCCGTTCCTTTTTATCTGTCCTCTAACATAAAATCACACAGATTAAGAAAATTAATTAATATTCTTGAATCATAACGTTTTAACACCTATTTTCCTAGTTTACCCTTGTACTATTTTCTAAATTAATTTTGAATTATTTTGATTTACATAATAATGTAAGAATTAGTGGTTATTAGCATTAATTATGATGGTCATTCACGGAGAGTAATTGTTTGTTGAATTTTTAAAATTTGTAGAAGTTAATTAAGCATTTCAAGTGCAAGGGTATAATAGGAAAAAAAATGTGCTATTGAAATTCTAAAGGAACAGATAAAAAAGAACAATTTTTTTTAGAATAAGGACAAATAAAAAGGAATGGAAGGAGTAGTTTCAAGATAGTACATTATATTTAATTAAAGATAAAATTGTAATAGAGTATTATTTTTTAAAAAATTGAAATAATAACTATCTTTCTTAGATTATACTATAAAACGTAATTAGGTTCCCATATTTTGAAATGAAAAAAATTATAGTTAATGTCTTGAAAACATAAGGAATGTAATAATTAATTATTTCTTCATTTAAAATATAAGAGAACTTATAAGAAAAGGTTCTAAAAGATATTGAATCATTCTTTTCTTTTTTGATATATATATTTGCTTCTCTCACTCTTTATCTCCTATTTTCTCACTCTATCTCTCTTATTCAAAATTTTGAATTGAACCCGCACCACAACATCACGATATAATGACACAATTTCAGCAGCCTTTAAAATTGTATTAGCAACTAACCTACATAACTATATTTTATTTATATTTAACGCAACAAAATTGTAATCACAATTCTACTGCAACCTATAGAATTTAAAAACATGCTCCTAATACAAAATATCATTTCTTGTAAGAGAAGTTACTTTCTCCCTCACAAGTTCCTCATGTTGATATTTAATTGGTGAATGATCCCAAACACAATACATTCCTCAAAAGGTTGGTAGCTAGACCCCAATTTAAAATTATTTAAACGTAACCTACAAAGTCATCACACAAAATGAATGGAAAATTTTAACAACTAAAACCTCACCTAGCTCACTCTCTTAATAAATAAAACTAAAAAATTAACCCACTAGAAACATCGCTATGAAATTACAAGTATAAAACCAGTCCAAAATTAAAACCCTTCTACAATCTCATGAATTATTAACCAAAAAGAAAGACACACAACATGAAGAGATTCGAGATTTTAAACTTAATAACAATAACTTTGACATTACTTGCAATGGTGCCAAAATCAAAGAGTCAAATAGGGCAATCAATAAATTCTGCGACACCACGTCCACTTTGTGCATCTCAATTTGCACTAGTAAACTACGCGTGTTCAAGGCTTCCATTCACTCCGGGGCCCCCACCTACACCGCCTTCTTCTCCATCCCCTGACGATGAAGGAGGGGACCACAAGAGGAGCCACCATAGGCATGGACATCGACACGGACACAAACACAGGCACCGCCAAACCGTCGACGAGGAAAATTGTTGCCGGTGGGCTAAGGAAGTAGACAATGAATGTGTTTGTGAGCTTCTTGTTCGCTTGCCTCCCTTCCTTGTTAAGCCTGTTCATCAGTATACCCTTAACATTGGAGATTCATGCGATGTCACTTACTCTTGTGGTGGGCCCATATGAGAATAAATAATATTAATAATTCTTCACGAAATTGTTCTTTCTATGTAGAAAATTATCACATCAATCTTGTGTTTGGGTTAATGTTGTGATTGTGGTTTCTAGTTGGTAGTGTTGTTATTTTGCTTGTGTTTACTCTCATTGGTTGAGGTGTTAGAGGTTTGAAATAATTAATTGGTTAATTATTATTACTTGTATGATTAGATTTGTTGCGTAACTAAATTTATATTTGATAATTACGAATAGAATAAGAACTATTTTCTCGACTTTTATCTTTATTTACCGACTACCAAGTGCTGGATCTCTTGGGATTTTCTCTGATTGGAATGCCTAGGTACTAGAAAGGCCGATAACCTATCTTACACCACAAAATTCGACTAGCACTAATAAGAAAATGGTTGTTTACATTGATACCAATTAAGCTACTCTTGTGAAAGTTGACCTTGAGGACAGAGACTAGTTCGACACTTCTGATAAACGCTTTCAATGTGTAAATGTTTTGAATATTTGACTCTCCCATAAAGACAATGTCGCCTGCATATTAAAGAAGGGAGACTTCCACCTGTTCTTCACCCACCAAGAAAGGTTGAAAGATGCCTAAAAACAAAGCATTTTGCATAATTCCCTTTAAACCTCCGACTGCAATTAGGAATAGAAAAGGCGCCAACAAATCGCCTTGCTTGAGACCTTTCGACAAATGGACTAAACCTGTTGGACTCCCATTGACTAGAACTGAAATAGAACCTGAGAAGTCACAGCTACGCGTCCATTTCCTCCACAAAAGATCAAACCCCATCCGCTCCATCATATAATACTAAAAATATCCAACTTACTAAATCCTAAGCCTTTTCAAAATCAGCGTTGAATGTCAAACACTTCTTCTTGGATCTTTTTGTTGCATCAACTACCTCGTTGAGGGCTACTATACGGTCTAGAATATTTCTGTCCACTAAAACATTCATCAAATGCCAACTCATCAATATAAAACATTAAAATCCAGGGTTAATTTTGCAATATTTAAGTCAATATTTTCCAAATTCCATACTTGGATTACATCTTGCCGAAGAACTAGCCCAAAATGAAGATGCCCCCCAAGATATTCAAACTAGACAACTGTGTAATGACTCCTCATCATGATCTGTCTGCTCCTTTTGCTTATGCAAAAAATGTGTTCTTTTTCTTGGTCAAAGTGAAAAAAAAAAGAAAAAAAAAAGGAAGTTATATACAACGTACAACATAAAGTTAATTCAACATTTATTTAATTTTCTTCTTAGTACATCCAGACAGCATTTTAATTTACAACTTTTTTTTGACTTTTCTAAAATGTGCAATGAATTAAACTGACTACTTTTGGCCTTTACTAATCTTACTATTAGATTATCATAAATATACTAAGCCAGATGAGACGTTTAATATATGAGTTTAACTTAATTTTGGGGAATAATGTTATCTATACGTACTTTTTTTTTTATAATTAAAAAGCTTAGTTAAGTGGTGGTAAGCCTATCCCGTTCCAAGTCGGGCACATTATAATCTAAAGAGAAGAGTTATAGTAAAATTTACAGATCGCTTATCAATAAAAAATAAATTTAACGGAATAAAATGTTGAACCCTCAAACCTGACAAATTAAACAAGAGTTCAAAGCGTGAACTACTCGGACCAACCCTAATTGACTATCTAAACATATATTATGTTAATTTTATTTTATATATATTAAAGACAGAAGTTTGTATGAAATAAATCTAGAACAATTGGGAATCCCACGTTAGGATTAATAATATGAAGAAATAAACAAGCTGGAATTTGAAACTATACCAAGGACAAATAAAAATTCAGTATATTATCTCTTGCCCGATGCATTTAATATTGAGATAATTACACAATTTTTTAAAAAATTTATATGTAATAAAATTTTAAATTTCAGAAGATAAGTGCAAAGAATTTTAAATTTTAAAAAAAATTATGTATATTTAAAAATAAAGAGGATAATAAATATAATAAACGTAAAGTCGTAACCCGTAAGAGTAATTAGTGTAATTATCTCTCCAATTTTCTATATCTATATATATGACTACAAATATATATATATATATAATAAATATATATATATATATATATAAATCATTAAATATATTGTTTTATTGATTTGTAAGTATATAAAAAATTAAAATTTATGAAAAAAATTATATTTTTTTTATATATATGACCGGAAGTAATATTTAAGAAAAATACAATAATGAAGAGCGGCAGGTGCTTTTGATCATGGATCCTCTTTGCCAAAAGTTTCTCCTGCTGCGCTTGGAAATGGATTACACTTTAATTTCCATAATAACATCGTTAATTATACCCAGAATCAAATGTAATAATTAATAATATATTGCATGCATAAGAATGACCGCTGGTCTTGTCTTTCTTCTTTTGAATTGGTCGGTTGGTGCTTTTATGGTATTAATTCCGATGTAAATAAAATGGATTAAATTAAATAAAGAAGCTTTTTTTAAAAGTCAAATCAATTAAAATAGAGTATAGGAAATACTCAAAATTGGATACAAAAATTATTAAAAAAAAAATGGAACCTACCGGAAAAGATGCAGTATAAGCACCCCAAATTAAAACAAATAAATTTAATATGATCGCAGAAAGCCATCATAACACAGATTCTCAACAGCCACCTATATAAACCCACACAAATTAAAATATGAAAACACAAGTGTGTAGTACCTAAAATAACAGAAAACACATCACACAAAAACACTGCCAACTTCCAAAACATGACAACAGCCTGAGTCACCTAGCTGCTCTGCCACAGGCCCAAATAAGAAGCAACACACTCATACCAATTAATAGATAATTTATCAGCAATGACTATGAGTTTTTCTCACTGTACATATCTTGAAAGAGCATTTATTATGGATAAAAGATTTATAAGAGAATTTAATACTATTACTTAAAAAATCTAGCTATCTATTAACTTGTGTCGAGATTTTTTTTTCCTTATTTGTTGACTTATTTATTACCTTAATGAGCATTCATAGTACTATAGTAGACGTTGCTACTGTATCAAAAAAAACGTAACGTTGCTACAAATTAAAGCACTTGCGGTTACAACTGACAACAGTGAAAAGCTGTAGTGGTTGGTTCATATGAATTCTTATTCTTAAATCCACTTTGCTTTGCATCCCAGGCGCAACTTTTGTTTTTCTTTACCTGGACACATCATGTCTAGTACCAAAATGTGCCATGTTTGTGATCATAAAAAAGAAAAGCTAAGTGTCATGTTTAAAGGGTATTGCTTTGACCAAATAGCCAAACATTAATCCTTTTAATGTGAAGAGATTGATTATTGAAGTGAGTATAGGTTTTTTTTCATAAATTATAGTACTTAGTTGAGTATATGGATTGGGATTCGCGAGAGCAATGTGGATTTGGACTAAAAAAAATAAATTCTTATAATTTGTGGGTTTTTACAGACCAACCTGTTTAACCATGGACTAAGTAGGTAAAATTCGCGGTTCTAGTGAACATCCTTTTACCCACATAAATTAAAAAATTATATAAATTATTGTAATTAAAAATAAATTTGAAATTCAAATTGATCTAGCTAGGTCCACACAATCACAACTCACACACATGTCATCTTGGACAAAAAGAAAAACACATTTTACCATAGAAATATTTTATCTCTTTTATTAATATAATTAAAAAAAATATATGCATTTATGAAATCTTAAAAAAAAGTTAGATGGGCCCTGCAGACTACCAGCGAACTTGCGGAACATATACGGCAGGCTTAAAAATTACTCATTCATTTATAACGCAAATTTTAGCGGATGATGCGAGATGGATCATCTGCATACCCAACTCTAATTGTGTTAGTTGATTAAGGGATACCTGTTTAAAACCCCTTAAACAAAATTTTGGATTCAAAGTATTGTTAAAGGTAAAAGAAATAAAAGACTAATTAATTCCATTGATGTGAATGTTCTGATTGTGAACATAATTTATTAAAATAGTGATAGAGATATGCAACTTAACAAAAACAAATGAAAGCACAGTTAGTTTTTTTTTTTTCCATCGGAAAAATAAAGCACAGTTAGTTTAACAATAATGATATGGGTACACAATTATTATCGTATATAACTTGTGTACAATTCACTTAATATTAATCAAATTAAATATTTTATTCTATTTTTTAATTTTTTTACATTAAAAAAATAACTAAACATAAAAATAAATAAGTTATATATGAATAGTAGATTATACAAAACTTTTCTTCAGGTTAAATGTGTGAATCTTAGCTCGAATGTTTTATATATTCAATATATTTTTGTTTAAGGTGGCCGCTTCTCTAATAAGATGGCAAAACCTAAGGGAATAATCGATTATATGGTTTACTTTGGTCACTCTAATTATGCATAAATTTAGTTATTTTTAAAGATTAACAAGCTGGTGCACTATAATATTGAATTTTAATAAATTGGTTAAATATTGTAATATTTTAATATTTTTAAATTGTTAAAAAAATATTGTTAAATTATTGAAAATGTTGCACTCATATATTTGTAATATTTTTTTTACAAATATATTATAAAGACCATATTATTAAAAGGTTATAGCAACATTTAAAAAATATTTTTAAAATTTTAAAAAATATTTCCCTTTTGTAATTGTAATATGTAACGCACTTAACTCTCCTATGGTAAATATTTAAAAAAAAATACAAAAGACTTGTATTAATTTTTGAACATTTAAACACATGAAAAATATAAGATAGAAAAATTTAATTTATAAAATATACCTTAAGATAATTTAAATATAAATATCTAAAATACATAACTTACGTATAGAAATACTCTTAAAATACATTATTGTTGGGGTTTGATGATAGAAAGGGAGAAAACTCTTGAGAGTGGACGATATGAGAATCCAACATGGTGGTGGAAGATGGAATGGGGAAGAAGGGTAAAAGAGAAAATAAAAAAAGAAAAAGAAAAGATGGAAGAGGTGAACTATGGTGGCTGGATATATGGAGGGGAGAAGAGTGGATACTGGAAAAAGTTATCGTTTATTTTTTTTATTAATTATTAAATTCTGCTATGAATAATAAATTGTTCAATTATTTTCACTAGTACTCTTAGGATATTTTTTAAAAAGTCAAATGTGATAAAAATTAAAATAGTAGGGAGAAATATAATTTTTTTTGTATTTTTTAAAGACGAAACAATGTGTACTTGTGATTACTTTTTTTTAATTGCATTAACAAATAATTAAAAACATTGTTTGACTAGACCTTTTAAATAAATTTTTCAATGTTTTGATTCATGTCTTTACCAAAATTCACTATCTGAAGCACATAATGTTTATCAAAATAGAGGACATTTCAGAAAATTTTTTCAAAAATATAAATACTTTATATTTTTTTATAGACGAAAATACATTTATAAAAATTCGAACCAAAAAATTACTACGTAAAATTTTACTTTTGGACTATCAAATCAACATGTTGCACTTTATACTAATTTGTCAAAATTGAAGATTACATGATAAACTCACTATATTGCATTCCAGGTCAATTTTTGGTCACTTTAGGTGCTCAGAAACTTATGGAGTATACTTAAATGTAACCTAGATTGTATATATACATAGTTGAGAGGATGTTTTCCTCCTTGTTATTTCTTCCTTTTTAGGTATTTTGTTGAGTCATTTGAGCACTTTTTTACTCTGTATTTTATCAATATACTTTTTTGGTTATAAAAAAATGTTTATGTATACAATATAACTATACAAATTAAATATTTATTTATATATTTTTAAATTTATTTTTCTAGCTACAAGTATTTTTTCCCGGAAGTAATCTTATTCAAGCAGTAATATCTACATCATAGTAGAGTTAGGTCTTCTAACAATAATTTTTTCCATCCATAAGAACCCAAATATAAGGTCACTTATTTAAAGAAAATAAATATATACTACGTAAACCAACAATGCTATTTTTAATTCTAATATGTATGTGAGTGTGTTTATGGATATTCTGAACTAGTTTATATGATCCAAAGTGATTCCAAACAAAATTAAAATTCGCATGATTAATTTCAAGTTTATTTATTTAACGAGTTTAATTTTAACTCAAATTAAACAAATTATTTGGTTTGTAAAATGTTTATTAACGGGTTGAATTTCAAACTAATATAATTATGAATCGGATAAAACTATAAAAAGGTAGAGGAAATGTATAATGACGGTAATTTGGAAAAGGAAGTCAGAGAGAAAAAAACAATTAAGAAGAAATGTAAGGAAGATCAGTTTAAGAATAGAGATTGTAAATAAAGTTACTCGAAAATAATGATATTCTTACACTAGTTCAGGTGGTGCAAAGAGAAATGCAAAAGGACAAAGAAAGAAGACAATGAAAAGTGAATGGAAATGTAATAAAAAAAATTGGAATTTGTTCAAATAAAAAAAGGAAAAACCCTGTTTTTGTTTTTTTTTTAAAAAAAGTAAAACTTGGGGAAGAATGGAAACATAAGACTACTATAAAAGAAAAAACTAGGAAAGTAAAAGTGGCGTGAGCATATAACAGTTAAAAATGCCATAATTATCAGGTTGAAATTGACATCATTTAACCTGGGAATTACACCATCTATTTTTTTAAATGACATTATCTAAATGTTAAAAAAATATCTCGATGAGTCCATCCTAAAAAAATGATGGTATAATTCTTAGATTAATTGATGCAAATCCATGCATCTATTATCTCTTACCAAAAACAGAAAATGCCATAACTCTTACACTACATTTTGGCATGTTGCATGGGTACAAGATGTCACTCCATGCCCAAAAACAACATTTGCATTGTTCATAAACCTTGCAACTATCATGGCACTTGGCTGCGCCACTAGCTTATTCCACATAACATTTTTTTCTTCTCCACGCTCCCAAAACACGCGCGTGGCACAAACGCGGTGTATTTTCCATCTCTTCTCTCTTCTTAGCATGTGAATCCTTCCAAGTTGTTTACATGCCAATTCGCACGTATTCCTCTTCACTTTACTAACTGCTTCATTTAGCATCTTCAATCTAGTTTCATCACTCCAAAACGGTTCGTTTCGAAAATACAAGTCAAATTCGGGCACACCAATGGCTTTCCTTATCCCATGAGAATAATCTCCGTTCGGATTGAAAAATGGCCTCAATTCATCCACCATTCCGTTAAGAATCATGTTATCAACTCTTTGTTTGACATAGGAATAAAGAACAGGCATTGACACGTCAACCCAAAGGCAACAAAAGTCATACCTGAGTGAGGAAATAACTTGCATTATACGTTGAAACTATAAAAAATATTAAATATATTTCTTATATATTCTAAAAATATATGATGAAAAAATTTGAAATAACTTATGTACCTTAGCCCCAACTTATCGACCAATGCCTCAATGTAGGAATTCGAGCCTCCCACTATAATTGGGAGGCATTCACGTTCAGTTATTGATTCGATTGTGGTTGATGCCACGTTGCAGAAATCTGAGGCAGTGAACTCCGTGTTAGGATCTTGTGTCCCTAGCAAATGGTGCGGGATCCCCTTTTGCTCTTCTTTGGAAATTTTATTTGTAGTTACATCAAGACCTTCGTAAACTTGAATTTTGTCCGAATTGATTATTTCTGATGGAAAACACGAGGCTAGGTCGATCGATAACCTTGATTTCCCGGTTCCGGTGGCTCCCATTACCACCACTACCTTATGTTTTTGCCTCATGGTAAGTTTTTGGCCACTTGAGGGAACGTTTTTCAGAGGCTGTATAGGCCTAATCACCATTGAAATTGTCATGGTGATTAATGAATAATAGACCCAATTAAGTAAAAAAAAAAAAGACAGTCTAATCAAATGGGCAAGAATATCAACTAAGAGTAAGAATTGGGATAAATGAGATCAAGAAGAGAGAACTTTGGTTGTGAATTCAATATCACTTATGTTCAAATTAAAGCTTCTCAAAAGAAGGAACTTTAATTTTGGCAGTGTGCTATTGAGATTGAAACTTGAAAGTAATGGTTGTTGAGTATTTATAGTAAAGGCAAACCGAAAGGGATACCAAAATTCAAAAGTCTAAACTATATGTCACTTTCTGCCTCAATTCGTTCAAGATTATAAAGTACTAGGAATTATTTTCAGTCAAGAAGAAAATATACTTGTGGTCATAACAAATATTCTCAAAGTTCTAAATTAGATCTTAGTATTGTTGCTTTGTTGGGGCCTTTGGTATATATTTAAACCTTGAAATGAATATTATTGTAACCAAATAGCAAGTTAGCGTAAATCACATTATGATACACATGCAATAAGTTGCTATATGTCAGTTTCAAAAAAAAAAATTATTTATTTACATTAAGTTCCTAAATTCAATTAACGTTGTTACCAAAAAAAATTCAATTAATGTTATGCGTAACTGCAGATGCGCAATTTATTTTTATTTTTTTTTCCTTTTTTCTTGTTGATACATACATGGTACTGATAATCACGAAAATCATGTTCCAGTACTTGAATAAAAACTGGCAAGTTATGATTAGCTACCTTTTATTTAAATAATGTAAATAAATAATTAAAAGGATAGTTTTTTTTTTTAAATTCAGTTTTAAATCTGATTTAGATAAATAATATTAGTAATTTGAACACAAGTTGTTGTAATTGTTTTCTACATATTTTATTTTGATTAAATTTGATTCTTATATTTAATTCATAAAATAGATCATATTTTAAATCAGTTGTACTTGCAACTCTACATAATTGTTTATTAATATATTACACCAATGACAATTAGTTTTAATTGTTATTATTATTTAACACAAATATTATACCGATTAAGTGCAAAACGTACGGGGAAATTAATTGAATTGACTAGTAAGGATGCACTTTGATGCATTTGCCTTTTGATTAGATCATATTTTAGACAAGTAAAAAAGATGGTTTCTATGCAGGAATTTTTATGAATTGCTACAAACCGTTATCACCAAAGTGAGATCGCTTATAACGATTTTTGGAAATTTTTATTTTTTTGAAGAATGCATTTAATTTTCTTATGTAATTGCTTGTCCAAAGGGGATGGTTATATATTTGAATTAAAAGTTGAAAGTGGATGGAGTTATTGGAGAATACACTAGATTGAGAAATTTGTCCCCCAAAGGAGACAAGTTTCTGAGTTCAGTGTATGCTCATGAATTAACCCATCAGAGGTATTTACTTTGGTAGTGACTTTGGTTTGTGCATTCTGCCCAAAGGGAAATGTGATATTTTATTGGCCTCGGTGTGATAGCTTGTTTATTTGCTAAGCTATAACTTGTCTTATATTTAATGTATCTCTATTTTGCCTTGACAGTGAATTTCTCTATGAACAATTGTTCGGCATCTATTGAGATCTTGAATGGATCAAACTAAGGAAAATGGAAGCAAGATCTAGAATTCTCTTTCGGAATTGTTGATCTTTATTTGGCACTGCGTGAGGACAAGTCCGTGATCAATGCATGGAGCATGCTTGAGCAAAAGGAAATTTTGGTTAAGTGGGAGAGGTCTGATAGGTTGAGCAAAAGAGGACTGTCTCTGAACATCTTTTAAGTGGTCTTCCAGAAATAGGGACAGCCAAGGAGTTCCTCACCACTTTAGGAGAGAGGTATCGAATATCTGAAAAATGCGAAATCTGAGTATCTGATGAAACAATTAACTGACATGAGGTATGACAATGTCAGGGGTGTACGAGAATTCGTTATGAAGATGGTTCACATCCAGACCAGGTTAAAATCCCATGAAATTGACCAAAATGAAAAATGGTGTAGCCGAAAGGCATGATAGGACACTAAAAGATATGATGAGAAGCATGATGAGTAGATGTAAGTTGCTAGAATATCTGTGGGGTGAAGCCTTGAAAATAGCCCTTTACATTCTAAATAGAGTTCCTAGTAAATCCGTTCCCAAAACTCCTTTGAACTCTAGACAGGAAGAAAACATAGCCTGAACCATTTTCGAGTCTAGGGTTGCCCAATTGAAGTAAAAATTTATAATCCCTTGTAGAAAAAGACAAACCCAAAGACGAGTCGTTGCTTTTTCATTGGATATCCGGAACACGCTAAAGGATATAGATTCTTTTGTTCTAGTGAGGAGAGGAAAATAATTGACTCCATGAATACAAATCCTAGTGTTACAATTGATGATATTGATGTCCCGTTGCCTGAGACTGTTGTTTTGCCACTACCTGCTCCTGTTGTTAGCATGCCGATAGTTGTTCCAATTGAGACTAAGGTTCATTCTGAGGTTCAGATTGTCCCTATTCAGAATGAAAATTGTTATGAGGACATGGTTATTCCTCAGGAAAATGAGGTGATTGATCCTCTTGTCGTGGTGGAAATTCTGCAATCTATTCAGCCAAGAAGGTCAACTATATACTTGTATGTGTTTATGTATATCAAATGTAAAATTGTTGGAACCCAGTGCTGTTGTAACTGTCATGCCTGTAAACAACACTATATAGGAGTTTGAGGCATAATTGTATCTTTTAAAGTTCAGTGTAGTTGGGATCACTATATCGGTGGTTGACATCGCTTTTGGAGCTGAGGTATGATGGTTTTGAAAGTCATATAATTTTTTTGGCCTTTAGGCATTTGAAAGAAATTGAGGACTGACGTAGAAAATGACAGTGGTCGTTTGATCATATTGGCATGTCATTTCCTCACTAACTACACTCTACATTGATGATTAGTCGATAGAGTCAGTGATGTTTGTAACCATGGAAGGTATTGCATCAATAAAAGGTGCAATTTTCGCTATGATTCGATATTGCATGCCTTTTGTTAGATGGAGTCTTAATTAGGTGGAGTCTTGGGATCATATGTTGGTGGCCATAATTTGTATAACTCGAGATTCACTTTCGAAAATTTTTGTTTAGGTTAGTCATGAACTACACAATTGATTTTGCCCAAGTGGAAGAATGTTGATTTATCTCATATGGTTGCAATCAATTGTATTTTATTTGTTAAAAACTGGTTAGTATTATGATCCACCAAATGACACTGAGCCACTAATATGTGTAACCAATTGAATGGGCTTTGGACACTTAGTTCAGATCGATGTGGGAGAAAGTGTGGGCCAAAACCACTAGGCCCGTGATAGGTGGTGCCTGGGATTTTATAAATAAGTGAGGTTAAATCCTCTTTATCGTCACTGGCAAATTACTCTCTAGGTTTGTCTCAATTGAAAACCTAAATACATAGAAAGTGTGAATAGGCAAAGGAAGAATTCGTATTTTAACTCTACATGCGAGCTAATTCCAAATCGTGATGCCTTTAACGTGTAAGTTTTTAATAATTTTTTCGGTATTCTAATTCCATATAATTCATCTTCATTTATTTAATTATTGCCTTCAATATATTCTGATAAATATACTCATTGTATATTTAGTTTCATGTAAAAATAAGTTAAATGTGATACAATTTAAATAATTTAAAATCTATTCATATATAGTTGTATTAAGATTATATATAAAAATGTTTTTAGTCCCGTAAGACTTGACAGGGTCGTCACTGCAATGTCAAGGGGTCGATCTTCGGTAAACGCACAACCCCATCCCCCTTCCTCCTCTAGTGGGCAGGCAAGACCCGCTCTTATAAACAAAAAAAAAATTACATATTTATTTCATCTAGATATAAAATAAAAAAATTAAATAAACAACTATTATTTATTATTTATCATATACAATTTACAACCAATTACATTCAAAATAGTATGTCTCATTTATATAGTTCAGTTTGTGAACACACGAAAATATGTGAGTGAAAAAAAATATTTTTTTATTATATAGATTATAGTTGTAATTGATGAACAGTAATTACATTGTTCATGAATTCAGTACTAAAATATAAAGCTATATATGGATATGCTAAGAAAGTTAGTTGTTGAAGATGATGGTGTTTCTAAAACATAAACAGTGAATAAATTAAAAGAGTAGGGACAAGGTCCTTCTTTCTTTAGTCGGTAGATAGATATATATGTAGATATAAAGCGTCAAATTATGCAAAGAATATAATATATAACACTATCTATGATAAGATCTTGTTATTCCCTTCTTTTAATTTTTTTGTCTTTTATTTTTGTCTCTTATTATATATATATACTCTTAGAAGTTTCTGCTTGGTAGCATGACTATAGCATCTGAGTGATTGGAACAGATTTTCCGCTTATAGTATCTCGCAGGATAGGCTAAAATGTTGTTGTTACTTTATATCAATTTCAGATATCTGAATTAGTGTTCAATACTGGTAGAGGTTGTTGTTGTTCTTACTTTATATCAATTTGAAATATCTGAATTACTTTATGTCTTAAATTTTGTCATTTATTTTTAATTTAAAACATATTTTATAATTAATAAAATTTAAGTGTTAATATATAAATATTATTAAAATCATAAATTAGAAGCAATAATAAATTAAAAGAGTAATAATAATTCTTTCTTTTCTGATGTAATAGAACGGAGGATTTTACTTGTAAAGTGAATTCTTCATTCCAAAATATGGAAGTATAGAAAGTAAAAACATATCATTTTGTGATGGAGGCTATTAATACTTTTTTTAATCTATTTTCACTCTAATTTAAATATTTTAATTTTATTATTATTAGTTAAAAATATATTTTTAAATTTAAAATTAATTAAGAAAGAGTTGTAATAAATAAAGAGAAGTAACAATAATTTTCTTAAATAATACTACAAAAGAATGATTTCCTAACAAGCAATAATGGGGAGCTTTTAATTATAAAATCTACCTAGCTTGCAATATTGCTAAGAGAAATATTATAATCTTCTATTAAATCTTTTTACAAATTCTCATAGTTATTTAATTTTAAAAATTCTTATTTATTATTTTAAAAGTAAATATTTAATAAAAAATAAATAATAATTAACAAAATTAAATGAATAAGAAAATTTATAAAAAAATAAAATAAAATTGTAAACTATTTCAAACAGGTACTCTACAACTAGTCTTTATAATTGGCAAAATTAGAATAGATACTGAGATTAGAACACGTTGTAGCCTGAAGCAACAGAGACGACGAGAAACCGAATCTGTTTGTCTCGAGATCAAACTGCACCAGATTATCTTCCATTTGATGCCCTCCAATCACAACCGCCGTTCTTCTATGGGTCCCACCATCCACAAATCCCAAACACCACACATCCACTCCTTCCTTTTCAATCCTCACCATTGAATTGCCCCCGAAGATTCTCCAAAACACATCCTCGTCGTGCATCACAAGATCAACGGTAGGCACCGCGGGTCCAACTCGCGTCTCGGTGAAGTCTTTTGCAGCGTAGCACACCCCAAAAGGCTCCACTGCTTCCGTAACCGTTAAGTTGAAAGCGGAGGACTCGTTCACAAACTGCTCAACGAAGAGTTTGTAGATGGAAGTTTCCAGAACCGTGTAGGGATCAGCGGTGCTGATCTTGGTCCCACCGAAGCCGTTCTCATCAACGGTTAAAATTGACGCGTTGATGGGAAGAGCATTACCGTTGATTCTAATGAAGGTCAAGTTTACGAAATACTCATCGGACGGTTGTGCGTTGTAGGTGACGACGGTGTCCCCGACCGGGTTCACGATGAGCGGGGTGTAAATAAGGTCAATTTTGGAAGAGGAAAAATAAGGACCGGTCGAGCCGAAAAAAGCCGTGCCAGATCTCGAGACTGAACCGGGCAAGCAGAGAGCAAAACAGCGCGTGGAGGACAACGCATTGCCGATTTGGGCCGGGAGAGAGTAATTGGACCGGCCCAAAGCGATTAGACCGGATACATTGGAGGCTAGGCCTTGAAGCAAGGAAGCTGTTGCGCAAGAGAAGAGGAAATCTGAGAGGCGAACGAGTGAGCCCTGAGTTGACTCGTCCGAGGTGGGAAGAGCGAGCGAGTCGGTGAGTGCGGTGTCGAGAACGGTTTTTCTTATTACGGGATTTTCGGGGAATAGGGCACACGTGTCGTTCGCACAAGCGCTTGCGTGGAAGGAAGAGCAGAGGGGGGAGTTGCAGGGAATGTGGTGGGATGTGGAGGAGGTGTAGGTGGAGTCGCAGAGGAGCCACGTAAAGGAGGAACCGAGGTCGAGGTGTAGCTTGGTGGGTTGGAGTGGGGTTTTTAGATAGAGAGAAAGAGTGTAGAGATGGGTAGAATCGTCTTTTGATATGGGGGCATAAAGGGGTATTTGAATAGTGGGAGAGAAAGAAAGGAAGAGCAAGATGGAAAAGAAGTTGCAGAGAGAGTGGGATGATGATGGAAGAGGCATTTTGTTTGTTTGAAATGGAAGGTGGAAGAGAAGGAAGGAGACAAAGAAATTGAGATGAAGCAGCGGTTGGTGTGGGACCGTTGAGCTCATAATTACAAGGCAATTATGAAACACCAACAGCAACAGTTTCGATAATGTGTGCTGTTTCTAGAGAAATTTGAGCCACACTGTGGAGCAAATAAATCACACTTCGTATATAAGATATTCCAATTTCATGTTATAGTACTATATTATGTTCTGCACACATGAACATAAGGTTTGGTCTGTGTAACAAGTGTCCGTAAGATCAAAACAATAACGACTATCGACTATGTATGTGTTGTTTAAGATTTGAATCTTACTCAATACTCAATAGGGTTATCTTAGGATACTTCTTGAAATGTAATAAATATATTTATTCAATATTTTGACTTTTTATAACAGATATACATTAATTAATTAAATTAGTTTATAACTTTTAAAATAATAAATTTTATCAACTCCTACAAAATACTTAATCCGAAGGGTTGGTTTAGCGGTGTATGACTCCGCTAAGTTCATAGGAGGGACAATCCACGGCAGGAGGTCTCGTGTTCCTGGGAGCTAGTGCCAGTCACGCAGTGCAAACGGTATTAATCTTATCCTAAGGGTAAAAAAATTTGTGGCTATACCAAAAAAAAAACTCCTATAAAACACTTTTACTTTTGTATTCTTAACAAGTGTCTTAAGAGCACTGTTTAATATTTTTCTTTAGATTTTAATAAAATGAAAAAAAAAAAACACATAAACAAGATATTTTTGGATGAAGAGAAAAATGATAACTTTTGATTGTCTCAATTTATCTGTTACAATGTAGCAAAATTTTAAACAAAGAAGTATGTCATGAGGGTGAAACTAGACGATAATTTTTTGCAGGTGTGGACACACATATAGATTAAAATTAATATATTAAAAATTAATTAAAAATTAAAATTTAATTATTGCTTAAGTAAAATATAAGGATATTTTGTAACATCAAATACATTGATAATTAACAGATTTAAGAAAAAAAAATTTATAAGGAAAAAAACTTTGAAGGGGAAATTTCATAGTTCGAAACGTTAGAGTGACATGGGTAAGCATCTTTTTCAAGGAAATAATTCTTGCAGAAATTGAGCTAACAACCTCTTAATGAAGTTTTTTTTTTTTATCGGCCAAACATACATACCCTCACATTACACTACTTTTAAATCTAACTCCTAAATCTCCCCACCGGGGATTGAACCCCTCCCCTCAAGCTCCAAGAGCTTCTCCTTGTGTCATTTGAGCTACAAACTCTTGGCACCTCTTAATGAAGTGAATATCATTGTACACATTTTCAAACGATTGGACCTAACACACTTCCACTAGGTTAAATTCGTTTGGGTAGAAAATTTGTGATTTGATTAAGCTATCGAACAAAAATCTAAGTCAATTAAATATTACTGAATTTGTCAATTTTTATGAAAAGTAAAAAGAGTGAACCACCACCTTAGGCCCTCAATTTGTTTGTGTCAATCACTTTAGTCCTTGATTATATCAAAATTTATTTTTAGTTCCCAACTTTGTGAAATACCATTCATTTTTTAGTCCACTCTAGATTAAAATGACTGTTTTTTTTATAGGTCAATGACTAAATTGACTAATTTTTATACAATCAAAGATTAATATGATCGATCTTATAAAATCAAAAACTGAAGTGAAATTTTAATAAAGTTAAGAATTAAAATGAGGCACTCATACTATCTAGGAAACTAATTTGTGTAATTAATTAAATTAAAATATAAAAAAAGAGAGTTCATAAACACTTTAAAGTAAATAAATGATTCAATAATATCATAACTAATATATAAATAATATCTTTTAGCAATTTCAAAAATAATTCTGATGAAAGAGTTGTCCCAAAAAATAATAAGGGGCCATTCGAAAAAAAATATATACATGCAAATAATTTTTTTCGCAATGCAAGGGTCAAGTCCCTCCAAGGGACTAGCCTCCACCCCTGTCTTCGATCCTCAGCTTTTGGTCTTCATTACCATGCATTAGGTATGTTGCTCAGGTGAGTACCATCATAACCGAAGCTTCCTCTCCTCCTCCCTTAATAGTTTTCCCTTCCACCACCCCTTCGATACTTATCACCATGATGATAAGTAGGGGCCTTGTACCATGACAAGCCGCCTTCCTTTATGTTATATCCATACCTTGTATTCCTATTTCAACCACCTCCTTTTTCCATTCGGTGTGTTTGATAGTTCCCCATACGGTTCCATCCCCATGGATTGTTCTTGGAACTTCTCCATTCATGTTGGTAAGCAGCGTTATCAAGAGCACGATTTTGTTCCAAAGAACCTACCATGTTATTTTCATGGAGGTTAACTTGAGCATCAGGAACCAAAACCGTGATTTTCAGTGGCTCTGTTTTAGCTCCAGCTTCCTCCCATCCACTGCAGATGATTTTTGGTGGTCATGCAACAGCTTCTAGTTCATCTTCCTCCCATCCAGTGGGGATGCTTTTCGATGGTTCTCTAGCAGCTTTAACCTCCCCCAATCCAATGCAAGAAAACGAGGTATTCAGGAGGAGAGAACTGTCGAGAATCACAACCTCCTCATCGTTTTCTCCTAAACTAGAGCATGTTGTGTCTCTTTCCAGTTCAAGAATAAGCCTAGGGTCAACACCTGAATCCCAATCAACGTCGTCGATGTACATGTTGGGATCAGGCAAAGAGATGTCACAGAGAAGACCATTGGTTGATGCCCAAAACCTCGTTTTTGCATTGTCAAATGTCTCTTTACTAGCAGAGTCATCCCATTTCATCACATTCTCATGCAAAAACAAATATTTCTTTGTTTCTACCAACTTTCGCCACAGAATTGAGCCGACCGTACTGCACAACATCCTTTCCCATCTCGCCACAATTGGGCTACAATTGTTGTTTCCAAGTGGTTGGTAAGTCCTAAACTGCAAAATCATAGTTGCAATTGCACTTGTAGATCACAATTTAGATAACTACATATAACGACAGATAAAAAAATGACATAAATAACATTTATAGTAGGAAATGAATGAACATTGATAAGTGCATTTTGAGGCATGTTTTGCAAGCCAATTTATGTACTTATCCCTTCTTAAAAGGAGTTTTTCTAAGTAAAAATCCTCCCTAATCTAATCTTTGGGAGTTCTTGAGCAAAGATAGTTTTTAACAAGGTTTTGTGAGTTGAAGTGATTGTAGGTGTTAAAAGAAAGTCCAAGAAGAGAACCAAAAAGCAAAGCACTTGAAGCAGCAGGGAACGTGGCGCTCAAGCTAGAGTGGCGCTTAAGCGCCACCTAGCGCTCAAGCGAGAAAGCCAACGAGAAGAGGAAACTCTCTGTCATTGTGGCGCTTAAGCCACACATGGCGCTTAAGCGCCAGTCCCTGGGCACACTTACGCAAAACGCACGCATTGATGTTTAGAGTTTATTATTTATCAGTCGTAGCTTAGGTTAGGTTAGGCAGTCTGGAGGCAGAAATTGCGAATTCTAGAGAGAGAAAGAGTGCAAAGAGAGATCTTTTGTACCTTGCATCCATGAATTCCATTGTTTCTCCATTCAAGATGGTAGCTTAGACCCTTATTCTTGGATTTGGACGTAGCTAGCACTGTAATTACTCAACTCTTTTGTTTCTTTCTATATTATTGAATTATTTCTCTTTGTCTGTGTTAATTACTGAGTCTAAAGTCTGATCAATTTTCTTCTCCTTCTTCTAACCTTTTCAATTGAATGAGAATTCGATTTAAAAGGAGGTTCTGATAAAGGATTGTCATAAATCAATAGCCTAGAGATAGGTATTGATTTATGAACCGTTCATTGCGAGGTTTCACTTACTGCGTGATTGAATTCACACCTTTTTGAGAGATTGGAATGTGTATTTTCAGTATCATAGAATCTTACAAAATGAGAGATCTTCTTTAAGTGAAATTTTTACCTTACGGTTTTTTCAATAATATAGAAATTAACAGAGGCGAAGAGATCATTACAATTCAAATCCATGTGTTTATAAAAATCGTTTTAAACTCATTTTACATTACGAGCACTTGTTTTACAATTCAATTCACTTCAAAACTTTTATAAAAACTTCACACAAAGTCTTGTATTGGTACTAAATTGTTCTGCTCACTGAGGACGATAACTTGTTTTTCCACTATACTGAAACGAGTTAGTATTTTAGTTCTCTAAAAAAATGACATAAATAACATTTATAAGAGGAAATGAATGAACATCAATCATCAATCTTCTTTGTTTCAATATATGAATGACGTAGGGAACCATTTCAATAAGTCCTTAAAAGATTTGATCAATAAATACCAAGACCGTTTCATTTCAAAACACGTCAAGAATTAAATCACTGTAAAGCCGTACTTACAAAGATTAACTAAGATAGAAATTAAGTTATCTTTCAGCTATTCAAATTCAATTCAACGACATAACTTGAACGTGTTAAATTCCAATGGATAAGTATCCAAAATCAAAATATTTTCAGTTCAAAATATTACATGATTCCATCATTCATTAATGTTAACACTCGGGATCATCAAACAAATGTACATGCAAACAAGCATAAATATTTCAACCACCTACCAATCTTATTAGCAAAAGAAATTATACCAAATCAGTACCTGAAAAACCTCCCATAATTATTATGGTTTCATCCTTTTGTTTACAAGGATCTGAAACCTAAGCCCTCCATCATAACCCTCCCTACCCTTACCCTTAGAATTACTCCCATGTAAATTGAAAAATCAAGCACCAAGCCTCTTTCAATAAAAGAGGTAGGGTTTTCATAATGTCAGCATCAAACCATAACTAACACAAGAAAACAACAGCACAAGCTTTACCCCACTAGATTATGCCTGCTTCATGAATCACATAATGCTCTTCTGCTTAGTCAAAAATCATATTTTTAGAAATATTATTTAGCAGGAGATACCTTTCAATAATTTCTTATGGGATCTTTTTAGGCCTCCTTCTACCCCTTGATCATCAAAATCCTATATTTGTAACCACAATTAGCTCAAAGAAACACATGACTAAGACACAAAAAAAAAATTATTAGCAATTCATCCCATTCATCCCATAGACAACATTGGAATCAAACACAAATCTTCATGAAAAGGAAACAATGAAAAAAAGAAAACCTAACATTTATTTAACCCTCCTAAAAAACTAAAAAAAATGAGGAAAAAACAAACATGGAGCAGTCTAATGAACTCCAAAAACCCTAATTGAAGACATTGAAAAACAATAAGATCAGACCTAAGAATTTCAAGATCAGTGCACTTTTTTCCGAAATGCAATAGCAATACAAATAAATTAAGCAAATAAAACTAAAAAGAGGAAGCAAAATTATGGTAGACTAACCCAAAGGCAAAATAGGTTTTCGATTATAGGAGGAGTGGATGATGGTCTGGTCCAATGTTGACCCACATAACGATAACCTTGTTCAGCATGTGATTTTCTTCAACTACTCATAGCCATGGAAGAAACAAATAAGAGAAAAAAGCCACAAAAGAGAAGATTGGAAAAGCGATTGAAAGAGGAGCATATTGTGAACTATGACAGGGAAGAAAGCGGGAGGGTTGTAGATATAGATAAATATAAATGCACATAAGGAAAAGAATCGGGAAATTGAAGAAGCAAACTCGGAATTCACGAATTACCAGAAAAGGGAGAGAAAAACAAAGAAGGAAAGAAAAAGAAGCGGTGAGGTTGAAGCGAAAGGAGGAAATTAAGGAGGATGCATACGACAACGAAGAAAAACATTAGGATGATAATGATGTTGGTGAGGCAACGCTTTGAGTAACGCTATAATCATTGTGGTGGATTGGAAGTGATATATTGATTGTATTTATTCATTTATAGTATTTGTTTGGAGGGTTTGATTTGTATTTGCATTTGCATTTAAATTTGAATTAAGAGTTTGTTGTAAATTGAAATTGAGATTCAAATTGTTCTTTCAAAAATTCTCATGTGAAGTGATGAGATCAAGGATTGAGGATTTAGCAATAATCCGGTGATGCTGACACACTGAGCGCAAACACCATGTTTTATAAATGCTACTGACTATTAGAGATAAATATAATAACTAGTCAGTTATATTCGTGATAAGATTATTCTAAGCATATTAGTCAGTTGCTATTATGTTATTTTTATCTTCTTAGTTTTTTATCTTTATTCTATTCTCTTCTATTCTACCAGGTTTTCTAATATGGTATTAGAGTCGTATCATAATCTTTCTTTTCTAGATCTTATGCCTCAAAACCACATTTTGAGTTTTTCAATCAATAAATTTTTGTCTTTATTACTTCCCATTTTTCAAAGATTTTTAAAGACTTCTTATGAACCCAACCATTTATGTTTATCAACCTTTTGGAACAAGATTGAGGAGACGCTAAATGAAGATTGAAGAGACCTAATAGAAGGTCAAAGACTTCTGTTTACCAACCTTTTAGAACCTAAGACTCGAGGAGACGCTAAAAAAGATCGACGAAGCCCAAGTGAAGGTCGAAGACTTCCAGTCAGCTATGAACCCGACAGTTTTCGTGAAATCAACCTTTTTGAACGAGACGAAGATATAAAGCTATGAACCTGACCATTATTTCTATCCCGATTTGCTAAAACGCATTTTATTCGTGATAAGATTATTCTAAACATATCAGTCAATTACTATTATGTTATTCTTGTCTTTTAATTTTTCTATAAACAGATCATATATTTTATTAAATCATTTGAGTATTAATATCTTTTATCTTTTATTCTAAGAAAGATATAAGACAAAGCATACCTTTTATCATTAGTTACTAGATAAAATGTTATTTTCAGTTAAATATAAATATATACTCCATCCTTTTCATATTATAATACTAGACTCTTTTGAGCTATTTTTAATATTTTAAAGGCTAAATGTATCTTTTAGTCTTGTATTTCTTACATGCATTTCATTTCGATCATATTCTTATTGGGATTTATTTGTATGTTATGGTTTTTCTGAAATTGAAGATAAATAACATAATTTAACTCTATTCTTATTAGGTCAATTCTGTTAAAAGGTAACGAAGTTGACAGATTGGACCAAAATGAAATGTTTATAAGAAATACTAGACCAAAATGTAACCCAAAGTACATTTGATCTATTTTAAAACATATTTCCTCATTGTTAAAAATATAAACAATTTTTTCTTTATGATATGTTTTTAAATATATAAGTAAATTTAATTAAAAGCATTGTAACAAATAAAAGTTTATCTAAAATGTTATACACTCAATTTGTTAACTTATTTATTATAATTATTTTATAGTAGAGAAATTAATATGATTTCAAAAGATTAATTATTTTTTAGATATTTTCAAATAAAATTAAATGAAACTTACTAACTTTTCATAAAGAATGTAAAATAAAATGACTGTAACTCTATCAAAGCCGTTTGTGTTGAACTCTTTATGACAAGATCTTACGAAGTCGTGATATGCTGTGTGAAAAAAAGAATATCAAGAGAATAGGCAAAATTGCTAATACACAACATCGGCCAAAAACTTGGTATTAACTCATTTGCGCCGCGAAGAGACCATATGCTGGTGAGCCTCGATATCCCTTTGTATTCTGTCTGCATACCAAGGTAGGCAAATGATCTCATTGATCTCGTTCAAAAGGACTTGTTCTGTTATGTTATCCTGTATGCTTTGTATTACCTGTATCGAACAATTTACAGAACAAACTGTTAAACAGGCTTTGCACATAAGCTAATAAGCTAGTTATACAAAAACATCAAACATGGACCACCCACAAAGAAGAGAGCATAACAGAATAGGAAAAAGATAACAGCAACAACCTTTCCAAATGTATTGATATCATTTGGAGTTGCTTTGTCAGTTCTGATCCGCATACAGACCCAATGATGTTCCGCAGAATCCCAGTAGCACTCAATAATCTTGCCTGAATATGAAGAAATATCTGATGCATCTGAAAATTATTCACAGCCAAACAAAAACATTAGTTAAAATTATGGTTTGAATTTTACAAACTAAACATTCGGGGTAAATGAAACGGCAATTTAGTATATTTAGACAGATTCCATTGCACATGGAATCTTGTTGAAGGAATATGTATAGTTCACTAAAGAAAAGGCAATTCATGTTTACCCAAAAATTGAGTAATAAAAGAAGTAGCAGCAGTAGTAAAAAAAAATTAATATAGCATTAATAACATTATAATCGTATAAAATAGTAACGGAGGTGGCCTACAACCTTTAAAAATAACATTATTCCCTTCCATTAACTTCCTCTTTCCACGTTCAAACAGAAATAGCTGGGGATGACCACCAGCTCCCACCTGTTAAAAAAAGACATCATCAACATACTTGGATGGTACAGAGAAAGTTTAAAGCCTTATAAACAAATTCAAATTTTGAACCTGAAAAGTACTTATACAACCTCGCAGTAAAAATCAACAGAGTTCATCTCCGGGTATTTCCACTTCAGAAGACCTTCATGTGTGCGAGGGATATATGGATCATCCCAACCCTGATAGAATCAGAACATCAATAAACCAGACAGCGTCTATGCATTTTATAAATGATGGTATGATCACAGTCACTCAGTACTTTCCACAAAACAAAAAAGTAGATGTTCATTTAGATTTCTTAAATCTCAATAGTCAATATTGACTGTAATATAAACATGTAATTGAACAAGAGAACTTAAAATATTGGACTCTTCCCTGGTAGAGATCAATTCAGTGCACCATCCTCAAAGACCGGTTGCTTCACAAAAGCCAAGTGTTTAATGATTCAACTACCAAATACATGCAAGTTCAGTCTTCTGGAGATACTAATTATTACCTGGAATACAAGACCATCTGAAGAATGCGAGAGTTGTGGAATGAACTTATGAAGGAGCTTTGATACAGTTGACAGTAGCCAAAAACCCGTCCTCCTAACCTGAAACATAAATACAAAAGTATAAACAAATAGAAGATTCCCCTGGAAAATGTTTATGACAATTGAATAGTAAATGAGCAATGCTATATCCTCCTAAAACATCCTCCTAAATATCCTCCTAATTACTAAGTGGGGAATGTATTTTATAGTTTCAAGATAAAGTCATTTAATTTTCTCCTTCAATACATACTTTAAAAGGAATTAGGAAGATATTTAGGAGGATAAATCATTATTCATAGTAAATATCATTATACATACACTAAATGGTTCCAAGTCATATCTATAATAAGGATTTATACTCTTCAAGAGGCCCTCATGTTCCATGTTTCGAGGTTCAATTACTTCTTTCTCCAGCAACTTCCATCTTTCATAGAATGGCAGCTGCATGCATTAGACCAAATGGTCAGGTCAACAATCAGCCAAGCAAACATCTCCATGGAGTATAAGGTTCCAGACAACCATTATTTTGTATTTTTTTTGTAATTACTTTTTTAATGTTTTACCAACAATCCAAAATTCCAAATACTTTCAAGATGACATCGCATCTGAAGAAACCCTGCACCACAAATCTTGAATAGCACCCAATCATGGGCACGTTTGTTTAAGATTTGGATAGAATTCATTTTGAAAGAATTGATTTTTCATAGAATTAATTTTGATAACAATGATTTATGTTTAGAAATGATATTGTACAAGTGAGTTTGAAAACATTGATTTTGTTTGAATAAATAAAGACATATTTACTTTTAGAAATAAAATAACCATGAAGGAGGAAAGAGAAATTACTGAGGTTAGGTGAGTTAAAGAAGGGTAATAATGTAAATAACCTTTTCACTTCTGCTACAGTGACGCAGAATAGTAACTCGATGTTACTTGGACAAAATCAATTTTATTGAACTGAAAGAGGCCCACCGTACCATGCCAATTTTACCCAAACAGATCATCTTTTCGCCAACTCACCTTTTTTTACCGCAAATTTGATTTTGGAAGGATGAAAATCCTATCCAAACACGCTGTATCAGCAATTACAAGTTTACAACTAGACGATGCTTCAAATAATTTCACTATTTACAATTCTCTAGTTTCAAAGTAGAGAAATTGGTTACTTGTTATCCCAAATTTTCAGACTTCTCACTCAAGGAAAACAACGTAAGTTCAAATCAAACTAGAAAGCCTACCGTTTCTTATCTCAATGCATTATGATTTTATTGGCTAACCGCGATACCAAGTACCAACAGATTCAAAATTGCAAACCATAAACAACAGTCAACCTATATAATTTTCTTTATTTAATATAATACGATGAACCAAGAATTTCATGAAATCTTGACACTACAGTCATCAATCAATATTTGTACCTCTGTCAAAGAGACTTGATTGATTGCCAGCAAATCATAAATGAGATATCTTCTCTCTTGCTTCCCTGTATGTGGATCCGTGTCAATAATCATCTCCCCGTCAAGTAATGTGTAGTGGTGATTCCTCTCAGGTGTACCCTGGAAATGATTTTGGATTTAAAAACATTATGAACTAGCCACTAGAGAATCTAAAGCAACACATACATCGACAAGTCAATAATCTTCCTTGTATCTATTATCTAGTCAAATTAGAGATAGCAAAATGGATAAAACCCATCCCAGCCCATCATTAACCTGCGAAAAAATGGAGCGGAACAAGTCCATCCAGTTTTTAAAGTGGACTGAGAAAGATAACTCATTCCGATTTATAATGGAGGGTTAATCTGTGTAATAAATTTTTAGAAAAAAAAATTGCACATTAGGTAAGTAGTGTAAGCCAATCCACCAAAAATGAGTTAAAACAAGTCAACCTAGAGAGTTACACCTGCTTTGCCGTTTTTATATAAATTTGGCTTATTAGAACCTTTTGGTCCCCATATTTTCAATTTTCGCAAATTTAGTCCCCCAAGTTTCAATTTCGTTAATTGGATCCGCAAAGTTACCAAAAGTTGCAAATGTTACCCTTCTATCCATCTCGGTTAATTATTTAACAGTCAAAGCGGTTAACTCATTTAAAATAATCATTTAAGTTATTTTTGATAAAAAAACATAAGAAAAATCATTTGATAAAAAACATAAGAAAAATCAAAAAGAAAAAAATAATTTCCAGGTTGAGGTAAAAACTTAAAGGGTAAATAACACAAACTACCTTTGAGGGTGAAGTGTTATTTTTATAAACCTCAAGGGTAGTTTGTGTTATTTACCCTTTAAGTTTTTACCTCAACCTGATGTGGAAATTATTTTTTTCTTTTTGATTTTTCTTATGTTATTTATCAAAAATAACTTAAAATGATTTTTTTAAATGAGTTGACCGCTTTGAAGGTTAAATAATTAACATAGATAGATGAAAGGGTAACATTTGCAACTTTTGATAACATTGGAAATCCAATTCGCGAAATTGAAACTTGGGGGAGTAAATTCGCAAAAACTGAAAACATGGGGACCAAAAATACAATTAAGCCTATAAATTTCACATCAACAACAAAAGTAAATTGCATAAAAATATATACCCCATTCGAGTATTTGCAAGGAAACCGCATATTGATCCTTCGGAAAAGAAATTTTCTGTCAATCAGATAACATCCATCCCAAGTAATCAGCATCATATAACGTGTCCCATCAGCTTTCCAAGTGGCATAGTAATATCGTTGTCTTAGGAGTTGCAGATTGTCCCTGCAAAACCAAATTGATCTGACATCAATTCACATTTCACAAAACCAGAGTAGACAATTGACAAATTTGAAGATTCAAAATCAAAATCAAAAGTTAATAAATTGCACTCCCCTCACTGGAACTCAACTTCACAAATGAGTTCCCTTTTTTCTCAACATATAAAACTCAACAAAGACAAGATTAGGATTGCAATGCCATTTGGTCGAACATCTACTAACTATGAGATCAATTACCAAATCTGTGGAGACAAACAACGCTTCAGTGTTGATCGAAGTATGTTCTACAAATACAAAAGGATGGGCAAAACTGCAAATACTAATAAACAAAAGAGAATATCTTGAATAAATGAAAAATACGATGAGAGAAATTTACTCTATAAAAAGAATCATATTAATATGGGTAAGAAATAATTTGATATTAGCTGAAGAAATTGTTTAATTGATCAAATGTAAAACTGTCACGAATATGTAATGGTTTTGACACACATGCATTCAAACTAGTATTAATGATGTTCAATGTAGTAAAACTTGACTTTATTCACATCCTGGTGTACGAATTATTAATATAACTCTTCTAGTAAGATCCTGTTATATTGCTGAAACTGTTACTAGTTATTTGGATAACCATTTTGAGGTATATTTGAAAATCCAGGTCAGCAAGCAAAAGAGTATGAATTTTAACCATCTTTACAATATACAATTATGCAAAAATTCTAATCAGCTGATGTTTCTGGGCCAAACTAGCTCCCCCAGCAGCATAAATTACAAAAGCATCCCCTCTTCCCACATCAGTTATATTGTAAATATTTAAAACGTAAGTTTCTGAATAATAAAAATATAAAAATAAAATACAATGAAGTTCTAAATTCTATTCTAATGTAGCAAATAAAATGCCAGCTACTTCATGCACTTGAAACCTACTCCAAAAATTATGTTAATCAGTATTACCAACGGCATTTTCACTTAAGAATTCTACAAGATGTAAAACAAACTTAATCAACAGTACAAGACGCTTTTTTACAATGAATAATTCAAGTAAACTTATAATTAAATAGTTAGAGGCACGTTGACAATTGAGAACCAATTCTCAAGGTATTATTTCTATATACTTAATAGAGAAACAAGTGACGACTATTTCTCAGTAAAATAGCCAATCAATCCTGAATTTAAAAATAATTCTCAATGCAATACAAGTCAAAATGATCAGGCAAAAATGATAAATACTTGACCTATTTAAAGAAACAGGGTGCGAGCCAGGAAAATGTGAATGTCCTCTTCCCTGAAAAGAGACAATATCAAATTTTAGTACCTAAAAATAATGCAAATCAACTAATGTTAAAAAATTGTGTATAAAACCTAATGTTTCCAAATCAAATATTTATTTGGCTTCAAATTTAACTTTGGAGTATGTCAAGATGCAGTAGATAGAACCCCTTACACTAGATATAAATAACTTTATTAATGTAATGTTAATAAGGAAAGGGACATAAGACGTGAATTGAAAAATAGAGAGATATAGCAGCAGACGAATTAGACAACACAACGATTGTCCAGAAGAGACAAAAGAAACTTAAAGGGCAAGTAAAAGAGCAATAATATTAAGTTTAGGTGCAATATGAAAAACATAAGTGTGATTTGTGACTCCCTTCATGTGTTGAGTTTGAGTCATATGCAAGAAAAACATATGCAATTCAAGAAAAAAGTCACTTCAAAAACACACCCCTGTGCCTAAATTGAGCAATTGATAACAAACTTCTTGCAATGTGCGCAGCTGGTTTGACGGAATTGGATCTCCCAAAACATCATCATTTGTCAATACTCCGTTCCTCGCAATATTCTCCTAGAATATCAAACCAAACATAAGGAATATCCACACAAGACATAACTTCAAGGAATATTTTCTTCAAAAGAATTTCATGATTTCAACAGAGCAGTGTAACAAACGCAAAGAGTGAAAGTGATACAACAATAGAAACTCAGTCTTAATGTAACCCCATATCAATCTCAAGCCTATTATTCACAATGCCGTATACCAAAATACAAACCACATAAATAGGACAACATATTCACACAATAAGTCTATGAAAGATGACAAATAACAAAATAGAAACTTGTATAGGGACGGGAGATAAACTTAAGTTAATCTAGATCAAAGCAAAGAAAAAGTTCTCTTATCAGCACAGTACGCATTGAATCTCTATAAAAGAAAGACTGATGAAACAAGTTCAGGCAATTCAGGAAATTCTATTTATAGACCATATCATATGTTCTTCAACAAAAATAAAATGAAATAAAAGAATAAATATACTGGTGGTAGAGACCAGAGACAGGAAAATTGAGTATTCACTAAGAGAAAACAGAAGCAACCTCCTTACAGCAAGGGCAAATTCCTCATGACACCAATGGAAAAATAAATAACCCCCAAGGATTGTCACTGATGCGGTGCAGCCACCCCTCCAAATGTCTCACCAATTTTCTTCCCGGACAAACACTCTATATCTTCCTTAATAAGCAATATGCAAATTCCATAATCTCAAACCCCAACACACTCCTCTGCCACCTCACCATTCAGTTATGATCTTCTCTCTCTCCTCTAAGTGAATTTTCCCTCCTTTGCTCCTTTCCGTTATTCTCCTTTTCATTTTCATTAACCATAAGACCCCCACCAACCTTAGGTCCAAAATCCTTTCCCTTCTTTCTGTACAAGTACAAGTGAGTTAAGGGCCTATCATATGCCAAAGCATACACATATGCAACTTGTGGCAAGTTACTTTCCAAGAATCCATCCAAGTAAGAAATTCAATCCAGTGGCACCAATGCAAATAATCCCATCTAAGAAGCAAAACAAACTATGCCAACAAGAAGATGCACATACCTGTTGAGGAATGTCTCCATAATTGTCTACAGCTGGGGCAGCCACACCATGAAAATCAGGACCACGAAGGCTCTTCCATTCTGGAGTTGGAGGACAAACAAGATCTTCAGGCTTCTTTTCATGATAAAACATGTATAGGGCATCAATGTAATCCTGCTTGTAAATTCCTGGGCGACGCGCCTGAGCAAATTTATTTATTGCCTGGAAGATAATGAGCAAAAAAGTATAAGCAAAACATCAAGTATTGAAGTCAAGCAACAACTGAAAACAAACCTATGAGTCCTATGATTTTACTTACCTCAGTGACAGAAATTGATTCTGTACGCACTAGAAAATTAACAATCATATAACCTGTACGATTATGACCATGTGTGCAATGTACAAGTATATATTTATTTGTGCTTGTTCTTCGAGAGCAAAACTCCAGAACCTGAAAAGAATGTAAAAAGAATGTCTAACAAGTATAAATCATAAAACCTCAAGTAAGATATCAGGAACCATACATCAATCACTAGGAATGATAACGAGGAGAAAATATTAGACAGTCAAATTATTGAGCATTAATCAGAAGGATGAGTAAATGTCATGCGCATGAACAGTTTACACATATAAAGTATCAACACTTTAAATGGAAGCTACCTTATTGCAAAATTTTCTTACAGATTTATCATCAGGTACAGAACCTCTCCCTATGCATCTTATCTGCCACAAGCAAGTTAAAGTCTAAATTTAATTGCAATCAAAATTTGATAAGAAAAATAACATGAAAGATCATATGCTACCTTGCAATAATCAATCCCTTCGTTTGTCCAATCTGATTTCCAATAGTACTTAGTAGTATTTGTCAGATCAATCACTAAACCAAGCTGCAAAATAGATAAAGATAAGTACTACGGTGCCCGGTGTAAAAAAATTTAAAACAAGACTGAAAAGTAAAAAGTATTCTGACTATGTACATGGTACACGATATAAAATCACAACAACTTGAGATAATCTTAAATTTCTTAAAATAGTTATTTTAATCCCTCAAACTTCAGTCCAGCTATTCAATGACAGACAGAACATGTAGAAGCCCCAACATGTTGTAAATTCTGCCCTTTATAAGATCAATCCTCTTTCTGTTTGTTAACACACACAAATAAAATATAAAAACTTATTATCCATGCTCTTCCTGCTTCTGTTTTTTCCCTCATAACCTAAACTGCAATCTAAGCCATATTTTGTGGACAAAAGTTCCCTTGGAACACCAAATTCGTGGACAAAAGTTCCCTTGGAACACCAAATTCGTGTAAAAGTCTTTTATCTCGTGGCATGTGTTAAATTGTGAACAATAAAAAGTTCACTCAAATGTTATAAAGTAATAAAAATAAGAAAATGGTTGACAGTTTATATAACGATGGCTGAGTAAAAAGATGCTCATATAAAAAGATGAAGAATAGTCATATCAAAAGATTTATTACAAAACCATCCCATCTCAGAACTTATATATTATCAATAGCAAGTGCATGCGAAATTGCAAATCTACTACTATCTCCTTATATGTACTTACAAGACATATGCTTATCTTCCCAAAGTAGGACTGTAGGACTTATCTAACCGAGTAAATTGAGGGTTAGCATTTGGTGTACTTACTTCTCTGCCTAAGGCTCTTTGTTCAAGAATTGCTTGCTTCGGAGTATATTTTTTCCTTCGTTTGTATTGTTTGAATAATTCACTAAGTGGAACTTTTGAAGGGATTATGCATCCTATTTCCCGCCCATATGCTTGGCAGTCTAACCAACCTGTAATGTAGGATCAACTAAAATGAAAAACCTATGAAAAAATAAATAAAGCACAACATAATAGTATTAACATTATAATAAGCATTGTGAGAACGAAAAAAAGATTTCAACAGTTGAACATGTAAAGAAAACTATAAACTTCAGGCAAAAATAAAAAGAACATATAAGAAAATTCAGGGATACATTGATACTATCACAGAATAAAAGAAAATGGAAAAGTAGTTCAAAATAAATACCTTCTTCAGGCTATAAGGGGTTGCAAAAATCATTTAAAAGCACGTAATTAACTTAACACATTCCAAACAGAATAACAATACCTAAAATATGAAGTACTAGATTATCATAAGGAGTTAAGGACTATAAACCTATATATCACAATTTCTTCAGCATATAGTTAACAGTCCCACCAAATAACTCACCCATATTGAACAATCAAGATGAAAAATACAAAAGCATCTTCCATATAACTCTAGGGTAGGGGAAAAGCACTCCAATGCCGAAGTTAACTTACAGGTATAGTCATTTACAGAGATTTCTGAATTTGCGCAGTTAAATTCCGAAAGGGAAAATACAAAATTAAAGGAATATCCATCACTCTCATGCTACAATGAGATTAAATTACAGTGCAGTGTCTTGGCACAATGTAACAGCTTTCAATAAATGATAACTAAAATCTGTCTATCACATTGATAAAAATAAAAATAAATATGAAACGCACCAAGAGGAGGTTGTTGCTTAGATCCATGTCTTTTCCATTTCTTCTTCATTATTCTGATGTAAAAAGAACTCATAAGAAACAGCAAAGGAGTAATCTCAACAAAAGTGAAGAGAACAAGCAAAAGCTGCACACACTTCTGCATAGTGAAGTTCATTCATACAAGACAAAAGCAGCAAAACATCACCCCAAAACACTTTCAAACAAGCAGATTCTCACACACAGAACATAATCGAGGTGCATTCTGACTTTAATGATAACAACACTACAGAAGAGAAAAAGTTACGCACGAAAGTTTTGTTGATGTCAGTAAAATTTTCAAGTGCGACTGAATTTGGGAAACCGCTTTACATTAATATTTGAAAATGACAATCGAAAACACAGTAGAAACACATTATCTTCGATTCTAGGGAAGAAGGACATTGTTTTAAGCATACAGAAAATAAATTTATTTCTCCCGAGTGTTGATTTCTCGCACCAATCATGAATCCTGATGCTTGGTCAACCTAGATTTGAGTTGCGAGTAACGAAATTCGAACAACCAAAGAGGTAAAACGAAAAATATGTATAAGGAAAATACTATAGTTCCGGAAAGGAGGAAAATACTAGATTGAGAAGGAGATTGAAGTGGTAAAGAATCGGATTATGGTTTTGGATTGAAGAAAGGAGGAAAACGATCTTCGGAGGAGAAGAGTTTAAAGTCTGAAGTTAAAATATCTGTTCTGTTCGGCGCCACCATTCATATACGGGTCTTTCCACCGTGGAGCAACCGACGTAGCCCTAGCCCACCCTATCTCCTTTCTTCTTCTTCTTTTTTGTTTTTTGTTATTCTCCTTTCTTTTTTTTCTTTTTTCTTTTTTTTGTTATTCTCCTTTCTTTTTTATTACTCCGTTTTTTTATCTGCCACTAGAAAAAAATTTTATTTTTATTTATTCGTTTTTATTTTCAATAAAATATTAATGATTCTTTTATTAAATTTACTCCTATCAATAATTGAATTAGTAGTAATTCATACTTTAACATATAATTAATATAACTGAGAAAAAAATAGTATCATAGAAAATTTTAAAAGTTATTTTAATAAAATAATAATTATTATTATATTTTTTAGTATAAATAATATATCTTAAATAGACAAATAAATAAAAACGATGGAACAACTCATCATCTAAAATAAGAATTTAGAAGAACTTATTTAGTGAATAATATAAAATAAAGAAGAGCTTTATTAGGGATAGTACCTTTTCATTATCTAATTTTGGAAAAATTCCCTCTTTCTCATATTCTTTAGATACCTCTATTCTTATATGTGTATTTATGTGGGATAGCTCAAGATTTGTAAGAGACCAAATATAAGAGATACAATAAATTAAAATTTTGGGAGTTAATTACTAGTATTAATAATTTCTACTCGTATTTTAAAAAATTATATATGCATGTTAGTAATTTTTTTGTAACGGGGCCTCGTCTCCTATAGCACACGGTTGCTCCATCATTGATGACAAGCATTTATTTAGTGTAAAATAAATTAATTAACAAAATTATACCAACCTTACCGAAAATTATTATCAAATTATCTATACATTACAGTAAAGATAGGTTCAAAGAATTCATTTTGATTTGTTTTGAAACCTTTTTAAAGATTTGGATGATATCTTATTTTGAATTGGAATTTTAAATTGCGATTAATCATAAATTGCAATAAAATAAAACCAAAAATGTTCATTCGGCAATTTATGTGACAAAGTGTGAGTATTCGTTGTGATGTCAACTCTCTTTCCTAGGAACTAATTCGATATACATGATGCAGTTCACACGATTGTAATGTGTGTAATTGCTCAGTGATATTTTATAGAAGGCCAAATGTACCTTTTGGTCCTGTATTTTTTATGTGCATTTCATTTCGGTCTTATATTTTTTTTGGGTTACATTTTGGTCATGTATCTCTTATAAAGGTTTCATTTTGGTCCAGTCTGTCAACTCAGTCACCCCGTTAACTGTTTTTATTAGGGTTCATGTGTATGTTATGATTTTTCTAGGTTTGAAAATAAATAACGTAATTTGACTCTGTTCTTCAATTCTGTTAACGGGGGTGGTGTGATTGACGGACTTGACTAAAATAAAACGTTTATAAGAGATACAGACTAAAATGTAACCCAAAAAGATACAAAACCAAAATGAAATGTACAGAACTAAAAAGTGCATTTAGCTTTTATAGAATAATGCACCTTAAAGAATTCATCTCCAGAATTCCATGAATATATATATATATATATATATATATATATATATATATAATATAAAAATGAACATACTATATTATAATTTGATATTCTTGAAGATTTTTTTTAAAGATCCTTATGGATCATAAAAATTTAATTATTGTTTTCTATATCATTATTAAATATAAATAATTGTGCTATGATTTTCAAAGAATTAAACTTTAGAGAACTCTTGATATGCATATAAGACATATACACATTGTAATTTGATTATTTCTAAGTATCTCCGTTAAATTGTGATATGTTGATATCTTTCCTAAATGGCTCCAAATGACCCTATTCCATTTCTTCTCTATAAATAGAGGTTCTTTAAGACTTAATGTAGCAAGAACTAAGACCAACAACACTAGTTTACATTATTGAATAATACAAATCATGTTTTGAGCTTCATATTGTAAAACATGTTCATCCTTTGTTCTTTAACTTGTATATTTACTCTTTTAGAGAGTTATTATTATTTTCAACTTGTTAATTTTGTAAGAGGGTGGTGTATCAATTGAGAGATAGAGACTCGAACATTTGGGTGAGGTGTCCCGGAGAGTGTAAAGAGTGCTCTGCACGGTAAAGGGTGAGGTATCCCTTGTGAATTTGAGGTATCCTTTGTTATTTGTAAAGGGTGAGGTATCTCTTATGAATGTGAGGTATCATTTGTTGTTTGTAAAGGATGAGGTATCTCTTGTAAATGTGGGGTATCATTCATTGTTTGTAAAGGGTGAGGTATCCTTTAGCATTTGTAAATGTTTCACGCACCTAGTTGAAGCTCGAAGATAGTAAAGAAAGTGTTGGTTGATGTTTGAAGAACTGAACATAGGTCACAAGGTAATTTAGTGGCCAAACCGATATAAATCTTAGTGTTTGTTTCTCTCTTCTCTACTCTTTTAATTATCATATTTGTTTTACATCTTTTCATTACTTATCTTACATTATACTTTATTTAATTCATAATTTCATTTATATTTGAATCATCCATAGCAATTGAAACATTTATAAACTCATTATATTACGTATAGCATCAAATTGTTTAAATTCTCAAAAATTGTGTAAAAGTTGTAATCACCAAATTCACTCATTTTAGGTGATAGTTGTCATGACTAACCTTTTATATTAAGGGAGACAATACTAAAAACTAATGAGGTATCTAAATTTAAATACAATAAAATTTTAAAATATTAATGCGAACTACAAGAAAAAAATATTTACATTTAAGTCATGACATTGGCTTAAAATAGTAAGTATAGATCAACAAAAGTACAAGATAAACTTTCAATTATCACATATATATCAAGTAACTTCAAAATGAAAAACAAATATTACCTCAAAGAAGCGTGCATAACAAAAAATGACAAGCAACCTCTTTTAAGTCCTAAAATAGTCAATAAAAACAAACAACTTGCATGATTTAATAACAAATCTGAGAAGGTGAAGATATATGAATAGTTAATATTGTAAAACATGTAACAAGATCAAACATATACTTCAATCTAAATTCTAAACCTATTATCGGTTAACATCTCAATGATTAACTGGTGAGACGGTTATCACTTTAATATATCTATTATTACTTATTTTAATTTTTTTATTGTAAATATAAATTTTTACTAATAACATTAAGTTAGCAATTTAGCAATATATGTATATATAATTAAAATAATAATGACAATAAACATATTAGAGTGACAATATACTCAAATTATCTATGAAAATATCATCGGGAAGGCCAAAATTTTTTTACCTATAGTATTGTAAAAATTTTTGAAAAGCTAGGGGTGGCCATAGCTAGTAAGGTACAGTGTCACATTATTTCATATATATGTCTCCCGCTAATCGTTCCATCCATAATTGAACAAAAATTAGGGGTCGAATTTTCATATTTTAAATTTAACGAGGACTTAATGCGCACATAAAAAAAATCATAATTACATGAATTATACTTTAGAATAGGGGCGGGTTCAGATTGGTTTGGTTCGGTTTTGAGGGAATTTAAAATCCGAACCAATCAATTTTCATTGGTTTGGGTTGGTTTGGTTTTGTAAAAAAAAATCCTTCAATCCGAACCAAACCAACCTGACCAAATTCGGTTTGGGGGGGTTGGGTCTCGGATCGATAAATAAGAAATTGAAATTATAAAATCACTTATCTATTATTTTTTAATGATTCATCTATATAAATATAACAAAATAATTATAAATAACATAAACTCAAACATAGAAATCTAACTCATAATTTGTCATAACATTAACTCATAAGTCATAATGTCATCATAGATCATAAAATTAAAAATAAACAAATCAACAATAGTTCTCAAAATATAACATTGTCTAATCTCAAAATATGTCATTGCCCAATAACATGCTAGGCTACATACGCTGATAAGCATACCCATCAGACTAAGTCCCAAGCCATTTAAAATATATCAATAAGGTAATAACTAACAATAATTACATATCAATATATATCAAGTACCGAGTTGAGGCATAACTTTGTTGAAATTAGATTTGAGACCTTTAGTTTTAAGTTTTGTTATATTCATTATTAAGCCTCACGTTTACATTTAAAATTTATATATATCAAATATAGTTTTGAATTTTGTTCGGTTTGGTTCGGATTAGATTGGGTTTAGAAATGTAAATCCGAGATCCGAACCAAACCACCTCGATTTCATTGGGTTGGATACATTATTGGTTCGGATGGTTTAGATTGGGTCAAAATAGTGTTTGGATTGATTCAGATTTGTCGGGTTATCAAATTGATCCAATCCAAAACTCACCCTTACTTTAGAAACTAAAAACACTTATTTCATAAAATAATTATCTTTTATTAAAAATTAAAAAAGTGCTTTTAAAACTTTTGGACTCTATCAAGATTACTTTATAGCTTTAGTTGAAAGGAAAAATAAGAGACTTTTATCTATGAATGAAAATCCAGCATAAGTGCTTGCCTTAATTTATATTAATTGTGCTAGAATGTTGTTGGAGCATTGTTATTTTGACTGCTTATTTGTTAGGTATTGCTTGTTTTGTTGCTATTAGTTTCACGTTGATTCATTTTTCTTCATTGTCATTTGTGATAGTTGGTGTATTTTTATTCATATGTATTTTTTATAATCTTTTGCATATCTTGTACTTTTTTATTACTTCTTGTGGTCTTTATTATATGACATCTTTTCTGACATTACACGTACCAATAAAAATATATAATTGTACAAACTTTAAAAAAAGTTAATATGCCTATTTCACCCCTTATTGAAAAATGTGTTTAATAATTTATAATAAAAAATATTAATAGTTAAAGGGTAAACATGAAAGCTTGTATTAATGTTTTTTTTTAAAAAAATTATACCATGCCTCAAAAAAAAGATCATTGAAAAGCGCCCTATTATTAGGATAGGAAGGAGTATATTCTTTTGTTGCTAATAAAAAAAATATTTTGCGGTATTTATCTAAACTTTTAAAATTAATTAAAAGAAGAGAATATTCTTGGCATCCTATAAACAAAAATAAAGAAGTTGCCCTTAAATCAGCTTTAAGGAAAATTAGTGTTCTGTACTTGTGCAATGCACAGGTTTATAGTTGTAATTTTTTTTTAATTATTTAAAGTATAATACAATAAATTTTTTTGATCAAATTATTATTAATAAAAAATATTTTCTAATCACTTGTTCTGTACGTTAGCCGTTGCAATGTTCCTATGGACATAGATGTTTTTTTGGGCGAACTCATTCTTTGTAGATATCAATGTTATAAAATATAGTCTTTAATTTTAGAAAAAATTTAAACTTTTGAACTATTTGGTGTGTACCTAGAATAAATGATAAAAACAAAAAAAAATTATTAGGAACTAAAATTAATATTTTAATCAAGTTAGACCAAAATAAGAAAAAAAAATGTAGGAACTAAAATAAAAAAATTCAATAATTTATGGGACTAAAAATATATCAAAACTTTACTTATATTTATTAGTAATATTTGATCCTTGCATTTTATAAAAATTTCAACTAATAAAAATAAAATTTCAATTTACTAAATTCTATATTTATATACACAAATAAAAAAAAATAATGACAAACTAATTTAGTGACAAAATTAAGAAGGTGAACTTAATGTATTGCAAGTGTGTCCCAGTTATATAGCTCAGTTAGTGAACGCATGGGGACATGCGTGTGTGGGTACGGGATTCGAATCCCGGTTGTACTACTTTCCTATGAATAAAAAAAAATGTATTGCAAGTGTAATAATAAAAAAAAAGATAATTGAGTGAAAGATAAATCAATATATTAAAAAAAAATTGATGTGAGTAATGGCAAAAATGTAAATAGTGTGAACAACAATGACAATTCATAGAGAATACTATCACTACTTTTCTTGAATAAAAATTGGTAAAAGACAATTATACCTCATAAATACAACTATCATATAAACTTAAAACGGTTAAAATAATAATTTAATTGGGTAAATAGTAACCCAATAATTACAACTTTATGATGTTATATAGATATAAAATTGAAATCATTCTCTTCAATCGGTCTAAAATACATATATTTATATGTGGGGGCATTGTTGGCAAAAAAGTTTGTTACCAATCCTTTAAGTCCATGCTTGAAATGTGGCACTTCATTGAGATAGGTTGAGTAGGTGGAAGGGATTAGCATCATCCTTATTGGGAGTGACACTATCCTTTTTAATATATAGATCTATGATTTTTATATGTAAAAGGGATGGTGGAACTTCCAAAGTTGGGTGGTGTCAATCCCTCTCACCAGCTGAGTACCCCCAAAAGGAGGATGGGATTAGTACCATCTCTATTGTGAATGACACCATCCTTTTTATATGTAAGAATTATAAATTTATATACCAGAAAGGATGGTGTCACTCCCAATAAGGATGATGCTAATCCCATCCACCCCCAAAATGATCAACCCATAGATAGGTCCAATGGACCGAATGACCTCTTTCTAAGCTTTGGTGAAGTCTTAGAACAAATTGTAAAATATCCTTGCCTGAACACGATATAATAAATAAAATAATCAAATTCGTAGTCATTTTAAAAAAATTAATTTAAACTACTTCTTAAAATGATAATTGCAATAGTGAAATATTAAATAAATGCTCATTAGTATTATTATAACCAAACATGTATAATTTATCTTTATAAAATAGTTTTGTTAAATAATTTTCTTAGGTCACTCGTTGAGATTATTAGAATTAAAAAAATAATTATAAGTATGTATTATTTTGTCTTTTAAAAATATAAAAAAATTATATTTTTAATAACTTTTCATTACATTAGCTCATTAAAAAGTGCTCTTAGAGCACTTATTAACATCTGCCTAAAAAAATTAGTCACTCTACTACATTACATACATATAATACATACTAAAAATTACCCAACAAAGTTCGACACATTTGGTAGATAATTAGGAGTTTAAAACTATAGCCACAATGATTTTTTTGCTTTAGGCTTTGTTTGGATTGATAGAATGAGACGAAATGGAACAGAGTGGAGCGATTTTTTTATTTTATTATTCTATTGTTTGGATACTAGAAATGATGATGGAATGGGATGGTATTGAATGGAGCTTATTTCCTTCCATTCAATTACTTTCTCCCATTTTTGTTCCCTTCCAATTTGGGAAGAATGAGATGAAATTAAATTTTTATTTTATTGAATAATTATTAAATTACTTTTTTACCTTCAAAATTTTTACCCTAATAATTTTTCAAATTTCTATTAAAACCACTCTAATTTGCACGTTGGTCATCTTCTTTCTCTTTTTTGGTCCTTCATCTTTTTCCTCTTCTCTTGATTTTAACTCAAATCAACTTCTACTATATAAATAAGAAAATGGTTAAATATGTTTTTGGTTCCTAAACTATTTTGAAAGTCTGTTTTTAGTCCCTAAACTAAAAAAAATTCGTTTTTAATCCCTAAACTATTCGATAAGACCATTTCTAGTCCTTTTGTTAAATTTTATCCAACTCTGTTAAATCCACGTCATCACAGTTTCTAGGACCCAATAAATTTTTAATTTTTTTTAATTAATTAAATTCCCCAAATTTAAAGTAGAAACAAAAACCCAGAAACCACTATCCTCATCGCCATCCAGACCGTGGTTCCGTTCATCTTCCTCCGTTTGTGAACCACCGTTCGTCTCCCTACGTTCTGTCCTCGAGACTTCATCGATTCTAGAAACCCAAAAATCACATTCCAGAAACCATGTAGGAAGAAGAAAGAAAAGAAGTAGACGATTTCATAGAAGTGAAAGAGAAGAGGGAAATGGGGGTTCTGTCGTAGATCCCTCTCAACTAGTGTGGGAACCCTAATCCCCCAAATCAAAACCCATAATTCCAATTTCAATAGAGTTTGTGCGTATTTGATGGAGATAGAAGAAAAAGGAATCTTAATCTCTAAAATCTCATTCGTCAAGAAGGACGGTGGTTCACAAAAGGACCATTTCTAGTCCTTTTGTTAAATTTTATCCAACTTTGTTAAATCCACGTCATCACAATTTCTAGGACCCAATAAATTTTTAATTTTTTTAATTAATTAAATTCCCCAAATTTAAAGTAGAAACAAAAACCCAGAAACCACTATCCTCATCGCCATCCAGACCGTGGTTCCGTTCATCTTCCTCCGTTTGTGAACCACCGTTCGTCTCCCTACGTTCTGTCCTCGAGACTTCATCGATTCTAGAAACCCAAAAATCACATTCCAGAAACCATGTAGGAAGAAGAAAGAAAAGAAGTAGACGATTTCATAGAAGTGAAAGAGAAGAGGGAAATGGGGGTTCTGTCGTAGATCCCTCTCAACTAGTGTGGGAACCCTAATCCCCCAAATCAAAACCCATAATTCCAATTTCAATAGAGTTTGTGCGTATTTGATGGAGATAGAAGAAAAAGGAATCTTAATCTCTAAAATCTCATTCGTCAAGAAGGACGGTGGTTCACAAAAGGACCATTTCTAGTCCTTTTGTTAAATTTTATCCAACTCTGTTAAATCCACGTCATCACAATTTCTAGGACCCAATAAATTTTTAATTTTTTTAATTAATTAAATTCCCCAAATTTAAAGTAGAAACAAAAACCCAGAAACCACTATCCTCATCGCCATCCAGACCGTGGTTCCGTTCATCTTCCTCCGTTTGTGAACCACCGTTCGTCTCCCTACGTTCTGTCCTCGAGACTTCATCGATTCTAGAAACCCAAAAATCACATTCCAGAAACCATGTAGGAAGAAGAAAGAAAAGAAGTAGACGATTTCATAGAAGTGAAAGAGAAGAGGGAAATGGGGGTTCTGTCGTAGATCCCTCTCAACTAGTGTGGGAACCCTAATCCCCCAAATCAAAACCCATAATTCCAATTTCAATAGAGTTTGTGCGTATTTGATGGAGATAGAAGAAAAAGGAATCTTAATCTCTAAAATCTCATTCGTCAAGAAGGACGGTGGTTCACAAAAGGACCATTTCTAGTCCTTTTGTTAAATTTTATCCAACTCTGTTAAATCCACGTCATCACAATTTCTAGGACCCAATAAATTTTTAATTTTTTTAATTAATTAAATTCCCCAAATTTAAAGTAGAAACAAAAACCCAGAAACCACTATCCTCATCGCCATCCAGACCGTGGTTCCGTTCATCTTCCTCCGTTTGTGAACCACCGTTCGTCTCCCTACGTTCTGTCCTCGAGACTTCATCGATTCTAGAAACCCAAAAATCACATTCCAGAAACCATGTAGGAAGAAGAAAGAAAAGAAGTAGACGATTTCATAGAAGTGAAAGAGAAGAGGGAAATGGGGGTTCTGTCGTAGATCCCTCTCAACTAGTGTGGGAACCCTAATCCCCCAAATCAAAACCCATAATTCCAATTTCAATAGAGTTTGTGCGTATTTGATGGAGATAGAAGAAAAAGGAATCTTAATCTCTAAAATCTCATTCGTCAAGAAGGACGGAAAAAGAATTGGTAAAAGAAGAAACAAAATAACAACGGCGAGAAAGAAAGGAAAGGAAAGGAAGGAATGAATGAAATGTGAAAAGAAAGAAAAGAGAATGAAGAGAAAAGAAGAAAGAAGAGAGAATAAGAAAAAAGAATGAAAATATAACAGAAAACAGAGGAGAAGAAAGAAAGAAGATATGGTTTTTTTTTCATTTTTTAATTTTTTTTAATTTAGCAATTTAAATGGATAAATTATTAAAAAAATTGAAACGTGACCCCACACTTAACGGAAGTAGATAAAAGTTAACAGAATGATTAAAAACAGTCCTATCGAATAGTTTAGGGGCCAAAAATGAATTTTTTTTAATTTAGGGATTAAAAACACACTTTCAGAATACTTTAGAGACCAAAATCATATTTAACCCATAAGAAAATTCCAAAATTGTTGTTCCAATATCTATTTACAAGAAGGTCTTTTTATGTATTTTCTCCTTAGTTGTAGCATTACAAGATTAATTTGAAGAAGAGAGTGTTGTTCCAATATTATTTATAGAATGCATTTTTTCCATTGACTAGTCATCCAAGCGTGTAACAATATTACTATATATATTTTTTCATACTTTATAAAAAAATTGCTAATATAAACATTTTATTAACATTAAATTTGAAATTAACTAGAGAGTTAAAAATGTGTAAATTATATTAGTTTTATTAAAATTTGTAAATTATACTATGAAAAAGTTTCAAAGAGTTAAAAATAAAAAAGAAAAACAAAAAAGTAGTTAAAATAAAATAAAGGATAATATTAAAAAAAAATTAGTATAATAAATTTTATTCCATTCCATCTCCAAACAATAGAATGGGACAAAAAGTTTTATTTCGTCTTAAAACATCCAAACATAGCATATGCTTTGGCTTATATGCGGGGATATCTACACACAAAAAAAAAGGTTTTGTAACTTATTTATTTTCTTGGTTTATTAATTTTTTTAATATTAAAAAATTGAAAAATAAAATAAAAAAATTATTTTGACTAATATTAAATAAGTTGTATACCTTAATAAAAAATGTATATGAAATCATTATTTTGAAAAAAAAAAATTACATACTAAAATTCGCTTAAGCCTTTTTAGCGGTGGGTTTCATGAGATAAGTACTGCTAAACGCTTACTGTCTTTTTAGACCCGAAAACACTTGTTCTGGTGCGGCGCTGCGACTAGCGAGTCTCTCTCTGACCCTGCTGCTTCCATCTCCTCTTTTCTGCTACCATGAAGCTCGTCAGGTCTCAGCTCTGTCGTTTACTCTCATCTCTTCATTCTCATTCTGCGTTTCAATATTTCGGTTTTATTTTTCATTCCGAACCTAAAATCTTTGTATGACAACTCGAGCAGGTTTCTCATGAAACTGAACAACGAAACAGTATCAATCGAGCTTAAGAACGGTACTATCGTTCATGGAACCATCACAGGTACTTTTCGCTCTTTAAGTGTTTTCAGATTGTGTTGTTCCTCACCTATTTTGTTGATGATTTTCTTAAACCCTAGGCTGGTTTCGCGCTTAAACCCTAGTCTATCTTCGATTTTGCTTATGAGAGGTGAATTGCTAAACCTTATGCAATTTTTTACGGCATGTTTTACCCTAGAATTTTAAAATCCCTTCTTCTTTTTTCCCTGGAAATTGGTTGCGACTTTTTTGCCCCCCTTGTGCATAGCATTTAAATGAAGAGATCTCTCATGTCAGTCGTATCTGAATTCATTGCGTCAATAGATCTCATTCTATGCCTTTATACCCAATGGATTTCATAGATGTCATTTTGTTATAGTTGGAACTTGGAAAAAGGTGAAGGAGGCAGTTTTTTTTTTTTTTTTTTTTTTTGATGTTTTTACCAAAATTTACTTGTTCTTGTACTTCATTTGCACATTCTGCTGTAAATGTCTGCCATTATGCCGTGATGCTATGTGTAGCACCCTCTGATGCTCCTTTTCCTACTACAGGCCAACTGGCCATATAATATATCCATATAAACTATGAAGAGTCTGATTATTTAGGGTGAATCCTGTCAAATGTTTCCGATAATGTCATAAGTAATTTCAAGTGATTGTGCTGTTGGTTGAGGAAGGCCTGTCATAATCAACAATCTCCTAATGATCTTATTCCCCCAGAACAATGTCATGATCATGTATCACTTGCAAAGCATTATTTGGGGTGCTAAAAGATAAGAATCGATAGTTAACTTCATGTTGTGCTGTTCAAATTTTTTTGCAAGTTCTGTAAGATTTCCAACATTTGGATTTGGAGTCACTTGTAATTCATCTGTTGACAACTTCCTCTCATGTCAAAGTGAATGGTTAATTACCCTGTCATTTTCAACGAGACAATAGGAGGGGATTTACTGTTATCATTACAGTAGGTTAACTTACACCCTGACAGCATAAGTGCATAACTAATATAATTTGAAATGCTTTTTTGTCTTTAGTATGATCAGGTTTTGATGTTTTGTTTTGTTTTGTGGACTTGGTTGTAGTTTTCTACTTCTTTGTATCTATTGAGTATTGACGGTTTTCCGTCATAAAATTTGCCAGAAACCCCTAGGTAGCTTCTTGTTTAGATTGATAATGTTTAAACTCTGAAACCCTTAGGGTTATTTTTTGGTGCCTTTGTTGGTCTAGGCATTTTCAAATAGTGTTGCCATTTATTTCTCTTGTAACAAAAAAAAAAAATGTGGCCATTTCTGACATGGTGGAGACTGGAGAGATTGAACTGCTTTCCTGCATTTGTGATTTTTTCATGTTCCACTTCTTGCTCTTTTCATAGTTATACTGGATGAAGGATGGAATGTTTCTTGTCCTTTTCTGTCTTGAACAATGTCTTTCCTCTTTCGTTTATACTGCCTCTCTTTTCTCCTTAAACTTCTTTACGATATTTAATGTAAAATAGTAACTCATAAGTCATAATTGTTTAAACTCTAAACTTGGAATAATTGGAGTATGTTTGTTGCCTATGACATTTTGGTAATAAGCATCAAGAACTATGCAGTCTGGAATGGATAGGTCATTTGTGTGGCAAATCATGGAATATATTATATGGAAGTAATCAGCCTCCTATCCTGTCGAACAAGTTTTCTTAATAGAACTGTTGTAATTTAGAATTCTGGTGCTGCATCTATATCACTTCAACATTTCAAACTTTTCCTTTATGCCGGTTCCATTCTATAATACAGAACCCCAGTTCAGTCTCACATCTTAGCTATGCCAAACCTGGCAGAAATTCCCTATTCTCCTCTATTGATTTCAAATAAAATCCACTGCAGCCTGTGTTGTGGAATTTTCTCTTGAACATCGATCTGGATTTAGTTTGACTCATTTACATATGTAGAAAGCTCAAAAGTGATAAAATATTACACATGATTCCTTTTTTTTTTTTGATAGTTGTATTAAATTCTTTGATATCAGTGGTGTTGGTATGTTCATTAGCTTCATGAATAAGTGGTAAATGCAGAAACTATAGTCATTTGAAATTGGGCATAATTCACGAGGGATAGTGAATCCTTGTATTTAGTTTGGCAATATATGTTTACTTATTTTCCAAACATAGCTAAATTAAGCTCCATGGTATTTCACTGTCTTCTAGCAGTGAATATATATCAGCTCATGTCTAAATAAAGAGTCTACCTTTTCGTGTCTCAATTCTCAAAAGTTTTTTTATTTGGTATGGGTGGGTCAGAAGTGTTGCTAAGCTTCAGTTGTGCTGATCTTTGGATTTGTTGTTGTGCTACAGGCGTTGATATCAGTATGAATACACATTTGAAAACGGTTAAACTAACTCTGAAAGGGAAAAATCCAGTTACTTTGGATCATCTCAGTGTGAGAGGCAACAACATTCGGTATTATATCCTTCCTGACAGCTTGAATCTTGAGACTTTACTGGTTGAAGAGACCCCAAGGGTCAAGCCTAAGAAGCCGACTGCTGGTACTGTTTATTTTATGGCTGTCTCTGTAATATTTTTCACACAGGGCCTTAATGTTTTGGCTGGCTGTTATCTTGTGAATTCTGGTGTTCAAACTTTAGCTTTTGTTTTCAGGAAAACCTTTGGGGCGAGGGCGGGGGCGTGGACGCGGGCGTGGCCGTGGCCGTGGCCGTTAAGTTTTGTGCCGCAATCTTTCTGGCATTTGGTTGTACCTTTGTAGTAGGGAATTTTCTGAGCGGTTTTAGAGACATCAGAGGAGTTTATTGTTAATTGTTCATGCTTACTTTGTTAATGTTGCTATCTTACATCAGTGCTTTGAAGTTCTATAGTGTATAATTCCTTCCTGTTGGATATTGGGTAATTGTCTAGTACTTCTTAACTGAAGGAAACTGCCTAAATTTGTAGTTTGTGGGATGTAGTATGATGGAGAGTTAATGGAATTACCGATGATGCCCTTGGTGGAAGTGCTTTTTTTCTTTTCAAATCAAGATTCATCTGAAAGGTTGAGACAGGGCTGGACCTATTCTTTAGGTTTCCTCCCGTTATTCTGAGATATCCTATAGTGAATTCTTCAACATTAATTCCATATCAAGTGAAAGAATCTGAAATGAGTTGCAGTACTTGAACTTATGGTTCCATGACATTTGAACAGATACGGGATGTCACAGAATTCATGGGGTATATATAAATATTTTTAACGTATTGCTTAGTATTTGCCAAAGTATTCGACGCTGAATTTTGAGACTGGTCTACAGGTGACTATAGGCTATTTCTTTGTATGGTAATAAAATTAGTAGGAAGTAAAGTTGCTCATGGCTCGTGTCTTCTACTAATCGAGTTTTTGCTCTTCGATAATTGGAGGTTTCCGGCACAAAGCCATTTTTTTTTTGCTTAAAATCAAAAGCCATTTTAATTAGATGTTAGGTGCGTATGAACATTGATTCAATTTTATGCTCTTTCCATAGAATGATATTTATATTTATACGGGAAACATGTATTTTTTTCTTATTTTACCTCATTGGAAAGGAAGTACTAACTTCCAAATTTAAATGAACTCATTTTTGTTGCTAGTTGCTACTTATAAGTACATTAATTAATATATTAAAAAAAACCTTAAAATATTATGTGCAGAAGAAATATATTGTGGAAAAATTGAATTAATTTTTTTCTTACTCTATTTTAATAGAAGATTAAATTCGTCTGGTTACAGTCGTCTCTACTGTTACTTCAACATTATAATTTTTTTTTTCAATAATTGTTAAAGGCCAAATGTATTTTTTGGTTCTGTATATGTTATAATTTTTCTGAGTTTGAAGATATAAAAGATACAGGACTAAAATGTAAGCATTTCACCATTGTTAAATATATCTTTTTAATTTTACATGACATTTGAATGAAGTAGCAAAACGGCAAAGCGTTTCACAGAATGTTCGTATTATATGCGATGGTCTATCGTTACGTGTAAAGGGAAGATTGAGCAAGGGGTCAACCTCAAGTTTGTGTCCTGTATAGAAAGAGCTAAGATTTGGGAAATTGTGGTGGTGGGCTAATAGCAGCATCAACGAATCTGAATAAATAATTTGACGAAGATAAGAAAATACTAACAGTGAAGAACAAGAAGAAGACGAAGAAAAAGAAGATGGGAAAGGGAAAAGAAGCGGTGGTGGTTGTTGGAGCCCTAGCATTTGTGTGGCTCGCAGTAGAGCTCGCTTTCAAGCCCTTCCTCACCAAGACCCGCGCGGAAATTGACAAGTCCGATCCCGCCGTCGACCCCGACGACGTTCCTGACTCTAAACCCGCCGCCGCCGCCGCAGACGCCGGGGATGCCGCTGGAGAGACCGTCGCAGAGGCCTGAATCTGAGCACAGTCATGTCGTTTGTTCTATTCCGTTTTCGTATTTGTCAATTTCGTGATATCTGGAAATTTGTTTAAGTGAAATAACATTGGGTTTTTGTTTCTGTTTCAATCTTATTATTATGTCTTCCGTTTATTTTGGTGGAATTTTCTGATCGGGATAGAATCGAACGATTTGTATTTTGGTGTTTCCCCTTTTCAGCCATTGCAATCCTATGCCAGGTTGCGGCCATCGATAGTACTCTGCAATAGCCAATAGGCAACCCTTAAGCGCCCATTTTCTTGTGCAAATTAACAAGGCGTTATTTTATATTTTTTTAAAATCATTTTTTTTTTCAAAATTATGCAGCTCATCAAATCAAATAAATGAAACAAAAAAATAAAATCAAGTAGGTAGGGATGGGAAACGTGGTTTATTTAGCAAATTAAAGTTTGTGAAGACGTTTTTATGTTGACAAAAAAAGAAAAAAGACAGATTTAAAGCTTCTTTTTGTTTCCAATAATTTTTTAGTTGTAGGATTCTAATTGGTCCTTATCTATGACTCATGTAGATGGGAAAAACAAAATAAGAGTATATTCTGATTTATGATTTGCATCAAATTAAGAATTAAACTAATATTCTTTTCGTTCCTATTTATTAGTCCACTTAAAACAAAAATATACATATTTATATGTCCATTTTAAGATACTTGTTTGTATTTCTTTTACATAATTAGAAGATTAACATGTTGTAATTAAAACTCACGATGCTTTGATATTTCTTTATGTGTGTGCTTCTTTTGAGTGGGGTTCCGACTGACATCTAGGAGCTCAATGAAGAGTGTATTCGTGATGCTTTTATTTTGTTCTCCTATTCACTTATTTGATCGGATTATAATTTGTCAAAACTTGTATTCTCTTAAAAATGTTATCTTTGACTTTGTGCCACTTACATACATTAATAATTACTAATTATCTTGAGGTGGTAAGATAAAAATTTGCCCAATTCTTGATGTTTTATTGGGGGAACTTATGTCATGCCTTGCTTCCTCACAACTTTAAAAGGATAACACATCCAATAAAATCTTTATATTTCAAAGCACATCTACACATGCTCTTATAAATCAACACAAGAACAATGGTGTACCTCTTTCACGTGCTTGTTCATGCAAAGTAAATGTCAACGGTAAAACCCCGGTCACATAGATCAACACGAGATTTTTTAGTGTGTTTTGTCCTTATTCACCCACTTCTTAGGAATGACTTCCTAATATGTCACTCATCTCTCAATTGCTCTAGGTCAAGCACACTTAACCTTAGAGTTCTTAAGTAATAAGCTACCGAAAAATAAATGCATTTTGTTGGTATAGGTAGTGGGAGTCAATTCTTTTAAGCTATCTCCAACCGTATAGTCTCAAACTTATACAGAATTCAGATCCATTATATTTTTTAAGATAAGTCCATAAACTTTGTTAACTCACTAATACTTTTAGTCCCTATAACGTATATAACAATTTGGTTTATGTAGGTGTCCTTATTTTTTTTAATCTCTATACAGTAAAAAATATTCTTTTTTATCCCTACACGTGTATTTTCTTTTGCAGATAGGTCAGTGTATTGTGATTAGCATTTAACGCCATTAGCCCCTCAATCGTAATTTGATCATGGGCAATAATAGATCAACATGTGTAATTTCGTCGAGTTGAACTACTTTCCTTACGAGTTTTGGTGTTTCCTCATCCGTGAAAGAATAAGTGGTGGGCTCCATAGAAATAAGGAGCAATGATAAATAATTGTTTGGTCGCATCAATCTATGTTGGCTAAAATTGAAAGCTGGTCTAATCACATAGGTTTCTCTAACGACAAAAATATAACAATAGAGATGAAAACGCAAACAAAGACACATGTAGGGACTAAAGGACCCTTTTGTATAGGGACTAATACAAAAAGAGTGACACATATAAAAACCAAATGATTAATTCAAATGGGACATGGATTGAAAGAAATATAACAAGAGGGACTAAAACACAAATTAATAATGACATATGTAGAGACTAAAAAAAATTGTTATGTATAAACTCTAAACAAAAATGAATTGAAAAAATAAATTGTTTAATCTCTAGCTTCTTAGTGAAAATTCACATAAGTCCTTAACATTTATAATTGTCATTTGAGTTCCTAAAATTTTGATCTTTAATTCATTTTTGTCCATAGGGTTAGTTAAACGTTAAGATCGTTACCAGAAGTCTAACGTGACACGTAAAATACAACGTTGGATAATCAAAATTATGTCGTTCTCATTTTGTTGGTTAAAAAAACTCTATTTCGTTGAAAACGATGTCGTACATCATAGAAGAACAATTCATAATTTCTAAAATTTGAGAAGAAAAATGCTTATAAAGTGCATCACAAAATAAAACATGATATTTTAGATTATATGCAAACTCAGCTATAAAACAATGACATTTTGGGTATCCTACATGTCACTTAATGTACCATGTTGAACTTTCCTTAACGATATTAACACTAAACTAACATTAGGAGCCAAAATGAATCATAAATACAAAAAGTCAATGACCAAAATGCTCCATTCAAAATGTTAAAGACCAATATGAATAAGTCTACAAAAATTAGTGACCAATGTGACCATTCACTACAAATTAATTAAAAACCTATAAAGACTAAATAATTAACTTAACCTAAAATTCATCTGAATATGTGAGTGTTGGTTTAAAAAATTTATTTAAAATCAAATTTCAAATTAAAAGTACAAAAAGGTAATTCAATGTTAATTAATTCCTCAATAAGTACTACTATATCTTCAAAGTATATTTTAATTAACGAGGTTTATTGACACTTCGATTATTTTAACACTAATAGTATATTAATATTTTAACTTTATTAATTGAAAATAATATTTATATTAAAAATAATTAAAAAACTGGTAATAAACAAAAATAAATGACATTAGTATAACTATTTAATTTAAAGTGTATGAATATACTCCACTTGAACTCAAATATAAGAAAAGAATTCTAATGTGATGGCATAAAATATAAGTAAATTTTAATTATTTTTATGTTATTTAATGCTATAATTATTAAAGTATTTTTAATTTAATAAAATAGTAGTACTAATTGAGAGATAATATTACTCCATACTATTAAATATCGTAAATGTTATTTTCATAAATAAATTTTCTCTTTTTTATAAAAGTAAGAAAATTCAATACACTTAATTAACATTTTTAATATGAATTTGTTAATTATTACACTCACTTATTTTTTTAGAAGGAATACATTAATAGCTTATAATTTAATTTTTAAAATACACCTACAAAATATAAGTTATTAAAGTACCCTTTTTATAAAATTGATAAGTGTACGTTAAAAACCCCTTGGGGTAACATATATTTTATTATAACTTGATTTGAGTAAGGAAGAAAGAATAGTAGTCGTATATGGTAGCGTTTGGTACATGTATAGAATCAAATATAATGGAACGGAATTGAATAGAACAGAACTATGTATTGTATTTGGTGACTATGGAACAGAGCATGACCATATGTATTATTTTATATTTAGTGCGATTAAAATACAAAAAATATCTTTTTGTAAAACATATAAAATTTTACTTTACATGATAGAAAATATAAAATTAAAAGAAAAATAAAATAGTATATTTTTTAATTTCATTTTTTAAAATTATAAGTACAACTAAATAATAATTTTAAAATATACTAATTTTTGTATTAATATTTTATGAAAAAATAAATTATTAAATATAAACTTCTCTCAATAAATACAATTATTAAATATATTTTTATTATGTAAATTTTTAAAAAGTATTTTTGGTCGGAAAATAAAATATAAAGTTTAAGGAATTTAAATATATATTTTATTAATAAAATAAGACAAATGATATTTAGTGTCTTAAGGGCACTAAGAATCCAAATGTAATAAAAAAATGTGTAGTTTTTTGTGTTCCCAAGAGACGGAACAATGTGCTTTATGATTATTTTTCTAATTCTAGTAACTTTAACTAGTGCCCTTAGGGCATTATATATCAAGACCCATAAAATAATTCTATAAAAATAATGATAATTTTGCTGTGCGTTTATTCTGTTTACTTCCGTTCTAACATTTTTAATAGAATTAATTTGTCCCATTCATTTATCTCAATATCTATTTTATTCTTCTTGACATGGAGAACAATACACTATTATATTTTGTTATGTTCAAACATATTTGTCAGACATTATCCATAATTGTACGCATTATAATAGTGTTTCAAAGTCAATAAATTGTATGCTTTAATTAAGTTGTAGTATACTATGTAACACGATTAAGGAATCACAATTTGAAGAAGTGACGTTATCATATGGTTCGTCGGCAGGAGTACTCGCTGTCCATGTTACCGTCCCTGCCCTTTTAATTTTCTTTATAGTATTTTAGTAGTAGAAAGTTGGGAACTCGTTATCCTTACGATCCTCTCACGCCAGATAATAAATGAAAAAGGGTAAGGACTGGTTCTGGTTGGTCATAAATATATGATCACAACTGCAGTTATGACAGCTAGTATTGGGTTCATGGACTGGGGTCGTGGATCAGCCTGCAGGCATACGAGTAGAGTGACAAAATGAGTTTGACTTGTCGTTTAGTCTGTTAGCTCATTTTTTATTGACGAGTTAGATTATATGTTAGAGCTCGCTACTCTCATTTGGCTTGTTCCGCTTAGCCCGTCAATTCGCACGGGCTAATAGCGGACCGAGAAAGACTAGTTCATCAATATGTTTTTCTTTAAAAATACATTCATTTTATTTGTACATAGAGATGTTAAAAATCCTAAAAAAAATAAATACAATTAAAAATTATTCTTTTTTGTGAAAAACATTCTTTAATGAAAAATCTATATTTTTTTTAATAAAAACACTTTTTTTAAGAAAACTCTTTATTTAAATAAAAAAAAGCAGATTTTAGGATACACCACTTTTAAAGTGATGTACCATACACCAATAAAAAATATGAATTATACGTGATTTTAAATTAAATGTATCATTGCGTATATCTTTTATTTATTCACATTTGTTATTTATTAAGTTTTTTTTAACCCGTTATAGGTGGATTTTAACATTCACCAATTATAAAGTGGTGTATCGTACACAAGTCATGAAATTATATTTAATTGATTATAGCCCGTTTAAAAGAAATAAAATAAAGAGGTATGCATACACACAAAATACATAATTTATTATTATATTAAACATTTTCAGTTGAGTTTTAAATACATTTTTTTATGTGGTGTACCATATACCACTTGGGACGTGGTGTATGGTAGAAAGAACCTAAAAGAAATATGTTTTTTTTTTTTTTAATTTTTAGTGGGCTAAACGGGCCAGCCCGCAGCCTAACAAGCAAATCTAAAAGAGGGGCGGGCTAGAAAAATGAGCTCGTATAGTTATGGCTGGTCGGCTCGTCCTGACCCGCTTTTTGGCAGGGCGAATGAGTGACAGGCTAAATGGGTCAGACTGACCCGCTTTGCCACCCCTACTTATGAGTTATGTGAATTTGAACTAAAAAAATAGGAGTTTATATAATATACAGGTTTTGGCGGATCAATCCGTTTAATTGCAGATCAAATGGGTAAAATCCGCGAGTCTCGCAGACATCCGTTAATTGCTTCCTTCTGTTGACCGTGGCCTGATGTCTACTTCTCGAAATGAGAATTTAATCTCATGGAACTATCCTCCTGCTCGTTGTTTTAAGCTAAATACTGATGGATCTCGTTACCATGATCGAAGTCTTGCAGTGTGTGGTGGTTTAATTCGAGAGGGTAATATTTTGTTTATTGGAGGTTTTGTTTGTAACTTGGATAACTATACCTCGGTTCAAGCAAAATTGTGGCGGGTTTTTTATGGCCTTATGCTTGCTAAAAGACACCATATCAACCAGCTTTTTGTTGAATTGGATTTAGCAGTCCAATTTATTTTGCAAGGTTGTCCTTCTGTTCATCCTTGCGCGCATTATGGGAGATATCCGACGCATCATGCAGTCTTTCCATTTTGCTACTGTTTCTCATGTGTTTCGTGAGTCGAATAGGAGTGTTGATTGCTTGTCTAAGTTGCGTCATCAATACCCTTTAGGTGTTTCTTATTTTGATATTCCTGTTGCTCAATTGTTTTCCTTTTTGCGGAGGATTTGTATGTGGTTCATTTTCCCCGTTTAGTTGTGCCCCGTTGTTTATAAAATAAAATAAAGTTATTACAATTATAATTAAATTTGAAATTTTAATGGGCCTAGACCCGCATTACCATAATTCATATACACACTTAGAGTCTTGGACAAAAAAAATACATGTAATTAAAAAAAATATTTTATCTCTTTTATTAATATAATTAAAAAAAGGAGTTAAGTGTGTTTTTGGTTCTTGAACTTTAAGGAGAATCTGTTTTAATCCCCGAACTTTAAAACATTGGTTTTTAGTCCCTAAACTTTAAAAAAATTCACTTTTACATCCGTACATTTTTGGATAAACATGACAAACTAAGAGTCCTTTACAAGTTCACGTGTCAGCAAATCAGTTTGCCACGTTACCAAAAAACGTACGGAATGACTAAAAGTGAACTTTTTCAAAGTTTAAGGACCAAAAGCCGACATTTTAAAATTCTGTGACTAAAAATAAATTCTTGTGAAAGTTCAGGGACAAAAAATATACCTTTAACAAATTGCAATTTTCTTTTAAAAATAAAGTTTTAAAAAAGGAAGTTACGTGGGCCCCACGGACTTGCGGGACGGATACAAACTTAAAAATTACCAGTCTATTTATAATGCAGGCTCTAGGAGACAATCCGTTTAACCTGCAGATTTGTGTGGGATGAACTGTCCGCGTTCCTAACTCTAATGACAGTTGCGGAGCACTTTCTCAATGTCTCAATTTCTTTCAATTTTAGTACTACTTTCTCTCTTACATGTAAGTCTCTAAAAAAAATTTGGTGTGTTTTTTTTCTTAAATTCTCATCACAAAAACAAAAAACATGTATTATGTCTTTTTAATTTTACCTTTAATTAATTAGGGTGGTTGAGTTGGGTTTTAAATGATAGAGAAAAATAATTAAATTTTAATAAAGGTAATAGTGAAAATACATTAAACTTTTTTTAAAAATTAATATATTTTCTCGACATTAGCATTTTTTTAATATGTGTACTTTTTTAAGGACTTACCTATATCATATGTTTATTTGAGGTGTTTCCAGAAAGAGAGAAAAGATCAGAAAAAAAAGTGAATAGAAAATGAAATTTTCTCTTTGATTTAGCAAAGAAAAGTGAAGAGATAGAAAAAATTCTTGTAGGATCCACACAAAAACTTTTCTCCTCCTAGGTGCATAGAAAAGTGGCATGAAAGGATGCATATTTTTCTTGTTCTAGTTTTACCCTCAACTTCTAATTTGTTCTTTAAAAAAAAAAAAACTTCTAATTTGTGTTCTGTTTATTAAAGTTAGTTTATAGTATAGTTTATAATTTATTGCTTACAGATATATAGATGTGTTTAACAAAGTTGTTTAATGATTATTTTATATTTATTAAAATGACTTGAAAATAATGTAATAAATTAGTTATAAAAGTAAATATATATTAAATAACTTAAAGATAAAATATAAAATAATAACTAGAAGTTAAATTATAAGTCATATTTTTTTAAAGGCTAAAATGCATTTACAGGGGTTCAAACCGAGGAGCTACTACTCAAAGCAGGTTTTATCAGCCATTCGACCAACCTGTTAGATGCTATAAATTATAAGTAGCTTCTATTAATTTTTCACGAGTTAACTTACCCGAGCTATAAACTTATAATTATTAAACATATTCATAAAACAATAAATTATAACAATAAACTATTTTCATTAAACACACCATTGATTTTAAAATGATTTAGTGAATTATTTATAATTAATTATTGTACCAAAATTATGATTAAAAGAGAAGTAACTTGCAATTTTTCCACTTCTAACGTAATCAATTTTGATTCCGTCAATGTCTTATTTGTCCTATTATTTGCCTTTCTATATTCTCTTGACAATATATATGTAATTATATTGATGATTATACATTTAAAAGCAATTCTAATGAATAATATTCAAACAAAAATATATCTGATGAAACAAAAATTATTTTTTTTATTAATTTCTCAAACAAAAATCATATTATTTTATAATTTTTTTTGCAAAATCAACTTTACAAAATTGATTTTACCACAGTAAAATCAAACCTACATTAAAATTTATTTTTGATTTAAGTCATGTCCATTTATCGTGATTGAATACTTATTTTTTGGTATATAAATAAGACTGTATTTGAATTATATTTCTTTTATACATTATGAAGCTAAAAGATAAGCTAAAATCAAATAAATTCTACCCCAATCTTATATGTTAATAAAGATCGAGAGATGACTAAAGGCACTAAATATTGTCAAGTCCATGCAAACACAATTCTCTTTTTGATGAATCTATCTATCATTTAGTTATTCTACACTCTAATTATAAAATAACAAATTCCATATCTCAAAATCAATGCTAACATAGGTTGAAAGAGAGATACAATTCATATAATTGATATTTAAGCCTCAAAGAATAATCTTTGATAGTTAATTGGAACTTGGGAGATAACATAATGCTCCCTCAAAAAAATCTAATGTAACTCAATTAAGAGTAACTTTTTGTTTTAATTAGTTTTCCAATTCTAACCAAGCAGGACTTAAAACATAAAAAGATATGACCAGAATGGTGTAATGTAATTATATTCTCTCACTAACTGGGCTCTTTTTTCTTTTTGGTGAGACAAAATGCAAAATAGATTTTCCTTCTTTGTCTATGGCAAAAAGCATAATGAAACAAAATGGAACGAGATATTTAATTAATTATTGATGATGACGTGGCGAACGCTGGTTGGTGGGTTACAGGGCGTTGAGGTGAGAGTGAAAGTAGGAAATTGCAAACACCAGATCCCGAACTGTGCCGTACGTGTTCACCTTGCGAAGAAGACAGATAAGCACAAGCATGCTCACAAAAAAAATCACACTCTTTTCTCATTTTCCGCTTCGATTCTTGAATTTCCTTTCGGTTTTCCTTCTTGTTTCACCTGAATCATGTTCTTCCTCTCTATCATTTAAGGTCACAACTCTGAACTCTCTCTGCATTCAATTTTGTATTTTTGTTTTTTAATTTGTTTTGTGATTTGTGAATGTTCCAGCTAAAAAGTCTAAGTTGTGTTTTAATTTTGTGGAAGCGCTTCAAATTATTCGTGTCAATTTGGATTGCAATTTTGTGACTAACACAACACTTATGCTAGTTTGATTGATGCTTAAAATGAAATCATTGTAATCGGTTGAAGGTTTCATAGATTCGGAGTTTTTTTTTAATTTTTTTTTATTTTAATCTTTTTATAAGGCTCGTCGTTGGAATTCGTCATTGGTTGTGGAATGACAGACTGGGTAGGGTTCAATGATTCTCCTTGGATGTCTGCTTAATTATAGCTTAATTTTATGTGAATTCAATGTCTTTAATTACTGGAATATACGGATCCCTAACTTTGTCTATTTTAAGATACCTAACTCATAGATGATTGTTATTGAAGCTTCCTCATGTTCTGTTTTTTTTCTTTATATGTGATTTCTAGTCTAGTAAACGTTCATGATGAAGCAACTTTCTTAGAGAAAGAAACACAAAAATGCACGGAGAGACAGAGAGTAAGAGAGAGAGAGTGAGAGAAAGAGATTTTCCACCTAATTTACTTCTTATCTATTGAGGCTTGAGTGCTGGATTAATCATTACTATCAGTATCAGTCGCCAGTACTCGTCTGCACTCTGCAGTTAAAAAGTATTTGCTTAAACTGAAGGGTATGTGGCACCAAGGATGTTATTAGTGTTTAGTGTTGCTAGTCATGTATTGTTATCTACTTAATTACAAAGAACTGGTCTCTGCTATAATTTGATTGCTTCCTAGATGTGTAGGAGCAAGTTCTCAAAGAGATTTTTTTATCTGCCAATGATAAGCACTTTTGATTGCAACTCCTTGCTTGTGCTCTTTTGTAATTGCAATATATATCACCGCTTCCTCACATTCACCTGATTTGCACCTTAGGGTTGACTGCATGATGTGTTATTACTTATTTGGTTTAATTTACAGAAGTTTTTTGAATTTTTGTTGCAACTTCAGAAAGTTCCCAGATTCAATAGTCTCCCATAATAAAACAGTGGAATAAGTGTTATTGTATTAGTTATTTCAAAATTTTCAATTAGATAAGTTAATCTTTCTAACCCCTTTCTCTTGCAGGTCTATTGACTGTTAATTGTGATCTACTAAAGTTTAGGATCGCAAAATTACTTGGGAGGCATCTATGCTAGTTTGTAACTTTTTTTTTTTGAGGCTCTCAATGCACTAAACTTGCTGAAAATATCTGCTTTTGGGTATTTTTTTAATATATACAGTAAAACGGAACTATCATTTGACATTTTGAGTTTGAATTCTTATAAGGTCTTGGGTTCAGAGTTAATTTAAGTCTGATGCTTTCATTTCTTATGCTTTTCTTGTAATGTATACAGATCCAGTTTTTGCTTGGCTCCATCAATCGTGGTCTGAGTTTTATTTATTGTATGTTTAGACTAGTACTTTAGGAAGCTACAATAGTTAGTCTTGGTGGGGATGCTTCATGCTTCTCTTGTGATTATATTGTGTTAGGAATTAGGATCTAGGAAACCTTTTTTTTACCTGTACTATAGTATGTATTTGAAACAAATGAGCCAGAAACTGAGCAAACATAGATTGAAAATATGGCGGTCTTGTTTTTTGGGATGTGTGATTTTTATACCTTAAAACTGTTGAAAACCATAAATGAAAATATGTCTATACCCATTACTGTAATGCTTTGGTGTTGAACGTCTAAAAATAGTATTAGCCTTTTCAAGATTAGTCATTTTAATGTAATCGAGTATTGTGCAGTTGTGAACATAATCATGAAGCAAGCACAGTTTTATACTTTGTTTTAGTTACAAACAAAGTTTGGGTTAAATGGTTGCATTGCATATTTTGTTAAATCAGACAGACTTTTTATTCTTAGTCGTAGAGACCTCTATGATGACACTATATAATTTTGTGTTGGCTATGTTAGCAAAACATTATATGCCCTATTATCAGTAATTCCTGAAAAAAGTTGTTTTCCCATTTCAGTATTAAAAGAAATGCAGGTTTCTTCCTTTGTTTTTTGATTTAAATTATGTTCATTTGGCAGTTAAAGGATATCAGTATCACCATGTCAGTCGCACCGGTTGAGAGTATCCCCTCATTAAGTAGTGATCTCTTCTATGACATATTTCGACGACTTGATGGCGCGACATTGGCTAGTGCAGCATGTTCGTGTGCAGCGTTCTGCTCCATCTCAAAAGAAGAGAGCTTATGGGAAAACGTATGTTCATCTATGTGGCCTTCAACCAATAGGGAAGATGTCAAAAGTTTAATCTCTTCTGTTGGTGGATTCAGAAAATTCTATGCAGATTGTTTTCCGCTTATTGTAAACAAGGAGGTTGCAGAGTATCAACAGAACAATCTTTTTCTTGAGTACCCCGACAATTGGACTGAAGCTGAATATTATGGGGACGCGGATGAATCTGAAAGCATCTCTCCCTCAGATTTTGTTTCTATTATAGATATTAGGTTCAAGGATAAACCAATCTGTTCCAAAGTACTCTGGGGAATTCCAAACGCTGATGGCTATGATGGTTGGTTCTATAATTGCCCTTTTCGGATTGATATTCTCACCTATGCAGATAGAGATGATAACAACGATGGAATGGTAAACCTTTCTGTATCCGATGGTCTCCCACCGATTACATCTTTGGAAAGGGAAAGGAAAGACGGGAAGCTGTGGCGAGAGCTCCGTGACGGGCTGCAGCTTAGTTGGATTATAGTAAACAAGAAAATAAAGCAAGCTGCAAATCTTGCTAGCTGGAGCCCTCTTGGTGGTCAAAGACATTGGCCAACGGATAAGGATTTCGTTATTCGCTTCGGATCAGTTCTCCCAGCCAAGGACATTCTTCCATGCCAAGTAGTGGAATGTATCCTTATCATGAAATTTAGAGTGGTTCACACGGAAGAAGACGGGGTTCAAACAAACCTTAAATTAACAGAGCTGAGCATGCAGTTAGAAGACATGGAAGGCGCTCACGTTAACGGAAAAAACAGTTTGCACATACTCAAGGAAGCGCTTAGCTGCCGAAGAAGCAAAAATTATGGTGAAGTACTTGAGTCTTGTCATATGTATTCAAAAGTGCAGAATGAGTTGAGAGAGGAGAAGATGAGAAATGAAAGTAGGTTGGATAGACTCTGTATTTTAACTGGCATTGCTGCATTTATGACTTTCTGGTACTGTGTTTTATGAAAATGGTAGCTTATCGTTCATTTTAATGGAATAAACTAATGTTTCTCTAACAGACTTGGACCTTAGCTTGTAACTCCTACGTAAGATATGATTTTGCATACCCAAATAAAGAAATGGATTAACAGAGGGTATTACAGAATGTTTTTGTTACCACCGTCAGAAGCAGAATACCAGACTATTTATAGCTTTATTAAACTTTTAAACAGGTTCTTATATTTAAATTTTACTAATATATTTTTATTAGCTACTAGTATTCATTTACTTCTGCAAAACTACAAGGCTTCGTTAGTGTTGGCGGAAAGTGACAGAATAGAGTCAAATATTGATGTCTTATTGGTTGGGTTCATTAAAACAGAGTGAAATAGAAGAATATACTAAGAGAAAAGTGATGGAATGAAACATACTCTAATAATGAAAGTAGATTAGTTATTCTATTTGCTGTATTTTCTTTTATTTCATTCTGGTGGGCAACAATCTGAGTCTTCGAGCATGGTAGCATTAATATCTGCATAATCATTAGATTTGGTGGACTACCATTAATAGAACTTAATAACGGTTATTTAAAGTTTCAAACTTTAAGGTATAATTTGGCTATATCAATCATAATTGAAACAACAAAAGCATAGTACTAGTACTATTAAACATGTGCTGGAATCCAGTTGGTTGGTTTGGCCTGTCGGTGCTATGAGTTGCATTTGTACTATATGAAATTATCAATGTTGGTAAAGTAAATCCCTAGACTTTTTTTTTTGGGTCAACATAAATCCCTAGACTCTAGTTAACTAATTCTGCGCCACAAAGCGAGTCTCATCTTAAATCTGAAAGTGCCTTGGCCAATGCCTTAACTGTTATTTTTTTTTTGTTTATACGGGATATTCATCGTCGTCGAAAGCCTTAACTAATTCCATCCTCGAAGTTGAGTTCGCACGAAGTGGTTGTTGGGTACCGGGGATCGAACTCCTGCACATGTAGTTAAGAGACGAGGTGAGTTACCATTAGGGGTGTGAGTTTGCACAGTTGTTTACATCACACGACATAGATTGGCAGAAAAGAATGTTACTGCCCGAAAACAAAGCAGTGCATACTCAGTACATACAACAACCCAAACCGTGCTGTATAAACCAAACAACAGACACCAAGCAACTACAACAGAAACAAAACAGCATAAGCAGCTTATAGGATTAAACTCCCATTCAAAAAAGAATTCCAAAATCCATGAACACTAGCTTTAAGTCACAACCAAGCGAAAACCAAAGACTTGTCAAAAATAGCATCATGATCCCAAGCTTTCTGCGAGAAAACTACTTGATTTCTAACCAGCCAAATTGCCCATAAAGTCTAATATCACACCACTTGCCACCTCAATCTAACCTTTAAGCCACAAGTTGGCAATCCAAAAAACTGTGTAAAATGATTCCTATCATGATAATTCCAAGCCGTTAAAAAACCACTCCAGTGCAATATCTTGTCTCACACCTTTCGGAAAATTGAGTAATTGGAGATCCAAAATTTAATCCTTAATATAAGAGAATTACTCTAAATAATATTAGAGATTTAATTTATGATACCTTGCGAGTATTTATCGATATATGTGTGTGTGGGGGAAGACAAATGCAAAATACATGTTTTTCATATCCACACGTGTGTGGCCTCCAAATTTGAAATATCCGTGTTTCATAGTTATAGAATAAATAATAATGTTGGTTTTGAGACTTGAGAGTGAAAAAACAAGCGTAGAACCATAGAAAAAAAAGAAGAAAAAGACCTAAAAGCTGAAGAAAAATGTCCTTTAACTTCTAGTAACTCTTTTCCTAACCACATCATGAGTTCGAATTTCCTTCATTTATTTATTTTTTTTATTTTCTCGCTATTTCTTAATTCATTCTCCAAACTATCACTATACAATTTTTCTTTACGTTATTAAAATTTATAAAAAAATATTTTAATGGTTAAGATATTCTCAATTTTTTCGAAGAAATGGAGAGAATTCTCTTCCTTCTTCTACATCCTGTTGAAACGGATAAACGATATTGTTTGTCACAATTGTAAATCTTGTGAATTTTGACCTGCAACTTAATTTGTGGAAAGATATTAGGTAATATGCTATATATAAGTTGATTATGAAGACAAATTAGGTGCTTAATTATTATGGACCACTTTGTCAACAAGTTAAATGTGAAATCAAAGTCCATTTCAGGAGAGAAAGAAAAACCAATTTCGGCATATTTCTGTTCTCGGGTCCATGTACGGTGTACCAATATAATTCCAGTGTCTCATTATTGTGAATTCGTAAATTAATTAATAAATAAAATAGTCACAAAGATTCCATACAGTTAATTTTTCAAACTCAGTGTTAATTAGCCTTATTCTCTACATTGAATTGTTTGGCGGTTTGGCCAAACGCCATTTAATTTTCACAGTTTGACTGTAAAATAAAATTAGGTTAAAGCAATATAATAGTATTAATTAACATTCTCCTTTAATTATATGTGACTTATATGATGTATCTGTTTGCCAACTTTTTCTTAATTAAGATGTTACAAAACAATTGTGGATGAGAATATTTAGATGGCTTGGTGTTTATTAGATGAATATATATTTGTGTTGACTTTTTTTTTATTATTAAATGCTCTATATTTTTTTATCAGTAAAAGACAAATATATATTAATTAAAACAGAGGCACCAGAGGTGCAATTGGTTACAAGCAGAAAATCAGATAAGTTCAGCTCTGAAGCTAACAGTAACATACTAAACACAGATATATCAGAAGCTTCAAAGAAGTAAAACAGATAAATCCCATAGCTAGCATAGTACCCATTGCAGATACAGAGAGCACCAGCTAATGTGCTAAAACATATAGCATAAGGTCTTAACAGAAAAATCTTTAAACACAGATTTGGCAGATGAGATCAAAACTGAAATTCAAAATTATCAGGATCATTTCTCAGATGAGATTAAATGCTCTACATTAGTATGGCCTACGACCTGATAATAAACATTAATTAGTTTTTGTTACTATTGTAAACAAATAGACAATGATGTGCTTCTAGTGGAAGATATTTTTAAGTTCCTCCAAGTTTACGATATTCCAGTGTGATGGGGGTTATACGGATAAAAACTCTAACATTCAAATGAGTATTAGAGTTTGTGTGTAATTAGAATGTTAATATGCATGTAATGTATTTATTATGGAGATTTTAGGTTCGGTGAATATTTAGATAGATCTTGTGCTTATTAGACTTATGCCCTAAGGGTCATTCATTTTAGTCCGTGTGATATTTTGTTTTTGATCAAATTAATTCCTGAGATTTTATAATACTCAAATTGGTAATTGGTTAAAATACTCTTTTGGTTCCTTAACTTTAATGCAAGTTTCGTTTTGTTCTTTTAACTTTTTAGGTTTATTTTGGTCCCTTAACTCCTTATTTAGGTCTAAATTAGTCTTTGTTGTGACTAATATACGCGGTTGAGATCCAATAACGACGCTTACTGCCGGGATCGATTTCGACTAAAATAAGTAGTTAAGGGACCATAATGAAAGTAAAAAATGATAAGAGACCAAAACGAAACTTGCATAAGAGTTAAGAGACCAAAAGAGTATTTTAGTCTTGTTCATTTTGCAAATAGTTAGTTATTTTAGTCATTTTCAAGTTTTTTAATGTCGTTTAGCCGTAAAAAAAAACTGAAATACATGTCGCATTGAAAGATTAATGACTAATTTGAAGTTTTTAAAAGATTAAAACTAAAATTACCAATTCCTAGTGTCTCAGGGACAATCTTGTTTTTCTCATTATATGAATAAACTTTATTATCAGTTAAAAAGGTATTAAATAAAATTATTAAAACTAAAATGACCAATTCCTAATAATTATTTTTTATTTCAAAACTCAAAATAAACTTTAAATAAAGAGTTAATAAAATAATTTTGACTGATTGTTACTAATAATTTTAAAGGCCCTATCTCTAAGAAATTTGCTATAGGCCTTAAAATTTGTTGAGCCACTCCTAATCTTAATTATTAGGATTTCTAAAATTTGATTTTTCTTATTAGGTATTTTTATGGATGGGATACCGATCAGGGGTATCTAGGTAATTTTACCCTCAGAGGCATTCCACACTCATCCTCACTACAAAGGGCTCATCCCGTTCTAAACAGAGTCGGAAACAACTATCTCGACTCCTATCCCGCAGGTGCCACCCCTCCTCTCTTCGCCGCTCAAAGGAATCTGCCGGACAACTCCATATCCTCAGCCCCAACCCATTATTACAGAGTGTCCTTATCACTGTTCTCCAACATAACAGGTATTATGGGTGGTTTGAAATCCACATATGATAGAGAATGGCATTGGTGGTTTTGGTGAGACATGAAGGCTTGGGAAGGTAGTTATGGAAGATGGAAGACATGATTTTAATGTTAGAGGCTTGTGGATCAATGGTAAATGCACATAATTTTTTTTTATATGAATTCAAATAATATTAAGTAGTATCTTATTAATTGAGGTATTGTCTCTTTAATTTATTAAGCCTCACAATTTTGTTATGAAAAAAGCGTCTTTGTGAGATAAGAAGAAATAAAGCTTACATATATAAAATGTTTGTTGTCTTAACTCCCACCCAATATGAGACTTAACATGTCTAAAACATATCACTTATACACCAGTAATGTTGTAATTTTTTTGTAATTTGCATATCTTACACTTGTATTTTTTAATTCATTAAACTCCAATTCTTGTGATTTGTTTTACTTTTATAATTTTATTTCTATTGAAGTATTAAACATGGATTCAAATTTATTCCAAACTCATTTAAATGTATCATTTTTTTCTTTTTTTGTTCATTTTACCTTTATATAATGATAATAATTTTCTATTTTTCATTTTTTAAAAAACAATTGTCCCTATTGATCATTTAGGGTTCTGTTATAGATGACAACTAGTTTTGCAGAGTTGTGGATAGTCGAGGGTTTTGATTTTATAACGGAGATAAGTATTTCAGACTATGATAATGATAATTAGAGTATTATATATGTTCATTGCATAAATATTTTAACCTCTAAAATAAATTAAAGTCACTTTACCAAAAATAAATAAATCAAAGTCACATGTTTTACATGCATTCACCAAGTGTCGTTAAGGATGTTATTGTAGTGTATTTCTACTGTATTTGATCTTATTTATAACAAACATGAAATTTATTTCATCAAAACTGATGAGGCATATTAAATAATATTTATTTTAATTAATGATGTGACAAATACTAAAATACTCATGTTATTAATGTAAAACTCATATGCAAAATTTTGATTACTCACAATAAATTGGGAGTGAAGACTAATTTTCAACTTTTTTTAGTAATTAGTATATCTAAAAACCAATACAATATTTCTCATAATTAGAACTTAAAAAAATGTTTTATTTCTACTAAATAGAAGCAGAGATATAGTATAATATAAGATAAACTCAAGTGTAATTTTTAAAATGAGCTAACAAATGTGGTTAATGCTATCTTCAAGTGGTTTGAATTTCACCTCACCTCACCTTTATATTTCATTCCGTGCCTACATGAATTGCTATCAAAACAAATTCAATAAGTATTAATTTGATTATCTAAAGATATATGTATTATATTACTAATTTAGTCTTAAAAATTTGTTTGTCATCAATTTAATTTAATTCATAAAAAATTTAAAACGCCCTTAACTTAATCGTCACTAATTTATAGAAGGTTTTTTTTTATCTCTCATCCTCTTAAAATTTGTTTAGTATGATGTCATATATCATATTATATATGCTTATTTTGTATGGAAGAGGTGACAAACGATTATATATCATATATGAAACATTTAAAATCTTTCATAGTTAAATTAGTAACGAATATTTTGTAACTAAACCTGGTGATGCATATATCTTTAAAGAATCAAATTAAAATTTATCTAAAAAGGGTTCTTCTTAATTATTATTAATCCTAAATATATTTGTGGTTTGGCAGAAAGTTGAATGGTATTATTCAATAATATATGTGAATAAACTAGTTTAAAGTGAAATGATGGGAAACAGGACCTATACCCAATTTCAATTAAGGTGTAAAACTACCTCCTACCATGCAATATGCATCTTTATTATTGTGCTGTGTAACGACATTTTCCTTTTAAAATTAATCAATCTTGATCAAGTGACCATTAATGGACGCGCAACTTTACTGGAAAGAAAAATAAATAAAATCTATTATACCAACTAGATGGTTCGGAGGTCTATTATTTGATGAATAACTTTCTTAATTAATCATCACATTTTATATATATATATATATGGGGCTGTTAATATCCTCCCATTATATTTTTAGAAGGTGTGCATTAGTAGCTTTCTCCTTTTTGATTAAGACTAAAAAACCTTTTTTTTTTTGCTTTAATAACTTAAGTTACAGGGTTATTAATGTAATATGACATTTAATTAATTAAAAATTAAAAATCCCTATTCTCTCTCATGTTCACAACGCATCCCTGTGTGACTCTAGTAGAATTTGCTTTTCAGGAAAGCGCCCTAGACCAGCCTTCCTGTATTTCTCTTTAGTTCCTCTTGCCCGCGCCAACCACCCAGAGTCTCAACTCATGCCTCTTTGTGCGACTTCAACCACCGGAGAACAACTATCTTTCAGCAACCTCGTGCGACCGTCAACCGGAGAACGGCAATCTTGTCTGCCGTAGAACGGCAATCTCGTCTGCCGGAGAACGGTGATCTCGACCGCTAGAAAACGGCGATCTCGAGATTGCCTTAATCTCTTGCAGCATCGCTAACTAAAGGATGAGGATCTTGCACACAGACTTCAACAACAAGAGAAAGGTAATCTTGAACCTTCTGAAGACACTACTGCATCTTCTTCTTTAATTGCGCTAACAGCTCAAATAGCAACGATGGTAATGACGATAATTTTGCAGGAATTGCTTTAGGGATTCTATTTGAATGTTTTGATCTTGTGTCTTTTAGTTGATAAACTAGACATTCTGAATATTGATATTAACTATTGTATGCTTGATTTTTTAATATTTTTTTTTGTGATTTAATAGGATGACAAAGGGCTGGACAAAGCTATCCTAAAGGTTACAAGCAAGCCTTGGCCTTATAAAATCTCGACTAAGTTCAATGTGCAGGAATCTAAACAACTGGAGTTATAAACCTTTGCCGAAGAAGTCCTTATGAACCTTTGCAGAAGAAGTCCTTTTGTTTAACTCTGAGATACTATGATTTATCAGATGTTTAATTTTTTCTTATGCTGCAGTTCTATTTGTGGAGTTCCTTTAGTTTGAAAGCAATTTATAATGACTATTTTGTTATATATATCCACAATAGTAATCAGATTCCAATTAGTTGTTCAAAAGTGATGTATATCCATTAGTATTTCATTCAAATATCACAAGTTTCAAATGCCAAACAAAATTGATATGTATATCTGTAACTATAATGGAATCAAACATGTAATGAGAATTCAAATAATGCAATACAAACTAATATATATTATACTAGAATCAAATTTGTGATCAGATTTTTTTTAACCATTCAAATCGTCCTTCAATTCAGATATCATTACTTCCTAATGAAAAATAGAACTCAAGTATATCCATAATAGAATCAAACTTGAAACTTATGTATATCCAAAATTTTCAATCAAATATTACAAGTGATTCTCAAAATGATATCAAATCTAAAAAAAATTACAATATAATTTCCTCAAAATGATGCTAACTTTAACAAAATTTACAATACAAATGTTCCTAAACATAGATGACCCAATACTACAAAAGAGGAATATCAGGAAAGCAAAAGAAAATAAAAATGGTTGATCAAGGAATCCCATCACTGTTTAAACTTCCCAAGTTGTTATTAACAATGGTAATATTGTCGCAGCAGTGAGATTTGCTTGTTCACATCCATGCTAGAGGTTTCAGGTGGAATTGAAATAGAACTCAAATGGTTTATTAGTGTAGCCTACATTTTGCGTTTAGGCAGTTGTGGCATTATAATGTTTTCAAATAAAACCCCTAAAGCAATTCTCGTAAGCACAATTGAAGAAGAAGATGGAGCAGTGTCTTCAGGAGGGTTAAGGCAAATGTGGCATTATGCTGTTTTCAAATAGAATCCCTAAAGCATTTCCTGCAAAGTTATTGTCATTACCATCGTTGCTATTTGAGTTGTTAGCGCAATTGAAGAAGATACAGTAGTGTCTTCAGAAGGTTCAAGATTACCTTTCTCTGGTTGTTGAAGTCTGTGTACAAGATCCTCATCATTTAGTTAGCGACGCTGCAAGAGATTAAGGCAATCTCGAGATCGCCGTTTTCTAGCGGTCGAGATCATCGTTCTCCGGCAGACGAGATTGTCGTTCTACAACGGATGAGATCGCCGTTCTCCGGTTGACGGTCGCACGAGGTTGCTGCAAGATAGTTGTTCTCCGGTGGTTGAAGTCACACAAGGAGGCATGAGTTGAGACTTTGGGTGGTTGGTGCGGGCAAGAGGAACTGAAGAGAAATCCAGGAAGGCTGGTCTAGGGCCCTTTCCTGAGAAGCAAATTCTACTAGAGTTACACAGGGATGCGTTGGGAACATGAGAGAGAATAGGGATTTTTAATTTTTAATTAATTAAATGTCATATTACATTAATAATCCTGTAACTTAAGTTATTACAGTGAAAAAAATGGTTTTTTAGTCCTAAGCAAAAAGGTGAAGGCTGCTAATACACACCTTCTAAAAGTACAGTGAGAGTATATTAACAGCCCTCTTTCTCTCTCTCTATATATATATATACACACACGTGTGTGTGACAACTCAATGTAATAAATTTTTGTCTCAGTCATGTAACTCAGTTGGTGAGCACATATAGAGATATACACGTGTGGTACAGGGTTGAATCTCTGGTTGCTATACTTTTCTATTAAAAAAAAATGTAATTAATTTCCCCTTCTTGCTGAGGGTTTTCCATATATAGGAGATAGATAGATGTAACAAGATTGTTAGAAACTTTTCGTGTTCTTTTTTATAAGATATTTTGTTTGTTATGATATTTTTAATCACGTGTAATGTTGCATATATTAAAAAACTAAAAGTAAAAATATTTTATTAAAAAATACAATATTTATCACGATACAAAACTAAAACCTATTAAATGTTTGTATAATTCAATTAAAAACGTGTTTAAATGAGAACTGAGAGAGTATACGAATAAACCTTATTTCAAATTATTACAGGATAAGGGTGTACTTTATGACTTATGAGCCTTTACCTATTGTCGGAAGAGTGGAAAATGGAAGAAAAGAAAATGAGAGGAGGGAAAAGTGAGAGAAGAAAAAAAGAGAAAAAATAAAAATTTGTTTTTTTTGTTCTATAAGTCAATTTTTTTTCTCTTCATTTTTTCTTTAACCAAATAAAAGAAATTATATTATTATATATATTTTTTGCTTTCATTTTATTTTATCTTCTTCAAAGAATATGTTTTTTTATAAGGAAGTTATAACACCAAGGATTACATTTATCCTTATTTTTTTATTATTTTATTTTATTTTATTTTTATACGAAAATTATAATACTAAGGATTAACCCTATATTATACACCTATATATATATTCTTATTAACTGTGTTGGCCTCGGAGAACTTGTAAACAATATGTTAATTCTATATATTCCGATGTTAGTTAATGCTGATTTTGAAATTTGAACTTCATTTACAAATATGATGTATGGATACCACGGAGATAAATGTAAACTTGAATCTATGTTTAATATTTTAAGAATTGTTCCATTTTTATATAATTGGCCTGACCAAATTAATATTAGGATTTCTCTTCTTTTCTATAAATAATTAGATATTGTAGTTACCTTTTTATTAAGAATAATGAAAAAAGGAAAAATTGAAGTTTTAATTCTATTTGGCATAGTTTTTAGGATAGCTTAATAATAAAATTTCTTAGTAGAAATTTATCTTCTTATCAATCTCAACCCACGTTTGCTAACTTTAAACTTTGCTTGTACAATTGGGCTGCTATTAATTTTAGAGGGATCTGGTTATTGTCTTCTTCAGTTTTTCTTTCTTTCTTTTTGTCCAACTAATAGGGGTCTAGATTCTCTCCATTTGGAGGGGTTTAGATTCTCTACATTTGGAGAGAGAAATTCTTGATCTAGTGGTTAAAACACTTGAGTTCAATACTTCTATTTGTATTCCAAAAAAAAGAAGCCTTCTATTTTTTTTAAAGCAAAAATTTTAAAGAGTTGAGATTACATCAAGTCCAAAAAGAACTAGAGAAAATCCGCACACAACAAATATATAGTTAGGTCTCTTAAATTAATTCAAATCAGGTGTCCCCAAATCATGTCCCCAATCATGTCCCACCAATAGAATATCACCACGTCATTGAAAATATTTCCTTTAATTTTAATCTTTAATTTCCTGATAAGATTTTTTAATGATGTGACAATATTCTATTGGTAAGACATGATTGAGGACATGATTTGGAGACACCTGATTTGAATTTCTCTTAAATATATCGATCAAAGTTTTATCCTTGGACTTGTACTATTTTGGAAATTGTTCTCGTCAAAAGAGTCGTGTACTGCTTAGGAGATTAACAATGCAACCCAACTTATTAGCCAATAGTTGATTGTTTGATAATGCGATGCCAAATCAAACTCCTAGTCTCAAAATAATCATGCTAACAACATTTAAAATCACAAATCCTCAAATTTTATTGTATTGTGATAATAACTATTAATAAACGATGATCAAGAACATGAAAGATCGTCTTAAGGAAAAAATAATCTATGAAAGGAAAACATACTATTTGAGTTAAGTCATCTTCACAAAAAAAAAAAGATCGAATGAAAGCGAGGGATCATGTGAATGAGCACACCCCAATTTCTAAAGGAAAAAACAATCTAAATTAATTGTCATTACTTGATGGTCAGAAGATTGTGTTTAATTGATCAAGTTGCTTGTACAAGAAGATATAGTATAATGCCTAGTGGGTCTAAATCTGCTTTAGTAGAATGATATTGTAGCGGCACCACAAGGTCTTGGAACTAAACAAATTATGCTACTTGGAAGGCTTTGAGTGAAGGAAGCGCACAAGGTGTTCATATTTTGAAAAAGCGCCTTCGTAGTAAATAAGAGATATGACGTTCTTTGCACTCATGTCACCTTTGGGATTCTACTTGCTCTTTGAGGTCTAGTGCACTCTCCTACATGATTGATTTGCTGACCATTTCGGTTTATTACATGATTCACTTAGAAACCATTGCTTGTTGTGCAAATTTTTAGCTCACTTGACCATGCTACACAACGGTCTTATGTTCTCCACCACCTAACCATCTTCGTTTACCACCTAATTTGCCTTGGAACTCTTGATGAACATCTTGCTACCCAAGGAAACAAAGCAAGATAAGTTGATAAAAGAGAGACGAATTTTAACTCTTTGCACACCTTTGCCAATTGACTTTCAATCTCCTTTAGATTCTTACTTCTCTTCTCTTATAATTTGGGTATAGGCTTAACTCACTATCAAAAGTTAGTTTGTAGGATGAGGATTGTCACACCCTTATAAACTCAACAATAGCCATATCACTAGCTGATGTGAAACTTTCAAAATCTTCCTTTTCTTATTATCATGTTCCTCATTATTCTTTCATTTTCTACACTTCAATAACCACCATATTTTTACCATTATGAAAAAGCAAGTTAGAATCTCAAAAGACTTGTTTACAAAAATATTCTAGTTGATCCTCCCAATGACTCTATTATAAGTGCTTCATTATTCTTTCTAAGCCACATGAGTTAGAGTTCCAATTTGACACACATCTTGTAAGTTTATGAACTTCCTTATTATGTTTTTGAAACCATATAATCAACAATGAGTCAATTTTTTTAAGCTTAAATCGTGCTATAAATTGTGGAGTAACTCACAAATCAAAGTCCATATATCTAACTCTAAATAGATTTGTTCATGTCAAGTTTTCAGGTTTGAATATTGAAAGTGATATGCCGAGCAAATCCTAGTATACTAACTCTTTTAGTGAGCATGTGTTTTCCTTGGTGGTAATCTTCCACTTTATAGGGGATTTGGTTTGTGGCCGTATTCTTGAGCCAAATCCTTCTCGTTAATGTCTAAAAAGGATAGTTAGCTAATAGGACTCTAGCTCATGTGGCTCATAGACTTACGAGTTGCTGGTATCGTTAATGGAGAAGGTATCTTGTTTGAATGTCTTTAATTACTTTTATTATTCTTGAAGGTGGGGATAAAGGGTTGCCATAAATGTGATAGGTCAAACTCAACTCTAACTTGAGTGTGATAGAGAGTTTCATTGGGAGAGATTTCCCTAACAAAGATGAGAAATGACACAACACTAATATGATCATCTAAACGCGTTAGAGCAAGAATATTATGTAAAAAAAAAAAAAGAATGACACAAAATTCATTCACCTTTCAAATATCATGCGAGGCACTTCCTAATTTTTTTATACCAAATTTTTATTATTTCTTTGAATTATTAAAGGGATCAATTTTGAGATAGATTAGAGTTAGGAGAGAGAGTGGATTGCTTGCACGTCCGAATTCCTAATGAGTGGACAACCCCTCCACAGCAATGCACATGATTATGATTATTATTGTAATTCTAATTAATTAATTACTAATAAATTAACAAAATTAATATTAAAAATACTTAAAAATTAAAAAATGCCGCACCTCCTTTCCCGTAATAATAGGGAAAACACAGAATCCCCAACTCAGACCTCACCGTCACCAGTTAGTGGCTATATCAAATCTCCCCACCATTCACCCATCACCTTAACGTTCCTTTCTATTCTTTCATTCATAAATTCATAAATAATAAATAATAATCCTCCATTTCATTTTCATGTTTTTCCAATTATATATTCCCCCCATAAAATCCATTTAATTAAAACAAAAAAAAAAAAAAAAAACCGCACAAAGCCATTTATGCTTCCTTCCTTCCTTCCTTTTTTGGTCCCACCTTCTTCCTCTCCCTCACACATATCTTCTCTGTTCTTCACAACCCCACCACTTTTAAAACCTTCACTTCCAAATCCAATGAATGAAATTTCAATCGATGTTTTTGCTTCACACTGAAATTTCAACTGAACCACTGCTTCACACAACACCATGTCCCACTTTGATTTCCTCAACAAATTCAAGCGCTTTAACCCTCTTGAACCTTCTTTAGCCATACTCACTTTCTTCTTCTTCCTCGCTCTTCTCTTCATTGCTTGCTTCTTCTACCTCGATTACAACGGTTTTCGCTCTCCAGCGACGACAATCATCGGTTTGCGTTTTTCCTCTCTCTCTTCTGCTGATTCTCCTCTTCCTGGGGTTCCTCGAGTTCACTTTCTCAGTGAAGATGGTGGTAAATGTGATGTCTTTGATGGGAATTGGGTTTGGGATCAGACTTATCCCCTTTATCATTCCAATAATTGTTCCTTCTTGGATCAAGGTTTTCGCTGCTCTGAGAATGGTAGGCCTGATACTTTCTACACCAAGTGGCGATGGCAGCCCAAAGATTGCAACTTGCCAAGGTTAAAATAAACCCCCTTTTCTCTATTTTTTGTTTGATTCCTGTTTTCGAGTTTAGTTTTGGATTGATTTTCATGCTGGTTGGTTGGTAGAAGATAGTGCTGACAATATGAGACAGAAGTTCTGTTTCCTTGGATATCAACGTTTCTGTTGTTTACCTAATTATTTTGTAAATTTGTCTGGTAGTTGATTGCTTGTGGCATCAAAGTTCATATATATGCAGTGAAATTTGTTTATTTTGAAATTTTGATGAAGTACCTTTTTTTTTTAATTTTTGTTAAATTAGTAAAGTTGTAATTACCTGCTGGATACTTACTTCTTTTGAATTGGTATCAGGAAGTGTTTGTTTGTTTTCTTTTTGCTCTTTTTGGATTGTTTAATACGATTAAGGAAGGTGTGTGTAAGAAGTAATTATAAATGAAGAAGAGCTTTTCCACTATTAGTGATGATACCTAAATTGTCACTGTCTATTGTTGCCACTTCATTTGTCATTATCTGTGTATTCATTAGCTCTGGCTTATTATTCAAGCTCATAAACTAGTTTTTCTCACTTTTGATTTGGGTTAAGCTGCTTTGGTGTTTCATACTATTAACTGGAATAGTTTATTTTTTTGTTTCATTTTTTTAATTCCTTTCCTGTGCTTGCAATGGTCCAATCATCTGCTATTGATTTGTATCTTAGGATGCATTTTGCTTGTGCATACAATAATATGTTAAGTTTTTTTATATTGGTTTTCGGAGTGAAATTTAGTGTTGGACTTCACTCTTGTAACAGATTCGATGCAAGAAAGATGTTGGAAATTCTACGGAACAAGCGGTTAGTTTTTGTCGGTGATTCGATTGGAAGGAACCAATGGGAATCGCTTCTTTGTATGCTCTCTTCTGCCATTACTAACAAGACTTCTGTCTATGAGGTTAACGGGAGCCCAATTACAAAGCACACAGGCTTCTTAGCATTCAAGTTTGAAGAATTCAACTGCACAGTTGAGTACTACCGATCGCCATTTTTAGTAGTGCAGGGACGGCCTCCTCCTGGAGCACCTGAAGAGGTAAGGTTGACTTTGAGAGTGGATCACATGGACTGGACTTCCCGTCGGTGGAAAGACGCGGATGTGTTGGTTCTCAATGCTGGACATTGGTGGAATTACGAGAAGACTGTCAAAATGTAAGTATTTTTTTATCTGTTTTTCCAATTTGATGGATATTCTTAATAATTCAGTTTTAGGGTAATCTGTTCCGTTATTTTGGCTTTTTGACAAGGACTTCTGAAAAAGAAAAGCATTAATCGTGTGATACTGATACAGTAGCTGCAGTTTATGCAAATAAGACAGGTTTTCTTAGATGAGAATTAGTTGTGGTAGATTGATATTCTTTCTTCTTGCCATAAAATACTGCAAGAGATGGACACTATTGTTAGCATAAAGGAATGGATTCATATGAAGGCTGTGATTTGGATTAGATATCTACTAGCACCTAGTTTTGTTGCACTGAAAGGGACTATGATATATAATAGGGCTCCTTACTGTAAATGTTTCTTCAATATCATTCCCCGAAAAAAGCGACAATATTTATTATGAATATTATATTATTTTTATTTTTAGGGTTGGGTGGGGGGATCCTCTTTAAATTGTGCCAAGGTCTTGATAATGATATACAAAAGGTGTGAATATTTATTCTACATTTATTTCCAAGATATATAAATATAAAGTCTTGGATGTAATAGTTTGCAAAAATATTTTTAATTAGGGGTTGGAATTATATGTGACTTTGGTATTTGGACTCATTTTATTTCTTAGGGGTTGTTACTTCCAAATAGGGGAGGAAGTGAAGATGAATATGACTACAGAATATGCATTCAGAAAATCAATCAAGACAGTAATTGATTGGATAGCCGCTGAAGTAAACACGAACAAAACTTACGTCCTCTTCCGAACTTATGCTCCTGTGCATTTCAGGTTTGCCTATACTTTCAAACAGGCTTGCCTATAATGATGTGGTTACTTGCTCAAAATTTCTCTCTCAATGACTTTCTACTGGCGAACTCAGTTTTTACTGGACTTTCATTTCATTATAGCTTTTCGCAAGCATTTTTTGTTTTTGGACAGTATTCTGTTTTATAAATCTGACCTGAATTTCAAGCCAAAAGGGCACAAAACATTGTGCATCTAAGTTAAGGGTCTTTCTCTTGGAAGCTGCATAGTTTTTGTCTTCTTTAGCTTTTGTTGTAACGTTGCTTTAGAATAATTCATCTAGATTATCATGATTGTCAATGTAGTTTGTGTTTGAAAACAAGTCAAATCAAGTCAAACGTGGAACCAAACACTCACGTAAAAGATTCGGAGATATGGTTCCAGGAATCCAGGTTATCGAAGTACTGAAAGTAGTCTTTGAAATATTTTGGGAAGGGGGGAGAGGAGAGAAGAGAAAACAGTCCAGACTTGAATATAAATAGTTCATGGAATGTAATGTGTGGGATGAAGACAATGTCTGTTGTTTTAAAAAGGAGCTGTTTGGCGTAATGTTATAACGAGCAAAATTTTTCGCTACAAAATGTGTTTTGATTCCTATCCACCACGACAGCATATTCAATGGTAGGAAAAACTAAATTTAAAGACATCATAAATTTGTGTAGAAATATTTGTGATACACTCTCTCCCAATATATTGATTTTCTTTTGCTTGGTTTTCTTGTGTAGCTTATCTGGTTTCATTCCTTACCATTAATTTCTGTATGGTTCCTTTTTCAAACAAATTGTCAAAACCTTTTCTAACAACTCACTCTATATCTTTGATAACATATAACTTCTAACATGTTGAAGAAGCCATGAATGAATCGTAATTCGTAACGCATTTGATGGAATTGGCAGGGGCGGTGACTGGAATTCCGGTGGCGGTTGTCACATGGAAACACTACCTGATTTAGGCTCCTTGCCATTATTATCCGACATCCATTTCAGAGCCATCTTTGAAGTCCTATCAGAACGCAAAAGTAAGTCAGAAGTTTTGAATTTGGACCTACTAAACGTCACCCAAATGTCGTTACGCAGAAGAGACGGCCATCCATCGATTTACTATCTCGGACCGGACAGCACCGCCTCTATGCAGAGGCAAGACTGTAGCCATTGGTGCTTACCCGGCGTTCCTGATTCATGGAACGAGATTCTTTATGCGCTTCTCCTGAAGCGCGAAGCTTCTTTCGAACGAAATACAACAAAAGTTTCTCAGGGTACACTGTAATTGGTAGAGAACACGGTAAGTTATACAAATTTTTGCCAACCCTTCTGAAGCTTTGGGTTGAATTTGGCATATTTATTGGACAGTGTCACTAGTTAATAGAATTTTATTGTTAGCAACCAAAGAAATTAAGCTGTTTTAATTTCTAGCAAAGTGATTGCTTGACTCTCTTTGTAGTTGTCTGCAATTTTAGGTGAACATACCCAGATGTGAAAATGTTGGATGGTGAATATCAGGGATTGCTTGTAGAAAAAAGAAAAAAAAAAAAAAATAACACTTGAGATACAAGCTTGATGGATTTAGAAGGCATACAACATTTTATTGGTTGTAAATTTCAGATGGTATATGTTGGTCTTTTGTTGTTTGTACATTGTATATAAAAAGAGATTGAGTTTTTCTTCCATATTTATTGACGGTTGGGTCCTATAAGAGCATTGTGTCTATATACTTAACCTTATTGACTAGTACCCTGTTGCTTCTTAGTTTCTTTGTTAAAAGATGAAGAAACTTCATTTTGTTCATCGTGTTCAGGATTATTGGATCATGTGGTTCATGCATGTAGTGTGGATTCAAGTTTCAAGATTTATTGGATCCCAAAAAATAGTTTCTCAAGATTTTCAAGATTTTTTTGTATTTTGAATAACCTTTAAATAATATACACTTCCGATTGATGTGCGTTATTGTCTATTAATTTTCTTGAAATTGTCATTCTTTACTTTGCGTAAACCACACACAGGATCGCTCTTTCAGCTTGAGCTATGAACTGCTTCCTTCATTATGTTTTTTAATCTGTTCAGTTAAGAAAAAAAAATTGCTTCTCTTTGAGCTTGAAAATTTTATTCTTATGTTTAACTGGCATGGTAATTTTTACTATTGATCCAATAAAACATAAAAAATAAATGTTAATATAAGAGTTCAAATAAATAATAATTATTACATTTTTTAAATATGTATATTTTATATTCAAGAAAATAGTTAAATAAGAATAAAGAGAGTCTAGTTCGGTCATGTGTATGAATTTTTTTATAGTTACTAAAGTCTTTTTTTGATGGGCGTCTCTCTTGGGGAGATCCCTTGACACCTAAAGAATAGTTTAGTAGTTGCAATTGAGTATAAATGTTTATGATTTATGTTTGAGTTTGGAAGTGCCTCTCTTTCCTATATTTTTCTGATGAAAAAAAATAATTATTTTTGGTTAATAATCACATTTGAAGCTAAAATGTGACCGTCAATGTCATTTCATAATTGTGAATGGGCATGTTAGTTTTTGATTTTGTTGGGTTTATTTATATTAGTCTTTGATATTTTTGACAATGCAAAAAGATTCATAACTTTCTATTTCGTGATACATTTGAGTTTATATTGTTAATTTATAATTAATACCATTAATTTTAGTTTATATTGGTCTCTAAAATTTTAAAAACAATTCATACAAGTCTTTGTATTCGTTATTAGAAGTTCAATTTAGTTCTTGACGAGTCGAAAATGTTTATCTTAGTCCAACATCTTAACAGTTGAATTGTAAACCAACAGTAGAGACTAAATTGTATCACATACCATAATGTCATAGACCTATTTTTGCATCGTTAAAAATGTTAAGAACTAACTTAAACAAATTCAATAAAGTCAATTTCAAGAAGTAAATGATATGTTTTTTCTTTTATAATTCATACTGAATCGGGTATATTTGAGTGCTAAATACTGAATTGACTCAATTTTTTAAAATGAAATTGAATTGATTTCATGGCTTGCCATGTTGGTTTTTCTTTTCTTTTTTTTTTTCAGAGGAGGCCCTGTTGGTTATGAAGCAACTCATTTAAATTTACGGGTCTATATGTAAACCCAAACGACCCCAACCAAACCACATGAAAAAAATTCAAATTTATTTGGGATATTAGTTTGGTATGAGTTTAATTTATAAAACCCACACATCAACTCAACCCGAAGATTATGTCTGCTAAAAAAATGTTTAACCTTCATAAAAAATAATTTAGCAATATTTATACAATATACAAAACTTGATTCATTAATCATTATTGTATAGTAAATAAAGTTATTATTCAATTAAAACAAATTTATCACATTAAGCGTACATACTAAAGTTACACAGAAGATTTTTAATATGTAATATGTTAAAAAAAATTAATAAGTATTTAGAACAATGAAAAAATAATATCAGAGGTTGTTATAATTTTACATTTTTTCATTTGATTTTTTTAATTCTTTTTTTTACAAGAATAAGTTAACCTGAGTACCAAATTCAACCTAACCAGAGCCATATCGGGTTAGTTTGATTTGGGACTCATTTAAAAAATTACAAAAGCCTAACCAATTCATCCCATTCAAATTTGATCCGTTGGGACATAAAATTTTTTGTACCTGAACTAACGCAAGATGAACACGACATCTACTACTCTTATATTATATTATTTGTTTTGGGTATAGATTTTCTAGGGTGTTGGGATTCACTTCATCTTACTTGGGAATGACACCACTCTTTTTTTGGACAGTAACATCTGAAATAAATAAAATAGTCAAAATAAAAAATAAACTACTTTTATTTTTACCGACAACAGTGTTCGAAAACATAATTCTAGATGCTGCTGTTCAAAAATTCTAAAAATAGGTGGTATTTTTTTCAAATTAGGTGGTTGAATCTTTGCATCTAATTTTCTATTTTGTTGTGTTGTAATGACTTTAGGGATAAACACATGTTAGAATATGCACCATCTTTGTTTTTTGTACTATCAATTCGGATTTTTTTAACTTTTCAGATTAATGATACAAAAAATATATATAGTGAACATCTTAAATTTTTGCGTTGTCTATTCAACCACCTATTAGATGGAAGGGATTAACACCATTATTATTAGGAGTGACATCATCCATTTTAATATATAGATTTATGATTTTTATATATAAAAGGATGGTGGGATTTTCAAAATAGGGTGGTGTCAATCCCTCTCATCCACCTATTATAGTTCTTGTTTTATTTGGGCTTGCTTAGGGTATGGGAGGACATATATTGTTCTGTGGCCTGTGGGTCTGTTGTTTATTTTTGAAGACTTGAACAAAATTTAATTTTTGAATTGGGGCACGTTCTTTGACCAAAAAATCATTGGGCTGGATTCAAGACAAAATAATGTGCATTAATTTAAAGAGTGGATGACGTTAGGATGTTGGGATTGACACAATTTCAGTCGAAAATGAGACCACTCTAATCTAAACATTAGCGTTCAGAATGATGTCTTTGGATGGTGTTGTTCGTAAAATAAGATTAGTCTCTTTCTCATTTTTACTATTTAACGGACGATACTATCCAGAAATATCATTTAGAACACTAATATCTAAAAAAAAGAGTGATTTCATTTCTAACTGAGATGGTGTCAATCTTAACATTCGGGACATCATTACGCGGGTGAGAACAAAATCAATAAATCCATTCCCTTGCACCATTTCACATCTATTTGTGCCACAAAGATTGAAAGTAATTTTTATAATGTTTAAGGCTAAGATTTTTATATAACTATTATTTATCAATACATCTCACAATTTTATTTAATTATAAAGAAATATTTTTTTTTTGTTAAATGAGATTGTGAGTTGTATTGATGAAAAATAATTGTATAATAAATATTTTTCAATTTTTGGATAAATGAGGAGGCATTATGAGCAACATGATATGCACATCAATGTTGTTATCTTGCGGGCCTAAATGATCATATCATGAACAACGTACAATGGAATTAAGATGTGTTTGTTGATGTCAAAGCTTTAACGTTCAAATTTGCGTAGATGGCATACTTTGACAAATAGATCCAACTTTCAAATAATAACAGTGATTTACAACAAAAATACACATGTACGGATTACAATTATCTCAAAATTACAAATCTTTTCACACATGCAATATACATGGTGTTGTAATATCACAAATCTTGATCGTTAAATATATGAATATTTTATTTAATGAATTGAATTCATTTGTGTAACTTGTAGTTGAAGTTTTCATGTTTGCGTGTTTTAATTTTTTGAAATCACAATTAGGTTCAGTGATGAATCTTCTCCTTCTCCTTCTTCTTTGATTTTTCATCTCCCGCCCCTGCTTCCATTCTCCCTCTGCTGTACCCCTCTCGCTCTCCCTGCCCCCCACCTCTTCTCGCCGCCTTCCTCCACCGTGCTGGTCCTCCGACGAAACCCTCACCCTCACCTTTCTCTCTCCTTCGACCACCCTCCCACAAACCACCATCACCGTAGACCTTCTCTTTACACCACCATCATAGACCACCACAAACCCTTTTGCTTCTCATTCAGCTCTCTTACCTCATTTTTCTCTTTGCTTTCTCTCTCCTCTCCACCGTCGTCGTCGCCTTCACCGTCGCCTCCCTCTACACCGCCGTCGTCGTCCTCACTCTTCCAGATCTCTTCTTCCCTCCACCGTCATCCCCTTCCTTCTCCACCGTGCCTCTCCACCGTTCCAGAAGAAGATTCATGTTCTGATTTTTTTCATCAATATCTACATTTTCTTCATCAAGATCTGATTTTTCTTCTTTGTGTTTTGGCAAATTTCAGTTTTAACCTTGTATCTTCGTCTAATATGCTCTGTTTCCTTTATTCCTCTGATTCTCCTCAATTTTTCAATTATCTTCATGTTGCTAACTCCAATCTTGTAAAGTTTCAACCTTTTTCCCTTTTCCACTTCTTTCTACCTTGTTTTTCACTCGAGCAGCATTGCATGATGCAGCTTTGTCTGGTTTTCCTATGTACCCACAATCCATAAATCACAATTACTTTGTTCTGTCCTCTTAAGCTTTTAAGATTTTCATTTATTATAAAACTTAATAAGCTTTGGTTCTAAAAATTCCTCTGTTATTTGTCCACAATCTAGATTTTCTACAGAAGATGTTGGTGTTAATGACGGGGTTGAGTTTTTCTGCAAAATATTAAGCTCAGACCAGCAAAAATCAAAGAGCTTCAACAAAACCTCTGGTTCCATCAATGGCGGCTTAAAATATCTTCACTGGTAACACCTTAATGTTTAACGACTATTTAGCAAATAAAAAAATGCAACTTAATATAATAAAAAGAGGGACAAAACCATAACTTCACTTGCACAAATCTTTTATTCTAGGTAAGTGTCTTGATGTATTATATATCACAAAATTTACTTATTTATCATAAAATGCACCGCAATACGTTAAAAAAAAAAAAGATTATCAGTGCGCTTCACACACAAAAAAAGAACCTTCACGATTCAACCTTTGAATTTTTTTGTTTCTAATCGTCAAACGGGTATTGCTCGTACCTGATAGTACAATCAACGAGCACGGAGCGAGCCCCAATCCGCGCTTGACACGTGTCAAACATCGCCCTCTTCGCAACACCAAGACACGTTTCACAATCCGACGGCGTAAGATTGAGGTCACAAGAAGCATGTGCATAGGCAAATGAATTAGGATAAGGAGAAATGTTACGGTACTCGTAATTCTTCTGAAACGGTGTTTCTTTTTCTAAGTCTTCAATAACGTAATTTAAGCTAATTGCAAAAGGGTCCCCAGAAGTGTACGCTCCATTGTTGCAGAGAACGTTGGAGATGTTGGTGTTGGGAACACTTTCAGCAACACATAGAAGATACAGCAAAGAAATTGTGATTGGTACGAATTTTGAAGGAAGGGCCATAATTGATGGAGTAATTATTATTCCTCTGTCTTTGATTGAATAATAATTCTTGCTCTGTCTCTCTGTTTTTTCTTCTTTTTTTTTTTTTTTAAAAAAAAAACAATTTCAGAGGGTATTTTTAGCTTGTGTGAAGTTGGTTCTTCTGGTTCATTTATGATTTATTGGTTGATCTAGCTTAATGTTTTTCATTGTTCAATACTACCAAGCTTTAATTTTGTCTTTTTGTTAATTGTCATGACACTATTTTTTATACCTAAGACTATTGTTTTGTCAGCAATTGAGCAAAATATATTATTTTGGTAAAAGAATTTAAAATATATAATTTCTATAGGAAAAGTAATAATTTATAATAATTCTGCCTAGATAACAAAATACTAATATTTACAAAATTCTGTGATATATATATATTCCATGGAAAGACAGGGTCAAATTAGCAAGACATATATATTTTTGTTTGAACTTTTTTATGAACCATTAATATTTGTTATACCTAGTCTTGTTTCTTTTATTTCCCTTCCATGACTCCTCAGCAAAATATTTAGTCAATACTTAACCACATTAATTGAAAAATGAATTATTTAAGAGAACTTATATATACTCAATACATAGATTCACAACTCTACTTCATATTTTATTGATTTTTGCTTTTATAAAAAAAATATGTTGTGGTGGTAGATGATGGAATTAGGTATATATGAATAAGTGATAAGACAACCAGGTGGTAGCGGAGTTTTCTAGTGGAGAACCATTCTCTACTTTTATTTAATTTTGTTGCCGGCCATTTCAATTTATTTTTATTTTATTTTATTTTATTTTATTTTTTGAAGGCCAAGCATTTGTGTCATTGCATTTTGCATAAGGAATATTTTGCTTCTTTTAATCATGTGGACTATATACCATTCTTGCAAAAATAATAATAAATAACATTTTTAAAAAAGAATAATTTAACGACTGAAAAAAATAAGACTATTGGTTATTAGTGTTATTAATTATTTCGGTTACTAACATATTTAGGTATTGAATAAATAAATTTAACGATTAATTTGTTAATTGCTAAATAAACTTTTGTATGAAATATTTAGAAAGTTTAAATTGAAGTTGACAAAATAAAGTTCATGAAGAACACATATATTTTTTTTTTGCTAATAAAGAAGACATATTTTTGGTTTAATTAGAAGTGTCTTCCACATAAAACAATTATATTGGAAATTAGAATTAAAAACATTCCTATCACATTGTAACTAGTTCATTTAATAAAAATATTTTTCATGACATTAGATTAGATAAAAATGTTCATACCACCACATGTCTTCATGCTTTCAGTTTTTATATTCAATGCATATTCTATTCTAATTGTTTGATCTATAATTTTTTTTAACATTTAATATATAAAGCATATATAATTTTTTTCATGTATTATTGGACTTAGGCCAATTATGCTGATTATGAAACATCATTAAATATTTCCGCTTTTATATTTCTCTATTTTTTTTTAATTATCATTTCATAAATACAGACGCATTTAATAATTTGCATCATACATCAACTGTTTAGAGATCAGAATGCACGTATACTACACTCAAATACATATTTTAATTTTCTAATTTATGACCCAAAATTTGGAATGCTTTATCAACACATATAGTACATCTATATGCAAAGGGTTAAGATGAGGATCAATTTTTAATTTCCATTTTTAGTAGAAAAAAGAAAGAAATATCACTGGCGTAGGACCTCGTGATATATGAGTAATTTTTCTTTCTCTTTTCTACTAGAAATTTTTCGTATAAAAAATAATGATCTTTCGTTACTTAGACCCTGAAGTTATGGGGGTGCAAAAACCGGCGATATCTCCAAGTTCCTCCACTTGTTTCACCAATTCCTCCAATTTTCCCACCACTTCATTGAGTAAAAACACAAAACTTGCAATTGCTAGCACTTCACAATCCTCAAATTCTTCTAATTTTGAGGTTGAAATTATTGAATTTAATTCTGCTTTTGCTGCTTTCAATTGAACTGAAATTGTGGCTTCAATGTTACATTTCCTCATTTGTTTCATGCTTTCTCCTAGTTCTTGCAATGTCCATGAAATTCTTGACTCAATTGCTTCCAATGTTTCTAGTTCAACCAATTGTGATTGCACCAAAGATTCCATAGGCTGCAAAAATAGATCCATTGAGCCCAAAAATAAGCCCATCAAAATTGTTTTTGTGGGCCCACATGAAAATTTAAATTGTTTGATGTGCTTATTCTTTTACTATTGTTAAATGACTTAAGAGAATTTAAACGTTAAATTTATAGGTACCTGTTTTGAGGATTGGATGCAATGTCCCACTGCGAGAATATACGCAGCAAGTTCTCCAAGAGTGTCACTGATCTTTAAGTATTTTTTCCATGGATACGAAAATCCAAATTTTCCATGCCAAGGTTCCCATTTTGCAAAATTAGCCTGAAAATTAGAAAAAAATTATGAATTTTGTTGAAGATAGATAAACTCAATGAATAGTTTTACATTCTCCAATGATTTGAAGACATAGGCAGACCTACATTATTATATTGAAGTCAAATAGGCAGCTGCACCATGTGAATTTTAAAAACTTACATGTAATACTATGAATTTTAAAATAGATAAAACAAAAACTTTACTTCACTCAATTAGGTAATACATTTTTATAATATTTTATATTCTCTATATATTTTAGCTTTTTATCTTTATTTTTATTACTAATTTTTTAAATTTGTAAATTTTTAAATAAATTGGTCTCGTTTATTTAAAGTTCTTGATTTGCCACTATAAATGAAAACATATACCTAATTAAAAATATATATATACTCCCTCCATCCCATATTAAGTATCGTTTAAAATTATTACACACAGTTTAAGAAATGTCATTAATTTTCTTGTTTTTATATAAATAGTTGTCTAATTCTTATTATACTCTTTGTCACTCTTCTTAATTAGTCGGTCACATCTCTCAAAACATTTATTTAAAACTCAACTACTCAATGATAATTTGGTAAAATATAATTAAAGCTTCATTAAAACTATAAAGGGTTTTTCTAACCTGTGCAATATTGCACAGGTTAAGAAACTATAAAAGAAAAAAAAACACAATATTTATTATGTGTTATACTCACTCCGGTGCTATTTATAAGATCCTTTTTAGACAATGTAAGTGGTCCTTTTTATAAGACCTTCCATCAAAATTTACAAACATTAATTATCCTTTTTCATGTTTGCTCTTCATAATGAGTCAACTTTTTTTAATTCCAAAATTTGATTACAAGAAGAATTAATATCTTTTACTACTTCCCAATACATTAAATAGAGGTAAACATGGAAGAGTATATAATTTTCCAAAATCTCAAGACATTAACTAACTTAATTATATGTTTTCTTAATAACCGTAATTGTCATGTTGGGTCCTTATAAAAAGGACCGGAGGGAGTACATGATATTATTAAAGTTTTGATTTTTTCTATACAAGCATTCTACCTTTAGTTTTTTAACCTGTGCAATGTTGCCTAGTTAGAAAAATCCAACTATAAAATAACAAGCAATAATGCTTAATCCTCCTAATAAATCTTCATATTAATCCTTTTGCCTACTTAATTTTGACAAATGTCATCTATCTTTTAAAAAGTAAATACTAGGTGAGAGATAAATAACACTTGTCAAAATTAAGTAAATAGAAAAATTAATAAAAAAATTTAATAAAAGAATTAAACATTTTTTAATAAAAAAAATAAAATAAATTTTGTTTCTAAAACAACATTTAATATTGGGAAGCAGAAGTAATAAATTGACTTACCAATACTTCATCTTTTGACTTGGAGTTCAACACCGATTTGCAAACAGATGTGAAGTTGTGACTGCCTTCGTTTTCCTTTTCACTGCCCAATTTGGTGCATTCTCCTATGCATACTAATCAAATCAAATCAAATTAATTTCGTTCAGTGATGATATTAATACGTAAAATAAATATTTAACAGAGACATAAATGAGTAATACAAAGTTAGAAAAAAAAAAATAACTGAAAAAAGAGAAAAGATAAAAGATGCGGTAAGTAGTTGGATTTTTTTCATTTTTCAAAAAATAAATGTAAAAGATTACGTAGGAGTAATTTCGTTTATAACTAACAAACATGCAGTTGCAGTAGTACATGCTTTCACAGAGGATTTGAATATTAGTTTATGCTATTCAGGTTTGATAATAAAAACTTACTAAAAAGCATATACTCTGTTTTTTATGAACAATTCGTTATATATATATATATATATATATATATTTGCAATATCACTACGGTTCATTATTATATCTTACACTTAGTTGTGAGTTACGACAAAAACTCGAAAAAAAAATTGATACAAAAGAAAAGTGATTACTGATTAAATTGGTTCGGTTTTAAATTTGAGTTAAACATATTTAAATTAGTGAAAATTGTTTGAGTTGGTATTATTCGAAATTTAAACTAATCTGTTGAAACTCAGCCTTTATTAGTTAAGATATCGAGTTCAAAATCTTCAAATCCAATACCCAAATCAATAAAAATTGAGTCTCAACAGTTTGATTCAGGTTGAACCCTACTATAATAAGATTGAATTGTTTTTCATTTAAATTGATTTGGATGGTTGAATTCGTCAAATATACCTAATCTAATCAACACTCTTAAAATTAAATTAATATAAGATGTATCAATAAATAATAATGATAGATACCTTGAATGGTGTTGGCAAGGTGATGGAATCTTGAGACTAAAGAATGATGAAGTTCATCACTTGACCACAATGGGAAAACTAAGAAACTGACAGAAATGCAAACAATGAAACCCATTAATATATTCAAGAGACGTTCTCGTGCTAATTCCCACACTTTCACATCACCTCTTGCACCAGACACCACCACCAAATTAAATGTCAATATAAATATCATCATTCCATAATCATATCTCTTCTTTATCCTTGGTTTCTGCCTCAAATATGTAGCAATTGACCCTGAAATATGCATGCACTTCAAATTATAATTGAAACATAATAACATAACAACTATTTGATATGCTTAAAATAATCTTATTACCATTATAACTGACTAGTTATTATCTTTATCTTTAATACTGTGAGAATAATAATATAATTAGAGATTTATGAAAAAGTTACCAAAGATAAAGACTGAAGAAGCAATTATAATTGAATTGGCAGCACCACCAATGCATTGGGCAAAAACTGCTGCTATGCAACCCAATACTCCTCCTATAATGGTTCCCATTCCACGATTCAACCCTTTTCCTAGTGTTGCTCCTGTCACATTGAAATACAAAATATTATTATTCAATTAATAAATAATGTAATTAAATTCAAGTAAGAAAAATGAAATGAAAGTACTTACCTGCTGAGAATTCAAAGGTTACAATAACAGTCATGATAGCCCACATTGCATTTTCTCCAACTTGCTCAAACAGAGGATTCAATAGATAAAGCAGAGAAACCAAAACCAGAGAGATTCCAACTTTGATGCTGTGGATGATCTTTCTTGTGTCTCCAACACTTTTTTTCATCTGCTTATTGTTATTATTGTTCTTGAGATTATTGGAAGTGGAAATAATAGTTGGGACTAGAGAGAAATTGGTTTCATTTTTCTTGACATTGGAAACAATGGGAGGAAGAGGGAATTGATGATCTTGTGCTTTTATATTGTTATTATTATTATTATTTTCTTCTACATTTGTAATGGCTATTACATGATGAGATGATTCCATTTTGTCTTTATTCTCCTCTATGACAATTATTTTTGTTTAATAATTCATTCTCATGAGGATTCTCAAGTTGAAGAGAGACCTTATTTATACTATGGCATATAAGTGGAGAGTGATTGAAGATGAAGGATAAAATTGTGAATGTCCCAAATTAGTGGGCATGTTGGCCCTTAAGTCCTTCACTACCCCCTTCATTCAAGACATGACTCCATTAAAAAGTGAAGTATATCTTTTGTATCTGAAAAGTTATAAATTTGTATTTAGTCCTTTAAAAATATTTATATTATTAATTTTGTTATGTTATTATTTTTAATGATAAAAATATTTAACATATCATCAGATTAATTATCCAATAAAAGAACAATTTCGTGACATTTCAATTTAACTCGTGAGAAATTTGTGCACTATGGTAACATAGTGTGTGCAAAATAGCATGATATGGAATCAATTAGTTGTCATATTTATTATTTAGTGACCTAAGTGGAACACGTAAGTAACAAACACAAGCTACCGTACCTTACTATGGGAATGTACATGTACTTTTTGAAACAATTATTATATATTATATATTACTCCATAATATATTATATACTCCTTCTATCCAATAAGACAAATCTTGCTTGTTCCTTTATATAATTTTTTTTAAAAGTTTAATGAATATTTGTTATTTCTTTTTATGTTTACTCTTCATATTTTTAAAGAAATAGTGGAATGTAACTAATATATTAAATAAAAACTTGTACATTAAATTGTATAAAAAAAACTATACTAACTTCAGGCCGTTACTGGCCTTTTATAGGCCCTGGGGCGAAATGAACAAAATGAATCTTTTTTATGTATTTTTTTATTAAACTATAATAAAGTTTTGATATTACATACGATCCTATTAATACATCATAATTTCTCAAAACATAACTTAAAAATAACAGCACTAACATCATCTACACTTAAAAAATGAGATTTTTTTTCTTTCAAATAACAGCTATGTGTATATATATATATATATATTATGGGTCCCCTTGAATATTGGGTCGTGGGCAGGTGCCCACTCGCCCATGCCCCAGGACCGATCCTGACTTTTTAAAACCCAATATAAGGACAAATAGAGTATTATATAAATAAATTTTATGTAAATACAATATATTAATAAAAATTAATAATTAATATATAATAAATACATAAACTTAAAAGAAAGTATTTCTAAACTTTATGTAAAAATTTGTTTTAATTAGAAGAATAAAGATTAAAAATAGACTATCCAATCATGGTCGTGTATGAAAATTTCTTTGTTATAATTTTGAAGTTTTTTGAGCATTCTAATAACTGGAGATCGAATTCTATTTATATGTATAAAATTAACTTTGTTGGGAGAAGTTGATCTATATTCACTTTAGTGATCTCTCAATCTCGATTGAAGAGATTAATCATCTATAGTTAGTCAAGAATATATACACTTGGTCTAACAAAAGAAGTTAAATATATTTTCAAAACAGAGACTCCAATAATCACTAAAAAAACCATATTAGCGGGTAAAAAATAAATCACAATTCATTTCATCATAGGGGCAACAGATTTGCTAGAACATCATCCCTCGCTATAGTGAAATCGTGCTCTTATTGTTAGATTCACAAGAGAATTTTGCGAAAGAACTCTTTTCTTGCTATATCTCATTGCCAATTTATCACTATTCCCTCAAATATCTAGTGGAGTGTTCTAGAACTTATTTTCTAGAAACTTGTGAGCTAGGGATTATGTCATAATTTGGTTGCTACGTCCTTTCTGATTTGCGATGGATTAACGACGAAATATTTTTCTCGCTAATTTCAGTAGCTAATCCGATTATTTTTTGTTGCTTAGTTAGATAAATGGAAACATAGGTCTAATTTGAAAGATAGATGAAACCTACAAAACAGTCTAAATTAAAAGATGTTGCTCATAACAAAAGACCATTATCCGACAATGTAAGTTCACTACTTTATGCAACTTTCTAAAATTCTATTTGTTTTGTGAAGTTAGTGATTTTAGTGGTTCTCCCAGATATTAGTTCTACATATATACCACATTCAAAATGTTATCATATTTTAGGTGACATTTCCCCAATAATGTCTATTGCTAGGAATATGCAACAAAAGAAAAATGCAAAATATTATGTGAACCACCACTACAATGTGTGTGCCTTAATTTGGCCTTGTCTTTTCCAAATTTCATTATTATTTAAAGTATGGAGTGCTTTGAAGAGTAATGATTTTCATGCAATCTTATTTTGAGGTATTTGAACAATAAAAGAATAGAGAAATAGAAATATAAAAGTAAGAGAGAGAAAATAAAAATATGATGATGAGTAATGTGTATTGTAAAGAAGAGAAAAATAGAAAAAAAAATAAAAATTAAGTACTATTTAATTTGAACTCTACTTTCACATCCAAAAAGAAAAAAAAGAAAAAAAGAACAACATGAAGAACACACATACATTAAGTACTTAATCTGTTTAATTTAATTTTACATAAGATGAGATAAATATATATTTATTTTAATTCAGTTAAGTGTAATTTTTATATTTTAAAATTATATTTAATGTAATTTTACGTAAAATCAAACATGGCAAGAAATAACATAATAAGGATATGTTTGGATCATAAGTAGGGCACTCAAGAGTCAAGACAGTTAATTAAGTACGGTTGAGTCATAATTAACCAGTAATTACCCTATGAAAAATATGCGTTGGAGAATTAGTTAAATTGATTACTACATCCATTTAAGATTTTAGTGGTAAATTGTTTTCATTTTTTTTTCAACTCAACTCAACTTAATCATAATTATTTATATTTTTTCTGAATTATTTTTTAGAGTGAAGTTTGTTTTTGTTTCTTTATTACGATTTGAGTTTGAGCCTAACTCAATCCCAAAAGCTAGCTTGTACGATGAGGTCTGCCACACCCTTATAAATCTTTATAAACTCAACAATGGTCATGTCACTAGCCAATGTGGGACTTCTAACGTACCTACTATTTGATTCTGTTTTTTTTTTAGGTTTTCATAATTGTGCTATAAATTTAACAGTTTTTAGGAACTGTTTTTGAAAAAGATAAATGAGTTTTAAATCCAAAATTGTGTACTTAAAATCAGAAAATTAAAACATGTTTAAAAAGTTTTAAAATTTTAGTTTTTAAAAACTGAAAACACATATGTTATTCCAAAAAAACTGTTTTCCATAAATAGTTTGCCAAATAATTGTTTAAACTTTCTGTTGTGTTAAAAAAACAGAAAACAGTTTTAAAAAAAGAGGAAACTAACGAGCATTGAAATTCTTTTTTATCTTTGTAAAAGAAACAATTTTTCTAATATGCCAGTAGGTGCAACAAAAGAAAATGAAAAATAAAAATATTTTTATTGACAATAGAGTTATTTGTCATTTCAAACTTTAAAAAATAACATTTAAGTTTTTTTTATGATAATTCAAAATATTTATCAAAGTTGTTTTTTTGTAACCACGGATTTTTCTACCCTTAGGGTCAGACTAATCTCGTTCGCGGTGCGTGACTATCGCTGGTCCCGAGAATTTGGCATAGGTGGGATATATTCAAATACGGTTCCTTCCTATGGATCGTCGCTCCTATGAACTTAACTGCACCTTACACCACTAAACCAACCCATGGAATTTATCAAAATAATTGTCTGTTATAAAAAGCACTTTTATGTTTTTTTTTCTAATTTTATAATTTTGTGTCCATTAACACTTGGTCGCGCATTAAAATAATTTTAAAAGAATAAATAAATTAAGTTATCATTACTAAGAGAGAGCTTTGCTATCTTATAGTTGATGTATCTACCTCAAACAACATCTAGAAGATAATGTTGTATATTTATGTATTTCAAAAGTTTAAAGTTATTTGGTTTTATCTATCCGTTCAAAATTAGTTTTTAACGTTATTGTTTAAAATTAACACATATATTTAAATATAAATTTTATTTCTAGTGTTCATATTTATTTTTATTGTCTCATTTAAAAATTAACAGTATTAACCTCTATAAAAAAAGAAGTCTTTTTTCACTTTATACACATCAAAATCTCATTTTCACTTCTCTCTCAAATTCTCTCTTAAATCTTGGGGTTATATCATTGTTTATTCTTGTTAATTCTTTATCTCAATCTCAATTGTGTATGAGATAGTGTAATTTCACACGTCTCATGTTATAACACCATGTTACATTCCCCAGTTTTCCAACAGATAATATATACACGTGGTTTATATAAAAAATGAAATTGTTATTAGTTGAGTCAAACAGGTTAGTGCATTGTTTTAAGTAGTATAATTTTTGAATGGAGAATGGAAAAAAGCATAACTTTTTTTGTTTTTGTTTTTAAAAAGTGCGCACTATAATTTTTGCGCTTAATGCGTACGACAATATGTACGACCTACGGAAGGGTGGACATATAAAAATGAGAAATGTGCACGCGTTACCTATCTTATGTTTGCCGCTAACCTCATACTATATATATAGTACTAGTACACTTTCAATCAAACTTTTTTTATTTTTAAATCTATTAAATTAAATTAAATAAAACTTAGGAAGATAAAGAAATTCTGTTGATCTACAAAAGATTCAGTCATTTTACAAATGTGCTTCATTCAACAAGGTTAACCAAAGCCACTTAAGGATCCCTATGCTTACTTGCCATCCCAAACTTATATCCATTCAAGTCATCACTTAACGAATATTAATTGAGGGTTCAGCCGAGAATAAATTTATTTTTGTGAGGACAAAAAAATGAACTTTTTATTGTACGTAAAAATATCAACAGGAACAATTGTATATCTTAGAGGAACCAAAAATATAATTTAACACTATTTTTTATGACCAATATTGTTATATTATTATGGATCAACATCCCGATTATATCAATACCCTCGTGTGTGGCAAGGATAAGATCTATCTTGAATGTAGGGTGAGATACCAGATGAGAACACCAAATGATCTATCTAATATATAATCCTCCAATACTTTGATATCTCAGTCCAGTGTTACATATATCCTAGAGGCAACACTACTCTGTATGAATTGAAGGTTATTGTCTAGAAATTTAGGTCTTATGCCCCAAGAATATGACAAGACCAAACCCTAAGAGACTAAATGACATTATAAAAAGAACATACATATTTCATTCAACTTCAATTTTTAGGTCATTTATTAATTTAAACATTAGAATCATTGCGAGTATACCTCCCACATTAAAGACTCTTCCGATCATCATCAACACTAGCACCAAGCTCTATTTGTTGAAGTTAATTAGTGTTCTTTATGATTGTGGGTTTACCTTAAGTGAGTCCACAACGCTAGGAAAATGACTTAGTTATGTTAAATGTATCATACCATTTAAATTGTTTACTAGTTTTCTTAATTATAAAAATATATTTTTTATTATTTAAAGAATTTTATTTATGGTACATCTACACAATTATAATCCTTTCTACTCTAAAATAACTCATGCGTAAATTACGATAAGTGACATGATACTAAATCATCGTATCCCTTAATCATATGTGCATAGGTTCAATCCTCTGCTAGTGAGATCAGAATAAAGCGATACCTTGTAGACACTCGACAACCATGTCATGTAAGTTCAAATTCGAGGTGATTAGTCACAACTTCCAACAATAAATATTTAAATATTTTAAGAGAAAAAAAAAAGAGAAAAAACTCATGCATGATGGATATATATTATTTGAAGTATTTAATCGTCTAGTTGGATGTAGATCAGTGGATGATTGCTTGCGGCTAATTCTTCTGAATAATTATTCTAAGCTTTTGTCCATTTTCTGTAGAGTCCGTGCTGCGGAAACTCTCCCTTATAATATTTGTTGATTTCATTTTAAAATTTAATTTGTTTGGTTTCTATTTCTATTTTTTGTTTTTATTTATTTATTTTCTTTTTGTTTTCTATATTTTATTTATAGAAAAAACTATAAATAAATAAAATTAACTATTATAAATAATACGAGATATATTATTTGTGTTTGTGTAAGGGGGCTTAATTAATTCAATTCATTTCTATAAATAACATATAAGCAAATCAAGTTAGTTCAATTTTTTTTTTCTCTTTTTAGATATTCATTATCAGAAGTAGTAATTAATCTTTTATTCGAAGTTGAACTCATACAAAATAATTGTTAGATGGCTATAAAATGTCGTTCCATTCTCACCAATAGAGAATTGAACTCCTACGCATATAATTAAGGAACAAGGTGAGCTAACTACAACCATAACATGTCGTTAAATTAGTTCAATTTTTTTTCTCATAAAAAAGTAGTACAATCGGGAATCGAACCTCGTACCTACACACATGTCCTTATGCACTCAACAATTTAATTACATGAGTGAGATAAATTAGTTCAATTAAGTATTATAAAGAAATTATAGATAAATAAAATGAGATAATTTCCATTTAGTTATTTGCTAGTGTTTGACACCTCATTACATATTCTAGCACTTGTAGAGATAAGCTCAATAAGAAGCAAGGTTGGTATTTCTGATTGAGACTTTTGAGGCCATTTGTGCAACCTCATCATTCGGATAAGACAACAGGAGGAATATGCATGTAACCCTATAGAAAATCATGTTATCCTATAAACCTGAAATTGCCTGAATAATTAAGGCAACAATTGATTTCTATATTACATGTAACCTTAATTATTCAGCATATATATATATAATCTTCAGGTGCCACAATTTATATACTTCGAGTTATAATCAATTAATCATCTCTTTGAACCTTTGAAATGACCATCTATTGATGTCCATGGAAGAAAACACTATAAAAAGTAAAAATTACTACAACAGTCCTTTATATTATCTTCTAATTTTTTTCTTATTATATATCTGTATATTTTTATTTATAGCTCATAACTTATGGTTATAGACAGGATCTCTTAAGAATATTCTTGTCATTTTGCTACCCACCTTAGATTTAGCATCATTTTAGAATGGTGCTAGGATCAAGAAAAAGTCCCATACATCTAGATTATCCCACTTATAACTGGTGGTATAAGGGAGGATCCTGATATACATGGAGATGTTTCAATATCATGGACTGGAGCGCAATACACAAAGGATAGACAAGATTGTCATCCATGTCCCCCATCGCACAACTCTAGTATACAAGTCGTTTTCTAGGGATTTAAGTCTTGGGCCTGAAGAGGTGTAAAAACACGACCTTTCCCAAGTATCTTTATATATTATCCCCAAGCTAACATAGGTCTCAAAGTGTCTTTGCAAGTACTCTTCCATCATTGTTACCGTTCTGGTAGCTGGAAAGATCATCACCACTGCTTCAACCTTGTTTTTATGGTTGTGCACTTGTGCCCCTGTACTCAAATTAGGGCTACACCACTTATTATCTCCTCTTTCTTACTATACAACTAGTTACTACTAGTGTCCTGTTGGGATACAAAACTGAATTATACTCTTATATACTTAGCTCTAATCAAATAAAAGCTTTTTTATAGGTATAATTATAAAAAAATTGGTCCAAAAACAGCTTATAAACTATAAGTTGTGCCTAAGCTATTTTAAACGCTATAAATTAACTATGGAAATCCCATCTAGATTACAGTATCGAGATATTCTTGATTATTTATAAATGGTAAAATATTTTCTTAATTCTTGTACGATTTTTGGTTTTAATTTTAATCCCTGATTGAACATTGTTTATTTTTTGTCGTTTATTTTTCAAAATTAATAAATTCTTGAAAGTGGGCTAAAATCAATGATTTTTACTAGAAACAAAAAAAAATTAATTAGGGATTATATTTTTTTATTTTATGATTATAAAAACCAAAAACATATTTAATTCAAATATAAAACCAATTAAATAACTTGACCATTCCAATAGATAATCATTCTATATTTTTTTGGCGTACAATATACTCGTACGGTTTAATTAACAATTGACTACAACAAAAGCACCATAATCTAATTAGAAGATTGATGATGAGTGACATTAGGTCGCAGTCATACCATAGTGGTGAAATTAGGTAAACGTAGTAAGAATCTAGAACAAATAATAATCATAAAATAAAATAAAAACTCAACAAATTAAAAGGAACCTGATGCAATAAATAAATTATATCTGTATGTCCAGGGTGTACATTTAATTCGACCATTTATCGTTGAAATGATAGGAGAGCAATGACATTAAAGATATGTAAACTTTTGAGGGTGATAAGTGGAGAGTCCACTATGATATAAATGACGGTGTTAGTGAAGAAAATGGGAAAACCTCTAAGGCCAAAACCGTGTTTTTTGCACTTATCACATAACACACCATATATGGCCATATTTTGGTTCTAGTCAACTACCTCTTACCTTTTGTGGACCATATCTTTTTAAAGAAAATATAAAAATGTCAATCATAATTATAGAATTTTTATGATTTTTTATCTGTGCCTGCAACCATTATTGGCTTTCTAAGTAGGATTATATTTGAAAGATAACGTCGTCGATTACATATGCGATATAAGAAAATTTCGTATATATCAATATTTAACTGAGATGTTTTCTTTTTTCGGTTGTGCAAGTGTTGTAATTAAACCAAATCAAATAATTTGAATTCACCAACAAAATTAAAAGGGATTACCTTTGAGGTGGTTTAGAAGAGTGCGCTCTTCGTTTACCGGTGGAAGGTCCCCCAGGCTACAAGCGCTATACGATAACATCTTAGTGAACCAATATAGCTTCTTATCACAACTTCCATATTCGTGGGGTTCAAACATATATCTATGAGAAGTTGCATTCAATCTTTCTCCTATAATTATATTGCTTTTCATGTTCTTCAAATATCATTCCTACAATGCCTAACATTTCTGATTGCCCAACATTAGTAGTTTAACATGGTCTTGGTCTAAAATTTTGCAACGAAAAAGACGCGGCCTAAGCGTAACCAGTTCACATTTCACATCATATCATAATGAAACTGAAACAAGGAACAATTAGCTTCAAACACCAGTCATATTTACAACATGTTCTTCCTACCTTAATTTGAAGTGGAAGATTTCACTCTTCTGGCGTTATGTTCATTGCAAGGCCCTTTATCACGTGCCGGCATTGAAACCTGTAAATGAGGGACGAGTCAATGTGAGCAATGTCGTCAAATGATGAATGGTCATGCAGTGGAAGAAAATCGAATAGTGATCATATCATTAAAGAGGAGGAAAAATATATTGTTAATAGACATTAAACTGAATGCTATTTAGGGAGGTCACAAATGTTAAACAGCAATGCAAGTTCATGGATTAATGGAAAGCAGTAATAGTCTGCCTATACATAAAAACCTGAGTGAATCCAATAAAATTATAAATTACTAACAAAGAAAAAATTGACTGCTAACACTGTAATGTAACACGTTTACTGAAAATTTTCACCTCCAACAACAAATATAAATCAAGACTGGTTGAACAAATAAGGTCAATTGGTAAGCAGCATACAAAAGGCAATTCATGTAAACAAAAATGTATCCTCATAACATGAATGTTCTTAACATGTGAAAGATACCATATCGAATCTTCTGAAGGAGCAGGCGCTTCCTGATCCTGGTTTCGACACTTAAATAGTAGCTTGAGAGGAACAACCTGTGGTAAAACGCAGTTCAATTACTGGCAATTCATGCAACACCCTCTAAAAACATCGTGTTAAATATAAATATGTAATATATAATGCATGACAACCTACTACTAGGAAATAATATGAATGCAATATCTATATCATAACTATGGCATTTATGAACTATATTATATTATACACGAATCCTATGGCAGCAGTGGTGCTAGATATTACATATAAGATATTGGATTCCAAAATGTCCGAGTCCTTTCTAGTCTGCCTGTCTTGACACTCATGAAAGTTATTTTGTTAAAGCTAGAGGAAATTAACAGAAGTATTATCTCAAACCAATTAAATCAACATTTTATAATTTCTCATTTTACTCATTTTAAGTCAAACACAACATTTGAATTAAAACCAGTTTTAAACTGAATTTGTGCAGTTTACATGAGGTCTTAGATTCAAACCTCATCTGCTTTCATTGTACACCAAAAAAACCAGTTGTAAACTAGTTTTTAACCAAACTCTAATTTTCAGGTTACGAGTTTTGCACTATGTTAAACTAGTTTCGGAATTTTCCAAACACTAGACATTCTGAAATATTATGCTATTGTATAAAACATCTTAAACCTTAACTCATTTTCAGTTCCATAGGAAAACCACAGGAATGACTACAACATCATTCAAATAATCCAAAATAGCTTCTATGAAATGGAAGTGAGATAGCCAGGTCCTCAGTTGAATTATTCCCAAAGAATGATGGTTTTAATGGAGAATTGTCAGTAGTCTCAAAAGTCAATCGTGAAACAATTGACACAAGTTTCATGAGGTTCAACTTCCCAACCCATCATTGGAATTGTTGAAAAGAATAATACAATAATTATAGAACATGAAACAGAATGTCTTCTATATCTGAACTTAGAAAGGTAGTTTCTTGACCAAATGAAGAAATCATGAGCATCTCAAACTACAAAGGCTCTGGTAAGTAACAAATGCAGCAAAAGACCATATATGCCCAACATTAAAAAAGACAATCATGCATTCATTAAGTCCTTATAGCCTATTTACCTTTCTGTTATACCTAAAATCACGTTTAGGCAGAAAGTGCAGAGGCTGATTGAAAGAAGAAGTGGCCTTGATTAACACAAACAATTTGAGAGGACCTAAACAAAAGCAGGGAAAGTATAACCAACATTATAGAATAAAGCAAAACAAATAAATGTGGAGATAGGATGACGAAAAAATTCATTCACATTAAGAATGAATACTCAAATTAGTCCTTCAATGAAACACGGGACATAATGTTGGTCCATGAAAGATGTTGTGCGTTGACCCCTCATTCTTAAATGAAGATCAATTTACCCGCAATATATATTTCAACATCAATTCGACCATGAAATAAATGCTTATTTAACACTGAAAACCAGATATATTTCTAAAACTTGTAGGACCAACTTGATGTCTCATGTATATTTGGAGGGTCAACTTGAGTATTCATACTTCCTATCAACTTGCAAAGTCAATAACTACCAGGATAGGTCACAGATCCAGCACCCTTCGATATCAATGTCCGAATTGCCTGTTATAACAAAACATGAAACATTAACCTCCCATTCTCCTTCCTCTCATAAAGCATATAGCATCTTAATCTGAAACACAAAAATATCAATAAGGAACCTTTCTGGAAAGAGCATCAGCTACTTTATTCCTAGCAAAATCATCGGCATTCCTGGATACAGCAGTTCCTCCGGGAAAGTTCAAGACATAAGTGTGCTGAGGTCGAAGAGGGCTAGCTCCAAGAGCCAAAATGACTCCCTCAATGGAAGGAATCTCATTGATCATCACTTTAATTGCAGTTTGTAAATTCAAAAGTGAATTCATCAACTTATCCAATCTCTTGATTCCCATCTTAATATCCCTCATTTTGCTAACGTGCTTTCTCCTAAACGATGCCTTTACCTCAGTTCCCAAATCCGTTTCCTGAGGTTAACAAATTCATTATGCATGCAAATTCCAGACATAACGATCATTCAATTCAAACAATTTACGCTCAGTAAAAAACATACCAGCTGCTTATATTCGGAATGCATTGCGTCAAATTCAACGCTCATATCCTGCACCGTTCTGCATAATCCAAACGGCATCAGTGACATAAATCTCAATTTCTCGAAATGTGAAAGAAATTCCAAAATAATTGAAATTGAAATTGCACGGATCAATGGATCACTCCAACAGCCAAATTTCACGTGCTAGGAACCATATCGGAAAAAATTTGAAAGTAACGGAAATTGAATTGGAACAAAGCAAAGGAAGAAATTACGAGGGGGTTTGCTGGTGCATGTAAAGGACGAAGGCTACGATGTCGTAGATGGTGTGGAAGATGGCGGAAGCTTGGAATGTGTCTGATGCTGTGTAGATTTCTGCGTAGTCCATCTCCGGTTCCGAGTTCCCCATCGTTTGCAATTGAATTCTTGTGCTTTGTTCATTGTTTCGCTCAATTCAAAAGTCAAAATGGAAAAACCCGCCAATCACTGGGCTCAGTTACCAGCTCATCCTGGCCCAATCCAAAATAAAATAAAATTGTACTAATAAAAATGCTTGCTGACCTAAAGTTAAATTCCTTACAACTAGGATAGGAATAGGCGGAGCCGAGCCGAAACTTAAATAAATCTGATCTGTTATACAAACTTAAATCCTAAGTTTGGGCCTGTGGCCTGAACTAAGCTAATTTTTTAAGTCTGGTCCGGCCTTGTCTGGTTTGGCTCAATAGCATATTTAACACTAACACCTCTTCGACAAAAAAAATTAATGTCTCTAAATAGATAATGTATTCTCTATTGACAGGTCAATAGTCTAGCAGACCAAACTTAAACAGCATAATGTTAACAAATCCATAAAAGATCTCAATTTGAAAATGAAATAATATGGTTAATGAATAATATTGTTAGGGGAAGGAAAACTTTTTTATGAAGGCAAGGGAAAGAAAACTTAAGTGTTATTCGCTATTAATGTATTATAATGTTAAACTTAATTTTATATTTTAGTATTAAATCATTTAGTACTACTTTTACCAAAAAAAAAAAGCATTTAGTACTATAGCATCAATAACATTTTTATATATTATTTTTATTATTAACAGGATAATTATACAATTGAGCTGGCCCAACAAGTTTAAAAGGGTTTTTTAGAAGCTTAGATTCAGACTTTTTTATTTAAAAATACTTTTTAAAAGCTTAAGCCTAAGTTTTTTTAATAAACAAATTGGGCCAAACTAGGCTCTAAACAAGCCCGGCCATAGGCCACCGATGAGTGGCCTAGACCATATGCGTGTTTGTCCCAAAAAAAAAAAAACCTCAAAGAAAAACTTATCACTTTGCAACGAAGTATCATTTTTTTTTTTACAAGCAAATGAAAATGAATTTATTAATATTAGAGAAAGATAGTACATGAAGTACTCACAAGAAACCTACAAGGAGCATATTAATGTGACTAAATACCAATCAAAGGTCGTAAACACAAATTAGAAAAAACGAAATTACATGAAACAAGAGAAGCTTTAGCCTAAGACCTGATTTTAACAAGGGCAAAGACCTAGCCCCATCTCAAGCATCATCTCTAAAAATAATCTGATAGCACATAATCGAGATTACAATGTCATAAATCAAATAGACTCAACCAAATTCCATGTCACCTTTGAGGATACAAGGTTCTTGAACTTGATAAATCTTTACAAGACAAAGTCATTTGAGACATTAAACAACTGTATCGCACACCACAAGAAAAAACGACAGTATGCAAAAATATGCTCACCAGTCTCAGAAACCGAACAAAGCATATAAGTAGCAAAAAGATGCTCGCCACCCAACACAACCAACCGCCAATCATCCTAAATAACCATACGGAAAACCACTTGAGACGCAAATAAAGTAGAGAAAGTAGAATTACAAGTATAGCAGCCAAAAGGGTTTCACAACCATACCCATTTGTCATTGGTATAAAGGTCCAAATGTACATCAATTAGAATCTCAATCAATTGATCAATTACAATAACATTAATTATAATTTTGCCCCTGTACTTACCTCATGTAGTTTAGTATAAAAGCTTTTATTAATTCACATGCGATGAAATTTTTTTAAAGTACGTATTTTATACCCTTTTACTTGTCGGTTATGCATTTTACCACAAAAGTCATGTTTAACGACAATTTTTATACAAATCAGCAACAATTATCCCAAAAAGCTGTCACTAAATTTTACTTTTCCACAAAATACATATTGTAAAAGTATAGCAAGCCAAAATGCAGTGTAAAAAATTTTGTATTAAACACATGAAGCAAAATATAGGAGACCTTATAACTAACCCCAAAGAAATAATAAAGAGAAATAAAGTGAAAGATGTGATTAATAAAGTGATCATGAAAAAAAAAAAAGCTAAAAATAATACGAGAAAACAACTACTAATAATATAGTTGTTATTTGTACAACTGATGAACAAGTAAAAGGTTGTAATACAGATTATAGACACTAAGTATAGGAGTAATCATGTGTCGCAGCTATACATATTGTCTAAAACTGGTTCCTTATGGTTAGCTCAAGCGAAACAAGTTTTATGCTCTTCCATTACATTGTGTTCAAAAGGCTTTCGTAGATCATTTAGCTCTTCCATTGCAGTGTGCTCATACGCACTCATTGATCATTTGCAAAGGTGGATGGTGAATCTCTTGTCACACAACACTGAGGCCTCCTATAATATCCAAGTATATCCAAGCATGAGCATGTTTGGGTGTGAACTGGGGCGCTGGCATAACTAAACAATAAAAATGTAAACATTAAAATATGACATTCAATAACCAAAGCAAAAAGAAATCAATTTAAAAAACAAGTGTTACTGACATGAAAATAATTAATATGACAAAAAAAAAATGAAAATGACTGGAATACTGTATTTATCATCAAAAACAAAGATTTTTGCTAGAAAGGAATTTTCTTATTTTTGCTATTTCTCCGATTGATTTTGAATTGAGGTTATTAATTTGAATATTCTGCGTCTGTCATGGGCTCATGGCAGAAACCTGGGACACTTCCCTGATAGACTCTCTAGCTTCGCTTGATTATAATTTTGAGTAGCTCATGGGTGAATTTGCATTAGAAAATAACACTGTTAAATTTATCACAATTGGAAAATCTGTACACAGAAATATTTACACTACTTACCAATGCTTAAGGCATTGCTTTTCCACAAGTTATACACCATAACGTCTCAAGGCATTGCTTAAGCTTGGCATCACGTTATATGCTTGATATGATCTTCGAAGTTCAATAATGGAACCAACCTGAACCAACAAAACCAAGGACTATTCAGTGAAGCCGTAGCACAGACTAGCTACATAAATAGAATGAATCGATAGCATTTGCAGGTTTATTATGAAAGAAAGCCTGTTTCACTTTTTAGTATTTAATATTTAAAAATGACAATTGAACCAAACACATTATCATTTGTATGGAGAGTTCAACTAAATCCTCTAAATACCCAATGGAATGCAAGCAATTTATTTTGGGTGATGAAAATAGTACAACGGATGAATTACTAAAATTCTCCCGGTTGGCATGATTCATGAATTTATTGCCTTATTATATGTATATGTATTATATGCAATTACCGATGAGTTATCATGCAAAGTACAATTTACAACAACACTTCTTGAACTTACAATAATTAGAACTGATGTAAAACCAATAGCAAATCCAGCATTGATACGCCGTAAATAGTGGTCAAGAACACTTGATATAGTGGCCAAAACACTTAGCAATAGGCCTCCTGCAAAATTTCCACAAGATAGTTAATTAACATCAACCAAAAGGAAAAGAATAGATTTCATAGACATCAAAATGAGGCTAAAACTGTTGTCTTTTGCCAGTAACAGACCCCAAAATCGTGTAGATGCCTGAACCTTTGAGAGGTATTCTATAGTAGCCTTCCCAGGCTTTATGTTGGGTATTCTTGCACCCATCTTATTTAAATAATCAGCAATTTCCTTTGGCATGTTAGCCTGCGCACAATCCACATATAAAAGATCACTAAGATATATTTGCATATTACGAAACATATAAATGATGTGTGAATTATGAAACAAATAATTCAGCAGATACACATTTATTACTAATTTTGTTTCAACATTAATAATCGAAAGTTAGATTGCCATAGACACATATGGAACAGCTTTGATATCTTCTTCCCTTGTTCCATTCCATGTTCTCAGTTGAAATCTAATTCAGCATACAACAGTACCAAGGAAACAACCACTTAGCCCTGTAAAGTGTTTACTTTTACAGTTATACACTGCAAACTTTGGTTGAAGTTTTGCATAATTATGAGTCGCCAACTCCAAGTATGTCAGGGTTACTAAAATTTGTCATAATGGGTTACTCCGTGACATTTTGGGACATATTATAGAAACTTAGTCAAAACAAAGTAATCAAAGGTGATTCCAAATTCAACTTCTCTTAAATTTCAGATCGAAGCAGAATCTGCCTTCAGAAAGTGATGCTGGAACCTTAAGTTTGATTCATCAACAATGTTTTCATCTATTTTTGTCAAACAAGCAGCCTACATCGAATGAAACTCCAAACGTAGAGTGGAAGCCCCTTTATATCAAGTAGAATATATAATAGATCAGCAGCAAAGACAAACTTACAATATCAAATATATTGAACAGGAAGACAAAAAAAGCATATATGGAATAGTAGACCCATGGCTCAGCACCAACAGAATTTTCCGGGTTCAAAATTTCCTTGACATGCTCCCAAAAAGGTGACCCAAGCAGACTGCAAATTGATAGCACTTTTAGAAACTGCACCTCACAAGAAAATAGCAAATCAAAATGGAAACATCACGTCTCTACACAGCATGCACAAGCAGTGGTAATTATACATTACCTTGCAAACACACACACACACACAGAGAAGCAAGCAAGATACGACAGTAGCGTCATATGTTTTAAAAATTTATATCACACTTCAATTATTAGGTTGGTAACAGCTGAATTGAAAAGACTACACAAACCTTGCCACAATGCTTGGAAATGCCAAGAGGTAAGAGGTGGTAAGAACAGGTTGCATCCCTGCTGGATTGATATTGAAAGGAATATATGGCTCCACTTCCGTAATAGGCGATTGCTCTCTGTGTCAATTGTAAGACATGACAACATCAATTATCAACATCAGCATACTCAAAGATATCATTTAATTCATATGGAAAGATACACAAACTATCTGTCATGAACTCATGATAAATAAGGAAAACAAATTCTATTAAATATATAAGCTAAATCCAATATGAGTTAGAATTCCAGCCACAGGAGGTACAGCACGTTACAATAGGATGTATTATTTTCTCGGTATGGAACAACTTTCCTCGTGAACAATCATATCCGAAAATGTTAAGTGCAGCTTTTTACAAGTGATATAATATCAAAACTGTGGTAACATCAAAACTTTCAAGGAGGAGAACAAGTTGTATCTGTCTGGACAAAGACAGTGCCATTACCTTGCAGCAGAAGCAAGTTTAAAACCATAGTACTGAAGCTTTACTTTCCTGCAACCTTCAGTTACTACAACAGCCCACATAGTGACCGTGGTGAAGATACCTAATACTGCAAGCACATATGGCCACCAACTTACAGCACCCACTGCAATATCAAGAAATACGAATCAATGACGTTAACAAATTATTAAACAAGATAAATGTACTAATATGACTGAATACGTTCACCTTACATAAGTTTTATGGCATCCTTGTAATATTATTTCAAGTACTCAGTATCCTAGAGGCCATACTAAATTACAATTCTAAGCAAGTACCATATTTAAACTATCATACTCAATTAGTATGCAAGTCAAATCAGCTAGTAATGCAAAAGCTACTCCAAAATCATTTGTTCCTCATCTTTTTATTCCTTTTTTTCCTTTTTCATTTGTTGTTGGGCTTGTTTTTTAGCACATGTTTATATGTACGTATGAGATAGATACAGTCATCTTCAAAATAAAATTAATCAATAATTGAATATGCATCTTGAAAGATAATTAAAGTAGTGAAGTTTTAGCAATGATTATGATACCAAACATGTTACTTCAATATGGCAAAAGTTGACCTTGAGATGAGGAATTCAAGGAAGGAGCGTGGGATAAAATTTCAAAGGCTTTCGTTCGCATGCTGTCATGTACCTGAAAGCTGAGTAAGCATTTTGTGTAATGTCTCCATGTAACCTGTCAGTATTCCCACGCATATGATAAGAGACGAGCCTTGACCTGAAAAAAGAATTATCAGTCACAGCAGATTGAATTGAATGATAAAAGTAGACATCCAACATTAGCGTGTCTTCCAAAACACTTAACTGAGTTATGCATAGGGGAAAATAAACATCTGCCAACTCTTTTGCAGTGTGGCAAAGTGGCAGAGATTTTTAAAAAATAAGTTAACCAGATCAGCTGAAATTAACATTGTCAGTATGATTTCCCGTCTTCTTCAAACATCTCTACTATTTTTGTTTAAATCAAACTAGCAACAGGACCCTTGATACACACATGCAGAAATTAAAATTTAGTTAAATAGCTAAAATTGTGACAATTGCCTTTTTAAATTTCAACTGTTGAATGAGAAGTTGAAAATTGACTGTAAAACTGTAACTTGTAAATAGAACTTTAATACACACAGACATATATATATTCGAACAGTGATTTTCTCTATTCTATTCAATTTATGAAATAAAATATTAGGCTTTAGAAGGAGGAAGATTGAAATCCTAAGTGAAAAAAATCTCCTTTCTATAGTATACAAGTATAGATTACATACTAACAAATTACAAGTGTAGCATCTATATAGCAAGACAAATTCTAACAAAAGAATACCAAATAAGTATCTTTCCATTACATAGGAAGTTAGTATATCATATGCCTGCAGGTTAAAACTCACACCTTCATAAATGATATAAAGCCCTTTCACGTGGATGATTTTGTGTACATGCAAATAAGCAAACTGATGAACTTTGTAAAGGAAAGAAACAACCTTTTAGGGAAATTCTAAGGTAACTTACGAAAAACTCCAAAAGGATAAAGCCATCTGTTGTCATTCATGGTTCAAGATTATGTACAATCCCAAACTAATATGATAAGTCAATTGATGAACTTCCACTTATTATTTGTATGAGTTTTAGTGTGTACAAATACAAAGTTTTGTGGTATTTAAACATTTTCCCACTCTATGCTCTATTTAAAATTGAACTTTCATAACCCCAATTAAGGATGAAAAATTCAGTTTTGTGGTAAGAAGAGTACCAAATCCAGATTCTGATATCGTATCACATATCCAGGTAGTAGTCATCGCACCACAAACCAACAAAAGCGTTGTCACCATTACATGTTTGAACCTGCATACAGAAAACAAATCTAAATAAATAATTTGAGGCAACTGATGTTCCACCGTATTTATAAAGTTAAAGTATGATAGACAACGAACGAGAATGAGATCTGTATTAAAAAAGCATAAAAGAGAGAAATATAATTGAAGATAGCAATTTGTTAATGTAATGAAAGTCAATGGCACTGCTCTGTACACCAGTGATTCAGACCTGTTTGTTTAAGCTTAAAAAAAGTTATTCTTATTTTTCAATGCTATCTTTCAGATGATACTATATTTAGTTTCTGAGAAAAACATCAAAACAGCTTCTTCTCTTTTTTTAAAAAAATAAAAAATAACATAGTATTATAAACTTTACAGATAAAGAGATTCTAAGACTATCTAAAGACATCTGTTAGAATTTCAACATATAGAAAAACATTTCCCTTTACACTATGAATTCATGATATCTACTTTTGAGGAAAACATTAGTATTTAGTAGTTCAATTCTTTGTTACTTCAAATTATTCTTCTATGAATATTACCTATAACTAGAAGCATAAATTGAATACGGAAGTGAGTAGCAAGACACTATTAGAGCTTCCAAAATTGCAAAGCCAAGAGACATCCACCATCTGAAATGTGTAGAACAAATGAACAATTCATAAGTTCATTTCAAATTCCTTATATTGTGAATCAGTTAAAGAGTGTTGGAAAAACAATGTGTAGCAAGAAATTAGCTCACTGCTCAAGATGGATAAATAGACCCACATATAACTCTTAATCTTCTCATGGCCATCCAAACCTTCTTTCCGAAGCTTTACAAGAGAAGGAACAACATGACAGAGTACCTGTGCATGGGTATATCGTGTAAATGCAGTTCATGAAAGGCAAAAACTTCAAAAAGAAATTGAGCATATACAAGAAAAGAGGGTATCAGATGGAGAAGATCAATATTCACTAATCGGTACTCTTTATAACCATTTACTTTATGTACACAAATAAAAGAAAAAATTATTCTTTGAAAGATTTTTGTTACAAAATTATTTCCTTATATAATTAAAACTCAAAAGTACTCAGAAACTTTTTCAAAGGTCTACATCCTTTCAAGAGAGAAACACTAAGTAAACCTTAAAGGTCTACATCCTGCCTAGAGCATGTAGCTCAAATGGCACCAAGAGGTGGGATAAGGTGAAGTACTTGGAGCTCAAGGTGTGAGGTTCAATTCCCAATGGTGTAGATTTAGGAGGAAATTTAGTGTGGTTTGTGTGTTTGGCCGATAACAATAATAATAAAAAAAAAAAGAGAAACACTACCTAAACCTTAAACCCTAAAATTTATCGAAAAGATCATCCAATTGAAAGTCGTGTACAAGTACAACACTACAACAAAAGGCGGTCAAACATCCTTTGGCCTCAACGTAACAGAAAGTAAATGTTGCAACCAATATAATAAATGAAGGTGGTATACCTGCATAATGATAGATGCTATTATCTGAGGACTGATTCCAAGCTGGAAAAGGGATAGTTTGAGCTCAGAGGTGAAGTCACCAAGTTCATCTGCCAGAAGCTACATGAATGATTGTTCACATCTATAAACTCAAAAATATATTCAAGCGGAAAATTTTGGTATTGCAAAATCAGTAAAACAATGGTTCAAATTTTCCTTTTCACTTCACACTCACAAGCTACCTTGGGCAGATACCCAATTGTTGATCAAAATAACTTATTTTACTCAATTATGATCCTTATGAATTTGAAGTAGTTCCAAAATGAGCATCGTTCCAATTGCCAATCAGAACCAGAAAGACAGTCATATGTTACAACTTACAACTTACAAGAGCTAAAAATTCAAAACCAACGCATGTAATAGTGATTGGCAACAAATGATGCAACTTACCAACAGATGATCCTGAGACAAAGCTCAAGTAATCCTGCGGTATCAACCTTCTATCAAATCCAGGAAGAGGAATAAAGTAACCAACTCGACTTATTACAATTAGCACAGCAGTCACGAACAGCCTCCTCCGAATCTCGCTCTTGAAAAACGACTCAGCAGCTCTATTAATCACAGAACCGAAACGCACAAAGTTGAGAAACCTGTTCTTGTACATTCTAGGTTTGAACTGTAGGGTTCTTGAGTTATCAGCACCCGGAGATGCAACAATTGCCTCGCCATCGTCGTCATGAGCCGGCAAAACAACTTCCTCGCTCGAAAGCTCGTTGTTCGGAGCATCAACCCGCATATACTCACTTCGGAACCGCTCGGAGAAGTTAGTAGAAATACTTCGATTCACCTTCAGAAACAAAGACCGGTTCAGAGAAGGAAAATTCCTTGTGCTGAATGCGGGAATTGTGGAAATGGAAACCCTAGCTCCAATTCCATTAATGCGTTCTGCATATCTTCTTCCTATGACAAGAAGCACGTTTAAATACAGTCAACAAGAAGCTAGTTCTTAATACTCTGAAGTTTTTTTCACTTTTTTGTTCTTTTGGCGTTAGTAACCGGAAAACTAACCGATAAGTGCGGTGTGTTTGGTTGTGAAGCTGCGAGGGTAGAAGTGATTCGAGGAGAATCGCGTTGCTTCCATGGCTGGACCTCCGAGCACTTGGTGAGTGAGTGTGGAGAGTAGCAGAACGAGCGAGAAGAACGGGGTTGCGGTTTAAACCCTCATCCGAGACAAGGATCGTCTGCTTCGCATGCTATAGTTACACAATCTCTATAGACATTGGACCACGTTGCAACATTTGGGCTTACTTCATACGTGGTTTCCAAGGAAAATTGTATGAGGAGTTGGAAAAAGTTTGGGTAAAACATTATTTTATAATTTATAATTTACTTATAATTTATAATTTATTCTGTGAATTATGTGAAATTACATTCATATGTTATTGTTTTTTATGTACAAATAAGGTGTACAGTTTTTACCAAAAAATAAGGGTGTACAGTATTTAGATTATTAACCGTGAAAATTAGCTGTGAAAAAAATCGATTGTTTAAAATATAATTAATTCTTGTTTGAGTACATTTACAGTAAAAAATGATTTTTAAGATAATTTTTAGCTATAAAAAATAATTTTTAAGTGTTTTTGAAATAATACCTAATTTTTAGTTGAAAAAAAAATTTATTAAAAAATAATAAAAACTTTATTAATGAAAATCAAACAATCCAACGTAGGTTAAAAAAAAAAATATCCAAGCATACCAACCTTATACTCATTAACTATTGTTCCACAATCTCTCATTATTTATCTAATTTTATCAGCTTTGTCATCAATTATTTTTGCCCTTAAATTAGATGGTTGATGATGCTTGGAGCGTTGGTCATAAAGTTCATGACAATTTGAATCAGGTTGTAATATTTAATTGTGATATTTTCATAATATTTTTAGAAGAAAAAGATAATGAGACCTAAATTACGGTGTTATTATTCACATTACATTGTGTACCAGATTGAAAATGGGTTTTTGAATCAGATAATTAAAAGAAACTCACTCAAATTCTAAAATTCATTTGAAATAAATTACCGAACATTCAATAACTCGAATAAAGTATAGTGTGTCCAATAATATGTGTGGCATAGTTAGCATGTCCAAAAATCAAGATCCAAATATGTGCAAAGACAAATATCTTAAGTTTAAACCCCAACTTTAAACAATTATTTTACCAAAAAAAAAAAAGTAGAGACTTATGCTTCCTCAAGTCTCATTGCCTTTGAGAAGCATCTCGAGCTCCAAGCAACAAACTCTTGCGCGTGAAAACAAATGCTTTAGTACCAAAAAAAGTCTGAGAGAACTGGATCAAATATGGTAATCGATATACTTAGGTTTATGCATCCAACATGTTCATTGGATGGTTGAGGAGTACTACTTTGAGTAATAAGTCCTCGGTTTGAACCCATGTGAACACACTTTAGCCTATAAAAAAGGATATACCTAGGTTTATCTGTTGGAAATTTGATTAAAAACAACCATTTTAAAAGTCCCACATTGCTTAGATTAGCAATGGGGTGGGTGTCCAAGGCCTATATAATGGACCCCAAGTCCATGGTTTCAACTCGTACCAGTCGGAAGCACTTTACTTTTTCTTTTTTACACTTTTGTATTAGAGTGTTGTGAGGTTGAGTTTAGTTACTTGCTTTGGATAGTGCAGTTGTATTGGGGTCAAGGGTGGTTAAGAGAGAAGTCTATGTGTTGTAACAATTTATACATAGTGATATTCTCTTGTTGTCATTAGACAACGACCGTGGTTATTTCTCCGGTTTTGGAGTTTTTCCACGTTAAATTTCTTGTGTTTGATTGTGTTTAGTTTTTCTTATTTCTCTCTTTAAAAGATAGTTATCAAAGGGGTTAAAATGAAGATTTTACCCAACAGTGGTATCAGAGCTTATGGTTCGATAGGATGTTCTTAGTATGCTCGCAGCTTAGTCTGATCTTCCACATCAGAAAATAAGATTTCCTTGTTGGAGAACTATCTTTGGTTGTTCAAGACAAGTGTATAGTGTGAACGTTGTTTGGAAAGGTTCTGGCTAAGGAAAGACTTGATTTTTAATTGTATCCATTGTGACGCCACCTCTCTTTCCTAAGAACTAGTGCACGATTCACAATTTACACAGTTACAATGTTCTTTTCAAGTGCAGTGAGATGTGACATAGAGAAATTTGATGGAATGATCAATTTTGGTTTGTGGCAGACACAAGTAAAGGATGTGTTGATACAATCTGGATTACACAAGGCGCTAAAAGGGAAGATTTACGGCATGGAGAAAGAGGAGGGGGAGGAACTAGATTTGAGAGCCGCAAGTGCAATCCGCTTGTGTTTGGCTAATAATGTTCTTGCAAATGTACAGAAGGTGTCGACTGCTAAAGAACTTTGGAAGAAACTCGAAGGATTATATCAAGCAAAGGACATCTCAAATCGGTTGTTGTTGAAGGAGCAGTTTCACAACTTGCGGATGTCATCTTAGTACTCTTAATGGAATTGTTTCTAAATTAGAGGCTATTGGAGTAGAGAATGATGAAGAAGATAAAAGATTAAGACTCATATGGTCTCTTTCGTCTTCCTATGGGCATATCAAGCTTGTTTTGATGTATGGCAAGGAAACTCTGAGTTTTGAGGAAGTGGCTAGTAAAATTCTTTCTGAGGAAAGAAGAATGAAAAGTGATGAAAGCTTGTCAACAAACTCAGTGTTGGTTGCTAGAAGTGGGCCTAATTGGAAGAAGGATAATGGAAAGACTATGGTATGCTGGAAATGTGGAAAGTCTGGGCATGTAAAGAAAAATTGTCCAAGTTGGGAAGCATCAGTAAGACGATCCGAGTCAAAAACTAGCAATGTCTCCTTTGTTATGGAGGAGAATGATCTTGTGTAAAAGATGAGTAAGTTATCCTCATGAATTTGTTGCGTTGCCATGGAAAAAGAATGAGTTATTACTAGCGGATCCACAATTACTCAAGGGCGTTGGCTGACATTGATACATGAAGTGCAGGATTGCGTGTGAGTATTGGTTGGCATTGATGCAAAGTGTGTGAGGAAAGAAAATTCTTGGAGTGGTCCAAATTCCAAGTGAGTATACTCTTTATGGTGGAGTATGATTGTCGGTATAGACAATGATTGTTCGTGCAGGCAATGGAAATAAAAGATGAGTGTTTTTTAATCAAGGTGGAGATTGTTGGAAATTTGATTAAAAACACCCATTGTAAAAGTCCCACACTGCTTAGATTAGCAATGAGTTATTACTAGCGGATCCACAATTACACAAAGGCGTTGGCTGACATTGATATAGGATGTGTGGGATTGCATGTGGGTATTGGTTGGCATTGATACAAAGTGTGTGAGAAAAGAAAATTCTTGGAGTGGTCCAAATTCCAAGTGAGTATACTCTTTATGGTGAAGTATGATTGTCGATATAGACAATTATTGCTCGTGCAGGCAATGAAAATAAAAGATGAGTGTTTTTTAATCAAGGTGGAGATTGTTGGAAATTTGATTAAAAACATCCATTGTAAAAGTCTCACATTGCTTAGATTAGCAATGGGGTGGGTGTCCAAGGCCTATATAATGAACCCCAAGTCCATGGTTTCAACTCGTACCAGTCAGAAGCACTTTAAGCGTGTATCTAACTTATTCTTTTTTACACTTTTGTATTAAAGTGTTGTGAGGTTGGGTTTAGTTACTTGCGAGTGTATTGGGGTCAAGGGTGTTTAAGAGAGAAGTCTATGTGTTGTAACAATTTACACATAGTGATATTCTCTTGTTGTCATTAGACAACGGCCATGGTTTTTTCCCCGGTTTTGGAGTTTTTCCACATTAAATTTCTTGTGTTTGATTGTGTTTAATTTTTCTTATTTCTCTCTTTAAAAGATAGTTCTCAGAGAGTAGGGAAAATGTCCCACATTGCTTAGGATAAGAGCTATGATAATCTTTATAAGGCCCTAGGCAACCCCCTCCTTATGAGTTAGCTCACAAGGATTTGAGCTAGCTTTTGAGGAGAGTTAGGCCTATGTCATTTCTAAGATGGTATCAGAGCTTATCCAAAGAAATAAGTGGGAGGGATTGAGACCACCTAATTTTAAAAGTCCCACCATCTATTTACATATAAGAATCATGAATCTATGTATTAAAAAAGATGGTGTCATTCCCAATAGGGATGATGCTAATCACTTCCACCAAAAAATAGGACAAAATAAAAAAAAATCAAGAAAAAGAAGGAGCACAAAGTCCAGGCAAAAAAAAAAAGACCTGAGATAGATGCCCATAACTTGAAAAAAAAAACCCATTTTTTTTTAAAAAAAATAGGCAACTCACAACTAGGCCAAAAAAAACGCCAATTGGACTTGAGGTGGAGTGTTGGGAGAAAAAGTCTCACATTGCCTAGGATAAAAGCTATGATAGCCTTTATAAGGCCCTAAGCAACCCTCTCCTCTTGAGCTAACTTTTGAGAAGAGATAGGCCTATGTCATCCCTAAGATGGTATAAGGGCCTATCCGAAAAAAAAACATAGGGCAAAATAAAAAAAAATCAAGAAAAAAAAAGGAGCACAAAGTCCAGGAAAACAAAATAGAGAGACTTGAGACAGATGCCCATAACTTGGAAAAAACAAAAAGGCCCATAAAAAAAAAGAGTCACAACTAGGCTAAAAAAAGGAAAAAAAACATTGGGACTTGAGGGAAAGTGTTGAAAAAAGGTCCTAGACAACCCTTTTCTTATGAGCTAGTGTTTTTAGGAGAGTTAGACATACGTCATTTCGACTCAGAGGATAAAATAACGATTTTACCGATCATTATCATGCTCAAATGATAATAATTATCATGCTCAAATGATAATAAGAAGGAGTTAAAATAGGATTATGTATTGATCAAGAAGCTAAATATAACAAAGAGATTGAGCTTGTTAATTTCAGAGACTAATTAATTAATCTTTTCAGTAATTTCACGAACTAAATCAATTAACAATTATAATTTCTAATTCAATGAAACACGCAAAATATAGAAACGGGCACCTATAATTTTGTGCTTTTTATTATTTTGATTGCCAATATATTACATATGTTGATGAAAGCTCTAAATTAATCAATAATATATAACATCAGCACAAATAATTTAAAAGCCCATAAACATTTTATGATGGAATGGTTGGCTATGGTAGTATGATACACTGCGCGCGCGTGCATACACTTACGGTATGAGCTCCGATTCACTTGTTTTGTTTCTCTCTTCATAATTCATATATTGTTGTGTTAATTAGCAAAATAATAATGATGAGGAGCTAATTAATAAATAATTCAATATGTCCATTCCTTTGGAAGAAATATCTCTGCAGGAGAAGAAGAACTTTGATTCTGAGAAATAACATTACATTGCTGTTTGCTGACAAAACCTTTCTGATCTTTCTTCTTTTTCGTTATTGAGTCATTATTGGTGCATACTTCTCCGTATCTTGGGTTATATTTAGGAACTGCAGTATAGTAACATGCAACACACATTGTATCTTAGAACTTACATTTTCAAATTTAATTTATATTTATATATATATATATATACAAAAATCTTGTGTGTATTTAAAGATATATTATACAATTAATATATAAAATGAACCTAACTTTGTAATCGATCATTTCAGTTTGTGATTCTATTCAAATTAACTTTTAGTCCACATTTAAATCAATTATAATAGTACTAATTTTTTATTTTATAAAACATTGATCAATATTGTCGTTGACTTTATACCAAATCGGTCATTTTAATATTTGACTAGACGAAATTGAATAATATTTTACAAAGTCGTTAATTTTAATAAAATGAGAGAGTAAAGTAATCATAACTATAATATTAAAGGACCATTTTACTATAGGTCAGAATCAAATGACACTATTAAGTGTATGACACAAATCATAATTTTTTATAAACGTTAAATTTTATTAATATCTAACCATAAAATCAAATGATATTATCTTAAAGATCACATATACTAATAATTTTTAGATTATTTGGATATCTATAGCCATGTAATCTTGAAGTAGACATTCACTTATATTTTAAATAACATATTTTACCACAAAATATAATATTCAAAAGAAATATAAAAAAGATTTCAAATGATAATTGTTAGGTTAATTTACCCTATATAAACTTTTATTTCAATTGTTATATTAAAAAAATTCAATATTTATAAAAAATCATAATCAATGTTATTTTACTTAGTTTGACACCTGGTATTATATGATACTAACCATTTTACTACATAATTTATTTATTATATATAGATTATATAGAGGTGTTTACCTTGAGGAGGGAGCGAAATGTGGAGGCCTAATGCGTGCACTTTAAGATTTAGAGCTTCGACAACTCTAGCCGGAAGGAGGACCGGAGCATAAGCTGAAAAATATTCGCAAATTCAATATGTATTAAATGGAAAAATTATACGGATCAAAATCAAACAATTGAAATTAAAATGTTAAAATTGTCAAATTTCAAACTAGAGAGATAAGAGTGCAATTAGGAAAACAAAAATTGAGATGTTTTATTGTGAGTTATAAAGTGACGATACTTTAAAATTGGCCACATATCCGTAAAGTATCCAATAAAATACTTTGAGAATACTTTTGCATTTGTATCCTTCATATATTTTCAAGTTTTGCAATACTTTAAAAACTACAAGGTAAGGTATGATAAGGTGTGGTACCTGGCTTCCTAGTTGGTTTATTGCCTGCCTTTTGGGGTAAGAATACACCGGTACCACATGATCCCTGCCCTGAACCTAAGAAAAGAGCTTGCATTCCTGGCCCTCCTGCCGCGCGTTTGAGCCTTTCACCATATGATGATCTTGAACTATAACATTTTTGGTAGTACTACAACTCAACAAATAAAAAATCAAAATATAAATTATATCATATTTTTTCCGATGTACCAAAAAAAAATATATAAATCATATCATATTATTTTAAAATTAAATTTAAATAAAAATATTTTATAAAATTATATTGATTCAAAATCAATTTTATTATTACAAAATCAAACAAACAAAATTCAATCTACTCATTGAGACTTTGAATCAATATTTACTAGTAACATCAACCCCACCCAACAACCGTTTTTTTTCCCATTTATATCATCAATCAACATTTTCCATATGTCATAATAGATTTATAATATGCATGTGATAAAACAAAGCATGCATCATGCCATGTCTAATTTCACATTGCATGTTCAACAACTTTTATACCAAGCCACTAAACTTATTATCTATTAGTATATATAGATTTTTAATTTTTATATACATATATCTGTATCTTTTCATTCTTTTCATTTTTAAATAAAATCACACTATTAATTAGACAGAGACAACATTCATCTGTATGACTTTTAAGACACGCCATATCAATTTAATTAAATTGGCATCTACTTAATTAATTTATTACTATTTGTGGTCACAACTCAAGAGAATGTTTCCAAAAGTACAAGGAAAAATATAACAGAAACTAATTAATTAATTAATTCTTTTTGAAGGGAAAAAGAGAAACTTAAAAAAGGTAAAAAAAAAAATAATAAAACAAAAAAAATTAAAGCTGGGAATATCTGCAGCGTGCAACGTTGAAGACCCTTTTTGTTTCAAAAGATAGAAAATTGTGTGGAAAGGAAGTGAAAATGCAAAAGCATATTCTTTGTTCCCACTAACACCTAAGGTAGCAATTAGCATTAATTATTTTCCTAATGCTAAAGTGGATAATTAATTAAAAAGCCTAAACTTCAAATAATAGCATGACAAATGCCCTGAATGTGATTATGATCCTTAATTAAGTATAACAACGTTTAAATTCTTAATTAGTGCTTTAATAATTGCAACTAATACTCAAGTGCCTAACTCTTGTTTAGAATATTTGTCATCTCACATGAGTCACATATCTTTATGTACAAATTATTAAATTAAACCTAACTATTCTTTCCGTTCTAAAATATTAGTTATTTTAGATAAAAAATTTGTTCTAAAATATTTATCATTTTTACCTTGTCAATGCTATATTTATTAATTATTCCTAATTTTATTATTTTTATAGCTTAATAGCTATTGAGTAAACCTCAAAGTCAATGGTTAATTTAGTTTACCTATGTACATTTTGTTAGATTTTATAGAAATTAATTGTTTTTCTTAATCGATGTAAAATCTCCTAAGGTGACTAATATTTCAGAATGGAAGGAGTAATATACTTCCCTTAATTCATATTATGGTTTTCTTAATTTTCTAATCTAGGTTAAAAAATCAAAAATAGAAAAAAAACTTAACATTAATTACATGTTAAATTCAATCACATTAATTTTTTATTTTTTAACAATTTTTTCCATTTATAATTTTTTAATCTGTGCAATATTGTACAGATTAAAAAAAAACCTTCATATTAAAGCAATTCAATTTTTCTACTGACTTGATAGTTAATTAGATAATTTATTACTCCTATTTATTTCAATTTTAACTATTTGTCTTGAATCAATTCGTTCTCATATTAAATAACTTAAATTATATTTATTGGAAATTATAAGATGCACATGGAGAGTGACTGATTGAATTAATTTATTATAACATTAATTACCTGTGAGTGTGGTTCCCTAGAAATTCTATGGTGACTCTGATGCTGCTGCTTTTGGTGGCGTTTCCTCATATATACCTGTAACAAAATTTGAATTCATGTAAAACCAATTTGACACCCAAATTACTGAATATTTTATATTTTATGAATTAAATATAAAAAACAGTAACAGAGAAGTCAAATACATTCTATCAGTGCAATTTAACATTGGATACCAATATAACATTAACCAACTTATGTGAGTTCTTTCAAAAGTAGACAAAATTAAATCTAATCCAATTAAAAATGGATTGTCTCATGTTTAAATTTAACGTGGTTAATTTTTTAGGGTTTATTTTTCTTTAAATCGCCTTAAATTTGAACATTAGAGGATTTATTCCCGATTCAAATTGAATTGGTTTGAATGAGTTTTTGAAGAAATAATTGTAAGAGGGAAATTAATTTGTTACTTCATATAAACACTGTTGTTATTAACTGGTTTTACCTGAATTTCCAAGGTAAACTTCTAAGATTAATTAGAACACCAAAGAGATTCATACATACACTACACCAAAAAAAACTGTTTAGGACTAATGGAATTTGTCGCTGAACTTATTTTTCTAATCACTGAAGATTTTAGCAACCAAATTAGAGATTGAAATAACTAGCGATACCATTTTTAACGACTATCAGTCTTACTAATTCAATCGCTAAATCAATCATATTTTTTTTTTTAGTGATACAGCTTCATACAATTTACATCTCCCAGAGAAATTAATTAACTGATGAGAGAAAAAGAAGAGAAGTAGTGATGAATGAATGAAAGAAGAGAAATTAAAGAAGGCACTAATTAAGTAATTTTTTACCTTGGAATCACATGCATCTTCATCTAAAACATGAGAAGGTAACCAGAGCATTCCTTCTTCAAAACCAACTTCACCATCTTCATGAAAACCAGAAGCAGCCATGGCAAGAAGAGCAACAAAAATTAAAAAGCTTATTGCTTTTGATTTTAACGACAGATGAATGAACTGGTTTCTTGTTCTGGAATAATGGAAAAGGGAGAAACAGAGGAGGCTTTAAAAGCTCCAACTTCCGACCTGCTACTTAACTAAAATAACTTGCATTTCATGGAGTTGGAGAAAATATATATATATAAAATTCTCTTATGCTTTTTTCAGTTTGAGGATTTCTTTAATAAATTAAATATTTTTATTTATACTTTTTAAGTACTTTAAGGGTATTTATTTAATAATAAAATATTAGTCCATTTAAGGTGGAGGAAATCATCGAAATAGGTACAATTTTTTTCAATTAAATATTTTTCATATAGATAGCCATGATTCGATTTTTGGCGGTGGATGACAGACTTATATTGTATTCAGGAGATGCAAGTACACCCTATCAACTTTAAAATTTTAGAATAATATTATGAATTTTTAAATTTTGCACCCTTCAACTTATATTTTTTTAAAAAATTTATATTTAACTTCATAATTTTATAATTTTCTATCTATTTTATCATTAATTATTGACTATAATTTATTCGAAACTCTTTTAAAAATACCATTTTTTATATTTTTATTTTTTTTTATTTTTTTAATTTTTTAATTTAATTTGCACCCCTACTCCGAATTTTAGGTCCGCCACTAAATACATGGTGTTTACTTGGTACTAAATACCTTATATACCTGTGTGTTGTATTTTATTTAAATTATATGTAAATTTATAATAATAACTAATGAAGCATCAATGATCAAGGATCTCAATAAAAAAATTAGTATTTAATAATTTCTGTTGGATGGAGCTACTTATTGTGAGTTTTATTTAACTATTTTAATAATAATTATTTCTTTTTTTTCTATTTAACTTTTAACTTTTTAGAAAGAGAAAATTGTACCTATCATAATAATTATTATGAATTTTTTTAAAATAAATTTTAAATTTTTTATAGTACTTTTTATCTCTATTTTTTGATTAGTTGAATAATAAAACATTAAATAGATAAATAAATAAAAACAATTTTTTTATCCGAGGACAAATAAAAAGAAATGGAAAAGTATATATTAATATTTTAATTCTATTTTTTAAAAATAATAATAAAGTCAGATTCGTCCGCGGAGAACAATACTTATCTACGCTCCTCTATGAACGCGTGCTTTGAGCATGCTGGAAGGAAGCTTAAACGACGGTGTCGTTTTGATGCGCGTACGATTACGCGTTGCAGCCTTCACGCTGGAGTTGACTGCATTATCACTAATTAATTATTAATAGAGATGCATTAATTATGTTAACTATAGACTCAAGTCAATTATATCTTGCTATTGCAATTTGCTTTTTTCCTGCACTTGCAATTCTATGGGTTTTTTTTGTATTTTGGTTTTCTATATAGGAGTATGATAAAGATACTATTTCATTTTAATTATACCATCTATCCGTTTTATATTATAAGAAATTTTCTAGACGTTAACAAGGGTTGGTCCGGATGATGTAAGTTTAGACTCAGCGATTATAAAGTCGTCTCATCTCGTTACTCACCGGTAAAAATTTAAGAATAGTATAATATTGAATGAAGTTGTTTGGTCGATAAAAAAACATCATAATTCAGAACAGAAAATTAAAGCAATGAATTCTATATTCGTTGAGCTGCCCTGTAACTGTATATTATTCATTTCATTTTATCTTTTAAAAAAGTAAAAAAAGAAAAACACATTACTATTTATTTATAGGGTGGTATTTGTCATTTCGCGTAAACACTTGCTAGGTGGGGACACGTGGACGTACGGTTGGGTTCGGTAAACCTCTCCTTCTCCGGTGGTTGCAGTTATTCCTTCACGTAATGCTCTGCTCCACAATAATCTATTCATGTTTTATTTATTTATTATTTATTTGGCTTTTTCTTTTTTTGGTCAAAGCATCTACTACTACTTGCTAGTAATTTGTTGGAATTTTTTAAAAATTTATTTTTCGAAGTCAATTTGTTAATTTGGTTATCAGTCTAAAAGATGTAGGTAATCATCTTAATTAGCTTTACGTTTGAAAAAGGGAACAAAACAGATCCCATCCATAATTTATGTACGTATTAGGAGAAAATAACACTAGAGCCTATGTTATCTAAACCTTATGTACGTATGTGGAAGTTCTTAGCTACTATTCTAAACCACCTCACCAAATCCTTCCTACATTTTTTTTAAAGAGTTCCTTTAATTATTAATAAAACAATTATTCTTCTATATATACTCATTTTCTCTTCTCTATACTATAATATCTCTTTATTTTTTTTTAAATTATTGTATTTATATCTCTCTTGATTAATTATGCATCAAGACTAGAGAGAATTTAATCTCAATTAGGATTAACAATAGGGCGGATATTATTCCCTATTTGTCCTCACAGGTTTGTGAATATCCGTTGGTATTTAATTAAATTAAAAATATTAAAATGTTAAAAACAAATTAGATAACATTTTCAATTTTAAATCAAAACCAAATGAAAAAATATTATAACTTATTGAGATAATTAGTATATGTTTATTTTATACTTTTATTTTTTATTTTATATTTTAAGTATGTGATTGGGTTAAAGGCGAGAAAGATGTGTGCAAGAAAAAGTAATGTTTTTTTATCTTGTTTGTAAGATAGGAAGGGTTTTTTCTGGTGGCCACTATTGGTACCACACATGTTTTTGAGTATATTACAATAAATTATTTTTTTTCAAAATTATCCTTCACTCAAAAAATTGGTGTTGTTTTTTTATACTCCTTACGTCCTAAAATATAAGATCCCCTAGACCAATATTGCAGGAATTAAGAAAAGTGGCTAATTTAATTAAATGCATTAAATTTGTCTAACAAAAAATATTAGCTTTCAAATTTACCCTTTCAATCTCTTTCTATCACCTCACTTTCTCTTAATTAATGTTCATAAAAGTAGTTGAGTAGCCGGGGTATAATGGTAAAAAAAAATTAAATTAGCACAAAAATTCTCAAAAAATCCTATAAAATGGGACAAGCAAAAACTCTCTAGAGGGTCTTATATTTTGGAATAAAGGGAGTAAGTTGCTATACAAAAAACGAGAAGTATTTATTATGTCTTTTTAGTTTTACTCTTAATTTATTATGGTGGTTGGGTTGAGTTTTAAATGATAGGGACAGATAATTGAATTTTAATGACGATAATAATGGAAAGATATTAAATGCTATTTTTTAAAAGTCAATACATTTTTTTAATATTAATTAATACTTTTTTCAGTGGTTTACATATAGAAACGGAAGTAGTAATTTTTTTTAAAGCGGTGATTTGCATACAAGTATGCTTATATGACTACGAGACCAAGCCAAACATGGCGCAAGTGACGAAAAAGGAAAATAAAATGTTGTATTGATAGTAATAATGATAGGTTGTAACGTGGTATCTCATTTTTTATTTATATTAATAATCCCAACTAATCAGATAACAACGTAAATATGCATATGACAAGTAATTAGAAAAAAATCATCTTAAAAGACCTAAAAGATATATAAGGATATTAATTTTAAAAGATTATTTAAGAGATAAAATATTTAAATATTTTTATATATTTTAATACTCCCCGTATTAAGGTAAAGTTTAGTAAACTTTGAGGTTGGGATAAAAAATACGAAGAGTCTAGTTGATAATCACGTCAGCAACTCAAGATAAATCATCTGATGATCCTAGTGGTAACGATTGTGTTAGGTCGATAAAACTCTAATATTAACATTCTAACGGTGGTAGCAACGACTAGGTTCGTGGTCTCTTCGAGCACGATCAACGCATTAGTTCAGCACATGACATCCAGTCTTATCAGTTGCGGTCAAAAAACTATTCTTTGCCACCATATTCAAAAGGGCTTGTTTTACAGTCCGCCCCCTTTTTTGGGAGGATGAGTGCGCCCCTGAATTTTTACCATTGGATGTATTAATTTTTTAATTAATGGTGGGGATAAATAAGTGATACCCATTTAAAAGGTTTTGTTGTTATATTTTTTGATATTGCAAAATGGTCCTTGACAATAAGAAGGCAATTTTTTTTTGTAATGAATGTTATCTATTGCGCAACGTCAAATACAGGGAGTAGCGCCGGCGATTTGAGTCAGCAGAGGAAGAACTGTTTTTGAAGGACCGTTGAATGAGTACGTGTTAATGGAAAACGTAAACCATTTGCGTGATGTAGGCGACAGAGAGAGAATGGGCCATGATTGACCTGACGGCATAGCAAGAAGTTGTGTTAGTGAAGGATCGATGAGTGGCGCCGACGATCTGTCAGCAGAGGAAGAAGAACTGTTAGTGAAGGACCATTAAATGAGTACGTTTGAATGGAGTCCATTTGCGTGTTGAAGGCGACGGTGAGAGAAGGTGCGTGACTGAGCTGACGGCGACGCAAGAAGTAGTGTTGGCAGATGGCATGCAATTTTTTGATTAAAGAAACGGGCATGGGTTTTTTTTGTTCAAGAAATTTGCTCAATGTTTGTTTCGTTGTAATAAGGATCCAGGTCTCTCGGCAATCACAGATCCAGCTTCAACGTTGAATGAACCCACTTTCGAAATATTGGGGGAAATAACAGATTAGATCCAGCTTCAGCAGCAAATGAACATATTCTATTTCTTGATTTGTTGTGTCTAACACCCTAACCTAACATAGATTCCAGCAAAGGAGGAACAGAAACCAGGAAAACGGGGAAAACTCACGATTTCACGATTTCAAACGAGGAACAGAAATAACAATAAAAAACGACAACAAGAAAGGGTGCGAGATGAGGGTGCCAGTGGTTGCTACAAGGACCACTTCCTTTCACCTATGCTCCGCCGTCGACAGAACTTTCCATCATCTATGCTCCTCCGTCGACAGGCAAAGCACTGTCGCCGCGTTTGAGGTTGGCCGCAGTAGCAAGAGGAGATTGAGCTAGATCGACGCAGTTGAGGACGCTGGTGTGAAGGAACTCTCCGTCACCTGTGCAACGTGGTATCTCATAACAAAGTATAAATTTCTATTTATACTAATAATTCTGACTAAATGGGATAACAAAATAAATATGACAAGTAATTAAAGAAATAAAAATTAATCTTAAATTTTTTTAACAGATATAGAAACAAACGGATCTTGAAAGATTATTAAACGACATAATAAGATATTTTAATATTTTCACATACTCTAGTTAAATGAGTTAAACTCTTTTATTGAATAACTTCCACCTAACACCCTCGTTGATATGATATTGTATAACAAATTAACAATACGAATTAACTTAGGGATTCTGGTACTCATCATTAATTTGTACCTGAAACTTCAATGGACTTCAACAATCTCCTTTCACTCTTAACTTTATGTAGCTTGCAGGCCTCTTTGCCCATTTCACAAAAAACACTAGTGGAAAAGTGCGCTTAGGGAGCATACTTTTAACACTGGCTATTAAATAACTGGTGGTAAAAGCACAAGGTGGCAATTTTGTTATTTTTTACAACTGTGTAACACCGGGTTATTGTTAGCCGGTGTTAAAAGAGAGATTATATGTGAAAAACACAAACCTTCTCTATTAGATTAGAAACCTCTCAATCTTTAAAATGTCACATGAACCCTAACCTTCCCTGTTACAATTCCTTCAAAACCTCTTCCCTGAAACAAGCCAAAAACCTCTATTTGGTGCCTTGATATAATTTTTGGTTCATTGATATGTCAAGCTATTTTAATCTATGAAGCAACAATGTGAGGCCATGTATTTGATAATCTGTTAATTTTTTATTGTTGATGAAATATATTATAACTCCAAGAAAGAATAAGTACTGTAGAGTATACCATTTTTTCAACAAAGTTTGATTTTGTTTTCTTTTAACTGTACATACAATGGCTGAAAAAAATACTCTTAATTTACTGCATACATTTTTTTTAATTATATGGTAGCAACTTATATTATATCTCTCTCCCTCTTGTTTATTTTGTGTGTGTGTTGCAAAGTTACTTTTTTGTTAGTGTCAATTTGGGGATAGCAAAATGGCCAATGTAAAGGCAATGATGCTAAACTATTTTCTTTAATTTCAGGAAAAATAGTTGAAGATTCTGCATCTTTCAGGGATGGAAGATCCATCTGGCCTTAAGGGTACACAACATTGCGGAAGTGTACTTCAGTTACAGGTGAAGCTTTCTTTTTTGTGTGATGTTTGCGTGCCATATTATTTTGTTTGATTTTTTTAATGTTCTGAAAATGTCAAACATGTCATGTCATATCCTTAAAACTTGCAGTTCAATGGTCACACACTAGATGCTTGTTGGAATCAAATATACAAAAGGATAAAGAAAATGGAAAAGGATCGGAGACTTCCGAAGGTTATGTTGCTGATGCTGAGGGTGGGAAAAGATATGAATCTGGGTCTGATATGTTTGGTTATTAAAGCACAACTTGTTGTTTTTCAATTGGAAATTGTACTCTTGGGTGATTATATTGTATTATTTTATTTAAAATTTATGTATATATATTATAAGATATGAATATGCTTTTCAGGTATTAAAATCTAGTTTTATACATGAAAATTTTGATGATATTTGATGTTTTCATTACAGTTAGGAGTTTGCGTGGGCCAAATAAATGAGAGAAACAAGATACTAATGACTTGCTAAATTGAGGTTCCATACTTAAAAGATGTTATTTACATTGGAATTTTGGATAAATTAACACTTAGATACATATGTATTTAAATATTATGTAATACTTGATAAGGGACATCATTATGGTCTGCTTTGAAATTCTTAATTTATGATGGTATTCACTTAATATTGGTGAGTGAATTTAATTTTGTTTATTTATATATTTGTTTAACTGTGGATGTGAAGAAAATAATATAAGTCAATAGATATAATATTCATTAAATTTTAATTTTGTGTGCGTTCTTTTTTTCAACAATAGATAGATATGATTTAACATTTGTTGCAATTGAACTAGAATTTTTAATAAAATACATAGAGTTTTAACATCTGGTAAAAAATAAAAAAAAGGTGTGGTAACAAGACTTTTAACACTGAGTGTAGACGTAGTGTCCGATGCTAAAATGCACTAATAACTCCGGTATTTAATAAAAAGAGGTGTTGAAAATCAGTTTTAACTCGGTTTTTTAGCGGATATTAAAAGTCGAATATTTTAACACCGGCCAGATAGGCACAGGTTGTGAAACCGGTGTTAAAGGGCTGTTTTTTCACTAGTGAAAATATCATACATAATTGAAGATACAAACAATATTGAAATCTATCTATTATTATATCAATTTTTCTAACATGTATAATATTGCACATATTAAGAAATTCAAAGTAAATTTTTTTTATAGAAACGCACTTTAGTCTATAAAAAAATTATGAAAAAATACAAAATTTAATTAATAGGTTTTGATTTTACTATAATAAATATTGTATTCCTCGATAAAATGTTTTCACTTCTTATTTCTCAACATATGCAATATTACACATATTAAAAATTTTTTTATTTATATATATTAAAATGATAAAAAAATATCTTTAATAATAGTATATACACAACTTAGGAATGTGATGGTTGGATTTGATTTTGATGTTAATCTCTCAAGCATCCGTTTCGGATTTACTCTTAAAAAGTGTCATCTTTTTATCTTTTTATTATTTAAAAGCAGTAGTAATTAGTAATTATGTTTTATTTTTTAAAAAAAGTTAGATTCATATATGATATCTCAAATCCAATAGGTCAATGTTCCAATCATATAGTTTAGTTGGTGAATACAAAGAGACATGTGTATGGGTACGAGATTCGATCTCTAGTTGTACTACTTTTCTATAAAACAAAAAATCTAATAGATCAATGAAAGAATAATTACACCAACCTCCTTAAAGTTTATATATGTTACATCCACTTATTTTATTTTAATTTTTTAAATTACACAAATCTCTTTAAAATTTGAAATTTTATTATATTTATCTTCTTGAAACATTACACTCAATTTCTTGATGTTTAAAATTTATTACACTTATCTCTCTCAGTATGAGTAAATATAATTTTAAAAATTAAAAGAAAATAAGTGTAATAATAATTGATATAATTATTGTTAATTATTATTTTCGTTTTAGATGCAGACCCACCAACCGAGCAGGTTGTACATACTTATACAAATTATTTGTCACAAAGTGATTATAGTTTAGGTAAATTTGAAGAATATATATTAGTATATACAATAATGTAAATAAGTTTTTCACGATAAATTATTTTTAAATTATAGTTTTTTCGTAGGAAAAATTACAAAACTTGTTTGAATAAGTTAAAAATAACTTATTTTAATAAACTACTTCAAAAAGTTTATAAAACTTATATAAATTTATAAATTATTTTTATAAATTACGTATAAACTCTTTCGAACAGAGTTTAAGTGTGATTAATGAGAAACAAAGTTTAGAAAAAAGGAATAAATGAGTCAAAAAATTGAAACAGTGTTATAAAATCGTAGATTATGGTTGGTGAATGGTGAAACAGAGTCTTCTATTTTTTTGGTTAATTATTTTGAGAAAAATAGATGGCACATCATTAGGTGTCAAATCAAGGAATTGAGCGAACTAAACTATCCAACTTAAATAATTTAGGTCACCAAAACTCACATATGTGATGAGATGGCAGACTAGGCAATGAATTAAAAAAAAAAAAAGTTAACTATTAAATTTAGTCCTCTAAAGATTATTATGTCATCGGTCCTCCAAAAAATTTTGTTACTAAATTAATCCTCCAAATATTATCTTGTCACCAATTTAATCTCCTAAAAACTTTGTCACCAAATTAGTCCTCCAAAAATTTAAAAGTTTACCAAATTAGTCCTCAAATTAATCCTCTATCATGGACCAATTTGATATATTTAAATCTTTGAAGGACTAATTTGGTATACTTACACATTTTTTGAGGACTAATTTGGTGATAAAGTTTTTTGGTGGACCAAATTGGTGATAAAAATGATCTTTAGAAGACTAATTTGATGACAAAATTCTTTGGAAGACTAAATTGATGACAAGATAATCTTTGAAGGACTAAATTGATAGTTTATTTCTAAAAAAAAATCTCAAACTCGGTAGCTAACCAAAACACAAGGGAAAAAAGAAAAGAAAAACTTAAAAAAATGAATGATGTGTATGGTTACTGTGCTACTAAATCTAACTCTCAAATAGGTAAATAAATCCTACAAACAGTGTACCACTTAGTGACATGTGATTAATGTTAAACATGATATCTAAATGTTTGAAAATTTATAAATTGCTAATCAATCCTTTCTTTGCCTTTTTTTTTAATTCAGAATCATAACACTTTAACCCCACTCTTTCACATTCAATTCTCTCTCCAAATTACAAGAACTATCATCAACAATTCAATCAGCGAATTTTCCCTCACAAATTAGCTCATCGTACGCTTTCATCTAATCCTTCTTGCAATACTTGCACTCGCTGGACCAATCCCGCCATTACTTTTTTCCACTCGCCTTCCCAATCCTAATTAGCAAACTCTCTAACTTTGACGATCATCAAATCCTTAATCAATAATCTTTTCCAAAATGGTTAGAACGATACCTAAACACTAGATCTCACTAAAACCCTCTCCCCAATGGTGCCCTCGCCACCACCATCTTTGTCATCGACCACCTATCCCTTGTTGAATACGTCTTTCTCAGTGAACGTCTCATCGAGTGCCCGCTCTTCCTCATCTATGAAGACAACTCTTAGTTCATTGCTTACCTTTGCCCTTCCTTGTTCAAGCCCTCTCTTTTTTCCTTCCAAGTCTGTCTTTGCTTATGATACTTTGATTGTCACGCGAATTACGTTGAGTTCACCGTCAATACTCATTCATTTATGGCTTGTTGATGACAATTTCTTATCGTGCATTGCTGGTGAGTGTTTTTAGGTCGTTAGACATTAAGTTTCTATTGTGGAAGGACAAGACGGGGCTTCTTTTTATCATATTAGGGTGGTGTTAGAAATAAAAATGTTGTTAAGTCAGAGTTAAGATGTGAAGATTTGAAATTGAAAAAAATATATTTAAGCGTTGATTAGCAATTTCAAAAATTTGAAGCACTTAGGCAACATATCTAATGTTACCCACATGTCACTTGATAAGTGATACATGATATGTAGGGTTTTATTTATTCTCTTTGAGAGTTAGGTTAAGTTGTTTAGAAAAAATATCCTACTAAAAAATGCTCTTTATTTATAAATATTATTATATCCTCCAACATAACATTCCTAATACTTTATATATGAATTAAACAAAAAAGTAAATATAATTAAATTCTTAAAAATATACTAAATTATTAATTAATTTTATTTTTAATATGTAAAAGTATTTATAAAAAGAAGTTATAATAAGAAGATTTAGATTTATACCCTCAATTTGATGCGGAATCAATTTAAAAAATGGGAACATTTTTTATCTTATTATCTCAAATATAGCTTTATTAGTAGGTGTGCGCATAGAAACATGCCTATGTGGGTATTCAGGACAAGCTTTAACTACAACTTCCTATGAACCAAACAAATTTAAAAAGTGGACATAAGGAAATGTTTGTCAATAAACATACTAATTAGGTTAGCAATTTTTTTACCATAAACTGTCGATTTATTTTGACAAAAAGATCGAACCCTTATACATAGAATTAAGGAATGAGGAGGCTTACCACCGTGATTTTAATTTGGTTTGATTTGTAGCCGGTTTATTATTATTTAAAAAGAAGTGATTTTTAGAATGGGTAGACATATTATTTTTTTAAATGATTATTATGATGAAAATAAAAAATTATTTATGTTTAAAATTTTGACAATAAATGCTTATTTAACATTTTCTTTTTTCTATTATAATTAATTATCTTGAGAAATAGTTTAAAGTTTTTTTTTTAATAAATAACATAAATCCAATAATTTCTTACTTCTGATTATTTCCTTTTTTTTTTGGTATACTAGTTCTGATTATTTATTAAAAGTACAAATAAATATTTAAAATTTTTAAAACTGTTTTTTATTAAATAAAATATTTATTTCATAAAATAAACAATAACAAACTAACTCTTCATTTGATTTTACTTCATTTAAATTTATTGTCCTTATCACTTTTTTTTTTGGTGAACAGTGTCCTTATTACTAAAAAGGCATAAATTGCATGCAATTAACTACAGTCCGCTGAAAAATTAACCCATGAGTTGTGAGATGTTAAGGCCATATCAATGTTATATTAAATAATAAATATAGGATGTTAATAACCGAACTTACCGATTATAAACTGCAAAAATCAATAAATAGACAAAAATAAAAAACCGAACAAATAAAAAATCAAAATAACTGCTTATTTTAATTGATTTCGTTCGAAAATTGTGGCTATCTCCAAAAAGTACATTTAACTTGCCCATGGTTCTACAAAAACTGTGGCTAGTCCATTTTCTAAAGAAAAATATTGGTATTTCAGTTAATAAGCCTGATATTTACATTATTTTAATATATGGAATTTTTATTTTAATTTACTTTAATCTTTTATATTATATTTTGTAAACCAATTTAATATTTTATAGTAGTATTCATTTTGAATCCGCTTTACTGGTTCACGTGCTAAATGCTACCTAAGGCTCAAACGTTTCAAATTATATATGATGAAATGAGGTGTTGTTTTCCTTAAAGTTGAAAAATAGTCAAATCAATTCAAATATGTTTACAGAAAAACCAAATAAAAAGGGTACATTTTCCATTATTTTTTTTTACTGTATCTTCTTCTTCACGCATGTATTTAAAAAGAAAATTTATTTTGTATTTTTACTGTATCTTCTTCTCCAAGCATGGATTTGAAAAGAAAAATTATATATTATATATTATATATATGAAAGAAAAAATATTACTTTTTGCTGAAGAAGAAAAAAATTATTACTAATAAGGGGATAAGGACTAAATACTCTACTATATGGAGAGAGAGAGGCTAATGTAATTATTGCTTAAATTCTAATTAATTATAAACACCGTTTGAATATTTGATCGTCGATATTTATTAATTCGCATATACATACCTGTTTTGTTATCTGGCATCGCATTGATGGCAAATCACTCAGGCTCGGCGCGTCGTAGTGGAGTTCGAGTCGTCGTCGCCGGCGACCGAGGCACCGGAAAATCAAGCCTCATAGCCGCCGTAGCTTCCGAGTCATTCCCCGACGCCGTTCCGCCGGTTCTTCCACCCACTCACTTGCCCGCCGATTTGTACCCCGACAACGTTCCTCTTACCGTCATCGACACCTCTTCCAGGTCCTCCATCTTATTTCAACACCACACTTAATTTGCACAATTAATTGCATATATTAATTTTAGGATATTAGGAAGCAATCATATTTCACTTTCATAAAACAATTGATCAACCAAGTATGAGCCCTATATTTAACAACGGAATCGTACTTGATTCAATAATTTTTTTTTTTTTACCTAAAGAGTGTTTATACGTTTCCTCGACTGAACTATAATCGTGATGATCGTTGATCACCGGATTTTTAATTGTGTGATTAGATTGTTAGTGTTGTGAAATTCGTTAGTTTGATATGTCACACCATCGGAGCTACAAGTATACTTTGAATGAGTACATGTTTTTGTTCTGTCTAGCTTGGAAAAACAAAGCAAGCGTAATGAAGAACTGAAGCGAGCTGATGTTGTGGTTTTAACATATGCTTGCAATGAACCCATGTCCTATACGCGACTGAGTTCTTACTGGTTCGGGGAGCTGCAGAATTTGGAGGTTGGTGGTTTTATGTAGTTTTCAATGAGGAGTGAAGTACGAATGGCGAAAAAAAAGTTTACTTTGTTGTATTTTTTTTGAGATGCAGGTTAAGGCACCTGTAATTGTGGTTGGTTGCAAGCTAGATCTACAGGATGAAAGCCAGCAAGTGAGCTTGGAGCGTCTCATGACTCAGCTCCTACAACAGTTCAAGGAAATTGCCACCTGCATTGAATGCTCTGCTGCTACACAATACCAGGTAATATTGCTTTGCTGCGTTACTTCTTCTTGGTGATGCTCACATACAGATAGTAGATTATCTATAGAAAATAAGGTGGAAATATACAGGGTTGTCTTTTTCTTGTTTTTATGCCAGCAAAATCTGTAGATTAGTTCAAGGACAAGGACATTTATTACCATATCTTATGAATAAATCAAGTTTCTAGTGCATTTCCCATGCCAAAATAGGAACCTATGGTTATTTGAAGGCCGAAATCTTCCATAACCATAAAAAATATACAGTACAAAATATCATAAAACAGATAAGTGTGTTCCTATTTTTCCTTTACAAAAATGTCAAGTGTAATAGAAATTCATGCATCTCTGCATTAATGCATTTTTTTTCTTCACTTATATAATCATATCATCTTGGTAATATTATTATGCTTGATGTCAAATTTGCAAAATGTAAGTGCCTGAAATTTAATATTAATTTAACATTTTCAGGTCCCTGAAGTTTTTTATTTTGCTCAAAAAGCAGTACTACATCCGATTGATCCATTATTTGATCACGAAAGTCAAGCTTTGACAGATCGATGTATTAGGGCATTGAGAAGAATATTTGTTCTTTGTGATCGTGACATGGATGATGCCCTCGATGATGCAGAACTAAATGAATTTCAGGTTTTTGATAGATTTGGATTTTTTTTTTCACTTCCTTTTTATTTCGTATGTACTTTGCATGCTTGGTGTTTTCATTTGTAGTCTCTTTATTCAAAATGTGCAAATATATCAACAGGTTAGATGTTTCAATGCACCGTTGCAGTCATCTGAAATCGCAGGGGTCAAAACTGTAGTACAGCAGAAAGTACCTGAAGGAGTCAACTCAAGGGGTCTTACTTTTCCTGGATTCATTTATATTCACAATATGTTCCTGAGGAAAGGAAATCCGGAGACATTGTGGGCTGTTCTAAGAAACTTTGGATATGATAATGATTTAAAACTCCGGGATGATTTCCTTCCGGTTCCATCTAAGAATGCTTCTGATCAGGTCATACTCAGTTTCTTTGTTCTATTATTGTGAAAATTCCATTTTTGTCTTCCTGTTTTGATTAAATGAAAGAGGAGCAGAGATACAACCATTTAACTGTCCAGTTATCCATCTTGGTATTAACAATAATGGAAAATACGCATGGTTTTTAAATTAGAAGAAAAAAAATCTTATCTACAATTTATACTTATAATAGGAGTGTTGGCTATTCACTAGTACTTATTTCTAGATTGATAATTTCCTAAGGTATGTTTGGGGTTTTGCAATTATTGTCTGTGAACTGGGTCTTTGGTATTAGTTATTTGGAGAAATCAAGTATAGTTTTTACACTTGTTCTAAAAAAGTATTCATATATGTTGCGTGGTTAATTGTGTCCATATCTACCTTTAGCTGTTTGCATTCCTTTTGTACAAATATACGGTATTCTGGATTGCAATTAGTGTCGTAGTTGATATGTAATACTTGTATACCTTGTTGCTTACTATTATTGAAATGGAGAGATGGATGCAAATATTTGGTGGTATTGGTTTTCTGATGCATGCTTGTGGAGTCAAATGATGGTTTTCAAAGAAGCACAAGGCATAGTATGCACTGTTTTTTGTTTTTTGTTTTTTGTTTTTTTTTTAAATCAAATACTACATTTTTTTTTATTGTTTCAGAATGTCAAATTATTACAAATTATTTCAAACCTATTTCACACATCCTGTAAGTATTTACTTTCATTGATATAATCTTACAGTGTGTGGAGCTGACAGGTGAAGCTGTAGAGTTTCTAAATGGTATCTTCCGACTGTTAGATACTGATAAAGTATGTATTTATGATATTTTATTATCACTTCTTTTGGCCACTACTATTGATTTAACCACCTCTAAAGGGTATCTAACATATTATTTCTTTCTGATTTGCTTCTTGGAACTGTGCTATTCTCTAGGATCGAGCCCTGCGACCTTCGGAAGTTGATAAGTTATTCTGTACTGCTCCAGAAAGGTGAACTAGCAACCTTCACTCCCTTAGACTTTCTATGTATGAAAAAAAAGTTGAACTTGCCTTTTTGTCCTTTCCATACGCATAACCAGTATCTCACTGGTGCCATATTCAGTCAGTATAAAGAAATTACTTTTTCTTATGGTGTAATGTGTATTCAACTCTAGAATTGGGCAATTGGCTTTAACGTGTGTATGGAAAAGGCTTTGTTATGGGAGACAAACTCACTTCTATGATCTCTACAGTCTACACCTTGAAAAGGTTTAGCTTTGACTATAGGCTGGAGGATACCCTTAATGCAAAAAATTTTAAAAAAAAGGAAAACTGAGTAATCATTGCAAAGGGAAGAGAAATCCTGTGTAACAAACTGCTTGTAGTCACTGAGAATTTGTTGACTTCTGTCTCTACAAAGCATTTGGGTTAAGTAGTGATGACTTGCCTCTTGAAAGGCATTGTTTGGAGGTGATTTGCAAAGAAGCATTGTAATTGATGCTGTTTTGATTCTTGCATCATAATTTCTACAAGAGAGACTTATAGGAGTGGACTTTAGTACAGAATATGTAAAAAAAGGTCTAAAGTATGAAGTATAAACTGCAACTATTGCTTGATGGCGTGATGATGAATCTTGTTCTTTTAGGAACTAAAAGAGTCCTTAGGTGATTACTACTGTTCACCGCACTGTAACTGGTAATGCTGATTGAACTATGATGGGAGTTGGTAAGTTCTGGGCTTTAGATATTTTTATAGCCCAGTAATTAGGGATTTTTTGTTTTCTTTCAATCCTTCCCTTTGGGTAAAAAAATTTACAATTGGGGAATGGATTAGTTCAATTACTAAGGACATTGAAACCTCCTTAAGTGTTATGTGATTCTTACTGTTGTTAGTTGCAATTCCAAGAAGCCAGTTAGTTTGAATGTTTACTTTTTGTGGGTGGTTAGGGGAGCATGGTTCTTGACAATTTATGCAGCACACTGACCCTAAACTTAAATCACTTAAACTACTTTCGTTCTACATCTTGTACTCAAGATGGTTAAAACACCATTTAATATTAATACGTACAATCATATCAATTATTTTATTTGCATATTGTGTTCTATCTCTAATTCTGCTACAGTTATTTTGAGCTATTTTGTTTTTCTTTATTTGAGAAAAAGGAAGAATAAGAATTGCTTCTTTTTTAAAAAATAAATTATAGCACTTGCTTGAGTATTTTGTACCACCTTTACCAGATTTACTCATCACTTGGGAGAAATCAAAATTGGGGTCTATCAAGAAGTTTAGAAGTCTAATTAGGACTAAGTGGTGCAAGAGGCTATCTATTGGAAACATCACTAGCAAATTGGCATATGTGGAGCAACAAAGGAGATTCTAATTTTTTTTACCAGAATTGTGTGTTTAATGGAGAATTGTGTGTTTAGAGGATTGTTTTTCACTTTTTCAGTTTTTTCTTGACAAAGTCTCTGTTTTTGCAACATTAAAACAATTTTTTATTCTATCTCCATCATAAGCATGAAATTACTGAATTATGAGAGCTCAGAAAACAATGTTTTTTTCTTAACCCTTCACACAGAGTGTTACCTTTGGAAACACTGATATTCTAGAATTTTTCAGGTGAAGCCTATGTGATATAGTCGTATTCAATTTAATTTTATCTACTGTTCAAATGTGGTGTATTCTTCACAAATAAATCATTTTGTATCCTTTTTCAATTGTGATGAAATGATTTATAGTGGTCTGTTAGTTTTTCCACTTGATGCGTCCATCTTAGGTTTGGTACTTGGTTTTGAATTGCAGTCCATGGAATGATGCTCCATATAAGGATGCTGCTGAGAGAAATGATCTGGGTTTCATATCTCTTAATGGTTTTTTGTCCCAGGTGGGGATAACTCATGCTGTCCTTTATTCTTAGCAAGGAGTTAGTTACTGATATATCTGTTATATTCTTTGATTCAGTGGGCCCTTATGACGTTACTTGATCCACCATGTAGCCTGGCTTATTTGATTTACATTGGATATAGTGGTAATCCTGCTGCAGCACTCCGCGTTACTCGTCGAAGATCCGTAGACCGCAAGAAGCAAGCAACAGAAAGGAATGTGTTCCAGTGCTATGTTTTTGGTTCTAAAAATGCCGGGAAATCTGCTCTTTTGGATTCATTATTGGGAAGGTGTGCTTCTGAATTAATAACATAGTCAGTGTGTCTTCAAATATATTTTGATATTGATATATCAGCAAGTAAAATTCATCCACTCATACTGTTCATATCCATTTGCTTTCATAGTAACAATTAACTCCTTCATTTCTCCAGGCCTTTCTCAAATAATTATACTCCGACAACGGTTGAGAAGTTTGCTGCAAATGCCGTTGAATTAATAGGGGTAAGTATCAATCTATCATGATGGGAAAACATTATAGTAGTTTAAATGATTTTGTCTTTCTCTCATGCTTTGCCTCAACAAGATATAGTCTATAACTATCAAATATAGGAGTTGCATAGTTATTGTGAGAGAAATAAAATATGCAGTCATACGTTCTCATTATCCTGGTGTTTACTACTTTATAGGGAACTAGAAAGACTCTCATATTACGGGAGATACCAGAGAGTGAAGTATCAAAAGTTCTGTCAAATCAGGATTATTTGGCAGCATGTGATGTAGCTGTTTTTGTGTACGACAGGTATGGTGCAAAAAGAATTTATGTGGTGATACTCTCTTAAATTTAAATTATAGAAATTATAGAAATGGTGTTTTGCATTCTTGTATTGCTATAACCAGCATATTTAAGGTAGTGACTAGAAGTTTGTATCCCATGTATGTATAATAAGTTAATAACTAACTGCCCAAATAAACTATTTGCTTCATATTTTATTCACTGGCATAACATTGCAACTGTTTAAGATCCCTTAGGACACCTGCCTTGCATGGTCTATTTCCCTAATGAGCTACGTATGCAGTTATCAACATGGATGTTATTTGCTGAATTTCTAACCTGCAGTAAATCCCTAGTTTTAATGCATGTTTGGAAACGATTAATTCCAGGAAAATAATTGCTTATAAGATATATATTTAAAAAACAATGCATGTGTCAACCAAACAAATTTACGAGATAAACTTTGATGCCTTCCTTCTTGTTTAGCCACTTTGATGAATATTCTTGGAGATTGTTGGAGGCAACCAAGTAGAAGGTGGTACTGTTTCTGCAAAGGAAAAGAAACATTGGTTGTTTTAAGAACAAAAAAAAACCATCCTGAGAAAATGAAACTATCCTGTAAAACAATGCTGTAAACTATGGAGAGAAAAGAGAGACACCATACAACCAAGGAGTTGGTTAATATGCTGGAATTGTGGAGAGGTGAAGATAGAGATGATGGGTTGCGGAGTTGAAGAGGGGAAGATGTGGAAAGAGAAGCATATGAATGAGACAAAGAAGGGTTACATGGGAATGAGCTATGCTGTTTCTTTTTTGTGGGTGGGTGGGTGGGGGGGGGGTGTAATTGCTATGTTTTGATATTTAATGGAGAGTTGAATAGAATAAAATGAGATGAAACAAGAAAAAAAAAGGAGTGATTCCATCTCGTTCTCCCCAAATTTGAAGGGGAGAAAAAGAATATATTCTATCCAGTTCAACCCTGTTCTATCCTATTTTAAGCTATCTGAAAACCTAATAACATTATTTCCATTCCATCACTTTCTATCAACCAAAACTTGCTGGTCAAAATTTTAAAATGAAGTCTGAATCTATTTATTTTATCTGACTGCTGTTATTAACTCCTTCGCTCATCTTATTTGATGTGCCTAGAGTAGACACAGAAAGATATAGAGGGAGGGAGGGAGGGAGGGAGGGAATACATAAGGTGAAAATGTGATACTTGTATTAGTAAAAAAAAACTGCACTAGATTTTGAGTCTGCTACATGCCAATTCTATTGAGGCCTTATGTAGAATAATTTCCCTTAATTGAAATATCCTAGCTTTACTGTTAGTAACATACTAACATATACCATATTTGTTTAATTTTTGCATTTTGCTCCTATATCTCAGCTTTTGCTCTTTTCTCCTTGTTTTCCACAGCTCAGATGAACATTCATGGAAGAAATCTAGAGATTTGCTAGAGAAGGTTGCTAGGCAAGGAGATCTAACTGGTTATAGAGTTCCTTGTCTCCTTATTGCCGCTAAGGATGATTTAACTCCATATCCAAGGGCAGTACAGGATTCAGTTAAGGTATTGCATTTTCCACTTGCTATTCTCACAAGTTGCATAATTTCTTAGTTGGACCATGCGAGTTTAGGTTGTAATCGTTGGTTTATTTATTTTGGTTTAGGTTACTCAGGAATTGGGAATAGAGGCACCTATTCATGTAAGTATGAAATTGGGCGATTCAAGTAACGTGTACAATAAGATTGTTAGTGCAGCCGAACACCCTCATTTAAGTATTCCAGAAACTGAGATTGGGAGGAAAAGAAAGAAATACCATCGGCTTCTTCAGAATTCCCTTATTTTCGCCTCGGGTATGTTTGTCTTAGTTACCTACTACCAGAACTTGATGCATGACACATACTCCACAAATTTGCAAAATACCCATTTTTCTGTTGTTCAATTGTCGATTTTTAAGTAGCTTTTTTATCTTGAATTTACAGTTGGGACTGCTATGGCAGTCGTTGGTTTGGCAGCATGTCGCGCATATGCGGTGAGGAAGAATTCTTCTGCTTAGTCATCAAGAAACTTTATGCTAACAGCGCCGACTTAGATTAACCTTATTGTGGACACTGACCTTACTTGGCAACCTTAAGTTAGAACATATTTTATGTACAGTTGTGTTCACTGCTTCTTGAGAGTATCTTTTTTGTTTTTATATTATAAACATGTTAGTTTCTATATGAAAGATTAGCAGGTTCCACTTTTTAGGAGAGTACTTTTAACTAATCCTGTGTGGGTGTGTGTATTTACGTGTTAATTTTATAAGCTTTTTTGTTTTTGTCAGACAAACATGTATTTTGTCAAACCGTTTACATTGTGAAATTTGAAATCGTGTAGAAAGCAATTATATAAATTTTGGTGTGGATGGGTGGGTGTGCCTGTGTATTGCATATTAGTCCAAATACTTCAAATTTACAAACTGAAAAACGTGAGCTAAAACTAAATTTCTGTACTCTCACATCTCTGTATTTCATATCTTTTTTTACATCTTTTTTTTTTTTCTATCTCTTTCACTCATGGATTGTTGTAAAACCTGGATTAGATTAGTTGATAGAAATGCTGGTTTGTTTTCATGTTACTTATTGCTTTCATTTTCATTTAAAAGTTTTTATCTACCAAACACACACATATACACACTACAATAGGAGAGAGAGAAACAAAAATGACTAAAACCATGAACACTGCTTGAAATGCTGGTTTGTTTTCGTGTTAGTTATTTCCCTTTTTCATTTTCATTTTATAATTTTTTTATCTACAGAACACAAACAAATGCACACTAAAACCAAGAACATTATCCAGTTTAACCAATTGGAGTTATTGGACTAATGATTTATTCACTGAATTAGTGATTCCTCAGCTCAAACATCTTGACCTATCTGAATTTAATAACGTTATTTTTATCATAGGTGTGACTCACTCTATTTAAGTTTATTGTCACTTTTAAATTTTTTCCTATTCAAAATATTTTTTTAATCAATAAAATTAAAGTGTTATTACATAAATATTATAAAAACATTCCAAGAAAGATTAGAAATAATTTTTTTAGAGTGATAATAGTCCTGTCCATTTATCATGAACGGACTCGGTTTCCACTTGAATTACCTTATTATATGGCTGCATTATATCACCCAACTAACACGAACATATCTCTAGAAGCGAATTCTTGAACGATCACTAGGAAGATTTTTTATAATGTTGTAAAATTTATCATGTGGAGATCTAAAACGATCAGAAGAGTTAAAAAAGAAAATCTCATATAATTTATGTTCCCAGATTCAGAAGATGACAGCAGAAACTTCAAATTCATGACCCTGGCTACAGGTAGACACTATATGCACTGCATACATTACTAGGCGCATTACACTTCGTCTAAGTTCTAGAATTCGATAGTTCATTTCAAACGGACTCTAGAATCCGAGCAAGTGTTTTTTAAGATTCTAAAATCTATTTATAGTGTGATGTGACCATAAAAGAGTGTGATATAAATATTGACGTAGCTCACTACGTTACTGTTAAGTTGTTACTTGTGCAGTGTCTAGTGCTACCTGACTCAACTTTTTTTGGTAGGTCCTATCCCTTCACAAAATTCAATGTGTTTTCATTCAGTATTGCTTGATGGCTATTGGTTCATGATCACAACACACTCACACACAATAATTTTGACCAAAAGAAAAAAAAATACAGAGAAAATAATTCCCTGCTATCCCCATGAATTATTTTACAGAAATGTTGCTAGCAGTAGCTTCAATCATTAGATATTTTTAGTGCTGTAGTTATACTTTTACACCATTTTCACTTACATTTCTCTTGCATCTTTTTATTTCTCTTCATTCGTCACTTCATTTTTTTATCACATATCTTATTTTCTCTCTTTCTTTTCTATTTATTTCTATCTCACTTGTACTTACTGTATACAATAAAAAAGTTGTTATCAATACACAGATGAGTTTATAACTATTAATTTAATATTATTATTGTTATTCTTATTTATCAAGAAAAAAAGAGTGGTGGGAGTATGATTGCTGTTGTTAGTATGACATGATGGCAAAGCTTATATATTTATTTTGTTAGGAATGTAAGAAAAAGACAAATACGAAATCGAAATTCAGTAATGACTTGAGAAGAAAATCTGCACAAGCCATGTAGGGTTTCGACACGTTGTTACATATCGTATCAGTACGAATACGCCCCTGATCGATTTGAAAAAGATTTTTGTGTTTTATGTTCAGTTTTACTTTATTGCTACATCTTTTTTCTTTTAATTTTAAAGTGCATAGGGATATGGTCCCCATATTCATGGAGGATTCAAAGTTTAATTATCACCATTCCACCCTGCAACAGCCGAAATCCTTCTTCTAGGGCTCAAACATTTTTGGCTACTGCATCATTGTGAATTGGATCCAATCGGTCTTTTGCTTGGTTAAACATGGATTAATATTAAAGCATTCTAGTTTTAATCATGTAATTTAGTTAGTGTGTATGAGAACATGCATGTATAAATACGGAATTTAATTCTCAGTTATATTATTTTCTATGAACCAAACAAGTTAAAGCAACCTAATGCTTCTTGGAGTTCGGTTAATGGTGCCACACCCTTTATTACCGTGGATGAAATCGTTCTCTTTAGAAAATGTGATTCGAAAAATGTTTGGATCAATACATTTTGGATAATGTAGGGGTGACCAAACGTACCACTTTGCTCGCCAAAAACTGGGTCGGGATGAGTCGGCCTACTATGACTATACGGACTCACTTTTCTAGCCCGGCCCGTTTTTGGTGGCTTGGGGCTGCACCCTGACCCATTTAGCCCGCAAAAAATAAAAATAAAAACATATTTTTATATTAAAAAGAAGCTTTTCTAAGAAAAAAAGTGTTTTTATTAAAAATATGTATTTTCATAAAAAAGTGTAATTATTAATTATATTATTTTTTTTGAAATTTTTAACCTCTATACATAAATAAAAAAAGATGTATTTTTATAAGAAAATAAGAAAAAGGGGCCGACGAGTTAGCTCGCCTCGGGTGGCGGGCTAAGTAGGAATAATAGACTCTAATATACAACTTCAGTGATCTCAATCATTCTTACCTCTAAACCTCTAAATGGATGTGGCGCCATTAACACCTTCCCGCTTCTTGATGTTATTTCATTGGGCTAAGCCCATCAATTTATTTTTTTATTAGCAAAATTAAATTATATTAAATTAAGCATAAGAAGTGCAAATAAAACATTTAAAGTACATAACATAAAACAGCCAAAGTTATAAAATATCAAGAGCTGCCTAGCTAAAAGTTACCATCACCAAAGAGAAAATATAAACACCTATTCAACACTCGTAGCATAAACAAGCAAAATGAGTAAAACAATGATATATACACACTATTATCTCTCTATAATTCATCTATACCGCATCACATTAGTAAAATGTAATCTATAATTGAATTTTTCTTATTTTTTTACTTTAAAAAAAATACCTTAATAGAGTTGTAAGTTTGGGCGTGCACAGTGACGTGCACTCCACGTTTTCCAAATGAGTAACAATAAAAAGAACATGATATCTTATGCAAGTTTCATTTTCTCTTAAGCATCACACTCTTTTCGACAACAATCTCAACCATTCATCACACTTTACTCGTCTTCGTTAATAATCATTAGCTTAAATTCGACTGGACAAGTGCTCTCATATATTATGCCTGGAGACAATCAGGACTGGTTTCTTACAATACTTTAATTCATATTCATATTGCAAACTTATTTTTACTTGCCACACCACATGATATTGTTAATATAATAATGCATAAATAATTTTCATAATTTTTTTTTACGTTCTTTCAAATGTTCTCTTACTCTAGTAAACATATATTCCAAGGAAAGAGCTATTGAATAATATTTATTATTCCCAAAAAAATAATATTTATGATTTATATTTCATCATGCAAAAAAACACTTATAATGGTTAATACTAGTTTTTCTTCAAACAGTATTTCATAATCATTTTCATAAAAAAACAAAAAAAAAGTCTTTTCAATACAGAGAAATAATTGAAATCAAGAGGATCCTTGTCAAGTATTTGATCGAGGTGGGGGCATCAAAGGATACTCTATTAGATTCCCTGGATTGCATAGACTTGGAAAATATATAGAATATGAATATATGGAGACCACCTTATATTCTTATATTATGAGCTATTTTTCTCATATTATCCATTTATTATGGATTTATTTGTTATTGTTTATAAATAATTAATTTTAAATGTGAGTAGATAATTAATTATTATTTTTAATTAATTATGATAAAAATCAGAAACTATTTATGTTTGGTTAAAATAAGAATAATTACTTTTTTAATCTTCTCTTTCTTCTATTACATTTAATTATTTTAATCGAGAAGCAACTCAAAGTAGTTTATAAAAAAATTAAACATCTGATTATTTTTTACTTTGAATTATTTTTAAAAGCACAGACAATTATCTTAAAAATATTAAGAATTACTTTTTTTATTAAAAAAAAGTGATTATTTTGCAAAAATAAACAATAACGGACTCAATACTTAAGTTGTGTTTACCAACACGAGCTTATACATTTTTTAGGAGCTTATAGTTTTTAGCTTTTGGTCAAAAAACTTCGTTTAGTATGACAAGCTTATAGCTTATGAAAAGCTATAAGCTAGGAGCTTTTGAAAAATTATTTCAAGTAGTTTTTACCTTATAGCTTTTAGCTTTCAATAATTCATTTCAACTTTATCTTTGTATTTTTTGGTTAATTACATCTTTTTGTCATCTCATTATATTAAATATTAATACATTATTATATGTTCTTTTAGGTCATTTCATATAATTTTAACTTTCATAAACTAACTTTACTAAACACTACGGCTCTGTTTGGTAAAACTAGCTTATAGCTTGTAGCCTGTAGCTTGTAGCCTGTGGCTTGTAGCTTATAGTTTATGACTTGTGACTTATAATTGAATAGAGGTGTTTGGTAAAATTAGCTTATTAGGTAGCTTATATTTGTTAAATGACTTAAAGGGACAAATAATAATTACATGTAATAAATTATTTGATAGAGTAAACATGTAATAAATGAGTAGAGTGTAAAATAGGAAAGAATTATTGAAAGCTACTTTTGATAAACTATAAGCTACTTGAAGTAGTTTTTCATAAGCTAGCTTATACTCCATCCGTCCCAAAATATAAGACCCCCTAGACCAATATTGCGAGAATTAAGAAAAATGGTTAATTTAGTTAAATGCATTAAATTTGTATAATAAAAAGTATTAGTTTCGAAATTTACCATTTCAATCTCTTTCTATCACCTCTTTCTTAATTAATGTTCATCAAAATTAGTTGAATAGCAAGGGTATAATGGTAAAAAAATTAAATGTGCACAAAAATTCTCAAAGGGTCTTATAAAATGGGACAAACAAAAACTCTCTAGAGGGTTTTACATTTTGGGACGGAGGGAAAAGTTTATAACAGCTATAAGCTTGTTGTCACCAAATACCTCTACTTGACAATAAGCTAATACAAGTTATAAGCTCCTAAATAAACTATAAGCTAGTGTTACCAAACACACTCTACTTTTTAACTATAAACTATAAACTAATTTTAGTAAATATAGCCTTAAATGTCGAACACAACAAAAGAAAAAAAATATATACATAGCAATAAATTCAGCAAAACAAATTGACAAATAAACTGAGCCTAGCATTTTGTTATTGTTTTAAAGATAATTGAGCTGTTTGCTATTGTTTAAAAATAATTAATTTTTAGATAAGTATAAAGTTGTTTTTTTTTATGTTGATTATAACAAAAATTAGAAGTTATTTATGTTTAGTAACAATGATTACGACTACTTTTTAAATCTTTTCTCTTTTATTAAGTTGATTTTTTTTTGGTTCAAAGAAAAGTAGTACAACCGAAAATTGAACCTCTTATTCACATATATATGTCCTCATGAGCTCACCCACATATATATGTCCTCATGAGCTCACCAACTGAGCTACATCAATGGGACATATCTAAGTTGACTGTTTTGACAAGTAGCTCAAAATAATTTTTTTTAAAAAAAAAAATAATTATTTTCTACTTCAGATTATTTTTAAAAGCACATGTAAAAATCTTACAAACTTTTTTTTTTGTAACAATCATAAAAACTTTTAAAATTACTTTTATAATAAAAAATAATTATTTTGTAAAATAAACAATAATAAATAAATTCAATATCATTCATTTGTAACTCCATTCCGATTTGGCTTAGTGTTAACTGAAACATCTCAGGGTAACGTTACGTCCTTTCATCAAAACTTAAATTAGGATAAGGACTTGTTTTTATGGGGGTATCAAATTTATTGTTTAATTGTAGTGTGTAGAGAAAGAAAAAGGGACCATTTTTATTTAATTTTGATTAAGACAAGTGGATTTCTTTTTGAAATTTAAGGACATGTGAATTTTGGTTCAGTATCTCATAGCTATTTTTTTTTAGATAATCATACTCTATTTGGGTTGAATCAAGTGGCAAAGCTCTTTTTTCAAGTAATTAATATAATTGTGTATTTAAAACTTAAACTCAAAATTACTGGTTAAACTATAATAATCTTGTGCTAGGTCCTACTACACGCTCAATGATAATCCTAAGTGTTTTTATTACTAAGCATATGTAGTAAAAGTCAAGGGTTCCTTTATATAGGATGATATATAGGGCAAGTTTGTTTGAGTGTGGTAAGGACATTTTTGTCCACTAAACGGTTTACTCTTTTGAAATCCATTGGTATGTATGGTGTGATCTTTAAGTCAGAAATTAGTGCTTTATGTGTAAGTTACGCTCATGTGAGTAATACTAATATGATGCGCTTCAGACATTTTCGTAGTTCTTATGACAATTGGTTCATCAGGAGTGGGCATTCGATTCGTATAAGGTCATCTCAGCCTTAGTACTTTGGGTTCTAAAGGTGTGATTGAGGGTGGATGAGATTAGCACCATTTTTATTGGGAGTGACACCATCATTTTTAGTATATAAATTTATGATTTTTACATATAAAAAGAATAGTGCCACTCCAAATAAAGATGATACTAATCTCATCCTCCGTGTTTGAGGTTAATCAAAATCGGTTGGCCAACAAAACCCAATCCATAGCAATTATGAACTTGACACAACTCCAAGTGTGGTTAATAGAGCCACACCAATTTGGTGGCAATGGATTAAGTTTTTACACTTGATTAGTTCTTTACACCCATATGGTGACAACATATTACCCCTTTTTTTGTTTTTTATGTGAAGTTACAAAATTGTCCTAAAACACTTTTTAGATTAATTCTTCTAGAAAATTTCTATGAGTTTTTTTTGGAAATAAAAAAATCGTTTAAAAAATGTTATCAATTATTAGTTTTAAAAAATGTTTTTTTTTTAAAAAAAAAAACTCTTCCGAAAATTTTTTTTAAAAAAATTATTCCAAAAAGAACATTTTTTACTTTAAGAAACTTACTAAAAAAAGTGGGTAGCGCCACATTGAATAGGCGTCGCACCGTCAACAGCCCCACTCTTCGGTGGCAATGGATGAATAAGTAATTAACACAATCAATACAATAGTTAGCAATGACATAAACTTAAATCCCAATTGTGGTTAAGAAAATTAAGATGAAAAAGCACAAGTTAAAGATGAACAATGGCTAAGGAACTTAGACCAATAGGTTAAAATCCAAGCTATAAGTCTACATTTTAATCATGCCACATTCCTTTGAGTCTATTGCAAAATGCCAATGAAATCCCTTGAAAAATTTTCTTCAAAAACAATAATGGACCCTGTCCTTTCTTAATTTGTATATATGATTCTTCTCATATTTTTCCTTATATTGTGATACAAGTCTCATATAAAATCTTGATCAAAGAAAAAGAAGTGTCTCATTTTTATTTGAAGATATTGGCCAGCATTTAGCATAATTAGCCAACAACTTGGGGGATATGTCTTTGGAGTAATGGATTTGATCTAGCTACTTCAATTGGGAACTCAAACAAATTCTATCCTTATTTCTAGGGTTACTCTTGAAGCTTTTGAAGACAATATTACACAACCAAATTGAATGTGGATTTTAGGTCTATGACAAGGATCCAATTAACATTAAAATTGTTGCATAGAAGGTGAAAGGGCTAGTTGGTATTGAATGCTTGGAACATGTGGCTAACAACATAATTGATTAGGGTAATACCTACAAAATATATGGTATCATGAGTGTATAGATTAGCTTACATAGGTTACGTTACTTAGATTTAATTAGTGGTCTTGAATTTGAGTTCTAATTAAATATAAAGATATATTAAATATACAAGAAAATAATTTATTGTCTATATATATAATACTCTTTTCTGACTTGAGTAAAATTGTCTGTAATGGAGAACAACGTAAACTTATATAAAAACTGAAAAATATAGTGTTATATATACAAGTGGAAGACCACATATGTTGGTGGGGATACAACTTTTGTCATTTGGAATTAACAACACACTTGAAGGACTCTTACTATGTGTTTGGTTTAATTTTTTTTTTTTCATTATATATATTTCTTATTTTCTGAAATTTATATAAGAAAATTTGGAAATGACTAAAAATTTTCAGTTTTTTTTTTTACAAATTTCAGAAAATAGAAAATAAAATAGAAATAGAAAATGAAAATATTTATATTTTTATTTCATGTTTTTATAAGTAGTTACAATACAATACTATCACATTTTTTTTAAGTTTAGAGATTTATATAACAAACATTAAAAAATAAAAATAACTACAATTGATTTTCAATATTTTCTAAGATCAGACCTCTCTATCTCTTCTTTTAATTCAAATACAAAAATATTACTTTTTAGTCTATCTCCTCACATCCTTTTAATCCAATATAAATATAAAGTAATTAAATTACACAAACCCTTAGTTTTGTTAAGTAATATTTGGATGTGTTTGTGCATGATTGTTTGTTTGTTCAAATTTAAAGCCGTTAACAAATACTCCTTCTCGTCCTTATTATAAGGCACATTTTGAAAGGATTTTGTGGTCCTTTTTATAAGGCATTGCACAAATCCTATAAATTATTTATGGTTATTTTCCTTATTTGCCCTTATTAAATGCCTTAACTTTATTATACCAACTACTAAACACAATATTTAAGGAAGGGTAAAATTGATATATCATCCCACTTTTTAAGAAAATTAATACAACCAACTATCTTTATTGATATGTGTAATTTAAGTATTTATGCCTTATAATAAAGACCAGAGGGAGTAATAGTAAACTATTAATTGTGAGTGCTTTGTCTCAAGCATTCATTCTTATTAGTGCTTTTGATCCACACAATGACACAAAGAAAAACAAAAAAAACTAAGACACATTTAATATATACTATTTATGATATTATTTATAAGAAATAAAAAGTTTTTTTTGTCTTAATTACAAGGGACAAAGTACATTTTTTGTATGTATTAATTGTTTAAAAAAATAAAAGTTTTTTTATTCTTATTTTATTGTGAGCAATTCATTTACTTTTTATGTTAGTAAATATATTAATTACATGAGTATTTTAAAAATAAAACTATAAAGTTAATCAATTTATTAATTAAAAAAATTGTTAAATATATTTTATTAATCTATCTGAAATTAATAATATGTTTCTTATTATATATAAGACTGGAGGTAGCAATTGACTCTCTTAAACATAGAAATTGAGATTTGATTATTAGTTGTGTGTATGTCAAAGTTTTTATTGGAAATAGTTATACTCACTTTAAAAATCTATTTATTTCAAAACTAACTGTTTTTGACAACCAGCTATAGAGATATGTTTAGGAAAAAAAATATTTCTACATTTATTTATTTATTTTTTAATAGAAATATTCTTATTATTTTTTACTATATTTTTTTATTGAATTTTTCTTTCTTTAATTTCTATGCTTCTGATTTTTCTCTTTCTTTGTGTTGGGTTGAGTCTATATATTCCTTTTATATGTATCAGATTTTTTAAAATACACCCAAAAGGTGTAATTTGCTAATGCACTCCTTCTATAAAACATGTGGGTGTACGATAACATACCCCATATATATATACTCACCTATTTTGTAAAATAAGTACTTTAGCAACTTATACCTTATGTGTATATTTTAAAATTTTAAGTTAAAACTTGTTAACATATCCCTTCTATAAAATTAATAAATGTACATTAATAAATCCATATATATATATATATATATGGGTTAGTTGATAGAAATGGATTTTTGATAAGGGATACAATAAATTCATACCTTAAAGATAGACGTCGAAATTTTCATCATCTCACTTAGTAATGATATCATTTTGGATAATTTTATCCTAAATATAACACGTCCGTAAAATAGTATCATTACCCCTAAGAAGCTAAACTTCATTTTTTTAAAAAAATAAAATAAAATTGCATGTACTTTAATTTTACCCAAAATTTGGCACTAAGTGGCTAAAATTTTATTTTGTACAATGAAATAATGGTATGGCTGACTATGTTTACGAAGTACATTGCAATTTGGGGGTAAATAATATTATATTATGTTAGTGCAGATGGAATCAGCATGTTTAAATTCTTCAACAAACATATATGAAATTACACTAACGAGTTGCCAGATCATGTTACCTACCTACTTGATGCAAAATCCCCACATACACCATAGACAATAAACAACACCAAATTAAAATATTAAAAAAGAAAAAGAAAAAATACCAAATTATCTAAAACATTATTTGTGTATGCACCCCTACAATCAATAAGATGGTGAAAACTATAATTTGTTGTTGAGTTGTTCCAGCACAAAATAGAACCTAGAGATATATGTAATCTAACTCTATTGTTTTGCATGGTATTGTCAAATGAATTAAGGAATCTTACATTCTTAATTACCAAATATGTCATACCCATGGCAATGCTAGCTATTAGGAGTACTTTTGCCATCTTGCAACATTTTCTATTTGGAACCTTTATTGTTCTAGAACCATTATCTTGAATCTTTATTTTAATTTTAACCATCTAATCTTGAAATTTGAAAGATTGTGAATCTTTTTTAAGTCTATACTTCAATTTAACCTATTTTAGCTCGACCTGCCTTGACCTATTTCGGTTCAACTCACTTTAATCTATGTTCGACACACTCAAAAAATTGCATTGGCACCATCTACACCAACTGCTTGGCATCTAGAACTTTGATCATATCCTTAATTTTATGTGCACTTGGATAATGACTACTAAGAAACAACAATCATAGAATATGCTATACAAGAGGTAACACTAAGAGGGAAACCAAAAAAAAAATAAACTAACACACACAAATAAGGAGAGGGCATCTTGAAAAACCTAGACAAGGCCAGTTGGATTCATTTTGTTTTTGAGTTTTTCAGAACTGTTATATAAAATAATTTTCAAGAACTATTTTTAAATATAGAGAAATGAGTTTTTAATACAAAATAGTATGCATATTCAAAAAATTAAAAGTTGAAACAAGTTTTAGTGTTTTCAAATTTTAGTATTTAAAGACTAAAAAACACATAATGTTTTCAAAAACTATTTTTTAAAACTAGTCTGGCAAACAAATTTTTTAATTTTTTGTTTTGTTTTTAGAAACAAAAAATTATTTTGAAAAACAATCAACAAACAAGCCTTTAAAAGTTGAGAACAAAAGACCATTTCCTTCCACTCGTCCAAAAGCTTGTGCCAAACATAATCCAAAATTTAGGATATGGACATATTTGGTTTACATTTTTATTTTATGTTTCTATTTTCTGGTTTCTTTTAGTTTCCTATTTTTTAGAATTTGTAATGAAAAACTTGAAAATAGTGGAAGAAAAAATATATATTTCCAATCATTTTAATTTTTCATATGCAAATTCCAGAAAATATAATGAAAACAAGAAATAAAAATACAAAAATCTTAGGGACAATTTAGTTTGCATTTCCATTTCATATTTTTATTTTGTTTTATATTTTCTAAAATTTTTCAAAAAAAAAAACTAAAAATACTAAAAACAAGAAAATTATTATATTTCCCGTCATTTTCAGTTTTTTCCATACAAATTTCAAAATCTAGGAAACAAAATAAAAAAATAAAATAAAAATAAAAACCAAACCAACCCTTAAATTTTAGATTATTTTATTATTTTGTATATTATTAAATTTGAAAACAATAATGATTCGTATACATTATGATGTATAATTCATTTACAACTCACTTAATATCAATTTTTTATTTTAATTTTTTATTTTTTAATATTAAAAAATTAGTAAACCAATGAAATAAACGAGTTGTGCACGTCAATGGATGTATATAAAATATTTTTCATTTGAAAAACCTTAAATATTTACAGGTGTATAATATGTTGGCATTTGGTAATATAAAGTTGTAAGATACCATTGGGTGTTTGGTGTGTAGGACAAGTCCCATATTCTGCATTCCCCCATCCCTTATCTTTACGCCCAACCTTGTTACCTATTGCCTAGTGGGGGACCTTCCTTTTATGCTTAAAATAAAAATTAAAAAAAATAAAAACTCAATTTTGTATTTCTTTTAGAAACAACCATCACTTTGAAAATGACACTTATTTTGTAAGTTGTTAATTAATATTCCAATAAAATCCAATGTTTTCATAATGGAGTAAATCTGGATTTTTTTTTCACACTCAAAATAATTTTCTTATTTTAAATTTGCATTTGACTTATCTAAACTTAAAATGAAATACATATTATATTATGTCTGTCCACCTAAAATAATTTTGCTGTAAGAACTAAACTCTGACTTATAATTAGTATTACCACACTTTTCTCAAATACGTAACATACTAATGAACTCTCACATAAGATTTTAAATAAAAGTTTTATTCACGACATAATTTTGTAACAGCAAAATTGTCGCCGATTAAAATCACATTTAATTATTATTGTGGTCCAAAATATCCGTATCGGTTATTTTATTATATTTAACACAATGTAACTGTAATTATAATTTAAAATCTTTCTCACAACCATATTGAAGATGATGTATGCCCAATTTTCATCCCTAATTAAATTAAACTGAATTAATCCATCAATTACAAGGCAATAAGAAGCTTTTATAATAAGTGGCCCAACTCAAAGAAAAGTCACCAACTAACTTTATCTAAATTGCAAAAAACTAACTAATTAACTAACACACCTAATAATATGGATACAATGCAAGGAGAATGTCAATAGTTTTTTTTTTCTCTTTTCCCTTCTTATAATATTTATCGTTAGAAACCGTGATTAATCCCTTATTTAAAGGCACGAAACGGTTGTTGATTGATCATAAAATGTTAGTTCATTTCTATAAGCATGAATAAAATCTTTGAACGTATGGTTAAAGGACGAGATGAACTACTATCACATCTTAAAGAATGCCAATAATTTAAGAATAAATTGATCATTTGTGGAACTGACTAATGTAAACCTCATAAGTCTGTTAAGCTGAAACCAGATCATGCATGTCAAATACACTAGACTTATTTGAAGACATAAAAACTTGAAGTGATTATCAAATAGCAATAACACTATAACAAAGAATAAGTACAATGCCTACTTTATGTGTTGCATTTCTTTTCTTTTGGTACAGCCTTAGGTCGAATGAAACCTTATAGGCACCACTTTCAATGATACCTAACTCTATCCGGGAATCCAAAAGGAATAAACAGAAAACAAAAGAAAAAGACTTCAAAGTTAAAAGTATCATGTTCGAACTTGAAAGATTCACATTATAACAAGACTAAATCTTTCTACAGAAATTTTGTATCACTCGAATTTAAAAAAAAGTTAAAGTACAAAATCTTTTTATCGAGATAAATCTCAAGCACTAATTGATAAACAACATGAAACCTTAAATTTTGTCCAAAGTTAAATATGTCCGGCTTGAAGTCTTAAACAAACCACTCCTTGCATGGTTACCCTTTAAATAATCCTTGTTAGATTAATTAGCATTAACACCTCCTATCCTATGTGACACAAAAATTAAGGGACATATGCTGATTGATAGCCCCAAACCCAAAGATATTTCTCACAGTGACATGATATGGTGATGAGAGAATATGCAGTCAGAGGACCTATATACCTTAGAAAACAAGGTTCCTAAAGCACATGATATTAGGGACCAAATGATGCATGTGATGGTTGAAAGTTTCATTTCACTTTGATGTTAGAGCCTCAGCAAAATAAGGTAACAAATGGATGGACAGTGTCCACGATTAGCCTCTGGCTTCCCCTGTTAAAGAATGTCACACCCAACTTACATCTCTAAAGTCTTTATACCTTCTTGCTAAGGTCACATCAAAGCAAAAAGGGTGACGAGCATATATAAGAGGTAGCATACTAATGCTCCATATCAAGGTTTCAAATTGTGATTACAACTGTATTATGGTCGTATTTGCATAACGTTAAATGTGGCTAATTAAATGTGGTTAGATGCGATTATTGTTTCCCACAATCACAACCTGATGTGATTTCAGCATGTTCTAAACCATAATAAAGGCTTGTGTCGTGGAGCGTTTACCTTAATTTAAAACTTTGCCACTAATGGCCGAAAACTAATCAATTTCTTCACTCATATAAATTTTGCCTTGTCCTAATAAAACTTCTTTCATACACACGGTTAAGAATTGAATGAAGGCTAGCATTCTTAAGAAGCCAAGTTTTTTTATAAACTGTGTCAACCTTTGTTGGTAAGAGATATCATACTACTTAATCAAAATTTCAAATTGCGATAATGGTGGTGTGGTGAGCATAGTCGTGTTGAGCTAAATGTTGCCGGATACAATCATTATGAACTATAATTACAGTCTGATGCGATTTCAGTGATTACCAAAATCATAATATTGTGACCGGATATTGTAAAGTGGATCTTAATTTGAAACTTTTCCACCAATAGCTAGAAGACTCATGAATATTCCTTTGAGGCATAGAAAACACTAAAGTGATCTGAATCCAATATTTTTTTTCATACACACAACTAAAAATTTAACTATGGTCAATAAGCTCTAAAGACTTAATTGAACCTCAATAGAAATGATATCATACTTAAGAAATCTTTAATAAAGGAAGAGAGTAGGGCCATATATATTTTTTGAATGTTAGAATGTGATTATAACATGATGGAGTGAGAGGAGTGGCTAAGGGCAAAGCACATGGGTGATTGTATGTGATGAAGTAGAGTCCATGTTACTGTTTTGGGGTCCCTCCACTCTTCCTCCTCCTCCTTTTTGATAGTTACCAAGCATTGGTACCAAGGCCGTACACCACAACTTGTTTTAGGTTTTCTCTTGAAGGAAGGAGTACTTTCATCAATTCTTTTCAATTGCCTCTTTGATTTATTACCATATAAAGAATCCATGGACTTTTTATCCCCTCACTCACTCTTAACCCCTCAACACTTGCATGAGCAAGATTCCTAGCCCACCCATGTTGCTCTAACTGACATTGTTTCTAGTGTAGTAGTAGGGAATAATATTGCATCATCTCATTTTTCTCACCAATCATCATCACTAGTTTTCAACTTCAAATGGGTGACTTAGACATTGGCTTTTCATGAGGTTGCCTCAGATCATCTTTATGGTTAACAAGTTAAAATTATATGCATCAATGATGTTAGTCAATAAGAGACTCACGTGTGACTTAACAATATATTGCTTAAATTATTAGTGTTTTATTTAGCATGATTTCAAAACATTATGGTTATAGTCATGTTTTAAACGTAGATAAATACGATCAATATGAACTGCAATCACGTTATAGGATTTTTAGTAGTTTCTGAGATCATGGTATTACGATGCAATAAGAAATGAATTGTCTCACTCAGTTTGATTTCTATAGGGGAAAGATCCGATCAAGTGACATAACAAAATATTATATTAAGTATATAATATTTGGTTTCTATTCTTTCGATGTGCATAAGATAATTCCTTTTCTTTAGTTAGGACCATTTGTGATCCTTTTATTAAAAATACTCTCATTAATTTAAAATATAATATTTTAATTATTAATTTGATTAATTAGATCAAATATTTATGAAGAAATAAACAATTGATAATCACTAACTCTTGAAATCACTTTATACTCCTTTACTCATCCACCCTTTTGAGGTTAGAAGTTCTAGATTAGGTTTGTAGTTTGATCACAATAAAATTATGTTGAATGTGATCATTATAAACCACAATTACATTTTGATTTGGTTTTGGTGACTGACAAAATGGACCGCAATATTTTTTCATTTTCTAAAAAATACTTTTCCTCTTTGTCTCTTTATTATTATTATTATTTTGGATGGATCTGTTATGCTAATCAAAGTTATTACTTTTGTTCCCAACAAATTATGCTATGGGGTCATTCTAGGAACAACAAAAGTTATTATATAAATAAAATAAAGCAGAAACATTGAACCAAAAATAAGTAAACCAATGAAAACAGAAAGAAGCACCACCTAGAAGGACAATATCCAATATAACTAATAACTATAATAACTAACAACCATTAGGACATTCAGACATTTCAAGCACCAATCTTAACCTTCAAAATCCTAAAAGGAAACTGAATCACTAGAGAGAGAAAGAGAAAGAGAGAGAGAATAGTACTAGTGAACCAAATTCTATTCAGAAACAGAGAGAAAGAGTGGGAAGCTCAAATTAGCCAATCCATCACCAAAAATATCTCTTTTCCCACTTTCCTTGCACCTTCTTGGTCTTGAAAATTTTGTCATTCCCATCTCATCTTCCATGTTCTCAACACACTCTTCTAACTCTTCCTCTTCCAAAATATCTTCTTGTTTTTCCTGAATTTCATCTTCTTCTTCATGGTATTCACATTCCTCATCAATTTCTTCTTCTTCTTCGTCATCGTATTCAGAAGCAGAAAAGTTCTCAGAAAAACAGAGTTTAAGCCTTCCTTCACTTCGCTCTGCTTGAAAACAGGAGCGAGGCGAAGGAGAAGTAATGGCTTCTAATATTAGTCTTCCACCTTCGCGGCGAGGCCTAACTTGAACCCCGCCGAAGTCGGTGATTGAAGTAAGTGGTGGTGGGAAGTTGGAAGCTCTGTTCACTCTCTTAGTTTCAGAATTTGTGTTGTTCTGTTTCATGAAGCAGGGGATACTACTGTCAAATGAAAGCAAGGAAATGTCATCGGTGATTTCTCCGGCATTGCTTCCGGTCTCGCTGCCAAGGCTTTCGGTGCACATTTCGAGGCTTTTTTCGCTGAGGAATGAAGCGGAGCGCTTAACTGCAGGGTGTACATAGACTTGGTCCTCCTCTGTTTTGGTAGTGTGGGAAAGAGATTGAAGGAAACTCCATCCAGAGGAATTAGTGTCCTGTTTTTCAATTTCTTGGTTAGTAAGTGATTTTTCTTTGCCATTGAACTCAGATTGTGAAGGAAAAGTAGCAGAGGAATGAGAAGAGATGAACCCCGGTGGAGCCAATTTGAGCCTCAGAACACATGGTTCGATCACGCGAGGCTCGAGACATGCCATTTCTCGTTATCGCCAATGAAAATGTCAAAGCAGGGGAAAACAGAGTAAAACAGGGGAAAACAGAGCAAAAACAGGGGAAGTTTGGTTAAAAATGCTAAGTTGAGGGTTTTAATAGTGGAGAGTTAACTTAGGGTGAAAAGAGTGGGTACTAAATGAAGAACAAATATTTTTTGTTGTTTGGTTTTGGCTCAAAGGGAAGGTAGATTTATTTGAAAAGAGAGAAAGGAGAAGGTAGAGAAGAGAGGAATGGACATGAGTGAAGAGTGAAAAGAGTGGGTGTGAATATATAGTTGGGGCAAGGGTGAAGATACCCTTGTAGATTATAACTTTATTGTGTGTAGTGGGGAGGGGGCCCTATTCCCTAACAATAGGAAAGTGGTTGTGAAGAAAATAAGATTTGGTTTTGCTTTATAGGTTGAAAAATGAAAAATAAATAAATTACATTGCTAGAGGCAATTTTTCTTGAAGGCAAACATTTTAGTGGTTAGAAAACATAATGACACAAAAAATATATTAAAGTGCTCTTTGTAAAAGTCAATTTGATCACTTCTTTTTTTTACAATTGATAATATCTCTCAATCGACTCTCAAAAATCCATGAAATTACTATGTCTATCTCTCTCATACTTAAGATCAAGTGGACTTGAAAGAATCAAAATTGCTTATCATCGTAAACACAAAATATTGTTAAAGTTAAAGGAATTTGCAGCCACAGAAAATTGAGGGAAAAAGCAGCAGACAAAGTGGCAGTGTTTTCCCTCTTTGTCTACTAAACTTCCCTGCTTTACATAGGTGTGTTAAACTTGATAATTTGAGTTTTATTAATTTATTATTTACATATATCTATTAGGTTTTAATAATGTAGTTGCATTAAATTTTGGTACTGAAAGTCTATGAAGCAATACGAGTATCAAACACAACATATCTAATACCACTTTCTAAGTTAGTTTTGCTTAAAACTTGATAGTGAGAGTTTTATCCCAAATGTGTTCTTATGTTAAAATTTGATGGTCCAAACCTATGAAGCATGTATATAATACAAGTATTAAATATAGTACATATATGATATTTTAGTACTTTTTCTAATTTAGAGTTTTGTCATTTTAAGTAGTATGATTTGGCTGATAATAAATTAATCGAATGATCAATCTAATATGTGATATTGAGTATCTATTAATTAATTTTCTATTAATTATTATTAATTAATATACATATACAAATACAATAACACTAGAAGCAACATTTCTGTCTCAGTCATATAGATAAGTTGGTGAGCACATAAAAATATGTGTGTGTGGATACTAGGTTGAATTCTCAGTTATACTAATTTTTATTTTTATTTTAAAAAAAAAAGAGCACCTCTAACTCTAATCCATCTTTGTGACTTGTAGTATTATTTTATTGGAAAAACAGCGTTTATGGTCAATGGTACTTATCATCATTTCTTTAATTCGAAGGTTCTTCAAATTAAATATCCAATTTTATATTATTAAACTAATACCAAGTATATTATTGGTTCAGGTCTCCATTGGCAACACATGTCAAAGCAGAATCGAATGAGAATTTACTAGGTCAATCATGATGATAAACAATCTTTGACAATTTTTTTTTTTGAAAGGAATTATACATGGGTGAGTAATATAATATTTTAACAGAAGGCATAATTAAAGCTCTTCTTAATTTATTTAAATTTAAGTTAATAGTAATATTATAAGCCAAAAAGTCAACCGACCAAACAAGATGGACCAAAGAAAAAAAAATTACTAAAAACTAAAAAGCAATATATCCTTCCCTTTTGTTTTCTTTTTAAGATCTCTATTATCGAAAGCAATGACTAATTCATTTTTTAAAGAAGAACTCATGCGAAGTAATTATTAAGTAGCCACAAAATATCGTTTCATTTTTATCTGTGGTGAATTGAATCTATATACTTGTGATTAAGCGACAAAATGAATTACGATCACGCTTGATTTATATGAATTGCCTTTAATGTATGCCTTCTAAGCTAAGAGGTTTCTCAACTTTTTATTGAGCTTTTTCACACAATCATCAACATTGCAGCACACTCCTCACAATTTAACATGGCTATTGTTTATTTCTGGTCACAGATAAAGACATCATTATTTGATTTCATCACTTTTCCCTCCTTGTCCCTCGCCAAATCTCTCCACAAAAGAAAAAATTTGTACTCAAAATGTTTTTATTATTTGGATTAAAATTTCCATTAATTAGATTTGTCCACTCCATGTCATTAAAAAATTGCATTTTGGATGATTTTAAGTCATATCACTCCTCAAATTTTTAAATGACATAGACAAATTTAATCAGTGATATATATATGAACTAAACAAACAAAAATGGTATAAGAAATTTTGATCCATGTTATTCCATATTAATTATGTTTCTTATTAAGATTAATAATACAAGTGAGGAAAAGAAAAGACAGAGACATAAATTGCAGGCTCCTAATTTGTTGGGCTATCAGCTAGCTATATATATATGGAGCAAGAGTGGAAATTAAATGAGGAATTTGTGATGCACATAACGTGCTAAGTAATTATAAATGCAAATTTGGTTCTGAAAAAATATCTAAATGTGAAGAAGGTTTGTCATTGTTCACGTTTTATTTCCTTCTTACAAAGCTAGCTTGCAAGAGTGCATGTGAAGATCTCTTCTACATATATTCATATAGGGAGTGATCAATTCACACCGGTGTAAGTTAACACCAACTCTTATATCGCGAATAACTCTTTAATCAATAATCTTATTATAAAATCGACCGATAAATTAAAATTTCTTAGTGTATAGATCATATCTGCAAAGTTTCACGTCGATCCGAAATTGTTCAGTATTCTGTGAAAGTACAAAAAGATTAATGTAACATATAGTTTCATAAAATATAAGAAAATATTAATTATTCTAAAATCGTTTATTACTTCATCACAATGCTTGTTAATTTCATATATTTTAAAACTATGTTTTATGTTACTCTTTTAGTGCGTTGATGGAGTACTAAACGATTTTGGGATGACGTGAAATTTTGTAGATATGATCTATACAATAAGTAGTTTCAATTCTACGATGAGTTTCGTGAAAAACATCTTCAACAAATAGTTATTAATCGGTGTAATAAGAGTTAGTGTAAGTTACACAGGTGTCATTTGATTCTCCCCGTATATATATATAGAGTGGAGATCTGCTTACTCTAGTAGTAAGTGTGAAAATAGTTATTAATCGCTTTATAATTCGTTAATGGTATTAAATTTCACCGATCTAACCATTGATTTATATGACATTATCATGATGATAGTGCATACCAAATTTTTAGAAAAAAACAAAGATTTCTAACTACTAACTATATTATTTCATAGACAAGTTTTATGTACATTTTAAAAAGATTTGTACTCATTAAATTGAAAAAATTGATGAAATATCAAAAAAAATTTCAAATCATATTTATATGATTGCTTTATTAACTAAGAACTTTCGTTTCAACGGTTGGATTTGTGTGATTTGATGTCAACAACGAGTTATAAAGTGAAGTAACTCTTTCAACATTTACTCTTGGAGTAAGTGAATCTTCACACGTGTATATATATATATATATATATATATATATATATATATATATATATATATTTATATATATATATATATAGTTGGGTTCAAATGACACCAAGGTGTCAAAGTTCTTAAATGACACCGCGTATAACTTTTTATAAAAAACGAATTTCGCCGATCCAACCAATCAATTGAAAGTTTATATAATGTAGATTAACTATGCAAAAATTCATACAATTTGAAAATTATTTGATACATTATCGGAATGTTTTGCTTGAATGTCTAATACATTATTTAAAATAGAAGTAAATTTTATTTGTTAGATCTACGTCATACAAACTTTCAATTGATTAGTTGGATCGGCGAAATTCGTTTTTTATACAAAATTATGCGTGGTGTCATTTAAGAACTTTGAAACTTTGGTGTCATTTGAATCCAATATATATATATATATATATATGGTTAGGATCAAATGACACAAATTCGTTTGACACCAATTCTTATACCAATTAATAACGATAGATAGAAATTTTTTTTCACGAAACCTACCATTGGATTGAATCTATTTATCGTATAAATCATGTGTACAAAATTTGACATCAATCCAAGACCGTTTAATACTCCATCAACGTACTAAAACATTTTTAAAAATCGTGAAAATAACAAGTGTGCTGATGGAGTATTAAACGATATCGGATTGATGTCAAATTTTGTACACATGATTTATACGATAAATAGATTCAATCCAACGGTATGTTTCGTGAAAAAAAACTTCGATCTATCGTTATTGATTGATATAAGAATTAGGGTCAAACTAATTAGTGTCATTTGATCCTAACCCATATATATTATATATATAAGAGATAGAATTCGTTGACACTAATTGATTTTACACCAATTAAAAATTATATGTCAAAGTTTTTTTTTTTACGAAACCTACCGTCAGATTTAAACTACTTGTCTTATAGATCATGCGTACAAAATTTGATACCAATTCGAGATGAATTCAAAATTGTTTAATACTTCATCAGTGAAATAAAAACGTAACATAAATATAATTTTAAAATAATAAAAAAAATAATTGTTTTGATGGAGTAAAATTTTTTACTGCCGTGTTTATTCAACCACAGTAAAATGTTGACTTTCTCCTTCAACAGTTCTATAACCAATGCGAAGAGACTGTTTTCTGCCGATAAACAACAAATTTGCCACAATTTGGACACTAACCTCGGCGATCTCTTTTTTTGAGAAAAATATTAGAATGAATTGTATTTGACTTAAATTTAGAAAATAGTTTTTTAGGGGCTAAATTTAATAAATAATTTTAAGATTATTTTATCTTTTGCTAAAATTTATAAACCAATGAATATTTTATATTTCTTTAGAGTATAGAATCTGAACCGTCCTAAAGCTAGCTAGATCAATCTCTTACTTGAGCCTAATAAATTTACCTTTAATATTATACTTTTAAGCAAGAAAGGCAATGGATTCTCTTATAAGTATTAAACAATCTATATTTATATAATTAAAAAAGTTATCAAGGTTTTTGACCAAACTAGCTAGTAGCTATATCTTGTGCCACGATTATATGTGTTTGGTTTTTCTTGAATAAAATTTAGTTTAAATTGATTGAAAGTATGTTTGATAAAATTTATGTTTTGATAAAATTGAATTGAATTAAAAGTTAATTTATTTTAATAAAATTTATGTTTAGATATTTTTAATAAAAAATTAAATATTATTTAAATAAAAAGATAAAAATTCAATTTTCATAACTTGACTCAACTAAAAAATAAATATAATGGCATATAATTTTATACAATTGTAAGCACACTTTATTTATTCCTTTGGTTTTGCGTTCACCACGTAACAAATAATGAAAGTGAATTCTACATGGTGGCACCTCCTAAACCAATGGATTAGTTTTAAAATGTGAAATTATCAATTAAGGATATTTGAGATTAAAAAACACTTGTATTAACCAACTCGTGGAGTTTTTTTTACATCCCTTTTACTTATTTTCTTATATATATTCTCCTATTATTATATATAGTAAATATTAAATAAAAAATTAATATAATTTGTGTCTTGAAACAATAAAAAATAATTAATATATATTTTATTTAGCATGTAAGAGAATTTATATATAAGAATATTTAATAAGAGAATTTAGAGTTTGTTTGATTTCTGTTTTCAGAAAATAGTTTTATATTTTTAAAATAAAAAATTAAAAAACATGTTTGACAAGCAAGATTTTAAAAATCGTTTTTGGGAATAACTTTTATTTTTTAGTATTTAAAAATCAAAATTTAAAAACATTTAAAACTTATTTCAGTTTTTTATATTTACACGTAAATTTGTATTAAAAACTTCTCTTACCTTTTTAAAAATTATTTTATAATACAATTTTAAAATCTAAAATCTAAAACTATTTTAAATAATCCCTTAGAATCATTCTACACCATAAACCCTCTCGAATAGACAAAATTAATTCCTTTAAATGCATTTATATGTATGTGTGGCCGATGTTGTTCCCTACCTAGGGTAGAGTTTTTTTTCTTTTTAATAAAGAGTTAATAGTATTACTCATATTTGTTACACGCATGAATGATAAATCAACAGATGTTACTTAAGTGAAATTTTAACTTTTGATATGAGGATTGAATCACCCATATTTAAGTAATTGTATATAATAATTTTAGGAGTTTGTTAAACGATATTCTTAAGACACTTGTTAAGGTTATTAATTTAAAAAAATAATTATAAATATCTATTATTTTATTTCTTGAGAATAAAAAAAGTTACATTTTTTTATTTTTTTATTTTTTTATTTTTTATTTTTTGACTCTTTAAATAATGCTCTTAAGATATTAGATATCATTTGCCTAATTTTAATGCTTACTGATATAATTGATGATTTTATTTAAAATTTCATTTTTTTTAAAAAAAGTAATATTTATTGTTCACCAAAAGAATTGTCTTAATAATTACTAAAAAATAATAGTCTATACATTTAGCAAATTTGTTTTGGAAAAATTAATACTAATATTTTCATTTCATTTAAAAATTGTTTTTTAATATGTACAATATGGATTTCCTTTCCTATTCTTCGTTCATGGATGGTGGAGATATCATTTTCGAATCCTTTGTATTTGACCAAAAAAAAACAGTCTTTGTATGCATTATATTCTTAGATTCTATAACAAAATAAGAAACATCATCATTAACTTTTTTTCTTGTTGATGTCAAATACCTTTTAGCAAGAAATTTTTCTTGGCGAAGATTAATATTTTATCTTGTTGATCAAATGCAAACAGTGTTTTCTAGGGATTTTTTTCTTTTAGATCTTAAAAATTCTCATATTAATTAGAAATATAACTATCGTAAATAATCTTTTTTCTACTAATCAGTTTTTCTTAGAGTACTAAATTGAACCTAAACCAAAATTTAAAACTTTTTCTTTTGTTTTTTTTTTTCTTTGTGTTGTTTAGTTTTCCTTCATTTATATATAAAAAAATCATAATACAAACAAATTATAATAAAAAAGTAACACTATTTATTGACATCATACTCCACAGATATTTTATAACCAAACTATAAATAAAAATTACCTCTGAATTTGGTGTGCGTTTGTTTTTTATTTTTTTTTTAAAATTTAGTTTGGTTATAAGTAATTAGTTAGGTAAAGATAAGTTAAGTTAAGAGTTAGTTTGATTCAACGAATTTTATGTTTAAATACTTTTAGTAAAAAAATAAGTTTAACAAAGTGAATATTATTTGAATAAGTAGATAAAAGTATTTTTATAAACTAAAAATAATTAAAAGTATATTTTCCAGATGAGAAAAGAGTCTCCTACCTTATTTGTCTAGACATGAGTTAAAAGTGTTTTTATGACAAAACTAAGTTTTGTCAACTTAACCATACTAAAAAATAAACGATGATAAAAATTCTTTTGGCCTAATTAAAAATACTTTTGACCAAACAAAATCAGATCCAAACACATCTTTGGTAGAAGGAAATCTAGAGGAATTTTAATATTAAATTTATGATCAAAATTTTGAATGTTAAAGCATGAGACAATAGAAGTGGCACTTCGAAGCCTCATGTTTTGTGTCAAAGTCAAGGCCAAAACCCAATAGATGACCCAACGTTAGAATTACTCTTTAAAAAGAAAAACAATAGAGATGATTACAGATTGTATTGGAACAGATTTAGAAAAAAAGAATTATCTGATTTGATTCACTGATTTGGATTAGATTAGATATTCTTTTTGTCAAATTTGATCTAATTCAACATGGCTTTTCGAGTTGGATCGCATCAAATGATCGGGTTGAACAGGTTAATTATTTACTTTAAATTTTTATATATAAAATTTTATTAAAAATTTAAATATAAATATAAAAAAATATAAAAAAAATGTAAGAAGTTTTAAAATAAATACACATTTATAGAATTATATTAGAAAAAAATGAAATAAAAATATTTTTACGTAAAAGATGTTAGGTAGAATAAAAATAATAGAGTAAGTTTTGAAAAAGTGTAGGGTTTGGTTGGTTGAATTTGACAATAAATAATCTGATATTCGATCCAATTAGATCAAATTTAAAATTAAACAAATAGGTGTAACTTATTGAGAGTGTCACCGTCCTTTTAGTCTTTTTAGTGTTTATATGTTGCTGCTATGTAACCAAACAGGCGTACGCATTCTAATTTTCTGATCCTTTGTGTACTTTTGGGTTTTTTTCTCCCTTTGTGTAATGAAATTCACTTCTTGGATAAAAAAAAAAAAGATTCTAAGTATTCATCAAAACATGTTGTGCACTGAGAATACCTAGTGGTGTCAAAAGTAACAATCCCGAATTATTTTTATAAATTTTAAAAATAGTATGAACCTAAAAATTGAAGCCCGCATAGAACGTAATCAAGCTGGCACCTTATTATTATCATGATAAAAATAAAATAAAATTACACTTTTAATCTTCTATTTTCAGGGGTTGATTCAATTTAGTCTTTTATCTTTTTTAATTTAATTTGGTCCTCTATCTACTAACGTTGGTTCACGTTAGTCCTCGACGCCAAGAATCCGTTAAAAATTAACGGAAGTGCATTAATAGCGTTAAAATTGGACACGTGTCGCAATCTAATTAGTCCATTAATAAAATAATAATAATATATTTTTTAATGAAATAATAAATTTTAATAAAAATAATAATAAAAAAAACACATCTTCATCCTCATCCCCACCACCATCACCACCACCACCACCTCTTCCCTTTTCGCCTGCCTCTGGACCACCCTTTCCCATTCTTCCACCGTAATAAAAAAATCATGTGATTTGAAAACTATTTGATACGTTATCAGAATGTTTTACTACAACGTTTAATATATTATTTAAAAAATAAGTAATTTTTTTTTAAATTACATACCTATAAATTTTCAAACCTTAATTGTAATATTAGTTATTATTTCCCCACTATTTGACAAGAAAAATATTATAACTTTTTATTGTTTTCACAGGCAGAAATACAAATGAATTCAAATAAATTTTTCATTTAGTTTTTTCATGTTTTTCCGACAAAAAGTCATACAAAGTTATCATTATTCGTTGATTTTCGAAATTGAAAGATTAGTAAGTAGATGAGAATTTCTTTTTTTCAAAAAAAAAAAAAAGTTCCAAATCTTAACCATTACATTATTGAAGATAAAGAAAATTTTAAACAATTAATAAAACATGTATCCAAAATAGCCATTCTACTACTTTTTTTCATAGTTCCTTTTAATTAACTATTAACTAATTATTCATTAGAAAGGGGCCAAGAGACCATGACCTACCTTTGTTTTCTTCTTGATTGGTACATGAGATAGTTGAAAAACAAACTAAGAGGACGTAATTTAGAACGCTATAAACATGATATTTTATTTTTGAGTGATGCAATATTTTTATCCCTTATTTTGTAGTTATAAGATGTTTTAGTCTTTTAGTTTTTTAAAATATCTGAAATAGTTCTGAATTTTATATTCTTAAGTCACTTTAGTCATTAAGTAACATGGATGAAATGTCTATGTGACAGGCTAAGTGTCTATATGATACGTTATTTGCCATATATGAGTCTATTTAAATGATAAAATAATGTTATTTTATTTAATCTACAAAGTTACGCAATGTTTTGGACTCTAAAATTGGATTATATTTTAAGTGATTTGAGGGTTTAATTGAATTATGTATTTCAAATTAAGTAACACAACGTCATTTTGTTGCTTACGTAGATTCCTAAGTGTCAACTAACATATCGTATAGGCATTCAACCTATCACGTGAGCATTTTGCCGATATCACTTAATATCATAGACTAAAATAACCTATAGAGTGCAAAGTCAGCAACCAATTCAGACATTTTAAAAAGTCAAAAATTAAAATACCTCGTGACTACAAAGTGAAAACAAAATTAATCAAATCATAAAATTGACCTAGAAAAGACACATTCAAAGTCCTTATAGCTAAATTCACTAAATCAAAGATGCAACGTCTCCCTCCATTAATCCTTTTTTTTTACAGAAAAGTATGATGATCGAACCAGTTACTCATGCATGTTCACATCCATTTTTTATTGACTTCTTTAATCTAATTTTATTATATTCGAAAGTGTATCTATAAAAATTTTAAATTGTCATTCTATTATTCGACAACTAGACTAATCTATTAGATGCTCCTTTAATCCACTCTTAACATGTCCTTATACTCATTTTAAAACTTGGTGTTTTTTTAGTTGACAGAAAGTAAAAGTACTTTGACTATAGATAGAAATTGTTCGGTCCATTAAATGATTGGAATTTGTGTGTAAACAAATTACTACTACTTTGGTTTTTATCATAGTCACTTTGGTAGCTAAATAAAATTTTAAATTTATGTTGTATGACTCTAAAGTATATTTAGTATTTACATCTTACTAATTATTAGCACATTAGGCTCATATGTTTTAAAAAAAAAAAAATTTCTGGTCATTGGTGCAAATGGAAAAGAATAAATTGATGTATTAATTTTTTTTTAATAAGCAACAAAATGTCTTATTAAGGGAGTACAAGAGGTACTCCAAACCCGTTACAAGACAAATGAACAAAAATAAAAACCAACGGGATTCCTAATTTACTTACAAAATCTAGGTAGCAAATTTAAATATATACCTCCGAGGCTCATTTCACCAGAGATTGAACGACATAACATGTTCACCCATCTGAATTACAAGCCAATTCCAAGACCGAAAACATATATTACCCAACAGCTCCTTCTGGTAAAAAATCCCATTTTTGAAAATAATATTGTTTCTCATCAATAAAACTGACCACAGAGTTGCTAACTAAACAATAGATACCCATCTTCCATATTTTTTTTCCCACCAAAGGCACCACACCAATTGTAACATCCTCCTTAATAGCTTGTACAATTCATTTTTCTTTAGAATATATATAGTATTTAATTTAAAGTTGTTTATCAAACAGTGACAATTAGATAATAATTATTTCAAATAGTTAGATGTGGGTAAAATTTATAGTATTTTGGTTTTTGGTGGTGGAATATTATAATTAAGCTTTGATCAAAATAGTAGAATTTTCAAAGTTAGTTTGATATGTAAATTGGATTTAAATCTGTTTCTAAACCTTAGAAAATAAATTATATATTATAAGCTGGTACAGAGACAATTAGAAAAAAAATGTGTTAAGGGCATTAGAATGAATTATAGCTAATTATAGAATCATGTTTTATTGTTAGAGGATTCCTAGTTAGTTAAAAAATAATTTTAAGACTTAGTCTTAGAGTAAATTAATAATTAAATCTTAAAGACATATTTATGCCTTAAAAATAGTTATAGATTTCCAAAAATACTTGAAAAAATTACTATAAGCTAAGAATTATATTTAGAATTTATTAGTATAGTTAGATTGATTTAGATAGTAATATGTGGTGAATAAAAAATTATGGTATAACAAAAATTAGAAATAGTACTATTATTATTATAATATTATATAATATAATATTATTATACTATTTAAAAGGTGACTTAAGTCACCTAAGCTTATTATTGAGCTTCTTCTTCTCCAGAGACGGAGAAAGAAGGAAACGAGAGAGAAAGAGTTACTTCTTGTGGCTGGATGGTGGCCTTAATGCGATCGGTTCGTGACGGAGTAGTTAGGGAAAATATTCTATGCGTCGAGATCTTCAAATAGATAACTTTCAGTATTTGCTTTGGACTGAGGTAGAGGCTTTACTGTATTTTTTTCTACTATTTTAAAAGTAAGATGTATATATTTAAAACCTACTAGATGAATGAATTCTATTGGTAATTTATTTAAGTTAAATGGATAGTTTTTATTTTGTTAAGTAGTACATATTTTTACTATCTAGTCAAAATTAAAATTTTAAAACTTGTCCTATATTATTTTTAAGCTTATTGAAATGTTCATTATTAGTGACTTAATGAAATTTGTGTAAGAATAAAAGTTGTGGTTCACTGACACTATTCATACGCGTATTTTACTATTCGTATGCGTATTTTACTATTCATACACGTATTTTACTATTCATACAGTATTTATACAGTATTATATTATGTTATTACAGTTTATTAATACTTGTTATCTAAGTTGAAAAGTGTTGAAATCACTGGGGACGCTTAGTGATGATGAGTTATTTTGTGCACTAAGAATGATAATACGTAATACTCAGTCACAATGATTTGAGAAATGTTGGGGTGAAAGTGCCACGAGGCTAGAATTTAGGATGCCTAATGAAATGTTATGTATCTATGCCAACCCCAAGGCTAGCATGTGTTAGTTGCATATGGCTTAACACATAGCGAGAAAACAGGTCATATTTGAGGAGATGGAGTGTAGAGGGACTCATTATCAGAGTTTGAGTGAAGTCCTCTTGCACCAGGAACAGACTGTTACCAATAGGGCTTGTACACCCTTGATTTTTTTTCTCCAATAGAATGAAATTTGTAGAACATGCATGATAGAAATAGAATCTTGCATTATGTATTTAGTTATAGTTTGGATGAATTTACGATGATGTTAGTTGTTTGTTTGAATTGATTGACAATTTGTGTTAAATTGTCTTGTGCTTGAAATCGCGAGTAATAATAATTAGGTTGATTGTGATTAGTACTGTATTTGTACGTTGATGGTGATTATTATATGTGTATGTTTCATATGAGGAAAATATTTTGGTTTCTGGATTATTTTATTATATAATAAAAAGCAGTTTTGATTTCATATAACTCTGAAATCCTAAAATGTCATTAGTTATAAATGTGTTAGAAAATTACTGAGAATGTGAATTCTCACCCCGTTTATTTTCATGTGTATTCGTGACATTTTAGATGGATAACTATTGAAGCAGAAGAATGAAGAACTGAAAATGATAACTATTAGAAATTTACTCAATGATGTATTATTTATGAGCTTTGTTTAGTATATCTTTTGAAGGAAATCATGTATTAATTATCGATAATTGTATGTAAGTTAGTATGATTTCAAGATTTGAAATTAAAATGTATAAAAGGAAGGTGTTACACCAATCGACAATCCCAGCTACCCTACTAAATTATACTACCATATAGCATTTAACATTGGACATCGCAAAAATAAATGCTCAATATCCTCCTCTTCATTACCACAAAACACACACTACACATTTTCCAAATTAACGCCTCGACCCCGCAAATTAGCCCGGATAGGGACAACCTTCAGCAAAATTTGCCACGCAAAAACTTGGCATTTATAGGGTCCCTTAGACTTCCACACCTAGCTTGAGAGCCAAAAAAATTATATGCAGATTTCACAAAGAAACCAATAGCACCATCTATTAGAGATCTAGACAAATTAACAAAATTTAAAAAATCTGTCAGCAATTACAATTGCCTACCTCACGCCCAAATAACTCCCTCCGCCAAGAACAGGACCACACCCAGCCTTGTTCATTAAAATATAGTCCTTAACCAACTCATCACAGTTAATAGCCAAAGAAAATAAACGAGGAAAAACAGATTTAAGACTAGTTCCACTAACTCAGACATCAAGCCAAAAATGCGTCCCTCCTCCATCTCCAAGAATCTTTCTCACATTATTATCAAACCAGTTTCCTTTCTCCCAAATAATACTCAATAAATCACGCCACTATAAAGAGGAGCTGTTATTAGCCACCAAGTCAAAAAAAGGAGGAAATAGAGAGCCATACCTTACTCGCAAAATTTTTATCCAGAGCTGATTCTGAGAGACTGTAGCACCTTCCATAACTATTTGCTTAGCAAGACCCAATTAAATCAACGTATTAATCAATTATTCAAAATTGAAATCTCAAAATTAACCTTACAAAGTGGAGGCAAGTTTTCCTCTAAGACTATACCACTTAGAGATGTCAATGGATAGGATAGAATAGGATATGAGTAGGGTATTTCGTTTATGTACCCGCATCTGAAAAAAATCTCGTACATGTACTCATACTCGTGTAAGTAGCAACTTTAATCATCATCTCCATACCATCTGAGTACCTTCACACCCCATTACTCTACTCTCGACCCACATTTTTTACCGAGTGTAAAATAAAAAAATTGAATAAAAAGGTTTAATTATACTTTTCACATCTTTCTTATGATTGTTTAATTATACTTTTCTATCATTATTATTTTTTTGTTAAGACTCTTCTTGTGTTATATTAATAATATAGATAATTATATAAATAAATTATTTTGATTTTATGTGTTTGTACATATATAATGTAGGTATGAGGCAGGGGTGGATAGCATAATACTCATACTTGTACCATCCCCATTAAATTCTGTCTATAAATACCTTATCTGAGCCTATACTCATTCAGCGGGTTTTTATCCTACCAGCTGTGGTTGTTTTTTTGTAGGTGTCCATTGGATATGGGTCGAATTGCTATTCGTAATCCAAGTTTATACTCATTTCTTTTTTATTTATTTGTCGACTTGAGGTAAAAGTACGCATATTAAGAAACACAATTATTATTCTTTTTTTCACTGAAATAATGTTTGAATCTATGAAGCATGAGTGTATTGGATACAAGAATACGTCTATTCTTTAAAAATATAGGATACGACACATTTAAAATGTGTATATATAAATTCTAAAATTATATTTTAATTAAAAAAAATTATAATAAGAAGTATAGTATTAAGTTCTTAAATTACAAACTATTTATTACATGCAATTATAGGCTAGAAAGAATAGTAATATAATTTTTGTCTCCTCTTTGACCAACATTAGTAAATAAGACAATTGATTTGACTTTGATTTGCTTCTTTTTAAATAAAATTTAGCTTCTTTTTTCCTGTGTTTTTGCTCATGAGAATATAATCTTTTAATTTTGGCAAATTTACCTTAGTATGATTATGCAATCCTCTACAAATTTTCTTCCGATACTTTCTTATTTTAAGTATATGAACGCATAGGAAAGAACCAACTTTTTGATTTTTTTTATCTATTAATGTCATGGATAACTCTTGAGTACATATTGAAGATGTATTGGAGAGTATTAGTATGAGACACGTATCCGATACCGGTTTCAATTTACAAAAATCTATGCTTCATAGGTTTGAATTATCTTTAATACCTCTCCCTCTTTTTTTGTTCCAAAAGTAAATCATTAGTAATTATAGTACTCCTATCAAACAAGGATATAATGGATAAAATTGTATTTAAAAATATAAATAAATAAATAAGAATAAATTTTTTATCTTTGTTGCAATTTGCTGACAATACCTTGTTAATAGGTGAGGTGTCGAAAAGGAACATATGGACATTAAATGTGATTTTAAGGTGCTTTGAACTAATCTTCCATTCAAGATTAATGTTCATGAGAGTTGCTTAATGGGGATAAATGTAGATGATGACTTTTTGACGACAACATCTAGTTTCTTGAATTGTAAGGTAGGTTGTATGCTTTTTTTGCATGATTGGTACTTAGGTTTATATGTTGGAGATAAGCCTCGACATAGAAGTGCTTAGTTATGCCTGGCTTTGTGAAAACACAAATATGTTTCTATTGGTGGTAGAGTAACCTTGTCAATGTTGTTTTGAATAGCTTGCACTACTTATCATTTTGGAGAATGCCACCGAGTATAATAAAGGAGGTGGTGAAAATCCAGCGACGTTTTTATGGAGTGGGATTAAGGAAAAATTCAAGATTTGTTGGGTTAAGAGGGAACAAGTATGTAAGCCATGCAAGGAAGGGGGTTTGGGGATGAAGAGTGTAAAGTGGTTTAATTGGATTTTGTTGGGTGAATAGGTGTGACACGATTTGAAATATCCTAATTCTCTTTGGGTACAAACTCTTTGAGTGCGCTATGATTTGTTTTCTTCTATTTTACACACAGAGGTATCAGATACAAAAGCTTCACATTGGAGGAAAGATTTGACTTTGGTGTGTCATCAAGTTGACTTTCGGATGGATTTGAAATAAATATTTGAAGGGTCATTGGTAATGGAGAATCCGTGCGTTTTTGGCTGGATAGATGGGTGAGTGATGTCATATTGGCGTAGGCATTCCCACATTTATATGCTCTGGCGACTAATAAGGAAGCGAATGTTGGTGACAATGATCTCTTCTCAAAAGGGGTATGACAGTGACAATTGTTGTGGAGTGCCTTTAATTAATTAATGAGAATTGCGCTATGTAATGACAAGGATGAGGAGGTGTTTCACTTATTTATACATTATAATGTCTCTAGCATATTATGGTATTTTTTTTTTTGTGGATTTTAGGATACACCACTTTAAAAGTGGTGTATCATACACAATAAAAAAATATGAACTATAGGTGGTTTTAGATTAACTCTATCACTCTCTATATCTTTTGTTTATCAATGTTTGTTATTTTTTAAGTTTTTTTTTAACTCATTATAGATGAATTTTAGCATTCATCAATTTTAAAGTGATGTACTATACACAAATTATAAAATTATTTAATTAATTATAACTAGTTTAAAAGAAAAATAAAAAAATATATATACATATAAAATACATAATTTATTATTATATTAAATATTTTATATTGAGTTCTACATATATATTTTTAGATAGTGTAACTTACGCTACTTGAGATGCACTGTGCATAGAAGGAACCATCTTTTTAAAAGTGGCTGTGTTGTTCTGCATGCTTACCTAGGAATTTGGAAGACATGTTGTGTATGTGTGGGTTTTTTTTTTTTATTTTATTTTATTTTATGAGTACGTGTAGGTTTGTTTGTGGGAAGAAAAAGTGTTACATGATGACTATTTGAGTTATCGTGACTTGGAGTATTTGGCTTCAGATAAATAAAACAATTTTCTACTGTAGTGTGTTAGATCACATTGGAATTCTTGATTCTATCAAATATAGATGTTAGAATAGACTATCTACAAGTTTATGAAAGGGTCAATTGGTGTATATTAACGATGTAAATGAACTCCTTTTATGTATTCAGCATTTGCCATAATTTTATAAATGAGTGGGCGTATCTTATATTCTAATTGATTACTTAATAATATATTTGTGCTTATAATAAAAAAGCTATCTTTAATTATTAATTAGAATGATAAAAATTAAGTAAGATAAGATCTCAATTGATATCAATCACCGTTAAATTTTCAAAAAATATATATATACGTTTTTTATTTTTTTTAAAGAAAAACAAAAAGATAGGTATAATTTCTCCACGTCAATGGTTGATCTCTTCTGATACACATATATACACCGTTTCCTTCTCTCTTTCTTCTTGCGTACGCTTCCGCTTTTTTTTTTCTTTTTTTTTGGGGGGGGGGTAATGTACGGCTAAACGCAGCGTTTTGGTTAACCCCTCCAATACCCGAATCCCAATAGTGCTGCTTTGTTAATGTTAGCGTTACATTACACATTACACTCACTCATAAAACTAGCGCCTTTTTCTTTCGTCTCTCTCTCGCGTTTCGTCTCTGCTGTGAGAGAAAACGGTGCGAAAACTCAGTGCTCAGCTCAAGAACATCAACGACAAGGTCGTTTCGTCATGGTACGTCTACGCCACGCGCGTGTTGTATTTATGCTTCTTGTATTAACCGTATTTGCTTTTTTCTCTAGTTCTGCATTTTTATTTGATTTTTTCTGTGATTTTTCGGTAGTTTCTGTGTCCGCGCGTGATTCTTGCGTTGATGTTTTCCTATTATTATTGATGCTTGCATTCTCTCTAGGGTTTTTTCTGCATGTAAGGGTTTTGTTAGGTTTGATTAGGGTTTTTAGAATTCATAATAGATGATGAAATTGTGTGATCAAGAGGAAAAATAAGAGCTTCCTCTATGTGCTTGCTTGCATTTTTGTTTTGCTTCTTCTCTTGACTTAATTGGATTTTTAGTGCTTAAGATTTAGGGGGTGTTTGGCATAAAAGTGTAACTATTTTTTTAAGTGTTTTCTACTCATCATCTTTTAAAGACATTCTCTAAAAGTCACCTAAACTTTCTAGTTCTATCAAACATGGGTAAGTGAGTAATTTCGAGAATGAAAAAAACATCCCTAGTAGTAAACGCCCTCACTTCCAACACAGGTAGTATTATACTATCTCCGGTCCTAAATATAAGATCATCTAGAGAAAATTTGTTGAACTTATATATAAGACCCCTACAAAGTTCAAGAAACAATTATAATTAATGCATTTGCTGAAATTTTTAACTTTGAATAAGGGTGAATTTAGTAGATTGTATAATTTTTTTTTTCAAAAAAAAAAATAGGACATTGATTAAGATTATTAATAATTTTCTTAATTCGTGTAAATTAGTTAGAGGGTCTTATAAAAAGGAAGTACATATTAATATTGAGAATATTAATATTATATAATCACATAATAGAAAGAAAATATTTAATATTCTCTCTATTTCATGGTATAAGGTCATATTTGAACAATTAAGTTTATTAAGAAAAAATGTAATAAAATTAATTAATGCATTTATTTTTAAAAAATATATAATTTCTATAACTTATCATTTGTCTCTTTATCACGCATTAATTGTCTTTACTGTGTCTTTATAAAATTTCATTAATTATAATAGACAAACATAGAAAAATGCAATAATGAATGCTTTTAGAATATTGTATGGTTTCTTATATTTTGAAAGTGAGTCCAATTTGCATTAAAAAAAAATTATGAGATATTAGCTAGTTAATTTGTGGGTACATAGGGACCCATCCGGAGTGTTTATTTAAGAATTTGCATTAGAGTGTTTCGGATGTTTAAATTGATAAAGTAATGTGTATATGTGAGACCCAACAAAATATAATAAATTAATTCATAAGAACCTAGTTAAGCATTTCTCCAATGAAGAGGGTCTAATTAAGTCTCGCCTAATATTTTTTGACCTATTGCAGTAATTTGTTTATTGCTATACTCACTTGAATTTTGTTGTTATCTGATGCAGTTGGCTTGCCTTGAATTAGTTTTAGACCTTAAATATCTTTACATATCATTCAACGTTAAGAAGATTTTTGAACTGGCTACAATTTTTTTTTCTTGACGATAAATATGCATCTTAAATTGAGAAATGCCTCAACAATTTTTGATGATTTGTAGCACCAAAATTGCAATCAAAATAGTCCAGGGACCAAAATTGCACATGTCTCAAACTTTGCGATTAAAAATGCAATTAATTTTTCCCCTGCATTCTATGATACTAAACTGAGAATATAGAATTATATATATATATATTCTGACTACTGACTACTAGACTTTTGCTCTACATTTCCTTTTCTCAGGAGACATTATTGGATCCTCAGCCATCCAATGGAAGTGTGAAATCACTAGTGGCATATAACCCTCTGCTTGAAACCCTGCACCTTAGGCTTCCCCCTCTCAAGCATCCAAATTTCTCGGTTGATGGAGTGGAGACAGGAAATGAAAACACAAATCAAGAACATGGGCATCGACGGAAGAAGGCTAAACACCATGGCCAATCTGTGAGGCGATCAGAACGCATTAAAAGTGCAGTTGTTCGTACTCGTAACTTGAAACGTGGCATTGAATACATTGACATTGTTGATAGCGAAAGTGAGAAAGATGAACCAGAAACTCGACTGGATCAAGCATTGCCGGAGTCGAAGTTAGTGCCAATGCTGGAGCAGGGAATTAATTTGAGTGAAAAGAGCTTGGATGATGAAAAAGTTGACTATGCCTTGCAAAGAATAGAATATCTTGATAAGACTGGAGAATTGTTGAAATCTCATCAGGTATTTCACAACCCTATCCTCAGTATTACATATGGTTTTTCTGTATTTTTTTTTTATTTATGGCTTGTCTCATTAGTTTATATATATATATACTAAACTGAGGAGTGTTTACTTTGACTCACAGAAGGAGTTATTAGCAGCTGATGATGATGATGAAGAAGAACATAATTCAGAAAATGAAAATGAAGCACTGTTGTGGTCGTCAAAGATAACAACTAGCATGGCAAAGGGGAATCAAGCCCTTGTAAGCTCATTTCTACCTTTAATTTAGGGATAACAATAGTTTTTTTGTATTATTATAAATAAATTGTCATTTAAATGTTTTCCGTGTCAATTTAGTCTCTATTGATATACATTTATCTAATAGAACTAATCTATGAATATAAACATATGATTAGACTAGTACAACATAATTGACTTTTAGTAACATAATTAAGTAACGCTATAGTATTAGTAAATGACAATTTGTTTGAAGCGATCGAGAGAGTACCATCTGTAAATTGTAATTCACTTTGAGTTAATATATATATATATATATATATATATATATGTATACAGGTTATTCCTTCGAAGGTACGTTATTCAAAGCTAAGTGAGAATCCAGGGAAAATCAAAGTGAAGCTACCAAACAAAACGATCCAAAATTGGAGCCTTATATTTAACTCAGAAAGAGCATGGCAATGCCAAATTGGACAAGGATGGTACAATTTTTGCAAGAAGAGCAAATTCAAAAATGGAGACATATTGCATTTCTTTGAAACAAATGAAGCACATCTGTTTAAGCTCACCATTGAAAGAGCATGAGGAAAATAACAGAGTTTGAATTCCCTCCATCTGAAGAGAACGAGAAAAATCCAATAACCACCCACGTATAAAGTATATAACTTTTTTCTAATAATTTAGACACCAGTAATATACAGTATACAGTACTATATATATAGATATGGTTATTAGACTTTTAACCATTATGTGCATGTTTGTTTCGGTGGTGATGAGCACCTATTGGGAGTTTGCATGCATTAACATGATGATTTTGAACATTAATCTTGTTTGGATTTACCTGTTCTTCCTTTTACAACTTGATTTTAGAGGACCAAAATTGATTTTGTACTAAGTTACCCATGTCTTTTTTCACGGTGGGTTCAGTAAAAGAGTTATGATACATATATACTCATTCTTTAAGTATACTTGATATACTTAGTTAAATGTGAATAATTATATAGTTAATTTATTAAGTAATAATTTAATCATATTTTTTATATTTAATCATATATTTTTACACATTTGACATGGGCATATTTGTTTTTTAGAGTGAAATAACACTTTGGTACTTTTTTAGAGAGTGAACTTGGGTTCCTAGAATTTACATGAGTACAAATAGGTAAGTTTTGCACTTTGTCAAAAGTGATGCACTTTCATTCTTTGTGTTAATTAATTAGTTTAGTCTTAATGTCGATAATGAAAATTCAATGTGAAAAGTTAAATGCCATAAGACCTCAAAACATTGTTGTTTCATGTATGACCCGGCATTATCTCACTTCTAAAATTAGGGTTTCTTCTTCTTGTTCTTTCTTGATTTCTCATAAATATTCTTTTTATAAATGAAGTGCTTATTTTATGAAACAAGCAATATTAAATAAACTATAAGAATTTTTTTAATTAAGATTAAAAGTCAAAATAAAACTACGCTTTTACCTAAAAAATAAAACTACGCTTATAGCATTAAATTTACAATTTAAAATGAAGAAATTTCTATCTATAAATTATTTATTCATTGTTTATAGAGTAGTGGTTAAAAAAAAATCATTTTATTTCTATTATAAAATAAGTTGATTTTAGAATGATCTATTTTGTCACTGGACTACGATACACCACTGTACGGATGATGGTGAAATATTGTTAGTGTGAGGTTGGAACATAATAATGAGGTCACTTTATAATTATCAGATATTTAGAAATGGTCCTTAGCTTCTTCTTCTTCACAATTTTCTTCTTTCTCTACTGTGATTTGTGCTTCTGAATTTCTCGAAGAAATCAAAATCCCTATTCACTCACACTATCACCATGGCAGCAACGCCACACTCCCCTGTTGCGGTCGATCGCCTTTTCGATGGAAACGTCTTCTGTAGTAGAAACAACTTCGTGAGGTACATGAATTTAGATATGAGTTACAAGAAGGGTTTAATATATGTGCATTTAGGAGTGAGTTTGGGTTGGATTGAATATTGAGTTTATATTTTAGAAATTCAATGAATCCAACTTAAATTATCCAAACCAAATTATTAATGGGAAGTCGTTTCACTCTAGTTGTTCTCAATCCTCGTTATTTATTTTATATGGTTGTCTTGCTACTCTTAAAACTTAAATATGGGCAAATAGCTTCTTTTATATATATATATATATATATGACTAATTGACTACTTTATTTATGTTATGAGTTATGAATATGCTATATTTTATGATTATATTATTAATATTTTGTTTTATTTTAACGAATAAAATCACTAAACATAGATAAAATTAATATTATATCACTATAAATTTTATAGTTATTTTTCTCAAAAAAAAAATAGAATTTCTGTTGTTGATTTAATTAGATACACTTGAGCGTCAAATCCAACTCAACCCAATTCAGTTTTGGTTGGGGTAGTTTTGATAGAAAAGTAAAAATTACAAAAATCAAACCAACCTAATGTAAACCATTTACTGACTTTAAAACAGTTAAAACTCAACTCAACCCAAATTCACTCCTAAATGCACATATATTAAAAAATGGCTAATTATAATAAATAATTAATATAAATAGACTAAATTACCCTTGTTAAATAGTACTCCCCCCGTCCCATAATATAAGCACCTACACATAAAATAAGAAGCATTTATTGTGATTTTTTAACTTTCAAAGTCATTCAACCAATAGAAAAGAATTGTGTTTAAATATAATTGGTGTAACATCTAAATAAACTACTTAATACTTCTAATTCCAATAATTTAACCACTTTTCTTAAACTGTGTGAAATGTTAGTTGAGACTTATATTATGGGACGAAAAGAGTAATAGTTAAGTGATTGGTTTATTGTGGTTTAATAAAGAGAGAGAAAAACATATAAATAAATATCAATTATGATTAGTGAAGAAATAAATGATGAAACAGAAATAATTAATTAGTTAAGATTAAAATTGAAAATTAAAATTAATAATATTTTAAAATTCTAAAATTACAATTGTTTTTAAAACAAAAATTAAAGTCTAAAAAAACAGATAAAAAATAAAGGGGGTAGATAAGAGTGAAAGGAGCAAAAGAATACAAAACAATACAAAAATCAAGGTGATACTTGATATTTGATGAATAAAATATATTGAGAATTTTATTGAAGGCAAAATATGTTAAACAAGAGGATACTAAATAGTGTAATTTTTAAATTTTGAAACAATAAATTAAGTGTTTTATTTCGATTTTATTTTAATTAAGATAAAAGGGAATGAATTATATATATATATATATATATATATAATCTTTTTTATATGAAAGTATAATGAGAGGAGAGAAAATAATGACATTTGTGTGTCTAATATCATTATTTTCATGCCTTTGAGATGATGGTAAATTTAAGTTGGATGGTGTCACTTCCAATATATATATCAATAAGTATTTATTATTTTTTTAAAAAAAGATGACACTTGTCAAAATTAAGTGGATAAGAGAATTTGTAAGAAGATTTAGCATTAATCCGAGCTTATATATCATACTAACCCTTTGTTTAGTTGGGGCAAAAGTGGAAAGAGAGAAAATGAGAAGAGAAAAAATGAATAGAAAATACAATTTTATCTTGTTTGATTTGTGATAGAAAATAGAGGAGAAATATCAAATCAAGTGCGAGTCCTAACAGAAACTTTTCTCTCCAAAATGGAAAGAAACTTGATGGTGAGAGAGTGAGTCTTCACTATTCATGAGTCTCACACCTATTTTCTCTTATCATTCTCTTTATTTTCTTTTAAACCAAACCCATTTATTTTTTCCTATTTTTCTTTCACTTTTCTCTTTTCCTTACTTTATTTCTTCCCACTTTCTCTCCTCAAACCAAACAAAGGATAAATGAACTTTTATTTAACCTTATTCTTATTTATTAAAATAACTACTACTATTATTGTTACTTAATTACTTTCCAAGATAATGAGTTATAGTGATTGAGTTTTGCTTAACAATGTCCTTAGACACTCATTAAAGTTATTGAAATTAAAAAAATAATTATAAATTTATATTATTCTATCATTCAAAAATATAAAAAATTATATTTTTCAATATTTTTTATTATATTTAACTCATTAAAAAGTATTATAAAAGCACTAGATAGCATTTATCATATTTATTTAGACTATAATAGAGCGATTAATTTTTTTTTAAAATTAATGCAATAATTATTTTATTATTATGTGAAAAACGATTAAATGATTATTACTTTATTAGTGTATTTTAAAAAAGAGGTAGTAAAGGAGAAAATGAAAAAAAAAATAAAAAAAATCGTAGCTCGTGTATGTACTACATTGGCACTACCCAGCACAGCACCACACGGTACCCAAGCCCACACGTCCTTTCATTCTCTTTCTTCTCGCCAATGCCATCTCTTCAAAATTGAGTCTTCACTTTTCCTCCCTCCAAATCCCAATACACACCGTACTGCTTTCTTAGCGTTACTCCCTCATAAAGTTATCATCTTCTCTTTCTCACTCTCCCCTGCGTTTCGTCTCTGTTTTACACCAGAAAAGAAAAATGGGACGAAAACCCAGTGCTCTCAAGAACAACGACAAGCTCTTCACGGTACGTTGCGTGTGTCTGAGTTTCTCTCTTATTTTTTTGCTTGTTTTTTTAACCTTGCCTTTTCTTCTGATGCTCATAACTTCATCGTTTGCTTTTCTTTTTTGCTGTGATTTTTTGGTCGCTTCTCTGTGCCCGTGTTATGCTTTGCATTCGCCATTTTCGTTTCATTGATGCATTTATTTGGATTTGCATTACATTACGGGGTTTTCTGCATGTATCATTGTTTAGGGCTTCGGTTTCGTTAGGGTTTTAGAAGTCATAATAGATAATAGATGAATGCATATTGGTGAAATTGTAGGATCTGGAGGAAAAATTAAGACCTTAAAATGTGTGTTTGCTTGCGTTTGTGACTGCGTTATCTACTAGATATCATGTTTGCACTTTCCATGGGGAAAGCTTGCCTTTTTCTTTCAGCTTTTGGCGTTAATGCAAGGATGCTTTATAATGGTGAGTATAAGTTCCCTCCACCTATTAAATTAGTGATAATTTGAGTCATTTGATGTAGGGGAACACCGGTGGTCCCTAGCATAATATATACTCAACCTTTAAAATTGGCAACACGTTCCTGGCATAAGCTTTTATATTTTTCAAAAAAGAATTTGTCTTATTCATGTAGGCCATTAGGGAGTTTCTAAGAAATGGATTTCTAGGAAGCGTCTGATAATAAGTTCGGTATGTTCTGTTAGCTTGTCTTATTTTATGATGTGCAAAAATAGGAATTTTGAGTCATTGTCATCTATGGAGTTCCATGATCAATTAACTGAGCAAATAGAATCATATGTATTTATTCACTGCAGACTTTTGTTCTTCTCTAAGCCTGAAAATACATTTCCTTATCAGGAGACAGTGCAACTTCAGCCTTCCAATGGTAACGTGATATTTCCAAGGGAATTAGACCCTCAGCTTGAAACCCCGCGCCATATGGGTTCTCCTTTGATGCATCCAAATATTTTGGTGGATGGAGCGAAGATATATCTTGAAAAAAGCTTGGCACAAGAGCAAGTGAACCAGGAACATGTGCATCGAAGGAAGAATGCATCCGAAAGGAATAAAGCTAAACAGCATGGTTCATCTGTGAGGCGATCAGAGCGCATTAAAAATGCAGTTGTTCCTACTCCTAACTTAAAGTCTGGCATTGAATACATTGAGGATGTAACTGTTAGCGACAGCGAGAAAGATGAACCAGATACTCAACTTGAGCAAGTAATGCCAGTGCTAGAACCGGAGCCAGAGCCTGAGCAGGACCCAGAGCTTGAGCCTAGGGAAAATTTGAGTGAAAAGAATTTGGATGAAAAAGTTAACTATGCCTTACAAAAAATAGAAGAACTTGATAATAAGATTGAAGAATTGTTGAGATCCAAGGTATTTCACAAACATAAATATTATACTACATGTGATTGCTATTTATCTTATGATTTATTGCATGTGTCATTAGTTTATATGCTAAACACGTAGCAGGTAGAGGAAAATAATAGCATGCATGAAGCCCCATCTGTGCCTATAAGTTACCGGAGCATGTACTTTGAGTCACAGAAGAAGGTATGTTTATTTTTTTTAAAAAAAAATTCTAATGCATCTTTTAAGATTATCCCCCATTGTTTTTGGTGTGATTCATAGTTACCAATCTCGGATCGCTGGCGAGTTGCGAAAATGCTGTAGCAGGATAGCGAGATGACTGCTGCAGCATATTATAGGTATTGAATATAAAAAAAAGTTATATTAGACAAAAACAAATGCTAAAATATTTTAAGAATGCGCAAAATCAATGACATGGTTTGGTTCGGTTGGGTGGAGTAAGTGCAAGAGAAGCAACGGAGAAGGGGACCAAAAGTTTCAGGTTGCACGTGGTAGAATGGAAAAAATAGTTTGAAGGGTAAGAAATTGGATTTTGGTCTGTGTTTTTTTAGTTTTATATGTTCTGAAATAGGAACTGCATAATCTTGAAATTTCCACCCAAAAAGGGGATTGTGTTTGTCTTCCTCATTGTGGCTGTGACAGCCATGATCCAAAACATGATATGACGGCTCTATAAAGACAGCTGTTTGCTGCTATTGATGACTATGGTATGATTTTTCTCTCTTTTCATTGGCTTACATATATGCAGATTGAAGCTTTAACAGATGAAAATCGACAACTACATGGAAAGCTCGAAAATGCGCTTGGCAAAATTGAAGTGGTATGTGCCATCATTATTATTGTTGTTGTCCTTCTGCATCTTGATTGTTATTATTGCGGAAGCTATGTTTACCCAACATTATATATTCTTTGCTTGTACATTTTTCTTCTTTGCCTCGTCATTAGTTATACTTATTGTGAATGTAATCTTCAAAAAGAAATAGTATATTATGTTTAGTGTTTCTTTCATTAAATGTTGTTTCTAGTTTTGGAGCAAAAAACCTTGCTTAAGATGGACAAAACATTTTCGAAGTGGTTATTTGGTTGCTTCATGCAATACTTAGATTTACTTTCGAGCCTATATCGATACTAATGTAGTATTGTGGGTATCAAAAACATACTTGTGGCTTGGCTATCAAAAGGATAATTTTACATACGAGTTACCTTGAAATCAATAAAACTGTATGTCTGTATATGTTAATTAGTTTGGCTATTAACTTGATGTATCTCTGACCATATCTCTTCGATAACATCATATTGCAGTATGAGAAACAGATTCTTCTTTTCGGTGAAGGATTGGATAAGATGAAGGATGCTGTTAATGCTACAGCGATTTCAAATATGGCAAAAGCTACTGAAGCGGCTGTCAATGCATCGGCTAATGCTGTCAATGCATCAGCTTCTAAAAGAAAGAGAGTTGAAAGCTGAATTAGAAACTTGTCACATAAATGTGCCTAACCTGGAACTTGTAGACCTGAATACTAACCTTTATCTGCATGGATTTCTGTGGTATTTTGAACATGTTTTGTGGTTCTCACGTTTCTCTCATTTCATGTGATGTTACATGCCCTCAGTTAAGAAATGAGAGGCTTTAACTAGTTAGTAGGAGAAGGGAAATCCTAGTGACCTTAGTTATGTTTGAATGCGACAAATTATAGCTCCTTCCAGGAGCATGGTTATGTTAAGTGATGGTATGTAGAATGGATTATTATATGATATGATTGCTGTTATGTCACTAGCACGGTACCACTCTGCAGTTCTTGTCCTCCAAGTGTTGTCGAATTTGAATAACTTCCATTTGTTGTTTCTTTTTGTTTGTTCTTTAAAAGTGATCACTTTCAAATAACAAGAGAACATAATAAAAAAGAAAAGAAGAAAAGCATATTGAAGACATCATTAACCGCCTTTGCCAATTCATGTGGCACAGCACAATACCGAAATCAAAGTTGAAGAGCTCGCCCCTGCCCATTTTTTTCTCTGTTAAACCAAATTGTTTGAATTTGTTTGCATTTAAAATTGATCACTTACAATTGCAGATTGCAAGAGACTACCATATGAGCTACTTTGTAAGTTGTCTCCATTTTTGTGAAGTTAAATAACCAAAAGTCAACTTTGTTATTTGGGTTTCGGAGGACACTTGAATTTACTCGGTTTCTCTCTCTTCTGGTCTAGTTACGTGTACTATTCATATGAGGTAATTCTGTTCAAGTCGAGAATATTTACATCATAGTTTTTTTAGTGGAGGGATTCTCCATTCATGAGAGTTTGAATCCAATACTTCTTGTTTTAGTGAAACAAGCATATAACACAAAGCTTTTATATATATTTATATATATATAAATAAAAGCACACCTCAAATTAAGATTATAAGATTTAGAAGGAATAAATGGGCGGTGGTAATTTAAATTAGGATATTTGTGAGAGTTAGTTTAAGATGGATGAATGTGTTTAGGGTTTAGAGATGAGTGTGTATTTGTCAAACCAAAAAAATGGGCATTTTGGCTCCTATTGTTTTTCTCATCTTGCAATGTAGCCCCTATGCAAATAGGATAGCTTCGTTAGTCCCTCAAAATGACCACCGTCATGCATTTTCGTCCCTTACGTTTTACGCGTAACAGAGGGTACATTGGGTCATTAATTTCCATCCTGGAATCCATGTCAGCATAATCAAAACGACGCTGTTTTGATTGGGGAACTTTAGGTGGGAAATTTGATCTCTATTGACCCAAATTGCTTCTTCTTCCCCAATGTATAACCCTAATTTATGAATCTTCACCACCCATTCCTCTGAAATCAAGGTTTGAGGTTTGTGTCTCGAATTGAATGTGATGATTTTTGTCACACCTTGTTCATACATCATATGGCACCATTATGGCCCATCAACAAGAGGGACCACATGCATTTAAAAATGATTTCTTTTCCTCAAACCCTATATTCTTTTCAAAATAGGAATCCCACCAACTATTTTCCCCAAAATAAAGAATCCAAAAAATGATTTTTCATTATTGAGAAAGGCAAAAACGGTGAAGCTTAACAACCGTTGCAACAAAAATGGAAGTCAAACCTAGTCAACATTAGGGTTTATGTCAATTACCATGATTGAAGGCCAGCACAATCGGTGTCCGACAGCAACGTAATCACTCGGATTCTTGCATTTCTTCGAAGGACCAAAAATGGTGTTTTTTTTCTCGGGTGGTTGGGGGAGAAGAATGCAGAGTCAAACAAAGGGAGAGGGATTATTTTGAAATGGGATTGATGAGATTAACTAGGGAAATACAAAGTTTTTTTTGTTGATATCAAAACTGTGTCATTTTGATTATGCTGGCATGGATTCCATGACGGAACTTAACGACCATGTGTACACTCTGTTACATGTTTTTAACGTCAGGGACAAAATGCATAACAATGGTCATTTTGAGGGACTAATGGAGTTATTTTGTTAATGCAAGAACTAAATTGCACGGTGCGAAAAAGAATAGGGATCAATATGTCTATTTACTCGTTTTTTAGAAGGGTCAAGAACACAACTTGCATTCAGCTATAACCTTAACCACTAAAGTTGACAAACGATAAAAGACAAATAGAATTGGTAAATCGAGGAGCGACAATAGAAAAATAATTTGGAAATGCATTTATTAAATGGATATACAATCAGAGAAAAAATATTATTTGTATCTTAAAATTTTAAAATGATAATTATTTTGAAATAAAAATTTAATATAATAAGAAGAAGAGGGAGTACCATCTATTTTTTTTTTAATATTTGTCCATCGAGATTGATCGGTTACAATTAACAATGGACCAAAAAATAAATAAAAAATTGCATTGTCCAATATTTATCAACACTACTGGACATAATGTTGTCGTCTCGACCTTTATGATGAGCACCCTAACGGTTAACGAGAGACCATAAACCAAAAAAACAAAATATCATAATGAAGTAAAATCTTATTAGCATTGGTGAACACCTCCAACTTTTTTTATGGGTATCATAACTCTTAACAAGAGACCATAAGAGGGGAAAAAAAAGAGCATATCAAAGTCAAATATTTATTATCATTGGTGGACGGTATTATCTCATCGTTTTAACTTGTATGGTGATCTAATATTTTACTTCCTCCGTTTTTTATCATAAGCAATTGTTTTAAAAATAATGTTTTTGTTTATAAACAAATCTAATTAACTTTATCACATTCAACAAAATAATACCTAAAATATCCTTAATATTAATGTAACCTCAAAGGCTATCCTTATCAATTCTCAAGGAACAGTAATCGGAATTGTATCAAAGTCACCTCCACACTTGTAGTCTTAGTTACCATCCAATTGTTTCTTTCTATTAACTTTAGTTCTTAACTTTTGTGGAATTTTTTTTTTAATCCTTATATAATAAAATGAACATATTAAAAGTGATCATGAAAAACTGCACTTGCCAAATTCTCAGGGAATGGTATCAAAGTTGAAGATGAAGAAGTTGCCACAATGTCCAAGCTTCCATTTCCAGTTGTTTCTTTTCCTTTGTATATTAGAGTTGCAATTAACTTGAGACCATAAGCAACTCCTTGAAGCCATTTATTAGGTAAATTACCACCCTACGCTAGTGTGTATAGTAGTAGGATGAAAGAAAGGAAAAAACACAGAAAGAGAAACTAAGTTATGTGATAAAAAATGAAAGAGAAAAAAAAACAAAAAAAAGAAACTTGCAAAAGTGATGCAAGAGAATTGAGGTGTAAATAATATAATTGTTATATATATTTATTAGCATATGCGAAAAGTCGGTGTGAATTACAAAAAATTTATTTTCGATGGAAATACGAGGAATATTTGCAGCATCAACACAAGGGATGTGTTATGATGGTGCTTTAACTGCTCAAAAATCTCATTTTAATCCCTCTTCTTCCCCATCATCAAGTGAATTAGAGAACTTGCATAAGTCGTTCTTTGGTGTTTTTGGTTCCGTATTTTTGTGATCATCACCATCTTCATCATCATCATGCCTTATTGTCTCTTCAGCAACTGTTGGAGGTGGAGATGAGAAGTCTAAGCACATTCCCTGGATAGCATTCTCATATGATTCAGAGAGATCTTGAGAAGCAAGTTGGTGATACTCCACTAGCTGGTGAAGACATTGATTTTCTCTGACCAAATTTGCATTTTCATTTGCCAATCTTGATTTCTCAGCAAGAAGTGCTTCCAATTGAAGCCTCACCTGTAGATACAAACCATACATTAGATTAGTTTGCTCAATGTTGCGCTTCACTTCAATTTAACACGTGAAAACTAAAGGGTTGGCGCAGTGATAATGACACACTACAATCCCAAGGACAAGGAAAATCATGGTCAAATAATGACAAATCATTGATTTAGTTCTTCAGTTTGCATGCGTCAATCGTTTTAATACCTAACTTTACCAAAATTCAAATTTACTTGTTTACTTTACTAAATGTCATTCAAATTGGAACTAGTGTGAATGACTTCTTTATACGATTATGCACTCTTCTTTCACATTAATCCAAGAATAAAGTTAGGAACTAAACTAACCTACAAATTCAGTCTAAAGTTCTAAAGTGGCTATGTATTAAAAAAAATAACAATAACATGTTGCAAGATTGCATATCACTTTACCAGATCATCTTCTTCTGGCCTAACTCCTTTTTCAAATCCATCACGGAGTCTTCTATTCTCCTCTTCAAGAAGGTCACATCTTTCTTGCATAAAACACAGATTTGACTTGAGAGACTTCAATTCCCTTGCAAGTGAAGCTGCTCTGGTTGCCATTGAAGCTGCAAGCTATAAAATGCAAAAAAATCATCAATTAGCTGAAACTGGAAACTTTGTTAAACTAAACCAGATCACTAGATGTTGATAGAAAAAAAAAAAAAAAAACCAACGTTTTTAGCTCTCTTGATGTTCCTGTCTTGCAATTTCTGTCCATTCTCAAGTTGTGAATCAACTGCATTTTCTTCAGAGGAATCATTCTGATCAAGTTTCCTTTTAACTCCTAGCTTTGGCTCCTCTTTCTGTTTCTCTCCAGAATCCTCTTCTCTGATTTCTGTATTCTCAACTTTGCTTTGGAATATTTCAGTTAATGTGGGTGGATGCGCCAATTCTCTTGCACCCTGTGAGAAAAAATAAATGGATTCAAGTCTTAATGAAGCATTCAAACAGCAAATTCAATAGTTTGTTACATATAATCAATGTGAAGAAATTTACAAAATTAACACATTTCATTTCTCAACTACTACTAAATCCAAACAGAATAACCTTCAATTTCTGAATTCCACACATTATTATTGAACAATATTAGTAGTTGAACTTGAAATTATTTACCTGTAGGGCATTGTCTAAATTATTAGACAAGAGAGACAGAGTGTGGGCAATTGAGTCAAATCCTCTGATCAGTAACAAGGAATCTTCCTTCAATCTGTTACCTCCTTGTTCATTCTATCAAAAAAGTTAAATAAAAAAGTCCATTAATCAATTAATTTCATTTTACTTTTTTCAGTGTAACCCTAATCCCTATTTATTTTCTTAGGGCACTGAATCGAACCGAATTTTCAACAGGGAGAAGCGGAAACTAACCATACGGGTACGATTTGAGGTATTAGGTTGAGGATCATCGAGAAGCGTGTCAACTCTGCACCGTAGATTGCTCCAGAAACGTTTATCAGAGGAAGGGCTGAACAGAGGAGAAGAATCCAAAACGGTTGTTGTACCTTCCTGAAACAAATTAACAAAAATTAAGAAACAGAACATAAGAGAAAGCAATTGAGAAAGAGGAGAAGAGAAAATAATTAATTATAACCTGTTTGAGGTGAAACGGAGAAGAAGAGGAAGAAGGAGGTGTTTCCAATGAGGTTGCCATTCGCGTATGGCAGAGAGAAACAGAGAGAGAAGGGAAGTAAGAAGTGAGAGTGAAGCTAAGGTTAACGGCTAGTTTTGAAGAGGGGAAGTAGGATGAGGTTTTTATTTATTTAAATAAAAAATAAAAAATAAAAAATAAATAAATAGAAATGGACAAATAGTAGAAGGGATTTAGGTAACGTTCGGAAATGTATCTGTAGCTTATTTGGATTTATTCAACGCGCGGCGCGTAATACTTATTTATTGACCTTCCAAACACTTAAGTCTAATTACTGTTAACTAATTCGGGATTTAGAGTTACGGGTAAGTAGTTCATGATTAATGATTCAGTCAAAATAATGGAGTGAGTATTTTATTTATTAAAAAAATAGGTTAATTGCAGTTTTGGTCTCCTAATTTTATCAATTATGTAATTTTGGTCATCTAATTTTTAATTGAGCGATTTTAGTCCCTCAACTTTTTTGATTGTGCGATTTTGGTCCTCCAACTTTTAACTGTATGATTTTAGTCCTCAAACTTTTTCTATTGCGTGATTTTAGTCCCTCAACTTTATCAAATTGTGCAATTTTTCTCAATTAACCTATATTTCGTTAAGAAGCTAATGATTAACGCAATCAAACCAATAAAAATAAAGTATATAAGAGCACAAAAATTGTGCAATTAGAAAAGCTTCAAACCAAAATCGTACAAATAAAAACTCATTATATCTCATTAGGTTTAACCTCATTGACCAATAGTTTCTTAACGAACGAGAAATGATAAAAAAATCAAAATCATGCAATTGAAAAATTTTTGAATCAAAATTGCGCAATTCAAAATTAAGGGACCAAAATTGCACGATTTACAAAGTTAAGGGATTAAAATCACACAATTAAAAGTAGAGGGACTAAAATTACATAATTAAAAAAGTTAAGGGACTAAAAGTGCAATTAAACCTAAAAAAATTTGATAATTAAATAATTTCCTCTAAACAACATTAAAAATTTATAAATAAAATATTTTTATCAGAAGAATATACTTTAAAAGGTGCAAGCGGTAATTATTTACAAATTCTTCACTCTTTCGTTATCCTTGTTTATGTTTTTTTTTTCTTTTTTAAATCAAAGATCAATTTTCTTTTATTTACTTCCAACATTCCAAAACTATACTACTTCGTTTTTCAATATACAGTAAAAAAAAAATTATCTCCAACCTATTAAAATATATAATTAATCTCATTTAATTTTTTACTTCAACTGAAAAGTAATTTTTTCCTATATTAACATCCATCCATAAAAAATAAATTATTTACTAACATTTTTTTACTTCTGTTACAATTATTAGCGTTAGAATAGACTTTGTCTAACATATTAGGGTGTGTTTGGATACACAGCTTAATTAAGTACTTATGTTATAAGCTATTTTTAAATGAGAGTATTTTTATAGAAAAATTTGTAAAACTTACTCGAATAAGCTAAAAACAGCTTATTCTCATAAGCTACTCTAGGAAGCTTATGAAAATAAGCTGAAAATAGTTTATAGGAACACATAAATTATTTTCATAAGTTGCGCATAAACTCTTTCAAACAGGACTTTATTCCGTTAGTACAACCATTAAGGATCTTTATTAATGGTATATAAATTTATAGTATATATCAATTACTTATGATAACATATTTATTTGTTAGTAATTATATATTTATCTATTAGCACAAATATTATATGTTTATACTAATGTTCTGAAATGACCCAAGAGCCCGTCGACTAGAAATATCCTAACCCACAAACTGATAGACCAAGTACAAAATTAGAGCATAGGGAATACAATGGGGGTACAAGGGGTATATATACAGTAGGGGCCCAGGCGTCTAGGTGCGTAATGGCTTCAATCTTGAGATTTTGTCTCTAACAGCTATGCTGTTATCGTGGGCATTGAATGACAGTTAAAGGTCTTCATGAGGCGTTGTTTGTGGCACCAATAGTGGGGGTGCTGACGGTGATGGAGCCTCGCTTGCCGGTTGGCGAGAGGCTGCGAAGGTAGTCTTACGTCTGAGTGCCGGGATGCCGAGTTGGACCTGAGTGTCGGGTTGAGCACCAGATGTCGGGATGAACCTGAAGTACCGTACAACTAATGAATTAATTTTAATAAACAAAGTTTATACTAATAATAATTAATCTAACCGAAACTAATAAAAAAACATTAATAAATAATAATTTTTTATTGTCATCATATTTATTATAAAGAGAAATACATTATTATTAGAAATAACAAAGTGAAATAATTATTGAGGTATTCATCCTATCATTTAATATAGTAAAAGTAGTTAACATAAAAAAAAAATATAGTGAAAGTAGTTAACTTTTGTTTAAAGGTTGTGGTTTTTCTAGTGTATGCATTATTGCATAAGTTAATGTTGCTAAATAAAATTTTAAAAAAAAATAAAGGATAGAGTTAATTATTTTTATATTTACTATTTATTTAATGCTTTACTTTTTATTGAAAAATTTCTATTATTGAAACATTAATATATGTATAATATTATACGTGTTAGACAAACCGTTAAATTAAAAGGATTTTACAATCTAGTTAAACAACTATTAAATAAAATATTTTTATTAAAAGTGTAGCATATGGTACTGTAAACACATCATTTTTGTCATTCCCAATGACGAATTTGTATGTATGGATTGTTTAATACCCTTAGTAAAACCCTATAAACATAGAAAAATGCTAAAATTTACGTATATTAAAATAAAGAGTCACATATATTAAGATATACTTCCTTTAGTTTTGAATATAAGTAATTTTTGGCTTACGAGCGACTTTTAAGTAAAAGCTGAAAATAAGAGTTTAAAAAAAAAAGTTGAAAGCTGTTTGACAGTTTTATTATTTATACTTTATAAGTTATTTATGAATAAAAAGTTATTTATTTGATAAAAGTATTTTGTGTCAACTTTTTTAAGTTACTTATCATTAATAGTCATATTTCTTTGATGTAAAAAAATAAATTAACAATATAATTTTTTTTTGAAAAAAGTTGCAATAAAAAAATAATTCTTTGATAAAACTCAATATTTTTATTTTTTTTTAAAAAAACTAAACACAATATAAGTTTATCAAAATAATAATTTAACATTAAAAATTTTTAAATATGTAAAATTTTAAATAACAATAAATTTATATATATTAAAGTGAAATGAATAATTCATAAACAAGAAAAAGATTTTTTTGATAGTTTAGTGAATTGGTATTTTTACAAAGAGAGAAGAAAAAGATATGCAATACTTAAGTGTTAATTACAATATTCAGGTATTGATTACGATTGGCCCACAAAATAAGCCAGTTTTTTTAGAAGCTCATATTTCTAGCTTCTGGCTTAAAAGCCATCTTTTTGCATTTTGTGCACAAATAAAAAAGCCAGCTTAAATTTAAGAGGTAGAGCACAAATCTGTTTGGCCCAACTTTTACTTATAAGAGGAAGAGAAGCCAATAAAAAGCTGGATCAAACACTACCTTAGTATCAAATTTAAGTAAAAAAATCAATTCTACTTTAATTAATGATAAAATTATTAAATTATCCTTAATTTAGCTTTTATTTTTAATATCTCGATAAATTCTCTTGTGTTTTTAAGAAGAGAGGAAACTATTATATTTTCAAATAGTACCAAATTCTTTAATCATTAAACTTTCTCTGTCTTTGAGTTAAGTTTAACCAATCAAATACAGTTTCAAAAATAAACATTTATGATTTTTGTCTTTATTGTCTTTGGAAGCTTAAGAATAAGGTAAATGATATTGTCTTTAATGCTATTGAAATATAATATTTGCAGTAAATCATAATTTACAAATCAAAAGTTATTATTTTCTTGAATTATGGTTTTAGACTCTGAATTATTATTTTCTTGAATTATGGTTTTAAGCCCTGAATTTTTACAACAGACTAAAAATATTTTTTTAAAAAAGTTCATGAATTAAAAACATATTAAACACTTAAAATATTAATTTAAATAAAAATAATGAAGGTAAATAATACTACTACCGCTCTAAAAATAATTTTTAATAATTTGTTAGACGTTTTAGCTTTTATAAAATGATCTTAGTCGTTTTATAACATCAAGAGAGTTATTTTCTTTTGACAATCTTACTCATATTAATATTTACTAAATATTTCAGTTTTACCCTCCCACCCACCCATATTAGTCAAAATTATTACCAATTATTGTGCATCTTAATTGTACGTGGCCTCTCAAATTAAATGAAAAGAAACTTCAAGTGAAGGTATAAGCAAAAATCATGTAATAAATATTTAAATAAATTAACATGGTCAATTATTTCTTTAATTATTGTGTATAATCTTAAACGACCAAGAAAAAAAACGGAGACAATAACATTTAAATGTTATTAAAATATTAAAAATACTTACAATAGGCATATTAAAATGATAATAAGTGCATCCAAATAATCATGAAAAAGTATCATCCAAATAATGAGTGAAAAATTTATTAATAGTGTAATGAAAGAAGAAATAATACCTCCAAAGTGTGAAGATGAATGCAGCTGGACTAATAAAGAAGAAATAAAAATGTTAACAAGTATTGATGTGTTAGCAGCAATGAACAATGAGGGTAACTGTAATGAAATAAGAAAATAACTCTTTTAAAGTGCTGAGTGAACAATATAAAGAAAATTGTAATTTCAGTTTGCATGTTTTTTTCATGATCCATCCCATTTTATTTTAGTGGAGATTCTTATTAAAGTTGTAGATTGAGTATGTATCTCTCTTTAAATTGTTATGTCCCATCAGAGAGTCGCGAGTTCTCAGCGTCATCTTTTTCATTACCAATCATGTTGCTTATCACGTTGAAGAGGAATCAAATTCCAAATTAAAAAGAAACGCAAACTGGATTTGCGTTTTTGTGGACTGACCAATCAAAATGCCTAGTTTGATCAATAGTAATTTTTATATTTAATCCGTATTTAAAATTAAGAGGGTAACAATATCTTTTTCATACTATTGAGATGATGACAAATTTAAACTAAGTGGTGTTAATCCAAACGTTTATGGCCGAATGTGTCCATTATGCATGCCAATTATTTTCGGCACATGAATATATTTTTTTTACGAAAGATAGACATATTAATATGTTGAACGTTGATAACTATAACATTGGGCCATGTCCATATATATTGAGAATATTTTTGCACAAACTTTTACATACTTTGACAAAAAAAAAAAAGACTTCTGAAATGTGAATTACATGCTTGGTAGATAGTTATTAAGATGAAGAACATGGTTGAACCCATGCAAGCCAAGCCAATATCTGAGTATGATATCCTAATAGGTGTTTGGGCTTAGTCATAGTAGGTTTTGAGTTAGGAATAGGATTGACATCCTAAAAGCTAAATGAACATGTCAAGATTTTGTTTTCTACAAACAAAGATTTTTTGGAGACCTACATCTTAAAAATTTATATATTTTTGTTAATTTTTTGTTTTTTTTTAAATTATAACAAAAGATGAAAACAATAATAAATCAAGACAGCCAAGAGATAACCCAACAACATTCTACGTACATTAATTTAAAACTTTAAATAAAATACAAATAAAAAAAAATCAAACAAACATTTGAACAATGATAAATGAGTACCAGAGGGCTCAACCCAAATGAAAATTGATATTTACGTGAAAATACATAAAATATTAGACCATGTAAAGTGCAAGCACACTTACTAAGTTGCTTAGCCTATATTTTTTTAATATTTTGATAGGTCCATCAAGTATTAATTTAAGTAACTCTATATTACAATGCAAGGTTGCTTCATAAGCAACTCATATGGGTCTCGCACGTACTCTACAAATTAACTACATCTTATTTATTATTTTTAATTAAAATTTAAAATTTAATTTATATTTTTTATATGAAATAAAAATATTCAAAATTTAAAATTAAAAATTGAAATGACTTGATTATTTTAATTAAAAATCTTGTACAAAAGCCAACTTTCCTTTAAAACCATGTACAATGAGGTTGCTTAGAGCCATTGCTTGAACTAAGCAACTCAACTTAACAAGCAACTCCTCATTGCAGCTTGTTGACGTGGCTTGAGTTGCTTATGTGAGTTGCTTAAATAAGCAACCAAGACCAAGGGTTGTTTAAAGGAGAAGTGAGGCCAAACAAACAGAATTTTAGTGTAAGAACCTTACATTGTGTGGTACACGTAGGATCCATTTAAGTTGCTTAAATTGATAGAGTGATGTGTACATAGAAACCTATCAAAATATTAATAAAATATGAACTAAGCACACTTGTTGAGTTACTTACATTGTACACGGTCTAAGCAATCCATGACATTGGGTTGCTTATTTAAGCAACTTCCATAAGCAACCCAAGCTATATCAGCAAACTGTAATAGAATTATGCTTCCTATGAACAGTTACTTAGCATAAACAACTGCATTGTATATGGTCTTAAAATGTGAGTAAATGAGTATTTTATATATATTCTTGATCTTGATTTGACAAGTCTTATTTCTCTTTAGTTGAGATGTATTCATTAAATTATGAGTAACTTTATAAATTTCCTTGATTAATGCTTATTTTTTAATTCACACTTAAAGAATTAGGATATTAATTAAGAATTAATGACCTCCTCACTCAAAGAATTGATGCTTTAATATTAAAAGTTCATCAATTTGATTAACCAAATACTACCATTTGAGACTCATTAACGTTAGAATTCATGAAATCAAATTAACTAACCCCAAAATATTCATTCATTGCATCTATCTTACTACCTCTTTTGCACTCTAGGTATTTGTTATTGGTCCTCTTGGAGTTCAACAGAAAACTAAAAAGTTAATTAGTAGTTTAGTGCTTTTAATTCATTGCAATAATTTTGAAATTTTAGAACACCCTACGTTATTTCAAATATTTCTTCCAACTCGTGACAATAATGGGAAACGATACTTGCACTAAATATTTAAAAATTTAAAAACTTTAAAAATTTCAAATATTTCAAATATTTCTTTCAAATATTGCTTTTTATTCATTGCAATAGTTTAGTGCTTTTTTTTGTTTTTCTACTTTAAAAACTTTAAAAATTCAAATTCTTTCAATATTATTTGGTTCATTATTGGTTCTGTGCCTTTTAATTATTCTAATGACTTAGATTCCGTTTGGCCCGACTTATTTTGGGTTTACCTTCTATTTATAAGTAAAGGTCAAGCAAACAGAAATATTAATAAGCTCTTAAAATTTTAAGTGATTTTTTTTAATTAAGGAAAGAGAGAAAAAAAAGAGCTTTAAAATAAGTCACACAAAAGAACTTTTGTTTATTTTTCAACCTCTTATTTTCATTAAACATCCATCAATCACCATAACCAAGACCGGACCGCTATCCACCGCCACCCTCCGCCTCTTGCCGCCGCCGAACCACCGCCGCCAGTCAATTTTTTTTTTAAAAAAATAAAATTACTAAATAGCTTAAGACCTTTTTTAAGTTTTTTATTTGTAACTTTAGCTTAAAAGTGCCTTTTAAAAAAAAAATAAACTATGTCAAACGGTACATTAATCTACTATCATTAATTCATGACACTATTAATTATCCATTATTCAATACATATTTGGTACTATAAATTTCCTTTAACATCCCATTTGTTATTTCAATTTTTCTCCTATCTGTTTCCATTATATTACTTAGGTTTACTTGATACACTTGCTGTAATCACATCAAAAGTTTATACATAAAAATTACTAACAATGTCAATGAATGGTTATAGTAACTTATAAAAAAAGTATATTAATTTAGTCCTCTCTAAAATTTTGTCCAATTTGATCTATTAAGAATTTTATTTTATCTTTAAATTGGTCCTAAAAAATTTATTACATGTATTTTGAAGGTTGGTAGTGTTTTAAATCTTTTTTAGTGACTAATTTGATCATGTTTAAAATGTTTCAAAGACTAATTAATTAGTAATATTTTCTCGTATTAAATATTTTTACAAATATTTTTACTTACTTAATTTTATAATTGTCATTTATCTTTTACTAAAAATTTACTTTTTAAAATAATAAACAAGTAAGAGATCTGTAAGAATACATGCCATTTCTCAAATTTTTAAAGAATTATATTGATTATAACAATTTTTGAAGTAGAAAATTAGTAACAAGTAACATAGGATAGGATCAAATGTTTATCTCTAACTTATTTAAAAATATGATACTAAATAAATAAATTATATATGAAAATAGTTTCTCACTTTACATTTTATAAGTCATTTTAGTCTCTTATGAAATCGGTCATTTTAGTTCCTCACTTTCACTATAATCGATCATTTTAGTCTATGACTTTCACTATTATCAGTCATGTTAGTCCTTGAAAGTCCCTGAAATTCAGGGACTAAAATAAATGTTAGTATAATTCAGGGACTAAAATAACCTGCAAAATGCAAAGTAAGGGACTAAAGTGACTTATTCGCACAAAGTTAGAGACTACAATAACTTATCTTCACAAAATTAGGGACCGAAATAATACATTAATAAATTGATGAAAGTACAAATTTAAGCCAGGAAGTAAGGTACTGCTACTATTATGTTCAGACACCTTAAAACAAAGTGTCATGTTCAAAGTTCATAGACTAAATTAAAGCATAACTAAGCATACAGCGATAGAACTTAAAAGATTTAAAAAGACAGCCAACACATTTTAATCTGTCGGTGTCATGCGTTGTATTGTATTGTAATTAAAATTACAAGTCCCTTTCTATAAATTTAAACTCTTTATATTATTGAAATTAAATTAAAAAATAGTTACTACTAATTAATTATTGGTATACATTTATGGTCCCTGGCCTGATTTTATTAAACAAAGAGGAGTATAGTGTATTTGTTATTAGCTGGATAACTATCATTCATACACGTCATCCAACCGTCGGCAGCTCACATAGATCCACACCGTCCACCGACAATATGTTATTAGTACTGTTCAAGTTTTTTCGCTGACTCAAATATGAAAATCTTAATTAGCATAATAAAATAAAATAAAAACTTGCTAAGTCATTTTTTATGTTTTTAAAATTATAATAATTTTTAAGAAGATTTTTTTTAAATAATATATTATTCAATCTACAAGAAAATTTTGTATTACACACTTGAAGAATACGATTTTTAGATTTAAAAATGAAAGTTTTTTTTTAAATTACTTCAATTATTTAATTTTTTTTGAAAATCATGTACTATATATACATATACGTTTGAAGTTTTTAAGTCAATTTACATATTTTTTATCATTTTTAAATTGCAAAAACTTTTTTAGAACTTTTTTTTTTCAAACAACGTATTATTCAAAATATACGAGAAAGAAAAAATATGTATTATACACTTGAAGAATACTATATTTTGATTTAAAAATAATCCGCTTTTTAAAATTACTTAAATTATTCGAAGTTTTTTTTAAAAATAATGTATTATTCACTTTGATGTTTCTAGTTCAATTTACATAAATTTTTTATATTTTTAAAATTGCAACAACTTTTTAAGAGATCGTATACTATACACTTGAAAAATATGGTGTTTTTTTGAAAGAAAAATGAAAACGCGTTTGTTAAATTACTTAAATTATATGAACTTTTTATTTTTAAAACAATGTATTATTCACCTTCCAGTTTCTAACTCAATTTACATAAATTTTTATATTCTTAAAAGTGTAAAATTTTTTAAGAAATCATGTATTATACACTTGAAGAATAGAGTGTTTTTCAAAATAAAAATGAAAACGCATTTTTTAAATTACTTAAATTATTTTAAGGTTTTTATAAAAAAAATAATGTACTATTCACTTTGACGTTTCTAGCTCAATTTACATAATTTTTATATTTTTAAAGTTACAACAACTTTTTAAAAGACCATGTACTATATACACTTAAAAAAAATTATTTTTTAAAAATAAAAATAAAATTTCTCTTTTTAAATTAAGTAAATTATTTAAAGTTTTTTAAAAATAATTTTTTTATGAGCAACAACATGATTTATTACATAAAGTTGGTAAAAGAAGTACCAAAATTATAATACAGAAAACAAAAGTAACACAGGTATATATAACAGCACAAACAATAGCCACCAAGTACCATTGTGTTTTCGGGGAAACGAAAAAATCAACCAAAATAGCAGCAGTATACAGAAATTTAACTGTAACTATTGTAATATCGAATTAATCACAAATGCTTACAGGATCAAGACACCAGTTCGCAAAAGACATAACACGATGCTCATTCTAACTGGCAACCACTCCTAAGATAGCCATTTAATCCTTTGCACACTAAAATCCTCATTGTCCATTAACTTATTTTGAAATATATGTGCATTCATTTCATTGACTCATTCCAAACACCCCATAAGAAAGTGCACAAAATCACATTGCACACTAAATCCAATTTTAAAGAAGAGAAGATAAAATAGTTTGATACCAACTAGCCCTCTAAATTATTTGAACAAATAATATATAGACTCCACCAAGACAAGCATGTGTTCCACAACATAGAAGCAAAAACACAAGTTAAGAAAAGATGTGATAATACCTCATTTGAAGCATTACAAACAGTACAAGTCGCTTGTGTAGCATAGACATTATTTAAAAATAATGAATTATTCACTTTGACGTTTTTAGTATAATTTACATAACTTTTTATATTCTTAAAATTGCAACAACTTTTTAAGAGATTGTGTGCTATACGTCTATACACTTGATAAATAGGGTTTTTTTCAGAATAAAAACGAAAAACATATTTTTTAAATTACTTAAATTATTTGGTGTTTTTTTAAAAACAATAATAAATTATTCAATTTGAAGTTTTGAGCTCAATTTACATATTTTTTATATTTTTAAAATTGTAACAACTTTTTAAAAGATCGTGTACTACACTTGAAGAATATGGTGTTTTTTGAGTTAAAAATAAAAATGCATTTTTTTAAATTACTTAAATTATTTGAAGTTTTTTTTAAATAATATATTATTCACTTTCAAGTTTCTAGCTCAATTTACATAGGGTATTTTTAAAAATGAATAGAGTTTTTTTTTAAATTACCTAAATTATCATAAGCTTTTTGAAAATAATGTATTATTCACTTCAAAGTTTCTAGCTTAATTTACATAATTTTTTATATTTTAAAAATTTCAAAGTTTTTTTAAGAAATCGTGTACTACACTTTAAGAAATTGATGTTTTTCAAAATAAAAATAAAAAATATGTTTTTTAAATTACTAAAATTATTTAAAGTTTTTTTTAAAAATAATGTATTATTCACTTTGAAGCTTCTATCTCAATTTATATAATTTTTTTATATTTTTAAAATTGCAAAAAAAAATTATAAATCGTGTAATATCACTTGAATAAGGTATTTTTCGAAATAAAAATAAAAACACGTTGTTTAAATTACCTAATTTTTTTTAATAAGCTTAAATTACCGAAATTATTTGAAGTTTTTTTAAAATAATGTATTATTCTTGCACAATTTAAATAGCTTTTATATTTTTAAAATTGTAAAGATTTTTTAATTAGAGATCGTGTACTAAATACTTGAAGAATATTGTGTTTTTTAAAATAAAATGAAAATGTGTTTTTTAAATTAATTAAATTATTTGATGTTCTTTAAAAAATGTATTATTTACTTTGAAGCTTCTAGCTAGATTCACATAATTTTTTTTATATATTTTTAAAATGATTAGTATTTTTTGTATAATATAATAAGGTTTATGATATGGAATAAATAATTATTTTATTTTTTATAATTGTATCACTTTAATAACATTACTTAGATAATATTTCACTTAGAGGTAAATCATTAACTAAATTTTAAAATTACTTTATTATATAGATAAGTTATTTCGTCACATGTAGCTAAACTACGTTTTATATTGAATTTTAATTTTTACAATATAATGATAAATTATTCTTATATTGTTTTGTATGTCTGTGTTAATTTAGAATTAAGTGTTTAATAGTAGGATACGAGTGTGAGTTGTTGTTTTGTTACTCACAACTAATACTTAAATATACTATATTAATTTTTTTTAATATTGATATACTAAGTTGAAACTCCAATTTAATAACTAAGTTTACCTATTTTTTATAGTTGGGTAGACTAAATTGATTAACAGCTATTAAATTTGGATAGTAAATATTTTTTTTTGAATTTTAGGGACTAAATTTATTTTCAATTGATAATATTAGAGATTGAAATGTATTTTTCATAATTTCGAACCAAATTAATCAAATATTGTTAATTTTAATTTAATTTTTAACTACAAATAAATATTTATAAATTAACCTAAAGTAACAATATCTATAATAATCAATCGTGACAATTTATCGTGGCGAGAAATAGCTGAAAGTGACGAAAATAAATCAACTCTACTTTCTTTGAATCAATGACTTTTATTCTTTGAATCAACTTATTACGCTAAAGCACAATGTGCACACTTGAACCTTGACTGGAGTCTTGTATTTATCTGTTCTTGTAACACCGACACATTGCCAGCTGCAGTCTACATGGCATGCTTTTAAGTTCTACCGTCTCACGTTGCTTGTCTTTATTTTATTTTTTTGAGAAAAAAAATATATGCCTCAACAACACCATTAATTAAACATAAAAAAAAAATACATGATTTATGGATAATAATTAATTACTTCATGAACCTAGTGAAAAGCTGCATGGATTCCAGTGCAACTACTTTCGTGTAGGCAGACTACCTTTTAGTGGAGTTGGATATATGGATTGCGCGAACTAATTTGTGAGCTCACAGTTGTGGACCATAAAATTTGAAGTTCATATAAGTTACGAGTTTAATAGATTTACTCTCTTTTTATAGACTAAATGAATAAAATTAGCAAGCTTTAAAAATATTTGTTTATTTGCATAAATAAAAAATATATAATTATTTTACTTAAATTTAAAGATAATAACATATTTTGTAGTCTCTTTATATAAAAAATATAATTATGTATTAATTTATATTTAGAAAATTAATAAATTTTGTTATCTTTTTTTTAGGCTTAAATAAACTTTTCGTCCCTGCAAAATACGCGATTTTGGCTTTTAGTCCCTGCAAAAAAAAAATTGTTGAAAAATCCAAACTTTTTAAACAGTTGTCCATCCATCCCTGCTGTTAACTTGGTCTGTTAAGTGATGAGGTGGGTTAACGTTTTGTCACGTAAGCATGTGACATGGCATGATACGTGGCAGACTTTTCTAGTATTGCATGTGCGCATCACGTGCAGCTCATCTTCCCCAAATTAAAAACCCTAATATTCATCTTCCCCCAAATTCCGAACATAGCGCACAATGACGAAGGGAAAAAATGAGAGAAGGAGTGAGTGATGCTTTGCTGGGCAGTCACATGCGAAGGTCCTCAAAGAGTTCTGGTTCTGATTCGATGAATAGCGCATAAAGGATGTTGTGTGGTTGTGGTGATACTCCAATTCTGTACACCACAAAAAGAGGAGACAACGCAGGGAAAAATTTTTAGAGGTGCCCCAATTGGAAGGTAATGTGTTTTTTAGGGTTAAATATTCTTAGGGATTTGGTTAATAGTTAGAATAATGATAAATTGTTGCGATATTTGTTTTATGCGCAGAGAACTCCTAATTGTGGCCACTTTGTTTGGGTTGATGACTTAGTTGAAGAAAGTGAATCGAGATTTGAAACTTGGGTTAGGAACGAGGAATCCATGGGCCCTTTAAAAATGAAGAATATGAAGTTGAAGTTGAAGTTGAAGTTGAATGATGAGAGGAAGAGAGTGAAAATGTTATGTATTTTCAGTTTCATTGTTGTAGTAATTGCTTTGTTGTGTTGTTTAGTAACTATGATGAATTGTAACTGCTGTAGGAAGTGATAATAACGCTGATAATGAATTATTTAGAGGAGCAATTGTAATATTGAACAGAAATGCTATTTAAACCAAGCTAGTATCTGCTAGTATCTGATATAAATGAGTTATGAGATGGATTTGTTAATGTTGAAACAGCTAGTAGTGGGGAAAACAGGGAAAAAATTATGTACTTTTGTCCCTACAAATTCAAGTTATTTTCAAATATGTCCCTATAACTTTTATGAGTTTTGTTTTTTGTCCTTACAAAATGACAAATTTTGTCAATCTGTCCCTACAAAACATGAAAATTTTGACAATACATCCCCACAAAATTTGATATTTAAATTTGGAATCCATGTACAAATTCTTTGCAAGCCATTAGAATCAGAACATTTCACAACAACAATTTATATGAACCATACCCAGCATTGTTTTGATACAAATCAAAAAAGAAGGATTTCAAGTGTACATAATATTACATCCATTTGTTTGCCAAAAAAACCAACATCAAGTGTGTAACCAACAAAAAATACATCAAGTCTAAATCAGAATACATCAAAAAATGTCATTGGCTGTTCCCTAATTTAATTGATCCCTAAATTCAACTAGCTGAGGTTTGTATTGGAATTTCTTGTGGTCTTTCTACTACTTCATCAGATCCTTGCCCACCACCACCAATTGCTTCTTGTTGTTTGTTCCTCAGATTTGCCTAAAGAGTTTCACACATTAATACTCACCACACACAAAAAAAAATATAAATGGCTATATTTAGAATGATCAGAACATACTAACCATAACAACATTGTGCATCATCCTAGCAATTGGAATTTGTGTGGCTGAAGAAACCTTTTGTCTTTTTGGTCTAGATGCATGTTGTTCAGCATGGGTAACTTCACTTCCAGATTGTGTAGCTTGAGCAGATTTAGCAACTCTTTTCCCTTTCGCTTTACTAACCACCTTCTACAATGTATAAGAATGAAAATTAGTGATGATTCAGCATGGGTTAACTGATGATGAAGGTCATATAGTCACAAACCAATTTGGGCCTTAGAATCTGAGTTGCAGGTGGATGTTGCTGAATAGTTGATGGTTGCTGCTCCTCAATTGATGGTTGCTGCTACCTCAGTTGATGGTTGCTGCTGACCCTCATCAACAATTGGAGCATCATCCTCTTGACCCTCCACAGAATGTTGTTGTTTCTTCTGTTGAAATGATAAAAAAAAAACAAAACTTTGATAAGAGGAACAATTAACTAACTAGATAAAATAAAGAAAATCTAAAACACCATACCTTCTTTCTAGCATTTGGGTCGTATCCTGGAACAGCAGGATTCTTGCACGTCCTAGCATTATGCCCGAAAGTTTGACATCTTGTACATCTATATTTTTGGTTACTCATTCTAAGTTTAGTGGGGTCTTCCTCATCTACTTCCCTCCTCCTCAACTTTTTTGGTCTTTCTGGACCCCTCTTATGCATTGGGGGGAGGATTTCTTCAGCATCTACGTTAGGCCACGTGTTTTGCCCATTAATAAGGCTTATGTAATGACCATAACACTTCTCATACATACTCTTCCTATAGTAAGGATGGACATATTTTGTTGGGTCCTCTCCCTTAAATGTCATGGCTGCAATAGCATGTCTACAAGGGATGCCCACCAATTCCCAAAAATTGCAACTACGGGTTTGTTTTCTTAAATCCACTATGAATTTTTCACCAAATGTCATGTGGGTGACCTCAAGCAATAGTGGTCCACACCATGTTGAAACCCAATGGCTACTATGTAGTACCTCAAAATCCAACCTTTTTTTAGGCTTAGGCATAACATCTCCTAGATATTTACTACACTTTTCCCATATGTTTGCAATTCTTCCCATCAAGTAGGTTCTTATCCACTCACACATAGTAATGATTGGCTTATCTCTAGCTATAAGAATTGTTGCATTGAAAGCTCACTAAGGTTGTTCATTAACACATCACATTTAGGGTAATAAGAGAAAGCATGCTTACACCAACTTCTTCTAGGGATGACCACTAACCAATCATGTGCTGCCTCGTTGATTTCTTTCAACTCTGCCATCTTTGCCAAGAAGGCTGCTTCATATGTTGCCTTTGCTGCTCCCATCATTAAGTCCCTCATGAGGTTCCCCCACCAAACTTCTTCTTAAAGTTGTTGTAAAGATGCCTCAAGCAAAATCTATGCTCCACTCCTTCTCACGTGTCGTCTTTCCAGCAAAGCAACAACGATGGAGGTTGGCGATGGAGGATGGAGATGGAGCGTTAGGGTTTTGGTTTTCAATTTGGGAGTGAAGTTACTCTGTGACCCCTGTTTCCTAATGCCTTCGTGGACCCAAAATTATGCCATGTCACATGCTACGTGGCAAAACGTTAACCCACATCATCACTTAACAGACCAAGTTAACAGCAGGGATGGATGGACAAATGTTTTTAAAAGTTTGGATTTTGCAACAAAAATTTTTTTTGCAGGGACTAAAAGTCAAAACCGCGTATTTTGCAGGGACGAAAAGTTTATTTAAGCCTTTTTATTAATATAATTACATATATAAAAAACTGGATTTTGTTTAGAAAAAGTAAAAAACTAAAATAAAAAAAAAAAAGTTATGTGGATGTCCATATGCTACCCACAAATGCAGGATGGATATGAACTTAAAGGATATTGATCCATTTAAAATGCGACTTTAGGTGGACAACCCGTTTAACTCGCAAGTCTATGCGGGACGAGACGTCTGTGCAACCACCCCTACAAATGTGAGTTTGGATTAACTATTTTTTATTAGTATGTTTTTAGATTAATTTATTTTTAAAAAATATTTATTTATTTTTATTAATTTTGTGAGTAATATTTTAAAAAATAAATGATTATTCTTTTGAAAAAATATTTTCAAACATGCAATAAGCTTACGGCATTTAAAAAACATTGTCTTTTGCATTTAAAATATTTTTTATAAGACCCCATGTTGTTAAAAGATTTTAACATTTAAATTTTTTTAACAATATTCAAAAAATGTTACCAAATTATTGAAAGCATTTGTAATATTTTTTAAAAAACTTATATAAAATTCATATTACTAAATGTCAATTAGATTATAGTGTCATTATTTAATTCTTCTTAAAAAAATCGAGTTCAAACTCTAATGGATAGAAAATATTTCCATTAAAAAAGCTAGTTAGTATCACTATAATGTAAATGTTTTTATTTAGAATATGATTCATTACAAAACAATTGTGATTTATTGTCGTCTTTTTTTATATCTCTTAGATTAATAAGAGACTTTGTCTAAAGAAAACTTTTTGTTAGTATAGTCATTAAAATATTTATTAACAATATATAAATTAATAATATATATTAAATATTTTTGCTAACAAAATTATTAATTAATAATTATACAATTATCTGTTAATATAGATATTGTATACCTATATTAATAAATTAATTCCATTAAACAAAATTTATATAACCACAGACTAATCTAACATCAAAGACATTAATAATTAACAAACTTTTAAAAATGATTGTCTTCTACAAAGAATATATGTCTAGACTAAAAATTATTTATATTGGCCAATTTAAAAATTTTGGTGGTAAGGTTTGTAACGATGCTTATTAATAAGGAAATGTGATTTTGATTGTGCCGTTGCATTAACAATGGTCGTGAGACTCATATGACGCCCACAAATTAAAGAAATTAAAGTTCACATGTTAACTTAGTAGGGCCTCTTTCTTTATTTTTTTTATTTTTATTTTTATGTTAGTTTTTTTTATATAGGAAAGTATGATTAAACACGTATGTTTTTATATCCTTACTAACTAATTTACATGACTGGAACATATATATTAGGGCTTCTTTGTTTAGAGTATTTTTGTTTTAAATTTTGTTTTGATAAAAATTACTTTTCACACAAGTTAAAAATAATTATTTCTATTGAAAGAGTTTGACTTTTGTGCATTATTAATTTTAACTATTAATTAAAATTCGGTTTGTGTATTTTTTCACTTTTCATTTTATTAAAATAAAAATCAAACATACATTTAAGATTTTGCAACATTATTACAAACAAATTTTGATTTATGTATTTTTTACTTTTTATTTTTTTAAAAAAAAATTAAAACGAACATAATTTATCCGTGAAATACAACCACTTTATTCTGAATCAACATTGGTTGAAAAAAAAAGGGAGGAAAAAGTATACGAAATTTAATTTAGTGTTGTTTTTTATATATTAAAGTGCGTTACAGATGTTCGATGATCTTTTACTTAAAACAATACTTCTCGACCATTTGATGTTGTTAATTAAATTAAAATAATATATGCTCCAAATTATTGGACACCAATCGTTAAACGAAGTAATATTATAATTAATTAACTGATAACATTGAGTGAAATTTGTCCTTTGCACATCTCAAAAGCCCAATATTATTTATCGAGTTCGATCATTTACATTCATATATCCTGTTTAATAAGAAACTAGAAAATATTTTTGAACCTCTGGGCGTTAGAGATAGAAAGTAGAAAATATTTTTAAAAAATTGATAATTTTTAAAGATGAAACGAATGTCAATGATTGACAATTTGACATAAGTAATTAAAAATGTTTGGTTTCATCTGGAAACAAACATCTTTATTTATTTATTTATTTATTTTTGACGTCATTTCATTTAATATGGTGGTGATATGATGACTGGTTGGTGCGGTGGTGCCCCTGCCCTCTCCAGATCATTACTTGTCCTCTAGCTAGATCATATTTATATTTATAAGGTTAAAAACAAACAAACTCTCAAAATTTATGTAATTACTTTTAAATTATGTATTTTAATTTCGTATATTTTTAAATTATGTATTCAAATATGAAATTATATTTAGTAATAATTTTAACTATTACTAATTATAATAAAATTTGTTGTTGAATATAACTTTTATACGTAAGTATATATTTTTTAAAAAAATATACATACAATAAAATGCTTGATTTGAAAATAATATATAAATATACTAAAATTTAAGAGATATTTAATTGTATTTTACCTCTTATTTATATGGTGTCAAAGTGAACGGAATCAATTAGATTGAGATTTTGAATCATATGAGTGGCAATCTTAAAGAAATTTTACCTTCACTCCATTTAGGTTGAAATTACAAAACAATAACTCTTACAATTTGTTCACCAAAATGACCGAACGGTAGGTCAAGGATCTTAAATTAAAGGAAAATTATAAATGTACATATATTATTCATTATACATCTTAGTTTATAAAAAAAAAAAATTATTTCAATTGACATACACATCTTTGTTACTAATGAATTTTATGACATGAATAATCGACATGCTCAACTTAATTAAATAAAAGGTATGTCTGTTAGCCCCCTTAAGATATTCTTGAATTCATCCCTTGTTTGGATTAGGGTGTAAGGTGTATCATAAATAATAAATATATTTAACAATATTCTAAATTAAAATGGGGCCTGAGTTGCACACATAATTTTATTTTAGTTCGTTTTACTTTTATTTTAAGTATCAACAGTTATAATTTGTTTAAACATAAATTATGTTATGAATTAACTTGATTGGGTTAAACACAAATACAAAAGTGACAAGTCTAGATTAGAAGAAGTCCTTCGTCACTATTGACGAAGTTCCACAGCGGTGGAGCTTGTTCGTGCATAGACTCCAACATCCAAATTGATGACCAATTAGGGTTTGTATTAACAAAAAAGTAACGTACTTTACATGGTATGCATTCTATATATTTATAGCAAAATCTTTAGGGTTTGAAATGCATGTGCCTTAGGCTTTAAGAGGATAATGGGCATTAGCCCTCAATCCGGTCTAGTAATTAAATGTTTGTTTGGTAAAATGTTAGTGGTGTTGGAAATTGATTTTGAAGTATTAAAATTGATTTAGATAGTTAGTTTGTTGTTTGGTTTTGAGTTTGGAAAAAACCAAAATTGATTTTTGGTTATCAAAATTAATTTTGGCAAAAGTAAAGTAAATCTTATTTTCACGTTGGGTTGAAAATTTTACTCTGTTTTCTTACTACAAACTTGTTTACTAAAGACAGTGATACCCCGCTTATATCGTTCTACAACAAATTTTAATTACATTTAATAGACGAAATAATTTCAATTGAAAATCAAATCCACACTAACACACATATTTAGATATTCTACTTTTAATTACTTCTAAAAAAAAAAAGATATTCTACTTTTAAGAATTGGTGAAGTTACTCCAGTAAATCGACGTTGGATCGGGCAACTCGGATATAAGTTAATTGAAATTTCATAAAATATGGAGTATTTTTCTTTTTCTTTTTTTTTTACTTTTTAAATATAAGATCTCTAATTAATATAATCAGACAACTCAATCGGATGATTACAGTTATCAATTCTTGACTTGAAACAAATCCGATTGGGTTGCATGACTTGATGTGTTAAATCAAGCCCGTAATGACTAATTAATGAGATCTTCTAATTTTAAATAACTTATTTAAAAGTAATAAATTTTGCATGATTAATCAATATATTATTGTGCACTTCTTATGTGCATGCATGGGTAGAATTTTAAAGCAAGTTATCTAAATTTTGCAAAATTGCTCACATTTTTTAGTGAGTGATACTTTTTGTGAGTTTCATTTATATACAAAGTTTTAAATTTTTTAAAATAGATAAAACTTAGTAAAGTGTCTAAAGTTACTTTTTTTTAGCAGCATCTGTTAATTTTTCATATAAAATAAATAATATATAATAAACTTTAACATTAAACAATAGGTTTTTTTTTTCCTTTTGAAATATCAAACACAGACCAATACTCTGAAATTAATGAAAATTTGGGAAGCATCCAAGTCACTGTAATTCGAGAATAATTTACAAGAAAAATAAAAAGAATATATATATATAATTAGCCAGGAGCTAGAATCATAAGGAAAATTAAAATCAGAGAGAAAGTAGTGTATTATTTCTTGTGGTGTGGTCCAAAGAAGATGCAAAAGTAAGGAAAACAAGCAAATTTGAAAGGGCTGAAGTACTAATTTAGTTTAGTAGTTTATGTTAAGTCTCTCACTTGAAGAAAGATTTATATTACTTTTCTAATCAATAATATTTGGTGTACATCACTAACAAACTGTGTACATTTTGTATATTTATTTAGATGTGATTTTTTTTTCTTTCAAATGAGTACTTATTTCGTTAATTATTACGTAATCATTTAATTATATATTTTAAAACTTTTAATCACATATGTACAATATAACAATACTACGTACGTAATGCTTTAATTAAATTATATATTGATTTAATTACGTAGTTTGAGATGTGCACCAAACATTATTTTTTAAAATCATCACATGTTATTTATTTTAATTTCTATTATTAGTTTACAGACGATTAAGATTTTGGATCAAATTAAACTTTTATGAAAATCACGTGAACTAATGGAACTTCCTTTTTAAAGAAAACACAAGAATTTATTTGAATCATTTTAAAATTTTATAGATTAATATAAATTATAATTAACAGTAGTGTTATTTATAAACTAACGTTTGAGACTAAAATAAATAATTAATTTCAATTTTTGGGACTAATGTAAACCTCCATTTATAAAATCAGTAACTAATATAAATTATCCTCACAAACTCGAGAATAAATGTGTTTCTTTCTTCTTTTTTTTTTTTTGCATAAATAAGTATTTTTCTCCATTAGAAAGTAAATTAAATACTTTTAGAAAATAAAAAGAGAAATAAATACTCTCTCCTTTTTTTTATTTAATTGCCCATTTGAGGCTAATTACACACATTAAAGAACACAATAATTATTCTTATTTTTATTAAAATATTTTTTGAATTCTTTAAATTATCTTTTATTTTTTTATTTTATTGGATAAATAATAAAGCAACAATTACTTTCCAAATAAAATATAAAGATGAAATTAATAAAAATATAATTAATATTTCTTTTAAAATATAAGTATAGATAATTAAATATAAATAAATACTCTCTTTGTTTCTGTATGTAAGACCCTTTAAAAAAAATTGTTTGTCCCTTTTCATAAGACATTCTTTGAAACGTTATAGTACAAATTTAAGTATTTCTTACTAAATTACTCTTATTTACTACTTAATCACTTTTGAGTAGTTCAAAGTCAATAAATATAATAGAAGAATAAAAGAGAACTTTCTCTTATGATAATTGTATAAGATTAATTAAGTGAAAGGACAATAAAATAATTATAAAATAATTGAAAGATAGCTTTGAAAATAATTTTAAATGTTAAACAAATTAAATAATTTTATATAAATTAACTAACTTTCATAATTTTTATGTCTTATTATAAAAGGTCTTATATATATAGAAAATGGAGGGAGCATTTATTTTATGGATAGACACTTAAGAAAAGGATAGAGGGAATACTCTCTTAATTTTCGTGTGACTCAAATTCAGAATCAGAAAGTATATATCGCTTTAATCATGGTTCATGAATTGGGGTTTCCCCTATCTTTATCGTATTCCACTTCTTTATCATTCTTATTTATTTATTTGTTTTGTAATGTTATCATTATTATTTATTTAATTAATATAATCACTATCCGTAATGACGCACTAACTATGGCCTATCTTGCGGCGTAATTTATTATAATTAGATCTTTGTGGTCCTCACCTTTTGAGTTTTTTCAAGCTCTATAAAAAAAAAAAATTAAATTCTTTTTATTTGTCTTTTATTAAGATTTCATATACAATTTTAGCTTGGGTTGACCAGTGAGAAGCAAATAAAAAATATTGATGTAAATCGTACTATTATGTAAAAGATTTGCATTAGTATTGTACTATTGTCCATTCAATTTAGAGTTTTATATAAATGTCATTTTAAGCAAGTGAAAAATATTAAATATCGTTTTAAATCCATTGAATGAAATATCAACGCAAAAATCAAATAATCATTAAAAAATACATGCCAATTATAGTACCAAATCAATTTTTTTTTGTTAGTAGTAGTAGTTTTATAAGAGAATATTGGATCTTTCACGGCACAGATATTCTTGTCTGCTTTACACAAACATTACATTATTGAGTTATATTTGCATTCAATTAAACATATGGGATAATAATCAATAGTATCATAGTGATTAATAATGATTATTTATATTCTTAGGTAGAGAGTTCAAAAAAATAAAAATAAAAAAAATTCAGGGATTAACTAAGAAATTTAGTTACAGCATATTTTCTATAACTAATTTATAGTTAAATTGTTATTGATTAGTTAATGACTGAAATTTTTTAGTTCATTTATAGTTAAACAAGTTTTAACTAGAAATTAATTACTAATTTTTAAATTTAGCTATATAAATTAACTATGAAATATTATCTTAGCTGTAACAACAGCAGATGAGTCAAAGTCCCAGTCTTTCCCCAACAATGGTTCTTCCATTGAACCTCCATCGCCATCTATCGCAAGACCCAACTTGCAAATATTTGATCAAGTCACTTAATGTTCCTGTCCTTCTTTGCTATTTTTTTTTGTTATCTTATCTTTTCTTTTTTGTCACTTGGTCCTCCTCTTCTCTGTTTCTATTATTTCAGTTATCTTCCGTTTTCTGTTTTTCTGCCTCCTCTGTATATAAAGAGGCTTTATCTGTCTTTTGTAATTTGTAAGTTTTTGTAATAATAATAAAAACTTTTTCCTTTCCCTTCTCTGTTTCGTTCTCTTCTTTCTCTGTTCTTCTCTCTTTTCTGTTACCTTCTTCCTATAGGTTTTAAACCTTGTTAAGCTGATTAGTTACCTAGATTTAACTGAAAAAAATTGTGTAATTAATTAGTAGCTAATTTGTAATTAATATGATTTGCTACTAGTAAATAGTGATTAACTATGGAGTTTTTCAAAGTAAATTTATAAAACTTTTGTAGTGGGAGTCACACTCTCAAGAGATATTTGACCTTTACTATATTTAAGTCAAAATTATGAGAACAATTATTTTTACAATTTTTATTGCAAAAAACATGAAGTACCAAATAATTTTGAAAGAAAAGAAAAATATGTATACATACAAAAGAGAGGGTTTGACTATCCATGTATATATGGGTTAAATTAAATATAGAAATTTTGATTGACAAATATAATTAATAAATTAGATTTATGATTTTATGTAATAAATGTTTACTATTTTAACAAAAAAAAATTAATTTTTTTTATATATGTATTAATATAAGAGAATGCTATTGTTTGCAATGAGAACATTTTGAAATTACTTTGAATTTTAATTGCTTTGCTTCAACTTTGGCTTTGAACATTTTGAAATTACCACGAATAAAGTTAGTTCATATGCTTGTTAAATTCTTCATTCGAGTCTCTAGCCACAAAACCCATTAACAAGCTTTTTTTGTGGGTCTTAATTTTTTATTGATCTAGATACTTTGCTTTACATTTTTTTTCTTATTAGTTTAAAATTATAATATTAAATTTTTTTGTCATGTACTAAGTCTTTAAGACTTAGGAGATTAAAAATCTAATATTCAAATTTTGACATTGAAAAATTAGTTTAGAATCTATGTGAATAACCTCTTTAATCAAAGTTTTTCTTATACACGGAATAAAAAAGTAAACCTCCATTAACGTGTTTAAGAGAATTAATTATTAACACTAATATCTTTATTACACTAATAATAAGTTATTATGTGTATGCCTGTATATAAAGCTACAAAGCACAAATACAATACGAGTATTAGATATAATATATTTTAAATACGGAGCAATATGTTTACACATAGAAAATATAGATACCGACACGTTTAATATATACATATATAAATCTTTAAAAAAATATAATAATTAATATAGTTCTGAATTCTTAAATTTAAATAAACTATAAAATATATAAATTACAAAACATTTATTATTGGCTAAAAACGAGAATCGTATCAATTATGTCTTTTCCTTAACCATCATTCGTAAATATGACAGTTGATTTAGTTTCAATTTATTTCTTTCTAAATAAAAATTTGTGTCTTTCTTCTACGTTTTTTCTTTCAAAATTTAATTTTTTTATATAATTGAATTTTTTTTTAATATCGGTTCATAATGTTTTAATTTTGTCAAGTTTTGTTTTGATAGTTTCTTATTTAAAGCATCCAAAGTCCAAACAAATGAAATAATCCGTTTTTTTTTTTCTTTCAATATCATAAATACTTATTAGGTACTTGACAAAGGTATATCAAGAATCTAATGCAAAAAAATGCGTGTTTGGTAGTCACAGACTCTGAAGTGTATAATTAGAAAAATGCTTAATTCTTTTACTAAATTTTCTTATAAATTTTTTTACATGCCGCCTATATTTTAAAAAGTAAAAATTTAATAAAATTATAAGGTATTTGTTAAAATTAAGTAGATAAAAGAATTTGTCTCGTATCCACTTATCTATTTATTTTCTTAAAGAACAAAAAATAATTTTGGTGGAAAAGTATGGGACCCACACCGTGGTGAGTTTGGCACCTACTTTGAGCAATGAAGATGAACAGTAATTTTGGCATGGTGGCTTTGTTGTGGATAGTGCATTACCGACGCTCGCTATCCTTTTAAGAAAGAAAGAGAGAGAAAAAGAAAGAAAGAACATTGTGGGATTAATTAAATTCAATTAAATTAAGAACAGGAGCAGCAACATATCAAATTATCAATTCATATAGATAGATAGAGAGAGAGACACAACAGAACAGAACAGAGCATTTTCAAGTGTTGACAGAGAATAATGGTGAAGTTCGTGTGGATTGAGACACAGAAATGAAAGATCTATCTAATTTCAGAAAAGTACTGTTACCCTTATGTAGGAGAACCACCAACCACCACCACCACGCTAGACTCACCCCTTCAAACTTCTAAATCTGTGAGTTTCTATTTTCTTGCATTTCACTCTTAATTTAATTAATTTCTTCAGTTGCTTCAATTTCGTTGTTGGGTTTCTTATTTCTTGCTATTTTTGTTTGTTTTTTTTGGTCCCCTTTTCTTTTTGACTATTTTTTGGTTGGTTTTGCTGGTTATGGCTAAGTGGTTTCGTTTCCTCTTTCTTTCTCTGTCTCTTCTCTTGTTTTTTCGACTAGAGTACTGCTACTGTTTCAGGGAGAAGATTAGTCACTGTTTTCTGCGATGAATAAAAAGAATTAAACAAATATTTGCGTTCTAACTTGTGTGGTGGAAGTGATTTTGGCCATTTTGAGATCTGGGTGGAGCTGATTTGGAGAGACAAAGGCAATGAGAGAATTGGGTATTCAATCCTTTTATTTTTACTGAAGACAAAATTGTTAATTTGTTGCAGAGAGCTTGAATACAGAAAATTGGTTAGTAGGGTGGATTTCTTGATGTTAGTTTGTATCTTTTGGGACAAGAGATTTAAGATCTATGGGAATATTTTGATTTAAGGTTGCTTTTGTTAGAATGCCCAATTAAGGGGTTGCTTTTAGATCTAACAAAAAATGAAGTTGCTTTTACTTTGCATGACTGAGACTAATCCACATATCAGAAGTTCTTCTAACACATGGACCTTTATCATATGGCGTTGGCACTTGCAATTTTATTTTTCTTTTTGAGAGGGGGATGGGGAGGAGACTGAGTGTGTTTTTGGTTCACAGCTGGTTTAAATCACTATAAGCAAAGAAATTGTTGCATCCGTCATGGTTAGAATTTGTGTTTGAACCGTTTATATGTTATTGGAACACGAGTCATGTTGTTCTTTCTCTATTTCTCTGGCTATGTTGATAGGCGGAATCAATGAGACTAATCTTCAACACCCACCCCCCTCTAAAAATGTATTCTGACACCACATTAGATATCAGGCTAGTTCGGTTCAAGGAAGGTCGGATTCCTGTAGGCGGCAATCTCGTGACTTGAACTTGAGAACTCTTAGGGTCTGTTTGGTTTAATTAACATTTCCCGTTTTCATTCTGTTTACTGAAATTTTACAAAGGAAAAATTGGAAATGCTAAGAACTGAAGAAAATTTCTGTTTTAAATAATGAGAAGTAACTTATATTGATAATTTCATATGACTTGATGGTATTTTATTGTCTTTAACCACTTGTTAACAAACAGTTTATGCTTTACCATATTGATTGTTGACTTCATCCTCCAAAAGTGCTGAAGAAGTGCATTTGAATCTGGATTAACCTACTGATTGTTTTCAATTTCTTTTCAGATTAGATATGGGGACTCTGGCGCTTGAAACCGAGGATGTGAGTTCAGATATATACCTTTCTCTCGGCCTCAAAGATGTGGATAAAGGAGTAGGAGTTCCACGGGTTTTATCGCTTCTCTCTTCACTTCTCGAGAGATCAGTTCAGAGAAATGAAACATTGTTGGAAGCAAAGCATATAAAAGATGTTGTTACAGTATTTCACGGTTTAAGAGTGCCTAACCTGAGTGTTCGTAAGTACATCGATCGTATTTTCAAGTACTCGCGTTGCAGCCCATCCTGCTTCGTCGTGGCACACATATATGTCGATAGATTTCTTCAACATACTGAAGTCAAATTGACTTCACTTAATGTACACCGGCTTCTTATTACAAGCATTATGCTAGCAGCAAAGTTCATGGATGACGCGTAAGTATCTGTTTGCTCTGTTATTTTTTTGTATAATGGATCTTATGGTTGATATTTTGTTGAAGCAATGAACTTAGCTAGCTATTTGGTTTTGCAGATTCTTCAACAATGCATACTATGCAAGAGTTGGAGGAGTAAGCACATGTGAACTAAACAGGTTAGAGATGAGTTTTCTGTTTGGAATAGATTTTAGACTTCAAGTTAGTGTAGAGACTTTTGGAAGATACTGTTGGCAATTGGAAAAAGAATCTTCAGACGCACTCCAAATTGAAAGACCAATGCAAGCTTGTAGAATCAAAGAAAGTTGGTCAAACAAAGATGATCCTACTTGTGCTTCCACAATTGCAAGACGAAATTGCGCAAGCACCACAATGTGAGTGTGTGTGGATTCACTTCAGATCAAGGCAAACGTGAATCAGAAACACGAAAGCTATTCATAGTTGTGTTGGAACATATCTACGTTTATCTCATCTAAGTATGAAACGTGAAAGTGAACTCACACAATGTATTATTATTACTCTTCCCCAATTCAAGGGGACAAAATGAAATTTCATGTATGCAGAAGAAAAAGTTGATTGCTATATACGTGTCATTTGTGATTCAACCATTTTTTTATGGACACTGTTGTTATGTTGGTTATGCTTCCTTTTCTCTGTAATTTTTCTTTTTCTTTTTATTTTTGATCTTGATTGTAATTGCAGCAGGCTTGTAATCAGATAGAGATTGTGATGAAATTTTATCCTTACAATACGTTTGAGTATACTCTGGAAACTGTGATGGCTATGGACTTCGCTGTATGATATGTATCACTTGTCTGAGGTGGAAGACATTGATACCACTCTTATTAAATTTGTGAATCATGTATGTGAGCAAGGAAAGCATAAATTCTAACAAAGAGGATTAGTTAGAAAAGAGACAATGAATCAAAACTATATCATGCTAATAGATTGTTCCACTTATCATCCTTTTTCCCCCTCTCAAGTGTGATTTTTATTACACTAGTAATACAATAGTCTTGCGTCCTTAGCAGAAAAACAGATCACAAAATTGAACTCTTTGGGAAGATTATTGGAACTACCAGGATTCCTGAAAAAAAACTAGACCATGTTATACAGCTCCTATAAATAAACCTTTGACTGGAAAAATATTACCGTCTATAATGATCATATCAACTCCAATCAGATTAGTAGAATGCTTAACGAAAAACCCCAATAACAGGATTCTAAATCGAATAAATTTCCTTATTTGATAGTCTTACCAACATCAGGTTGCTTTGGCCTAAATCTAATCATACTTATCCATCTTAATTCTTAACAAACACCAGCTCTAATTTTAATGAACATAACATAACACTATAACAAAGATATACAATATTATATGTACTTACAAAAAAACCCCACGGCACAGTACTTGTATACAGGAATAGAATTACATCAGACCAAATAGTTACATGGTAATAACTAATAGCTAATAACAGGAGCATCCATGGCTTCAAACCCTTTTTGTTTCGCGAACCTCAAATCTCAAAAGCTTTTTTCCTTGTCAGAACATTCACCTCACCACTTTTCTCTTCGACATTGTCATTCATAATCACAATAGTCGTGATTATTTATCAACCCGTGAGGGTGGCTGTCAGCTACTGGAGGTCTCCAGCATGATTTTCAATTTCAAGTTTCAGAGTTCTGCTTTCAAAGGCAAATATTTGATTTCGACATCACCGAGGAGGCCTCTCGAGTGCAGTCCAACCAAACTTACCTTTTCTGAAATCTGCCAGGACGCGAAATGCTGCTTGATGCACATCCCCATTGAACACCTGAAGTGCAAGTTTCTCTACGAATCTGCAATTCAGTAGATGCATGATATCAAATTCAGCAGAAACTACTTAGATATGAACAAACATGCTTCTCTGGCCTCCAAGTGTAAGAAGCATCAATCAAATGCAACAAAAGATTAAAATAAATGAATAAATGAAGGGCATACATTTTCCCACACTGACCATCTGCATCAATCTTGTATCGTTTACAAAGAGCATCCCCACCTGCATTGAATCAAGATCGCAAGTTAAAATCTTGAAAAAGAGTGGTAGGGGGATCAAATAATGTAATGTTGATCCCAGCCTTGATTAGTTTATTAAATTTTAGAATGCATCGGAAAAGCATAAAGCACGATGGCAAATGCCAGCGATACTTTGCTTCCATTAATATCCTCAACATCATAACAGAGAAACTTGTACATTCTTTGAGATCTAGAAAGAATGATCTTTTTTCTTAACCTAAATAGTTTTCCACATAGGCTGCATGTCATGAAACATACCTACTGCGGGAAGCTTCGTGAGCATCTGCACCAGAATTGCAGCAACATCAGCGACATCATAAGACCTCTCTCCAATATCATCACATATGGCGAGTTTTATAGCAGCTGACTGATCACTGATTCGCATTGGGAGTATCCCAGGAGAATCCAGCAGTTCAAGATCTTTCCCAAATCGAATCCACCTTTCACATTATGTAACAAATATGATAAATTATGTATTCACAACTGTTTCTTGTTTGAGCTCAGACTTTTTGTCAGAACAAATTGATTGTGATATACTTTTGCAGGAAACTGCTTTTCACACCATTTGCACCTAAATAGAATATGCCACCATCAAACTTTTTCTTTGTTGAGAGGAAAGAAAACAAAAGAAGCTATATTTTTCAACATCTTGGATACAAATCTTTTTAACCAAATTCAGGTTCGCGATCATGATTGTGGCAGGAGGCAGCCGAAGTTTTTAAGAGAAGGATATTAAAGATTAAGTCACCACCACTAATTCAGCACTGCCATTAGTGTCAAGTAACAAGTTAAACAAAATTATGATAAACTCAAATAAAAACTGTCACCTTTCTAAATGATTCCAATTTCCTCATGAAAAATATATTATTTAGGGAAATAAAATGAATAGCGTACCTCAATTCTCTTGTCACTCCTGGTCTAGGAGCTGCTGGGCACATTCTTCGTTTTAACAAACGGTTGATCAAAGAAGATTTTCCAACATTTGGATATCCAACTATTCCAGCTCGAACCTATTCAGTAGGAACATATATTCGTTAAATAACAATATTGGTAATATTTTGAGAAGCATTACATGTCAACAAGCTAGTATGGTATGGGGTTTGAAGACCAACCCACAAACCAGTATAAAAAGAAAGAAAAAAAAATTGAAAAAAATACCTCGTCATTTTAAAAGTAGAAAAAAAAGTATGTTTTTTTTTTATCGGCCAAACACACATACCCACACTACACTACTCCTAGATCTACTCCTAATTATACCCCACCGGGGATTGAACCCCACACCTTCAGCTCAATGAGCTTCTCCTTATGCCACTTGAGCTACAAGCTCTTGCAAAAAAAAAAAAAAAAAAGTAAGATGTAATTTTGGGCTCGCTTAAGTACCATTTGGGCTAGTCCACAGATCACTTTATAATGCCGCAATGCGAATACGTGTTTGTTAAATACAGATCTGTTTAAATGGGGACCTATACGGATTGATCCACCTAACCTCGGAATTATCAACGGACTAGTGCCAACCAAGCAGGTATGGTCTGCATTAACAGCTCTTCAGGAGAGACAGAGTTGCAAAACATGCTTTCATATAATTTGGAATGGAAGAGTAGTCCTTTTAAGCCACAAAAGAGAGAAAGAGTTGTAAAAACTATTATTTATACAGTTATTTCTTTCTCAAGTAAAAGATGTGTTTCCTTTTTCTTGAAGATGGAAGAGTAGCATGGGAGATGAACAAAAGAGAAACAAATTTGTTTGCAATTGCTAGGAGCAACTCACCGGACGAGGAAGTAGTCCTTTGGCTCTACGTTTAACATTTACATTAGCAGCTAATTCCTTTGCTAACCGTCCTAGCTTCATTGTGCCCTGTACTTACAAGTTACAACATAGGATCAGACATCCTGTACATGAACCTAAGGACATGGATAACTAGCAGAAAAAAATCTAGTTTGGATACCATTCCGAGCTGTCCATTGGAGAAGACAACTTTTGTGCCTTGCCTAGCAAAATAAGCTGCCCAAGCATTGCGGTCAGCAGTTGATATCATGTCTTCTCTATTTAAAACCAAAATTCTCTTTCTATTACCTAGCCATTGATCCATCTACAAAAGCAAACATAACAGTGAGATGAAGAATTAGGATGAATTGTTCTAGTACTTAAGGCCTAAATATTGTATTTGGGTGTAAGGCTTCACATATACATTGTGATTTGTGCCATGTCAAGAAGCACTATGTAATACTCATAAAGTTTTTTTTATCTTCACCACAAAAAAATATTCATAAATCAAAGAAGACACAAAAATTGACTGTTAAAACTTTATGAAGAAAATTACCAATCACATAAAGAAGCCAAGAGCAATAACAGAGTATTGCAAGAAACAAGTATGGATTTCTTCAACCAAACCCAGGAGGGAAAAAATGCAATCAGCTAAGGCTTTGAATAATAGGAAGAGGAGCGAGCAGGAAAAACCAAAAAAGTTTAACCAAATGTCAATTAATTTAAGACGGCAAGAGGTACAGAAGATAAAAGTAAAACACAAGACACCATTCTTGTTAACTCTAATTGGTAAAGGGTCACACGAAAGGGTGTATTACGCAAAACTAAATAACGGAAGTTGTGGCTTGAAAAAGCTTGATGTTTCAGCTGAATGTTGAGATTTTGACTGAGACATATCTCGTTCATTGCTAATCAGTTATGATATATTAATTAGGTGTGATTTGTAGGTAATGCGATGTGACGAAACAGATTCCGTTGAGTTCAATTGGGTACTATCATCTCTTATGCAATTCAATCAATAGAACATCATACAATTCCACCTCACCCCCCTCCCCCCTTCCAAAAAAAACAACTTCATCCCCTTCCACCAATCCAAACAAAGTTAATACTAATTACAGAAGAAAAATTGATTAAACAGAAGACTTGCCTGCGGATGACTTGTGGACAAAGGAATTCGTCCATCCCGGACCTCAATCACAACATCCATCAACTTGAGCTGCTCCTTCAATTCCTTTTCTGCTTTTGCAATGTGACCAGGAAACCACTGCCAATATCCAAAAGGATGAATAAGCACCACAAGTTTCACAATGTTGCAACACAAACACAAGGCAGATAAGTAAGCACAATTAGATACCTGCACGGGGCGTAACACCTTTGTCCAGTGATAAAGATCAGTGTCAAGATCAGCCCAAAAATCAGGCTCTCCTTGGCAGCCATCAAAGGTGTTTGTGCTGGAATTGGCATACCCATTTTCATGGCCTTTCACACCAACTATCTGCAACATTCTCATCAAAACAATATCCAACGTTAATTAATAATAATGACTAAATTCTTGTTGTGGGTATATATATTAAAGTCCAGAACTTCCCCAATATTCAAATAAGACGGAAACTTGAATTCCTGAAACAACAAATAACAATTCCATAACATGGAATTTCTTGAAGTGGAACAACCTAGAGAGAGCTTCTACGAATTAAAATGAAAATATATTCCAAAATGATTATAAAAAAAATGAGGTGAAAAGGGGAAAAGGGTTACCTGAATGGTGGGAGATTGAGAAGAGAGGGTAGGTGTGGCAGCGAGAGCTGAAGGGGAGAATCTGGTTCGGATTGGAACGAAGTGTGGAGAAGGATTTGAAAGAGAGTTTGGAATCCACAATCCTGATAATTGAACATTCATCACGATGCTGATTGCTGCTACTACTCTCTCTTCTTCTTCTGCTGCTGATTTGTTCCTAGTTCCTACAACTACATTGGCCACAACATTCGCATTCACTTTGGGATAATTCTGATTTCTGAGGAAAACTTCTCTCAAAATATATAACTACTTTTTTTTAATGTTCAAAATATACTATTTTCTATTACAAAAAAAATATACTATTTTCTCTTATTCAATATTCAATATATTTATAAGTCTTTTAACGAAGACATTAATATATTTTTTATCAACAAAATAAAATATATTAATATTAATATAAATATTAAACAAAAAGAAAGTGTTCAAATTAGACCTATGTTAAATTTTTGAGGTCAGCGTTAGTCACGCAAAGTGAACGAGATTAGTCGTATCCTATAGATAGGAAAACCCGTAGTTATAAAAAAAAAATTATTTAAAAATTGTTGGCAAATCTCTTGTTGGGAGTGAAAATATTGTTTCATTAATAATTTTTTTGACATGTTATAATAAAGGATGACAAATTTTTAAGATGTGTATACTTTTTAAGTAATTAAGGTAAAAATTAAAAAAATAGAAACTATATTAAAAAATATTTTAATATTATTTTATTTAAATATTTCTTTATAAAGAATAATAATAAGAAACTAGAGGGATCCTAAATTCCTAATTAACTCCAACTACATAAAAAGGTTGAAATAATACTTAGGTTCATTTTTACGTGAATGAGGTGCAAATGGAAAATTCGTGCTCCTACAATAACCAAAGATGACAATGCCTCATGGCTCTACCAAAACAAGCAACCCAACTAGGTTTAGCACATTTGGATTATAGTAAGGATATCATAAGCCACATTCTGAAATGTGTAAAATGAGTTTTAATTACAATCAACGTGTTTGGCAAATAACAAGATTTCAAATGGTAATTTAAATAAAAGTAGAATCTGATTATCAAAAGGGAAAAAAAAGTAGAACCTATTTTTCTATTAGGTCAAATCATGATTTGCAAATTAAAAACTAATCTCAAGTTTTTCATTCATGTTTCTGTCATTTTAAACAAGGGATCCTGCAAGTCTTGAACATCTTTGAACGAATCTCTAGTGAGGAAGGATCAAATAAGGATAAAAAGAAAAAAAGAAAAAAAGAATAGAAAAACAAACAGGAAGACACAAGGAAGAGTCCTTTTGTTTATAATTTAGTGGAAGCACTTTTAGAGAGAATAATAATTTCTTTCGTTAAATCTGCATTGAAATCTAAAATCACAATCAAAATTATTTTTTCAACTGTTTCCACTTAAAAGCAAACAGGCCCGAAGAAGGTTAAGAATAGCAGGGGTTGAATACCTTCTGAAATCACATTGATCATGATAGATTTTCTGAATATCCATTCATTGATGAATTCGGGAAATTTACAACTAGAAATACATACCTTTTAACAAACATGAGTCACACTTTTTGATAGTTAATAGATAATAAATTTACAAGCAACAAAATTGATTTCATGTCTCAGACTACAGCATAATATTACCAACGGAATACATTTTACAAACCAAATCAAGCACCGATAAAGACCAAAATCAATGGTGCAATGCAAAATAAGTCTAAAGTATCTTGCTATTAAACCAAATCTATAAAATTATACAATTTTTTATGAGAAATGACAATCTTAATATCAATATGCATAATAAACAATTCTAAAGCCTTATAACTCATGTTACAACAAAATTACTCTTTGCCAACCGCATAATCTTGCTAACAGAGAATGATATGCAGTTCTATTTCTAAGTAAAACATTTTACAGCTTTTGTACATTTTCAGCCTTCCTCATAACTTGGTTAAAATCTAGTTATTCTCACTGGTCAGCTGGACAAGGCTTGGTAAGTAAAGTTAAGAAAAGTCTGCGAATGTCCGGTACAATGCGTCGGGCCAGACGACGATACCTGCATATTCAAAAGATAGGGCTTAAAATATAATTGGAGGCTGCATACCCAACCCATCCCCCCAGAAAATCACAGTAAACTACTATTCAAGAAATAGAGAACGTGACACACCATGGTTTGGATCTCAGTTTATCAAAATTCTCCAACACAAAGAGTATGCACGCATTTCTTAACGACATAGCATTGCAAGCCTCTGACATTTCGTATATTGATGAAACATTTTCCGGAGAAATATCCTGCAAGAATAATTTGATTAGAAACAGGATCAAATTAAACCATAAAAGTTAAATTTTAGAATGAAAAAATAAGATAAAATAAAAGCAGCCATAAACATTATTTTTGTTTTACCTGAGAAAGGGCATATTCACAAAGACGCTTAAGACCATCCAGAAGATACTGATCTGCAGCTCTGAGAAGGTCAAGAGCAATATCCAATTTGACATCTACAGTCCCAGTGTACATATATCTAGGAATGTAAATAGAAAATAAGTTTTTATAATGATTTTATTGAAAACATAAAAATACTAGCAGAGTGGACAGTAGAAATTGAACCTCATCATCGATACAAAGACGTCCCATTTAATATTTGGAATCTCTATATCTTTGGCTTCCTTTTCCTGCATCAAATTATGCACATTTATGCGTAAGTTTAAAGATACCAACTAACAAAGTGATTATGAGTCTTCCACAATTTTTACAATGTCTGTGGAGCAAGATAGCAAGTACCATCTATGCATCAGTCTAAAGATACCAACTGACTGGCCACAAATCAGGTCAAGTTTCTATTTGAAATTTGAATATTTACAGAAGATAAAGGTACTATATACCAACTGCTAATGTACTATATACAATAATTGTTGAGAAAGAAAGGAGAAATAATTTTGATTGGGAGAACATGTCAAATGATAAAAAAAAAAAATAGGACTTAAAAACGAAGATGCATGACTTTAGTAAAGCTTACCTTATAACCGCCATCAAACATTGCACAAAATATTTCAGAAGAAAGTAAACAAACTCTGTGAGCATAACAACTTCTCCCTGGAGAAAGGGAAAACACAGTAAATTAGTATGTATATACAACGAACGCATACAAACAAATTAATAGAGAAAACTAGTGACAGAAAAATTCAGCAGCAGTTACTGCACCTTCAACTAAGAATGTGACATCAGAAAGTTTAGGATTGTTTACATATTGCTCACCCAAATACACCTGCAGCAAATACAAACAGCAGTAAATATTATCATGAGGAAAAATTATAAAAAACAGCCTGGTCTATTTTTTTCTTATGATCAAAAGAATGCATGTAGAAGTATTAGATGTACTAAAATGTACAAAGTAAAAAAAAAAAAAAACCGAAAAGAGACCAGCCCAGTAAGAACGACGACGACCCCTAATAATCTCATAATACATCACATACACCAGCAAATTTATGCACAAAAGAAAACTGGGATCCAAGAAGACCTCCAATAATAGGAACATTATACAGCAATTTGGTGAAGAATTCTGCCAAGAGTTGAGCTTAGATTCAGCAGGCAGAAGCAATGACTTTTCAAGGCAAGGGAAAATTTATGTGGCAACAAAATAGTGACTAAACTCTAACACCAGCAAACTAGGTTAAGCTAATGGCAAAACCGAGAAGTAGAGTCAATGAGTACTGCATTGAAGTAACAGCATCAAACCATGCATAAACCAGGAAGGTACATTGGAAATGCAAAGTTCGTGAAAGTATGCTAATCCTGGCAGTTTTGGTCGAAAATGGGAGGAAAATACTCCAATTATCACACATCTCACTTAAGTGTAGTAGTTGTAAATCAAACCAGGCTATCCATCTCTGAACTCCTCAGTAATTTCAAGTACAGTGTACAGCAGAAGATTATGAAATTCTGCTCACAAAGGATAGGTCCTTAATAAATCAAAACAATCTCTGATCTGGTTTTCTATTTTCACCCCCTTACCAATATTTGCAATTCAATTTCAAAGACAATGAGAAACATACTAAGTTGGTAGTTCTATTAAAATAAAGCAGAAGTGCTTCAATAAATAAGGCGGAAAGTAAAAACAAAAAAACAAAACAAAACAAAACAAAAAACAAAAATAAGAATGTGATGAACCAATGACACATAAATAGTGAAATACCTGAGGAGTTGATGATAGAGGAGCAGCGTCAAAAGGCACAGATGTGGCTTTGGTAGCCAACTTGTGAAGCGCCATTGAGGCATCGGCTTTCTGCTTTAGGATTGGAGATTCAAAAAGATCCAACGGCAATTCTAACCCTGAAGATTAGTAGCATTTTGTTAAGCAGATCACATCCAATCAAAGGAATATAATATAACAGAATTCCAAAACACACGTTGACCATATGAAAAGCACAAGCTTAAAACCATGTTTTTAGTCTTGGCTAATTTATGAATGTTTTGATTGGTTTACTTTACTTTTTTCACGTAATTTTAGTGTCACACTGAGTTGGGGTCTCCCCTTATGCATATATTCACTTTTTGCATTTTGAGAACATACAGAATAAAGGCTTCAATAAAAGATCCTGTGTTTTAACAATATTGATCGAAACATTCTTATGTACTGTGAATGAGAAATGACAAGAGTTACTGACTACAAATCAAAGTTCATTACCATTATTGTCAACAAAAATAGTTTTACGATCATTAGGGGAGCAAAGATGAGCAACAGCAATAGCTATGTGTCGTTGTAATCCTTTTTTTGCATAGCACAATAGGAATAAAAGGTGTTTCAGTACCTGCAAGGAGGAATTGGTACGAGAAAAAGAAATTAAAAAAGGTTTAAATAGATTATAAGTCTTATGTATGACTAATAACATGTAGATCGCCCGACATGGAAATTGATAATTTGCAAGAAAACTCACTCGCCCATGCATCTTCTCCTCTAATTTTTTTAATGTATCTGACACACATTCTCTAGTAGGCTGCAAGCCAAACGAAAAACACAGGTTAGCCATACCAATAAACTTGAAGAGTAATTCTAAAAAACCTGTAAAATACCTAATAAAGAGGATCAACAATTCTATTACTTATACTGTGTAGAAGAGTAAATGAACATACTTGAACTTCGAAATGTCCATCCCTCAGTTTTTGAAAACCACCAGCTTTAATAATATCTGTAATAATTTCCTATCATACAAAGCTGTTAAATCAGCGGGAGCTTTTCACTGTGCTTAACAATGGAAAAAGGGCAACATATAATATTGACTAAGTAATTAACAATAAAAATAACTTCACCTCATTATCAGCAAGACAATAGAGAACAAAAACTGCGTTGTGTTGGACGGACCCATTGTTTGAATCAAGAAGATTGAGCAGAGGCTTTATACCTCCATTATAAGCAATGCCAACTTGATTGTTCGGGTCCTAATATTTGAATCATATATGCAAAAGGTTTTGAAATAAATGGAACAAGAAAAAATTAGCACATAAATAATTTCAGAAATAAGGCAGCACAATTACAGCACTATTTGTTACCATTGATATATAAATTAAGCAAAAGGCTGTCTGATAAGAGTTAGGTTTGAAAAGCAATTCCCTCATACAAGCAGAAATTTACTCAATGTAGCATTAAATAAATATTTAGCTATTTAGGTAGGAAATGCTTACCACAGACATTACATTCAACATGGATCATATCTAAGGTTGCCTTTGATGGGAAACGACACAAGAGGGAGAGGATCTCAACACAATCTCAACCAGCGGTTTAACGTGGATCGGCACCACAAGGCCTACGTCCACGAACACACTACGAAATATTTTATTACTCAACTTGCAACTTTTTATCAGAGAAAATTGCAAACCCTCTCTTACATTTTAACTTAAAATTTTTTAATAAAAAAATTGCAAACCCTCTCAATTGACAATTTTTGCACGAAAAAATTGTAAACCCTCTCATGACTATGGTGAGAATACACAAACTGTTTCTCCCTATTTATAAGAGTATTCCACCCCTCTCTTCTCTATTCTACTCAATGTGAGACTTTGACAAGCACCCACTACTCCTTTTTCATTCTTCAATGTGGGACTTACTTCTCCCTCCCACCTTCAATCTACTCAATATTGAGACTTTGGATTAACACCCTTCAGTGTTGCCTATATTAGAAACACGTGTATCTAAAGAATGACTGAATATGTTAATTATTGAGTGGAGTGTAAGGTACACGGTGCCCTACTAAGAACTTCTCAATTGTATCATAACAAATTATCAATTAATGGATGATCTTTGATCAGACTTATCAGTTGTTATGATAATCAAAACTTCACTCTACATTCATAACTTTATATTCTCTATGCATGGTTGCTACAAAATGTGTCGCTAATCATAATCACCTGTGCCAACCTCCCAAGTGCAAAAGCTGACACTTTCCTGAGTTCGATATTTGGTGAGTCAAGCATTGAAACTAATGGTTTAATGGCCCCTCTCTGGGCAATGGGGACCTGCATAGACACCACAATTAATAGATGTAAATAAGAGAATTTCATAAGTAACAGTCTTATTATATAATGCAAGTTTGTAACATTCAACTTGATCCACCTTGCAATCTGAGTCGGATGCAGCAAATTGACCAAGTAAAAGAGCTGCTTCTCTCTGGCTTTCGGAACAGCTAGAACTATCATTAAAACCATGAAGTTGCAAAGATAAATTAAGGGGAAAAAAAAGACACTTAATTACAATAACGGAAGTAATAACGTACTTCAAGTGTGTGCACCTATAATGTTTGGTGATTTCTTAATTTAAAAACAAAACCCTAGTGGATTGTTACCTAAGTAGCGAAATGACAGGTTGTAAAGCCCCTGCTAAAAGAACATCGTTCTTAATATTTGGCGATGAGTGAACCAGATTTCCAATCACACCGACCTACGAAACGTGCAAATTTAGCTAGTGCTAGAAGCATAAAACTCTACAAATTAAAAAATGAGAGATCACATATGCTTATGTCAATGTCTTACCGCCTCGAGATGCATCGTAGGATCTTCTGAGTGAAGCATTACAACTAGTGTGGGTAAAACATTACATTCAACAATCTGCAATTTTTTATTCATGTAAACAACTATAACAAAAATAAATTCTTAAACAAGTTTACGTGCAAAGTCAACTACCTGATTTTTATTTTCATCATTTTGAAATGCAAGAGATCGCAATGCCCTTGCAACTGCCCTCTGTACCTTAGCATCATTGAATTCAAGCAACGCAACAAGAGGAGGGATACCACCTTCCATTCTGAACATACCATAGATAAGGGTAAACTACAAACAAATTTGTACATTATATTATGTTTAAGGTAAGGAAAATTAGAAAATACCTGACAAGGTTCTTAATTCTCATATTTCCATGGGAAAGGTAGTTTATTGCATCAGCTACTCTTTTAAAGAGACCAGCAAGTGATTGATTAATGCTATTTGTCTCGTGCCTCTTTAACAAATCAACGAGATAAGGCAAAGCTCCAGCATCAACAATTAATTGCTGATGCTCTGGCTGTTTGGAGATGAAAATAAGTATAAATAAAATCAGAATTAGTTAAGATAGTTTGTGTGCACAAGAATATGAAATTAGAGAAATTATGCATGGATCCGAAGAAACATATGTATCTATCTGCCTTATAACCATGGCTAGCATGTGCAAAAAAGATTCAATAGTTTTATGAACATATATACACAATATGATTGGCATAATTAATCTATAATTTCTTATATGCCCGCATTCTTAGCGATGACATTGACATAGAAACCTTAAACGTTCTATGCTCACTCAACATAAACAACATAGGAAGATAAGTGACCAAATCATTCATTCCCCCAAGTATTCAATAATGAGCTATTGAAAACTGAACTTATTGATCAGCAAGTCATTCTAGAAAGGTCCTCTTGGTCTTCTAATTATCTATTATCAAAACCTATGTTTCATGCAATGTAAGATACCAAGAAAGAGGAGAAAGTAGAAGTTAATTACTTTAATAGCAAGAAACACAATAAGTGATGCACATCCTTTCTCCACATTAAAATGGTAAGGCTCGGTGTTAGCATCATCTTCTACATTGGCCGGCGGCTCTAGAAGCCTCACTAGAGCAGGAACCCCGCCGCAATTCACAATAGTATCTGCACCTCCCTCTGCAACAGAGACGCACAGAACAAAATATGTTAAAGATCAGTAACAAGTGAGTGATTCAACCATGTAACAAGAAGCCGGCAAAAGAGCGAAACAAAACCTAGTGATTCAATTTCGGCAGGAAACAGTACCGATTAGGGCGAGATCAATGAGGGCAAGGAGGGAAGTTGTAGCGACTCGGGGATCTGATTGAGACGGAGAGATATAGGAATTGAGGATGTTCAAGTGTCGAAGAACTTTGGAATCGAGGACAAGCACCTTGGTATCTTGTTGGTCCTCGTTCAAGTCGTTGTCTTCAAGCTTCCTCTTCGAACTTCGTGCATCAATGGAGCTTGACTGAAGGTAAGAGTGAAACAGAGGTGTTGAGAGCAAAGTGAGATGTGCATTCTTGCGCCATACAGAGGATGTTCCCGCCTTGTTTTGGCAGTTGCAGGGTGATGCTAACTCTATGTTACGAATAACTCATTAATTAATAATTTTCTTACAAAATCGATTAATAGATTAAAAGTTGATCATATCTACAAAGTTTTATGTCGATCCGAAATATACTAAGAACTTTTAATCTATTGATCCGTTTTGTACAAAAATTATTAATTAATGAGTTTTTCGTGGTGTAAGAGTTAGTGTCAACTTACACCAATGTCATGTAAGACCAGCACAATTGGTAAGAACATGTGTGTGGGTGTGTAGTACAGGAATAGAGGAGGAATGAGCTCCCCCGAGCGCATATCCGCCGCTCGGCCGACCAAAACCACCACTAATCATTTTAGTGAAATGATAAGGGTGACAATACACACTAAGTGCTTGCCCAACCAAATTTTAAATCTAAAATAAATTTTTATGATGGAGTCTTTTTAAAATTATGAATAATAAGGTTTGTTTAGTAATATTAGCTTTAGCTTATAACGGCTAATTATTTATAGTTGTATACATGTATTTAGAGTATGTTTGGATATAATTATTTCCAAACATACGTTGGACAGTTGTATTTTGTACTTAAAAAAATTTTTGATTATTCTTTTAATCAAGGAAAAAACTTTTTGTCCTCCGGCTAAAATTTGGAAATTATATTTAAAACTTTCGAAATTGTTTTTCGCAGCTTAAAATTATCTTAAAAATCACTTCTGACAGCAAATATATGAAAACAAAAATCGATTCTGTCTCACACAATAGATTCTTTTTCACATCCACAAATAATCACAGCCAATCCAAACAAACCCTTAGTAAAATTAGTTATAAACTAGCTTATATTTGTTAGATAACTTAAAATGACATATAATAATCACAAGTAATAAATGATTGGAAAATGTTAAATAGTTCCTTAAGGGCACTTGTTAAGAATACAAAAGTAGAAATATTTCATTGGGATTGATAGTATTTATTGTTTCGAAAGTTAAAATCCTATTTAAATGTTATCAATCTGATAAAATAAAAATAATTATTGAAAACTAACTTTTCATATACTCTAAGATGACAACCCCCTCCTTACTACATGTTCCAGCACCCTAAGCCCCAAACTTTTCATAAACTTTTCACGTGGAACCCAAACTCACACATGAAAAAATTTCTAATAGAAATTATGATTTTATTCTATTTTAATTTTGAAAAAGTAGTTTTATAGCAAAAAACATTTATGCATAAATGAAGCTATTTCTTGTCGTTTTATATTTTTTCTACAAGAAAACGTTTTATCAAAAAATAAAATCTAAGAAAATCCAACGCCGCACCATATACAGAAGAAAATCCAAGGAAAAAAAAAGAATAATAATGTTCATATTTAGATATATAGAGAGAGACGCACCTCATCGGTGGCTAACGACGCCATAGCGGAGCTTTGAGCAAGTCGCGACAATGGAGCTTTGACCAATGAGCGATGGCGCGATGACATATCGACAAGGAGGCAAACAAAGAAAGAAAGTTAAGAGAAGAATGGAAGATGGAAGAATTGGAAGAAGGCGCAGAGAAGAGATGAAGAAGAGTGACGGCGCAAAAGTGAAATTGTTAGGGTTTCAATTCTCACTACTCATAAAGGCTTTTAGGTCTAAAGTATGGGCTTAATCAACCTTAATCTTGGGCCGGCCCACACACACCAAAACAAACGTATAAGTAGTGTTTGACATGCAAAATAATAATAATAAAATAATAATAATAATAGAATAAAATTTTAGAAGATATTTTGTTGTTCTGATTTGATACTTCTGTGCAAGGGAGCAAAACAAGGCTTTATATGGAATAAGAATAATTGTTTATGTACAACTCTTATTTGTGTACAACTTGTATAACTGATTAAACGTAAATGAATATTTGGTTAAATCATTACACAGTTTGGTTAAATTATTATTTAATAATTTAATCTCATATTCTTTGATTTTTAACCATAAAAATATATATGAAAAATATCTCAAACGTAATACTAACATTAAAATTAATTAAAATATATACTAATTTAACCCTATATTATTTCTTGTTTAATCCATTGTACTAAGTTATAAAGTTGTGCACATATGATTGTTGATGGAATGAACAGGACACTTTGGTTAGGAAAAAAAAGCCAAAGCTAACAAAACAAATCATATAATCTTTTAATGAAAATACCATCATACTAAGTAAATCATATTCTATCTACAAAACATTATATGTATCACATATTTCATACAATTTTTTTCGTTTGACCAAAAATAATTTTTTTAAACTTGTTACGTTGTTAACGTTTTAGCGCAAACTAAAACGTAACTCATAATAATATAGAAGAAAACAAGAGATTTATTGTCCTCAGAGAGCTCGTTACCCTAAACCTTGTTTCTCCTTACTCATACTCAAAGTAGGTCTCTTATCAACCATGCGACCAACTTGTTGGATGCCTTCGAAAACAATTGACCCATGCATAAAAGTATCTTGCCTTGATTCCTAGATGACAAAACCTAAACTAATAACTAACTAAAATAATCCCTTGAGTAAATTAATTATTAAAAAGCATTAAGAGTAGAGATTATGCGATCATCACCTAAAACATATTTCTATGAGTTAAAACGATGAATTTCAATTCCCTTCTACAATCCTATGTCTATTTTTCCAAATAACACGCAAGACATTAAATCATGCAAACATTGGTCAGATATAAGCAAGCATTAAGTGAAGAAGAAAAGAAACCAATTAAGAAAGAGAAACAAAAGAGTTATCACATAAAGAAAGTAGTAGAGTAAGGGTTACATCGAATCCCTAATCCAAGAGAAGAACGTAGCCACTCACGGTAGCTAAATCAAACTCAAAGGGTGAAAACAAAACAAAGGTAAACTCCCAAGAAACTCTCAACAAACCAAGTGTCAAAGTAAACATAAGATATCTGACCTAATATTGATTACATGGTTAACAGAGAGAAAAATCTAATCTAAATAAATATTCTAATCAGCTAATGATAATTTATTTAAATACACCAAAAAGATAAAATAAAAGTCCTAATTAAATCTAATATGATAAGCTCTTAAATTTTCTCCATGCTCAATAAAATCTTGGTCAGCACGAAGCCCAGAGGATAAGATCATAAACTTGCTCAACACGAAACCCTCGCTTGTCTGGTAAGATCTGTGGTTTTTGCCTCTTAAGCACCAGTTCTGGGCGCTTTCTTCCCTTTTTGTTTGCTTTTCTCCAATCCTTCTTGCATCCAAAGCTTCTACCAAGTTTAATACGTGTAATTAGCAACAAATCAATATAAAAACACTAAAAATCTATAAATTCACTTAAGAACTTGCAATTATTAGAGCTGGAGTATTTTTCCATTAAAATCAACTTAAAACACATTAATAACTGCATAATTTAAAGCATAAAAACAAGTATAATTTGCACTTATCATACATATTAATAAATAAATAAATATATATATATATATTTATTTAACATAAAATATAGTTAATTAGTAATTGTAATTTCTTTGAAAGTTAATATCTGATTAGTTTAAATAATCTTAAAAAATTAATATAAATAATAATGTCTAGTCGTAGGATCATAATATCTCCATCCCTTTTGCTGGTTGTCATACCCGACGAATATACACCGCTTTCTTCTCAAACTTGCTACGCTCCTACTTTGGCACGGATACGTAACAAACACATCTAAATACTCGAAAGTAAGCCACTAAAGGCTTAGTGCCCCACATATTTTCATAAGGTGAAACAAATCCAAGTTTTGCTTGTAATAACTTGTTGATAATGCAAGCAACTGCGTTCATACACTCCGCCTAGAATTGTGGTGGAACATTTTTAGCCTGCATGCTGCAACATGCGCACACATGTTTCAACCCAATGCCAATTCTTTCTCTCTTTAACTCTAATTTGCTGTGGAGTATTCGGGCATGTCAAATGTCTCCTTATGCCGCATTTATGTAGATATTGATTGAATTTCTTCGATGTATATTCTCCACATAAAAAAGCATAATTTTAATTTTATTTATTATATTTTAAAATTTTTAACCTATCTCCACATTAAAAAAAAAAGATATATTTTTATAAGAAAAATAAATAAAAAGAGGTTGTTGGTCCCCAAGAGTACCAACTCTAATGCCCTAATAAATGAGACAACTATAATTAATATAAAAGAGAAAATACAACAATTTTGATGCTTAAAACCTATAATAACTAGATTCAAACTCGCACGTTGCGCGGTTGAGCATTAACAAATTCTTTTACATATTATCAAATTTAATTGATAAATTATATGAATAATAAATGATTATATTTTAAATTATGTAAAATTATGTATAAAGTGGAATTGTAATTTAATTTTAAGGGTTAAATATATTTTTAGTCCTTAAACTTTTGCGAAAATCTACTTTTAGTTCCCAAACTTTAAAACATCGATTTTTAGTCTCTGAACTTTGAAAAAAATCGTTTGTAGTCCTCCATATATTATTTAGTGACGTGACAATCTGATCTGCTGACACATGGATTGATGAAAGGTCCTCAGTTTGTCACGTCACCAAAAAATGTATGAAGGAACTGAGTGAACTTTTTAAAAGTTCAAGGCAAAAAATCGTCGTTTTAAAGTTTGGGGACTAAAAGCAGATATTCGCTAAAGTTTAGGGACCAAAAACATATTTAACCCTAATTTTAATTAGTGCATTTTAAATATGTTATACAAAAGGAAATTTATTATAACATATATGTTTACACCTAGCAAGATGGTATGGTTGCTGGGAAGCGTAACTTTAAGTTGCGACACAATTAAAACTATTATGGGTACACATTCGCAAAATGCTTTACAAAATACAATACTATCATTTTTTGTTGACATGGTCTTTAAACTTTTTTTGGTCGGCCAAACACACACCCCCACACTACACTACTCCTAAAATCTACTCCTAATTCTACCTCACCGGGGATTGAACCCCCTCCTTCAGCTCAAAGAGCTCCTTCTTAGGCCACTTGAGCTACAAGCTCTTGGCACTTGGTCTTTAAACTCCGTATCAATATTTACTCATTATTCGAGGATAATGTGTAATTTAATTTTACCTTTTTAAAAAGTATTAAGATTGATTAAGGATTCAACTTTAGAATGCATTTTTGTTGGTTCTTTGAATATTTTGTTGTTTTGGACGGATGTCTAGTCCGACAATATAATGATATGAATGTTAGAATAAACTCAAAAGAAAATGACAAAGCACTCATGCACAACTATAAATAATTTAAAAGCAACAAACAAAAATACAATCTAAAGTTGAATATTTTTTTGTTTGTTGCATTGATTGTTTTTTCGTTGTGAATATATGTTTAGTTGTTATTGACTTTTTATTTAGAGGGTATTGTGTAATTTGACTTTGCATTTTTTTCCTCATTTCTATCTTTCTTAGAATTTTCACTTTTTAAAAGTCAATTGCAATTTGACTTATCATTTGAGGATAGTGTGTAATTTTATTTTACATTTTAAAAAATATTGTGATTGATTAAAGATTCATTGCATTTTAATTGACTCTTTATTTAAAGGACACGGTGTAAAAAATTACATTTTTCCCTCCTTATTTTAATCTTTCTTAAAACTTTAATTTTAAAAAATCAATTGCAATTAAAAAGTCAAAATTAAAAATTGAAAATTTAATTTGCATCATATACTATTATAAATATAATAATTTATATTACATTAAAATTAATTGATAAGTTGATTAGTAATTGAACAATGAGCCACCAAATATAAGTATCCTATGTTAATTGTGGTAAAACTAAGTATTAAAAAATGCTGAGGTAACATTCTCCTAACATTAGACTTCTCTTTTAATAAATATATAGATATATAAATATAGATAAATAGATATAAATATATAGATATTACACTTTGACAACTCTAATAATTTTCTCATACACACATACACTTGCTATTTTAATTAGTTAGATTAGCTTACCTCTCATGTTCTTATCTTGTCATGTGACCATTACAAGGCCTTATTTAAACCCTTATGTAATCTATTTTACGGAAGTTAATGAATTATTGAGTTTCCTTCTACTTGGTTGCTTACGCTGATAACGTAACAACTGCCAACATACCTTGAGATCGTATCGTTGTTCAATTTATCAAAGCTGGTGAGGGAATAATGGATTCAAATAAGGTTTACCCAAATCATGTTTTTAAATTATATCCTCAATTATGTCTCACCAATAAAATATCGTCACGTCATTAAAAATATTTCCTTTAATTTTAATCTCTAATTTTCTAATAGAATTTTTTAATAACGTGACGATATTTTATTGGTGGGACATAATTTGGAAACACCTGATTTAAATCCGAAAATAATATAGGGAAATTCACAACAATAATAATTGAAACTTAACAAACCAATGGTTCAATGCAAAATAAGTCTAAAGTATCTTGCTATTAAGCCAAAACTATAAAATTATGCAATTTTGTATGAGAAATGACAATCTTAATCTTAATATCAATATGCATAATAAACAATTCTAAAGCCTTATAACTCATGTTACAACAAAATTACTCTTTGCCAACCGCATCATCTTGCTAACAGAGAATGATATGCAGTTCTATTTCTAAGTAAAACATTTACAGCTTTTGTACATTTTCAGCTTTCCTCATAACTTGGTTAAAATCTAGGAATTCTCACTAGTCAGCTGGACAAGGCTTGGTAAGTAAAGTTGAGAAAAATCTGCGAATGTCCGGTACAATGCGACGGGCCAGACGACAATACCTGCACATTCAAAAGATAGAGCTTAAAGTATAATTGGAGGCTGCAGATCCAACCCATCCCACCAGAAAATCACAGTAAACTACTATTCAAGAAATAGAGAATGTGACACACCATGGTTTGGATCTCAGTTTATCAAACTTCTCCAACACAAAGAGTATGCACGCATTTCTTAACGACATAGCATTGTAAGCCTCTGACATTTCGTACATTGATGAAACATTTTCCAGAGAAATATCCTGCAAGAATAATTTGATCAGAAAATGGATCAAATTAAACCATAAAAGTTAAATTTTAGAATAAATAAATAAGATAAAACAAAAGCAGCCGTAAACATTATTTTTGTTTTACCTGAGAAAGGACATATTCACAAAGACGCTTAAGACCATCCAGAAGATACTGATCTGCAGCTCTGAGAAGGTCAAGAGCAATATCCGAATCGACATCTACTGTCCCAGTGTAAATATATCTAGGATTGTAAACAGAAAATAAGTTTTTATAATGATTTTAATGAAAACATAAAGCTACTAGCAGAGTGGACAGTAGAAATTGGACCTCATCATCGATACAAAGACGTCCCATTTAATATTTGGAATCTCTATATCTTTGGCTTCCTTTTCCTGCAAAAAATATGGACATTTATACGTAAGTTTAAAGATAACAACTAACAAAGAGACTGAGTCTTCCACAGTTTTTACAATGTCTGTGGAGCAAGATAGCAAGTACCATCTACGCATAAGTTTAAAGGTACCAACGAACTGGCCACAAATCAGGTCAAGTTTCTATTTGAAATTTGAATATTTACAGAAGATAAAGGTAGCTACAGCTAATGTACTAAATACAATAATTGTTGAGAAAGAAAGGAGAAATAATTTTGATTGGGAGAACATGTCAAATGATAAAAAGAAAATAGGACTTAAAAACGAAGATGCATGACTTTAGTAAAGCTTACCTTATAACCGCCATCAAACATTGCACGAAATATATCAGAAGAAAGTAAACAAACTCTGTGAGCATAAAAACTTCTTCCTGGAGAAAGGGAAAACACAGTAAATTAGTATGTATATACAAGAATGCATACAAACAAATTAATAGAGAAAATTAGTGACAGAAAAATTCAGCAGCAGTTTCTGCACCTTCAACTAAGAATGTGACATCAGAAAGTTTAGGATTGTTTACATATTGCTCACCCAAATACACCTGCAGCAAATAAAAATAGCAGTAAAAATTATCATGAGGAAAAACTATAAAAAACAGCCTGGCCTCTTTTTTTCTTATAATCAAAAGAATGCATGTAATATGAGTCATACATGAACCAGGAAAGTACATTGGAAATGCAGAGTTTGTAACAGTATGCTAATCTTAGCAGTTTTGGCCAAAAATGAACGGTGCTCCGATTATTACACATCTCACTAAGTGTAGCAATTGTAAATCAAACCAGGCTATCCATCTCTGAACTCCTCATTAATTTCAAGTACAGTGTATAGCAGAAGATTATGAAATTATGCTCGCAAAGGATAGGTGCCTAATAAATCAAAACAATCTCTGATCTGATTTTCTATTTTCATCACCTTAACAAATAGACAGCAAAATATTTGCAATTCAATTTCTAAGACAATGAGCAACATACTAAGTTGAATAGTGCTATTAAAATATAGTAGAAGTGCTTCCATAAACAAGGAGGAAAGTAAAACAAAAAAACCAAAACAAGAATATGATGAACCAATGACACATAAATAGTGAAATACCTTTGTAGTTGGTGATGGAGGAGCGGCGTCAAAAGACACAGATGTGGCTTTGGTAGCCAACTTGTGAAGCGCCATTGAGGCATCGGCTTTCTGCTTTAGGATTGGAGATTGAAAAAGATCCAACAGCAATTCTAATCCTGAAGTTAGTAGCATTTTGTTAAGCAGATCACATCCAATCAAAGGAATATAACAGAATTCCACAACAACACACGTTGACCATATGAAAAGCACAAGTTTAAGACCAAGTTTTTAGTCTTGGCTAATTTATGAATGTTTTGATTGGTTTACTTTAATCATTTCCCGTAATTTTAGTGTCACACTGAGTTGGGGTCTCCCCTTATGCATATATTCACTGTTTGCATTTTGAGAACAGACAGAATAAAGGTTTCAATAAAAGATCCCGTGTTTTAACAATATTGATCAAAACATTCTTATGTACTGTGAGTGAGAAATGACAAGAGTGTACTACAGAGTAGAGTTCATTACCATTATTGTCAACAAATATAGTTTTACGATCATTAGGGGAGCAAAGATGAGCAACAGCAATAACTATGCGTCGTTGTAACCCTTTTTTGGCAAAGCGCAAAAGGTATAACAGGTGTTTCAGTACCTGCAAGGAGGAATTGGTACGAGAAAAAGAAATTAAAAAAGGTTTAAATAGATTAGAAGTCTTATGTATGACTAACAACATGTAGATCACGACATGGAAATTGATAATTTGCAAGAAAACTCACTCGTCCATGCATATTCTCCTCTAATCTTTTTAATGTCTTTGACACACACTCTCTAGTAGGCTGCAAGCCAATCGAAAAACACAAGTTAGTCTTATCAATAAACTATGAAGAGTAATTCTTAAAAACCTGTAAAATACCTTATAAAGAGGATCAACAATTCTATTACTTATATTGTGTAGAAGAGTAAATGAACATACTTGAACTTTGAAATGTCCATCCCTCAGTTTTTGAAAACCACCAGCTTTAATAATATCTGTAATATTTTCCTATCATACAAAGCTGTTAAATCAGCGGGAGCTTTTCACTGTGCTTAACAATGGAAAAAGGGCAACATATAATATTGACTAAGTAATTAACAAGGAAAATAACTTCACCTCATTATCAGCAAGACAATAGAGAACAAAAACTGCGTTGTGTTGGATGGACCCATTGTTTGAATCAAGAAGATTGAGCAGAGGCTCTATACCTCCATTATGAGCAATGCCTACTTGATTGTCCGGGTCCTAATATATGAATCATATGTGCAAAAGGTTATGAAATGAATGGTATAAGCAAAAATTAGCGCATAAATAATTTCAGAAATAAGGCAGCAAAATTAAGCATTTTTTGTTACCATTGATATATAAATTAAGCAAAAGGCTGTCTGATAACTGATAAGAGTTAGGTTTGAAAAGCAATTAATGGATAATCCTTGATCTGACTTATCAGTTGTTGTTATGATAATCAAATCTTCACTCTACATTCATAATTTTATATTCTCTATGCGTGCTTGCTACAAAATGTGTCGCTAACCATAATCACCTGTGCCAACCTCCCAAGTGCAAAAGCTGACATTTCCTTGAGTTGGATATCTGGTGAGTCAAGCATTGCAACTAATGGTTGAATAGCCCCTCTCTGGGCAATGTGGACCTGCATAGACACCACAATTAATAGATGTAAATAAGGGAAATTTATAAGTAACAGTCTTATTATATATTGCAAGTTTGTATCATACAACTTGATCCACCTTGATATCTGAGTCGGATGCAGCGAATTGACCAAGTAAAAGAGCTGCTTCTCTCTGGCTTTCGGAACAGCTAGAACTATCATTAAAACCATGAAGTTGCAAAGATAAATTAAGGGGAAAAAAAAGACACTTAATTACAACAACGGAAGTAATAACGTACTTCAAGTGTGTGCACCTATAATGTTTGGTGATTTCTTAATTTAAAAACAAAACCCTAGTGCATTGTTACCTAAGTAGCGAAATGACAGGTTGTAAAGCCCCTGCTAAAAGAACATCGTTCTTAATATTTGGCGATGAGTGAACCAGATTTCCAATCACACCGACCTACGAAACGTGCAAATTTAGCTAGTGCTAGAAGCATAAAACTCTACAAAGAACAAATTAAAAAATGAGAGATCACATATGCTTATGTCAATGTCTTACCGCCTCGTAATGCATCGTAGGATCTTCTGAGTGAAGCATTAGAACTAGTGTGGGTAAAGCATTACATTCAACAATCTGCAATTTTTTATTCATGTAAACAACTATAACAAAAATAAATTCTTAAACAAGTTTACGTGCAAAGTCAACTACCTGATTTTTATTTTCATCATTTTGAAATGCAAGAGTTCGCAATGCCCTTGCAACTGCCGTCTGTACCTTAGCATCATTGAATTCAAGCAACTCAACAAGAGGAGGGATACAATCTTCCATTCTGAACATACCATAGATAAGGGTAAATACAAACAAATTCGTACGTTATATATGTTTAAGGTAAGTAAAATTAGAAAATACCTGGCAAGGTTCTTAATTCTGATATTTTCATGGGCAAGGCTGGTTATTGCATCAGCTACTCTTCTAAGTAGACTAGCAAGTGATTGAGTAATGCTATTTGTCTCGTGTCTCTTTAACAAATCAACGAGATAAGGCAAAGCTCCAGCATCAACAATTAATTGCTGATGCTCTGGCTGTTTGGAGATGAAAATAAGTATAAATAAAATCAGAATTAGTTAAGATAGTTTGTGTGCACAAGAATATGAAATTAGAGAAATTATGCATGGATCCGAAGAAACATATGTATCTATCTGCCTTAAAACCATGGCTAGCATGTGCAAAAAAGATTCAATAGTTTTATGAACATATATACACAATATGATTGGCATAATTAATCTATAATTTCTTATATGCCCGCATTCTTAGCGATGACATTGACATAGAAACCTTAAATGTTGTATGCTCACTCAACGTTAACAACGTAGGAAGATAAGTGACCAAATCATTCATTCCCCCAAGTATTCAATAATCAGCTATTGAAAACTAAACTTATTGATCAACAAGTCATTCAAGAAAACATTGTTGCTACAATTGTAAGTCCCAGTTTTAGCATTGACAAGAATAATTTCCAAAGTCACCCATTTCGTCAGAAATATACAGGCTCCTTTTCATCGCCAGAGACACAAAAACAAAAAGGATTTACACTAGAATACCTAATTGTTAGAAATAATAGTTTCTGTCACATACATGAATGCCCATTTGAGTGTACTCTAATGTAACAATTGTAAGTCAATCCTATAAGCACCCCATGAATATTTAAAGTCTATAATTCAATCCGCTATTCAAACTGATGTACATCATCAACTGTAACAATATAGTATATTCCTACATGCAATTTGCCATGTAACTAAAAATGCTTATAAACAAGCATTGCATTATCCGATTTTCATTCATTTTTACACAATACAGATTAAGATAAATTCCGAAATTCTGACATCAATTGTACACATATTTTAGAAAAAACTCTTACAAATAGACAATACTTCCCTATTCACTGTAAGTTTCAATCCGGTTCAGCGTGTACACAATTTAGAATCAACAAACTACAGGGTAACCTGTGAGCCTAACCAAACCATTTAGGATTTTAAAATACATAGTTAAGTTTTCAATTCTAGACTATCGATCATGATTTCTTATGAAAGAATTTTATTATATTCCAACTTATAATAAGAACGACATGTTAGAAAGGTACTCTTGGTCTTTTGATTATCTATTATCTAAACCTATGTTTCATGCAATGTAAGATACCAAGAAAGAGGAGAAAGTAGAAGTTAATTACTTTATCAGCAAGAAGCCCGAGAACTAATGCACATCCTTTCTCCACGTCAAAATGGTAAGGCTCGGTGTTAGCATCATCTTCTACCTCAACCGGCGGCTCTAGAAGCCTCACTAGAGCAGGAACCGCACCGCAATTCACAATAGTCTCTGCACCTTCCTCTGTAACAGAGACGCACGGAACAATAGATGTTAAAGATCAGTAACAAGTGAGTGATTCAACCATGTAACAAGAAACCGGCGAAAGTGTGAAACAAAACCTAGTGATTCAATTCGTCCTACCACTTCAACCAATATAAAAATAGAGATTTCGGCAGCAGTACCGGTTTGGGCGAGATCAGCGAGGGCAAGGATGGCACTCTTAGCGGCTCGGCGATTTGATAAAGACGGAGAGAAATAGGAATTGAGGATGTTCACGTGTGGAAGAATCTCGGTGGAGATATCTTCGGAATCGGAATCAACGACAAACACCTTGCGATTTCGTAGGCCCTCGTTCAAGTCATCGTCTTCAAGCTTCCTCTTCAAACTTCGTGCATCCATGGAGTTTGGCTAAAGGTAAGAGTGAAACAGAGGTGTTTAGAGCAAAGTGAGATGTGCATTGTTCATTGATCATATACCAGTTGAATTTGGTTTCGCGCCAATTAGAGGATGTTCCCGCCTTGTTTTAGCTTTATGTTTAAAAAATTATACTTTTATACTTATACAGAAAAAAAAAAACATCAATTAGTTCCTCCAAAATTTGAAACACAAAATATTTAAAACACAAAATTTAAGACACTATGAAATTAGTTTTTTAAAAATTTAAAATATTATCAAATTATATATGAATTTTTTGAGAAATTTATTTGGTAATAAAAATAATTAAAAAACAAATAAATTTAATGCCCATTAAGATATGGTTCATTTTTTTTACAAGAACCGTGCAGTCTAGGGATACAGGAGCAAATACAGTAAACTTAATCTTCAAAATTAAAATTACAAAGAAATCCTTGATATGAAAAACCACCAAACTACAACAAAACCAAAACCTAATAGTCAAGTAATTTGTACCTCAGTACCTGCTCCTAATCCACCTCAAAATCTGTGTTAATATTTAGAATTTGAATTATTTTTATTTAATATTATTTTACTTATTTAATTTATCGAGTAATCTTAAACCTAAATTCTATCCCTGGTCTTTCACCTTTTGCAATCTAAATTCCTCTCTCCCAATATTGGCTCCCTCGATCTAGCCAGCTTTTTGGTCATCATCCAACATCAATGTTTCAAACACCAAGTGGAAGTATGGAAGAACATACCTTTTATGGTTTTCAACCCCAACGGCAACATACTTTAACTTCAACCGGTTTTCAAAAAATGTGGAAGAACAGAGGAGGAATGAGCTCCCCCAAGCGCATATCCACTAGTAGGGATGGCAAAAAAACTCGTGCCCGCGGATATCCGCGGATAATACCCGTCATGGATACCGGCAGATACCCATTACCCGCTAAAAATAATAAAAACATAAATTTATTGTATTTTAAGTACATTTTCCTTAATTTCTAAAGGTGATCTTAAATATTTAATATAAAAAATATTTTATAATTTTATTCAATATGAAACGTCTTTACAAAATATAATATCTTCTCACTTAACTTTTAACTTTAGAAAAAAAATATAAACATTAAGTGATAATTATATTATTTAAACATTTATTTTTTATTCTTGTTTTATTCTAATTATTAATATAATTACTAATATAAATTTAATATCAAAATATGACTTTAGGTATATTTTTTATTTTAAATATTTTTTTAATAATTTTGTAATTATATAAAAGACTCGCGGATATCCGATAGATACCCGCAAATCTGTGAGGATGAGTAGCGAGGGGCTACTACCCGCCCCGTTGCCATCCCTATCCACCACTCGGCCAACCAGAACCACCACTAGTCATTTTAGTGAAATGATAAGGGTGACAATACACATCGAGCACTCAACCAACTAAATTTGAGATCTAAAATAAATTTTTATGATGGACTCTTTTTAAAATGATGAATAACAATGTTGTGTTTAGCAAAACTAACTTTAGCTTATAACATATGACTTATCATAAATTAGTTTTATAACTTATGGCTTATCATAAGCTATAAGATGACACTCGACCCGCTACCCGTCCCTGCACCCCCACCTTTGCCTTGTCCCCGTCCACATCCCTGCTCTCACCATTAGAGGTGGGCAAAACTTAACTACATCCATATCCAATCCACATCCGAACCAACAAAAAAAATCAAATTTAAGTAACTTGGATTTTGACCTGATCCATTTTTAAAAAATCCTAATCTAAAATATCCAATCTATTTAATCTGAATTAAAATCCAAAAAATCCATTTGAAACCAAAATAAATATTTACGTGAAACCAAAAATCCAATCTGTGGGCTCTCGCTCACGATCACGAGTCTAGCATAATTATAAGCATTCCTTGTTTAATTGATAACTCACAGTATCTAGCTAGTAAAACTTTATCATGGAGATTTATATATTAACATTTTGCAATAGAACTGTGAAATACTTAATTATAATAAAAATTAGATTAAATTAATTATTTAGTTTCTATATGTACCTTTTATTGTCGTTTTAGTCCATATACGTAAAAAATGTTCCTTTTAATCTTGATATGTGTCTATGTTAATGTTTTTTCTTCTTATGTTTTTTTACCATTAATCCCGGTTAAAACTAATTTAAGGATAAAGGGGTTAAAACTCGATTTTTGAAATTGGTTTAGGTGTGAAAAGGGTTAAAACCAGTTTATGAACGGGTTTGGATGTAAAAATTGTCAAAAAATAGTTTTTGAAACCAGTATGGGTGTAAAAAGGGTTTGGGTGTAATCAGAGTTAAAACCCGATTTTAAAATTGAATTAAAAACCCGGTTTAAAACAAGATTTTGGATATAAACCGGTTCAAAATCAATTTTTGGTTTTAAAATCGGTTCGGATTTAAAACCGATTTAAATCTAGTTTGAAACTTACTTAATAAAATCCAAATTGTTTTACAAAAGATAAAATAGATGTGATTTTAAAACTGAATTAAAAATCTGGTTTGGTTTGGATGGGGGTTGGATTTCTAAGAAATCCAAACCATGCCCACCCCTACCCACCGTGGGGGAACTTTATCCCTAATCTTCGATCTCCACTTCCTAGTAGGTTCGCACATTGAAAGCCAAACTTACACACAAAATTTTTTCTAAAAAATTGTAATTTCATTTTATTTTAATTTTGGAAAAGTAGTTTAATAGCAGAAAACATTTATGCAAAATAGAAACTATTTCTTGCCTTTTTTTATATTTTATCTAAAAAACGGTTTATCAAAAAAAAATCCAATGACACACCGCATACAGAAGAAAATCCAAGAAATAAAATGAATAATAAAGTTTAGATTGAGATATCTAGAGAGAGAAGCACACCTCATCAGTGGCTAACGACGCCACAACGGAGCTTCGAGTGAGACGCGATGGCAGAGCTTTGACCAAGGGGTGACGACGCGATGGCGAAGTTTTGACCAATGAGCGATGGCGCGATGACATATTAATGAGGAGGCTAACGAGGAAGGAAAGTTAAGAGAAGAATGGAAGGTGGAAGAATTGGAAGAAGGCGCAGACAAGAGTTGAAGAAGAGTGACAACGCCGAAGTGAAATTGCAAGGGTTTCAACTCTCACTATTCACAAAGACTTTTAGGTCTAAAGTATGGGCCTAGTCGGCCTTAGCCTTGGGTTGGCCCATACACACCAAAACAAACATTTAAGTAGTGTTTGACATGCATAATAGAAATAATAATAATAATAATAATAATAATAATAATTGTTGGTCATGGCAACCATCACCCAAGAGGGGGGTGAATTTGGTGATTTAAAACTTTAAAACACTTTCAATAAATTTAAACAATTTTATGCAATTAACAATTATAAGCCGCGGAACAAATTTATAAAAAATTCAATTTGCACAACCAATTCAAATATAATGAGATTATGAGGAATTGGAGTATGAAGCAAGATGAGCAATAAAAATATAGAGCAACAAATATGAGAGTTGAAAGAGTAGGGAAGAGAGAATCAAACACAAAGATTTATACTGGTTCGGTCACTAAACCTCCTTGTGACCTACGTCCAGTCTTCAAAACAGCACCGCGGAAATACTTGTAATCAATCTTCAACAAGATTACACACTTAGAGCACTCCCCACCATTGGATACCCCACCAATATGCAAGAGCCTCATTAGGGATACCTCACCCTAAAACAACCTTGAAGGATACCCCACCTTCAATCAACTAGAAGGATACCTCACCTTCTCTCCACAATTCACTTTATGGTTTTACAAATAGTGAAGCTCTCAAAAGAGTAGATATTACAACTTGGAGCATAAAGACTTGAGCAAGATAGAGCAAGTTTGAATAACAAAGCTTTTGAATGATGAGAATGATTCAAGATGAAAGACTAAGATTAAAGCATTTGATTCATGTTAGAAGAAGCTTAGAAATGAGATAATATGATTTTAGTGTGATATTAGAGTGGAAAACCTTGCTTCTTGTGTTAGAATGGCCTCAGAACTTATATTTATAGTCCTCCATTGAAATCTAGTCGTTACTAGCCGTTTTTAGCTCTGCACAGTCCATATTCGAATATGACACTTCTGGAAGTTGATTTTTCACATTTTGAAAGCTATATTCGAATATCCAAACCCATATTCGAATACATATTCGAATATGTATTCGAATATGCACTTTCTGGTGCTTAGAAAGCTATATTCGAATATGCACTTACTGGTGCGTACATATTCAAATATGTATTTGGATATGAAATTCCTGGCGACAATCTCTGACTTTGAAAAATCAGAACTCCTTCATTTCTTGTCTGTTTCAAGCGAATGACTAGTTTTTAGAAAGCTCTTTGAGTTTACTTTCATATGAAATAAGTTTCAGATTGAAAATCAAAGTAGCCTTATAGATATGATCAAAATAGTGAATAAAGATCATTTTCCAAAACCTAAAAACAAAGGTTGAATTCAAAAGTTCATAATTTCTTCATTTGTGATCCATTTAGAGTAAAAGACCAGTCATTATAAATCTTATTGAGTCTATTTTCAAATAAAATAAGGTTTAGCTCAATACTCAAAATACACGTAATGATATGATCAAAACGGTAAACATATATCAGCTTTCATGTAAGACTATTGTTGAAAATATATTTGTTTATGCTTATTAACAAATTCAAACCAAATATTTGAGTACTTTTAAACATAAACTCATTTTTCAAATCCTTATCCAAATCCTTATCTAATTGAAAAATAATTTTCTCATGATAAAACACTATTGTAACCAATTTCTTTGGAAAACATATTTTGAAGGCTACGGTTTAAAATGATGCTATGAATGCAAGGTGAAAGTCAAGCTCTATCAAATAATAGGTTCTCAAATTTACACTTACATAGCCTAGAAAAGAAATATACCAAACTAAGTCAATAGGCTTCTTGATGCAATCCAAGCTTGTTAGTTTCTCTTTCATAGTATCATAAGCGCTTGGCCATCATTGTCATTCTCCATCTTGAGTTGAGCATAATTGATTTTTTCATTTTTCTTGATCATTGCTTACTCTTAATACTTGGACTATCTACAAGATATTTCTCACTTGAAAATCATAGTTAGTCCAAACATCCAAACTCAATATAAAATATGTTTGATTTATAAATATATAACTCTAGTTAGTCTATCAAGCATTGATGTACACATTACATGATTATCAACTTGTATATCACAACATTGAACATATAATGATGCACTCCATTAAATCTCATTTCATTTCTTCGTTATCCATTGTTTTATTAGTTGTGCTTCTGCCGATTTCGTAACTTGAGTTGGGACTACCTAGCTCCTATTTACTATTGGTTTAATTTCCTATGGTGTTCAGTGTTCATGCAGAGTCAATGATTCTGATTCTTGCGTGAAAATGTCTTTCTTCCGTGAAATAGTTTAATTTAAAGCATTTCCATAATTTTCATCGAGTTCAGTGGTCAATTCCGTTTAAGCTATCCTCTGACACTGTTTCTTTACTTTTTGTCCATTTTTGTTTGTTGCAGTTTGGATTTCTTTTTATCTTTTGAATAAGTAGCAGTTTGAATCTAAAGCTAACTTATCAACAGGAAGACGATATTGAAATTAAAGATGCAAAGCATGTCAATCTGTTATCCATAAGCGTTGCTTTAAAAAGATCGCAAATTGTTCTTGTGGAGCTGGAGCACAATTGAGATTAAATGAGTCAAGGAGCTTAATTAACGGAACAAGCCAAAAAGGGAGGTGGTGAAACAAAAGGAGCTTTAGATTTGTTAAACAGGGGAGTCAGTTCTAGTTTGTCACCTCAATTCCTCTATGGATTATCTTATGCAACACAGCAAGACAATAAATAACCGGATGGTGGAGGAAGAAGGTAAGAGTTTGATCATGAAGGTAAAATTGGGGGAAAGAAAATTAGAGTTTAGTATTGGAGTTTATATAGTAAAATTATAGATTGAAAGTGAAAGAGAAGAGTGGTTGGTGGTGGAAGAGGAGGGAGTGGTAAGGTAGTGGTGGTGGAGGAGAAGGAGGAGAAGGAAGAGAAGGGGCAGAGGATAAAGAAGAATAAATGACTTTGAAACCAAAAATAAAAAAATATAAATATGAATTTTGTAGGGACTAAAAGCAAAATAACATGAATTTTGTAGAAAATAAAAAAAAACATAAATGACATAACAGATTGACATATGGCAAGTTGATGTGGCTCTTTATTAGCCACGTCAACCGTTAACAGTCAAACTTAATGATAGGAATTGAAAGACAAATATTTAAAAAATATTGAATTTTACAATAATTTTTTTTTCTTGGGCGAAAAGTCAACACCGAGTATTTTATAGGGATAAAAAACTTATTTTAAAAAATATATGTAAAAAAGCTTTCCTTTCCATATTGTCTAAATTTTTGTTATGTGGAACAAAATAAACAAAAAGTTAAATAAGACAAGGCTATATGTATCATTGAACACAATGTCTTGTTAATTTTGATTAACAAGTGCTAGACACAAAATAAAATATATAATTATGTTCTTTTTTATAGTATCAAACGTAGTATACTTATTTGCTATATTATTCCACTTATTCTGATTCACTTCGTTATGTAATTTTCATTTGGTTATGTAATTTTCATGAACAACCAAACTCTACCATGAATATTATATAGAAATCAATAGAATTTATCCTAATCCTTTTGCTAGAAATAATAGATAATATTATAATAATAATAGATAGTTCACTTCACTGTTTAGCGAGTAATCAAGTTTGTATCCTTATTGTGCATTATTTCAGTATTATGTCAAATCTGTTGAGAAAAAATAATCATAATTTGATAACTTTTTTAAAAATATTATGTAAAAATTATTGATTTGTAGCACCTAACATTTTTATAAAAAGTTTAATTTTATTTACATCTATAACCTGAAAGAGATTTCTTTTTCTCACTAAAAGTGCTTCATAAAAACACAAGTGTGTGTGTTTAGTTCAGTGTTAGATGGATAACATGAATTTATACAAAACATAAAATTATTTTTAATTGTATTAAAATTAATTTAACATTTATCTCATCTTAAAATAATTTCACGTCAAATTAAAAGCATTTTGAATATTTATCGCGAGAGGTCTTGTGTTCGAATCCTACTTATGCCAAAATTTTGGGAGCTAGTGCCAGCCTCACAGCTGGAACATAATTAATCTGATTCTAAAGGTTGGAAAACCTGTGATTATATATATATATATATATAAAACATTCTGAATTTTCTATTTATGTTGATTTTTTTCCGGTAATATTTACATTTGACTTTTGATCTTAAACAAATGGACACTCTAACAAATAGCATGCTTCATGAGAAATTGCTTTTAGTATTATCTCCATTCCAAAATTATAGTCACTTTCGGCGTGACACTATTGTCACCACACTCATCTCAAAGTACACCACATGTTCACTTTTTTTTTATCCGGGTGATTCCGGATTTGATTATCCGTAGAGAATTAAACTTTTAGAAAAACACTGATTATATTGATTTTGTTATAACCGGATTTGAGAATCCGGTTGGAACCAAATTTTATTATCCGACTAGAACCAAATTTTATTAATCGGTTGGAACCAAACATTATTATCCGGTTGGATACCAAATCCTGCATTTCCACACCAACTGGAAATTTTTATCCGGATTCGCCCGGAAATTATTATCCGGATCAAAGGCAAATTTGGAAAAAAAAAAAAGAAATGTGTGGTGTAGATTGAGAAGGGTGTGGTGGCAATAGTGTCACCCTCACTTTAGACTCAAAATCTTGTTCCAAAATAATTGTCATTTTAGGATTTCAAGATGGAATAAATTACATATTTTAATATTTCTCTCTCATCACCTCATTTATTCACCAATCACCATCTCTATTTTTAATTCTTTTGTCTATTACTTTAGCTTCTAATTGGACACATTAGTCTACTCATATTAAAAACTTATCAATATCAATGATCTCTTAATATGTGTGAAAAAATCTAAAATGACTATAGTTTAGGAAAGGAATGAGTAGAATGGTAGAATGGATATCGCTGTCATCAGGGGAAATATCAGCGACATGGAACGGCCGAGATTTGCTGATCAACTTGAATTTTGAAATCAAAATAATAAAAGGATTAAAATTAAATAAGTCTTTAAAACACTCTCATGTAATTACTTTTAAAATATGCAAATAGATAATTAAGAGTGTGTTTGGATTAGTTGTGAAAATTAGCTCTAAAAAAATTGATTGTCTGAAACATAACTAATTTTTATTTGGATATATTTACCGTGAGAAGCGATTTTTAAACTTTTTGAAACAATGTCTAATTTTTAGATGAATGACCAAAAGTTATTTTCTTTGTTAAAAGAATAATATTTTTTTTTTGTAAATTCAAAATTAAATAATCCAACATATGTTAAACTAGAAAATACCTAAACATGCCCTAACTTTGCGAAATGTGCAGTCAAGTAAAAAAAATAAGTCAATTTTTATCTAAATTAGCAACGGTTTTAACTGCCGCAACTTCGTACTTAAGTGTAAACTTCAAATAGTTCATGGGACTAAAATGTATAGTTTAAAAGTTTTAGTACTAAATTGCATTTCAAATAAACTTTAAAAGACTAAAATATTTTTTAACCTTAATAAAACCAAAGGAGAAAGTAGAAATCCTAACCATTACACAATTAATTAATTAAATTAAGGTGCGATTATAATTAAAATTTTTTCACATATACAATATTACACAGATTAAATATGTCATGTTAAATTTTTGTGAAAAAAACAAAAATTAATTAATTTATATTTTAAGATATATTTATTACTTACTATTTTTTCTACTTTAAAATTTATATTATGTGCAATATTATAAAGTTAAAAACAACTTTTTTATTTGTGATGCTTTTTAGACGGAATGGAATTTCTTCTTCGTTTTGGGAATCTCTGTGGTGACGTGGCAAATAATTAGACGACAAATATCAACTATATACTTATAGCATATAGTGTAAATATGCATGTAACGTCGTTGACAGAGAAAGGAACTAAACCTCAGTATATTTGTTTTCTGATTGATATATACAAACATGTTGGTGGATTTTACTTTAATTTGTTTTGAAGTCAGAGATTTGCAGAAGGGGCTCACATATAAAGGGTAAATTGTTCTTACTCCCACGTAGGATGCATGCATCGCTGTCTATCATCCCACTGGACAATCTCTGTTCTACAACACCTGCATGTGTCATGTTAATTAATCAAAATCAAAATCAAAATATTTATGATCATTATTAAAATCCGATTCTAGGTTTAATTAAATTCCAAAACTAATAGTTTATAAGAGCAGATTATCATCTACATCTTTTCTATTATTTTTTTTAGTTATATTGACGTGAGACTTTTGTCATATCATTTTAATACACCCCCTCAACATATTCATGATATATGAATGCTTAATAAAATATTTATTTTAGCGTTGAGGTTCAACACAAAGTAAAAATAAATTTTCTTTTACGTTTATTTCATGAGAATTCGTGATTCTTTATGTCAAAATTTTAAAAGTTCGTTGTCAATGTCGTCAAACCAAACATACTCTAATTCCTTTTGATTTCACCATAAACAAAATTTTCGTTAGGAATCAAGTTAAAAAGGGTGTCCGTAACAAAGATAGAATCTTCGTAAAATATTGACATCATGCTGCCAAACATTAGAAGAAAATTCTGCTGCATTATTTTTTTATTTGAAAAAAAAAATTGAATATTATTTAATTTGTCTTCTTTACCTAGTATAAGAAATTAAAGGTTATATATAATATTGGCAAAATTTAATGGGGCGAAGATGTCCGGAAAGTGTTTTTTTTCATTGAAAAGTAATATACTTGAAGATCGAATCCCGTACCTACACATATGTCACATGCCCTCATTAACTGAGCTACATGACTAAGACGATGTCCATAAAGTGTTGACAACACAGTATTATTTTCTCCGTACTGTTTTTGTTTGTCATCTTAACTAAGAAATGGTGAACAGAACATACAGAAAGCAGTGATGCTTGAAGTTGTCAACCCATCAGACCTTTGCTACCCTTCAGCAACTGAGTCTTCAAAAGCTGTCATTGCTTCAGTAAGCATAAGAGCAACCACAGCCTAGTGAATTGCTACATCTTCCCTTTATAGAAACCTTTGAGCCTTAGTCATTTTAAGTCCATATTGTTCAGCATCGGAGGCACTACGTGGGAAGGATTGAGACCACCCAATTTTAGAAATCTCACCATCCCAATCATAAATCTATATATTAAAAAGAATAGTGCCACTCCCAATAGGGATGATGTCAATCTCTGTCACCCGTAAAGTGAACTCATCAAAGGATGAACATTTCATCTACATTTGTCATTCGGTTTAAATATGTTTTTCGTCCTTGCAGAATACTTTCTCTCTAGTTTATGTGTACGGAAAAAAATTTCTTTTTTTTTTTTTCAATCCAACTTAATATTGCATTTTTGTTTTTCGTCCCAGCAAATTTTTTTCTTTTAGCTTTTCATCCCTACTTAATTTGAACTTTTTATTTTTGGTCCTCATTGTTAGTTTGGTCGGTTAACTAATTGCTGATGTAGTTAACGTTTCCGCAACACCGGTCTGCCACAACTGCAAGTATATCCCTCTATTAACTTTAAAAACTATTTTTGATACTGATGTATTAGGTTGGCAGGGCAAACATATTAATTAATGCTACGCGGCTAATGTTTCGTTCTACTATGCCAGTTAGCCACATCTGCAAGTTTTGGATCATTTATTAACATTAAAAACTATTTTTAATGCTAATGTGATAAATTGACGGGTTAAAAACGCTAGTTAACTTACCAAACTAACAGTGAGGACCAAAAACAAAAAATTCAAATTATGCATGGATGAAAAGCCATTTTTTGTTGCAGGGACGAAAAAATGCAATATTAAGTTGGACTAAAAACAAAAAAAAAATGACAAAGACAAAAAACATATTTAAGCCTTATTTATATTTACCATTTAATCAATGATGCTAGAGTTAACCAAATATTCTATTAACCCAGGATTAGGAATGAGAATGAGCTAGAATGCAAGTCAGGAGTCTATGGCCCCGCTTGTTTAAGGTCTATATTGCCCTAGCTCGTTTATTAAAAAAAGGTTAGTTTTAGGCTTTTAAATAAAGATGCCACTCTTAAACAAAAAAAAAAAAATTAAACTTGTTGGGCAAACCCAATTATATAAATATAGTATTGGATACTCTAAGACTACAATAAAAAATTAAGTTTAATATTATAATACATTAGTATTGAATAATAATTAAGTTTTCCTTCCCAAGAACTGTTTGTATTTGTATGTTGGCCTGCTAGCCTATTAACCTATCATTAAGGAATATTTTATGCAAAGGCTTAAGTGTTTTTGTTTTTGTTTTTCTTGAAGATACCTTAATGTTTAATAGGCTAGGAGGATAGATTAGGCTTCTAACAAGTTCAACCCAGCTTAAACATTTGGCCTATATCAAGTCACAAGCCTAGGTTGATTTTGTATAATAGATCAAACCTATCTAACCTCCCGCCAAACTCTACTTACTCATTCTCATCCCTATCTAGGACTTCATTTCGTCTTATATAGTGATAATGCTTATCTCATAGATTAATTTGAGCATTTTTTTAAAAATAATGGACAATTTAGTGTGTGTTTGGTTTACCAAACTGAGTTTGAAGTGCATATAGCAACGTGCCATCGTGTTTGTTTTTCGGTTTGGCCAGTTTGCAAAACTTATGGTCTGTTTACTTTGTTTTCACTTTTATGTTTTTATTTTTTATGTGTTTAGTTCAAAGAATTAGAGGGAAGGAATTAAAAAGCGGTGTGTTTGTGTTTAGTTTGCAATGGGAGATGGGGGCATTTTAGAAAACATTGTGTTCACTCATAGCTCTCGGGCCTTGACAACGGTGGTATTCCAGTGTTTGAATCCTAATAAGAACTGTGGTGTTTAATGTGAGCATCCTTACAAATGAGGGCTTGATGGCCATTTATACATACTAGACTCACGGTATCTAGTGTCTACATTCATTATCAGTTATGAAAGTTTCCACGCTATCTGCTAATTGATACGCCCCTGATTTTGTATCCCCCTAATTGCCCTTTATTTGGGCGTGATTTGATACGTTTTAGATTTTGAGACTGTACTTCACATATGCCACTAATTTTGGGCGTGTGTCTAGTGTAAACTCTCCCGAGGTCCCTTGGAGCTGTTATGCCTTGCTGGGGACTTGACGAGGGCTACTTGAATGGCTAGGGCCGAGGTTAGATTGAGGCCAAGGTGCTGGCTAGTCCACCAGCCCCTAAAGTCTTAAAGCCTGTGGTTGAGAATGCTTGGAGTGATGCCTATGATCGGTGTGAAACCGAGTTGGATGCTGGCTAGTCCACATTGAAAATAAATTATAGTGATTTTGGTTGTTTTCAAAGTTTACTATACAAATTTTTAAAAATAAAAAGCAAAACGAGAGTAAGAGAGTAAGGTGATAGTTTTGTAATGCAATTACTTGTAAAAATAGACAATGAAAATAGAAAACGAAAATACAAAGTAAACATACCCTTAGTTTGAGGAAAAAATCACGTTTGAACTTCGTTTTACAAACTAGCAGAAATAGTTCATTTTTTCCGTTCATCAAACTGAGTTTGTATTTCTTTTAGTTTACAAATCCATTTTTATTCTCTTATCAAAACAAGATTCAATTTGTCAAACGTATTTTTATTTGAAAAAATCCAAACATAACCTTGATTCACCAAATTTAGTTTAAACCAAACTAAGTTTTACTAAGAAAAATCTAAACACACCCTTACAGAATTCCAAATTGGGTTTTACACGTTTACAAAAAGAGAAGAGGATTTTACAAAATTTTCCTTCTCATAAGGCGCGCCAAAACTGCAATGGTTTCCCGCGTCCTATTTAAACCATAGCGCAACACTTCATTCTCATTTCTCAGATCACACAGAGAGAGTGTCGGACAGATAGCGCGCGAGAACGAGAGATGGCGGGCGAGGAGTCTGTAATTGGGAAGCGACGGCCCAGAGGAGCGGAAGCCTCAGTCCGCAGCGCCGCCTTGGAGCGTCTCAAGGCCCGCCTCCGCGGCGGTCGCCGATCTGATGACGGCGGGCCACAAATTAGGTTAGAAAACCCTATCTACGACACTGTCCCCGAGGAGGAGTACAACGCCCTCGTTGCCAAGCGCCGTGAACAAGCTCAATCTTTCATCGTCGACGATGACGGTCTAGGTTACTGTGACGAAGGCGAGGAAGAGGATTGGTCAAAAGCCGGTTTCACTCCCTCCTCGGACGAATCCGAAGGCGAATCGGAGAAGCCGAAACGGAAGAAAGTCGAGAAGAAAGATCCTCAGCCTAAACGACCCTCTTCTTCGCTCTCTGCTGCTGCCGCCATGATGGGCGCACACCGCTTGTCTTCCATGTTCACTTCCTCAGTCTTCAAGAAATGCAGAGACGACAAGGCCTCCGATAGCATTGTTGACGACGTAATTGCAGAGTTTGCTCCTGACGAAAACGATAGACTAAGGCGTAAGAAAGGGCAACCAAATTTCTCTTCTGGAGCAAACAATACTCCGCCGATTAATGCATCCAGTTTCACTGGGTGTTCGTTGCTTTCCTCCAATGGTAATGCTGGATCGGTTGAGGTTGTCAATGACAGCAATAATTGTGACTCGGCTTTAGAGCAAACGTGCGAAGTAGTTAGTGAAATTGAAGACTCTGTGCAAAGAGACTCTGAAAATGGCCAGGAACCTATGGTTGAACCTGATAATTGCCCAAGAAATGAGCATTTAGTCGAAGAGAAGGCCAGGGATGTTGAAATAGAAGCAAAACAAGCTGGAAAGAAGGAGGTGTTCACTTTGAATGCGAAAGTTCAAAGAGAGGTGGTTGATCCTGCATTGTGTGCGACTGCTGGTTGGCAGGCGGCAAGGGATGGTGGTGCCAGCGGACGAGAGACCAATGTTGCTGATTCTAAGGATGCCATACATAACCCACAATCCTCGGAGTTTAATCAGGAGGAAGATGGATCACTGCTTTTCTACTTACTAGATGCACATGAGGAGTTCTATGGAGCCAACATGGGCAACCTTTATCTATTTGGGAAGGTGGTTTGCTTTTTCAAAATTTGGTGTTGATTGTTAAGTTTCTTTGCTACTGATCATGTGATTTCGTACATGGTATGACAATCTGTACGGTTCATTTCTTTCTTGTGGTACCTTTGTGCGGTAAATATGCTCTCAAAGCCATTAATATCTGTTGATTGTTAGCTCTAAGTGTACTAAATATGTTCTCAAAGCCATTAATATCTGTTGATTGTTAGTTCTAAGTGTACTAGAAGTTATTTCTTCCATTCACATGATGCTTATCAATCATACAGTAATACTTCTAGTACTTATACTATAGCGAGTGGCGGAGTGTCAATGTAATTGAAGAAACAAATTGTCTTATTTTGATAAATTTCATCGGCATGTTTCATTTTCAATGCATGATGCTGCATATATTTTCTTTCACCTATTAGATGTCGGTTTGAGTTCTCCGATGGATTCCTATGTTTCAGTTTCATCATCATGGTTAGTTGTCAAGTCGTATCATGATCTTTTTTTTGGTACTTCAACAAAAATCTGAGTAGCATATAACAGCCAGTTTCTCGTTATTGCCATAACTGTCTAACTTCTGTGGGGAAAATAATTTTGACTATTAGCATTCTGGATGATAATTAGGTCAAAGCAGGGAATTTGTATCAGAGCTGCTGTGTTGTTGTGAAGAACATGCAGAGGTGTGTCTATGCAATTCCAAGTCGTCCTTTGCATTGCACTGATGAGATGATGAATCTTGAGAAAGATGTCCAAGAGTCTCGAATTTCTCCGGCTGAATTCCGTATAAAGCTGCATGTGAGCATTTACTTTTAAGACCTCTGGCATGCATTTTTATAATTTTTTCTCTTATTTTTGTTTGGTTTGAATTCATTCCATACTTTCTATCAGGCTGTGGTTGATAAATTCTTTCATGCCCCCCTCCCGTCTTTTTTTTTTCTTGAAATTTTAGGATGCAGTATCTGGTTTAAAGAATGAGATAGCAAAACATCTGGTGGATCTGAAAGTTTCTACCTTTAGCATGGCACCTGTAAAGGTTTGGTGTTTAAAGATTTCCAATGCAACAGTGTGCATAAATGATTTATCTTGTGCTTTTGTCTCATTGGATTTATTTCTATTCTTTGTATTTTGATTCTATGTTTCTTTTTCTTTTGCAGAGGAAATATGCATTTGAACGATCTGATATTCCAAGAGGTGAAAATTATGTGGTGAAAATCAATTATCCATTCAAGGTACAATATGAAATCTATGAACATTTTCAAGCTTAAAATTGAATCACGATAAAATATATAGCATTTTAATATACTGTCACGTGTGCTTTATAGACTGTTGTAAACACCAAATCCACCACTTCTCTAGTTACAAAAATAAAAGCAGTGAGCACGTTATGCATGCCTAATTTGTTTAGTCTTTTACAAGATTTCAATCATTGCAGGATCCAGTACTTCCGGTAGATCTCAAAGGAGAAAACTTCTGTGCTCTTTTAGGAACTCGTTGCAGGTATTGCAAGCTTTTAGATACTCCCATATTCCCATCTGATGTTTTGGATATAATGAGGTCATTCTGATTAAAAGAAGATTGTTGAATCAGCATTCCTAAAACTCAAACTTATTTTAAAGGTTGAGTATTATGACCATTTTTCATGGTACTTAAAATCTTCTTTCCATTCCATCATGGAGGTCAAGTGTACGATTTTAGTAACTATAGCCATTGATAACTGTCATGTGCATCGGATAATACTTATGGTAGTTAACTTGACAGAACGTTGATGATTTCAATTAGTGGAGATAAGTTTAATTGACTCAGTAACTTATTTTCTAATAGTTGCCTGAATCTCCAAACAGAACGTTACTGGTGCTGACTCAATTCTAGAAACTAGAAACCTTTTTTTTTTGATGAACAGAAACCAAGAACTTTGCCACTGAAGTTTGTATTTTAAAAAGTCAACTTTCCGGGAGAAAATATTATGCCAGTATCATGCATAAAGTTTCTGAAATGCTTTGCTGGCACTGAAATCCCCTATTTGTGTTAAGAGTGTCCTTAAGATTGAACTAATATTTAAATTATTTTGTTAGAAAAAACTGTTAAATTTATTGTATCACCATCTGCAGTGCACTGGAGCTTTTTCTAATTAAAAGAAAGATAATGGGCCCTTCTTGGCTACATGTTTCAAACTTCTCTACAAGCTCAGCTTCTCGAAAGGTAAGTTTTTTAAGTTGGAAATCTGCAGGAAGCAATATGCATGATATTGTTGTCTTATATTCTATAGACACATCATCTATTTTAATGTTAGCAGCTTGTTCATGCTTACAGGTTAGCTGGTGCAAAATTGAAGTTACTGTTGATTCTCCAAAAGACGTAAGGATTTCAACTTCCTCAAAAATCTCTCTTGAGATTCCTCCTGTGGTTGTTGCAGCGATAAACTTGAAAACCACCATAAATGAAAAGCAGAACATAAATGAGATTGTATCTGCATCGGTTGTCTGTTGCAACATGGTTAAGGTTGTCTACAGTTCCCCTTTTAGTGTTAGGAGTTCTCATCTAACTTTTTGTTACATATATTTTGCTGTTGTATCTTATGTCATGATCTGAAGGGCATTAATGTGGAATAGTTTGGTAAATTGGTGAGTCTTAAAATCTTTCAAGATAAGATACTCCCCCCCCTCTTCTTTTTCCGCGGTTATTGAAGCATATGGGTAACCTGGAGCCAACTTAATCACATGGGTAACACTTGTTTGAATTCTATCCATGGATATATAAGAATATGTGCTATCATTGGCAGTTTGGATATTTATTATTATCAAATTCAAAGATATTTTAAGTTAATTCACTTCTATGTTAGATATTGTTGAGGTGAAAGTAAAATTCGCATTAAGCTTTCCTGTTTGACTTTTCAGATTGACACACCTATGTTGGCTTCAGAGTGTAAGAGACCGGGAATGCTGAGTCATTTTACCGTTATTCGTAAACTTGATGGGAATATATTTCCTTTGGGATTCAATAAGGAGGTTACAGGCAGAAACTCAAAAGCTGGGTCCAATGTTCTTTGTGTTGAAAGCAGGTAAAACTTTAAATATATGGTCACTGTTTTGAGCATTGTACTTGTATATGCATATGCATGACCGAATATTATCCTTTGACTCCAAATATTATGCTCTTTAGAAATTATTAAGCTTTTCTTTAAAATTCTATGATTGCTTCTAGGGACTAGGATTGACCTATCTATTCTTTATTATTGTCCAGTGAAAGAGCTTTGTTAAATCGCCTGATGTTAGAATTACACAAGTTTGATGCTGACGTTCTTGTCGGACATAATATTTGTGGATTTGACCTGGATGTCCTTCTCCACAGGTCCCAGGTTGGAATTTTGGCTTCTCAAACATAATCTAGTCAATTATATATGGCCTTTTCTCTTTAAATAAAAATTAATTGTAACTTGTCGTTCAATTCTTAGACTTTCGTATTATTCTATATTATCAAATGTATGATAAATTTCATCAATCAGGTAGATAATCTTACTGTATAAATATAGTATGAAGATTACGTGAACCAAAATTACTATTTTATTTACTATTTTGAAGGTTGAGAAGATGGCTGGATTTGTCTTAAAAAGAAATGAAACCAAGTAGCTATTTCAAAGCTTTTTCAATCTGGAGTTAGTTTTTTAGGTCAATTTTCCAATGTTTTGTTTCTGGTGTGTAACTGATGAATGAACTTTGTTCTACTTCCTCTTAATTTCATGCAAAACTCATTAATTGGTGCATCATTACATGTTTCCGGAAAAAGCATTAGAAAGCTATATCTTCTCAGTCAGTTGGGCTTCAATTTGCTGCTTGTATTCTCAAACTCGACAACTGCTTTATCCTGAATTAGTAATTACGATTTCCTTATGTTATTTTCATCATATTTGCAAGGAAGTGGCTTTCATTGCCCCTGAAAGATCATATCTATAAACACTCTTGCTAATATGTCCATTATACTCCTTCCGTCTCTGCTTGTAAGACTTTCGAGACATCTCTAGTGTTCCTTAATATAAGACACTATAAACTTTTAGGAGCATTTATTATTTTTTCCCTGCCTGCCCTTTATAATCAATGAGCTTCCTTAAAGTGATAGTGGAATATAATTAATGCAATGATGAAAGAGAATAATAGGTAAATTTGTAGGATTGCATAAGTTTTTTGAAAACCATTACATGAATCAACCTTATTAAATGTTTTCTTAATATGTGTAATTGTCTTCACAAACGGAGGGAGTACCTTTATAAAACCAAAAACCAGCTGCATTACATCCCAACTGTATTTTTTACTTCAAAGGAACTGCTACATCTAAAACATCAAATGAAAAACTTATGCAGGCTTGCAAAGTACCAAGCAGTATGTGGTCTAAACTTGGTCGCCTCAACCGTTCTACAATGCCCAAGCTTGATAGAAAAGGCAAGACTTTTGGTTCTGGAGCTGGTCCTGGTATCATGTCTTGCACTGCTGGCCGACTTCTTTGTGATACATACTTGTGTTCGCGTGACCTATTAAAGGAGGTAAATATATGTTGAAAACTTGTGTTGAGTAGGAATTCTGATTTTTATTTCATAGTAACCATCTTTTTTGGTTTTTCCAGGTCAGTTATTCGTTAACTGAACTTGCAAGAACACAGCTGAACAAGTTTCGGAAAGAAGTTTCTCCACATGACATTCCAAAAATGTTCCAAGCAGCAGAATCCCTGATGGAGCTTGTAGGTGTCAGCATACTGAAACATCTTTCTCAGTTTTTACAAGTTTTTACATTCTCCATTCTGTATTTCTAATTGATTCTACGCGTTAATGATGCTATATGGTATCTTATGAACTTATCTGGATGTTGTTTTGCAAAATTTAAGTGGGTATCAAAATGATTCACATTTTCCATTTGGCTTTTTCAATTGATTGTTCACGATAAATAGTGTATTTGCTTTTATACTTGTTGTTATAGTATCTTTTACTTGTTCAGATTGAATTTGGGGAAACGGATGCCTGGATGTCTATGGAACTGATGTTTTATTTGAGTGTTCTTCCACTCACTCGTCAGCTGAGTAACATTAGCGGTAATCTATGGGGGAAAACACTGCAGGTGAGGCTTCATAGCTTTTATTTGCTACCTTAAGTTGATATTGGACATGACCTAGTAGGCAGAGCCCCATTTCTAATGTGTTCTATTTCAGGGTGCTCGGGCGCAGAGAGTAGAGTATCTTCTACTGCATGCTTTCCATGCAAAGAAATATATTGTGCCAGACAAATTTCCAAACTATGCAAATGAAACCAAATTGATAAAACGACGAGTTACTCATGGAGTTGAGGATAGCAACTTCGATGAAGCAGATATTGATGATGCTAACTGCGATAACGGTGCTTCTGAAAGTGTTAACAAGAAAAGCAAAAAGGGTCCTTCCTATGCTGGCGGGCTGGTTTTAGAGCCAAAGAAGGGTCTATATGACAAATATATATTACTTTTGGATTTCAATAGTCTTTATCCTTCTATCATTCAGGTTGATAATCTCATTCAAATTGTTTGATTTTAGTTTCACTTTCATTTCACCTTGTAATTTGGTCTATTTTATTTACTTAACATTTTTGCCTCAGAGAGTAAATTATGGCTATTTTCATCTTACTGACTTGAATTACAGGAATATAATATATGCTTTACAACTGTTGAAAGATCTTTGGATGGATCTTTTCCGCATCTGCCATCCAGTAAAACAACTGGAGTCTTGCCAGAGGTAAAAATGCGTACAGCAAACAATTTCATCTTATAAATCATTCATTCGGAATTATACGACATGCTGGCTTGTTTTAAACTTTGAGTTTTGTATGTTGCTGCTACTACACGTTTCTTTTTCCAAATTTTCTATGATTTAGCTATTCAAGTTTTTCCAGTGTCCCTGAATTGCATTGCATCTTTGGTTGGTTGCTTTTTGCTTTTTGTCCATGAGATTGATTACATGGATCATGCATATCACAATGATCTCTTCTGTATTAAGTCTAAAGATAGACGATTTACATCTAAGTATTTTTTTTTATTGTTAGACCTATGGTTTTCTTTAGTCCTTCTCTACATCTTACTGTTGTACTATTTTCATCATGATAAACTCTCCTTACTGGTTTAGATGCTCATGTATATTTTTGAATTTTTTTGTTTTGCTAGTTGCTGAGAGATCTGGTTCAGAGGAGGAAATTGGTAAAGTCAAGGATGAAGACCGCAGTTGGTCTTGAAGTTAGGCAACTGGACATTCGACAGCAGGCACTGAAGCTTACTGCAAACAGGTTTGTTTATTTTCTCTGTCTAATTCTGAGTGGCTTAAATTGGTATTGCTTTTTAAATTATGTAAAATGTTACATGTGTGATGCAGTATGTACGGATGCCTGGGGTTTTCCAATTCAAGATTTTATGCAAAGCCACTAGCCGAGCTCATAACCCTACAAGTAAGGATCAGCATAACCAGTGACTAAAATACTCGAATATATTTTTACATTGTCATTTACATCTTTAATGGTCGTACAGGGAAGGGAGATACTGCAGAGTACTGTTGATCTTGTTCAGCATAACTTGAATTTAGAGGTTATTTCTGATTTCTTATGCACTGTATCTTGAACTTTTGGTGGGTTGTATGATTTTTATGAATTATTTGTGTATGGGTGAGATTCTTAGCTCTTAACTGTTACACTCTCCTTTTTTATAGGTTATCTATGGAGATACTGACTCAATAATGATTTACAGCGGGCTAGATGATATTGAGGAAGCTAAGAAAATAGCTAAAACAGTTATTCAAGAGGTAAGATTTGATATTGGCGGTGCTAAGTTCCTTTGAACCTTTATAATAAACTATTGATGGTTGAGGTTCACATCATTTTTCTTCTCCAATCTTGTGTGAGACGGTAGTAGAGCCAGAACCAGCTTTTCAGCCTTGTCATTACTAATTCCCCCACCCCCACCCAATAAAATATATTTGAAGATTTTCTTCAGAGACTTCAAATTTTAAAAAAGCATTTGAAGTTTCAAACTTTCAATTTTTTGTATTTCCTGGTTGCTGTCATTATTGAGTTGGCTTAGGTGATGTATAGATGGACAGTGTAGCAGTGTGACCTTTCCATGTTGGTCTGTACTGGCATATGTGCATGTTTCATTTATAGATGGTTGTTTTCCGTTCTTCATCTTTTTTTGCTTGTGATATGTAATTTCTTGTTTGATTGTCTTTAGGTCAATAAGAAATATAAATGCCTGGAAATTGATCTTGATGGTTTGTATAAGAGGATGCTGCTTCTTAAGAAAAAGAAATATGCAGCTGTAAAGGTGCTGTCCAAAGATCGCACGGTATGCTTATCTCATTCTTTAGAGTTACCCAAAATCTTGGGAAGAACATGCAGTGGGAGGATTAACGTATGTTGCAGGTTACTGAACGTAAAGGTCTTGACATTGTTCGTCGTGACTGGAGCTTGTTGGCTAAAGAATTAGGAGATTTTTGTTTGAATAAAATTTTGGAAGGAGGGTATGTTATTGATCTTGCACAAACAATCTCTTTTAAATGTAAGTTTTACTTATTTATGTAGTAAGTATTATGGCTCCCATGCTTACAGGTCATGTGAAGATGTTGTCGAATCAATTCACAGCTCTCTCATGAAGGTAAATTATGTCTTGCATTATAAGACCTTTATCTATTGTAGTATGTCACGTGGTTGGAGAATTTTATTGGAAAACACATGATAGATTTTGGGGTCACCGCACATTTTTCCAGTGAAGTGGAATGCTATTGCAGGGTTGTGTAATGTCCAGAAAGCCTAGGTGTATGTTTAAAATTGGTTAGATTAGTGGACAAGGAATAGAAGTTTCTAGAGATATTCTTTTTTCTAGTATATTTTCACCCAGCCTTTCAGCTTACGATTTCAAAATTGTAGTTTGAGGTTTATTTCTTTTGAAAATTAATGGATGTCAAAGTTAACACAGGTACAAGAAGAAATGAGGAATGGACAAGTACCGTTAGAGAAGTATGTCATTACAAAGACTTTGACTAAACCTCTTGATGCTTATCCTGATGCCAAAAACCAGCCACATGTCCTTGTGAGTCCAAGCTATTTCTATTTTTCTGTTACTTGAGAGACTATATCCTACATTTTCCTTTGTCATCTGCTCAGTTATGAGGATGTCTTTCTTGATCAATGTATAGGTGGCACAAAGGTTGAAGCAACAAGGTTACTCTGGTTGCTCTGTAGGTGATACGATCCCTTATATAATTTGCTATGAGCAGGTTTGTTTAGTCACTCTCAATCAAAGGCCAAATGGTGCCACTTTGACAATACCTTTTTTACATTGGGTATATGATGCTGGTCATATGCGATTTCGCTTCTTTCTGTTTTTCATATTATGTTATGCTTTGAGTAGGGTGGTAGTTCAGGCAGTGCAGCAGGCATTGCTCAACGTGCCAGACATCCTGATGAACTAAAACGAGAACAAGGGACATGGCTGATTGACATCGACTACTATTTAGCACAGCAGGTAACTTGGACTTCAGTATCTAATTTTTTATTAGGTTAAATATGTTTTTGGTCCCTAAACTTTTGCGAAAATTTACTTTTAGTCCCTGAACTTTAAAATGTCGATTTTTAGTCCTTCCGTACATTGTTGGCTGACGTGACAATCTGATTGGCTGACACATGGACTTGATGAAGGGCCCTCAGTTTGCCACGTCACCAAAAATTGTAAGGAGGGACTAAAAGTGAAATTTTTTAAAGCTCAGGGACTAAAAACTGATGTTTTAAAGTTCGAGGACTAAAAACAGGTTCTCGCTAAAGTTCAGGGACCAAAAACATATTTAACCTATTTTTTTATTTTATTTTTATTAAATTCGGTAGCTAATTATGTAATTAAAAATGATTACCAACTACTATACTTGAGTATTTTCTTTTTTCCTCTTGCAGATTCATCCTGTGGTATCTCGTCTTTGCGCATCAATCCAGGGTACCAGCCCAGAAAGATTGGCTGATTGTTTAGGGCTTGACTCGTCAAAGGTAAAACATACTTCATTGTCTGTCTCAGCATTCAGAGCCACGTACTTTATTTTAATTTTTTTTTAATTCGTTTATTGGCATTGGCTAACAACATTGGTTTACAGTTTCAACACAAATCAAGTGAAGCGTTAAATACCGATCCTACAAGCTCACTCTTGTTTGCTGCTGAAGATGAGGAGAGGTACATCTTGATTCAAAATTATCTGTCCATTAGTTGTCACAAGTCTATGCTTATTTGCTACCAATGTTAGTTTGGACACTGGTGCAGTGTTTTTTCCCCCCCTTTGATTTTTTTTTCCTGGAGATCTAAACTAGTGAAATTTTGCTTCACAGTTTTTGAGCTACTTTGTCTATTTATCATTTTGTTATATTTTTTTATTGAAGTTGTGATGCATGAACGTTATTGATGAGTTGAGTAATTATTAACTAATGCATTGAATACAATTAAATTTATTGCAGGTATAGCGGATGTGAGCCGTTGGTGTTGTCATGCTCGAGATGCTCTGGTACTTTTGATTGCCCGCCTGTGTTCAAATCTTTTTGTTCGTTGGGAAGTGAGAAGCCAACCAGCTCTGGCTCGGAGGAACCTTACTATAATTTCTGGCGTAAGCTGGGCTGTCCTAAATGCCCAGATATTAGTTTTTCTCCTTCAATGATAGCTAATCAGGTCACACTAATTTAAGATTTTAAGGCCTCTCTAAAATTGTCTAACTGCATTTTGGATCATGGATCATCTTCAAAATAGATTATGTCCAGTGGCATTCATGAACATGTTGATTTGATTAAAGCATAGAGAATAATGTTCCTGAGCATTTGCTTATAGTTCATTATGCTTTATGTCAGGTCAAGAGGCAGGCAGACAAGTTCGTTTCAATGTACTATAAAGGTTTACTAATGGTAAATCACCTCTCTAAAATGTATTATGAATTTTACTAGCCTGTGAAATTTTGATGTCACCATCCTCGGCTGTTTATGCATGCAGTGTGATGATGAAGCATGTAAGCATATAACACGAAGTATCAGCCTTCGGTTAGTTGGTGATTATGAGAGAGGAACGGTTTGTCCAAATTATCCTCACTGCAATGGGCGTCTCCATAGAAAGGTTTCAGTCCAAGAACCTGTCCAATCTTAAAAGTTTCTTTCATATATCTGATAATAACAACCAAGTTTTAATGCTTTGATTTTGTGAATTAACCAAATGTTTGGTTTTTTCAGTACACTGAAGCAGACTTGTACAAGCAGCTTTCGTATTTTTGCTACGTGTTCGATACTTTTCGTTGTATAGAGAAGGTATTCACTACTCAGTAAATGATGTGAGGACAAGTATAATTAGGACATTTTTTCATAGCGGAAGCAAACCGGTTAAATTTTTTTCTAGAATTGCTGACCATATATTAAATTACATAAGTGAATAGTGATTGTTTCATTATGCTACTTGATTAATCATCTTTTTTGTGGAACACATTTTCATTCTTCCAGATGGAGGCTAAATCTCGGATACCAATAGAGAAAGAGTTGATCAAAATTAGGCCGATGATTGATTTGGCAGCATCCACAATACAGAAGCTCAGGGAGCGTTGTGACTATGGGTGGGTGAAGCTACAGGATCTGGTTGTTACAGTTTAATAATTCACAAGTTTGATGACAAAGTCGGTCTTTGCTGTCGATAAGTGACGCCGTTAAGAGTCAACACCAGCAAGGGGTTTATCAACAAAAGTGATGGTTCTATTTATAATAACACTATCCATCCTTCTGTTATAAGCCAATCTGATTGAGGAAATCGTATAAGCAGTACAGGGCTGATGAATGAGGATGAACATCTCTACGCAGTTGATTTATGCAGCAGGAATGATTTTTCACTTGATCGTGCTGTTGTCCTCATAAAATTGTGTAAATATTTTATGCATTAATGTCTAATGTGTAATAGAATGAATCGAAAAAGCAAAGTTTTCTGAAGTACTTCAAAACAATTTAGTTTTGATAATTCCTATATTGAATTTTTGTTATTAACCAAATCTATACAAATTTAACCACATAATAATTTGGTTAAATTATTTCTCCAAATCATATACGATTTTTTTTTGGGTATAATTATGAGTTTTCTTAACTTTGAAATGTGACTAATTCCGTTCGTACTGCGTGGTTGGTGTTGACCCACGGAATTTGACGAAGGTTAAATTCGAACATGGGTCTCCTGTTGTGAATCGTTCCTTCTATAAACTTAAACTTAGCGGGACTTTACACTATTTATACTATTAAATAAACTATTGAAGATTAAATCATATATGAATTTAATTATGAGTAAGAAATGAATAAAATTGAGTAGGAAAATCAGTACATCATTAAAAAACTTGTCATGTCATCCTCTTTAATAGACAAAAATTGCTTGAAAAGAGTTGCTTCTCACAATCATGAAAAAAAAACCATTAGAGATGCTCTAAGTACATTCATCGCATGCCCATTAACTCCATTGTTCCCTGCTTTTTCTCCACTTCCCCACTCATCTAAGCAATAAATTTACAAGAAGCAGAGTGTCAGAAAGGAAGTTGTAATTTGCGCTTGAATAAAGCTACAGTAAAATCTCTTTAAATTAATAGTCTTAGAACCACTAATTTTTATCAATTTAGAGAGGTATTAATTAATCGATAAATTAATATTTATTAATTTAAAAAGTATTATCTCGATTTAGTGAATCTATTACTTAATTGATTAATATATTATTCTGAGATATAAAATTTTTTGCTGTACATTTTCATTGATGAAAATAAATAAATGAGTTCATTGCAGGAAAATTAAATTCATTAACTATATAATAAAAAGAAGCAATAAATAAATAACATAATTTTTTTTTAAAAATCATCATACCTGACCATAACTACTCATCTGAAAGATATTTAGAAAACAACTATAACATATCTCAGACGTAAAACACTAAGTAAATATAAAAGAGATCACATAAAATTATTAAAGCAACGATTGAATTATATTTTACTTTTAAATTATCGTGATTACATTTGTAATTTTATAAAATTATTAATTTATAATATTGATGAAATCATAAATTATATAGGATTTTTCAAAAAAATTATTATCTTATTATTTTATCAAAATTATTAATTTACATTAACCCGAGTTGAGACAAAAAAAAATTATTATTATAAAAAATTATTAATTTATCGAGTATTAAATTATAGAGGTTATACTATATATATCTATCTATTTATCTATCTTCTTGGCCTTTTTCAATAATGGCTTATAGGAACAAGAAGCTTAGGTGTTTCAGAAAAATAAATATGGCATAATGTGTATGTCTCTTTTAATGGAATTACCAGCTCAATAACTCAGTAAGATTTATGAATTAGTGGAGCCAGGAGGCCCTATATATAGTTCTGACATTAACATCAAATTAGTATCCAGACATGTATATTTCTTAGTACAGTACCCTTCTATAGTACTATATTATTGTCATCGTAGATGTCTCTCTTCAATCAAGAATATCGATCAATAATGCCCTCAACCCCTAACATTCTCACAATAATTAATTAGCAATCATGAACATCACAGGCAAGTAAGTGTACATGGTATCAATTTTTTTTTTGTCTTTTTAAGCGGTACTAGCGTCGAAAGATGTGACTAATTCTTTTTTAAAATGAAGTTGAGTTTACACGAAATGGTTGTTAGATAGCCACAATAAATGGTGCTCTATTTCTACCGACAATAATGAAAGTCAAATGTTGATTTTAGGGGTTATATTCAATCGTGCGCATTTTCTTGATCAAGTTACCCAATTATTTAGACAAATGAAGATAACTTGAAAACATTAGAGGAGAAGTTAAAGCAACATGACTAACATGACTATATATAGTTAGGAGGAATAATTTACTAAAGTAGTTTCTAATTTTGTAGTTACGGACTTAGGATTGTTTTAGTCCCTGATTTTGTAGAATATTTGAATTAATCTCTTACTTTGCATTCTGCAAGTCACCATACTTTAGACTTTAGTGTTAAGTGATAGCCTTTATGGTACGTTAAGGACTTATGTGACACGTTATTTGATACATAGAAGCCTAAGTGAGTAGGGGTGAAAATGAGTCTAGTTATTCGTGAAATACTCGATGTCGACTTGTTATATGCTCGCTAAAACTTAGTTAACTAAACAAACGAGTTCAAGCTTTAAGTTAAGCTCGATTATCTTAACGAGTCAAGCCTTAACTTTATAAGCTTGACATACATTAAGGACTTGTGAGTAGCACCTCTATATATATATATATATATATATAAAAGTGAAAAATGAGAACATACAATAAACCAGTGTTCTCACTTGATACGTTTTCTATACAGTATATAAAATAATAATAATAGTAATAAGCTAATATATATAATATCTTTATTTCTTTATATAAATTAATAAGTATAATATATATATATATATGTTATAAATTCTTTAGTTTATTAAATTAAAATATTAAACCAGTCTAACAAGTCAAGCTCAAGTCTTTTTTTTTTTTTTATTAAGTCAAACTCAAGCTTATAATTTGGTTCTTTTAAATAAATGAGTCAAATTTGAGCTTTTATTTTTTCGCAAGCCAAACCTAAATTTTATATGCTCGATTTGGCTCGTTTCCACCCCTATACGTAAGCGACCAAACAACGAGTTATGATATTTAAAGTTATGTAGCATTTTAAGGCTCAAAATTTGTAAGTGGTTTGAGAGGCTAATTGAGTGATCTCATTTTGATATTAAGCAAAATGACGTTGTTTGGTCGTTTACTTGACTCCTATGTATTAAATAATGTGCCACATAGACATTTCGTCAATCTCACTTAACGTCAACATCAAAAACTAAAATGATCTATAAAATACAAAATCAAAAATTAATTTAAATATTTTATAAAATCAAAGAATAAAATACTCTATAATTATAAAATTAGGGACCATCTTGTTAAATTACTCTAATTCAAAGTTAAAGGATTCTTATTATACCAATAATAACGTGGTTATGTATAATTTGAAGTTGTTTGCGTACGCATCTGGTTCACGGTGTACTTGAAAATTCTCAAGGAACTACGTTGGGATGATAACAGGCATTATACAAATTAAATAAAGCAGCACCAATGCTGCATGCTTGGTTTTGATGGAAATGCGTGGGGATACAGAATTTTTGTTTTACTCTGATCTTTACAATTATCTTATGTTTAATAATTTTTGTTATGTGAACATGGAAGGCTTATCTTGAAGACCCAAGAGAATGGACAAAGCAAGTCCCATGTTGAAGATCTTGTTCAACATTTTAGACTTAGGGATATTTTCAATTGTATTACAAAACTTATCAAGTGTTATAATATGCCCCCATAGTTTTGAATTTGATTGTAGGACTTATTTGAGAGTGTATATGAAAATTTTTGGCGTGCTCACGCACACAAGGCCGAGAACACAACACCATGTGTGCTCACGCACCCAAGCTGCATGCTCATGTGCTCATTAGGTGAAGCCACGCGTGCCCATGCCTTTGCCCTGCGTGCTCACGCCCTCCAGCTGTGTGCTCATGCACATACCGCTGATTAGGACGTTTTCTTGCGCGTTTAAGTGACTTGTAATTCCTATAAATACATTGTGACTTGTTTAAGACTCAACTTTTGATCATTTGTATAGAATTCTGAGCTTGGTAGGGTTCTTAGCAAAGTGTTATTGAAGTTGAATTGCTATCTCATCATTAGTTCCCAACACCAATGTGGCGATACTACGACGATCTTATCTCTAATTCCGGTTAGAGTGGCGATTTCTCAACCATCTTCTCTACTCTTCCACTTTCTATTTCGTTTTTGATTGTTGATTGTTAGGGTTCTAGGGTTCTAAATCCTCTTTAAAACTAGATCCTATTTCTACGTGGATTCATCCTCATCATTTTGTTTCTTACTTATAATTTTTATTTTATAGCAATTTCTCCTTAAAAAAAAAAAGACTACAACTAACAAAATAAAAGATTATAAAGGCTATAAGAGTATTGCTAAGACCGAACTAGAGAAGATGCATTAAATTGTAGAATTCTCATTGATGAGTAGTGATTGAATACGATGTTATATACGGAAGGTAGAGCTCAACAACTAACATAATGATGCTACAAAATACTAAAGCTAACTAACTCTAGTTAATTAGTTAACTCTACTCTTAATAGCCCTCTCAAACTCATGGTGTCCATGTGGTAACTATGATTGAGTTTGGTCGCGAAGTTGTGAACATAGATAAGGATCGGGATTGTAGAGGATTTCGTGAACCTCATTAATAGTGATGTATCACTTGTTGCTTATTGAAAACCCATATGTCTAAGTTCTTGTAGATTATCATGCAAGAATGCATTGTTTATATCTACTAGATGTATGGGCCAACGGTAGGTAACAACAAGGGATAGAACGATTCTTACGGTGGCTAGTTTCTCATCATTACTAAGTGTTTCATTGAAATCCATGAGGAAGTTTTGTTAGAGACCAAGTGTTGCTTGTCACAAGTACTTCATATTTATCCTTCATTGCCTTAAACCATTCAAGTTTGGATAATACCATTTGTTTCATTATCTTTGGAAGTATATTTGGCAAGAATCTGATCGCCATTGAGAAATTTTGAAAACTGTAGCCAGGACTAGTTGCCATATCAAGTAATTTTCATCATCTAATTTGAGAGCAATTGGTGTTTGAAATGTGTGGTTCAAACTGAGAATTTGATGCAGAAATCATAGCCAAATTGTTAAGGTTCATAATACCATGTAAAAGTTTTTGTCTTGTTAAAAGGGAATTAGAGAAGATGCATTGAATTATATTGAATTGTAGAATTCTCATTGATGAATATATAGTAATTGAATACAATGTCATATATTGAAGGTAGGACTCAACGATTAACAAAATGAAGCTACAAAAAAGGAAAGTTAATTAACTCTGGTCAACTTTAACTAACTCTACCCTTAACAAAGGCAAATAAACTAGTTCTTTTTAAGTTAAAAATAAAATTAAAAGATAATTTTTTTTAGACTATAAATACATTTAAACATTCTTCAAATTGAAAGATCATATAACCAGCTTGGTTCTCAAAGGCAGGCCCATTGACGAGTATGTGTAAGTTATTCTTGTGTATAAGGCCTCCAATTAATAGGGGTCTTCAAAAAAAAAGTTATATTAAAAAGAAAAAAAATATTATTAATCACTTAACACTTCAGTCTTCAACTTTTCCTTTTTTTAAAAAGAGCTCTTAATTTTTCCATACCGACGTTGTTTTTTCTCTCTTTACATAAAAATATCTAGTATCAAGAACGTATATATTCTAGAAGAACGTATTTTTTTACTTCATAAGTTTAGTTTAGAATCACAAGAACAACTTTTAGACCTATGTATTAATAAATATTAGTGGACTTATGATCCGAATGCAATTTTTTCTTTTTTATTAGTATTTAATTTCGCTTTTACAATTATTAATATAAGTAAAAAAATATCTATTATGTATTTAAAGAACTTATTTTTTATTACCGTACAAGGCCTCCAAAATTTATCCAAATCCATAGAACGACCCTGCTCAAAGCTAGGATGTTATTGCATATTTAGCTCTTCGGTCTCACGCTCACTTATCAACCCTAATTCATTTGGCATTTTGTGTCTTAGTTTCTTTTGTTATTTAATATGTAAACTATTTTTTTATAGGCTTATAACTCCGAATATATATATATATATATATAACTTTTAACATAAGTAATTTCAATCATTATTATGTTTATCTATCAGATCATTTTTATCTTATTTAATACTACTTTCAGTTCAAAATATAAGCATTTAGAGTCTTTTTACACAGATTAAGAAAAATAATTATGGTATAGATTTTAACTATTTTAATTTTACCCTTAATAAATATAAACCCACTCACCCCCAATTTTATTGGAATAATTTAATAAATAGGGATAAATTTGAAAAACATTAACAAATTTGTCTTGTGTTTTGTGCGGATGTTTATAATATGGACCAAAGTAAAAAGGCTCTAGATGCTTATATTTTGTACCAGAGGTAGTATTATTTTTTAATACTATTCATTTAATGAATTATTTGAATTTTAATACTATATATATATATATACTCTTTTTTAAGTTGAAATAAAAAAAATCAAATGTAATTAGTTATTTTTTTATATAAATATTTTTTTATATGTGAAAGTACATCTACAGGGATTTAAACCAGATATTTACTTATATTTTATTTCGGGAAAAGTATTATTATAAATTCTTTTTTATTCTTATATTCAATTCTATAGGAAGTACTAGAATATGCTATGAAATGAAAAACACTAATTAGTTGACATAAAATTGTGATTACTGAACAAGATAGCCCACCAACTATATAAGCCAATCTTATCCCCTACATTGATTATGAATGTCTTTGCATAACCTTTTCAATAATTATTTCATTTATTTGGTGATGACCAAACGTCCATCCATTTTAAATACATACCACCCATTCTATAGCACTTTAAATTATGGAACCTCAATGTATTAAATGACTGATTTATATTTTATACCACAAAGGCAAACAATATGAATAATATCTATATCTATCTCTCTTTTTCCTTTTTTTTTTTCTTTTTTTCTCTATAATATTTGAATCTTGTGGGGGAGCCTATCTTCTAGTCATCACTCAAGTTTGTCTTTAATTAAAGAATATCACAAGGCTTCAGAATCTGCTTTATCAAAAGATTATATTAATTAATTAATTAATTAAGCACCCCTTATTATAATTTATAATAAGTATAATAGACAGAAAGCCACACCGTACCAACTATGCAATAAAATAAGAGATGCAGAGTTGTGGGCTACTTTTCAAGTTTATACATAAATTGTTGTTAAACGTCATAAATAAAGCTGGTAATTAGTCTAATTTAACTATATTGAAGGTGAGAGAGAGTTTGATAGTCTACATACTACATACTCTATATAGGACAATTCATCTTAATTAGTTTGTTTTTGAAAACACAACTTAATTGAGTATTAATAAAATATGTTTTTATTAAAAATGAGTTTATTTATAAATAAAAATTCTGAAATTTATTTGAATAAGTTGAAAATACGTTATGAAGACCAATAACTTATTTTCATAACTTTAAAGGCCTAAAACAAACTTTAATATAATTTTTTTAAAAATCAATCATAATAATTAACCGAAATTTTGATTTTATTTAAAGTCTATATCTTTTCAATCTTTGAAATATGAAATAATTTATTAAATTATTATTCATTTTATGAAATATAATATAATATTTTATTTAATTAATTGATAATAAAGTTATTTTATTTGATATTTATTGAGTTAGTATTGATAATAGATAAGATTTTATATTCAATTTTTTCATTGTTTCATAAGATTCATTACACCAAACAGGGTGGCTAAATTTTTAAATCTAGAGAAAATTTCCAGTACTCCTATAATACATATTCAACCTCCATTCTTTATTACATAATTAATAGTTATAATGCATTGTGATTATTGGAAATTAAACGAGATTATGAAAATAAATTAAATCATAGAACACATGTTAACCTTTAAAAGGGTGTTGTATGAATACTACAAAAATATTGTAGATTTTTTCCAAAATCTATGGGTCAGAATCCAATCAATATTAGTTATGTTCTAACACGAGGAAAATGAGTCTTAGTGGGTTGAGGTGGAGTAGGGCTATAGCCTCGTCAAGGTGTAAGGTGCCTAAGAGTAGGTAGCTTGGCTTAGGCCTTCCTTATGGCTAGCACCATTTAATTTGGTTTAACATGAGTCCATGCAACACTAAGTACTGCAAGGTTTTGTCTGTTTTGACTTCTTAAACCTTACGATTTTTTATCTCAAAAAGACATCTTGGTAGATTGAAGATGAGCAAAGCTTATAAGGTATTTATTATCTCAATTCATACTCGATATGAAACTTAAACATGATTTGAAACAGATGTTCCCGACTAGATAAGCTAGGTGTAAGGTGTCAGAGGGAAGGGAGTGACTTTTGCCCTTTTTCTAGCACCACTTGTTCCAACAATAGTAATATTAGAATGAAGTAAGTCTTCTACTTTTTGCCCTAGTAGTTTTATCTTCAAAAGTCCTTATTAACGACTTGCTTGTCTTGCTTCATTTATGAGAGGATATCATGCTAGCTAGTTACATAAAATGAGAATGTGCTAACTAGTTACATTGGATAAGGACGTGTCAAGTAGTACTGATCTAAGCCAAAATGTGAGCTTAACATTTGGGTATCGATCTAAACTAGCTTGACATCCATGCTTCATAGGTCAATAATTATCTTGTCTTAATTATCTATGATGGGTTTAAATTAGTTGTGAAAAAGAATCGATTATCTAAAATATAATCCATTTTTGTTTGGATATATTTACTGTGAGAAGCAATTTTTAAGATAATTTTGAATGGTAAAAAATAATTTTTAAGTTTTTTTGAAATAATGTACACATTTTAATTGAAGAACCAAAAGATTTTTCTTTGTTAAAAAAAATAAAAAAATTTAATAAGTGCCAACTTATTTACAATAACTTAATAAGTACAACTGGAATTAGGGGCTTTAAAAATAACTGCGGTCACTTTCAAAAAAAAAATAAAAACCCATAATTTACTTACTTAAATTTAATTGTAAATGAGTTATGAGATCATAATAGTGTGTACCAATCATTTTCGTTAAAGATGCTTAGTGAGGTGCAGGGGAGCATCTATGCTCTGTGCCACAGCGTTGCTTAACTTGTTGTGAATTCGTACAACTAGTAGTGGTGTGCAGTTAGAAAAAGGAGTTGAAAAAAATAAAAAAAAATGAGAATGAGATAGATAGAAGAACACAAAGGAAAAACCGAAAAACCAAGAAAGAAAGTGACATAAAGGGATATATCAGAAATTATTTACAGCCTGAGCCGGTAGGTGATGACTGTGTGGATGCCAGTGAGAAGGTGAATATATATACACACTGCAATTACCAAACTCACCTACCAAAACAAGGACGAAGATAATTCAGAGGAGCATGCTATAAATGAAAAATAAAAAAATAAAAAAAAAAGTCTGAAAAGTTAAATAATTATTAATGACAAGAAAAAGGTAATTTGCGTCTTGTAAGCACAGAGGAATCACGGACAAAAACAACCTCTTGTTTCTTGTAATCATATCATTTTACAAATCAGGGTGTGAGTGAGATTCACAGATTCGATTCCTTTTCTTCCTGCTTGCTTGGTACATGTTACTGCATCAAAATGAAATTGTTGCTAAAATCTCCAAAATTGATTGTGACCCAAATAGATTTAGCCTAGTATGATTTGAGAATTTGTAGAAAAATACTCTATCAGAAGAGTTCTAGTTCGATTCCTGCAAAAAATTAACTACCACTCTTTTGAAGAGAAAATTTATTCATGTCATTTTAATATCTCGGACAGTAATAAAATTTCTCCTTAGGAAAAAAAAAGTTGTGTGAAGTGTGATTTGTACATGTGATGCTTCACGTAGTAGTTCTTTGACTTATATTCACTTAAATAAAGTTTTGCTTATTAATAAAAAAAAAAAATGAATATTATAAAGATTAACTATATTTTTGATTCTGATAAAAAGATGCTTACTACCAAGCCAGATGTTATTCATAGCTAAGATAGTCACATGTTAAATTGGCAAAAATTTCTTGGCTAGTGTGGTCCATATCAAATACCTAGAGCCTAGAAATATCCTACGAGTAAGATTTCTGAAGTAGTACTTTTTCATGCATTGATCTTTTTCTTTTCTTTTTATTTGTATATATTTGGGATCATATGTTTAACCTTGATTTTGTTCATGTATGTACTAACATACTTTGATATTGGCGGTCCTTAAAGACCTTATTTCGTCGTGGAATTGATTGATGACGTTATTAACAATAGCGGTAGAATTAATAGCAAGGATCAATCCCTTGACGAAATAAAATTTTAAGAACCAAAACAAAAATTTTACATTATTTTAAAATAGATGCATTACAAAATATAGAAACTGTAGTCATTCTAGCATAATTTGGGTTAACTCTTGAGTTCCTAACTCAACATTATTATTTTACATCATACAATTTTTTTTTCACTTTCCTTTATTCCGATTTTAGCCTTATTTTTCTTTTACTTATAATTTATTTTCTTCATATTTCATGGATAAAATCATAATTTATCTATTAGAATATTCTAACATATGTAAATGCCATGTCATCCCCTCGCCCTCTCCTCAAAAAAAGGAATTGGAGGGGAACAAAAGTGGGTTAAAGCATGAAATGGGATAAAATCCATTAAAAAGAATCTTATTTACTTCATTATATTATGTTTTAACATCTTTGAATAATGAAACACTCAAATATTACATTCTGGGTTCACTTAACATACACAATGAAAAATTTGTGTACGAATGCACAACACAATTCATTACTATTAATTTATTTATTAAAAAAATTAAAATGTCCACATCACTCATCATTTGTTATATGTCAATCTAAACGAACCTTAACCAATGGTTAGTTGTTTCGAGTTATACATTCTGGTTAGATTTCTCTTAAATAAAAGATATCAGGTTTGAACAAAGGTGGAGCTATTTTGTTCAATGGGGGACTTTGGTCTCCTTATTATAAAAAAGTTACTAATATGTATATATAATTTTTTAAAGTAGGAATAAAAATTATGTAATTATCGCCCTTCTCCTAATTTTTTTTTATCTATTTAGTTTTTTATATTTGGTCCTCCAAACATTTTGGGTTAACTCTATTCCTGATTTTGAACATTTCAAATTAAAAAAAAAAAAACCGACAGAAAAGCTAATCTCAACAAAATACAAATGTCTCCAAATTACAGATTACCATCCGAGAGAGTACTTGTGGGTAGAAAAAAAAAACATACCTTCAATGTTTGTTTTAATGATATAATTATTATTAGTATACTAAATTATTAAGGAATTAAATATATTACGTGAATAAAAAAAAATAAGTGAAGGTTAAATATATTGTTTTGCAATCCAAAGTTATGAATTGTCGTTAAACTTTAATGTTTTGTTTAAAAGAGTTGATTTATAGAAAAAAAAAATTTAAGTTTTATTTTCATCTATTCCCCCTTTTTTCTCATTTTCTTTTTCTCTATTTTCTTTTTATTTATTTTCCCTAATTTTAAACATAGGGTAAGAACTAACCCTATGTAAGTATGTATGTCATTTCTCTTTGGTCTAGTCCTAACTAGACTTTATATCATTGCATTCCGGTGAGTTTAGAATTGAGTTTATTCAGTCTAAAATTTGGGTTAGGTGAGTAAGAATTACCATAAACACGGTCTAGGTAATTCTCTTATTTTTCTTTTACTATTTTTTCTTATCGTGAAACATATTAAAGGGATGAGAGCATATTTTTTAAGGTAGTATTTGACTCAGCTTTTTTTTTTGTTCACTCTTCCTTTTCCTCTTTCCTTTTATAAGTAAAAGTTGGGTTAAACAGTATTTATAGTAAACCTATTAAATTATAAACCCTTTTTTTTATAAAATGCAAAAACCTGACTTTTAAGCCCAAAGCTAGAAATATGAATTTTTCAAAAAAAAAAAAACTAGCTTATTTTGTGGGCGAATTAGCACTTGAATATTTTAATTAATACCTAAAATCTTGAATATCTTTTCCTTCTCTCTTAAAAAAAATAAAAAAAATAAAATAGCAATTCATAAACTCTGAAAGTCTTTTTCTCATTTTTGGATTATCCATTTCACTTTAATATTTATGAATTTTATTATTATTTAAAATTTTACCTATTCAACAAATTTTTAATGTTAAATAATTATTTTGGTAAATTCATATTGTGTTTTTTTTTAAAATTAAAATAATAATATCATTAAATTATTTTTTTATATTAAAAAATGTGATAATTGATATAATTGATAAGTAACTTAAAAAGTTGACACAAAGCACTTCTATGATAAAGAGTTTATAAAGTAAAAAATAATGAAATTGTCAAATAATTTTTAACTTTTTTTAAAATTCTTATTCTTAACTTTTGCTTTAAAGTTGCTTATTTACCAAAAATAAGTCACATCAAACAAAGTCTAAATATGAAAAAAAAAAAATTCTTTACATAATGAGTGGAGTAAGGACAAGCTATAGATGTTTTGACAACTTTAACTCTCATCCAACATCTTTAAAAAATAAAAACACTTCAATTTAATTTACAAGCCATTTGTCTTTAAAATAATTTTTTATTAAGAAGAAAAACAGTCTTGTTCATGTTCGAATTTCATCTATGCCAAATTTCCGGGAGTCAGCGCCAGTTACGCAGTGCGAACAAGATTAGTCTCATCTTAAGAGTGAGGAAATCCGTGATTATAAGAAAAAAAAAAACAGTATTAGAGAAATATAATTAAAATTCCTCCCAAAATATTTTCTCGGAACATTTTTAAATATCGGTAAGGTTTCACAACTACTAATATTGGTGGTGGGGGTACGAATAGATGTTAAAAGAAATCCTGAGGGAATGTTTGCGTACATGGAAATTAGTAGTATTTATATTCTGCATCTTCATTTTGGAACACATATTTCTCCGCCTTTAATTTCAACAAGCTTTTAGCATTTCTTTTCCTGTTTAAATGAATTCCACAAGTTGTGTTTTTGGAATGAATTTGCTCACAACTCTCAAAATACATGAGTTGAATGCACTGAACTTGAATTGAAAAACCCTCTAGCCTTGATTAGTTGATTGCATCGTAAAGTTTTTATTTTATTTTATTTTTCCAGTTTTCCCTTTCGTGTAAAAATATGGGTTGGTCACGAGGCTAGTCGTGGTGCACAGCTCCACGAATCACGCAGCCATTTAGGGGAATTGACAATCACATGGAACCGTAATTACCCATTTAACTAAGCATGTCCCAGTTAAAAGAAAACGGTAATTATCAAAAACCAATCTTCCTGTCTTCCTTTGGAAAATTTATGTCACCTCACCTTGCTTCATTACGAGCAGTCAAAATCAGAATCAAGCCACTACTAGTAATTATCACTATTTATAAGCTATTCACGACAACAGATAAAATAAAATTAAAAAACTTCCAACACTTTTTTTTTCTTAAAATAAAAAACAAAAAAAATTAAACATAGCCTCGCCTTGATTCAAGTTTCAACTAACAGCGTCAAAAGAAAAGGAAAAAATAAAAAATAAAAATTGGCCGTTAGCGAGAGGCTTACGGCGGAAGCTTGCAGGGACTAGGTGGTAGGCTAGACTTTCCGGCTGCAACAAGTCGTTGCACAAAGCTATTGATTCTGTTACCGTTAGTTTCCTGCAGTAACCGTTTTCCTCCAAACGGTAACGATTCCAGCACTCTCTCGTTCAGCACCTTCTCTTCTTCTTCCGTCGATCCCGAACCGAACGCCTGAACAAAATCACACGCCGTCAATTCGCTCCGTTACAGAAACGGAATCAGTTAATAATAGTACTAATAAATTTGCCACTGCTCGAAAAACAGTGTTCACTGAGAACGAGGCAGCTGAAATGAATTTTTTAACGTTTTCCCGTTCCTAATTTTCTCGGGAATCAAACAGTCGAATTAAAGAAAAAAAAAGAAAGAAAGACGCAATGGCGTACCTGAATCCTGACATAGTCCGTACGATTCCAACAGAACGCGTTGCCGAGCATTTGGTCAACGGTCTCTGAAACGCCGTCGAGCGCAATGTCAACCACCGACGCCGTCGAGCACTGACGGACGTCGCTCACTCTCTTCGCCGGCGCGCCATTTCCGATGGAGAGGACCAGGAGATCCTCCACGCCGTTCACCGACGGGAAATCGCGTTTGTTATGGAGGACGTGCGTGACCGCCGCTGCCGCCGGGTTGTTCATCACTAAACCGCCGTCAACGGCGGAGCACGAGGTTTTTCCGTCGACGGAGGAAAATTGGAACGGCTTGAAGAGCCCCGGCGTCGCTGACGTGGCGCGACACGCTTTCCAGAGCTCGAAGTTGAAACTCGGTGACTCGGACGCGTCGGCTCGGGAAAACACGAATGGCGCTGAACTCTTGAGGTCAAAGCAAGGGATAAGAAGAGGTTTACACGTGTCCTTCAGAGTCAACAACCTTCCTTCTTCTTCTTTCCTTTGGAACACTTGCTTCAACACGTTTTCCATGCTTTTGGAAGAGAATCTCCGGCGCCGGAAAAAAACTCCGGCGCTTTTCGGTTTGTAAAGCTCGTGGTTCCTCTCAGCGATGAGGTGGACGGCATCTCTGGCGGTGTAGAGAGGCCTGCCGAAGCCGTCATCGGCGGTGATCATGGCGGCGAGGAGGGCGCCAATGCCGGTACCGGCGATAATGTCGAAGTAATCGACGATTTGGGCGTGAGGATCGGAGGTTTGAGCGCGGATCTGGTCCTCGAGGCGGAGGAGGGCGGCGGCGGCGACAATGGCAGTGGTTCCTCCGCCGTCAATGCTGAGAATGCGGGTTTTGGCAGCGGATTCGTAGTGAGAGAGCCATTGCTGCTCGAGTTTGGAGAAGATCTCAAGTGTGACTTTGCTGAGCTCCATTGAGTGAAGGGAGAAAGCAAAAAGAGTAATTAATTAAGGAATTTGAAGAGAATTAAGGGTTGTTTGGAAGGAGCATTAACGAAGGAGTGAAGAATGTGAGTTCACAGTTCACAGTTGAGTGGGCACTCTCTGATTCTGTGACTGTGAGTGAGAGTTAAAAGCAGAGGGAGTGGAGTGAAGAAAGTGGGGGGGGAGGTTAGGGAATGGGGTAGTTATAATGTTACATACACAAGGTCCTTTCGTACTTGTCCTTCATTACTTGCATTTTGCTTTTCTTATCATATTATCTAGTATTATTTGTTTTTATAAAATTACTAATTTTATTTAATTAATTCAAATTAAGGTAAAATATTTTTTTTCTTATAAAATACATTATTTTTTAATTTATTTCTTATGCTTTTTTTTAATTTTAGTAGTTATTTTTTTAGAAATTATATTTTTAAATCCCTAATATTTAATTTCATGTTTTATTATGAGCTTAATTACGACGGATTTATCATGAAATTGTGCGTCAGTAATAGTTCAAAAGTTAAATTCCTTTTAAATTTTTACAATAATTCATATAATTTAATAGTGAAAAAATCCATATAATTTAATAATTTAACTGAGTTTAACTCTACAAGAATAAAAAATAAAATTTTAAAAAGATTAAAACTAAAATAAAAAAAATTTATAGAGACTAAATTCATAAGTGAAATATTTTACACGGATTAAAAATATTTTTTACCCTTCAAATTCATATCACTCTTATTTCTATATTTCACCAAAAATTCATATCAATCACATTCCCCAACAAAATATGATATATACCTAAGATTTAACTGTATATAAAAGAGTTCATTGAAATAGATAATATTTATTTTAGTTAGGTATGACAATAAAATTTGAACTTGCGAGTATTCAACCGACTTCGACTAAATGGAAAAAAGCTGCTTTTGATCGATTCAAGTTTCTCCTAACTTGCTTTTAATTGGTGCGGGTCAAGTTTGAGAATTTAACTATCAATCTTACCTCTATCTTACAACTGTAATTATAATATATGCACATCTACGTATATATTTATATTGTTAGCAATAATATTAAAGTTAGAATTTTGCTATGTTTTCAATGATTTTTATATATTACTTTAATTAAAGTGACTAATTTATATAAATTATATTAATAAATAATTTTTTAATATATTTTTATAGAAATTAAACAATACAAATAATTTTTAATCCCCTTGATAGTAACCTAGTGAAAATGCTATTGTCAGGGGCGGAGCTAGCCCATTTTTGTTGGGGGGCCAAACATTTAAATTAAATTTATTTATAAAATTAACATATTAAAAATAGTTAATAATTAAAATAGTTTATGATAATTAATACTTATATAAAACATAAAATAGAGGTAAAAATTGAAAATAAAGATGAGAAACTTATAATTTTTACCTAAGAAAATTGAACCTGACGATGTTTTCTATATTTGAATTTATCTATAATTGATTCAGTAGTGAAACAACCAGTAATTTCTTTTTCAATATAAATAGTTAAGCTATCTGCAAAAATTTGTCAATTGTATTCATTTTAAAAAACTTATCAATTGATTTCATTTTACTCCTGGTTACAATAGATGAAATACATTATTGAAAAATCACAATATAGTTTTAGTCACGTAAGTGGTAACCACAAAGAAAATTAACATGAGAAAGACGCAATACATTACTAATATGAGCAAGTTGTTAATTGATAACAAAACACAACACTTTATTAGTTCAAACAATAACATAAGACAAAAGAAAATTTTAAAAAAACACAAACTTTATAAGTTACAACTAGAAAATATTAAAATTGCAAAACTTACTGTCAATAAAGAGACAAAGGCCCAATATTGTTGTAATGTTGTAACTTCAAAGCAATAACAAATTAGGAAATTAGAAGAGCAATCAAAACTCACTAACTGACCAAGGCGTAGATATCAAGTAAAGAGCGATGATTTACAAGCGCACTATGTTAGTATGTTCCAAGGTTAGAGAGCATAAAATAATATCAAGTGGAAATTTTGAGAGGTTTGGTTTTAGCATTTCAGAAATTCACATATAGAGAGAAGACGGTAAGAGGCGGCTTGTTACCATTTGAGAGGCAAAGTGAAAAATCTGAAACAACTAACTTCTTGAGTAAGTTTTAACAATAATAATGTATTAAATTATATATTATATTAATATATAATAATTTTCAAATCTGAAATATATCTTTAAAAGTTATTTTAGGCATGTTTTTGCTATTATATATTACTATTATATATTATATTATTATATAATATTTTCTAAATTTGAAACACATCTTCTAAAGTTATTTTAGGTATATTTTTATGCTATTATATATTATATTATTATATAATATCTTCAAAAATATAAAACATATCTATGTTATTATAGTAATTTTGATGATCTTTATATCTTAGAGGGATTAGTTTTGTTGTAAAATATGTTTGATACACACCAAAAAAAACTTTTAATGGGGGGCCATTACAAAAACTTATATATACATACAAATAAAAATAATTCTCAATGAGGGGGTCAGGGCCTCTTCATTGCAACACAAGCCTCCACCTCCGACTATTGTGATATCAAGTGAAGGCATATGGTTCAAATCCTATCGGATGCAAAACTTCGTGCCTTCTGTTTTTGGTTTCCATATTTTAATTAGAAGTGGGGTTCAAGTTCCTTTCCTTAATTAAATTTTTGCCAGCTTAATCTGAACTTCATACGGTTCTTCAGGCATCTAGATGAGGAACGAAGGTAACTGGGAATTTCCTGTCACGTTTAGCAGAAGGAATCAATGTGGAAAACAATATGCAAATGCAAGCAAGTTGCTTTAGTTCAACCCACAACAAAACCAGTTTAATTTTCTAGATCTACTATTTGTTTTTTATTCTGCAGAATACGAAGGAGATGTTGCAAAATAAATAAATAAATAAATAAATAAACAATTTGATTGGTATATTGAATTAAAGAAATGGTTGAGTTCATTTTTCATTCATAGCCTAGCTAGAGTCCTAACCATTTGTTGGGCTTGATCGCAGTAATAAAAATGAAATATTTTATTTTGTGAAATCATTTAACTATAATGTTACATCAAAATATGAAGGATATTTACAAACTGAGCTCAGTTACCATTTCCTTTTGCCATTTTGGCGTCCAAATATCACACAAAGGATCGGTAAAAATAAAAATTCCAAGGAACAAACAATGAGGAGAATTATGTCATTTATTTATGGATAAATCAAAATTTTATATAATTTTTAAATAATATTATTTTTATCTTCAATTAAAAATTTTCATTCTTATATCTGATCATACATGAAACATACTATTTACTTTAATGTTAATAGTTTTGTCTCTGTGTTCTTTCCTGAATCAAATGGTAGGATGAGAGGTGGTGTGTGCATTATTTTTATTTATTTATTTATTTTTGGTTAACATATGGTACAATTTGGGTATCTCTTAGAGTTACCCTCATTGGGGGGAGAAAAAAAGTTGGCAAAATTAATAACTTAATCCTATAATTTATTTTTCTATTTCAATTTGATTATCTAACTATTAAATGTTTTAACTTAGTCCTTTAACTTATTTTTCTATTTCAATTTAGCCTTTAACTATTAAAGGTTTTGATTTGGTCTATAACTTATTTTTATGTTTCAATTTGGTTCTATAACTTTTTATTTTTGTTTGAATTTAGTCCAGATAGAAAAGACGAATTTGTTAGATGAAAAATAAGTTATAAGATCAAATCGAAACAGGAAAATATGTTATAGGACCAAGTTAATACATTTAATAGTTACACAACCAAATCGAAATAGAAAAATAAGTTATAGGACCAAGTTGAAACATTTAATAGTTACAGGACCAAATAAAAACAAAAAAAAGAGTTACATGACCAAACTATTAATTTGGCCAAAAAATTTCTCTACATCGAGAGAAGATGAATCTTACTCTTAATTTTGTTAATTTAAATTGAATTTTTGTAGATTTCTCACAGATTTTGATTAGATAGCCTTGTGATCAAGTGTTTCATCCTTTGTATATTTCTCGTTTTATGGCCGGTGGATGTTTATTTGGGTTGGACCATATGTGAGATTTACACTATTCAAGTGATAAACGAGACCACTTTATTTCAGATATTATAAATGATGTTTTTGAATGGTATCATCGGTAAAATAAGAGAGGTTTCTTTTCTATTTTTATTATTTTACGGATGATATCATTTGGAAACATTCCAGACGCTGATGTCCAAAAAATTGTAATTTTATTCTCAACTGGGATGATGCCAATTCTAGTGTCAATTTTCTGAATGTGACACTTAAAAGCATATTGGGCTGGCTTTCACAGGGTGTGAGTAGCATATTGGGCTTAATATTTTGGGTTGTGCTAATACACTCTCAAATGTAAAACGGCTGTAGGGATTGATACCACCCTATTTGGAAAATGCATCATTCATTTTCGGACGCTGTTGTCCGAAAAAACAAGGGTGATTTACTTTCTATTTTTAGTATTTTATGAATTCCAAACGTTAATGTCCAAAAAGGGTGGTATCGTTTCTAAGTAGGGTGGTGCTAATCCCAATGGCTATGAAAAACTCGTGTAATTGGCGACTTTTTCTTTTTCCTGTAAACAAACTTTCTAGCACCACTTTCCAAAAAAAAAAAAAACTTTCTAGCACCTAAACCTAAATGTCAATATTGTTAAAAATCTTCATAAATTAGTAAAAGATTTATCGTATCAAAATTAATTAAAATTTAACATTTGATAACTTGATAGGAAAGAACAGTTTATTTTTTTATTTTTGGTTTAACAGTTTACATTTTTTAAATGGCAAGAGACGATATTGTACTGTTTTTTCAAATGAGAAAGTATAATAATCAAAGATTGATCTAAAATATCCATATGTATTTATCAACTGAGTTACATAGCTGAGATAAATGATATCATACTGTTGTATAAAAGAAGTGTAATTCATTCGGTCAATGTCTGATTTATTTTTGAAGTTCTAAAGTTTTTCACGAAGGAAGAGGAAAGGCCCAAGCCCAATGAAAAACAACGTCATATTTATTTTGGTCCAAGAGTCTTGGATTAGTGTGAAGGGTAATTGAAAACTATAATGTTCTTTTGACCAATTAGTCAAAAAATATGTCTGTCAGAAAAAAAAAAAAGTTCCAAATCAAAAGACTGTTTACAGAAAAAAGAAGACAGTAAAAATAATAAAGATTGTATTGTATCTAGGGCTATGCAAAATAACACTGAACTGTAACTGGACTGAGAACTAAACAAAACTAATTGTAAAATAACTGTTTTGTGGTTACAATTCATGAACTGAATCCAAAATTTCAAACTGGTTTAGAACTGGTTTGTTGTTCAATAACTAGTTTTGAATTGGTTTTAAACTGATTTTAAATTAGTTTGATGTCTCTGAATTGAATCCAAAGTTGTTTGTCAAATTATTAACTCGGGAATTATAATTTTTATTAATGTGTTTTCATAAAGTGATATTGAAATACAATTAACATAACAACGAAATAAGGGTAACTCTCAGAAACTATATATTTTTTTAAATTAATATATTAATTACTATTTTTACATGTTTTTTTAATAAACATGATTGTCTTTCTCGGACATTACGATATGGAAGGAGGGAAATAGTATAGACTATAGAGTTTTCAATTTTTTTTTGACGAAAACAAGAATAATGCCAACATTTTTTATTATGCGTAATTAACCCTTGAATGAACAGATAAATAGAAACATAACAAATAATTTTAAAAGCGTTTAAAGCATCATTATGGAAACTTATTGTAAAATGAAGAAGATAATAAATGTGATAAGGAATTTTACTGCTTTTAATGGTTAAATCTATACAAATAACATTGTATAATATTTTTCCAAATTGAAAAAGAAGGTCCACAATTTTGCACTTAAGGAAGATACAGAACTAAAATAAACCTAATTAAGATGGATCCAAAAAGTAATATGAGATTTGATGGGGAGTTCATCAAACATTTTGATAAAATCAAGTATAATAATTACATTTCTTTATAAACATGTTATATATATATTTAAGTGGGTAATTGAAAGAGAATTGAAGAAGTATATAAAATGCAATGTTTTGAAAATCGGACTAGTCATTGAACCGAAAGAGGCACTGATTTACGGTTCAATGGTTCTACCGTGGTCGAACCATTTTATATATATAAAGAAAAAAATAATTTATATACAATAGATGCACTAATAACTTAGTGGTATATATACATGAAAAAATAATATATTGTATATATAAATAAAAATGAATTGTTAGAACAATAGTTCTTGGTGGCCTGGTGGTAAAATTGCTAGTTTTACCATGATAAAATGTATTCAGCCTAGTGCCTACTTAGAGAGAAAATTTTATTTTTATTTATGTGTCCACTTACATTTTCAATGAAGCATTAATTTTTTTTTATTAATTCTACCCCTATCTTTAATTGGAGTAATAATTAAAGTTTTATTATCCAACCAATAAAAGGAAATGATACTTCTTTTGTTCTTATTTATAAGACTCTCTTGAGACAATAGTAACTTTTTTAAATATAAGACTCTCAACAACTTTCTATGAGCATTTATTGTTATTTTTTATGTTTTCCATCTATTGTTAATGACCTTTTTTAAAGTGATATTGAAATACAATTAATCTTTAGGGTAAAATTCACAAAGTATCCTTGAGGTTTCATAATATTGCACAAAACATCAAACTTTAATAAAATAAGCATTTTCCACCAAATAATCTAACAACTACTATGTGAGAATATTATGTTAAAAATCTTAACTATAGTTAACTCAAGTTTTTTTAACTCTTTTATTTTTCTTGCAAGACATTTTTTTTAATTCTCCTTTTTATTTTTTTCAGTCATTTTCCCCCGTTAAATCACGATCTCTTCTTAGAGGTTTTTTAGTTTTATTTTTAGGATCTCCTTGCATTATTTTAAACCATAAGTTAAATTGATTTTTAGCATTCAATTACATAAATATGAAAATAATTTTTTTTGTTAAAATAAAAAAAAACACAATGTAATTTAGCATCCAATTACATTGTATCAAACCAGTTAAACACATTGAATTTCAACAATTAGCATAAAAACCAGTAAAAACTAATATTTTTCTCTCTCTCTCTGGCGTCACATCCACTATGAAAAGCAAGGGGCAAGGATTTTGACGAACAATAAATCAAGAGGAAATAGTTTTAAAGATGATGAACCAAGAAAAAAGATTTTATTTTTTCACTAATTAATCCAAAATAAATTGTGATCATAGTTACCTTGAGTAATTATAGTTAGTTTTATGTTTTATGGGGTTTAGATTTGTTAAAGTTTGGTGGGGAGTGCTTATTTTGTTCAAATTTGATGTTTTGCGCGATATTATAAAACCTCGAGGGTACTTCGTGCATTTTACCCTAATCTTTAATAGCAAAAATAAATAAATAAATATATATATAAATTAATGTAATAACGAAAGATAATAAGGATAACTTTAGAAAACTATATCTATATATATATATATTAATTATCTTTTTTTTACTTGTTTTCTTAATAAACACGACTGTCTTTGTCGGACCTTACAATAAGGAAACAGGGGAGTAGTATAGACGATAGAGAGTTCATTTTTTTTTAGACAAAAATTAGAATAATGCCTACATTTTTTTATTATGCGCAATTTACCCTTAAATGAACAAATAAATTAAAACATAACAAATAATTTTGAAAGCATTTAAAGCATCATTATGGAAACTTATTGTCAAATGAAGATGACAATAAATGTGCTAAGGAATTTCATTGCATTTAATGGTGAAATGTATACAATCAAAACATTGTTTAATATTTTTCCAAATTGAAAAAGAAAGTCCACAATTTTACACCCTGGAAAGATACAGAATCAAAATGAACCTAATTAAGATGGATCCAAACAAAGATTAACATATTACTTAATTTGAGTTCCCTCTCCATGTATATAAATATGCCTTTAAGTACTTCCATATTTCCTGTGCCATAGTTCATAGTAACACCTAAAGGATTAAAAAAATTTGTTCATCACGTCTTCTTCATTGTTCTTCAATAATATTACTCATAGGCCTCTTCCTTCATTTCTCAACAAGCCTCCTATCAAATCCTGTTGTCCATCCAATTTCCTGCTTCAGTCATCTTGTAATTATTTGGAGGGTATGTTTCTTTTCATTTTTATTTTTCAATACTGTTTTAGTCAACTAAATTCGTCTTTTTGAGTTATTGATTTTGTTTTCCATGATTTTCTGTAGCACACTTTGACATATAATTCAGTGCTTTAAGCATGTTGAGTTGATTCAGGAATTTTTGTCTCAAAGGAGATTAATCTTCCACAATTAATTAAAGGACACCTTTGCTCACATGCTTCAAAAAAGTAGAAGATATAATATCTCCAAAAAGATTTTAAAATTATTATGTTATCTTTTTTTTAAAAAAAAATTATTTTTCTTGGGTGAGCAATGTGCCGTTCTTCATATTCAAACGCCATGGTGGGAGAAAAATAAAGGAAAGTTTGGTTTATGTTTTTTTTTTTTAATTTTATAAATAATTATAGAATTGTTACTTTGTTTTCACTTATTCCTATTTCGTCAAATTTTCTTATAGGAAATATGGAAGTAACTGAAAAACAAGATATTTCTTGTTTCAAGTGTTTTTTAATATAAATTTGAGAAAAATAGGGTAGATGAAAGCAAAGCAACAATTTTATAATTATTTATAAAAATAAACAAAATTTTAAAGGCTAAGTAAACATGTCCTTAATCGTCTCAGTTATGTAGCTGGTCATCACATGAGAATATACGTGTGTGGATATACAACTACTTTCTTATGAACAAAAAAACACGTCCTTAATCAACCATTATAGATAATTGGTTTGTAACAACTACAATTTTGGAGTTCCTAAAATGAAAATGAGTTTAAATATTGGAGAGAGATTCTCAAATAAACAACTACATACATGTGTGGATATACAACTACTTTCTTATGAAAAAAAAAAAAAAACGTCCATAATCAACCATTATAGATAATTGGTTTGTAACAATTACAATTTTAGAGTTCCTAAAATGAAAATGAGTTTAAATGTTGGACCTCACAGAAGATATATAAAATCTTAGTTCATTTCATCTTATACATTAATTATAGTTATAGTTATTTGAGAGAGATTCTCAAATAAATTAATCAAAGTGCTTAATTAATTTTGTTTCAAAATTAATTTGATAGGTGTGTTCAAGCAATTTGAAAAAAATAGTGAATTCTTCTGCTTTGCTGGATAGTCAAACCAAGCTGTGACAGGAATATTCAACCTTTATAGAGATTCTTGAGGATGCAAAAAACTTCTTAGCCAATTTTTTAGCTGAGAAACGTGCTGCTAATGAGCTTATTGATAAATGGATCATAACCAAAGATTTGCCTGGAGAAGTATGTTCCAAAAGCAATACAATTGTTCTCGTTTTAAAAGAGAAAAAATAAAATAAATTATTTATTTTGTTTTAATTTTTCTTACTCTAACCCATTAATTAATTAAAATTTTTAAAAATTAATGCACCACAGGTGGGTTATGCACTAGATGTGCCATGGTATGTGAGCTTACCCAGATTGGAGGCAAGATTTTATGTTGAGCAATATGGCGGTATTAGTGATGTTTGGATTGGAAAATCCCTTTATAGGTATCAATCTTTTAGTCCAAATCTTAATCTTAATATATAAATCAAATATCCTTATGTCAGTTTATTCACATCATGTTCAAATGTTCAACTCGTTTTTAACAGGATGCCATATGTGAATAATGATGTTTTCCTGGAGCTAGCGAAATTGGATTACAACAACTGTCAAGCAATGCATTGTGGAGAATGGGAAAGTATCCAAAAGTGAGGGTAACCAGAACATGCACAACTAAATGTTTCAAATTTGCAATTAATAATTGCTACTTCCTCCATTCTAAAACTATAGTCACTGTAGACTCAAAATCTTGTTCCAAAACAATTGTCACTTTAAGATTTCAAGATACAATAAATTGCATATTTTAATATTTTTCTCTCATCACCTCCTTTATTCACCCATCATGATTTCTCTTTTTAATTATTTTGTTAACCACTTTAGCTTCTAATTGGACATCTTAGTTTATTCATATTAAAAACTTATCAATATCAATAATTTCTTAATATGTGTAAAAAAACCTAAAATGATTATAGTTTTTGAATGGAGAGAATATTTCTTATTGTGGTGAAACAATTAATAATTTCTATGTATACATTATTAGGTGGTACTCGGAGTCAGGATTGGAAGGGTTTGGATTGAGGAAAGAAAAATTGCTTTTTGGTTATTATATTGCAGCAGCCAACATATTTGAGCCTGAGAAGTCTCTTGTGAGACTTGCATGGGCCAAAAATGCAGCTTTGCTTGAGACACTCACTTCTTTTATTCAGGATTATGAATCTAAGACTGCGTTTGTTGATTGCTTCCGTAACATCATCAGTGGACAACACAACTCAAACAAGTAAACATATTACATATCCTCATCTATTGTTTGACATGTCACACAACTTATGTGTTTCAAATTGTAGATAATGTCACGTTGCAGTTACATTGCATTACTTTAAATGTTAAAGTAGTATGACGTGGCCGAGATGATGCAATTTTAATAACAGTCAAAACTATGATATTCTAATAAGATGTCATAGAATAGACTGTAATTTAAACTTTAGTTGTGGTACACAAGAGCGACATAAAAAGAAAAATGAAAAGAGTTGAAAGAAATTGATATGATAGAAAGTGAATAGGGAGTTAGAAAGAAAAAAAAAAAAGGTGTAGATGTAAAAGAAATGAAGTGTAGGAGTATAATAATTGGTAACAAAATCTTTGTTCAATGTGTGATGCAGACCGTTGAACAAGAGAGAGGAGGAACTTCTGGGGATTTTGCTGGTGAACCTTGACTACCTTGCCTTTCAAATGTTCCAGTGCCATGGCCAAGAAGTTTCGCTTTACTTGAATCAAATTGTGAGTGGAAACCCTTATGATAAATACACTTATGTTATACATATGAAATAATCTAACTATTAGCAGGCTTTTCAGAAATTCTTGCTGAAGATTTTAATATTTTTTTACTTTTAAATGATTAGTGGGAAGAGTGGCTGTCAAGTTGGAAAAATGAAGGAAACAGATCTCAAATGGAAGCAGAGCTATTTGTGCAGATCATAAACTTGACTGCTGGAGTTTGGTCTGAAGAACTCCAGCTCAATCCTCTGCATCAGAGATTGATGGAAGTCACTAATAGCATCTGCCGTGCGCTCCGTGATTACCAAACCAACAAGGTCAGTCGTAACTATTAACCATTTGGTATCGAGCTCCTTTAAAGTGAGTCCATGTTATTGGTAGTTACATTTGCTTTCTCACTTTAGATGACCCAAGTCCGACCGTGTGTATGTTTACCGGTTGAGATGGGTCCAAAGAAAGTTTGATAAAAGATCTTTCTTTTACTTCTTACAAAGAAAAGATGTACTGGAGTTTGTAAAAAATCTGTTTGTAGTGACAGAAAAACAAACAAGATGTAATATTTTGAGTACTTTTGTGAACATTATGTCTATAGAAACAACTAGTGTTTGTGGAGTCTTACATTTCCATTATTCTGTTATTGTCAGGCACAGGACAATGGCAGTGGCAGTCTGGATGCACCCATCAGGAGTTCTACACCAGAAATAGAATCAGATATGCAAGAAATTGTGCAGTTGGTGTTTCAAGAATCCTCTAATGGCCTTCCCTCCAAAATCAAGAATTCATTCTTAGTGGCCAAGAGCTTCTACTATGCTGCATATTGTGACCATGAGGTCATTAGCTCTCACATTGAGAAAGTTCTCTTTCAGAAAGTGATGTAAATCATTAGAAATTGGTCTCAGTAAACCACAGCCCGTTATAATTGTATATCAGAAATTCAATCAGATGATAATCTTGATATACTAAAATTATTAGATTCAACAACAAAAACTTCTAAAAATATTCAGTCCTTACTTTTAAGGTCGTTATTTAATTTTAGAACTTGAGCACAGAACAACTCAACTAGAACAATTGTTTGGTATTTAATACAACAAATATAAAACTCAAAATCTAAGTAAATACACAAGGTCTAACATATAAATATAGCTGGGATGAGTGCAATTCAATCCTTCATAAAATAGTAAACTATTCTACCAAAAACATAATCTAATATTCTAATTATGCAGATTTCATACAAGTTAAAGCACATGTCCATGAACATCAATTGATTTGTGATCAGGAAACAAATACTGAGAGGCAACCTTGAACCCTTAAAATTAATTTAGCTCCTCTAACATATGTACTATGCATCTTTTATATCTGTTCAAATTGCAATCCATCTAACATATGTCTTTTACAATCTTGATTAGTAAATATCTTTTGAAATTATAATTTAATCTTCACTTTATGGACATCCTGTATCATTTTGTCATCAATTAATAAATTATTGATCTTATTTATTCTGCAATGCGCCCTAACACTATGATGGAAATAGCTAGAATTAGTATCTAATTTCTCTGTATTACGTTTTTGTTTGTCAAAGTAACCAAACAAACCAATTTTCGAAACAGTGAATAAACGTTACAATGTAATTTGAATTCGCATATTCAACAAATCTATATTTAAAAGTAAAGAGATTATCCTATTTAAATTGCATAATAACCATAATTGAGCTACGAAATAGCTGACGTACCTTTTCAGTAGTAAGAGATTCACTGAGTAGCGAATCAAAGAAGAGCAAACACTTGGAAACAATTGGCAAAATGCTTGAGAAACAGTTTGAGGATGTGGAATCAACAAAATATCGCATTCCGGGGAAATAGGGGTGGATATAACGTTGTTACAAAATAAGAATGCAACCAAATACATTTGCTTTCCTGTTATTGTTTGGGCAAACGATAGAATACCAAATTATATTCAATACAGAGTGCTAATACATCATGATACATGTGAACTTTTTTGTAAGCCATAAATCAACTAGGGATATAAATTACAAGCTTCAAAAAGCTGCTTGTCCTTTTTAAGGACCGCATATAATGCTTATGTCCTCTAATCATCGCAGTCTCAACAGTTCAAGTCTCAGTCCTTCGGAAAAAGTAGAGGGTTATTTCTAAAACCAGCTAAATTAGTTAGCCATTATAACCAATTCCTTTGCCTAGTAAGCAGCAACATAAAAATAACCTTTCAAATTTTTATTTTTTTTCATTTGCAACTTGTCTATTGGCTAGATAACAAATTATCAATGTTATACTATGCGCATAATCAATAAGCAGACAGTAATCTGATAGCATCAGCTCTTTGAATTCAATTTCTCCAAGAGGATCTTATTAAGCAGTGATGGATTTGCCTTGCCTTTTGATAACTTCATAACCTGCATTTGGATATAACAAGATAATTAGAGGGAGGGAAAACAAAAGTTGTTTCTACCTTTACAAGTTTACCATACCTGGCCAGCAAAAAAACCCTGTAGTTTGGTTTTGCCTCCTCGATATTGCTCTATCTGTTTCGGATTCTCTTCAATCACTTTCTGCACCATTTTTTCAATCTCAACAGTATCTACTATCTGCCATTTCCAAAGCCACAAGCACATAGTAACAGTTATTAAATTCGCAAAATCAGTAATGTTTTTAAATTTGCATGAAACTTCTAAACAAGAAACTGTATGCTTCAATATCAATGGATTAGGTTGCCCCTTGCTGAATGCTCAATCACACGGCTGGATGCAAGTTTCAATAATGATTCATCCTACAATTTACCTGAACCAAATCTTTTTTTTCTATGATTTCCTTGACACTTCCACCCTTGGCTAAGAGCTCAAATAGTATCTGCAAACATGTGAACAAATTTTAAACATGCAAAAAGAAAAATATACCAAAATATACTATAATTAAAAGCCGAATATTTTTCCTTCTTTTCCAAGTAATTGAGACACACAAATGCAGCAGAAACTAGACATGGACCAAACTGTCGTATATTGTGCAACTGCATTTGTATCTTACAAGTCTAACTAGCGTATAGGATGAAGTAGAAAAAGAATGGAACAATTAAGAAAAACCACAAGGTCGATATTTATATAATAAATGTAATAAATACATAAATCCACTCTTCCTGATTACTACATTAGCATGACACGATACACTAAACCTTAGACGTTAAAGCACAAATCTTTCTAACAGGATCAAAATATTAAAGTTTAAAGATCAAAAAGGATGTCCGAGCATCAAACTTCGGAGGTCAACTATCTTTTAATCTAATCCCCACATTTGTCTTGCCCTTACTACAAATTCGCAAACATAACTAATGTCCACACTGCGTTCAAGCATCTGAAAAATAATGAGAAAAACTAGAAGATATGAATAGAAATGTAACGGTATAACGACAGGCTGCAGCTTTATGTTTCAAAATCAAGTATGATGAGAATCAGTGAGGCTTAGACCCTAACTATGCACAACTCATTTGAGCCAAAGCAAATTGTACCTCCTTCCCAATCTTGCCACTGATGGTTCCGCCTTTAATGGAAGCTATCAACTCAGATAGCTCTTCAGGTGTAAGCTTTATTTCATTTATGGTTAACTTTTCATTTTTCATGAAGGCCGCAATATCACTCATTATCCAGTTGGCAACCAGCTTTGCATCAGCACCTTTTGCAAGAGTCGCATCAAAAAATTCTCCAATCTAATACATCAATCGGGAAAACGCAAATCATGTCATACCATTTGCAGTAATACACATAACTAAAATTTACTTTTTAGCTTTCTATTGCACTTTACTTGACAGAGTTCTCTTTCACTAAGCTGTTTAGCATTTTTATTTTGCTGGAATGACATTAGTTGGCTAGTTGTATCCCATTTTCAAAGCAGAACATAGTGTACGTATACAATAGCGAAATTACTTGGTGTTTTCACCACAGACATGTATTTCATTAAGCCCTACACTCAAAAACAAAAGCAAATTACAACATATAACGGTTTTGCTGCCTGTGATTTGCAGAAGTCAAGTATTTATATTATAGATTTTGACAATTTCAGGGAAAAAAGGTATTATCGGTGACTTGAATCTAACAGGTTTTCCTTCCTGACACAAACAAGTGTAAGATCAAGAATGAAAGAAGATACCATTTACCATTAAGACTTCTGTAGTCATTAAGTATTTAAGTACAAATACAATGATAGGTTCTGAACTTAACAGTAAAAATAAGGACAAAAACAAACAAAGCAACCTTTAAGTCCTGTAATATTACATGAAATATATAAAGTATATACCATATGAAAATTAGACAGATGACAGAAAATATCAGAAAAGAAAAATTCTATCTCTGCCCTAAGGCTACAGAAACACTCGGTCACCCCCACTGGCATAGTATTTTTCTGGTGTTGTCAAATCATATGATAGATTTCTTAGCAACATTAATATAGTACTGAGACATTGGAAATCTAGTAGATAGTATTTACTTAGATTTCTTTTCAAATACTTCTGTTCCAATCTTTACTATGTTGTATTGCTGAATTCATCTACCTGACATAAAATCTTGTAACATTAGAAAACAGCAGAGAACTCACACTTTTATCATTAGCCAGGAAAAGAACATCTTGCATGCTTAATCCCATCTTCTCATATCTTCTACGTTTGATTTCTGGAAGCTCTGGTAAAGAATTCCGAATACCATCAACATACTCTTGGGAAAGGATTACTGCTGGAAGGTCTGGTTCAGGAAAATATCGATAATCAGCAAGTCCTTCCTTTTTCCTCATTGTAATTGTTTTCTAAACACCAAAAAAATAACTTATTTAGGAATATAAGTCTATAGGAAGAAATGCTATCTTGTACATGCTACACTACAGTACAAACGAAACTACAACAAACTAGAACATAGAACTAGCCTGGGAGCCTTCTTCCCACAGACGAGTTTCCTGTACTATCTGATCTTCCTGGCCTTGACTATGGAGTAGTACCTGCCTTGAAATTTCATAATCAATAGCTCTGTTCACTGATGCAAATGAGTTCAAGTTTTTTATTTCAACCTGCCAGTACATTTGATCATATTAGAATCTAAATCTGCAATATATTGTATTAATTAGTACTGCATTGTGACATAACGCAAAAGGAAATCAGAACCAATCATGAATTGACCTCCAGCAACTCATTCTGAGTTTCATAGATGATGAAAAGGATGTTTTCTTTGTATGGTCAGCCAACCAAGAATACAACAACAACAAGCCTTATTCCATTAGGTGAGGTTGGCTAAATGGATCATACGACGTCATTGCGCTCAATCAAAAACCAGATTTTCAGAAATAGTATTAAGCAAAAGATCTTATTTAATGAGTTCTTCCATTGGCCAAACAAGAATACTATGCAGTAATACAACTGTAAACTATAAATAATTGTATTGTAAAAATGTGTTGTGTGTTGCGACACAAACTCTGTATTTATAGTGGTATTACAATAATTTCAGGATCATTATAATCATATAAAACAATGACTAAATCATATACAATGATGACTAGAATATACACTGCATTTGAACACTACGTATTTGGACAGCTTATGTGACAAATATAAAAGGAATATTCTAAGCATATTCTAACGATCTTAATATCTTTCATCCTCAGGATAGGGTTCCAGCTAGAAAATTCAACCTAAACCAACTCATAAAAACAAATTAGAGTATGCATAATATTGAAGAGTATCAACAAAGTCTCCGTGCAATTCAAAAATCAATTTCAACATGCTTCCAAATAATGTACCGAAGTGTCAATTTCAAATGTGCAACATTAGGTATCAAAAGCCTCTAAATACTTTTACAGAAGAAATACTTGGGTACCTTTGTTCCAAACTTTAATTGCCCAATGGGTCTTATAGAAACATTTACATCGCAGCGAAGAGAACCTTCTTGCATATTGCCATTGCTCACTCCCAAATACCGAACCAACCTCTGCAATTCTGCTGCATATTCAGCTGCCTCTATACCATTTCTCATATCAGGCTCAGAAACTATCTCGAGCAAAGGTACTCCTGCCCTATTTAGATCAACCTGCCATGAAAAACCTCTAACATGCTCAAATCATTGATAAAGGTTATTGAGTTTTCCATAACTATTCAGGTCAATGGGTGGATGGAACAGAGTAGTTTGTGTTTGAAAACATGAATATACACCAAGAAATATGTGAAACTAATCCAGTATAAAGATTTGTTCAAATAAATATAAATGCATAAATGAAAAAATGTAGCCTGTCAATTGTCCATGACAATAGATACAAAACAAATAAGTAAACATATTTTCAAGCAGAAAGAAGGCATGAAGAAAGAAACTACCTGCGAGTAATTTCCATTTTCTGTATGAAGGAGCTTCCCTGCATCCTCTTCCATGTGAACCCTTGTAATGCCAAACCTCTTGTGGCCACCACCAAACTCAACAGGAATATCCACATCAAGATACCCACCAGTAGCAATTGGCACATCAAACTGAGAAATCTGATACCCTTTTGGAAGATCAGGGTAGAAGTACTGCTTCCTATCAAACTTGGAGTTGAAATTCAAGTTGCAATTTAGAGCAAGACCCAACTTAACAGCAACTTCAATAACCTTAGAATTCAAAACAGGCAAAGCACCAGGCAATCCCATACAAGTGGGACAGATAGTGCTATTGGGAGGAGACCCATAAATGTAAGGGCAACCACAGAAGGCTTTTGTGAGAGTGGAAAGCTGAACATGAGTTTCAATACCAATTATAGCTTCATAGTCTTTTGGGATTTTATCAAGTTTTTTGGATTGGGTACTTGTTGAAACTTTGGTTTGTGGCTGCCTCTGTTGGATGTCTGTTTGGGATTGCGTTGCTTTGGTCGTGAAGAGAGAAACCCCATTTCTTCGTCTGAGTAATGTTGTTGGATAAAACAGAAACGGGTGAACTTGAATGCTTCTGAAAATTGTTGAAGCCATTTTAGTTGTTGTCTGAAGATATACCTTAAAATCCAAATTTGAAGCCACAAAAGTTGTCTTATTCTCGAAGTATTGTGCCACCTGTGAAGAAAGCGAGACAGATTAGAGCAATAAGTTGGGTAAATTGCAATCACTCCATCAGATTGACTAAATTTTATCCTTCAGGTAAAATTGTACTCTATCTAATTTTATTAATTATGATTAATTTTATTTTTTTATAATAGTTAATTAATTAGTTTCTACGTTAAAATGTTATTTTTTACGTTTGAATATGTTTTCAATCCTAATAAATTTTGTTTTTCTTTTTAATCTCACTTAATTCAAAAATTTTATTTTTAATTTTTAATAATGTTAAATTTTAGGTAAACACTCTAACCCATTTCAGTAATTATGGTTAGTTTTTGTTTTTTTTTTTACAATAATTAATTGATTAGTTTTTACCTTAAAATGATTATTTAAGTTTGAATAAATTTTTAGTCCCAACAATTTTTGTTTTTCATTTTAATCCAACTTAACTCAAAAAAATTATTTTTAATTATTAATAATGTCAGGAAAAAATTTAACGGTATGAAGAATCATATTTAATCAATTAAAAATGGTTATAGGTCATTAAAAATTCTAGAAAAATTACCATGGGTTAAGAATCATATTTAGATGTCGAAAGGGCAGGTGTCTGTTCAGCCTTCCATCCCGACTGTGATGCACATTATTATCAGTTTATGAATGTGCTTCCGGTTCGAAAGGATAAGCGATGGATGTGGAGCATTATTGTTTGGTTCTCTGCTGTGTGGTCTATGTGGTTATCGAAGAATTAGGTGATTTTCAATAATAAAGAGTTGGTGATGGAAGATTTGTTTGATTTGATTATGGGGCGGAGCTGGCTTTAGATTCGGGCTCATGCACCAAAATGCGACGTCAGCTATTCGGTTTGGAGTTCAAACTTTTTTTGCCTGCATTATAGATCCGAATGCTCTTTGAGGATATGTACAGTGGGTGAACTCATGGTCATTGCTTATAAATTATCTATCAATTGGTATGAGTGTGTTGCTTCTTATTTGGGCCTATGGCAGAGTATGGTAGGTGGCTCATGTTGTTTCCATGTTTTGGAAGTTGACAGTGTTTTGGTGTGATGTGTGTTCTGTTATGTTAGATGCTACACACTTGTGTTGTGTTTTCATATTTTAATTTGTGTGCGGTTGTGTAGGCGGCTGCTGAGAAATTTGTTACAGTGACTTTCTGCAACCATGTTAGATTTGTTTATTTTAGTTTGAGGTGCTTATACTACATCGTTTTCGGTAGGTTCCATTTTTTTTTAATAATTTTTGTATCCAGTTTTGAGTACTTCCTGTACTTTTTTTAATTGATTTGACTTTTAAAAAAAATCATATTTAGAATTTATTAATAAAATTAGATTGCTTTTAAAAACAACATTTGATCAATTAAAATTTATCATACTAGAAAAGTTAAAAATAATACTATTATTATAATATTATATAATATAATATTATTATACTATTAAAATTGGTGACTTAACTTAATATTGTGTTATTACAATTTATTAATACTTAGTGATTGTGAATATTGCTTCACAATAGTAAGATAATTTGATTCATACTGATAGCTGATAAATTACTTTTGGATCATTGCTTAATTGGAAATTTACATTGGAATGCGAAAAGTTTTTTTTTTTAAGACTGGACTTTTACAGGTGGGTTTAATCGAAGATGCAGCTTAAGAAAACACAACGAATGTCATGCTTGATGTAAAAAGACATTAAGAAGCCACAAGTATAGTTGTGTAATACTGTAACATGGTTTAACTTAGTTGAACAACTTTCCTAAATTTTAAGCAACTTTTTAAGCCCTTCTTATTGAAGATGTTTTAACTTTTTAGCAATATATATACTTAAAATCGGCTCCATTTAAATTAAACTTGACTTCTGTTTGTATTTGAGAGTTGAGATACAATATACAAATACTCCCCCTGGTTAACGGAACTGCTAGTGATTTCACAAATAGATGTTTAATATAAGTTTATTTACTTTTAGAGCTGAAAAATATTTAAATAGTATTTTTTTACTAAATATTGCATATTGATTTAGAATAATAGCGTTTTCAATTAAATGTAGTAATTCTGTAAGTGTAATTACACATGGTAGTAATGATCATTTCTTTATTAATAATTATGACCATGTATTTATATTTAGGGTGCATACTGCATAGCTTTTTTTTTTTTTTCTTTTCTTTTTCTTGGAAGCGCACAGCTTATTTTATAACAGTTTAAGCAAATTTGTTTTTTATTTTCTATATTTTTTCCTATCACTTCACCATATATCTATTGTACTGTATGTTTGTGTTAATATGTTATCATAAGAAAAATATATTTTTCTAATTTATATTTTAAATTTAACAAGAAACTATTATTTGTACGCGATTGTATGTTATATTAATGAGTTTTTATTAATGAAATTTAACTATTAGATTAAAAGTACTCGGATGTGTGTTTAGATAAGATTATTTTTCAATATATGTGGATAGTTGTATTTTTTACTTGCAAAAATTTTTGATTATTTTTTTAATAAAGGAAAAAGCTTTGTCTTTCAGCTAAAAATTGGTCATTATTTCAAAAAGTTTTAAAATTGTTTTTTACAACTTAAAATTATCTTAAAAAACACTTCTGACAACAAATATATCCAAATAAAAATCGATTATATCTTAAGATAATTAATTCTTTTTCTCAACTTATTTTCACAATTAATCACAGTTAATCCAAACACACTTTAAATATACATATTATATTTACGAAATTTTAAATCAATGTAACACCATTTGGTATTCCTTTGATATATTAAAATATATTTATGTGATGATAGTTTTGAAGCATATGAAAAATAATGTCAATCATGTGATACGTTTTTTTTTAAAAAAAAAAATTTATAAAAAAATTTGGCATAAATAATCAATATGAGGTATACTTATGATTCAAATGTTAAATTTTAGAAATTAATAATATATATTAACTCATGGTGTAAGAATAATTTGCTTTACACGGATTACTCCCCATATCATAACAATAATATTGTTTTGGTAACAATATCATAACAATACTATTAATAGTTATATAAATTAAAAGCACTTGATATAAATAATTTAGATTTTGTCTGTTACAATAATTTAGATTTTTTAACATATTATATTAAATAAATTGCTTAATTTTTGTAAACTAAATCAATTTGAGTATCAACATATTTGAATTTGAGAGTTGAGATCCATTTTCCTTTAAAAAAAATTAAAGATTTTTGTAATCACATTTTTTGTACTCACTTTATACTCATAATTACATATGTTAAAATATCTGGTTACACACATAAAAGTTTTGTTGAATTTTTATTTTTACATTGTAACCACATATTTCTACACGTGTAACCACAAAATGCGAAAAAACACTGTAACAAAAAAACAACTAATGTAACTACTTTTTTTAATGTACGTAACCAATGTACACTGTAACAAAAAAACTAATATAACCATTTTTTTCACGTACGTAACCAATAAGTATATTAAGTATAAAAAATTTTGAGTAAAAAAATCAGGACTATTTCCTTTAATAATTACAATTAATAATGATACTTAACATATAAAAAGCGAATAGAGACTAGAGAGAGAGTATTTATGTACAAAGATATTATTGAAATGGCCTTTTTTTACCTTTTTACAATTTGTCTATGTACAAATATATTATTGAAATTATATTTTTAAATAATACTCTAAAGACACTGAATATCATTTTCCTATTATTCATACGTTATAGTTCTACTTTGATTACAACGCAATAAAATCAAAATGACTTTGATAATATTGGTTTAATTAATTCTGCAGACGTTACACAATAATAATATCAATTGTTTTGTTGACAATTTTGGTAATTCTTTCTGTGAAATATTCAGATGATGGATGTGCTTACTGAATCTATGATATAAATTTACATATATTTTATTCATATTTGTAACCTATTCTAATTTGACTTTATTATTGAAGGTCTCTGAAACTTCTGTGCTTATTGAATCTATGATATAAATTTATACATATATTCTATTCATATTTGTAACCTATTCTAATTTGACTTTACAAAAAGTCTCTGAAACTTCTTTTTTTTGGTACATTAAATAAGTGTTAGTGTTAGTTTGGTTATACTTTTAAATGGTATAAAAATATTTTTATTTGTAGTAATTCAGATCTTAATAACAAATTTGACAGATATCAAAAACTGTTTTTTCTTTCAAAAACACTTTTATTTATATACTAAAAGTAGACACTATAAATTCCTTTTAGAATAATTCAAAAACTTGACAAACATCATTGTAATATGGAAAAGTATTGAAAGCTTTTCATACTAGAGTAGGCATGAATCATATGAATCTTCAAAGTACAAATTTATGGAAAGCCCCAACATGTTTCTTTTTAATTTTGGTACAAGAAATTAGCTTTGAAGTATGTAAAAATTTCCATATAATGCATTTCAAACAAGGAAAATTTATTCATATATGATAAAAATAAGAAATCTTCAAACTAGACAATATAAAAATAGAAACCAATAAAAAATATAATTTAGAAATTTTATCAATTCTAAATAATAACTGTCTTAAATAATTTAAAATTATAATTATTATTAAATAAAAAGGAAATCATTTAGTATATTAATTTTTTTTATGTTTTAATTATTTTGAACAAATTCAATTCACTGGAAAATAATATTAAATACTTTCTATATCAAATACAATGTTTATAGACACAATTAATTAATTATAAAATTAAAACTTATAAAATAATAATAAGTTAACTTTTTTATTATCATAAATATTTAATTAGTTGTTCCAAAAGGAATTATGTTTGATTTTGCAAGAATTGATCAAGAATGGAATGAAATATACCGTAAGGATATGATTATATCAAAACCCTACCGCTTTTTTCCGCTACCGTTTTGGGAAGTGAAGGCTCTTATATGATAGTACCATTATATTTGTCAAGTTAATTTTTTTTTAAAAATAAACTTAAACTCAAGATTTGGGATCAGGTAAAATAAGGATATAGTAGAATGATGAATTTTAACTGTGTATTTCTAAAATAAAATGAAGACTTAATTGCAATTTTAGTCTCTCTTATTTGTATTTTGGGCAATTTTGGTTCCCGAAGTTTTAAAGTGGCGATTTTGACCTCTCTTGTTTACAAAATGGGCTATTTTGGTTCATTTGTTAGTTTTTCTTTAAACTAGTCGGCTTTTTTGCCAATATCATTTACGGAGAGACCAACTTCATTTACAGATAAAATTTTTTTTGAAAAAATATTAACTTAGAGACAACTTTTCTTCAAGTCAGCGACAAGTTTCAAATCGTTTAGTAAAAATAAATATAAGAAAAATTGTAGCTAATTAATAGTTTTTGAAAATATATTCTATCAATAAATGATTTTAGTCCATCTTGACACTAAATTAACTAAAAGTCATGATTAATTTGAAAGAAAAATTAATGTAGAGACCAAAATCACCCGTTTTTAAACAAAGGGGACCAAAATCACCCATTTAAAATTTTTAAAATCTCAGGAACCAAAATAATTATTCAAAAGGACCAAAATTGTAATTAAAACTATAAAGAAATATAATTTTTATTTCACTGTTTCATAAAATATGTTTACAATTGAATGGTACTATACTTTTTATATGACTACATTCGCTTCCCTCTGCTGATCATTAAATACACAACCAGACTATGACAAATATTATAATATTATGAAATTATTCAACAACTAAAAAACTTAATTACTAACCGTAGAACATTTCAAATTCTTAATTAGGATAGCTCCTATCTCTGGTTAGTGTGTATTTTTTGTTAAAATATAACTTTTTTTTTTTAGGAAGCAATGATGTTATTAAAATATAACTTTGATCCTTTGTGTTTTAGAGAGTTTTTATTTTAGCCCTTTTAAGTTGTGTTTTTTTTATCAAGTTAGTTCTTTTATGTTGACACCTTAAGTGTTTAAAAGAAAACCACTATTCATCTTCTTCCTCGGTTCTTTCTCTTTCTACTCCTCTATCACAGAACCACCACTTCCCTTATCCCCACTCCTCTCAAAACCAATACTCTTTGTTTCACAGACATTAATGGTCACAAAATTAATTAAACCCATATTTCCATCAAACTCAAACTGCATAGATACCAATTACCAAGTTCTCCTTTTATTAACTTTTTCAAACCTCCATTTTCGTGAAACCTCATCCCCACCTCTCAAAACCAACACCATTTGTATTCACTCTACTTTTCTTAATTTTTCTCCCACTTTTGGTTTTGTTTTTTTTTTTTTTGGTCAAGCTCTTTTGGTTTTGTTTTATTTTCTGTTTTTTGGGGCTTGTGTGGCTTAGCCTTCAACATCGTAGTTATACGTTGGAGGAGAAAAAATCCAACATATGCAATTTTGAGTGAAAACTCAACATATGTAATTTTATATTTTTTTAGTTTCAACAACATTTGAAACATATCCGGTTCAAAAGTGCTTACTCGAAATCAATTTTGGAGCAGAAGTCTAGGAGGGATAGGAGAATAATAAAAAAGAGGGGAAGAAGAAGATGAATAGTAAGGTCTACGGTGGTTGGTGGCGACGGCAGCGATTGGAGTTGGGGTTGAACAAGAATAGAAATTATTATAATGGTTTTTTTAACCTTTGTAATATTGCACAGGTTAAGAAATCAAAACTAAAAAGTTATTGTTAAAATGAACAAAAACTTAATGAGATTAAATCTAACTTACAATAAATGTTGTACTTTTTTTTCTATCTATAGTTTCTAAATCTGTGCAATATTGCACAGGTTAAAAAACTCCTTATTATAATTATATATTAGTAATTATATATTTATTTATTATTAAAAAATGGAAATACATTATTAATTAGGATTTTTTTAATTTGTGCAACTTAACATAAATTAAAAAGTTAAAAGTAAAAGTATTTTATAAGAAAAAATAAACATTCAATGAATTTGGAGCTTGTACTATAATAAATGTTTTGCTTTCAAATGAAATAATTTTACTTTTAGTGATCTAATTTATGCAAAATTGTACAGGTTAAAAAAATCCTATTAATTATTATGATGTTAGTATAAAAAAAACTTAAACTTTATAAATTAATGTAAGATTTTAAATATTTATACTAATAAATTTATTATGTCAAGACAAACTCTAGTGAATGTAACAATCCTAATAAGTTGTATTTTTTTCATTAATATATGATTTCTTAGTAAATATAAAATATTAGAGTTTGTTTGGTTATTCTTTACTACAAGTAAAAGTTTATTTGGAAAAACTACAAACTTTTTATTTTCGTTAGGTCTGTGATGAAATTCGAAATCATTACCGATAAGAATACTTTTGCACTGTTCCCGTGATGAAAACAAGCCGACACTTATTGTTAATAATAAATAAAAAAAATCCCCTTTGTTTTTGTTTCATTTTTTCTGTTCCTTTTAACGTTCACTTTAAGAAAAAAAAATTCATATTTATTCATCTACTTACCATTCTAAAATGTCATTAACTAATACTTTATCAAATATGTCCTTGTGCTAATTTCAATTGCTAATAAATGCTCCACTAATACACCAATCATATACATACATGTATAGAAAATATTTTTTTTGTTCTTATTTATCTGTCCATTAAAGCTAAAATATACATGTTAAGAAATGTAATGATTATTTTTATTTGGCAAAATGACACTTTTGGTCCCTTAACTCTTTGCGTCAATTCAGTTTGGTCCCTTAACTTTTTTTAATGTATTTTAGTCCCTTAACTTTTATTTTGGATTCAGTTTGGTCCCTTCAGAAATGATTTTTGATCCGTTAACATCCTTGACAGATTAACAGTAGGGACCAAATTGAATCTAATTAAATAAAAGTTTAGAGACTAAAACGGATAAAAAAAGTTAAGGGACCAAAATGAATTGGTGTAAAGAGTTAAGGGATCAAAAGTGTCATTTTGCCTTCTTATTTTCATCAAAATAATATTTGAACTCCTTATATTACCATGAGTTTTTCTAATCTCATGTACAACTTTACACAGGTTAAGAAACTGAAATTGGAAGCATTTTACATGAAAAAGTAAACATTTAATGAGTTTGTAGCTTGTTCTATAATAAATGCCTAGCTTAGTTTTCCAATGAAATAATTTTACTTTTAATTTCTTAACTTGTACAATTTTTAATCTGTGCAAAGTTTCAACGGTTAGAAAAATCCTAATATCATTTATCTCTTATTCTTTTATTGATTTAAAAATAAAATATTAATTAGTGCTCCAATAAAATAAATGGTAATATTGATAAAAGTGCATTTAATATTATCATGAAAATGTGAGTAGGCAATAAATAGAAACAATTTTTTCTCTCTACACGGAGAAATAAACATGTTTATATATTTTGTTGTGTCTATCTCTCTTATAAGACGAGAGACATGACCTCAAATTATCATGAGAGGATCCAAATGCTTTTGATAAAATCAAGGATAATGATTGCATTTCTTAATAAACATCTTTTATATATACTTAAGTGGGCAATTTAAAGAGATTTGAAAAGTATATAAAATGTACTCCCTTAGGTTCTTTTTATCGATCTGCTTAGAAATATTTTTTTTTTATTTATTTGTCCATTTATATTTTCATTAATTGCACTTTTTATCAATTCTACCCCTATCTTTAATTTAAGTAATAATTAATCCAACCAATAAAAGGAGATAAATGGTACTCCCTTCGTTCCTATTTACAAGACTCTCTTGAGATAATAGTAATGTTCCTTAATATAAGACCCTCTACAATTTTTTATGAGCATTTATTGTTATTTTTTTATTGCTACCACATCTAGTATTGTTAATGAGCTTTCTTAAAGTGATATTGAAATACAATTATACTCCTTTCGTTCCAAAATGTAAGACTCTCTAGAGAGTTTTTCCTTGTCCCATTTTATAGGTCCCTTTGAAAATTTTTGTGCATATTTAATTTTTTTTACCATTATATCCTTGCTACTCAACCAATTTTGATAATTCCAAAACACAATAAATAAAACAAATAAATGAACAACATTAATTAAAAGAAAGTGTGTGTGAGGTGATAGAAAGAGATTGAAAGGGTAAATTTGGAAACTAACACTTTTTATTAGACAAATTTAATGCATTTAACTAAATTAACAACTTTTCTTAATTCCCGTAATATTGGTCTAGGAGGTACATTTTGGGATGGAGGGAGTAATAATAATAAAAGAGAATAAGGGTAATTTTGAAATACTATATATCTTTTGAAATCAATATATTAATTACTTTTTTACATGCTTTTTTAATAAACATGATTGTCTTTATCTAACCTTCCAATAAGGAAGGAGGGGAGTAGTATAGACTATAGAGAGTTTAGTTTTTTTTTTTTTTTTTGACAAAAACTAGAATAAGGCCTACATTTTTTTATTATGCGCAATTTATCATTAAGTGAACCGATAAATAGAAACAGAACAAATACTCCCCTCGTCTCAAAATGTAAGACCCTTTAGAGAGTTTTTGTTTATCCCATTTTATAGGACCCTTTGAGAATTTTTTTGCACATTAATTTTTTTTACTATTATACCCTTGCTACTCAACCAATTTTGATGAATCCAAAATACAATAAATAAAGTCATGGATTAACTAAATTCATTTCTCTCCCATACAAGTGGACATCATTGCCACTAAATTTAATCACTTTGACTTTTCATTGTGACATACTGTTTCCAGAACATGGAGTAATTAATAGAGTCTTTTTAAAAATAAAAAATTAATAAAGTAAATAAATGAACAACATTAATTAAAAAAGAGAGAGAGGTGATAGAAAGAGTTTGAAAGGGTAAATTTGAAAACTAATGCTTTTTGTTAAAGCATTTAACTAAATTAACCACTTTTCTTAATTTCCGCAATATTGATCTAGATGGTCTTACATTTTGAGACGGAGGGAGTAATTATGAAAACATTTAAAGCAACATTATGGAAACTTATTGTCAAATGAAGAAGATAATAAATGTGCTAAGGAATTTCAATGCATTTAATGGTGAAATGTATACAAACAACATTGTTTAATATGTTTCCAAATTAAAAAAGAAGGTCCACAATTTGGCACTTAGGAAAGATACAGAACCAAAATGAACCTAATTAAGATGAATCCCAAAAACATTAACATATTACTCAATTTGAGTTCCCTCACCATGTATATAAGTGCTTCCATATTTCCTGTGCCATAGTTCATAGTAACACCCAAAGGATTAAAAAAAAAACTGTTCATCATGTCTTCTTCATCATTCTTCAATAATATCACTCATAGGCCTCTTCCTTCTTTTCTCGACAAGCCTCCAGTCAATTCCTGTCGTCCATCCAATTTCCTGCTTCAATCATGTTGTAATTCCTTGGAGGGTATGTTTCTTTTCATTTTTATTTTTTAAATCTTGTTTTAGTCAACTAAATTTGTGTTTTTGGGTGATTGTTTTTGTTTTCAATGATTTTCTATTGCACACTTTGACGTATATTGTGCTTTAAGCATGTTGAGCTTGATTCAGGGGTTTTTAAGTCTCAAAAGAGTTTAATCTTTGACAATTAGTTGAAGGACACTGTTGCTCACATGCTTCACGAAAAAAAAGACTTAGTGTTTTCAAATAGATTTTAAAATTATTATGTTTTTTTTTGTTAACTAATATTCTTGGGGTTGCGATTTATGGTTCTTCATTTTCAAAGGCCATTGTGGGAGAAAAATGAAGGAATGTTTGGTTTATGTTTTTTAATTTTTTTATTTTAAAAATAATTGTTACTTTGTTTTCATTTATTCCTATTTTCTCATATTTTCTGACAGGAAATACCGGAAGTAACGGGAAAACATAACAAGATATTTCTTGTTTTCAGTGTTTTTTAATATAAATTTGAGAAAAATAGGGTAAATTAAAGCAAGAATTTTTTTAATAATTATTTATAAAAACAAAACAAAATTGTAAAGGCTAACTAAACATGTCCTTAATTAACCATTATAATTGGTTTGTAACAACTATCAATTTTGGAGTTCCTAATATGAAAATGAGTTTAAATTTTTGCGAATTTAAAGTTGAAAAATCCATAACCAAAGAGTTTTTTTTATTAAAAAAACTAACCAAATTGTTTGAACTTAAATTTAGCAATATACTTCATATATATGTATATGATCCATTTTATCTCCTTTTTTTTATACATCTTGCACTTCAAAATAAAATGTAATGAATCATAACTCTTATTTTAAATAGATACGACCTATGTGCTATATTTTTTCATATAGGATCTATTTGCAATATGCGGTTTGAGTGTGAATTTTTTAGTAAACATAAGCATTTTACCTATATTTAAGATAAATTTATTTGGGGGCCAGGTAAAAAAAATATGTAGGAAAAAACCCCTTGAATATATATATATATATATATATATATATATATATATATATATATATATATTATACACTAATCGAATGACATAGCTTCTGATTTTAAATAGGTATTCGTTCTCTCCGAATCATTGAAAGTAAATGTATGAAGAATTCTGGCGGATTTCATCCACTACACTCTCGGACGGAAGGTACTGTTGTAAATTTTAGTTTCATTTTTTGAATATTCATATAATAAAATAAGAGTGATTGACTTTGGTCCCCACTTTGTTGTCACTAGGTGTTTTAATCTCTAACTACTTAAAATGTCTGAATTAGTCCTTGAATATGCACTTTGTAAGTCAATTTATCCCTCACAATTAATGACATTGATGAAATATCTATGTGATACGTTAAGTGCCTATATGACATGTACACATTATTTGTCTCATATGAGTCCATATAAACAACAAAACAACGTAGTTGTGCTCAATCTGCAAAGTTATGCAGCTTTTTGGGGCCTAAAATTGGGTTAAATTGTAAGTGATTTGAGGGAATAATTTAGTTAATTAACTATTTTGAGATTAAGCAAAATAACGTTATTTTTTCGTTTGCGTGGACTCCAAGTGTCAATTAATATATCATATAGACACTCGAAGTGTCATGTAGACATTTTGTTGTCACTTAACATAGGAGACTAAAGTGACCTACAAAGTGCAAAATCAAGACTAATTTAGACATTTTAGAAAGTTAGGGACTAAAATGCGCTGTGACTACAAAGTGAGAAACCAAAACAGTAAATAATTTAGTAAAATAACTTATTATCACTCCTTTTCAATATGTGCAGTATCTAAAATAAAATAATTACTCTTTTTAGCAGAATATATTGATGAAGTGCCGCACAGTAATCTGCCATCCTCGGAATTGGTTGAGACTCTAAAAGACGACAAAGACAAGGAAGCCGTTGAGCAGGTAATGCAATGCATGTACTCACTCTTTAAAGATTTTAACTGTGGCTAAATGTTGTCAGATGCAATTTTGGTGACCTGCAAAACCTTTATGTTTCGGCGCATTATCGCGTTTCTAACACAAATTTAAAACCTTACTATTATGGTTTTGGTCGTCACTAAAATTGCATCTTGTTGTGATTGTGGTCCGCAAAATAGCCTCATTCGACCACATTTCGACCTCATTCAATGCATAGCAATTGATACTGTAACAAGATTACGACTGTAATTTAAAACATTACTTTAAAGAAAAGATTTAAGTTGCGATTGTTATCACGTTACAATCATAGTTGCAATTCTTATGGATGCGGCTTGACATGGTTGAACGTGGTTCCATAATTACTAAATGATATGTGATGTTGGGGAATGTCAAAATCATCTTATTGCAATGTGATATTGCTGTAAGGACCACGATCTTAAACTTTATTGTTAATCAAAAACATATAATAAAGGATTTTGACATGTTTATTTTGTGATTTGCTCATCATATATATCACGTTGTACTATCAAAGGTTTGACTTTCATCAAAATTTCATCAAATAGTGATATTAGTTTGCAATATGGCCACATCCGGTTATATTTTGATCGCATTCCACACATCACAATTGTCACTGTAACACAATTGCAATCACAATTTGAAACTTTAAGTTTAAGTATTAAGGTTTCAAATTGTGGTTGCAATTGTGTTACTATCGCAGTTACGTCATGTATGGATGTGGCAAGACATGGTCGAATGTGGTCGTCGTGAATAATTGTCACCAAATGATTCGATGTTAGTGATAGTCAAAATCTCCAGTATTACAACGTGATATCTTAATATGGACAACAGTTTAAAACTTTATCTAATCACAAATGCATATAAAGAAAGCCACTTTTGATACATATGATATATTTAATTTATTTTTGTGACCATAATTTTGAATAGGTTTTGGTAGCAAATGAGATAAGGAAGCTTATAAATGCGGTCAAGTTGATGTTGGGTTCTATGGAAGACGGAGAAATCAACATATGACACAGCTTGGGTTGGTCTTGTGAAAAATGTTGAAGTTGAAAATAAACCTCAATTCCCATCTTCACTTGAATGGATTTCCATCGTGGAGAGATAGTGAAATATTTGTTGCACATGGTCGAATTCTCAATACCTTAGCTTGTGTTATCGGATTAAAATCATGGAATATGCACCTTAACAAGTGTGAGAAGGGTAATTCTTCTTTAGATTTGCTTATATATATTTTTTCTCTCTTTTCCTCTCTTGTGATCATGACTTAAGCACTAAACTAGATTTCAATCCAAAAGATTAGTATCCAATATAAGACTCATAACATTATTGTTACCCATTTCAACATTTTTCACTCACATATAAATACTACTAACTAAAATATGTATTAATTTACTCTATTAATATTGTGTTCATATCAATTACAGGAATGACATTTTTCATGAAAAATCTACACAAGATTCAGGATGAAAATGCCGAACATATGCCAATTGGGTTTGAAGTTGCTTTCTTTTCTCTTCTTGAAATAACTCAAAGTTTGAATATTAAAATGTCTGATGATTCTCCTATCTTAAAAGACATCTTTGTAACGAGAGACTTAAAGCTCACAAAGTAAGTATATGTTCTTTTAGAACTAATTAATGTTGAATGTAATAAAAATTAATATTTAAATATCGTTTTTATTTGATTTTATTTTTAATAATTGAGTTTATATATTTGTAATTTATGTAGAATACCTCAAGAGGTGATGCATAAGGTTCCCACAACATTCCTTCATAGTTTGGAGGGAATGGTAAATTTGGATTGGAACCAAATCATAAAGTTGCAATCCCTTGATGGGTTATTCTTGTTTTCTCCATCCTCTACCGTTTTTGCTCTCATTTAGACCAATGATGAAAATACTCTAGAGTACCTAGACAGAACAGTCAAGAGATTCAACGGAGGAGGTAAAATTAATATTTATTTCTTTATTTTACTATCCTACTATACATAAGTTTTGTCAATTTTATTTTTAAAGAAATCTTATAAATGAATTTGTTTTTAATTTGCTTGGCATGGTAATAATTTCTTTATTTATTTTGCAAGTTCCAAATGTGTACCCTGTGGATTTGTTTGAACACATATGGGTTGTTGATAGACTAGAATGCCTCGGAGTTTCAAGATATTTTCAACGGGAGATAAAGGATTCTATGAGTTATGTTTCAAGGTACATGAGAAAGAAAATGAGTTGATCAGTAATATAAATTGTATACAAAAAGAAAAAGGCAGATGTTAAATATCACTCTTGTTAGAATTCGGATCCTACTGTTGCTGTGTAGTTGTTATTTTTAGCCGTTCAATCTTGATCGGACAACTTAAATCGATGGATAATGTTTTTTTAACATTTTATTCGGCCTGTAAAACCTGATTCGCTCGATCAAGATCTCGAATGGCTAAAGAGAGCCGCTACAATGGGTCTATTTATCAGCCAGGAATCCAATTTCAATTTCCTCTTGTTATTAGGATATAAAAGAAACTGAGAAGGGTATCTGCTGGGCAAGAAATTTAGAGGTTCAAGATATAGATGACACAACAATGGAATTTAGACTGTTGAGGCTGCATGGTTACCAAACTTCACCTAGTAAGTTAGATGTTGCATGATCACTTGCATCCTATGCTAACAAAACATAAAAAAATTAATTATAAAAAAATGATAAAAACTGAATTAATTAGTTCCTTTATTCCATCTTAATTATATTGCTTGGAGAGAGATGAGTTTGATACTCCCAAATGAATTAATTTGGTACAGGTGTGTTTAAGCAGTTTGAGAAAAGTGGTGAATTTTTCTGCTTTGCCGGGCAAACAAACTAAGTTGTGACAAGAATTTTCAATTTTTATGGAGCTTCTCAAGTGTTATTCCCGGGAGAGAAAATTCTTGAGGATGTCAAAAATTTCTCAGCCAAATTTTTAACTGGGAAATGTGCTGCTAATAAACTCCTTGATAAATGGATCATAACAAAGGATTTGTCTGGAGAGGTAAGTTTTAAAATCAGTACTACAATTCATTAACTTCTAAGAAAAATGCAAACCTAATAGGTACTCGATGCACATTTAGGTATATTTAGTTGAATCCAAGACTGCATTTGTTGATAGCTTCAGTAACATCATTAGTGGACAACACAATTCAAACATGTAAACATATTTCATACCCTCATTCATTGTTTGTCTTGTCACACAACTAGTGTGTTTCAAATTGCAGGCTGTTGAATGTGTTATGTAAAAAAAAATCAGTGTTTGTGGAGTCTTACATTTCTATTATTCTGCTATTGTCAGGCACAAGAGAATGGCAATGGAAATCTGGATGCCACTATCAAGAGTACTACACCAGAGATAGAATCACATATGCAAGAACTTGTGCAATTGGTGTTTCAAGAATCCTCAAATGGCATTCCGCAAAATCAAGAATTCATTCTTCTTTGTGGCCAAGAGCTTCTATTATGCTACATATTGTGACCCAAAGACCATTAGCTCTCACATTGAGAAAGTTCTCTTTCAAAAAGTGATGTTGGGGGAAGAGTTGACCCTTCGGGTTGTTATTCAGTTAAATCAGCATATGTTTGGGTATCTAAATTGTCTCTAGGTATTCAGTTAGTTAGATCCTGGAAGTGGGTCTCCTGTGCGCATAAGGGTGTTCCATTTTCTTTTCATGACTAGCACTCTAATTCAGTATTTGTATCTAGCAGATTGTCTTGTAATTTTGCTGTTGTTCTGTTTTATTTTCTGCTACTATTTTGTGGATTCTATTTTCTGTTGATTGGTTTTGAGTATCCCTTGTACTCTTCTTAATAAAATATGTTTTACCTATTAAAAAAATATTGCTTCAAATTAGGTTGTGTTTTTAGAATTAGAGTAATTAACCCCTTTATCTGCAAGCATCACCTTAACAAAATTAATATTTACATGCATCTTAGCGGCATTTCTTACTTGCCATAATTGGTCTCAATAAACAAACAGGCCGTTAAAATTGTATAGCAGAAATTCAATCAGATGATAATCTTGATATACTAAAATTATTAGATTCAACAACAAAAACTTCTAAAAATATTCGGTCCTTACTTCTAAAAATCACACTACTCTGTTTTTGGAATCAATACCACAAAGGAATTTTGATTCCTCTAACCAACTTCCCATGCTCATGAAATCCTACAGAGAAGTTATTAAATACCCTTTCAACATAGGACTTTGAAAATTACCACAATTTTAGACTACTTGAAACTGATTTTCTGCATCTTTTATAACTCTTTAAATTGCAATCCATCTAATATAGGACTTTTACAATCTTATACTAGTAAATATCTTTTGAAACTATGATTTAATCTTCACTTTATGGACATCCTCCACCATTTTGTCATGAATTAGTAAACTATTGATCTCATTTATTTACCTATTTGCCCTAACACTATGATGGAAATAGCAAGAAAAATTAATATCAAATTTCTCTGTATTAAGTAACCAAACAAACCAATTTTCGAAACAGAAAATAAAGGTTACAAGGTAATTTGAATTAATCTAGGTTTGAAGAGATTATCCGATTAAAATTGCACAATGATATTATTTGAACTGCAGAATATCTAACGTACCTTTCCAGTAGTAAGAGATTCCGGAGGATAGAATGAAAGAAGAGCCAACACTTGGAAACCATTGCCAAAAATTCATGGAGAATTCCTTTGTCTTGGAGAAGGTTTGGGCGTAAAAGACGTAGAGAGAAAGAAAAGTTTTTACTCCCTTTAAAATTGTTATTTTCAGGAGTAGTTTTAATCTTTAAAAAGTATTTTTATTTATTTTGGTTGAACTTAATTTAAATTTTTAGTTTTTGTTTATGTAAAATATTATTTTTATTTTGGTTCAATCTCAAGGGTAGGTTTTCTATTGTTCTTCAACCTCGACTTCAGCCATCGCCACCAGCCATCATTATGCATCTTCTTCCTCCTCTTCCTGTGAAACTCGAACTACATAAATACAAATTCTTCTTTTATTAACTTTTTCAAAACCCCATTTTCGTGAAACCTCGTCCCCACCTTTTAAAACCAACACCATTTGTATTTACTCTACTTTTATTAATTTTTTTTCTTCCTCTTTTGGTTTTTTTTTTTTTTTGGTTTTTTAATTTTTGGCCTTGTGACTTAGCCTTCATCAGCATAGTTGGAAGAGAAAAAAACCCAACATATGCAATTTTGGATGAAAACCCAACATATGCAATTTTCTGTTTTCTAGTTTCAACAACATTTGAAACATATCTGGTTTAAAAGTGCATTCCCGAAATCAATTTTAATTTGGCACAGGAGGAATAGGAGAAGGAGAAAGAGAATGAGACAAAAGACGGGAAGAAGAAGATGAACAGTGCAGTCTACGGTGGTTGGTGGCGACGGCGGTGATAGGAGTTGAGGTTGAAGAAGAATAGAAAACCTAACCCAAAACTACATCCTTTTGAGCATTTTCCGTTAAGACAAGAATGGACTAACGTGGTCCAAAAACATAACTTAAAAGACTGAATTGACACAAAAACATTATAGGACAAAAATAGGAATTGAATTCGATAAAACATAATAGACCAAAATTATATTTTTGTCTTAATTTTCTCTAAAAGAATTATTTATTAATAATTATATATTTATTTATTATTCTAAAAATTAATATATATTATTAATTAAGATTTTTTTAACATGTGCAACTTTACACCGATTAAGAAGCTAAAAGTGGAATGATTTTATAGGAAAAAATAAACAATCAATAAGTTTAAAGCTTGTACTATAATAAATATTTTGTTTTCTAATAAAATAATTCAATTTTTAGTTTCTTAACCTATATAAAATTGCACAAGTTAAAATTTTTTTTATTAATTATGTCAAGACAAACTCTAGCGAAAATGTAACAATCCTAATAACTTGTATTTTCTTTATAAGTATATGATGTTTTAGTAAATATAAAATGTTTGGGCTTGTTTGGTTATACTTTTACTGCAGGTGAAAGTACTTTTGGAAGAAATAAAAATTTCTTACTTTCGTTAGTCTGTGTAAGGATCCAAAATTACTACCAAGTAAGAATACTTTACACTGTTCCATGGTGAAAACAAACCGACCCTTAATTGTTAATAATAAAAAAAATACTCCCGTTGTTTTTTTATTTTAATTTTACTCTTCCTTTTTAATTATTCACTTTAAAAAAAATTATTCACATTTATCAAATATGCCCTTGTTCTAATTTCAAGTGCTAATAAATGCTCCACTTGATGCACCAATCACTAAAATGCATAGAAAATACTTCTTTTGTTCTTATTTATCTGTCCATTTAGAGCTAAAATATACATATTAAGAAATATAATATTTATTCTTATTTTCATCAAAATTATATTTAAACTCCTTATAATACCATGAGTTTTTCTAACCTCTCCTGTGCAACTTTGTACAAGTTAAGAAACTAAAAGTGAAAGCATTTTACGGAGAAAAATAAACATCCAATGAAATAATTTCACTTTTAGTTTTTTAACTTGTACAAGTGCAAAGTTGCACACGTTAAAAAAACCTAATATCATTTATCTATCATTCTTTTATTTGTTTAAAAGTAAAATATTAATTTTGCCATAAAGTAAAATATTAATTACTAATTAGTGCTTCAATAAAGTAAATGGTAGAATTGATAAAAATGCATTTAATACTATCTTGAAAATGTGAGTGGACAATAAATAGAAGCAAATTTGTTCCTTCTATGTGGAAAAATAGAAAGGAATGGAGGGCATATGATGGAAGGGATTTGAATTTTCTCATGTTCCTTTTTAGTCTCGTTTATCATGTTATGAAAGAGATAGATACAACAAAAGTTTTTAGCAAATGATTGTGGATCTTATTATTATTTTCTTGTATCTATCTCTCTCATAACATGATGGACATGATCAAAAATAGTATGAGATGATTCAAATTCGATGGAGAGTTCATCAAATATATATTTTAATAAAACAAGTATAATAGTTGTATTTCTTAATAAACATATTTTATATATACTTAAGTGGATAGTTAAAAGAGAATTGAAGAAGTATATAGAATGTGTCCCCTCTATTTTTTTTATGTGCCTACTTAGTGAGAAAAAAATTACTACCTCTGTTCCTTATTATAAGATTCTAAACCAAAAATCAATGTTCCTTTTTATAAGATCCTGGCCAAAAAAATTAAAAGTATTTGTTATGTTTTTTCAATTTTGCTCTTATTTATCATTGGTATCAACTCATGTGAGTTCCCATAATTCATTTAATGTATGTGAGGGTAATACTGGAAAATTATTGTAACATTTTAAAATTTCAATAGAATTTTTTGGTGTAAGTGCTTTTCTTAATCTATGTGATGTCCTTTTCAGGATCTTATAATAAGGAACGAAGGGAGTATTTTTATTTATGTGTCTACTTACATTTTCAATAAAGCATTAATTGCACTTTTATTAATTCTACCCCTATCTTAGCATTAATTGGAGTAAAAATTAATGTTTTATTATGCAACCAATAAAAGGAGATACATGGTACTCTCTTCATTTCTATTTATAAGACCCTCTCGAGACAATAGTTATGTTCCTTAGTATAAGACCCTTTAAAGCTTTCTATGAGCATTGTTGTTATTTTTTATTCCTGCCATCTTCTATTGTTAATGAGCTTTCTTAAAGTGATATTGAAATAATAACGAAAGAGAATAAAGATAACTTTAGAAAATAATATATATTTTTTAAAAAATCAATATATTAATAACCTTTTTAACATGTTTTCTTAATAAATATGATTGTCTTCATTGGACCTTATACATAGTATAGACTATAGATAGTTCATTTTTTTTTCTTTTTGACAAAAACTAGAAGGATTTATCTATCTTGTAAAATTTTGCACAGGTTAAGAGTCTAACAATATAAACTTTTTGTTGAGAAAGACAAAAATTGAATTACATTTATAATGTATTATAATAAATGTTCAACTAGTTTTCTATTTTATGTATCTTTAACCTGTACAAATTTACACATGATAAAAAAACCCAAATTAGAATAATGCATATTACTTTTGAATATGAATAATTTACAAATGAACAAATATATAAAAACATAACAAATAATTTTGAAAGCATTTAATGCATCATTATGGAAACTTATTGTCAAATGAAGAAGCTAATAAATGTGCTAAGGAATTTCAATGCATTTAATGGCGAAATGTATACAAACAACACTATTTAATATTTTTCCAATTGAAAAAGAAGGTCCACAATTTTGCACCCAGAAAAGATACAGAACCAAAATGAACCTAATTAGATGCATCCAAAAAAGATTAACATATTACTCAATTTGATTTCTCTCTCCATGTATATAAATATGCCTTCAAGTGCTCCCATATTTCCTGTGCCAATAGTTCATAGTAACACCCAAAGGATTAAAAAAAATTGTTCATCATGTCTTCTTCATTTTTCTTCAATAATATCACTCACATGCCTCTTCCTTCATCTCTCAATAAGCCTCAAGTCAAATCATATTGTCCATCCAATTTCTTGCTTCAATCAGCTTGTAATTCTTTGGAGGGTATGCTTCTTTTCCTTTTTATTTTTTCAATCCGTTTTAGTCAACTAAATTTGTCTTTTTGAGTGATTGTTTTGATTTTCAATTATTCTCTTTAGCGCACTTTGATGTATTATTCCGTGCTTTAAGCATGTTGAGCTTGATTCAGGGATTTTTATGTCTCAAAAAGAGAATAATCTTCGACAATTAGTTGAAGGACATCCTTGCTCACATGCTTCAAAAAAAGCAGAAGATATAATGTCTCCAGAAATATTTTAAAATTATTATTTTGTCTTTTTTTTTCAATTATTTTTCTTGGGGTGCTAATTATCGTTCTTCATTTTCTAAAGCCATTGTTGGAGAAAGATAAAAGAATGTTTGATTTATGTTTTTTGTTTTTTTACAAAATTGTTACTTTGTTTTCATTTATTCCTATTTTCTCAAATTTTAGGAAATAGCGAGATAATTGATGTTTCCAATGTTTTTTTGTATAAATTTGAAAAAAATAGGAATCAACCATTATAATTGGTTTGTAATAATAATCAATTTTGGATTTCTTAAAATGAAAATGAGTTTAAATTTTGCAAATTTAAAAGTTGAAAAATCCATAAGCAAAGAGATTTTTTTTTTAAAAAAGAAAAATAACCAAATTGTCTGAACTTAAATTTAACAATGTACTTTATATATACATATATGACCCATTTTATCTCTTTTTTCATACACTCTACACCTCAAAATAAAATGTAGATGAATCATAACTCTTATTTTAAATAGACATGATCTATTTTCTATATTTTTTTCATACAGGATCTATTTACAAAATTAGATACACGGTTTGAGTGTACTTTTTTGTTACTGTGGTTTGAGTGTGATTTTTTTGAGAAAATATAAGTATTTTACCTATATTTAAGATAAACTTATTTGGGGGCCGCGCCAGGTAAGAGAGTATGTAGGAAAAAATCCCTTGAATTTAAATACATATGCTGATCGAACGATGTTGCTTCTAATTTTGAATAGGTATTTGTTCCCTCCGAATCATTGAAAGCAAATATGTGAAGAATTCTAATGGAATTCAGCCACTACGCTGTAAAACTGAAGGTACTAAATATTCATATAATAAAAAAAAACTTTTTTTACCACTATTGTTCCTTTACCACACATTTACCACTCCACTTTACCTTACCTTATTAATTCAATTATTTTTTTTATTTTTTATTTTTTAAAAAAAGAGAAGCTCATTTACTTGAAGAATTTTGGTGGTAAATGGGTGGTATATATGGAGCAATCGGGATTCTATAATAAAATCAAGGTTATTGATTGTTTTGCTCCTTCACTTTGTAGTCACATGACGTTTTAATCCTGTCTTTTAAAATTCTTGAATTAGTGCACTCTGTAAGTCACTTTATTCCTTAAGGTTAAGTGATATTGACGAATTGCCTATGTGAGATGTTATTTGCCACATATGAGTCTAAGTAAATGACAAAACGATGTCGTTGTTCTCAATTTGTAAAGTTACATAGCATTTTGGGCCTTAAATTGGTTACCTTGTAAGTGTTTTGAAGGAGGAATTGAGTTACAGATTAAGTCAAATGACATCATTTTGTCGCTTGCATGGACTCTTAAGTGTCTATTAACATATCATATAGACACTTAATGTATTACATAGGCATTTTGCTGCTGTCACTTCGCACCAGGGTCTAAATTGACCTCAGGAGTGCAAAGTTAGGGACTGATTCAAACATTTTAAAAAGTTAAGGGCTAAAATGCCTTATGACTACAAAGTGAGGGACCAAAACAATAAATAATTCAATAAAATAACTTATTATCACTCTTTTCCACATGTACCATATCTAAAATAAAATAATTACTCAATTTAGCAGATTATATTGATGAAGTGCCTCAGAGTAATTTGTCATCCTCAGAATTGGTTGAAACTCTTAAAGATGACAAAGACAAGGAAGCCCTTGACCAGGTAATGGCAATGCATGTCCTCACTCTTACAATATTTTAATTTACGCTCCGCGATTACTATCGCGTTGCATTAAATGCAGTTAAATAATGTCGCATGTGTTCATTGTGAACCATAATTACGGCCAGATACAATTTTGGTGACCTCCAAAACTTTCATGTTTCGTCACATTATCATGTTTCGGATGCAGATTTAAAACCTTGCTAATAAGGTGTTTTTATCACTAAAGTTGTATCTTGCGGTGATTGTGGTCCGCAAAATAGCCTCATTCGACCACATTTTGACCTCATTCAGTGCATTGCAGTTGAGATCGTAACGCAACTACGGTGGTAATTTAAAACCTTTCTTTATAGCAAAGATTTAAGTTGCTGTCGTTTTTGCGTTACAATCATTGTTGAATTGATTATGGATGCCGCTTAACATGGTCCAACGTGGTTCCATAATTACCAAATGACATATGATGTTCGTGACTGTCAAAATTTTAAACCTTATTGTTAATCACAAACACATATGATAATGGATTTTGACTTGTCTATTTTGCAATTTGCTCATCATATTTATCACGTCGTACTACTAAGGGTTTGACCATCATTGAAATCGTATCATATAGTAATATTAGTTTGCAATGTGTCAACATTAAATCATATTTTGACCTCATTTAACACATCACGGCTGTTACTTTAACACAACCGTAACTGTAATTTAAAACCTTACTCGGTTATGGTTGTGTTACTGTTGCAATTGCGTCATGTGTGGATGTGGCAAGACATGGTCGAATGTGGTCGTTGTGAATAACCATCACCAAATGATTCGATGTTAGTGATAGTCAAAATCTCCAGTATTACAACGTGATATCATAACGTGGACCACAATTTAAAACTTTATCTTATCACAAATACATATAAAGAAAGCGACTTTTGATACATATGATATATTTAATTTATTTCGGTGACCATAATTTTGAATAGGTTTTGGTAGCAAATGAGATAAGGAAGCTTATAAATGCGGTCAAGTTGATGCTAGGTTCTATGGAAGACGGAGAAATAAGCATATCAGGATATGACACAGCTTGGGTTGGTCTTGTGAAAAATGTTGAAGAAGAAAATAAACCTCAATTCCCATCTTGTCTTGAATGGATTTCCAATAATCAACTTTCCGATGGTTCGTGGGGAGATAGTGAAATATTTGTCGCACATGATCGAATTCTTAATACCTTAGCTTGTGTTATCGCATTAAAATCATGGAATATGCACCCAGACAAGTGTGAGGAGGGTAATTCATCTTTAAATTTGCTCATATATTTTTTTCTCTCTTTTCCTCTCTTGTGATCATACTTAAGCACTTCACTAGAGTTCAATCTAAAAGATTAGTATCCAACGTAAGACTCATAACATTATTGTTACCCTTTTCAACGTCTTTCACTCACATATAAATACTACTAACAAAAAGATGTGTTAATTTACTCTATTAATATTGTGTTCATATCAATTACAGGAATGGAATTTTTCATGGAAAATCTACACATGATTCAGGATGAAAATGCTGAGCATATGCCAATTGGGTTTGAAGTTGCTTTCCCTTCTCTTCTTGAAATAGCTCGAAGTTTGAATATAGAAGTGTCTGATGATTCTCCTATCTTGAAAGACATTTTTGCAATGAGAGACCTGAAGCTCAAAAAGTAAGTATATATTCTTTTAAAACTAATTAATGTTGGATGTAATAAAAATTAATATTAACATATTCCTTTGAATTGATTTTATTTTTAGTAATTGAGTGTATATATTTGTAATTTATGTAGAATACCTCGAGAGGTGATGCATAAGGTTCCCACAACATTGCTTCATAGTTTAGAGGGAATGGTAAATTTGGATTGGAACCAAATCATAAAGTTGCAATCCCTTGATGGGTCATTCTTGTTTTCTCCATCCTCTACTGCTTTTGCTCTCATTCAGACCCATGATGAAAATGCTCTAGAGTACCTGGACAGAACAGTCAGGAGATTCAATGGAGGAGGTTAAAATAATGCCTCGAGAAAAATTTATTTTAGGGTTAAATATATGTTTTTTATCCTTATGTTTTATGAAAATTTCTTTTATAGTCCATCATCTTTGAAAATGTTCAGCTTTTGTCCTTATCTGCAATTAACTTAATCTCTCATTTTTTGCATAAATCAGCTTTTAGTCCCTCAAGTGGGTGCAGTAAAAGACTCAAAAACTTACATTTCTAAATAAGTGTGACTAAATGCATGCGTTTAAATGATAAAAGATTTGTAAAGATTTTTCACAAAACATGATCGAGGGATTAAAAGATATTTATTTCTTTATTTTAATATATTTCTATACATTAAGTTAGAATTTTCACGAAATATGATCGGGAACAAAAAAATATATTTATTCCTTTATTTTATTATATTACTTTACATAAGTTTTGTCACATTTATTTTTAAAGAAGTATTCTTATAATTGAATTTGATTTTGCTTGGCCTTATAAAAATTTATTTATTTATTATGGCAGTTCCAAATGTGTACCCAGTGGATTTGTTTGAACACATATGGGTTGTTGATAGACTTGAACGCCTTGGAGTTTCAAGATATTTTCAACAGGAGATAAAGGATTGTATGAGTTATGTGTCAAGGTACATGAGATGATGAGTTGATCAGTAATATAAATTATATACAAAAAGAAAAAGGCACATGTTAACTATCACTCTTGTTAGGATTCGACCCTACTATCGCTGCAGTTGTTCTTTTTAGCCGTTCAATCTTGATCGAACAGCTTAAATTGATGAATATTTTTTTTTCTCAACATTCTTTACGACCTATAAAACATGAGCCGTCCGAGCAAGATCTCGGATGGCTAAAAGGAGTAACTAGCGACAAGGGGTCTGTTTGTCAGCTGGGATTCCTATTTCCTCTTGTTATAAGAATTTAAAAGAAACTTAAATAGATAAAAAAAATAAAACTGTGTAATTTTTAATGTATTTTTTTTTTTTATTGTTAACCAAGATAAATAATATAGCTTTTAAATTTTTAGATATTGGACTGAGAAAGGTATTTGCTGGGCAAGGAATTCAGATGTTCAAGATATAGATGACACAGCAATGGGATTTTGACTGCTGAGGCTACATGGTTACCAAACTTCACCCAGTAATTTTAATGTCTCATTCTATGCTACCTGAAAGATAAAATCTTAATTACTAAACAACAAAAACAAAAGAGATGAATCTGATATTCTCGAATGAATTAATATGGTACAGGCGTGTTCAAACAGTTTGAGAAAAGTGGTGAATTTTTCTGTTTTGCCGGGCAAACAAACCAAGCTGTGACAGGAATATACAATCTTTATAGAGCTTCTCAAGTGTTATGCCCGGAAGAGAAAAGTCTTGAGGATGCCAAAACTTTCTCAATTAAATTTTTAACAGAGAAACGTGCTGCTAATCAGCTCCTAGATAAATGGATCATAACCAAAGATTTGCCTGGAGAGGTAAGTTCCAATGCAAAACTAATAGGTATTCTATGTGTATTTAGGTATATGTATTTGTAAAAGAAAATGAGAAAGCATAATTTTATGTTGCTATAATTATTTATTTTCTCTTAATTTTTCTTATTCTAACCCAGTAATTAATTCAAATTTTAAAAAATTAATGCTCCATAGGTGGGTTATGCACTAGATGTGCCATGGTATGCAAGCTTACCCAGATTGGAAGCAAGATTTTATGTTGAGCATTATGGTGGTTATAGCGATGTTTGGATTGGGAAATCCCTTTATAGGTGCCAATCTTTTAATCCAAATCTTAATCTTAATATATAAATCAAATATCATTATGTCACTTTGTTCACATCATGTTCAAATGTTCTACTCTGTTTTTAACAGGATGCCATATGTGAATAATGATGTTTTCCTTAAGCTAGCGAAATTGGATTACAACAACTGTCAAGCAGTGCATTCTGCAGAATGGGAAAGTATCCAAAAGTGAGTGTAATCCAAACATGCACAACTAAATGTTTCAAATTTGTAATTAATAATTGCTATTTCTTATTGTGGTAAAACAATAATTTCTATGTATACATTATTAGGTGGCACAAAGAATCAGGATTGCAAGAGTTTGGATTGAGAAAACAAAATTTGCTTTTTGCATATTACATTGTAGCAGCCAACATATTTGAGCCTGAGAGGTCTCTTGTGAGACTTGCATGGGCCAAGACTGCAGCTTTGCTTGAGACACTCACCTCTTCTATTCAAGATCATGAATCCAAGATTGCATTTGTTGATAGCTTCAGTAACATCATTAGTGGACAACACAACTCAAACAAGTAAACATATTACATACCTTCATTCATTGTTTGACCTATCACACATCAAATTGTGGTTATTGTCGCATTATGTTCATAGTTGCATTATGTTAAGTGCTAAATAAAATTAGACGTGATCATTGCTTACTGCAATCACGATGAAATGTGATTTCACTGACTGCCATAACCTTTCATTGCAGTGTGATACTACAAAATAGACTGTAACTTACAATCTTAGACATGATATAACAAAATGAGTAATGATATGGTTGAAAGTTAAGAGAGAGTTAAAAAAAAAGAGGCGTAGAAGTGATATAAGAGAAAAAAATATGTATACAACTATATGGGTATATATAACTATTAGTAACAAAACCTGTGTTGAAGGGTGTTGAACAAGAGAGAGGAGGAACTCTTGGAGATTTTGCTGATGAACCTTGATTACCTTGCCTTTGAAATGTTTCAGTTTCATGGCCAAGAAGTTTCCCATCATTTGAATAGAATGGTAAGTGGAGATGCTTTTGCCTTATGAAATATGTAAAGAACAATTATGACAATTAGCAATCATTTCAGTGGCAAGTGTGGCTCTCAAGTTGGAAAAATGAAGGAAACAGGTCCCAACGGGAAGCAGAACTGCTTGTGCAGATCATAAACTTGACGAGTGGATTTTGGTCTGAAGAACTTCAGATCAATCCTCAGTATCAGCAACTGCTCGAAGTCACTAACAGAGTCTGTCATGCACTTCAAGATTACCAGAGCAACAAGGTCAGTAATAACAACTAATATTATGCTTAATCGCTTATGATAATTTTCGTTTGAGTACTGTGTCCATAAGAACAATCAATCACCGTGGCGTCTTATGTTTCTGTTATTTTGTTATTGTCAGCAGACACAAGACAACGGCAATGGAAACCAGAGTGCAACATGCAGGATTACTACACCAAAAATCGAATCAGAAATGCAAGAACTTGTGCAATTGGTGTTTCAAGATTCCTCAAATGGCGTTATTCCCTTCAATGTCAAGAATCCATTCTTCTTAGTGGCCAAGAGCTTCTATTATGCAGCATATTGTGACAGTGAGGCCATTAACTCTCACATTGACAAAGTTCTCTTTCAAACAGTAATGTAAATCACTAAGAATATTACCTTTGATTTTGTTATTTTCCCTTTTAGTCCCTTTGGGACTAGTGTTGAATTGAAAATCATAGATTGCTGTTCTTGAACTGTAATTCGGTGGATACCATTGCTGTTCTTAAAGCAATCCAACACGACCAGCCGTAATTACTTTTACATTTTTTTATCAAGATTTTTCTTAAAAAAACACTTAATTTTGACTATTTAATATAATGTTTACACCCTCTATTTAATCTTAGAAAATAAAGACATCCTATAATCATGAATATTAATTAATAATAAAAACACCACATATATATATATATATATATATATATATATAAATTTTTACCTTTTTAAAAGATTGCACCGTAAAAATGACTCTAATTTTTATATGACTACATTCTATTTGCTTCCTTCTGCATATCATTAAATATAAAACCAGAATATGACAAATATTATAATATTATGAAATTATTCAACAACTAAAAAACTTATTTACGAACAGTAGAACATTTCAAATTCTTAGGATAGCTCCCATCTCCGGTTAGTATTGATTTTTGGTTAAAATATAACATTAGTCTTTTTATGTTGTAGTGAATTTCTATCTTAATCTTTTAATTTTTTAAATTTTTTTTTTGTCAATTTGATCCTTTAAATTACGTTTTTGAACAAGTTAGAAATTTTATGTTGACACCATTAAATGTCCAAAATGACGTCGTTTTAAGGGTAAGTTTTAGATTTAGATTCTCTCCAGTAGAATCCCATTCAGCACTCCTTCAACCCAATCTAATCTATTTATTGTGTTCTTTTTCTTTCATCATACATATACAAAAAAATAAATGATAAAAGATGTGTTTTTCCGGTTGTTGCAGCCGGAGAGAATCCAGTTTCATAGGTTTCTTTTGTTTCTTAACCTTAACTCCGGCCACCACCACATGCTACCATTGTGCATCTTCTTTCTCTTTCTCCTCCTCTTCCTTTTCATTCTCCTTCTCCTCTTTTATCACAGGCGGTGCCCCACTCTTCTCCACCACTTCCCCTCTCAAAACAATTACCCTTTGTTTCCAAAACATCCATTGTCACAAAACCCCTTTTATTCATGTCAAACTCGAACTACATAAATACAAGTTCTTCTTTTATTAACTTTTTCAAACCCCCATTTTCGTGAAACCTCATCTCCACCTCTCAAAACCAACACCATTTGTATTCTTTCTACTTTTATTAAATTTATTTTCCCTCTTTTGGTTTCGGTTTTGGTTTTTTAATTTTTGGCCTTGTGGCTTAGCCTTCAACACCATAGTTGGAAGAGAAAAAAACCCAACATATGCAATCTTGGGTGAAAACCAAACATATGTAATTATCTGTTTTCTAGTTTCAACAACATTTGAAACATATCTAGTTTAAAATTGCGTTCCCGAAATCAATTTTGGAGCAGGAGTCAAGCAGGAATAGGAGAAGGAGGATGAGACAAAAGAGTGGAAGAAGAAGATGAGCAGTACGGTCATGGTGGTTGATGGCGGCGGCGGTGACCAGAGTCGGGGTTGAAGAAGAATAGAAAACCTAATCCAAAACAACGTCGTTTTGAGTATTCTCTGTTAAGCATTTAACGGTGTCAATATGAATGGACTAGCATGGTCCAACAAGATAACTTAAAGGACCAAATTGAAAAAAAATAAAAAATTAAAGGACAAAAATAAGAATTCGATAAAATATAAATGATTAAAATTATATTTTAGCTTTAATTTTTTTTGTAAGAATTATTTATTAATAATTATATATTTTATTTATTATTCTAAAAATTAATATATATTATTAATTAAGATTTGTTTGACTTGTGCAACTTTACATAGGTTAAGAACCTAAAGGAAAAAGCATTTTATTGGAAAAAAACAAACATTCAATAAGTTTAGAGCTTGTCCTATAATAAATAATTTGTTTTTCAATGAAATAATTTAACTTAGTTTCTTAACCTATATAAAATTGTATAAGTTAAAAAAATCATATTAATTATGTCAAGATAAACTCTAGCAAATGTAAAAATCCTAATAACTTGTTTATTTTAATATAAGTATATGATTTATTTTAGTAAATATAAAATGTTTGAGCTTGTTTGGTTACATTTTTACTATAAGTATAAGTACTTTCGAAAGAAGTAAAAAAAATTACTTTCATTAAACTTGCATTGGCATCTGAAATTACTACCAATAAGAGTACTTTTACACAATTCCATGGTGAAAACAAACCGGCCTATAATTGTTAATAATAATAAAAAAAAAAAACACTCCCTTTGTTTTGTATTTTATTTTTTCTCTTTCTTTTTAGTTATTTACTTTAAGAAAAAAATTATTTATATTTGGAGTTTGCTAACCATTGCATTTAGCGTAATAGATAAGCTACCTATAAATAGAAATTTTGTACTAAAAAATATAATATTTAATGTTACAAGTATATCTTCATTAATTGTAACTTTTATTAAAAATTTCTATTAATAGGTTGATTAACCATTGTCCTTGGACCAATGGTTGCAAAACCCTTCATATTTATCTATCTACTTACAATTCCAAAATGTCATTAACTACTGCATAATCAAATATGCCCTTATGCAATTTCAAAAGATAATAAATGCTCTACTAATACACCAACCAATAAATGCATAGAGAATACTTTTTGGGAAGTGATATTGCCACTTTCAAATTTGATATTGATACTCCAAAATCATGAAAAAAAAAACTTATGAATGAGTGTCATGGGAGTGACAATATCAAATTTAGGAGTGACAATATCATTTCTCATACTTCTTTTATTTTTATTTATTTGTCCACTTAGAGCTCAAATATAATACAAATTAAGAAATATAATAATTTTTCTTATATTCATAAAAAGAATATTTGAACTCCTTATAATACCATGAGTTTTTCTAACCTCCTGTACAACTTTGCATAAGTTAAGAAACCAATGGCTCGTTAGGTGGACAAGATATGATAAGACTGGATAGAATAACGAAGTTGGATAAAAGCATATATGATAAGGAACAGATAAGCTCTTATCCTATATAATGTTTGGTGCCTACCAAATAACAGACATAACAGGATTATATTATGAGAATTATATTTTAGTTAAATCATATTGTAGTAATTTTTTTCAGTATATTATAATAATATATTATAATAAATATTATATTAATTATAAATAAATAGTAAATTTGGATAACTTAATTGTACTTTTTTATTTCAAATTTTTATATTAAAAATTAAAAAATAATATCATATATAACATACGCATAAAAAATAATATCATATATAAAAATAGTGATTTTCTTAGTTTACACTTTAATTTTTTATTAATAGTTTACACTTTAAAATTTATCTCTCTCAAATTTTTTATCTATTTAAATTTTAAAAGTTGAAAGTTAATTTAGAATAAATATTAAAGTGGGGATGAAACAAGAAAAAAATTCCTTATCCTATCATGTTTGCTCCTATCCTGACTTTCCTATTAGGATAACATTTGAACTAGGGAGTAGCATAGGATAAGCTGACAGAATAACTTTATCATATCCTACTGACACATCAAACTACAAATAATAACGGAATATGATCATGTCTATCTTATCTTGTGCACCAAACAAACCCTAAAAGTAAAAGCATCTTATAGGGAAAAGTAACATTCAAAGAGTTTGGAGCTTGTACTATAATAAATGCGTAGCTTTCCAATTAAATATTTTCTCTTTTAGTTTCTTAACTTGTGCAAGTGCAAAGTTGCACAAATTAGAAAAATCCTAATATAATTTAGCTCTCATTCTTTTATTGATTTAAAAGTAAAATATTAATTAGTTCTCCAATAAAATAAATGGTAGAATTGATAAAAGTCCATTTAATACTATTTTGAAAATGTGAGTGGACAATAAATAAATAAAAAAAATTCTCTCTATGTGGAAAAATAAAAAGGAATGGAGGGCATACGATGGAGGGGATTTGAATTCACTCATGTTCCTTTTTAGTCACATTTCTCATGTTATTAAAGAGATAGATACAACAAAAATTTCTAGTAAATGATGGTGAGAAGATTTGAATTGAGGAGGGGATTTGAATTCTCTCTATCAATTATTATTGTGTTTTGTCTATCTCTCTCATAGCATGAGGAACATAACCAAAAAAGTGGTATGAGAGGATCCAAACCTGATGGGGAGTTCATCAAATATTTTAATAAAATCAAGTATAATAATTTCATTTCTTAAAAAAATGTTTTATACATACTTTGGGTAGTTAAAAGAGAATTGAAGAAGTATATAAAATGTACTCCCTCCATTTCTTTTTATTTATCTACTTAGAGAGAAAAAAATTATTTTTATTTATGTCTCCACTTACATTTTCAATAAAGTATTAATTGTACTTTTATTAATTCTACCTCTATATTTAATTGGAGTAATAATTAATGTTTCATTATGCAACCAATAAAAGGAGATAAATGGTACTCTATTCGGTCCTATTTATAAGATCCTCTTGAGACAATAGTAACGTTCCTTAATATAAGACCCTCTACAACTTTCTATGCCTACCATCTATTGTTAATGAGCTTTCTTAAAGTGATATTAAAATACAATTTATGTAATAACAAAAGAGAATAAAGATAATTTTAGAAAGCTATATATATTTTTGTAAATCAATATATTAATTATTCTTTTTATATAGTTTCTTAATAAACATGATTGTCATCATCGGACCTTACAATAAGGAAGGAAGGGAGTAGTATAGACTATGGAGAGTTTGATTTTGTTTTTGACAAAACCTAGAATAATTCCTATATTTTTTTTAGGCTTAATTATAATTTTGGTACCCTAATTTTATTAAGGCAAATGATATTTAGTGCCCTAAGGGCATTATCTAAGAACCCAAATATAGTAAAAAGATATTGGAATGTGTAATTTTTTGTATTTCCAAGAGATGGAACAATGTGGTCTTATGATTATTTTTCTACTTTTAGTAATTTTAACTAGTGCCCTTAGGACATTGTATATCAAGACCCTTTTATTAATTATGCAGTTTTGGTCCCTCAGCTTTCAATTGAGCGATTTTAGTCCCTCTACTTTTTCAATTGTGTGATTTTGGTTCTCCAACTTTTTATTGTGTGATTTTAATCCCCCAACTTTATCTATTCAGCGATTTTCATCCCCTCAACTTTTCAAATTATGCAATTTTGTTCAATTAACCCATCTTTTGTTACGAAGTTAATAGTTAACACAATCAAACAAATAAAATAAGGTGTATAAGAGCACCAAAATCGTACAATTAAAAAAGTTTTAAACCAAAACCACACAAATAAAAATTTAATATATGAGTTTGACCACATTGATTATTAGATTCTTAACGAGAGATGGTAAAAAAAAAAACAAAATAACGCAATTAAAAAAGTTTCGGAACCAAAATTGCACAATTCAAAGTTTTGGGACAAAAATTGCACAATTAAAAAAGTTAGAGGACTAAAATCGCACAATTAAAAATAGAGAGACTAAAATCGCACAATTAAAAAAGTTGAAGGACAAAAGTGCAATTAAGCCTTTTTTTATTATGCGTAATTTATCCTTAAGTGATCAGATAAATAGAAACATAACAAATAATTTTGAAAGCATTTAAAGCATTATTATGGAAACTTATTGTCAAATGAAGAGGATAATAAATGTGCTAAGGAATTTTACTGCATTTAATGGTGAAATGTATACAAACAACACTGTTTAATATTTTTCTAAATTGAAAAAGAAGGTCCACAATTTAGCACTTAGGGAAGATACAGAACAAAAATGAACCTAATAAAGATGGATCCAAAAAAGATTAACATATTACCCAATTTGAGTTCCCTCTCCATGTATATAAATATCCCTTCAATTGCTTCCATATTTCATGTGCCATAGTTCATAGTAACACCCAAAGGATTAAAAAAATTTGTTCATCATGTCTTCTTCATTGTTCTTCAACAATATCACTCACAGACCTCTTCCTTCATGTCTCAAATGGCCTTTAGTCAAATCCTGTCGTCCATCCAATTTCTTGCTTCAATCATCTTGTAATTTTTTGGAGAGTATGTTTCTTTTATGTTTTATTTTTTCAATCATGTTTTAGTCAACAAAATTTGTCTTTTTGAGTGATTGTTATTGTTTTTAATGATTTTTTTAGCACACTTTGACGTATAATTCAGTGCTTTAAGCATGTTGAGCTTGATTCAGGGATTTTTATGTCTCAAAAGAGATTAATCTTCGACAATTAATTGAAGGACACCCTTGCTCACATGCTTCAAAAAAGTAGAAGATATAGTATCTCCAAAAATATTTTAAAATTATTATGTTGTCTTTTTTTTAATTATTTTTCTTGGTGGTGCGATTTATCGTTCTTCATTTTCAAACACGGTTGTGGAAAGTTCAGTTTATTTTTTATTTATTATTTTTATTTTATAAATAATTATAGAATTGTTACTTCTTTTTCATTTATTCCTATTTTCTCAAATTTTCTGACAGGAAATACTGGATGATGTTTGATTTACAATTTCATTTTTAGTTTTCATTTTGTTTTTTGTTTTATGAAATTTTACAAAAAAAAAAAAACTCAAAATGCTGAAAACAGACTATTTTTGTTTTCAGCATTCCAAGTTGTTCCTTTTAAAGTTTTCAGAAAACAAAAAATGAAAACAGAAAATGAAAATGCAAACTAAATAGCCCTAAATAACTGAAAAGCAAAATATTTCTTGTTTCCAGTGGTTTTCATATAAATTTGAAAAAATAGGAATCAACCATTATTATTGGTTTGTAATTACAATCATTTTTGGATTTCTTAGAATAAAAATGAGTTTAAATTTTATAAATTAAAAAGTTGAAAATCCATAACCAAACAGATTTTTTTAAAAAAAAAAACAATTAACCAAATTGTCTTAACTTAAATTCAGTAATGTACTTTATATATACATATATGACCCATTTTATCTCTTTTTTTATATATTTTGTACCTCAAAATAAAATGTAGATGAATCATAACTCTAATTTTAAATAGACATGATCTATTTGCTATATTTTTTTTCATACAAGATTTATTTGCAAAATTAGATACACAATTTGAGTGTACTTTTTTTTACAGTGTTTGAGTGTGATTTTATTGAGTAAATATAAGTATCTTATCTATATTTAAGAGAAATTTATTTAGGGGCCGAGTAAGAAAATATGTAGGAAGCTCCCTCCCCCCTTAAATTTAAATGCATATACTGATCAAACGATGTCACTTCTGATTTTGAATAGGTATTCATTCCCTTCGAATCATTGAAAGCAAATATGTGAAGAATTTTAGTGGATTTCAGCCACTACACTCTCAAACAGAAGGTACTGAATATTCATATAATAAAGGAAAACATTTTTTCTTACCACTATTGTTCCTTTACCACCTATTTGCCACTCCTCTTTACCGTACTTTATTAATTTAATTTAGTTTAAAAAAAATGAGAAGCCCATTTACTTGAAGAATTTTGGTGGTAAATAGGTGGTATATATAGAACAATATGAGTAACATAAGAATGATTGATTGTTTTGGTCTTTCACTTTATAGTCATAGGACGTTTTAATTTTGTCTTTTAAAATGCCTGAAATAGTGCACTCTGTGGGTCACTTTATTCCCCAATGTTAAGTGATATTGACGAAATGTCTATGCGACACGTTATTTGCCACATATAAATCTAAGTAAACCACAAAATGATGTCATTTGCTGAATCTTCAAAGTTACTTTGCGTTTTGGGGACTAAAATTGGATTACCTTCTAAGCGATTTGAGGGACTAATTGAGTTAACTATGTTTAGATTAAGCAAAACGACGTCATTTTGTCATTTACGTGGATTCCTAAGTGTCAATTAACATATCATATAGACACTCAACCTATCATGTAGGCATTTTGATGTTGTCACGTAGCACCAGATACTAAAATGACCTACGGAGTGCAAAGTCGAGGACTGATTCAAACACTTTAGAAAGCCAGGGGCTAAAATGCCTAATGACTACAAAGTGAGGAACCAAAACAAGTAAAAAATCAATAATATAACTTATTATCACTCTTTTTCCATATGTATAGTATCTAAATTAAAATAATTACTCTATTTATCAGATTATATTGATGAAGTGTCTCCGAGTAATTTGTCATCCTTGGAATTGGTTGAAACTCTTAAAGACGACAAAGAAAAGGAAGCCCTTGACCAGGTAATAGCAATGCATGTCCTCACTCTTACAATATTTTAATTTGCGCTTTGCAATTACTATCTTGTTGCATTAAATGCGGTTAAATACCACAATTATAGTCAAATGCAATTTTGGTGACCTCCAAAACCTTTATGTGTGCTCCGCATTATCGTATTTCGGACGCAGATTTAAAACCTTGCTACTAAGGTGTTGATCATCACTAAAGTTGTATCTGTGATTGCGGCCGTAATTTAAAACCTAACTTTATAGAAAAGATTTAAATTGCGGTCGTATTTGTGTTACGATCATAGTTGCATTTCTTATGGATGTCGCTTGACATGGTCAAATGTGGTTCCATAATTATCAAATGATATGTGATGTGGGGGACTGTCAAAATCATCTTATTGCAATGTGATATCGCAGTAAGGACCACAATTTTAAACCTTATAGTTAATCACAAACACATATGATCAAGGATTTTGACATGTCTATTATGCGATTTACTCATCATATTTATCACGTCATACTATGTCATCAAAATTGCATCATATAGTAATATTAGTTTGCAATATGGCCACATCCAATAATATTTTGACCTCATTTAACACATCACGGCTGTTACTTTAAGACAATCACAATCACAATTTAAAACCTTACATTTAAGTAAGATTTTAAATTGCAGTTGCGGTTGCGTTACTATTGCAGTTGAGTCATGTAGGGGTGTGGCAAGACATGGTCCAATGTGGTTGTTGTGAATAACAGTCACCTAATGATGCAATGTTAATGATAGTCAAAATCGTCAGTATTACAACTTGATATCACAGCGTGCACCACAGTATAATATTTTATTTAATCACAAATGCATATGAAGAAAGCGGCTTTTGACACATATGACATATTTAATTTTTTTTTTGTGACCATAATTTTGAATAGGTTTTGGTAGCAAATGAGATAAGGAAGCGAATTAATGTAGTCAAATTGATGTTGAATTCTATGGAAGATGGAGAGATAAGCATCTCAGCTTATGACACAGCTTGGGTTGGTCTAGTGAAAAATATTGAAGATGAAAGTAAACCTCAATTCCCATCTTGTCTTGAATGGATTTCCAATAATCAACTTTCTGATGGTTCGTGGGGGGATAGTGAAATATTTGTAGCACATGATCGAATTCTCAATACTTTAGCATGTGTTATCACATTAACATCATGGAATATGCACCCTGACAAGTGTGAGAAGGGTAATTCTTCTTTAGATTTGCTCATATATTTTTTCTCTCTTTTCCCCTTTTTGTTTATCAACCAAATGACTTAAGCACTTAACTAAAGTTCAATCAAAAAGATTAGTATCCAATATAAGACTCATAACATTATTGTTACCCATTTCAACGTCTTTCAATCACATATAAATACTACAAACAAAAAGATGTATTAGTTTATTCTATTAATATTGTATTCATATCAATTACAGGAATGACATTTTTCTTGGAAAATCTACACAAGATTCAGGATGAAAATGCTGAGCATATGCCAATTGGGTTTGAAGTTGCTTTCCCTTCTCTTCTTGAAATAGCTCGAAGTTTAAATGTTGAAGTGCCAAATGATTTTCCTATCTTAAAAGAAATCTTTGCAATGAGAGACTTAAAGCTCAAAAAGTAAGTATATATTCTCTTAAAACTAATTAATGTTTGATGTAATAAAAATTAATATTTACATATCCTTTGAATTGATTTTATTTTTAATAATTGAGTCTATATATACGTAATTTATGTAGAATACCTCAAGAGGTGATGCATAAGGTTCCCACAACATTGCTTCATAGTTTGGAGGGAATGGTAAATTTGGATTGGAACCAAATCATAAAGTTGCAATCCCTTGATGGGTCATTCTTGTTTTCTCCATCCTCTACTGCTTTTGCTCTCATTCAGACCAATGATGAAAATGCTCTAGAGTACCTGGACAGAACAGTCAAGAGATTCAATGGAGGAGGTAAAAATAAGGACTTGAGTAAAATTTATTTTAGGGTTAAATATGTATGTTTTTTATCCTTATGTTTTATGAAACATTCTTTTATAGTCCATCATTTTTGGAAATATTTAGTTTTGGTCCCTAACTGCAACTAACTAATCTCTCTCTTTTTTCAAAAATCAACTTTTAGTCCCTCAAGTGGATGCAGTTAAGGACTCACATTTCTAAATATGTGAGACTAAATGTATGCGTTTAAAGAATGAAAAATTTAAAAAGAATTTTCACGAAACATGATCCGGAACTAAAAATATATTTATTCCTTTATTTTTATTATACTACTTTACATAAGTTCTGTCACATTTATTTTTAAAGAAGTACTCTTATAAATGAATTTGATTTTGCTTAGCCATATAATAATTTATTTATTTGTTTTGGTAGTTCCAAATGTGTACCCAGTGGATTTATTTGAACACATATGGGTTGTTGATCGACTAGAACGTCTCGGAGTTTCAAGATATTTTCAGCATGAGATCAAGGATTCTATAAGTTATGTTTCAAGGTACATGAGAAGACGAGTTGATCAATAATATAAATTATATACAAAAAGAAAATGTTAAATATCACTCTTGTTAGGATTTGGAACCTTTAGTTGCTGCGGTTGTTCTTTTTAGCCGTTCAATCTTAATCGAACAGCTTAAATCCATGAATAATTTTATTTTTCAATATTTTATCCGTCCCAAAAAACATGAGCTGTCCGATCAAGATCTTGGATGGCTAAAAAGAGTAACTAGCAGTGAGGGGTCTATTTATCAGATGGGAATCCAATTTCCTCTTGTTATAAGGATTTAAAAGAAACTTAAATAAATAAAAAAAATAAAACTGTTTAATTTTTTAATGTATTTTTTTTATTCTTAACCAAGATAAATAATATAACTTTTAAATTTTTAGATATTGGACTGAGAAGGGTATATGCTGGGCAAGAAATTCAGATGTTCAAGATATAGATGACACAGCAATGGGATTTAGACTACTGAGGCTACATGGTTACCAAACTTCACCCAGTAAGTTTGATTTTGCATCCTATGCTAACTGAGATAAAATCTTAATTACAAAACAACAAAAACATAAGATAAAATGTGTATTAGTTCCTTTAACTATATTGCTTGGAGAGAGATGAATATGATACTCCCAAATGAATTAATTTGGTACAGGTGTGTTTAAGCAATTTGAGAAAAGTGGTGAATTTTTCTGTTTTGCCGGGCAAACAAACCAAGCTGTGACAGGAATATTTAATCTTTATAGAGCTTCTCAAGTGTTATTCCCAGAAGAGAAAATTCTAGAGGATGCCAAAACTTTCTCAGCCGACTTTTTAACTGAGAAACGTGCTGCTAATCAGCTCCTTGATAAATGGATCATAACGAAGGATTTGCCTGGAGAGGTAAGTTTCAAATTCAGTACTCCAATTCATCAACTTCTAAGAAAAATGCAAACCTAATAGGTACTCTTAGTGCATTTAGGTATATGTATTTATAAAAGAAAACTAGAAAGCATAATTTTATGTTGCTATAATTATTTATTATTTCTTAATTTTTCTAACTCTAACCATTAATTAATTAAAATATTTTAAAAAAAAATTCTCCATAGGTTGGTTATGCACTAGATGTGCTATGGTATGCAAGCTTACCCAGATTGGAAGCAAGATTTTATGTTGAGCAATATGGTGGTTATAGCGATGTTTGGATTGGAAAATCCCTTTATAGGTACCAATCTTTTAATCCAAATTTTAAACTTAATATATAAATCAAATATCATAATGTCACTTTATTCACATCATATTCAAATGTTCAACTCTCTATTTTTAACAGGATGCCATTTGTAAATAATGATGTTTTCCTGGAGCTAGCGAAATTTGATTACAACAACTGTCAGGCAGTGCATTGTGCAGAATGGGAAAGTATCCAGAAGTGAGTGTAACCAGAACATACACAACTAAATGATTCAAATTTGCAATTAATAATCGCTATTTCTTATTGTGGTGAAACGATTAATAATTTCTATGTATACATTATTAGGTGGTACTCGGAGTCGGGATTAGAAGAGTTTGGATTGGTCAAAGAAAAATTGCTTTTTGGTTATTATATTGCAGCAGCAAACATATTTGAGCCTGAGAGGTCTCTTGTGAGACTTGCATGGGCCAAAACTACAGCTTTGCTCGAGACGCTCACCTCTTTTATAGAATCTAAGACTGCATTTGTTGATTGCTTCAGTAACATCATCGGTGGAAAACACAACTCAAACAAGTAAACATATTACATACCCTCATTCATTGTTTGACCAATCACACATCAAATTGCGGTTATTGTCGCATTATGCTCATAGTTGCATTATGTTAAGTGCTAAATATAATTAGACATGATCATTGCTTACTGCAATCATGATAAAATGTGATTTCACTAACTGTCATGACCTTATATTGTAGGCTTGCAGTGTGATACTACAAAATAAACAGTAACTTACAATCTTAGACATGATATAATAAAATGAGTAACGATATGGTTGAAAATTAAGAGAGTTAAAAAAAAAAGGTGTAGAAGTGATATAAGAGAAAAAATATGTATACAACTGTATGGGTATATATAACTATTTAGTAACAAAACCTGTGTTGAATGTATGTTGAAGGCAGTTGAACAAGAGAGAGGAGGAACTCTTGGAGATTTTGCTGATGAACCTTGATTACCTTGCCTTTGAAATGTTTCAGTTTCATGGCCAAGAAGTTTCCCATCATTTGAATAGAATGGTAAGTGGAGATGCTTTTGCCTTATGAAAAATGTAAAGAACAATTATGTCAATTAGCAATCATTTTAGAATTCCTTGCTAAAACTTCTAAATTTTTTAAAAAATGATTCAGTGGCAAGGGTGGCTCTCAAGTTGGAAAAAAGAAGGAAACAGGTCCCAACAGGAAGCAGAACTGCTTGTGCAGATCATAAACTTGACGAGTGGATTTTGGTCCGAAGAACTTCAGCACAATACTCAGTATCAGCAACTGCTCGAAGTCACTAACAGAGTCTGTCATTCGCTCTGTGATTACCAAAGAAACAAGGTCAATAACGACAACTAAGTGTGTTTATTTTCTCCACTGAGCATTTACTGAACTTATAATCAGCAACCAAGATGAGAGAATTATGAAATGAATGAATTCATAAATGGCTGAAATAAAAAAGAAATTGAATTGGTCAATGAAAGGTTGATCATTAGAGAATCAGTTTAGTAGAGTCTTAATCAGCAACCAAGAAGTTTAGGAAGGTTGCAAAATGTTTGATGAAAGACACATTTTCTTACTCCTACAGAACTGCATTGCTGTTCATGAAAAACTCCATTTACGGTGATAAAAAACTCAAATAAGCAACCACTGTGGCGTCTTATGTTTCGGTTATTTTGTTGTTGTCAGCAGGCACAAGACAATGGCAACGGAAACCAGAGTGCAACCGGCATGAGTACTACACCAAAAATAGAATCAGAAATGCAAGAACTTGTGCAATTGGTGTTCCAAAATTCGCCAAATGGCATTCCCTTCAAAGTCAAGAATTCATTCTTCTTAGTGGCCAAGAGCTTCTATTATGCAGCATATTGTGACACTGAGACTATCAACTCTCACATTGACAAAGTTCTATTTCAAAAAGTAATGTAAATCACTAAAGATACTACCGTTGATTTTGTTATTTTCCCTTTTAGTCCCTTTGGGATTAGTGTTGAATTGAAAATCAAGCTTTTGTGAGACTGCAATGTAAGAAAAGGGGAAATATATGGATTTGCAATTTATATTTAGTGCTGCATTTCTTATTTGGTTGAGATTTTTACATTTCTTCAAATTAGGGTTTATGCTTTTGTTATTTAATTTTACAAACTGAGCACAGAAGACCTCTGAATTGAACAGTAGCTTGGTTTTTAATACAACAAAACATAGGTTAATGAGAGTCAAAATGTCAGTAGATACGCTAGATCTAACATGTAGATATTTCATATAAGTGTGATTAATGTTATTCAATCCTTAAGACAGTAATCTATTTTGCCAAACATACAGTTAAAGCACATGTTGCCCAAGTTTCACGAATATCAGTTGATTCACATAGCTAGGAAACAGATTATAATGAACAGAGGATTCAAGCAGAACCGAGACTCATCAAATAAAAACTATAAACATGTGCAAGCACAAACAAATGACTATCTACCTGGTGTAGAAAATCTTAAGGGTTTTAGGGTTTGTAGTATCTAAGGATTCTTCTCTATCAAAACCCCAACACTTCTCTACTCGAAAAATTTCCCTCCTTTATTTCTAGTTTTTGGATAAAGTTAAAGATAGAAAGAAGAGCAGGGTTATGAGCTTGGTGAAGACACCATACTATCAGATCATGTTTTAAAGCAAATTTAAAAATAATTTAGATAGAAGCACCTAGCAGTATCTTACGGCTGATAACCTAATACTACTGGAAATTGAAGTAACAAGATGAAAGGAAGAAAAGAGAAAAAACTAGTAAATTCTTTTGCTATTTTTCTTTCAAGAGAGAAAGATATTATTATTGAAAGAAAGTAATTAAATGTCATTAACTCATTTGTAATCCTAATAAAAAGTTTAATAAACACTTGGAATATTTATATTTTTTTAAGAGTATACTAGTAAAAAAATGAAGGCCTCAAGCACTTGCGTGGGTCTCGAGCCACCCCTTGCTAAAATGACTAAAGCTCAGGTAACTCTGTTGTGCCTTTGCTTAGAAAGAACAGAGGTTTTGCTCTCTGGAAGGATACATTAAGTTGTGACTTGCTGTTATGCAAAAATGATGACAGGTTTCCTGATATGGCAGTCTATGAGTTTAGTGGCACAAGTTTGACTACAGGAGCTGAGTCACATGCTATTTGTGGCATTTTATAGCTAATACACAAGATTTTGTGTGAAAGTTGATAATTTTATTAAATTTTGGGGAAAGCATCCGACAAAAGACCAAAATTGTACGTTATAAAAAAATAAAAACAGAGGACTAAAAGCGCTCGAAAAAAACCGGGGGACTGAAGTCGCACATTGACCATAACTAAGAGACAAAAAACGTAATTAAGTCTAGAAAGTTTCTAATTAAGTAAAGATGATAAATCAGGAATTTAAACTGTGAATGCATAAGGGGTGTGAGTCCCTTGAGAGTCACATAAGATCTTTAAATAATTGTCTAAACGCAATAATCAAATAATTTACTTAAAAGATGATGATAGATTTGATTAGGAACAGTTAAGAGTATAAAAATTGAACTACCCATGAGGATCAAATTTCCATTTTCAGAAACTAAATAAATCTTGATCTTCTCATGGGAACCCCTTATAAGAAGCATATAATATCTGAAACTTGATCTTTTTATTTAATTACTTAAGCTTAGATCTCAAAATTAACATACCCTAACGTGTACAACTTCTACAAGTGGTATTACAAGTCTCCTGAAACTAAGTCAGGGATTTTGGTATAACGAAAATAATAAATTAAACAGGGCATACATTAGCCTCCTCTATAGTGACTCCTCTTGATTTTAGATCCTAGATGTTACATTTTTTGTACGAGAGTGGAAGAAAATACAAATAATTCACAACTTACAGTAAAATATCTAAAAATTTTGTCAGAGTAGGATAGCACTTATGAGACATCAGTGAATATATTAATGCAATTTTAGAGCTCAATGGGTTACATCAACAAGGTTAAATAACAAGAAATCAAACAAAAATTACTAGAAGCACGGAATCAACAATGGTAGAATCCATGTCTTAGAGAAAATTCTTAATTTAACAGTCTACCTCTGGAGGTAAGAAGCTATGTTGAGATCAATATCTTCTTTGGCCTGTTTGTCAAATGGTTCCTCACCAACATATAAATCTAGGAGTGACCTACACAGGAGTTTACTCTGGATACTTCCCACTTCCTGTCCGTCAACTACAGGAAATAACACAAAATTAATGTTAAAGGTTCTTGTTGCATAACAAGAATATAAATAATATATAAAGCATAATATTTATTGCGTACGCATTAGTCATAAACAGACTAAAATACCTGATACTATGTATAACAGGATTTCCATTGTTTAAAGAAAATGCATACAACACTTAGTTAAATGCTTAACAATGGTCTCTAAAAAAGGCTACCTGACCAAGATTCTATTATATTCGCTATTATTAATAAGGAAAAAGTGACCCCAAATTTAATTTTTCCAGAGATTCAATAATAATTAGAAACAGAGAATACAGATCACTTATGTTTCGACATTACCTGAATTCATTTGAGACGAAGCTCTTAACTATTATCAAATTGTCAGTTTCAGAATATAAAATAATAATACTGTAGTAGTAGTTCCAACCATTTCCTTGTGATGGAAAGGTGTAAATGAAATATGCACAGCGATATGTCTTTATGTTCCATGTACAAGCTTCAAGCAGCCAATTATGGTGTATTAGGGGATACAAGATAATTGAAGAAAGTGGTAAACTGATGAAACAGATGCATGAGATGTCAACTAAGTATTCTGGATCACTGTCCAGAAGACCTGATTTACTCTTATACAAAACAGTTCGTAAAGCACAAATATGTGTGTGTGTGTGTGTGCACGCACGCCCTACGTTATAGTTCCAAAAGATGAGAAGATTGAAATGCAGACAAAGAGAACAACATCTTACTTGATGTGCGAAGATCATAGCCCTTCTCTCTTGAGAGATGAATTACAGATCCACGTGGTATTTTGATTTCATCCTTAAACTGTGAAGTGAACCTACATCACAGCAGCTAGTAAGGAAAAACTATAATATGCAACAGAAAATTCCCACCCAATTGGATAAGAAAAAAATTACATGTCTAATGAACAGATATATGGAATTAAATTTCCAGCTGTTTTTCAAAGGTAAGATAGCAGTAACAATTATATAATGCTTTTAATTCTCAAGAATATAAGAGATATCTTTGAGTCATTTGGAGCTAAAGAAGAAAAAGGGTAACTTAAAGAGAGTTCTAAAGTGTTACAGTGATAAGAACATATATGCTTATTGTTCAACAAACACTTCTGCAAGTGTCTGTGGAAGAGAGGGATTTAAAACGTCTGCGTAACTAAATGGATGTTTGACATCTAAAATCAAGTCAAATGACGTTCAAATGGGGTAAAGTGGATCCATTTCAACACAACTAATAGTAGCTTTCACATTTTTTATCCACATTTGAGCTAATTTGGTTTTAAACCAATACCAAAATTGCACTATATATAATGACTAATTCTCAATCTAAGCAAATGAGACCACCAGTTGAAGGAAGTATTCACCTTTGAAGCAATTCTTTATTGTCTGATCCCCCATACTTTTGAAGTCTGCTTCCAACCGACTCTTCAAATGCACTACGTACAGAACGAATGCTCAATTTGCTATAGACAATTTGAAGTCTAACTGTAATGGATATATCATTTTCCAGAAGATCTTCAGTAAACTCCTTATTTCCCTTCAATTGGGATGCAGAAAATTTCCCATACTTCTGAGAAAGACACCTCTGTATGTCATTATCATCAGCATAAACACCTGCAACAAATGCCATAAATTTTCTAAACAAAAACAATAAAAAAACAACAAAATTTTTGTTTCTTCCCCTTCATCACATAACAACAATTGGATCTATTGAAGTCCCACATCGGCTAGTGATATGGCCATTGTTGAGTTTATAAGAGTGTGACAAACCTCATCCTATAAATTAGCTTTTGGGAGTGAGTTAGGCCCAAACCCGAATTTCTAATAGCTTTTAGGAGTGAGTTAGGTCCAAACCCAAATTCTAAGATGGTATCAAAGTAGGGGCCCCTATGTTGTTGGGTGTGTTATTGGGTTTATAAGTATGTGGCAAACCTTATCCTAGAAACTAGCTTTTGGGATTGAGTTAAACTCAAACCCAAATTCTAAGAGGATCTATCGGCTAAGGAGTATAGGCACATATTTAGTAACACTTTTCCCAAAATATAATCACTTTCTTTGGAAGCTTCTCTTAAGAAAGACACGGTCAGAAATATGATTAATTTAACTGAACACATCAAACACAATTTCAGAATTAGGAAATTTTGGAGATTGACTAGAGAATTTCTCTAGGAAAAGAACTACTGAATTTTAACATTTATCATTTCACCGCCATTTGATACACATTCTCGTCCAAGATAAAATTCAGAATAATCATGCATGGAAAAAATGAGATACTAACCAAATGCATATACATCAATGTTCTTCAATCCCAAAACGCTTTTCTTCCTTAAACCAATTCCACAGAGTTTCTGAGAAGTGCCGAGAATCGAAGGGAACGACGCACCGGTCTTTGACTCGACAACGGGAACTCCACTGTCAGCCAAACTCAGCGAACCCCAGAGAGGCAGCGAGTGGTTCGAAGAGAAGAACGAACTCAACGCGTTTCGGAGAGAGGCGCGATCTGTGTCGGAGGAGGAGACGGCGACAAAAGCCGCGGTGGCTCCGGCAGTGGCGGCAGCAGCAGCGAAAGTAGTGAATGTTGGGCGTGGGAATCGAGGAGGTTGTGGGAGCTGAGAAAACGAGAAAGGGAAGCGCAGTGACACCATTTTTGTGTTCGTTACTTTCACTGAATCACAATCAACACAGTGAAAGACGGAAACACTTTTTTTTCTTTTTTTTTATTTTATTTTATTTCTGACGACGGAATTACCGAAACACATCAGCAGAAGGAAAATTAGCAAAACGTGCTCCCATGAAATAATCGACAATTATATTCACTAATAAAAAAAAATTATTCTTCTTTTTAACCCAAAAAAAAAATGTTCGGTTATTTACTTAAAATTTGAATACAACTTGGTTACCCATGAATTCATTCTTAATGCATCTTTGACTGCTATTGATATTTTCAATGCTTATGTACTTTGAAGTTTGAACTATAGGCTTTTTTTTTTTTTTTTTTTTTGAATTCTAACTATAGGTTTATTCATGTATTTAGGTTGTGGGTGCTTTTTTTTTTTTTTCCTGAAAATTTGTTGCTTCATAATGACAGTCTGCTATTGGGTTTCCCAAGCTAAAAATCATTCTTCATAATCCAAAAAGAAACAAAAGAAAAGAAAACCATTCTTCCTAATAGCTTTAAAATGCATTGCCTTGCTATTGGATTTTGATTGCAAGTAATTTGAGTTAGACATGTTTTCTCTCATTCAAGTGAGTTGTTTTTACTTCTTTGGATTATTTTTTTAACAATAATTATTTGTATACAATTCATCTACACCTAATTTTATGATTAAATACAAAGAAATATATAGTTAAATTACTATAAAATTAGTTAATTATACTTAGTAATTTAATCATATTTTTCTTCATTTTTAACCACTTATATATATATATATACACTTAATTTTATGATTAAATGCAAAGAATTAAATATGTAGTTAAATTAGTATATGAATTGATTAATTATTATCTACTAATTTAAACATATTTTTCTTTTCTTTTAATCATGTATAAAATATAATTAAATTACCACGTAACAATTAATTAATTCATATACTAATTTAACTAATTTTTATTTATTTAACCATAAAACTGATTTTAAATGGATTGTATGTTAGAGTAGTGTACAAACATTTTTCTTTTTTAAATTATTTAAATTATGAAGGGTTTTGTCGGTTGTGGATAGTCTCTCCTTAATATAGTGATTGCAGTTCGTATGTCATAATTTTCTAAAAAAAATTTTCAAAATCAGTCTGTAAATTTATTAACATTGCTTTTTTCTCTTTATTTTTTAATCAAAATGATAAAATTTGTGGGTATGTCGTATTTTTCAAAAAAGTTTTTCTAAAATCAGGCTGTAAGTTTATTAAGGTTGCTTTTTTTCTTTATTTTTCAATCAAAATGATAAAAGTTGATGGTAGTCCTAATTTGATAAGGTAAATTTAAGTTATACTTCATCGGTCTCTATATATAAAATTCTCTATAAAAAGACACAAAATTAAAAAAATTATTAAATTTAGAAAAATTCATTAAATTTGTGTAGTAATTTGTCATTCTTTTTTTATTTATCGTTAATTATTAAAACCAATAATATTATTTTCTTCTCACTAAATTAGTCTTCTCAAATTATCATAAGAGATGAAATTTCTCTCTCATCAATTTATTACACTTATTTTCTTTAAACCACATAAAAGTGGTCCATTAAATAAGGGAAATTTAGTAAAAATAATTTGAATATGCACAAAATTTTGAAGAGGTTCATATAAAAAGGGACAAACAATTTTTGGTAAAGGTTCTTATAAATAGGGACGGAGGGAGTATATTGCAAGGCTATCAGCATTTTATTTTTGGCTTAATTACACTTTTGGTCCACCAACTTTCTTAACTGTGCAATTTTAGTCCCTCTACTTTTAATTGCGCAATTTTAGTCCTACAACTTTGTCAATTATGCAATCTTAATCCCAAAACTTTGAATTGTGCAATTTTAGTTCTGAAACTTTTCTAATTGCGTTATTTGATTTTTTGATCATCTCTAGTTAAGAATCTAATAATCAATGCAGTTAAACTCATATAATGAGTTTTCATTTGTATGGTTCTGGTTTGAAACTTTTTTAATTACACGATTTTGGTGTTTTTACACACTTTATTTTATTGGTTTGATTGCGTTAACCGTTAGCTTCGTAACGAAAGATTGATTAATTGAATAAAATCGCACAATTTGAAAAAGTTGAGGGGACCAAATTTGCACAATAGATAAAGTTAGGGACTAAAATCACACAATAAAAAGTTGGAGCACCAAAATTACACAATTGGCAAAGTAGATGGACTAAAATTGCTCAATTGAAAGTTAGAGGATCAAAACCACACAATTAATAAAATTAGGGAATCAAAACTGCAATTAAGCCATTATTTTTTAAAATTCTGTTGTCATTTCTTATTTGTTTTATTTGTATTAATTTCTTTCTTTTTTTTTGGAATCCTATTAGTTTCTTTATTGATGCATCCAATTTGATAAGGAATTTGGGCCTTTTGGTGCAAGATAGCACTATTATGAAGGAGTCTTATTATTATTAATTTGTTGAGTATATGTATTTTGAGAGGTATTTGATTTAAATTTCTTCTATTACATAATCTTTACTAGATCTGTGTTTAACTTTATATTGACTTTTTTTAATTAAAAAAAAATATCAGTAACTATGGTGTTACCGTGGAAGGTTGAAAAGTATTTTTCTTTTCAATTATGTTTGTTGGTGCCATTTAACGTGGTCTAAGGGGGGAAAAAATTAGACTATAATAGTCAGGTTTATATAATTCCTCAGATTTATATACTAGAGCACCATGCTAAAAAAAAAAAAACAACTTGAGTCTTGACCATGATAAAAGCCACCATGTTTATTTTCAAGATTATTTTTCTGTAGGGATTTTAATTTGGTACTAGAATGTATTAGGATTTCAGTTTTTCATACTTCTACATTTCAAATTTTGATGGGTTTTAATTTTTTTTTTATCATATTATGAGAGAGATAAACACAACAAATTTTTTTAATAAATATGGTGAATCCTATTTTATCTATCTCATAACATGAGGAACATGACCAAATGATCCAAATTCATTTCAATATCATTTACCTTAAAGAAGAATAACCAATGATCAAAAATGTTAGGACGATGTTTAAAGTGAATCTCTATCTAATTTTTTCATGATGGACAAATAAATATTAGTCATCAGATATATTTTTAATATAATTGGATGGTTTGGATTTTAACATGTTACTTGAAGTAAATAAATTTTTAAAAATTGCCATGCGAGGCCCTTATTTAGTTAGATTCATATATTGTGAGAAATCACCACCGTCAAGGTTTAAACATTTTGAACTTTGGACTTTCAACTTCTCAGCCTTAAAAACTCGGTACATGATCATGTGAGTTATTGCTCATTTCTATGATTAAGATTATTATTATTTTTTTTTTGCTATGAACTCATTTAATACTGGAGATCTCACCCAAATATCGTTACTTTTATTACTCACATCTTGTTTAAACCCAGACCTTTGTTTTACCTAAGTCTTTTTTTTTATGGGTTGGATTCAATTGTAGGTTCAGAAAACCATGTTGATTTTATGTTTGGGTTTTTATGGATTATTTGGAGTTGGAGGTAATTGAAAGTTGGATATGTGACCGTTGAATGTCGGTGGTGAGTGAGGTGAAATGTTTGCACTGTAATTAGGGGAGAAACAAGGAAGAAGAGGAAAAATAATGTTAAATATTTATTTGGTTCACAAGAGACACTGGAGTGAAACGTTCAAAGCAAGAACTTCTTGTAATTGTATTACGTTAAATGCGATTAAATATAATCATTATAAACTACAATTATATAATATGGTTTCAATGATTGTTAAAATTATCATATTATGATTAGATGCCATTTTTTATTTTTGAACTTTAATTTGTAACCTTGCGGTTCACTAAAAGCATAACTTACGGTTGCTTAAATCAGGTTCACTAGAGCCTCCATACTCAAAATTTTCTCTGATAATTTTTTTAAACAAAAATAAAAAATCACCGGAAATAAAATGCAATTGCAGTGTCCTGTAAAAGCAAACAAGAATTGGAAAATCTACCTAATTATTTACAACCTGGAGGCACATATATTTTCAGTGGACACAACAGAGAAGATTGCCCATAACTTCAACATAGCTAGGAAAGAATACAGAACTTACAGGGTGTTTGATATTGGAAATATTTTTTTATTTTTAAAAAATTCACTTAAAATCATAACTTATTTATATTTAATAAAAGATTTAAGTAATTTTTTCATAAATGTTTTTTTCAATTCCATCTTAAAAGTTGGGTATCACTCATCCGAGAAACACTTATCTTAAAACTCACTCTTATAACAAACATTTCTTAAATCACTCGTCTTACAATAATATCTTAACTTTGTATTTCATAAATAAAAAATTAATACATCATTAAAAAAATAACTCACAGAAGAAAATATTAAATGTTACTGTTTAATTAAACAATTAAAGGGTCACAATTAAAAAGCATGTAATTTTATTAATAAGGTTGTTGACGCACTAATAGAGACATATTACAGTTCAGAAGTAGAATCACAGTGCGAAACTACCATTTGGGAGGATAAACCTGTTCGGAATATTAATTTTTTACCCTACTAATAAAAATGGAAAAATATCCCAAAAAATAATCTTTTTTTAAAAAAAAAAAAGTGATTTGAATGGAACAGGGGGACCCTCATTCTCTCACAGGATTGGATTTCACACCTACCAGAGGCCCATATTTATTGTACACCATCCAACAAGAAGCTTTACACCAAAAGCAAACAAGTGTTTTTTGTTTCTCATTACTCAAATTTCCACACACACACAAACAACTTGGCTCTTTTTTGGTTCTTTCCCCTCTGTCTTCCTCTGTTATTTGGCACTTGGGCTTTGTTCGCTACTCTTCTATCTTTTATGTTAACTGTGCTTCAATGCAAAATAAAAAATTAAAAAAATTAAGAATATGCATTTTATCTAATGTATTTTATTAATGTGTAAAGTATATTTAGTCACAGTTATTATTGTCATAATTTAGAGAATTTATGCTATTTTGGACAAAAATTGTCATGTAACTTTTATATAAAAAGGCACATTCAAAAAGTACAAGAGATATAATGTACACTTTAAAATTTGTAGTAAGCATACATAAAATAAAATACAAGAGATAAATTATGATTAAACAAAAACAATGTAATTTTGAAATACCTTTTCCAAGAAATGAAATGATGGCGCACGAATTAAGATGTTTCACTTATTAACCACCACTGACTTTTTTTACTGTTTTTGTGTGCACCAAAGATTTTTTCTTTTTATCGATGACTAGAGATTAATTTATTTGATGAAAAGATCCGCGAAGTGGATATAGTGTCTTCAAAATAGGTTTTTCCAATATACTTGACACAACTATCTAACTACCAACTATCTCAGGTTTTCTATGTATTTTTTTCCATTTTATAAATACATGATTTTGTATAAAGGCAATTCCAAATTCAATGGGACAGTGGTACAATGACCGTATAAATGTCATATCAAGGAGAAAAAAACTCATAATTGGGATCATCTTTTTTGCCATTTTTATCAAATGGATACATCAAAATCTTGAGGGGGAAAAAGGTGAATTTTAACACGCATTACGTTTTGATATACGGTATACTACATAAAAAAAATATATACAAAATTTAATTGAAAATGTTTAAAATAATAATAAATTATGTATTTGGTATATATGTATATTTTTTTTGTTGTTTTTTTTTGGCTATAATCAGTTAAATAATATCTTGTGTATGGTACACCACTTTGAAATTGGTGAAGGTTAAAATTTATCCCAATTTAAAAGGAAAAAAATAAAAGAGGTATACATACATACAAAATGCATAATTTATTATTATTTTAAACATTTTTTTGTTAAATTTTGTATACATTTTTTTATGTGGTATACTATATATCACTTAGGACATAGTGCGTGTTAAAATCCAGCGCGAGGAAAAATGGACAAGTCACAAAAGGTGTGCAATCTGTGTCTGATTTTGTAAAATACGCTAACCATGTGCATTTTCAAGAGCTCACTATATCAGTAATTTTAAATTTTTTTGGTGGGGCTAAAGGGAGGGTTGGGGAATACAATTCAAATATTGTTTCAATTAATTATGATCAAATATAATAATCCCAAACAAATTTAGTTGGGCTTCGATGATGCCTGAGTATTTTTTGTTAATCATACTAGGTTATCTTTGATGCTTGAGCCCAGCCATCTGATTTTTCAGTTTTAATTATTTTTTTAGTTTTAAGAAAATGCTTAAGACGACGATTTGGTAAACAAAATTATTAGCATAATATTACATAATTCAACAATTAAAATGGTAAAAAAAAATCATTTAGTTTAAAAAATTCATGAAACATGCTATTTTACTACGTTTTATACTTAGTATCATTTGATTTCATGATGTATATATGTGTATGTGTGACACACTTGTTGAAAAAACTACTACTAGGAGAGAATACTCTCCACCATTTCTATTGAGAAAGTACACACTTAAATAAAAACATACAAAAGCACATATATTATTTAATGTAGGACAATTCAAGGTCTGCGTCCACAAACACACATAACATTTTATGACTAAACTTGCAATTTTTTAACTGAAAAAATTATAAACTCTCTCATACACTTTAATTTATAATTTTTTAATAAAAAAATTACAGAGCCTATCAATTAAGTTTGGTACGGATAAATTGAAAACTTTTTCATGACACACAACTACCCGGTCCTTATTACACCAAAAAGACTAGGGTTGTTATGATGATAATAACTAAAGTAAGTCTCTTTATTCATATGAGTATTTCACCTCTTCCTTCTTTCTTCTACTTAATGTGAGATTTGTAGGTCTCTTCATTCTTAAATGTGGGACTTCTCTCACCCTCGATCTACTTACTAAGACTTTGGACTAATACCCTTCGTATCTTCTCTTCATCTATCCAAAATCTCACACATCTTCACCTCATCAACAACTCTTCTCTTCATCATCTATAATCCTTAGTTTTGCTGCGACTCTCCTATTGTGTAGAATCCATCAAGTAGCAAGACTCTTTCCAAATGACGTTAGTATGCTCTCTTCAAATGAATGGCCCACCGCAAACTCTTCCCTTTGAGCCTCTTCCTCCCTTAGTCGGAATCTTAGCTCTAATACCACTATTAAGAAAACGACCACGAGAGAAGAATACTCTCCACAATCTCTATCAGTGGAAACACACACTTACATGAAATCACACAAAAGTGCATACATTATTTTACATGGTTCGACATCTCAAGACCTACGTTCATGAACACATACAACATTTTATTATTTAACTTGTAATTGTTTAGTGAAAAAAATTACAAATTCTCTTGTAAGACATAACTACTCAAATTCTCATTACAACAAAGAGTCACGTAACATTAGATATAAGTTGAGTTTAGATATAAGTTGAGTATGACTCATTACAAACTGTATTAATTAAATTAGTTTTCTTAATTTAATTTATCTGCACTAATACTTATCAACTTATAGTTATTAACAAAGCTGGAGAACTTTTATGTATGCAAATGATGCATACAATTAGAGTCATAGTCAAACATGGCATGAGAGACCCACATGAGATCATGTATAAACTTTAATTCATATCATATATTACACTTAGAATGGTTGTTATTTAGGAACAACTGTTCTGATAAGATACTCTGTTTCTTTTTGCATTGAGATTGATCATGTATTACTGTGTCAACTACTTTTATTAACTTATCTTTTTATATGATAAAAAAATTTAAAAAAAAAAACAAAACTTCAATAAATATTTTTAATACACTTGTTAAAAAAAAATTTAAAAAAAATTCAAGTTCAATATGCATTAGACAATACATTTTTTATAAAATATTTTTTTACTATTTTTATTCTATAACAAATGTTTTTAAAACATCCTAAATCTTAGTATTTTTTTTTCCTTTCAGTTGTATAAAAAAAATTGAATAATTTATATGTACACAAAAGACAATTGAATAAAACTGCATTCTATATATATATATATATAATCCCAGCTAATTAATTAAGATATAATCTTTAAAGCTGGGAATCAAATCTGTGAGAGTACGTAATATCTAACCATTACACATCACATTTTACTTTACATAACCAAACATCTTTACATCATATTAATCTCTTTTGGTTCGACAAGAACTAAATATACAATAATTATTATTTTACTTTTGAGTGAATTAAGAACATGTCATAATCAAATTAATTCCGTCACTTAACCATATGTGTGAAGCTTGATTTATTATTAGTGAGAATAGAATAATATTTTATGATTATTCGACAACTACTTCATACAAGTTTAATTTCAAGAAAATGATCAGTCACGATTTAGTGTAATGAATATCCTAAAAGGAGAGTATAAAAAAAAAATAGAACATGTCATAAATTATCTAATAAATACATGTTGAGACTGAATTGTCGTCCTAGAATATATTTGGAAACTGCATTATGCCATAAATGGCATCACAAATCACAAATTAAAGACAAAGACAAATGAGTACTGTACTATATATAATTATTTAATTAATTACTTAAAATTACTGGCCAAATTATGGCGTGGTTAAAAAAAACTATAGAAGAATCAATATTGTGCTTCGGATAAAGATTCCTCTTAAACCAGCACTGCTAGAAGCCAGAGTACTAATTAATTTGATGATCACTTCATACCAACTACAGCTAGAAAAATTAAACTTTTTGGTTTATTTGATGTCTTTAATTATGAGCTTAAATATGTTTTCTATACTTGAAAAATAGAAAAATAAGGATTTAAGTCTTTGAAAAATATTTTTTTGATTTAAGTCCTTAAAAAACTAAAAAATAAGAGATATGAGTCCTTGAAAAATACTGATTTAAGGTCTTAAATCATCCGTTTAAGGACTTCAATCCTAAAAAACGTTATTTAAGGACTTAAATTCTAATTTTTCTATTTTCAGGGAAAAAAAAAAATATTTAAACTTTAATTATCTCTTCAATTAATTAACTAGGCCTATGTATATACTACTTCTTTCATTTTTATTTAACTTTCCACCCACTGTGATATAATTGATCTTTATATTACATTTGTAAAAAATGTTATAAATATAAAATATAATGGTTTTTTAACAATTTAATAATATTATTTTAATGTTGTTAAAACTTTTTAGCAACATGTTGACATGGGTTCGTGGCCGCACAAATAAATCGAAAATATTTAGTTATGATAGACTATACCCACTTTGATGATCTCTCCGCCAAAAAAAATTAATTTAACATTGTTATGAACAACTTGTTGCTATGAATAACTTTACTGTAACATTGTTATGTATGTAGCAATGAAATTTAATTTATTTTGTCATCATGGGCTATATTATTTTCGCAGCAAAAATATCATTCTATGAACATGTAATGCAAATTACAATACTACGATATACTCCTATTTCTAAATGCTAAAACAACATTAGTCAATATGGTACTTTAATATTCATAAAATACTATTATTATTCAAAAATAATTATTGTTGAAGACAAAAATATTATTGATGACAAAAATGACAAAACTATTAACTATGTTGTACTCCCTCTGGTTTTCTTAAGTCGTTTTATTTTTTTAACATCTTCATTTTTTTTAGTCGTTTTAAGAAATCAAAATAAAGTTAATATTTTTTTTCAATACTATTCATATTTACTAATCTTCTCACTCCACCTACATAGATTAATTATCCACCTATCAAAAATTGTTGCCCCAACTAGATCCAATCACTGTGCATCATTTTTAATTGTGGCTTGAAATATTAATTGAGAAAAGATTTTATGTGAGGATATATTAGAAAATCTGATCTAATAATATATTTTAATAAAATTTAAAAGACTCAATCATTTTCTTAATTCCTACATATAACCTTAAACGACTACTAAAAAAAAACAAAGGGTAATTAAATATAACCAACATTGCGTAACAATGAAGCGTGCGTAAAAAGCCTCTAACCTTTAGAGGGCACCACGTACTTTCACAATAATTAAATAATGAATAAGTTCATAGAAAAATATATTAACGGAAAATTGAACTCAGATTCTCACACACATATATTTTTATGTGTTCACCTCACAAACTAATGGAACTACATAATATAAATTTTAATATCAACTGGCAATAAAAAAGGAACATTTTATAATTTTTTCCCTATCGTGTTATGCATGCATTCCAAATATTCGGCTTATTTTGTGGATGATATGATTTTAAAATATATTTATGCTTGACTAGAAGCACAAACAAAATAAGATCGAGAATAAAATCAAAATACATGTTGGGAAAAATATATATTATAAACATTCATAGTTTAATGTTGTTTAATTTACATTTTAATCATCTTAATTTATTTTACATTTTGTATAACCTTATATATATATGGTCCCATCCCGATTCAATTATTAGTCATGATCAAACAAGGTGACCTAACATAGATTATCAGATCATGAGGATCATATTATTATATTATATTATATTAAATATTAAATATTATATTAAAACGTAGCCGAAAACCCAATTTATATGAGCAGGTGTAGCTTAAATATTATTAATAATAGATAAGCAATTTTGAATTTAGTTATGGACAAGATTAGACATCACAAAGGTTCCACTTTGTAGCAAAAATTAAATGTACACTTGTGGGGATAATGAACAACTTTACCATCACCTGTGTATGAATTAACAGTTTACACCTCAATCGAAATCGGATTGGATGGAGACTAGTTTAACTGTAAACTTGAATTTATTTTTTTTTATAAAAAAGTATATTAACTAAAAATTGAACTTAAATATTCATATGTTTGTCTTCATATGCTTACCGATTAAACTACTTGATTAACATAAAGTTGAGCTAGAGTTGTGTAGTGTTTACATCCATTTTTATTTTGTGTTTCATTGACACTGTTCTATTGGAGTTGAGCTAGACTTCTCTTCTTTTGGATTTTGTTCCATTCGATATAGAGCTGTCAAAGTGAGTCATTTCGGCTCACACGGATTGATTCATCATGAGTTGAGAAATTTTTTAACACGCACGGATTGATTCACATGAGTTGCAAGTCAGAATTTCTTCAACCCAATCCAACTAACCGCGGGTTGCGGGTTAAACAGATTGACTCACCAAATATAATTTTTATTAAAAGAAAATTATAAAAAAAAAAAGAAAATTAAAGCAAAAAAAGGTAATTTTTGTTTTAAAAATTCTAACAAAAGCTCAAAATTAAAAAATATAATACAAAACACATAAAAAAGAATAATTTTGAAAAATAAAAAAGAATAGAATTCTAAAAACTTAAATTAAATTTTGCTATTTTTTATCTTTTACTAATTTTTAGTTTATTATAATATAAAAAAATGAATTAAAATATTCTAATCCGGGAGCCAATCCATGAGCTAACTCGCGAGCCAACCCACCCTAAACTCGTGTGAGTCGTGGGTTAAACAGGTTGAGTTAATTGAATTGTAATTTAAAGCGAACTAATTTTTTTCAACCCAACCCGATTATACTCCGCGACGAGTCGGATTGGCTCATCGGTTAAGATTCATATTTACGGCTCTAATTTGATATTATCAATATTATTTTTGTGTTTCATTGGTGCTTTTATTGTGACTTATTACAATTTTGCCAATGACATTTCGAATTTTGAACTGCTGAACGCCTGCATACTAGAGTAACAACCAACAATAAGCAACAATCATTGGTTATCACCATCTTTCATTTGGTTAAAAAAAATAAAATTACAGTCACATCTTTTTTGAGCTTTGAATGTTTCGAATTTTCATTATTACACTTGTGAATTGGCTAATAGCCATCATGTTCCTTATTTACCAAGTTGAATAAAAGTTTAAAATCTTTTATGGGTTTTTGTTATGGAGAATATTTTTTAGATTTCGGAGAATATCATTCAATATAAAATATATTCATGTTTAGCATAAGACACAAAAAAAATTTTTTAGATAAGTGAGTTTTCCAGAAATCTTAAAATGTGAAGAATGTTTATTTTTAACATTTTCATCTAAATAGGTGAGTATTTTGAACGTTTACGAGAATTACTTACTTAGGAAAGATAATAAGTAACTAAAAAATATGTTAGATAACAAACGCCCTCATACAATAATCTTGTTTGGTATCCTACAAATAGAGATAGAAAAACGGGCCAGCTCGCCCAGTTGCAGGCCCATAGAAAACAGGGTGAGGCAAGCCAGCCTGTCGTGAAAAAACATACCTATATCTTTAGACTAGTCTACCTTGCCCATCAGTAAATTAAAAAAACAAACAAAAAATCTTAATAATTTTAAAACTACATAAGTTCATTAAAAAGTCAAATAAATAATTCACAAACACCCTAAAAAAAATCTTATTAATTCCACAACTATATAAAAAAAATTACTATTGATTTCACAAGCACCTAAAGATTCGACAACCATATAAAAAATTTCTATTAATTTTATATTAATATAAGAAATTTATCTTAACTCCATAATTCAAAACTAAGAAAACATAATAATAATTTCAAAATGAGAAAAACATTAAATTAGTGCAATCACAATGATAAAACCATACACAACTAAAATTGGTGAAATATCAGTTCACAACTATAAACTAAAATAAAAGTTCAAAGCAAAAGTAAAAATCTACAAATCCACAACAACGACAAAAATAAAAATTAATATCAATCATTTTCAATATCAATAGTATGGGACTAGCTCTTGGCTCCACTCTTCCCTTGCCATCCTCATCATCTTCTACATCAAATTAGATAAAAATAATAAGTAAAAAAAATGGAAATCAAACAATAATAAACAAAAGAAAAAAGAAAATGCATTTAATTTAGATTAATTACCAATTTTAAAACTTTTCAACCAATTACGTGATCAAATTAACGCTTCCACATTTTCTGAAAAGAGATGACTTCTATACTTATTAAGAACATAGGATCCAATGTTATGCTAAAGACAAATTCATAAGCAATAGTAGTGATGAGAATATTTAAAAAGTCACGTGCCATCAATGAAAGATTTGGAAACAAATGACTATTATTCTTTCACCATTGTAATACACTTATTCGCTCCATCAAATCTATATCCAAGGAAACCTCTTTCGAACATTTACCTAGTTGAGACTTTACAATCCTAGTAGAAGCATGATGCTTGCGCCACTTACAATTCCTAATGTGACAACAAATAATAATTTAAACAAATGAAAAAATAAAAACAAGTTAGTACATTGCAAATATACATAAGGAACAAAAGTGGAATTATAAAGTAAATAAAAAATGAATTTGAACCATTATAAGTTAACTTAGATCAAATAAGGTTAGATTGAAAGTATAAGATTCGTTTGACCCACCACGAGATGAGCTTTAACTAGTCCTTAATTAGATTTGGAACATTTGAAGCGGTGGTGGAACTTGAGCTAAAATAATGTGAGAATTTGTCTTTATTCTCTTTGGTTTTATTTCTCAACTAGATGTCCATAGTAGCAAATCAAGATTGGGCTTTGTAGCAAGTTGATGTTATCAGCTATTGGTTGGGAAACCAATCTATTTATTGCACACACGATCAAATATAGCTTATGTTGTAAGTGTTGCAAGCAAGTTCATGCAAAGGAGTATTGTTCTAAAAAAATGATGTGTTTAACATTGAAGGATATACATTCTGATTGGACATGTGACCTGATAAGTGTCCATTCGTGTAGTGTTACATGAGTTATTTTGGGCCTTTTTAGTAGTATTTTAGTAGCAAAATAGCATGAAAAATAAGAAAAATCTCATTTAGATTAAGATCTAAGTAATGGTTAGAAAGGTGGTAGAATTAGTAGTTCTTCATTAGGATTTTGCTACTTTTTAATTTTAATTTTTATTCTTGTGATTTGTTAAAGGAATTATAGGAGAAAAAAATCAAAGAATGGAGCTTAAAACATGAAGAATTAGGCAACTTGTTGCAGAAAAGTATAGTTTTGCATTCCAACGCATGGATTAGGCGTTCTAACACAAAAACTTGCTGCCTTCTATGCATTCTAACAACCTAATTGTGCTTCTGAATGCAAAATAGGGCTTCCCACATTTTCATGTGCGTGTTCTAACGTGCATTTCATGCGTCCTAACACGTGCTCTACAGAATTCAAGCACATAAAACGCAAAAAATCAGTTGAGACAGGGATATTTTGGATCTCGACGCGATTCCGACTTTCTCAGGGACTTTCTCACTTCTCTTTGGGAGATCCTTAAAGAATCAAGACTTGTGGAAGTAAAGCTTGAGGAATCATAGAGTTTTCTTCTATGTTTGCTTTCCTTTTTCTCTTATCCTCTTCTCTTCTCATGTTAGGCTAGACTCTTAGGTTAGGGAATTTGAGGATATTGATTCTGAACTTGTGTAGTTCAACTTTTATAGTTTAATTCAAGTTTCTTCTTTCTATTTGAGTGGTTATTTATTTGATTAATATTTTTTTTAGTTTGATTAATTCAATTTGAGCAATTGCTCCTGTTGTTGAATGCTTCTCTTAATTTGATCAAATAGAAAGTGGACTAGACTCAATTAGACATTGAAAAATTGACAATTGAGTTAGAATTGAAATAATTTACCATAACTTTGCATGATTCTAGGAATAGAACTTGTAGGCTAGACTCATTGATTGTTTTCACTTAATTTCACCTAGGAAAATAGAGATTTTATGTTAAAACAAAAGAGGTTAATATTTAAAGAATTGAATTAGTCTCGGATTATGTGAATTCGACCTTCAATTACTCTGTTTTTAACTTGAATTAGCCTAAAAATGGAACTACTCAAGTGAATGGACCAATTGAACCTATTTCCTTAACGTTTCTTAAAATTTGATAAAAACTCTCTTAAGTTGCACTTGATTTCCTTACTAAGTTTTTACACAATTCTTTTAATGTTTTACACTAAAACTCTCTTTTTAATAGTCCAAATAGTGGTTCCACAACTTGAGAATTTGGTACTTCAATCGTAGTCCTTGTAGGACAATACTCATATTTTCATTTTATATTGAAAGCAATCGGTTCACTTGTCGAGATACGAACAATTTCTATCATGACCAAACAATAACAAGATCTACATCTAGATATTTCACTTTCATAAAAGGTAACCATGTCACTTAGAGAAGTAAGAAACAAAAGGTTGTCGCACAATCCAAAGCAAAAGCAGAATTCCCAAGGAATGACTCATGGTGTATTGAAATTGTTGTGGATTAGAAGTGTTCTAAAAGATTTAGGGATTGAATATACAGAACCTATGAGTCTTCAATGTGATAATAAGGCAGCCATTGAAATCGCACAAAACCCGGTACAATATGATATATCACACCAAACATACAAATTGAAGTTGATTGTCATTTTATTAAGGACAACCTTGACCAAAAAATTATACAATTTTCTTTTGTCCAATTGGAATGTCAACTAGCCAATGTGCTCATAAAAAGATGTTTTAGCAAAGGTATTTTATGGTGCACTCAACAAGTTGGGCATGATAGATATCTATGCTCCAACACGCAGAAGAGTACTACTAACATATAGATACATTAGTTGTAACAAATCTTTTACATTTAATGTAGAAATATTTGATGTCTGTTAAGATAGGACATTTCCTATTTTACATAATGTAATTGCATCTACATAAAGCATGTAAAGATAAATGAAATACATAACAATATAATTTCATATACTCTTCTTTTACAAATTTCCTAATAAGACCTACCCTTTATTAAATATAGTAAGAAAGTTTTTTTTAATTCATAAGAAAAGTATATTAACTGGAATTTGAACCTGGATACTCACACACGTATGTTCTTATGGCTCATGTATAAAAAACTAAAAAGGAGAAAAGGAAAAGGGTTAGATTTACTAGAGGAAAAGGACAGGACTACCCTTACCCTCAAGTCCTTTAGTTTTAGATGATGCCATGCACCCAATAGCGGGAATCTCTTGGGAAGTCATTTCTGTCTGCTTGCTTGCCTCTTCTCTCCTTTTAAACTCTCTTCACTTTCTCTCTTAATCTTATTTTCATTCAAACCCAACAAACAAAAAAAAAGCAGAAAATAATTAATGTTGTTGCATCAAAACAACAAACACATCATGTCTTCTCACTTCTCCACCCACTACCTTTCTCCTTCTTTCTCTTCTTCTTCTTCTTCTTCTAAGCATTATTTCACTTTTCCTTCTCCTTCTTCTTTTTCTCTTATCTCTCTTCATCCCTTCTCCAAATTCTCTCTCGGTAAGTCCAATTTTCCATACATATTTTCCTTGAATTTTTCTTTTCTTAAGTTTATTCATTCTAAGTTTCATTTGTTCATGGCAGAGGCAGAGCATTCTGTTACCTTAAAAATTAAGAATGTGAAACCACAAAGACTTGCTTGCATATATTACTTTATCTCCCTTCGTTAGAACAATTAGGAGCTTAATTAACAGATTCTACCTTTGTATGTTTTTTTTTTAAGAAAAAGAAATTGTTGTTTGTTCTAAGATTCTATGTACCTTTGTTAAGGTTGTGATTCTGTTTCTGTAACCGTCGTATTTCAAAGATTTCGCTTTCAAGCAGGCTAAAAGTTGAAAGAAGCGTTGTCTGTTTTCTTCTCTTCCAAAAGATTAAAAAAAATGAAGAGTGGAGTAATTTTTAATTTTCACTGGAAGCTGAAAGTTAATATGGGAGTAACTATTTTCAAGTTTCAACCAATAAAATTAAAGTAATTAATATAGTAATTAAGTGAAATTAAAGATTTAAATAATTTTTTTATACATAGGTGCTGTGTCGTCTGAGGCTAAAGACAAACCAGAGATAAGATGCAGAGCTATATCAAAACCACGAACTCAAGGTACAGTAGTCAGTAAAAATTCTTAATTACTTTTAGTTTTAAACTTTATATTAATCAATTTAAAATATTGCTTTCTATAAAGCCTAATAGAACTTTTTTTTTTAAAAAAATTTTGCTGTGCAGAATATCAAGACATATTTCAGGGCAGTCTAGCAACATTAAAATTCCCCGAAATTAATGTGGAGGATGACGTAGACGAAGAGAAAGATGTTAGGGTACTTTTAAAGATTATTTAAGTGTTAATATAAAAAATAAATTATTTACGTGGTTTTTTTTTTTTGTTTTCATTTCATGTTGTCATTCTTTTTTATTTTGTTTTTCAAAATTTACATATAAATTGATTGGAAAAACTTTGATTGTTTTCTAATATCTTTTTTTCATTATTCTGCATGTAAATTTCATAAAACAAGAAACTGAATGAAAGTAACATGACACTTTAATAATTATTTATAAAAATTTAAAATGAAAATTGAAATCAAAATAAATATGCCAACTTTCTTAGGTTTGTTTGGTTTCTATTTTTATTTTCTACTTTTAATTTGTATTTTAAAATTTTATAAAGATAAAACTGAAAATGTTTAAAACAAACATATATTTTTTGTATTTAGAATTTTCAATTTTTTTCTTTTTAAAATTTAAAAATTAATATACACAATGAAAACAAGAAATAAAAATAAGAAACAAAAATGCAAATCAGACATGCAACTTATTCTCTGTTTTGTGCCTTTCTTAATCTTAACTGATCTTCTTGCTTTTTCTTTGTTTTTTTTTAATGACATTTACTACTACTATTACAACATTTACATTGTGATGAGAAGAAGGAATTGGTGAAGAAAGAGATAAAGAAGAGAGTTGAAAGTATAAAATCAATATTGGGATCAATGGAAGATGGAGAGATAAGCATATCAGCTTATGACACAGCTTGGGTTGGTCTTGTGGAAGATGTTAATGGAAGTGGTGTCCCACAATTTCCTTCAAGTCTTGAATGGATTTCCAAAAATCAACTTCAAGATGGTTCATGGGGTGATAGGGATTTGTTTTCTGCCCATGATAGAATCATTAACACTTTAGCTTGTGTTATTGCATTAACATCTTGGAATATGCACCCTCAAAAGTGTCAAAAAGGTAATTACTTAATTAATAACCTTAAATAATCATAATTATTATTATTATGTTTTAATAATTATATGTTTTGGTGGATCTGGATCCTCTCCAGTACTGTCAAGTCGCATCACTTCCATCGAATTTAATTACTTTTTATTTTATCATTCTTCAATTCACGTACAGCACTTGATCAATGGTAGAGATGAGTGCTAGATTCTGCTGGAACTGCAGAGAATCCAATTCTCTCTTTTATCTTTTAAATATGTTTAATTAATGTTATGTGATGTCATGATGATACCCATAGGAATGACATTTTTAAAAGAAAACATAAGCAAGCTAGAGAATGAGAATTCAGAGCACATGCCAATAGGGTTTGAAGTAGCTTTCCCTTCTCTTCTAGACATGGCTCGTGGATTGAACATTGAAGTGCCAAATGATTCTCCAATCTTGAACAAAATCTTTGCAATGAGAAATGAGAAACTCACAAGGTAACATACATTCATACATACATACTTGTGTTCATAATTATGTCCAATTCCATATATAATAATAGATCCAAAGCAATAACCTTATCCTAGAATAATTATTTTTTTTAAAAAAAAATTTAATTTTGGTAATGTGAGTGTAATAATTATTGTGGGGTTATGTGGTGAAGAATACCAAGAGAGATGATGCATAAAGTGCCTACAACTCTGCTTCATAGCTTAGAAGGGATGTCAGGCTTGGATTGGAAACAACTTCTAAAATTGCAATGTGAAGATGGCTCTTTCTTGTTTTCTCCATCTTCTACTGCCTTTGCACTCATCCAAACTAAAGATCAAAATTGCCTCAATTACTTGAATAAAACAGTCAAAAAGTTCAATGGTGGAGGTAAATTTTCCCATTTTCTATAATAATAAATCCCCTGCCACACATTTACCACTATTCTAATATATAATATCTAGAGGTGCATGGATGATGCTTTTCCAGTTTCAGCGAAAACTTTACATGCAATCTCTTAAAAAGTAGTGTCGGTGTTTTGTAACTATCCACGGTTGAGTTAATTTATAAATTGAAACAAGAGACGGCAAGTTTAATTCTCGCATAAAAAGAAAGAATTTTTGTATATAATATTTTGAGTTAAATATATTTTTAGTTTCTGACTTTTAACGTGTTTGGATTCTCTCTAGCGCTGAACGTTCTAACATTTGGATTGACGGATCTTAATTCATTTTTTTTCTCTTTTTTGTTCGGTCCGCATACAAAAACAAAATAACAGTTTTGATTTGTTGAAACTAGCTGCGGGACCATCCAGCACAGGAGAAGATCTAAATCCACTTTTAATATCGGCCTCTCATTTTGAAAATGCATGCATTTAATTCCCCATCTTTAAAAATATCTGTTTTTAGTCTCTGACTGCAGTTATTTTAGTCCTTCATTTTTGTAAAAATTACTTTAGTCCTTCAAATGAGTGTAATTAGGGATTAAAAATAAATATTTTCAAAGATAAGACTAGGGGCAGAGTTACGATATGCAATGGGGGACCTCAACCTATTGCGAAAAAAATTGTATATATAATTTTTTTGAAATATGAATAAAAATTACTAATATTTTAAGTAATTGGCCTCTCTAAAATTTTAATTTATTTAGTCTATTATATTTAATCCCCTAAAAGTTTTGGGTTAACTTCATCCCTAAATAAGACTAAATGCATATATATTTTAAAAATGAGACTAAAAATATTTTGTTCGAAAAATGAGGTGCTAAAAATATATTTAATCCAGATATCTTTATTAATTTGTTTGATATTTGTTTATATCGATATTACCTCCTATTCAATTTTCATGATTCACTCTTAATTTTCTATATATTATTAATTATTAATTTAGTATATATGGTTGTTTATGTGTATATTATTAGTTCCAAACGTGTATCCAGTGGATTTGTTTGAACATATTTGGGTGGTAGATCGATTGGAACGCCTTGGAATATCTCGCTATTTTCAGCAAGAGATTAAAGATTCTATGGATTATGTTTATAGGTACGTAATTTCATTTTAATTAATAATCTTTCTCAAATTAGACAAATTATTAATTATTGTAATTTGTAATAATGTATAAAATGGAATAATGGAATTTCAGATATTGGACAGAAAAGGGGATTTGTTGGGCGAGAAATTCAAGTGTTCAAGATATTGATGACACTGCAATGGGTTTCAGATTACTAAGATTACATGGCCACCAAGTTTCAGCTGGTAAGTATATTTACATCAACATAATATAATTAATTAAGGATATTTTAAAAAATGATAAATGATAAACACCTCAAAAAAGTGTGAATTGAAAATTTGAGGCATGCACATGGCCGATATTGAATAGATATAAATGATAAAGAAAAAAATAAAACAAAACCAAAAAAAATATTAAAAAAAAATTACTAAAAATATTTGATAGAAATTCAATATAATACATAAAGACACAATCGTTTTATGGGACCCACGTTACATGTTGATCCCACAAGATTCATGTCGTTCTCCCTGATTTTGAATAATCTCCTTTAAAAAGTTATAAACAGTATTTTAAAAAACTAAGAGTAATAAAAGGTATAAATGTCATTATACTAAGACCAATCAAGGGCATAAAAGTCATTTACTTGTTTCAAGGAGTGAACTAGACCCACTAGAAAAGGGGAGGGACTTTATGCAATTTACCTCAAGACATGAGGCTGTAAGTCACTATAGTCATTTTTGATACTATGTATGGTTTAGGATGTAATTTAAACATGTAATATTTTTTTTATTTTTATATGACTTGTTTAGTAATTAATTAATTAAGTGATGAATTATTATTGAATGGTAATTAATGAGGTTTCAATTTTGTTGCAATGTGGTAGATGTGTTTAAGCACTTTGAGAGAAATGGTGAATTCTTCTGCTTTGCTGGGCAGACAACACAAGCAGTGACAGGAATGTTCAATCTGTACAGAGCAACACAAGTGTTGTTTCCAGGAGAGAAAATTCTTGAAGAAGCAAAGGATTTCTCAGGAAAATTTTTGAGAGAGAAACAAGCATCAAATGAACTCATAGATAAATGGATCATAATGAAGAACTTGGCTGGAGAGGTATTATTACTATTACTATAGTGTTTATAATTAATTTGTCACAAGCTAGGTGAAATCAAATTCACAAAATAATAAAAAATAAAAAATAAAAACCTAGGTGAAATCAATGAAATGGACAAGCATGAGAAAAGAGAGAGACAGAGAAACATTATGTTTTAGGACCACACTAACATTGAGTATATCATTTAGACATTTAGACATTTAGACATCACCCATTTAGTTTTTGTTTTTTTTTTAAAAGAAAAAACTTAATTATTGATATCTAAATTTTTGGAGGATTTATTTAGTGATCAGAACTTAATGTTTGGAGGACTTATTTAATGTTTTTAACTCAATGTATGTTTGGATTAGTATTAGGATATGCTAAACTTAGATAAAAAAATAAAATAAAAGTTGTTCATAGTTACATTAAAAGATATTTATATCTATTTGTCTCATTTTTAAATGGTTTGGATTCTCTCCGGAAAAAGATCTTATATGCGAGATAAAGAAGAAATAAGTATGTAAGACCCACATGTCAATATTAGACAATATCTATTTAGCGAACAATAAAATTAAGCTAGAGATTGAATTAGAAATCAATTAGTGACGGAAATAGTTAGTGACGCCACAGGTAATGTCTAACAATCTTGTTTTTCTTTTTCTGTCGCTGAATCATTATTTTCTAATATTGTGTTAAAGTAGGACTAGCACACCCATTCTTTCTTTCTCTCATAATGGTCCTCTTGGCCGGTAGAGAGAATTTTTTTCCATTTTGAAATGAAACGTATATATATACACCCAATAAATAGATAAGGGGAGAAGATCCTCTTGTGTCACTAAAAATTTCTAGCATAAGAGAAAAAGAAAAACAACATTCATATGAGATCTACACGATGTTTCTTTTTCTACTAAAAATTTCCGGTGTTGTATAGACAAGCACTATAAAAGAAAAAACTTGTTTAATGTCTAATAAAATTAGGGTTAAATTGATCATCTAGTTTTTATATATGTCTTTCATTTTCGTTTTAGTCCTTATACATAAAATTCATTCTTTTTAGTTTATATACGTGTCTCTGTTAGTACTTTTGGTCTTTCCGTTATCTTATAGTTAGTCTTTACTAATATGAAGAAACAACTACAAGCATGTATAGGGACTAAGACGAAAAACAATACATATATGAAGACCAAAATAAAAAATTAGTATATGTATAGGGACTAAAACGAAAAATAAGTATATGTATATCATGTGTTCGTCATTGGCTCACAAAAACTTCTGTTGGCCATATAAGATGAAGTTAAAACCATTAATAATGAAATTGACTATAAAGACCAATCCGAAAATGACGAACACATATAAAAACTAAATGATCTCATTTAACCTAAAATTAGTGATTAAAGTTGTTTAATGGGTCACTACTAGTTGGGTCTCTAAAAGTGGTAATGAAGTATGGGAAAGGGGAATAAGAGGAATATTAATTATAGTTTTAGGACCACAAGGTAGATGCATAGGGTAGGTGTCTTAAGAATATGTGTGTGTGTTTGTGGCAGGTGGCTTACGCATTGGACGTGCCATGGTATGCAAGTTTGGCTAGAGTGGAGACAAGATTCTACATTGATCAATATGGTGCTGAGAATGACGTTTGGATTGGAAAAACCCTTTATAGGTACTTTCTTTTTTTACACAAACAAACAACCCCTATATCCTAATCTTAGTCTTCAATGGAAATTGATACTACCTTCTTCTACATTCTTTTCTTTCTGTTGCCGTATTTTTAACACTTCTCCACATTCAACTTTTCTTTTCTTTTTATGTGATTAAAAGTGCACTTCTTCTCTTTTTCATCAAAAAAGCACATATACATGTGAATAGTGTATGTAGCGGCAGAGTTAGGGTGTGTTTGTTACGAGCATATTATAATTTTTTAAAAAATTGTAGAGTTATTTGGTTACAGATTAAAGCTTTAGATTATGAGATTTTAGGTTTTATAACTAATTTTTGCAAAGCTATTTGAAATAGCTTTTGGCTTTCAAATATTGGCTATCATTCACTTACAAAATTGTTCTTATTAGTTTTTTGTAAATGACAAGTTACCCACCAACACGTATCTCATGTTTGTTCTGTTTTTGCTTTTAGTACTAATATTATATTAATATAACTTTTTTCTTGCCATTTAACATAGTTTAGTTAATTATACAGCCTATTTTATCAAACATCTATATTTTATAATATAACTAAACAGTTATAATCTCACAGTCTTCGGTCGACTTCAAAACTAAAAGCTAAAGTTAGAAGTTAAAAGTTTTCAACTTGTTACAGCAAACATACTCTTAAGTCTCTGTTTGGAAGAGCTTATTCGTAGCTTATGAGTTATTATAAGTTGTTTTCAACTTTTTCTCATAAGTTTTCAAGAATAGCTTATCAAAATAAGTTATTTTTAACTTATTCAAATAAGTTTTGTAATTTCTTTTTTATAAATAAGCTTTTTTTTTAAAAGAACTTATTGTATAAATGCTTAATTGAGTTATTTTTAAACAGGGCCTAGACTTGAAATAATGGGTGTAATTTAATTAAAATTTTAAATATAAAAATTAAATATTTTTAAGAAAAACTTAAGATAAATTTTAGTATATATTTATTAATATAAAAATTAAAATTGCGAAACTAAAGAGTCAATTATAAAAATTTAAACGTAGGGGATTAAAAAAAATAAGAACAAAGGGTTTAAAATACAAAATTTTATTATATTATTCATAAACTTTTTAAGTTGAGGACGGAGTGTAGTTACACCCTAAATACAACCCAATACATGAAATTTCAGTGCACGTGTTTCTTACAAGGATATACATATCTATATTATTCTTAAGTATATTTAATAAAAAAAAGTTCATTATATAAAATATTTAAAATAAAAATTTTTTTAATGTGTGTTTATTGACAAACAATATAAAGTTACAAAAAAAATATATAAAACACATTAAGTACACTTTAATATATAAATACTTTAAATTACCATAAAAAGATAAACATTAATTAATATTTTAAATTTAAAGAAACCAATGATATTCCTCTTAATAAAATGTTTTCATTTTTAATACTAATTTTATTGTGTGCGAGTTAGAAAATCGCTAAAATCACACTAGCGGCACAAATATTAAAGTAATAATTGTAATTTTAATATCTCCTAAACTTTTCATTGTTTTTTCTATAGAAAATAATGTGGTTTTACAAGACTTGCTCCTTTAATCTAAGTTTATGAAAATAAGAAATATAGACATTTCGATTTTATTTCCACAGTTATTTATAAAATTTTAACCGTTAACTTTCTAATTATGAATCTATATCTTTTTTTATAGAAACCAGTCTTGGACTGGGCAACTTATTTCCTCAAGAAGTATTGAAATATGCCAAGATTTTTTTTCTCTCTAAATTGGTGATATATACAAATGTTGTTTCAATTTTGTGTAATTCCATGAGATGATCTTTGTCAATAAATAATAAATATATCGTCAACATAGACAATTAAATAAAATTCACTCTTACATGAATGAATGACGATAGAAGATAAAGTGATGTTTATTGTTTAAGGTCAAACTCTGTTCTTCGAGTATGTTTAAGGTCACATTTCAAACAAATTCTGTTCTTAAAGTATGTTAAAGGTCATAAAGAAATTTTCAAAGATGGGTATGTCCCAAAAACTCTTCCAGAAGGTTATTCTATATACACTCTTACATTATTCACGTCCAATGAGATAAGGATCACTCATAATTTTTTAAGTTCAAAGATAATTTTGTTTTAAAAATCTGCAAAACATGTCATTGGTTAAATTAAGGTGCTATTATATATAAATGGGCTAATTAAGATTCATTTGTTTTTTTATATTTTTCTCAGCTAACATATATATAGTTTCTGATGCAATTTTCCTCCTTGTATTGAATTTTTCTTTCTTTTTTTTTTTTTTTCTTTATACAGGATGGCCAATGTGAACAACAATAATTATCTAGAGCTGGCCAAATTAGATTACAACAGTTGTCAAGCACAACATATAACAGAGTGGGTCAGAATTCAAAAGTAAGACCAACTAAAGCTATTCATCCATTTATATTTCAATAAAAAAAATCATTTAGTGACTAAAAAATTGTCACTAAATTTGTTTATTCGATCCTTAAATATATTACTGATCAAATTAGTAACCAAAGTTATTTATCAACGATATGTTTAGCAACCAACCGTTTCTTTATTTGGTTGTTAAATTATTGGTTTTTTGTAGTAGTTAAAATCTCATGTACCACTTCAATGTCTCAAATTAATGTTTTACCAATTACATTTGTTCGCGTAATAAAGATGACATCATTAATTTTTATTCAAAATACACCTAAGATTTTTAAATAGGGTAGTGATTCATGAACAACTACAGTTCGTGAATTACAACTATAATTAATAAATAAAAAAAATATTTTTTTTTTGTTGAACTTATTTAGGTTTTTTCTTTTAAATAATGTATGTGTACGAATCTAATTGGTAGAACAGGAAGTGTTGCAAGAGATTTTGATCTTGATTATGATCCTTCGGTCAATTTTTTTTTTTGGAGGCTTTATTAAACTTATAATTTTGCAATGATATATTATTAGGTGGTACTCAGAATCAAATTTGGGAGAATTTGGATTGAGCAGAAAAACTCTTCTGTTGTCATATTTTTTGGCAGCAGCAAGCATATTTGAGCCAGAAAGGTCTCATGAGAGAGTTGCATGGGCAAAAACCACAGCTTTATTAGAAACAATCACATCCTTTGTTAGTGATGATGCTGAAATGAGGAAATCTTTTGTGAAAATATTCACTGACTGCATCAACAGAAGAGATCACTACTCTATTGGCTGGTAATTAATTAATTATTAACACTATATGCTCTTCTTTTCTTTTCTTTTTTTTCTTTTTCTATAAATATTGGAACATGCCGTATTTATTATGTCTCAAATTTCTATTGACTTACTTTTTTTGTTATGTAATCTTCATTCTTGGATCCTAGTTGGTTGTGTGCACATTTAGAGGTTTATGTAACATTTCATTTTCAATGCATATTGATATGTATATATCAATTCAAGTAGCCACACTTTAATCTTTAACCAAAGTTTTGTCTGCTGTGACAAACACTTTTTTTTCTCTTTTCTGTTTCCTAGTCCACCGAGAGTGGAGTTGCTCTGTTTTTAACTATTTTTTTCCAAATAGCCAAAAAAAAAAACTAATTTTGTGAAAATATTTTACTAGATCCATAAATTAAATAATCTGTTTTAAATTACCACATGGTATGTGACATTAAGTATGATACAGTAAGAAAATATGGTAATTTTTAAAAAATATAAAAGAGTGAATACATTTTAAGTATTGACATCCATGTACGAATACGATATAGGTACGTTGTCAACTCCAGTACCATGACTCCTATAGATCAAAATCATTTGTTTTAGAATAACGTCTTTTTTCTTGTGTTTCTCTAATTAAAATAACAACACCTGATAAAAAAAATTATATTCTCTCTCCTATTAGTTTTATTTTAATAATGTGTCAATATCTTATTTACTAGAGACAGAAAATCAGACACCCGTTGTAATCAATTAATTTGAGACCCCTTTAGGTTTTTAGCTTGTTTTATTTTTTTTTATTTTTTCAAAAAAAAAAGTTTGTATTGCAGTACTGTACTACTGTTGTTTGGTCAATGGAGAAACTGACCATATTTTTTTTTTTGTGTTTTTTTTTAATTATTATTGAATATATTTTTTTGTGTTTTGTGTAGGAGGTTGAACAGGAATAAAACAGAGCATGGACTAGCTGAGATTTTGGTTTCAAGTATAGAACAAATTTCATGGGATATACTTGTTTCTCATGGTCATGAAATTGGATATGATATGCATCACACTGTGAGTCTTCCATTCCTAATTAAATATAGTTATATTGTTAAATATTATGACAAATTTCCTTTCAGTTAATAAAAGTTTAGAAGGCAAAACTTATATATGTACAGATTATTTTAGTGAAAATTATGTTTAAAAGGTAATATAAAGAATCTGTTATTTGCATTTTATTGTTTAATCAATGAATTCTAACTCACTTTAAACCTTTTTTTCTTATTTGCTTAATTTTCAAAGCATCTGATTTCTGCTTGTGTATTTTTTAGTGGAGATTATTTCTTTAACAAATTTTTTTTATTTATAAGATAATTTTTCTTTAAGGAATAAGTCTATTTAATTCAACTTATTTAAAAAAAAAGACTTTTCTTATTTTTTTAGAAAAATTAGAAAATAAATTATTTAAAAAGAATCTAAATAGCCAATAAGATGATTTTTGTAAAATCACCAACTGGCCAACTGAAAAGGAAAATCAGGGCTTTCAAATGGGAATTGGATTTCCTGCTTCAAATGGACTCATATGTCACCTTTAGTCACTCTTTTTAGCCGTTTAATCTTAATTGAATAATTCATAATATATAGTTTAAATAAAATATTTAAAAGAGTCAAAATTTTACCAATCAATTTAAGTTGAATGACCTGACTATATCAAATTATTTGACTGATTTTTGATTGGACTAAAACAACTAACTATAATAACGGTCAAGTCTTTTCCACTCAAATTGTCAGTTTGAGAATCAAATCAAACATAAGTGAACCAATGCAACAAGTCAACAACAAAAGTAACTCAACTCATATAGGTGCATTTTTGTCTATAATTAAAAGCAAAAACAAAAGTACTGGTTCCAATTGATTATGTCCTAGTTTTGTTGTTTTGTTTGTTTGTGTTATTGTGATGTTATTATTATGATAGTGGAAAAAGTGGCTTACAAGTTGGGAAAGAGAAGGAGACAAATGTGAGAAAGAAGCAGAGCTTTTGGTGGAAATAATAAATCTAAACTCAGGACAATGGATTTCTGAGGAGCAAATGCAAAGTCCACAATATGAACTTCTTCTTCATCTCACTAACACTCTCTGCCACACACTCCATAGCTATCAAAAGGACAAGGTCAGTGACATGGAAACCAATATATATTATATCCTAGGTCTAGGGTTTCTTAATGATGCCTACTTTCCATATGTTCTTATTTTGGCTCTATGCTCTACTTTTAAACTTCTCTATTTTGATGAATTAAAAAGGTTTAATTATTCCTTAAAAAAGTTTAATTATATTTTTGGTATTCAAATATGGTTAATTTGCAATTTAGCCCTTCAATCGAACTCTTTTTAGTTCTTCATCTTTTTTATAATGTTTTACATTGGTCATTGCTTCAGTATTATTTTCAAATTCTAATAAATCATACTAATGCATGCATAATAGTTTTTAAATAATATTAGAATAAAAAAGTACGAAAAAACATTTTGCTTTAACATGATTTATTAGAATTTAGGAAAAATAATATTTAAAAAATGAAAATGATGTTACAAAAAATATGGGGTTGAAAGTGGTAAAAAACAATCAGCAGACTAAAATTGCACGTTAGTCTTAACTAAGGGATAAAAATATAGTTCGTTCAAATGAAATATGTTTGATTCCCCTCGAATAAAATAATGAATTCAAGTCATGAATGGGAAAAAAAATGCTCCTATTTAAAGAGTTAATCTTACGATAATATAGATGTACTAGACTTGAACAACACTAATTTTTATAGTGATATTTATGGTTAGAAAAAAAAAAGAAAATAAATTAGGGATAGGTTAGGATTTCAAATTTGTAGGTCTAAAAAGCTAGATAGATATGCTCTTTGGATTATTTGTAAAGTGAAGTCAGCCGCTTTAAAAAAAAGAGATTACATATCCAAACAATGGGATATCATAGTGGTGACCAATTGAGCATGGAATGCTATAATTTGGTTTTCTCAAAAAAAAAAATTACTTATAATTTTAGGGTGTTGAAGTATATAAGAAAAGAGAGCTTAAATAAAAGAAGTAGAAAGAGAAAAAAAAATATTAAAGTGTTATGATAAATAAAAAAAGAGATACAGAAAAAAAAAATAGACGTTTAAAAAAATTAAGTTAATAGGAATATTACATGAATCATTACTGTTATTGAAAATATTCTCATACTAGTTGAACACTCATGAACAGAGAACAAATTAAAGCTATTGTCTCTTGTAAATGGTGAGGTGTTTAGCATTTAATTAAGCACTGCTTAATTGAATGTACTAACTACTAAATCATTTTCCAACACATAAAATAAGCTTTGTCCTTTAGTCATTATATTATTGTAGTGCTCCACTATAATATCCATAATACGTAAGTTAAACCATTAGAATTTACTTGTTTGATAAGAAATAATTAACTTACACAAGATCTTAAATTTAAAATTAGTACTTTTATTTCTCTACAAAAAAAAAAAAAAAAAAAAAAACCTAGTCTTGCTCAAGTTACAAACTCTTGAATTAAATTAGTTTTTATTAAGATCAAATGGCTGAACTCAAAGGAGTTTAGCCTATTAAAACGTGTTAGGTATGAATTATTTGACAAATACTTACTATATGTGTCAACTTAATTATTGTTTATGTTAAAAAGTTACATAAATGATTGTATCACACGATTATGTCATATAACATTTGCATTTTTTATGAATAAAATAAATGTATCAGGAAATGCAGAGTGGTATCCCAGAAGCAGAGTCCAAAATGCAAGAAATAGTGCAATTGGTGTTCCAAAAATCTCCAAATGACATTGATTTCAACATCAAGAATACTTTCCTCACAGTGGCAAAGAGTTTTTACTATGCAGCTTTTTGTGATTCAAGGACCATCAACTTCCACATTGCCAAAGTTCTCTTTGATAAAGTCCTTTAATCAAATTCAATGTCAAATTCAATAGATACTAGAATTCACCATCATTGTGCATAGTTGATTCAATCTCATCTTCACTTCGAGTTTTGTAAATAAAGAAATATGTTTGTTGAGTTAATTTCATTATGATACAGATGTTACTCGACTCGAGCCTGATTGTTTCACTTGGAGAGTACAGTACTTATGAATAGGTAAAAACAAAAAAAAGTAGAATTGAATTTAAATCAACTCAAGCCTTGAAAAATATTTATTAAATGCAAAATATTGTTTGCACAATATAGATGAAATTTTCCAAGAGTTAGAGCGTAACTACTAGCTAGAAAAATTTGATTTAGCGACCGAATAATTAAGATAGTTAGTAATTAATATTACGTCGCTAACCATTTTAGTTGCTAATCGAGTGACCAAACCGAATAAAACAAGTTTAACGACCAATTTTCTTAGTCGTTAAATAGACTTTTTTCTAATAGCACGTGGCATATAGGTTTTGCAGGACTAAAAGTAGAATTAAAACCATCTCTAACAATAATGATTCTTAGTGAATTAATTCAAATTATTAAAATAATTTATAAGTGAGTTTCACAGCCATATGTAGACATTACTTTTATTGTTTAAGTACCCATTAAAGTTAGTTTGTATGATGAGAATTGTCATACTCCCTCATGTCCAGAACTACAATGCTGGAACGTGGATAAATACGGGTGGCCTGGCCCAAACAACACACCCAACATGGAGGCTCAATAACGGATCTAGGATAAGCTTTCATAGCTTTTTATAATTTAGATTTTGGGCCTAATTCACTCTCAAAAGCTAATTTGTAGGATGAGGATTGTCACACTTTTATAAACTCAATAATGATCATATCATTGGCTGATATTGAGAAATTGAGGGGTGTTATTCAATATAGATCTTGGAAATGGGTTTCGATGAGTGTAAGGAGGTGAGTGTAAGGAGTCATGTGGTTGTGTTTGTTAATTGGATTCAGGATCCGTTAATATGTATTAGGCATTTGCCTTAATGTGTAAAAGGGTTTGAGTACCCCTTGTACTCAACAGTAATGAAACTTGCTTTGCCTATGAAAAAAATATCATTGGCCGATATGGAACTTTCAACACCGTTGCTTAATTGATAACAATCCAGTTAAGCACTCATTTTTTTTATCGGTCAAACACACATACACACACTACACTAATCCTAAATATGTCACACCGCGGATCGAACTCCTCCCCTCAAACTTCAAAAGCTTCTCTTTATATCACTTGAGCTACAAACTCTTGACCTATTAAACTCTCATTAAACATGCTCTAACTGCAGACATGATGATTGATGATACTAATGCCTCAACAAATATGAAATAAAAAATTGGGTTTTGATTTCAATTTGTCAACAACACTAACTAAAGTCAACACAGATTCAACTTTTTAGGTTGAATATGTGAACAATTCAGAACTTCCAACTTGGTCATAGTCATAGACACAAGTGATGTACAAGTCATCCCATGTTATTGCCAAGCCCTGCTAACTAGGATAATGATACAATCCAAACCTAAAATTATTGATGTAAATTGTGACAATGTGAGTCACTTCAAATGTCAAAAGAGTATCGTCGAACGTATAAATTTTATACGACATAAAATTATTCTAATTTAATTAATATAGAATTCGAGTCTTAAATATTTAACCGTGTTAAATATTTGAACATAATTTTTTATTGTCTATAATATCCTATCTAATTCGAACATAATTATCTCAATTAAATATAAATAAAATAAGTGTGATCTCTACAGATAAAAGAATATAACAAAGAGTGTACTTATCAACATGACCCTTATCCTGGATTGGGATTAGATACAGTTTGGTTTGCACAAAATTAACAAGTGGATTATAATAGAGTAAGCCACCTTATAAGGTGTTAATTAGAAGTATTATCTGTTTTGACCAGTTTGTCTATAATTGTTTCCTCATAAATGAGCAATGTTCAAAATGGCAGACAAGGCCAAGTATCTAAAGTTGGTGGATTGGTCTTTGGCACCAACTTGAGCTAACTCCAAATCCTACATTTGCTGTTTTCCTTTTCCATTGCTAAAATTGTCAAAAAGCAAAAATTATGATAGAATTTTTAAAAACAAATTGGTTGAATTAAAAATTTAGTGTTCGTTTTGGTCCCTATAATAAAAAGTGTTTTATTTTAGTTTTTATACATATCAATATTTATGTTTTAATCTTTATCATTTAATTTGGTCCCTTTACTTGATAATATTTTCATTTAGTCATTAAATTAAACAAGAATGAATATTTAACATGTCATTATACTTGACATCATTAAAGGCTGAGACAAAATATAATGTTAAGTTTAAGAAACAAAACAAAAAACATTGTTAGGTATAGAAATCAAAATCATATCAAATTATAGGGACTAAAACGTAATTTTGGCACATGTAGTACAAAATAAATTATTAATTTGATAATAAAATATCTTTAGAAAGTAGATAAAAATATTTTTTAAAAAATTAACAAATCAAAAACATGAAAAATTTCAATTAAATTAAAAAAATAAAAACAACCGTAGAGATTTAACATGGCATATAATGATGTGTTATTAAGAGTTGCTATTCAAAGTCTCACTCTCCAACTACTAGATACAATAGTAGAGATTTAAATTAAAAATTTAGAATTTAAAAAATTCAATCAGTAATAAGAAATTTTAGAGATTAAAATTAAAAGATACTACTATATTTCTAATGATAAAAAATATATTTAAGCTTTATCATTATTATTGAATGCCCCTTGAACTCTATATATATACTTCAATTTCGCTTTAAAAAACATTTATTCATCATTATGATTATTATAAATTATCAAGACAGGATCATCGTAAAAAAGTTTTACTTTCCGCTCTACAAATTATAATGATCTTTTGACAAATGTCAACAATTATTAAAATGATATTCCTCAATAGGTGAATTTTTGTAATAGTAATATGGCAAGACAAAGACCCAAGGTTTTGTGCTCTAGAATTCCTTAAATAGAAAATATACACTACATGCAAATGTGTCTTTTTGGATAACAATCATAATTTTTAAATGGTAGATACATTGAATGGATAATTTGTTAGATTCATTGAAGGTATACTTCAATAAATGAGAAAATGAATGAGAGTGGTTCAACGAATGAGATAATGCATGTATGAGATTAATTCGTGAATCTTGAAGAGGTGTGATTATTTCAAGGTTCTTGAAATTGTGAGAGCAGTCATCTACAATCACTATAAAGAGAGAGTTGTGAAAGGAAAATTCACCATTTCAAGTGAGGAGGAGGTCACAAATGGAGAAAAATATACCACCTCTTGTTTAGGAGGGGGTCATTGTGAATGAGGTGTTATCCTTCCTTATAACCTTGAGTGGGAGACTCGGGTTTATAAGGTAATACACTATTCGGGAAGAGTTTTATTTGTTTATCCAAAAAACTTGTAATCTTTGTTAAGATAATAAAAGCATTATTGAGATGATTCTGTGGATGTAGGCAAGAGGTGTCGAACCACATTATATTTTATGTGTCTTTCGCTATGTTTTATCTATGTTTTACCTATATATGTGTGCTCTCATCTTTAATTCTTAACGCTTGCATGTGCAAAAAAAAAATTCAACATGGATAGTTCTTAACAAAATATATTATATTAAATCATGACCATATATAAATGGATAGTCAATTTAAGTGTGTGAAATCAATAATGAGCATTAATTTATGGTGTTGTCTATAGTTGTAAGGACAAACTATGTCCCTCACAAAAATATTGTGAAAACCTAACCATTGATTTAACAATCAAATTAACAAGATTGTTGGACACTGAAAATAATATTGCTAATTATTTTGATTATTAATTCAGTTACAAAAATATTTAATGACAAAAAAAAAAGTTTAACAATCAATGATAGATTTTATTTGAGTGACTTTATTTTGTATAAAAAATTGAAATTAATAGTATGCTATCTAGCTAATGCATTACATGAAAGCATATGAAATTTGGAAAAAAAAGAAAAAGAAAAAGAAAAAGCTTGAAAGATTTGTAAAGATATAAAATGAATGAAAGATATGTTTTTTAGCAACAGTTCTTGTACATTCTAAGATGCAAGGTATAATTGAGTGGTAAAGACAAAAAAGATAAAAAAAGGAAAATAAAATATTTAATAAACAGTATGATAGAAAAGAAAAGAAGAAATAAAAAATAATAACAAAATAAATAAAGATACTAATGGTAACGGTATAGGTATAATTTTTTTTAAAAAATCAAATACTATTGATAGATGATATAATAAAAGAGAAAGAGATAAATGAAAAAGAATAAAGTAAAAGAAATTAAAATAAAATAGATGAATAACTAATTAACTATTCTAAATTAAAAAGTCGTCAAAAGGGCATCATTGTAAGGTCTGTACCGTTCATATGGGAAGCAAATAGTTATGCGCACACATGAATGTGATGTCACAATAATAATAGGGGTTGTTGGGTAATTACACCATTAATGTTATGAAGTTTGTATTTATTATACTTATATTTTTTTAATTTTTGAAATTATATAAATTCTTTTGAGATTTAAAATTTTATTATACTTATCCTTTTTTAAATATTACAATTAGCTCTTGATGTTTAAAATTCAGTATATTTATATTTTTTTATAAAAGAATAAATATAATTTTAAAAATTAAAAAAAGAAGTGTAATAAATAAAAATCTCAAAAAAAATTAGTATAATTATTTTATTATTATTATTATTATTATTATTATAATAATAATAATTCTTCCAAATAAAATGAAGTCTATCCGATCACTAAGTTTGATAGTATGACACATGACATGACACACACAAGTTAATGACTTATGGGTGGCATTATGAGGCGTTGCATGTTTGAAATGATGGAAAAGCAAATATCACAACTAACATCAGAATCAGTTGCACTGATCTGTAAAAAAAGGAATTCTGATCTCCATGGCCATTTCCACCATCACATAGCCAAACTAAAGCTGCTAAACAACCCAAAAGGTGTTGTATGTATGCTTTATTGTCATTCGCATACTAATAATATATAAATATTATCAATGTAATAATTAATAATTTTTACTTTTAATTATAGTATTATTACGTTGAATTTGTTGTAAAACAAACACACTATAACATGAAACATAATTTGTATATTGTTATACAACTATTTTTTCTTTTATAAGGCATATTTTTAAAAAAAATTAATGCTAATTTTTATAAGGCATTACATCAACCTTATGAAGTCTTTATAATTTTTTTCCTCATTTATCCTTATTAAAGACTTTGACTTTTTGTACTAACACCTAAGCACAATATTCAAGAAAAAACAAAATTGATATATCATACAATTTTTAAAAAAAAATTGACGTAACCAACTAGTAACTTTATTAGTATACGTAATTTAGGTAGATATGTCTTATTAAAAAGAGTTTCTTAAGAAAATATATGCAACCAACCAACCAGAGATATACTCTTTAGAGTGTTTTAAGAAGAAATTGAATAAGTTTAAAAAGAGAAATAACTCAATGTTATTAAAATAGTAAAGAATAAGAAGAAAAAATATACACAAACAACTATTTTGCTTTATTTTATCTGTGCATAGTGCTCAAAAAAAGAGAAGTGGGACTAATAACCATGATATAGTTGATAGATAACTGAATTCTTTAAATATGTATATTGGAGTTTGAATTGTAACTGTACAAATAAAAATAATTTTTTTATTTTTTTTTTCTTGCTTTAGTAGTCTCTCTAGCTTAAAAACCAGAAAATATCCTTTTGTGAAAAAAGAGAAAAAATGGTGGAAGTTCAATGATCATGAGAGCAGAGCAGAAGTATCCTCAGATTTGATATGGTGTCGGTAACAGATGCAGAAAATGGGTGAATGACAATTTTGAAGTGTAACCTATTTTTGGTAATGCTTCTTTCTTCATCCTATACAGTACAGTACTGTACCACTTTACTGTCTTCAACCTTTTGTTTTGGTACAATATCCAATCATGGCACGTGCACACCAATTTCATAACTCCCTCTTTCGTTTTCTAACACTTTCTTTTCTTCCCCCTTACCTTTTTCCCTTCTTTCACATTTTTAAATTTCTTTAGCATTTTTTTTTTGGCAGAATCAATCCTTTTATCTCTTTACCAATACAAGAAAAAAGAATCAAACCCTTTAGCTTGTTTACGTGTGTGTGGGGAGAGAACATATAGGCGGTAGAAAACCCATCTTTATCCTTTCTTGGTTAAAATCAGAATACAATGTTTCACATTTTTACTGTATTATTTTATCTATCTATTTTATAAAACTAAATTGAATGGTTGAGATATCCATTTCTAGGAAATCTACACTCAGTCCAAGGATATCGGTGAATAGGGTTCGACCATACAGGAAAATTGGAGTTTTGTCTTTTAGGTTTGTTCAGCCATGAATCGTGCTTTTTTGAAAACAAAAATACAACTGAGAAAAGATAAAATATAAAATGGTTTTGGACGGACGTAGTCACGTAGACCATGGACTATCCCAAAAAAAAAAAAATCGTAGCCTGTGGACTACGATCCATTGATCCGGATGCAGAATCATGCGAGATTTGCCTTTTAATGCAACTTAGACTACTGTAATGGCTATTTACACCCTTTTTCTACATACACCACCAATGATCCATTGATTCCGATGCAGAATCATGTGAAAATTACCCTTTAATGCAACTTAGACCACAGCAATTGCTATTTACACCTTTTTTCTACATAGACCACCTAGGAATTGTTTGGAAGCACAACTTAATTAAGCATTTATACAATAAACTCTTATTAAAATAAAGCTTATTTATAAATAAAATTGTAAAATTTATTTGAATAAGTTAAAAATAACTTACTCTGATAAGCTACTATAAGAAGCTTATGAAGACAGCTTATTGGAACTTATTGGAACCTAAGGTTGTGATAAGAATCCTGGTAATCTAATGTAAAATTAGCTTAGAGTTAGTTGGTTAGATAGTTAGAGGGGTAAAAGGACAGAATAAGTCATTTTGAGGAGTGATTTAATATTAGGGTGTTATTCATGTCACTGGCAAGATTATTTTTCCAAGGTCATTTTTCATTTACTCACCCTTCCAACACTTGTGGTCAAATTCCTTTTAAAGTTGACAACCTAACAAATACAAACAAGGTTTACTTTCAAAACATAGGTCAGTATTCAAGCAGTACAAACAATAACTACCAAAAGAGTACATCCCACTACTTCAAAATGTGAGTGTGACTGGATATAAACTCTGATAATTTAACAAAAGTAAATTAAACATCTGATACCTAAAAAACATATTTGCTTTAATATACAAAATAAGCTCATGCAAGTTGCAACTATGTTGCATGAAAAGCAGATTTAGTCATACTCTAATTCATCAGGAGTGACTGGCCGTTTAAGAGGGATGATAGACTTCTTTTCAACATCACGAGACAATGCCTTCCTCATATCTGAAAGAAAGCATACAATGAAAATTCATTCGTAGCATAAGCTTTGTCAAAAAAAGGAGAGTAAGGAAAAAAAAACAAAGTACCAGAACATAGAAGCTTACCTAATCCATCTTCTTCCCCGGAATAGTAGCGCAGTACTCGTCGATAAATAACATAGCCAAGCTATGATGTCAATTAGCAAAGAAACAAGTTAGAAATTCCAACTTTAGACTTGGGAAATCTTAATCTAAAATGGAAATTTCGGTAGTTTCATTCTGATGCTCTCCTAGTTTTGATGCTTTCAGTTTCATGAACAGTTATATTTTGCAGAAATTCTAGGAAAATTTTATTCTTTATCATGTTGGCATTGGTAATAGAAACTAAGAGTTCTTTCAGCAGTGAATTGTGCAAGGGAATATGAAAAGCAGAATATGTGAAAAGCCAATGGAGCATTGGACTGTAAGTGCTTCCTGGTGTTGAAATTACAGAATCTAGAAAGGTTACTTAATCTATCCTACTTCCTACATCAAATTATTTCAAACCAGCACATAAAACAAGGAAATGAAGATGAGAAAAAATTACTGCTCATGGATCTCCATAATCCTTTGGTATGTATGAAAAGGAACCCCTATTGAACAACCACGTGAATGAACCCTTAAGGAAGCAAAGGAAGGTCCGAGCAGAAAATGAAAAGTATACAACCATTACCTTTTCATACATCTTGATGGCTGGTGCATTTGATGCTCTCACGAAAAGATCAACAAAGTAAGCCTTGTCACTGCAAAATCCACATTTCAACTCATAATAAGGCACCGACACAAACACAAAGTCACTAGGCCACTGGCAGTTCATTTGGGAGTGTCAGCACAAAGCAACCATCCCCCCTCCCCTCGGCGCCCCCTCCCCTCGGCGCCCCCTCAACCAGAAAACAAAAACAAAAAAATAAAAGAAGAAAAAACCCCCATATTTAATCTACTAGTCAACTCTATACATTTTAAATTACGCAAAATGGCTTATCCATCCCAGTCAAAACTACAGATGTAATAGAGTAGTAATAGGCAAAAGAAAAATAATAATGATTAGAGAAACAACACAAACCATAAAGAACAAAATATTTGCCAAAAAAAATATTCGAGAAATAATATTCAAATAAGATCATATAAAGAGGACAACGGTATGTTCAGAAACCCAAGGCATGTTTGCTTTGAGAAAAAATTTCCTGTTTTCATCTTTTCTTTCCCCAAATAATACAAAAATGCTACATTGTTATCATTTTCATTCCTGCTATCAAGGATCAAGGAATTGTATCAAGAAAACAACATTTATCAGATTAAAAAACAAATGCATAAGATTGAAAAATCAAACATATGCACATCTTACATATTGTCACTGATATCTTCCAGCAGATTCATCAGTTTCTTGGCTAATTGCTGCCTGCGATACTCAGGAGCAACAGTTACTGCAGTTACATGACCATGCCAAGATTCTCCTTGCCCCTCTACTTTACCCATAACTGCATCAGTAATGTTTATGTTAATAACCCATTGTCTTCTACAAGAAAACAATGATAGGGCTGAGCAAAAAACCATAGTAAAGCAAGCAAAACCATAAACCAAACCACATTAGAAAAATCCATATAATGCAACCAGTTTTAAAAGCAAACAGGTTTATTGACATTTTCTTACTTTTTCAGTTTACTCACACTTATGCGTGTTTTGGGAGTCAGTAATTTTCTTTTTTTGCTATTAGGAGTCAATAATTTTCAAACACTTGGATACATAACAAAAAAGGAGAAATACATAATTTAGCAAGGAATAAATATGCATGTGTGGACATTGCGTGAATTCAGACTATGTGCCTTGCAGCCCTAATAAATCTGTCAGCCTGTCCTTTTACAGCCGCTCACTTCATCAGCTCTCTTAAAGTTTGATTCATATGAATGTTGTTAGTTAAAGCCACTGAGATAGACTAGTTTTGTACTTTTAGCAGGACCATCTGGGCTGTCACAGCCTTAGTTTTTATATAGTAGCTCTGGACTATGGAGAATTCCTTTTGTTAATTTCAACACAAGTTGTTGTCGTTGTTTCAGATTCATTTTGTTTAGAATATTAATATTTTTTATTGCAGTGTCATATCATTGATTTGATGCTGTGATTATCTCATTATTTTCTTTGTACAATGTAACCTGTGCTGTAACCATGATGACAACAGTGATATCTAATCATAAGTCAAATTTACTTGTCAGATAAGCATTTAACTTAACAAATAACTTTCACACTAGGATTGATATCAGTTGTCTCACACATGACATTTTGCAAATACAATCTGGTAGTAAGTAATTTGTGATATTGACCGTTTTACTTGAGAACATTATGCCCGGGGCCTAGGATCAACCTCACATCTGAACTTAGCGAAATATTTCTCTCATGGAAAATTGTGATACTAGTTGTTTTATTATTCATTAAAATCACAGACAGCCAAACAACCTATGACTTGGATTGTTCCCTACATCATTATTTCCTTTGTTTCTCCCATTTCTGAGGCTCTTCCATTGAGCTATTGCGCCTTTGTTTAATTGCATCAAGTTTGTGCAGCATGAATTTAATGTCAACCTTTTGCTGGGTGGCAAGTTGTAGCAATAGGTTGCTATTCACTGGTATAGATTGTTGATACTCTGGACTCTTGAGTTATACTAAATTTTACTGGTTGAATATGAAGAACTTCGCATCTTTAGTTTTTGAGCATGAGAGTGATGGTTGCTAACACATGATGAAACAACTATCAAATTCTAAATCGTATGACTTAATCCACAGTTTGCCTCACAATCTGATGCCCAAGCAACATTCATATGTACAGCTATTTCTACACGATTTAATTGACTGTTGAAAATCAATTCAATCTATGCAAGAAAGCAAGTTAAGCAGAAAAGAAATCTCAACTCAAGTTTAGAAAGAAAGTAAAGGCTTACTGTAACCCATGATTCGGTTCCCAGGGCCTTGAGCAACATGGAAATAATCGGGCCATCTTGCTAGATAAGTCATGTAGAAGGACATGTTGAACTGAAATTAAAAAAACAAGCAATTAACAGCGCAACACAGAAGAGTAGGGAAGCATCAGCATTGAAAGGGACTAGAAATCTTACTGTTTCAGTGAGGTGATCGAGATTGACAGAGGCAAATCGAAGAAGATCGTTGCAAGAGAACCTGCGTATTGTCGTCATCTACCACAAACAAAAACATTCGCAGATTAGGTTAGTGGAAAATTCATCTACTATCAAATTCAAGGAAAACGGAAAAATAAAAGTTGTGAAAATGCAAATTAAAGAGAGAATCATGTATAAAAACAAAACAATGGAAAATACGAGATACGGAATATTTTGACAATATGAGATGAAAGAGAACACTAAATCCAACCCTAATGCTTTCATCGTGCCTACATTGCACAAAACGAGGGTTCAAAATGAGTAACAAAACAGAAACCTTCTCTCCGCAGACGAACAACGAGCAAGACCACAGGGGTTTGACTTGAAACTGTGAGACCCGAACGCCTGAGCAGACCGGTGGGTGCGATGGCCAACGACGGCAACAAACTCAGGCTGACAAACGGATTGGGGGGAGGGGGGGGGGGGGTTTGTCGACGACTTTTATAAGGTCTCACTTTTTTTTTTTCTTGTATACGTCTAGTCGCTCGGTTTCTATTTATCTGGCGGTGGATTGTACTATACACGAATAAGAAAATATCAATTATATGTGATTTTAAATTAAATATATTATTTTGTATATTTTTTGTTTATTTATATTTATTATTTTTTAATTTTTTTTAATTTGTTATAAATGAATTTTAACATTCACCAATTTTAAAATGGTGTGTACCATACACAAGTTATCAAATTATTTAATTGATTATAGCCCGTTTAAAATAAATAAAAAAATCAAAGATACATAATTTATTATTATATCAAATATTTTCGGTTGAATTTTGTATACATTTTTTTATATGGTGTATTATACACTACTTGGAATGTGGTATATGATAGAAGGAACCCTATTTAACTATTTAGAAACAGAAAATTTAAAGTTTTAAAAATGTAATAATGATTATGATTTTCTTAAAATAAATTTTAAAATTTTCATAATATTTTTTATCTTTCATTATTAATTGGTTGGATAATGGAGCATTGATTAACATTATTGAAATCGTTTTAGAGAGTTTAAAGGATTTCAAGTTTTTGAAGATTTAAATTGTTGAAAAATCTTTTGAATTGTAATAATTTGATAGTTTTAGAGGGTTCCTTTTTTAGTCTATGACTTGATGACTTAATATTATGCTTTTTAGCTCATCCTAGTATCTGAAGGGTTGTGTTTGCTGGCTGGAGGGTTGGCGCTATTTAGTGATCATGTCCGTTGTTATTATGGTGCTTGGGTGCCATTCTAGAGCTTTGGACGCCAGGTTTACAAGCCGGGAGCGTATAAATAGTCTCTTGCTTCATTTTGTAATAAATTTTTTATGGTAATTAAAGTTTTATTTAAGAGAAAGAGCTCTCTAGGGTTCTTAACTTGATTTGATTCTCATGAATTGTTTCCAACACTATTGTGACAATTCTTCATTGATCTTATCTTCAATTCTACAGATTGAAGTGACTTTTCTTTCTTCTTCTCATCTCTTCCATTTTTTTTCCCTTTAATTTTTGTTTTTATTTCATTTGTTCTTAATCTTTGAGGCCTTCATAAAGCTAGATGCATCCTCCATGAGCAATCACTTCTAGTGTGTTTGGAAAATTGTTGAGTTGAAGGAAAATTGATTTTGAAGAGCTAAAATTAATTTTGGTTGATAAATCAGTTGTTTGGTTATCAGTTGGGAAAAAATCAAAATTGATTTTAGGTTGCCAAAATCAATTTTGGCTGAAGCAATGTAAGACTTGCTTTCATATTGAGTTGAAAAATTTACAGTGTTTTTGCTTCAAACTTACTTTTAAGAAAAAATTCCCCAAACATAAAGCACGTTACTTTAAATTCAATTTTACACAAAATCAATTCTATAAAATCATGTTGATCCAAAATCAATTTTACCACCGCTAAACTAAACACATACTTCATCACTTTGTAATTCCTTCATTTACGAAAAAAAAATAGCTATAGGAAATCACATGTATTTGACACAGTTGTAAATATTATAGAAAGATAAATAATAGATACAAATATAGATAAATTATAGATAAATATAAATAAATAAGTATTTTCTACTTTAATCTTGAAAAGTAAAAACCCTATAAACAAAAAAATATATATTTTGTATCGTCTATTTTGTCGTTGGTTTCTCAATTCAGTTGAGGATTGCTTCATAACTCATGCAGAACACTGGAGAATGATTGAAGGACTCAAATCTTCTATGCCCTAATCTTGTCTCTGTTCATGTCTTAACCAATAGATTTTTGCCACCTCATTTAAAAATGCCACGTCGCTTTTTAATCTATTCCTTAGGTAGCGTTTGGTAGTTGTACGGAACGAATCAGAATAAAACAAAAATTAAATGGAATGAAACCGAACAGAACAATGTACTGTGTTTGGTGACCATGGAACATAAAATGACTATATGTCTTATTTTGTATTTAATGTGGATTAAATATAAAAAAAAATTTGTAATCCATATAAATTTTACTTTACTTATAGAAAATATAGAATTAAATGAAAAATAAAATAGTATTTTTTAAAAAAATATTAAGAGTATAATTAAATAATAATGTTTAATTTATTAATTTCTGTATTAATATTTTATGAAAAAATTAAACTATTAAATATAAACTCCTCACAATAAATATAATTATTAAATATATTTTAAAAAATCATTATTGAATATAAATTATGATAAATATATTTTTATTATGTTAATATTTTAATTTTTTTTAACAAGGTCATGCCAGATCTAGAAAATTAGCCTATGTCAGGTCATAGACCTAAGATCAAGCTTTAAGTTTGTATAACAGATCAGGTCTATTTAACCTTTGGCTCGACTCCGCCCATTTATATCCTAGTTACAAGTCAATATTTGGTCACTACAAATACTTCAAAACTTATAAAGTGTAACCTAAATGTAACCTCAAATACTAAGGGCCTGTTTGGTTTGAGGGAAAGGGTGGGGAGGGAAGAAATTTTGGTGTTTGAAGTGTGTTTAGTTCAATTAAAATAGGAGGGGAAGGAAAAGAAAAGGAGAGATTTTGGAGCAATTTTGCTCCATTCCAAAATTGGAGGAATTTGGAGTGGAGGGAAGGCAAAATTAACACATAAAATCCCTTCTTTTTCTCTTAAATCAAACATAAAAATACTATTTTCCCTTCTTTTTCCTCCCCTCCCCTCCATTTGAACTAAATACACTCTAAAATTTTTATTTTTTCTCCCCTCCCCTCCATTAAAATCACTCTCATCTCCTCTCCTCATCTCCTTTGAACCAAACACACTCTAATAGATTATAATAAATAAATAGGGACTAAACTTTTGTTACCCAAATTATTGAGGTCTACGCAAGTTTTTAGTCCCCAAACTTTTTTTTCTTCTTCAAATCGATATCCAATTCTCTTAAACGGTTCGCGTTTACCCTGACGTTAATAAACCTTTATATTTTAACGGTGGAAGTTTAATGCCAGAAATTTAACGGCGTTAAACTTGTATAATGTCACATTCTGACTGGTTCATTAATAATTAATAATACTAGTTTTTTAATAAAAATAGTTGTTATATTAAAAATGGAAAAAAGATCATCTTCTTCCTTCTCTACGTTATGTTCTTGTTCTTCCATCTTCCATTTTCTTCTTCTTCTTCCATCTTCCTTCTTCTTTTTCCATTTTCCTTCTTCGGGTGAATTTGCAACACCAAATTAAAATATGAATTTTCTTTTTTTTCATTTCCTTTCTCTAACCCCAAACAACAGCTCCGAACACAGAACCATTTCGATTTCCTTTTTCCCATTTTCCTTTCATTATGATTTTGAAAGTTGAGATTATATTAGGGCTCCAAAATTGAAGATAAAAAATTAATTTGAGATTAGGATTCTAAATTTGTCATTCATCTTTGTTGTTGTTAGGTTGATTTTAGTGATTCCACTAGGATTATGTGGTTCACATCTTTACGTTATTGGTTTTGTTGACGTCGATTTGGTTAGCATTCTTTATGTTTTAGTTTACGTTTTTGGTTCTGGGTCTGAAGAAGAACACAGAAGGAAGAAGAATATAGAAGAAACGCGGAAGAAAAGATGACTTTTTTTTTTTACATTTTTTAATATAAAAACTATTTTAATTTAAAAATATTATTATTTTTAATATTATTAATAGACCACTCAAAATATGAAACATGTGAAACATATATAAGTTTAAAGTTGTTTAGTTTTTACCGTTAAAATACAACAGTTTATTAACACTAGGGATAAACATGGACCGTTTAAGAGAGACTGAGTATCGATTTGAACCAAAAAAGATTGAGGACCAGCTTGCGCAGACCCCTTATAGTTTAGATACTAAGGGCTCGTTTGGTGAACATGATATGATAAGGCATGATAGGATAAGAGGGTTGGATTACAACAGGATATGATAAGAGTTGGATAAGCCTTAATAAACTCTTATCATATCCCGTGTTTGATGTGTCTATGAGATATTAGAATAGATACTATTATTATTATTATTATTACTATTTCTTTATTATTAATATTAATTATTTTTATTACTATTATAATTATTTATTTTTAGTACTATTATTATTACTTAATTTATTATTATTTTTATTTATTTTTATTATTATTTATTTTTATTATAATTACTATTAATATGATTTATTATTATTATTACTTATTATTTTTTTACTATTATTATTATCAATATGTATTCTTTAGTTTATTACTATTATTATTATTATTCATTTTCATTATTATTTATTTTTTTATTATTACTATTATTATTTATTTTTATTACTATTATTATTATTAAATTTTTTTACTATTATCAATGTTTATAATAATTATTATTAATTTTTATTATTTATTTTAATTTTTTATTATAAAATAATTTTTATTTTAAAAATATGTATTATAAGTAAAAAATAAAAATTCACATCCTATCGTCCTGACCTCTAACCTAACTCCCCTCTTAGAATAACTTTTTGTATTGAAGAGTACAATAAGATAAACTAACCGAAAAAGTTTATCATATCTTGCTGTCTTATCAAACTATAAATAATAATATAATATGATAAATTATCTTATTGTAAGCTCACTAATAGCAAAATAAAAGAAAAAAGATATTTGATATCTGAGAATTTGATCAACTTAGGGGCTCATTCCCGACGGAAACCCTAGATGGATCTTCTGAAGCAAGAGCTTTTGAAGAAACGGCAATCCCTTGCCGAAGACACGGGCGGCAAGAGAGTCTTCAAACGATCGGAGATCCAACAGAAGGAACTCCAGAAACTCCGCGAACAAGAAAAGCGCGAATTGGAAGCCAAATCTCTCAAGCGGCAAGCCTCTTCCTCCGACACCACCACAGCCGCCCCTACCTCCTCAACCGCTGCTTCCACCTCCGCCGCCTCCAACGCCGCCACGTCCACTGCCTCCCTCACGGATGAGCAGAACATCGCCAACCTCGTACTCCCCAAACAGGAGGTGATCCGTCGTCTCCGCTTCCTCAAACAACCGGTCACGCTCTTTGGCGAAGACGACAATGCGAGGCTTGATCGCCTGAAATACGTCCTCAAAGCTGGCTTATTCGAAGTCGATAGCGACATGACTGAGGGACAGACCAACGATTTCTTGCGCGATATCGCCGAGTTGAGGAAGCGCCAGAAGACTGGGATTTTGAGCGACAGGAAGCGGCAGAAGCCTGATGATGGTGCCGCCGAGGACAGAGAAGGTGGTGCGGATGACGATGACTTGAGTGAAGGCGATGGAGGGTCCAGTGGCGTTGACGCTGACAAGGATTTGAAGCGGATGAAGGCGAATTTCGATGAATTGTGTGAGGAAGATAAGATTCTGGTGTTTTTCAAGAGGTTGTTGAACGAATGGAAACAGGAATTGCACGAGAAGCCTGAAGCGGAGAAGAGAACTGCTAAAGGGAAATCCATGGTTGCCACGTTCAAGCAGTGCGCGCGTTACTTGAACCCACTGTTCAAGTTCTGTAGGAAGAAGGTGAGTTTCTTTCTCTCTTGGTTTATATACTTCCGCTTGAATTTTGTTTGGCATGGATCATATGTACATTTTGACAATCTTCATTGTAATTGGTCTTTTTTTTAATTAATCATGAGAAAAATACATGCTGGTGTTATTTACTCCTGAGAATTCAATCGAAAGCAAATTAGTCAGTCGAGCTCACTATTCACTGGGGCGGTTTTCTGATGACTCTTTGGAGAAATAGCTTCCATACTAAAGTCTAAGAAAAGATGGCAAAGTGAATCAGGAGAGATGGAGAAGTTAATCGTTATCATTAGGTCTTCAGAGAACTATATGTATGGCAATGACAGGTTAGGTATTGGTGTTGGCAGGAGTGGTATTATGTATTCTACTGTGATTTTTGGAAAAGTGGTGAACTGTGGTAGGATGTAGGTTTGTAGAACCGTTGTGAGGGATATGTATGTTAATATAGATGACTGGACTCTGCACTTCTTTCATTTGTGTGGCGTTTTGGTGATTCCATTTTCTGTCTTCCTTGCTTCACTGAATTGGCATACATTTAGCTATTTTGTATTTTGGTTGGAAATATCAGTTACATAATTTTTAGTGGGACTGTTGGAAACATGTCTTGGAAAGGGGAGGGAACTGCCGACTTGCAGGGTTAATAGCTTTTTGATTTTTGTTTGGACGTAACTTCAAGGTATGGGGCGTGGCTCGTGAGTCTCACATTGGAAGTATGGGATTTTGATGTGGGTTAGGTCAAGGTTTTTTGGCGTGTTTCTCTCAGTGATGGTAATAATCTCATTCTAGAGGAAGATTTGACCCCTTTAGCTATTGTTTCTGTTCTATTTTTTAGGAGAGAATTTTATAAAAAGAGGATAGAAATTACTATTTTTCTAAAATCACTCTTTTTTCCGTGTTACCTAACATCAGTCAGAAATTATTCAGCAATGAAGGAAATTTATTTTTAATTTTTTAGCTGGTTGTGGGGGTTGATTAGAGGGTTAGAAAGCCCTGAACTTCAATATCAGTGATCAACAAAATGGGTTTGGACTTTGGAGATTTGTAATCAATATGGCTGCTCGAGGTTCTGACTTCTGAGTAGTGCCTATTTAGGGTGGATTTGACTTTCTTTTGATGTATATGGAATATACTGGATTCTTTTCGGTAGTATTTATTTTGTGATTTGATGGAGTCTATTAGGATCCATTGGTTGATGTACTCTTTTAGTTGGATTAGGCTTCCGGTTGAGAAATGAAATTGCAATAGGAGAAGCGTGTAGTTTTGGATGGTATGAACCATTGTTTGTGCAGGCCTGCATGGTGAAGTTCTTTGAAGTGAATGCACAACATTTTAACCAGAAATGAAAATGGAATTATATTGCTAGTTTATTATCCCCCACATACCTCTTCCCTCAAAAATTTTATTTTCCCTTCCCTCCTCTCCTTTGAACCAAACACACCCCGAGTGATATTGTATTGAGAATTTCAGTTGTCATACATAACTGAAACTTTCAGCTTCATTATGCTTGATAGTATTATGAGAATGATTAATTTCTATGTAAAAAATATAATATTATTTGTAGTTGGATTATTATGGAAGATGATGCTCAGTTTTGAGTCTAAAAATGATAAGTTGGGGAGAGAGGACACAAAGACAAACATAAATTCTTTTTTATTAGCAGGAGGGGTGGAAAAAACTCACAATACTAAGATGCTATTAGCTATGAAAGAAAGTAACCCCGGCAATGTCATGTAGTAGGAACTCTCAGTATCCATAGGGAGCAGTACTTATGTGGCCCCAGGACACGAAGCCCCCAAATCTTCTGCTTCATCATTTAAGGAATGGATTAATCAAGATGAATAAGAGTGTGTAAGGATACGTAACCACAGTCAACGAAATGAACCACAATAGAGAAGTCATTCTTGATCCAAACGTTGGTGATGCCTTTACTCCCCGCTATCTACATTGCTAGTAAAGAAGTCATTCTTGATCCATAGGTTGGTGATACCTTTATCCCCCGCCATGTACAATTGTATATTGCTCTTAGGGTACCCCATAGCTTAGATACAAGAAAACTAGAGGATTCTAGATATGAGCAAATCCAATTACTTGATAAAGCCAACAACCAAATGTGTTTCTGGAAACAGCACAATCACGAGGAATCTCAGTTAGTTTTCCTAGGTCATTAAGACAATCATACAATTGTTGTACATATTACCTTTTCCAAGCTATATTCATATCTTAGTACGCACTGTTTCAAGCAATGCAATTTGTTTGTACTGTTAACATCATGAATTGTATTGTTGATATGGTTTGTATCAATGTTGAGCATTTTATGAAGTATTTAACTAATGGAACATATGTGATACATGCTATTGTCAGGTTCTTCCAGATGACATCAAACAGGCGCTGATGTTGGTGGTTGAATGCTGTATGAAGCGAGATTATCTGGCTGCAATGGACCATTATATAAAGCTGGCCATCGGGAATGCACCCTGGCCTATTGGTGTTACTATGGTTGGTATCCACGAAAGGTCTGCCCGTGAAAAGATCTACACCAATAGTGTTGCACACATCATGAATGACGAGACCACTCGTAAGTACTTGCAATCGGTTAAGAGATTGATGACATTTTGCCAAAGGCGTTACCCGACATTGCCATCTAAGGCAGTTGAGTTCAACAGTCTGGCGAACGGTAGTGATTTGCAGTCACTTCTGGTGGAAGAGAGATTTGGTGGCAGCAATCAGGCATCCGAGGAGAGGCTTAGGATAATGCCTGCTCCAAAAGAGAGCTAGTTTGTCAGTTTTTTATCTCCAAAATGATATCATATGATGTAATCATATTTATGTAGCAAACTGTTTCTGCTTCTTAGTCTCTGTTTGGGTAAAAGTTACTTTTTGTCTAAAACTACTTTTAAATTTGTAGTGATTTTGAACCCCACGCAGATACGATGGAAGTAAAAAAATTTTACTTCTCTAGAAGTACTTTTTCTTGTTGTAAAACTGTAAACAAACGGGCCCTTAATAAATGACTTGTATAAAGGCATGCATCAGTGAAAATAGGGGGAAACATGTGATATTGTCTATGGTGTCCTTATCTTTATTCTGCAGCTTGTCTCTTGTTTTTCTTCTTCATGGTGTCAGTTTATATAGTAGTTCAGTGCCTTAATTGTTAGTTTTTCTTTTCTAGAATCTAATTTTTGGAAGTGATAAAAAACCATTTTTGAAAATTAGTTTCCAAAAGTGGATTAAAAAATGTTGATGTTCAAAAGAATGAGTGGTGCAAATATCAACTGCTATATCTTTGTTTTACGGGTACACAAATTGGCTTTTGTCTACCGATACGCAACACTAATTTTTAACCATTGATATATTATAAAAAAACATGAATGGCTAGATATAAATGACTGGCTACTTGAAGAAAAAAATAAATTCAACATATTTTAATAATATTATTTAAATAAATAACTCAATACATTTACAAAATAATCTTTAAAGAATTATTTGTCTGGTCTCTTCTCCATCTCCTCCAAACCGTCAACCCTATTGTAAATCTCTATATTCAACACCGATCACCTTCTTCCTCTTCCTCCACTATCTCCTCTACATTCAAATAGAAGTTAAGTCCCTCCTCTATTCGTTTGCCCTTCCAATTTGCTTCACTTCACAAATTTAGTTCGCCTTCTTCTTCCTCCATACGTTTCCCCTTCTTCTTGCCGAATGGGAATTGCTACTGTTCAGTGGAGTTTCCACACCACGCTCGCTAGAAGCATAACAACGTCGCACTCATGCCAGATCTAAAACCCCAAATCAACCACCCACTCATATAAGTCAAGTCAAAATCCTCAAATGCGGGGAGAACAACCACTATTTCATATTGCGTTTAATAACCATTGAGGAGGTGTTAGAGGATTTTCCACAAAAGAGGCATAATCCTATGATGCAGTGAAAAGAGGCACTCTTTTGTCGTGTTGCTTGTAAGCCCAATTCAGTGCACGGATGTGGTTGACGTCGTCGTTTTCTCTCATGTTTTTGCGAGCGCTAGACGAACATTGCCTTACAGGGAAATTTGTTTTTGTTGGCTCGGTGTTGATGTAAATTAAGGGTTTCAGAATGATGCGATTAGTGAAATTAACAGTTCACTCAATTCTGGGATTGAGAAATTAGGTTGGGGGTTTTGCTCTCTTGATTCGACTATGCTTGTTTCTTGTTCCTTTTGACTTAATTTATCCAAAAATTAGGATTTCGTAGCCTTCTGTTCAACTTCAATGCTGTTCTAAGAATGCTTGTGATTTTTTTTTGGACCCAAAGTCTCCGAGAATGCTTGTGATAAACTTTTTTTTTTCCGGTGAAAGAGGGGGCAAAGTCCAAATTTGTAATGTCGAACTTTGTTTTATTGGAATGTGCAACAATCATATTTTTTACTGTCTAATACAGGTAAATTTTTTATTGTGCTTGTGTCATGCTTGATTTTTTTTTTTTCAAAATTAAGCTTTGCCCGATGTTTGAAAAGCAAGTGAAAATGGATTTTTTTTTATTATTATTATAATTGAAAATGGAATTTAGAAACTGGGCGCATGTAGCATGTTGCACCACACATCCAAGGATTTGCACACCATATTTTAGTTAGCATAAACGGTATATCAGGAGTCTATAAATTATTTAAACTCTATCTAGAGGAGTTGGGCTCTTTCTAAATGTAAGGTGTTTTCTTGGTAAGTCTGTTTGAATAAGTTTCCTTCTAAAGAAAATTTGTTAAAACGTAGAGTTTTAACGAATCCTCAAGATGCTGTGTGTGGGTTGTGTCAGGTGGGGATGGAAACGGCGTACCATTTGTTTTATGAATGCTGTGTAGTGACTAGAATTTAGGCTGCAGTTTTTTCTTAGGTTGGTGTATCTTCCCCTTTACAAAGTACGCTGTTAAGGGTGAAAAATCTATTTGAATCGCTAGTTTATGGAAAGGTAACCAAAAAAGTGGTTAATATGATGTGGGTGTGTGTTGTTTGGGTTATCTGGAAGATCATAAATGCCTTTACTTTTAATCAGGAACCTCCAAACGTTCAAACTGCAATAAATGATTTTAAAGTGCTTTCTTGACAATGGTTTTATGCAAAAATAGATGGGTTGGAGGTGAATTTCTCTGATTGGTGTGTATGCCCTATGGGGTGTATAGATAGTTCCTTATAAGGATGTTGGAGTTAGTAGGAGTTGTGGGAAGATGGAAGGAGCAAAAGAGGGGAAAAGTGAGAGGTTTTTTACAACTAACGGGTGTTGTTTCTGCAGGTTTTATTTTAAGCTTATTCCCTTATCTTCCAACTTTGTCTGGGAGTTCTGGAATAGTATCTGGGGATGTGACTTAGCAATCAAGGAAATTATGAAAGTAAAACCTGTTGGGAAGTTCATAGTACCAGGAGTATTTTTCCGAAAGGGTGTAACTGGTTACCATATGAGATGTTATTAAGCTTATGTCTATCATGGTGGTATTTTATTGTTTTGAATTGTTTGGTGGGATCGCTGGTATGGAACCTGTCTTGCCCCTTTTGTGTTTTCTGTTTCTGGTTCTAGCCTCTTTCCTAGGTAGGTTCTGTTGGGATGTGAGGGATTTGTGTTTCTGGAGCTGAATTGTTGTTGCTTTACGTATGTTTTCTTTTGGTCTCGTTGTGTTTGGGGTTTGTTGTTTCATTTCTTTCGGGGTTTGTTGTTTCATTTCTTTCGGGTTTTGTTTCCTGTTTTCTTGTTTGGTTTCTTTTGTAATTTGCACTCCTTGTGCGTGTTATAATATAATTTGCATTTTGCTGATAAAAAAAAGCATAAACGGTATATAAAACCATGGCAAAAACGAGTTCTAGATACCAGTATTATATTTTAGTTAGTTCTAAAAACGAAAATAGAAAGCATTAATATATTTTTGTGTGCCAACAACATAGAAAGCATTAATAATAATTTGCTAGTTATTTTTATATAGTATCAATTTAAACAATTAAAGTTTTAAATAAGATGTTGACCTAAACAATTTAGACAAAATGAACTTGGATCATAATTTGAAAAACAATTAACCATGATAATACTTTAAGCATTCAGCTGGTTGATCCGATAGTTGAGGAATATTGTTTTAAATAGTAGGTCTTCGAATTACTGTGAATGCATTGATTTTTTTTTCAGTGAAAGTTCAATTTCTTATTTGAATAGTTATTATTATTTATCAAAAAATTAGTATAAGTAAACTAACGAACAACTTAATTTTTAATAGCAAACCACTCCATAGATTTTTTTTTTTAAAAAAAATTGTTATATCTGATTCTCATTTTTATCAACATATCATATCTGATTGATAGAAATTTTTTGTGACTTTTATATCATATCTACCAGGTAATGTTATAACTATAATGGTGGACGATGAAACAATGAGGACCAACTAGCAAAAAAAAAACAATGAGGATCAAATGTTGTGTATCAAAAAAAATTGAGGACGGGATGAAAAATCTTTATTTAATAAAAAGGATGGTATTATTGTCACTGTATCATTTTTAAATTGTACCGTATACATTTATTTTTCTAAAACTAGCCTTCAATTAGAATATAATTTTGAGCGAAACCAGATTTAAGTTTTGGGTTAAAATCAAACACTACACACATTAATACCAAACCAAATTTTAAAATATGGTTAAAATTGAAATCCTGAATTCAATTGCAACCCAAATTTACATTTATTTTAATTCAACTGTTTCACAATTCAACAATAATTCAAATATGTAAATAACATAAAAATAAAATAAAAAATTTATTAATTACTATATATATACTTACTATGAACAAACTTATCACTTACTCTCTCCAGTTCTATATATAGGTCATCTTCTAAAAGAAATTTTTGGTTCTTAATATAAACCATTAACTAACCCATTAATTCATGTTTTTTCCTTTTACCCTTTTATAATTTTCAAAAATTCAATTAATAATAGAATGAGAAATAGAGTAAATTAAGAGAAAGAAAGATATATTAATTAACTTAAGCATTTAATAGCATATTTATATTGAGAATATAATTCAAAAAAATTGTCTTTTTAAAATTTTTTTTAATAAACTAACAGTTATTTTTTTTATTTTAATAATTCAGTTAGAAGTTAGAAGGACTGAAAGGAGTATATGTAGAAAGAATAAATAAAAGTTAAGTACCAATACCATATATAAAATGGAAAGATATTTTAATTTTCTATTCAATTATTTTAAGTGTATTCAATTGGTTGTTGGAAAACGATAGATCAAGAAAGAAAAACACACAAATTTGTCGTTTCTTTCATATAATTTTTTATCGACTGCTGAGGCATTCCTTTTGAACAGCTGTCAGAAAGCACCGAAGATTAGAGGCATAAACAATAAACAAAGTAGTATTTTCACTTCCAATAAATCTCCACATGTTAATGTTTCATGAGGAACTGCATAACTAAGAACTTATTTTGATTGGGTGTGTACTAAACAAATGGACTCAACTCAAGAATCTTATGTCATGTTGAATCACGGTAAATAAAATATTAGAAAAATATTTTATAAAAAAAAATGAAAAATACAGTATCATAAGAATACTTGTTAAGGTCATAAAAATACAAATATTTTATGAAATTAAAAGAGTTTATTTATTATTTCAAAAATTTAAAACTTAATAAGGTGGTTATTGAATAGTGAAAGGAGGTTGAGATGTTTTTGACTTTTTGATAATTGTCCTATAGAATAACTTTTTGTTCAATAGTTTAGTAGGTAATAAAAATTTGGGTAAATTGTAATAACATCTTTTGAGGTTTTGGAAAATTACACTCCACCCTATTTCTTTAAATGTTAACTGTTGATTACTGATTTTGCTAACGTTTCTGTCGTTCTCATCAGTCATATCTATAAAGATATCCATTTGTTAACTTTAAAAACTATTTTTAAGACTGATATAACAAATTGGCGAGACAAAAATGTTAGTTAAATGCTATATTGCTAACGTTTCTGTCATGTCAGTTTGTCACATATACAAGTTCTGGACTCTCCGTCAATGTTACAAAAATATTTTTAATACTTATGTGATAAATTGACGGGCCAAAAATACTAGTTAACTGACAAAAATGGGCTAATTTTGATGAAGTTTGAGGTGAGGTGCAATTTACCGTAAAAATTTCAATATTTATCCCATGCATCATCCTAATATTTATATTAACTTATTTGTGTATTAAACATGGAAGTTTTTTTTTTTTCTGGATAAGCCAACAATTGCATTAATAGAAAAGAGCACTAGAAGTACTTAGTTACAGAAACAAAAACAAGATAAGAAACAGAATAAAGAAAAGAGAAGAGTGAAGTTAACAGTTTAAACACATAATAGGGGGCCATACACCAATATGAAAAGGTTAAATAACCATCACCAGGAGCATTAATCCAGAACTAAGATCTCCACTTGATTGAGTCTAGAATACTCAGCACATCTACGACTTCACCTCTGAAAATGATTGAATTCTTACTGAACCAAAGGGACCACATAACTACAAACCAAATGGTTAAGCCTTTGTTCGTGGACTCTTTTCTTGAAAAGGAGTTTGTGAACTCCAAGAACCAAGAAGACACAAAGATAGAGAGAGTGGTTTTTAGACCTCAATCATCTCAAAATCTTTTCCCAAATGAAGACAGTGAAAGTGCATCCTAGAATCAAATGATAAATTGATTCTTCCTCTGCTTCACAAAAAGAGCATAGTAAAGAGAACCCTTCAAAAATAATTCTCTTCAAAGATAGATTGACCTTACAAGGAAGATGATTTTTAAGTAGAAGCCAGCCAAAGACCAGAATTTTAGATGGAATCGAAATATACCAAAGGAGAGGTAGAGTTGATGCTATATCCCCTGTGAGTTGGTTCGTAGAAAAGAAATTAGAATCTAAACAGAAGTATGCAGATTTTGTTAATAAACCTCTAATATTCTGAGGCAACCTCGTTTACTTATCCTCTACATTTTCATACAAAACCATCGGTTGTAATTGTGCCAATAGTTGAGATAACAATTCTTCTTCCCAAACAAATGGACCATATTGGCAGTTGAAGGACCAAGACCAAAAAGAGCCATTTGAGATGGCACACTGATGAATTGTTGTTCCTGTGTTGGAGACAATCTGGAACAGCCTGGGAAACAAGAGGCAAAGAAGCTAAGGTCCTAGCCAGGGATCCTCCCAAAATAGAGTGGATCTTAGAGACTTCGAAGAACTATTGGAAATTGTTGAAGTTGCATGCTTTGCATATTGATTTCCCCCATGGAGAGCCATGCCTAAGAGTTTGGTCCTTGAGCCAATGAAAATCAGACAACATGTTGTCCATGTGCGATCTAATGACTTTAGAGTCCATCCATAGAAATCTCTTTTGGATACTTTTGATCTCATTTAAAATATCCATTGAGATTTTAAATAATGAGAGATAGTATATCAGAAAGCTTGTTAGAACGAAATTAATGAGAACAACTCTACCACCCAAAGATAAGTGTTTTCCTTTCCAGGCTGAAAATTTCTTCTTAAAATTGATCCTTAAGAAATTAAATTACACAATTAACACAATTAAAGAGATTAAAACTACTCAATTAAAAAATTAAAATTACATGATTTACAAAAATCAAAAAATTAAAACTACAAATAAACCTAAAAAAGAAAGCTGCTACTTCAAAAACAATTTTTAGTACAAATAATAAAAACACCAAATTTTAAACCTGTACCTTATACCTCATATACATATACTTATTCCCAGCCACAGTATTCCTCACCACTAACCCAAGCATACTGGTTTACTACTAAAAAGAAAATAGTAGTACAGCTTTTGTATCATAAGGTGAATAGTATACGTACAGATGGAGGCATGGATCTGGATCCTCTACTGCCTCTCCAGCAGTAGAGTGTCTATAGCAAAGATTTGTACCATCCAACACATCCACCCTCTTTCTCGGTCACTGTATCAATATGAATGAACGGCTGAGATCATGCTGGATGCACTTTTTGATGGAGAGGATCATAGCTCATGGAGGCACGTCAACCTTTTGATAGTACACGTGGCGGTACGAGGAGAAGCACCGGCACTGAAACGCATAGGATCTGCGAAGGCATTTCATAGGCACAGAATCAAAGAAGGTGAGGCTGGTATTAATTTCACTTTCCCTTCCCTTTTCTTCATCCTCCTCTCGTTCGTACCAATAAATAAATAAACTAAAATAAATATAAAAAATAAATAAATAAATAAATATTGTGTGTTGTGTGTGTGAGAGAGTGTGATTGATGAAGTGAGTGTGAATGTGAAGAAATCAATCAAATCATTCACCACCGTAAGAAGGGTGCCATGGATATGGCGAAGCGACCGTGTCCGTCGCAAAACCCTAGAGTTCAGAACATGAACGAGGTGGAGAATCGCCTGCACGCCTTCCTCTCGCTTTCGGAGCTCCCTTCTCTTTCTCTCGATCTCTCCTTCGAGAATCTTCTCCAATCAGTGCCCTCCGACGACTCCGATCTCATCGATCGCGCCCTCAAAATGGGTTCTCTCCTCCTCGACGCCGCCAAACACTCCTCTCGCAAACGCGCTTCCTCTCATAATTCCCTTGCCTGGCCTCTCCCTCCCGACCTCACCATCAAGGTTCCTCTCTTCATTTCTTCTCCCTTTATCAATTTCTTATCTGTTTTTGTTTTTGTTGATTCTGCGATTTGATTTTTTTCATCAATTAATCGTGCCTGATTGTTTCTCTATTTGCGCTGCTGTGAATTGATTCCGTGCTTTTCGCGATGTATAGGTGTTCTCGATGCTTGATACGCAGAGCCTGTGCTATGCATCGGCTACTTGTTCGTTGTTTAGCAAATGTGCTAAAGATCCCCTGTGCTATTCGAACCTTGATTTGACAACACTTGTTCCAAAGGTTAACAATGCGGTAGTTGCTACCATGATTCAGCGAGCTGGAAAGGCACTAAGGTATGAAAATTTTATGTCTCACTTATCCTTAGTTTTCCATTCTCTGTCTTTTTTTTTTGTTCCCAACGAAGCTTTTAAATTTAATTATCCCTATGTTGCTTCGCCTTTGCTCATAAAATAAAAGGCAAAATACTTAGTTTGATATTAAATATTTGTTAGGATCATATGCTTCATCTGCTTCAGTGTCCACATTCCATTAGTGACTCTTGCAGTCTTGCCATATGACATGTTACTGCTTTAAGTTTTGGTTCCTGTTTGGAATTTAAGTGTAACTAATTTAATAGTTTTAAGCTCACTTTATGGTGTAAACTTCATTAGCTATTTCAATCAAGAAAAAAAAAAATCTTTATTTTAGCTTGTGTTAACTTCATGGGCATGCAATACAATTTGAAGATTTTTTCTCGTGATCATATTCTCACAAAATCTGTTTTAATTCTTTCAATAAGGTCTCTTAAGCTTGGTGTTGTCCCTGGTGCTACCACTGCGCCTGGATCATGTCAACCATTGGTTTATACCATCAGAAATGCTATCGTAGAGGTATCTAACTTCTCATGGAATGATAAGAGATCTCGACAGGGAAGAGAATCATCCATTCTTACAAGATGCTGTTTAAGCCCTTTAAGTGGGGATGGTGGTGCTCCAGGGTATGTTTTTCATGGACTTTTGTGTTCAGTACATTTGGGTGGCTTGTTTGAAATGGGCTTTTACATCTTTGTTTTGCAGGGCTCTTTTGAGAAAACTGCACTTGTACAATATTGAAAGAATGGATAATGCATCACTTGGTGCGGCATTGTCAGCATGCCCTTCTCTTCTTGATCTAGAAATTGTTGGACTGTAAGTTGGTTTCCTTCATTTTTTTCTCTTCCTCACAAGCATTTTTCCATATTCTCAATGCTAGTTGATTATGGATTTGATGACATCATTGCCTACACATGAAAAAAATTGAGCTCTTTCTTTATAGTTAGTTTTCTTTTTTATTATCTGGAATATGCACTATTTATGGATTCCATCCCATCTGCAATAGGTAGGCTGGGAATTCTTTTTGTCGTAAATTGTGCCTACAATTTTGCTTGATTACTATGGGCCTGTTTGTTTTAACTTTTGTTTTAGTGATTTTGACCAAAGCTAAAAATATTTACTTCCATTGGATCACCTCGGTTTGTGCACCAATAAACAATAATCTTAACCATTGATTTTTACCTTGGGTTTGTGTTTTTTACTTCTCATTCTACTTAAATCTAAACCAAACAGCAAAACACACTATATCTATTTCATTCTTCTTTTAAACATTTATGTTAGCATGTAATTATTATTATTATTATTATTATTATGTGTAATTTATTTTTTGGGTACACGTTTTAAGAATTTATGTATTGTTTGTATTTGTGTCTTCACATATTTTCCACTTGTTAATTTCTTCTCAAAAGAGAAGGTTGTTTCTAAATTGCATAGTTGATGGTATTTTTATTTTACTGCTAGCCATGTTGAACTGAGGCAAACATTAATGTCAGTAAGTGCAAACTGCCACTTGATCGAGCGTTTGTTTTTTGAGTCTTCCAAAACAGGCAAGTCACTTTTCATCTATAGTTTTCCTTTTAAGTTTCTTCATTTCTCTGCTTATTCTTTTTATTTATCAGGTAGAGATGACAGCTTGAAAGCTCAAACATGTTCTGAGCTAGTGCAGAACTGTCCTCATCTAACTTCTTTATCCCTTAGAGGGTTTAAGCTACATGATTGTAAAGTTCGCATACTGGTTAAGGTATGTCTTCTAGAAATATTAATTTTCAATATACTACATTTCAAGATTTCCAGAATTTTTAATGTTGTGTACCTATTAGAGCTTTTTATTAACCATGGCTGTGGTTATCTCTTTTTTTATCCTAAGAATTTCTCTTTGATTAAGTTTATTCATCAAATGATGTATCATGTATTTTTCCCTCAATGTATAGTTTCCAACTTCTGCATTTTGCTTGAGTTTGTTGGGGCATCTGCTACGAAAACGGAGGAGAGTTACAAATGGAATACATATTCTAGTCAAGCTAGCTATAATTTATAAATGTACTCAGTTTTCACTTTTTACCCTCTAATCACTATATTGGCCTCGAATTAGAGGCACATTGGTGAACATTTGCGGTTGATCAGGGAGTTAGACCGCCTTATGGACCTTTCATAACAATACAATGATGTGTACGTATAAAATCCATAGATTTCATTTTTATTTTCAATAGTAAGTGTGCAAATATAATGTGTGTGAATAAAAATTTTGCAATGGTGCATGCTACTGTGTGGAAATGCCTACATGGAAAGTGAGGGCGAATTTATCTTCTTGATATGTTTTTGATGTGATTTTGAAGCTACCATTTAATTTTAGAAGGTACAGCAATTAATTTTGAATTTGATGTCATTCTCCTAATTCATATTTTTTTTTCAAAGCAAAAGAAGACCTACATGTTCCTAGGGTTATTCATTTCCAACTGCTTGTGCAGGGATTTCGGAAACTGAAGTATGTTGACTTTTCAACATCCTATTCAATCACTGGAAACTTCTTAAGGTCAGTTGTTCTTAACAAGATTCTGCAAGAACCCTTCAGATTCTATCAATTTGCTGAGATCATTGATCTGGAAAAACTGAAAACCATCATTTTTCAGAAACCTTGGAAGCGGAAATGGTGGGAATTTGCTTGAGGTCTTAATTTTAAGGGATTGCATGCATCTCAAAGAGGTGAGATTTGTAATAAAGTTTAGTTGTTTCCTTATTTCCAGAACACTGCCGCTGAAACACTAATGTTTCGTGTGCAGACAGAAGTTGCTAGGTTGTTGACAGCAATTCTTGCAGGAGATTTCAAATTGCTTGTACATCTCGTGAGTACATAGAAGTATATGTTTCATTAGTAAAACAAACAGTGAATTTTATGCAAGACTCAGTTTTGATTCTAGTTCTTGCTCATACCTTTAATCAGGACATATCAAATAGGGAGGGCTTAGCATCTGAGGCTGACTGGTATCGCAGGTGCTACAACTCTAGGTAATAATTATCATTTATGGATGTGATGCTTCAACTTTGTGAATGCCTTGTGTTAATGTTTTTCATTCAATTACTAATTTAGGGCTCTATGTTGCAGTGTTATACCTATAAAGCAGGTTCTGGAAGCAAGGCCTGACATGTGTTTGGTGGCTGAGTATCCATCAGAAGGAAGGTTAGATATTTATTCAATTAGAATATTTTGGTACACAATGGAGGCACTTTTTTTTTCCCTTTCAATCTTCATTCTAAAAGTAACCAATTTTGAGGTTTTCTGGATTGTGTTGCAGTTACATAGATACTTTTGATACTGATATGAATAGTGAGATAAGTCTTCCATCCCAATTGAGCAGTCACACTTCAGATGGATCGTTTTTTATGAGTACATCTGAAAGCAGCTACAATAGTGATCAGGGCAGTGGCAATGAGGATGGCCAAGATGCCAGCTATGTGATTTATGAGGAAAGTTCAGATGAGATTGACTTTCTGCCCCTTTAGGGAGTCCTCATAGTACGGCATTGACTGAGAAGGACACAATCTACCGAACTTGGTACTCTCTCTCTCTCTCTCTGTGTGGAAAATGGATGACTTTGGACCATTACAAGGATAGGTTATTTTTACTTCTAGGTTGACTTTGGACCATTATGAACTGTTGACTAGTATGAAAGCTTATGAAGGAATAGATACATGATGTTTTGGTTAATGTCATGGCTTACATGTGACAAGCTGAGAATATGTTGACCTATATTATGAAGAAGCGACTTTTAGGTTAATTGTATCATGTTGGAAATTTGATAATACTTCTGCCTACCATAAAAAAAGGGTCGTATAATGATGCTTCAAAGTTGGTGCCTGCTAGTTTGTTTTCCTTCTGAATTCAGTATTTTCTAGGCTCATTTCGTTAGCTTTGTTTGCCTCTTAAGTTTCCTAATATTCGCCTTTTTTTGCACTTTGAATGGTAGGGGAAGAAGAATACGGCTGGATGGATGTGAACTATGGACCCTGGATTTTTCAACTTCTATTTCATCCTTCTCTCTATTGAAGTTCATCATGGGAGAATTTTTCAATCCGAAGGACGATTAGAGGTTGGTGGCAATTTTGTTGTTGGCCTTCTTTTCCAACTTCCATATTTGCAGAAATGTAAATCACCTGCTGCTCCATCCCTCACTCTCCCCCGGAAGGTTATTTTTCCTTGGCATCAGTCCATATAATGCTGTTTTCTTTCTTTCTTTCTTTTTGTTTAATCTTGTTGGTTCTAATGTTGAAGAGATCTTCAACTTCAATTATGTATTCCCTGCCCCTTTCAAACTGCATTTCTTATTCGCAAATAATATATGATAAACAACTGTTTTGATACATTTACTAAAACAGTTGAAGAGGTCATGGATCCGTGTAACGCGTGAGAGCATGACCCATTGATCAAAGTTTCTTATTCCTGATCCTGAGCGATGACATCCATGAAAAATGTAACTCGTTTCTATTGCATCATTTATGCAGATATATTACACAATCACCAAATTATTTTAATGATCTTCTCTGCTCCCTTGACCCTTCTAAAATTGGCAAAATTACTTGAAGCTGTTGAGCTATGCATGGGATGCGAATTTTACTGTATATACATAACGCTATCTTGTAACAATTCCAATTCTTCCAATTGAAAATACGGGTGTTCAAAGTCTGTTTTGTTCAAAAAATTTGGCTTAGGATAGTTTCGGGCTTGTCGCATTTTAGGTGGTCTCAACTTAACTAAATGTTACTAATTTCTGGATTCATATATAAGCAAAAATTAACTAATTGACGCATATTAAGAAAATTAGTTAGTTATATTTAATTTTCTTGATTTCATGTAAAAGATAAATTTCAATTACTAAATTAACTTCCATCATATTTATTGCAATGTAGGAATAATAACATTAAATGAATGATAGATTTGGAATAATGTCATTAAATATGAAAGAAATGGTTAAAATTTAGTTATATTTTGAACTAAGAAACAAGAGAATTTTTCTGTTTATATTTGAGTCTTGTGGTAGTACACTAAATTTTTAAAATGGGTTTTTTACATCATATCTATTAGTAAAAGGATTTAGTGCATCAGAAACACAAGTTATAAATTTTTTTTTTTTCATTTAAATTGTTTTCTTTTAAAATTGTAATCATGCATGTGACGAACAGGATAAAATGTTTTTTTTAGAAAATATAATTGTTTAAGCAACTATTAGTGAATAATTTAAAAGAGTCAATTGTGTTTATAACTTGGCATTAGTATCAAAATTTTTAAGTTTTATTTAATTTGAAATAGAAAAGGAACAGAACAGAACGTTGTTTCTTCTCTAATTTCTGACAAGCACTGAATTTTTAATGGAAGGTATATCATCAATTATGATGTTGAAATACATTAGAAAAAAAGGAGATTATAAGGTTGAAGTTATGGTGAAGGGAGGAGTTTATATGTAACTTATAAAAAAAAATTTAGGTTCTTTTCATGGTTATAAATACTGGATTGGACCGGTTGGTTTTGAATGGTCTAACTAAAAATCAGACTTGTGACCAATTCGGTCCATTTTGAGAACTGTTTTTTTGAAAACAAGTTAACCGCTCGAGAATAGGACCGGTTATATCCAACCGGTTTCCTATAAATACTGGTAAAAATGATAGCAGTTTGCACACTTAGGTTCGTACTCAGAACCTATAGGTTACAAGCTAACAAATTTAGTACCAGACAAAGATAAGATTAGTTGTTCTAGTACTTCATTTTTATTTATATATACAAATATACAATATGCTATTCTGTAGTGTCAACGTTAAATTATTAAAATTTTAAAACAAAGTTGATAAAATATACCATATATTATTAACTTATATGTGCATCTATTGTATATAAACTATTTTTTCTTTATATATATACAAAACGGTTCGACTCCAATCGAATTATTGAATTGTGAAACAGTGTCTCTTTTGGTACCATGATCGGTCTGATTTTTAAAATATTGGTTCTTATAAATTATTTTTAGATATTTTCATAAATTTTCTGAAAGAGTTTATTAAAATAAGTTATTTTTACCTTATTCAAGTAAACTTACAAAATTTATTTATAAATATATTTTAAAAAATTTATTGCATAATTGTTTAATTAAGTTATGTATCCAAATTGAGCATAAAAGAAGCAACCTAGAGTTGCTTTTGGTTTTAAGGAAATCAATTATTCATTAATGAATGCCTTGTTTACCTTTTAATTTGAAGCTTTACATAAATACTTATATGCATTGGTTTATTTTATTTATTATACAATTTAAAAGTATTTTTGATGAAGAATATTTAAATATTATTAATACCATTTATTATCTAATAAAAATAGATTACTTTAAAATCAGTTTTATTCAAAATAAGTTCAATATAACCAAGTTGACCTAAAATTATTTACAATTCTCTTTTTATTTTCTTCTTGACTCGGTTTCCCTTTTTTCTCAAATCAAGAATACAGTATAATGACTTGACTGATAAAGAGTAGAGGTCAAAATTGGTGGAAAAGAATCACAAACACATTAGATTTTGGAATATAAGAAGAAAAAATAATAAATTAACTTCACACTGGTTAACAAAATTTAGTTAATTTCATTTAATTTTTAAATTTTATTTAATAATTATTTTTCTTAAAAATATCTCTTATCATATTTATTATAGAAAAAACATATTTACTAAAAACAATAAGTAAATACTCCTAATTAATTGGGGTACTTTTAAGTATTTTGTCATTGAAGTATCGTTTTATGTTTCTGCTTCAAGGTACAAACTTGTGGATTTGATTTGAACAAGAAAAGAACTACGGTAAATAGTAGAACTTCTAATCTTCTGTTATGGAAACTTGTAAGTGTATTTGGTGTCTTAAAATTATAAAATGCATTAAATATATTTTTTACTTAGTGTAAGAAAATTCATATCAGCAAGAGGAGAATGAGAAAGGTGAATGGAATAATAGATTTCGATTTTGGAGTATCTATCTTCTAATTAAGCTTTAGAATGAGGACGGTACCTCTGTTGATATTGCCGGTGGCGCCACCTCTCCTCCACCCACCACCACCACCACCACCGCGTACTCTAACATCCCAATCCCATTTCTCAAATCCCATATTTTCCTCTTCTTCCTTCAATTCCTCCCCAAGAATAATATTCCCCCACAAAGCCATAGTAGCGTTTGGTATCAATCCCCAAAAAGAGCCTTTCTTCATCGACGAAAATGGTGCGGTGGACGATATGGAGGGTTACCTCAATCACCTCTCCCTCGAATACGACTCTGTCTGGGACACCAAACCCTCTTGGTCAGCTTTCCTTTCTCTCTTTTCTATTTCTTCAATTATTATGCACTAATTCCCAATTTTCTTCTTGTAAAAAAAATATAAAATTATAACCTATATCATGAATTTGTTAAGTGAAATAAAATTCTTGGCTTAATGCGCCCAGAATTATTGTACTTGTACATGAGTATTGGAGATTTGAGTACAAAATTGAACTTCTACTGTATCTACTATATAGAAGATTATACTTTTTTTGCTTAATTTTTTATATGTTGTGTATAGTAAAGTTTGGTAGTTTAGTGACATGTAGAGTCAGACAAATGATGGTGGTGTGTTTGGTTTCCTTTCGGCAAAACAGAGTTTGTATCGAACTTGCTTTAGTTCAACCGAATGAGAGTATTTTTGGATTGTTGTTGAACCCACCGAGCTTACTTTCATCTCGATGTAACAATGTGGCATATGATGTTTGAGTTACAAGATGAATTCTCAAAGAAAAATAACTTCGAATTGGCATTAAGCTTACATTTTGATTATAGTATGTTTGGTTTTTTTGTTGCCATTTGGTTGAGTCACCTTGGAAAGTCGCGCATGAAACGTGAAAGGATTAAAGAAAGTCTGTTTTGTTTAGGCTGGAATGTGTATTCAAACATGCTTGCATTTGGTTGGGAAAATGCCAATTTGATTCAAACTCCATCTTGGTGAACGGAAATTCAAAGCCAGTTTGAATCCATTTTCTTTTGAATGACATACATTGATATGGTAATTAAAACACCAAGACACGTCATTACATTGAGATAAAAGTCAGTTTGGTGGTTCAGTTCATATCCAAACACACTTATCTCTTCCTGCTATTTATTAACCATTCTACCTTATTTGTAAGTACCTTGCTTGGATGTTGTTTATGTTTGCCATGGTTTGTCATTAATCCTTTCTCATGTTTTTGTTTAGGTGTCAACCCTGGACAATAACACTTACTGGGGTATCAGTTATTGCCAGTAGCTGGTTAATTTTGCACTCTGTGATAATCACTTCACTCATATCGTCACTAATATGTGCATGGTGGTACATATTTCTCTATTCTTATCCCAAGGTTCGCCAACATCTACCATCTTTTTTACTTAACTTTCATGTTCTTTCTAAGCATATATTCTACTTTAGAGCACATACATAATGCATCATGCAAGCCCTATGAGCTACCTGCAAAATGAATTAGATGTTATTGGGACTTCTTGATTATAGGATAGGATATTAGTTAGTGTGTTTCGGAATCTGAGTTTATCAACATCCAATAGCCTTTTGAGATTACCCTAAAACTCATTTTTGGTGATAGATCATGAGTAGTGTAAAAAATTTCATGTCTCTTTTTTTTTTTTTTTTAATTTTAAATATATCTCCAACATATATTCCTGGTATTGAGATACTAAGACCTCATGCTTACTTGCTAAACCGCTCACCACTTGACCAATTCTAATGGCTTAAACCTGTCAGACTTTAGTCATAGGCATCCATCGTGCTTTTAGGGAACGAAGCATCAATTTTGGTTTGTAGAGTTTTTTCCGGCTCCTGTTAAAATTTGATACATTTCTCGAAATTAGGGAAAACTGATATTAGAGATATTACCACAAATTGCCCGTATTCTACTTAGAATTGGTGATTGCATTTAGGAAAGTTATTTTGGGTCAAGGATTAGGTTCTGCAGCACTCACATTCAATTATAAGTTACTTGAAACGCAGAAGAAAATAGGAAAATAAGCAAAATAATTGATCTTAAAGATAAATAATTTACAGATTTTGTTGTTCATTGTCAGGCATATTCAGAGATGATTGCTGATCGCAGAGAAAGAGTTACAAATGGTGTTGAAGACACATTTGGTCGTAGGAAGAATGAGTGATTTGTATTCTTTCTAAGCCTCAGTTGTACACATCCTTTTTCTCCCACATCGTATCTCACTCTTTGCACTGCTTGTATTTTCATATTCAATTGCAGAATAGTAGCTTTGGAGGCCTTCATTGACACCAATGTAAATTTTCTTGGAGATTATAGTGTGAAGTTCAAATCTTGACAATTAACACACTGTGTATTAACTTATGGTTTGATTAGATCACCTTTGCTTGCTAATTGTTCTTTGGATACATGAAAGTAAGTTATTTCTGTAAGAACTGAAAAACAGGTATATATTACATAAGCTTCAAGATGGATCATCCTTTCACTTGTATCCTTATTCTGTTAAAATTTCCCCGGATTTAGGCGACAGAGCGTCTCCTTGCAGGAAATCCCCTTCAACACGCTTGAAAGAGATATAGTTCGAAATTCACTAGAGATAGAGATGATGATTGAAGAAGGAATTTCATGTGATAAAACCATTTTGTTGGAGATGTTTCGAATAAAAATTTGAAAGCGAAAGAAGTGGTAAGCTAAATTCTCATTGGTTAGGTCGCTACTTCGCGCACCACACATTCCCTCGGAACTTAAGTTCCTGTAGAAAAAAAAAGCGGTGCGCAAAGTAGTGGCCCATAGGTTAGCATACAAAAATAAAATCAATCAAACAATTTATTGCAGAGTCCACCATCATGACCGTTCAGTCTCACGCCATCAATAGAGTGGAAGGCAGGCAGAATAATTTGAAAGCACTTACTTTCTTGTTTCTTCCCTGTATTGTAGCGCAGGGGCATAATATTTGAAAACCGGTGTCTCATCATGAAACCTGTGAAATAAAATTGCAATTCTTTTGGGAAATTCATGTTATCCCTTTCTCTTTAAAACATTCAGAGAATTTTTAAACAGAGTAATTAGAGTTTGCATTTCTTCTTGAAAGGCTATTAACTTTGTCATTTACCTCACTCAACGTTGGAACAGCTCTCTGAAGATATCTACTGTAAAATATTTAGTTGTCAGAGTTAAGACTTAAAGAGTGAACAAAATCAGCTTCTTGCATTATTTCCCCTCCTATTAATAGAAAGATGTTCTCCGAACCGTTGGGAGGAAAACAAAAAGATGATGATGAAGTGTTAAGGAAATAGAAAACAAAATACTTAACTACAAAAACTGAAAATCCATCAAAGCTGATATGAAACAGGGATACCACTCAAATATTTTTGTTGCACACACTTTTCAGCTCTTTCTATAACCATGTATCTAATAACTTTTTTCTGGAAGAAGTAGTTTCTGAAATTTAAACCACAAGGAGATATTACAGAATTTATAACAAAGGGCATGTGAAGTGCTGGTATATATATATGCAATTGAATGAAAGGAAAGACAAAACTGAGAATAATAGAAGGGGTTAAGAAAGGGATGAGTTTGGTATTTTAATGTAAGGTAATATGATCACATGATTGTTGAAAACTGAGGCTAGAATTACAGTTTATCACTCAAGAATAAGATTTAAGATTGAACTCCTGTGTAGTATAGGCTACTCATTTTTCCAAGCATACAAAACAAGAGAAAATCCAAGACCTTGCAACTGAGAATCTCTAAACTGCTGAGAATATGCCCAACTCAGAACAGAAGGATGATCAGAAAAACCAGATTCCCCTGCCCATAATGCCTTCTCACTTGAAGAAATGCAAGTTTGAAACATGAAAACTGCATTCCCCATAGAATTTCCAAAGAGCCAATTATGAACATCCCAAAACACTTCCACAGGAATTCCATCCACCAAAATTGTGTGATTTCCCCTGAATTTCCACTTCAGTTGCTTCACTTGCATCACTGTCTTGCTATCAATTCTTATCACAAGACTTGGATCATTTGTGTCACACTCAATCCTCACATCATGCACTTGACCCTTGTCACAAAATTGAGCCTTTGCACCATAAAACTTTTTCCCAAAAATGTTTTCTCTCTTTGCAATAAAAACAGCATCAGAATGTGTAGATTCATTAGCATGGTCACAGTCAATTTTCTTGTATGCTTCCTTTTTGAGATCACCTAGGAGTAAGATCATCTCTTGGTTGAACAAAACTGCTAAATAAAACCCCTCTAATGGTTCTGGCCCAGAACCAAATTTAGCATAGGTTAAGTCCCAAAGTATGTCTATTTTACTAGACTCAACATCTATGTTTTTAGACCCTTTTCTTTTTGAGAACAACCATGGCTTTATATCAACCTTGCAGAGGCAATGCTTGCTGCACAAATCTTCTATTCCCACACTCAAGCCTTGACCCATCAGAGACTTTGTCCAAGAGACTGTGATCAAGCATGAACTGCCTCTTAACTTGCACTGATACACACAAGTGACCACATTTTGAGATCCTCTTGTGGTGGTAATACTTGATGAAGAGGATGATGAATCCGCAACCTGAACCCCATTTTCTCCAAAACAAGAAGGAAACTCTTTCATTGCGAATTATCTGAACTGGTATCAAAAAACCTGATCTTTATCAGTTCATGAGCTGAGAAAAGGTGGCTTGGACAGAACAAGGATCATATAAACACAAGGAACTTCTCAACTTGGCCTCTCTGCTGAGTTTCGTCTGCTGTGCACTTGCTATACTTAGAATAAACGGTTGAGAACGTTTGATATGAAAATGAATTGATTGAACTAAATGGTTCAATCAGAAGATGACCTATAGACGATTAGCTCAATAGAGAAACTGAATCCAAAACTTCTAGCTTAGAGCACACAAGGAACCATGGCTAACAAGCTAAGTAAGATTCTTCAAGAACAGCTTAAAAAACTGTCCATTTTTTCATCTGGGTATCTATTTCATCAGGATGGGATACCAGAAAAAGTGAGATTTGCTTTACTTTAGCTGTCAATTCTGTTTTGAGACAAGTAAAGTAAAGAACTGAATGTGCTGATTTGAAATATGCAGGGAGGATAAAGGAAAGGTAGGTAAAAAAAAAAAAAAAGTTGCTTTTAGCACATGGGGTAGCAATTAGGAAAGTGAAGAAGAATGAATAAAGCCTTTTGAGAGATTAGAAACTAGAAAAAGTTTGATCTAATCTTAACATGAAGAAGCATGGCAATTGGGTATATGTTATAATCAGAGTCACCTCTTTCAAATCTTAATTTCTCTCTCTTTCTCTCTGAAATGATGTTAAGCAATTTTGGAATACTATTATCATTATGTCCAGGCTGAGAGAAGCAGACAATATTGAATATTGGTAAAATTGTCTGAAAATAATTAATTGCCATAAAATGATTAAAACAATTAGAGGTAAACGTAATATTTAAGAATAATGTATACTTGATGGCTTGATCTTGATGCATCACTTCATATAATGTGCTAATACAAATTATACAAATCTAGAATGGTCAACAATTATTTTGATCAAGGATTTTAAACCTCATACTGGGATAAAATTATAATTTTCTTTTTTATTCTCTAGAAAAAAAAGAGCAGGAGTTGATATACAGTATATGCATAACAGTAATAATGATTCATGTATCACTATTATTCACCACATTTTACCACTTATTTTATTTTTATATTTCTTTTTTTTATTATCACATCACTTTTTAATTACTTTTTTTATCTCTGTTTTCTTTTTCTTTTTTATTCTATCTTTTTCTTCCTAAACACCTTTACTTTGAGGGAGTGATTAATTAAGTGGGGTCACAGCTTCCCTTCTGAATAATTAATTAATTAATTAATTGAGAATGAGAGCATGTCCACAGTCCACGGCTCATGCCTCATGATTCATGATACATAGCTTTATTCAATTCCAACTTATTTTTATTTGGCTGATTCTGCCCAATTTACATATTCTCACCTCTAAAATGCTTTTATTTTTTTTCCGAGTATCTTTCCACTTTATTATCGACGTAAAAGACTAATTCAATATTCATTTTATTATTAACATAAAAAATTAATTCTTCGAGTGTCTTTGAACACTTGTTTATTTAAATTTAAAAAATAAATTAACATAAATTTTTTTTTTTTTCTATTCATCGGGACTTGAATAGTATTAACTTCAATTTAAAGCTTGAGTTGCACAAATTTGGAGATCTAGCTTCAGTCAAGAAATTAATTTTCTATCACACCACCACAATATAAAATAGTTAAGGATACGATATTTTAATATATTTTAAAATTATATTTTATGTTACTTTTTTAGTATGTTGATGGAATATTAAACAATTTCGAAATGATGCAAAATTTTATAGACATGATCTTACGGTGGATTTTGTGAAAAAAATATTTGACAAATAGTTATTGACCGGTGTAAGAGTTAATGTAAGTTACACCGGTGTCATTTGATCCATCTCCTATAAAAAGAAATTCAAAATTGACTATAGAAATTTATTAAAAAAGTTAACTTTTGAATTTTATATAAAAACAATTTCTAATGTTACTTTTATCTGTTTACTGGAGAAAAAAAATTATTTTTATTTATTTGTCTTCTTATATTTTTAAGATAAAATTAAGTGCATTATTAATTGGATAATAATTAATATTTTATTATTCACCCAATAAAATAAAAAAAAATAAAGAGTAATATAAAGAGTTTAAAAATTATTTTAATAAAAATAAGAATAATCTTTATATTTATTAATATGTGTATTTTATCCCAAAGTGAATAGTTAAATATAAACAAAGAAAATATATAATAAATTTTTTGCCAAACATATTTCTTGACAAATTCATCCAAGCCTGCCTAGCTACTAGTTTAATCTAAGACAAATTCATCCAAGTATTTCAACACTCTTATGCTTTTTACCCTATAATTTAAACAAGTCATTCTTTTCTTGTTTTGTTTGGTCATACGACTATGCTTGCTTTATAAAAGGAACATTGTGATTATCTCATATGATGTATAATTAGGCTAATTTAATTTATATTTTTATTTTGTTGTTTTGATAAATAATTATAAAATTTTCATATTATTTTTATTCTACTTTTTATTCTTTTTAGTTTAGTCACATGTATTCTATTCGAGTCGAGAACATTTACATCATGGTAAGATTAGCTCTCCCAATTTCAATAGTTTTTTTTTAAAAAAAAAATTATAAGGATTCAAATTTGAGACCTTTTACTTAAGCGGAATAAGTATATATATACCATTTAAACCAACTACTTATTTGTCTATTTCCTATTTTACAAAATTGCATAGAAAATACTAAAAATATCCCAACAAACAAATTTCAAAAAACATAATAAAAAGTAAAATATAAACCAAACACGATCTAAGTATTTCGGTTATTAGGGCAAAATGTTAACTAAATTAAATAGACTAATAATCCAACCAATGCAGTTGGGTTTTATAAAATGGGGTCATCAAGACAGCAAGAGACTATTTCTCAAAGTGTTGGAATTGATGTTGTGGTGGCCAATTGGCAAATTACCAAAATGTAGCCTCTTTAATTTGGGCTGCTTCTATTGCTATAGCTACTTTATTTGGGATTTAAGTTTGAGTAATGTGTTTAGATAAGATTATTTTTTAACGTAAGTTGAACAGTTATATTTTTATATTTAAAAAGTTTTTTATTATTTTTTAATAAAAAAATTATTTTTCAATTAAAAATTGAACATTATTTTAAAAATTTTTAAAATTATTTTTCAATTAAAATTATCGTAAATATTATTTTTTACAATAAATTATATTCAAACAAAAATATAAGTACATATAAGGTTAATATCATTAAAAAAATATAAATATATATTATTTCGTTTATTGAGATACAAAACATTATATTTTTCAGTGTATTTTTATTACATTTAATTTTTTAAACAGTGCTTAAAAAAGGCTACTACTACTAGATATTTTTATTTGCTAATTAAAAAGATCATGTTGAAGAATTAATTAATTTGATGAGATAATGAATGAGCAGCTTGGTTGAAGAAAAGAAAGGGATTAGGTGGGCCCACCATGAAGGGACAAATAAATTAGAGACAGCCCAACTACTCATGGGAAGTGGCACTATTTGACTGTTGAAAGCTGGAAGAAAGGTTACGTTTGCTGGCACAATAATTATCCAAACTGCTCTCTTCTGTTTCATACTTTTCATTATTTTTAATGAATCAAAAACAATTTGGCCCATTTTATGACTTTACACACATAATTTAAAGTTTTTTTTTTTAAACTTAACATGTAATTAGTACATTCTTTATTTAAGGTTAAATAACCCTTGCAAGGCATGGCATGTGTTTCTCCTCCCTTTGCCCCCTTTTCTCTATTTGAGTCTTCATAGATGGGTGTATAACCACAAAATAGGAATGAGTCATCACTCACGACTCATCATGTAATATAAGAAAAAGAAATTCTTTTTTGTACTCCAAGTTATATTTCATGTCATATGTTATTTTCACGTGCATTTAATTTCCTTTCAATTTTTTTGTTTATTATTATTTTATTGTTGTCCTTTCTATTTTTTTCTTTCTTTTTTGGCCTCAAGTTATCTTACTTGACACATGTCATTATAAAAATGATTCAATTTCTTTCTTAATTTTTTGCTTACTTTGAGATGAAAAAAAATTTAAAATTAAAATTTAAAATTTTAATAATAAAATTAATTATATTATTAAACTAATTTAAAATTTTAATAATAAAATTATATTATATTATTAAACTCTTTTTCTCTAACTTCTTTTTTTCCTCTCCACTTTCCTTCATTTCACGTTTCATTCATTATCCTTTTTTATTTCTTTTTCTCTATTTTTTATTCGTTCATTTCTCTATTTTTACAATGCATCTTTCTTTTCTATTTTTTTTTACTTTGATTTTTGTTATTTGTTAAATTATATTTTTTTTTTGTATAACCACGGGTTTCTTTACCCTTAGAATGAGACTAATCATGTTCGCGATGCGTGGCTGACGCTGACCCTCGAGAATTTGGCATAGTTGAAATTCAAACACGAAACCTCTCGCTGTGAATCGTCCCTCCTATGAACTTAGCGGGGCCTTACACCGCTAAGCCAACCCTTGGAATTAATTTGTTAAATTATTTATGAATAAGATAACATATATTTTTTAATACATTAACAGGTTTTTTATGAATAAGATATCATATATCATATACTATAAGAAAAGAAACCCTTTCTTGGACTCCAAGTTACATTTCATGCCATGTGTCATTCTCACTTGCATCCAATTTTCCGCCAATGTTTTTGTTTATTTTTATTTTATTGTTGTCCCCTCTATTTTTTTCTTTCTTTTTTGGCCTCAAGTTATCTTACTTGACACATGTCATTATAAGAATGATTCAATTTCCTTCTCAATTTTTTGCTTACTTTGAGATGAAAAAAAAATTAAAATTAAAATTTAAAATTTTAATAATAAAATTAATTATATTATTAAACTAATTTAAAATTTTAATAATAAAATTATATTATATTATTAAACTATTTTTCTCTAACTTCTTTTTTTCCTCTCCACTTTCCTTCATTTCACCTTTCATTCATTATCTTTTTTTATTTCTTTTTCTCTATTTTTTATTCGTTCCTTTATCTATTTTTACTATGCATCTTTCTTTTCTATTTTTTTTTACTTTGATTTTGTTATTTGTTAAATTATATATTTTTTTGTATAACCACGGGTTTCTTTACCCTTAGAATGAGACTAATCATGTTCGCGCTGCATGGCTGACACTGACCCTCGAGAATTTGGCATAGTTGAAATTCAAACACGGGACCTCTCGCTGTGAATCGTCCCTCCTATGAACTTAGCGGGGCCTTACACCGCTAAGTCAACCCATGGGATTAATTTGTTAAATTATTTATGAATAAGATAACATATACTTTTTAATACATCAACAGGTCTTTTATGAATAAGATGTCATATATCATATACTATAAGAAAAGAAACCCCTTCTTGGACTCCAAGTTACATTTCATGCCATGTGTCATTCTCACTTGCATCCAATTTCCCACCAATGTTTTTGTTTATTTTTATTTTATTGTTGTCCCCTCTATTTTTTTCTTTCTTTTTTGGCCCCAAGTTATCTTACTTGACACATGTCATTATAAGAATGATTCAATTCGCTTCTCAATTTTTTGCTTACTTTGAGATGAAAAAAAAATTAAAATTAAAATTTAAAAGTTTAATAATAAAATTAATTATATTATTAAACTAATTTAAAATTTTAATAATAAAATTAAATTATATTATTAAACTATTTTTCTCTAACTTCTTTTTTTTCTTTCCACTTCCCTTCATTTCACGTTTCATTCATTATCCTTTTTTATTTCTTTTTCTCTATTTTTACTATGCATCTTTCTTTTCTGTTTTTTTTTTACTTTGATTTTTGTTATTTGTTAAATTATATATTTTTTCGTATAACCACGGGTTTCTTTACCCTTAGAATGAGAGTAATCATGTTCGCGCTGCGTGGCTGACGCTGACCCTCGAGAATTTGACATAGTTGAGATTCAAACACGGGACCTCTCGCTGTGAATCGTCCCTCCTATGAACTTAGCAAGGCCTTACACCGCTAAGCCAACCCTTGGGATTAATTTGTTAAATTATTTATGAATAAGATAACTTATACTTTTTAATACATTAACAGATTTTTTATGAATAAGATATCATATATCATATAATATAAGAAAAGATACCCCTTTCTTGGACTCCAAGTTACATTTCATGCCATGTGTCATTCTCACATGCATCCAATTTCCCTCCAATTTTTTTGTTTATTATTATTTTATTGTTGTCCCCTCTATTTTTTTCTTTCTTTTTTGGCCTCAAGTTATCTTACTTGACACATGCCATTATAAGAATGATTCAATTCGCTTCTCAATTTTTTGCTTACTTTGAGATGAAAAAAAAATTAAAATTAAAATTTAAAATTTTAATAATAAAATTAATTATATTATTAAACTAATTTAAAATTTTAATAATAAAATTAAATTATATTATTAAACTCTTTTTCTCTAACTTCTTTTTTTCCTCTTCACTTCCCTTCATTTCATGTTTCATTATTATCCTTTTTTATTTCTTTTTATCTATTTTTTATTCGTTCCTTTCTCTATTTTTACTATGCATCTTTCTTTTCTATTTTTTTTACTTTGATTTTTGTTATTTGTTAAATTATATATTTTTTTGTATAACCACGGGTTTCTTTACCCTTAGAATGAGACTAATCATGTTCGCGCTGCGTGGCTCACGCTGACCCTCGAGAATTTGGCATAGTTGAGATTCAAACACGGGACCTCTCGCTGTGAATCGTCCCTCCTATGAACTTAGCGGGGTCTTACACCGCTAAGCCAACCCTTGGGATTAATTTGTTAAATTATTTATGAATAAAATAACATATACTTTTTAATACATTAACAGATTTTTTATGAATAAGATATCATATATCATATAATATAAGAAAAGAAACCTCTTCTTGGACTCCAAGTTACATTTCATGCCATGTGTCATTCTCACATGCATCCAATTTCCCTCCAATTTTTTGTTTATTATTATTTTATTGTTGTCCCCTCTATTTTTTTCTTTCTTTTTTTGGCCCCAAGTTATCTTACTTGACACATGTCATTATAAGAATGATTCAATTTCCTTCTCAATTTTTTGCTTTCTTTGAGATGAAAAAAAAATTAAAATTAAAATTTAAAATTTTAATAATAAAATTAATTATATTATTAAACTAATTTAAAATTTTAATAATAAAATTAAATTATATTATTAAACTCTTTTTCTCTAACTTCTTTTTTTTCCTCTCCACTTCCCTTCATTTCACGTTTCATTCATTATCCTTTTTTATTTCTTTTTCTCTATTTTTTATTCGTTCCTTTCTCTATTTTTACTATGCATCTTTCTTTTCTATTTTTTTTTACTTTGATTTTTGTTATTTGTTAAATTATATATTTTTTTGTATAACCACGGGTTTCTTTACCCTTAGAATGAGACTAATCATGTTCGCGTTGCGTGGCTGACGCTGACCCTCGAGAATTTGGCATAGTTGAGATTCAAACAAGGGACCTCTCGCTGTGAATCGTCCCTCCTATGAACTTAGCGGGGCCTTACACCGCTAAGTGAACCCTTAGAATTAATTTGTTAAATTATTTATGAATAAGATAACATATACTTTTTAATACATTAACAGGTTTTGTTAAGAATGAACTTATCATTTGTCTATTTTATAATTTTTAAAGCATGTTATATGTGATTCACAAATATAGGATCAAACTTCAATTAAATCTATGTACTTAATATCACAATTTTTTTTCTTATATGTTAATTATGTTAGTTTTCATAAAGTTAGTATATAAGTCAGTATATAAATTTGTTACTTGCATTTATTTTACTTTTTGCAAGTGTGTTATCATGATTTAATAATATTGAAAGTCTAATTTATTGTGCAACAGGAGTCTCATAATAAAATGTGGAGGTCTTTTTCATATTTAATGGTTTTGTGCAATAGTTGAGGTGTAAAGAATATTTCACTGAAGAAATTGTGTCGATAAAAAGTAATTCTTCACAGGAAAGATTGTGTCGATAAAAAGTTATAGATTAAGGTATAATTAAGGTGAATATTTTAAATGTAATGTTTTTTAAGCTCAATTATATCTTTTATTTTAATTATTATATTGTAAAATAATTTATTAAATATTTTAATTATTTTAATTGTGCTATTATATATTTATTACAAGACATTAACACACACTCACAAACGCGTAATCAAAGACTCGTGCAAACGCACGGGTCACGTGCTTGTGTGATAATAAAAATCGAATTCGTAAGTATTTAACTAGTTTGATTTTAATTTGACAAAAAATCTTTATTTTGACTGAATTTTTGACAAGTTAAAATTTTATCTAGTTTTGCTTTTGGCAGGACAAGGTCGGGTTCGAAAATCTGATTATCTGCCAATGCCACGCAATTATAATTTAATATATTTATACCTAAATACATTATTATATACATATTATACTATTAGTAGTAGTAATATTAATAATAATTCTATTAAAATTTAATTTATTTTAAATAGTTTTTATTTGTAATGTAAATTAAAGTAATTAATTTATTTTTCTTAAATATTTAATATTTAATTTGTGTAAAAGTGTATTAACAAATGATTTTTAAAGAAAAAAAGCACGAGTAGGTTCTTCATGAATTTTTCAATTACAATGAGAAAGAGATTAAGTTTGAATTTGTTGTCATTGACTTGTTTATCCTCAAAACCGAACCTGCTATACTCTTAGTATGGGCTAGGGTTGGGAGGGCAAAACCTGTCCATGTCCTGCCCTGTTATCATCCTTATTAACTTATAATAACATGCAAACAGACATCATTAATTACTCACGTCACACGTTTTTTTTTCTGTTTACACCATATTATAAACGGGTTCTAAAATATGATGATTAAAAAAGTTTGCCCGAATTCTGAAATCTACTTACTACCTACATCAATTCTATTTAGATCAATTTTGGTGAAAATTAAAAAAGTTGAATGAGGCAAAGAGTGTCCCACGGGCAGTATTAATTTGCATCCAGATAAAAGAATTGACTTGGCACACGACTGCATCAATAATCAAAAATCTGATTCATTCCTAATGCAACACTGCTCCCTTTAATTAGTGTGATTCACAAGCTTGAAGCTACAATAATCACAGATAATAAACAGAGCATGCGACAGAGTCATCAATGACTTTTTATTTGAATTTGAAAAAAAAAAAAAAGGGGTGTCACAAACAGAAATTGTCAAGTGCAACAAGAAGAATCACTCGATACAATATTTATCTGATGTGGCATTCTTAGTTGACAAAGATATGGTTTTAACACCTCATTAATTGTTTTTAATTTATTTTAATGTTTCTATTGTGTGCCTGAAATATTATCTCACTACTTTGGTTTAATTTAATTAATTTTTTTTACTGTCACAGGTGAATTAATTAAGATGACCATTAAAAAAACGGATGCAGATGTAACCAAAGAGCCAAACTACTGTTATGCTAGGAAAAAAAAAAATTCTAGACCCAAAATTGCACAATTGAAATTGAAGCTAAAAGACCCAAATTAAAGTGATAAATATTAAGCCTTTCATAAATTCTATATCAACTGTTACTAGTGATCCATATTTGATCTTGATTACTACTAATTAGCCTCTTTTTGAATCATGTTATTCACTAAATGATCCATATGTGGATCTAGCTTAAAACTAAAGATTATATTCCGATTATATTGCTGTTTAAGACAAAAGTAAGAAATAGCTAAATAAGTAAAGAAATCTAGTTACAGAACGAATGAACAAATAGAGAGTGGAGTGGAATGATTAAAGGAGATGAAATAATGGTAGTAATAATTACTCTATGAGACAAAACATTGCTTGAAAATTCAGGTTAATTTATCCATTCTGTAGTGTCAGTGTATCAAAGTGTCAGAGAAAAAGGTTTAGACTTTAAAGCAAGCAAACACAGGGGAACTAATTTGATGAAATTTTGTCTTGCTGTCCCCCACGTTTCTAGCTCCATTTTAGGGTCTATTTAGTTTAGATTTAGAAGTGAAAAATATATATATTGAAGTAAAAATTAATAGTTAAGATTATTGATTCATAAAAATTTAAGATGATCTAAATATTTTTAGCTTTAGTCAAAAGTGATTTTAACCGAATCAAAATCATAAACAAACAGACATTTAGTTGTTAGTTCATCATCACAGAAAGCTCGTAAGAGAGTGCAGCGAACAATTTTGATCTGGGCAACAACTTGACAAGATGATCTTGTGATAGAGAGGATGTGTTCATTGGACTCTCTCTGCAATTTTACAATTGTGTCTCATTTTTTATTATATATAAATAAGAGGTTAAAATATATGTTTAGTCTTTGATATTTTATCAAGACTTTAGTATGATTATTTATCTTAATTATTTTTGGTCAATTTTATCTTCGATATTTATTTAAGTTCTAATTTATTCCTTTATCTCTATTTTTGTAAATTTAGTCCTTTATGCTTATTTATAAGTTTTAGTTTAATTCTCTTTTATTAAGTTATACAAGATAAAATTAAAACTTTGGACAAACAAAAAAATTGAGACCATATATTAACATGATAGTGAGAAGAAAAAACATAAAGGACTAAATTAACATATCACATAAACATCAAAGATAAAATTAATAATAAAAAAAGCATTAAGATTTTCACAAAACATAAAATCAATCATATGTTTTAACCTAAGTAAATATTCAACAAGTTATATTTTAAAAAAATATCCGATAGAAGAGATAATATCACTTTTTAATTGTCATTTTCTAGTTAAAAAAGATACAAAATGAGATGCTATCAAAAACTTGACAATATTAATCACTGTACAGCCCTCTCTATTCCATAATATAAGTTTTTACCATAAAAATTGAATTGAATGTTTCATTTTGAGACCTTTGATCATAAAGTTCTGCCAACTTTAGCTAGTCCCCCATGTGATGGAAAGTTCCAAATCATCAAAGGCACTTCATTCTCAACAATAGTTATAGGGTCATTCTAACTCAAACATCAAACATGCATGTCATGTGCATTTTTTGTTTTTCCTCCTCCAATTGGTCTCAAATTGACTATAATTTCTAATGTACTTGTTTTGAGTTACACTGAGTCTTTTTCTTTGTTGCATTATCTGCCCACCACATGTGAGTAAAATTGGAAACTAGCTTTTGGATGAAGGTGAAATCAAATCTATGGGATTTTTTGTAAGATCCTCCTAGCAATTATGGAGAAACTTATCTTCTATTTATTTGAAATCGTTAAATATAAATATATTATTAAGACACCAGTCACGTTTAGCCATTTAAAAATTAAACACTCATTATAAGACGAGGACTTATAACTTACTACTCCCCTATTCATTATACTAACCTATTAAATAATATAATTTAGGTATATTTATTTAATACTCTTGTTTTATACTTCCTCCGTCTTAAATGTAAGACCCTTTAGAGAATTTTTGCTTGTCCCATTTTATAGGACTCTTTGAAATTTTTTGTGCACGTTTAATTTTTTTTACCATTATACCCTTGCTACTCAACAAATTTTGATGAATCCAAAACATTAATTAAGAGAGAGAGGTGATAGAAACCGATTGAAAGGATAAATTTAGAAATTAATGTTTTTTGTTAGACAAATTTAATGCATTTAATTAAATTAACCACTTTTCTTATTTTTCCGCAATATTGATCTAGGGAATCTTACATTTTGGGAGGGAGGGGGTATTATAAAGTCTTATTTGAACAATTATATTTATTAAGAAAACATATAATAAAATTAATTAATATATTAATTTTTAAAAATGTGTATAATTTTCCTAACTTGCATTTTTTCTCTTTTATTATTACAATAATTATCTTCAAGTATCTCTTTTATAAAATCCTATTAATTATAATGGACAAATATGAAGGAAAAAAAATTAATTATCTGCACTTTCTTCCATTCCTCTTTATTTACTTTCTTTCTTTAAAATTCCTAAAGTTGCTGTGAAAAGCCTATTAACAATTTAAAGAAATTACTTGTGGGGATAATGTCAGGAGGAAGATTATATGGGTAAGTTGGCATCAAATTTGTAAACTAAAATGCTTGGGTTTGAGGGGCTACTAATTTAGGTTTTGTTTGATCCGGTTTATTTTTGGCTTATAAACAGTTTTTGAGTAAAAGCTGAAAATAAGAGTTTTAAAAAAACTAAAAGCTGTTTGATAGTTTTATTATTTTGTACTTCATAAGCTACTTAGGAATAAAAAGTTATTTATTTGATAAAATTATTTTGTTTCAAATTTTTTAAGTTGCTTATCATTAATAGTCATATTTCTTTGATATAAAAAAATAAATTAACAATATTTTTTTTAAAAAAAAGTTGCAATAAAAAATAATTATTTGATAAAACTCAATATTTTTATTTTTTTGAAAAAACTAAACACAATATAAATTTATCAAAATAATAATTTAACATTAAATTTTTTAAAATATGTAAAATTTTAAATAAAAATAAATTTATAAATATTAAAGTGAAATGAATAATTTATAAACGAGAAGAAGACTTTTTGAAAGTTTTAGTGAATGACTATTTTTACAAAGAGAGAAGAAAAAGACATTCAACATTTAAGTGTTAATTAGAATATTAAGGTATTAATTACGATGGGCCCACAAAAAAAAAGCTCACATTTCTAGTTTTTGGCTTAAAAGACAGCTTTTTGCATGTTGTACTCAAATAAAAAAGCCAAGCTTAAATTTAAGAGATTTACCACAAATCCTGTTTAACTCAGCTTTTACTTATAAGAGGAAAAGAAACTAAAAAAACTGAACAAACACTACCTTAAAACTTTTAAATTAAGCTTTACTTGAAAAGCGGAAATGGAGATTATTACATGGGAATAAATTATTGCAATCTAAATATGGGAATGAAGAAATAAATTTGTCTTTATCTCCACTTAATTTGAGTAGAAAATGTCCAAATGGATCTGAATTCTCTCCAGTGCTGGACGGTTCAGCAACGAGAAAAACACTAAATTGCATGTGATATAGTTATTTTGTGATACACCAAAAAAAATTATTAACTAATACTAAAAATAATTAAACTACATACAGTTTAATTCTTTTTTTTTCAACTGTAAGACCACCCAACACTTAAGAGGATTCATATTATGCCCAAATTGGTGGAAAGGTTTAATCAAGGCTTGTCATAATATAAAAGGGAACAATAGAATTTAGAGTGATAAGTTGATAGGAAGTTTATTTGGTGCTTTTGTTATAGATGACTTGGTATGAATATTTCTTTACCATTTACCCAATTCTTGTAAGTTCCATCTCTTACCGCATATATGGGACTGTCATGGATAAGAAAAATAAGGAAATTTGGAGAAGTATTTAATTTGTGGCTATTTGATGTATTTAGAAGTGGCGAAATGATGTTGTGTTCAACAAATAAATTGAGGAATGGGAAGAGGTGGATAAAAATAATAATTTTGTCCTTTTTGAAAAACATGATATGGAACATTTCTGGATTGGTTTTAAAAAACAAAAGTAGGATCATATTCTTCCATTGGGAATAGGTTAGGTGAGGTTGAAAGTTAAATAAGTTTCATTTATCATATAAAATTGAAGTTTAAGTTTAGGTTTATGGACTAATATAGACTATTTTTTTAGGTTTGGTCTGATTTTTTTAGAAGGCTGATATGACCTATTAGTTTATTTAATAACATATTTAACATTAAGGCTTTTAAATGATACTGACAATTCAAGTTTAACGGACAAATAAACCAACAGGTTAGTGGGCCGAAAAATCTATTATTAATGAAATAAAAAACCTATGATAAAAATTTATATTTAAATACTATGTTTATTCAAAAGATATATATAAATGATTTGTATACTGTGACGAGTCATAACTTTAAAAAATTAAGATTTAGAAGTTAAATAGTATTTAAATTAAAAATACTAGAATAAGAAAGAATAAATACTAATAAGGATTAGATATTCAGAAATCTAAAACAAGTTTCAATTCATATTTTTTACCGTGTTTTAATTAGTAATTTATTCTAATAGTATAATTATAATTATATTATTATAGGATAAATACTAACTTATATTGTACATTATACATTATATATATATATATATATGTGTATTATATTTTTTTTTTTTGACTATTTATGTATATTATATCTTTATAAATAAATAAATAAATATAATGCATAAAATAATATAATTATTTAATTGAGCCATCTCAATAGGTCTAAAAAGTTCTTTTAAAAGTTAAACTCAACCTCTTTTTTTGAATAGGTCATTTTAAAAGTCTAAACTTAATTTTTTTTTATTAAACAAATTAAGCCAGACCTTAAATAAGCCAGACCATAGCCTTTCCATAAGTCTCAACGAGCAGCTTCACTCATTTTCATCCCTAATCCCGAGAGGATGTAATCTGAAATTTTTTAGATCAGTTATTCTGGAACATTATTAAGCCAATTTTTATAAATTTTAAACCTAATTATTTTTTGAATTTTAAATTTCCGGAAGACATAATCCGAATCCCGGAAAACACAGATGGTATATATGTAATTTTGGTGACCAAAAATTATAAAATACCACGGGCCATGGAGGGATAATGGATCATGGACTATTTTTTTGGACGAATGATATTGGGCATTTTTTTTTGGAAAGAGGATATTGGACTATTTGAATTGGGTTAGAATGTATATAGCTGATGCCAACGGACGCTAGGATTACCACCATCCCAGTTGGGAATGAAACCATCCATTTTCAGACATTAGTATCCGAAGTGGTGTTTCTGGATTGTGTCATCTGTAAAAATATGAAAAAAATAACTCTTATTTTACGGATATCTGAAAAAAGGGTGATCTCTTTCCAAATTAAGATAGTGTCAATTCCAACATCCGGTGCCAACCTGTTGTTCTTGGATGAGCTTTTCAACTTCAAGGCCTTTTCTATTATGGTTAAATAAATAAATAATGGATATAGTTAGACCCAACAAACTGAGATCAATTTTCTATCTGCACCACGTTTTTTTTTTCAACATGCACTTTTTTATTGAGGGCTCCGAAAAAATGTTGTTTACCATGGTAATTTTTTTAATTTATCTTATTTGAAAATTTATGAAAAATGTTCATACTTTGCATTTGAACTATTAAAAAAAAGGACTAGCTTTCCGATAACATGTTAGACTTAAACCACTTAAAGAAAGCCCAACCAAACATGTTAGTTTATTAGGTGAGAAAGAATTTATTGCTTAAGTATTATGTTGAATTTTTAATTTTACTTAATGTTAAACTCCTAATTTTAAGATTAATGTTCACAATGACTTTACTCTATCTATAATATGCGGTATTAAGTATTAACCTGCATCCAGTTTATAGGTAACTCTTTGTGTGGTTAAACTTCTCAATGGAGGTACTAATTGTAAGGACTTAAGCACGTACGGAAAGCCCAACCTAAAAATCTAGTGTATTAAGTAAGAGAGTCTCATAATTTAAATACCATATTGAGTTTTAAATACGGCTGAACGTGAGACCCTTAACATGACAAGTAATTCTTTAATGAGTGAAGAGTCACATTAATCCTTGACTTTTTGAGATTTATTCATAGGCAAATAATATTTAGTGTCCTAAGGACACTATTTAAGAACCTAAATGTAGTAAAAAAGTATTGGAATGTGTAGTTTTTTGTATTCCCGAGAGATGGAACAATGTGCTCTTATAATTATTTTTCTACTTCTAGTAACCTTAACTAGTGCCCTAAGGGCACTGTATATCAAGACCCTTGTTCATATTAGTCCTTAACATTTTAAATGGGGCATTTGAGTCCCCAACTTTTTTATTTGTGATTCATTTTGGTCCTTGACATTAGTTTAGTGTTAACATCGTTCAACGTGGCACGCTAAGTGACACGTTGAACACCCAAAATTTCGTTGTTTTATTGCTAAGATGATATATAATCTAAAACATTGTCTTTTTGTTTTGTCCGTAATACATTTACAAAGTATTTTTCTTTCCGAAATCTTAGGAATTAAAGTTTGTTCTTCCATACTGTACGATGTCGTTGTCCATTAAAAAAAAGTTTTTTTTAACCTACAAAGTGAGAAGACACCGTTTGATTGTCCAACCTGATATTTAACCTGTGATATATGTTGGACTTCCGTTAATGGTTTCAACATTTAACTAACCCTAGAGACCAAAATGAATTAATGATCAAAATGTCAAAGACTCAAATGTACTATAACAAATGTTAAGGACTTATGTGAACTTTCACAAAAAAAATCAAGGACTAAATGATGTATTTTTTTCATTCTTTAATTTATACTCCATCCATTACGAAATATTAGTCACGTTTGGAGATTTCACATAGATTAAGAAGAACAATTAATTTCTATAAAATATAACAAAAAGTGCATAGCTAGACTAAATGAATCATTGATTTTGAGGTTTACTCAATAGTTATTAGCTATAAAAATAATAAAAATAGGAATAGTTAATAAATATAGCATTGATAATATAAAAGTGATAAATATTTTGACACTATTTTTATTTATTTTTTACTAAAATGACTAATATTTCAAAACGAATGAAATATATGCAAGAATGTCAATTTTTTTTATACTATTTTTTTTCGGTAATTTATTATGTAATATTAACATCTCCGTATGTATTTTATGGAATAAATCAAATTTATTCAACTTGTATACCATTATCTTCTTTCAGATACAACGGGTAAAATGCCCCATTCTTAATTCCTTTGTAGTTAGAGTCAAGTTGATCAAAAGGGACACCTCAGTTGTTATTTATTAAAATATTTTTTAAAAAATGAGTAAATGATTAATAAGGCAACATGGAAAATGTGTTAGATGATACTCTCCTATCAAATTGTTGGTCATACAGCGCTATTCATATATTGAAATTAAACCAAGTCATAAAAAAAAAAAAAAAAAAAAAAAAAAAAACAAGTCAAGAAACCTACCAATATATAACATCACAACTCACAACCACATTACGTATTTTCACATATATTATCCCTTGAATTATTCCCACCGTTTCCAAAGATAGAATTAATAATCTATTTTAAAAAGGTCATATAATTTCATAAAATCTTATAAGATGGACAAAATAAGGTATTTCATCCTAAGTTAAGTTTCATATATTTTCTTCAAACTAATTAATTAAGGAAAAATAATGACAGGGAAGAAAAGTCAGGGAGGGAAAAGAAAAATCCTTCTTTCAAATTAAAAATTAAGGTTGACATATGGATTGTTGCACTTTCCATTTAGAAAACTGTAAATGACAATTTAGGACTGTTTATTTTATTATTATTATTATTTTTTATTTACTAATTAATTTACGGATTAATGATGATTCATGTCATTAATTAACTTTAAAAAGACTAATAATTGAGAAATAACTGTTATTCATATTTTATAATTACAACTAGTCGTACCAATTTTTTTTTAATTACAATCAGTTATGAGTTATAAAATAAAAATAATAATTGTGTGTGCATATTTTTCCTTTGAAAATGCTAATCTCTTTTTCATTTTTCTACCTAATTTTTTTTTTTTATATAGACAAATATACAGACGTGCACACTTCTACCTTGTTCTTTTGTTTATAGTCTTTTAGTTGTTGTATTTTTCTCTCAGAAGTAATTACTCTGTATATAGGGGATAAGGATGCATGGAAACATCATTATTTAGTGTGGAGTTTGTGGCTTTGAACGCTTGCAATGGGATTTTGAAGAATTTTGTTTGGTGTAATTTGCATTTTAATTTTTCATTTTTTAAAATCTATAAAAAAATTAAAAATAAGTGAAAACAAATATGTTTCTAATTATTTATAATTTTTCATATACAAATTTTTTAGAATAAAACTAAAAAATACAAAAAAAAAATTAAAAAGCTTAATTACATTTTTGGTACCCTAATTTTATCAATTATGCGATTTTAGTCCCTTATCAACTTTCAACTGAGTGATTTTAGTCCCTCAATATTTTCAATTATGTGATTTAAGTCCCCAACTTTGTCGATTGTGTGATTTTGATTCCCTTAACTTTTTCAAATGGTGCGATTTTGCTCAATTAATCATCCTTCGTTAAAAAACTAATAGTTAACACAATCAAAAACCAATAAAATAAAATGTGTAAGAACACCGAAATTGTAAAATTAAAAAAGTTCCAAACCAAAATCGCACATGAAAACTCATTATATGAGTTTGACCTCGTTGGCTGTTAGTTTCTAAATAAAATATGGTCAAAAGAATCAAAATGAAGCAATTAAAAAAGTTTCGAAACCAAAATTACACAATTGATAAAGTTAAGAAACTAAAATTGCACAAATAAAAGTAGAGGAACTAAAATTGCACAATTAAAAAAGTTGAAGAACTAAAAATACAATTAAACTAAATTAAAATGCAAATAAAAAAGGACCCTTAATTTTTCTTGGGCAACAAAGTGATGTTTTTTCTTGTGTACAAAAAGATAATCCAGAAGTTTTTAGTTAGTGCTTGAAGAAAAGGCACACCAAATGCGTAGAAATCAAGATGTTACAAATTAGTAAACAAATATTAGCACCTCCCACAATAGAGAAATTAAAGTGTGAGGGAAAAAGACATAGCAACGTTTGTTTGGTCATGTTTTTCTTGCATGATTCATTATAAAATGAAAAGGGAATTTGGTATAATTAAATTACAAGAGAAGCATTACTATTCCTCTGTTTTTAATAAACTTTCTTTCAAGTTTCAACTACTATTATATTACTATCTATGATTCAAAAGTAGAAAGAACATTACCAAATGGGGTGGATTCACTACCTCCTCTGCCTTTTGAAGAAGCTCTGGGATCGAATTCATTCAAACCATAACAAACGTAAGCAATTTGGGATTCTTCATCTTTTTTTTTTTAATTCTTCTTTGTGATTCCCCATCCCTCTTTTGTTCTTCTTCTTTGGTGTTTGATCAATTGCATTGTGTTTCTCTTCTTCTTTTTATTTCAACTATTGTCATATTATGATTGCAGATCGCAACGACCGCACTAAAACACGTTGATTGCATCACACACAATTTAAAATCTTGAATAATTATATTAATATGATGATTAATGTTCACGAGTTTTTGGTTGTTGTGAAAAATAGGCAGAGGAATATACATTCTATACAAGGATGTGAAGTCATGTCCATGCGAAGATGTGCATGTTCTCTGGTCCATATTGGTGGAGTCAGGCCCCACTCCAGCTTCTTCTATTCCATCAAAATAAGAGATTATCTTGTGTCCTCAAAATTATATCTCCAATTATATCTCATTAATAGAATAAAATATTGACACGTCTTTAAAAAAAATTATTAAAAAATTAAAGATTAAAATTAAAAGAAATATTTTAATAACGTGACGATATTCTATTAGTTGGACATGGGACACTTGATTTGAATTTCAAAATGAGATTTCAAACTAATTTACTTTATTTCCACTCACAAGAAAATATTGATAATATTATGCTAGAAGTAGACGATCGAGTTCTAAATTGATCGTTGTTTTTTCTTTTTAATTTTTTCTTCATAGTATGCCATACTTGTAATGAACTTGGTAATGTATAACTACTGCGTGTCACATCATACTTTAACTATATGTGTGGGGGGTTTCATTTTTCATTGTGGACTCAGCTTATGCGAGAGAATTACTTAATGTTTCTGGCGATAAATATGCTAAGAAGAAAAAAAATAATTAGTAATACATTTATCATTTTGACCCTATTGATGTTGGATACCCCAGAGAAAAAATATTTTCATATAGGGTTAGTTAATTAGAGTAAAGAATTGTGATAAGATTACATTCTTATCGATTTAGCCTTTAATTAAACGTTTTAAATAATTACTTTATAATTGAAAAATTTTGTACTTAATCACCATGAAAGAAAAGTGATGGTTTTAAAAACAACTTAAAAATTCAAAAATAGTTAATGACAATCATTATAGTCATAAAATCAATTTAATTGAATTAATTATAATTTATTTCCATTCATTAGTTTTTTTATAGTCTTAAATTCTAAATTAAGTATTTAGTTAAATGTTTCATTTTTTTTTTAAAATGACTATTTTAGAATTTAATTACCATGACCAATGAGATAATAATGATTAATTTAATTACGATATATTTTCAGTTATCCGTTTTTTTTTCATAATTATAGCACTCAATTAAACATTTCAAATAATTGCTTTTGTAAGTGACAAATTTGTAGGTTAAAGACAACAATTAATGAAATCGTAGAAGATGCAAGCCACCTATTCTTTACATTTTTTTTTCTTATATCTTATTCCCTGTATCAGAGAGTGGAAGGGATTAACACATTCCATATTTAGAGTGATATCATTCTTTTTAATATATAAATTTATGATTCTTATATATAAAAAGATGGTGAGATTTCTAAAATTTGGTGGTCTCGAACCCACCCACCGTACTAAAGCTAGAGGGTATGACTTAGTTTTATTTTCTGTTTTTGCTCTTAGGCATATTGGGCCTTCTGTTTGTTGCTTTCGGTATTTATTTGTACAGTTGGGCCTGCATACATCGTTAGATTAGGCCCACATATCCTTTTTTTCTCTTTTTGTATATATGGGTATAACCCATTTTGTTTTCAGTTAATGAAATTAGGATGATGATTTCACATTTCTAAAATATCTTTCAACTTGTGGGTGAAAACATTCTACTCGTTGGGCTTATCTAGGTGTTTTCCTGCTTGCTACCATGCTTATATACTTTTTTTTATTGACGAAAGTGCGTCAACCGAAGTTCGAATCGAGGAATTTTGATTTGATTTTTCAGTATTGTGAATGGCATGCTCATATACTCTTATTTAAAGGTTTTTTTACAAATAAAAATAAATTTATCTTTGGAGTTTTGATCTGATTTTCCAGTATTGTGAATTTAATTGGCAAGAAATTAAATAATATTATTTTTTTGAATGAAACTTTTGATGTAGGTTCTATATTTAAGAATATCTAAAAAGGATCATGGGGTCTCGGTTATGTAGCTTAGTTGATAAGCACATAAAAATCATGCGTGTTTGAATATATGAGTTCAATTCCTGATTAATATATTTTCTTATATAAAAAAAGACCGTGAGAATAGTTTCGATGCTATGTAAAAGTTGGTGCTGCTAGGTTATCATTTTTTGGCTAGTGTAACTATCTTTTGAGTTGTATCAATTGTTGCTCTTAAGTTTTGTGTTGGCATGTAATCATAGTATCATCATTCCGTGTCGTTGAGAATATGTTGTGTATGTTAAAAAGTTGGACTCTAAGTAGTTGAATCTCAAGTTTTTAAACTTTGGTTTGGTTATTGAATGAACCATAACCATGAACAGCTCTAATGTCAAGAGCTTTTGATTTAGCTTTTGCTACTAATAAAAGTTAATTTAGAGGGTGTATGAATCTTTCAAGACTTGTTTAGTTTGTCATTTCATTGCTTTAATAATGTTTTTATGTATGTGTTTGGTTCAAAAGAAGTAGAGTAGATTAACAAAAGAGTAGTATTTTTATGTTTAGTTTAGAAGTAGAGATGAGAGATTATAATGGGAGATATTACTCTCACAATTCTAAGGTATAAAACATTTATGGTTACTCAATCTCCTAAAAAATGTGTTTTTCGATAATTCGAACTTGTGTCTTATCTTTACAGAGCATTAAAATGCTTACCACTTGTCCGTCATCTTATAAGACACAATAAATATATATATATATATATATATATATATATAATTTTACTTGTAGTTAATGTTTGGTATATAATTTTTTTTAAAAAAAAAGGGAAATAAGTGAAAACAATGATAAATTTGTATTTTTTTCCTTCGTAGAAAAGTAGTAAAAATGTAGCTATAAATATGAATGAAAACAAAAGATAAAAATATTGATAAATTGATTTATTAATCTACTTTGAGACTGAGAATCACAGTGAATAAATATGAAAATGTAAACATAAATATAATTGCGAAAGGTTTATTATTATTATTATTATTATTATTATTATTATTATTATTATTATTATTATACTTTAATTTTAATTCATCAGTGATTAAAAGTTGGAATAATTTTTTATTTTCTAGGTGTTTTTTCACTCTATTATCAAGATAAAAGGCTAATTTCTCCAATATAAATAAACTTATTTTTCTAACTAGTACTCTTTTCAAACTTTAAATTGTGATTCTCCCATTAAATCGTAGTATGCCTCTACCACATACAACACTCTTGTTATTGGTAAAATTGGTGTATGTAATTTAATTTTAAGGAATTTAATGTAATATAAAAGAAAGGAAATGTGTGAGACCAACCCAAATTTATATAAGAAATTGTTAAATGATTTAAAACAATAAGAATCTCAAATTAAGAAAAAAAGAAAATTAGTAAAGACAAATTAATGTTTTAATTTTTTGCCAAAATGTGCTATTCTAATCGAATTTTATAAGTCAAAGAAGTAAAAGGAAATGATTAGAATAATTCTATATATTAAATGAAAATACATTTTTGTTAGTTTGCAAATATAAAAAAAAATTATATCTTTCTTTGATAAATAAAAAATTAATAATAATAATTAATCCCTTCTAACAATAGCCATTTAATTTTAGATTTCAAGTTTTGTTTCAAAATAATTATCATTATCATTTTCAAATTTTAAAATGTAATTAATTTTTTTTTATTCTCATCTAATAAATACATATGATAATCATTTATCTCTTATCACCACCTACTAATCATAAATTAAGATAATTTTATCTATTTCTTATAAAGTTTTACTACAATCTATATAACTTTTTAATATTTGTACAAAAACCTTAAATGACCAAAATTTTAACATGTTAGAACATAACTTATTGTATTATTCATTGTTTGCTAGATAATGTACAAAACAAAAAGTACAATAAATTTTACTATAATATCATACAATATTTATAATATATATAAAATATTATCATATAATTTCATTTTTTTTTATATTCAATCAGGCACCACAACCCATTTTCATGTTATTTTTATTTCATATTTATTATAAAATTATATTAATATCTTAATAAATTTATATATATATATATATATATATATATATATATATATATATATATATTCATGTTAGTGTAAGAAAAGGAACCACGCAAAAAAAAATGCAAAGTTGAGAAAAGGTAACATGTAGAAATTGTACAAGGACAATTTATATTTTTTATAATTTTGTACAATGATACAAAAGCTTAACCCATAATTTTTTAAATATCAAAATTCCCTACTTTTTTGTTATCCTACATCTCAAATAAAAAATGTTTTTTCAAAAAATAAACAACTTTTAACCAACTTAATAAATAATTATTTTTTTATCCCACCTGCTTTTTACTTTTTTTTAATTAAAAGACTAAAATATTACTATTATTTTACTTAAATTGGCCAAAAATTAACCCACTTAAATTGACTAAAAATGATGACTCATCTCAAATTTTTTTTGATATACTATAACCATTTTTTAAACCAAACACTAAAATCCATTTATACTATACTGTTTTCGATATCAAACGCAATTAGCTTCAATTTCACTTATTTGTATATTCTTCTATGCTATAGAATATTTGATAGTTTAAATTATTTAATTACATAATAATATGATAGATGGATGAGATTTAAATATTAAGTATAAGTAAATAGAACAACTATAATTTATGAGTAAACAATTAGCACGACAAAGTCGCTACCAAACCATGTGAAATACTAAGCGGTCCTCACCTACTCTCATTCATTTTAGTGTTAATGCACAAAAATAGCGTCAAGAGCTTTTGCTACTAATGAAAGTTAATTTAGGTCTGGTTTAGTTTGTAATTTTATTGTTTTCGTTTATATTATTTTATATATTATATTCACCGTATCACTAAAATCTATAACACTGATAATTTAATTTAAAATGAAAATAAAAATAAAATACATAACAGCATAACAATAACATTGAAATAGAAGGAACCCCAACCCTAGATCTTACTACAACCACATTTTCAATCACATAAGCGATTTTAGCGACCGTGCTTTCACAGGCTTCCTCATTCTCTTCTTCCCACTATCATCTTCATTGTCATCATAGTCATCATCATCGCCATCGTCATCCACAAAATCAAATTCATCAACAGTCTCCACCTCCACCTCAAACAAACCAGCACTAACAACATTTTCACTGTTAATATTGTTATCCTCAGCATTATTTTCTGATTCAACTATTGCTGAACTGATATTGATATTATTATTCTTGTTCAGTTCTCCATTGCTGCTACTGCTCCTATCGCCTCTTCGCTTTCCCCACTGGGGACCAAACCCAGAGTAATAGTAGAAATCGTAGGGGCTAGAAGATGGCGGCGGCTGGCGGTGCTTTTTCACACAGGATTTCCCTCGGCGCACCATCGCATTTGTCACTTTCTTGTTATAACTGTCTAGATTAGAAGACTGGCACTCATCCTTAGCTTCCTTCTTACACAGCTCCTCCTCGCAGCACACAGTTTCCATGTCTTCCATTTTGGGTTTCTCCATCATCATCAACGGCACACTATCATTTCGTTCGATAATTAGGTAACATTATTGCGTAATGCATAAACAGAAATTAGAAAAATAAAACGATAAATAATGAATAATAAAACCCTAGCTAGTGCGTGAAAATGAGGGGAAATCGAGAGATATTTTACCTAATATCAACAGCTCCAATGGAATCGCTATTGCTGCCATTGTTACAGTTGGTGAAGCTGAGCTCGTTGCATTCGAACTGAAATAGTTAGGGATAAAGGATAGGGGTTAGGTGTTTAACCTAATTGGGAGAATTTGAAGGAATAAAAAGGAAAATGGAAGAAACCCTAAAGGGGAAAAAGAGAGATTGGAAGAAGACGAACCTGTATTGGGACAGAGTCGAAGGGGATCACATCCCATGGTGACTGGTTCAGCTGGCACACGTGGGTTTGAAGCAGTTCCGCCGCCGAAGCTGAACCTCTGCTTTGCGACAATGTCAACAGAACAGGGGAAACCTTCGCATTCTTCCGGATCCTCATGGCTGAACGAAAATAACAAACAACTTCGATTTCAGTCACCTAAACACCAACACAACAACATCGATTTCAGTCACTCACATTGCAAATTTTTGATAATTTCATCAATCAGAACAATCAAAAACATCACCAACAACCATAAATTCCAAACATTAAGATCGATTCAAAACCACAAGAACCGATAGAAAAGAAGATTCGAGAAATGAAAGAAACCTCAGCAGCGAGATACCGAAGAACTGCAGAGTACACTGGAGAAACAGCGCCGACACGTTCGGCGTATTTTCCAGCTTTGAGGAATGGAACGATTCTTCCGACGGGGAAGTGAAGAGCAGGTTTCTGAGACCTTGAAATGGATTTGGTGGCCTTAGGGTTGAACCACCGGTGGAACACATTATTCAATCGGCGAAGACAGAGAAAGGGTTTAAGAAGTGAGAAACACGTAGCACACAGACGAAAGTGTATGGGGAATGAATATATATAGTACCGGTCCTTCGCGCTGATTGGTCAGGAGGGTTACACGCGAATTGCCAGCGTGGCATCCCTACTAACATTTGCGGGAAACTGATTTTTCGTTTTTGTGCATTTTCGAACCATCCGAGCCACTGTGCTCTTTTTTTTTCTAAAAAAAAAAAATTGGTTTTTTATTACTATCATATTATTCCTTTATTTATTAGTTTATAATTTTATATTTTATATTTTTAATATCTTAATATTTTTTTTTGACTAAATGTACTTTTTAGTCTTATATCTTTTGTGCGTATTTCATTTCGGTCCTATATCTTTTTGAGTTACATTTTGGTCCTGTATTTCTTATAAATGTTTCATTTTAGTCCAATATGTCAACTTCGTCACTCCTTACAAGGTAATTTTACTCTGTTTTTATTAGGATTCATGTGTATGTTATAGTTTTTCTGGGTTTAATGATAAATGGCGTAATTTGACTTTGTTCTTAATTAGGTCAATTTTGTTAACGCGGGTAACGGAATTGATAGATTTGACCAAAATGAAACATTTATAAGAGATGTAAGACCAAAATAATGTAACCCAAAATAGATATTAGACCGAAATAAAATATACATAAGAGATACAAGACTTAAAAGTGCATTTAGCCTATTTTTTTTATTAGTTTGTAATTTAATATTTTAAATATTCTCAAGTTTAATTATGCGTCTATTTATGATATAATTTATCAATCCCTAAAATTAATAACATAATACATCATACACAAACACAAAAAAAAAAAATACTATTTTTTTCCTATATACAAGCAAACTCAAAAGTCATGATATATATATATATTTTTTTTGGTAAATGGAAAACTCATTTTGAAAAACTCAATTAGAAAGCATTTAATGCAATAAACTTGAGTGAATTGGAATAAACATCATATTTATATAACCTATGATGTACTACGATAGATTAAAAACATAATTCCTCAATTTCCCTCCAAAAAAAACATCTTCCTTTATATTATTAAGATTATTATTATTATTGTTAAAATATGTTTATTTAAATTTACATTGCATTTCATTTGTAGGATTAAAAGTTGGCATAATTTTTTATTTTCTCAGTATCGGCTCCCGATGAGAATCAAGGACGGCTTCTTAAAGATATAAATTTAATTATTTTTTGAATCAATAATGGTCATATACCCATAATTTATTAGGATTTGATATATTTTAATTAGTTATGATGTGTTTTAATTATGATAGAAATTAATTACGTTTATAACTAATAATATTCATAATACTAAATTTAAATTTTGCCTATTTAAGGAACGATATATGTAATTGATAACAAGTTTAACATAAAGAAATTTTGTGAGATAGTTATGTTTAGTGGCTCTTAGCCCTTAGATTTTATCAAAGGTTCCTTGAAACCTTTGTGAAAGTTATTTTCTTCGGCTTATCAATCTTGATATTGTGGCATTATTGTTCATCCTTTTGTGGCAATTCTTATCCAAAGTAAAACCTTCGTAGCGAGTCTTACCGAAAGGGTTAGGGCTTATCACTCCAAATTCTTTCCCCAAATTTTGAGTGTGGCACTCATATCCTTCATTTTCTTTATTTTGTTTATAAAATAAACTCTTGGTAGATCCGCAAAATATGCAACGTACCCGACTGGGTTCTTATCAAGTCATCTCACTCTATTACTAAGGTAGAAGACAAATCCCCCAAACATTAATAGGCTTGTCTTCCTAATTAATGCTCTCCTCGGAGTTCATAACATGGTTATTCTACTCGGTTGTAGTGTACCTCTACCACAATATCAACATCCTTATTATTTGTAAAATTAGAGTTGGATATACGAGCTAGTTCGGCCCAGCTTGATCGCATTGGCCTGCTGGTTAAGCGAGTTGACTCGCAAAGCTCGTTTTTTAAATGGTCTAGTATTTCAGCAACATGTATAAATCCGCGGTTAAATAGATTAGCCCTTGAGCCGACACATGTAAAATATTTCATTTAAAAAATAATTTTTAAGGACAAAAAATTGATTTTTGTGTAAAACTCATAATTAAAGTATGTTTTTAATTAAAACATTAATTTTTCTAAATATTAATAAAATTTTTATAAAATTAAAACTACACACAAAAATTTTAAAAATAAGAATTAAAAATATCATTTTGAATTAAATATTTTATTTTGTAGGTGTGATCTACGGAACAACTTGCGAATTCGCAAGCTAAACCCATTTAACTCGCGAATTAAATGGGTTGATCCTCAAAACTCATTTTATAAATGATCCTCATTTTTCTTGGCCTAAGACCATGTAGGCTGCGAGTTTAGTTGGCCGGCTCACAAGCCGCATGCCATATACCCAGCATTAAGTAAAATTGGTGTATGTAATTTGATATTTTTGGATAACAATCCTTTTGAAGAAGGAATAATTTAATATAAACAAAAGGAAATATGTCTAACCAGCCAAAATTTATAAAGATATTGCTATTCTAATAAATGTGCCTGACTAGACAAATAAATGTTTTCTTGTCAAATTGTGCTATTCTAATCTAGTAATCTAGTTGTATTGGTTAAAGAAGTAAAAGGAAAGGATTGAAGTAATGTTATATACATATTTTTTGAGTAATATTCGAATAATTATTTATAAGGTATATATTAAATGAAAATAAGTGCTTTTATTAGTCTGTAAATATATATAAAAAAAAACTTGTATATATAACTTTCTTTAATTAATAAATAAAAAAGTATTAATAATAGTTAAGGCTTGAGAATTAAGATAAGAGTATGAGAAAGGGAGCAAAAGCAAGGAAAGCTAGCCTGGGTTTCATTTATTTGTTTATTTCTCTTTGCTAAATATTATTGAGAATATAATAGATAGTCTAGATTGTTTAATACAATATAATAGATGGGTGATTTAGAAGAGTAAGGACAACTCCTTATATATCAAGAAGGGGAGAATGATGGGGAAAAAATCTGAAAAAAAGGAATATGAAAAAAAAATTATGAAATTTTTTTTTTCATCTTTGCACGAAAGAGCAAATATGGATGATTTAGAAGAGTGAGGAACTCCTTATCAAGAAAGGGACAATTATGAGAATAAAAGAAGGCTTTTTAAAAATATAATTTTAATTTTTTTTAATTAATAATGGGTCATGTAGGCTATAATTTATTAAGATTTGATATGATCGTGCTTTTTAATTTATCCATTCTTTTTAATGTCAACTTGCTTTTGTAAGGTAAATATTTTTTTACTATTTTTTAAATGAAAATTATGCACAATAACAACACAAAAAAAAAACATGCAAAACAATAAATAAATAAAAAAATCAATTAAATAATATCCTAATAAAGTTAATGATTTTTTTCGTGATTGTGTGTTTGTTTTTTGTTTTTTTTCATACAACTTAGCTAGTTGGAAATACTATTTTAGTAAAACCATGTAGTTAGTAGGAAATATTCGTAGTATATCTCATGGTTATAGTATTTTAAGGTAAACAATGTATTCTTCAATCTACAAGAAAAATCATGTAATATACTACATTTGAATAATACAATGTTTTGATTTAAAATGAAAAATGTCTTTGCTGAAAACAATATATTATACACTTGAAGTTTCTAGGTAAATTTTCATAATTTTTATATTTTTTTAAATTCCTACAATTTTTTAGAACATTTTTTTAAAATAACATATTTTTCAATCTAAAAGAAAAAATCATGTAAACTTGAAGCATATGGTATTTTGGTTTAAAAACCAAAAGCATCTTTTTTAAATTATTTGAATTTTTTTGAAATGAAATGTAGTATAAACTTGAAGATTCTTCTTCAATATACATAATTTCTATATTTTTAAAATAGAAACAAAATTTTAAGAAGATTTTTTTAAAACAATGTATTTTTCAATCTACAAGAAAAATCATGTATTATACACTTAAAGAATATGATGATTTAATTTAAAAATAAAAGCTTCTGTTTTAAATTACATAAATTATTTAAACTTTTGTAAATATAATGTATCATATGTACACTTCAAGTTTCTAGGTCAATTTACATAATTTTTAACATTTATAATAACAGTTTTTTAGAACATTTTTTCAAACAACGTATTATTCAATATATAAGAAAGAAAAATTATGTAAAGAAAATGATGTGTTGATTTAAAAATCAATATGTATTTTTAAAAATACTTTAATTATTTGAAGATTTTTGAAAAATAATTATTATTCACTTTGAATTTTCTAGCTCAATTTACATAATTTTTTATATTTTTAAAGTTGCAATAACTTTTTAAGAGATCATGTACTATAAAAATATGCTATTTTTCAAAATAAAAATAAAAGTACATTTTTAAATTACATAAATTATTTAAAGATTTTTAATAAACAATCTATTATTCACTTTAAAAGTTTCTAACTAAATTTATATAATTTTTCTATATTTTAAAAAATGTAACAACTTTTTAAGATGGTGTACTACAAGAATATGCTGTTTTTCGAAATAAAATTGAAATCGCGTTTCAAAAATTACTTAAATAATTTGATTTTTATTAAAAATAATGTATTATTCTCTTTGAAATTTCTAGCTCAATTTATATTATTTTTATATTTTAAAATTGCAACAACTTTTTCAGAGATCGTGTACTGTACACTTGAATGATATGATATTTTTTGAAATAAAAAGGAAATTACATTTTTTTAATTACTTATATTATTTGAAGTTTTTTTAAAATAATGTATTTTTCAGATTGAAGTTTCTAGCTCAATTTACATGAATTTAATATTTTTATATGTTTTTAAATTAAGTAAATTATTTGAAGCTTTGCGAAAATAATGTATTATGCACTTTCAAGGGTGTTTTTAGAGATCGTATACTGTACACTTAAAGATTATGATGTATTTCCAAATAAAAATCAATGTGTTTTTTTTAATTACCTAACTTATTTGAATCTTTTTTAAAATAATATATAATTCACTTTGAAGTTTCTACCTCAATTTGCAAAAATTTTTATATTTTTAAAAATGCAATAATTTTTTTAGAGATCTTAGTACTACACATTTGAAGAATATTATGTTTTTAAATAAGCTAGATTTTTTTTATTTTTTCAAAAAAAGATGTAGTATTAATTTTGAAATTTCTAGCTCAATTAACATAATTTTTATATATTTAAAATCACAATTATTTTTTAGAGATCGTGTACTATACACTTGAAGGATAGAGGGTGATTTTCGAAATAAAAATGAAAATGCGATTTTTAAATTAGCTAAATCTTTTGAAGCTTCTTGAAAATAATGTATTATTCGATTTGAATTTTATAACTAAATTTATATAATTTTTTATATGTTTAAAATTGTAACATTTTTTTTTGAATTCGTATCCTATAAACTTGACGATAGGGAAATTTTTCAAATAAAAACTAATGGGATTTTTTTAAATTACCTAAATTATTGAAATTTTTTTTTAAAATGATGTATGATTCACTCTGAAGTTTATAGCTCAATTTACATAATTTTTATATTTTTAAAATTGTAATAATTTATTTATATATCGTGTTCTACACTTTAAGAATAAGATTTTTTCAAAATAAAAGTGAATAGGATTTTTTCAAATAACTTACATTATTTAAAGCTTTCTAAAAATAATGTATTATTTACTTAAAAGTTTCTATATCAATTTACATAATTTTTTATTTTAAAAATTACAATAGATTTTTTAGAGATCGTGTACTATGCACTTGAAGAATATGATGTTTTTCGAAATACAAACGAAAACACATTTTTTAAATTACATAAATTGTTTGAAGCTTTTTTAAAGTAATTTATTATTCACTTTGAAGTTTCTAACTCAATTTATATAATAATTTATAATTTTAAAATTGCAAGAGTTTTTAAGGGATCGTGTACTATATACATATGAAGAATATGATATTTTTCGAAATAAAAATAAAAATATGATTTTTAAATTACTTAAATTATTTGAAGTTATTTGAAAATAATGTCTTATTAATTTTGAAGTTTATAGGTCAATTTGTAAACTTTTTTTATATTTTTAAAATTATAACAATTTTTTAAGAGATTTTGAAATAAAAATCAATAGGATTTTTTAAATTACTTGAATTATTTAAAATTTTCTAAAAATAATGTATTATTCACTTTGTAATTTATAGATCAATTTACATAATTTTTTATATTTTTAAAGTTGCAAAAAATTTTAGAAGTCAATATTACTCTTACTCTAAATGCTTTATGCTTTACATTATCCAAATATACTTAGAAGTTGACATTACTATACTTTTAGTCTAAATCAAATTGTTTTATGGTCTAAATGCTTTATGATTTTTTGCATTTTATTTTTCTTCATTCTAAGCCAAAAAAAATAAAATTGTAATGGTGTTGTGACATACAAAATGCAAAAAGATAAAAATGCAATGAGGATACAACTTTTATGCCACTAATCCAAAAAAAAGTATTCATAAAAGCAAGTAGAGTATTAAGACACATTAATGAGGGTGGTCATATCTATCTAAGCCAATAAAAGAAAAGAGAAAAGTCAAGGTCTTGAACACTAATCATTCATACTTTGTACTCCCTCTGTCCCATATTAAGTGTCGTTTAAGATTGTTACACACAGTTTAAGAAATGTCATTAATTTTCTTGATTTTACACAAATAATTGTCTAACTCCCTATTATACCCCTTATCACTCTTATTAATTAGTGAATCACATATCTCAAAACATTTATTTAAGATTCAACTACTCAAGCGTATATTTGGTAAAACAAAATTAATGCTTCATTGAAACTATAAAATGACAAATAAAGTGGGACAAAAGTCTTCTTTAAAATTTTAACGCTTCTTTAAAACGACAACTTAATATGGGACGGAGGGAGTAACATTTTAAAATTTTCAAGTTAAGAGTTAGATTTGTGAAAATATCAAATTAGTCTTTAAGGGGCTATTTTGAAAAGAGATTGGAATTTTAAGGGCTTAGTTGCAAAAATCATGGAAATGGAAAGGAGGGGGTTGATTGCAAAAATTTGCAAAAAAGGCACAAAAGAATCCTCACTTCCTCCCACTCAACTCACGCATCACTCTCCCTTGCACTCACATTTTCATTTTCTCTCTTCTCCTCCAGGGTTTTCCTCTCCATTCCTTCCCCAAGGTGATCATCATCATCATCTCTCCTAGTTTCCTTCCATCTCCAAGCTCAAGCATTTGGAGCTCCTAATTTGGAAAAGACTTCTCCAAACCCTCTCATCTTCTTCTTCTCCTACATGCAACCCCAAAGCTAAACACAATGGGTTGTTGTTAACTTGGTTTTGTAATTGCTAAAGGATCCAAGTCCAAAGGAGTGATGATTAAAGATTTGGGTTGGAAAGCTTGAAGGGAACGGGGATTTGAGGTGGAGGCTTAGAGTTCCAATTTGAGGTAACCCACTAAAAACCCCCAATTAGGGCATCTAGAAACTAGAGATTTTATGATGTTAGGGTTTGGAAGAAAATTTGTGTGTTAGTTGTGATGAAATTAGTTTGAATATGATCTTATTCATAGGTTGAATGTGAATGCATGAATTTAATGATGATTGAGCTATTGTGTTGCTTAATGCTTAACATTTAGTTAAATCTTGTGGAATTGTGATGGGTTGATAATGAATATGTTGTTGAACATGTTAAATTGGTGAAAATGTTCCCTTCCCATAGTCCAGGACTTTGCAGAGGTATTCCTTGATGATATATAATCCCTACCACCAAAAAGAGAAGTAGAATTCTCAATCAAGTTAATTCTTGGAGCTGGACCTGTTTCTATGGCCTGTACCGAATGGCACCGCTTGAGTTAGCTGAGGTGAAACAACAAGTTGAAGAGTTGTTATAGAAACAGTTCATCCGACCAAGTGCTTCACCGTGGGGAGCCCCAGTGCTTTTGGTTAATAAGAAAGATGGAAAACTCTGCCTCTGTGTAGATTACTGAGAGCTAAATAAGCTCACAGTGAAGAACAAATACCCATTGCCACGAATTGACGATCTATTTGATCAATTGGGGGAAGCCGAGGTATTCAAAGATTGACCTTCGATCAAGATATCACCAAATCAAAATTAAAACCCTTCTTGTTTAAAACCCTCCCTTGCCAAAGTTTGAGAACATGGGTTGAAGTAGAGGTGACATTCTTAACAAGGTTCTTCCCTCCCGTCAAGCAAGGCCAAGATGAGGCATTTCATGAGGCTTGGGAGAGGTTTCAAAGGTTTCTTAGGAAGTGTCCCTACCATAGACTCACCGATGTGGCCACGATCAACATATTTTGTGCCGGGTGATGACGGATAATTATTAAACTATTTTGTGGTTAATTTGAATATATTTTAAATGATATTATGCTTATCTTTTAATTAAATTCCCCTAAATTTAGTAAATTCAATACTTATCTTAATTTGAGATAGAGTTGATTGATTATTTGAGTTTTATCCTTAACTTGGATTAATTTAGATAAGATTTGATCCCTAAATTATTGGATTACAGGTAAATAGATAAAAGCACAGAAGATAAGGGTGAAGAAAAAGGAAAAAATATCTGAAGCAACCTTATCTGATATTATTTTATCTTATTTCGAGTAAAGATAAACCACTTGGGATCTCTATAAAAAGCCTCATTCACTAGGAGCTAAAGCAGTCTGAGTAGAGAAGTTGAGAATTCTAGAGATAGAAATAGTGCAAAGAGAGATCTTCTGTAACTTGATTTGGACGTGGCTAGCACTGTAATCACTCAAACTCTCGTGTTCCTTTCTATATTAATTGAATTGTTTCTCTTTATCAGTTTTAATTGTTGAGTTTAAAGCTTAATAATCTTTCTTCTCTTTCTTCTAACCTTTTCAATTGAATGAGAATTTGATTTAAAAGGAGGTTCTGATAAAGGATTTTCATAAAGCAATAACCTAGAGATAGGTATTGATTTATGAACCGTTTATTTAGAGGTTTTGCTTATTGCGTGATTGAATTCACATATTTTTAAGAGATTGGAATATGTATTTTCATTATCACAGAATCTTACAGAATGAGAAATCTTCTGTAAGTGAAAATTTTACCTTACGGTCTTTCGAATAATATAGAAATTAACAGAGAGGAAGAGATCGTTACAGTGCGCAGCAAGTTCAAATCCAAGTATTTATTAAAATTGTTTTAAACTCCTTTACATTACGAGCATTCGTTTTATAATTCAATTCAATTCAAAACCTTTCGAAAACTTTGCCCAAAGTCTTATATTGGCACTAAATTGTTCTGTAGTTGCTCTCAGAGGACGATAATCTGTTTTTCCACTATACTGAAACGAGTTAGTATTTTAGTTCTCTAAAATACTTAACACCGGGTTAAACCATGAGTGGACCAATCACTTAACCACTACCGCCGGAAGATCAATGGGAGCCGTAGATGTGCCAACCGCAATGGAGATCATCACCTCTATGGCGATTAGTGATAGAGGCAAACAACAACCAAGAAGCCAAGTCACTAAACCTAGAGGAGAGTTGGAGTTAAGCACAACGGATGCAATCTTGGCTCAAAACAAGCTCATGACTCAACAAATAGAGCTTCTCAACAAAATCATCACTCAACTTGTGCCAAAGCCTCAACAAGTGCAAGTGGTGGCTCAAACTCCTCAAGCTTTCCATGTGGTGATATGTGAGCTATGTAGTGAGAAAAATTCCTACACTCAATGCCCACATTCAACTTGCCAAAAGGAAGAAGAGCTCAATTATGTCAACAATCAACAAAGAGGTAAGTTATTCTCTCAACCTTTTAAGACTAACTTTTCTAATAATTCTATGCAAGCTTGGAAGAATTCTCAAGGCCAAAACCAAAGCACTTGGAAGAATGTGGCAAGCTCATCAAGTAGACCTCCCTTCATTCCATTGGTGGAGAGAACTTCTAAATTGGATGACACTTTGGAGAAGTTCATAAAAGCTTCAATGTTTAACCATCAAAGCAATGAGGCTTTCCAAAAGAGCACTGAGGCGTCTATCCGAAATTTAGAAACTCAAGTGGGTCAAATTGCAAAGAAACTCTCGGAGCTCACCACCACACACCATTCTCTGCCAACACCACAACGAACCCCAAGGAACATTGTAAGGAAATCACCACAAGGAGTGAGAAGAAGATTAGTAAAGGAATTGGAGATCACTTGAGAGTGAAAAAGGAGGTTGAGAAGAAGGGCCAAGAGAAAGTTATTGTGGAAGGTCAGAGTTTTAAAGAAGTGAGTGAAAAAGAGATTGAGGAAGTGAATAAAAGTTTAAATAGTTAAAAAAGAATAAGTGAGAGAAATAAAAAAGAGAGTGAGTGCAAGAAGGCAAGAAGTGGCGTGCCACAAGTGAAAGAAATCTCTTATCCACCTCATCCCTAGAAGAAGGCCAAAGAAGGACAATACGAACAGGTTCTAGATATAAGTTCATGAAGGAGTTGTTAACAAGGAAGAGAAAATTCAAGGAAGAAAGTGGCGTTAGAAGCCGGATATAGTGCCATCATACAAAAATCCTTGCCTAACAAGACCTAAGACTCGAGAAGCTTCACCATCTCGGTTACTATAGGTGCATTACTTGTGGGGAAAACATTGTCGAACTTGGGAGCTAGCATAAACCTCATGCCATTGTCAATGTGGAAGAAGACTGGAGATTTAGAAGTGAAGCCCATTAGGATGACTCTCCAATTGGCAGATTGTCACAACGTACCCAGAGGGCACAACGACGTGAAATTACTGAAAAATAGTCGCTACCAAAACCATTTTTTTAAACCACTGCACCCCTGATATACCCATTTAAACATATGGTTACCCTATGTTAGTTGTGCAAACTAAAATAACTTTTTAAAACATTTATTTTACCACTATAAAATAAGAAAACAATTATAATAAATAAAAGGAGAGAGAGAAAAAAGAAAGAAGGTATTTATAAAAAGGAAAACAAAATTGATTTTAATTGTTAGAAAAAAAGGATTTTGAAAACTTTGAAATTATTTCGAAAACTTCAAAATTATCGGGGTGTAACCCTAGGTATTTCGTGCGCGGGGATAAACCGACAGTGTAGTCCAAACATCTTGATTTAAAAAAAAAAAGATTTTTAGTTATTTAAAGGTCGTTGGTTATTGATTTATAACGCACTCGTTTTAATAAACCGTTCTATCTCACTCGATAAATAAATAAAAATAAAGAAGCAAGAAATAAAAAAAAAAAAAAAGAAGGTATGGATGGGGATTGGGTTTAAACCCTTACAAGGGAAATAATAAAGAAAGAAAAAAATCTGGGCCACAGCCCAAACAAAAAAAACAGAAGACAAAAAACTGAAGCTGGGTTGCAGCCCAGAATAAAAACCCAACAGAAACCAAAAATGGATCTCTGCCCAAAAAATACAAATACAACAGCATTAACAAAAAACCAAAAAATATACAAGAAAGTACAATAAAAGGAGGAGGATGAGATTAACACCATCTCTATTGGGAGTGGCACCATTCTTTTTATATGTAAGAATCATAAATTTATATACTAAAAAGGATGATGTCACTCCCAATAAGGATGGTTTTAATCCCATCCATCTAAAAGGATCACGGCCTAGCAAAAAACAGAGCAGAAAGTACACAAAAAAAAAAAGGGCAAACAAATAACAAAAAAAAAGCCCAAAGGGTCACACACAAAAAAAGAAACCAAACTAAACCCTAAAACAAAAAATTAATAATAGTTATTATATAAAATAAAAAAAACAAAAGCTTCCTCTCTTCCTGTGAAGAGCGTTACGACAGAGAGGGTGGGGCGCCTTGCCGACGATGTCGACGGCGGCGGACACGGGAGGCGGCGGCGTTTCGAGGATGGCGGCGTGACGGTGGACTGCGGTGTCGGTGAAAGATTCGGCAGGGTGTGGCAGTGACTGGGGACTTGGCAGCAACGGTGAGCAGTGCAGCGGTGACGGTGGTTAGAGGTGAGGGGGTGGCGGTTTGGTGGTCGCCGGCGTTGGCGGGCGACGATGAGTGCGGCGTCGGAGCGAGAAGAAAATGGAGATGTGAATATTTGGGAAGGAAGGGGGGATTCTCTGTTTTTTAGAAAGGGAAATAAAGGAATCCATGGAAGAGAGAGCTTGAGAGCGTGAGAGAAGAAGAAAAGAAGGTTTTGGGGGTTTTTGTGTCCCTAGAAGAGTGAGGGAAGAAGAAAATTGGAAAGGAAAAAGGAAAAAGATGGGGGAGTGTCAGGTGCTGCTCTATGTGAATGATTTTTGGAAGAAGAGATTTTTGAGTTGAAAATGGAAGGAGAAGAAGAGAGGGATTGGTTCTGAGTCTTTTGTGTGAGGAAGAAAGAGAAATTAATTTTGTGAGTATGTGCGCTGTGTTGTGTGCGTGAGAGACAATTAAGGGGACCTTTGGTAGTGGCAATGTTTTTTTATTTATGAAAAATTTATTTAAAATTATAGTTTATTTATATTTGATAGAAAATTTAAGTGATTTTTTTGAGAATGTTTTTTCATTTCCACCTAATAATTTTTATTCGGAATAGATTGATAATTTACATGCATTGCATAAAATAATTAAAATTATATAGATTGAGATCTATTTACAAAGATTTTATTTTTTTCTGCAAACAAATGAATAAAGAAAAATGAATATGAAGATTAGAGTAAAATTTTTTGATATGCAAATGAATCAAACTATACACATATTTATACCAAATTTTTACCATTGTAATTTCTCTAATCAAAATATTACGGTTCCGCTCTATTGCTCTAGTCTATTCATTCTGCATAATATTATTTTTTAAAATTTTTTCTTTCTAATTTTACCCTTCCACTCCTACAAAGCTACTATTTTTTTTTTCTCACAAGTTACCGTTCTGTACTTTTTTGTTTCTTTTCTACTGTTTTGGACCGGCTTTTTTTATCAAAATAATACTTTTTTTAACAAATTATCAAATTGGGTTCCTAAAAGAATTATTTACTAAAATTAGTCTTTTTACTATTCATGTCATTTTTTTTAAAAAAATTTTTTGGGTGCCACGTGTTAGCATCTCATTGAGTGGCGTTTGCTGGGAGGCGCCATCCAATGAGATGCTGCCACATGGCAGCACAAGATTTTTCAAAAAAAAAAACAAAAATAGCCATTCATTAAAAAAAAACCAAGACCAATGGCGAAGCGACAAGTGGCGGCGCCCTAGGTGTTGCACCCCATGCTTGGAGCAATGTTCTATAAAAAAATAAAAAACACTTTAAAATATATTTAAAATGTAATAAAAAATAGTTTTAAATTATAAAAATAATAAAAAATTTTCAAAAAATAATTTTAAATTATATAATAATATTCAATATTTAAAAAATATTTTAATTAATAAAATATATTTTATATTATAATAATTTTATAGTATTCTAAAATTATTCAGAAATACTTTTAAATTATAAAAAACAATTCTTCAATATTTAAAAAAATTATTTTAAAAACTAACAAATACTTTTAAATAGATTTTTAAAATTATAAATAAATAAAAAATACTTTTAAATTATAAAAAATAATAAAAATATTTAGAAAATAATTTTAAGTTAGAAAAATAATATTTAAGGAATTTTTACCAAAATAATTATTTTAAATAAAAAATAAAAATACAAAAATACTTTTAAATATATTTTAAAAATAAAAATAAAAAGTTACTTTAAAACATTATTGTAAAACTATTATAATATTATAAATATTGTAAAATATATTATATTAATCAAAATAACTTTTTAAATATTGAATATTATTTTTCTAATTTAGAAATATTTTCTAAATATTTTTTTTATTTTTTATAATTTAAAAGTATTTTTTTATTTTTTTATCATTTCTAAAATCTATTTAAAAGTATTTGTTTTTTTTTTTTTATAAAATATAGCACATTATTACTGAAGATCATAAGAAATGCTCTCAAGATAATACAAGATTCCCGATGTAAGACAAGAATTAATAAGGTCCAACCTCCAAGTACATATAGAAACATTAAAATAACAAAGCCACCATAAGAGAACAAAAGGCTAATCAAGTTAGTGAACCAAACATTGCAAAGGATTTAAAAGTATTTTTTAGTTTTCAAAATAATTTTTTAGATATTCAATATTATTTTTTTATAATTTAAAAGTATTTTTTGAAGATTTTTTATAATTTAAAAGTATTTTCTGAATAAATTTAGAAAATTGAAAAATTATTATAATATTGTAAAATGTATTTTATTAATTAAAACAATTTTTAAATATTGAATATTATTTTATAAAATTTTCTAAATATTTTTTATAATTTAAAACTATTTTTATTTTTTATTATATTTTAAATGTATATTAAACTTTGTTTTATTTATTTTAAGCATTGCGCCAAGTATGGGGCGCAACACTCCAGGGCCTCGCAACTTGGCGCTTCCTCATTGGTCCTAGGGTTTCTTTTGTTTTTTGGTAATGATGCCTATTTTTACTTGTTTTTTTGAAAAATCTGGTGTTGCCACGTGGTAGCACCTTATTGGATTACACCTCTCAGCAGGTGCCACTCAATGAGATGCTGACACGTGGCACCCAGGAATTTTTTTTTTAAAAAAAAGTGACGTAAATAATAAAAAAACTCATTTTGATAAATAATTTTTTTAACGACCCAATTTAGTAATTAATTCAAAAAAAAGGTATTATTTTGATAAAAATGCCAATGGACTTGGCCTTCTTTTTTTTTAAAAAAAAAAAAAAAGCTAACAATTCAACGTAATAGTCTGATCAATTTTAGACAATTGATATAATGATAAGATCCTAAAATGATGATGAATCTTATGCCATTTATTTGTAAATGAGATCCTCACCATTTATTCAATTTTTTATACAATCTCAGCCACACTTCTTTCCCAAAACCACACATCTTTACTCTCATTTCATTTTTCCACAAACCCTACCGAAGAAACAAAAAAGCACTGCCTCTCCTTCACTCTAGCAAAAAAAATAAATAAAAAAAATGCAGAGTTGTTTCCTCAAGCAACTCCCTCTCTCATTTTTTTATAACTGAAATCTCTTCTCTCTCATTCCCACCTCCTCAATCTCACCAAAATCAACTGAAATGGGTCCTACCATGGTTCCAAGCAAAGTTGCTTCCTCAAGCAACTCTCTCTCCTTTCTCTTTAAGTAACTTGCCATGTCATTCTCTCCCATGGGCAATAGTTGCTTGAGATGAGTTGCTTCCTCCAAGCAACCATGGGAAGAAACCCCATTGGAGATGCTCTAATGAAAGAAAGAGAATTGCAGCTGAGTGAGGTTGTCTAATGTGAGTTACACTTCTATAGTCTATGGACACAAATCAAAATTTGATGTGATAATAAAGTAATAATAATATGAATTTTGTAATTTGTGTTATTATTATTTTAATATTAATATTAAAATTTTATTGGTTGTATCTAATGGACACATTCCATACAAGTCTACATTCTATACAAGTCTACATTCCATACAAGTCTTGCTCGTGTAATGTTAGTGTCATTCTGTATTAGGGTTGTGTGAAAAATGAGTATAAATAGAGACGGAATGATAAAAGAAAATATAGAAAATAAAATTAAATAATAAAATAATATAATATTGTGAAAGTAATGGATAAGGATGAGTTAGGTAAGGATAGAGTATCTCTACTTAGTCCTTAAGTCATTTTAATTATTGATGATAAACGTCCAAAAAACTCGCAGTCATACCTTATCCCAAGCCCACTCTTTAGTTCCAAAAATCTGCACCCATGCTGCCAAAAACAATAGTAACTGCACCATCCTCTTTTTTATTCTTTATTTATTTTTTGTCCAAAAATCTTATTAATGTGCCCAGAAACACTAAACTCACCACCCCTTTTTATTTATTTTTTTGCAAATGACCTACCTTTTTTTTATCACACCAACCCTATTTTTTGGCACCATTAATCTAAAAGAAAAAGTTAAGTTTACTAAAAAAAATACAATATTCACACGGATAGGTCGTTGAAATTTCCTTATGAAGTGGAAGAGGATGTTCTAGTGAGAGTGGATAAGTTTGTATTTCCGGTGGATTTTGTCATAATGGATATTGAGGAGGAATTTGAGATTCCCTTGATTCTTGGGAGACCTTTCGTGAAGACCGCAAGAGTGATAATTGATTTGCATAATAGCAAGATTAAGGTGAGAGTAGAAGATGATGAGGTGAATTTTGATGTCCTTGAAGACATGAAGTACCCAAAAGACAAGCAACGAGTTTTTTGGGTAGATGCGGTGGATGAAATCTATCTATTGGGCAAGCAAAAGTTGAGCAGAAAATCTATGAAGGATTCGAGAGTCGATTACGTATTAGCACCCTAGGACGTCCGCTAAATAAGCGGTTACCTTCTAATTAATTGTGCATATTTATTAAATTTAAAAATATTTGATATCACCCAAAAATTATTTATGTAATATTTATTTATTTACAAGGAAATTTTTTTTTTTTTGGCTTGACAGGTCCGGTTCCCGCTCCTACGTACCTCAGTTGGTGGAGGAATCAAAGTTTATTTTTTTTTAAAAAAAGGGATCCAAGTTAACACAAGGCCCCAAAATCTGAAGGAAGTATTCATGACTAGTCAGATTTTCTGAAGAGTTTTTTTATTTAAAAGAGGTTCCTTAAGCAAATATTGGGTTTAAGTTAGTACAAGACTACTCAGTAAACCTATTGACCTCGAAGGAAGCATTCGAAACTCAAGAATATTCATATATTTTTAATAAAAGGGAAAAAAACATTAATTACGAAAATTCTAGGTTTAAGTTAGCACAAGGCTACTTAGTAAACCTAATTTGACTCTAAAGGAAGCACTAGTAACTGACTCGGGTCCAAAATCGATAAATTACATTACGGATTTTCAACTTTCTTTATTTTTAAATTGGGCCCAAGCCCAAAGAAAGAGAATCGCAGCCCAAAAAATACAGCATAACAAAAAAATGTTGGGTGGTGCAAAAAGTAAAAAACGTTGAAAGGCCCCAAAAACACACTGCAACACCAAAAACAATAAAAAGAAAACAAACACAAAAAGGTTACAACAGAAAACAAAATTAGGTCATAAGAAGAGGGTGTAAAAAGCAAAAACAAACTGGGCCAAAATAGAACAAACAAAAAACTGAGAAGGAAAAAAGGAACAAAAAAAAAGACGGGGCTTCCTTCCTCTTTCTTCTCTAGCGGCGGTGACAGGGGAAGGGGAGGACCAGCGTCTTAACGGCGGTGGCTCACAACAGTGGCGACAGAAGTTGATGGCGGCGACTGTGACGAGATAACGGGTGTTGGAGGGATTGAAAACGGGGCGATTAAGCGATAGCTTGAGGGTATGACGGTGGGACTAAGGATGACATGGCAGTGGAGCGGCAATTGGCGGCGGCGGCGCTGACGGCGACCTGCTTAACGGTGGAGCGACAATGGTGGTGCGGTGGTTTGCGTGCGTGTGTGCGTTTTGTGTTGAGTGTGTGTGGGTTTTGTGCGCGTGTGTGTTGGTGAAGAAGGAGGAAGAACGAAGCAGTGAAAAAACGCGAGGGATAGAGAGATAGAGTGTGATAGAGAGTGTTGTATTTTTTTATTAAAATTTTGTTACTTTCACTCTCAAAGAAATTATTATAATCAGCTACATGCCTCGATTCTTTTTCACTTTTTCACTTGAAGTGTGAAATCTCTCAGCTCTTTTAGTATTTTTCATTTCGTTTTTTCGATTCTGGATGATGATTTTTTCCTATGTTTGAGCCTCTTTTTATAGAGCCCGAGTTGGATCTATTTCACTTTTATGATCAGTTATTTGTTATCTTATCTTTTTGATTTGAAAACCGATCTTATCTTTTTATTTGAAAACCGCCTTTCTAATAAGTTAAAATAAATTATTATATTATTAAAAGATTCTTTTAAGCAGTTATTAAAAATTAATTTTTTTCTAATCGATACTTTATCATCTTATCTTTTATTTGAAAACATTTTTTTTATCAGTTAACACTCGAAGCCTTATCACAATCTATATTAATTAGATTAATCAATTATAAATAATTAATTAAAAACTATTTAATTAATCACAATTTGACCAACTAAAATCATTATTGACCGGATAAAATTTGGTGTTTACACTTACCAGATGAGGAAAAGCTAGATGATAAGAAGCTTGAACTTAAGGTATTGCCCCCTCATGTCAAATATGCCTTTCTTGATAAAGAAGGGGGAAAACCAGTGATCATTAGCAACTTACTCTCAACCACTCAAGAGGAGAAATTGTTAGAGGTGTTGAGAGCCCATGAAGGAGCAATTGGGTGGGCCTTAACCGATATCAAGAGGATAAGCCCTTCACTTTGCATGCATAAAATTCACATGGAGGAAGATTTCAAGCCAGTTGCTCAACCTCAAAGGTGCCTCAATCCTACTATGAAAGAGGTGGTTAGGAAGGAAGTAATAAAGCTTTTAGAGGTGGGCGTGATTTAACCCATTTCAGATAGTGCTTGGGTAAGTCCGGTTCAAGTGGTGCCGAAGAAAGGAGGGATGACCGTAATTCACAATGACAAAGATGAGCTAATCCCCACTAGAATCGTCACGGGTTGGAGGATGTGTATTGATTACCAGAAGATCAATCAAGCCACAAGGAAGGATCACTTCACATTGCCATTCAAGGACCAAATGCTAGAGAGGCTTTCTGATCAAGCATACTATTGTTTTCTTGATGGTTTTTTGGGTTACAATCAAATCACCATTAACTCGGAGGACCAAGAGAAAACCGCTTTTATTTGCCCCTTAGGAGTCTTTGCTTATAGAAAGATGCCTTTTATGGTGTGCAATGCTAACCATCTTTTCCGATCTTGTGAAGCAATGCATTAAGGTGTTCATGGATGTTTTTTCAGTTTTTGGCTCTCTTTTGATAATTTCTTAGTCAACTTGGATGTGGTGTTGAAAAGATGTGTGGAGACCAACCTTGTACTCAATTGGGAGAAGTGTCATTTCATGGTGGCCGAATGTGTGGTTTTGGGACACAAAATTTTCTCCAAGGGCATAGAAGTGTACAAGGCAAAGATTGATGTCATAGAGAAGTTGCCACCACCCACCAATGTGAAGGGCAGTAGAAGCTTTTTGGGGCATGCCGGCTTCTATAGAAGGTTCATTAAGGATTTCTTAAAAATTACTAAGTTACTTAGCAATTTGCTCAACAAAGACACTCTTTTTAATTTTGATGCGGAGTGCTTGCAATCTTTTGCAGGGACGAATCCAGAAATATTTGGTGGGAGGGGCCAAAATTTTTGTGTGTGATTGGGAGTGAAATTTAAAATGATAATAATGAGAAATATTAAGTATATAGATAATTTATGAATAAAGTGAAGAAAAAAATGTTAAATTTCGAGAAAAAAAAAACACAAAATATTGAGTATAGAAAGAATATCTATAGTCATTTGCATCAAGTTTTTGTTTTAAAATTTATAATTAAAGCGCAAATTTCATTTTTTTTCTTAAATAAAACCAAATATGTTTTTAAAAAAATTAAAATTATAATAATTGTTTCAAACTTATTAAAACACAACAATAACAACTTATGATGAAAATTAAATATTAGTTTTTTGAAATAAAATATTTAGATATTTCTATTTACTCGTAACATATAAAATAATATAAATATATTTTCTTTATATGTGTATAACTTTTACAAAATGGAAAAAGAAAAAATATATTCAGAAGAAAAAAAATAATGCTGAAAAAAATTTAAAATGAGAAAGAAATAATATTGAAATAAAATACAAAAAATAATAGAAAAAGAAGGTAAAGAAAAAATAATTCAAAAATAAAACACCAAATAGAAGTGAAAAAAAGCCTCATATGGCATTCGAACACAGAACCTATCGTGCACACAAGTGCTCCTTGACTGCTAGGCTATTGGATTGATATAAAATGGTGAGTCTTGACCTTTTATAGGTCCCGGGGCGAAGTGAACAAAATGAACCTCTTTTAAGTAATTTTTTTATTAAACTATAATAAATTTTTGATATTATATACGATCTTATCAATACATCACAATTTCTTAGGGCATAACTTAACAATAACAACACTAACAATATCCACATTTAGGACATAAGCAACACCAACAAATAGAAGCAACAACATCAACATAGAAGTAGCATATATATATATAGGCCCCTTGAAAATTGGGTCCTGGACGGGTGCCCACTCGCCCCTACCCCAAGGCCGACTCTGGATATAAAATAATGAGTTGGTCAAATAATTGGTTATCCAATTATGGTAAGTAAATCAGGGAAGATTTTGGAATTGCCCCGAACGTTACTGAAATTCAAAATTTGGGCTGATATATTCCATGAAATTTGGAAATAGTCTTTGATCTATTCAACAATATTATATTTATATTTATTTTAGACCAAGAGCTTTAATTCAAATGGTTATGTACAAGTCATAAAACTTGGGAACAAGAGGTTCAAGGTTAGTTTAATTTACGGTGTGTGAGTACTTGCCTATAAAAAATATTATATTTATTTCAGTAATTTGTTATGAATTTTTTTTAATATTGTATGATAGCCTTGAATGTTAAATATTTTGCAAAATCCAAAGTTTTAAAATTTGAGGGACTTTAGATTTTCGTTTCCTTTTCAACAATGAGGTAACAATTTCAACACTCATCCACATGCTCACACACAAAAGATCCTAATAATTGGATATGTTACAAAATATAGATTAACACAAAGAAAAAGATCGGACAAGTAGGCAATAGTTCACATGGTCATGTACCAAGCCTTTAAGGTTTGAGAGTTGGAGGTCCAAGGTTTGAACCTTAGCGATGACGATTTAGATTATAAGTGTGTGTGTTTAGAATTTAGAGTTGGGTGCGTGTGTATTTGCTGAATTCCAAATAATTAGCAATGACTATGACCATGAATTTCAATTTTTTTAAAAATAAAGTACTTCGCCCCAATAGCAACGATCCTAAACGTCACTAAAACTGTTTCTATTTCTCCCCTGGATGATTTAGCGACAATGTCGGGCAGTGGCTAAATTTTGTGGTTAAATTTACACATTCTTGTATCATATGTGCTTGATAGTAGAATTTTGACTATATTGGCTTAAATCAATGTTTGGAATGTCTACTGGGTGTGTAATAGTGGTGGCGGCAGCTGTGTGTTAGACAATGAAATGCATGGTGGTTCACAGTGCATAATAAGTAGAGTTATGCACGGTAGATGTGCCCAAAAAATAAAGTAACATATTAAATAATTAAACTATTCTTTTTAATAAACAATTAAATGTATATTTAAATTGTTTTATTTTTAAAAAATAATCCTTTATTTTCGTAAATATAATTTTGTAAGCGACCTACTCTTAAATTGTTTTTATAAAATTTAAGATTTACAAGACATGTTGTGATAGTGTAAGCATAGAATCCATCTAATTTGGATATATCTCTTCACCAATTTGAGTGTATGATTGTGTTGACAGTGGTAGAATTGATTATGAGTCTAATTGATTTTATTAATTAATTCTAAATAAAATTGATTTACATTTGAAAAACTAAGATTAAATGATTGATTCTTAAAGAGAATGATTTATAGTGTAAATTAAAGACGTATAATTGATTATAGAGAAGTAGAAGCAGCAGAAAATTGATTCTCACATAAACAAAATTTTGTATCTATAATCAATTCTAACTCAAAATTTCTAAACATAATTTTATTTTTTTCGAGATCAATTATATCTTAAGAAAAATTATGATTTAGAGCTTATTTGATTTCTCTTTTTGAAAATAATTTTTTGTTTTTAAAAATAGAAAATTAAAAAACGCGTTTGGCATACAAGCTTTTAAAAACAGTTTTTGGAAAAAAAATTTGTTTTTCAATATTTAAAAACCAAAATATAAAAACATCTAAAACTTGTTTTTGTTTTCAATTTTCAGTTTTTTTAAATTTATACACAAATTTTATTAAAAACTCCTCTTACATTTTTCAAAAACTATTCTAAAGAATATTTTATAATACATTTTTTAAAAACTAAATTAAAATTATTTCAAACAAGTCCGTAATGATTAGAAAAATCAATCCAAAACATGTACTGATTTGGATGACCGTACCAGACAACGAAGCTGTTCCTACACCGATAGCTAGCGTTATTATTATCTGGATATTCATGCAAGTCCTTATCGTAATTTCCAATTAGAAAAATACCATAAACTTTTGTCTTCACTCTTCCAACTTATTTACTTGGAAAAAAAAAGACGAAAGAAATATAAGTATGAAAAAGAAAAGAAAAGGAAATTTTTTATTTTTTTATAAATCAATTATCAATGTCTTTCTTTTTATTTCTTTTAAATTAAATCAAAAAAATTATGTTGTTATTTATATTAATTTTTTACTGAATCCAGCTCAATCTGTGACAAAAAAAAAAAAGAAAGAAAAAAACGATCCAAATTAAAATTTCTGTGAATCTTCTGTGTGCAGCGTGGCTTATCTCGTTTTCATTAAATAATTATGAATCCGGAGCAGAGAGAGAGGGGGGGAAAAAAAAAAGGAGAAAGGAGTGCCAATTGCCAAATTGTGATTCCCAGATTCTCTCTAGCTGTTTAATTTTTTTCTTATATGCATGTGGCATTTTCTGAGCTATTCCTATCTGGATGCAAAGATTCCGAACAAATTTAGAAAAATTAAAAAAACAAGTAATCGATGAGATAATGCACATGTTTAAGTAATTTATTGATATGGACTTGTCCTTGTCACTATTTTCACTGTCCAACAATAGTAAATTAATCAAACGAAATCACATCCACTGTTCTTATATATGCAAGGAAGCATATTTATTTAAAATTATAATGAGTGAAGAACTCATCATCAAGCTGATCTAACAAGAAAACAGAGATAGAGAATGATGAATTTTTACTTGGAAATTGCAATTGCGTCTTTTATGCATCTGAGTAGAATCCTGACAAAACCTGACTGGGATCTGGAGGAGTAATATGCCACATAAATATAAAAAATAATAATAGCGCGGCAATGACATTGCATTCAGTGAGTTCAGCTCCAAACAATAAAAAAAAATGCTGTATTTTTAGGGTATAATAATAAGAGTCCGGCTGAACAGTGTTCTTAGGATACTGGTTAAAAATATAAAAGTGAAAATATTTTATTAGGATTAGTAGTATTTAAGTAAGATTTTAACTTTCGAAACAATAAATACTATCAATTACAATGAAATATTTTCACTTTTGTATTCTTAACAAGTGCCCTTAGGGCATTGTTTAGCATTTTCCTAATAATAAAAAGAGTAATTCTTAATTTTCCTACTTCATGTTCTTATAATTTTTCTACTTATTAAAAAGTATTTTCAATACTTTTTATGATTTTAAGATGAAAGTCCACTTAATTTCATACTTTATATAATAATAGGAGAATAAATAGAAAAATTTTTAAGAAGATTTAGCATTACTCTAATAAGAAACATGCCGATAAGCATTTTAAAAACACTCTTTAAGAAATTAAATATAATAAAATATTATTAAAAAGTATAATTTTTATATATTTTAGAGACAAAAAATGTGTACATATTATTAATTTTTCAATAATAATAATCATAACTAATGTCATAAAAGTAGTTGTTAATAAGACTCTAATAATAGTAATAATAATTTTTCTCCAATCTTATTTATAAGTATCTAAACAAACAAAATTGATGTCCTCGTTACCTAAGGATTTGAGTGTAATATTAGAAAACAAATTTTAGTGGGACTAACCTTATTTTATTTTTGATTGGAAAGAAAGAAATAGGAAAGAAAGAAAATTACGAATAACGATGCAACTTTATTTGTTTAGTTGGAGAGAAATTGAAAATGTTGCCTTGTAGAAAGTAAACTTTGAAAAACTTCTTTCTTTATTTTTCTCTTCTCATAATTTTTTTCTATTTTATTTCTCTTTTTCCTATTTCAACTAAACACATGGTAACTGTAATAGAAAACATACAGAAAAAATTCGGTGTAACATAAAAAAGATTGGTGTATGAACGTTGTTACTGTCCCTCGTTACTTGAATATTTGGGGATAATATTTAATTAATTGTTATTATTTATTGATTGAGTTTTTTGTGTAAGGTAATGTAATATGAGACTAATGGTTCTAAATTGCTTTAGTAGTACAATGCTGTTGCCATAATACGGGGAATTTGTTTTCAGGTTTAAAAATATATTTTTAGATATTTTATTTTTAGCAATATATTTTCAGTAATATTTATTTTCAGACATTCTAAACAGATTATTTAGTTTTTAATTTTTATTTTTAAGAATTTTTTGAACAAATTTCAATAACATTTAAAATCTATTTGTTTAACTATACATGTAATAATTTTGAAAATATTTTTATTGTATATAATACTATTTATTTATTTTAATTATTTAATCAATAAAAAAGTAAAAGATAACAAGTAGCTGAACAATAATGTAATACAATTATAAAAGTTGAGTAAAAAAATATATATAATGAATTATATATATAACATTGACAAGTTAGTTAGTTTCGAAATAAAAAATATTTTCAGACATCTTATTTTTGGTAATACATATTTCCAAAAATGTATTTTTTTTAGTATTTTATAAGAGTATTCGGCATAAATTAACATCATAAGGAATGCCTTTTGAATTTTAAATAAAAAATTAAAAAAAGAAAAAAAGTGATGGTTACAAATTATTAAATACAAAATAACCACTTATATTTTTATGAGAAAGTAACTTATTCACTTTTCACCATGGGAATAGAGATTATAGAAAATACAAAGAAAAAATATTCCCAAAAATAAATGATGCCCGAGAATCATTTTTCAAACTTTAAAATAAACATAAAAATCTCACATTTTAAATATATATTTTCAAAAATATTTTTTAAAATCTTGAAACAAACAGCGAATTCAAATCAACCTCTAATAATTTAACTTTGTCATGTTCGTGGTTCAACTCCTCCCTCTGTTGTAGGAGTACTCCTTATTCGTTGAGCAAGAAATTGTTAACCGAGATCATGTTTTTTAAGGAATTATTTGACCTGATATATTTTGGGATTATTTTTTATTTATAAGTAAAAGTTGAGTCAAATAAAAATATTAATAAACTTTTAAGATTTTAAATGATTATTTTTTTAATTAAGGAAAAAAGAATTTTTAAATAAACCACACATAGGGATTTTTACTTATTTTTTAACCTCTTATTTTCATTAAACATCTACCAACCATCATAGTGACCGGACTACCACCCACCGCCACTACCCACAGCCATCCACTTCCACCCTCCGTTGCCCATCGTTGTCGGACCGTTGCCGCCAGTCTTTTTTTTTTTAAACAAAAATAAAATTTTCAAACGGCTTATAACTTTTTTAAGTCTTTTATTTATAATTTTAACTTAAAAATAAATTTTAAAAAAAAATTGGACCAAACATTAACTTAATTTTTTTTTTTTTGACTAATTTACTCTCTAGAAACTTGTGAAAAGACCTAGAAAATAAAGAGAGGACTTTCTGGAAGGCCTTTTTTTCTCATTCTTAGGAGGCATCTTCTCACCATTACTTCTTCTTTCTCTCAAAAAAAAATCTCAATCTCTTTTCATCATAAAGTAGTACAGCACAAGCTTAAAAATTAAATGTTCTATTTTCATAAATCTCGTATGTTTTAACACGTAAATCTAATAAATCTAAATGTAATATGCACAAACATCTAAAAAAGATTGTTTTAATTTTCCCATATTATTAATACTCCCTCTACTTCAAAATTGTACTCTCTCCGTACCTCATTATAATCCCTTTAAAAAAAATCTCACATATTTTATGTATTAACATATAAAAAATACATTAATATTTTTAAAAGTTATTATAAATATTTAAATCTACTCCTATTTAAAACTCACTTTCATTTAAAAATCAATCTCCTTTATCTTCATTAATTAATAATATAAAAAAATCATAATAAATAATGCCCAAATTTTTTATGTTAAGGACTTATAAAAATAAACACTAATATTTTTTAGAGGCTTATAATTAAGAACGAAGGTAGTAGTTATTTTAGTCTTTAAAATATGTTTCAAAACAATTATCACTTTTATGATTTCAAAATATAATTAATTAATTTTTCCAATTCTACCCCTATTTAATTAATACACATTCTAATAAGTTTCTCTCTCATCACCCTCGAAATTCACCTATCAATAATGATAAAATGGGATAATTAAATAAAAATAATTTAGACAAATATTAAAAATAAATTGTTACAATTAATAGTTTCTTAATTTGTGTAACAATAATTAAAATAAGAAAATGTTAAATAATATCCTTATAAGTCTTTTTAATGAACTAAATATAGTGAAAAAGTATTAGAAGTCGAAATATTTTGTATTTCTGAAACACAAAATATCATACACTTATAATTATTTTTTTTAATCTACTAATCTTAATAAATGTCCTTACAATATTGTTTAGCAGTACCCTTAAAATAACTACAGTGTTGAAGCGGGGAATTTCACATACTAATTTCTTAGAAAAAGTATATATATGCATGCCAGAGGCAAAATGTTAATTACGTGGTAAAATCATCACAAGAAGGCAAGACGAACTGATGCGAGATTAATACAGGCGCTGAAAGTACAATTAGTCAGATAAAATAAGGCAGTATGATCTTCTTCTCTCCCATATAAAACAAGAAATATATTTATATAAATGAGAAGATAGCGGTTGGAGAAGTAAAAGACACCGAATGCCATGGCAACAGGGACCAACATTGCCTTCACCCTTTCAGTTTCCCCACACGCCTGAAAAAAATAAAAATAAAAAACGAAAATGTCACTTTGTACCGCTTATGATCGTTGATAATAGAAAATTATTTGTCCAAAAATGAAGAACTATGTATCGATATAGGAGTAGTAGTAAATTTTTACTTTCGATTTCAATTAACATGATACTCCTATCTATCAAAATATTTTAATTTTGATTTATTATTCATTCATATTTAAAGAACAAATAATTATTGAAGTTTCTTAATTTTAAAAGTTAATGTAAATTTCATGACAGACTAATTTAATTTGAAAATCCACTAAAAGTGTACAGTATTTACTCTGTTATTGATCAGACAATTATTATCTGGCACTCACGTCACATTTTCAAGTTGCATATCCACGTGCTTCCCTCTCAACAATCATCTGAATTCTAGTTCTAGCATCTACCGTCACCGCCGGCGAATTCTCCGGGACCGGGATTTTGCGGAGATGAAGAAGAAGAGAACGATGACATGAGGCTAATAAGAAGATCAGAAAAAGCACAAAGAATGAACTTGTGAGTACTCTTTGGGTTGAGCGCAAGATAGCAAAGAAGAAGCTCGCGCAACACGTGCGAATTCGACTTCACGTCCATCAACTCCGGACGCGCCTCCACCATCTCCTGCATCGACCGCCGGAAGTCCACGTACGGGTCCGGCGAGTACGTCGGCACCGCCACACTGCCCTCGAAGAAATGATTCCTCTTCGTTTCAACGTCCGCGGCGGCGAAATGTTCCGGTGGCGGCGGTGCGGCGGCAATCGACGACGAGGACGTCGACGTTGAGGAGTTGCAGTCGGTGTTACTGTTAGTGGATTCAACGATGGAATTGGAGCGGCCGGGGGAGGAGAAGAAGAAGCGATGGGAGGCGAAGGCGGTAGCGAAGTCGGCAGGTTCGGTTTCATCAGGTTCAGGTTCGGGATCAGGTTCGTGTAATAGAAAAGGGTAGAGAGAGGAGTAGGGTAGGGTGCGGTTATGATCATAGAGTGTGTTGAAGTTGTTGATCATGATTGATGACGTGGCGGTGGGTGATGGACGGTTGTGATCAATAATATGGTTTTGAAGAAGAACGGATGAGGATGTGCCGCCAGTGGGACTCATAGGAGGAGATTCCAGAGTGAACGGCTGCATGAGATTGGAGAAACATAGGTTCAGCACTTTCGTTTTATTGCTTCTTTTTCTTGGCATAGCTAATTAATTATTTTTGAAGAGAAAAGAAAAGAAGTGAACGAAGCTCTTTGGACGATGGTTATATATATATACTACTACTTGTGATTTTATTTGACAAACTAAATAGGCAAGTTGGAGTATATAGATCAAGATCAAAAAGTTAGCACGGATAAGTATTTTTTTTAAAAATAAATAAAATAGAAAATGACGATGAAAAAAGAAAGAGGATTTGGTGGCTTTTGGGATCGTACGGTGGATGTTGTGCTCAACGGTGACGGGACAGCCGTAAAACACTGTAGTATTAAGCCGGGTCCTTTGTCTTCCATCTTCTCTTCTTCCTTTCCTCTAAGGCGCGTAACTTCACTCTCCAACATAATTGTCTATTTTCTATTTTTATAATTTTGAATATTCAACCAGCTAAATAGTATAATATGTCCCTGTTACTTAGGTTAATTAGTGAGTGTACGAGAATATATGTGTATCGATACAAAAATTAATCTCCTGTTATACTACTTTACTATAAACAAAAAATAAATAATATAATATTTCATACGATTTACTATCTATAAACTGTTAAAAATAAAGATAAATAATAATTAATAAATAAATAGTATAAAAAGTTTACTCAACGAAACTACAATGTAAATTACTATAATGATTTAAAAAATTAGTAATATTATTTACTTTACCACTGTCAGATAAGTTTTGAGTTATATGAAAGTTTATTTACATTTGATCTTATTTTCTATTTGTGACCTATAAGAATTTGAACTAAGAAATTATTATCAAACTAATACTTACTAAATACCCAACTAGCACTCCAGTTGATCTTGTTTAATTTATAAACCTTTGGATTGAATGACAAATGGACAATGTATCAAAAAAGTAATGATATAAGTAACGTTCAAAATAATTAAATTTCTTAAATATGTTAGTACAAATTTAAATCTTAGCTGCGTGAATGTATCAAGGATAATTATATAATTTGAAAAGTCAAAACACACTTCTAAAAAAAACAACAAAACTCATGCGAAAATAAGATTTACATATATACCTTTTCATCAATCTCTCTGTTAATTATTTAAAAGTTGAAGTGATCAATTCATTTAAAAAATTATTTAAATTATTTAAAAATAATGAAAATATATTTTTTAAATTATTTAAATTATTTGAAATTTTTTTAAATAATGTATTATTTACTTTTAAGTTTTTACCCCAATTTAACATGGAAATTATTTTTTCTTTTTGATTTTTCTTTTATTTATTTTATAAAAAATAACTTAAATAATTTTTTTTAAATGAGTTGACTGCTTTGACGGTTAAATAATTAACCGAGATAGATAGAAGGGTAACATTTGTAACTTTTGGTAACATTGGGATCAAATTCGCGAAATTGAAACTTGGAGGACTAAATTTGTGAAAATTGAAAACATAGGAGACCAAAAGTACAATTAAGCCTATATATTAAAAATTGGGGTTTTCTAACTTGTGTCAAACCCATGGCACAAGTTAACAATGATTAGTTTAAAATTTTTAATGGTTGAATTTAATTCTTTTTACTATGTCCTAAATTCTTAACTACCCACTATTTAGTAATTTCCCTTTCATAAAATTTTATTAGTTGTTAATTTGTGTGCACAAGTTAAAAAACCCTTAAAAATTTACTCGAAAGGAAGGTGCACATGGAGAATGTTGATGAGGGGTATCAAACAAAAACCAAACCACAAAAATAATATTGTGATTAGCCTTTGTGCTAGCGAGTTTCATTTTGATCTTTTTTCTTTTGTGATTTTAGATTATACTTTGAGACGAGAGAATGATACTTCATTTGGAAATAAGAAAAATTAAATTTTCATCCTAAATCTACATTATTGATAGTTGAACCTCATATTTTGAATTCAAAGGACTTCATCACTTTATTCTATTTTCTGGTGTCATTTGAACTACAAATTCTTAGTGAAAATTGTTATATCTTATTATTTTTTATACATTTATTCCATTTATTTCAAAGCTATAAATGAGATCTTGAATCTACAATCAATTAAGATTTGAGATCATATCATGTTCTATATATCTAATCTTTGGAGGCGTGCGAAAATAAAAAATATGAAATGATATTAATTTTAATTTTTTTAAATATATATGGTGTAAGGATGGAAAAACCCGTAGTTATACAAAAAAAAAAATATAAAATAAAATAAATGGAGAATAAGATAATAAAATAAAGAGAAAAATTAAATATATAAGAAAGGATAGATATAAAAGAAAGGTGCAGTGTTTGTCCAGAAATAAATTAAATGGGATCTCTTTCTCTTTCTCACACAATATATATATATATATATATATATATATATATATATATATATATATATATATAGGGATCAAATAACACGATGTAACTTACACCGGTTAATAACTATTTGTCGAAGATTTTTTTCACGAAATTCATCGTAAGATTGAAACTACTTATCGTATAGATCATGTATACAAAAATTTACATCATTCCGAAATCGTTTAGTACTCCATTACTACGTTGATGGAGTACTAAACGATATCGGAATGATGTAAAATTTTGTAGACGCGATCTATACGATAAGTAGTTTCAATCCTATGGTAAGTTTCGTGAAAAAAATCGACAAATAATTATTAACCAGTGTAAGAATTGAGGTAAGTTACAATTGTGTCATTTGATCCTCTCCTCTATATATAGATGTAGAAGTTATTTAGTTATTTTTTCCTAAGTGAAATGTATTTATTCAATGCAAAGAATTATTAGGTATTTATATTGTGTTAGAAGACACTGCGATAGAGGGGAAGAACTACGATTTAATTTGAACTTTAGTATCAAGAGTTTATAGCTAAGTGGCATAAGGAGAAGTTCTTGAAGCTTGAGGGGAGGGGTTTAATCCCCAGTGAGGTAGATTTAGAAGTAAATTTAGGAATAATATAATATGAGAGTACGTGTGTTTAGCTGATAAAAAGAAATTTAAACCCTAGTAAAAGCACTAATTAAAAAAACAAGTTTGTATGCTTCAATTGAAAAATTAATCTTCTACCGTAATATAACATGATATCTAGAAAAAAAAATGAAAGAAAGAGAAAGAAGCATACTACACCAAATAACCATTTTTTATTTATAATTAGGCAAATGATATTGAGTGTCTTTAAGGCACTATTTAAGAACTTAAATGTATTAAAAAGATATTAGAATGTATAGTTTTTCGTATTTTCGAGAGACAGAAGAATGTGCTCTTATGATTATTTTTTTACTTCTAAAACCTTAACTAGTGCCCTAAGGGCACTGTATATTAAGACCTTTATAATTATATTAAGGCTCAAAAGTACATTTGGTCCTTTATGTTTTTGTGAAGTGCTATTTTGGCCCTTTATGTTTATTTTGTCTCAATTTGATCATTTACGTTTGTTTTTTTACCAACATTGGACTCTTATTTGAATCTATTAGTCTAAGTTAACAGAATCGTCTACGTGACACCTATGTGACATTAATAGTTGTCATCCATTTCTAGACTAAAATGGCACTGCGTTGATTTTTTTTTTTTGTAAAAACAACAACGTTTAATTTTTGAAAGATGAAGGGTCGTCTTTTAAAAAAAATCAATACGGTGTCGTTTTAGTCCGGTAATGGATGACAACTAACGTCATTAATGCTATGTAGGTGCCATGTAGACGGTTATGTTAACTTAGACTAATGGATTTAAAGAAGAGTTTAACGTTGGTTAAAAAACAAACAATTGAAACAAATAAATAGACCAAAATAGAATTTCGACAAAACATAAAACACCAGATTTGTATTTTAGTCTTATATTAAAATAGATTCACATCTACCCCATTTAAAAAAAATGATTTCATTTAACAGAAATAGAAAGTAAAAAATATAATAAATTATATAATTATTGATTTTTTTTATTAAAAAAACCAGTGAATGAGTTATGATGATGAGGAAGGATTCCAGATAGTACAAGACAGTTTTATGATGATGAAGGGACATACTCATATATAGCTGGTCCACTACTTCATCTCAAAAGTGATAAATGTATGAGAATGAATCCCCTCTTGTTTAAAAATAATATGATATATTATGATAATATTTTTGTGTTTATCTTTCTATTAATGTTTATAAGGACCCACAAATTTAATATGCATTTAATACCATGAGAAAATAGATAAACATAAAAATACCAACATAACTCATCATGTTATTTTTGAACAAGTGGAGATATATCCCCTAAATGTACATATTAAGCAAGACAATATGGTTGGTTTTATGTTGCGGTTACCATTTTATTATATAAAATAAATATAATTAAATATAATTATTATTATTGACTATAATCATAATCAAATGTAATTATAATAATTTTTTATGTTTTAACGTTTGGATTTAATATCGCATTTTAGACTCAAATTGAAATTATCCGCTTGGTTCCTCCGAAACGGTTGGTTGAGTTTGGTGTTGAAGGGAAAAAGATAAGAAAGCGCGCATAGCGCATGCATATAACTTTAGGCACATAATATAGTTACGTGAGTTACATCACATGTCACATTCCATCATTATCTTGATTGGTGGTAGAGTAATGTTGGTTCGCATGAAATAGATGAATTTTATTTTTATAATGAAAATGAAAATGAAAAAGATGTTAGTGAATGGCCAGAAATGGTTTGGAGTATTATATGGTTGTCGTGGTGTCTGCATTTTCCTGCAATTTCCGTAACACAAAAAAGAGACCCCTACTTCAAATTCCATTATTAATGTACGTAGCACTGTGCTCACTGGATCGAAACACAGGCAATCAGCATATGTAGCCCACTCAAGGACCCAAATCAAATCACTATCGCCTTTTCTTCCTTTACATTTCATTCATCACCCTCTTCCATTTTCTTTCACTTTATTTGAATTAGTTGTAATTAATTGTAAAAATAAATTTTAAAAATTAATTAATTATGTGAGATATAATCGATTTTTATTTGGATATATTTATTATCAGAAATAATTTTAAGCTGTGAGAAGTGATTTTGAAGTTTTTTTAAAACAATGTCTAATTTTTAGCTGAAGGACAAAAAGTTTTTTTCTTTATTAAAAGAATAATCAAAAGCTTTTGCACATTTGTAAAATACAACTATGCAACATACATTAAAACAAAATCTATTCCAAAAACATCGTTATTTAAATAGCTATTTTGATGCTAATTTAGAGAGAGAGTAGAGCCACAATATACCAAAAAGACAAGTCAGGAAAATGGAGCACAAGTATAGGTCACTGTAACCCAATTCCTTAAAACATTATATGTATGAGTCCATCCACTTATAAATCCTCTAACTTTTCATAACTATCTAATGTGGGATTTTCATTTATTCTTTATTTCGTATCTAATTAGTAGCTAATTTAGTAGTTAATCAACAGCAAAGAAAATTAGCTAAAAATTTTATTTTGTAGCTAATTAGTAGCTATTTAAATACAAATTAGGTATAAAAAAATTTGGTAGGTATTGTTCGTAGCTAATTAGTGACCAAGAAAATTAGTTAGAAAATTTTATTTGATAGCTATTTAGATACAAATTAGCTATGATATTTTTGGTAACTATATTTCGTAAATTAGAAACTAATTTGGTAGCTAATTAATATTAGTTACAAAATTTGTTTAGTAACTAATCTGTAACTGTTTAAATATAAATTAACTATAAATAAAAGTTTAAAACTATATTTCGTAATTAATATTAAATATTCTTGTAGAGCACTAACGATAGTATTATTGTTACCATTAACACAAACCAAGAAGAAACGAGGGAAAAAAGAGGTTGAAGTTCTCATACCCACCCATCCACGTACCCGACCAAATCCGAACGGAATCACCAACATCAATTTTTCAACAAAATATTCTTTCTCCTTCTTCTCCATAGACCACAAATCTATCCACGACTATGACGCATGGGAAGCAACACCAGACTAACCAGCATCCAAGCTCAAGAGACAGACCCATACTTAGCACACAAAATTTGTGCCATAATAAAATTTTTATTTCAATAACAAATAATTCAATTATTGTCAGAAATAACTTTGTATGAATATTTTTTTTATTAAAATTACTTTTGAGATGTACATATATAACCAATGTAACTCCTACTGCATATAAAATTGAAAAAAAAACAAGCAAATGAGACAGTAAGGTCCGTTTACTTTGTTTTTATTTTTGTGTTTTTATTTTTTATATGTTTAGTTCATAGAATGGAAAGAGAGAAATTAAAAATTAGTGTATTTATGTTTAGTTTGTCAGGAAAAATATGGAGGTTTTCAAAATAAGTAGTTGTTTTGATTGTTTTTATATTACTATACACATCTCTAAAGAGACAAAACAAAATAAGAGTAAAGTAAAAAAATTGTAATACACTCATAAAAAATCAAAAAATAAAAATACAAAATAAAAATGCCTAATTGATGCATATATAATTTTACTTGTTAGTAGTAAAAGTAGCCACTTTAAGTTTCTTGTTCTCTCCGCGATCATGGCTTTTGCACAATAATTAATTATGAACATTGTACCCAAACATGTTGATCAAGTTTGACCCACAAGATGAAACCATTCTCCACCAAATAGTTGCAAACCATAGAACCATATATACCTTCACTAAATTATATTTGATTATTAGCAACATTTGAAAAAAGTCACTAAAAAAATATTGTAAAATTATTAAAAATATTGTTTTTGTACATTTGCAATATTAAATCAAATGTTGTACAAAAGTCATATTACTAAAAGGTTTTAGTAGCATTTGAAAAATGTTGTCAAATTATTAAAAAATCTTGCCTTTTAGCATTTGTAACATTTTTTACTTATGTTGTATTAAATCAATGTTGCTATGTTGTATTAAATCAATGTTGCTAAATAACAATAAAATAATAGTGCTATGTGTTTTGTTTTTTTTTCTCTTTAAAGAAACCTCTGAATTGAGCATACCACCTATAAAGGGAAAGGGGAATCGCAGAACAGAACCCAACCCATCCTAACACCTTCATCGACACAGAATTTGCAAATACACAGAGCAGGAAAAGGTGAAAAGAGTCCTCCATATGTGAATTACACATAATACAAGTGGTTGAAACTCAAACTCACCCACACCCCTTCTACTTAAATTTACTTGGAATCCTATCACGGAACAATAACCAACCAAATACCAACACTTTTGACGGCACCCAACAACTCCAAAGACTCTTTTACACTCAAAGCAAACCATTAAGAAGAGGGGACAATGGGTTATTTAACAAGACAACCCGATAATAAGCGATCTCAAAAGAAAAACCTTGCATACCTCCCGGAGTCCAAATCCACGAATCCTCCAAATTAGAAGATAAAGCAAGCGACTATATGTTTGACATCAAACAAGACAAAATGCCATTTTCCTAAAGAAAAAGCAGTCTCCTCCAAGAGAATCGCCATGAATGGATATTGTTTGACGATAAAGCAATATAATTAACCACAACAACAATAGAAAAACACTTATATTCACAAACTTCATACAAACATGAGTAAGTAAAGCTTAATGGTTGATTACCAACCCAAAGATCTTCCCACAACCTTATCGAGCCATGCATTGAACCCATGTATATCACATCCCTTACTTATTTCTCTCCACCATCTTGAGAAGGATGCATAGGGGTAAAAAAAACATTTGCATAAGGCTCCCATCCCTTCCTTTAATAACTTCTACGCACAAACTATTTTTTCGCTAGGAATTTCCCACCCGATTTAACAAGTAAATCTAAATTAAGCCAAGATATTTAACACCAAGGCCCCTTTCACTACAAGAAACACAGATATTAGCCACGAGAAATTAGCGTCGGTCTCGATCCAACGCTAATTTGCATCCATGAGGCCGACGCAAACAGAAGACGCCAGCCAACTTTGAAATTAGTGGCGGCCAAGGCGCCGCAAAAGTTAGCGGCGGCCAAGCCGCCGAAAAATGAACTTTTTGTAGCTATCAGGGACCCAAATAGCGTCAGCCTGGCTGCCGCTAATTTAAAAAATTTGCTGACGCGCTCTGCTCCCCAGCCACGTGGCGACAGATTATTGGATGGCATAGCTGCGGCTTGCCCACCGCTAATTTTAAGTACATGGCCGAAAATTAAAATTTTTTCCTCTATCTTTCTTCATTCTTCTCCTTTTCTATCTTTCTTCTTCAACTCCTCTCTTTTCCTCCGTCGACCCACCCATGCCTCCATCGTCCTCTGCCGCCGTTCTCTGTCACCGTTGCCGTCAACGACCACTGGGGACCTCAAAAACACGTGGAAGTCATTTTTTTCCACGGTTTTTCTCCAAATCCGCGAGCTCCACCACCTTCCATAGACAAATCCGCAAGCTTCCTCTTATTTCTCACTCCAAAACCACCCACTACCACCGTTCTCTCTCTCCATTGTTGGTTTTTCCTTTTTGTTGCTTCACTGTTGGTGAGTTGTTCATCTCTTCAATTTAATTTTCAGTTTTGAGTAATTAGGGTTTTAGTTAGGAATTGGTGAATTTAGATAGTTTAATTTGCAATTAGGGATTCAATTTGTGAATTGAATATGAGTTTAGTGAATTTGAGTTGTTAGATGTGATATGGGTTTAGTGTATGTGATATGGGTTTATTGAATTGAATGTGATATTTTGTGAATATGTATGAGTTAAATTGCAACTAGTGAAATTAACGAATTGAATGTGTGAATTGATTTGTTAAACTTGTGTTGAATTAGAATTAGGGACTTCAATAGAATTTGAGCTTAGTGATTTTGGTTTAGATTTTAATTTAGTGAATTGATTTCAATTTGAGCTTAGGGAATTTGTATGTAATTATGGTGTTAGTAATTTGAATTTAATGAAAATTGAATTGAGTGTGTATATAATTTTGTTTTATGCATTGAATGTGTCTCATTTTTCAATTTAAATTTAATTGGATTAGGTTCCACGTTCTCTTTAAGTTTGGAGCGGAGTTTTTGGAAGTTTAACGTAAAAAAAAATTAAATTAATTAGTCGCCCGACGCTACTAATTTTTTTTATTATTATTAATTAGTAGTGGCGGCCTAGTCGCCGCTAATTTTTTGCCCGTTGCTCCCGGCCATAGTAGCGGCGGCATGTGGCTGACTCTAAATTTAGCGGCGGCCTGGCCGCCGTAAAATTTTAGTTGCCCACACAATAGTGTCGGGCCCGTGCCCGCCGTTAAGCCGCCACTAACTTTAGTTTTGCATCGGCTTTTACCCGTTTGCGTCGGCCTATGGCCAACGCTATTTATGAGTATTCTTGTAGTGTTTCTTTGATTACTCCTTTAGGCTCTTTCATCAAAAAAGACAGAAGATAAGTGAATTATGGAGAACATAACTTATAAGAGTGACTCTACTTCCCATAGATAAGTTTCTTAATTCCTTTCTAACCCTTAAACTTGTTTCTTATTGTATGTTGCAATGATCACATTCCATATAATTTTACACCTTACTATCGCTCCAATTGGAAGCTCAAGATAGGAGAAGGGAAAAAAAGCAACTTGGCAATGTAAAAAGGTTGCAACAGATAGCATAAAGTGCTCCGCCACATTAATGCTATACTCATTACCTTTTTTCAAGTTGATTTTCAATCTTGAGGAGAGCTTGAAACAATGCAAAATTGCCTAAATAGCACAAAGATTATCCTAGCTCGCATCACCAAAAGTTATGGTATCATCGGCATATTGTAGTATGGATATATAGCACAATATTATTGTCTTCGGCCTTAAACCCTTTAAATTTACCTAAAGTGACTGCTCTTCTCATAAGCTCAGTCAATCCTTATGCTACAATAATAATAATAATAATAATAATAATAATAATAATAATAATAATAATAATAAAAGCAGGAGCCAATGGGTCTCCTATTGCTTTAGCCCCCACTAAACTTTTATCTTTTTGGATGGACTAATGTTAACCAATACCGAAAGGTCTTCAGAAAAAATACAAGCTTTGATCCACCTAATTAACAAATTTAAGATGTCACATCTCTCCATATATTCAAGAAAACACCACGAGTCAGAGTTGTATGCATGCTTGAAATCAACCTTCAAAACAAATCTGAGAAGTCACATCTCTCCATCATTATTGCACTGTCCAGCATTAATCTTCCTTTAAGGAATGTTGCTTGACAACCCGAGAAAACAGAAGAGAATGCCAACCTCGCTCAAACGTTTCACTTGCGACTTTGATAGAATTTTATATAAACTTCCCAACAAAGAAATATATAGGCCTAAAATGATTTATCTTTTGGGATATAAAGACCTTAGGGATCAAAGTAACAAAATTATTATATCTGTCGGGATCAGGCTTTTATTGCTTCTTATGCTTTAGTTCCTCCTTTTGAAAGGAGTAGTAAGGAAAGAAGAAACATCCACTTTAAAAAATATTGTAAGTATTGTATTTTATTTTTTGATAAAATTAAAAAAAGGGAAAAGAATCAAATAATAATACAAATAATATTTTCAATGAGAAAAAAAAAAACCCTTAGTCGCAAGAAAATAAAAAAGGCCAAAGAGCTAACTTGTAACACTTTCATTTCCTTCATATTGTGGTTGTATCATCAATCAAAATTTTACTCATCAAGAAATAGCAGTTTGGCCACCATGTGCACAGCTCGCATACAGAAACATAAAATTTGTTGACTGTAGAGTCCTCTGCTCTGGTACGGTACATGTCCAAAATATATTTTTTTTTTTTAATAAGCCAAGCAAAATAACATGTTCAAAACGATTAAGAAAAACTTTATTAATTCTTTTTTCCGATAAAGGGTATTGAGTTGAAAAGATATATATATATCTGTACGACAAATTCAAAAGCAAAAATATCTTCATAACCATAAATGAAAAGGTAACATTGATAAGTTTTTTTAATGACTGAAAAAAAAATACATTGTTTAAAAAATTAAAAGCTAGTTAGATTTGTTTATGTATAGTTACTAATTAAATATGTGTTAATAACCGAATTAGTAGCAACTCTATTATGAATAACGGCCAAAATTGATTACTAAGACTAATTTGCCATTTGTCATCGCTTGCACCCACATTTCATTGGTCTTATAACATAATTGACGTTTAGCAACATAATTCTTATATAATATTCTTTTAAAAAAATATTACAAATACAAAAAGACAATAATGTTTAACAACTTGACAACATTCTTAAAATGTTGCTAAAACCTTAACTTTTTACCAAATGGTTTATATACAATATTTGTAAAAGATGTTATATATACGTAAAGATAAAATTTTTAATGATTTGACTTTTTTAACAATTTAGTAATATTTAAAAAAATATTAGTAAAAGCCTAATTATGTAGTAGTGACTAGTGAGTGCACAATCTATGGTTACCTCTAATTTTAGTTTTATAATATAAGGTATGTTTGGATATTTTTTATTCCAACATATATTGGATTGTTTGATTTTACACTTTTATAAAAGTTTTTAATTCTTTTTTGAACAAAGAAAAAAGTTTTCGGTCCTTAAGATAAAAATTGGACATTGTTTCAAAAAGCTTAAAAATCGCTTCTCACCGCTGAAAATAATCTTAAGAAACACTTCTCACAACCAATATACCTAAATAAAAACTAATTATATTTCAGATAATTGATTCATTTTCAAAATAAATTTTCACGGTTAATTCAAACACGTCCATAATTAAGTCTTCAAAAAAAGTCATAAGGTGTATATTCTCAAAATTCATTTAAAATGCATAAAAGTTAAAATGAGGATGATAAAAGTTTTACATGAATTATAAATATCAATGACTAAAAAAATAAATATAAGAGATGTGATAAATCTTATTTTATAAGCTAATAGTTTTTAAGATTGAGTTACTTGAAAATATAAAATTATAAGATATTATATAATTTAAATAAAACTTATATTCATCTTTACTTATTCACTTACCTACTTTTATCTATATGACCTAAATCCATTGTAACTAACCTTTTCTTACCTACCATACGATCAAGACATTTGTATACAATTTTTGGTACTTTATATTTTTGTCGAACTTATTACCCAAATGTAGACACACGCACATATTGCACAAGTAACCCCAATTTCTCTTACTGTATGAATATTTCGTCTCCCGGAATTAATAAGTGCTTACGTTAGAAATTTTATCTTGTTTGATGTCAAATTTACCAAAATAATGTTAATTTTAAAATTATTTATTTAATTGAGGTTCTTACAAAATTATTTACTAAATTTGGTTTAAATATTATTTATTTAATAAGGAAAAGATTTTATACCAGTTGAAAAAGAATCGCTGTTAAAATTATGATATAATTGCAGTTGAACCGTCGGTAAAGCATGCGACCGTTGTAAAATATATGTTTTTACATCAGTTGTGTTGCAACCAATGTTAAAAATGAACTTAGACATGGTTGGAAACCGCAGGGAAAATTCCAAACCGCAGCTAAATCCTAAACTTTGCTGTATTTTTAGCCGCAGTTTCTAAACCGCCGGTAAAGTCTACTAAACCGTGAGTTAATTGTTAAAACCGCCGATAATCCTTATTTTTTTAAAAAAACCCAAATAAACAGTAATTGGTCCCAAATTGCCCTTGTTTGATTTGCATTTTATTTTTTAAGATTAATTGCAGTTTTGGTCTTAGCTTCTTTATTTTTATTTTGGATGATTTTAGTCCCCTAAATTTTAAATGGGCAATTTCGACCCCTTTGGAGTAATTTTGATCCTTCTGTTAGTCTTTCTTTTGAATTAGCTATAATTTTTAATCAATTTAGTGTCTAGATAGACTAAAATCATTTATCGAAAGAATGTATTACAAAAAACTACTAATTAGCTACAATTTTCCTCCTAAGTAAACGATTTGAAACTTGTCGTTAATTTGGAGGAAGTTATCACTAAATTAATATTTTTTGAAATTTTTTTTATCTGTAAATGATTTTGATCCCCCCATCATTAATTTGGTAGAAAACTGTCACTATATTGACTAAAAGTTGCGGTTAATTTGAATAAAATTTGCGCCTAATTTGAAAGAAAAACTAATGGAGGGATTAATTAAAATCGTCCATTTTGGAAACAAGAGAAACCAAAATTGCCGCTTTAAAACTTGGGGGACCAACATCGCCCAAAACAGAAAAAAATGAACTAAAACTACAATTAAGTCTTTTTAAAATTTTTGTTTTTCAAAATTTTGCAAATAAAAAATTAAAAATTCTAAAAAAGTATTTTTAGTTTTTTTTTTTAAATTTTAAAATAAAAAACAAAATTAAAATAAAAAATAAAAATAAAAAGTAAAAATGCAAACCAAACTCTTAAGTTCAGATTATCTTCATTATTTTAAAGAAACTGCATCTCTTTATTTTCAATCCTACAAGGTAATAATTTCACTTTTCCCACAATTTTATTATCACCCACATTCATTTTCCAAAATTAATGGTTTTTGAGTGGTGTTAAACGAGCTGTCGGAGACAGGGTTGCGACTCTGTTTTGGAAGGATATTTGGTTGGAGAATAAACCTCTCTGCTTTGCATTTTCGCGGTTGTATCAAGTCTCAGTTAATAAATTTACAAATATAGCTGACGTTGCTTCTTTTGATGGGTCCTCATGGTCTTGGTTACTTCCTTGAAAAAGAACTCTATTGGTCTTATTTCTCCTAAAGATTTTAATTTTTACTTGGCTGACCCTTAGATATAGTTTACCCACTCGGGATAATCTATATCGTAGAGGGATTTTAAATAATTATGTTTCGCGATTATGCTCTTTGGGTTATTTGGTTGAGGAGAGTATTCTTCATTTGTTATTTCAGTGTAAATTTGCTTTGCTCATATGGAGAAGGACTTTGGTTTGACTGGATTTAACTTTCGCAATTGCGCCAACCTTATATGAGTAATTCCTTCTTCAATTCAGGGGCTTGCTGTTTGGTAAAGAGATAAAAAGAAAAGGATGGTAATTTGGCATGCGGTAACCTAGTCTATATGATTATACAGGAACGAGGTTATATTAATTTTGGTGCAGCCAACGTTTTCCAAGTTGCTGATTTGATTAAGATTCGTGCTTGGAATTGGTTTTATCTGCATAGAAAAGGGGTTATTGTTTTTCTGATTGACGTATGTTTCCTTTAAATTGTTTAAGGTGTTCTTAATTCTCCTTTGCTTCTCTTCTTTCTCCCTCCCCTGTATTTCTTCTATGCTCGCTCCTCTTATTTGTATAGACTCTCTTGAGCACTTCTTGTACTCTTTAGTCTTTCAATAATGTTGCTTTACTTATTAAAAAAAAAATTAATGGTTGTAATTGTCTTTATTTGGTAATGATCGAAAATGGAGATAATCCTCTGAAAATTTAAAGAAATAAAGAAAATGTGATTTAAAAAAAGGTATAAGGATGAGATTTAAATTAGGTGTCCCCAAATTATGTCCACAATTATGTCCTACCAATAGAATATTGTCACGTCATTAAAAATATTTCTTTTAATTTTAATCTTTAATTTCCTAATAAATTTTTTTAATGACGTGGCGATATTTTATTGATGAGACATAATTAAAGACATAATTAAGAGAATACATCATCTGAATCCATAAGATGGGCCAATAACATTTATAACTATCACAAGCTTGATAGCATGCACATGGTGGGGGTCTTTTTTTTCACTTATTTTATGTAATGTAATTAATGAACCAAATATTTTGCTTCATTTTGCGCCCAATATCATATTCATTATTATTATTCTGGTAACCATAACTATCACTTCATATTTCATTGCTTTATACCATGCGGTAAAAACCTATTTTTTGGTTATACAGTGAACACTTTTTGTGTAGCAAACCATTTTTATGTTACTTTCATCTCGAATAATTTATTTATTGTTTCACGCAATAGTATTATTTGGTGGCATAGCATTTTCAAGAAATTAGGAGTATGAGATGGAGAAGGACATATATAAGATAATATTGTTTCTAGAGCAGCTGGTCGAGACCGAAAGGGAAATAAAAAAACATATCTTTAAATAATAACTTCATCGGTTAATAAAGGCATATCTTTAAATAAATATCCCATTTTCCGCGAATCTGGCATTTAAAAAATATTCGCGAGGAATTAATCCATACCCAAATAAAAATAAAGTTCACGGGAAATGTTCTTTCCTCTACAAATTCTAAATCAATGTCTCATACTCTCAATTATATAGTTTAATTGGTGAATGCAGGGGCGAAGGCAAAAATTTATTTTGAGAGGGGCCAAAACTTAAAGTTAATATACTATTCAAATTTAGTTCAATAAAAAAGATATGATAGTTTTTAAGTGTTATCTATGATTTAACTATAGACCAGAAAAAAAAAAGACAAAATAATACATTAAGAATATAATAGCTAGTAAATGTTACCTAAGGAAGTATGCAAACAAGTCACTTCTTCTAAATCCCAAAATATAACATTATAAAAAAAAAAATATATGCTTAAGTTTTGAAATGTATGAATTGGGATTTATAGGTCTACGACCAATAGAGAGAATAAACAAGTGTGCTTTCAGTTTTGGAGGGAGTAAAGTAGGAAATAAGGTATGAAATAAGTTTAGTATTGTTTGTTTTACATTTTTATTATTTGTACTCGTGGACCTATTTGTGTTTGAGGGGGTACACCTCCTTAAATTTGAAAAATTTATGAATAATATTGTGAATTTTTCAATTTCGCACCTCTACTCTTATATTTTTGAACCCCTAAACTTGAATTTTTATATTTATTTTCTTAATTTTATAAATTAAAGCCTACTAAAGTCTATTATATCACTAAATTCAGACTAAAAAGTCTAATATAAAAAATTTTATATATGTTATCTCCTTTAAACATACACATACAAAAATAGAAAATAAAAACAAAAAAAAAAAAAGAAAACACAAAGTAAATCAGTCCTAAGTTTTTTTTTAAAAAAAAAAATGAAAAAAGTGAGAGGGAAGGAGAGTAACTTATAAGGTAGTAGTTTATTTGGTGAAAGTTAAAATATTTGCTGAAGAATAAATTTTGAGCATAAATTTAACATTTAATTCTTAGACACAATTAATTAAAGAATTTTTAGTAATATTAAAATAATAGTGATATAAATTTTAAAGTTATTATAATTATAATAATTTTTTAATACCTTCTTGACCCTTGATTGATTGTGTTTGTAAATATCATCAGTATACAAAACTTTTTATCAATGAGAGGGGCCATAAAATTTTTTTTCTTACTATTATAAAAAAAATATGAAAAGTCAGGGGAGGCCATGGCCCCATCATGCCACCCCCGCCTCCGCCCCCCGATATATAAGGAGTATTTAAGTTTAATCTTCAGTTATTATATATTTTTATGTATCAGAAAATTTTGCATCACTTAAATATATATGAGTATCTAAAGTTTTCATGTGCTCCTTGAGTTTAATCCGGCTTATCTCATGTTTATCACATTTTTAATTTTGATTGGTAACATAATTAAATATTAATTTTATTTTTTTTATATACTCACATTTAATTGTCTTAACTAATAAAAAGTAGAACATGAAACACTGATAAGATAAAAACACACAAATAAGCGGAATTATGTTTAATTACACGCCAATTATTTTGAATTTGTACTTGCTTTAACTTTTAATTTGGTGTTTTATTTGTCTGATATTATGTTGTTTGATTTTTTCGTGAGACCATTTTTTTATATTGTATTGTATTGTAAACCTTTTGTAATTGTTGTGTGAGTACAATTTATATTCTAGTTCAATAAATTTTTGTTTATTAAAAAAAAACCACAACACAACAAATAAATTAAATTACATAAAGTACGTGTAAGATGCATGTGTGTTTAGTGCCGTTAGGAAAATATGGCTTTCGCTTTTATAATTAAGACTAATAAAATAGATTAAAAGAAAAAAAAATGAGATTAAGACGGAATGGAGGTAATTACTTTCCCAATAACTTAAAACTATATACAAATATATATTTTTAATAATAAAAATAAAATGAGGTTTAAATCTATCTTTCATTCTAAAAAATCATATAAATACTCAAACATTCAATTACTAGACCAACCCTAGCTAGTGGGTTTATTTATTTATATTCATATATGTATCAAACGTGGAAAAAAATTAATTTTGTGAAAGTATTTTTTCTCTAAATAAAAACTAAAAATTAATGTAATATTTTAGGAGTCCGATAAGACTAGCACAACTGGCAAATACATATGTATGTGAATGTATGATCTAGAGTTTAATCTCTGACTTAATAATTTTCTTGTAAATAAAAAATTGTAATATTTTAGGGTTTGACCAAATTTTAGTCTTTTTTTTAATCGTTTTTTAGTTATTTACTTAGTTTATTATTTCAAGTCATTTTAGTTTTTTTTACACAAATTTTAAAAAATTAAAAAATATATAATGAGAATGTAAATCAAAGAGACCCTAATCTATCTCGATTTGAACTCTGATTTTTTTTAATAGGATCATAGAGTATCTTTACTATTGTGCAATGCAAACACCTTTGTTACTTGACTTATTGTTTTAATTTTATTTTAATATGCCTAAACCTACAACTGTACTAGCATCCCCACTTTAATCTTAAACACTTTCTGAATTCCTAATGATATGATAGTAGTTAGTTAGCCAAAGTCCAACACATTACACAAGTGCCTATATTTTATGGGCCAAATATATATTTGGTGTTTGTGTATTTCATTTTGATCTCATATCTTTTTTGGGTTGCATTTTTGTCATGTATCTTTTATAAACGTTTTATTTTAATCCAATCCGTCAACCCTGTCACACCCGTTAACAGATTTAACTGAAAAAGAACAGAGTCAAATTACGCCATTTATCTTCAAATCCAGAAAAACCATAACATACACGTGAACTCTAATAAGAACAGAGTCGAATTACCTTGTAACGGAGTGACGAAATTGACGGATAGAACCAAAATGAAACCTTCAAAAGAGATACAGGACCAAAATGTAACCCAAAAAAGATATAAGACCAAAATGAAATGTGCATAATAGATACAGGACCAAAAAATGCATTTGGTCTATTTTATTTTAATTTTTCTTATTGTACTGTATATTTACATAAATTATGCATACCAATAAACTTATTGATTGTATTAATTTTTTAAAAAAGTTGTGCAACATATATCAATTTTACCATTTATTAAATATTATATTTAGTGGTTAGTGCAATAAAATCAAAATATTTAATAAAGACAAGCGAGGAAAACAATTCTAAATATTTCATGAGATTTGTACAATATCTTATAAAAAGAATTATCAAATTCTTTTAAAACGTGTCTTATAATAAAAACCAAAAGCTAAAACCATAAAACCATTATATAATAAGAATCTGAACCCACTAAAAAAAAATAAATTACGATTTAAATAAATATATAATGAAGCACAATGCGATGCGACTCTGGTCAAAGCAGCATGTGACAGTATGATACTAATAATAACAAGAGTTTTTTTTTTTTTTTTTTTTTGTTAACTATTGCACTTATAAACAACTCATATATGTATTAAATGTAAAAAATAATTAATTTTGTTAAAGTATTTGCAAAATGACACTTTTGATCCTTTAATTCTTTGCGTTAATTCAGTTTGGTTCCTTAATTTTTTTTTGATCTGTTTTAGTCCCTTAACTTTTATTTTGGATTCAATTTGATTCATTTAGAAATGATTTTTGATCCATTAACGTTCTTGATTGATGTAACTATAGGGACCAAATTGAATCCAAAATAAAAGTTAAGGGACTAAAACCAATAAAAAAATTAAGAGACAAAAATAAATTGGTGTAAAAAGTTAAAGGACTAAAAATATATTTTGCCTAAAGTATTTAATGCTACATATATAATTTTTATTATGAATTTTTATTTATAAATTATTTATCCAAACTCTAATAATAATAAGAATTAATTTAAACAGTGTGTGTTAATTTCCATTTCCATTAATTACCTCTAAAATAATTGCAGTTAGCAAAGACATGGGTCTTCGCCAGTCATAATCAGCAAGTTTGAAGAATCTGCCACGTGCAATGCTGACTAATCTGCCACATGCCTATTCACAATTTTAATTTGTAAGAATGAGTTGTACTTATTATGGAAATAAGTAATAACTCCTAGATAACATATCTTTTAAAATATTAATTAATTATACATTTTTTATTCTTAAACATATTTTAGGCAGAAAGACTTAATAATAAGAGTCAAAATGCATAAACTATAGTAGTATTAAATAATAAATATTGTGTTATTATCTTTACAAAAAAGGTTACAGAAAAACTTTACCAAAAATAAATAGATTTAAATATGTTTTTAATGTAGATTTCATTGACTTAAGTTCTTAATATTAAGAATTTAAGACTTACCTCTCTATAAAATTTGAAATAGTGATTTAAGTTTCTTTAAAAAAAAATTTGGGTGACTTAAGTTCCTAATCTAAGGACTTAAGTCAACATTTTTCACATTTATCAAGGATTTATGTCACCCAAAAAATTTATTAAAAGAACTTAAATCACCACTTCAAATTTTATAGGGACGTAAGTCCTAAATTCTTAATGTTAGGAATTTAAGTCAATGAAATTTAATATTTCAAAAACTAAAATCATATTTAAGCTAAATAAATAATGTGTTATTTATTATTATTATTATTATTATTTTTTGGACTTTAATACCACTATATTTATTTATTATGATTATGATTTGTCCATCAACGAGAACAGGCCCGGTTGTGGCCCACTGGCCAACACCATCATGCAACAATCAATACTCCAAGTCCAAGTTGCTCTTGACCAAAAACTAAGCTCAAGTTGCTCTATTCAAACAAAAAGTAAATAAATACCGAGTTGGGTAGTTTTTTTTTTTTTCTTTTCTGTTGATTGGAGAATAAAAATAAAGATAGTTTTGTGCACGTTTTTTAAAGATTCAACGACAAGTAAAAGAAATTTCATCTAGAGGTCAAATGATTAAAATTAATTGTGCATATATTCCAAAGTAATATTAATAAAAATTGCAATTTTTTGCTTTCAACAAAGTTGTTTTTTACTTATAGTAAAATCTTAAACATATAGACTATCATCAAATTAAAAAATTATTAAAGACAGTCAATTACCAAGGATTTGGCCGTTAATTTGATATATCTATGTTATACAAAGTTTATGGAAATAGTTTATTTTTATATTTTTATACACTATTTTGATATTTTCAATGTACTTACATAAGTTTTGGAAAAAAAAAATTATTTTAAAAAAGTATTTTGGCTTCACTTTAACCAATTTCATAATTATTATAGTATAAATAGGTGAATGTTCAAAAAGTCTTAGTTATATAAATATATAAATATTTTATTAAATTATGTATTTAAACGCACCTTTAATCTTGGGAAGGGTATCGAGACAATTGGAGATTTGCTTTTCTTATGTTGTATGGAGTTATGTATGATGTAGGATGTCTTTTTCGAATAGTTTTGTGTATAGTTGTGATGTTTATTGATTAATATGTTTTTTAATAATAAATCGGGCAAACCAAATAAAGGCTTAAAGAGATAAGAGATAACTAACTCCGAGGGAGAGTTACCTTAAAAATATCCTCCTTAAAAAAATGAGCTAAAAATTGCTTCACCTAATAAAAAAGTGGTTGTGCTAGGGTTTCCACTTAGAAAAAGTAATAAATTGAATATTGTATAATTTTACTAACCAAATGACTAAATACAATCAACTAATCAATATACATGAGTATACGAATAAATATTGGATAGTTTACTTCACTAAAAAAATTATAGGATATTTATGGTGTGTTTGTTTCGATGTTTTTGACATGATTTCAGTCCTAAAATCACGTTAAAACAAAAAAAAATTACATTAAAGCATGTTTGGTTGAAAATCAAAATCACGTTTGAAGGTCATTTTTCACGTTAAAATCGAACCAAACGTAAACACAACTTATTTTAGCTTATGAATCCAGGTTTACCAAACATTAATCTAAACACACACTTAATAATTTCAAGTATTATTAAAGAAACTCGGTACTTCATGGATGAAAAGTATGATCTCATCCCCAAATTTGTCATGGGAAAACTTTTAGGAGGATGAGATTAGCACCATCTCTATTAGGAGTGGCATCATCATTTTTATATGTAAGAATCATAAATTTATATACTAAAAAAGATGGTGTCACTCCTAATAGGGATAATGCTAATCCCATCTACCAACTTTTATTAGTATTCTCTTTTTTTTTTCAACATTCTTCCCATCATTTTTTGACAACAAAATTAATCCCATACTTTTTTTTGGACTATTAATCCCATTCTTTTTTTTTTGTTTAATATTATTCCCATTCTTGTGAAAAAGAAATACGACAAAGTAACTGGGCTAGTTGGGCCTTTTCTTTGCTGTTTGTCAGCTCAAATCCAAAGCCCAAAAAAAACCACCCCTACGACACAGGGGTAAAATGGTAATTCAAAAAATGTTATCCACCCGTTACAACGACGAAATGACAACAAGGAATGTCATGTTCTCAAAAAGCAGCACAGTTTCCAACACACTGTGCTATACTACATTGCCCTCACCACACTCTACAGATCTCTTCCTTCAATTCTTCAAATCCCTTTTTCCTTTTCTGTGATTTTTTCTCTTTCCAACCGAACAAACAATCGTGCAACTGGTAATAAAGCAAGAAGAAGCAGTAGCAGCACCCTAATCGGTGATTTTCTCCTTCACTAATCGGTAATTTTTTGCTCTCAACTTGTTGGGGGAAAAAATTGATGATACCTGATATCCGATAATTCAAGTTCTTATTCTCCTTCTGATTGATCCTGTTTTGTGCATTCATTTACTTATCTTTTATTTTTCGCTTGCACGTTCAAGCTTTAATAATTTGTTTTTTGTTTGTGTATTTCTATTTTTCCAGCATCTGAGAAAGTTCAAGTTTCACTTGGTTTCTGGGAAGATCCGTTTGATCCGAAACAGTGAACGATCCAGGTGTTTAAATCAACGAGTGTTGTTCGGCTTTATTGTGAAGGAGATTTGGCTTAACGACGCCGTTTTGGGTATTCTGTTACCTTATACTTGTTTGTGCAAACGGGATCTAGCTAGTGTGTGTAGAACAAAGCCTTTGAATCGTTGATTCTAATTTTGTTACAATGGGTACACTTGTAGTTTTGACTCAACATAGAAGCCAATACTACAGCAATTCTAAGTCTCAAGAGCATGCTAGGTTTAGTTCTTATTCACCTTCAATCATCAATTTTAGAACATTTCAAACGGGGTCTGGGATTTTGCCAACTCCATTGAAACCTTGTACTTACCCAAAAACACCATTAACTACTTCCAGCTCAAGCAACAAAACCACTCCTCTTAGCACCCCAATTGCTATCAACCACAGAGATTGTGAAAATGAGAGAAATAATTTCAGTGATGAGAGTAGCCTTTTGGTCTCGGAACGTTGGGCAGGACCTACCTACTCACATTCACCACCACCAAGTTCCTTGCCTATCCCGAAATTTTCAGTTCAACCAAAGAGAACTGTGTCCCTTGAGCTTCCTAGATCCTGCCCTGAGATTGAAATGCTCCCTTTTGTTAACTCTGCGCTTGCCTCTCCTCGGAGAGAGCATTCCCCTACTGCCGGAAACCACTTTTTCAATGATGATTTTGCGACTAAGACTCTACGTCGCATCCTTAATCTCGACTTGGATGATGAATGAGACTCTAGGAGCATCATGTTCCTGTGAATAAGCTTTTTTATGAAGTGGTTAGTGTTAGTTAGATTAGATGTATATACAATGGCAAAATAAAATTTGAAGTTTGAGTTTGTATTGCTTTGAGCAATGGTGGTGCGGTTGACAATGATGATCGGTGGTTTTGATTGTTCGACAATATGTGGAACTTGGAAATTGGATCTAACTTAGAGTTGGAGAAGGTAAATGGGTGTATATGTAAGGCTGAGTAGAATGGATGGTAAAAGGGGTGGGAATGGCACTGAAAAGACTTTTCTGACTGCGTTTTATATAACTGAGCCTGAAGAATGTCTGAATACATGATGTATTTGTTCAAATCATCATCTGCTTACAGAATGGTTAACTTCTTTGAATCTGATAAAGGAGTTAGGCCTCCTCATTTAGTACATACTGTAGATTGTAGAATCTTGCTCTTGCAAAACCCTGTAGGGCTATATCTCTTTTGTCCTTCTTTCTCCTTGTTTTTTTCGTTTCTTATCATCACCTCTTGTCATTGTATTCTAGTTTTCCATTTTTTACTAGTTTGTAGTTACTACTTTTCTGATCGATCATCTTCCTCTCTGTGAATTTCCCTTTAATTATCTGCCCTCTGGGAGGGCGTAGTTTGTCCCTTCACCATCTTTTCTGTTTTTTTGCAAAGAAAAGTTTGAAGGGATTTGGCTTTATAATCTTTTGCAGCTGACTGCTATAGTATTTTAGGCTTAATCTGTGTCAAACAACCTGTAAGCCCCTGTTACTTTCCATTTTCGTCTTTTGTTAATGCTTCTTTTCTTAAGTCCTCGCCTGGCTTATTGTTGATGGAGAGTATTGAATGTGCTTCGCCAAAATCAATGTAAGATCTTGCTAGATGGTTATGTTTCTGCTATATTGTTACTTTCATGCCATTCATTGCTGTTAATGAAATTGTTTCAATGTGAAACAGGGATGTGAAACTGTGCCGAGATGTTCAGTTCAAAAGGATGTGTTCATGATCTTCTGGTTCGCTAGTTAGATTGCAAGTCTGTGTTCTTTCATGAAGTTCCTTGTGTTTTGTAAATTTTCTTTTGTTTCTTTCTCTGCGTTTATGTGTATTTGAATTAAGAATTATGTACTACTTGATTTCCTTGAAAGCTATGATACAATTGACTACATTTACATTTTGAACGATGATTATTTTTTAAACCTATCGATGTTGATAGCTTTTTTATCTCAAACTGAGTTCTGATGGTGTCGATTGAATTGTATTTGGCCTGTGAAATATATTCTGTAATGATTCTTGCACATAAAATTTGGCAGTCATATGATCATATCTGCATCTATTCAATCTCCTTGGTGGGTAAGAATTTCAGTAATCAGTTTAAGATTTTACTGGGTAGATGTTTAAGAAAATATGTCAGAGTGGTGAAGAGGGAAAACAGAAGTGCTAGGATATTAAAGTACACATCTTTACATCCTCTGGGTACTTGTAGATCAGTATCTAGATCTGATATCTGCAGTTTAGCTAAAACAAAATGTTTTTTTTTTTTTTTTTTACTATAAACTATTTAAATAAGAGTCCTATATTTCAAAATTCACAAAATAAAGAGTGTTTATGAAAAATGTATAAAGTAACGAACTTAACTAGTTATTTAATTTTTTTTTGGGTAATCAATTACCTAAATTCAACTAACAAGGCAACAAAGGAATTGATTTTTGTTTTTTTATCGGCCAAAACACACCTTCCACAAAACATAATTCAATTTAAAGTTTATAATATGAAGTGAATAGATATAAATCTAATATATCTAATATCATAATGCTTATGTAAATACTTTGTCTTGTCGAGTTTATCGAGATTTGTTTAAAAAAACAAGATATTAGTATAATTTAATTTTGAGCTATGAAATTACAATCTCACAATAATATACTGCCGATTGAAGGAAGAGAAAAAAAATGTTGAATGCGGTTGATGAGCAACTTACTCAGTGTAATAATGATACTACAAAGTAAAAGAATGACACAACCATGGAAGACTTAAAGAGGAATACAATTAAGGTCTAAAGAAAAAAGTAAAGGCACAAAATACTCATAGCTATTTAAATGGGTTTACTTCGCGGTCTTGATTGTGATTGGAAATTTCGAATTAGAAATTTGGTTTGTAACTGGGATTCTCTTCAAGTAGTGCAGGTAGTGCTTGATGGTGTGAGTGACACCCATTTATATGCTGGAAATATCAATGAGATTAGACGTCGATTGAGTTGAGATTGGCTTGTCACTGTAAAGGATATTAGTGATGTTAAAATTGATTAAGTAATTAATTAATTCCTTAATATTAGCCTAGTTATGTGTTTGGTTATTTTCTAGATATTTGTTAGTTAGACAGAGTATATAAAAACAATACACTGTACTTAGTGTATTGATTCAGTTTTCATTAATGAGAAGTATATCTAGTTTTATCATGTTCTCCTTCATCTTCTCTCTGGATCAATAATCCTACATGAGAGTATTAGATTAAGCCATACATACGATCAACATGCCAAGGCTTCCGCAATTGAAATTTTTGTTCCTCAGACTTTCTCCTCCGCCATAAAGGAAGCTAATTGTTTTGCTCGTTAGCCATGGAAGGAGCTAGACATGATGACTGGTTCAAGACTTCAAGCTTTGGGAGTTTGCCCCATTAGAGGGTTCACTACCCTTGTATTCTAATCGGATAGCTACCATCTATGTGAGGGATTAGTCTTTTCTTTCTTTGTTGCTTTTATTTTCAAAATCTATATAAAAAAAAAAAGTTTAGGTGACATCGTAACAAGAATAATAATAAACTTTAATATGAATTTAGTATATTGGTATTGGGGTGGGTTGAGTACGGGTGTTACTTTGCTCACCACACTCATTTTTTGGTTCACCACATGTTGCTATTTTTTTTCTAATTTTGCCCTTCGCTCAGGGATTAATCTTCGATTTTCAACTTAATTTCAATACTGTATTTTTATACAGGGATTAATATCTGTTTTCATACAGATATTAATATTCGTTTCCATACAGATATTAATATCCGTTTTGATACAGATATTAATATCTGTTTCCATACAGATATTAATCTCAGTTTTCATACAGATATTAATATCTGTTTTTCTGCGATTCATCATTTTCAGATCGCATGAATGACAAAGAAAAAAAACCTTGATTCCAACTGTATTAATAAATGACAGAAAACAATGTTGGTGATTTTGGAAAATTGGTAAAGTTATGTTTTTAAATCCAGATTTAAGCCACATTCTTCGTCATTCATGCTATTTGAAAATGATCAGTTGCAGAAAACAGATATTAATATTGGTATGAAAACAGATATTAATATCTGTATCAAAACGGATATTAATATCGGTATCAAAATGGATATTAATATCTGTATGAAAATACAGTGTTGGAATTAAGTTGAAAAACGGAGATTAATCTCCGAGCGAAGGTTTTTAAGTTGCAATACAGAGATTAATCTTCGAGCGAATTTTAAAACGGGGATTAATCTATGTTTTAAATGTGGTGCGCAGAGACCTCTTTTTAAGTTGAAAAACGGTGATTAATCTCCGAGCGAAGGGCAAAATTAAAAAAAAAATAACAGCGTATAGTGAACCAAAAAATGAGTATAATGAGCAAAATACCACTTACCCACACCTATCTCCATTAAAAAACACGTTATTAGTCATACTTATAATCATACCTATTTTAGTGAATACTAAATATCTTTTCTGCAGCGAGGAATTCCTATCGTACCCATTAGTTTGATTGTCATCCTTAGCCAGAAATGAGTTCAAAACTCTCTTGCATTAATGGGTCAAATCAGCATGCCGTCTAGGAGAGTGGATTAATAGTTTGTTCTTACTATTTGCATGACATTTAATAATTTTAAGGATTAATTTACAAATTTCTAAACAATTAGGATCTGATTTGCACCATACTAGCGGTTAGGATTATGTGCACCACATTCATTTTTTAGACCGCTACATATTTGCTTGGAGATTAAACTTTCGATAGTTGAAAAAAAAAACTAGTAAAATAGAAATTAACTTCTATTTTATTGTACACTCATTAATTTGTATTTTGTGTGTGGTATACTAAAAAATTAGTGTGATACTTAAAGTGTGGGTTTATGCTAACTATCTAATAAACCAACTTTTTATTTTTTTTTTCGTTTAAATATATTTTTCGTCCTAACAAAATTAGGTAATTCACTTTTTGTCTTTTCAAAATTTTTTGTTGATAAAAAGGTCTAAACTTTTCTCAAAATTTTCATTTTAGTCTCTGTTATTAGTTTAGTCCATTAACGACTGACATAGCTACTGTTTTTATCTTGTCAAACTATCATATTAGCATTATAAATAGATTTTAATGATAATAAAGAGTCTAGAACTTACGAATGTGACAGACTGGCATGATAGAAATGTCAATAGTTAATTAATATTTTTGTCTTGTCAGATTGCTATATAAGTATTAAATATAGTTTTTAATGTTAATAGAGGGATAAATTTGCATATGTGGTAGACCAGCATGACAGAAATGTTAGTTAAGTGAGAAAACTAACGGCGGAGACTAAAAATTTGAAAAAAAGTTTAGAATTTTTATTATAAGTTTTTTTTTTTTTTTTAAATTTTAGTGTGGCGAAATAGGTATTAGCCTCTAGAGGTTATCTTGTTCACATAGATATCTAATAGGTTGTCACACGGATGTGTATTTGTGATTTGTCAGAATAGTGAAAGATGCCAAAGGAGTCACAATCTTTAAGGTTCCTTTTGTTTGTTCTTTTATCATTAAATCATTCAGTAGTAGGCATCTATCTTAGGCTTTGCATATTATTATTATTATTAACATTATCACGCGCACTTTTCTCTTCTTTTGGGTCCCAATTCTGTCATTCTGTTCTTCAGTTATTTTTGCACTCTCCACTTTCTCCTATTATAACTGCAATCACCAATTTAAGGTTTGCTGCTGGATGCATTTGCAATTGCTTTGTTTTCAACATCAAAAACCACCAATTCGTCTTTCACATTTGCTGAAATTTTAATTTGTTTTTATCTCTCTACCTCAAGATGAAGGCATGTTTAATTTTTGGTGAACAAAGGAATTAATTACAGCAGCAAAGGAAAGAAAAGGAAAACTAAAAACACAGTTGAAGCCTTGAAAAACTTGGAGAAATATTCTCCCAACGTACAAAGCGTCTTGTTTCACAAAAGAATTAGCACTTTTTTTTTTAAAAAACAAAAATAGAGTTTGGGTTTCAACCTATAAGACAACTCGGCTCATTAGGAAATATTAGATTCGAGTTAAGTTAAAAAAATCCAGCTCGCAAAAAATTGAAACCCATAACCCACACGTATAACCCACACCTCACGTGAGTTTGGGGTAAGTCGAGCTAAGTTGTTTCGTATATTGACTTGTAATTTAAAGATGTTTTCTTAATTTCAACAATCTTATTTTTTTATTTTTATGATCGTTATTTTTTTTTTATATTTTAACTTTTGAGTCTTTATTTGAATTTTTTTAAAAAAGAATAATTTTGCAATTCGTGATGTGTTGGTTGAGTTGAAGAAATATTGACTCGCCAATCTGAATGAGCCAACTCATGTGCATTTGAAAAAAGTTTTGCTCTTTGTAAATTAAAAGACGTATTATTTTCTTAAATTTAATGGATTAAAATCATCATATATTAATCATTGAGAGTATACATGTTCTAATGGTTGCAAGAAACTTTTCTACCCTGAGTATGTTTGATTTACGAGAGAAACTGTGAAGAAAGAAAATGAGAATATAAATAAAGAGGCATGTACAACTATCTTATATAATTAGTGGATTGATCACTTCTCAAAAGATGTTTATTTAATGTTTTTCTTTAAAAAAAACCAATTCAATCGAAATTGTTTCCTTGGAAAGAAAAAGCACGGAAGTAATTATGGATGTGTTTAAAAACACAACTTAATTAAACACTTATATAATAAATTATTATTAAATAATATTTTTATAGATAAAATTATAAAATTCTTTTGTTAAACTAAAAGGAACTTATTTTAATAAGTAAAAAGTATTTTATTAGAACTTATAAGTTACTTTTATAAATTGGACATAACTCATCAAACATAGTCTATATCTTTAAAATAGCAATACGGGACGATCTCTTATATATCTCATCTTCCACCAAATTGTGTCTGGTTGGATATATACACTATTTGTTCAAAAATATTTTTATTTATAATAATTTAGGATTTCAAACACAGATCTTACAAATATAAAAAAAAAAGTTAATTCTCTAAAAAATTTATAGTAAAAATATATAAACAAACGGATCAATTTAAAGTTACTAAAATTATATAAAGCCAAAATGATTCCATTATTATATTTAAGAGTTTTTTATCATGTGTAATATTGTACAGGTTAAGAAACTCAATATGAAAACTAAACATAATATTAATTATATGTTAAATTAAATTTTATTAATTTTTTATTTTTTCCAACATTAAATTTTTAACTTTATTTTATTAATTTGTACAATATTGCAAAGGTTAAAAAAATCGTTATATTTATTATAACCAAACAAACATGGGAAAGTGGAAAAGAAGCGCAATAGAGCTATCATTGTATAGATATCTTTTTACCACAACTCGTTTGGCTTTTCTTTTTTTTCTTTTTGCTACATAAATCTTTTGGCTTTTTCAATCACATTTTCTTCTGTTTATTCCTTTATAATGATGACTCTAGTTATTTTATACCTTTTTGTTGCCTATGCCTGATCAGAACATATAGTTTTGTTGGCATTGCTATAATGGACGAGGATTAAGGTGTCAGGAGATGTGGAATAAGAATTTCTTTTGTTTTTTAATTTATCATAAACAGCTTTTAACCCTCAAAGTTTGAAATTTTGGGATTCTCTCATCAATTATACGTATCAAAGTCTCCAAGTGTAACCTAATATTCAAATAATTGGATAATGAAGTAATGGGTAAGGAAAAAGACTTTTAACAAATGTATATTTCTCTGTCATTGTCAGACTATTTAAATGGTTTGATGATTTCTTTCTCATCAAAGGGGTGAAGGGAAACTATAATAATAGAAATATCTATTATTATTATAAACTTAATTTATAATATTTTGATCCTCAATCTCTATGCTTTTGTCTCCATAATTCAATTTTGCTTTTTTATTTTTTTATTGGACTAAATACATTATATGAGTTCGTGAAAGTAATTACTTAAATTTTGCACTTCTGACCATCAAACCACCATGTTTGATACTAATTTTATTTCTTATTATAGTGAAAAACAATATCAAATATAAAAGTTAAAATTAAATAATAGAAGTTAAACAGTAAAGATTAATACAGAGACAAAAAAAACATTTTTTGTTTTAGCAACTAAAACAAAAAATCATATATAATTAATAATAATAATAATAATAATACAATATTTATAATTTTATCTTTGATTTCGCTTACATTGTTTTTATATTTTTTCTGTTAATTTTTATCAAATCACTTATTATATATTTTTATTTTATATTTCTTACTTCCTAGGTGATGTAAGAAAATATTAATATTAATGAAATCCATATCTTATAATTCAAGTGGTATAACAAAAAGATCTTACTACTTAAAAAACAGAGTTCAACATTCAATAGAATAAATTTAAGATTAATATAACGTAAAAGTGTATATATTTATTTAATAAAAATAAAATTAATGAAGTTCATGAAGAGAGGGAATCTTTTGTGAGAAATAATTAACCGGTCCCCATAGGTAGCACAATCATTATCATCAACTCAGAGAGAGAAAAAAAAAGAAAGAAAGAAAAAAGAAAAGAGCACTGTTTTTCAATCACACATCATCATCATCATCATCATCATCCTCTGCTTCACCCGAAAACAATGGGTGCAAAATCCACAAGCAAACAAATTAGTCATCACTTTGAATAATTGCAAGGAACTTACTCTACACTCTCTCTTCTTATCTCTATTTTCACTGGAGAGAGAGAAAAAAAAAACTAACCTAAAATAAAAACTTCATAAAAAAAAAAAAAGAGTTCTAACTGATTACAATGAAATACTACAAGTCATGATGAATAATGGAAAATTTTAGATTTTTGACTTTTCATATTTCTTCTGGTTAATTATCCTTTGCGGCTGCCACGGTGGATGTAAAGCACGCAAGAGAAGAAGCAACGTTGAAATAAATAATAATAATAATAATAATAATAATAATTATCCATTATCCATTAATTTTCATTTTCTGTAGTTTCTAATCCATCTAACACCATTTCTCTGTGACGGCATTCTCTGCTGCAGAAAGCTTTCTCTCCTCTGCAAAAACATAAAACTAGTTCATTATTTTCTCAATTGAATTAAGGACAAAACTTAATTGCACTGTGGTACTATTTTTTTAATTAGAATAAGAGTTTAATTTGGATAACACACATAATATGTGTATTAAACTACATAAGACCCAAGATAAAAATAATCAGATCAAGTAAGATTCAGCCCTGAAAGAAAAAGAAAGTCATGAAATAGTTTTTGTTCTAATGAATAGAAAATGTTAAGTTTCAATAATGGGAAGGTTAGAATTGAAAAGAAAAATAAAAAAATGATGGGATACCTATAAATGAAGATGTCCTTTGTGTGCTCAAGGTGTTTCTTGCAAGTGAAACAGAAGCCGAGGAAATTTGAGGAATTGAAGTGAGAATTTTGTGGCAGAGAGAAATAGCTTTCCACAATGCAATTATTGAATATGTGTGTGGTTTTTGGATTAGGACCATGAGATATCACACATGTATATTCCTCAGAAAGCTCCATCTCACTCAAAGACAGAACATTTTCAACAGAATTTGGTGAATCCTTGGAACATTTTTTATCCTCAAATGAGTAAAAAGGTGGGATTTTCACTCTAAGCAGGACATTTCCTTTGTTTGGTTCACAAGAATTCTGATCAATTTTCTCGTCTTTAAGATCACCCACAAGAGCAAGACCCTTTGAATTGTTCTGAGAGGAGATTTTTTGGGGAAAAGTTTTGATCTTGCTTTGATATGAAAATGGGTTTCCCAAAGGGGATAGTGTTCTTGTGTCTAGAATTGAAGTTGGGCTTTTCAAAGGCTCTGTTCCTAAGAGACACTTGTTTGTGAAAATGAAATCTCTGAATTTTTGTGACCCAAAATAAGAAGGAACAGTTTTTTTGAAGCTTTGATTGGGAGATGGCTGAGATGAACTGTGATCAGCCATTAATGTTGGTTTGGTGGTCACTGCTCTTGATCTGTTCCTTAGCAGCATAATTATCTGCTAAAAACACAAATGAATGATTAGATTCAAATATATATTGATGAATATAAACATATAATAAAGCATGGATTCTTTCTCTTTTTTTTTTTTTGAAAAATAAAATGAAAACTCACCCAAAATGGCTAGAGAGTGATATCACAAAAAACCAATTTGATTGAAGCACCTTGCTGAACTGGGAATTTTCTGTACTTTTTTTTTTATATATATATAACAAACACTCACAAAAAAAAAAAGAATCAAACAAAAAAAGGCAAGACATGTGAAGGGTAGAAAAACTCTGCCATTTGATCTGTTACACACTGTTCTGTTCAGATTTCAGAAACAGATCACACAATAAACAGTTACAATACTAATTTCTATGCTTGGGTTGGTTTTTGTGACCAAACAAGTGCAACTTCATTGAACTCTCTTCATACCCATAAAAAAATTCTAGCTCTTTTATTTTTTAATGATGCAAAGTTTGCAACTTTATAACAGAGGAAGAGAATTGGAGCTATCAGGAAGAGAAGAAAAAGAAGGAAGCTTTAGGCTTAAGAGAGAGAAAGAGAGAGTGTCGTGTTTGGATTCATATGCCAGTTAAGTGTTAAATGAAAGAGAAGCAAAGGAGTCGTGTGCATGAAAATCAAACGTTTATTGATGCTTTATATGTTAAAAAAAAAATTATTTATATGTTAAAATATGTTTTTGTCTTCTTATGTGATATTTATTTTGTATTTATATTATAAGTATCTTATTTAAGTGTGGATAGAAATGTTAGTATTTCTTATGTGGGTAGTCTTATATTTAATCTCAAAATTTGTTAGTGTAAATTAATTTTGTTTGCTAATCGAGCTCAGATTTTATACTAAATCTTCTCTGTTTTGATATAGTGATAGAGATAAATTATAAATTATAAGCATCAGAATATCTATTTGAATTTTAGAAAGTATATTAGTTGAGTAAACATATCTATGCTTGAAAAATTAGTTTTGTATTCTAATAATTAGATGAGAAAATACTCGGAAAAAAAAAGTGTCTCTCATATTACTTAAATCACAATTTATAATCTAAAATTCATTTTCAAATTTCAACTAATTAGAACCATTTATTTCAAGATCGTTAGTGCCTAGTGGGATCAGAAGGAAAAAATCTCAATACAGAAGTCATTGGTAATCCTGTCTTTAATGTGTGTTTACCGTGACTAATGGATGTTAATTTGAATAATTAACTTTTAGCATTAAACTTCAACCAGCGTAATACAGTTATATTTAATAATAAAAAGGCAAATGATATTTAGTGCCCTGAGAACATTATTTAAGAGTCTAAATATAGTAAAAAGATATTAGAATGTGTAATTTTTTATATTTCCGAGAGATAGGACAATGTGCTCTTATAATTGTTTTTCTATTTTAGTAATTTTATCTAATGTCCTTAGGGCACTAGATATTAAGACCTAATAAAAATAAGAGTCCTTGATTGAGTGATAGATACGATTAAATTAATTAAAAGTAATTTATTATGGTTGGATATTTCTTTAACATTTTTGGGAATGTGATCTGACAGCAGCATGTTTCTCTCTTTTTTCTCTTTGTAGTTCATAAATCAGAGTTACTTTTTTATCTTTGAGGTCATATTATTTGTTTTGTTTATTTTGGGTGGACAGTGTTTCATGGGTTTAACAATTGCTATGCTCTTTAGATGATTCAATAGTTTTGTGTGATTAGTTATTTGTGAGTAGTGCTTTTAAATTCTTTTGCGTGTGCTCTCTTGGGTTTCGCCCCTGCGTAGTGGAGGTTTTATTGTAAACGTTAATTTTGAATACTATTTGTACTAGTTAAAAAAAACTTCTAGCATTAAACTTTACCAAAAAAAACTTTTAGCTTTAAAACCATTTTAGCCTCTAAGTTTTGTAAAATATACATTTGGTCTTTTATATTTCGCTGAAGTCATATCTTGGTCCATTAGGTTTATTTTGTTTCAATTTGGTCCCTTACGTTTGTTTTTTGGACATGTTAGACTCTTTTTTGAATCCATTAGTCTAGTTAACCGAAATGCATACGTGACACCTACATGGCAACTAACGCAATATGTGACACTCTTCTTAATCGTGCCTCCGTTAGTCCAAGTTAACAGAACTGTATACATTTAAGAAAAAAATTCAATACGGTGTCATTTTTGTCGGGATGACAACTAACGTTATTAATTCCATATAGGTGCCACGTATGCAGTTCTGTTAACTTAGACTAACGAATTCAAAGAAGAGTGCAGCGTTTGGTCAAAAAAATAAACGTAAAGAATCAAATTGAGACAAAATAAACATAAAGGACCAAAATAGGACTTCGACAAAACAAAAAAGACCAAATGTATATTTTAACCTAAAACTTTTAAAATGTGTATTTTAATCACATGCACCTTTTGGATATACACTTTACTACAAAAATTATATTTAGAGACACTTTTATCCAAATTAGTGTCCATTGAAACCATCACTAATTGTAAATTTGTATTGAAATGCACACTTTAATTTGAAAATTATGCTATTAAAGTGTACATATGATAAAGTATAGGAAATTTAATTTTTTAACCCTAACTTTTTTAGTTTAGCTCTCTTTTAGGTTTTAGCAAAGTTGTAAGAAAAATTAATGGAAAAAACTATAAAAAAAAAGAGAATAAACAATATTAAGAGAGAATTTTCAACCTTTTTTTTCTTTGGCTATTCTCACTATATGGTTGAGAGCAAAAAGTTAATATGACATAGAAAAATTATGCTTCTAACAATTATATCCATTTTGAACTTCAAATCATTAAGAGAAATGATATATACATGTATAATGATGTGATCTAGCCTTAAGGTAGGGATAGTTTGGTATTTGTTCCTATATTCGAAATGAAGTCTTTCAAGCTTCGACGTTTGACGGCCACTAGAAGGGAGGGATACCTGTAAAGTCACTCTAATGTCAAAATCAGTTCAATGAAAAAGGGAGGCCAAAAAGATAAATAACGTACCTACCTTGCATGGGCTCATTTGTGGCCATTTATAATAGTATTAGGTAGTTGGGATTTGGGGCTAACATGCTCATTTGTGCCCAGACCCAAATTTCAAGAAAACATATGTACGGTCTAGGAGAAAAATGGAAGACAGACATGTCGGGCTGCGTTTTCCTGTGTACGGTTTGTCTGGCCAGCTCACACTAGCTTGAGAATTGTAGAGTCATGGGATAGTCTCCCCGTTGCGGGATGATGCCAAAGGGAGATGCTTCAAGACGGCATGTACCCCGTCTGGAATGTAGAGATGGAATCTCGCCAACAAGATGCTCGGGGTGTCCCTATCTAAATGTCCAAAATGCCCTTGTAACGAGAGTCCGTCCATAACATATAATTATTGTAATGTATATTTTTTATAGCTTATTTTTATAGTTAAATGTGAAAAAATATGTGATTAAATCATAATATGATTTAATTAAATTATTACATAATAATTTAACCACATATTTTTTGACTTTGTCATTTTTTTCCTCGTAGCAATTTAGTCAAATTACTAGGTAATCATATACTGATTTAACTATAATTTTTTTTTTATATTTAACTGTAAAAAATATATATACAATAAATGTACATAGATCACTCATTGTTCTCTCTTAAGATAGTAGTGTGCCACTAACAAAGTCCGGCACAGTTGACAGATAGCTGAGTCCTTTAAGCATCTTGACAGGGGTTCGAATTCTGGCGGTGCGTATAGAGAAGGCTTTGTTGGGAGAGGCAATGCCCACTTCGGTGATCTCTACGCCTCGAGGGAATTAGTCTTCGTTTATCGGCCGGGAAATACCCTTGGTTAAAAAAAAAAAAATAGTACTGTGCCTGTGTTACAATGTCAATATGCCCTCATATTGATAACGACCTCCTTAAACAAATCTACTAGTTTAATTCAAATTAGTTGGAATACAAAAATAACTTCAAATATGCCAAGATTGTTAAAATAAACTGGTGTTGAAAATATTATTAAAGACAAATCTTTCACTAACTCATGCCATGAAAATTATAAAGAAATAAAAAAAATTATTTTTACTTTTAACTTGATTTTATAGAATAAGTTTAAAATTGATTATCTATGTGTGTATATATCATAAGGTGTGCCATGATAGTTAACATCGTCTCTCAACCATATGTACATGAATTTAATCCTAAAAATAAAACTAAATAAGATTTTGTGATTACTGAACAACTATTTTATAGGCTTTCAGCAGCGAATACTTTAAAAAGAAACTAAAAAAAAATATATTCATATGCACTCATTAATAAATAATAGTGTCATACCTGTATAAAAAGAATAATAGTTTTAGCTGACAGTCAAAAATTAATCTTTTCGAGATGTAAAGATTATTTTTTGATAGACAAATACATATCCAAACATATATTTTAAACAAAATCTTTTGAATCTACTAGCCTTAAAACTTGTACATTACTAAGTGAGCTAAACTCATAGTTATTAATAAACTAATAAAATGTATAAATCATTAATGTAAATTTTATCTCTCTCGATTAAACTTTTGAGATTATTAATTTTAGTTTGTCTTTTATTTCTTTAAGGGTAATAATAATATTTCGGTCAACAATTCTATATAGTAAGTTAAAAAATGTATTTAATTACTTTAAACTTTTATGATCACAACAAATACTTGTTTTTTATTTTCGGTCAATGGTACAAAATTTTATTCAATACTTTTTGGTAATTGTGCTTTAAAGAAGTTATGCTAAGCATGGGCAGGATATTTTATACTCCTATATGGTAACAAGAGTTTATGATGTTAGATCCGATTTTATTTTTATTAGTCTTAATTTATATTTTTGTAAATCTCTAACAATGAAAGATTTATAATTTTTTTTCTTTCTTTTAAAAAAATAAATCTTTTTAGATCAAAATTATGTCATCCAACAGACAATTCGCTGATCAAAGATTTTTTTGAAGAAATTCACTGATCAAAGATATAAATTTTGTCCCAACTCCCAAACGGATTCAAAAGTTGCTCAAGTGATTATTATTGTGAATTTATTTTATAATTCAGTTTGAGTTTCGGATTAATTCTAAAATTATATTTTTTTCCGATTAGATAGACATAAGAAATACATGTTTTTTTTTAAATTATTGCAATTACAATAATTTATAATATTCAATAAATATTTAATTTTTGATAAAAAAAAAATGAAATAGTGTAAAATAGTTATAGTAAATATAGTACAATTTATGTACCAAAAAAAATAGATATTACAATTTGAATAGTAGTCCTCGCGTCGTAAGTAAATGACATTACATATAAGTAATTATTTGCAATAAAATTTTAAAAAATAATTAGTTATTGTTAGATATACATTTGACACTTGAAAATCAAACATACTTTCGTTGCACTTTTCTTATTTTGTAAAATAAAGAGAGGCTAACTTACTTTTTTTTTTAAAAAAAAATAACGATTAATATTATATGAAAATAATACATAAAAAATTAAAAGGCATACATAATTTTCAAAAATAAAAGGACCTAAATTTATTTCACGTTATTATAATTCTTACGTCGTCTAGTGATATGACCATTCTTGAGTTTATAAGAGTGTTTGAATCCTCATCTTACAAGCTATGGAAATGAATTAGACTCAAACTCAAATTGTAAGATGGTATCAGAGCTTATTCTAAATCCGTTTGTTCCCATATTGGCTATGACAATCCTCATCCTTCAAACTAAAAATGTTGTAAATATGTAAAGACAATACTTTAATAATTTTATCATTTTTAATGATTTTTTTAAAATGTTATCAATAATCAATTATGTTGTAATATATTAATATTAAGAAAATTAGTATAATTAACTAAAAAATGATAGCTATTGAAATTAACAAAACTATAAAAACATCACACCTCACACGCAACATAAAAACTTAGGTCAACCAACTTGCTTCTACACTGAATGAATTGAGTGTATGGTCAATACATGTTTATTAGGAAAATAAATCATAACAGATCAAAATTGTTTTTCTTTTAATTGGTAAAAATTGATGAATTACACATCAATGCAGCCTAAACCAGTTAATTGAGTTAATCATTTAATTTACCTTTTCCTTTTTTTCAACAGATTTACATTTACATGAAATAAATAAAATAATTAAATTAACAAATTTACATTTAGATGAATAAATAGGTGGAACAAATTATTAAGGGCCCATACGAAGGGAAGAGGTAGAAAGAGAAAAGAAAATGGAGACTGCACAATGCTTGTCCTCGTGGGAGTGGGCCCCACTGATGAACCTCTTGGGAAAACGACAAGAGTATTTTCAAATTCTAATTCCACATCCAATAAAATAAAATAAAATTCTAATTCTACCAACTTTGTTAAACTTATTTTACTTTCAAGTTTTATCCGTATATCTTTTAATTTGTGTTTTTTCTTAAAGAAATTATATTAATCAGAAACTGATTTGGATACTTATATACGTATGTTCTCATGTGTTCACCAACTGAATTATATGATTGAGACTTTTAATTTATGTTTTACTCAATTAATTTTAATGACCAAAAGCAATAAGTGAAGGGATGTTCTCAGGTATTCAATGCGGGGTCGAAGGTCCGTGTGTTTCATTACTACATTTTTGTAGATGATAATGTAATTATTGGAGAAGCTACTAAAGAGAATTTATGGACTGTGAAGGCAATTTTGAGACACTTTGAGCTTGCCTCGGGTTTGAGGATGAATCTTTAAAAAAGTTGTGCGATGGGAATGAATACTTCTGATGACTTTATTCAGGTAGCCTCTAATTTTTAAAATTGTAAATTAGGACATCTTCCTTTTAAATATTTGAGTATTCAAGTAGGTGCGTACCCCAAAAGGAGATCAAGATGGGAAGGAGTTTTGGATGCTCTTAAAAGGAAACCATCTTCATGAAAGCACAAATACATCTCCATTGAGGGTCGTGTTACTCTTTTGAATTTAGTTCTTAATTCGGTGTCTATACATTACTTGGCGTTTTATAAAGCTCTCGCAACAAACATTAAGGATACAATTAGAATTCAAAGGTCGTTTTTGTGGGGTGGCGTGAAAGAGGGGTCGAAGATCTCCTGGGTGAGGTGGTCTTGGGTATGTAAGCCTAAACTTTTGGAAGGCTTGAGAGTAAGGGATGTGTGTTGGTTTAATTGGGCGTTATTATGCAAATAGATGTGGAGACTGTTACACAGGACTAGCTTTGGGCAAGAATTCTTTGTGCGAGGTATGGGCCTGCTTTTTTTCCTTTCTTGGCCTCAGTGACTAGTAACTCCTCTTCTGTCTGGTGGCGTGATATTATTACTGTTATTCGGGAAAACAATAATTGGTTTGATAGGAATATGCGTAGGGTGCTTGGTGATGGTGTTGGGACTCTTTTGGGTGATGTTTGGGTTGGAAGTGATAGTCTCAAGGTGGTTTTCCCCCGTTTGTTTTCCCTGGTAGAAAATAGAGAGGCTCGTGTTCATGATTATAGCGAGTTTGGTGATCAGGGGTGGGTATGGATTGTGAAACTTTAAATGGCTCCGTGAATTGTGTGGGCATGAATTGGGACAATTACGAGCTCTTATGGTTTTGTCACTCTGTTCGGTTATCCAGATTTGTTGCGGATAGGTGGAGTTGGGCTTGCGATTTGGCTAATGGATTTACAGTTAAATCTGCGTATAAAACTTTGTTACATTTTTCCTCTGATAATCTAGTTTTGGAACCGATGTCCTTAGATGCTATTGGTAAGGTGTGGAAATCAAAGGGACCTCACAAATGTCAAGTTTTCTGTTGGCAGGTTTTACATGGTGTTGTTCCTGCTCGTGTTTGTTTGCGTAAACGTGGGGTGTCTTTGGAAGAGATTTCTTGTGTGTTTTGTGGCTTTGCTGATGAAGAGGTGGAACACTTGTTTCTGTGCTGTCCAAAGGTAATTATACTTTGGTATAATGTAGGTGTTTGGCTGGGATTTCATTTTGCATTACCAAATTGTTTGGCTGATGTGCTGGTGAATTGGTGTGGTTTCTTTGGATGTGCAAAATATAGAGGTTGGATCACAGTTATTTGGATTGTTTTTGTGTGGTCTACTTGATTGATGCATAATAACATTATTTTCAATAATGGAATTTTTGATCAAAAGAAATTATTGGATAATGTGTATTTTTGGTCTTGGAAGTGGCTAGTTGTTCATGTCGGTGAGAGTTCTATACCTTTCAATGTATGGCTGAATATTCCAAGGTTATACGTCCTTAAATTTGCAAAGTAGAACTCTGGTTGTATTTTGTGAGTTCTTTATGAATAGATGATTGCTTTCTGGTTGTAATGGATTTGGAGCACTCCTTGTACTTCTTTCATATATCTTGTTGCTTATTAAAAAAAAAAGATATAACTAAAAAAGTTTTGAATTTTCTTAGCTCGGACATTGCACAAGAATAAACTCTAGTTATTTATTATATATTAAAGTGTTTCAACATATATTTTTCAACTAATTATCTTGTTATATTATACTCAAAATTATTTAACTTTTTGTATGGTACTTGTTATAATTAAATTTGAAAGCACTTTAAAATATTTTTAGTTTAGTTTAAATTTATTGTTAGTGAAACGTTTTAATTTGTTTTATTTTATTTTTTCAATTTTCTTTTATTAATTTTAACATCAAATGTAATTTTTTAGCGTTTTAGTTCAAATTGAGGGGAAGAGAGAGAAGGAAAAAAAAAATAATGTTTTTGTATTTGATTTGATAGAAGAAAAAAAATTTTATGTGTTAAAAATTCCCTTCACCCCCTCCCCCTTAAGGCCTCAACTCAAAATTTCTCCACATTTGAAGAAAACACAAAACACCCAAAATCTCTCTCCTTCCTCTATCTCCCATTCTATTATTTTTCAACCACAAAACTTACTCTCCTCCCCTCACAAAACTCCCAACCAAACAATATGTAAGGATGATGTGAAAAAAGAATAAAAGATCAAATTGACAAAAAATAAAAAATAAGGGACCAAAATAAGAATTTGCTAAAAGATAAAAGACTAACGGAACATTTGTTTCAAAGTTTCAAAAAATATTCTCAAGAATATAAACTCAAGAATGTGAGATTCTCATGTTTGTTTCAAGGTTTAAAAAAAGATTCTCAGGCATAATTTATTTTCGGGAATATATTTTATTTGTATTTTTTATAAATAGTTATTTTGTATTAACTTGTAACCATCATATTTTTTTTTATTTTAATTTTGTTTTTTGAAATTCAAAAAGTATTTCTAATTATGTTAATTTATACCAAACACATTCTTATAATTTTTTACCTTTGTATAAAAAAAGCACTCTTATAAAATGCTCGGGAATATACATTTGTAAAATTAAATACATTATCGAAAATAAAATATTTGAAAATATTTTTTATTCCATAAAACAAACGCCTCCTAAATTTCTAATGTTATGTATCTAATTCATTGTATTTTTTCTTAACCTATATAATTAATTGTATTGGATTGCTGCCCTATTACTTATTATTTTTTACTTTTTTATTGATTAAATAATTAAATAAATAAATAATATTATATGTAATAAAAATATTTTCATAATGATTACATATGACATGTACTGTAAATCAAATAAATTTTAAATATTCTTAAAATTGCTAAAAATGATTCTTAAAAATAAAAATTAGAAATCAAATAACTTATTCAAAATGTCTGAGAATAAATATTTGGAATAAAAATTAAAAATCAAATAACTCATTTAAAATGTTTGAAAATAATCATTACTGAGAATATATTCTTGATAATAAGATAACCAAAATTATATTCTCAGACCTTAGAAACAAACTTCCTCTCAAATTGTAATTTAGGAAAAAAGAAAAAAAAACTTATGTTCACATACATGACGCTGTTCCACCAATTAGATCTTGAGACGCCATTTAAAAATTTGAAGACAGACTCATTAAAAAACAACGTTAGATAACTCCATTATTATTTAATTTCCCTTCTTGCATAAATATCACGCTCGCCTGTTTCAACAACAATGATCATGACCGCAAAATACTATTTACTACCTACTGTGATAAATATAAGACCCTTTTAAAAAAATTTGTTAGTTTTATAATCAAAATTTTTTATAAAGTTTAAGAGATAATTATGGATTTTTTTTGTTTATTCTTATAATAAATAAAAGAATAGTGTATATAATTAATGCATTTGTTGAAAAATTTAACTTTAAATAATAGTAAATTTGGTAGATTATACTATTTTTTAAAAAAACAAGATATTAAATAAGGTTGTTAGTAGCTTTCTTAATCTATATGAATTGGTTAGGGAATCCTATAAAAAGGATGAGAGGTAATATTTTTCAATAATGGGAGAGAGAGGTTCATTGAAACTTATCGTCTAAAATTTTTGGCCTCTGCATGCCTTTTTTTTTGTGTTAAATAAATGCATGTTTTCTATAATTTCATGTTCTGGTCTTGTGGGTTATTTTCATTGAATCCAATTAGTGCATACACTCTGCGCCACAACTTTTAATTTGTCCCTAATCACAAATAATTATCTCCCTCTATACACATCCCACAGGCATCATATATAATTTATTGCAGAGACTAAAGCCACCCTAAGACACATTTATAAAAATTTAGATTTAATAAAAAAATTTATAAGGCATTACATAAATGTATAAAAGTTTCATAAAAAAATATAAATGTATAAAAATTTTATTACTGTTTTTTTAATATTTTTGTTAAATATTTTAATTTTATTGTGTTAACTATTAAATATAATATTTAATGAAAAATAAAATTGATGCAACAATTTTTTTTATTGGTACAAATAAATTAGATATATATTTCTTATAATAAGAACTAAATGAAGTACTAAAAAAATTTTCAATGAAGTTGATCTCGGATCATTATACCCGAACATGAATCACTTTTTGAAATGCAACAAAAATAATTGAGTAATTTATTAAAATGATCTTTAACTTAACTTTGTAGTAATATAGTGTTTTAGTTTTATACTTTGTAAAATTCATGAAGAATCAGTCCATGACTAATTGACTTTGTACTCCATGTCACTTGAGTCTCTATCATTAAGTGGCACTGGTAGAGTGCTTATGTAACATATTATTTAACACATATGAGCTTATGCAAACAACTAAATAAATAGCATTGTTTTGCTAAATCTTCAAAATATGTAACGTTTTGAGTCTAAAATTAGGTTTATTATAAGTGATTTTAGGGACTAACTGAATTTATTATGGAATTAAGTAAAACGACATCGTTTAATTTGGTCGCTTATGTGGACTCTGTGTGTGAAATAATATGTCATAAAAATTTAACATATCACATAGTTACTTTATCCGTCTCATTTAATGTCAGAAATTAAAGTGACCTACAAAATAAAATATAAATGTATAAATTAATTAAAATGCAATGTTACTATAAAATTAAAGTGCATTTTAATAAATTACTAGAAAATAATTATATGTCAGAAGAGTGTATTGACGTAGTTGTTCTTCTTTGAGGTCCACTAGATGGGGTGGTTAATGATTGAGACCCAGTTAATAAATTATCTCCTACCTAGCCATTATCCATACTGAATATTTTATAGATAGAGCATTAAATAAATCACAAAATACTTCATCAGAAAAATAAAAAATAAAAAAATATTTGTGATACTTACTATTTACATACACTTTGTATATTAAGTTAATTACGTATAAATATATGATTAAATTAATACGTTATTTTGCTAAAACATTTCGTACTAATTACAACTTTTTTTTTATACATTATCATATATATGTACAACTTTTCTATGATTCTAAATCAATTGTCAAATTACTAACATGGTGATAGATTTGCAGTACGCAGCTTAATTAAAGATAAGAGCAAAAGTATAAATCCCAAATAAACACACTTTTGTGAGAGAGAAAAAAAATCATAAAATGCTTCATTTCAAGGAATTGTGTAAGCAATGTTTCACAATTTTTAAAAAATGAAAAAATAAAATGAATGATGTACTCACTGTTCACTCAAAGTTTTTGGGTCTCAACAGAGATAATACTTCAACGTCTCAATCCTAATAAAAGTTATGATTTTTTATTATGAGCATGCATTATAAATGAGGGCCAAAAGATTATTTATACATATAAGTCTCATCCAAACCCCAATACCTAAGTTCATTCTAAAATAAAATAATAAAAACATCTGACATAAATGTTTGTTGATTGTGACTCTGCATATTCTGATGGATAGAAAGGTGATATTTGCAACTTTTGATAACATTGAAATCAAATTCATAAAATTATAATTTAAAAAACTAAATTTACAAAAATTAAAAATACGTAAGACCAAAAGTGCAATGAAAGGTATAATTTTTCGTGAGTGCTGCAGTAGATATATGATGACTATGTTGACAACTGGCCAAAATGCGTCACTGATGGAATAACCCCTTTTTTTGTTACAAAACCTATTAATTAATTAATAAATGAAAACAATTGTAAATAATGTTATCTTCACAACAAATAAATAAGAACGTAATTATTTTCAAAACACAATTATTTTAAATTTATATAACTTAAATCTATAATATATTTTCAATTAAATCAACAATAAACATAATCTCACTTATTAACTTCAAATTAAACTACCAATGAATCAAATGATCAATTAGCATGAAGTTATGAAAAAAAAAAAGGAGTAAAACACAAGAATGGCAATCGAGTTACATGTTACTGAACATTGATCTTCTCTGTTTAATTGTTTATTAATAAATCTAACAGAAATAATATCAGTTCATCATGAATAACGAGTGAATCCATTTTAAAGTAAACCTAGCAACAACAAAAAAGTTCGAGACAACCTTTAAAAAAATACGATTCACGCCACCCGCTTGATTGAGTTAACTCATGTAGGATCCACCTCCTTTGATAAGTAACCAGGCTAACACGATAATTGTAGAATCTTAAAAAAATAAATTAAATTAAAGCCTATTTTGTTATTTCATGAAACCATTTTAAAAATAATTACAATCTACTTTAAACACAGTAATCAGCTTTAGACACCAGTACTCCATAAATCTCCTGACACGTACATGGGAGGGCCCAATATTTACATGTTTCAGAATAAAATGCTGGTGGGTGGTGGTAACGAAAATTCTCTAGAACTATGAAATTTCAAACCCTAATGTTAACCAGCAACTTTCCCTCCATGTCTCATGTAATTAATCTGCATAAGATGCATTGCACGCAACGAATAGAAGTGCCTTCATCTTATGTTAGCAAAAGAAACTCTTGCACACAAATAACAAACTTGCCTCAAGTTATCACACTAATTTGAAGGAGTCAGACTGATCTCCATAAACATCAAACAATAGTTACAAGATGTTTCAGACAACTAAAAAACAGAACAGGTACAAAATTGATTGCGATCTGATTTTAATATTTTCAGATGCTTAGTTTATCAGAATACTAGTATAAATAAATAAAATGGGTCACAAAAAAGTCAATCATATGACCTGGCTACCACATATATTGATAAAAACACCAAAAAAAAAAAAATGGTTTATCCCTTGAGTTTTCTATCATTTCTGGTTTTCTTCCTAGATTCTCTATTCTCTGAAGGGTATTGCTTTTTTATTAATAGGTTGCACATTGCTGTTTTGACAGCTTCAGCTGCTGCCAAAAAAGCATTGTCATCAACAGATGCAGTTCCTTGCAATGTTTCTAGTAGCTTTTCTCCCACAGGTATCTGATCATCTCCGAGGACAACTGGCTCTTGCCCAACATCAATACCAGAAACTACTCTGACACGAGCCAAAGAGGGGTAATTGCAACCAGGTAAACTAGAGACACCGGTAACCATCCACAATTTCCCTGTAGAGGGACTGCTCCCCAGGCAGGTAGGGACAAAGGCCTCCCCTGCAATCTTAACCACCTGCAGGGTTCCCCTCGGTTATCTTTGCTTTCACAATAATGAGAATGCATAGAATTTGTATGCGTCAAGCATGTCCTATAACTGTCATTACCTTGATAACAGAAAGTGTTTGTGCAGAAATATTGCAACTCAACAATACTACGCCTTGCAAGCTACAGCATAATCAAATAAAACTTGTAAGTGAATCATCGCTAAACTCTCCTGAAGAGGGATATGAAAAATGAGATATCGAGCGACTTGCCTCTGAATGGCCACGGCAACACGTAAACCTTCAAGGATGGTGCAAATATCAGTAACAGCATGGCCATGCTCCTCTTCTTTACCATCAGACTCTAGAAGTCCTGCCTTTGGAAACACGAGATGAAAAACAAGAAAGTAAAAACCAAGTGTAACAACAAAAAGAGATAAGAACTGCACCTTATTTAAATCACTAGAACTTATTTTATAAATGTTATAACAAGAATTGACATGTCCAGTAATAATCTTCAAATTGCATCAGTATAGAACCAAAGGGGAAAATAATTATACATCGATTGAGTCACTAAAAGAAGGCCAAATGCACCTTTTGGTCCTGCATCTATTATGCGCATTTCATTTCAGTCCTATATCTTTTTTGGGTTACATTTTGGTCCTGTATAGGTTTCATTTTGGTCCCATCTGTCAATTTCGTCACCCCGTTACAAGGTAATTTGACTCCGTTACAATAGCATAATTTGACTTTGTTCTTTTTAGGTCAATTATGTTAACGGGTGTGACGGGGTTGACGGATTGGACCAAAATGAAAAATGTAACTCAAAAAAGATATAGGATCGAAATGAAATGCACATAATAGATACAGGACCAAAATGTGCATTTGGCCCTAAAAGAAATACCTTAATTGCAACCTCACATGTATCAAGGAGTGCTCCAGAGGAGATATCCCACAAGCAGACCTGCAGAAAGTAGCAGTTCATGTTACTTCTTTTTAAAAGAGAATTATAAAGAAAATAAACAGATGCCTGAATCCTGAAAAGATTGAAACTTGGAAGAATTACTGACTGTAGAGTCTCCACTGCCAGAAAGAAGAAGGCCTTGAGGGCATTCCTGAGCCTGAACAAAGGCAAGACAGGAAACAAACCTGCAAGTAGATGAATATCAAAATCTAAAATCATAACTTTCACATTGCCAAAAATATGTCAGCCTCACTCATATGTTCAGAAGGGAAGTTAAAAGTAGGTCAAGAATCCAGTTAACAGTATCTGGAATTGTAATTTGTATATTCACATAAGATGATTTTAACATTTTAAAATGGATCAACACTGGAAAATTGGTAATGTTACTTATTCATCAAGAGTCATCAAATACAGCAGTAGTAACTAGTAAGTCAGAGATTTCTTAATAGAAAGCAAAGTAAGTCTCACTCTGAATGACCAAGACAGAAACTTTGTATCTCATGAGCTCCATTTAAGGGCTTATTGGGAAAATTAGTAACCTGTGATATGGAACAGTTATTTCAAAATAAGAATACTGAACCAAAATAAAAAATGCTGTTTCAGCAGGTAGAAATACAATGCAAGCTTACACGAATTTTGAAATCCCGATCCGCACTCAAAATAAACCTTCCATCCGGGGAAAATTCCTGCAGAAGATAAGCACAGAATAACATTAAGTGTGTGTTTGCTTCACACTTGGACCAACTTGACTTGCATTCCAACAATATAAGAACATATGGACACAAATTCCAGCAGCGTTCTACCAGAAGCAACAATTTATTAAATCCAGTTAAACTAACAGTAAAACAAACACAGGCAAGAACAGAAGAAAAGATGCAACCAAAAACATAACGGTGACTCACCAAGCTAGTGATGATACTGCAATAGTGGGAAAGGAGAGGTGAAGGTTTGTTATCACGTGAAGATTCATTGAGTTCCACAACCCAGACAAGTCCAAACTTGTCGGCAAAGCATACGTGAGATCCATCGTTGCTTATAGCGACGGCGGTGACTCTCTTTTCCGACGACCTATGAAGTATCAAATTCAGTGCGCGAGACGCAAGAGAAAGCGTGAGAAAGCACGTGAAGGAAAGAGATAGGAGTGATTACACGGTAGAGATGCAGCGCCAGGATTCCGGTGACCATATCTTGACGGTTTTATCATCGCCGGCAGATACGAAGAGCTTTCCTCCGGCGCCGAAGCGAATGGCTCTGATGCTATCCTTGTGGAATGGTACTGCACAAGATTCGTCCACTAGAGAAACTGCACAACCACCGCTACGGTGTTCACAGAGACATACTTAGTTCGGATTCTGCATCTACAAGTGAATTGTGAGTATGATGAGATGAAAGAGGGAAAGCTTACGAGAGGTCGAAGACGCGGAGCTCCGGTCCGACGGCGACGGCGACGGAGGAACCGTCGGGGTGAACGGCGATGAGGGCCGGAGCAACTTCAACGTCTTTCTTGGATTCCGTTTCATCCATGATGCCCACTTACTTTCCCACTCGCGTTGAGCCGTTAACAGCAACTCGCTCCTCCGTGTTAGGGTTTGGCGCTTCGCTGCTCCAAAAATTGGGCTTTCTCCTCCTCTCTCTTCAGTCCACTTGACCCTAATTGACCCAACAAGGAAGGAAAAAAAACCGTTTATTGACAAAAACCAACACAGCCAAAAATATTATTCAGATTTTTGCATTTTTTTCATTTTTTTGTGAATTTCAATTCATGTTTTAATCCTTCCTAATATTACTATTGTTATTTAAAAAATATTTTTTGATTTTTACATTTTTTTTGTGAATCTCAATTTATTTCTTTTATCTATCATCATGTTATTACAATTGTAAAAAACTATTTTTTCACAATTTTATTTTTAATTTCAATTCACATTTTAATCTTTCATGTGGTTGTTACTTGTTACTGTAGACATGTGAATAAAAGTACGAAGTACTCCTGGAGTTAAATATGGGCAACAAAAACTTCTAGTATTTTAGTACTACTATAGATTGTACGACTAGACATAAAGCTAATGTAAAGACATAATTAGATTAGATGTGAAAATTAGTTGTGAAAAATATTTATTTTATAAAATATAATTAATTTTTATTTAGGTATATTTGTTTTGAGTAGTAATTTTTAAAAGAAGTTTTAGATATGAGAAGTAATTTTTAAGCTCTTTGAAATAATGTTTAATTTTTAGATAAAAGACTAAAAGTTTTTTTTTTTTGTTAAAAAAAAGAATCAAAAGCATTTATAAGTACAAAATCAAACAATCTAACATATGTTAGAATAAAAAATATCCAAACATGCCTTACGTATTAATAGTTTAGTTACCCGTGGAAATGAAGGAACATTTTGTGACTATGAAAAACATTTCGTGTGAAGTTAACTTTAAAGAAGGCTTAATCATTACTTCTGTCAATAGATACTTTAAAAAGAACTTTAAAAATTATTTTGCTTAATTGCACTTTTGATTCCTCAACTTAGTTTGAAACTTTTCTAATTGCAGGATTTTTGTGCTCTTACACACTTTATTTTATTGGTTTGATTGTGTTACCGGTAGCTTCTTTTTTTTTATAAGCTAAGGAGCATCCACATGGGTTCGAAGCGAAGACTTGCTACTCAAAGCAATACTCCTCAACCATCCAACCAACCTATTTGATGCGTTATCAGTAGCTTCTTAATAAAAGATGGAATTAATAAGCAAATTCGCACAATTTAAAAATGTTTAGGAGACCAAAATTGCACAATAAACAAAGTTAGGATCAAAATCACACAATTAAAAGTTAGAATAACAAAATCTCACAATTGAAAAATTTAAGAGACTAAAAATCAGCCAATTAAAAGTTAAGAGATCAAAATTACATAATTAATAAAATTAATAAACTAAAACTGCAACTAAGCTAAATTATTTTTACATAAAAATAAAAATATAGTGATTCTTAGCTTTAACCGCTATTGTATTATTATATGTCATCATATATTAATACTTTCTTTAGGAAGTACAATTACAATATAAATGCATTTTTAGAAATAATTATTTCTTTAAAATAAATTAATTCAAACACACGTTAAGTTTGTATAATGTTCAAAAACACACTTTCAATAAAGGATTATTATTAGATATTCAATTTCTTTTTTATATTAAACGAAACACTAACACCCATCAGATATTCACCTTTTAATAGCATCTATAATGGTAACAGTTAGAATCAACATATAATATATCAAAGGAAAAAAATTGATATACATATAGCAAAAAAATAAAAAAAATATACATTTACTGTTTATGTACCACCATACACTAGTTATTGTGTTTGAATCTGTTAAGTGTATAAGTGTAAAAATATATTAAAACAAAAAAAAAGTGTATAAGTATACAACTAATTATACACCAATCACTATCTCCTTTATCAAAACATATACTCTAGAAGGCAATGATTAGAAGTAGGAGAGAAAAGAAAAATGTTTAAAAATATCTTTAATCTTTAATTCCTACAAAATTCACAAATTTTGCCCTTAGTTTTTATAAATTTTTTGCTTGGTTTTCATTCCTATAAATTTCTTTTGTTTGGTTTTAATCCTTTTCTTAAGAAAAAATTGAGAAAAAAGTATAAATAAAATATGAAAGTTAATTAAGGGAAACAACCAAAGACTTTATTTTTAGGATGAAAACATAAAGAATAAAACCAAATAAACTTTTCTAAAAAAAATAAAATAAAAATCACAAATTTTACCGAGACTGATATATTTAACTGAATAAAAATTACACAAAAGAAATTCATTTGTAAATTAGTTTCGCATCAATTTCAAAAGAAAAAATCCTAACTTAAAGAGATTTTATGGTGGTCTCCTTGAGTTAAGGTCACCGATGATCCCCTATTACATTACCTTTAAATTTAATTTTTTTTCTTCTGTTTCATCTTCTGTTTCTTAATTCAATATGGTTCAGATTCGAGAACCATAGAGGACCACTTTAAAAACAACATCCCAATTTGATTAAGAGTAGAAGAAAAGAAAAGTTATGCTCAAACCTCAAGGTGAAATTAGCACTATAATTATTCCTAACAATAATAATAATAAATTAAAGGTTTAAATTAAAAGAAATGTACAGCAACGCAGCTTATGTTATGGTGATGAAGGTGAAAGTCAAAGTAGTTGCAGAAAAGAGGAACAAGATGAGCAAAGAACACTGTAACTGAGTACTGGAACTTGAACTTGAACTTCCATGATATGAGCCACTCACACTTCCTCTGCCTCCGGTTGTTGACCAAACAGTGTTATATCCAATCCCTTTATAAAAAAAAAACCTCAAATTATTTACTAACACAAATGTAAATTTTTAACATGACAAGCTCTTACACTTTAGATTTTGTTACGTACAATAAAAATAAATGATGTTTGAAACTTATATTTTATAAATTACTCAAAATTTTCATTATTGGACTAGACCGACTCTAGTGACTAAGTGAGTTACACAAATATATTGGATAGGTTTGATAAGGTGTAAATTTTATTTATAAAAATATCATAATTTGTCATTTGAACATTAATTTAATTTTGAAAGTTAAGTTTCTTGAATGAATTTTCTTGTTATGATCCCTTTGTCTTTGGCTATAAGCAATTTTTTTTTTGGAGAATGTACAATTTATATATCTTTATTGTGAAAAAAAAAACAGTTTTTTTTGGATTTACTGTAGTGTACGGTGTACAGCATAGTATATGTCCGGAGTATAAGAAATTCAACTACTTTTATTGTATTTAATCAAAAAAATATTTAAAATATCGCTAACAATTAATTTACTAATTATTTTTAATAAACATATTTATCTTTTTACAATAAGTATAATAAGAGATACTTTAAAAAAAAGTACTTTTTACTTTGTTTTGGTAAATAAGTACTTTTTACTTTGCAAACAAACAAAATAAACAAAGTTAACTAATTTTCTTAGTAAATATATAATTAGTTACTTTTACTTAATAGGATGGGATGAATATGAGATAACTTTTCATTGTATACTTATTCCTCTGTTTTTTTTAACATCAGATACTTATAGTCTGATGACAGTTAGAATAATTTCTACATATAAAACAAAACATCAAATAAAACTACATAGAAAATATTTAGTCCTTAAAATTTAAATAGTCAATCAAATTAGTCCGTATGATCAAATAAATGTTTTACACTAAAGAAATTGGTAACTAAACTTATTCAAACAATTTCTAAGAGAAGTGTGTCTCAAAGTAAGTACCTGAAGGGGAATTAGGAACATTGGAAACAGAAACCCCTGTTGGAGAAGAATTAGTAGATCCTGAAATCACAATAAGCAATTATTAGCAACTTGTTCAATTTCCCATTCACACACAAATACAAAAACAAGGTTTTAAATCTTGGTTCATTATGCAACATCAGACTGTGATTGTAGTTCTCAACTATCACATTTAAACACATTTAATATAACGTGATTGTAACCACAAGGTAACTATGATCGTGATTTAAAACCTTCGGTCACACATTTAATCAAATGTAAAAATAAAAAGCAAAAATTGAACTGACATACCAGTACAGGTGCTAATAGGAGGTGTTTGGACGTTACAAGCAGAAGGAAGTTCCAGAGCAAGAGTCTGATTAATATTGAGAGATGCAGCAAGACAAGATGTACAACCATTAACAACTTCACACAGACACTGTGGTTGTGAATTCACCACAAACGCAAGTTGTGTGCAGCAAGAAGATGATGGTGTTGAAGATTTTCCTGTTATGTAATCCAAACATGGAGAAAGACTTATGAGCACATTTGTACAATAACTTGATTCAGATTGAGATTGAGATTGAGCCAGTGTTGCATCCCAAAGAAACATTACAATCATGGAAATTCTTAGCAGAATCTCAATCCTTCTTGGTGCCATGGAATAATGCTATTGAGATTAGAAATTTGGATAGATTTTTGTTGTTTGAAAAAGTTGCTTGTAGCCACAAATAGATTCGATGTGTGAATTAAAGAGGTGTAGATGTCTAGCTTATGCAGGTGGAGAACAATTCTTTTTTTTTTTTTTTGCTTTATGTGTACAAAGATTCTTTGTTACCTTATGTGGAGAACTTTAGCAATTTGATTTAATAAAGTTGCCTTATGTGTCTTCCTATGGTTGCTGTTACTTTGGTGTGTCTCTAATGAATGGGTAATTTTTTTTAAGGGTTTGATGGCTAATATTTTTTGAAACGGAGAGATTATTAAAGGGAAAATAGCTTCTCTCAATAGAATTCTTTTCATGATGGCTTTTACTTTTTGAAATTATTATGCAACGTTTTCTTGCTTTTGGTGTAGCAATTTTGATTTGATGCTTAATGGAATGGGCTCTACTTAAAGGGAATCAAAATTTTGACACAAGACAATGCCGAATGCTTCAGAGAGAAGCAAGGTTATAGGCATGCCCAATGTATATGGGATACTTTCTTTTTCTAGCAACTTTTTCAATTTTTTGTTTTTAAATTTTTGTGCAGATCACGCCAAATAATATAAAGAAAAGGCTAAGGAAAAGGTGAAATGAAAATATCAATCCATCTTTTTTTTCTGTGTGTGTTCCATATTTTTAATTATCAATTATATCAGCAGGTGTATTTCGCACATAACTAGTTAAACTCCGATACTATATCGAATTCAAACTTAAAGCTAATTAACTCAATCCTAAAAACTAACTCATAAAATCAGAAAAATTTGTTATACCTCTTAAATTTCCTTTGTTTATGCGACTTTTATGATCATCTTAACATGTTCCTTTACTTCACTTGCTTGCCCTGCTTTCACATTTAATTTTCTACCCTAAATTGGAATTTCAATTTTCTAATAACAACATCAATTTTAGCATCAAGTATCAGATATTCTAGCCAAACCATACCAAACTGTTGTAATGTGCATGTTCTACACTGGTAGTAATATTAGTCAGAGTAGTTGAACTCCTATATAATATTCAAATCTACCAATTCAATTTCTCCAAAATATCATTGAACCTTTCCATTATATATATAAACCATTCCTTAATTATCTTTAGCTTAATCAAACACAAACTGTCCTGTTACAAAGTAAACTTCTCCTATTCATGGAAAAGTTCATTACTTTTCACATTAGAGTGATATTACTAACCCTTTTAATTACTTTAATAAATTTGGTTAAGGGGCAGATTAGTAATACACCATGCACAACTTCAATGATGAGCAGTTTCACTCCATGCGCTAACATGATTACAGGAAGCATTAATAATGGATTAGTGCCACTAACTACGTGTTGTGATTCATTAAGGACATTGATTAGCACTAATATGGATTGTGCTTGCTTGGTAATTTCAGCCAATGCTCCATTTTTCCAATTACCCATTAACCAAGCTCTTTCTCTTTCCCTTTCTACAGCTTGTAACATTAATGGAGCTTCTCTACAGTGTAAAGGTACTGCAAATTTATTTCAATTTATTTTCTCTTTTGATATAATTTTCTCAAATTACTTTCATGATAAACCGATTAGATTTCTAATTGTAATAACTTCATTTTTTTAAAAATTTTACATTGCAGCTTCTGGTTCTCCATTACCAGCTCCGGGTATTTTTGTGATACATTATTTTAATTTAAAAATTTTGCTTGGATTTTTTTGGGCAAGATTTCAATTCTTTTTCTAAAAAACACTGCTAACTTGTTATTTATTGGCAGGCCCAGCAGTACTTGGACCACATGGCCCTACTCCACTTTCAGATGCTGCAACTCCCTTGAGCCCACAAGGTAGTTTAAGTAATAATGCATTTAAAAGTTGCCAACAATTTTTTTTTTTTGAAAAAAAAACTTGTCCACTACTAAAGCCACCACACCACTTCCTTGGTTTATCATTGGGGTGACAAAATGGGTCAGCCTGGTCCGTTTAGTCTTAACACACTGTTGGCACAAATTGGGGGATGCTGTGATTGACATCATCTCAATTAGGAACGAGACCACTATTTTTCCGAACATTAGCGTCCGGAATGGTGTTTTTGGACGGTGTCGCCAGTAAAAAAGAGTTATTTCTTTTATATTTTTACTATTTTACTAATGACACCGTCCAATAACACCATTTTAGATGCTGATGTTCGAAAAAATGGTGATTTCATTCCCAACTGGGATGGTGTCAATCATAACGTCTCTTATTGGGTTGGAGCGGACAACTTGCCATTGCTATACGAGCTCATTTTTCTAGCCTGCCCAGTTTTTTGGTTGGTCAGACGAGTTGCGGACTGGCTCGTTTAGTTCCTCGGACATAACAAAATTATCATTATAAAAAATGTGCTTTTATTTTTAATTGAATTTGTTTTGTTTTAAAGTTTTAACCCCTCTTTACATACATAAAAACATATATTATCATAAGAAAAAAAAGAAAACTGGCAAGTGGACCAACCCACCCAATTTTTATTTTCATTGTATGAAATTGGTGTAAGATTATTGATTCCCCATATCTCTTGATAAACTGATGTCATCAGTGATTGAAAGTTCTAAAATCTAAACTAATTGTAATTTCCATTTGAATTTTGTCAAAATAAATGAGAAACTGACAAATTAAAAAAAATGAGCAGTTTCTGTAGTTGAAGCACATAGATATGAGAATCTGCAATTGGCAAGGACAGTGACAGTGACACCAGCACCAATGGAAGCAGAAACTCCTCCAGGATCAAGAATACGACCAGTTTTGACGCCAACTCCTTCTTCAGCATCATCTCATATTTCCTTTTCACCTAAATTTGCATTAGTTTTACTCTTAATAATCATGGTTTAAATTATTTTTTAATATCTATTAACTTTTTAATCTACAACATAGCAGGGCCTCAACTATACAGGCTTCTTCTTTGTACTAATAAAGTGATACACTTATTGCTTGACAAAAGAAAAAAAACAATGTACACATGTTGTTACAAAATTCATAACATTGTATTAAATGTTTCATCATGATCATGAGTGAAATTATATTTATAAGCATACATACATACCTGAAAACTTTATGACCGTGGGATTTTAATTTTTTAACTTTGTTAATTGTATAATTTTTGTCTCTTAATTTTGTTTTGTGTAATTTTGGTTCTAATTTTGATTTTTTTTTATCATTTTCCGTTAAGAAGCTAATGATCAACACGGTAAAAGTCATACAATAAGTTTTTATTTTCGTGATTTTAGTTTGAAACTTTTTTAATTGTACGATTTGGTGCTTACACGCTTTATTTCACTGATCTGATTGTGTTAACCGTTAACTTCTTAATATAAGATAAATAAATAGGCAAAATCGCACAATTTAAAAAAATTGTGAGGATCAAAATCACAGAATAAATAAAGTTGGAGACAAAAATACACAATTAAAAATTAAGGAACCAAAATCTCACAATTAAAAAAGTTGAACGACTAAAATCACCGAATCAAAATTTAAAGAACTGAAATCATACGATTAATGTAACAAATGGTATTCCCTATAGTTGCGCTCTAATTTAATACTATATTCAATATAAATATTTACTTCAAAGTTTAAAGTTTAAACACAAAAATAAATACCTTTGTTGTCTTTTGAATTTTGTGTTTCTATAAAAGGTTTTTTTAACCTGTGTAATATTGAACAGGATAAGAATCTCAAAGTGAAAAGAATAATAGGTAATAAATACATGTTTAAATATAACTCAATTAATTTTTGTATTTCCATAAGAGAATTTTCATAAACTATTTTCTAAAAAAATCTATAAGAGAATTTTCCAAAAAATTAAGAAGAATATTTTAATACTTTTAAATCTAAAAATTTAAATACGGTGGTGTCAAACCAAATTAGTGTGACAGAAATAACACCTGACCTAGAGCCCAATTAAAAAAGCCCACTCTGTACATTTCAACAAAAAAATAAAACTTTTGAGTATGTTTGACACAACTAGTTTATAACTTATTTAGGAGCTTGTAGCTTATGGCTTATGGATGAGTAAAGATGTTTGATGACAACTAGCTTATAGCTTATAAAAATTAGCTTATGAAAGTTACTTGAAGTAGCTTATAGCTTATCAAAAGTAGCTTTCAATAATCCTTTGTAATTCTATCCTTATCATTTTTAATAATGACATCTATTACCATTAATTAATTGAACTTGTACTTAATATATTATAAATATATCATTTTAGGTCATTTGACATAATTTTAGTTTGTCATAAGTTAGTTTTACCAAACATCTCCACTTACTCATAAGCTACAAGCTATGAGCTTTAAGGTTGTGTTTACCAACACGGACTTATAGCTTTTTGAGGATCTCATAGCTTATAACATTGTCAAAAAGCTTCGTTTAATATAACAAGCTTATAGCTTATGAAAAGATATAAGCTAGGAGCTTTTGAAAAACTATTTTAAGTAGCTTTTTTTTTGCTAGTCATCGGGGCTCTAAGGCCCAAAGAAACTAGCCAATTAGGCACGAGAAAACAATACCATAATCCTCCTCTTTTAGAATAAGGACAAGACTAGGAGGAGGAGATACAATAGGATGGAAATCTAAGCTATAGCCATGAGCATTGAGCAGTATTAGGGGCGGTTTGGTTTGCATTTTCATTTTCTGTTTTCATTTCTTGTTTTCAGTCTGCTTCCTGTTTTCTAAAATTTTACAAAGGAAAAACTGAAAATACTGGAAACAGAAATTTTACAGGAAACAGAAAATTAAAACAAGAAATGAAAATGTAAACCAAACCGCCCCTTATCTTTTAGCTTCCAATAATTCATCTAATTTTATCTTTATCGTTTTCGAGTAATTAAATCTTTTTGTCATCTTAATATATTAAATATTAATATATTATTATATGTCCTTTTGGTTATTTCATATAATTTTAGCTTTCATTAGCTAGCTTTACTAAACATTATTTCTCAACTATAAGCTATAAACTATAAATTAATTTTAGTAAACACCGCCTAAGGTAGTGTTTGGTTGAAGGTTTTTGGAGGGGAAAGGAGAGATTATTAGTAAGTTGATGTGTTTGGTTCAAAAATTAGAAGAGAGAATGAATTTTAGTTCATTTTAAAATTCCTTCAAAAGTAGGAGATTTAGAGGGGAGCGGAGATAAAAGGAAAAAAAAATAAAATTAACACATTAAATCATTTAAAATCCTTCTTTCTCAATCAAATACAAAAATATTATTTTTCCTTCACTTCCTTCCATTGAACCATACAAACCATAAATCACAACTTATAGTTAATTTTACCGGAATATATCAGAAAGAAAGACGGGTCGCAACTCGCAAGGCATCACAGAGAAAAAACCCTGAAAACCAAGCATGAGCTTCAAGTAAACTCGAAACGGTCGGCGATTGCACGATCCTACGCGTCGTCGCGGTGATTCTACGGCGAGGCTGAATCGAACACGGAGAGGCTGCCAAAGATCGTAAAATCGTACAATCTTACAGTCACTTCGCGATTTTACCAACTTTGGTTACCAGACTCTACTCTACTTACTTACTGAACCTTCTGCTTTTAATAATGCTTATTGCTCGTTGTGAGCATAATAACTGATTTATTTGTGCTGTTATAGTGTCAAATTTATTATGCGTGTTTACAGATTTTTATTAACTTCATTCTGAAATTTCATCAGCTTTTAGTCCAAGATGTTTGCAATAAGAAAGCTGAAAATAGGACCAGATGTTCCTTTTGTTTCATGTTTCACATTTGCCGATTACAATTACGGCAAAGCCGGAGTTTCCAGTAACAGAAGTCTACAACCTAGTGTTAAATCTGTTAACCCCTTTTTAGCCAACTCAGCTTCACAAGCATTTCAACTGGGATTAAAAAATAGATTCACCATACAAGGACTATATATCTCTAGTATGGCTGAAAGAATCCTGGTCCAGGCTCGAGACCCAGCCAAAATTTGTATGGAAATACAAGACGCTCTCAACGGGAATCAATTGGATTATTCGTGGAAATTACTTGAGCAACATATGCAAATGGAGGGGTTTCCTAGAAAATCTGTCTTCAATGAGCTCATAACAAGTTATGTGGACAGCCATGATGTGCAATGGCTAGGGAAAGCTTATGAGTTGGTAGAACGCGCTATTGAGGAAGATAAACAAGGCTTGTTAGAGAAGGATGTGCTTATCTACCTTAGCTTTGGCCTTTCTAAAGCGAAACTACCAGTTCCGGCATCAACTATCCTAAGAAAGATGATAGATTTGGAGCATTTTCCCCCAGTCACTGCTTGGTCTGCAATTTTGGCATACATGTCACAAACTGCAGATGGAAGTTACCTTGCTGCCGAGTTGATTCTTGAAATAGGTTATTTGTTCCAAAATAATAGGGTGGATCCACGTAAGAAGAGCAATGCGCCTTTGATAGCCATGAAGCCAAATACTGCTGCTTTTAACATTGCTTTGGCAGGGTGTCTCTTATTTGAGACATCTAGGAAGGCAGAGCAGCTTCTTGATATGATGCCTCAAATTGGTGTCAAAGCTGATGCTAACTTGCTGATTATAATGGCACGTGTGTATGAGAGAAATGGGCGAAGAGAAGAGCTTAAGAAGCTGCAAAGGCACATAGAGGAAGCTCCAAATCTAACTGATCTACCGTTACGGCAGTTCTATAATTGTTTGCTCACATGCCATTTGAAATTTGGGGATCTAGATTCTGCATCAAACATGGTTTTAGAAATGCTTAGGAAAGCAAAGGAAGCAAGAAATTCACTTGCAGCTACCAAATTTATGATTAATGCAACCAAAATTGATCATAACTACTCTCCTGAACCAGCTTCTGTGCATAGTTTAAGCAATGGTAAAGATTCAGTGTGTTTAGACAATAACAAGCCAATAAGAAATACTGTCTTATCCTATGAGGAGTTCTCTAAAGATCGAAACTTCTTGAAACTTCAAGCAGAGTCAAATGCTGTTCTTGGTTCTCTATTAGCGAAGTTGCAGACGCAGGTTGACTTGATTACAACCAAACATGGTATACTACAACCAACTGAAACAATTTATGTGAAATTAGTTAAAGCTTTTCTAGAGGCTGGCAAGACCAAGGATCTGGCAGTGTTTCTTCTCAAGGCAGAAAGAGAAGATTCACCGTTCTCCAATGACAATTCAGCCTTGGTTCATGTTATTAATTCATGCATTTCACTTGGATGGTTGGATCAAGCACATGATCTCCTTGATGAGATGCGTCTAGCCGGAGTTAGAACTGGTTCATCTGTATATGCCTCTCTTTTGAAAGCATATTGTCAAGCAAATAGGGCTGCGGATATCGCATCCCTTTTAAGGGACGCTAAGAAGGCAGGTATTCAGCTTGATTCAAGCTCTTATGAGGCAATGATCCAATCAAAGGTTCTTCAAAAGGACACACAAGGAGCACTCCAACTATTTAAAGAGATGAAAGAAAATAGAATCCCGAAAGTTAGTCAGCTAGGCTCTGGCACGATGGCTAGAACTTGTGCCGACACAGATGAAGCTGGGCTAGTGACAAAGATATTGCAGGAAATCAAGGAAGGACAGAAAGTGGATTATGGAGTACATGATTGGAATAATGTGATCCACTTTTTCTCTAAGAAGAGACTAATGCAAGATGCAGAAAAGGCTCTAAAGAAGATGAGAAGCTTAGGCCACTCTCCAAATGCACAAACTTTCCATTCTATGGTCACTGGGTATGCTGCCATTGGAGGGAAATATCTGGAGGTAGCAGAGCTTTGGGGTGAGATGAAAGGTCTAGCTTCTTCTTCCTCCATGAAGTTTGATCAAGAACTTCTCGATTCTGTGCTGTATACATTTGTTAGGGGTGGATTCTTCGTTCGAGCAAATGAAGTTGTTGGGATGATGGAAAAGGGAAAGATGTTTGTTGACAAGTATAAATACAGAATGCTATTCTTGAAATATCATAAGACACTTTACAAAGGCAAGGCTCCAAAATTTCAGACAGAATCACAACTAAACAAAAGGGAAGCAGCTTTGGCTTTTAAAAGGTGGTTAGGCTTGATTTGAGAAAAGTGAGTCAATTATTATCTCCTTCAAGTGTCAAGCCATTATCCTCATGACTCATGGCTGTTGTATTTTTATTTTCTCTCCTTTTCTCATTTAGATTTAAATTTAGATTTATAGAATTAACACTAATGCACTACCAATGTGAATGACATAACAATTTTTACGTAAAATATTCGATGGAAGTTCTTATCTTCTTCAGGTAACAAATAGAGGAGTCTCCGACTCTCTGACGTGTAATACACCGCATAACGGGTTTAGTTTGAACGTTATCTGGTTGTTGATTCATGGGTTCTGATAACTAATTAGTCTTTGGCTAGAGGATAACGTTGGTTCTCTCCTAAAAATATCATATATGGGCACTATATAGTTGCCCTTTTTTTTGCTGTATCCAATTACTACCAAACTCAGTTTCACGAGATTTTCTGATAAACAATGTCATTCTGCAGAGTTCAAATTTCAAAATTTAACTGCAGTTTTAAAACTGTATTTATATTCTTTTTTTTTTATGTAACTGAATGAACATTTGAGAGGGCATGAGGATCTTTGAATCTTTGAAAAACAGTTTCAGCACTGATAACATTGTTATTGATGAATTCTGAGGCACAGGGATAACGACAAAAGCAAAGAAATGGGAACTTGGGAAGGATTTTGCGTGATGGTGGTTACTATATGACTCAGCATTTCACCAAAAACTAGAAGAATGGAATGGAAGGAAGGAAACCCAAGGTTCTGCATGCGTGCAAGGGATGGATACGTTACAGAGTTAATGGGGCCATAGAATGGCAAAATGAGGAGTAATGTTACGCCAGCCATGATATCACTCACTGTTACATGATGCATTCATTTCAGTCTATTCAATCTGCACTGCAACACTCTAGAAAAATAGGGTAAACGGACTATGAAAAAGAGACAAATTGGCTATTGCAATTAAGTTTCATTTTCACCTCTTTTTTTGTAAACTCATTTACAAAATCAATGGTTGGATGATGGAGCAGGTGCACAATACTGAAGAAAAAGAGAATCCAGATTAGAAAAAGAGGTGGATTTGCTTGGTGGAAGGTGACTCTTCCAACCTTTATTACAAGACATTTTAGACAAATTTTGGTGTCGCTTAATACAATGCCCTTTACAAAGTTCAATGAGTGTTTATTATGTTTTTTTATGTCCATTCTTCGTAATTAACGAATATTCATAAAGAGATAGTAAAATACTATTGGTACATTGAGTGAAAAAATTAAATTTAAATAATGATAAATTTGATAGATTATACTAATTTTAAATAATCAGCATAAAAGTTTGTTAAAATGGAAAAAAAAAATATATGAAACAAAATTAAAATTTCTTGGCAGCCGAAACAAAAAGTCCCACATTAAACACTCCTCTTAACCTAGTAAAAACTCAAAGCTAATAAGAAAATGAGTTGGACACAAGCTAATTAAATGACGTGACAAAAACATGTTAATAAAATAGATGAGGTGTTTCCTAGATGAAGGAATAGAAAATAGATTAGGTGTTTTATAGAAGCATAATCACCAATTGAAATTTCTAGAGGTATTCTCACAAATCACAATTCATTTACTACAAGTAGAGTATATGGATTGGGAATCAAATTTCAGCGGTGATTGAATTTTTCCTAAGAAACACATTTACACGAGAATTTATTGTTTTGCAGGTTAATAGAGGCTGCATCCTTGGTGGTCCATATTTGAAAACTTGTATGAAAGTCATTATTATGGGTCTGAAAATCTGTTATCTGAAAGGTGCAATTTGTCACGTACATTTCTTTCTATTACATCGCTATATAACATTTATGCCATTCTTTATCAGGTTAAATTTTCGAAATTTATCACAAAAAATTCTAAACCAGATGATCTAAGAGAAAGGACTGCAAACTTTTTTGCTTTTGGTGTTAAAAAATTATTTAGACTGCATCACTTCTTTTAAGATTATGTGAATCGAAATTATTTCTTTAAGAATAAACATTGACTCAAAATGAATTGATGCTGTTCATGGAATCATGCCCCAATTAGAATGAAACAAAAGGAAGAAATAAATAAAGGGGTCAAAGTTCGGAATTGGGTACAAATAATGAGTGGTAAAAACCAACAAAGCAGAGTAAGTAGTGTATTCTCTTTTTCCTTTTCGTTGCAACTTTCATATTATTCAGAAAAAGAAAAGTTGTAATAAACAACAATGATGCACCAAAAAGATAACAATGATGCAAATTTTAATCATTGGCTTCGTTGAATCCCATTAAAATCGATGACTGCTAGTACAAAAAAGTAATAGGATGGGTAAATAATATGTATATTCTTTCTATGTTTTTTTGTAAGATAATTAACATGGAGTGTAAACTGTAAACATTATTTGCTTCTCCACTGTGAACTAATTTGGTGATTTACTTTAATCAGTTTTCTCATTATGTTGAATAAAAACTACAACTTCTAATTCTACCTTAAGTTACAACAAGAGTAAATGTTAATTACATCATTTCATTCAAGATGACTATTGATAGCATAGCCATTATGCCACCAATAAGATAGTGAGTATAGTTGTTGGCAAACTCATAACCTCTTCAGCTGCAACAAAGTGTGTATGGAGAAATTTTAGCAGTTTTAGAATGAAAAAATTACAGAGAAGCTGAGAAAAGGAAGGAGGGCAAAAGGGACAACCTTCTTTGGGATTATTGAGGGTAATGGAATGTCCTAATCAATCACCATTTGGGCTATCATTCCTCACAGCAGTACCTACAATAGGAGGGGGCCCAAGTTAAGGGTAAGGATAAGGTTTGCATCACATCTCAACTAAAAACTTTATTAAGAAAACCCACATGGCAAAAACTCACATCTGCCAAGAGATTAATCTCTGAAAGAACATTTCATGAATTTATGCAGACAAAAATGAATGGCCATGAACTCACAATATAGGTTTGGAATGTTTGGTGAAAGTAAGTATATTTAGTGTTATGCACCTGCTGTCCAGCTTTTGATTGGTTAACATAGTTAAATATTAATCTCACTTTTCTTTGATATATTCACATCTATAAAATCAATGGTTGGATAATCGGGCGAAAAGTGCACAATACCAAAAAAAGCAGGAGAGAAGCTGGATTGGCTTGATTATTACTTATTATAAGACATTTTATTATTCCTATGAAGCTAAATTTTTTTGGTATTTTTTTAGTATCATATTTTTCCTTAACCAATGCCATGTTTTAGTGGTATAAATGGTGATGATGATAATATAATCAAGGTAACCATAAATTTTATTGTTGATAATGGGATTAGGCATTGGGGGTATTAAAAGCAACAAAACAATAACAAAAGTCTTATCCCACCCGATGAGATCGATTACATGGAGGGTATTAAATGAGGGTAAAATTAGAATATTGTACTTTTTAAAAATTCTAGAAAACACTAATTTTAATTACTTTTATTGACATGTGGATATCATTAAAGATGTCTTATAAAAAGGAGGAGAAAGAGTACCTAAATAATTTTGAAGACTAAAAGACCGGTTGGAAGTGCTGAGAAAATTGAACCTTGCCCTTCACTGAATCTTGAAACTGTAAGAAACACAATTAACAACAAAGCAGAGTTTGATTTTTCATGAGCAAAATTCTGAAGGATGTCTAAGCAAGATAGAGAATATTGAATTATTCATGGAATTTTCTTGTTGAGGTGAATTACCTTGTGTGGAACACTTTGCTCTTACAGTTCCATCAATTAGTGAAGTTGATCTCATGGAACAAGAATTATAGGCATTCATGAAAAGAAATTAAAATCAGTGTAACCATAACCATGTGAATGTGGCAACAACTCTTCTACTTCAATCCTGGAACTGCAGCAACTTGAGCTTTTTTCAATTTCGTTACGACCAATAGACTCAACTTCCGCCAAGAATACACTATAAACTGGCCTATGATCAGAGAATTTTGACTCACCACGAACGTAGGATAATTGTTCTAGGCCTCTTCCATACCACAAGATCCTATCACACCTTCACGAACATAGAATTTGATTAGATTTGCATAAATAATGTTATAGTCTCAAAATAATGAAACAAGGAATATTATGTTTGGCAAAAGTAAGGACTACCATGCAGGTGTTCTTCTCTTTTGTTTTGAGTATCTGTCATGACCTGCATATCTGTCTGAATTGTTTGAATACTTATATGTGGGAGGGAAACATATTTTCCCTTCATTCCATCCTTTGAAGACTCGGCCTTGCCGCCGCTCTATACGCAGCTGGAAGAAAAGATATCAAATGGTCAGGTAAATCTTAGAAGTAACATGAGAAAGGAGAAAAACTCTATCAGAATTACTTGTAAGGAGGCATGTTAACATGCCTGGTCATTCTTTAACAAAGCTTTCCAATCATGCATCTCAATAAGAGCTTTTGCCGCACGGTAAGAGAGGGCTATTCGGTAATTTAAATCCCCCAACCAAATTATCCGACTACACCAATCAAACAAAAACGTTCAGTTTTCAACTATGATACAAGTATGGACTTCACATATGTTAAGTTTAGCTTATTTTGGAGAAATAATTAATATTACTTTTTCTTACCAGCTTCCTGAGAGAACTTTTAAAAAGTATGCAATTACTTCTCCAAAGAAGAGCGTTCCCAAACACACATTTAGTTAGAGTATGAATAGAGAAGAGGGGTTTACTCATGTTCAAGAATTGTTTGAGGAGAATTCTCATCTCCTATGTCATGGACAAGAGGGAATCTTGTCTTTCTGAGAATCTCCATCACATCTGAATTTCTTCTTAGCTCATCACCATCCTTTTGTCCAGAAGTCAAATGACTACAAACAAAGCAAAAGCTTGTTTGGTGCAATGACATACTAATTGAAATTGATCCCTGGAAAATCCAACAGAATGAGATTCTCTCCTTCCCCTATTTCATTATAAATTATTACTATAGTTAAAAAAAAAAACAAAATAAATATTACCTTGTTTCCAAGATACCCCATCAATCCTCTACCAACACAAGACACTTTCATGTTGTGAACATCATCTCTCATATCACTTTTCACCCAAATTGTTAGAAATATTCCAACCATTTGCTTACTTGCAACCAAGCAGTATCTTGAGTGTTCTATCTGTCTATCATTGTCCTCCATAGAGAAACAACCACTATATTGTATTAGTGAATCTTGTATCATGATTGGGGAGTCGCCGGTTCCATTTTCATCTTCTGAGGAACACCCTTGATAATTCGAGTCGTAGTCACTCGTCCTGTCACCAAATATCATCCTATCACAGACACTGAGACGGCGATCAAGGTGAGGTTGTGGCTGAAACATATCATGATTCGTTCTCATACTGCGACCGAAGGATTGGAAGGACCTTCGATGGAAGAATGAAGTTTCTTTCTGCCTCATTGATCTCCCAAAATCTGCATCTAGTTCTACAATAGGATCAGGAAGTGGTGAAGGATTGTGGCATCCACCACTTGTTCCTGGAAGACTATTAAGGGTCCTTCTTATAAGGGCTAGCCATTTTCTTGCAGGGGCATTGTCTTCTGTTCCCAAAACGTTTCCGGCATTAAGAGGTACAATTTCTTGAAATCTAAGTCCAAGAAAAATATTTCACAATGTGAACTTTTGTATAACTAAAGGAGATGATACATTATGTGTGTCAAATGAAATCAAATCAAATGTGTATCCAAAACTTGGAAGCTACTAAGTGTGTACTTGGTTTCACGTTTGGATGGGTGAACATGGATCAATTTCAACACAACTAAAAGTAGTTTCTATGTTCCAAATCCACGCTTTGACTGATTTGGTTTATTTCAAACACGAACTATGTTTCAGTAATTTACCCAAGAACATAGATATCAGCAAGTGGAGAGGTATGGAGCCAATCTTCAAGACTCAAGTAATTAGGAGGTGACTTCCCAGCTACATTCCAAGTGGCAACAAAGATTCTGTATCCAGAGTCCACACACAAGAAAGAACTCAATAGAATAAAAAATAATTCCAAAGTTTCTTAACAATAGTAACAAACAGAATAATTATGCATAATACTCAGTTACATGAAGCATACCTATAATTATACACATCTGTAATCTGAGCTTCACCATGGTCCTTCTTACCTCTTGTCATTCTATCTGAGTACCTTCTGCTTGATCTCTCTATATGCCAAAATTGGAGATTAAATGTCTGATAGGTTTGGGAATGGTTTGGTCCTAAGAAAAATTCTATGAAAGAGTTTATACTGATTACTGAACCTGATTTGCTTTTCTTGATAGTGCATTCCTCTCTCTCTGAATAGATGCTCCCACACTCTTCATCAACAGCTGAAAAAGGAAAAGCATAAAGTTGATAAATCTGTGCTCTTTCCATGGTTAATTTACCATCCTACTCAATCAAACAAAACAAAATAGAACAGTCTTATTTTTGGATACCAAAAGGATAGAAAGTAAAACCATTGAAGCAGGAAAACAACAAAGGGAAGATCTTGTGCTACATGTAGCATACACATTGAGACATACAAAGATAAAAATAAAAAATTTGCAACAGTAGAACAACATGAACACAAAATTTAGTGAAATGTCTTTTTCTTTTTACCCAATTGGCAGGATAGAAGACTAATAAGTCAGACATACAAAGACTTGTACTCTCAACTGTTCTTCTCTTGAGGGTAGTAAAATGAGGTAAATTTATTGGCACCAATCTGTTGGATTCACCACACAAAAACATTCGCTCGGTAACTAGTTTCCAATTGAAAATGGTAACTAGTTACCGATTGAAATGTGAACTCCCCGCAACTAGTTACCGTATGCGAATGATAACTAGTTACCGGACAAAACTAAAATGTGGTTTTTCCAGCATAGCGTATGGTGCCAAAAGTGACACCAAGTAAAATGTCTTATACTAGTTTTTTTTCACCTAAAAGCCATAAAATTCCCAATCCCAGAGCCCTAGATTAAATTAAAGTCATGAAAAAAATTTATCAATCACCTTCACAGAAAACGTCATCTGCTTGAAAATCCTCAGCTTTGCTCTTGATATTGAACCACTTCTTTACCAATGTTTTTGGCCACGAAAGCTTCACCAAGATAAAAACAGGGTAAGCAATGCCAATTCCAGAATACAAAATGCAAATTAATTCCAAGTTCAAAGTTGAGCTAGCATTTCTCAAACCTTGCTTTTCTTCAAATTCTCATCTCCCATATTGCCTATGATAACTTCATATAACTTTCTCTATTCACTGAAACAAAGGTAATTGTACCAATATATATTCCTCAGCAAAACGTGTTGTGTCTCAGGACGCCAACAATGTCAAGTTCTCTGTTCAATTCCGTCTCTGTTCAAACGGATAAAAATTGAAGAAAACAAAAATTGGGTTTGATGATCAAATCAATGGGAAAGCAGAAGAACATAAAGAACAAAGAGAGTATGAAGTGCTACCCCAGTTAGTCATTCCCCGAATTTTCTCACTTTCACATGTAAAGTTTTGGACTTTGATGGTAGAGAGGATGAAGTAATGAGGAAAAAATGAAAGGGAAGAAGTACAGAGCTGAAGGGTGATAATACATAGGAAGAAGAACTAGGAGTTAGGGACAATGAGATCTTGGAGAGTAGAAGAAGACAATGTAGAAGACATGAAGAGACAAGAGAGAGAAGAGAGAAAGAGTTCCTCTGTAGCAGAAACCTCGTTCTGGGTGGGTACAGAGGAAAGCAGCGAATTTGAAGGGAATAATAAATTGCAGGTTAGCGAGAGAGAGAGCAATCACATTCTTAATTACGTTTATAAAGTTCGCGATATCACAACTTAATATTATGATTTTTACAATCATTTAAAATGCATCATATTATAATAATCGCATCTGATCACAATTTTTTATATTCAATGTGACTTGACCATAACTGCAAGGCAAATTGCAAACTGGTAATGGTATATTCAACTAATTAAATTGGGGTCCATCACATTATGTCTCAATGTCATGACTTAGAGTCTTGGCCATCACTAAAAGCCCATTAATCTATAATTATAATTTGTAATAGTATCATATATTATCACATATAAGTATATAACTGGCGGTGGCAAGCTTACCAAAAAAAAAATAGGGGTGGCAAAATAGACTTGGCTCATTTGACTGGCCTGTTAGCCCATCTTAAATTGGCGGGCTAGGTTATATATTTGACCCTGCTACCTCCATTTGTTCCGCCTAATCCGCCAACCCGCACAGACCAACAATGGGCCGGGGTGGATTAGCCAACTCATTTTTCTTATTTTTCTTATAACAACATATATTTTTATTTATATATAGAAAGGTTAAAAATTCGAAAAAAAAAATAATTACAATTAAAAATTATACTTTTTTTTTTATGAAAATACATTTTTTTAATGAAAATATATATACTTTTTAGTAAAAACACTTTTTTCTAAGAAAACTCTTTTTTTTATAAAAATATGTTTTTTTATTTATTTTTTACCGGTTAAACGGGTCAGCCCGTAACCCGTCAAGCCAATTTAAAAACGGACCGAACTAAAAAAATGAGCCTGTATAATCATAACGTACCGGTCTATTTTTTTCCACCCTTAGGCCTACATATAACACAATGCGAATAGTCATTGAAAGTGGAAAATAACTGAAAACTTTGGGTAACTAGTATGCAATTATTTAGTGCCTATTTGGGTACTACTAAAAAAACATTAGAAGTATCTTTAAAAGTATTTTTATCCATAGTAACCTCAGATCATAACACAAATTTAATAAAAACAAAAAATATTCTTACTTCTTTAAAAAAACTTTTTAATTATAGTAAAAATATAATTAAACAAGTCCTTACATGACATCCAACACTATTTCTAAGTGCAAGCACACACACTTGAGACATTGAAGTTTGAAAGTAGTTAGGTTGTGTTTAATAACACGAACTTATAGTTTTTTGAAGAGCTTATAACTTATAGTTTTTTGTCAATAAGCTATATTTACTATGAAAAGCTATAAGCTAGCTTTTGAAAAGCTATAAGCTAGCTTTTGAAAAGCTATAAGCTAGCTTTTGAAAAGCTATAAGCTAGCTTTTGAAAAGTTATTTCAAATAGCTTATAACTTATAGTTTTCAATAATTCATTTCAATTTTATTCTTATCTTTTTTTAATAATTACATCTTTTGCCATCTCACTATATTAAATATTAATATATTATATGTCCTTTTAGGTCATTTCATATAATTTTAGTTTATCATAAGCTAGTTTTACTAAACACTACTTCTCAACAATAAGCTATAAGTCATGAGTTATAAGTTAATTTTAGTAAACATAGTCGTAAACGATAAATCATCCTTTTCATTTTAATCCTTATTAGTAGTAACTCATTGTGATTATTTTTTTTTCCCATTTTAGTATTTTTGAGATGATGATGGTGTTTGATAACAATTTTATAAATTTTAAAATTAATCACTACAAAAAATTCGGAGATTAAATTATAAGTAGAGAATATTTTCTAACGTTCACATTCCAAACTATACTATCCTTCTTACATTTGGTCTTGCACGACAGAAAGGTCATAAACAATAGAATAAAAAAAAATAAAGAGGATGTGTAGAGGGTTGTTCTCCTCCCTCTTGCTTCTTCATTAACTTCTTTGTTTTAAATTTGTCCTTCATTCACATGACAAAAAAATATTCGTATTTTTCTTTGTGCATTTTTGTTGGGGGAGGGGTTTGTAAAATATTTTAAATTGCAATTAGGTTGTGTTATGATTATAATTGCACTTATATAAAATGGAATCAAACGTAATTGATGTGATTTAGAATATCGACGTGGATTGGATAATTATTAAAAATATGATATTACAAAGTGATATTATACATTTAAAATTCAAAGCCTTCATTATAAGTTATGAAGTATTGACATTTTTTTCAGTTGTTTTGTCAGCACGTCGGACGCACACGTCTCCAAAACCTCTCTACATGTTCAATAATTTTTTTATCGGCTCGACATATCTGAGCTACACATATATGTGGCTCGAAACTTTCGAGACACTTTTTATATTTTTTTCAATTTTTAATAATATCCTATATCAAATAAAATAAAAAATATATAATTAGGGAAATGTGAAACTTGCATCGTAGCTATATATGTATCTTCATACATTTTGTATGTATGACACTTAAAGATAGAGATGAGAAAAATAAATATGAAGTTTACGTGATAGAAAAGACAAAATACTTGTATTATTAATGATGTCTCTAGGTATTTTGTTGTGAGGCTTAGAGTGTGTTTGGTAACACTAGCTTATAGTTTATTTAGGAGCTTATAACTAGTTTTGAATAATTTCTTCTTATTTTGCCTTTAGGTAATTTACTACATTTTATTTTTTTCAAATCATTTATTATATGTAATTAATGTATGTCCTTTTTAGTCAATTAACATTATCATAAATTAATTTTACTAAACACATCTACTTAACCATAAGCTATAAGTTATAAACTATAAGCCATAAGCTAATTTTACCAAACGAGCCGTATTTAAGAAGTAAAATAATAAAATATAACTAGTTATTTCGTGAAGATCACTACAAATTTTGGACATTATTTCAAAAAGATATAGCTACGTGATTTTTGTGTTTTTTTCTATTTCATTTGCTTTTTCTTTTCTATTTTAATTTGTCTTTAGAATGTGCTTTTTGTGTTTTTCTTTTTTCCTTGTCAGTTTCTTCACAATTAATCTGGCAAAGGAGGGAGATGCAGTGGTCCTGTTGAAATTAAATTACTTGTAAGATATAGATACTGATGTAAACATCATGGCTTTTAATTTCTCAACTACATTTTTATATATATGCATATGTCGCTTCACTATACAAAATATTACAAATAACGACTATTTACCAACACAAAGGTAATTAAAGATAAGCTTGCGTAGGTTCAGGGTTCAGGTTGTTTTGATTAAGATTTTGATCCAATATAATAGTTACTGTGTCTTAATATCAACTAAATTTAAATAGGTTATATTTATTTGGTTTTTGCAATGAAATGCGAGTGAAAGTTAACCCGAATTGAATTTATTAGGTTGAATTGAATTTTGTTACCTTCATGTTTTAAAAACCTATTAAATTGAAAAAAATACCAAACAAATCTTAAAAATTAGAAAACTAATGGAGAATTGGAGTTAGCATCAAAGCTTTAATGAAGATGATAGTGTGTTTGGTGATCCACACAGAGACTTGGATTTTGTGGATTATTTTGTGATTCTAATGGGGTCTGATTATTTGGTCTGATGATTTGGTTTAATTCTTTAGTAACTATTGGACTTATTATTGAAAAGTCACATAATTGTCATCATTTTCATGATATAATTAATTTTATTTGATCATTTTTAACACAAACATTGTATAGTGAATGTAGAATATACTTTTTGAGAAAGGTAATACTAGTGCAGATTAATTTATGTTTGAAATTATTCTTGACGATCACTTGAAGATTTGGGATAATATCCTTCCTGGGCTTTCCTATTTCTTACTAGTTAATTATATATTATATATGTCCCTTGTATATCAGACTTCTTACTATGCAATAACCCAATCAAAATATTTTATTTTTTAAAATATACTAATTATATCTTAATAATTAGTAAAATTTAAATAGACTTTAAAGTTATATAATATGAATTTAAAAATTTCTTTAGTTAGCTAAAAACTTATGTGATTATTATCTTATTGTAGGTTGGTGAAGAATAAGAAATTAAAAATTAAGATCACTTGTTTTGGTCTAAAAATATACATTGTTAAATTTAGTTTAAAAATTATATTATGTTATAAAATTGATAATATATTATGTTTTCGAATTTGTATTGTTTGGATTTTGACTTAATTTACTTTTATTGAACTTAGTATTTTAAATTTTTAATTACTATAATATTAATATATTGTTAGATGTACGGCGGAGTTAATTTTTTTAATCGGATAAGCCGATGATCCAACTCAAACTAACCCATCAAGTTTCGGATTGAATTTGTTCGGATTTTAAAATTATTTTGCACAAATCCAAACCAAATTAATCCAAACTATTTCCACCAATTCGGATATCGGATTATCCCAAAATAAAACCAACCCAACTTCTGACACCCGTACCTAATAAAATGAAGTTATTCAAGATAAATATTTTTATATATTTCATAATAATGATTTAAGAGTTAAACTTACATATCAACAATATAAAAATTGTTAACTTTTTTTTTTCTTTTTGACATATAAATATTAATTGTATTTAATAATAAGTTAGATTATAGATCAAAAGTATTAGCCTAAATAGTTATATATCACGCTTTTATAAGACTCACGAGGGGTGGACATTAAAAAAGAGGGGTGGACATTAAAAAAATAAGTTAGATTATATAATGAGTTAGATTATATACAAGGCTATAATTTTGGACTCAACCAAAATTAAAATTGTTCGGGTCTTATTAATTACAATCATGATTGAATTTTCAATTCAAATAAGATTATCTCTTATAAAATAAATATGGTAAATAATATTTATTGTTCTAATGATATTAATTAAAAAAATCGTAAAACAATATTAGAAAAATAAATTTTATATTTTTATAAAATAGATTAATTTATATTTATAATTATTTTTTAATTTTAATAATTTTAATAAGTACTTTAAAAATTTTGTTTAACCAGACCCAAAAATATATGCTTTAAAGAAAAAACAGAAATTTCTCCTGCTATGACGGCGTCACGATTCTCCTCATCATATATTTTTCTTTTTCTATGTCAATCGAAATATTTCGTCCCATTATTGATCAATCATCATATGGATTAGGCCATGATTACTTGATAACGACCAGTTACAATTATATTCTTAATTTATCCCAAACCTTAAACGGATTTATTTATCTGAATAATCAATAGTCAATAATAAAAAGAAAACTTCAGATGTTAAATCGTAATCAACTCACAGGATGGGACACTAATTTTCTACGCGTAAGATGTATGGAACTCAACATGTGTCAATTGGATTCAAATCAGTGTCACCTAATTATGTCTTCAATCATGTTCCATCAATAAAATATCGTCACGTCATTAAAAATATTTTCTTTAATTTTAATTTTTAATTTTTTAATATTTTTTTAATAACGTGACAATATTCTATCGGTAGAACATAATTGAAAACATAATTTAGAGACACATGATTTAAATCTAAGTCAATTTAACATTTTTTTCAAATAGCATTAAGTGATATGTAAGATAACTTGCGACTGCGAGATTCTCTTATAATTTTATTAGAACCAAAACCATTTTATTAGAACCAAAACCACCAGCACAAATTTTATTAGAAGCTCATAGATCTGCACCTACCACAATACATTAGACAGTGTTATGTTTTAATATGCAAACAGAAAGTGTGGAAACATTGAATTGAATTCAATTTGTGCAAGGGATGTTTTAATTAATACTCCAATCAACACATATTAAAATATTTAAAAATCTCGCATTGATTAAAAATATAATTACAGTAAAATATATGAGTGGTTATGACACACGAGAATCAAAGAAAAAATCCAATTATCAAAAGTATCACCTTTAAAGTGAGCCAAATTTTTTCTCCATTTTCTATTTTGGATTTGTGACTGCAATTACAATTGCTTTAAATTGAGAAGATTTATCATCAGCAGATCCTGTGCTTATTAGGATAATTTTAAGGTGAGACAAAAAAAAAAGGGAATCATGTGGTTATTTTAATAAAAATAAAAAATATGAGGTATTTTTAAAAAATTAACTCATTTTAAAAATATCTCATACTTTTTATTTTTCATAAAGTAACTGTATGATCTCAAAATTTTTTACCTCGTCTTAAAATCACTCGTGTTTATTATTATACTAATCATTTTTATTTTTAAAATAAAAACTGAATGATAATTAGTGTCGGAGGTAGAAACAGTATTATGCACGTAAATAAAGCACAAGAATGGGCCCAAAACATTAATGTCGTAAAACAGAGACGCAAAGCAGAGGATGGGATAGTTTTTGTTGGAATAAACCCTCAAATCAATCTTCCAACTTACTTATGCATGTTAATTTTTAGTTACTAAATTCTTCATCACTAGTTTAAGTGTATGTTTGGATTAAATTTTAAAATTGATTCGATTAATTGACAATGAGCATAATTGATTTTGAGCAAAATTAAAAATAATAAATAGATGCTTTTATCCGGACTATGGTTTTTTATCTAAAATCTGTCTAAGGTCATCAAATATGATTTTTTTGTCAGAATCAATTCTGAGTGAATTCAAACCATAGTTTAGTATTGACTAGGAGTGGCAAAAAGGTCAGCCCGGCCCGTTTGGCACGCGACCCAACTAGCCCACTAAGGCATTACGGGCTCGCTTTGCAAGTCCGGCCCGTCTCTTTAAAAATAAAGTGGGTCACAGGCCGGCCCGCCGTACTAATTAAAAACCAATAAAAAAATTTTGAATTTGCCTTTCTTTTATTGATTTTTGCTTTTTGCACCATACAACAAATTGATTTTTTATTATCTTTAATTATGAGCCTAAGTTTTTTTTATGTTTTTTTGTTTGGTTTAGACATTTTTGTTAGGCCCTATCAATTTTTTTAAAAAAAAGAACTCTCACCCTTCACTTTTAACAAAAAAAAATAAAGAAGAGACATTAGCTCAGCAGGCTAGCCTGGCCCGCCACCTTTGTAGCCCGGTGGGCTAGCGGGTTAGGCGGGGCGGACCGCATTAGTCGGCGGCCAAAATTTCTAGCCCGGCTCGCCTATTTTTTGCGGGCCAGACCCATTTTACCATCCCTAGTATCGACAAAAGTCAATCCGTTATTCGATGACTTTAGTTCTTAATATTTTAAAAACTCTAAATTAATTTTTTGATTTTGTAACACGATGGAATTTTTATTTCATTTATTATTAAATGAAAATAAAAATTAAGCAAATATAATTAAAATGAGCAAAATTTATCAAAGTGAGAAATTAAATTGAGATTTTTAAAATCTTAAGAATTAAAGATGACCAAACCCATAATCTCGTAGAGTAATTTAAGGATTTAGTTACTAGTTAATGAAGGATAAGGAAATCTCAACATGAGCCTTTGAAAGATCATATGCTTGCCAATCTCACTTTAAACCACAATTATGGATAATTACAGCTGTTGAAGATATTATAAGAGTAAAAAAAACTGTTGACTTTATGAGCCCAAACCTCACTGATATTGATGTGAAGTTTTTCGAGTAATTGACTTTATTGATTTCTCATTTTATAGTTACAAGACGTTTTAATCTTGAAACTATTTTGTTGTACGTTTTATCGGTTTCGAGCTCGTCTTATGTTAATCAGGTACTGGCTAGGTCTTCTAAGCATGAATTATTGATGGCTTGGACTCCTCATTTGACTGGTTGCTTTACGTTGAATATAGATGGTTTAATTTGTAGTAGGGATGGTGCCTCAACTTGTGGCGAAATTTTCCAAGACAGGAATGGTCATTTTATCATTGGTTTTGCTGCCAACATTGGTTTATGTAATTCTGTTCATGCAGAGTTGTGGGGTTTTCTCCATGGTCTTCGGTTGATCGCTAGCACCAACTATGTGGGTATTCACCTTGAGATTGATTCTAAGTTTGGGTGTCCAATTTATCTCTGAAATGTGTGCTTCTGCACACCCTTGTTCTTGTTTAGGATATTACCCAGCTTATTTTTTCTTGTCAGATTCGTAGTGTGTCTCATGTCTTTCAGGAGACAAACATGACTGCTTATCATTTAGCTAGTTTAGGTCATGAGTATTTTTTAGGTGTTGTAATCTTTCATAATCCTCCTCTTTCTGTTGTTCCTTTTCTTAGGGAGGAAGGTTATAGGGTTGTTTTTTCCCGTTTAGTTGCAATTGCTTAATTGTGTTTTGTTTGGGTACATTTGGGCATTGTACCCCTTTTTTATAAGTAAATAAGTAAATAAATAAATAAATAAAGTTAAGCACAAAATTATAAATAATTCTTTTACATTTTTTTTATCAATCTTTTCTTCTATAGGATGGAAAAAGGAGAGGGATTGAGATTAAACTCTAAATTCTAAATCCAAATATCCTTTTTAGCATCTATTGAGTTGGACTTGGGGGATACAATCCTTTTATATTTAGATCTAACATACAACCTACTAGTATTATTTATCATGCTAACCAACCTGTATCTTTAAACTCTTTAAACTGCTTAAAAAAATATGTATCAGAAAAAAATTGACTATATATATATATATAATTATTAAATCTCATTAAAATATAATATAATTTTAATTATATAAATAATAATATGTATATAAAGCCACATAATTAATCTCAATATGTCAGTTAAACTACATCTTTAAATAGACTTATAAATAACATAATTATTGAGTGATAATGTATGATCAAATGACATAATGTAATGACACATCTCATGCTTTTTTATAAACATTAATTTAATGTTGTTACGGATCCTGTCTCACCCCATTGAGGATTTGAGGCTTTGAATTGAACCCAAGGTTTGATGGGCAATGGGATAGTCCCATTTGAATAAGGACTGTATTTTAAATAGATTGGACCCAGAGCCTCCCGTAAACAAACTAATGTGAGATTTAAAACTTCTAGCTCATACAAATTACTCAAATTTCATATACTAATTCAATTTTAAAGCATCATTGTTTTTATGATGCCCACAGTTGGTATCATACATGTTTTTGGGTTTATTATATTAACTTATTTCTTTTAAAAATATCTCTTGCTTAAAAATTATGGGTGAGATTTTAAGTTTACAAATTATACCATACTGTAAACTGAAACTAATTTTTGATACAAATAAAAATTAGTTTATGAATAAGAATATAATCATATCACACCGAAAACAGAAACGAAAATTTGTTATATGATTATTTTTTAGTTTTTGTTTTCTGCGTGATATGATTATTTTTTTGTTTAAAAATTAATTTCTGTTTGTATTAAAAATTAGTTTATGTTTACAGTATGGTATGATTTGTAAACTTAAAATCTTGCTTAGAAACTAATTTTCGAATGAGGAGTATTTTTGAAAAAAAAAGAATTTAGTGGAATAAATTCGAAAATACGTGTGATGCCAATAATAATCAACTTTTTTTATTAGCTAAATTTATTTTTTTAAAATTTTTTAGGAAGTGAGGAGGGAGAAAAACTAAATATAACCGGAATCTCAAACTTAAGTGTTCCTTTCGACGTTAATTGAGCTCGTTGAAAATTTGAAATACATAATATTAGTATTCATAATGTGACAAAAATAATTATCATTAAAAAATCATTTTATTCAACCACAAAAAAATTGTTATATTTATAAATAAATAAATAAAATATAAAAATATATAATCAAGCTTTTTGGTGTAAAAAGAAAAAAAGAAATTGAACCCTATTAGCGGCGACTCTGCGAGGTACTCTGATCGGCCAGGACAATTGAAACTCATCTCAAATCCTCTTCTGTTGTCTGTTGATGTAGCAAAACAGACACTTTCCACGCAAACACTCACTTAGTCACTTTGAATCACTCATAACTTCCGATCATTTCTCATTCAGTTTCTTCCCTCATCAGATTCATTTCTCAAATTCTTCCGGCGCCAATTCTGCTTCAGGTATGCGTTTTAGATTCTCCATTTTTTTTATTCCACAGGATACGGATTTAACAACTTGCCTCTCTAAAACCATGAAATAAAGCATTCTGTATCCACTTTTTCTATATTGATTTCTTTTATGAATGCTAATATTCTTTATTTCAGTTGAATTCAATTTCAATAGATAGAAAATTTCATGGTTAAACATTTAGATGATTTCTTGCTAAGGTTCTGCCGCTCCCCTCCCGGACCTGGACTGTTCCATTCATGAGATTTAATTTATAATTAATTTTGGGGAAAAAGGAATTCACTCATTATGTGTTTTAGTTTCGACTTTTAACTTGTCATTGTCAATAAATATAGTAATTATTACTGGATTTGCTTAACTGCGTTCTAGAAGATACGTTTTGTAGCCTTTTCTTTAGTTGGACGTTAGTGATACAAACTACTGACTCATAGATACTAGTTACGTGAATGATATCATAATTACAGCCAATTCTCCATCTTTGCTTTAGCAAATTATATCTAAACTAAATGCCACTTTTGCTCTAAAGCAACACGGTACACTACACTACTTAGGAATTGAGTTCAAGTATGTGTCAAGTGGTTCCGTATTATTAACTCAAAAGTAAATACGTAAGGCATCTTATAAGAGCGAACATGGACTCAGCTAAAAGCATTTCAACTCCAATGGTTGCCGGCTCCAAGCATGTATCTGATTGTTTTGGTAGCCCCCATTGATGCAGGTCAATTGTAGGAGCACTCTAATGTGTCACCATTACTCGTCTTGAAAAATTTCCTACCGTGTCAACAAAATGTTTAAATTCCTCTCAAAACCTTTAGAGTCCCTTTGGACAGTTGTTAAGTGCATATTTAGATACCTACAGGACACTCATCACTGTGGTCTTTTGCTTAAACCAGCTACTTCGTTTACCCCTCCCGTCTTTAGCTTTATGTGATGCAGATTATGCTTCTAACCCAGGTGATAGACGATCCACTTCTGGTTCATGCATCTAGTTAGTGAGATCGTCTAATTGGATCATCACAGTGGTTCAAGAAGCAAACTCTAGATGATAGACAATCCACCTCGAAGAGAAGGAAACACTTTCGGAAGTCATACTCATATATAAGATTCCTAACAGTGTTTGTCTAACACTCTAACATCAAATGTCTGATTAGCCGCTAACACTGTGAGTTATATTTGTGTAAGTGATTGTGTTGTTGATAAGCATTAGAAATTAGTAAACAAGATTCTTAATTTTTGGCAGATGAAACCTACACATACTGAAATTAACTAACTTGGTTCATCGGCATTGTTCATATTCATTTGCAGATAAAATTTACTAACTTGGTTCATGAGTCTTTAATGAATGCCCACTATGTTTGGTTGTTGCAAAATTGCATGAAACATGAAATAAAGTGTTCACCATGCCTAGCCTAATTCTTTGATAAATTGTTCAGCTACAAAATTGGAAAATAAAGATTTATAGTCAAGTTTCGCTGTTGTCACTAATGGTGGTGGTCTTGCTTCCGTGGAAAAGGAGCTTATTGTCCCTCTTTCACTTTTGACTGCTCCTTGTTCCTCTTCTCGTTCTCTTCCTGAGAGTCTTCACTTTCCCCTGAAGCTTTTTATCATTAGATACAATGCTTTTTTCCCGGTTATCAAGAAACCTCAAAGGCAGCTTCAACGGATGTCGGTGGTTTCTGTCCACTGGAAACCAGAATCACCAGTCTCTTTTGTCGCACAAATGTCAGTCACATAGAGACTCTTCTAAACAGGTACTGCTTCCCTTCCTCTGTGCTTTCACCTTTTGCTTTGTTTTGTCATAGTTGCTATGTCCATTACTGGCACGCCTCTCTATTTTTTAATGTTCATGGATCCTCATTTGTTGTGGTAGTCTGATTTAAAGTCTCAAACTTTATTCTTTTTGCTTTCACCCCTTTTCTGCGACATGCTGTATGGGATCACTGCTTTGTGAATGTTTGGTCTTGGTTGCTCTTGCTATTTTCTAACTATAATATCGACTTTCTTCAAATCAATAGTGAAGCACCTGTAATTTGGTGATTTTATTGCTGCAATATCTTAGTCTTAGCAGTTGTATGAACCTGTTGTGGTGACTTGCGAATGGTGCAAACACAAGGGAGCTGTTTTGTGATCTCTATTCCACCATGCTTGTCCTGGAAATTTTTTAGTGATTAATTCATATCCATATGTTTGTATAAAAAAATATAATAATTTATGTTATGAATATTTATGCTTGACTGCTCGGTAAATGGTTTCTCTGAGGAGATTCTGGTTCTGGTAGGTTTAGAGGTACCAGAGAGATAAAGTTGTATTAATAGTTTAGTTTTGGTTGAGTTTTGCTTTTTTGTTGGTTTGTTTGTAGAGAATTTTCTATCCTCCTTCTGCCCTTCAGTTATGTAGTCTTTTTTATATAAAATTGATCAAGCACAATGACGTCATGCAATCCATGTAGCCGACCTCACCTAGTGGGATAAGGCTTGTTGTTGTATCTGGAAAAAAAATGTTTTCCAACACTGGTAGTTACTTTCACAATTGTAATTTATTCGGATGTGATGCAGGTAATGAGAAGTTTATTATTTTCAAAAAGCCTGCCAGCACTGCAGAGTAGTAGATATCAAATCCATCACCAAAGCAGCTCTATAGTTGAGGTTAATTTGCCTTCTTTGTTGTTTTGTCCTCTTTCTTCTGTGTACTAGTTTGAAGCCCTAGTTCTCAGATTCACAGGTTGTTTTTATTTGTATGTGCTTGAAGTTATATTAGTTTTTATTTTATTTATGTGTTCGGTAAACTCCAATAGTTTTAGAATCGCTTACTGACAATGTGAAATTCCCAATGTAGGAAAAAATTCCCTTATCATGTTAGTTCATGTGTATATTTATTCAAAAGGAAAAATTGAAGCATATTATAAGGAATACAAACTGCATTATTTATTATTGACTTATTCATATAAACTGTTCTTAGGAATAACTTGAGCTTATTTATTCATAAACTTTTCAGGTAGATTTGTTTATTACCTGCTTTTTTCAATTATTTAGTCATACGTAATTCTTGATTAAGATACATATACTGTTCTCAGGATGATGTTGATCCATTTTCACTGGTTGCTGATGAACTTTCACTTCTTGGTAACAAGCTGCGAGAAATGGTAGTTGCTGAGGTATCAGAGTGTTCTTGATTTACTTTCTAATGTATGCATGGAATCAATAATGGATTCCTCATTGTTTTGCTGCATAGAAATCGGGTGTAATTCATGGTGAGAATTGGGTATTGTGTGACAGGTCCCTAAGCTTGCGTCAGCTGCTGAGTACTTCTTCAAAATGGGGGTGGAGGGAAAAAGATTTCGTCCTACAGTAAGCATTTTTTCAATGATATGCAGACCTTCTTGTATGCCTTTACCAAAACATTTGCTGCAGATATTCTCGTCATATGCTTTTCTGCAGAAATGTTGCTTTTGTCTTGATTGATATTTGCATATCAATTATCAATTTATCATTGAAGGAGGAACCAAACTATCATTACTTTATGCTTGGAAAGTTGTGAATTTATCAACTATCACTTGCCTTTAAGTTGCCCTTTTAAAATAATAGCAAGTAGGCTGGCTAACATATACACACATGTTTCCTCTGTTCTATCACATGATCACATGCTCAGGTTTACACAATTCTGTGAAACATGATCATGAACACATATATGTTAGGTGGCGACATTTATATTTTGGACCATGTTAGGGACAAGGATATTTTTTGTATATATACAATTCTAACCTAGTTTTTCACATGTTCTGATATTTCTGGGATGATGAAGCCTTCATGGCATTCTTAATTCTTCACTTTATGTTGCTAACTAAGGGCCTGTTTGTTTTAATTCCATTTTGGTCAAAATCACTCACTTTTTTCAAAGCTAAGATTATTTACTCTCATTGGATCGTCTCGGTTTTTGTGCATCAATAATCTCAATCATTATTTTTTCCTCGATTTATGTGTTTTTCACTTCTCACTCTACCAGAGAAGGATGCAGAAATACTAAGTGGGAGGGGCAACATTTTTTTTCGACTAGAAAGCGAAATTTAAAACGATAACAATAAAAAATATTAATTAAATATACAAAAAATTTATAAATAAATAGAAGAAAAAACTTTAAATTTTGAGAGGAAAAACAAGATATAATGTCGAGTATAGAAAAAATATATATTATCATTTGCATTAGATTTTTTTTATTTTAAATTTATAATTAAAAGTGCTAATTTTAAATTTTTTTCTTAAATATATCCAAATAAAATTTCAAAATATTAAAATAATAATAATATTTTTTACAAAAATTACTATAACACAAAAATAACAGCTTATTGTAAAATATAAATATTAATTTTTGAAACAAATTGTTTAAATATTGCTATTTACTAATATATAAAATAATATAAGTATATATTTTTTATGTGTATAAATTTTTTAAAATAAAAATAAAATATATTTAATAGAATAAAGGAGAAAAACATTGGTAAAAGAATTTCAAATGAGAAAGAAATAATATATGAATAAAACAGAGAAATTAAAAGAAATAAATAAAAATCACAAAACAGGCCTGTTTGGGTTCGAACACGGGACTGGAGACTGAGTCCCATGCTGCTCAACCGCTGTGCTACCAAGCATCGCTGTTACATTTTGTAACTTGTCATGTATATAAGCATTATGAGGGGGAGGGGGGGGGGGCAAGGCCCCCCTTGCCCCCCTCTGGATCCGTCTCTGCACTCTATTAAAATCTAAACCAAACCAAACGGGCCCTACGTTGTTAGATAACTTTGCTTTTACTCCATCTTCTCATATGTGTGTGCATGCACATAGGTGTAAGGTGATAAAATGTAGATTGTACAACTTTATTCTTATGTGTTGTTCATGATTTGTCCAGTTTAATGCTTTCAGTACAGTATTCAGGCTAATAGGCGGATTTTTTGCAGGTTTTATTGTTAATGTCAACAGCATTAAATCTACCAATACCCAAAGCACCACCTGCTATTGAGTTAGGAAGTACTTTGACAACTGATGTACGTTCAAGACAACAACGCATAGCTGAAATAACAGAGATGATCCATGTTAGTACTTCGGAAATTTTTGTTTATTAATAATACTGGCTTTAATATCATTCTGGCTCAAATATTTTTCACCTCTGAAAGTAAAATGTTTTCAGTGTATGGCAGTCATTTAGTTGGTCTGTAATGTTCTTCATTTGTTTAATACTAATTACTATGAGTGCTTCTAACTTTACACAATAAAGTTACGACATTGGTTTACATTTTACTTATTCATCTTTGGTGCACCTTCTATCACACAACTGGGAACCAGACCGACTACTCCGGTCAAGGTGTTGGATTGGGTGACACAAGAACCGAAAGTTAGACCGAAAAGTGATGTTTATGTCTTTTAAATTAGATTTGGAGTCTTAACATTTGTCCTTGATTACTGAAGAGACAGTTATTTATTATTTATATTTAGTCATGTAATAAGATGAAAAATACTGTAAATGACTAATGAAAATCTTTGGTTTATGTTGTTGAGATCTTAAATTCACCGAGACATTTGTTCTGTTAATAAGATGATTATTATTGATATCATTATCATGATCATCGTTGTTACATCTCACATTGATTGAGTATATGCCCATATTGGTGAAGTGCCGTTACGTAATCATTCCTCCTCCCTTGAGCTAACTTTTGGGTTGAGCTTGACTAAGTTTGTTCTCAATTATAATGTTATTAAAGCCTATCCTACACTTGATTTGGGACGCATCCAAATGTCCAATCTTGCAAACTTCACCCTTCAAATTTCCAGCCTTGGGCATGACCAGTGTGTATGATTCCAATTGGCTGGGTGTATGTGCGAAATACCTTATATACGCTTGAATGTGTTTTTCCCCCAGTACAATAATAATGTTGGAGTAATATTGTCATAGGTGGCTAGCCTTCTTCATGATGATGTATTAGATGATGCAGATACCAGACGTGGTATTGGTTCGTTAAATTTTGTAATGGGCAATAAGGTATGTTTATAAAGTAATGATCCTTTTTCTTGCATTTGTAATTGTTTTTATATTATATTTGTAAATTCGGTTGGGTCATTGTGCTGGGTGTAGCTTGCCTGAGGATTTGTTGTGTGTATGTGTGTGCAGTTGGCAGTACTGGCTGGAGATTTTTTGCTGTCTCGGGCTTGTGTTGCTCTGGCCTCTTTGAAAAACACAGAGGTATGGTAAATAGGTAATATGTTATATATGCATATAAAATTGTAAAGACGTATGATGTTTCTAGTCTCCTTAATGGTGCACAAATGCACATAATTATGCCCCAAGTGTGTCTCTCTAGGTTGTATCTTTGTTAGCAAAAGTTGTCGAACATCTTGTAACAGGGGAGACCATGCAAATGACAACAACATCTGATCAACGGTGTAGGTATGCTTCTGTGTATGTTTCTGTACTGCATGTTTGTGTTTTCTACTTTTCTTTTACTTAACATTATTTATTATTTATTATTTATATAGCCGTCAGCATTTAATGGCTTCTTTTGTTAACTCTTAAGAGTGCAGAGACATATAGGGAACCTGTGGTTATTTTGATTTCTGACAATTGTTTATATTTTCAGCATGGAATATTATATGGAAAAGACATACTACAAGACTGCATCTCTAATATCAAATAGCTGCAAGGCAATAGCCATCCTTTCAGGACAAACAGCAGAAGTTGCAATGCTTGCTTTTGAGTACGGAAAAAATCTGGTCAGTATATGATAGGATCTACACTTTAAGATACGATACTTCCCGTCGTAAATTGTGTATTTAGGGTGTGTTTGGGTACACAGCTTAATTAAGTACTCATGCAATAAGCTATTATCAAATTATAGGTTTTTTTTAGAAAAAATTGCAAAACTTACTTGAATAAGCTAAAAACAGCTTATTCTAATAAGCTACTTCAAGAAGCTTATGAAAATAAGCTGAAAACAGCTTATAGGAACCCATAAACTATTTCGATAAGCTGTGCATAAGCCTTTCCAAACAGGGCCTTACTATTTAATGACTGTATAGTTAGTTGCTTTGTATATAGAGAAGAAATGATACTAAATGTTCTATATGTGTCCAGTCCACCATTTCTTCAGTAACATCTAGTTGACATCTGTCTACCTGTCTATGGATATCTCTGTTGTCAATCGCAGCCGCTATCGCGGTGTCGCGTCACGGCCCCCTGCCACTACAGTGGTGCGGTGCTATCGCGTTTTCCAGATCGTGGCTGGAGCAGCGCTATCATGGCTCCGTCGCGGTGAATTGCAGCGCAACTGCATATCCGCAAATCTGAAACGTTTTTTGGGTTTTTTTTTTCAAAAAAAGTTCACTTTTTGTCACTAAAGGGTATAAAAGTAATTTCCCCTTGTCACCTACATAAACAAAAAACCCTAATATTTTATTAGGCTCTCTACTCTTGTTCTTGCTGAGACTTCTCCTTCACGTAGAAGGAAAGAAAACTTAGTCTTCTACTCTTCTGCTCTGCTGCGTCCATCTTCTCCTTTGTTCCTTTCACTGTTCTGTTTTTTTTTTCACTCTGCTCTGTTCTCTATTCTCTTCTCTTTTTTCACTCTGCTCTGTTCTCTATTCTCTTCTCTTTTTTCACTCTGTTCTGTTCGTTTGGCTGCTCTGTTCTGCTCTTTTTTCACTTTTGGATGATTTATGTTTTGTTTTAGACTATTTGGATGTTTGGATGATTCACTTTTTGGATGATTTATGACTTCATGTTCTGTTTTAGACTAGTTGGATTTGGATATTAGGAATTAGGATTACTCTTGGCATATTTTGATGTGATTATAGTCATTATACACTATGGAATTATGATTACTCATTATGAACAATGAAAGTGTGGACAACTTTTAAGTACTTTAAAATTTTTATGCATTTATTTGAGTATAATATGACTTAGCACATTCTTTCATTTAATTATGTCTAATTTCCTGCAATAGCGGCCATCCTATGCGCTATCCCGCTATAGCGTTTTAGGGGTCGGCCTCGACGCGATTTGCTATTGACAACACTGATGCATATTATATGTTTCAATTATTTTTTTTTTTCTGTATGACATAATTTAGTTGAAATATCTCTACTGTTTTGCAGGGTTTGGCTTTTCAGTTGATAGATGATGTGCTTGATTTCACAGGCACATCAGCTTCCCTTGGAAAGGGTTCTTTATCAGACATTCGCCATGTAATTTTATAATTTTTTATTATTATAGAAGTTTTATTGTAGTATTCATTATCAGACATGCACATTCTCTATGGTTCGGTTTGAATGAAATAACAATCTCTTTTGTTAAGCATTGCTGAATGAATCCCACATTTCACTCAACGGTGACAGATCATGTAGGGTCACCAGTCCTCCCCTCCCTGCACGGCTTGTTGTCGTGAATGATTTAAACCCAACAACGCTGTTTTATGAAGCTTTTTTAATATCCTATATAAAAACATTCCATGTACCTAGGTTCTCCCACCGTCAGAAGTTATATATAGTTTGAGATATGCTTTACATGTGATGTGTGCCTTGTAAATCTTTTACCAAATATTCTAAAATTTATAATTTAGCAATTTAGTAATAAAGTTTATCTAAAAGTAATTCCATTAATAGGAATCTTCCAAAAATCCTATTAAATGAGATAAAATAAAGTAAGTAGAGTACTGCCAGCTCTTTGACTTGAAACTTTTTTATTTTATGACTGTAGATAAATGTGTGGTTTATCCTGCTTTTTTGTTGACAGTGTTTGACAGTATTTAGAATTTTATGTCTGCTTTGATATAAAATCTACATTCTGAAAACTCTATCTTCGGTTGATGCCATCTTTAATCTCTTATTATTACTTTTATCTTGTTTGCTTTGTCTCTATTTTTCATGAGATCTGCTGTTATGTTTTCTTTTATTCTAGCATGACCTGGTGTTGGTCCAAAAAATTATTGCAGGGAATTGTTACAGCTCCAATTTTGTTTGCGATGGAGGAGTTCCCTCAGTTGCGTGGAGTTGTTGAGGAGGGCTTTGAAAACACTGCGAATGTTCATCTTGTAAGCTAACTTTTGTTGGTTGCATTTAATCTACACAATCAATTCTTGTGTGTCTAAATAAAAGCAAAACCTTCTCTCAATTCTTTCCTCATACTGTCATACATGTTACCTTGTGATTTTATGAGATCATTGACAAGGCATTGGGGGAGGCTTCTCTTGATAAAGAGGTCTGGATTCTTTAGAATATACTCCCTGTAGTTTCCTGCAGCTATAATTCAGCAGGGGATAGTTTTTCGGCTGATCTTTCCCTGCATTTTTAGTAGGATCATCTTTGATGATAGATCATTCCCTCATTCCCTGCACTTTAAGAATATACTCCGTATGAGTGATGCACTTAATTTTTTCAATGGGCAGAATAATATTAGGTAATAGAAAATAAAAAATTTTCAATGCTTACTGTGGCACTCACATTCTTAACTCAACTTCTAGATTGGCAATCAAGATGTATAACCTGATTTGTTTCAGCTTATTTATATACCTTTGTTAACCATCAGGTTTCAACTGCATCTTGTGCAGTTCTAAACTTATAATTTAAGCTGTAGATGATCCATTTCCATATTTTGAAGTCATATATTTAGTTTTTAAGTTTTACAAATACTTAGGAATGCAGATATTAGGATCTTCTTCTGTGGGGCATAATACATCAACATGACTATGGTTGAATTAAACATGTACTTACACAAAATCCACATCGTGCAAGCTTGTTACGCGAATAACATGTTGTCGTATTTGTATATGTAGGCTCTGGATTATCTCGGAAAGAGCCGGGGTATACAGAAGACAAGGGAGCTAGCCGTTAAGCATGCTAACCTTGCAGCAGCGGCAATTGATTCCTTACCGGAGAGTGACGATGAGGAAGTAAGAAGATCAAGAAAAGCTCTAATAGATCTTACTCAGAGAGTCATTACAAGAACAAAATGAAAGGAAGTATTTTTTCCTTTCTCTCTTTTTGTAGCTAAAAGGAAGGCTCTTTTGATAAAATCATCAGCTAACAGTTGTTTTGTTGCCGTTATTCAATTCTGTAGTTGTTCCCCGAAGCCGGAAGCTATGGGGAAAATAAGCTGTTTCTAGGATTAATGTCGTTTTCCTTTTTTATTATTTTTTTCCCCTTCCTTTCAATCCCTGTATGTATGTTGTCCATTGTTTCTATCATGACTTTGGGTAGGTTTTATTAGTATACCTCCTTGATTTTTTAATATCTTCTTTACCCTTTTTCTGCATGTATTTTGAGGAATGAATAAGGATGAATTTCTCAATTAAGTGCTTATAATAGTAAGGTTACAAGTTATTTTTACATGCATTTTAGAGTCTAGTTTCTCGAATAAATTTTCTTACCTCAATTTTGGAAAATTACATGAAATAGCTTCTATCAGAGTGACTAATTTTCCCTTGGCATTCCCATATAGAGTCTTTTATAGCTTCTATAAAAGAGATATAGCTTAAACCAATGTGATGATTTAAGTTTGTTCATCACTTCCAAAATGTCCTATAGTTGGTACGTGACATTCTCATAATTTATTGCTTAATTATTTCATTCTTTAAAATAGTTCATTAATTTCTTTCACTTTTTAGCAAGTAGGAAATTTATTTTAGTCAACTTCTTAAAGCTAAACCAACAATATTATCTTGAAAGTTTCCTTTCATATTATTGGTATATTTGCGATGTTTCATGAATTTATCACTCCAAATATTTTAACTTTATCCTTTTTTGTTAATTACTAAATTATCCTTTCCAGTTATCTTTTTAAATTTTATTCTTTCTTTCTCATTTCTTATTTACAAATAATGATGTTTATGAGCTTGCTTGATTATACTTTTACTATAAAAAGTACTTTTGAAGGACATAAGTTTGGATCTGAGGAGCGCACTTATTGGGAAATAAAGTGAATATAAATATTCCATCCCTCGTAATTACGAGTAATATCTCTCACAATTCAAAAATATCTTCTAAAATTTATTATTTTAGTTAAATTTGCATTAAAATTTAAAATTACTTTAATAATAGTACTTTGAGAAAAAAAAATATATATACCGAGCAAATAATACATCACTCCTATATAGATACTCTATCTTTACTTTGATTATAGGATCGTAAATAGCATTACTCATAGTTTTGTTATCAATTTTTTTCATCAAGTTTCTAATAAAATTCCTTACATTTTAATCAGAGTTTTATTGATTATAAGTATTTGAATATTTTCTCCGGCAATAACTATTTTTAACTGAGTAACTCAACAAGTTATTCTGTAAATTATTATTAATATTTTTATTTCAATAAATTACAATTTTACTTTTGAATAGGAAACTATGTACTCCCTCCCTTCCTCTCTCTCTCTATATAATCACCTCATACAAAAATCATGGAAAAGTAACAAAAATGTGCATTGACTCTTGAAATAATAGTTGCATCTTTTCAATTTCATCCGTATTTAATACTAATTTCTCTGTTACTACTCAATTGAAAAAATTACTACCTTCATAAATTAAAAATGAAATTATAAAAATAAAGATATAGGGCTTATTTGATTTCTCTTTTTTAAAAAAAAACAGAAACTCAAAAAATCCGTTTGACAGTCGAATTTTCAAAAACATTTTTCGAGAACAGTTTTATTGTTCCAGTACTTAAAAACCAAAATATAAAAACATCTAAAACATGTTTTGATTTCAGTTTTCTAAATTTACACACAAATTTATATTGAAAACTCCTCTCACTTTTTTTAAAAACTATTTCTGAAAACAGTTTTATAATACAATTTTTAAAAGCTAAAAACAAAAACTGTTTCAAACAAGCCCATAATAAATATTTCTAACTTTTATGACGAGGGATTATAAAAAGGAATATCAACTTTCTTGTTTTAAGTTATTATGAATATGAATAGAGGGAATAATTACATATTTAAGACTCTACCTTCATTATTGGATTATTAATTATTAATTTTGTTAATATTATTAATTTCTCATATTCCTTGGTCAAATAAACCACTGTAGAAAAGAAATATCACTTTCTATTTTCAAATATCCTTTAGGCATTGCAGCAAAATATATATATATATATATATATATATATATATATATATATATATATATATATCTTTTAGGTATAAGTGTATGCATATCCTTTTAAGTAAATTTATTACATGTACAAAATACGTCTTTTTAAGTCAGCTAAAACATTTTAACTAGCTATAGATTAGTTTTACCACATAACTATAAGTCATTAGCTATAATTATAAGCTAATTTTACCAAACATAGTTATCATATCCCTCATGATATTCACATATCAATTATTGATCACTTCTTTTTCCAAAATAAATAACAAAAGGAAACACCAACAGCTTTCCCTTGATCTTTATGTAAGGTGCATAAACGGCAATTTCCAGGTTGCTACTCCTTGGAGTAGCAATATGATCTCAAGCAATGATGCATTAGGGATATCTCACAAGTTAGATGAATCATATTCACCTTCTCAGCCCAAAATAGCAATATCATTCAGTGCAGCTGCTAGCATTAACATGTTGCACATTGGCCTCCATTCTGATGAAAAGTTACTCAGTGGCAAGAGTCGCAGATCGACGGCTGGAGAGTGTTCGGTATATCCCTCTAATAGTAGCGGGGGTCGTTCTGCAACAGCCACCAACAAGGCAAGCACCTAACTCGCACCATTTATTTACATATGACACAAAGTCTTGATCTGTAACCCCTGTATTTTGCTGCAGCCATAACAACATAATATCAGCATTACATAATTCAGTTAATATTCCAAAATATTTTCTTTAATAAGATTTGATCTCAAGTAAATTATCTCCATACTGCATCTGGTCTATCGTAACGATAAACTTGTAAAATACAATAAACTAGTAAATACAATAAACTAGATAAACATAAACAGTTAATCAACTAAAGGTTAGGCACACACAATCTTACTTTTCTGCAACGGTGACCAAATTGGTTCCATTAATTTCTCATGGTATCATTTTTTTTATAAACAGTGTTAGATGTGCACTGCTATTCTCTATGAACCGTGTCCAAAATGGTTTTAAATAACATTTATATTACTACTTCAATAAAATGGTTCCGCTCCAAAAGATCAATAAATAAACCTTCCCAAACCCCAACATGAATGCACATTTTCATGTCCTACAAAACTGTCCACTGCTATTGTAAGGTAAGACAAGACATCAGCCCAATATTTACTTTTCCTAGAAACCTTGACATTTACTTGTACAAAATTAATCATTAAGAAATTATTAGTATCATTCTAATACCTCCCAGTATCAGGCTACCTGAGTCAAGACTCGAACTTCTAAACCAGATTCTATTTCAAATGATAGAAATTACACACCAGTCGCTGAATCAGTTTTGAAGTTTAAATAAAAATGAATAAGAGAAGGGTACTTGTATACAATTATAAACATAAGGATATGAAATCTGTCAATTCAAAGCAGGTTACCACTTAAGACTCGTACATTTAAGCAAGTTTCTATTACACCAAAGTCTGAATCAGTTTCAGTTCGAATAAATATGAATGAAATGATTTCACCATGAAAGAAAAGAGTATTTTACTTCTTAATTAAGTTTACTTTAGTATCTTTTTCTTTTATTTAACATCATATGAATTGCTTTATTTCAAGGAAAACATTTTCCTTTTCCAAATTTTCAATGTATCATGGTTCATTTTACATTTGATAATCTAGAAACCACAATTTTATCTTCTGATTGATATTGATAGTTGATCTTTGTTCAACTTTTAAGACAGTTGACTCGGATTATCTTTAAAATATAATATAAAATCTTACAGAACAACCAGATGAAATGAACTTACCACCCACTCCTTTTGATCAGCATCATAAGTTTCACCACTGTTTGGATATATAAGGATTGGTTTCGTAGTCACCTGAAGAAATTATATGTTAACGAAAAATATGTGTTACACAAAGATAAATCCCACAGGCCACAACTATAAAAACAGGGGAAAAAAGTCATTTTCTATATTTCAAAAGACAATTTTGTTGCATATGAATGTAAAAACCATATTAGGGGGTATATTTTAACTTTAAGCACTATAGTCAAAGAAATCCCCATCTATTTGAGGTAGTTTCATACACAAAGTATTTAGTATTTACGAAATTACGATATTACTTAAATCTTGAACCTATACAAATTAACATCCGCTTGTATTCAGTATCCACCCAAATACTATTTACTTATCAAAACAAAAACAGCTCAGCAACACAGATTAAAATTGAACCTGCTTCAATTAATTAAGACTCTAGACAATAGGAGAGATTGAGCAGCACACATATTCAATTGGAAAAACTAATAAACCTTAGGTTCTACCTTCTTTAGCAAAACTATGAGACCATGTATAAATCTAGGTGGGGTGCAGTTGATCCCAACAGCAATAACTTTGTTGCATGATTCAGCAATAGAGCCACATTCCTCTACAGAATCACCGCTAACAGCATTAATTCCATCTTTAGAGTTAAAAGAAAACCAAGCAGGAATTTTTATGTTCTCTTCTTCCAGAAGCGCTGCATAAGCCTGCTTAGTCAATAAGTATAGTTAGGCAGATTCAAGAGTCAAGGCCAACATGAACACAGTAAGTGGACTGGAGACTCATAAATATCAAAGTCCAAGGTTGTTATAAAGAAAGAGTGTATCGACTGGAAGAGATTGAAAAGAAAGAATCAAAGGCTTGATAATAAGGAAGATCACAATAAAGAAAATTCAAATATCATGACAAGAACATCTTTTTTGCTCTTCTCTCTATCAATACACATAGTACAATGCTTCATTGATTTTATAAAGAGACAGAAGAACAAAAACACTTTTATAAAAGAAAAGATTAAAAAAAAGCAGGAATAGATTTTATGGTTTGACAGTCCAAAGCTTTTAGAATACCTGAGCTTCTAGCTTATTTGGTACTGTTTCAAATGCAAGCAGATCAGCACCTGAATCTGCTAAAATTTGAACTCTTCTCCGATGAAAAACTTTGAGAGTTTCCAATGTGATAGCATCACCATAATTCCCGCTGTTAAGAACAAAATACAAAAGGAACATGAAAAAAAATAACAATAACAATTTCTATTAGCACCAAAAATAGCAGCAAAAGTTTATCAGACCTCAACCTACTAAGATGTTAACTTGTGTGAGAAAAATCTCAAAACTGTACAGGCATGTAAGATTGACTTGGAAATTCATTTCAGACAACCTTCTGAAATCATTTCTTTGAAAAACAAGACATATTTGTCCTGAAATATCAGATACCAAGCTAAACATGCAACCTTGGAAGCATAACGTATCATGACTCATGAGTATCATCTTGATTTCTAATCAATAAATGGGCTACATCATCGACAAGAACTATACTTGATGCAACAAGCAAAAACAACAGCTGATGCTAAATACACTAAATCTGAATAATTTCACCTGTACTCTGATCCATCAGCCAAATAAGCTCCATAGCTCCCCACTGATGCTGCAACTAGGATAGGACGTCGTTTGGGATTTCTACCATCAGCACCATTCCCCGAAGAGCATGTGGCACATCTTTTATAATACTCGTCGCGGGCCTCAAGAGCAATTTCAACACTTCTTCTGAGCAAGGCTTCACTTTCTTCATCAGAAAAGCCTTTTGCTTTAAAACCTTGAATGGTGGCCTATGCACAAACAACTACCTCAATTTCAGCATTAGTATGAGAGACAGCCAGAGTCTCAGATACCTCAACTCAACAATAGCAAATCGAAAACTCACTTGATAAGATGCTGTGATTATAATGTCTGCACCATTTTCCAGGTAATCAAGGTGTACCTGCTCCATTCAGTCAATGATGCTTTCATTTGTGAATAAATTGAGATTGTAAAGGGGGAAAAAAATGAAAAAGCACATGATTGAATCAAGTTAAAAGAGATTAACACTGCAAGGGAAAGGGAAAACTAATTAACGACTTTCACAAACATTGAGTTAACAGTGTGATTAACATACTAACATGCAATTGCTGGTGTTCATTTTAAAATTGAAATAAAAACCTAAGAGTAGAAATGGTGCAGTGAGTGTGTATGAGCGTGTGGTTACAATTTTCAATAGCAATGATATGGAAGAATGTAGAGAGGAGAGTACATCGCGAATGAGGTGGGGGGAGGAAAAGAGGCATTTGGCGCTCCAAAGGGGATCGTTGAGGTCGGCGCCATGGCGTTCCAGCTCCGTCGCCAGACCGCCATCGATGACGCCGGCGCCGCCAGCCTGGTGGAGAAAATCCGCTATCAACGACGACATTTTGATACTGGAAAGGGATAGAGGGGTTTTTTAGATTTTTATTTAAAAAAAACTTATTATAACAACAGCACTGTAAATAAAACGTAAATATCCCCACAAACTCATTAGTCAAAAATCAATAATCATTATTTTTCACTATAATTAAATAATTAAATAGGTTTTGGATTTTTATAAATGAATTTACTACCTATAGTTTTTTTTGTCAACCTACATGCAATCTCAACGTAAACTTTATTTATTAAACGAAATATTTATTTTTTGGACGAAAGAAAACTAAACATTTAGGGTCAGTTTGTTTTTGCTACAAAAACATTTTTATTAATAATGATTTTAAATTTTTATGCCAATGAATATGACTATTGTACTTAAAAAAAAAGTATAACCAAACTAATCCTTAAAATATAATTAGGGGTGTTCATCATTATCAACAAGTTAGTATGGATTTGGGATAAAAAAATATATAAACTCATAAAAATGGTTTAGTTCGATTTAATTTGAATTTATTGAAAAAAAAGTCTTAAATGAAATCCAACCAATGAATCCAAACATAGATTAATAATAAAAATTCAAAAACACAATAATTAGTAATCTTGATTTTCAATAGCTAGTTTAGCATAATGCTTCTATTTTTTGAGTTGAGCCTATTGATAATTTTTATTTTATATCTGAGTCGATCTACTATGGTCTAGAAAAAACTAAACTATCTTAAAACTTATATTTTTTTACTATATTTAATTTTTAATAAAATAGATAATTTATTGATAAGAGTATAAAAAATACTCAAATAATTACATGAAAAATAATATAAAATATTAACTAGAAGAAATACATTACAAATGACGAACATATCAATTTGAAAAAGAAAAATTACAAAAACTAATCAAGGATTTCACCTAAGACTAAAAACAAATTTTGATAAAATTCATAATGTGCATATCATCCTACACCATGTCACCATCCCAATAAAAAGAAATCTCCATTGCTATTCAGCAGGGTGCTTCGATAACAGGTTGCAGAAAAATGCAGAGAGAAGAGTTCAACGAGAGAGAACAGAGAATTAATTTGATTGTATCAGTTTTATTAATTGATCAATTATCAGTACAGTCACTAATTATATACATAAAAAAATAACAGAAAAAAAACGTGCACATGAAAATAACAGAAATCAGTACACATCATCAAATCTAACTAACCAAACTAACAACCTTCTAATTAACTATGACTTGATTTAATCATAAAGAATATACATGTTAACAATAACTTCATCGTAATAAACAAAATAGATTCAAACAAATTCCTTTTGGAAGAAGAATTCAAAAGCCTCTTAGATGCATTTAGCAAGACATCAATTAAAGATGAGTGCTGATTTTTTTACATCTAAAAATCATACACTAACTTTATGTCTTTATTATTTTATTATTTTTTTGACCCCTTTAGTACTTTTCATTTTTCTAATTTTTAATTTATTTAAATTAAATAATAATATTATATTATAGATATAAAAGGAGTGTAAACTTTTTGAGCGTCAACAAAACAATATTCATCAAAGATATCGTATTTATGACTATGACACTGTACTTATTACTTAAATCCCTAACCAATAACTCAATTTAAAAGACTTTGTTAGAGTATATTTATAAAACAAGCTGTAAAAAATTGTATAGGACAAACATATTTACAGGCCCAAACATGGGATCAACTTTCAGAAATGAAAAATATATATATAGATAAATCTGTGGGGAGGATATACTAATTAGGAGTGAAAATAGGCTAGGCTAGGCTTTAGCTAAACAAGTCATGTCTATTTTATAATTGATGGAGCTAAGCTTGGCTTATTGGCCTATCATAAACTCATTTTTCAGGTTAAGCCTAGCCTATTTAAAAGCCTGAAAGCCTATTTATTGGCCTACTTTGTCCTAAGGCCTCTAAAAAGGTCAACAATTCTATCTTAAATATGCCAACAAACCAGTAAATAGGCTAATAGACCTTTTTAACAAGCCTTTAAATAAGTCTAATTTATAAATATATTATAAAATTTATTGTATTTACATTTATAAAATTTATTATATATATATTATTCTTTAAAAAAACATGATATTTATTTATATTTATAAAATTTATAATATATATATATATATATATATTTAATAGGCCGAACTATTAGGTTTGATAGACTTTTTTTTAAAGGCTGTACGTAGCCTTTTTACTTAAATAGGCTTTTTAAAAAACTTAAATCTGACTTTTTTATTAAACAGGCTAGGTCATACCAGACTTTAAATAGGCCAAACCCTAAGCCCCTGATAGGCCGGTTGGCCTTTTTCCACCGCTAATACTAATTAGATCTCAATGATTTGGCAAAAGAGGAAAGGGATCCTCGACTTTATGAAAGGAGAGTGGCTAGATTAAAAAATTCCACAACTGCCATTCCTAATTCTTTTGCAAGACTGACAGTAATATCAATTGCAAAAGCAAAGTGAACATGCTGATTCAAAAAAAAAAAAAAAGAAAAAAAAAGAGAAATTAAAATAAAAAAACTGCCTTCTAGAATATCTATGGTGGAGCCATCTCTTCTTGTGGGGATTTTTTCATCCACAAAGATTCAAATCTAATATCACTTATTTAAAGAGAACAAATATATATATCACTTCAATCAACCACCTCATAAATAATTAGTAATTGTTAATTTACCATTTAGGTGACACCAACCGTAAATAGAAAAAGTGAAAAAAGAAACACAGAAAAGTGTCAAATTTGATTACAGGCTAATAACTAAATATACATGTACGGAAAAGAGGGAGTTGTGAACGTGTTTGGGTTCGGGAACAACCTATGTCTTAAAAGGACAGGGATTTTCTTCATGTAGTGTTAACAAATCTTGTTAAATAATATTTTTAGAATAATTATTAAAGTTAAAAATAATTATTAGTCTACATTAATTATTTTATCTCCTAGAAATATAAAAAAATAATTACATTTGAATCTTTATAAAGTATTCTTATTCAACCATACATATATATATATATATATGCGTAAACACGAAGGATAATAGATAGGGGGTTGTGGTTTGAACTTTGATCACTTTTGAGAACCAATTATAAATGCTTCACTTAATAAGTTAGAACTGGTTCCATGAAAATTAAGTTGAATCAATTCTAAGAATCAAATCATATTAATGGCTCTATGGTGCTCGGTTTAGGTTTTGATACTATACAAAGTATGAACATCTCTATATGTGACCCTTCCTTCTCTCATGGTTATAAATATTTGTCTTTCTTTGTCTCGAAAAGGATTAGTGTTTGGTTGTTAGTTAAATAATACTCTTAATGTACATAAAAAGAAAAATTATCGCGACAAAACAAAAGTAACATTTTCCTCTCTCAACATGTTAGGAAACATGACAGACGAATAATAAAGAATGAAATAACAGAAAAAAATAATTATTATTATTTTACTCACTTGATAGAATACATACAATATAATTTTAATTGATCAACTGGTATATTTAATAAGAACAATCTTATTATAATTCTTTTAAGTCTAACTAACTAAACTATTTTTATCCTGAATAGAGCATAATGTTACTCAATCTAACCTCTCGCTAAATTGAGTGTTAGAGTGCCTTTATAGATGTCTCTCATTGCACGTAAAAAAATCATGTCATAGATCGAACATGAAGGTTTCGTAAAAATTAATTGTTAATCCAAGTGTTTGTTTGATTTTCTATTCACTCAAGTTTACGGTTATAATTTATTTGACATAAATTTCAATTACGTTTAGTGAATAGAACATTTTATAACTTTCAATAAAAATATTTTTACTTCTTATCAACGAAAGTGTATAATAGTTTAATCGGGCTTCATCGTATATCATACCCATGTTCTTTTTATCTCCATTACCTTTCTTCCTCTCCATCGAAAAAAAAAAGGACAATGACAAGTTGTTCAGTGGAGAAAAAATTTACTGTTTACATACATGTAGTATAGTATTTTTTTTTTTTTTGATAAAATGTAGTATAGTAGAGTAGTATTTTTTTTCACTGGAATTGAATTGAAGGGTGGACAAACAATAGTCATGTGCACAGTAACGAGTTATCATGATGTCACGATGGATTATGAAGAATTTAATAATTAACCTTATTTTATTGCCATGCGCATGTAGCAGATTTCTCTATTTAAGTAGAACCGTCGCAAATAATATCATACACATTTTTTTTTTCTCTTTTTCTTAAAGTATTTAACGTCGTAAATAGTGACTGGTTTTTTTTTTCGAAAATGAACTTGCAAAAAACAGTTAGCTTAATAGTATATAATTATACATCTCTATAATTAATACTAATAAAAAAATAGTCTATTTTTTAGTATAGCAGGAACAAAAATTTTATCCTTTTAAAAATAAGTTATTATATGATTTATATAATTATATACCAGTTACTACTTATTAAAAAAAGGTATACAAACGTTAAAGTAAAGTTAACAAAACACCATGATTATTGATTATTATATGTAATCTACGCGTGCCATTGAGGTCACAAGCACACGATAAATAATACTTACTATAGTTAAATACTCAAGTGAAGATCAGACTTGTACGCTTCTTATGGCAGGAAAATCAACAACAACATACAGCATACATATATAAAATATCATGTAAGTTGTAAAATGTTTGATGGTACATAGTAAAATGTAACTTTGAACGAATATCATCGATCTATGACTATAAAATCAATTTCAAGTAATTTTGATTTTAATTTTGAAAAATTTTGCTTCAAACTTTTATATATCTTATAAATATAAATATATATGTATATATATATAAATGCTAAATAGTGTCCTTAAAACACTTATTATAAGTATACAAATGTAGTAATGTTTTATTGACATTAATAAATTTATTGTTTCGAAAGTTAAAATTTCATTTAATGATACTACATTTTAAGTAAGTCAAAACATTAAAGAGAGTATAGTTATTACATTTTAACAAGTACTCCCTCTCGTCATTTTTTTTTATCAGCAACAATTTTAATTCTTATTAAAAGGGCACCAGAAATACCAAAGAAATTACAATAAGGAAGACCAAATTTAGGCCAAAAAAATGAACTAGCCACAGATACAAAATCATAAATAGCTAATGCAAATACAATGTGGAATCCTTTGCATTGTATTTGAAACAAAAAACAACCTAATGTCCAGTAAATAACTTTGCAGCAACTCCACCAATTGATTTTGATTAAACTCGTAGCATTACAAAAAACAAAGTTCAAACGAACAACCGAAATGGGTCAGCACTCCAATGTGAGAGTAGCACCTGAGGTTTGTTAGCTTTGATAGCGATCCACTCCCATGACGATCACTTTATTTTTTTTATCAAATCTAAAACTTTTTAAATAAAAATATCTTATAAAAAAAATCAGAAAAAAATACTTTTATTAGTATGCACAAATTAGGTAATTATGCACCGAATAGAGTACCTTATTCTATTAGGATTCAAATCATGTGTCCCTAAAACCATGTCTCTAATCATGTCTCACCAATAGAATATTGTTACGTCATTAAAAAAATTTATTAAGAAATTAAAGATTAAAATTAAAGAAAATATTTTAATTACATGACAATATTTTATTAGTGGGACATAATTTAGGGACACCTAATTTGAATTCATCGTATTAACGTTTTATTGTTGTCTCCAGTTATATTAGGCGTATTGTTGTCTACAGATATAGTATTAGTATTAGACTTTATTTATTGTCTTGTGTTTTATAAAACTTTATTGTTGTCTTCCGGTAGATATTAGGCATCGTTAATGTAAATTTTATCTAACATAATCAATGACGTACCTACATACACCGGTGCAGTGATCACCCCGATCCTTAAACTTAAAAAAGTTATGAATAATATAATAACATTTTTATATTTTGCCACTCGTACTTTTTTAACCTTTCTTAAATTTTTATAGTTGACTTCTTAATTTTATAATTTTATTAGACTATATCATTAAATGTATATTAGAATTCATTCTAAACTATATTTTTGCTGTTCTAAAAATATTTAATCACATAAAATAGAGGTATTTAGCTTGAAACTAATAATGATAGGATCTACGAGAAAAATTTCGATCTTTGAGAGCTCCGACGACGCTCCATGATGGCAGGTGGGGAACCTGCAAGGACTCTGACTCTCAAGTCAGTAACTGTTATGGGTCAGAGTAATTATACTCCCTCTGGTCCTTATTATAAGACACATTTTGGAAGGATTTTGTAGTCCTTTTTATAAGGCATTGCACAAATCCCATAAAGTATTTATGGTTATTTTCCTTATTTGTCCCTATTAAATGTCTTAACTTTATTATACCAACCACTAAACACAATATTTAAGGAAGGGTAAAATTGATATATCATCCCATTTTTTAAGAAAATTGATGCAACCAACTATCTTTATTGGTATGCGTAATTTAGGTATTTATGTCTTATAATAAGGACCAGAGAGAGTATTAGATTAATAACATATCTGGAATAGTGTTACGTGTTATATTTATAAAGAACTATTAGGGTTTGCAGGTCGTATTTTAAGTCTCAATGGCCTTGTCTTTGGGTCTAGCCCAATCTTAATAATAGCGGTGATATCATGCCCGACATAATATTCAAAACCATAATATCTCTTAATTTTAGTCTACAACAATAACTATTTTTATATTTTTCCTTTTTATTTTAATTTTTCAGACTTTGAGTCATATGTCTGCCACTAAATAAAATAATCTATTATTAATATAATCATTAAAGATCTATATTAACATATTTATTCATTAAGAATTTAATAGATATAATCCGCAGTTTACTCGCATATCCATTATAAAATGAAAAAGAAAATACCATTTAGTGTATTTTAGTGTATGGTTTTTAAGTAAAAGTTCACGTAACTTCTTAACATTTATGATGGTGCATTTGAGTTCTTAATATTATAATTCTTAATTCATTTTGATCTCTGAAGTTAGTTAAATGTTGAGTCTGGTGACAAAAGTCTGACGTGCGTGACACATTAAATGCCAGCTGGACAATAAAAATTATGTCGTTCTCGCTTTATAGGTTAAAAAAACTCTCTTAGCTTTTTGCTGAATATAATATCGTACATCAAATAAGAACAAATCCTAATTTCTATAACTTGAAAAAGAAAAATGCTTTTAAAGTGCATCATTAGCAAAAAAACAACAATTTTAATTTTGAATTATATGCAATTTCAGCAATAAAATAGCGATGTTTTGGGTGTCCTAACATGTCACTTAACGCGCCACGTTAGACTTTCGCTAATGGTATTAATACTAAAATAACATCAGAGACCAAAATTTATCACAAATCAATAAGTCATTGACCAAAATACTCCGTTCTATTTAAAATATTAAGGACTAATTTGACTAAATTTAAAAAGTCAAAGACCAATATGACATTTCACTCATTATAAAATATAAAAAATTATGAAAAAAAGAAATCTAGATTTGATTCCAAGCGATTCAGTTTTTATTTCTACATTCATTTCCATCTAATCAAAATAGTTTCTATACATACAAGTTTTTTTCCAAATCTATCGTAGCATTTTCTGATTTGCTAAATAATTTTTTTTTTAGTTTATACAAGAAAATTATCGATATCAGGAATTGAACCTTGTACCTCATACTCACATACATGTCTTTATCAATAGTGCTAACTTTACAGAACGATCTGCAATATAATTCTTGATAGAGATATAATTTGTTATGGGATTTTTTTTACATGTATTGTAATTATAAGAAGTTGCTTACTTTTTGTTTGCTTAGAATGGTGATCTATATATATCCATAAATATATGAGTCTTTCTTATCTGCATAATTAGTAGATCTATTATTTATATTACAAAAGGTCTTGTTCATATTATTTTTATATATTTATCTATCAGTATAAATATTATAGACTTACATAAAGAGATAATTTTGTTAGATAAAATATATATTAATAGAAATTAATTTGATGACAAAACCATTAATAAATAATAATTTATTTATAAGAAATAGAGATGACCCGAAGAACATCAAAGTGATCAATCCCTTAAGGCAGGAAATTGGACATTGTTGGAAAAAATATAATTAAAAATTGTTTTTTATAGATAAAAATTATCTAAAAAATTGCTTATGACAGAAAATATATTTAAACAAAAATCGATTATATGTCAGATAATTAATTATTTTTTACATCTAATTTTTACAATTAATCACAGCTAATTTAAACACACTCTTAATTTAGTAATTAATTTTTAAAAAAACATTTAATTTAGTAAAATTGCATTTTTTTTTTGTTTTTGGAACAGTAAAATTGCCTTGAAACTTTTATAATGAGATGAGGGGGTCCTAAAAGTTAAAAAAAAAAGGGTAATTATGCATATTTACATTTATTATGGATTAAAATGAGGGAGCGTTGGACTTTTATTCAGTACAGTCATTACTTTATGGCACATGATAATAGCGTTGCTTTTCACTTTTTCAGTGTTCACTGTTCACCTGCTGAATAGAAACATCATTCAGCAACGGCAAAATAAATAAATGTGTTTGGATTGGCGTCGGATCACGTCAAATTACGTTAAGATAGATAAATTAATGGTTGAGATAAATTTGGTATATAAGTCGAGGCGAATCCAATGAACGTAACAAAAGTAGCGTGGAAGTTGATCCATGTTAACGTGAATCCACTTCTATCTAAACATGCAGTTAATATGTGTCTCAGCTGATTATAAAACTCCCACCGTTCTTTTTTATTTTTCTCCATTTTAAAAATATTATTATTTTTTATTTGTCTCTTTGAGAATTCGAGGAAGTATTTATAGTTACTTTTTTTAATATACTCTTTTCATTTAATTCCTCTATTCCAAAATTACAGTCACTTTAAAATCAAAATATTACTATTCCAAAACAATTGTTATTTTAAGATTCTAAGATGCAATAAATTACATATTTTAATAGGCTAAATGCACATTTTGATCCTATATCTTTTATGTGCATTTTATTTCGGTCTCATATCTTTTTTTTGTTACATTTTGATCCTGTATCTTTTATAAACGTTTCATTTTGGTCTAATCTGTCAACCCTGTCACACCCGTTAACATAATTAACTTAAAAAGAACAAAGTCAAATTACGTCATTTATCTTCAAACTCAGAAAAACCATAACATACGTGAACCCTAATAAGAACAGAGTCAAATTACCTTGTAACAGAGTGACGGAATTGACAGATGGGATCAAAATGAAACCTCCATAAGAGATACAAGACCAAAATGTAATCCAAAAAAGATATAAGACGAAAATGAAATGTGCATAATTTATACAGGACCAAAAGGTATATTTGGTCATTTTAATATTTCTCTCTCGTCATCTTCTTTATTTACCAATCACCATTTCTCATTTTAATTATTTTGTCAACCATTTTAGCTTCAAATTGGATATCTTAATTAGTCCACTCATATTAAAAACTTATCAATATTAATAATTTCATAATATGTGTAAAAAATTTGGAATGGAGGGAGAATTATTTTGTATATTAACATAAAGTGTAGGATTAATAATTTTCAAATTTCAATAAAAATATATTAAACAACTATCTCATATTAATTAGTTTTTTAATAAATGTAAATTAACTTTAAGAAAACAAATAAAAGAGAACTGAGAGAGTATTAAATAGTAATAATACATTAAATGCTATCCAAAACAATGAAAAGAACACATAGTCCACCACGTATTTGAACATTTTGCAATATTTTCAGTAACTGGAACAAAAAATTTGGAGAGGTGAGAGGTCAAAATGAAATTAAAATACATAATTTAAATATGTTATAACATATAATGAAATTTGAGGTGCAATAGCAAGTTATTAATATAAAATTAAATAATTTAAATTACGTTTAAAAAGTGTTTTTTTTTAAAATTTGAAGTTATTGATAATTAATTAAAAAAAAATATTGTAATTTTTATCTCAATATAAATTATCAAAAGAGGAAAACATACAGTTATTACCTACGTGGCTACGTATCAAAAGAGGAAAAATTTTAATTACACAACTAAAATCCGAGATGTTGTAGCTAAAATGTTCAAAAAAGAAAAAATAATCCTTTAATTAAGCGAACAAGTGAAAACAAAATTAGTGTAAAGAGGACACATTTTTACAAATCAAACTAAATATATGTGCCATGTCATATTATCTTTACGTGATTATGTGTCGTTATGTCATACCATAAAATTATAGATGATGAATTAGAACTTAAAAAGCATGACAACACAACACCCACGTACCCTCACTCTTTGATTAAATTTTTTTAATATTTCACCTTCACAATTACAATAGCAGAGCTTGCAACTTGCAATAGTAGTGTTGTTGCCTCTCTCACCTTAATAAGAAGAAAGGTAATCAATGAAAGAAGGAGGAATACATTATTCACTTGATCTTAGTGAAAGCTTTTACGAAACCCTCGATATTTAAAAAAATATTAACCTTATAAAAGAATGACGAGAATAAAAAGGAGATATTATTTGAATAATTTTATTTATTTTGCAATTAATCATAGACCATGTTAGCCTTAATTTATTATTATGATGAATTTGATATGTTTTATTATGATAGTAATCGATCAAGTTTATAGGCAAAATTTACCATAAACATAATTAATTATCATAGGCAAAATTTAAAATTTTCATTTATGAAAATTATTACCTATAAACATAATTAATTCCTACCCTAATAAAAACATATAATATCCTAATTAAAATATATTGAATCCTAATAATTTATGGCCTATCAATCTTATTAGTAATTGCAAAATAATTAAAATTATATGTTTCAAGAATCTTCTTTGATTCTCATAAAAAAATTTTGTATCAATTATGATAATATTATTTTTATACGTCTTTCCTCATATATTCATTTTAAAACTTGTTTTTTTTCTTTTAATTTTTGTCTAAATTACACCAATAACAATAGTTGTACATTAAATATTACCTTTATTTTTTATCACATCACTTTTTCTTCTTCTCAATTTTTTTCTTTCCCACTTTATATCACTTATCTCTTATCTCTTATATTAATGTAAAAATATGACAATTATAAAAATATAAACATATATGTATATGTATATAAAAAAATATGTATATAATTTTTTTTTTATAAATTTTTTGGGGGCTACAGTCTCTTCCTTATCCCTTCTGAGGTCCGTCCCTGGATATTTCTCCATTCTCCTTGTAAAATACACGCTACTAACTTTGTGCTATTGTTTCATACTCATAATTTGCTAAATCTTATTATTTCAGTAAGTGTGTTTTGATAATTGTTTTTAGAATATTGTTTAATATCACTATTTTTTTAAAAAAAGTTTATATATTAAATATTTGTGTTTATTAAATAATAATTATTAAGAAAATTGGCTAAGGTGATTTGACCATATATAAAAAAGGTCGTAGAAGTACTCGTGAGGAGAGATGATAATATATTTTTTAGTCTGATAAAATAGAGTATGGGAAGACCTAAAAAGGCTCTAGAAGAATCCATTAAATATACTCTTCCATTTAGCGTTCGAGTCATGTAGTTTAGTTAGTGAAAATATGTGTGAGTATTCAGATTCAATCTCCGATTAATATATTTTTCTATAAAAAAATAGTCTTCCATTTAACCCTTTCTTGCTCGTACGTTAATTTTTATTTCAATTTCTCTATATTTTCTTTATTATTTTCTTATTATATCTCAATTTCTCTTTCTTCCTTTTGTTTTGTCTCTCTTACAAATAAAAAAAAAGTTATGTGAATATCAATCAACATTCTTTAGAAAAAACACTTCTATTTCTATTTGTTGTATTAAAAATTTTAGGGAAAGTGATAGGAGCTAGATAAAGTTTTATGGAGGGACTAAATATTTTAATTTTCTAAAATATTTATGTCACAACTCAACTTTTAAAATATTTTTGTTACAATTTTAATCCTCAAAAGATTCAAGATGATTCAAATTGATGACTTTTCTATCTTTTGAGTACTAAATTAATGATGTAAATATATTTAAATAACTAAAATAATATTTTTTGTTACAATTTTAGTCTTTAAAAGATTAAAATTTATCAATTTAATATTTTAAAACTAACATAATGTCACAAACATTTTTAAAGAATAAAAATGATGCTTTTATATAATATATGGATATGGAAGGGTCATTAGATAAAATAGATAATTTTTTTTTATGAAATTGATAAGTTATATATAAATATAAATAATAATATGTATAAAAAAATAAATAATAATAATAAAAATTAAAAAATTTGGAAGGCGAAAGCCCCTTCATTGATTTTTTTTATTCATAAAAAATACATTAATAAAAAATTAAACTCAAATATCCACAGACATGTTCACATTTACTTACCAACTAAACTACATAATTAAGATTAAAATTTACCTTCTTAATTAAGAAACACTCCCACATGTAGAAAGAGGATATATCTTGTCTAATGCAAGAGAAACCTTTGGAACAAATAAGATTTTAAACTTAAGATCTATTAGATATAAAGATAATGTTATCCTCAACTTCATTAACCTTTGTGTTTTTTTTGTACACATATTAACCTTTGTGTTTAAGAAAACAATTTTTTTTTGGTAAAATAAGAAAACATGCTTTGTTATTACTTTTTCACGTTATAAAAAGTGTTATTTTTCAAAAATATTTTTTTAAAAAAATATAAATGCAATCTCACAGTACATTTCTCTCATCAATTGCACTTAATTCTACCACTAATTTCGGTTTCCATGTTCGGTGGTCCAAATTAAGGCAAGGAAGTGAGAATCAGAATGAAAACGATTTTTAGTAACGTAATTGGATTGATTTGATTTTACTTGCCATATTTTTGTTTTCCTTTATGGTCTTGCTTTCCTTTTTTCTCTGCCAACCTGTTTTTGTTTTTTGTTTTCTTTGCACTTTAACACTTCTGAGATGCTACGGTACCACCAACCTATACTGCATAAAAAGCAAAGCAAAGGAAAGCGAAGGAGAGAGAAAATATAACACAGAAAAAAGCATTTTGTTCACAACAGAGAGATCTAACCAACATGGGGTGACTCACAAAATGGAATTAAGAAGAAGAGTGAGAAGAAAAGCAGCTCAAATTTTTCATAGCCGTTGGTGTTAATTAGAACCCGAATGGCTCAAGTTTGAGTTTTTTATTTATTTATTTTTTTTGTGTTTTTGGTGAGTAACTTGTTACCTTAATCATGAACTTTTTGTTGATGTTCTTGAACGTTGATCTCTTGCCCATGAGTGTAATAACCTTCTTTGGTTGATCATGTGGTTTGAATGATGGTTACCCATCTCATGCTAAGTGATCGTCATAAAGAATTTGAGAGAAAGTTTCAATTTTTCTTTCTGACATACATTAATTTATGCTCTTCTTCTGAAAATGAAAACTCTCATCTCAGTGTGTGTGTATGTGGTTTTTTCGTCGTTTTAATTTGAAATTTCTTCTTGATCAGTACAGATTTCGGTGTAGCAGATGTTAATTCACTCACTCTTGGAGTAGGAACGTGAGATTTCAACTGATCAGGTACTTTTTTGTTTTAATTTTCAACTTTTGGTGATGTTTCTGATCATGTAGCTTTGATTATATTTTTTTCTGGAATTGAACCTTTTGCATTTTGTTTTAATTTATTCCAATGACTATGTTCAAGCAGAAAGAGAGACTCAGCTAGCTATTGATTGTGCAATTGCGTTACGCCGTTGTTTCTAGTTGTACTTGATTGAATTTTTCGCGGATTAGAAGACAGACACGGTGCTGGTTTTAGTTTACTTGGCCGGAGTGATGGCGGCTGTGTCCCATGCTAGTTCTAAAGGAATGTATTCATGGTGGTGGGACAGTCACATTAGCCCCAAGAACTCTAAATGGCTCCAAGAAAATCTCACAGGTAAATTCTCTTCAACATCTTAACATAGTTTCTCATGTATGGAGAATAAATTGCACCTGTTTCTTATTCTCTCATGTAATGATGATACAAGTGCTTCTGTTAAACCCAAAACAAACTCTAATTGACCAATTCCTTAATTTTTTTTTTGAAAATTTGCTTGGTCGGTTTATATTTGATCCTTTGGGAATGTCTTTAACAAAGATATATTATGGTTTTGAACGGTTTCTAGTTTCACTTGCAAATTTACTTACAAAGCCATATGATGCATTCAAGTTGAAATGCTTTATCTTCTATGCTGTTGTATATCTTGATTAAAATGATTTTCTAGTATTACTATGAAGTATCATTTCTGTCCTGTATGGATATGTTACATGTACTTTGTATGGTAGTCTATTTCCTTAATCACTTGGAAGAGATGTGGCAATTATTCTTCTTGAAAATTGAAATTTTGCTGTTATTATCAATTTAGTGTCCTTGTACACATTGATTTATCAGAATGGTATCTGGATGAACAGATATGGATTCCAAAGTGAAGCAAATGATCAAGCTTATTGAAGAGGATGCAGATTCCTTTGCCAAGAGGGCAGAAATGTATTACAAGAAACGCCCGGAGCTTATGAAACTAGTTGAAGAGTTCTACCGGGCGTACCGGGCATTGGCCGAGAGATATGATCATGCAACTGGAGTGATACGTCAGGCCCATCGTACCATGGCTGAAGCATTTCCTAATCAAGTCCCTCCAGTACCTGCAGATGATTTACCTGCAGTTTCTTCCATGGAAACCGAGTCACATACACCAGTGACCCCTCGCCACTCACATTCATTTCTTGACTCAGATGAATTGCAAAAGGATGACCCTGATTCTGATATAAGCAAAAAGGGTTTGAAACAGCTCAATGATCTCTTAATGTCAGCTGAATCTGAAAGTCATGTGAAGTTTGCAGAAGGGCGTGCTAGAAGGGGGCTCAATTTCCTTGCCACAGAGGAAATTAATGCACTTAACAATGGAAGCCATGATTCTATGTCTCAAGTCTTATTCGAGTCTGATCGAATGACCAAAGCTGAGACAGAAATTCTGGCCTTAAAGAAAGCACTTGCTAAACTAGAAAGTGAAAAGGAAGCAGGCTTGCTTCAGTATCAGCAGAGTTTAGAGAGATTGTCTAATCTGGAATCAGAAATGTCTCGTGCAAGAGAGAATTCTCAAGGACTCGATGAACGAGCTAGCAAAGCTGAAGCTGAAGTTCAAACCTTGAAGGAAGCTCTTGCTGATTTACAGGCTGAAAGAGAAGCTTGTCTTCTTAAGTACCAACAATGCTTGGAGAAAATATATGATCTGGAGGAAAAAATTTCTTCGGCTCAAAAGGATGTAGGCGAACTTAACAAACGGGCTACTAGAGCTGAGACTGAAGCTGAAGCCTTAAAGCAAGACCTTGCTAGAGTACAAGCTCAAAAGGAAGCTGCCCTTGTTCAATATAATCAGTCCTTGGAGACATTGTTAAAACTTGAGGAGAGATTAGTACAAGCTGAAGACAATGCAAAGGGAATCAATGAGCAAGCTAACATAGCTAAAGATGAAATTGAGAGAATGAAGTTAGAAATTGCTAAACTTACTGAAGAGAAGGAAGACACAGCTCTACGCTATCAGCAATGCTTGGAGATAATCTCCACTTTGGAGCATAAACTCTCTTGTGCCCATGAGGAGGTGCATAAGCTAAATTGCATGATAAATGATGAAGTTGAAAAGTTGCATAGTTCTGAACAAAAGTGTCTTGCATTGGAAACATTTAATCAAACTCTTCAATCCGAGATGCAGTCTTTGGCACAGAAGATGGGGTCTCAAAGTGAAGAACTTAGCGAGAAGCAAAAGGAATTGGGAAGACTTTGGACATGCATACAAGAGGAGCGGCTGCGATTCATTGAAGCTGAAACTGCTTTCCAAACTCTTCAGAATTTGCATTCTCAATCTCAGGAAGAGCTTAGATCTCTTGCGGCTGAACTTCATAATAAGGCTGAAATTCTGGAGAATATGGAATCGCGTAAGCAGGCTTTGGAGGATGAAGTAAACAAGGCCAAGGAGGAAAACAGAATTCTAAATGATCTGAAACTATCTTCTTCATTGTCTATAAAATGTTTGCAGGATGAGATGTTAAATCTGAGGGAGAGAATAAGGAAACTTGAACTGGACGTTGGGCAACGAGTAGATGAAAGAAATGCTCTTCAGCAAGAAATTTACTGTCTCAAAGAGGAGCTTAATGATATGAACAAAAGGCATGAATTCATGATGGAGGAGGTCAGATCAACAGACTTAGACCCTCAGTGCTTTGCCTCGTCTGTGAAGAAACTACAAGATGAGAACTCAAAGCTGAAGGAAACATGTGAAGCTGACGAAGTTGAGAAAGCGGCTCTAAAGGAAAAGCTGGAGATTATGGAGAACCTTTTAGAGAAAAATGCTGTTTTGGAGAATTCCATTTCAGATTTGAATATTGAGCTAGAAAGTGTCCGTGGAAGGGTGAAGGAATTGGAAGAAACATGTGAATCTTTGCTTAGGGAGAAATCTACTCTTGCTGCTGAGAAGGCTACCTTGTTTTCTCAATTACAAATCACAGCTGAAAAGATGGAGAAGCTCTCAGAAAAAAACAATCTTTTAGAGAATTCATTATTCAATGTGAATACTGAGCTTGAAGGATTAAGGGTGAAGTCGAAGATTTTAGAAGATTCTCTCATGTTGCTTGACTATGAGAAGTCCAGTATCACATCTGAGAAAGAAGCCTTAGTCTCAAAATTGAACATCACTCGTCAAACACTAAAAGATCTTGAGAAACAACACAGTGAATTTGAACTAAAGCATTTGGAACTTAAAACAGAAAGGGAGTCTGCACTTCAGAAGTTAGAAGAGCTACTGGTTTCCTTATATGCTGAGAGGGAAGAACATTCCCGAATTGCAAAAGCAAAAGAAGATTTCATTGCTAAGAAGGAACAGCAAATTCATATTCTACAAGAGGATGCAAATTACCAGAAAAAGGAATATGAAGAGGAGCTGGACAGAGCTGTATATGCGCAAATGGAAATATTCATCTTGCAGAAATGTATCAAGGATTTGGAACAAAAGAACTTCTCCCTTCTAGTTGAGTGTCAGAGACTCTTGGAGGCATCCAAAATGTCTGATAAGTTGATATCTAAATTGCAGAATGAGAATGTTCAAAAGCAAGTTGACGCGGATTTGTTTGCTGAGAATGTTAAAATGCTAAGGATTGGGCTGCGTCAGGTGTTAATGACTCTTGACATTGACAGTGGACATTGGCATGAAATGATTGAAGACGACCAGGAGCTTCTGAACCGTATACACGGCAAAATTCAGGAGGCACAGGATTCTTTTCTCACAGTTTTTGATGAAAGCCAGCTAGTGGCCATTGAGAATTCAGTTCTTGTTTCATTCCTTGGGCAGTTGAAATTAAAGGCTGAAACTCTTATGACAGAAAGAGATACCCTTGATGAGGAATTGAGGATGCAGTCTATGGAGTTCTTGGCATTACAAGATGAGGTCCAAAAGATACTGGGGAAGAATCGGGAATTGAAATTAACAATAAGCAAGGGAGAAGAGAAAATGAAAGTAATGGCAACTGAAATAGAGAATCTATGCCAACAGCTGTCAGAATTGAAAGAGGACCACAGAAACACAAAGGAAGAAAGTTGCAAAATATTTGAGGAGAAAAATTCCTTGATGAGAAGATTTATGAACCTAGGTGAAGAGAAAAGTAGCTTGGAAGAAGAAATCTGCGTCATGATTCATGATACAATAGCTCAATCTAATACTTCTCTCATCTACCAGAACATTATCTTTGAAAAAATCCTGGCACTTAAAAAGCTAAGCAAAGATCTTGATAGACTTTGCTCAGCAAATACAGACCTTGAGGAAAGATTAAAAATGATGACTGGCAGATTAGAAGATGTACAAATGGAGAATTCATACCTTAAAGAGTCATTTGTAGTATCGAACGTTGAACTACAGTTAGCTGAATTTGTCAATGATCAATTAAATTGTCAGATTACGAATGGAAAAGCATTGTTGTCTCAAAAGGAAAATGAAATCTTGGAAGCAGCAGAGCTGTTTAGAGCATTATGTGATGAGAAAACAGAACTGCAAAGATTGGTGGGAGATCTCAAGAGTAAGTATGATGACGCCAGGGCGATGCTTGAAGATCAAGCTAGTCAAATTTTAAAATTGTCCTCAGACAAGGATCGCCAAAATGAAGAGCTTGGAAGCCTTTATGAAGTGAATCAGAAGTTGGAGGCCGAAATGAAGCACCTGCATCAAGAACTCGGAGAAACTAAACTCAGGGAAGAGAACTTAAGCTCTAAACTACTAAAGGGAACAAATGAGATTGCACAATGGGAAACTCAGGCTGTTGCACTTTATACTGTACTGCAGACTTCTGCTATCAATGAGACAGTATTTGAAGGGAAGGTCCGTGAGCTAGCCGATGCGTGTGAGAATCTTGAACGAAGAAGCAACTCGAAAGGTATGGAAAGTGAAAAGCTGAAAGAAAGAGTTAACAAGCTGGAAGACGAAAACAGGAGACTACTTGGTCAGTTGGCTGCTTATGTCCCAGCTGTCAGTGCATTGAATGATTGTATAGCATCCTTGGAGATGCAGACGCTTGTTCATGTGAAGCCTCATGACTACAAAGAATCAAAGGTATTAAAATATTGTCGATGTGTTTTGGTTGTCTCTAGAATTCCATTTTTCTTGTGGCCAGGGGAAATATGGAGTTCTGATTTTATTTCACTAAAATTAATTAATTGTGTTTGTGTGCGCATTCGCGTGTTTAACCATTTCTTTATTTATGAAAATTCCTTTCCTAGATGTCATGAAAGAACCAAAGTTTCAATTTTTCAGTGCTTGAGAACTCTCTAGAAATTATGATTGCGGCTTGCTTTTTTGTTAATGCAAATGGTAGGTAATTTTTTACAAAGAGAAACTTGATTCCCTTTCTTCCACTGGGAACCCCAACCAAAAGCTATTGAATTCTTTCTTTATATAGATAAAATCGTTGCTTTAAAAATCTTTTGTTTTCAGGTTAAAAATTTGGTGAATCACAAGTACACTGAAGGTGGTTCTCAAACCAGTGAATATCAGAATGCTACTGCAACAGATGCACTTCCAGATTTCCAAGAAATGCAGAAAAGGATCAATGCAATTGAAATTGCTGTTAAACAGATGAATGAAAGTTTCAAACCTCAGGATGAAATGAGAGAGATTCAAGTGTTAAAATCTGGTATCAGCTGGCACCAAGGAAACATTCAAGCAAGTAAGCACATTACCCAAATGGATGAAGCAAGGGAGCATCAAGCTGGACCTGCTGATGAACAGAAGACAGGAAAATGGGTGTCAGATATCCCTGTAGCAGAAATTGAAGTTCTGCCGAAAGACATAATGCTTGATCAAACATCTGAAGGTTCCTCATATCGGATACATAGAAGAGCAACTCTCGGGTCTGACGATCAGATGCTCGAATTGTGGGAAACTGCTGATAAGGATGGCGTCATTGGCCTCATGGTTGGCAAGGCAGAGAAGAAATCCACTGCACCTAGTGGATACTACCATCAAAGGAGAGCAAGCAAGGAATCCAAAAGCAAATATCCTTCAATAGAGTCCTTGGTTGAAAAGGAGTTGAGTGTGGACAAATTAGAGATTTCAAGATCAAGAAGATTGACACAGCCACAGCAACATGAAGAAGGCAACAAGAGAAAGATTTTAGACAGACTTGACTCCGATGCTCAAAAGTTGACAAACCTTGAAATCACTGTACAAGATTTGATATGCAAGCTGGAAATCACTGAGAAGAACACAAAAGGAAAAGGTATTGAGTATGATGCCGTGAAAGGGCAGCTTGAAGCAGCTCAGGAGGCTATAACAAAGTTGTTTGACGCCAACCGCAAGTTGATGAAGAATGTAGAAGAGGGTACCTCGTCCTTATCTGGAAAATCTACACCGGATTCAGTTGAGAGTGGAAGTGTCAGCAGAAGGAGAGTTTCGGAAAAGGCTCGGAGAGGATCCGAAAAAATAGGACGGCTACAGTTGGAGGTGCAGAGGCTGCAATTTTTACTTCTAAAGTTGAATGATGAAAGAGAAGGCAAAGGAAAGGCAGCGGTTGATGATCGATATCCGAGAGTCCTTTTGCGAGATTATCTCGATACTGGGGCTAGAAACAATTACCAGAAGAGGAAGAAGAAAGGATCCTTTTGTGCATGCATGCAGCCTCCCACTAAGGGAGATTAAGTTAGCAAATAATTTTAGCACACTCTAGAGACATGGTTCAATTGAGACATCAACTTTCTTGTTTGTAAAATTTTCTATTTAGTCTAGAGACAGTTCAGGACCCTGCATGTCTTTTCATGAAGAGGATCTCTTGTTCATGTAGCGTAGAGAACATGATGTACATCTTGAGTAATGTTCAGTCAAAAGAAGAAGCTAGGATGGAATTTTCTCCATTTCAATTTCTGTACAATCTCCTGCATTTTAGTATTTCCTATTTGGTTAAATTTTCTGTTTTTTGGCTATTATCTTGTTTACCATCACGGTTCAATGCAATTTATCTTCTTTTATTCGTTTGATTGTGTCTTAAGAATAGTTCGTTTAGCATACAATGCAATAGAAACAAAGACATTAAGTCATCAACATGTCTTACTATTGGACAGTGCACAACTTTCCCATGACAGAAAGGAATATGTTGATGGGAAAAATTAAGCTACTAATTATCAATCATAACGCTTCAAATTTTGTCAATTTATCTAATGTCTAACGGTTTTGAAGTGACCCATAAAGGGAAAGGTTTGCGCTATCCCATGATATATCAAAACCTTCTCTCAATAATAAAATTACATTAACCAAAAACAGAGTCAAGAGAAGCTTTTTTTTTTTTGTGCTATTGAGTCAAGAGAAGCTTTAGTTAATAACTTAATCCAATTCCCAACCGGAAAAAAAAAAGAAAACAAAAACTCAGTATCTATGTTCAACAACATAATGCCAAGGCTAGAAGTTAAATTCTAAATCCGATGAACAGACATAACATCAGAATTACATTCCATATTGTAAATGCTTGGTCAAAGTATCTCGGAGGGTCCTTCCAGAAGGTTCAACTTGCATGCAACTATGTTCTTTATATCCTGAATCATGATGACCAGACAAGGCAACATCTGGATGTAAAGTGTCTTTGTAGTCAATGATTATATTATGCAGCAAACAACAAATCAAGATAATGCTAGGTAGCTTCTTCTTATCAGGTCTCCACATAACCTTACTCAGGATTCTCCAACTTCCCTTCAACATTGAGAATGCCCTCACCGCGAGAAGCCTAGCAGCTTCATGTTTTCGATTAAAAGCGGATTGTGAATCTGATATGCCATTAGTTTCATAAGGAGTCATTAGCCATGGAAGAAGAGGGTAACTGTATCCACCAACAACGTATTCTCTTATGGTATCTCCACCTAAAGTAGTTGCATTTCCATTCAAACGCTCCCCATTATTAGAGAGTTTGAAAAACGCTGAACACTTCAACAATCTGGAAGGTGTCATGCCTCCAGGCAAGCCTGTCACAATATCAATGAATCTCATTTCATGATCAACAATTCCCTGCAGCAACATGCTGTAATTTTTCTCTTGGTCGCACCAATCATCCGAGGTTTGAACAGCCGGAAGGGTCATCATGATGTGAGTTGCATCAATGGCTCCACAGCAGTTAGGCAGCCCGTAGGACGCTTTGAAGCCGAGCTTGATTTCTTGCATCCTGCTGGAATCAGGCCAGTTAAGATGATGTTTGGCGCGTTCCTCGAGTGCTTCGATGAATCTCCAAGTGACCTGAGAAACTGTTGACTGGCCAACACCAAAGGAGGCGCCAACCGAGACTTGAGATTCACCAGATGCTAACCTTCTAAGGGCAATGGCAACCTGTTTCTCAACACTGAGAAGCCTGCCTTCTATGTTGATGAGTCCTGATGGAGGCCTTGATATGAGATCTTCTCTCACAAGAGAACATATGTATTCAAATGTAGTCTTTGAAACTCTAAAGAAATACTTGAACCCTTCTGCCTCATCACCGGGTACAGAGTATCCTACAGATTTCCATCACACCATATCTAGAAGTTAAGAGTGCTGAAAAGAGTGTGTTAACAGCATTACTCTACCGTTAATTGCATGTTTGGATTGGCTTATATTGCAGGAGTTTTTCTATCATGTGCAATTTTGCAAAGAATCTCAAAATGGAAGCTTTTCACAACACAAAATTCATTAACATTTATTCCCTTATGAAAAGTTTCTATTTTGAGATTCTTAATATGTTGATAGATAAATCACATTTTGGAGTAACAATCGCTTACTGTTGCCAGCTACAGAGAGCTTTTCGAAATTAATTGATTATTTCTAATCCTATGAAGAATTGGGTGTGAAGTGAAAATCCTATGAAGAACCCCAACACAGACATAAACAGGATTGCTTAAAATTCATGAAGTGGTAACAGTAAGGTAACAGCTGACGAAAAGGGTTTGCTTCCAGAACAAAAACATGCACAAATCAAAAAAAGAAGTTTGAAACTTTGAAGGAAAATGGAATGAAGGGAAAGGAAAAAGTACCTGGGGCAGTAGAATTCTTGTGCCAGAAAGAATCCCACCAATCGGTTTCACTGGTTCTGGGCTCAACAGGGACAAGGCTCACCTGTTTTTGTTTCTTCAACTTGCTCTTCTTTTTCATCTTCTTCGAATTTTTCTGGAAAGGAACCATAGAGCATAACAGAACGAATAAGAATTCACTGTTGAAAAAGAAGAATTGAGATTCTAGAGAGTGAAGAAGAAGAGTAACAGCGACTGAAGTTGAATTAAATGTACCTTTGAAATCTGATGTCTGAAGTGAACTCACGCCAGCTTTGTATTTGGTCCATAACGTATATTTTTGGGCTCTGTTCTACCCAAGAAAAAAATCATTTTTTTTGGAAAAATATCACAAACTTCGATGTAGGAGTGTGTACGGGTCGGATTGGTTCGATTTCAACCGATATTAGAATCTAATACAAAGAAAACAATACGGTTCGGATTGGATTGGATCAGCTCATTTTTATAGGCAAACGCGATCCGATACAAATCAATTAAAATTAGATTGAATTGGATCGGATCACGGGTTTTTGCATAGAATTAACTATCAAATTTGGTCTTCCAAAGATTATCTTGTTACCAATTTAGTCCCTCAAAAGAATTTTATCACCAAATTAATTCTCTAAAGATCACATTTGTCACAAATTTGGTCCATCAAAGAATTTTGTATTAGTCCTCAAAAGATGTAAAAGTATTAGTCCTCCAAAAGATTTAAGTATATCAAATTGGTCCATGACGGATGACTAATTTGGTAGCCTTTTAAATCTTTGGAGTACTAATTTGGTGACAAAGTTGGGAACCAAATTGGTGACAAAATGATCTTTGAAGGACTAATTTAGTGGCAAAGTTCTTTGAATGACCAAATTGGCGACAAATAATCTTTGGAGGATAGTTAACTCTTTTTTGCATATTACCCATTAAAAAAGCTGTTATAGAAATTAACAAAATATTTGTTTATCTTGTTCCAGATTTTTTTTTTACTCTTTAAAAAAATAGCGCTATTGAAAAAAGGTATGTACTCATCCATCAAATCTCTATATAGTGCATAATATTTATGTTTTATTGTCACTCATAAAAATAAGTAGGTAAATCTTCAATAATAACTAAGTCACTAAAAAAAAAACTAAAACAAAACCAAATAGATTTTTTTTGGAATGGTTGAATAAACTATATCATTAATTCAATTAAGTATTACTACTATTCAAAGCTATGCCTTTAGCTCAACCTATAAGATTCCTACTCGCTCTACAACTTCAAGAAATTTCTCTTTTCACTATTTTCACCACACAGATTTCAAAGTACATCACACGCAGATTTTTTTTTTCCAATTTTACCCTATAACCCGATATTATTTTCTAGGCGAAAACGAATATTTTTTTTCCAGTTAAAGACAATGCACACCAACCAGTTTTGAGAATTTGATTCCAACCGGATTTGAGAATTTGGTTTCAAGCAGAATCTCAAATCCGATTACAACACATAATATGTAAAATGGGTGGTGATACAAATCCTATCTTAAATTTCACCGAATACCCTTTCTCCAATAGTTGTCCCATGCTCAGCAAATTGTTTTTCATGCCAGGGACATACATAACATTATCAATGTATGATGCACCTCCATCATTTCTATGGATCAGCAACTTACCCATACCTTCAGCCATGATTGCACTATCATCAACAAACTTTACTTTGCTTTTGACAGATTCATCCAGCTCCGCAAACCATTCCTTATGCCCTATCATGTGATTGGAACATCATGTGTTCAACAACCACCAATCTTCCTTTTTGTTCTTCATAAGAACTTTCCTCTCTTGCAAGTTGAGCTTCATCATTTCTCTTATGAGACCATTTAATATTACCACATGCATCAGCATGATGCCCCCATCCCTTACAAGCATAACACTGAATATAACTCTTATCCTTTTTCTTTTTCTTGTGATTCGGATTCTTGCTACTGTTATATGACTTGGTACCTCCACCTGAGGATTTTCCTTTATTCTTCCATTTGCCTTTCCCTTTTTTTACTGCTGCCCATTATCATTCCCTTTCTTGTTCACGTATGCTAAAAGAACTTGTTCAGTCGCCTTCACTGGATTCCTCTCCCTCAATCTTTGTCCATGAGCCTCAAGTGATCCTTGAAGCTCTTATACCTTGAGGTACTTAAGGTCTTTAGTTTCTTCCAATGCCACGACAATATGATCAAATTTGGGCAGCAATGTGCATAGAACCTTTTCAACAATCTTTTGGTTAGTGAGTTGCTCTCCACAGCTTCTCATTTGATTTTTCAAGGCCTGCAAACGAGCAAAATAATCCGCTATAGATTCTTGATCCTCCATTTGTAACAATTCATATTGTCTCTTTAACGTTTGAAGGTGAACTTTCTTTAATTTCTCTGCACCTGCAAAGCTTTGCTGTAAGATTTCCTATGCCTCCTTTGCAATCCTTCCTCTTAGCCTCACAGAAAACGTTTTTCTGAGCATCTGTTGAAAATGCTATTATTTCTTGATAATCATTCTGCATTATGTCCAACACTTCTTGAAACCTGAAGATTGCATTCATGTTGACACTCCATTTCTCATAGTTTTCAAGACTCTTCCCATTAAGAATGACATCGTCACTAGAAAACCTCCATTAGAACTCGCCATAGCAGCTTACCAGTCCTAAGACTATCACCACTAAATAACAACCAAAACAACCAACAAAATTTCACTCTCTCGACCTCCGAACCGATACCACTGATTGAAAATATAGTAATTCAAGAGAAGGATAGAGAGAATGCAGACAAAATTGAGAGAGGAAATCTGTCGTTATTAACTTGAATTTTGGGTAACTAGCAGCTAAAACAAGCTTTTAACTGTAACAGAAAATAATAGCTCTGTTTACATAGTCTATCAGCAACAACTGAATTAATTTTATCCGACAAAAGACAACATTCCATCAAGCTCCGAAAACAACACTGCCTTCGATAGCATGGGCGGGTATTTAAAGCAAATATCACACATCAAAAGCTATCTTCACATGTTCACGGAAGGTTCCAAAGCTTTATTTCACGGTGAACAATTTTTCTCGCATGGAAGTAGGCGAGACCGTTAAGAACATCACGTGCCACTTTTGCTATTCCCGTTAAATCAATTTAATGTTATTTGAGATAGCCTCGGTCTCAAAGTAAATTTACAGAAGAGTCCGCTTTCGCTAATCAGTGGTCGGAGGAATCTGCTACTGGCGTAGCTACTGTTTTAATATCTCAGTCTAGCGGAAACAGTAAAGGATTATGGAAGCCCTGTTATTACAAGATCAAGAAGCGATTGATTTCGTGTAACTCTGGTCTGTTATTTGGAGTTAGCGTGGTGATCCTAAAATTTGTCTTGTCCGGTCTATTTCCTACCCAAAGATATAGTCTCTGCTTGAGATTTAACGCTTTTGTGTGGGGAGGGTGTGAGGCAGTGAGAAAAATTCACTGTGTTAATTGGGGAAGGGTGCGTCATCTGGATGTGGCGGATTAACGTAGGGAGGGGTTCGTTGTGGGTGAAGGTCTTCTGGTCAAGTGAAATTTGTGGAGGTTAAAAGTGGATAGGGTGGATGTTCTACGTGGTGGAGCTACTTGTGTTCTCTATTTGATTTGGATGGGCAATGTTATTCTGGGCAGATAATTTTTGTAGGAAGGTTGGGATGGGAGAGAGACGTTTTTCTGACAAATAGTTAAATGGAAGCTGAAATGTAGATTTGAAAAGTTATTTAGTCTTTCGGTAGATAGGGAGGCGAGTATTAGAATGATAGATGGATATGGAGAGGGAAGTGGTGGCGGCATGCTTTTAAATGATGAAAACAGGTTTTATGATCTTGTTTGAGTTTTGGATTCATTTATTTTACACTGTTAAGTGTCGTGTCTGTCACAGTGTAAATGACTTTTTTAAGAACTTTGTTTAAAGAGTGGTTCTAGGGAGGCTAGCTTGCAAGGAAGGTCTAGCCCGTACTTCTAGGAAGAGATGTTTGTTGTTTACCCTATCAAACAAATTTGGAATTTGTTATTTTTTTGGTGTCTGACCACTTATAACTTTTGGTACAGCTTGTGAAGCTGGGTGGGAGTGACTATGACTTTAGTATGATTCATTTTCATCAGTTTTTGGGATGATGAGTGGAAAAAGGCAACCTAGAGACCTGTTTCAATTTGTGTGGTTTGTGTCTCTTTGGTATATTTGCCAGAGACGTAATGATGTAATTTTCAAGAATAAATATTGGAACCTAGATCGGGTGTTGGATATGATTAAGTTGCCTTTAGTTAAAGGCTAAATATAAGACAAGTGTTTTTCTTGTTGAGAAGCTGCACCAACCACATGTTTAAGTTTGTTTTCGGGCATTATTTCGCGATTCCTCAGGTATTTGTTGGTATTTTGGCGTGACATGCTTTGTTTGGTGGGAGGATGATTGTTGCTGTGTCTTCATTGATCTTTCGTGAGGCTAGGAACTAATGTGTAGGTGGTTAATGCTTTTTCAAATACATGAAGTATGAGTATGGTTAAGGGTCCGATTTTTGCTTTCTTGTAATTCTCACGTTGTGTAAATGGTTGTTTATGAAATTTCTTTTTCTTTTGAGTACTTCTTGTACTCTTCAATAATATTTGACTTATTTAAAAAAGGTGGATTTATATAAACTTAGTGAGGGTCCCATGGCTCATTTGGTGACATGTGCGTGTGAGTATGAGATTCGATCCCAATTATACTATTTTTTTATAAAAAAACTGAGTGAGGGTGGATATCAAAGTGGGGCCCACTCTTTTGAATCAATAATAATAAGTGCACGAATTATTCTGTTAATATTTTTTTTAACTTTCTATGTGATTAAATACAATATAATCTTTCCTTTTCAACTTCCAATTTCCACCTCTGGCTTCTTTCCTTATCTTCATATTTTAGATATGAATTTACTGATTAGATTAAATTCATGTAAGGTTTTTTATCGAGTAAACTCTCAAATTGGTCCTAGTAGGCGTCATGTAGATTTGTCCCCGATATTATAAAAACCTCAAACTAGTCCCTGACTTTGCAAAACGATATGCATTTTAATCATTCCACCTATTAAACAACTTTAAAAAACTAAGTAGAAAAGGACTCAAATAAATGTTTTTTTTAAAGTCATGGACTAATGTGAGGTTTTCATAATCCCAGGGACTAATCTGCATAATCCGTACAATTTCAGGGACCAATTTGAAAGTTTACTCGTTTTTCAATCTGGCATTTTAGTTTTTCTTGATCTTATGAGTTATTCAATTTTCTTAAAAAAATATCTTTAGATTTATGTGTTTTCTGTTTTGATTTTTAAGTGCACTAATATGTGATTAAATACTCCTTCCTTTTGATGGTTCCAACTTTCACTTCTGTCTTTTTTTACTTATCTTGATTTTTTAAATTTTAAAAAATTTATTAGATTAAATTCAGGTAAGGTTTTATATCTGGCATTTGAGTTTTTCTTTTATCTTATGATTTTTCAATTTTTTAATAATATTTTGAGATTTAACGACGGTTACGGCAGAATATTGAGTATATTCCGTATCTTTTTATTTTTAGGTGAACTAATATTAAGCAAAATTATTCTTTTGGTCCTTAAAGTATTGGGGTTGATTCATTTTGGTTCTCAAACTTTTTAGATTAGTTCATTTTGATCGTTTTCGTTAGTATTTGGTTAATGACATTTTAAAAAGTGACACGTGTTGCAATTTGATTGGTCTGTTAAAATAATAATAATAATAATAATAATAATAGTAATAATAATATATTTAATGAAATAATATTTTTTAATAAAAATATTTTTTAACAAAAATATTTTTAAAAAAAAACATCTTCTACATTTCCACCACCACCACCATTTCCCTTCCCCCACCAGATCACCCCTTCCCTTTCCCCACCATCATCACCACAACACCATCTTGAACGTTGTCGTCTTCATGCCCAACCCACAACTCACATATTCCCTCTCCGTACCCACATGCACGAGTGTTGGGAGTGCAGGTGAGAGGGAGGTATAAGTGAAAGACACCATAATGTAACCCAAAACCTTAAGGCATTAGGTGTAAGGGTCTTTCTACTTATAAACCCTTTACTTAACTCTTAACCATCCAATGTGAGACTTCACTCTTCTCATTTCACACTTGACTTTCAACACTCCCCCTCAAGTGTGAATCCTCTTTCGTCATTGGAATGATTCCCTCTCTAGCGGAAGTCTTTTTTTTTTCATGAGTACCCATGGTTACGCCCCATGGTCATACTGAGCGGCATCTCTTGCGCTCTTCCAACTCCCATGGTCTAACTCTTCCACACGTAGGCTGATCGTTCACTCAACGATCACTTTATGGGCTCCACACCCTCCACACGTGGGCGCCACCAGCCTCTTGCCAGGGCTAATGTTGTCACCGGCAGTCTCTTTGCAGGACACCATCACTTCATCATTGGGAGACACGTACTCGTCTCGGTCACCGAATTAACCAGTCTCTGATACCACTGTTGGGAGTGTAGGTGAGAGGGAGGTATAAGTGAAAGACACCACAATGCAACCCAAAACCTTAAGGCATTAAGTGTAAGGGCCTTTCTACTTATAAACCATTTACTTAACAACGAGGAGCAAGCAAGGTTTGATATACAGAGGAGCAAAATCGCCACCTTGATAACCCAAATTGGCGAGATTGGATTCCTGTACAACACTTATAATTGCTTTCATGGCTGACATTTGCTGCTACATGTTAGGTTCCAACTCCAATTCATGAACGAAGTGCCCTTTTCAAAATCCTAAGAGAGAGCATGTTCGATTTGAAACAGCCTCTTGGGAGTGGCGGTGGGGGAAAGAGAAGAGTGGTTCGGTGGCGGTGGCAGTGACGATGGGAGAAAGGGAAGGGGTGGTAGTGACGATGGGAAAGATGGGTGGTGGTGGTGGTAGGGATGGGAAGATGGGTGGTGCTGTGGTGGTGGGGGATGGAGAGTTGGACTTTTTTTTTAATTTTTTATTAAAAATTATTATTTTATTAAAAATATATATTATAATTATTATTTTATTAACACTAACCAGATTGCAGCACTTGACACTTTTTAAGTTCATAGGAGGGACCAAATTAATCTCATCCTAAGGACATATGGCAAGTCCTTTTTTCATACAAATTTTTTAGGACTAAAATAAAATTTAGAAAAAGATAGTTTTTTATACCATAAAAAACTATAATAATTCTTAAAATAAAATATCTAAGTTTAAATATATTAATAATATATATATATATATATATATATATATATATATATATATATATATATATTTGAGAGACTTAAAACATAGACTTGACTGACTTTACTCTTGAAACAACCCTTATTTTTTTATGTGAATTATAACTATAGAAATTTGTCAAAAATATTTTATTATTCCAAATAATATAAAATCAAGTCTTTATTTATTTTTTGGATTAAATATATTAAAAATAATTATACTAAGCAATTCATTGAATAAGTCATTACACTTCAAACAATTTGTCATTTAATTACTAACGTCTTTTCTCTTCCGTTAGATTAGTTGCCGTTATTGTAAACTTTGTCGAATGGATTTATCTGTTAGTATAATCATTAAAGATTTTTAATAAAAGTCTGTAATTCGATATATAAATCTTAAACAATAGCTAATTTAACCTAAGTTAACATAAAAAACATTAATAAATGACGATTTTTTTTTTGTTTTGTTATAGATTAAATATTTAGTGTAATTTGCATATTTCTCTTCTTCATTTTCAAGGCAACATATGATATTGGGTGTGTTTGGGTACACAGCTTAATTAAGTATTTATACAATAAGCTATTTTCAAATTATAGTTTTTTTTTAGACAAAAATTGTAAAACTTATTTAAATAAGCTAAAAACAGGTTTTTCTAATAAGCTACTTCAAGAAGCTTATGAAAATAAGCTGAAAAACACAGCTTATAGGAACTCATACACTATTTCTATAAGCTGCATATAAGCCTTTCCAACAGGGCTATTGTCCATGAGAAAATTAAAGAAAATTAATGGATGTTTGTTTTGACAAATATCACCCAACAAAATTAAATGGTGCATAAATACACATATTAAGAAATATAATCATTATCCTTAAATAGTAATTAATACCCTGAATTGTAATAAGAATATAATTGAAAATATTAATTTATATTTTTATTAATATAATTATATTTACCTAATTAAGTAAATTTCATTTTTAAAAATAAATATAAAAATTTAAAATTTAATTAAATCCTGATTAATTTTAATAAAACAAAAAGATCAAAACTAATAATAATATTTTACATGGTGGGATCAATTGATACATATGTTTATTATTTAAATAAATTTTAATCTACACTTAATTTAAATTAATATTAGTTATTAGTTACCATGGTAAATATCGTCTAATTTTAATGCAAATATTTCATTCATATTTTTATTAATTTATTAGTAAAAATATATATTTTTTAATTAAGTTAATATGTTTATTATGTCTAATAATACCCACTTTTCTTGTTTGAATAAGATAAATACAAATATCTCTATAAATTATTTTGAACTTGGAGATTTTCCTTGTGTTGAAAAAGATTACTATCGCTACAAGAAAATCCAATATTAATTACAAAATATAGATATAATTTTTTATTCATGGCTAACTTATTATATTTAAACCGCTATAGATTAGTTAAAAAAAATTCTTAGCTAATATTAATTAACTATCAAATTAGCTACAGAATATAGTTACTAAATAAAATTTTTTAACTAATTTTCTTCGTCACTAATTAACTACAAAATATAGCTACTAATTTTTTTTATAGCTAATTTGTATTTAAATATCTACTAATTAAATACAAAGTAACAGTAAGGTAATGGCGGTTTAAAGTTCATGAAGTGGTAACAGTAAGGTAACGGCTGAAGAAAAGGGTTTGCTTCCAGAACAAAAACTGCACAAATAAAAAAAACTTGGAAACTTTGAAGGTAAATGGAATGAAGGGAAAGAAAAAAGTACCAGGGGCAATAAAATTCTTGTGCCAGAAAGAATCCCACCAATCGGTTTCACTGGTTCTGGGCTCAACAGGGACAAGGCTCACCTGTTTTTGTTTCTTCAACTTGCTCTTCTTTTTCATCTTCTACGAATTTTTCTGGAAAGGAACCATAGAGCATAACAGAAGGAATATGAATTAACTACTGAAGAAGAAGAAGAATTGAGATTCTAGAGAGTGAAGAAGAAGAGTAACAGCGACTGAAGTTGAATTAAATGTAACTTTGAAATCTGATGTCTGAAGTTAACTCACCCAGGGCCGGATCTTGTCTAATGCTTTAGACAAGAAAGGCCACTGTCTAAAGCCTCCCATTTAATAAGACCCCAAAAAATATTTTTATTTAATATTACTATTAAAAAGTAATTTATAAATGTAATCTTTTTGATAAGCCAAATAAATATTATTAATAATCAAGAGTATTAGGAGTACTCATATTTATAGAAAATTTAATCAATAGAGAAGAAAAGATAATGGATCAAGACACCAAGAAGATAACAGTAAACAAAAATCTCATTTAGCCATAGCCCATTTTCAAGACTAGTACGACACCAAATCAAATACCTCTAAACTGATAAAAACTCCTACTTAAATATTCAGGGCATTACGTTGCAACCAAAAAGACCATATGGTAAATTTTTTCACTTTTTTCGACAGGAACATATCCCCTAAACAACAAGAATGCATCTGCCAAAGCCCCTGGAACAACAACACTATAGCATGTTTATATAATTTTTACTAACACAATAATACTTTATTAAAAAAATATATTGATCAAGTAAAACTTATTTTTATTAGAATATTAAATTATATAAAAATAGTAGATTCTTTTTTAAATGCATAATTTTGCAAATTAAAACATTAATAACCTTGAAAAATATTTATACATAATTTAAATTGATTAAGCCGTATCTGAGATTAACTATATGTTTTACCATGTATGTAACTAATGTATTAGTCATGTTATATATTAATATTTGATTGATTATAAAACTTTCATAAATAATTTTACATCTTAAAAAGATTAAAGACATAAAATAAAAAAATAAGTAAATAGATCTTCGTCTCGAGTTTCGTCTAAGACCCCCAAAATATATAAATCCGGGCGTGAACACACCAACTTTGTATTTGGTAGATGTAGGTAAGTTCATAACGTATATTCTTGGGCTCTGTCCTACCAAAAAAAAATCATTTTTTTTTATGTTTTGTAAAATTATCATAAAGAATGTGTTTAAATTAGTTGTGATTAATTATAAGAATAAGCTGTAAAAAAGAATCAATTATTTTAGAAATAATTGATTTTTGTTTAGATATATTTGCTGTCAGAAGTGACTTTTAAGATAATTTTAAGCTATGAAAAGCGATATTAAAACTTTTTGAAACAATATTAAAATATTAGCTAAAGCACCAAAATAAAAAATTTTCCTTTGTTTGGGGTCTTTTTCATTTTTGGTTCTCGCGTGTAATTCTTTCATGCGAGCTAGTTACCATCGCTTTCTTTGTAAATATTTGAGTACTTCTAATACTATTTTTAATACATAATATTTGACTTTTTAAAAACAATTCTTTAATAAAAGAATAATCAAAAAATTTTAGTAAGTGCAAAATACAACTATCTAACGTATGTTGAAAAATAATCTTATCCAAATACACCTTAAATCATTTTTTCTTTTTTATTGTTATTTTTATTCATTTGTAAAATTGCAAAATTGTAAGGATTACTATAAGCACAAAACAAAGAAATTTGCACACTAAAAATTGTGATGTAACCTATAATGTATAGTTAATTAGATAAAATTCCTTTTAAAGGAGTGCAAAAATATGGAATTCTGTTAGAGCTATTAAAAGGGTGAGCTCAATTTATCTTAGTCCTGACTCACATGGATTAGGGTAAAAAAAACTCACAGGGCCTAATGGGCCAAAAAACAAAGGCCCATCGGGCCAAAAAGCCATAGGATTTGAATGGGCCAGATAGCCCATAGGCCAAAAAATTTTAAATGGTTTGTATTTGACGTGAAGGGAAACAAAATTTTAAATAACAACTCTCTGCTTTAAACTTAGGTAAATACAATTTTATTTATAAAAAAGAAAAAATATTTACTAAATATTATTCTTAAGACAATAACTTAAGAATGATTTTTTTAAATAAAAAGTATAATAAGAAATGCAACAGATACGCCATCATTGCAATTTTTTTTTCATAAGTTTTTTTTATTTGACTGTTGTCATAAAGTTAATGGATAGTACTTAAAATTATTTCAAGTAATAGATACAAATTTTTTTAGTTTTTTTAAATAGATTTTTTTGTCTTTCTTTTTTAACCATCCACAGAGTCAAATGATTTTTTTTTTTTAGAAAATTTAGATTAGAAGTCACTTGCAGATCAAATCATATAATTAATGGTAGATAAGATTAGCATGATCCCTATTGAGAGTGCTACCATCCTTTTTAATATATAAATTTATGATTCTTATGTATAAAGGGATAATGAGATTTAAAAAATTGGATAATCTCAATCCGTCTACCTAATTAATTTCCTAGTGAAAAATGCAATGAAATACGTGAAAGTTATATTAATATGGGCTGGCCCTATAATGGTCCCTTCCTAATCTACTAGTTAGGGTGCTGATTGTTGAGGACCATAATTTTTTGTATTCAGCAAAGCCAGGTTTAAAAGGGTCAAAATAATGTAGCGTCAGGACTTAATACGTGAACTTGGGGCTGGATTGACAGCTCTAATTTCTATTCTATTTATAAGATATAAGAAATTTTTTGAATTAATAGTTGCCTGTTGGAGATTGGTCTCCAAGCCACAGGTAATTGGAAGAAACTGTTTTGTTGTTACTTTTGTTGTACTCTCCTTGAGAAATTGTTGTCATCAGTAGAATATTAACTAAACTAGAGAAAAAAAAAATTTATTTTGGAATGGTTGAATTTGTAATTATCATCTCCCACATAATTATTTTTTGTTTTTTTAATAATAAATCAATAGCTATAAAATCACTTGTATATCATGAATAACTTTTTATTTGTACACTACGAGTGAAACCTTGCACATCTTTTCTATATACATAATATGGAATGTTGCTTACTGATTGAAACCTTGTGATATATGCTCTGTAACATTTATGAAGGAACACTTCTCAATTCTAATTAATTAATAAAGCTACTTTCCACTTGAATAGATTATTAAGCATGATACATAAACATTCAACAATCTATGTTGGAAACTTTTTTCCAACACAGAATCTCTAGAAATTAAAATACCTTACACCATTCACTTTCCTATGCCTCTAAATCTTCTGCAGCATGATTCACAAACTTTCACACTGCATACTGTAATATGCAATTAACTTAGCTATAAGATGGAAACCTTATAAGCTTAATTTAATTATGAGATCTAAGCTTAATTAATTTCCTTTATTACATATGGCTCACACATTGTTCCAACCTTCTGATTCATCTTTCACAGGGTTGGATTTGTATGTTTGGAGCATGAAATTGCATGCTCCAACAGCTTCTTCAACTGTTAGATAAATCCATTTTTGCCCCAATTCATCAAGAAACTTGGATTTGTTCAACTTCTTCATTACTTCACTTCCTGGATTAACCAAAACAAGCTGCAACACACAGAAAGGAATGATTATTAAAAATCAATTCAAATTCTAATAGTAAAAAAATGAAAAACTAGCTGCAAAATTAATGTTACTTTATAGTAATAATTAACAGAGAGAGCAGAAATAAGTACTTGTAACTCTCTTCTATCTACAGTCTTCTTTAACTCTTCAAGCATGCTTATTCCACTTGTATCAATGTTTGCAACAGCTGTTAATAAAATTGTATTGCAAGTTAGACCAACAAAAATCTTATTTTGTGATTGGTTAAACTTATTTTAGAGAAATAATAATTATTATTTTGTCCATTTTTTGAGAAAGCTTTTGAAACATTTATGTTTGTTTCTATAAATTTGAGTTTTTCCTAACATGCGCTTTACTAATCAAATCGCTGTAACTTACCAGTCATGTCTAGTATAACATACTGCAAATTAGTCTTCTCCGTAGCTTTAATTCTATCTTCTTCTTCATCAATCCATCTTGTGATTCTATGAACAAAATTTTCTACTATATAAGTTTCCAATTTTACATATAGGCCATTTTTTCATGCAAATAAGAAAAAAAAAAAAAACTGTAAATACACTTATGGCTAACCTTTCTCTTAAATAGCTTGCATTGGCAAAGTAAATTGGAGCATCAATCTCAAGAATTAAGATTCCAGGAATATGATTTGCATTTGGATACTGTTCTACATTTCTGTATGAAGCAGAATTTGGAATGTTGCCTAGAAGAAATGTCCTTGGCCTTGCAATAAACAAAAGTACTCGAAGTAGAGATAGTGCAACCTGCATATTCACATAAAACACATTAATTTATAATTCACTAACCTTTACATAAACCACTTTATACATAATTATAAAATCACCACTTTATTTCCTAAAATTTATATAGGAAACTTATGATCCTGCTGTTCTTTATACAAATCGAGTTTTGAATGTTTTCTATATGAATTTCAAAAAATAGGAAAAACAATAAAGTGACAATTCTGTAATCTGTAATTATCTATAAAAACAGAAAATAAAAACGTAAACTGGGAGTAGAGTGATACGTACCGCTACGACTAAACCAATTTCAACACTACCAAAGACCACACCAACATATGCACTGAAGCAAACTAAAAAGTCAAACTTGTCAATTTTCCACAAATGAATGGCTGCTTCATAATCAATGAGACCAAGCATTGCAGATACAATAATTGCTGATAGCACCACCAGGGGAGTGTAATGGAACAAGGGTGTCAAGAATAACAACGTTAACATTACTGCAATTGCCATTACAATGTTTGATGCTGCTGTTTTGCACCCAGCATTGTAATTCACAGCTGAACGTGAAAATGGTCCTGAAAAAAAAAAAAAACATTTTGTTTGATTATTTTGGGTATTTTTCTTCATCTACTAATGTTTTTGTCCTTATAAAATACACTATTTTGAATTTAGTCCCTTTAAACAGATTTTTTGCATTTTAGTCCCGATTCTTACAAAAATTACTTTTTTAGTCCCTGTCTTAGCTAAACTCAGTTAAATTCTTGATTATCCAATTTGTTATAGAGATTTAGAAGGAATTAAAGTCTTATACTCTTGTTAACCAACAATTTAAGATGAATTTATGGCAGTTAAACTCACGGTGAAATAATTACCTGTTGTGAGATAGCAAGAGATGAATGGACCAAAAATGTTCATGGTTCCAATAGCTATCATCTCTTTGTTGCCATCAATGTGATAATTTTTAAGCATCGCAAAGCTTCTTCCTACTGCTATTCCTTCCTGCACATGATCATGAACTCAATCCTTAAGACATAGTTGCCATAACTAATAGTGACATTAAAAAAGTGGCGTAAGAAGGAGGTCTTTGAACTGAAGGAGAGGGGTTTATCTCCGGTGAGGTAGAATTAAGAGTTGTGTAGTGTGAGTGTGTGTTTGTTTGGCCTATAAGAAAAAAGTGACATTAAAAAAGTGATACAAAATAACGATGGTTGCTTTTTTCACCACCCTATTTTTTTTTACAAAAAATATATATTATTATTATATTTTTCTTTTCACTTATTTTTTTTTTAAATGTAGGGGCAACAGTCAACTAAAAAACAATCTGACGTGGCTCTATATTATTTTGCTTGTTGACTTGTTCAACGGTGGTTTGTTTGTCAAATTCCAAACCACACATAACCAAATACTACCTTCTGCAAAATTTCCACCTTTGGAAAGAAAGGAGGAGGGCCACATGATCATACAAAGAACATTTATTGTAATTTTTTTTTGTTGCTTTAATAATTAACAACAATAATGAAGAGAATTAATTAAGGTTGTGATTGATGTGATTGGAGATTGAATTTGATTACCTTGTTATTAATTATTAAACTTGATTACCTTGTGAGGAAGGAAATGAGATTGAATTTGAGAGTGAGAGTGAGAGAGAGAGATTACTAACCGCAAGTGCTATAATACCAGTGACAAGTCCAGTTTTAATAGCGGTGCCCATATATGGTTCCTCCAACACCAAATCTGTCACTGATACTGGATTTAGACCCTTCTTCAATTCTCCTATCTGAAAACAACATTTCAATCAATAAAAATATTGCCATCATTTCTGATTAGTGAACTATATTTGAGCTATCACCCCACTTGAAAACAACATTTCAATCAATAAAAATATTTCCAACATTTCAATCAATAAAAATATATTGGCACCGTCCTTTTTTATACGTAAGAATCATAAATTTATATACTTAAAAAGATGATGTCACTCCCAATAAAGATAGTGCTAATCCCATCAACCATGAAAGAATTGATATCACCCCACTTGAGATGTCACTATCTTTTTCAAACAGTAACATCCAAAATTCATAAAATACTAAAAGTAGAAAGCAAATCACCCTTGTTTTTCTGGATAGCAGCATCCGAGAAAATGGATAGTGTCTTTCTCAAATAAGGTGGTGCCAATTCCTTCGTCATTTTCTTAAGAAGGCACTATTATTTTTTTGGTGTAAAATGGAAAAAAAATCCGGACAAAAGTGGATGGGGCCCAATGGCAAACGCATTGAGTGGTGTTGTTGCAGTAGGGTAGGACAATAATTTTGGACTGGCCCAATGACAAGAACCCAATAGGCCCAAAAACAATAACAAAGGGAGGATGGGATTAGCACCATCTCTATTGGGAGTGACACCATCTTTTTTATATGTAAGAATCATAAATTTATATACTAAAAAAGATGGTGTCACTTCCAATAGGGATGGTGCTAATCCCATTCACCTAACAAAGTTGTGTTGTGGTTAGCTCGATGACGGTGATTGACACCATTTTTATTTTTATTTTTATTTAAAAATATGTTACCTTCTTTTCAAATAAATGAGTTCAAAAGCAGTAAAACTCAGTTCCAAAATACGCTTATGTATGTCACCAGAGCACCAAAGAGTGTTTTAGAAAGAACTTTACAACTATAATAGCAACATTTTATTTTTGGTATGTATTATAATGATAGGAAAATTGTTTTTTTTTTTAATGAAAATTAGGTATATAATTAATTATTAGTGTTTTTAAAAATAGTACTACTGTACGTACCACTTGAACGCCATGGTTCTGAGCGTGAGTGAGATAAACAAGCAGACTTCCCAATATAACTGTCGTTAGTGGCGCCATTGCTGACACCCAGAAGAACTTCGGTTGTCGTTTGCTCTGCACCCATCACAAGTTACACTTCATTATTTTATCATTCAAATTCAAATCATCTATGTGTACCTACTTTTCATTTCCAAAAATCTTATCAATTCATTTTTTTTTTCGTTTTCATAAATAATTAACCATTTAGTTATGTTTATTGATATTTGTATAAAAATAACATTGAAAACAAGATACTCAATTTATTTATTTTATGCAAATTTTATTAAAAAATTAAGAACACAAGGTACAGACAAATTGCCGTATGAGGATGGCATCCTGAAGACAGTTACGTCTTTATCCATCTAGTCCATTGAATATTATTTGTTCTTAAGTGGGAACCGAATGAAAACAAGTTTACTTAGCTCAGCTACAATACATAATTTTATTATTATAGTATAATATAAATAAATAATCAAAATTATTAACAAAGTTTCAATCATATAGCTCAGTTAGTAAGTACATAGAAATATAAATGTATCAGTATCTCGTAGTCTATATTGTACATATATGTTTGGTCTAGTTTTTCTTTATAAGGACAAATTGGGTCAAATAGATTTTTTAAAAAAAACTAAAGAAATAGCTTCTTTTGATTAAAAAGAAGCTCTAAAAATATAAATCATAAATTTGAATTTTTACTTTTCTACTTTTGCTTCTCTAAATATTTCTCTTACAACTTACAGGAGATTATAATCAATTAAATACTTTATAAAAAAATAGTTTTCACTTATAAACAGTTTATAAATTAAAAAATAATAAAATGTCAAATAATTTTTTAAAAGTTTTTATTTATGACTTTAACTTAATTAAAAGTAACTTTTAAATTTAAAAAATTGGACTCAATTAAGCCCTAATGTCAATCGCCTCGGAAAATTTTGCAAACTTTAATTTTAAGATATAGGGGGATCAAATTAAAGCGGAAAGTAGGTTAGGATTGAAAAGAAAAGGTTGATTAATTCAATTTTAATATGTCAAATATTCCAGAAACATGGGGCATTAATATATGGAAGGAAAAGATCGAGATAATGGGATTAAGATGGAGTATCATTCCTTCACAGCTAAAGTCATGGATCTTGGTGTGAATATAACATTCGCCTGTCTTTCTTTTTCTTTTTTTAATTATTAGTTAGCGTTATTACAACTTCACTTTGAGGAATAAATAAAATAAACAATAAGAAACACAAAAAGGAAAGGATTAAGGATAACACAATAAGTGAAACGTGGAATGTACCATATATATCTTGCAATTAAATTAAGTACTAGTAAATTTTATTTTATTTAATTTTTTACCAAACTGTTACTAATTTAATTGATTAGGTATAACTTACAAAGTATCTCGTGACAAGGAGGAAGAAAATAAAGCAGCAGCCTAACACAGCGCTTTCCCACTTCCACTGCAAGTTGCAACACATAAATAAATAAATAAATAAAATGATTCACGGACATTTTTAATTTTAATTACACTTTCTAAACTTGTAGAGAAGAAAGAGGACAAAAGTCGCTATATTATTAGTCGCAGATAATTTGGACTATGGACAAGTAATAAGTATGAGGTCTTAGGTTCAAACTGCAACGTTATGTACTAAAAATAACGGTAAAGAATTGTGTTTCGACTAGTACCTGATGCGTTTGGGTGAAAACGGAGCGCATGACCGAGACAATATCGGTTTCATGGGTGAAATGTTCAAGGCCTAAAATTGACTTTAGCTGTTGCAGACAAACCACTGTTGCTGCTCCTCCCATGAACCCTACTATGGTTGCATGTGACAGAAAATCCACGATGAACCCTAACCTGCGCACTCTCACTTGCTTAATAATTATTCCCAAAAAACAAAAACAAACATGAGAAAAAATTTACAAATAAAAAAACTCAATTATTGACGCCATCATTTTAAAATTAATTTTTGTATATACTATATGTACGTCTACTTTTGTAAAATCAATCATCGATTTTCAATTTTTTAATTTATGAAAATAATTAAAAGCAATAATACTAGCCTAGCTAACAAATCGCACTGCACGGAAAAGAGTGGGGTGTGAATCTAATAGTTGCTTGCAAAATATACAAACGGTTTCACTTTGAGACAAATAAGCAAAAGACAAAAATGTCCAGCCCATACGTACAGAGTGAACTGCAGAAAATTTTGTCGTCTTTTTCTCGATATTGAAATGCTAATAAATAATTTGGCTACATATAAAAAAAAAGAAAATTATACATTGAAAAAGGAGATATCTTATACGTTGATGTGACTAGGATTCAGCATGTATGTATAAAATCTTGAATTTAAATTTTGGTGTTTTTATTTGTAAAATAAAAAAATTGTGTGATGAAAGTTAATTATTTTATTTTTATTGTTAAAATAATTTATTACGAGATTTTTAGTAAGATTCTCAATTTTGTCATTAAATATCAAAATCAATAATTCAAAAGAAATATTGATAAAATAAGTTCGACCCATTAAGTTAATAGTCAATCTCCTTAACTAATCACTTTGAAAGGATTGAGTTGCACTTTTCAATTCATTTACGCACACAAGTAGTCCCACTTTACTTGCGAGTCTACAACTTATAGCGGGGTGAGTTGACTCATGGGGCCAATTTTCTATTTTTCTTCTATTAATATTTATTTTAAAAATCTTAATAACTTTAAATTTGGTGAACTTGTTATATTATTTAACAACATTTATTTTCATTTAAATGCTAGTTTTTGTTAACTTTATTTTTATAATAAATTTATATATTATTTTTTTCTCATTTTTGTAGGAGTAATTTATTTTTTTAACCCACAAACTTACCATAAAATAGGTGGGTTAACTTTCTCAACCCATTTTTTTAAGGTGGATGGAATTAACACCATTTTTATTTGGAGTGACACCATCATTTTTGTATATAAATTTATAATTATTATCTATAAAAGGATGATGAGATTACCAAAATTGGGTAGTCTCAATTCCTCTCACTCTTTTTCTAATTGGGGCGGGGATTAGTTGGTCCATTTTTTGTGACGGTTTGATGACAAGGGTAATTGGGTCAGGATGGGTTGATACACTTTGTCAATACTAATTAAATAATAGTATAGTGAAATACCTAAAGAGACCCAGTGATGCCTGAAAAATTCCAGCAAAGAAGGTAGCTGTGTAAGCGAGGTGGAGATAAAGCTTAGGGTTATCGTTGTAATTAACCTCACGACCCAACATAGAAGCCATTAGAAGTGATCCAACGGCCACAGTTCCCACTGCCAAATCTCTCGAGCTTCCCATCATCGCATAAATCAACGGCGGTATAAAGCTCGAATCTGCATTATCCATTCACATATACGCTTTACCAGTTAAACAAAATTAAAGAGAAATATTAAAGAAAAAAACAAAAAGGAGTCATTAGATAAATTGGCCCAAGTTCTGCCAAAAATAAATAAGTTGGCCCAAGTTAATATAATAATGTGAGAAATAGTTACCTACTTACCTTACACCGTCACAAATTATGTGATAAAAAATATATAAATAAATTAAATTGATAAAAAGATTAGTAGTGATATTCTTACATTGTTGTTCTTTAATTTTTAGTGTGGGAGAGGTGTAGAAATAAATATATAATGAAAAAAATAAAAAAAATTGTGATAGATGATGAAAAAAGTCATAAAAATTATAAAATAATATAATATATAATAAATAAAAGAGTTATTCCCTCCGGTGCTTTTTATAAAAAATAAAAGATAAAATTTTTTATCCTCAATATGAGAAACAAAATACACATTTTTACTTTATTAGTAAATGCTAAATATGCCCTTAGACAAATTTGAGTTAAGAAATTTTTCTATTATTTCCAATGCTGAATAGGAAGAGTCCACCGTGAATTAGCAGTACAGTTCACAATTAACCAAGATATTTCATTAGTCAGGATTCCATGGCTGGCTTGGGATTAGAAAAAATATTTTAATAAATTAGCACCACAATTTGATAGTTGGATAGTGATACTTTAAGTAATAACCTTTTGATTCTAATTTTTATGGGTACATATTTATCTATAAAAAATGAATTAACTCATAAATCAATACCACTATAAAGGCATTTTAAGAAGAAGATATATATATTCATCCTATCATTAATTAAAAAATATTATTTATTATGTTTTATTGTATGATATGTTTCATGGAGTGATGATTTTTTGACACCATTTTTTTTTATACCATCTTTATATCCTTAATATTTTAATGATTATATGACTCTTTTTTTCAATTTTATTTTTCTTTTTTTTTATTTTAATTTAGATATTATTATTTTAATAAAGGTGTAAGATAGATGTAAAGAAAATAGGTGTAAAAAAAACATTTTTCATGTTTCATGTCTCTTATAAAAAGGATAAAAAAAAAAATATTATACGAGGAATTTGACTATCACGTGGCATTACCAACACAAATCGCCTGTTTCACATTCCCAATTGCATTTTTTGTCATTTCAAAATAAGAAATTGTTACATCAATAATATAAAAAAAATTGTTATATCAATAATAAATAAATAAAAATATTACAAAATAGAATAGTAAGTACTTTTTAACCATGTGTCATTTTCTAACTATTGAAAGGCGGCAACAAATTGATCAAAGTAATAATTTCAATCCTAAAATCTGCTGTCTCTATTTTGCTGTTAAACAGTACGTTCTATTAAAATATTTTCCCTTTATTTTTTTTCCTAATTAGTAGTATTTTTTGTCACTGATTGTCTTTTAATTTGATAAACTGGGGCCAGAAATCGGGCATAGAAGATACTCCTAAGCAGCAAGCACTATATAATTAATCATTTTATCCCAAAAAAATATTACAGTACATAATTAAATAATTAATTAATGAATTATTACTCACAAAGTCCAAGAATTGGAGGAAGATTAGCAAGCTTGGCGTAACTGATGCCCTGAGGAATGGCCAAACTAGCAATGGTGATCCCAGCTATAATGTCCGATTTCAAGAACTGAAGAGTATATTGTGGGGCCCACTCAAAAATGGGAAAGAAGTACTGAAGTCCAAGAACAAACCTCTTCGACGCCGGTTGGTTCTTGAACTTCCTCAATGGGTCATCCGGAAAAAACGTCTCTTTCAAAGAGTACTTCAGGGACCTCATGAACGGTTGTGGCGGCGGAACAGTCACCCGCTGCGCTGCCGCACACTCAACATTCATCCCCGGAGGGTATGCATAGTCCGCGTTACCCATCACAACTTGGCAAATTTGAAATTAACGGACTATCTAGCTAGTTATGGTCCAGTTCGAGTTGGGTAGGACTAATGAATTCGCAAGCTATGGAAATTAAAGAAGCTAAGTGTATAAGTAAGTCGTGGAGAATGGAAATGAAGTGTAAGGGATGAGTGGTTGAGATTAATTGATGAGAATTGAGAAGGTGTAGAAGTGTGTGTGGGGATAAGAATAAGAATATGAAGAAAGGAAGAAAGAAAGAGGGGATTGGTGTTGGAAGTGACTAGAGCGTTGGGAATGAAATGGTCTTTATATAATGTGTAGAGGTCTCATACTTTGTCATGTGTGTGGTGGGAGGATGAAATGCTTTCGTATGGGATGACTATAGTATAGTCTATAGTCCTCCTTTCTTTCAGCATTATTGCTGTTTCTACAGGTATTTGATTTCGAACCAACAAAACCTGACATAGTTAGTAGATAATTAAGTCCTTTAAGCATGCTGATAGGGGTTGAAATCCTGACCGTCCGTATAGAAAAGACTTTGTTAGTAGAGACAAAACTCACTTTGGTAATCTCTACACTTCGAAAAGATTAGTCTTCAACTGTCGGCAGAAAGATATAGTAAAGAAAAGTATTTGATTTCAATTTTATTATAATGAGAAATGGAAAAAATATAAATCGATACATTCATGCAAAAAGATACAAATTGTAAGTTTTTATTGTAGAGTCTTAATTTATACTTTACAATATTACAAAATCTTAAACAAATAAATCCTATATTTATATATTTTAAATTTTAAGCTTATACCTCTGTTTTTTCTTTTATAGTCCTATGTTACAGAATTTTTTTTTCCTATCACCTCTCTTATCCAATCTCTGGAATGATTGCCTTTCCAGGAAAAAAAAAAAAAAATTCTCAAGTCTCAAGTGATAAGTTTAAGGGATACTTGCTCGAATAAGATTGTTTGTTGGTAATGGATATTTGTGGCTAGACTAAAATATCTCCTTTTTTATCTTTTATTTTTTATTTTAAAAGTGTTATATTTGCTAATAAGATCGGGAACAATTAGAAGATAATTGAGTTTTTCAAATATATTATTTAGAGATTAAATCTTAATTGTGTGTGAATTTTTTTTATTGAGAGAGACTATATACTCACTTTATAATTATTTATCTGCCTTAAATAAATTAGACTTTGATTTTCAACTGCTAAGGAAATACCCTAAATGTACACTAAAAAAATGTATATCTCTCTTCAGTTATTTATAGTGTAACATGATATTCATTCTTTAACCATTCTTTCACTTTAATAATGACTACTTTTTCAAAAAACAAATAGTTTAGCAAGTTCTTTTTGTTTTCTCATATATTCTTTCCCTTTATTATTAAATTATTAGAATAAAAGGCTAATATCCTAAGTGTCGTTATTTTTTTTTTTTTCTTTCAACTAGTATCTTTTTCTTTAAATGCTGTTTTTTTTTTTCTTTTCTTTCATTTTCCCTCCTCTCATTTTTCGCTCTTCCAAATTCCAATAGTAAGATTTTAAATTTTCTTTTTTTTTTCCTTCTAGATTTTGAGTGTGCAGGGAGGGTCCCATTAGAAGAGCTGCTGAATAGTGCAGAAGATTAGTGGGGAAAAGGGAGGGTGCATGCTAACCAATAGGCCCTCAATTACAAGGGTTGATTCCCCTGAAGAATTATTAATTATTAATTATTAATATAATAATAATAATAATTATATTCCATGTTACTCTGGACCTGCCCACCTCGTGACTTATACCTGTTATTTTTTTCCCAACACACACCGTGCAAGTAAAATCCAGGATGGTTAATGGCTTCACACATACTCTCATGCACCTTTCGATTCTGGACTCATTATGTTGATTCCCCTGTATGTGATCGAAGTGGATCTTGTTACAGACATGAATACATTTTTCACGGTTGGTTCAGAATTGGCTACATTTTTTTGTGGGTTTTTATTGGAAATGAAGACCAAATAAAACTTATAAATATATGTATCATGCTAGGATTCTTAGGGATCTTCTACATAAAAGGTAATGTTATAGACTGATATTTCGATCCAAACATATCACCTTGGAAAGTGGCATAATGGACCATTTGGGAACACTATAAAAAAAAGAATGATTTAGTGAAGAAAAAAATAAGATTATTGATTGTTAAAGATGATGTCGCATTATTGCTAGTCATTTCGGTCATTAATTCGGTCGCTAACTTATTTAACGATCGAATAAGCAAATTTAGCGACTAACTTTGTCGATCATTAAATGGATTTGAGCCATAAGAGTCCTTGTAGGTATAACATTCTCTAGTGTTGCTACCTGAGGAGATTGGATCTGCTCTCTTGAAATCTATAATGTTTCTGCCACTACAAATTCGTGTCCACGAACTCATCTCTAATTAGTTCACATCAGAAACTTCCTAGAAGTAATGATTCATCTCCACTCTATTTTAGAGTGTATATAGGAGTACATATATGAAAAGAGAGATATAAAAATAGAAAGAAAAAAAAAGATTTGATAAATTATGTGTTAGAAAAATAAAAGTGAAATAGAAATGTCATTCCATTCTCACTTGCTGGAGTTTGAACACCAACACACGTAGTTAAGGGACGAGTTAAGCTACCACTACACCACATGACACACGTTGGGTGTGCAACAGGAAAGTGTACCATGTTGTGTAAGTAATATAGTGAAAATAAGGGTTGTCGTGCCCAAGGAAACAGTAATGATTACGGAATTCTTTGGACTCTTATGCAAGTTAGACGTTACAAGTGTGAAGAGAATTTAAGAACGCAATTTAAATAACAAAAAGAAAGGAAGAATATTCCGCTATATATGGAAAACCTAGAGCTTTATAGTTCATTTATGCTTATCCCCTTTACTCCCTAGTTCACTTTAATTACATTACCAAATTTATGGTTAACCACCCTTACTAATTCAATAATTAGTCAACGATCATGCAATAACAACTATTTTTTCTTAATTAATCCTCTAGATGGTCAATCAAAGGAATTGAAATTAGAGAAAGCATAAAAATCTTAAAGGTTGTTAATTCAATAATTAATTAGAAGCGATAATCATAAATTGGTCCATTATGATGATCCTTGACTCGTCTACTATGTAGTTCCGTTAATTAGACGAAAATGGTCATCTACGAGTGATAACTAAAACATGCCTAAGAGTGGTCAATTCCTAATCGTTAGATTAAAATACTAAAGTAGAATCAATTAAACTTAACAAATGTAATTAAATTCAATTAAGAAACACATATTGGATCAACCATAGCCCTAGCTATAGATTTTGCTACTCATGTTTGAAGACAAAAACATAAATAATACCAAAAACTACAAAAGAAATCATAAGTAAGAGAAGAGGAAAAGATAAGGAACCAAATCTAGAGCAGAGATGTCGGATTGTCAATCCTTGCCATCGTTTGGAGTTGATCGCCTTTAAATTTGTTGGACAGCATCAAGGGCGGATAAAATGACTTAGAACAATGCTTGAGAGTGTTTGGAATGAGAAAATGGTAGGTTAAATTTTGATCTCGGTGCTTAAATAGGCATTATGCGAATTTACACCCCGACATAGTCGTGCTAGTGACTTAGCAGGATAAAATAACATGAAACACGTGACACAGCCGGGTCAGGTGAGGCACTTGGCCATGTTACTCACGATGCTTGCTAATTGCTCTTCTTTCCTTTGACATGGCTATGTTTATGAAAGGTTTTGTCTTGAGACTCCTAACACTCTACTTGATGATAAATTCCTTCAACATGGACAATTCTAAAAAGAGAGTGGCGTGCTATGCCAGTTTGTGGCACAACGTGGCCATACCAACTACAAACTCGTAACAATCTGCTCCAAACTTTATGATTTATCTATTGTCCTTCCAAATAACAATACCATATGACAATTTCACTATGTTCTCCAAAGACTACTATAATTATTAGTTGAAGATTAATTAGAAATTTATTAGCATCATGGCCTATTTTAGCCAAATAATTTTAACCAATTTTATTGATTACAATTTTACTTTTCTCTCAACTCAGTTTTCATTCTTTTATTTAAGCCATGTTTTGTAAAATCCAGATCTATCATTGTCATTTAGGTATTTAATTTCAATTGAGAGAGTCACTCTCAAAAAGACCAAACAATATCGAAAGAATTAGGGGCTGTTTGGTTTGCATTTTCATTTCCTGTTTTCATTTTCTGTTTTTTATTTTCTGAAATTTTACAAAACTGTTTTCAGCATTTTCAGTTTTTCCTTTGTAAAATTTCAGAAAATAGAAAACAAACTGAAAACAAAAAATGAAAATACAAACTAAATAGCCCCTTAGTTACTGTTTTTAATTGTGTCTATGAATACTTTAAAAACTAAACATAGTATGTATTTATTGTATCTTATGATGTGCCCATGGTCACATGTACTAAATAAACTTTCAATTATGCTATTTATTATTATTTTTTTTGAGAAGATTTTCAATTATGTCTAAACTTTGAGTCTAAGTTTTTTTTTAAAAAAAAAAAATTAGTTTTAGATAGTATGGGCGGCTTTTGTTGTTTTTTTGTTTTTGGTCAATGGCGGCTTCTGAAATGAATTTTGAGTGCGGATGATTTCGGCCTAGTTCAATCAGATGGATTCGAGATTATATTTAGATTTTTTATTGCTTTTTTTTTTTAAAATATATAATTGGATCTGGACTACCCTCACAATGACAAGATATTTATCAAATTAAACATAATTTACTGTACCAAAATTTACCCAAAAAAATTTACTGTACCAACAAAAAATAAACATAATTTATAAGTTGAAGTTAATTATTTTCACTTACAACCCTTTACTTTATTGCTGAAATCTTGCTTCCACATCTATGAGACAAGGCATGCTGGAAGAAATTTGTTATTTGCTCATGATGCATTGTTTAGGTTTAAAGTCCCACTACTCCATAACTGCAATTGAACAAAAATAGTGAGGAAATGCTGTTTTTATTTTTTTCTTTTCTTTATCGGTGTTGCTTTTATCCGTTAAAAGTTAAAACTTATACTTATAGCATTTAACAGGTTGGTAGTAAAACTTTAAATAACAATTTATCGGTTAAAATCCTTATAAATGCAATTTTATCTAAAAAAAAAGTTAAACTTATAAATCACAGACTCTAATGCAAACACAAAATACAATACAAACATTTTAACACGTATGGTTAATATTCAAAATAAATGAGCCTTACAAAAAAATACCAGTAAACACCAATAATATAAGCACTTTATATTTTCTATTACGCAAGCTTTACATTTTCTCAGATCTCTACAAAGAACAAAATATATATCAAGAGGCTTAATGACAATATAAGCCTCACAAAAAATACAAGAGCCTCACAAAAAAATACCAGAGGCGGCATCATCAATAACATAAGCACTTTATATTTTCTACTACATAAGCTTTACATTTTCCTTAATCACTATCAAAAAAATTATATCAAGAGATATAATCACAATATAAGTCCTATCACTATTAATTTTTTTTAAGAGAAGTCCTAATTAAAATATAGCCTTTAATTATAATTCATTAAGGGACAAGTGAGTGAATACACATATGTCGTGCCTCTATTTATTATTTTATTTAACAAATGATAATTTAAAATACTAATTTTTTTTTTAATTTTTAAAAAATAACAGGTACATACAAAGGTGTCGGTTCGAAGCTATGAAGCACCGACTTTGACACGGACACCGCGATACGATACGACACAACACGAACACCACAGCACGACTAATGTCCAAAATATAGGACACTGGAACACCGCTTATATATAAATATTTAAAAAATTATAAAATATAAAAATTATATGAAACACGATAAAAATACATTATAGATCGATAAACAAGATGTTTATATTTATTTTTGTAAAATAAATTGTCGAATTTTTACAATTCAACTTAATGATAAAATGAGTCTCATAAAAAATATCGTGATACGTTATCATAATGTAAACATTGTGTCTTTCCTACCATTTAAACTTCACATTTTGCCTAACATCTATCATAATGCCTCACAAAAAAAGAAAAATTAAGCTTTATCACAAAAATTCTTTTTGAAGAGAAGTCTTAATTTAAAGTATGTCACAATTTTCTTAACTTTCGTCATTGAAAAATATAGCCTCTACAAAATTAAGAAAAGCATCTTAGAAGTATTGAGCTACACATAGGTGTCGGCTCAGAAGTGTCGAGCCAATACAGGTGTCGACTCAAAGTGTCGAGTCGATAAAAAATATTTTTTATTGGACATCTCTCGAGATGTATCGGAGACGTGTTAGACAAGTGTTGGAGAGTGTCGGTGTCGGATGCGTGTTAGCTAAGTCTGGCCTCTTGGCCTATCATAGGCTCAATTTTCAGGCTAAGTCTAGCCTATTTGAAAGCCTATAAAGCCTGAAAGTCGATTTATAGGCTTACTTTGTCTCAAGGCCTCTAAAAAGGCCAATAATTATATCTTAAATATGCCAACAAGCCACTAAATAGATTAATAGGCCTTTTTAACAAGCCTCTAAATCTTAATTTATAAATATATTATAAAATTTATTGTATTTATATTTGTAAAATTATATATATATATATATACCTTATTTTAAAAAAACATAATATTTTATTTATATTTATAAAATTTATAATATGTATACATATATATTAAAATTTAATAAGTCAGCCTATTATGCTTCATAGTTTTTTTTTAGGTCTGCACCTAGTCCTTTTACTTAAATAAGCTTTTAAAAAAGCTCAAACCTGACTTTTTTATTAAACAGGCTAGGCTTTAAATAGGCTAGATCATAAGCCCCTGTTAGGCCGATTAACCTTTTTTCACCCTTAGTTAGAGAGTGAAGCTTTGACAGCTCCTTGATTTAAACTCCGTAGACACACTTTTGCCTAAAATAAAAACTTAAAAGAAAGTATTAGAAGTCTCACGTCGACTAGATATACAACTATCAAAAAGTATATACATATGTCAACTATGGGTATATATACTTTTATTATAATTAAAAAGTTTTTAAAAAAAGAAAATAAAAATTTCTGACTTCAATCTAAATTTAAGCTAAATTTGACATCATTATCAATAAAAAATACCTTTTACACTATTCTAACTTATAATCAAAGGTGCTCTATATTTGTTTCACCGAAAAAGAAAATTGTTATCGACAGCAACAAATATAATGTATGAGGTATTGAAAAAAAGATGAAAAGTTGGACTTGTAGTTGACTTAATCAATTACATATGGATATATATTTGATTGATATCTCTTTATCAGCATTATTGCTTGACTTTTTGGGTTTCATACATGGAATCTCATAACTACTACTATTAGTGATTAATCAATCTCCAGTCATCATCATCTTACAAACAGAACATAGGCAACTTCTATTATGGGAAATGCATTGACTACCATAAATTAAATCTGATATAGTTAAATCTAACTCAATCTTAAAAATTAATTTATATAAAAAAGTAAATCATATAATAATTTTGATATTTGTCTTTTAATTAATCGATGTAAGACTTTTACTGTTAATATTTAAATTCAATCCACTCAAAATTTTACGTTTAGAATGTGAGACTTTCTTATCATCGTTAGCGAGGAACATGATGATTGATGGCACATAAACGATGTTTTAGGTGAATTATTCCCGTTCTTGTCTTGTGCAATTGGGACACCTTATTGGTTTGCTTCGTGGCTGAAATCCATTCAAACAGGATAATAATTGAGTACAGTTAGCAGCAGCGCATGTGTGAACCAATAAGTTCTCCACTAATATTCTAACATGGCGGAACTGTAGTTCGGTAGTCATATATATTAATTCCTCACTTTTTAATTTCTTTCATATGGGTGGAATATATATATATTGACTTTAAGTCTTTAATAATTAATTTGTACTATGACTATCATGGATGGTAACTTGTTAAGTTATTGATTAGTTCTTATCTATGGTTACGTTTTAACTGTGGTTACAATTTTGTCATGGACATTATAAGAAAATTTAATATTAATTATAAAATATAATTATAGATTTCTATTCCTAATTCATAGTTAATTTATATTCAAATAGTTATTAAATTTTTTTTTAATACTAATTAGCTATCAAATTATATTTTATTAATTAGTTACGAAATATAGCTACCAAAGAATATCATAGCTAATTTGTATTTAAATAGTTACTAATTAGCTACCAAATAAAATTTCTTAGCTAATTTTCTTGGTCACTAATTAGCTACTAAATTAGCTATTAATTAATTACAAAATATAGCTACCAAATTTTTTCATAGTTAATTTGTATTTAAATAACTATTAATTAGCTAAAAAAAATTCTAGCTAATTTTCTTAGCTACGAACTAACTACTAAATTAGCTACTAATTAGATATGAAGTCAATAATGAATCAAAGTCTCATATTGGATAATTAAGAGCAAGTTAGAAGTTTTATAAGTGGATGGGTACAATATGCACATGTTGTCTTAAGAAATTGGGTTGTATTAAGGTATTAGTTGTATTGTCGTGTCTAGTGGTATCGGAGCTCGGATGATTTGGTACGATTTAGATAGTGATTAGCTATGAATTGGCTACGGCTACTGAATTGTTATAAATTAACTATAAATTTTTGTCTAGCTAATATATAAAAATTTTGCAATGGGATATAATCACGTTATATTAAATATTGTTAAATATAGTTATTACGGATCACAATTATAGCTAGGTATAATTTTGATGAATTTCAAAACCTTTTAAATTTTAATGTAATGTTGCATTTTGAACTCAAATTTAGAATTTTATTCTTATCCTTTGAGAATTCGGTTAAGGATCAGATCCATATATAATTAGATCATGGGACATAATTTCATTGCAAGAATGTGAACTTAACAAAAATAATGAAATCAATTAGTTAAAATTAATATAAAGTAGTTAATTCATGAGGTGACGAATACTTAGCTTGTTGAGTTTCTAACCTTTATTAGAATTTTTTTTAATTGGAAAGCAGTATAATCGGAGACCGAACTTCATACATATACACATATGTTTCTATACGTTCACTAACTGAGCTACTTGACTGGGACTTTTATTAGCTTGTTTGGTTTATATTTTGATTTAATGTTTTTATTTTTTTCATTTTTTCTTATTTTTTAGAATTTGTTTATGAAAATTGAAAATGATCAGAAACACATTTTTATTATTTCTATTCATTTTCATTTTTTCCTTTACAATTTTCATAAGATAGAAAATAAAAAATAAAAATTCAAATCAAACATTAATTTTCTCTTTTAGAGAATAAAAGATTGTTTTTAAAAATAAAACAAAAAATGAGCACTGAGAGGTGTTTAAATTAAAAATTTAGAAAATAATGATGTATTTTTTGAGACCCATCCCAAAAACTCTTCAACCACTTACCATTGCTTATTATTTCCGCATATGTCGAAGTGTTTGATTCTGTCTGAGAAATTTTGGGACTGACCCACTAAATATCCTTAAATAGCAAAAAAATATGCTTGTAAATATGTCCTCAAATATTTTATAAAATAATAGATGTTAATGGGTTCTTATATATGTCTTTAAAAAAAACACACAAATTAAAAAATATATATATATACTAACATAAAAAAATATATTAATTTTTAAAAAATAAATTGATGTCTTTTTATTATTATTCCTATTAAAATTCAATTATCTCTTCTCATCATTTAAAATTCAACTCAATCACCACTTATTCTTTTTTTTTTCATAGAAACTTTTTAAAAAAACACTGAATTTTTTTAAGGGTTTACAATTACGAACAAAATAGCGATAGTAATAAATTAACTTTTGATAGAGAAATTATAGCGCTCAAAAAGTGTGTATATATATCTGATTATTTTATTTTGTGTAAAATTGCACGGTTTAAAGATATCTAAAGTGAAAAAATAATAAAACATTATTATAATATAGTATAAAGGTAATTTAATTCTTGTCTTTCCTAATAAAAGTTACCATTATTAAATTCTTAACCTATGCAAAATTGCACAAATAAATAAATTCTCACACACATATATATATATATATATATATATATATATTATTTAGGCATCGAAAACATTTTTAATGAGTTATAATTTTTATAGTTAAAAATACTTTAGTTTTTTGAGCTCTGCCTCATGTGTGGTTTAGAGTTTATTTGTTTGTGTTTATTTTGCAAAATAAATATTTATTTTAATAAAAAATGTATTCTTATAAGTAGGGATTGAAACAGGCTAGATCAGATTTTGGCTAAACAGGCCAAACCTTTTTTATAATTGATGGAGCTAAGTCTAGCCTATTGGCCTATTATAGGCTCATTTTTCAGGCTAAACCTAGCCTGTTTAAAATCCTAGAAAGCCTAAAAGTCTATTCATAGACCTACTTTATCCTAAGGTCTTTAAAAAGGGCAACAATTTATTTTAAATATATCAATAAGCCACTAAATAGGCTAATATGCCTTCTTAACAAGCTTCTAAATAAGCCTAATTTATAAACATATTATAAAATTTATTATATTTATATTTATAAAATTTATTATATATATGTATTTATTTATTTATTTTTTGAAAAGACATAATATTTTATTTATATTTATAAAATTTAATAGGCGGCCTATTAGGCTTAATAGGTTTTTTTAATAACTTGTACCTAGCCTTTTTATTTAAATAAGTTTTTTAAAATACCTAAACCTAGCATTTTATTAAACAGGGTGACCAGGCTTGACTTTAAATAGGCCAAGTCATAGACCCTCCGTTAAATTGGCTGGCCTTTTTCCACCCCTACTTATAAATTTTTAGTATGTTTATTTGTACTTCTCAAAATAAAATAATCAAGATTTTTTACTTTTATTTGTTTTTCAAAATAATCAATGTAATGAAAGAGAGGAGATAAAAAAATAATTATTCTTACTTCAAACAAACATAAATAACTTCTGATTTTTTCCATAATTAATTAAAAAAATCATTTCTCTAACCGCCTTCAAAATTAAATATTTTTATATTTAAACAAATTAGTATCAAAATTTTTAAAGTGTGCATTTTGGTTGCATGTACTTTTTGGATTGTGCACTTACACATTTAATAATTTTTTATCCGAATTAACAACAATTTTAACTGTTGATAAATATAACTTTATACTTAAGTGCATGTATACTTCAAAAAATATATAATATTAAAATACATATTTTAAAAATTTTAATACTAAAATATACCTCATAAGGTAAAGTTTAAAAGAGTTCTAACCTTTTTTCTTTCGTTAATAGAATTCAATTCTAAATGGAATAAAATTGAATTAATTAAGTTATATATATAAACAAATTATTATAGGTAAGAATAATTCTAAATCCTTTTAATTTATGTTTTTAAAAGTTTTTTTAATTACTCATTAAAAAATGTTTTTAATGTTTTTTATATTTTTAAGATTAAAAATATATTTAATTTTATACTTTATATAATATTAAGAAAATAATTAGGAGGATTATTAGGATGATATATCATCGTTTTACTGCTAATTATTGGGTACCAATTAAACGCCTCAAGCATATTCATTTTCCTGTAAGAATGGACTGAAATGATGAGGAAAAGGGAATTAGCTGAAGAATATATATAATCATCACAATCTAAATTTTTAGATACCATTAATCATTTCCTGGACAGGAAATATAAATACAAACTAAATATGGTAACCTACATAATACGGTTTCGAGAAAAAAAAAATAGCGATAGGATCTGATTAAAGAGAACATTAATTGATTTGATATGAGCTAAGAAAGTCATTAGAAATGTGAAAATTAAAGAAATAATGAGTAACGTGACAATTACACAACTACGTACTACACATGGCGCACTCACGAAATTAACCATTGTTTCTATTATATAAGCATAAAGCATAATACCATGGAGTACATAACTTTGATTACAGCTATTGGGCATTATCCATTACTTCTCCGTTACTTAATACTATATGATTTAAGGTTGCTATTATTAAAAAATTGATTATAAGTTTACATTTTATTTTTTAAAAATATAATAAGTTACATTTTTTTAATAATATTTTATCACATTTGAATTCCTAAAAAAATGTCCTTAAAATAATTGTTAGTATTTTCCTTTATTTACTTTTATCAAGCATGGTGTCACTCTAATTTAGGGAAAGTTTTCAAACTTATAAAGCATTTGTTGAAGTATATACATTTACCTCAGCTTGCTCACTCAGAGAGAATAATAAGTGGGGGTTGATCGACTAACTTACACATAAAATTATGTTATGCTCCACCTTACAAATTCTTGTGAGTGATCATATGTTGGATTCAATCAGATTTAGGAAACATTCTTATTCGACGGGACGGATTCAGGAATAACTTGAGGGGGACGAAAAATTAAAAATCTAACGTATAAATTAGTTAATATAAAACAAAAAAAAGCGAAAAAAATATATTTTTGATAGTGTCAAATAAATAATTACATACAAAATCTAAATGTTATACTTAATAAAATTAAACTCTTACTAACCAACAAGTATTTGTGTAAATATAAAAGTCATGATTAAAAATTAATAAAAACCAATAAAAAAAACAAAAAACAAAATATTAAACATAGAAAGAATTTATTATTGTCAGTATAGAGAGCTTTTTAATAATAATTTTTAATATTATTTAATAATAAATTATAATAGAATCTAAATATCATCTTCTCAAAATTAAACTTTCTAACTTTATTTAATAAATATATAATATCATACTATATATGTATTTTTTTAATTAAAAAAATATTATATATGTTTTTTTTCAAAATATTATGTATCAAAATAATGCAAATTTATTCTTTTGATGTAACATTAAATAACAATATAAACATAAGAAAAAGCGAAAATTACATAAGAAAACAAAAAAATATTGTAAAGGAAATGGCATAGAAAGTGAAACAATGGAAAAAATTTAATAAAAGAAGTATAATTGCCTAATGAAGTTTCGAACTCAAGTTCCTACAATGGTAAGACACCGAAGTGCCATTGAGCTACACATTGTTTATTTGAAAATGTTTGCACCTTTTATATACAAGTTGTATAATATTTTAGAGGAGGGGGCCGGGGCGAGGGTGGGGGGGGGGGGGGGGGGTGGGGGCAAGGCCCCTCCTTGCCCCCTTGCATCCGTCACTGTTATTCGATACAATCAATTGAGTTCGATTTGAACTGAAGGAGAGGGATTCGATCCCCGATTGATAGAATTATGAGTAATTTTAGGAATAGTGTAGTGTGGGGTGTGTTTTGGCTGGTCGAAAAAAAAATTGAGTTCGATTTGAATTGGATGAGAAATTTTTAATTCTTAGATCAGATCCAATTGAACAAATTCAGGTTGGATTTGGTGGGGTGATCGCATTAGACACTACTAGAAAAATTCGTTTTAGCAACCGCATAAATCCGTCGCCGAAAGCTAGAGAATGGACGCTAAATACATCGGCGACCGATTTGGCAATCGATTTTAATCGGTGAACAGAAAGCTTGTCACTAACCATGCGGCAACAGATTTTAATTTCAGTTGCTATCTGGTGGTTGAAAGTTTCCGTTGCCGAGAAGGAAACACTCTGTCACTAGATGTATTGCTGAAATGGTCCATTAGTACACTCGGTGATCAACTTTTTGGTCGCCATAAATCAACAATCCGTCACCAGCTAAGTTCATTCTGTCGCTATGTTACCTTTTTTTGTTATTTTTGTCTCAATTTCGGTTGCTAGCAGTGGCTAATTCAGTTGCCAAAGTGTAAAAAATTAAAAAAAAAAACTATTTTTTCACTCCTTAAAGAGTTTATAGAACACCTCAAGAGAATAAAATTGTTCCCAAACAATATATATTTAATATTTAATGCTAATAATCCAGAAGATATGGAATTAACACCAAAGTTGTACATAAATCTATAAGTATAAAATATAAAACAAAATATAAATGTCAACTAAAAATATAAAATTGTACCTAAATCCATAAGAAGATAATATAGTCTAATTATAGCTAAAGTAAGCATCATCATGATTTGGAACAGGTGGGGGATGAGGATATCCTTGACTAGCTGGGTCGAGCGGTGCATGTAGGTTTGATGGATGTTGATGTTTTAGCGTAAACTAAAGTCAACTCGTTTTAATATAAGGGTTAAGGTTATCAATCCACAAGGAGCAACGTATTTTGGCTTTTCTATAATTAATCAATGAGTAAAATTTTGAAAAGGGGCTTTTTGTAATCACTATAAAAATCAAAAGAAATTAAATTGACAATTGGATATAAGGGTTGATAAAACAGTTAAGAGAGGTTTGGGATTGAACTTAATTGATCTCCCTCTCTTACTCTTTCCGAAGTCAGAGATAAATATTGATTAACTTAAGATTTGATGAACACATTGAAATCAATTAAAATGATGTCTCGCTTTTAAGATTCTAAGAATAATTAGTTATACATCTAATTTCTAACATGTATAAGTAATTTCCCAGGTCTAAGAACAAGTGTTAAAGAAAAGACAATCAAGACACTACTAACTATTTCTAGCTTAGTAATGTATTGAGGTTTTTATTCAGATCCGAGACTTAAATTGACTTTTTCAAACTTGACCTAAAATCTATGAACGAAAAATAGGTGATCAAATTATTTCAACCATTAAATATTAAAATAAAAATCCAAATCAATAAGAGAAATCAATAATTATATAACAGTGAAAAGAGAAGAAAGTTTGGTGACTTACATTCAATATCAAACATAAAACGTTTAACTACTCAGGGTAATCGTAAGAATCAACACAAGAAGAATGAGATTTGATCATAGAAATTGAGCTCCCGCTCTTTCTTCACGTTCTCCACTCTTTCTCTCTCTAAAGCTCTCTAAAAATCTCTCTCAAACTACTTAAATACTGACCTAACCATCAGAATACGTAAATTTATGAAATACGGGAAATGGCCTCCTAGTTACAACGTCATTCAACTTGCTACAACGAGGAGCTCATCTTTGTCCTCTCCTAGGTACAACGAGATTTACTTGGCTTTAGCCATATGCCACTTCCTTGATCTTCTAGTTCAAGTCTCAGTTGATTTCTGTTTCCTAAGTGTCGATCAAATCACCTAAAAGTCCACAAAATAAGGATCAAATTCAGCTAATCAACCAACTCTCTCTCAAATTCAGATAAGTGCTGAATTTACAAAAAATATATAAGGAAATTTAATCAAAAGATAACTATAGTATTATCAAAATATGTTTTTATTTTTCATATAATAGTTTAATAATTATCAATTATTAGTGAAAGTGGAAGATGTGAAGGGGCACCAAATTGTGTAGTGACGACAAGGGCACGTTCCACGTTAGCGGTAGCCATCCTAGCAACTTCAATAGCAACTCTCAAAGCAAAGGTTTCAGCATAAGATGTTGCGCCACTATCCGCCGTCCTATTTGTCTTTGCTCGATCACTCTTCTTCCGCCACGCAGAGATAGCCCATTTAGCCTCTAGTTGCTCTAGAATATGATCCACAATCCAATCTATCCTTATAAGACCCGTCCTTACCTCATTCACCATCCTCTTTAACAATTTTTGACCCTTATGTTTAAAAATCTTCATAATTTGGTAGTCATGTTTAGGATTTCATGTATAAGTCTCCTACAAATCAAATAAAACATTAAGCCAAACATTAATATGCATATATCCAATACAAGTTAGAAACAAATACCATATAAACATCTTATTAATATAACTTAAATGCCTCCAACCACTCATTCATGTTCTCCTTTGACACCTTGTAACATCCTAATTATATATATATTTATATAAATAAATAAATAAATTGGAAGTGGCGCTAAGCCACTGTAATTTGTTTAAAAAAAATGAAATGGGTAATACTACACTAGGCCACTATATGGCCTTTGCCTAATGATAATATATAAATACATGTATCTAGTAATCACGAAGGAACATCAGCATATGACTCCACTACACATTCATTATTTAGAAAATAATAAATAATGATGGAAACATTTGGTAGTGAAAGTTGAAAGTATGGAATTACACCTCATAAAGTTCCATTATTCACAACATCATCATATCATGTTACGGTGAGATGCAATCATGGAATAGCATTGCATTAATAAAATATATGAGTTTATTCTACTAAGTTGCCTATATAAATCCTAGTTCTTGGAAGTAGTCAAGGAAAACTTATTTCAGTCATATACTTATTCTCTCCCTCAGTTTCGTTATTTTGCGTGCGTACGAGTTACAACATGTGAATAAAATTATTTGAGTGCTATTATTAATATCAAGCAAGGAGCTTTTGAGGCACCGGTTTTCTAAAATTATTTCTAGAAGAAATCAAGCAAATACCCGAGATAAGGGGGGGATGTTAGTTTATATGCAAAGAGACTAGTAGCTATATTAGAGGTGTTATATTTGAGAGAAGTCTTAATCTCTCGTTATTATTATATTATATAAATATTATTTATATAATATTTATGTGATATTATTACTATTACGATTACTCTTTGTATACGTTTATGATTTATTCAAGAAATTATTTAATTGATGATATTTGTTATATTGGGTACTAATAAGCATTGTATGTTATTTCGCTGTGATTGGTGAAATTACGGATTATCCTTATTGGCACTAAATTCACCATGATTGGTGGTAGAATGCACCGCTGGGGTGTTGCATACAGTTAGCCGATATAAGATGTGATATGACATTGTATGGTACCTAGGATGAGTGTTGCATACATATGGCCAAAGAAGATGTGATATGGCACTATATGGTACCTTGGATTGCGGGCACGTACTCCTAATCATGTGTGTGTAATTTATTGAGACTATTCATATATTTGATTTCTGGACAACGGAAGATTAATAAATATTCATTTTAAATGAATGATTTATTAATTAATATTATTTGTGTGTGGTTGATTAATAATAATTATGTATTTGATTTCATTGAAAATTATTATTCGTGAAAGGTTGATAAATATTTATTTGGATGATTAGTTATTTATTAACTAATAATATTGTGTGTCTTTAATATAGTTATTATCTCCGTTTAAATTGTGTGTACATTACTTACCCCTCTGTGTTTTTGTGACTGCATGAATTATAATATATTATTAGATCAAGACGATCACGTCGTGGTCAATGAAGAGCTAGTCGAGCAGGAACAGTAGATCAATTATACCTACTTGGTTGTTATTCTTATCAACCAATTGGATTTAGGAGTTGCTGCGTGAAGGGAATAATTGAATACACTCACGTGTTCAATATACTATTTTATTTTGTATTAAATAAGTCTAAGCTGAGACGTTGACATCCTAGACAAATGAGTATATTATAACTATTTGATATTTTTGAACTCAGTATGTATTAACTAAGTATTGGGTAGTAATTATTGATAATTATATTCATAGTGAATAAATTATATCTTTTTATAATAAATACGATTTTGGTAGTTGGGTGTCACACACCTCACTTCAGCAAGAATATGGGCCCTAAAAGTTGCTCCCGATGATGTCACCTATGCAGTCTGTGACACCGTGAGTAACATCAAAACTAATATTTATGCAACAAAACAAAAACTTCAGAACAAATAAAAGGTGCCAAAAAATGTAACTAATAATTAATGAATATAAAAGTGTGTAAACACTTATTAATTACGCACATCTCCTAGTGCAAGTACATGTCTCGTGTGTGCAAGAACATGTCTCGTGTTGAGCACTGTCTGTGGTGACCATTGTGGTGGAATCGGAGATGGAAGAGTACTACTAAATGGAGATGATCCCCTACCTCGTGCCCTCCTAGCTTGTGAAACACTATCACCTCGTATTACCCTATCTTATCCAGAACCTACTACTCGTGATTGGTCAATCATCTATGTTATTGAATAAACAAATAGAAAAAAGTTAGAATACATAATATATGTGAGTTAACAAAGGCATACATATTTAAATTAACACAAGCTCAATTTTAATCAAAATTAGTTGGCAAACATATGCATAACCCTTGAGATATAGACATTCCCAAACAAATGCATAATTATTAACAATACACAACCAACACCTTAGTACTCAGCATTTCATCGGTGTCTCACATATCCACTAACATACAACAAACAAAAGTCAAAGATGCAAAATCACTTATACTATATTTTACATATATAGGAGATTACACATATACCTCAAAGATACTAACCGTAAGTTTCTAGCTCCAAGCTCCAATAAATACAAAGTGCAATCTAGACCAAATCAAATTAAGAGCTCAATATCAATAAAATTTACAAATAAATAAATTAGCAATCATTAACAAATTAGCTATCTTGGATTAGTTCATTACAAGAAACTCTAACACTAACACTAATTGGAATTAGAAGAAAATAAAAAAGCCGTAATTTGAATCAAGATAAATGCACTGAGATTTCTTTAGTTTGGAATAAATGATAAAGTCTAATTATTTTCTCACTTCACCATGATTTTTAGTCACCTGCAAAATTGGATAGCTCTTAATAATTAGCTCTCATACAAGGTTTTCAGCAAGCATGAAATAAAATTATTGTTTGTCATTTTAAATGCTCTGTATTCTTTAATTGCCTTTTAGAGACTTCAATTTAAGTTTTCCTCATTTTTTGTTTGCTTAATGAGAGTGTGACGAATGGAAGATGAGAACATAATGCAAATAAAAAACATACTTAACATAAAAATAAAATAAAATAAATGCAATAATAAACAAAATTTACTAGGATATTAAGATTTCAACCCTAAGTACCTCTAATTTACCTAAATCAACCTCTGCCAATTCTCTTAAAACTTGAAAAGAAAAAACTGAAGGAGACTAAAGAAAAATGCGAGAAAGAGACCGAAAAAATTACTAACCGTTAGATAACGAAGGAAATTGCGAAAGAGACCGAAAAAATAGCTCAAAATGGACTATTTGAGGGAGGAGGAGGCACGACAGCGTCGATTTGGGGAGAAGGAGGCACGACGGCGTCGATTTGGGGGATGGAGGAGGAGGCGCAACTTTGTTGATTTGGGGGAGGAAGAGGCATGGCGGTGTTTGTTTCTGCATCTTAGGGTTTTTCGAATTTGGGCGCAAAGAATGTGTGCAATTTGACGAGGAAGAAAACTAAAGTTGTCTTCTACGACCGAATATAAGAAATCGGCGACCAAAATTTTAGGTCGTTGTTTTAAAAATTATTAATTTTTTTTAAAAAAAAAGACAACCAGCGACAGATTTCGCGACGAAATGGTGACTGATTCTTTAGCAACTAACATTTTCGGTTGCTGAATCCTTCGCCGCATTTCATAAATTCTAAATTTTTGAAATTTGTCATTGTGGGGTTGCCATATCTGTTCCCGATGGCGACTAGATGCTTTTGTTCACTAATTTCAGTCACCGTTTAGACTTTTTCTTGTAGTGAGATGTAATTATTTTCTTTAAAATTTTTATATATAAACTTTTGCTAAAAATTAAAACATAAATACAAAAAATATAAAAATGGAAGAAATGTCAAAATATACACATTTTTATAATTTTAATAGAAAAAGATAATAAAATAAAAATATTTTACATAAGTGAAATTTAATTTAAAAAATAATAGAAAAAAGTATTAAAAAAGAATATGGTCGGATCGGATTGATCAGATATGAAAATGTATAATCTGATCCGATTAGACCTGCTTTAGTATTTTTAAATTCAATCTAACTCGTTAATCCAATCAAATTTAATTTTGTTTAACCGGATTGGATTGATCGGGTTCAACAAATTGGTCTGATATCACAACTTAAAACTTTTTCCTCACTCTGTTGATCTCTCTTCGTTGAAATGAAAAATAAGATAGTGTTTAACGTACCATTAGTGTTTATTGATACATTAATCTTACATTCAATCCAAATAAAAGTTATTTTAGCATAAAAAGAGTGTAAGATGTACAAACAAACAATAATACACATTTTTTTTTAATTTAAAAAAATATTGAAGCTAAAGAAAAAAGTTATTGGCTACAGGTCTGTAATTATAAACCATGTCAAAGAATGTCCAGGCTCAGCCATTTTTATTTTTTAGGCCAATTTATTGTGGATTTTTTTTTTTTCCGTTGCAAATCAAAAAGTTTCTGTAAATGGAACTCTGTTTGCATTTTTTCTTTACTATGAAAATATATCAAAGCTAATTAACGCCACATATAGTGCTTCCCTAATTGATCACTATCATTAGCATTTGTTTTGGTGATAGCTATGGCAGCGTTATGCTTGTCTTTTAATTTACTGTTTCCTTTCAATTCTTGAATTCATGAGTTCGGAAATTAATTACATATTGTTTCTTTTTTTTTATTTTGAGATTTATTATCTGTAACTTGTGCTTGATCTAATTATATATATACAAGGTTAATTATATTGGCCTCTCTGGATGTTTTACACGTGAACTCTCTTTTATTTAAAAAATTACACATATATCTTCCTAGCTTGCACCTCTATTGTTTTTTATTCTTTTGTTGTTTTTAACGTAGCGTTTAGTAACAGTACAGAATAGAACAAAATAGAATGAAATGAGACAGAACTGAATTATATACTATATTTAGTAACCATAAAACAAAACAAGATTATATGTATTATTTTATACCTACTGTATTAATACTAACTTAGAAAAAGATAGTAGTGTATTAACCCAATTATATAGTCCTCTCTACCTGAAGCTTGTGGTTAAATTAACCTTTTAGTACTCATGTTTATACCTTATTTTTGTTTTAATCTCTAAAAAAAGAGTTTTTTTTAGCCCTTATGCTATTTTTTTTTATTATTTTTTATTGGTTTTTGTCGTTAAATCCTACCGTTTCAACGCCATGAAAATGGCTGTAGTGGTTGCGGTGGTAAAACTGCAAGATTTAACAGCAAAGACTAACAAAAAAATAACGACAAAAACCAAAATAAAAACGAAGAACATAAGTAAACTAAAATGAACGGCTTTTTTTTAATAAAAACTAAAACAAAAATAAAGTGCAATACAAGTACATGAACAAAAAAGTTAACTTAACCTGTATATATTTATTTATTTTTCATTTCATTTCACGTTTTTATCAATTAATACAATTCAAGACTACTACTTTCTTACATTCATTTTTGGAATAATTACACCAACCTTTTCGGAGGTTTGTACTTATTACACTTACTTACTCTGGTTTTTAAAATTATACTTATTCCCTGAGATTTGAAATTTCATTACACTTACCCCTTGAGACATTACACTTAGTCCCTTGAGGTTTGAAATTTATTATACTTATCCCTTCTATAAGGGGTAAGTGTAATTTTAAAAACTAGATGAGTAAGTGTAATAAGCGCAAACTTTAGGGAGTTGGTGTAATTATCACTTTATTTTTTTATTTATTTCTTGAAATTTTTATAAATAAAAATACTCATTGAAACAATTAAAATGTATTTTTAGTAATTTATATACAAATTTTAGAAAATAAAAATAATAACAATTTTATTTTGTTATTATTCAGAAAAGCAGGAAATTGAATTGCAAAGTATACAAATTAACTCTATTTGTCTGGGAAATGCTAATCACGAATTATTAGCCACAAACCGTGATACGAATAATTAAAAGCCCATTGGATGAAATAAAAAAGTTCTCACTTTAAGCTTTCTTTGTTTTTAAACAAGTCGAATATTCATAGGAGGTTGGGATTAGCACCACTCAGATTGGGTTGAGCACCATCCCAGCTTAAAGGAAAAGACATCATTGACCCTTAAATTCTGGATGAATGAGTTCGGAATCTGTAAAAATAAGTTTCCTCCATCAAATTCATCTTCCCACACCATCCATCAAAGCACCATCAGTTCTGGATGAAAGCGTCCGTAAATTGTTAAAAAATGTTCTGAAACTTGAGTCCTTTTCGGATGAGTGAGTCCGGAAAATTTCAAATTAGGTCTCCCCCCACCCTCTGAAATTTCGCGACAACCAGTAACTAATCACCATTTCCTATTTCCGGCCATTTGGAGCAGTTGATCACCATCACTCTGATCTCCTTCTCAATCTAGTCACTCTCTGTCTCTCACTCTCTCGGTACGTTCTTCCTCCAGCTCCATTTATGTGCTCCATTTCTGGTCACTCTGTCTCTATTCCTTTCTGTTTGTTTCTGCTCCTTTCTGCGTATTAGTCATCTAGATGACGATGACGATGAACTAATTACGGACGCAGGAGTCCGGTAATGAGTTGCGGACGTAGGCGTCCGTTATAGACTTACGGACGTAGGCGTCCGTTATAGACTTACGGACGTAGGAGTCCGAAAAAGGTTACGGACGAGTAGATCCGGAATGTATGAAAAACGTTTCCAGCAGACCAACATATGTGCTTTCTGATATTCAAATCTTTTTTGTCTATACAAACTTATATTGGTTGTGGTCACTATGATCAAAAACTACTTATCAATTTAATATGTTGAAATCGATAATTCATTTATGAATTTTAAGCTTATCCATGTTCCTGTAGTTTTTTCCAGTATATCAATTTGGCCAAATCAAATAGAGAGATAAGGCAAAAATGAATAAAAAATAACAAAAATTAAAAACTCAAAAACCATTAAAGAAATGTCATTAATGTATGTGAATTAAAAGTGAACTTGCTTCTATGAAGGAACAACACGGAAGAGTTTGTTTATCCCAAATTGAAAATGATAAATCTGATGCCCGAATTATATACAGACCTTGATTTAGTTAAAAACAGACATCAAACAGTTTAAGCACATTAAGACAGATAAGATTTTCAGAAATTGCTAAACCATATAAATAAAAAGATCAGCATAACAAGCTTGCAGTCATAATATTAAACCAAAGCAGAGTGTAATAACTGAACTTTAATCACATTACATATCATATTACTGTTATAACGAATATTAAATGAATAAAAAGCAGCAGTGTAGACACACTTTCAAAATGAAATAACTCTTAGCATAGAACACTATGGATGGAACACTTTCAAAATGAATGCATAGTGTCTACCATGCATGTATAGGTTGCATTACTCAAATGTTGTAGGTATAAGCACTAACATAACAGTTACAAATAGTGGAAAAAGACAGATAAAGAGTTTAAAATACAAAAAGTTCATAAGAAATGAAGGACTCATAAAGAACCAAAATACACAGTTGGTAGTGGAGCCACCAAAGACTTGTTTATTTTGTTAATCAATGCTCGCATGTCCTGCTCACATAGAAGAAAACAAAAAAGAGACTTATTTTTTGTGCTCCAAAATGAATCAGTTCAAACACCATCATGGATATTAATGTTGTGATGCAATGACATATTATTCATTACTTAAAATGAATCATTGTAGCAACATAAAATTACACTTATTAAGATTTTTGTCTTTAAAAAATTCAATTAGTTTTAAATAAAAAAAAATATAAAGAAAAATGAATAACTTTCATCATAGGATAGTAACTTACAAGAGCTTTAAAAGTTGGCTTGTGAGCAGCTATTTCTTGGAGTTTTGGGCACATATTACTTGGAGTTCCCACAACCTAAGTGTAGTAAAAGAACAAATTGTAAGAGAAGTAAAACACAATTGAATTTTGGATCTCTATTTTCAATCAAGTTTAAATTAGTATTGTAAAGCACAAATAAATTTATTGTTAAAAATTGTTTCCTAATTCTAAATTTTTCCGGAGTTTCGTTTACTCCACTAGGATCTAGAAGAAAGAGAAATTCGACTATTTATATATTGGTCATCTTTTAATCCTTAACTTTGTATTACTTTACTTTAATTCTTATTTGTTAAAAAAAAAAAACTATTCACATTATTCTTCAATAATAGTCGTAAAAAGACTAGTACAAAAGATTAATAATAATAATGTTAGTAAATATGTTTACCAATCCTTGTTTATATTATTTATAAATTTAAATTTATAATGGTTGTAGTTTATTTATTCTAATGTATTTATACACGGATTATTGTGCTTTGTATTACAGTTATGGCCCACACTGGAGGAGCAGTTGAGGATGATGGTTCCGCTCACCCACCTGAAGTCCGTATTCGACCAACTATGTCGAACCGTCGACGACGTGCGGGACAGGATGCACCTGAGGATCCCGTTGCACCAGCACCTGAGGTTGCTGCTGCAGGAGAGGCTGGTTCATCATATGCAGCACCGCGTGACCATGCTGATGTCTTTCCTGTCCAGAGGATACGTCATTGCTTACCAAATTCAAGGACCATGTTGCTACAGATGTATGGGTTGGCAAGGTAATCCTATGCTATAATTATAGTTTTTAAATTGGTTTTCAAATAATTTGTTACTACTTATTATCTAAGCATTATTTTAATTCTAATATCCATTTATGTGATGTTAATAACAATTATAACTAAAATAATTATCCATTTTAGTTTTTTATATAATAAATTTGAAATGATTTGACCTTTAAATTGAGAAGAATACATTACAACTTATTCCTACAAAATATAAACTATTAATAGATAAGAACACATTCCAACCAATTCCAAAAAATATAAACTATTAATAGATAAGAACACATTGTATAAATTCCTATCAAATTCACACTAGTAACTAATCCCAACATAAAAATATTAAAAAAATCAAATACGCACAAAATCACAAATATCCTTGATCATAAGACATTTAATTATGACTAGAAACAAATCCTAAAAAATACATAAGTAGAGACTAACTTGAGTATGTGGAAAAAAATAGTATTCATAGAGTATGAGGTTGAAGAATGATGTTTCTTCAAATAAAAGGATCCCTTATGTATAGAAAGGGATATCCAACTTATAAAGGATTGATTTTCAAAACAAATCTTTTTTAAATTCGTTTTTTTTAAAGTATTCCGGATAGAAGGATCCCTTATTTATAGAAACTGATATCCAACTTATAAGGGATTGATTTTCAAAATAAATCTTTTTTAAATTCGTTTTTTTTAAAAGTATTCCGGATAAAAGGATGTCTTATTTATAGAAACTGATAGCGATTGATTTTAAAAACAAATCTTTTTTAAATTCATTTTTTTTTTAAGTTTTCCAGATAGAATGACCCCTTATTTATAGAAACCGATAGGGATTGATTTTCAAAACCAATCTTTTCTTTTTCGTATATTTTTTAAAAAGTTATTCGGACGAATATGTCCGTATTTTGTTTAGCCCATATCCAGACATGTACGTCCATATTTTGTTTTGACGTATCCGGGCATATCTGGACCTTTGTGTCCGTAATAGGTGGCTGAATTAATGTATTTTCGGACATGTACGTCCGTAAAATCTTTAGATGGGGTGGTGCACCACGTTTATTTTTTTTGGACACTAACGTCTGAAAAGAGCTATTTTATTCAAAAATTTTGACTAGAATGGTGCCCAACCCAATCTAGGTGGCGCCAATTCCAACCTCCATATCCATAGACCATGGGTATTAGGTACCCTCTGTTGTATCTTCATATTTTACCAAGCCAATAAATCGTTTTTGCTCAAAAGCCCATTTTATTTTCAGATGACATCATCCGAGCGTTTAAAAAATGCATGTTTGAATGAGGTTGTCTAGTTGTCAAAAAAATGAGACTGTCTGAAAAAAAAATTATTTCTAAATTAAGTGAGGTCAATTCCAGCATTCGAACTGCTATGACGGGTCTAAAGCGCATTTCAATTTAAATTGTAGTACATTATTTTTTATTAAAAACTTAAAATACTTTTTTTAAAAAAAAACCTCTAAATAATGTATATTATGTATCTTCCCCTACCTCTAGTTTGCCAACTTCTTTTTGGGTGTTGAGATTATGGGAATGACAAATATCCTTTTAACTATTAAGTGCATGTTTAAAAAATTGTTAGGTTGGAGCAGAATTGATTTTGCAGAGCCAAAATCGATTTTGATTAATAAATCAGTTGTTTTTTTTTACGTTGAGAAAAAGTTAAAATAATTTTAGGTTGTCAAAATTGATTTTGGCTGAAGCAAGGTTAGACTTGCTTTCACGTTGGGTTGAAAAATTTACACTGTATTTTTTCTCTAAATTTGATTTTGAGAAAAAAATCCTCAAACATAAATCACGTTACTTTAAAATCAATTTTACACGAAATCAATTCTATAAAATCGCGTTGATCAAAAATCAATTCTACCAACGCTAAACCAAACACACACTAAACGGTTTTGTCTGAAAAATAATTTGTCTGGAGAAGGGCATTATCCTATAAAATACTACTCCCTCAAGTTCTAACACATTTTCAACCGAATTACACAGATCAAGAAAAGTAGTTGAGTTTAGTTAACATTATTGGTTTTCTTAAAAAAGTGTATGAAATACCATTTTTATCCTTCATTGAAAATGTGTTAGCCAATTATAATTAAGGAGTTAAAATGGTCAATGCATTTAATGGAGATAAAAAAGAAAAGAAGCAATAAATACATCATGAAAACTATAAATGTCTTATAAAAAAGACCATAAAAATCTTCTAAATGGTATCTTATAAATAGGACCAAAGAAAATATATCCGGAAGTTAAAAAGAATTATATCGTTCCCAAGTGGGACAGTGAGGATCTCAATTCCCATCATCCTCTTCTTGTTCATGACATTTGGGCCTTGGGCCCCTTATTTCTGTTTGTTGCCATTTGGGCCTTCTTTTTAAATCAGTTATTAGGGTGGATGATATTAGCACTATTTTTATTGGGAGTTGCATCATCCTTTTTAATATATAGATTTATGATTCTTATATATAAAAGGGATGGTGAGATTTTTAAAATTAGGTAGTCTCAATCCCTCTCACCGTTATTAGGAAAAATAACTAATGATAATCCTGTCCAGAAAAAAAATTAAATGATAATATATAATATATTTTTACAAAGGTCAACAATATTATTTTTTTCAAAAAGCTAGTTTATTAAATTTAATAATACAATTAAGTTTTGTAAAACATTTTATTTACCGTTTTAAAGTGTTAAATTCGTTAAAATCATATAACTTTACCTATGTATTTGATTCTCTCATGCCTAAAATACATCATGTTAACTTAACTGTTAGTTTTCTTTTTTTTATTGAATTTACATTGTAACTATAAAAATTTAGAAGTCCAACTTATTTTATAACAAAAAATCCAACCAATAATAATACAATGAAACTGCAAAATCGGTACTCTCTTGTACCCCAAATTCTAAATTGGGTTGTGATCATGAGAGAGGTGGAAGAAAGAAGGAGATAGAAAAGAATATATATATATATGGGTTAGGATCAAATGACACCAATTAGTTTGACACCAATTCTTACACCAATCAATAACGATAGATTGAAGATTTTTTTCACGAAGCCTACCGTTGGATTAAAACTATATATAGATCATGTGTATAAAATTTGACATCAATCCGAGATTGTTTACTACTACATCAATGTACTAAAAAATTAACGTAAAATATAGTTTTAAAAATCGTGAAAAATAAAAAGTGTGTTGATGGAGTATTAAAAGATCTTTGATTGGTGTGAATTTTTGTACACATGATCTATACAATAAGTAGTTTCAATCCAATGGTAGGTTTCATGAAATTTTTTTTCGATATATCGTTATTGATTGATGTAAAAATTGATGTCAAACCAATTAGTGTCATTTGATCTAACCCTATATATATGATAAAATGTATCTATCATCTTTAAGGTTTTAGAATATTGTAACAAATTCCAAACTTTAAATAATACAGAATTTCACTTCTTTTAAGTGAATGATCAGTAACTTTAAAGGAATATTACGTTAGATGTTCATGGTTGAGAACCATGGTTAATTAAGTTAGTTATTTTAATTAATTTATGTTGTTATTTATCTAGATAATTGAAAAAAATAAGGATTTGAAACTTATTTAAGGATACTCACTTAAAAGGGTGGATGAGGTTATCGGGTGTTCACTTAAAAGGAATGGAATGCTATATCATTTGTAGTTTTGGATTTGTTACCGTATCCTGAAACTTTAAGAGTAATAAATGCATTTTATCAAAATATATATAACAAGTAATATAATAAAACTTACAAAAGAAATATTAAACAATGCTCTTAAATAAAGCAGGAAATCAGCTTTAAACAGATCATAAATCGGTGGAATCGGACCAAAACCGAGAAAATCGGGTAAAATCAGGGTTGAACCGGCTCACAATTTAGTCTCAATAAATAAAAGACAAAAACGACTTCGTCCAGCAATATTGGAAGAACTTCTGTCTTTAGCGCCTCAAATATTCTTTTACTTAATTGTAAATTACATTTTGTAATTTAATTTAGACACAGCTAATTTACAATTTAATTTTCTGATTAAATTTAGAAAAAATATTCTTATATATAAATATGAAACTAAGATTGTTCCATTTAATCATTTATACTTTCTTTTTTACTTTGTCCCTTTTATAAATTTATTTCAAAGTTTTATGCATTTAATTATATTGGATATTTGGATGTATTAATTTATAACATTATGTTGATTTTGCATTTAATTATATTGGATATTTGGATGTATTAATTTATAACATTATGTTGATTTTGAACTTATTTAGGTATAAATTTGATGTTATAGATTACTTATATATTTTTTTGCTAAAATAATTTTATAAGACATTATAATCATAAATTTTAATATATTTAATTGAACCGGTCCGACCCCAGTTTGATTATAGTCCGACCATTGAACCTTGTGGCTTGATCGGTTCGATCACCGGTCTGATTTTCTTAACATTGCTCTTAAGGTACTTTTTAAGGAACTAAATACAGTAAAAGAGTGTTGGAAGTTGTAGGTTTTTGTATTTCTAAGACACGTAATATTATATACTTATGATTAATTTTTAGTTTAGTAACCTTAACAAGTGTCCTTAAGACATTGTTTAACGAGACCCAAAAACTAATTTTGCCATTATATATATATATATATATATATATATATATATATAATATACTAAAATAGCCCCTCACTATGTATTTTATAGGTCATTTTAGTCCTTCATGGAATTAGTCATTTTAGTTCCTGACTTTCACTATTATCGGTCATTTTAGTCCCTAACTTTCACTATTATCAGTAATTTTAGTCCATGAAAATCTGAGACTAAAATGAATGATCGTATGATTCAAGGACTAAAGTGACTTATTCGCACAAAGTTAGGGACTAAAGTGACATACATACATACATAATATTAATCTTTTTCTTTTTTTTTTTTCAATTTTAGAAATCTCATCATCCCTTTATATATAAGAATCCTAAATCTATATATTAAAAAGGATGGTGACACTCCCAATAAGGATGATGCTAATCCCTTCCACCTATAAATTATAGTTAGCACACGAATAACAAACACTAAGTAGCCCAGTAGTCATCTGTTATACTACCTATGATCCTTTTTATATTATAAGATGATATAACCGATTCATATAGATTAAGAAAATTACTAATAACTTTATTTAATGTCTTATTTTTTCAAAAAATAATACAATCTACTAAATTTATCCTTATTTAAAGTCAAATTTTTAACAAATATATTAATTATACCCACTATCCCTTCATTTATTACAATGATAAATAAGGAGAAAACCAATAATTATCTCTTAAAGTTTGTAGGAGGTCTTTATAAACAAATTTTCTTTAAAAGGAGGTAGTATGATTTAGCATTTGGTTTTGAGTTTGAACATAAGACAAGTGATTTTTACATTTAGTTGAAGTTTTGGCTCTTTTTTATTGCACTATTTTTTCTCTTCCTCCTTTTCTTGTTATTTTATTTTATTTTATTCTTATATTATTTCTCTTTTTTAAATTCTTTTAGCAATATTTTTCTCCTTTATTATACTAAATATATATTTTCTTTTCCATTTTAAAAAAGACATACACACATAAAGAATATATGTTTATACTATTTTAATTTATATGTTAGTAATTTTTCTCCTTTATTTCACTAATTTGTTATTGTCATATTTTAGTAATTTTTATAAAAACTTATTATTATTATTTTAAAATTTTTAAAAACTTCTTATTTGGTTGTATTTAAGAAAAACAAATTACACTCTTAATTATAAATTTGAAAACAAAAGACCTTGTGTGACTAACTATATATTTTTTCTATACTTAATGTTTCGTATTATTTTTATCTCAAAATTTAACACTTTTCTTCTCTTTATTTATAAATTCTCAACATGTTTAATATTTCTCATTATTATCCTTTTAAATTTATCTCTCAAATCAACAAAAAAAAAAAAAAATACTCCCAAATATTTCTGAATCCGTCTCTATATATATAAAAATTCTTACTTGTCTATTCAATTTACCCAAGTGTAGATTTTGAGTAAAGCAATACATAGATTTCTTAAAAAAGTTTTAAGACAAAGAGTTGGGTAAGTGATATAACGAATGAGAAACTATATTTTCACATAATTTTTTGATACACGTTTTTTTATAATGATATAGTGAAATGATAACTGATTTTGTAATTATTGTTATTTTAATTTTTTATTTTATCAAAATTAATTTTTAATCATTGATTTTATGAAATATCATTCAATTTAATCTAATGATCAATGACTAAAATGATAAAGACTATTATAACCAATATTTTATAAAGTAAAATAATTATTACGACCGGTTATACAAAATTAATAACTAAAAATTAATTTCAATAAAAGCAGAAACTAAAATAACTAAATGAATACAAAGGCCAAAATTATTTTCCATTAATTTTGTTCAGTTACCGTTTCAGGGGAAAGATGGATGTAAAAAGGAAAACACACATGGACATATTAATTCGTTATTTAATTTGTTTTGAGAATAAAAATAATGAATAATGCAAGGTTAGGTTGGATAAGAGATAATGTGATATACGAACTAAAAATAAAAATAATGAACACGGCAATTAATTTGCTATATTGACAGCCTAACCTAGAACTGACTACGAAAGAACTGAGAACCTAACTACATGAATGAAGTTGGGAAAGCATTTACTAAAAGGTAAGAGATAAATATGAACACCAAGTATGTTGTAAAATATAAATATATAATACTACCTCGGCTACTTTTTGGTGTGCCAAATCTAATCTTTTTAAAAAAATTTATCTAACAAATTCTTGTAAGTGTATATAATTGAGATTTAAATTTTTTCACTATACTTACAAAACTTAGTATCTAGCAACAATATTTTTTAATCAATAATATCATAAATTTAAATTTTGTTTTTAAAACATCCATCTAATTAATATATTAACTTTTAAATTTTAATAAGATAATTGTTGAATGCTTTACCACCTTATAATTAATTAAGAATAAATAAAAAAATCATTTTTATAAGTAGATAATATACTTAAAATTAGTATCATATTTCTTATAATTATGACAAAAATAAAATCATTTTTTCTTTTATATGATTAAAAAAAAGTACATCTTTTTTTTATCGGAAAAAAAATCACACTTTTGTTCCGCTTGATAACTAATTACGATTCACAAATGATAACTAGCTTTAGGGAATTCAAATTTTGTGCGATAACTAGTTCTTGAGAGTTTAAGTTTTAAACAGTAATTAGCTACTATTTTAAATGGTAAATTCAATAAAGTGTGTGATGTCAATAATAATTTACCAGAGAAGGAGAAAAGGGTGAGGGATTGACACAAAGGGTAATGAGAGAGGTTATAGAGAGAAGCGATGGTGGTGGCGGTGGTGAGCGAAGAAAAGGGGGGTTCTAGTGTTTGAATATGAGTTTAGAATAACATGATTTAATTTTAATTTAGTTCTTTAATTTAGTCTTAATGTCGAACATCTATTTCGCCACGTCAATGCGTCTTCACTAACGCTATTATAACGACGGAGAGTGACAACAATAACCTATTTTAAAATATTTGTTCACGTAGGGACTAGTTTTTTTTTTTTTTAAAATTATGTATAGTTTAATGGTCTAAAGACTTATTTCAACCATTTTATATTTAATCATTTGTATAACCTACTAAACACACACTTAAAAAGTTGATAGTATATATTTTTTTGGCTTAATTGTATATTTGGTTTATAACTTTACTTATTATATTATTTTAATCTTTAACTTTTAAGTGAAAGATTTTGATCTCTAACATCATTTTTTATTAAACGATTGTGATTGTTATATTTATATTTCTTTAAATTTTGAAATGTCAAGTTGTCAATGATAAAATCTTAATAAATACAATATAAAAAAACAAATAATAAAAAATAAAAAACATTTTATTTTACAAAAAACAATTTATTTCAATATTATAATATTTTATTAGCTGCTTTCCAAAAATAAATACATACAATTTTTTATTTTTTATAATTATTAAGGTTTGAACATTAATTATTAATTAACGAAAAGAATAAAATTTTGCAATAAAAAACATCAAGAAATTAAAATCACTTAATTAAAAATTAATAATTAAAAAATACTTTTAAAAAATTGATAACCAAAATCATAAAAAAGTAAAGATTAAAAAACAATTAAATATTTTTTTTTTAAAGGAGGGGACGGTTATCTAGTGGTCCCCTTCCCACTATTTGGAATTGAACCACACACTTTTTATTTTGTTTCACACGTTCGCCCGAAATCTAAAATATGATAATTAAAAAAAAAAAATACTCGTCTAAATTTTAAAATTCAGTTAAAATAAAATAAATAAATTATCACATTCTAAAATTGAGACAAGTGTAGTGTAGAATGAAATGGTGTGAGGGTGAATAGTGAGTGCCGTATCCGATTCGGCATAGTTGGGTTAGTAGAGTGAGCAGCCGTGCACTTTGATTTGTCGTTTAGTGCTTTCTTTTTCCACGAACACACTTTCTATATTTCTCTTTTCATTATTTTTTGAATCATACGTCGCTTTTGCGTTCACTCTAATTCTTATTTTGTTTTGGCGCTCTCTCTCTTTCTAATTTTGATTGATTGATTTCAAATTAAATAATAAAATTCAATAATCTTTTATAATATCATATCGTACCATGGTTTTCATATGGTTTAAACTTAAAATTACTGACTGAGTCTAGGACTCCTCCCTTCTTAAAATTGCAACTGCGAATTTCTCTGTAACTTCGCGAAATTCTGTTTTCGTCGTCAATTTCAGGTTCTTCTCGTTGCCAATTTCATGTGGTTTTCATTGTTTGCTGCTTTTATTTCTCTGTTATGTGTATGTGTATGTTACTGGTAATTCCATAACTCCCAACTTGATACTCTGAATTATTGTTTGTAATTATGATGAACTGCTTTTTCTTTTCTTTTCTTTTTATTTAGTTTATCTTCTGTGCTTTGTTCAATTTTCTATTTAGCAAGAAAAATGATCAATCCTTGAAATTGAAGATATTATTATGGGCAACCTATTCATTAGTGGTGAGTGATTGCCCTTAAACCCTAAAACCCTACAGTTTCTGATTATGTGCGTGAACAATTAAAGGAAGTTTAAAAGCCTAACTATAATTGGTTTGTCACATTTAGTGCCTTTTATTTCACTTTGGTAGGCCGTTTTATGCTTCTTATACAAACTATATGCAATTGTATTAATGCACAAACTTTAATTTAGGGCTCTACCATTCATAAATTATGAGTCTCTCTTTAATTAAGAGTCTTAATGATGGAGGTTCAACTTTGTCAATCTGCGTTAAATGCTTACCTGATCATAGCCTTGCTCTATTAATATGTCCAGAACCTGTACTAGCTGCCCAACAATTGGAATTGAAATATATTCTAGAGCTGAAAATTGAGTTTTCAATTTCTCAGTGGTAGACATTTTGTCAGGTAACCTTATAACCTGGAATTTGATTTGTGAAATATGTTGCTGCAACATATGTGGCTAGGGTTGTTCAGAAAATTTTGTGCATCATATTGTTCTGGTTATCATTTGTTGTTATTGTAAGTAGCTCAACATATTTGCAGCAGCAATGAAATATGTTACAATATGCATGCGTTTGTGAATAACTTAATATAGCTTTGTTTGTGACAGACTTAATTTTGATAAGGTTTTGAGGAATGTCGCTCTATCACTGATAGTAGGAGGTGAAGTGATTCTAGTTCAAATGGAGCAGTATGAAATTCTAGAGCAGATCGGCAAAGGTTCGTTTGGTTCTGCTCTGCTTGTGAGGCACAAGCACGAAAAGAAAAAGTAAGGATCATTTCAATCTCTATGCTGAAATGTGATTTTAGATATTAGATGTCCTATTGCTATTTAACTTTTAAGTGTTTAATTTATTTGTGAATTAAGAGTATTGCTGATAATGATAAGCTGTTATATCATTTTAGGTATGTCCTTAAGAAGATCCGCCTTGCACGCCAATCTGACAGAACCCGTAGATCCGCCCATCAGGAGGTAATCCATTTTCTATTTTACTTCCAACACTTCAGTTGTTGGAGGATTTCAATTGAGCTTTAAGTGTCTTACCTTTTTCTTGGGATTTAAATTAATGATTGTCCTTTTTCTGGACGGGAGTATGGAGGGCTGTATGTTCTGAAGTTGAAAATCAATCATTCATTCTCTTACAGTTCCTATATATTATGTTTTTCTACGTTTTTTGCAACTTGAAAACTTTGATCTTTTAGTTTAGCCTAAGTTTTGTTCCTTTTAGTCAGTTTTACATTGGAATTTTAAACGAATTTCCTTTCGACTTGTTGTTTTATATCTTAAAATGTGAAAATGATATTTTTTGTCTTTCTTATATATTAGATTGTAAGATTATTAGATGCTTGTTGGTTTCTTGTTTTGCAGATGGAGCTTATATCAAAAGTTCGAAATCCATTTATTGTGGAGTATAAAGATTCCTGGGTAGAAAAGGTTAGCTTTGTTTCAATTCGTGCCTTCTAATTCTGTTGCTTTTCATGTTTTGGTATGTGTGTGGGCATGTTTGCTTGATTGTCTAACTAATAGTGCTGGGAGTTTAAAATTTTTTGTTTTATGTTTCCACTGAACTAATTTATTCTGGACGCTTCAATTGTTCAATTTAATGATTTGTTCATTACCTATCTGTTTATGAATGTGTAGTTATTAATATACTAATGGAGACCTTGATAGCAGAATCTCTTTTGTAACCTATTAGATTGGTTTGTAATCTTGATTGGTTTATGGTTTATGATACTGAAATTGGCAAGCTGGTATCTTCACTTCCAGGGTTGTTTTGTATGTATTATCATTGGCTATTGTGAAGGAGGAGATATGTAAGTCATGATTCACATAAAACTGATGTATTTGAGGAAGTCGCCGAAAGTGTAGTCTTTCAATAGTTTTGTCTCATTTTCACAGGGCTGAAACTTTAAAAAGGGCTAATGGTGTTAACTTTCCTGAAGAGGTTGGTCACTCTCTGGAACCTCCTCTTGTATATTTTCACTTGTATTTCTCAAGCTCTTTGGAACTATATGAAATAACTGATATTCACCAACTTCTGCATTCAGAAACTTTGTAAGTGGCTTGTTCAATTGCTGATGGCACTTGATTACTTGCATTCAAACCATATTCTTCATCGTGATGTCAAGGTAAAAGACTTTTTTTTCAATAACAGTAGATGCTGAGTAGTTGATATTCTAGAAATTTGGAGATCAGCTTTGTGTTGATGTTATTTACTCACCCTTTTCAGTGTTCAAATATATTTTTGACAAAAGATCAAGATATACGTCTAGGTAAATGCCCTTATTCATTTGATCCTCGCATTGCTCTTTTTTAGACCTTATGAATGTTTTTAGAGTTTGGATATCTCTGTGTTATGCCTTGTTTTATCGTATGTTGTACTAATGAATGTTGGATGCAGGTGATTTCGGTCTTGCTAAAATGTTGACATCCGATGATCTTGCTTCCTCTGTGAGTGATATTGCCAGAAACCATAAATTCTTCATCTTTAAGTTTTGCTGTTTCAGCATTTTCTTATGGATTAATTACTGTTTATTCTGCATCTAAACTTAGGTTGTTGGGACTCCAAGTTATATGTGCCCGGAGCTTCTTGCTGATATACCATATGGCTCTAAGTCAGATATCTGGTCTTTAGGTATGATAGATTTGTTTTGTACTCCTGAGATTGCCTAACCTTTGTTCCTCTTTCCTTTCCCCTCCTAACAATATATCTTTGTAACTGAATTTGTCATTTGTTATGGCATAATATTTTCTAGGATGCTGCATTTATGAAATGGCTGCTCACAGGCCAGCTTTTAAAGCTTTTGTAAGTATATATCCTAAGGTTTTGCATTCACAGTTATTTTTCTGAAAATGAACTATTATTCACTAAACTTGATCATAAGGGTTCACATTGATGTTAGCGCTCTAAGATATGTTAATTTGGAAAGCGTTTGCTTCGCATTCATTTATGATGTCTTACTGACTTTCACTGTTTCACATTTCTGAAGTTTGGAGCAAAATATAAAATTGACTTCTTATTTATTTTTTTCATTTTGTGTACGTCTGAGCAGGATATCCAAGCCTTGGTTAACAAAATAAACAAGTCTATAGTAGCTCCTCTGCCAACTATGTATTCTGGTGCTTTGTGAGTCCTCTGTTTTGTGAGAGTCTTATGTTATTTACAAATATAAGATTTGACTGCCTTACCTAACTGATATTTTAGTTTAATGGCTATACTTTCTGCATTTGAAAAGGTCAAGAGTTGGTTTATGTGAGTATGAATACATGCAGATCTTGATCAAATTACTTTTGACCCTCCTATGTCATCATAGTTTAAAAGGGCTTCCATTAGATTTTGTGTATTGTGCTCTCTGATAGGCTTCCAAAACTTTTGAATTAAAAATTTAAGTGCTCTTACATCAATAGAGTGGATGGAAGTTAATTGTTAAGAGTTATGTCATTTAAAACCTGACATCATATTTGGTATGCTCAATTCACATAATATTACCATTTACTGTGACCTCACTAGAAGGATGGCATGGAATTTAGTCATGGATTTGGTTTACCATTTTACGTTTTACAATGACAACTCTGTCCAACTTTTTCCCTGGCATGTATATACTAAATCTGATTGATTTTCATTCTTGATCATTTGGTCTTTGCAGTTACAAATTTTTCCGTTTAAGTAAAAGACCTCATTCAGTGACATGATTTGTGTAACTTAATGTGATAAATATATATTCCTTCTTTCAGTCGAGGTCTTGTTAAAAGTATGCTGCGGAAAAATCCAGAGCTTAGGCCAACTGTAAGTTTTATCTTTTTTGGTTTTTGCATTTCTAAAGCCATTGGATAATTGATAAAGACTAGTTTCTGAAAGCCAATTCTGCATGGAACTGGCCCTTGGCAAACTTCCTTTTTTGGTGAGTTTAATCAAAATAAATTAACCACATTTTGTTTTGACAGGCTGCAGAGTTACTAAATCATCCGCATCTTCAGCCGTACATTCATAAAGTTCACCTAAAATTAAATACCCCCAGAAGTACTTTTCCATTCCAATGGGCCGAGTCAAACTTCGTAAGGAGAACTCAATTTGTAGGGCCAGAATCTGTTTCTACTATTTCTGATCAAGATAAATGTTTTTTCTTAAGCAATGACAGGGCTTTGAATCCCAGTGTTTCTGGAACTGAACAAGGTTCTCAGTGTTCTACTCAAAGAGCACATGGACTATCTACTTGTTCAAAAGATAAGATCTATGAACTATCTGTTGGCTCTGCCCATAACAAATGCATTCCTAACAAATCAAAAGCCACAAAGTCCTCCACTGTTGATAGCTCACCAAAACTGAGAGCAGCTAAAGATTCTGCTTCTGCCAAAAGGCAGACAATGGCACCTTCAAAGATATCCCGTACTGGTTCAAACCATGATTCAGTAAGTTTATGCTCTGCGCGACTCAGTGTGTTTTGTTTTATAGTTGGCAAACCAAGGTTTGGGCCACAGAAAAAATAATGAAAAAGTAGAGAATTTATCACTAACTTCTAATTATCTTCGCAATGATAGAATATCCCGTAGTGAATTGTATCATCTTCATGTCATAAACTTTTACATCTTAATTGGGTTTGTATTTTCACACGAGATACATTTAGGCTGGGTGTGCATGCTGCATGCGTTACATGATGATGGCATTGGATCATATATCAAATTTCATTGGATACTAGTTTTGCAGTAATTTCCAGCAGAGTTTAATTGGGGGCGAGTCTTGCCATGTTTTCATACGTTGTTTAGAAAATGTACTAATCTAGGCTGTATATTGATTTCTCTCTTTGTTCATCATTTCAGCTTCCATTGTCTCATACTCCATCTGTAAAGTTCCCCCCTCCAACTCGTAGAACATCCCTTCCAGCTCCTACAAGAGCCAAGGCCGAACCAAACTTTTACCACAGTGTTGGGCTCCTTCATAGTGTGGACTCTCCTGACGTTTCTGTTAATGCACCGCGAATCGACAAGATTGCAGAATTCCCAATGGCCTCTTCTGAGGATCCTTTCTTCCCTCCCACACGTTGCTCTTCTAACCCAGCAGCCACTGCAGATTGCACAATCACAAAGGACAAGTGTACAATCCAAGTGGACAAAGTTACTGCCCCTTCCAATACTAACATTGATCCTAATGGCAGTGAACGCTCTGTGACAACTGGCGTTTCAAGCCGTTCCTCTGAGTTGCACCAGCCACGATTCGACACTTCGTCGTACCAACAACGTGCGGAGGCATTAGAGGGGTTGCTAGAGTTCAGTGCCCGGCTACTACAACAACAGAGGTTTCAAGAACTTGGTGTGTTGCTGAAGCCATTTGGGCCCGAAAAGGTTTCTCCAAGAGAAACAGCTATTTGGTTGACCAAGAGCATTAAAGAAACTGTGGTATAAGGTTTTCTCATGCTCTTATATGATGATTGTCTTCTGATAGTGTACATTGATATTGTATATTTGGTGATAGAATATAATGAAGAGTGACTGGTATTTATTGTTGGCATTGAGGTTTTCCATGAGGTGTAGCCTGCACTGGGCAATGAGCATGCATCTTATAGAATATTACTATACTATACACACTTCTTACAAATGTACATCATCTTATATTTATTATGTTGTTCACATGATTACAAGTTTACAACTGATCCCGTTATGCACCAACCATTTCCCCTTTTTGTATCCGAATGTTGATTTTCCAGTTTGCCTCTTTGACTGTTGTATAAATTATGTTTTGGCTGTATAATATGGAACATTTTATGTTGATCTTTATAATATCGCTGTTATTTTTTGTCAAGTGAATCAGTCTCTAATAGAGGTGGGAAGAAACCATGTCTCTCGACGGGGGTTCAAATATAGTATAGCCTATATGAGGATCAAATTAAGGTTATTTAATAAACTCATTTAATTAAGGGTCTCTTTTAAAATTCTTTAGGTCTAATAGACTAGTCTATTTAAATAAGGGTTTTGTTATTTATTGTCCTTAGGGTTAAAGGCAATGGTTAAGCAACCCATGAATGAAAACTTTGCATTTAAAATACATTAAAAATAATTTCATAGCATTAAATACTTTACACTTTTCAACACTAAATTTCTATTTATAAGTTGTTTAACTATTACCCTAAGGGCAATAGATAGCAAAACTCTTTAAATAATGGTAATGATATTATGTAGAAGGTAAGTTTCATATCATCTGTCTCAATTTTTAGGGTGTGGTTTAAATACCTGTTAAATTACTCCTCACATAGTCAATTGATTTTGTAATAAAACTTTAACATAGTATTAGAGGTAGAGCTCAATTTCTCTCCATTAGTTATGTGATAGAACTTTAACAAATAATAATAATAATAAATTATAATATGATTATATATGTTATTTCAATTATTATAAAAAAATGATAGTGATGCCACATAATCCAAATATTTCGTTATGCTATTACGACGTTGTCTTACCGAAACAGTTAAAATAATTAGTTTAATTCTTAATTAACAGTAATTAAATATTGATAATGGAGCCCTCTCATGGCTAGAGAACCTCAATCTTCTCTCCTGCTCAACGGAAGAGCCACAAACACAAACTATCTGCCATCATCTTCCCCTGCGGTGGTTCATCTCAAGGTAAAATTAATCATATAATCAAATACTAAACAAAGTAACTAATACTAGTTAACCAAAAATTTTACGTTAAATGATCATGTCATAAGAGAATAGTCTAATTTAAGGTGTATAAACAATGAGTGTATAAGTATTTGTCTGTAAAAAAAAATAACTAACACTGATCACGTTTAAGGTACATGCTTATTATTGTTATGTTACTTTATTTTGTTGGATTTAGGAAAATGATTATGTTATCAAATATGTAAAGAGAGTTTATATAAAAAGAGAAAGTATAACTTCCTATAAACAACTCTCTGACCGCAAGTAACTGTTATCACGTGAGAAAAAACTGAATATATATATAGTAACCAACAATATACAATGATAGTTTGACATTGCCTAAAATATTATTTATTTCACAAATCCGTTATTGCTCAATAATCTATCATAAATCAATATAAAAAAGCATACAAGAAAAGGAAAAATTGTAAAATTTTATGTCTACTTTGGTTCATATGGAAAAATTAAATACTTTGGAGAGAAATCTCAATCCAAACAATTTTTGTATTTATAAGTGGTTTATTCTCTTCACTATGACAAAGTGGTATTTATATCTTTTTATTAACGGTCATAATAGCTTATCCTCTTCGCTTTGACAAAAGTGATAATAGTCATTTATTTTCTTCACTTTGAAAAAAGCTCTTTTCACTGTCCCAGTCATGTAGCTTAGTTGGTAAGCGCATGAAGACATGCGTGTGTGGGTACGGGGTTCGAATCCCGGTTGTACTACTTTCCTATCAATAAAAATAAAACTCTCTTCGCTTTTCAAAAACGTTTATTTTCTATTCAATGCTAACTCTATAAATACCGCCATTGATTGACATCAAGGTTAATTAATAAAAAAAAGTATAAGTATAACTTGAGTTTCAATTTAATTATAACAACGAAAATATGAAGATGATCATGAAAGTTCTTTTGGTGGTTATACTGAATATGAATAATAAGGTGATGACGATGATGAGGATGGGGAAGATTGATGCTAAGATGAAATGGATGAAGAGTGAGGAGGATATAGATATAAACAATTAACATTTTTTATTGTTATCTTTTTTTTTTTCTCTATCAATGATATTCTTTCTTTTATCATTTTAAAAATTATATATATTAGTGAATAATAATACTTAAAAGGTTTAATTTGAAAAACTTATGTTTGATTTTTGCAGTGAATAAACAAATTAAATTTTATTATTCTTATTTTAATATTATTAAAAGTTTCTTATTTTGTTGTGTCTAAAAACAAATTAAACGTTAGATTTGTGCTCTTATTAGATTTATTAAGTTAAAAAGAAAAATAGATAAAAATATTAATAAAATCTTTATATATTTTATGTTTTTTATTGTCTTTCTCTTTGAAATATATATTTTTTTTTCATCTATAAATTTTTTCATTACTTAATAATTTTTATTATTGTCCTTTAAAATTTGCCTCTCAAAAATATTTCTATATCGGTCCATGTTCGTAAGAACATGATGATGATTAATTTTCTCATTATTCCCTAATAAATAAATAAAGAGCTTTTAATGTGTAAACACATAATAAGTTTTCTTGTAAACCAAACAAAAAAAAATGTGTGAATACATAGTCCCAGTCATTTACTTCAATTGGTGAGCACATTAGGACATGTCAGTTAGTGTGTGTGGTTATGAGATTCGATCTTTAGTTATACCGTTTTCCTATGAAAAAAATGTGTACGAACACAATAAAAATTATAAAATAAATTAAGGGTTATGCTAAACAGTGCCCTAAGCGCACTTGTCAAGATGTAATAAATAGACATTTGTAAATGATTGGAGTTACTATAAACAGCATTCATTAAGTAGTTTTTAAGTTTCGAAACATTAAAATTTACTATTTTTCATAAAATATTACTATTTTTGTAATCTTATCTAGTACCCTTAATTAAATTATATTTAATTAAAACTTTGAGTTACCATTAATAATTAATAATAAATATTAAAACTTCTTGACGTGCCTATGGAATGAAAACTAGCATTGTTCTGTCCTTAGATCATGACTAATTTTTGTTAGCGAATTTTTGATCAATTCTAATATTTTATTATCATTTGAAAATAATTAAAAAATAATTGATAAAGAAAATAAAAAAAAAATATATAATAATAAAATATTAAGATTGACAAAAAAATTGGCGGAAAATCAAAACAAACAGTACAAGTTCAATACCAACCAAAGCTTCATACTTCATAGTAGAGTTGACGAAGGAGTCAAAAAGGAAGAGAAGACTCATTTCACACTGGCACAACACACACTCTCGCTACACATCCTGCTTTTCTCATTTCACATAACGATTACTTTGAACGCTCCTGATCTTCCTTTTTCCGATCATGGCCGTAGCATTGATTGGTGGTGCTCTTCTTTCTGCTTTCCTTCAGGTGGCATTCGACAGGCTTGCTTCCCGCAAAGTTCTCGACTTCTTTCGCGGAAGAAAGCTCGATGAAACCCTACTGAACAAGTTGAACATCTCTCTGCACTACATCAATTCTGTGGCTGATGATGCAGAACAGAAGCAATTCAGAGATCCTCGCGTGAAATCATGGCTCGATGCTGTCAAAGATGCCGTGTTTGAAGCTGATGATCTCTTGGATGAAATAGATATTCTTGTCTCCAAAAGCGACCTCGAAGCTGAATCTAAGACCTGTACTTGCAAGGTATGGAACTTCTTTCCTGCTGCTGCAACTTCTTCATTTGAAAAGGAAATTGAATCCAGGATGAAACAAGTCATTGATAACCTAGAATATTTCGCAAGCAAAAAGGATATGCTAGATTTGAAAGAGGCAATTAGTCATGGTGTTGGATGGGCGTCACAAAAGTTTCCACCAACAACATCTTTAGTGCGTGAATCTGTTATGTATGGTAGAGATGTTGACAAAGAAATTATCTTTAATTGGCTGATATCTGACACTGAGAATGATAACCAATTGTCAATAATTTCTGTAGTCGGTATGGGTGGGGTGGGTAAGACCACGCTTGCCCAACATTCATACAATGACCCAAGGGTGCAGGGTAGATTTGATATGAAAGGTTGGGTTTGTGTTTCAGATGACTTCGATGTTTTTAAGGTATCAAGAGCAATCCTTGAGGCATTCACTAAATCAACTGATGATAGCAGAGATCTTGAAATGGTTCATGGAAGATTGAAAGAAAATTTGAGAGGAATGAGGTTTCTTCTTGTTTTGGATGACGTCTGGAATGAAAGACGAGACTTATGGGAAGCTTTGAAAACTCCTCTTACTTATGGAGCTCGGGGAAGCAAAGTTCTTGTCACTACACGTAGCATGAAAGTTGCTTCAGTCGTGCAAGCAAATAAAATACATCCCCTAGAGCAGTTACAAGAAGATCAATGTTGGCGATTATTTGCTAAACATGCATTCCAAGATGTAAATACTCAGTCAAATACTGAGTTGGAGGAGATTGGTATAAAGATTGTAAAAAAGTGCAAAGGATTGCCTCTAGCGTTGAAAACAATTGGAAGTCTCTTGTACACAAAATCATCGGTTATGGAATGGGAAAGTCTATTGAAAAGTGAGATGTGGGAGCTACCAGAACAAGATAGCAATGTAATCCCTGCTTTATTGTTGAGCTATCACCATCTTCCTTCTCATCTTAAAAGATGTTTTGCTTATTGTTCCTTGTTCCCCAATGATTATGAGTTTGAAAAGGAACATTTAATTTGGTTATGGATGGCTGAAAATTTTCTTAAATCCCCTCGACAAGGTAAGAGTATGGAAGAAGTTGGTGAACAGTACTTTGATGATCTACTATCAAGATCTTTCTTTCAACAATCAAGCAGAGACAAAAGGCATTTTGTCATGCATGACCTTGTCAATGATTTGGCAAAATATGTAAGCGGGGATTTTTGTTTCAGATTGGAAGGTCAAAAGACACAAAATATGTCAAAGATTACTCGTCATGTTTCACTTGGAATATATTATGTTAGATCCTTTGAAAGGTTTAAGGATGCCAATAGATTGCGTACATTTCTACCATTGGCTGGCACCCCCGTTATTGTTATAGATGACTTGTTGTCCAAGTGCAAGTTATTACGAGTCTTATCTTTGTCTCATAATCGCGATGTGACTGACTTGCCTGACTCTTTAGGCAGTCTTAAACATCTTCGTTATCTAGACCTTTCTCGTACCAGCATACGAAAGCTACCTGATTCAACTTGTAAGCTGTGTAACTTACAATTACTGAAGTTGGAGGACTGTGGACTTTTGGAACTGCTGCCCTCTGAATTGCATAAACTCACGAATTTGCGTTATCTTGATTTTAGTGGAACTAAGGTGAGGAATATGCCAATGCATTTGGGAAAATTAAAGAATCTTCAAGTATTGAAATCATTTTATGTTGGCAAAGGTAGCGAGTGTGGTATTCAGCAGCTAGGAGAGCTCAATCTTCATGGAACATTATCAATTCATGAGCTGCAGAATGTTGTGAATCCTTTGGATGCAATATTAGGGACTTTGCGAAACAAAATACACCTTGTAAGGTTAAAGTTAGAATGGAGTGGGAAGCATAATAATTCACAAAAAGAAGGGGAAGTACTTGAGAATCTACAACCTCCCAAACGCTTGAAAGAGTTATTCATCATCAACTATGTTGGTAAGCGATTTCCAGGCTGGTTTGGAGATAGTTCATTCTCCAACATGGTGTCCCTAGTTTTGAAAAACTGTGAAAATTGTGTCTCGTTGCCTTCCCTTGGACTTCTGCCATCTCTCAAGGATCTGTCAATTAGAGGACTCCTTGGGTTAGTGATTATTGATGCTGAGTTTTATGGGAGTAGCTCTTCTTCTACTATTTCATTTCCATCCTTAGAAACCTTGATCTTCACAAATATGAAAGGATGGGAAGAATGGAAATGTTTGATGGGTGCTTTTCCACGTCTTCGATACCTTCGAATAGAGAATTGTCCCAAGCTGAAAGAGCATTTGCCAGAGCAACTTCCTTGTTTATTGGAATTATCTATTTTCGATTGCCCACAACTTGTGGCTTCTGTTCCCAGCTCTGCAGTCATTCAGGAATTACAAATAGAGAATTGTGGAAAGGTAAAATTTAATTACCATCCATATACTCTTAAAACTGTTAAAATTAATAGCTGCCACATGGAGGGATCGTTGGTGGAAAGGATTGGGCACACCATATCTGATAATGCCTCTCCTGAAACGTCCCAAAATTTTGGGTTCCCAGATGTGAGTATTCCCATTCGCCATTGCTATAGTTTTCTTGTATGTTTGAATATCAAAAGTGGCTGGGACTCTCTCAAGGACTTACCGCTGGATTTCTTCCCAAAACTCCAATCACTTCATTTGGAAGGGTGTGGCAATCTTGAAACAATTTCACAGGAACATGGTCAAAGTCTCTCATTCCTGACATATTTGGAAATTACAGATTGCCCTAAATTTGTATCATTTCCTAGTGGTGGATTATCTGCACCCAAGCTAAATACTTGTGTACTTTCAAAGTTGGAAAGTTTTAAATCAATGCCTGAATGCATGCACATACTACTTCCAAACTTGACTTGCCTTCGAATAAAACATTGTCCACAACTGGAGTCCTTATCTGGTGGATGCTTTCCATCAAACCTACATGCTTTGTATCTCACCAAATGCTCAAAACTTATCGCCGGACTGAAGGGGGCTTTCGGACCCAACAACTCTCTAATTCACTTAGAAATTGAAGATGTAGAGGTGGAGTCGTTTCCTGATGAAGGCTTGCTGCCACTCGGTCTTGGATCTCTATGTATCAGAAACTCTCCGAATCTTCAAAAGCTGGATGGCAAGGGTCTTTGCCACCTCTCCTCTCTTAGCAATTTGTCTCTGATAGACTGCCCAAGACTAGAATGATTACCAGAGGAGGGCCTGTCCAAATCCATTTCAAATCTATCTATTAGGGGCAGCTGTTCTTTGATCCTCAAACAGCGTTGCCACAAACCAGATGGCCAAGATTGGGCTAAGATTGCTCACATTGAACACGTATACATATGAATGAGGTGGACCCCTTTTCTCACTTTTCCTAACTTTTCATTAGGTAACCCCTCTCTCTCTCTCTCTCTCTGCTTCTTACTTGCATACTCCCTCCTTTTCTATATATAATATAAGCATGAAGCATTTGAAAAAAATTAGTGTTCCTTTTTATAAGCATCTATCCTAAACATTAGAAGTAGTTATTATTTTTTTTTTTTACAATTTTATGCTTAATTAATGATGGTAATTGGATATAGTTTTAGATTATATAGGTAGTAGAGTTTAACTTTAAATAAGGGTGAAATTGAAAGGAAATCATTATTTTTTCTAGAAATCGATGTATTTTTTTTTGTCATCACCTTTTGTATCTACGTGTTTTTTAGTTGCTTATATATAAGAACGGAGAGAAAACGTTATTCTATGGAATGTTCTTTTTTCATCATGACAGTTTCTTCTGCTTTTTAATAGTTTTATTTTCCTAAAAGTTTTCTTAATTTTTGATGTCAATCAAACTCAGTTTTTAGTCTGAAAGAAAGCATGTTAAGAATTACAATTTTTCAAACCAATTATATTTATTAATCTATGGATATCTTTTCAAATTTTCCTAAGAATCATTTTACTAGGACATCTTTTCGTTTGCAGTGGGAGCAGTGATCATGCAACAAAGTTTTGATGCGAAAATAGGCCTGAAGATATTGGGCATGATAGATTCAACACTGATATGCAAGGTTCATTGAAGGTGATTATAATTCGCTTTCTTCGGTATAGAATCTAAAAATCTTTGGATGTCCATTATTCTCGACCAAGTATTGTCCATATTGGTTTGGTTAAAATTCGTTATCCACAATCAGGTGGTAGTGCTTTCATTATCCACCGAACAGAACAATTCGTTACGAAAATAATGGAGTGCTTTCATTATTATCATGATGAATAAGACTACAATTAAAGCTCAAAAGTGGAAATAATAACAACTTAAGCAAAACTGGAAGAGTTGGTGCTTCCATTCATAGCGGCAAACATTAGTCTAAAATGTTAAAGATGGGGAAAACATTAAGTATGGATAATATCTTATAGGTAGAATTTAGAAAAACATGCTTATTAAGAAAAAAAATTAATGAAACATCTGACATTAGTTTGAATATGTTCATCTGTCAGGACATGCTGGGCAAAATCAGGTTGCTGGTCATTTTGCCACTGGGTTGACTCAAAATGAATGCACCATTTCATATTGTTTAGTGAGCTAAATTGATTTCATTCCACAAAGGTGGATTTTTACACCCAGGCTAGAATGGTGTCTTATTGATAAAATCATTTCAAGAAAAAGAAAATTGTCCTTAGAATTCTAAAGGCAAAGATTGCTGACATTGAGTGCGTTCAGATTGACAGTGAAATAATATGAACTACAAGGCTGAGTTCATTGGTTCTGATTATCTCTAGCCTTGCATCAGGTAACTACTCTGACAGATATAGTTATGCATTTCAAATCCGATATTTGTCTTTTGGAAAACTTCGAATACTGGACTGTCCATTTGTCTTAATTTTACAATCTTATTTTATTGGAAAACATTTTACTCCCTAGTTAGCAATCAGTTACAGCAGTAGGATAAGTTTCACCTAAATTGGTTAATGTTTGTTTTAAAAAAAGATGGCTCAACTTACACTGATGGTATGACTCTGAGCAACAATCTATTAATGTCCCATAGTTTTTTTTTTTTTTGGTGAATTTCAAGTATTGACAGATGAACAATTACATTAAGATTTACTTTTGCTTGTAACTAAATCTACCTTCTTTCACATAATAACAGAGATATTTTTTGTCTATTTCTTTTTACTTGCAACTATTTCTAACATCATTATGTCCACTTTGTTATGTTAATTATATTTAGTTTTCATGTTTGGTGATGATTAGGCCACCAGGAAAATGGTGAAGGTCATGAATCTTCAATGTTCTGACCACGGAAAACACAGAGGGCGCTGAATGTGATAGAGGGTTGCCAAACTTGTTGCCTAAGCCTTTGAAATTCTGAGATGCTGATGAGTAGCTACAAGCTAACCTTGAAGAAATATGTTCTCATTTATTTTAGACATCACTTTATTATGTATGCAATGATTTTTAAAGTTAAATCATTCATTGATAATGTTGTTATAAGAGAAGGCAAGTGCTACCTCAAAATTGTTCGAAGAGATTGCTAGTTGGAAGAAGTTGATGATCACAATCAATCATATTATATATGGATGATTTAATCATTTCATCTTTTTTTTTTAAAACAAATTGTCAACTCAGATCCTCTTGTGAAAGCACAATGAATAAAATACAGCAGATGCTGATATAATCATTTCATCATCTTAAATTATCTAATTTGAAATCTATTTATGCATCATGTAATTGCAAACAAACCTGACTCTTCAACATATTGACAAAACAAACTGTATGCCCAGTATATTTATATTTTTGGGTTAAATATGTTTTGAATTTTAAACTTTTATGAGAATCTGTTTTTAGTTTGTAAACTTAAAAAAAGTATGTTTTTAACCATAACTAGATGTACTGAAAGCCAACAAAGCTCCTTCGATCCCTTAGATTGAATAAACGCACGTTTATTTTTCATTTCCGTTGAGGTATTGACCAAACTGAATTGAATTGAAAAAAAACATATATTCTCTGTTTGGCTAGAGAGAAGAAATAAGGGGGAAAGAATTTGAGAAAGAGAAGAGTAACCAGTGTTCGTGACCCGTGCACGGGTTTGTTTGTTTTGTCACATGATTAAGAAAAATATTACAAGTTATATAGTGATATGTATAATATAAAGTTTTAATTTTGTTAGACTATTAGCTTGGAATGTTAAAATTATACGTTGTGATTAGCTCAAATCGCTTAAATTTGATTAATGTTAGATTTTGGTAATAGATCAAAGTTAAATTTTGTTATTAGTCAGTATCTTTTGTTAACTTGTGTATTAATCCAAATCTAGTTGTGAATCTCTTCGCGTTGTGATATCATTTGAATTCAAATATTCTACTTGTACTATTTCTTTTAAGAAATCTTTCATGATTGATAAAAAGTAATTGTTCTTTCATGATGTTAGTACGTTAGAATACTTATCAGTAAACTAATGAAACTTAATAATTAAATATAATATTATTTTTATAATATGATTTTTTAAACTAAAGTTCATTTTTATGATATGCATTCTTATTAATTAGTATTTTTTAATTACTTACCTTTCAAGCTTTGAAGGATTAAAATAAAAATAAAAATCTTTTAAAAATTAAATTGATGATACAAATATTTTTGAATAATTAAAATAATATTTATTTAATCAATAAATTATTAAATTTAGTAATTTGTCAGCATAATCATTAAAAAATTGATAATAATTATATATATTTTATTAAAATTTAAACTAAGATAATGACAATAGAACTATGTTCATTTTTAATATTTAACCGTATATGTTAAGTTATTCACAAAATTAAAGAAGTTTAAATCTTATAGTGTTTTTAATCTAGAGTATTTTAATCTTTTATAGTTACAGTAATATATATATTAACATATTGCATGTAAAAATTTAAACATTAATAAAATTTTAAGAATAGTAGATTATTTAATGTAATTAATTAATTTTATTTTTATAGGTATAAGTGACACATGATAAGTATTGATTATAGATAAAGATAGTATAAATAAAAAAAACAAATAAAGAGATAAGTGTGATAAAGTGAAGGTTATAAACTATTCTTTTGAATTTAAAATGAACTGAATGTTGATGGGACAAAACTGAACAATTGCATTTACATGCCTCATAGTACCATCGTGCGTAAGATATAATGCTAACAACAACTGCGAGTATGATAAATGTACCATCCTACATAAAGGTAACACTAATTCAATGAAGCAATAAACAATTATGTTTTTATATTACGTTCAGATTATAATAGTGTAAATAATAAAAATCAGTTACCAAACCTCACACAAGTCACATAGTTGAGAAATCTTCAGCCTAGGAAACATAACCAACTATTCCTCAGCTAATAGATTTTGGTTTGCATTAATGATGACTGTGGGGTGAATATCAAGTAGTCCAAACTCATTCTATAAAAGACCAAAAATAATTTAATGATGCAATGATTTGATTGCATTAGTAAAAGTTTACAGGCAAGTTATAAAAATAGTTTACCGGCGGCCTTTATAAAGATTTCTAGTTTATTTTCATAATCTTCTTTGAACAACTTATTAAAATAAGTTATTTTTAATCTATTTAATAAATTTAATAATTTTATCTATAAATAAATTTATTTTTAATAAAAATTTAGAGTAATGTTATATCCTCTTAAAAATTCTTTTAATTATTTTCTTATTACTATATAAAATATGAAATTAAATGCATTTTCAATCTTGAAATCATAAAAAACATTAAAAATATTCATTAATAAGTAAATGCGATAATTTATAAAAACATAAAGTAAAAAAAATTAAGAATTATTTAAAAATTTATTGTATAAATACTTAATTAAATTATATTTTTAAATACATTAATCAAAACTCAAAAGTGAGGTTTCTTGGTTTTCAACACAACCTAATAGCTCAGGAGCCATTAGGCAGTAGTAGACTACTGGTAGGTTGCGCTTTATCATTTACATTACATACATCTATCATCTATAAATCTATTTAACTTAGCTTCAAGATCCGTATTATTGCTTTGCATTATTGGCTTAAAGTGAAAAAAAAAAAGAGAGTGAGTGTTTCTAATTCTAAGTGGTAAGGTTTCTAAATCAAAGATTTTAATTCTTCAATTAATAGCTTAAATGCTCTCTCTCCTTGTGATTTTTTAGAAGATTTATACCTATATCATTTTTAAGAAGTCTTCAAATTAGAATACATAATGCTACTTAAAAAATGGATAATTTAGTTTATGACTTAGTTTTTTTAGGATATTTTAGCCTTCTAACGTTATTTGGCCATTACGGATCGACGACATGGTACATATCAAGTGTCATCTGAAACTCCCTTAATTTATTAATTAGGACTAATTAATCGATTAAAACTTGCAAATCCAAGAGTTTTAACCCTAAAATGACATTAATCTAATAAGCCATACTCTGGACTGATTTATAAGAAAAAAAAACACTAACCTACACATACCAACAAAATTAGTTAAACACATTTAATTTTCTTATTTTCAAGCGAATGCTTAACTCTATTTAACAAATTAACCTATCATATTTATTCTCTCTACTTAAAAAGTCAAATAACCAATCAAATAATGATACTTAAGGAATAAAGACATTAAATGAAAAGTAATTAAAATTTGCTTATATTTTGAGACAACAAACTTGATTTTTTTTTTTTTTTATAAATCAGTCTAGAGGGAGTATGTTGTCTCGACACTGACATTAACTGAATTTGTCATTTTAGGGTTAGAACTTGTGATATAGAAGCCTTAATTGATTAACGAGATTCACATGATACTTAATATGTGCTATGCGGTCAATCTATAACAGACATATGACGTTGGGGACTAAAACACCCTATAAAAAACGAAATTAAGGACTAATTAATTTGCTAATTTTTTTAAGTTAAACAGTAAAACACCATATAAATTATCAATTAGGGACTATTTTACCGTATCACTCTTATAATTTTACACTAAATCTCAGTTTCATCTTGTCTACACAATTTTTTTTCTATCTCTTACATTATCTTTCACATTTCTTTTTTTTTTTATCCATAAATACAAACTAATCCTAAACTAAATTCTAATAATCTACTCTAAATTTGCATAGCCAAAGTTTGAGGCCCACGGTCATCTTTTACATTTCTTATCTGTTTTTTTTTGTGTGTGTTTGTGTCTTACTTTTTCTACACTTTAACTTTGTATTTGGTTTGGGAGAAATACGATGGAGAGAAATAGAGATGAATAAAGTATTTAAATTTTTTCTCCATCAACTTTTTCATTCAATTTCTCCCAAACTAACCAAATAAAAAAATTATATCTTTATTTATATTTTTCTTTCCTCCTTATTTCTTTTCTTTAAACTAAACATAAGGTGAATAAATAAATGATTTTTTTATTATGTACAATATTATACATGTTAAGAGGATTTAAATAGGAATTTTTTATAAAAAAAAAACATTCAATAATGAATCTTGTATGTGATGTATAATAAATGCTTTTATTTCTTATAAAAAATTTATTTAATTTTTTTAATATGTACAATATTGTTACGTGATAGAAAATTATAAATAAATAATGGAGAGAAAAAAAGGAAAAAGAAAGCCATAAGGTGGGGTTGGGACATTAGAAGAAACAAAAATGTACATTCTTTTTTTTTCCACCAAAGTAGCCATTAGATAGTACTAGTAGGTCGCCCTTTGTGACTCCAAAGTGGTCCAAAAGGGTAGCCAAAATTGACTTGAAAAATGAAAAGTAACTCATTTAATGGAAGAACATGTTTCTTTATCTCTTGAAAACAACAACAAAGCACATTTGAATTGCAATTGAGATCAAAAGGAGCAATTATAATTGAGAAAATGAGGCAAAAGGAATAAAGGTCATGTCTTTTGTCAGTAATTATGAAAGACAGATCAAAATACTTCCAAACCCAAAAGCAAAGGCTGTGGGTTGTCATTCCCTTTTGCTTAGAGGAGATGGGTGACGTGCATAGGCACGCGCATTTTAGCAGAGATGATCATCTTCTGGAACTTAACGCAGCTTTTGTGTCGAAAAGTGCTTCTGGTTAATGCTGTGTTTGGAGATGGCTAACATGTCGGGCATGGACGTAGCCAACACCTAGAAGAAGAAAGGAACATCGATCGATCATCACAACTCAACAACACATCAATCTAAATAAATAAACATAACGTATGCGATCTCTGACATTTAATTTTATTTTGTTCTGTTGGTAATGTCAGAGCCGCAGCAGCTACTACACCATTGGTCCTGGAAACAGAGGAATATATATTGTGAAACCAAACAACATTAGTCAAATTTGGTCAAGGAGTGTCAACAATATATCGTATGACTAAACCATAATGTGTTGTAAAATCTACACACCAATGGCCCAGATAGATAAATAAATAAGCGAACCTGAACTCATTTGGGTTTAAGATGAAGAAATGCTATTTAAATGTGATTTTATTTTTATAAGAATTTTAAACCATTGGTTTGAGTAAAAGTAAATAACAATTACTTTTTAGGTTCATTGGAACTAGGGTTTGCTAATAAACTAATAGAGTTGGTGAAATGATTGATTTAAAATCAAATTGAAAAGTAATTCAACATGATTTTTTTTCCAAAAGTGCTATTTTGCAGCAAATTTAATTTACACATTCCAACATCATATTTTGCATAGTGAAATGGATTGGGATGAGTTATATATGTTCATCTACCATCGAAAATTAAACTTAAATTGAATCAATTATTCAGGCTTGAAAAACCTTTAAAAATATGTTGTTTTTATTAAGCCTTGATCAAAAAGACGAGACTTGATTAACTCGAATTTATATTTAAACAACTTAATATAAACATAATATTATACTGCTACAATTAGACAGCCTATCCGCGTAGCAACCCAACAGCCTCATTTAGCAATTATCTCTTAGGATCCACATCTTAAAGGGGCGCAGTTGACCTCTCAGCTCACCCCAAAGATACACCACCACTCCACCCATGATCGCATGACCACTGTCCTACACCCACGTTCTCTCAATTACTCGGCCAACCAATGATCCTGCACGGCCTATACTTATAAAAGCCACCCCGCCCACTAGGTATGGCATGTCGCAAATTCTTACTTAGACAACTAATAAATTCTAGTCCTTAGACCTCCCGTCCACAGACACCCCGATAGCTTGTCGTGAACAAATATATATGAGGATTCAACGTAACTCCTAAACTTACTTGAACCAAGAAAACTATAATGATCCACGTACACTTATCTTATACCTTAATTTTAAATAGTTCACCACAATATATTAAAATAAATATTTAGAAAAAATGTGTTAAGTGTTGATAAGTTATAACAACAAAATATAAAGTGAAAAATAAATAACATATTATGTAAAATGGTGTTAGGTTGAACCCAACTCTAACCCAAACTTGAACAAATGAACATTTTAAACTCAACTCCAACCCTAAACTTTAAAATTGATAACATATATTTTCAAAAAAAAATGGATAACATAGATCTGGTTATATAGCTAAGGCTGAGTTGAATCAAGGGACATGGTTGGGTCATAAACATCCTATCATTAATTACTATAGAATTTATGCGTTGAAATCGGTGAAGCTTTAGTTAATAAAATAAGAAATTTTTTAACCTGTACAACATTAAATAAGTTAAATATTTTAAAGAAAAAATTTTTTTTAAAGAAAGAAAAAAATTAATTGACTTATATTTTAATATGTATTTATTCCTTACCATTCTTACTACTCCAAAATTCTTATCCGATATAATATTACACATGTTATAAAAACTCAAAAAATAAACTCAATCTCTTACTAATCGAAATTTTAAGCCAATATAAGTTAAATTCAACTGGACTTGCTTGGAATCATATTAAATATGACATACAAGAATACAAATTATTATAGAACAAAGACATTCTCTAAAGCTAGCTAAAACCTTTGGCTGATTATTATCTTTTTGTCTTGTTCATAATTGTGTCCGCTGTCGACTAAGATTTGTTAGCATAATATAAATCTTTGGGATGCGAGCAACAGCATTCAACTAGATTCCTTTCTCTTGATCCATTACATCAAACTTCTATTTCCTCAAAATAAACTTGTCACGTGATTCACTCTCTAATGTAATGTACCACACACACTGATGCATGCGTTGAACAATTACTAAAAGGAATAATCAGGTGATACATCATACTAGTAGTAAATTACTTTACAAAGTGATCGTGCTTAATTAATTAAACAATTCAACATGTGTGAGTGTAGAATCCCAACTGAATTTTTCTATTCTTATGAAATTACTATTACTACTAATTTTGTGCATTAATTAAATATGTGGTTAAGAGACAAACCTAAGTGGTGCCGGTAAAGCCTAGAGTGAACGCAAATATGGTGTAAATCCCAAAAACACATTTCAGCCTCATATGATGCATGTGTAGGTCTACAAGGTTGAGGTGAAATATTCATATAAATAAATAGCGAGTATTAATTTAAATATTCAGATCACAGAATATTTATTATAAAACGGTTTATAATGATTCTATATAAAATTATTAATTATGAATATTTGTAATTTTTGTTCTTTAAAAATTATAAGTTAAAGTATAAGAGAGGATTTATAATTTTGTTCATTTAAAAATTGTAAGTTAAATAATAAATTTTGTGAAATGTTCATACGTAAGTCTCAAAATGTCAAACCACGTTAAATATTATGTGCCATTTTATGTATGCTTATTCAGTGGGTATGTGCTTTTTTTAAAAATCACGTGTATTTTTTTAATGTGATAATCTTATTTAAACTGAATAAGATTATTATCAACAACCAAAAAAAAATTCGAATATTCAATACAATTATATATTCAGTTCTAAGTGGTAGTTTATTTATTTAACACTAGTTTCACATCAAAATTAATCCACGAAATAACATGGCTCGAAATGCATTTTCTAAAAGTAAAAGTAAAACAATCAAACTGAAAATAGGTTTCTAAACTTTCTTTAATGACTAAAAAGTTAATTAAAACACCAAATTGTTCTAAGTAATCCTTGTGAACAAAAAGTTCTTCACCACGTGGTGAGTTTTGACCATTGACCACTTCTAGCTTAGTTGTTTTTATTACAAAAATATTTTTATTAGTAAGAACCTTGAATTTTAATACAAACTTTATAAAAATAAAAAATTCTTATCATTTAAAATTATACCAAAAAACTTCTATTTTTTTGGAAGTGCTATAGGAGTAGCATATAAAAAGCGCAACATTTTTTACATTCAAAACCTTCATGCTTCCTTCATTTAATCTAAGTTAAATCAAGTTTTTTATTTTATTTTTTAATTTTTTTTATATTAAAAAAATAATTAAACATAAAAATAAATGAGTTGTATATGAACGTGAGTGGACACAAAATTTTCTTTTAAGAAAAATAAAATAAAATAAAAACTCATGCTTGCTGCCACCTCTCCAAACAAACATATAAGACTCACTACTCTACACAACACAGTTCACACTTGAGACTCTTGACATGGAACCAAAGTGCACAATCAACTGTCGCCGGCCGGAGTTTCTCCCGAACGGCGGCGGCACTCATCTTCCGGAGAGTCCACGAGTGCCGATGGAGTTTCTGTCAAGATCATGGAGTGCCTCAGCTTTTGAGGTCTCCAAAGCTCTTGCTCCTCCTCAACCACCTCTTTCTTCTTCTTCCAATAAACCTCCAAATGCGTCTATTCCCGAAGAAGAAACAACAAGCTTCCACTCTGCTATCTCCGACGACTTCTCCGGTACTCTGTCTAATAAAAATCAGTTCTCTTTCGCTTCCTCTGCTACCTCTCAACTTGTCCTTGAACGCATCATGTCACAATCCGCAAGAGAGGTACTTTAAATCCCTAATTCCAATTCACAACTCTTCATTAATAACATTGCGTTGAAACTCTGTTATGTTTCTCTAAATTATGTAATGTGTGGCAGGAAGTGTCGCCGTTAACGTCGGGGAGATTATCACACAGTAGCGAGCCGTTGAACGGCGGTGGTTCGTTAACCGGAACTGATAGCCCGCCGATTTCTCCTTCCGATGAATTTGACGATGTTGTTAAGGTATCTCACATTCTCACTCTGCTTTCTTTCTTTTTCTTTTTCTTTTTGTTTTGGTGTGTGGTGGTGGGCCCCAAAGTGGTTGCTTTTATTCGAGGAAACTCTCAAATTGGTTTATCCAATTTACTCTGTACTTTTTACAAAAATATCTATATTTCAAGATGGAAAATGTAGCTTTTGCTTTAGTTGTTTTTCTGAAGAAGCTTCCACCGAAAGAAAGTAAAGATTAAAATGTGATACACCTGCCTCAGTTAGCTTATGTTATGTTAAAACTTTATTAGTGAGGCGAGTTTAGTGGGAAGGGGAGAAATTTGCAAACCATTCTAATTGCCGTGTTAAAACAGGATGATTCTAAAAAGAGGTTATGTTAAACAAGTTTCAACATTTTAAAAAGTTTAGTAAGATGACCTGAAATTAAAACATTTAAAACATTGTTGACACTTGAGTAAACCCCAGATTGGTCAGTATCAGATTAGTCCATGACATTTTAAAAACTTCAAATTAATACCAAATTTATAAAATAGCATGTATTTTAGTCCATTAAGCAGACATTTAAAAACTTAAAAGAAAATAATGAAAATGAATGTCATTATGTAAAATCAGACACTAATTTGATATTTTTATAATTTTATGGAATAATCTAGGTTCACCTACCATTAGTTAAAACTTGTTGCTTTTGAGGGTAGATTTAGTAAAAGCTGAACGGAAATCTCTTCATATCAACATTTACATTTTGATCATGATATTTGGATGAGAGACTAGGAGAGTGCAGAGTGCTCAAGTGTGTGATGCAGAGTACGAATCAAATAATACAAAGGTGTGAAGTCATGTTAATAATGTTATCATGTACTATTCCAGTCAACTTTGCTTCACAAAACGACAAATAGATATTGATTGATTGCCTGCTACTGCTAGTGTCCTTCTCTCCTTATTCACGCAAACAAACTTTCTTAATATGGCATTTTTCTAGTACTAGGGAATTGATTTTGGCAATGAGCTGCTACAGCATCTATTATCGTACTACCTTTGGTTCTATTTTATCTTCTTTTCATCAATGTAAAATTTATAGAATTAATCATTAATCAATTTAATTGAAAACCAACATATGTAACAAGCAAGGAAAAGACATGTCAGTGAAACCTATAGCTCTAATTAAGATAGAACAAGCTGAATTGTGTCCCATAACAAATATCAAACATATGTTTTTACAATGTTAAAAAAAGATTAATGTTGTGTTAATCCACTTATTAATGTCAATGCAGTTTTTCCGGGCAAACAACTCCATTCACCCTTTATTCAACAGTGGACGAGCTAGTGCTGCAATCAGCAATGGCACGGCTTGCTCAGGGCCTAAGACAGTAGGGAGATGGTTGAAAGACAGAAGAGAAAAGAAGAAAGAAGAAAACAGAACTCACAATGCTCAGCTTCACGCCACTATTTCGGTGGCTGCAGTGGCTGCTGCGATAGCAGCCATCGCAGCCGCAACAGCAGCCTCATCAGCACCAAACAAGGATGAGAAGATGGCGAAGACAGACATGGCCGTTGCTTCTGCGGCCACGTTGGTTGCGGCTCAGTGTGTGGAGGCTGCTGAAGCGATGGGAGCAGAGCGCGACCACCTTGCTTCGGTAGTTAGCTCGGCTGTTAATGTCCGTTCTCATGATGATATCACTACTCTTACTGCTGCTGCTGCCACAGGTAGATGTTTTTTACTCAATTCAGAACAAGAAACCATTGTGATCATTATATTCTACCTACACCAAAGTTGCCATACTAAAGTGTATCTAGAGTTCCTCAGCAGAATGTTAATTGACTTCATGCACAATGATTAATTGTGTATTTTGAGTAATATAAATATAAACGTGATAATCATTTGGATAATTAATGATAAATGTCAGTATAAATTGGAACTAAATGCAAAAACTATGACGTGAATATTTGTTTCAGTTGAACCAACATGGTTGGCATTCTATCGATATATAAACAATTATGATTTGATTAGACACATTCCAACCACAATGGAAGTAACTTTCTTTTGCTTATAGTGAAAGTACTTTATTTTGAGTCAATCTTAAAACAAACACCACTAAATTTAAATTTAAAATCCGTTAATAATAAATATTGTACAAACACAGAACCAGACACCTTGAAAAACAAATTTGAAAATCCATTATTAAGTATTTTTGAACATAAGTTGTTTCAACTGTCATGAATCAACTATATGCTCTTTATTAATTAGTTCCTCAGAACCCTAAGGATACAATGTGTCTTACTTCATTTTTGCATGAGTAATGACTTGTCAGAAATAGTAATAATATTGCCTTTTCTTTTTTTATTATGTTTTTTATGTATCCTCATATTGGTAGTTTTTGTTTTCCATATGCAGCTCTAAGAGGAGCAGCAACCTTGAAAGCAAGAGCATTGAAGGAAGTATGGAATATAGCAGCAGTGACACCATTAGAGAGAGGCATTGGAGGGATTGGAATTTGTAACGGTAAAAGTAATAACAGCAACACCAGCAACACTAGCACCAGTGACAGTGGGGAAATTCTCAATGGAGAAAATTTTCTTGGTGCTTGCAGCCAAGACTTACTTGCTAAGGGCAGTGAATTACTCAAACGCACCCGTAAAGGTAACATCAATAACAAATCATGCAGATATTAGCACTAACTCAATCTTTCTCCTTTGCAAAATGATTAAACACTATCTTTGGTGGTAACTGCAGGTGATCTTCACTGGAAAATAGTATCTGTTTATATACATCGAACAGGCCAGGTAATTTTTCTTTTAAGATTCCCACAAGATGACAATGGCTAAAAATGTCCATTCAATCACAAGCCTTGCAAAACATTTCAGGTAATGCTGAAAATGAAGAGCAAACATGTTGCAGGAACCATTACCAAAAAGAACAAGAGTAAGTAGCCATTGTTGAAGTCACTACTTTTTTTTTGGCAGATTTTGTGTCCTGTCTCCTAACCATACACAATAGCTTATAACTTGTGCTCTTAAACTTGCAGATGTTGTGCTAGATGTGTGCGCGGATTTACCGGCGTGGCCAGGAAGACATCTGTTGGATGATGGTGAAAAGAGAAGATACTTTGGATTGAAGACAGATGCAAGGGGGATTGTGGAGTTTGAGTGTCGAAATCAAAGAGAATATGATATCTGGACTCAAGGGGTTTCTAGGCTTCTCTCCATTGTTTCAGAAAGACAAAACAGATATGGGAGTTGAATTTGGTATCATCTCATCTTATATTAATTAGTAGCTATCAATAGTCATCGTTTACTGCTTAACTTCGTTCAAACTATATGTATTCAGATTTATTTAGCAGATGTGTTTAACCTCAATCAATCATCTGTAGCAAGGACAATGGATTTCATAACTTCTACTAGAAAATACCATTAATTGCTTTCCAACTTGTAGAATGGTAAGAATTTATTTTCCCCTTAGCAACAATGCATGTATCATGTATCAGCTATCAGGTCCGGAGTTATAGTTATCATGGATAGCTTATAATTATAGAGTGATTCGTCTATTTTTAATCAACAACATAACGTTTTAAGAGAGTTAATTCCTGAGTTAATATGAGGGCTTCTATTTATGATCTAGAACTGGATTCCAATTGTCTCATTCTTCTAAATAGAAGAAAATTTGTATTGCAAGATGGTGGGAGAAAAATCACACATTGATGCACAATAACACTAAGAATTGTGTATTGTATGGGAGGCAAATTCAAAGATACAATAAAATAGATTGCAGGTAGTCAGCAACGAAGAAAAATGTATTTAAAATCTAGTGCAAAATTCTATTATTTAACCAGCTACTTAATCAGCTTCAATATCACAAGGAATTGATCATATATGACTTCATATGAAAGTAAGATCTATTTTCTTTTCTTGTAACAACCTGGATCCTCGACCTTGAAAAAAAAAAATATGTACCAAAGGAAAGAGTATTTGCTTCTAAAATTATCAATATTAAGATCTATTTTCTTTTCTTGTAACAACCTGGATCCTTGACCTTGAAAACAAAAATATGTACCAAAGGAAAGAGTATTTGCTTCTAAAATTATCAATATCTCCTCATTCAGCAACTCTGAATATAGTAAGCAGAGAAAGGAAGAGGTTGATGATATCTAGATACAAGGAAACCGAAGCCCAGATGTACTGATCATAGTTGAACCTTTTGATGAGGTTGTCTGTATCATATATGATGTAGCCACAAAATATAATTGATGCTAGTCCCCCATAGATCATCATTGTCAACTTGCCAAGTGGAAACAGAATCTGCAAGGAAAGAAACACGATGAGAAACGCAAACAACAATAGAATATATAAGCATCTATGAATTGTCTGGATACAAATCTCAACCATGTTTAACGGAAGACAATTACTTGCTTCCGAAATTATGTTGAGCCACCAACAAAACAAACATACACTAGATAGCCCAAGTGCCTAAGGTTACTACTAATTGCACGGTTGTCTTGTGAAATTAGGATCACTACCATGTCACAATTGGATGCAACCAGGTATAGTCAGATGTGACAGTTATGAACCCCAATCACGATCTAAAGTGGTTTCAATAGTGCCATGATATTGCAACCATTAATGATACTGCAACCATATTAAGCGATAGGGACTGCAATTTGAAACCATAACCTAATAATGCATGCATGTACGTCAAATAGAAACATTTGAAGACAGGGAACCTGAATCAGGGCAAAGACTATAAGAATTAGCAGAGCTCCGAACAGGAAAGGGCCCAAGAAGCTGAAATCATGGCCTCTCCTTGCGGCCCAAAATGTGTAAAGGGTGAGGCTGAACACCACCACAGTAGTCAATATCACAGATTCCAGAATTATCTTTCCTGCATACAGTTTCCAGCCTCGTTAGGGGAAAAAGAAAAAAAAAAAGTGGCAATTCTAACTGAAAAAAAAAAAGAAACCCAAATCAAATTTCACAGGCCAACACAAGAGACAGAATGAAAAACGTTATATTATAACATGTACCAAAAGTAATAATCAATATCTTCTTATTTTCACTTAAAAGCATGGGATAAGAGAGAAAACAAAAGCAATATAATTGATCTATTATAATCTAATTATATTGTAATAGCCAAAAACAATGTAACTCAAACAAAATACTACTAAATAACAAAACCAGGTTAACACAGCAATCAGCAAACAAAGTTTCTCATTACTCAAATTCAATAACTAAAAGCAGACGAAGCAGTTGCCAAGTTCCAAAATCAATACAATATGAACATTTTTCTTTTAATATCATATTCAAAATTACAGGCAAACGCACAACTGCAATACATACATATATCGACGTATTCGCCTCAAAATCATACTAAAAAATATAACATAATATAATCATAAATGAAAGAAAAGATTAAGAAAGATTTGGGATCTGGCTTACCGCTAGTGAAGGCACAGGTCAATCCAATGGCAAAAGCCATAGTGACGGTGAAAATGAAGAGAAGAAAGTAATTGAGAGGATGTCTCTGGTGATAATAGTACAGAGGGCATAACGCTGCAACACATGACACAAATAGTAACAAGATTGTTAGAAAAACACTGCCAATAATGAAATGAAACAAATAATCAATCAAGCAATAGAAAATGCGACACAGGGAAATTAACATTAACATACTAATGAAAGGGACAAAGATGAGGATGATGTAAAGAACCAAGCCTGGTGTGGAACCAACGAAGAAAGGAGCGATAGGGCGAACGAAGACGACAACGGAAGCAACGGCGATGGTGAGAAGCAACTGAAATGTGATAATGGAGTAAACCTTGCGAATGAAAGACCATCGTAATTGGGGATTTTCAAGCATCATAGGGTACAGAGGCCTATTATCACTTCCGCCTTGTGCACTCTCCACATCTTCTCTTTTCCTAAACATTCTGATTCTGATGTTGTTCTTCCCAACGCGACGTAAATTTCTTCCACGTAAGAAAACAGAGATCAATTATGTCGTGTGTTTTAATTCAAAGCTTGTGAATCTGAATTTCGTTCTGTAACCTTTGCTTACACGTAGCAAAAACAAAAACAAAAACACGATCGATTATATTCAATGCTTGAAGGAAAAGGAGATTATATTATTCTTGGCCGAAAAGTGAGGGAAAGGGCTAGAACAAAGAGTGTATTGAAATTGGCGGTTTAGCCTCGCTTTCTTTCACGTATCCCACTACTTCTCGTCACTCTCGCACATTCTCGTGTTTTCTAGTTTATCACACCGGTCGGTTTAGCCTCGCTTTAATTTGCCTTTTGCACCAAAATAACAAAATTAAAAACTGACAACTTTAACACGCGTAAATTAGTTTATTTTTCCCGAATTTAAAGGGAGTACAAGTTCATAGTGCCCATAACACAACTAATTTAATCACACAAACATACACATATATGATCAAAGAGAGACACAAGGAAGAGAATTATACCCAACTCAACTTAATTTCTCAATTGATGATATTACACCGTGCATACATTCTGGTTATATAGGTAAGGATTACAACTAAAATAATAAAAAAAACAAACATTAATACTTATAGCATTAAAGCATTATCTCTCCAATTTAATATTATTGCATTTGGTTATTGTCTGATTGTCTGCCACAAGAAGAGTGTGGAACATTATTTGATTTAATTAATAACATTGCCTCCCTTAAATCAAATTTGCATCATTCCAAGCATTTTCTTCAACTTGTAAAATAACTCTATCTTCAACGGCTTTGTGAAAATATCTGCAATTTGATCTTCCGTGTGACAATAATTAATCTCCACTTCTTTCTTAGCTACCAACTCACGGATTTTATGGTACCGAATATCAATATGCTTAGACTTTCCATGAAAATCTGGATTTTTGCATAGTGCAATGGTAGACTTATTATCACAAAATATTTTTGTGGGAGTTTCCTGCTTCTGATGCATTACTTCGAGTATTCTTCTCAACCATACTGCTTGGGTTGCACAACTAGCCGCCGCAATATATTCTGCTTCTGCTGTTGAAAGTGCTATAACTGGCTGCTTCTTTCATGACCATGAAATTGCTCCGTTGCCTAGATGAAAAGCGTAGCCTGACGTGCTTTTTCTTGTTTCAATATCTCTTGCCCAATCGCTATCTGTGTAGCCAACAAGATTCACATCAACATTCTTATCATAGAAAATTCCCTCAGTCAAAGTACCTTTGATATATCTGAGAATTCTCTTTGCCCCTTTCAAATGACATTCACGAGGCTCCTCCATAAATCTGCTAAGTAGACCGACTCCATAAACAATATCTGGTCTGGTTGCAGTTAAATATCTGAGGCTTCCAATCAAACTTTTATAAAGTGTTTGATTAACTTTCTTCCCTCCATTATCTCGGGTCAGCTTCAACTTTTCTTCAACTGGCGTAGAAATGGGCTTTGAATTTTCCATCTTGAATTTCTTCAAAATATCTCCAGCATATTTCTTTTGAGAAATTAAAATCCCATCATCGCACTGAGCGACCTCAATGCCTAGAAAATAGGACATTAGGCCCAAATCTGTCATTTCAAAATGGCGCGTCATAGCCTCCCTGAATTCTGCAATCAACTTTGAATTATTGCCAGTGAATATTAAATCATCTACATAAAGGCACACAATTAAAACATCTCCAGGCTCAACAAATTTAATATATAATGTGTGCTCATATGGACATCTTTGAAAACCATGTTGCACAAAGTAAGAATCAATCTTCTTGTACCAAGCTCTTGGTGCCTGCTTCAAGCCATACAGTTCCTTCTTCAATTTGTAGACTTTATCTTCCTTTCCTTTGACAACAAAACCTGCAGGCTGCTCAACATAAACTTCTTCCTCCAACGTACCATTCAGAAAGGCTGACTTAACATCCATTTGATATATTTTCCAATCATTTTGTGCTGACAGAGAGATAACCATACGAATGGTATCCAACCTTGCAACAGGAGCAAAAACTTCAAAATAATCAATACCAGGCTTTTGCTTGTATCCTTTTGCAACCAACCTCGCTTTATATCGATCAACTTCTCCTGTGGGCTTGTACTTTATTTTGTACACCCACTTGACACCAATTGCCTTCTTGTCCACAGGTATATCTGTCAGCTCCCACGTTTCATTCTTCTCAACAGCTTGTATCTCTTCATTCATTGCTTTTGTCCAGTTCTGATTGTTTACAGCTTCTTCAAAAGTCACAGGCTCACAATCTGACAACAAAGCAAAGTTAATAATCTCCTCATCAAAGGGATCGTTGTCATTTCCAACAACGTAGTCCTCTAATCTGGCTGGTAATCTGCGTTGCCTCTGTGGTCTGCTGGATGATTCTGGTACATCAGGAACTTGATCTTGTTGTCCTTCAGTTTCTTCATAGCTATTTGGAATCATCACCGGATCCTTTTGGGACTTTGAAGACCAATCCCAAATTCCTTCTTCATCGAATGTGACATCACGACTAATAATCACCTTCTTTATCATTGGATCATAAAGCTTATATGCCTTCGAATCTGAGCAATAGCCAATGAAAATACATTTTTCTCCTTTGTCATCCAATTTCATCCTGAGTTGATCTGGTACATGGGCATAAGCAACACATCCAAAAAACTCTAAGATGTCTGATTGAGGGCTTTCTTCCACTCCAAGCTTCTTCGGGAGTTTTATTACGAACACTCTTTGTTGGACACCTGTTCAAAATATACACGGCAGTAGCAACTGCCTCTGCCCAAAATTCTCTAGGCATCTGTTTTGCCTTCAACATGCATCTCACCATGTCCATGATCGTTCGATTCTTCCTTTCTGCCACTCCATTCTGCTAAGGTGTATATCTTGTTGTCAGTTGATGATGAATTCCATGCTGCTTGAAGTAATCTGTGCAGGCAAGGTATTCTAGCCCTCTGTCTGTTCTTAGTGCTTTGATCCTGCAACCACTTTGTTTCTCCACAAATGCCTTGAATGTCTTGAAGACATCACAAGCTTCTGATTTCTGCTTCAGAAAATACACCCAAGTCTTTCGGCTAAAATCATCAATGAAAGTTATAAAGTACCTGTTACTCGCATGTGATGGAATTTTAACTATGCACAGATCTGAGTGAACTATCTCCAATGGCTTTTTGGCCCTCCAAGACTTTCCTGTTGGAAATGGCTCTCTATGCTTCTTCCCAATTTCACAGGTCTCACAAATACCATTTGGAATATTGACCACAGGCAAACCAGAAACATATTCTTTTCTTGACAAATAATTCAATCCGGAGAAATGAAAATGCCCAAAACGCATATGCCATAACCAATCATCATTTGGTATAGTTGAACTCAAGCAAGGAAACCTTTCATGCTGAATTTTCAAAGGGAATAGACGACTGGGAGTCATTCGTACCTTGGCAATAAATCTTCCACTTTTATCGATCAATGTACAGTTGCCATCACGGATCTGCACATTATAACCTTTCTCTGATAGTTGTCCAATGCTCAACAAATTTTGATGAAGTCCAGGAGCATAGAAAACATCAGAGATAAAGTTTTGAGAACCATCCTTTAATCTGATAGCAATCTGGCCTTTCCCCACAATTGGAATATTGGTATTGTTGCCAAATTTCACAGTTGATTTAACCGTTTCATCTAGAGACAAAAATAACTCCTTTTTTCCACACATGTGATTGCTACAACCGGTATCTAGATACCAAATATTTTCATCTTCTGCAAAATTACTGGTAGCCAGAAACAAACTTTGCGGATTATCAGAATTCTCACCAGTATTTTGATTTGGATTCTCAACAATGTTTGCCTGCGGTTTGAATCTGCAACTTTGTGTCCATATTTTCTGCAATTGTAACAATTATAATTTGTTCTCTCCTGGTAGTAATTTCCTCTGCCTCGTCCTCGGTTGGTTGGCCCAAAATTGTTACCGCCTCTTCTTTGTCCAGAATTGAAATTATTATCTCTCCCTTGGATGAAGTTACCACGGCCTTGTCCACCATGATTTCCGCGTCCTCTACCTCTCCAATTTCCTCTACCTCTATAGTTGGAATTATCACGACCTCTGTTCTCTGCATCATGACTGGATTCAGCAACGTTGTTGAGGTTCACCTGACTCTTCAAAGCTTCCTTATTTGATTTTTCTGACTTCTCCAAGATTCTACTCACGTGGCTTTCAAGACTTCCTTGCAACTCTGCTACTGTCATGGTGTCTGTGTCGTGGGACTCTAGTATCATACTTTATCGGCATGGTACGTAGAATTTTCTCAACTACTTTGTTATCCTTAATTTCTTCTCCATACACCCTCATCTTATTGACGAGGTCCATGACTCGTGAGAAATATTGCTCAACGGTTTCTGAATTGGACATCTCACATCTTTCATATTCCCTTCGCAGGGATTGCAATTTTGACTTCTGTGCTTTCTCAACTCCTTTGTATGACAGCTTCAGAGTATTCCATGCTTCTTTGGTTGTTTTAGCATTTGCTATTTTGCCAAAAATCGAATGATCTACACCTTGATGAATTTGTGACAACGCCAACTGGTCTCTCCTCTTGGTGGTTTCATCAGCATTTTCTTGTATGCCTGGATCTACAAAGCTCCAAATATTGTGAGCTTTCAAATGAGTAGCCATCAGAATTCCCCAATAGCTAAAATCAAGTTTTCCATCTAATTTGGGACCAGACCAAACAAAATTATAATTGGTACTCATATCTCTCTCAAAGAATATTTTTACTCAAAAAATAATTTAGATGAGAACTCTCTTGTTCCTCACACACTCAAAATTTTTTTTTTTTACACTATCAGGCTCTCAAGCTCTGATACCAATTTGATATCATAGAGGCCATAACACAACTAATTTAATCACACAAACACACACATATATGATCAAAGAGAGACATAAGGAAAAGAATTATACACAACTCAACTTAATTTCTCAATTGATGATATTACACGGTGCATACATTCTGTTTATATAGGCAAGGATTACAACTAAAATAATAAAAAAAACAAACATTAGTGCTTATAGCATTAAAGCATTATCTCTTCAATTTAACATTGTTGCATTTGGTTATTATCTTATTGTCTGTCACAAGAAGAGTGTGGAATATTATTTGATTTAATTAATAACATTTTTTAATTATGTGTCATGTTATTTTCTTTTTTTTATTGATGATTGATGGCAATGGCATGCTTCTTTTAAATTCAGATTTGGTCAAAATTATTTTCTACAGTTAAAATTTTTTTATCAGGTCATTTTGGTTTTTTTTTTCAGATTATTGAAATTTTTGTGTATTAATAATATTAACTAGTAATTAAATTTTAATTTATGTATTTTTTTATTTTTGATTTCATTAAAATCTAAATACACACTAAGTTTCTAATACAGTGTAAAAGAATTTGTTTTTAAACAAGTGACGGGAAAATTGTTCTATGAATTCATCCAACTAATAATCAGCATCATTAACATAACTTTCGATGGGGTGTTCCTAATGCAGTGGCAGCGCTTTTAATGCCTTTTGTTTTTTTGATACGGTGTTTCTTTTTTTTTTGTTAGTTGGCTTTGTTAACTCTTGACTCATTTTTTTTGAACTTTTTGTAATATTTTAGAGCATTTTTTATGCTTTTTAGTAATATTATGTTTTGTTTACTTAGAAAAATATGCATCATTATTTCTATATTTTACTAATTATTTATAAATTGGTTTATAAATAATTATCTTATAGTCTCTTTGATGACAGTTACTTAAAACTATCACAAAATACATTGTTAATGGTTGAAACAACAACAATTTGTCTCAGTCATGTAGTTCAGTTGGTGAGTGCATAGGGATATGCGTGTGTGGGTACGAGGTTCGAATCCTGGTTGTACTACTTTCCTTTGAATCAAAAAAAGAAACAACAACAATTTTATTACCGCAATGAAGTCTTATTTGCGACAGTTTGAACCGCTGTAACTTGCTAGAAAAACCGTCACAAATTTTTTTTTTAGGGCATTAATGGTAAACATATATGTTAAATTTATTTTTTAAAAAACTCATTTCTTTAAAATTAAATATTAATTATACGATTTGGAGACTCATATATAGTTAAAATATTAATTATTTGCTTTATATGAATTTTTTTTTCTCAACTATATGAATTCATTTGTATAAGGTAAAAGTTGTGTAAGGCCAAAATAACTTGGTCTTGAATTGTTGCTTTCAAAAAAGAAGCTGTAAAAGAAAAAGAAGTACTCCTCAAATTTTATAAAATAGTACAAAATATTAAACTTAAAATAAATAAGTAATTTATCCTATTTTTTATAATATGTACTAATAGCAATAAAATATTTCATTAATTAGAATATTTTTATTATTAATCATAGTTAAATTTTTCTATTTTTTTCTGTAAGTTAAAAAAAATCAATTTTCACCATTACAGATAAAAAAAGCAAAAAACTCTAAAAAGATATAACCAAACCACTTCACAAATAAACAAATTAAAAAACAAAAAACAAAATAAAAAGTTTCAAAATACCAAAATAAGTTTACTTCCACCAAAGTAAAAAAGTATAACGTGTTTAGTAACCCAAAGGTTAACATTAGATAATAGCAAAGTAATAGTAAATAACAAGACATTAGAATAAATGCTTCGTAATCTCTAGCTGCAAATGTAATAAGTAGCAAGACAAGTAGCTGTAAATGTAACTAAACGCTCCATAATTTTTTTTATTTTATGAAAAATTTCATTAACGAGCGTCCTTGAAAAAATTTAATAGATGAATTTTGCACAAAAAACATTCATTATAGGAAAATCGATTTTAAAAAAAATAAGAGAAAAATTTAAATATGGTTAATAATAAAAATATTCTGATGAAATATTCTATTAATGTTAGTGTCTATTATAGAAAATAGTGTGAACTGATTATTTATTTTAAGTTTGGTAGTTTGTGCTATTTTGTAAAACCTCAAAGGTACTTTGTGATTCTACCCAAAAAAACAAAAAAAAAAACAAACTTATATTACTCTCCTATCATCAGGTGGGGGTGATGTTTTTAAATATTAATTATACGATTTGGAGACTCATATTAAAATTTATCTTAGTCATGTAGTTATGTTAGTGAGTACACAGAGATATACTTGTGTAAGTATCCAAGTTTAATTTCGATTATCATACTTTCCTATAAAAAAAATATCAAAATTTATTATGATAGTAAATATAAATTAGTACTTCAGAAAATTATCGCAAATAATAAAATTAGTTTGAATATTCTATTTTTACAATGATAATTTTATAATTTTAATTATATAAATATTTTTTATAAGATACGGAATAACACATTACATGAATCCACATGTTTTTAGTTTGTAAACTTCGAAAATTCACAAAAATTAGGCAGGAAGTGTTTACAGCACAATTATTTATAATACATTTTTTTCCATAAATAGTTTTCTTTAATATTATTTATCATAATTAGAATTCTTTTTAAGCATCTCTTATAGGTATATAGCAAACAAAAATACATAAAAAGATAATCCGTGTAAATTCACTAACAAACAACTAACTTGATAACCACAATGAGTTTACTGATAAATATAAGAAATTAACATGTATTTTTTGTTGTAAGAATCCAGGTTCGTTAAAAAGAAAACATGTAGTAAAACTAAAATATGAACATGTTGATTTAGAATTATTTAGTCAATTAGCAGGTCTGAAAATATGAAGCAGAGAACAGAAGAGGTTGATGATGTCCAGATACATTAAGGTACGTTTAATTTGCTAATTTTTAAGGTACAACAAAAGACAAAACTTTTTGTTTTGTGTTTGATTCAAAAAGCAATCAAGTAACAGTTGAGTTACAGTACAGTACAAAATGACAATTTTTTTTACCTCACTAAACCAAGGGACAACTTTCTTGTTTCATGCACAAGTTAAGAAAAGACATAATTAACCTTGTATTTTTATTCAGTACTGTAACTACCTTCTCAATTTTTTCCAGTTACGAGGTAGTTTATGTTGTATTTTTTTATAAATCAATGTTTACGTCATTTTTTTGTCATTTATATATATATAATTAAAATAACGTATTAATAATAAAATAAATTTTAACGATAAATATAAATATTAAAAAATAAACGGTCAAAAATATTTTTTAATAATAATTTTTTTATATATAATATAATTATTATATTACATAAAATATACTATGTAATAATTTATTAAATTATTAAATTTTAATTTTATAATAAATAATAAAAAATTATAAAATATCAAAATATTATTTTCTTAGAAAAATTTAAGAAAAATTAATAATATAACATGAAGGATATTATTGTAAAATTTATGTTGTGCTTTTTGTTATGTGCATTGAGTATCAAACGATACACAACATAAAAAGTTGTGTTGTGCCTCATAAAACTTGTACAATGCTATACTATTTGTTCTGTTCTGTTCACGCATCAAATGCACGCTAAGACTGAAGCTCAGATATAATCATCATAGCGGTGTTTCTTGATGAGGTTGTCCGTATCATAGATGATGTACCCGCAGAATACAATTGATGCCAGTCCACCATATATCATCGTTGACCACTCTCCAACTGGATACACAATCTGTAACGATCACAATTACAATTTAACATGAATTTAATATCGGTCGAAACGATGATATTGATTGGGATCCCAATTTGAAATATGATTAAGTGTGATGCATTGATTGAAGATAAAGAAGCAGCAAACAAGAAAGGGCCCAAGAAGCTGAAATCATGGGCTCTCCTTGCGGCCCAAAATGTGTACATAGTTAAGCTAAACACCAGCAAAGTTGTCAATGTCACAGATTCCAGAATTACCTTCCCTGCATACATACACTTTCTACCTTCAATAGCAAAAAAGAGAAGGGGAAGCTCCAAAACGTTACTTTTGTAGAAGCTCTTTTTGAAAAGTAACAGACATTATTCTGAGATGTTACGTACCGCCAAAGAGGGCACAAGCTACTCCAACCTCAAAAGCCAAACTAATGGTGAAAATGAAGAGGAGCAACCAATTCAGAGGGTGTTTCCGGTGATAACAGGCAACGAGGCATATCGCTGCAATAACAGTTAATAATTGGAGAAAATTAAATTAAAAAATATATATTTAAGCAATAAAATAAAAAAGTAATGATGCCTTGGGAGGATTTAGTGAAGAAGTGATGAATGGGGCGAACGAAGACGACGGTGACGGCGACGGCGGCGGTGAGAAGCAACTGAAGTGTGAGGATGGAGTATACCTTGCGAATGAAGGACCATCTTAATTGAAGGTCCTCAACCTCAACCATTGTAGGGTACAGGGTCCTATCCCCTCCTCCTTTTCTTGATATCTTCTCTTCTTCCATATGTAAACTCTGTTCTGGAGATCACCTATATATCAGAAATCAAATATAAATTGAAATTTTTGAATTATTTGAATTTACGCTTTTGTCCTGAAAAGCTTTTTCTCTATTTTGGTGAATTTGTCCTTCACAGCTTTAGTGATCAAATGTGATCATATACTACTGAGTATCAACAGAGAGTGACGTTAATAACGTACCCATCACACAAACAAACAAAACTGAAAAAGTGAAACTACATCAATATCATATACCAAATAAATAAATAAATAAAATACTGCCTTATACTTTTCTCGGTTAAAATTACATAAAAAATAAAAATAAAAAATCATTGTACAAAATACAACCAACCATTGGTCCAAATTTCAGCACTATATATGTTACAAAGTTTGTCAGCTACTGCGTTGCTATACTTACCTTCTTTGAATATAACAAATAATTCTAATAAATTAATCTGGATGCCAAAATTTTAACTTATATGCATGATTATTTAACAGATAATAGAAAGAAGACTAGAAATCATTATAACTATATATATACAAACCTGCACTAGTTAATCTTAAGGTATGTTTGGATTAGCTGTAAATATTAGTTGTGAAAAAGAATAGATTGTTCGAGACATAATTAATTTTTGTTTCAGTATATTTGTTGTGAGAAGCGTCAAGATAATTTTTATCTATGAGAATTGATTTTTAAGCTTTTTAAAATAATATCTAATTTTTAGTTAAATGACCAAAAGCTTTTTTCTTTATTAAAAGAAGAATAAAATATTTTTATAAGTATAAAATCAAATAATCTAATGTACCTTGCACCCAATATTACTCAAACACTATTAAAACAGCCCCTTTGCTTCTCCTTTCTCTTTTTTTTATTTCCTTTTGTTACCCAAAAAAAATTGCATTGATTGGGCATAATTTATTTTTTGCCAATATATATAGCGTGATAAGAAAACAGTGTCCTTGCTATCCTATCAAAAGTAATATTCTTTCCATTTAAAAGGAAAAAAAAAGGAGCTTTTGAAGAAAATAGGATGGCGAGGTGAACAACATTCTATTGTACCACTTAACAGTATCTGTACTAGAGTAGTTTTGTAGCGCATTTTAAAATCTCACAGGAAAATATCTCTCCTTCAATTTAAACAATTATTAAACTTCATTGCTGACAATTTAATAAACACTTATACTATAGAGGAGTTGTTGTTAGTGTTGTTTAGTAATTCAGCATATTAGTATTGGGTTGGGCCTTTATTATATGAAAAACCCTATAAAAGTTCTATAGTTCATTTCTGTTATTACAGTTTTGGTAGTTTTTCAGTTACAACTATATTGTATTGATTCTGTACATATAGAAGAGTTTTGAATGAAACATGATCCCTTTTTTCCCTATTTCTGCCTTGAACTCTAATAGTGGTATCAGTTAGCCTACGATATTGGACCTATGTGGCGTGATGGCTAATGGAAATTTGCTTGGTCAGCTCCCCATGTTAGACAGTAAGAATCTTGATGGCTACGATCGTTGGTGTGTGAAGATGCGAGCCATTTTTGGTTTCCAGGAGGTCTTGGATGTGATTCTTACGGGGGTTCCGGAGCTGCCGACGGTGGCTACAGAGGCGCAGCGTGCGTTGTTTCGTGAGGCAAAAAGAAAAGATTGTAAAGCTATGTTTTATCTTCATCAATGCATTGATGAAGCGAATTTTGAGAAAATTTCGTCAGCCGCATCAGCTAAGGAGGCCTGGGATATTCTTGCTAGCAGTTACGCTGGTGTTGCGAGATTGAAGCAGGTTCGTCTTCAAACTCTCCGGCGTCAATATGAACTATTGCAGATGGAACCTCAGGAGACTGTGGCAGTGTATTTCAATCGTGTTCAATCCATTGTCAATCTAATGAAGTCTTGTGGGGAGACGTTCACATCTCGTGCGATCGTTGAGAAGGTTCTTCGCACGTTGGATTCACGGTTTGATTATATTGTTGTCGCTATTGAAGAGTCTCGCAATCTTGATGATTTGAAGGTCGAAGAGCTTCAAGGCTCTTTGGAGGCTCATGAGCAGCGGCTTCATGAGCGTTTGGGTTCAAAACCTACCTCTGAGCAAGCTCTTCTTGCACAGTCCGAGAAGAAGTCCGATGGTGATCGTGGAAGAGGTAGAAAGCGTGGTAGGGGACGCGGTTGGCGAGGAGGCTCTTCTGGTGGCCGAGGGTCACACGGTGGCCGAGGCTTTCAGAATGGTTCTCAGAACTCCTTCAAGCAAGACTCAGGTTCCGGTGAGTCTCATTCATCGAGACGTGGTGACAGTAATGCTTCTTGGCGAGGAGACAAGAGGTATGTTGACAAGTCTCAAATTCAATGTTACAATTGCGAACGCTATGGCCATTATGCTAGGGACTGTTGGGGCAAAGGAAATGCTAACAAGAAGGATGAGGAGGCTAATGTGGCTCACAAAGATGAGTTAGATGATGATGAAGTCTTGTTGATGGTGACTACTACCAAGCCGGATGATGATTTACCAGGGTCTTGGTATCTACACACTGGTTGCTCCAACCATATGGCTTGTCGCAAGGAGTGGTTTGTTCAGCTTGATGAGAGGATCTAGAACAGGGTTCGGTTTGCTGATAACAGTGCGGTCACCTCTGTAGGGAAAGGTAGAATTCAGATTCGCAGGAAGGATGGTAAGGTTGCTTACATAAGTGATGTGTTGTATGTTCCTGCAATGAAACATAACCTTCTTAGTGTTGGTCAACTTGTTGAGAAGGGTTTTTCCATGAATCTTAAGGATAGAATGATGCGTGTGTATGACCCACAAGGTGTAATGATTTTAAAAGCTCCTCTTGCTACTAATAGAACTTTTCAGATTGATATGCAAGTGGCTGAGTCCATGTGTTTTTCAGCTGCTGTATCAGATCAGACATGGCTTTGGCATCTCAGAATGGGCCACTTGAATTTCAGCAGTCTTGCCTTTTTGAAGGAGAAGGAGATGGTGGTTGGACTCCCCTCAATCAGAGCAACTAGTCACATTTGTGAGAGTTGCATGGTTGGAAAGCAAGCAAGGAATCCTTTTAAAGCTTGGCTGCCAACAAGAACTACGCAGCTCCTAGAGGTAGTCTACTCGGCTATGTGGACCCTTTGCGGTTCAATCACTTGGAGGTAACAGTTTCTTTGTCTCCTTTATTGATGATTGTAGCAAGAAGCTTTGGCTTTATCTGATAAAGAGAAAGGCGGATGTTTTTGATGTGTTCCGGAAATTCAAACTGATGGTGGAGAAACAAAGTGGTTGTAAATTGAAGGTACTCAGAACAGATGGGGGAGGAGAATACACTAGCAGAGAATTTGGTGCATTTTGTGAGCAGGAAGGTATTATACATGAGGTGGTGGCTCCCTACACACCTCAGCATAATGGAATAGCATAAAGAAGAAACAGAACCATACTCAACATGGCTCGTAGCATGATGAGTTGCAAGCAGATGCCAAAGTGTTACTGGGGTGAAGCTGTAACAGCAGCAACTTACATATTAAATTTGTGTCCAACTAAGAGGTTGAACTGTATGACACCTAAACATGTTTGGTCAGGGAAGAAGCCTTCTATCAAGCACCTGAGAGTGTTTGGCAGTGTGTGTTATAGGCACATTCCAGATGAGAAGAGGAGAAAGCTGGATGCCAAAAGTGAAAGGCTGGTGTTCATTGGTTATCATGTTACTGGAGCTTACAGGTTATATGAACCTGTTGTAGGAAAAATTCTCATCAGTAGAGATGTGAGATTTGATGAGGAAGCAACTTGGAATTGGGAAGTGTCAAGCTCAACCCCAAACCCACACAGCTATCTCTAACAGACTTGGAGTTAGAAATCGCAGCTGAACCTGAATCCGATGTTAATGAAGTCCCAGAATCTTCAATTGTCAATAGCAGACCCACTAGAAACAGCCAAAGGCCATCTAGACTGAATGACTATGATGTATTCTCTGACAGAAATATAACAGAAGAGGGAGACTTAGTGCACTTTGCATTCTGTGCAGATTCAGAACCAGTTGACCTTGACCATGCTCTGCAAGAACCTAAGTGGTTGGAAGCAATGAATGAAGAGTTGGCAGCCATACAGAAGAACAAGACCTGGGAACTAGCCGAGTTGCCTAGTCACAAAAGGCCAATTGCAGTAAAGTGGATATACAAGCTGAAGAGGAAGCAAGATGAGTCAATAGCCAAGCACAAAGCTAGGCTAGTGGCTAAAGGTTTCTTACAGAAAGAAGGGTTAGATTACGATGAAGTGTTCACTCTAGTAGCTCGTTTGGAAACTATCAGATTGGTGGTGGCAGTGGCAAGCTTTAAAAACTGGCCAATACATCAAATGGATGTAAAGGCAGCATTCCTCAATGGTCCATTGGAAGAGGAAGTGTATGTACAGCAGCCACCTGGTTTTGAAATCAAGGGAAGTGAGAACAAGGTTCTTAGATTGAGAAAAGCGTTGTATGGACTCAAACAAGCTCCAAGAGCTTGGAACAAAAGAGTGGATAAGTTTCTGATGCAGCAACAGTTTAAGAAGTGTACAATTGAGTATGGTGTTAATTCAAAGGTGGTAGGCAGTGAATTACTTGTTATCTGCCTCTATGTTGATGACTTGCTAATTACAGGGAGTTCTGAAGCCTTAATTACAGAATTTAAAAACCAGATGCATGCTGAATTCGAGATGACAGATCTGGGAGTTCTCTCATATTTTCTGGGATTGGAATCTATGAGAACAAGCAAGGGAATTTTACTTCATTAGAAGAAGTACGCTGAAGAAGTATTGAAGAGATTCAGAATGGAGAATTGCAACTTTGCTGCTACACCTGCTGAAGCCAATCTGAAGCTCATGCAGAATGAAGAAGAAGTTGATACAGATCATACGTTGTTTAGGTTGTCTCAGATATCTCTATTGTAGCAGACCAGACATTGCCTTCTCTGTTGGTCTGATCAACAGGTTCATGGAAGCTCCAAAGGTGTCACATTTTGTTGCTGCTAAAAGGATACTCAGGTACATTAGAGCCACTACAGATTATGGAGTGTTTTTACCCAATGCTGCTCATCAAAATGTTGCAGAACTGCTTGGGTATTCAGATTCAAACTGGGAAGGAGACAAGTTAGAAAGCAAAAGCACCCTGGGCTATGTGTTTCTCATAGGAAAAGCTCCAATTTCTTGGTGTTCCAAGCTGCAACCAGTTGTTGCATTGTCCTCGTGTGAAGCAGAATATATAGCAGGTGCTTACACTGCATGTCAAGCTCTTTGGCTTAGGTCACTACTGCATGAAATTCAAGTTCGAGAGAAGAAGGCAATTACTCTGATGATTGACAATAAATCTGCAATATGTTTGGCAAAGAATCCAGTCGCACATGGGAGAAGCAAACATATTGAAACTCAGTTTCACTTCCTAAGGGAAAAAGTGGGTCAAGGACAGCTTCAGCTTATACACTGTAAAATAGAAAATCAGTTGGCAGATTTACTGACAAAACCATTGAAGGTGCAGAGATTCATAGAATTGAGGAAACCTTTGAATATCAGATCATGTGCTGAATTAAGGGGGCATGTTGTTTAGTAATTCAGCATATTAGTATTGGGTTGGGCCTTTATTGTATGAAAAACCCAATAAGGGTTCTATAGTTCATTTCTATTATTACAGTTTTGGTAGTTTTTCAGTTACAACTCTGTTGTATTGATTCTGTACATATAGAAGAGTTTTGAATGAAACGTGATCCCTTTTTTCCCTATCTCTGCCTTGAACTCTAACAGTTAGTTGGCTATTGACCTCACAATTGCTCTATGATCGAATATTTATGGAAGCATTATTGCTAAACACTCATGTGTATGATATCACATTCCAATAAAACACAAGTGTTCAATAGAGGTGTTTAACAGGTAAGAACCATACGAGCACTTTTACTAAAAATAGTGTAAAGACTAAAGAGTTGGTCACGTGAAACATAAGAGGATCTTGTATCTTCATCACACCCTTTTACATTTTGTTAGCTGCTCAGTTTTCTCCTGGTTCTCATCTTCGCTTCTCACGATGGGAATATTTTCTTCTAGAATAATGTTTTGTTGACACCCAAAAAGTTTACACCCGTCTTACACCTATAATATAATATTACTATTTGATTTAAATGAATTAAAAAATTGGGGAAATGAAGGGTACTAAAAGGGTCAAAAAATAATAAAATAATGAGGGTGTAAGGTTGGTGTATGATTTTTGGGTGTCAAAAAATCAGCACTCTGTCTTCAACATCCCCATTCCTCGCCTCCTTACGAGAACTGCGGGAATCCCCACAGATATTCAAAAAACTAAAAAAATTCTAAAAAGTATAAAAACCAAAAACATAAGTAATAAAGAAAAAACCAAGGTAAGAGTCCGAACAAATGACGCAAGAGCATGAATGATGGTATAGCAATAATGAGCATGATGAGCAAGAATGACATGCAGGAATGAACGAACGAATAGCACAGTAATTAATGTAAGCATGGACAAGAACTAAGAGCACAGATAATAATAAATAAAAATTAATCATATTATTTTTTATGTAAATGGCGACATTAACCCTTTTAATTATATGTATATTTATTATATTTATTATATTAAATAAGAGTATTTATGTGATTTTATATATATATTTGGAGATGTGGAACCCCACGGGACAGAGAGCATGGTTCCCGTCCCCAAATCCGTTGTAGGAAATTTTTGCCTCTATCCCTGTCCCCACAGAAAAAAATTTATAACGACGAGCCCCAAATGGGGCAGTCCCCGCGGGGATCACCAAATCCAAATGGTAATTGCCATACCTAGTGTTATGTTTTAAATTTTAGGGGGAAAAATTAATATGGGCAACACGAGCATGTCCACATTTTAGATAAAGTTTACTGAACTGGGCTGAAAAAGCCCAATTTAAAAATTATCACATATTTTTAAAACTCAAACACTATTTTTGGGCCGGCCAAACTAGCTAAATTATCGGACGTTAGGATTAGCACCACATTAGGGAGGATGAGCTTAGCATCATCTTTATTGGGAGTGGCACCATCTTTTTTATATGTAAGAATCATAAATTTATATACTAAAAAGGATGATGCCACTCCCAATAAGGATAGTGTCAATCCCATCTTGTGAATGAGACCCCATAATTTAGAATGGTGTTTTTAGACAATGTCATTTAAAAATTAAGAGTGATTTCTTTTTCATTTTCACTATTCTAATCGCTAATATCTGTAAAAGAGTTGTCCAGTTCCCAACTGAATGGTGTTAATCCTAATGTCCTGAACCATTTTATAGGCTCTTAGTTATGGATTCAAATCAGGTGTCCCCAAATCATGTCCTATCAATAAAATATTGCCACGTCATTAAAAAAATTCTATTAAGAAATTAAAGATTAAAATTAAAGGAAATATTTTTAATGACGTAACGATATTTTATTGGTGGGACATGATTTCCCTTAGTTATAAGAGTTTATTTTCTCATCATTAAAGTTCTGTTTTTTTTAACAAGACCTCTTCTACAATCGTATTTGTCCAAATTTTTTTGTCCAGCCCAATTTTTCATATTAAGAAGAAGAGAAAGCTAAAAAAAGGCTCAAACACCAGGTTAAATTTGAAAAATAAAATACACTAGTAAAAGCTTTTGACCAAAAAAAAGTACTATAGTTAAAACCTGACAGACCCCTAAGCCCAAATAAATTGATCACTTAAGCATTTTAAAGGAGTATTAGACGATTTTGAAATAATGAAAAATTTTGTAGATATAATTTATAGAATAAGTAGTTTCAATCTTACGGTGGATTCGTGAATAGTATCTTTGACAAATAATTATTAACCGGTGTAAAAGTTAGTGTAAAAATAAATATATATTTTCCTCCTTGCTTTTATCCCAAATCTCACTCAAAAAAATAAGGTAACTTACCAAACAACACATTTGAATTATCTTATTTTTTTAATAAATTTAAATATATTTTAGTCTTTCTAAATTATTTTGTAGGGTTTTGGTTTTTGTCAAAAAAAATTATTTGATTTTGATTCTTATAAAATTGTATTATTTGACTTTGGACCAGTAAAAAGTTTTTCTGTAGTATTTCGTCCCTAATACTTGCTTTTTCTCTATTTCTATTCTTACTTTTCATGAAGAAAGAGACTAAGGGTCCGTTTGATTCGCTAAATTTCGTACAGCACAGCACAAATTTGTTAGTTCAATGTTTGATTCAGAAAATGATCCAGAGACAGCATAAAAGTGGAGTTATTGGACAGCACAAAAAGTCAAAATTTTGTACCACACTAAACCATGAGACAACTTTTTGTTCCATAGCACAACTATCCAAAAGTAAAAAATATCCATATTCTCTCCCACTATTGTGTAACCACCTTACCCCACTTTTTCTCTCTCAACTTATCATATATATATAATTTTTTAATGAAAAATAATGATATTTTTTAAAATAAATAATTAAGAAAATCATTTTTTTATGTAAAATAATAATAATATGTAATATTGATATGTATTATAAAGGGTATTATTGTAAAATTTGAATCGCATTTTTTGTTACGTGCATTGGTTATCAAACACTAAATAATATAATAAGTTGTGTTGTGCTTTGTTGACGTGTACTGTGTATCACTTGTACTGTCCAGTCCTAGCATCAAACGCACCCTAAAATCAAAAATAAAATTATAGAGACAAAAATCAATATTTTGTTCATAGAAACAAAAATAAAAAGCTTGATTTTTATGCGACTAAAAATTCATAAATGATTTTTTTAATTAAAAATCACAATAAATATTCATTGTAGCATCATATATATACTTTTAATTGAGAAATTTTTATTTATGAATTGGATATTCATTCTCTCTAAGATAATATTACCTCTAATCCTATTTATAAAAAATGAAAAGTATTTTTTTATTAGTCCTAATTATAAGAAACATACTCATTCGGCTTTTTTTTTTAATCATTTAAGGTTTTGCATAAAAATTTAAAAAATATTGAGTGCTTTGAGTTTTATGAATATTGATTATGTAATTTTCTTTTGGATTTCTCATCATTATTAATTAGGTACATAAATATTAAGTGAAGACGTGATTAGAAGTTTTAAAGTAGAAAAGAAAAATTTATTTAGAAGTAGGTAACTTTCCAAACAACACATTTAAATTAGCTTATGTTTTTAAAAGATTTAAATATATTTAAGTTCTTATAAAATTTAATATTTTTATTCTGGTCTTTCTAAAATTTTTTGTAGGGTTTTGATTTTTATCAGTTTTTTATTTGTTTTTTGTTCTTATAAAAATTTTCTATTTTACTTTCATCCCAATAAAAAGTTTTTCTTTTGTATTCCGTTCCTAAAATTTTTAATTTTTCTCTATAATTCTATCCTTACTTTTCATGATAAAAATGAGTAAAATCAAACAAAATTTTTTGTATAGACAAACATAATATTTTTTTTTTTGTAAAAACAAAACTAAAAAAGCTTGAATTTTACCGAGCCAAAAATTCATAGATAAAACAAAAAAATTGTTATTGAAAATCACAATAAAAGTTCATTGTAGCATTAAATATATAGTTTTAATTGATGAATTTTTATTTATGAATTAATTATCCATTCCTTTTAGGATAATACTAATAGTCTAATACCTCAAATATTATTTATAATATATAATAAATAAAAAATATTTTTCTTAGTCCTAATTATAAGAAACATACACATTCCATTTTTTCTCTTAGTCTATTTAAGATTTTATTGAGTGCTATAAGCTTTACAAACATGTATTATGTAATTTCTTATTATATCCATCATTATTAGTTTCAGACATAAATGTTGAGTGGAAACATAATTATAAGATTTAAAATGAAAAAAATAATGTTAATAATATTTTTGATTCATATTTTTGTTTTGTTTTGTTTTTCATAACTGTATTATAAAATAGTTTTTAGAAATTATTTTAAAAAAGAGAAATGAATTTTTAATGCTAGTATGCAAATTCAAAAAATTAGAAATTGAAAGCTTAAATAAATTTTAGATTTTTTAAACTTTAATCTTAAAAATATGAAAAACACATACTATTCTAAAAAATTGCTTTTAAAAATTAATCTACCAAATAAATTTTTTAATTTCTTATTTTCAAAAATAAAAAATTGTAACAAACAGGCCCTAAATGTTTATTGATCTTCTAACATGACAATCAAAATTCAAAAGTAAACAAGAATAAGAAGAAAATGCTAAAGTGACAAATAGCAAAAAAAAAAAATCCTAAAGCGACAAATAGAAAAAAAATGCTAAAGTGACTAAGAAAAAAAAAACTGAAGGATTAATATTTTTTTATGATTAACTTCAGTAAAAATTATTTTAATTTTAAATTTATTGTGAACAATTTACTTATTTCTCATGTTAATAAACATGTGAATCACATAAACATTTTAAAAATAAAATTCAAATCTTTGTTAATAAAAAATGTAATTAAATATTTTATTGATATCTTTAATTTTTTTTTTCTGGTATTGGATACGTGTTAAATTAATCATATATTTTTTTATAGCAAAAACTCTTTTAAAATATAAAAATAAGACTTGGCTGAGTTACAATGAAGTATTAACTCAATCAATCTTAAGCAACAGTGGCCGCAATTTGTATGGTCTTCAAGGAAAGAAAAGTGAGGCACTACTCTTTTCCCTTTCACTAAACAAAAAGAACAAACAAAAAAGGTAAAGTTCGTTAAAGTTCCGAATTTTCAATTTGATTCCCCCCCTCTTCACTTTCACTCCCCAAACCCTTGATTTCCTTTGCAGATTCAATCCAAACCTGATCTTTCTCTCGATTCTTTGTTTGCATTTTTCCTAGCTTATTCGGTGATTTGCATTTCTCCGCCACAGATCTTCCGTAGCCATTGTCGAATTGTCGGGTATTCCTCGTTTTATGCTGAACTCAGGAGACAAAGCAGAGTAGAGTTATTAAATTATATTAAACTCCTTCTTTGGAAGATTTAAAGCTTGTTTTAGCTTCTGTACATGTATTCAGTTGCCCGTTAATTTTGTTTTACTTTATTGCTCTTTGGTTGCTCTAAATTCGTTAAAAAAAATAGAAGATCGTTGGCTTGAGATTGATTGTTCTGTTTCTTCGAATTTGAATGTGGCCCCCAATTCGTTAAGTTTTGATTTTGAAGAGGAAGGTTATTGTGGAGATCCGCGACTTGTTTGGTCTCTTATGCCCCATGAGGTCTTTCTTCCCAGCTGAATCCTGTAAAGAAACACACTCAAGTGCTTTAAATCCTCAGTCTTGGTTCCAAATTGAAAGAGGGAAGCTTCCCAAGTTGTCATCACACCCCTCTTCTGCATCAATGTAAGTTTCTCTGCTCCTTTATTTCAATTCTTATGTTAAATTTTTTGCATATTTAATTAAGTTGTTTTTTTTTTTTTTTGTGGGGGTTCGGGTGTGTGGTTTTCTGTTATATACTATAGAGAATCTCTAATCAAGGTCCCACAGCCACCTATAGTACCGTTCTATAAACCTCTTGATTATGTGCAAGTTTTAGCTCAAATCCATGAAGAACTTGAGTCTTGTCCTCCGCAAGAGCGGTCAAATCTGTTTTTGTTACAATACCAAGTCTTTAAGGGTCTTGGGGAAGTTAAACTTATGCGTAGAAGCCTCCAGGCAGCTTGGCAGAGAGCCTACACTGTTCATGAGAAGATTATATTTGGGGCATGGCTGAAATATGAGAGGCAAGGGGAAGAACAAATTGCCGATTTGCTCACCACTTGTAGTAAATGTGCTAAGGAGTTTGGGCCGATTGATATAGCGTCTCATCTTCTGTTTGATATAAAAGCAAGTTCACAGGAGAGAATGGCCAATGAGAATCAAATTTCACAATATGTTACTTTTGTGATTGGAAATGAAAAGATAGTTTGTGATAGACAAAAAATATCCGAACTTTCGGCGCCATTTCATGCAATGCTCAAGGGTTATTTCAGTGAATCACTCTCTGAGACTATAGATTTGTCTGAAAATAATATCTCCCCTTCAGGTATGAAGGCAGTAAGTTATTTCAGTTTGACTGGCAGTTTAATTGACGTCCCTCCAAATCTATTGTTAGAGATATTAGTTTTCGCAAACAAATATTGTTGTGAAAGACTTAAGGATGCTTGCGACAGAAGACTTGCATCCTTAGTTTCCTCCAAAGAAGATGCTGTGGAGCTTATAGAATATGCTCTTGACGAAAATTCAGCTGTCCTTGCTGCATCTTGTTTACAAGTACTTTTACGTGATCTTCCAAACTGCTTGAATGACAATCGGGTGGTGGAGATATTTATTCATTCTGACAGGCAGCGACTGGGAGTCATGGTTGGGCCAGGTTTATTTGCACTTTTCTGTTTCTTAGGTGAAGTTTCTATGAACCTGAGTTCTAGTTCAGACACTACGGTTCATATCCTGGAACGGTTGGTTGAGTTTGCTGAGAATGACAAGCAGAGACTTCTGGCTTTACATCAGTTGGGATGTGTAAGATTCTTAAGGAAAGAAAATGATGAAGCACGTTTTCTTTTTGAGGGGGCTGTAAATGCAGGCCATGTTTACTCTATTGCAGGTTTAGCTAGACTGGACAATATAAAGGGTGAGAAGCATTTATCTTATGAGAAGCTCAGCTCAGTCATTTCATCTGTTACTCCACTTGGATGGATGTATCAGGAAAGATCACTATATTGTGAAGGTGATATGAGGTGGGAGGATCTTGAGAAAGCAAGTCATCTGGATCCTACTCTTATATATCCTTACATGTATAGGGCCGCCAATTTAATGAGGACACATAATTCTCAAGCTGCACTAGCAGAAATCAACCGAATTCTTGGGTTCAAACTTTCATTAGAATGCTTGGAAATGCGTTTCTTTATCTATCTGGCTCTTGAGGACTACAAATCGGCTCTATGTGATGTTCAAACAATTCTTACTCTGCGTTCAGATTATAGGATGTTTGAGGGGCGTGTGGCTGCGTCCCAACTCCGTACTCTTGTTCGTGAGCATGTCGAGCATTGGACAACTGCGGATTGTTGGGCAAGGTTATATGACTGTTGGTCTGCAGTTGATGATATTGGGTCTCTATCTGTTATCTACCAGATGCTTGAATCTGATGCAGCGAAAGGTGTTCTATACTTCAGACAGTCGTTGCTTCTCCTGAGGTATGTTATGAATTTTTGGAAACCATTAGGAGTGGGCTAGTGGTGAGGGATTTGAGTTCTTTACATGAGGCCATAGGTTCATTCCTCCATGTTGTCATTTTTTGTTGTTTGTAACTCAAAAAGGAATGATATGAATGTCGGTAACTGTCATTAATTTTTAAAAGCCTTGAACTTAACTTACCATCATGTGTATTAGGAAATCTGATTTGGTAATATGTATTTCATATTTACAATATTGAATCACATAGTAAGTTTGATGTCATAACTTAAACAACAGGTTATTGATGTCTACTTGTGTGACAATTAACTCAACAGAGAGTTCGAACAATTCTCAACAGAGAATATTTTAGTTTGAAATCTAGGTTATCCCTTGTGAAGTTGCATCTGAAAAGGAAGATTGTCTGGCTTCATAGTTCATTTTTCATAATACTGACTGACATTTATATGCCAAGGACTCTATAAAAATGATATAATTATTTTATTTAGGCTAAACTGTCCTGAGGCAGCTATGCGGAGTTTACAGTTAGCTCGACAACATGCATCAAGTGAGCATGAACGACTTGTATATGAGGGGTGGATCTTATATGATACCGGTCATTATGAGGAGGGGCTCCGGAAAGCTGAAGAGTCTATCAGTATCAAAAGATCTTTTGAGGCGTTCTTTTTGAAGGCCTACGCACTGGCTGACTCTAGTCTTGATTCAACTTGTTCGTCAACTGTTATTTCACTTCTAGAAGATGCCTTGAAGTGTCCTTCAGATAATCTGCGCAAAGGTCAGGTATGGTTCTATTGTACTACGTTCTGAAAAAATATTTCACGACATGTTAGCTTCTGATCATGCATGCGTGAAGGAGAGACATCCTATTTCTCAAACAAATAATAGGTTGTTAGGAGGAGGTCATGAATGATTTTATATCTAACACATTCCCTCACACAAGAGTCCCTTGGGCTTGAATGTGGAGAATGTAGAGGCTCATCTTTACTAAGCTTAAATTAAACTTTATTTCAGAAGAATGAGGTTGGAAATGTTGAACTCCTAACCACTTGGTCATTGAGGCTCTAATACCATGTCATGGACCAACTTTGTTAGCTGCAGTCTCCCTAAATGGTTATATTTCTAGCAGCTATAGATATTTTATGATGCATAGGTTTTATCATCTAAGTCTTCACCCCCTCCCTTTAATGGGTGTGATGTCACTATTTGACCTTGAACTCCTTTTGGTTCTTTTGTGGTGATTGTGAACTGAAACCTGGAAAATGGGATATATGGCTGAAACCTTGAAGATGGGGTATAGGGAAAAATTTTAATTGCTCTCTATCTGATTCTGATCATGAGATTACTACTACTCTGTGTCCACTTTTCCGTTAATCACTGGGAAGTTGACTTTCAACACACTGCATTCACCTTGATTGCATGATCTAAAATTCTAAATGAGTTTTTCTTATATGAATGACTTGAGAGAAATCCTCTCTAATACTTCATGAATCATAATTACTTACACAAGTAAATTCTTAATTTTAGAGATTGAGTATTGACTTAACTAAGTACAAAAAGCATACAATGATAATATATTTTGTATTCTATTACAGAATGTGTCTGCTATTTACAAGGAATATCAACACTCCTCCTAATATTAGGGATATATATAACAGCTACATATTTATATTATCGACAAAAACCCAAAGAGATCTAGTGAAACTATTTGCAAGTTATCATTAGAGTTCACAAATGGGGTGGTAAATTGGTGAATGCATCTCAAAGAATCTTCTCACGAATATGAAATGACAGTCAATTTCTATGTGTTTAATTTGCTACTTTACCAAATGCTAGTAACCTAAGCTCTAAAGCCAATGGCAAGTGTGATGTGTTGTGGTGCTTTGGGAGATGATAATTTCAACAAGGGGAATGTTTACCAGCTGTGACTGGAGGCACTAGAATCAAAATTTATGACCCAATAGATGAAGAATTGACAGAGTCAAACTTTTTAATTTACAGTATAGACTAAAATGGTTGATGATGAGGCTTGTTGGTTGCCTTGAGTTGAAGATATTCGTAATATTCATTATTTGACGTAACATATTGATGATCACCATTGGACTTGGTAATGGAGCTGAGACCACGTTACGTTTCCAAACATTTTGGGAAAATCATTCATAGAATAGCATTGGTCCTGGATATGTCTTGGACATTTGAAGTAGGAACACTTAATTGATTAGCAAAGTCACAACCTCCTTTGTCATCACTGCATATACGACATAGACCTCCATGATTAATTGTATTGGACACAAAAGCTAAGATGGTGTTTGTTTCAAGGTATGTTACTATATATTCCTATGGAGAATATTGTGACTAGGAATATTATTCCTGGATAAATGCAACAGTATGTTTGGTTAGGGTTTAATACCTTAAGCATATATTTGAACTTTCAAAATTCAAATACATCAACTAGAACAAGCAATCTTGTTGATGCCTTCGGTGTGGGAGCTTGTAGCAACCAATCAGTAAGATCCACGATCCGCCTATAAAAAAAAAGTAAGATTCACTATTGAAGGGATTTAAGGGTTTGGTAGAACTTGATTACGGACGGACTTGAAATTCTCTTGAAGACTAGATCATGTACATGTTGGATAACGTTTTCCAACACCTTTTGAAGACTGTTTGTGCCAAGATGAACTTGATATCTCCAATGATGGACTGTTTTTTTAAGATGTGAATTAGGTTGTCATTTGGAGCATTCCTCGATCATGAACTGAGTCATACAGAGTTGTATATTGTTGGAATAGACAATCCAAGCTTTCTTCCATGCTTGATAACATGATTTCTCAGAGCAAATAGTGGACCAAAAATCTTTCGCACTTCCGGTCTATTGACCTTCTTAATAAGGACTCAAATTGATAATATGCCTTCTGCCGTTGTCCATACACCTTGGCATCAATATCCTTGGCCTTCTAGGTTAGTTGCTCTTAGAGGCCCTACCTAAAACTCACTTGTCAACAGCAACATACCAATCTAAATAAGTTTTACCATTTAGTTTCTGATTTCTTATAGTGGGAGTGCTTCGGAAAGCAAGGAAATGAAGCTGTTCTTGGAAGAGTCAAGGGTATATTTTCTTAAACAGTTTAATGGACATTGAGAGTGTGGCACATGAACCACATAATCCAGTAGGAAAAAACTGCACATGGTGATTGGTGTCACATTTATTCTAGCAGTAGGGCTCGGGGTGGGTAGTCGGGATCTTGAGACACTTTGCACCTTCACTTTGTGACCTTGACGAGTTAAGGTATTTGGTCCAACCTTGAAGGTGGCTGGATGGACAAGACTTTCAGATTTCGGGCCCAAAATGTGCAAGCTCTATTACGAACTTGACAGAGTATTTTGTTTTGTTATTTTCTTTTTAATGTAAATGACTTCAGAGAAATCCTTTCTAAGCCTCTTGAATTTGTACATCCATGTATTCTGTGGTTGTAAATATTGGTAACTCTGTAAAAGTCCTGAAGGTGATCCAAAAAGCTCTAGTTTGAGTTGAACTATTAAGACATTTAAAGCTATACACTGTTATATTTGACTTGGGGTATCTTATAATATCCATATAATTATGCAACTTCAGACATAATTAGTTTGTAGTTTAACTACTGATACTTTCATTTAATTTTCCAGGCACTGAACAATCTTGGAAGTGTTTTTGTTGACTGTGGGAAATTGGACTTGGCTGCTGATTGCTATATCAATGCCCTTAAAATCCGACATACCAGAGCCCATCAAGGTCTTGCTCGTGTTCACTGTCTCAAAAATGATAAGGCTGCTGCTTATATGGAAATGACTAGACTTATTGAGAAGGCAAAAAGCAACGCCTCTGCATACGAGAAGAGGTCCGAGTACTGTGATCGTGAACAAGCCAAGGCAGATTTGGAGATGGTGACTAGATTAGATCCGCTTCGGGTGTATCCTTATAGATATCGAGCCGCAGGTAAATATTTTACCTTGACTCACTTGTGTAGCCATAAACTGTAATGTCTAGGGATAGTAATATGCAAAAGATCTGGACTTCCCTGCTAGATTCTATTGAAATTTAACAAATTCTAACGAATTGCTTGCATAGATGATTGCATGTGCTTCTGACTACATATGTGCTCGTGTTTGCCTACCATGTATTGTAAAGCTGAATATGAAATGAGTGTATTGCTCCATCTTGCAAAATGAATGTTTTGATGCTAAAGCTATCGTTAAGCCTCCCACTACAAGAAACTTAATAGTTTGTTTAGATGTATATTTTAACCATCTATAACTAAAATGTTCGGACCACAAGTTTATCGAAAGGTTCGTAGGAAAATTTTTAGTGGCTTTATTTATTATTTATAATTTTTAGGATTCAATAAACTAACTGCCTCATGCCAGTAACCTTTGGAGTTTGATAATTACCACTTAAACTTTAATATTATATAGTAAAGAAATCATAGCTTCAAAATCTGTTAGACACCTGTTTGGAGGTGTGGTTCAGCCGTTGAAAATTGCAGTAATTCTAGTGTTGAAGCACTTTGTGAGATTTGTTAATCTCAGCTACGTTGATGCTGGTTTATTCTGATGTTATAAAGATACATACCGAGTGATCTATAATGTCAAAAAGTTCATGTTAGACCTTGGGTTGCTACTGCTGTAACAAATTTTACTCTGTATTGTCAAATAGTTTCATTGTGTTTGTGTTTGGTGTATGTGGTTGCAGTACTGATGGACAATCATAAGGAAGATGAAGCCATTGCTGAACTCTCCAGACCCATTGCATTTAAAGCCGATTTGCACCTCTTACATCTACGTGCAGCATTTCATGAACACAAAGAGGATGTCTTAGGTGCTCTAAGAGACTGCCGCGCCGCTCTCTCTGTGGATCCAAACCACCAAGAAATGTTGGAACTTCACAGTCGAGTTAATAGCCACGAGCCATGACTCAATAGATCGAGCTTCTCTAAAGTGAGCGAGCGTGTAAAGTAAAAAAGTAAAGGTATATCTACCCTTATAGTGGGTCAAAGTTACATTGTACATTAATTCAAATTAAGAATGGATATATCCTTACTTTCTCACTTTACGCACCCATTTCTACGGAGTCAAATCTCGATTCAACAACATATATGGCTTTTGCTAGATGGAACTGCACATTGTAAACTTGTAATTTTGCTTACTGCATCGAAAAGTTACTGGCGCGCCATGGAGAATGGAGATTGGTGAGTGACTTCCATCTGCTGTCATGAAAATCAAATTTGTAAAATGGAAAAGTATAGTTAAATTATATTCCTGTCTATAGAAATGAATATATGTGAATTATTATCATTTTTTCTCCCAGGGGTGGTCCCAGTTTTGTAATTGTTGATCCTGATTATTTAAATGGTGATTTGCAAATATCTAGTGTTCTTAGTGTTGAATCAAAAAGATTAAGTACTGATTAAAATATAAATATATGAACATATTTTCATGAAACAACTAACAACTAATTAAAGAAAAATGTATTAATTTTATTTTATGGATAACAGTTCAGAAAATACCTTTTCCTTTTCCTTTTTCTGAACATAAAATTAGTCTTGGCTCGTCCTTACCTGTCTAATTAGGCGATGAAATGAAAAAGATGGTGGTTTCTTTTCAACTTGCTTTTCTCTTGAACATGCTGCTAAATTTAACAACATCACGCCTAGTGAGATGCAAAATTATGTGTAGTTTGTCAATAAACGTGTGAACTGCCAGCGTTTCCTTGTTGGTATATGGGTGGTTTTAAGGTTGGGAAAAAATAATTTCAGATTATGTCTTACTTTATCAAAAATAAAAGGTACTAGATATTTTTAAAAAAACAGATTTTTTAAAAATATTTCATACTTTCTAAAAATATCATATATTTTCATTTTTGATAAAGTAATTACATAGTTTCCAATTTTTTTTTTCAGTCTCACCTTAAAATCACCCTTGGTATAATAGCGTAATTCATTTAACAAATAAATTTGCATTGAAAATAGGATAAAGTTAGTGAATTGGGATGAAAATAAAGTTAGTGAATTGGGATGAAAACATTGAAGGAGGATGTGATTGATACCTTGAAGCCTTTTAGATGGATATACTGACAGCAGCATCAGTTTTCCGCTTCTCAGATCCCTTCATCCTATGCATTTCCTTCTTGCAGAGAGGCATGAATATGATGATAAAGTTTTGATTTTTATTCTCCCCTCACAAAAGTTGCGTTAGTTATGCCCTCTATGAAGAAACCCCAAAATAGCAGCTTCTAGCACTGGTATCAGACTCACCAAAACTTCCACAAAATCAACCAAGAGGAGATCTAAAAAGATCATCAGAGAAGCAAACAAAAACCAGACAATAAACACAAAAGCTATTTTGATAACCAATTAAATACCAATTTAGCCGCCAAGAGCTTGTGTGGCATAAGGAGAAGCTCTTGGAGCTCAAGGAGAGGGGTTCGATCTCAGGTGAGATAAATTTAGGAGTTATGTAATGTAAAAGTGTGCGAGTTTAGCCAATAAAAACAAAATACTCTAATTTAGCCAGACTATCAACTTTGTTTTCACTTTAATAATTGACTTTAGTTGAATTTTATTTTGGTTCTTATGATTGTATGTATTTTATCATTCAATTACATCTCTAATTAGTTTATCAAGTTTCACATTGGTCCTTAAATTTTTTTAAAAAAATTCAAATAGATTATAGATTGGTATACAAAGTTTAAATTTAGTTGGGGTGTTTGTTAAAAAATTTCAATCTAGTACTTATACGTCCTTAATAGATTAACATCATGGATGTAATTGAATAACAAAATTGTTTTTAAAACTAAATTAAAATCTTATTAAAATTAAGGACTAAAATAAATAACTTAACTTGACAATGTTAATGACTAGAACAATTTTAACTAAGTTTTTAACTAACGTTATCAACAATAATATCAAAATTATTTGTAAAAATTAAATAAACACATCAATCAATTTATGGAACTTATAGTGGAGGCAAGATAATGTTGGGATTGTATTCAACATTAAACATCAATAAAATAAACAAATGTACTCTTCCTTTTCAACTTCTTAGCAAAATCAGTAACTTCATTAGCAATGAGAACTCTATCCAAGATACTTTTGCGATGAATAATACCATTCAATCTATTTGTTTACAATTAAGAAAGAATTAGGTTACGATATTCTCTCTCCTGAATACAAGCATGGAAGGAAATATATGTACAATTTAGAACCATTATACATACAATTTCGTATTAATAAAACTATTTTTTTTTATGTACAAGCAAATATTGATATGGTCCACATGGATAAGCAATTATTTATGGATGAGCTAATCATTATCATAACCAGATATTTTGCATGTCTTACCATATTATATTTATTTTGTTTCAATATATATAATATATGGAGTCATCAAAATGGTTCTTTTATTCCTTTGGTACAATCAAAAGGGTTCTTTTATATATGGGAAAAAAATATCTCTTTTAAACGTACGTTAAAGAAAAACTTCAACAGGAAAATAAACATTTTAAGAATTAAACATAAGCAAGTTTGTCCCCATCAGGATTGGGAACATGCTCCGACAAAAACAAACAATTATCGTTTCAAAGGTAAGAAATGAACCACCAATTATTTGTGTGCCAAATTAAGTGTGTGTTCGGCACAAATAGCTTATAGCTTATTTAAGAGCTTATAGTTTATAGCTTATAAATAAGTAGAGGTGTTTGATAACAACTAGTTTATAGCTTATATGCTAGCTTATGAAAAGCTACTTCAAGTAGCTTATATTATGAAAAGTAGCTTTTGATAATTCTTTTCTATTTTATCCTCTAGTCATTTACTACATGTTTACTTTATCAAATAATTTATTACATGTAATTATTACTTGTCCTTTTAAGTCATTTAACAAATATAAGCTACCTAATAAGCTAATTTTACTAAACACCTCTACTCAATTATAAGTCACGAGTCATAAGCTATAAGCCATAAGGTACAAGCTATAAGCTATAAGCCATAAGGTACAAGCTATAAGCTATAAGTCATAAGCTATAAGATATAAGCTAGTTTTACTAAACAGAACCTAAAATACAAAATCTAGCACTTTAATTATTTAAATAATAAAAAAATTCTAGCACTTTCCAGAACGTTATAGAACTTTCGCTGGATTCATTTCCATAATTTCTATAATTTTTAATAGATTAATAGATTTGGCTTATTATATATGTGTCATTAGGATGCCCTATCCACGACATCTAAAAAATATTATATAATAATCTTGCCATTACGTAAGAACTGGAAACCAACGCAAAAAGATATATGTTCCTCTTTTAAATATCATATTTTCATTGGTCACAAAGTAATAGTTTTATCATCAATAATCAACAAGGTGACAATCAATGCACAATATAATATATAATATATATTAAAATCACAGTAAATTAAAATAATGCAACGTGTTCATAGTGGCCAAGATGCTTCTCGTATCACTCGCTCATATTCCGAGAACATGGATCGTAGATTCTAGATGGCGTGTCAAGTTTAGGAGTGATCATAGTCAATTTGATAAATTGATAAATTCAGTTCCAACCAATTAAAAAAATTGAATTTACGTTTTTTTCGTTAGATTACTTATCTACTACATATATAAAATTAATCCGTTGTCTATAAAAAAAATATAATTAATTTGTTAGTACTCACGTGTAACATTTATACTAACAGATAAATATGTAACTACTAATACATAATTATATGATGTAGTATGTATTCGAGTAAATTTAGAATCGTACAGTTAAGAGGTGTATTATTAATGGAAACTTGTGGGTCCTATGGCTTGGTGAGAACGAATGAAGCTCCTACGGTAGACTCAATAGGAGGATCGACGAAGGCACATTGTCGTTGGAGGTGTTACTTGCTCTTTCTAATGTAGGGATTTTGGTCAAGTCTTTGGTTTTGGGGTAAGGTTGAGAGACGATAAGATGGAAAAGGAGAAAAGGAAGTCCCTTGTGTGAAAGCTAATCTCTTCTTTATAACATGTGTTGTGTCACCTAACTTGAGAGCCAAGATGTGTTGTCTGGTTATGTGGGGTAAATTGATAATTTTATGTAGTCTTTTAGTGGGTAAAGTGAATAGGAGGATACAAATAACAAAACAATGAAGTGTAGAGGTCTTATAGCGCATTAAAAAGTGCACTGTGGGTCTTAAACAAGCAAGTGAATCTCACCGGACATGAATATCTACAGCGTGCTATCCCTTATTTAGCGCATAAGCGCTGTGTCAAGGTATGAACACCTTTTGCTATCTTCATCTAAAGTCTTCTAAGCCACATAGTCTATTTAGTTCCCAAGCTTCGTGATACCACTATAGTGTCTTCCTACCGAAACAATATAGATCCACTAAACATCCTACGATACAATAATAATCAAGTGTTAGTCATAATTAATCATAATTAACAATAATTAGATGACGATTCCCAACACTATGTTAGTATAAATATTTGAGCCAAATCTAAAGTTTATTTCTCCTTTTTGTCTCTCTAACTTGTTTTTAGAGAGAGAAAACATGAAAAATTATAAAGAAAGGTAATTTTGATAGGTATTTTTCAGAGAGAAAATTGATAAGCTATTTAATCTTTGGAGAAAAACAAGCTAGAGAGATAAAATGGAGAAATAAACTTTAGATTTGGCTCGTGTAAAGTGAAAAAATAAGGTGCATTTATTATTAATTTAAATTATAATATCTCATAAGTTTGACTCACTTTTAATAAACGGTTGATACACACTTACTTTCTCACTTTATATGTTCACCCACCTTACAAAAGCCAAATCCAAAAACTTTACATAAAATTTTCAAATAAAAACTTCTTTAAAAGAGGAAAATATAGAGACAAAATTTGAAATAATTATTACATAGGTCTCTAACTTTATAACGAAAGTTCACCTAGATCCCTTACTTTCATGAGAGTTCACTTAGGTCCTTGACTTTGTCCAACGTTATTCACTTAAGTCCCTGACGTTAACCATTGTTTTAACAACGTTAACAGAAATCCAACGTGGTAACGTGCCACGTTGGTCAAAACGTAGGGTCTGATTTGAACTTTTAATAATAAATATATAGACTTATTTAAACTTTTGATACATAACACATGGACTGATTTGAACTTTTATTAATAAACATAGGGACTGATTTAAACGTTTGATTCAAACACATGATCAATTTGAATTTTAAATACCATTTTTTTGCATTTTTTTTTAAAAATGACGTCATTTTGTTCAACATGTCACCTTGGGTTTCTGTTAACGGTGTTAAAACGATGGTTAACGTCAGGGACTAATAGAATAACATTAGACAAAGTCAGGGATTTAAGTGAATTCCCGCGAAAGTCAAGGACTTATATGAACGTTTCTTGTAAATTGAAGACCTATATGATGCTTTACTCAACAAAATTTTGAAGCAAAATAATAAAGTCTTAAAATTTACAAGTGAAGGTGTTCAAAATTCATGCCAACTCCTTCTATTTTCTTGGCCCAATCTGATACAAACTATTCAAGTATAGTATGACCTTGTCTATTTAACATTTTAAGCTAAGTTGGGGTTTAGTTTGTTGACCAAACATCAAATAGGATTGAGTTCATATTAAACTTGGGTTACTTAACCTGACCTCGTGCTACCCTAACTTTTAGGTTTTTGCCCCTAATGCTTTGTTTGGAAGAGGATAAAACGAGTGAAAAGAAAATAAAAGGAAAAAAAAAACACAGATAACAAAATATTTTTTTATTTGTTTGGATAAAAAATGAAGAAAAAATAAAAAAAATAAAAGAAAACATCTTGTTATTTTTCTCTCTCTATTTTCTTTAATTTTCTCCCTTTATTCAAACAAAGCATTATGTTTTGTTTGGAATGGAAGGAAAAATGAAGAAAAGAAGTGAAGAGAAAAGAAAATGGGGAAGAGAAAAAATGGAAGGAAAAAAAATTTAAAATTGTTGTTTCTGTAAGTCAACATTTCATTTTATTTTTCTTTCATTTTCACTTCAACCAAATAAATAAAAATGTCTCATTTTCATTTTTTCTTTCCTTCAATTTTCTTTTTTCTCTTTTTTCTTTCAACCAAACAATATATAAATGTTTTATCGATGATGCAATTCTTAAAATTTTATGCTTGTTGAAATTCTGTTTTTTTCTCTTTTTTTTTTTTAATTCATAAGATGTCTAATTATGATTTGTTACAAGTGAGTTGACATTAGATTTGTGTGCGTACGGAAATACTAAGATAATGGATTTTTTGGTGGCAGAGTCTACTTTGTTTTACCTCCTGCCGACCAAGCAGAAAGTGAACATTCTTACATTCAGCTCTCTATAATAAAAAAAAATAAAAAAAAGTAAAAAGTAAAAAAAAAGAAAAAGTGAACAAACATTTTCAGAGTTCACTGTTTAATTCATTCCCTCATTCTTCTGCTTCAATAATTTCTTTGTGATTTCGATTTGATCATTTGAATCAGCTAAGAAATTTTTTTACAAATGTTACCATTCCATTGTAGACTTTGCTTCCACGTAAGATCATAACATAAATTAAAAAATCACCATTACATTATCACAACCAAAACCACTCGATCTCTTCAACCATGTGAATCCCACACCATTAAAAAATTAAAATTTCTATATTTTAAAATAAAATAAAATGAAAACCTCCCCCACTACCATGGCAGCACACTCCTTGTTCTGTAACTTCCAGAACTTTCTGAGCCACACTCTCTCTCTCTCTTTCTCTAACATCCACTTGCTATTTGAGGAAAGGGAATCAATAAAATAATCCAATATCGCTCCCAAGATGTCTAGAATGTTCTTAAATAATTCCCTCTTTTATATATAAATATAATTTTTTTCACACACTCCACTCTTTCTATATAATCCTTCTAAACACTTCCTCAACTGCTTTCTTCTTCATAGGTATGTATGACAAACACAACTACTTGTTCTGTTTTTATAACTACTTTCTTAATAAGGAAACAGAGTCCTCTGCATTCTCCTTTCAGTAACCTAATTCCAAAGATTCACTTTTTCCTCCACGTTTCACTCGTCAACTTCAATCCCAATTTTTCTTTTTGGTAAAACCTGAATCCCATTCTGATTACGCTGAATAATATTGTTACTTTCATCTCTTTTTGTGAAATTCCTCTGTTTTTTTGCTTGCTTCTCTGTTTTCATTCCTTTTCTGTTGAAATTCCCTTCTCTGTCGTGTCAAGTCAATTCATCGGCATTTGAAACAGTAAATCGAATTAAAATCATAAAAATTAGAAAACCCATTTTGGATTTTGAGAATGAACTATTTGTACCCAGTGAAAGAAGAGTACTTGGAAGTTCAATTTCCAGCACCATCTTCATCATCAAGGTCTGAAATCGGAGGTGGTGGTGGTGATGAGTCAGGAGTGGTGGCTCCGCCGCGGCCGATGGAGGGGCTGCACGAGGTGGGACCACCACCATTTCTGACGAAGACGTTCGACGCGGTGGAGGACCCCACAACGAGCCACATAGTGTCGTGGAACAGAGGAGGTGCTAGCTTTGTGGTTTGGGATCCACATGCTTTCTCAAGAGACCTTCTTCCAAGATATTTCAAGCACAACAATTTCTCAAGCTTTGTTAGACAACTCAACACTTATGTAAGTTTTCTTCACTTATTCCCCTTTTAATCTCTAGTTTTCTATTGAAAGTTTGAATTTTTAAACTAACCCCATGTTTCCTTTCAATGAAAAATATTTTCTTTTTTTTTTTCCTGCTTGCTTCTGTAGTAACTTCACTGTTCTCTACAAGTCAGTGGTATTATTATTTTTTTATTTTTGTATTACAAAATGTTGAATAGTTGAAGATGAAATTAGTATCATTATTTTGATTGGTGGAGTTAGGGTTTTAAATTGCAATTGTAATTGTGTTGTGTTTATAGTCAACTAAATATGATTGAAGTGAATTACTAAAAGAAAATATGATTGGAGTGGAATAGTGTAATGCACTTTTAATGATCGTCAAAATTATGATGTTTTTGGCAACTTGGAGTGGAGTAGCTCTTAACTTCATTTTTCTCAACTCTAACTAACAAATTTTTATTTTTTTTGCCTGTTAAATCTAACTAACAATTTACTATTTAGTATTCTACACTAGTATTTTTTACTAAATATTAAGAGTAAATTAGATTTTGCTGGTTTATTTTACTTTAATTTTTTATGTTGAAGGTTTTTTATTTTAATCTTAGACTATGCAGGTTTATGTCATTTATTAGTCTTTGGTGAGATTAATGTAAATGATTTTTATATAAAGTTTGGAATTAATATTATTAATGATAGAGTTAATTTTCGAAAAATGATTTTTCAAACATTAAAGATAAGGAATAAATTGAAATTAAATTAGAAAGTGATGGTTAAAGTCCCGGTTTACTCCAAATATTAATGCTATTTTTCTTTCTTAAACTCAATAAAAATTAATTTTAATCTTGCATTTATCCAACTAATTGAATATTAAAAGTCATGTCATGCAATTTGCGGGTTCTAGATTTTTCTTACTTGCTCCTGCAACTTGTGAATTTGTCTGCTTTTGTTTATCACTTTCTTCTAACAATAGTAACAAAAATTTCAACTCATCATGTGCATTTACTTCTATTCAGATACTAACAGTGGGTTTCAATTCAAATCCACAGGGTTTTAGAAAAATTGATCCAGACAAATGGGAATTTGCAAATGAATTATTCATTAGAGGGCATAAGCACTTATTAGCAAACATAAGAAGAAGAAAGCAACCATCTCAACCTTCTTCTTGTTCTTCATCTTCTTCTTCTTCCCAACAAGGTCATTGTGTTGAACTCGGTCGATTCGGACTCGACGAAGAGATCGATCGACTAAGGCGCGACAAACAAGTGTTGATGATGGAGCTAGTGAGGCTAAGACAACAGCAACAGAACACAAGATCATACCTTCAAGCAATGGAAGAAAGATTAAGAGGCACAGAAATCAAACAGCAACAAATGATGAATTTCTTAGCTAGAGCCATGAAAAACCCTGCTTTTATTCAGCAATTGCTTCAACAGAAGGAAAAAAGGAAGGAACTTGAAGAAGCCATGACCAAAAAGAGAAGAAGGCCAATTGAACAAGGACCTAGTGGTGGTGAAGGAAGGAACAATGTGAAAGCTGAGAATTTAGGGTTTGGTGAGTATGGCTATGGAGTGTCTGAGCTTGAAGTGTTGGCTATGGAAATGCAAGGGTTTGGGAGAGGGAGGAGAGAACAAGAGGAAGTGTTTGAGGAATTAGAAGATGAAGAGAGGTTGGATAAAGAGCTTGATGAAGGGTTTTGGGAAGAATTGTTTAATGAGAATTTTGAGGGTAGTGAATTGGATATTCCAACTTCTAATTGTGATGATGAAGATGTTAATGTCTTGGCCAATCGTTTTGGTTATTTGGGTTCAAGTCCTAGATGAATTAAAGCTACATTGAATCTTAGATTTTAAGTTGCAGTCTGATTTTCAGCAACGCGTCGCTATGTTATAAATTCGCTCGTCACCAAAACTGCATCACGGAATATGTTGGTAGCATTTGACTTCATCACTATTATAGTTTTGGTCGTCACTAAATTTACATCAGACTGTGTTCACCACATTCGACTATATAAGATAACATCGACATCTGCAATTCAAAATCCTAAGATTCACCTTGGTTGAGTTGGTTCATGCTCAAGAGTGAAGAGGAGGCATTGAAGTGGAGTTATTGGCAAGAAATTAGAATGACCAATATGTGAAAATATTTACTACTTTTTTAGTGTTTCTAAGTTCTAACCCTATTATATGTAGCACTTGGTACTAAAACCTAAATTTCTCACATTTCTCTATGTTTGATTTGATTATTATTAGGTAGGTTGCAGCCGTTGCTTTGGACAAGAATCAGTGGTAGTGATAGCTATCATTGTTTACTCAAGGTTCAGTTTTTTTTTTGTCTTTAACTACTTAAACCCTCCATGTAGTATCAACGCAGTTATTGTCTATCTTGTTATTTTAATAATGATGTTAATTTTTATTTATTAACTTAATGAATGTAGATTAATCTGAAGATGTAGAATGGATACGAAGTAGCTGATGACCTCCAAGAATCATTCATAACTGAATGTGTTGCTTTTGAATCAAGACACAATTGGTGGTTAACCTTGTCGGTTTGATTTTTTATTTTTTATTTATTAAATTTTCATTTTCCTTTAATTTTCATCGTCTGTTCTTTCTCATGTGGCTAGAATTGAAACGAGGGCAATATCAACGAATTTCAAGATGTTACGTTTGTACAATTTTGTTAGGTGCCTTCATGTGTTTGAGATTCCATTCCCATTTAAAAACAACAGAAGAGAAAAAATGAAGAAAAGGATTTTTTTTTTTAAATTTATTTTGAGGGCTCTCAATATGAAACGTGTCAGGAGTATAGAGCATGATTTTAAATAATGAAAAGTGATAATTTTTTGTTGTAGTCCGTTCCAACAAATGATAATATATTTGCGGATGAGGATTTGGTAGCCCTATGGATGCAAATATTTTGTTGTTTATTATCATATAAAATATTGTGTTTGTTATGAGCAAAAAATTGTATATGTTGTGTTTGTTTTGTTTTACTGATAGAGAACAAGATATTTAGCAAAATGAAAACAATGAGAATCTATGAGGAATTTAGTATAGGAGAGTTTAATCTTGAAGATTAATTTATTAGGTAAATGGAATTTCATGACTTAATAATTGTTATATTTTAAGTAAATTAGGTTAATATAAAAAAATTAGTTACTAATAAAACTTGACATAGTTAATAGATAGTTGAGTTCTTCAAGCATCTTGATATTGTGTATAGAGAAAATTTTATTGGAAGAGACTTTACCTACATTGTTGATCTCTCCGCCAAAAAAAAATTAGTCTCACTGTTATATTATTGATATTTAACATTGATTTTATATATACAAGATGATGTCAACAATAAAAAACTTCAAAAGATTATCAATTGACAAACTTTTTTTTTTTCAAATGGGTCACAAAGATTCTGGACAAATTCTCTCTATTTTTATTTATAATATCCTTCAATATAATGTTATCAAAATAATTAAATATGAATAATGGGACTTTGGGAGTCACAATAAATTGTCTCAAGGTTTTTTTATTTTCTGATGTACCAAAAAAACTTAGTGTATTGTAGAAGAGTTTAATTATCTTTGACTTTGAGTATGTTTTAACTTGTTGAGATAAACTAATTGATTGTGACATCGATTGTTAGATATTTTGATATGAAGCCCTGTTGGAAGCAAATCTGGAAATTTTGTGAAGACTGTTGGGTAATTAGAATAAACTTGATATTGATATTGAATTATTAATCTCAAATTGGATCCGTTTGGGACAATATAACTGAATATTGAAATATTTCTTGGTGTATTATAGAAATATAAAAAAAAAGAAAAAAGTAGCGATTTATGTGACAGAAGAATTAAATACAATTGGACAATAAATTTTGACCCATATAAAATATGTTGTATTCTTTTTTGGTCGAAAAAATATGTTGTATTAGTTAATTTTTTGGTCCAAATATGTTGTACTAGTAATTATGAATATCTCGCCATATCTCACGAATTTTCGGTCAAGAATTGAACACAAAACAAAGTTGAATAATACTATTAACGCCACACTTTTTGGTGGAGATTATAAGTAGCTCGGTTTTTACTATTTGCACCGCCTTTTTTAAAAACAGAAAAATAGATCTCGTGACTCGTATTGAAAGATGATCCAAAAAAATTCTGGAATTTAGAAAGCGGTGTAAGTAACAAAAAGAGTGGTGTCAATAGTATCCGTCACAAAGTTTTCGTTAAACCTTATCCAGACTGAGTAGATTAATTCTGACAAAAAAAACAGAATAAAGTAACCCGGCAAAACTCTGATCTACTTTCCTAATGAGCCAGTGATAATGTGGCATTTAGGATTTAAACCAATGAGGTTAATATTTTTTGGTACATCGGAAAAATCAATGAGGTTAATTTAATATTAAATATATAATATAATAATTTTGATATAAATAAAATTAAAAAAAATAATAACGTTGCCGGCCGCCCAATAAAAGATATTTTGACTTCTAAAATGTAAGTCATGGTTTCTAGGAATTCAGCTACAGCTCATATGCTCTAATTGAAAACGCAAGATATTACTCAACTTCTGTTACTTTTTAAAGTATTTTAAAGACTGAAATAAAAAGACAAAAAAATGAAAATTTCCATTTAAAATTTTTAAGTTGTATAAAGTTTTGTATAATTGATATATATTATATAAACTTTCAATTAAACAGTTGAATTAGTAAAATTCATCGTTAAAAAAAAAGTTATCCGCGAATCTAAAAATAGAGGAAGAAGCCGTGAAGGATAATAATTTATGGCCCGCATATGTGGATGGAGATGGAGACCAAGTATTCTTTTCCACTCTTCAATGTAAATTCTAAATTATGCTATACTGCTATCACTAATTAATTTCTCTGCACAATACTATATTGCTATCACTCTAATTAGTATATTATTATAATTTGGATTATATCAAAGTTGTTAGACCCATGTCTAATTGACTCAATCAATTCTCTCTTTCTCTTTCATTTCCAAAAATATCAGATTATATTGTTTAATTTAAAAGCTTTGCATACTTGTCATAGACTGATTTTCACCTACTCATGAGTAACCATATATTCCTGGTTGACTATAAATAAATTATTATTTATTAATATTTTTTTAGTTTTCGTTTGATTAACTATCATTGATATAAACTTTATTTAATAAATAAATCATTTAATATAATATTTAAAAATCTTTATTTACAATGTGTAAATTGATAATATATATTAATGACTTATATTATATAATATCAGTTTGAAGTTCATTTTTTTAGCTATTTAATTTTATCCGATAATTATCAAACATAATGACATGTTATATATAAAGACGTAGGTTATTTTAGTTGTTGACGGAAATTCATACACACATCGCGGATCCACGAATTAGAATTGGGTTAAATTCAACAAGCCATTTCTTGTGATGTTATATTTTAGCTAAGAAAATACATAAAAAATTATCCATTATATTATTTCATATAATTATTAATTAAGTACTCGAGTATTGCTAATTAATAAAGTGTTTGAATTACCTAATCAATCTTTTTGATTTTGCAAAATTAAGGCTTCAATTCGATTTGTAATTTTTGACAGGGCGATAGATCTCTTCTCAAAACATAATCCTTAATTTTAATTAATTAAAAAAGTTAAAGTTGATTTCCTATTACACCTAAAAGGTGAGAAAAATGTGTCTGGTTATCTAGGTAGCACACCTTATTATACCGTGATCAAAGAAGAGAAGAATTTTTTACACATTTTTTATTTTGGTATTAAATTTTTTCCACATTAAACGATAAAACTTTGGCGCCCACATTTCAAATGACGATATATATGTCTTAGTATATATATATAATATAAAATAGATCAAATGAAATAAATTAAAGACCCATCAGAGCCGCCATATAATCTTCAAGAGTATACTCAAATTAAAGTTCTCATTAACAAATTAAATTAACCAACTTCCACGTTAATTTATCAATTCACTAATTTTTGTGGAGAATATGAAAGCAACTCAGTAGATCAGACCAATACTTTAATTTGAAAGCCAGATATAATAAGTCAAAATATTTAGTTAACTCAGATCTTAATATTTTGTATGGATTGATGGAATGTGATAGAGAGGGATGGAGTGGAGCGAAAAAAATTTTATTCCATTCTTTGGATACTTATGATGGAGTGACATGACATTAAATAGCTCATATCCTTCCATTTTATTACTTCTTCCAATTTTGTTCCCTTTCAATTTGAGAGGAATGAGATTGAATTAGATTTTTATTTTATTGAATAATTATTAAATTATATTTTCACTCTAAAAATTTTTACACTGATCATTTATCAGATTTTTATTTTCGCTCAAGGATTAAATAACATTTTTTCAAAAGTTTGATGCATTTATGTGATATGAATCCGACTAGGGTGTTTGCCTTTCTATCTTTGAAGAGTTGAAATAAAAAAATATGAGTACCACATTCGAGAGTTAAAGAAAGAATTGGGAGTAATAAGCTCTAGTCTTTTTGATAAGACTCGCCACAAAAGAGAAACCCTTTTGATAAGAATCCCCACAAAAAAGACCAAGACGGCACCACAATCGTAGGATTTTTTTTTCAATCAGCAAAGAAACAAATATATTAAAATAAACTACACTAGAAGTGCAAGGTACAAGGAAAGATTAGAATAATAGAAAATTACAAATTATTACTGCTTCATTCTAATCACCATCTCCTAATTAGATGGGAAATTATTACTGGAAAATAAAAGAAAAGAACAACATAACACGGAAGTGAAAACAACAAAACAAAACAATCAGAATTACATTTAAGGGTTAAGAGTTCCGGAGCACAACGAACTCCCCAACAAAGAGCAAATCTCAAAAATTATTTTATTTCAAACTTGTTATCAGTTACATCTATTGTGCGTTAAATAGACAAATTTCAAATTTGACATGATTATTATTACTTATAGGCTAAAATACATATTTGTTTCTTTATGTTTTACCGAAATCCTATTTTGGTCATTTATGTTTATTTTGTCTCAATTTGGTCCCTTATGTTTGTTTTTGGGACCAACGTTAGACTATTCTTTGAATTCGTTAGTCTAAATTAACAGAACTCCATACGTGCACCTACATGGCATTAACGATATTAGTTGTCATCCCTTTCCAGTCTAAAACGACACTGTACTGAATTTTTTTCTTAAAATAGAACTGCATAACTTAAGAAAAAAATTCAATACAACGTCGTTTTAGTCTGGAAAGGAATGACAACTAACGCCGTTAATGCCATGTAGGTGCCACGTATGGAGTTCTGTTAATTTAGACGGATGAATTCAAAGAAGAGTTCAACATTGGTCCAAAAAATAAACATAAGGGACCAAATTGAAATAAAATAAACCTAAAGGACCAAAATAAGACTTCAGAATGTGTATTTTATCCTTACTTATAAACATAATTAATTTCTACCATAATTAAAACATATCATACCCTAATTAAAATATATCGAATCATAATAAATTATGGCCTACATAACTTATTATTGATTACAAGAATAATTAAAATTATATCTTCCAAAAAGTCTTCCTTGATTCTCATCACTGTGAGTATAAATTACTTATGATTTTAATTTATTCATACAAAAGTTAAGGTTTATATAAAAACATTATTTATTTTATTCTTTCCAATTATATATCAAACCATCAAGACAGAAAATAAATTTATACTAACTATATATGGTTATTGAAGTGTTAGTATAACAAACATGTTTTAGTCTAGAGTGGCCTTTTGTTAGAAAAATATTTATGCATTTATGGGATGTAATTGTATCATTTTCAGCATTTTTACTGTAAAAGGCTCACTGTTATTTCAAACTGCGTGGACTCTTGGATTTAATCAACGCCTTTGATTAATTTTTATCTTTAGTGAAACTATTTGAGAGAGACACAAGAGTTGTTTGGTTTTAATTTGGCTTTTTCTGTATAATTTATATAGAATATTTTTGTTAAATTATTTTCAATATGAGATATCTTTTTAACAAGTAACAATATTACTATATATTTTTTTTCATTTATTTAAAAAATACTAATATAAACATTTTATTAAAATTAAAACTATAATTAACAAGAAAAATTTTATCTAGATTTCATTAAAATGTGTAAATTATACCATAAAAAAATAAGAAAAAAATCAAAGAGATAGTTAATTAAAATAAAGAGTAATATTAGAAAAAAATTAATTGAATACATTCTACTCCATTCTATTTTCAAACAATAGAATTGAAATAATATTCAGTTTCGTCTTAATTAAAATGTCCAAACAATAGAGTGAAACTTTTTTTTTCATTCCACTCAATTCCATTTTGTTTCACTTTGCTCTGCTTCATTATGTACCATCGATTCCAACATAGCCTAAGAGTCAGTTTATTTAATTTTAACTTTTGTTCCGGTTAAAAAATCACTTTTGACAAAAACTAAAAATATTTACTTTTATTGAATCATTTTTTTTTATCGGTCAAACACACACTCTCACATTTCACTACTCCTTCCTCCTTATGCTACTTAAACTACAAGCTCTTGACACTTTTATTGAATCATCTTAATTTTTATAGATTGATAATTTCAATTATTAATTTTTTATCTTTATTAATATACTTTTTACTTTTCATTCAACTTGAATCTAAATCAAATGGATCCTAAATTTAAAATGGCACTTTAACCCGTAAACCAGGTCATCGCACCATATTTTGAACCCTCGATTGAATGATAATTGATGACTATATTTAATGGTGAAATATAAGTTCTGTGTTTGTGCATCATCTATTGATATGAGTGGTGTACTCTATAGGTGTCCTAAGTTTTATAAGTAGTAGTTAGAGCTGAAAATATGTTAAATTAGACTAGACTTTGTGTAAATAAGTCATGTTTGATTTTAAAATTAAAGACTTAAGTTTGATAAAATTTAAACAAATGATATTTAGTGACTTTAGGCTTCTTGGAGGGAGTATATTAAGTAAAGGACTCCATAATGTAACTGAAAGTATTAGTTGTTTGGGTCTATTCAATTATAAACCATTTAACATGCTTATATCTATTTAATGTGGGACTCTATCCACTTTACATTTGACTTTCAATAAGGCTTATTTTTATCGTGGAGTCAAATATAATAAAAAGTCGATAAAAAATATAATTTTTTTGTATTTTTAAAAGACTAGATAATGTACATTTATAATTATTGTTGTAATTATAATAAACTTAACAAATTTTTTAAGAGTATTGTTTATCAAAACTCTACTAAAATTTAAATAGACTAACAAGTTAACTCTTATTAGGTCAACGGACCTATTTGCAATATGTCAAGTCTAGCCTCCTTACAAGACTTAAACATACTTGTAGGATTTAATTATAATAATAATAATAATAATAATAATAATAATAATAATAATAATTATTATTATTATTATTATTATTATTATTATTATTTTAAAGTTCCCAATATGTTCTATTCACTTAAAAAGGTTTTTAAAAGATCCTAAACCTAGTCTTAAAAAAAACATGCTAAGCTCTAAATAGGTTAAGGCATAGACTATCTGACCTGTTCCTATCCTTAATAATAGTTATGAATATGACTAGTTACCTTACATAGGATATATATTAAGGAATAATCTCCATCATGTGAATTAGTTATATTTTTTTGTGATAGATGCGAAGTTAAGCCCAAAATCTAATTTAATAGTCGTATATAATAATAATAATATTAATGTTAAAGTTGCTGGAAAAAAAAAACTATGCTGTTTATATGAAAATTATATTATTATTAATTTTCATGTTGAGTTCAAAATTAAAGTTTAAGTCGTATCTCTAGTATATCTTCAACTTAATTAGGCACTTGTTTTTATGATGGTAAAATAGTGAATATGAGGATATATATCTAAATTCCTCAACTTCCGAAGGCTCGAAGAAACAAACTAAAGAAAGAGATGAATGGAATTCGTAGCTAATTCCTCCTTATTCCAAAATAAAGCTTAAAATATATAGAAAAAGAAGCCACACATAGGATTCCAAAGGATAACATATAAGAGCAAAGAGAAATGATAAATGTATATTTATGATCAGTGTATACCTTTTTTTAAAATTTAGTTAAATGTGATATTTTTAAGTTAAATTAATATATTGTTTGGTTAATTATGATGTGATCATTTAATTATATATTTTGAAATTTTTAACCACATATTTTTACGTGATTATAAATTAAGAAATATATAATTAAATTATTATGCAATAATTTTATTAAAATGTATATATATATAGATATTGATTTAATTATATACTAATTTAATTACATATTTTTTTATATTTAACTATATAAAAATAAGGTAAATAAAAAATTCACATGTACAATAAACATACATGTATCATTTCTCAAGAAAAATATTTTTTTTTACATCAATTAGGGTGTATAATTCATTTACTTCATTAATTTATTATTTTTAATGTTAAAAAAATTAAAAAATAAAATAAAAATTTAATTTTATTGATATTAAGTAAATTATAAATAAATTTTACACCGTAATAAGTGTATACTATAATTATTAATTTGTGAAGAGGAAATTAAATGTGAAATTGGATATGCCTAGTCAGTAGTCACAAAGGCTAATTCATGATGGGTCCTATTTCCTACACGTACTACTCCTAATAACTCGTAGGGTTTATGAATCAATGATTTGAAATTTTGAATGCATTACCGTTTTGGTCCCTAAATTAAAGTAAGTGAATCCCAACATGCACAAGTTAATTAAAGACACATAATTGATCTTTAAATCGAATGTAACTTCAATATGTTTTCATAGTCAACGGAATGGGTAAAATGGACAATTTATGCAGAGCCTTTCTTCCATAGCTTTAGTTTTGGGTTTGGAATAATTAAAGAGAGGTTCAACAGATCAGACAGTTTCAAAAAATAAAAAATAAAAAAAAAAAAAAACCAGAGAGATTGATTTGAAGATTCTCTGTTTTGCTAGAACATACACCACTTTTATTTGTGACTAACTAAATTCAAAATTCTCTCTACGTACACATACACTAGGCTATAGCAGAATAATAATAATACAAATATAGAGCGAGGGACGTAGAATCCTCAAGAATATAATGCCAAAACAATTTATACATTAACGCACAATAATCCTAATTAAGCTAGTTTGAGAAAGTCTGCTATCGTATAAAAAGAAATTAGTCTTTTTTTTATATATATAATTTTAGTTTTAGTCTCTTAATTTTATATTTCTGCAAATTTGATTTCCTGACTTTTAAATATCCAATTTTAATCTTCAAGTTTACAAAATGGATATTTTAGCCCCTTGGTCGATAATTTGAATGAAAACTATCACTGGTTCAAATAAATTCCTTGGCTGATTTAGGTGAAAGCCCTCTACTAATTTTAGAAAAACTAACGGAAGTATTAGAATTGTTTATTTTGCAAACATGAGGAACCAAAACCACTCATTTAAAAGTCAGAAAACTAAATTCGAACAAGAGACAAATTTAAAGACCTAAAGTGCAATTAATTTTTTTTATAATACTTATATTTTTAGTTGTGCTTAATCACCTATCAATCATGCATAATCCATAATGGGTAACGTGTTAAGTAATTATATAAGATGAGAATGTGCTAAGTTATTGTCTAGGATGAGAAGATGTGGTTATACATACCCATTTGAATCAAAAATTAAACTTGACATTTTTTTTATAAGCAAAAGAAATTCTATTAATTAGAGTATAAAAAATGCTCAAAATAAATTAAAAACTCGAAGAAATAACAATGGACAAACAAAGCCAAATTACAAGGCAAAGAAGAGAACAAATGCTACACAATCAAACCGCAATACAATCCACAAAAAGTGAGACTACAACATACCAATGAAAAACCAACAAATCAACAATCCAAGCAAATTAGGGAATTAGTAGATTAATCCTATAGAGAAACATGGAATCTAGGATAACACCGAACCTTCACCATCTTTTAAAACGTGATGAGTAGTCCATGCTTTATTCTTAAAAATGACATTATTACAAGCTAATTAAATGGTCAAAATTACAAAAAATCAAATTACATATTGTCACTTTCTTCATTTTTTTTTGAAAAGATTGAGCATATCCCAAAATTATAAGTATTGTGATATAATATATTTATGCGAAGTAGAGGCCACACCAAACCATCAAAAAACCAGTGACCATAACAAAATTGTTTTATCCGTACATCCGTGCATTACTTGTGCATTCGCACGAGTCTGTTACTAGTTGATAACAAGTGAGAACATGACTTGGACGTATAGAAATATAACTTTGAGCGATACGTTGCTATTTGTTACAAAATTAACTTTGCACAAGTTGTGACAAATTAAATGAGATCCACAACGTTAAATTGATATTTATCGAATAAGATCAAAGGTTGTAAATCAATAGAAATAATCAACTAATATTAATGAATAGAATGATCCAAGAAAAATTATGAGAAGTGATATTGTCACTCTAAAATTATAAAAAAATATTAATAAATAAATGTTATGGAAGTGATAATATCAAATTTAGGAGTGACAATATCATTTCTAAAAAGTATTTATGGAAATTTGATGAAATTGAATTGGTATGAAACATCATTATTCCCCTATATGTTTAGGCTAAGTCATTAGTGGGCCGAGTAAGATTGGCCCAATATACAATTATTTGATGTCAAATTCCACTAACCAAAATTATAATATACGGGAAAATGTATAAATTAAAAAACCAGCTGTTTTAATTTCATGACTACTTGTGAATTATCAACCAGGCAATTCAAAAAGCATATGTTATATATTTAATGGTATTAATAATTAATTAATTCTTATTCATGTGTTAAATGAAAGAAATATATAGAAGATGAATTATATGGGTACTGTATACGCTGATGAACGTCAATCAATATAATGATTCAATCATGTCACGTGAGTTGTGGGGTTAATTATTAACTTATTATCTCGCAAATAGCATTTCATTAGCTTTGCAAACTTTTCCTTCAATTCTTTTTTTTTTTTTAGAAAAGCTTGCATGTCATCATAAGCCGTTTGATAAGCAATATGTCTCTCTTTTTTATATTATCTCAAGGTGCTTTTTAATTTGGATGTATGTAGGTGTGGAGAGGATCTCAACTCCATTACGTACTAGGACGTATGTTTATTTTTTTTCTTCATTCGTCACTAAAAATATTTTTCATTTATTAATGTTTTTAGTGTTAGATTAGCTTTAAGTTAACATAGACATTATCTAATAGAATTAATCTGTTAATATAATTATATAATACTTATATTAACAGATAATTATATAATTACTAACGAATAATTATGTTAGTAAAAACATTTGGTATATATTATCAATTTCGATACTATTTAATTAGGTTTAATTGTACTTTCTGGTTTCAATGTTTTCGATTTTCGCAAATTTAGTCTTTCAAATTTCAATTTCACGAATTAAGTCCTCAATGTTATCAAAATTTACAAATATTTTCTTTTTGTCCATCTCTATTAATTATTTAATAGTCAAAATGGTCAACTCATTAAAAAAGCATTTCGTAGTGCTTTCTTTTCTATTTTTTTTATTTTTTTAAAAATTCACACTTAAATATTTTTTTAATGAGTTGACTGCTTTTATTGTTAAATAATTTCGTCCTTTAACTTCTTTTTTTTTTCAATTGCCTTATCTAACTATTAAAAGTTTGATTTTTGTCCTCTAACTCTTTTCCGTCCAACAAATTCATCATTTCTGTTTGTTTCCTCTAACACTATTAGAGACCGTGTTAGATGTCGTTATTATTCATCTCTTCATTCTCACACACTATTCATCTTTTTCGTTGATCTTCTTCACTCCATCTTTGTTCATCGGTCTTCTTCACTCCATCTTTGTTCATCTTCTTCCCCAATTCATCTTCAACTTTTCCATCTTTGGGTGCACAAAAATAGATTAGAACATTAATTAACTTCAACGTCCAAGCTTTATAAAATGATAATCAGTCCTAATCCTCAAACAAGCCGATAAACTCACCGTCATCTAACTCAAAACACAAACCGCGCCAAGTCCCATATGCTCTGTTGCTTCCAATTGCAGAACTCGCATTGCCAAAAAAATCATACCAAAATCACCTTTTCGCCGCACGAATCGTTGGATAAACTAATGACATTCTCTTTGTTTTCAAGAGCAGAGGTTTTTTCCTAATTTTGGTCTAGGGCCTAAATCTTCTCCTTAAAAGGGGAAGTGATTTTCAAGATTCAAATCCTTCGAGAGTAGTATATATGTGTAGATAACGAAAAGATCTTTCTAACGATACTTCTCTTGACTCAATTGGACATGTAGAAGTCAACTTATAGGAACTAAAAAATTTGACAAAAATGATGAACGATAACTAAGGTTTGAGGAAGATGGATAGACATGAAACTAGCGGTAACAAAAGTTGTTCGATGAAAAAGTGTTAGAAGAAAAAAGACTTACTAGTTTTGATGCACAAAAAGGAATTTCCTACTTGCCTAACTAATTCCTCAAGGTAAAAAGAAAAATGAAAATAAATAAATAATGTGATAAAAATAAAATGGTTGTGATTTTCAGCCAATTTAAGTTAGCCAACTTTTGACCAACTTAAGTAAAATAATAGTATTTTGATTTTTTAATTAAAAAAGTAAATAGGGGAAAGAAATTAATTTTTTATTAAATTGGCCAAAAATTGTCCATTTTTAATTGGCCAAAAGAACATTTTTCATAATAAAGAGAAGCAATAATATAAAAAAATATTTATTTATAAGACAAAAAATATAATTATTAATTAAATTTTGGCACCTCATCATCTTCACTAGTCAGCCACTGTCATCATCACCTTTTTCTTCTCACAACTCCATTATTTACACTACACTACTCATCAGAGACATGGAATTTCTATTTCTCTCCTTCTCTGCACCTTTCTTTAATTTGTAGTTTGCATACCCGGCCCAAATATGCTTTTTCTTTTCTTTTTTCTTTAAATTTATAGATTCCATGTAATTAAGCACGCTGAGGTTGTATATATATATAAAAAAATATCTCTGCTTTTCCTTAGCTTGTTTTTGATTGCATGGTGGATTCTCTTGATCATTTCACAGTTTCACACCCATAACATAGAGATAGAGATAGAGATATAGAGAGAGAGGAAAAAGTAGAGAGATATTTCTGAAATAATTATGCAGAGTTGCTCAGAGAAGTAATCCATGGCCTAGATAGCAATTCATCATCATCCTCTTCACAAAAACTGAATGATTTCTTTCTCTATCAGCATATCTCTGCCACCTGTTTGATTATTTGCGTGACCCAATTAAGCTTCAATCTTTTTGCAGTTCTATTATTCTCTCCTTCTTGTTCTGTTCAAAGGTGCAATTAAAACTTCCCCATACTTGCACAGAAACCAAATTAGCAAATACCCTACTCAGGATTCAATATTTATTTACGAAAACAAACAATTCAACCAGCAAAACAAACAATCCTATCTTTCTTTGGATCAATTCTTCTGATCCCTTTGGAGTTTTGCTTCAAAAGAAACATGTTTCCCACACCTATTTCCAATTCTACTTCTCTGTTAGAGAATATTACTAGTGTTGGTGTTCAGAATAATCATGTGGCCTCAACTATTTCTCCTCAACAGCCTCAAAAGATCAAGAGAAAAAGAAGTCTCCCTGGTAACCCAGGTAATTATTAATTAAGAGCCTCTCTCTCATAAGTTTGGTAATTAAACAAATTTGATTCCACTTTGAGCAAAACTTAGATCAAGTTCTTCACTTTGTTGTTGGTGTCGATCTCTAATTAATTGGAGTTTTACACCGATAACATTCGTCTACACACCTAGTGTTAAATTAAATGTCGACCAATGTTATCAAGGCAAAACTTCAATAATTCTGATTGAAGAATAACACCAACTACGACAACCAAGAAACCTGCAGATCTAAGTTTTATCCTTCAACTTAACACATGTATTTTCAATCACACACTTAGTAATTGATAATTGACTAATTAATTAACTTCTTTGATATTTCTAACTTTTTTTTTTTTTTTTCAATTGCTGGTGCTGTTGATGTTAATTCAGACCCAGATGCAGAAGTGATTGCTTTATCTCCCAAAACACTTTTAGCAACAAACAGATTTGTATGTGAGATATGTAACAAGGGTTTTCAGAGGGATCAGAACCTCCAGCTTCATAGGAGGGGCCATAACCTTCCATGGAAGCTGAAGCAAAGGAACAACAAAGAAGTTATTAAAAAGAAAGCCTATGTTTGCCCTGAACCTTCATGTGTTCATCATAATCCTTCAAGGGCTTTGGGGGATCTCACTGGAATTAAGAAACATTATTGTAGAAAACATGGTGAGAAGAAATGGAAATGTGAAAAGTGCTCAAAGATATATGCTGTTCAGTCTGATTGGAAAGCTCACTCTAAAACTTGTGGTACCAGAGAATATAAATGTGATTGTGGAACCATCTTTTCCAGGTATATATATATTAATTGATTGTTAATTATAACTCTCATCATATATCCTATTTTTCTTAACAATGTTATGACTTTCATGTTTTGGAATAAATGTTAATTTTACTTAACTTGATATCAATTCACTCAATCCCCTTCATGTACCAAAAAAATCTGCTTCCCCTTTGATTAATAATCATTTCTTTTTATGATGATGGGTGAAGGATTCTCTCCCTTTTTAGGGTGTTTTTGAATGGACCTTTGGTTTTACATAAAAATGGTAATTAGCACTCATTTTTTATTATAAGATTGGCAATGGCTTGTAGCTAGCTAGCACCAAAGTGGGACAGTGGCACAGAGCTTGTTAATACAAGTATGATTCTATTATGTGTTTTGTTTCACCTTTTATTAGGCCGAACGTAAAAGTTATTTTTAATTACAGTATATTTATTTATATTTATTTTAGCGTATAACTGAACACACACTCTATTGTAAAAGAGAGATTGAAACTTTATGACCTACTTGATTTTCATTTTTATTTCTTAGTTTTGTTTGTTGTTTTCTAAAATTCATATTAAAAATACTGAAAATGACTAAAATTAGTATTTTCTTATTTTTAGTCATTTCCAATTTTTTTCTACACAATACAATCTCTGAATCCTAAAACTGCCAAATTAGCTGCTATATGAGGCAGCAACAAAAAGAAAAAAGCAAAAAAAAGCACAATATAATTCACCTATCTTTTGTTTTATATATATCTACTGTTGATCTGTGACTCAACAGCAATTTTGGTCTTTATTTAAATTTTAATTATAACAAAAATTAGGATTAGGAATGTGCATGCAATACATGAAGGGCGCATGATATAATAATTAATGTTTCTGCATTATAATTCACTTAATAGATTTTGTTTATTTTTTTAATTAATGAAGGTATATATGTACAAAATTTTTCAGTGTGTCAGAGAGAGTGCTCAATTGTCTTCTAGAATGTATTTGTGGTGTCTCTTTCCCTTTTTATGTACATTTGTGCGTGTGCGATGAGTGGTTGCAATGGTGATGATTTCGGACTTTATTTCTTCTTCTTTTCTCTTACTACTATATATTGAAAATGAAAATAAATAATAATTATGTATGTGTGCAATGTTTGTTTCTCTGATCTGAAGTTTTTCATGATTGTGAAATCTGCAAGAATATCTGATATGCAAAATGCCAAGTTGCTTTCTTGTAGGTAGCTACCTAGCTAGCTTCATCAGTGAATTATACATACATGCTGGGTGTGAAAATTATATGAATTCCACATCTTGTGATATGCATGAGCTCTGTTTTTTTTTTTTTTTTTAAATAATTTTATTTTATTTTGCATCATAGAGGAGCCACTTCTATCTGCATGCAGGAATTGAAGCATAATAAGCGTGTCAATATCAATAGTAGCTTTGCCCTTTTCTCTCTCCTACTTTCAATTTGACCAATGCAAACACCCATATGGTCCATGCCTTTGACACTTCATTATATTTACTGTGAACTCACCCTTGCAGTTGCATGCATGATTTCCCTCAACTTTTTTTTAGTATGCACCGAGAGTATTTTTTAGTTGAATAAAAATTGATGAATTGTTTGGTTTGTATTTTTATTTTTCGTTTTTAATCTATATTTTTTTTTTATAAAATTTTATAAAGAAAAACTTTGTTTTTAATATTTTTAGTTTTTTCTTTGTAAAATTTTAAAAAACAAAAATAAAAAATAAAAACATAAAATGAAAATATAAACTGAACTGTCCCTAAATTTTTCAAAGTAGATAGATTACTGAAAATGTACAACTTCTTCTAATAAAATCTAGACCCACGCCTTTAGTTTACAATGAACAAGGAAAGTTTTGTGCATTAGCCTTTTATATTTAGTGATATATCAATAAAGTATTACAAATGTCAACACTAAATCTGTGTTTGATTGAGAGGAAATAAAATAAGAAGAAAAATGCTCGGTAGACCAAGAGCTTTAAGTTCAAATGGTCATGTACCAAGTTTTAAGGTTTGAGAGCATGAAGTCTCCAAGGTTCGAATCTTGACATAAGAGAATAGGAATATATATTAGTTTAAGGTGCGTATTGGGTATATGAATATTTGCCTATCAAAAAATTTTTTTTACAAACTTGGTAGGTTTTCACTTCCTAAAACTCAAGTGGTGTACGGTGAATCCCACATGTTGCTTTTGTGCCGACTATTTGTTTGTAGTTTAATTGAGTATTGAACTACGTACCTATATGCACATGTTCTTATATGCTCATCAACTGAACTACATGACTAGAATTTTTGTGCCGAATATTTAGTTGATCCATACAATTATTATGAATATCAATATTATCAATATCAATAAGGACAATTGATAAAAAAAAAAAGTTCTTGATAACTATAAATTAATTTTCATTTTTTTTAAAATTGAATTTTTAATAACTTTTTTTACATAGTCTTGTTGAATAGTATCTTTAGGAAATTTTTCAAAGAGTCAATCATAATAAATACAATTTTTTTAACGTTTTGAATCACTATTTAAAAAACATTTATCTAATTATTTTTAAGGTTTCAAAATAATAATTATATTAATCTCAAGAAAACAATATAATGCTACTTTTATATCTCTATATTAACCTTCTATTCATCCTGCCATAGCTTGCATTATGAAGTAATGCTAGTCTTATGATTTGTCATTGCAATTCACATCAAATCCTTAATTTTACTCTTTTTTTTTTTTTGTTGTTGTTTCAAAACGTATTTGTGATTACAAGAATGTTAAACTATATAGGTTATATGTTGATAAGCACCCTAGAATTATATTACAGATTTAAAGTTTACTGGTTGAACTGTAATTGAATCATAGTCGAACAATTGAAATATATATATAATCCCACGATACATACTAATGCTGTAGTGTTTTTCATTAATTAATGTTTTCATCATCATTATTATTTTTTTGCTAATGCATGTTATAAATTAAATTATGATATGAAATCGCAGGAAGGATAGCTTCATAACGCACAGGGCATTCTGTGATGCATTGGCTGAGGAGAGTGCAAGACTATCATCATCAAATAATAATAATAATAATAATAATTCTCTCTTTCTGTTTCAAAACCAAAACCAGAATTATTATTTGAATAATAATCCATGGGACTCTTCCTCGCAACAAAACCCTAACCCTATGAGCAACATTGGTGGGGCCCACCACCATATGAAGCAAGAAGCTCTAAATTTTCATAGCTCCAACCTGTCCTCACCACCCTCACTCCTTCAACAAGATGAGGAACCAAAGAGCACGATGATGATGATGACGTCAGTACCCTTGTTGGTGAGGGACCACCTCCACGTGCCTCACGATGCCACGTCAGCGTACATGTCAGCAACTGCGCTGCTGCAAAAGGCTGCAACCGTTGGTGCCGCTCCCATCAGTGTCGGCCGGCAACAGCAGCGGGCAATGGGTCACGTGACTAGTCATGTTCCCGAGTTTGGCGGACAAGTGATGAGTCAACTCGACCCGCTGATGATGAGAGTGAGAAGCTTCCCCAACAAGGGTGACCACCATCTCACGAGAGACTTCCTGGGACTTGCCGGAGATGCTAACGGCGGTACCGTCGACGTGAAGAATCAGACGGTGACGTTAACGGTGGGAGACGACGTGGAGTATCATCACGGAGCGCTGTTGAGGCCTCCTCAGCAACGTTTTGGTTTTTTTAGGACAACCACTGCCCCCGAGACCTGGAGAAATTCTTGACGCGAATATGAAGGTAATATGGGTAATTAACATATTTTTTCATTTCCTCCTGTCAATTTTATTTTTTTAAGTAATCCACTAAACCATTCAATGATGTTATTTTGGTCAATCTCAAAAGTTATATATATGAAGAGTTTTGGGTTTAAAATTGAATTAAGTAGTAAGTAATTTAAAGGACTAATTGAGTGACACATTTCAAGATTAAATAAAAAGACGTCATTTTGTTACTTACGTAAACTTTTAAGTGTCAATAAATCTACAGTATAAGTATTTAACGTGTCATAGAAATTTTGCCAGTGTTGTTTAATACCAAAAACTAAAGTGGCTAAGAGCTTCTAGCTCAAACAGAATAAGGAGAAGCTATTGGAGTTTGAGTGGACGGATTCGATCTCCAGTGAGATAGATTTAGTGTTGATTTAATAGTAGTGTAGTGTGGGGGCATGTAGGTTTGACCGATAAAAAAAAACACCAAAAACTAAAGTAACCTACCCAATATAAAGCAAAGACTAATTTAGATATTCTAAATAGGATAGAGAGCTTTAGTTCCCGTGGTCATATACCAAGTGTTAGTTTGGAGCAGGAGATCTAAGATTCAAAGAAAAATAGTTTAATTTAAAGTGTGTAGTAGGTGTGTGGATATTTGTCTATAAAAAAAAATATTTTAAAAAGTTAAAGAGAATTTTTTATTTTGTTATACTCTCCCCATTGAAGTAATAAAGAAATATGAATTTATTTATTATTGTTTTAGAATAGTTGAATGATGAGATTATTTTGTTTGATTATTACAGGAAGAATTTTTGTTGTGAATGAGCAGAGGCATGAGAAGGCGGTTGTTGCATTGATGGAGTTGAATTTGGTTTGTTGTCAGCAATAGCATGCAACAGCGAAGAAGTCACGTGCTAAAATTATTATTAGTAGTCCTTTTCTTTTGTTGTTATCACTATTCATTACCATATGTCTTTTCTTTTTCTCCTCACCTTTTCATCTTGTCCCAGCTACCTACTACTTAAAACTGCCTTATTCCAATTTTTATTCTTTTTTTCCTTTCTCTCTCTTTCCTTATAATTAAAAATATTATTTTCTCTTCACAATTTTCAGTTCGATCAGGTAATTATTGATAAGCTTAATTTAGTTTATTATAATTTGGTCCCTTATAAGAGTTTTTCATCATTTCATGTGCACGTATAATTTTTTGTTAAACTGTGCATTTTACCTCATTTTTTAAATGTGCAGTTTAATTTATTACTAAAATTATACATACATACGATTAAAGCACTCACAATTTTTTTTAGAAAAATAGTAGATAATTCAAATAAATTAAAACCTGTCGATAAATGTAGTTTTTTTAGTAAACTGCACATTAAAAAATACCATGCACAAAATGTATCACTTAAATGGGATTCATGACTGAGATCATAGTTTTATAACATAATTCCAACATGAATCATGACTGAAATGACAGGACACCACAATATTCACTATTACATTATTAATATTTAACATGTAAAAAATGTTAATATTTTTTTAATGATGTCACGATATTTTTTAAATATTACTAAATTTTTTTAGTAACATGACATTTATATCACATTTGGTAGAAATATTGTAAATATGTAAAGGTAATATTTTTAATAATTTTACAATATTTTTTATTGATTTGTTTTGAAATATTATTAATAATTAATTATGGTTTAGTTGATTTTCCCACCATTTTTGTACTCAATTTAAGTGATCATTTCAACCTATAACTTACAACAGCTATATATATATTAGCTCCCAGTTAGGTGTGGCAATGCAGGCCAGCTCGTTCCGCGGCTGGTCCCGCAAAATGCGGGGCGGGACGGATTAGCCTGCGGAGGAAAACGGGTCCATTTCTTCAGCCTAACCCGCTTTATAAAAGGGTTATGCGGGTTACGGGCTAAGCCGTATAGCCCGTCAATTAAATTTTAAAAAAATATAAAATTATTAAAAATTCATAAATCTCATTATCTCTTTAAAAAAAACATAAAAAAAATATTCTAAAAAAACTTTAAAAAATCATATTAATTCCAACACTATATAAAAATAGTGTTGGTTCGTCAAAAGTGCGGATTATACGAGCCAGTGGACTTGTTTTATATAACCCGCTCCACGTATAAATTGCGGGTTATGCGAACCGACCCATCAGGCTAAACCCGTTTTGACACCCTTACTTTCAATAACCAGTTAAAACAACTAGAAGAGGTTAACATCATTTTAAAAGCTTTTATGCGGTGAACATTTTGTTTTAAAAGAATAAGTAAATAAATAACTTAATAAGTTGATTCTTTTGACTGCAAACTTTAGTTCATTTGGTCTTATACTAAATTTTAATGCTTGAAAGGTTAGAAATTTAAAGTTCAAATTTTGACCGTAGAAATTTATGTATGCATGTATATTTACTAATAAAAAGATAGTTTGATTCTTGTCGTAGTAATAATATATAATTCTAATAAACATAAAGTCTTCATGATGATGGAGCTTGTGATTGTGGTTTACACTAAACATTCTCTGTTTAATATGATTTGGCTGAACTGTGAAGTCTGTCATGTGTCTGAATGGTGATTAAAGAATATATTCAAGATTATATATATTAATTATTGTGAAGCTTTATTGTTAAAAAAGTGACACAATATATGCAATTTAATTAATTGGTTGGATTTGGCAGCTAAGTGGCAGAGAGCTTGATGTCCATATATTTTGTCTCTATCTATCTAATTAATAAGCTAAGCTTTCTAAGATCAGATCTTGTCTCCATATCGTTCAAATTATTATTTTTAATATTAGTTTACAAAATTATCCAATAATAGCAATATAATTTTGGTGAATTGTTAAATGAGACAGCTCATCAATGCTGTGTAAAATCTCATCAAATCCTAGCCCGTGAGTTTTTGATCCTACAAAACGATTATTAACCACGCTCCAATGAAAGTAGTTTAATTTTTAATGATGAAAATTGACAAAAAAAAAAAAATGGAAACATTTAAAAAAAAAAAGTTTAAAATGTGTTTGGATTTTTTTTTTCTTTTTCAAACGAGGAATTAGTTCAAATGGTACAAATCTAATTTTTTTTAAGCAAAAGGTCTCATTACTAGGGAGTCTGTTTGTCTACCTTAATTACAACCTCAATTAAATTAAATACTACCTTTGCTTTTTATTTGTCTACTTTTGAAAAGAAAATTTATTCTTTTTTATCTGTTTACTTGGAGTTTTAAGGTGATATTAAATACATTTTTATCAATTGTATGTTTTATTTGATTAGAGCATCAATTAATATTCTACTTTTGAATCAATTAAAAAAGGAGAGATAAAACGTATTATAAGGAGTTTAAACATTATTTTGGTGAAAACAATAATAATTATTATATTTCTTAATAGATATATTTTAATCTAAAATGGACAGATAAATAAGAACGAAAATAATATAAAGGTAAAATTAATACTTTTTTAAAAATTTAAATAGACAGTTAAAAAGAAACTAATGAAGTAAAAACATGAGAGGTATTTGTGTGGGTCCCATAACTAATTTATTGGTGGAAAATGTTTAAACACAATGCGACGATATACTAAATAACGTAACAATTAATCTAATTTAATGTAGTATATGCATCTATCTCGACCTACCTCAAAAATTGTAAGAACTAAGAGGTTTAGCTAATATGGGAAATGCTGGACACATTTGAAGCATTAACCAAAGTTCAAGAAATTCTTTTCCTGTCACTTTTTCTTTAAGGAGAAAGAAAAATGGAGCCTTTTCTAAAGAGGAACTAGAAAATTAAAGGGGGGAATTGCACTATATATATATAAGCGTGAGTGTAAAGGTAAATGAAGGTGGTGATTTTTGTGTATTTGTGCAGAGTGTGAAGGTGGTCCGTGACACATATAGATAGTGTATATGTACTCAATTAAATTTAAAAGGAAAAGGGAAAAAGAAAATAAAAAAGATATATAGATACTACACATAAATATATGTCAAATTGTCAACGCTTGCTAGATCAATGGGACTGTGGATTAGTACTATACTCCTACAATCCCACTCTTCTTTCCTATCAATGAATGAATCCTTTATCAAATTCTGTACACAACCCCACTTCACACCCTTTGCTTGTCTTGCCAACTAAATCCATAAACATTACTACCTCCGATCCGATCTTGTTTATAAATTAAAAAAATATAATTTTGCATATTAAGAAAGTTAGTTACTTGTGTTTAATTCTTTTGATTTCATTCAAAAACATAAGTTTTAATTACAAAAAAGTACTCTCTCTCTCCTATTTGGATAGGTCAAATGACATTGAATATAGAAAAAATGTTTAAAATTAGCATTAAATAAGGAGATTGATTAAGATTTGCTTATATTTTAGACCAAGAAATTTCAAATTTTTTTTTGCTTATAATTAGGACCGGAGGTAGTATCTAATAATTCCTCTAGAGTCTTGATAAAGAGTCAAATATAATAAAAAATTATTAAAAAATATTATATATATTTTTATTTTAGAGAGACAGAATAATGTGTATTTAGTGATTATTTTTGTAATTTTAATAAGCGTTTAAAGATATTTGAATTAAATATAATTAATTATATTTATTTTTAAAACATTTTATGTAAAAGAAAAATTATATTTATTGAAATGCCATCATGATTATATCTATCATACAGTAATATTTTCTCTTTAATTAAAATTAAGTGGTTTATTTTTTTAAGAGTGGTTGATAAATAGTAACATTAAATAGACTTAATTAACATTCCTATATTTGGAGATATATAGATCTCATTTTGGAATCTATTTTGAAAATGAAGAGAGAAAGGGTAAAATTAATTAATATTGAAGATTCATAGTTAATTGCTAGAAATTAGTACGCATTAAACTTTGATGGCCATAAAAGTTAAACATGCATGCTCTGCATCTTAGGTGAGGCTAAGAATGCAAAAAGAATATTGGAAAAAGTTGGTTGTCACTAAAATTCAGCATGTTCAGTGCAAGTGCGAGAAAGGGAAAAAGAGTATGGGGATTAACAAAAGAAGATAGAATTGGATTTGGGGGTTTATTTTATGCAATATCCAATCTCTTAGAAAGTACTATACTCATAAGTGACAAATTCATACCATTTCCCTTTTCCTTCCTTCTACAATAATCTGAATAATAATTACCATTACCAAAATTTTATTTTCCCCAAATCCTCTCACAAGTCACAATATATATACCATCCAATCTCCACATACAAAATATATATACATGACATAACAAATCGTATCTCTTAGTTGAACATGAATCGCGTGTTATATATATAATGGCACACAAATAAATTCTATCATGTGTTTAGCTTTACCTTAATAAATTATTTATTAACCTTTCTATTTCTAGCACACATACATGAAGCCTAAATATTCTTTCTGTACATGAAGTTGTACTTTCTTGTTATTTGTTTATCTTATTATTAAAATATTAAAATAGAGGTGTTAAAATTGGTTGAGTCCGACGAGCCGGCCCGAATAACCCGTCAAATGAATTGGGTTTGGTTTTAAAAAAATAGGTTAGTTCTAAATTTGGCTTAGTCCAGTTTAGCCCGAATTTTGGTTGGCCCATGCAAACTGAGCTCGCAATTGGCTGGGCCAGCCCGTTGACCTAATTTTTTAAAAATATTTTATTTTTATTATGATTTTATTATAAATAAATATTTTTAATATAAAATAATGATTTAAATATATTTAATAAAATAAAAAATTGGAAATTTTAAAGAATATTATGATTTTATTTAATAAAATATTAACGTAGTTTTAAATTAGTTTTTAAATAAAAAAATAAAAAAGTTTATGGGCGCCACGTTTTGTCCTATGGCTTGTACGAGCTAAATTGGGCCAGTAAAATACTATCCCGCAACTATGGTAGAAGGGATTAAGACCACCCCTATTAAAAATGACATCATTCTTTTTAACATACAAATTCATAATTCTTATATATAAAAAGATGATGAAACTTCTAAAATTGGGTAGTGTCAATCTCTCCTACCCACAACTATGATAGCCAGTCCTACCAGACCCAAAAATTCATTGGTCGTGTCGAACCAGTTCGAATAAACCGACCCAACCCGAATTGACATCTCTACTTGTGGTTTGCTAACTTTTAGGAATTCATCATAATTTCATTAATAAGATTGGTGGTTCCCTTTGACCGATGAACAGGTCCGTTACATTGTTTAAGTCAATCTTGTATTATTTAATTATTTATATGTTTTATTATAATCATATATTGAAAAAATAGTTTATTTTTTTCCTGTTTTCTTGTTTTGGGCCTGCGTGCCCCTCTTTTCCTTCTGGGCTGCGCGCCTCTTCCTCTTTTTAGTTCATTAGGATTTTGTTTCATTCTTTTCCTCTTTTCTATAAAAGTCTCTTCTCTTAATGAGTCAGAACAACAAATCCAATAATAACTTTTTTTTTTTCAAAACGTGTTTACACTCCTTTATGATATATATTTTTAGTTAACATAAAACTTATTTAACATTTTAAAATAAGAAACAAAAGAGCAACTAAAGAACATCAATAAAAAGAAAAAGAAAAAGAGAAACTAAAATCTCAATATATACACATGCAGGGCAAACGAAGCCAGAGATTCACCCATTGAAATGATGATGATGATAGAGAAATTTGGAAAAAGAAATATTCCATTGTCAAAGTATTCATTGAGAAAATCTATCCTTCTAGGAGGAAAAAAAAAGCAATGATACAGCTCAAAATTGTCTAAATCATACGATACAAGAAAAGCATAAACATCTCTTGTTTGTTCAGAGAATCATAATGAATTTGAATGCCAATTGAAAATGACATGTATATTATGAATGAAGAATATGTAATATATGGCAAGGTAATGATGATAAGTTATAAGAATTAAAGGTTTTATATAATAAGATGAGATGCATATATATATTATTGAGGCTTAAATAATAACACAATTCTTGCTATATACGGTTATGGCAAATTAAATATGAGTTGCAATAATTATGGATTTAAAGATGAGTAAACGTAACATCCATATGGTCCATATATAAAATTAAAATCACCTTATTTTCACCTTCTTATAAATAAATTGGGTATATATAGTACTATATTAAATCCAACAGTGACATGTCAATAAACAGGTCCTCGATAAGTCACTCACGTCTTTACTTTAAAAATAATAGAAATGAAAGGATACGTACCATATTTTACTATATATATGAGAAAAAAAAGATAGATTAGTAATATACTCCTTCTATTTTATAATATAAATTCCTGACACTTAAATTGAGTGTTTCATAATTTAAGTCTTTTCATTCACATAAAATAAAAAGTGTTTATTATATTTTTTTATTCATATTCTTATTTATTTAATGTTTTTAAAGTAATACCATCAATAAAAGATATATACTAATGAATTTAAAATTAATAAGGGTAAAATTTCAATAATGTAATTAATACTCATAAAATTAAGATTTCAATCAATTTTTTAAACATTGTAAAATACTGTTAAGTGTTTATATTTTAAGACGAAAAATTAATTATCAATCATTTTTTAATTCACATTATTAATGATATTTTTGGTAAAAAAATACAATGATTTAATATAACCATATAAGTAACGTGACAATATTATAAACTAGCTAGGAACAATTTAACAACATGACGACAACTCAAAAGGTATTTATAAACAATAAATAATTTATTCTAATTATGTAGTTTAATTAATAAGTATATATGAGAAGATATAGGTTTCAGTCCTTAATTATCAGCAGAATTCTCCCTCAACAAACACGCTTGCTGTTTGGTTTTCAGACTCAGGTACAACACGTCATGCTACCAATGACCCTCAGCATCTTCTACAAAGTGCTCAAGATGTAAGAATGAGCACATCTAGATGGCAAATGGTCAAAGTACAAAAATTCACATGTTGGTTGTACTCTTTTTCGGTCCCCTATAAATCTGAATGTTATGCTTCATTTGAACATATTGCTTGTGGTCCCTTCTTTAACCAAAAATCTCATAAGTGTTAGCAAATTTGTTAAGGATAATCGAGCATATTTTGAATTCTATCCTGATTCTTGTTGTGTAAAATCACAGGTTTCGAATGACACTCTCCTTCAAGGTGATGTTGGCCCTGATGGCTTGTATAGATTCTATCCAACTCTTTCAAGAAGGCAATCACAACCTGTGAAGCTGCCTTATTTTCATAATTCTGTCAATTCATGTAATCTTGCTGCTAAACTTGATTGTAACCATACACCTAGCAACTACAAATTGTGGCATCATGACTTGGATGGACATCTAAGTCATGATGCCCTTACAACTGTAATGAAACAATGCAATTTACAGATATCCAATAAAACAAGTACTAATTTTTGTAATTTTTGTTGCATAGCTAAATCTCACATATTACCCTCTTCATACTCTACCACTGTTTACAAATCACCCTTAGAATTAGTGTTTCTTGATGTATGGGGACCAGCTTATGTAGAATCATCATGTGGTTTTTTGTACTTTCTAACATGTGTAGATGCCTTTAGTAGATTTACTTGGATTTTTCCATTAAAGAGAAAGTTAGATGTTGCTCTGAAATTTAAGCAGTTCAAAACTATGATTGAGAAACAGCTTAGTCATCAAATCAAGGCAATCCAGATTGACTTTGGTGCTGAATTTTGTCCACTTACTAGTGTTCTGCAGCAAGAAGGTGTTGTACACAAGTTCACATGTCCACATACTCATCATCAGAATGGATTAGTTGAAAGGAAACATAGGCAAATTGTTGAATTGGCCTTGCTCTCCTCAATCATGCATCTCTGCCCTTGAAGTTTTGGGATCATGCTTTTCTTACCTCAACCTTTTTTATCAACAGACTACCCACATTTGCCCTACAAATTAACACACCTTACAAAGCTTTCTTCAACGGGGACCCTGATTATAACATCCTAAAAACATTCAGCTGTGCTTGCTTTCCATTTCTCAGACCATATAACCAAACCAAACTTGAACCTAGATCCCAAGAATGCATTTTTAATTTCTAGGTTATTCTCAAAATCACAAGGGCTATAAGTGCTTAAGCAAGGAGGGTCAAATTCATATCTCTAAAGATGTGGTATTCAATGAGTCCAGCTTTCCTTGATATAACAACCAACCAAAACAACAATCTGTCTACACCCTCACCAGCACTTCCTTTCTTTACCTTGCCTACCTTAACACCTCCACCTGAATCTCATGCATTAGCCCTAAGTGATAACAACCTTGGTATTCCTACTGCACCACAACATCTGACCCATGACCCACAAATATCACAGAACCAGTTACATACAACTACAATGCTCCACTTTCCACTACTTCCAACAAGCATCCAATGCAGACAAGGTCAAAAAGTGGTATCAGCAAAATGAAAATGCCACCTACACTCCTTCTAACCCAAGCCACACCAAAAACTGTCAAGACAGCTATCAAAGATCCAAATTGGTTAACTGTCATGAATGAGGAAATGCAAACTCTGCAGAACAACAAGACTTGGAGCCTTGTTCCTTTACCTCCTAATAGGCATCCAATTGGGTTCAAATTGATTTTTCGTATCAAAGAGAACCCTGATGGCACTATCAACAAATACAAAGCTAGACTTGTTGCCAAAAGCTTCCATCAAAAGCAAGGTTTCGATTTCCCTGAAACGTTCTCTCCTATGGTTAAACCAGTCACTATACATATTGTTCTCTCCCTTGCAGTTTCTTTTGGCTGGGACATTCAATAGCTAGAAGTGAACAATGTGTTCCTGAATAGAGTTCTTGAGGAAAAGGTGTACATGTAGCAACCTCCTAGTTTTGAGCAATCTAAGGGCCTTGTGTGCAAACTCCATAAAGCACTCTATGGTCTCAAACAAGCTCCCAGAGCTTGGTTCAATAGGTTGTCCACAGCTCTCATATCTCATGGTTTCATGGCAAGCAAATGTGATCCAAGTTTATTCATTCTGTCCACAACAGGCCAGATCATCTACATACTTGTTTATGTGGATAATATTATCATCACAGGTAGCTCTACCTCTCTGATTCATCAACTAATCACCAAACTTGACAAGGCTTTTTCCTTAAAACAGCTGGGCAAGCTTGACTACTTCTTAGGAATTGATGTCAAGCATCTTCCAAATGGGTCATTACTGTTGTCTCAGTCCAAGTATATCTTTGATCTTCTATCACGTGTGAAAATGGATGATGCAAAGGGTATTTCGACTCCTATGGTTGGAGGATTGAAATTGTCTAAATAGGAAACTACATGCTTTGAGGATCCCACACTTTATAGGTCTGTAGTTGGGGCTTTACCGTATGCCACGATCACCAGGCCAGAAATTAGTTTCTCTGTGAACAAAGTATGTCAATTTATGGCAAACCCCATGGAGGAACACTGGAAAGCAGTCAAGCATATCCTAAGGTATCTATGAGGCTCTATCCGCCATGGTCTCTTGCTTAAACCTGCTCGTGTGTCCCCCCCTCTCAACATCATTGCCTTTTCTGATGCTGACTGGGCTGCTGATGTAGATGACAGACGCTCCACTTCTGATGCAACCATCTTCCTTGGTCCAAATATGTATCTTGGTGGTCTAAGAAACAAGTTTTAGTTGCCAAATCAAGCACAGAGACTAAGTATCGCATCCTTGCAAAAGCTACTGCTGAAGTTCTCTAGATTCACTCCTTACTCACAAAGCTGAAGATCAATTACAAAGCACCTCTTGCTCTTTTTGACAATCATAGTACATTAGCATTGTCCCATAACCCAGTTTTACACGCACGCTCCAAACATATGGAACTTGACATTTTCTTCGTCAGAGAAAAGGTTATCAACAAAAACCTCATTATTTCTCACATTCCTTCTCGTGATCAACTTGTTGACGCTCTCACAAAGCCTCTCACACCAGCACGGTTCCTTGACATCAGAAACAAGCTCAATGTGGCTTCTACTTCCTCTTCGCCAACATGAGCTCGTGGGGGAAATGTTAAGAGTATATAAATACATACACAAATAAAAGCTCTCTTTTATTTAATTATTTAGTTTGTACTTAGTTAGAAGTTAGTTACCAAATTAGTTAGAACTAACTCAGTGAGTCATATCTCACTCTATATATTTGATTGTCTAGATACAATGTACTTAACTTTTCATTTTGTACAATTTCAATATACATTTCAATTGCACTTTTCTGTTTTTCTCATATCCATTATTTAAACTACCGAGAGACATAGAGTTGCAACCAATAATTATACTTGTACCGTTATTATTTTAACAAATGATATTTAGTGCTCTAAAGACACTATTTAAGAGTCTAAATGTAGTAAAAATGTATTAAAGTGTGTTATTTTTTATATTCCCGAGAGACGAAACAATGTGCTATTATGATTATTTTTCTACTTCTAATAACCTTAACTAGTGCTCTTAGAGCACTGTATATCAAGACCTTATTATTTATCCTATCTATTTTATTCATTTTCCTCTTTTTTTCATTTTTTTTATCTTTCTTCTCATCTACCTTATTCCTCTCGAAAGTTGAGTGTACATCAATTACTACTCAATTTATATTCTCTTCTGTAGTTTCTAGTTTGTTTACCCAAATATAGTTTTCCCATTTTATTTTAATTTTTTAAAAAGGATGGCAAATAATTGGGCACGCGGAGCTTGTATTAATTAAGAAAATATCTTCTACTTTTGCATGTTGTTGATTGCATGCTGGATTCTCTTGAAAAATTCACACTTCACACATCACATACTTACATACATAAAGACAGAGAGAGCAGAGTTACTCAGATAGTGACCATCATCATCTTCCTTTTTACCATGCACACACACTAACTTAATTATATATTTCTTTCTCTCTCTGTCTAATTGTCTCTGCCACCTGTTCGATTATTTGCCTCAATTAATATTTTTTTCTCTCCTCTTCTTGTTCTGTTCTGTTCCAAGGTGCACTTAAAACTTCCCCCCAACTAATCAGCAAATACCCAGAATTCATTCATTTACGAAACTAACAAAAACCCAAGATATTAATTAGAATATCCTCTCTTGCTTTTCAAATTCTTCTGATTCCTTTGGAGTTTTGCTTCAAAAGCAACATGTTTCCCACACCTATTTCCAGTTCCACTTCTCTGTTACAGGATACAACTAGTGTTAGTGTTCAGAATAATCACGTGCTCTCAACTATTTCTCCTCAAAACCCTCAAAAGATTAATAAGAGAAAAAGAAGCCTCCCTGGTAACCCTGGTAATTATATTAATTAAGATCCACTTCATTTGTTATGTTAGTGTACTGTGCTTGATTCAATTTAATTAGGACAAAACTTAGATCAATTTATTTTTTGTATAGTTGGTGCTGTTCTCTTTGATTTCTCTCTCTATATATATAACATTGTTTTTTCCTTTTTCAATTGCTGGTTTTGTTCATGTTAATTCAGACCCAGATGCAGAAGTGATTGCTTTATCTCCCAAAACACTTTTAGCAACAAACAGATTTGTATGTGAGATATGTAACAAGGGTTTTCAGAGGGATCAGAACCTCCAGCTTCATAGGAGGGGCCATAACCTTCCATGGAAGCTGAAGCAAAGGAACAACAAAGAAGTTATTAAAAAGAAAGCCTATGTTTGCCCTGAACCTTCATGTGTTCATCATAATCCTTCAAGGGCTTTGGGGGATCTCACTGGAATTAAGAAACATTATTGTAGAAAACATGGTGAGAAGAAATGGAAATGTGAAAAGTGCTCAAAGATATATGCTGTTCAGTCTGATTGGAAAGCTCACTCTAAAACTTGTGGTACCAGAGAATATAAATGTGATTGTGGAACCATCTTTTCCAGGTTAGAATTACTACTGATCTTATCATATGATCTATCCTATTATTTTTCTAATAGTTTTATATATCTACTATTGTGTGGCCTGTGACTCAATAGTAAATTTGATCTTTATTTAAATATAGAAAAACTAGGGTGCATGCAATACATGAAGTGCATGATATAATAATCAATGTTTCTATCTGCATTATAATCTCCTAAAAGAAGTTTAAATTAATCTTCACTTGTCTATCTACAAAAGATTTCAGTTTGTCAGAGATGTGCTCAAATATTGTCTTCTAGAATGTACTGGTTTTTTATTTATTGAATATAGTGTGTGCATTGTTTCTTTTTGAAGTTTCATCATTGTGAAATCTGATAAATCTGCCAGAAAATCGGATAATATAATTATTGCCAAGTTGCTTAATTAATTGCTTCTACTGGCTAGCTAGTTTCATCATCAATCAGTGAATACATGCATATATACATATGGGATTAATAATTCATTCCAGATACATCTTTTTGACCGATCAGCTGAATGAGCTCTAGTTTCTAAACATTTTAGTTTTACATCATTATTAAGATTTATATAGAAGTAATAGTACTATATAAGTATTTATAATTTAATGGCATTAAGCAATAATGACCTTAGCTTCATTGCTTAACTCAATGGATAACCACTACTACTTATGCATGCACGCATAGAGAATTATCAGCGCCTGTTCAAATTAAATTACTAGTACATAGTCCTTCCAAGCCATGTCACTTAATTTCTTGTTCCTACTTTCAATTATACCAAAAGACAATATAGCTTTTTTTTTTTTATTACATCAAGGATATATTCAATCCAAGAGCTAAAGACTAATTTTTTTCGAGACTGGGAGATTATAAAAGTGAATACCGTCTCTCACATAATTAAATAACGATATAATTAATTATTATTAATGGCCTTTTTTTTTCATGCCTAAAGTTTGAGGACACTACATACTTCATTCCACTGTGGTCTCGCCCTCCCATGCATGATTTCCCACGTGTGACTGCCACACACTATTGTTTTTTTTTAATGTAGTTAAGCCTTAAACTTATGATGTTATGCAAATTACTTAAATTTCTTACTACTAGATAGATATTTTTTTTTTTGGTAAAGCTACTAGATAGACTTTAATTTAGTGTGTATATATATAATTATAAGTGAAAATTGAATCATCATTTTATAAGGTGATTTGGAAGAATAAGCAAGTGTAGTGTCCTCTGTCCATTTCCACCTCTTGGGTTGTGTTTTTTTCATTTGTATTGGTTATGTACAGTTCTTAGTTACATGTACTATTGTTATTGCAGCTATATATATATATGGTGGTGATTTTTAATAATATTTTGTTGGACTTTTACTAATTAATGGTGCAGGAAGGACAGGTTGATAACACACAGGGCATTCTGTGATGCATTGGCTGAAGAAAGTGCAAGACTATCATCATCATCAAATAATAATAATAATTCTGTTTTTCTGTTTGAAAACCAAAACCAAGATTATTATTATTATTTGAAGAATAATCGATGGGAGTCATCCTGTGAAGAAAGCCCTAACCCTATGAACAAGAACAGCAACATGAAGCAAGATCTGCAGGGTCTAAATTTGCATAACCCCAACCTCGCGCCTCATGATGCCACGTCAGCATACATGTCAGCAACCGTTGGTGCCGCTGCCATGAGTCCCGAGTTTGGCGGAGCAGTAGTGAGTGTGACGAGAGACTTCCTGGGAGTCGGCGGAGCGGTGTTGAGGCCTCCTTTTAGGACAAGCACAGGTGCCCCCGAGACGTGGGGAAATTCTTGACGTACTATGTATATTTTTATTTTACATTTTAATGTTATTTATGATATATATGCCTTTACTACTACTACTACTACTTTCTTTCTTTCTTTCTTTCTCTCTCAAAAGAAATGAAGCCTTTTTTCTAAAGAGGAACTACTAAATTAAAGGGGGCACCAAAACTTGCATTATATAAGCGTGAGTGTGTAAAGGTAAATTAAGGTGGCGATCTTTGTGCGTATGTGTATTTGTGCAGGGTGTGATGGTGGTCCTTGACATATAGATACTATATATGTACTCAATTAAATTTAAAAGGAAAAGAGAAAAAGAAAATAAAAGAGAAAAAAGATATATAAACAGAAATATTAAATTGTCAACGGTTGCTCAATGGTGAAGTACTACTACAATCCCAACCACCCTTCTTTCCTGTGAGTGAGTCCTTTATCAAATTCTGTGCACAACCCCACATCACACCCTTTGGTTGCCAGCGAAGGGCTACTTAGTTTTAACTTTCACTATAGTTAGAACCGATTACCAGAGAAAATAAGAATTTTTTACTTATGTTATACTTTTGTCATGTCAAAAATCTAAAATATAGTCAAATGTATTTCAACAGAACATTATGTGTGTAAATAAAATAGGTAAAATACGGGTTGTGTAACTAATATTATCATAGTTGGTAAGACACATGAGTGTGAATTTGTAGTACAAAGTTTAATTTATCGTACTGTAAATTCCTTGTAAAAAAAACATAACTAAAACATGGATTCAAATTAAAAGTTGAATGTACTCTCAGCTGATTTATTAAAATGAATGTACATACACTAATCTCATTATGATGATGTAAAACTAAATGCAGATTATATGTAAAGTGTAAACTAATAATTATGTTTATAACTAATTAATTATACCACTAACATATAAACTTATCCTAAATGTGACAGAACATATTTAGACCGATAAAGCCACTTTCATTAAAAAAGAAAACCTCAAATTTCCCAAAGGATTGCACCTTATATAGCTGATCTTTGGAAAGATGAAAACATTTCATCTATTTTGCAAATGAAGAGAAAGAGTTCAATTAAACTCGAAAATTCATACTTAAATGCTAGAGTAGAAATTATTAAAGTTGAAATGAATTAAAGTTACAGTTCCATGCTTTGCATCTTAGTTCAGGCTAACAAAAAGAATATTGGAAAAAGTTGGTTGTCATGACTAAAATTCATCAGCATGTTCAGTGCAAGTGCGAGAAAAGGGAAAAAGAGACTGGTGATTAACAAAAGAAGATAGAATTGGGTGTTTTATGGTATATTCAAACTTTTAGAAAGCATACCCTTAAGTTGCAGTGTTATGGTACAAAAACATACCATTTGCCTTCTAAATTTACTGCTTCTTTCTTTTTATATATCCCTCTGTGTCACAAAGACAAAAAAACCAAAAGCCACTTCTATTTCAACAATCCCTCCTTTTTCCCCTTTTCCTTCCTTCTATAATCCCAATAATTACCATTACCAAAACTTTATCTTTCCTGCTTTTCTCACTTTTTTTTCTTTTGTTCAATCTGTTTAAGTTACATTCTGTTCAATCCTTAATTGTTCAAATTAGCTTTAGCCATTTACCCTTGAGTAAAAAATTGAGAAATAGAAAAGAACAGAGCCAAACAGAGAACTGCAGCTTCTATTCCAAATTCAAATATGCATCAATTTGAATTTGCTGTTGGTGGGCCTATAAAGTTCGCTTAACATTCAGAGCAACCAGTGCCAGAGAGATTCATGCAATGAAATGATGACCATGGTAGAGAAATAAATTTGGAAAAAGAAATATTCCATTATCAAAGTATGCATTGAGGAAATCTGTCCCTCTAGGAGAAAAGGAAAAAAAAAAAAAAACAATGGTACAGTTCAAAATTGTCTAAATCATATGATGCAAGAAAAGCATAAACATGTTGTTTGGTCAGAGAATCATAATGAATTTGAATGCCAATTGAAAATGACATGTATATTATGAATGACGAATATGTAATATAATGAATGGCAAGGTTTGGCATGCAAAACATGAATAAAATAATCATAATGCATCACAACATTTTTTTCAAACTATCAAATTAGCAAATTGAAGGCAGGCTGGCTAGGGTTAAAACTTAACACATATATGAATATGCTTTAACAACATTTAAAGAGCAAAATGCTTCTCATTTTGCTACTTTTTATCTCTCTATTTAGAAAAAAAAAATATTCCAATTTATCTATCCATTTATATTTTTAAAGTAGTATTAAATGTATTTTTATCAATTGATTTAATTTGTACTCTTGTTTAATTGAAACACTAATTAATGCTTTACTTTTCAAGTAATAGAAAAATAATAGATAAATAATATTATAGATAATTCAAACATAATTTTGATAAAAAAAATAATAATTATATTTCTTAATATATATATTTTTTCTCAAGTGAACAGATAAATAGTAGGAGTAACATAAAAAGTAATTAGTATGAGCGAAAAATAAATAATAAAAATTAAAATTACTTTCATAAAAAGGGGAGTGATCATCATCTCAGCTTTTTAATTTCAATCCTGCCTAATGAATATTATCCTTTCTCAAAATAGAGGATGAAGGCCATTATCGTCACCCTAAAGCATGCAAAGTAATAAATTATATATTCCCTCTCATGGCATAGTAAACTCAGCAATTGTATTTTTATTATTGTATAATGTGTTTTCATTATGACAACATTCATCTCAGTTTTCTTCTTTCTTTTTTTTTTTTTTTACAAAAAAGGAAAACGAACCAAAATTTGCCAAAATAGAAAACGAAGCAAAACAACTCGGTCAAAATTGTAAATTACGGTCTTGACCAAAAACAAATTGTAAATTATAGCCTACGAAAAAAAAATTATAAATTACGGTAAGTTTTTTTTGGGCTTGTAAATTACGGTTAGATGAACCTACATCAAAAATCATGGATTAGGGTAGTTGCTATTCACACCACTCATTTCTCTAAACACGCTATCTTTTTTTATTTTATTCTTTAAAATAGGTTTTTTTTACGTCAAAAAAACTAGTTTTCTCCTTCAACTTTTCTCTCATTAGAATATGACCTTATTCTTTATATATTTTTTAATCTTAAAATAATCAAATTTAATTTAAATATAAACTCGAAAAGTAGTATGATTTACATTCATAATTATAATATTTATTTTAGATTATAGATATATATAGATGAAGAGCGCGACTTTATAGATGGGATTAACGACTCATTAAACTACATAACCAGATTTAATGCCGTTAATAGTTCTTACTTAACGAATAATTCTTGTGATTCTTACAAGAGAGATCTGCAGGGTACACAATTAATAGTAAGAAAAAGTGGAAAATGGGATGGTTTTTAAAGATTTACGTTATTGCGATTGTGTTCTTAGAGAGCATAATTTGTCACAGTTACGCTCTATCAATTAGTTTAAGCGATATGGAATGTGTATCAGAGCACGTTCTACATGACGGTGACACTGTTTCTGGGAATTTTGTTGTTATGGATCATGATATTTTCTGGAGTTCAGATCATCCTGGAATCGATTTCATTGTAAGTTAATTCATTACATCATGCCCCTTCTTTTTTTACTATTATTTATTTTGATTATTATTGATGATAATGTGCAAAAGAAATGCCTCAAATCCAAATAGAGTTATCAATATCGACCTCCATGGGTTCATGCCAAGAAATCCATGGAGCTGAAAAAGTTCATCATAGAGCCAGAAGTTCAAAGGGTCAGCATTGCTTTCTATAATACAATTAAATATACGCACATTTATTTATTTTAAGTATATGTATTTCTCCTTACCATCAATTCAAAAACTTTTCAATTGATGGTGAAGAAAAAGAAACAATTCACTTCTCCAAATATGTGACGCTGATTCTATTGAATTAGATGTGATGCGACATGCGAGAGTCATTATCAGGTCAAAGACATGGCTTTGGTTGTGGCCCTCATCCCCTCCAAGTCTCAACACGACATCTAATTGTATTCTATAAAAAAAACTAATACTAAATTAGCTTTTCGCAAATTTGTGTGCTTTTTGGTTCTAACTCACGTGATTAGAATTAAGTGATTAATGTAGTTATAGTTTGACAACTCTACCTCCAAATTTATCTAAAAAGACGCTTGTCTAGTTAATTAGTGAACAAATATGATACGCGTTTAAATAAACAGCTATAGTTTTGTTTAAATGATGGAAAATAATTTTTTCACATCTATTAAAAATACTTTCACCTTAGGAAGTCACTTATAGTAATTAATGATATTTACATTTAAGTTGTGTTTGTTTGATTGGTAATTGAAATAATGTTAATGGATGATTTGTATAGGTGACTGCTCCGGGAGGGCAAGTGGTGCATTCTTTGAAGGGAACATCAGGGGACAAGTTTGAGTTTAGAGCCTCACACAGTGGAATCTACAAGTTCTGTTTTCACAATCCTGTTTCTACACCAGAAACTGTTTCTTTCTACATCCACATTGGCCACATCCCAAATGAACATGATTTAGCTAAAGATGGTTAGTTTCAATTTCACCTTATGTTAACAGTGTTATTAGCATGGATATAGTTTTAATTTTTATTGAAATTACTGATTTTTACTTTTGGATTCAGAGCATTTGGATCCAATTAATGTGAAGATTGCTGAGTTGAGAGAAGCATTGGAAGGTATTATAACAGAGCAAAAGTACTTAAAAGCACGCGATGCTAGACATCGTTACAGTAAGTTACTCTCTGACTCACACTCTATAATTAAAATAAATCAGAAAATAATTTCTAAAAATGTTTATGATTAAGTTAGAATTTTAATGTGTTTATTTAATTTTGGAATTGCAGCAAACGAGAGCACAAGAAAACGTGTAGTGTTCTACACAATATTGGAGTATATTTTATTCGCTGCTACAAGTTTATTACAAGTGGTATACATTCGACGCCTCTTCAGTAAATCATTTGCTTACAACAGAGTGTAAACCTTCATCATAATCACTCATACAAGTTTTTATTTTCTGCTTTTATTTGATTTCTTTTCTTTCATTTTTGTATCTTAATTCTCCTCCATTAAAGAGCTTCCACGGTCTCTTTTATATTTTATCATTTTTCATATCATCAGCTTTAATAATATTATTTTTCAATTTCCAAATAAATCTAAAAAAATTTAAATAAATAAATAAATAAGTTTTTCATGAATTTAATTGGTGCCACCTGGGAAATGCTTTAATTTATCAAGGAATGGATCGAAGCCCTAGGCCCACAAAAAATCATGGGCTTCGAACTGACAGTGCATGGGAGAATGGGATTAGCATCATCTCTATTGGAAGTGGCACCATCCTTTTTATATGTAAGAATCATAAATTTATATACTAAAAAGGATGGTGTCACTCTCAATAAAGATTGTGCTAATCTCATCCACCCAGTGCATGCTACATTCTGACTGTTCCATTTCTAGGGTAATTGTTATCTGCACCACTCATTTTCGATATATACACAATCTCTTATTTTATTCTTGAAATATTTTTTAAAAAAATCTCAGAAATAATATTTAAGGAAATCACTTTCATAAAATAATTTTCATAATGATTTTAAATCAATTTCAAAATTTAATTTCTAGAAATAAAATACGGTAGATGCCGAAAACATTTGTCCTATTCTAGCTTTTATTTTGTCAGTTTTTTTCTTTTTTGTCAACTTTGTCACAGTTATTCGTTGCATAAGAGAATCTATTGTGTTCTTTTTATGGTTGGGCTGCTTTTAAGCCCATGCATAAAAAATTATTTTTGTTTTAAAATTTATATTTAAAATGTGATTTTAATTAGAAATATTTCTTTTACTCTATTTATAATTAAAATATTATTATAAAATTAAAATTACATACAAAAATTTTAAAAATAAAGATTAAAAATATAGCTTTAAATTAACTTTTTATTTTTTATTTTTTTAGAAGTGACTCATTGGCTAACTTGCGAACCAACAAGTAAAACTCATTTAACTCGCAGTTAAAATGGGCTAACTCTCGAAACTCACTTTATAAATGACTCTCATTTTTCCTGGCCCAAAACTGCGCAAGCTAACTCGCGGGCCACAAACAGTATACCCAACTCTATTCATAAGACAGAATTTTGGACACATAGAGCATTATGAGTTGTTGGTTATGCCTTTTCGAGTTGTGCAATATGCCAACCACGTTTCAAGCTACTATGAACTCGAAGGCAGGATCTTTGGAATCACTATTCCTCATCATCTAGATATTTTTACAAAAATCCAAGAACTTTATAAGTTTGATCCATAAAACTTCTCCTATTGCTTCAACAGGTGAAGGACAAGCTTGAGGAATATTCTTATTATCAACAGCTTCAACGAATCATGCTCTATCAAACAACTCTTAATTACTTGAACACATTAATGTAACACCAATCTTGTTATTAATATTTCCTGTACGTTTACAAATTTTTATCATAAGAACATATTTGAAAAAAAAATGATGAAATAAAAATTAAATAACCGATCAAATTCAAATAAAAAAGATTATGGATTTGGATATCATTTATAAATCAAACTAATTTGATAATGAGATTAGAAAGCAGTTTAAATTAGATCGGATGATTTTTTTTTCTGCCTATCTACGTCGTGAACACCCTTACTTTATATTGAAATATAGACAGAAATTAGAAAACAGGAACAATTTTTCTTTAATCACTCAGAAAAAAATAATTATTTCTGCACAAAAAGACTGTAATAATAACTAAATGGTAAAGAATGGATAACATGCTTAATTTTGTTTGCATGTGTATAATTTTAGAAAGACAAAAAAAAAAAAAAAAAAGAATACACGTGCATGAGTTTTGAGTTCAACATTGTCATGCAGCACGGGAACAAATGGTAGCTTTAAAATTTGGGTCAAATATTGACAACCACCGTCTAAGAATCCTTGTTTCCCATCTTATTTAGCTAATGTTTAGTTAGAAGGAAAGAATATCACATATAATTATCTAATTTTTTTTGTTTGGTTGGAGAGAAATTAGATAAAGAAAGTTGACTTCTAGAATATGAATTTTGAAAATTTTCTTTTCTCTTTATTTTTCTCTTCCGATAATTTCCTTTCATCTTATTTCTCTCTTTCCTACTTCTCTTCAACTAAACACATGGTTAGTGTATGTTTGGAACCACTCTTTTAGTGGCCAAACTATAATATGAGAGGAATGATAATTAATATGTGATGTTTTGGTGAATATTGAATAATTAATTATGGTGTTAAAACTACCATTATACTAGAAGTAGCTTTTAGTTGTGTCACTTCTATCCTAATCAATTATGTATTATATAGTGTTTTATTTATACTGAAAAAGTAATTTTCATTAAGAATATACAAACAATATTACTTCTTAAATTCAATTGTCTGATACCAGTTTCTCAAATGAAAATCACTTTACTTTTCAACTAGTACTTTCTATGGGGTTTGAACAATGATTCTCCTCCTAAATCGTAGCGTGTTCCTACTATTACGCCAACAATCTTGTTGGTAAACAAAATTCATTTTAATTGAATAACTTATTTTTTTTTAATTAATTATGTCAGATATACAATAATGCAATAATATACATTTTGCAGAAGAAATTATTGTATAAATATACAAATACTAATACTAATACTAAAATTAGAACTACAATTTTTTTTAAAATAATCTATAAATAGTAATTTTTAAAGATACAGTTTTTTTTTTCTATTCTTAAAAGATACAGTTTATACATGTAATATAAAATGTAAAAATAATTATATTATATGAAAGAAACAAGGTGAAATAATTTCAAACAATTAAAAATATAAATATATGACCATGGACAAATTTGTCATTTACTTATAAAAAAAATTTCTTTCTCTCATATAGGGGTGTTCATAAATCAATCCATTCTGAACCGTCAAAATTGATTTAAAAAAAAAATAACTAGAATAAAATAAGTGAAAACCATATAATGTAATTTGGTTTGGTTCGATTTTTCTGTTTATCCTATCAAAACCAAATCAACCTAAACTAAATCACAAATATTAATGTATTTATAACTTTTTTTATATTGTATATGTTCCTCTGAAAAATTTAGATGATGTCCTTAAGTGTGTACATGTGTGCGCTTGTGTGTGTAAATATTTAAATTAAAAATTAATACAACATAATATAAACTAAAATCAGAGCCGGATTTTTAGTTAGGCAAGTAAGGTCGTTGCCTAAGGCAATATAATTTATAAGATAAGGCTCGTTATTAAGTCCACTTACGCTTTGTATGCCTCTCTTTTTTTTATCCTTTCAACTACTTGAAAAACTTCCATTTCTCATTTCTAAAAACAATTGTCTCACTTTTCAATTTTTCATATTCATAACTTGGGAATTGGGTATGCCCCACACTAACTACAAGTGAGAACTTAGAAGTGACAACAAGATTAATAGTTTTTGTTCTTCATTTATACTGTTTTTGGTTTTTGGTTCATGAATTTTCTATAATTTTTTGTAGTTTTCTGTTATTGATTTATGTTCTTTTTGGTTCTAGATCCATAATTACGTTTTTTTTTTACATATTTTTTTAAATTATTGAATTGACTTGTCAATTCAGGTTGTAGATATTTTCTCTTCTTTTCCTCTTCACACGCCTCTTTCTCTTCTCTTTATGTTACTTTAGCTCCACTTGGGGCAAATTCAATTTTTGTGATATCTCATAGCTATTAATGTGTTTAACTGGATGTATTTGTTGCAGAAAAGACCCTTGAATCCATATTCCATTCAAATAGTGTCATTGGTATGCTTTCTTTTTCTATCCCAGTAATTTTTTCTCACTTTACTTTGTTATATTAAGTGCAATCAACATTATAACAATTAAAAATTAAAAAAAATATAGTGTGGTGTTGTTTGTCACTGAATTATGATAGTTAGCAAATCTCATGTTCAAGAAATTCGTGTAATTGATAGATCTCTAGTGAATAGTGTAACTATTTGCTAATGGTATTATGTAACCTTCATCGAAAGCTACACTTAGTGGATTTTTCCCTAAACTTGGCAAACAGCCCTATTTTTTGTGTAGTACAGCATTTGGTAACGGTTGGATTGTAGCTACTTAGTGACAAACGACAGCATTATATTGTTATAAAACTGGAAAAATACTGTACATTTTTCAACGACTACATCTACATGAACACTACCATGTATTTGAATTTAAAGTTCTTCAAAGAGGCTAAGAAAAGGAAGAAATCATATTTAAAATATATATTCAGATCATATAATGAAAGGATGATGTTGGGTTAGAACTTAGAGAGTGGAAGAAGTAATGAAAGTATCACTGCATTATTGCATTGAGAGGTCGTTATAACATTATAACAATTAAAAAATTATAAATTAGCAAACATTAGTTACTATTTCATATAATGCAAAAAAAGAGATATTGTATAGCCATGAAAAATTATGTTGAATGATTAATAAGAGTAGAAAATGGAGAATGAGGGATGAGGGATGAGAGAAAAAAAAAAAGTTAGAAGAAAAGGCACTTGAAAAAGTGAAAGGGTTGAGAGTTTGATGCCATGAAAATGGAGGAGGAACTTGATGTGGTTAAGAAGTTGGGTTGGAAATCACTTTTTTTTTACCCATATTTTAAGAAAAAATATATGGTAATATTTGAACTCTTTTTTAGCATTGTATAGAGTTGGGACGGGAGTTTTTTTTTTTCAATTTGATTGGTGGTAAAATACTGAACTGTATACAACTCATGTTTGTCACAAAGTATGAATTGTTGATGTTCAAGACCTTGACTTCCTTTTCTTTTATTGGTTTAGATAGAGATCAACACTCTCATTAATATGTCTTAATACTCTACTTACTTTAATGAATACTTCTTTTTGGGTTGTATGCATAAAAGTTATATCCACATTGCATTTTTCTCTTTGTTTTTTTGTATGTCAAGACACACCCTTGCAATTATTTATTTATTTATTTTTTCGCTTAGATTAAATAAAATTGAAATACAGAAAAGCATAAAGCATTTAGAGCAAAAAGCATATAGTTAGACTAAAAGTAGTAACATAAGCTTCTAAGTATAACTAAGTATATTAGGATAAGGTAGAGCATAAAAAATTTAGACCAAAAGTAATATTAGCTTCTAAAAAAACTATTGCAATTTTAAAAATATAAAAAAAATATGTAAATTAAGCTAGAAACTTTAAAGTGAATAACAGATTATTTTCAAAAATCTTCAAATAATTTAGGTAATTTAAAAATATCATATTCGTTTTTATTTCGAAAAACATCATATTCTTCAAATGTATAAAATTCTATCTCTAAAAATCTTGTTGCAATTTTAAATATATAAACTATTATGTAAATTGAGTTAAAAACTTCAAATTGAATAATACATTATTTTCCGAAAGCTTCAAATAATTTAAGTAATTTAAAAATATTTTTTCATTTTTATTTCGAAAAACACCAATTCTTCAAGTGTATAGTACACGATCTCTAAAAAATTGTTGTAATTTACAAAAAAAAATATGTGTAAATTAAGATTGAAACTTAAAAGTGAATAAAATATTGTTTTTAGAAAGCTTCAAATAATTTAAAAAATTCATTTTCATATTTATTTTGAAAAATGAACTATTCTTTAAGTGTATAGTACACATTCTTTAAAAAATCGTTGTTGTTTTAAAAATATGAAAAGCTATGTAAATTAAGCTAGAAACTTCAAAGTAAAATAATAAATTATTTTATAAAAATTCCAAATAGTTCAAATAATTTAAAAACACCCTATTCATTATTATTTCCAAAAAAGCACCTTCATTTTCAACATATAGTATAATATCTCCAAAAAAAAAAACTGATACAATCTTAACATTATAAAAAGTTATGTAAATTAAACTAGAAAAATCAAAATGAATAATAAATTATTTTCAGAAAGCTTTAAATAACTTAGGTATTTTAAAAAACGCATTTTCATTTTTATTTTGAAAAACGTCTATTCTTCAAGTGTATAGTACACATTCACTAAAAAAGCAGTTGTAATTTTAAAAATATAAAAAATATATAAATTGAGATAGAAAGTTCAAAGTGAATAAGACATTGTTTTCAAATAATTCAGGTAATTTAAAAATCGAGTTATAACATTTATTTCAAAAAATATTGTATTCTTTAAGTATATAGTACAACACTACAAGAAAACTAGCTATTAGCGTCGGCCAAAAGTCGTCGCTAAGCCAGCAAAAACTGCCACTAAAACATATTAGCGTCAGCCAAAGCGTCGAGCACAAGACCGACGCTAACAAGTTCGACGGTAACATTTAGCATCAGCTATAGAAAGGTCGTCGCCGCTACTCCCATGCTAATATTTTGCCACAAAAAGCACTATTTCTAGTAGTGCAAGATCTCTAAAAAATTGTTGTAATTTTTAAAAAAAATTTATGTAAATTAAACTAGAAATTTTAAAGTGAATAATATATTATTTTCAGAAGGCTTCAAATAATTTAGGTAATTTAATAACACCCTATTCATTTTTATTTCAAAAAACATAAAGTGTATATAGTACATGATCTCTAAAAAATATGTTGTAATTTTAAACATATAAAAATTTAATAAATTTAGCTAGAAACTTCAAAGTGAATAATACGCTCTTTTCACAAAGCTACAAATAATTTAGGTAAGTTAAAGAAACCCTATTTATTTTTATTTTGAAAACACCCTTGTCTTCAACGGTATAATACACTATCACTCAAAAAATCGTTGTCATTTTAAAAACATAAAAAAATTACGTAAACTTAGCTAAAAAATTCTAAATGAATAATGCAATATTTTGAAATCTTCAATAATTTAGGTAATTAAAAAAATGTGTTATCATTTTTATTTCGAAAAACACTATATTCTTCCGATGTATTGCACACGATCCCTAAAAAACGGTTGCAATTTTAAAAATACAAAAAATTATGTAAATTAGGCTTGAAGTTCAAAGTGAATAATAGGTTGTTTTCAGAAATCATCAAATAATTTAGATATTTTAAAAACATCATGTTCATTTTTATTTCAAAAAATATCCTAGTCAACAAGTATATAGTACACGGTCTCTACAAAAACTGTTGCATTTTTAAAAAAAATATAAAAATTGAGCTTGAAACGTCAAAGTAAATAATACATTGTTTTAATAAAGCTTCAAATAATTTAGTTAATTTTAAAACTCCCTAATCGTTTTTATGTCGAAAAACAACCTATTCTTCAAGGGTATATATATAGTGCACAATTTCTAAAATTGCTGTTTACAAATATAAAAAATTATGTAAGTTTAGCTTGAAACTTCAAAATGTATAAGACAAATTTTTCAAATATCTTCAATGAATTTAAGTCATTTAAAAATCGTGTTTTTATTTTTATTTTGAAAAAACACCGTATTGTTCAAGTGTATAGTATGTAATCTCTAAAAAAATTGTTATAATTTAAATAATATAAAAAATGATGTAAATTGAGTTAAAAAGTTCAATGTGAATAATACATTATTTTCAAAAAGCTTTAAATAATTTAGGCAGTTTAAAATCGCACTTTTGTTTTTATTTCAGGAACACTCTATTCTTCAAGTGTATGGTAAATGATCACAAAAAAAAAATTGTTACAATTTTAAGAATAAAAAATTATATAAATTGAGCTAGAAACTTCAAAGTGAATATTACATTATTTTCAGAAAACTTTAAATAACTTAGGTAATTAATTTTAAAACATCATTTTCATTTTTATTTCGAAAAATATCATATTCTTCAAATGTATAGTACTCGATCTCTTAAAAGACATATGCAAATTAAAAAAATATAAAAAAATTATTTAAATTGAGCTAGAATTTTCAAATTAAAAAATATTTTTTAATAAAAAAACCTTCAAATAATTTAGACAACTTAAAAATCGCATTTGAATTTGTATTTCAAAAAATACCATATTCTTCAAGTGTATATAGTATTCGATCTCTAAACAAAATTGTTGCAATTTTAAAAATATAAACTAGTTACTTCAAAGTGAATAATACATTATTTTCAGCAAGCTTCAAATAACTTAGGTAATTTGAATAATGCATTTTCGTTTTTATTTCAAAAATAGTCATATTCTTTAAGTGTATAGTACACATTTTCTAAAAAATTTGATGCATTTTTTAAAATATTAAAATTATGTAAAATGAGGTAGAGACTTGAAAGTGAATAATTTGAGTTATTTGAAATCACCATTTTTTTTTTTCGAAAACACCTTATGCTTAAAGTGTATATACTACACGATCTCCAAAAAATATATATTAATTTAAAAAATATAAATAATTATGTAAATTAAGAGTGAAACTTCAGAGTGAATAATACATTGTTTTAAAAAAAATACAAATAATTTTGGTAATTTAAAATACCCTATTCATTTTTATTTCGAAAAGCACCAGTATTCTTCAATTTTATAGTATACTATCTCTCAAAAAACTTGTTGCAATTTTAAAACTATGTAAATTAAGCTATAAAAATCAAATTAAATAATTTATTATTTTCATAAGCTTCAAACAATTTAGATAATTTGAAAAACTCTTTTATTTTAAAAATTTTCATATTCTTCAAGTGTATAGTACATATTCTCTAAAAATTATTACAATTTCAAAAAATATTAAAAAATATATAAATTAAGCTAGAAACTTCAAAGTGAATAATACACTAATTTCAGAAAGCTTCAAATAATTTAGGAAATTTAAAAATACTGTATTCATTTTTATTTTGAAAAACACCCAATTCTTCATGTGTATATTACACAATTTTTTTAAAAAACTGTTCCAATTTTAAAATTATAAAAAATTTTGTAAATTGAGGTAGAAGTTTCAAAGCAAATAATACATTGTTTTTACAAAACTTAAAATAATTTAGTTAATTTAAAAACATGTTTTTCATTTTTATTTTGAAAAATACCATATTCTTTATGTGTATAGAATGTGAACTCTAAAAAATTGTTGCAATCTTAAAAATTTTGTAAATTGAGCGAGAAACTTCTTAGTTAATAAGATATTATTTTCAAAAGCCCTCTACAAATTTAGGTTTATTAAAAATCATATTTTAATTTTTATTCAAAAAATACACTATTCTTCAAGTGATAGTGCATGATTTAAAAAAAAATTTGTTTCAATTTTAAAAATATATAAAATTCTATATATTGAATTAGAAACTTCAAAGTGAATAATTTATTGCATGCAGAAAGCTTCAAATAATTTAGGTAATTTAAAAACACCTTATTCAATTATATTTTGAAAAACATCATATTCTTCACATGTGTAGTACACGATCTCTAACAAACTGTTGCAAATTTAAAAATATAAAAAATTACCTAAATTGAGCTTAAAACTTCAAAATAAATAAGACATTGCTTTCAAAAAGTTTTAATTAATTTAGGCAATTCAAAAATCACGTTTTTAATTTTTTTTACGAACACCATATTCTTTAAGTATATAATACACAATCTAAAAAAATCATTTTAATTCTAAAATATAAAAAAAAAATTGTTAATTAAGTTAGAAACTTCAAAGTGAATAATAAATTGTTTTTCAGAAAACTTCAAATAATTTAGATAATATAAAAAATGTGTTTTAATTTTTAATTTGAAGAACAACATATTGTTGAAGTATTTAATATATGATCTCTTAAAAAATTATTATAATTTTAAAAATATAAATGTTTTTTATATATTGAGCTCGAAATTTCAAAGTAAATTATAAGATAAATTGAGCTTCTACAAATATTAGGCTTATGAAAAATCGAGTTTTCATTTTTAATTAAAAAATACACTACTTTACAAGTGATAATACACGATTTCTAAAAAAAATGTTACAATTTTAAAAAAATAAAAAATTATTAAAATTGAATTATAAACTTGAAAGTGATTAATACATTATTTTTAGAAAGTTTCAAATAGTTTAGGTAATTTAGAAACACCTTGTTTCTTCTTCTTTTTTCTTTTTTTCTTTTTTGTCAAACACCTTATTCTTTAAATGTATTGTATACGATCTCTAATAAACTATTGGAATTTTAAAAATATTAAACTTTATGTAAATTTAGTTAGAAACTTCAAAGTGAATAATACATTTTTTTCAAAAAGCTTCAAATAATTTAGGAAATTTAAACTCACGTTTTCATTTTTAATTCAAAATACACCATATTCTTCAAGCCTATAATACACTATCTCTAAAAAAACTATTTCAATTTTAAAAATATAAAAAGAATATTTAATTTGAGATAGAAACTTCAAAGTGAATAAGATATTGTTTTTAAAAAAATTTTAGAAAATTTAAGTAATTTAAAAATCGCGTTTTCATTTTTATTTCGAAAAACACCATATTCTTCACGTGTATAGTACACGCCCTAAAAAAAAAATGTTTTGCTTTTAAAAATACAAACAATTATCTAAATTAAGATAGAAATTTCAAATTGATTAAACCATTATTTTTAGAAAGTTTCAAATGATTTAGGTATTTTAAAAACACACTATTCATTTTTATTTAAAAAAACTCCCTGAGTAGATAGTACACGATCTCTAAAAAAAACCTTTTGTAGTTTTAATAATATAAAAAATTATGTAAAATAAGCTACAAACTTCAAAGTGAATAAAACATTATTTTTGAAAAGCTTCAAATAATTTAGGTAATTTAAAAAATGTGTTTTTATTTTTATTTAAAAAAACATCATATTCTTCACGTGTATAACATACTATCTCTAAAAAAAAATTGTTACAATTTAAAAAATATGTAAAATGAGTAAGAAAGTTCAAAGTACATAATATATTGTTTTGAGAAAACTTGAAATAATTTAGGTAATTTAAAAAAAAAACCATGTTCATTTTTATTTTGAAAAACGTCATATTCTTCGAGTGTACAATATATGGTCTCTATAAAACTATTACAATCTTAGAAATTTTAAAAATTACATAAATTTAGTTACAAATTTCAAAGTGAATAATAAATTCTTAGTTTCAAATAATTTAGATATTTTAAAAATGACGTTTTTATTTTTATTTCAAAAAACATCATATATATTCTTGAAGTGTATAGTACACGATCTCTAAAAAAATCGTTGCAATTTTAAAATACAAAAAATTATATAAATTGAGTTAGAAACTTCAAAGTGAATAATATATTGTTTTCATAATACTTCAAATAATTTAAGTAATTTAAAGATATCATTTTATTTTTATTTCGAAAAACACCTTATTTCAAAAAAATTATGTAAATTCAGTTACAAACTTCAAAGTGAACAACATTGTTTTCAAGAATCTCCCACGAATTTGGGTTTATCAAAAATCGCACTTTCATTTTTATTCCAAAAACACCCTATTCTTCAAGAGTATAGTACACAATATCTGAAAAAATAGTTATGATTTTAAAAATTTAAAAGATTATATAAATTGATCGTGAAAGCTCAAAGTGAATAACACATTATTTTCAAATAATTTAAGTAATTTAAAATTGAATTTTAACTTTTATTTTGAAAACACGATATTACAGTACACGATCTCTTAAATAGATCGTTGCAATTTTTAAAATGTAAAAAATTATGTAAATTGAGCTAAAAACTTCAAAGTGAATAATACATTATTTTTGAAAGGCTTCAAATAATTTAGGTAATTTAAAAACATCATATTCATTTTTATTTTGAAAACACCCCTATACAATTTCTAAAAAACTGTTGTAATTTTAAAAATATAAAAAAAATATGTAAATTGAACTAAAAGCTTCAAAGTGAATAAACAAGTTTTGGAAAAACTTCGAAAAATCTAGGTAATTCAAAAATTCCGTGATCATTTCTATTTCGAAAAACACTCTATTTTTCCAGTGTTGTACACGATACTTAAAACAACTGTTCCAATCTTTGAAATATAAAACATTTTTTAAATTGGGATTGAAGTTGAAAGTGAATACATTTTTTTTTCAAAATTACTATGTTCATTTTTATTTAAAAAAAACATCATATTCTATAAGTGTATAGTGCACAATATCTAAAAAAAGTGACGTATTTTTAAAAGTATAAAAAAAAATTAAAAATTGAACTAAAAACTTCAAATTGAATAAGACATTTTTTTAAAAGAATTTTCAATAAATTATATAATTTAAAAACACTCTATAATAAATGACATTGACAACAAATTTCTAAAACTTTAAAATAAAAAATCACAAATTTCTATAAAATAAACAAAAAAAAAAATTCAACACTAAATTAAACATGCTATTAAAAATGGGATTGTGAATATGTAGGTATGTTACAGGCCTAAGAGAGAGGCAGGCTATGCTATAGTGCTATACTAACAAGTTAGACTGAAGAATGAGAGAGAGAGAGAGAGAGAGAGAGAGAGAGAACACAGAAACTTAGCTGTCACAAAACAACGCATGCAAATGCAAACACCATTTCACTGCCAAATCTCCCAACCAATTGACTCTAAACCAATTACCGATAACTAATCAATCATCATCCCATCCGTATCTTCTCTTCTCTCATCAATTAAACCATTATAGCAATTTCAAAATTCCAATAACACTTGAACTAGTATTGAACTAGTATACTATAAGCCTTTAGTGCCTTAAATTTTTATTTCTTTTATCAACAAAAGGGAATTTGTACTAATATCGGAGCACCAAAAGTACATCTAGAAATTACAAGTAAAACAAAGACGGGAAGAAAATAGTTTCGACAGTAAAATACACCAGATTATCTTATCAGAAGAACCCCTAAGTTAAAAAGGTAAACAGAATCAGAATCTCAAAAAAACAAATCTCCCAAAGACCACCATCTCCAAAACAGTATTTCCATCACCAAAACGGTATCAAGATCAAACATTATTAGTAATGCTTAGAACATGATTTGTGAACCAATTTAAGAAAGTCAAGTGATGATTTTTAACTTCAAAGAGGAACCATTTCCAAGACTCAATTTTGGCCCCAGAACGTGAGTTAGTCTTTTACATAGACTCTTATGTGTCAAATAACATCATATGAACTTTCATTTCATTATATCAATTCCCGTCATATTTCAAAACGACATGAATTTTCGCTTAACAATAAAGTCAAGAGGAAGTACTTGTAATGTGGTTGTAAAGTTTAAAGAGTAATATATTATTTTAGTCTCTCACTTTGTAGTCTTATAATATTTTAATTTCTGACTTTATAAAATGATTGAGTTAGTCCATAATTTTGCACTTTGTATAGGTCACTTTAGTCGTTGCCGTTAAGTGACAGTGCTTATGTGGCACATTTTTTGACACACAGAAATCTATGTAAGCTACAAATGACATTTTGGGGGCTAAAATGCAGCATTGCTTAAAATTGGGTTTTATTTTAAGCTATAAGTCACTTTAGTGCCTAAGTCACTTGCAACAAAACTCAATTTTGGCCTCAAAATGCTGCGTTTTTGCCCCCAAAACGTCCTTTAATCTTCCTACGTGGATCTCTATTTGTTAAATAACATAACACTTAACATGCCACATAGGCACTATGGCAATATTACTTAATGTCAGGAGTTAAAGTGACTTGCAAAATTAATAAAATCAGAGATTAATTTATACATTTTACAATGTGAGGGATTAAAATGCCCTATGGCTATAAAAGTGAAGGACTAAAATAATATATTACTCAAAGTTTAGGGAAGGTATTTGTATGGTAAAATTCATTGGAGGTTCGTATAATATTTGAAATATGCAAGAATTTGTGTAATTAGAACAAAATTTAGGGATATAAGTGTAATTTCTCCTAAATTTTAATAGAGGAAAATTTTAAATATATAAAACATTTAAATAACAATGCTTTTTTATGTTAATATTTTCTTAATTCATGTATTTTTTTTTATTTTACGTACTTATATACATAGCTTTTTTAATAAAAAAAAATATTAGAAAAAAAGACATCTCTAAATTACCGAGTAGAATGTCATCAACATGTCTTTTTCAATAGAAACCTGACAAAAAGATTATTGTTTAGGCTTGTATCACAAGGAGTTTTATCATTTACAACTACTCAACTGGTCTTGGACTTCAAATATCTCCCTTAGAGGGATTTCACGAAAAGAGACTTTAGTAATTCTAAAATAATTCGAGCTCATAATTAAGTTAAACTGATCTCCTTTCCTTTGCCAATTATCATTTACGAAAAGATAGAGTATTAGTATAGTAAAATGAATGTTGTCATATAAAATTTATATATACTCGCTCAAAGTAATTTTTTAATAATCTATAGAATATCATTAAAATGGATACAAAAATTATTTGATCCTTAGAAATGGATTGGAATTGGAGGGGTGAGATTGAAGGAAAATAGTGATGACAGGGCAGTGAGACTGAGATAATGGTACAAAAGGAAAAGGATATGCATTTGTTGGGCAAGTCTTTTTTATTTTAATTTTTCTCGATGGCTGGGAACTGGTAAGTGAACATTCAATTGAATTGAATTGAATTTAAGACACTAAAAACATGAATTGACAAGTGAGGATGATCACGCCTACACTTGTGCAATGAGCACAGAGTGAAGAAAGAGAAGGAAAGTTAGCTTCCACTTCATTTTTTTAAAATTTTATAGTAATAAATAAATAAATAAAATAAAAATAAATAAACTCTGCATAGAAATTCTAAACAAGCCCCCCCCTTTCTTTTTTTGTTCCGGAACCCAATAATTGTAGGGTCTGGGACTTTTTGTCCCTCGTCAGGAACAGCAACAGTGAGAACATTTCAAATGTTTTTCAGATTTTTATTTTATTTTTTAATTATTCTACTATGTTTTACCAATCTTTATTACTATCAGACTGGAGATTAAAATACAATTTTCACCCCATACATTCATAAAAAATTTTAGTTTAGTATCTTATATTTTAAAAATTTTAATTTGATTCCTTATATTTTAAAAAGGGTAAATTGCAATAACTTCCCTTGAGATTTGGAGAAATTGCACTCCACCTCAAACTACACCAAAATTAGCATTTCACCCCATTTTTTTAACCGTTGACGGTTGATTGCTGACCTAGCTAATGTTTCTGTCGTTCCCATCTGTCACATCTACAAATATGTTCATTTGTTAACTTTAAAAACTATTTTTAAGGATGCTATAGCAAACTGGCGAGACAAAAACGCTAGTTAACTGCTATACTGCTAACGTTTATGTCATGTCAGTTTGTCACATATGCAAGTTCTGATCCTCCATTAATATTAAATATTATTTTTAATACTTATGTGATAGATTGACGGATTAAAAATGCTAATTAACTGACTAAAATGAGATTGAGTGCTAATTTTGATGAAGTTTAGGGTGGAGTGCAATTTCCCTAAACCTCAAGGGGCTTATTGCAATTTACCCTTTTAAAAATTTTAATTTAATTCCTTACATTATATTTATGAATTACATTTATACGTTATGTTATATTTTTTAGCTAAATAAGAATCCAAAATAAATGACTAAAATAATTAAAAAATATAATATAAAAGACTAAAATAATTTAAAAAATACAATATAAGAGATCCAAATAAAAACTTTTAAGATAAAAAATTAAATTAAAACTTTTAAAACATAAAAACTTAAATTAAAACTTTTTAATAACATAAAAAATTAAAACTGTATTTGAGCCTGCAGTAGAACTTGAACATGGTAACCAAATATATGTGCTACCGCTACGGGTGCGCGATACGGTTTGTTATATTTTATATTATTTTTATAAATTTCTTTACAAAAGACAATTTGATAGGAGATGAAAAAAGTAGAGAGTAAAACAACATTTTTAAGATCCTTCTCATTAATTTAGTACATGTTTAAAAAAATGTTGGGTTGGAGTAGAATTAATTTTAAAAAGCTAAAATCAACAGCTGTTTGTTTTTACATTGAGAAAAAGTTAAAATTGACTTTGAGTTGTCAAAATTGATTTTGGTCGAGGCAAAGTGAGACTTGCTTTTACGTTTGGTTAATAAATTTACACTGTATTTTTACTCTAAAAACTTTTTTTGAGAAAAAATCCCAAAACATAAATCACATTACTTTAAAATTAATTTTATACGAAATTAATTCTATGAAATCACGTTGATTCAAAATTAATTCTACCAATACTAAATCAAACACACACCGCCGTTAAAACATTATTAAGCTGGTTTTTCATTCAATTATAAAAGATTAATTAATGTCAATTTTAACTTTTTAATAAATAAAACAATTATAAAAATCTTTCGATCAAGGCAAATAAGGCCAATCAGCCTCATTTACGCGATACCTCAGCGTTAAACATAATTATTACATATAAAAAGAGCTAGTTACTATTAAAATCGCTATAATCTGTATTTTATAAATGGAGAGCCGAGAACTATCATTTGAAGTTTAGTTTATATTTATTCTAGTTATATAGTTCAATTAATAAGTATATAATATAAGAATATATATGTTAATATTTAAATTCAATATCTGATTAATTTATTTTTAAAAAAAAAAAAAAATATAAATCCAATGTATCTAAACATTAAGTAACTTTATAAGATCTCAATAAGAATTGCTTAAAAGTTACTTAAAGTAAGCAATACTGTTTGTATAATAAGTACGTATATGTTTGGATTCACTTATTTTTATAAGTGCATGAAACAAATTTTAAAAAATAAAAGATTATTTTCTTGAAAAATGGGTTTTTTTCAAATATGCTACTCCATAGCTCATGCTTGACCCAAATATGTAGGCCCACTATCATAAATTACAATTATTGTGAGCAATTTGTGGGGTCAAATTGCTTAATTTTGTTGAATTCTAAAGTTGTACTACTTTTTTTGTTTCTATTTATAAATATCTAAAATAAAAATTATATATATATTAAGAAAAATGCTAACATTATTAAAATGTATTGATTTTTAGGTAAATAATGACTTTTTTATAATTTTATTTTTATATAAGTCAAATTTTACTATTTATACTACTTCCGTTCTTAATTATAAATCTCTAAAAAATATTACACATATTAAAAAAAGTGTTAACATTCATAAAATTAGGGGTGAGTTCAGGTTGGTTTAGTTCAATTTTAATTGGGCTGAATTGATTTGGTTTTGTAAAACAAAATGTTTTAATCCGAACCAAACCAATCCGACCAACTTAGGTTTAAGTTGGGTTGGGTCTTAGTTTTGTAATTAATAAATTAAAAGTCTAAAATTGTTTTAAAATTATTTAAAAATTATAATAAATTTCTTATAATGTATGTTATAACTCGTTTATTTTTTAAGTGATTTCATCTACACAAATACAACAAAATAAACAAAAATAAAAAAAAGAAGAAAAAGAGAAAAAAAAAAATACATGCATAGAAATTGAATACATTTTCCTAATTTGTCATAAATGAATAAATTTAGGTGTAAACAATCGGGTTAGATTGGGTTGGGTTGAGTTGGGTTAAAAAATGGTTAATCAGAGAACTGGATCAATAAGTTTGGATTGGTTCGGTTTTGTGGTAGATTAGGTGGGTTGAGTCTAAAAAGAGTTTGGGTTGATTCAGTTTAGTCGGTTTATCGGATTGACTAAGCCCAAAATACATCCCTACATAAAATGCATTGGTATTTTAAAATGTTATTATAAATGTTCCATTTCACCCTTATTTAAAACTCAATTTCATTTTAAAATCAACTTTTTTCATCTTCATTAATTAAGGACAAAAAAGAAAAATCATAATAAATACTCAAATTTTTTTTGTTAAGAGCTTATAAAAAAGAACACTAACTCTTTTTAAGAATTTATATTTAAGAACGAAGATAGTATCATTTAAAACTAAATTCAACCACTCTTATGAATTAAGAATAAAATTAAAGAAACATAATAAATATTTTATCCTTTTTATAATAGGTGCTTATAAAAAAACACAATTTTTTTTTTGTTTAGGTACTTTTAGATAAGAACGGGGGAGTATAAGAAAATTTAGTTATTTAGAATTAAATAAGGTATAGAAAAATTATAAGATCCATAAAAATCACTGTGTAAGTAACTTAGTAGAGTAGTTATACCTATTAAGATGCTCTTAGAACTAATCCTAAAGACTCAATATGAGATTGATAATAAACAAATAAATTGTAATATATAAAGCTTTAAATATAAGAATATTTTTATCTTTATGTAATAATGTGTTATGATGCATATCGAAAAAATATAAATTGACTTAAAGAAAATTTTAAATTGGTATTAAATGTAATAAACACATCACTTTCACTGCGTTGAGCAAAAATAGATTTAAAGTCAACTTTAAATCATCAAAAATTTAAACACAGAGTATCTTTTTAGGCTTTTTGTTGATCTTAAAGAAACTAACACTGATGTAACCAAAAAATTATAAATATTGTTATGAGCCGAGATCGCATGCTTGAGAAGTAAGGGTAACATCTTTCGTTATAACGACATAACAACTCATTGACAAAGAAACTTAACGACATAAGAGACATAGTGACATAGTAATATAGTGGGATGTTTATCTAAATGACCGTCGCCAAATGTGAGAACTACTTCGAACAATAATTGAGTATTTAAGAATTTGGACAGATCCAATAAATTAGTATACACACCTAAACTTAATAATTAAACTATAAATATAATTATGAGAGACTAAATAAATACGCATTAATAGCCGCATTTACGGTAAATGCAAAATAATATACTCATTTTATCATTGAAGTCTCTTTTAAAGGTATCTATCCCCTATAAACTCTACCAACATTATCTAGAGACTTCTATTCGAAAAGAAGACCTTGTACGAACTATAGACCTACATAGTGTGAGTATCCTTGCAAGAAAAAAAATGTAAAAAAAAAAAAGAAAGACACGTTGAATTATCTCAACTCTCAACTGACTTTGGAATTGCATGTAATGATAGGCAAAAAGTGTTTGGTTATCCATAAGGTTTAGTTTGCTCAACGGAATTAGATGGGGTAACAAGTTTTAAGGCTGAGCTTTTGTTAGGGTTTGACGAATTTATCTGGTAGAGTAAAAATATTATAAGAGGAAAAAAACTAAGTTTTTTTTAATTGAACTTTCACTCTTTAAAAGAATATTTTTTAACTTACTTTTCAAATCAAATAAAAATAATTATCCTATTAATCGTGTTTTTTTTCTTTTAATTTTTTTCTTCTCTACCAAATATACAAATATAGGTAGTTAACCTTCTATGGATCTCTTTTTTTAGTATAATCATGGATTTCTCCAACTTTAAGATGAGATTAATTCCGCTCGTGCTGCGTTGCTGGTGCTAACCCCTAAGAATTTGGCATAGGTGGGATTCGAACACGAATTTTCCCGCGGTAGATCGCCCCTCCTATGAACTTAGCAGTGCCTTACACCACTAAACAAACCCTTACTCTATGTTTGTTTGGGGTGAAAATAGAAGAAAAGAAAATGAGAGGAGAGAAAGTGAGTAGAAAACACAACTTTCTCTCATTTAGTTTGTGAGAGAAAATAAGAGAGAAATGTCAAATCAAACATGAGTCTCACCAGAAAAACTTTTATCTCCAAATAAGAGGCAAGTTGATGTTGTGAGAATGAATGACTACTATTTATGGGTCCCACACATATTTTCTCTCACCTTTCTCTCCATTTTTCTCAAACCAAACACACTCATTTTCTCTTATCTTTTTCTCATTTTTCTCCTCTCTCTATTTTCTTTCTTTACACTATTTTTCTTCACATTTTTTCTCTTCAAACCAAACAAAGAGTTAGGGTTGATGGATCTCTTTTTTAGTAATTAATAATTATTAAAATAATTAGAATTTGTAAGAAATACTTTGTCATGGAAAGTATAATTCGTTTTGGTAATTTCCACAATTCGAAAAAAATTAATTTTTAATTATCGAGTAAAAAATACCTAATGCTCACCTCAAAAATGTATTTTAAAAACATTTGGATATATAATTATCAAAACTACAATATATATCAAATAAATAACACATCAAGGATAAATATTAAAAACCGGATGAGATATAATCATATAATTGATTTTATTCAAAATAAAAATACCTTCGTATGACTATGATTTTGGCATAATAATTAATTATTCAAAATCTACACATATTTATGTAACAGTAATCTCTTATGATCTTGCACTTATTTGGTTGGATACTTACATTTTTCTCTTAAAATAACTTTTAGGAGTAAGAGTTTCACATCTCAACGCAAATATACAAAAGTAGATTTTTTTTTCTCTAAAAGTACTTTTGTTTATAATAAAAGTGTAAACAAACGAACTCTATATTTATTTAACTCTTTTTTACTTTTATTTTTATCTCTTTTTCTTCTTTTTTTTTGTCTCTTTTTAAAATATTCATCATCGACACTTCGGCACTTTATTTGATGTAACACCATCCAACAAAATCTTAATCGTTGATTTGTTATTGCACAAAAATTAAGAAAGAAAAATGGATAAACGATAGAGATTTAGGCCGGAGGAAAATGCGATGCTGGATGGCTGGAGAGGACCTGCATCCCCAAAAAGTGGGCTTAATTGTTTTTTCTTTTTAATTTGTTTTTTAAAAAAATTTCTTCGCCTTTCCTACACCTAAAAGAGGGGTTTAGAAATATGATTATGATAATGATAATTTTTTTTGTAAAATCAAACTTTGATTGGCCACTCAGGTAATGGTTCCAACCATTAACATATGCATAAGTAACAACTCAAGACAGAGAGAGAGAGGGAGGTGGTTGTGAATTGTGAACCCTATCAGCTGCTATGCTATGTAGCTACACACACTCTGTCTATAAAAGTACTACTACTTTTTCTCCCTTCTCTTATCATGCATCTCTTCTCTTCTCCTTTCATCTCTTCTCTGACCCCTATATATCCCTAAGACAACTCCTATCTCCTCATCAATCATCATCATGCCTCTTAGCTGTGTTCTGTGTGCTATGTATGCCCTCTTTTCCTTTTCTTTGATTTCAATTTGATTTCAATTTTCAATTCAATTCTCTCTTATTAGCTTCCTTTCTTTGACTTTACCCTACTCTACTCTACTCTACTCTACTGTCCATGTAGTATAATATGATATGATCCTTCATTTCCTTTATTTCACTGTTGCACAAGGTGGGTTATGTCTTTATGATCCCCCACCCCCTTTTCCATCTGTCCCTTCTTCCTCCCCTTTTCTCTATATATTCTACCTACCCAACATCCCTTCTTGTGTGTAGTTCTAGTAACCAAGTACCCTTTATTATTATTCCACTATAATAATTTTTCCTTTCTAGCCTCAAAGTTGGAATCTTTTCCTCTTTCTCGTTCTTTCCCACCTTGGTATTCTTCACATATTCTTCAAATCACAATCAAATCGTTGTTCTTTCCTGTGTCTAGCATGCACACATAACACATCTTCATCCCTTTTCTTTTCTTCTACCAGAACAAGAAAAGTTGTGTTTTTTCTTTGTGTCAATACAACAAACATTTACATGTGTGATAATTACCCAGAGGAAGATGCAGAGTAATTATGTGTTTTTGAAGAAGGTCACAAAGGAAGAAGTGAAGCTGCCAGCATGATCTAGCTTTGGTTACAGAGAACTGAAGAAGAGTGCTTCATTAACCTTCACTAGGTCATGCTGTGACAGCCTCACTCCTTCCTCTTTGGGACCCAAAATTGCATTTTTCTTTCATTCTTTCCATTTTCCTAACAACCTTCCTCCAACATACAAAAGCAAAAAGGTGAGTGAGTTTTCTGTTCTTCTATATTCTATTATTTTATAAGAGAAATAACCACTGTTTACAATATAGTATATTCCTTTTCTTAGTTTCTGTTCTGGCAGGCGTGCCTTCTTAACTTTTTTCTTTCTTTTCTCTGCTTTTTTCTTCCCCTTGTCTTCCACGCCTAACTGTTTACTGATTCTCCTTTATTGTTGAACAGTATATGAATGAATTGCTCACTAGGGTTCCCGGATCACAAGGATTCATTCATATGCTACTTGGAATACCTTAAATTTAGTTTTGATTTGGGATTATTTAAGGTTAGTTATGTTTGTACGATCTGGAACCCTAGAAAATTACTCTATTTTATTGTTTTTTAAGTATTCACTGTTGGGAGAAGTGTCTAATCCATTTCTCTAACTGAGTTCACATGAAACAGGTGTCTAGTGACTATAAAATGTGGTTTAATTTCTTTCGAAGATTATACCCTACACACAGTGATTAAAAGATCAGGTAAGCTACTATTACGCTGTACTCCATGCATATAAATTACTCATAAATAATAAGTTTTCCAATTTTTTAGGTGCAACTACTTGGTTTTCTACATGAAATGTTGAAGCAGATCATATTAAGAAGCTGTTCTTGAAATCCAAAACTATGATTTGATTTTGAAGCAGATAAGCATTCTCTGCATTTCTGATTTTGCGTTTTCAGTTAGCTAAAACATCTTATCTCAGATAATTATTTGACTGTTTTCTATGAACAGTGCAAAAATGCAGGTTCAGATTTCATAATAATTTAATTTGGGGTTACTAACCGTTATATTTGGATCTTGAACGAAATAAGATGGAGTTGATCCAAAGTTCCAAACTATGAACCGAAGCGAAAGGATTAATTGCATAAATCTATGTTGCTAATGTATTCTTTATATATAGTGTTGAATTTTGATCTTGCGGTGAAATTGAGCGATATGGGACATTTGTACGGATCTGTTCATTTTCCTTATAGTTCATTTTCATTTTCATTTTTCTCTGTGGAAAGTGTACTTGGGTTTGTTTTTGCCGTTGGAGATGTCTTCAATTCAATGATTGTAATGAAGTGCTTCGTGTAAAAAAAATCTATGTTTTTTTGGTGTATAATTTTTTTTAATAATTAAATAACTTAATTAACATTTTTTGTTTTTCAAAACAATTTTTAGAGTTGTACAAACATGTTTTTTGTTCAGTTGATTTGAACTGTATATGGAAAGGTTTATTTGTTACTACATTGGTTTTCTTTTTAACAGGAATTGTTCTATTAGCGAAAAGAAGAGAATAGATGGAAATGTGGAATTGATTTATTGGGTAGTACTATTTGTAATGAAGATTTTGGGAAACATTGGTATCTTGTCTCTTACTATTTGTAATTGCAGTGGTTCATTTCTAATAAACAAATAAATTTCATTTAATATTTGAAATTATTCAAAGACAAATAGTTTTTATATTTAAACTTTTTTTATATGTAAAATAAATATATTAATGAATATTTAAGAGGTTATTCTAATCCAATAATAAAGTTATAAAAATAATTTAAATAGTCTAGTTAAGGCTTACCAATACCATGTTATAGATTAGTAAATCAATCATGATACAAGATTTAAATTTAAGTGTACTTTTGGATTGACTTTTGTTTACATTAAATCATAGCTTGGATTTACTTAGAATTTATTCTGATAAAAAAAATTATATTTGATAACTTTATATAGAATTGATTTTGAATAAAAAATCATGATTTGGTGAAAGTAATTATTTGTTACTTATTTTATTCAAAATCAATTAACATAATTAATTTTTTTGCAGAATTAATTGAGAATTTAATCCAAACAAGAAAAACACAATTCTATCTCATTTAAGCCAAACAAACACAATGGTCTTTCAAGAGAGTCGAAGATTTCAGACCTTATGAAAGCGAAAATCACAATAGACCCAACCAATACTTTAAAGAAAACCATATCAATTTTAGAATTGTTAGGAAGGTAACCATGAAATGTCATTTTATTCTTATCTGTAAATGATTGATCTTCCATACATATGACTAATTAATGGACAAAGTATACTATTATTATGTCAACCACATAGTTACAAAAAATTATCATTAGGTTAATCTTTTAATCAAATTTAAGTTTTAATTCATTTTTAACATTTTTTTATTTCGTTTTAGTTTTTGCTATTTCTATTTTAGTCAATGTGATTTTTTTTATTAAGTTTTTTAGTTAAAATGTTCAAAACAACGTTAATTTAGAGTTGTTTGTTGGAAGTTCTACGTTAGCTAGTCATATGATCATCATCGAATTTATAAGGGTGTGACAATTCACATTCTATAAATTACTCCCTCGGTTCATATTTATAAGTCACCTATTTGATTTTCTTTTTTATAAGTCAATTTTTAAAGTATGTGAAGCATTAAATAATTTATTCCTCATATGTCTTTGTTAAATTTAATGAGCCCACAATTTTCAATAATAGTGTCAACTAATACTCCTTTCGTTCCTTTTTATTTGTCCTCTAATAGGGGTGGAAGTGGGTCAGCCTGCAGGGACCCGTGGCCTGGTCTATTTAAAGTTTGGCCTTACTTGATCGGTTTATTTAAAAGGTCAGGCTTGCGTTTTTTTAAAAGCCTTTTTAAATAAATAAAACAGGCTCGGGTCTTTAAAAAAAGTCTATGAGGTCGGCTTATTTATATATAATAAATATATAATTAAATTATATATATAATATTATATATAAAATAATAATTAACTTTTTTAATATTATTTAAAAAAATTATGTAAAGAGAATGAAAATTATTAAAACGACATTATGGAACACTTAACGTAAGGCAACACTTAATTATTGTCCAAAGGTTAAAAAAATTAAAATGGTCTATTTTCTTCCAAATATAAAGTTATATGTTTAATTATTTCTTTAAAATATTTATTCTCAAAATTTGCCTATTAGGCCAGGTTTAGGCCTTAAAAAAATTTTTTATTAGGCTAATAAGCTAGACTTATGCCTTTAATTTTTAAATTAGGCTAGACCTGTTTATGCAAAGCCTACCCTAGCCCAATTCCACCCCTATCCTCTAATATAAAATCACATAAATTAAGAAAATCAATTAATATTCTTGGATCACAACATTTTAACATTCACTTTCCTAATTTACCATTGTACTATTTTTTAAATTAATTTTAAATTATTTTGATTTACACAATAATGTGAGAATTAATGGTGATTAGCATTAATTACAATGATCATTCATGAGAATAGAAAATAGGATTAGCATTGAGAGTATACATGGGAACAACGAATTAGAGGATCGACAGTAACTGTTTGTTGAATTTTTAAAATTTGTTGGAGTTAATTATGTATTTCAAATGCAAGGGTATAATAGAGAAAAAGTAATAAATGTACTCTTGAAATTCTAAAGAGTCAAATAAAAAGGAATAGTTTTGTTTTTAGAATGGGGACAAATAAAAATGAATGGAGGGGGTAGTATAACTCCATTTAAAATTGATACATTATGTGAGGAAAGAGATTTATAAAACAAAAAAAATAAAAATAAATAAGGATAATGTTGGAAGGTTAACATAAATTTTGTTAAATTTAATACTATCAACTAATTTTAATTACTTTTCTTAAGATGTGTTAATTAGTTAGAAGTGACTTGTCGAGAGTTTGTAACTCTAGTGACATGAGGAGGAGCTCTTTGAGCTGAAAGAGAGGGGTTCAATTCCCCGATAGGGATGAGGTAAAATTAAGAGTAGATTTAAGAATAGTGTAAGATTTTGTTTATTTGGTTGATAAAGAAAAAGTTAAAAATGACTTATAAATAGTAACAATGAAGTAGTTTTTTTTTGGAGTGAATTAGACTTAAACTAAAAATTGTAAGATTGTCTTATTTTTTTCACATCAAACACCTCTTTTGAACATCTTGTTAACTATTTAATAAATAAAAATAAAGTAAAAATAAATTAAAAACTAATAAAATGAACTTAAAAAAAAGTTAAAAGTTTAAATTGAAATTAAAAGAGTAAAATACGATTTTTTTATTAAAGTAAAATACTAATAATTTGCCTAAGTTATATGATAACATTTACGTCATGCAATCGATATCAAAAACAACATCCAATGGGAAAACCACATTTATTATTCAGCACCACATAATTTTTATGCTTTTCTTATTACAAAGCATCAATTATTTGCTTGGCCAACAAGTTCTATTTCACTTCACATATGTTCAACATTTCTAATTTTCTATTCTCTCTGTTTTCCATGTATTAGTAAAAAATAAGAAGTAGATAAAAAATAGCTAGCCCTTTTTAAGAAAAATAATAATTAATTAATTAATAATAATAATAACATTCAATGAATGATTGAGTGTGAGATGAATTTCTTACATCATTAATTATATCCCTTTAGCCATGCGTGTGCTAAGCCATTTTAAATCTTTATTAATTTGTTTATTCTATGCTGTCCAACATATTGTGATTATTGTCTACTTTAATCAAACATTTTAGTTAATGGAGTTGCTTTATCCTCCGGCTACACTTTCTTTCTTCTTCTTATTTATTTATTTATTTTTTAAATTTAGTGTTATGAAACCATTGATCACATCTTCTGTTCATTCTATTGCAAAATTATTTTGGTTAGCTAATCGATACAAGATAAATTTATGGTACGTTTGGATTGGTTTTGCTTCTTTCAAATTATAGTTTGCATTGAATCAGAATTGATTCTAAAGAAAAAATCATGTTTATCAACTCTGCAGCAGAATTAATTCTGGATACAAAATTTAAGTTTTTTGAGAAGCAACTTTTTCTTACTTCTACTTTTCCCATAATCAATTATATATGCACTATAAAATATTTTATTTACCCTTTATTATTTGTCTTTTAAGTTTTACAAATAAGTCTTATTTTTATTCTAAATACTATATATGTAACAACTACTAATTAATGCATCTTATGTATAAAATTAATTACTTTCTCTTAAAACTATGAGATATTTTAATTATCCAATTTATGCTTTTATATATTCAATATAAAAATTATTTTTAAATTAAATTAAAAAAATTAAATAACCTTTAAGTTGTTGGTGAACATTAATTGATTTTTCTTATGTCCAAGTTAACATGTTTTGTTATGCACTATAAAATTCGAGGTGAAATTATTCAATACAAGAAAAATAACTAGAATTATTATTATATTTCAATGTTGTATCGCACTATAAAATATATTGTTTACTTGCACCTTTCAGTTTAATTAGATATTATTTGAATATGCTTATATATCCTAATTAAATATTTTTATTTAAAGATTCTACAAATTTTGTTTCTTAATTATTTGATGTTAATGCATTTAATTTCAATAATTATATAGATATATTACATTTTAGAATAATTAATTGTAACATAAAAATATTACAATAAACATGTCTATACATTAAAAGGTCATATTGATAATTATATTCCCCAAAAGTAATTTTGATTAAAGAGTATCCAAACATCATTCTCTCTTAAAATCAATTTTCTGATTTTAGTTTTCCAAATGTAAATAAATTCTGCTCAGAATTAATTCTGCTTAAAATCAATTAACATAATCAATTCTGCTTAGAATCAATTCTATCACCACCAATCCAAACGTGCACTTAATTAATGTGTTTAGAACTCATGCATAGGGGTGGAACTAGCCCATATTTTTTGGGGACCAAATATAAATAACTAAATAAATTAAAATTTTGGAGGACCATTTAGTTAGAATGTTACTAATTTTTACTTATATTTTAAGAAATTATATATACATGTTAGCAATTTTTTCTTACAATGGGAAGTCGAAACCCTCTCATTATATATACATAACTATGCTCCTGCTCATGTAGTGGTTATAAACTATAGTTTGGTATGAAGAATTTTATACTGTTCAGGATAATTTTGAATGATTAATTATTTTTTTAAAACATTGTTATGTTGAAGATTAAGAAAATTCTTTGATCTTAATCAAATTAATTAATTTAGGTATCATTCAAAAAAAAAATTATGTATTTCATCCGTTTCTTTTTAAGTGTTTACTTAGAGAGAAAATTTTTATTTTTATTTAACTGTACACTTTGACTTTTAAGATAATATTAAATGCATTTTTATTAATTTTACCATTTATTTAATTAGATCACTAATTAATGCTTTACTTTTAAATTAATGAAATAATGAGAAATAAAGAATATTATAGAAAGTTTAAATATTATTTTGACAAAACAAGAATTATAATTATATTTTTTAATATACATACTTTAATTTTCTCTAATTGAATAAATAAATAGAAATAGATAGAGTACTCAATAGTGTCTCATTTTTTCATCAATGTTTGTCCTTCATTAAGTATACATACACATCAATATTTTGTTTGGAAGAATGAAAAGAAAATGAGAGAAAAGAAAATTACAAAAAATGAAATAATTTTTTTTGTTTGGTTGAAAGAAAAATAAAAAAAAAATTGATTCGTAAAAGCAAAAAATTTAAAATTTTATTTCCATCCATTTTTCTTTCTCTCCCAGTTTCTTTCTCTCTATTTTCTTTATATTAATTTTTCTTAATTTCAAACATAGGGTAAAGCCTATGTCAAGATATACTTCAAAAATTATTCTAATTAAAAATATTTTTTAAAAAAAATTGTCTTTAGAATTTTTTTCTCTCTCTCAAATTTACCAATTTTTCAAATTAAATTTATATTAAATTTTAATCAAAATCACTATTTTAAAATTTATTTTACTTAAAATTAATTCTATCACCGCATAAGCACTACACCATAATTGATTATCAGTAATATTTGAAAAGAATTATGTATTAAAAAATATTATAAAATTGTTAAAAATGTTGTCTTTAATTTTTACACATTTGTTATATTTTTACTAAATGTTGTATAAAAACTTCTAAAAAAATTTAATAACATTTAAAAATTGTTGCCAAATCAATAAAAAATATTGCATGTCGTTTAATATTTGTAATATTTTTATACATACTGTATTATATAAAATTAATATTGCTAAATATTAATAATATAATAGTGAAGTGCGCAGAATCAAAGACATTATTGTATCACTGATGCAATATCAGTTGTTTCCGAATCAATATCAACTGACTTGATCTGTGTAAATTAAATTGATATTTATTTAACTTATAACTTAAAGTATATATAATTATGTGTTAGTCATGTAGCTTATTTAATAAGTGTATAGAAATATGTGTATGTAAGTACATGGTTTGTTTTTCGGTTATATTATTTTTTTATGAAAAAAATATATATAAAAAAATTATAATTTCAAGAGTTGGCTTAGTGGTGTAAGGTCCCGCTAAATTCACAGGAGAGACGATTTACAGTGGAAGGTTCCGTGTTCAAATCTCACCTATGCCAAATTTCTGAGGCCAATGCCAGCTATGTAGCGTGTACGGAATTAGTCTCATCCTAACGGTGAGGAAACTCGTAGTTATAAAAAATAGATATATAAAATTATAAAATATAAAAAATAATAATAAAAAATATTTTGATTATTATATATTATAAATTTGAATATGTTTATAGTTTGATTGATTAAAATACTGGTATGTGCCAAATAAACTAGTGGCTGGTGAATGGCCGATACACTCTGAACAAAGTTTAAAAAATATATATGAAATTAAAATTACGTATATATACACTTGTTAAGAAAATATTGTTTTAAATTTAGATGAATAGCACTAGACATATAATATACTACTAGAATGATAGATCAAATCATCAAATGAGTGAAGATTACTTTTTGTTGTATTTCATTGGATTTGTCTTGGTTTATGTGTCAAATTTATCTTAACTATTAATTTATCTATCTTAACGTAATTTGACGTAATCCAACACCAATCTAAACACACACTGAATAATATAATTCTCTCTTTAGCTTATTGGTCATGGAACGTGTGTTTTCCGATTTCAAAACAACTACTCAAAAACCAAATATATTTAAATGGTAGTATCTGAAATTCTGAACACGTTAGTCCTTGGCAGGTGGTGTACGTTAGCTTTCTTCAAAAAAGAATTATAATTCGGTTGGAACAATTACCATTACCATTAATTTGTCTAAAGGTAGAGTACAAGCTACCCTTCTATAGATTACTATTAATCATCGATAATTAAGATATTAGTACTACTTTCAGAAAGGAAGGGAAAAAATAAATTAATGATTAATTAATAAGGCCAATAAATGAAAATAATGATGGGTGAAAGAGAAAAAAGTATCAGCATGACTTTTTATTTTTATTTATTTATTTATTTATTTTCTTTCTTCCCATCCCATGGTGAGTTTGCAAGTTGAGATAGTAGTATAGGTTTCTTTTGTGTTGCATTTGTAGGAAGCCATGCAAATGGTCCCCTTAGCTTAAACCTAGCTAGCTTAGCTTAGTGGTAGAACCTTTTTGTTGATGTAAACTCAAAGCATTTATTTGATAGATGTGGGGAGCATCATAATATTTCAAATTGTCTCACCATGGACCACTGCCACCTGTCCTACATATATATGCTTCCTAACAACAATTAATTATTTTACTTTATTTTGTTACTAATTTATTACTAGCTAATACCATTAGCTTTTTCATTTCTTAAATAATAATAGTAAAAGTAAGGGGTGTTCCCACATGAGTACACACAATACTAAGTGAATAATTAATTGCAATTGAGATATTGATCACTTTATTTGGCATCATGGGCCTCAAGGCTTTATCCTAAGAAAACTTTTTTTTTTTTGGGGTTGAGGACTGTTGGAGAAAAAGACAAGGAACAAAAAAGATGTTACACCGTAAGAGTATCATAACTTTAAAAGCAAGATTCTCAGCAAATTTTTGATGCAACCTGATTTCGATCTTCCTAAGGTTAACACAACGACGCCTGAAATTCGTGCACTTGAGAACTAGAGCGTTGAAGTCTAAGTGAACACTTTGCTCAGGAAAATCAGAGAATAAGATACAGGAAGAGAGAATTTTTGGGTCTCTTTAGCCACTAACACCACCTCTTTATTTATAGCGAGAATGAAACGTCTAGGAAATAAATTAATTTAAATATTTAGAGAATGAATCTGGACATGTAGAGGATTAATCTAGACGTCTCGCATAGAGAACGAACTTGGACATGTTGAAGACTTATATGGACACCACGCAAAAAGGATGGATCTAGATGTCTAGAGAATGAATCAGGGCACTTCATATATTGCCATTAACCAACACGAAGGAACATAACTTTTAAGGTATTCGTAAACTCGACTCATATCTAATCAACTAGAACTTGAACATCGCCTAGAATAGATACTCCAATCCCTCATCTAGGTAGGACAAAGTTTAGACCTTCCTAGGTGTGAACCGTGTTGCAGTGAGCTTCATAGCTATGTGGTCTATGCCCTCCTTCTAGGTAGTACTAATGTTTAGACATGAGTTTAGGTGATTTTAAATGAGTAACTATAACCAAAATATGATCCATTTTCACATCATAGGCCTCACTTTTATTTTATATTAAAAAGTTCGTGAGTTGATTATGCTTGATGTGAAATTTTGAATATGTATGGTTTGAAACTAAAGCTGGGTATATGGATGATTTGCTCCACCTCGCACAAATTCGCTAGTTAAATGCACCGTCGGCTAAAGCTCACGTTATAAATGAGCTAACATTTTTTAAGTTCGCATCTGCCACACAAGTCCGTGGGTAGTCCACAGGACCCACCTAACTTCTTTTTCTTTAGATTTCATTTTTTGAAAAAAAAAAGCAAATTTTTTTAATTGTATTAATAAAAGAGATAAATTATTTCTTTAGTAACATGTACTTTTTTTCCAAGACTCGAAGTGTGTGTGAGTTATGATTGTAGGGACCTAGACCAATTTGAATTTTAAATTTAATTATAATTTAATAATTTATATAATTTTTAAATTTATGCGGATAAATAAATATTTAAATTTTACTAAGTTGTTCCGCGGTTAAACAGTTTAGTTTGCAAAAATTCACAAATTATATGAGCTTCTATTTTTCTAATCCAAATCCACATAGACCGCCGGCTAATCTATGGATGCTGGTCGAGATACCCAGTGCTATTTGAAACAATAGGTTTTATTAAGGGTTTAATCATTATTCTCTTAAAAAGTTCTATTATAGTGTATCTTTATTACTATAATAATATTTTTATTGGTATAAATTGGCCTTAGTTTTTTTGTTCATAGAAAAGTACTATAATCAGGATTTGAACCTCATATCCACACACGTATATCCCCATATGCTCACCAACTGAACTACATGACTGGGACAATTGGCTTTAATTATTCACTCGAACACTCTCCTATTGTATATAACAATATAACATAGAAGGATATTTTTATTATTTTTATTTTTATTTTTCATTAGCCAAAAAGATTCAATATACTAAGAAGGTTGATTTATATGTTCACCACCCCATTTATTTGGACACCAACTCAAGTTCCCAACCTATTCTTTGAGATAAAATTAAATACCCACAATTTTGGTCACCCTAGTTTGAAATTTTTGAAAAACCTGTTTTTTGAAAATATTTCCAGACGAGGCTCTTTTAGAATAGCTTTCTTTGAGAGTGGAGAGTTATTAGACGATTTATTTTGCAGTGCGAAATATAAATATTAAATAAAAATAATAATAACTATAAAATAGATAGTGCTAATATAAAATGTAAATTAAAACCGAAAAAGAAAACTACTGTATTTGCCAATTATACTATGCTAGAGCTAGAAAAGAGTTTATTCCTGGGTTACAATATTTTGTTCCTTGCAAATTCTGATCCATACTACAGACGACCAAATATTCCACAAAACAGAGAATTCTTGTATATATCTATTTTTAGCACACAACCCCCCATGCTGAATAAAGTGTTCTCCACATGAATCTACTAGGCAAAAATGCAATCTGAACAAATTATAATAATGTTTAACTCAAAAGGTAATTTTTATTCTTAACCCAAAAGACAAAAAAAAAAAAAGAAATTTTTTCCAAGTTATGCTAACTTAGTAATGCAAACAGTAATAAGAAATAATTATCCTATAGATACAGAGTAGTGTCCAAGAAAAACTGGATCAAGATGCAAAATTACAAATTTCATATAACTCATTCAGCAACAATATCAGAAGACAATGCTATATAAAAAATTTTATCACATGAAATTGGATCTGAGCTTGGATCGGATCTTAGTAAGAACTCTGTTTCTTCTTTCCTTTACTTCTCTTTTTGATTCTGTGGTTGGCCTAGACTTTGTTCTAGCTGAGTGTCATATATGGTTCAATATTTTTCTATCCTTGGCCATAATTTCAGACAGTTAATTTACGCAAGAATGATATTAATATCAGTAACAACCAATAGACAAATGCAACTATGTTCAAAACAATTTTAAGGCCTTCAAAGAGTGGTTACATGAATTCATCATCCCAATTCCAAAAGAGTTAGAGACAGTTTCTGTAATTTCCAATAACTTTCTAACTAGTATTCCTACCCACAATTGCATTCCTAAACAAAGGTGTTTGTTGAAATTCAAAACAACTTGAAAACTTAGATATGATATTTAGGTCTTGGAAACTCAAATATATGATATCCAGGTATAGGACGTATGGAAATTCAAGATCCTGTATGGTTTAAACACAAAGGGTCTTGAATTTCCATACATCGTATACTCGAATATCTCATATTTAAGTTTTCAAGATGCTTAGAACTTACGGTTCCTCGCGCGGAAACCCTGGGAGTAACAAGGTAATAAAACATGCTTAATGTGGCTGATGAAGAGTTTATCTGAAACGGGTATGAGCTTTACAAACCAAGCAATTGGCCATGACACAGCTGCAATTGCAATACAAATTCCCCATTGCTTCCATGTCAATCTTTCTGTGTCAGCAAACTTTCTTAGGAACTCCACCATTACAACTTGAAGAACAATAGTGATCCCAACAATTCCAAGAAACAGGTGGTTTTTGTGAATGCCTTCAAATACATTATGTTTCTCCATACTTCTTGAGTTGAACTCATTGAAAACTTGGCAGAGAACAAAAGTATTAAAAATTAAAGTATCCTTTACCTCCTTACTTACATGGAAGATTGATCTTCCATAGAATTGTAAAACAAGCAAAACAGCAATTTGATAGAAAGCTTGAGCTAAAAGGTTTCTCCACATAATGGCAGTAATGAGAGGTTCAGTTCTACCAACTGGCTTTTTCTGCATTAACTCCTTTGTAGGTCTTTCTGTTGCAAGTGCAAGAGCACCTAGAGTGTCCATAATGAGATTCACCCATAAAAGTTGAACCGTTGTTAGCGGAACATCGCCCGAGGAAACTGCTGCAATAAAATTTATCACTAGAGCTGCAACATTCACAGTTAGTTGAAACTGGATAAATTTCTGGATGTTGTTATAAACACATCTTCCCCACCTTAAAACAGTGGCTACAGAGCTGAAGTTATCATCCAAGATTACAATGTCTGAACTTTCTTTAGCAACTTCAGTTCCTTGTATCCCCATTGAAAGTCCTATATCAGCTTCTTTTAGCGCAGGCGCGTCATTCGTGCCATCGCCCGTGACTGCAACTACATGGCCTTTCTTTTTTAAGCATTGCACCATCAAATGTTTGTCCAGAGGAGAAGATCTAGCCATCACGCGGATCTTTTCGACTCTCTCCATCCTTTCTTCCTCTGTATAGTTTCTGAATTCCACACCTTCCACCACTTCTCCATCATTTACATGATCATTAAGATCTAATATTCCACATTCTGTTGCTATAGCCTTTGCTGTGAATATGTTATCACCTGTGATCATCTTTATCTCAACTCCTGCAAGTTTGCAAGTTTCCACAGCCTTCTTGACATCTGGTCTGCATGGATCCTTGAGACCAACAATGCCTAGCAAAGTCAAACCATCTTCTTTGAGAATTCCACGCGCTTTGTCCTTATTGTTATAATCAATGTCTTCTATAATCTCCATGTGAGCAAAAGCAATACATCTTAGACTACTAGCTGCCATGCCTTGAATTATTCTCTCAAGTTTACTCCTTTCTTCATCAAGGGATTTCCTTGATCCATTACTATCAATGTAATTAGAACACATTGCAAGTATCATCTCTGCAGCTCCTTTCCAATGCACATGAACTGTGTTGTTGGTCAACTTCCTTATCGCGACGCCACTTCGTTTCTTCTCTGAGTTGAATGTTTCGACATGGAGAACTTCGTGTTTGCGTTTCAGTTCATCCATGTCCATGCCTAAATCAGACACAGCCCATAAGAGTATAGCCTTCTCTGTTGGGCTGCCAGAAATTTCAGGTTCAGATACTGATGAAGGTTTGTAGACAGTTCCAGTTGTGTTTAGGCCTACACCTTGGTGGAATAATTCAAGAACATTAGAGGCCATTGAACTGGAGAAATTTTCAATAACATTTTCATGGCCTAACCAAAACTTGGTGACTCTCATCTGATTCAATGTCAAGGTTCCAGTTTTATCAGTGCAGATAACAGTTGCTGACCCCATGGTTTCGCAAGCCGAAAGCTTCCTCACCATTGCTTGGTCTGCCATCATTCTTTTCATGGAGTAAGCTAGTGTGAGAGTGACAGCCAATGGCAGACCCTCAGGGATTGCCACAACCACAATAGTAACTGCAGCCGCGATAATTCGCACAACCGCGTTGAAAGTGTCATTTATATCTGTTTTACTCCCCTTGAACTCCTTATTCCCATTCTCATCTTCTGTGTTTCCGGTGAAATAACGAACTAGCAACACTAGCAGAACAAGAAAAGCGACCGCGAGGCCTACCTTTCCAATGGAAGATGTTAGCTTGTCAAGGCGAGCTTGTAATGGTGTTCTTTCGTTGGTGTAGCGCGATATGGAGCTCATCATTTGGCCCCAAGCTGTGTTTGTTCCAACTGATGTTACAAGCATTTGAGCATAGCCATCAACCACCTTTGCACCTGAGAGCAAGAAGGGAGTTTTTAATGGATCAATTTCTACATGGTCACTCTCCCCTGTCATACTTGATTCATCAACTTGCAAAGAATGACCAGTTAAGAAAATTCCATCAGCTGGAATTTGATCACCAATCTTAAGTGACACAACATCACCCACAACAACATCAAATATGGATATCTGTTGTGGCCTTCCATTTCTCAGAACTTCTACTTTGATGTTGTTACTTATTTTCGACAATTTGTCGAATTGTCTCTCTTGTCTGAAGTTGCTGAGTGCACTCACAACCACCACAAGAAAAACTGCCACAAATATGCTTCCACCTTCATACCAACCTTCCCCTGGTCCATGTTCTTTTATGCCAAAACCAAGAGAAAGACCAGCACAAACAAGAAGGATGAGAATAGTGGTATCATTCAAAGCTTCAAGTACAAAGTGGATAAACCCTTTGGGAGGAGGCCTTTGGTAAGTGTTTGAACCAAAGAACTCGCTCCTTTTCGCGATTTCATCATCGCTTCCAATGATTCCCTTTGATGGAATAGTACTTCCAAGAATGTTCGCAACACCTTCAACGCCTCCGAATTCATTGAAGGCCATCAAGTTCTTGTCCTTAACCATATCAGCAAGTTTGGCTTTATCAACATTAGGAAAATAGTGATTGGTTTCATTGGTTACTATATCAAGATTGGTTCCGGAGCTAGAAGCCTGTGTTTGGAAGAGTTTAGTGTAGTGAAGAGTATTTCTTCTGGAAATTACCTCTTCAGCCAGGGAAAGCATGACCCTTCTAGAATAAATTGCTGTGTAAGCAAAACGCCACCTCTTTTTAGCTTTGTTAATGGTGTCATTGACAGAGGTGAGGGTTCTAGTGATGTCAATGAAAAATGAGCTACCATTACTAGTGCCATCATATTTGGCATCAAGGTTGCTCAACATGGTGGATTTTGTCTGTTTGAGAGAGTATGTTTTGAAAATGATAAGATGGATAATAACTATGTAGGAAAGAACTTCATTCTGAGTAAACAAATAGGGTTATGCTTATATATATAATAATAATGATAATAATAACAAAAATCTTTCTTGCAAGAGGGTCCATGACTATAAGGATGATGATTTCCGGGTAGTTTCCTAAGCTGCAGTCTTTTTATTTTATGTAAACTTTGGTCAAAATTATTAAAAGGAATGAAGTTGCATATACACATTCGTGCTGCACATTAAATGGTTGTTTTGAGAAGAAAGTTGTTACTTTGACACTGTTTCACACTTGAATTGCTGTTTACTTACTATGATGGAATTTGGAAATTTGAAGCTAATAAAAAGCTGCACAATCTGATAAGTTCAACAACTCAGAATGATATTAAAATATTTGAATACAGATTTTGTTATTATTTTAATTAATATATTCTAAGTAAGTTCTTTATTGATAGTTTTCATAGATATCTTATTGTGCAAGAACTGTTGTTAAGTTATGAATCAGAAGATGAACAGAGAGTAGAGAAGCAGAGGTATAATAAGCTTCACGCGGAAGTTAGATGAATCTAACAACCGACTAAAAGAAATTAATTAAACTGCATATATCAAGTTGAATAAATGAACAGTGTAATAATTAATAAACTCCTTTTGTTGATTTATAAATTATAAATAAATTATCCATTTGCAAAGCCTAGTGATCGTGGCTACAAGTTTGATCCTAACGTTCATTACAGTTCCTTTTCATAATAATTATTAAAAGTTTCTCAAAAACTCCGACTAATATATGGCATGCCGTCCTCGCCGGACACGCATTTTGCGTGGAATTTCCATACATACAATACAAGTACAAAATTATTTTCGTTAAAAAAAATGCTACAAAATTATATTACTTCTGCTTCTGTTTAACTGTAAACTTTATAGTAAAATGTTCTTCAAAAAAAAAAAACCTTCGTAATAAAATAAACATATTAAAAAATGTAATAATTCTGGCTTGATTTTTTCAATATGATTTTTGAACTTTCAATATTATTTTTTATCTCTTTTTTTTTTATGAATACTAAATAATTAATTATTACCTCAACAGAAAAAATTGATAATAAAATAATTAATGCTACCTAAAAATATAAGTGAACAGTAAAAATGAAACAATTTTTTTAAAGTGAAAAGTATAAAAAGAAACAGAAAAAAATGACAATTTTAATTTTAACAATTGAACACAAGATAAATTGTTATCTACTCAAACAAGAAATAGTAGTAATTAAAACTAATTTATTCATTCAATATAGAGCTGGGATATATCGATTCGCACTATTATTTTATTAAAAATATATTTTTAGTGAATTAAAATATTATTTTTGTTTAAAAGTTAATTTTTAAACTATATTTTCTAATTAAGAATATTAATAAATTTATTTAAAATGTAATAAAACAATTATTATAAAATTAAAATTACACATAAAAATAAAGATTAAAAGTATATTTTTAAAAATAATCGATACTCAAGACAAGTAAAGAAGTGATTATTGTTTTAATTGATTATGGTGAAAATCAGAAATTATTTATATTTGGTTAAAATAAGAATAATAATTTTTCTAATCTTCTTTCTCTTTTACTACAGTTAATTATTTTGAGAAACAAATCAAAGTTATTTCTCAAAATAAGCAGAAATCTAATTATTTTTTACTTCTGATTATTTTGAGAAGCACAAACAAACATACTAAAAACTTGTAAACTTTTTTTTTTATTAAAATAAGTACTTATTTTATGAAATAAACACAAACAAATGAAATGAACTTTAAATATGGTTCACTAGCCAACTCACAAATCCACCACCTAAACTTATTTAACTCACCATATAAATAGGTTAACCCACAAAATTTTCTTAATAAAGAGTTATTATTTTTTCTGACCATAAATCATAAGGATTCCAATTTCTTTTTTATAGGCAAAAATACACCTTGTACCTGATTCTTTTTTTTGGTTCATAAGAAAGTAGTACAACCGGGATTCGAACCCATACTAATACATACATATTTTCATACACTCACCAACTGAGCTACATAACTGAAACCTTGTACCTGATTCTAATTGAGTTTAATTGGTCTCACAAATTTGAATTTGATTGTAAGATTCAGTGATTGTATTGAATGATGGAAGAAGATAAGAAGTTATTCTATAAGTCATCACACGTAAACAAGTGACGATATCCAAATTAGCGGCTTGATTCACACTATCAAGGCAAAATAATAAACGTCATTACATCCCTAACTCGTGTGGACTCCGTGTGCTGTGCGGCGCATAAAACAAATTTATTCATAAATTATTTGGTTGCTAATATAACACTCGTTAATACACTAGAACTCTTTAAATTAATACTCGGTAAATTAATAAATTTTTCAAAATAATAAATTTGTCTAGTCTCGACTTGGGCCAATATAAAAAATTGAAAAACTCGATAAAATAATAAGATAATAATTTTTTGGGAGATCCCTTTATAATTTTCGGTCCCAAGAAAATCATAAATTAATAATTCATAGAAACTGAAAAAAATACATTATACTCTATTGAAATATGATTTAATAGTTGTCTGTTTTCCTTTAAAGTCGTCTGAAATATGAGTCCCAAGGTTCGCTGCAACGTAATTCTAGGAAGCATAGATTAATTTGCCTTTTTGTTTGATAGGTACAGTATGTAATTACTTAAAAACTCTTTAAATTAATAATTATTAATTTATCGATAAATTAATAACTCTCTAAATTAATAAATTTCTCCGGTCCTGATATTATTAATTTAAAGAATTTCTACTGTACATGATTTTTTTTCAATAATAAGAAAAGTCAAAAATTCTTTTTTTCAGAACACTCATAATTTTTTATACAAGTAAATATATTAACTATATAAATATTTTAATAACTTTTTTAAATCATTATTTTAAAAAATATTATTTATTATGTTTTATTAATATGTGTAAGTCTTATGTTTCTTATATAAAGAACTAAAGAAAATATTACTCACAGTATCAAATATATGTAAAAAGATAACTAAATTATGCTTATTAAAAAAAGTTGTTAAATTTATTAAATTTTTTTATATTTCATAAATAAAATGACTTCATTTCTTAAAATACCATTTTAAAAGGAGAGTTTGTTACACTACCTATTGTTAAAAATTAATATAAGGATAATTAAGAAATCCTTTTATTAATGAGAGAAAAAGTAATTGAGTTTTGTTTATATTTAGTATCAAGAAAATTAGTCAAAATTTGCTTATATTTGGAATTCGAGATAATACTCCCTTCATTTCTATTTATAAGTACTTAAAAAAAATTAGTGTTCATTTTTTTTAAGCACCTAGTATAAAATAAAAGTTATTATAAATGTTCAATTTTATCACTATTTAAAACCCATTTTCATTTTAAAATCAACATCCATTGTATTTATTAATTAAGGGCAAAAAAAATCATATTAAATAACCCAATTTTCTATGTTTGAGGATTATAAAAATGAACACTAAGGGTTTGTTTGAAACAGTTTTAGTTTTTAGTTTTTAAAAATTGTATTATAAAACAGTTTTCAGAAACAGTTTTTAAAAAAAGTTAGAGGAGTTTTCAATATAAATTTATGTGTAAATTCAGAAAACTGAAAACCAAAACATGTTTTAGATGTTTTCATATTTTGGTTTTTAAATACTAAAAAACAAAAACTGTTCTTGAAAACTGTTTTTGAAAACTCGACTGCCAAACGGATTTTTTTAGTTTTCTGTTTTTAAAAACAGAAAATTGTTTTCAAAAAGAGAAATCAAACAAGCCCTAACTTTTTTTAGGAACTTATGTTTATAAACAGAGGTAGTATTAATTTACATGTTTATCTTTTATAATTAATGAGCTTTTTATAAGCACCCTAAACAAAACAAAATAAAAATAAAAATAAAAAAGTTAATGTTTCTTTTTATAAGCACTTACTACAAAAATGAGAAGGATTTATTAGGTTTTTTCAATTTTATCCTTAATTAACAATGGTAGTTGAGTTTAGTTTTAAATGATATAAATGGTGGGCTTTGATTTATACAAGGATAAAATTGTAAAGAGGTCATTATTGTTTAAAAACCAATTATTTTTATTGATGTTAACACTTTTTTTTAATATGTGTGATTTTTGTTTTAAGAGCTTATAAATAGGAACAGAAAGAGTAATCAACTTTTTAAAGTGATTAGTATTTTTGAATTGTTTATTTTTTATAGTCATTTTAAAATATCAATAAGCACTTAATGTTATCTTTTCTCTTTCACTCTTATAATAAATATAAATTATCACTAAACATTTATGGTTCACGCTTATAATAAATGGAAAATGTTAACTAGGGTCTTAAGAGCGCTAATTAAAGACCCACAAATAAAAATGTTTTATTAAAATTATAATAATTAATTTAAAACTATTAAATACATAGGAGTACTCTTTTTAGTACTCTCTCTGTTCCAAAATATAAGAACCTAGCCTTTTTTTTCCATGTTCCATAATATAAGCACTTGCACAGAATACAACATAAATTTATTAAATTTTTCCAAATTTACCCTATTTACTCATCATTCCACTAACAATATTTATAATTTCCATATTTTATCATTAAAACAAAAATTTATTCCTGCCAACAAGTCTAACCAATGAGAGCTTGAATAATTACTTCTTAGCTTGAATTCCTATAGTGGAGTAATTAATGATCAATTTAATGTTCTAAGATGATATCCTTAATTAGGAGAGAGTGAATTTACATTTATTCAAGGATAAACATGGAATAAAATAACATTTTTTTTAAAAAAATCTATAAAATAAGAGTAACTATTTTCCTTAAACTGTGTGAAAGACGGCTAGGTTCTTATATTTTGGAACAAAAGGAGTATAAGTGAAAAGTGTATTTATTATATCTTAACAAGTGTTTTAAGAACATTAATTAACATGACTCATAGTAAATTACTACTATGTCATTAAGTACTCTCTCTGTCCCATAATATAAGCTCTAACTACCAAAATGTCTTGTTCCATAATATAAGCACCTACACATAAAATAAGAAGCATTTATTGTGATTTTTTAACTTTCAAAGTTATTCAACCAATAAAAAAAAATTGTGTTTAAATTTAATTGGTGTAACATCTCAATAGTCTACTTAATACTTCTAATTCCAATAATTTAATCATTTTTCTTAAACTGTGTGAAATATTAGTTGGGGCTTATATTATTGGACGGAGGAAGTACTATTTAAATATTTATAATGATACGTTTATTTAGATGATGGAGGAGAAATGATCCTTTTTTAAAGGACAATTTTAAAAATAAAGTCATTTATTTATGAAGCATAAAAAAATATAAAAACATAAAAAAAAAATAACAGTATATGTTTTTTAAATGTCAATATTTTTCTTAATTCAATTATTTGTAATTTTGGGTATAGCCGTTTATATATCGACTATCGATAGAGAGATACCCTTGGTTCACAACAAAAAATATAGGAGTCGAGATAGTATTAACTTTTCTTTAATAAGTTTCCCATAAAATAAAAAACATCGTTGTAGAGGAAGAGATAAAAATAGCCTATGTCGAAGTTTAAGCCTAACCTATTACGTGTCTTCAGCTATTTTTATAGAGCAATGCTATATCTTCTTAATTATCTTCTTAATATCATATAAAGTATGGAATTAAATGCACTTTTAATCTTAAAAATATAAAAAGTATTGAAAACATTCTTTAATGGATAATTAGAAAGATTTTTAGAAACTTGAATTAGGAGAATTTAGAATTATTCATTCTTACAACATGAGCTTGACCTTTAAAAAAGCCTATTAGGTCTGAAAGTCTACTTAAAAGTCTATTATAAATAAAATTCTTAAACTATTTTAAATTAACCCACCTCTAAACAAGCTCATCTATATAAAATATAATATATACATAATTAGTGAGCTAAAAATTAAACGAGATAATAAATAGTCATAAAAAATAATATCAAAATTTTGTTAAAATAATAAAAATAACACTATTATCATATCATAATCACTTATTATATTATAAATCAATTTAATAGGCCTAAAAAATCTTTTTAATAGTGTGAAACTTAATCAATTTAATTATTTAGACTTTTAAGAAAGTCTTAACCCAACTTATTCAACAAATAAATTTGATTTGGCTCGAATTTAATATAAGTAGGCTTAAACTAATGACGAATAACTTAGCTTATTTACATGTGTTGTTATTATATAACAATAATAATAAATAGAAGGTATAAATTAAATCTATCCTTTGTACCGGGAACCAAGCGTTGGTTCATCCGGTAAAAAAAATATTGTCCAAATTACGTCTACATCCCTTTCTGTTTTTTTTTTTAATCAACAACATTGCTCATCTAATTGACAAATGACATTTTGAACAAATTGTTCAAATTAAGTTCACAGTTTTTTCCTTCTATATTAATATGCTATTTTAAAATGGTCCTGTCATAAATTCCCCAAAGAACAAAATCCAAAGTCAATTAGCCGTTTCAACTACGAATTCGGCTAATAGAGGACTAAAGACTATGTAAAGTATAGTATAGTACTATACTACTATATAGCAAACTAAAACGACAAGAGAGTTCACAACATGCATTTCCCTTGTGACATTTCCCTTGTGACAGTGGTTAACCGAACCTTTGCTAAAATACTAGTATAATGAACCCGTTTGCTTATATTTTTATTGTAAATAAAAGGCTAAATTATACTTTTCGTCCTCTATGTTTTCGGTGTGATTTAATAAGTCCTATAACTTTTTTTTAGTTCATTTTAGTCCTCTAACTCACTAATGTGACTCAAGTTTATCCTTTCGTTAGTTTTTCCGTTAAAAACTAACGGAAAACCCTAACAACGTTAGTATTAGACATGTTTCACCTTATGATTGGTCCATTAAAAATAAATATAATAATATATATTTATATATAATTAAAAAGAAAAAAAACTATCTTTATTTTTTATTTTTTTAAAAATAACTCCTCCTTCTCCACTCTCTCCATCACCAACTCCGGCCAACTCAATTCTTCTTCCTAATTCCTCCACCCTCTTCCACCATTGCCGGCGGCTCCAACCACACCACCACCACTCACCACCGAGTCACAGGACAAGCTCTTCCCCACTTTCTTTTCAAGCTGGCTCCCAATTTTCATTATGTTTAGTTTCCAATTTCCACACATTCCTTAACAACAATTCCTTCTCTTCTTGTTCACTCAACAATGTTGAACATAATAAATCACAAAACTTCCTTCCTCACATTTGTTGGTTCTGCTTCAATTGGGAATAACCAATTAACAACTCCAAAGCTTCTTTTGTTCAAGAATTGGGGATTTAGAGATTTTGTATATGTGTGAAATTAACAAATGCATAACCCAAATTTGACATTCTACTCCATTGGTGAGTGGTGATGGTGAGTTGGGGCTCACGGCGATGGATGGGTGGTGGTTGCCGGCAGTGGAAGAGGACAGAGGAGATTGAAGAGGACAGAGGAGTTGGGAAAAAGAATGAAGGGTTAATTTTTTTTGTAATAGAAGATGTTTTTTTTTAATAAAACAGTTTTTTTAAAACTTTTTAATTATATATAAATGTATATGATTATATTTATTTTTAATGGACCAATTACAAAATGATATGTGTCTAATACTAATGCTGTTAGTGTTTTCTGTTAGTTTTTAACGAAAAAACTAACGAAAGGGTAAACTTGAGTCACATTAGTAAGTTAGAGGACTAAAATGAACTAAAAAAAAGTTAAAGGACTTATCTGAATCACACAAAAAACATAGAGGACGAAAAGTGTAATTTAGCCTAAATAAAAATACTTTTAGAAGAAGTAAAAAATTCTTACTTCCATTAGATCTATGATGAGATTCGAAATTATTGCATTAAAAGTACTATTCACTATTTCAACTTATAAGGGCCCGTTTTGCTTAGATTTTTGTAGAATAAAAAATAAAAAATACAAAAACTGAAGTACATATTAATGGTTGAAATTATTAATGCATAAAACCGAAACCATTCAACAAAAGTAAATATTTTTTAATTTTAGTCAAAAATAACTTTAAACAAAAGGATGGGATTACAGTTTTGAAATTGAGGGGTATCTATCTATCTCACTCACAAGTTTTGGGTTTACCTCACATTAATTGACACCAGTAAATACTATAGTACTTTACATAGCTAGGTAATACTCCTTACATTCTAAAATATTATTATAAGACATTTTTTTTTGACAATACTAATATTTTAAAATACAAAATTTCATATAATTTTTTAGGAATATTCATTATATTTTTTTTTTATGTTTGTTCATTATAATTAATAAATTAATAAAATTTTATTTAAAAATAGTGGAGATAATTAATACATAATAAAAGAGAAAAGGGGTAAGTTAAGAACATTATATACATTTTTTAAAAATCCATACATTAGTTAATTTTATTATATACTTTCTTAATAAGTGTAATTGTCAAAATATAACTTTATAATATAAAACAAAAGGAATAGTCACTATAAGAAAAAACATAAAGATTAAGCAGAATAATTAACTCATCTTGAATTTATCAATTAAAGGATGAATAAACTAAATCAAAAGGTCACTTGATGCTTACTCCATCAGGTCCTAAATACTCCATTCGATCCTAAATATAAGTCACTTCTAATCGAATTATTGGAATCAAGGAATGAAAGTTAACTCATTAAATTTGTCTAAAAAATTAAGATTTTGCCAACTATACTCCAAAATAAATGTGTTAATAAGTATTTCAATTCAATTAATAACTTTTTCTCTATCTTAATCCACTATCTTTTTCTCTCCATTATTAATTGAATTTATAAAAATTGTAAAAGAGGTAGAAGTGAAAATTATTCATTAAAAGTTAGTTAGCAACCTATATTAAGTACAAAAAAAATTCTTCTAAAAGATGAATTATATTTAAGACCGGAGAGAGTATAAGTAACTTCTAACCGAATCACCGAAAACAAGGAATGAAAATTAACTCATTAAATTTTGAATCTTTAAAAATTCTAAAAAAGTTCAAAAGTAAAAAATATTCATTAAAAGTTAATTGGTGACCTATATTTAAGATCAAATAATTTTTCTAGAAAATTATTCATATTTAAAATCGGAGAGAGCATTAGATAGAAGAATAACTAAAGTGAAAAGATATTACACTTTTGAAAATATAAGTCACAAAGAATTTAGAGTTAAATTTTTTTTTTAATGTGACTAATATTTTAAAACGGATGGAGTATACATTAATTATAGAGCAACTACCATGTGTATCTCCAGCAATCTTATTTCTTTTTAAATATAATTAAATGGTTTACTTTTAACCTTACAATGTGCACCGTAGTCATGCTACTGCTACATTTTTCTATCCTACTTTCCGAAGGTGACGAAAACGATTGAATTGAACAAAAAGAGCTGGTTTGCGAAAAAGTTAATGCCATGAGAAAGATTAGTCATATCACATGTTATGGTCTCCTAATTTTATTCGCTTCACTTACTCCTCTTCCACTGCAAGATTAGGATTCGCAGTTGTTGATGACTAATCGAAACTACCTAGTAACTTCGTGAGACAACGACTCTTGACTATTTTTACAAGTTTAAAACTACTAGTACTAGGTTTCGTCCTCTGTAACCGAAAAAATTATTAATATGTATATATAATTTTTTAAAATAAAAATAAAAATTATTAATACTCTAAGCAACTGACTCTATATAAATTTTTATCTATTTAATCTATTTTATTTGGTAACTCAAAAAATTTGAGCTAACTCTGCTCCTAGCTACTACTATATACTATATACTATTAACAATTAACAAGTGATTTCATGAAGAAAATGACATTATGAATTGTCAAAGCTAAAATGAACAAAAGATACATCCTGACAAGCAACATAAATTCTTCGTTGGCAATCAACGCAACTTCGCTGCACCTTCCTATGTCGACATCCCAGAATAACAGTGGAAGATATCCTTTTCTTTCTAAATAACCCATTTTTCATTTTCTAATTCTAATCTGACAGATCATCACGGGGAGTCTTTGAGATCCTCTCGAATCACATGATGATCGACACACTAATTTTGTGGACCCTACTCGTCAAGACCCACAAAATTAATTGTCTATCTCTCATACTTAATCATCAAGTGAACTCGAGAACTTGAATATGTTATTATCAGCAAGTGACTATATCTGTGAAAGATATTCGAATAGAAGTGTTTATGGGACGAGTTATATTAGACTGTGTTAATTATTTAGACATGAATTAAATCTTAAAACCGATTATACAAGTAGTTAAGATTGAGTCAAAAATACTAGAATGGAATTTGCGTAAATCAAACCTAAATTTAGTGAAATTAATATAAACACATTATAAGGCTAAAATGTGATACTACTACAATTTTAAATACAATTAGACAACTGTCACTAATTTTCCAAATCTAAACTCAATACTTGGATTAGACAATAATAGCATAATTGTATGCTTGAGGATAGGCTGACATGCTCATAGATTTAGATTGCTAATGTGATAATTGAGAAGAAGAAGTGATAATAACTAATAAGTAGATGATACTATTGTTTGAGTCAGAAAATATCCATGATATTTGATCCATCAATATTTAAAACACTAAGAAATGCATCATAGAAACAAAAAGAGAAAAAATGTATCAAATAAGGGTAGAAGATAGCAAACATTAACTATATATATATATATATATATATATATATATATATATATATATATATATATATTATATATATATATATATTATATATATATATATATATATAAAGATGTAAAATAGTATAGGATCAAGTTTTAGCCTGAAAGTTATTATTATTAACTCTTTTTTGGACTGGACCTAGCCTGAACTCTATCATAACCAGAAATCAAGTTAACAAATATAACCTAAAAGATAAGTTTATTGCCACTCCTCTTTGGTTATTATCACTCTTTTTTAAATATTTTAATATGTAAAATTTGATTCTTTAATTTCATTGATTAAACAATATATTTTAAAATTAAAAAGGAGTAACAATAGATCCAAAAAAAAAAAAGTGACAATAGATCCACCCTATCCTAAACTTTAAATGGATAGAATTGGGCCCAACCTGAATAGCCCAAGTCAGTTTGGGTTAGGAAAAAAAAAAGGGGTCAAATAATGAAAACCCCTTGAGTGCCTGTTTGGGTGCTCATACTTTTTCCCTAAAGGTACTTTTATTTATAATAATTTCCGATGACAATATATATCTAACAAAAATAAAAAAAAGAACATAAGAGAAAGGGAAAGGAAAGAATATGGGTGGAAGGAAGTGGTTCAAAATTTTCTCTCTATAAAATCAATTATTTTCACCTCGTAATCCACACTTCTACTCTATTTTCATCCTACTCCTCTTCTGCCAAACAAAAGCTAAAAGTACTTTTTCTTACCGTAAAAGTATAAACAAACGGACCCTAAATCTGAGAACATATTACAAAATAAAGATACATTTGGCAATAAACAGTGATAAGCATTTTATAAGAATAACTTTTTCTCTTATTGCATGCTAGGTTGTAGAAATCTTCCAATTCCAGGATTATATCAAACGGTTTGACACAATTTGTGATACAAACGTACATATCAGGTAGCTAATTGCACAATGCACGGGAGCCAAACATAAATAACCCTCTGGTTTTTGCGAGTTAGCACGGATCATGAAATCAGGTCAGGATGCTCCGAAGAGAGAGAATACTGAATATGCAACATGCACGGTTCTGCCTTTGTGTGTGAGAAGATATCCTATTTTTAAAATCTATATACGGCAACACGCTATCTGCCATGCATGAGAAAGCAAAGAGCCAGATCAATAAAACAAACTTTGGAATTTGAACTCGACTTCTCCTAAAAGAAAACATGATTTTCACCCATAACTTACATATGAGTTGCTCCTGGCTGGCTACGGCAATACTATGACTTAAGAGTTATGACTAGGTGTGGCAATCACCACTCGCATTTGGGATCCCCGCGGGGACTACCCCATTTGGGACCCGTGGTCGAGGAATTTTTTTTCACAGGGATGGAGATGGGAACCAAACTTCCCCCGCTACAAATTCAGGTACTGGGACGGAGACTATGCTCCCCGCCCCGCGAAGTCGCCGCATCTCCAAGTATGAATATAAAATTATATAAATACTCTCATTTAATATAATAAATGTACAAAAAAAGAGTAAACCATATATTTGATCCTCCAAAAATTCGTTTGTCACCAATTTAGTATCTCAAAAATTTTTGTCACCAAATTAGTCTGTCAAAGATTTTTGTCACCAAATTAGTCCGTCAAAAATTTTTTATGTGTATTTTGAGAGACTAATTTGATGGTGTTTAAATATTAAGTGACTAATTTGGTAGTGTTTTAAATCTTTGACGACTAATTTGATAATATTATGAACTTTTGAGGGGCTAGTTTGGTGACAAAAATCTGAGGGACAACAATGATGACAGATGAATCTTTGAAGGACCAAATTGAGATTTTACTATTAAAAAAATAAGGAAAAATGCTAATAAGTGCCCTCAGGGCACTTTTTAAGGAGCTATGTATAGTAAAATATCATTGAAATGTGTAACTTTTTGTATTTTCGAGACACAGAGCAATATGCACTTGTGATTGATTTTCCTATTCTAGTAACCTTAACAAGTGTCTTAGCAAGACCCAAAAAATAATGTGGTTAACTTGTATCTATTATCACATCTGCTCTTAGTTCAAGCCCATGCATTATCAACTATCGTGCTCATCGCTTGTTCAGTCCTGCATACCGTTCTTGCTCGTCATGCTCATTCTTGCTATTGCATCATTCTTTTTTTTACTACTTATGTTTCAGATTTCTATACTTTTAAGAATTTTTTACGGTTTTTAATATCTGCAGGGACTGCGGAGCCCTGCGAAGGTCCCCATGAGGAGGTGAGAATGGGAATTGGGAGGAAAACATCCCCATCACGGGGATATAGGATGGGGACGGGGAGCAGGAGAGTACTCCCCGCCTTCGCCCAACCCCATTGCCACCCTTACTTGTGACTTATTTTATGAAACATACAGTTATTACATTTTAAGATTAATTCCTGATTTAAAATCATTACGTTTATGCATTGTGTTTATGGAATACAACTAGTACATACATTTTTATAAACCGTTTTTCTAACATGTAGGCACATACTAAGAAAACAAAAACAGATTCAGTACAATTTATTTAAAAAACATGCAAATACATTGATTTCATCATCAAAATACAACACAGCATGCAAAAACCAAACTGTCAAATCAAAACATGCCTTATTCGCTTATCCCAGCTACAACTAGTCTTAATAAGTTACCAAGTACCACCGAAAGCATTCAAGGCCTCAGGAAAATTGAAATGGAGTGACGAATAAGCCCTTGAAAAACAATAAGGGAATATTAAAGTTTTGCATGACTTTGTCATCTGGAAATTGTGTTCAGTTCTCTCCTCAAAACTCATTAAATAGGTGGAGTCCAATCAAAATTTATGAATATTTATGAAGAAAGATATTAAGAAAAAGTTTCAGTCGTACAATAATTCAAGGCAAAAATACAGTTTTAGACCTTTGACTTCACTTAAAAGTTTCATTTTGGTCCTCTAACAACTTTTTAAATTGTTTTGGTCCCAGAACAACTTTTTTTGGTTCATTATGGTCCTTTTTTTAACTCTGCTAAATACATAATGAAAAAGGATAAAACGACGCAATTTTCTTGCCACAAAACAAAGGAACTCTAAGGCCATGTTTGATTCAGTTTTTTTTTAATCCTTATTATAAAATAGTTTTCATGAACGGTTTCCAAGAAAAAAAGAGTTTTAGTTGTAAATTTGTATACAAAGAAAACTGAAAACAAAAAAAACACATACTACTCTTGAAAGGACCATAATGAATCAAAAAATGAAGTTACGAGACCAAAATGAATAAAAAATTATTTAGGGACTAAAGTCAAACTTCAAATAGAGTTTTGCCATAATTCAACATACAAGAGGATTTATTTCCAACCAAAACCCTCTACCAAATTGTCTTAAGTTCTATGCATAGTCCAACGTGTAGTACTATTATAACCATACTTTTTGCACATCCCTTCCAGAATCAGATTTTGTATCCACCAAATTAAGGCAGTAAAGTCTCCTGTGGAATTAACAACGATTAACCTTAACAAAATTCTTACCTAGTCTTCTAACTACCGTCTTTTACAGTATGTTTAAGCAGAAAAGTGAAACCAAAAAAAAAAAGGAGAAAACAGAGAAAAATAACATTATCTGCTGTTTGGATTGTGAGGAGAAAACAGAGGAAAATAACAATATCTGCTGTTTGGATTGTGAGAAGAAAACAGAAAAATACAAGTTTCTGCTGTGTGGATTATGAATGAAACCAAAGAACGAAAAAGGAGTGGAACCCATATATAAAACTTCTCTTCGCTGGATAGGAAAGAAAAGTTGAGAGAGAAACAACAAATTGCGTTTTCCACGATTAGCCCTTGCTGAAAACATAAATTATGGAATCTGACATACATCCTTGGGGCTGTATGTCTATAGTTCAAATCTAAAGGTAGATGGTATTTTAAAAACTCAAATGATTTTATTTTCAACCAAATTTTAACCTTTAGATGTAAACTGCACCTCTATACAGTTGTATTTAACTCTAGAGAATCGTAAATTTGTAATCCATGTATATCAGGATGGCTAGGAATTGTCCCAAAAGTAACTAATAATACACATAGGCTCATAAAAGCCTAGTCGAGCACCATGGCACAGACATTCCACTATGTCAACCAATAATCCAAAAGCTAACCAGAACCCAGACCAGATCCTCCAACATTTATTTTCTATCACTTCTAAATTCCAGTCTCTCAATATTTTGACAGTAGAGGTAGCAGTACTCAAGGCACAATCCAGTAACTCTCCACATGCTGACTTAGGCCAAAGAGATCCTGAACGGAGCAACAGTTGTGCTGTATCATCACTTGATGTTTTCTAAAACATTTTATCGAGATAAAGAACATGATGTTTCACAGTCTATGTATGGAAGTTTTTGGGTGGAGCTACTTCGTCTAGTTTGGATGTTTTAAGTGAATAAAGGAAAACTCTCTTCCCTACCCCTGTTTGAGAGTTAAAGATAATTTGAGTGAAGGAATAAATTATAAAATTAAAATCCAACATAGAATGTTGCAACCTTATCCACAAGAGAATATATATGTAATTGAACAAATTGTTCTTTTGAGAACTTTTTACATGAAATTTATTACGGAATCTCATACTGAACATGGGACCCCAACATTCCCATGTATGAATCCCTAAGAATGATAAATGTGTCGAAAATCAAATCCCCCAAAAAAATGTGTCAGAATTATTGGAATTGGAATTACAACTTAAAAAGGGCGCATTTGAAATAAGAGGGGGAAAAAGGCGGAATACTTCAAAGAAAATGGTCAGCAGAATAGGCCTTGATCATATCCGGATGTCCAACATTGTGTGTGAAATTGCATCAACGAGTTTTATTCTGGTCTGCAACTCTTTAGTGGACCAAAACTTGCAAAATAGATTTGACTAACAGAAGACATCACCACATTGTCACTAACATCCCATTCCACCCATAAAGGGATGCATAATTGATTTAACATTCAAGAGTAAAACTAAGAATTCTAACTCAACCCCCACTTCTACTCACTTAGCTATTTCCAAGATTCCAAGCAGCTAAAAGGAAGAGTTATTCATTTAAATTCATTTAACTTCTGAATTAAAATTACCATATGTCAATAGCCATTAATACAAACCGGAGGACAAAGCAGAGATAGTACCGTGATATCAACATATGTCTACATCCCACGATATGGCTGAACTATCAACCAAAGACAACAGTTTGGCTTGACTATGTAAAATGTGTACTAAACTAACAATGGAACTTGAATCCAAACTCAACCATACAATCCCAGGAGCAAGTTGATCTGAATATGCAGACTTAAAAAGTTTACACCTTAGAATTAATCTGTGTGGTGGGATTATGCATAAACAGGAATAAATTGTTAATATTACCATTAAAACCCCTTTAACATCAACAAACAACCATGCACTAAGAGGAAATTGTATACAAAAAAATAAACACTACATAAAGGCAAGCCTTCCATAGAGCAAGGTAGGATTTAGAAAGTTGGCCAAACAGAAAAAGAATAATACAGCATGGTAATAAGGAAATAGTTGGTGGATTTAATTTTCAGATTCAAATTAATTAGACTCCGGAACACAGAGGTTAGCTGCTCGCCTCTGTATTTTAGCCTATGCAGCGTTAAAAATTAAAATAGATGGGATTATAGTGTATTTTCAAGTTATGATGCCACCTCACAAACAAAGACCTCTTTGTAACTAACTAATAAAATAATAATTAATTAATCAGAAGATTCAGAACATGAAATCAGAGTGAAGCAAAAGTGCAAAACCTGGATACTTGATGCACGATGGTCTGTGATGGAGATTCCGATAACTTCTGCACCAACCAAAGAAGGAATGATGTACTGCCAAGCCATGGGCTTCTGACAATAATTCATTAAGATAATGAAACTTTAAGGTTGTGTACAGACAACATTATATTAATATACTATGCGAGAAATAAAAGATACTCTCTGCCAACACAATTGACATTTTCAGGTATAACATAATGATATCAGGGATAGTGAATAGCAATCAATAAGTTGCTTGATATGATTTCTAGTAGTCATGACTCAATCATAAATACATAAAAAGAAATGCTTATGACTACGAAGGATAATACCACTTCCCACTAATTGCATGACATCAATTTATACAAACAAACTAATTAAGAGTTATTGGTGCTATTTCCATACTGAAGCAGCAGATTCGACAGTCATTATCAGGATTTCAGATCCAATGTTTTTTATTTTAAAATTAAAAAACACTCAACCTTAACAAGGAATACCTAACTCTAGAAATCCGAGGGTCTGATTGATTTCAGAAGACATATTCTGTTTCCAAAAATAAAATTACAAAATCATCACATTGATTTCATTTTGTCTCCTGTTTTAAAAGACTTTTCTCGTTTTCACAATTTACAGCCCAAATTTTAGATAACAGGCAACAAGGTTAAAACAATGCACTATCAATTATGTAATAAATTAATAATTTTAGAAAAGATAAAATGTTCTCTCAAACCAAACAGGCACTTAGATTCCTATATTTCCAGTTTTCCATGATGGTAATGCCTGAATCACAGGCACATCCAAGACTCAAGTGTATCTCATATAATTGTGTGATAATAACACCTACGTATAAAACATCTGCACAGTTCAAAGGCAAAAGGGATTTCATCATTTCTTTTAGAACTAGTGAACATGCTTATAAGTGTTAGGATTCGGAAATGCTACCTCCATTATCAGGTGACAAATTTGTGCTGGGTATCTCCTCATTCAAGCATCACTTTAAATTTTGATGTCTTGTTGCCGCTCACCTAAAATGCTTTGCACACAATCATCAAGTCCCAGCAATTCACTAGCCCTGCAATTCGTCACTCCGAAATTGCTACCAAGCAGATATCTATGACCTAATCCACTCATAACCAACATGCTCCTCTCAGGCATCGATGCCCAATGAATCAATTTCACGGCTGCCTTCAAATTTAAAACTCCTTCCCTGACCCTAATCCGTGCGTCCCTAAAAGGAACCAAACACTTATCCCTAGCGAAACCAATACACTTCTCCTTTGTCGCGGCAACACAATCCGCCATCTCACGCACCTCGCATAGCTCCCGCTCCTTCAGATCCGAGGGTTTGGGACCCACCAGAGACTTCCACCATGGAGGCTTACACTTGTTGGAAGCGCTGATAGCGCAACCCATCCTTGCACCCTCCTCGCACTGCTCAAGGATCTTGCGCTCGCAGGCTATGAACGAAGAGGCCCAAGCATGCGTGTCTCTGAAAGCCAGGACGTAGGGACCCGCCGAAGGGTCGTCGGAAGCACCGGCCGGTAACGGTCCTCGGAGTAAGGGAATGGAGTGGTCAAATTTGATGACAGTCGAAGAAGGTGAATAGTCGTCGAGATTATTGGTAGCGGTTGCATCCATCGCACTTGAGGGTTTTAAGGGTTTGAGTTAATTGATAGAAACACTCAAGAATCAAATTTGTGCAGAGCAGAGCAGCAGAATTGACGAGCGAAATTGAGCTGAGAAGAAAATTCAGCGGCTTATCACTGACAAGTTATCAGAACATTCGCTGTGCTCGAGCTAGATAGCACCGTCACGCGGTGCTGCCCCCGCCGCTATGTGCTTCTAGTTCTTTCTACTTTCTAGATCATTTTAGTAACTCAAATTTTAAAATTTTAAATTAGTCATTAGTCATTAGACATTAATTGTAAGTTTAAATTACTCTCTTTTACTCTATTAGTCTTTTTTAATAATTAACTTTAAACTACATAAAAATGATTAAATAAATAAGATATAATTTAATAAAAAAATTAAATTTACACAATTTTAAAAAAATCTTATAAAAAGGGACACAATTTTTTTTAAAGGGACACGTAACTTTATGAACAACAATAGTTCAGTGAACAAAAACTACTACATTAATCCATCAACTTTGTCTGAGTTTTGGTAGAAGTGTCAAACTTCCACAAGCCAATGTCATCCCTAAGGACTTCTCCCAAATCTACTATATACTAGGATATATCGAATCTGAATGTAATGTCACTCATGTTAATTTTGAAGACGTCTTCTAGGAAATTTCATGTTATGTTAGTTGTCAGTTTAGTTTGACCACTTGTCTTTGTGAAACACTAGGATGACTTAGACTTGAGTGTTACTTTTGACATCATACCCCATGCTGGGTGCACCATACCCAGTTATTTTTTTTTTCAATTTTGCCTCCGAAACAATTTTCAGAAACCGTTTCTAGAAACGGTAACTAGAAACCGTTTCGCAACTTAAACTTTTTTTTAAAAAAATTTTAAACGAAACGGTATCCAGATACCGTTCCTGGTAAAACTGAATCCAGATACCGTTTTTTAAAGATAATTATATCAGACACACTCCCTACCACCGTCATGTATACATTATCACTTTTTACAAAAACACTTATTTTCTCCAATCAACTCAATATCCCAACATCAAGATATTTTACCTTATTTGGAAGCTACAATCTCCAAAAAACAAGGTCACTATTTGTTGCATTTGGAATTAGCTGCGCTTTTAAATTCATATGGTGCTGGGAAATTGAGTAGAAGTTTCAAACGGTTTCCAGAAACCGGTTGGAAACGGTTTCTAGAAACTGTTTGGAAACGGTTTCCAGAACCCGTTTGAATTATTTTTTTAATTTTATTTATTATAATTTTGAAAATGTATTAATTATGCAGAAATGGACAATTTTGAAAAAGAATTAAAGAATATAAATGAAGAAATGGAGAATGTTGAGGAATATGAAGACCATGACGTTTTACCCAATTTGGTTGATTATGGACAACACTTTGTCACTGAACAGGTAATTTGATAATTAAGTTTAACGTCCTGATGTATATTAGATTTATTGAAATTTCATTAAGTTAATAGGTTGTTACCTTGTTTGTGGTAACAGGTATTTTCAACTACAGATGATTTGATTGCTTGGGCGAGGGAGGTGTCTAGGAAGCTTGAATTTGTTACTGTTGTTTATAGATCAGATTATGGTCCAAGGAGTAGTTTTTTAACTCTTGCCTGTGAAAGGAGTGGAGTGTATAAACATGTTGATAGGCCTCGTAAGGTGATAGGACAACTTGTCACAGGTACTAAGAAGATAGATTGTCCTTTTAGGCTCAGAGGAATACCAGTGGGGGCTTCGGGATGGAGGCTAATTGTGGAAATCTGTTGTGTCTTCTCCCACTGAGAAAATATATGACGACCGCAAGGATGATCTTGTTGGATATTGTATGATGTATAAGGATTTTGTGGAATATGTGATGAACACTTGGTTGACTCCGTGGAAGGAACACTTTGTCCATGCATGGATAGATGAACACATGCATATGGGAAACACTACATCGAACAGGTATGATATATGTAGTATAAATAGCATTTGACAAATATACTTTGTTGTTACTCATGCGGAATATTGTATGATATATTTTTTGGTGTTTACACGCTGAGGGTGCACATAAAAATTTGAAGTTGCTTTTAGAGAACAGTCAAGGTGACTTCTGTCATGTTTGGGATCGCATGCATGAGATGGTATCTGCCCAATATACCAAGATTCTCGCATCGTTTGAACAAAGCATAATGGTGAAAAAACATAGATATAACAATTCATTGTTTACAAAATTGTGTTCAGTTGTTTCTAGAGAATGCTTGGACTTGATATATCGCCAGTATGAATCAAGCAAGTACGTAAATGTAGCTAACCCCCCTGTTTGTAGCTGTGCAATACGCAAGACACACAGAATACCTTGTCAATGTGAAGTTGCAAAATGGTGTATGTATCAGTTACCTATTCCTGCAGATAGAGTGCATATGCACTGGAAAAAGTTGGCAGTTCTTCAAGATTCTGACACGTCGTATGGCTCATATTCGGAGTATCAACCTGACTTGATCTTTGATGAAACTTCAAGATTGCGTATTGCTGTGGAGGAGATTTGGGAAAGATATTTCAGACTTGATGCTACTGGTCGGAACGAAATAGTCCTCAAAGTCAATGAGATTGCACATCCAGAGTTGACCACCATGAAACCACCTTACCATAAGGTTTCCAAGGGGAAATTGTCGAAGAAGGAAAAGTCAACCAAGCAGATACCATCAAGTTGGGAGAACATGGATTCTTTTATGGATAGTGCGCCATCGGTTAGTCAGGTCACGAAGACTTCCAAGACTACAAGGAAGAAGACACATTGTACCGACGACATTGTATACTGGAGTGAAATCCCACCTATTTTTTAGAGATACGCTGAACATGTTGTTGATGTCAAGGCGGATGGGAATTGCGGGTATCGTGTGATTGCAGCTCAAGTTTATAACTCTCAGGAAAAATGGGATGTAGTACGTCAGTGTTGCTATCAAGAATTGATGTTCAGACCTAATGTGTATATGGTGTTGCTAGGTGGTCATGACCGGTACATGGAGTTGCTAGCCTCGACCCAAGTTGAATCATTGACTCGGTCTCAACCGTGTGACAAGTGGTTAACCTTCCCAGACATGGGTTTGGTGTTGGCTACAAAATTTTGCAGGCCAATAGTGTTACTATCAAAGGCTGGGTGTTCCACATATTTCCCACTATTTGCTGCTCCACAACCTTCTCATGACATTATTTGTCTCATGATCATCCAGAATTGTCACTTTGTTCAGGTTAGTAATTGAAATTATAGTTGTATGTAATTTAAATTAGGTGCTACTTAAATTAAAGTTGATTTTTTTCCTCATGTGTTTCAGGTGAAGCTGATGTCAGATTCTCCATTACCCCCTATCATGCCTTAATGGATTTATCATTGTAATGAAATTACTCGTTTATGGCAAAGTCAATATGAACCGCGTCTTCAAGCATATGCTCAAATTGAAAGACCCTTTGTAGACCTAAATGAAAGAACCTTTGTAGACCTAAATGAACCTTGAAAATATTTTTGTGTTTGTTATTTGTCATGTTACATTTCTTACTTGTGACTCTTTGATGCTATTGCATTACATTTCTTGTTAGTGACTCTTAGTCCATATTACGTTTCTTATTTGTGATAAATAATAATTATAAAATATAAAATGTCATACACACATGCATATATAAGTGATAAACAATAAATAAATAACGTCATACACACATGCATATATAAGTGTGTATACAATAAATAAATAACGTCATACATACATATACAAATGACAAACAATAAATATAAAATGTCATAGTACATCCGTCACAACAACAAAAAAATAACAAAAATAAGACATCTAAACCCTACGACGGACCCTCCGCTGAAGTGCATCATCATCCTGGTCCTCATCCTCCGCTCGACTGCCATGATGCGTAGATAAAGCTAGTATATCACGTGCTAAATCATGCTGGACAGTACCGCGCGTGGTCGAACTAACAATACCTCAGCAAGGTCACGAACACGACACCAGTCCTCTGAACTCGAACTAGGAACAACATCTGGATGGGCAATCAAACCCTTGTCGATGACGGCATAAGTGCATACAACGAGCCAGTGCAGTCCTATGCGGCGTAGTGTGTCCCGTATACGATCAGTCGGTGGAGGGTGCTCCTGTATCTTCTTCCCGTGTGGAACTGTCCTCATATTTGCCCGTCCCTACAAATTAATAATTGTAGAATGTCACACACATAGAATAGTTAAAGTAAATAGTTTAGAATGTTGTCTAAAGTAAAGTAAATTTACCTTGCCTCTCCAAACAAAAGCAGCCTCGTGATCCTTGAACCCCCCGAAGGATAGAAACGTCCTCGGGGCCTCCAGGAAAACCCTCAGCCTCTGGTGGTGGCTCTGCAATTGTCTCTGCCTCAGCCTGTGCTAGCGGTGGTGGTGGTGAATCGACCCCAGCACGAGAAGATTCGCGACGACGGCGGACTGGTGGTGGTGGTGGTGGTGTGTCGACTCCACCGCGGGAGGAAGATCCGTGATAGAAGTGGCCTGGTGTTGCTGATGGCGGTGGTGTGTCTACACCAGCACGAGTAGAAGATCCGTGACGAATACGGATACGAGGTCGTGACTGTGTCGGTGATGAAACTGGTGGTGGTGAAACAACTGGTGGTGGTGGTGGTGGTGGTGATGATGATGGTGGTGGTGACTCACCCTGAACTGTGTCACCAGCATGTCTATCTCCTCGGCGTATAGAAGCATGTGCCCTGTCTCCTACAACCATCTACATATACAACCATACAAGTATTTTTTATAATTATTAAAATATAATACCATAATTACATATCAAACTATAAAAATAAAAAACAAAACAATATTATTAAAAATCTATACTATAGATTTTTTTTAAAAAAAATCTATACTCTAGATTTTTTTTAAAAAAAAAGATAAATACTAATATTCAATACTTATAATTAAAAAAAAAAATTAAAATCCTAAAAGGTTTCCAGAAAACGGCCTCAAACGGTAAGTAGAAACCGTATAGGAACGGTTTCCATAAACCGTATAGGAACGGTTTCCATAAACTGTTTGGTAGATAACCCTGTTTAGCATGGAAGAGCGAAACGGTTTCTGGAACACGTCTAGAAACGGTTTCCAGAAACCGTATGGTTCATCTTCTACCCTAGAGCAGCACTGAACGCGAAAACATATGAGATTTGGGTCCAAAAATTACCTTGATGTGTTCTTCTGAGCAAAATGACCCTATCTAATCTGACTTTGATGGAAACAAACGAGCCAATCTCTGGAGAAAAGCACTTTTCACAGGATTTGGAGTTGAAGAAATGAAGAGGATATGGTTTCACGGTATCCAGATACTGGGTTAATGTAGTATTTACTAGGAACGGTATCTGGATACCGTTTCGTTTAAAAAAAAGTTTAAGTTGCGAAATAGTTTCTAGTTACCGTTTCTGGAAACGATTTCTAGAAACCGTTTCGGGGCAAAATTGGAAAAAAAATAACTGGACATGGTGCGTCCAGCATGAGGCATAGTGTCAAAAGTAGCACTCCTCAGACTTGTACGTGACAATGGAATTATGGAAAAAGTGTTAGAAAATTTAAAATGACATTAAAAATCTACTTTGTTAACTTAAACTAGACAGTGACTCTGTGATGGGCGAACGAAGAAAAAACATATAATAAGTAATATTATTTATATTATTTATATAAATCAATAAATTGAACATTAATTTATGAAATATGTGTATAATTTATGTTGATACAAAACGAAATTTATTATATAAAATTTTAAAATATAAATTGTAGTTAAAATGTTATGATTGAAAAAAAACCACCGTTTATTATTATTATTATTTAAAGAATAAATTTTTTTATTGACAAACCAAAAAAACTATTGTCAATTTCATAAATTAAATTGAAGAAGAAAATAATTTTAAATAACATAAAATTATTTTATTTTTAAATACTATTTAAAAAATTATATAAATGGATGGGGAAATATGAAAATAATATATGAATTAGTAATTTTTTGGTAAAAATTTCAAAACACTACATAATTTATTGCTAAAATCATTTTTAAAGAGATAGGTTAATGATTACTTTCGGAATGAAGATATTTTATAGGCAAATAATTTAGAATTTGATAATCCAATCATCTTGTTGTGTATTGAGATCTTGAAGGTTATGACATTTCATGTTAATTTTAATTTATTTAATAATTTTTTTGAGAATATAGATAAAGATAGTAAATTAGTTACTTTGTTGAAATTTGTGTTAATCTATATACTCACCCCTTTTCAAAATATTAGTCACTTTGGCAAAAAATTTTATTGCAAATTGTTTGTCACTTTTTAATATCAATAGTGTATTTATTATCTTTTTCCATTTTTGTCATTCTTATATCTAATGAGCATCAAATAAACCTTTTAAGTCAAAAGTTAGTTTAGTCTATTCACTAGTCTTTATTTGCTAGATTATAGATGAATTAATTATTTTCCTTGATATTTGTGCTTTTCCTTAAAGTGACTAATATTTTGAAAGAAAAATGTTAAATTCCTCTACTAAATAATCCTACAAAGTCTCCTATCCATTTAATTTTGGCAATGGTCATTTATCATTTCAAAAAGTAAATACTCAGTGAAAGATAGACAACAATTATCAAAATTAAATGGGTAGAAAAATTTGTAGGAGAATTTAGTAGGAAAATATAACATTTCTCATTTCGGAAAGAATGAAGTATATCAGAGTGTTGTTAATGATTAATTCCTTTTGCCATTAAATGTAAATAATCTTTTTAAATTTATCATGAAATTCTATTTTTATTGTTATTATTGAAAATAAATGTAAATAATTATTTTTGTTTCAAATTCTTTGATTTAAATTAGTCAATTTGGTTATAAAAAAAATAAAATTAACCAATTTGGCTAGTTGCAAAGATAACCTTTTCTTCTATATGTAACTTCAATTTATTTGTATTTATAATTTTTTGATAAAATTCTAGTTTTATTTTTATTATTTAAAATAAATGTAAATAATTATTTATGTTTTAAATCCTTTGATAATGAATCCGTTACATTGTGAAGCTATTTTTTTCAATATATATATTCAATAATTAATTTTTTTAAATCCTTTGATTTGTATTTTCCAATTTGGATTTCTGTGAAGCTATTTTTTTAATATATATCATCCATTTTTTTTTTGTGATTAACATCCTTTGATTTATATTAGTCAACTTAGCTAGTTGCAAATATATTACTTTAATTTTTTCTATATGTAAATAGGTTAAAAATTTCGTTGTATTCCCTGCAATTTGTTTTTTAATATTAGAAAATTGAATATTCGGTAGCTAAATTATATTTTTAATATATGTTTTTTGCTATAATTTTTGTTACTTAAATTTTAATATGATTGTGCAAAATGTGCAATAATTTAGAAAAATTAATATTTGGGATAATTTAATGTGTATCAATTATATAATATAATTAGGTACTTTAGATATTATAATTTGTTTAATAAATTTGTGTAAATTCAATGTATTTGATATGAGTGTACAATGTATTTTATTATTGTGTTATTATTGATTATTGTGTTGTGTTATGGCATGGTGCATAGAATGTGACAAATAGGATGAAAATATGATATAGTAAAATAGTATATAAATGAATATATGATGTGTCATATTTCTAGACTTAGCTTCTCTTTTGATAGATTGTATAGATTAGATAGATATAGATTACATAGATTGGTGCTTTGATAGATTATATAGATTAGATAGATATAGATTATATAGATTGATGCTGCATTGTATCTTTCAATTTGATTCATTTATGGCTTATCTTCTGAAGTGGTTTTTTTTTTTTTTTTCTACAAGAATTGAAAGTGGCACCCTCTTGTATGCAGCATTACAAGGTAATTTTTCCTTATATAACTTCTAAATTTCTTAGAATGAATTTGAGAAATTGAACATGGATCTTAATTTAGTTAACTTTTCAGTTTGTTATAAAGTTGGTTACTCTTCAGTTTGTTATTTTTGTATTTCTGGGTTATCATTATATTATAAATACAAATAAATATAAATATAATGTAAAATCATGTATTGGTTATTGAATACAATGTTTTCCACTCATTTTATTCGCTCTAGATTTGACCCTTTGAATCTACAATATCATTTACTGTTTCGTGGTAGCCTTAAGTTTATTTAGAGACTAAAATTATCTTCTTAATGGATTAATTCTTCTATAGTTGGGTATTTTCAATTCTTTCCCAGAACCAAAATAGTTTAATCTTATGTTCATATCCATTATGGCTTTTCAACATTGATTCCAATCAACGAAATTGCTTAAAGTAAAATTATTTTCTCACTCACCATCAAAACTTTTGCTTAGTGCTAAGTGAGTAAGAGGTTGCGTGAGAGGTTACCCTTCCCTCCTTTCAAGTGTAAAAATTAAGTATTTGGAGCTTCAAAGTGATTTAAAAAATTTGCGTGAAAATTTGACTAGATGTTGAAGTAGAAGCACGTGCCAGCACAAAGTAACTGATGGAAGAAGCTAAGCAATCTCAAATGTTAAAAATCATGTAACCATTATGAAATCTTTGCAAATTATTGGTTTTGGTCACTAAGCAATCCAGTTAAACATGAATTGGAGGGTGTGAACATGAGTAGACGATGTGTGGATTGTTAGATTGAAACTATGTAGGATATTTTGGGTCACATGTTTGGTTAGGTGGCTACTATTAGCACCTCTCCTTTTTCTCCTTATGCCACACATTTTTTTTTAAATGGATGCACCCAAATTTTAAAAATTGAGCAAATTAATAATTTTGTTCCACAAAATTACATAACGATTACTAAAAATTAGCGTGTCCAGTAATTAAAAACCAGGCGTATCCAGTAATTAAAAATCAAGCAAATACTTAAAATGATCCCTTAAAATGCCTATTAGTGATTTAAAACCAGTTTGTGTCCAGGAATTAAAAATTGTCAGTTAGTTTTGCAAAATACACTTATTAATTCACTCAATTTTTTAAACTTGGATGAGTCCGAATTTTAAATATTGGGCAAATGACAATTTTAAAAAAAAATTAAAACGTGCAGTGTAAAAAGAAAAAGAAGTGACAATAGTACTATAGTAGCCACCATTTGTTTATCTTCACTTTGATAAAGACAAAAGTGAGTTTGTAAACGCCGTATGTACACATATTTGTTGAGCATAAGATGAACAGCTGTGCATTTTTGTGAACCCCAATGTTTATTTTATTTAACCTATATATTAGAGGTGTTTATAATAGGTGAGCTCATAATTTTATGATTTTTTTTAAATCTTGCCTATTTTAAAATATATATAATTATTTAAGAAAATATAATTATTCTTGAAGAGAATATCATCAAATTAGAATAAAGATTTTATAGTGAATAATAATATGTTCTGAAAATTATAACGAAGGTTACAGGAAGAAATATTTTTGAATATGTTAATGGCTAGGGACGGATTCACAAACACCAAATGTTGAGGGGGGAGCCGCACTTAAAACGACATAATAAAAAGTATTGAACATATAGAGAATTTATAAATAAAGAGAAGAAAAAATATCATATTTTTACAAAAAAACAACACAAAACATCAAATTTAAAAATAATATCTATTGTTATGTGCATTGAATTTTTTATTTTCAAATTTTTAATTCTTATAAAAACACAAATTTAATATTTTATTTTTAAATACTAGTAAATAATAAGCTTTTAACAACATTAAAATAATAATTAAAGTTGTTCTAAAAATTATCAAAACTCAATAATAATAACTTATTATGAAAATTAAATATTAATTTTTTAAAATAAAATATTCAAATATTACTATTTACCAATATATAAAATAATATATATTCTTTATATGTGTATAAATTTTTCAAATAGCAAAAGAAAAAATATTTTTAGTAGAATAAAAAAGAAAATGGGTGCTAAAAGAAGAATTTAGAGAGGTGAAGAAAAAAACATAAGAAAGAAAAAGGGAAAAAATAAGAGAAAAAAAAGACCACGTAACAAAAACAATCATTCAAGGCTCAAACACAGACCATGATCACCAATTCTATTCGCTCAGCCGGCAGCCGCTATGTTAAGTCGTACTTATATTTTTATATATACAAAATGTATAATATATAATGGATATTTCTTGATGGCCTCTTTTGTCCCCTTTAAATCCGTCCCTATTTATGGCGTAACAAAAGTTATTTACAACACGTAATGATATATTATTTTATAATTTTTAAAATCCTCTTAATTTAAAAAATTGTCATTGTCAAACAAAATATAATAGCTCATGATGGAACTATACACATAGATAGGGATCCTAAACTAAAGAGAAATACTTAATTTTTGAAAGGAATTACTTATTTATTAGGAGATAGATATTGAATGATTTTTAAATTTCAAAATGTTTCTCAATTTATAGAATCTTAGATTTCATATTATAATGCATTAAAAATATTTATTTGACAAATTATTAATTTAAGATGTTATTCACTCATGGGTATATTAAACATGTAATTACTCTTGAAGAAAATTTTGACACATATTTTAGATTAAAAATTTATATTTAATATTTAATTACGCATGCTTCATATATGTGGGACATATATATCTTTTAAACTTTTTAATTTGAAAATTTTCTCTATTTTAAAATATCATTATTTATAAATTCTGGCTTTTCAAATTATATTATTATTAAAAAGATATTATTCACTCAGGGATGGCAAAATTTATATCGTAATATTTAAATTACGGCATAGATTACTAAAATGTGGATAGAACTTTAATTTTATAATATTTTCAATTTTTTATTCTTAAAAATATATAATTATTTATAAGTGGATAGAGACCAATATTTATGTATTACAAGTTATAATAAACATAATTTTCTTAAAGAAGACGAATTTAATAAATTAAATATTAATTGTAAATTAACTTATTTTGTCCATCGCGTAAATATAATTTTGTAAATTTTCCACATTTTGAAAATATTCCATCTTAATATATCAATTGAAAATGTTAAATCCGTAAATATAATGTTTTAAAACATTTTATTCTATTAAAGTAAAATATTTAATTATTATAGAAGTCATACACATATAGGGATCAAACAAAAATTCAGTTTGATGACAATTTCGTTAACACGTCATCATTATTTAATAAATTATTTTTTTAATAAATAAAAAAAAATTATTACATAGGAAATATTTTGTATAAATATAATATTTGTATGTTAATAATTTATAGCAAATAATTGTTTTTAAAATATTAATTTTATAGATTAAATAATAATTGTAATATAACCTTTTCCGAGCATCGCATTGCACGGGTGTAATAATGCTAGTATTAATTAGTAAATAGAACATAGTATTAAAAAATTGAAAATCAAAAGGTAAGTGAATTTTTTTGGGACAAAAAGAAGTTGTAAGCCTAGCCAATATTGGGCCTGAATTATCCTAATATTGAGCCTAGCCCATCACTACTGTTCTTCCTCTATCTCACTTCCACTTCCTTCCTTACAAGCAGAGGAAAACACACACTGCTTTTTTGTTAGTCACAGTCACACTGAGACTGAACTGTCGCCTCCATTCCTGGTGAGTTTCTCTCTCCCTCTCTCTCTCTGCGCAAGGCTGCAAGCACAGTTAGAACCAGCGTGAATTTGTAACTCAAAAAATTGTTAGAGTATATCTTTTTCTTTCGCTGTTTCAGTTGCAATTCTTCAGCTCTGGTTGGGTTGTTAGTTACTCCCACTTTGCTGGATACAGAATGCTGTTCCTGATCAAAATTTTGGTTTAGGTTTTTGTAGATTGCATTGCGAGGAGTTTGAGTCTAATTAACATTGAATGGAAATTTAGGGTTTAGGGTTTTGTTGTATGTTTTCTGTGAAAATTGATCTTTTGGTTTCCTGTATCCTAATGTTGTGGTTTTAATCGACAAGTGATTATTATGATAAACAATTAGTTATGGAAAAGGGGCGATTGTTGTTTTTATTTTGCTTATATGGCTTCAAAGTTGTTCTAGACTTAACACGTGGGGAAGATTTTGATAATTCATTATGTTTGATGCACAATGATGACTCTCTGTTGTTTTGATAGACGAACACTGGCTCAGACTGCTCTTTGTGATACGCCCTTGGAACATTGCTGTTGATTCTTGGTTGTTTTCATCCTCTCGTTTTCATCTGAATTCTGAGCAAGGGGATGACTCTGGAAAAGAATACTCGTGTATTTTTTGATGTCTCAATTGATGGGGACCCCGTGGAAAGAATTGTTATTGAGGTAATAAGATAAGATAAGCAGAAACATTGTTTAGTTCTCTGTTTGAAGAGATATTTGAAGTGTGCCTCAGCCTCCTTGGTTGGTCTAAACATACTCTTTTGAAATCGTGCAGCTTTTTGCTAGTGTGGTTCCTAAGACAGCTGAAAATTTTCGAGCGCTCTGTACAGGTAACTTTTAAATTGTTCAAATAGCTGTTTTATTCACCATCATTCTCAATCTATTAATTGCTTGATTGTTGCTTGAAGAGCATGAACTTCCCATGAGTGTTGGGTAATGTCAAACCAATGATATTTTGTCCAGCGGTTAGGTAGATACCAGCTTTATTGAGATCAGGAACTTATCTGCTTCCTGGATCAATTCCCCTGCCCTACTCAACTTCTGGCCAAAGTTGCTCCTTTGCCTAGGTCCCTGTTTCTCCCCCCTACATGTGAACATGGGAAGAGAGTGGAAATCCAAACTTAAATATTTATAAGGATGTGAAATAGGTTTTCTGGTTGAATTATTATCCCTCAACTTTAATTCATTATCCTTTTGTTAGCTGACTGACATGAAGCTCATTGAATTATTATCCTTCAACTTTAATTCACTATCCTTTTGTTAGTTGACTGACGTGAAGTACATAATCCTAATGAAATGGTGTATAAGGTAATCATGGGTAAAGAGAGGAAAAAAAAGATGCATAGGCTCTAAACAGGTTTTAGTCCTTTAAGCTTTCTGTGCACTCTGCAGAATACTTGGGGTGAAATTCTTTATTTCTTTATAAATAATAATAATAATATCTTCATAGAATTTGTTCCTGTTGCTTCTTTGTCATACTGAATTGGAAACAGTATATAGTTCGCGGGCATAAAATCTGGATCTTTTGTAATTTACCTATGATGATACAGTTTACAAGTAGATGATATGAATATATTCTATCCTAAAAGTGTTAACTGCTAAATCTTCTATAAATAATTCATGATTTTTTTTTTCTTTAAAAAAAGATTAAATGCGACATTTGAAATGACGGCGTGTTTTATTAGTAATTGGTTGATTTGGTTCTTTAATTTCTCTACTGTGCTTTTGCTTTAATTGTTCTGTTTTTTGTTTGTAGGTGAGAAGGGCATTGGAAAATCAACTGGGAAACCTTTGCATTATAAAGGAACATGTTTTCATCGCATAATTAAAGGTTTTATGGCTCAAGTGAGTTTCCCTTTATGGCTATTCTATTCATGGTTTTCATTAGCTAATTAATATTTATGCAGGAGAAAACTTGTTATCTTGCATGTGAGTAAGTTGGCAGTTAGCCAGTTGCAAACAAAATAGTAATTTCTGTTTGTAAAATTGTACATAGGTGACAGGGCCAACATAAATTTTGGAGCTTGCAATGGCCTTTTTGCCTATTTCAATCAATCTTATTGAGTATTTTATAATTCTTTTTTTCACCATATGAATATGATAATCACAAATTTTGTTCTCATGTCCTGACAGGGTGGTGATTTTTCAAGGGGCAATGGTATGTTTTTCATTGTTATTTTATTTTGTTTCTATTCTTTATGTGATTTCGTTTGACTTCTACATCCTTTACGAAGAGTTGTAAGTTACAGTGTTTGGCTGGTATACAGGCACAGGTGGAGAAAGTATATATGGAGGAAAGTTTGCAGGTAAATATCCTTTAACTGAAAGGAGGATTATATCTATACTACATTTGAAAAATGGGGGAGGAGGTACACATGGTTGACTGCTTTCATGATTTATCATTAACCATTTGACTATACATGCAAGTACTTGTTTGCAGATGAAAATTTCAAGCTAAAACATGATGGACCTGGTTTTCTTTCTATGGCTAATAGTGGTCCTAACACAAATGGATCTCAGTTCTTCATTACATTCAAGCGCCAGCCTCATCTTGATGGGTATACAAGCTTTGCATGTTTTTATTAAAGTTTGATTTGTTAATCATATTCTGCACAACTCTGATTGTCCAATTTTGATTTTTTTTTTTGTTGATTATTTATTTTTGTTGTTGCTGCTGCTGTGGTCTATGCAGGCTTGTTTTTTTATAATTTCATTTGTTCCAGAAGTTTTTTATTGTCAACAATGTTTGCTTTATAAAGTGGCAAGTTTTTTTTATTGTTGTCTTTCAAATGATGTTTCAGGAAACATGTTGTTTTTGGAAAAGTTGTCCAGGGAATGGACATTCTGAAGAAAATTGAGCAGGTGGGCACATCTGACGGAAAACCTACCCAGCCAGTTAAAATTACTGATTGTGGTGAAATCTCTGAAACAAAAATTCAGCGTACAACTGAGAAGGAGAAAGGTATTTGTGATAGTGGTAGATTTTGATGAATATGTTATATATCATATAGACCTTGTTGCTTCATTATGCTTCATTGCTCCTAAATGTAAATATGTAACTGATTGTAAAATATGAACTGTCCTCATTTTAGGCAAAAGGAGGAAATCTGGGAAATCTCTAACTCCTGATGATGATAGTTCTGACAAAAAATCAAGGGGGAAGAGGAAAAAATCCTCCAAAAACACAAGGAAGAAAAGGAGGAGATACTCAACTTCTGACAGTGATAGTGATAGTTATTCCTCTGATTCTGAGTCAGATTCAGCTTCAGATTCTGAATCAGATTCATCATATTCTGATTCAAGTTCCTCTAGTCATGGGAAACACCAGAAGAAGAGAACTAAGCGCAAGCATGGGAAGAAGAGGAGAGTTGGTCAGAAGCAGAGGAGAAGCCAGCGCAGTAGAAGTAGAAGATCAAGACACAAGTCCAGCAGGTGTGATTATAACTTAATTTTAGGATGGTATTTTCTTCTGCTATACTGCTCCATCTAAGATTTTGCTCTCTCTAGTTTAATTGAATTGCTTTCCTTCATTTAGGAGTTCGGATTCTGCAAGTGACACAGAAAGTGAGAGTTCTAGTACTAGTCGCAGTAGTTCTCGTGATGAGAAAGCTGACCGTCATGTCTTTGGTCGTAAATCACATGCTGACAATAAAGCACAAAGGGATCTAGGTACGCTATTTGTATAACTCTTATGATATGTCACTCTCTTACGTCCCCCTTTCCAAAAATTCATAGTATAATGTGGAATACAGGGGAGTACAAGCAGTGTTTTCATAATCGTGGTTGTAGGATTGTGCATGATCCTACAACTTTTGGGGTCACTTGCGATCTGAATCGTGTAGAAGATTGTTTTTCTGTTGGATCTTGCTAAGATAGTTGATCTTTGGCCCTTGATAGTAGGATCCAGATTTTGATCCAATCTTGAAGCCGTGATGAGTTTGCTTAGGTTCCATTTTACCCAAACTCTCACCTGTTTACCTTCAACACTCACTTTTCTCCCTTTGATCTTGCCCCACTCTTCTTTGCTGGTTTTCTGTAACTGCTGACTGTGACTAGGGCTCTTTGGTTTTCTGCGACATCATTTCTTCATTGGCTAACCTCTAGTTCACTTCTGTTCATCTCTTTCTTCCCTTGGATGATGGAGCCCAAAATGGGAATGGACCTAGTGAGCCTTTGGCCCATGAAGGAAGCAATCAGCCTAAGGGTTGGAAAGTATACACGCTTAGAGAAGAGGGATTTGTTGCATGCTGGGGTGGCATCAGTAGTGGGGCGGTTTGTTAGAGGAAAGATAGTGAGAGTATCTCGTTTATGTTATTTAGAATATTGTTTATGAGGGGAAGGGGGAATTCTCTTTGCTGTGTTGTTTTCTGTTGGGTAGGTTGCCTCTAGGTAATCCTATAGGAGCTCCAGCTCTGGGCAGAGGAGTCCATCTCCTTCTGTATTTTTCCTTTCTGAGCAAATAATACTAAGTCCCCTGTTTTCCCCTCATTTTTCTGTTCTTCTATGTTATATTGTGGTTGTGGTTTCTATCAGTGCATCTGTTCTCTTCTCTGGCTCCCTTCAAATTCTAGGGGCCAGCGCTGAAGATCTCTTCTGTTCTCTTTATTTTGAGCTTTTTCTCTTTTTTATATTGCCATTTTTTTAAAAAAAAATAATTAGTTTGTTGGACTTTTTTTTTTTTCCAGTTTTGTTTACTTTCTGATTTGTTTCCTTGTAGTTTCTATTAAATATTAAGTATTGAGAAAAGGAACTAAATATAAGAGTAAATATTATGAATAAATATATGGTTTTACTTGAAATTTAATGCTATTAATTAATAGATGTATTAATTATTAGATTTTTTTATATATTATTTATATTTTTAGTAGGATCATACGATCTGTGTTGGGATATCATGATTTATGTTTTTTCATCTCTTTCCTGATCCTATATAAGATCTCGATTTTGAAAATGTTGAGTACAAGGATATTTAAACACTGTTATTTTGATATTGTTGTCTAAGCTGATATCTGCTTCTGCTTATGCTTATGCTATAGACACGGGAAAGCAATCTTCTAGCCTTCCTCGGCAAACTCAAACCATTCCAGATCAAGTGATGGATCCCAAGGTTAGCAGGCAATCACATGAAGAAGGTGAATTGTCTCCAGAAAATGGTGCATTTCTGAATAACAGGCATGACACCCAAGATGAATATAGCAAACCTGCTAAGCAACATGCTCATTCAGATGATTCAAATCATAATAGGTTTTACCTCTTGGCTTTCTTAGTATCTTATCAGGGTTCGTTTTATGATGTAAAATTTGCTCACTGCTAAGTATGTATCTTATCTTATTTATCCAGAGGTCCAAGCCCTAGAAAAAGTCCTGCTAGGAGCCCTACTAGGAATTCTGGGCAGCTAAACGAAGGGCGTGCTTTGCTGACTAGTCCTGGTGAAAAAGCATCTGAACCTCCTGCCTCTAAACATGGTCAGGGCTTTTCAAAAAGCCCTTCACCAAATGGCATGCCTAAGCGTATTAGAAAAGGACGTGGCTTTACTGAGCGCTATGCCTTTGCACGCAGATACCGTACTCCATCTCCAGAGCGGTCTCCCCATGCATACCGTTATGGTGATAGAAATATTAGACGGAACTTTGATAGGTTTGTTTGATTCTCTATGCCATTTTGCTAAACTGGATTGTCCGAATAATTGTTGGATACCCTTCTGACCTGTTTTTTTGTGTTTTTGAAGAAATACAAGCTACAGAAGTTATTCTGAGCGCTCACCACCAAGACGTTTCCGAAGCCCACCAAGGGGTGGGGGCCGTCAAAGGTTCTTCCTCTCTTTATTACTTGTTTGAACTGGTTACGAAGTTTGACCTTGTTATTTATCCTTCTGTGCATAAATTGAGTATTTTCTAAATTTTTATGACTGGATATTTTTGCTTGTCTATTCACATGCTGCAGCATGATAAAAATTTCACATGTAAAATATATTTCTTTCAAATTTAATTTTCAATTTTATTTTTACCTGTTCCTATTTAATTACATTTGTTCTCTTTTTGATCACCTTTGTCCTTATGTCACATGTTATTACGCAATTTACTCTACAAATTACAGTCAAATTATATATATTGATGCCAAATATTGTGCATACTACATTTTGTTTGTTTCTCAAGAGTTTTCTATTGTAAAAATGGTATAGTAAAATACGTACATTAACTAATTTTCGCATTCTTGTCTATTTATTTAGATATCAAAGCAGAAGAAGTCGGAGTAGGAGCATCTCCCGCAGCCCAGTGCGTGGCCGTTTCAGAGACCGCGGCCGCAGCCGGAGTCCAATACGCAGTCCAAGTCCAGGAGACAGACGGCCTCCCATAAGCGATAGACTAAAGTCCCGGCTTGGTCCTCGAAGTGATCTTCAATCCCCTCGCAGAGGGAGGTCAAAATCCAATTCTAGGAGTAATAGCTCATCTCGCTCCAGATCTCCTGATGCTACACCACCAAAGCGATTCGATAAAAGGACTTCCATATCTCGCAGCAGGTCTCAATCCAGCTCTTCATCTGGTGAACAAAAGGGTTTAGTGTCTTATGGAGATGCTAGTCCTGATTCTGGGGCAAGGTAGGTAGTAGTGCTATTATGCTGACTGGATAGCAATTCTCAAGTCTCAAAAGTAGCTGACATTGCTATAACAAGTCTTAACAGGAGTTATCTCGGTGGACTTCTGAAGAGCCACTTGAAGCATTGTGCATTAGCTTAAAAAACATCTTATCTTGTTAACTCATTAAGGTTATTGGTGCCAAAACTTGAATTGTGCGTCTTAAATTGGATCCAATATTTCTTGTTGACTTGAATTGGCAAATTTGTGTTTATTTTTTTTTTTCTCAATAACTTTTTTGTCAAGAGAAAATATATATTTCTTCGAAATTCTCCTTCCCAAAACAAAAGAGTAGATAATGGATGGACTCGGTTTCTAAGTTTTAGAAGTACTTGTATTAGTTTTTTTTATGGAGATTATTGAAATTATTGAAATTGTCGATGGTTCAAGGCTTGAGAAAATGTATTTATTCTATTTTACTGAAATTTAATGGGTAAATCCTTATGTGACCATTATCTTCAGTTTCTCTCCCCTATGCTTAGTTGGTGAGTGTACGGGGACATGCATGTGGAGGTACGGGTTCGATCCCTGATTGTACTATTTTCCTATGAACCAAAAAAAGTCTTCAGCTTCTCTCCCCTAAAGCTTGGGATTTGTTTATTTTGAAAAACAAAATACATCATTTTTCTTTTACAAATAATCACAATTTAGTTTCATAAGTTTGTAAAGAATGTACACTTACAATAAGGAATTTATTTGTTTTGTGTTTTTTTATATAAAATTTTGAAGTCAAGAGTTATTTTGTAATTATGTTGTCAAAAAAAAAAAAAAACATTTTCTTAAACTAAATATTGCCTCTAAGTCTCATTGATCACTCGGTTGAAAATCAAAAGTTGGATGGTCAACAATAATGTACCTGTTTATTTATATTTTTACTATAAGGGAATATTTTTTAAGAAAGCAAGATTTTTTCGTAAAATTGGTGATAAATATGAAATTATTACGAATAAAAGTATCTTTGCACTGTTTAGAAGTGCAATCGAACAGGCTGGTCAGTTCCAATTATTCCATATGATAGAAAGTTTTAGTCTCAATAGATTAAAAATCTTCTTGTTGATCCATCTACATTTAGGCCCTTATGCAATTTATACAATCTTTAGTAAAAGAGGAAGATTGGTATGAAACTCCAGAGCTGGGTTTTATTATGGTCTAGATTTCTACTTTCTAGTACTGACCATTGTAATTACATGTTAAAATAATACTAGTAGTCTAGTAGTACAACAATTTCTCCCAACAAGCATTTTAGGTTTGTTAGTAATGATGATAATTAGTTCCCCTTAGGCTGCCTAAATATGCAACTGGGAATAAATTGGAATTTAAGTTCACGTTGGTTCGAGACTTCGAGTAATTAATTAATTAATTAATTAATTAATTATAGGTAGATTAGATAGGTTTAACTTGAGAGAAAAGCAAGAAGTGGTTTCAAAGGAACTTTAAATTTGTTTCCAAAGTCCAATGTGATCGTGGTTTCAAAGGCAGGGCGTCTTGTTGGATATTACTACCAGTAGTAGTAGTTTGCAAGATTTACCCCTTTTACATACACTACTATACTAATCATGTTTGCTAAAACAGCGATTTCTCAAGTAAGGTTTCAACAAAACAAGTAGTAGGCTTTTGTAGCTTAATAAATGCTTTCAACAAGAAGATTTTGGACTTCACCAATTATAAATCTCAATTGAATTTCTTAAATCCTAAACCTTCAATTTTATTTCAATAGGGTTTCTTTAACTATCGCTTTAAGGTAATATTTAATATTGAGTATTTATGCTTTTTTATCCTTGATAAATTTATTTAAAATCATAATTTATTATTATTTATTACTACTAGATACAAATTTATATAAGTGAGATTTTTTGAAATGTTTTCTTATTTTTATCTTAAGAGATAAGTATCACTTACCTAAAAAAAATACATTTTAAAAAATGTAATTAAAATAAGTTCTTGTACCGATAACATTAAAGGTAATGGTTAAACAACTTAACGATAGATTTTAGGTTAGTTTGGTTTAAATTTTAGTAGAATGGAAAGTGAAAAACACATAAATCAAATTAAATATTAATGGATAAAATTATTGATACACAAAAATTGAGACAATTCAATGAAAATAAATATTTTTAATTTTGATCAAAAGTTAATTTCACCAAAACCAAAATTAAATCAAAGAGACCCTTTATTGTTATAAATACATTTAAAGTAATTTTTAACGTAAATTTTCTTTTTCCGAATTAATTATCCATTACAATCAAGATAAGAGCAATAAATAGCAAAATTGAATCACTTCTAAAAAATAAAAATAAGCAATTATAATAAAAGTAAGAGAATATTAAAAAATACAAGTACTTATTATTATTTTAAATAAATATAAATAATTTTTTATTTTTATCATAATTACTTAAAAATGAACTTCGTACTCACACATATATGTACTCATGCGCAGATCAACAGAGCTACATGACAGGGACAGACGTGCTATTATTATTGATTAACAATGACAAAAATACAAGTGCCTAAAAAATAGAGTATTTAATATTTTTTAGCTTAATTAAGTTCTCAGTTCTCTTTTATTTATTTATTTCTTGATTTTGATGAATATTCAATTCAGTTCTAGTTCTAGCTAAGAGACACACTAGAAAACAAAACAGAAAAAGGCAAGTTGGAGGAGTAGAGAGTGAAAAGTACTCTACTACTCTTCGTTTATGCGCAAGAGGGAGATTTTTGAGGTTGTACTACGGAGTGCGTTGTCTAGTGTCGTTTCTCTTTCTGCTACACCGTTTAGATCTCTCAATTCATCCTCATTATTCTTCTTCCGCCCCACTCCTACTCATGTCGTCCGAAACGGCGTCGTCTTCTGCAGACGAAGAACCCGTTGTTGCTTCTCTACAACAACCATTGCCAACTGATAAAAGAGGCAAGCATCGGGTTGTTGCGGATTTGAAGCGTCTCGAACAAGACTCCAAATTTCTTCAGGTTCATTCACTTTCTCCTCTTCCCCCCTTTTCCCTCTCTGCTTTATTATTTTGAAAATCACAGAGTCCTCTGTTTCTGCGTTTGTTGGTGTGTGATAATTTTGGGTTTTAAGGTTTCGTAAGTAGTGCAGCTTTCTAATTAACGTTTTGGGCAAGTTTAATAGTTCAATTTCTAGGCATTTCTGACTCTCATTGTTCATATGGTGTGTAAAGATGTTAACTTTATTGAGACTTTGGTTAATGTGGGATTCTGGAAATCATGAGTGTCCCTCTGTTTCTGTGTTTGTTATAGTGTGTGATAATGTTGATGTTAAGGTTTCGAAGTAGTGCAGCTTTCTAATTAAGGTTGTGGGCAATTGTAATAGTTGAATTTCTAGGTATTTCTGACTCTTATTGTTCATGGGGTGTGTAAAGATGTTAACTTTATTGAGACTTTGTTTAATGTGGGAAATGGGTGCTCTCTGCTTTATTCTGAAAATCATGACAGAGTCCCTCTGTTTCTGTGTTAGTGTGTGTGATAATGTTGATGTTAAGGTTTCAAAGTAGTAGTGCAGCTTTCTGATTAAGGTTGTGGGCAAGTGTAATAGTTCGATTTCTAGGTATTTCTGACTCATTGTTCATGGGGGTGTGTAAAGATGTTAACTTTATTGAGATTTTGTTAAATGTGGGAAGTGGGTGCTCTCTGTTTTATTCTGAGAATCATGAGAGTCCCTCTATCTCTGTGTTTGCTAGAGTGTGTGATAATGTTGATGTTAAGGTTCCAAAGTAGTGCAGCTTTCCAATTAAGGTTGTGGGCAAGTGAATGATTCGATTTCGTGTTTCTGACTCTCGTTAATACATGGGGTGTGTAAAGATTTTAACTTTATACATGGGGTGCTTTCTGCTTCTGATCTGGTTACTGGGTTGATTGATGCTTCCTCTAAGTTGAGAACTACTAAAAAAGTAATTTGATGCATAATGCGTGTATAGAACCTTGTTGAAAATTGGATGATATCTAGAACCTTGTCCATGTGATTTTTTTGTGTGATGAGAAATCTGAGCAATTACTTGAAAGTGTCACCTACCTCTTTTTTAGTTTCTTTGGAAGTTTAGAAAAGAAGGAAAGAAATGAAAATTGATACTGTGCATGCTATAGTTGATAATGAGATAAGTCATAGACATACATACTTTATAGTTGATAATGAGATAAGTCATATTTCTTCACTTTTCTGATTGCGCGAGTGAATGTTTGGCCATTTTACGAAGTAAAGTTTTCATGTCACTGTTTTTTTCTTATCTCCTTAACTGTTTTGCTCATGCATTCATCCTCATTTCTTGAATGGTATGCAGGAAGAATTGGAAGAGCTCGAGAAAATAGAAAATGTGTCAACCATATGCTTAGAGTAAGTATTGAATCCCCCCTCTCTCAAAAACCCCAATATATGTAAAAGAAGAAATGTGGAAATCCTAATAAATTGCTCATTTGCTCTTATGAGAATCATTCTCTCATTTCCAATAACTGAAATAGATGAATTCTTCTTGGCCTATTTTCAAGTTGCATTTAAGAGTTTCTCAAATTTCTACTATTTGTAAACTTGTGAGTTGAAAGCACCATTGAAGTAAGGTTTCTTAACATGTTTTACAATTCCTCTGTTACAATATGATTATATGGCTTAGACATTTTCGCTTTGTATACCGCAGTTTGCTGCAAAAGATGGATAGTAAGCCTGATCCACTTCTCCCCGAGTAAGTTCTTCAGTTACCTAAATCTATATAATGTATCTTCATTGTTCGAGTAATGCATAATCATAACTTTTCTCTAATAGCAGAATCCATGGACCTGTAAATCTGTTGTGGGATAGATGGTTTGAAGGGCCTCAGGATCCGCACGCTTGTAGATGTTGCATAATTTGAGGAAGTGTTTGATGACATTTAATTTTTAACATGTAAAATAGTCTAATGATGTAACCTAACCTTGGTTCATTACATTACATGTAATTATGATGTAAAATCACATTCAGTATTGAGAGCATCAAATTGAGAAAGGTTGTTATTTTGTTATGCTTATACCAGTTTGAATATACTCTTAAGCAGGGAATGCCCCTGGTGATAAATGGCATGTGCATATGAGTGAATGTTTATTTATTTTGTTAAGGGCTCAGAGTAAAGTATCACTAAGTGGATGTTTGGATTATAGTTGAAATGACTCAAAGCGTAGTTTAGAGTAAGTACTATGAGTTTTGAATGGAAATTATATGTTTGGCCGAAATTACGTTGCGTTATTTTTCAATATGATTTTGAGTTCAAACCCATAGTTTGATCATAATTGGAAAAAAAAAATAAAAAAATACTTTCCTGTTTAGACCAAATGTTTGCCAACTATAAAGATTTATGATCAACCTAATAATAGTCAATTACACATCATTGGAAGTTTGGAACATAGTGACATGTTTGCCCAATACACAATCAAACTGTAGCTCTAAATGCGTCTCACACCCTTTTAGGCTTATCACATGCAAAATTAGATTTTAGAATCTGATAGATGAAAAAAATTGTTAGGATTTTAAAATTTATTTTTGTGCGGTGTGCCAGGAGATAGTATGACACAAACAGTAGCAACATAATCAAACATGCACTAAAACTGTGAGAAAATACTTTAAGGGATCGGATCCTGTACTGTGGCACAAGATTCAGAGGTTCAAAGGTTATTAATCGAATTATTAATTTTTATGAATGCAAAATTTTGGATAATGAAGATTGTTTACAGAGGATTTATTACCTTAGTTTAGCAGAGCATTATAAGCCAAGGTGCAATAGGGAAGGACCAAAAATGGTTGAGTAACATTTGTCAACTTAATGATAATGGGAATTTTCTGGCAGAATTTGTGGAGTTGAGGATTGAAAAGGGGAAAAAAAAGAAAAGAAAGAAAGTTTTGCCCATAAATAATCCTTCATCTCTCAAGTATAACTCTTAATAGGGACTTGCTAATCCCCTGCTAAAGCTTTGAAGTGGATCATTGTTCAAACCTTCTCTTTCTTTCTTTCTTTCTCAGCTTCCTTTCCCCAAAAAATCTAAACTGCTTTCAAATGATGTCATGTTTGGATTATTACCTTTAACTTCTTCTGATCTTCTACAGATACTTACTGCTCTAGTTATGAAAATTTCGTTTTCATCTTCAATGTTACCTGACTCCATAAATAAAATAAGGGCATTGGGAAAGAAAAATGAAATAGACAAGAGTGCAAACAAATACTATGGGCCTATAGTATTATTTCAGCCTTTTTCTCAATTAATAATTGACCAAGTCATAAAAAAAAAAGACTATTTCATCGGTTTTAAATTAATAGTCGTTTAAAGTTGTTTCATAAAAATTAAGAAATAAAATAAATGTCATAATAAGTAAAGTAATTTTACTAACATATCTCTATTAATAATTAAAATATTAACTATCTCATATTATTTTTAGTTGAGCATTAATTGTTATATAGAAATAAAATATAAAACGATAATCATTTAAAAAAAATATTTTTCTAAAGCGACACTCGTTATAAAATGGAACGAGTAGCTTTTAGAATTGAGGTAATTGTAAACTCAAGATTGTATCTTGTGTTTGCTGACTTTTGACAATATTAAAATAAGGGTTAACTATAATTTAATCCCTTTATATTTTATCTTATGTTTTTATGTGCGTTTTATTACAAAAAAAATTTAACGTATGTTTTGTTTTATGTACTTTGCAACATAAAAATCACACTTATTAATAATTTTTATCCGTTTTAATGGTTTTTTTAATTAATAATAATTTTAATGTAACTTTTAAATAAATTGGACATTCGAAAATTTATGTGGCCTTGTTGATGAATGATGATGATATAGCAAAGCCAATGTGTATGTCTATAAACAATTTCTTTTTTGGTCAATAGAAACAATTATTTGTAAAACTCACAAATAACAATGGATTCAACGAAGAGATGCTTTCTGGGGCTGATGCATGCCAGAGCACTTAAACAATCCAAAGGCTCTTGGAATTTTGGCATAAAGCCACCCAGGGGTGGGATCTGATTGGGTTGAATTTATTTGATATGATTTTTGTAATTTTCACTTTTCGATTTAAATTAATTTATTTTAAACTGAATTGAATTGGGTTAGATTAGGTGCTCGTGCCCACCTAATTAAATTAAAAATATTTTTTCCTTTTTGAAAAATCTATTAAATTTAAAGTTACATAATATTAATTTTATTTATGTTTATTGATTTTATTCGTTAAAATAAAAAACATAATATTAATAATATTGTATAATTATAATAATATAACATAGTCATAACTTATAACAAGGAGCGAGTAAAACGACCTCGTATTAGTAATTTGGTTTGGGTAGTTCGGATTGGGTTAGGTTCATTGCGTTTCTAAAATGCAAACTTAATACCCAATCCAAATTGGTTTAGGTTCACTAAAAAAATATCTGAACTAACTCAATCATACAACTCTAACGGAAAATTGGTTTAATTTGGATTGAGTTATTTGGGTTCGTGAGTATACCCAACCCATTACCCATCCCTAGAGCTCGACACAACCATAGTGACTAATTATTTCAGGTATTGTTCGGCTCTTTTGGGGTGGCCCTCTCAGCTGAGATTTTTTATATTCATAAGAGTTGTGAATTGCATCCAGGTTGGTCGGATGGTTGAGGAGTACTATTTTGAGTAGTAGATCCTGAGTTCAAACCCCCTGTAGACGTACTTTAGCTTATAAAAAAATAAGTTGGGGATCAAAAATCATGATTTATACACTATTCAATATCTAAGTAATAATGTTGATATAATTGTCTTATCATGAGAGGTAATTTATGTAAAATTTTGACTGTGTTTAACTATAGTAATTTATAGGTTATAATTTATAACTTGTGTCTTGTGACTTATATTAAAATAGAGGTATTAGATTGTGTTTAGGAAAATTAACTTATAGCTTATGACTTAGATATATATAACTTATAGTTTATAGTTGTATAAGTATATTTAGTAAAATTAGTTTATGAATTAGCTTATATATTTATTAAATAACTTAAAAGGACATGTAATAATCACATATAATAAATAGTTTTATAAAGTAAAGCGTAATAAATGATTTAACAGAAGAATAAATAATTATTGAAAGATAGTTTTTCATAAGTTATAAACTACTTTAAATAATTTTTGATAAGCTGCTAGTGTTAGTGTTACTAAATGTTTTTACTGGGTAATAAGCTATAAACACCCTTAATAAAATTAGTTTATGAATTAGTTTATATTTATTAAATGACTTAAAATGACATATAATAATTATATGTAATAAATATTTTTATAAAGTAAACATATAATAAATAACTTAAGGGTAAAAGAGAAATAAATTATTGAAAATTAACTTTTTAAAAGGTATAAACTTGTAGTTGCTATATGCCTCCACTTAGAAATAAGCTATAAGTTATAAGTTTTTAAATAATACTCCCTCCGTCCCAAATTATTTGGCCTTTTAGGTCTTTGCACATGAATTAAGGAATATAATCATTAATTTAAATTTTAGTAAATTTTAAATTGAATTTCCTATTTTGCCCATCAACTAATTTTATTGGAGTACTACTTTTTCAACGAATAATTAATTACACTTACCAGTAGTCTCTTGAGTGTCAACTACTATAATTAATGCATCGGAAATCAAAAAAATTTACTTAAGAAAGTAAAGCCTAAATGTTAGTAGTTGGTGATAAAGTAGGAACATGTTTAATTAGTTAAGGATAAAATTGTAAAGAAAAAATTAATACTGCATTGGTATCTTAAAGGGACAATCAAATTGGGACAATTTTTTTTTTCTAAAAAACCAAATAATTTGGGACGGGAAATAGTAAACTATAAGCTAGTGTTGTTAGATACAGCCTTTGTTTGATCTCAAGTGTTTCAAATTGAGTCTTAAGGCTGAGACTGCACTCGAAAAAGGATATGTTTAGTAACATATGATTATAGATTTTTCGAGAGATTATAACTTTTTAAAAGTTTGTAAAGTTGTTTGATAATTAAAAGATTAAAATATTTTACTCTAAAATTTTAACTTTTTAAAAACTATTTAAAATAGATTTTAATTTTTAAGAATTACTTCTAAAATTGTGTTTTATTAATTTTGAGAAATCACAAATGGCAACAAGAATACTGTTGACCTGCATCCCAAACTCCGACATGCATCACACATTACACGAATATATTTTTCTTTTTTCATTTTAGAATATTAATTAGAGAGTGTAGTGTTTTAGCAAGCATCTGTAAATTATGTGGCATCGATGGGAAGATGTTTAACTGAAAAATCCACCGACCACCGTCAAAATATTACAATTATATGATTATTTACATTATCAAAATTCATGGAAAACTTCCATCTATCGATATATGATTACAGCAGGTGAAGGAGTTGACCATTGACCATCTTCACGAGTCACACTAAAATTATTCTTACGTTTTTCACCCTCAAATTTTGACTGCCACCCCATCTCTGTTTTTTGTTTGTAGCTTTCCGATGAAGTGGCACACTAACTTGCGCACACTCAGACAGAGAGAGAGAGAGAGGAACATGTGAAACTGGGTTAATTATTATCGATATAAATGATTGATATAGAAACTATTACCATATACTATTACACATTTAAAGTCTCTTTAGTTAAGTTTTCATTAGAATAGATGTTGTACAATTGTTTTTACAAAAGTTAATTTTAATAAAATTAATTTTAAAAGAATAGATTATGTTTGAAAAAAAGTAAGTTTAGAATACATTCTAAAAATGAATTTTGTTTGGATAAACATTAAAAAATTATTTTTTCTTACTTCTTCAGGAATACTTTTCTACAATAAAAAATAAGAATTGAGTTACTGTTCAATTGTTTATTGTTAGATGCTCTTATTTTCGTCAAAAATGGATTTTGACACTCTTCATTAACATAAACAATTCTTATAACTCATTAAATAACAATGAAATCAAATTTTTATTTTTTTTTTTATTTTTTTTACGTTAAAAAACTAATTAAATATAAAAAAAAATAAATTATACGTTAATACTAATTATATACAAAAGTTTTTTCTATTATCGATGAGAATGGGCAACTGCACTCTCTGCTTTTGGGCACATGAATAGGGTACGCGACCCTAGTAATAAAAGTTAACTAAAAGACTTACCTTCAGCCAGCGCTTTTTTCACACTTAAATAATTAAATTATACTAAATACTCTATCTCTATCTTATTGTAGAAAGGACCGTTATAAGCATCACGTAACAGAAATGCATGTGTTTCTCTAAATTATATAATTAATATTAATTTATGTTATCAATTGATGCTTGGAAAAATGAGCCAAACAAGTTACATACAAGCTTATTAGCTCCTTAATGTCATTGGCTAGTTGCCTTTGGTTGATGCATGTGATCATCTCAATCATATAGAAGAGAATGAAAATTACACTTAGCTAGCTAGCTAGTCAATGGTCTAGCTCACTACACTACTAATTAATCCTAGATGGGAGAATAAAAAACAAGTATTACTTTAAGGTTCTTGATATCTAAGTGTCTTATGGACACTAGATAAAGTTACTAGAAGTAGAAAAACAATCATAAGAACACATTGTCTCGTCTCTCGGGAATATAAAAAATTACATATTCCAATACATTTTTACTATATTTAGGCTCTTAAATAGTGTCCTTAAGGCACTAAATATCATTTGCCTTACTTTAATTTGAGCCCCCGTAAAATTACTAATTTACGATTTAATGGTTCAATTGTAATTAAATCTTAATTAAATTGGTATATATGGTTAGAGTGGAATAATATTAAGTGTCAAATGTATTATTCAATCAATAAATTTTGGGTAAATTACACTTGTCTCCGATGAATATTTGGAGTATTACACTGTCTTCCTGCATGTTTCCAAACATAACACAGACATTTCTTACATGTTTTCAAAACTATGTAAGCCTCCCTTGTATGATAACGACGTTAACCTTTGTAAGTCTTATTTATTAATTGATGATTTTATCCTTTATTAAAAAAGAGAACAACTTCCCACCTCATCTCAACTCTTCTCAGCTTGGTGAAACCCTTGCAACCTTGCGCCTCTTCTTCAACCTGTGACCTCTTCAACCTTGCCTTTGTTCTTCAAGCAACGATCTCACTACCGCTTTTGAAGCTCGTGACCTCGCGACCCTTCTTCAACCCTACAACCTTCAAAACACTTCCTCAACCTTGCGACCTTTCCAAACCCTTCTTCGATTTTCTTCATCTTCAGCACTTAAGATTTCTAATTTGGGACCATCTTGACAAGAGACATTTTCTAAGTGATCTTTTGACATTTTAGGTATGCTTTACTAATTAAACATTTTTTTTTATTTTTAAGCCTCAATTGCTTATTTTTTAAGTGAAAGTCTGAATACTTGTTTGATTAGTGTAACTTTCTTACTTAAGGATAAAATTGTCTTTTCATAACTATAAAGCATTATGCAAATCACATGTTTGCTAAAAATTTAACTGTCGGTTAACGTAAAAGGGTGTCAGTGCAACGTAAACAAACTTCAGAGGAGGTCTATGTTATGTTTGGAAATATACAGAGAAACAATATAATACTCTAAAAGTTTAGGAGAAGTCAATGTAATTTACACATAAATTTTTTAAATGATATAAAATTTTATGAGATTATTACTTTATATATATTTTCTTTTAAACAGTCAAAATAAAACTTAATGTTTTATAAAAAATTCTAATTGGTGTCATTTTATTAAGTGATTTAATCCTGCCATGGATAATATTCTTCATATATAAATATCTTCTATAAGGATTCAGAATTCAGTTAGTAATTATTAATACTATACACCGAAAGTAAAACTAAACTCTTTCTAGCTAATTTATGATTATTCTTTGTCTGTGTTTCGTAGCTAGTGCAATTGGTAATTTAGTTAATATTTTTTCAGCCATTGTAGTTGTATAAATTACAAGAAAAATAAAATACTGTTAAATATCTTACCAAGGAACAAATAAACCACTTTATTGAGCAGCATACCATGTGCATATGGACATAGATACATGTTCTTTCTTTTCAGTTATCATCATATTTTGGTTTTTTCTATATTCCCTTTTCAGGGGCATACGCAATTAAGCATGTGAATCTTCGAATATATTACTATATGTTTTCACTAACTTTAATTTTGAATATTCCTAATTTGACTCTTGTTTTAGATTATGTCACTTTTATACAATACACCTCATATAATATTTTTTGCAAATATTAATCAATACGATGTTGCTAAAGATTAATAATTATGTTATAATGCCGGTCCAATAATAATAATAATAATAAATTGCATATCCTGTGGATGCACTAATAAAATCTTTTTCCCTTTCATAAAATATATAGTTTGCATTATATATAATTTATGAGCCACAAAGTGAAACTATTTTGCTGTATATATCGTATGATATTTATCCACATCGGATAGCGATTGACCCCATTGATTTAGTAGATGAGTATCTATATATAAAGTCTTGAAGAATAATCAGCTATCATTATACTATATGATTAAGACCGTTTTGGCTAGAACGAAAAAGGATTTTGCTCAACTTTTTTTAAGAATTTATATCTTAATTAATTCGAGCACAAGTGATTAAAAAGGATAAATAATACTTTATGTTAAATTGTTTAATGAGGTATTTAACTTAATTAAGGAACCACCAATCAGCGAGCTGGTAACTTATTAATTAGCTTGTTGAATAAATTAAATAATAAATAAATTAAAGTCGATAATATTGCTCAATATATAGGACACTTGATAGCTTAGCTAGCTTGGTGCCTTGGGGCCTGCAAATGGTTGCATTGTGCGTATATTATTTTAAGTATATATAATTATAATTATATACATGTTAAATAGTGTCTGTTTGGATAAACGTGAATTCACGTTAACATGGATCCACTTCAACGTTATTTTTTATTGCGTTCATTGGATCCGCCTTGGCTTATGTGCCAAATTTATCTCAATTATTAATTTATCTATCTTGGACGTGATTTAACGTGATCTAACGTCAATCCAAACACACACTCAGTGGTCCAAACTTTGAATAATTTTCCTTTAATTTTATGCTCACGATACATACATACATGTCATTCGTAAAGGTTAATTGCATAAAAAAGTACTATTGAAGCAAGAATGCGCAGAACTACTACTACTAATTAATTTGCTCTTTTCAATCTCAAAAGATTCAGAGATGAAGTCTAAAACACTTTATGTTCATAAAAATTAAAAAAAAAAAAAACATGGATTTGGAAGCGCGAATCGATTAGTAACACGTGACAATGAAGAAACTGTCAGATTAATTACAAACACAAGTTATCGTTGGACCAAGCCTTGCCGGTTATTTTATTTTTTACAGTTATTCAAATAAAATTGACTGTAAATTTAGGAGGTTTCTTATTTTTCTTTTAATTTGAGAGTTGCTATTTATCACCAAACCAAGCAAGCACAAAATTTAGTTGATTGGTTAAACTTAAAAGTGGAACTAGCAATCATCGTTAGATTATAAATAATGCTAACTAATTAAATAATAAAATATTACTCAATTTATCAAAAAAAAAAATAGTGTTAAATATCGTTATTATCCTTTAAGATTGACGGAGATGGAACTCCAGCCCTTAAATAGCAATTTTGTCAATAGGAGTTTTGAACAGAGAAATAAAGATGCAAAATGGAAACTCTTACAATCGAAACCACACAAGAGCACATGGTGATAATTAGAGCCAGGTACCCTAAATGGGTTGGACAGATTTGAGTTTCAAAAATATAGAATTATTTAATTTGTGGGTTTAAGTGAACATATCCATTAACCGACGGGTTAAACGGATATTCACTTATTTATTTATTTTGTTTTTTTAATGAAACAAGTCACTTAATTAAACTTAGGCCTAAGACTCTTGAAAAAAAAAATTCAAACAAAAGTGACCCAATAAACATTTTTTTTTTATAAAAAAAGAAGCCAAGAAAACCCTGATTCCCTAAACCTAAACGTTTTATGTAAGTTTTTAAACTTTTTTATAGACTTTTTTTAAAGTAAAGTAAAAAAAAATTATGCATTTTTTTTTAAAAAAAAAGTCATAGTGTAAAACAAAAAAAATTGATAAAAAAATTGATAAATTTTTTTTAAAAATAATGGTTTATGTGGATGCCCACCAACATCGCAGGCAGACTTAGACTTCTTTTTTGTTAATCCTTTTATAACGCGGGCTTACATGGATTACTCGTTAAATTCGCAAATAATTGTGGGGCGGGCGGCCCGTATACCAAACCCTAGTGACGATTAATAAAGATCACCAAGTATGTTCTCATCATAACATAATCTTGGTTGGCTCATACATTTCATTTTGATGTACCAATCACTGACACTACATTTGTAAAGTCATTTACATTATAGCTGGTGTTTGGTAGTTGAACATAACAAAACAAAATGAAAAATGATGTGATGTATTGGGATGGACAGATGATAACGTATATCGTGTTTAATGACGATATAACAGAACGAATATGATCATATATCTTATTTTGTATTTAATATATGCTGGTTAAAATACTATGTATAATATATATATTGCCCTAATTTATTTGGTAAAATATAAAAAATAAAATAGAATAGTTTTTTAATATTTTTATTTTTGTGATTATAATCATATAATAATTTTAAAATTTATTAATTTTCATGTTAATATTTTATGAAAATATTTTTGTTTTATTAAATAAAAAATACTTACAAGAAATATAATTATTGAATATAATTTAAAAAATAATAATTATTAAATATAGCTTATGTTGAATACATTTTTATTAGATAAATTTTCAAGAAAAATATATTTTTTGAAATATTTGTTTGGTCGAATAAAAAAATATTAAATTTAATAAATTTATACATATATTATTTTTTCAATAAAAAAAATTAATTGAGATTAATAATAAAAATAATTCTATTATGTGTTTTGTAATTTTTTATTCGATTCTACCATTTTATGTGAAATTAAAGTGTTCCATTTTTATTTAATCTAATGTTATGTTGAGTGTCACTTTACCAATGTGTCAAATACATAATAGTATTCAAGTGTCATGTTCAGTCCTATACAAATATGTTTGTGGAGCGGTACCTTACTTACATTGTGTACAGAAGAATTTTGCACAATAGAAAAGAGTTTTGTGTTTTAATTTGTCCTTCTTTGTGTAATGATCATAGATATAATAACAGTAGAGTGAGAAATTCCTCCAAATTAGTGTATTTGATAATAAGGAACGATCTCCTTTAGAGTGAAATTATATCAAGATTAGAAGGGAAAATAATACAGAAATAAAAAAATTGTAGACAAACAAGATAAAGATGAAATAGAGACATAAGAGAAAGACAAAAAAGTTACATAATACAACACTACCCCACAACCACTTTCTCACCGTATATTTATTATTACTAACTGTCCGTAATTTAGTAATCGCCCCTAAACCAATTTAGTAACCTCCCCTAAAACGCAAGAAAACCTTAAACACACACTTACTATGCTTAAATGTATTATTCTACTCAGTATCTTCTGTCATAACGCTTTGTCAAATTTAATCTTCCTTTATAACTTATGCTTGCTTCTTGTGTCTATTATGGCTCCGCTAGTGAATAAGCTAGTTAAGGTCAGTTACTTGTTTTTAAATGAAAGGGGCACAGTAAAAGTAATCCTGAAACAGATGATATATCTAAAAAGGTTCTTCACGCACATTTAGCATTTAGCATCTCGAGCTAATTAGATTAGGGTATACTACAATTGATGAAACTCATGATCAAAGGACCTTCTTTACGCTTCGTGCCTTCCTATGCTTCCCCTTTTTCAACATTTTTCCATTGCAAATTAAAAGCCTAACAATGTTATGTTCCTGTAGATTTTGATTGGATTAATTAATTAATTGCATGCAGCAGAGTATCTAGATTCTAAAGCTTGCTATAAATTAAAGTTGATGTCTAATGAATTCTGATAGGTATGTTCGCATATATTTGTGTTCATTTTCTTTTATAAGCAAATTAAAGAAATTTATTGATCCAATATATATACCAGCAGGGCTAGGGTACTCATTTTCAGATAGATTAAGATCAGAGACATAAAGCTAATATAAGTATTTTTGTCATATGGTCTGATATGTTATTTGCTCTGAATCTCTGTTACATTTATTTAATTAACCTTCTTTCTTTAATATGAGAAATTAAGATAGACATATTTTTTGTACTCTGTATACAACATTCTGATAGTGGTATAATAATATATTTACATTTTAATTTGTACACTAAACGAAGTCTGAACAAGACACAAAGGGATAATATCTTTTTTAAATGGTCCCATGCATTCTTTAATAGAATTTGTAGCTAAATCATTAAAGAGATCGTCTTGGATGGTTTCCAATAACTGGCTATCTAATAGAGTTATTTTAGAAAAAGGATTATATTGGTGTTAAAAAAGAAAATGATTTATATTAAGATAAAGTGAATGTAAAAGTAAAGTACGAAAATGGAAGTTTAATAAATTCGGTGTTTGAAAATTGGATTGCTGCAGTACTGCTCTCACTTTCAGTCTTTAATTCGCTGCTCAGTTCATAAATAGAACAAAACAGAGGAGAGTTGCACACGGATTAGGAGTTACCAGTTGGGACTTGGGACCACTGCTTTGTTGTAGTAGTAATTTACAACAGTAAATAATTAAATTGTGATGAAGACAGCGGTGAAATTACCCATCCCAATTTACCCCCTTTTAAATTTACTTCCTAACTTCATTGAATGGCATGTCACAAAGTTACCTTACCTAGCTTCTCCGTCACTCATCTACATGAATTGACACCATCCAGATCCAAGCCTTTCATTCTCAATCAATCTCTATTGTCCTTTTTCAGCACCTAGCTAGTTACTCCAATTTACACTTTTAACCTATTTATTTGCCATTCCAAAATATGTTAATATTCCTTTCTCAGTAACAAAAACTCAATTAAAGTGCCTCTACCATGATCAATAGTCATAATAGAGGTTTTTTATTTGAATTTTTCTTTCTTTTCTTTCCTTTTTTATTGTTTTTTTTCTAAACATTTACAATACTATAATTAATAAATTTAATTTCATTAAAATGAGAATGTTTGTTGATACGTATTAACATCTAAGGGTTAAGTCACGGTCATAAAAAGTCAAATATAAAATGGAAAATAATTTTTTTCATTGTACGGTAGAGCTCTAACATAATAGATCTGTACCTCCATAGATTTCAACACCTAAGTTAATAACTTGTTAAGGTTTATATTCCATAGAACACGTGATGTGCATTTATAATAGAATCTTTAAAATTTGAGATACGTGTTTTAGGCCTATAAAGACTAATAGGCTCTAATCCAATTAAGTCATAACATGTACTGCACTTCACATATATCCTTTTTTTTAGGGCAAGTTCACCGGGAGGATCCAGAAATGTCTAGTGGGGTGCCAAAAATTAAAGTGACAATAATAAAAAATATTAAGTACATAGAGAATTTTTAAGTAGAGAGAAGAAAAAACATATCAAATTTTGAGAGAAAAATAACTCGAAACATCAAATATAAAAACAATATTTATCGTCATGTGCATTAAATTTTTTATTTTCAAATTTATAAATTTTATAAAGTGCAAATTTAATATTTTGTTCTTCTTAAATAGAAGCAAATAATAAACTTTTAACAATATTAAATTAATAATAAAAATTATTACAAAAGTTACTAAAAGTCTAAAACACAACAATAATAATTTATTGAGGAAATAAAATATTAAGTTTTTTAAATGAAATACTAATTTATGTTATTTATATGTATATATATTTTTTAAATACCAAAATAAAAATATATTTGATAAAATAAAAAAATGAATGCTAAAAAAAGAATTTAGAAAAGAGAAAAAAAAAACAAAAAAAAATAAACACAATAAAAATTAAAGACCCTGCATAAAAAAGAAACAGGAAAAAGCAAGCTACCGCCCTGAGATTTGAAGGCGCCACCTAAGCAAAAACATACGACACCGTTGCTGCTAAGCTAGACAGTATTTTACCTGCTAAATTTACAAATGTTATATATAATATAAAGGTCCCCTCACCCCTTACCCCCTTTAAATCGGTCCCAGCAAATATACATGCACTTCTTTCTAATCTCCAAATAAACATATCTATCTTAAACTAATACCCAACATCATAATTTAAATTACCATTGTTAAGGGTCGAATCTCGAACTTCTAACTCCCAAACTTTAACCTTTTGTTTGGTTTGAGGAGAAAAAATATAAAGAAAGAAAGTAGAGAGAGGAGAAAAGTGAGAGAAAGATAAGAGAAAATGAGTTTGTTTGATTTAAGAGAAAATGAAGAGAAAGATGAGAGAAAATAGATGTGAGACTCATGAATAATGGACATTCACTCTCACAACATCAACTTTCTTTTCACTTTGGAAAAAAAAGTTTTCTGGTACGACGCATGTTTGATTTGACATTTCTCCCATATTTTCTCTCACAAATCGAAATTTGTGTTTTCTACTCACTTTCTCTCTTATCATTTTTTTTTTCTTCCATTTTCACCTCAAACAAACAGAAGATAAAAACTTAATACATGATAATGTAGATTATTGCTCACATGTCCACTTCATCTATATCCTAATAATAGAATGACTTTATAAAGTTGAATATAGACATGGCACTAATATTTAGATATTAATTCATAACATATATTCTTTTCGTTCTATAATATAAGCGTCAACTACCAAAAAGTCTTTTCCATAATATAAGTTCCTACTAGAAATATTTTAACTTTCAAAATCATTCAACCAATAGAAAATAATTGAGTTTAAGTTTTAATTCATCTAACATCTCAATAGACTAATTAATACTTTTATTTCTAATAATTTAATTAGTTTTTTTAACCTATGTAAAATGTTAGTTGGGGTTTATATTATGGGACAGATAGAATATAAAATATAAAATAAAAAATAATTATATATTAATCATTCTTTAAATGCAATTACATTTTACACACTAATTTATTTTACAAGAGCCAAATTTATAATTCACTATATTGTGTGTGTAATTGACAATCACAGACTTGGTGGAATATATAATAAGGTGTGTATATCATGATTCCATCTAATCTAATAGAAGCGGTTAGGCTTGTCCTTTGCCACAATCACAATATATCCTTAGTGGCATGGTATGCTATATTGATTGGTTTCTTGACTCAAAAAAGCGAAAAAAAGGAAATGAATTGTATAGTAACAGCAGGGAGAAGTGCACTAAATCCCACGTGGCATGGTGTATCGCCGATTCCGAAGCATGCGTTCGATGGTTATTAGTGTTAGTGATGGAAGGCTGTGAAGCGGTGGTGAGGTGACTGAGACTGTTTCGCACCGCTTTTCTTTCTTCCATGAAAAATTAACCAAATAAAATAGTAGTGTGTTTTAAATAAAGAAAAATAAGAAGCAGAAGCGGTGGAATGCCACCATGATATATGATATATACACAAAAGTGCCGCTTGTGGTTGCTGAGCTCGATACTAATTTGCGTTGGAACGGACTCAAATGTTGCCTTCTTTTCCAAATTATACGGGACAGAATTCTCCCAACTCTCCACTTTCGCCCATTACTTGTTAATAATGTTATCTCTATTCTTGTAATCAAATATTTTATTTTGTTTTACTTACCAAAAAATATTATTGTACTCCTATTCTTTTATTGTAAGTCTTTACAAAAAAGAATAATAATAAATTAAGTTATTTATTTACAATAAAAATTTCAGGTAAGAAAATACTGCTCTAGTTAAATGTAAAAAAAATCTTTAAACTCAATGAATATTTATAGAAGTATTATATGTACTCTTGTCAATGTGTCATGTCATTTATAATCCACTCTACTTGAGATTTAACTTTTTATTTTACACTAAATAAAGAAAAAAAAATTACAAATCACTTTTAGAGAATTATAAAAATCTGAACTAAGACTTAAAAAAACTAAATCCATCACAACATCGTAAACTCTAGTGTCATATAGTATATTGTGTCCTTACTTGAAAAACATCTCAACAACGTCATTGCTCTTCCTTATTATATGGCAACATTCTACCTCTAGCATTACTCCTTGAAGTCTCGAAATCTCTTTCACCAACGTGTGTGGATAAGTGTAATGACACCCAAGCTGAACAAACCAAATAGCTACATGAGAGTTTGACTCAAGAACAATCTTATAGAGTCACCTAGTAATCACAAACATAAGCCCTCCAATCATTCCCCAGATTTCAACATGTAGTATGAAGCAATCCCCAATTGAGTCAAGAAATCAACCTCAAAATAACTATTGTGGTCACGTATGACACCCCCACAAACCGTAAACTAAAATTTTCGAATAACCAATGCATCAAAATTGATCTTCAACCACCCTTTTCGCGGAATAACCCACCAAGCCAAGATATCATTAGAATCTAGAGGGTAGATCTACAGATTGAAGTTAAAAGCCTTAATAGACTCCATTGTCTTCATTCATATTTGGCGAAGTAGACCTTGTGATGCAATCTACGTACCTTTTAAATCGAACTCATTTCTTCTAAATCAAAGACAATGAATAATCACCCCAAAAATAACATTACATTCCTTCACCAAATATATACCAATACGCATAGACAAATTGTTTGCTACCCAATCATCTAGGTCCATCTCATAGAAGTGCTCCATATCAAATATATAAACAAACCTGTACCGAACATCCAAAGCAAAATGATAGTCTCACAATACATGAAGGGTTGACTCTGCCTGAATTAGACAAAGAGAACATATATCATCCTTACACATATATCCCTCATGTCTATTAACATTAGTAAGGAGAGCATCCCGTAAAACCAACCACATAAACGATCTAATTCACTAAGGACTTGTTTAATGCCAAATTGTTTTGTATTTGACAGTTAAGCAATAGGACTCTAGAAACAAAGAGTCATATCCTAAAGAGATTGAGAACCAACCATCGTTGGTGAATTTTCAAGCAACAGTATCTTCATGATCATCCCGCCTTATTAGAGCTATAGCCGTCATAATCTTCTAGATAACTTCGATAGGAGGAAGTTCCCTAAGCCGCTTAATATCCTTATTCAATCACTTGAAACAAACTTCCAAACATTCTAGGACATATCAATATTTAGAACTAACTCAATTGTTCAACCAAAAATTAACTTTCGATCAATCACCAATTCTTCAGTTCAGATTCTCCTTTAATTTTTGCCAACCAGACATAATACCCGTCTATATATTAGTGCAGATACTCGTACGTGATACCTGCAAAATTATATGAGTTCCACCCTTATATTTAGATGGTGGTACATGAGCCCAAAAAACCTCCTTATTGTTCACTATTACTCTCCAAGTTATTTATAAATTGTATACTCATAATTTATACTTAATTTATTTAATAACTTTAAAGTGACAGCTATACAAGAAAATTTCTTAAAACTAATTTATTAGATACTTTTTAAAATTGAGTAAATTAACGGTGAGAGACTAATTAATATTAAAGACTCGAGGTATTATTTTTAACATAATTAATATAATTATTTTATAAATTAAATTAAAGCATACTCTCCAAGACTAAAATCAAAATCTTGATAGCACAAAATTTAGCACAAAAATATATAAATTTCATTGTATATTTAATAAATTTATTCTTTACTTTTTTATACATAAAATTATTTTATATTTATGTTACTGTATTACACATGAACTTTAATAAGTACAGAGTCAAGTTATCTTGTAATGAGGTGACTGAGTTGACGGATTCGACTCTAAAATAAAACTTTTATAAGAGATTTAGGACCAAAATGTAATAAAAAAAATATATAGAACTAAAATAAAATGCGCATAAGCGACACATGACCAGAAAGATACATTTGACCTATTAAATTTAAGCAAATTTTTTAACAATAATGTGTTTTTAAGTATAAGCAATTCTAATTATCTCCACTCATATTTAATAAAAAAAAACTTAAATACCTTACACTCAATTCATTTCGTAATTTGTTATAATGATTTTAAAGTGAAAAAAAATTAATTTAATTAAGAATATTTAAAAAATTAATATTTTTTAAATAATTTTAAAAATTAAATAAAACTAACAAATTTTTTTAAGAAGTGTGAGATAAAAAAAATTTCTTATATTATTAACAGATGGAGTAAATATTTTTAAATCTAGACAAATAAGAGATTTTTTTTTAAAAAAAGGGGTTATGCTAAACGGTGTTCTTAGCGCACTTGTTAAAGTGCAATAAATATACCTTTGTAAATGATTAGTAAATGATTAGAGTTATTATAAATAGTCTTCATTAAGTAGTTTTCAAGTTTCAAAATATTAAAGTCTATTATTTTCAATAAAATATTATTATTTTTATAATCTTATATAGTGTTCTTAACACACTATTTATTATTTTCCTTAAAAAAATAGGGAAAAGTTTGCGATCGTTGTGGGTTGAATGAGTTGGATGCTTCTCGTAAAGGTCATTCTTTGCTGAAAGACACTAAAATCAAGGAGCTTAACAAGTGACACGTAGATTGAGAGCATTGCCCACGGTAGCTGTGCTGCAGTGCATGTGGTTCCACTAAAACCTCTGCACAGGAAGGACTACCTAATGCGAAGTGTACAAAAGTAAAAGTGCGCGCTCGCTTCCCCTTTTCTTTTCTGCACAAAACCCAAACTCAACAGTTCCCATTCCCAAACCACAAATTTTAATTTTAATTAAAATCCACACACAATTTTATTTAATATTCCACTTCTGACCTCCGTCTTTTTCCTTTTAACTTTTAACTTTCTTAGGCAGCAAATGTATGTCGTATAAAATTAAAAAATTATCAGTGGATGCATTAGGCGTTGGATTAGTTTGCCATTTGGAAGAAAGTGAAGGGCAAAAGTGCAATATGAAGTGAAATGTATTTTCTGGTGGGGCGTTTGAAGACGAGAAAAGCGGGAGTGTAGGATAAAAGGAGAAGGGCCGTTGATAGTTTGTGAGACATAGAAGAGAAGAGTGAGTAAGTGAGTGATGGAGAATGTGAAAATACTGGCTTCCCAGTGAGGCAGTGACAGACGGAGACGAATCAAGCTAAGAAAAATAGAGAGAGAGAGAGAGAAATGACGAAGGGAATGGGAGTTGGGGAACAGAAATTGGAAAAACAAATTCAGAAGCAGATGGGATGCATGGCCGGTTTCCTTCACATTTTCGATCGACACCAGATATTCGCCAGAAAACGCATCTACTCCCACAAATCACTCCCTTCCTGTGCCCCTCCGGTAACTACTTACTCCATTTCTCTCCTTTCATTCTCGTGCTTCCTCGTTTAACTGTTTTCTTACTTTTCAGGAAAAGCATTTGTCGCCGGAACCGATGTGCGCCTCTCCTCCGGAATCAGCACCGGAGACAGAAACCGAAACCGAATCGGAACAAATAGCAAAGAGGCCTGCGACTCCTCTTCCGCTTCCGGTTTTCGAATTCAAGGAAGGCACGAGATCTCCGTGGAAATTCTCCAGAGAAGCTCCGAGACTATCCTTAGATAGCAGAACCGTTCCGGATGCCAAAGGAACATTCCACCCGAGAGAAGCTGAGAAACAACGACGATCCACCAGCGTCGTTGCTAAACTCATGGGGCTTGACGATTCGGACCCGGAGCTCCGAAGATCCGCTTCCGAATCCAGGGTTTCAAGAGATCTGCCTCAACAGTATCGTTTCTTCGACGCCAACAACAATTTCCAGCTAAAGCAGGAGCACGATCCTGGCCGTTTATCATCCAATGGCAGAGGTTCAGATCCGAAAGGGAAATCAGAGCCGTTAAGGGGAACAACCAGACAGAAGAAGAGTTTCTATGATTCCGCTGATTTTTACCCTGAGCCGAAGCAGAGTGTTTCTGTGTACGGAGAAATTGAAAGGAGGTTGAAGATGAGAGGGATCGATGAGCCTTGTAAGGATCTCGATACTCTCAAGCAAATCCTCGAGGCCTTGCAGCTAAAAGGCCTGCTACATTCCATCAAATCCTCGCCTCGAACCAACCACAGGAACTTCGTCCTCGACAGAGCCATCTCCGTGAACGACTCTCCCATTGTCGTAATGAAGCCGGCAAGAACTTCCGGTTCGTTGAACCGAACCTTACGGACCGGGAATGATTCTCCACCGGCCTGGTCCAGTCCTCGGACGCCTGAACCGGATCGAAATACTAGGACTCAATCGCAGGGAAGAGGAAGAAACGCGACCTCACCTGCGCGTAGCCCCAACCGGATGAGGAAGGTAGAGACGCAGAGGAAACAGAATGACGGTCCTGATCGTAAAAGAACTACTCCGGTTCATTCGGTAAACACTAGAAGGAATAAACCGGATCTGCAAGTGACGAACCGGTCGCCGAGGATGAGAAAAACAATCACTCATCAAAAGGAGGAGAAGCCAATCGGAGTGGCAGAGGATGAATTATCCATCGTTTCCGAAAGCAGTTTCAGCACGTCTTCGCAGACTGATATAGAGGTACGTATAAAAAAAAAATTGGTTATATTCATGATCACATTTCAATAATTAAATTACCTTGTTTACATTGATAAAATCCACTAGTTAAATCAAATCTGATCGTGATATCTTGAGCATGCTTTTGCCTTTTATAGACATTTCATTTACAAAACAAATCTACTTGAAACTTTTATATAGTTTATAAATAGGTGACGATTTCGTTAGTTAGTTGATTCGATTGAATTGAATTGAATTTGTTTTGCGATGCAGAGGTACATGAAGGTGGATCTGGAGTACAGGGAAGGGAGGAATCTATTGCAGAGATGCGATAAATTGCTGAGCAGCATAGCGGAGATAACAGGAGGAGGAGGAGGGACGACGGAGCAACAACCGAGTCCAGTATCAGTGCTAGATTCGTCATTTTACAAGGACGGATCATCGTCGTGTTCGCCATCGCCGGTAATGAAACGGTGCATTGATTACAAAGGTCAGTGAACAGTTATTCTTCATTATACTGGTACGAACACAAGTCGTAATCATGGTTTGGCACTTGCTAGCATTAGGCTGTGTTTCTAGCGAGAGAAAGAGAGAGAGAGAGAGATATTAATGTTGGGTGGTGACGTCAATGATGGCTGAGTTTGGGGGGTAGGCATGTTTAGGGCTTTGAAGCAGTAACCTGTTCTTTCCTTTCCTTCACAACTGTTGCAGGACAGTTGATGCTTTGTTCTCACTCCTCTCGGGTGAAAAAAATTGTGTGTTTAGTTCTGCTTGGGTGAGATTGATTATGATTGGCATTGATTGAATTCTGAGTTAAAACTAATTAAAAAATAAGTAAATTTATATAAAAAAAAAAAGTGGTTTTAAAAGATAATATTTTTTTAGATATTTTTTATTAAACTTATTTTTGTATTGTAAAAAAAACACTATATAGTAAAGAAGTGATTTGAAAAATCAAAGTAGAGAAATGATTGAATTTTGTTAGGGATATTATTATGAATATGAAAACGGTATACTAATCTGACGTGGACCAATCATTTGATACTAGGGATAAAGGATTTGGTTGGTTCATTGACGTAGTCAAAAGTAGTGAGTGTACTTGTACGATCACGTGGGAGTGATGGCGATCGTCTGTATGCTGCCTTTCAATTTCGATACTGGTGTCTTTGTACAGATTTGGATTACCTGCACTTCTATCCAGTATAACTGTAATTTTAAATTTAGTAAAAATCAAATTAAAGAACAGTGGTACAAGAAAAAATAAAATAAAAAAGTGATTATAAGAGATAGAAAGAGAAGAGAGCTAATAAAAATTATAGGTGTTTATTTATTAAAAAATTATAAGGCATACTGTTGATACTTTTGAATAATCTCACATTAGGAATTTAATGAAACATTTAGGAAAATATTTAAGAAATTGAACATGTCCTGAATCTTCCCTTGTTTATTCTAATATTCTAAATATTCTAATATTATGATTATGATTGCAACTTTGGTTATTTCGTTAAAAAGAAAAAGTTATTCTTATTATAACTGCGGTCCAATGGTAATATTCAGATCTGTTAATGGACAGCCTCCTGAATCTTGCCGTTTTCGTGCTTTATATAATCAATTCACCCATGACCAGAATTTGTGACAGGTTTTCTTTGGTACTATAAGAAAAAGAAAGCATTTTATTTTTCTCGTTGGATATTGGATATTTTTTTAATTAAAAAATATCTTGTTCCAATTCCATAGAAATTAAATTAGATATAGAGTAGTACATATCAATTAACAAGTAGTAGTATATGACATATAATGAACCGTATTAATACCATAATTTTTTTCCTTTTCCTTTATTAATACGCCACTAAATAAAATTTTTTTGCTTTCTATCCTCTCTACCTTTCCTTATCTTAATCATCTGGGACCAAATCTAAGAACAGTAGAACACAAAACAGACAGAGGCACATAGTCTTCACTAACAAGTAAAATGAAACTAATTAAATACAAACTGCCCCGTCCCATTGTTGAGACCGAGATTAAATTAAAATAAGATTGCGGGTGACTAGTGTAATTGACCGTTGTTGGTTACAGAAATGAATTAATTAAGAGTGTCGGTACCTGTTTTTCTTTATTATCATCATCATTATTATCATTATTATTACTATTATTACTTTTGTTTTTCTTAATTAATGAATTGAGATTTGGCAAATTTGCAGATCAAGAATCAGAAGACGATGTTTGCAGTGAAGCTAAGTCCGAAGACAGCGATTTCGCATATGTATCGGAAATATTGCGCGCTTCTAGCTACTTGCCGGAAGACAGCGACGTTTTCTTGTTACTGGAGAAGCAGCAATACCTAAAGGGGAACGACACTTCCGAAGCCTCCACCCTCCAAAGACGGCTAATCTTCGACACCATTCACGAGATTCTCAACCGTAACCGTCGCCTGCCGCCATGGAAGGTGGAAAACACGCCGCTGTTGCGTCGGATCTGGTCGGAATTCCGCCGGATCCGTGAGAGGGAGGAATCGGAGGACCTGTTTGAGGTTATATGCAGTGTGTTGAAGAAGGACATGGCGGAGGACGCAAATATGAATGAATGGGGAGAATGCCCTGTGGAGATGGGTGACGTAGTGTTGGACATCGAACGGTTCGTATTCAAGGATCTCATCGTTGAAACTATTCGAGATCTCGCCTCGTTCAAAGGACACCGTAACAGAGTCTCAATGCTTCGTAGGAGGTTGGAATTTTGAAATTAGGAATACAGAGGTGGGAGAGATGAAAAAAAAAAAGAACTCAAAAAAAAAAAAAGAAAGAAGAAAGAAAGCAAAGTGAACAAATAACAAATGAAACAAAAAGGGGTCACTTTGTTCAAAATTTTCGCCCGCTTGAGACCTGTAGCTTGCTTTTCCCTAATCTACTCACTGCTACTTTCTAATGATTTTATGTTTGTTTTTTTAAAAATAGCGGAATCAGGAGTTTCAAACCTGAAATTCATGCAAGTTTAACAAGGATGACTTTCATGGGTTTAGGAATATTAAAATGTTTGATGATTATTAGTATTTGTGTGAAGTGGTTAGAATGGAAGTGTCAAAGTTGCAATCCGCAAAGATCTCAACGCAAGGGGGGAAATTTTTTTAATCATTTTTGTTACCAACTCGTGAGCTATCACGAAATAAAAGACGTGCATAAAGCGTTACCTTTTAGCAAAATTTATGCTAGAATTGGAGGGCTAGTTAGTTGACTAAGCAATTGGTCTTTTGTAGGGTAACTAATGTTACTCATGATTCACGATTTTGCTCTTAATATGTGACAAATTAGAGGTCCTACATGACCCCAATAATGGAGTACCAATGCAAATCAATACGCACGGTTAATTAGGGGTGCAGCCCTTTTGGACTTTTTGAGTCCCCACTTTAAGAAACAAAATAATTGATTTCTTGTGCGCCATGAGAGATTGTAAATTACTTGCATGTTGACGTGATTATATATGTAAATTGCTTAAAGGTCCTTTACTTTAAAAATCATTGTTTGATTATGACATCAATCAAATTATAGCTCTTATTAATAAGTAAGGTGATCAGTATAAGTAAAAAAATATCTACTTTGACAAGGGGTTTACACATTATTGGGTTTGAGTTTTGAGTACTTAAATTCTTTTAGGTAATTGACATAGCGGCATGGACACGATTAAATATCAATAAAGAATCGTGGTTTGAGTCTTAGAAAGAACACAGGTTGAGAAAGCAACTATGTGTATGTGATGTGATCCTTGGAGTCTCAGGGAAGAAGATTTACTGAGAGGACATCTTGAAGCTCCAATGCAAAAATAGCTAAGGAAGCATTAAAGGACTTAGTGGAAAGTTTATTGAATTCTAAGTTCTATCTGGAAAGAAAAGAACAAAAGTTATTTCATTTGTTTTTTCTTTTTCTTTTTCTTTTTTTTTTCAATAGTTTATTTGGTTCAAACTTGTATTGAGACCTATTAGTGTAATTGTTTGTGTTTTGTAAGACCTGAATCAGCGTGTGTTTTAGTTTGTTTTTGGACTTAAAACCTGAATCAGTGTTGATTAGTGTTTTTTTTTTCCTGGAAGGCCGAATTGGGCTTCTTTAGTGAGAGCCTTTGCTTCTGCTCGTCATTAGTACCTTAGGAGGGAATTGCCTATGTAATGTCATTTGTAAGAATCACTTCAATTTAGATTTCAATAAAATATTTGAATTGTGTTAGTGTTCTTTCTCGTGTGGGATTTTAAGCTTTATTTTTATATGAATGATTTTTATTTTTTTTATTGTAGTGGTTCATCAATAAGCTTATCACTAATATCTCATTAGTGTAGCGCTTTCTTATCAATTTCCTTCCTAGTTCATTTTATATTTTTGATTCCTCTTTTTTCTTACTTGGTTGAGTTCATAATGTTAGAATCTAACAAAGATAAATTCTAAATAGAGCAAAAACATGGTCATTTAGAGCTGTTTGGTATGCTATTTACAGGTTTTAGAAGCTTGCTCTCCTCACTTGGTATGAGAGCAAACTTAATTTTTTTAGGAAAATTGCCAACAATAATAGCTTAGTTTTTTCTTTCAAATAAGAGAGCATTGCCTTCATACTTAGCCAAACTTTGGGTGTAGAAACTTTTACACTTCTTCAAAATTTATTTTCTTCCATGCTTCCTTGATCATTTCTTGTTTTTCTTATTTTTTTTCTCTGGTACTCCATTCATCAAAGTTACGAGTGGATTCATAATCAAAATTCACGAGGTCTAAAATACAACATACAAACTCTAATGACTTTATTATATATACATATATATGAGCATGATGCAAAAGATGTAACTTTCTATATTAATATACAAACTCTAATTAGTTATTGACTTGACATTGGAGTCTCCATCTAAAACATGGACAACAGCATAGGAGAAGCTCTTCCATCTATTCTCCATCACAATTTAACCCTCTCATGTTGGTTCACAAGAATCTCTCACCAGTTTTCTCAATTGGTACAAAAAATTTGATACTTATATATAACTTTGCTCTTAATTAAAAAAATGCTAATTTATTAATAAAAAAATTAAGAAAATTATATTTACCTTTTTGAACTTACCCAATTATACTAACTTTTGTATATTACATAGACCTTTTTGATCAACAAAGTTTTGGTTATATATATATATAATGAATTTTTTTAATTTATATAATATTACACAGGTTAACAAATTAAAAGTAGAAAAATTTTCTTTAAAAAAATAAAAATTTAATGGAATTGTGATTAATATACAATTAATTATGTATTTTCTTTTTTTTTTTAGTTTCTTAACCTATGCAATATTATACATATTAAAAAAATCCATCTATAATATGATAGTAAAATCTAAAGGAAGTATTAATAAGGTGATCACATTAAAAAAAGTCCTAGTAATATTTTAAATATGAATAAAACTGGTGTAATCAGAACAAAATTATTAAAAAATCAATGCAATTTTCTCAAAAATTTAGTACCTGTACAACCACCGGACGTCAGCATTTTCACCATAATGCTGTTATATCTCTGTTTTTAGCCACCACAGACCACTGTGACGTAGCAGTGATTGTTATTGTCGTCACCACCGTGATCGCCACCACTAACATCATTCTCAACGCCCCAATTATAATTTCACTGCCACCGCTATTATTGCCACAACCAGCGCGGTTCACCAACAATGAACACTTTCCTTCTGATAGTAACAACACGTAACATTTTACCAATTATAAAGAAAAAAAATAGCAAATGTTGCCGGTTGATAATGGACATCACGCTTACTAGGAGGCACAACAATTAATTTGGTTTTGTCTAATTCAAGAACGGTATATATTCAAATTTTAAAATAAATTCCTTTATTGCCAAATTTTTCATTGGAATTGGCATTGCCATGGATAAGGTTGGATCCTCTCTGCCTCAATAGAGACTCCACTCTGTAGTACTCTCTCTGTTTTCGTTATCAATTGTATTTTGAGACGACAGTTAAATATTAATTCTTTTGAGACAGAAAGATTAGTAAAATGGCCATACAACAATTTTTTTTATATATACAATTAATGTTGAATCTCTGATTACTATCTGTAAACTCTGCCTAGTTTTTGTTCCTGAATGAAATACTTTGTGTCCAATCAATGGTGGTATACAACTTAGAAGTTGGCTTTGGAGTGACATGCACTCCACTTCTCTTCCACATGGTGGTGATCAGAATTTACATACCAGCTAGCTGAACTCTTGTGATGAAAACAAAAGAAAAAAAAAACAAAAACACCGTAAATGTGAGTAATTTATGTCAAGCTATCAATATGTACTTTGTGTTTTGTTTTATAGTTTATTGTATAATTGTTTAATTAAATTGTGTTTCGGTGTTTCAAATCACACGAGCTGTAAACAAATTTTACTAAACACAACCTTAATCTATTGAAAAAGTCATTATAGAATATTTGCACCTCTTTCAACTGATTTGTTTTTTTATGAAATAAGTTGGATAAATTTAAGAGTATGCATCCATTTCTTTGTGTTTATTTTATAAAATAAACACTTATTTTAATAAAAAAAATTGTATTTTTATAAATTTTTAGTACGTCTGTTTGTATTTCTCTAAATAATAAAAACAGAAAATAATCAAATTTTTTGTTTATTTTAAGAAACAACTTTAAGTTACTTCTCAAAATAATCAACTAAAATAAAAGAGAAAAGATTAAAAAAGTGATTATTTGTATTTCAATCAAATATAAACAATTTTTTATTTTCATCATAATCCATTAAAAAAATAATCAATTTTCTACTCGCCTTCATAATTAATTATTTATAAATTTAAACAAACTAATCCTATACTTTGGACATGATAATTTCACGAATTTGTTATCTAATAAGGTAACATACATAGCAAAAAAGGGTTAATTAATTAATGGAGGAAGTACTAACTGGCCCATAGCTGCATAATTAAAACCTTAATTTATGACCGGATGATTTCATTAACTACTTGATGCAACTCCTCATCTAACCTTCTCAAAGTAGAATGAGAACAAGCAATAATAATACCAAAACAAAAAAGAGGAAAAAAAGAAAAAAAGAATGAGAACAAGGTATTGATGCAAGCCCAATAATTCAGATCAGTACCATCGTTCTCCTTTCCTTTTTCTTAGCTCAATTATAGTAGAATAGGTACAACTTTGAAACTACACATCTCTGCATTCTATCATAATGTGCTATGCCTAGACCTTCACCCTCAAAATATGCACAAAATATTATTACCAACCCATCTAGACTCTCTCTTCGTCATTTTAGATGAAAACTGTATTTATAGTCTCTTGTCTTCAATAATTTAATTAACTATTTAAAGGTAAATTCTTGATTAACCTAAAAATTAGCTATAAATTATCTGTTGATAGTTAATAATACAATTGAGTGAGAGATTATATATGTAATTCTTGTTTGATTTGCATTGAGTGAGTCTTAGTGGAGAGAGAATTCTCTCATTTTCATTTGAATATGGGCATGATCTCGACCATCGAGTGAATAGAGCAACTAATAGCACAAAATTGTTCTAAGTTAATAGGTAGTCTAGAATTTAAGTTATGCGTGCTCAATTGCATTAAATATTCAATAAGAGTTTATCCTCTTATAATGATCCTACCTTATTTGATTAAAATTGTCTCCCATAAAATATAACTATAGTCTAGACCTTAAATACAAATTATTCAATATAGGTCACAAGAAATGGATTAGAGAGGGTATGATGAGATGGGACTTAGGACTAGGAGGCATGTAGCAGCTTTTAGGTGAGTCTCCACCTTACCCTTTTGGTTTAGTGGGCCTCTTGGCCCATATCTTTACACTGAAAGTGAATATTTTGGAAAAGGGTAGGCCCAACTAATTCCAATAGTTACGGTTCTGTGTCTACTACTGTACATCCTTCCATTTCATTCCTCAACTTGATCCTATGGAGTAGCTAGGTTTCCTAATTAGAGAGAATCTTATCAGAATTCAGAAAAGAAAGAAACTAAAATTTCAATTCCAATGAGGGAATAGGGAAATGGGGTTGGTTCGTTATCCCTGGATTCCACAAACTTAGCAAGACATCGAGTGGATGAGACATGGACAAGTGAAATATGTATGTATATATATGTCAGGAAAGGTCACATGACCCTTCACAAAGGACTACTCTTTAAATTTGTCCATCCTTTGTTTTTCATTGGATGTAAATGGCTTTTGGTTACTGTTCTCTACACAGCCTTTGTCTCCTTCTTTGGTGAAATTGTCAATTTGTGCTCATTATTGAGCAAAGCTTAGGGAACTTGTTCCTTTGCCTTGTAGTTTTCACTGGTACTGAAAAAAAAACCAATAATTTTTGAAAAAATAATTTTTTTTACTAAGGATGAGAGGTGAAAAATTCTAAATAGGTATATAAAAACCAAAAACCGCCGTCTGTGGGGATCGAACCCACGACCACGTGGTTAAAAGCCACGCGCTCTACCACTGAGCTAAGACGGCAATGTGTCAATAAGTGGGAACAATAGATTTTAAAGATTTACAGGTTACAGATCAGTTATTGTTTTAGGCAAATTAGGCCCAGTTTTTGTTTTTTTTTTTAAATTAAGCCCAATTCATTCTAATAAGACTGATGGCACAGATCATATACGGAGGATGGGATTAGCACCATCTCTATTGGGAGTGACACCATCCTTTTTATATGTAAGAATTATAAATTTATATACTAAAAAGGATGGTGCTACTCCCAATAGGGATGGTGCTAATCCCATCCACCATCATATATTCTCACAATATGTGCAATGATTAATAAAGATGTAATTGATGGCGAATCAACCCCACCTAAGTCTACTTTACCTGCAATTTGACATCTCTATGGACTTATATGGCATTTGTGACAATTTATGTATCACTTACGGAGAGTGATCATATGACACCGATATAATTTATTCTCACTCATATATTGGTTAATAATTATTTGTGGAAGATTTTTTTCACGAAATCTACCGTTGAATTAAAACTACATATCATATAGATCATGTATACAAAATTTCACATCATTTTGAAATCATTTGGTACTCAATCAAAATGTTAGTTATTTTCGTATATTTTAAAACTATATTTTAATGTTAACTAAATACTAAATGATTTCGAAATAATGTGAAATTTTATATATATGATGATAAATAGTGTCAATCCAACAGTGAGTTTCGTCAAAAAAAATCTTTCACAAATAGTTATTAATTGGGGTAAGAATTGGTATAAGTTACACCGATATCATTTTATCCTTCTTCATAACTTATAGAAATAACTTATAGACTCTTATAAATTATTTTTAACTTATTTTTATAAATTTTTTGGAGTAATTTATCATAATAAGTAATTGACCAGTGATTTTTTTTATTACTTTGATATGTGAATGAAAAAGTAATTGACTAGTTTATTACAGAATTAGACTTCCAATAGAAGGAGATTAATAGGAAACAAGAATTTGAATTGTGTTTTTAGTAGTCATTTAATTTGTCACAAACAAATGCTGCTATAAGGTATTCCGGCAATAAAAATTGTTTGCTGACAACAACAAAGGTTAGCAACTAGGTAAAGTAGAAGAATTAGGTAGTAATTTTAGTGGCTATATAAATTATCATTAACTATTAATAATAGTAATAAATATTTGTTTTAAGTAATTCAAAAGAAATTAACTAGAAACTAAAACAAATTGTTTTATCATATATGAAACCAAAGAAATTTTCGAATGAATAAAATCAAAATTAACTAATTTTGGAGAGACTAAAATATATTTAAGCAACATATTTGTTGCCATGACAATATGTTGGGCTTATTATAAGATAGTCTTCTTCTTTTTTTGGTCAAAATTAAAAGACAGTCTTATTGGTAGGAAATTTCAATTTCCAAATGGTGATTCCTTCGACCAAAAAATCAGTGGTAATTGCTTTTTTTGTTGGCCAAAAATATGCCAATTACTTTTTGGCCGAAAAAAAGTGATTGCTATTTCCAGTCTTTTTCTGCATTCAACACTCAATTTTTTTTGGTCAATTTTTAGAAATTCATTTTCAGAAGTTATTCAACAAAAATTAACACTTTCAGAAATTAGAATTAAAATAGTATGGTAATTTTGTAATGTAAAATAAACAGACCCATATATGCCATATATCACAGATGTTAAGAAATTATTGAAACTTCAAATTGATCCATTTTTAAAGTATTAGATTCAAAGCTGTTTTTTTAGTGAGGTCTTGGAAGTGTTTTTTGGCTCTCTTAAGAAAACTTCTTAAAAAGACTTTAAAAAAACTTATTAAAAAATAGTATTTCTTAAGAAATAATATTTCTAAAACTTTGGTCTTTAACCGAATTAACGATGTCCTATTATCCATTAATATGTCATGTGATCCGACCTCACAGGATAGGGAAAAAGAAAAAAAAAATTGGAAACTCAAATGGAAATTGGTATCATCATATAAATAAACCTTTGTCCTGTTGGCTACTGTTGCTTTAATATTATTTGATAGCATAAAAGAGAAAACTTTAAAACTATAAATATGATGAAAATGCAATAGGAAATGATTGGTCTGAAGTGCGTTGGAGCACTTAGTTGTTTTCATAATAATGAAAGAAATTAAATTAAACTTTGGAAGCTTATGAAATGTGGGAGACACTCTTGTTCCTTCCTTGCTTACTTGAAACCCTACAACAAATAATCTTTTTTCTTTAGTCAAAACCACTTCTCTCCATAATAGGAATACTGTTATTAATTTGGTTTTGTAATCACAAATCAAGCACAAAAATGATGTCATTCTCAATTCAATCCTCATTTCAAACCAAACAAATTTCTTAGGATCACTAATCTCATGTTTGAATTATTAAATCTTTAGTGTCATTAGGAAATCAAAAGTAAATGAATTGAACTAGTATGTTTATATTGACGTTGTCAACCAACGCAACAGGAAAGTAAACAAATTTTACTTTCACATTTGATGCATAGAAATAAGCATTCAACAGCTATCCAAACATGCTGTTAGTGTGTTTGGTTTTATATTTAGAAGTGATAATATCATTTTGACTTTTGACATAAGTCGTATTTTTATATAATTCATATTATCTCACCTGAATTTTGACGGCCATCGTATATTTGCAATTTACTTTAAATATTTGTGGAGAAAATATGTACTATAAAGGTAAGACACTAAAAAATTATTTTTAATAAACATAAATCTATCTCAATACAATTAATGATAATTTTCACATTTTATATTCATATTTAATTTAATTTGTTTTCGAATACACCCACCTAATTTTAGCATATTGTCAATTTTTGAGCTTTTAAGTCAAAATCCAATCTTTTCTTTTTTTTTTGGAAGAGGGGAAGAAGAATTTATTCATTTAGGTAAGTGACACTAATAATCCATATTGACTTAAACCAGTAAATTACAATAAGTAAGTAAATATCCCCAGAGAAGAAAAAATAATAATAAATTCATGTAAGTTAACTACTATTGATTTGTGGAGAATTCTCAATTCTGTTCTTTTCTATACCCTCTGCATTAACTGAGGCAGTTAGTGTCATGCTGCTTATATACCTTGCCTGCATGATATAAAAAAAAATAAAAATGTTAGTCACATTTTACTTTCTCAAATAAATTAATAATCTTTTACTTATGCAGTTTTGCCAAATTTTAAGCTTCTTAATTCATTGTATCACTTGGCAGACCAAAATGAAATCCAGTGTTGTTCTGCCAAAAGCATGTTTCTTATTAACATGTTTACTTAAAAAATCAAATTTAACACCTCAAAGATGTAAGTGTGTAAAGTGACAAAATAAATATGCATCTATCCATAATTTGAATAATAGTACCTCCGTGACTTTGACCCACTTTAAATTAAAAGTGAAAGCATGCTTGTTTTGTATATATTTTTATTTTCATTTGCTGTTTTATGTTTTTTCAAGAATTTGTATAAAAAAAAATTGAAAATGACTTAAAAATGGAAAACAGACTAAAAACACGAATAAAATATATACTTTTTCATTTTACAAACACACTAACGAGGAATGAAATTCGAAAGATCAAATTAGCAAGTGAATAAATGTGGGCAATCTTGCAATGAATTTCATTACATTGTTTATAGCATGGTTGCTTCAGTGCTGGATCATCAGTTGATGCTGGAGGTTCCTGCCCAAATATCATCTCACAACTCATGTCATCAAAATCTGCAAAATGTAAATTAAAAGATAAATAAAACAATTAGATTGGTTAATTGCAATATTGGAGATGTTAGACTTAGTGGGATTAATTTAATCATTTAATCATAGGAATTTCCCTTTTTTTCACTGTTGTCCATTACTAGGTCCTGTACATTTTAGCAACTAATTGAAATGGCATGTATAATGTTGACAAAGTCATCATGACACAATTCAATGCTTTTGGTTAATGAGAATCAAGAATTCAACATGTTATTCATGAAAATTAACACTATCTATGAAGTTTACCTCAAAGATATTATTTAGGTGTATGTAACTTCTTTATGTAAAGCATGCAATGCATTTTTCATTTATTTGTACTCTGGTTTCTTAAAACCTCATCTGAGTTTCGAATTAAGGGTGTATTTGCAATTTTGCATACACGGGTCTTTCATTGTAGTCAAGTTTTATATGCCCCACTAGTTTTTGAGCGCACCACACACAAAATAAAAGTTAATTTTTGAGCGTGCAAAAACTGAAAATTAAGTTTTATTTTTACTTACTTTTTCAACTACTGAAAGTTAACTTCTGAGTGAGCGTGTAGTACACAGAGTAATTTTTGCAGTGCACAAAATAGCAAACCCCAATGAAATGATAAGGTTGACCCCCACAACCTAGTGGAGGCTACTAGAGTCCATGATACTCTTTCAAGTATGGAAATTTTAAAATTATTTCTTTTGTTCATATTTTTTTGTGGGCTTACTAAAAAAAGATGATTTTAGATTAATTTATCAGCAGCGTCCACCTTTTTCTCATTTAATTTTAATTGTAGAAGAAAAAGATGACATTTTGCAACATCAGAAACATACAAATTAAAAACCTTTTGTTTTTATTTTATTTTCTTTTCTTTTTTTTGTCTCCCTGCTTAATGCCAAGTAAGCTCATGTTATAAAATTAAATAAATCATCTCAAATTAGGTTTCCATAGAAATATCATGTTAAAGTTCTTGAAACTTGAAATAAATTTGGTAGAATTGTGCTTGAATATGCAAATATGTTCATGCAGGTGATTGCAGAGGATACTTACTAGGAACCATGTTGACTGGCATCCCTAAAGAGTCCTTTATAAACAATTGAGATGGCATTTTGCAGAGATTAGTACACATTCCTACACAATTTGTCTCCTCTAAAAACCTGCACATATTGTTAATTTCAACAAATTAAAAGAAAAGCGGTCTTAAATTAATGTTGCGATCACAATGCATTAGAATCAAATGTGGCCAAATAAATATGGTCACGCACTACTATTAAGATTACAATCGCGGACTACAATTGCTGTCTGATGTGGTTTTAGTGGCCATTGAAATCAAGATATTATAGCGTGATGTCGTATGTCATATCACAATTTAAAATTATTTAGGTGAAATGATAAAAATGATAGATATAATAATAATCATGACTTTGGTATTGACATTAAACTTGTGGTGATCATGATTATAATCATGATGGAAATAGAGAATGGGATGTGGCCAGAATGGGCCTTAGGTGGGTGAATTGGGGGCCATTTTCTGTTAAAAATGTGTAGCATATAAAATTATAAATAAAAATAAGCAAATAGAAAAAAGAAAAGTAAACTAAACTAACCTGCATTTTCTGATGTAAACTACATTTTTTTCTCTTCTCCCGTTGACTTCTGATTCTCTAACCTTTATCCATGGTGAAATTAATAAAGTTAAATCACTTTTAAATAAAGAATTCCACCTTACATTAGTCAAATTAAAGTGTGTATAAAATATTCTTATACACATTCTCTAACCTTCATTTGATAGTTAAATTAAAGTGCAAAGCTTTATGTACTTCTATTAAATTTTTAAATAAGGTTTCACAGTTCAAAAATTATATATGGATCTGTATAGTTTAAAAATTATTTTCAATTGAGTCCCTGAATTGGCTTATCATCACCTTGTATTATAAAGGGATTTTGGAATTTTAGATAATAAGTATATTTTAACATTTCTTTTTCATAAAAAGGTTAGACATGCTGCTGGCTTGTGTTATCAAAATGGATTTAACATGATGATTTTGACTAGTGTTTAGTTTTACTTTCAGATAGGTTAAACGTAAATTTAATGATATAAAATTTATTTTTAATTACGTTGAACTAAATCGATCTATATATACCTCATAGTAACGTAAAATTAAACACACGCTAAATCAACAACTCAATTCAACATGACTGCTAAATGTAAGTTCAATAATCACTTTTCTGTTATAGACGGTCAGAAATCACTTCATATGCATTTAATATATGTGTTTCTCTTTGTGTTCCATATTTTCTGACCTTGTTAATTAAATAAACATAATCATTTTCAATAACAATTTGTTTCTGTCGACAAGAGACATATATTAGTGGATTCCATTTAGTCACTAATATTGGTCAGTTATCACTTATCATCAACAAGCACATCATAAATTTGAGTCTTATCACTGGTGGAAGACATAGTTAAACCCAGTTTTTTTTTCAAAAGACTTTGTTGAAAAAATTTCATAATTTCAAAAATTAGAGTATTGAAATCGGTAATTCTCCTTTTAAAAAAGAGATTTTTTAAAAAAAAATTAAGTTAAAAACCTCCTTATAAAATATTCTTATACACATTTCTAACGGTGCAAACCTAATACACTTTTATCAAGTCAAAACCGTTTCAGTTAATTTGCTATTTTACTGGTAATGAATTCTTTTAGTTTACAACACAAAATAACAAGAGACAAAATTTGGTGTAATTATTATTTAACTATTTTTGGTGTGGTTCTCCAATTAAGTAAGAGTTTTCCCTAGTAAATAGCATTTTACCAATATTAATATTTAAGTTTTGGAAGAAAAAAATTCACCAAAAAAAACTGCACAGAATTGTTTACCTCGGAAGGCCCAATTAACCAAGCAAAGAACAAAGTAGTGAAGGTGGCAAAATATTCTCTAGCAAATTTAGATTGTGGTAGCAGTGTCTTTATCTGCCATTTGTCATAAATAAACAACAAATTAATATTCCTTGCTGAACATTACAATGGTCAAACATTAATTAAATAGTCAAATAAAAAATTACACATAAAAACAGTTGAACAAGGCATAAAAACATTTTTGGCAGATAATATGATAGATAATCTGATTTAGTTGTAAACAATACAAGAAAGCATTTCGTAACAGATAAAAGAAAAATAATAACTTGAAAAGTTCATTTCCATTCATCATAATACTAAACAATAACTTGGGAAACAGTTTAAACTTTAGTAGAATGTAAATTGAGTAATTGAACCTAAAAATTCTTCATCATTTTCTGAATTCTTAAAATGGAAGAAAGAAAACATGATATCAGACTCCAAGAATAATATCAACCAAACTCTTACTAAGTTTTATTAATGGTAAGAACAGAGAAAATACATGAAATTAAGCATAAGAAAAAGATCAAGGGAAAAACAATTCAAAGTAATGAGCAATGAACTCACTCACCAATGAAAGTATTGGCTTAGGGAAAGCTTTGTGAAGAGCTTGAATAACAACATCTCTCTGCTGAATAGGACTAAATCTCTGTTTTGCCACACTTGCTGCTTCAACCAAACTCTCATATCCACTCTTATTGTTACTATGTCCTGCAAATGATTATTAATTCAGAGTATTCCTTTTTTTTCTTCAAAATAATTACAATTTACAACAAATTTCACAAAGGGGTATATATAGATGTATATATATGAACCTGTAGCTGCTTGAACACTTTTTGAAAGATGGTTTATTGCTACGCGATCAAACCAATTATCATTGTAGACATTAGTAGCTTTCCTTGTTTCTTCTTTAATTTCATGATTTGAAGGCCTCTTGAACACAGAAACCATAAAAGGATGATGTTCAGGTTTATGTTTGATCTGCTTCTTCTTCTTCCAGTTACCTGAAATAGTTAGTGTTGAAGTATTAGGCCTAAAAATAATTGCTTCCATTTGTGATTGTTATTGTGAGATTCATGTATAAGAGAAATTAATAGTGAATAAAGAGGAATATATATATGAGTGCAGAGAGTGCATGAATAGCATATTCACACAAAGTTTGTGCTCTAGATTCTGGTTTTGGCGGTTGGCTTAGACATTAGATGCCGTCTTGTCTTGGCTTTCAACTAATATATCTAATAATACTATACTCCTATTTGCTATTTGTGACAATCTTGTACTCTGTTCCTCAAATCACAAGTTGAATTTCTTTATTATTTAAAGAAAAATGCTAAATAATACTCTCAAGAGCACTTTTTAAAGAATTAAATATAGTAAAGAGTGTTAAGAATGATAATTTTTGTTGTATTTTTTAAACACGGAGTAATATACACTTATAATAAATTTTATTATTCTAGTAACTTTAACAAATACCTTTGAAACATTGTTTAGCAAGATCATTATTTAAATGGTAAAATTAATATTTTATTCCTTGTATCAGACACTATTTTTAGTTTGCATCTAAACCCAAAAAAGAAAGTTACATTTCACTCCTTACACTCGTATCAATCCCTATGTATTAGTTTATATCATTTCAATTGGGGTTGGAAAATTGGTGAATAACCCACATCTTTAAAAAAATGTATTCATATACTTTAAACAAATAAAAATTAAGATTGAAAAAATAAATTAAACACTTTAATTCACATAATCATAAAAAATTAGAACATTAAAATCAAAAAATTAACTTTATTATAATTAATATGATAATTACTAATATTATATATATATTATATATATATATATAAACATGACTGTAGGCAGTGTGCGAGTGGAGTCAGTACTACAAGTTCAATTTTATTTGTTATACCTAACTAATTTTCGAGGGATAATTTGAAAAACAATGTTAAGTAAAACAAAATCAAAATCAAATGTAAATACTAACATAAAGGTTAAATAAAATTAGAACCAAACATTTTTTTTTCTTTTTTATGATCAAACTTTTTTTCTTTCAAAACTAACAAAAACAGTGTCAAGTATAAAAAACAAAAATAAAACAAGCTGAAAACATATAATTTGATTGGTTATTAGTCATTGTTAACGTGTGTCTTATGAGCACAAAATAGAAAAATCTGTAATAAATTGCATAAAATTATTTTTAAAGCATAGGAAACTTAAAATTGGTCGAGGTTTTTAGATCCATCCCCAATCCACACTCCGCTTGTCACAGCAAACTCAAGTCATTGCTACCCTTGAGTTAGGGAGCATCGGTATTCATAAACCCCTCAATTTTTACCGTTTTCAGAGGAGAAAAAAAAGGCTATGTGGTCAATCTAACAGGAGCAAACTGACAAACAATAGAAAAATTTTCATCAAATTTTACTACCAGCAAACATCTGTTACCCAATAGCCTATTGTTTTACACAATAACAAATGTGAATCAGACACGACACGCAGGAACTTATTGGGCATTTGGCACGAACTTGATGTTGGTGTTGCTTAGTTCACTAACAGTGACAACTAAATATAGCATTCAAATTGCATAGATAAGAATGAAACAACCCCATATCACAGGTAAACAGCTACCACTTAAAACAACTTAACCACATAATTAAGGTTAAAGAAAGAACTGTTAAGGATCCACAGCATAACAATCCTAGAAATCAGACAAACAAGTTACATTCAGTTTCCAGAATGACCATTTACACACTAAATCTTATCTAAAGAAAGCCTAAACTATCAATAAGACAGATAACAGAAAGCTCATTCTTTAGAGGCTTTGTTGATTAAGGACTTGTGAATGTGAGGGATGACACCACCACCAGCAATGGTCCCTTTGATCAGTGTGTCAAGCTCCTCATCTCCCCTAATTGCAAGCTGCAAGTGCCTGGGAGTGATCCTCTTCACCTTCAGATCTTTACTGGCATTACCAGCCAGCTCCAGAACCTCAGCAGTCAGATATTCCAGAATGGAGGCTAAGTAAACAGCAGCAGTTGCCCCAACTCTTCCATTCGCTTGCACCCTCTGCTTCAGCTGCCTGTGAATACGGCCTACCGGAAACTACAACACAATCAAACAGACAATAAAGGTATCATAGGTCTGCAACAACAAATTCCAACAGTCAAAGAACATAAATTCAAAACCATCCCAGACAGTTCCTTCCAGATCGCAGAAGCATAAAAAATCCTTCCTTTGTGTATATGCATATCAAATGTATACAGATATCAGGGCATCAGGTTTTAGATCAGAGGTTTTTATATATACCCAAATTTTGTCCTGTCATGAAGCATATATTTTAACTTGCAGAATTGGTTGAGGCAATCATAAACAGCAATTGCAGTCTAATGTGATATAAACATTTGCCTTGAGGCCCCATTAGGCATTTTGAAATGCTGAAAATCACCTCACACCACGCTACATCTCAAATTCAAATTGTGTGTTTGTTTCTGCATTAGAGGGAGATAAACATACATTTCAAAACATCTGAACAAATTTCAGGTTTTAGATCTAGGTTTGCCCTAACATCATTTGTTTCTCGCACACACAGTCAACAAACGAAGAACAACAACAACACAAACGAAATTGCATCTAACATCTGACAAATATACGGGGCATGATGCCTAGACAGATCTGTTTCAGTTCGTGACATAAAGATTTGACAGTGGTACAAATTCACAATCAAGCACATTAAAGACGAAAAAGAAGGTCGGTTACCTGGATCCCAGCACGGGAAGAACGGGAGACAGGCCTCTTCTTGTCTTTGTCCTTGTCCTTGGTGGTTTTTCCAGCCACAAGCCCCTTTCCTCCTTTTCCTGCCATTGCTGAATCACCTACAATTTTCAAAATCGAGAAAAATCAAACACAGCAAAACCTAGATCGCAAAATAAACAAGATAAAAAATAAAACTAATAGAAGATCGTATGAAATCTATTTGGAAAGGATTTGAACACCAATTGACAGAATTAGAAGAATTAGAAGAACATGAAGAAGAAGAAGAAGCAACGATTTAAAACCAGAAACTTGAAGGGAAGAATAAACGCAAAGAGGGAGAGAGAGAGATACCTTGGGAAGCGAGAGTGAAAGAAGCGGAAGAAGCAAAGAAATGAAAGAAGAGTGAATGTGGCTGTGGATGACGATAGTGTTATATGTGAAATCCCCTTTTGAATTTCAATTCCCCAAAACGATTGGCGCTCTCTTTTTTTTTTTTTGGGCAAATTGGCGCTATCTCTTGCGTGGGAAAATTTTGCATTTCAAATATTTTCATTTTACTTTCTCTAATCTCTGTCTGGGCCCAAAAGCAACTTTCGGCCCATTCTACTATCAGCATAAGACATGGGTCTAAACGGAGCCAGTGGGTGATTGCTATTTGACCACCCTAGTTACTTTCTGCACCCGCTTTTTAATTTTAGGACCGTAAAATTACCAGTATACACTTTTTTTCTATTATAATAATAATTATAATAACACTTATATTTCCCACACAATTGTAGACCAAACAGAAGAAAAAATTCCCACACCATCGACCTATATTCTAGAATTTGATTCTCTTTTTATTTTTATTTTTTATGAGTCAACCCGTTTAACTCACATTATACAATGAGTTCTGTTAGGTAGTATAAATTCTAACTTGCAATGATGTATTATTGTCTTTTGAGAGCTAGAAAATTTGACCACCTTTGATAAAACCAACACATACTTCAACAACTCTATATTTTTAATGCAAGAACTCCTGCACAACAAGCAGTATATCACAATTCAACTTGTTGAGCCAAAGGAAAAGTTTATGTGTTGTTATGAATAGTACAAAATGTAAGATTCGTTGTAATGCTCTAATTGTTGTATAATGTTTTGATTTCACGAGAAAATATTATGTTATTTTTTATTATTTTAACCTTTTAACAAATTATATTTGCTCAATGCAGTCTTTAGATTCAAAATTATATTTATTTTCTCCCCTCTTGTGTATTTAGATTCAAAAATATTTAAAGAGATCAAACAAAAATCAACCAAACCACATCATTTTTCTTCTCATAGTTGAAACTAGAGATGTCAAAAATAATAAAAAATAAAAAACTTATGCATGTGGGCATCCACTGGTAATATCCGTGAGTAGTACCCGTTACGGATAATTTGTCTTTATACAAGTGAATACTTGTAACCCACTCAAAAAAACAAAAACCTTATATTTGTGCTAATATGAGTATTTTTCTTTTAACTTTTAAAGGTAATACTTAATATTAACATAAAAAGTGTTGATAATTTTATTGAATATAAAATGCCTTAAAAAATATAATATTATTAACATGTACATATGATTTATTAAAATATGAGTAAAAATGACTAATACTCAAATTGACTGTCCCTCCAAAATTTTGATCTATTTAATCTTTTATATATGGTCACTCCAAAAATTTTGGGCTAGCTCCGCCCTTACATTCAGTTATTAACTTTCTAAATAAAAATGTAAGTTTTAAGTGATAGTTATATTGTTTAGAATTTTTTAAACTTTTTTAAATAGTTAATATAATTTAAAATAAAAATTTTATTTTCAAATATAATTTTAGTTTTTTTTAATATTTTAAGTACTTTTAAATTGAGTAAATACATGTGGATACCTACATATACGGGTAGCAAGGAACTAGTATAAAAGTCTAGAGCTGGGTATACGAACTGGCTCACACCGTCCACTACTGCGAAGTCCGCGGATAAACAGACATGTTCGCTATCGAATTTAATTATTTTTTGGTGAGGAATTTTAACTTTTTTCAATTGCCTAAAAACTAGAAAATGAAGTGAAAATAAAGTATTAAGTTTGTATTCTAGTTATTCATAATAACAAAAACATAAAAATAGAAAATATAAACACAATATACACATGCCCTTAACTTTATATTTTTATTTTGAATTTTCATTGTTTACTTTATGTATGTGTTTAATTCAAATAAGGAGAGTGGATGAACTTAAAAGTTATCTTTTTATGTTTAGTTTAAAAGAAAAAATATAATAATTTTAAAAAATATTAAAGATAAATTATAACTTTTTTTGCTATACAAATTTTTAAAAACAAAAAATATATATATAATTATTATATAGGACAATTACTTATAAAAATAAAAAATATAAATACAAATACAAAGTAAACAGGACCTAAGTATTTTTTTAGGCGTTCATGAAGACAAAAAAAAATTTCATATACTTTAATTTTTACTAAGTATGATTCCATCACCTTAATTATGTGTTTTATTAAGAAAAGAAATTAGTCTATATATCTTTTTGCGTCGTGTCATTGCAATAGCACCTCATCCTATTACTTTGCCAACTTTGCTCCTTTCTAGGATAGAATGAAAACTCTCACTTTTTGAGACTTTTTCTTTCCCTTGTACATAAGATTGTGCTTGACCCGATTTGAACTTTTTCCTTTTATATATGTTTTTATTTTTCCTTCTTTCTCTCTAACATCTATGACAGTCCTCCCTCATAATTAGTGAGAAATGCATTAATTATTTTTCTATTTATGTTGTTTTTACGGTGAAATACGGTTTCGTTTCTTAGAGAACATTAGTTTGTATGTTGTGCAGTGTAAAGAGTATGTTTGGGCATGATAATAGAAAAAAAAATAAGAATTTTGCCTATTTAATTACCTTTACAAAAATCATCTTTAGACACTAACATGTCCCCAAATTGATGCTAGAGGAAACATTTGAGTTAGTTTATGGTTCGAGTCATACTCCTCTATTTCTCCACCCGTAAAACAAAGAAAAAACATTGGTTGATACAAAAAAGATCCGATACAAAAACTCTCCTGATACTATTTTCACCATTTTCCTAAACATTCAATTTAAGATACACAATAATTTCATTTGAGGACTATTTTATGTGTTTTTTGTGTTACAAACGCAAAACCAAACACACACAGTATATTTTCACATATTTTATTCCTACTACCTTATTTTTTTCTATCAATATCTTCTTATATAACTGTAATAAAGTATTAGTTTAGTCATTTATATTACCTTCGTTTGTCATCTTCATGTCTCAATTCATAAAATAAAATCAGATTTAGTGTTTTATAAATATAATTTAAAATAATGTTTTCAAAACCATGTGAATGATCTTTTCAAGTTAAGGGCAAACATGTAATATGAATTTTTTTATGTAAATTTAATGACAGATGTAAATTTTGATGACTAATAGCTGTTTCATCACCTTAATTAAGTGTTCTAACAATAAAATAAAATAAAATAGTCAATGTTTTGTTTTTCGCCATGTCATTACAACAGCTTCTCATCTTGTCACTTAGCCCACTTTATTTATTTTAACGACGGAATAAAAACTAACACTTTTTATTGTAAGTGCGCGAGGGAAGGAAAGCAAACAATAAATTTAGGGACTTTTTCCTTTTCTCGCCATTTGACGTTTCAAGTTTCAAATATACTTTTTTTATTTATTGTTACATATATAAATGTTATTTTCTATTTCCATTATTTTCTTATGTTCATTAGCCTTACTTAGAACTTTTATTCATTAATTTATCTCATTATTCTTGAACATTTATTTTCCTTGTGCATAAAGTTTTGCTTCACAATGTTTGAGATTTTCCTTTTTTTATATAGATTTATGTTTTTTCTTTCTTTCTCTCTCTATTATCTACGATAGTCCACTCTCATAATTCATAGGAGGTGTACGATTGACTCTTTTTCTATGTTTTTATGGTGGAATATGGCTTTATTTTTTAAAGGATTGTAGTTTGTGTGTTGTGTAGTGTATAGAGTATGCTTGGGCATGAAAATAGAAAAAAAGTTAGAGAATATTAGGGCCGTTTGTTTGCAATTTCATTTTCTATTTTTATTTCACGTTTTCAGTTTGTTTCCTTGTTTTCTGGAATTTTACAAAGGAAAACCTGAAAATGCTGAAAACAGACAATTTTTGTTTTCAGCATTTTCAGTTTTTCCTTTGTAAAATTTCAGAAAATAGAAAACAAGAAATGAAAACCGGAAATAAAAATGCAAACCAAACAGCCCCTTATGTATTTATTTTTACAAAAATCAAGCTTAGACACTAACATATCCTCAAAGCCCAATTCATTTGATATTGAAAGGGGCACTTAAATTTAGAGTTTAGGGTTCGATCTATACGCATATTTTTTTCTCACCCGGTATAAAAAAGAAAAAAATTAAAAATATTAGGTCATACAAAAAAAAATTCATAATCATTTAATAAATTTTTAAACATTTTTCAAACATCCAATTTAAATAAACCATAATTTCATTTGAGGACTGTTTTGTGTGCTTTTGCTGCTGCAAACACCTAACCAAACACGTACTATCTATTATCGCATCTTATTTTTCTTACAATTTGGTGCATATTCATTTTTTTTCTATCCATGTCTTCTTATATAATTGTTTAAACTATTAGTTTAGTCATTTAAAATTGCATTTATTTGTCATTTTAGTCTCTCAGTTTACAAAAACTCATATTTAGTGTTTGACTATTACAAATATTTAAAATCTTGTTCTCAAAATACATGTGAATGTTTTTCTAAAAAAAAATTAAGAATTTAAGAACTAATGTGAATAATTTTTAAAATAATGCTTTTTTAGGAAAATTCAATGATTAATGTAAATGATTTTATAAAGTAAAAAAAAAAAGGATTTTCTATCAAAGGGAAAGAGTAAATAGTCGACATATATGTAAAAAAAATGATATATACAATTAAAAGGATTAAAGTTAAAGTTTACCAATCTAATCGATTAAAGTACTACTTGTTTTATTGAGATTTGATAAATGTAAGGGTTTTGTTTACTTTGGATTTTTATTCTTTTGTTTTATTTTTTGATTTTATTAATGTGTTTAATTCAAACGAGAGAAATGTGATGAATGAAAAACATAATACATATTTTAATGAAAAACATAGTATTTTCATGCTGAATTTGAAAAAAAAATGTATAAAATATTAAAAATAAATTTTATTTTCTCTAAACTGCTTTCAATGTTTGTTGTATAAATATTAAAACCCAAAAAAAATGAAATGAAAACAAATTATTAAGATTGTATTCTAAAATTTTCGGTAAGCGTTGATAAAAATGAAAACTTTTCCTATATCTTGGTACTTAGTACAATTCCGTCACCTTAAAATTTAAATTTCGCATGGAAAAAGATGGAGGCTTATTCATAAGTGTCAGTGATTTATATACACTTACTTCTATATGGGTGAGAAAAAAAAGGAAAATAAAAATTTAGAGGTGAAATACACAGTGTGATAAAAATAAAGAAAAAAAGAAAAATTGATGATAAAATAAGTAAAAATAAATAATTTTTTTCTTATTCTAATATTACCACATCACTTTTTTTTCTTTTTCTATCCCTTTATTCTTCGTTCTTATATTTTGCTCACGGTTAGATTAGTTTAAAAAAACTTTTCCTATATCTTAGTAATTAGTACAATTTCGTCACCTAGAAATTTAAATTTCGCATGGAAAAAGATGGAGGCTTATTCATAAGTCAGTGATTTATATACACTTACTTCTATATGGGTGAGAAAAAAAAGGAAAAGAAAAATTTAGAGGTGAAATAAACAATGTGATAAAAATAAAGAAAAAAAGAAAAATTGATGATAAAATAAGTAAAAATAAATAATTTTTTTCTTATTCTAATACTACCACATCACTTTTTTTTCTTTTTCTATCCTTTATTCTTCGTTCTTATATTTTGCTCACAGTTAGATTAGTTTAAACTTTAGTTTTTGAGTGAAGGGTCTCATTGGCTATTGACTTTTTGAAATTTGTTCACACTGGTCTTTTACAGTATATTTAGTACGTAATTTTTTTATTTGTGGTTCATTTTTGTCATTGACGTTAATTGAGTGTTTACACTATTAGTAGAATTTAACGTGGCATATAAAGTGACATGTAAGACACCAAAAATATCGTTGTTTCCATGGTTGAATTGGCATATAATCCAAAATATTGTCAATTTTTTTTGTAATGCACTTAAAAATCTTTTTTTTCTCCCTCAAATTTTATAAATTAAGGTTTGCTTTTTCGTGATGTACAACATAGTTTTTAGCGATAAAAATACTTCTTTCAGTCTTAAATATAAGTTACTTCTAACCGAATCACCGGAACTAAAGAATAGAAGTTAACTCATTAAATTTGTCTTAAAATATCAAAACTTTCCCACTATACCCCTAAATAAATGTGCTAATAAATTTTTTCATTCCATTAATAACACTTATCTCTCTTATTCCATTATCTTTGTCTCTCAATCATTAATTGAATTTTTGAAAATTGTAGAAGAAGTAGAAATAAACATTATTCATTATAAATTAGTTGGTGACATATATTTAGGATCAAAGAATTTTTCTATAATGTGACTTATATTTAGGACGAAGTAGTGTTTTTTTTAACCTAAAAAGTGATAACTATATAGTTTTGATTGTCCAACGTGTCACGTTAGACTTCTATTAACAGTTTTAACATTTAACTAACTCCGAGATCAAAATGAATCAATGATCAAAATATGAAGGACCCAAATGTATCATCATAAATATTAAGGACTTATGTGAATTTTTACTAAAAAATAAGAACTAAACAATGTAATTTTCTTTATTTTTCTCTATTTATTTATAGTCTTATTGTAAAATGAAAAGTTATAAATTGTCTTTTCCTCATAAAATATATCCGTTGATGTGAAATAAAAAGTGAAAAAATACCTCAATCGAGATTTAATCAATAATTAAAATTATTAATATAAAAAATGAGGTCTTCAAATAAAAATAATTATTTATGACTTTAGTTAAAATAATTTTGAGGAAAGTAAAATTTTAAAGAAACAAACCTTGAGTAACGTTATATCAATATATCGTCTTACTATTTTATAAAATAAAGAATAAAAAATAAATACATTTAATTTATTAAAAGCTATTCAATATATTCCTTATTTTGCAATTTTAGAGATCCGTAATCTTACCAAAAAAATATTGTAAGAATATTTTATCAGTGGATTAAAATTACTCATATTTATTTTCATTTATTTTAGTCTCCATATCCTTAACTGCTGTTGTTTCTGTTTAAAATATTCAAACTTCGTTATTCAGTTATAAGGACTAAGTCAATCTAGCATAGTATTATAGTATAACATGTTAAATAACTTCTTACAATTATTATACCCACATACTTATCTAATTATTACTATTAATAATACATTTTTGAACAAAAAATAATAGTCCTAAGTCCTAATGTGTTTTAAAATTAAATTAAATATTAGTTAATTAATTTAAAAGTGAAGTCCAGACAAGTCTTTCGAATTTCGACCGCTTCTTAACATGTTTATCCTCTCGTAACTATTCCGTGAAGGTCAGGTACTTTCTAGGCAATTACCCAAAAAAAAAAAAAAAACCTTCAAAGTCACGATATTGACATTGAACCAAACCAAGCTTGGTTGAGAGAGGGGCATTTTCGTCAATCTGCACAAACTCTAACCACCGTTCGATGGTTCAGTAACAGAGTGCCACGAAGCCAACTTCACTGTCAGCAGAGATTCAGAGGCGCCTGGGAACAGAGACTCTCGAAATGACAAAACTATCCTTTACCTCATTTCCCTCCTGGACCACATTTCGTCCCAACAAACTCTCACCGTTGCACAAGAACAGGGGTATTATCGTCACTTCGGAGTCACGCGCAACGGCACTCTCTCACACCCGAAAAGCCCAAAAGAGTGAGCATTTTCATCTACTGTTTCTGTCTCCTCCCACGCCACCATCGTGACCACTAATTAGGAGGTCATTTTCGTAATTCAGCACTCAATTTCGCCACGTAGGACTTACACGTGGCGGTTTTCTCCTTTCTTTCCTCGTTGTCGTTAAATAGCCCATGTCTTCTGATCTTATCCCTTACCCTCTTTGCTCACGCGCAAACAAACAAGCAAGCCTTTACTTTCGATTTCGCATCGTCGCCGGTGGCAGGCTCGCCGGGAAATTCTAACTACGCGCCGGAGGTTAATGAACACTCCGGTCATCGCTATTGATCTTGATTTCCTATGGAACAGCCTAACGTCGCGGTGCCGTCGCTTGCTTCGCAGCTCTAATTGTACCTGGTAGAAACCCTAAGCAAAAGCGACTTTACTTGGTAGAGTTCTGAAGTTATTCCATGCTTAATCTCACAAACGTGACTTAAAATTTCTCTTTATAAATATAAATATTCCGATTAAGCAAAAAAGAGACTCGCTCTTGTTTCAGCATCTGCAGTTTTGTTTGCCTGAACCACATTTGTTTATTATTATTTTTCCTTCTTTTATCTTTTTTATTGTGCTTAAAATTTTGGTTTCTAGTCAACCACTGCAAAGTTGTCCGTTCTTGAATTTCGAAATCGAGAAAGTGCTTTTGCTTCTGCAGAATTTCAGATTAGTGTATTTCACTACCTTTGCAATTTTGTTGTTTTCTGACTTCCAACTTAAAATTAAGCTCGAGCTTCGGAAATGAACGAGAGCGAGAATTGAGAGAGACTGTGATTGATTCTGTTCTGGAGCTTTCATCGTAGTCATGCCTTTCACAATGAAGATTCAGCCAATCGATTCTCACGTCCCATCGGAGGGGACTAGGCTTGAACCGGCCAAGCCAGTTATGAAGTCGCGGCTGAAGCGGCTCTTTGAGCGGCAGTTCCCCGGCGTTCTCAGAAATTCTGCGGCGGAGAAGATCGGCTGCGATGAGCCGCGTTTGGGAAAAGACGGATCTAACAACGGCTCCGTTGATTTCGAACCGAGTTCGGTGTGTCTTGCGAAAATGGTGCAGAGCTTTATGGAAGGTAACCGCTGCAACTGCTTCGACGATATCTCGGACGCCGAATCACACGCGCTTGGTGGTATTGGCGAGTCTGCTTATTCTTCGTCGGGTGAAGCTCACGAAATCCTCAAGGTATTTCTAGTTTGAATACGAATTTATTGTTGATTAAACAGAGAGATTTTTTTAGATTCTTTTTAATTTGCAACTGGATAATACGTTGTGTTACGATTCTGAACAGAGTTTGGTGGCATGTGCAAGTGTCTGTGAAAGGAATTTGCTAGCGGACACTACTAAGATCGTTGAGAAGAACAAAATTGCTTGCAAGCGCAAAGACGATGGTTGCAGAAAGATTGTCACCGATGGATTGTTAGCTCTCGGATACGATGCTTCCATCTGCAAATCTCGCTGGGAAAAATCCCCTTTCTGTCCTGCCGGTCTAATTTCTCTATCTTTCTGAAATTAATTGTGCAAGTGGATGTAAAATTACCCTAAATTTATGTCTATTTTATCAAATGATTAAATATCATTAATCATTAATTAACTTAAACTTAATTAATTAATCTGCAATTTTTTTATGTTGCTGCAGGGGAATATGAGTATATTGATGTGATAATAAGGAAGGAGCGCGTGATCATTGACGTTGACTTCAGATCAGAATTTGAGATTGCTCGATCGACCAAAACATACAAAGCAATACTCCAAACCGTTCCCTACATCTTCGTTGGCAAGTGCGATCGATTGCAGAACATTGTAGCCATAGTTTCAGAGGCAGCAAAACAGAGTCTGAAGAAGAAGGGCATGCATGTTCCGCCGTGGAGAAAAGTCGAATATGTCAGAGCAAAATGGCTTTCCCCTTACACAAGAACCACATCCTCAGTACTCTGCTCTTGCTCGCATGGAATCGGAGCAGAAACGGAAGAAAAACAGAAACTTTTGATTAGAATTGGTGAAGAGTCTCCTAAGGAATTGGATGAATTGGTTTCAGCTAAAGAAAGTTCACATGAAGATGATGATAAGTCAAAGATGGTGGTTCAATGGAAGCCACCGGTGTTGAAACCCAAGAGCTCCCAGTCTGGGGTTAAGGTCGTGACTGGTTTAGCAGCTGTTCTCCAAGAAAATCCATGAAAATTTTGATCTTTCCCCCCTTTTCGGCATTTTTTGTTTATTTTATACAAAATTATAGTGAGGATTTCAATTTCACAGATTATGTAAGTGTTGTAATCGCTCTATCCCCTTCTTCTTTTTATTGTAAGGGATGGGTTTACTAATTAGTAAGTAATTACTACTACTAATTACTACTAGTACTAATATGAATAAAAATATCCCCTTCTGCTTTTTATTGTAAGGGGTGGATTTACTAATTTATTGATATGAATAAAATATGCTTTGTTACTTATTAGCAATAAGATTGTGCGAGGTTGATTCCTTGTGTGTTTTCTTAATATGGATTGCTTTTGATGTTTTTCTTGAATTCAATTATCTATTGCTTCTATGTTTGGAGAAACCGTTTGATGATTGAGTGCATTGGGGGAGGTGGGATTCGGAGAAGATAGATAATTTGTAAATTACTCTTTGTTTGCAGCTCGATTCTTATTCTTTTCTTCTAGCAGAAGAAATGGACATTGCTAAACAAATTTGCAGGTTGCAGTTACAGGTGTAGTTGCATAGTTGCCTTCAAACACACTGAAAATAATATGAAGAGTGTTTTGTAATGCAATATTAAGATCATTCAACTGTATCCGCAAAAAGCCAAAAACAAACAATACTTAATGGACAAGTTAGTACTATTACTTATTTGACATTTGTTATACCTTTTTTTTTCTTCTTTTACTTTTTCTTTTCTTTATCCGAGAAGAAATTAGTGTGTTTGGTCAAGTGCCTCTTTTGGATATTGGATTGAAAACCCAAAGTGCTTTTATTAATTTTGTATTACACGACTGAAATACGAAATTTTCATTTCTTAATTCTTCTAACTATATTTTTACCTATAATAAAAATATAAATTCAATGAAAGCTAAAACAATTAGTTTTGATAAAAAATAATTTTTTAATAGACAGTGTACTTACAATAGTTTAAACTTACAAACTACTCCTTCCGTTTTCGATTATAAGCAAAAATTACCTAATTCACACTCTTTAAAAAAATTAGTTAGCCTCATTTAATTTTTTTTAATCTATCAAAAAGTCAATTTGTTTTCCTAAATTACCCTCCATTAAGTTACTGTCTCTCCTATTCAAAATCACTATAATAAATGAGAGAGTGAAATGAGAGAGTGAATTGAGTGGAGGGTATAATAGAAAAATTTTCATTAAATGCAAGTGAATATAGTAGTTTTGCTTATATTTAAAAATATAGTATTGTGAAAAAATTTGCTTATATTTAAAAACGGAGGGAGTATATATTAATGAAATATGCTAAACAATATGCGAAAGGAATTTGTTTATACTAAACAAAAGTAAAAATATTTTATTGGGATGAATAGTATTTATTGTTTCAATAGTTGAAATCATACTTAAATGTTACCAATTCCAATAAAATATTTTTATTTTGTATTCTTAACAAGTGTCTATGGCACTGTTTAGTGTTTGAATTAATTGTGAAAATAAGTTGTAAAAAATAATTAGACATAATTGATTTTTATTTGGATATATTTGCTATTAAAATAATTTTTAAAATAATTTTAAGCTGTGAAAAATAATTTTAAAACTTTTTAAAATAATATTTAATTTTTAATTAAAATCTTTGTTAAAAAAAATAATTAAAATTTTTTGTAAGTGCAAAAAATATAACTGTTCAATATAAGTTGAAAAAACAAAATCCAAACACACCCGAGCACTGTCTAGTAACCGGATAAAAACAATTCTATTTTTATTTAAAATCATTTAAGGTTGAATTAATTTAAGAAGTAAAGAATCTTAACTAAACATGCACTTAAATATGATCATACACGTTGCTTGCATAATTAATCACAATGTGCTTCATCGTGAACAAGTCCTTTTTCAATGGGTAAATGTCAAAAACTAGCACTGGAAAATGGTACTCCAGTAAATTCATTTTCTTCGCGGGAATCATAATGTAATTTTTTGTTTAATTGCACTAAAAAGGTTGTTTTGGATCTCTGGAAAATAGCATTCGCTTCCTAGAATCCTGTACTGCACACCTTTCTCTTTTTTTTCTTTTACTACTCCTATCTCGCTGTTTCTTCAGTTTTGAACAGAAATCTTTGCTGACGCGAACGTTATTTTGTCGTTTTCGCACATCGTACTCCCGAGGATCCACAGTGTCTCAGAAATGGGACTCTGCTTTGCATTCATTCATTTATTGCATTTATTACTCCATCCGTCCCAAATGGACTTTTAAGGAAAAAAATTTGTCTCAATTTAATTATTTCTTTAAAATATCAATTTAATATTAATTTTTTCTTTATAATTTTACTATTAATTAATTAAACATATTTCTACTTTATCATCAACCATTAACTTTTAGGCTTTACTTTTCCAAGTAAATTTTTTCATTTTCGACGTATTAATTATAGTAGTTAACACTCAAGATACTACTACTAATATTAATTATTGGTTGAAAAGTAGTACTCCAATAAAATTAGTTAATGGATAAAATAGAAAATTCAATCTAAAATTTACTAAAATTTAAATTAATGATTATATTCCTTAATCTATATGCAAAGACCTAAAAAACCAAACAATTTGGGACGGAGAGAGTAATTATTAAATTAAATTAGTAATAAAAGAGTCTGGCTAACTGCCTAAGGTGCTTGCGTGTCTTTGGAAAAGTGTAGAGGCGAAAGCTGTAGAATTGATTTCTGATAAAAAAAATTTAATGATTTAAGATAAAATTTTAAAATAAAAAAATATAAGTAATAAATACTTATTATATATAAAATTTAATTAATTTTTGTTTTTTCTTCTGAAATTTTTTTTTTAAGATACTTAACATGTGCAATATGTGAGTTTTAGGGTGCACAATTTTCTCAATGGTGCATTATAGACCATTTTTTAAAATGTTATCAGATATTATCTGGATTATTTACATGTGTGCAACAATCTCTATGGACCTTAAGATGAAACTTATTTAGATCCAACGGTTTAAACAAAATAGTGGTAAATGAAGATTTGTATTAACAATTGAGTGCTTGATCTCTTTAGAAAACACATTTTCATCTTATGGAAAAATCTAAAATTGAAATCAAACCTAATGTTCATAACTACACTTGTTAATGAACACAGATGAACAAGATGAACGAAAAGATTTGTACACAAAGATGAACAAAATAAACATCAACAAGATGAATCAATATTGTTAATGCTACATGCTCTCCAATACACGCTCTCAATAATGAACACCGAGATGAATCAATATTGTTAATTCTACTTAGCCATCAATAATACATGCTCTCTAGTACGCTTGTTGATGAACATAGGGATGAACAAAAAGATTTGTACACAGAGATGAACAAGATAAACATCAACTAGATAAATTAATGCTACGTGAATCAATAATTACAAGATTAAGAAAAAAGAGAAAAAGGAGAACCAAAAAATTACAATCAATCGAAAAAGCATGTAACAAAAGAATGAATTTTTATAGAATGAAAAATGACAAAATGGAAATGAAAAATTGCAACCTATATTCAGATCCAGGTCTACACTTCTCTTCACTAATTAATGGAGAACCAAAATGAGCACAAAATCATATTCAAAAGGAGAATCAAACAAAATAAAAGCAGATCCAGGAGAATGAAAAATGGCATAAAACAGAGACGAAGAACTGAACGGCCACTAGAGAACCACTAGCTCGCGTCACTGTGGCCACCACGTTCAGATCTAAAAACAAAAACGAACGCGGCGTCACTGTTACCCAACAACACCACTGTCATGGTTTTCGTTATCCATCCAGATCCAGCACATGTTGCGGAACATGTGAGAGCAGGGTGGGAGGAGCTAGGCGACTGTGTTGGGGACGAAGGGAAGAAGCAACGCTGCTAGGCCGAGGAGGACGAAGGGAGCTAGGCAGCTATGTTGGCTTCTTAAAACAAGCCCTCATTTTGGGTTATATGTAAAAATTTTCATAAAGTAAACATTCGGGGCTACAATGAGCAAAAAATGAACATTTGGGGCTATTATTAAATAAATATGAATTTTTGGGTATATGTGAAAAGGACTATATAATAAATATATAAAAATTTATATATTTCTTATCATGTGCTTTCTCACACTAGATCACATTTTTTTTAAATGGTGTATGGTGCACCATTGAAAAAATTGTGCACCCTAAAATCAAAAATTTAATTATTGGTTATGGTTAAGATGGTTTTAAATTTGATTTTGGGAAGAAAAAAACAATTTTGATAGATGCAAATTTAGTCTTATTTTTACTTTTATATTGATATTGATTTGAAAATTTAACACTGCTTTTTATTACAATTTTGTTTTTAAGAAAAATATTGTTAAAATTAATCATATTACTTTAAAATCTATTTTATACCAAATTAATTTTATAAAAGCAAGTTGATCCAAAATTAATTATAACACCATAAAATCAAACACAATTTTTTTTTTGTTTGTAATATAAAGGTATTAATTTAGAAGTAATAACTACCACTTTATAAGCCAATTATTAAACTTTTAAATATAAGTAAATTTAACTTTAACTGTCACATTTAATAAAAATATACTTAAAATATTCTCTACTTAAATTATTAACTTATTTATTATACTCTCTTCGTTCTTTATTATAAAAATTTAAAAAGATAATTACGCTTATTAGCAAGACATATATAAAACACTAATTAATATATTTATTTTCAAAAATTACCTTTCTTCTCTTCCATCATTAGATTAACTATAATTTCACTATCACTTTATAAAGTTTGCTAATTATAAAAGATGGACATGAAAATTAAAAAGGAATATAAAGTAGTAGTTAATTATTTCCATACAATTTAAAAATGGTTATTGTATTTCTTTCGAAAAAATTACTCTAATAAATTAAAATCATAACCTTTAAAATTACTCCTTCAATATTTACCAAATAAGATAAAAATTTGGTAAAATTACTCTTTTGCAAATACTCATAAATAAGATAAAGATTTACCAAATAAAAAGTAGCTTTATATGAATAAAAGCTAAATTACAGTATAAATCAGTATCTCTTTAAAATATCAGAAAAATGTCAAGATGAAAATATCTTCAGAAATTTTAACAAATATACTAAAATATAGGAGAATGATGTATATTAAGTCACAATAATAACAAAAACATAACAAACATATATGAAATTACCAAAATTTTAACAGAGAGGTTAGTTACAAATTTTCGGAAAAAACCTTGAATTGTGAAGGTTATTAAAAATTAATTAACTTTTATACTTCCAAATAATTTCATTTCAAACACTACCAAAATCATTTAAAATAAAACACGTAGAGTTCTTTTTCTACTAAGACCATAGAATTCTATCCTTCCTTACTTTATTTTATTACTCCCACCATTTCAAAAATATAAGTATTTACACATTTTTTATATAGTTTAAAAAAAATTATTATTGTATTGATATTTAAAAAATTAATCACTTTATTAAAATTTTATCAGTAAATAAATATAACACACTATATTGGAATCAACAATACTATAAATATGTTACTTTATTAAATAAGATTTTTATAACCTATGTAATATTATTGCACAAAATAATAAACTAGAGGTAGAAGGTTTTTATTATAGGAAAAATCAAAACTTTAATTAGATTATGTATAACACACAATAAAGATTGTGTTTTCTTTCTTTTTTTAATTTTTTAATTTGTGCAATATTGCACATATAAAAAAAATCCTATTAAATAAGGATAAAGTTAGAAAGCGTTAATAAATGCACCTTATATTTTGTGTAATATGAACATTTTACTATAGATACTTACTAATATGTTTTAAAATAGATATAGTATTCTCTCTGTTCCTATTTAACCGTTCAAAGAGAGATGATCACAGATGTTAAAAAATACAATAATTGTTATGTTTTTTTTCTCAAAATAAATTTTGAACTCTCCATAATACTCTTTGTCTCTTATTGATTGATTGGTTTGATAGTGAAACGTTGATTAACGATCAATTAAACACAAGAATAAAATTAATAAAAATACAATTAATGATACATTAAAAATATAAATAAACAAATAAATAAGATTTTGTCTTTCTGAACAAATAAAAAGGAACCCAAAGAGTATTTTGTAAAAGATCATAACTCAATACTCATACTCCCTCCGTCCTAAAATGTAAAACCCCCTAGACCAATATTGCGGGAATTAAGAAAAGTGATTAATTTAATTAAATATATTAAATTTATCTAACAAAAAGTATTAATTTTCAAATTTACCCTTTCAATATCTTTCTATCACCTCTCACTCACCTCTTAATTAATATTTTGGATTCATCAAAATTGGTTGAGTAGTAAGGGTATAATGATAAAAAAAAATTAAATGTGCACAAAAACTCTCAAAGAATCCTATAAAATGAAACAAGCAAAACCTTTCTAAAAGATCTTATATTTTGGGACAGATAAAGTATTTACTTAAGAACTTTATTTAAGATGGGTGTAAGGGTGTCAATATTTACATGTTTGGAGGGAAAGAGAACAGGGGAGGATACCTAGAGTACGGAGGGAAAATGTGAAATAGCCAATTAGGAAAATTAAGAATAAAGAAGTGTTTGTTTGTATTGACGGTGGTAAAATTTATTTTGAGTAAAATTTATTGTGTCATTTGATTTTAAGTGAAATTGATTATGAGTACAATTTATTTATGTTTGGATGACTATAATTGAGAATTGATATTGCCACTCCAAAAACTCTATTGCCACTCCTTTTTTAATATTTTAATAATATTTAGTTATTAATGCTTTGATATGATTAGTTAAAAAATATAATTTAAATTAAAAAATATTTCAAAATGAGTGGTAATAGAATTTTATGAGTGACAATATCACTTCTCCTAAAATTAGAAAATTGATCCTAAAAGAGAATGATATTTGAATACTATTGTCAAAACGTATGTTTTGTAATATAAATATGATGCATAATTGATTATAAAAAAGTATAGCAACAAAAAGATACTCCTTACAAAATTGAAGTTTTATACCAGAATCAATTTAGACCTAAAATTTTTTAAAATAATGTTTTAATCAAAATTGATTATAATTTGAGATAAATCATGATTTTAGTAGTGTATGAACTAAACAAAGCGTGCCAGATACAGACTGAGGAATATATTTTCCTTTTTTCACTATGTATTTATAAGGGTCTTAGGCCACCAAAATTGCTTTAAGTGAAGCCAAACGTGTAGCACTATACATTATGGAATTAACTAGCTAATTAATGAATTTATGCCATGTGTAATGCTCGTGTTAGATCAACACAAAATAAGATGTTTGAGCTAACACTTGTGAAGATAAGAGAATATAGTTCCATTGAGAAGAGTACAAGGGAGGCACTTTGCATTTCAAAGGGCCACCCATTATGTGATTGTTTGGTAGATATCTCAACACATGTGAATCACGTGAGAAAAAAAAAAACAGAGAGTAAAACATTACATAACAATAGGAGAAGTGAGTTACTCATGCTATTTCCTAATCAATTAAATAATTAAACTAACATTAATTCTTATAATTATATATTATTATAATTCTATAGGAGTTGAGTTATAAATATTGAGGATGTTACAACTATTACTTTAAAAAAGACCATTAGTTATAAATGATAGACATAAATGCTCATATAAATTTATATTATGTGGTTTTATATTATGAAATATTAAGAGCTCATTTGTTATCGGTTATTTTACAAAATAATTATTTTTTAATAAAAAATCAATTCAAAAAGTTTTTAATATATTGTATGTGCTTGTAAAAAAATCAGAAGTTGAAAATAATTAATTTTTTTTTAAAAGAAAGTTATTTGAGTTGCTTCTCAGAATAATTAACTGTAATAAAAGAGAGAAGATTAAAAAAATTATTCTTCTAATTTTAACCGAACATAAATAACTTTTATTTTTATAATAATCTATTAAAAAATAATTAATTATCTATTCACCTTCAAAATAAATTATTTTTAACTAATAACAAAATAGCCCTAAATATGCCTTAAAATTAAATAGATAAAAATTATAAAAAGACAAATATTATTTAGTATCTTTAAGACACTTTTTAAATAGCTAAATATAATAAAAAATTATTAAAAACTATGATTTTTAAAATTTTTGAATAAAAAAATAACATATACTTATCATTAATTTTTAAAAAATATTAACAAATATTTTAAAAATATTGTTTAGCAATACTAGTATAAAAGTTCTAAAAAAAAAAGGGACAAAATTATAAGAGTTACTCGGGCTAACAACATATAACGGGCTTTTATAATAATTACGGACAAAATTATAAAAAAATCAGCCCAACAAGTAAATAAATTTGACAAAAATAAAAGGTGGTGGCAATTGGTAACGGTAAGCTACAAAATGTATGAAAGTGGCAAACAACTAGAAATTCCTATTGGTCCAAAAAAAAAAAACTAGAAATTCCTATGATGTACTAAATTGTAACGCAGTAATTAATTAGCTATGCTATGAACATATAGTACTATAGACATGGATTTATTAATGAGTTAAAATCCTGTCATTCAATTTTTCTTTTTTCCTGGAAAAAAAGCTTAGTACTTTTTTTTTTTTTAAGAATATGGCACTAACACGGTGAAAAAAAACTATTTATTTGCACGATCATCAATTTTTTCATAGTCAACTAAACGTTTGTGGGAAGAATTTTAATGAAGGGAGGAGAAGAAAAATAATTTATTTTAGTAATGTGTTTGATTCAAATAGAAGAAAGGAAAAATAGTGTTTTTATATTTATTTGCAGGAAAAAGAAGAAATTTTACGGGTAAAAACTCCTCTCTCCCCTCTCCTTAAAATTTCTCCACTTTTGAAGGGATTTCAAAACTAAACAAAATCTCTTCTCTTCTTTTTTATTATTTTTGAACCAAACAAAAAAAACTTACTCTCCTCCTCTTCTTTCTTAAAATTTCCAACCAAATATAGTGTAAAAAATTGCATTTAGAATTGGGTACACAGACTCAGACTTGCAGGTAAATGGATTGGATGGATTTGAGTTTCCAAAAGTTGGATAATTTAATTTGCAAGTTTAGATGGACATGTTCATTAACCTGCTTGTATATCCGCTTTTTTATTTATTTGTATTAAAACAAGTCGCTTAGGCCTAAGATTTTTGAAAAAAGCCCAAAAAACTTTTAGCCTCAATCTAACATTTTTATGCAATTTTTTAAAAGTAAAGTTATAATGTAAGGAAAAAAAATCTGTAAAAAATAGTTTTATGCATTTTTTTAAAGTAAAATTAAAGTGTAAAGAAAAAAAAAATCTGTATAAAAAAATATTTATGCATATGCCCACACACATTGCGGGCGGACACAAACTTCATTTTTTTGGTCATTTATAACGAAGGCTTAGAAAAATTAGTTGTTAAATCCGCGGAGCTTGGCGGAGCGGGCAAGCTCTGCGGGCTGTCCATTAACGTAATTCTAGTTGCATTGACAAAAAAAAAAGAAACGAAGAAAATCTCAGATGTACATTTTATGATACTTATATTTTTAGATTAATTTATTTCAAGGAAACAATAATTTATATTAGTTAATCATTTTAAAATATTAAAAAAATATTTTTTTTATTTTTTTTAAACAATCACTATGTTAATTTTGTACAAAATTCTACACTTCATCGATTAGTAATTTCTTTTTTTTTTTCATTAAGATCATGATCAGTACTTAGTAGTAATTGTTAACATGCACTCTCGCCTTTTTGAACATGATTTTTTTTCATGTTTGATGCAAAAATGTATTTTTGAGCAAGATAATTTTTACATTTTTTTTTTAAATTTAAGAAGTAGGATCCTGCTTCGTGCTATACAAGTATTTTTTTTAAAAGAACTTTAGAAAGCAAATTTGATTTTTTTTTTTAAAAAAATGAATTTAGTTCAAGAATTAAAAAGAAGAGCTAGGTCACTTTAGATTTACGTATTCATTTATCAACAAAGTCTGGTATAATTATAAATACATAATTTAGTATAGTTATAAATAGTTGTATTTTTTAAATATATTGACATGAGTTTCAATCATTATTGTGTGTATAAAAAATACTTTATTGTAGATACTGTATATATTTTAATGATCTCTCCACCATAAAAAAATAATTTTTAACTCTCAATGCCATCAATATAAAACTTTTACAAAGTGAAGAATTCCGAAAGACCTAGTCCTAAAGCATGGTTGATAATGTTAAACGTAAAGGTAATTTTGACAAAATGAATTTGCTAAAAGATTCATTACTTGGAGATTATTTTCAGCAAATTCATTACTTGGAGACTGAGAAAAGAAAGGGAATTAAACAAATTCTACTAATTCTAATTCTAAAGAAATAAAATTCGTGTATATATTTATTTATTTATTTCTTAGAAAAAAGTAGAAATAACGTAACGAGATGAGTCACGGCGCTGTTTTCTAACATTAGCCAAACAAGCTTGGGTCGGAAGAACGGACTAAGAATTAGATCGAAAAAATGACCCAAATCGAAGACTTCATTCTCTCTCAGATCCCATGTTTTTCCAACTTTCAACGCCTTCAGTAATAATCAACCATTTCACCATTTCTTCTTCGCCTTCCTTTGGATTTGAAGTTCTCTGTTCAACCACATTCTGTGTCTTTTCTCATGGAAACTCTTCCTCTTCCTCTTCTTCTGCTCTTTTGCTGCCTCTTCGCAACTGTCTCCTCTTCCATTGTGAATTTTCATCAACCGTAAGTCACTCTTTATTTTGCGCTTTGTTTTTTGCATGCCAATGTTTGCCAAGTGTGTAGTTTCGAGATCTGGTGAATGGTGAGTTTTAGAAGCTCGTATGCTTTGATTTTTTAGTTTCGTGCTTGCATAGATGGAAGCTTTTGGCATTTTGGATCCTGCCAATGCGTTCCGTTTCCTGCTTTCATCACTTGGTGACGTCAGATTCGCTTTCAGTTTTCACATTTTTTTATGTGGTTTGAAAGGTTCCATTGTTTTGAGGTGAAGGAATGGATTTATGTGTCGGTAAAAATTTTCAAACCAAATTATGAGCTAGTTTTGTATTCAGAACAAGGATGGTTCCTGATTGTCCTTGCTCAGGAAGTAGTTGGATTGGGGGGGGGGGGGTTGGAGGGAAATGGAAGGACAGGGTAATTTTTGGTTCTCAAATTGAAATTTGAAACTTTACATGATAATAGCATTTTTCCCCTTTTGTTTATTGTAGAGAAAGGATAATGTAACATAGTAAGTGTTAATGTAGGCTAGATGTTTGCTGGCAGGTTGGATTGCTTCCAGTTTCTTTCTTTGCTTATGTATATACTTTGGTAACTACAGTTACAACCAGTTTGAGCCCCTATGGATTGGTTGCCAATGGATCTGTAGTGTCAACACGTGGTTTGTAGAATTGGGTAGGAATGAAACTTGTGTTGTATTGGGGCCTTCAAGACTTCATTCCAATGGATGAAAGTTACTTCAACTGTTTTCGCAAATTCTGTTAATTGCTATTCCTGGTTGAAATATTGATTGTACAGTTTAAGTTGTTGAGACATTTGACTCTGAGATTTTTGAATTTTTTCTACACGATTTGATGTTTTTCTGTCAATTGGGAAATGCCATTTGGTAGCAAGAATACAGAAGAAATTATTGTAAGATTTCTGTATTCAAGGAGGTGTTGAGTGCAATAATTTATATAGGCTTGGTTCAGAATTAGTCCTGATCCCAATGGCATATTAATCTGAATAATTCACCCTTCAAATTTTCAATGTGAATAAAAAAAGGGAAAATACAGTTGATTTGTGGCCGCAGCTAATGACAGAACATTCAGGTGGCTATTTTATATCAAGAAGTGGACGGTGGTCTGTAGATTTAGTGTGGATTTTCCTTTGAATTAGGTGGTGCCCAAAACACAAATGGTGTGTATTTTTTATTTGTCTAGTTGAGCTCATGTAGGCAACTTAATGTTTTGGGATTGAGATTATTTTGTTCACATCGTTGTTGATTTGTGATAATGGTGACCAACTTTTTATGATACTTTTTTTTTTTTGACTCATTGTTCTTGTTGTGGTCACTTCCTTTTGGGTATCATATAATGAGTGTGGCCACAACTTTTTTTATACTTTTATTGACTTATTGTTCTTGTCCAATGTGTGTGTGTACAGATTTCCCATTGTGGAGCCTGATCCGGGTCACACAAAACTTCGTCTTTCCAGAGAAGGCTTGGAGGCTATTGAGAGAATAACAAACCCTATTGCATCTGTGGCAGTAAGTTTGACTGCAACGTCAAATCATACAGTTTTTGGATTATACCTGATACTTAATGGGGATTTTCATGACACTTCAATGTGTTTACTGGACTGGTTTCATGGTGTATTGATTAGCTAATGTTATGTTGATTAACATCATCCACATTAACGATTCATCTTTTACCTAGTCTGTTACTATTGACGTGCGGGCAGGCACTTGCTCTTATTTGTTCTTAAACACTCAAGGGTTGTGACATGGCAGTTGACTCAAACTGAAACACGAATTTAAAGTTAACGTGAAGGGCACTTGCCTTGTTGCACTAGTCACAGAGATTTGAAAATAGATCGTATACAATATGGCCTAAGTACTACTATTTTCTTCGGTTCTTGCCCTGAATGTGAGATAGAAAACCTTCAGCAGAGTGATGAATTAGAAGTTTGGGATGGCTAACTAGAAATGCTACCAAAGTTGATATCATCTTTTGCGATTTTCTTGTGACCTGTATCTAGATTCTAGATAATTACTTTCTCAAGTGGTGTTTCTTCAATTTATTTTCTCTTTTCAAGAATTTATGGATAGTTGAAAATTTGAAGATAAGTGTTTGTCAAATATTTCAGGAACAGAGTTTTATTACGTGAAGATAAATCCTTTAGCATTCATTTTATGACTTATAATAAATGTTTTTATACTGTTATTCGTCAAGCTTCTTGCACAGTGTTAAAAACATATTTTTGATAACTGAGATATGTGATTCACAATGAAGGAAGGTTGTGCATTATTCAATAAATGCTGTTAGTTCCCTGTTTACCCATTTTCAGGTTCTACTTTTATCAATTTATGGCTGTCTTTTTCCGTTGATTGTTAACTGTTATGACTGTTTCCATTAGGTAATTGGACCGTATCGCTCTGGAAAATCATTTTTGCTTAATCAACTTCTCTCTCTGTCTTGTTATGAAGGTGCACCTTTTGCAGCTTCTTGAATTTTACCCTCTTCACTACAATTTATTTGAAGTAAAATTTTACAGTCATAATTTGTTAGCTTTTAAGGATATAATGCAAGCCTATTTGTTTCTTTTGTTAGGGTTTGGTGTTGGGCACATGCGTGACACCAAGACAAAAGGTTGGTGGAGATTGACATTTTTCTCATGGTTATGCTTGAATGGAATTAGATATCATCTTTTCCAACGCATTTTTATTCTCTTCTTCGTTCATGTCACACAGGAATATGGATCTGGGGAATGCCTATAGAATTGGATATTGATGGTGTGAAGACGTCTGTCTTTTACCTTGATACAGAAGGATTTGAAAGCATTGGGAAGTCGAATGTATATGATGATCGGTAATTGCTGACTGCTCATGTACTGTGGTTTATGTCGATATTCATATACTAATTTCAGTTGTGTTTGCCTTTTGCAGGATATTTGCTCTGGCAACTGTCATGAGTTCTGTGCTAATCTATAATCTGCCTGAGACAGTAAGTTATCCTAACCCCCTCAGCAATTTGTGCTTATTTTATTGTAATGTTAGATGGATAGATTTAAAAAGTCCTTTATTTTGAGAAGCATAACAATTTGAAAGGGATGTATTTGTGTTTCGGTGTTGAGTATAATATAGGATCAGTGTATCCTGGTGCTTATTGGTATATCTTAGGCAACAAAAGCTCAGAGCTAGAGCAAACTCAAAGTTGCTGAAGTGTCTGATCACAAAAATTTTAGTGTACTGCCTTTTAATGTGAATTATCTATTATCTATTTCATTTTATAATGATATTTTATAACAAAGAGTAGTTAACATTTTTTCAATCAGTAACTTAATAACTTTACCAACAATGAAGGAAAAGCTGTTAGTGAAGGAGTATAAACATAAAAATATTAATATGTAGATGCGGATTTTAACAAAGTGAAAGTAAAAGTTAAGATTAAGGAAAATGAGACCAACAAGCACATGGGTGGATTTTACTGCCATTGCAATGGCTAGGCCCTCAGATTATGTCTATGAAAACTGCAAACAAACAATTTGAGACACACCAAGTCACCAAGTGATGAACGCTGAAGTTTTACTGCACAGAATAGCACTGGATCAGGATCCGGCGTCAGATCATAAAAACTTGTGCTGGTGCACAAAGTAGAGGTCCAAGTTCTTGGCTCTTGTGACACAGTATACATATTGGTGTAATTGATAATTTTGGTTAGTTTTTTCCTGAAAGAGTAACTGCTGTCATTAAGGATGGATATGTTCTGGTTAGTACAGTTAGTATTGTATATGGTTTCAAAGGAGGGATACCGTGTTTCTAAGAATGGATTTGACTATTGGAGTTAAAGCACGCTCAATAACAAAGTTTATGACAAAATAAAATGTGCTGATAAGAATAATTTGATAACTTGTTCCAGTATCATAAGTAGTTCTTTCCTTTGTGACATTCGTTAGTGTTAGGGCTGTAGGCCTTCAGCGTATCTGTGATCAGCTATAGATATAGGAAAACCTTAGCTTCTGTTGTATTCAGTATTTTACTATTAAATACTACGTTTGAACAGATGTTATTACCTTTTAGTGCTGAGCCACTATACTCAAAGTACTTCTTTTAAGAGACTAGATTACATGTGCTTGTTTGTTGGTATCAACTTTCGGTACCAGTTAGATGCTGAATAATCTTAATGCCCTAATCTGAAAATGTTTCATTTAAAATTGTTCATGCTAAAATGTTTTTACCGTTGTGTATTTAGATACGTGAAGCTGATATCTCTCGACTGTCTTTTGCTGTTGAGCTTGCTGAAGAATTTTATGGGAGGTATGAATCTTGTTGAACATTTTTTAATGTTATTTAGGTTATGAATTTATCTCAGATCCTTTTTAATATTAACATTTTCTTTTGGGATAAATTGCAATTACTAACTTGTTTGTTTGATTTGCAAATTCAATACATTATTATTGCCATTTGCAACTTCTGGTATTGGAACAGAGTGAAGGTAACCCAAAGCCCTTAGCATTGTTCTCATTTATCTGATCACTTTTTTTCCTTGATCTTCTTCATTGTTAATTTGATTTGATTTTTTTTGTTTTAATTGTTGGATTTTATAGGGCCAAGATGTTGCATTTGAACCTGCTAAGCTCTTGTGGCTTATCCAACGTGATTTTCTGCGTAAGTTAAATACTTCCCTCGATTGTGTTAATATCAGCAAACTTTCTGCTACCTTCTATTTCTCATGTTTTTTCTTTTCGAGTCCCCTACAAACAATTTCAATAAAATTATTTCAGTCACTAAGGGATTCTTGGCGTGCATCTTCTGCTGCTGCTCTTGTCTATCATCTGCACTTTGTTGGATACTAACATTTTCCTTAATTGCCTACAGAAGGAAAAACGGTGCAAGAAATGGTGGATGAAGCTCTTCGGCGAGTCCCCAATACTGATAGTTAGTAACATTGCTCATACTCATAGCAAGGAGCTTAGGACTACTTTTAAATTTATCCATATATTTTATTTTTTTCATATTTTTTGGAGGCAAGTTTTCTGATAATAGGATATTTTTCTGTCATTAACTTGCAGGGGACAAAAATATTGATATGGTATTTTCTATTCTGGAGTTCAATTTCCAATTATCAGTAAAAATATTACTAGTCTGGAATTTTAATGTTTATACTAAAAATTTACAATATCATCAGGTAAATCAGATCCGGGACTCGTTGGCTATAATGGGTGACAACAGTACTGCTTTCAGCTTACCACAAGTATGTGTCTCCCTCATATTTATTTAAAATCTCTTTCATTCCTTACCAATTTTCTTCTCTATTTTGTCTCTTCTAGTTTACTGCTTGGTTCCGAAATGTCAGTGAAGGCATTTGTCTGACTTGTGTGTCTTGATTATTTGGAAGTCATCTTGATTAAGTTTGTGTCTTTGGTGCCAGTGGGAAATTTTTAACTTATTTGATTAAGAAGATGTGATTTTATTCTTGTAAATAATTTTTCTGATGCATCTATTAAAGCATTTTTTCTCAAGTAATATCTATCTACCTTAGAAAAGTGTGTCTGTTTATTTGCATCCTTGATCCTTGATCCACCTACCTGTCACTCATGACGATGACGTATACAACAACAACAAAATATTATCCCACAAAGTGATGATGATGACATCATGACATATATTTTTATATTTCAAGAGAAAGATTCTTCCTGGTAGGGGTTCAACACCCCTTGATGGCACATCTCTCCCTTCCCTTCGCCTGGGTACCCTAGTAGGGATCCCTTTAGCACCGCTCTTGTTGTGGGGCCTCCTCTATAGGGTCTAGTAGACTAGCACCATAAAAAATGTAACCTTTGTTTTTGATTGATACCCTTGTATTGGTTGACTAACTGTTTGTTGCAATTGGACTTCAAACAGCCACATCTCCAGCGGACAAAGCTTTGTGACATGAAGGATGCAGACCTTGATCCATTATATGTTCAGAGGAGGGAGAAACTAAAAGAGCTTGTTGCTAGCCTAATCCGTCCAAAGATTGTACAGGGGAAATCTCTAAATGGGAAGGAGTTTGTTTCCTTCCTGGAGCAGGTACTTGCTTTGTATTTTCTCTTTTGAGAAAAGTATAAAAACAAAAACAATCATATTTTTAGCTTGTAAATACTAGTGTATGAGAGACCTTTGTTTAGGGTTCTGGATACCGCTTATTTAAAGGTCATGATGCCCTCATTCTACTTAGTAGTTAGTACGCTAGGCGCTAGCTATTGGTTAATGTATTGCGCTGTTTTCAGTATATCTTGTCAAAGTTTCTTGAGATATTAAAAAACAACAATATTGGAAATGTTTATTGAGAAGTTCGACCCTTGGGGTTAAGTTTTTTTGGAGGCAGAATGTAATGGTTAATGGGAAATAAATAGGGCCAGAATTTTGATTTTATTAAATGGTTATAGATGCAAAGTAGAAGTACTGAAGGTACAATATGACTCCATTTCTTAGTTATGCTTCAGTCTTGAAGTTTAGTAAGGTGCACATTATTTGACTTTTCTCAAAAACTTTTTTTTTTTTAAGCAAGACTCTATTTTTTAAGGATTATCAATAGTAAATTATACATTTTTATTTTACCTCTAAGGGACATGTGTTATTGGTTTAATGTTTGGATTGGGTAACAGCCAAAATTAGTTGGCAGCATGAAGGAAACCAATGTCTTGGGCTCTTGATTCCTATATATATATATTTTGATTTCCATGATTCCAGCAGTTTAACTTGCACTTGCACCTATTAACTGTTCCAAATCTCTGTTTCTGTTCACTTTAGTAATTCATAAAATTTTAGTTTTGTTGGGAAAAATGTCTTCCTTTACGTATCTAGATCATCCGTTTTGTTTCTCTTATGTTATGTTATATACTTTCTCCATCATTCTTACTATGTCAGCATCTCAAACATTTTCATATTGAGGACAATAGTTGCACAACTAAAAGAAGATAATGCTTTTAGAATTGTGCAAATTAATTCTCTATCTGCATCATCATCATTTAAGCCTTTTCTCACTAGGTGGGGTTGGCTACATGGACCATATGACACCATAATGATTTATCCTGTTATAGTTGTAAGGAAGACCATTTACCTTTAAATCTCTCTTTATGGTTTAGTCTACTCTTTCCGTCATCCTGTACCCAAGTATTTGACTATCTTCCATATGATCAATCCTCTTTACTAGTTCTTTTATGAGTCATATCTATACATGCACAAACCATCTATGATGAGACTATCAAATTAATTTTCTAATCTCTATATCTCCAACAAAGTGTCTTAATTTTAATTTTACAAATTTAGATTCTAGAGGCCTTGAACAAAGGAGAGATTCCTTCAACAGGCTCTCTTGTGGAAATTTTCAACAAGGATATTCTTGAAAGATGTCTGAAGTTATATAGTGAACGGATGGCTGCATTGGTTCTACCTCTTTCAGAAGAATCTCTGCAAGAGTCCCATGATAGGTCCAGAGATGAAGCCATGAAAGCCTTTGATCATCAACATTTTGGCCATCACCATGCTAAGAAGTCGGTCATGCAATTGGATGAAGAAATACTTAAGGTATTGCCTGTGTATTGATAATATAAAGTGGATGCTTGCAAAATAAAATTTGCTTTTTGGGAATTTAATTAGCAGGTGAAATGGCAGTAGCAAAAGTTATGGAATGATTTTCTTTTATTAAATGTATTTATAAATGTATTTATGCTTTTGATTTTAAACCACTCTGGTTCTTTGCAAAAACAACTAGATTTTAGGTTAATAATAAATGGAAAAGGTCCTGTTGTTGTTACTTGTTAGTGTCTTGTTGTAGGGGACACAGAGGTTTCCAGCAAGAGTGAGAAACGTGAGTTGTGAAGTTTTGTTTGCCTACAAAGCTTAAAACCATCAACTTGTTTGTAATTATCTTTTATTTGATTAAGTTATTTCAAGAATAGACCAAATTGTTAGATATATTTTTACTCAAAATAACAGAAAAGCAGCCTTTGAATTGTTGGTATATGGTTCTTTGCATTCTGCTTTATTTTGGTCTCTGTTGAGAGTCCCATATTGTGTAGAATTGGAAATTTAATGTGGCACTTTAGTCATGAGGCTCTTCCGCCTAATGGACTAGTTTTTTGGGTTGGTCTCTCCTCATGTGAAGTCTTAACAGTCTTGAAATTGAAAATGATGACATCAAGCTTATATTCACTATGGCAAATTGATACTTACGATGGACAATCATGCAGGTATATAAGAATGTCATTTTACAAAATGAATATAAATCTTCAAAGCTATGTGAGGCACTATACACCAGATGCGAGGACATGATGGATCAGCTTCAAGTTCTCAGGCTTCCTTCCATGGCAAAATTTAATGCAGGTCTTATGAAATGCAATCATAGTTTTGAGCATGAGTGTGTTGGACCTTCAAAAATAAACTACGATCAACGCATGACAAAGGTCTGGCATAATAACAGTGTTCTGTCTTTTTTTACTCTGCTACTTGACGAGCATAGCCTTTGCGCTTTCTTTTTTCATATTTGTTTCGTGAACATTGGAATTCCTGCCTTCTTGAGTCTAGGTTCTATATATAGGAATGAATTTTATCTGTCTCTCTTGTTCTATTCTTGATAATAATGTGACAGTATTCCATATATCATATACGTATGGAATTCTCTTTTTGATTGAGGCACATAGTAGGCTGAATTGTCATCAAAAGTGGAATTGTTCCAATTCCCTATGAAGCAAAGAAATAATTCTAATTAGTATGTTTTCCTGATTTGCTTGCTTTTCATATGCTTAACGTGATGTAACAAATAAATATGCAGATGCTGGGAAAGTCTAAGTCTCTATTTATAAAGGAGTACAACCACAGGCTTTTCAATTGGTTGGTGGCCTTCTCTCTCGTCATGGTGGTGATTGGCCGCTTTATCATAAAGTTCATTTTGATCGAAATTGGAGCGTGGTTACTTTTTATATTTCTGGAGACCTACACAAGGATGTTTTGGTCAGCAGAGTCACTTTACTATAACCCAGTTTGGCATTTTATAGTTGCAACTTGGGAAACTCTTGTTTACAGCCCAGTCTTGGATCTTGACAGGTAATTCGAACATTTTCCTTTTGTACTTTCATCCAAATTAGAATATCTGATATACGTCAAAAACTGTTATCAAAACTGTTCTCAAGTTAAGCCTAAGATCCATTTTAATATGTTAGGTATATATGGAGTGTAGTGTGGTTTTATGACTCTTGTTGCCAGTTATCTTGCGTTTATGGATTTGCTTCATTTCATGCACATGATAACTTATTGAAAGCATTAACTGCCAAAGTAGAACCCAGGGATACTCAATAATCTGCACATGTTCTTCATTTTCGTTTCTTTCTATCAAAATCCAAACATGCAGTCTATTTTTTGTTTATAACTTAGATGTCTATATTCTTCTGTATGTACTTCTGAACATGAAAAAAAAGGTCTTATTCAGTTATGAAACCAGTAAGATTTTATGTAATATTGATATTGACACATGATCATTTTGTTGATTTAAACAGATGGGCTATTCCTCTAGGGGCAATGCTGTCTTTTTTCATTCTTTACTGGCGGTGTTATGGGAAAAGAAAACATGGATCCCGGTGGCTATTGCCTTTATTCAACAGCAATAAAAATGGTCCAAATCGACCAAGAACAGACTAAAACCTATGATGATTCAGTTACAGCCATGCTTTATGAATTTATTAATTTGCTCATCATCATTCCGTCCTTTTGGCGAGCTTTTCCTTTTTTTTGTACATGGAGCTCGCCTTCACCGTCATCTTTTGCTCAAGAGTGTAAAAAGATGGTCAACACTCAAGAGGGGGTGATAAGCCTCTCCGGCAGCTTCTGTAACTTTAGAGCATTCAAAAATGAAAAATGTTCTTGGCTGCCACTATATATTGATTTCACAAATGATTAATAACTTGACAGTTATTTAATTATATTAGATTTTAGAGTAAATTGGACTTTATACATATGCTGTGCCATCACGTGTATTAACATGTAAACAGGTAAATATGAAACAAGCAAGGAAATAGAGGTTGATTCTTTATTCTTTTGCTTTTTAGTTGGTGAGTTAGAATTGCAAATGGGAATAGAATGGCCTGCATGTTGTCCATGATAAAATAACTTCTGTTTTTGCGTTGTTCCATTGTGGGATTACAATTAGAGTTGAGTTTTTCACACCTTTGCTTTTAGATTTTTTCATATGCAGATCACACAAGTACTTAAGATAGTGTGCTTTTAGTTAAATTGTTTTGCAATCACAACTACTTAGGGACTTAGGGTTATCAAAGTTGAAAAAACCATGCTTGATAATATGAAGAGAGGATGGAAACAAAGTGACTACTGATGCTGGGTCTGGCCACATCTTTTGGTCTCTTTACTTTTAATTATCCTAATTGGGATGAGAATTTTGTTTTTCAGATGAAGTGACCATCCAAAATTTAATGATATTGCTGATATGGAATTATATTATAGCATTAATAAACTAAACTCTGATTTATTTATATGTCATTTTCAATTGACTCATCAAATTCTAAGAAATGGTAGTCAATTTATTAAATTTGTCTAAAGATGCAATTCTTTTTCAACTATATCCTTATCCTTTCTCTTTATACTTTACAATGTACCCACTCTTTTCAGCGTGAGAAATTTTAGGATACTTATGTGGCGGAAGAATAAATCACTAATTTTTTTTTTCTAGTGGTTGTATTAGATTTTGTGTTGTTGGTTTGGTTAAATGACTAAACTCAAAATGCAAATTTAGGGTAAAATACAAAAAAAAAAGTTTAATTCAATATAAATGAAAACCTCTATAAAAGTTAAAAATAAATATTATCACTTTAAATTTGATATTGTCACTCTCGTTAAAAAGAATTTCTTACTATTTTAGCTCTCATTAAAATGAAAATTTGTAAATGAGAATAGTAACATCAAAATTTGAAGTGATAATATCCTTTTCTTAAAAGATAATGACATCTTTACCTTTACTCTTGCATAGTTGGTCATTATTTCACTTCTCACCTTCATCATCCTTATACTTAGAGGGTCCGTTTGGTGCACAAGATAGGATAAACTATATATATATATATATATATATATATATATATATATATATTAAAAAATATATGAAATTATCAAGCATTGTGATGGAGTACTAGACGATTTCGAAATGATGTGAAATTTTGTAGACATAATCTATAAGATAAGTAGTTTCAATCCTACAATGAGTTGGTGTAAGTTACATCGGTATCATTTAATCCTTCTCCTCTATGTATACATATTTAATTTGGATAACACTGAATACTTCAAATTAAATTTTAGCATGAAATGGTAGTATATAAAACGAGGAAAGATCCATTTGCATTGGCATATAATGACATTAATACTAAAAGATTAATAATTTTATAGATACTATAAATTTTATTGATTCAAGGACTATAAGTATACAATAAGTTAATTAGTCCTTTAAATTTTACCAAAAAAATAAAATAAAAAAATTAATGGCATAATTGTTATTTTTATTCTTCCTTGAAACTATGTTTTTAATGGTTTTCATTTTGTTACAAGAACTATGTATTAATGGTTGTTATTTTAGTGGTTGGTTATCAAAGAAAAAAAAATTGATAAAAAATTGTTAATGAGCTAAGAATTGGTGCTAATAAAATACTCCCACTTTCTTTTTTTTTTTCTTTTTGTTTTTAATAAGCTACTCCTACTTTATACTACTTTATCTAATAATCCAATTTTTTTTTATTACAATCCAAATGACTTTAACTGCATTTGAGTAAATCAAATTTAAATTATAAAAATTAAAATTCACGAATTTGGTGATATGTAGTCGTTGCGTATAGGATTTTCATTTAAAAATATAATAAGGTAATTCGTAAATTTACAAGGTGTGTGAAGTGAAAGATCTAGCTCAAATAACCTAAAGAAAACAAGTGAATCATTCGTAATAAAAATTTTTACGTAAATATGTTCCCTTAAAGTCTCAGCTTGCTCTCTTTCATGGAAGATGATGGTGGGTGAAAGATAAAAAAATGATGAGTGTATGAGCCTTCCATTGAAAAAATGAGGCTCTAATTGTGGGAGAGAAAATGTCTCCTAGAATATCTTCTTTCTTTCTATTTTATAGGCCTTTTTCACAAGTTTCTAGACAGGTACATTAGTCCGCAAAGGTGGTTAAGAGGCTAACAAATTTAAGCTTTTAGCATAAGAGGTTGCTCTACTAACATTGTGCAATAAACCAGGAAGCTTAGTGGTAAGGTTTGCTTAGCAATTAACGTTCACTCAGTGAACAATGGCTACTCGGCCAAAGAGTTACATAGCTAACATGTAATAAAGTAAAGTGATCATGAGATTAATTTAGAGTGCACAAAGGGAGAGCACAATAAACTTCACAGAGCAAGCATAATCTCAAAGATGACACATGTTTAAAGAGCGTTTTATCCCTCATCTACCATGAAAATGCTTTGTCAAGGTAGAAACATTCACCTTATACGTTTCTTTTATCCAAATCCTTCCGAGCCACATAATTTGTTTAGTTTCTATACCTTGTGGTGCCGCAACAGAAATGTTCTACCAAAGCAGCTTAGACCTACTAGGTCTCATACTACATTACATTGTACAAAAAAGTAAATTAATCCAGATATTCAACAAAGCAACTAAAGTCATGGCCTAGAGCCCATAAATTTATAAAACCCCCCAATTTTTTTAAATAGTGGTATTATGGATATAAATAATTTTTTTAAAAAATTATAATGTTTAAGACAGGGTGCAATATTTTATAAGGCCCATATCTTACAATTTTAGTAGCTCATTTTTTTTTCTTATCTTTTATACTACACAAAAATCCAAAGCCCTTTTTTCTGCATTTGCATTAGAATTCACCAAAGAAATGAATATTGGAATGGATATAGAACCTAAGTTCAATGAAAAATGTAAGACTCATAGGAAAAAAAATCATTTTGATGATATTATTAGTGACGAGATAGCTCATTCTACTAAAGATTCTCTTCGTATTGATTATTTTTTAAATGTATTAGACCAATCTATTTCTTCTATTAAGAGATGATTTGAACAATTTTTAGAATATGAAAACATGTTTGACTTTTTATTTGATTCAAATAAATTTAAAACTTTGGGGGAAGATGAATTGAAAAAATATAGTATAAATTTAGAAAAGATTTTGAGTTTTAAGGACTATTCTAATATTGATTGTCTTGATTTGTTTTCAGAATTAAAGTTATTAAAAGAAGTTCTCACAAATGAAATTAACACACTATTAAAAATATTGAACTATATAAAAAGATTAGTTTCTTTTCCAAATACATATATTGTTCATAAGATACTATTAGCATTACCTGTAATTGTTGGAATGGCTGAAAGAAGCTTTTCAAAATTAAAATTGATCAAATCATATTTGAGATCAACTATGTATAGATTAAATGGATTAGCTATATTATTTATTGAGAGTGAGATTTTAGAATTACTTAATTATAAAACTTGAAAAAATTATTTTGATGCTAAAAAAAGAAAAAATAACGTTAAAGTTATTAGTCTAAATTAACATATAGGCTCATATCTTAATTTTTGTTTAAGGCCCTGAAATTCCAAGATACGATCTGCAATTAATAATAATTACAATAAAATGTGAGCCCTAATATTCATGTAATAAGGGGTCTGTAACATTAGTCAAAATTGTAATTGATCACTTTGTCATTAATTTATCATTAGTTATTTTAGTCTTTAACTTTATAAAAAAATAATATTTAGTCATATACTTTGTAAAATCGGTCATCATAGTCATTGTTTTTATGAAAAAATCGATCACATTAGTTTTTGATTTTAAATAAAATCCGATCACTTTATAGTCATTGACTAGATTAAATTGAATGACATTTTATAAAATTAGAGACTAAAATTATTTTATATAAAGTCAAAAATTAAAATAATCAATAATTATAAAGTTAGGAAAATTTTACTATTTCATTTGTAAAATTGCTATTAGAGCCCATTTATTATTACTTTTTTTTATAAAATAATGACAAATTTTAATAAAAAATAATTTTAAAAGTTCTTTAGATGTTGGTGTATGCTTTTAAAAATAATCAAAAGTAAAAAACAATTAAATTTATGCTTTTTTTCAAAAAATTACTTTGAATTATTTTTTAAAATAATCATCTGCAAAAAAATAATAATAAATTTTTTTGCCAAACATAAATAATTTTAAGTTGTCTCAGTTATGTAGCTCAGTTGGTGAGTGCATGAAGATATGTGTGTGGGGGTACTGATTTTGATCCTCAGTTGTACTACTTTCCAATAAAAAAAATTAAATTTTTATAATAATTAATTAAAAATGAGTAAATTGCACTTACCACCCTTAGAGTTTGGCTAAATTACACTCCACCCCATTCTTGAGGTAAAATTGCACTCCACCCCATTTTATTAACTATGGTTAGTTTCATTTCATTTTTTTATAAATGTTAATTGATTATTTTCTACATTAAAATGGTTAGTTTTTAGGTTTGAATAAGTTTTTAATCCCAACAATTTTAGTTTTTCATTTTAATCCAACTTAATTCAAAAAATTTATTTTTAGTTCTTAATAATATTAAATTTTTTCATAACATTTTTTAGGGGACCAAAAGAAAATTAAATAATAGGATAAAAGTTAAAAAATTTAAATTTTTTATTGAAAACTAAAATTAAAAAAATTCAAGGGACTAAAAATAAATTTTTTAATTGATTTCGTCAAAAATTTAAAAAATAAAATTATAGGGCGAACCACTGTTTGGTTAATTCTAAACATTTATTTTTAATCCATATAAAATTTCATTTCATGATAAATATATATATTTTTAGTCCTTGTAATTATTAATTTTTATATTTGGTCCCTTTTTTTCTTATTTTAATCCTATTATTTGATTTTTTTTTCTTTTGGTCTCTAAAAAATGTGATGCAAAAATTTAACATTATTAGAGACTAAAAATAAAAATTTTAAATTAATTTGTATTAAAAAAAATAAAAAATGTTGGGACTAAAAGTTTATTTAAACTTAAAAATTAACCATTTTAATGTACCAAAAAAATCAATTAAGAACTAAATTAATTCAAAATTTTTTATTTTAGTCCTTGAATTTTTTTAATTTTAATTTTCAATAAAAAATTTAATTTTTTTAACTTTAATCTTATTATTTATTTTTCTTTTGATCCCCTAAAAAATATCATGAAAAAATTTAACATTATTAAAAATTAAAAATACATTTTTTAAGTTAAGTTGGATCAAAATGAAAAACAAAAATTGTTAGAACTAAAAACTTATTCAAACCTATAAATTAACTATTTTAATGTAGAAAATACTCAATTAATCATTGTAAAAAAAGAAAAAAGAAATAAAATTAACCATAGTTAATGAAATGAGGTGGAGTGTAATTTTACCTCAACATTGTGGTGGAGTAAAATTTAGCCAAACATCAAGGGTGGTGAGTGCAATTTACCTATTAAAAAATAATTAATTTTCCACTTTATAATTTATTTTATTTTGAAGTAATAACTAAACCGAACTTATGTTATTACCAAAAAACCGAACTTAAGTCAAAATTCGATTTGCAAATGGCCGAAGATTTGCATTTCTCATAGAAGTGTACTTATTGAGGAGCCTACACTACAAAAGATCACTGAACACAATGCAAGTCGTTAACAAACTGCACACTTGATCTCTTCAAACTTCAAACTTCAAACTTGAAAAGGAAAAAACAAATAATTGGATTTGAAGGATTGAGAGAGAGTGTTGCAGCAGCGAAAAAAAAGAAGCACAAAACCCTAATGGACACTCACGGTGGAGGTCCCCTTCGTTCCCGCAGTTCCCAGTCGCCTTCTCCTTCTCACTCTGCCTCCGCTTCCGCCACCTCTTCCATCCACAAGCGCAAGCTCGCCTCTGAGGATCACGCGCCTCCCTTCCCTCCCTCTTCCTTCTCCGCTGACACCCGCGACGGCGCCCTCACCTCCAATGACGACCTCGAGAGCATCTCCGCTCGCGGCGCCGACTCTGACTCCGAGGACGACTCCGAAGATGCTGTAGTCGACGACGACGAGGAGGATTACGACAACGACTCCTCCATGCGCACCTTCACCGCAGCTAGGCTCAGCAATGCTCCCTCCGCTCCTCGCAATAATAAGCTCAAGAACGATAACTCCACTGTCAAAATTGAGAACTCCGATAGCGCCAAAGACGCCGGACCAGCCGCAACTGGTGCGTCTGCCGCCGGAGGCTCCGTCCCCGGCATTGTGGTTAAGGAGGACGCGAGTAAGATTTTTACTGATAATTTACAGACGAGTGGGGCTTACAGCGCCAGGGAAGAGAGTCTCAAAAAAGAGGTATCCTCTTTCGTCTAGTTCGTTGAGTTAGTGAAAAATAAATATTTATTTGCAAAATATATTTCAAAATTGTTTTGAGACTTAAAATTAGTGCACTAGTTAAAAGGGAATATTTACCTGCTTTTCAATGACAATGAATTTTGGTTTAGTATATATTTGATCATTTCACAATTTTCTCGTCCCTCTTTTTCATGGTTTAGATTTGAATAAATAAATTATTGCAAAACTATTTTCGAGTGAAAGGTTTTCATGTTTGTCTTCGAATATATATATATATATTGCAGGAGGAAGCGGGAAGGCTCAAATTCGTATGCTATTCAAATGACGGTATCGACGAGCATATGGTTTGGTATGTATCCCTCTTTTCTCATTAACGTTTATGCTGTCCTGCCTAAACTACTCAGTTATATGTCCTATTTTTATAGGAGATATCAAAATGGTATCTAAATGGCAATTCATATGATGATCATATCATTATTTTGGTCCATTGAATAACAGTTTAGTGGAGCTAGAATAACCACTTTGATGATCTTCATTGACATCGAGGAGCCATTTTGGTTCTAATAAATAGAAGACCAGTGTTATGCCATGTATATGTTTTAGGGATCAAAATGAATGTTCACAGTAAGATTAAGATTTTAATGTAACAGATTAAGATATTTATTTGTTGCCAAAACCTATCAATCAATCATATAAACATATTAACATAATGACTGTTTTCAAGTGTAATTGTGTGCCAATTACACATGTTTACATTTGACAGGAGAATCTATTAGGCCATGGCACTTGCCAATCCCCATCCCATTGCGTCCGCTCCTGCTTTAATGTTACACATTACCCATAGTGATTGGCTGGATGAGATTCATTTTCACAATTTTTTTTATTTATTTGGTTTAAAACTCCATAATTTTATAATTAGCAAAATAATCATCATTGATAATGAGTTCCATTGTCGCCTTTGTCTTTTGTTCTATGAAGGTTGATAGGATTGAAGAATATATTTGCCAGGCAACTTCCCAATATGCCCAAGGAGTACATTGTTCGTCTTGTTATGGATAGGTAATGGTAATTGGTAACTATCTTTTTAAGTACCAATTTCCTGTTGTACTTTCTTACTCGCATGGTGCTCAAATCAGTTTGTGTGTTTTGGATTAGGTTAAAATTAATTCTCCATTTGAAAATAAAAAATGATGTAGAGGTTACATTGAAGCATTGTTTTGGACTGCCCAATAGAATCACAAACAAGCATGCCTTGAAACTTTTATTCATTGAAAATACATTGTGATATGGCTAACTCATTTCTATTTTTGATGTAAACTTTTCTAAATTTGGATTAAGTAACAATCTGGAAAACTTATTTGAGTATAATCTCTTTTTTTCTTTCCACATCAAAACTATGATTCTGAAAATTACATGTAGCAAGATGAGCAGACACATTTCTAGTTCAATATGAAGTTGCGGGGTGAAGGTTTTCCCCCCTTGTTTCTATGGTTTCGCAAAAGATTTTGCAGCCAGTTATGATCTGCTTTTGAAGAGCACAAAACTTTCATGCCTCATTCTTTTATTTAAGATTAAGATTGAAGTTTGATATGTTAGGAAGTATATTTTATTTGTTAGTTTGAGATGAGATGTTTCTTATACTAATTCTAGTAAACAGGCATGGTCAGTTTTGTAAAATAGTTAATTCATCAAATAGGAGTTTTTAACTATAACCTAGATTTCTTTTTTCAAACAAGCTATTTTAAACAAGTTTCCATTGTTATCCTTGAGCTTTGTACCGTGTCTTTATAACCATAAATCTTTTTTATGATGAATTTTCAGGAGCCATAAATCTGTAATGGTTATAAGGCGTAATAACGTTGTTGGAGGCATTACATATCGCCCATATGTGAGGTAATAATTCATCTCCACATCTTTTTCTTCAGGTTCAGAAAGTCTCTACTGTATTTTTGTGTCACAAATTTTCTATATATGCATCATTATTTTATTAATATTCTAGTATTGATATCTGAGAACTGAAGGTTCACAGTAGTTATCTTTAAAGATTATTATCTAGCGGGATAAGGCTTGTTGTAGTTGTCTGTTTTTAAGTAGTCTTGTGCGAATTTGCACTTTGGTTAATACAATTCTCAAGGTCCATTTATGTGTATAAAGTGGCATTTAGTCTGACTAATTTCTATGGTAAAGACCCAAGTTGCTGATAGATATTTAATTTCCTTGTTTTGCCTCACTTTTTTTTCTCTTACCTACTTATATTTGATGTCCTCCCCCCACCCCCACCCAAAAAAAATGCTTTATTTGCAAGATTAATCTATGGATTTGTTTATTAATACTGTTGTGCATTATGAATTGACAGTCAGAAGTTTGGTGAGATAGCCTTTTGTGCAATCACAGCTGATGAGCAAGTAAAAGGTTATGGTACCAGATTGATGAATCACTTAAAACAGCATGCACGTGATGTAGATGGGCTGACACATTTTCTTACATATGCTGACAATAATGCTGTTGGCTATTTTATCAAACAGGTTCCGTAGTTCATATTCAATCCCCTTATAGAACTAATTTTTTTTAATGTGATATGCTAGAGTCCAGTTGTGGGAGAAATATGTTGCCTTCTGAAAACAAATTTTTAACAATAATGCTAGATTACCGGTCTTTTGTTTCTGTTTTCTTGAAAAATCTAACAACGAAATATATCCAAGTTATTACAAAAATAATACGTTTTTCAAACAATTTCTCTGAATAGCACTCTTTGCTACGTGGATTGCGCCAATGATGTGGCAGGAAAAAACTGAGTAATATGCTACTTTCTAACTCGTGTAAGTGCAATATGGATATTGCCACCCGTGCACTGGCATATCTCTCTTGGATTGTGCTAATAGGGATGGTGCAGATGTGTTTATCACAAAAAAAAAAAATGATGTGGCTAAAGGAGCAGTATTTTGGGAAGTTGTATGAAAGGAGTCTTATTTTGGCATTAATGTTAAAAATTGCCTACTTGGGTTAGAAAAGTGTTTGCTGTCTGTTGAGAGTTTTTCGATATGATCATTGTTGGCTTGGTTAAAGAAATAGATACATGGCATTGGAAAGTATGTCATGAGTTCCTTACTGTGAGGGTAACCTGTCATTTTAGTTGAATATATATCAATAGGCCCGAAAACAATTTTAAAGGTTGTCAAGAATCTGATTGGTATAAGCATTATTAAGCATAGCCCCAATATACAGTACCAGTGATATAGGAATCCTTATTTTGGTCTTTTGGTTTCATCTTTTGATATTGCATAAGGCATTTTTGAACATTAAAGGGGAGTGGGGAACCAGAGGATGTAATACTGGCCTTATGTTGAAATAACTGGATATTGGTTGGGACGTTGCAATGATGTTCGATTTTGTTTTCAGGGGTTTACAAAAGAGATTCACTTGGACAAAGATCGTTGGCAAGGGTAAGAAATATACTGTTAATTAGTTGTATACTTGTATTGTTAAATACTATCAATGGGAACTTATCATCACAGAACAGTTCAGTTATATAAAGGATTATGATGGAGGAATTCTCATGGAATGCAAGATTGATCCAAAGCTCCCTTACACGGATCTGTCAACTATGATCCGTCAACAAAGAAAGGTACAATAATATGTTCTTGTTATTTTTATAGTTTTCTTTAGATAATCTTGGAATAGTGCATGATAAGATACAATAATAAACCTATTAAAAGTTTCAATGTATTCCTTACAGTTAAAGTGAAAAAAAAACTTTAGACTATTGCGCTTAATTTGGGATTTCCTTTCCACTAAACCTAGTTCAGAACTCCTGAACTCCACGATTGCTGGTATTTGTCCATTTGCTATGAGATTCCTCTCAACCTCCAGAACTCCACACACACTGCAAAAGGTTGTGTCATGTGTGGGGGTTCGTCATAAACTTTGCAGCTGGAACCATGATAAATAGGACCTTGCCATTTGGCTGGTGGAAGCTAAATCTTTAGCTTCCACAAGGCAGTTGAAATAAAATCATTCTAGGACCAAAAATTCATCTGTTACACTTGACAGGCAATAATGCAACCCGGAGTGGAATCAGGAATATGTGGAATTGGAATGTCATTATTTAGTTTCCTTAATGATAGTGATGATATCTGAAGTCCTATTTCTTTTGGAAATGCTCTCCCTATTTCTCTATTAGTTAGATATGAAGTATATTTCACTCTAGGAAAGGGGACACGCGAGCTATTCATCAACACAGAAATTTGTGAGCAAATTAGGCTGGCCTGTGCGAAAAAATAAAGGTATGATAAGTAAGTTTTGACGTTGTCCAGACTGTGGCTAACACTAAAACTCAACACAACCCATCTATAAAATAATAAGGGAACAGATTAATTTTGGGTTGGATCTCTTGTCATTTATGTATTTTGCCTGCAGTATGCCAGTATCTTGTTTGTATCTGATTTTTAGCTTCTGACTTCCTTATTTATTTTTGTTTATTTGTCATTCATTGTTAACATAATTTTCTCAATTCCTGATATGTTTGGTCACTATTGGTTATAATTGTAGGCAATTGATGAAAAGATCCGAGAGCTGTCGAACTGTCACATTGTATATCCTGGAATTGATTTTCAGAAGGTATAAGATTTAAGGCATTCTCAAATTTGCATGTTTCCGTCATCCATGTATAGAAATTTAATTTCCCCATAATCAGTGGCTATTTATAAACTTGGATTATATTAGCTGCTCAATGCAGATTGCAGTTTGCTCATTTGCACTGAACTTGCCAATTGAATGTGTGCTATCTTCCTTAAAAATGTGTAGGACTAGGGGAGAGGACAATATATTATTTGGCCAAAGTTACATTTTGCTTCTTTTTCATTTATATTAGTAAAGAGCATATTGGTATTAACATTCTCCCCCTTCTTATCAACATTATGCAGAAAGAAGCTGGAATCCCTAAAAAAATTGTTGATGAAATCCCTGGTTTGAGTAAGTGCTTGATTACCCATATCAGTTTGACAAATTCGCAGTGTTTTTTCTTTTGGTGCCGATGGGGGAAAAATTATGCATTTTACCAGTCTTCAGAGGTCGCATGCAAATATGCCTGTTTTTAGGTTTTTGAACATTTTCCACATAATAGGAAAAGGCTTGGTTGCTGTCGTTGGTTACGTGTCTATGTACTTGCTGCTTAATGCCTGAGGACATCTCGCTTTTTTTTTTCTTTTTTGATATACTGGTCATGGTTTCGTTGTTAACATCAATATGGATTTTGCTTATGTAGATCTGTTTTCTTGTGATCTATGATTTAAGAAAGTAATGGCATGTTTGGAAATTCTCTAGGAATGGTAGGGACTAGGGAGGTGGAATTACTTTCTCTTGTTTGGATGTTTTAATAAAGGGTGGGAACATACTTCTGTTGCTTAGGATCTAAAATTAGAGGTATTGCATTTCCCTAACCCTATGTTTGGATGGAGCAATTGCAAAATTTCAAAGGATTTGAAATTCTAGAGAATTCTAGAAATACCTTCCATTTAGGTGAAATTGTTAATGCTTACCATCTAATTGAATACAATCATGTATCCGAACAATATATTTTTCTCCAAAGCATTTAAGATCCTCATCCAAAATGAATTACCCTCTTAAAATTCTTCATCCAAACATAGGGTTATCTAAGACTGAAATTTGAGGTGTAAGGATAGGGAGAACACTTCCTCTAAAGTTCATTTCCCCTCCTTGAAAATTTCCCAGACAAGATTAGGTAGGTTACTTTTCCTCTTCCTCCCCTCTGTTTACCTCCCATCCACACATGGGATAATAGATTTTTCCATCAACTGGGATGTTGTGAAATAAATGACCCATAATGTCCTCGCTAGTGAGATGAACTATTTTTGCATTTTCTTTCTGGGTAATTGCTAAATTTCATGATTAATGTTTATGATGATTGGTTGAATGCAATAACAGGAGAAGCTGGATGGACTCCTGATCAGTGGGGTCATTCTCGATTCAGAACTTCAAATGGTCCTACTGACAGTGCTACAAATCAGAAACATTTGACTGCATTTATGCGTTCACTTCTAAAGGCAAGTTGCTTTGGTGTTCTTTAATTATCATAGCAAGAGCAGTGATTAGCATATCCCTTTTCATAGCAAATCTAAATATGCATGAGAATTGAATAATTAGACGGTTGTGAAATTGATTCTTAAAATCGGATTTATTTCTAAGCAGTCAATGCACGATCATACTGATGCTTGGCCATTCAAGGAACCAGTTGATGCACGGGATGTTCCAGATTATTATGATATCATCAAAGATCCAATGGGTAAGGATACATATGTTTAACTAAAATTCACTTGTGGCTAGAAGCGTGACAACTGTTTTTGCTATTTGTCACTTAAATTATTCACGTTCTTTCTAATGATTTTCTCCTCTAGTTTTGTTTTTTAATGTTCCATTCATGACCTAGATGTATCTTCCGTGCTTGTTTCCTATATGGTATGGTTCAAAATCTTGGTTATATAAAATATAAAATCTATTGGAAATCCTTACCAGTTTTGATAATTTTGGTTTTGATTCTTATAGTTTGAAGTTTGGTTGAGTCTCTCTAGTTTTAAAACGTCAGGAACTGGTTCTTGGTTTAAGAATCAAAATAAAATTTACACGTACAGCAAGGACGAATTCTTAATATTTTAACACTAAAAGGATTCAAAATTAGACTTCTATAGTATTGGGATAAGATTGGAGAAATTTAGAGCTAAAAAACATATTTAAGATTAAGTATATTTCTTGATCTGTATCCATGACAGGGTTGATACACAACTAGCCATGAAAAAGTCTTGTTAATGTCTGTAATATATCGGTAATGTGTGTGCAGATTTGAAGACAATGTCTAAGAGGGTGGAGTCAGAGCAATATTATGTCACATTTGAGATGTTTGTTGCGGATGTCAGAAGAATGTTTGCTAATGCACGCACCTATAATTCTCCAGAAACCATTTACTACAAATGTGCTACAAGGCATGGTGCTTCAACCTGAATTTTACTATTATTCTTTCATTATCCTTTATTCATCACCTGTAAATGTTTCTTACATTTAGATTTTCATGCAGGCTAGAAGCTCACATTCAAAGCAAAGTGTTTATTCATCAAGTGTGATGTTTCTTACGTTCGTAGATTTTTATGCAGGCTAGAAGCCCACTTTCAAAGCAAAGTACAAGCGGGCCTGCAGTCAGGTTCCAAAATTCAGTAGGGTCACTTCAATGAAGAAGCGTGCCCTGTGTTCCGTTGAAGAAATTATTTTTCTTTGTAACAAATTTTTAGTATTCATTTTAGTACATTCTCTTTTAATAACTTAAATGGTGGTTCGTGGAAATTAGATGAGATCATGTGAATGATATGAAAACATTGGATATTTGTAAGTTATTAAAAGGGTATTTATTGTACATAATAAATGAGTGCTTTAGTTTTTTTTTGCTGTAATTAGTTTTTTTTTTCCCTTGATTAAGTCTCTGCCTAATTTTTTTAATTCGCCATGCTAATAGCTGTTATAACCTGAACTAGTTTTTCTTATGCTGTCCATAAATACATAATAACCAATGCTGTGTGGTGGACCTAGTGCTGGTTAATAGTAAATTCTCTTTGATTTTTCAACATTGCAATGTTCATATTTTTCAACCTTCTCCATGGTGACTATATTCTCGTGTGATCATTAATATTATTTAAATTTAAAGGTTTGAACTTACTCAACAGGCAACAGCAAGTTTGGTTTGATTAAAGGCGAACATGCATGTTCAAATTTGAAAACAAAAATTATCCGTATTTTTTCAGTTTAAATATATATTATTAGATTAAGTTTATCGAAATAGTGGTTTATGTCAGATTTGGAATGAATGATCTTAAATGACTAATTACAACCTGTATCGTGTATTGTTTGAACTTAGTTTCATAAAATTTATTGTCTATAAGTTCTTTAATAACTTTATATCGCTTGAGGTAATCCGGCTCCTATAGAAAAAAAAAAGTATATATATATTTGGTAATCAATGTGTTAAAATTTAAAAATATTGATGCACAGGTAATCCATACATACTTTTCAAATTGAAAAGAACACGTGATTTTGATACGGATTAGTGACTTTTATACATTGTAGGGGAGCACCTTAGCTTGTTTGTGAAGGACTTTGGTAGCTTGGGATCTTGAAATTAGACTGTGCAACTTCAATTTGATTTTGTGTTAGTAACTTAACTTCTCTCAGTGTCTTAGGAAGTTTCTTCTTTATCGCTGCCTTCTTAAGGACATTCTTGGTCTTCATTTCAATTTTGGCAAGTTAGAATTATTCATGTTTATCAGAAAGCCAATTGTCTTGCAGATGCTTTGGCAAATTAGAGTTGTAATGATCAGTATTTTCATTCTAATCCTCTACTCCTAGATTAATTACTGATGTAACTGGAATTTTTACTCCTAAGTTGATTACTGTCTAATTCTTTTTTCCTAGACTTTGGCCCCTTTCAATTATTTTTTTAAAAATAAATAAAAATCTATTGTAAGTTTTCTTGTGATACGTATTGCCTATCTTCCAAATATTTTATGTTTTTTATTAAGCTTTTCCAAACAAAGTTTACATATCTTGTTAATAATTTTAAATCTCTATAATAATTCTTTTAATTATTTTTTAAAAAAAAAGAAAAATCAAAAAGAAAAAAATAATTCCCACGACAGGTTGAAAACTTAAAAGTAAAAAATATATTATTTTAAAAAAAAAACTTCAAATAATTTATTTAAATGCATTTTTATTTTTCTTAAAAATAACTTAAATAATTTTTTTAAATGACTTGACCTCTTTTACGGTTAAATAATTAACCGAGATTGATAGAAGGGTAACATTTGTAACTTTTGGTAACATTGGGATCAAATTCGCGAAATTAAAACTTTAGAGACTAAATTCGCAAAAATTAAAAACATGAGGGATCAAAAGTGCAATTAAACCTAAAATTTAAAATTTTATTGGATACAATTTTTCCTTTTACAATATACATATTTCATCAGACATCCTGTCTTGGTTACAAGAACGAAAAAAAGCTCTCCGATCAAGTTTATTGCCTTGGTTCTGGAACTGTCACTCTCAATCTCAGAAAAGCATCCATTCGGTAAGCTTCAATTTACATTCCATTTCCAGTTATCTGATGCTTCGATTTTGAAGTGTAGATTTTGCGTCTGTAATGAACAAATCAGTAGCCGAAGCTAATTGGGTTAAATGAGTTGCATCAATTTTTCAATTTTAATTCGAGATATAAAAGGGGCTGTTTGGTGTAGCCTAGTTCATCTATTTGATTCGCAATTTCAACTCATTCGTCATAGTTACACGTTTGAACCAATTGTCATCTCATATGATTTTGTTTCTGATTGAGCATAACTAGAGGTATGAATAAAGCCAGATTACCAAGTCCTTTATTTTATTTTTTTTTTCTTTCAATTTCTCTCCTTCCCCCGGTGGATTAATTGTGTTCTAGATTCCTTTTTATCATCACTTTGGCTTTTCACAATTTGTTTTAAGTATTCGCATATTTCATTGAGATTTGGGTTTCTAACACCATCTCTTTTACTTAATTAAGATAAGGTTCTGGCTGATTGATCAGCCTTTAGATCCAAAAAACTATAAAAGGAATTATAGTGAGACCTTTCTAACTTATTTGTTGGAATTCCATGATGAGAATTAATATAGCAAGAACCAAAGAGATAATTGAGACTTGAGAGTGTATGAGAAGTGGAACCTGAGATTTACTAAATTGATAAATGAAAATCTAAGTTTTGCTGAATCTGAGAGCATGGAGAGGATATGGAGCTCCATCAAGTTGCTGGGGATGGGTGCCATGTAGAAACTAGAAGAAGACAAAGGAGACCAAAAGGTTGAAGACATCTAGGAACAATGCACATTGGCGGTCTCCAATTCTCATTCATTTTCATATCTTTTGTTAGCTCCTATGGTTCAGATTCTCTATTTTCATTTTCTTTCAATTTGGTTGTGTTCAAAACACATCAATTGAGGCCTTAATCTTATAGTCTGATTTTTTCTGAAAACGGAAGAAATGGATCTGATATCGGGTTTGGTCCTTTTGCTGCGTGTCCTTTGGTTTTTTCAATTATACAAGTTTCTGGTTTCATGTGATTGCATCTCCTTTTTAGTCAAGGCTTCACTGGCTATTTCTGAACTTAATCTTTGAAGTTGCATGTTCCTGGAATGTTCACATTTTACACTCAAGATATTAAGTGCGTTTTAATTTCAATGACTATTTAACTTATTATTTTTTTCCTTTTCTTTTTGTTTCCCACTTTGTCATCTTTTTTAGCACCATCATCCAGATTAAAATGGCCAACAGAGTTCAAATTCCTACAAACAATTCAGCACTCATTGCTATGATTGCTGATGAGGTAACAATGACATTTCTGTGACTTCAGAATGTTTAAATGGTTTCTGACTTTCTGTGGCAATTTATCCTTCGTTCTCTCCTCTACTGTTAGTGTTTAAGTCATCCAACTGGCTTAGCTAAGGTGGTTGGGGTGGGGATTTGGGTAACAATCTAAGGCTCAAGTTGTATTTTCTATCATACCCAAGTATATATTTTCATGAAAGAGAAAAAAAAAACAATTTTCAAATTTAGTTTATGAGACAAACCCGTTTCTAAAATAAATCTTTTTGGTTGATGAGTGCTTTGATACTGGCAAACAAAATACCATCGAAGCACATGAAACAACAATGAATTTTAAATAAGATAGTCTCTCAATTTCTTGATGTATGTGTACTAATCACGGATAATGCTATTCTACCTAATATGCTTCTAATCTCGTATGATGTAATGTAAACGGGTGATATGATTATTATGATTTTTTATTTGAAATAAGAATTTATGTCATCTCATCATATGCCATCCTAGACTACACTAGTCAAGAAATTGGTGTCTTATACATTTTGCATTGAATCTATTTTTCTTGATATAGCATTCTGATTTTAGATATTAGACATACCGAAGCCTTTTAACTTCTTTATGGAATTCAAAACAGGACACAATAGTTGGATTTCTGCTTGCTGGAGTGGGTAATGTTGACCTACGAAGGAAGACAAACTACCTTATTGTGGACTCAAGTATGCCACTGTTCTTCCATTCTATTTTATAAACTTGTATATGCTTAACTAATTTTAAATTGTGATGATATAGCAATTGTGTAGAGAATACAGCTATTCCCTGCCTTCCTAAATGTTACATAGATTTCCATGTATATGTCTTGTCAAGTATTGGAATTGCCAAACTCCTCCTCTAATGGTGGTGGTTTCCGTCTTGGCAACCTCCACATTTTTATCTCGAATATTGTCTTTTCTGTCATCTCTGTCTCTTGGGACTAATGTTGGTGTTGTAGTGTGCTTATGCTGGTTTATTTATTTTTCTTGGGTTATCATTTCCAGAAACAACTGTCAAACAAATTGAAGATGCATTCAAAGAGTTCACAACAAGGGAAGATATTGCAATAGTGTTGATAAGCCAATATGTAAGTAACTCTGTATCTGTAGACTGATTCATATTCATAACTATAAGAAAACTAGAAAAGCCTCAGGCTGTTGCGTATATGCGATGTGGTCTCTGAGTTTGGAACCATCAGTGATTTATGCAGTGCGAACTGTCGATTTAACAAATTAACTTAATAATGAATAAATATTATTTGTTTTATGAGTTGTATGATCGGGTGGACTTCTGGTGATCCCAAACTCGTAAAAACCACCGTATAACAACTTGTTATCACAGTATTGTATAGCTCTTGTTGCATATTGTTTTCTATTTAGGAATTGTGCCGAAACCAGTACATTGCTATGTTTTATGCAATTATATGACAAGATTACAAGATATCTTTCCCTGCCTCGCCCATGAACTTCGAATCTGATATTAAAGTTACATGCTGTTTTCTTTTTCTTTTTTTTTTTTCCATTATTTAGGTTGCAAATATGATCAGGTTTTTAGTTGATAGCTACAACAAGCCTGTTCCTGCAATATTGGAGATTCCCTCAAAAGACCATCCTTATGATCCTGTGCATGATTCAGTTCTTTCACGAGTGAAGTACCTCTTCTCCTCTGAATCTGTGGCTTCTGGGAGACGCTAAGCTTATGTTTTCAGATTGAAGCTTTTTCAAAATATGCTTTGTCCTTATTTTTTGGTATATTAAGACTTTTCCATAACCTTGTGAGTTCAATAGTAACTTGAGTATTGAATAATGGTGATTATTTGAATAAATTGTAATATATGATAATACAACTAGATGGTAAATTATTCAAGATTTTATGCCATGATTATTTCTATACTTGCATTATGTCCTTCTGTTTTAGCCCTATTATCATTTCTATGATGTCATGATACAGTTATTAGTTAAAGCTTCTAATCAAAATGCTATCGGAAGAATTTCTGGGCTTCTACTGGTAGTATCAGTGTTTTTAAAGTCTAAACAAGTATTCTATATGGGTGTGAACTGTGAAGCAACTTGTTTGAGCAATAGGATTAACATCATGAATGAATAACTCGTTGGTTACTTTCAAGTGTTTAAAATGATATTTCTTATAATAGCAAAAAATATATATTTCTTAAAAAGATAAAATTTATAATTTATAAATGTATGGTAAAAGTTATGAACCATGGAAGTACTAGAAGCAGTGGCGGAGCTACCTATTGTAATGAGGGGGTCGGGAAAAAATTACTAAGAGGTATATATAATTTCTTAAAATGTGTGTAAAAAATTATTAACATTGTAAGTAATTGACCCTCCAAAATTTTGGATTACTTAGTCTTTTATATTTGGCCCTCCAAAAATTTTGGTCTAGCTCCGCCACTGATTAGAACTACGGGAGATCTCTATCATGGTTAACTAGAAAATAAATGCGAGGAAAGTTTGAAACTTTTGAATTTGATATGGCTAAATAAGTCCAACTCTCTCGATCAATTTATATAAAAGTCTTAATATTTTTCGTCCCTGTAAAAATTGGCAATATTTTATTTCAATCCTTATAAAATTTTTCTTTGCATTTTGGTCTTCACTCTTTTAAAAATTATATTTTTTAGTTCTTACAAAATTTGTTTTTATATTTTGGTCTCCATTCTTTTAGAATTGTATTTTTTAGTCCTCGCCATCAAAAGTTGCATTAACGGCTAATTGTACTAATATTCAGAAACTGTTGTAGTCTCACGCAGGCTAACTAAGTAAAACAATAGCAAGAGTTAATAGTTAACGGTTAACAGATTTGTTCTAACAACAAGGACTAAAAAACACAATTTCTTAAAGAATGAGGATCAAATGCAAAAACAAATTTTATAAGTACTAAAAAACTTAATTTATTAAAGAATGAGGACCAAAAAAAAAAATATATAAGAGTCAAAATAAAAAAAAAAATGAGTCAAAATAAAAAATATTTTACTGAGATAAAAACATATTTAAACCTCTTAGTTAAATTGCCTTCCTATGTATGTGGGGCTAGGTTTCACTTTTAACCCAGCAATGTGACAATTGATAAACTTATTCGCATGACTTGTGTCATGGCAAATCAAAATCAAGGATGGGTCGAGTTGACCAATTGTATCGATTATATATTTTTTCTTTTTTTTCTTTAATGTTCTTGTTTAATAACTTGAACTTTATTTTAATTTTCATTATTTCTTAACAATTATTCTCATTTGTATATATACTCTTAGCTCTTTTTCCATATTTTAGAATGCTTTTGCATAGAATAGGATCCATAGTAAGTAGAAAGATCACCCTTTCGGTATTCCAAAAGTTAGCTTTTCGGATAAGCTTTCTATCTCCACTTTTCAAAACTACTTGACATAACTTCTGAAAAATTTGAGATAAAAAAACTTATTCAAGAAGTGGACATTTGAAATGTATGAAGAAATAGCTTTTGATACTTAAAAATTCTACTCTTATAGACACCTCTTGAGAAGCTCATCCAAAAAACTCATATGGGACATCTACTTCAGTGAAGAGAGAACCTATCATAATTGAAAATGAACAAAAACTAGGTAATAATATATCATGGACATGAAAAAAAATTATTGGACAACATATCCTTATTCCATCTAAATATCTATGAAGATGTAGACTAGAAGTTCGAGCTCTTAAAAGCTTGTTTTCAAGGAAGTGCTGATTTTAAGGAGCGGGTGAAATTTTCCAGTTCTTTCAATCCCTCTTCAGGAGATTTGGCCTCACCAAGCAACTTCACAATAGCACTGCCAACAATCACGCCGTCAGCTCCCCATCCTGCTACCTGTAACAAATTATACGGTTGATTATTAACCACAACATTAAGGTAAAAGCATTCTAAAATATGGACAAAGAGCTACCTGTTTCACATGCTCGGGTTTCGATATTCCAAAACCAACTGCCACAGGCTTAGTTGTTGCCTGAATAAAATAAAAAGGGTACAGAACAACTAGCATTAATATTGAGATTCACCAAGTTCTAAGAGAAGCCAGCTCTTGCAACCAAAGAGAAGCGGAAGGACGAGGAGAGGAGTTAAAAAAAGGCGGGAAAGAGAATTCGACTTTTTGGAAGAAATCAGAAGAGTTCCACATCATACAACTGGTTTGGAAACCAAGATTAGATAGACAAACCTCTTTGATTTCCTGCAAAAGAGCCTCCACTTTACCACTAACTGATGTTCGGGCACCGGTGACCCCCACCGAGCTCACCTATAATTCAAATCAACAAATGGTTAATGACATTTTCTGGCAGATGTTGAACTGAGAATGCTCTGTAAAATATGTTCCGTTGTCACTTTTCACTATAATTGTATCCTATTTCCAAAAATTTGGGACTCAGGTGACTTGTTATCACTTTCAACATCCAAATCAAACTTGAGACATGAAAATTAAAATGTTTGAAAACTTCACATGCAGTAAATAATCGAACTTAACAACTTAAAAGAATTATAGAAAATAAACCCAATTTTTAACACCAAAGCATGGCCATTTTGCAAAACAAGGTAAAAAATGAGTGTCAACTTCCATGACTGGCTACCCCATAAAATGTCATAACTAAATACTCCAAAATGCAACCTTCATTATTCAAATAGACAAAATAATTCATATTTGATTGATTTCAAAAAACACATAATTTATGAAACCACACAAATAAAACAGAAATTTTTTTTAAGAGGAAACTGAATCAAATCATAGAGAAAATGGTAGTTGTCTCTTTCGCATGGAAAAAGAAGGTAAAAAAAGAAAAATGACGAAATAAAGATGCATCACTAAAAGCCATTGTTTTGGCTTGGATGCTGGTATTCTAAGAGATGCGGCAACAATAATAAGTCCAGAGTTCGTGGAGCATGTCTGATGCTTGAGAATGAAAAATAATGCTAAAAAGTATTCTGATTTCATCGATAGCCAACTCTCATACACAGTGTGCACTGGTAAACTGTTCCAAAAAATTGGAACACAAATAAACAAGTACTGAATTTTATATATGATTTTGGAAATAGTGAAAAAGATACTATACCTACTCAAAGAAATATCTTAACAGCTCCAAAGTAAATGGAATTATACGAGATATCATGGTTTAAAGCACTTACAAGATACACAAATCCTTCGGAAGCATCAACAATGGCTTTCATTCGGTTTGTTGGAGTGGTGGGTGTTGTGAGGAGTACCTGAATGATATCAAAGAAGCAAATTTACCAAATCAACCAAAAGTATACACATGCACAAGATTAACCAAGCTAAGCAATATAAAAAATAAAGCACAGCAGAAAGTGCTAAACTATATATACCACCATAAAAAATCTATAATATTGCATATGTATTATGCAATAGAATACAGTGATGTTAATCATATTATAACAAAACTTTGTTGCTCCATAATTGTTGTGCTTAACTTCTGCTCATATTTCTAAATCCATATTATTCATATTATAAACAAGAAAATGAAGTTCACCACCAAAAATCTATCATTATGAGCAACAGTATAAGGATATCCATTTGACATCCAGAAATAAAGTAAGAAATCATCTCAAAGGTAAGCAAACCAGTTCAACTCCATTCTTCTTAGCTTCTGCCCTTAAAGTTTCTGTCTCCTCCAGAGGAACATCTGGGACTACAAGCCCTGCGTAGATATGGGACAAAAAAGAACTGAGTCCCGATAGGGAGAATATACAAATAAGTTTTAATTTTAAAATCAATTTCCATGTGGGTGTTGCTGATATAGAAACCTTGACCAGGACTTGACAGTAGAATGCAAAGACAGTTTATAATGATGGAAATTCAAATCAGAAAAACTCAAAAATCTAATTTTAAGTACGGCACAATGAAATATTATGCTATTTGGCAAACTATTACTTATGTTGAGTCTCACCATGTACGCCAGTGTCTCTTATTGTGGACATAAACCTCTCAGTACCACGCTTCAGTATTGGATTGTAATAAGAAAACAGTGCAATGGGACAAGATAACTGAGGAACAACCTGCCAAATCGATCATTGAGAAGGATCATCAGTCCACGGATCTAAATTACAATTAGCAAAGCAATAAGAGAAGGTTTCTGACCTTCCCCTTAGAATGATTCCTTTAACAAGGTTTATACCCCTCCAAACTCCAAAGGTTCAAATTGATTGAATACGTAATGGTTTCATGTGTTCAACTAAGATGAATGGAATGAAATGAACAGATGCAATCTAGAAAATATACAATATCATACAAAAAGGTTGCATGGTGCACCTCATTAAAAACAATAGCACCAGATGGAAGATACTAAGTAATAACAAACTACCTATCTTATATTATTATCCTATACACCAAAAAACAACATTGATATATAAGAGTATGAGACATAAGTACATCACAAATTAATAAATAGCAACAAGTTGCAGAAATGTACCTCCTTCAACATAGAAATAATTGCATTAAAATTGGTCCCCCTTGCTAAAGATCTTGTAGCAGCAGCCTGAAAGAAAGATACACCAGTTTGAGAATCTAGCAATACAAACTATGACTAGGACAGAAGAAAACAGCAAACCTGGATGACAGGACCATCTGCCAAAGGATCTGAGTATGGAACACCTAGCTCAATTATGTCGGACCCACATGAATCAAGCACTTTCAGTGCTTCTGCTGTCGTTGAAAGGTCAGGATCACCAGCTGTGATGTATGGGATGAAAGCCACCTTGACACAAATATACTTCTTAGAATATAATCCATTTGGCAGTCAAGAATAGTATTCTCTAATTCATAACTCTTTGCCATAAAGTTGATTCAGAACAAAAAATAACCAACCAAACTAACATACAAAGATAATTACTAACCATCCAAAGAAAAAATATTGATTTGAAAAGGCAAAAAATGAAACGGGCAAAATAATTAGTAAACCATTAGGTAATACAGTACTATTCATGTTGAAATGTGACATGGACACCGAAACCATAAGCAAGAAAAATGCGCACTCACCTTTCCTTGTTTTCTCAATCTGGTGAATGTTTCAGAGAGCCCAACTGTTTCCATGGTCTTGAGAGCAGCCACCGGTGTGAATCTTTTTACTGAGATTACAGCCTTCTTGGAGGTAAAACAAACCTGGAAACCGACCTCAGGTTTCTTCAATTGCAAGAAGCAAGTGGAATTCAGAGAAATGGCCATAAAAATGAGTCGTCTCCCACTGAGATTAAGCACAAGCGTAGTCAACTGAAGAAGTGCTCATCATCACAATATTAATACATGAATTTTTTGGAACACAAATACCTAGAATTCTAGTTCCGCCACGAATTCAACAACTGCGTGAAATATATCACGCAAACTACAACTCTACAAGTTTATAAAAGAAAATCAAACAGGAAGCGGAACCCTATCCACAAAAATTACGCTATAAACTAGCTCATTGCATTGATTTGACGAAATTCATAGCACATTCTAGAAACCCATCGAACAATCACGAAGCATATAACCGAAACCATAACACATTATCACATTATCAGATAAGTGCTAAAGAATGAACCAAATAAGTATCGATACAAACATTTTCATAGTTCATCGTCCTATGAAAAATCTGCGAATAAATGAGAAGATAAACATACCGTATTGAGGGATAGCAGAGCAGGAAGAGAGGTAGCTGTTCGGAAAAGGAATAGAGAGATTCCGAAATCAATTGAAATATAAAGCAGAGAATCGGAATCAAAGAAAGTGCATTTTGTCAAAGTCAGTGAGTCAGAGAATCATCACCTGATTGTGTTTCTTCTTCTTCTTCTCCTTCTGTGATTTTGAGTCCTCTCTTTTGTCTGCTCCAACACTTCCCTAGTGCTGCTTTTTCAACTCTCTCCTTGTGCGTGCTTTTCGTTTTCCTTACATTTTTATATTTTTATATTTTATATTTATATTTTATTACAAGTGGACAAAAAAAAAAACAATGAAAAACTAATTAAAATGGTAGTTAAATTTGTCATCGTCATTCAAAATCATCCGTTGAGTCTAGCTTTATTTTCTATCATCTAAAATGGACTATGTCGTATTACCGTAACACACTAATAAATTTATGATATGACACATTAGATACTATAATAGAAGACAAAATGGTGTTATATACATAAGTAAAAGAAAATCAATCGTATTTATCCCGACATAGGTGAAAAATGGGTTATTTTTTCTATGTTCACTCATTTTCTTCCCATTTTTTGAACACTCAACCCACTCCTCTTCCTCCATTTTTATTTTAAAACACTTGATTTTTGTTCATTTACGGATACAACACTGTTTTGGACTTTCATCATAGCACTTAACGTGCCACATCACAACTCCATTAGTGTGTGTTAACAGCAGGAATCAATTTGAATGATAAAAAGATAAAGTCAAGGAATAAAAATAACTAAAGTTAGTGATCATTTTGGTCATTTATTCTAAAAACAATTCAATTTAAATGTGAAAAATAAGGCAAAATATTCATCATTCTATACTTAAATATTATTAAAAGAGTAATTTCCATGTTATAAAAAAAAAGTTCTGCTTGTACCAACTAGTTAGGCCGGCATGCTAGTAAACCGGAAACAACCGATTTAAGTTATCCAATGAATTGGACATGCAATAGAACTATTGTAACTTGTCATACCTCGACCGGTTTCGGATAAAACCAGCGGCTCAGATGGTTTGCCATGGGTGGTCCGGTTTATGTAACAAAAAATCAAAGGAGAAGAAATGTATGTTTGGAAATCAGCTGCAACTCAATTCAACCCTAGTTTATGTGCATTGAAAAGCCAAATGTAGTGTTACAAGATGGCAAACGTAAAAGGAAGGAGGGAGCTCCTTTTCGGTTTCAGTATGCAAAACTGAAACACAAACACGCTAGAAGAGGGATGAGATCTCATATTTGGGTAGAGCCACAACTCCCAACTACTCAGCATTTCGCTCATGACGTGCTCCACCATGCTCACGCTACCCTATATTGTGCGAAGACCAATATCAGAATAAGGTACTGTTTATGTGTTTGGCTCAGTTTTTTTATTTGGCTTCTCATCTTATTAAAAATTAAAGTTAAAGGAAGACCAAACACAATTTTAAGAGAAACTCTTAAGTTAAAAGTTATTTTTGTTTTCTGAACAAAATGTAAAAAAATGACTTTTAAGTCAAAAACTATAATAAAAAGCTTTTTTTTTTCTTTTAAAAAAATAACTTATTTCTTGTCATACATTTCACAACTTTACATAAAGCATTTTATCAGACAAATACTTTTTTATTTATAAATCGCTTATATGTTAAAAAATAAATAAAATTATCAGATAGCTTTCAATTTTTTTTTTAAAAGCTCTTATTTAAAATTTTAACTTAAAAACATTTTTTAAGCCAAAAAAAAATGGTTCAAATGAAACCTAAAAAGGTCATGGTGCCCTCAATGTCTATCAGTTTGCCTTTTAGGTTTTTTTCTTCTTTAAGTTTTGTTTTAGTTGTTAGTTTCTTTATTTAAAAAAATTACACTTTTATCTCTTAAATTTCAGTTTGATTCTTTATGATCTCTTATGTTTGTTTAGATAGTTATTAGTCTTTTATGTTCTATTCTTTAAATTAATTTGGTTTCTTATATTTATTTTGGTTCACTTTGATCTCTTATATTTATTTTTTGAATCATTATAGTCTTTTATATTGTATTTTTTTACTAACTTTATCTTTTATATTATATTTTTTAGACCAATATGAAAGACAAAACAACACGATATTATTTTGGTTACTCTAATAACTCATCTAGATAAAATTAATGAAAATGATCAAATTAAATTAACTAAAAAATACAACATAAAAACTAAAATAAATTAAAATAAATATAAGGAATAAAATTGAAATTTAATTACAACATAAGAAAAAAAATATAATTAAACTTTATTTTTTCAGAATTTAATATGTACACGCGTAAATATTCTTTAACTAATTAGATCATTAATTGAACTAATAACACATTGACACAATATCTTAATCGAGTGATGACTGGGCTAAGTTTAATAATACTCATAACAGTAATTTCATTACCAAAATATTTTTAAAGTGTAGTAATGTTTTTTTTTATTTAAAATATTTAAAGTCAACGAATAAATTAGTCATTGTGATCAACTATGGATATCCTGCGGTACATAAAAAAAATGCTTAAAGTGATTTATCATATGAACGACATTTTAAGTTTTGCAATGAAAATTAAGAGAGCGGTTGATTTGTATTCTTTGTTTTTATTTCTTTTCAGCTTTTAATTCTTTTTTTTTATATATATATAAATGAGAGTATTGATATAACTTGTGTGCATGCTAATTTCTATCTACTAATACTTTATTTAAATGGGAAGAAAACAAATAACAGAAAAAAATATTAATAATAATGTAATTTTTCTTGTTTAGTTCATGTGAATATAGAGGAAAAAATTAACTTACAAAAATAAAAAAATTGCTTTTTTTTCTTCTCATTATGCTTTCTCAAACATTTTTTTCTTTCCTACTTATTTTCTCTTTACGTTCTTGTTCAAATATATTTTTTTTTATACGTTAAATTTATTTAGGTTTTAGTTTCTGCACTTTAAATTTTTAGTTTCAGTTCTTATACTTTATTTTAATATTGATTTTAGTCTTGGTTATTAACACTATTGATTAAAGTATATTTCAAATTAAAATATAAGGACTAAAATCTACGTGAGTCTAAATTATAAGTATTAAAACTTAAATAAAAGTAACATGTAGAGAGAGAAAAATTAAAATCTTAGACCAAAATTTTAGTCGATGTATTGATTTAAAATGTAAGTTTTAGTCTTTGCAGTTTTATTTTGTTAATAAATAAATCTTTGTTATTAAAAAAGGTAATGGCATGGACCAATTTCTTTATGAAACAAAAGTATGAAAATCAAAACTAAAATTTTCAAATTATAAGAATTAAAATTTAAATAAATATAAAATTTAAGAACAAAAAATATATTTAAACTTTACTTTCTCGTATCAAACAACAACGAATAAATCTTTATAATCTCTCATCACTAGTTCATCATATGGGTGTTTGATATGAATGATAACGATCGATAAAATTTAATAATTTATTTTTTACTTAATTACATTTTTGGTTTTTTAAGTATGCATTTTTCGTAATTTCAGTTTTTCAAATTTTAGTTTTATGACTTTTAGTCCTCAAAATTGTTTTTTAAAAGTTATAAATATTATTTTTTTCGTTTATGCATTTCTTTAGAGTATATGTTAGTTTGGAGAGTTATATTCGCTAAATTAAAATTTAAGGGGTAAAAAATGTGAAAAAATACAAACTTGAGGATTAAAAGTGTAATAAAAACTTATTTTTTCAATATAAATTTTATTTTAGATATTTAGTTGTGTCATAAAAATATGTCTTTTAAACGGTTGGTTTTGGAGAAATTTTAACAATATAAGCTTATTTGGTTATGATGCAAACGAATAAAGACAAATGTTTTTTTTTTTTTTAACTTTCTATAGAGTTTTCCAGGCTAAATAAACTGTATCATATAAAAAAGAAAGAAGTACGCAGTTATTTTTTAATGGAAACAGATACAAAATACTAATATTCAATATTTTTGATGAAACAATTAACAAGAAATAGAGCATACACTTTTGTTAGGTACTCATTTATTCAGAAGTAATAATTTATATATAATATATTTAGTATTTATCTCGTAAAGTAAATGAGATAAATTAATTAACTAACCTATTAGAATTAGAATGAAAGTGTATATATAATTGACTACTAGTAGTTATTTGACTGATAGATAGATGTAATATCACAAATGAAACATAATTAATTTCATGTGCAAGATTTTTAATTTAGTATAAAGAAATAAGATTTCAACTTAGGTAAAAAGTTTAAATAATTTTTTATTAAGAAATAAATTGAAGAATAACTGTCGCCGTTATGTAGCTTAGTTGGTGAACGCATGAAAACATGTGTGTGTGAGTACGAGGTTCGATCTCCAGTTGTACTATTTCCTTATAAACCAAAAAAAATTAAAGAATAATTAAAATAAAAAGAACAAAATACATTTGAAAAGTAAGTTATATTGGATAATAGGAGCAATTTTCTTTTTCAAAATTATTTTTTGAACTCAGATACTTTTTTAAATTAGTATAAAAAAGTAAGTTTTCAAATTAGATAAAAAGTTTAAAATATTTTTTTTATTAAGAATTAAATTGAAGAATCATACAAAAAAAAAGAAAAATTACATATGAAACGTAATTTATTTTGGATAAGAGGATCAACAAGGTAAGTTATTTTTCTAAGAAAAAAATAGCTAAGATGTTTTTCTAAAATATTTTCGAACTCAGATTTTTTTTATCTTAATATATTAATATTAAAATAGGACACCGTCTTCTCATCTTAAATCTTTTTTTCAAAAAAAAGAGAAAAATATTTAGTAAAACACTAAAAAAACGTAAATAAGTTAATAAAATATTAATATTAAAATAGAACATTGTCTTCTCATCTTAAATCTTTTTTTCAAAAAATAGAGAAAAATATTTAGTAAAACACTAAAAAACATAAATGAGTTAATAAAATGAAAAATATTTTAAAGGTCTCAAATAGAATCCTCGCTTATCTTATTTAGGTAAAGAAGATGTAAACATTATGAATGCTTTTTGGGTTCAAAAGTCTTTTTTACTTTAGATTGGAGTACTATCCATTCACCTTAAATTTTGATATCCATATATTATGAGAAAGGATAAAACTTTTCCTACAATAAAAATAGGTGAAAGTTTTAATAATAGACATTGGATATAATAATAAAAAAATCAAAAGACAATAATGTTTAACTGGAAATCGGCAATTAAAATCCTAACGATATTTCTCCTTGGAATTTTGGTTATGTATACTATAGAAAATGGCGGAAGTTTTCCACCGCAAAAAATTATGAAAGTTTCAATGAGAGACCTTAGATAAATAATAACAAGTTCAGTGACGATTGTATTTAACTAAAAATCAGCACCATAGTAGCTTTATTTTTATTTAAATCGATAAAACCTCTTGTACTCAATTATTTCAATAATTTAGAAAACTCCTTCTCATCTTTGACCTCTTGTTGGAAAGAGAGAAAAGAAAATAAGAAGATAAAACATAAATAATAATATTTTTTTATTTGATTGAAGATAAAATAAAAAGATAATTATATTAATTTTTCTTGAAATTTGTCTATATTACACTTATTTTTTTTCGTTTTTAAAATTAAACTTATCCCTAATACTTACTTTGAATCTTTGATTATGCAAACCTCTAATATTAATTTTTTTAATGGTATTATTATACACATTTTTTAAGAAAATTGACTTTACCATTTATATTTTTCTTTGATTTTATCACTTTAATAATAAAAATATAAATTTCAGGAGTAAGTGTAATTTTGAAAATCGGAAGGAGTAATATATATAAACCTCAGGGAAGTTGTGTAATTATCCCTAAAATAAATAAAAGCTAAAATACAATTTTAGTTCCTTATGCGGTTAAAAAAGTGTCAGTTTGGTCATTTATGTTTTAAAAGTTTCACTTTAATTTCTTATGTTATATTTTTCGAATTACTTTGGTCTCTTATGTTGTATTTTTGAATTATTTTATCTCTTACTTTGGGTCCTTACTTGGTAACATAAGGAACGAAAGTCATTCATAAATACAATATAAGGAACCAAACTGAAATTTTTAAAACATAAGAGATCAAATTGAGACTTTTGGATAACATAAGAGACCAAATATATATTTTAGCCAATAAAATAAAAAACAGAAGAGAAACTTCATTTATAGAGAGAAAAATTTCAATTTTTTTCTTTTCCTGCTCTATGCATAAGATTCAGTTTGTTTCAGCTTATTCGTTAAAATAAGTACTTATTTTAATAAAAAAAATAGCTATAAAAATTTTTAGTCTATTTGTTTATACTTTTCAAAATAATCAAAATCAGACAATAATCAGATTTTCTACTTATTTTAATAAGTAAATAGCAAGTTACTTCTCAAAATAAGCAAAAAAATCTGATTATTTTAATTGTAATCAAACATACATAACTTATAATTCTTATAATAATCATTTAAAAAATAATTAATTCTTTTCTTATAAAAATAATTAATTATTTTTAATTTCAAACAAACTAACTCTAAATCCATAAAAAAGAAAGGACTAAAGAAGGGAGGAACGTGTAAATGACAGAAAATTGGAGCCCCTTTAAGAAAAAGGGGACCTTTTTATAAGCAGGAGATAAGGGCAACCGTTCCCGTTCTGCTAGTGGGAAACTGACAACTGCTGTGTTGAAAAAAAAATGAAAAACAGCAGAGCTAACAAGTAACAACAAACCATTACCATACCTGAGAGAGAAATTAGAAACTCCCAAAATTCAGTTTTCGTTGGTTCATGTAGATTCTTTCTGCTTCTTCTCTTCTCTTCTCTTCTTCGTTCTTAACTCGTTTCCCCAACTCAAACGACTCGCCCGAGTTCAACCTCAATTTCATTGTCATGGCTAACAACCCTTCCGATGCTCCCGCCGATGACTTCCTCGAACAAATCCTTGGCCTTCCGACCTTCCCTTCCGGCGACTCTTCCCTCCCCGGAGCCGATATCGGCTTGGCCGGTACGGCTTCTCAGACTCCGATGATGCTGCAGCTCAACTCTGCCGATGCTAACCCTCACCTCGCCGCTGGCGCTGCTTTTCATGCTCCTGTTTACCAGTTAGGGTTGAGCTTGGACCAAGGCAAAGCAGGGTTCCTGAAGCCCGAAGAGGCCTCCGGTAGTGGAAAGCGCTTTCGCGACGACGTCGTTGATGGTAGACCTAAGAATGTAAGACCACCTTTTCCCATTTCTCTTCTTCTTTTTATTGCTATTTCTGTTGTCTCATCACGAAATTTGCTATTACTTTCGCAAGTGAAAAATTAAGTGATTTCATCCACCTTTTAGGGTATGACTATGATCTCCATTGAAAGTGAGCTTGATGCTCCAATTGTTTCTGTAGAATATACCGCGAGTTTGGTTGGTTTTAGTGGGGAGAGAAGTGAACTGATCATCGTATTTGGTTGAACTGATTCTCTTGTTTTGTTCAATAGCTAGCATGACAGAAAAGGGAAGGAGAAAAAAGAATTTTGGAAACCTTAAATTGATTTCTGGGCAATAAACAAGAACTAAAATATAGAAAGATGTGATGGCTTTTTAACAAGTGGGAATCATTTTGATGGGATCTGATGTTTGACATGGAATTTCAAGCAAATGCAGGTGGGAAGGCGTGTGTGTTATATTAGTCAAGAGTTTTTCCGAGGTCATCATCCTAATCTAATTATTATAGGATGATCATGGTGAATGCTGTTTTTATTTTATGCCAGGTTCTAATTATCACCATCACATAGCTTTATAAAGCAAGCAAGACATATTAAAGTTTAATGGAAACAGCACCTAGCAGTGGAGTGGTAATTACTTTGAAAAAAAGAGTAGTATGCCATAAGTGAGATTCTTCGGATTTCATATTGACAGATTCTTAGTTGCTTGCTTGTTGATGCCAACCAACTTGCTTTAGACACCATCAACAGGTCTCACTAAAATTTTGTAATTTGAGTGGACAATCATTTAATGAGGAGTTGAACTGAGAGCACAATCTTTGGTAATTGACTCAAGGCATGTGAATAGAAGTTGAATATGAAATGTGCAAGGATGATATGGACTGTGCAAGATTGGAGGTCAACCTTGAGTGATTTACATTCAAGCCTTTTGGAAGTGTTATACTTGTCATGGGTTGCTTTCAACTATTCAGGGTTATAATTTAGATAGATTATATGTATATGTATACTTGAACTAGGAGTTATCCTTGAATAAATGGTGCCTCATTGTGAGAGTTCTTTTTTTCTTTCCCCCTTTGTTATTCTCTCTGTTTTTTTTTTTCAGAGGGTGAAGAGGGAGTTGATTAAGTGGCATTTTTTCCTCCTGTTGATGTTCTAATAACCCTTTTGCAGGTTTTTCATGGGCAACCCATGCCTACTACTATTCCTGCTGCTCCACATCCTCCAGCAATGCGTCCTAGGGTGCGGGCTAGAAGAGGACAGGCTACAGATCCACACAGCATAGCTGAACGGGTGAGCTTATATATTTCTGTGGACGGAGTTACAGACTCTTTGCTGGTTATAATGCCTACCATTGAAATTGGGGGTTAAGTTTGTTGCTCATTCTCTCTAATCTTCCATGTTACCATTTTACAGTTACGCAGAGAAAGAATAGCAGAAAGAATCAGGGCATTGCAAGAACTGGTTCCAAGTGTCAACAAGGTATTTAATTTTTCTTGCATATGTTTTTATACTAAATGTGGTTTTACTCATCTTTGGGGAAAAAAGTGGAATTATCTTTGGAAAAGTAAGGGATTTATGTCATCTTCAGCATGAATAGTTTGAAAAGATAGAGAGCATCAAATTGGCATTTACGGAAGAAGTATTTATTATCATTCCGTGTACTTTCCTGTTTGATGATTAGATAATGGCATAGTTTATAACCAATTTTGTATTAGTAGATTCGTATGTTTTGGGAAAACAATGATACTACTCATCAATTATTTCAGAAAGACAAAAAAAAAAAAAAATTCTTTCAATGTGTACATGTGACTGATTCCTTCTCTCTAGCAGTCTAGCTAGATATTGCTCATTAGTCATCAGTCACTATGCACTTGTTTAGCAGATCACCATCTCCAGCGTCACTGTTGCCTGTCATACATCTGTCTATCTTTCACCATATATTTAGTTATTTACGATAATTCAGAACCATTACGTATGTAACTGTATTATGAACAATTAAGTTTTGCAAGATAGGTGTCCTTTTCATGTAAAAATTGTTTACATTCATAATTTTGTTAAGACTTCTTGGTTCTGGCCCATTAAGTAACTTTTTTTATTTTTTATTCAAGGCCTAGTTGAATAATGAGTTCATTGAAGTTGAAATGATTTTTGTAAAGTCTATGCAGCTTGTCTGTTTGTTTTTAGGAAGATTAAAAGGGAGTAGGCATTATTGTAGAGTGGGAGGATTATTGATTCATGCTTATCATTCTGTTTTGCCCTGCCAATATATGTTAATGAATCCATTTCTTGAATTTTCAAGCAGTTAAACAAATTGTGGATTGAGTTTGTTGACTTTTATGTAAAATCTCCTTATCCATTTTTTATGCACTCTTTATTAGAGTATAGTTAATCAACAAAAAACTTGCTCAAGGGGTAAAAAAGTGGAACAAAATCTCCATATATTCTGATTTAGTTCCACACAAAATTTTAGGATTGGTTGAAGCATGAAACAAATCTACTGGATTTCAAGGGGTGATATGTTTTGCATGATTTGTGTGATAGCTGTTGTGTTCTTCTGCATGACTTCTCAGTGTATGCAAAAAAGATATTAATGCTGAATCATTCCATTCTTTCTAATGTTATCATCCGTTTGTACTCTGTTCAGACAGATAGAGCTGCCATGTTAGATGAAATTGTGGATTACGTCAAGTTTTTAAGGCTTCAAGTGAAGGTAAAATCCTACCGTTCTCCTCATTGGTCCTGCTTTTATAATGGCCTTTCATAGTTAGGTCTCTATTTGTAATAAATGACAGTTTATAACGCCTTTCATAGTTTTTGCGGGTTTTTCCTGTTAAATCTGCAAATATGCATTTTTACCCCACTCCACTGAAGTCAATTAGATAGGATTCCACTCATGAACCCCTAAATGGATAGTTTCCACTTTGGATGAGAACTCACTGGTCAACTTATATTATTCCTAAAGACCAATGAATATCTAAATACAACCAATGATAGGTTATACGGCCAATTTCAGGCTGCTTAGTTCACTGTAGTTACTTTTAACTATTCAATAACATTTAGGAGTCTTCTGTTGGAATACAGTTTGCTGTTTGATTCATGATATAAATATCGAAGCAATATGCTCTTGTCAGTCCAAATTTGAATTGAATTTGTAGCACAGTGTGAAATTAATAGTGCAAACACCCCAGTGACCGTTAATTCGTTTGCCTTTCAGGTTTTGAGCATGAGTAGACTGGGTGGAGCCGGTGCAGTGGCACCACTAGTAACTGACATCCCATTATCATCAGTCGAGGTAATTATTTTGAAGAAAAAATAATTGCAAGAATTTTATTTTTCATATGTTGTTGCAGTTAAACTGATTTATTGATGATCAGGAAGAAGGCGGTGAAGGTGCAAGAAACCGTCCGGCTTGGGACAAGTGGTCAAATGATGGAACAGAAAGACAGGTAGCTAAGCTCATGGAAGAGAATGTTGGGGCTGCCATGCAATTTCTTCAATCAAAGGCGCTGTGCATCATGCCAATCTCACTGGCGTCGGCGATATACCAGTCACAACCACCAGACACCTCTAGCATAGTGAAGCCTGAAACTAATCCTCCTTCATAGACCTCAGGCACATGGTGCACAATCCCTTGGTCTCAACAAGTGCTCACCTAATACTGCTGGGACCCATGCGTTATTTGTCTTTTCCAAACCCCCCCATTATTAAGTCATTGGTGAGCATCAAGTTGCAATCGAAGTCAGATGCCATAATTCTTTCTTTTTGCCTTTCTTTCAGCTTTTGTCAATACAGGGTTCGATGTCAATGCCTTAGAAAATACAAACAGACCCCTATCTTGTCTTTCCAAGTTTCAAGTAAAGGGAGGGAAGAAATTGTCCAAAGTTCACTTGATATGCTCTTTCTCTTTTTTTATGTCAATTGGTGGGGTTAGTGGAACATGATGAAAGCGCTTTTATAGTGGGGCTTAGTTTTTGTAGTGGGCAGTGGGACCTTGTTAAAGGTTAGAGTGGTGTGTATATTTTAATAGTGATGTAACCCCTAGAGTATTTGAAATGCAGAGGTGAAATGGATAATAGTTGCTTTAAGCATGCTGGGTGTTGCCAAGTCCAGCAAAATATGATGGTGTTTTTTTTCAAAAAATTATTTAGGGTGAGCGTGAGTTGTTTACTCTAAAGTAATTGGATGACTTTTTTCTATTCTCCTGAATCATTATTGGATTTTGATCCATTAGATAGGGATGGAAGGACAAGTGTGGGTGCTCCCTTCACCCTATCCTTGTCAATCAGTAAGCTCTGTATCCTTATTCAACTCAAATATGTCAAATGTTATTACCTTTTGAGATGGGAACATAAATAACTTAACATTGTTGAGGTTTGTGTCCAAATAAATAAGTGGTTATTAGAACGCTAACTCAACTTGAAATCAAACATGCATTTCATCATAGTGTGAAAATTGATGAGAAGTCAGCCATAATTAGTTGATAAAGTATCATATAAATTTTGGGTGGTGTGTACCAATGGTATTTTTTTTAGTTGTTAGTAAAAGATTAATTCTTTAAAGATGAAGAGATTATTAAAGAGAATTTGTGTGTTTGGCACAACTAGCTTGTAGCTTATTTAGGAGCTTATAGCTTGTAGCTTAGTTTATGAGTAAGTAGAGGTGTTTGGTAACAACTAGCTTATAGCTTAGCTAGCTTATGAAAAACTATTTCAAGTAGCTTATAGCTTATGAAAAGTAGCTTTCAATAATTCTTTCTTATTTTATCCTCTAGTCATTTACTACATGTTTACTCTATCAAATAATTTATTATATGTAATTATTACTTGTCCTTTTAAGTCATTTAACAAATATAAGCTACCTAATAAGCTAATTTTACCAAATACCTCTACTCAATTATAAGTCACAAGTCATAAGCTACAAGCTATAAGTCATAAGCTACAAGCTATAAGCTAGTTTTACCAAACAGAGCCTTTGTCTCTCTTAACAAAGTGTTTTTATGTACCTGGTTAGCATTTAAATTTTTGTCAGCATAAAGACTCGGGGCTTTAATAATCTGAATCATTAATATTTATTTTGATTTATGTGTTTTTTATTTTGCATTTTATTAAAATTTAAATTAAACACAAACTTAGTTGTTGTGCTGAGTTTTATTGGACTATATCCTCATGTGTAACATTTGTTACTCTTAGTCTTCGCCCAAAAAGAATCTTTAACAAGCTATGACGTACGTTGGCAAATTGATGGTTTTTTTTTTAACTTGTGTCGGTGTAAGTTAAAAATGATTACTTACCAATAAAATTTTACGTAAAAAAAAGTTATTAAGCAGTGAGTAGTAAGAAATTTAGTGGGTATACATAGGGTATAATAAAAAAAATTAAATCTAATTATTAAAAAATTTAATTCAATCATTATTAACTTGTGTTTATAAACACAAGATGGAAAAACCCATTAATAAAATCATGCTTCGGACATAGAATGTTTTCATACTATACACCATGTCTCAAGTGGTGTATGGTACATCACATAAAAGAATATATATAAAACTCAATCAAAAATATTTAATATAATAATAAATTATGTATTTTGTGTGTATGCATACTTCTTTGATTTTTTTCTTTTATACGGGCTATAATCCATTAAATATAATTTCATGACTTAGGTATGATACATCACTTTAAAATTGGTGAATGTTAAAATCCACCTATAACGAGTTAAAAAAAACTTAATAAATAACAAATATGAATAAATAAAAGGTATACAGAATAATACATTTAATTTAAAATTACGTATAATTTATATTTTTTTATTGGTATATGGTACACTACTTTAAAAGTGGTGTATCCTAAAATCCACCCAATTTGAAAGTCGTAATGGAGAAAAAAAAAAAAAAGACCAAGTGACCGTGTGCCATCCACCAAATATTGTTTTATTTGGTTTTTGGTACAAATGCACCAAATAACGTTTAAGAACAAGACACTGTCATCTGTCTTATCCAATATCTTTTCATTGAGTCAAGTAATTTTTTCTAAAAGAAATTAATTCTTTATACATTGAATTTATTTTATTTTATTTTATTAATTCATAAATATATTGAATGAAACTAGCTATTTTCTGTGTGCATAAGATAAGATATAAGTAGGTTATATGATTTGCTTATTTTTAAATTTAAAAATAACACGAATAGTAGTGAAGAATACAATTAAGTTTGGAACTCCATGACAAAGAAAAAAACTCGGGACTCCTAAATCCTAATCGTAATCGATGTCTCTTCCATTAACGTTGCAATGTCTCCCGTTTTCTTGTTCGCTGCTTTTACCTTTTATGAAGCATATTTATTTTATGTCTTTTTTCATCCCAAGTTTTCATCACCTTATGCTTAGGATCATGGTCCTATCTAGCCTCCAAGCAAGACATGTCGAATAATCTAGATAAGAAAAAAACATGTCACTTCCATTATAATTTAAATAGAACTTGAACTCAAGGACTAAATTGTCACATTGAAAAAAGTTTGTGGACCAAAATTTTAATTATAAAAGTTTAGTTATCAAAGTTGCATATACACTAAATCTAGTGATTAAAAGTGTAATTAAACCTTTTAACTGTCTTTTTTGTGTGTATCAAGAGTATTTACAGCCAACAACCAATGATTAATCTCTTAATTTTTTGTGTGAATCAACAGTATGCCTTAGCCTACCGCTGAAGACCAGTCTATTTCGAGACGGAGAAATCACCAAAATGAGTACAACTTTTCTAAATAGTTTTTTTATGCGCACGATCAGGAAATCACCAAAGATTAATCTTTTAGAGAAAGATAAATCACTAAAGTGAATACAATATGTCCCAACAAAGTTCTTTTCATACATAGCTAGAATTTGATCTCAAATTAACATATTTAAGAAACTCAACTATATACTAAATTAATATTTTTATTGGCATGTGTCATATAGTTAGAGTTGCCTTATAGAAAAGAACTAAAGCAATTATATTTTCAGAATCCAGAAAAATTATAAATGGGCAAATTAACTTCTTATTTTTTTTATAATTTAACTTTTTATTTGTAAAGTTACATAATAAATTATTGAACATGAAAATAATGAAAGAATGAAAAAAAAAATTTGAAAAAATATTATTATTTGATCAAGACATTAGTATTATAAAACAACAAATAATTTGAAAGATTTTTTTTATCAGCAAATACACACGCACACAACTGAAATTAAATATTTAATAATCTACAATATTCTCCTTTGCCAATATTTAAACCTTGAATTTTTACTCCTCACAAGTCTTAAAGACTTTATATATGACCATTTAGAATATTTTTTTGGTAGTGATAAGTATTTAGGAATGGAGCATGGAGGAAGGAATGAGTAAAAAACTTGTTTTTGTTTGATAAACCTCTTACAATTCAAGTATATCTTCAGAAAAAGGACCTTTTTCAAAAGGGTCCAAGGGCTCTCTGAGAAAGCCCATATTTTTGTATGGTGTGCTGTCAAATAATCTCCACATAATGGGCCCGATAGTACAAACGTTTTGGTCACGTTGTATGGACACGTTTTGACAGATTTTAAGAATTCGAGTGAGCTATTTTTTAAGAATCTGATAGTACAAACACGTGATGTTCTAAGAATAATGTGTGATGCTAAAAGTGATTGTGCAAGATTTGATCAAGTTGGAACAGACAAGGATTGAAAAAAGAAATAGATAAGGAGTTCTAGAAAAAAAAAAACAAAAATGAGAGAAAAAGAGGTGATGGTGTTGAGGAATAGAATTAGGCTTCCAAAAAAAAAAAAGAATAATAATTAGTACGAGTTTGGTTCTAATTATTGTTAAAGAAACAATTCTTTATTTTTATTAACTCTCAAAGAGAAATTTTGATCAATAAATAGAAGTAGAATGGAACCTGTGTAAACGGTAGATTGTTGCTATTATTGTTTTATTTTATTTTTTATCAATTATTATTGTTTTATTTGGAATCACTTCTCCCATACACCTATATGGCATCAAGTATTTATATTGTTCAGAGTAGCTTTCTATCCAAGCAATAATATAAAATTTATATTTATATTAATAATAATAAATGTTATTGAATGACATTGTATGATGATTATGACACATTTATAACTTTAACCCTTGCTTGTTTTTTTTTAATAAGTGAAAGAACGTCCACGTATATTTGAATATAAAGAGCCACTTGTTTTTTTAGTCTGGTGGGTGCTTATAGCTAATTAGATTGATTAGTGATAATGAGATAATATGGCCATTCAAACATGTCATACACTTTGTTTCACGAATTTGTTCTTTAGTATAGTCGTCAAAGATCTTTACTAACGATCTATAAATCGATAATATATCAATTACTTATACTTAAATATTTATCTTTTTATATTTATATATTCATTTATTAGTATAAACATTATATGTCTATATAAATAGATTAATTCTGTTAAACAAAATCTATATACTAACAGTAACAAATTTAACCAAGAGTTAATAAAAAAAAACATTAGTAAAAGAAAATTTCTTTTTCTTGTTTATGGTTGTATTTTCATTTAAACATCTTTGGGAAACTTGCAGAGGAACCCAAAATATTCTGAATTTCTGATTTTAAGCCGAAGTGACATTATTGAGGTTGCAATCTGCAATTGTCACTCACATTTAACCTAATGCGACTCTAATTATAATTTAATTTATCATGTGACCTTGTAGAATGGAGTTTCTTGCCAAATATTATCCATCCTAAAATTTGATTCAACTGTGAAATTTCTTTGTACAGTATGCGTTGTGCATGCAAATTTTATTCCTACCTGGTCATTCTTTTTGTGCTCTGAAGCCTAAGAAATAACATAGAAAACAGAGAGAATTCTCTGAAATATATATTATAAAATTCTATTCAAATTTGGATGATTGAACTCCTACAGTAACAAACCTTTTAAAGTATAAAATTATAAATAATAATATAAATATATATGGTGGCTTGATTTGATTGATTTTCAAGTTCAAGATTTTCTTAATGGTCTGCAGAACAATATAAGAAAATACTTCAACATTTTCATACCCAACTATATTTAGCTACTACCTCTCTGAAGGAAAATTCTTTTACGCATTAATCAAAACCACAATATATATCTCACCGTAGTAGTTAGAGATCCATAATCATTTAATGAGTGATGTACCGTTTCAGTCCCTAACTTTGTGAGGATAATTCACTTTAGTCCTTGACTTTGTGCGGATAAGTCACTTTAGTCCCTGATTTTATATTTTACAGGTCACTTTAGTCCCTGAATTATAAAATGAATGATGTAGTGAAAGTCAGAGACTAAAATGATCCATAATAATAAAAGTCAGGGACTAAAATGACTGATTTCGCGAGAGACTAAATTAAATGATAAAATACAAAATTAAAAATTATTTTAGTATATAATTCTCATTTAATCAGTTGCATAATTAAGTATGCGTACTGTAAATTTTAACAACTATCTCACTTTATTATATTAATCATAATCTTCTTCAAAATATGGAACAAACTAAGTTTCTTAAAATTTAGTTCAATGAAACACCAAAATTGTAGCAGCAGACCAAAATCTTGAAATAATTACTAGTATTTGATACTCGCGTGTTATGCATGAGTCTTTAATATGTTGAATGGATGATTAGAGATAAGGTTGTTTATAGCATTCATTATTTGTGTTTTGGCGTAACAAAAATTCTGACTAGTTATTACCGCAAAAAAAAGCAAGTTAAGAGATGAATAGTTTTATAAAAATTGTGGATTTCGTATGTGTCTGAAAGCCAATTTATTAAATGTTCTCTAGACTATTGACAATTTAAAATAAATGTCAATCATAATAATTTATCCTATATCATAAACCTCGTCATTCAAAAAATAATAATCATTTATTAAAAGTAACTCATGATTCTCATTCTCTCAATAATCACATCACATAATTATTGTAAAACATTAATAAAAGAATGAATTATCATTAATGTTAAAATTCAATATTTAATTTTAAAAATAATTTAATGAGAATGACTTACCATTATAATTATGTCAAATGAGTGTGGTAAATAATAAAATTTTACTTCCATACATAAAATAATGATTTACTTCCATTATTATCAGGAATGCAATATTGTCTTAGTTATTTTTCTTAAAATTAATATAGTTATAAAAAAACATAAAATAATGATTTACCTCTGTACTATAAATTTTCGCTAAACAAAAAAATAATAAACTTTTATATTGCAAAAGTTCCGCAAAATTAAACATAAATATTAAATAAAAAGTACAACTTTAAAAAATAAAAAAATACTTATAATTTAAGCATCATTTAATCCTCACATATTTATGCAAAATATTTATAAATGTAAAATATAAAAATTATGAGAAAAATACTTGCACCAATAATAATTATAGTTCATCACATATTTATATAATATTGTTCCATTTCTGAATGTTTTAAAGGAATTAATAATATTTGTCCATTGAAACTCCCAAATGCGATTTCAGAACGTTCCACCAATATCACTTTGGTCTAATACAAAAAAAACTACTATGGTCTAATACAAAAAAAAAATCACTTTGGCTATACATTTTTATTTAAAAAGAGTTATATGGCACATTAGTACTTGATTTTGTAGGATTTGTTCACATTAGTCCATGATATTTTCGGTGGTGCAAATAGGTCCATAACTTTCTATTCTGTTATGCATTTTAGTCTATGTTGTTAGTTTACAATTAATATCATTAATATTCGTTCATATGGGTCTCTAAAATATTAAAAAGAATTTATTATATAGAAATTGTGTTTCTTATTAAAAGTACAAGTTAGTTCCTAAGTTTTTAGAAAATGTTCAATTTAGTTCAAGAACTTAATAGTTTTAATTATAAACTAACGAAAATGATTAAAATGCATCACATAGCATAATATTAAAGACCTATTTGACTGCCAAAAAAGTCAAGACTAACGTAAACAAATCCTATGAAGTCAAGGACTAAATTATGTATTTTTTTTAAAAAAAAAAGGACCGCATGATGTGGACCTTTGATCACAAGGTTGAAACACTCAGTAATTTAATCATGCGGTTGAGAATCTCTCTTGAAGCATCCTCTTTTACATAGTCATGCCTATCCCTCACTTTGATTCTCTTCCTCTTCAATCTAGATAAAACACTTCATCTTTTATGTCCCTCCATCATCTCCCCTCTCTACTTCTGCTGCCTCCTTTCATTTAAATTTTTGTTCTAATTTCTGTTGTTTTTTGTTTTTTGGTTTATAAATTTTCTATAATTTTCCAGTAGTTTCTGTTATTGATATATGTTCTTTTTAGTTCTTGATCCATAATTTTGTATATTTTTTGAAGTTATTAGATTTTTGTAATTAGTGTCAATTCAGGTTGTCTATATTTTCTCCTCTTCCTCTTCATCCATCTCTTTCTCTCATCTTTATGTCACTTTAGCCCCATTTGAGAGATAACTACAAATCCAAGTCTTATGATATCTCAAATAGTCATTAGTGTTTTAACTCGATGTATTTGTTGCAGAAAAGGCTCTCGAATCCCATATTCTATTTGAATGGTGGCACTGGTATGATTTTTTCTTTATCCTAGTAATTTTTTTTACTTTACTCTGCCATATTTAGTATAATCAACATTATAACAATTAAAAAAAAAATAGTGTGGTGTTGTTTGTCACTAAATTGTGATAGTTAGCAATTAGCAAATAGATGCTTCAACTCATGTTCAACAAAATCTCTATTACATTATTCGCACTAAATTGGTAGATCTCTAATGAATTGTGTAGTTTTTTTCTAACGACATTATGTGACCTTTACCTGTCCAAAAGCTACACCTACTAGAATTTTTTTCCTTAGACTTGCCAAACAACCCTTTTTTTTTGTGTAGTACAACTTTTGGTAACTATTAGATTGTGGCTACTTAGTGACAAACAACATACTATTGTTTTAAACCTGAAAAAATACTATACATTTTTTAATGACTACAACTGCATGGTCACTACGTATATTTGAAATTAGAATTCTTCGAAGAGGCTAAGGAAATAATATCTAAAATATATATTTAGATCATTATAATGAAAGAATAATGTAGTGTTAGATTAGAACTTAGGGACGGGAAGAAGTAATAAAAATACCAGTGTGTTCTTGCATTGAGAGGCCTTTACAACATTATAACAATTAAAAATTATAAATTAGTAAACGTTAGTTAATTTTTCATATAATGTAAAGAAAAAAATATTGTATAGCCATGCAAAATTATGCAGAAGGATGAATAAGCGTAGGAAATGGAGAATGGAGGATGAGAGTAAAAAGAAGTTTGAAGAAAATACCAACTATTATTTTAAAGAAGTCTTGAGCAAAGGTGGAATTAGAGGGTTGAGAATCCAATGCAATGAAGGTGGAGGAGGAACTTGATGTTATTAAGAAGTTGGTTTAGAAATCACTGTTATTTGACCCATATTTATAGGAAGAAACATGGAAATATTTGAATTATCTCTCCTAGCATTGTATAGAGTTGGGGCATGAGATTTTTTTTTGTCAATTTGATTAGCGGTAAGATGATGAGCTAGATACAACTTATTTATAGATCATATCACCACTCTAATTAATATGTCTTATACTCTACTTGCTTTTACGAATAATTTTTTAGGGTTATCTACATAAAAGTTGTATCCTCACTGCATTTTTCTCTTTGCTCTCTGTATGTCACGACACAACCTTGCATAAAGTAGTAACATCAGCTTCTAAGAATATCTAAATATATTAGCGTAAAGTAGAGTATAAAGTATTTAGACTAAAAGTAATACCAACTTCTAAAAAAACTGTTACAAATTTAAAGATACAAAAAATATATAAATTAAGCTAAAAACTTCAAAGTGAATAATACATTATTTTTAAAAATTAAAGCTTCAAATAATTTAGGTAATTTAAAAACATCCTATTCAATTTTATTTCAAAAAATACCATATTCTTCAAGTGTAATTGATCTCTATAAAAAATGTTACAAATTTAAAAATTATATAAATTGAGCTATCTAGAAATTTCAAAGTGAATAATACAATGTTTTCAAAAAATTTTAAATAATTTAATTCATTTAAAAATTAAAATTTCTTTTTTAATTCAAAAAACATCATATTCTTCAAGTATATATATTACACGGTCTCTATAAAATCTGTTGCAATTTAAAAAATATAAACTATTATATAAGTTGAGTTAGAAACTTCAAATTATATAATAAATTATTTTCAAAAAGTTTCAAATAATTTAGGGAAATTTTTTTTAAAAAAAGTTTTCATTTTGATTTCTAGAAACATCTTATTCTTCAATTGTATAGTACACGATCTTTAAAAAGAACTGTTGCAACTCAAAATTATTAAAAAGATGTAAATTGAGATAGAAACTTCTAAGTGATACATTGTTTTCAGAAAGCTTCAAATAATTTAGGAAGTTTAAAATCACCCTATTAACTTTTATTTTGAAAAACACCTATATTACACGACCTCTAAATTAACTGTTGCAAATTTAAAAATATAAAAATTATATAAATTGAGTTAGAAACTTCAAGGTGAATAATAGATTGATTCTAGAAACATTTTAAAAATTTAAGTAATTTAAAAATACCCTATTCATTTTTATTTCGAAAAACATCATATTCTTCAAGTGTATAGTACAAGATCTCTAAAAAACTGTTGTAATTTTGAAAATATAAAAAATTATGTAAATTAAACTAGAAAATTCAAAGTGAATAATACATTGTTTTCAAAAAGCTTCCAATAAGTTAGGATAAAGTAGAGCATAAAATATTTACACTAAAAGTAATATCATCTTTTAAAAAAAATTGTTGCAATTTTAAAAATATAAAAAAATATGTAAATTGAGCTATAAACTTAAAAGTGAATAATGCATTATTTTTTGAAAGCTTCAAATAATTTATAAAATTTAAATACACCATATTCATTTTTATTTCGAAAAACACTTTATTCTTCAAGTGTATAGTACTTGATCTCTTAAAAATTGTTGCAATTTTCAAAATATAAAAAATTATATAAATTGAGAAAGAAACTTCAAAGTAAATAATACATTATTTTTAAAAATTTTAAAATAATTTAAGTAATTAAAAAATCGCGTTTTCATTTTTATTTTGAAAAACACCAAAATTTTCAAGTATATATATTACACGATCTTTAAAATACTTGTTGCAATTTTAAAAATATAAATTATTATGTAAATTGAGTTTAGAAAATTTAAAGTGAATAATATATTTTTTTAGAAAGTTTCAAAAAAATTAGGTAATTGAAAAAACGTGTTTTTATTTTAATTCGAAAAACACCTTATTCTTCAAATGTTACATTATATGATATCTAAAAAATTTGTTGCAATTAGAAAAATATTAATTTTTTTTAAATTGAGATAGAAACTCAAAGTAAATAATATATTGTTTTTAGAAAGCTTTAAATAATTTAGGTAATTTAAAAACACCCATTTCATTTTTATTTCGAAAAACACCATATTTTTCAAGTGTGTACATGATCTCTAAATTAATTGTTGCAACTTTAAAAATAAAAAAATTATGTAAATTGGGCTATAAACTTCAAAATGAATCATACATTATTTTTAAAAATTTTCCAATAATTTATGTAATTTAAAACACCTTATTGATTTTTATTTCAAAAAATACCTTATTTTTCAAGTGTATAGTATACGAATTCTAAAAAAATTGTTGCAATTTAAAAAATATCAAAATTATCCATATTGAGCTAGAAACTGAAATTGAATAGTATATTGTTTTCAAAAAGTTTTCAATAAGTTAGGAAATTTAAAAACACCCTATTTATTTTTATTCCAAAAAACACTCTATTTTTAAGTGTTACACATCTTTACAAAAATTGTTGTAATTTTAAAAATATAAAAAATTATGTAAACTAAGCTGGAAACTTCAAAGTAAATAAAATATTATTTTTGAGAAAGCTTCAAATAATTTGGATAATTTAAAAAACGTATTTTTAATTTTATTTAAAAAAATACTCTATTCTTCTAATATATAGTACACGTTCTCTAAACAAACTGTTACAATTTAAAAATATAAAAAATTATGTAAATAGAGCTAGAAACTTCAAAGTGAATAATACATCATTTTCAAAAAACTTAAAATAATTTAGGTATTTTAAGAGAACGCTGTTATTTTTTATTTTGGAAAACACCAAATTCTTCAATGTATAGTACATTATCTTTAAAAATATAATGCAACTTTAAAAATATAAAAAAATTATGTAAATTAAGATTAAAACTTCATCGTGAATAATACATTATTTTTAAAAATCTTGCAATAATTTAGGCAATTTAAAAACACCCTATTAATTTTTATTTTGAAAAACCCTCTATTCTTCAAGTGTATATATCACGATCTCAAAAAAAATAAAAAATAAAACTCTTGTAATTTTAAAAATATAATAAAATTATAAAATTTAAGTTTTAAATTTCAAAGTGAATAATATATTATTTTTATAAAGTTTTCAATAAGTTAGGAAATTTAAAAACCCCATATTCATTTTTATTTCAAAAAAACACCATATTCTTCAGGTGTATATCACGTGATCCCTAGAAAAACTATAGCAAATTTCATTATATAAAAAAATTATATAAACTGAGCTACAAAATTTAAAATGAATAATACAATGTTTTCGTAAAGTTGCAAATAATTTAGATAATTTAAAAAATATCTTTTTATTTTTAATTCAAAAATACACTATTTTTCAAGTGTATAATACATGATCTATAAAAATTTTACAATTAAAAAATATAAAAAAATATGTATATTGAGAGAGAAACTTCTAACTAAATAATAGATTGTTTTAAGAGAACTTTAAATAATTTAAGTAATTTAAAAACTCCATTTTCACTTTTATTTTGTAAAACACCTAATTTTAAAAGTGTATAGTATACAATCTCTAAATAAAATGTTGCAACTTTAAAAATATAAAAATTATGTAAATAGAGCAAGAAACTTCAAAGTGAATTCTACGTTATTTTCAAAAAGCTTTCAATAATTTGGGTAATTTAAAAACACCTATTGGTTGTTATTTCGAAAAACACCATATTTTTTTAGTGTATGCTTTACGAATTCTAAAAAAACTAATGCAATTTAAAAATTATAAAAAATTATGTATATTGAGCTAGAAACTTTAAAATGAATGATACATTATTTTTTAAAAGCTTACAATAGATTAGGTAATTTGTAAACACCATATTAATTTTTATTTCGAAAAACACCATATTCTTCTAGTGTATAATACACGTTATCTAATAAAACTATTGCAATTTAAAAATATAAAAATTATGTAAATTGAGATAAAAACTTCAAAGTGAATAATACATTAATTTCAAAAAACTTCAAATGATTTGTTCTTGAAAATAGAAAAGGATTTGGCGCGGCTGATCAAGAGTTTTTATCAGGAGGAGAGTGAAAGATGGTTTTAATAGTTGTGGTAGTGATGGGGATGGAGGTTTATTGGTGGAGGATAAGCGAGGATGATGGGGTGTTCTAAGAGATGAAATTAACTGTATTATTCATCACGCCTCTATCTCATCTTCAGGCTACCTTATAGTACAATGATTTCTCTAACCACCAGCATCGACTGCGTCTAACTGAGACTGGCCTATTTTCAAAGTTTGGCACCCATTGAACTAAAAACGTTTCGCCGATCTTATCTTGATGTTCTCTGACTCTATGCAATGACGGTGGTGGCGACGTCAATTGTTATGATGAAACTGCGGGTTTTTAGGGCAAAACCAACGAAATAAAACAAAAAAATAAAATACAAATATAAGAACTAAAAGATTAATTTAACCGACTATTATTTATGGAACATTTGACGTCTATTTGAACTGTACTTAATTTTTCCTTTCAATTTTATCATTGATCATTCCAAAATTGAGTATTAACCTCATAATTCCGAAACCTCAAATCAAAATAGCTTAATTTACTTTACTTCTTCAATTGAAACATGAAAGATGTAGCTTTGTGAAATCAACACCCAAAATAAAATTAAAAAAATATATATCAAATTATGTATATATAACTTGAACACAAACAGATCAAGCTCTAGAACAAAATGAGATACAGTATTTATATTTATATCCTCTGTACAATTGAAACAGCATCATATTTTGGTTTCTCTCTTTTTTCCCCCTCTTCCTATATATAGTATTTATGTTTACCTTTCCTGTAGGATTTTATAGAACACTAAAATCAACTAAAGCAGACCTCAAAGCCCACTTCTTTTGAAATAAAAAAGTAAAAAAAGAAATAAAAAATTATAACTTGCTTGCATCACATCACAAAGGGATTGTCTTTGTCTTGGAAGTCCTCAATGTGTCTTCTTTTCTTCACACTTTTTATTACTTGTTAATTAAACTTGTTTGTCATTATAAACAACCCAAACCCTTTGCTTCTGATCCTTTCATGATTATCAGCCTCTTGCACGAGTTCACAAACATGCTGCAATTAATTAACATAAGCAAAATTAATTAGATGGTGGAGAATGCAATAATCAACAACAAAAACCAGAATAATTAGATAAAATAAATGATCAGATGAAGATGGAAATTAATTAACAACTTACTTCCAAGGAACATCTCCAACAAGCATCCAGTCACCATCTTTATCTTCATAAGTAGGAGCAAATTCAGATCCATTGTACCCTTCCCTTTCTGAATATTCACCTGAACATCAAAATTAACCCTAAATCATTAGCATTCACTTACAATAATTCACCCTTTAACTAATATTCATCAAATTATTTCATTGTCGTTAATTTTTTCTTAGTGATTCTTACCAAATGTGCACTTGAACAAATTTTGTAACGCAACGAGAAGTTCCGAATAGCTATTATAAACTTTCAGATCAATCTTCCTCAAGTAAGGTGCACCTGCCATACTCACTTTCACATACATTCCACTCTGTTCATCTTTCTTCTTCTGTTGTTGCAAATTGTTCTTCCTGTATGACCTAATTGGTGGCCATCCCACTACTTGTACCCTGAAATTCAAATCCATAATCCATCATTAATTAATTAATTAATTAATCAACAGTCACATAAATAATTAACCCTAATTTTCATTTTCCATATAATTTCCTATATCACTTACTTTGCTGGTTGGACACTGTCTTGATCTTGATCATTATCAGTTGTGGTGGATGATGAATCAGAACCGTTAGATTTAACATTGATGGAGTGATCTTCTTCCGGTGAAGATCTCTTGTTGATTCTAACAACAGAGCCGCCACTGCATGAACGTTCCTCCTGCTCATCACTACCGGGTAATCCCAACCTTAACTCTGTTGCTTTCAAATTCAGCTCAACTTCAAAGCTTCCCATTGTAATTTGTAACAGAACACGAAAATTCAATTATTCTGTATATAAGAAATTTCTTCTTCACCTTCAATATTCAAAATCCGAAAGCTGTTGAATTCTGAAATCTGATTGATTTGGAAGTTGAGAGAGAAATGGAATTGATGAATTAGAGAGAATAGGCGATGAATTTTATAGGGTTGTTACTCATTAATGCTTTGTTGGTGCATGAATTGCGGTTATCGAGGAAGGATAAATTAACCGACCACTGTCTGTGACACGCGCTTCCTCACCAACCAATCAAACGTCGACACGGCATGATTTTCCGGTGTGGGGGTCCACTTCACACGGTTGACAGATTTGACTGTCTGTTACGCAAAGGACATGATAAAGCAGGGTGTCGAAGTGGGACAGGACAGCAGAGGAACAGGGACAGCCAATGATGGTGAAGACCGTGGACCATTAATGGACGGCTGGGATTCGGGTTGGGGTGGCTGGAAGGAGTGAATCCTGGAGCGTTGGATCGCGCGGGATCAGTATGGGAACAGACACATGTGATGGCGATGCGGGTCCCACGTGGATGTCTTTGATTGGATGAGCATTGACATGTGAGTGTTGGCATGTGGGTACATACATGACATGTGGGATTTGCATGTGCCTTGCTCACCCCGGACCCCTTCTTCATCATCCCAATTTCCACGTCTATATTAAATTATATTATTATTAGGTTCCGTTTGACACGACTTATTTTTGGTTCATAAGCTACTTTTAAGTAAAAGCTGAAATTAAGAGCTTTAAAAAAAAGCTAAAAGCTGTTTGACAGTTTCATTATTTTATACTTTATAAGCTATTTATGAGTAAAAAGCTATTTGTTTTATAAAATATTTGTGTCAACTTTTTTAAGTTATTTATCATTAAATGTCACATATCTTTGATATCAGAAAATAAATTATCAATATAACTATTTTTAAAATGAAAATTATAATAAAAAATAATTTTTTTATAAAACTCAATATTTTATCTTTTTTTAGAAAAACTAAACACAATATAAATTTATCAAAATAATTATTTAACATTAAATTTTTTTTAAATATGTAAACTTTTTAAATAACAATAAAATTCATAAATATTAAAGTGAAATAAATAATTGATAAATGAAAAGAAAACTTTTTGAAGGTCTTAAGTAAATTGCTATTTTTACAAAGAGTGAAGAAAAATATATTGAAAATTTCAAGTGTTAATTAGAATATTTGAGTATTAATTACGATGGGCCCACAAAATAAGCCAACTTTTTGTCGAGAAGCTCATATTTCTAGCTTCTGACTTAAAAGCCAGCTTTTTGCATTTTGTACATAGAAAAAAAAACCAACTTAAATTTAAGAGGTTTGTCACAAATTCTGTTTGGCCCAGCTTTTAGGAATAGAAAAAGAAGCCAAAAAAAAGCTAGGTCAAACACTACCTTAATCTACTCCTGCTCTTTTTTAAAAAATAAAAAACTTTTAGTTCTTTTTAATCGCTATTCTTTTCATTGCTCGAATTCAACTTTTTCCACTAAAATTGTAGTATGTCTTTATTATTACACTAATAATATTTTTATTCGTTTTAAAAACTTTCAATTTTTGATAAAAATAGATGTTAAAATGTTTAACAAATAACTGCTTATTTTCTCCATGGTACTGATTTTGTGTATTAATTTTTTTTTATATAATTAATTTTGAGAGTAACTGGAATTTTCTTTTCAGTCTTTTATTTATTGAGAAGAATTGAGGTTTTTTTTTTTTGTGGTAGACAAGAATTGACTCTTTTTTTTTTTTATCAGAGACAAGAATTGACTTTGAACATAGGATCCACAGCATACTTATATTTCTAAAATGATTTTGCTTTAACGCTCCACCATACAAATAAAATTAGTTTTTAAAAAACTAGTTCTACTAAAATTTGAGACATTATTGAAAATTTTGCGCGGAGCAGGTCAATATCAGGAAGATATATATGCTGATATGCCATCCAAATCAAATTTATGACATATTTGTTTATTTAATCATCTGTATAAACAAGCTAATAATATATTCTACCAAAAAAAACTAATATATGGGATTCTGAATTTTATTTTTATAAACAGCGGCAAAACTGGCATTTAAGAAGTTGATCATGGTCATGATCATAAGTCTACATTTACGAACTTATCAATGTCAATTCTTCAAATATATTTCAATAATACTATGAGAATGACAAAACTAACAATATCACAATTCTGTTCCTTATACCTAATCTATTGTACACAATCATACAATAATTCTAAAAGGTCTGGGTTAAAATCTGTAATACAAGAGATGAATCATGGATATCTCCCTCTTCTCACTAGTGGTTTTATCTCAAGAAATTCTCAATTATCCTCAATGTTCGAGGTTATTACTTAAGATAAAAATATCTTAAATAGTTAATTTATCAAAGATATAACTATATATGATGGGTCAATATGCACTTGGGCCAAACTACAATGGGTCGAGCTAAGTTGGTCCAGTACACTTAAAGTTAATCTATAAGGTAATTAATTAATTTTATATACTAGTATATGTTAATTTTCTGTAAATTAAAGAAACCAAACAAAACCAGGCTTGACATTAATTTAATTTGTGCAGCTTCACCAAAAAGTTGTTTGGACCACAGAAGAAGAAAAGTACAATCGCTCATCACCAAACAAGTACAACTCAGAAACATGATAGATGTTCGGTATGTTACCCAAAAACAGTGTGCATTGGCGAAAAGGGTATATAAAGGTATCACGTTAATTAACAAAACCACCATTTTTATAATCGAAAGTTACACTAATCTCCTCTTAAATTTGATGTTTTTTTATGCTACATGAAATTACACTTATCTTTCTTAAAAAGGAAAGTCTCTATAACAGACTAACAAATTTCATGAAAAATATGCATCATTTTACAAACTCTAAGAGAAATTGATATAATATTTTTTTTTATAATAAAAAACCATAAGAAAATCTTTTATTTTCTATTCAACTAACTAATTCCCTTAACTTGAGAACAGAAGAGGAGGCATCTACTTAATCCGATCAAACTATTAGTTCAACATGTGTTAATGATTTGGTTCCATTCTTAATTTGTCAGGTATCCCCATTTCCTAGCTAACTAATAACTATGTCCCACTATCATTTATAATTTTCAAACTATGCTTTTCTATTCGTCTTATTGTCTATTGAACACTTGTGATTGGTCAATTTAATTGAACTTTAATATCATACAATTATATATCTTGCAATCAAACAACTCTGTCTATGCTTACATAGTCGGTCCCAAATCTAGATAAAGGAGGAGGATTGTGTTAAGTCTCAACAGTCAACATAAAATTTGTTAAATCCTTAACATGAATCACACTCTATGTATTGTGCAATCAAACAATGTTAATCATTTTTTTTACATAGAAAAGAGACACACAAAAAAACAAAAGGGCTCATTGATTAGTTAAACTTATATATGAATGATTTCTCTTAAATAATAATTTTAGGTTTGAAACATATAAATAAAAAAGAAAAAATCTGTTAAAAGAGTTAACTCAATTAAAATATAAATGTTCTCAATTCTAACTTTTAACATATTGGTCTAATAATTGAAAAATGAAACTTTAAATAATAATTTTTTACTTTAAATTTTTATGAACTTACTTTCATCTATAAAACAATTGTTCTCAACTACAACGTATTGTTAATGTTAGGAGCATAGTAGAGACAGGGTACGTGGCATCTTAAGAAAGCTAGAAGGTACACACGAGCGATGAATTTAATTTAAATGAAATTGTGATGGTGAAACGAAGTGGGCCTGAAGCCCACACGTGGGTGATAGAATTAAGGAAAGTAGGGTATGATGGGCCTAATGAATTTTGATGGCTAAAAGGGTAAGGGGCCCACTTGCCCACACCCCATTGTTCCCTTGTTTCCTTAGAAGCCCAAGGCATTGCCATGTGATTGATTTTTTAGGCCATACATTGGTCATCAAATGCCATCAATGCGCCTTCTTTTTAACAATACACAAAAAATTTAAAAAAAAAAAAATTAACCAAACATGTTATTCAAACTCCGTTTAAAAATATTATGTGTAACTTATCGAAATAATTTATTCATAAAAAATTATTTTTCATTTATTTTAACAAATTGTATTAAATAATTTATTTATAGAAGGGATAATCACAGCGGGACTTATGCCAAATTCTTGGGGACCAGAGCCAGCTATGCAGCGCAAACGAGATTAGTTTCATTCTAAAAGTGGGGAAACCCGTGATTATAAAAAAAATAAAAAAAAAAATAATTTGTTCTAATCATGTAGTTTAGTTGGTAAGCACATGTAAATATGCATATGTGAGTATCTGAGTTTACTCTCCAGTTAATATACTTTCTTATAAACCAAAAATAAATAATTTCATTTTCAGTAAAAAATTATTATATAAATTTTTAATAACGCTATGTTTTTAAATACTTAAATAAATTAAATAAATGTAACTGTTAAAGTTAATAGGTTTTTGACTTTCTTTTCGTTCCTCTAACCAACCGTGAAACAGAAGAAAACAAAAATCACTAGAACTATAGTTCAAATACTACCAGTTCCTTAAAATATATATTAACAAAAAAAATATGTAGTTCAGTCCGTCCCTGCTAATATTTATATTAATAAAAAATTTTATTAATATAAATATTTAATATATATTATTAATCTATATAGTATTCATAACAAAACTTAATAATTATATTAACAGACAATTTCGTTAAACAAAATTTATACTAACAATATCAATCCAATAAAAAAATATTAGTATGGAGAAAAAAAATATGTAGTCACTAATCGAGATTTTTTTTTTGGTTTTCTAAGTATCAAACTACCATATTTTTGGTTTTTTGGAATTCTTTGTTGTGTAAGGGTTTTGAGAGAGTGGTTTCAACTTTTAATAATACACTAAATTTTTTTTTCTTAAGCAAATATTTTACCATTAACTTAATCATTATTGGTTTAGTATTAAGTTTGTGCTTCATAACGATCCAATAATCCAATATTTATAATTTTGAGACATTCTTCGGTTTATAAGGACAAGGAGGAGATGATGGCATTTGATTTGGTTTTAGGTAATCTCGACAATTTGGCTAGTTCATAATTTTGCAATTTTTCATGATGAACCTTGAAATTTGCAACATGTTTTAGAGTTGGTAAAGTTTTGATAGTGGCTTTGGATTAAAGCTTTTATGCCGTTTTTATGTTACTGAATGACATATTGGTTCCTTAATCCGTTGCAATGTTTGTCCCATTGAATTGTATGTTTTTGTATTTTAGTACGGCTGGAGTGGAGTTGCAGTTGTTGTGACCTCTGTTTGACATTGCTCTTCATCTATTTGTTTAAGTTTTTCTTGTTTGTGTTATTGTTGGTTTGACCTTGTTAGTCTCTAATTTGCTTTCTTTAAGCTTTTGTATTATTTTGAGAGTACTTCTTATATTCTCCAGTAATAATATTATTTAGTTTATCTAAAAAAACTTAATCACTATTAATATAAATTTTAGCTCATGAAATTACCTTATACTAAAAGTCTATATCAACAATATATATATATGATAAATCAATACTATAAATTAATATTTTATACTAACAAATGTACTCCTTAATAATTGCATATTTATCAATTAATATAAATATTGTACGATTATATCAATAAATTAATTCAATAAGACATAGTATATACCAATTTAGAGCTAGTGGAACAACAAATTAATTTTTTTACACTAATATTGTGCTATTGTTAGACGGATTTAGAGGAGGGCCTTGCCCTCCCCCTCCTTAAAATACTAATTATATACTATATATTTGTAAATATGTTGTCGCATTATGTGTTGTTTGGCACAGCGACGGTAGATCGTCCACTTGATATTTAAAAAATTATAAACATATAAAGAATATATATTTATATTATTTTATATGTCAGTAAATAATAATATTTAAATATTTTATTTCAAAAAGTTAATATTTAATTTTCACAATAAGTTATTTTTATTATGTTTTAATAATTTTTATTATTATTTTAATATTGTTAAAAACTTATTATTTGCTTGTATTTAAGAATAAAATATTAAATTTATAATCTTAAAAGAATTTTAAATTTGTGTTTCGTGTTGTAAAGTTTTGTTCCCACTATCCGACGTTTCTGCATCCGCCCTGCTTATTACTAATCCACTAATCCAAAAAAAGAGTCCACTCGGTATCAACATTACAAATGAGTTTATTAACATAATTGTTCGTTTTAATCTTGTAATGTTATTAGCATGGTAAGATGGTAAGATAATGGTCATGTTTCCTTTAATTTGTCCTATACTATAAGATTCTCTAATTTTTTTCTTTTATATAATTAAGACTTTTTACAAATTTTCAAAAGTATTTATTTTATATTTTTATATCTATTCTTCACAATTCATATTCATTTTTAAAGAAATAGTAGTGAGATACTATAATTAATGCATTAATTAAAAGTTTTATACTTATTAAATAAGGGTAGGTTTGATAAATTATATTTTAAAATTAATAAATTAAATGAGTTAGTTATATATATATTTTAAATATGCACAATTTCGATTAAGAAAGTCTTATATATAAAGACGAAGGGAGTATTTTTTGCTATCTTTTTAGCGTTATTGCAAGTGGGATAATTAAGAGTTTGTAATTGATTTGCATTTTTTTTTATTTATGTTTTATAAATAATTATATTATTTTTAAATTTTTTTAAAATTTATAAAAAAAACACTAAAAATAAAACAATAATATTTTTAATGTTTCTTATATAAATTTCCAAAAACAATTCCGAACCGCTATTAAAACCAACAAATCATTTAAAATAATAATTTTATATAAAATATTGATTGAACTAGGAGAGAAAGAGTTATCCCATGACACAACTATAAAAAAGTTTAAAACATTTTCACTTCCTTTTATTATCCAGTAACCACTTTGTCTCACTATCAAAAATTGTTGTCAAGTCTTTTAAATTTTGACAAATCAATCACACATTTAGTTTTTTTTTTTATAGAGATAAAAAAAACATCAATATCGCGCAACTAATAAAAAATTTAGAACCCAAATCACGTAATGAGCTAAATTGAAGGACAGAAAGAACAATTAATCTTAAAAATCCTAATTAATACAAGAGTGGATCTTAGCACAATTCTTTTTGACTGATTATCCATGAGCTTGAATATAGAAATAATATAATATGTAAGGATAACACTAGATGTAGAATAAAAGTTTTTTTCAAGAAACTTGTAAACATTGCTTAGTGACTTTGCTAATGTTGTGTTTGACTCCTTAGTACATGTATTTTGGGTGTGGAAGTCAGATTTTGTGTAAAACCGACAACAAAAAGGTGGCAGCAGTTTCTTATGCATGTTAAGTGTATATAGTAGTAGAATATTTAACTTGACCATGTCCATACCCCTTAACCCCCTTCCTAATAATTTTCTTTAAAATATTTTAATGATTCATACATTATTACTATTTAATTCTATCCATTTTATCACTCTTCTTTTTCTATCTCTTTTTTTTTTAATTGTCATAACATCTATAATAATTTTTTGTTTTATTTCACCGTTAAAAAAAGTATGTTTAGCTACTAAAAAGATTAGTCGCTAAAATTATTAATTCGGTCACTAAATATGTTAGTAACGAAATTAGCAACCAAATCGTCTAGCGGTGCCACTTTTAATGACCCATAGATTTTATTTTTCGCTCCGATTTGGAACTACAAATACTATATATGTGAAATATTATTAATATTAATATTAATATTATATGATGAAAATATAGAAAAAAAAGTATTTTAATAATAATTATGGAGTTATACAATTTGAATAGAATAGTTCTTGAACTATTATATTATTTTTTAATTATTATCTTTGATACTCACTAAGATTATATCATAATATTATAGAATTGATAGAATTAGGTTCAACTTTATATCTAAAGATCTTAAAAAAACTCAATGTGGAGAATATTTATGAATTAATAAGAAAGTATTATCTCGGTGATTATATATAGAAAAAAAAAGTACACATATATAAGCTAATAATTATAAACCTAACAATTTTTCTTCATTTTAAATTAAGAAATCTTTTAATAATATGAAAATTGAATCACTTTTTTTAATCAATCGTTTGAGATATCAAATCGAATTTTCTTTATTTCAATTTCTACTATTAAAAAAAAATTTAGTCAAAAATATTATTATAAAAATGAATTAAGAATTTCTCCCCCTTTGTTTGTCGAGAATAAGGCAATGAAGCACATATTCTTATAAATTGGATACATATCAATATCGGATACCTATACGATATTGATACTCTCCCATACATCACGTATCCAAGAAGTATTCATGACATTATTAATAGAAAAAAAAAGACATATTCTTTTTGAATTGGTTCAAATACTTCAAGTAAAATAGTTTTAAAAAAAAACTTCTCAAAATTAAAAGATTAGGTACTAATATCAAAAGAAAATTTAATTATATAAATGGATGAAATCCCAAAAGCACAAACACAAATAGAAAGAAACAAATTCTTATTTAAAAATAAGCAAATTAAAATCAAATTAATTGTCCTATTTACTTATGATGATCAAGGAGATGACAAAATTGATACTATTCTAGTTTACATCCTATAATAAACAATTTTTTATTTATATTTTATAGTTATTTATTTGAATTTAATAACTTAGAACTATATTTTTTTATTATAAGGGATTTATACATGTATATCGAATACGTGGAGTATATCTTAAACATGTCACATCCATATATTATATTCGTGCTTTGTATTGAAGAATGAAAACTTTCTCCACACAATTGAAGTGAAAGGTGAGACTTTCTCCTTTAGTACTTTGTTAAATATAAAATTTTGTTACTGTATTTATAAAAATAATTTTATACTATGGACAATTTTGTCACTTTCATATTAAACTTAATTTCTTTCTTTCCACTTTTTAATCATTTCTAAAAACTAATTTTTTTCTTTTTCATCTTCTCTCACAGTAGTGGACCTATGTTGAACTCAAAGGTGTCATAACTGCACTCTCTCAACTTAAGAAATTTATGAATTTTATTATGAATTTTTAAATTTTGTACCCTTCAACTTATATTTTTAACCCTTGAAAATAAATTTTTATATTTAACTTTTTAATTTTATAATTTTATATATGTTATATAGTTAAATATTAACCAAAATTCATTTTAAATTCCTTTAAAAAATCAATTTTTTATTTTTGCTTTTCCTTTGTTTTTATTTATGTTAATTTTAACTTTTATTTTAGTTGCACACCCTGGAATCCTAAGTTTACTATTGTTCTCTTCTATTTTCTTTATTCTCATCATCCAAACACAGGATAAAAGAAAAAAATTGAGTTGAGTGATGTAATCAAAGTAAATTTTTTTTACTTCAGTCAAATCTACGAGATATCTAAAATTACTACAATAAAAATGCTTTTGAAAAAAGAAAAAAAAATACCTACCAAAAGAAGCTCATAATTATGGTGCCAATTTCTTGTGAGTGGGAGAAACAGCTTTGGTCAAAGTCCATGGCTGACTCTGCACAACCATCATAATCAAAATTATAGGATATGCCTTGATGCCTCATGCTTCAAGTGTCCTTTTTACTCTCCTTCAATTAATTCTTAGCTTTTATTTATTTATTTATTTATTTTCTTTACTTGCTTAACATCAATTGCTGTCTGAAAAATATCAGTACATCACGTCACTGATGAATCGTCTTAATTAGCATGTTTGATGCATCAATCAATTTTTGGATGCCTATGGTTTCCTCTCTTTACGCCAATTAATTAACTTTAAATTATACGTTTTTCTTTTATAAAATAAAATTAGGGAAATAGCATGCAAATGGAAAATAAATAAACAATACCTACTTATAAATTCAATTTAATTACTTTGATTGAGAAACTATACATAGTTCACTATCTACTAGTAACTCTAGTTAATTGGAATAACAATATGTCTTGAATTTCGCAAAAAGCTCAAACTTAAAACAGAGAAAGCAAATTTTATTTGGTTGTGAAAAGGATTTATAGTATGTTCAAACTGTGATTGATTTTATTATATTCAATAAAGGGAAATTAAATTCCCTAGCTTGTTAAATTACCTTAATTTGAAAAAAATAAAAAAGAAAATAGACCTTAGGGTATGGCATAAAGCCTTTGTTCGTGAAAGAGATGAAACGTGACATACTGGATTTACATTTATGTATGACCAATTATGTGATTTATATATATATATATATATATATATATGCATTTGAAATAATGACTCTAATAAGCTAGTGCACTAAATTAAATTGATGTACGAAATTGAAATTGAAGTCTAAGGCTAGCAATTAGGTAAGGCCTAAAAAGCAGAGTGACATACATGTGAATAACTGACACAAAAAAACTGAAATTGTGAAACACTGACCAAACAAATTAAAAACAAACCATAGAAATAAAGTAATGAAGAGAAGAGAAAATTAAAGGAATTGAACTTAAATTTTAATTTGAGTGGTGTGTGTACACTTTTGGTATGCATCGAATCGAATTTGCACTTTGTCATTGAGCTCCGGAAAGCACAATATTGGATCTCATCACGCAAGATCCAAGAAATCAAAGGAACAACTTTTTACGCACTCAAAAGAAGAGACATTATTATATTATTATATATAAAATAATAATACTAATTTATTAAAGCGGTCTTCAATTTTGTAGTCATGTAATATTTTAGTCCCTATATTCCGTAAGTTACTTTGGTCATAGAAGTCAAGTAACACTAATAGACTGCACATTATTTGACATCTATAAAGCAATGTCACATCTCTCAATTGTCGTGTTGGTGTGTTAGACACACATCTAACACTAGCAGCCGTATGACACGTCTTCAAAATCTCTCTGTTGGTGTCTAATAAAAAATTGTTTTTTTTTATCGGTTTGACACTTCGAGTTAAGACATGTGTATGACTCAACACTTTAGCGGACACTTATGAGGCACTACACCTCAGAGACATTTTTCATTATTTTTTCATTTTTTTAAAATATATCCTATATCAAATAAAATAAAAATATGTAATTTGGAAAAATGTGAAGCTTATAATATAACTATGACTCTTCGTTTTTTTTTCTGGTACATTTAAATATAGAGTTTAAAAAAAATGTAAAATTTGGGTGATAGGAAAGACAAAATGCTCACATTATTAATGATATTTTTAGATTTTTTTATGTGGCTCATTTATCAAATAAAATTATAAAATTTATCAAATTACTATATATATATATATATATATATATATATATATATGCGCGCGCGCATCTGTCTTATATTTTGGACATTAATTATGTCCGGTGTCTGTATCGAAGTCGGCATTTCATAGCCTGATGCACATGAGTCCATGTAAGTGGTTAAAGAACGTCGTTTTACTTAATTTCAAAATATATAATTCGATTAATTGCTCAAATCACTTAACAGAACCTAATTTTAGGCCCTAATATGCTATATAACTTTATAAATTAAGCATACCGACGTCATTTGATCGCTTACGTGGGCTTCTAAGTACTAAATAACGCATCACATAGGCATTCCGTCAAAATCACTTAATGTCATGAACTAAAGTGATATGTGGAGTGCAAAGTCAGGAACTAATTCGTGCATTCTACAAAACCAAGAACTAATTAAAATGTCCCGTGACTACTAAGTTAAGGATATTTTTGATAAATTACTTAAAAAAATTGGCACAACGTAACTAATAAATAATTAAAGTTCCATATAAACATATTGATAGGATTTTGAATCTTAATCTTCGTTTGTATAAAATAAATTTTATTGTGAAAGTCAAAACTCATTTTTAGTGATTTCTATGTCATAAAGATATTAGTTTTGGACTACATAATGAATATACTCTTCATGTATGTAGAAGTTCCTTTATACCTTAGCTTTAGTTAATATTCTAGTAGCACTCTCAATGAATTATTATAAATTTGTCTTAAAAAATTATAGTTAATTATACATCAATAAGCATTTGATAAATTAAGCCTTATGATTTAGAAATGAGGCACCAAATGGCAATATTGTGTGATATAATTTGTTGGATGCTCTGTTTTTGGTTTTTTCATGTTCCTAACGAACCACTCTGACTCCGCAAGATAAGGTCCTATATCTGAGTCTGATCAATTTTTAATCAAAAATAAATAAGCCACCATGTTAAAGTGTTAACCACCGTCCAGTGAATAAATAATAAACTAGGAATATCTCTCTCTTCCACAATCATTGCAAAATTATTTGAACAAAAACTAAACGAAAATAAATAATAATAATTGGTCTATAATGATATCACTGACCTGACCATATGGTACTAAATGTAACTCTTCTCTCCAATCCTACTTCAATTTCAAAATGTTTTAAATAATAATAATAATAATAATGGAGATATATAATTATTCTATTGTTTTATACAATGCATAATTTTTTAATTTAAAAGATGGTTGATAATGATACATAGAAACATGAATTTTGCATGCATGTATGTGAAAGATTATTTGTATAGTAACATATTTTTGCAAGTGGCATGCAGGATGGATGAATGAAGAACTAGGGTTCTTGTTTCAATAAATTGGAAATGGAAAACAATGATGCATCAATGGCGGCAAAGAGCAGCAACAGAAATTTTAATGAAAAATGAAAATTAATTATCGTCAGAGCAATGCATCTGGATTAAGTATCCAATGGATTTTGATCAGCATTATTATTATTGCATATTTGCATGTTTGAGAGTTCACAAGAATCAATATAATTTGGATAAATTATTTTGAAGTTCTTTTATGTATTTGCTTTTTCTTTTATTTGTATCGGCGTTTCAAGGCAAAGTGATTACTTAAACGAGTTCTATTCTTCTCAACAAAATATTTTTTAAATATATAATTAATATTTGAATAACTTGACATATAGAACTCAACTATCTATGATAGCTATGAAAGTCATGAAAGTCTATTGTTGACTTGTTGTGGCTTCATATGTTGATACATATATTATTTATTCATCTCAATAGGATGAAGGCCTCTGTTTTTTTTTTCCTTATGTAAAATAATATTATGAAGTATTATTTGGGTGAACTTCTGATAATTCACAGAATAAATAAATTTCGATTAAATTTAGGTGAACTTTTGCGCAGTGTAAAAAGGTTATCGTTATAAATAAGGATCTAGCAGAGGTTGTAGTTACGAATTATGTTATTTTGAATTTTGCCGGTCATGCTATTTCTATTTTGAATGCCTCTGTTTCTTGTTTTATCTTGTTCCTGTTTTTCATTTTCGCTATGTTGGTAGAGCTGGACTCTTTTGTATTTTTTCAACATCTCTGGTGCTTTAATATATCTCTGTTTTTTTTTATTGATAAAAAAATCTAAAAATTAAAGTTATAATAAATGTTAATATCAAATTATTAGCTTAATGTGATGTAGTATAACACATTTTTAAGATTAAACTTTAATGAATTTTTTAATTACTTCGTTTGGAAAAACATATGAACTTAATTAATACCAAAAAAATATTTTTTCTTCTAATCAAATTTACTATAAATATTTTGACATGTTGCAAGTTCAAAAACTACATTTGTGATAGATCAACAAGTATGAAGACTTCTTCCTTTAATCATAATTTTGTCACAATAGATAATTATGAACAATTCATCCAAACATGTTAAAATCAAATTAAAACTATAATTTAACCATTTAAAAAATGATTATTCGAAACACACATTTAGGTTCATGGGTGGATGTTTAATTATCTTAAGTGTATATTGTGAGGTAAAAATGTTAGATTGAAGGAAGTAAATAAAGAGGGTTGCTATACATACAAGCTATGGTTGAAGGGTGGCAGAGAGTGAGTGGGGTGCCCTATCGCGACGCACATGGTATAGGGTTTTAGTCATGTATGTAGGACTATATATAATAAAATAACACTTAATGTATAATAAAGTTCAACATAATTAATAGATTATTGAGGTTTTTAAGTATATTGATGGATGTTCGAATCTTAAAAGCTTTATTAAAAGGTGTTATACTCATTTTGATTTTCTATCCCGAAATAAATTAGTCTTCAACTATCGGTTCAAGATATTCTTAATGAACAAAGAGAATAACTATTAATGTATTATTAATATTCATTTTATTCATTTTTTTAATTCATCACACTATTATCATTTCTTTCTGGGTTAAAAACATTTTAGTTCCTTAAATTTCGTTTCACATGTAGTTTTTTTTTGTTACAATAGGAGGGATTGAAGCCCTGTTCACACACACATGCCCCAAGTCAATGTACTGAGTCAATTGAGCTACATGGTGGGAGCTTTTATGTGTAGTTTAGTACCGAACTTTTTATAGTGTGCATTTTTGTTCTCATACTTTTTGAAGTGAGTACTTAAGTACAAAGTTACATTTAGTTATAGTTAAAATCATCGCTAATTCAGAACTGTCACTAAATGTGACTTTCGTAATTAAGTGCATAGTTTACAAAGTTAGTGTACTTATTTGTATTATAAAGTTCGACACATTTGATAGATAATTGAGTCGTTTAAGCATACTAACAAGAGTTTGAATCTTAAAGGCTTTGTAGAGAGATGTTGTATTCTCTTCGATGATCTCTCTACCTAAAGAGGAATTAGTCTTTAGCTATTAATGAAATATACCTTTGGTGAAAAAAGTAACAATTAATGTATTATTATTATTATTTATTTTATATATTTTACTTGTTTATTTTTTATTCATCACACTATTATTACCTTTTAAATTAAAAAATTACATCATTTAGTCCTTGATTTTTTTGTGAAAGTTCATTTGTGTCCCTGACAATTTTATCTTTGATTCATTTTGATCCCTGTAGTTAGTTAAATGTTGAAACCATTAACAGAAATCCAACATGGCACGTTAAATGTCATGTTGGAGAATCAAACTATATTGTTTTTACTTTGTAGTTAAAGAAAAGCTCTTTTTTAATGGAAACAACATCGTAAAGTATGGAAGAACAAACTCTAATTTTTAAGATTTTGTAAAGAAAAATGCTTTTCAAATGTATGTGGACAAAGAAAAAAGACAATGTTTTGGATTATATATTATCTTAGCAATAAAACAACGAAAATTTGGGTGTTTTACGTGTCACTTAGCATGTCACGTTTGACGATGTTAATACTAAACTAATGTCAATAACCAAAATAAATTGCAAATAAAAAAGTCAGGGACTCACATGCTCTATTTAAAATTTTAAGGATAAATATGAACAAATCTCAAAAAAATTAAGAACTAACGTGATTTTTCACTCCTTTTAATTAAATTTATCTATTTCTCATTCTTTTATTTTAATTTTGTTAATTTATTTATTTATTTTTATACATTTTTATTATTACGTCCCAAAAATGAGATGAATACTTATACGATTTGTCTATATAATAAGGCCAACAAACTCACATGGCCCTCTTCTGTGGGACCCTCAATCTTGTATATATTCTAATTTGTAACCCAACGAATATAATGAATCTTACCACATGCCCTCTCTTACATTGGCATTGGCCCCACTTTTAAATTCCACACTTCTCCCGGCCTATACCCCTAACTAGGGCTATAACAAAATTGGAAAATTAAAAAGTAAAACTAAATAATATTTGTTTTTATTTTTTGGTATAACCGAAATAATATTTGTTGAAATGTGATCGATGTGCCTAAAATCATAGCATGTTAAAGTACGACTTGGCGTTACTCAAGTTGGAGGTAGACAAACTTATTTTGAATAAAAAGTTAATTAATTAACACTTGAAAATAAATTATATAATACCAACAATTAATAGCTTTGGCATAACTAGATATACACTATAATTTTAGTGAAAGAATTGTGATTAGAGTAAGAGACTTGGAGAAGACATCAGTTTTTTTTTAAAAATCTAACATCTTTTGTTCTAATAAATAATAAGATGAAATGATACCAAACTAAAAAATAGAATTTGAAAACATATAATATATACTTGTGGTGTCTCACTTTAAGTTCGGTTTTATCTTGATTCAATCAAGTCACTCAATTACTTTTGGCACATGCTTCAAAATTTGTTGGTCTTTTGTTTCGTCCCGACTTCAGTTAAGTTTAACTTCGACTCAATCAAGTCACTTCATCAATTGTCCACATGATTTGCAACTTGTAGGGCTTGTGTGTTGTCTCGGCTTTAACTCGATTTCCTTAAGTCGCCCACCACAAAGCACACAATCAGCTCAATCCACCAATTAACGAAAAAGAAATATATCCTACGATGGTCATGGATATTCTCAACCCTAGTATATAAATATCCCCCTCCCCCTAAGATATATTTGCCCATAGCAAAGACAAGGCTTTCATTAGAGATTTTTAGGACGCAAAAACACACTATTATATTATTGATATTTAACAACATTGACTTTATACAATATGTGCAAAAAATGTTACAAATGCTAAAATGTGAATTTTTTTTAATGATTTGATAGTATTTTTTAAATGTTACTAAAATCTTTTAGCAACATGTCATTTATACAAAAATGTTGCAAATATGCAAAAACAACATTTTTAATGATTTTGAAATATTTTTAGTGATATTTTTCAAACGTTGTTATTTGTTAATAATCACCTTCGTAGTCAAAAGCTCAAAAACTTTAAATAAACAATTAAATATTCCTTAAAATATAAAAAAATTAAATAGCAATGATATGATGTGTTATAGGTTGTACCTAATATCAAGAAAATTTTTCTATGAGGAGAAATAATCTTTGAAATTCCAATTATGAACTTAAATATGTTGCTTTAATTAAATGCAAAATGGATTTGGTTGAGATGATGTCCCTCAACTAGCGTGAAGAATGAGGATCACAGTCATCCCACAAATTAAATTCCACGCCAAATACAAGATTTTGGTGTCTCAAAACCCAAACTTGCTCCTATTTCAACCATATACATCATCTCTAACACAATCTTCAATTTCAATTCTTTCACTACAAAAAGAAAAAAAAAATAGCCACAAAAAAAAAATTATTGTTAAACTTACTCGGTCAATAAATATGTTAGAAATCGAAATATGCTACTAAAATAAATTTATGTAAAATTTGTTGTTAAACTTACTTATTTAGGGTCCGTTTAGTTTAGATTTTAATACAATGAGAAGTGAAAAACACATAAACTGAGATAAAAATCAACGGTTAAGGGTCCATTTGGTTTAGATTTTAGTAAAATAAGAAGTAAAAAAACACAAATTGAGGTAAAATTAATGGTCTAGATTGTTGGTGCACAAAAACCAAGACAGTCCAACGAAAGTAAATTTTTAGCTTTGGTCAAAAATGATTTTGACTAAATGAAAAACTAAAGCAAACATATAAGATTATTGATGCACAAAAACCGAGACGATCCAATAAAAATAAATAATTTTAGCTTCGATCAAAAAGTGACTTTTGACCAAATGAAAATTCTAAACAAACCGTCCATTAGTCGCTAAATATATCAGCGACCGATCAACAATTAAAGTAGTAAGATAGTTACAGATAAACATCAGTCCGTCATTAAAACTTTTCTTGCACAATTCATTTATGGTATCAAAATTTTGAGGTGAGAAGATGGTTTACTTGACTTGAAGGGTAGTGAAAATCTCTGGACTCAAAAAGTGTTTACAGGATTTACTTATATATTTATCTCACAAAAAAAAAAATTCATGATCTATCTAATACGAAACCCTATTATTAACCCCAAATGTTGGAGGAGTGTGTGCATGGACGTGGCCACCATGAGTGCATGTAATTGTGAAATAACACCTTACAAATCAAACCACAAATCTTTATGTATGTGTACAGTAGCAACAAACCCTTAAGCGTGCCTATCAAATAATTGCGAATTTTCTATCTCTGTTTTTTTTTTTTTTCACAATTTTTATTGTGAACCAACTTTCACACAAAATATAAGGACACATCCCAACAAAAACTTTTATTTTGTCTAGAAAAGCACTAGTAGGGAGTACTTTTATTTGAAATCATAAAATTAAGAATTCTATTTATATATAGATGACGTATTGATCCATTCCTAGCTAATTTCGAATTTTTGAAATACTACTATCACCAGTCATATACAATTAATAAGCTAAGGCAATTAACAAAGTTTAACTATCCAAAGTTTATGTAAAATTGTTGATTTAATTAATAGGCAAAGCAAAAATAATAGTCAAAGAGCATTAGGGTTGCTCATCTCAAACAATACAAAACAGAGTAAATAAGCCATTTGTGAATTATGAATTTTGCGTGATTGAATTTTGTGAGCCACAGAACATGATATATATGAATCTAAAGTCCATGGATAGATGTTAATAATAGTAGTGTTACATTTACGAATGTTGAACAAAACGTTACAAAGAAAAATCTTCTTGTCATGGAAGATCCAGTGTCGTCATTTTCATATATATATGATATGCATTATACATAGCTACTCTGATAGACAAATATATTTTCAAGCGTAAATATAATATATAAATTACGATATTTGTTTAATTTGAAGTTAATTAACTGTGTGTGTTCCTAATTAATGGTGAAATATTTTGCAATGAATATATATATCATCCGAGTAAGAGTCCACTTGGGAATGGAACTAACTCCTTGAGCTTAGAAATCTAATATTTTTGTTCGATCCTAGGTGGATCATCGATCTTTCTAACACCAATTATACCCATTACCACTAAATCCAAAGATGAAAAGTGCACTTCATATCCAATGATGATTTTTAATTTGCTTAATTAAGGTGTCACATTTTAATGCCCTCGCCCTCGTGGACCGATACTTTGATTATTGGTCATATCATAATTACATTATAGAGGTACTGTATATCATCTCGGTCTTGTACATTAATAGAGTTTACAAGCTTTATATAACATTGATTTTTGGCCCAAGTTCAATAAACATAAAGCCTATTAAAAAGTTCATCAAATTAAACCGTAGAGACTCAATTATAAATCCATTACATACATATAATAAAAAATAGGTAATTTCTTAATTAATCACTTAAACCTTATTAAATCACTTACTTAAATATTAAATATAACATGGTTTATATACAACATTTATCAAAAATATTATAAATATATAAAATAACATTTTTTAACAACTTAACAACATTATAAATATTACTAAAAATCAATTATGTAATAGTGTTAATATGTCGAAACATAAAAATTAACTACTTAACTATATTGTATTTCACTATGCTTTATTGGTTTGATCATTTACCATGTACCAATTCAAACAAAACCTTATGATAAAAATAAAATTTACATCAACAATGGCTACTCAATGCATGTGTGTGCATCATGCAGTGAAGCGCATAAAAAATGTACATGAAGTTACATTTTTTTTCTAATCACCATGTATCAATTATGTTTAAATGAATAACATTCACAAAATAAATTAGTAAGAAATAAAAGTGATTTTTTTTTATTATTTTTGAAAGAGGGGATGGAATTATAGTAGTGAATTTTGGTTGTGGGAGAAATGATGAAGGGAGTGGGAATGTATAAGGAAAGAAAGCAACATGGGTTGTCCACTTGCACTTGTTTCAATTGACATAGTTAGCTAGCTAGCAAAGATAACATCACATTGTCGTCACCAAAGCCAACAACCCTCACATAATTCCAGCTCACTCATTCCCCTCCACGTGTCACTTCCTTTCTCAATTATTTATTTTTATTTTAATTTTAAAAAAAAAAGACAGAGTGCACCATACATGCGTCCTTAGCTTCTAAATATTAATGCCCCCAAACTCTTCCCTCTTCCCCTTCAACCAAATTATAAACTTCCACCCTCCCCTGCCCCTATACTATTCTATTATTGCCTCATTGACAAAAAAACACACACACACACATACATAATACTGAATGCTTAGAGAGAGAAGGAGAGGCTTAGAGAGAGAAAGAGTCATAAAGTGAGATAAGAGATATATCATCATCATCATCATTCATGGAGGTTGTTGGATTGAAGGAGAATAATAATATGGCCTTTGAGGAAACTGAACTCAGGCTTGGATTGCCCGGAGGCGGCGGCGGCATCACCACCGGAGAAGAAGTGGTGAGGAAAAGAGGATTCTCCGAGACTGAGACTGAGACTGAACCTCAGACTGATACTGAGACTGTGGATTTGATGCTTAATCTTTCGTCTAAGAAGGACGCGTCGAGTATTGGGACAGATCCAAGTGACAACAACAAGAATTTGCCTAAGGAGAAGGTCCTTCTCCCTGCAGATCCTGCTAAGCCTCCTGCCAAGTAAGTTCATTATTTTCTTAAACCGCCTTTTTACTCTAGAAAGATTAGTTTTCTACTCGAGTGATTGAGAAAACCAAAAAGAAAAAAACAATTAGCATGCTTTTTTATTTGTTAATAAATTTACAAGATATATAGAGGGGAGTAATTATTTTTTTCTTAGTTTTCTATTTATCTTGTATATACAGAATTAACAAACATGTGATTTACTCATTTACATGTATAGCTCATACTAGCTAGTGCCTTTTTTTTTTCTAAAATAAATAAATAAATAATCAGCTATAATGTCTTGTAATTCATGTGGTATGGTATAGTCTAGGGCTAAACATGTAAATTAATAGACTGGAGTGGAGGCTGAGGAGATTGGATCATGGAAGTTGGAACTTGGAAATTAAAGGAAATGAAAGAGTGTGTGAAACATAGACTCGTGAGTGAGAGAGAGAAATTAAATAAACTGTAAAATAAAAAAGTATAAATAAAAAGTATACTTTTGTCTAAGATATATATTATTTTTATTTAATTTCCTCTTTGACATGCATATGAATATAATAGAAAATTGGGACGGTTTTCAACTCTGGTATATATCGTACAACACAAATTATAGAATCACGTACCGTTTAATTTCATACTAGACTAGTGTTCTATATGCTTAGCCACTTAAAGAGGAAATTAAATCTAAACTAGTAAATAACAAAAGAAATTTAAATTTTCGATGCTTATATATTTATATTAAAAAGGTGAAATTAAGTGTGTGTTTGGATCGAGATTCTTTCGTATCATAGTTTAACATGTTTTATATGAAATTATCGTGTTTAGCGGAAATTGCATTGAGTTACCTTCTTAACAAGATATTAGTCCCCCAAATCATGATTGGAACAAGTTAAAAGGAGAGAATTTTTTCCTCTTTTAAATTAACGAAATACTATGATTTTACAAACTATAAACCAAACACGCGTGAAATAATGATGTGTGTAGGGCACAAGTGGTGGGTTGGCCACCAGTGCGGTCGTACCGGAAGAACATGTTAGCGGCGCAAAAGAGCGTCGGAGAAGAGAACAGTGAGAAAAATAGCCCTAATGGAAGCTTTGTCAAAGTAAGCATGGATGGTGCTCCTTACCTCCGCAAAGTGGACCTCAAAATGTACAAAAGTTACCAAGAACTCTCTGACTCCCTTGGCAAAATGTTCAGCTCTTTTACCATAGGTAATTAATTAAACTCTTTTCACTACTATTAGAAAAAATAAAAAACAATTTAACAACCGAATAAACAAAAATAAAATTGTCAATGATCATTATTTGTAGTGTTACTAATCGTTTTTATTGTAAATATATTTAGCGATTGAATAAATAAATTTAGTGAGTAATACTTTTTTGTCACTAGACAAACTTTCTTTCTATATTGTTTTTAATTTTATGAACCTATCTACATCTTTAGAAAAAAAAATTCAATAAATTATTTATTGAAATGATTGATGGAAATAATTATATATGCATGTGCATCCTTCATGTTAGTCTAGGTGGCGAGCCTAGTGGTTAGGAAGCATATAAGATTAAGTAACAATTTTTTAACTCGAATTTACGTATTTAACTTGTATAAAAGAAATAATTAAGCAATAAGCATATAGTAATGGAAATCAATTGGATTAATTAAAAACGTTGACCGGTGGAGTATATTGATTAAGGATGTGATGTATGTTTAATTAATTTGCTTGTTAAATAAATGTGTGTAATTAATATTTATATTAATATTAATAGGAAAATGTGAATCGGAAGGAATGAAGGATTTCTTCATGAATGAGAGTAAGTTGATGGATCTATTGAACAGCTCTGATTATGTCCCAACCTATGAAGACAAAGATGGTGACTGGATGCTTGTCGGTGATGTCCCTTGGGAGTAAGTCTTCTTCTATTACTACCTATATATATCATCATACAAACAAAAATAAAATAAATAAAATAAAACTTATTTTCAATAATAGAAATAAATGCCACTCTATTAATTATATGCCAAATTATTATCATTATGTTGATTATTGATGCACCAAAATTCTATATGAAAATATAGACTGTGTATTCTTTTTTTTTTTTATGAAAGTCAATTATTTAGCTAGGTGTGAAATAAAATTTATACATTAATAAACCACCTTAATAGTTAGTATAATTTTGAAGATCGTGTAACAAATTTTCTAATTTTCATATCAAACTTTTTAATACTAGTTTAATAGTTTAATGGTTATTAGTCGATCAGATGACTAAAATAGTACAACTTTAAGTAATAATTCTGTATTATATATAACAAACATAGACTTTCTTGTGTTAAATCAGGATGTTTGTTGAATCATGCAAGCGTTTACGCATCATGAAAGGAAAAGAGGCTATTGGTCTTGGTTAGTATCAACTCTTCTTTTATTTAAATATTTTATTTTAAATTTTAAAAAAATTATTGTCATGTAAAAATTATGTTAATTATTAGTTAGTTGTATGCTACTATCTGTCGACTCATATTTAAGTAAAAAATTATGTCATATTTATGTATGCTACTACCTGTGGACTCATATTTAAGTAAAAATTAACTAACTTATACATATTAAGAAAATTAGTTAGTTGTATTTAATTTTTTCGATTTCATATAAAAGATAAACTTCAATTACTAAAATGACATCCATCATATTTATTACAAGGTATGAGTAATAACATTAAATGAAGGATAGATTAGGAATAATAACATTAAATATGAACGAAGTAGTTTAAATTTGCTTATATTCTAGACCGAGAAATAAGAGTTTTTTTTTTTTTTTTGCTTATATGATAGATCGTTTTAATGGTCATTCGGTCTCTAACTTTGTGAGGACAAGTCACTTTAGTCCCTGATGACTTTGTGCGGATATATAAGTCACTTTAGTCACTGGCTTTGCATTTTGCAGGTCATTTGAGTCCTTAAATCATACGATCATTCATTTTAGTCCCTAACTTTCAGGGACTAAAGTGACTGATCACAGTGAAAGTTATGGACTAAAATGATTGATGATAGTGAAAGTCATGGACTAAAATAACTCATTTCATGAGGGACTAAAATAACCTATAAAATATAAAATTAGAGACTATTTTAATATATATTTCATCGTATCAATCTTAGCATATAATGTTAATAGGATGTCTCGAGTCTCTTTCTTTCTCTCTTTACATTTCTAAAATTATTTCTCCACTTGTACTCATGCTACATGATGTTTTCAGTCTGATGATGATATTATAATAGTGTTCATTTTTTTATTCTGTATTTAGTCGGTACTCCTGGTACCTTATTTTAATGAAATTATGTTATCACTAATAAAAAAATATTTATAAAAACACATATTCTAACAAAAAAAAAATGAATGATCTTTTGCAATTCCAGCACCCAGAGCCATGGAGAAATGCAAGAACAGGAGCTACTAGAGGCAGCAGCAGTTCATGATGAATTATTGCTCCATCCTTTAATTTGTAATTGTTATATTATTGTTATGTCTTAATTAATTAATTAGTAAGTAATTACTATTATAAACCTGTGCGCTAAAGACACAGATGGACATAGCAGGGTGTCAAATTATAGTTAATTATAATTTGTGTATCATTATGGTTTGTTATGTATGTGATTAATATCTCAAAGAAAACAATGAGATGTCTAAGTGCTAATTATCAACAGAAACAATAATGACTCTACATTATGTTGTATGTTGGACTTTGCATTGCTTGTTTAATTTAGTGTGAGTGTTTGCTTAAAAATAATTTTATGAATAATGCGCTATATATATATATTGCCTGTTGTAGTGATATATTAATTAATTATCATCATGCTCTATACTCTATGCTAATTATTAAAATTATCTTCTACTACTAAAGTTTTGCCTTATCGTTATGCGATTTTTTTGGTAGATATGAATTTTATTTTATTTTTTTGATATAACAATAATGTAAATGTAAAAAATGTATTTATTACATATGCGTTGGTTTTGGCTTTAGATGAAGAACCGAATGGATAGTACAGGAAATGTTCCCTGAACATGGTGGGCAGGGAAACAGGAACATGTGCGTGTTCATGGAGCATTTATGTATCCCCATTATTCATACTCCATATATATATATATATATATATATATATATATATATAAATATAGCTTCTTTAATTTATTACCATTATATTCCTTACAAGATATTGCTTTCAAATTTTCCATTTATATATATAGGGACTGTTGGTCAACTTTAATAGACTGATGAGGGAGGGGAAAATTATTATTGGATCAAATAATTCTAAATACTCGTACAAAATATTCTTATAAATTCTCTTAAAAAATATATTAATTATTTTTTATAATTTTAAGATATAAAATAATAAAAAAATATATAAGAAATAAATAAGAAAATATAGCAAAACTCTCGGTGCAACAGCATCGATGCGCATAAATGGCCCCTCGATTAATTTTCGGTGGCATTATACGGATGGAATTACGGCTATAGCTAATGTTGGGACTAAATGAATTAATAATTATATTTTCATTTTTTTTAATAAATGACTAAAATAATTCTTAATTTTTTTTCTATCATTTTCGTAATGATCTTTTTTTTTAATAACACATTCGTAATGGTCTTTGCTGTTTTAATACATGAACAAAAATAATGTGTTTTGGTCCATCAATGATACATTTGATAATCTCGTGGCAACTTGACGAAAGATCTAGGTGAAAAATTGCGAAAATAAAAAAAGAGGCGACTTATAAAGTCAGAAATTATTTTATTTATTCCTATAAATTGAATCATTCTGAATGAAGAAGGATAAAATTATGGACCATTTAGCTTGGTCTTATTAGTTAAATGACAAAGTTAAAAACAATTTTGAACAAAGATCACACAATCAATGATCATTTTTGTCATTTATTATTATTATTATTATTATTATTATTGCTTAGATCATCTCTACAACTTTGTTTTTCCTATGTCTTTCACTTTTCTTTTCTTTTTTTGTATTACATCACTTACGCAACATTCACTTTCTCTTGCTTCTTTTTGTTTTCTTTTCTGTCCCTCTCATCCTAAACCTTTATACTAGATGCAGAGTTTAGAAATATCATCACTCCAAGTCTCTATATGAAATTCTGATATTGATATTTGACTGTTTCATATCATTCTTTTGGTGGATTTATGTAAATTATCTGTGGAAAAGTTAAAAACTTATTTGCAGAGAAGATGCAAATATGTTCAATACAAATTTGTATGACGGGTTACTTCCTTATTTAATAGGAGGATACATAATCTATTATCACTACAAGAAAATCATGAATTAATTTCATAAATTTTAGTATTTAATTCATAATTAATATGTAGCAAAACATATTAGAGTTATAGATTACGAATAGATAAGTTATAGAGATTTTATAATTGTATCGAGGTTGTTAGTTAGTTATAAAAAAAAATCATAGATAATTTTTCAAGAATTACGAAAAGTATATTTTAATATTTTACAATTTTATAACCTATATCTTACAAACTTGGCTACTAAATTTTAAGTTTTTAGATTGGTGTAATAATTTCCTTATGTATATGTGCTAATTTGAGTTCTGTTTTACCTTTTTTTTTCCTTGTTTTTTCTTTATGTAATGGGTTGGAGTATCCCTTTTACTCATATTAATATATCTCTTTTTTGCGTATAAAAAACTAATAGTAATTTAGCTAATGATTGCCTATTGAAAAAAAAAAAAATAACAACATTGTGCGTCTTCTTGTAGTGATTTTTATTATTGGCGTTGCAAGCGAGCAAATAAACCTAGATGTATATTCTTCTCTTTATTGTGTTTGGTTCAAAATTTTGGTGAGAGGTTTTTGCTAAATTTATGTTTTTTCAGGGGTTTTTTTTTTGCAAGATTTGAGGGTCTTTTGTGCTTGACTGACTTTCATGGGAGAATGGTGGAAGGGAGACTTTTCAAGGAGTATATGCTTGTGTAACGTGTTTGTGAAAAAGTCCAAGAGCTCTTAGTATGTGCTAGTAAAATCATAATGTAATTGTTTTGATTTTAAGTGAAATGAAATCTCTAGATGAAATTCTAAAAGGTTGAATATTGCTCCAGTAGACAGTGAACCAGCATGAATTGCTTTGTCTCTCTCCCTCTATCTCTTAATAATCTTGCATGTGAAAATCGGTTTTTGAATCATTTGAAGAATTGGCAATTAACTCCTTGTTGATAAGTTTAGATATCTCATGTTGAAATTGACATTTCAACAAAACAATTGCATCATCTTAATTCTCTACATCAACAGTGACTGTCACTTGCAAATTGGTTGAATAGCAACCTTGATTTTACTTTGTTAGAACAGAACTTCATTAAAGAGTGTGGACCTAATATTGACTCATCAGAATTGATTCCGCTGCGCATGTAAAACCCAGTACTCACTAGGCATGTAAAACCAATAATTTTTTTAAAAAACACAAAGGGTTAAATAAGTTTTCGGTCCTTAAAAGATACAAAAGGTTGGCAATAAACTTTTTTCTCTGGTACCAAGCGGCTTTAATGTTTGGTATGTACTTTAGACACACAGCAAAAATATCAGTTCACTGCACCAAACCTGTTTAGAATTTTTAAGGATTTGAGTTGCTAACAAGATAAAGGTAAGTAAGGCTGGGGGTAAAAATACACAATTCACGAAGAATCTTTTTGTATAAGAAACAGCTCAGTTAGTTGGACTCTGAAAACATCACAAGAAATCATTTATAATAAACATCCTTGTAAAGTTATAACACTCTTTTTGGACTTGCCTTTGCACAAACAGATTTCTCAAAAATCAACTGACTTGATAATTATATCAGCATTTTTCTTTGACTTCATTATAAGTTCAGCATTGAGCCTGTCGTTGTTCTCTATCTGCATCATGAGATGTAGTGTTGCATGTGCGTAATCATCACAAGCAAAATAGATTGTTATATATATATATAGTCAACACTCGACTGGGCAGATAATCATTGCAAAAATTTAAAAATAAATAAATAAATAAATAAAAAATCACAATTTAGAAGCTTACTCGCTGTTTAGCAATGTCCGGAGGCTTGCCTATAGATGGAGAGGGAAAATAAAATCACATGTCAATTCAAATGCCTGATCTACCTAGACGAAGCTGATACATAAATATTATAGAAAGGTATATAGTACTTACCAGTTGAAATATGCCTCTTTAAAACTCGTTGCATCGATTTGTCAATGTCAATATCAATAAACCTTGAAAAAAACAGGAACAAACAAATTAGGCAAACTGGTATCAACACTGATTACCTCAAGGAGACAAAGCAGAGTTTTTCATCAGATTAGGTTGCATCTTTCCTAATAGACAACCAATTTCTATAGATTTCAGAACTTTGAAAGCAAGCTTCATAGTAACCAGTTGGTTCGGTAAACAAAAGATTGTCTTCCATAATTTTTACAGCAGATTTTTCAAGCAGAGTCACAAGCTCACAGCAGAGTAAATATACAATGCCAAAACTTTTCAAGGACAAAGGGAAAATATAAGAAGAAATTTTTGCCTCAGTAACACCAATACTTACCATTTTTCATCAAACAAAGATGATATCTCCTTCCATTCCCCATCATCCAAGAGCAAATAGTTACCTTCTACAATGACAACTTTGTGCCTACACAAAGGAGGAAAATAAAGGAATCTGTTCAATGTTCATGCACATATCAACAAAACCAAAACAAGCTGACAATATAGTAACCAGCAATAACTTGGAAAATTAATTATTCTAATTTTTGTAAAAAAGATAAATCTCATTGGAGACCAAGAAATAAGAATACAAGTGTAACAGGAAATTTTAAAAACATAAGATATTACTTGTATTTATTTTACGACATTTCTCGATAATGTAATGAACAACTAAACTAAATACTCGGGCTTAATCTGTCAGAGTTGTTGAATAATTGAATATGCATGAAAGTACCATAGAGTTGAATTCTAGTTAGTATATTGACTGAACAGAAAATTCTTCAGTATGTGGATTTTCAATGTGATCACCTAGACTTTCTGCTTACCTCCTGATGCACCTTATTATTACTAACGGTTGGCCATTTGAAGTTTTTAAGACAATGGGTTACATAACAAAGTTCGGGTAGTGATACAGTCAAGATAATTAGCTAAACTTTATTTTCTGACCTCATTCATGTTGGCCATTTCTCCATTTTTTATCATCAGCTTAAAAGTATTCGTCAATTTTGCTCAATATGAAATTATAAATTGTGTCAAAATTAATGAAATGCTTACTAGTGGGCCACATCTTAATGTTAAGATACTCACTGAAGGCTCACAAAGATATCATCTTCCACTGGGTCCCCAACACCATGGTCAAATGATGGTACATAAACTGATCCCTGAAGAAATTGTTTCACCAAAATACATAGAACAAAGTAGATAAGAACCCCATCAGAGTCAATGCACAGATACTAAGTTCCTAATAGTTGTCGTTTTGCATCGCAGCTTTACCGTGGTATTGGCCAATAAAGATAATCCATTTAATTTGAAAGAGAAAAAGGTCATGGACAAAAACACCAATTCTAAAATTTCCAAGGTACACACAAGTAAAAATAATAAATCCATTAGAGAAAAATATTAAACCTTACATGAATTCTTAGGTTCCTGAGACATGTAAGTAGTCGCAAAGGATTGAATGTCCATGGAGCTGATATACCAATTGAAAGGTCAATACTTTTTCTATTAATACAATGTCTGAATTTGATGAGTAATAAAAAGAGGTACCTTACCTCCCCTTCTTGCATGTGCTTCCTCAGGATTCTATCATCAAAAAACACAACTCAGAAAGTCAGAGTTACTCATGCTATCAACAATAAGTTAGGATTCTGGTCCACGAGTAATCATACAGTGTACTCCATGTAGTTTATCCCTAGATTCTTTTTTTTTTTATTTATTTAGGAAAGAGGATACAATTTGTGATTTATCTCCCAATTATCCAAAAGTAACATTGATTTGTTTTTGAGAGAAATAAACAAACAGTTTGACTACTTGTTCATATCCCAATCTTTTGCATGCTTTGTCTCTTGGAAAATGACAGCATTTTACAGTTATTGCACTTTCAACTTCCAAGTACATTTTATTTGACTACTTGCTCTAACTTATCAACTCTAGATCATGACTAAGAATAATCAAATGAAATGAATCGGGAACGAAATTCCATATGGATAACAAAAATGGTGAGCAACATAAGGAGTAAGGATGCTAACCTCCATTGCATCTAGTTCAGAACGATAAAGATGAAATCCATCCATGGGAATCACGATAGTAACATCAGAAGGTTGAACCAGTGATTCCAAGTAAGAAGGTTTCTCTGGCCAAAGCTTGTTTATACGTCTGGCTACTTCATGAGCTAGAGTGCTTTTTCCAGCACCTGGAGGACCAGCCAGGCCAACAAAAAGCCTGTGCAGTATCATAGAAATCACCAATAGCATAAATAAAAACAAAATAGCTTAAAAGTATTAAGATTATCATTATCATTCAACATTTGACAATATCTTTCTTCTAGGCAACCTTCCCAAAAAAGAGATGGGGAGATTTAACTACTTAGTCTAAGTTCTTGATATAACAGGGCCTAACATAGGAGACATAAGTGAAAAAGATAATGAAATATGTTTTTCTAACTAATAATCTGGTGCAGAATGGCGATTAGAAGATTACCAAAACATGATTTCTGTTTGCACAACCTAGACGAATCTTTCAAAACAGAAGAATTTGGTTATATGGCATAAATTACAATAAAGCACAATAAGAAAATTTTCTGCCAGGGTAACTAGATGACCGTAAGTTTAAGTAATAAATCGTACTTCAATTATGACAAACTGATAATACTTCTGCAATATGATACGGTGAATGTGACCAAAAACATAAACAACAACCACCAATGCATTTGGCACATAAGACACAACATTGATAGAATCATAGAATACGCATTCAATGGTATACATCATTATGTAAAATTGTGGCAATACTAAGTTTATCTGTTTACATAATTCCACAAGCATCAACTTACTTGTGATTAGGGTTTGATGAAACTGATGCTAGGTGCAGAAGACGTGCAACCAATGCATCATATAACTCGTCAACATTACTGCAACCAATGCATCATATTACTCATCAACATTACAGCGATGCATCAGAATTAGTGGCTACCTCTATCATTTACTATTCTAGCATATATCACCCAAGAAAAGATGCTTTCTGTTTTCTAGCAACTTTTCCCTCAAAAGCGATTAACAAAACTTGGCAATGAAACATAACAACGTATTTGCTGCACCGGCTTCCACAAACTAATTTGACTTTTATATCATACACTATATCATACGTTAATGTAAATTTGGAAATAAACAAAAGAAAAAGTGGATGCGAAGACTTAAAATGCCTCAAATGTCATACGAAAGACTGTATACCTTCCCTCTATTACATGAACTTGTCCCTTTTCAGCAGCAGAAAATACCTGTGAAAGCAAAAGATGAATCCTAAACGGAATTAACAAAGCAAGCAGTGTGCGCTTAGAATATCAAACATCCAAATGAACTGTTGTATGAAACTTGTTAGAATGACAAGAAAAAACTGAACCTCGAAGAGAGCATCCTTTCTACTGCGATAGCCAGTTCGAGAAATTGAGAGCTGCACAAACTTGTTAGACCTCACGATGGACAATGAGCACGGATTCCGATCGCGAGCGTCCAATCTTCTCAGCAACAAAGATTCTGCAGGAAGAAAATTAGGGAGCAGAATTGAAGTAAAACTAAAACGATCACATATAATTCCAATGTAAGGGTTACAGAGAAGCTGACCCGCCGGAGCATGTCCATGATTCCAATGTGCTCTTGCCGTCGTTGAAGAGAACGTTACTTCCATTTGCTCGATTTCAAGTTCAACCACAGCAACTCTGCCCGATGATTTTGAGTGAGAAGCGTTAAGAACAAACATAAAATAGTTTAATTATATTTAGTTTTGACAACTCAACAACAAGTCGTTGTAGTATAGTGGTGAGTATTCCCGCCTGTCACGCGGGTGACCCGGGTTCGATCCCCGGCAACGGCGATATTTTGTTTTCTTTTTTCGTTTTTGAATTTTTGGATGAAAGCGCAAAATTATGTTTTAGTAGTTTTGTAGATAGGACATAAAATTTTAAAATTTAACAAATGGTCCTCTTAAATGTGTCTGCTACACAAGATTCTCAGCTTCAGCATATCTCAATTCACAAGATTCTTAGGTAGCATATTATGTTCGTTCTCAAATTTATCGATGCTGAGATTAATTATATTATAATTATAAATCGGAATAGCATCAAGTTTGCATTTGATTGGGATGGGTATCTCCTGTTTCTGCCTCCTGCACCTCCACAGCTCCACTCTTTCGTTTTATTACGGACTGTTCACTTTATTCATTATTGTTAACTGATGCAGTGACTTTTTTTTATTGGATATTAATTTCAGGCTTTGTCTAAGGTGGTGCATTTTTTTCATGGTCCACCATACACTATTTTTTAAAGTGTTATCAGATGTCATGTGGATTATTTACATCTGTGTGCAACCATCCGTATAAACCGTAAGATGAAACGTGTTTAGATCCAACGGTTTAAATAAACTAGTGTTAAATAAAAATTAAATTTACACTTGAGTGGTTGATGTATTTGGAAAACACATTGCATCTCATTGATAATCTGAAACAGAAAGCAAATGTGAAATGAAATCATAAGGTCATTGTGAATCTGAAATCAAAGGCGTGAAGAAATTGTAATGTCCATCCGAAACCAAAATCAAAGGCGTGAGGAAATCGTAATTTCCATTTGAAACAGCAAAAATCTAAGGAAGGGAACAACAAAAATTTTCAGAACATTCAAACTGAAACAACAAAATTTCCAGAACATTCAAACTGAAACAGCAAAATTTCCAGAATAGTCAAATTGAAACAGCAAAAATCCAAATCCAAATCCTAACTACACAGCAGATTCAACGAAGACCATGAAGATCTGAAATCGAAACTACACCCAATCTCTTTCCCTTGTGCAACGAGGAAGATGAAGATCTGAAACCAGAATCAACAGAGAAGATAAAGATCTGAAACCAGAATCAACATTCAAACGAACTGCACCAAACTACACCCAAACCAGAGTCAACAGCAGATTCAACGAAGGAGATGAAGATCTGAAACCAAAAATCAAAATCTGAAGAAAAAAAATGAAGAAGATGAAGATCTACAAACCAAAATAAAAAATATAAAAAATAAAAACAAAAAATGAAGATCATTTTGAGACCCTCACCTGAAATACATTTGTCAGCTTAGCCCAAACCACGTCGCCGGGAAACACCGTCCTTCACGTCTTGTTCACTGCAACCTCACCACGTCGCCGAATACCACATCGCCGGAAAACACCATCCTTCGCGTCTTGTTCACCGTTCAAACCAACATTGTGTTGCCTTCCACTCTTGTTTACCGTTCACCCTCTTCATTTTGGGATTTAAGGAATTCCTCTGCCTTTGATTTAGAATTCTTGAGTAAAGATGAATTTTTTTTAACAAAGACTACTTTCCCTGACATATCACGTGGGATTTGGGGCTGAAATTAAATAAATACAAAAACTTGGAATTTTGGGGTTATAGGTTAGAAGGACTATATAATAAATATGAAAAACTTTATTTTTTTTATCATGTGCCTTCTTATACTAGATTATATTTTTTAAAATGATACATGGTGCACCATTTGGTGTACCCTAAAATTCACCTTAATTTCATTTGTTAATTATTCTTTTAATACCTTCAATTCTAAAATGAATTACAATTAACAAGTAGTCTCTGATTAATGAAAACTCAAAAAATTTCTTGTGTTGATATTTAATGAAAAAAAAAATCGTCTCTGATTATGAATTTTGTTTATTTTAATTTGTGATGTTGCACTTTATTATTCAGTTATATTCATGACATTATTTTAATTAAGGATTTAGGGACTAAATTGATTTTTTTTCTGGAAAACACACGAATTGAACTTTTTATATCAAATTTAAGGACCTATTTAAATCATTTTTTAAAATTTCAATGACTTGTATGAAATTGTAATATTAGTGACCTAACACTAAGGACATAACTAAATAACAAAGTAAACAACCTTCTATCTTAAAAACTCAAGTGAAATATCACTCAAAAATCACTTTATTTTGACATAGTAATAATAAAAATTAATAGTTTTTTTAACACGTTTAATTTATAATAAATTAAATATTCTCAAGATCTTTTTTTAATTTTAGAGTCTCAGGCCATTGCCTTATTGACCTAATGCAATGTGCGCCCTGTATATAATAGAACTAGCATAGTGAATCAAAAAGTACCAAAAGAATAACTTCAGTGACGAGATAAAATGACCTTAAGCAGGAAAAGAGTGTCAATTATGGTATTCCATCAGCACCTCTTTATCTGCTGTTAACATATGTATATTTCATGATTCATCCTTCAAAAAGATCCTATGTATTTTGCTGCACATTTGTCAAAATATCCATCTAACATCCCAACTTTTTCTTATTCTTTTAATAAGCATGGGGCATCTCAAGTCTCAACCTTCTCATAGGAATAGGATGCCTAAAACTGATTGATGCTATTCTTGTCATTTTTTAAGGTCCATAACAGTTGCACATGCTGCATTGTGCTGCATTAAAACAATGCAATAGAGTCAACACCAAATGTCTAGACAAGGGTGGTTGTGGTGTCAGATAGTCCTCTAGGTAAAAGTATCATGCCCAATAAAAAAACCAATATAGTAGTTTTTCAGTTCATCTTGGATTGTAATTTCTTTACCAAATGTTGCTGTATGAATATTGTGTAAGTTCATCTTGGGTGATAACAAGCTACTCTCGATGCTAAAATCTGCGTTTTACTAAAATCAATAACATTCTTAGATTGGAACGGTCAATATGCTAAGTTGATTACATATTTTTTCCTTCATTGTCCAGTTTTTTTATTGCTTGCTTTTCTTAACATTATCCATGAGGCACCATCAATAAATAGATACAGTGAAATTCAGGTGCCTTTGATTCATATATACATGTGCTTTGATCAGGTTTTCAAAGAAAGAACATTTGAAGGATTGCCCAACTTTGATTTTAGGGTGGAAGATCGAATCCAGCAACCTGATAGGTGCTCAGGGTGCTTTTCTAGATTCATCTCTCTAGACAGTCCATGTATTCAGATTGCATGTTGCAACCATAGGTAGTTTCCCTTCTACAATATTGCAGACTTGCAGGCAGCCGGTGGAGTTTAAATGATAACATACAAGATATTGCACAAGAGGGTAAAATCAGTCCCAAAGAGAGTGCAATGATCAATCCACAACCACGCTACAAAGCTGTCTCTCGATTCTCCTCCGCTTCTTTTCATCCTCAGGAGACTGCACAATGAACCAAAATTATATGCTTAGTTATGTGGGGAAAAAAGTATATGCCAAGGTTCAACTTCAAGTTCAAATACTCAGGTGCAACAAAAGAATGCTAGAGTAATGTAAGAACACGGTCTGTACTTATGAGTGATGAATACGGGTAGCAATTCCTGGTTGAACAAATGACAAATAAATGGAAGAATGAGTGCTACGGAAATTAACTGGATAAAAGTGATTGACAATTTTTAGTTTAGTCTTGTACTATTTATCATTTTTCATGGAAAAAACCTATTCGCTTGAAAAACACGTGAGCCAATTATACTATTGTTGCACAACTAATCCAAGGATGAAATTATTCATTAGTGACGTGAAAGCACGCTTTCAACTTTGGGTGAATATAGGATGGTCCTCAAAGTTAAGGACCACGGTGGTCTCTTTCATTATAAACTGTTTGATCTAATAAACTAAATTAATAATATGTAAATAATAAATTTTTATACCACATGAACGGTTAGATGGAAGGGATTACAAGTGATCCTCAATTTAAGGGAATTACCTTACTTTTCTCTTCCATAAATTGAAGTAGAAAAACAAATGGTTCACTAAAATTAACATGCTCGGTAGTTTCTTTAAGCTTTACCTCGCCATCTAGGAAATGAGGAACCCGAACCCTTTTGGATCCATCAGGTAAACGTTTACGAGGTGAAAGGTCTTCCATAGCAGTAAAAGCATTGCAGAGCTGCAAACAAATCATAACACCGCAGACATAGGTACATTCGATGTTAGAACTTAGAACATGAAGAATTTCAAAACCACTTTAATATTTCCTATATATCCTATATAAATTGACAAATGAAGCTTCCATCTTAGAGACTAGAGAGCACATAATAACGAGGTTGTGAAGAAAATATCCGAAGAACTGATCTGTTACCTGACTTTGGATAGCTCCAATTAATATGTCTTGACAACCTGATGCATGCACGTTTTCTAAAGAGGGGCACTGAAGCAATAATCTCTCTGAACAAAATAAGGAAAAGGTCAATTATTTGATCTAAGATACACTCAGAGTTGGATCAAACTTTTAGATGAAGATCACAAACGAACAAGAGCAGGAGAAAACTACCTGGATGCAAATTCCTACAAGAATTTAGGTTAAGGTGATTGAGTTGTGGACAGTTTAAATATAAGGCCTACATATTTACACAAAAGAAGAAATTCCAAAAATTAGAATCATGAAAAACAATATGCAGTGAAGTTATTTGATCAAATAAAACTTACATCCAAGCCAGAGCAACCCCACAAACTAAGCTTCTTCAACCGACTATGTTTGATGATTAGTTTTTGGTTTGCAAGGTGTAGATTAGTTAAAGATGACTTTAGTGATTTCCGGTTATTCTCATCAGCAGTCAGATTCTGGTGATGAGGATCACATACAGTCATGCCACAGTCCATAAGTTCAAGATGCGGCAATTGAGCCATAGCAAATTGAATACCACCTGAAACACATGTCACAACAGATTAGTAGACAGAAACTAAACCAAATGAAAGTTGGTGAAGAACATGAAAAGCAAAAAATGTGATTACTTGAAGTCACATTAGGACAAAGAGCAAGAAGTAGTCTTGTCAATGTTTCAGATAACACGTTGCAAATCATTCCAATGCCATTGTCACTAACGCCAGATCTGTGATATCAGTTAAAACGTTAAAGAAATCCTAAAACAAATACACACAAGTCTTAAACAATAATAGCTCAGACTATTTTGGGTTTTCCTTATGTTATATACTGCGAGAGAAGCAACAGAATTAAATTGCTTCCCTTTTCCAATGTGAATGCATTTTCGAAACTCCTAAAGAACAAAATTCAAAGGCAAACAGAATGGAAATCCACTTACCCACTCAGATCAAGCAATTGCAAACTTGGATAGCTTGAGGCAATAGCAGCAACAGATGCATCAGTAATGTCAGATCCAAGAACTAGTGAAAGCATCCGTAGCCCCCTGGTAAATTGTATAAACAAATCTGTGAATCTTGTCATTTAAGTGGAAGTTGTAGCAGTTGAAAAATAATTTTGACAATTTCTCATATTATAAAGGCATCCGTTTGTTTGGCAATGTATAAATTTGGGAGTTAAATTATGACACAATATACATTTGAAGTTGGGCAACATTGTCACACGCACACGAATACAAAAATACAGTTTATTGTACATTCGTTATTTGGTGTATATAGCTTCATAATACATGAATATGTTATAACATGTAAAAGACGAAGCAACCTTCTATCCATACTGAAAATCTTTTCGCAAAAATGATCACTTATGTTGGAATCTTAAATATTTATATAACATTCAACTTTCTAAAACATCAATTACTGGTTAAATGTTCGTCACATAGAAACTATTTGGTTTGAAGTTACGTTTTTCAGTTTCATTTCACATGCCAAAAAGAGGTTCTTATTTTCAATGTAATATTTGCTGTTTAGAAACTTCAAAGCGATGCACGTTACAAACTTCAATTTCAAGAGAAGGAACCTTATCCTGAACATATATTGTCAACAACAATTGGGATTGAGGTCAGGGTTCCTAGACTTAGACAAACCTTAACTGAGCAGCAGTAAGAGCAAGCACACAGGAATGAGAAAGCCTCATTGAAGATATATGTATGTTTTGCAGTCTCGGGCAACTATTTCCAATACTCTCAACCAAAGTTGTGAGATCAGTACTGTCATTTTCTTGGTGAGAGAACACCAAGGAAACCTCTCTTAAATGGGGACAATTAAAGACCTGATATATCAAAGTATCTGTTAGAAACCAGAGAGTTCATTGTGAACGTGAGATCAAAGGAAAACATCAATTTAAAAGGAGAAGGAAATGTTAGTCACCATCCTAGAAAGCGAGTACAAATCGGACAGCCAGAGGGTAGAAAGACTAGACGAACAAATAACAAAACCCCCAAGATTAGAACAACCTTCCACCTTGAGGCTTTTGAGACTTTTTTTCTCAGCAACAAATCTACCCAATTCATGCCTGCATTGTCAAAGTGGCAGGGTAGACAAAGCTAATCAGCAATAAGCAGCATTTAGTGGTTAAGCTTGCATACTAGTATTAATCTAATGCCTAAAGCAGATGGAATAACGAAAGCCTAGGCAATTGTGCAGGACTAAGAAAACAAGACAGATTTTTACCTTGTGTGCAAGAAAATAATAACTCAAGTACAGTACTAACAAAGTAACAATTAACAAAGCACAAAGTAGATAATAACGGGGTGATATTCCTGTATGCTTCGATATTTTCTTTTCTTACCCCGTTTTTTCTCTTATAACATTTTTACATCTCCATTTCCATTCTCTCTCTGTCTTCTTATGTTTCTTTATATTTTTCAAATTTATTTTGAATACTTTTTAAGGTTGGGTTTGATCAGGTTGATTCCATTTAAAAGTGTATATATGAAGCTCAAGCTAATTAGGTCAGGTTTAACATTCAATAATCCGATCCAATCCGTCAAACCAATTCAATCCAACTTTATTTAATTAAATCGGATCAAATCAATTAGGTTAACCGGCTGACCCATCCATAAGCACTCCTAATCTCATTGAAGCAATACATGAAAAATATTGTAGCTTACACACGAATTGCAAACCCAGGTGTTCAGGAACTGCAAAAGTAAAAACCCATTTTCCATGGAAAAACAAATTCAAAGAAAAAATTGAAAAATTAAGGGTAACATGAGTAATACCCATTGATTCGATTGATTGCACTATCAGAAATGGAGACCTCCAGATATTCCAAATTGGGGCATGAAAATGCAATGCAAGCCAGCATTGTTGAGTCCATATCACTGCAACATCAAGGAAATCAACTCAGATTATAATCTTAATTTTTATTATATCAAAGTATTGTTAACCTTCAGCTCTAACGTTGACTGAAAGCATGATTAACTTTTATTTGGTTCAAAAAGTATATCATACTGATCTTCCATTTGTCTTTTTCATCTTCCATAAATCAACTCATATCTTACTACGAATTCCAAAAGATTGTTCATCTTGGTGCAGTTTTAAAGGTTCGGTGTTTTAGATTAATCTCTGTTAGATCGCATTCACTCGATCAAAGTTATAACCAGATCAGAAACATACAACTGCAGAATTGCAGATTTTGTAGAGTCCAACGGATCAAACAAAAGACCCACACCTTTCAATTCTAAGAGAGAGTCTCACAATCCCTGGACACTTCTGCAAAATCGACGCAACAAACCCCACCTGAACCCCAACCGGAACTTTAAGCTTCAGCTCCTCCGTCGCCCTCCACAACCTCCTCGTTGTCTCCCTCCAGCCTTTACAAACCTTCGCCGCCGACAACAGCCCGACCGGCGGCAGCCTCCTCAGCACTTCCCAAAGAATGTTCGCCGGCAACCCACAGGAATCCCAATCCGCTTCGGGAAACGCATCTCCGGCCTCCGTATCGGTGGGAACCGACAGATCGAGCCCGCCGGCATCATCGTCGAAGGACAGCGCCCGACAGAGATGGGATGGAGGCTGGCGGACGGCAGATGGGGAGCAGGGAGCGGCGGAGAAGGCGGGGAGAGAGGAATGGGAAGGGGTGGTGGAAGAATCAGGTGTGGGAGTGCCGACGTTGCAGGTGTGGCCCTTCTTGGGGAGGCCACAGCGGCCACAGTTGTAACTGCCGCGCTTCTTGCCGTGTTTAACGTCGGAAGGGACGGTGGAGGCAGCGACGGCGCTGTGGGGTTCGGGGTGGAAGTGCATAATGGAAATTGTGAATTGGGAAAACGTGCGCGTTTGGCGAAGTCGGAAATGGAGACGGTGAGGGTAAAATATAGAAGTAGCGCGGGAGAGTTCGCGCCATCTTCATTTGTTTATTTCCCTCTTGTTTTGTTTTTTATTCTTTTCACCGTTTAAACACATTTTTTTCGTTTTTGTTTCTTTTTTACCAAAAAAAAAACACATTTTTTGTTTACCAGTTTTGTACTTTCCATCTGTGTTTATAAAAATAGTTTATTTTTTTTATAACTTGAAAAGTACATTAACTGAAATTTAAACCTAAATACTTACCCACATATATTTTTATATGTACACTAACTGAATTATATAATTGGAATGTATATAAAAATATTTTGAGTGTAATAACTATTTTAAATTTATTTTTATAAGTTTTTGAGAATAACTTATTATAATAAATTATTTTATCTTATTTATATAAATTTTATAATTTTATTTAAATAAATAATTTTTATAATAACTTATTATATAAATATTTAATTAAACTATATTTTCAAGTATATTTATAGTATTATTTTAGGGCTGAACATCTTTTTCAAACTCAAATATAGACAACAACAAAAAAATATCATGTGTACGGTGGTTTAAAATATAAATAATTTTGATTATTTTTATGTTTTATGAAATTATCATTAATAAAATATATTTAATTTGATAAAGTAGATAAGAGATAAAACTAAATTATAAAATATATTTTAGTAAATGATATTTTATTTTTTATATATTTATATAAAATTAAAAAAAAAAAGTTAATGCACATAATTAGGGATGACAATTTCTCTCCAGACACTAGTCATGGGGATTGTCATAAATGGGGCCCCAATTTTGGAGAACTATAAGAGTTTAAAATAGTGATTTAAGACGGTTTTAAGTCTTTTTCTATTACAAAACCCTAAAACTATAGTGAATAGTAAAAATTTAGACTTGCTTGGCAATTTCGCATATGCGCTGCCACTCTTCAACTCTTCTTGAGGCCTTCTTCCAAGCCCTTCTACCTCCCATTCTTCTATTCACTTTGCTTTTCCATTAGCCTCTTTGTCGGTCTATTATCGCTCCCTGGTCAAAGCACCGTCGTTGTGCCTTACTCAAAGCTCATCACTTCGTTAGCCACTTGTGAAGTGCATCTCTCTATTTATTTTATTTTTTTGAAAGTTTCTCTCACTATTTCTTAGTATGAACTTTATCATTCAAAATTTTTTTTAGATTTTCTTGAATTTTTTCTCTCTATGAGGTGCACCATTGAATTTTTTTTCATTTTTTGTTTTTGTACGAATTTGAGTTACATGTAGAGACCCGCAAAGGAGCGAAGATCTAGGATGGAGGTTAAAACTCCCCCACAATTAGGAGCGGGGACGAGGAGAAGGTGGGGGTGCAAAAGAGGAGTAGGGGAGTCGGACCCGCAAGGGAGCGATGATTTGAGATGGAGGATAAAACTCCCCCACAACTAGTAGTAGGGACGAGAAGAAGGTGGGGGTGCAAGGAGGGGAGTAGAGGAGTACTCTCCGCTCTATGCAAGTGTCATCCCTACATATAACCAACTCAATGTGCGTAAGATTTTTTTGTTATTTATATTTAAGTCTAGTAAAATTTTATTTCATAGTAAAATCTACATTCAAAAACTATAAGTAAAAATAAAAGCTCGTTTGTTTAAATTTAAAAATAATTAATTATTTTTTATAAGTAAATAATTGATTATTTTTTATTGATTATCATAAGAATCAGAAAGTTATGTGTGTTTAGGTACAAATACAATAAGAATAATCAGATTTTCTGTTTATTTTTTAAAAAAAACTTGTACCTACTTCTAAAAATAAATAGAAAATCTAATTATTTTCTGATTCGAGTCAAGTTGAGAAACACAAACAAATAAACTAAAAATTTTTATAATTATTTTTTATTAAAATGAGCATCTGAAACAAACTAACTCTAAGTACACTAACTTGCATGTAAGGTAGAGTACAAAGCAAATAGTAATTCACCTTAAATTTTGTTGATATAACAGTTGAACTATAACCATACAATATCTTAATTAATTTTTCTTTTGGTGAATATATCTTAATTAATTATATCAAATTTCAAAAAAAGTTAACAAAAAATTAATTACATATTAGTTTCATATATTTATAAAACTATATATCAAATTAATTTTTACTTTGTCTCACATTCATGTATTTATAAAACTGTGTTACATTATTATTTTAATATATTAACAAAATACTAATTAATTTCATATTAACATAAAAGTTTATTATACATATCATCTATCACCTATATGATAAAAACCTTTGAATCTAACTATACATTTTATACGAATATCCTCTATCATTTTCATGATTTTAATGTGAAAAAAGTAATATATATATATATATGAAGAATAGAAATAGGAAGCTTTTTTTTTTGGTAGGAAAAAAAGATAAACACAGCCACAGTTACCGACCAAAGGTATGTTGGCGTATAATATATACAACGCAATAATAGATTATATTTGCACTTGTAGGCAATCGTTGCAAAATGCAATCGCCAAAACCAGCCCCTGCACACTTGGTGCATTGTTTTATACTAAAACAAAATCAAATGCATAAAATATATAATTTATTTAAAAAAATGAGGCAGCATACAACAGACTGCTGAGTCTTCTACGTTCTAAGCCACCAATTAATGAGCCTAACATGAAACTTTATTACTTGTTTGGTGCCTAATGGAATTTTGTTTTTGGTACATTGGTAGCATACAAGATATTGAATATGTATGTATAGAAGTTAAAATCAGTCCAAAAGGAAGTACAATATAATATAATCAATCCACAACCACATTACAAAGCCGTCTATCGATTCTCCTCCGCTTCCTTTTTTCATCCTCAGGAGACTGCACAATAAAACAATCATATGCTTAGTTATGTGAGAGAAAATAAATATATAACAAGGTTCAAGTTCAAATCCAAATACTTGGGTGCAATGATGCAGCAAAAGAACGCTACTATTAAAGAAGTTTGTACTAATGAGTGACGAATACAGGTGGCAATTTCTGGTTGCATAAATAAGAAATCAAAAATAAAAAAAGAAAATTTTTCCTTTAGTCTTGTCCTATTCATCATTAATCATTTTTCATAGAAAAACTTATTCACTTCAAAATACATGAGCCTGTTGTATCATTGTTACACAAAACTAGATTTCGAGGATGAGATTACTGATTACTGACATGGAGATACTTCCTACTAAGTACTAACATGCTTTCAACTTTTTGTCTCTTCCACACAAGCAGAAAAATAAATGGTTCACTAAAATTAACATAGTATACAGTTTCTTTAGGCTTTACCTCGCCGTTGATGAAATGAGGAACCCGAACCCTTTTGGATCCATCAGGTAGACGCTTAGAAGGTGAAAGGTCTTCCATAGCAGTAAAAGCATTACAGACCTGCAAACATATCGTAACAACATAGGTACATTCGATGTTAGAACATGAAGAATTTCTGAACACCAAGTAAATATGCTTTGTTTCATTAACTAAAGGAGCTTTTGCTCTTCAATATAAAACAATATAAACTAACAAATGAATCTTCAATCTCAGAGAGCACAAAGAATTATATCCGAAGAATTTATAATCTTTGTTACCTGACTTTGGATAGCCCCAATTAACAGGTCCTGACAGTCTGATGCATGCACATTTTCTAAAGTGGGGCACTGGAGTAATAGCCTCTCTGAACAAAGGGGAAAAGATCAATTATTTTATCCAAGAAATCCTTAGAGTTGCGTCAAATTTTCAGTGAGGATTACAAAAGAACAGGAGCATGGACAAGCTACCTGGATGCAAATTCCTACAAGAATTTAGGTTCAGGTGATTGAGTTGTGGGCAGTTTAAATATAAGGCCTGCATATTAATTCAAAAGAAAAAATTACAAACATTAGAACCATGAAAAACAAAACGCAGTAAACTTATTTGACCAAATAAAACTTACATCCAAGCCAGAGCAACCCCATAAGCTAAGTTTCTTTAATCGGCTATGTTTGATGATTAGCTTTTGGTTCGTAAGGTGTAGATTAGTTACAGATGTTTTCTGTAGTTTCCGGTTATTTTCATCAGCTGTTAGATTCTGGGGATCAGCATCACATATGGTCATGCCACAGTCCATAAGTTCAAGACAGGGCAATTGAGCCGTAGCAAATTGAATGCCACCTGAAACATAAGTATGTAGATTAGCAAGCAGAAACTAAACCAAATGAAAGTAGGCGAAGCAACTGAACAAGTAAAACATTGATTACTTGAAGTCACATTAGGACAAAGGGCAAGAAGGAGTATTGTCAAAGTTTCAGAGAACACATTGCAAATCATTCCAATGCCACTGTCACTGACGCCAGATCTGCAATATTAGTTAAAACGTTAAACATACATCCTAAAATAAATACACACAAAGTAACACTCAAGTCTTGAAACCATAAGTTACTATTTAGGGTTTTCCTTTATGTTAGTGTACTACATGAGTTGCTACAGAATTACACTTTCCATTTTCCAATGTGAATGCATTTTAAAAACTCCTATAGAAGACAAGAAGGCAATAAGAATGAAAATCCACTTACCCACTGAGATCAAGTAATTCCAGACTTGGATAGCTTGAGGCAATAGCAGCAACAGATGCGTCGGTAATTTCAGATCCAAGAACAAGTGATAGCATTCGCAGCCCCCTAATAAATGGTTTAAACAAAACTTTCAAGCTTATTATTCAAGTAGATGTTGTAGCATTCACCAAAAAAACATAGATGTAGTAGCAGTTGAAAATTAAATGTGCAATTTCGCATATTACATCAAAAAGGCTTCCCGTTATATAACCCATTTTTCAATGTATACAATTGGGAGTTAAATTATTGTACATCTGAAGTTGGGCAACATTGGGCGCGCTTACACATTGTTACATAGGCCAATATAGTTTCTTATACATTTGTTATTTTTGTATAAAGCTTCAAAATACATGAATATAGTAGGATAAATGAAAGAAGATGGAACCTTGTACCCATACTGAAAATCTTCTCACCAAAATGATCGTGTTAGAATCTTAAATATGACATTCAACTTTCAAAATTTTCCAAACTGACTAAATGCTCGTTACATGAAACATAATTTGCATTCTAGTTGTGCTTCTCAATTTAATTTCACGCGCCAAAAGGAAGTTCTTATTTTCCATGTAGTATTGCTATTTACAAAGTTCAAAGCAATACAGATTACAAACTTCAATTTTGAGAGAAAGGAACCTTATCATGAACGTATATTGTCAATCACAAATTCACAATTAGAAATGAGGTCAGAGTGCCCAGATTTAGACAAACCTTAACTGAGCATCAGTAAGAGCAAGAACAGCAGAATGAGAAAGCCGCATTGAAGATATCTGTATGTTTTGCAGTCTCGGGCAACTTCTTCCCAAACCTTCAACCATAGTTGTGAGATCAGTGCTGTCATTTTCTTGGTGAGAAAACACCAAGGAAACTTCTCTCAAATGGGGACAGTTAAAGACCTGACATTCCAATGTATTTGTAAACAACCAGAGTTAGTTCTGAAATCTAAAATTGAGGTTAAACTAATATATCAATCAATTTAAAAGAAGGTAGTGTTAGTTACCATCTTTGAAAGCGAGTACAGATTGGACAACCAAAGTGTAGAAAGACTAGATGAACAAAGAGCGAAACCTCCAAGATTAGAACAACCCTCCATCTTGAGGCTTTTGAGACATCTTTTATCAGCAACAAATCGACCTAGTTCATGCCTGCATTGTCAAAGCTAATTAGCAAAAAGCAGCATTCTCAAGTAAAGTTTGCATATTGCTATAAATGGTTAGTTCAATTTGCAACTGACGTGCTAAGGCGGATAAAATAATGAAAGCCAAGGTGATTGAAGGACTCAGAAAACATAATAGTCTTTTACCTAGAGTAAAGGAAAATAACAGCTCAAGCACAGTACTACTACAAACAAGTAACAAAGGATGCAGTGTAGGTAATACGTTCATCGAAGTTTGTTGTCTATAGGACTATAGCACCGCAACATGCCTTTAGGATTTCATCAACGAAATATCTGGCCCATGAGGCCTGTTCGAGTGTACCCAGCGAAACAGATGACCACAACAATAATTTAATTTAAGTTAGGCTTAATATCATTTCACTAAAATACCTCCTCCATTGTGTTTTAGCTATGTTTTGAGATAATGACTGATATGTATACTCCAAAGTCCAAAGATGAAATGCATGGGGTACAATTCTTCATCAGGCTATTCATATTTAAAAATTGTGTTCGAAATATTTCTTATTTCTATTATAAAATAAAGCTTTTTTGTGGTGGAATTTGTAGACAGTCCAAATCCAAGTAATGATTAGACGATAATACAGATTAAGAAAATACAATTAATAGTATTAATTTTATATTTGAATTTTTTAAAAATTTTAATTATATCATTTATCTCTTCTATTGCTATCTCTCTGCAGTTACATTTCTTATTAATTAATTTCTCTATTATGATAGACGTGTAAAAATAATTAAGAACTAAATAATGGTAAAAATGTAAATATGTAATTAATATTATTTTGAACTCATAAAAAGATAGGCAAATGAAATTAAAATAATTCTTCAAAAAAAGTAGGAACAATTTATTGAGAAAAACATGTATTACATCAAAATAACACAAGTTATTCGATAAATACTTTTTAATATCAATTAAAAGTACTTAATAAAATATAGGAGTATTTAGCTGTATTTCCTAACACGAGCTTATAGTTTTTTGAACAGCTTATAACTTTTTGTAAGCTCTGCTTACTATGACAAAAAGCTATAAGCTAAGAGCTTTTAAAAAGCTATTTCAAATAGCTTATAGCTTTTAACTTTCAATAATTTATTTCAATTTTATCCTTGTCTTTTTTGGATAATTACATCTTTTGTCATCTCATTATATTAAATATTTAATATATTATAAGGTCTTGCTAACAAGGGCACTTGTAAAGGTTACCACTATTGGAAAAACAATCATAGATGCACATTTTCTATGTCTCGAAAACATCAAAAACTACATTTTCCAACAAATATTTACTATATTAGGCTCCTTAAAGAGTGCCCTTAGGGCACTAGTTAGCATTTTCCTATATTATATGTCCTTTTAGGTTATTTCATATAATTTTAGCTTATCATACGCTAATTTTACTAAACACTACTTCTCAACAATAAGCTAAGCTATAAGCTAATTTTAGTAAACACAGCCCTTTAAATACTCCTTAATGTGTACGGGTCTGTATCCTTGTTAGCAAAACTGATGTAAACTCATGGTAGACAAATTCATGGTGCTTCAACATTTTAAAGTCAAAGAAGGGCCAAACTGCACATGAATTGTCAAGTTCACATTGATGGGGCCTAATTTTAATTAGGATAGTTAAAGTTAATAATTACTAGTTAATTGTTATTAAGTGTTTGTTTCATGTGTAATTTTGAGCATTGTTTAGACTTAATGGCTTAAGTTAACATCTCAGGCTTAGTGCCTTGGCCCATTAGTTTTCATGGTTCACAATAAGCATATGTTTTTTTTTTAATCAGCCAAACACACACCTCCACACAATAACCATATGGTTAACCTCACATTCATGACAGACACTCTAGTTATGAGGAAGTTCTTAGTGTTCTTGAGAGCAACACTAATTTCATCTTATTAATCTTTCATGGAGTTCATGACAGTCTTCTCGACTAATCAATTCTACTCCAGTTGAATTGAGAGACTAATTTCATTTCTTTCTCTTCTTTTTTTACAATTTCTTTTTCTGTTTTATTCCAATTTCCTTGCTTAATTTTTCGGCATTTTAAGAGCTCTTGTGATGTTCTTTATGCTTTCCTAGTAAAGATCATCTCTCCATTTCATTCCTCCGATAGATATCCATCAAAAACCCCAGATAAAGTGCAACAAAGAGATCACCAAATTCCTCCGATAGAATGATGCCCAATATATATATAATTTTAATATCATTCATTATACAGTTATTTGTATTTATTGTTAAGTACAATTGTCAACCTCCAATCTGGCATTCCAAACCCTAATTAGAGACAATGTTGGTATCTGATAAAACAAAGGCTTTCAAATACAACTATTAACGCACAAGTTAGAAATGTGAATTGGAGAAGTATATGTGGTTTTGACTTACTGAAATTTATAGAGATTCAGGTGCTTACAGCTTAAAAATATTGTTGCTTACACACGAATTGAAAACTTGGGTGTTCAGGGACTGGGGATTTCCATGGAAAACCAAAAATTGCCAAACAAAAATGGAAAAGTGAAAAAAAGGTAACATGAACAATACCCATTGATCCGATTGCTCGCAGTATCAGAAATTGAGATCTCCAGATATTCCAAATTGGGGCATGAGAATGCAATGCACGCCAGCATCGTTGAGTCCACATCACTGCAACATCCAGAAAAATCACTAAGATTTATAATATCAATACAATAGCCAGAAAATCATGATTATCTTTTATTGAGTCGTAGTTCAAACTGTAGCATAGTGATCTTCTCATTTGTCTTTTTCATCCATGAATCAACTCGCGTTTTACTAATTCACGAAGATTGTGCATCTTAGTTCAATTTTAAAGGTTGGGTGTTTCAAATGACGCTGTGTTTTGATTGATCGCATTCATTTGATCAAGTTATAAGCAGATCAGCAACATAAAAGTGCAGATTATGTTAACCAACGGATCAAACAATAAGACTCACACCTTTCAATTCTAAGAGAGAGACTCGCAATCCCCGGGCACTTTTGCAACATCGACGAAACAAATCCCACATGAACACTCGCCGGAACCCTAAGCTTAAGCTCCTCCGCCGCCCGCCACAACCTCTTCGTTGTCTCCCTCCAGCCTTTACATACCTTCGCCGCTGACAACAGCCCCGACGGCGGCAGCCTCCTCAGCACTTCCCATAGAATGTTCGCTGGCAGCCCGCACGAATCCAGATCCGCATCGGGAAACGCATCTACGGTTTCGGTATCGGCGGGCAAGGACAGATCTAGACCGCCAGCGTCGTCATCGAAGGACAGCGCCCGACGGAGGTGGGACGGAGTCTGACGGACGGCGGATGCGGAGGAGGCAGAGGTATGGGTAGTGGTGATGGATGATGAAGCAGATGTGGGAGTGTTGACGTTGCAGGTGTGGCCCTTCTTGGGGAGGCCGCAGCGGCCGCAGTTGTAGTTGCCGCGCTTCTTGCCGTGTTTACCATCGGAAGAGACGGTGGAGGAGGCGACGGCGTTGTGGGGTTGAGGGTGGAAGTGTTGCATAATGGAAATCGTGGATCGGGAAGTGCGCGTGTTTGGCGGAGTGGGAAATGGAACACTGAGGGCAAAATATAGAGGTAGCGCGGGAGAGTTCGCGCCCTTTTCAATTGTTTCCCTGATTTGTTTGTCTTTTACTTTCCATCGTTCAAAGGTAATTTTGGTGACCGTTTTGTAATTTTCCTAGCGGCTTCATTTGATTTATTTTTTCTTTTTTGGTTGGTACATTTTTTTCACTTATTTGGTTAGGAAGAAACAAATTACAAGGAATGAAAAACACGATGCTGTAACTCCTATTTGGTTCGAGGGAAATCAAAAAAGAAAATTATTATTATAGTTATAAAAAGAAATAATTCTTTTATAAGCCAAAAAAATATATATTAAGGGTATTGCTAAACAATGCTTTAAAGGTATTTGTTAAAGTTATTAGATTAAGAAAATTAATAATTAGTGCAGAAGATTTTGTGTCTCGAAAATATAAAAAATTATAACTTTCAACACTCTTTTAATATATTTAATTCCTTAAAAAGTATCTAAGGGCATTATTTATATTTTTTATATATTAATAAGAATATTAGGTGTAGTCAATAGATTAGAGAGCATAAATTATCTAGCAGGAAATAAAGCATACAGAATTTAAATGCTAAAAGGTAATATAAAGGCTCTGTTTAATAAAATTGACTTATATGACTTGTGACTTATAATTGAGTAGAGGTGTTTGATAAAATTAGGTTATTAAGTAGCTTATATTTGTTAAATGACTTAAAAGGACAAATAATAATTACATGTAATAAATTATTTGATAAAATAAACATAATAAATGACTAGAGGATCAAATAAGAAAGAATTATTAAAAACTATTTTTTATAAGCTATAAGCTACTTGAAGTAGCTTTTTATAAGCTATAAGTTACTTGAGGTAGCTTTTCATAAGTTAGCTTATAACTTATATAAGCTATAAGCTAATTGTTACCAAACACACACAAAATCTCCGTTGGCCCCAATCCAACTCCAAGCCGAAACTCGAATGAGATCAAACACATCATTGCAATCAATGACAACAGAATTAAAAATGCGAGCATTATTATACCATAGTTTTTCTCCTTCTTTCCCATTAATGTTCATTGAAACATTATAAAAAAAGCATACAACGAATTTGGCACCACAAAATCAACTCCCATCCAACAAAGAATCAAACACAAAATTGAAACAACATTCAGACAGGGCATAAATAAATGTTCACAAGTTTCATTATGCTCCCCGTAGTTTGATGATAATATTTGCCTCCGCCTATACAAATTAAATCATGTGGCAATGCGATTCAAAAATACCTGCCACTGAAAAACCAGCAACTTCGGTGAAGCGTATGCTTTCCGTAACTTACTAATAGCACACAAGCAAAGCGAATTCATAGCAAGTGGAGAAATTGATTCAAAATAAATTTGGTCATACATTTTCTTTGACTGCATATTCCACAGCCACACATCTGAAGATTCGCGAACAATGCAAGTCATTATAGAATCTAAACACCAACTCTTCTTCCCAAACAAAAAATTGGCACCACCAAGGGACTTGCCATTGCCAATTTTCATCCTCCCAAGCTCTAAACTGCTGCATCTTTTAATTCTAAAATCATCAATAAGCGAGGATAACGAGACTCCAATGAAGAACCATGGACCCAAGGATCAATCCAAAAGTGAATACGGTTCCCGGATCCCAATTTGATTGAGAAAAGAGAGGAAAACCACAACTTAGTTTCAGTCCTCGCCCCAATATAATATTCACTACATCACTCCACCATCTAGAGATGCCGCAACTCCCAAAACCTTGTAATAACTGCCAACAAAAAAATGAATTACAGTAGCGAGTACTAGTCACACGAGCCCAAAGTTTGACTGGATCTCTAACAAAATCCATCTGAATATTGATCAGACCGGTCATAGGTCGGTTTTCGATCCAATCCGTTCATTCGACCCGGTCAAAGTTTAATAACTATGTATATGGGGTGGTTTTCCTTGTTTTACTTTTATTTTTTAATAATTCTGCATAGTTAGGTAGAGGCTTCATGTCTTTGCCTATATATTTTACACGTGGGAAGACAAGTTTTATTTTCGAACTTGAAATAAATTTTGGAAAAGGTGGTTTTTTCGGTGTTCCTAAAAAATAAAGAATAAATTTGTTCCTTCAGAAACTAAAATGGCCAATAATAATAAAAGTTAAGGATTAAAATGACTAATTTTGCGAGGGACTAAACTGACTTATAAAATACAAAATCAGGACTATTTTAGTATATAATTCTTTACCTTTTCTTTAATCTGAATATTAACCTAAATCTAAAAGTTCAATCACGCAGCACGCAGCAAACAGCAGCAATAGCACGTAGCAGTTTGCCTCCATCGTTGCTTACCCTCACTGACGCTTTCCCTCACCGCCGTTTTCCCTCTACCGCCAGTTTTCTCTACTGCCGCTTACCATAACGCTGCTTGTCCTCACCGCCGTTTTTCTCCACCGCCGCTTGCCCTCCGCCGCCGTTTGCCTCCACTGGCACAGGTTCTTTATAACAGTACCTTTTCTTGTTAATAATGTTATGAAGAAAAGGTACTGTTATGAAGAATCTGTGTCGACGGAGGGCAAGCGGCGGTGGAGAAAAACAGTGGTGAGGGCAAACGGCGGTGACGGTAAGCGACGGTGGAGAAAACTGGCGGTGGAAGGCAAACGACAGTGAGGGAAACGGCAATGAGAGTAAGCAACGATGGAGAGAAACTGCTTGTGAGGGTAAGCAACGATGGAGGCAAACTGCTGCATGCTGTTGCTGCTGCCTGCTGTGTGATTGAACTTTTAGATTTAGGTTAATAGTTTAGATTAAAGAAAAGGTAAATTAGATTAAAATGTGTGGGAGTTAAGTATGAATTGAATAAATAATATTAAGGATCTATTTGTAATATTTAAAAAAATATATAAAATAGATGATTTGGACAATTTAACCACGTGTCAATTGTTAAATAATATCACGTGGAAAAACAAATTTATTCCTTATTTTTGAGGAGGAACACGAAGAAACCACTATTTTGGAATATATATGTCATTTGCCGATGGTATTCTTATTGTTCTTGTGATAGAAACAATTGATCTTATCAAATATCTTATGGAGTTTGTGACGATGCTTTCAGTTTATTAATTCAACTCCAATTGAATTTTACGTGGTGTCTTGGTTTTAATTACTAGTATTATTTTTTTCACGAAGAGTGTGCAGTTTTCAAAACTTATCAATTGAATTTATTCAGTTTGATTGTATCGTTTCAATTATCTCTTTAAAATCTTTCATCTTTTAAATTTCCTCTTTTCTAATAATCTGTGTTCTTGGTGCCTTACATAAGAAAGATCAATTTCTCCCCCAGCATTAAAATAGTAGTAGTGATTAGTGTATTATGATTATTTATTTGTATTACTATTAGTTGAACTAATAAATAGTTTTTAATTGAATTAATAATAGGTTGTAAAAGTAAATATTAATTATGGTTTGTTTATAATTTGAGTGAAACATTAACTAAGTTTTTGAGTTTGTAAAAATAATTCTCATAGGTTCTTGAGTTTACAAGTAATTCACACAGTTTTTTAAGTTGCATAGAAGTTCACTCAAGTGTCTAATTTTACTAGAATAGTTGATTTATGACTTGAGATTATTAAACGTTATTCATTTAAATTTTTAAGTTTACAATAATAATTTATTTGGGTTTCTAATATTATCGAATTCCAGGAACATAAGTGAATAAATATTTGATTATTCCAGACACATAAATAAACTTACATGTAACTCATAAACTCATATAAACTATTTTTGTAAATTCAAAAACTTATATAAATTTTGTTTACAAACTTAATGACTAAATAAATAGCGGTAATTATTTGTTATAATTTTCCAATCTATCACTGCTAGTCATAAGAAGAAGCTTCCTCCAAAATTGTGGGAAATACCGAACGTGAATTTTAAAAACTCAGCTAGAGCTTCACCTACAATATTAAAATCTAATTTGGCCCGTGGATGGTGGGCATGGGGAATTTTGAACTGAATTGGGTTAGAGGAACTCAATTTCATCCGCACAAGACCAGCCTATTGTCTACTCAAGCTTATCACTATGAGACTCTCTTTGGTATATAAACTCTTTTAGAAAGTGTGAATTAAGCAATGTGGGACTTCAACCTTTTGAAATACAAGATTCGAATCTTGGTTGTGCACATAAAAAACTTTATTGAAGGAGATAAAATTTATTTCGATGATCCGTTCGTCTGAAACATATGCTTTATGATCGTGCCAAAATTTTAATTAAATAACACTGAATACAACAGGAGAAATAGCTCTTAGGAGGAGGATTGACACACCACTTATATATTCTATGGTGGTCCTCTTTCTAATCGATGTGGAACTTGATCTTAACAAGAAATATCAAGCTTGCCGATGTTCAAGGAAGCAAAATTTTAAGGGTAAGCTAGCATTTGAGGTTTGAATGTAAAATCTTACACTTTCTATCCAAATTTATCATCTTCACACCATGTTCAAGGCGTGATATAGCAATTCTAGTGGCTTATTCATGTATAAAGCATTCTAGAGTATGAATAAGATATGAACCATTTCATGGTAAGTCATAAAATGGTGACAAACTGACAAAATAAAAAAATACCAAATAATAGTCATAAAACGCTAGAAGGAGGGCTTGAACCTCCGACCTTGTGGTTAACAGCCACACGCTCTAACCAACTGAGCTATTCCAGCCTTGTTGTGGTATGGTATGATTTTAAATTTCTTACCTTATTAAATAAGTCTGGATTGCATCGTAATGCACCATTCCTAAACCTACCGTACCATGAGATAAGTAGCAACATTTTAAAAAGTTAAGCAGTGCACGTAAAATAATAACAAAATTATGCATTCATTTTTTCACTGCAGTATATCAGAACTCCTTGCATGTTCTATGTGGTAAGCCAAATAATATTAATTTTTGATGGTCTTCATCAGCTGAGTTCTCAAGATCACTGTTTTGCACTGAAAATTCTAATATGCAAATAGTGGTGGAGTTAGCCAAAATTTTATGGCAGTCAAATATTTTGGTTCTCTAAAAATTTATGTCACAACTTAGTCTTAAAATGTTTTTGTTAAAATTTTAGTCCTTGATCCATTGTTTTGAGCCAATAAAAGAAGTGGGGTGAAAAGAAAATAGGGTGGAAGAAAAATACGATGATTGAAATTATTTCTCAATATTTGTTTTTGTGAAATTCAGTGTTGAATTGAAACTATTTATTGTATAGAACATGTCTATAAAATATCAAATCATTCTGAAATTGTCTAGTATTTCATCAAAATGCTTGTTATTTTCATATATTTTAAAACTATATTTTAATTTATATGTTTTTAGTACGTTAATTGAGTACTAAATGATTTTAAAATGATATGAAATTTTATAGACATGATCTATATAATAAGTAGTTTCAATCTAATGGTGGATTCTGTGAATTTTTTTTGACCAATAGTTATTAACCGATGTAAGACTTTGTGTAAGTTACACCGGTGTCATTTGATCCCTCTCCATATTAAAATATACTCATATCATAATAACACACTATTAGATGTCCTTTTAGGCCATTTAACACATTTTTTAACTTTTTATAAGTTAGTTTTGCTAAACACGTGTACACAATTATAAGCTATAAGTCATAAAGTATAGGGTGTATCTGGGTCTATACTTTAATTAAGCACTTATGCAATAAACTATTTTAAATAACAATTTTTCCATAGACAAAATTGCAAAACATACTTGAATAAGCTAAAAATAGCTTATTTCGATAAGCTATCCTACAAAGCTTATGAAAATAAGCTAAAAATAACTTATAGGTACTCATAAGTTATTTTTATAAGCTGCGTATAAGCTTTTTCAAACATGGGCATAATCTAATTTTGATGAACACACCCTTATGAGATCTTATTAAAGAGACCACAAATTTTGATTGAGTAAACCCTCAAATAGGTTCCTGAGATGGTAGACATTATGCAAATTAGTCATTGAAATTATGAAAACCTCAAATTAGTTACTGACTTTACAAAACGACATGCATTTTAGTAATTTTATCTATTATACAATATTAACAAACTAAGTAAAAAATGACCAAAATGAATAATTTTTTTTACAAAACCAAGAACTAATTTAAGATTTTTAAAATTTCAGAAACTAATATATATACATGATGTGTATAATCTCAAGCATCAATTTAAGAATTTACTCAATTTTAATTATATTATGCTTTATATCAAAGAAGAGAGGGAGTACATGAAACGATTGGTAATGCTATATGCATATATAGATATATCAATCATAAACTAAGTTCATCACTTTTTTTAAACATAAATAAATTCTCTAAATTTTAGTATATATGCGCTTAGATGTAATTACGGTTAAACGTGTAAATAAATACACTTATTTTACGAAATGTGCACTTAAGTATAAAAATTATAGTTAGTGACAATTTTTATTAAATTAGTGATAATTTATTGTGTACTTAAGTGCACACTTTAAAAAGTACATAAATTAAAATATACACTTTGAAAGTTTTGACACTAAACAGAGCAAAGTTCAGATGACTAAAATTTTTTCAACCCATACAAAATAAATAAGGAAAACTAAATATAACGATTAATAAATTAGAGGAAAATTGGACTTGAGACCCAATTTTCACATTTTTAATTTTAGAGAGACTAAATTGACTTAATTAAAACTATGAGGGTCAAAATTTTACAATAAACTGACTATAAGGACCAAATGTGTAATTAAGCCAAGGCAAAAACAAATACAAAACAACGGTTAAGTATTAAATATTTTTAATTGTATTAAAATACATTTTAAATTTTTATTATCAATCTTTTTTTTAATTCCTTTTTAATTTAAATACATTTTTTACCAATAAAATTAAAGTATTAATATTTAAATATAATTGAAAATAAACATAAAGAGGTGAGATTAGGAATATTATTACCTCTTTAGCATAAATCTAAAGTTGCAAATAGATTTAAAGATAGTTGAACCACATGGAGCATTTGTCTTTAAGACATTCTTAGTTCTCAATTATTAAGTCATGAAAAAGCTTTATTGATTTATGGCTTCAATATATTTTTGGTCTCTATAAAATAAGACTCTTTTGGTTTTGGTCTCTATAATTTTTTTTTACTTAAGTCCTCAACAATAATTTAATTATTAGTTTTAGTCCATGAAGTGTAAAAACGAGTTTTGTGCCAAACACACATTTGATTAATCAATTATTTTATTAATTTAATTTATTAAATTAAATGATAAAAATAGTAAAAATAAAAGAAAATAAAAATTATAAAAAACAAAGAAAAAAACAAAACAATGAGTTTTGGTCCCTATAAAGTGAAAAAACGAGTTTTGTGCCCGACACCTTTAATTAATCAATTATTTAATTAATTTAATTTATTAAATTAAATGATAAAAATAGTAAAAATATGAAAAGAAAGAAAATAAATTATAAAAAACAGAGAAAAAAACAAAAAAAATGAGTTTTGGTCCCTATAAATATGTTTTTTTCTTTGTTTATTATTATTATTTATTTTCTTTTCTTTACTATTTTTATCATTTAATTTAATAAATTAAATTAATTAAGTAATTGATTAATCAAATGTTTGTTTGGCACAAAACTCGTTTTTTCACTTTAGGGACTAAAACTAATAATTAAATTATTGTTGAGGACTTAAGCCAATTTTTTTTATAGAGACCAAAATCAAAAGAGCCCTATTTTATAAGGACGAAAAACATATTTAAGCCTTGATTTAAAATAACAAATAAGTAAATTAAACAAATATTAAAAGGGGTTAAATTCAAGCACCCAAGCTGGATTACAAGTAGTATCACTCGATCAAAACTTAGAATTTATGATCAGGAATAAATTAGCCAGATAAATTGAAAAAAAATTAAAATGAAGAGATTTTTTTTGATAAGTAGGTTAAGAGACTTGACCTATCATTAATGTTATATTTTTTTAGGTTTTTAATATGTGAAATATTGCACATGCTAAAAAAACTCATGTATGAAATCCAAAAATCTACAAAAGTTCAAAAGATTACATTCAATATTAAATATCAATTAAGAGATGAAAAATTGATGGGTGAAATTTAACTTCCTGTCTCTAACTAATCTTCTCATTCTCCACTATTTTGTCTATCTTCACCTTACTTTATCTAATTACTTACGATACAAGATTGAAGAGATTAAATTAAATCTTATCTAAATCAATCGATTATTAATAAAATGATAAATTTTATTGTGAAATAAATTTTATCAAACTAACTAAAATATATCTCTTATTTGAAGGTATTGAGTACAATGTTTAATAACACAGAAAAAAATATTTATCCGATAACTAACGAATCTATAAACGACAATCATTTTGTTAGTAAATATGAAAATCATTTATTTTCATAATCGATGAGAAAAGTAAATTATTCGGCAAAAAAATCATAATTGACAATAAAAAGTATATTGTAATTTGCATTTCATCTCTATTTCATAGTGACATATATTTCCACGCCTTACTCCCGCGACAAATACATTTCCCATCGTCGATACATTTCCCATCGTTGATACATTTCCAAGAATAATCTGTTACGCATTGGATATGGAGTATTGCTTCGTGACGAGTATAGCGAGTGATAGGTTTAGTGGTGTTATTCGATAGACTAATTGCTTCGGAAATAGTGAGACAGTGATATCTCTGTCAGGAAGGAAATCGATAAGAATTTTATCGAATTTTTACTTGAAAATTTCTTTAACTAATAATCATCATAATCAATGAGTTGAATGAAGATCTTTTTTCATCGTAATAATTAATGAGTTGAATGAAGATGTTTTTAAAATTGAATTTGATTAATCATTTTATAACCAAAGCTGGCTCAAGGACATAGCAACTTAAATCTCATGCTATTCAAACAAAAATAGGTCTCTAGATAATTTCATAATTAGCCTTTTTTTTTTAACGTATAAATTACATTTTTTTCTTAGATAATTGTTATTTTATTGTTATGATGAAAGACAAATTCGTGTAAACATGATTACTCTATATAAAAACATACTTATTCTCTTAACTCTTCTCTCTAATATTAACAATTTCATTGTTTTAACTAAAACAAAAAATTTTATAACTAAAATCAAACAAATCCAATTAATAATATGGTTAATAAAAATTAAATAAGTTTGTTTAATAATATGGGATGGTATAATATACTTTAAATAAAATTAAATAATTTTAGTAGATTATTACAATAATTTTATAAAGCTTTGTTCAGCCGCCGTTGTCTACAACTTATATAACAATTCATTTTTTCAAAATATAGCTAGAGAGAAATAAGGTTCTCAAACTCGAGACTACCTGAACAAGTAAAGTGTCTATAAAATTCATCAGTTTAGTTAATAGCTAACATAAAATTTCAACTGCCCAAGTTTTTCCTATAAATATGAAAATAACAAATCAAACTTCTATAAAAATAATTGTGCCAAAAACATTCAATGAATTTTCGAGCAAAATATATAATAAAGAGAATAAGTCATATAATGATAGGTAAGTAACACATATAACATAACAAATTTAAATGTAATAATTTGAATATGCAACTCAATTTAAGAGTCACCAATCACAATTAATTCATAAATTCAAAAGCTTTTATAGATTATAAGCATGCAAATTTGATTGTATAATAAATTTGTTGAATCATAAAAAATGAGTGAACATTAGGAAGACATGAGGCTTTAATTTATTATTTGCGTTATATGTATCCCACCTAACATAGAGTGATATGTCTTGTTGGTGAAGCTCATTTATTATTTTATTCAAAAGTCAAACTCGTTGACTCGACTGTAAACTCGTAATTTTATAAGAGTTTGAAAGAATCCATAATAATTTACTTAATCTACCAAAAAAAATCTTAGAGAGTGAATTAGTTCGTTTTGCCTACCTAGACTCGTTAACTAGTAAAATTATACTAAGTGTTAGAGTAAATTTGTGGTCAAATTAAGTTACTAGTTAACAAAACATAATTATAAATTCCCCTTTATAAATTATATATGTTGCATTTAGTATATAATTAGTGAGTTTTTTAATGTCACTTTCATGTTATTTACACATTTGAGTGCTTTGTTAAATTGTTGGACAGTTAAACTAAGATGAAAGTAGATTTTGATAGTAACCGGATTTAGGATTTCAGTTTCAACCACATTTTAAAATCTGTTTTGGTGTCAACGTGTGTGGTGTTTGGTTTCAACCAAAAAGAAATCTGGTTTTATCCAGAAATTACATTTCGATCGGAGGCTAATTTTGAAAAATAAAGTAAACATGTGCAGTGGATTTTGAAAGAGGTGTGGTGAAAATAGTGTCACACTTCTATTTGTACTATATTTTCTTGTTTTTATTCATATATCTACTTTAGAGTCAAATATTCATATTAAAAAATATAATTATTATTTATGTTCTCATCAAAATAATTTTTAATTTCTCTTTAATACCCTTATTCATCATTGCATAATGATAAAATTGATAAAAATGTAATTAATTTTAGGCTTAAATAAATTTTTAGTCTCTACAAAATTGACATCTTTTCGTTTTAGTCCTTACAAAATATATTTTTATTTTAGTCTAACTTAATTCAAAACTTTTGTTTTTAGTCCCTACAAAATTTGTTAACTTGTGTTTTAATCCCTACAATCTTTTTATTTTTTTTTTGGTCCAACTTAATTAAAAATGTTTATTTTTAGTCCCTAATGTTAAGTTTTTTTTTTTTATCACATTTATATTCAAGGAACCAAAATAAAAAAATTGAAATTTCAGAGAACAAAATAAGGAAAAAAAAGTTACAAGAACTAAAAACAAAGTTTAGCAACTCTAGGAACTAAAAACTTGTACTTAATGTAAAGCAAAATTGTAGAGACCAAAAATAAAAGTTTTGAATTAAGTTGGATTAAAATGAAAAAAAATAATTGTAGAGACTAAAACAAAATCAATTTTGTAGGACTTAAAAACTTATGTAAGCCTTAATTTTACTTTAAAAATATAAGTGAATAACAACAAATATTCTTTCACAAAATGAACAAATAAAAAGAAACAATGTAGTACTTATTTTGCTTTGCTTCTAGTTATCTCATTCAATGGATGGTACTAAAATATTTTCAACCCATAAAAAATAAGTAAAGAAAACTAAATATAACGGTTATAAAATACTCATAAAGTTGTTTTTATATAAATATTATATTATATTAATGAGTCATGTTAAACAATGTCTTAGGATATTCTTTTTAAGGTTACTAGAATTAAAAATAATAATTATAAGTGCACATTATCTCATTTTTTCGAAAGTACAAAAGCTATATTTTTTAACAATTTTTTTTATTATATTTGACTTCTTAAAAAATGCGTTTAGAACACTAAATAATATTTTCTTATATTAATATAAATTGTTTACATTTATATTAACGGTAATTTAAAAGAAGTTTTTTTATTGAAGAAAAAAGTAAAAATAAGTGGCACCTCCAATTCAACCGTCATGGGGTCACCAATTTTCACACACCTCCAATTCAAAATTTTTGGATGAGGCTCATCTGAAGGGTATAACCGTCAGAAAAAAAAGAGGGGGTGAATGGATCACGAGGGGGTGTGAAAATTGGGCTCCCCGTCACGGGCACTAATGTCATGATGGGGCTGCAAAAGCCCAACTCCAGAGGATCACTGGATAGACATAAATCGTGAGTAGTAATCCTACACAGTTAATCAAATAGCCCATAGGGAGCAATAATCTTCCTAAAGAGATACAGTGGATGAGATTAGCATCATCCTATTAGAAGTGACACCATCATTTTTAATATATAGATTTATGATTTTTATATATAAAAAGGATGGTGAGATTTCTAAAATTGAATGGTCTCAATCCCTCCCACCAGAGATACGTGCACCAAAAATGACTTTAATGCAGTGTTGTCAGACTTGACTAAGTCGTCAACGACTCGGTCGAGGTATCGAGATAATGGCCCACTGGGTCAACTCAAGTTAACTCGAGAGTCACCGATTAAATTGGTATATATATTTAAAAATATAAACTTATGAATAAATAAACGGTAAAAAATTTATTATAAAAGTATAAAATACTATTTGTTATAACTTATATTATTAAGATACCAATATTTAATAAAAAATAACTATGAATTTAATTTTATTAAAATTATTTTTGGACAATCAATGTATAGTAAAGTTAGGAAAATAAATAAAAGACATATGATAATAATATTGAAATTATACTAGTATGAATTAAAGAAGATAATTATTTAGCATTATAATATATTAGAAATGAAATTGAATTTGGGTTTAAAATAATATTCAATGATTATATATATATATATATATATATATATATATATATAAATAAAATAAATGAAAGCATGTTTAAGGAAGTTTAGTGGCACCTTCGTTCATCTTACATATACCCATAATTAGGGATGATAAAATGGCCTGTCCAGCCAATTCCTAGATCAACCATTTTTTATTTGTCTGATAGGCCTTAAGCTGGTCTGTTTAGCCCTCCATAAATTAAAAAAAAAACTTATTTTTATATAAAGAAAAATAGTTTTTCTAAAAAAATGTTTTATTTTAAAAATATATTTTCATTAAAAAATGTATCTTTGGTAAAAAAAAGTGTAATTTTTAATTGTATATTTTGTTTTGAGATTTTTTACACAAATAAAAAGATATATTTTTATAAGAAAAAAAGAAAAATGGGCTGGCGGTTTATTCGTTGATTATCAAATTTAAAACCTAATAAAATTTATAGATACCCCACAATTAGGGATGTCAAAAGGGTCAGCCTGACCGATTCCTAGATCAACCCATTTTTTTATTGGCATTACCGACTACGAGCTAGTCTGTTTAGCTCGCCATAAATGAAAAAATATTTTTATATATAAAAAAAGAGTTTTTTAAGAAAGTTTAATATATTTTCATTAAAAATGTATTTTTATAAAAAAATATAATTTTTAATTATTTTATTTTGTTTTGAGATTTTTAACCTCTTTTACATAAATAAAAAAGATGTATTTTATAAGAAAAATGGACTAGCGGGCTAGCCCGCCCCAACCCACTGTTAGTCCACGCAGGTTGACGGGCTATGTAGGGCGATGGATTTCAATATGTATCCTCACCCACCAATTTATGATGGACTAATTGACCTGCCCGTCTGATCAAATCCATTTTACCACTCCTACCCAGAATAGGTTGATGTGGTAAAAGCAATTTTCATTAAATCCCGTGCTCCCTTAGTTCGTACTACTCCCTCTATTCCAAAACTATAGTGGTTTTAGGCTTTTTTGCACGTATTAAGAAATCATTGAAATTAATAAGTTTTTAATATGAGTGGATTAAGATGTCTAATTAGAAGCTAAAATGATTGACAAAATAATTAAAAAGAAAAATGATGATTGGTGAATAAAGGAGGTGATAAGAGAGAAATATTAAAATATATAATTTATTGCATCTTGAAATTCTAAAGTTACAATTGTTTTGAAACAAAATTTTGAGTCTAAAGTGACTATAAGTTTTTATTAGAGGGATTATATATGTAGCAATTTTGATAATTCAAGTGTATATGAAAAAAGTTTGGAAAATATGATATCCTATAATATTTGGAATAGAGTAAACTAACAAATTAGTCCCTGAGATTGTAGTGGTGGTGCATATAAGCCCCTGAAATTAAAAAACCCCTCCGTTAGTCCCTGAGATTGTTCAACATCATGCAAATAAGGACAATTCGTCAAATCTGTCTAACAGAATGCTTACATGACACTTAACGTGCCAAAGTGGCACGCCACGTTAGTTAATGAAACACAACGTTTTAACTTTGGGCAAAAATCATGCAAATCAGTCCCTGCTCCGTTTTCACTTTACGGTTAGGGTAAAATTGTGAGGGAAACAGTGAAATCCCCAATCCCTAATCCCTAATCCCCTCTTCTCTTTCTCCGTTCTCTGTTTCTTGTTCGTTCTCTTCTCCTTCTTCGTTGTCTTCTCCTTCATTCTATCCTCCATTGTTGCTGTGATGTCCTCCATAAACCCTAAACTCCTAAATTTGTGAAGTTGGTGACGTCGTGCTATTCAGACAAAATTGGTACGATGAATGAGGTAAGAAACCGTAATCCCTATTACACATACGACGATGGGAGTGGGTTTCCTAATGCAAGTGATAATGGTTATGCTGGTACTGTTAGTTCTCTTGGTAATCAACCATTTCCTAAAGAGGAGCCAGTCTCATTTTCAGCTGCATCAGATCCATCAAGGGTTTTAGATCCTAGCTCGGAAGTCTCTAAGAGGTCAATGGGTCCAGTCTCTGCACTTAAAGAATTGGTAAGATTTTTAGCAAATTGACCAACCTATTTTCCCCCGTATTTTGTTGAACTCTGTTGAAGTTTTTATTAGTATGATATAGCTTTCCAATTCAATATCTTCAGTGCATGATGGAGGGTCTTGGTGTCAGTTTTCTATCTCCACATCCTCCAGCATCAACTAATACAGTTCATAAAGATGAAATACATGCACAGGTTGGAATCAAATGTTTCAGTGGTTTGAACTAGTTGGAAGTTTTATTTTCATTGAGTTGCAGAATTATTATGCCTCTTTTTCTAAACTTGGCATTGTTTATTTATTTTTATTAGTTCTTTATTCCTTATTGTGGCAGATTAATGTTTTGTTTGGTAAAGAACATGAGAGGAAATAAGTTGGAGTTACGAGAAGAGAAAATGGGATATTTTGTGTTGTTTTGTTTAAAAGAAAATGAGAAGAAAGAAAAATTTGAAGGAAACTAAAGTTTTATTTAGTTTATGTGGATAGAAAAGTAAGAGAACATAAAAGATATTAATATCTTCATTGTTTGGCTTTCATCTCCTTCGCTGTGATACATTGATACCACTCCCCAACCAAATAGTCACTCACTGATCATTCGTGCCTTCTGTACACCACCAAGGAAAAAACAAACAAACCAATACCCATCTTAGTTTTCCTTAAACTGACAAAGAATCTTTGATCTCTACAGAACCCTTGTTTGAGATTTGCACATTTTCTCATCCGTTCTTGTTGAAGGTAGCTTTCCCTGGTCCTGGAAGATGCTCAGATGAGTGCTGCTGTGGTAAAGGAGGAAGAAACAAATAAAAAAGAAGAAAAGAAAATTGTAAATGAAGGACAAAGGACACAAACATGTGTGTAAAACACGGCTAAATTTGTCCAAGTGCCTTTTTCCATGTATATGAAGTAGAAGATGCGCAGGGACTGATTTGCATGATTTTTGCCCAAAGTTAAAACACTGCGTTTCATTAACTGACGTTGCGTGCTATTTTGGCACGTTAAGTGCCATTTAAGCACTCTGTTAGACAGATTTGATGGATTGTCCTTATTTGCATGACGTTGAACGGAGGAGTTTTTTAATTTCAGGGACTTATATGGATGACCACTACAATCTCAGGACTAATTTGCTAGTTTACTCATTTGAAATATCTATAAAATAGATCATCGATTCATTTTTTGCACACTCAATTTTTCATTTCTGTTGTTCTCTTCACTTAAAACTTGCCTTTCTACCTCATTTCATCTCAATTTTTCATAGGTTTTCATAATGGCATACATCTCCCCCAAATTGGAACGTGGAGTAGTGGGATACTGGGATACGTAGGAAACCTTGTGAATGGCAAGTTCGTCCCAACAAACTTGCTGGTTAGGTGGAATCCTCCTCATCCACCACTGGTTTACAAGCTAAATGTTGACGGAAGTTACAAGAATATGTTGAAATACTCTTAAACTAGATAGAAACATTTAAATGATAATAGGAGGTCGTTGCGTTAGAATTACAGAGTCAGAGTTTAATAGAGATTACTTGGCCTTCCTCAACCAAACTTCTTGAGTCCCAATTTGGGATATGTGGTTAATCGGCAGTTTGATATTTTGGAAACTATCACCTCTTTTTTTTATTGGTCAAACACACACCCCTTCACATTACACTACTCCTACTCCTAGGTCTACTCTATCGAAGATCGAACCGCTCTCCTTAGTCGGTCATGGTTATAAGATACTCCAATTTATTTTTTGGTAATATAAAGTCTTTTAAGGGAGAGGTCTTATTGAGTACTAACCAATTTTGTTAAAAAGTATATTAAGCGAAGATTGAACTCGGATATTCACACACATATATTCTTATATATTCACTAACTAAATTTGTGGATCAATTAAGTTTAGTATTGAGTTAATGGTGAAAATTTAGCGAATAAAAATTAATATGTGCAAGTCAATCCGATTGTATAAATGAAAGTACGCTCATGATGAAAAAGACAGACGACATTTTCTTAATAGCAAAAAAAAAAAAAAAAAAGACAGACGACATTTCCTTTATATATATTTCTATTTTTTTATTTTATATATATATAAAATTTTTAGCATAAAATTCACATATAAATTCAACTTTAAAATTCGCATATAATTATTATTTATGTTTTCAACAAAATATTTTTTGAACTCCTCTTATTGTTATTATTGTTATTGCTTTAACAATGAAATATTAATTAATTAATACTCTAATTAAATATATCAAAAGAATTGATAAAAGTACAATAACTTTAACTTAAAAAATGTAAATGGATAGCAACAAATATTTGTTCCCTGACCCTATCTTTGATTGGGGGTTTTACAATAGGAGGGAAGCAAGTTTTCTTGTTTGATTCAAAAATAATAAGAAGTGAAGAGAGGAAGAGGGAGGGATTTTATTTGGTTTTGGAATTCTTACAAAAATGGAAGGATTTAAAGGGAAGGTGAGTGAAGAGAATTTTTACACATAAAATCACTTCACTTTTCTCCAATTAAACACAAAAACATTACTTTCTCTTCACTTCCTTTAATTTGAACTAAACACGCTATAAAATTTGCTCATTTTCTGTCTTCTTCGCTTCCCTTTCCTCCATTAAAATTCCTTCGCTCTCTTCCTCTCCTCTCTATTGAACCAAACAGACCTAAGTGAACAAATAAAAAAAACGAAACTAAGGGAGTAGTGATTGTGATTTTGCTGTGCTTCCACTTATCTCATTCAATGGATGCTACTACTATCCGCACCCAAACATGTTCCTTGAATCGTCTTCTATCTACTTTTCATTATTTCCATTTCCAGGGTTAGAATTCAATGCATTATGTGTTAACTGTTAAGAGTGTCAAATTAAACAAGCAAACAGAAATAAGCAATGTAGAAGAAGTTCAGGATAAGAGGTAATCATCATCAAGAACTTGTAGGGAAGATGGATCAACAAGTACACAAGTAGAGTATCTTAATACAACAGAAAAACGACTGAACTGTTTGCAATTTCTACAAAGCATCACAAAGGCTTAAAATTAGAGGGACAATCCAGACTCTTCGTCCTCGTCAAGCCCGGATGCGTAGACGAAATAGAGAGCCCAGATAAGAGCAAAGACACCGAGAAGGATCCAACCAAGAAGATTGTTGCTAAGTCCAAACGGAAGTCCTGTTCCTTCAGTGCTCAATCTCTCATCCACCAAAGCCATAGCTGGGCTAGACATGGTTGCGGCGCAGGCGGCTGCTAACAAGGATGCACCCATCCCTATCTTTGAACTGCTTTCCTGCACTGAAGGCTTTCCCTCCATGGAGCACTTCACTTTTCCTACCATAGCCATTGCTGGCAATCCTATATGAATTATGTTTGCAACAAATGAATGTTAAGGGAAAAGGTTGATTAATAAATGACAAAACTTAGATCAAGTCTTTTAGGTGGGGTTGGTACTGTTTTTCCGATCAGAGTTAGAGTTAGAGTTTCAACTTGGTATCTTGAGGTGTCGTGCATGTTATCAAGGCGAAACTCCAATTCTGATTAGAGAATAACATCAACTACACCTAACTAACTTGATGTAACTTTTTTCCAATCATGAAATCCAACTATAAGCTTACATCTCTATTAGTTATTGCAGTTTCTTGAAATTCTCAACAAAAATACTGATTTTTTTTTCCATTGTCTCTTGTTTGCACAGTCATCTAAAGTTGCTAATTCTTTCCTTCTTTATCTTAATTGTCTTATTCAAAATGTTTCAGAAATTTGTTTAGCACAAAGGAAACCGGGGATGGGAAGAGATAAGAATAATGTTCCAGAAAGAAATTAATAAATCATAGATGCTATCATCTTGCAGAAGACAAATCAGAAAAAAAAGGCATACCGAGAACGGTAGAGGATGAGACACCGAGAGGTCGCTTGTGCACAAGACCTCCACGGGTGATCGATAACGATGGGGTGCCGGCGGTGACGGTTGCCATTTTTCTTCAGTATTGATTCAGAGTATGGCTTGGCAAACTCTGTCCTGAGTACAGAAAATTGTAGTTTATTTCATATGAATAGGCAAATATGTCAAAATAATTATCATTATTATTGGTGCATTGTTCGCACATACACCACACACCATGGATAGATCGAAAACCAGTCGTTGGATATCCATATCTGCAAAAACCCAATAATTTTTCTCCACGTGTCACATAATCTAATTGGTGAAATATCGCATTTCACCCCTACCCCGGCGCGTCGCTCCAACCAGTGACGACCGGCGACAGTGGTAACTGGTAAATGCCTGAACATTATTTGGAAGCTAGTAAAGAGAATAGAAGAGAAGAAAAAACATGAATAATAATATATATTTTTTGAAGAAAAAATAGAGAAAAAATGAGAGTAAATTAGCATAAAAAAATTCAAAATTTTATCTTCTTTTATTTTTTCTCTTTTTAGTTTTTTCTTTTTCTAAACAAGATTTCACTAGATATTTAGATCTTCTCACGTTTCTTTTTAATTATGCTATAAAAAAAGATAAACACAATATAAAATAATAATAATAAAACCTAACATCATCTCATCATCATTCATTAGAAAATTTTCTTATATCTTATGTCTTATCTTTTTTTATAACACCAGTAATATGACAAAACAAAAACCCACTTGTACTTTTTTTCGTCGAATAGCATTACCCCGAATACTGAATCCCACTAGCTTGCAACTTCAAACAACAGGATAAACGCTCACAGGGCATAATTGACGCTCTTAATTAAAATGGGAGACTTTTATTGCTCAAGTATAAAATAGCTCAACTTTCGTCGATCAAAAACTATGTAAATTTGTTGCTCAAGTATAAAATAACTCAACTTTTGTGCCAAAAAAAAAAAAAACTCAACTTCCAATTCGCGGGTAATGGGCGTAAGTGACGACAAGCATTAATGGCATAAGCTAAGAGAGCACGGTAACACAAACTATGTACACAAGTCAACAACCAATAGAATTTCCAAACAGCTAAAATGCCTATGCCGGGTCTTATTTAATCTTAATGTCACTACAAATCAGCTAAGCTTCTAATAAAATCACTGTGGAAAATTCTGTGGTTCTATAGACGGCTTTACAAGAAGAATTGCCAAGAACAAGAAAGAATCGACTGTAGAAGGCAATCAATGTGCCCACAAACTAATAAGCAACATCTTCAAGGTAGTGCAATATTTAGATTTTGGGCTATAGTCTACAATTGAAGATTGCAACGTTGCAAGAAAGGGTGGTCAATCTTCATAAATTTGGTCCAATAACCCTTGTATCTTCCCATGGCAATGTCCAACCATGGCTTTCTAATTCCGTCGTAGTGTATCACAGCAGCCCGCTCGATCACATTTCTATCGACAGTCGAGTCATAACCAAGGCCAAGAACATGCCACCGTCTGTCCAAAACCATAGTCTTGTTATAGAAGGTGAGCCAACCTAAAGGCAGACTTCCAACGTTCCACAATGGCCTCTTAGAACCCTGCAATTAACCACCACAGAGAAACACATCAGATTATCTTTGCAACTTAATATTACAGAAAATATATTTGTGCACCACATAACAACAATTTAAACAAGAAATTCAACACATCCTCTTATTAGTTCAACCACCAAAACTGAACATATGAAATTGAAAAGGTCACTTTGAATAATAAATCTAAATGCCATGCACATGCCAAATCTTTGACCTCCTGATACTAGTCCAACACACGAAAAAATCATAACAAGCTGTCATAAACTACCAGTTTATGCATTTCAATAAAAAAAAAGGGCAGCCCAGTGCACGATGACGGTGGATTTGTTTAGCTTTACCTGACTAACAGAGAGGCAGTTTTAGCAACCTTAGTTTAACAATTCCCATAATTCAAAAGAAAACTGTGCAGTGTGCACTGGGAATGATACAACCCAATTTCAAGAGAGCAGGTGCCAACAAATGGTGTTTTAACTCTACATTATGTTATCAATGCCAAGAGCCAAACTGAAGATTTGAAAAGATTCAAAGATGGGAGATTATTTTTGGGGGGGATAACTGGGGATAAAAGTAGTCACACTGAAGTCTGAGCAAAGTAAAACAAGAAAAAAGTAAAAAAAATAAAGGACAGCACATAACAAAAAGACATTTCTTTAGCCATACCATTTGCAAATATTTGTGATAGACAGCAGTTAAATTATCTCTCCTCCACTGTTGCAAATCAAACAAGTTCAACCCAAATGCCCATGTGCAAGCATTGACATCAAACCTCTTTGCAATGAATGGATCTGAGAAGTTTATGAACATATCCATCCTATGAAATGAAGTTTCCCCTTCCTGACAAGTCCCAACTGCAGTGATTGCATTTCCATTCATTTTGGTATTCCATAGTCCACTAAGATCTTGCTGCACCACTACATCATGATCAAAGAAGAGAATCTTATCCAGAGCAGGGAAGATGTCTGGAAGGTAGAAACGCAGGTAGTTCAATTCAGAAGTATATCTTGGATCACTGGAATTATGCTTCTTGAAGGTATTGTACTTTGAGAACCATTCAAAGCTGTCCGTGCTCTGTATGTGGACTGTGGCTTTGCCAGGCGGGTTCAATAAAAACCACATTGAGATTGAAGGAAAGTTGAGTGAATTGGTCACTACATGGAAAACAATTTTCTCTTGGTCCTGCAATTTAAAAGTCACTGTGAAGCTTTCTCTCCAATATATCCATACACATAGATTTAATCATTAGCATTGGATTTAATAACGAAAACTTTCTCACAAATTCTAAATATACACACACATATATACATACAACAATGATTGGGATACAACCATTAGCGTATACAATCTATTTACAACCCACTTAACATCAGTCAAATCAAGCTTTCCATTTTACTTTTCAATTAGTTAAACATGAAAGTAAATGGGCTGTGTGAATAGTGGGTGTATACAAAACTTTTTCCTATATATATAAGTTATAACATTGCAATGAAGCCTTATCCCAATAAGTGAGACGGGCTACATTCATCAATTGATACCATCATCATTACGTTGTATATAAAATAGAAAAGAAACCAGCGTTCATCAAATCAATACAAGTGTTAGGTGTAAATACAGGAGACTGTCTTATCATAACAAAGACTTAATTAATAATTTGGGGATCTTAAATAGCTTTCTCTTCAACCCAAAGGGGCTTGTTAAGTGGAGCAAGACAAGGCCTCGCATTTGACAGATCGCAGTTTGAACCCCCACTTGTCCCCTTTGTGTGAGGTAAATTTAAGTACCTTTGTAAGCGCTCATTGAGCCCAGAGCCTTTCCCTATCTTGGATTGGGGCACCATCCCTCACCCTAAATTTTATTTTTACAAAAAAAAAAGCTTTCTCTCAAATAGAAAGATATCCTCCTCACTGGAAAATTACAATTTCCTTTGAAGTTAATGGGGCATGAAATGTTATCAAAAAGGATTTTTTTAAAACAAAATATATGAAGATAGTTTATTATAAGCAGTAGATAAACTGATATTTCACCCGGTATAGAAAATAAAAATATGATGATTTTACAAAAAAAATATTATGCTTACTAAGCATGATATGCTCAATGTTGGTCCTGTTCCAACAAAACATAAGAATATAGAAGAAGTATTTAAATATTATGCTTACTAAGCATGATATGCTCAATGTTGGTCCTGTTCGCTATTTTTATACATCTTCTATATTCATAAGTTTTGGATGTTGGAAAGGAAAAGAGGCAATTTAAAGGAGAATTTGACTCTTCTAAAGTGTGAGGATGTGTAAAGTGGAGAAGTAAGAGTGTATCATCCACTATCTACCCTTTGATTTGAAATAAGAGTGTTCTGTAAACTTAACCAATTTAAAATCAATGGTGAATTCACAACTTTCTCACTTTGTATATCTTCTCACGTTAGAGGGGCTGAATCTTTTACGGGAATTTGATTATTAGTGATTTTATTATGAAAGATCATATTTCTTATGTTTTACTACTTTGACTTCTTGATTCTGCACACCTAAACCTGCATCTCACCCAAGGTAGACAGGCTTAAGAAGTAAAAATGAAATGCCAAGTAAAACAAAAAAATAGGTTCAAGGAAAAGCAAGAATGAGATCAAGTTGGTGTGGGAATCAGGAGTCTTACTGCCTCATCGACCAAGTCGAAAGGTAAAGAATAAAATGAATGAAATCCTCTGGCAAACAAAACGATTATGTAACACTCATGTACCACAATAAGTGTAGACAAGCATTTTGGGCTGATATGGAGGAGAGTTGAGTAACATCCTGCCCAAAGTAACCACTAGGGGACTAACTCAGAAATAACTTCCGTGCTTAAACTAAAGTATTAATGTTCTTATTCAGGAGTTGAATTGGGGTTTAAAATTAGCCAAAAGCAAAAGCAAACAACAACTGAACTAAAAGCACAATATAAGAAGTTGATCGATTTAAAAAAGGAAGCATTTACCTTGGCATTAGAAACAGTAGAGTTAACAACCACTGCACATGCCAGAATATTGTCAGAGAAAACTGCATAATGATGAAGTTTTGGGTCATGAATTCTATTTTCATTCGGGAACTTCCTATCCTCAGGTCTCAGGGCAAAGTAATCTGCAGTTAGCTGCATCGAAAGACAGTGAAGACCTTTCGGGGTGGTCCTTGCAGCAAGATGAACAAGATATGTTGCTTGGTATCGCTGAGAACGAACTTGCTCTTCCGCATTATGATTCATTGCACGGAGCTTATTAGCCATAGCAGTGCAGTCTGGGAAAGCACGGTTGGCTTTAGACAGTGAGGCCTCCATGTGTCTCATTTTCTGCAAAGAACTGTGAACTTCACTTGTTTTCAGATTGAAAAATATCTTCATTTCCTTTTAACAGTTCATAGTACATCAAAATTCTACTTGATTCTACTTCATCACTACTTTAGTACTGGAAGACAAGCAGTAGTTACCATATTTTCACAGATTGGAAAAAACATGTTTATTAAAGGATCCCTCCGCTTCTAATTTTCTCTACTGAAACTTTGTACATTTAATTTGCTTAATTCCGTGAGTGGATTCGTAAGGAAGAAATAGAAGCAAATTGAAACATACAAGAATGCGTTGAAAACATTTGTAGCAGTTTGATGGAATGGTGGTGTATCTTTCAAGGACCAAAGTATTAGTTTTCTCTTCAAACTTGTACACTGTATTTAGTAAAAATGGTAACAAAATCTGAACTAAAAACAAGTTGCAGAATTACAGAGAAAGTTTTACCTCCTTGACAGATCTGAATCCTTAGTAGCTTCAGCAACTGCACGTTCCATCTCTTTGATTCTCAGCTTCAACTCCTTCACCAAGTGCGAATTGCTGTTGGGTGGAGCAAAGCCCAAGTACGCTTTGGCTCTAATAATTTGATCCTTAATCTCCTCAACCTTCTGATTTGTCACTCTTCGAGACTGAGAGCGGGAAACCTGACGGTGCTTGGCTGCTGCTAGACCAGGTTGCTTATCTGTCACTTCAACATTCAGATCTGTCATTCTTTGGGAGGGAGTGTGTATATTCTGATTGTGTGTAACAGTTGTATTAAATTTCTTCTGCAAATAAAACCAAATTAAAAAATAAATAAGTTTCCAAAGATATATTTCCCCACAACCTGCTTTGCATTTAAAAAATATGAAGTTTGTTACCAAGAAAGACTGCTAACACCTTGCTAGCCAAGGGAAGATCTGAATATACTAAGTTTTTTTTAAGTATTTTTATCAACAAAATGGAATATGTAAATAGACTGTGTGACATAAACATATTACTTATAAATAATGTCTTGATTCATTTAAAATTAGTCCAACAGCAGATCAGATCACATCTGGACATGGATGCCAAAAGCACTAACAAGGTTTTGCTATAATCCACAACAAAAATAAGCTGGTTTTGATCATAAAACTGAACCATTTAGAAAAGTAACCAAAAAGTTCAAATTATTTGCCTAAATCATAAATTTCAAGCTAGCTACATGATAAACCTTGCGAGTAATAATTTGTCTAAGTCATTTTAACTTTCCCACCTAGCTAGGCATTAGGCACGGTTCTAAATGCAACATTCATTCTTACTATACTTTCATTTTTCAGATAATCCATTATTTTCGATGGTTAAAATAAAACTGTAGAGCATCCAAATTATCCACGTTCTTATCATGGAAATCATCTACATTTGGTCATTTGCTGTCAGAAAATAACAAACTTAAAGCACACAGCTGAAACATTAGGTAAGTTTGTCTTTTCCATGTCAATTCAGTCCATTTAGATGTCATACAAATGCAACAGTATATAAAAAAAATCAAATGAAAAACAACTTACCCTTTCATCATAAATATACAGTAAAAATCATTTCAAATTTAAAATGAAACTACAAGAAATGAAGTGATCTTGACAGAAATATATCTTCTGACATTTGACAACACTACAATTTCCTTCAAGGGAGACAGAACAGATGGATCTTTGACAACATTTTTTTAAAATTTTCTTTTTAGAACAAAAAACAGCAACCATGCAACCTTCATTTTTTAATGGAAGTAATTTAAAAGAATTAGTACAAACCTTATCTCCATCCATGGAGGATAAATATTTCTGCCGAGATTCCTGGTCTACTCTACTGTCATTGTCCAGTTCTGAAACTTGATAACAGTGAAAATTTCGGACATCAACAACATTGTTAAGTACTTGGGTGGCATTATGTAAACCACAAAAGAAAAATAGAAGTAAATCTACAAATACCAACCATTTCTTTCCAAAACGTTACTTCGGTGCCCCTCAGTTCTGGATTCCTGAGAATCATTACTCTTTTCCGAAATGTTACTAATTGTTGAACCGAACTCTTTTTCTTTATAAACTACTTGTTTTGGCTCTTCTAATTCTTCAGCGCCTTCCTAAATTGCACAAAAAGGGCCCAAATCAGAAACAAAAGTTAAATATCTTCATTCTCCAATTCGCCAGGGTGGTTGCAAAGAAGAAAGACTCAATACACAATGGCGAAAAAATTCTAATAAAATATTTCACTACCTGTTCTACAGCATTTAACCTTAAAGGATCTGTCCTGTATGTCTGCAAGCAACAAACAACAATCAAATCAAATTCCATAGCACAACATCATAAGATGTAGAAGTTCAATTGGCAGCTGAAAAGCATAATAAAAGAACTTCCAGTTAAAATAATTAAATCTGAAATATCACACTATCTATGATTAGAATTCCAGAAAGCTCAAAAGTTGCAAGCTATCTGTCGGCAAACTTTTCAACTCACCGACACTACAACAGTATAGATCAAAACTTACAGAAAAGAAAAATGAAATGAACTGATCAGAATAGAGGAGCAAGAGTCTTACAACGCTAGATAAATCATCAAGAAATTCTCTTCGACCTGAAACAGAATTCATCAGAAACGCACAAAGTCAACTCAAACGGAGATAACAAACGGAAAAAGAGCACTCGGAACATGCGAACTGGCGTAAGCACATGCTTGCAGGTGAGGAATTTGAATATTACCATCGGGAGTGAGAAATTTAAGCCTGTGAGAGACGAAAAAGAGAGGAGCAACAACGGAGAGAAAGAGCAGAGAGAGGATCAGAGTCCTCTGCCACCGACGAGATTGCATCATCGATGTCGGTCACCGGTGGACGACGGAACAGTTGCTCGCTCGGCGATTCCGAATCGTTCTCGAGAAGCACATTTCACGGATTCAGATCACAGAAATTCGATGCGTGGAACAGAAGTAAGAAACGAAAACAACAGCGCCTAGGGTTTCAGTTATTCGCTTTTGCGCTTTTTGGAGAGAGAAAGAGTGAGGAAGCAGCTACATGATCCATGTTTGCCCCCTCCAAAGAAATGCGCTGTTTAATTTTTCTCCAGAGGATTTCTTTTTTCAATTTTTGTTATTATTTTTCCTCTTGGTGTTATATATACTTTGGGGGTTGCCTCGAGATTGGTGCCGCCAGGTTGAGAAGGGAGGAATTACTGAATCGGGGAATAATGGAAGCGGTACTTGAACATGTATTGTGGATGATGAGGATGGTAGTTGTGCGTTGATGTGATGGCGTGCGGGTGTGTGCCAAACACCTTCAATTTTCATCTCTTTTTATTTGCCGGTAATTATCATGGTTTTTGCTAATCAGAAGAACTTGGGAAGGTTAAGGATTATCATTAGATGGGTTTTAGACCATCAAGGAGTATTTTTTTTTATAAGCATGAGTTTTCATAGTCTTAAAAGATGAGGTTAATCTCGTTCGTACTATTAACCTTCGAAAATTTAGTATAAGCGAGATTTGAATACAAAAAGTAATTTTTGATACAATATCAAAGAGTTTTTTTAGTGGTAAAATAAAAAATAAAGCGTCTAATAATAGCATTTGAGTACGCTAAATTGCAAATTTTGTAAATACCATAAAATTTATAGTTCATATAAGTTGGGGTGACTACTTTGGCTTTGTTTGGAAAACAGGCTGAAATCTCAAGACTTTTTTGGCTTTTTGACTGTGAAGCTGGCTGAAGGTTGTGAGGTTATGGTTGTGAGGTTAGTTTATTGGTCAGGATTGTTTGGTAAGATAGGCTATGTAATAAGCTAAAATATGTTAAATGGCCAAAAAGAATAATAGTGGTGAGTATTTTGTGATTTTTAAAAATAAACAAGGGTAATTTTGGGAGTGAAATATTAAAAGCCCATCCTTGGAAGTCAAAAGTCTCTTGAAAGAGTTGTGCAAAAGTTAGTTACAAAAGCCTCAATCTCATAGCCAAAAGCTTTATTTTTTGTAATTACTAAATGACGACAAAGCTTTTTGAAAGTCAAAATCCCCTAAAAAAGCCTTCCCAAACATAGCCTTTATCCACTACACACTCTTTTTTGTTCACCACACATTTTATTTATTTTTTTCAATTTTATCTCTGGTTCAGAAATTAATATCTATTTAGTAACTTAACTTGTTTTTATTTGAAATATAATGAAATAGATATTAACTTCTATTTAGATTTATATACAAAAATTAATTTCATTTTTTAACTTGATTTTTTTGAAATATAAATAAATATATTAACTTCTATTTTCATAGAGAAGTTAATATTCATTTTTTAACTTGTTTTGTTTAACTTTGTTCGATTTTTCGTACAAAAGTTAATATATTTATTTTTTAACTTAATTTTTTTATTTTAATATAAAATAGATATTAACTTTTATTTTTATACATAAGTAAATATCTATTTTTTAATTTGTTTTATTTAAAATATAGTAAAACAAATATATATATATATATATATATATTAGAGTTAACTACCAATTTCATCTTTCAAAGATTATTATGTCATCAATTTGGTCTTTCAAAGAATTTTGCCTCCAAATTAGTCCTCAAAAGATTACCTTGTCACAAATTTGATCTCTCAAAGAACTTTGTCACCAAATTAGTCCTCCAAAAATGTAAAAATCTACTAAATTAGTCATCAAATTAGTCCTCTATTATGACCAATTTGATATATTTAAATCTTTGAAGGACTAATTTGGTGACAAAATTCTTTGGAGGACCAAATTGGTGACAAAGATTATCTTTACTAGACTAATTTGGTGATAAAATTCTTTGGGGGACTAAATTGGTGACAAAATAATGTTTAGAAGACTAAATTGATAGTTAATTCTATTATATTATATGAACTTAAAAAGTCTCCGGTGAGTACAGGTCTACAACCATGAACTCTACCGCACCAGATCATTATTTCCCGATTACTGTGTGCTATTTCCAGAATTCTATGTCTCCGGTGAGGAACGTTTGAGTCCGAAAATCGGGGTCCTTTATCATTTTCCGCAGCGTGTTAGTCGGTTGCAGATTATTTTTGTCACATAGTAAGATAGTAGTAAGATGGACATTGACAACCTGGCTTTTGAATTTCAGTCTCCCACTGCAATATAAGTCCTAACTATTAGTATTTTTTTTTTTGTCAGTAAAAAAAAAAATTGATAAAATGAATTTTTATATAGAAAATTTAAAATATTTATTAGTAATTCTATGTCTACAAATTTAACTATTAAAAAATTTTCTCTCATAGTATAATTTTTTATATATATAATTAAAAGTATTTATGATATTATATATTTATAAAATTTTCATTTATTATATATAAAAAAACATATATGTTATTTTATAAAATACAAATATAAGAAAATGTATTTTAAATTTGAATTTTTTAAAGAATCCAGGTTGGATCAGATTACTCAAATTTGTAATGTATTAATCCAATATATGGTCGTATATATTGAATTTATGACTTTTTAATGTGTTTAGACCTATTAACACACTCCTTCTAAAAAACGATTGAGTGTACGTTAGTAAACATATATATGATTTTTGTTTTACTTAATCTAAGATTCTCACTAAAAAAATATCATACCAATTTTATTTTTCTTTTCTTCTTAGGGCATCCATCGCTGCAAACAAGCAACTAATCTTCTTCTTGAAATTAAGCTCACATGAAGTAAAGAACACACTGAGGTACCACCACGTCATACCTCGTGGTTATACCAATTGTATTACAAGAACTAGATACAAAACTTTGAAAAACAAGAAAAGTGAAAACACTTTTTTTTATACACAAAAATTTAGTTAAGAGATACGTCTATCCCGTTCAAAGCCAAGGAGAACCACCAATCATTAGTAAAGATTTATAGTAAAATTTATGTATCGCTTATCAATAAAGACTAAATTTAACAAAATAGGACTCGAACCCTGACACTTAATTAAATGATATTTAAAAAATCCAAATATTAGAAAGTGCTTGATACATTTTAATCTTAATTGATTTAAAGTCCTATGTATGTATGTAAACAATAGCTAAATACAAAATCGAATCAAGTAAAGGTTTCTTTTGATGAAAATCTACTATGGAATTTGAATTAAATATAAAAATTACTAAACATTAATTATAAAAAAGATAATTAGTTTTTTTTATAATAGATAATTAGGTATTTTAAGTATATATGTCGATAGGAGTTTGAATCTCAACCGTGTATATAAAAAAATTCTATTAATAGAGACCAAACTTATTTTAGTGATTTTTACACCTCCAACAAAGTAATCTTTGACCTCGACTCGACTAAAAGAACCCTTAGTAAAAAAAAATACTATATGTTACGTTATTTGTTATTATTACAGTTTACCTCCTTTGTAAGTTGTAACTAACGTCTAAATGCATGGCATACATGTGACAAGCGGGGACCTTTATTTAAATGAAATGACATATTATGTCTCTTTTTTACGTTATCCTCTTAACTGCACGAAAGGGGGACTGCAAAATGCAAATAGTTGAAACATGTAATTAATTAAACCCTAAAACTCCAAAATTTCTCTTATGTAAGTTTCCTCTTCTCCCCCATTTATCTACTTACTAACCTCCCACCAATACCATCACCCACCACATCCTTCATCCCTGCCGTCATTAGAACCACTCACAACCACAACCAACCACGGTTATTCTTCTTCCGGCCTCTAGTTTATCACCTTGCGGCTTGTGTCGCCACACCAACACACCACACCTCGTTCATTCTTGATAGAGGAGAAAGAAGAAGAACATGAGAGAGAATTTAGAGATGTGAGGGCATAAACCACATCAAAAAAGAAGGAGAAGAGAGAAAGGTCAGAGAGAAGAAGAAGAAACATTGTTGGTGGTGATTGGCAACTAGAGTTGGAGAAGTAGTAAGTAAATCCCGAATCTCAGAACGACGTCATTTTAGACATTTATGTTAAAATTTTAACGGAAATAACACAAAAGAACTAACTTGAGAGAAAAATACATTAAAGCTGGATTTAGTGTAAGTAGACTATGATAATTTAAAACAAAATAATCGAAGATATAAAAGTATAACCGTACAAGAGACAATTGAAAATGGTTGGATTTAGTGTTGATAAGAAGTTGGAGAAAAGAGGATTAAAGCTCAAAGGAGTAAAATAGAAACTTTTCTTTTAAAAAAAAAATACTTGATGATTTTTTTTATGAGCGAAATGAATATGAGAACATGTTTCAAAGTTAAAATACAAAATGGAACGTTAACACACTAACAAGACATAGAGTACAATCACCAATCAGCAAAAGAAAAAGTAGAACTGTCATTTACATATAATCAATTCAAAGTTTTATATTTTACTAACTCTAAGCACTTATGGATGTTATTCGTTGAAATCTATTTGATGTGAAGTATAACTGAAATAGATACGATAATTTTTTATGGGTTTAATTTAATAAGTGAGACTTATAAAATTGTTATGTCTATATCTCTCATATTCAATATTAAGTAAATTTGAGAAAATTTCAACAAAAAAAAACGAAAAGCATCTACCTATATATTTAGAATTAAATACAATTTCAATTTTAGTATTTTTTTCCCTCTATTTTAGTTTTAGAGTTTGAAGAATTTTCTATTGATTGAGTGAGATTGCTATATCTTTTATTGTTATTTAATTTGATGAAGTGTTGTTATTGTATGACTCCTTATTTGGGTTTAGCTGCTATTTATAAATGCTGTGAGTAGGGGTGGTAATATAAAGTAGATTAACCCATTTGACTCGAACCCATTTAATTATTAGTTATTACATTTTTTTTTTTAATATGTGTAATTTAATTAACATGAGTACATGACCTTATAAAAAGATGGAGTGAGTATGAAGTAAAAAATTATGTATCTCAATAACATTTAAAAATAAATTAAAAAGCATTTGTGCTTAACTGCATCACTATTGTTGCTCTAAGGACTAAGAAGTATATGTTAGAAAGTTATTTTATTCTATCCGATCCCTTTAAAAATCACTTAGCACGGTTAAGTTTATCCATTCCTTTTTTTCCCTTTTTTTTATTTATAGATCAATGTACTAAAATTTAAATTTAAGATCTTGTACATACTCATTTTTATTCGTCAAACTCTTCGTCACTAACTCAATTTTAATGATTTTTTCCCTTAATTTTATGAGCATGCCTGTAACGAGAAATATACACTTTTTTTATCCTGTTAAAATTATCCCTACTAGTACTAGTACTAGTCATTTTGGATGAACAGTTGTGAGTCGGCAGTTATACTTATAAGTTATACTAATTAATTAATATTAATATCCCAATAACGTGTATACAAAATTCCTAAAAAACGCTGCTCTGTAATGCTTAAAGCCAATTTTACATTATAGTATGGCTTCGTAAAGTTTCAGAGCTGAGAATAGCCAGAGCCTCAAACGTAACACTTACGGAAAAGAAAATACTACCTCGACCTTAATAATAAAAAAAGAAAAAGAAAAAAAGAAAATATACTCCTTATAGTATATAAGAGATACGGGATTAAAATCTCACAAATCAATAAAATATATTTATTAATGCTTTTCAAATTTATTATATGATAAGTTTAATGTCCAGAAAATTTAGGGTGGAGACTGGAACAGCACTTGGTGATGGTGGTGCGTACGACGTCGACGTAGGAAGAAGAATGGTCTTTGTGTATGATGTGACGAAGGAAGAAGAATGGTGGTGGTGTGCGACGTCGACGGAGGAAACAAAACCGTGTGCGATGTCGACAGGGAAAAAGAACGAGGGTGGTGCGTTTAGTCGACGGTGGGAGAAGCAAGTTCACGATGGAAGGAAGAGCAACAGTGGTGTCGAAGATGGAGGTTAAGCACGTTGACGATGGAAGGAAGAGGAACAGTTTTGTCGAAAATGGAGGTTTTGTTGAGCCAGAGATGTTTTAAAATTTTTAAAATATAAAAATTTATTTAATTTAAAAGTTAAAATAAGAATGATTAAGGTTTAGTTTAAGTGTGGTTAAATTGTGGTTAAAAGTATAAGAAGAGAGACTTAATAACAATATTATAAAATTTGATAAACCTTGAGACGTGGAACTAAGGGTACAATGGAAGATTTTGAATAGTATAAGTTAGAGCTGTAATTTTATCACTTTTCTTTAAGTTGTTCTCTAGTAAACACCCTTTAATGTTAAAAAAATTATTAAAATTATATAGGAGTATTACAAAAGAAAAAGTTTTGCTAACCATTTTAGAGTAATAGATAAGCTATTTATAAATAAAATTTTTTAACAAAAGTTGTAATTAATAAAGATATATTTATAGTATTGAATGTTATATTTTTTAACAAGAATTTTTTACATGAGTTTCTTATCCATTGCCAAAAAAGCACTAAAAGTGTTAAAAAAAATCAGAGAATCAAAGTCAACATTAATCATATCAACTCTATTTTGTTTTTCTCCTTCACTTAGAATTGCGAGAACAATACACAATTTTTTCTACTAAAAAAATACTCCTTCCGGAATGATTTATATGGAAAAAAAAAAACCTAACTTATACATGCTAAGAAAATTAGTTAAACACATTTAATTTTTTTCTTTTCAAGCAAATGTTAACTCTATTTAACAAATTAACATATTATATTTATTCTCTCTCTACTTAAAAAGTCAAATTATCAATCAAATAATGATACTTAAAGAATAAAGATATTAAATGAGATAAAAATAATTAAAATTTACTTATATTTTGAGACAATAAATTTAATATTTTTTTTGTTTATAAATTATTCCAATGGGAGTATCTCACCAATTTAGTCTCTAAATATATATTTTTTCACATATTTTGTCCTTAAACAATTTGAAGTGCCTCCATATTAGTACTCTATCGCTGGTCCATACAAAGATTTGAAACGCCACTATACCTTAGTCCTATGTCAATAATTTTATAGTATTATTTGTTTATATTTTGTATGGAGGAGATGACATATAACTAATATAAAAATATTTAAAACTTTTAAAGAACTAAATTGATAACTTTAAAGAATAAACTAGTGATGAATATATCTTTGCTAAATCACTTAACATCTATTCACTATATTTACGTATCTAAAATAAAATAAAAAACAGTTTTTTTTGTAAATATTTATACAAAATACTAGATATATTTATTATATTTTTTAAATTTATTCTTTAATTAATGTGGATAGTTAGAATATTTTAAATAATAAAAATAATATACTGATTTTAAAAATAACAAAAATAGAAAATATAAGAACTTTTTCAAAGTTAATATATTTTCTTGATATTAATACTTTTATTTTAGGTGTTTAGATAGAAGAATGAGAGTCTCTGAATGAAATATCATGTTTGGTCATTTTTTCACACCACCATCGATCTTTTTCAAAACCAGAAACCGTACAATACAATAATTGGACCACTTCTGATACCAAAACTAATATTAAATTTAACTGATGTAAATTTAAAGAAAAAAGCGTGCAACCAAATTTCCTCCAAACGTATATCTTGTTCTTGCTAAGCTCAAACCTACCATTACCATCTCAAATTTAAGGACAAAACTTTCAAAAAAATTTATAAGCATGGTCAATTTTATTCATCAATTAGAACTTGAGTTTTATTTTAATAAAAACTAACATGCACGAATCTTTAATATTTTTTTTATAACTAAAATTATGAGACAATGATACATGTTATCAGAATAAAACTCAGGTTCTAATTGGTAAAAAGTACCTGTCACTTATAGAATTTTATGAAATTTTTGTCGTAAATTTAATCATTATTTTTATTATTTTATTTTTTATTATTTTTAATCTGTACTGCCACTCACAACCGCACTACCTGTCACCACCAAATCAATTCATGCAGATACCTTTTTGCGAGCTCTGTAATTCCTCCAAATGTAATAATCACCACCGTATTTCTCTCCCTCATCCTCTTCCTCCAAAATCCAATCCCTCGAAATTCAGTTCCATCCCAAACACAGAAATTCAAGGAATTCTCTGTTTGGATGGAGCTTCAAGCTTCAGCTTCTTGTATAGTGAAGAAGAAAACGGCGGTTTCAAGAAGCTGGATTCTGCTGGACCATGAAGGCAGAGGAACTATACTGGATGTGGACAAGTATGCTATTATGCGCCTTGTCGAAATTCACGCCAGAGATCTTCGAATTCTTGACCCTCTTCTCTCTTATCCTTCCGCCATTCTCTGCAGAGAGAAAGTTATTGTTCTCAATTTAGAAGTAATAATAATAATTAATTAATTAATAATTAAACACTCTACTCTGTTTCTCTCTAACCATAATTAATTACTTTGGTTGTCTTTGAATTCATTTTTGCAGCACATTAAAGCTATTATCACTGCGGATGAGGTGCGTTTTGAAATATCTCTTATCTTCAATGTCCTTTTCCTTTTTTAGAAATTAAAAAAAAAAAATTGGATGAAGTTCTCAAAAAGGTTCTTAGAAAAGAACTAGTCTTATAAATACCATAACCAATGTCATAATTAAACTCAGTTTCTCAAATAAGTTTTGGTATCTAATTTTTTAAAAAGTCATATATATGGAATAATTTTTAGGGAAGTTAAGTAAAAAAAAAAATAAAATTATCTTTGCAATTTACACAAAACAGACTATATGACATATTAGTGTTATATAACAAATTTGAATCTGATGAATAATTTGTTCATAAACTCATTCAATCATGTTCTATCGATCACTACTCTAGAAACTAGCTCAATCGAGAAGAATTAGTCTACACTAGACCTCAATATTTTCTTTGTTGAGAAATGAGAATATATGGAAATGCAATCACTTCACTTTTCTGGGTTTTTTTTTTTTTCAAGTTTTATATGCGGTTTGGTGTTAGTTAGTGTAGGTTTTGCTTAGAGACCCAACAGATGATGATGTTGTGCCTATTGTTGAGGAACTTCAACGACGGTTACCCAATGTAACTGCTGCAAGCCAAGGCCAAGGAGAATATGCTCGGGATGGTGAAGATGGTGAGGAAAACGGTGCGTTTTGTGAGATTATTGATTCGAAAAAGATTAAATTTTTTTCATAACAAAACAGTGTTGGGTTGTTTCTGGGCTAATTTTCTTCCTGTTTTAACAATGAAAAAAATAAATTATGGATTGTAGAATTTCCATTTGAGTTCCGGGCCTTAGAAGTTGTGTTAGAGGCAATTTGCAGTTTCCTTGATGCACGAACAAGGGAGTTAGAAACTGCTGCTTATCCGGCTTTGGACGAACTCACCTCTAAGGTAAAACTTTCGCATAAGTTTCTGTTTGAATTCTAGTGAAATCAGATCAAACTTAAAAGTAAAACTTGTAATTCTTATTTGTATTGAAATAAATCTATGTTTATTTTATTTAAACGTGAAATCAAGAGAACACTAACATTTTGTCAGTGTTTTCTTTGTTTCACAAATTTTCCACCTATGTACAGGAACATGGCTATACTGAACTTGATCACCATATTACTAATTTCTGCCTATAAACTATAGTTGGCTTTTATATCCATATCCATCCAAATCCAAATCTATCATATAAAACCTGGAATTTGTTACTCAATGTTTGATTGATTTGATTCCTAATTATAAGTTATGACACTTTATCCTCCTCTTCCCTTTCCAAACTTCTCTGTTTGAATGGCATTTGTGTCCAGATCAGCAGTCGTAATTTGGATAAAGTGCGAAAATTGAAAAGCACAATGACGCGATTGACAAATCGAGTTCAAAAGGTATGTTGAAAAAATCAAATAGATTTTATAACAGCTTTCAAAGAAGAATGTCAAATTCTTAAGCAATAGTTAGTTACCAGTCACTGAGTTCCAAAAGAAGAATGTCATATTAGAGCCCTTAATTTTCCTGTTTGGATTTACTTTTCTAGCTTTCTTGTAGATAAGAGATGAACTAGAAAACCTACTTGATGAAGATGATGACATGGCTGATCTTTACTTATCAAGAAAATTGGCAGCCTTATCATCTCCGGCGAGTAGCTCTAATGCTCCCACGTGGCATCATAGCTCTCCAAATTTCAGTTCGAAGATGTACAAATCAAGTAGAGCAAGTGGAACAACACTTCAAGGGGAGAATGATGTTGAGGAGCTCGAAATGTTACTTGAGGTTATAATAGTCTTTTCACTTTTAATTTCACAGCACTAATCACTCCTGCTATCTCTTTTCTCTTCGGTTATTGTGCAAAGATCAATAATGGTTGAGATCGTGCAAGAGAGTGGCGGGATGAAGACAGCGCGAGAGAGAGGATTTGAACTCATGTTAGGTTAAATCATAAATGAATTGATGAAATGTGCATTGAAGTAATTAATGTTGTGCTTCGCAGGCATATTTCATACAAATGGACGGCACAATGAATAAATTAACCACAGTATGAATTGCAATATTTTCTTTCAATCTTTCCTGCATAATTATTATTTGATTGATTTCTGTTTTACAATAATTAAGTGTTAAACTTTGCTATTTCACACTTTCCCCCATTTCAGTTGCGAGAATATATTGATGACACAGAAGATTACATCAACATACAGGTACATTTTAGGCACTGAAGATAGTTCATTGCTCTGTAGATTTCAAATTCTTACTAATTACAACAAATTAGTACTATTAGAATAGAGGGCACAAAAGTTTTCCATTAAAAGTTAACAATTTATGAACATAGTTTTTAATTGAATTAATAATAGGTTGTAAAAGTAAATATTAATAATGGTTTGTTTATAGATATATCCCTTATTATAAATTGTTTTTAGCATATTCCAAAAAAACTTTATAACCCTTCACGTAGATAATGTCACTTTTAAAAAGTATTTATTGTATAAATATTTAATTAAGTTGTGCACCAAAAACAAATGACGAATAATTAAGATTCCTTCGTGACATGGTGTGTATTGATGCAGCTTGACAATCACAGAAATCAACTGATTCAGGTATAAGCTTTTGAAGGCCATTGTTTTCCCTTAATGAGGTTTTGTATGCCTGCTCTTATTACAACCACTTCTTTGAATAATTTCTTTCCAAAACCATAATTAATGTGTTAAATATATTAATTATTATTATTCATCCTTCTTTAAATTTAAATGACAGCTAGAGCTCTTCCTTAGTTCCGGGACTGTGTGTCTTTCCATATTCTCATTGGTGGCTGCAATATTCGGTATGAACATTCCTTATACATGGAAGGAACCGGGTCACGAACACATATTTAAATGGGTATAAACACATTTATGATGAGTTAAGCTGAAACACAAATTTAAGACCTTGCTAAAATATTAAAGATAAAATATTTTTAAATCTTCTTTTTCGTTTTTTCATGATAATTTTATTAGGTGGTGATGTTTGCGGCAACGTCTTGTGCATCGGTGTTTTTAACCATTGTAACTTATGCTCGAAGAAAAGGACTTGTTGGGTCTTGAAATGCATGAAGATGCATAATGTTGGGAGATTCCAAATCAAAGTCACAACTCGGAAAAGTAGTAGTAGTACGTGGCATACAAGTGTGGAAATTCGATGTTAATTAATTTCGATACATGGCACAAAAACTATATTTGTTATATTGTGTTAAGAATACACAAATAAAAGTATTTTATAAAGAATGGAATTATTTGTTATTTTGAAAGTTTAGTATTTTAATAAGTTAACTCATTTAAGTATAGTTGTTACACATGATTAGATATAATATAAAAATATTTACATAAATATTTTTAGTATTATACACCATACAATATTAGCTTAAAATGTAAATAAAATAAATATGTGCTGTATAATAAAATAATCAAACAAATGTACACCTTTATTCTAACCATAATAATTACATAAATATTTTTGGAGTTATACATCGTACAATAGCTTAAAATGTAAATAAAACTAGGATAGCACCCGTGCGATGCGCGGATGAAGTTAGTTTATAATTATTATTTAATTAATAAAATTAATATTTTTAAAAACCATTATTTGCTGTAAATTATTATCACACAAATATTATATTTATTAGAAAAATTTCCTGTTAATTTTAATCTAAAATCTTTGTCATCGTATGTGATTAATTTCCCAATGTATAAATAATTATATATTTTTAAGAATACAAAAATTTGAAAATATTGTAAAATTATAGTTCCACGTTTCAATAATTTATGCCATAATTTAACTAATACAATACAAAAATTTTCATCCATGAGTAAATAAAATTCAAAAAACCAGATTTATAATTAATGATGTAGTTTTAAAATTGAGAAAACTTACAAATTAAAAAATTTAAAAGAAATATATACCCCCACATATACGGATCATAATGTACATAAAATAACTATTCTTGAGTGTCAAAGTTTCTTTCAAGTGTAATTACATTTTTAGTATACCCATAAGTGAATATCATAAATTAATAATTTGTGAAATAAATAAATTTTAAGAGAAATATAATATGAAATATGAGATTCTATAAATAATGACAGTTTAGTAGAATCTCTATAATTTAAAATCTCTATCCAAATGTATCAAATATCAATATCAATAGTTCTCTCAAGAGTATGTATATTTTTTTATTTTATAATGACATTTTTAAGATTGAGAAAATTTTAGAAATTATGTAATTAATTGAAAATATCAATATCAATATCAATAATTCTTTTTATAAGCTTCTAACAAAAAAAATTAGGACATTTATTATAATTTCTTTTTATCCCTAATTAATGAAAATAGAGAAAGTTTATTTTCAAATGAAAGTAGATTTTAAATAGAGATAAAATTTGAGATTATAATAACTTTTACCAATACATTTTTTAAATATTAACACTTTTCTTAATATATAAGATTTTTTTCAATGGCTTATAATTAAGAACAAAGGGAATAATATAAAGATATAAGAAAAAAATAATTCTTCTTGCATGTAAGCAACCTCCAATACAATTTCCAAAACATATGTAGGTTACAATCTCAAGAACATATGAGATATTTTACTCTCCTGTTACTCTTATCTTCAAGAATAATTGCATTTTCTTAGATACAGATATAATTGAAAAATAGCGAGACTTTAGAAAATTATCAGACACATATAATAAATAGGGGTAAATGAAATAAACATTGGATATCACCAAATCACATAATCACTCATCTAAAGGTCAACAAATATAACGAAAAAACAATCACCAAATCTCACCTTCCTCTTTGAAAAAACAAAGATAACGAAAAATGTCACCCCAAATATCATACATAGTTTCAATCTAACAATCCCCACTCAATCTGCTCATGTTTATACCCTCCAAAACATGTTATAAACAGAGGGCTTTGTGACCAAAACCAGCAATTTGAAAAGATTTCATAATGGTTACATGATTTTTATTGAAAATCTTAAATACAGAATTAGAGGTGCAACATCATTATTTTCAATATTTGAGTTTGCTCAACTTCTATCAACCACTTCATGCTCATATGTGCTTCAACATCAACATCCACTCAAATTGTTCATTCTGATTTTTTAAGTCACTTTGAAGCTCCAAATCCTTGGTTTTTAAATTGCTCAAAATTTTAAAAGCCATGTTCAAGAATACTGTCCAGCGATCATAAAAAACAAAAAAAAAAAAAATTAATTCAAGAAAAGTTTACATATACTATTATCAACAGGTATACTAATAACCGTGAGACCATCTACTTAAACAAAAGTTAATCAAAGAAAAAGTTTTTAACTTGCTTATTCACTAAGAAAAGGACACCGACATGTGAGATTTCGATATCATTAACATGTTGTATGAGTCTCTAGTGTGACAATTTTACCAAATTACATGTATATAGGTGTTGACCTGGAGAAAGAAAATTATAAAAGTATAACATAAAACTTTCACACAACAAAGAAAGCTATCATTGCAAGCAACTTCTGAATCTCATAATTGACCCCAGTCCCCAAAGCATCTTATAGCAAACAACATTGTTTCTTGAGACATATCATCATATATTCCCAACACTTTAACACAATCAGAGGCATGCCACTCCAGATACTATCGAGGCTACAAAATCAAAATCAAAGTTCACCAATTCTAGGTTTAAGCAGATACAGAGCTACCCACATAGCTGGACCTTCTCAAATCCCAACTGCCTCTTGCGGAGACATCACAATCTGGTCCTGCATCAAATAATTGGATAGTTGCATCAGTTTTGTTTAGGAGCCAGCACCACTAAAGAGATATGAACCAATACACCCATTTGAAATGACTCAATTATCCTAAAACATTTCTTAAGAATTACACAATTTACCGTCTGGTCCTACATCAAATAATTGGTTCACTGATGTATGAAAACCTACCGTCATACCTGCGGCTTCAAAATATCAAATTGGTCCAAGACTTGGAATCATTGGTACTTAACTAATTTAAACTAAGAATATTGAAATCACTATTAAAGAAAAACATATATCTATGTATGTGGTAGCAAAGTTTCATCTGAAACCTTTGTCACAGAAGCATCGATGCAGTCTCCTCAAAATCCAGTCTAATGAACAAATCTCCCTTTCTGCATTCTTCTCAGGAAAAGCCCATCAATTCATGCATACCCAAACACAAACACGAACAAATTGTGAATTAGAAAAAGAATGAAAAAATCATATTTACAAAATCACATTAATACGGTACCGTAAATTTCGGTATGCTTGTCCGCGCACGCAAACACACACAATAACCACAAAATCAAAGAACAGGCCCGGTCGATTTATCTGAGAAAGGCTTAACCTTTTGATTGATTTCTTTGCTGATTCCTCGAGAACAGGTTGATGTCATTTTCTTCGGCAATGGTTTCTCTCTCGATTCGTTTTCTGCCAACGCTGAAACCTTCCTTCGTCTCTGTATGTTTCTATGTGTTGATCTGCATTAAGAAAAAAATATGGTTAATTAAATTAGAGGATAGAGTAATTGCTGAGATGATAATTGATCAGATCTGAGGAAAGGTATGAGGAGAAGAATGAATAAATAGTATTTCAACTACCAATGCATGTTAAAAATTGATTGGCTCATTTAGGCGGCCTATGGTAGTTTCTAACTCCCGATAGAAAAACCCTTATTATTATTGATCAGCCTCTGAAACTGCATCTACATTGAGTGCAATTTTTCCCGCCGATTTTGAGGCTAGACTTTCTTCCTTTCATATATTTAAGACAAACGGTAAATTAACCTTCCGTAAGATTTGCTGATATTACACATATTTCCTTCCGTTTTTAAAATTATATTTACTCTTTTAAAATTTTTATTTTTATTAGAAAAATGATAAAAAAAAAATAAATGATAAAATTAATTTTTTTTAGAAAAATAAAAAATATGCACAATAACACCATTAAAAAAAATTAACATTAGGGGAGTTTGTGTAATGAAAGTTAAAATTTTAGGGGGTAAATATAATTTTGAAAACTGGAGGGAGATAAATGTAATATAGGCAAATCTTATGAGAGGTTGATGTAATTATAATAAAATAATCAAGTAAATGTTTTTATAATAATATATATTTTTAGTATACAAATTTACTTAGAATTTTTTAAAATTTAAAATTATAATGAAAATTAATTGTTGAAAAAAACGCCCAAAGGTAATGAAAGCCAAATATGCATATTGTATAATGTATATTTAGTTTAAATTATGGTAAAATTAGAAGTAAAAAATATATAAATTAAAATAAATATTAATTATTGAGATTATTAATGTAAAAAAATTAAAATCATGTAATAAAAATAAATATTTTTATTTTTCAACAAAATAAAATTTAAAAAACTGGCCTAATTCTTTGGTGTTTGACTGTTTGGTGGGAAACAGTTGCTAACTAATGGTTAATACAGTGGCAAATTTTTGTTGTGTCTCACGCTAAGAAAAAAAAACAGATAGTAGTAAATCTTAAGGTTAGTTTAGCCGTGTAACATCCCGCTAAGTTTATAAGAGATGATCCATAGCGAGAGGATTCGTGTTCGAATTTCATCTATGCCAAATCTTCGCGAGTCAACTCCTAGTTATGCAGCGGGAACAAGATTAGTCTCGTTCTAAGGGTGGGAAACCCATGGTTATAAAAAAAAATCGATACTAATAAGAAGGAATAAATGATATGGGTTTAATACGTAAATATGTTTTTAGTCTTTAAATCTTAGTGAGAATTCGTTTTTAATTTCTGAACTTTAAAATGTTGGTTTTTAGTCTATAAACTTTTAAACAGTTCATTTTAAGTTCCTTTGTCATTTTTTTATGACAAGGTAAACTGAGAGTCTTTCATCAAATTCACGTGTTAGTAAATCAATTTGTCACATCACAAAAAATATATGAAAGGACTAAAAATGAATTTTTTCAAAGTTTAAGAACTAAAAATCGATACTTTAAAATTCAGGAACTAAAAATATTTTTTTTTAAAGTTTTGGGGATGAAAATCATATTTTCTCCATAAGGATATTTTTGTCATTGAGCCTAGACACAAAGGAAAAATGAAAACATATATACCAATTCTATTCATCACCATTCACAATTTACCACACCTACATTTAGTTCTAATTTTTTTTTATTGAATTAATTATATAATAGTACAGTGAATAGTGAATATAGAATCACAATTACTCTGATACAAATGATTTCCTGCCTGAGTCTCAGCAATAAGGACTTGGGAGAAGATTGGATTTGAGAGAGGTAACCAACAATAATTACCTTTTTATTTTTAAATTTCTATCATTCGATTTTAATTATATGCTTAAAAATATATTTTGTTTCAGTCTTTAAATGATGCTAAATATAAGAACATTTAGCTATACATTTATCTTAGTTTATAGACTAAAATAAAAAATATTAGTATATTTAAAACACAAAATAAAACATTTTTTAGCATAAAATCAAAAGAAGAATAAGTGATATATATAAAAATTAATTTGTTAATTTAAACTTGTTATTATAGAAGAGATGTCACCATCTTCACCCTTGTGCCTTGATTGTGGCGGATATTCTTGATGTTGCTTGTTATTACGGCTTTAGAAATGTGCTGTTTTGTGTTATATATATTAAGGTTGTTTATGGTTTAATTCAGGGACGGATCCAGAAATGTTTGGTGGCAGGGGCCGAAAATTAAAATGATGATAATGAAAAATATTAATCACATAAAGAAATTTTAAATAAAGAGAAAAAATATTAAATTTTGAGGAAAAAATAACACTAAACATCAAATATAAAAATAATATATATCGTTATGTGCATTAGATTTTTATATTTTAAAGAATGTGTTGTTTTGTGTTATATATATTAAGGTTGTTCATGGTTTAATTCAGGGACGGATCCAGAAACGCTTGGTGGCAGGGGCCGGAAATTAAAATGATGATAATGAAAAATATTAAGCACATAAAGAAATTTTAAATAAAGAGAAAAAAATATTAAATTTTGAGGAAAAAATAACACGAAACATTAAATATAAAAATAATATATATCGTTATGTGCATTAGATTTTTATATTTTAAAGAATGTGCTGTTTTGTGTTATATATATTAAGGTTTTTCATGGTTTAATTCAGGGACGGATCCAGAAACGCTTGGTGGCAGGAGCCGGAAATTAAAATGATGATAATGAAAAATATTAAGCACATAAAGAAATTTTAAATAAAGAGAAAAAAAAATTAAATTTTGAGGAAAAAATAACACGAACATCAAATATAAAAAGAATATATATCGTTATGTGCATTAGATTTTTATATTAAGAGGCTGTTTGGTTTGCATCTTCATTTCCTGACTTCAGCTCCTAATAAGCTAATAGAATTCGAAACTGTGACCTATGGTAGTAAACACACGCCCAAAGCCACTAAACTACGCAATGTATATGGCTTTACCTTGCAAACGCTTTATATATATTATCAATTCCTTGGAGAGGTGGGGCCAAGGCCCCCTTGTCCCCTCTAGATCGGTCCCTGGTTCAATTCAATATTAAAAATGAACTGATTTGAAAGTTAATTAGATTTTAGGGTAAAATGCATTAAAGCCTCTTGAGGTATCTAAAAATTACAGTCCCCCCAAAACTATACAAAAAATTGCACTCCACCCCTTTTATCTAACAGATACTAACATCATTCAATCATATGTTAACCATGGTTAACTTTCTTACAGCCATAGGAAGTGAAAAATTCAACCCAACACTGGTTATTGTTCCACTGGAATGAGGTAGACTAATAGAATAAGCGAACAAACTTGAAGGTGGTCATTGAAAAAAACCACTACAGTGAATCAAAATTTTCATTAACAACTCTCACATTGGGGGCGCAGAAAATTAAAAAAATCTTGTGCTAATCAAATTGCTAAGTTCACTTATCAAATCATCATCTTCTTCTTAATATAAACATAAAAATAAAAAAAATATAAAAGCAGACAGAATATAGAGATCTTCAAACCAAAAGGCAAAGAGGCCCTAATTTTGAATCTCCCAAAAAGATCCAATCTAATTTCTTAGTTGAGTATTTGGGCCGGCTTTCGAGTTTTGACTCTTCCACTTTGAATTCTAAGGTTCCGAATTAGACGATGGATCAGGTGACGGAGAGGAGGAGGGTGATCAGAAACTACATCTTGGGGGAAGCGAATTGGCTCAGGGTCGTTCTCGGTGGTGTGGCGTGGAAGGCACTAGGTGCACGGAGCAGAGATGGCGATAAAAGACACCAACAACCTCATGCCTGAGATTTACATCTTGGAGCGTATTAACCATCCAAACATCGTTTGTTTACTAAAATTGATATTTATATAATGATTTGGTTTGCATAATATAATTAATCTTAGCATTTGTCTCTACTGGGTGCGGTGGATCACATGTGAAAACCGACTCTCCCCCATAGGTGGAAACACAAGGACTATTAAGAATTGAAAAAAAAAAAGAAAAAAAGAAAAAGAGGTTAACTATAGTTAAAGATAAGAGTATATTAACAGAATATTCTATTTCAATTAAGATCTGTTAAGACAATAGGAGTGGAGTGCAATTTATTATGTAGTTTTGGGCTAAGTGCAATTTTTATATACCTCAAGGAAGTTTAGTGCATTTTACCCTAGATTTTAAAATTAGTTGAATTAAACTGAATTAATTGAAACAAATCAAGAATTAATAAATTGAACCAGTTTTTTATTGTGAACTGGTTTTAGAATCGGTGCAGTACAAAGTAAAATTATGAACAAAGAGGGAAGAGTAACCTTTGAATTAACGTTAATGTTAATTAATCTTTCTTCATTGTACATTAGCTTTCTATAACTCAATGATTTTTCAATGTGTCGCTTATTTTCATCAATTATCAAATATCTTAGCACTAAAATATAAAAAATATCAGATATTCCATCAGTTAATTTTTATTAAATATATTTAATTAAATTTTATTTTAATGTCCTCTGTTTTCAACATTAATTTAGATTAGATTTAATTTTATAAATTTTATTAAATGCAGTTACTTTTTCATAACCAACTTAATTATATTTTTATTTGTTTATTAAAATCAATAAATATTTTGTATCTAATAAGCTGATTCAGTGGCAGAAGAATAAAATTTTAAATAATAATTTTACCATTCAAATTCCTATAAACATACATTTGCCTATTACAAAGAAAACTTAGTAAGTATTTTTATTTGATAAATGATAGTTAGTGCCTTAAAGATATTATTTAAGAATTTAAATGTAATAAAAAAATATTGAAACGTGTAATTTTTATATTTTTAAGAGACGAAACAATATGTTTTTATAATTAATTTTCTACTTATAATAATCTTAACAAATGCTCTAAGGACTATATATATCAAGACTTTTTAATTTTTATTAAATGATTTTAGATCACATGTTACCTCCCGACAGACACTCCTATTTTTATTTTTATTTTCAACAAAGCCAATGTGGAAGAAGCTTTTTGACTTTATTGTGAAGTCCCCAGCTATGAAACCAATTTTTGTTTTTGTTCACTTTTGAAATTTATCAGAGGAAGAGGAAGACAGGAAGTAAAATCTACCCCTTAACAAACTTCAATGCGAAGCAAATGACACTCGGACATTTGGCACAGATTATTCTTTTCATTTCAATGAAAACTCGGACACAGATATTTTTTTTGTGATATTTCGAAATTAGGTCTTGATATACGGTGTCTTTAAGACACTAATTAAGATTATTAGAAATAAAAAAATAATAATAAGAATATACTGTTCTATTTTTCGGGAATACAAAAAACTACACATTTCAATATTTTTTTTATTACATTTGAGTTCTTAAATAGTGCTCTTAAGACACTAAATATCATTTGCTTTCGAAATTTAAAGTTTTGCATTACTTTAAAGTTTTATTAAGTGTTTATAAGATTTAATTTAAAACAGCTTATATACATCTTATGAAAATAATTTATAAGTTTTTATAAGTTATTTTTAGTTTATTTTTATAAACTTTTAATGAGTTTATTAATAGCTTATTCAAATAAGCTTAACAATTTATTTATAAATAAGCTCTCATTTAAAAAAAAATTATTGTATAAGTATTTAATTAAGTTGTATATTCAAATTGAACTTAAAGTTCACATTGAAGGAGAAAAGGAGTAAATAAAAGATATTGTTTGGTGTGCATGAGAAGGGGTTTCTAAAAACAAAATCAGTTAAAAATAATCTATTTCTCCATTGCAGGTACAACTAATGGACCTAAGCCTTTTTATCATTTTGGGTTTAACTTTTTGGGCTTTATCCAAAAAATTAATTTTTGCATGTGTTAAATGTGAGCACCAGATAGGTTCCCTTACCAATCTTTCAAAACCAGGGGCAACTTGCTCCCCACCTTTACCAACCATGAGGTTTCCTTACCAATCTGAACCGCTATTGTGTCTCCCTCAGGCTCTAGGTGTTAGTGTTAAAATTCTCCTCTGGGTCCAAGCCGGCTAATATGACCGACATATCCAGCTTCACAAACTTCTGCTTCCCCTTATCTTCTTGTTTACTTTTGTGTTCTCTCTGTGCAATCCCTTTCTCAACTTTTAAGCTTTTTAAGTAACACTGTTTTGTGTCGTGGCTCTTGCCTTGAACGGTGATCACATCTCCTCGATCACCTGGAAACTTCATTGCCACGTGGATTGTCAACACAACTGCTCCCAAAGTATTCAATGGCGGCCTTCCCAGAATAGCATTGTAGGCTAAGGGACAATCTACAACTAAGAACTTTACCAGTATTGTCCGCGACTCTCCTCTCCTACCCAAAGTCGTTATAAGCTTCATGTATCCTTTCAATGTGATTGTGTCTCTTGTAAACCCAATCAAATACACTTTGTGTGGGATTAAATCTATTTCTTTCATGCCTAGCATTTTGAAAATATCTCAGAACATTATATCTGTGGAGCTTCCTTGATCTATGAAGATACGTTTGACTCCATGCATACCCCGCCATTTCCGCCGATATCACCAACGGAGCATTCAAATTTGTGTTTTCTGAAGATAAGTCATCATCTTCTGTAAATGTTAACATCATTTTGTGCATGGCTTCGACCACCCAAACAACAACCTCGCTCTTCACGAGAATGCTTTCTAGAGATCTCGACTTGGCCTTCTTCTAAGATTCCCCAAAAATTACATTTATTACACCTTTGGAGGGCCTTGATCATGTCACATTGGATTACGAGATTGAGATCTTTGTCCCTTGTCACGACCAAAATCTCTACATCTAGACGAGTCACCGAAATTCCGTTTTCGTTGGGGAGATGGACTTCTATTCCATGATGGACCCTCCTTAGACTTTTGAATGTACTCTTTTAATATCCCCTAGCGAATTAACTTCTCAAGAGCATCCTGCAAATGAACGCATTCGTTGGTGTAATGCCCATGGTCCTTATGACATAGAAAAAAATTATCTTTGTTCTTAGATTGTGTTCTCAATGGCGGAGGCCTTTCGCGCAACTCTGAATACATTATCTTTTTATAGACTTCGGCTAGTGGCGTAATCAGTGGGGTGTAATTTGAGTAGCTTCCTCTGGGCGATTTTCCACTTCGATCCCCCGACTTGTCATCACGTGTTCTAGCATCGAAACCTCTTTTTTCCTTATCCCTCTTAACGCGGGATTCACGATTCTCAGCTGGTTCTTCATGGTTGTTCATCATTCATTTTTCAATATGGATCCACTTCTCAACCCGTTGTTTTAGTTTTTCCATAGTCTTCACTTTTTTCCCTGCCAAATCCTGAGCAAAACCCTCGGGTTTCAAACCTTTCCTTAAGAAATACAGCACCATGTTTGGCTCAACATCCCTTACCTCCAAAGATCTAGTGTTAAAGTGCGTGATATAATCACGTAGGGGTTCATCCTTCTTTCATTTCACTCTCTCAAGATGATGCTCGGTCTTAGACTATTGTTTGCTGCTTGTAAAATTTATAATAAATTTGTCCTTCAACGTCTTCCACCTTGCAATTGATCCCGTTGGAAGTGAAGAAAACCAATGTCTCATCGTCCCTTTTAAGGTCAAAAGAAAGGCTTGGCAAATCACGACTTCCCTTACCCCTTGAAAAACCATGGTTTGTTGAAAGAATTCTATATGATCCTGAGGATTAATAGAGTCATCGTTAAGATCAATTGGCTTAGCAAATTTAAAATTTGTCGGCATTTCATGTTTCATAATCCACCTTGCGAATGGGTTATCACAAATCCTTTATGCTCGATCCATCCCGTTAAAGGTTGGCAGGATGTGCTCCACGTAAGGTGGCAGGATTGTCGACCCCACTCTTGGTACTTGCCTTTCTTGTGGCTGTTTTGGAATAATCTTTTGTCATTGACATTGTCTAAAAAGCATTATCTGCAATTCCAAATGTTGTTGTTTCCATTCTTCTCTCTCCATTTGCATCTCCTCAATATCTCTAGCTTGCCGGTGGATCATGTTGCGCAACTCATTAACCCCTCCTTCCATGTCATCTTCATCCACGTCAGCTTTCCACAATACCCGATTCAAATTTTGGATTTGTAGTCGCCTCACAACTGACCATGTGCACATCCCTCAATCTCAATGTGTGTTGCCAACCCGCCATTTACTTAACGTGTTGACCCTCCTATGTTCAGGACATGAAGTATGGATAACGAGATAACCCAATGGCCTTATCCTGCGGCACTATTGCGGAATATGTCCATAACATTTTGATTTTTTTTTTAAAAAGTTATGATAGTTTAGTTAAAATAGCTTCTCATACCCTATACCAAGAAAAAAGGTCATGTATCTCTCTCCAATAGAGAGTAATTATGATTAACGAAATCGTATATAAATATTCAATATTTAAATTAGTGTATTATTAAATATATCTTTAAAATTAAATATACTTTTAAAATACTTGTTAAGGTGTAATAAATATATCTCATTTAACAATTTAATTACTATAAAAAGCATTATTAGATAACTTTATAACTTTTAAAACAATAAATATTATCAATCATAATATTAAAATATTATCACTTTTGTATCTTTAAATAATGTCATAAGGGTATTGTTTAACATTTTTTGAGTCTTGCTAAACAATACTCTTAAAATAGTTAAGATGTAGTAAATACACCTTATTTATTATTTTGACATACTATAAAAAGAATGCATTAAGGGCTTGTTTGAAACTATTTTGATTTTTAGTTTTTAAAAACTGTATTATAAAACAGTTTTCAGAAATAGTTTTTAAAAAAAAGTGAGAGGAGTTTTCAATACAAGTTTATGTGTAAATTCAGAAAACTAAAAACTGAAAACCAAAACATGTTTGAGATGTTTTCATATTTTAGTAAAACTGTTCTCGAAAACTGTTTTTGAAAACTCGACTGTCAAACGAGTTTTTTAATTTTCTGTTTTTGAAAACAGAAAACTGTTTTTAAAAAGAGAAATCAAACAGGCCCTAAATAATTTTTTAAATTTTAAAATAATAAATGTTATCTTCCTAAAAGAATATTTTTATTTTTGAATTCTTAACGCGTATCATAAGTACATTTATTAACAATTTTTTCTTAAGAAGTTATTAATTTGTTTATTTTTAAAATATTTAAGTGGTCATGTAATCATTAAATTCTTTTAAGTTTTAATATTGGCCATTTATATAAAATTTAATAGTTCACGTTTGATCTTCTCATTTAGATATACTTTAATCCAAATTGATTTTGATAATCATTATCCTTAGGACAATAGATAAACATTTTGTAAATAATTTTTTTTTCATATAAGTCTATTTAATATTATAAATATATCTTTATTAATTATGATTTCTAGTAGTAAAATACTTTTATTTATGAGTTGTTTATTAAGTACTTTTAAGTGATGTTAGGTATTAAAAATATATTTTTATTATCGAAAAAGTTATTTAAAATTACAACGTAGCTATATATGATATAATATAAAAAGTCAAGTAAAGTGAATTTTCTAAGAATAATTTTTTATTTTCATAGGTGATGAGTATTCCTTATCATGATATAACAATTTTTAAATAAAAAAGAAGCTAAAATTACCTTGGATATCAAGCACACTCTTATTAGAACAATAGTTAGTAAAACCTGTCATGAATACAAAACCATTCCATCCAAAAATCTAGAAGAGACCCACTTTTCAAAAAGGAAACTTGATCGGACCCACCAATTCATTCACATCCAACACACTGCTATTGTTATTGAATAGGATTCTATTAATTTTGTCTTAACACATCAATTTCTTTGTTAAATTTGTTTAACAATTTCTGTTCATTTTAAAAATTATTCTAAGTTATTGGAACACTAATCTCAGTCTCTTTCGACTTTCAATTTTCACATATAAAAATAGTTAAGTGGTAAAAATATTTTAATGAAAAAATTAATTATACACAAAATTTTAAAGTTGATCTTATAAAAAAATCAAGAGATTTATTTTTTCAGAAGATCCTCCATATACGGAGGCAGTATTTTTTATTAAATTAAATTGCAACTATATAAGTTTGACATTAAAAATTGTTATTTAAAATTTCATTTCTCAAGCCACTTGATTAACCTGTTAGGTATTACAAAATTCAACTAACAAAATATTTTAAGATCATTAACCTTTACAAATAAAATATAAATTATACCCTTATTTTTTCACTTTCACTTTCCATCTGGGAAGTTAAATAATTCAACAAATAACATGACAGAGTTGCATCGTAGTTGTGTTTTTCAAATTTTAAAACCCTGATCAATTGATCATAATTCAAACATACTATATTACTTAAATTTCCGTTGGTCTTATTTTAATCACGTTCACGTGACAATAATTGCTTAATTTGGTTAGTTATGCAACTTGCTATATATTGATCAACTTTTGGGAACAAACCCCCAAAGTTTAAACTAATTCAACTGCTATAGGTTTTTGGTATCGAGTTTAAGTTACCTTAATAAGATTAACATAAAGCTTTATTAAAAAAAATTTAAAAATATTTTTACGACATTTGTCGATTAAATATAATTTCAAAGAAAATTTTTTTGTTGTGATTTCATGCATGACAGGTTCCATTCTATCAAACCCAGCAAAACATTTTAGACATAATAATTTAGGAATCTTTAAAACAGAGTTTGATAGATTCAACGCCTTCAAATTACGTCCCCCCAGTGAGAATATGTTTACTATAGTAAGCGTTAGACTTTTTAGACACTTATTTTGGGTGGATAGAATTAACATTATCTCTATTGTGAGTGGTATCATCCTTTTTAGTATTTATGATTCTTACATATAAAAAGGATGATGTCACTCCCAATAGATATGGTGTTAATTTCATCCTCCTTATTTCGCTCAATAATGCGATATAAATATCGAATTTTGTAAATCTAATTATTTAATCGCAAGATATTATTATGACTAAAAATTTAGAAAAATCAAATATGTGTAAAGTATGTTATCTTATAAGTGAGATTTGTTCGTGTTTTAAAAGATCTATCATTCATTAAGTTGAAGTCGATCAATGAAATAATAAGTTTTTAAATCATTTCAAATTTTGTACAATTGATTTATATAATAAGTACTTTCCATTTAATGTGATTGGATTGACGAAAATCAATGTAAATATGAAGGTATTGAGCGAAGTAAGTCACACAACACTTACTCTTGGAATAACTGAATCCTCGTATATGTGTTTGGTTAAACAATGCCCTTAGGACATTTGTTAAGATTACTATATATAATCAACAAATAATTATCTAACAATTTTTATTATGTTTAGCTCTTTAAAAGTGCTCTAAGGGCAATAGATATCACTTGCATATATAAATATATATATAGAGAGAGGTGGGGATTCACTTACTCTAAGAGTAAGTTATGGATACTTACTCCACTTCATAACTCAACATCGACATAAAATTATCCAATTGAAGTTCAACACGTAGAGTCTAAAGTTAATATTCATAACATTCTTTAAAAATTAATTATTTTAATTTTTTAAAGGTTTATTTTAAAATTTTAAGATATAATAAATTTTCTTTTATACTAATAATAAAATATGATATACATTAGAATCAAGATTAGTTATTTAACTAAATATATTATACATTTAGTGTACCATTTTGTACTAATATATATTTTTTAAATAATATTTATTTATATTTAAAATTATTAAAATTAAATACATTCTTAATTTTTTTTATGAATATTTGGGGTCGAAGACCCATATTTTAGTATTATCGAACTTACAAGTTATTGTATAATTGATAGTCAAAACCAATATCTTCAAAAATATAAAATTTATTAAAGTAAATTTTATCCTTCTAATATTACACTTTCTAGACACTATCTGGATTTGAAAGATACAATTATTTGTTAACCATGCCTGATTTGTTGTTTGTATATTCAAATTTTGTGGATTGTCTTAATAAATTGGTAGGTTATGTTTCAAAGCTTGTAATAATAGTACTCTCACAGTTATACTTTTTTTTTATCCTCTTATTGAAAAAATCTGTTCATAATTATCCATTTGTTTAATATTTAATGAATATTGTCTAAAATTTTAATGAAAAAATAAATATAATAATAATAATTATATTTTTAATATGTATATTTTATAATTAAATGAATAGATAAATAAAAATGAAATAATAATAATAATAAATAATAATATAATATACGATAAGGTCCACCAAATTCCTTCGTTGTCAGTTGGCGTATTTACTGAGACTAAGCGGCCCCATAAGGTATGAATATCGGACCCTCCCGCTTGACACGCCGCCCAGCCCAGCACCGCGCATCTAATCTTAAGCATAACCCTGGCGCATTTTATCAAACCCCCCTACCTTCTCTTTCTCTAGCTGTCGTTTGTTGAAGTGTGGAACATATGTCCTTTAAATATTTCCTTTCTTATTGTTCTTATCTTCAAAAACACAAACATAAATTAAAAATTATAATAAAAGAAATAGTCTTAAGTCTTGTACGCTAATAAAAATGTAAGTCAATATTAAAAGAAGATAAATGTTAATGTGATCTTTTACAAATATAACCTATACAAAGAAATAAATACACGATTAACAATGTAATTTTTTTAATAAAATAGAAAATATAGAAAAAAATAAAAAAATATTTTATTTGTCTCCTTACATTTTTATTCTTAATCTTACAAACAAACAATAGATAAGTGTTTTCAATTTAATCTAAAATATTTTTTATTGTCAATTCAATTTATAAGATTTAAAACGGCTCCTGTTAATTCTCTATCAATAATTTTTATAAAGTTTTTATAGTTATTACTGTAAGTGATTTTTATGCATTTTTTGAGTTTATAAGTAAGAAAAAATTAACTTATGCATATTAAAAAAATAAATAAATTATATTTATTTATTTTATTTAATCTAAATAGTCAACTTTAATTACTAAAACATCTTTCGTAACATTTATTGCTCTTTAATATAAAAATAAATTAGTGTATTAAAGAAAAGATGTATTAGGAATCATAAAGCATTTATACAATAAATTCTCATTAAAAATAAATTTATTTATAAATAAAAAATAAAAAATAATTAAAATTTACTTAAATTTTAAACTATAAAACATATCATTTTTTTTTATTTGAGCTTAAAGAGAGTACATGCTTAGTTTGCACAGACGAAATAAGGACTAATATGTTGGCATTTCAAATCTTTCAATTACTAAATTAAAGATAATATATTTAGAAAATAAATTAACGATATATATATATTGCTATTAAACCAAAACCACCAATGATTGATATATTCTAAAACACCAAATTAAGTAAAATTTATCTCATGAAAATATTAATAAAAGGGTTAGTGTCTTGTATTAAGTCTAAAAAAACAAGAGAACACGAGAGAATAAATTTAATTGTACTTAAAAAATTGTCTTTTGAAAAAATATTCATTATTAGTTATTTTCTTAATAAAAATATATAAAATTAGTTGTAATAATTTTGACTCATGTGCAGTAAATATTATAGTACATACTTTATAAGCATATGATTTTTGTTATTCAAATTATTGGTAAACAGGTTTAAACAACTACTTTTAATCGTTACGACGGATTTCATGGAATATCTTCTCTATTAATTAATAAATAGATGTCTAAAAAACCAAAATTAAAATAAAATAGATATTAAAAGATGAATATTTTTCTAAAAGAACAAAAAGATAACCATATATACGAGATAATAAAATAAAAAAGTTAAAATAAAAGGAACGCATAAGAGGGAGGGAGAGAGAGAGAAACACTCGGTTTTGGTTCATGCTCTTTTCGACGAAGAGGTCCTCCTCTGGATTCAGATCATCCACGACGAAACGCAACACAGCACAAACTCTTTCTTCCAAATCCATCGTAACCCACGTCAAATCCCTCACAAATCACACCCATTCCTTCCTCATTCAACCCCCAAAATCCTCAAGCACCCATCTTCAACCATCTTTCTCGATCGCTTCACCCATCTTCAGGTTCATTCAATTCCATTCCACGCACCCTTGTTCTGTTCCTCACGTTCTTCTCTCTGTTTTCCATTCTGTATTTCCTCAACAACTTCTCGGTGTTTTTCAGGTTAATGCAGGCCACGATTCCGACGAAATGGACGTAAATTTCAACGGTGCACGATAGGGAAAGCATGCAGAAAAGTGAAGAGTAAGAGTGGAAGAGAAGAAAGTGAGGATTTGAACTTAGCATCGTGAAAATGTCGAATCAGGTTGTTAGAGTGAAAAGAGAAACGATTGCTTCATGCATGACTTGCTCACTCTGCAACAAGTTGTTCAGGGAAGCCACCACTATATCTGAATGCCTTCACACGTGTGAGTCCTTCGATCTCCTTTGAATCCTGTTTCTTTTAGCTAAATCTTATCTCGAATTTCTTAAATTTTGAATCTTTTCTCGCATTTCGAGTACCCCGTCGTCCAGTTCTCGCGTTTTCGATATGGGGTTTGTGTTTGCCTCTTGTTTGACTATTCATTCAGAAGAGGGGTATCTGGTGTTTGCGTAACCAGAGAGAGATGTGGGTGTTTCATAATTTGATTATTCTAAAAGCATTTTCGTTTCCTCTCTCTCTCCTTTTTCTAATGCTGGTCAGAATCCTTGTGGTTTGGATTGGTCAAGTATTATTATTCAGAAGTTTTGTTGTGCACTTGTGCTGTTCCATTAATGTCCTATGTGGAAAGTTGTTTGAACATTTGACTACAGCTAAAACTGTTCATGTAGTATAATCGCATGCAACACATACTTTCGTGGCAGCAACATTTATACTATATATGCTGTTTCTTGCATTTTGACCAGTGAAAATTAGTTCTCTAATCTCGTGGTGTTTGTTATTTGTATGATTGTGTCTAATTGAGCTATTTTTACATGCTCTTTTTTGAGCTCATACTTCACTATTGTAAATTCTAAACTCATTTTTTCTTTGATTTGGGTTTTATTCAGTTTGCAGGAAGTGCATTTATGATAAGATTACAGATGAGGAAATAGAATGCTGTCCAATATGCAACATTGATTTGGGTTGTGTTCCACTCGAGAAACTCAGGTCAGCCCCTTGCCTTTGACCTTATCCCAAATCACGACCTATCATCTTTAATTTCTTTCTTTGAAAAATAAAATATAAAAGTAATTACTATGCTTCGATTTGTTGAATATGCATGGAAGCCTGGAAGGTGTTGCTTTTAATTGGTATACTATGCTCTGATAATAAGAGTATATATTTTGCAACGTTCCCTAATTATTGTTGTAAAGCTGCTAAAATGCAGATAGAACCATATACGATAGAACCTTCTTTTTGAAATGAATTTTATCAATGAGCATTGCTATATAGTTCTACATAATCCTCCAACTAATCCTCATAATACCTTATAAAGAATGTATTAAATGAAAAAGTAGGTGTAATTAATGTCTTGAAAACATAATGAACAATTAATTTTTTCTTCATTTAGTATGTAGGAGAATTTGTAGGAAGTTGTAGGGAGACAATACATGCTTTATAAAGCTGTTGAATACTATTGATGAGCATTGCTATATCCTCTTACTTATCTTCCTATATAGCCTCCTACTACTTTATAAAGTAAGGATTCAATGTGAAATTAAATGCGTTTTATACCTTGAAAACATAAACAATAATCAATTCATTCCTAATCAAGTAAGTAGGAGGATTTGTAGAAATAATTTGTAGGAGGATTTAGAATTAATCACTAGATTTGAAACCTCTCTTGGGGGAAGAAAACGAAACAAACAGCTGTGATAGATATTAATCTGAAAACAGATCTTATTTCTATGGTCGTATGCTGCTGCTACTGCCTTCAAGAATGAGGATGGTTTATGCTTTGATGGTGCTGTCAACATAATGTTTCATCAATTTTTTTGCTTTATGAAAATTGACATAATAAGGATCCACTCTCCGCATAAGAAATTTCTTATTTCTCATGCATGTGAACTATAGTGTACAGCAAAATAAAAGGCCTTCAGTTTGGCAGATTTTGAAAATTTAGTTTATGGTTTATAGTTTATACACGGTAATGCTGACATTTTGATATATCTAATAGTAATACACAGCATAATAAATGTGAAGATGTGAAATACTAGTAAAAAATTGAAGTAACAGTGAATTGTAACAATCATGTTTTACTGTCAGCTGATTGCATTTAATTAATTTTCATTTGAACTTCTAGGTGTAAACAGAATAGCAAGGAATAGGGTAGAATAGTCATAGACAATTTATTGATAAAGTGACTGAGATAGTTGACACTTATAAGCTGGAGGTTAGGATCTGTTTTAAATGAAAATGTTTAAATTTAAATTTATTAATTTAATGAATTTAATTTATCTTCAATAAGAATTCATTTGATTCTATTATTGTTTCCAGTCCTTGCTCAGAGTTGATATGTTATCCTGTCAGCAAAGAACCCTGGTTATAAAAATAACAAACACAGCATAAAGTGTAGGCCTATGTAAGAATAGATAGTGCTGAACTTGGATAATTGAATTGGGATTATGATAATTAAATTCATGAGTTTTTTAGATGCTGATAATAAGACAGTATTTGAACTATCTGATTAGAAGATATAAGAACTTTTCTTCGAATGAATTACGTGCACCACCAGTCCATATACCTGTCTTTTTTGTAATGAAGCACGCATAAAAGTACCCCCACCCAAAAAAAAAAAATCAGTAAACAGACAACCACAGAGCTGATGATATTGATACTCTCTTGAATTGGTGCATGCTAAGTTACAGACTTTGATTTCTGATTACCAGGCCAGACCATAGTTTGCAGTATGTAACGGCCAAAGTTGTCCCCTTAAAGGGGAGAAAGGTGAGGGCACCTGAAATTGTCATCTCAGTACCATTAGCGGTTAGAAGAAAAGAGAGATCTCTTTCATCTTTGTTGGTCAGCACTCCGAGGATATCTACACTGGCAACCATGACCAGAAGAACCAAACCAACAAGAAAAGCTAGTGGTCAGCGGTCCTCTACCTTTTCCATTGAAAAACCCATTAAAAACGTGGAAGAATTACTGGAAGATCATTTTGAGTGTTGAAGCTCACTTAACACTTTATATAAGTTTGCTCCGAATATAGGAGAGGTAGTAGAAGAGAGACAATCAGAAAAGGTAGTGCGGAGAGGTGCCGAGAAATTTATCGTTCCCAAGGGTGGTTCAGATTCTTCTTCTGATACTGAGATCAGGTTTGCCCGGGTTAAGAGATGCAGGACAACTCAAGTCATTGATGAATCTGAGGTGGAAAAGATCGATCCATTCATTCCTCTCACCGAGGAGAACATTCATGAGGAGGCAAAAATGGTTGGAGGAGAATGTATGATCCGTCAGTCATCTACCATTCTTTAGAGCATTGGCGCTTTGCTTAGGCTGACACATTCGTTGTGGGGTGTAGGTATTCCAACTTGTGAGATAATCGAGAAGAGCCTGACCAATGAGTCTGACTTGGTTAATCTTACTGACCACCATGGAGTACTTGGCCGAGTTAAACTCTCTGCGAATTCCCTTTTTGGTGCATCAACTATGTCATCGTTTGAAAATGTATTGTGGAACAGAAGTCACATTGCGCAAACGCAAGGAAGAGCTGATGGCGGAGAGGGATGTGCTCGCCGATGGTGTGATGACCTTGGAGGTGGAGAAAGGGATCTTGCAGAATCAAGTGTCAAAAGTGGAGAAGTTTGAACTTGAACAGAAAAATCTTCAGAAGAGGGTGTGTGAGCTAGAAAGGAAAGTTGTCGAGTCTAAAGAGGAAGCACACCAGAAGGTACAATATTTGGAGGAGCAATGTAAGCGATCAGAGGAGAGATACAGGCAAGCAGAGGAAAGATGCGTGAAATGGGAGAGAACATATCAGGAGCTTCAAGGGGTTCATCAAGAACTTCAAATTCAATCCTTAACCAACGAGGAAGAGATATTTCGGGGTATTGTGCGCTAGGCTATTCTTATGGATCCCAGGATGAATACCCAGGGTATGTCTCTTTTCCATGTAGTATAAAATGGGCGGCCATTCCGTTATACCGAGAGCGAGAAGGAGTTCTTGGATTTGAATGACCCTAGCCTGGAGGAGTTTAATCCCAGCCCTCTCGTCCCTGAGAATGAAGGGGAAGAAGGAAAAGAGGTAGAGGAAGCCAGGAATTAAGATAACCAGATGATTATATCTTGGATAACCCCGAAGGCCAAATTGCTCCTGGCAAGGATGTTGGCCAAGCTGCCTCTTGATTTTCCATTGTTTTTGTACTTTGAATATTTTCTATTTTGAGAATGTTTTGTAATTTCTTTTGCTCTGACTTAGACCATTTATATTTCTTTTGTAACCCTTTCTTTCGGCGAAGACTCCATACTTAATCATAGTTTCTACTTTCTACTAGGGTAATTTAACTTTTATTGACGTATTGCATTCATAATTCAATCTTTGAAAGCGTCGCATGCTTTTGCTACATTCATAACTTCGTCACGAAAATGTCACGCATAACTTGGTCTTCGAAACTTCGCAAGCCTTCATATATAGGATGAGGCATGTAACCTAGATCATTTGGACTCATGACCCTGGTTGTTTGAGTTCATGACCTTGCATGTTAGGGCTTATATCCTTGATGGTTGAGTTTGTAACCCTAATTGTTGGGCTCATAACCCTAGTGATGGGGATTATGACCCTAGAAATGGGGGTATGTAACCTTGATTATTGGGGTGTATTACCCTAATATTTGGGGTATATGGCCCTTAAGGATGGGGTTGGTAACCTTAGTAGATGGGGTACATGACCCTTAAGGTTGGGGTTACTAACCTAGGTGGTTGGGGTTTATAACCCTGATTAAAAAACTTGAGATTTGAAGATGAATCTTAGATTGACTCCATTTGATGTTAGGTCTCGTTAAAACCTTTTACGCTGGAACCCTCCATGGGGAAAAATTTGCCTTAGGAAAAAGAGTACCCCAAATGTATATGGAATCTTTTTTACAGAAGTTCTAACTTCTGACTATAGTACCCTCCTTAGTCCTTACACAACCACTAGTGAATGCTACAGCTATAGTAGCGATTACATAGTTGTTGTCTCTCACCTCTGCGATCTTCTCTTCATCAGCTAGGGCTCTGTTTGGCCTCCTGATTTATCCTCTATCACATTACATACCTTGGGCCTAATTCACTTTCAAAAGCTAACGATTGTCACACTGCTTATATACTCTATAGTGGCCTTATCTCTAGTCAATGTGAGACTTTCAACACACTCCCTCACTCCTCGGACTAGACATCTGGAACATGGACAAATACGGGTGGCCCAATATATGGGACTTTCAACAAATCCCTCATGGGTGGCCCACTAACGGATCTAGGATAGGCACTTATACTATCTTAGATTTTGAGCCTAATTCACTCCCTAAAGCTAGATCATAGGAGAAGGATTGCTGCACTGCTTATCTACTTTATAGTGGCATTATCTCTAGTCAATGTGAGACTTTCAACAAAATTAATTAATTTCCTTTATCTTCAAAAATAATTTATTTATTTCTATTCCAAGTTATGTTGTTATTATTTGCAGTTGTTGATATATTATCCTGTTAGCAAAGAACACAGATTATAAGAACACAGAAAAATTAGGAAATCACAATTCCACTAAATGGAAGGTATTTCCAAAATTATTTGGAATTTTAGATTCTTTAGGATTTTTCAATTCCTTCATCCAAACAAATAAATTACCTGCACCACTATTCCATACATCATCAGCCTTTTCTAACGAAGCACACATAAAAGAACCCAATAACAAAAACAAATAACATACAAAACCACAATGCTGATGATTTTTTATTTTGATAAGCGAAACTGCACCCACATGGCACTGCTGATGATATTGATGTTTTCTTTTGTATCACCACACGCTAAGCTACAGACTTTGATTTCTTTTTACCAGGCCTGACCATAGTTTGCAAGATGTAAGGGCCAAAGTTTTCCCCTTAAAGGGAAGAAAGGTGAAGGCACCTGAAGTTGTCACCTCATTACCATTACCAGCTAAACGGAAAGAGAGATCGCTTTCATCTTTGGTGGTCAGCACTCCCAGGGTATCTACACAGGGAACCATGACTGGAAGAAGAACCAAACCAACAAGAAAAGCCAGTGGCCTGCGGTCCTCCACCTTTTCCATTGAAAAAACCGTTAAAAAAGAGGAAGAATCATTGGAAGATCGTCCTGAGAGTTCAAGCTCACCTGACACTTCAGATAAGTTTGCACGGAATACTGGAAAGGTAGTAGAAAGAGTCAATCTGGCACTTCTCTTTAAGCTTGTTATACAATTCTCTGTTTCCTTGTTATATTTATTTGTTATCTTAGTTCGTTTGATCCCTGGATTGTATTCACATTGGTTTACTTATATTCGTACGCTTTTGCTTGGTACAGAGTTTGTCCCCTTGTGAGGGTAGTCAATCCGTGCCTAATAAAGGAACAGAGAATGGTGGCGAACCATGGGATGCGAAATTGGATCTTTGGAAACCTTTAAATTGTTTAGTAGAGGTTGCAAGTAGGAGTAAGTCTTTCAAGTCTAATGCGCAAGGGTCTGATGCTAAACCAGAAACAAATCATGTAAACGAGAGTGACTCGGTGCAAAAATCCAAAAATAAGGAAAATAAGCGCAAGTTGAAAGTCGAAGACGAAAAGAATAGCACTTATCCTGTCTCTTCAGATACAGCAAAACCCAATAAATTGCGCAGAGTGCGCAAGAAAAAGGAGCCTGTTTTTGGAGAATCAGGCATATCACCACAGGCTGTGCTGGATTCTACTAGCAATAAATTCTTAAGGACCGGCCCAATTTGGTTCTCCTTAGTAGCTTCTGAAAACCAGTGAGAAAATCAAATCTTTGAAACTTAAAAAAATAAATTATATCTTGAAATCCTTGTAATATATGTTCTTAAAATCTTTTTTAGGATACTTCTTTATGTACTAATATCTGCTTAATGTTTCAGGGAAGGCGAAGCACCCTTGCCCCAAATTCCTGCAAGTTATGTGAGAATAAAGTAAGTTTCTTCAGACTCCTAGCACCTGTATTGACACTGTTTATTTTATTTTTTCTTGCATGCTCTCAAAATGGATATATTGTGTTTCGAGCAACATATAACATCACATGATACTGACTCGTATATATGTCAATCTCTAAACAAATATTCATGTATATTTATCTCCAAGTTAAGCCTATACCTGTATAGTGGATTTCAAGCAACATATTGCATGACCAAAAAAGAAGTCAATCGCTTTGACCTTTCATTGATTGTGTTGCAGCATAATGACAATGACTTAGAATTCTGTCAGTTTTATCTAGGAGAATAACAAGTCTTCCACAACTGAAGAGTTTCACCTTTGTTGTTGGCAATTTTGATCACGCCGTTTACTTAAGATCACTCAGATGCATGTATTTCCTCCATGTTATCCTGAATATCCTCGGTTATTTGCAAGGCTCCAGATTGAGACCATAATTGAATAGGTCTTGGTAGTTGGAAGTTGGAACAAGGAAATTCCCATTTGTTTATAGTTATTCAATGTAGAATCTTAGGAACCTCTTCATTAGCCTTTTGTTTGAAAAAGTGAAGTTCAACACAAACCTATCTCTCAACAAAGGAAGAGGGCCATGAATGTGGATAAATTATAGGCTGGCTGGATTTTTAACAATGTGTATGCTTTCAAAAAATTCACAATCATGTGTGAATAATGGGTGGATTTTAGCATTATATATCAACTGTATTTAGTGATTGTCAATATAGGAGCCTTTCAAGTGAACTCATCAAAGTTCAGGCTTTTGATAAGGATATGTGAGCGAGATATTGATTGTATATTGCATCGCTAGTTGCTACCATGCTATTGGGCTATCTATAGCAAGTTTAAATGGTTTCAGCTCGCTTTATCTCTGCCATTCTAAAGACTCTTAAAATGTAGAGATCTAACTGAACAACAATATGATATCCTGTCTAATGTCTCTTGTTTTTTCTGCAGGGATGGAAGCTTACCTGTTTCTTTTATCCAAAAATACCTAATGAAGAAACTAGATTTGACCAGTGAAACAGAGGTAACTCTCTGTCTGTAATATTCCTAAAAGACATTTGATTCATTAGGGAATGACTGGAACAGCAAGATTTTATTTGCTTGTTTAATGTTCTTTCTTTCCCCTTATGAATGAATACTAACCATTGCTTTTGGGAAACTTGTTAAATAAAAAAGTTTTTATGTTTTCTGTATTAAATGCAGTTTTTTTTAATGAAACAAGATTTGTTTTTTGGTGTCTTAACCAGTGACTTGTTAGCAGGACCCTCTTTTTTTCTTCACAAGCATGATTTTTGTTTGTCTTTTGTGTCTGCCAAGTAAATGTTGTCTGAATTTGATTATCCTGAAAGGATTCTGTTTGTCAAGCTCTTGTGATGCTTGCACTATTAGAAATAATAAGCGATTCGCATTTGCCACAACTTTAACTGCACTGCACTTCTACTATAAAGTACACAATTTGTAGTATTAACCTAGAATTACATTACCCCTTTCATGATTCTTTTTGTGCAGCTTTGGGATAAAACCACTTTACTTTGGTTCTTATAGTTGCAAAACAGAGGACCAATGCTAGTTTTCAAGTTCCTCACTCTTCATTTTGCAGGTTGAGATCAAATGTATGGGACAACCAGTGCTACCTACACTGCGGCTACAGAATCTGGTTGAGTTGTGGCTCGACACGGCGTCTACATCACAGCGTATTCCCGCGACTATTGGGTCCTCAGCGAAGGATTTTGTCATGGTTCTGGCTTATGCTCGGAAGGTTGCACGCACTTGATCATGGTTTTCCCCTATTCTCATTTTCAATGCGGCTTGGAAATCTTCATCACAGCAAAGTCAAAATGTTGTAAAATGTAGCATTTTCTTAGAGGAAGTAAATTATAGAGACCAAGTAAATTAGAGAAATTCCCTTCCCATAAAAACATACCCTTCTTGTATCATTAGTATAGAGCATCCTGATCTGGTTGGTCATTGTAATGATCATTGGATCATGTTTTTTCATGACCATGTATTTTTTTTCTTTTATATTTTTAGATTTGCTTATTCCAATAATTTGGAGTGCACATGTGACTTAAGATATAAGTAGCTACATACAGGTCACCATACCTGGCTAGAAGGTTATTTGTTGAGGATTTGACATTTGAATCAAGAGGAACTTTTTTTTATTTCTCTTTTTCGGTATTTTTTGTTTTGTTACTAATATGAATATGAATCACTTAAGCAGGCCAACAAATCTAACCACTGAGTCAAAACTTCCTCCATTCTAAAAGATCCTGTGCTCAGTGATAATGATTTGCGGGTTGTCCACTTGTGATTAGATAACTGTAACTTTGCATATAGATTAAAACTTCAAAAATATATATTACCAAAGAAAAAGGTCCAAAAATATTTTTATAAAAAAAGTTAACATTTAATTATTTGTGGCAGTATAATTTAATATTTGTTTTTAATAAAAAAATTCAGGTTAAACTCTTCACTTCTTTTAAAAGTGCACAGACATATAAACTGTTAAAATATATTTGTGAATGCAAAATTCTGCTGCAGGTTTCGGTTAGAATTCTTTAATATACTAAAAGAAAAGAAACATTGCAATTGTGAAATTTACATACTCAAGTCGAGTGAATGGTTTCTATCTCTAATACTGGGAAGTCAGAAGAGAATTTAAATCCAATAGTGCCAAGTGCCAACCCATAAAGCACTCCCTTTACAAACATTGCCGGGACATGCGGTTTGGGGACCCCAAAAGGCCAAAAGTATAGAAATGAACGTGAGAAACATTGAAAAAAAGAGAGGCATCTAAGTAGTATATTTCTTCGGTAGTGATATAGCAAAATGGTCATTAAATTACAATTCATAGGATATTTTAGTCATTAACATAGAGTAAGAATAGATAGTTTAGTTTTTCTTTTTGTAGGGTTTTTTAGTCATCAACTTTATTGGGCCCATACGGATTGACAACGCGACATATTAAATACTATCTCTAGACTTAAATATAAGCAAAAAGTTTTTTTGCTTTAAAATATAAGTAAATTTCAACCACTTCTCTCATATTTAATACAATTATTCCTTATCTATCTTTCATTTAATGCTATTACTTTTACCTTGCAATAAATATGATGGAGGTTAATTTAGTAATTGAAGTTTATCTTTTACATAAAATTAAGAAAATTAAATGTAATTAACTAATTTTCTTAATATGTGTAAGTTGATTAATTTTTGCTTATATATGAGTCTGGAGGTAATACTACGTGAGATATGCTAATCTATTAATTATCACCAATTTATCAATTATGATTTATAGATCCACGAGTTTCAGTTCTATTCTAGAATGACAAATTTGATTAATGTAATTCTGGAGACAACATATATATTAATTATTATGGTTTTTTTAACATGTGAAATAAAATTGTGTTTGGTACAATAAAATTAGGTGGGGAGAGGAGGGAAGAAATTTTGGGTCAATTTTAGTTCCCTTCAATGTTGGAGCGATTTGAAGGGAAGGGAAGTGGAGGAATTTTTAACCCATAAAATCCATTCCTTTCCTTCCAACCAAACTCAAAAAACACTTTTTTTTTCCTCCTCTCTATTTTGTACCAAATATACTATAAATTTTTGGGTAAATTGCAATAACCCTTCTTGAGGTTTGGAGAAATTACACTCCACTCCAAATTTCACCAAAATTAGCACTCCACCCAATTTTTTTAACTGTTGATTGTTGATTGCTGACCTAGTTAATGTTTCTGTCGTTCTCATCCGTCACGTCTACAAAGATGTCTATTTGTTAACTTTAAAAAAATGACGCTGCTGATGTTTCTATCATACCAGTTTGTCACATATGCAAGTTCTAGACCCTCCATTAACATTAAAAATTATTTTTTAATACTTATGTAATAGAATGACGGGCCAAAAATGCTAGTTAACTGGCTAAAATGGACTGGAGTGCTAACTTTGATAAAGTTTGGGGTGAAGTGCAATTTCTCCAAACCTCAAAAGGAATTATTGCAATTTACCCTAAATTTTTTTATTTTTCTTCTCTTTCTATTCCCTTCTCATTGTTAACCAAACAGTCCCTTATAGGTTTTGGTGACATTTAATATGCCACCTTCAATTTTCGTTAGTAGTGTTAAGGCTAAACCACCGTCAGAAATGAACATGATGCAATTTTCGTTAGTAGTGTTAAGGCTAAACCATCGTCAGAAATGAACACGTATCATGTTTGACAAAATCAAAAACCTTTTTTTTTTCTCTCTCTAGGGCATATATTAAAGACTAAAGTGCATAAACTCTACAAATTTGAGTGGTAAATGATAGACCCTTATACAATATCAAAATTAAGCCAGCGATACTTAGAAATTGGAACTCAAAATACTCAAATCAATCCCTTCAATATATCCAAGAAAGAACAAGAATTCTTTACAAATCAAATTCAAAACTTCCTCCTAGCAAACAAACATGTTGAGAAATCGGAAAAGAAAAAGTTAAACTATACAATAGAATTTAGAAATTTGCCTGTAACCAATTGCTCAAATGAATGTATCAAGTATCTAAAATGGGGAAAATAACAGAAATGGGTGACCTTTCAAAAGGTATACCCTGTCCTCTTTGTAGGGGTACCCGCCACAACGGAAAGCAGCCCTCCGTCGTAACCCTCATGTTCCTCCACATACAAATCCTCCGTACTCCTAAACACCGCATGCAACCCAACAACCGCAACCCCAACCACCACCGAAACAACCACGTTCACCCACACCCCCGTCACCACCAACGCCACCACCGTCACCGCCCCCAGCACCCCCGCCACCACTCTGTCGTCGATTGCACGGCCGAAAATCACCACCGGCTCGTCACGGAAGAAGTAGAGAAAGAACCACGCCACGAGCGTGAACAGGAAGACGATGATGGAGATCGGGTGCCATAGGAGGCTCAGGAACAAAACGAAGAGAACGATCATGACGTAGTTCACGCGGAAATGGTTGAAGTTGCGCTTCACGCGCGACGTGGCTTCGCCGAGCGTGTAGGGGCGAGTGAAGGAGTAGAGCGCGAAGACCTCCTCCCATGGACGGCGCGTGGCGAACGCAGTTTGAGTGGCGCGTGGGGGTAAGTATGGGCCGCTGGCGTTGGAGGATGAAGGGAGGGAGCTGTAATGGGGTGCCGAAGAAGATGAAGGAGAAGACATCGATTAAAGATCGAAGCTTTTAGCTGAAATTGATCGAAATTGATGACGTAGAGGATTCAATTTTGGAATCTGATTCCCAATTTTGAGTTTGCAGTTACTAAAGAAATAGAAGAAGAGGAAGGGGAAAGGTGTGTGTGAATGCGTTGTGTTGTGTTTTGGGATGGAGGATGTCGTTTATGTGTTTGTGTGAGGAAAAAGAAGAGAAGAAAAGAGACTTTGCTGTCGTTTATCGTTTACTTCATAATAATCAATTAATCAGCGATGCCAGCGAGTCAAGTGCTGCGGGGTCCAACTGTGCAAGCAATATGACAATTAAACGGCGGATCAGTGCATAATTGCGTGTATAATTTTATGATTATTTTTTCTTCTTGGGCCGAATGTAATGTTGTTATTAATTACTCCCTCGGTTTATATTCAGGGTTGTTTAGTTTCTTTCAAAATAAGTTTTGATTAAAATTAAAAATATTTAATTTTATTGAATTGTCTTAATTTTTTATATCAATAATTTTAACCATTGATTTTTGTTTTAATTTTGAGTTTTTCACTTTAAATTCTATCAACATTTAAAATAAACGGATTCTTAATAGTTAAAAATCACACATATTAAAAAGTGTAACATTTAACTATTCGGAAAGAAAAAATTATAGAGTGTAATAATTATTTTAGTTTTTTTCAAAATAAATTTTGAACTCATCGTAATACTCTTATTATTTTTCTCTTTTTGTTTGATTGGCTCGATAATGAAAAATTGATTAACATCTAATTAAATATAAATAAAATTAATAAAAATATAATTAATATTTATAAGTAGATAAATAAATAATATCTTTTTTTCTATTTAAACAGATAAAAAAGAGTGAAAAGAATAATTAATTAATTCAACATTATAAACTGGTCACTTTTTTTTGGTCAACATGAACAAGTCACTTAAGAGCTAAGACAGACCAAAAACAAAGAAAACTTAAGAGCTAAGAAAATGAACAATATGTGGCATTTTGGGCTTTTGACTGAATGTTAGATCACGTCGTGGGTCGTGATAACAAGTTCTCAACAAAAATAGTTTAAAATGAATACGTTAACGTATTTTTTTTTTTTTTTAACGTTAATAAGTTATAACTTGATTCTTTTAAATACTTTTATTGAATATAATTTGTTAAAATATTCTTTTTATTAAATAAGTAAGAATACGTTAATACCCATGAGCTATTCTAACAATACGGGCTACTCGGCCGGACTCTAGTCGGCCCATTCGAGCTGTAGGCTTTTTCGAGTTGGGCTTAAAAGCCCGGTTATAAATTTTTTGTGAAAATTAATAAGTCAGGGTCCGGTTTTATGCGGGCTCCGGGCTTTATCGAGCCGGCCCCGGTTATATATTTTTCTGAAAAAATAATTTTTTTAATAGAAAAATATTTGTGTTTTATTAATTTTTTTATTAAATTGTGTTATTATTTTTTTTTTTTTGTGTGTGCAAGGTAAGACAAGTATTGCATTTAGTATATTTTTTAAAGAACCTATTAAAAATTTTTTTTTTAATATAGTATGTAAAACTATATATTTATAAATTGATTTTTAACTAGGCCAGGCTATGCCCATTTCTTTTATGGGCCGGGCCAAAAAAAAGAGAGTTAGGCCTATGTCATTTTTAAAATGGTATTCGAGTCTATCCAAAAAAATAGGACAAAATAAAAATTCAAAAAAAAAAGAGCACAAAGTCTAGAAAAAAAATGAAACTTGAGACAGATGCCCATAACTTAAAAAATAAAAAAAGTCCATTAAAAAAAGACAAGTCACAACTCGGCTAAAACAAAGAAAAAAAGTCAGTTGGACTTGAGAGCGAGTGTTGGGAGAAGAAGTCTCACATTGCTTAGGATAATAGCTATGATAGCCTTTATAAGGCCTTAGGCAACCCTCTTCTTGTGAGTTAGCTTTTGAGGAGAGTTACGCTTATGTCATTTCTAAGATGACAATCCTCTCCTTGAGAGCTAGCTTATGTCATTTCTATGATGGTATGAGAGCTTATCCAAAAAAATAAGTATAGGTCAAAATAAAAAAAAAAAGTTGAAGAAAAAAAGCAGCATAATGTCTAGGAAAAAAAAAAGATCTGAGATAGATGCCTATAACTTGAAAAACAAAAAGGCCAATTTTTTTAAAAAAAGCAAGTCATAATTATGCTAAAAAAAAAGCCAGTTGGACTTGAGGGGAAGTGTTGGGAGAAAAAGTCTCACATTGCCTAAGATAAGAGCTTATAATATTGATAGCCTTTATAAGGCCCTACGCAACCCTCTCCTTGAGAGTTAGCTTTTGAGGAGAGTTAGGCCTATGTCATTTTTAAGATGATATAAAAGTTTATTCGAAAAAAATAGGGCAAAACAAAAAATTCAAGAAAAAAAGGAGCATAAAGTTTAGGCAGAAAATGAGAAGTCTAAGATAGATGCCAATAACATGAAAAATAAAAAGACCCACTAAAAAAAAAGTAAGTCACAACTAAGTTAAAACAAAATGAAAAAAATCAGTTGGACTTCAGGACTAGGGGAGTGCTGAGAGAAAAAATCTCACATTATCTAAAATAAAAGCTATGATAATTTTTATAAGGCTTTAGGCAACCCTATCCTTCTAAGTTAACTTTTGAGAAGAGTTAGATCTACGTGATTTATAAGGGTATCAGAAAATCTTCACTATGGAGGGGAACTAATTCAGTGGCATCTATCATATATCTAGTTATCTACGTTGCTTTCGGTTATGGGAATAGATTGATGGATGACAAAATCACAAAATCTCCATTATTTGTTTTGATCAAATGTTCCTTTCGGTTGAGATGCCAGAGGAGGAAATTATCTTTACCAAAACTTTTTCTTTTTTCTTTTTGCGGTGGGATGAACTAATAACAAAAACGTGACTTATTGCACCAATGAATTTAATTTCCTCAAGACACTCCACATTTTGTTTTTGTCTTCTTTTTTGTGGGGAAGGTCTCCACATTTTGTTTAGAGCCATTAACAGAATATGTTTGAAATTCATGGATGCAGTTATGCACCTAAGCGTATTCCTTTAACATAAACTGAAGTTTACCTTCTACGCTAGCCTCTTGCAGTTTCGATCACATACAAATTAAGGTTATGTATAATAATACTAGCTTCTAATTGATAATTTATAGTTTATGATTTAGTTTATAGTCAGGAGAGGAGTAAAGATTTTGGAAGTCTATTTATTATTTCAATTTTTTTTTAAAAACGGGGCCTTCTATTCACAATTTTAAAAACAACAAAGAATCTTTAAACGAAAATGCAAATTAATACAGTGTTTTTTTGAAAACAAATAAAAATAAGATATTTAAATTACTTAAATTATTTGATGGTTTTTAAAAATAATTTTTTATTCACTTTGAAGTTTCTAATTTAATTTACATAATTTTTTATATTTTTAAAATTAAAACAAGTTTTTTAGAGATTGTGTTGATGAATTTGGTGTTTTTTAAAATAAACATGAAAACACGATTTTTATATTACATAAATTATTTGAATCTTTTTAAAAACAATGTCTTATTCTTTTTAAAGTTTTAAACTTAATTTACACAATTTTTTATAATTTTAAAATTGCATAAAAAAATTCTAGAGATTATGTACACACTTGAAGAATACGGTGTTCTTTCAAAATAAAAATGAAAAAGGAATTTTTAAATTACTTAAATTATTCTTTGTTTTGTGTAAATAATTTATTATTCACTTTGAAGTTTCTAGCTCAATTTAAATAATTTTTATATTTTTAAAATTGCAACAATATTTTAAGAGATCGTGTATTATACATTTGAAAAATATGGTGCTTTTTGAAATAAAAATGAAAATACATATTTAAATTACCGAAAGTATTTAAGTTTTCTGTTAACAATTGATTATTCACATTAAATTTTCTAGCTCAATTTATATAATTTTTATATTTTTAAACTTACAACAATTTATTAAATATCATACACTTGATGAATATAATATTTTTTAAAATAAAAATAAAAACATGATTTTTAAATTACTTAAATTATATGAAATTTTTTAATAACAATGTCTTATTCAGCACTATAAATGTGTCTCATTCTCAGAGCATCTGCTTGTTTCTATTAGAGTGAAAGGAGAGAGAAAAAAAGGGAGAGGTGTGCCTATTGATGCGCCTGAAAAAGGAGAAAAAAGAGAAAAATAAAACTCCAAAATGCTAATCCCATGACTCAAACCTGGTGATGCTAAAGGACAAAATACCTTACCATCTACTCTACCTTATAATACTAAATATAAGATGCATCATGTAGTATTTGAGGCCTCGTATTTTTGGGGGCCCTGTGTGGTCAAGCACCGTGAACATGCTCAGAAGTCAGAACCACTTATGTTTATAGTTGTATAAAGGTATTTAGTAGAACATGTAATAATTATATATAATAAATAATTTAAAGGTAGAATAAGAAAGAATTATTGAAAGATAGTTTTTAATGAGCTTATGAAAGCTATAAGCTGGTACTCTCTTCGTTTCTTTATATCAGTCTAGATAGAGAGAAAAAATTTATTCCTATTAATTGTCCACTTATGTTTTCAAGATAATATTAATTGCATTTTTATCTATTCTACCCTTATGTTTCACTGAGTACTAATTAATGTTCTACTATTGAACAAAAAAAGAGATAAAAAGTAATATAGAGACTTTAAAAATTATTTAAATGAAAACAAGAGTAATAATTGTATTACTTAATAAGCGTGTTTTACCCTCAAGTGGACAAATAAATAGGAGCAGAGCGAGTAGTTACTAAACATCTCTACTAAGTACTTTCTCCATTTTGAAATATTAGTCATCTTAGACTAATGCACAAGTATTAAGAAAAATGTTAATTATTTTAAATCTAGAAAAGTTAATATTAATAAGACAATATTACCACTCTCTTGAAAGTTGAAACTAGGGGTGGGAATGAGTCAGGCTGCCCGTCTGGGGTCTATGACCTAGCCTATTTAAAGCGTAACTCGATTCACTTATTAAAAATGTTAGGCTTAGACTTTTTAAAATGTCTATTTAAATAAAGATGTCAGACTTAAGCTTTTAAGAAAGCCTTTTAAGTTTGTTGGGTTGGCCCAACTAAATAATTAAATATTTTATAATTTATATTTATTTATTTATTTATTTATAAAATTATAATAAAAATATAATATTCCATAAAAATATAATGTATAATGTATATTATAATTTAATTTTTTCTTAGTAGGTCTTTTGGTCCGTTAGTCTATTCCCTACTAGCTCATTTGCCTATTGGCTTATTAAATTTGAATTATTAGTATTGTTTGAAAGCCTTAATGTTAAATAGGCTATTAGGCTAAGCTAGACTTCGAAAAAGACTGGGCCAAGCCTAAAAAATTGCCCTATGTCAGTTTACAGGCTTAGGCTTAGGGTGGGAGTGATTTAGACCACCCAATTTTAGAAATCACATCATCCCCTTATATATAAGAATCATAAATCTATATATTAAAAAGGATGGTGTCACTCCCAATAGGGATGATGTTAATCTCTTCCACCTAGGCTTATAGCTTATTTAGGAGCTTATAGCTTATAGCATATGAGTAAGTAGAGGTGTTTGGTAACAACTAGCTTATAGCTTATAGTTTATGAATATCTTTTCATAATTCTTTCCTATTTTACCCTCTAGTCATTTATTACATGTTTACTCTATCAAATAATTTTTTACATGTAATTATTACTTGTCCTTTTAAGTCATTTAACAAATATAAGCTACATTTATAAGCTACAAGCTATAAGTCATAAACTATAAACTAGTTTTACCAAACAGAGCCATAAGCTAGTGTTACCAAACACACTCTTAGGCATAGCCTAAAAAATTGCCCTACGTCAGTTTACCTGGCCTGGCCTATTTCCACCCCTAGTTGAAACTACTAATAATATTACTCTTTATTAATGACTACTAATGAGTAAAAGAAGGATATATTTGAAAAAATTAATAGCAATAAATGTTATGTTCGGTCCTGAATATAAGACCATTTAGAGGAAATTTGTTTGTCCTATATATAAGACCCCATATAAAGTTCAAGAAGAAATTATTAGTTTTTTCTTGGCCATCCTTGTAATAAATGAAGTGATAGTGGATACAATGAATGCATTTGTTGAAAATTTTGACTTTGAATAAGGGTAAATTTGATATATTGTACTATTTTTTTTTTTTAAAAACAAGATATTAAATAAGGTTGTTATTAGTTTTCTTAATCCGTGTAAATTGGTTAGAGGGTCCTATAAAAAGGATCTGAGATAGTATTGTTGACAAAAGTGACAAATATTTCAAAATGGAAGGAATAATGAGCTACTACCTCCGTTCCTATTTATCTGTCCACTTTAGACTAAATTACCAATATTAAGAAATGCAATTATTATTCTTGTTTTCACCAAAATAATGTTTAAAATCCTTATATTACCCGTCATCTCTCATTTGATTGGTTCAAAATTATAATATTAATTGATGCTTCAATCAAATGAAGGGTATAATTGATAAAAGTACATTTAATATCATCTTAATAGACAGATAAAAAGAAACAATTTTTTTTCTCAAAAATGAATAGATAAAAAAGGAACTATAAGCCAGTGTTGCTGGATACAGCCTAGATATTTTAAAGTTGGTTAGCTGTTATTGTTTGTATCTGTGTTTGGTTAAAAGATTTCCCATCTCATAAAATTAATTTCACTTTTAATGATTTTGATTCTCAACACAAATAAAATAAATGAACTTGTTACATGTGAATGGGGTGACACAATTGCATCCTTGTTTTGCGAGAAAGTAAAAAATTTATGAAACAAATGTATAACCTTTATTACTTTTTTTTTATGTGTTTAGATCCTCTCTAATTCTTCATTCTTGTTGGATCTATCACTGATCTCAATCTTTATTATATGCACACTCATTGTAGAGTAACTGAGATAAAAAAGTCAACAACACATACAGTTGAGATGTAGTTGGAGAAAGATGGATGAAATATTATTGTTGACCAAAGAGAATATGAAGCCCTTTTTATTGGGGTTATATTTTTTTATTGGGGATATAGATATTACTTATATGTTTGATTTCACTTATGGAATGAGCAAACTATAGTTTGACTTTAGTTAAACTTGACTTTAGTTAAACTTAATTTTGACTTAAAAAACATGTTTAACACTTTAAGTATATTTATTCTTGATTCTAAAACTAGGTTCTGTAAGGTTTTTTTTTTTATCGACAAAAAAGAAATTAAATATTAATATAAAATGCACCAGAAGTGCAAAGTACAAAGATAGGTCTAAAATTCAAAGAATAACAGATAGTAGCTCCCTACATCCCAACTCTCAATAGCTATTTAATTGGGAAAACTGCTCCTACTAGAAAAAAGAAAGAAAACCAGAACAGAAACAGGCCAAAAACAAAACCAGAAAGGTCAAAGAAAAGCACAAGGAATATAAACAGCAGAATAAGCTAAACAGGACAAGAAAAAAGAAGCAGCACAAAAACACAAACGCGAGCACCGGCACTGAAACCAGAGGCAACAAACAGATTTAAGTAGCATAATTCCCAACTGCAGCATCTTCATCTACAAGTAGGATACACCCAATTAAAAAAAGATCCTAGGAAATTGGTACCAGTGAGGCAGAGAAGTCTTCACTCAAGGCTTTTAGCCAATGCCAAGCTCTTATATGTATTAAATCAATGATATTATCCAACTGAGCAGAATTTCCTTTAAAGACCAATTGGTTTCTACACCACCAGATGTTCCAAATCACAACAAATCAAATCACATATCCTTTTCCCTGTTTTTTCTTCGATCCCATCAAGTGACCGTGTTGAATAAAGTGTTCTTTACAGGCAACACAGAATGCACTCCCAGCCAGCAATAAATATTCTTCCATATTGAATGCTGATTCTACAGGAAAGAAAAAGGTGATCTCCTGTCTCATACTTTTCTTGGCACAGAGAGCATAGCAACTCAAAAGGAGGTAACACTATCTCTAATAGTCAAATTGGACTTAGTTGTGCAGCTATTGAGAATAAGTTTCCAAACAAAAGATGTAACTTTGTGAGGGACAATTTTGGACCAGACTTGAGAAAAAAGAAGTTTCTCCTGAATGTGGTGAACCCACCAAGAAATTGTAAGTCTTCTTAACTTTAAAAACACCTGATTTTCTCCAACTGCATACCCATTTATCCTCCATTGAAGAAACAATTGGAATCTGCTGAATCAATGAAAGTAACTCTTTCTCAAGGAGTTTTTCCCATTCAAATAAGTTTCTTCTCCACTCTAGTTTCCAAACCCAAGTTCCATTTTCAAAGAAGCCCAAATCACTTATCTTCCCCTCTCTTGCATCAAAACAGAAAATAATCTTTCATATTCTAAATACAAAAGTCTATTCCATATCCAAGGTGCTTTCCAGAATAAAGTACACTCACCACTTCCCACTATCTTCCTTATCCCATTGTCAAACCACTTTATATTCTCCCCTTTTATTGAATTAGTGACCTTCCAGATGTCCATTGTCAAACCAAGTTAATTGTATACTACTATCATATAGTATCTTATTTAGTGTTTTATATTTGCTCTTTGATTATGCAGACTCTCTTTATTAATGAATATTAGTAAACATTTATTGATCAAATTATTTTAATACAAGAAAAATAACTAAAATTATTATAATGCACAAATGTTGTAATAGTCTTTTTTTTGTACTTTTTTTAATTTAAATGCTATTACTATTATTTGATGATTATGCAAATAAAACAACTCTACAAATTTTCAAAATCCTTAGTCTATGGATTTTAAAAATCTGTGGTGTTATTCATCAAAAATCAATCTTTGTATTTTATAAAACTATACTAGGAATTTTAAAAATTTGTGGCACTGTTTATCAAGAATTCGTTTTTATATTTAATAAAATTGTACAGATTTTAAAAATTTATCATTGTATTTTTATAAAATTGTATTATAAATTTTGAAAATCTATGGTCTACAAATTTTCAAAATCTAAATGAGAGATAATTTTAGAAGAAAAAAAACATATGGTGAGAAAAAAAATGTCTGTGGCAGGGGAAAGTATGGAACCCTGAGAGCATGTTGCCCATGCATTTAACTAGAATGGACCATACGCATTCGTAAGACCGAAAAAATGAAATGGATCATGCATGTCGCCCGGGCGTTAACTAGAATGGACCATAGGCTGGTTGGATAGTAAAAAATAACTACTTTGAGTAGGTTTTCGATTTGAATTTTTGTAGACGTATTTTGATCTATAAAAAAATACAAGAATGGACCATACGTAAGACTAGCGGTTTTGAAATCCAACCCAAACTAAATGATTTGGATTGGGTTGGTTCGATTTTTGTAATTTTTACTCTTCGACCCGAACCAACCCAAACCGAACTTGATTGGGTTAGATTGGGTGATTGTGTCTATCTAATTAAATAAAAAATAGAAAATTTACTTTTTAAAAAAAATCTGTTAAATTTACAGTGATATACCATTAATTTTACATAAGTTTAGTGATTTTATTTGCTAAAATAAAACATAATATTAATAATATAATCATATAATAATCATATAATATAACACAGTCATAACATAAATAAAGTAGTCAATTAGTCATAATAGAAGGAAGTAATGTTGGTGGTGAGGAGGTCAAGGTGACAGCTATGACTATGGTTTTGAATTTGATTATGATTGTGCTGAAAAGAAAGTAATTAGTAAGGAGAAGTCTGGACTGAAGTTTAAAGGAGTAAAACAACATAAAAAATTAGTCATTTAGAAATTTAGTTTGGATAGTTTGGTTTGGGTTGGGTTCATGGGATTTTTAAAATGCAAACCCAATACCCAATCCAATTTGGTTTGGGTTCACTAAAAAATACCCAAATCAACCCAATCACCCAACCCAACCCAAAAAATCGGTTTGGTTTAGTTTGGGCTATGTTCGGGTTTGTGGGTTATCCACCCATACGTAAGACCCAAATAAAAAGGGAAAATAGAACAAAGATACTAAAATAGAAATACTTGACAAAAATAATTATAAAAAAAATAATAATATGTATATAAAAGGATTTATTAAGAGAGACAAAAATTCATTTAAATGAGTTTTATGTTTAAAAAGGATTAAATTTCGTCTATTGGGGCATGTTTGATTTAGCTTATGCACGGTCAAAATTATGGTTTGCCTTGGATCAGAATTGATTTTGATAAAAAAAATCATGTTTGGCAACTTTGGGTTCAAATTGATTCTGTATACAAAATTTAGGTTCTGTGAGAAACAACTTTTTGTTGTTTCTAATTCTCTATAATCAATTATATATCATATTTTTACTACAAAACTTAAGGTTTTGACAAGAGTATTCAAACATTATTATCTCTTAGAATTAATTTTTTTATCTTTATTTTATAAACGTAAATCAATTTTACTCATAATCTATTATGCTTCAAATCAATTAATTCAAATAATTCAGCTCATAATCAATTCTACTACCACCAATCCAAACATGCACTGACTAAGGGATATATTTGATACACACCAAAAAAATTCAAGTCAGTCCTTTAATTTAACCTTTTATTTTTTTAATTTAATTTAATTTTGTATTTTATATATGTTTGCTTAAAATGTCAACTTCATCCTACATATTTTTTTTAAAGTGTAAATTTTGTCCTTTGCAATTGATGGAAAACTTTATAATTACTAATATCTCTAAATTTCAATTTGGAAGTCATTGAAAATTGTAATTTTGTCAAACTATTTTACATTTTTTTTCAGTAAATTAGTCCAACTTTTAATAATTTTTTTTGAAGAAATTAGAATGATTTTAATAAATTTATGACTATCAATTAATTTTGATAAGTTTTCATAACTACATTTTCCTTTGGAGCTTGTTCTTCTCAATCCTCGGGGTTTGGTTATTCTGATTTTACAGTGGGGCTTATGTTTTTGTTTCTTATTACTCTTGTTTAGTTTTCTCATAACTATTTGGTGCACTTTTGTTGCTCCTATTATCATTATATTCGGCCCCTTCTGCCGATAAAAAAAAAGACACTTTAGCTCACATAAATAAATATTACTCCTTTCAATTCTTTTTATAAGAAACAAAAAATGACTTTTTTCTTGGTCCTTGTTCACTTACAGTTTCTGGGCTCCGACAACGGTAGTGTTCCGATGTCTGAACCCTAATAGGAACTATGATGTTCACTGTGAGCATGGTTACAAATGAGAGTCTTTAGGTTATTTATACAAGCTGGGCCATCGAGACCCTAATGTCTACATTCATTTTAAACTAGGAAAGTATTTGGATTGGATAATGATTGATGCACTCCTGAATATCCATCGTCATAAATGCTGATTGATTACTGCAGATTCTTCACCTAGACACCAGGCTTCCTTGCTGCGTCAATGTGTCCCATGCAAGTTAAAAAATCGGCAGGAGACTTGGACCATTTGAGTAGTTAAGGTCGGGTTGAAAGGAGACCTGGGTCATTTGAGTTGAGGTTATGTTGAGAGGAGACCTGTGTCAGTTGAGTTGAGGTCGGGGTTGAGAAGAGGCCTAGGTCAGTTGAGCCGAGGTCTGGTTAAGAGGAGACCTGGGTCAGTTGAGCTGAGGTCGGGTTGAGAGGAGACCTGGGCCAGTTGAGCTGAGGTTGAGTTGAGAGGAGACCTGGGTCAGTTGAGCTGAGGTCGGGTTGAGAGGAGACTTGGGTTAGTTGAGTTGAGGTCGGGTTGAGAGGAGACCTAGGTCAGTTGAGCTAAGGTCAGGTTGTCACTGGCTAGTCTAGTCCTAATTATAAGAAACTTAGCACCTTTTCCAGACATATCAATTGATAAGAAATGATAAAAATACTTTTTTATCTCCAAAACACCAGAATATATTAATAAGCACAAGAAGTGCTGATAGCATTACAAAGTTCAAAGGGATAAAGCCAAATTCACTATTAACTACAGATAACATCCCTATAACAAAATCCAACGGAAACTACAGGAACAAAACCAATGAAGCAAAAAAACCTCTCTAAATTGAAGATTAACCGAATATCATCCAACAAAATACAAAGTACAAAACCATGAAACCATCAGCCATAAGTGAGTGAACTTCAACAGCCCATACCCAAATACTTTATTACTCTTAATTTATTATGAGCAACTTACTCATTTCATATGTAAGTGAATGCATTAATTACATGGACAATTTAGGAATAAAGTTCAAAACCACCATTTCTTTAATTGATGAAAACATTATTAAATATATTTGGTCTGTGAAATTAGTCTCATGTTTCTTATAAAAAAGATCCAAGGGAGTAGTAATTAAGAACGAAAATTGTCAAAAGGGAAGAACCGAGGCCACAATACGAGTCTTTCAAACCTTGTGCCCTGTTGGAGCCGCCTAGATTAGATGAATTTTTATTTTTTCTTTTTTTATGCACACATATTCTTTATGAAAGATGACTTTGTTTGAGTTCAAAACATTCACATCACATCATGGTGAAACTAACTCTCTCAAAAAGAATTTTCCACATTCACAAGGGTTCAAACTCAAGATATTTTATTTTAGCAAAATAAACATGTTTCACTTAAACAAATCGTCTTTGGTTATACTATGCATAACTTAGATGAATTTTCTTAATTAGGTGTTATTCTCAAATTAATACTGATAATCTAATGGGTCAAGCACAATAGACATGAATAGTGTTATAAGATAATGCAGGTTATAGTGGTAAAAATCCAACTTATATATGTTGTGGTGGTGTAAGCTTAAGGGAAATGATTCTTTTATATATAATTTTTATGTTTATCACTTATACTTAGATCATACAAAATGTCAAAGTTGATAATTTATTTGTATAAACTAGATGTAGGTGACTGTATTGTCTGACCTCATCCAGACGACAACAATTCATCAAGTCTGTTCAGCTTAAGAGTTTTGAAACATGTGATGCTCTGACCAATTGAACTATAATTCTAAGTAAAAACGGAAAAAGCGTACAACATAAATATTCTTATGATTTCATTCAAACCATTTCCTTTTCTATTTTAGATTCGAACCACTCTACTGTAATTGACCGAGGCGAACTTATTTATTTATTTATTCATATCTTCTATTAATTCTATATAGAAATCTAAATAGGTACTATATAGATACAAGATATTATATAGATAAGCATTTTAGCAAGATTGACACGGATTACTCGTAGTCCGTTCGTTATTGCCAAATCTATTGAAAAATGAATCAATGAAAACAAAGAGTCTTCGACAACAATGCTTTGACTTCCCCTGACCAATGATATGATATCCGTTATCCAAGAGACCAACCTACGCCCAGATCAAGTTAGATACCCACTGCGAACTATCAAGATTACACCTCGTGATCTTAGAACAACACAAACATTACAATATGCTCCCATGAAAGTGGGCGGATATTTCGCATAATGATTGATACTATGTTATGAGGCATTTACTATAAGAGATTCTTGTCCCCCGAATGAACTTGAACATTCTCAAGACACGTGTAGCCTAGAATATGAATGCTCACTCCTGTTGTTAGATGTATCTCATGCTCATAGTAAACAACAAGTATTCTATTGGTTACAACGTGGTGGTCTAGTTGGGGGTGATATTGTGATTGACATACTGTTTTATTGGTGATTGTAAATGTTATGTGAATATATATTATACTTTACTTATTTTTAAAAAAAGAAGTATTCTATTAGGGTTTACGCGACGGAACACCACCAGAGTTAATACCCAGAAGACTTGTGTGAATAGCAATAAATATGAACAATAAATATACAAATATAATTTTCTGTGATGTACTCCATCCGTCCCAAAATGTAAAACCCCCTAGACCAATATTGCGAGAATTAAGAAAAGTGGTTAATTTAGTTAAATGCATTAAATTTGTCTAACAAAAACTATTAGTTTCCAAATTTACCCATTCAATCTCTTTCTATCACCTCTCTCTTATTTAATGTTCATCAAAATTAGTTGAGTAGCAAGGGTATAATGGTAAAAAAAATTACATGTGCACAAAAATTCTCAAATGGTCCTATAAAATGGGACAAGCAAAAACTCTCAGAGGGTCTTACATTTTGGGACGAAGGGAGTAGTCATTTGAATACATCAATAAACTAAGTCTATTATATGGTCAAATAACCACTTAGGTGAACAGTAATAAATATAAACAATAAATATACAAATATCATTTTTTGTGATGTAGTCATTTGAATATATCAATAAACCAAGTCTATTACATCGCCAAAGTTGAATATAAAGTAGTCCCTTACACAGGGACAATTAATAGTCCTTTTTTTATCTAATAATCCATATTATATAAAAAAATTTAATATTTATATATTGTTAATTTAATTTATTAAATTGAATAGTTCATGATGAAAGAAGTTATTGATCATTGACTCCGTAGATCAACTTATACTCCCACTATAAGCAAAAGCACTTAGAAAATAAAAGAAATAATTATAGTTTAGTTATTGAATTTGTAAAAAAAGTTAATATAAGTCTTTGAATTTCATGAAAGTTTACTTAGGTTCATGAGTTTGCAAGAATGGTTCGCATAGAAGGCATAGGAGAAGTTGGTCTTGGCCTTGGAGCCACGGAGGGAGAGGGCGGCAGCGTCATAAGCCCTGGCAGCCTCCTCGGCGGTGTTGAAGGTGCCGAGCCATTTGCGGATCTTCTTCCCAGGGTCGCGGATCTCGGCGGCGAAACTGCCCCATGGATGCTTGCGGACGCCACGGAAACATGCCGGCGTAGGTGGCGGCTGCGGCGGCGGAGAGTCGGTGGGGGAACAGATGGCGTCAACAGGCATTAGCAGAAATGGGGTGAGAGAAAGAGAGTGAAGAGTGAGAAATAGGGATTGGGAGAATGTTGCGTGGGGGTTTGGGATATATAAATAGGGGTGGGGACAATCTGGATTTACGCTGACACCATTTATCTATCTTCTGATTCCTCATTTTCAATCAAATTTCATTTTTCTGCCTCCTCTTCTATTTTTTTTTAAATGGTGGGAAAAATATTTCATTTTCATATGTAAATCTCTAAATAAAATTTTTTTAGTTAGTTCACCTAATTAATCTAATAAGTTAAATTGAATAATCCGATATAAATTTTTATATCCTCACTGCACCCACTAAACCCCTTATACAACAACTACCTATCTATAAACTAATAGTCTAAATATTATTTTTTAATTAGATAATATAATTAATCGACTGATTAATTAGTGTGAAAATAAAATTGTATAACCTTGTGGCACTTAATAAACTCCCTATCTACTAACTACTTACTTATAAATTTAAATTTTTACAATATTCTTTAAATTTAGTTCACCTTCTAATTTTTTTAATTTAAATCGGATAAACCGAAAATAATTTTTTAAAACCCATATCACACCTTAGTTCACCAAATTAATCTAAAAATTTAAATTAAATAATCACATAATAATTTTTTATACCTCTGTCGCACTCACTAAATCCTTATACACCAATTACTTATCTATAAACTTAAATAGTATAAATATTATTTATAATTATATAATATAGTGAATGGATTTATTATTTAGTCTGATAATAAATTTGTATACCCTCATGGTACTCACTAAATCCTTATACACCAACTACTTGTCTATAAACTTAAATAGTATAAATATTATTTATAATTATATAATATAATTAATAGATTAATTATTTAGTTAGATAATAAATTTGTATACCCTCGTCACACTCACCGATTCCCCTATTTATTATATAAGGTAGTATGAGATTATATGAAAGGATTTTAAGTAGAATACAATACGAATAATTCTAAATCTTCTCATCAAACATTATTACAAATTTTGTTATTTATTAATTAAAGAATGTATAAAATGATTTTTATATTATCAAGATATGAATTGTACTATGTTTTTTATTTATTATTACTTACCACCATATAAGATAGTAGAAAAATATATAAGAGGATGTTTACTCTTTATACATATGCATGTTTTGTAATGAAAAAGGCGTGAAAATGGCACTATAGTGTCTTGCAAGTTAAACTTGCACTATAAGAATGCTTCGCAATAGCCACCGAAAAACGGTTGCAAATGGGTAAAATTCGTCGCTAAATAAGCCTTTACGACGCCCTAGTGGTTTCCATCGAGCTGGAAAATACGGTTGCTAATTAGCGACGGAAAGTACGATTGCTAATTAGTGACGGAAGTTGGAGCTTCGCCTGAAGTTGTCGAAAATAAATGTGTCATGAGGTGTATGATGGAATTTTTGGGGAGAGTGATTGGAAGAAGATAATAAAATAAGAAGATAATGGAAAAAGAAAAAAAAGTAGAAGTGAATAAATAGGAAGAAATATATAAAAAAACATACAAGATTAAAGGGAAACAACGGTTCAGATCTCGCTAATGTTGATCCGTATCACATACAACCTTTAAATAAAAGTTTGACAGGTGCCGCCCAAATTTAGCGGCAGCTTTAGCCGTCACAAACTATAGATTTTTTTTTAAAAAAACAAGAAAAAAAAATTATTTCCTGCACACTTAGCTACGGAAATGGCCGTTGCAAAATTAGTGATGGAATTTTCAGTCACAAAAGGTAAAAACATAAAGAAAAGTTAATAAAGAATTTTTTTTTCTTGGTAAGTCAGCGATGGATTTAGCGAACGCAAAATTAGTGACTGCTTTTTCTACCACAAAGCCCTGAAATTAAAAAATGGAAAATTTTTCCCGCCCCATATTAGCGATGGATTTGGCGGTCATAAATTTTGCGATTGATTTTTCTGCCACAAAGCCTTGAAATTAAAAAAACGAAAAAAAATTCATTCCCGCCCATATTAGCAACGGATTTGGCGGTTGCAAATTTAGTGACCGCTTTTTCCTTCCCAAAGCCCTAAAATTTTAAAAAATGATAGATTTTTTCAATTGGTTCACTTCACAACTGATTGGAATTATTTTCTAAAATATTTTTTGCAACGGTTACATATTAACTCTTGATTGGATTTGTTTTACAAAATTCACTTTTCCCATTAGTTGCATATTAACCGAGTGGAATATTAATGTTTCAACTCTGAATTCTTTTTTGCCATCTATTGTAATAAAAACTGATTGGAATAAATTTTTCCAATTGATTTTAAAATAAATGATTTAAATTAGTGTTGTTAAATGTCCTTTTTGCGCTTGTGTTGCTTATACCGTACTTTTATGTATAAAATATAGACTTGTACATGATATTTCTTGTTTGTACAAAATAGTTAAATTCACACTTTTATAGTGGAAAATATATTATTAGACAAGTGAAAACTGTAAACACGAATTCCATTCAAATATTTTAAAACACAATCCAGAGATAGATTAATTTTGAGTTATTCTAATTTGGGTTACACATGAATTTAATTGAGCATAAGCAATATAATTAACAAGTTACATATTGTACAATTCAATCAAGAATTTAATTTAATTAAATAAGTAAAATAATGTCCGAAAGACTTTTAGATTATTATCCACTCTACAGTGATTTGTCTAATAAATTGTTACTTGTACTAGAAAGTTTCAAAAAAATTCATTGCAATCATATAGACTCAGAAGTAAATGTAAGCTGTACCTAAAACACCACTAATTTATAACATGATCAGTTTTATGCAATGGACGGACAATTCATCTATCTAAATATCAGAACCTGCAATATTCTATATATTCATTATTATGCATGAAAACCATGTTCATTATTGGTAGTACTTGTTCAACCTTGGTGACTTTCTAATTGGGGGTTACATATTCAAATGTCATCAGATTTTCATCATTCTTGATGCAATAGAATCCTTAGTTAACCTATTATCACTAGGGATCACTAGGGATTCACCAATTTCATCCACGATGAAAGCATTTATCTGAATTTGAAAAAACCTTGATATCTTCATAAGAAACCCTAGTCATGACCATTGTGGCTTCAAAACTGAAATTCTCCTTAACCCCTTAGCCATTGACCTCGCTCAAACACTCATATGAAAGCTGACATATTAATCTAGAAGAGGAAACAAATTTCACTGAAAATGACTTAGTTGATCAAAAGTTATGGGCGAATAAATTGAGCTTAGAAACACACCTAAAACAATCCACTAAGCTCCAATACATTGTTTCAAAATATTTCCATCTCAGCCTCACGAAGGGAGATTGCCAACCGTGGATAGGATTAGATCCAAGGGCTGAAATTGAATGATGGACAAGGGAGCAATCCATGAAGAAGGTGTGCGGACCAATGAGAATTGAGTATTTGGATTTAGTTTTACGGACATGACTCCTTCACCTTCACACCCTAAAATCAAATCTCAGTTCGATATCGATTCAATTCAATTCAATTTAGATTATGGATCAGTCGAGAGCATACAGGACCGTCGGCGAACCAATCGCGATTGCGATTCTGAAGAGGTACATGGAAGCTGAACGACTAAAGAACGCTGCGAATGAGTCTAATCCTGCTGCTCCGAGATCACGGAAGGCTTCCTCCCATCCTCCCTATGAAGAGGTACGTATGGATTTCTCATAAAACCTAATCTTGTTTCCTGATCGCTATTCTCGTTACTGAATTTGAAATTTAATTTGAATTTTGCACATGATCAAGGACGTGATTGTCTCGTTGAAGAAGAGGACTGGTTTGAGCCAATATGCAATTGCCTAGTTCCTTGAGGAGAAGCATGATGAGCAGCTTCCATGGAACTTCAGGAAGTTCTTGCTGTACCATTTGAAGAGGCTCGTTGCTGCTGGGAAGCTCATCAAGGTCAAGGCTTCCTTCAAGGTACCAGCAGCGAAGCCCAAGGCAGCTCCCAAGCCTGAGCCCAAGTCTAAAGCAGCTCCCAAGCCAAAGCAGCTCAATCCGATGCAGCTGAAGCACCTACTGAGCCAAAGCCCGCCACCAAGCCCAAGACTAAGGCGGTTCCGAAGCTAAAGCGAGCTCCTAGGATGAGGTCTATTAATGAACTAATGTCCTTGCCGACGCCTTCCAAGGCTTCCATGACATCGACAGGGAAGAAGAAGAAGGCCCCTGCACCCCTGAAGAAGGCTGTGAAGTCGCCGGTAAAGAAGACAAAGGCAATCAGGAAGGGAAGGAAGTGAAATTAGGGTCCTGGTCCTGCTGTTTGTACTATAGAGTTGTGAAGTTAGTTGGGTCTTGGGTGCACAGATGTTGAAAACAACATGAAATCTGGTGTATCCAGTTTGAATGAATTTATAGAGTTTGAGTGTTTTTATATATTGTTGTTTTCCTGTGCATTAGAGAAGTTCTGGTGTTTTATATAGTGGATTGAATCTGCAGTTTTCATTTGTTTGCTTTCTCAATTGTTGATGGATGCATCCAACTGACGTAACTATGGTATTAAAACATTAATGAATGTTCTTTCTTTGTTTTTACTTGATCGAAATAAAGAAGTTTGTTGCGATTCAATCTTTAAAAGCATTCAAGGAGTTTCTGTGCATCGTAGAACTATATGTATATCTGAACTTGAAGAACAAAGTAAATACAGTAGGGTCAAGAGGAACAAGACCCAAGGAGATGAAAACAATTTCATTATTGAGTTCTGTCTCACACCCGCTGGTTCTTCTTGTCTTAAATTACTTTATTTAAATATTTGTTGTTTAAATATCTGTTAAACAAAATTTATTACAATTAACTAATCTAATAAAAAAACAAGAAAAAAATACTAATAAATAATAATTTATTTATAGTGAAACAAAAAAAAAGAAAAAATCTACACAACATTTACTACTTCATTCTTAGTCTTGTATAGAAGGAATATAGTTCAAACCACTCATAGCCTATGAAGCACCGATACCGATACGGACACCCTGACACGATACGATATGGACACCGCGGCCCCGCGAATGTCCAAAAAATAGGATACCGGGACACCGCTTAATATATATATTAAAAATTAGGAAAATGATAAATAAAAAAATACAAGTTCATAAACTATTCATGTTTATTAAATAACTTGTTAAACTATACAATTTCATTTCATAAGTAAGCCTCACAAACAAAAAAATACTTAGAGGCTTCATAATAATTTTAATAGTTTGTATTTCTAACTACCTAAGTTTCACATTTTCTTAATCTTCTTCATAATATGCCTCACCAAAAAATAAATACTAAAACGCATGATTACAATATAAGCTCTATCAAAAAAAAAACTTTTAAAAGAATTTTCAATTTAAAACATATCATCTTTATCCTCATCATTGAAAAACATTGCCTCGTTCATCAGGGGACAAATGACTTATGTCAATAATTCCACTATCATCAAGTGATCCAAACTCATCTCTTGCTAAGTCCCACATTTTTGTTTTCTCTTCATGGTATTGTGAACTATTTCTTGAAAGAAGACGGAGATTACTGTAAACAAACACTAGATCTTCTACCCTATGAGGTGTCATCTTATTCCCCTTTAAAGAATGGGTAAAGGTGTCATCTCATTCCTCTTGAATTTTTTTTGTAATATTTAATTTTTTTTTTCACATTTTATTCTAAATTATATAATTAAATTATACTCTTTATTTTATTTAATATATGATATTTTAATTAATTTTTAAAGAAAAAATTATGAAATGTGACTCAGAAGCATGGAGCTACACACAGGTGTCGACTCAGCAGTGTCGAGCCAAACAGAGGTGTCAGCTTAAAGTGCCGAGCCGATGAAAAATTATTTTTTTATTGGACACCGCTAGAGAGGTGTCGGAGACCTGTCGTACCTAAGGGTGTTGGTGTCGTATGGATGTCAGACACGCCAACAAGACAGTCGAGAGAGGTGTCGGTGCTTTATAGCTCATAGCCATGTAATTTGAGGTAGCGTCAGCCTGTGTGTTTTTCTTCTATATTTTGAGTATTATGGAAATTAAAGGAGCTGAGAGGTTGTTGCCTTTGACCAGGGGATGTCATCACTAAACACCATTTATTTATTTATATTTTATTTTTATACATTTTGTGAGCAAAATATATAGATGTAGTGACAGATACTTCCTCTGGTCTTATTTATAAGACACCAACTAGAAGATTTTCATGGACCTTTTTATAAGACATTTTATAGTTTCCATGATACATTTATTGCTTCTTTTCTTTTTTACCCCTATTAAATGCATAGACTATTTTAACTCCTTAATTATAATTGGCTAACACATTATTCAATGAAGGATAAAAATGGTATTTCATACACTTTTTTGAGAAAATCAATAAAATTAACTAAACACAACTACTTTTCTTGGTTGATGTAATTCGGTTGAAAACGTCTTATAAATAGGACTAGAGGGAGTAAATGAGAAGATTTTTTTCTCAGCAAAACAACATAGTATTCATTAATCATAAATCCAAATGTCTACAAACACAAGAGATGTTAGTTTCAACTTAAAATATACAATATAGCAGCTGAACAAAATACAATTTGAAAATAACCAATATCATAGATACAGTCTACATGACAACCTAATCACAAATAAACTACAGAAAAAAGTCAACTACAACCACATCAGAAACTTCAACGGTTTGTAATGAGCATGAATTTTAAGCAAATTCTTGGATTATTAGTTCACTAGTAAACAGAAAATTGGGCCTTCTCACAAGAAGCTTTTATCCATTGTCAGGTTCTCAATTGTATTAGATCATCCACCTCTTCAATTTCTTTTATAACTCCATTAAAGACAACATCATTTCTCCATTTCCATATGCTCCAAACTATTACAAACCAAATGCTGTTCCAATACCTCTCATATTTTGAACTAAAACAGAAGCCCTTGTGTTGAAGAAAATTATCTTTGCAAGAATCTGTGAGTGAAATTTGTATGCCTAACCATTTGTAACAAAAACACCACAAGTTATACGGGTGCTTACAAGAAAAAAACAAGTGATTTATTGTTTCGTCATCCTTTTTGCACAATACATACAGTACATCATTATTATTCAACAGTCCCCCTCTTGCCACAAGATTTGATTTGGAAGCTATTCCATTTAGCAATATTTTCCACCCACACAGTAAAGCTTTTAAAGGGGCACACACTTTCTAGAAAAATTTAAAAAAGTTCACATCAACCTCTTCCCCTTAGGTATTATAGTAGAGTGAAACCATCATATTATACGCTAATTTAACAAATAAATAGATGACTTATCATGAGACCATATCCATTTATCCCCACAATTTGGTTTTAATATAAAACTTTCAACCAACCCCTTTAGATCCTCTCCATAGTGATTGACATTATCAATGTACATATTTTTTACATATTATGAACTATGAACAAATTGATGGAATAGTGGAGAGGTACACCTCTCATAATGAGGTGACATCATTCTTAAAAAGAAATTTTCTTATATTCTGAGCAAATTGATGGGATAGTAATATAATGGAGAAATTAGGAAGTTCAACTTTATTTTATTATATTTTGTGAGCAAATAGTCGTGGTAGTAAAGAAACGAGAAGAGAAGTGTTCTTCGTGATAACCGTGTGACACTATTATTATACATATTTTTTATATATTTTGAGCAAATGAATGGAGTAGTAATAAGAAAAATAAACGGAGAGGCAATCCTTTCATAATGATTTGACATCATTCTTAAAAGAATTTTTGTTATATTATGAGCAAACTGATGATAGGGCTGTAGGAAAATTAGTCTATATTAACATAGGTCTCAATTTTAATTTTTGTCTAAAATATTAAAATTGCTAGATACAATCTTTAGAAGAAGTTGAAAGTAAAAGAAATGAATTGATACGAATTAAAATTCTCTTAAATTTACTTAATATTAAATATAAATTATGATGGATCTTATTTATTAAATGTGACTTACAAAATTATTGTGCATATTTTTATAAAAAAATATTTTCTTTAAGTATAAACTACTACTATATAGAAATAGAATTTTTTTTTTGGGATTTAAAATATTTATTACTTCGAAAATAAAGAACCAATTCAATTATGTCATTAAAGAAAATTCAAAGCATTAATAAAGGTGCTCAAATTGCACATTAGCAATTGCTCTACACTTAAGGGCATTGTTTAACAAGACTCATCTTTATATACTCCCTCCATTCCAAAATTATAGTCATTTTAGGTTATAATTTTTGTTTCAAAACAATTGTCACTTTAGAATTTTAAGATGTAATAAATAGTATATCTTAATGTTTCTCTCTCATTACCTCCTTTATTCACCAATCACCCTATCTCTTTTTATTATTTTGTCAAACATTCTAGTTACTAATTAGGTGCCTTAACCTACTCTTATTAAAAACTTATAATCAATAATTTCTTAATATGTGTGAAAGCAGTTAAAATGACAATAGTTTTGGAATAAAGGGAGTACTAGACATTGGAAATGGCAAAAAGGACTAGCCCCTCCAATTTAGGCCCACAATGGCTTACGAGCTCATTTTCCTATCTTGTACCCTTTTTCATTAGCTCAACAGGCTGCGAGATGGCCTGTTTAACTTGCTAAATATGAAGAAAAAAAGAAATTTTTATATATTAAAAAATTCTAAAGATAAAGTGTTAACGAGCTACCTCACTCCGACCAGTCATTGGCTCGCACGGGTTAACGGGCTAAGCGAGGCTGGCCAAGTGGAATGACGAGTTCTAATATGCAATTTAGCCCACCAACTTAATTCGGGCTAGCGGGATGGCCAGTGTTTCCTCCAATTTATTTTATTTTTATTTTTATTGTAATTAATTATGCATCATATAATATTTTATTTAAATTATAAAAATAATTTTAATAAAAACATTCAAACAATATTACTGTATAAATTAGTTTTTTACTCTAATATTTAAAATTAATGTTACTTTGCTTTACTTTACCTTACCGCGTATACTTAACTTTATCAAAAATTAATTATAGAAATTAATTTTTATTAAAAAAATGACAAATAATATATAGTACCCTTAAAATACTTTTTAAGAAATTAAATACAATAAAAATTATTAAAAATTAAACTTAGATTAATTTCCTTAATTAGGTGTTGTTTTCTAATTAATACTGATAATCTAATGGGTCATGCACAATAGACACGAATAATGTTATAAGATAATGCAAGTTATAGTGGTAAAACTCCAGCTTATATATGTTGTGGTGGTGTAAGGGCAATGATTCTTTTATATTTACTTTTTATGTTTATCACTTACACTTAGATCATACAAAATGTCAAAGTTGATAATTTTTTGTATAAAGTTGACATAGGTGAGTCTATTGTCTCACCTCAGCCCAAACGACGACAATTCATCAAGCATGTTACGCTTAAGAGCTTCAAAATATGTGGGGCTGGTGTACTATTCGACTGAACCCGCAACTTCCGCCTTGACAGAGCGGTGCTCTGACCAATTGAACTACAATCCTAGGTAAAAAAAGGAAAAAAGCGTACAGCAAAGATATTCTTACGATTTCATTCAAACCATTTCATTTTCTATTTTAGATTCGAACCACTGTGCTATAACGGACAAAGAAGGACTTATTTATATATTCATATATATTATTTCTATATTAATATCCATATAGATATTATATAGATACGAGATATTATATAGATATGCATTTTAGCGAGATTGACACGGATTATTCATAATTCGTTCATTATTGCCAAATCTATTGAAAAATTAATCAATGAAAAAAAAAACATCTTCGACGACGATGCTTGGAATTCATCTGACCAACGATATGATATCCATTATCCAAGAGACCAACCAACGCCCAAATCAAGTTAGATACTCATTGCGAACTATCAAGATTTCACCCCGTGATCTTAGAACCACACGACCATTACAATATGCTCCCATGAAAGCGAGCGGCGCATAATGATTGATAAGATATAATGAGGCATTTAGGATAAGAGATTCTTGTCCCCCAAATGAACTTGAACATTCCTAAGACACATGGAGCCTAGAATATGAATACTCACTCCCATTTTCAGATGTATCTCATGCTCAAAGTAAACAACAACTATTCTATTAGGATTTAGGTGGTAGAACACCACCAAAGTCAATACCCAGAAGACTTGTGAGAACAGTAATAAATTTGAACAATAAATAAACAAATGTAATTTTTTGTGATGTAGTCATTTAAGTACATCAATAAACTAAGTCTATTACATAGTCAAAGTAATCACCAGAGTCAATACCTAGAAGACTTACATGAACCGTAATAAATATAACAATAAATATACACATGTAATTTTCTATGATGTAGTTATTTGAATATATATATATATATATATATATATATATAAACCAAGTCTATTACATAGTTCAAGTTGAATATAAAATAGTCCCTTATACAGGGATTATTAATAGTCCTTTTTATTTAATAATCCATATTATATAAAAATTAATATTTATATATTATTAATTTAGTTTATTAATTCCGAGTTTAATAGGTGGAAGGTAATGGAATAAAAAAAAATGCTTTAGATGTCGAATAATTAATACTCATTGTTTGGATGCGCAGTTCTGAGGGAGAAAACTTTAAGAAAGAGCAGGAGCTGGGAAACAAGCGCAACTGTATGGATTAACATAAATTCTGATTAAGAGTCCATAAAGCAGTAAAAAGGACATACAAAGAGTTAATAGAAGCTACTGCTAATCAAAATGCCGCTCAGAACCTATAATCTAAACTGTACATCACAACAAGGGCAAAGTAGCATCCAAAAAAGTTCATACTCCATAAAGTTATATTATAAACTATTAAAAAGAAAATAAAATAAAATAAAAAACACTAAGCCCTCGTTATGGTCACCGCTGGCAGGTTCAAATTAGCGGCGCCAGCAGGTTAAGGTCGAACAAGAACGGCTTCTTCTCATGCCGACAGTGTCTTCCTCCTCCATCTCCTTGTTGACAACAATGTTTTTCAGCTTGTAACCCTTGAACTCTAGCCTCGCCAGCGCTACGTCGGCGGGGAAGAGTACTGACCCAGGCCGGGCCAGGAGCGCGTTGATAGAATCAGCGGGAGGAATGGAGAAGTAGGAAAAGTTGGTCTTGGCCTCGGAGCCACGGAGGGAGAGGGCGGCATCGTCATAAACCCTGGCGGTCTTCTCGGCGGTGTCGAAGGTGCCGAGCCATTTGCGGGTCTTCTTCTAAGGGTCACGGATCTCGGCGGCGAAACTACCCCATGCACTTTTATACATAATAATAATAATAATAATAATAATAATAATAATAATAATAATAATAATAATAATATAATAATAACAATAAATAAAGCCCTGAAAAAACATATATATTAAAAAGTATTAACATAAAAAGATTTATTAATATAGTAGAGATCATTTTGAATGAAAAAAAGTAAAATTAGAGACCAATTTGCTTACTTAAGTTCGGGACCATTTTGAATAGTGGTGACAAAGCAAGAAACTATTTTCATGCGTATGTGAATATCCGGTGCAAATGTACTTTTCTATAAAAAAAATGCATATCAAGAAATATATATTTTCATCAAAATATTATCCACTTAAGGCTAAATTATGCCTATTAAGAAATATATCTTTTCATCAAAATATTTTTTAAACTTTCTATATTGCCATTTTTCTTTCTTCTTTTTATTGGTTTAATAGTTAAACATTAATTATTATCCCAATTAAACGTAAGAGTATAATAATGGATAAAAGTGCAATTAATACTTTCTCAGAAATATAAGTAGACACTTAAATGAGAAAAAGTTTTACTTTTTAAGTAGAAACTTAAAATGAATGAATGGATTACTATTTAACTAATAAAATAATAAGAGATAAAAAGTACTCCTCATAGAGAGTTCAAGAATTATTTTGATAAAAACAAATATAATAATTGTATTCCATAATATGCGTACTTTACCTTAAAGTTGACACATAAATAAGAATGGAGGAAATATTTATTAAAGTAATAATATAATTTTGTTCCTCTATATTTAAGGTTTGATTCAACTTAGTCCTTTATCTTTTTTTTGTTTGTTTTGGTCTTTAAACTCTTATTATAGATTCACATTTATTCTCGGTGTTAACATTCCGATAAGTTAACTTAACGGATAAAGACTAATATCGTTAAACAAGTCCACATGTCAATTTGTGAGTGGTTCATTGATAAAATAATAATAATATTTTGAAAAAATGATTATTTTTTTAAAAAACCCTTTTTTAATGTTTATCCCCAACCCCTATCCTAACCCCACCATTCTCACTGTTAGCGGCGGCTCTCCTCCTCTCACCGCTAAGGATCCCATCTATCGCTGATGAAACAATAAATTTATGGCATTGATGAAATAATAAAATCAAGGATGTGCATTAATTGCAATGACGTGATGACAGTGACGTATTAAATCCTTTCCCTCAAACTGACTTGGTGGAAAACTATTATTCCTTACATTCTGAAATATTAGTTACCTTAGACTAAAACACGAGTATTAAGAAAAATATTGACCGTTCTAAAATCTAAAAAATTTAATGTCAGTTGAGAAAATATTACCTCTTTATTGAAAGTTGAAACTACCAATAATATTGTTTCTCATTAATAGCTACAAATAAGTAAAAGAATAATAGATTTGAAAAAATAACAATAAATGTTATCTTGATATTATAAAGTAAAATATTTTAGAACAAATATTTTTAGCTAAAGTGACTAATATTTTAGAATTGAGGGAGTATTAAGTAACTAAAGTATTAGTAGAGTACTAATTTTTTTTGCAAACCCAAAAAAGAGTAGTAATTTTTTATTTACGTAATTATCTTCCCTAATCATCCAAAATGACATAGGTTTAACTCTCCTCAAAAGCTAATTCACGAGAAGAGGGTTGCTTAAGGCCTTATAAAGGCTATCATAACTCTTATCAAAGGCAATGTGAGATTTTTTCTTCTAATACTCCCCCTCCAAGTCCAACTGGATTTTTTCTTTATTTTTTTAGCCTTGTTGTGATTTTTTTAAGTTATGGGAATCTATCCCATGTTTTTCTTTCCTTGAATTTGTGCTCCTTTTTTCTTGAATTTTTATTTTACCATATGTTTTTTTTCAGATTGGATCTGATACTATCTTAAAAATGATGTAGGCTAAACTCTCCTCAAACGTTAGCTCACGAAAAGATTATAAAGATTATCATAGCTCTTATCCTAGGCAATACGGGACTTTGAATAATAGTATGACATGTAGCCTCTATTGTCAACAATATATCATTTTTTTATAAGAAACATTGGACATGTTTTACACATACAAATAAAACATAATAAGTGATGTTTTTTTCAATTAATGATGTGAAAAAATTACTAAAATATCCATGTAGTTAATGCGCCTAATCAAAGTATTTTTACCCTTTCTTAATCAGCAATTAATACGCCTAAAAAAACTAACAAAGTCTCTTATAAAAAGGACAAAAAAATTTCTTTTTTTGTCTCTTATAAAAAGGACTGGAGGTAGTATTGTAAGTAAATAGATAAAGTAGTTAAAAAAATAGAGGGAGTGCTACACCTCTTCATGGCGTGATGATATTGGCACGAATGTCAAACCAAGGTCTCAAATTGAGTTTGAGGCTTTTAAAAACTGAAATTTCAAACTGAGGTCTCAAATTGAATTTGAGATTTTCAGAAAGGTTAAAAAGTAAAGACTCAAAACTAGTTTAAGACTTTCTGAAAGCACAAAAGTCACAAATTGACTTTGCGAGTCTAGTAAGCTGAGTTCCCAAGGCAAATGGAACACGCAAACTGAGTTTGCGATTTTGAATAGCAACATTTTATCACATCAATCCCATCTGGCAGTTACTATTCGCATCTCTTCAATCTCTTAGGCCCCACACCATAATATTTTTTTTTTCAAAATTAACCTTCACCCAGTTTTTAAAAACCGAGCGCGCTCGAGTTTTAGAAACTGGGCGACTTAATAAGTTTTCCGCAAAATTAACTAACGGTTTTTATTTACTGGGCGCGCCCGTTAATTAAAAATAGTTCACCCACGATTTTTAAAAACCATTAATTACAATTGCATAAATTTACGCTTAGTTCAAATTTCCGTTTTTAGAACCCAAATTCCATTCAAACATTTTAAATCAAAATCCAAAGATAGATTAATTTTGAGACATTTTAATTTGGGTTACACATGAAACTTAATTGAGCACAAATAACACATGTGACTTTTTTTTTCAAATGGATAAGCAATATAATTAACATGTTGCATATTGTACAATTCAATCAAGAATTTAATTTAATTAAATAAGTAAAATGATGTTCGAAAGACTTTTAGATTATTATCCACTCTATAGAGATTTGTCTAATAAATTGTTACTTGTACTAGAAACCCTAGTCACTACCATTGTGGCTTCAAAACCGAAATTCTCCTTAACCCCTTGGCCATTGATGTAGCTCATACACTCATCTGAAAGCTGACATATTAATCTAGAAGAGAAAAAAAAATTTCACTGAAAATGACTTTGTTGATCAAAAGTTATGGGGGAATAAATTGGGCTTAGAAACACACATGAAAGAATCCACTAAGCCCTTGTACATTGTTTAAAAATATTTCCATCTCAGCCTCACGAACGGAGATTGCCAACCGTGGATAGGATTAGATCCAAGGGCTGAAATTGAATGATGGACAAGGGAGCAATCCATGTAGAAGGTGTGCGGACCAATGAGAATTGAGTATTTGGATGTAGTTTTACGGACATGACTATTTAAACCACGACGTAGTCTCCTTCACCTTCACACCCTAAAATCAAATCTCAGTTCGATATCAATTCAACTCAATTCAGTTTGGATTATTGATCAGTCGAGAGCATACACGACCATCTGCGAATCGAAAGCCATGAACTTCCGCGAACCAAGCATATTGATTGCGCTTCTGAAGAGGTACATGGAAGCTAATCCGAGATCACGTAAGGCTTCCTCCCATCCTCCCTATGAAGAGGTATGTATAGATTTCTCATAAAACCTAATCTTGTTTCCTGATCGGTATTCTCGTTACTGAATCTGAAATTTAATTTGAATTTGCAGATGATCAAGGACGCGATTGTCTCGTTGAAGAAGAGGACTGGTTCGAGCCAATATGCAATTGCCAAGTTCCTTGAGGAGAAGCATGATAAGCAGCTTCCATGGAACTTCAGGAAGTTCTTACTGTACCATTTGAAGAGGCTCGTTGCTACTGGGAAGCTCGTCAAGGTCAAGGCTTCCTTCAAGGTACCAGCAGCAAAGCCCAAGGCAGCTCCAGAGCCCAAGTCTAAAGCAGCTCCCAAGCCAAAGGCAGCCCCCAAAGCTAAATCGGCTCAGAAGGCAGCTAAATCGGCTCCCAAAGAAGCTCAATCGGATGTGGCTGAAGCACCTGCCGAGCCAAAGCCCGCCACCAAGCCCGAGGCTAAGGCGGTTCCGAAGCTGAAGCGAGCTCCTAGGATGAGGTCTATTAATGAACTAATGTCCTTGCCGACGCCTTCCAAGGCTTCCAGGACATCGACAGGGAAGAAGAAGGAGGCCCCTGCACCCCCGAAGAAGGTTGTGAAGTCGCCGGCGAAGAAGACAAAGGCAATCAGGAAGGGAAGGAAGTGAAATTAGGGTCCTGGTCCTGCTGTTTGTACTATAGAGTTGTGAAGTTAGTTGGGTCTTGCACATATGTTGAAAACAACATGAAATCTGACTTATCGAGTCTTTTTTTTTAGGTCTTCGATTTGGTATGCATGTGTTCTAAAAAGATATAGTCCTAGCAACATGAATGTTTTATATTGTTGTTTCTTCTGCGCATTGGAGAAGTTCCGGTGTTTTTACTTAATATAGTAAATTGAATCTGCAATTTTCATTTGTTTGCTTTCTCAGTTGTTGATGGATGCATTTTCTTTTTGAAAGGTGAATAAAAAGTATATTAAGTACTCTAATAGCACAAGGGGTGCTCAACCCATATACAAAGAAAAAGAGAACTCCTAAATTCACTTAGTAGTGATCTGATACATGTTTCAACACTACCACATACCCAATTCCCCACCAAATAACATAACTAAGACAAACTCATCTTACAAATTTAACATATTCATATAACACAAAACAGATCAGCACTTGTATGAAAATAATAAACTTCGATTCAGTTGATAATTGATAGCAGATTGCTATAAACTTTGAATGTTTCGCCTTCAAAAAGTATCTAAACTTTTTCAAAAATATGCAGTTAAGAGGACAAAAGCACCGGCTTGAATATGATAGGCCTGCAACTCCTCTATTTGCATAGCATTTGAACCACTCCCAGTATAAGATTTATTGCAAAAAATTAAATTGTTCACAATTTTTTTTAACCAAACATTTCATTTGAGAGGATCAATAGGTTCGAAGTATCATCTTAAACAAAACCATATAAAAAGTGTAAAGTTTTTTTTTAATATTTTTACTTGAATTATTAGTAAGCATCAACTTTAATTTTAATTCCAAATCTCAATTTGATCGAAGGGGATCACTTTCTTTCCAACTCTTAGGCAATTTGTGCCTTACGTTGAAAATGAGTGTTGTATAATACAAAATATTACAATAATAACACGCACATTGCTAATTAACACAAAATAGTATTGAAATATTATGGTATATAAATTCATGCAAATACGACTAATCAACTTACAAATGATTGTGTGCTATTTGTTCTTAGGGCCTGGATGCGATGGTTGCTGGTCTGTATCTGTTGGCAAAGTTGTAATCTCTGTTAATGCTGTTTAGGCTTTTTATGCTAAATTTTAGGATGACATTGGATGTTCTGATACATTTGTTCTACTTTGCGTTGTATTTATCTTTGTTTCATTGTTTAGTTGATGTTCTATTGTTTGTTGTACTATCTAGCACCTCTTGTGCTTTTTAATTTAAGATATTAAGTTTGTTTTGCTGATAAAAAAAACTTACGAATGATTTTTTTATATGTACAGAAAATCAGTCTTACAAAGAAGATTTAATCCTTCTCAAATAATGATTCACAAGTTTCTTTGATTGATCTTATGGTAAAAAAAAAGAATGACATAAAAACAAATCAATCTAAACATTGCTTGTAAGTTTTCTTATTGTATCTGGATGAAAATAATGTCATGGCCGGGAGTTCAGTCCGTTTTATCAGAGTTATGCCATGTGAACCTGTTGGCATTCAAGCTTTGTCTACCGAAAAAGAAAAACAGAGCAAACAGGGGCAACATAATTTGGTTAGCTACAGTTTGGCAAATTTGGTTAACAAGAAATAAGTTATTATTCAGAAGAGAGCCACCAGATGCAGATTCTGTGGTGGAAGAGATAAAAAGAAGGTCTCTACAATGGTTTAAATGCTTTGCAGGAAATAGTGCTGCTGGACTTAGTTACTCTTCTTGGTGCTTAGACCCATTAGCTTGTATATTACAGTGGGGTTAAGGAAGATAGAGTGAAAATTCTGAGTTAAAAAGGAAGGGGATGTTTTTATTTTTATTTCTGTGAGTAGCCTGGTGTTTACTGTGGGTGGATTTTAGGTCTTTCTTATGTAATATGTGGAATACTTGTACATCTGTGTTTCATAAATAGAAAGCTTATGTTTACTTTTCAAAAAAAAAATAATTTAAACATGTCTTTGAAAGTTACAACACAGAAATGAAGATAAAAAATCTACATAACATTTGAAGACACCGTAAAAAATTATTATTTATTAAAGTTTTTTTTTAGTTTTCATTGGTGTAAATTTTATCTAACCGAATTAATTCGTCAGTATAGACATACAATATTTATACTAACAGAAAAATATAAAATTATTAATAGATAAATATATTTGTTTAAATAATTAATTTATATTATCAATTTACAAATTGTAAGTAAAAAATTTAAATAGCTATATTAATAGATAAATATCCGTTAAACAAAATTTATACCAATTAACTAATCTAAGGAAAGGCAAGAAAAAAACATTCATGAATAATAATTTATTTATAGTGAAACAAAAAAAGAAAAAATCTACACAACATCTACTTCATTCTTAGTTTTGTATAGACGGAATATAGTTCAAACTACTCATAGCCATGTAATTTGAGGTAGCATCAGCGTGTGTGTTTTTCTTCTATGTTTCCGAACCCTGTCGGAGTCTCGAATGATAAGTGTATTTTGTTATGTGTTTTTTTTATGTTTTTCACACCTATCATGTTTAAAATTATGATATTTTTTTGTGAAAAACCTACCTTTAACTTGTACTTTTGTCAATTCTTAAGTAATTTTAGGTAATTTAAATAAATCGTTATATTTTTAATTTCACCGCAAACACGTTTGTAGGATATTTGGACAGCTTGGACAATAAAAAAAATGCAATAGAGTAGCAGAGGAGCAGTGCTTAAGCCTCATGATCAAGGCTTAAGTGCTAGAAGTAGAGGAACACGCTAAAGATGTTGTCTAGTATTTAGAGTTAGTGCTTAAGCACTAGAATGGACACTTAAGCGTCAGAAGGAAGAGCATCAGCCAAGAACGCAGCGCTTAAGCATTGTACCTGGCGCTTGAACACCAGAATCTTGAATTGAAGAGTTTGAATGGGCGCTTAAACGCCAATCCTACTTCTATAAATTCATGTTTCTGTCATTTTTTTTAAAAAAAAAACCCTAGCCTCCATCTTAGGTTTTAGTGAGAGAAATGAGAGAGAGGAGGAGAGAAATCATTGTAGTTTCTATAGGTAGTGAGGGAGGAGAGGAAAGGTTGTGCATCATGTAGATTCTTTGGATCCCAAATTGGTCCTCTATGGACCTTGGAGGAGGAAGATAGGGAAGACAAGAGATTGCCTTCGTCAACCTTGTTTCATCTCTTTGGGAGTCCTTCTATCTCTTCTCTTCCCTCTATTTCTAGTTTTGGTTATGTATTTGGGTATTTGATGTAATTTGAGTTTGATAAATTTTTAATTCTTCTAATTTAGTTATTTTATGAAATCTTCTCTTGTTGGAGTATCAATTGCTATACTTAATGCTTTTGTGTGCTTGATCACCACTCAAATGTCTTGTTGCCTCATGTTATGCTAGATATAGTAAGATATAAGTATGCTTCTTGCAATTAGAGCGGTCAAAACGGGCTAGTCAGGCCTATTCGGGTGGCGGACTTTTGCGGTCCGGGCTTAAATCACCCAACTCTATTCGGTCTCTACTTTTAAAAGTCCGACTTGGCCCTATGCGGGCATCGGACTTTTTCGGGTAGCCCATATTTTTTGTCATTAAAAAAAATTTCCAACCCATTCTTTACAAAAAAAAAAAGTTCTATTTCTTTTTTTTATATATAAAAAAAAGATTTTTTCTTCACTCTATGTCATATTTAATATTCACTAATATTTAATAAACCAATATTGCTTTGAAAATTAGACATGGAGAGATTGTCTGATGTCTAAATTTCTAATTCTAATACAGCTTAATTGTTTTTTAACGATCTAAGGTTTTTCTTCATCATAATGATAGTGGACTATCAAATTTGGACTGAACATCTATTTTTTATTTTTTTTGAGTTTTGTATAGTGCATATACTAATACAATTTAATAAAAAGCAAAAAAACAAAATGGGCAGTAGCCCGAACCCAATCGGTTTTTTGAGCCCGAGTTCGTTTTTTACGTGTTTTTGCGGTCCGGGCTAAAAATACCCGGCTTTATTCGGGCTTGTATTTTCAATATCCAAACCCTCCCATTTTGTCGGTCTATTCGGGTAGGCCCTAATGGGCTGGCCCATTTTACCGGTTTTACTTGCAATTGCTTCTCTGAATTAGGTTAATGTAGATATAGATAGCTTGATTTGTGTGGTATTTGTCTAAATTCTATAGAGCTTCATGTCTAACTAATATAGTGAATTTGACCAACAACAAATAAATTAGAATTAGAATAACGAAATTAGAACTAATCCAAAGGAACCTTTGTCTATGAAATCATTATAATTATGTAGTACTTCTCTACGGCCTCTACAGTTCCTCCCCGATCGAAATGACTATATCGATTCAAACTCTCTTATAATTTACACGCACAACTTATAATTTTATTTTTTTAGATGAAACATAATTTTTTTTATCAGCAAGTAAAGTAAATATATTAATCAAAGTTGTCCAATAAATTACATATAATAGCACCAAGGGTGCTTTCGCATACAACTCCGAAATAATAAGCTAGCTTCTCTTGTTCTAAGATTGTTCCCTTCCAAAAACCATCTTAGCCTAGGTGTACTTGCCAAGACGGGGAGCATGTACAATAATTACCTTTCTAGGTCTATGTTTGTGAAAATATTTTAGAATAATAATTCTTGTACTGTTATTATTTATTATATGTATTCGCTTACTTATTTTTCATTTTATCGCAATTTCTATTTTTTACATATTATGAACAATGAACAATGAAGAAATTGATGGAGTAATGGAGAGGTATTCCTCTCATAATGAGGTGACATCATTTCTAAAAAGAATTTTTCTTATATTATGCGCAAATTGATGGGATAGTTTTTCTTTTTTGGCAAAATAATATTTACACAAGTAAGGCTATTAGAGTACTAATAGTATGTCCCAATCATGTAGCTCAGTTGGTGAGCCCATGGGGACATGTGTGTAGGTACGAGGTTCGAATCCCAGATGTATTATTTTCCTATGAACCAAAAAAAAAAAAGAAGAGTACTAATAGTACTCAAAGTGGATAAAGGTAGTTACATAAATAGAACTCATGTAGGTACCCTAAACACATCATGTGGATTTTCACTCCTAAATCTAGAAGATACTTACATTTTCATTTCTTTCAATTCTCCTAAAATATCTCCTGACGTGATAGTAATAGGAAAATTAGGAAGTTCAACTCTATTCGATTACATTTTGTGAGAAAATAGACGTGGTAATAAAGAAATGAGAAGAGAAGTGTTCATCCTTATACTTAGGAGTGGAGCTATCCCATTTTTTATGGGGGTCAAGTTCAAGTGTCTAAATAAAAAATATCAAACTTAACAAGTTGTTATAATTTAAAATGATTATTATCAATATAAAATATAAACTAAAGCAACCAAAATAAAAAGTTATCATGATTGTCTAGCTATTATTTGGATAAGAGAAAAGAAAATAAGAGAAAATAAAAACACATAACTATATAATTTTTTTGTTATTGAAAAAAAATTAGAAAAAGAATAGAATGAAAAATTAACTTCTAGAAACAAAAAATTGAAACATTTTCTTCTTCTAGTTTTTCTTCCTCTCACTTCTTCTCTCATGTTATTTTCACTCTTAATTTCCTTCCATCCAAACAATTGTTCAGGAAAGTCAAACTCAGTAGTATTCTGTCCTGTAAGGCCAGCACAACTGGTAAGGACATGTGTGTGTGAGTGTGAGGTACATGGTTCAATCCTTGATGTCGTTATTTTCCTTGTAAACAAAAAAAAACTCAGTCGTATTTTAAAGTCAAATGCATCAATGCATGACTCTGGGCTAAAGCATCTATCTAAGAATGAATTTCTTTTAATATAAATTACTTAGTTATATTTGTTTGTTACAAAAAAAACATTCTTTGCAGTTTCATTTCTAGGATTGAATGATATAGAATAAGATAATTAATTTATTAATTAAATATTTTTTAATTTCTACTAACTTCTCTCTTAGTTTAGAAATAATTTATATCTCAAATTATTTTGATGATGAGGTATATAAAAAAATATGATGTATTAACTATAAATACAAATTAAATCTTTTTAAAAAGAAATCACAAAAATAAAAATGCTCTGCTACCCTAGTAAGTGAAATATTTGTATTTTTTAAAAATAATTATAAAAAATTAGTTTTTGATTGAGTACAATAACGTCGTGTGATCCATGTGGTCAACCTTAACTAGTGAAATAAGACTTTTTATTGTTGTTGACTAAGAAAATTTTGAGGGCTAAACTATACATTAAATAAAAAATATTAATACAAATGAAATTTTTTTTGGGCAGAGAAGGGGGGAGGGGGCAAGACCCCTCCATTGATATACTACCCTCCACCCCTACTTATACATATTTTTTTTTCATATTATGAGCAAATGAATGGAGTAGTATTAAGAAAAATGAAAGAAGAGGCACTCCTTAGCTTCCTTGATGATATGACATCATTCCTAAAGGAATTTTAATTTTCTTATATTATGAGCAAACTGATGATAGGGTAGTAGGGAAATTAGTCTATATTAACATAGATTTTAATCTTAATTTTTGTCTAAAATATTGAAATTATTAGATACGACCTTTGGAAGAAGTTGAAAATAAAAGAGATGAATTGTTAGGAGTTGAAGTTATCTCAAATCTACTTAATATTAAGTATAAATTATGATGGATCTTATTTATTAAATGTGACTTATAAAATTATTGTGTATGTTTTTATAGGGAAATGTTTTTGTTAAGTACTCCTCCCGGTCGTAAATATAAGTCATTTCTTACCGAATTATCAAAATCAAGAAATGATAGTTAACTTATTAAATTTGTCTAAAAAGATAAACTTTTTTCAACTGTACCCTAAATATAAATATGCTAGTAAATGCTTAAGTCTTCTCTCTCTTAATTCACTCCCTTTCTCATTCCATCATTAATTGAATCTTTGAAAATTGTGGAAGGGTAAAGAGGGAAAACATGCATTAATGAGTTAGGCTCTGTTTGGTAAAACTAGCTTATAGCTTATGACTTATACCTTATAGCATGTAGCTTCTGGCTTATAGCTTGTAGCTTATGACTTGTGACTTATAATTGAGTACAAGTGTTTGGTAAAATTAGTTTTTTTTATCATCAACAACCAGATTAATTAAATGGTACAAGAAGTACCAGCCAATTACAAGAGTGGAACCAACTAATTACTGCCAACACCAAGACAGAACAAGTCACTTCCCAATACATCATAAGAACTAAGATCATACCTAGTTTGGTAAAATTAGCTTATTAGGTAGCTTATATTTGTTAAATGACTTAATAGGACAATAACAATTACATGTAATAAATTATTTGATAAAGTAAACATATAATAAATGACTAGAGGGTAAAATAGGAAATAATTATTGAATGCTACTTTTCATAAGCTATAAGCTATTTGAAGTAACTTTTCATAAGCTAGCTTATGAAAGCTAGCTTATGAAAGCTAGCTTATAGCTTATATAAGCTATAAGCAATTTGTTACCAAACACCTCTACTTACTCATAAGCTATAAGCTCCTAAATAAGCTATAAGCTAGTTGTGCTAAACACACACTTAGTTAATGACTTATATTAAGGACCAAAGATTTCTTCTAGAAAGCGACCTATATATAGGACCGGAGGGAGTACATAGAAATAGAACTTTTTTTTTCGGGACTGAAAATATTTATTACTTCGAAAGTTGAGAACCAATTCAATATATGTCATTAAAGAAAATTCAAAACATTAATAAAGGTGCGTTAATTGCACCTTAGCAAGTGCTCTAGACCTAAGGACATTGTTTAACCAGACCCATCTTTATATACTTGACATTAGGGGTGGTAAAATAGACCAGCCGGTCCCACTTAGGCCCGCCATGGCTTATGAGCTCATTTTCCTATCTTGTACCCTTTTTATTGGCTAGGAAGGCTGTGAGATGGTCCGTTTAACCCGCAAATATGAAAAAAAAGGAGATTTTTATATATTATAAAAAAATTCCAAAGAAAAAAGTGTCTTTATTAAAAAGTATATATGTTTTCACTTAAAAATATATTTTCATAAAAAAGTGTATTTTTTTAGTTGTACTTGTTTTGTTTTGGGATTTTAATCCCCCTTTGCATAAATAAAAATATGTATTTTTATAAGGAAAAAAAAAGGAGAAACGAGCCATTGAGCCAGCTGCTAGCCATTGGCCTGCACGGGTTAACGTGCTAAGTGAGGCTGGCTAAGAGGGATGGCGAGTTCTAATATGCAATTTAGCCTGCCAATTTAAGTCGGGCTAGCATGATAGCCCATATAGCCAAGCCTGTTTTTCCTCTAGTTTATTTTATTTTTATTTTATCATAATTAATTATGCACCATATATTATTTTATTTAAATTGTAAAAGTAATTTTAATAAAAATATAAAAACAATATTACTGTAAAAAATTAGTTTTTTACTTTAATTTTTAAAACAAATGTTACTTTAATTTACAATCTATACTTAACTTCATTTAAAATTAATTATGTCAAATTAATTTTTATTAAAAAATGAAAAATAACATCTAGTACCCTTCAAATACTTTTTAAGAAATTAAATCTAATAAAACTATTAAAAATTATAATTTTTAATATTTTCATAACTTAGATGAACTTCCTTAATTAGGTGTTGTTCTCCAATTAATATTGATAATCTAATCGGTCACGCACAATAGACATGAATAATGTTATAAGATAATGTAGGTTATAGTGGTGAAACTCTAGCTTATATATGTTGTGGTAGAGTAAGGGTAATGATATTTTATATCTACTTTTTATGTTTATCACTTACACTCAGATAATACAAAATATCAAAGTTGATAATTATTTTGTATAAACTTGATGTAGGTGAGTGTATTGTCTGACCTCAACCCAGACAACGAAAATTCATCAAGCTTGTTCAACTTGAGAGCTTCGAAACTTGTGGGGCTGGTGTACTATCCGATCGAACCAGCAGCTTCCGCCTTGATAGGGTGGTGCTATGACCAATTGAACTACAAACCTAGGTAAAAAAGGAAAAAAGCTTACCACATACATATTCTTACGATTTCAATCAAACCATTTCCTTTTTCTATTTTAGATTCGAACCTCTATGTTGTAACTAACAGAGGCGGACTTATTTATATGTTCATATTTATAATTTTTATATTGATATCTATATAGATATTGTATAGATACAATATTATATAGATATGCATTTTAGCGAGATTGACATGGATTACTCATAATCCGTTAGTCATATCGAAATTTATTGAAAAATAAATCAATGAAAAAAAGAGTCTTCCATGACAATACTTGGAGTTCCCCGGACCAACGTAACGATATGATATCCATTATCCAAGAGACCAACCTATGCCTACATCAAGTCAGAAACCCATTGTGAACTATTAAGATTTAACCTAGTGATCTTAGATCAACACGACCATACAGTATGCTTCCATGAAAGCGGGGGTTATTCTTGTCCCACGAATGAACTTGAACATTCCTGAGACACACGCAGCCTAGAATATGAATACTCACTTCCGTTTTAAGATGTATCTCATGTTCATAGTAAACAAAGAGTATTATATTAGGGTTTAGGCGGCGAAACACCACCAGAGTCAATACCCAGAAGACTTGTGTAAACCGTAATAAATATGAACAAGAAATTTACAAATATCATTTTCTATGATGTAGCCATTTGAATACATCAATAAACTAAGTCTATTATATAGTCAAAGTAACCACCAGAGAGTCAGTACCCCCAGAAGACTTGCGTGAACGTAATAAATATGAACAATAAATATACAAATATCACTTTCTGTGATGTAGTCATTTGAATACATCAATAAACTAAGTCTATTACATAGTCAAAGTTAAAATATAAAGTAGTCCCTTATACAGGGACTATTAATAGTCCTTTTTATCTAATAATCTATATTATATAAAAAATTAATATTTATATATTATTAATTTAATTTATTAAATTGAATAGTTCATGATAAAAGAAGTTATTGATTCTTGACACCATAGATCACCTTATAATCCCACTATAAGCAAAAGCACTTAGAAAATAAAAAAAATAATTATCAGTTTAGTTCTTGAATTTGTAAGAAAAGTTCATATAAGTCTTTAAATTTTACGGAAGTTCACTTAGGTCTATGAGTTTGCAAGAATAGTTTGCATAGATCCCTAAATTACACAAAGTTTTATTTAGATCCCTGATATTGTTAAACAATTATTCTCTTAAGTTCCTAGAGTTTGATAATCTCATAAATTTAAATAGACAACTCTTGTAAACTCAAGAACCCTAAGTTAATAACATTTTATAATTTTATGAATTTAATTAAATTACGTACTCTTTTAAGCTCATAAACAAGAACGAGAGCAAGTGGATCCCCTTGTTTAACCCCTTAGACATTTTAATCAATTGAGTCGGGCTCCCATTCAAGAGAACCGAAAACGATTCCGAAAATACACAAGTTGCCATCCATTTCCTCCATCTTTGAGAGAAGCCCATCCTATCTGTCATATAGTCCAAATAAGTCCGAGTTTAATTTCAATAGGTGGAAGGTAATGGAATTAAAAAATATATATTTTAGATGTCGAATAATTAATACTCATTGTTTGGATGCGCAATTCTGAGAGAGAAAACCGTAAGAAAGAGCGGGAGCTGGGAAACAAGTGCAACTGTATGGATTAACATAAAATCCGATAGAGTCCATGAAGTAGAAAAAAAACGACATACAAACAGTTAACAGAAGCTATTGCTAATCAAAATGCCGCTCAGAACCTATAATCTAAACTGTACTCCATCCGTTCCTTTTTATCTGTCTTTTAAGGTTAAAACACATAGATTAAGAAATTTATTTAATGCTCTTGTAACTATCAAAATGATGAGATAATTCTCTATACCCTTGTTGGAACTCTACAATTATTAATTATGTACTACTTAGTATATGTATAAAGTAATAAATGAGAAATGGTATAATAGGAAAACAAGCTATAAATGTTTTCTTGAATTCTTAAAGAGACAGATCAAAAGAAACATTTTTTTTAAAACAGATAAAAAAGAACGGAGGGAGTACATCACAACAAGGGCAAAGTAGCATCTCCATAAAGTTATAAACTATTAAAAATAAAATAAAATATAATAAAAGACATTAAGTCATTGTTAGGGTCACCGCCGGCGAGTTCAAATGAGTGGTGCCGGCAGGTTAAAGTCGAACAAGAACAACTTCTTCTCATGCCAAACAGTGTCTTCCTCCTCCTTCTCCTGGTTGACAACAATGTTCTCCGGCTTGTAACACTCGCAGGCGCAACGTCAGCGGGGAAGAGAACCGGCCCCGTCTAGGCCCAGAGCGCGTTGACGGAATCAGGGGGAGGCAAGGGAATGGAGACGTAGGAGAAGTTGGTCTTGGCCTTGGAGCCACGGAGGGAGAGGGCGGCAGTGTCGTAAGCCCTGGCGGCCTCCTCAGCGGTGTCGAAGGTGCCGAGCCATTTGCGGGTCTTCTTCCAAGGGTCGCGGATCTCTGCGGCGAAACGGCCCCATAGACGCCTGCTGACGCCGCGGAAATGTGCAGGCGTAGGTGGTGGCTGCGGCGGCAGAGAGTCGGTGGGGGAACGGATGGCGTCAACAGGCATGGGCAGAAATGGGGTGAGAAAGAGAGAGTGAAGATGAGAAATATGGATTTGGGAGGGAATCGATGAAGAAAATGTTGCGTGGAGGTTTGGGATATATAAATAGGGGTGGGGACACTCTGGATTTACGCCGAAGCCATTTATCTATCTTCTGTTTCACCATTTTCAATCAAATTTAATTTTTCTGCCTTTTTTTTTGAATAGTGAGAAAAAAAAATATATATTAAAAAATATTAACCTAAAAAGATATATTAATTTTTAAAAAATTTTATTTTCTTTTTATTGATATCTTTATTAAAAATTAATAAAAACTCAATTCAATCATCCTAATTAATTAAGATTAAAATTTAAAAGATATAATAAATATTTCTCCTTTTTTAAGTAGAAGTTTATAAAAAAGAATAGACTTTTTTTAAGGGACTTGATATAAAAACGGAGGCAACAAGAGCAAGGAAGAATGTACATAATAAATAATAATTATATGATGATTATTTATTTAATTTAATTTCTTTTTACTTAATAGAAAATAAAAAAAATAACTAAAATTGTTTTTCATTTTCAAAATGATCCTCGACTTATAAGAATAAGCAGTCTCTGACATTATTTTTCATCATTCAAAACGATTCATATTATTAACACACTAAGAAACTCATGACGTGACACATTAAGTGCCACATTGAAGACCAAAATGATGTCATATAAAAATAAACAAAAAAATCAAGCGTATTAGTCCTGACAAAATTGAAAAAAAGGCCATTTTTATTCATGGTCACTCCTCTACCTCCATTTTTTGGGCATACAACCCATCCTTTTCCTTTCTAAAACACTTTATTTTCGTTCTCTTACTAATACGACCCCGTTTTGGCTTCCATCGTGACATTTAATGTGTCACATCATGACTCTATTAATGTGTGTCAATAGAATACGTCATTTTGAATGATAAAAGATAAAGTCAGGGACCAATTTGAGAAATTTGGTTGGCTAGAAATAATGTAATTTTTCGTGATAAATCATTCATAGTAAAAGAAGTGTTTGAGGCATGCCGAAAAAGATCATGGGAATGGTTTAAATGTTACACAAAAGTTGGAGCGTTGGGCCTTACTTATTCACGTTGGTGTAATTGTCTTTTTAACTGTATAATTTCGGGATAGACTCTATGAAGATTTACTTATTTTGGGTGGGAATTGTGCCTAGTTCCGTAGGTATGCGCACATAATTTTTATTTCATGATATGTACAGGGCATGATTTGTTGTAACTACTGAGTATTACTCATACTCTATTCATTAATATATTTACTTTCACTTCTTAATAAAAAGGGATCAATTTGTTTATTCTTATAAGTCAGTGACCATTTTTAATGATGGTAACAAAATGAGACTATTTTATAGTCTATAGTTAATTTGTTAGTATAGATATTTTGAGCCTATATTAAGGATATGATAACCATTAGTGTAGATTAATTTTTAAACTAATTATCCTAACATTTTCCAAAGAAAATTGGTCAGTATATGATTTTTTTTGTAGTGCTACTTTAGTCCCATATTATTTTTTTTGTCTCTTACAAAAGGACTGAAGGGAGTAAATCTTTTATTGAAATTCTAAAACGACAAGTTAAGTGAGACAAATTATTCTCTAAAACGGCAAATAATATGTGAATAACTAACTTCTAAAAATTGAAAACATTAATTTTTTTCAACTCAATATCCTTTATTTAATTTTTCTTTCCTTTTATTTATTTCACTCATTTTTTCTTAATCTAAAGGAATAACTTACTGTCCCACTAAGAGGGTGTTATTTCAAGATAGAATTCCTATAAGGTCAATTTTATTAAGATTGTTTGCTGGTCCCTAGACAGTCTACAAACTGTGCTTTTTGTGAGAATGAGCAAGAAAATTCTATTCATTTGGTTTTGTTATGTCCTATAGCAAATCTGATTTGGAGAAACATTTTGTTGTGGCTTGGAAAGTAAGGAAGAAAAGTGGTACTGCTATATGTTTTTTTGTGATCCGCTATTTGTGGTTGTGCAGGAATGCTGTAATTTTTAATTCTGAAAAAGTGGTGATTCCTCAAATTCTAGATTTGATAAACCCGTTCTTGGGTAGATTTTATGCAAATGGGATACAATTGTATGTTTTTTATTGGTGCAACTACCCTTTAGGTTGTTTAAAAGGTAAGTAGTCTCCTCTTCTTGTTATTTGTATGATTTGAAAACTTCTTGTCCTCAGATCATTCTAATAAATTATTTGGCTTATAAAAAAACTTACTGTCTCACGGTCTCATTTATGTAGTTAAGTTGGTGAGCACACGAACACATGCGTATGTGGATATCCGGATTCAATTTCCGGTTAGTGTACTATCCTATAAAAAAACGAGTAACTTACTACTTATTACGTTTATTTGAATTTAATATTAACATGATTTTTAAAATTTAATATTATCTTTCCTTATTTATTTTATTAGTGCGATAGTAAAACATTTATTAATTGATTATAAAAATACATTATAAGGGTTTAATTGATAAATAAATATCTCTCCATCCCTTTTTAAGTATGTTTTCAGAGAGTAAAATTTTTTTTAATCAATTGACTACTTGTATTTTAAAAAAGTATTATTTCCATTTTTATCAATTATTATACCCTTATCTTTGATTAGAGTATTAATTAATGTTCAACTCTCTCTGTTTCTATTTAATTATCCGCTTAAAGCTAAATTACACATATTAAGAAATATATATTTCCATTAAAATATTTTATAAACTTTCTATATTGCTATTTTTCTTTCTTCTTTTTTATTGGTTTAATAGTTAAACATTAATTATTATCCCAATTAAACATAATAGTATAATATTGATAAAAATGCAATTAATACTTTCTCAAAAATATAAATAAACAGTTAAATAATGTAATAATAATTTTTTTACCCTTGTCGCACCCACTAAACCTTATATCTACGAATTACTTATTTGTAAATTTATAAATATTTTTTATAATTAGATAATATAATTAATCTATTTATTAGTTAGTCACGTAATATTTCTTTAGTGAGTTCACCTAATTAATCTAATTGTTTAAATTAAATAATCCGTTAAAATAAATTTGTATACTCTCGTCGGATCTACTAAATCTTTTTTTACCAATTATTTATCTGTAAATAGAAGGATTTTTATGAAATTTTTAACCGTTTTATATCTCTTGAAAATTAAGAATATTCATGAAAATATTTGATAGAAGGATGAGGATAGAGAGAATATATAAAATGATATTATTTTTTGGAATAGAAAAATGTGGAGTTATTTTTTTTTGGAATAGAAGGATAAGTATTTTTTTATGGAAGAATGAGGAGTTTTTTTAGTTTGAAATAAAAGGATTGATAAGTATAAAAGGACTGTGAGATTTTAGATTTCTAAAAAAATTAAAAAAAGGGAGAGAATGACACGTGAAAAGGAAAAAATCCTTAATTGTATATGTAAAGATTAGAATAAGATGGTTTTACTTTAGGCACCGTTTGGCCTAGCTTATTTTGAGTTTATCTTCTACTTATAAGTCAAAGTCGGGCCAAACAGAAATGTTAATAAGTTATTACAATTTTAAGTAGCTTTTTTAACAAAGGAAAGAAAAAAAAAAGAGCTTTAAAGTAAGTCAAAAATATGAGCTTTTGCTTATTTTTTCAACATCTTATTTCATTGAATATCCACCAACCATTGTAGCCACGTCTAGACCGCCACCCACCGCTGCCGGACCGCCACCCGCCGCTGCCGAATTGCCGTCAGATCGTCAACCGTTGCCCGCCGCCGCCGGACTACCAAAATAAAAAAGGAAATTGTCAAACACCTTATGACTTTTTTCTTTAAACTTCTTATTTGTAGCTTTATTTTAAAAAAATATTTTTAAAGAGAAAAATAAAGTGGGTCAAACTGTTAGACTACGACTATTTGGGTTGCACTTTTATTTCATAGGCTTGAGTTATAATGACAAACTTGTTCTTTGAAGGATCAGTTTATTGTGCTCCCCTCTAGTTTGGGAGCATCGGTAATTCAAGAGATATTAAACATTAATTAGAAAAGATAAGAAATTAAAGTAAATGTGTGACAAACCTACGATACAAAAGAACCGCACTGAATTATCAACTAAACCGAACCGCACCAATTAAAAGACGAACCACTTAATAAAAAGCCAAACCATAAACAAATTTAAAAATCGGTTCTGAATCGGTTTGGGAAAATAAAAATGGTTTAGGTTCGGTCTGGTTCAAAAACTAGTTTAAACCAGTTTGAACTGCTTTGAACTAGTTTGAACTGGTTTGGGATGAAAAAATTTAGGTTTTTTTTGGCTAAAAATAGGTCTAAACTGGTTCGAACCGGTTTGGGCCAAAACGGAGAGTTCAGAATCGGTTTGGGAACTACAAAAGTGGTTCGATCCTATAAACTGAACTATTTATTTGGTTTAGCGTGGTTCTGGTTTGTTCTTTCGTAAACTAGAATCATGAAAAAGAAGGTCAGTTATAACCGTCATTAATGATTATTTTCCGCCACTAATTTTTTGTCGTTTTTTTGCCTCATTCTAGTAGTTTTGGTGCCTAATGGTGCAAGTGATTTTTCTTGTGATACTATTGATTATATCGTACTTTTTTATATAAAATGTAGAGTTGCCAAGTTCCTTGAGGAGAAGCATGATGAGCAACTTCCATGGAACTTCAGGAAGTTCTTGCTGTACCATTTGAAGAGGCTCGTTGCTGCTGGGAAGCTCGTCAAGGTCAAGGCTTCCTTCAAGGTACCAGCAGCGAAGCCCAAGGCAGCTCCCAAGCCCAAGGCTGTAGCTCCCAATAAGCCTGAGCCCAAGTCTAAAGCAGCTCCCAAGCCAAAGGCAGCCCCCAAAGCTAAATCGGCTCACAAGGCGGCTAAATCGGCTCCCAAAGCAGCTCAATCGGATGCGGCTGAAGCACCTGTCGAGCCAAAGCCCGCCACCAAGCCCAAGGCTAAGGCAGTTCCGAAGCTGAAGCGAGCTCCTAGAATGAGGTCTATTAATGAACTATTGTCCTTGCCGACGCCTTCCAAGGCTTCCAAGACATCGACAGGGAAGAAGGAGGAGGCCCCTGCACCCCCGAAGAAGGCTGTGAAGTCGCCGGTGAAAAAGACAAAGGAAATCAGAAAGGGAAGGAAGTGAAATTAGGGTCCTGGTCCTGCTGTTTGTACTATAGAGTTGTGAAGTTAGTTGGGTCTTGGGTGCACAGATGTTGAAAACAACATGAAATCTGGTGTATCCAGTTTGAATGGATTTATAGAGTTTAAGTGTTTTTATATATATTGTTGTTTTTCTGTGCATTAGAGAAGTTTTATACAGTGGATTGTATCTATAGTTTTCATTTGTTTGCTTTCTCAGTTGTTGATGCATGCATCCAACTGACGTAACTATGGTATTAAAATATTAATGAATGTTCTTGCTTTGTTTTTACTTGATCGAAATAAAGGAGTCTGTTGCGATTCAATCTTTGAAAGCATTCAAGGAGTTTCTGTGCATCGTAGAACTATATGTATATCTGAACTTGAAGAACAAAGTAAATACAGTATGGTCAAGAGGAACAAGACCCAGGGAGATGAAAACAATCTCATTATTGAGTTTTGTCTCACATCCGCTGGTTCTTCTTGTCTTACAGCAGCATGGGTGTGCGTGGAAGAACATGTAAAAAGAGTTAGGGTTTGGTTGTTTAAATTTTTGTTTCGGTAAAAATTACTTTCTTTTTTTTTATAAGCCAAGCAATATCAGGTGCTCATAAGAGACTATACAAGAAGCCATAAGAGCTGGTAACATAAAAAAGAAAAACAATTAACCCTTTAAGCATAATAATAAAGGGGACATACACCAATCAGAAAAGAAACAACAAGTACTTTTATTAGGATAAAACCAACAATTAACCCTTTAAGCAAAATAATAAAGGGGACATACAGTTTTTTCGTCGCAAAGCCCTAAAATTTAAAAAAAAAATTGAAAGATTTAATTTGCACCTCATATTAGTGACTGATTAGGCGGTTGCAAATTTAGCAATTGCTTTTTCCGTCGCAAAGCCCTAAAATTAAAAACAAAAAAGAAATTAATTCACGCCTCATATTAGCGACAGATTTGGTAGTTGCAAATTTAGCAACTGTTTTTCCTGTCGCAAATTCCATCATTAAATCGGAACATGCAAAAAAATCCGCGCTGAAATTTATGTCAAATATAATCGTCGTTAATGATTATTTTCTGTCACTAATTTTTGTCTTTTTTTTTTTTTTGCCTCATTCTAGTAGTGTTGGTGCCTAATAGTGCAAGTGATTTTTTCTTGTGATATTATGCTTATACCGTACTTTTATGTACAAAATATAGAGTTGTACGTGATGTTTCTTATTCGAACGTAATAGTTAAATTCACACTTTTATAGTTGAAAACATATTTTTAGACAAGTAAAAACTATAAACACAAATTCCATTCAAACATTTTAAATCACAATCCAAAGATATATTAATTTTGAGACATTCTAATTTGGGTTACACATGAACTTGATTGAGCATAAATAACACATGTGACTATTTTTTTCAAATGGATAAGCAATATAATTCACATGTTGCATATTGTACAATTTAACCAAGAGTTTAATTTAATTAACTTTAATTAAATAAGTAAATGATAAGACTTTCGGATTATTAAATCCACTCTATAGAGATTTGTCTAATAAGTTGTTACTTGTACTAGAAAGTTCCAAAAAAATTCATTGCAATTACATAGATTCAGAAGTAAATATTAAGCTAGACTTAAAACACCACTAATTTGTTACATGATCAGATTTATGCAATTGACTGACAATTCATCTATCTTAATATCAGAACCTGCAATGTTCTATTCACTATGCATGAAAACCATGTTCATTGGTAGTACTTGTTCAACCTTGGTGAATTTCTAATTGGTGGTTACATATTCAAATCTCATCAGATTTTCATAATTCTTGATGCAATAGAATCCTTAGTTAACCTATTATCACTTGGGATCACTAGGGATTCACCAATTTCATCCATGACGAAAGCATTTATCTGAATTTGAAAAAAACCTTGATATCTTCATAAGAAACTCTAGTCACAACCATTGTGGCTTCAAAACCGAAATTCTCCTTAACCCCTTAGCCATTAAACTCGCTTAAACACTTATCTGAAAGCTGACATAATAATCTACAAGAGGAAAAAAATTTCACTGAAAATGGCCAAGTTGATCAAAAGTTATGGGCATATTAATCGGGCTTAGAAACACACCCAAAAGGCTAAAACAATCCACTAAATCCCTCTACCTTTTCCAAAATTTCTCCATCTCAGACTCAGGAACGGAGATTTTCAACCGTCGATAGGACTAGATCGAAGGGCTGAAATTCAATAGTGGATAAGGGAGCAATCCATGTAGAAGGTGTGTGGACCAATGAGGATTGAGAATTTGGATGTAGTTTTACGCACACATGACTATTTAAACCACCGCGTAGTTCCGTCACCTTCACGCCGTAAAATCAAATCTCAGTAAGTTGCAACATTCATCGTTTGATAACAATTCAATTCGGATTATGGATCAGTCGAAAGCGTACACGACCGTCGGCGAACCAATCGCGATTATGAAGACAAACACGGAAGCTGAACGACTAAAGAACTCGAATGAGTCCGCTCCGCCCACCGAGAACCCTGAGAAGGTGGTGAAGGAGGCGAAGCCTAAGAAACCTGCTGCTCCGAGATCACGGAAGACTTCCTCCCATCCTCCCTATGAAGAGGTACGTATGGATTTCTCATAAACCTAATCCTGTTTTCTGATCGTTATTCTCCTTACTGAACCTGAAATTTAATTTGGATTTTGGTCGAATTTTGCAGATGATAAAGGACGCGATTGTCTCGTTGAAGGAGAGGACTGGTTCGAGCCAATATGCAATTGCCAAGTTCCTTGAGGAGAAGCATAACCAGCTTCCATCGAACTTCAGGAAGTTCTTGCTGTACCATTTGAAGAAGCTCGTTGCTGCTGGAAAGCTCGTCAAATTCAAGGGATCCTTCAAGGTTCCAGTGGTGAAGTCCTCTGCCCCCAAGCCCAAGCCTGCAGCTCCCAAGCCTGAGCCCAAGGCTAAAGCCGCTCTGAAGGAGAAGGCAGCCCCCAAAGCTAAAGCGTCTCCCAAGGCTGCTAAACCGGCTGCGGCTAAAGCATCTGCCAAGCCAAAGCCCAAGGCTGTTCTGAAGCTGAAGCCAGCTGCTAAGGCACGTCCTATTAATGCACTGCCCGTGGCGAGGCCTGCCAAGGCTTCTAAGACATCGAAAAGAACATCTCCAGGGAAGAAGAAGAAGGCCCCTGCACCCAAAGTGGCACTGAAGAAGGCTGTGTCTGTGAAGAAATCTCCGGTAAAAAGTGTCAAGGCCAAGACTGTGAAATCACCGGTGAAGAAGGCAAAGACAACTAGGAAGGGAAGAAAGTGAAATTAGGGTTGTGGTGTTTGTAGTATAGAGTTGTAAAGTTAGTTGGGTGCACAGATGTTGAAAACAACTGAAATCTGGTTTATTGTTTATTGAGTTTTTTTTTTTTTTCAGGTCTTCTTTTTTGTATGTGTTCTAAATAGATACAGTCCCTATGTAATTTCCAGATAAATGAGTTAAACATAAATGGAGTTATAGAGTTTGAGTGTTTTTATATTGTTGTTTTTCCTGTGCATTGAAGAAGTTCTGGTGTTTTGTACAGTGGATTGAATCTGCAGCTTTCATTTGTTTGCTTTCTGAGTTGTTGATGGATGTATCTAATTGACATAACTAAAATAACCATTGTTCTTGCTGTGTTTTCATGTTGTTATCTTCTGTCCGGGGAAATTGCCTTGTTTTTACTTGATCGAAGTAAAGAAGTTTGTTGCGTTTCCGTCTTTGAAAGCTTTCAAGGAGTTTCTGTGCATCGTAGAGCTATATGTATATCTGAACTTGAAGAACAAAGTAAGTACAGTAGGGCTATGAGGAACAAGACCCTGGGAGGTAAAAACAATCTCATTATTGGGTTCTGTCTCACCCGCTGGTTCTTCTGGCCTTATAGCAGCATAGGTGTGCGTGGAAAACTTTCCAATATCATTGTGATGCAGTTTTCACAGTACACATGGCCAAACCTCGTAACATGGGGTAGTCTACATCAGAATTATGTTCAAAAGTTCTTCCATGTGCAGGCCCAAGATGCTGCTGTAAGATTAGAAGAATAGCAGGTGTGAAGACTTTTATCACTGATACTGCCATGGGTCTTGTTCCTATTGACCTATCTGTATCACTCTGTTCTCATGTGGTCTCTTGCTCAATTTATTTGATGAAATAATTGAATTAGTGGTTTAATACTTTAATGTAAGTAATATTTTATTTTGATATTGTTTTCTGCAGTTAATTAATCTGATCTAGTTTTTGAGGTTCGCTTAATCAAGTGGATGCCATAAGCAAATTGGGTAAGTGGTTTTCTTGGCTTGACTCAAAACGTATTTTTTTTTGTTTTTATTTTATCGGCTAAATACACCCACACTACAATACTCCTAAATTTAATTCCTAATCTCTTCACCGGGGATTGAACCCCTCCCCTCAAGCTCCAAGAGCTTCTCCTTGTGCCATTTGAGTTACAAGCTCTTGACTAAAAGCGTATTGTTTATATGAATATGTTTGCTGTTTGATAAATTTGAAAGTTATGACAGAATCCATGAGGAAATTACATTCAGTTGAGAATAGTAGCATAGTATATTCATGCTGGTGTTAACAGATTAGAGTTTGGATGTTTTGCAAAATAGATGATTAAATCTAAACTGTAGTGAAGTTATTAGTGTTTTAACATTTCATCTTCAAAGTAAATTAACTTGGAATCTGAACTTAAGACATTAAACATCTTTCGACTTCAATCAAGCTTGATTTTAGAAGGAAATAGCATAGAACAACTTTAGTTTTGGGTGTTTGAGCTTCAATTGAATAAACATAAGTCTTTCCACAAAGTGTGTCTTTAGTTTCATGTTTATATGAGATAAGTGTGGATTCACTTCAACCCAATTAAAAGTAGCTTTCATGTTTAGATTCACATTTGAACTGATTTGATTTATTTCCAAATGCACAAAATCATGTTCGGGCTTTCTAAACACAGGTTTGATGTTTGAAATTACAAATCAGAACAAGCTCTGGTTAGTTGTGTGTTTGTTTAGAACAAAGGAGACTTTTAGCATGTTGTTGAGCATCCTTCTAATAGATACAAGATGAAATTGAGTTGAATATGGAAGTATGGACATTTCTGTTAGGTATGATGTGGAGTGAAGTTTTACTAGATGATGCACTCCTCATGATGTTTTCAGTATCCTATACCTGCTTAAATTGTTTTAGCACCAATGAGGGATGGTGAAATAGATGAATACTGTTGTTTTCAAAGTTTAGATTTTCTGTGAAGTCTGCTAGCATCGGTCGCTTCCCTGTTTGGGTGCCTGTTCACTGAAGATTGAGCAATACAGAGATCAAACATTATACTTCCGATTGCCTTTAATTTAGCGCACAGCATATGATTAACCAACTGATTTAAATGCTTCTGTTTCTTTGTCCATTGTTAGAGATTAGATTTCATTCTTGTGCTTTTATTTAGCTTATGCTTTTAAGTGACCTGATCCGTGACATGTATATGCAATTTTCAGATTATTTGACAAGAAGACTTTGAATGTTTAGGAAACATGTTTTACATTGTTGCACTGGTTTCAAATGAAGTGTAGATTTAGACCATAATAATCAATAGTGCTCTATACCGGTATAGAAGTGCGCCGCATAGGAGAGCGTATAATAGCTTCCATGTGTGCTAGCATAGTGTTTTTGCTTTTTGTTGTGAAAGTCAAGAAGCTCAGTCATTTCTCCTCTCTAACACCCTGCTCTCTTCTCCTCCTCAAGTCCCATGGGGCTTCTTTCACTGGCTATTTGGAAAGTGGATCTCTACCTTTTGAAGGTGTATCCTTAGCAGATTCATACTGAAAAGATTAAGAAGGAAAGTGCCAAGTCTGCGAATGTCGCATCCTCGGATAAGCATTGATTTACCTTTCAAAGTTTACCCCGCAGCATTATCAGTATGCTACAAAGAAGCATGAAAGGGCTATGTGAGATAGACAAAATCGGCTTCATCTAATGGTTGCTGGCTAGCACTATAGGGCTTTGAACCATAGGCATTTCTTATTGTGTGTCACAACTCACAACTGAGTTGAAGGACAAAAACCTATTTTTGCCCCTTTAACATTGGCACTTTGGGGGGTTTTTCGAAGGCAAAGCTGAGGTTTGTCCCCACTTCTAAGAACTTAAGAAAAACTAGTTTTCCGTGGATCCATTGCCACCTTCTACGAGCAGTTTCTATTCTGAACACTCAGACATGCAGCATTTTTCAGCAATAGTATTCTGACTATTTCTGATGCACACCACCCACATGTAGGTTTGGACGTTTGGTGGAAGCACACCCACCCACCTGTATTCTGAAATATGTTCACAGTTCACACTTAGTCATAGCATCATCTGTGACAATGACTTTGAATTTCTATTACTAATTTTGCAATATCAATATGTCTTTAGTTATGAGTATTATGTTTTTGAGCATTTATATATGCATTTTGTAACATTTTATATCCCATATACTTTCCCTGCTGCCCATTGTGTTTTTGGCATAACTGTGATTTGGAGTAACATGAAAGATGTGCTTTTTAAATTTTGGTGGACAATTTCTTTTAGAATTATGTTTAACCACAGTTTTAGTTGTTATGTTGATAATTCCTTTCTCCTAAGTCCTTACTATTGCAGATGTCTTGCTGTTACGCGCACAAGTGGATTGCTTTTGTTACTGTGCCTTCTTGGTAAGGAAAGACTATTAAATATGGGTCTGTTTGGCATAAGTGATATATTATGCTTTAGGTATGGTATCCTTTGATGGTGTAATTATATTTGAAATTTTTGGAAATGAATTGAGTGAGTAATTGTTGTTGTGGCTGTAGCTTTTGAGGAATGAATTAAATTCCTGTGAAGTGGATATGCCGAAGAGATCATTTAGTGGTAGTAAATGACTTTGGTTTTCAGATGCAATGAAATTGATGGATGATCTTTATCTCTAGTTATTAATGTGATCTACTGAACATTTTGAACTTGTGCTTGTGTGTAATTTTGGTACAGTAATGGAAATTAATATTTTCCATTAAAAAAGAAAAACGTTTTAGTGAATTCTACAGAATGATTTTCTTATCCAATTAGCGTTTTGGCATGACTTCCATGGTTAAACTGCATAATTGTCATGTAGGTTTTCATAAATCTTCTTTCTAGTTGGGTAACATACTTTGTCGTCAGTTTGGATTTCAGTTTGCATCAACTGAATGAAACGGAAGGAAAACCTCTTTTTCGCGATCTAAGTACTGGAACGTGGAATTGTGAATTTCAAGAGACCTGAATGTGGATGAAACAAGTATCCAAACACAATGGTCGAGTACATTTAGAGATTGTTAGTGCATGTTTGCTTTTTCAGTTAGCTAAATGTGGAAGTACCAATTGTTATAATTTGTCTAGACACAAATTCTGATCGGATTTGATGGATAAAACAATTTCTAACTTCTAAGAAAGTACTTTTACTTTCAATCAACTGTTAACCAAACACTGCAGAATCTGTGCTATAGGGAAGTGGAGCAGCCTAGACTACTGCGGGATCTGCATAGCAGAGAATTTTTGCATAGTGGCTGTTGCAGCTGCAACAGCAGCTAAAATTGCGGTGAGTCGCACGCAGTAGTGGTGGAAGGAAATGAAATATGTTCACAGTTCATAACTTAATTTCACTTGCAATGGTTTCTGTTTTGAACACGGAGCACACTTATCCAGTTATCTACAATTCCATATATAGTCTCGGACCTGTTTACTGTGCACACTTCACTAAAACATGCCTTCATTTGTGACAATGATCTCTGAACTGTTATCACCAATTATGCAAAAATAATGTCTTTAATTTTGGGTATTTTGAAGTTTGAGCATATGTATTCTATGATTTTTTGTATCTATGTGAGAGATATAAGTGAACTTCTTGTTAGTTAGTGTACTTAGGACTATTTGGTAATGCGCAATGACTTGTTTAAAATAGTATTCCCTCCGTCCCATTTTAAGTGTCGTTTAAGGTTGTTACACACAGATTAAGAAATGTCATTAATTTTCTTGTTTTTACACAAATAATTATCCAACTCCCTATTATACCCCTTATCACTCTTATTAATTACTCACTCCGTCTCAAAACGTTTGGCCTTTTAGATCTTTGCACATGGATTAAGTAATATAATCATTAGTTTAAATTTTAGATTGAATTTCCTATTTTGCCCATCAATTAATTTTATTTGAGTACTACTTTTTCAACTAGTAATTAATTACACTTACATGCCTTATTAATACCGGTACTAGTCTCTTGAGTGTCAACTACTATAATTAATACATCGGAAATGAAAAAAATTTACTTGGGAGAGTAAAGCCTAAAGGTTAGTGGTTGGTGATAAAGTAGGAATATGTTCAATTAGTTAAGGGTAAAATTGTAAAGAAAAAATTAATACCACATTGATATCCTAAAAGGACAATCAAATTGGGACAAAATTTTTTTCCAAGGCCAAACAATTTAGGACGGAGGGAGTAGTGAATTACATCTATCAAAACATTTATTTAAGATTCAACTACTCAAGGATATATTTAGTAAAACATAATTAATGCTTCATTGAAACTATAAAATGACAAATAAAGTGGGACACATTTTTTTCTTTAAAACGACACTTAATATGAGACGGAAGGAGTATGTATTAAAAGGTATTTAATTTTTAAAATAATAAATGATCTCATTTTTTATAAAAATCTCTATGTGGATCCTTAACTAGTGCCTTAAATGTATTTGTTGACATTTTTCTATAAGTAAAGCCATTTTTAGTCAAAAGATTTTTAGTAGTAATAAGATTGATGTTGCACCAAGATGCACGCATAAGTTATGTGTAAATGTGACCATGCTTTGGATGTGTAGAATCTATATCTATATAGTTGTTTTAAGTTAGAAGTTAGCGTTTCACTGTTGGTTAGATTACTATTTTAGGACTTATGAATTTATATATTGGATGTGTTTATTAATGATATAACTTATTTTATCAAGTTTAATTTTAGAGAGGTCATTGCTTATAAAAATATATTGCAATAGCTTTATACTTTAGCTTACGTTGGTTATGAAGGTGAATACATAATATGCAATATGCATGTATTTATACAATTTTTGAATATCGTATTGTTTGCTATTATTATGTAACGGTTGACAATCTTTTTTCCTTTTTTTTTTAACATCGAAAAGTGAGTCCATTTTTTTTTTGTTAAAAATATTAAGGCATGTGGGCTCTATTGTCAGCGATACACTGTGTTGTTTATACTCCATTTATTTGTATTTATAAGTTTTTAAAAAAATTTCAAGTGTTTCTTTTTATAAGCATTTACTGCGTAAATGAAAAACATTTATTATACTTTTTTTAATTTTGTGCTTGTTTGTTTGTTTAATATTTTGGTTTAGTCAAAATCATTTTTGATTAAAGTTAAAAATATTTATTTCTATTAGATCGTTTCGATTTGTGTGCATTAATAATCTCAACTATTAATTTTTATTTTGGTTTATGTATTTTTCACTTCTCATTCTATTAAAATCTAAATCAAACGGGTCCTTTTTTCTCAATTAATTTGGGTAGTTGGATTAAATTTTAAATGATGGAGAGTGTTGATTAATTTTAATAAAAATAAGGTTTTTTTAACCTGTACAATATTGCCCAGGTTAAAAAACTAAAGATAGAAAAAAAAGTAAATTATTAATTGTATGTTAAATATAGTCTTATTAAATTTTTGTTTTCTTTAAGAAAAATTTTCCTATTTTAGTTTCTTAACATGTGCAATATTGCACAGATTAAAAAAATCCTAAAAATAATAGTAGAAGGAGAGCATTTTTTTATATAAATTAATGTAATTTCTTACTGTTTATTCTTTTAATGTGTGTTTTTTTATCTAAAGACTTATAAATAAAAATGGAAGGAGTATATGTTTTTTGAAATTGCATTAAATGCAATTGAACAATGGCACTTATTCAACAATAAATGCAAGGATGTATATTAATTGCAATGACATGACAATGATGTTGTATTTAACGGTGGCAAAATGGGTCAGCTTAGCATGTTTGGTGCCCGGCTCGCCAAAGTTTTGAGGACTCACTTTGTTAGCTTAGCCTGTTTCTTTAAAAATTAGGCGTGCTGTGGGCTGACTTACCAGCCCACCGTACTAATTAAAAATATTTTACACATATTTTTTTTACTTTTTGCACCATGCAAATGACATTATTTAAAAGAAAATACAAAAAATATCAATTATTTTTTAAAAAATAGTGTTTTTTCGCTTTTTGTTATTTTATATTAAATAAACTTTGACTTTTATTATTTTCAACTATGAACCTATTTTTTTATGTATTTTTTGCTTTTGTTTGGTTTGGACTTTTTTAAAAAAATTTATCAGATTTTTTTTTTACAAAAACACCAACTCCATCCATTAATTTAGAAAAACAAACAACGCAATAGACCAGCAGGGTGGATGAGATTAGCATAATCCCTATTAGGAGTGACATCATCCTTTTTAGTATATAAATTTATGATTTTTACATATAAAAAGAATGATGTCACTTCCAATATAGATGGTGCTAATCCCATCCTCCGACCAGCAGGCTAGCTTGTCCCACCACCTTTGTAGTTGGTAGGCTAGGCGAGGCGGGCCACATGAATTGGTGGGCCAAAATGTCTAGCCCAACCTGCCTATTTTTGGCGGGTTGCCAGGCCGGACCGATGGGAGTAGTTGAACTCAATTATTAATGATATTGGTTAATTAATGAGAGTAGTTGAATTTAATTTTAAATGATATGGATGATGAAGTTTGACTTATACAAAAACAAAATTACAAAGAGATTATTATTTATTTAGAAATCAATACGTTTTATTGATATTAACATTTTTTTTAATACGTGTGATTTTTGTTTTAAGGACTTATAAATGGTAATGAATGCCGTACTTTTATGTATTGTTTTAAATCAAGTGGGCAAATTGACTATGCTTTGTTTGTGTTTTGTTTGGTGAACATGCCCAATAAATGAATGATTTTGTTGCTGCTGGTAAATTTGATAGAGTTGTGATTGATTTTCAATTTGCTAAAGTTAAAATGTGACAAGGTAAGCCGGTCAAACAAAATATTTACCAAGGGGCACATTTGCTTATCAATCCTGGCACCTATGAAGCCATTGAGTTTATCAACATGTCCGTGCTACATTTTCCAATGTGGATTAATAATTAATTGGTGTTGTATTTCTAATAATGATATTGTCTTGGTGATTTACTACTTTATTACTTTGTTGTTGGTTTTAGGATTGCAAGTGTTGTTCTCTTTGACTCTTTCCCATATGTTAAAACCAAATGACGAGTAAAAAATTTCAATAGAGGAGGAGTTTATTAAAAGATAACTTAAGATGAAAATCTCCAACTTCTTTATGAGATTGTAATTTCTTTTGACTTACCAATTGTACTATCACATTAGCATCGCTATTAATTTCTTGATTTTGTTTATTGGTTGAATACATACATTATTTTTAGGGAGACTTGGTTCGTCAGGTCGGTCCGATAACCCACTTTAAATTAACGGGTCGGGTTATATATTTGAGCCCCTAACCTCACTTGGTCCACTCCACCTAACCCACCAACCCGCGATGGTCAACGATGGGGCGGAGCGGGCTAGCCGTCGGCCCGTTTTCTTTATTTTTTTTATAAACATACACCTTTTTCATTTATGCACGGAGAGATTAAAAATTCCAAATAAATAAAAATAATTAAAAATTATACTTTTTTATGGAAATATATATTTTTTTAATAAAACACTTTTTTTTAAAAAAAAAGTGTTTTTTTAATTTTTGACGGGCTAAACGGGTCGGCCGGCGGCTCGCCAAGCAAATCTAAAAACGGATCGGGTTAGAAAAGTGAGTCCGTATATCCATAGTGGACTAGCCTGCCCTGGCCCGCTTTTTGGAGGGCCAAATGAATGACGGGTTAAACGGGCCAGACTGGCTTGTTTTACCATCCCTAATTATGGAGGATGGGATTAGCACCATCTTTATTGGGAGTGGTGCCATCCTTTTTATATGTAAGAATCATAAATTTATATACTAAAAAGGATGGTGTCACTCCCAATAAAGATGATGTTAATCTCATCCACCCCTAATTATCTTTTTCCTTTTTGAAATAGGAGAGGAAGTCCATTGTTTTAGCCGATGTACTTGGAGTAATACGTGAGGGTGGATGGTATTATGCGCGGCTTGTATGTGTCATTAGGTTGTGTTAGTTGATGTTAATCTTTATTATTGGAGTTATTATTATTGCACATCACTATTCACCTTACAACCCATTTACAACCATCTAATCAATGTCATTAATCACTTCAATATGTCATTTATTCATTTTTTATTATTAAAAAAATCAATAAAGAGAGTTGTAAATAGATTGTAAGATGAAGAGTGATGTGCATTTTTCTTTTTCCTTATTATTGCTTCACATGTGATGTTCACTTCCCAAATGCTGTTCTTAGATATATTCTCAACTCTCTATATAAATTAATTTGATCTATATTCTATAAGCAATGATGAATAATAATAAATTAAGTTCAAGTATATTAATACACTAATAATATTAATACACTAACAAATAGTATGTTAACTACAATATGAGCCAAAAAAATATGTTATGTACAATAAGTTACAAATAATGTAGATACAAAGTAGAGCTGGAAGTTGCAAATGGTTATGACAAAATTATTATTTGATTTGTGATTCAATTCATCCGTGATTCAATTCAAAGACTACAAACTAATTAATTAAACCACTTTTTTTAATATATATATATATATATATATATATATATGTATATTTGGTCTTTATTTTAACTATTTTATTTTATTTTATCAGCAAACAAACATAAATTTCAATTAACAGCGAAAGGAAACATCCTCTAAAGACACTAAATATACAAAAAGAAACCAAAATAAAAAGATGCAGATACAATTAAGCCTCTAGTGAAATCACTGTTTTGCGTACTGTATGTGTTCAAACTTTCCTGTAGTTAAACCTTAAAGAATAGAATTCCCACTTTTGATATTCTTGTTTGCAGAAATATTTCTTTTCCAAATGGTGATCGTCTTTTTCTTTTTATTTTTTATTTTTTATTTTTTATTTTTTCCTTTGTCCCGTTACGGCACCAGTATGAGGAAAAAGCTTTGGGGGATTGGCATCATGTGCAATTTCCACCTTTTAAATCCTTGACAGTTGACAGGGTATATCTTGAAAAAGTGTTAGATTCCATTAAAATTAGGAGTTGGGAATGGGTTAAATATAGATTTAAATGTGCGGATTTGTCTTATGTAAATTGGTTTCAATTTTCTAGTGGATGTATTTCGAGGTGAGGTAAGGCTGGTTTGATTACTCTTTTTTAAAATAATTTTATATTTTTAAAAGTAGAAAATTAAAAAGTCCGTTTGGCAATCGAGTTTTTAAAAATAATTTTCAGGAACAGATTTTGTTTTTCAGTATTCAAAAACCAAAATATGAAAACAACTAAAACATGTTTTAGTTTTCAGTTTTTTGAATTTACACTGTGGAAAACTCCTCTCAATTTTTATAAAAAGTGTTCTTGAAAACTGTTTTATAATACAATTTTTAAAAACTAAAAGCCAAAACTATTTCAAACAAGCTCGTAATCTTTAGTTAAAGTACCTAATATACTCTCTTTTGAATTAAAAAAAAAAGAAAAAAAGAAGAAGAAGAGAGAATAGAAATTTCTTTTTTGGTCCAAGAGAGAATAGATCTTGACAAAAAAAAAATATTACTTCATTTGCTTTCTCTCTGTAACGAGTTTGCAGTTCTGGATAGTTTATTATTTTGTCATTTTGCATTGGGTTTCTTGAGGGATTGGATTTCAGTTTTTGGTTTGCAGTTCTAGATAGTTTTTTTAAGTTCTAGATACTTTTGTATTTTGTCATTTCGCATTGGGTTTTTTGGGGATTGGATTTCAGTTTTCAGTTTCTGATTTGAGGTGGTTGTGACTTGTGAATAATAGCAAATTAGCAAGTTTGGGTTAGTTTAATATTTTACAAATAATCGCTTATTTTTTGTACCAAGAAAAATAATAATCACTTATTTGTCTTATAAAACTTATAAAAATGAACAATTGTTTGTTAAAAATAAACTATTACAAAACACACTAAGACTACCTCATTGTTAGTATTAGTATTATTTAATAAGAATAAGAAAAACTGTGACTTGGACCTTTCTGAACAGAGGTAGCTATTTTTTCAAAACATTTTAGTAGGAGTTTCTGATCTAAACATAAAGATGGAGTTGAGAAGAATCAAAGAGAGTCCAATCCTGCCCTTTTATTAAGACTCCTTTAGGACCAATTAAAAAGAGAAAAAAAAAATATAAGCTGCATGAAAGAAGTCTACTACTTTATATGGTTGTCCTTAAGCTTTCAATTTAAAGGTTCAAATAATTTTCCATTTTTTAGCCTAACCTAATAAAAGTCTGGTAGCCAATATGGTCAGTCAATAAGGGTGACAAAATGGGTCAATTTGGCTTGTTTGGTATGCAGCCCGTTTAGCTAGTCTAGCCCGTTAAAGTTTCGCGGGTTCACTTGGCTAACTCGGCTTTTTTTATGTTTTGCTTTTTGCACCATACAAATGAAATTAATTTTTTGTTTCAAGAAAATACAAAATATATTATTTTGTTAAAGAAAATATGGTTTTTTTTATGTTTAATAAACTTTATTTTTTATTATTTTTAGCTATAGACCTAAGGGTTTTTTTATGGATTTTTGTTTTTTAATTTGGTTTAGACCTTTTTTTTATTAGGTCTTATTAGATTTTTTTTTAAAGAACACAAACTCCAACCATTAACTTACAACTAAAGAAAAACCAATCAAGCGGACTGGCAAGTTTGGCAAGACGGGCCAATTTTTCTATCCCAGTATGCCTATTTTTGGCGGGTCAACGAGTCCAACTCATTTTGCCATCCCCATCTACCACTTATGGAAGGAAGGCGATTAAAGTATGTTTACATAATGTCAACACATGCGGCATATGTAGACAAGACAAGAAAGAATGAGACACCAAACTTGTGGCATGCATGACTTGGACACGTGAGCTACAATCGATTAAAGGTAATGATGAAAAAGTCCATGCTAAAAGACTTGGTGAACTTGGAGATACGAGATAACATTATATGTGCGGGATGTTAGTATGAAAAAGCACACAAGCTACCGTATAAAGAGTCTAATTCTAGAGAAGAAACACCCATTGGAATTGGTGCACTCAAATGTATTTGGACCGATGAAGCAGTCACCCGTCAGCAGAAATCATTACAAGATCACATTCATTGATGACTATTCCAGGTTTGTCTTGGTAGACTTTATAAAAGAGAACTCTAAAGCTATGAAGAAGTTTATAGACTTCAAATAGAAGATTGAAAAGGAGATCGAGACGAAAATTCATGATTGCGAACCAACAACGAGGGACAATATATGTCAAAGGAGTTCAATCAATACGTACAACCTATAGAAGTGTGGCATACGTAGGGGTGGCAAAGCAGGCTAGCCTGGCCCCTTTTGCTCGCAGCTCGGCAAAATGGGTCGGGCCGAACTGCCAAGATTTTGCAGGCTCACTTTGCTAGCCCAACCCACTGCTTTAAAAATTAGACGGGTTGCGGGCCCGCTTGCCATTACTAATTAAAAGAAATTTGGACTTTTTTTTAATTTTGCTTTTTGCACCATGCAAATAACATTAGTTTTTCTTTCAAGAAAGTACAAAAAGATATCTTTTTTTTTCAAGAAAATATGGTGGTTTTTTTCTTTTTTTATATTTAAAAAACTTTGGTTCTTTATTATTTTTAACTATGGGCCTAAGTTTTTTTTATGTATTTTTGTTTGGTTTTAACCTTTTTTTTGTTAGACCTTATCAATTTTAACCTACATAAAAAAAAGCTCAACCTGGTGGGCCAGCCTGGCCTGCCTCCTTTGTAGCCTCGTGGGCTAGCGGGTTAGGCGAGGCGAGCCACATGAGTTGGCGAGCCAAATTTTCTAACCCAACCAGCCTATTTTTTTTTTTTTTGCAAGCCGGTAGGTCCATCCTGTTTTGTCGTCCCTAGGCATACAATGACAACTAACCTACCTAAATACGCCACAACAAAATGGAGTAGAAGAAAGAAAGAATCAGCACTTGGGGAGACAAGCAAGGGCATGTTGTATAATAAAAATGTTCCACCACGATTCTTGGCAGGGTTCACGAAGACACCCGTTTACATCATCAATAGACTACCACAAGCAAGACTTGGCTTTATTTCACCATATAAAAAATTCTGGGAAGCAAAGCCTTCAAGGACAACATTAAATATTTTATGGATGGCTCACAACTTGATGACTTTACACCAACTCGAGGACTACATAAGGGAGACCCCACGTCCCCCTTCTTATTTTTCTCTATATGGAAATGCTCTCAACCATAATTCATGCTAGTGTGGAAAGAGGCCAGTGGGAACCTATCACTATATCAGAAGGTGGATGGGAGTAGAGTCAAATTTTTACAATGGGTCCTGGTGCGTTGAAAATAGCAGTAAGCGAGACTCTAATTTTTAGTTTAAGCTTATATCCTGATGTTTGGCGCTAGTCGGGGACAACCAATGGAATTTATTCACCTATCAAGGCTTATGAATGGCTTTTTCATCGAGTTGATGCTTGCATTATAGATTCTCATTGGAATAGTATTAGGAAGTTTCAAGTTCTAGAGAAGATAAAGTTCATGATTTAACAATTCTATCATAATGCTCTTCCCATAAATCAGTTAAGACATCATAAAGGGCTTACGGTTAATGCTACTTGTTCTAGGTGCTCTAATGTTGTAGAAGATATATTTCATTGTCTTTGGTTTGTTAGAGAAAAAGTCGTAAGAGGCCAAATAATGGTTAAACACATATCTTCTACTTTTCAGATTGTAGATCATCTAACCAAAGCTCAGCAAGTGGCCATTTTCTGACATTAAGACCCAAACTTCGTGTTCATTTCGATGATATACTAAATTTGAGGGTGTATAAGTGATAACACGGTAAAATAGTAAAGAGTTGTTTTTTTTTTGTACATCGAAAAATAAATAAAAATAAAAACTAAAAAACTAAGAAGGAAGGGATCTAGAGTGAACAACTCCTACTCTATCAGCCAACAACAAACTAGACAGCTGAGGGATAGGAGAGTGGATCACTGTGAGAGGAAAAGCACCGCCAGATGCAAGCTTCGCGAGGGCATCAGCACAGAAGTTTGATTCCCTATAAGCATGCTCAAACCGACAAATCCAATTGCGAGACAAGAGCTCCTTGATAGACTAGATCAATGCAGCATAAAGATGAAATTCTCCGGCACCCAGCTTGACGGTCTCCACCGCAAGGAGCAAGTCAGAGTGGCAAACAAGATCACGATAACCAAGTTTCTAGGTAAGAAAAAGACCACGATAGAAACCGACAAGCTCCGCATGAAAAATACTAAAGAGTTGTTTTGGTTACAAGTTAGTTATTGTATTAGAATATTAATTAGGTTAAATCTTGATTACATATATATCAGGGTTTATTATAAATACTCTCTTTTGTATATCCTTATCAATTAATGAATGAAATCGGTACTATTCAGTCTCTTCATACCTTCTCTTTTTCTTATGCTGATTTCTACTTCACAATAAAAAAAATATAAAGAAAAATTCTTTTCATATAATTTTAATTTCTCAAATGTAGATAACTTATTTTATTATTTCAATCCCCTAATTACATCTCATTTGACCTTGTATAAAATGTTCAATTCAAAATTTGAAAGCATTTTAATTTGTCATGAATAAAATTCATGATACTTACAAAATGCATTTAAATATTTCTAAATTCATCTTAGTAGGAACAATAAATACATCAATTTAATATTAAAATTACTTACAAAATGAATTTAAATATAATTAAATTCTTAAACAATAAATAATTTTATTCACAGTAAAAAAAATCTACTTTTGTTACTTAACAAGTGATGCCCTTAATGAAATATTTTTTTTTTAATTAAAGGACCCTTAATGACATATTAATTGTTTACTAGATATGAATGTTAACTTTTTATAAAAAAAAATGTTAATTTTTTTTAAATCATACATATCCATTTTTTTTTGTAACAAAAACATACATATCCGTTGATATTTAATTATGAAATATAAAATTAATAAGCAATATACTAATACCAAATAAGAAATAAATAAAATTAGTTACATGATTAAGAAAAATGGATGAATTAAAAAAATCGTTAATCTCTCATCCATCATTGTCTTCAACTTACAAAAATGTTAGTTAACAAAGTAATTATTTAAAACGTTTAATTAAGTATTGAAATTTTGACAAAAAAAAAACGGATAACTAAACACAAATCATAATTAAATAAATCATTATTCTCTCATTAATTGTTGTAATTAAATTATAAAATTATCATTTAAAAAATTTGAAATGTTTAATTATATATATTATTTTTTTGGTAACAATTAAATATATTATTTAAGACTACAAAAAATTAATGAATGGAAATAAATTGTAATGAATTAAATTAAATTGTTTTTATGACTATAACTGTTGTCATTAATCATTTTTTTCAATTTTGAATTGTTTTTTTTTAAGAAAGAGCAAATATATATATATATATATATATATATATATATATATATATATATATATATATATATATATTACCAAAGAAAGATACATTAAAGGTTCCATTCAAAAAGAAAAACGGTAAAAGATACTGCGGGATAATAGACTCCCACAAGCTATCCCCGTTAACATATGCAAATTTAACATATATTTGTAATCATGCTGTCACAAAAGCTATTTGGTCCAACGGCTGCTGCACCTTGTTACGTTGAGTCCTTGGTTTCGTGTTTGATTCCTAGATGCCGCTTTTAGTACTCATTCTCTCCACTCTATACTTAATATTTTTCATCGTTTTTCATTTAAGTCTTGCCCTCCCCTCACTCAACGTTTCTGGATCCGTCCCTGTGTACAAGGTCGCGGATGGGAATCCAAGCCGCTTCACAGTCTCAAGAGCCCACTCAATGGCTTGCGCTTCAACTATTCTTGCTTTCATCATCTCGGGTAGTTTTCGTGGCTTGCCTTAGAGAAAGAGGCCTTGCGGCGAGATCAAGACATAACTGCGCACCGAGCCTACACCCAACTTGAGGCCAGAGTCAACAAAGACATGCGCCGACGCTTTGTCATTGCTAATATTACCGCTTGATGATTGGATGCTATGAATATCACCATGTGGCTATGTCTCTACCTGTGTTAACAAAGAAGAAGCACGTGCAAGAATTTATGGAATCGTCAATCGCCTCTTATGAAACAGCCATTGGTTCCTATTGTCCCATATGGCAGTAATAATGCTGAAAATTTGCCCAACACCTCTGGATCTCCCCGTTATAAGGTGTAATCCATGCACTAAAATTCCTATCTCATGACTCATCAATTCTAAATGATAACGGAGAGCAAACCAAATCATTTTAACCTCCGGGCAAAGTAGAAGCGCATGAGACAGTGACTCAACGCTTCTCCACACCATGGGCAATGGGTATCTAACTCAATACCTTTATTGGAGAGCCTCTCATTAAGGCAAGACATTCCTACATGCCTGACATCCTGTCTCCACACATCTTGGGGCTGCAATGGCCTTCCAAACATTCCTCCATGGGAATGTGGTATGCGAAGTACTTGAAGAGGGACCTGCAGCAACGAATTTTTTCTCCAAAATTTGCGTATACCCCGATTTCACTGTATAAGCCCCATCAGAGGTATATTGCCACAACAGAGCATCATCATGTAGTTGTCTGCGCAGGGGAATCTGCATAGATGTATCAGCTTCGTACCTAGAGAAACACTGGTAGATCAACTCCCTATTCCATTGGTTAAGCTCAAAGTTAATTAAATCTCAAACTAAGTGAATCTCATTTTCTCATTCCCATCCCGGGTGAATATAGTAATCTGGTAGGGTGTTGCATCACTTGTCATCCCAAATACTAATAAGCTGGCCATTTCCAATACGTCAAAAGCACCGATAGTCCCCTTTGCCCCAAAAATACTTGCCCAAGAGAAACTAGACGAACGACCCTTTACTGCTTTGTGAATGGAGCAGTGCGGAAAATACTTGGCATTCAATATTTTAAATACAAGGGAATTTGGATTTTGCATTAAGCGCCACCATTGTTTAGCCAATAATGCCTTATTGAAAGCCTGAAAATCTCAAAATCCCAATCCTCTATAAGCTTTTTTTTCGCGACATATGCTTCCAACTTAGCCAATGGAGTTTCCTCTTATCCACATCGCCACTCCAATAAAACTTGGATACCATTTTTTCTATTTGCTCACATAAGCTACCCGATAATGCAAAATATCCCATTATATATTGTGGGATAGCTTGCACCACTGCTTTGATTAGGACCTCTCTTCCCGCTTTAGATAAAGCCTTTTCTTTCAACCCTTTGAGTTTCTTTCAAGTTCCAAACTCGGTCACGAACAAAATCAAAGTCTTGTTTCTTCGATCTACCAATCAAAGTCAAAAGACCCAAATATCTACCTTAACTCTCAACCGCCTGTATTCCCAAAACTTCTTTGAATTTTGAATTGTTTTTAAAACCATCAATTTCCTTTCATTTTCATTAAATTCCAAATTCATCAGTTATAAAGTAACTATTTAAAGCGTTTAATTAAATACTGAGTTTAAGACCATAAAAAATATTATTAAATCGATTAACCTCTCAGGAATGTATAAAAAAAATGAATTTTAATTAAATTAATTATTATGATTATCAATTCGTTTTAAATTTCTAAGATTTGTAATGAATCATGAATTGTAGCATTCAAAATGAACATAGGAACAAAAAAACGGATGAACTAAAATAAATCATCATTAAATCAAACATTAATCTCTTATCAATTATTGTCATCAACTTCTAAATTTGTTAGTTAAATATGTTATTAAATACTAGGTTTATGAAAAAAATTTAAAATAAATGGTAATTAAATGCTCTGCTAAAATTCACAGGAGGAACGATTCACAGCGGAAGATTGCGTATTCGAATCTCTATGCCAAATTCTCGGGGGTCAGTGCCAGCTACACAGCGCAAACGGGATAAGTCTCATAATCATAATTAAATCAATAATTATCATTATCAATAGTTTTAAAATTTTCAAATTCAAAGTGAAACATGAATGATCATTCAAATTTACTAAATAATTACATTTTTAATTATTCGGTTTCAAACTGATAAAAGAATCATTCTAAAACATTTGATTGAATACTGAACATAGGAAAAAAATAACGAATGAATTGAAATAAATTGTAATAAAATTAATCGTTAATATATCATCATTCATTGTCATTAACTTACAAATTTGTCAGTTATAAAAAATGATTTGAAACGTTTAATTAAATACTGAATTTATGAAAAAAAAAACAAATGAATGAAAATAAATTATAATTAAACCAATCATTATGATTAGCAATATATTTTAAATTTTTTAGTTTCAAGGTGAATTATGAGTAATATCATTCAAAACTACTAAACTATTTCTAAATTTCTCATCAATCGTCAATCAATGTTATTAACTTACGATTTTTTCAGATACAAAAGAAATCATTTGAAACATTTTCTGCTTTATACTCTCTTCGTCCCAAAATATAAAATTCTCTGGAGAGTTTTTGCTTGTTCCATTTTATAGAATCATTTAAAAATTTTTATGCACATTTAATGCATTTTTAAAAGGATAAATTTGAAAATTAATGCTTTTTGTTAAACAAATTTAATGCATTTAATTAAATTAACCACTTTTTTTAATTCCCGCAATATTGATCTAGCGGATTTTACATTTTGGGACGGAGGGAGTAATAGTGAACATAAAAAAAAAAGCAAAAACTAAAATATTAATGAAATCAATCATTATGATTAGCAATATATTTTAAAAGTTTTAGTTTCAAGGTGAATCATTAATGATATCATTCAAAAATACTGAATTAATTTTAAATCTCTTATCATTCATAATCGCTAACTTTCACAATTATAAGTTATAAAAAGAATCTTTCGTAATACTAATTCAATTACGAAGCTATGACAAAAAAAAAAAACAATGGATGAATTCAAATGAAAATTAAATCAATCTTTCACGAAGGCAATGATTATAGAGGTTTTCTGATTGGAAGAGGAAGATATGGTGGTTATCAAGTTTTCTATGGATGAAGTTAATAGAAGAAGACATAATTACACATTTAGCAAATATAAAGGTTGAAATTGGAAAGAAAAAAAATTAGAAGATTAACTTGAATCTCGTTACCAACATTAACAGAATCTTCATTCCGTTAGTAATATATAAAACAATTATGTTAGCGCCAATAACGTCATAATGAAATGAACTAAAAAGAGCATATTGGTCCCAAAAATGAAAAATACCACCATTTACTATTTTACTATTAGTTACAAAAACAAAGCAAGCAACTACGCCCAGCTACAGCAGCCACATGGGCAAACCACGGATAAACAAAAACAACCTCATCACAGAAGACAAACCTGATAAATTACAGAGCACTGCATCAAATACTCAAGCTAAAAAACCAAACCAGAAAAATCAACATAAACAGGTCAAGGGATTATATTCCCATTCAAAAAAGGAATATCGAAACCACGAACGCTAGCTTTAAACCACAACCAAGAAACCAAACATTTTTCAAACACAGAAGCATGCTCCCACACCTTCTATTGAAAGACAATTTGATTTCTAGCCAACTAAATTGACCACAAGGTAGAATACCATATCACTTAGGTCCGTTGATGAGTGTGTTCAGGCTGTTCTTGTGCACAAGGCCTATTTTTTAGGCTTATCAAGTGTTTAAAGGGCTTATTTTTTTATTACTGCACAAGGCCTCCGAAATTCATGGAACGACCCTGATATCACTTGTCATCTTAATCTATTCTTTATACTACAATTAGGCAAACCCAAAAATTGTGAGAAATGATCCCTCACATGATAATTCCAAGGCGTTGAAAAAAAAGTCCAACAAAATTTTATCCCACACCCTTCTAGCAACCTTACAATCAAAGAAGAGATGATGAATTATTTTTTCCTTTTCGCAGCAGATTGGGCACACAATTCCACCGGACATCAAAACCCCCCTCCGAACCAAATTCGTCCTCGTAGAGACCCTATCTTGAATAAGTTTCCAACAAAAAGCATTGACCTTGGACAAGACAACCTTGTTCCAAAACACATTATATAACACATCCGGAACAGAAGTTGAAGCAAGGCTATAAGTAGATTTGACTGTGAATACTTTGGTTGCATCGACTTTCTAAGTCCAAGAATCTTAAACGCTCACCTGCATAGTAATAGAACACAACTCGCTAAGCAGATTATTAGCAACTTTCACTTCTCACAAAAACAAAGATCTTCACCAAATGAGTCACCACTTCCACCTATCATCTGTCCATTCTTTGCCTCTGCTACCTTTATATATTTTGCTATACTTGAATTGAAAAGCTTTCCATATCTAGCCTTTAAATCACCCTGACTCACCCAATTATCACACCAAAAACTAGTCTCTAACCCATCCCCAACCTTCCTAATCATATTATCCCGAAGCCACCCACACTCACGCCCACCCCCCCCCCTTTTGAACCTACCAAACCTTTCCACCACTTAGATCCCCTCACTCTACTAGACTAAAATAGAGAAGCCTCATCCCCATATTTAGACACAAGCACCCTACCCCATAATGAATAATGATCAAATCTCAACCTCCACACCCATTTTGCAAGTAAAGCTTCATTAAAGCGTTTCAAATTCTTAACCTCCAAGCCTCCCGATCTAACCTCCATACACACCTTATCCCAAGAAACCCAATTTTTCTTTTTATTCCCCTCATTACCTCCCCACAAAAAATTCCTAAAAGGAGATTCAAGTTTAGAAGTTATACCTTTTGGACCCTCGAAGAAGGAAAGAAAATAGTCCGATAGAAAAGTCTGAATAGATTTCAAGAGAATCACACGACCACCAAAAGATAACCGTTTAGACGACCAAGACGCCAATCTACTACACACTTGTGTCACAACCGGATCCCACGTCTCTTACTTCCAATGATCACCCCCATCAGCAACCCAATATAAGTGAATGGAAAAGAACCTGATTTACACAAAAGGACAGAAGCAGCACTCATAGCCCATCCTTGATAAGTGTTAATCGACATGATTTGACTTTTGTGGTAGTTCACCCTCAACCTAGACATTAACTCAAAAAGGGAGAAAATAACTTCGATTGCCCAAATATTCTGCCAAGAGGCCTTCCCAATAATTAAAGTGTCATCTGTAAATTGTAAGTGAGTTGCCTTCACACCATTGTCACCGATAACAACATAATTAAAAGCTTCGACCTCATTACCTATACCCACAAGCTTACTTAAACCTTCCACAACTAACAAAAAAGAAAGGAAAGGAGACAAGGGGTCCCCTTGCCTTAAACCCCTCTCAGGGATGAACTCTTCTGTCAGGCTACCATTAATTAGGACAGAAATCCAAGAAGAAGACAGACAAGACAAAATCCATCTTTGCCACATATATATAGGATGAAAACCCATTAACTCCATCATGTACAACAAGAAATCCCAGGTAATCGAATCGTACGCCTTTTCAAAGTCTACTTTAAAGAATATCCCCTTAACATTATTTGATTCCAAATAATCAACAACCTCATTCGCAACCAGCACCCCATCCAAAATTTGCCTTCCTTTCACGAAAGTTGATCGATTTTCAGCAATTAAACTCCCAACGACCAAAGACAAACGATTAGAAAGGACCTTCGCCAGCACCTTATAAACACAACCGACTAAAGAAATCGGCCTAAACTCAACCACCGATCGTGGGTTATCCTTTTTCGGAATCAAAACAATAAACGAGAAACTACCCCCTCTCACAAAACTTGCACGAAGGCTTATATTGGTATTGATATACTATATAAAGTTAATTGACCAATGACCAATACCATATAAAGTTGATTGACCAATACACTAATTTATTCAATTATAAATATTTAAAAGACTCAATTTAATGATAATACATAAAATGACATACTAATTTATTCAATTCTAAATACTTAAAAGACTCAACTTAATGTTGCTTACTCTGCTTAATAACTTTTTATTCATATTGAATTTCTTCAACTCAATCGTTGAATTAAAAGTTCTTAATAAATAAATGAAATGTTCAAAAATTTATATGATTAAGGGCTCGTTAGTATTTCATCAATATACTTTTTTTTAACTAGTAATACACTTTTTGAAAAATAGTTAAAGTTGCCTATAATATGACATATTTAGAAATATTGAACTTTTCAAAAATTTTATATATACAATAATCATGATAATATCATATAATTTAGGTTTAATTGCACTTTTGGTCTCTCAACTTAGTTAATTGTATAATTTTAATCCCCCTACTTTCAATTGTGCGATTTTAGACCTCTAATTTTGTCAATTGTGTAATTTTGGTCCCCTAACCTTGAATTACACAATTTTGTTCCGGAACTTCTTCAATTGTGTGATTTTGATTCTTTTGACCATCTCTCGTTAAGAAACTAATGATCAACACGGTCAGACCCATATAATAATTTTTTATTTGCACGATGTTAGTTTGAAATTTTCTAATTGTACGATTTTGGTACTCTTATACACTTTATTTTATTAATTTGATTGTATTAACTGTTAGCTTCTTAACAAAAGATGGATTAAATGAGCAAAATTGTTCAATTTGAAAAAAATTGAAGAGACCAAAATCGCACAATAAACAAAGTTGTGGGACCAAAATTACACAATTGAAAGTTGGGCGACCAAAATCTTACAATTAAAAAAGTTGAAGGATTAAAATTGCTCAATTAAAAATTGAAAGACAAAAATCACACAATTAATAAAACTAAGGGACCAAAACTATAATTAAACCTAAAATTTAACTTTTGAATTGGTATAATTCAATTTAATTGAGAATTATTAAGTAGAGATAAGTGTTCAAAACTTATTTTCAGAGTAAGTTAATCTCCATCCTCCTTCTTAAAACCCTAATCACGTTCAAATCCCCCAACCCAACCTAAGGACAGAAATCAGAAAGAGTAGGAATAAATTCATTTGCAAAGAAAATCAAAACCCATTGGTGACACATTATTATTTCATGACCACACAGACTACCATCAACAAGTTTTTAAGTAAAGGGAGGAAGGAAGATTAACTTAAGGTACCATTTGGCCCAATTTTTTTTTTTCTTAAAAGTCACTTTTAAGCTAAAGCTACAAATAAGAGGCATAAAAAAAGTAACAAGTTGTTTGACAATTTTATTTTTTTAAAAAAATAAAATTAACCGGCGGCGAAGGATGGCCGTGGGTGGCGGTGGGTGGCAGTCGGGCCTTGGTTATGGTGGTTGGTGAATGTTTAATGAAAATAAGAGGTTGAAAAATAAGGAAAATCTCATATGTATGGCTTATACTAAAGCTCTTTTTTCTTTCTTTCCTTCATTAAAAAAAAAGCCATTTAAAATTTTAAGAGCTTATTAATATTTCTGTTTTCTTTTACTTATAAGTAGACGATAAGCTCAAAATAAGCTGGGTCAAACCGAACCTAAGGACATTTTAAATATTTTAAAGATATAATTTGTGGTAAAAAAGTTTCAAGAACATAGTTGGTGACATCCTGATCTTTAGAGTGCTTAATTGAGATTTTACTCAAACATATATGCTAAAAGACCAAAAACTTCCTCAAACATAGCTAAGCTCCTTTGAGCATGATGAATTTAAAATTTAGAGCATCTATATTGATGCTTGTTTTGTGATGACAAAGGCACACAAATATGGCACTATTATATAATGCAAGTTAAGCTTGATAAGTGGTATACAGATATAGTTGGTATAGAATACTATGATGTATAGCATACATGGCATTTCTTCTATGTACAAGACAATTAAATCTGTGCATCTATAGTTGCAGAAAAATTTTTTAGACAAGTGAAAAGTTCAAACATAATTCCCATTCAAACATTTTACATCATGAACAAATATAGGTTAATTTGGGGACATTATAATTTGTATAACAGTGTTAACTTAATTAAGCATAATAGATGTGAGCTTGAATAAATCAAACAAACAAGCAATAAGAATTTTGTCATTGTTCAAATCAAGCATGATTTTAACTAAATGGTGAGTGGAATGATGTTTGGAAGAAATGCAGCTTAACACTCATTCTATAAAGAATTACTCATATATTGTTTACTTGCACTTTAAAACTCCAAAATAAAAAACTTATTGCAATTTCATAGATTCAGGAGTAAACATAACTTGTGTTTAAAACACTACTGTTATGAGATCAAATTTATGCAAGTGAATGTCAATTTAACTTGTTGTATACACTATACATGACCACCATGTTTTTTGGTAGCACTTGTTCAACCTTAGTGACTTTCTAATTAGGAGTTGCACATTCAAATCTCATCAGATTTTTACAATTCTTGTTGCAATAGAATCCTTAGTTAACCTATTTTCACAAGAGATACATCAATCTCAAACAAGATGAAAGCATTGCTCTGAATTTGACAAAAACCTTGATAACATCATGAGAAACCCTAGTCACAACCATTGTGGCTTCAAAACCAAAATTCTCTCAAGTCCCTGAACCATTCAGCTCGGTTAAATATTCATCTGAAAGCTTACATAATAATCTACAAGAAGGAAAATATTTCACTGAAAATGACTTTGTGGATTACAAGTTATGAACGAAATGATCGAGCTTAGAAACACACCTTAGACAACTCACTAAGCACCTCTATTGTTCCAAAATGTTTCCATCCAAGTCTCGCCAACAGATATTACCAACCGTCGATAGGATTAGATCCAAGGGCTGAAATCAAAACTCTGACAGGGAAGCAATCCATGTCTATGGTGTGCGGACCAATAAGAATTGAGTATTTGGATATAGTCTTACACGCACTTTATTATTTAAACAACCACGTAATCTCCGTCATCTTCACACCAAAAATTGCAACTAAGCTTATTTTTTCACCGATCGATTCCATAGTTTGATTTCCACATTCCACTTTAATTCATGGCGTCAGAAGAGCCAGCAGCCACTCTTGCCGTCGAGCCGGTGCCGGAGGAGCCGGTGGCCGACGCTGAGCCTCCCCAGGAGGACAATACTGAGCCTGCCGAGGCTACCCCTAAGCCCAAGAAGGAGACCAAGCCTAGAAAACCTGCTGCTCCCAGATCTCGAAAGCCTTCCTCCCATCCTCCCTATGAAGAGGTGTGGATTTGGCACTAAACCTAATCCAGTTTCCTAATCAGGATTTTCGTTAGTATTTTTGAATTTAATTTGAATTTTGGTTGAATTTTGCAGATGATCAAGGACGCGATTGTTTCCTTGAAGGAGAAGAATGGTTCGAGCCAATATGCAATTGCTAAGTTCCTTGAGGAGAAGCACAAGCAGCTTCCATCGAACTTCAAGAAGCTCTTGCTGTACCATTCGAAGAAGCTCGTTGCTTCTGGAAAGCTCGCTAAGGTCAAAGGATCCTTTAAGCTACCTCCTGTGAGGTCTTCTGCCCCCAAACCGACTACTGCAGCCAAGAAGAAGCCTGCTGCTGCTAAGCCCAAGCCTCAGTCTAAGCCCAAGTCCAAACCCAAGGCTAAAGCAGCTCCCAAAGCTAAGCCAGCCCCGAAGACTAAAGCAGCTCCCAAGGTGACAAAGACTGCTGCTTCCAAAGCACCTGCAAAGGCTAAGCCCGCACCCAAGCCCAAGTCTAAGCCCGCGGCCAAGACTAAGACTGCTGCTAAACCAAAAGTTGCTCCTGTGAAGACTAAGGCTGCTGCCGTCTCAAAGCCTAAGGTTGCACCGAAGGCAAAGCCAGCTGCTAAGGCAAAGCCTGCGGCGAGGCCTGCTAAGGCTTCTAGAACCTCGACGAGAACATCTCCTGGGAAGAAAGCCCCCGCTCCCAAAGCCCTTCCTAAGAAGGCAGCACCTGTGAAGAAAACTCCTGCAAAAAGTGCAAAGGCCAAGACGGTGAAGTCGCCGGCAAAGAAGACAACTACGAGGAGGGGAAGGAAGTGAAATCAGACTACCTTGATCGTAGTGTTGTAGGGTTAGTCTTGTAAAGTTGATCGTCTTTGCGGTGTAGTTCGATCACAGATGTTGTTGAGACAATCTGATTTATCAAACATTTTCCTCTTTCTTTTTAGGTTTTTTTTTTTTTTTCCTCTCCTTTCCCCTTTTGGTTCAAAATCAATACAGGTCCTAGCATGTATTTTTCGGATTAATGAGTTAATCATAAATGCAATTACATTGTAGAATTTCCTGTGTTTGAGCAATTGGTGTGTTTAGATCTTTATGCAATGGAGTGAAATTGCAGTTGTCCTCATGTTATTGTTTGGTCCACCTCATTGGTAACTATGGTGTTGAAAGATCAAATGTTGTATTTCTGCTTAATTTCAAGTTCAGTTGTGTCTTTGGTTATTGTCTTCATGAAGTTCCTCTGTCCGAGGAATGTGCTTGGTTTGTAGCTGGATTGTAAATTAGAAGTTTGATAAGATAGGTGGTGGTTGGATTGTTTGTTTCTTCCTTTGTAGACATTGAAGGAGTTTCTGTTTCCTTGGATAGTGGAGATTAAATGGTATATGTGGTCTCTTGCATCAATTTATTCGATGAAATAACTGAATTGGTGGTTTGATGCTTCATCGGAAGTAATGTTTTGTGTTTGCATTGTTTTTGCAGTTTATTAATCTGAACCTATTTTGATGAGTTGAGGTCACTTAATCAAGTGGAAGTTGTAAACAAATCGGGTAAGTGTTTTTTGCGTGGTTGGTCAATGCATATTGTTGATCTGAATGTGAATATAGAATCCTTAAGGACATATGTTCAGTTGATATAGTAGATAGTAGGTTTGTGTGGTTGTTATCAAATTAGACTTCAGATGTTCTTCCGTAATGAACAACGCAAAACTGAAGTTAACAGTATGTTTGTTTAAGATTTAGAGCACTGCAAACAGAAATCTCACATTCCAACACATTTTTTTGACAAAGGGAAAATTGAGCGTTCAGGGAAAGGACTTCTCGTGCAAACACTTCCTATGAACTTTTGAAGTTAAATCTTTCACCTTCAATCAAACATGCTTTAAGCAGGAAAACCAAACTGCAGCTTTTGTTTTGGACAATCAAACATTGTTCTTTTGACAAAATCATGTTTGGGCTTCTAAACTAAGGTTTGATATTTGAAAACACAAATCAAAACAAGTAGGGAGAGTTTTAGCATGATATTGAACATCATTCCAAGAGATCCAAGATGAAGTTAAATCTTTCACCTTCAATCAAGCTTGCTTTAAGGAAAAACAAAATGCAGCTTTTGTTTTGGACAATCATACATTGTTCTCTTGACAAAATCATCTTTGGGCTTCTAAACGAAGGTTTGATATTCGAAAACAAAAGTCAAAACATGTAGGGAGAGTTTCAGCATGATGTTGAACATCATTCCAAGAGATCCAAGATGAATTTTTGTTGGATATGAAAATATTGACATTTCTATTTGGTTTCTCCTAGGTTTCATGAAGTACAGTACTACAGTTTTACTAGATGATTCAGTGCATGTTTGTTTATCAATTGGACAAACATGATACATTTTTCAATGATATATAAATGAAAATAATTTGTTTGAACATAAGTCCCAATTATGTCCAATGGAAGCACATTTTCTTTTGCTAACATTCAATGTACTTTGATGTTGAGCCACCAACAAAACAAACCCATGCCTACTGTTTTAGCTGTTTTTGGTATAATATAGGTGCTTCAAGTGTTGTGGCTAAAATGATAGGTGGTGAAATGGCTTAATACTGATGCTTTCAAGTTTTAGATTTTCTATGAAGTCTACACGTCTTGCTACTTCCCTGTGTGCTTCTTCCTTCTTTGTAAGTTATACTAAACATATTCCAATACAGGGTTTTAAACATTGTAGTTAAGATGGGTTTTAATTTAGCACACAGCATGCGATTAACTTCAACTCTTCAAACTCCAACTGATTTAGATGCTCTGATTTCTTTGACTATTATTGGAGATTTATACCCATCCATTTGCTTTAAACTAGCTTAAGCTTTTAGGTGATTTGATTTGATGACTAGACTTGAATGCTTGGAAATGTTTTAAATTATTGCTCCAGTTTTGAGTGAGTTTAGATTTAGAGCCTAGTAGTCAATAGTGTGCATGGCAGCATAGACGAGCGCTTTTGGATAGTGACCGTCGCGGCCACATTGGCGGTGAATCGTGCACTACAGTAGCACAACTGTTTTGAAGGATGGAAAACCTATTTTAACCCCTACAATATGGGTGTTTTGACTTTTGGGGCTTTTCTGGAGGCAAGGTTGGAGTTTCTCCCCCTTTTCAGAACTTAAGAGTTAAGAGACAGTTTTTCTGGAGGCAAGTTTGGAGTTTCTTATCCTTTTCAGAACTTACGAAAAACCTTTAGTTTCCCGTTCACCCGATGCCACCATTGTGTGATAGTTTATGTTCTGAACACTGACTCACTCTCAACGTATTCCAGCAACTTTTCCATTGCACACTGCCCACTTGTTGATTTGGACGAAGCAGGCCTATCCACACAGTCTGAAATCAGTACATAGTTCGCCCTTCACCCATCCATGACATCATTTGTAACATTCACTTCTGAATTTTGATCACTAATTTTTCCAATATCAATATGTCTTCATTTTTGAGTATTTAACATTGAGCATTTATATATGCATAATATAATATTTTTTATCCCAATAATTTCGCTGTAGTGGCCATCTTGCTATATGCTACCCTGTTATAACGTTTTTAGGGCTAGTTTCTATAGTGCGCTAGGGTTGGTGACTCTGATTTGGAGTGATATAAAAGATTGTTATGCCCGCACCTCTTAAATATTCTAAAATGTCAAGAAGGGAGCGGGTGGAGGAGTCACACGTGCAAGGATAGGTCGATACGACAAATGATATGCAATCAAATGATGAGTTAGTTAGGGAAATGCTGGTAGTGGACAGCTGGCATGAGGAGATTGGTGGAGGTGGTTTTGGAGGATTTCGTTAGAAGGATGCAGAATAAATTTAGTTTCAGTTGGGGGGTGATGGAGAGAGTTGGTTGTTATTATTCAGCATTTTGGTGGACGTTAGTGGTGGTGTTTTCCGAAGAATCCCATTCATTTCTGTCTTGGTATCTCTGGTAAGGAGCTAGCCTTCATTGTTTTTAACTTTTTATGGAGTAAATTGAATTCTCACATTACAGTCCCTAGCAGTGATATTGGTGCTTTTCAGTTTTTGGTGGATAGAATTTCTTATAGAATTATATTTAACGATAGTTTTATTTTTATTGGATGCTAATTCCTTACTCCTAACTATTGCAGATGTTGAATTTATCCTGCTTTGTTACCGAGTCTTCTTGGTAAGGAAAGACTAATAAATTTAGATCTACTTGATATAAATGATATATTCTGCTTTAGTTATGGTATTCTCTGACGGTAATTATATTAGATTTTTGGGAAAATGAGATGAGTGAGGTTGTGGTGGATGTTATCTTCTAAGGAATGAATTTGAATTTCAGTGAAGTGGATATGCTGAAGAGATCACCAAGTGGTAGTAAATGACTTTGGTTCCAGATACAATTAAATATGGGAACCAGGACGAACTTTATCTTTAGTTATTGTGGTGTCTAAACATTCTGATGTGCATGCATGTAGTTTTGGTGGAGTGATGGAACTGAATATTCTCTATGAAAAAATGTTTTAGTGACGCTACATAATGATTTCTTATCCAATTAGCGTTTTGACGGGACTTGCATGATTAAACTGCATCCAACTCTCTACATGATGATTTGTTATCTATGATTTTAGAAGTCTTATTTCTATTTGGCAAAAGTATTGTAGACTGTAGAGTACATTTGGTGGTTACGAACTAATAACCAAGACATATGTGTCATGGTAGTTAGCAAAGTGCTGTAGTGGAGCGGCCTAGACCATTACAGGATCTGTTTAATGGAGCGTTTCGCTGCAACCACAGCTGAAATTATGGAAAATCTCACGGTAAAGTGGTGCAATTGTGTTGAAGGACAGAAAAACGATTCTCTCATTTTTCAGAACTTAAGAAAGACCCTTGTTGGCCATTGCCCCATTGGCCCATTGCCATCATTTTGCAACATTTCTTTGCTCAACACCCACCCAACCTCTGATGTATTTCAGCAGTATTTATGACATATTCTAGCTGCATTTCCAATGCACGCTACTCACACATTGGTTTGGATGGAGCACACCCATCTGCTCATAGTTTGAGATCCATTCAGAGTTCACAGTTCACACAGCCATGGCATCATTTGTGACGACGATTCCTGAATTTCGATTAGTAATAATGCAAAATCAACAAGTCTTTAATTTTGGGTAATTTTGAGTATTTGTATTTGTGTGATATAATTTTTTGTCTCGTACATAAAACTTTTCTATAGTGGCCACCCACTATCCACTATCTTGTTGTTGCGTTTTCAGGGCTAGCCGCTATCCATTACAACCTGGAATATGGTATGTGAAGGAGAATGTTGTTTAGGAAACTTTGTTTCCTCCATATTATAAACTGAGAAAAAGGTATGAGTTCTCAGTCCTCCTTTGGAAGAAAACATATTATCATGCTTATAAAATACTTGACTAGTTAGGTCTGGATAAGGCTATGAAAGAAGTCATGGAGTATACAGATTGCAGAGACAAGCCTGAAAGAGTTCCTCAAGTAGGTGGACTATGAGCGATATATGGAATATAAGGTTGTAGCAACTTTGAAAGGAATGGGACATGGAGTTCTAAATTAAGGTCTTGAGATTTAAGGAACCTATTTCTTGAAATTAAGGTGCTGAGTGAAGCATTAACTTGTCTAGGATTTTGTCACCATCGTTGTTATGGCACATCATTTTGTGGCATGGTGCTGCCAGCAAACAGTGCGATAGGGGTTTCAAATTGGGGTGCTGTGTTGCATGAACAAGAACTGTCTAAGTTTCATTGCATGTGATGAGCTACATGAGCCACCTTATGACCTGAAGATGATAGGTAGTCCAGCCACCCAGGTGTTTTCACATTGTTTCTGTGCTTTACAAAATGATTGGTTAAGTCTGTGAAGTTAGATTGAAAATTCCGTTGTGGTGGTGTGCAGGATCTGGTTTTCTTTTATGTCTTTTTTATTTTTTGTTTTTCAAACTACATCAACTCGGAGACTGTAATGAGACCCAGCAGCCGAAGATCTGGAAAGTCTAAAAAGGAAGCAGAGAGGCAACTCAGACTTAAGCTTCGATGGTTTGAGGTCACTTCAGTTAGGTACAGTTCTGTGTTATCGATGTGATCCAAGGAGCTTCAAGTGGAAGGATACAAGTTGAGGATTTCTTGAAGAAAGCAAAAGAGGCAATCAGAGTCATGGTGGACAGCTTACTCAGTTTTTAGGAATGTGACTGCCTCCTTTGCCTTCCTCAGTAGATCCTCATCTTTCATCCTTCCACTTGAAGCTCCTTGGATGACATCACTTTACCAAGGAACACTGTATCCTCATACTTATCTATCTATCTATTTTGTCTTCCTATTATTTTATAAAGTATTAAATTAAATGAATAAATAAATGCACTTAATCTTAAAATACAAAAAGTATTCAACACTTTCTTCATTGAGCAAATAGGAGGAACATTAGTAATATGTTGCAAGAGGATTTGGAATTATTCTACTTCACCTTTGTACATATAATTTCCAAGGGTAAAATATTCCCTGAACTAAGTATTTTTTTTGGGCAACTCTATAGCTAGAAATTCTTGCCATTTTGGTCATATTTTGGCAAGTTATGGTCTCCCTAGGGATTTGGCTTCTTTTCAATTCCAGTATGATTGATTGATCAAAAGGGTGTTTGATTGATCAGTCTGGCTGTTATGCTGTCTCTGGATATTGACTTCATATTGGGTATTGTCCGTGTCTCGAAATTTCCTGTAAGATAAATTGAAATATCCTCTAAGATTAAGCTAATCACATTGTTGAAACATAGAGTCTTCACAAATTTCAACAGCATGCTTTTCTTGTTTACTCTAGATGGTTTTCATCTCGTGCTCCTTGTCTTTAAAGCTAAAGGTGGAAAAGATTTCATCTGTGCTCCGTGAAGTCAACATTTTGAGTTCTCAATCTTTTGGATTGAAAACTTGAGCTCCTGTTGGATGTTCAATCTTGAAGGAGATAATACAATATCTTTCCATACCGATCCATCTTCACAAGCTGGGTTGGGTTCCTTGTAAAGTTCATATATGGAGTTGGCCTCTTCATTCAACCTGGCAACCCTCTTTAAACAATCGATTTCGTCTGGATCTACAAGCAGTGTCTTGTCTCTTTCTTTCCATCCTATCAACTTTTCCATAGTTATAATGTCAGTAGTAGATGTTGAATCATGATAAAGACAATAGTATTGAAGTGATTAATACATTGATATCAGCAATATCTGGTATAGCTTACACAGTAAAGTGGATCAAAGTTTCCTTCAGAATGCAAATTATGTCAGGTTTTTGTCATCTGAAAAGGAAGAGAGAAATGTGTACCTTGGCTGGTCCTTCCAACGCATTTGTGCAATATAGCCGAGCATTGTCTACCAATTGACAGTAAGTCATAAACGCATCAGCAAATCTCTTGTGGGATCTCAGTTGTGACTTGACTCTCACCGCTCTTCTGCTCATGATAGCTCTCCTGTTGACATTCAAATTTAGTAGTTAATCTCCAAGTAGAATCAAAATTGTGATTGTGATTGGTGGGTATGATTGTCAAATGGAAAGGTTCAAGATGACCTTATGCCTCTAACGACTGCAAGATAAGCATCACATACTACTCCAACTAGCTCTATCCTATATGGTTTTCTCTTTTTGTCTCCAGTCTGTTCAGGTTCTTCATTTTCAATTCTTTCCCAATAGTTTTCAGTTACAGTTCCGTCATCATTCACCCTGTAGCCAGGTCCCATCCGGTACCTGCGTCGGTGAACATTCCTGGCCATTGTTATTGTCTGCACGACAAATGGTACCCAGGAGAGAGTGCCATCCATAATTACATCTCGTCCCTCGTTTAGTGCTGTCACTAGGAGGGATGACGCTGCATCTGTGGATGACTGGTGTACCTGTTCGGAACAACAACTTTGTCATGTATGAACATAATGTTATCAAGGATTTAGGTGACGTTTAGATACACAGTTTAATTAAGTATTTATATAATAAGCTCTTATCAAATGAGAGCTTATTTATAAGTTGAATAAGGCAATAAGCTAACACAGCATATTTTAATAAACTCCTTTAATAAAATTATGAAAATAAACTGAAATCGGATTGCAGGGACCTATAAGCTGTTTTTATAAACTGCGCGTATGCTCTTCCAAATGCCACATGCAGGAAAAATGCAAAATGAAAAGGAGAGAGTAGGAAAAAAAGCTTCAACCATCTCACCAGTTCAGCTGTTCGAATCATGTCATGATGACCTCTTGAGCAAAGGGCCTTGTATATGACATCTGACTCTTTAAAGGCATCTGCTTCAATGACTACGGCATTAGCTGCTGCTCCTGCCCAGAAAGGTCTGTTTAAATTTCATCATTAGGTTCTTGCAATTTATTTTGACAATTATAATAAAACTTGCAAAATAAAAGCTAGCTAGCATAAATGATGGTTGAAAGTTGAAACAAGGAAACTGGATGTTTGTGAACTTCCTTTTTTAATAACTAAAATAGAATAGATATCATCCGTCTCTGTACACCTACACACAATATTATCATATTCATGGACCTTGTAAGTCTTTAGTTTTTAATTGTCTTCATCATTTAAGCAATAGATGTGAATGTGCACTGAAGATCACAATAGTGATTTTTCTGTAATACACTTTCATAATTCTTTTTTATACTAAATATTGAGCGGATTTTGGTTTGGGATTACATGAGCAAGGAAAATGTTACTTTGATCATGGATCAAATGTTGAATTTGAACAAGGTCTTTAATACATCCATTAATTATGTTGAAAGAAAATGGCATTTGAACTTGCCAACCCCAATTTTCTGTTTCTGGAATCTCTTCGATTACATTCATTAAATTTAATACGTTAGTAGAAACATGTTAGTGGTGATAGGTTTGGGTACTAGAAACATGTTAGTGGTGATAGGTTTGGGTAATTTATACGAGATTATATTATAGCTTTAACTGGATTGCCACATTCGTTAGGCTTTCTAAAGTATAGCGCAGGAAATTTATGTTGAAATTTCAAACTAGAGTTCATTCTTAATATAATCATATCTACAGGTTAGAAACTTGCTTTTTCTCTGCTAGTCTCCTTGACAAATCAAGCTGTCAAAATAATCTTTGTTTGAGGAACAAGAAGCCATTATAGTTAACAGAAAAAATTGATATTTGAACACTGTCTTTGTGATATGAATCTGATTGTTGGTTGTTCTTAGGAGAGACTAAGCAAAAATATGGTGGAAAAGAGGTGTTAGGGAATGATGAATAGGAATAATTTCTCCTGTTAAAGAAGCAAAACAATATTTCATTTTTGTTCAGAAGCTGTAAGTGCTTACTCTTTGAGAATATCCTTGAGCACTGTGCTCTTGCCAGCTCCCATACCTCCACCCATGAGGAGGAGCACCGGGCTTCGGTCGCTGTGAGCCACCGGAGCCATTACCTCTGTACATTGAGAGTCATCAGTTGCTGCAAGACCCATCGCTTTCATCTCTTCTACTAACGTATTAAAAACTCTAGCCACCTTCAGATTCTTCGCAACTCTCTCGAAACTTTGTTCCCTGTGCAAGTAACCCTTTTGAATATAGTTCCAAGTGTTCTAACAATAGTGATAAAATCATTCAACTTATCAGATAATAACTACAGCTACAGAACCACTTGAAAAGGGCACCATTTTTTTTTTCTTGTTTCATTGCTATGTTTTATGGACTTATTTTCACAGATATTCATGACGCTTACATGCACAAATGTATCTGAGGTATGGTTTTGGACCTTTCTTTATTTTTTAAACAAAACTATTTATTTCCTAGAACTTAGAACCTAAAATGTATTAACTTTAACGTAGTTATTTACATGTGTTACGGTTCCATCTCAAAACCAATTGGCATGGGAAGGACTAGCCCAATAGGTATTCAAACCCCACCCTAAAAACTGAAGCAAATTGAGACTTACTTCCAACAACAAGTAAATAACGAGGTTAATGTATGAAATCTTGACTTGAAAATGGCAATAGACAAGTAATTTCTTTGATCCTTTTTTATTGATTTATAGATCCTGTTCCTGTTCCATACAAAGGTTCTTAGAGAACAATGGTAACACACACCTAGTTGCAGCCATAACTATGTTCTTGAGCTTCCTTTTTGGCTCAGCTGTCTCCGAGCATAACACCTACAAGGCCAACAAAAACAGTATTACCTAATACTACCACCGCTTGATAAAGAGTGTCATTTTAAGAAAGTTATTTTTTTTACACAAATGTGTAATTAGTATCCTTTAATGTATAATGAATATTGGTAATAGAATATTTAATTATAAACGACACTGATTCTAAATATTATATATGCATTTTCACATGCATTATTGTTTTACATTACCTTAGTTTTCCCTTGTAAATGACAAAACAATAACACATGGAATACCTGACTTATCATAATATCACCACAGTTCCAATGGAATCCAAAGTAACTAAGTATGCATCTCTCAAATTCCTCAACTAGTTTCACATAAAGAGAATCTGCATCAGGTTCCATCTCAAAGAAGGAGTATATATCATCTTCACATCCTTCACATTTTCTTATGTATTCAGAAGCCAATCTACATAGATGAGGACAATTTCGCCGGTCTTTGAAGCCCATTTGCCTAGCTGCATATAGATTCGATCATTCAAATCAAATTTAGTGTGTCTTTGGATTAACTTATTTTAAAAAAATAATTATTTATTTTTATAAACTCTGTAACATGAAAATAAAGGACAAAGCATTTGCAACTTTTGGATGCAGTAAATCTCAAAAAATACCACCATTTTGTGAATCCATGTAAATTTGAAACTAATAATATATAGATTAAAAATATTATTACCTACGTAATGAGAGAACCTTTCAAGTTTTGGGGCGTGGGCGGCACGTGATACTCTTAGACGTGGGATGATCTTTCGATCTCTAACCTGTTTCAGGTGAAAATGCAAGGCCACAGCAAGTATCAACCCAATAGATGCAGCTACAACGATTTGTGTAAAATTCATGGGCTTGACATTATAATCTGAAAAATATTGAATAAGAGAAATCATCATACTTTTGTTTACATTGCACGAGAAATTTACAAATTATTTCTTGAGTATTTACCGTTCTGTATTTCTCCCATAAATCAAAGACAAGAGACCACAGAAGAAGCCGTAACGAAGGTGAATTTTTGTGTCTTCTGGTTTTTTTCTTTTGAAGATTTGTTTGTGCAGTTGATTGATTGATGAAGGAAATTCTTCATTCCTCTGGATTTTGTCGCTAGACAATAATAGTTATTTTTGTTCGGAGTAGGTCGTAAACTTGACATGTGGATGCACCACTTTGCATGGCACTATTAGAAATATTGAATAATCATTAATTATTATTATAGTGTGATATTTCGATTAACAAGCCAAAAAAAAAATGTTAAAAAATAATTTTTTTGTTTAAATTTGATTACAAATAGGATGGCGGCGTTAAATTAAATATTTTAAATGTTATCTGTTCATTTATTTTATATTGACTTATTTTTTATTATGAATTTTCCATCTCTAACACTTTAAGTTTTATTTATGACAGATTTTATCTAATTTTTTTAACTAAGTAGAAAATAAAATTAATTCAATAAATAAAAAATATTTTGTTATAAATATTGATGATAGTTAAAACTAAACATAAATCTAATAAAAACAATTACTAAATTAAGTAATTCTGAAAATTTATTTTTTAACTCTAGTTTTTAATATATTTAAAGACTACATGCAATGCATTAGGGTGTTGATGTGGCAGTTGTTGACATGTTTGATGAAATTTATACTTGTGAAATAATTAACCAATAATTAAATTAAGTACAAATGCATCTTTTGTGCTCTAATTCTGATGTGCATTTTATTTTTGTCTTTTAACTTTTTGAGATTTCATATTAATCCTATAACTTTAAAAAAAAGTTTTATTTTGTTAATAAATTTAACGGAACAGTGATGACGGCGTTACTGTTCCGTTAAATTTATTAACGGAACTGACGGCGGGAACCAAAATGAAACGTTTTTTTAGAGTTAAGAGACTAATATAAAACTTCAAAAAAAGTGAATGATTAAAATGAAACAGACATAAGAGTTAGAGAACCAAAATATACATTTGGCCTTAAATTAAATATTAAACCCATGAACAAATTTTTTTTCCTTTCTAGTTGCTACTCCATTCCAGCCATCTCCATGTCCTCTACCACCGTTTTTTCCTCCGTCACAACCACCCATTGTCATGGAATGCGGCAAAGGCATCTTTATGCGGGAAGAGAAGCTGAGTGGTGGTGTTGAAGGGGAAGATAGTTGTGGAGGCGAAAAGCAAGGTGGTGGTTGGAACAGAGTTGACAGTTGAAAAATGAGAGAAAGGGAATGAGATTTGTTCTAGGGTTTAATATTTAATTTAATTATTCAGTAATTATTTTATAGTTGTTGTTAAACAATGTTCTAAGGTATTTGTTAAGATTATTAGAATAAAAAAATTAATTATAAGTACAAATATCTCAAAAATATAAAAGATTATAATTTCTAACATTTTTTAATATATTTAGTTTCTTAAAAAGCGTCTTAAAAATTGCTAGTATAAAATTAATTAAACATGTTTGAGACTTTCACATCAGCACCTTAAAATGTCACGTCACCAACATAGTTAGGGGTCTAAAAGGAAAAAAAAGAATTAGGACCAAAAGACTACCTTAAAATTAGAAAAATTAAAATTGAGCAATTAAAATTATAAAGACCACAATGAAGCAAATAACAAATTAAAAACTTAAAATGCCATTAAAACTATATTTTTGTAAGAAAATTAATAAAAATAACCAAATTAAACTATTTTTATTTTTTGTTACATAAATTAAACTATGTTTATCTTTTTGGTACATAAATTAAACTATTTTATTAATTTGGGTAATTTAGATGATAATGTTTTATAAAAGTATTAGAGGTGATTAAGGTGATTTTTTTATCTAGATTTGGAGGACTTCGAACGAAAACATCTAATAATCTGATAATATAAATACACCTTTTTGCATTGCATGTCGTGTTTCGTTTCTCCATTCTTCCAATTCGTTTTTCACATAACCTAAATTCTGTGCGGCCTTCACATCCGTTCGCTGCGTCACTTCCTTCTTGAATCATGTAAGTTCCTTAAAATCACTGCTTTTAGTGACTAATAACCCTAAATTTTCACATTTCACTCCCTGTCTCAGCTCTCACATCACAACTATCGTTTCTTCGTTTCCAGTTCCTCTAGGGCTTCTATGTAATTCTACATGCTCTTATTCTCACATCACAACTAGTTTGAAATTTATTTTTCAATTTTTCGAGCGTCGAATGTTTGTGAGCAATCCACTAGTAGATAATTTGTTGCAATTTTTCATTGGTTTTTTTGTTTTCTTAATTTCAATTTCTGTCGAAATTGGTGCTGACGACTAGTTGTTTGAACTCCATGATTTTAGCAGAAATTATAACTGGGATGGCCGAGGTAGATTTTGATGGAAATGATGTAGGATATGTGCCCGAAGACCCCAGTTTTCCACAAAATCACTCTGATGAGCATGATGTGGGAACTGTGATTGATGGCTCAGGATTTTCTCAACTTCTGCCTGATGACAATGATTTAGGAAATTTGGTCCCTTCCGAAAATCATTTTGATGGACATGAACATGATGTTGACGGTTTGCCTGGAAGCATGGATTATCCGCAAGAAGAGCAAATTGAGGAAGATCAAGGTGTAGGGGATGTGGCTGAGAATGTCGATTCTCTTCAAAAACCAGGATCCGAGGTTGATTCCAAAGTAAATGAAATAAAAAAGTGGCCAGGGTGGCCTGGAGAAAATGTTTTCAGGATGTTGGTTCCTGTGCAAAAGGTTGGCAGCATTATTGGCCGAAAGGGCGAGTTTATTAAGAAAATTACGGAAGAGACTAAGGCACGAATCAAGATTCTTGATGGTCCACCTGGAACATCAGAAAGAGCAGTGAGTTTCTTTTCAATTTCCCTGTTGTTATTTTATGTGATGCAGGATTACCTTGGGTATACCATTGTCTGTTTGAAGCATAATATGCATATTTATTATATTGAACTCTTTGGTCCTTTGATTACAATTGAACTATTTTATTTCTCATCATGGTTACTTAGAACTGCTTGAGCTATATCTTTTGGCGATTCCCTTGCGCTTCAGTATCAATAACTTGTATTTAATTGAACAGACTTCTTGTATTAGCACCCAAAAAAAAGACTTGTATAATTTGAAAATGGAAATTAATGATATATCCATGATAAAAAAATGCAACATACTTATGAAAACTATTGTGGAGCGGTTTAATTCAAAAGGGAAAACAATTGTTGAGGAACTGAAACCATAAAAATATTCTGAATTAAACAAAACTGGAATAAGAAATTACTGAACAGGTTAAATATAATATAAAAAAGGGATGTCTTTTGTCTGGATAACCAAATGGATATGTGCAGGTTGTCAGCAAATATGAATGACCAGATAGACTTCAAATTGAAGAGCCAAAGTTCAAGTGCAGGGAAACACCAATGAGCAATTGAGCATATACAAGGGCCGAAAGGTTGTTTTTGTGTTAACCATTGGAAATAGATTTTGCTGACTTTGATGGCAAGAAGCTTTCCCTGTGCCTGGTAACTTCAGAACTCGGTCGATTGCTGTCTTGCCACACTCCCTGAAATTATTTCCCTGAAAGTTGAAAACACTCCTTAACTCAATAAAATTGTAAAAACAAGATAAAGACAACAGGATATGTTAGACAAAGTCAGGAGACCCTGACAGTCAAATTTATAAATCTAAAATTTACCTTGACCCATTTCTAGTATCTACCTTGAATTGGAGATAATTGCTAATCCATTGAACCAGAGATCAAGTGGGTCAAGAGAATCAGATATAAAATTTAAATTTATGTTCTTTAATTGCTAGTACCTCAATATTGATGAACAAGTATGCATTCTGAACATTGAGATGAATCATTCAACTGGTCAAATGATTCAAATTCATTTACTTAAAATATTGAGAATTTATCTGTTTTTGGTATTTCGGAGATCCCATCATTTTATGCTAAGTGTTTCTGAATTATCTTCCTTTGATGCCTTTGAAAGGTAATGGTTTCCGCAAAAGAAGAGCCAGATCGCTCTGTACCACCTGCTGTTGATGGTTTGTTGAGGGTTCATAAACAAGTTATCGGCGGTGATCGTGACCTTACAGATAACACATCAGGTGCGGGGCGCTCAGTTGTTACTAGGCTTCTGGTGGCAGATACTCAAGCAAGAAGCTTGATTGGGAAACAGGGCTCCACCATAAAATCAATTCAAGATGCCTCTAGTTGCACTATACGGGTTCTTGGATCAGGTTTGCTCACAGCCTCACAGCTGTTTTAAATTATATTAGGATATGTTGCTTGAGGTGGGAAGCTATTATCAATACATGTTCCGTTTATTATCTTTTCTCCATGTCTTTTATGTGGGTTTTCTTAGACGTATTCTACCAAGTTCATTCAATCTTTGTTATTGCATATGTAGTCTCTTGATCTCATTGTTTTAAAGAGTGGATAGGATTGGTCAGTTCAACTGGAAAATTGGTGTATGGTTTGTTTAACAAAAATACCCAGTTATATTTAAAATTGGTAGGAACTGGATAAAGTGGGTATCACTATTCACTGGTATCAATCAGAAGTTAACCTTTCTTTTTTTTTGTAATTATTTATTCTACTGTATGTTTTTAGCCAAATATAAGTTAAATTTCAAGCTTAAGGTTTATTTATTAAGTTCACTTTTGAATTTTTATTTTTTATTTTTTGATAAATTTCACTTTTGAATTGTTATTATTTAGCCTTTAAATAACTATATTTTTAGCACTTTTGCGTTAGCATATTGTCTAATATATTGTATTATATTTACAATATATATTAAATTACTACCAATTCAACCATTGTCAAAGTAATAATCGTGACGGTTTAATAACTGATTTGGTTTGTAATACAAATGCCTGGTCTACCTCTTCCAGATTAACTACTTTTCATCCTGCTATAATTCATTTGAGGAGTTATTGTCAAATGCTGAACTTTACTTGCCTTTTAGGTGATGGTCAAATGGACAAAATATATGAATATGATTCAACCAAATTAATTTAAATTAAAACTACTGCAAAATTGTATCTTTATCACTGAGCTTTATTGTGCCTGAATAATGTTTTTATTTCTATCAAAACAGAACACCTGCCTATTTTTGCTTTGCGAGATGATAGTGTTGTCGAGATACAAGGGGATCCTGCTGGTATTCACAAGGCTGTTGAACTTATTGCAACTAATTTACGCAAGTTCTTGGTTGACCGCAGCATAGTTGGAGTTTTTGAAACACAGGCATGTTCTTTTATTTTATTTTAATTTTACTTCTTTCTTCATAGCTAAAAGATGTAAATTAAGAAGGGGCTTCAAGTTTCTTTTCAGTCTCTTGGCATTTTTCCTCCATGCTGTTTGCATGTCAGCAAAGTTTTATGTTGTTCTTTTTGGCTGTCATCTGGTTACAATTTACTTATGTACTATCTTTGCTTACAATTCTGTGTAATTTTGTTTTTTTCCTTCTTCCAAACTTCAGATGCAAGCGCCAGTTCGAATCAACCAGAACGTTCCACCACACCAAAATTGGGGTCCTCCTCCTCAGTTGTTTCCAGCTCCTGGTGGTGGTGCTGGACCTGCTTTTGCACCCACTCATCAATATATACAGCCTTCACATCACTATGATACTTATTACCCACCTGCTGACCTGCCTCCCGTGGACAAGCACCTTCATCAGGGTCCATCACCTGCCTATGCAAGGGATGCTTCTATCGGAATCCATTCATCAAACACGCAACCACAACAATCTATTGTAACTAAGGTGTCTACTTTTGCCTAACTTGAGAATGCTTGCTGAAAGTGTCATCCAATTTTGGAACATTTTGTTTATCATGATTTCAAGTAATTTCTGATGTACTGTGTAGGTCACGCAGCACATGCAAATTCCTCTTTCATATGCAGATGCTGTTATTGGAGCTTCAGGCTCAAATATCAGCTACATTCGTCGTGCTAGTGGAGCAAGTGTCACAATTCAGGAAACAAGGGGTGTGCCAGGGGAGATGACCGTGGAGATAAGTGGCACTTCTTCACAAATACAGGCAGCCCAACAGCTTGTTCAGGTATGTGATTTTAAATGCAAAACTCTTATTCTGCTTGTTACCAGTAATGTTGTGCCAAAGTGCCGAAGTGCCAGAGTGTATGGTACAGCCCCCAAGTTTGTTTGCACTGGTTCATGACATGACATGAGCTGTTGGTTTAAAATTGTGATTGTGATTTACATGGAGATTTAAATCTCGTGGTAAACAAACTAAACTACATCCTAAAACTGGTGTCCCACATCTCTGGTGCTGGTGACATCAGTCACTTCTGGTTCATCAACTTCATACAGCACCACTTGCAGTTATGATCCATACTCTTGCTATTGAAACTATTCATTTGTCGTGAATGCTTTTCATTTCTCTTCATGTATACAAGATGGTAAATTGGCTAATTGTGGTGTATAAAAGATGATATGTGATCTGCTGAAATGATGAGAAGCAGACACTATGATTACTTGTAGTAGCACTACTACATAGTGGCTTTATATGAGCATCTGCAATTTCTTTATGCAAGTTCATGAAGACTAAAACGGATTGGTTAAATACCGATCCACAAGTTATTCAGTGCTCCAATTTTTATATATCATTTATATCTCTATGTGCGAATGCTTGTAAATTTGAAACACAATTACACCGGAACAGATTAATTATCATCTTTATGTCAGTTCTTGTTATATTCTTTCCTTGTAGTATCCCCCCAAAAAAAAAAAAAATACTGGAGAAACCTATGAAGGCATAGAATGTGTTATGGAAAGCAGCCGTTGCTGAAAGTGTGCTTTTTGTTGCTCTAGTTTATCTCAAGTGCTCACAATCTATTTGATGCAGAATTTAATGGCTGAAGCTGCAAGTGCGACTCAGGATCATATGGGGGGGTCAGTTAGCCAAGGTTACAATGCCTATCCAACTAATGCTCCTGGCTACGCCTCTGCCCCCTCTAGCGCCGATGGCCTTTCAGGCCATCTTCCTTCGGCGGATTACGGCTCAGTATATGGTAATTATGGCTATTAAGATGCCATACGCCTTCTGCAGATTATGTTTCCCATATATGATAGGCACTGATTAATTATGGCTATTAAGAAGCTCTAATTCAGTTTTGGTTTAGGAGCCTTGTTAAACTGTAAACATATGTTCACTTCTAGATACTAGTGGCATATTTTTCTAGCTTTATTCTGTACTTGCCTTGTTTTTTTGGGGAGGAAGTTGTGATACTGTTGGTTGGTCCTGTCCATGTTTTTGCTTTGGACATTTATGTGTTTTCCCTATATGTCAATGGTGTCTCATCCACTTTTTTTCTTTCACTAACGGTTATACTTTCTCGGGTATCAAATATAAGACAAATAATTAAATTACACTTATTAAAAACAAAGTAGTAAACTCTATTTAACTTAAATAGATTTCATAAATAAAATAACCACATTCCTTAAAATGTCCTTTTAAACGGAGATTCTCTTTTCCACCACTTAATATAAAAAATATACATTGAATTAATGTAAATGTACGTAAATGTAAAAGTAATTAAGGAATACTTATTTATTAATAAGGAGGAAAATAGTTGAGTTTTGTTTATATTTAGTATCAAGAAAATTAGTTCAAACTTGCTTAAATTTCGTAGCAAGAAAACTTATGTTAATATTTACCAAGTCTTATAAATTAAACAATTCTCTTTACATTAGTTTATCGGACAATAAATTTGTAATCATGAATGTCAACAAATTTTAGTCAGAAATTGACTGTTTCTGTCCTTCATTTAGTATTTTAGTCTTTTAGTCTTTTACTTTTAAAAATATTTAAATGAGTGGGTTTTATATTCTGTATGTCATTTTAGTCTCGAGTGTAAAGTGATGCTAACAAAGTTTGCATAATATGTTATATAGTATATTAATTGAAACTTAGAATTTATGTGAGCAATAAAATAATGTTTTGCTTAATTTTGAATTAGATAACTTAATTAGTAGTTCAAATCACTCACAATATAATTAAATTTTAAGCCTTAAAATGCTGCGTAATTTTGGAGATTAAGTAAAATGAAATTGTTTAGTCATTTATGTGGGCTTATGTGTCAAATAATGACATTGTTTAGTCATTTATGTTGGCTTATGTGTTAAATAACGTGTTATATAGGCACTTAACGTGTAACATAGACATTTCTTTAATGTGACTTAACGTTAAGAATTAAAATAACTTAAAGAATGAAAAATTAGAGACTAATTCAAGTATTTTAAAAAGTTATGAACTAAGACACATTTTAGTCTATATGTATTCTATTTGTAAGAGTTTTGTAATACTTTCCTAAGTAGGGAATTGTTTCCTTAAACTTTCAAAAAAAAATTATAGTAAATTAATGAGTAATTATCTTTTGAAGATTTTTATTTTTGTGTTAAGTACAAGTTATTCTTCGTTATTACAGTTATAAGTATTTCGTTTTTAAAATAATTATTAAAATTAAGTTAATTTTTCTGAAATTATTTCAGTCATTCAAAATAATTTTATTTTAAAACCAAAAAACGTAAGCAGACAATTTGAAATATTCTAAAGGAGTGCCTAGTTTAAATTAAGGAAGGGGAGAGATTTTATCAGAGAAGAAGGTAAGGGAAAGGAGAGAAAATAAAAAAAAATTCGAGTATGATTGGTTCGAATTTGGCTTACCTCTAAATCGGATTCTTCTCAACGTCTCTTAAGCAATTAATAACAACATTGTTTTATTGTTTTTTAGTTTTTACTAAATCAAACTGTCGAGATTATAAATCAATTATAATCTCTTGCAACTCATAAGGAGGAGTATTTTTTTAAAAAATAAATTTATACATTCTATTATTATTTGATCTCGACCGTTTGATTTAGTAAGAGTTGAAAAATAACCGTAGCTAAAGAGGCACCGAAGAGAATCTAATTAGAAATCCGTTTGGTTTAAATGAAGAAGAGAGAAGGGAAAGAATTTTAATTAATTTGTTATGTAATTTTAAATTTTTTCTCTCCTCCCCTCTAAATCCTCCCAATTTTAGAGGTGGGCTAAAAGCTCTCACTTTTCTCCCTTCCCCCCTCTTCTTCCTATTTTTGTTTTAAACCAAACATGATGTATTCCTCAAAATCTCTCCATTTTCCTCCAAATCCCTCAAACATAGGGTATTTAAATACTTAAGTAGTGTTTAGTTTAGCGTTAGTAGAATTAATTTTGGATTAACGTGATTTTATAGAATTGATTTTGTGTAAAATTGATTTTAAAGTAACGTGATTTATGTTTGAGAATTTTTTTCTCAAAAGCAAGTTTAGAGTAAAACTACCGTGTAAATTTTTCAATCCAACGTGCAAGCAAGTCTCACCTTGCTTCAGCCAAAATCAATTTTGGCAACCCAAAATCAATTTTGGCAACCCAAAATCAATTTTAACATTTTCTCAACGCAAAAACAAACAACTAATTTATCAATCAAAATCAATTTTGACTCTTCAAAATCAATTATACTCCAACCCAACATTTTTCCAAACATACACTAAATAGCAATCCGGGTTCACTAAGGTTTACCCCTTAGAATTCACAAACACTCACGTGTATGAAAAATAGAGATACATACTTTTATTTTTCTGTTTATTTAAAAAGAAAAAAAATACACACATTAAAAAATATAATTATTTTTATTTTTCTCAAAATAACTTTAATTTTTCATAATACTCTTTATCTTTATTTCTTGTTATTTTATTAATTTAAGAGTTGAATATTAATTAGTAGTTTAATTGAATATAAAGATAGAATTAATAAAAGTATAAGTGGATACAACAACGAGCTTTTATCTCACTATGTGGTGTCGACTACATGGATTACATGATGCCATTGACTCACTATCCTCAATCAAAAACTATATAAGTGGATAGATAAATAAAAATAAATTTGACAAATAAATAAAAAAATAATTTTTCTACCTAAATGAACAATTAAAAAAGAACCGAAAGAGTATTAGAAAAGAGTAAGAAAAAAAAATGACTAAAATGAAATTAAACCAAACTAACGATTATAGAAGATTTATTTTCAGTTGTGTGCGTGTGTATTTGTCGATAAAAAAAATCAAACTAGTGAGAATTTAAAATAAAGAAAATGTAGTATAACTTTTATAATAAATAACTTGACAAAAAAAAAATCCAAGAATAAATGAAAAATTAAAAGAGTACACTTTCATCATGGTCTTGTTTAGCATTTCAACCGTAAAATATTCGACCTTAAAATTTTCTCTTGAAATATATTCAATCCCTTTAAATCTTTTATAATAATAGATTCAAACCCCAAACAAGCCGTAATAATAAAAGAGTCTCGATATACAGTGTCTTTAAGACAAAGGATATTAGAAGTAGAAAAATAATCATAAACGCATATTATTTCGTCTTTTGGGAATATAAAAAACTACACATTTTAATATATTTTTACTAAAGTTTTAAAATAGTACCCTTAGAACACTAAATATCACTTTTTCATAATAAAATAACCAAGAAAAGTGCAAATCTAAGTTATGGATACTAGATTCGTAGAATATAATACTCATCCTAGTACAATTAGAAAATTGTTTTAGGTCTAGCACAGTCTGAGTTTCACGTGCAGATTCGTTATGGTGTTAGTGTGTATTTGAACTGGCGTCGAATCACGTCAAATTACGTTAAGTAGATAAATCAATGGTTGAGATAAATTTGGCACATAATCTAAGGCGGATCCAATGAACGCAACAAAAAGTAGCTTTGAAGTGAATCGACGTTAACGTGAATCTACTTCTATCCAAACAGACACTTAATCGTGACATTCTTCCTTTAGTTGTCCCGGTTGGTTGGGCCACTCATTTTTTATTGATTTAAATCTATTTTAGTCCATTACTTACTTTGTCTCAATTTAGATACTTTAGTACCTTTCAAAAAAAAATTTAGATATTTTAGTTACCAAGGTTTCCAAAAAAAAAATTAGTTACCAACAAAAAAGTTTAATATATTTGATAAATAACTGAGCTCTTTAAACACGTTGATCAATGTTGCATGTCATTTTATATAATATATAATATATATCATTGAATTATCTATAAATTGCAAAATGAAACACAAGCAAAGAGGGCCAACTCCTTGTTCAATAGGGTTCGACCCTGCATTGCGAAAAAAAATTTATTAAAATCTGTTTGATTTAGATTTATTTTTTTAATTTTGTAGAACATATTTTAGAAAGGGTTTTTAAAAAAAAAGAAAAATAAATTTTTAATATAAATTAATATACAAATTTAAAAAACTGAAAACTAAAATTAGTTTTAAAGGTTTTTAAATTTTAGTTTTTAAAAATTAAAAAACATATACGATTTTCGAAAATTAGTTTTAAAAACTAGTCTGTCAAATAGTTTTTTTAGTTTTTTGTTTTAAAATTTTTTTAAAATTATTTTAAAAAACAGTAAACAAACAAACCATTAATGAGTATATGTAATTTTTTAGGGTGACTCTTAATATTTATAAATTTTAAGGCTATAATAACGAGTTATTTTACCTTTTTTTAATAATATAAATTATTTGTAGGTCAATTTTGCTATTATATTCTAATCTAATTTTAAAACTAAAATGTCATATATAACGTATTATATGTGTTATAATAATATAATATATAAGGTTAACTACGGGATAAAATGTAGAGTATTGATTGAGTTGAGGGGCCTTTATACCCAATATATATATATATATATATATATATATATATATATATATATATATATATTAACACTTATAATATGTGTGTTTTATATAGCCTTCTCTTTAATTTTTAACATGACTCTCTCATTTGATTTGTTATTACTATTTCCAAAATAAAATAAGCAAAAATAAATTAATTTATAGATGTCAAAAAAGCTAGTTAAACGCATAATTTTATTGAATGAATCTATAAAATTATCTTTTAACTCTTCGACATCTCTTCATTTCCTAGATATTCCTTATATTTAAGGGATAAAAATTAAATAATCTGTTGGTAGGTAGTTAAGAAGTAGGGGTGTCCACAATTTGATTTGGTTCAGTTTTGGGTACGATCATCTTACCCGATCAACTTAATTTTATTCGCTTTGGTTTAATTTTGGTTCAGTTGGTTTTAAAAAAGAAATCTAAACTGAACCGAACTGATCATTTTCGATTTAGATTGGATCGATGTTTTTTTTTCACAAATTATAATTACAACTAAATAACTAATGTCATCACTAATAGAGGCAAATTGGTAAATGAAAATACCACCACTCAAAAAAGAGGATTACATTTAGAACCACAAAATACACTAAAAGATATATCTAAATCTAAACCAAATGTCGTCAAAATGAAAATAGCAACAACTTTTTGACGGTCACACATCAAGCAAGAAGCGCAAATGTCTAAATACAAACCAAACAAAGACACAAATGTCTAAATCCAAATACAAATCAAACAAAGACAAAAAGTCTAACTCCAAATTCCATACGAATGTTCATTTCACACAACACAATTATAATACTTCAAAAAATAAAGACTATTATAATACAAATCAAACTTCTTAATTATATAATTTTAAATCTATTATATACTAAATATAAACTAAAGTATATCCTAAACTCTTTTAAAAGTATTTATTTTATTTTTTATATATTTTTTAAAATTTCAATTAAGTCATATCCTTTGACTTCAGGTCCTCGGCCACCACGACCCCTTATAAAAAAAAAGGTTAATAGAAGGTGAAAAGAGGATAATAAAAGTACGTTTTATTCAAATTATTAGATAAATAATTACTACTTTAGGTTCAAAGAAGTGTCACTTTAACAAGGTTTTTCTTTGGTAAAATATGTTTTGGCCTCTATAAAATACATCACATTTAAATTTAGCTTATATAAAAAAAAATTATTTTAGCCTTTATTTTTTAAAAAATTGTATTATTAAGTTATCAATGTTCAATTTTGTACTTTATTATGAGCTTAACTACTATAAATTAATCATAAAAAATTAGTTAGCAATAATTCAAGGGTTCAACTCTTTCTAAATCTCTATTATAATTTTTACAATCTAAGAGTTTAACTATAAGTTTCATTTGGTACAGATTAAAAAACGTAATTTTTGAATAAATAAGAATTGAAATAAAAAAATTGATAATTTTACATTGACTGAATTAAAAAATAGTGTATTAAATAGGGACTAAGTTATATTTTACCTTTTTTAAAATAAAAAAATTTTACTTTTGAATTTTAATGACGTTTTTCCAATTTTATTTAAAAAAATCATTAAGAAATTTTTGAAAATTTTTGAAAAAAAAACTATCTTCTTTCACTACTCATGTAGTTTTTGGCAATTGCCACTAGTTTGCATTGCCATTAACTTTACAGCACATTAGAACCATCATCTCTAGCCATGGCTTTGAAAAACGATGCTGTTTTAATCCACAAAAGAGTCACAAAAACAACTCCCAATACCCCAAAACTCAAATTCGAGACAAGCACCAAACCGAAACCAGACCAAAGAGAAAGCTAGACGAACTCGACCTTCAACACAACATCAAAAGAACAAGATTATGCGCAATTAGGGCTCTTTCATTTTTTTGGGGAATTAAGTAACTTCAATTGAAAATTTTATTCACATGGATTCCTTTCATACATCTTGCTTATGATTTTTGCTGAATTAAAATTCATTTTAGGAAGGAATTGAAGGAGATGCAGACTTTAGACAACCCATGTGATGCACAGTAACATGAAAAACGAAAGGTTCAGTGTGCGTGGTAGGCTTTATATCACATAGGAGCAACTTTCAAATTAAATAAAATACATAAATTAAACTTCAAAATTATTTAAAAAGGAAAAACTGGCTATAGAGAGTCAAAATTAGGTTTTTCTATCGTGAAAAACTTAATATAATCTCCACCTTAAAACTTACCATTTGAGTCCATGTTAGGATAGAGTTTCTCTCCATTTTTTAATGGAAATAGATGAGATGTTTACTATCAAAAACTTGCTTTTAAAATTAATTAAAAAAATAATGCTAAACATCGCATAATCACCCTTAAAGTTAAGGGTCGTTACAAGGTGATCCCTTTGAATTAAGAATTACCATGATCTCCTCAACTTTTAAACATTAGATTTATTTACTTTTTTGTTTCTTTTTTTATCTCTCTTCAAATTCGACGGCACAGAAGTCGGGGACCACCGGTGATCCTCAAAGACCATCTTATACAAACTCAAAATTTAAAATTGGACATATCTTGTTGTTATAAGAAATGAAGAGAAACCTGTCTCGTTAACTTCACACTTAGATATTCTAATAAAAAAAGGAAAAAGTTTTGTATACACCCACTATTCACATATAACTCATTTACTCTCATATTTAACTATTTTTTAATATAAAAAATAAAAAAATAAAATAAAAAATTTGATATAACTGATATTAAATAAAGGGTGATTTTAAGATATAACAAAAAAAATTAAAATTATGTGATTATTTTATGAAAAATAAAAAGTATGAGACATTTTTAGAAAGAATAAATTTTCTTAAAAATATTTTATACTTCGTAAAAATATCTCATATTTTTTTATTTTCAGTCAAGTAACCATGTGATCTCTAATTTTTAAAATATTAATAGTTATATCGCAATCTTTATTGAATAGAAAAAGTTAGCTTGAGAGTGAGACCCTCAAAAGACCACAATGTTCAAAAGATATTTAATTTATTCAATTTCATTTTAATTTAGAGGCTTTAATAAAATTATTCACGCGAAATCGTTATTGAAAAATAATGCTAGTATTAAAAAATATGACATGTAATTATTCACATTATATCATTATTAAAAAATAATACTGGTAATAAAAATATGACATGTAGTAAAAAAAACACGAATAAAACAAATGGCCACAATTCACAAGAAAAAAAAAAAAACCCTCAAAAGCAAGGTGCAAGACTGGACCACACTGAATCTGAGTCAAGTTGCGATATTTCAATTAGAATGAGCCCTTTCGCGGATACTGACGGGGAACCCACCTTCCATCTGGGAAGTCAAGTACGAAATAAAGTGCGGCTTTACCCCTTCCGCCACCGCCGGAACTACCTCAAACCGCCGGAGAACACCAGCCACCAACCTCTTCATCTGCAAGAACGCCATATCCTTCCCCAAACACATCCTCGGACCCGCCTGAAACACAGGATACGCAAACGGATCCCTCCCCACAAATTTCCACTTCCCTGACTCCTCCCTCTCCAACCACCTCTCCGGCCTAAACTCCGCCCAATCGACGCCCCACACACTCTCCATCCTCCCCATCGCATACACGTGATACGTCACCAACGTCCCCTTCTTCACCACCGTCCCGTCCGGCAAAACGTCGTCCTCCACCGCCTCCTTCGTGTCCAGCGGCACCGGCGGGTACAGCCTCATGCTCTCACACAACGCCGCGTGCGTGTACACCATGTCCTTTACTTCGTCGTACACCGGCGCCTCCGATTTCTCGCTTACCTCCCTAACAACCTCGTACTCCACGCGCCGGTTCCTCGATAGCAGCCAGAAAAACCAGGTGAGCGCCGCCGACGTGGTGTCCTTTCCGGCTAAGATGAAACTTATGACTATATCGGTGACGAAATCCTCGTCGGAGTGACCGGAACTCAAGAATCGCGATAACAGATCAACCGATTCGAGTGATTCCTTTTCCTTCAATTCACGCTTTTTCTCCCTCACGATGTTCTTCGCGAAGTCACGCACTTCACACACGGCGTCTCGCAGTTGCTTTTCGGAACCGACGTTTAGGATTTTTTTAATTTCCCAAATTGCCCTTAGCGGCTCGCGGAACCGTTTGCTGCTGATCTCGTTGGCTTCTTCGAAAGCGACGGCGAACTTGCTCCGTTCCTTTGACGGCGTTAAGTACTCGGGGTCAACACCGAACGCGATTTTGCAGATGTTATCGAAGGCAAACCGTTGCAGTATGTCTTGGAAATCGAGAGTTTGTTGGGTGGTTACGGTGGAAGCGAGAATTGGGATGAGACGGTTAGAGAGCTCGGCGTCCACCACGTGTTCGACGAATTTCCGCAACGATTTCGTGTTGAACTCGTGGCTCGAAACTTGCCGTTGGAACTTCCAGTTGCTGCCGTCGGTGTTAAAGATTCCGGCGCCGAGGAAATCGGTGAGGGGGTAAATGAAGGAGTTTCCCTTTTGATAGATGGGGAAACGTGTCTTGAGGATGTGCTCCACGGTGGCAGGGTTGCCGGTGAAGACTTGCTTCTTGCCGAAGGGGCGGTGGAGGGTGAAGGTGGCGGCGGGTGAGGATAGGAGAATGTCGGATAACCACTGTATGCGGCGGTTTCCGACGGCTTTGATGGCTAAGTAGGAACCAATCAGTGGGTATGCTTTAGGAGCTGTAACTTTACCTCCTGTGTCTTTTTTCTTCAGACCCGAGGAAGAAGAATAGTGTTTGAGGAAGAAGAATAGAAGGGGAAGGATGAAGAAGAAGAAAGGAGGTAACAGTTGCAGAAGCATGTGATTCATTGTTCAAACAGAGAAGAGAAGAGCAGAATCAGAATATTTTGCAATGGCAAATACGTGTTGAGAATCTATTGACTTTGGTTGATAAATACTAGTAGTAGAGATGTTGGAATTGTTATTTGCGGTTTTTCTTCCTACGAAAAGCGTGTCAGGTGGCATAATCCGTGATGTAATGTAGTACTCCTGAATTGTAATGGCCCGCCGGAGATTTTTCTGTTTTCCTCCGTAACCACGAGTTTTTTCATTTAAGATGGGATTAATATTGGTCGTATTATGTGACTAATATTGGTTCTCGGAAATTTGACATAGGTGAAATTTGAATACCTGTTATTTCACTGTAAATCGTCTCTCCTATAAACTTAATAGAGTTTTACACCACTAAACCAACCATTGGGATTGGTCGTCGGAGCATTTAACTATTTGGTTAAATTAAATTTAGTCTTGTTTGTGTATTTTATTTCCGTTTTAGTTTTTATACATAAAAAATATTCTTTTTAGTTTATATTTATATTTTTTTGGGTCTTGATATATAGTGTCATAAGAGCACTAGTTAAAGTTACTTGAAGTAGAAAAATAATCATAACAGCACATTGTTCCGTCTCTCGGAAATACAAAAATTACACATTCCAACATCTTTTTACTATATTTGGATTCTTAAATAGTGCCTTAGGGCACTAATATCATTTGCCTATTTTTTTTAATGTTTTTGGTTCTTTTATTATCTTAGCATTAGTCTTAACTAAAACAAAGAAACAAGTACATGAACTAAAACGAAAAATGATTATATGTACATGAACTAAAACAAAAAGTAAATACATGTATAGAAATTAAAATGAAAAATAAATGCATGTATATTAGCTAAAACGAAAAATAAATACATATATAAGAATGAATTAATTTTCATGGTAGTCATCTGTTTGTTCGTTATTAAATAACTCACAAAGATTCTGTTAGCCACGTAAGATAAAATCAATATCGTTAGTATTAAAATTTACTATAAGAACCAATCTGAAAATAATAAACATAATAGAAATTAAAATGAACGATTTTACATATAAGGACTAAAACGAAAATAAAAGACATTTTATAAAAATTAAATAATTAATTTAACCTAAATATTTTCTCCCTTTCATACTATATAAGTTTCTATTTTTTTTTAATACGATAAGGAAGGAAAGATATTATAAATTTCTATTTAGATAATTATAATTATTAAAAAAATATTAATTATGTTTTATATTGAAAAGTTCTTTAATTCTAAAAATTTAAATATGAAAATAATTATAAAATGTTTTAGAATATTCAATATCTCACCCCGGCCAAGTCGATCTCAAGACTTCGATCTGGTCATCACTTCAAGCCTCCCTCAGTTAAGGCTTCAAGGCTCGCGGGGCCGATGGACTATCCAAGATCTCACCCTGGCCAAGCCGATCTCAGGACTACTTGCCACAAATCAGTCTCCAACGGTCGACTCAGCATCTAGGCAGACCGGCAAATCATGGGAGACAGAAGCAAGAATCAAGCAGTCAGGATCCAATCAAGGATGCCCTAACCAATATACCGGAGATACTTTTCTAACTTAGAATGAATCTAGACACTAGAGGTCTCAGGACTAGGTTGTATAAAAGGACAAGAAGTACTCAAATGTAGGCATGCTCACAGTAAAGACCACAGTTCTTATTAGGGTTCAAGCAATGGAATTCCACCGCCGTCAAGACCCGGGAGTTGTGAGTGAACATGTTCGTAGAAACTTTTATGGAATTTATATTATGAAATGTCAATAATATTTAAAAAAAAGCCTTTTAAGTTATAATATATGAATCAGATGAAGTATCTTTTTATTAGTCCTCCTCTTATTATAAGAGCATAGTGAGAGAATAAAATAAAAATTTAAATATATTTTATATTTAAAAGTATAAAAATTTCATTAAATAAAGATACGTGCAAAAAAATTAAAATTATTCATTAAGTGCATATTTAGATTGATTTTTGTTATTATCAAACCATGATTTTTTTGAGACATAACTAATTTTGACAAAAAAAATCATATTTAACAACTTTAAGTTATAATTGATATCAGATATAAAACCTAAGTCGTGAGAAGTAATTTTTTATTGCTTTTATTTCTCTTTAATCAATTATACATTATATTTACATTGCAAAACTTAATTTTTAATAAGAATATTCAAACATTATCTCTCTTAAAATTAATTTTCTAATCTCAAATTTTCAAATGTAAATTAATTATATTTATAATTAATTTTATTTATAATCAATTAACAAAATTAATTTTATTCATAATCAATTATATTACGGTTAATTCCAACGTGCACTAAAAAAGTTTAAAATTATTTATGGTTGCGGACTTGGGTGTTCTGTGTTCATACTTGTCTGCAGTGTAAGGATTTGCCTTTCCATACGTAACCAAACGTGTCGCTTTTCTTAATTTTCCATCGCACGTCTTATTCACGCAACTGAGTGAAATCCAATCTTATTCAAGTTTCGTACAGTTCATACACGTGATTATTCAAATTTCATTTAATATAGTAGTAGTACTATATATATATATTTTTTTTTTCAAAATTATACTTTTAGTATAGGTTGATTCAAGTTGGTTCTTTATCATTTTTTTTAGTTCAATTAGATCTAAATCTTTTATTTTTGATTCACGTTAGTCCTCACCGTTAAAAACTAACAAAATATTGCTAACAGTATTAGAAAAAATCCACGTGTCACAATATAAGTGATCAAATAATAAATAATAATGATAAATATTTTATTTTAAATAAAATCAATTTTTATTTTATTTAAAAAAAAAAAACTTCATCTTCTTCTTCTTCCTCAATCCTTCCACTCCAATCCCACACCCTTCTACCATCGGTATTCACTAAGGTGGCTGCCGGCGACACCTCCACCCCACTAACACAATCAATGGCAGTGCCAAACCTTAAAGTGGTTATGGGTGTCAAACCCTTGGATTTCCCTACTGTCTTGAACAAAAATAACATACATATCAAATTGCAGAGATTGCATTACTTATTACTAAAATCAATTAATTGATTCCAAGGCTTCCTTACGAACATAAGCTCTTCTCCTTAGTCACTTTTTTTTCAACGAGTTACCCAACGTTTGGACCTCTCACGCTTTAGGTTATAGCATAAGGATGACGTGAGCACGTTATGTTTGGAAAAACTTGAGACTTATTTTTGGTATATAATTAAAAAAAAAAAATCATCTCTTCTCTCTTCTCCTCGTTCATGTTCTTATTCTTCCTTGAGGACATTAAAGCTGCTATCCATTCCCAAAACTCTCAAAATTGCCTTGTTCTGCTCGGCAGTTACCAAGACAAAATCTGGTTGAAGAATTGATGACCGCTGGTCGAGTGGAGGTGTCGCCAGCAATCAGTGGAGGAGGCTACCGGTGGTGGAAGGGATGGGGTTAAAATGGAGGATTGAGGAAAAAGAAGATGAAGGTTTTTTGTTTTTAAAATAAAATAAAAATGGGTTTTTATTTAAAATATATATTTATCTTTATTATTTTATTGTTGGACCACTCATATTGTGACACGTGGATTTATCTAACGCTGATAGCATTATTCTGTTAGTTTTTAATGGTAAGGACTAACGTAAATAAAAAATAAAAGATTGAAGACTAAATTGAACCAAAAAAATGATAATTGACTTAATTGAATCAACCCTTAAAAATAGAGGACCAAAAATGTTATTTTACTTATTTTTTTTAAACAAAAGTTTAGGTAAGGAGCATGCCTACCCTATCCAAGACTAAGAGCATATTATTAATCTCAGCAAAAATTTATAGTAAAATTTACCAATTATCTATCAATAAGAATTAAATTTAACGAGATGAAACTCGAATCTAACACCTTGTAATTGCAGGACTTAAATTGCTGGACTTAAACCATTCCCATTGATAGTAATACTATATTTTTGGGTCATAAGTTTCATATACTTGTTGGACAAGTATGTCACTGAAAATAGAATAACTGTGATCTTACCCCTTTTGGTGGAAAAAAAGTTGTTCACGTAATTCCTTGTGATGTCACCGGAAATGGTTCTTTGATTCAGTCGTTGATTAACGAACGAGATTATTAGGAATGTTATTCGTCTTGAGATAAAATAAAAAAGAGAAAAATGAAAAAAAGAAAAGTGCTTTGTCAAAAAATTTAAAATGTGTAATAGTATTTTTGAATAATGAAAAAATTGTTAATTCCAAATATTTTTCTCACCGAACGTGAGAAGAAAAAAAATGTGAGTTCCACTTCAATTTCTTTCTTTCTTCGTCACCTTTTCTCGACTGTCATTAGCCCTTTTAAATTTTGTGTTTTTTTAACTCTTAATTTATTATTTTAATAATATTTATTTATGTATTAATATTTGAGTATTTTAGTTATAAAAATATTTTTTAAATTAAAAACATTAAAAAGAGAGTGACAATAAATAAAAAAAAATGACAATAATTTCACTACTCATTTTAGAATTGTGAGTCTCCTCTTTTAAAATTTTACCTTTTTAAAATATGTTTAGATATTCGTTAAACATCAGGTTAACTTTTTTTTTTTTTTGCTATTAAACATCAGTTTAACTTTTCTTTTGAAATTCACAATTTCAAGTTCTATGACTCTAAATGTGAGAGCAAGTTTTTTTTTTTTTTCATTTCAATTTGACAAGCAAATTCAAACCCCTTTCTTTGAAATCTTTGAATAATTCTACTTCATCCTTCAACCTTCTACATCAAGCTTCAACACTTCATTATAAATACTTTGTTTCCTCCTATCAGAAAACCCCTTTTTTTTTACCCACATATAATCATTGTGACATATATCATGCTCACATGCTTCCACTTTTCCTCTACTTTTTGGATGATATTTTTTTATTTAGATGTACATTACTCCTTTTTTTTTATTTCAAGTATTTGAAGTATGTTTATTGTTTTTTTGTCTTTTACCCATTATTTATACTTACTTTTTTTAAAAAATTTTAAAATTGAAAACCTAAAATCCTTCTTTCTCTCCATTCATAATTTTCTCTCACTCTCTCTCTCCCTTTCATCATCTATTCCTCTCTTCTTCACTTTCTTTCATTTTTTTTTCATTTCTATCCGTTCTTTCCCTTTTCATTTTTATTCCTCTCTTCTATTTTTTTCATTTCTATTTGTCTTTAATTTTTTTTACTATTTTATGAAATAATTAATCAAATTTGTAATATCAACTGTATTTTTTTCTTGAGGTTTTTTATTTTATTTGTTAATGATAATATATTAAAACTTAAAATACATTGATGATAATGATCAACCCAAAAATTAAATCATTCTTACAAAATAAGTTACAAATAAATTAAATTATTTTATCATAAAAAATAACTTAAATTATTTTGATTTTTTTTAATTAAATCATAATAAGGTTTTTATTATTTAGTGTATCTGTTTGACATTGATATGAGGGTAACCATTAACCAAGTTTTTTTTTAACATCGAATATTAAAATTTAAAACATGATAATAAGTAATTCTTTTATTTTATGTTTAATTATATTTATGAATAATTATATTGTTTTAAATTTTATTTTTATTAAATGAGTTGAAATATGAATTATTTAATAAAATAGAATAACACATAGATTATTCTTTTTTTCAGTTTAGTTTATAATTGACAATTGATATTTATTATAATTTAGTGTGACTCTTTATAATTTTATAAATATTTATTATGAACACAATTATAAACACGTAAACAGAGAGCTAGTGTATTACTATTTGCGCTTGGTGACCCATTCTACATCCAAGTGAAACTTAGGAGTCTTAGTTGATCGAATAAAAATAAATAAAATTTATATAATATAAATAAGAAATAAAAAAGAGGATATTAAAAATTAGACAAATTTATAAAAATAAAGTATAATATAAAAAGATAAAATATGTAGAGCAATATATTATAAAACATAGTGAAAAATAAGCGAATTAAATTTAATGAATATAAAAATTTATATCAAATTTATTTTGTTATCTAATTTATTTTTATTAATGTGTTTAAAAGTTACTATATATAATAAGGGTTTTTTTTAACCTGTGCAATAGCAAAAGAGCTCAAAAAGGAAAAAAAACATAAAAGGTTTTTTGTTATGTAATATTATCAGCTAATACCCTCCTGCAAGCTGGTGAGTATATACTATGTACTCCCAGCTTGGAGAGCAAATCCTGAAAAGCTTTTGGTTCGAGGGCTTTTGTGAAGATATCAGCCAACTGCTGGGTGGTGTTGATGGGCAGAAGGTCCATTAAGCCACGTGGGAGATGTTCGCGAACCACGTGACAGTCTATTTCGATGTGTTTTGTCCTTTCATGAAACACAGAGTTCTGAGCAATGTGTCAAGCAGAGTCGTTGTCGCAGAAGAGGAGAGCAGGAGATGTGAAAGGAACGCGGAAGTCTTTGAGGAGGTACGTCAACCATTGTATTTCACAAACAGTGCTTGCTAAAGCCCGATATTCCACTTCGGAAGAAGAACGGGAAACAGTATTTTGTTTTTTACATTTCCAAGAAACTAATGAGTTTCCAAGAAAAATGCAATACCCAGTGATTGAACGCCTAGTGACTGGGCAGGTGGCCCAATCTGCATCGCTGTAGGCTTTGAGGCGAAGGTCAGAATTCCTTTTATAAAGCAATCCTTGTCCAGGATCATTTTTTAGGTAATGAAGGATGCGAATTGCGGCCTGGTAGTGACCTTGATGAGGTTTAGACATATGTTGACTTAGTTGGTTGACAGCATACTGAATGTCAGGGCGCGTTGTAGTTAAGTAGATCATTTTTCCAATCAATCTGCGGTAGCGTTCTGGTTCAGAAAAAACAGGTGTATCTTTGGCAGTCTTTAAGCTGTCTTTTACCATAGGACTTTGGACAGGTTTTCCTGCAAGTAACCCACAGGAATTAATCAAATCTAATGTGTATTTCCGTTGATTTAGAAATATCCCATCCTTAGAATGAGCTATTTCTAAACCAAGGAAGTAACGCAATTGGCCGAGGTCCTTTATTTTGAATTTTTTGTCGAGGAGACGTTTCAAAGCAGTTATTTCAATGGTATTATTGCCAGCTAATATAAGATCATCCACATAAATCAAAACAATAGTAAACAAGGAACCAGAACGTTTAATGAACAGCGAGTGATCATGATGAGATTGTTTGTAACGTAAATTTTTCAAAAAGTCAGATAACTTTTCAAACCACATTCTGCTAGCCTGTTTTAACCCATACAAAGAACGATGTAGTTTGCAAACTAAGTTTTTATTAGAAACATTTAATCCCTGAGGAATTTTCATGTAAACTTCTTCTTTTAGATCCCCATGCAAAAAGGCGTTATTAATGTCTAGTTGTTCTAAATTCCAATTTTGAACAGCAGAGATAACAAGCAATAAGCGAACAGTCGTTAATTTGGCAACAGGAGCAAAGGTTTCATTATAATCTATTCCTTCTTTTTGATTATAACCCTTCGCAACAAGGCGAGCTTTGAACCTTTCAATCTCACCGTTAGATTTATACTTGATCTTGTAAACCCATTTTGAGCCAATAGCCTTTTTAGACTCGGGCAATGGAACAAGACTCCAAGTTCTGTTGGCTGCCAACGCAGAAAGCTCTGCGTTCATGGCCTCCACCCATTCTGGGTTTTGTGAGGCAACAACATAGGAAGTAGGTTCAACAAAACGATTAAGGTTTAAAACATAACGATAATAATTTTTAGAAAGCTTATCGTAACTAACAGAATCAGAAATAGGATATTTTGCACAATTATTAGCACTGTTAACAACATATACATGATAATCAGATAAATGACCCGGAGGCCCACGAATGCGAGTAGAACGCCAAATGGGTTGATTATCAGTATTATTAAAAACATCATAATCAGAAGTATCACTAACAGCATTATTATCAGCAGAAGTATCATTATCAGAGGAACTACTTGTATTATCAGGAGATGTAACAGTCACAGTTTCCTGTGGCTGTGTCACTGTAGGATTCGTATGATCCATTGGCCAAGGGTCATAGAAAAAGGTTTTTGAAAAAGGATCTTGAGAAAAGGAAGCATCAGAAGCAACAATGCTAGTTGAATCCGACGCAAAAGGAAATATAGTTTCTTCAAAAAGGACATTTCTGGAAGCAAAAACGTTTTTCGTGTCCAAATCGAGTAATAGAAAACCTTTTGTTCCTTCTTTAAAACCCAAAAAACAACACTTTGTAGCTCTAGGATCGAGTTTATGCCTATTTTGGGTGAGAGTGGTAGCGTAACACAAACACCCAAAAACGCGCAAGTCTAAGTAAGAAGGATCCTTACCATAAAGCAGCTGATGAGGGCTGGAGAACTTCAAAATTCTGGTAGAAAGCAGATTAATAACATGCACAACATATGATACAGCATAGCACCAATAAAATTTTGGTAAATTGGAATGAAACATAATAGCACGAGTAACATTTAGTATGTGGCGATGTTTGCGTTCCACAACAGAATTTTGTTCAGGCGTTTCAACACACGAAGTATGATGTGTAATACCATGAGCAGCATACAGAGAAGACATATTGAATTCACTACCATTATCAGTCCTAACAGTTTTAATTTTAACACCAAATTGAGTATTAACATATTTCAAAAAAATTTCAACTAGAACCCTAGTCTCAGATTTTGATTTCATTAGATGTAGCCAAGTGTGCCTAGAGAAATCATCTACGATAGTTAGAAAATATTTATGATCATGAGAACATTCAACATTTAAAGGGCCCCATATATCCATATGAACAGTTGAAAAAATAGAATTGCATCTATTATTGTTATTAGGAAAAGGTAATATAGTCTGTTTACCTAAGTGACAGGCATCACAGGGTTTTGATTTTTGAAAACTCACATATGGAAAATTTTTAGCAATCAAGTGCAGAATGTCATCAGAAGGGTGTCCCATACGTAGGTGCCAAGTATTTAAAGCAACATCAGAAACAGAACTAGAAACAGTATAAGAAGACAGTTTAGTATGCAAGGAAGCAGAAGCAGGGTTTAGAATGTATAGATTTTTCTGGACTTCAGCAAGTCCAATCGTCCTCTTGCTCTGTTTGTCCTACAAAAAACACTCATGTTCATCAAAGAGTATTTGTAAATTTAAGGAACAGATAATACGATGAACAGAGAGAATATTAAAACTAAAGTCCTTAATGTACAAGACATCAGTTAAGTACAAATCAGGCGAGAAATGAACAGTTCCAGAAAACATAGCACATGATTTTTGACCATTAGGCAAGTTAACAGTTATCGGAGGTATGTTTTGAAAAGAACTGAAACAAAACAAATTATTACGGACGTGATCAGTAGCACCGCTATCAACAATCCAAAAACTGTCTAAGAAATTACCTTTAGAATCATGGTGGGTGGAAGTGGAGTGTGTGATGTTGTTGATACTGTGTTCACCAGTTTCCATTTTGACTTTCTTAATCATGTCAGCAAGCATGGCATAATCTTCATTAATAAGAATCATATTACCAGATGTGTTGTTACCAGAAGATGAAGCAGCGGAAGTTTTAGTTGTTATAGAGTTCACACTAGCAGATTGATTCTTATTTTTAAATTTGAAGTTAGCAGGAAAGCCATTCTTGAAAAAGCAAGTATCAACACTGTGATTTTCTTTACCACAAAAGGAACAGATCTTTCCTGTGTTAGGGTGGCAAGGGTTCTGTTTTGATTTACCTTTGTTCTGATTATTATTGTTTTTCCATGTGTTGGTACTAAGGGTTTAAACGAACTTACCATCACCTAGATCACTTGATCTATGTCTTTCTTGTTGTTGTACAATAGAAAAAGCCTTAGCCACATTAGGCAAAGGTTCCATGCATAATATCTGCCGTCTAACAGTGTCATAGGCTTCGTTGAGACCTTTCAAAAAACAAGTAACATATTCCCAGTCCCGGTATTTCTTGACGCTCTCAGCAAGTAAACAAGAACAAGGAATAGAACAAGTACAGGTAAAAATAGGGCGAAGAACCTCAAGTTCTTGCCATTGTATCTGTAAATCAGTAAAATATGTTGCAAGATCACGGTCACCCTAACGAATGGTGTGAATCGCAGCAAGAAGATTAGAAAATCTAAAAGAATCGCTCTTAGAGAAGCGTTCTTTCAGATCTCTCCAAACGTCAGAGGCCTTGTCAAAATAGGCTATACTTTGAGCGATAGAAGTACTTACAGAGCGGGTAATCCATGAGATTACCATAGTGTTGCATTGCAGCTATGTATGATGCAGAGGATCGCTGGTAGGTGGTTCTGGAATGCTGTTCGTCACGAACCCTAGCTTATCCTTGCAGATGAGACCATGCGCCATGTTGCGTGACCAGATCTAGTAATTTTGAGCACCTTCAAGAACGGGCGTGATGGCAACCGACGAAGGATTGTCAGCCGGATGAAGGTAAAAGGGGCTGGTTGGATCTTGTGAAGGATCAATCAGTGGACGCCATGAAGGGCGAACGCTGGCTCAAGAAAGAGAGGAGGATTGAAGGATATGGAAGGAAGGAGGAGGAAACTCACGGCGGAGGAACAAGAAGAGAGAAGGTCACGACGGCGCGACCTCTCAAACCTAACCCTAACCCTAGAGGCTCATTGATACCATATAGGAAAAGAGCAAGACGCATGGAAAAGGAAAACGGAGAATGTATTGAATTGTGTGAATGAATGTACATAGTACAGAGAATATAAAGCAAATGGACGATGAAAGCTAACACGCGTGCCAGCCCAGTCTGGATGGGCCTGGGTGGTGCGAATAGCAAAAGAGCCCAAAAAGGAAAAAAACATAAAAGGTTTTTTGTTATGTAATATTATCAGCTAATAGAAAATACAAGTAATAAATGCATGTTAAACACCAAACTCAATTAATTTGACAACTTTGAGTAGCAAGATGCTCTTCTTAAGAGTAACTCACAATCTTTTAAATTTGCATCCACATCATCTATTTATGTCTCTAATACTCCTGTTATTCCTATCATACCTGTGCAACCACACATTCCTTCTCATGTTCATGATATGGTAGCTATTGATGCTCCCCCATCCACTATTACTAAAATTGAATACTGTTCAGCCACAACTATTGGATGTAAGTGGATATTTCGTTTAAAACACAATCCCGATGGTAGCCTATCTAAGTACAAGGGCATACTAGTGGCTCGCGGGTTCAATCATAAAGAGGGGGCGGGTGGACTATCATGAGACGTTCAGCTCGGTTGTCAAGCCCATCACGTAAGAGTTATTCTTACAATTGTTATTTCACGAGGTTGGTCCACTTAGCAGGTTGACATTAACAATGGCTTCTTAAATAACCACTCAATGAGGAAGTCTACATGAAACAACTTGAGTGTTTTGAATCTTCCAATCTAACTCTTGTATGTCATTTGAGGAAAGCCATTTATGGGTTGAAGCAAGCTCTAAGAGCTTGGTTTGCTAAACTTGCTTCAACCCTCGTATTATTTCGTTTTTTAGCTGCTAAATGTGATAGCTTTCTCTTTATTCATACCACAACTACCTCTGTCACTTACTTTTTGATTTATGTAGATGACATTCTTGTGACAGGAAATAATTCTTTCTTAATTCATAAATTTATATACAAACTTCTCATGCCATTTTTCCTCTTAAGGATCTTGGAAATCTTCACTTCTTTCTTGGTATTGAAGTCAAGGAAGTACTTGATAAAGGTTTGTTTCTAACTCAAACAAAATACTTAACTGGTTTACTCTTACGTGCAAATATGCAGGGTGCCAAACCTGTGAAGACTCCTCTGCCACCTGGATGTAAGCTTGCACTTTATGGAACTGTTGATTCAGATGATCCCAGATTATACACATCCTTGGTAGGGGCTTTGCAGTACGCCACCATAATTAGTCTCGATCTCTCTTTTGTAGTGAACAAATTGTACCAATATATGCATAGACCTCTTGATTTTCATTAGAAAGCTGTAAAGAGGGTTCTGCGGTACATCAATGAAACACTAGACTGTGAAATGCTATTTCTGAAACCCAGAGATCTCAACCACACTGGTTATGTGATGCAGATTGGGCCGTAGGTTCAACAGACATGCGATCCACCAGCGGTTTCTGTGTTTATCTTGGACAAAATTTAATCTCCTGGGTTGCCAAGAAGTAGCACACAGTCTCACGCTTCAGCACTAAAGTAGAGTTTAGAAGCATGGCTGCCTTTGTTGCATAAATTTGCTGGATACAAACCTTACTGAGTGAACTGCATCTACATTTCAAACAATCTCCTTTAATTTGGTGTAATAACCAGAATGCAGTTTTGGTAACTACAAACCAAGTTCTACATTCAAGGTCCAAACACTTTGAATTAGACCTCTAGTTTGTACGAGAAGAAGCAGTCAGAGGACATATCATTGTCAAGCACACCCTTCATAATTTCAAATAGCAAAAGGCACCTGTAAGCTCTATTCTTTTGTTTCTTAGACCCATTAGACCCAAGTTACGTGTGATTTCTCAATCCACACTCAACTTGAGGGGGGTATAAAAGGATATGGTTAAATATATTATTCCGAGTAATTAGTTAATTAATCATTATCAGTTAATTAAAATATAGTCTAATTAATCAAGTTGTACTGACAACCTCCTGTATATACCTCTCTCATCTCATTCAATAATAAGAATCCATTTTCTCTTTTTGATAAACAAAAAAGATTTATATTTTCTCTTCATTCTTTACAAACTTATTTTAATTGAAGAATATTACTCCAATCTCAAACATAAACAACTCTAGACCTTGTTATTTTTGTGTCAAATATAAACAAAAATCAATTACTTAATTTTAATTAATGTAAACTTTCTAAATTAACTACACTTATTTTATTACTAATGGTATACTTATTTTGATGTATAGAGAACGATAATTCTCATTTATAATTAACATTATGTAAAAATTAAGAGTGTTTTTTTATGAAATTAGGAAAAGTTAAATGAAATTAACTATATTTTTTAATGTTGTTATATCATCCTACAAAATTCTTTTGATAGCCCTCTTAATACTATTTTATAAGGAATATATTCAATAAAAAAGAATAATTCTAAATCTTCTTACAAGTTCTTTCTATAAATCTTTTTACATATTATGTAAGAAATGAATTGAATGCATTTTTATAATTTTAAGATACAAAGTGCATTTGCTTTTTTTAATTAATGTTTACTTGATACTACGACAGTTTCAAAATATAAGTACTTAGGGTAATATGTCTATATTTCATATTATAAGTGTCTATGCAACACACGTATATTTATTAACGTTTTTTAACTTTACCCTTATTTAATAAAGCAACACATAATTAGTATTGTTGATTCTCAGAATTATTATTTAGAAGTAAAATTATAATAGAGTGATTCATATTTTGGGATAATTACACCAACTTCCCCTTAGGTTTGCCTATATTACACTTATCCCCTCCAGTTTTCAAAATTACATTTACCCCCTGAAATTTCAACTTTCATTACACAAACCCCCTAATGTTAATTTTTTTTAATGGTATTATTATGCAAATTTTTCATTTTTCTAAGAAAATTGATTTTACTATTTATTACTTTTTTTTATTTTACCATTTTTCTAATAAAAGTATAAATTTCAGGGGGTAAATGTATTTTTGAAAATTGGAGGGGGTATATGTAATATCAGCAAACCTCAGGGGAGGTTGGTGTAATTATCCCTTTTAAAATTAATGCAATTATTACTTTTCTTAAATTAAAGTAAAAAATGTTTAAATTCTTATATTTTGAAACGAAGATGTTAAGATAGTAGATGAATTTATAAAAAGTTTTGTAGGATGATATAACATCAACCAAGGAAAAAAGTCTAGATAGTGTTTTTTTTTTCATAAAAAAGTAGTATAACTGGAGATCGAACCCCGTATCCACACACGCATGTCTCCATACACTTACTAACTTAGCTACATGACTGTGACACATAGATAGTGTTTTGGTAATATAAAAGAGAATTAATTTTTACTTTATTTTAGTATGTAATAGGATATATATGAGAAAATTGTAGGAGAATATAAAATTATTCAATTTTTTTTGAACAAAAAATTATTCAATTTTTTAAGTAATGTCACTAATGTGAATTAATTACTACTACTATATGTTTTGCGGAGAGGAACCCGCAGTGTAGCCCTTTTGTTTTTTGTTTTTTTTGGTTGGGTTAATTATCCCTTTTGTTTTTTGGTCGAACCGCAGAGTAGCCCTAAAAATTCAAGTTTTGTTTTTGAGCGAATTCGGAATATTTTGGGGGAAAAAATAGCCATTGGCTGCTCAATTTCTAACCCTTAATTGAAGAAATTTGAGGCAGACATACATAAGCTGTGGTCCCTGTCCATTACATAGGATATCAAAAATCGAAGAAGAGTTTGGCTTTTCAGATCTGGAACTGGCCGAAATCTAATGAACCTCTTCTGAATCTCAGGTTTATCTATTCTCTAAAACTCCGTTGATTTTTGAAGCTTTACGCTGATAGCTGATGGATAGATAGATCGATAGATAGATTGAGAGAGAAAGAAAAAAGTTAATTCTTCACCATTTCCTTCTATGCCGACTGTTGAGTGCTGTATCCTAACTACCCTGAACCCGAGCAATTTTTTCGGTTGTCATTGTGCCCGATAAGCTTGAGTTCGACATCGAATTAGATTCTTTCTGATAAGCTGCTAATCCTATTTCTGATTTTTTTTAGCTTTCTGTTGATGAATAGCTAGAAGAAATTCAGGATATACTTGAGATCTGTGTGGGAAAGAAGAGTTTGAATTTTAGGTGATTTATGAGATTTTAATTATGGGCAAGGCACAGAAGATGATGGCTGAGAGATTCTGTGAGAACGAAGAAGAAAAGGTTATGTTGGAATCTGTATTGGGTACAGAAGCTGTTGCCTTCTTTAGTTCAGCTGTTTCCAGTGATGTATTTTCCAATGTTATTTTTCCACCTAGTCCTGACTTAGGTATTCACCAACGTTTTTGTCACCTTGTTGAGGTATCCAAGTGGGACTATGCCATTTTGTGGCAGGTTGCCGGCTTGAAATCCGGCAGCTATGCCCTAATTTGGGGTGATGGACACTGTCAAGATCCTAAAGGGGGTCAAAGGAATGAGAAGGATGAGAAGGAGAAGGAAGACGACGATGTCAAGAGGCGGGTTCTGCGTAAACTTCATGCTTGCTGTGGTGGATCTGACTCAAAAGAGTCTTCTTGTAAAAGAGTTGATAGGGTTTCAGATGTGCATATGTTTTACTTGACATCTATGTATTATGTGCTCGGTTTCAATTCCCAGTGTGGCCCTGGCTGTTCTTTGAAGTCTGGTAAACCGGTTTGGGCTTCGGACACTGCTAGTTGTTTGAACCAATATGAATCAAGATTGTCTCTGGCGAAATTGGCTGGTTTCCAAACTGTTGTTTTTGTGCCTCTCAAGGCCGGGGTTATCGAGCTTGGTTCGATGCAAGTGATTCCTGAAGAGAAAGGTGTTTTGGATATGGTCAGAAATACATTTGGGGAATCTAGTTCTGGACAGGCTAAGGTGTTACCCAAGATTTTTGGGCATGAGTTGAGTTTGGGAGATACAAAATCTCAGTCCATAACTATTAGTTTCTCCCCAAAAGTGGAAGATGATTCTGGTTTCACTTCTGATTCTTTTGAACTACAAGCTCTAGGGGCAAACCATGCTTATGGAAATTCTTCCAATGGGTGTGGAGGCGATAGTAACGAGGCGAAACTGTACCCTCAATTAAACCAAATGATTCCTGGGAATTTCAATCCACAAGCGAGGGTGTCGTCTTGTATTGATCTGGGTAACGAAGACTCCTCCTCGCCTCTTCAAGACGAGCGGAAACCCAGAAAAAGAGGGAGGAAACCTGCAAATGGGAGAGAGGAACCACTGAATCATGTCGAAGCAGAGAGACAAAGGCGTGAGAAGCTTAACCAGAGATTTTATGCCTTAAGAGCTGTTGTTCCTAATATATCTAAAATGGACAAAGCATCTCTGCTTGGTGATGCTATTACTCATATCACTGATCTCCAAAAGAAGATCAAGGTTTTGGAAGCTGAAAAGGATATCGGTAACAACAATAAGGAGCAACAGTTGCCGATTCCAGATATTGATTTTCAGGCTAGACAGGATGATGCAGTTCTGAGAGTGAGTTGCCCCTTGGATATTCACCCAGTTTCTGCTGTTGTTAAAGTGTTCAGAGAGCACCAAATTGCGGCTCAAGAGTCCAGCGTTTCGACCACGCAGGATAAGGTAATTCATACATTCTCCATAAGAACTCAAGGTGGAGATGCTGCTGCTGTACAGTTGAAAGAAAAGCTTGAAGCTTCTCTGTCCCAAAATTGATGGTGAAATTATATTTATGCGAAGCATCTTAATGCAAAATATGGAAAAAAAATGTATGGTTGTGATGCTAGGTGACATGACTATGATAGTGTTTTTAGGGTTCTTTGTTAGTTATAATCTTCAGTTGTAAGATATTAAGCTAGGGGGAATCCCTTTCAACTTCACAAGTAATCTGTCTTCGATTACCTCTGCTCATCGCGGACTTGCGTTATGTACTTAAGTATACAAAGACTAAATGCATAAGTTGAATTAAGTGTAGTATAGTATTAAGTACAAATTTAAATAAGAAAAATGTTAAATATGCTTTTAGTCTCTGAACTTTTATGAGTATATTTTTAGTTCTTAAACTTGGAAAAATACGTTTTTAGTCCCTTAACTGTGTTATTCCTTCTGTCCAAATCCATATAACTCCGTCTAACTTTGACAACACAAAACCAGAATAAGAAATCAAACACACAAATCGAATCTCTTCTTCAATAAACACACATAAACCCTTCGTCCATTTCCATTAATGGTAATGTCCACTTTCATTCTTTCTTTCTTTTTCTTCTCGTTCTTCTTCATCTGTCAACCCAACCGTCTTCCTCTTCCTCCCTTCCCATTCTTCCTTTTCCTCCCTCTTTTTCGTTGCAGTTTGTGTGTGTTTGATGGAGGTTGAACACAAACCTTTATCCCCAAAATCTCCAATCTCCAAAATTCGAACACCAAATCTCGATTGCCATTTTGGATTTCGATTTTTGTGTGTTTGGTTACTAATTCTAGGTTTGTGTCGCCAGTTTTGGGTTTGGATTGTCGGATTTTGGGTTTGTGTTGTCGGGGTTAGACGGAGTTAAAAGAATTTGAAAGAAAGGATTAAAAACATACGCTTGCTAAAGTTCATAAAGTTTATAAACTAAAAACATAACCCAATAAGAAAGTAGCATATCACTAGAGCAACTAAAATTATTTAGGGCTTGTTTGGAACAGTTTTGATTTTTAGTTTTTAAAAATTGTATTATAAAACAGTTTTCAGAAATCGTTTTTAAAAAAAGTGAAAGGAGTTTTCAATACAAGTTTGTGTGTAAATTCAAAAAACTGAAAACCAAAACATGTTTAGATGTTTTCATATTTTAGTTTTTAAATACTGGAAAACAAAAACTGATCCCGAAAACTGTTTTTGAAAACTCTACTGTCAAACGAGTTTTTTAGTTTTCTGTTTTTAAAAACAGAAAACAATTTTCAAAAAGAGATATCAAACAAGCCCTTATTCTTACACTTATTCAACTAGTTTTGTGATAATTTTTTTGTGCAACCGAGAATATATGCTTAACAGGTCATGATTTTTGTCTTTATTAATAATTAATAACTAATATTGCATCTGAAGACACAAGGACATGGTTTTTGTGAGAAGTGGGTTTGAGTCCCTTATGGTCATGATGTTAGGATTGGATTTAGCTCATCTAGAGTGAAAATGTGTAAAGTGAGAAATTAAGAGTGTATCTACTCTTGATTTGAATTACAATATCGCATAACTTTTGCTTACTTTGAATGAATAATAAATATATCTTTATTTTCTAACTTTACTCCATATTTTTTTTTATCAAGGCTTTACTCCATATTCAATTGTTCATATTTGACATTCCTTTTTCATCAAGCTAGAGGATTAGAACGCCAGTAAACAAAAATGACATGCACATAGCCTTTGTTACCTCTAAACTAGCTACATGATCTCATCTTTTATCAAGTGCATCAACTAGTAAAATCACAATAGGTTCTGTGTTGAAGACAACACAGTTTCAAGAATGGGTCTGTTTCCCATGCTCCTTGCTTGTTTTGGAGCATGGATGCCTTTGAACCGTTGGATCTGCTATTTTTGAATTAGTGGTTAGGATTTCTTATCTGGAATTGGGATGATGGGTTATAAATCCACGGGTAAAATGCATTAATACCTCTTGAAATATGTTAAAATTTCACTAAACCCCAAATTACAACAAAAATAGCATCCCATCCCATTTTTTCAACGCAAACTAACCTAGTTGCTTTTTTAGTTAACCATGGTTTACCCATATATGAAGAATGTAAAGATTTAACCTAGCACTGGTTAAAGTTGTTGGGGTTCTCTCAACAAAATCTCTACGGGAGCTCCAACATTCACTTCATCCCGTAAATCTACGCCTAAATCCACAAATCTCATCTCCACCATAGCCTTTGTGTCACTCCCAACATCCATGTGTTCAACACTATCATCACTTTCATTTTTCTTTTGAAGGCTTACTCTAACCCTTCTTTGCTCCCTTTGGTCCAAATGGTCCATGCCCATGTAAAAAAAAATTGTTTTTTGTTTTGATATCTTTGTTTTGATATCTTTGTTCTGCAACCACCAGCTGATCATCATCAGGGTTCGATGTCCAAGGTGCAGCTGTAGAAGGTTGTGGCACATTGGTCTAAGGGAAGTATGTGGTTCGTGAAAGGGAAACACATTTTCACAAAACACAACATCGCGAGAGTTGAGAAATACACCTGCTTCAAGGTCAAAGACTCGCCATTCTTTTTTTCCATATGGATATCCCAAGAACACACATTTGCGACTCCGAGTCTCAAATTTGTCTCCTTGATGTTTTTGGTTGTGTACATAACACAGACATCCGAACACTCGAAGATGAGACATCATGGGCAATTTTCCATACAGACATTCATATGGTGTCTTTCCTTGTAAAATTGATGATGGAGTGCGGTTTATGATGTATCCCGCAGTTAAAATGCATTCTCCCCAAAATTCAATAGGAAGATTTGCTTGAAAGTGCAGTGCTCGTGCCACATTTAGGATATGTCGATTTTTGCGTTCAGCTCGTACTGCTGTGGTGTGCCCGGACAAGAAGTTTCATGACTGATTCCAACATCACAGAAATAATTTTCAAGACAAGTGAATTCTGTACCATTATCGCTACGCACATCTTTGACTTTTGTATCAAATTGTCGTTCCACCATAGCAAAAAATTGACGCAAATACTTGGAGACTTCTTTCTTATCATTAAGCAAATATAACCAAACTGCTCTAGAACAATCATCAACGATAAATAAAAAATATTGAGCACCACACATTGCAGGTGTTCGATAAGGCCCCCACACATCGCAGTGAATTAACTGAAAATTCTGCATCACTTTATTATTGCTAATTGGAAAGACATTTCTTGTTTGTTTTGCTCTAAGACAAACGTCACAAGTTTGGATACAAGAACTGCTTTGTTTGTCAGTACAAATACTTGGAATTAACTCTAGGACTTTAGCAGCTGGATGGCCTAATCTCTGATGCCACAAAGTACAAGAGTTCAAAGAATTTGCCTTCACTGTTGCCACCATTTCCATTCCCTTCAAGTAAAAGAGCCCCTCTCGTTGTTCACCCGCTCCAATCACCATCCTCGAAGTGTGGTCCTGGATAATACAAGCTTTATCAGTAAACAGAGCAGTGCAATGTAAATCACGAATAAGTTGTGACACTGAAATTAAATTGCAATGCAAATTTGGCACATAAAGAACGTTTGTCAATTTTAATTTGTCACTTAGAAACATTGTTCCCTCTTGGATGGCAGTTGCTTGATTCCCATCTGGAAGACCCACTTGGCAGTGAGGTATGTCCTTCAAGTTAGAGAGACAGGCCAATCTTCCTGTCATATGATGAGAAGCACTTGAGTCAATGATCCACTGCTTATCATGCTTACCTGATAACTTCTCAGTGGTGTTTGCAGTGGCATTGTTCAAGAGATGGACCAGTTTTTCCCACTGTTCAGTACTAAGACCAGGGATCTCATTGCTTTCTGCAGTTGCATGGGCAACGTTTGCTTTAACAGGGCCTCCTCGTCCTTTGTCATGTTTAGTTCCACGAGGCCGATCCCCCCACCATTCCGGGTATCCAATCACTTCAAAACAATTATTTGATTCATGTCCTGTTCGATTACAGCGTTTGCATCGTATATTCTTATCTTTAGCGTTAGTTTTGACATGAGTTTTGCTTGATTGCACTGCAAAACTCATCGCTTCGTTGCGTTCTTCTTTGCCACGCACCATTGTCCGCACACGTTCTTCCTGCGCTAGTGTTGAGTAGACTTTGTTGAGACCCGGCAGCGGGTCTTGAGCAAGAAGATTTGATCTCACGGTGCTGTATACAGTATCGTCAAGTCCCATGAGAAATTGATGTGTCTTCTCTTCTTCACGTTTCTTCTCAAATATTCCTCCAAGATTACAAGTGCACTTTCCGCACTTGCACACTGGAAATTGCTCGTAGTTTGCGAGCTCTTCCCACAGCTTCTTCAACTTTCCAAAATAAGCGACTATCGCCAATCCTTTCTGCTTACAATCTGCAAGTTCAGCCTTTAATTGTTGTACTCTTGGTCCATTGGCCACAGAGAAGCGCTCTTTAATGTCTTCCCAAAGGTCTTGGGCTACCTCCATATGTGATATGGTTGAGCGCAATGAGGGTTCAATTGTGTTCATTATCCAAGAAACCAACAAGGAGTTATTGGTCCACCAATCTTCAAGATCTGCGGATTCATCTTCTGGGCGTTTGATCGTTCTGTCAACAAACCCAAATTTCTTCCTGACTCGCAAAGCAGTTCTAAGAGAACGTGCCCAGTCGTCATAATTCTCTCCCTTCAACAGCACCTGCGTTAGCAAACTGCCAGGGTTGTCGTTGGGAGTAATATCATAGGGAGAGATAGTCCGCCTCATCCCTGTTCCTTCGACACCTTTTGTGACCTTCTCTTCTTCCTTCTTTTCTTCTTCACTCATGATGGCAAAAGAAACAAGATCTCAGGTTTCAGAACCTAAGCTCTGATACCATGTAAAGAAGATGGATTTTGTGTGAAGGATACTTTTCATTGATACACGTATCAATATTTATACACTTGAGACTGTACAATCAGCTTACAATCAGCTCCTATTTACAAGCTATAACTTATTGATATCTAAAATAAATAAACAGAATCAGATAAAGTTAACTAGAATCAGTTTGTTGATCTCCAATATATTAGAGATTGAGTCAGAATTAGGTAGCGAGATATTAGGCCAGCTAACACCAAGTTTAGGAGTTATTGTCCTGATGAGGCAGTAAAGTTGTTTTTGGCATTCAAGAAATGTGATGTGGTGACTTGGAATTCTATGAGTGGTGGGTTAGTCAAAGGTGGCTAATTGGTTAATGCTTGCAAGCTGCTTGGTGAAATGCCTAAAAGAGGTATGGTTATAGCAAGGATCTTGCTTTTGATAAGTGTCAAGTGAGAATGAAGGAGAAGGGCGAGTGATGCTCAGAAGAATGGGTTGCGATCAGGGTGAAAATTAAATGGAGTTTTTCTTTCACATCATGTGTCTCCAACAGTAAAAATTATAATATTTGTTGAAAAAGAAAGAAATAATTAACTATGGTTAGAAACAGAAATCTTCTAACAGAATATTCCATCTCTGTTAGGCATGGTTGAAAAATTGGGACGAAATGTTATTTTTGTTGTAGTTTGGAATTTAGTGCAATTTTAACGTACTTTAAGGAGTACTAGTGCATTTTACCCTAAATCCACAAATCACGAAATGCCCCTGAACTTTTGGAAAACATATAATGCCCCTTAAGTTTACGTTAAATGGAAAAGGTGGATTGTGTTTTTTTTTTTTTAAAGTGGGTTTGGGTCCGTTGAATTTTCTTTTTTTACCAAAATATACTTTTGGTTCATTATCTCTTATCAAAGTATCAATTTGTCCTTATACTATTTTTATTTATTTTGGTCCATTTCTTCTTATTTCATGTCAAAATAGTTCATTTTGTTACTCCCATTAACGCCGTTAACGACACTCCTCCAACCTTCCACCTCCACCCTACCACCGGCGGCTACCTCCTCCTAATGCCGGCAGCGCTTATAATAGTCATTTAAATTTGAAAAATATATTAATAAAATAAAGAAAAGAAATTAAATGGAAAAAATTACATTGTTATATTTGTATCTATTATAATTTTAGGTTAAATTACAACTTTGATCTCTTAATTTTAATGTTATGCGCAAGTTAGGCTCCAAACATTTTTTTTTATTTAAAATGGTTCTCTATCTTATATTTTCGATTCACCCTTATCCGATGTTATTTTTTAATGAAAAATGACAAACAGGGTTAGAAAAGTACATGTGTAACTATATGTAAGTGGTTTACTCATTAAAATAATAATAACATTATTTAAAATTTAAAAAAATTCCGTCCCCTTTCTTTCCCCAATTCCAATCCTCCACCATAACCCCAACTCCTTTCACTGTTGCAGCCTAGCCCCTCCACCGCCTCTGCCTTGTCTTCACTGCATCACCTCTTCAATTTCCAAAAGCTTAATTTCTCAAAGAAGCACCAATGTCTCTCTCTTAAACTTTGTCATTCCCTAAACACAGACCCTCTCAATTGTTCTTCTCTCACAATGGCAAAGCTTGAACCTTTTTTCTACTCTTAGTTGAAGAAAACTCCATGACCCACTAAAGTAACCACCAAAGGCAAAGGCTAGAGCTGTTAATATGGGCTTTGGCTCTAGGGCCAATTTAGCCCAGCCCTGCTTTAAACCCACTTAGATTGATCGTTAATTTTGGCCATGTTAACTCAGCCCGACAATTAGTAGGGCCAACCCATAAGGCTGGGTTAAAAATTTAAGCTGCTCAATAAAAACAAAAAAGTGAAAAGAATTGCTCTCTGTACTCAAGGACAAAGGGAAGGGGGGCCTTACCCCTCTCCCTCCTCTTATAAAATATTAATAGCGTGTAGTAGGAATTATGCCTCAAAGTGTTATTTAGTCAAGTAGTTATTCGACTGCTTATCAAGCCTAAGGTGCTGAGTTTGAACCTGTCAACTGCATAACAACTTGTTTTTCTCCCACGATGAACTTCTCGATCGGTCCTTGTATGTACTCACTCAAAACAATTAGTCATAATTTTGTTTTGTAAGTATATAATATTTGAATGTTGATAATGTAATGATTATTAACAATAACATATGCTTTAAACTAAAAAAAAATACGATAATTTTTATTGCTTATATATATGCAGCATGATTTGTTTTTGGATTAGAATATCAAATATTTAAATGTAAATAATATTGATATATAGCAGCATGATTTGTATGAAAAATGTACATAATATTGATAATAGTTAATTTTTACAAACACGTAGTTGGTAATAAGAGGAAATCTTGTTTGTGATATTTAATCAAGGTTTTTACGAAAAATTAAAAAAATAAAAATATTTTTAAATAATTTTTTAACAAAAAAATTTGATTTGTAAGTTATCCTGAACAAGTTCGATGGGTTGGCCATAGTCTTTACTCAAATTGTCTGGCTTGAGCCAAATTGAATTACCATTTTACCATATCTATATCAATTAAGAAGGATGAGATTAGCATCATTTCTATTGGGAGTGTCACCATCCTTTTTATATGTAAGAATCATAAATTAATATACTAAAAAGGATGGTGTCACTCCCAATAGAGATGATGCTAATCCCATCACCCATCAATTAATTGTATTGAAAATAATCATAAACTAGCCCATGGGTTGGCCCTAGCCCTGACCCTGCGGGCTTATGAATATCAAGGCCCTTTTGTCTAGTGATTTTGATTGGCCCTAGCCCTATTGGGATAGGACTGGGTTGGACTAAATAACCCATATTAAGAGGTGGTGGAAGGGATTAGTACCATCCCTATTGGGAGTGACACCGTCCTTATTAATATATAGATTTATAATTCTCATATATGAAGGAATTGTGAGATTTCTAAAATTTGGTGGTCTCAAATCCTCCTACCTTGAGAGTTCTACCAATGGCACCATTTCTCACCTTCCAAGGGCCCATTTTGAAGCTATGCCCAACAACCTCACATTTCCCACATTTATTCAACATTCCAATACCCCTTCCTTTGCTACCCACTCAAAAAGTATATAGTATTAAATTTATGCTAAATGTTTGTTGTTTGGAGAAGAGGAGGTGATGTGGTCAAGATGGGGCAAAGGCGGTCGAGAGGGCCGATGGCGGTGCAGGGGTCATTGTAAAGGATGGATGCATGTGCATCATCGTGGTGGCAATTGCCCCCACTGACATTTTTTTAGTTAAAACTATATTTTTTTAAAAAAAAATCCCTAAAATTTTAACTTAACACTTATTTTGTCCCTAAGTCAACAATACTCAACATGAATAGTTAAATAATTGTTTAATTACATAGATTAAGAAGGATATTCTTTTAATGTTAAAAATAAGCAAATTATCCCAAAGTTTTTAAAATTTAAAATCTCAAAGAGCAAAAAATATGTCATTTACGTTTATATTTTTAAATTTGATTGCATTTTTTATCTCCTACTTATGACAAATATGCAATTTTAATCCTTTATTAGTTTATTCAATATTTTAATTTACTCAGATTTAAAGGATTATGTTAAGATTGTTTTTTTTACCATTTCTTTTCTTATAATGTCGTTAAGAAAACTATATATATATATATATATATATATATATATATATATATATATATATATATATATGATGCACATTAATCCTAACCATAGTAACGTTGTCAAACTATCATATAAACTCATAAAATCTTATGAGTTTCCTAGTCTAGGTAGGCATAATGAGTTAACTCGTTCTCAAATTATTTTCTTAGTAGACTCAGTATGACAAACTCTAATAGGATTAGAGTTTACAATCAAGTCAACAAACTCTTTTTATCCAAACTTATATCTATATATGATGCATAAAATAATATATTGACTTTGGTACCAACACATAAACAATGCTTTCACCATATTCACTCATTTTTCATGAACCAACCCACTTATTAAATAATTAAGTATGCATGCTCATGATGTATAAAAACTTTGTGTCTGTGACCTAGTCATTCAAGTTGCAACTTGTTACATATTTAAAATTATTTTAGGTAAATATGTTATGTTTTAAGTGGTATCTGTTCTTTATTATATATTATGTTCGAAAATTCATTAAATATTTTTGATTTAATTTTTATGGTATTTTAGTTTAGGTTTATTGTTTTAGTTTTCAAATTTATATAAAATGTTGAAAAATTCAAATTTTAAAATTTTTGTACTGGTCACTTGTCATCGTTTGTGATGGTGGGTAGTGGGAAGGGTCATGGAAGAAAGTAACAAGGAAGCCAACCCAAGAATTTTTATTTTTAAATTAAATAAATTATTTGTTAGAGAGAACATAACAACATATTACTGACAAAACCTACTGCCATCGATCATTCATTCATGCTGCATGGAAACAGACCTCCAAATAAGAAATCATATCACTATAACTTCAAGCAAAACATCCGTTGGTTAAATTTTGATCAAGTGGTTAAATAATAACGCGAGGAGAAGTAGTAAAATTACAACTGAGTTTTATAATATTGTTATTAATTTCCTCTTCTTATATTTTTCAACTATACTTAAATCACACTCTAACTAAAAATTAATTATTATTATTTTAATTTTTAAATTAAATATTTTTTTATATTTTAAAAACTTTAAAACATCTCTTAGGAAAACTCTACCGATCTTCTCCTTTGTCGATGTCACCCAAAATCGTTCTTCTTCCACCCTTGCACACCACCACCTTCCATCGACGCAGTAAAGCGACCAATGCTCTGTCATCAAATTCAAACCATTCGATGATCGAAAATCTCCGCAGAATATCGGTGATTAGCGCTTCTTCAGTAGTGATGAGCTCCTCTAATCTCTCTATCTCGTCCTTAGCTACCGTGTATTTTACGAAGCTTGAGATATACACAGACATGCATTCTTCTGTAAAATCGCATGAATTCTACTCAAAGGTTTTTCTACAAAGGTCAAATTATGTGATTTTGAAATTGCCATTTTCGTTCGAAGAGATGAATTATAAGACCCAATTCTCTGTTTTTATGACATGTTTTAAAATTTTTAAAATATAAAACATTATTTAATTGAAAAATTAAAATAAAAATGGTTAATATTCCGTTAGAGTGTGATTAGAGTGTATCTTAGGAGAAGGACTTCATAACGATATTATATAAAACTTAATAAAATTTAAGACGTATGTAGCAATGGTATACAAAGTGAAGTTACAATTTACCGTTTCTCCTTAAATTGTTCCATAACAAGCCCTTTTATTATCACCCATATGTTTATCCCATTTAACCTAAACAATTTTAGGTCTAATAATTGGTAAAGGACATAATTTAAGAGTGTTATTAAGTACATCATCAATCATTTGAATTCTCTTACCACGGTGAAAAATGTATTTTTACGATTGTAATTTATTTAGTAATATAGTTACCAAGGAGATCAAAATGAGGTTTTTTAACATGTTAATAAGAGTTTAAATTCTGATTATTTGTATAAAAAATACATTTACTTCAATAATATTTCATGCTTCAAATAAATTAGTGTTGAATTATCAATTAAGACTAAAATAACATATATGTTTAATGATGGTTAAAATAAACAAAATACTATATATAATACATATATAACGCTACTTTACTTGGTAAAACATAAAATAGAACAATTTTTCAATATATATATTTTTTATTTTTATGATCATAATTAAATAATAACTTTTAAATTTATTAATTTTCATATTAATATTTTATGAATATATTTTTATTTTATTAAATACAAAATTCTTATAACAAATATAATTATTAAATTCAATTTATGTTGAAAATATATTTTTATTATATAAATTATAAAGAAAAATTTATTTTTTAAAAAATAATTATTGTTGGTCAAGTAAAAAAATATTAAACTTAAGAAATTTATACTTATATTCTTTTGTCGATAGAAAATAACACATTATTAATAATAATAATAATAATAATAATAATAATAATAATAATAATAATAATTTTAATTCGTGTTCCGTTGGGTTCCACCCTTCTCAGTAAAATGAAAGTGTTTTGCTCATTTAACTTGGGTGTTCTATTTCGTCACACTTGTACAAGGTTGAGAGATTAAGGGTGCGTTTGATTTGCTAAAATATACGGTACTGGCCAGCACAAAAACTTTATTCCACGTTTGATTGTAAAAATAGACATGCCAGAGCACAAAATTTGAGGCACAGCACAGAACAAAATGGGAGATTTTTGTTACTCACTATCCTAGAGGACAAGAAATTATCTCATGCTACAAGATGGTTAAATACAAAAACATCCTCACTCACATCCACTATCTCATAAAACTTTAACTACATCTTCCCACTTTCACACTTACAGGTAGTTACTATAATATTTTTTTTTTTATTTCATGGAATATACAACACTAAACTAGCTCATATATATATATATATATAATTTAATAATATTTTTTAATGAAAAATAATAAAACATTTAAAAATATATCAAATTATTTGAGAAATCTAATTTTATATATAATTTTTTTAAATATAATATTACAACAGTTTTAAATTTTCACAATATTAATTGTCAATTTTTTATCTAAAATAAATATTTTAAAATATAAAGGATATTATAGTAAAATTGACTTTATATTTCTTGTGTTGTACTCTAATGATCAAACAACAAACAACACAAGTAGTTGTGCTGTAACTTATTAAATTGTCCTGTACTATACTTCCTGTATTGTACTTGTCCATGCATCAATAGTACTCTAAAAGTGCTATAAAAATTAAAGCACTGAAATAACAGTTTTTATTTTATATAGAGCAATTCAAAATAGAGTAAATTATTAATTTGGTCTTTCAAAGATTCGTTTGTTATTAATTTAATCTCTTAAATATTTTTGTCATTAAATTAGTCTCAAAGATTTTTGTGTGCATTTTGAGGGACTAGTTTGATAGTGTTTAAATATTTTGAGGAATTAATTTGGTGACAAAAATATTTGAGAGACAAAATTAATGACGTAAGTATTTAGAAGATCAAATTGATATTTTACTCGTCCAAAATACAATTAAACTATTCATTTATTTATATTTTACGAAAACTATACCGCTAATGACTTTTATTAGTTAATGACTTTTATCGATGACTATCCACTAGCTTTGATATTTATATTTTGAAAAAAAAAGTAATTTATTAAAATAGTTTGTAATTTTGTAGTCAGAGAATGTTTTAATTCTCTAGTTTATACCATGCTTTAATTAATTTATAATTTACATTCTGCAGGTCACTTTAATCTCTTGACTTTAAGTGACACTGCATGTAGGGACAGACTGAAGGGGTGAGGGGGGATTTGGCCCCCCTCCTCCGCAATAAAAATAATACTAGTATTATAGAGGCTGACATATTACATGAAAACAAGTTTGGCGTAGTGGTTGTTGTAGCCTCTTCATCTCTCTGCGATTCTGTGTTCGAAACTTAGCACCTTTTTCCCCATTTTATAAACTTTTTAAGAGACTTCTTCCACAAGTTTTGGCAATTACTAAAATTCAATCAGCCAATAATTTGTCTCTTTTATTTTTGGTAAGATCAAAGATGTTAGCAATAACTTCTATTTTTTTTTATTTTTGGTAAGATCAAAGATGTTAGCAATAACTTCTATTTTTTTTTTTTTACTTCCTTTTATTTATTTTTTTAAAATTTTTTCTACTCTCCTTATTACATAAATGATAAATCCCTTCCAAATTTAATAATACGAGAACATGATGGTTACATAAAGACATTCTTTTTTAAGTCTCAAATTTATTATGCTATTAGTTATTTATCATTTATTGCATTGTTATTATGTAAGGCTTATTAACTTTTTTATTGATTTATTTTTTTTTCAACCATCTCTAACTTTGCAAGACTTTGTTATATTGAAATTATTTGTCTTGATTTATTTTTCACAAAACGGAATTTTAATCTCTTAAGTAGTTATGAGAAAATTATCGATTCATATTTTAAAGAATGTCCTCAACCTTAAGATAACGCATATACTCTTCCATCAATCTCAAGAATTTAACTTTCATTTTTCAATATTTATCGATGAATTATTAAAAAAAAAATTATCGGCCCCTCCCTCAAGATATTCTTGGATCCGTCCCTGACTGCACGAAGTGTTGATTTGACACGTTAAATGCTTATGTGGCATTTTTTTCACGAGCTCAAGTAAGCGACTAAACAACATCGTTTTGGAGTGTGTTTGGTACAACTAGCTTAATAAAGAGTCGGTCCTGACCTTTCATAGGCCCTAGGGCGAAGTGAACAAAATGGGCCCCTTTTAAATAAATTTTTTTATTAAACTATAATAAAATTTTGATATTACATACGATCCTATCAATACATCACAATTTCTTGGGGCGGATTTTTCGGGTAATTGAATGCCTTCTTTGACAGTAATGACTTTGTTCTTTTTTTGAAATGAACGACTCTTCATTCTTTCCTGTTGAGCGCTTTTCCGAAAATGATTCTTTTTTCAAATAACAAATATATATATATATATAGGGATAGGATCCATTGACACCAGGTGTAAGTTTAAAAACCTTACACCAAATCTCAGCCATCCAAATTAATGCATCCAATGGCTATAAAAGTTATCAAATTAAAACCGATGGATTAATAACCATAGGCGCGTGTGGTATTCTTGATTCTCTCTCCTCCACTCTTCACTTTTCTCGAGAGGTAGTGTCCGGATGTGCATCCTTTATTTTACATTCCCAAAACTCCCTTTCCATTAAACTGGCACCAACACGTATGCATAGCAATTTAAAATTTTTCATTTTCCTATTTTGCAGGTAAATGAATTTGAAAGCATTTCAAAAAAATATATATATTACAGGTAAATGCAATTCAAAACATTATAAATTGAAGTATATTTTAACTTCAAATTTATATAAATAAAAACTAGATTCAATAAAATTATGAACATAATTAAATATTAAATATCACTTTTATAAATTGAAGTATATCTATTAAATAAAAAAAATCAAGTATATCAAAATTATCTGTGGATATATACATACAAATAAGAATAGCTCCATATGAGATTTGACCTTTGCAAAGACAACCCAAATTATGGGTCCTTATCTCGTAAGCAACCTTATAGGTATCGGTATCACTGGCCTATATATTTTAAGTTTATTATCTACAAGGTTAAGGATTTGGGTTGCCTTAAACTAACCACTATATTATTTGCACAGTGCCTAAGCTATACACGATTGACTATAAGAAGGAAATTAAAGTTTGGTCCTCTGCTCCAATGTTATGATCATTGCAATAATAACAAATGCCAAAAATTGATAAGTACATCTCCATCAAATAGTAGAATAATATAACCATTACAAGGAAAGAAGAAGAAAAAAAAAATGAAATATAAGTTGGTTCCTTGATGGACTCCAGATTTTTGGTTCGTCAACACATCATGTTGTGGCTCAAAATCAAACCATGCCAACAAAATCCCCACGGAAAAATCAACCTGAAATAAAAAATTATTAAATAAATAAAAAATATGTAAAAATGATTTCAAACAGAGAAATGTATAATTTCAACAAGGTACCTGTAATTCAACCAAGTTGATTAGCAGAATCATCACTTATCTTTTGCTTGCAACTTCGTTTGTTATGGCCATGTTGACCACAAACTTGACATGCTCTTCTTTTAACTAGTGATTTGTTCATTGATAATTAAATACCACTTTTGATCCTTTCACTTTTGATCCTTCCAGATTGAGACTCTCTCATAACATCTTTGTTTCTTCCTTTTGTTTGTGATAAAAGTGGGTTCCCAATAATTGATTCAGGAGATTCATTTGCCTCTACAGAGATGATCTCATTGTCATTTTGCAACTCAAAATCCATTGCTTGAGCCTTCTTCAATGTTTGCTCCAAGTCAGATGATATGAGCATGTATAACTTCTCGGATTTTCTAGCTAGATCAGACAACAAACTCACTTGCTTATGCACATGCATACTTTGCAAAGTCGTCGAACTTCTATTCTCAAATGCATCCTTTGTTCTGTTTTCTTCAAATTCAGGGCCTTTATTAGCATCCTTTGTCCAACGTTGAAAAATATAATTGCTTGGAATCTCCACTATGTTTTTTGCTTGAAAAATCATCAAGATATGTCTACATAATATTCCTAAGAATTCAAAAAGCTGGCAACCACACTTTGCTACCTTTGTGTCAAGATCTATATAAACAATAAAAGAGTCCCGAGAATCAAAACAGTTGGATACCTTGTATGTATATTGAGACCCTTTTTTATCAATTTTCTCCTTTGTGAATTGATTAATCTTCTCAAACTCCTCATCAAATTTCCTAAAAATGTTTCTGGTGTAAATGGATGCTGCATGCTCCTTAATTTTTGACTTATTATTATGCAGCAATCGTGATCGGTGTTTTGATTCAAAATCTTCTCTTTTTTCTTTCTCATAGCGGCTATCCATTGCCTTGTCAAATTTCACTACAAAATCTCGTAATGTTGTTGAGGAATCAACAAAAGAATCAAAAAAGGTCACTTCTTTGCGTAGTGTTCATCCCGGCAAAAAAAGTGCTTCTATTATAAACAGGGATCCATGACTCTCTAATATCATATAAACCTTTGAGCCACACATTCTCTTCCAAATTATAATCAATCATTATATGTCTCCATCCTTCTTCAAAATCTTTTATGGACGGAGAATCCCGAATGCACAATTTTAATTCACGTTTGAAAGCAGACTTTTTATGATATATATGTGAAAGCTTCTCGGGAAACTTTTTTCTGATGTGCCACAAGCATAATCGGTGACGAGTATGAGGAAATACCTTGGCTATGGCAGCTTTCATTGCCAAATCTTGATCAGTAATTATTGACACCGGGCTTTTCCCATTCATTGCATCAAGCCAATTTTCAAATAGCCACAAAAAAGACTTCTCGGTCTCATCTTGCAACAAAGCACAACCAAATAAAATAGATTGAAAATGGTGATTCAAACCTGTAAAAAAATGGGAATGAGAAATTATACTTGTAAGTTTTAAATTGCCACACAAAATATCTTTCAATCTCATCTTACAACAAAGCAACATCAAATAAAATAGATTAAGAATGATAATTCAAACCTGTGAAAGGTGCAAATGGCATATTGTACTTCTTAGTTTTGTATGTTGTATCAAATGTAATAACATCCCCAAAATTTTGATAAGCTGATCTTGATCTTGCATCTATCCAAAGAAAGTTTATCATTCTAGATTCATCATCACACTGTATTGCATAAAAGAAATTTGGATCCTCCGCTTGCTTTTGCTTACAATGATTAAAAACAGCTTGGGCATCTCCAATGTCCAAATTCTTTCTTCTAAGATTTCTAAGATGATTCCAGCAATCCCTATCTGAAAAAGATAAATCTCCACTATTAAACATTGAAGCAACCTTCCTGGTAGGTACTCCCTCCTCATCAAACTTCTCAACAAGGGACCGAGCCGCTACACTCAAATTTTTGTGACACCGAAGTAAAGACACACTCCTTGGGCTAAGCATTGCATGATTATGATCATTACTAAAACTTGTGATAACCCATTTAATTCTCTTCCATGCTTTTGACACAATCAGGGATGCTTTGCAATTCACTCTTGAGGTTGAGCACTTTTTCAGAGTCATTCCCACGCTAGCATCACAGTCTTCTCCATCACTATTTTGGTCCACATGCTCACCTTGTTTAGAACATACAAGTATGCACAAAGTTTGTTTAGTTGAACGAGTGCGAATTCCAAAACCTTCCTTCTTTGCAAATGATTTATAAAACTCTTTGACATCCTTTAGGGAATGAAATTCCATTCCAACACAAGGACAAATATTAGAAGGCTCCTAAACGTTAGCCTTAATTGGTGAAGCATTTTCTATAGGGGCTTCTAAATCATTGGACACAAAATTAACTATATTATCTTTTGTACTCTCAGCAGATAAATTTTTGAAGCACTCCATGTCCATGTGACAAGTTATAATCCACAGTCCTCCTACAAAGTATATATAAAAAAAAATGAGTAAACCAAATTAATAAACGAATGCTCACAAATTGAAAAGAAAGTAACAACTTAATTATTAAGGACAAATTTGTTGCTGTCATACTGCATGTATATACATATATTCATAGCACATTATTAAAGCAATTTTAAAATATTCAAATAAATTTATGCAATGATATTATTGATTTCTTTTTAAATAAATTATCCAAATTGCTAAGAATTACTCAATATATGCACATATAGCTTTATCAGAATATAAAATAAGATACTGCAATTGAACAAGAAAAATATATTGACTTGAAGATGGACGTCTGATCTAGGTTGTATACATAGTGACTAGAGTTTAGTTGTTTAGCATGTTAGCCACTACTAAAGATGACTAATGGAAAATTGCTACAGTGTTAATCACAAATTTTGAAGTAAGGTTGTCTTTTCATTAGATTAGGAGTGTGATAGGGAAAAAAAAAGTATATGTGCCAAACTATAAGAAAGTTAAGAATGCTACCTAGCTCTTTGGATTGACGATGATCCTTTTTCACATCAGTTGACTATGTGCGAGTAATATGAAACAGAACAAGCCAAAGAAAATGACTTTTGCAAGAAGGGTCCTTGAATAGCAATCGCTTAAACATGAGAGAGAAAATGACTTGCAGTTGCAGATAGTGTAGAATAGTAATCGTTTTCGGTAATTTGAGAAGAAAAGTATGAGAGAGAACATGTACTTCACACCCGTTCACTTTAAAAGCATTTGATAAAAATAAATAAATAAACAATAGAGAGATAACAAAGGTGGAAAGAGAATCAGAAATACCACACGCGCCTATGGTTATTAATCCATCGGTTTTAATTTGGTAACTTTTATAGCCATTGGATGCATTAATTTGGATGGCTGAAATTTGGTGTAAGTTTTTTAGACTTACACCTGGTGTCAATGGATCCTATCCCATATATATATATTATGGGCCCCTTTTACATTGGGCCCTAGGCGGGAGCCCACTCGCCCATACCCCAGGGCTGGCCTGGTAGCTTATAGCTTATTTAGTAGGTTATAACTTATGGGTAACTGGAGGTGTTCGGTGAAAACAAGCTTATAGTTTTTATAAGCTAGCTAACGAGAAGCTACTTCAAGTAGCTTATAGCTTATGAAAAGTAGTTTTCAATAATTCTTTCATATTTTACCCTCTAGTTATTTATTACATGTTTACTTTATCAAATAATTTATTACATGTAATTATTACTTGTCCTTTTAAGTTATTTAACAAATATAAGCTACCTAATAAGCTAATTTTACCAAACACCTCCACTCAATTATAAGTCACAAGCCATAAGCTATAAACTAGTGTTACCAAACAAAGTCTTTATTAATTTTTAAAGTTACACAACGTTTTGGGAGCCAAAATTAAGTCTTATGGTAAGTACTCCCTCTGGTCCTTATTATAAGGCATAAATACCAAAATTACGCATATCAATAAAGATAGTTGGTTGCATCAATTTTCTTAAAAAGTGGGATGATATATCAATTTTATGATTCCTTAAATATTGTGTTTAATGGTTGGTATAATAAAGTTAAGCATTTAATATGAGCAAATAAGGAAAATAACCATAAATACTTTATGGGATTTGTGCAATGCCTTATAAAAAAGACCACAAAATCCTTCTAAAATGTGCCTTATAATAAATACTAGATAGAGTAATTTAAAAGACTTATTTAAAGATATATTTTATAATTAAGCAAAACAGTATCGTTTGATTGTTTACCTAGACATGTTTATCAAATAATATATCATAAATCATAACTCGCCTAAACACTTAAGGTATTATGTTGAGTTTTCATTGATATTAACTAATGTCAGAAAGTAGGTGGATTATAACATGCACCACGTCCTAAGTAGTATACGGTATACCACATGAAAAAATGTATACAAAACTCAACCGAAAATGTTTAAAATAATAATAAATTATGTATTTGGTATGTATGTATTCCTCTTTTGTTTTTTTCTTTTAAACTGGGTGAATTTTAACCTTCACCACTTTTAAAGTGGTGTACCATACACAAGTCATGATATTATTTAATTGATTATAGTAAAAAAAAACAAAAGAGGTATACATACATATCAAATACATAATTTATTGTTATTTTAAATATTTTCGGTTGAGTTTTGTATACTTTTTTCATGTGGTACATCGTATACCACTTAAGACGTGGTGCGTGTTAAAATTTACCCAAAAAAATAAAATAAGCTACAGAGTATAAAATTAAATCTAATTTAAGCATTCTATATTTTATAAAGTTAAAAATTAACATCATGTGTCTATGAAGTAAGGACTAATTCAGCTTTATGTGATGAGTCATATGGATGAATTGATGGAGCAGAGAAAAAGTAACTATAGTTTCCGTGAAGGCGAAATGGTCATGTCATGTAGTACGACTGACTTACTCCGTGAACCGCCAACATGTTTCTTTCATTATTTCACTCTTTTCAATTTTCATGTGCTCTTTCCTTAATTATACATATTTTTAACTAATTAACCACCATTTTTATTATTAATATATTTTTTATTTTTTTAAAAAATACAGCATATATTTTGATTTCAATTTCCTCATTTGAATGACCAGATTTGCCGTCCTAACCACGTTTCTCTCTCTCTCTCTCTATCTCTAACTTTGATACGTTCCAAGTTCTAAATTCTAACTTCTATCCCCGTTGAATTGCCAAAGTCTCTCACTTAATTTGACAAAAAAAATTTTAGCAATTAATCATGCAATTTAATTTTACAGTTTGTTTTCTTAATTATGTTACTTTTAATTTGAAATCACCAGTACCAGTTTGTTATCTTCTTTGTGTTATACATTATATACCTTCAATAAAATAATGACACGTTATTTTAAAAAATTAATATTATGTCTCATGTTACTTATTAACTGTTGTGCCAATTTTTTTACATAAGTAGAGGGACATACATGGTTTGAGAGAGAGATTTGTTACTTAAAATAATTTTAACTGTCGTGCCAATTTTTTAACTGTCCGCATGAACTAACAATATATTCTCTCCTAAAATATGTACTACCTTATTATATTACTCTATTTGTTTCAAAATGAAAGTTATTTCGGAGATTAAAAAATATAATAAATATCATAATGAATAAAATAATTTTATTAAAATAATCCTATTAATAATTAACACATTAATTATTTAACTATATTTTTAGTTGATATTAATTGTTTTATAAGAATAAAATAAAAAAAAGAGTATTTAATAATGTATTAAAAATATAAAGCAACTATCATTTAAAAAAATTTCTTCTAAAACAACACTCATTATGAAATGAAAAAAGTAATATATATACTTAGCACTCAAGTTACAAGATACGTTATGATAAGTAATAACATACACTCTTTTAGCTTTTAAGAGGAGTAAGTTACTCCCATTCATTTTAACAATTTAAAATTTTTAAAATACACTTAATTCTTTTAAAAAATAAATGGGAGTAAGCTACTATGAATTATTTTAATTTTTTTTTACATATACCGCTGGAAGCCAAGTTCTAATCCCTTCACCACACTTCAGCGTGCATAAATCGATTGTTGAGTGAATACGAAATATTGCTCTGTTTTAAAAACTAGTTTTAATTTGTTGTGTAAATAGACTAATGTATCTGATCCTTTTTATAAGATACTTTTAACTATATTATACATATCAACAAATGTAGTTAAATTTAATAAACTTTATTTCTACTTGCACAAAAATAGACAAAGTCAAAGTATTTAATAAGGGTGCATGAGAAACAGCCAATATAATGAGGATTCAAATCAGGTGTCCTCAAATCATGTCCCACCAATAAAATATCACTACGTCATTAAAAAATTCTTTTAGAAAATTTAATATTAAAATTAAAGGAAATATTTTTAATGATGTGGCGATATACTATTGATGGGACATGATTTGGGGACACCTGATTTAAATCATATAATGAATACTTTATACCCTCTCCATTTAATATTATAAGGTCTTATTGGGATAACTACACTTTTTAATAAAATATGTAATAAAATTAATTAATGCATTAATTTTTAAAAAATATATATAATCTCTCTAACTTAATCTATTCTCTTTCGTCATTTCGTTAATTACCTCACACTATTTTTTTTATAAAATCTCATTAATATAATTATGATAGACAAACATAAAAAAAGTAATGAGTATTCATAAACAATTGAATGAGATTTTATATCACTAATAAGACTAGTATTGTCTCGCATCAGTCACACCTAAAGGGTAATTTTAATTAGTTGAAATAAAAGATGGTTGCAAATTATCTTATGGAATTATTAAGCTTAATATTCTTCTCTAATTTTAGTCTTGTTTCAATTTTCAAACACAGGTTACGCGTGTAATGGATGTTTGGAGTCCAAGGTTCGAATTTTTCAACCTCCAAAGTCCAAACAATTCGCAGTCAAAGCAAATCTATAGAACAGAGATAATTCAATTTCCATCATTTCAATTGAAATCCTATATATAAAACGTTTTTTGTGTCCCTTCTCCTTCATTCAACCAAAACGTTATTTCATATCTCACGTTTATTTTCATATTCTAATTAATTCTAACTTCAAATTAAGCACAAAAAGACCATTTTCTCTAGCTCCGTTTATTTATTTAGTTTTTTTACAAAGAGATAAGAGAACAGAAATTAAATAGTAATGGCTTTCTCTTACAAGAAGTTCCTCTTCACAATTCTACAGCTTCTTCTAATCACTCTCACCATTTTTGTTGCTTCTCCTCAATGTCAAGTGGCAGCTGGAAGGCCATTATTATTGTTACGTCGTAATGATTGGCTGAGTGGAGATAATGGGCTTCTTTTGCAATCGCTTCCAAATGGGCCTGCGCCGCCGTCCACCGGAGATCCAATTCATACCTAAGGCACTGATAAGCGCCCTAGACTTTTTAATAGGAATGTAACCTTTTTTTGGAAAAAGTTATCTGAATATGAAAAGTTATAAGTACTTTCAGATGAGTTTTTTTTGAAAAAGAGTGTGACGCTGTTATTGAAAAGGTAATGCGCTTGTCGGTTACCTTATTACTTAAATCCCATGATTGCTGATGACACTTGCAAATATTTTACAAGATTTTAGTTACGATTAATTTGTAATTTGCAGAAGTATAGTGTAATTTCATTCAATTAATTGTATGTATATTGGAATAATTAATGACAAATTTCTTTTTGAAGTTTATACGGACCAAAAATATTTTAATATCGCTTTAAATTTTTAATATCAGATATGCTTTGTTGTGATTAATGGACACCAGATATTACACCTAACAAAATGATACATCTCATAACTTTTTCTTATTATGAAAAACATGCATAAAAGACTATTGAAAAATTCGGCAGAAAAATAAAGAATTAAGTATATGTGTATTGAAGCCTGTTTTATGCATCGGAAAAGAAAAACAAAAGATAAAAATGTGTGTTGTGGCCTGAAGTATCATATTACAATTATTAAATGTATTTTTTGTTCTTGTATTTCTTATGCGCAGTTTATTTTGGTTCTATATTTTTTGGGTTACATTTTGGTCTTGTATCTCTTATAAATGTTTCATTTTGGTCTAGTCTGTCAACTCTGTCACAAGGTAATAATTTGACTCTGTTCTTATTAGGATGCATGTATATGTTATCATTTTTCTGGGTTTGAAGATAAATGACGTAATTTGACTCTGTTCACCGGGGAATTGTAAAAAAAAAATAGGAAAAAGATCTTTTAGATAGATCTCTTTCCTATTTCTCCTAAAAATACTCTTTGTTTGACCAATTTACATTTTCCTCCAATGAATATTCTCTTTTTTTTATTATTGTTCTATTTGTTTTCTTCATTCAATTATAACTAGAGATAGATAGAATAATAACATATTCCATATTTTTATTTGATTTTTTATTTTAATATTCTTATTATTTTAGATTCGATTATATATAGATTATATTATTAGATTAGATATTATTAGATTAGGATCTCAGTTAATGGGATGACAGAGTTGACGGATTGGACCAAAATAAAATGTTTATAACAGGACCAAAATGTAACTCAAAAGATATAAGATCGAAATAAAATGCACATAACAGAGACCAAAAGGACCCTATTACATATTCAGAAAAAGTGTTGTAATAAAATATCAATTTTCTTTAATTTTTGGTCTGCGGGAGTAATTACGTGCTTGGTTTAAATTTTAGTAGAATGAAAAGTAAAAAATATACAAATTGAGGTAATAAAAATTCATATTTGAGATTATTGATTTACAAAAACTGAAATAATTTAATAAAAAATAAATATTTTTAACTTTAATTAAAAATAATTTTGACTAAATTAAAATTTAAAGAAACAGACCCTAAGATTATCACGAAGAAGTGGAAATGTGCCTAGTGAAATTCAATTCTGAAAAGCTTAGGTGATAATTACTCCCTCCGGTCCTATATATAGATCATCTTCTTGAAGAAATTTTTGGTCTTAAATATAAGTCATTAACTAATTTATTAATTAAATTTTCCCCTTTGACCATTTCTATAATTTTCAAAGATTTAATTAATAATAGAGTGAGAAAGAGAGTGGAATAAGAAAGAGAAAAAAATATTAATTTCCAAAATATTTATTAGCACATTTAAGTTGAGGGTATAGTTGAAAAAAACTTATTTTTGTAAGACAAATTTAATGAATTAATTACTATTTCTTAATTTTGTTGATTGGATTAAAAATGACTTATATATAAGACCGGATAGAGTATGCCAAGTCATTAACTGGGCTGATCTTAGAGTTTCTCAATTTTTGAGCTGCAGCTTATAGTTAAAAGTAGGGTTTCATCTGCTATACACGATGTTCTGAGTGATACATAATATACTGCCAAGTAAAATATGTACAAAACAATGTCTGATACATTAATAAATTATGTTTATTGTACACATATGAAATGTACATCTCTTTTATTTTTACTACATATTTTAATCAATTGTAATCAGTTAGATAATTTTATAAAAAATTTTTTAACTTGTTATAACTTACTTAAAAAACTTTAAAAATAATAAACAAAGAAAAACAAAAGTGTACACTGAGTGGTACGATTAAATAATAAAAATTGTTTGTAACTCAGTATTTATTTATTTGTGTACGATACACTTTGAACAAAATATTTTGAACTATATAACCATTAAACAGTATGGTCGGCAATTTTTAACTTTTCTAAGAAAAAACTGTAATAATTTTTTTTTTGAAAGAAAAAAAAAAGTATAACAGTGAAATATTATGGACTCATAATATATATCCCTCCTATCCCAGCTTTGTCTTTTGTCAAACTCGTTAATGGAAAAAATTATAACCAGGCCAGGATCTCAACTTTCTAAATTGAAAACCTAAACAATATTATATTATTATATTGTAAGATTGACTAAATGAAAATTTATTAAAATGTATATCTTTGACTTTTTAGTTTGACCCAAATGTGTTGTCGCATCTTTTCTAATATAGTATATTTTTATTGTTATTGAACTTCTTTTTCGGGTAAGTTTGATGGTTAAGATAAGTTACACAAAATATAGTAAGTAGTTTATCCTATTTTAATTTGTATTAGCCAATATGATTTTTATTCATTTAAATTTGACAAGTGTCATTTATCTTTTAAAAAGTAAATGCTTAGTAAAATATAAAAGAAATCTGTCAAAATTGAGTAGGAAAATTTACAATAGGATTTAGTAAGAAAATTTAACATTTTTCTTCTAGTGAGAGAGATAAAATTTATTTTAATAATTTTTATGTTTTAAAATTGATTAATTTTTATCCATCCATACTAAAAGAAATTATGTTCCTATTTATTATTTGTCTATTTACATTTTTAAAATATTACTGATTGATTTTTTTTTATAAGTAGTACTATAAAGTTGAAGTATTGATTGTATTTATCTTATTTTACCCTTAATAAATGAATGTAGTTGAGTTTTTTTTTTCTTTTAAATCACGAGTTTCCTTACATTTAGAATGAGATTAATCCCGTTTGTACTTCTGTTAACCCCCTAAAATTGGACATTGATAAAATTCAAACACGGAACCTCCCGCAGTCGAATATAGTTTTAATGATCTTTAAAACTTTTAAATTTCAGCACATTATCATATTTCAGATTCAAATTTAATACTTTGAGAATAATTAAGTTAGAGAACAAAAGTCAATCTGAATCGCTAATTAAGGCACGTTCCAGTTTCCACCCTAAGATCATTCTAGGAACCTCACCCATTCCAAAATTATATATCTATTTGACTATATAAAATCTTGTGTGAGAAAGTAAATTATTACGTACAAGTGCTGAGGAGCTTGTATCACGCAATTCTGAAAAAAGAAAATGTAATTTTTTTAAGAGCAAAAAAAAAAAAGTAAATTATTACAGATGATAGCTTGGCATTAATATTGATCGTTTGTGAAATTTGGTTAACAAAGAAAAAAATATCAATTCAACAGGTTAATCAGATGGTTGATGTGACCTGTTTTGAGTAGGAGGTCAAAAAAAGTCTGGTTGAGTAAATGTAAAAAAAATAATAATAAGTCAGAATCAGGATTCATGATTCATGTATTAATTTAAATTTATTTATTTCAGCTGTAATTCTAAAAAGTAATTACCATATGACTCAAATTAAAGTTAGAAGCAGAGGACCGCATCACATATATATGCTTTCCTAAGGTGGGTAGGCATGTCAAGTCTTTGTTCTAGGCTTCAAAAAATATATAAATTATTAATATATTTAAACTATATTTTAATATAATTTTTTTTAAATTTGAAATACTATTTTATAATAATATACAAAGTTATCATTGTTTTTTATAAAATATTTTTTTCTCCTAAATAAAATGCATATGTTGTTTATTAAATAACACTATTAATTTTAAAAAATATTTATTATTATTAATTTAGAAAAACCTCATTATTAATAATTGTTTTAGGCCTCAATTTACTTTTAAAATTGTTAGAAGTATATATTTCTATCCGACACGAAGATATTAAAAAGCATATATACATTGGATTATTAATATATGAGTTTGAATTGAAAAATTACTACTTTAACTTTGTTTTCTAGTCACTAAACTAACATGTCGGATGTATATAATATTTTTAAGAGATAGAAAACATACATCATGAGTCGGTTTGTTTTAGCTTTTACTATAAACAATTTTGAAGTAAGTTAAAATATTTAATTTCGATCAAATTTGTATTAAAATTCAAAATTATTGTAAGTGAAATTAATTTTAAAGGTAAAACATCTTAATATATACCAAAAAGGCAAAGATCAATTCTAGATTTCTAGTATGATTTGGGCAGATCTTGGACTAATGGACTAAATTGTAACATTTAAAACAATTAGAGAACCAAATCTAAACTTGTAACTTAAGATATTTAAGGTTCAAAATCACATATACCTCTAATTCAGAGATTAAAAATACAATTAAGTATAGTTTTTTATTATCATGCATGTCTAACTATTATTAGGTATGACAATAAAATTTAAATTTGTGATACCTGACCAACCTCACTATGATATTGACTGAGAATTTTCGTTTTGATTGAATTGTTGTTTTTTGTCCCCTGCTTTTAGTTGGGTGGAGATGGTTGCAAGAAGGGAGGGAAAACGGGTCAGCCCGGCCTGCCAAAATATGGGGTGGGGCGGGCCAACCCGCCTAGACATTGCAGGCTCATTTTGCTAGTCTAGTCCGTTTCTTTAAAAAATAGGCGGGCTGCAAGTCAGCCTGCCAGCCCACCATGCTTATTAAAAAAAATGGACATGTGTTTTTTTTTTGTTTTTGTTGTTTGCACCATGTAAATGACATAAGATTTTTTTAGAAGAAAATACAAAAAGATATCAACTTTGATTGGAAAAAAATCTAGTTTTTTTTTTGCTTTTGGTTTTTTTATATTTTATATTTAATAAACTTTGTCTTTTATTATTTTTAACTATGGGTTTAAGTTTTTTTTATGTATTTTTGTAATTTTTTTTGGTTTGGATTTTTTTATTATTAAGGCTTATTAGATTTTTTTTAAAAAAAATAACACTTTCAACTATTAATTTACAAAAAAACACACACACACTAGCCCAATGGGTCAGCCCGGCCCGCAACCTTTTTCGCCCAGCGGGCTAGCTGGTATGGCGAGACGGATAGCATGGGCCAGTGGCCCGGCCCGTTTTGCCATCCCTAGTTGCAAGAATCTAACTTTCTGCCCATGAACCGAATCCGTTAAAGTTTTTACCTATATATATGTATATATATAGGAGAGGGATCAAATGACACCGGTGTAACTTACACTAACTTTTACACTGGTTAATAACTATTTGTCGAAGTTTTTTTCACGAAACCCACAGTAGGATTGAAACTACTTATCTATACATCATGTTTACAAAATTTCATATAATTCTGAAATCGTTTAGTATTCCATCAACGTACTAAAAAAGTAACGTAAAATATAGTTTTAATATACATACATACATACTTTAGAAAGGAGAATAAGAATATTTTAAAAAGAGATGAGTGAGAAAGAGAGAGAGCTAGGGTTTAGTAACGTGGAGATTTTGGAGGAAGTTTATGGAGGGGCAGAGGGTGAGTGATGTGAGGTGGTAAGACGTAATAGGGTTAGAAAAAGCTCTTTTGAGGCTGAAAGAGGTAAAACTCAGACTCTACAAGCTAGTTTTACGAGACACTTGAGAAAAATCTAGGAGAATTCTACAACATTTTTCTTTAGCAATTTCCCTGACCAATATGGTGTAAAAAAAATTCTAGAGTATCTTCTTTAGGTATGGGAAGGTGGTAGACATCTTTATTCCAAAGAAGTTGAATTCGGAAGGAAAAAGATTTGGCTTTGTAAGATTTGATAAAGTCCGAGATACTTTGGTAATAGAAAGTTATCTGCGAACCATAGTGATAGGAAATATGAGGTTAGTGGTGAATGTTTCAAAATATGATAGGAATGGAGTCCAAAGACCCCCAAATCCTGTTGCTTCAGTTTGTCAGAAGGAAAAAAGCCTAGAACCTAATGCTCACGTTTAGGAAGGAAAAACGTTTGCTAGTGTTTTACGACCCTCATCCCTTCAGCTAGGAGGAAAGCATATTCCTCTAGCTCCTCCTTTTGAGGATATGAAGGAGTTGGATAAAGAGGATGTTTGGACTCCTTTTGAATACAAATGTGTAGATGAGTCCTCCTTGGAATCATTGAAAAATATTTTAGTTGGAAAGGTGCGAAGCCCTAAAGGGATTTTTTCTTTAGAAAGCAAGCTGATTTCGGTTGGTTTTCTTTCTATTAAGGTTATTGTCATGGGAGCTAGATATGTTCATCTACAAGGAGATGAGGGCGATAATTTGGCAGAATTAGTGCAGAGTGAAAAATATTGGTTTAAAACTTGGTTTGAAAGTATTGTCTCTTGGAGATTGGTTTTTACAATTTACAGGTTTCTTCTATGGAAAAGATGGTAAACGCAGGGGTTCTTTGATTTGGTTTTCGTTTGTCTTGACTATCTAGCTAGACAGGAATGCAATCATCTTTAAGTCATAGAAGATTGATCTTTGCTCTTCTCTGGATCTTGTAAAATCAAGGTCTTGGTTCTGGTTTAATGCTTTGGAGAAATCTTCCTTTTCTTTTGCGAATTGGTGTTTAGCACCTCTGGCTTTTATTTGTGGTTAGATTGGTGTTATGTTGGAGTTTGTTTTGTTGTGTTATTGTATTTTCATTTTGTGTTAGATTGCGATTCTGCTTGATGAGTATTGCTCGTACTCAATGTTGTAACCTGTTAACTTTGTATCTTTTCATTTAATTAATGCATTTGCCTTAGCTTACCAAAAAAAAGAAAGAAAGGAGAGAATACGAACAAAATTACTCAGGATTTTTTTACTTACGTCTATGAACACATGTTAATAATGATTGTAACTATATTTTTCACCACTCACTACTTAATAACTTCTTTTTATACATAATTTGATTGGTTTAAATCATTCTTAACATATGTGTCGTATGAGCCAAAATTAAACAAAAAAATCAATTACTAATTACTACCAAATTGTCATGACAGAAAAGTTGAAGAAGTGATCTAGCGTCAATATGTTGGGGACAAGGTTTCGTAAATCGCCTGTTTTTCTTTTGTTTTTGTTTTGTTCTTACTTATTTTTTTATAATAAAAATTGTGTATATTTTTTTATAAATCTTTCTATTTATTTAATTTTGATAATTATAATTTATTTTTTATTAAGCATTAAATAATTGTTACATTTTAAAATAATAAATAACAATTATTAAACTTAAGTAGATAAAAAAATTTGTAAGAAAAATTAATACAAGGATATAATATCCATTGAGACATAAATGAATTTTTTAAAAAAAGAAATTTTAAAGAAGGGAATGATGTTCCAATTTAAGACAAAGAAATCTCTAAACTCAAAAAGGACTCAGGGAAGGTTCAAACCTACAATCTGTAAATACAAAACTCTATCATGCTTTACTTAATCAATCTTTTACACTCAATTTACATCACCTCTAGGCCACATCTATGAAATAAAAAAATTAATTATTTTAAAATTCTATTATTAATCCTTATTTTTTAAATTTTATAATTTTAATTTTATAATAATAATTTTATTTCAATTTAAAAATTTAATATTTTTTAATTAAAAATATACTTTAGTTATAAATTTTTAAGTAAAAATTAACTTTCTATCATTAAAAAATATTTTTTTAATAAAATATTTTACGAGAACCAACTCTTAAATTAGTCCGTTTAACCTCAAGTTCATACATATCGCTAAAACACATAATTATTTTTAAAAGTAAACTTCACGAACTAACCCGCTTAATCTTCCATACCCATGATTTAACAACATTTGTATTTTTTTAATTTTTTTTGTATTATTCATCTAAAGATATTCCTGTAACGAGGGATAGAATTAAGAATGAAAAATGAAAATGATGAATCTCTATAGAATGAAATAGTATCTCTGCAGTATTAGTATTATTATAGTATAGTGACTAAAAACAATTGGAATGAAGGAATTCTATTCGTTGAATACACTCTATCCATGCTCTGTTCATTCTAACTGTTGGATCATTGAAATTTGCAATAATGTGAATACAAGAATAACACTCCTATATATATAAAAAGGAATCAACACTTGAAAAGTATTATTTTCTTATGCTATGAAAAGTATATATATTAATTTGCATGTAAAACATGCAAATATATACACTAAAGAAGAAAAAAATTGAAGAATGAAAATAATCTTGTCACACGTGAAACATTTACAACACGTGTAACCAATTTCTCCAATTGCTATGTGAAGAAGAATTTAATCAGTATCCCTATCTAAGATTGAAATCAGTCGTCTAATAATTTGAAGTCGGGTTAAGGGTGAGTTGGATCGCCCTTCGACCCGGGCGCGGCGCCGTTTGGAAGCGATGGAAAAAGAAGCCCAGATTCCCAGGACCATTGATAATGCAACAACAATGGCCTTCCAGCTACTCCTGATTGAGGAGACGCAACAAAAATTATGAAATTGATTAGCACAAGTTGAAGAATGGTAAAGAGGAATTTCTTGTAAGAGAAAGCCATATTTCAATGAATTAATCTCTCTGTAAATAAATGATGAAGAAAACAGAGGAAATATATAATGTTTGTTTGTGATGAACTTATGAAATGTTTTGGTGGAAAGGGAGAGGCATAGAAGGTTTATATATATAATTTAGGGATTGGAATTGAAGTATGTAAGTATAGTTTTAGTTTGACTGTGAATTGTTTGAAATTTGAATGTTGAAAAAATGGAAACCGCATACCTTGGACTCTAATCAAAACCAAAATTCGCGCAACCCAACTATTCAAAAAAAAATAAAAACATGACTCTGTCAACAAATTGAGAGTGTACCTATATACATACATAAACAATCTACATATGTATAGCATTGTGTCAATATAGTACAAAAAATATTACCGAGACCAATTATAAAGTTACAAAGGAGGTAAAAAAAAAATCACCTACCAATACAATCAAAGGGTTGGCAAATCAATTATGGTAAAAAAATCACCTCTTTTAAAAATCTAGTGGCTACTCAACACTCATCACTTTCAAGAACGGAACTTAATTAATTGAGTTTAACATCTCTTGACATCCAAAACTTCATTATTAAATACTTCTTCTGTTCACTTTTATTTGTTTAGAAAATGAAAAAAAAAATTATTTTAACTTATGTGTTTATTTATATTTTTATCAATTTTAACTATATATGTGTGATTTTCTCGCTCCGAAAATAAATTCCTATATAACCAAATAAATCATATATTTCTGCCACCCAAATTAAAAGCACTCAATATATAGGCCAATACCAACTCTTCCCACCATCGCAAACACCACAAAACAACGTATTATGCTAAAGGAAAATCTTAGAATATACTTAGAGAATCTTATACTCTTGTTAGTCTTGTATCACTATTATGTGTGGTATAGAGAGTATAGGAAAAGAGAGAAAAAAAAAAGAAAAAGAAAATTAAAAACATATTAAAAGCGATAATATAATAAAAATGAAAAAAAAATCATTTCTAAAAATAGAAAAAATAATAATAAAATTAGTGAAATGAATATTAGTGGCAACATTATCATTTGTTACAATATTTCCTATATGAATGGGTAATAAAGTTTGGTGGGCAATAAGTTAGCAGAACCACCTACCCAGCTATTAGCTAGGCAGAATACAACTTTAATTTGGCAAAATTACAACAAATTATATTTATTGCAAAGAAAGTTAGAATTAGCTTCAAAACGTATACTAAAATTGAATTTTTTTCCTTAGCAAAATAAAATTTGAAAATGTGGGCACAAGTTAAAAGGAATAAAAATAAGAATGTTTTATAGAAATAAAAAAATATTCCTTGTTTTGAAGACATTATTTAACAAGACTCAATAAAATTTAATTAACACAACAATATATGAAAGACATCACAAAACAACAAAATTCCCCAAAAAGGGAAAAAAACAAGAACAACAAACAACTTATACTACCAAAGCAAAACAACTCCCTTCACTTATTAAATTTGAATTCCGTTCTTATTCATTAGCTTTAAAATAAAAATCACACATATTAAAAAAAAATGTTAATATCAATAAAATAAATAGATTTCTCGACAAATAATTCTCTTTATAATTTTATTCTTGTATAAATCAAACTTTACTATTTATATCATTCAAAATTAAACTTACAGCTACTCTCATTAATTAAGGATAATTTTTTTTAAAAAAAATAATAAATACTTCTCATTTTTATAATAAATAATTATAAAAATTATAAGGGACACGTTCAGGAATAAAATAGATAAAGATAAAAAGTTTAAACTCAATTTTTCGTCTATATTGAGATTGAGGAAATCTGCAGGTAATCAGCACTTACATTATTTTTCTTACTAAGTAATTTGTTCATATACTTTACAAATTAAAACTAAATACTAATATAAAAAACAAAAATCAAACATTTTAATTCACTCAATTATATAATATTAAAGCAATAAAATAAAAAAATTAACTTTATTATGATTGATATTATAATTATTAATATATATATACGAAGAATCAAATGATACTGGTGTAACTTATACTAATTCTTACATCGGTTAATAACTATTTGTCGAAAATGTTTTTCATGGAATCCAATGTAGGATTGAAATTACTAATCCTATACATTATGTGTACAAAATTTCACATAATTTTGAAATCGTCTAGTACTCCATCAACGTACTAAATAAGTAACGTAAAATATAGTTTCAAAATATATGAAATTAACAAGCATTGTGATGGAGTACTAAACGATTACAGAATGATATGAAATTTTGTAGACATGATCTATACGATAAATAGTTTCAATCCTACGGTGGATTTCGTGAAAAACATTTTCGACAAATAGTTATTAACTAGTGTAAGAGTTGGTATAAGTTACACCGATATATATATATATATATATATATATATATATATATATATATATATATATATATATATGAGTGGGGTTCAAATGAAACCAAGGTGTCAAAGTTCTTAAATGACACCACGCATAACTTTTTATAAAAAACAAATTTCACCGATCCAACCAATCAATTGAAAGTTTGTATGGCGTAGATCAACTATGCAAAAATTCATACCATTTGAAAATTTGTAAGTATGTAATCTAACAAATAAAATTTACTTGTATTTTAAATAATGTATTAGACGTTCAAGCAAAACATTCTGATAACGTATCAAATAGTTTTCAAATTGTATGAATTTTTGCATAGTTGATCTACATTATATAAACTTTCAATTAATTGGTTGGATCAGCAAAATTTATGTTTTATAAAAAGTTATGCGTGTCATTTAAGAACTTTGACACCTTTAATTTGTGTCATTTGAACCCAACTATCTATATATATATATATAAGAGCTGGCAAAATGGGCCGACCCGTTAGGGTTGGCCCCAATAGATCGTCGAAATGGGAGGGGTTGGGTACTGAAAATGTGAGCCCGAATAAAGCCGAGCGTTTTTAGCCCGGACCGCAAAGTCCATAAAAAAAGGACTCGAGCTCAAAAAAGCCTGCCGAGTTCGAACTACCCGTCCATTTTTTTTTTCCGAAAATTATATTAGTGCAATTGGTTTATAAGATCAAAAAAAAATATAATAGTTTTTCAATTCAAATTTGACAGTTCACTATCTTTAAAAAAAAAAACTTAAATAATTAAACAAACAATTTCAAAAATTCAGAATTATAAAACTATAAATCTTGTTGTAAACATAACTTTACAAAGGACTTTTTAACTTGTTAACTTCGAATATATATATAATTACTATTAAGTATTAAGAGCTAAAACATTTGATTTCTAAATTTTTTTCTTTACATGAATGAATGAATAATTAACAATAGTATAAGGAACATATGGTTCAAAACGTACATATTATTACTTTACGTGAATGAATCGTGAATGAATGAGCAATTAATGAAAAAGATTATATTTTTTAAAAACGTTCTACATATTATTGTTCAAATATTTTTTAATAAAAAAACAGGACTATATTTCGTAAGGAATGATAAGATATTTTTTTTAATAACAATAAATATGAGTTACCCGAAAAAGTCCGATGCCCGTATAGGACCGGCCTGGACTTTTAAAACGAGAGACCGAATAAAGATGACCGTTTTAAGCCTGGACTGAAAAAGCCCGCCACCCGAATGGGCGGGCCTGAATAGGGCCGGGTAGCCCATTTTGACAATTATATATATATGGGTTATGATCAAATGACACTAATTGGTTTGATACCAATTCTTACACCAATCAATAACGATAGATCAAAGTTTTTATTTTCACGAAACTTACCGTTGGATTGAAACTACTTATGGTATACATCATGTGTACAAAAATTCACATAAGTGTGTTGATGGAGTACTAAACAATCTCGGATTGATGTCAAATTTTGTACGCATGATCTATATGATAAGTAGTTTCACTCCAACGGTAGGTTTCGTGAAAAAAAAAAAAAACTTTGATCTATCATTATTGATTAGCGTAAGAATTGGCGTCATTTGATCCTAACATTATATATATATATATATATATATATATATATATATAGTTTGATAACGTACACTCACTAATTTTTTAGAATGAGTATGTGGGTATATTTCAAAAAGTTAAGTTATAACTTGTTAAAATACTTTTTCTATAAAATAATTGAGAGTATATCAGCACTCATGTGTGCTAATATACTCCACTTATTTTATAGAAAGAGTATTTTAACAAGCTACTCCTAGTGAGAGGACGTATTCTTTCTAAAAAATAAGTGAGAATACTTTAGCAAATCCCTATATATATAATAAAAAAAGAGGTATCCATTAGCATCATGCACACTAACTTAAACCCTTTTTTACATGGGTTACTTTGCTCTTTTCGTCTTTATTTAATTGTTAACTTGAAGGTAAAGTACACATATTAAAAAATTTAATAATTATTATTATTTTTTCAAAATAATTTTACAAAGAAAAAACTGAAAATGTTGGAAATAGAAATTTTCTGTTGTCAGCATTTTCAGTTTTCCTTTGTAAAATTTTAGAAAATAGAAAACAGAATTGAAAATACAAACCAAACAGCCCCTAACTTTTTTAATTATGCAATTTTGGTCCTTATAACTATCTCTTGTTAAGAAATTAATGGTCAACACGGTCAAACTCGTATAGCTATATTTTACTTATGCGAGTTTGGTCTCCCAACTTTATCAATTGCACGACTTTGTTGACAAACTTTTTTTATTGTGCGGTTTTAGTGCCTCGCACACTTAATTATATTGGTTTAGTTGATTAATCATTAGCTTCTTAATGAAAGATAAACGAAATGACGAAAATTATTTTGCTAAAAGGTACTTTACCTTTTTGCACTATTTTAAAAATATTGTCAAATTGTTAAAAAATATTTTTTTTAAATATTTGCAATATTTTTTTTAAAAGTTGTATAAAGACTATATTACTCTCTCCGTTCCTATTTAACTATCTAGAGAAAAAAAATTACACATGTTAAGGAGTGCAATAATTGTTATGGTTTTTCTCAAAATAAAATTTGAACTCTCCATAATACCCTTTATTTCTCATTGATTGACTGGTTGAGTAGTGGAACATTGATTAAAATCCAATTAAACATAAGGTTAGAATGAATAAAAATACAATTAAGATTATATTAAAAATATAAGTGGATAAATAAATAAAAAAAAAAAAAATTTTCTTTCCGAAAAGAACGACGGTTTTAATATACAACTAATTTAATTTGTCAGTAATTAATGGTTTAAAAACTGATGAACCAGTCATCAAATTGTAAAACGGCGGTCTTTTTTATTATTATTAATAAAACAACCGTTTTTATAGCTTAATAATATATGATATATAATATATATAGTTTGATCGGGATATATATCAAATATATCAATATATATATAGGGGTTTGTTAACGTACACCCACCTATTTTTCAGAAGGAGTGTGTTAGCAAGCTACACCTTTTAGGTGTATTTTAAAAAATCTAATTATAACAAGGGTTTGCTAACGTACACTCACTTGTTTTATTTTATAGAAGGAATGTGTTAGCAAGTTACACTTGTGAGTGTATGTTAACAAACCATATATATATATATATTATAACTAGGAGTAATATTGGTTTGATGGTTCATATTACGCATCTTAATTCAATAAAATCTGAATAATTAATATCTAATTAAGTTTGCTGATCATAGATCAAATTATATAGCGTTGTGTATGAAATTTTCATTTGATGATTTGTTTATCTTAAAAAAATTAGTCTTTAATTATTGACTAGAGATAGCGATATTTATATTAGTGAACGTCAAAATATTACAAATCTTAATTACCATTTCTCTCTCATAAATCTTAATTACCATTGAGTTCATACTAAATCAACTAGCACAAAATCATTTTATTTTAATTAGTAGTATGAAATTTAAGTCCTAAACATGCAACGAATTACATAAATATTGAGAGAAAGAGCATCATGCCACCAATATATAAGGAAAAAGAAAAATGTACATCACTATTCACCTTATAACTGATTTATAACTTTCTTTATTGATTTTTTTAGTAATAAAAAATGAATAAATGACACATTAAAGTATTAATAATATTGATTAAATGATTGTAAATAAGTTGTAAGGTGAATAGTGGTGTACAATAATATATAATAAATCTACCAGACTCAGCATGATTGCATGCTTAATAAGAGAGATATATACTTGATCTTAATTAGAAAAAAAAAATTACGCATCTTAATAAAATTAAATGCAAAGATTGAATGCTTATAGCATGTTTGAAAATAACTTCTTTTTAATATCTTTAAAGTTCATATATTAAATAATGATTTTTTATTTAGTTTTGTTAGAAAACAAGCCAATTTTAAATTCGAATAGATGCTTGAGGCATATATTTTATCTTTTTAATTAATAATTAACGTAATAAAATATTTATTTTGTGAACCTTTTGAAATTTTCTTTTAAAAAAGATCACATAAGGATGACCCAGAAAAAAGGTCAATAATAATATATGACTGGGTCATTTTTAGAAAATCAGGTATTACAATATAGCAACGTTGAACAATACGTACCCAGCAAGGTGCGAAATCGTTATTTTATTTATTTATTTTTAATGAACCTAGGGCATCTTTCGATTTATAGCCGGAGAATAATCCTCTCGAGGAGTAGAGATCACTGAAGTGAATTTTGTCTATCCTAACAAAATCTTCTTTATACACACTGTCAGTATTCGAACTTCTGTCATGTGCTTAAAAGACCCAACTATATATCAATTGTGTCAAACTTTGTTGGTGAAATTGTTATTTACTATCCACGTATACCGTATTATATTGCTGATTTGGCACATTAAATTCGGTGTCCGATATTACAAAACACAACAAATTTAAATAAAAATAATTTTGATTTGTAATTTTGATTTTTATAATTTTAATAGTATGATTTTAATTCATGTAAAATTTAAAATGTCAAAATTTGCATTCTGGGATTTATTTTAATCTAAGTTTCATTCAATTTAAACTACCACGTACTATTGTTAGATAGTAACATTTCTAATCATATATATAAAAAATTAATGATATTTCTTAATTTTCAGTAATTTCAATAACAAATACTTTTATTTGGAAAAAAATTAGACCTCATCATAACTTAATATATTTTCACATTTTAATTTTGTAAAAACTAAAATCACTCAATTATAATTTTTTAAAAAATTACAAATTAAAAGTATAATTAAGCCAATAAAAATTAAAAGGAAAAATTATACAGTATTGAATTTGGTTCATGACAAAAAAAAGTTGGACCTTCACACATGGTTTATTTTTTAAAAAAAAAAATTGTGAAAAAAATTTGTTTTTGTAATTTAAAGGATGAAATATTCATGATTATTTATCCTGATAAAATTTTAGGTAGTTTGTTCATTAATTTATATATTTTTAATTTTTAAAAAATATTTTGTTTTTTGAATATTTAAATTTTAATATTAACCAAATGTAAATATTAAAAATAACTCTTGATTTAGTAGTGTATAGAAAAAATAGAAAAAAAATGTATTTTATTTAGTTAAACTGTGGGTATTGGGTCCATGTACGGTATATAGGTATTCAGAGGGTATGGGGATGAGCATTAAAATCAATATCCACACGAGGATGGGGCTGAGTACGAGGACTTTTTTAAAACGCAGGTATGGGAACAGGTACTTAATACCCTACCCCGACCCTACTCATTGGCATCCCTAGTGGGTAGTGCCTCATGTATTTGACAATTTGTGTGGTTAATAGTTTGGTGGGTGATGCTTTTGCACTTTTTGTGTATGTCCTCCTAGATTTCGTCCCTCGTCCTAATAGTAGACATTTTATTCTAAATTTTTAAGTACTGCTCGTACTCGTTAATAAATTTTGCTTATTAAAAAAACATACTCCCTCCGTTTTCGATTATAAGCAAAAATTACCTAACTCACACCCTTTAAGAAAATTAGTTAGCCTCATTTAATTTTTTTTAATCTATGAAAAAGTCAATTAGTTTTCCTAAATTAACCTTTATTAAGTTACTCTCTCTCCTCTTCAAAACCACTAAAATAAATGAGAGAGTGAATTGAGTGGAGGGTATTATAAAAAAATTTTCATTAAATGCAATTGAACATAGTTAATTTTGTTTATATTTAAAAATATAGTATTGTGAAAAAAAATACTTATAATTAAAAACGGAAGGAGTGTATGACTTGGTCATTTTTAGAAAATCATGTATTTATTGTAGCAAAACTTTCAACAAATTTATTGATTTAGTATATATATGTTTACATATAATTAAGTAATACACATGCAGGGATCAACATTATATATGTCACACCGAGGAGGAGTTATAAATTGCTAATTAATCCAAAAGTAATTAGATGAAGCACTTTCTAGGCAACAGTGTGCATGTTTTAGCGTCCAATTTAGTTTGGTTTGATTGATTCTCTAATCTCTGTTTTCTTGGCTAGTTATTGTCAATTTCAATTTTCAAATATTTCAAACAGTTATACACGGTCAAGCAAAACGATTAATCAACTGGTCAATTCAATACGATATGCTTTCTTTCTCTCTCTATATGACTATATATATATACATATCCTTTCACCATCCACATAAATCTCATCAAACTAACTCTCAAAATTATTAATAATAATAATCTGCTCTGCTCTGTTACCCAAATTCAAGACATACATACATAATATAGCTAAAAGCGGAAAAGAACGTTAAGTTACAAGTTCAGTTCAACAAAAGAAGAGCATCAATTGAGAGAAGTTATTTAAATAGTGTCACAAGTACATTCTGGTACTAGAGAAATAGAAATAATAATGGGTTTCTCTAACAAGAGGATAATTACTTTGGTATTTGTGATGATAGTCATTTTCACCATTTTAGTTGGTTTTCTTTCTGAATTTGGAGAAGGATGCAGAACACTAAAAGAAGATCAATGGTTGAGGGAATTTGAATTTGATGGGCTTTTGTTGCAGGCTCTTCAACGAGTCCCTGTCAAGCCATCTACTCCTGATCCAATTCGTCCATAACTAATTAATTAAGATGATGACCATGACATGATCCAAATGTTTCATAACTTTTTTCTTTTAATTCTTTTAGGTTTTAATTTCCTTGCCATTGGAATCACATGGATTCCATGCAAGTGTATATAGTTAATAAGTTTGTTTGTGTTACCCAAATTGTTTATTCTTTAATTGAAACCAATCAATAAGACTATGTGATGATTCATTTCAATCACTGCTTATAATGGAATTTTTTTAAAGTTATTTAGGGAGAGTCTATTATGTCGGTAGCTAATATAAGACTGAAAATTTAATATTAGCTATAAAATATAATTATCGATTTTTATTCATAGTTAATTTATATTTAAATAGCTATAGATTAGTTATTAAAAAAATTTCGTAGCTAATACTAATTAGCTACCAAATTAGCTTCTAATTAGCTACCAAATATAACTACCAACAAAAAATATCATAGCTAACTTGTATCTAAATAGCTACCAATTAGCTACTAAATAAATTTTCTAGCTAATTTTCTTGGTCACTAATTAGCTACTCAATTTGCTACTAATTAGCTACCAAATTAGCTACGAAATTAGCTACTAATTAGCTACCAAATATAGCTACGGATTAACTACTAAATTAGCTACTAATTAGATATGAAGTCCATAATAAATCAAAATCCCACATTGGATAGTTAGGAGCAAGTTAGATGGTTTATAAGTGGATGGACTCATATACATATTGTCTTAAGGAATTGGGTTGTATTAAGATATTGGTTGTATTGTGGTGTCCTACACTTGTGGTCCATTCTCTTGGCTTGTGTCTTTGGCTCTATCCTCTCTGTCCAGATAGTGGTATCGGAGCTCGGTTGATTCGGTACGGTGAATGACTTTAACAATTAAAAATATTTAATTTAGCAATATATTAGCTACAGTTTAAATAGTGATTAGCTACAAATAGTCAAAAATTTTAGCTACAAAAATTTTCCGCTGCCAATTAGCGACTTAATATTAGCTCTCAAAAGTTAGCTAATTCGTAGCTATTCTATTTTTGCTACTGAATTATTATAAATTAGCTATAAATTTTTGGATAGCTAATATGAAAATTTCTTGTAGTGTATAAGTAAGTTTAGTGACTAATGTTCTTGTTTCCAAACTATTTATTTTTCTTTTAGTAGACTGATTTATAACCCCCATGTAAAAATTGTTACGTATTTATCAGAAATTTAAGACAAGATGCAAGTTATGAACAAATTTTACAACTACTATAATACATATTCTTACTCAATTAATACTATTATACTAAATTAGAAGTGGACCCAAAATATGTAGCGATTACCATGTGAAATTATTTTAGTCATGAGATTATGTGTAAGTTCTATAAAAAATGGGACACGTGTAAGAAATTTTAAAGGGTAATTATAAATTTTGAACTAAAAAATATTATTAATTAGAGTATAACATACACCCAAACAAATAATATAATATACTATAAAATTCTTACAAAACAATGAAATGCAGAAAAAAGACGATAAAACAACAACGTATCAGGATGAATTGATCGAAGTTGAAATACTATTTGAAGAAATTAAAAGGACTTCTTGAGAGTGATTTAGATGCTATTCAAAAGGAGGTGTTGTTGGATTATCCTATTTTGGTTGATACAACGATCCAAAGTTTTGTAAAGTTGAACACCTATTTATAAGGTTAGTGCACCCTTAGTGCACTGCTGTGCATATATACAAATTTTTCCTTTTAAAAAAAAGAAAACGATATATGTTCTAGAATAGGTGTGTTAATAAATTACTCACAACATAATTTAACTTTAGATAACTCAATTAATCCATTAAATTACTCACAATATAACTTAATTTTAAGCACTAAAATGTTATGTAACTTTGAAGATTAAGCAAAATAACATTGTTTGATTATTTACGTAAACTCATATATGACAAATAACATGTCATATAAGCATTTAATGTCACTTGACGCCAGGGATTAGAGTAACTTACAAAGTGTAAAGTCATGGATTAATTTAGACATTTTAAAAAGTCAAGGACTAAACACTCTGTGACTATAAAGTGAGTGACCAAATCAGTCAATCACTCTCATTTAAGAACAAGTTGATATAGTTTTGTATTACTAATAGCAAAAATCCGTATCCGTTTAACAAGTGTACTAGTCGTTTAAAAGAGCAAAACGCGATGAGCACAAATGTCGTTCAAAGAGGAACTAAGTGTTAGAATATCAAATTCCCAAAGTAATCACTAGTTGGACAATCAAAGTATGATGAAGAGTGTGATTCATAACAACTATCTAAGACAATAAATGTATTATAAAACAGTTTTTAAGAATTTTTAACAAATTTAAAGAAGTGTTAGGGGTTGGGTTCAATTGGTTCCTTCACTCAAGTAGTCAAATCTTCATTGACTAATTTCAAGATAAGCATTCATATCGGAAGCAATTCAACAATTGAATTCAATCAATTAAGGAAAAGTATAAAACAAAGTAACAATCACTCAATTGAAAAAAAAAAAACTTAGATTAATCAACAAATTCTATTACATGAGTTCAAGAACTAATATCCCCAATCTCTAACCTAAAATCTAGCCTTAACATCTTAAAGAAAGAGTAGAAGAGACAAAAAAAAAAATTAGAAAGTGGAAGAGTCATGAATTTTTAAAATTGTTTTCACAATCCTTGGCTCTTCAAGAATCCTCAAAAGAATTGAGAGAATAAGATGATTGTATGAAATTTTGCTTAAGTTAATCTACTTCATATATATTTTTAACTTAACGGTCGGATTGATAAAATTCAATGTCTACATAAAGTTATGCGAGGTATCATTTTACTAAGTTTGACACGTGATGTCATTTCATCCTTACCCATATATATATATATGAGTTTGGTTCAAATGACACTAAGGTGTCAAACTTCTTAAATGACACTGCGCATAACTTTTTATGAAAAACAAATTTCGCTGATCCAACCAATCAATTGAAAGTTTGTATGACGTAGATTAACTATGCAAAAATTCATACCGTTTGAAAATTTGTAGGTATGTAATCTAACAAATAAAATTTATTTGTATTTTAAATAATGCATTAGACGTTCAAGAAAAACATTCTGATAACGTATCAAATAGTTTTCAAATTGTATGAGTTTTTGCATAGTTGATGTACATTATATAAATTTTCAATTGATTGGTTAGATTGGCAAAATTCATTTTTTATAAAAAATTATGCACAGTATCATTTAAGAACTTTGACACCTTAGTGTCATTTGAACCAATTATATATATATTTAATTAAAAATGTATATATACATGTGATACGTTTTAAAATGGTGTGGTGAGTATAATAACACTAAATGACATGCTCCTTTCACATTGGCATTTTTTTTTTCATTCAATATTGAAGATACAACAACCACATGTTAATAAGCCAAAATTATTATTTATTTCACTCAATTTATCATTTTTTTTAATCTTTTTCCTCCTTTTTATCACATCAGTTACTTAATATTTTTTTATTTTTTATCGTTCTTTTATTATTTTTTTTCTCATCCTATACTCCATTACACCCTAAAAGTGAAGTGTGTAGTGTGTACACATAACATGTGGTTTTTTTTTTAATGTACTTTCGAGTTTTGACATTTATTTTCTTTTCTTCGCATACAAATGGAACGCAACTTGTTGACCTTTTCTTCAATTCAAGCTTCTTGATTTCCCCTGTTTTAATATACAACTAATAATAATTTGGCTAGTTAAAGGATTAAAAACTGATGAACCAGTCATCAAATTGTAAAATAACGGTTTTTTTTATTTATAAAACAACCGTTTTTATAATTAAAAAAATAATATATGATATATAATATGAGTTTTTTTAACTTGTCTATAAGTTAGCAACGATGAGCAACCAATAAAATTTTATATAAAGAGAAATTATTAAGTAGTGGATGGTAAGGATTTAATGGGTGCACACAAGGTATACTAACAACGAATTCAATCCAACCATTAAAAAATTCAATCTAATCCTTATTAACTTGGATATGGATATATATCAAATATATTAAATTAGATATTTATAATTAAAAGAATGTCTCACAAGCCCGAAAACGTATTTAACGTTCAAACAAAACATTTCAATAATGTATCAAATAACTTTTAAATTGTATGAATTTTTACATAATTGATCTCCATCATATAAACTTTATATTGAACGGTTGGATCGACGAAACTCGTTTATAAAAAGTTATGCATGTGTGGTGTCATTTACTAATTTTAACATATTAGTGCCATTTGAAGCCAATTATTTTTAAAGTTCATATATTAAATGATATTTGATTTACTTTTCTTAGAAAATAAGCCAATTCGAAATTCGAATAGATACTGGAGGCCTATTTTATCTTTGTAATTAATAATTAAGGTAATAAAATGTTTTATTTTGTAAACCTTTTCAAATTTTCTTTTAAAAAAGATCAACATACGGATGACCCAAAAAAAAGGTTAATAATAATATATGATTTGATCACGTCAAAAATATGATTAAATTACGCATTTAGTTATGGTTAAAATCACCTTATTATGTCGGGACATTTCTTTATTATTGTTATTAGTTTATTATTTTTTATCTTTGGGATCATATTCTTTGTTTTGTTTCATTTGGGTGGACATTGTCTCATGCTTTTGATAATTAATGTGCTTTTTAGATGATTCAATAATTTTGTATATATGGTTAATTGTTCCATAGGTGATGCATTTGCACTTTTTGCATGTGTCCTTTAAGTTTCGTCTCTTATCTGAATAGTAGGCATTTTATTCTAAACTTTTGAATACTTCCTGTATTCGTTAATAAATTTTGTTTATTAAAAAAACATATATGATTTGTTAACGGGAATTGGTTCAGATGGTGTGTGTTTAGGCCCAGCGACCATAAGATCTTAGGTTCAAGTCTCATCTCGTTAAATTTAACCCTCGTTAATAGGCAATCTGTAAATTCCACTATAAATCTTCACTGAGGTTGATGGTATACCCTGACTTTGGATGGGATAGGCCTACCCCTTACTTAAACCTTTTTATTATGAAAAAAACATATATGACTTGGTCATTTTTTGAAAATCATTTATTTATTAGTGTAGCAAAACTTTCAACAAATTTATTGATTCAGTAGATATATGTTACATATATATAATATTATAATTAAGTAATACACATGCAGGGATCAACATTATATATGTCACACCAAAAAGAGTTATAAATTGCTAATTAATCCAAAAGTAATTAGATGAAGCACTTTCTAGGCAACAGTGTGCATGTTTTAGCGTCCAATTTAGTTTGGTTTGATTGATTCTCTAATCTCTGTTTGCTTGGCCAGTTATTGTCAATTTCAATTTTCAAATATTTCAAACAATTATACACGGTCAAGCAAAACGATTAATAAACTACTGGTCAATTCAATACCATATGCTTTCTTTCTCTCTCTATTACTATATATATATCCTTTCACCATCCACATAAATCTCATCAAACTAACTCTCAAAATTATTAATAATAATATTCTGATTTGCTCTGTTACCCAAATTCAAGACATACATATATACATACTAGAGCTAAGAGCGGAAAAGAAAGTTAAGTTACAAGTTCAGTTCATCAGAAGAAGAGCATTATATTGAGAAGTTATTTAATTAGTGTCACAATTACATACTAGTACTAGAGAAATAGAAATAATAATGGGTTTCTCTAACAAGAGGATAATTACATCGGTAGTTGTGATGATAGTTATTTTCACCATTTTAGTTGGTTTTCTTTCTGAATTTGGAGAAGGATGCAGAACATTAAAAGAAGATCAATGGTTGAGGGAATTTGAATTTGATGGGCTTTTGTTGCAGGCTCTTCAACGAGTCCCAGTCAAGCCATCTACTCCTGATCCCATTCGTCCATAGCTAATTATGATCCTGACATGATCCAAATGTTTCATAACTTTTTTCTTTTAATTCATTTAGGTTTTGCTTGTGATTGGAATCCATGGATTCCATGCAAGTGTATAGTTAAGTTTGTTTGTGTTACCAAATTGTTTATTCTTTAACTGAAACCAATCAATAAGACTATGTGATGATTCATTTCAATTACAACTTATATTCTATTTGTGTACAATTATACAATTTATGCTACATTTGGGGGTAAGATCTGTTCAAAAAACATAATAATTAAGAGAGCAGTTAAGAACAAATCGTTGTCTTTTCTTTTAGTTTTAAGAAAATTAAATTAACAACGGCCGTAAAGTTGCTGTGTATCTATCAGAAACCCCTGTTTAAAGTCTAAATTAATTTACAAAACAAAAAGGTATTAGTGAAATATGCTTAACAATGGATTTTTTTTTTGGCAAAATTACACTTTTGTTTTTTTATCTATTGACCCGAATTCAACTTAGTTCTCTATCTTTTTTATTGATTCATTTTAGTCCTCGATCTTTTAAGGTTGATTCATGTTAGTCTTTTCGATCGATTTTCCATTAGAAACTAATGGAGAAATGCTGATGGCATTAAACAAGTCCATGTGTCGCGATTTAAGTGGTCCTTCAATAAAATAATAATAATAATAATATTTTTTAATAAAAAAGTATTTTACTTTAAAAAAAAAAAAATTTAAAATCTTTTATCTCCTTCCCAACCCTGCCTTTATCACCACTGGTGGCCCCTCCCACAACCACCGGTAGCCCCTCTACCGACCTCGACGGCCTCTCCACCCATTATCTTCTTCAGCACAACAAATGGGTTGCTTTCTAACTTGCATTGATTATGGATAATTAAATGAGTTGCTAGTGATAAGGAAGATAATAGGAAGATAGAAGACAATGCGAGGATGGAAGAAGATGGAACATATGAGGAAGAAGATCCAGAGGAGGATCCTAAAGAGTATGAGGAAACGGAAAATGGTAGTCCCCAAATTGACTCATCCAATGATAAAAGTGATGAGAAAGAAGCCAATGCAAATACTGAATTTGAAAACATTACTAACAATGAAAGAACAACCAATAAAACATTACTCTTACGATTTTGGGTATACGCCAAACTCACTCTCAAAAGCTAACTTGTGAGATGAGGATTGTCATATCCTTATAATCTCAATAATGGCCAAAACATCGTCTTTCGCCCAGAACTACATAGCTCATATGGGGCCAATAACGAATCTAGGATAGACTCTAATAACATCTTACAATTTTGGATTTGGGCCTAACTCACTCACAAAAGTTAGCTCATAGGAGGAGGACTGTTACACTATTTATATACTTCATGATGAACCTCTTTCTAGTCGATGTAGGACTTCATCACTGGACATTTATAGGTGGCCCACAACTAACTAGACTGTGATACTATTTTACAATTTGGGTTTGGTCCTAATTCACTCTCAAAAGCTAGTTTGTAGGATCAGAATTGTCACATCCTTATAAACTCAATAATGGTTATATCACTCAATAATGGTCATATCACTAGCCGATATGCGACTTCCAACAAAAACCAAAGGATGATGTGTAGTTAAATAAAGAAAAGGAAGGGAATGTTGATAAAACTAAGAAAGAAACCTGCTGTTAAAGAGGTTGTTGGGGCTGCCAGCTGTTGTGGGAGGGGGCTGTCGGTGGTGATAAAGGTGGAGTTAGGGAAGAAGGAGATAAGAGATTTTTTAATTTTTTAAAAATGGAATACTTTTTTATTAAAAATATTATTGTCATTATTATTTTGTTGAAGGATTGCTTAAATCACGAGACATGGACTCGTTTAACACTGTCATTATTTCTCCGTTAGTTTCTAACTGAAAATTGACGAAAATGGCTAACATAAATCAACCATAAATGATTGAGGACCAAAATAAAAATAAAAAATAAAGATAAAAGACTGAGTTGAATTTGGGTCAATAGATAGAAAAGCAAAATTATAATTTTTTCAATTTTTTTTAAAGCTATTTAGGGAGTCTATTATATTAATAGCTAATATAAGCAAGTTGAGTGACTAATGTTCTTGTTCCCAAACTGTTTTTTTTTTCCTTTTAGTAGACCGATTTATAATCACCATGTCAAAATTGTTACGTATTTATGAGAAATTTAAGATAAGATGCAAATTATGAACAAATTTTACTACTACTATAATACATATTCTTACTCAATTAATACTAACATATCAAGTTTCCAACAAGTGAAGTATGAAGACGATGATAGTCTTTCTTTTTTTTTTAACATAGTGATAATGGGTTGAATAACTATTATCTTTTTTTTTTTGGTTTTATAAAGTACCTGTACTAATACAATTTTTAAAAAGTAAAATGGGCGGATAGCCTGAACCTGGCAGACTTTTTGAGCCTGAGTTCATTCTTTTACGGTTTTTTGCAGTTTGGACTAAAAACACCCACTTTTATTCGGGTTTACATTTTCAATACTCAAACCCTTCTCTTTTGACGGTCTATTTGGGTTTGCCCTAACAGGCCGGCCCATTTTATCAGTCTAATATCACTCCTTTTTTTTAACAAGTAATTACATAAATGTCCTTCATATTTTCGGATTAGTCTTTTTGGGACATTTTTGGACAGGTAGTTCCAGAAAAACATAACGTCGTTTTTTTTTAAATTTTGAATTTTCAAAAAATGTAATCGGGAACAGTTTTGGATCAATTTTTAGGATATTTTTTCATGTAATTAACTTTTTCCTACTTTTTATCACATCAGTTACTTAGTAATTTTTAGGCCAAATGCACATTTTAATTCTCTAACTTTTATATCTGTTTCATTTTGATCTTTTAACTTTTTGAGGTTTCATATTAGTCCCTTTAACTCTAAAAAACGTTTTATTTTGGTCTCAATCATATGTTCTGTTAGTAAATTTAACGGAATAGTGATAACGACGTTAACTTTTCAAATGAATGGCTCTCTTGTGAGCTTGGTGATGGAGGCGTAAAGTAAACGTCGCCATCATTGTTCTGTTAAATTTACAAACGGAGCTGACAGTTGGCACCAAAATGAAACGCTTTTTAGAATTAGGAGACTAATATGAAACCTCAGTTGAAGGACTAAAATAAAACGAACATAAGAATTAGAGGACTAAAATGTTAATTTTACTTATTTTTTATCTTTCTTTTAGTATTTTATTTTATTTTTCATCAAATACTCCGTTACACCCTAAAAGTGAAGTGTGTACACTGTACACATAGCATTTTTTTTTCATGTACTTTTGAGTTTTGACATCTACTTTCTTTTCTTCGCATAGAAATGGACCGCAACTTGTTGACCTTTTCTTCAATTCAAGTTTCCCGTGTTTTAATATACAACTAATTTGGTTAGTAATCAAAGGTTTAAAAACTGATGAACCAGTCATCAAATTGTAAAACAACGTTTTTTTTTTTCGTTAATAAAACAACCGTTTTTATAGTTTAATATATAATATAGTTGGATTGGGATATATATCAAATATATTAAATTACATATATATAACTAAAAGAATAATATAGGCTGACATAATTAATAGATAATTTTCTTAAATATGTTGATTATAGATTAAATCATAATTTTATGTATGAAATTTTCACTTAGTGGTCTCTCTATTTTAGAGTAATCAATCTTTAGTTGTCTACCAATAATACCCTTGATGACAGAAACAGATCTTAGTATATTATCGGAGGGGGTTTGGTCCCCAAAAATTTTCATTTGTATTTATAATTTATATGTAGTGCATATTTTAGCTCCTCGAATTTTTTATATTTGTCCCACCCCTCCCCCTCTCCCTCCCAATTTTTTCATCATCAATAATAACAAAAAGTCTGATCTCACTAGATGATTTTGACTGCATGGGTCACTGCCATTATTGAAGTATTTGATGTTGTAAATTATTATGAAGTTTAACTTTTCTAAATGATTTTTGGATGAAAAGAAGTAAATATGATTAATTTACGCATTTAGCTATGGTTAAAATCAGCATATTTTGACCGGACATTTCTTTATTATTTTTGAGAGTGGGATTCGCTAGCACGACTCTTACTTTCCCATCCATCTAGTTCGTGAATTAGAATTTTTTTTATGTTGAGGGTCATATTCTCTACTTTGTTTCATTTGGGTGGCCATGGTCTTATATATTTGACAATTAGTGTGCTTATGATTCAGGTTCCTTCTACCATACACCATATCACAAGTGGTATATGGTATACCACATATAAAAATATATTCAGAACTCAAACTGAAAACATTTAATATAATAATAAATTATGTATTTTGTATGTATCCATACTTCTTTGTTTTTTTTAAATTTTAAATGGATTATAATCAATTAAATAATTTCATGACTTACATCACTTTAAAATTAGTGAATGTTAAAATCCATTTATAAAGAGTTAAAAAACTTAAAAAATAACAAATATGAATAAACAAAAGGTGTACAGAATGATACATTTAATTTAAAACCACATTTAGTTCATATTTTCTAATTAGTGTATTTTAAAAATGGTGTATCCTAAAATCCACCCGTCCCTCGTTTGAATAGTAGGCATTTTATTCTAAACTTTTGAATACTGCTTATATTCGTTAATAGATTTTGCTTATTAAAAAAATATATATGACTTGGTCATTTTTAGAAAATCATGTATTTATTGTAGCAAAACTTTCAACAAATTGATTGATTTAGTATATATATGTTTACATATAATTAAGTAATACACATGCAGGGATCAACATTATATATGTCACACCGAGGAGGAGTTATAAATTGCTAATTAATCCAAAAGTAATTAGATGAAGCACTTTCTAGGCAACAGTGTGCATGTTTTAGCGTCCAATTTAGTTTGGTTTGATTGATTCTCTAATCTCTGTTTTCTTGGCTAGTTATTGTCAATTTCAATTTTCAAATATTTCAAACAGTTATACACGGTCAAGCAAAACGATTAATCAACTGGTCAATTCAATACGATATGCTTTCTTTCTCTCTCTATATGACTATATATATATACATATCCTTTCACCATCCACATAAATCTCATCAAACTAACTCTCAAAATTATTAATAATAATAATCTGCTCTGCTCTGTTACCCAAATTCAAGACATACATACATAATATAGCTAAAAGCGGAAAAGAACGTTAAGTTACAAGTTCAGTTCAACAAAAGAAGAGCATCAATTGAGAGAAGTTATTTAAATAGTGTCACAAGTACATTCTGGTACTAGAGAAATAGAAATAATAATGGGTTTCTCTAACAAGAGGATAATTACTTTGGTATTTGTGATGATAGTCATTTTCACCATTTTAGTTGGTTTTCTTTCTGAATTTGGAGAAGGATGCAGAACACTAAAAGAAGATCAATGGTTGAGGGAATTTGAATTTGATGGGCTTTTGTTGCAGGCTCTTCAACGAGTCCCTGTCAAGCCATCTACTCCTGATCCAATTCGTCCATAACTAATTAATTAAGATGATGACCATGACATGATCCAAATGTTTCATAACTTTTTTCTTTTAATTCTTTTAGGTTTTAATTTCCTTGCCATTGGAATCACATGGATTCCATGCAAGTGTATATAGTTAATAAGTTTGTTTGTGTTACCCAAATTGTTTATTCTTTAATTGAAACCAATCAATAAGACTATGTGATGATTCATTTCAATCACTGCTTATAATGGAATTGAGCTAAAAAATCAAAGTCAATAATACCTTATTTTTAAAAAGCTTCAAAGAATTCTGGTAATTTAAAAAACACGTCTTTATTTTTGTTTTGAAAAATACCCTATTCTTCGAGTGTATACCGGATGATCTCTTATGAAATTGTTTCAATTTTAAAAATATAAATAATTATTTAAATTGATCTACAAACTTCAAAAATGAATAATACATTGTCTTGAAAAAAACTTCAATTAATTTAGATTAAAAAAACGTGTTTTGATTTTGGTTTCAAAAAATACCATATTTTTTAAGCATATATTACACGATCACTTGAAAATTGTTGCACTTTTAAAACCTAAATATTTCTGTTAATTGATCTAGAAACTTCAAAGTGAATAATACATTGTCTTCAAAAAGCTTCAAATAATTAAGGTAATTATAAAATCACATTTTCATTTTAATTTTGAAAAAAAAAATATTCTTCATGTGTATAGTGCATGATCTCTAAAAAAATTGTTACAATTTTACAAATATAAAAAACTTATATAAATTGAGCTAGAAACTTCTAAGTAAATAATACATTATCTTTAAAAAGCTTCAATTAATTAAGGTAACTTAAAAAATGTGTTTTCATAGGTGTTTCGAATAACACACTATTCTTTAAGTGTATATAGTATACGATCGTTAAAAAAATTGTTGTAATTTTTAAAATATAAAAACTCAGTAAATTGAGCTAAAAAATCAAACTCAATAATACCTTATTTTTAAAAAGCTTCAAAGAATTATGGTAATTTAAAAAACATGTCTCCATTTTGGTTTTGAAAAATACCTTATTCCTCAACTGTATCGTACCATCTCTTATGAAATTGTTTCAATTTTAAAAATATAAATAATTATTTAAATTGATCTACAAACTTCAAAAATGAATAATATGTTGTCTTCAAAAAACTTCAAATAATTTAGATTAAAACAACGTGTTTTGATTTTGGTTTCAAAAAATACCATATTTTTTAAGCATATATTACATGATCACTTGAAAATTTGTTGCACTTTTAAAACCTAAATATTTCTGTAAATTAATCTAGAAACTTCAAAGTGAATAATACATTCTCTTCAAAAAACTTCAAATAATTAAGGTAATTATAAAAGCGCATTTTCATTTTAATTTTGAAAAAAAACCATATTCTTCAAGTGCATAGTGCATGATCTCTAAAAAAAATTGTTGTAATTTTTAAAATCTAAAAAATAACAAAATCTAGATAGAAACTTAAAATTAAATAGTATATTGTCTTCAAAAAGTTTAAAATAATTTAAGTAATTTAAAAAATAGATTTTCATTTATATTCCGAAAAATAACCTTATTCTTAAAGTGTATAATACGTTGTTTTCAAAAAACTTCAAATGATTTAGGTAAATTAAAAAATGCATTTTCATTTTTGTTTAAAAAATCCCCTATTATTCAAGTTTATAGTATATCATCTTTTATAAAATTGTAGAACTTTTAAAAATATAAATAATTCTGTAAATTGATCAAGAAACTTTAGAGTGAATAATACATTTTTTCAAAAAGCTTCAAATAATTTAGGTAATTTAAAAAATACATTTTCATTTGAATTTGGAAAGGCATTCAATTTTCAACTATATAGTACACACGATCTCTAAAAAAATTGTTCTAATTTTAAATATATAAAAAATAATGCAAATTGATCTAGAAATTTGAAAGTGAATAATACATTGTCTTATAAAAACTTCAAATGATTTAGGTAAAAAAAATCATTTTTCTTTTTGTTTCGAAAAATACCTTATTTTTTAAGGGTATATAACACATGATTTCTAATAATATTGTTACAATTTTAATAATTTAAAAAGTTAGGTAAATTGAGTTAGAAACTATAAAGTAAATAATACAATTACTTCAAAAAACTTTAAATAATTTTGATTTTTTAAAAAATGCGGTTTCACTTTTATTTCAGAAAACACAATATTTCTCAATTGTATAGTATAAATTAAGAAAACTGTTGCAATTTTTAAAATTAAAAAATTCTATAATTTGAGTTAGAAATTTTAAAGTAAATAATACATTGTCTTTAAAATAGTTCAAACAATTTAGGTAATTTAAAACCGCGTTTTCATTTTTGTTTCAAAAAATATCATATTCTCCAAAAGGTATAATACTCAATCTCTAAAAAAGTTGTTGGGATTTTAAAATTATTAAAAAAAAACTATAAAAGTTGAGCTAGAAACTTTAAAGTGAATAATACATGGTCTTCAAAAAGTTAAAAATAGATTAGGCAATCTAAAAAACGTGTTTTCGATCTTATTTTGAAAAACACAATATTCTTCAAATGAATTATAGTGCACATCTTAAAAAAATTGTTGCACATTTAAAAAGGTGGGCACTAAATGCACTACACCAATTTCTGGTCTCACCACGCACTTTTAATTTTTTTTTAAAAATACCTCTCGCTCAAAAACTAGTTTTTGATTGAAATATTAAATTTACACACCACACCACACAGAAAACAAGAACTAGTTTCTGATACAAACAGAAACAGGTTTCTGAGTGAGAAAATACTCATATCACGCAGAAAACAGAAACTAGAATTTGTTTATATCAAATTCTAGTTTCTAAAATTTCAAAAAATGTGGCACTCGAACAAAACACACGAAAAACGTAAAATTAAGACAACTAAAAGCCAAAATCAAACAATTTAAATAAAAAAATTCAAACATTAAACTCTAAATCACATATACAAAGTCTAAAATTTCATAAATAACTACTCAAATCAAGTAAAAATTTCTAAATATCCAAACCCTAAACACAAATATGAACAGTTTTTTTCAAAAGTCAATAAATTCAAATCGTAATTCACATATTCAAATGTGATTTAGAGTTTAATATTTGAATTTCTTGATTTAAATTGTTTAATTTTGGCTATTAATTGTCTTAACTTTGTGCTTTTCATGTGTTTAGTTCAGGTGTAACATTTTCTACAATTTCATAAACAAGAATTTGTTATAAACAAAATCTAGTTTCTGTTTTTTTGCATGATTTGATTATTTTCTCGTTTAGAAACTAACTTTGGTTTGTAATAGAAAAAAATTTGTTAATTAAGCTAGAAACTTTAAAGTAAATAATACAATATCTTCAAAAAGTTTCAATTAATTTGGGTACTTTTAGAAATGTTTTTTCGTTTTTTTTATTTAAAATGAACCAAATTCTTCAAGTGTATAATACACCACCTCTAAAAAAATTGTTGCTACATTAAAAATTTAAAAATTATGTAAATTGAGTTATAAACTTTAAAGTGAATAATATATTTATTTCAAAAGGTTTAAAATAATTTATCTAATTTAAAAAATATGTTTTCATTTAATTTAGAAAAATATCTTATTTTTTAATTGTATAATACAAAATTTCAAAAAAAATTGCTGTAATTTTAAATTGTGCTAGAAACTTCAAAGTGAATAATACAATGTCTTTTAAATAGTACACGATTTAAAAAAAATTGTTGCAATTTTAAAATATAAAAATGATGTAAATTGAGTTAGAAACTTTAAAGTGAATAATACATTGTCTTCAAAAACTTCAAATAATTTAGGTAATTTAAAAAAAAACAAAATTTTATTTAAATTTCAAAAAACACCCTATTCTTCAAGCATATAATACACGATTTCAAAAAAAAATATTACAATTTAAAAAATATAAAAAATTGTTTAAATTCAGCTAGATACTTCAATTAATACAATATCTTCAAAAAATGTTAAATAATTTAGGTAATTTAAAAAATATGTGTTCATTTTAATTTCGAAAATCACCTTATTCTTCGTGTATAGTACACATATCTAAAAAATTGTTGAAATTTTAAAAATATAAAAAAAATTATGTAAATTTAGTTAGAAACTTTAAAGTGAATAAAACATTGTCTTTAAATAGCTTCAAATGATTTAGGTAATTTAAAAAATGCATTTTTTATTTTTGTTTAGCAAAACACCATATTCTTCAAGGGTATAATACTCGATCTCTAAAAAATTGTTACAATTTTAAAAATATAAAAATTATGTAAATTGGACTAAAAACTTTAAAGTAAATAATACTATGTTTTCAAAAAGCTTCAAATACTTTATGTAATTTAAGAAACCCGTTTCATTTAAATTTTGAAAATCACCCTATTCTTCATGTGTATTATAGTGTACAATCTCTAAAAAATTGTTGCAATTTAAAAAGTATAAAAAAAATTATAAATTGAGAAAGAAACTTTAAACTGAAGAATACATGGTCTTTGGAAAGCTTCGAATGATTTAGGTAATTTGAAAAAACCATATTCTTCAGGTATATAATACACGATCTCAAAAAAAAAAATTGTTACAATTTTGAAAACATAAAAAAAATTGTAAATTGAGCTAAAACTTCAAATTGATGAATACATTGTCTTCAAAAAGCTTCAAATAATTTAGATAATTTAAAATATGTATTATCATTTTTTTTAAAAAAAAACAACATATTCTTTAAGTGTATAATACAAATCTCATGAAAAATTATTGCAATTTAAAAAATATTAAAAAATATGTTAATTGAGTTAGAAACTTTAAAGTGAATAATACAATGTCTTTAAGAAGCTTCAAATAATATAGTTAACTTAAAAAAACACGTCTTTATTTTAATTTCAAAATACACTATATTGTTAGTACACAATCTCTAAAAAAAATTATTACAATTTTAAAATTACTGAAAATGTGTTGGGCCGCCCCGGCTTATAATCTTCTATTTCAACTAGTATTTTGTTTTCACATTTAATTTTCACTTATATTTTCAAAGAAGAGATAAACTTATCTGAAGTGGACAATTGAGTGTGTGTTTGTTTTAGGTTTTAGTGGAATAAAAAGTAAAAAAATACACAAATCGAGACACTTTTAAAAAAGAGATAAATTACAACTTTTCATTCTAATGCCTCAATTTATGTGTAGTGGTGTTATAAAATCTTAAACAAATAGACTCTAAGTGACTTAGGCTTATATTTTGAAATGAAAAAAGTGCTCTATTCATTTTTTATTACAAGCCAGAATAATCAATTACATACATACTAAAAAAATAGTTAACTTTATTTAATTTTTTTATTTTATCAAAAAAATTATTTAAATTTTTTGAATTACTACTTATCATAATTATTATAAAGATATGAGAAAATTATGATAATTAAAAACAACAACTCAATTAATTACTAAAAATATTTTAAACAACATTAAATAAAATAAAAATAATTAGATTTGCTTAAAATAAAAAGTAATGTTTATAATAGAAAACTGAAGGAGTATGTCACAAGGGCGAGTTAAGACCCAATAACTCATTGTTGTTAGAACCGCTGAACCGGCCAGTTAGATCGGGAACCGGTGGGGTGATTGGTCAACCTCTAAAACCGTTTTGGTGTTGAACCAGCCTAAAAACGAGTAAACTGAAGAACAAGTATTAAACCGAAACCGTGTGATTTAACCGGTTTTTGACTTAAAATCAATAGATAAAACAATAATATACCACCAACCTACCATGTTATCAAGTTTTTTGTGATAAATGTGCATCATCTTTATATTTATATATATATATATATATATATATATATTCAGTATTATATTTATTTAATGTACTATAAGATATTAAAATAATAAAATGTATATTTAATTATCACCGGTCCAACTACAGTTCGACCACGATCTGACTAGTGAACCATGAATCAATGCCTTAGCCGATTTAATGACCGGTCCGATTCTTATAATATTGCATGCAATAACTACATCTTACATGGTGTTTAGTTGGGGGTAGGAGGGGGAGATATTATTAATAAGTTTGTATGTTTGGTTCAAAATAATATGATAGGGGAGAGATTTTGGTTAGTTTTGTAATTCCTCCATCAATAGAAGGATTTTAAGGACAAAAAAAAAAACAATTAACATATCAAATTACTTAAAATTTCTCATTAAAATTTCTCATCATCCCCAAGATCAAACTTAAAAATACTATTTTCCATTCTTTTTCTCCTCTCTCCTCCATTTAAACCAAACATTCTTTAAAATTTTTTATTTTTCGTCTCTTCTTTTCAACCAAACACTCATGCTAATATAATTAGCTATCAAAAGGTAAATCAGAGGTCAAAAGTAACAAGTCTTTATCGAAAATTATACCATTTGATATGTGTTGCAAATACACTACTTTTCCATAGGAATTATTATTACATTGCCTTAGCAAAACCCATAAATAAAATAATGAAGAGAAAACCTTTTAATTTGTATGAATAATTGAAGATAAATCTCTGCCTATAAACAAATTAAACATACTATATATAGGAAAAGAATGAATAATTAATGGTTCCCATGATGTTTAATTTTTGAATTGGGAGGAAGATCGATCATCAAGTATGAATGGGAGATCCATTTGACGGTGGCGATGGACCGTTGGGAAGCGATTGCAAAACAAGTCCACCATATTCCTTCAACCACTGACCATGTAACAACAATGGTCTACATTCTACTCCATATTCTCTTGAACCAACAAAAATCACAATCATCATTACCACAATCTCAAAGACAGTGAACACGATCTTCCTTTCAGATAAACCCATGTTTGATGTGTATATATACTTCAATTCTCTTTGCCAAAGTAAATAATCAAAATAGAGGGAGTACCTAGAATCGTACAATGTCCAGAGTAAATAATTAACGAATTAAAAGTACAATTAAGCTTAAAATTATATATATCGTACTTTGAGTGAGTAACGATATATGTGTATGAAATAATTTTGGTGGTGGAAGTAAGGGAGGAAATATGCAACACTTATATAGACTCTACCTGTCTGCTCATGTTTGTTGTTTTAATTTGCTTCGAAGAAATTAAGTTTGACAAAATTCTGGAAAAAAAAAAGTTTGACAAAGAACAAAAAAAAAGAAAAGAAAAAGTTTGACACGTTAAGTTGACCGTGAATTAATGTTGGAAAAATGGAAAATAAGAAGCCACGCGCAGAATGGTTGTCCGCGCGCAACGAGTGTTTGAATATCGTTAGATGTTACTCACTCCAGTTTTATACATAGGTCAGTTTTTTAAAAAAAAAATTTCGTCTTTCGTATAAGTCATTAACTAATTCATTAATATATGTTTTTTCTTTTTATATTTGTATAATTTTTAAATATTCAATCAATAATGAAGTGAAAAATAGTGTGAATTAAGAGAGAAAATTATATTAATTAACTAAGAATTTACTAGTATATTTATATTGAGGGTATAATTAAAAAAATATTATCTTTTTAGACAAATTTAATAAGTTAACTACTATTTCTTCATTATGATAATTCGGTTAGAATTGACTTATATTTAGGACCGAGAATAATAACTAATTAAATATTAAGTTAGATTCAAGAACAAAACTACCTTAAATGGTACTCTCTCTGTCCTTATTTTTTAACTAATTTAACAGAAAAAAAAAAGCGTTAGTAAATATATTTTTTTATTGTGATGAAAAATGTTAATTAGTATTGTAAGGGTCAAAGATTTATAAATAAAAGTGTTTTTTTTTAAAAAATTGTAAGAATTTATTATTTTAAAAAACTATTGAACGTATATTCTTTTAAGTAAGTAAAAAATGTACTTATATTATTAGTTTAAGTCATATAATTCAGTTAGTGAGTATATAGATATATGTAGGGATGTCAACGAGACGGGATAGGGACGGGTAGTAGTCTCTCGCTACCCGTCCTAGCAGATTTGCGGGTATCTATCAGGTATCTGCGGGTATTTTATACCATTAAAAAATTATTGAAAAATATTTAAAAAATAAAAAAGTATATTTAAAGTCATATTTTAATATAAAATATATATTAGTAATTATATTAATAATTAGAATAAAATAAAAAAAATATTCAAATAATATAATTATTACTTGACGTTTACGTTTTTTCTTAAGTTAAAAGTTAAGTGAGAAGATATTATATTTTTTTAAAGACATTTCATATTGAATAAAATTATAACATTTTTTTTATATTAAATATTTAAGATCACCTTTAGAAATTAAAGAAAAAGATACTTAAAATACAATAAATTTATGTTTTTTTATTATTTTTAGTGGGTAAAGAGTACCCACGAGTACCTGCCGGTATTATCCGCGAATATCCGTGGGGCAGATTTTTTTGCCATCCCTAAATATATGAATGTGAGTATCTGAATTCAATTTTCGGTTATTATATTTTTCTATAAATATTTTTTTTAATTATTTCATCTTAACAAGTGTCTTAAAAATACCAGTTAACACATGACCCATAAAATATTAATCAATTTAAGTTTACAGAGGTCGCTAACTTAATTCTCTTTTCTAACATTTTTTTCTTTAAAAAAAACACACACACACTTGGTAATCAAATTCTGGTCAACATCTTTTTAGAAGACCGATTTTTATAATATAATATAATATATATTGTCGAACAAATTAATAACAGGAAGGTAATAAAGAAGCGTTCATCATGTTCCCTTAAATTGCAATACTAGGAGCCTCTACACTAGAATTGCAAATGAATCTCTATTTGGAGTTGCTGAATAGTATTCCGCAGCTGCATAAATGAATCTTGACCGTTCATTACTTTTAATTATAATTGGATTTGTATTTCCTCTATTTCTATTTGAAAATAATAGACAAAATCTTGACCTTATTAAATTTACTTTTAATTTAAAATTATAAAATAAAAAATTCAAACATTAAACATGAATCACAAGATGAGAAAATGAAACTCTCTATTTCTTTTGAGAAACAGAGAGAATTCAAACCTGCTATAATTGGGTGAGTGACGGAAGGTTTGACAAGTGAAAATTAACATGCATGAGGTTTATATATTTAAATCTTAGTGCTTTCATTTGAGTCATTTGTACCAAAAAAATCGTACAATATACTAAAAAAAATTCTATAATAATGCTTTATTGTTAGCTTCTTGAATTGGTTACTAGATTTTATTCTTTCTATTCCTATTTATCGGTTGTCTTGTAGGAGTAAAAATACGCATACTAAAAAATATAATTATTATTTTTATTTTCATCAAAATAATGTTTGAACTCTTAATAATAGTATTATTTATCTCTAATTCTTTTATTTGTTTAATTAAATATAAAGCATTAATTAGTGTCCCAATTCAACAAAGAATAAAATTAATAAAAGTGCATTTAATATTATCTTAAAATTATGAATGAGCAGATAAAGAGAAACGAATGGAGTGTTTAACAAAATTATATTGATTAATATAACTCTTAAAAGTCTATACTAAAAATATGAAAATAATCGAATCAATAATATGTACAAACTAATAGATTTATTTGTTTGTAATTAAATATTAAATATTTATATTAATAAATTAATTAATTTTGTTAGAAAAATTAAAATAATAGAGACTAACCCAACATTAAAATATAAGTAAATGATTTTTTTAAGTGATAGTAGAGTTTCCCTTCAATTTGTTTAAAAATAATTCTAAAATTTTCTATTAGATATAATTTTTTTATACTAAATAAGAAATGTATTTAATGCATTTTATAGTTTTAGAAAAAAAAAAGTTTTTTTTGTTTAATATTTATGTTAAAAGTAAGTAAAAAAAACGTAATTAAGAAAATAAGTAAGAGGATATAATATTGATCTGAATATTCAATTGGCAATTGGCAGCTAAGTTAGGCTAAAATATATATTTAGTCCTTTATGTTTTGCCGAAATTCTATTTTGGTCCTTTATGTTTATTTTGTTTGGTTCTTTACGTTTATTTTTTGGATCAACGTTTGACTCTTCTTTAAATTCGTTAGTCTAAGTTAACAAAACTGCATACGTGACATCTATATGGAATAAACGACGTTAGTTGTCATCCATTTCCAAATTAAAACAACACTGTATTGAATTTTTTTCTTAGGCGTGCCTCTGTTAGTCTAAAAAGGGATGACAACTAACGCCGTTAATGCCATGTAGGTGTCATGTATGCAGTTCGGTTTACTATACTAACGGATTCAAATAAGAGTCTAATGTTGGTAAAAAAACAAACGTAAGAGGCCAAATTGACACAAAATAAATATAAAGGACCAAAATAAGAATTCGGCAAAACATAAAAAACTAAATTTGTATTTTAAACGCTAAATTACTAAGATTATAATTATTGGCGGCCATATAGGGTCATATGGGATAGTTAGATCAAGAAGGGTTGGCGACTTCAATTATATTCACTAAAAAATTTTAATTTCTAATTCTTTTTTTTTTTTATGGTCTTCAATTGAATTAATTATCTCCTCTTGTATAGGCTGCTATCTGGTTTGCGCTGCCTCAACACATGGCCTTAATTATAAGTCATTACCTTTTTTTTTTCCTTTCGTTTTAGTTATTGGGAAAATATACTAGGGTTGAATAAGAATTAAAAAGCCACCTAATTTCCTAGTTTCTGATTCCTGACTAACTATATAGTCAAAGGAATAAATGTATGAGTAATTTATATAAATTTTAGGTAAAGCTTAAATATCTTGCTATTTAAGAACGTTGGAAGTCTCACATCAGTCAGTAATATAATTATTATTGAATTTATAAATGTGTAACAATCTTTACCATATGAGTTAGTTCTTGGGAATAAATTAAACTCAATCTTAAAATTATAATAGTTTTTGGGAATAAATTAAACTTAATCTCAAAATTACAAGATGATATGAATTCGAATTCAGATTACATGTGATAGAATATAAAAAATTAACATTTCATATCCCTAACAAATATAAAAAATTAACATATCATTAAAAAATAACTAATAACATGTGATAGAATATCACTTATGGATTATAAATCACTTTTTTATTTTCAAATATCTTTCTCTTTTATTTTCCCTAAACATCCTTTTTCAAGTTCATTTATGTCAAATAAGGTGTGGGAAGAAGTTGATTGATGGCCAGATTGTCAATATAGATGGTCCCTAAACAGGAACCAGAAGTAGTTTAAAAGGTTTGGATGCTATTTTGGATTTTTAATTTGTAGTTTAGTCCATATAGAAAGCATGTAATCATGACTTGGGCAACAAAAAATTTATTTTACCAATTTGAAGGACCTTATTATAAAAGTTAGAACTTGGTCCTGCTTATGTAATGAGGGTGGTGGGGAGAAAAGTTCTTCTTTCACAGTGTGTGAAATCCTTGTGCTAGTCTTTATCTTTGTTCTTTGTACATTAGTTAGAGTTAAGGAGTACAATTGACCAAAAAAAAAAAAGAGATTTTTTTTTAATAAAAAAAAATACTAATTAGGAGTACCAACTATTGTAATCTCATAATATTATTTTTTCATAAGCTTATAGAAGGGAGGGAAAAAATTAAACTTTTTTTTTTTTTTGGAAAATTATATATATACTTATATAGTCCCAATAGTTTAGTCAAATAATGATTTTTCTTCTTCTCTCTTTATAGCTTAGGAATCTTACTAATTGCTTTTAAATTATAATTTATAAACTTGACTAATCATAAGTGAACAATCTTGACTATATGTCATTTTATATATAACTCCGTATATAGATTAGAACTTAATTAAGTAATTGTTTTATCCCTGAAGAGTAGTCATTAAGAGTGTTATTAGATACGAAGTGAAGGTACATGATTCCAATTATATTAAGTGTAAAACTCTCATATCTCCTCTCTTGAAAAAAAAAGTGCTAAAAAAAATCAAATAATTGTTTGATTTTTAGTCAAGTCAACGTTGATTGTTTTTCATAAATATACTCCCTCCGTTTTATAGTATAAGGTTATCTTAAAATAATTATGCATATTAAAAAAATATAATATTATTAATTAATATTTTGGTTTTTAAAAAAATTATACCATCTTTCAAAACTAACTATTTTTTTTTCCATTTCATCATTATATTAATTATATTTTACTACCACTTTAAAAAAACTCATTAATTATAATAAGTCGACCCACGAGTAGCCACGACATAGAAAAAATAATAATATAGTCTCCTAGTTATAGGATCTTAGAGTATATTATGAAACACTACAAATATATGAAAAAATTTCTTACTATTATACAAAACGAAAAGGGTATAAACTACTACTTTCTTCATTCCAAAACTATAGTCTTTTAAAATTTTTGTATAGAATTTGTCTCGATGAATAGCAAAAAAAAAAAAAAAGATGCACACAATTTAAGAAAGAGAGTGGATATTGCCACTCGTAGAATGATATTGCCACATCCATTTTGACACTTTTATTTGAATTTTGGTAAAATGATAAATAATAATAGAGTAAAAAATAAGGGTAATTTAGGAAAATAAAAAATAAAAATTTCAAAGTAACAATGAAATTTTAAGAGTGACAATATCAAATCTCTTTAAGAAATCGTTAATTGTGACAACTCTTTTCATGAGTTTACTAAAGTATCCCTATTTAATAATTCGTGAGGATATCAATATAACTAGAAGAAGAAATATGATTGATGGATGAAGAGGAGATTAGAGAGAAACAACTAGTATAATACTTATTAGATAGGGATACAATTAAAAAATAAATAGTAATTGTACCTTGAAATTTCAAAATAACAACTGTTTTGACCGATAAAAATAAATAAATAAATAAATAATAACTCTTTTGAAACAAAATTTAAAGTTAAAAAAATTATAGTTTTGAAACAAAATTTAAAGTTAAAAAGATTATAGTTTTGAAACGAGAGAGTACGATTTGTGTGGACATAAATTCTAATTACTTCTAATTACTTCTAGTGAGCACAATAAAATCTTGCTTTTAGTGACCGATAAAAAAAAATCGTACTTCTAATAAAAAAACTTTAACGTTGAATCAATTAGGTTGAAACCAAACACACCATGAGACTCTCACTCACCAGCAGTTCAAAATGGACTCTCCTTAAGAATTAATGGCATTTCAAACAAAGGAGATACAAATACCAATTTGGATTTAGAACGGACTCAAAGCACCCTAATTTGAAAGAAAACCAGAATCTGAATCAGGGAGAAAAGTGACCAAATCATGGAATCTTGATCACAAGCAAAAATGTGAACCAAAGACATCAAATTCAGAGTAAATAGGAGGACTTTTAAAGCATACATATCATTAATCTGATAAAAGTCTGTACAATTTTGTGCCTCAGCAATGCTGAATTAAGAGCTTCAAAGTTGAAGTTGAATTCAAGAATCAGATCTTTCACTGAGAACCACCACCAGAAACGTATTTCGATAATTCAATCCAACACCAACAATAACGTTCGGATTTTCTTAAATTATAGAAATAAATTTCTTATTCAAAACAAATCAATCAAATTGATTAAGAATAATTGAGCACAAAAATAAATAACCTGTCACAACAGAATTCCATTTAGATAAATCAAATGCCGAGGTGTGGCTCAAGCAGAATTGTATTCAGTACTTATTCATCTCTGGTATATAAAATCAAGCAACAATTTGTAATATACATCCATTTCTTTATCAATGACAACTACAAATATTCAGTATTAGGGTTAACACACATTAGTAATAGCTGATAGAGTATCACATACATCCAATTCAGATAGTATCAACTAATGTAAAATGAATACCCTAATCAAGACAATACTAAACACAGAAATATACAAATAAGCCACCACCTGCATGGAATCTGGTGGATCAAATGATATGATGCACAAGAAATTTGGCAGTGATTCTTCCTGAACTATACAAATACGAAGCACCAGAATTCATATACAAATTGAGCTCAATACAACGCTGCTAATATCTATAGGGTAATTGAAAGGTGACTTTGTCGCAAGGGATCTCCATGTCTTCTCTTTTGGGTTATAGATTTGAATTTGCAAAGCTCCAGCCCTTTTATGGCGTCTGGACTTTCGGTTTTCTGTAAAATCAACACCACCAAAATGTCTCAGTACATAAAGCTCCTTGTCTAATGCTACAAAGCCGTAAGGCATCGGTTTATAAGGAGCTATTCTTGGCGCAGAAGACTCGTACAGCCATCGATTTGAAGGCATGTCATATCTGAAAGGAGTATTCATTCATCATAAAAGAAGTGAGTAACAGATTTACAACTTGACAAGTTTTGGTCTGAAATTGATATTAACAAGTAAACAAGCAGAGCTATCACGAATGCATGATCTCTACTATGTATGTGGATTGCAAGAATCTATAGTGAGGGAAAAAAATTTCAGAAGCACACAAACTAATAAGAATGGACGTTTGAACATAGTAAAAGGGACAAAACAATGTAAATCAGTTAGCAACCATTCCACTTCAGGTCCACCAGATGATATCTAAGCAAGCTAATTAACCAATATAATCCAATTATTTAATTATCTCATAGTAATTTATAGCAAGAAAAATGGCAGCAACACATTCTATCACTCTTTCCAGAACACTCTGTTGGGAATCGTCATCTAATTATTGTTAATTATGATTAATTATGACTGATATTTAATTATTATTGTGTAGTAGGATGCTTAGTGGATCTATACCCCTTTGGTTGACGACGCCGTAGCGGTACCACGAGGCTCGGGAACTAAATGGATTACGTAGCTTGGAAGGCTTTGGATAAAGGTAGCGCACAAGGTGTTCATACCTTGATATAGCGCCTTCACGGTAGATAAAGGATAACGCGTAACTGGTATTCATGTCGCAGCGTAGGTCACCTCCTATCCCAAGTCACTCAAACCTTATAAATAGGGCATTCCCCTACCTAAAACTAACAAGATGAAGCCCCTCTTTCTCTCTCTTGATTTCCTCCCTCTATCTAACCCTTCTCTCCCAATGTCTCTCATACTCCATGTTTCTCCCAAAAAACCAGCCAAGCCCTCACACCTTCACCACCTCTTCTCCCATTAGTCATAGCGTCCCCACCCGTCACAGCGCACCCTCACCAGTCACAGCGCACTTCTTCTCACTATTTGTTCCTTCACTCACCGTTGCCCTTAATACCCATCGAACACAGCACCCTTCTCGCACCAGTCACAGCGTAGCTCTTACCAACACAACGCACCTATCTTTCCCATCATGAAAGAGCAAGTCTAGATCTCTTGAGACATGAATACCACGCGTTATTGTCGATCCTCCCAATGAGTCTACCATGAAAGCTTCATTCGTTCTCTCCAAGTCACAAGACCCACAAGTTCCGATTGCTCACACACCTCTAAGTCTACGACCCCGGACCTGCTCAAATCCGTACTACAACACACTCTTTGCTATTGGCTAATACACACCACACTACATCAGATGCGTCTCGCTCTATTTGTAATGGATCTTACCCCTTTTTATAGCAGATCACACCTCAACTTCAACCAATAACAAAAAAAGGTCGAAAAGACTGTGTTACTAGGATTACTCTTTGTAGCAAAACCTCATCATCCATTATGATCCATTCTGCAATACGTTGAATAAACGGTGTTCAAATAGCCACACAGAAGACAAGAACATTCCCCACTTCATGATCATGTATTTTTAAGCAAAGCTTTTGTTTATGCTTGCCTCATTTATCCATTTGTCAATATCCATTGGAGAAAACAAAAATCATAAAAATTTTCAGGTATTCTACATGGGCTACGTGTGATTACAAGAATTTGGCACAAATTTCTACTATCCTATATACCAGCAACTGTCCTTCATACAGAATTTCATGTGTTTCATGTTCAAGCCACTCCAAACTTCAAGGCATAATCAATTTCAATTTCACAAAAGTCAGAACAATTAATTCTACACATTTTACAACTCAGTACAGTATTCATGTAAGTGCAAACATTTTCCACACTGAATTTAATGAATAAATAAATCATGCAATCGACAAACACACTAAGCACAACTACTGCAACATATATCTTCTTTTTTTCAAAAAAAAAAACAGACTCATGGCCACAAAACGACAATAATGACGAGACTGGATAAAATTAGTAACATGATGGAATTAGCACAACTAATTTTTCCGTAAAGTGTCTGCATTTAAACCTAAGACTTCTACAACCCTAACCCCAAACCCTCATCTGCCAACAACCAACCTAGGTCCAAGCGTGCACATGATACACAAAAAGACCAGGGGTGTTATAAACTCACAATAATGGGGAACACCATATATATAAAGCACAAGTTCAACAATCGAGACAATTAGCCGGGGAAAATAATTATTCAACAACCAAACCTGTTGTTTACATAGTTATTAAAAAACTTACAACAAGTTGTATGCAATTATTATAGAAATGAATGAACGAGAGATACTATCCACGATATGATTCAAGATCAGAAAAATCAGTCTTTCAATACACGATACTATTTACGATTTGATAACCATGTCCAGAGATACATACAAATATACACATATATGTATACATATACATACACCTCTGTTATCAATAGTGCTCGTAGCGGCAACAATAGCGGCGCAGCAGCCCTCTTCCGTTACAGTAGGGCAGCGCGATCGTGGTTTTGCAGTAGCAGTTGGGGGCGCGATAGCAGTGGAAATCACGGGTTGGTAGCGGTCTGCTGCGGCGCAATGGCTGTTGCGAGGAAGGAGAAGTGGTTGCTTCGGAGAGGCGGCACATCTTTAGGGGTTTTTTTTCCTTAAAAAAAAACGTGTCTTTTTTATTCACTAAAAGGGTGTTTTAGTCTTTTTGCCCACTGCAATTTATTTAAAAAAAGAATCCCTGTTTTAAATTTCCCTTTACTTTCTCGTCTCTGTCATATACGACTATACATATAGACTTTGTGAAGAAGGAAACAGAAGCAGTCTAGTGCATTTCCTTTCTTCCTCTTCTCAGGCCATTTCCGGCGCATTTTCTGGTGCACACTTACTTTTTTGTTTCCCTTCTGTTCTGTCTCCCTCTGTTCTGTTTCTGTGAGTTCTTTTCTGTTTTTCACTTGCTCTTGCACACACCTGCTGCCATGACTTTTTCTCAGCCAGCATCTTTTAGGATTCACTTGTTGGAATGTTTTTGCTTTATTTTAGACTAATTGGATACTTGGATTAGTCTTTTTGCATGTTTTGATGTGATTAATATTATATACTATGGAATTATGATTACTCATTATGAATAATGAAAGTGTGTTTAATTTTAATTATTTTAGAGCTTTTATGCAATTATTTGAATATAATATGACTTAGCATATTTAGTCATTTTAGTGCACCTAAATTTTGCTATAACGGTCATTCCCCGGTAGTGTTTTGGGGCCCGGCCGCGACGCGATGGTATCCGAGACTGATAAATATGACATACACACAGAAACACACGTGTGGACAAAATCAATGTAGTCAAAAGCGCGAGTGGGAGCGTAGGAGCGGACGCGTTTACGCATTTGGAGGCCAGCAAGTCACGAGCAGGGGTGGAGCGGAGGAAGACACGACGCGGTTGGGAGCGACGCGTCACAGCATGGGAGCAGTAGGAGCGTCACAGTGCCTCCCATTCTGATGTGCTTCAATCTCGAACCGGGTCGGGTCGTGCGACCCAGATGATCAGCGCTTCAATTCTACGCCTCCGCACTCATTTTTAACCCTAAAATTGTTTTCTTTCTATTCTCTCTGAGTTTCACTCTGAGTTCCGCCTCTGTTCTCTCTGTTTTCCAGCGAGTTCATGCGTTTCCCCTTCTTCTCTACTGTTCTGCTTGTCTCTGTTTAATTATGCTTTTTTTTTGTATGTTTAATATTGGTGGTTAATTATGCTTTTTTTTTTGTATGTTTATTATATTTTAGGCATATATAAATATAATTTTGGATTTTTGTCGACTCTTACGAGTCGTGTTACATTTCACGATTCAACGTATCGACACCCCTTCACCGTGTCAACGTTGAAACTACGTTTTAACTACCTTGGACACATTCACACACACAGATAGTAAGTCGATAAGTTTCAAAACACCTATAACAAAGGTCAAATTAACACACTTTTACAAGTTCAGAAACACAAATGAACAACCAAAGTTCACAATACAGTATCACAACTGCAACTGCAAGTTTACAATGCATAATATGCTTATGCCAAAGAAGTCAAAATTATTTAAAATTCAGGCCCTCTTTCTTCATAAAACAAATCTGAAGCTTGTCCTTTCCCCTTGTGTCATTTAACTATCTTCCTTGCCCTTTTACTTTTTGGGCATTGACCCTTTTCCTTCATTAAGGAAAACTATTCCGTTTCAACTTTCAGCTTAAGAAAAAAATGCATGACTGAGCCAGTTTTTCAGCTGAGTCACTCATTTTTTATGGAAATTGTCAAATAAGGTCACACCGTTTCTTAAAAATAACCAATTTGACATGCTATCCAAACCGCTTACCTGGCCTATCCAGTTCAAGATTAATGACTATGTAAGGAGTAATAAATAGTAATAATAAAATCAGAATCACAACTAACTTTAAAACATATGCTATTTTACGATGCAAAAAAGATGAGAGTTTTTAAGATTGTGCAATGAGTACAAGCCTTATAATAAAACAAAGGCCTCTAACCTACCAAAGGCAAGCCGAGCATCCCACGGAAGTCTAAAACAAATGCTTATAAGTTCTAGCCTACCAAAGAAAAACCCAAAACTGACAGTAAATGACAGAAGACAAAAATAGAGGGATACAGCTTAAAAGCAACACACCTACTACCAAGAACGTCAACATTAACCACAGTAGAGTCACCTTTTTTTACATAACCCCGGCAATTTCTGTGTGTCAATAGCCGTCGAACACATTTCCTCCTACCATTTAATACTTTCTCAACCTACTTTCGCGCTGCAGGCGGGTATTATGATAAAAATATGTAAGTCTGCCGTTAACATTTTCAGTTAAAACCAAAGTTAAGGGGGTCACATGTTACAGAAAAAAGTCAAGGGCCTTATTTTAAAATAGATGATACTGCAGAGGGTTTAAAGTGTGATTTTTCCATTTTTCCCCCCTACCCAACCCCCAACAGGCTTTATGGGCATTTGAAAATCACTAGAAATGTAAATTTAGTTTTCATTTATAAGTTATAACTAGTCATGCAATTCATCTGCTATTAGATAAAAATTTAAGCTGACACAATATGTAGAATCCAGGACCAGAAAAATGTCTAAAATGAATTTCTCCCAAGGACAATAAATAAATAAAAGAAAACGCAAATTAAGGTAGAATGTCGAGACAAAAGTTAATAAAATGGAAGAAGATCCCATTCCAGTTACAAAGTGCAAACTTGTCCAACAACAGAATGAAGAATACTTGCATAATATAAATAAATACTTCCTAATAAAACATGAAATGTGCATTAAGAATTCACTTATAGAAAACAGCAAGGTGACAGGAAAACAGTTTATCTCGACAACAGTTTGGAACGAATGACCAACATGGTCGTGTCAGAAACAGCTAAGTATCTGTCCCAATCCAAATTAGCAAAACTAGAATTACAATGAAAAATAGCAGAAACAATGATCTTCCATCAGTATGCTAACCACTAGCCAGCTTATTTTATACGACAGTTATTCAACAATAACAAATAGAACAGTCTATTACCATCGTATACTTATTAGAGATCACCTAATCAAAACCACATGCACACAATCTTATAAACAATCCATTCATAATTTCAAACTTTCACAACACCATAGATAATCTCACTAATCAATTACTCCACTTTTTACATAGCATCAACTTCAAATAACCAAAAACTTTGTAGCAAATAAAATGCAGAAGTACGGGTAAATTAACAAACCAGCCTAATTATATGATTTCAGAAACAAAGAAAATGAAACAGTACCTCAAAATGTGAGCTCCATCAAGCATGAACACAGTGGGAGAGCCTTGATCATCAACCACGGCAATCTTCCCAATCCTCACACATTCTCCATCACCCCACATATCCCCAACCTCACGCCACGCGCCATCCTCCAACCGCATGACCACCGCATCCCTATGATACTCGTCCACCGGAAAAACCCCTGAAATCGTCCTTGACGCACCATACCCTCCCATCACCCAGAACTCCCTCCCCTCCCCACCAACAAACCCAGAGCACCCGGCGCGAAAATTCGGCAGCGAGTCCACAGCATCCCACCGGTCCCTCCTCACATCATACCGCTCCGCAGACCTGATCCTGGTACCAGCAGCAGAAAACACAGTATGCCTGGAGCCGCCACCCGCGACAAGGATGTGACCTGACGAAGGAATCGTCGCGCAGGCAAAGCTACCGCGAGGGGAGAGCATAGGAGCGCGAGGCTCCCATGTAAAATCATGGAAATTGAATCGGAAAGTGGAGGAAGTAGGAGAGGGACGATCAATTGGGAAGGAACGCGTATCGAACAGTGAACCGCCGAGGACGTAGAGGTGAGGACCGAGAGCGACGGCGGAGAAGTTACAGAGGCCGTAGACGTGAGGATTACACGGCATCGGAGGGAGGGGACACCAAGCGAGATTGTTAGGGTCGAAGAGAAACGGAGAAGAAATTGAAGGATCTTGAGGGAATATACAGAGAAGGTGGTTTCGACTGAGGGAATTCAGGAACCATTTGGAAGATAAAACATGCTTCCATGATTTGCATGTGGTTTTCAGCCTTCCGTGGTGAGAGTAGGGTACCTTCGAGAGGATCGTCGCAGCGACGTCGTTTGGGAGGCCGGGGATTAGGGCCGCCGGCGACTCCATCGCCGCTCGAGCAAGCGTAGCAACCGAGTCAGCATCGTAATCCTCCATCATCCGTTTTTTGTGACTCTGTTTTGTTTTTGTGTCAACGCTCTCTGCCTTTCACATTTGTACTACTATTGTCACTTTCGGAACATTAAAGAAAAAATAGTTGGGCAACTTATCACTTTATTTTTATTCACACTATTTGAAGTTCTCAAAAATCATAAGTGAACTATTTTTCTAAATTTAAAAACTTAAATAAATGATATTTGATAATGTCAAAGACATAAATAAATTATATTGATAAATTTTAAAATTTGAGTAAATATTCGTGCAACTTAAAAATTTATATATATTATCTTGTAAGCTTAAAAATTTATGTTTTGCTTAACTAAAAAAAAAATATATATATATACTTTTTGAGTTTTTTCTCGTTTTCTTTTTGCGCAAGGTAGTGGTGGGATTGATCGCGCGAAACAGTATTATTTTTATTTTTTTTTACATTTTTTTTGTTTCAACGACGTCAGTAAATTTTTAAACATTTTTCTTTATTTTTATATTTTTAAAATAAATAACCAAATCACCATTAAAATTTGTATACAACATTCCCATTATTATATCTTAAACTATAATAGTTTTTCATTAATTCTCGAACTAACGGTTTATCAAATATATTAGTTTTATACAATATTGATGTCTTTTTTTTTTTATATGTCTGAAAAATTATATGTTTGAGAGTTAAATAGCAGTATTTTCGACAAATTAACACATTGTGATGTGGACTAATATAAAGGTTTCTCAGTTAATAAATATTATAAGTTTATAGACTAATTTAATAATTATTCTTTCTCTCTAACTTCTACACTAGGATTTTTTTTTTAGAAAACAAAAAGAAAAATAGAAAGAAAAAAATTAGAAATGAGGTGAGACAATAAATAATTATATTTAACAAAACAATACTACTGGATTACATTCAAATGGGAGGTTAACTATAACTAACAAGTTGGTGCTTTTTTTTTTGTTATTAGTCAGGGACTAGTTTTCTTGTCAAATGGGCTTGATTGAAATCATGGACTAATTGGATTGGTCAGTGTGTTTTTGTCAATGAATTGGTCATTTTTGCTTTGTTTTGTTTTTACTTTGGGTCAAAAAGCTGGGCTGTATTCTTTTTGTCGACAATATGTGTGGATTATTTTTGGTCTAGAGAAGAACGTCGGGTTTTTTTATCTGGAGAATTTTTTTGGGCCGCTTTTTTGAAAATGTCCCTCCTAGATATTTTTCAGAAGAGGGTCTTCCGAAAAGAGAGAGACACTCAAGGATAATATCGTAATTTACAATTAAAAAATGAGGGATGGTGAAAAATGTAAATCTTGTGGTGCATTTAGCACTAGGAAATAATGGACTCATAATGAGAAGTAATTTTTTAGTACTCCTGTGGTGAGGTAGCATTAATCTTTTACTTGACTGCCCTTATATAGATAGGGTGGTGTTCCATTCTATTTATCTGAATATATATTTAATTCACAACATCATTTTGCTTAATCATTTTCTTGCTTTCCATATATTATATGTCACACATTACAAAAGTGACTTTACACCCATGAGTCATGTACTTTTATGTTAACAATCATCTAGGAATATTTTGAAAGATCACAAAAGTGATTTTAAGTAAGAGTTCGTTAATGTGAAAACAAATAACTTAAATATTTTTATGGTGTGTGACATATAGTATGAAAAGCAAGAAAATGATGATGAAACAAAATAGTGTTGTGAATTCTTTTAATGAAAGTGAGATGTAGCTATGCTGGAGGAGTTGTCGAGAAGCAGCACTATAAATAAAGCTTGATTCATTCGTGGTTAGCATCCCATTGAACAACACTATCAAAAATTTAGGTGGAAACGTTAAAAATAGATATCCTTCGCATTCCAAAATTCTTAAGAATCCCATTTACCCATGAAAACTTTTTTTTCCCTCTCTTCCAACCCGTCTGTTCTCGAGTATAAGCAAAAATAATTAATTTTACACTTATCAAGAATGTTGGTTAACCTTTTTAATATTATTATTTCTAAATAAAAAATAACTTACTTTCCTAAATTACCCCCTATCAAATTTATTATAGAGAGAAACATGTTTATTATACGTAGCAAGTGAATTAATAATAAGTGTATTTAAAATATTTTTCATTACATGCAACAAAAGTAATTAAATTTGATTATAATCAATAACATAGATTATCACCCTTAGCGTCCCGTTGTTTATAAAAAAATAATATAGGATTCTCAAAAAAATTGTTTATAATAAAAAACAGAGAGAATACCAAACTTAATTAAATATATTCTGTATTAAGAGACATTCTTAAAAATCTAAAAAGAATTTCTCATATACCAAACACCATCTTACAACTATATACATTGTAAGCAATATCTATACTACTATATTTAGAAAATCTATAATTAGGAAATAATAAATACTATGTATTGCTTTTTATAAAAAAACCAAAAAAAAAAAAAACTTGTTAAGCTCTTACTGGAAAGGTGATCTTTCTATATGTCCAATTAAAACTCACTTTTATTTAAAATTTAATCTTCTCTATCTTTATTAATTAGAGTAAAAAATCAAAATTATAATAAATACCTTAATTTCTTATGTTAGGTTCTTATAAAAAAAAACACTAACTTTTTCTAAGGATTTATATTTAAAAACGGAAAAAGTATGAGTGGGGCTTATAAAAAAAAACACTATTTTTTTTCATGAGTTTATATTTAAAAACGGAGAGAGTGTGAGTTATACAAGGTGCATATTAATTATATGATTATAATTTTAATCTCTTTAATAAAAATGCACGACCTTTGCATTTTTATATGTCGTGGTTGTTGTCTTAGTGTCTGTTTGGATTGGATCCACTTCAAAGCTACTTTTTGTTGCGTTCATTGGTGACTTATGTGCCAAATTTATCTCAACTATTGATTTATCTATCTTAACATGATTTTACGTGATCCGACACCAATCCAAACACACACTTACATTGGTGTAAGAAGTATTAGATGAGGAAACGAAGAAAACGAAAGAGAGAGAGTAGTAAATGAAATTATTTATTGGTTTAGTTTCTCATTTTGCAGGACATTTTAATCTCTAACTTTTTAAAACATTTAAATTAATCCATGACTTTGCACTCTATAAGTCATTTTAGTCCATAATATTGAGTGACACTAGCAAAATTCCTACATGCCACGTTGAATGCCTATATGGTAGGTTAATTAACATTTAAGAGTCCAATAAGTGATAAATGACATTGATTTGCTTAATCTCAAAATAGAGAACTTAATTAGTCCTCCAAATCGTTTACAATATAACTCAATTTCAAACCCCAAATACTGTGTAACTTTGGCGATTAAGCAAAATAACATCGTTTGGTCGTTTATGTGGACTTATATGTGACAAATAACTTGTCAAATAGACAGTTAGCATGTCACATAGGCATCTCGTCAATGTCACTTAATGTCAGGAACTAAAGTTACTTATACAAGGTGTAAAGTCATAAACTAATTCCGACATTTTAAAAAGTCGGAGACTAAAATGCTATGTGACTACAAAGTGAGGGACCAAAACAATCAATCACCCGAATCACCTGTAATAAATGGGATAAAATTAAAAAAAAAGAGATATGAAAAAGAAATTTACTTTTTTAGTTTGTGTTTTTATTTTGTAATTGCTTGAGTGTGGTATGGTATCATTGCAATTATTTCATTTTAATTAAGTTCATGGAAGTTAAAATCTGAGTGTGAGTAGAATTAATTTTTTTTTATATATTCATCGAGACATTGAGATCCATGTGAATAGAATTACTACTATAATGTAATTCTAATTAAGTTTATCAAAGTTGTAACATCTATTGTGTCCTTCAAAGATCAAGGAGTCACTAATTAAATTTTTAAAAGATTTTTGTTTTCGATAAGGTCTTTAAAATATTAAAAGTGTTATCAAGTTAGTTCTCTATCTCCCTTTCATTATCTTCCATGGCCTCTAACACAAATTTTAAACAAACTCGCCTCACTTTGCCAATAAAAAAATATGACATGTGAAATTTATTGAGATATAAAACACATGGGCTTAAGAAAACATAGACGCATGTGTTACACTAAAGTAACTTGTGGTTAGGTAACTATGTGTAATGGACTACTCTGAAAGTGCAAAGCTTAAGAGGCATGACTATTCTTGCCTTGATGGACCAGTTAATAGTCATAGTGTCATCAAGGTTAAGAGTATTCGATATCTATCGACTAGAGTTGTGTCGACCGTTAGAAGACCCTAACTCTTTGTAGAGATCATGATAGTACTTTTCACTGTAGAGATAATTACACATTTTCTACTAGCAACATAAACTAAGATATATTACACTTTTATTTATTTCTTTTAAATCTATTCGGTAAAGTCCAACTAGATTTCTTCATTAGGATTAGAACGTAATTCCTTCTAACTCATTTACTTATCATTGCCAAGGAAACGACATGAAAGTAAGTGTCTTAGAGGTGTAGAATTTGTTTTCTTACAAGTATGACATCAAATATAAGACGCACATACTTTTCAGAAATATATATATAAATATATAAATGTAAACAAAAAAACGAGGTCATGTTTGGTGACTAAGCTATTTAGTCTCTGGTTCACTAACAACCAAGGAAGCAAACACGTAAACAGTACTAGTGTCGATAAAGAACAAGAGCAAAATTGGTAGAAGAAAAAAGACAGTTTAATTTGGTAGGGAAATTAAACACTCGCGTTATTATCTTTCGTTTTCTTCTTCTTGTCCCTCTCTTTAATTCTTCTAATATGTTTCTTTAATTTAATTTAATTTGCTTACCAAGTCATGCATAAAACTAATATCTAATCCATAAGACCAATTATTATTTAATATTCCCTCCATCAAATCCAACGATATAAAATTAATTAGTTAATTAATTTTATGACCGTATATGATATGGATTGAAATTAAGTGTTCTCAAATTATGTCTCCAATTATGTCTCATTAATAGAATATTGCCGCATCATTGAAAATATTTCCTTTACTTTTAATTTTTAATTTCTTAATAAGATTTTTAATGACATGACAATATTCTGTTAATGAGATATAATTGAGAACATGATTTGAAGATACTGATTTGAATCATATGATATATCAGCCGTCACAATCTCATTATATATCATTTACCATACATAAGCTACAATGCATTACATTCTCTTAGTTCTTATTAAAAATTTGACTCCCATTAAACTAATTAATGTTTTAAAATAAAAATAAAAACATTTTAACTTGTAGCAATGAAGCACAAATTAACAATGATTATTTAATTAGATATTTTAATGGTTGAATTTTATTATTTTTACTATACTTTATGTGTACCTACTAAATTCACCACTCAATACTTAATAACTTCTCCAAACATAATTTTTTGTTATTTACTAATTATTATTAACTTGTGCCACAAGTTCAAAAAAATACTAAAATAAAATATAGATTACCACTTTTAAACCAAAAACTAATGAAAGTATAGAAAAAAAAAACACGTTAAAATAGCAAATATTTTAACAATATTCCCATAGGTTAGGCACATTTTAAATCACATTTTTCGTATCATTTTAATGTACTAATGATGCGAGATAGCTTCTTTAAATGAATTTATAATATGAGTATTTTTTTTTATAATTATGAGTTTTCTAACCCTTATAATGATACTAATCTTGTTCGCGTTGTGTGGCTAGCGTTAGTCTCCGAAAATTTATATGAGTGAGTATTTAATTTCTTATTCAAATAACAATAATTCAATTTTTTAATTATGATAATTTTCTTCTAATGTTGAGCTGTTAGCTATGTCTAGCTTTTGCTATGGACAAAAGCTAATTAGAAAAAGTATAAATTTTTAGTTTTTATTGGTGGGTGAAAGTAAAGATTTTATAAAATAAATAGACTCTTAGGTCTCTTTTGGTCTAATTTTTAACTTAAAAAACCACTTTGAAATTAAAACTATAAATAAGAGCTTTACAAATTAAGCTAAAAGTGGGTTGGCTTTGAAAAAAAAAAATCAGATGCTCTTCTATTTCTCCTCCCCTTCTTCCACTATTGGACATCGATGGTGGGTGGCGGCTGGTGGTGGTGAACAGCGACCAATAGTAGAGAGTGGCGGTGGGGAACACCAGTGGCGATCGTAGATGGTGAGGGAGAACTAAAAGTTTAAAATAAGAGAAGCTAAGGGTCAGTCTGTTTTGTATTTTCATTCTATTTTTTGATTATCAAAAATTTTACAAAAGAAAAATTGAAAATGCTGAAAATAGCAAAAAAAAAATTCTAGAATTTTCATTTTTTTTGGTAAAATTTTAGAAAACATAAACCAAATAAAACAGAAAATGAAAAAAAAAAAATACAAACCAAACACGTCCTAAAGCTCCTACTTGTGGTTTTTTCAAAAGCTCTTTTTTTTCTCATTTTTTTTATTTTAAAAAATACTTATAATTATATCTTTTAAAAGTTTCTCAAAAGCTTTGTTTGGCCCAGTTTCTAGTTATAAGTTGAAGATAGGTTCAAAATAAGCCAGATAGAACACTATCTTAATCTTTAGTGTTTCACACTAAATAACCAACAAAGTCTTTTCTTCTTCTTTTTTTTGGCTTCATTATAAAACAAGCCGGAGTTATGGCTCTAGTAATAAAATCTCACAATGATTTCGACCTATATAGGATAAGGATTATTTTTCATTAAGAAAACGCTAATCCCACTTAAATAACAAAATATAATTGAACAACTTTAAGTTTTTCACTCCAAGACCATCCTTCTTTTTCGGCCTACAAACTTCTTTCCAACTCAACAAGGCCACTTTTTTTATTAGAGCAGCCACTTTTAGAGAAATCGTCACTAAATTTTTTAATTTTTCTTTAGCAGGCAGGCCAAAGTTTTAAATAAGGAGAATATTAAAATTTGGATTTTAACCTGACTCATCTCAAAAAACTAGCTCACTAATATCAAAGAAACATATTTCTAAAGCATATGTGTAAAGTGGTGTGGATTATTATAAATTGAAATGACAGAACAAGTCTGTTTGTGATGAAGAGCAGGTGTAGAGCAAGTATATATGAATTTATGATGTTGATAGTGATATGATGTGCTGTCAATACCAAATTTTGGTGCTATGTTGAAACTTAAGGACAAGTACAATTGTACAAACTACAAAATGGCATCTTCTTTTCATTCCCTTAGCTTCCATTTACACCTCCTCTGCCTCTCTAGGAAGGTTCCTGCATGTTTCCTCGCAAATTACCAGTTAAGTTTCTTCCACATAGATCATAGTAAGTCAAGTGTCACCTCCATGAGCAGAGTTATGTTGTGTCAAAAGGAAAAAAATAAATAAAATCTAACAATAAGGGTATTGATATAGTGGTAGACTAGAGACACGCCATATTTCTTGTAAAAAAAAATCATGGTTTAAGTCTTGGACATCAATTGAGAGATCAGGGATAACACTGGAAAAAAATCAGAAAAATTATCTGTGTGCTCCATTTTGAATTTTTCTTGAATAGGGGAAGAAAAGATTAGCAATAAAAAATAAGTATTACCAACAAGGGCATTAGTATAATAGTTGAAACATACTATGATCCAAATGGAAAAATCAAAGTTGAAACCTCTAAAGAAGACGAAGTTAGAAGAGCAAATCTAACTATACTCGAGATTAGTCATAACAATATTAACTCAGTCTGACAAACTATCTTGCCTAGCTAGTCATTTTTTTTGGGGCAGATCATCTTATAAGATCTGTCTGCCTGCTTAGCTCACCCCGTCTAACTTGCCTCTTAAATGGTTCAAAGTGGGCCAATGCAATTTTGACCCACTGAGCTTTTAGTAAAAGTAAAAACAAAAACCTAAGTAAGTATAAGTTATTTAATTTTTTTATATAATTCATTTTATATTTTAAGTTTTTCAAGCTTTAGCATTTTGATCTTCTTACTTTGTTTTTTTTTTTTTTGAATGTAATGAGTTATGACATATTGAAATGGATAACTATTTGTAACATTAGAATTTTTGAGTTTGCTTTCATTGTAACTTATACTTAGAGAGTATTCCATTTTATTTTAATTTATTCGTTTTTTTTAGGAATTGCGGAATAAAGAGTCTACTTTGTCATCTCTAATGATAATTGGAAGGAGTGTATGATAGTAAAAAAAATTATAAAATAAAAGTTAAAGGTGTGCGGTTTAAATTAATGTCATAATTAACTTCTTTCCTTTTACCCCAATAAAGTCCCTTGCATTGCATGTGCTTCAATGATGCATTTTCCGGTTAATAAGAAAACAAAGAAAAACTAAGCCAATTTTATTTAGAGTTCGCGATTATTGAAATTTTATTTATTTATTTATTTATTTTTAGAATTGATAAAGAATTGAATCATGTAAATGATGTGTATATGACGCGTAATGACACTGCAAAATAATTGTTTTTTACTAACATTTTTATTGCCAAGCAAACTCCTTGCTAGTATTTTACCAAAAAAAAACTCCTTGTTATTATAGATTTTTTAAAAAAAATTGATCTATTTTTATGCTAACCAAAAAAAATATATTTATTAAAGAATAAATTTGTCAATATAAAAATTTAATATATATAGCATTATCAATTTATTATACAATTAGTACAAACATTTTATTATATCTATAACTACTGTTAGTATAGATTTTAACTAATAAAATAACTATTAAAGATCTTTACTAACAGTATACAAATTAATATATAGTGTATATCAAATATTTATAATAACAAATTTATTCATTAATAATTATATATATATATAAACATATATAATATACTCATCCTAATTAATGAATTCATTTCGTTAATTAGATAAATTCTATATTAAGATCTAATCCAACACTAAAAGTGCTAGTAAATTAAATATTAAATGAAAATTTTTATTGCATTCAACATTGGTCGGATGGTTGATGAGACATGCTTTGGACGCACTTTAGTTTATAAAAAAATTGACAATTTTTATTGCTAACAAAAATTACTATGAAGAAATTTTTTGTGATGTAAACGAAAAGGGAAGTAGCTAGCAATGCAAGATGAAAAGCATAAAAGACCAAATAGAAGGGGAGACAAATTAATTAGATGAGTCATAATAAAGAATAATTAATTAAGACAAATAATTAAAAAAATACATTCATTCCTGTCTGGTAGAAGTATAATTGATCCTAATACACTGCCGGCTTGAAGAATACTTCTCTTAGCAAACTTGCAATAAGACTTTTCCACTTTCACTACTTTTGACCCTTGTTAGGTATTCTCTATGTTCTCCATTTGTCTCTCTCTCTCAAACCCTTTCTATAAAAATAATACCCTTCTTCAATTTATTTCTCATATAATTAATTTTCTCCTTTATCTCTAGCTTTACCATGGACTTAGAGTACTTCTCAAAGAGCTCGAGCAGTGACGAAACGGAACAATCTTCAGACGATACTACCGGAGTGGGAAGATCCTACGAGTGCATATTTTGCAAGAGAGGTTTCACCACTGCGCAAGCCCTAGGTGGTCACATGAACATTCATCGGAAAGATAGAGTAGCCAACAACAAAACCAACAAACCCTATTTTCCTCCTTCCACTTCTTCAAACAACAACTATTCTCATCATGTAAGTGTTGTTCCTAAGGTAGATATTATTGTTAATAATAATAATAATAATATTAATAATAATAACTACCATCATCATCAAGTTTGTTTTCCTACTACCACATGTGGAATTATTAGACCTAATTATTCCCATGTAAGTGGTCACGTTTTTGGAGAAGAACAAGATTATTGGAGGCAAGGGAATTTGGGTTTGTTTGCTAATAATCCGTTATGCGAAATCAAAGAGAAATTTGAAGAAAATAGTGAAGAGGATGGCGTGGATTTGGAGCTTAGGCTTGGTCATCATCCATAGCAATATATATATATATATATATATATATATATATATATATATATATATATATATATGTTTAATAATTAATTAATTAGTCTATCTCTCTATATATATATTGTATATAGAGATATTGAGATAATGGGTCGAAGGAGCAAGTAATTGAGAAGCCAGAAAGATGAATTAGGGCTTCTAATAATTCAAGGGATCGGATCAGAGATTAAGATGGGTTGCTCAAGGTTTAATTTTGTCAAGATCGAGGAAGATAAGGTACTCATCAAATTTTACATTTTGTACTGAAAATAAATAATTAATGTCTTGCCCTACGCTATAATTAAGTTGATAATTATATTGTGAATAATATTTGTTTTGGTATTCATTTTTGTTGTTCATATAACTTCATAGTCTTGGTATAAATGCACGCAGCTTCTTGCTTGATTGTTACAATGGAAATTAGGTTAGTTCTAATCAATTTTTTTTTTTTTGAGAAATGTTCTAAAGCATATAATAATATATTAAAAAACGGTGAGTTCCATAAAATATGAACATTCTGTCGTTTCTCGATTGTCCTTCAGCTTACATTGTTTGAAGATAGATGATATAACGTAACTGCTACGGGAACTTGACCATGATTAATTAGTTAATTATATTTTTTATGTTTACAAGAAAATTTAACAACACCAAAAATTGAACTATGTATCACATACTCACACACGTGTTCTTACCAGCTGTAATAATAGTCTTACATGACTAATTAGTTAATCATATCAATTACACTCATAATTTCTTATAAAAAAAATTACACTCATAATTAATAAAGGGGAAACCATGTAGATATATATAGTTCAGTTAAGCTTCTTCTTCTTTTTTTATTAGCAATCAAGAAATTTTATTAGTAAAGAGTACCATAGGTACTCAAAGAGAATAACATAGATAGAAGAAATATAATATTAATGTACGTATTAAAGGGAAAACCAATCTGGAAAAGTACGTAGCATTTGCATAATAATGTTAAGGTAAGATTATTTCACCTAAGTTCAGATCCAATTTCAAATAAATAAATAAATAAATCCAATTTTATAATGAGATTCATAATCTTAATCCCATCCCATTTATCAGTACCATGAAATACCACTCTTCATTTTCATCATGAGCCAGATAGATTGACCAGATCACACACACTTGATGCTTTAAGCTTCTTCTTCTTTTTTTTTTTTTTTGTAATGCTATTAATTTAAGTTTCTTGGATATAATAGTGACTATAGTACCATACTTTAACTTCATACATATAGGCATGAACTTAATTTTCTTTGTTAACGTGGTATTTTTTTTTTTGGGTAAATTGTTTACGTGGTATTGAAGCAATAAACAAAATGATTTATCTTAATTACCATATGGTGCATGCCTCGTATGGCTGTAGTGTAAATTTACAGCAAGAAGTGCGTGGTCTTTTTGTTTAATAGTGGATATTAATATATTAATTATGTATAGTCTACCAATCGAACCACCTTTATATACAATTTTGATTAATTTTTCTTTTCTTAAGCGATCATAACTTGTTATATATGTGTTAGGTTTAACTGTTAAAGGATTTGAAATTATACTATGCTTGTTGGAAAATACTTTCTTTGCTTTTAAAGTGCTCACCGGTTCCCACAAAATTTGATATACTATTACATATCTTTTTACATTATTTATTGGAAAAGAAACTTAAAACTTCATGTTTAGCTAACAAAAATCTTCATATTTAACTTTTGTAAAGCGAGTAAATATGCAAAGTAATAAAAATACATTTACTCTTGATTAATATGGATGGTTTTGTAATTCTGAATTAGGAGTTAACAGCAATTAATAAAAACTTTGTTTTGTTGTTAAAGAGTCCTTGTATGCACCTTTAATTTATTACTTTTAACAAAATAAAATTATATTTTGTGCCAAAAAGATTTAGAACTTTTATCCAAGTCTTTTAATTTTTATTTTCACTGCAACTATATATATTATTGTTTCAACTCAACTAAAAGTCTCATATCAAATAGCATACAACTGTGAGAACCACAACAATATAATAATATACACTTGGACCCTAGACCAAGGGTCCAAGCCACTCTAACACCTTAGTCATGATTAGGGGACTTCCCTTTCATCCTCACAAAAAGCATATAATCGTGTATAAACCATGTCTTTTTCCTTATGATATTATAACCATTTTTTGTGATCTTAAATTTTTTTTATTATATAGTATTGTCTTTTGCTGATATTAAAAAGAAATACTCATTTCCTATTATTAATAAATCAAACGAGAACTAACTAACTAGCACTACTAATTAAAAACAAACCAAAACTTTGCATAACATTTTCTCAAGCAAACATAATTAAGCAAACATAATTAAGCTCTCACTATAATAAGAAAAAGGCTACAGATTACACAATATAATTTTTTTTGGCACAATTGCATGTGTGATATGCTCGATCGATCGGGGTAAGCAAGCAGTTGTTACTTCTATAAAGTAATATATATGTTCATCTCTTTATATTATTGGGCAGCATTTGTTCCTATATTCCTTATCAGCTTAGTGTCCGTTTGATATCAATTGAAAATCTCCATTAGTACTTTTTCTAGTAATAATAATTTCAAATCCCATCGTTTTGAGAAAAACACTGCTGTATCTATTGGAGTATAGATGATGAGAGGAAGTATATAAGAGAAAGACATCACAATAATGCAACCTAAAAACCTTAAGGCATTAGATGCAAGGACACTTTTACTTATACTTAACTTTTAACCATCCAACATTAGATTTTATTTATCCACTTCACACTTAACTTTCAAAAGTATCTTCTCGTTTTGGTTTTACCACTTGTAAGAATGCGATTAGAAAGTCATTAGAATTGGTAATAAAGAAAGATTTATGGACAGGGATCTTAATTATAGGGGACGTTATGCAAACTTGATAGATGTATTATTAGATGGATGTATATGTATACAGCAGTTGTTACTTTGCTCCAAAAACCTATATATGTGTGGCATCCATGCACGAAAGACTTATATAACAGTGTATTACGCACAAAGTACCAAAAAAAAATACAAACTCTAATAATGACTATGCGTAATGTGCTCCTAACAATACTGTATGTATTTGTTCACATCAGTTCAGTTCAGTTCAAATACATGAATATCAGCATGTGATTACTCACCAGGCGATGTAGTATTTTTCAATATCAGTTCAGTTTAATTTGGTTTCTTTAACAAATTAAATCAATACCACATAGGGTCACAAGAATAATAGAAACTCCAGTTTTCCGTTTATAACCTTAAAATGATTTTTTTAAAAAAAAAAAAAAAGAAATGAGGGATTGGTCAAAGTCAGGTTGAATGTGAGGGAGTTGTCGTTTTTAATTGGGTCAAAGTCAGGAAGTTAGTCAAATTGGTCACACGTGTGCTAGTTCATATATATATATATATGCACTCCCAATCCTGATCCGATGTCATGAATTTGAACTATGGGAACACTATTCACATGACCAACACCATGAAACAATTCAGAATGGACTGCAAAAGATAGAGTTTCAAATCAAGCGATCATTCACTTGATAAAAAAAATAATTAACTGGTTCATATTTTTCAAACACCATTTACTTCTATCAATAGTATTCAAAACTTCAAATCGCATACGATCTTCCCAATTATTATTTTTTTATTTTTTTGGGGTCTTCTTATGTAGTCCCAAATTGACATGTTTAATTGGGCATTTGGGCTTTCTGCTGACAGAACTGCATATTATAGGAATTTATCCCACTCCCCTTGAGAATTGAGAATTGATAATTGAGAATGGAATTAGCACCATTTCTATTGGGATTGGCACCATTTTTTTTATATGTAAGAATCATAAATTTATATACTAAAAAGGATGGTGTCACTCCCAATAGAAATGGTGCTAATCCCTTGAGAATGACTTTAAAAACACAATTTTAAATGCTACTATTCGAAAATAAATGATGTATTTCTAGTGTTGTATGAATCCTTGTCCCTCAAATTATAGAGAAGCAATAAGATTAAAAAAAAAATAAACAAAAGGCAATAAGAGTGACTGATAGTGCGCGCACCACCCCCTGTTTGTAGTGCCACTATTCTTTTATTTTTAATCATTCTAAGTTAACCAAAAAATAACATTCTTAAACCCTTTCCAGAATTACATTTATTCTAGAGCTAACTGATTCGAGTACAGAAGTTTATCTGGATTTTTCCAGAAGAAATTCATCCGAAAGATTAAACTTAGGAGTGGTCTTTTATAGGTACTTTAATCAATTTAATCAATTTGCTTAAAAAAAACACAAGAGATGGTACTACTCTCTGCATGTTTAATAAATTGTTGCGTTAAAAAGGAGAATTAATTTTGAAAAGTTAAAATCAATTTTTGTTAACAAGCCACACTACCAAAGTTTTGTATCAAAAATCAATTATTTCTAAATTACCAAACATGATTCTTTTTTTTTTTTTTTTTGTCAAAATCAAGTTTGACCAAAACCAAACCAAACATGCACTAACCCTATGGTTAAGGAGAAAAAATTAAAAAGAAAGAAAAATACAAATAACAATGTAACTTTTCTTATTTATTTGAGAGAAATAAAAACAAATATGTTACAATTTCCTCCTATCCTATTTCTTTTCACTAACCAAACGGTGTTTGTTTGAAACCACTTCTTTAGAGGCCAAACCATGATTTGAGAAGAATGATAATTAATTTACAATGTTCGAGTGAATTTATTAAAATCAATTATTGTGTCAAAATCATGTTTTCAAGAGAAGTAACTTTCAATTGGTCCTACTTCTATTATAATTAATTATATATCATATAGTGTTCTATTTACACTATAAAAACAACTATGATAAAGAATACTAAATAACTTATCTCTTAAAATAACTTTTGATATTAGTTTTCCAAATTAAAATCACTTTAATTCATAATTAATTTTACTCATAATCAATTATACAAAGTCAATACTACCACTGCATAAACAAAAACATATAATAGCATGTTTAGATTGGCTTTTACCACCACCAAACCATAGTTTTCCTTGTGATATAATTAATTTTGAAAAAAAAATTGTTTGACAACCGTTGATTAAGATTAATTCTAAATACAAAACTTACGTTGTGTGAAAAATAACTTTTTGTTGAAAGTTGCTTATACTTCTTCATAATTAATTATGCATCATATTTACACCCTAACAATAATATCCAAACAACATTCTTTTTAAGAATCAATTTTTTAATCCTATTCCAAACCTAAATAAATTCTGCTCGAAGTCAATAAACAGAATCAATTCTACTCAAAATCAATTATACCACATCAAACATGTATTAAATGGGACGATGATGCGCATATGAAAGACCGGTAATAAGAGGCCTATGTAATAGTAGATGATAGGTCCAAAACTAAACCAGACAAAACTTTATAATTAAGCAAGGGTTAAATTTGAGTATGTTAAAAAAAATGAATTTAATCAATACTACTTCCTTCGCGCCTATTTAACTGTCTAAAGAGAAAAAATCACACATATTAAAGAGTATAATAATTGTTATGATTTTCCTCAAAATAAATTTTGAACTCTACATAATACTCTTTTATCTCACATTGTTTGATTGGTCAGATAGTAGAGTATTGATTAACATCTAATTAAACATAAGGTTAAAATTTATAAAAGTACAATTAATGTTATATTAAAAATATAAGTGGACTGATAAATATGAAAAAAAAAAAAAAAATCTATCTCTCAACGGATAAAAAAAGAATGGAGGGAGTAATAAGTTTATGATCAAAACTTTGTATTCATTCTCCATATGCTCAAACAGTCAAACAAGCGAAGAATCCTAAATCAAAAGGAGTGGGAAAATGTACCACAAATCGGATATGGACTTGAGTTCAATGCCTGTTTATCACGTCAAAACCTTTATACATAGCAGTATCTTACAGGTATTAGCATTAATTACAGAAAGAGAAAATAGCTTCCTCTCGTACTAACATGAAGCTGACAGTTGAATGAAAGATCCTTTACCTAGTTAGGTAGTATATTATAAGGAAAAGGACAACAAAGGATGCTACAAGCGTAAACATTCTCCGGTTGGATTTTGTCTCGAATACCTGAAAAATGAGGCAGAATCATTGAAACAGACTTGGAAAAGTAAATACCTGTGGGAAAACGCAACTCTACTCCACTGTACCCGCTTCTTTTGTCTTCCTCCCCAACAAAAATGAACACAAGCAGAAGGCAAGAAATGGAAAGTGAAAGGAGAAACTACAAAGAAACGAACTTTCAAAAGGCATTTAGGGTTACTAGCCTACATACCATTTTAAATTTGTCCATAGTGCCTGAGAGGACTCCTCTTGATCCATCCATATCATTCCCCTAAATTAACACCATATCACTGAAGCAGAAGAAAATAAAATAGCAAAAAAAATGCCAAATAATTTCTATAGTTTCAGTAAACACACCATGCGATCCAACATGCGGTTATGGCTATCCACCTCCTCGTGTATATCTCCTGATAACTGTTTACGGTTGAACACATTAGAAACAAAAATTACACAAGTTATATCAGACCATCATACAACAGCTATTTACACATGTATGAAATATTGAAATACGATTTAAAACACTTACGATCTATGAACACAACAATCTAGAAGGAGAAGAGTTCTAAAAATCAAATAAATCTTATAATACTTGACACAGTTCACAGCACCTGTAATATAACTAAAGAATGTGTTTTTGTGAAAGAAACAGAGAAAGAAAGTGGCAAAGAAGAAAGGGAAAGTGAAGAGAGAGGACGAAAGAGACGTGAGAGAAGAAAAGGGATTTTGTGAGAGAAGAAAAGGGATTTTGAGAGAGAGAGAATGAGATTTTCTCTCAGGTTAGGCAGCGGGAGAGAATCTCTCAAGAAGGGTGATATCTCTCTGATACCATTGCAGAGTTTATGATCTAAAGGTGAGAGAAACTCATTGAAGGGAAAAATGTAAAATGATACTATTGATGTAATGTAAAGTGATTACAAATGGAGCACAACAAGTGCTTATATACATGAAGGGAAGGGGTGAAATACGTAGAATTAGAAATTAAATACTCCTGTAGTCAACAGTGAAGATGGAGTTGAACTATAATTGAAAAAAAAAAAAAAGCAAAGGCAGGGAGGTAACGCATATGCAAAATTTCCAATTTCAAAGTCCAAAATGTTGCAATTGGTTGTAGTATAAATTAACAGATTAACTGATAAAATAACAAGACGTTTAACAGAAAACATACTGAAAATATTGAGACGGTTAACAGCAGCATTAACAAAAGGATAATGAACACAAGGCACATTGATCATTTATATAAACGAAGAACCAAATGGGCATATTGCTAACAATAGTAAACGTACTCTTTTCAGCAGATTGACTCTATCTTGCAATCCATCCATTGCTTGCTCATTATCATGTTCATCAATTTCATGGGAAGAAGAGTAAAGCGAAGATGCTCTAACGCCACCCTCCTCAATACCATCAAAAAGGGCAACTCTATTGCCACGGTTGTCCCTAAAACATAAAAAATGTAAAAGTCCACAAATGGTCACATAGCGAACACAAACGAGATAAAGTTCCTTTCCACAGATTTGAGCTGCTAAAAACTGAAGAGTCATAGACATGAGACGGCTTCATATGTTGTATAAAATATCAAGAATGATAAATGAAATAAAGAGAATAAGATCGTCTCAGCATTCCAAATATTTGAGAGTATAAATACAAAAACCTAGGTATTTTCCAAATAGAGTTTAGTTAGGTTTACTATTCCTTTAAACTATTTTACACTATCATCCAGTCATGTATGGTCACACACACACAACCTAAAGAGTTTGACTTTTAGTCTTTATCAACAGAGAGATAGCTCAAAATAAGCTTGAATAATTTAACATCCTCTTCTTCATATATTCTAACAACAAGGACTAAATTGAATAAAATTTTAGTAGGGACTAAACATTTTTTTTTTTAAAAAAAAAAAGAAGATAGATTTCAGGATTAAAAACATATTTGGTGGACCAAAATTAAACTCTTCCAAATATTAGTCTTAAATAACCATTGTAAACAAATCAACAGAATTATGCTGTATGCTCAGGAGATAAAACACAAAACGAGCAATCATTTTACTGCTAAAATTAGACTGCATCCTGTTTTAAAGAAGTTTATATAAACTATAAAGCAACATATGCTACCAGTTATCAAATGATTCAAAGGAAAAGGAAAACAAAAACAAAGGCAGAAATCTAAATGTAGGAAACAGTGAAGTTGCACCCACTATGAGTACAGAAGAGATTGGTGAGAGGGTAAGTTTAAGTTAAACAAAAAAAAAATATTAGGCAAATTTTCATTACATAATGCACATCAAGTTGTGTATATTAAGTTACTAACAATTAAGACCAGGGTAAATTGAAGAGAGACATGAGGCATAACTTCAAGTAGGAAAAGAGACCAAGGTAAACCATTGTAGTTCTATATAAGGAGCAAGAAAGCAGTACACTAAAATCATTCTTGGTTTTGGCCAAAAGATTAATGAGACCATAAATATATACAAATTTAAGCGTACTTGAATGGCATATAGGATGTTCAGTGAAATCACTAACAAAAAGCAGAAAAAAGAGTTTTAGCGAAATCTATGTTTGAGGAATCCAAACGCAGCTTGTCAGGTTCACACTCAGCCTAACTTTCAACTTAAGAGCTGAAACCAAATAAATATGAACAGTCTCTTTCAGACACTACTCCTCACATCTGTTACGGGGAAGATATCTACCTGCCACCGATAACTCAAGTCATCAGATCAAGTTTATTACAATTGGACGATGCATCATGCAAGGATCAATGAATTGTGAAACTGCAATTTGGGAAGAACATTCTATCTATACTTCCCAGTCCACCTACTTCTTTCCACACACTTCCGCTCCTATTGAGCAAATAGAACGTGTACACCAAAGTTGTACCAAAATCAAATAAAACACAGCTTCGAGAATGCAATTCACGAATCAATTACTCTAATTAAGCCATTATCAGATTGAAATCCACATGGTAGAACCACACCGTATTCATGGATCTAGATAAACGAAACAAATATTGCCTAGCCTAACACAAACGAATTGAATAAGAACCACTACGATCCACGGAAGCTTCAAGAGATAATGAATTCCAAACCAACGAATCGTACTAACCGTCTTGGATTCATAGCTCGCGAGATCGTCCAGTCTCTGTTCCAAGGAACAAAATTATCGCAATCAATTAAACGAAAATTCTAACAGAAGAGCGCAAAAACCTAAGAAGCAAAGAGAGTGCAGAAAACGAAAATCAGATCTGAAGAAATTGCAAAAAGTGGAAGGCGAACCTGTAAGAATGAAGCTGAAACTTTCGATCTTACTCTGCAAGAGAGCAGGGGGAAGAAGCCAATAAATTGACGGTGGGTTTATATAGGGCGCGGGCCTGCTTGACGAGTGTTAACAGAGACCGAGCCGGCCCGGCAGCTTGTTTAACACTTGGCAAATAAATGTTTTTTAAAAAAATATTTATTTTAAGAAAAAAAATTATTTATTAAATTGGGTCTTTAAAAAAAATTATCCGGTTAGATAATTTTACGGTTTATCCAACTTTTTTTTAAAAAAAAAATTGATTGGATGCCACGCGACAGCACCCTATTAAGTGATGCCTATTGGAAAACGTCAACCAATGAGGTAGTACCACGTGACGTCTTTGAATTTTTCAAAAAAAAAAAGAGGAGACTCCAGCGCCACGTGATAGACACTAGTTTGTTATGTATGTTAGTGGGCGCCATTTTTTAAAAAATATATCAGTGTATGGGTGCGACGTGGCAGGCACAAGTGTATTGCACCAACCAGTGAGCGCCATTTCAAGAAGAAAAAAAGAGAAAACTCAAGGGTCAATGGCATTGCGCCACACGACGGCCCCTAAATGTTGTCGGTATTGCACCTTATCCATAGTGCAAAGAATAAAAAAAAATAGAACAGTTCATAACAATAATATAATACTGCTGACAGTGAAAGAACGAGAATGAAAATAAAACAAAAATAATATGAAATGATAATAAAACGAATATAAAAAATTACTTTGGTTAAAATTATTGATAAAAAATTTTTAAGAAAAAAACTTATTTGTAAAAAAATAAGAGTGAAAATAAGATATACATAGATGAAGAATGAGACACAAAATTTCATCAAGACCCACTATCAGTTATTTTTTTTTATTGTTTGCACTAGGGATAAGATGCAATACCCATGTGGTTGCCACGTGGCACAACGCCATTGGCCTCTAGGTATTTCTTTTGTTAGATGGCACCCACTGGTAGGCGCAATACACCAGCGCCTGCCACGTGACGCCCATGCATTGGTCAATTTTTGTAATGGCATTCACCAGCAGACGCAACATACCAACGCCTGGCATGCTGCGCCTGAGTCTCCTTTTTTTATCAAAATCTAGAGATGTCGCATGGTGCTACCTCATTGGTTGGTATCTTCCGGTATGCGTCAACTAGTGGGGTGTTACCACGTGACACCTAGACTTTTTTTTTCTGAAAAAAAGTCTGGTTGATAAAAAATAAAAAGGGTATGATAGGTTATGGATGCCACTTACATCATTAATAATGCCTTAGTTTTAATGCAACACTTAAAGCATGCACTGTCATTCACATTCATTAAAATATTAGTAAAACTTTAACTTCATCTTAGTGTTTGTAAGCTTTAAATAACGCAAGCTCCAACCTCCACCCTCCGAGTTATGGAAAAGCACAAATGACGCGCATTTGTCAATCAAAACTAGCTATGACCTATGCCTAATTGGCTATGATGTGTTGATTGCTTGTTTGCAATTCCAAAAACATACAAGTTGGAGTCCAAAGTGAGGAAGTGACTTGATGATTGTCTATAAATTGATGACAAGGACGACATATACCAATTGAGTAGTAGATAGGTTGTTGTAGTTCCAAGAAGATATAGGTTGGAGTTAACTTGAGGAGGTGATTTGAAGCCCGAGGGGACTCTATCACCACTATGCTAGGGATAAGGCGCAACACCCAGGGGCCGCCACATGGTGCAACGCTATTGGCCTTGGGTTTTGCTTCTTCTTTTTTTAAAGTTAAAGCTCACTCGCAAGCACAATACAACCATGCTTGCTGCATGGCATCCATGCAATGGTCAATTTTTTTAATGGTGCCCATTGGCAAGCGCAACAAACTTGGGCCTACTCCATAGCGCTAGTGTCATTCTTCTTCTTCTTTTTTTTGCAAAATCTGGGGACGTCACGTGGCACTACTGCATTTGTTAGCGCCTTTCAGTAAACGTCACTCAATGAGGTGTTGTCATGTAACAACCAATCAATTATAATTTTTTTTAAAAGCTAGATAAACAATATATAAAAAGACTCAATTAAATAAATATTTCTTTGTGAGACTCAATTTAATAATTTTTTTAAATATTTATTTGGTAAATTTGTCCTTGTCTAACACTTGGCATCCATGCATATCCATATACCTATTCCAAAATAAGAATAATAATAATAAAATCTATATACTAATACTAGTTTGTTGTCCAAAAAAGTCATATACTATTTTTTTATAAAAAATATAAATAAATCATAAATAAAAATATTCTTTTAAAAGTTATAATTAATGAAAATACATTTATAATATTAAATATTACATTTTTTATGAAAAATTCTTATTTATAAATTATTTATTCATTAGTCTAAAGATAATAACTAATAAAACTCATCGTATATTAATAGTATACCTTTACAATAGACTAGTATATCATATATAGACAACTGAAAAAAAAAGAATTCATAGATCAAATTACGAATAAAAAAATTATAACATAATATTTAATTTAGCTTTTTGGATAGATTGTTATTTTATTTAGTTAATCCTAAACATTCTTTTATTGATTTGGGTGTGTAACAATATGTTGAGATTATTAAGGTGAGTTTTACTTTTCTTTTCTTTTTTTTTATAAAGTCTTTCTTATAAAAATAGCAAGTAATTAAATGTTAGTTAGTATATTTAAAAAGGACTAAATATCTCCTAATTATGTTCAAAGTTGTTGGTAAAACTTATTTTTATGCAAAATAAACAATTACATGTTGTGGACCTCTCTCGCGATGACATTAGAGAATAAGGTAGGTGATTCATCTCGTTGTCCCACCTTCATATCATAAATCTAGACAAGCTAATCTGTTGTATGAATGACGAATCCCTATATATCCTTGGACAAGAAAGATGAGCTCATGGTCAATTATTGGGCGGTTAGAGATCCGGAATTCACGCCAGATGATCATGAAGCTAATGTGGATTTGGCTGGCGTGGATATTGTTATTGGAGGCTATAAATACGCGAAGCATGTATAGGGATAAGATACGTTCTCATTTTATATACTCAACCTCGCTTCGAGAGAAACTAACTTAGCCATCAGAGTGTTTGCATGTGACACCACTTAGAGCTCAAGAGTCCACCATTCAGAGATAGAAGGTTATGATTCGATAGGCTGATCCCTAGTCTAACGCAACAGTAAGAAACTTTATATGAATTTTGTTATTAAGTCACTGTATTCTTAAAAATAATGGAAAATACCTTGCGTGTTCTATTTTAGTCAAGTGATCACCTGGTCCTTTAAAAAAAATGCCCCGTTTTCAAAAGGTAAATATTAACTCATTAAAAATTATACACAAGTTATTGTAGTAAAATGCGATTTTGCGGTAACATTTTTCGGTGGACGCATTTTGGTTTGTCTATAAAAGCGAGAGAACAGAAAGAACAGAATAAGGAGGTACAAGAAAAATAGCTTATGGGAGTGCCACTGAGTGAAAATAAAGTGTTGAGTAAATTTTAAGAGTGTGAAAAAAAATACACTATGTTGGGTATCATATTTATTACTTCTTGGTACTATTAAGTGTAGTATTTGAATACGAGTAAAATCTCACTTGGTATACTATATTTTACATATTTAGGTGTGAGAATGTGTAAAAAAGATATTATAATTATCTCGAAATATAGTGGAATATTTTTTGAGTTGGTCCTATAGTTTTTACCTCTAAATTGAAAGGTTTGTCATGTTAAATTCTATTGTTATAATTGTATTCTTACTTGATCTTATTTCTCTATTTAAATAATAGTTCTCAAGGAGATTAAATGAGAATTTTACCCAACATGCATGGTTAATTCACTTTTTCAACTCAACACGAAGTGGGCTAGCCCGGGTGAGGTAGCTTGACTCATTTTTAAAGCCCTAAAATAAAAAAGAAAATGTTAAACAATACTTTTAGAGAAATTTTTTAGAATATACAAGTATAAATTTTTGTTTGAGATTGAAAATATTTATGATTTTTCAGGTTAAAAAATTATTTAATACATACTTTTAAAAGAAATTTAAAATATTAAATATATTATATTTTACACACTTTAACAAGTGCCCCAAAATTATTATTTAACAAGACCATTAAAAAATCTAGAATTATCTCTATCTTTTCTAAGAAACAAATTTTGATTTTTATATGACAATTTTATAAATTTTGTACATAATTATTATTATTTTATTAAAATACTTTTATCTCTTAATTATCATTTTCAAAAATAATAAATAAGATAAACGATTTTTCTCTTTAAAGATAATTAGAGAATGTAAAAGAAAGATGAATTCTAAGGGCTTATTTAAAACAATTTTAGATTTTTAAAATTGTATTATAAAATAATTTTTAGAAACAGTTTTTAAAAAAATTAAAGGAGTTTTTAATACAAATTTATATGTAAATTCAGAAAATTAAAAATTGAAAAAAAAAATTCAAATGTTTCTCAATTTTAGTTTTTAAATACTGAAAAATAAAATCTATTATAAAAATTTATTTTTGAAAATAAGCCCTAATATACTCCCATAGCAAGTTACAAGATACTTTTAAAAATAAATACAAATTATTAGACAAGCATATCGGGAAAAATTTATAAATTATTAAACAAATTAAACAAATTTAAGTAAATTAACTAATAGTCTCTTCATTTCAAAATAATAATCATTAAAAAAAAATTATTTATAACTTTATAATATTATATGAGTGTATCTATTATATTTTTGGTTAAAATACAATTTTGGTCTCTTACGTTATTAAAAAGTCTGATTTTTTATGTTTTAAAAGTCTCAATTTGATCTCTTATGTTTAAAAAGTTTCACTTTGATCCCTTATGTTGTACAATATTTTTCAAATTACTTTGGTCCCTCATGTTGTATTTTTAAATCATTTTGGTCTCTTATTTTAGGCCCTTACTTGGAAAAAAATATAACATAAGAGACGAAAGAGATTCATAAATGCAATGTAAGGGATCAAACTGAAACTTTAAAAACATAAGAGACCAAATTGAATATTTTAAAATATAAGAGACCAAATTAAAACTTTTCGATAACGTAAAGAACCAAAACTGTATTTTAACCTATATTTTTTTATTTTTATTATTCTTTTTCTATTAAATAAGCATTCATTAGTTTTTTAAGTTAAAAGTTAATTTAATTCATTTATTATTTATTTTCTAGCTTCTAACTAAATTAATTATTTTAAATTTTTATTTTTTAAAGTGACAATTATTTTAGAATAGGAGTATTTTTAAAATTTTTATTATATTTGTTTTTTAAATTTTTTTAATCTGTATAATATTACACATGTTAAAAAATTAAAAAAAATCTTTTATTAAAAAAAACAAAATTTTAATAAAATAATATATAACATATAATAAATATTGTGTTTTCTTTTCATCTTTAATTCTTTATGCAATGTTAAAAAAATCTTTGTTTTTTTAAGTGTCTTATCTTATATATATAAAGCAACGGGACAGAGACACACCAGGAATCCAGAAGAAAAGCGAAAACTAGGAGCGCGTAAGTGGTAAGTATACGCCGTATCGGATTCTCTGTTGCGCTGTGGAAGGTTGAGAAACTCGCGAGGCGAGGGCTCATCAAAGCAACACAACACTAAGCTTCCTCTACGATACGACCTTTGATATGGTCATGGGTTCGTCGAACGGCGTCGCTTTGGGTTCCACGGAGATGGAGAAGTTCCTGTGTGACTTGTTGCTCGATTCCACGCAGCCTATTTCTGAACGCTTCAGAGCACTCTTCTCTCTCCGAAACCTCAAAGGTCCCGCCCCTCGCACCGCTCTTATTCACGGTTAGTTGCTCCCCTTTCCTTTACCTTTCACAACCCTAATTGGGTTCTTCTTCTTTCTCGTTTTGCTCAATACACGCTAGGTTTGGTGAATTTTGATGCTTAATTAATTCGTGCGTTTGTTCTAATCCAGCAGCTCAAGGATGTCTTGTTGTTTTGCTACTATGTTATTGCTATAGTAGAAGAAATTGTATGATTATCGTTATTTTCTGTGGCAGCCACAAGGGATTCATCGAATTTGTTGGCACACGAAGCTGCATTTGCGTTGGGTCAAATGCAGGAATTGGAAGCAGTCCCTGCTTTGGTCTCAGTTCTGAATGACCTCTCTTTGCATCCCATTGTTCGCCATGAGGTAGCCTTCAATTTTAATTATTGGTTAAATTAATCATTTAGTCCCTATATATGTCCCTCATTTTCGTTTTAGTCGCTATAGTCGCTATACGTAAAAAAAAAGTTCCTTTTGGTCCCTATACATGTTCGTCATTTTCGGATTGCTCTCTATAGTCGATTTCAATACTAACGGTGTTAACTTTGTCATAGGTAGCTAACAGAACCTTTGTGAGCCCATCAATGACGGGCACATAGACCGTTGATATGGAAATTAATTAATCCCTACACATGTACTTATTTTTTTGTTTTAGTCCCCATACATGTACTAGTTTTGGTCCCTATACATGTATTAGTTTTTCGTTTTAGTCCTTATACATGTACTTATTTTTCGTTTTAGTCCTTATACATGAACTTATTTTTTGTTTTAGTCCTTATACATGAACTTATTTTTCGTTTTAGTCCTTGTAGTTGTTTCTTCCTTTTAATTAGGAGTAACGGTAAGATAATGGAAGGACTAAAAGCATTAACAGAGACAAGTACAGGGATTAAAAGGAACGTTTTTTTTATGTATAGAGACTAAAACGAAAATGAAGGACACGTATAGGGACTAAATGATCAATTTAACCTTAATTATTTTTTTATGAATTGATGTAATATATCATTTTGCTGCTATGCTATTCTTGTTGTTATCATTTTTCCAGTTTTAGATGATTGAGTTTGTTACAATTGCATAGGCAGCAGAAGCACTTGGCGCTATTGGTTCAGATGCCAATATTCCTTTGTTGAAGAATAGTCTGGATTTAGATCCGGCCGAGGAGGTTCGAGAAACGTGTGAATTGGCTCTTCAACGGATTCAGCATTTAAAAGATGCTGGTAATGCTGATGAATTGTCTGCAACTGATCTTTCTCCTTTTAAGTCTGTTGATCCAGCAGCGCCCGCAACCTCTTGTTCTTCTGTTGATCAACTGAGGTTTGTCTGGTTCATACTGTTACAAAACGATCCCATTTTAACTAAAGAGTATGTAGCAGGTTGCTAACTTGTATTCATAAATATTAGGAAAGTACTTCTTGATGAAGAAAAAGGGATGTATGAGCGGTATGCAGCTCTTTTTGCACTTCGAAATGATGGTGGCAATGAAGCTGTTGCTGCCATTATTGATTCATTGGGTTCGAAAAGCGCTCTACTGCGCCACGAGGTTTGATGAGTTACTTTTATTTTTGCAAGTCTTATCTGCATTGTGGTTTGTATGAATAGTTGCTAAGTTATGAAGTATACATGGAGAGATGTCAGGTGTGATCTAGAGGGTTACACTCCATATGCTATCTTTTTTTTGTTGTTGTTAGTATTAATTAAGTATTAGATTTTAACTATAGAACTATCGTTTGCATTATTTGGAACAGATTAAACATGAAATTGTAATGTAAAAGTAGCCGGTTGTTCTTAAGTATAATAACACAGTTTTTTCAAATGAGTGATAAACTGATAATGATAGATGAATCATGAATGTATTAAAGATGTGACTTGGATTTGCCTACAGCTGTTTGAATCAGTTAATTTTGTAATTCTAAATTTTTTAGGTTGCATATGTTTTGGGCCAATTGCAAGACAAAGCTGCTTCAGCTGCTCTATCCAATATACTCAAAGATGTGAATGAGCACCCAATGGTTAGACACGAGGCTGCTGAAGCTCTTGGTTCAATTGCAGGTAAAGACAACCAAATCTAGAATGGCATAATCCCTTTACTCAAAGTAATATAATGTATCAAAGGATTGCTGTGCTATCTGGTTCCATCTTCCTTTAAAAGGAGAAATGCTATAACATCATGTGATGTATGAAATTCCGAAGTTAATATAGATTATAGAACTAAGGAGTATATAGAGCAGTCCTAGCTGTTTTTTCCTTTTTGTTAATGAGCAGTCTAAGTAAACTTGGGTTGCTGTCTTTCGGGTGATGCTTTGTTCACATGTGTTTGGTTGTGAAAAGTAAGCTCATTCTCACCCAGTTTACAAAATTAAGCCAGAAAGAATGTAAAATATGTTGGCATTTGGAAAAAGGCACTTCTTACTTTGTTGTATCCTTCAGTTTGAGACGTACAATTTTTTTTTTCTCACCAGATCCTTTATATTCTTCTTTGAATATTAATGGGTTATTTTCCTTTTGTAAGTTGTGATATTAATTTTGAGTTTGAAATGGCAAGCTGCTGAAATTACTGCATGTGGCTATGCACTTTTGTCCGTTTCATCTTTATAACATGAATAACATGTCTTCTCTCTCACTCTCTTATAGATTTTCAGTCAAATTCAGGAAGTTCTTTTGAGAATCTACTCGATCTCTTTATCTTTAATAAAGATGGTTGTGTTCTGCCGAGCCACTTTACAGATAGCAGTTGACACTTGGCGGTGCATTTTTGGTTCAACTTCTTTTTTGGGAACAATGGCTAATTTTTGTAGTTTCCAGAGATTTTACTACGTGGTTATTTTTAAAAAAATCAGTTCTTAAAACCATTTGTTACATATTACTTGTAAAAATGATTCTATCTCTTTCGTTTTGGATTATTTACATAATTTTGTTGTATGCCCATAGATGACCAAAGTGTTGCCCTTCTTGAGGAGTTCACCGCGGATCCGGAGCCTCTTGTTTCACAAAGTTGTCAAGTTGCTCTGAGCATGCTGGAATATGAACGATCAGGGAAATCATTTGAGGTATTCATCGTAGTAGTTGCTTGAGATTCACATATTTTGCATCAATGTTTTTTTGGACAGAAATTCCTTTTTCTCTTGGTTGCAGTTCCTGTTCATGCGCACTCCAGTTGTACATTAAATATTTTTTGTGGTGACGCCTTCCAATAATGCCAGGACATGAAGAATGAGGGGATGGATGAGAATGAACACACACTCACACACAAAGCAACTGTTGGATATCTTAACTTACAGTTAGTAAAATTAGGAAACATTAGCCATATTTAAACATGAATTGAAATGTGGTTTTGTTAATTTAAGAAAATATACATTTTTGTGATGACCATGAAGCTTATTATTGTTAACTTTATTTACTGTTTAAAGAATAGGAAAACTCTGGATGATTTCAAATGGTAATGGGTTCAAAGCAATTTGGTTTGCAAGAAAACATTTCCTTCTCTCGGGAGCATCATTTGAAACTCGTGTCGAGATTAGCAGATGATGTAAATTCTAGATAACATCCAGAATGGAAAACTCTAGCTGGGCTAAAGAGTTTATATCATCAGAAAATCATGTACATGGCCTGAAAACTTGTGCGAATGTTAACTGAGTTGTTGAAATGGAAAATTTATGCTTGAAGGTTTAATCTACATGTCAATAATAGAATTCGCAGGTGCATGCTTACATAATAGCACGTTGGTTGACTAAAAATGCCAAATGGTGAGACCAAAGAAAGATTGAAATAAGAGACTGAAGATATTGAATTTTGATCTTCAATACCAAATATTGTCACTGTCAGAAGCACAACTAATATTGGTAGTGTTAGACAAGAAAGCTCAAAGCCTCAAACCATAAAAAATAAATAAATAAAATAAAATGAAAGCCCTTAATACTGAGATACCAAGTCTGATCTTTATTAATTCAATTATTTAATTATTAAGATTAACATTATTTATATGTTAGCTCAAAGAGTAATTTTAATTTAAATTAATAAATTTTAATTTTCAATTTTTTTAGTGAGGAGTTAATGATTTGGTGTTTGGAGTTTAGAATTTATGTTTTAGGATTTAGGATTTATAGTCTATGGATTAGAGTTGAGGGTTTAGTAAGTCTTTTTCAATACTACATTTTAAAAATAATTTTGTATCCATTCAATTATTAGGATTAATATTATCTTTCTATTTGTTCATAGCCAAAAAGTAATTTTAATATTTGAATTTGGGTTTTATCTATTCAATGTGTTTTATTAATCAGTCAATTTTAATAACATATCTATCCACATTAAAATCTCAGAAAATTTTAATTAATTTTGTATCCATTTAATTATTTGGAATCAAAGTTTATTTAGTATTTAGTGTTTTGTTTAGATTTTAGGATTTAGGTTTGTAGCTTGTGTTTTGAGGTTCAAGATTCAATGTTTAGTATTTAATGTTTTTTTTCTGATAATTCATATTTAAATTTAAGTTTTATTTTAAAAAAAAAGGCTTGAACTCATATACGAGTCAAACATACTAATATATACAAGATCATATGACCTATAAATATAATTAATTTTTTGTTATTCTAATTCTCAATTTATATTTTATTTGAATTAATTTTGATTGGTTATTATTTTTCTACTTATATTTTGACATAATATTTATAACATTGTTGCTTCGTCTTTTCAACAAAAATGTTCACACCTAATATTTTTTTATATATGTTAATATGTTAATAACTCATAATAATCTGTTTAATTTATTTATTTATTCTCAATTTATAAATAATTATATAAAATAAAGATCGAGTGAATTTAAAAGATTAAAAAATTATATTCCCTTATAAATAATCTAAAGTCTTTATTTTGGTGTCAATTTCAAATTTTATAATGAAAAATATTTTTTCTGGTCTTATATATAAGTCATTTTTAATTAAATCATCGGAATTAAGACAATGTAATTAAGTCATTAAATTTGTCTAAAAGTACTAGTATAGTAACTTTTTTTCAACTATGCTCATAACCTAAATACTTTAATAAATGTTTAAAGCCAAATAATCAATTAACCATCACGTTTTCTTTTTTGTTTCAATATTTATTTTACTTCTCTATTAATTATTATATCATTTAAAATCGTACAGAAAATAAAAGTGAAAATTAATAATTAATATGTTAATTGGTGACTTATATATAAGACCAAAAATTTCTTCTTCACTAAAATATTAGATTGAGAAACTAAGAAAATAAAATATTATACAAATATAATTTTTACCGTATGTAAGTTATCTCTGTCTTATAGTTATACAAAAAGTAAAAAAATGGTTTACCTTGTAGCCATGTCACACGAGTATCTTAAATAAATTAAAATGAATAAGTTAATCAATTATGAAATATTGTCTAAATCAATTAAAATACATCTAAATAATTTGGTTTATTTATAGTTTTTTTATTTTAAAAAGTTTCTTAATAGGTTTATTAATTACTTTAAAAAATTCTTAATAATTTATAATTTATTTATTAGCTTATAACTTATATGTGTTTAGTGACTTATAACTTTAAGCTGTGTTTGAAAGAGCTTCGCAGCTTATGAAAATAGCTTATAGATCTTCAAAAGCTGTTGTCAACCTTTTTTCATAACAGCTTATCAAATAAGTTAAGCTGTTTTTAGCTTATTCAAACAAGTTCTATAATTTTATCTATAAGTAATCTCATTTTTAATTAGAGCTTATTGTATAAGTATTTAATTAAGTCGTGTTTCCAAACACACCTTTATAAATTAGTTCAGCTTATGAAATCTAACTTATAACAAACTATTTAAAATAGTTTATACCTCATAAAAAAATAATTTTTAATAATTATTTCTGATTTTGTCATTATAAACTATAAACTATTTAAATTAACTTATATCTCATAAAAATTTCTAATAACTATTTCTAATTTCTCCTTTTTTTTTGGACAAACATTTCTAATTTCTCCCTTGAGCCATTTAATACACTCATATATTATATGTTTTAGCAAATACTAGTATAAGCTACTGATAAGCTATTTTTTTTAAAGACCTCTATATAACCATAAGTCATAAATTATAGTGTGTTTGAATACAGTATGCAAGTGAAAGAAAGTAATCAAGAAAATTTCGAACAATTTCAAATTTAATCTAAATAGTACAAATTTTGAAATTCATTCTACCTATGAAAATCCCTTTGTCTTTGTTTTTTTCTATTCATTATTTTATTTATTCCAGAGCTACTGTCTGAAAACAGGTGTTATCATTTTTAAGTGGGGTAAATCGCTGCACCTTTCTACACCGGTGTAAATGAATTTTAAAATTATGGGTAGTGTAAAGGGAAAAAAGGAAGTGAAAAAAGTAATTCCCTTCCATTTGGGAAAAGTTGGGCTTGCTGAAATTATTTTTTGGTCTAGCAAAAGGTCCATATGAAACACCATGACCATTGTTTGACAAAAAAACAAACAAGAAAAAGACTGTCGCTTATAAGAAGTTTGTATAGCACGCCGTGCATTTCGGAGAAGGCCACGCCGTGAAGCGTCTGCGATCGCTGCGCGCGATTGCCGGTCTCCGCTGCACCTGAGAGGAGAACCGCTTGTGGCATCGGATCTGTTTCGGCGAAGACCATGGAGTATATGTGTCTTCTCGTTGCTTTCTCTGTGATTGCAGTCTTAGGATTTGCCTTTGTAATTTTCTTTGAAGCATATAGGAGAAGAAACAACCATGAGTATGTGCTCATCTAGTATATTCACAAATGTTTCATGTATAAGTAGGGTTGTTAGATTAATATTTTGATTTTGATTTTCAAAAGGCACGTGGAAGTTCCGGCTATTTTTGAGGACCCGAATTCATTGAAACAGGTAAATATTTCCTTTCGCACTTTATAGAGTTTCTGTAGCTATGGAAGATTTCGTAATCAACACTTAATTACTACTTTTATGCACCATTAGTTAAGAGATCTAATTTAGTGAGATAAATTGGACTCGTTGGCTTCAGGACTCTTCTTTTCAATCTGTCACCCCGTTTTCAACGCTGTCTCTATGTTGCTGCTATGGTTTTGGGAAATTTTTAATTGGTTGTGTGAAATTATTTACTGCTACGTTACAACTCCTGGCAATCGAAGATTGCAGGTCTACAGGAGGCATCGGTAACTTATGTTTCCTCTCACAAGAAATCCGTGGAATCAAGATAGATATCACAGAATGATTATAAAAATCATGAAATTAGAGAATTAGTGAAAATATTGAGTAGGATTACTTGTTAGTAGTTGTAGTTTGTACAGGTTCATAATGGAAGGGTTCAAAATCATAAAAAAACAAAGAAAAAAATTTCTAAATTTGTGGAAATGATTCATTTCTATGTATATATACTAATTAAACATCATTAGTGCCACAAAAGCTGATGTTGGATGTTGATGGATTTTGTATTAAGCCATAAATTAAAGATTGTTATGCTTTGTCTGTTTCAATTTGAAACTAGGCTTCACAATGTATCTAACCTTGGGAGCACAGATACTTCTAAGTAGGTGCCATGTCTACGTTGTACTTGTGACCATCCAACTCGGATATTTCAAAGTTACTTAGAGTACTCCTAGCTGCATATTTTAGTTTATTTAATTTTTTTTATTTAGTTTTATACTTCCATTTTCGAAACTTTTATAGTGATACAGATAGGATTATCGAAATAACTATATAAGTTTTATCATTTTAATCTGTCTACAATGATTCGTGCTCATTTTCAAAACATTGATTCTCTCTTGATTTGAGATTTGTGTCTCATGTAATTTTTTGTACAAATTTTATACATTTCCTTATAGTCATATTGTATGCTGTATTTGTAAATTTTGCTGTATGCCTGTATCTTCATGTTTGTGTCATATCATATCTGTTTCCCGTATTATATCCAGGCTTGCTTTCACAGTAGTCTTTCTTTAGTATTTGAGTTTTCTATTTATGTTGAACTGCTGTCATGCTCAACATCATAATTTGTAGCTCTGATTGCCTTTCCCTCAATCAGCTGTCTCTGCTCTCCAACAAGTGGTATATCCTTAATTTCTAGTTTTATAATTTGATAATGATGTCAATATCAAGAGGAAGAATTTTTCAACACAACTGCATTTGGCATATTTATCTTGAATTGAAGCCTTGCACCCAAAGATAAATCTCAAATTCCAGCATAGGGTACTCTAACATTATCTTGTCTGGCCTTCATTGTGTATATCAAGAAACTCTGCTAGGAACTGAATATAAGTGCAATTGCAGTTACATATAATATCTTGTACCTCCAAGTTTTTTATTTCTTTTTGGAGGTTATGTAATTAAATGCGTAGCTTTATAAAGATACCTTCCTGTTATGGATTGGTTTTGACTAATTTTTACTCTTGCTTATTTAGGTTCCTTGTCCACACATTGTTGATCCGGCCTCAAAGTATATCTCTTTGATAATTCCTGCATTCAATGAGGAGTATAGGCTTCCTGGAGCTCTTGATGAAACTATAAAGTATGTCCTAGAACATTGTTTTAACCAAGATTTATGTGTTTGACGTTTATTGGTTTGAACTAACATTATCTGTTTTCATTTCTCATTTTTCTTAATTAATTAATTACCAAAATAATGTCATCTTGTTTTCCATTGTTTTATGATTTCAAGGATTTACATGGGAAATTGATGAAAACAATAAAATGTTTTGATCATTTATTAAACTAATATATTTGAAAAGAAAACACTTTTTTTTTAAAAAAAAAAAATGGACATTTTTGTAGTTAATAGTCTGAAAATCAAACAGACTGATAGTTTTTATGAACTTTCTTGATGTTACCAGTTATTTGAATGAGTTAGAACTTCTTACATAGGAAAGTGGTGTCATTTTCATTTAACTACTGCACTTGTGAAGTAGATTAGCATTTTTTGTTTGAGGAATTAATTTTGTTACTAGGAGCATGAATATAATTTTGATACTTCCTTTTGTAGTTATCTTCAACAACGTGCTTTGAAGGCTCCTTCCTTTTCTTATGAGGTACTTCCAGTTCGTTTAATTCCATTCTCTTGGAATTTTGTTTTAGATTCTAACTCATTCTTTCGAGAATGTAGCTTTAGAGTTGAGAAGAAAATTCAACATTACACCTTGTGTAACACTGATGTAATAATAATGTCCCGAAGTTTCTGGTAGACAAATAAAAAAGGTTTTAGTACACTTGTGATTTGTGAACTTCAGTAATGTTTAGTGAAAGTATTTTCTATATCTGGAATCACATTGGTCTAATGATTTGAATCATTTTAGTGAAAGTATTTGAATGTTGCTTAACTTACTTTCTTTCTCCTCTGCTTGTTACATTCTGTGGGTATTATACATTCTCGAATCAATGGACATTTGAGCAGGTTATAATTATTGACGATGGCAGTGGTGATGAGACTAAAAGAGTAGCTTTTGAATATACAAGCATCTATGCTCGTATGATTAACTAAGGCTTTCTTCTTTCCTTGAAAGCATCTAATTACAGGGAATGTTGCACTCACGTGGTGAACTACTTTTGATGCTTGATGCTGATGGAGCTACTAAGGTCACTGACCTAGAAAAGCTTGAAAATCAGGTTAATGGAATGCTATGTTGTTTTCATAGATCTTATAATTAGACTTCAGTTTAAATTTTTGTCTTCAAATGTTGATATGTGTTTCTATTTCTGAGGTTAGATTTTAGCTGTTGCCAAGAAAGAATTTCACCATGAAGATTCAAGAGATAGTGATCCTAGCTTCAGAATATCTGATATCCCTGTTGCTGCATTTGGTTCACGAGCTCATCTGGAGGAGAAAGCTTTGGCTACAGTTGAGTGTGGTCTGCTTCATTTTTTGTTTATATGTTTAGATCATTGTTGTTGAATGACTTAGCTTACTGTCTACAGAGGAAGTGGTACCGCAACTTTTTGATGAAGGGGTTCCATCTTGTGGTTCTCTTGGCTGCTGGTCCTGGAATTCGTGATACACAGGTAGAAAAATTCATACTTCATTTATTTTTGGCGTTGCCCTTTAATTTGTTACTCTCATGACTGGCATTGGTGGTTCATGTATAATACATAGTGATCAAAATATTTGCCAGACGTGGTTATTGTGTCATGATTGCCTGTTGATAATAGTATAATTTTTCTTTTCAATCTGCTTCTCCTATGGTTTTGCTGAAGCATGTATATTTAATGCTGGTTTTTACTGTCTCTGATATTGACTTTGTACATCCAGTGTGGTTTCAAGATGTTTACAAGAGCTGCAGCCAGGAAGCTTTTTTCAAATGTCCGCTTGAAAAGGTAATTATTGCTCTTAGAGCTCTATAGAATGCAATATTTTTTTATTATTCAGAAATAATAGAAAACTGATTGTTCTTACTCTTATGTTATCAGTAAATTGTTTGTAAATCCTTTTTGGTAAACTTTAGAATCTTAATCTTGTGTTATTAACAAGAGTGAAAATCAAACATTTTCTAAAAGATAATAGGTTTTCAGTTCATGTTGGGCATATTTAATAACATGTAGCATATTATAGGTTTTCAGTTCATGTTGGGCATATTTAATAACATGTAGCATATTTAAGTGGTCAGAAAATTAAATTTATTCGATTTTCAGGTTTGGATAGTTTTGTTCAATCAAGCATTTAGCATATTATACGTATTCTCGAATTAAAAATGTTTTCCATAATAGCCTTTATCATTCTGTGCAGATGGTGCTTTGATGTTGAATTAGTCTTTCTATGCAAATGGTTTGGGATCCCTATTTCTGAAATATCTGTGAAATGGTCTGAGATTCCGGGATCCAAGGTGAATCTTCTGAGTATACCTAACATGCTTTGGGAGCTTGTGCTGATGTCTGTGGGGTACAGGACTGGTATTTGGAGAATTTCCAATTCTACCTGAGCATCCATGATCAATTTCAACTGGGAAGGAAAGCTGCATTTTCCTAAGAATAGAAGAGTGACCTTGAGGAACAATAGTGCAATCTTTAGACTTTGTAGGACTAACCATAACCGTTCCCAGGTTAGGGTCTTAGAGGTTTTTTCTTTTCTTTCTTTTATTTTTTTACTATTGCTACTTTTACCAGGGATATACTGTATTCAGCTTAGCAATATATATCGTTACTGTTGATATAACAAGTTACTCGTATAATTATTATATGTAGTAATGATCATTTTATACCATTTAATTAGAATTAGTTAGAATTATGGCATACGGAGGAGAAAGTTAAATGTCATGACATGTAAACAACTTCCTCACTTATATTCTGTCAACTCATTATTTTGTTATATGTGTTAATTTCTTTTAGGCTTAATTGCACTTTTAGTCTTTCATGTTCTCAATTTTTGTGAATTTAGTCTTCAAGTTTCAATTTTGCGAATTGGATCTTAGTGTTATCAAAAGTTTCAAATGTTATCCTTCCATCTATCTCTGTTAATTATTTAACAGTCAAATTAGTTAACGCATTTAAAAAAATCATTTATATTAAATATATTATGAGTCGACAACTGAAGACTGATTACTTTGAGATAGAGAGGTCATCAAAGTAAAAATTTCATACACAGAACAATAATTCAATCTCTGATCAACATACTTTAAAAACTTAATTATCTATTAATTGTTTCCTATATTAATTATGTCAGCTATATCATATCTATTCTTTTGTTGTCCTGTAGCGATGTGTGTGTGGTATGAAGTTGATTTTAGGCTTGACCTTGTGTTGGTAATGCCTAATGAATCTTCTCTCCACTTTTTGGCTTGGAAAGGTCTGGGCTGTAATAAGCATGATCGTAGGTGTTTGCTGGTGGTTTGGGTGAGTATTATGTGGTCTATCTGACTCCTTAGGAATCCTTGGAAGTGGCTTTCTCTTTGGAGTGAGGGTGTTGCTTTTTCCCTGGTTGAGTGGGGTATGAAGTATGAACTCAAGGCTGTGGCAAGCGGCCGAACTAGCCCAATTTTTTTGGGGCTAAATATAAATAACTAAGGGTTTGTTTGAACAGTTATGATTTAGTTTTTAAAAATTGTATTATAAAACAGTTTTTAAAAAAAATGAAAGGAGTTTTCAATACATGTTTGTGTGTAAATTCAGAAAACTGAAAATTGAAAACCAAAACATGTTTGAGATGTTTTGATATTTTAGTTTTTAAATACTGAAAAATAAAAATTGTTCCCGAAAACTATTTTTGAAAACTCGACTGCCAAACGAGTTTTTTAGTTTTCTGTTTTTAAAAACAGAAAACTGTTTTCAAAAAGAGATATCAAACCAGCCCTAAATAGATCAAAATTTTGGGAGGACAATTAGTTAAAATGCTATTAATTTTTACTTATATTTTAAAAAATTATATATATACTTGTTAGAAATTTTTTCTCGTAACGAGGGACTGAGGCCTCCTCATTATATAAGCTCCTAGCTGTGTCTTCTGAGCTGTAGATTCTAACTAGTTTTTTGTTTGTCCATTTTGTTCTTTTTTATTCTTTTGTATATGGGTTTCCTGTACTTCTTATACTCTGTTTAATAAAATATATTTTATTTATAAAAAAAAATATATTTGAGATATATCCCGATCTATATACTATCATATATTATTAAACTATAAAAACGGTCATTTTATTAATAAAAAAGGCTTAATTACAATTTTGATTCTTATAGTCTCTAAAGTTTTGATCCCCAATATTACCAAAAGTTGTAAATGAGTTAGGGCTTGTTTGAAATAGTTTTGATTTTTAATTTTTAAAAATTATATTATAAAACAGTTTTCTAAGACACTTTTTAAAAAAAGTGAGAGGAGTTTTTAATACAAATTTGTGTATAAATGAAAACTGAAAACCAAAACATGTTTTAGATGTTTTCATATTTTGGTTTTTAAATACTGAAAAACTGTTTTTGAAAACTCGATTGCCAAAAGAGTTTTTTAGTTTTCGGTTTTTAAAAATAGAAAACTGTTTTCAAAAAGAGAAATCAAACAAGCCCTTATTTTTTCCTTTTTGATTTTTTTTTGTTTTTTTATCAAAAATAACTTAAATAATTTTTTAAAATTAGTTGTCTGTTTTGAAAATTAAATAATTAACAGAGATGGATAACTGGTTCATTGGAGATCAAATTTGCGAAAATTAAAAATATAGAAAGCAAAAAGGCAATTAAACCCAAAAAAAACGTTGTTTTACAATTTGATGACTGGTTCATCAGTTTTTAAACCTTCAATTACTAGCCAAATTAATTGTATATTAAAACATGCACGGGAAATCAAGAAGATTGAATTGAAGAAAAGGTCAACAAGTTGCAGTCCATTTGTATGCGAAGAAAAGAAAGTAAATGTCAAAACTCAAAAGTACATTAAAAAAAACACATGTTATGTGTATAGAAAATAAGTTAGATATGATAAGAAAAATTATCATATCATGTTTTTATTTGGAGTTTGGTATGTCAGCAAAATAGGATAAAGAAATTTTTTTTTATATTTTTATCATATTTTATTTCCTAATTCAAATGTTATTATGAAAGAGAAGCAATGATAGGAGCGAATAAGATAGAATAAGTAATTCTTTTTTTTTTTTCACTCTCAATCGTGATATTTATTCTAACTTAACTTTTAAAATTTAAATAGATAAAAACTTTAATAGGGATAAATTTTAAAGTGTAAACTATTAATAAAAAATAAAATAAATTAAAGTATAAATTAAGAAAATCACAATTTTTTTTAAAAAAAAATTATAAAGAAAAAAATTTAGAGATAAATTATCACAAGAGATAAATTGAAAAAATAATATTTTACAAAAATAACTTTGAGAGACTTTAAAAGAAAATTTTATGACAAAAATAGAGAGCAAAATTCTAAAGAGAATTAAAATACGATTATGCACGACATAATATAATTTATAAGTCACTTTTGGCCTATTAAAAAAAATTATGAGTCACTTAATTTTAACAATTTTCTTATCTCTTCATTTGAAGTATTAGAATAAATATGGAGAGATTCAACTTTTTATTTATTTTTTCTTTTATTGTTGTAAATACCTCTAAAATACATATTGAAGAGGTATCAAAGCATATAGATATCAGATACTTATTCATATCCATATATTTTTAATCTACAATAATTAATGTTCCCTAAGTATTTTTATGTTTATGCTTTGTTTGGAAGAGTCGAAGAAGAATGAGAGGAAAAAAATGACCAAAAACAAAATAATTTCTTTTGAAGGGAAAATGAAATAAAAATAAAAGGAAAAATTGACTCATAGAAACAAAAAATTGCCTATTTATTTTGTATTTTTCATTTTTTCTTCATTTTTTATTTAATGAGTATTTATAATATAAAATTATATCAACTTGTTCTTAAATTAGAGTAATTGACTGATTTGGTCCCTTATAGCTATAGGTCGTTTTAGTCCTTAATTTTTTAAAATGTCTGAATTATTAAACTTCAAAGTCAGAGACTAATTTAGGTATTTTGGAATGTCAAGGATTAAAATGTCATTTGGCTACAAAGTGGGGGACTAAACCAATAAATAATTTGTTTATTTTTCCATTTTTGGAGTTTTATATAAGTGTGTTTGGTAACACTAGCTTATGGCTTATTTAGGAGCTTATAGCTTTTAGCTTATTGTAAGTGGGGGTGTCTGGTGACAACAAGCTTATAATTTTTATAAGCTAGCTTATGAAAAGCTATTTCAAGTAGTTTATAACTTATGAAAATTAGCTTTCAGTAATTATTTCCTATTTTTTCCTCTAGTCATTTATTACATGTTTAGTCTATTAAATAATTTATTACATATAATTATTACTTGACCTTTTAAGTCGTAAAACAAATATAAGGATAATTTTACCAAAACATCGGCTCAATTATAAATCACAAGTTATAAACTATAAGCTACAAGCTATAAGTCATACGCTATAAGTTAATTTTACCAAACATAGCTTATAGCAAATTTTGAAAATAACCAAAATAACTGTAATATATTTTCAAAGTTTTGTAAAATCTCTTGATGTTCTCTTGCAAACTAATCAGAAACACACTACTTTTCACATCATTTTCTTCCATTATTTGAACTAAACACACAGGGGACATTTGTTTCGAGGTAAGTAACATCATTCTCGAAACTGTGAACCAAAGAATGTGATGTTCTCATGTTTATTTCAAGTTTTAAAAAAATATAATTGGGTATCATTTATTTTCAGGAATGTTATTTTAATGTGTTTTTTATGATTTCTATTTCTATAGTAAAAGGTAAGTAAATTACTTTTTTATAAAAATATAGGTAATTATTTCATATTTTATATTATAACTTCTGATTAAGAATAATATTATCGAGTTACGAGTATAATATTTATAAAAATATAATTTCCAAAATTAATATTACTTACTTCGAAACAAACGCTTCCAATCATAAAATAAAAAATAAAAACACAAAAATACTTAATTGAAACCTAGTCTATATGTAGAAGTGTTTTTTTTTTTTGAACATAACAATTCTTTTTTATATGTTATGAGAGTTAGCATGTTTGTTTTAAAAAATGAATTTTAAAATTATAAATGCTTTAAAAATAAATAAATAATTTCAAAAACTTTGTCCCGTGCGTCGCACACACAGGTGCCAAACACTAATAATAATAATAAATGTTTTAAAAATAAATAATTAATTTCAAAAACTTTATCCCGTGCGTCGCACACACGGGTGCCAAACTCTAATAATAATAATAATAATAATAATAATAATATACTAATATAGTAGTACATGTATATATAAGCTGTGAGAGAGGAAAAGGAGGGAAGAGCAGGAGCAGGAGCAGGAGCGGAAGTGTGATTGAGCGAGTGAGAGAGAAAATGGCGAACCCTCAAAATCAGAAGCCATGGAAAGCGGAGTACGCGAAATCGGCACGATCGTCATGCAGGGCGTGCAAGTCTCCCATTGCCAGCGAGAAGCTCCGTCTCGGCAAAATGGTTCAATCTACCAAATTCGATGGCCTTATGCCCGTAATAACCTTTTCTTCTCTTTCTTCATCTTTTCTTTTTTTCCCCTTTTTCTTCTTCACCTTCCATCAATGTACCTTTTAGTTACGCTATGTTACTGCATTCACAAATCTCATCAATTTTATATATAAAAAATATAGATAAAGCTTCATTATAGGGTAATAGGGTTTGATTCTCTTACCTTTCTGTGTCTGGCTTAAGCTTCACTACGATCAGGTTTACACTTTACAGTACATTTGTCCTGATAGTTAAAGTTGTGTAGTTATTTCCATGCACCTTTAGGTTTTTTTTTTGGATAAAATTATACTGCTTGTCTGTAGTGTTTTAATCATTATTTTCTGTATCAGATGTGGAATCATGCTGAATGCATACTGAAGAAAGCCAACCAGATTAAATCGTACGGAAAGTTCCACTTGTTTCATTCAATATGCATTTCTTTTTTTTGGAAATTTTTGGCATTGACAAGGAATTACTGTCATGTGCTACTGTTCTTGAAGCGTTGATGATGTTGAAAACTTGGAGTTGCTTCGTTGGGAAGATCAGCAGAAGATTAGAAAGTACATAGACAGAGGTGCCCCATCAAAGTCTAATGTGAGCAAAGATACTGAATATGGTGGTATTGAAGCTTCACCATCGTCTCGTGCTTCTTGTAAGCATTGTGGTCAAAAAATAATCAAAGGAGAGGTTGGTTGTTGATGTTTATCTCTATGTCATATTCCAAAAGCTAACTTTGTAGAGTGTGTTAATTGACCTAGTGTTTTGTGATTTGAAAATGAGATGATGAGCTAAAACATGTAAATATTATCTAAGATAGAAAATTCACTGATTTTGGAACTTAATTTATCTTGTTTATAAATTAACTGATGGAAAATAACATATTTGGCATTTAGTAATGCCCCGCTGATGTCGCGTATTTAGGGTATGAAACTATTAGGATGTCTTTTTTTGTATTTTTACTACCAACTTCTAGCGTTCATGTTTGATATCCAAGGATATTCCTTTGGTAGTTAAAATATTTTCTTCCAATGTTTTTACCTGCGTGTTACTATTCTGTTGTGTTTTGAATTTTCGAACAAGCCCTAGTGCATGGTATCATTATTCTTTTGCTATGTCATTTCATTCTCACTCTTGAGATTCTTGTTGTTTGGCCAAATTCCTGCCAGCCTATCCCACCTTTCAAGTGAAAGAAAACTTGTGGAAGAACAACAGAGTTCATAAGTTTCTGGAAACTGTTTGTGTATGTAAACTTTGGTACCAATAGCAGAGAACATAAGGCTATCCACAAGCTGTGTTTTGTGGGAGGTATCGTGAGCACGGAGGGCTTATATTCTAATCCTCCTAAGTTCTACTTTCCGAAATTCAAATATGTTCCTTAGGTCTTTTGGGTTGATGATAGGGCTACATCAGTCTTGTAATTTCAACTTGGGATTGTATGGAAGCTGCAGAAATGATATTAGCAGCCATTTTTTCATGCTTACTAGGCTTCATGTTTGCATGGTTGAGATTCATAAAGTTGATTGCCATGCATTCAGAGACTGATTAGGGCTATTTGATTCAGATGCTTATATGAATTCATAATGTTTCCATCATTCATGATTGATCTTTGCACGTGCACACAATATTGGTATTTGATAACGTCTCCCTGTATACCTTCTTCTTGTGCATTTTAGGTTCGAATATCTACTAAGCCTGATGGTCAAGGTGCAAAAGGTTTGGCATGGAACCATGCGAAATGTCTCCTGGAATTATCACCTTCCATTCAAGTTGATAAGCTTTCTGGATGGAGTAATCTCTCATCTTCTGATCAATCAGCTGTCAATGAGTTGGCTAAGAATAAGGGAGGTACGTTGATTGATAGGTTGAAGGTTGTTTTTTAATGCCATAGTAATTGCAGCTCTTTTTGTTTTCTTAGCAGTTTCTTACTGTTTCCCTTTCAGCTGGTAGTGGTACAAACGTTGAGGCTGAAGAGTTTAAAGAATCCAAACAACCACCAACTTCCAAAGTTGGCACAAAACGAGGGAAGGGAGCCGATGATGAGCAGACATCAAAAGTTGCCAAGGCCAAGGGAGACGTGTCTGCAGGCAGGGCATCAGCGAAAAATGTCAATGACCTAGGGGAAGCATGTGATCTAGAGAGTAGACTGGAGGCTCAGAGCAAAGAACTCTGGGATCTGAAGGATGATCTCAAAAAGCACGTGTCAACAACAGAGTTGCGTGAAATGTTAGATATCAATGGTCAAGATTCATCGGGATCAGAACTTGATTTGCGTGATCGCTGGTAATTTAATCTGTCATGCACTTTCTGCACTGATTATTTTGAAGCGTTTGCCTCATCCTTGCCTGTGCTTTGTAAAGCTTAAAGTATTCCACTCAATATATTACTTTCCCTTAGTTGTATGTGATGAATTGCTAATAATTTTTAGTGACAATATATTGTTTGTTTTCTTGTGTCATATATGATGTATCATCACTTGTATTAAGCTCTATTATAATTTGTGATGGATAAATCATATATAAAAATTTATTCATTTGAAGGAAATCAAAAGCTAGTCTAGAACATATGTTAATGTCTGGAATCTGGATGGGAGAGTTTTTTCAGTTCTGTTGAGTTTGATGCTTTCTTTATGAAGTATTTTTAAAATATTATTCTGCAAAATATGATTTATTTCCTGAACAATGATAGTTATTAATGTGATTTTAGTGCTGATGGAATGATGTTTGGAGGACTTGCACATTGCCCAATATGTTCTGGTTTTCTGCGTTATTCTGGAGGAATGTACCGGTGCACTGGATACGTTTCTGAGTGGAGTAAATGTTCCTACTCTACTTGCGAACCAAAACGTATTGAAGGGAAGTGGAAAATCCCAGAGGAAACAAATAATCAGTACCTTAAAAAGGTGTGTCTGTGTGAGCGAAAGATTTTTCATAAAACGAAACGAACAAATTATGACTTAAATTTTTTGAATATCATTTGCAGTGGTTCAAATCTCAAAAAGGGAAGAAACCAGTTCGGATATTGCCTCTTCCATCATCAAGGAATTCCACTGAAAGTCAAATAACTGCTTGCCAGCATCAATCATCAAACAATGAAAGTTTGCGAGATTTGAAAGTTGCTATCTGTGGATTACCTAAAGACTCTATTGTATTACTTCATTCCATTTTTCCCTTAACATCTGTTTTCCGGCATCCATAATTGAATTTTCCCCTCCCCCAAAACCATTTTGAGAAGCAATCATATTTTAGTTTTCTAGTATTTAGCATTCATCTTCTTTGAGGTATTTTGCAGGAGGAATGGAAATGCAAAATTGAAGGCATAGGTGGAGTGTATCATACAAAAGTGAAGAAAGGTATCTGCAAAAAGAAAATGGATAAATATATGTTTGCCCCTTGAGTATAATTTTTCTAATATTTTATAAGACTTGTTTACTTACAGATACTAACTGCTTGGTGGTCAGTGGAGCACTCAATGATGAAGCTGAGATGCGGAAGGCAAGGTGTGGATGCATCTATTTTTCTCAAATATTTGTCATTCTCAAATATTTCTGTTTTCTTTGATTAATTCTAATACCACTGACTTGGACGTTTCATCTATAGGAGGATGAAGATACCAATAGTCAGAGAGGACTATTTGGTTGACTGTATGGAAAGAAAGAAGAAGCTTCCATTTGATATGTACAAAGTTGAAATGATTGGTCAGGCTTCAAGCGTGGTCACCATCAAAGTGAAGGGACAAAGTGCTGTTCATGAGGCCTCTGGCCTCCAGGATTCTGGCCACATACTTGAGGAAGGGAAAAGCATATATAATACAACTTTGAATATGTCTGATTTGTCTACTAGTATTAACAGGTGAGTTCATTGTTTTTTTGCTTTCTTGTTCAGCTTTCAGCATAAATTTGGTTAGTTGGCTAACCTTTAAATATCAGTTTGGTTTCTATATTATTGATGAACAGTAAAAAAAAATTGGTTAATGTTCCAGTGAGGAGTTATATAATCCACTTATAAATTGACTTTGTATGTAATGCTTTTTGTTAATGTTTTCTGCTAAATTATGTTTATAATGTGGGACACTGATTGGTTTATATAGGCTTAGTTTGGATGTGGCTTTTTATTCTGGTTCTTTTCGACAGAAAAAGTTGCAGATATGTGTTTGGTGAAGGTTTTGTGATTGTTTTTCCTCCAGTGATTTCAAAAAGTCTTCAGATCTTTTCAGAAGCACCCTAGTGGAAGCTTTTCAAAGTTGTGGCTGTAAAATTATGACATGCCTCAAAATATCTTAAACTCAATATTGTGTTTATCACTTCCAAATTTGAAACTCTATCTCTTAAATTCTTTAGTATCCTCTTTCGTAACATTGCATGCTTAATTTTTGCCACACTGTTTTTTACAAGTTCCCTTAGCAGCTTTTTACGGCTCCTTCATTGCAGTAGCTTCCAAGAAGGCCCTAAGTAGTTTAAAGGGTGCCTTCATTTGTCTCAAGTCTACTTTATGTAGCCTGTATGACGAAAAGATTCTTTTGCCTGATTGTTTTCCGTTGGCTGATAAATTTGAGCATTGCGCATTATTTAGGTTAGAAGTGCTATATCACTAATACTTCTATCCCGATTAAAAAACTGCTTAGTATATATGTTCAGAATTAACAATTAAGCTTTTTATTTTCTTTAGGATTATGAAAAATATGAATTATGGATTGAATACAAGGGAAGATCTCTTATATATACATATCAGATTAACCTAACTCCCATTGGTAGGTAACAGAACTGTTCTAACAACTAACAGAGCAGTAACTGTGACTAACTCAGTTAACTGAATTCTGTTCTAGCTGAACAGAAAGTGTGAGATGTGCACCTAGATGTGCATATTCCAACAATTAACCTGGAAATAAATTTCTTGTTTTATTTAGACTTTTTTTTTTTGGGTACATAGTTATACTCAGCCTTTTAATTTGATTGTGATTTGTGAATATTAAATGACCTGGCTGCCTTGGGGGATGCCCAAGGCTTATACAGGCTACCTTGGCTTTATCTCTTGTCAATGTGGGACTTTAACGGTGAAAAAACATAAAATTTGTCTTCCATCATTTCTGTTTTAAAGATTTTTGTTATGATGTTATTTCCTTTCCCACCCACTTCCACCCCCCTCCCCCCAAAAAAAAGAAATAAGCTAGGTTCATGTCTCATCATCATCTTCTAACTTTTGCTTCCTATGTAAAGCTACTACATTCTCCAAATAATCCAAGAAGATAAGGGTTCAGGTTGTTATGTGTTTCGTAAATGGGGTAGAGTGGGAAATGACAAGATTGGAGGAACCAAACTGGACGAAATGCCAAAATCAGATGCAATCTGTGAATTCAAACGATTATTCTTTGAGAAGACTGGAAACCCTTGGGAGGCTTGGGAACAGAAGACTATTCAGAAACAACCTGGAAGATTCTTCCCTTTGGAAATTGTAACTTTTTTAAATCTTATTTTAAAACAATTTGTTTGACATAAATCTTCTTCCATCAGGTGGATATTCAAGTCATGGTTATTTTAAAACTTTGTAGGATTATGGAGTTAACAAACAGATCTCAAGGAAAAATAAGAATACTGCAGACAGCAAATTACCCCCGCCATTGATAGAATTGATTAAGATGCTCTTCAATGTGGAAACATACAGGTTATAGACTTATTCTCAAACACATTTATTTTATTAGAATATGTATGATGTGTACTGATTCTTGAGTTTTGTAGAGCTGCTATGATGGAATTCGAGATTAATATGTCTGAAATGCCACTTGGAAAACTTAGCAAACGCAATATCCAAAAGGGTATGTTGACACTTGTTGTTTTAAAACTTATGAGCTGCGGTAGTTTCCTATTTTCTTTCATTTGCAGCACTGACATTTATATTGCGTGTAATATAGTAATAAATATTTGATTTTATGTTGGTCTGTTCCCTCTTCTCAGGGTTTGAAGCATTGACAGATATTCAGAATCTGTTAAAAACTAGTAATTCAGATCGATCAGTCAGGGAAAGCTTGCTTATTGATGCCAGCAATCGATTCTTCACTGTGATTCCTTCGATCCATCCACATATTATTAGGGATGAGGATGATTTTAAGTCAAAGGTGTGTATTACCATGTAATTCAGGTTGGAATTTGGTGACAACACATGAAATTAGATTGGGGCTTTTTTTGTGCTAGTTTTCTGCTTGCACACCATGACTTAAGAAAGTACATTACTCAATTATGAAATAATTTTATGTTTGAATATAGTAAGTAGTAAGTACCTTTTAGTATGTTCCTTGTTTCAATTTTCAACATTGTTCAAGGAAGGTCAAATATAAGGAAATTCATACAGATTATTGGATTCCTTCAGAACTGCACCAGAGTTCTGAGTGTTTGTAATTTGGAAGTTTTAAAAATAGTCTTGCTTTGTTGTAGGTGAAAATGTTAGAAGCCCTTCAAGACATTGAAATAGCCTCAAGATTAGTTGGGTTTGATGTCGACAGTGATGACTCCATTGATGATAAATATAACAAGCTCCACTGTGATATATCTCCACTTCCTCATGATAGTGAAGATTTTCATTTAATCGAGAAGTTTCTCCATACTACTCATGCCCCCACACATACGGTATGTTTACATTTGGTACAGAAGTGAGTGGGTGTTTGTTTATTTAGGTCCCTGGTGTGAGCTCTTCTATTTTGCACGAATTTTAATTTCCCATAAATCTTTGTAATCCTTCCACATAGGACTGGAGCCTTGAGCTTGAAGAAGTCTTTTCACTTGAAAGAGAAGGAGAAACTGATATGTTTGCTCCACACAGGGAGAAACTTGGTAACAGAATGCTCCTATGGCATGGTAGGTTGTGATGCTACCTGCTAGTTACTTCATTGTTTGCTGTTGTCAAATATCCTCCTATGTTGTAATGAAAGAGTAGGGAAATTGAAAGAAAGGAACATAAACTGATTACTTAAACAAGAATGAAGCTTTTAGGTTGAAAATTCCTTCATTTCTCTAACGAAAATTTCCAGTTTTGATGTTGAATTACAATCACATGGATGACTATTTTGTGGTAATCTGCATACTACAGCTATAAACGAAAAACATGTACAAATTTGAGATAGGCACATCACAAAATTCTTCTCTATTATAGGTTCTAGGTTGACAAATTTTGTGGGCATTCTCAGCCAAGGACTCAGAATTGCACCTCCTGAAGCCCCAGCAACTGGCTATATGGTTCTATCTATTACTTCCCTTTCATACCACTCTTTTTATGTTTATATTTTCATGCATGTCGTATCTAATTACCTTTTCACAGCAGTACTAAAATCTGAATATTTTGCGTTGCAGTTTGGCAAGGGGATTTACTTTGCTGACTTGGTCAGCAAGAGTGCTCAGTATTGCTTCACTGATAAGAAAAATCCTGTTGGTCTAATGCTTTTGAGTGAAGTTGCCCTTGGAAATGTCTATGAGCTCAAGAAAGCTAAGGTCAGTCTAATTTAATTCATGCTATGCACATTTTTGGCTCACCTTTTTTATGGGAGAAATAACCTTTTTTTAAAAAAGAAATCTCACTAGAAGCTGCAAAAAAATGATTATTATATCAAAATAAGCTAACCCAAACGTGTGCGTATCATTTAAAATGAGCAAGTAATGTTGCAATTAAAACCTATTTTCAGCCAAATGAATTTGCAACAATTTAATCTTATTGATTGTTTTGTCCTTTGCCATATAGTATATGGATAAACCTCCTGAAGGGAAGCACTCTACAAAAGGACTGGGCAAGAAAATGCCTCTTGAATCGGAATATGTTAAGTGGAAGGGTGATGTCACTGTTCCTTGTGGGAAACCAGTACCATCAAATGTCAAGGCTTCTGAGCTCATGTACAATGAGTATATTGTTTATAATACTGCTCAAGTAAGTTTTAAGCTTGGCTCTGTCGCATTTTTTATTTATCATGCTAATGAAGTATGCTTGGACCTGTAGTTTGATTTGTAATAAAATAAAATGAAGAGTGGGAAATTTCTAGTGCCATTGCCGTTATTGATTTGCAATTTGGTACATTTCAGAATAGATGCATGATATATGTTATTCCATTTTTTTCCCTATCATTTGGTAAATACATGCAAGCGACTGAATGTGAACTTCTTGTGCAGGTCAAGATGCAATTCTTGTTGAAAGTGAGGTTCCATCACAAGAGATGAGAATTGGAAATAAGTTTGTTGTTTTGGGGTGCCATCTGTAGTAAGCAGTTTTTTGACCAGGGCTTGTACATAGTTTATCTGGGATTCTCTAAAATTGTCTTGGTAAGGTCTCATTTTGTGTTGATGGGAGATCTTTCAACCGGTGTTTTTTTTTTTGGTATGTTTGTTTGTGCAGTGATCTAGTTGAAACAAGTCACTTATAACAGAAATTTCTAGCAATTTGTGATCAGGTGATGTGTATAGAACCACTAGTTTAATCTCAAACTTATTATCGAGCCCCTCCTGTTCAGTATGGTTGCATTATTGTAGGTGCGTTTATCTTATAAAAACACAAATCAGGTAACGTTACACAAAGGAATTTTCATTGATGGGATTTTCATCTAAGCTAAATATTGTGATCTTAATCTTTTTCCCTTTAACCTTATTCAGAAATAAGAACCCCGAGTGCAGAAAGTTTTAAGGCCAAGAAAGAAAAGATAAAACAAAGCTTCCCTGGTTATGGGGCTATGGTTGTTGTCAGGACTTCTCTTGTTGCACATGCACAATATATTACGATGTTTCATGTGGAAAGGTGATGCTGTTAATTAATCTACCGTAATATGTTGATTATGACATTATGTCATGGGTAGATATAAAAAAATTGTATGTTACTTCATGCCTATCTGCTCAACTTTTAGCTCTAAGGGGCGGCACTTAATAAGATCCATATGCCATTGGACTGTATTCTTCATACAAACAGCCATTTCTCATTGTCAAGTATGACGAACCACTTACATGATTCAGTTTTTATTTTTTAAATTTTTGTTATGATGTATGAGCTACTCTCTCTCTCTCTCTCACACACACACACACACACACTATATATATATATAGCGTTTTCTGATTAGTGGCTCATCTTGCATCATTGGTTACAGCTGGTCCTTAGTATGACATTTGTAAAAGATTAAATATTTTCCATTATTGTTTGTCTGATGGCTTTTCATCCGAATCTGATCGAAGTATTTTGACTCTGTAAATTCGTAGAGGCGGGTTTGAAAAATATGTATAATATAAAAGCCATTTGGAGTCTCTTAAGCGTGACTCAATCAAGAAAGTGGCGTAAGTGATGTACATGAGTTATTTTCGAATTGATTTACGAAGAATGAAGATTTGGTTTTGGATTCTGATAACGACCTTAAAGGTGTTATGTTAGATGAATCTTCAAATACATTCTCCTGCTCAAATAAACAAAATTAACTGCATGTGACTTCAATTTTATGATACATCCACCAATAAGGAGTTAAAAAAATTAGAGAGATGATAGCAACACATAAACACATGTACACATTTTGGAGAAGAGACTAGTATTATTTGGGCGTTCACATGAATTGAACCCAATAATATGTTAGCATCTTTCAACAATTTGATAAATTACGAGTGTAGTATTAAGAGTTTCTTTAGTTTGTTTTTTAATTTTTTTAAAATGATCTTTTATTTTTTATAATTAGTTAAAAATGTTATATTACTTTATTTTTTAATTAGCTGTGTTAAAACAGTAAAAGTAACATGTACAAAAAAACAGTAAAAGTAACATGTAAAAAAAAACAGTAAAAGTAACATGTAAAAAAAAAACAGTAAAAGTAACAGATATTATCATTTTTTCATTTTTTCTAAACCAATCTTTGAAAGTGACTTTGTAAATGTTTATAACTAATTAATTAAATAAAAAATGTTATTTTAAGTTTAACTTTATCAAGTGTAACAAGCAATTGTGATAATTCACCAAAACAAAAAAAACAAGTGATAGTGATATGATGATTAGTTTGTTTGCCTTTTGAAGTAGTGTCTCTTCTTTCCTTGTCCCGGTGATGAGGAGCGCACGAGAGTTGCAAGTTTTGTCAAAAACTGAACCCACTTTATTTAATCTTAAAGTTATTGAGACGATTAGGTATTTAATTTGTTTCACAAAATAATAGCTTCACTTCTGTTTCAGTCATGTAGCACAGTTGGTAAGCGTATAGGGATATGTGTACGTGGGTACAGAATTTGATTCCTAGTTGCATTACTTTCCTATGAAAAAAAAATTCACCTCTAAATCACAGATCTCCAATTTGAAATCAGGGAAGCATAAGTGAGGAATTCCTGTTATTTAGTTTATTGTCTTTTATTGTATAAAGTTTTTCTTAATAAAATTTTTACAAATTATTAGTTTTTTTTAGTATAATCACAGGTTTTTTTACCTTTAGGAGGAGACTAATCGAGTAATATTGTTCGCGCTGCGTGGCTGGTGCTCGTTTCCGAAAATTTGGCATAAGTGATATTCGAATTATTAGTTTGATAAGTACTGTTGTATAGAATATTTTAAAAAAATATTTAATTATTATTGACTAAACTAATAAAATATATACTAATGGTATCACTTAATAATTAATCTGATTTTTTAAAACATTGACAATACTTAACAACAAACCTGCTTCAAATGTCAAATGAAAGCTTCTCTGCAAAGAATTTAGCATAATGGTAAAAGCCATTTTCAATTGTTCTCTTCTATTGGCTGGGGAAAGAAATTACAGTTCTATTGCTTACTGACAGCCATAAACATAGAAATTTGAAGATCTTCCAACTTCCATGGCTCTCGGAGAAGCCATTATACAAGAAAAATGGACATGCATTATTCATGGAATGAAGTTATCGAAGTTGTTAAAATGTATACGATTTTTCTTCAAACCAAAGAAAAAGGAAAGGTAATTTCGATTAATTAACATGTCTTCGAAATATGTTATTTGTATTATTCTGTGTCTAAATATTTTTCTTATAGTGATAGTAGGTTTTTTTTCTTTTTTTTTATTACTAATAATTTTTTAAAACCTTATATATGAGTCATATGTATAATATAATAATTTTTTTCTTTTTTCTCACTGTTTTATTTACTCATTTAACAATTCATTTTTTTTTTTGAAGAAACATTTAACAACTCATCAAAACTATTAGTAGTACATGATTTAATAATCTACTCCTAACAATGTCCTACAATTATTAACATAATTAATAATTAATAAAAGACAAATAATATTTAGTGCTCTAATATATTAAAATATATAATTTTTTTGTCTTTTCGAGAAACGGAACAATATGCTCTTATAATTATTTTTCTATTTTTAATAATTTTAACTAGTAACCCTTAATAAAAACTTTGAATAATGAAAAGAGAAAGTTGTCGGTAGAGGTTACCTACAGGTGGCAGTTTACTAACTCAGAATTTGGAAGCGACAAACAGCAGCAGTTCCCAGGTGCGGCGTTCGGCGGAAAAATAAATAAACAACAAATAATTAATTAATCTATTAATAATTATAATTAATAAATTTAACTAAACCAAATGTTCCAAAACCTTACCAACCCCATAAGATTGTAGTCATTAGTCAAGGATGACTAAACAATGCAAACACGCTTAATTAGCCCCTAAATGAAACTCAATAAAATCAAACGACATACTTATATTAGTAACAAAACAATTGCTCATTAACTCAAATTTGGGGATTCAACCTTAGAAATTTCAATTAATGTGTGTGACTCATTGATAGATTTTCTGTAACTGCATTGCTGAAGTTATTTAAAGTGAAAGAAATATGAGACCCACCAAAAGTAACACTAAGCAACTAGATAGTGTTTTGCAATTGAAAATGCTCTCAAGTTACTAGATTAGACATGAAAAAGAGTTTAAGTTCTATCAACTCTATTTCTTTATTTGCAAACAATAATATTTTAAGTTTTATTTGTCAGGTTAGAGTATTAGATCCATAAATCAAGTGTGAGTTTGGTTTAAATTTTAATAGAATATAATAAAAAGTAAAAAAATACAGGAATTGAGATAAATGAAGATTTGATAAATAATTAAGATAAATTAATATACAAAAATTTAGGCTATTTAATGGAAGTAAGTATTTCTAACTTTAATCAAAAATAATTTTGATCAAAACAATGTTTTACTCCCTCCGGTTTTATATATAGGCAATTTTGCTTGGTCTTTAAATATAAAAGCAAAAACTAACTAACTTCTTATCATTAATGATAAAATTTTAATTTTTTAACAAATTTTCATAATTCCAATGTTGTGAGAGATTATTCTCTTTAAAATGATAAGGTAATTTAGAAAATAAATTTAATTTCATTTAGGGTATAAAAAAATATTAAATAAATTCAACTAATTTTTTTAATAGGCATGTTTATGTCTAATTTGCTTATATACGAAACCAAATGAAGTATACAAACTGGCCTTAAATCCTTGTATCTATCTCTTTCTTTCGTAATTAATCATCAAGTGACTTGAGAAAATTCGAACCTAATAAAAAAATGCATGAATTTAAATGCAGAAACTCAAACAATGATTCCAATCGCAATGAAGAAGTAGTCTAAAATACTAATAAATACATTAAGATGGTCTAACTTCATTAGAAAAACAAATGAATTAAGTCCCATTGTTGCATCAACCATGAAGAAATGTTCCCTTAAAACCCAACACAAGAGGCTTCCATGTCCCCCATTCACATTTCTTATAATAACACCCTTTATTCCTCCCAACCCCTTATTCCTCACTGTCCCACTTCCCCTAACCATCTCTCCCTCCCTCCCTCAAATTTCATTACTTTGCACCATTTCCTAGTGTGCTCGTGTGCCTCAAAATTTTATTCACTTCTTCTCTTCTCACACACATAAAATAAAACAACAAAAAAAAACACCCTTTAACTCTCTCTCTATCTATTTCTCTATACTATGGCTTCTTCAACCGGCTCTAGCTCTGGCTCTGGTTCTGGTTCTCCTTGCGGGGCGTGCAAGTTCCTAAGAAGAAAGTGTGCTTCGGATTGCATTTTCGCGCCATACTTTTGTTCGGAACAAGGGCCAAGTAGATTTGCAGCCATACATAAAGTGTTTGGTGCAAGCAATGTTTCAAAGTTGCTTTTGCATATTCCAGCTCATGATCGTTGTGAAGCAGTTTTCACTATTGCTTATGAAGCTCAAGCTCGTCTCCGTGACCCTGTTTATGGCTGTGTCTCTCACATTTTTGCCTTACAACAACAGGTAATAACATCAGTCTTAATGTCAAAACCATAATAGTATCACTCTTAATGTCAAAACCATAATTATGGTTTTAAATTGCAATTGGTTACCCGGAATTATCCGACTATTATTGCATTTCAAACTAACAAAGTCGGACACAATTAATAGAGATAGCGAGACTTTTTAGGGTTTGAATACTAGCCGTGTGTATAAAAATAGAATTTTGTTAGGATAGACAGCCTACTTCAATAATCTTTACATTTCTAAGCGGATTGTCTTTTAACTATCAAGTATACAAAAAAAAATATAAATAAATAAAGTAATCTTGAGATAGAGAGAAACTTAGCTAGACTGCAACTGCAAAGAAGTAATCTTGAGAACTTTGAATTTTTGTTATCCTCATCTTCTCCTAATAATTTTTTAATATACATTGGAAATTTGAAAATCAGCACCACTCCTGTCTTTTTCTCTTGATGTATGGCCTCTTACTTTTTAGCTTCTGTAATACTCAAAGGGTCAGTCAAAGATAAATATTTATTGCAATTAGCTATATTATAAATATGCACTAGTCAATTAATTTATTAACAAACAAATATCACAATCATCTTAATTACTTCATGTTCTTCTTCCTCTCTAACATTTTTGTTTGTTTGAATAATGTAGGTGGCATGCTTGCAGGCACAATTGATGCAAGTGAAGGCTCAGTTGGCACAGAACATGATGGAATCTAGAAACATAGAGAATCAATGGCCAGGGAATGTTTCAGGACAACAAATGAATAATCCATTTTGTCCCACTTACATGAATCCTATTTCTCCTCAAAGCTCTCTTGAATCAATTGATCATAGCAACTTCAATGATGGAACAAGCATGCAAGATATTCAAAGCAGAGAGGATTTCTCACTCCAAGCTTCTTCTAAGAAAAGATATTATAGCCATAATAATAATCATGATAATGATGACTTGGGTGAGCTTCAAGAATTGGCACTCAGGATGATGAGGAACTGAGTGCGTGTTTAGATGAGATAAATGTGTATGAATTTGTTTCAACACAACTGTTTGTTTGGTTTCACGTTAGGATAAGATAATCGTGAATCCATTTTAACGAAACTAATATTGAATTTCACGTTTTAGATTCACGTTTGACTTATTTCAACGTGAAATCAGATGCACCGGATGAATAACTTTCACGTGTTACTTGATTTAATTTGTTTCTCAATTGCACACTTATTAGGGTTAGCACTTAGTAGACAAGGTAGTAGCCTTTTGTTTTCTTGAAGGGGATTTGGTCTTTTTCCTAGTGATGTATATATAATGAGAGTGTCATCAAGAAATCTGCCATAAATGGTAAGCCTAAGCTAAACATTAGGCTTTTCTATTTGTGGATTATTTCCTAAAGAAATAATTTTTTTGCACACTAGCTAAGTATCTTTCCATCTCTTTGGGTTACTAATTTTACTCAAATTAATACTAGTGATTAATTTCCCAAATAGAAATTAATGTGGTTTTTATTTCTCATCTTAATTACAACAAAGCATGGGCACTCTTAAACAAAAATGGGAAAAAAGGGAAGGCTACAAAATAGGGGTTGTCATGAATTATTAAGCATTGTTTGCCTGTCAAACTTGAATAATTATGATGTGTACCTTTTGAAATATGAGTTGTCCTTGCTCAATAGTTTTTTTTTTCCTATCAAAACCACACGCTTAATTGAACTTTTTCTAGATGAAAATTCTTGACAAGTTCAACTTTTTTGTTTTATTTATGGTGGGAATCTCAATCTAGGTTTAATTTGGATTTGTTAATTAATTAAAAGACAATCACATACTGCTCTCGGCTGTCCTTATCCCACTTTAGTGAATAACCTCACTTACATTTGTGAGTTGTTTGGTGACAAAAATAATATCAAGAAATTCTTTATTAGGTACCAAACTTCAATTTATGAAAAATAAATAATTAAATTGTAAACAGTCTAGTTTAATTTTATGTTTTACTATATTTTATATATGAAAAAACATCAAAGGGACCAAAAAGAGCTCATGCACGAGCCTTAATCATATCATAGTAGCCCATAAGTCTTTGAGATATATTTTTCAAACTTTATTTAAATTGTGAGAACTAGAAACAAAGAACTCAAAAGTGAAAAGTGATAAACTTGATTAAGCGATAAACTGATAGTTAATTCAAGTGATACATATTTTATTCTTATTAAATAAAGTCTTGATTTTGAGTTAATATTATATATATAAATTTCTACTTTAAAAGATAAATCTACATTAATATAAATATTCGCAACACACCAGGATTATCTCCTATAAAATAAATTAAATTCTCCTTGACTAGGCAAATTAAAAAAGAAAAAGTGATAAAGATGCCCCCTTTTTCAACATGTTCAGATCCAAATGCAATGTTCTCTTGGGGGAATTGATGAGACATATTTCTAAAATTTTATTTTTTGCTAAGGACTTTGATGTTCTCATTATTGATAACGGCAAGCACATCCCTAGTGTGAGTATTTATTTATTTAATGGACCACACTTGACTAACAACTAGTTTTACCTATGTTAAGCTAATTGTGATAATATCAATACACAAATTATCCTTTTTTTTTAATTGAGATTCAGTCGATATCTCAAGACTAATCCTTCTCAAAATGAAGAAATTATTAAAGTGAATACAGTCTTGATCTTCTAACATAATATTTTTCATACACACGACTCAATTTTCGTTCAACATATTTAAGAAACTTAAGTATAATTTTTATTTTGTATAACTAACAAGAGTTGACCCAAATGACATGTACTTAATCCTTTAGTTATGAAGTCAGAGGTTCGAAATACCCACTTTACTGACGTTAGTAATTCTTCCTAACCTTGAGTTGAGTAGTTATAACAACTCTTAACCTAAATTTATTGTGTATTGACACAAGTAGACAAAATGTCTCCTAAATTGAATGCATAGGCTACATGGATCACTATTTAATTTAACCCACCTTTGTATAGTAAACATGAAATAAAGAGCCTAAATAATCTATTTAATTAAATCATAGCACAGTAGTTAACATACTAGGCATGCAATATTTTTGAAAGCATTGTTTTTAATTTGGTAGAACCATTAATTAATTAAGTACAATAATAATAAACAGAGAAACCGTACCATATTATATCGAATGGATTTGGTCTTGTAAAGTGCTATTCTTGTATGTGATCATAACTACTGTTGAGTTCCTATATGTATGTACTTTTAACTTGACTGATCACTGTTAATCGTGAAATTAATTATTTTATGATTAATTCCTTGCATGCCACACAAATATTATATATTATATTGGTGAATTTCCATACTAATTAGTAATTTGATTGATTAAACTAGCTAGCTAGGCATGCATTATTGTGCACCTTGCTTCTAATTAAATTATTTAAGTACTATAGGAAAAAAAATAATTTGGTCTCGGAATTCTGCATACACTATAATAAGTGGTACATTGATTTGGGAGACAAGAGAAGAAGATATCAATATGTCATGAGTCATGATAGCGATCGTGTTGGGTTTAGTCCTAACTTGAAGGAATTTTAGGTGTAATTCTTATAAATAGAGATCTGTTTGGACTATTATTGTGACTAATATAGAAGGTGTGTGATCATAACACAGAGAAAAGAACTTGATCGGAGTCAAATCTTCTAACGGTAAACATAACTCCAAATTGATGGATACTAGCACTCTCAGCCACAGCACAAGTAGGTTAACTGTCTATTTAGACTCACAAGCTAATGCTTATATATAGTGTTGTCAACATAGATCACGCCCGTTATAATCCTAATGGACAATGACGACTAATATGCCTATCATATCGAGTAGTCACGCCTCTTGAGCTTTGCGTTCACTAGATGACCCACTAATAAGCTTAATAATAAGGACCTTAGACCCATATGTAAACTCATCACTTCTTGGCTCTATACTTTATCTTGATATAGCAACAAATCACCTTTGCCAAACATATGTGCTAATTTTTTCTTCATGCACATGCCCAAAGACTTGCCTAGTAGATCATAATTCCAACATAACTCACTCCCAAAATATGTTAATACATCCCCTCACGCCTAGGAATAGACATTTGCAGGTGACCAACATCGAGACTGATATGACTCTGATACAATTTTATATTTTAAATTTAGGTCCAGCTCACTCCAAAAGTTATCTCATACAAGGATTTTTATCATTCTATAATCTATGACAACAATATTTCTAACCGATGTGACATTTTTTAACATCTTAAAAAAATAAAAAAGAGAAAATAGTAGTTGTGTGGTATATGAGAAAAAAAAGGAGAGAGGAGATATTAGAATTTAGTTTTGGGCCTAACTCATTCTCGAAAGTTAGGTCATGATTGTCACACCACTTATATACTCTATGGTGGTCCTCTTTCTAGTCGACATTGGACTTTATCCTAACACCCCCTCACGCCCAGGGCTGGACATCTGGTGCGTGAAGTTTATATCATGATTGTCACACCACTTATATACTCTATGGTAGCCATCTTTCTAGTCGACGTGGGACTTTATCCTAACACCCCCTCACGCCTAGGGCTGGACATCTGGTGCGTGAAGTTTATAGGACTAGACATATGCGGGTGGCCCACGACTAACCAGGTTCTGATACCATATTAGAATTTGGGTTTGACCCTAACTCACTCCCAAAACTAGCTCATTAAAAAAGGATTGTCACACCACTTATATACTCTATAGTGACTCTCTTTCTAATTGACGTGTGACTATTTTTTTTTATAAGCCAAACAATTTAAACTTTTCTCTGGCATGGCATGCTATTAGTGATAAGTCTAGTTAAGTCTTGTAATTATCCATATAAATGAAATTAGTTTTAGTGATAAGGATTAGTTAGCTGAGGCTTGTAACAGAAACTGGTTTATCAGCAATATTATAAAAACCTGATAAATCAGAATTGTAAATAATCAATTCATTAAATCAAAAGCATATTCAGATAACTTTCCCTTTCTCCCTCCTTTTGAGTCTGGTTCCATCATATGGTATTAGTCGCTCGGCGATCATGGCTTCCGCAACCAAGGGATTTGTTCTGCAGACTTTTCAAACACCGATCTCGTTTCGGCTCAGTGAAGACAATTTTCTGACCTGGAAGCAACAGGCAGAAGCCACCATTAAGGGGTATCGTCTCAGGAAGCATCTTCTTGGGATTCAGAGTCTTCCGGCGAAATATGAAACTGACGAAGATCGTAAAAATGATGTGGTTCGTCCAGAATTTGAAGACTATGAGCAACAGGATAACCTTCTCAAATCCTGGCTCCTAGAGTATATCGAACCACAGTTCAAAGTTAGAATGGTAGGGTGCGAATGGTCTTATCAAGTTTGGACCACGCTAGAAACCTATTTCGCCTCTCAAACCAAGGCTCGGGTTAAATAGCTAAAGATTCAGCTTAGAAGCACTAAGAAAACTACCGCAATTGATCAGTACCTCATGGAGATCAAGAAAATCGTTGACACTTTGGCGGCCATTGGATCTCCTCTTCAAGAAGATGAACATCTTGATGCCATCTTTGACGGATTACCGAAGGAGTATGATGGTTTCATTACCTCTGTTCTTTCAAGAACTGAACCCTACACTGTTCAACAAATTGAATCTCTTCTAATGGCGCAAGAAGAGCGTCTTGAAAGGCATAAGAGAGCTGACAATTCCTCCTTGCAGGCTAATTTTGTTCAAGCTTCTTCTCAATCTAGGAAATTCTATCCAAATTCTTCCCAAGGACGTGGTTTTCAAAACGCTACTGGGTGTGGTCAAAGCCGGGGTCGCGGTAGAGGCAGAAACAATGGCACTTCTGGTCGAGGTAACAAATTACAGTGTCAGGTTTGTGGCAAACTGGGTCATATTGCTTTTCATTGTTGGCACCGATTTGACCAACAGATGCAAGAACCCTCGTTTGGCTTGAATAATCAACAATCTGGTAATTCCTCCCAAAATCAACAAGGTATGCAGGCTCTAACTACATCTTCTCAGGCCCAAGTGTATGATGATACCTGGTTTCCGGACACAGGCGCCACGAATCATATTACACCTGATCTATCCAATCTTGTGTCTAAATCTGATTATACTGGGTCTGACAGAATTCATGTTGGTAATGGCAACTCTGTAGGTATATCTCATACTGGCTATGCTACTTTTAAGGTTCCTAATTCTAATCGCATTTTTAAACTCAAAAATCTGTTACATGTTCCCAATATAACTAAAAATCTGTTAAGTGTATCTTAGTTTTGTAGAGATAATAATGTGTATCTTGTGTTCAATGCTGAAATATGCCTTGTAAAATGTCAGGTATCCAAGAGAACTCTGCTACGAGGGAAGTTTGATAATGGGCTGTATGTGTTTAGGGGTTTTAAACTGCTACCAGATACAAACAACACATATGTTCATTCTGTAAACAGTTCTGTAATAGCAAATACAAACTATGATTTGTGGCACTCTAGACTTGCTCATGCTTCTAAGCCAGTTGTACATAAAGTCATGAAGACTTGTAATGTTCCTGTTCTTTCAAATAAAAGTGATAATACAAAGTGTAGTTCTTGTTGCATTGGCAAATCTCATGCTTTACTTTTCAATAATTCTGTTACTGAATATGTTGAACCATTGGAGCTTATATATAGTGATGTATGGGGTCCATCTGCATATGCTTCTAGGGATGATTATCGATATTATGTTCACTTTGTGGATGCCTATTCTAAATTTACATGGGTATATTTTATGCACAATAAATCAGAAGTCAAGACTCACTTCTTGCATTTTAAGTCTCTAGTTGAATTGCAGTTTAATAAGAAGATTAAGGCCATCCAAACAGATGGAGGCAAAGAATACACTGTTCTAACTGATTATCTAAGAACCAATGGCATAATTCACAGAATGAGTTGTCCTCATACACACCAACAACAAGGCAGTGCAGAACGCAAGCACAAACATGTTACAGAAGTTGGACTTACTCTGTTTGCTTCTTCTGGTCTACCTCATTCCTTCTGGGTTAATGCCTTTGCTGCTGGTATTTTTGTCATCAATAGGATACCATCTTCTGTATTGCATTATTTGTCTCCTTTTGAAAAATTGTTTAACAAATGTCCTGATTATTCTATCTTTAGACCCTTTGGCTGCTTATGTTACCCTCATTTGAGGCCCTTCAACAATCATAAAATGGACTTCAGATCAGCAAAATGCATTTTTATAGGGTATAGTACTGCTCATAAAGGTTATAAATGCATGAACTCAAAAGGAAAAATATACATAGCTAGGCATGTTGTTTTTGATGAACTAATCTTTCCTGCAAAGCAAGCACCTTTTCTTGATAAAACAGGTCCGATGGAAAGTCTCTCTGAATCTACATTTGCTCCTGCCATACAAGTTCTTTCGCAGTCAACAAGGACTTGGATCCGGTAATTGAGGGTGAAATGTCTTTAATTCAACAGCCTAACACTCGTATTCATGCAGGTTCAACATTTGAGTCACCAGCACCTGAGATTACTTCCCATGCACATGTACCAGCTGAAAGTGATCACTCCAATGCAGTAACTCAAACCAATTGTCATCCTATGCAAACAAGAGCCAAATCTGGAATCTTCAAACCAAAACTTTTCTTAGCTACCTCTGAACCTTCAACAGTAGCTGAAGCGTTGCAATCAAAGGAATGGAAATCAGCTATGGACAATGAGTTTGTTGCTCTCATCAAAAATCATACTTGGGACTTGGTGCCTCTACCAGCTCACAGGAAGGCTATCACTTGTAAATGGATCTATCGGCTGAAATACAATAACGATGGCAGCATCCATAGGCACAAAGCACGCCTTGTAGCAAGGGGATTCAATCAAGAAGAAGGATTGGATTACACAGAGACATTCAGTCCTGTGATTAAACCTATCAGCATCAGAATTATATTGGCAGTTGCTGCTTCAAGAGGATGGCCCATCCACCATATAGATGTGGATAATGCCTTCCTCAATGGGGATCTTCAAGAAGATATTTTCATGAGACAGCCACCTGGGTATCATCTGGGATCTAACAACATGGTTTGCAAGCTCAACAAAGCCATCTATGGCCTTAAACAAGCTCCCAGAGCTTGGTTCCAAACACTGCACTTGACCTTTTCTAAACTTGGTTTTCAGCAAACTAAGAATGATCACTCTCTATTCACTCTCTTTACTAAATCTTTTACCATCTTTGTCTTGGTATATGTTGATGACATTCTAATCACTAGCAACTCCTCTCTGGCCATAACAAACCTGATCCAAAAGCTGCACTCTATCTTTCCTCTTAAGGACCTTGGTGGCTTGCATCATTTTCTTGGTATAGAAGTTAAATCAGACTCTGAAGGGGGACTTCATCTAAATCAGCAGAAGTATGTTTCTGACCTTCTTATTAGACTTAACATGAGCAATGCTAATCCTATCAGAACTCCCATGGCACCTGGAACCAAACTTGTTCATAATGGCACTGCTGCAGCATCAGATCCTCAGTTGTACAGATCAGTGGTTGGAGCACTACAATATGCCACTCTTACTAGACCAAACATTACATTTACTGTGAACAAATTGTGTCAGTTTATGCACAATCCTTTGGATATACATTGGAAAGCTGTCAAACGTTTACTTCGGTATCTTAAAGGCACGATTGATCATGGCCTTCACTTCAAGAAGTCCTCAGATCTCAGCATTACAGCTTTCCGTGACTCAGATTGGGCGTGTGACATATCTGATATGCGATCCACATCAGGGTTCTGTGTTTTTCTTGGAGGTAACACCATATCATGGCTAGCAAAGAAGCAGAAATCTGTCTCACGTTCTAGTACTGAAGCAGAATTCAGGAGTCTAGCAAGTGTTGTGGCAGAGATTTTATACATCAGAAATTTGTTACTAGAGCTACGTATTCAACAACTTAAGCCACCATTAATATGGTGTGATAATCAGGGAGCCGTTTTATTATCTGCTCATCCAGTTCTTCACTCTAAATCAAAGCATTTTGAAGTTGACTTATGGTTTGTTCGTGAAAAACAAGCCCAAGGTCTGATTTGTGTCAAACACTGCCCAGCGCGCTTTCAAATTGCAGATATTCTAACCAAGGCGAGTTCCACAGCAATCTTCACAGATATGAAACCCAAACTCAATGTGTGTCCCAGACCCATCATGAGTTTGCAGAAGGGTATTAGTAATAAGTCTAGTTAAGTCTTGTAATTATCCATATAAATGAAATTAGTTTTAGTGATAAGGATTAGTTAGCTGAGGCTTGTAACAGAAACTGGTTTATCAGCAATATTATAAAAACCTGATAAATCAGAATTGTAAATAATTAATTCATTAAATCAAAAATATATTCAGATAATTTTCCCTTTCTCCCTCCTTTTGAGTCTGGTTCCATCATACATGCAGCAGAAAAGTTTATAAACAAATTAAAGCATAAGTTGATTATGTGATAGCTAGATCAACGAGATGCCCCCTCAGAATCTTCAAATCACTCGTTTCTTATGATGAGATTTATCAAATCTTAAATTTCCAACCATTGAAGTGCCTTTACAAATGATCAATTTTATATTGAAATCTTAATTTCAAAGTGGAGCCACTACTTGAATTTGCTTCCTTAATTAAAATAATTAAATGCTTATCAAGCATGTAGAAAGTTGTATATGATCCACACAGACAGAACAAGCATTAGCAGAAAGATCTCCTATGGTTATAGCCTCATAGGAAGATCTGAAAAATAATAAGTGTACGCCATCGAAGTCTCTGTTTTTTTATTTTTTTTTACGAATAATTACACCAACCTCCTCTGAGGTTTGCTGAAGTTACACATACTCCCTTCAGTTTTCAAAATTACATTTACCCCCTGAAATTTATACTTTTATTAGAAAAATGGTAAAATAAAAAAAAGTAATAAATAGTAAAATTAATTTTTCATAGAAAAATGAAAAATTTGCACAATAATACCATTAAAAAAAATTAACACTAGGGGAGTTTGTGTAATGAAAGTTGAAATTTCAGGGAGGTAAATGTAATTTTGAAAACTGGAGGGGGTAAGTGTAATATAGACAAACCTCAGAAGAGGTTGGTGTAATTATCCCTATTTTTTATTTTAACTATCAGTTAATTAATTAATTAAATAATATGTAATAGTAGTAATGAGTCCCCTTTGAAACCTCGGATGCTAAGAAAATTATATGGACAACAATAAATTAAGCAGCCCAAGTCATGCGACAAATTATTCAATGAAAAAAGTATATATATATTTATACCATTTAAATACATTTTTTTTCTCTGTACTTTACATTTCTTTAGGTTTTAACTGCTGTATTTTAAAAAATTTTGTTTGAGTGGTGGGTCTCTTGGACTCTTGCTTGTTAGGTTTGGGGTTTAACATTCCACTCCGTTATTCCTAATTGATAGACAAACTATAAACTTGACTGTAACTCGTTTATGAGAATTGTGATATGTGTGCCACGTAGACTCACCCCTTAATTAAACTTTTGTGTGCCAAAAAGAAAAATTGATTTAAGTTCTCATACTTTTATTCAGTATAGATTTTAGTCTATGTCATTAACACGGTTAAGATAAGCATATTTTAAATTAAAGTATAAGGACTAAAATTTACATAAATATAAAGTATAAAGACTAAGACACCGTTTGGTCCGACTTATTTTGAGGTTATCTTCTACTTATAAGTAAAAGCCGAGCCAAACAGAAATACTAATAAGCTCTTAAAATTTTAAGTGATATTTTATTTAATGAAGGAAAGAGAGAAAAAAAAAAGGTTTTAAAATAAGTCACACAAAGGAGTTTTTGCTTATTTTTCAACCTCTTATTTTCATTAAATATTCACCAACCACCATAACCAAAACCGGACCGCCACCCACCGCCCCTAAACCACCGCCGCCTGTCAACTTTTTTTTTTTATAAAAAAATGAAATTGTCAAACAGCTTATGACTTTTTTTTAAGTCTCTTATTTGTAACTTTAACTTAAAAGCGGCTTTTAAGAGAAAAATAAGCTGGGCTAAATGGTATCTAGGACTATGTTCGAGAACGGGGCTTTGGGTTTTTTTAGAGGATTTTGGCTTTCAAAAAGCTTGTGTCGTGGTTTGGTAATTACAAAAATAAGGCTTTTGGCTACGGAATTATGATTTTTGTAACTAACTTTTGCAAAGCTCTTTCAAGATGCTTTTAGCTTCCAAGGATGAGCTTTTAATATTTCACTTCCAAAATTGTCTTTATTTATTTTTAAAAGTCACAAAATATCAATCACTATTTGATATTAGTATTATATTAATATTATATTACATTAAATATTAATATAATATTATTTATCTTTTTTTGTTATTTAACATATTTTAGCTTATTACATAGCCTATTTTACCAAACAATTATGACCAATAAATCAATCTCACAGTCATAATCTCACTGACTTCAGTAAACTTTACAACCAAAAGCCTTGAGATTTCAACTCATTTCTATAACATACCCTAAAACTTAAATGATCGTAAAGTATAGAATCAATAACCAAAATTTTAAACCTAAAGGTTAGTTTCTATATTAATTTAAAATGATGGTTTTAGTCCTTATAATTTTATTTTGTTAAAGAATTAGTACCTACCATAACCAAAAAAATATGAAAATCAAAACCAAAATTTTCAAACTATAAAAACTAAAACCTATAAGAAAAAATATATATTTAAAACTATTAATTATCCTTCAAGATCATTATTCACATAATATATTTGTAAACACCAAATCTTGTCCAAGTAAGACTGAGTCATAAGTACGTGGTATTAGGTTTGATCCCGTAATTTATAATTTTATATATAGATCAAACAATATATATATAGTGTTAATTATTTAAGAGTTTTTCTGTTATGTACAATTTTATATATTAGTTTTACTATGATTTAATTTGTAAGTTAGTTTTAAGTACCCTTTGTACTACTTCATTGAATAAATCATATTTGCAAATAAAAAAAAAAGAGGTTTAGAATAGAAAATTTATCCGGAAAGACATAAAAAAAAAGAAATAAATATGTTTTGCGTTTATTATACTATAAAAGTTTTGGGTTTCAAGAATTTGTACAGAAATACTCAACAAACAACTAGTTCAAGTGATATATATTTAATTTTTATAAATATCTAAATTGAGTTTAGTGTATAAAAATAAGTCATCTCTCTGGTTTCCTCTTAAATAAAGAATACATTTATTTCCCAGTGAAATTTTATTCATTAATAATTAACATTGATCTTCATAAAAAAAAAACAAAATAACATTGATCATTATACCACCTGTAAAATTCTTTATTTTTTAAGACTATATAAAAAGTGTAACATTAATAACCAAGATCAAATGATTCAATTTTATAATATAATTTGATAAAAAAACAAGAAAGAAAGGAAAAAACTGTGTACTATAATTAATTGTGATTTTTATTATTGCAAAAATGAGTTAATATTGTAATTCATTTTATGACACTCAAGCGTAATTAATATTACGTTTTTGGCACTTAATTCTAATATGTGCGGGAGATAATGTGAGTCGAACCACTAGACACGTAATGGAAGGTGTCTAGGGTTTTATAAATAGCGTGGCTAGATCTCATTTGTTATTACAGATAAATACTCTTTAAGTTTATCCAATTGAAAAACCTAAATATTAAAAAAAGGATAATTAAATAAAGGAAGACTTCATTCTTCAACATCTTAATATTCTCATATTAATGTTCTAATTATGTGCATTTCAATTCAATTATTTCTTAGAAAACATGAACACCATTGAATGCTACATGTAATAGTTACTTTTTTATTCTTTAATCAAGTTTTTTTTTTAATTATCAAAAAAAACATTATGAACTTAAATAAATGATGTTTATACGTATTCTTCATCTGATTTTAGCAAATAAAGACAGTATAGTAATTACTATTATTCAATGAATAAATTAAAGCATCACAAAAAAATAAATTTATTCTTTATTTAAAAGGAATACTTAAGAAATGACTTGAAAAAATCTTTTACCCCTATGTGTATCCAGGGATTGTTTGGGTTTGAATAGAGTTGCCTCCAATTTAAAAAAGTACATTATCGATTCAACCCAGAAAAATTAAGGAGATGTTTAGTTTGTATTTTCATTTTTTGTTTTCATTTTGTTTCCTGTTTTCTGAAATTTTATAGAGGAAAACCTGAAAATGCTAAAAACAAAAAATTTCTGTTTTCAGCATTTTCAGTTTTTCTTTTTTGTAAAATTTCAGAAAACAGAAAATGAAAATAGAAAATGAAAATACAAACCAAACATCACCTAAATAATTATATTATTTAAGATTTAAGCCTCAGTGACATTATTTTAAGTGATAAGTCTCTTATTTGTCGCTGAAAAGATAATCTCAAAATTAAAAAAAAAAAAAAGAAATCAGACCAGTTAAGCAGCCAGTAATCCCATAATTTGTCTAAGCATTGATAAAAATAAAAATAAAATAAAATAAAATGGCAAAGCATGCAGACAAAAGAGAATTAAAAAGTAAAAGACTTTAGGCTCTGGACTGTATATAATAGGACTCCATTACCTGCACCTGGGAAAGTGATCAACACTATTAATTAATTAATTAATTAATTAGTTTAATTAATTAGAGATTAATGATGATGATTAGCTGAACATGAGAGCAAGTTGTCCCGAAAAAGTGGAATGGAATGGAACCTACGTTACAAAAACAAAAAGAAATTGTGTAAAAAAAATGAATTGCCTTTTCTTAATTTTTTTTAATATTAACTGGAAATTAAACTCGTATACTCACGTACGCATATTTTTATGTACTCACCAACTGAATTATAAGAATGAAACTGAATTTTCTTAACCTGATTAGTTGCAATAATATGATTATAAAATAAAAAATCAAGAGTAAAAAAAAAGGTGAGAACGAAGAATGGATCGGGTTAACACGAATGGGCCCACCATCTTAGTATCAACTTATAAAAAATGAGAAAAAAATGGAAATCAAATAGAGAAAATTAAAGGAAAAAAATTATTTTAATTAAAAGAATTCATACGCGACTTTGGTTGCATCAGACGATAGGAAAAAGTTTTGTATTCACCTATTATTCATTTATAATTTATTTATTTTCATGTTTAATTGTTTTTTAATATAAAAAAATTGAATAAAAAAATTAATTTAACTGATGTTAAGAAAATTATAAATAATTATATGTGCTGATAATTGTATATTAATTTGTCAGATGAAATATACTATATGAAACCGTCAAAGTTTAAGGAGAATTAAGGTTATGAAAACTTACTATAGTCAGCCTAGTAATAAGAAATTTTAGTAATTTACATGAGATTTTAAGTATAAATCTCATGTGTTTGCATAATTATCGTATACTATAAGAAAAAAAATCTTTTCTTGATTCACAAGCAATTTATTTTGTCAAGTGTCATGCTTACATTAATTTAGTTTTCCTCCAAAATTTCGCTTAATATTATTTTATTCTATTATCTCTTTATTTTTTGTATTTTGGATGTTAATCCAAGCTTAAAAGCTTTGACTTTTCATGCAGATTTTTTGTATTTTGAATTGCTTTGAGATTAGAAAAAATTAAAATTCAAAATTTAAAATTTCAATAATAAAATTAAATTTAATTATTAAACACTTTTTCTTTTACTTCTTTTTTTCCTCTTTCTTTCTCTTTCTTCTCTCTTCACTTCTCTCCATTTCAAGTTTATTTCACTATTTTTTTCTTTTATTTTTTTCTCTATTTTCCATTCTTTCCTTTCCATTTTTTTTACTTTGTTTTTTGTGATTTGTTAAAAAAAAAATTGGTATAACCATGGGTTTCTCTACCCTTAAGATGAAACTAATCCGAGTAATTAGTTTTTGAATGTTATTTGGTTAAAATATGATCAAACTCATTTATATGTTTTATTGTATATTCATTATAAAATATTGGCACAACCTTACAAACGCATAACGACGAAGACCCGTGCGTTCGCACGGGTCAAAAACTAGTACACCAATAAAAAAAGGGGGGAGAACACAATCGAAGTGATTATTATACCATGTATAAAACTGAGATTAAAAATAAAATTGATAATATTAAAATTCAGTAGAGGAAAGTTTAATTTTTTTTTATAGAAAAATATATCAACCAGAGATTGAATACCCATAAACGCATATTTCTGTGTATTCACTAACATGACTAGGACTAAAGTTTCATAATTTATAATGTTTACAATGATATCACATAATTTAATAATCAGTACAATATAATAAAACTCAATTATTATTATTATAAAGCATTAGGTATCACAAAATAATATTTATCATATAACTCCTGTAGTGCTCTTGTGATGAATGAATGCAGTTCTTTTTTGTTGGTGAAAAAACAATTATAAATTGAATATTTTTTATACTGATTTGATTAGTGAATCCACTATAATGTGTATCTATGTTTATATGTAATCCCCGGGATTAGTGAAGAGACTATTTCTATTAATTGAATTAATTAATCAATCTGTTGTGTTAAGATTTGAAAGTGGGGCACACGTGCAAGTTGAAATGTTTGATTGAAGTTGGATGTCACTTACGTGTATTACACAAAAGAATTTGTCTTCATAATTGCTTCTCTTTATTTCTCTTATTAGAAAATTGAAAAGTGAAACTTCTATTTGCAAAAATGTTATATGTGTAAAAGGAGCAGAAGTGTTTAAAACTAATTCAAATCGATCTAAATTGAAAATTAAATAAACTGAAAAACAAACTATTGTGTATTTGGATATCATGAACGACGGTTCGCCACGGACGATTGCAGGTCCTATATTGTTCTCTGGTAAGGGTGTGGATACCTGCAAGGACTCCGACGATTAAGTCAATAGATGCTAGGGTTTGTAGAGTAGTAATTAAAAGATACGTATCGTGGTTGGGTGTGATATCTAATACTTTATATTGTTCTATTAGGGTTGGATCCCTTCTAGTGAGCCTCCCGGGGAGCTGTCCTGTTCAGCCCATTATTTCATCCTAGTAATGCCTCGCCATAGATGGGCCTCGTTAATACCTAGATACTAGTCCACTATATGAACAAATCGAAAACCAAAAAAATTGAATTTTTTTATTGGTTTGAAATTCGGATCCTCTTAATCAAACCGAACCAAATCAAATCAAACTGAACTTTTTTTTGTTCATCAAAAAGAAAAGGCAAAGGCTAAGGCCTGAACACAGGCGTGCCTAAGGCATCGGCTCTAACAATATCCTGCAATAAAAGAGGACAATCATTCATAACATATGGAGGAATTTTCGCATGTGATCCTTCCTTTGCCAACCAATTAGCTGTTGGATTACCTTCCTAGAGAGTGTGCTGAATTTCAACAAACCAATCTCTGTGCAAAAGCCTTTGAACTTTATTGATTATTACTACATATTTATGGTATACATTAAGTTGGTGAAGCAACAAATTAACAGCAGCTTGAGAGTCACACTGACAAGAAATACGACGAAAACCCAAGTCCCAAGCAAATGACAACCTAAACTCAAGTGATCTTAACTCTACATAGAGGCTCAATGACATGTCAATGTACCCAGAGTAACCTTGCACCCACTAACCAACATGGTTCCTTACTAAACTGCCAATACCTCCCCTTCCTAGATTTCCCAAGCTACTACCGTCAACGTTAAGCATCATCGTATCCACTAGAGGAAGGGAGCCATTTCACCACCCTAGGAGTACGATGGAAACTAGGATCCCTTTCCAAATCGCGAATAATGCCCGAGCACAAGGACTAGGTGTGAGATATGATGTGATTCTCATCCCAGGACTCGCCTCCAAAGACCAGCGCACATATTGCCTTCCAAAAAGTCCAAATTGCAGCAAGAAATAAAACAACATGCTGGCTAGAACAATTCTCTCGATACCAAGACTTAAAATCAGTGTTTGAAAATCGTGTCGGGAAGTGAAAACCCAGAGATCCCCAAACATGGGTAATTTGCAAGCAATCACGGAGGCAATGGAGAGTAGTCTCATCAATAGTGTTTTCACGAGTTCACCTCACGGTGGTGGTAGTACCTGCAAGCACTCCAACGATCAAATCAATATCCTCTCAAAGTGTGTGAGTAATAAGGAGTGATAATGTACCGTGTTCTCCATTAGGATCGCATATGTATAGCACTTCACATACGCGCATAAGTCAACCTTGTCTATGTCAACATTTCGTAAAGTACGACACAATTCTTGAATCCATAATCGTCAGGTAACTACTCATGTGCATCCTCAGTGTGATGTCATCTCCTGTCGTGATCCTGACATAGCATACAACATTGGATGTACAACTCGACGAAAACCGACGGATTTATCCTGTAGCATCCTCACGGGATAAGCCACAAGATATGTCCACAACAAAACTTAACGAAGATATAACTTTTTAATTTGGTTTTATTTAAATTGAATTTTGTTTGTTTCAATTTCTTACACCAAAAAAATATATTGCATTTTTATTATTAGCCTCTAATTAACAACTAACTAAAAATGTAATCCGTTTCAACCGACATGTTTAAATCGACCTTCGGCGTCTTGTTACTTTTTTTTTTTGGATGTAATGAAGGAAGGCTCTCATAACAGAAAAACTATTAGACCTAATCCTCATGCCCACCATGATGTAACATATTATCGGGCCTGGATTCAAAAAATATTATTGGGCCTGAACATCAAAATTCAAACCACTATTATTATGTTGACAAAAAAAAAACTATTATCATTATTATCAAGATTAAAAATAAATAAATCTCAAATTCAGGTATGTATACTTAAGTGTAATTACTTTTAAAATATACAAATAAACACACTAATTTTACACAATTGCACTTAAGTAAAAAGAAAAAACACATTTAGTGACGATTTTTATTTGAATTATACTAATAGTTTTAACCGACGCTAAACATGACTTTATATTTAGAATAATGTTTTGTTGACACCCAAAAAGCTTACATCTCTCTTACACCCTTAATATAATATTACTATTTGATTTAAATAAATTAAAATTGGGGAAATAAAGGGTACTAAAGGGATCAAGAAATAATAAAATAACGAGGGTGTAAGGTTCGTATATAATTTTTTGGTGTCCTTATATTTAAGTACACACTTTAAAAAGTACAAATGGATTAAATGCACACTTTAAAATTTTTTATACTAAACTGTACATAAAATAAAGTTTATGTGACTAAAATATCTTCAACCCTTATGATCAAGTGCTTCCATCTATCTTTGTTTACCAAAAAATTGACGATCAGGATTCCTTTTATTGTCTTTTTTTTTTTTTTTTCTTATCGTTGGACGAATATTTTCATATTCTATCAGTTCCCCCACAAGAATCATATTTACATTAATAACCTTAATCTTTATCATTATTTGCTAACCACTGAATCTAACTTTTATGAGTAACATTTGACAGCTTTTTCATGAGTTTTCTACGAAGAAAATTAAGAGAAGTTGAAAATGTATGCTTAATTAAATTATATATTCAGTACTTTAACTACTACTATATTTCAGAAAGATACCCATAAAATAATCATTATTTAAAAAATTATATTATATACTAATTAATGAAAAAATTATATACAAGTTGCTATGCAAATGTCGAGTCTACACTAAGAATAATATACCCAAAAGTATACATCGATTTTCTATAATAACAAATAACCATATATAATTATGTTATTATTAATAAAGGTTTTTCTAACCTGTGCAATATTGCACAGGTTAGAAAACCCCTATTAATAAAACTGTTATTGGACATAAATACATAAAGAGAGTCTAACCCAAAAAATTAGTTTATTATTAAGTGGAACACTAACAAATAACCTAAAATAAAACTTTATACCTTAATTATAATATTGAGCTTCCAATTTCTTTCAATGTAGAACTCTAAAAAAAGTCTAAAGGTTTATACATTATCATATTAATTATGTTTAAAGAAATGAGAACAAGCTTACAATTTTTTTTTCTATAATTAGATAATCTTTTTATGGTGAATGAAAGGATTATTTTTATATAAAATAAAGTGTATAATATTAAAAAATTAATAATTTACTATCACTACTCACTCTATATCCATTTTGTCTCTTATTTTTCTTTTCATATCTTAGCTTGCTCTATATTTATCTTTATATTTTTTACTTTCTTTCTCTTCGTATACTCTCTACACTCTAAAAGTCGAGTATATGTATATAAATCATGAGAAGTGGCAGCTTGAGGGAGGAGAACAAGCGTGAAACTCACACAAGTTCATTGAGGTCCCAAAATTCGATCTTGATCGAGTTTGGTAATTTCGTATTCTCTATATCCTTCCAATTTTATCGGATGTCCCGAAGAGACAAAGCTTGAAAGTCTCGTGTATAGGTCAAGCCCACAAAGCTAGGCCCAACAGAAAAGATATCATTATATTTGTGAAATATTGTAGACAATTATGAATTATGGCCATTGGTTTCATAACACTTGCATGCATCTGTTTAATAAGTTATGCTTTAATTTCTAATCATATTTAGCCAAAATATTTAGTATCCATTTTCATTTGTAATTTTTATTTTCGATTTTCATTTTGTTTCATGATTTCTATTAAATTTATATAAGAAAAAAAATGATTAGAAACAAGAAATCCTATACATCTAGTTATTTTTAGTTTTTCTTATAAAAGAAAAAAAAAAACTGATGAGTATAAAAAATTGACAAATAATAATAATGATCCCTAATTATGCACGAGGTTCAGTTTTTGTCCATATGAATATGGATTGCTTTGAAATCCAAAAATGTAGACAGACAAACACTAGTTCATAAATATGCACATTATTGGTTAATCAAGAAACATTGGAAAAGCAAAATCTCATGATCAATGAGTAAGGTGTATAGAATAAAAAATTGGTTTTCACATACACTAACCAAATTATATTGCTACTATAATAAAACATATATATATATATATATATATATATATATATATATATATATATATTTCTCCAAGATGGTATCTCCTCATTCAGTCAAGGAAACAACAACAACAACAAAGTTTACTTATATATATATATATTACACAAGCTTATCTCTAGTTGTTGAAAATATCAACAAAGATATTAAATAAGGAAAATGAAGAAAATGTAACATGTATTATATATGAGCCAAAGTTCATGCTTTGCCCAGGAAAAAAGAAAAAAAAAAGAAAATCATTCATAGACATGTGCATGTGGCAACGCATTTAGAATTGATGGATTATATTGCATTAGCAGTTCTTTATGGAAATTATTTTTGTACCACTATAACCGACGTGAGTCGCAGTAGTGATACAAATATTAGTTCTCTTTCTCTACATGTACATATTTTTTGCCTTTATATATCTTGTCCGGATTACTTAGTTAATTTTTGAGAATTAAGAAAGTAGTTTTGCTCTGTATATAAGACTCCGAAATTAACATTTATATATAACATTTACTTTGGGATTTCCATATCTCCTAGCTAGTGTATCCAAATATTCTCCAATGCAAACCCTATTTTATTTTATAAAAGAAAACGAATGTCAGAAGAAGTTAATTTTAGGTCAAAATTTAGGATCCTTTCTAGGTTTTATATAAACAAGTTCATACCCAAAACCATACTTTTAACATTTATTTCTAAGAATTACAAATAACAATAATATTTCAGTACTAGAAGATCAAAGAAAACAGCACTAGGGTCATTGGATACTCCATTCCAATTATATATATATATATTAACACTATGCTTCCTAAGGTTATTTATGGGAACATGGAAGTGCTTGCATGCTTCACAATAAAAGGCTAGCAAGTCAAAATTGATAAACTCTCTTTTCTTCACCAATTCTTTCTCTGATCTGATCTTTTCATGAAGCTGATTGATGAGTATAAGTAACATATATAAGCATATATAAAAGTAGCACTTACTTAATTAGGGTTTATTTAACCACTTCATCATGAAAAGGACCATTGGCCTTGCATGTCATAGGACATTATGGAGTTACAAGAACTCTCACCAAAGCTACAAAATGATGATATGCTCTCTTCCATGCCTCCTGAATTATTGTTATTATTTCCAATAATAATGGGGTTTTGATCCATGAGAGTGGAATTCCCATGGTAATATTGTGTTGTTGAGGGGTTAAAGGACAAATTAGGAAACAATTGGGGGTCCATAATAATGTTGGAATTTTCCATTTGGAACCAACTTTGAAGATCTTGGGGTAAAGTGTTAGGTTTTCCAAAGTATTTCTCATTAGGGTTTTGGTTTTCAATGGAAGACGATTTCAAACAGCTCTGACTTGCTTGTTCCCTTAGATAAGCTAGCTGTGCTTGTAAATTCACCACCTACAACAACAAAAAAAAAAAAATCAAACAAATCAGTTTTTCACTTTAACTAGAAAGCACAAAATCTAGGGTTTTCAATTATAAAATACCAACTTTAATTTAACAAATTGGTGTGTATAAATCCATTTGCTTGTGTGATCTTGTGGTAGATAATTTATATATCTAGTTACGAACAGCCTGTTAAAGTCTTGTAAATGGATTTGAGTACCTCTTTTAATTCATCTAACTTATGAAAAAAATAAAAGAAAAAAGAAAAAAAAGATTATTACTTGTAAATCATGAAGAGAGTGCAACAAATAAAAACTACCTGTTGTTGAAGTGCAAAGATGTGGGCAACACAACCGTAAATTGGATCTTGAAGTCTAGCCTGAGCTTCATAAGAGATGGTGACCGCTGCTTCGCAACGGTCACTGACAGGAAGGTGAGCAAGAAGCTTTGAGACATTACTCGCACCGAACACCTTATGAATTGCTGCAAAGTGGGTAGCACCCTGTTCATGGCAAAAGTAAGGTGCAAAAACACAACCTCTAACACATTTTCTTCTCAAGAATTTGCAAGCTCCACAAGGAGAACCCGAGCCAGTCATCTTTGAAATTAAATTTTGGGATTTTAATTAATTTCTTAATTATGGTTTATGCAAATCATAATCATTCATCACCATCTTCTTTATATGCACCACAGGAAGAGGAAGAGGATGGATTATATTAATTAGAATAAGGTATTAATTTTTAATTGTAATAGGTTCCCTTATTGGCCTACAGTGTTCATTATTTTTTTGTTCCATGTAAAACACTATCATCTATCCCCCCATGTACACAATTTTAATTATTTATTTTATTTTATTTGTCAGAAAAAATTAGATTCCATTCAACATCCCTTATACGACAAAAGAACTCTAGCATTAACCAAACCCATTTTGTTTGGTGATTGGAGCTATCTGCTCTTGTCCTTTCTTTAATTTAATTTTTAAAATTAATTTCTGAATAATATGTATTGGTATGTGATAGCCGCAAGCACAACATTATTTTTTTATTTTATTTTATGTATACTTGACCGAGAGAATATATACATGGAAATTGAGAAAAATACAGAACTTGGTTAATTAATTAATAATATTTACATGATAGAAATCATTATTTGTTACAGCTTTACAGTAAGTAACTCATTTGTAAATTAATATATAGATGCATGTCATTTCTCTCTACAAAAACTTCTGATGATTGAAACTTAGAAGCAAGAATATATGCCCAACTGTTACCCAACAATTACTTTTTTTTTCCTCACCACACGTTTGCGAGTTATTTAATTATGAATATAATCATATATGTAATTGGTTTAATTCGTGTATAGAATATCACTAAGCACATAGGTCATTCTAGCTTAGTAGTTTCAGATTCAAGTCATGAATAAATCATGTTTTAAAATTTTTCTTATAATTTAGGTTTTGGCCTACTTTCAACGTTAATAAGACCGAAAGAAAAAATACATGTAGTGAGAAAAGGGGATCTATTCGATCTGGTCATGGGTTCAAAGTTTTTGGAGCCACAAAAATTCCTCTTAGTAGGCATTCCTCCCCATGGAGACCTCCCCCCCCCCCGACTTAAGGGATCAATTGAATAGGCAAGACTACTTGTAGTTTAAGTTAGAATATTAATTTTTTGGGTTGAAACCTCCATCCGAAGTAACATGCCAATGACACTCTACCCGAGGTCTCTCCTTTCTTCTTAACAACAGTGCACACACTTGCACATATAATGATTTTGAGGTTTGGATCTTCTCAAATATTTGATGTTATTTTAACAGAAAAAAATTAAAAAATTATGAGCATAATCTTAAAATGCACCCTCCAATTGTAAAGTATATCAGCATTAAATTCGGAATTGCATAACAGAATTAGGATAAATTTTGTTTTAAAAAACAAAACAATCTCAAGTAGCATTACTCTACTCAGATCACCAAAGATAGAACAGGGAAAATAACAGAACATAACAGACCATCAAACAGAACGTAACAAATTGAAAAATGTAAGAAAGATTGGCTATTCATGGCAGCTCAAATTGTTAAAGTGAATTAGGGTTATAACTTATAACTTAATGATTGTTCATATGTAAAATTAAACAAATAATTATCCAAGACACTGTAAAATTAAAGTTGAATAATATATCTGGGGACACTTTTCCTCTTCAAGGGGCTTTTTAACACCCTAGTGGGGAATTGGTGTTTTCAATGGACAGACACTGATTATATATATAGTTGTTAACGACATTGATTAGAAATTAACTATTTCAAAAAATCATATTATTAGTATTAATCAACATTATTAATTTCCCGGTGGATTCTTGTTTTGGGAATAATCATTGTACTCTAAGTACAGGTAATCAAAATGTAAAGCAGGCCAAGAAAACAAATTAAAGTTACAAAAAAAAAAAGTGATTCCAAAATTGAATGAAACAAACGATAATGACAATGCTTATTAGCTTGTTTAAATCACTTAATTAGAAGCTTATTAAGAGACTTTAATTAATTTGGATTTGTGATTTGTTTGGCCTTTACAGACTTGAAATTGTTTAAGCCTTGAAGTCATGGTTTGTCGAGCAATAACGTATAAACAATTAATTAATTATCATTATCTTTTATTTATTTATTTATAATTATCATTATCTAATTATCTAATTAATATATATACTGTACTATACTGCTACATGATCTTTTCAAAACTTGAAATCACTTTCTTGTGTGAGTATAAGAACCAACATGTAGACCCGTTCCAAATGTGCAATGGGTCCCACATTCAATACAAGCTAATAATGACATTCTAACAAAAGCCCACAAAAAATTTAAAAGAAAAAAATAAATAAATAATATAGATAATTGTCTCTAGAAACATGCACTTTAATTTGATAGATGAATGAGATAAAGTGAGGGAATTAGCATTCAGTGAATGGTAAGAATGCATGTGATATAAGGGTACCCATTGATTAAAGAGAATAACTGCATATTAATTAATAACTGGACTCCAACTTTTAATTCTACAATATTTTGAGTTTGTCTTAGGACTGAAAATAAACTTCTACAAGAGTAATATTTTGAAATTAATGCGACCCTCAATTTCTTCACTATGCTTCTATTCTTCCTACTTATTATTATTTTTTTTTTTTTTACAATTCTTCCTACTTATTTGTATGATATGATGGGAAAATTACCTTTTGTTTAGGACAAAATGCACAAAGTACCTTTGAGATTTCATAATATTGCACAAAACACCAAACTTTAACAAAATGAGCACTTTTTACCAAATAATCTAACAACTACTACGTGAGAATATAATATTAAAAATCTTAAATATGGTTAACTCTATTTTTTTTTAACTCTTTTATTTTTCTTGCAAGACTTTTTTTTTAATTTTCCTTTTTATTTTTTCGGGTCATTTTTCTCTTAAATCACGATCTCCTCTTAGAGGTTTTTTAGTTTTATTTTCAGGATCTCCTTGCATTATTTCAAACCATAAGTTAAATTGATTTTTAGCATTCAATTACATAAACATGAAAACAATTTTTTTGTTAAAATAAAAAAAAAAAACACAATGTATTTTAGCATCCAATTACATTGTACCAAACCAGTAAAACACATTAAATTTCAACAGTTAGCGTTAGCATAAAAACCAGTAAAAACTAATGTTTCTCTCTCTCGCGTCACATCCACAATGAAAAACAAATAGAACAATTGAAAAACTGCTATGAGTTCATCGTCTCTCTATCTTTCCTCAACGAACAATGAATCAAGAGAAAATGGTTTTAAAAATGAAGAACCAAGAAGAAAGATTTTGTTTTTTCACTAATTAATCCAAAATAATTTGTGATCATAGTTACCTTGAGTAATTATAGTAAGTTTTATGTTTAATGGGGTTTAGATTTGTTAAAGTTTGGTGAGGAGTGCTTATTTTGTTCAAGTTTGGTGTTCTGCGCAATATTATGAAACCTCAAGGGTACTTTGTGCATTTTATCCTATTTGGGCTTGCCGATTGGAGCGAACTCTAAGAATTTTTTTTTACTTGGGCTGTGAAAAATTAAAAAGAAGGCTAACTTATTAGAAAGGGAGGCACGTCTTTTTGGGAGATAGAGTAATTTTGATAAATTAAGTTTTAAGTGGTTTCCCTACTTATTTCTTTTCTTTGTTCAAGCTTCTATGTTTGATTTGAATGAAATAAAATCTATTAAAAGGAGATTTTTAAGTGGGCATAATTGCTAGTTTGAGAAGTTCTAACGGGTCGTTATGGGAATGGAATTTTTCTTGAAGGAGGCCACTCTTTGTTTGGGAATCTGAAATTTCACAACAACTTCTTTTCGTGCTACATTTTTTAACCCCGCAATTAGAGAAAAGTCATATCTGATATCATAATGACAACATCTTTTCTCTTGCTATGTATCATTTTAAATTTGACTTTATTTTTAAAATTGGTTTGCACTGCAATTGGTCCTCCCAAACTGCCTTCTTCTAATTTGGTTGTAATACCCTCTGTTTGTATCTTTGTAATATTTTTACTTTTGCACCTCTGCAGTGTTTTTCTCAAAACAATGGTAATGTCAAAAGTCATTTCTATCTTGATCTGTATCTTCTAATTGAAATGTTGAAATAAGCTAAAAGAATTTAGAGTAAATATGGTGGCATGTTTAATTAGTTCAGTTTATTTAAAAGAACAAATGACTATTTTATCAACTTCCTAATAAAGAATAATTTTTAAGAAAATAAATAATGTTATTTCCCAAAGAGGGCACTAAGTTAATGAGTCTCACAAGGTTGTATCATCCATATAACTTGTTTGCCACTTACGCATGAGCTGTGGGAAACAGCAGGAATATGTACACCAACATGCCCTGTTCTATTCTTAAATTAATATTTATAAAAATTATATTATCCTCATTTGTCATTAATTTAGGTGGGGTTTCAAAAAATTATACTATATTTTAAGAGTAAGAATAATAGAAAAGTTGTACATATATATATTCAATCAATTTAAACATTAGACATTTGTATCAACTTCAAACAAGCTTCTTTAAACAAAATTAATTAAGGACTATATTTTTTAATGTTATTAATTATATATATTGGTTTCTTTTCGTTCGAATTATTTTATACCAGAGCTTTTTGTTATTCGATCTTGTGAATTGTATCTTTATGATAACACAAAGTTTGTTCTGGATTTTATGGTCTTCTTATTTGAAGACACACGAATTCAAAATCATTGACTCAACAGAGCACTTTCTAACTGATTTATTTTTCTCTGTTTTTTCATCTTCTTCTTCTTCTCCAGGTCACATGACCAAAAGTTGATCACCATAAAAACAATTCGTTTGAATATCATGAAGTGATTCCGGAAACAAAACTTTATTCATGTCGTGTAATTAATTTGTTCATTAAGTGGATATAAACAACAAACCGAAACAAAGGAGAAAGAGAAAAAGGTCAGGGGACTGATAAACTATATAAATTTCTTTAATTATGTCCTTTGTATTAAGTTAATTGTTAATGTTGTACCAAAACAAAAGTTAATGAATTGTTAATGACTCATCTTAACATTCAATTATAAAGGGGACATTTTAGAATTCAATTCTCTCCTTCTTCGTTTATGTCAGTATTATTGCATGCTCTGACAAAAGATAGAAACTGAGTGAATTGTATCATTATATGAATTGAGTATCTAAAGTATCAATTTAGACACAAAAAGTTTGCATCTACTATATTTATTATTACTACCTCTATTATATGTTGTTTTTAATTTGACCATTCAAAATATAATATGTGAAATTAATGAATTATAAATTAATAGTATTAATTGTTTTAGATAAATTAGTATCAATCATAATTAATTTTATATTATTAAACTACTATTAATTTTTATAAAATTAAAATTAATTATATTTCTTATTTATAAAAACTATAAAATAATTCTTTTCTGTAATATCTCTTTTTAATCTTTTTATTAATATATTTTTTAACTTGTCATTGGAAAAGTAAATTTACCAAAAAGATAATATGTTTAAAAAAATTTATTAAATCGATCTTAAAAAAATAATTACCAAATTGGGTATTTTCATTGTTTGTCTCTTATTTTCTTAAATAAAAGAAACCAAAAATTCATGTGCCGCCATATGGCGGGACCTAGATTTTTGTATTAAAAAATATTATAAAAAATTAAAAACAATTTTAAATATTAAAAATAATATTAAAAAATATTCAATATTTAAGAAACTTAATAAAAATAATTTACAATATCAAATAATTAAATAAAAAATAATATTAAACAAATAAAATAATAAAAAATAATTTATAAAATGAAAAATAAAATAATATTTTAAAATTATAAAAATATTTAAAATATTAAAAAATAAAAAATATATCAAATATCAAATATATCCTAAAATCATGCCATGCAATAAAAAAAAAATTCAAACCAAAATTCAAAGTCTAATCATGTGAACTATATGTAAAAAGATGTAACATATGCGTAATAAATATCCTAAAATCATGTTAAGAAACCAAAAATATATTATAATTAAAATTTGAAACCTAACTATGTAAACTAGACATAAAAAGATGAAAAAACGAGCTTAAAAATATTATAATACTAGAAAAGTTGTAGAAAATGACTTTTTTGAAATTCAAAGAGAATTTGTAGTGCTAGCATTGATCTACCAAAATCGATATATAATAAACTCAAATCTAAAAAGTATAGCAAAATTTACCAGCAGAAGTTTTAAATTTAACTAACAAAATTTTCAAGTGCAACACGTAGGTAGGATATATCTAATTTTTTTAGTGTTAAATATTGTAAAATATTTTTTAGTTTTGAAAAAAAAATTAAATATTTAATATTATTTTTTATATTTAGTTTTTTATATTATTTTTTAATACAAAAATTCAAGTCCCGTTATATGGCGGCACCTGAACTTTTTTTATTTGAGAAAATTGAAGATAAACAATGAATAGACCATATTTACTAATTATCTTTTTAAGACTGATTTGATAAATATTTTTAAATATATTATTTTTTGGTAAATTTGTCTTCGAATGATAAGTTAAAAGATATACTTAAAAAAGATATATTAAAGAATAGAATTATTTTATAAATAAAAAATAAAATTAATTTATAATTTTATAAAAATTAATACTAGTTTATTAATTTAGAATTTACTATGATTAGTATTAATCAATACTAATTTATCTATCAAAAAATTAATACTACTAGTTTACAAATTATTAATTCTACCTATCATATTTTAACCGGTTAAATTTAAAAAGACATATAATCCCTCTATTACGAGGGATTATTGTTTTTGTTTCAATGTGTAAGTATTTAGCAGTTTTTCCCACATTATTGGATTGATTTAAAAAAAATTTAATCATTAGTAAAGTTGAAAAATAATAACAAATGTATCTAATATTTTGTGTAGATTTTTTTTTATCGACCAACCCACACACTCCCCTACTATACTACTCTTAAATCTATCTCACCGGAAATCGAATTTCTCTCTCTCAGCTCAAAAAGCTCCTCCTTGTACCAATTGAACTACAAACTCTTAACTTTGTATAGATATTTATACTATGAAATATGAATATTTTATTTTAAGTACTTATGGTAATGTTCTCTAATTAAAATTGAAATTTCACTTAAAATAATTCCATAATAAAAATAAATATTAAAAGACCACACAAATACTAAGATAAAATTAATTGAAGAAAAACACCTAAACAAAAGCATCTAAATTTTGTCCTAAATTATATTATTGTGTTTATGCTTTGAACAAATATACAAGGATATAAAATAATCAAAACGGTAGAAAGTATAAAGTATATATACACGCTAGGTTATAGATAAGTAAAATAAAACAAATGATATCAGAATTTAGAAAGTAGAAAGTATAGAATAATGGGAAAACGATAAATTAGGGGTCAGGCTCCAATATATATATTTCTTCAACACAAAGCCAAATTCATGAAGAAGACGGAACTGACAACATTAACATTAACATATGCTCAACATTCACAAACAAACACCCAACGTTTATTTTTATTTTTTAAATTTTTTTAATAATAATTATACACTAATATTTTAATTTGGTTAGTTTGAAAAATATTTTTAAATTTTTTTTATAATCCAAAGTATATTATTAACTATGAAAATGAGACATACTTTAAAAATAATAAAAAGAAAATCACAATGGATAGCCGGGAACTAACAAGACTAATTCATCCCAACAAACAGGTACAAGTAAACAATACAAAAAAGGCCGCTAGAAACCAAAGGGAGAACCTAGCAGTAAAAATTATGTTCCATTTTAAATTAGTGAACCAAACAAGACAAAGAATTGAGAAATACATTAAATATTTAAAAATCTTCGATGAAGCTTTAATCCGGAAATAAGAGTGAACCTTATTATCTCCAAAACATGTTTAGAATTCCAAGACTCATCCTTAAAAATAAAGTTGTTATGAGCAATCTAAATGGCCCAAATAACTTAGAACCAAATTATATGCCAACGCGATCTCTTTTTCTTTAATAGTGAAATTATATCTCAGAATTGTAAATATTGACTTTTAGGATTATTGTGAATTGCGAATTGAACGCCAAACCAATTTACAGCCATATACTACATCAAAAAAGTTTTATCACTTTTTAAAAATAGATGTAAAGAAGTTTCTGATATAATATTGCATGAACAACTTTTTTCACAAAACAAAATACTTCTTTTTATCAAATTCACCTTAAAAAGAATGCGATAGTGTGAAGCTGAACGCCCACTAAAAACCATATAAAAAAATAACTACTCCTATATGATTATATATATCTTACTTCGCTATAGATTTACACAATTATCATCTATTATATATGTTATTCAGCCTTGCTTCTTAGTAAACCAGCCCATCAATTTTAAAATATTGATTTTGAATGTATAATAATATATAATATATAATATATAATTATAATTATACTTATTCCTGAACTGAATAAAATATGGGATCACGTGGAAGTCACGTTCCATCTAGTAGAAGCTACACGCGTAGTTAGGCCTCAGAGGATCACAAGATATTCATTAATTCAATCATCAATAATCACAGTATGTTTATTTAATTTATGAACATTGTTGCAGAGGAGAGAGTAAGAAGCCCCGTTTAATAAATAAATAAATAAGGGAAAGAGTAAGAAGGGCATGAACAATCGTACATATGAATTTCTATCCCAAAAAAAATATGATTTTTTTTTATAAACAAAAATGTATCTAAAAAAAAATTTCAACTACTATTTACGTAAATTCAAACCAAAAAATTAATTATTACTTAAAGTTTTATTTTTCTAGCCATCAAACCAATAATCTACTAAGTGAAATTGAAAATATAGATGATGCGAACAAGTGACGTAACAAGAGTCAAATTAATTAAGTTCATGTACAAACCTTTAATATATGAAAGGCAAAAGTGATCATAGATTGAATTTGATTAGATTTTAGCAAAATTTTTATCTAATTGGATCAATTGAGTTCGGGTTAGATTAGATCGAATTGAGCAAATTTTCATGGTCAAATTTGATTCAATCTAACAAAATTGAGTTAGATCGAATTGGTGATTCGATTAGACATAATTGTTTAATTTTTAAATTTTTATATATAAATTTTTGCTAAAAATTAAAATATAAATAAAACTATAAAAAATGAAAGCAATGTCAAAATATATACACACTTTTATAATTTTAATGAAATAAAAATACTTTTACATATAAAATTTTAAATGGGATAAGAAATATAGTAAAGTGTATTGAAAAAATGTATTACCAAATTGGATTGGGTTGATTAGATTTTAAAATACATAATCTTATATTTGATCCAATTAGGGCGAGTTTTGTCCTTTAAATCTAGTATAATCAGTAAATCTGATCCAATCCAATTTTCTATAATTGGATCGTATCCGATTAATTGGGTTCACCAAATTGATCTAATTTATTATCATCTCTAATGGAACTAATGCTTGTGTATATAGATTATATTGCTTAATTAGCATTTAGACCATCCTCTAATCATGCTCAATCTAGGAAACTAAAAATAAAAAGTAAAGAAATTATAAGAGCTTAGGGAGGATTTTTTATTTTAATCCTTACGAATAAAGACCCATTGGTTCAATATTGTAACTAAACCAATTTGGTACTTAAAGAGGGAAATCATACAATAATTGAAATCATGTCAAGTAAAGAATATGTAATCGTCATCGCAACAAACATAACTCATCATGACTCTACAAAATCATAGTATTCTAATAATAGACAAAACTTCACACCGATGGTTGTCAAACACTCTCAACAACCTTGGCGGCACCGAATATGTTAAGTGTATATTTAAGAGTTAGTACTTATATAAAGTGTAATTGTCAGGAACCACACCCATTATTAATCCTAATAGACTATGACTATTAAGTGGACGGTGGAAGGGATTAAAACCATCCATATTAAAAATGGCACCATCCTTTTTAACACACAAATTCATAACTCTTATATATAAAAGGATGGTGGGACTTCTAAAATTAAGTGATGGACCATCAAGCAAATAATCACACCTCTGGCCAGTGACCCACTACACTTAATTACTTTTTTAGTAACTATTGATGATATAAGACCCACTAAATAATTAGATCAATTCTGTTCTTATATTGATATAATGACAAGTCACTTTAGCACTAATACACATGTATCCATGTGTCCTCGAGCGCATGTGCCAAGTCACATAACTTGTTTAATAGGCTATATCCCAACACTACGTGCTTTCACACATGAAATTATTTGTTCTATTTTTTCTTTAGAAAAATATTATCCTATGCGTATAGTACATATGTTAATTAAGAAATTAAAATTAAAAAATATTAAAAAAATAAACACGGTTCACATTAGAAATATAAATTTTATTATTTCTTGTCTTTTTTCCATTAAAAAAAAAATATTTTTAGCTTTTTCTTAAACCTATTCTATATATATCTAGATGTATAAGATGGTCAAATTAAACTTTTTTTTTTCTCTGGACGGATTGCATTACTTGTTCTTTTTTTTATTTGACAGGTCATTATATTATTACTAGTTCTTATTTATATAGCACCTATACTAATTAGTATTTTTGTATTATGATACTACTATGCATTATGCAACATGGTTAGTGCAATTTTTTAAAATATGTTATCAGCTAATAATAAGTCCATATCTAAAAAAAAATAAAAATCCATAATATATGATGCAACCCAAAAGCATACTCCTTCTAGATATTAAATCAAATTCAAAGGGATGCAATTTGAGATCTGATCTGAACAATAACAAGTACTATAAAAGAACATGATTGCTTAATGATTCAGACATATTTTGCAGAAAGCTTCATTTTCAAGATAATATACAAATAAATATTGTAGCTAGTTTTAAGTACTATACTAAGCACACTAGTTAATTGACAAGTGACTTTCACATTTTAAAATTATATTAAATAAAATGTAGTTTGAACAGGGGGCAATTGTTCAAAACTGAGCCATGATATAGGGACTTATATGGTTTAATGTAATTATCTAATTATTCAAATAAATTATGTACGAAAGCAATGAGGCAGATAGTGCTATCTTGGATGTCATATTAATTAATTTGAAATTAAAATATTTTTAAAAATAATAATAACAGGGGAGGTCGTGACAGAGATGGAAATTTGTCTTTGATAGGATTGTTGTTTTGCTTGTAAATTAAGGACGCGGTTAAGAGATACTTCCATGACCAGAAGATGTTGAGGGTGGAAACTATCTGGAAAAAGGTTAAAGGAAAATAATTAATATATTTTACCAAAAAAATAATTTTAAGGCTCAAGTTGCTTGTAATTTGGAAGGGAATTTGACTGAAATGTGACTTTGCGTGTGTGATTGAGAAAGGGTTGGTCCTACACAGTAGTCCCACATAGACTATGATCAGAAAGGTTAATTGTTTTTGTTTTAGATTTTAGTATAATTACGATTAGAAAGATGCTGCAAAATCTTAAACAAATGGACCCTAATAATAAAATTATAACCTCAATCTCTCGGGAAGCGCACTTATTAGGAGTAGAAGTAATCATAATACTTTATTTCTTAAAATTGTGAGAGCAATATCTTCTAAAAAAAATTTATAATCTCAATCCCAAGCTAAACTAAGTGTGTGTTTGGTTTTTTGTTCCTAAAATTTAGTTTGGTTAATGGTAAAAGTAAATTGAGTCAAATTTAATTTGGTTCAACAAAATATTTGGATATTTTTAACCGAAAATATCTTTAGTAAAATAAATATTACTATTTGGATAATTGTGAAATAAGTACTTTTGAGCACTTATTGTTTGTGTATATTAAAAAAGGTAGAAAGGATTAGCACAATCTCTATTGAAAGTGATACCATCTTTTTTAATATATAGATTTATGATTCTTATATATAAAAGGATTGTGAGATTTTCAAAATAGGGTGATGTCAATTCCTCTCACCTTAAAAAAGTTCTTTTGCTCAATCAAAAAAAATCTTTATCTTTCTTTTGAAAAACTAATTTTTAAAGATATTTTTTAGTTTGCTCAATCGGCCAAAACATAATTAAATCGACCCAAACTAGTGTTCGAAAAAAAAGCACAAAGTTAGATACAAACTCTATCTATGCTTGTATTAAGCCTCAACAAGCTAACATAATATTTATTAAATCTTTAACATAGTAAGATTCAACAATAGTTTTTTATGTAAATAATTCATAATATTGTGAGTTAATTCAATCAACTTAGAAGAATACATAATAAACGCTAAAACTATTTTAAAAAACCATAAACTTATTAATGTCCATCAGTGTTAAAATCAAATCACCACAAAGATGATACTCATAGGATTTTTCTCTTTTTTTTCTACTTCATATATTCTTTTAACTTAATACTAATGCCAGGAAGGTAAAAAATAAGACCAACACTTTTAGCCTCATGCATTTTCTATAAACTTAATGACACCATATATTATATTACTGAATTTTAAAATTTGTTTCACAGAATATTTGTTCGGATTCTAAAATTTGAATAAATACATGATGGCCAGAGATAATTGTATAGTGCTAAAAGTGTTAGGACAAAGATGAGGGCAAGAGTGAGTGAAGATGTAAATGGATAAGATAGACTGTTTTTTTTTTTGGTCTAGGAAGATAGGCTAATTGGAAATGTGAAAATGCTTCTTTTGGGCTTTGATCTTTTTTTTCGGCCCGGGTAAAAGGGTTTTTCTTGGGTGTAAGAGTAAAAGGGTATCTAACAGAGGAAAAAGCCCTAAAGGCCCAAATTATGGTCTCGAATAAGCTATGCCTATTTGACCTAAAAAAAAGGGATACGCCTACAATAATTTTTGTTCAGGTATTGACTTCAAATTGCAAGGCCCGTCTTTTAAAAAAAATATTACAAGACCCATTTCCCACCCACAATGCACAATAATTTGTTGGCCCAACCATATAGTACCAATTACTCTCTATACTAAAAAAAATATTTTCTTTATAATTTTTTTAAGAAAGAGTGGATGTATTAATTACGAAAAAAAGATACACCATTGTCCAAAAAAAAGAAGAAACATACATAAAAAGTGCTATCAACATCAAGAAACTACATGAGATGTTGTGGTACAGTAAAGATTTACAAATCATTCCCATTAGAAATAGCAAATTTGACATTACAATCAGCACAATTATTTAAACTACGACTAAGGAAGTTAATACACACATCTTTCATCCTCAGACGACGAAATACAATCCTAGATGAAATATTTCCTTTACGCTCTTACGCTATTGTAATTAACATTTTTGTCTCTATTATTTTATTTTCGTCTTTATACTTTACAAAATATATATATATATATATTTTGCTTTGATCCTTAAATTTGAACTTTTTTTTTACCTGTAAATGGTGCTAGCTATAAATATAATCAAATATTCATTCTTATTTATGAACTATAATAAACTACTTCGTTAAATATAAGAATTAAAATATAAAGATTAAAATCAAATATTAAAGAATGAAACATAAGTATCGTCACGTATAAAGACTAAATTTTTAATTTGACCAATAATTATAAAGAATAATGATGCAAATACTATTATACTTTGAATGCAGGGTCCCTTAATGTGTAGTAGTTTTCGATGAATGGCAGGTAACATCAGAATAACTAAGAGCTTGTTTGTACATGTTTTTTAAAAATAGTTTTTTATTTTAAAAAATAAAAAAAATCATTTTGCCTAATTAGTTTTTTTAAAACTATTTTCGAAAATAATATGTATTTTTTAGTTTTTAAAAATTTAAAATATTTTTTTATCGGTCAAATGCACAATTTCACGCTACACTACATTACTACTAAATTTAATTTATTGGGGATCAAATCTCTTTCCTTTAAACTCCAAGAGGTCTTTACTTGAGCTACAAACTTTTGACATTTTTAAAAACATTTAAAATGTGTTTAAAATTATGAACAAAAAAAAAGTGTTTACATTTTTTATTTTTTGAATTTACATACTAATTTGTATTAAATATTTATTTCTCTTTTTTAAAAAACAGATCCTAAAATTGATTTATAATACAATTATGAACAAAAAAAAATTGCTCTTTGCCTTTCTCCGAATAACTCATCCGATTGTTTCCTTTTTTTTAAAAAAAAAAATTATTCAAATTTTATTCAAATTTTTTTAAAATGAACTATTCTGTAAAGTCATTTATGATTTTAAAAAACTTACGATTTGACAAAAGAAACAGTGAGATCTAACTAACGTATTGATTAAAGTTTAACTTTGAATAAAGGCATACTTATAGATAATGTTAAATTTCAAAAGCCAAAACATGAATGTCTCGATTGAGGTGTTTGGAGTTTGGAATTTTTTGTTAAACAAAATGTGTTCGACTAAAATAGGGATGAAGTGAGTTTATCTTAATTTCAAAGTCAATTTAAGTTTTTTTTTTTATATAATATAATTTAAGTTATTTTTCAAAACAGATGTTACTAACCATCACATTCAGGTGATGAATAAACAACCGATAAAAAAAAATAACAATAAAAATCATAATTAATGAATATATATTTATAGCATTAAATGTTATACATTTAAATAATTAATTTTTATTTATAAATTATTTATTTATTATCCTAAAAGTCATATTTAGAAAAAAAAATCCTTTTTATAATTGTTGTAATAACATTTATTATCATGTTTTAAGTATAAATTAGTTTTATTTAAATTTTAAAAATTTATAACAACTTCTAAACATTGAAAACCACAAAAATCAAAATTTGAAAACTAGAATTTAATTGTGTTCACCTTAAGCTTGATTTAGAGCTTGTGGTCAAATAGTGTGGTTGTCTTTTCACTCCTGTTATGCTCTTGTTTGTGAGGTCCATAGGTTACTTGACTTATGTCATATTGCTATTGTTAATCATGTGTTATGTGAGGCGAATAAATGTGCAAATCGTTTAGTAAATGTGGGTCATTCCTAACTTATGGGTCTTATTGTTTTTTCGTATGTTTCTCATTCTCTTGTTTCTCTTATTAAAGAAGATTGTTATGGGATGTTTCTACCTCGGAATATTATGTAGTTTGGTTGTGTTTGGGCTATTGTGCCTGTTGATTATAATAAAAAAAAAAACTAGAAACTGATGTTAATTTTTAAATATTTTAAAATTAAAAACTAAACACCACACACCTCGAACGTGGCCTAAATAAATAAAAAGTGTGATGTAAAATAGAGGAGATAGTATAATAGAAATAGATAATAGTATTTTATTAGTAATTCACGTTGGGCCAGGCTGTAAAGTTTGAAATTAAAAGGTAGGACAATTAGATACCTCACTGAATAATGTATCGTACCAAACAATACAGTACAGTACATTACTAATGTAAACCGCCACACCAATGCATTGAATATCGATACAACTAACTCAAAGTTGGAAAATTAAATAAGTAATTCATGTGATGATGTATAAAAATCCCCATAATTTATATTAAATTGTAAATACCCTACCACAGCCACTGACTCAAGTTTAATACAATTTGAATTTAGAATTTCCAAAAGCCAATAATTTTTAGTTTGGACTGAATCGATTTTCGATTTTAATTTTTTGTCTATTATACATCAAAGTAAATATAAAACTAAACATTATATTAAATAAAACACAGAACGATAAAACAAAAAATATATACAAATAATGCCACCAAATAGTATATATATAGAAAATATAAAGAGATGAAGTTCAATTTTAAATTAATTGAATAGTGATAAATTATAAAGTTTTTTATACTTTAACTATTTTTTATGGTACTGCATACAAAAATATTTTTTGTTATAAATTATAAATTAATGAGTTAAAAATAAATAAGTCACCTGAACAAGTCACGTTGAGTGACAGTTAAGCTACATGAACTCAGTATTTATTTTTGGATAATAACATAATCTTTTTGGCTATTTGGACTAAATCATGATGAAAAGCTTTTCTGTTTTTTTTCTTTATGAGTGGCCCATTGGGCTATATCCGTCATTAGCGCGGCCCATTAAAGGTGCCTGACTTGACCGTTTTACCCCTATTCCAGATTGAAAAGACCACGTTACCAAGTACCAACATCAGTCTTCAAGCTTTTGTTTTCAATTTTCGCTTGCCTCGCTCTTTCTTCTTTTTTCTTCTTTCTCTGACCGGGAAAAGAAAAAACCCTGCAACATTTTCAGATTCTCTCTCTCTCTCTCTCTCTCTCTCTCTCTCTCTCTCTACTTTCAGATTCTCTCTCTCTACAACCACAATGGCCTTCTCTTCTTTTCTCGGCAGAGTCCTCTTCGCCTCCGTCTTCATCCTCTCTGCTTACCAACAGTTAGTTCATATTCCTCACTGATACTTTTCTTCGCTCCTTCGATTCTGTTCTTTTTTATTTATGCTTGTTTGCTGATTTTTCTGATCGCTCAAAATTATGGTTTATGAGTAACTTACCTTTTTGCTATTGACTTTGTTGTTTCGGTTGTTGCACTGCTTGGATCTGTTACCTTACGGTTTAAACTCCTTGTCTGAGCAAATCGATTCATCAGATCTGTGTTCCTGTCGTTTGATGCCTTAAGTTGTTGCGCTTTTTACATGGTTCAAGTGCAATGAACCTTAATTTTGTTTTATATTATTTTGTTTACTTGTTCGGTTTTTCTGCGATTGTTTTGTATGCCATAGTATCGGATTTATTGAATGCATGCACTCGTTTGCTTAGTATAGTAGTTATAGCTTATTACATGATGGGTTTATAATTGCTATTGCTGCAGTATGCTTGCAATCTTCATGATAGTTGCTCAAGTTTTAAAATTGTTTTAATGAACTTGAAATTGACACTGAAGATCTTGTCAACATAACTTTTAAATTATAATTCCTGGGATTTTTGTTTGCGCTGTGTGTTCTGTTGATGAATTTGACTGTATTTGTTACCAATTGATGATTAATGCCAGCATCAGTTGAGTTGTGATGTTATAGAGGGTAGTTGGCTTTTTAATTCTTGTCCCTTTTTTTAGTGTTTAAGGGTAAATAACTGACAATGTCTTAGCTTATAGCTAATAATGATTATCTCTTGGGTGGGGACTGTAGGTATATCTGTATATGATTATTTGTTACCCTAACCTGATGAGATTTATCTTGCATCTTGTTATGGTTCGAACAGAGAGCAATTCAATCTGTTTGTTTTGGGATCTAGGGGTAGATTGACGGAGACAAAACTGTGACCTCTATTAACCACGAAATTTCTGATTGAAGCTGATTAATGCGATCATTTTGTTTCCTATGGATGGCAATTAGATTCAGAATTAATGGGTAATCTCAAAAATTACTCGCAATAGTTAGGTTTTTTACCAATTAATTGGGTCTGGGTTACCCAAAAAAAAACTTGAGTTTGGATTATGGAATTATGGATGCAGCTCTAGATACTATAGCACACACTGTACCCATATCTGCATCCATATATAATAACTATAATTATACAATTATATAATTACACATCTGATATATTTATAATAAAGATTTAAAAGAACTTTTGGATATTTTTTTTTAATAAATGTTGTACTTTTAATTAATAGTTTTATTTTATTGATTTTTCATAGTAAATTTTGGGCTTTTGGTATTAAAATTGTGTTATTGGGTTGAGTTTGTCAAAAAATAGACTGATTAAAAGGAAATAGCATTTAAAGTAAATAATTGTTTATTCTAGGGTTGGATATATAGGTGTACTTATTAGGTATAGGCATGGGCAATAAAGCTTCTATCCACACAGATACAAGCCTGGATACAGGTCTTTTTCTTAAATGTGAGTATGGGCATGGATATTCTGCTACCTTATTTGAACCCTACCCTTGTGCTCTTAGTCATATCTACCTCCATCTTTAATTCCTAATTTAATTGAATTGAATTTGATTGAATTGTTTTCATCCAACTAGGACCTGATTTTTAGGCCTATTAATTACTCCATCTGTTCCTTGTTCTAAGACACTCTAGATTATCTCTTAAATCTTAATAAGACCCTCTACAAAATTCATGGAGAGTTCATTTTTTTTTCATGTCTACCATTTACAATTGATAAAAATTCTTAAGGAGATAGTGAGGTAATATTAATGCATTGATTGAAAAGTTTTATTTTAAATGAGGGTAAAGTTGGTATATTATTTTTTTTTCCTGAAAATCAATACATTAAATGAACTTGTGGCATGTTTTATTAATATGCACAATTTGGCAAAGAGGTTCCTACAAGAGGGATGAAGGGAATATATTTTTTTGGGAAAGTTGATGGTGTTGCTTGATAGTTTTTACCGCTTTCATTTAATTAGAATTTAAAAGCTAACAATTATTTACGTATGACTATGACATTTTAATTTTATTTCACTTGTTTGTTTAATTTACTTTTTCATGGCTTTTCTTTAATTTTATTTCACTCTCTTATGATACTAAATACAGATTTAATGAATATGGAGTTGATGGGGGACCTGCAGCAAAAGCACTCGGACCTAAGTTTGATGCATTTGCACATCAAGTACATTCTCAAGTTGGCTTTCAACTTCCAGAAGTTGATGTTAGTCTCTCATTCCCTTTCTTTCAAGATCAATCACCTTAGAAAGCATAACTAAATCGCAACAAGACATATAAAAAGCATGTTCTGGGGTAAAAACAAAAGTGTGAGAATAAGGTGGTGACTGGTGAAATTTATAAGTTCTGTGATATGGAGTTCAAAACATCTTGCGAATCATGCATTTTCCTGTTATGATGTAATTGTCGAGTTGATATCTGATTGATGGTTGCAACATCTACCATGGTATTTATTTAGGCTTTTGCCTTTGTGATGGAACTCTCATGTTGCCCTTGAGAGTTATGTTACTTGATTGCTTGTCCATACCCAATTTTGCACTCCAGCAGGCAATATGAATTTGCGTTGGGCATGAATCATAAAAATAAAGGGAAAATAAGTTGGAAAAAAAAATCGTGTGACTGTTCTGAAAAATGAAATGTGTGGAGCCAGGATGTGGGGAAGTTATGAAGCATCACGGTGGAAATAATTGAATTTTGCATTATTATAACTGTTATGCTGAATCATTATATCAATATGTATCTGCATCCAATCATGTATTCCTTTTTGCATTTGCGTTATGATTTTTGTATCTAGCATGTGTATTTATATGATCTATGGCGTGGACAGGTGAAATATTTGGTTGCTGGGGCTATTGCTCTCAAGGGCATTGGAGGGATTCTTTTCATATTTGGCAGCTCTTTTGGAGCTTTCCTTTTGGTTTGTAGTTTAACCTTTCCCCAAGAAATTGAAACTGGCGTTCACCTCAAATTCAGTTTTTTAAGCTGTTTCTTTTCTCTTATTTTGTAGCTTTTGCATCAGTTGGTTGCTACTCCGATTCTATATGATTTCTACCATTATAACAGCGAGGACAAAGAATTTATTCAACTTTTCCACAAATTTACACAGGTAAAAGAGCATTTCCTAATCTAAACAATTCATATTCAAATTCCCAAATTCAAGCTGTTGTGACAATGTTAGTTCATGTATTGTTGCAGAACATGGCTCTCTTCGGAGCTTTGCTGTTTTTCATTGGGATGAAAAACTCTACCCCTAGGAGGCTACCCAAGAAGAAGGTTCCTAAAACAAAAACCTATTAGTAGCCGTCATTTGAAGATGCATTTTGGATGAAGTTCGCGGATTGTTCTTGCTTGATCATGATACCCATTCTCCAATTCCCTGGGTTTTGGGTGTTTGTTGGGGTCAGAACAAATATTCCTTTTGTACGAGTATTGTAGTTGTAGCCTTCTGTTTCACATGGATTATATGTAATTATATACATATATATGTTCTGTTTTGCTTGACGTTAGGTACTATCTTTAGATTGCTAAAATTTTTCTACAATGTAGTCATCAGTGCCTGTTCGTTCAAACCTAGAGTGCCAATTTCGTTTTGTCTAGCAAACTTGATCTAAGCTAGATTTTTCCACATTTGATCGTGAAATTGTATTTTCTATTTTGAATTCTAGGGTTCTCTACTTGGTTTGGGAATGTACATGGTCACTCATGAATTTTAAGCCTGACATTGTTATGTGCAGAAAGAACATAAGGAACTCGAGCAGGGCAATGGGTCTTGGGGTAATTCTTAAGAGCCGTTGGGGAATGTACCTGCTTGGATTCTGTGTTGGGAACTCAATATTTGAAATTATCATTTACCTCTTAAAATCAAAAACAAATATAGATAGAAGAATACTATCTTCAATCCAGTGATAAGTTACTGTTCGTTTTAGTTATCAAGAAAATTTGTCATGAGCTTAGTTACACATTTTACAAATGATGGCGTAATATTAACAAGACAAATTGGCCGTAAGCGAAGGGCACAACTTATCACTGGAAATTCACAATAAAGATGTACTAATTTGTTATTACTTAAAAATTAAGTTATACTGGTTATTTCATAATTAATGCTATTTAAATAGTTTACGAGATAATTAATAAACCTAGAATAATCCAAGATTGTCAAACATTATTTGTTTTTGTCAAAATCAATTATGCCTCAAGAAAATTCATGATTCGACTATGGCAAAACCTAACCCAAACATGCTAATATATAAGTTCTAACTTCTTACTAGTAAAATAATACTTCCAAATAACCTATATAACCCAAAGTACAAATTTAATGCTTTAAAATTTCTAAATGAGAAAAGGTTGCATGTTGTTTGTATGATCGCATAATGCAGTACTGTTTTTTCGTTTTTTTAAGCATAATGTAATACGTTGGCTGCAGCCTCGAGCTACATTATATGATTATAGTTCTTCGTTGATTTTCCTCCGAAACGGATTAAAACAGAGAATAAAGAGTGATTATGGTGCATCCTTTAAACAGGATATGGATCACGCAAACCAAAAATATAGTTGTTCGTATGTTATGATGAAAAGGTATGTATTTTTTATCAAATAAAAAGAAAAGGTATGTATTTTTTATCTCATTCATGTAAACAATAAATTTGAGGTCGACAATAATGCAGCTGTTTATTTCGTGAGGAAGACAATAATTTGAATCTAACTTATGATTTTTGTCGAAATTATTATTATTTTTATTTAACAAAATTTTAGGGTCCTCCTGATAATTCAAGTTTCAATAGATATAAGTAAACTTAATCTTCTCTGTTTAACTGATCGTTACTGTAGCAAATTCAACCTTGGTAATAACAAGTTAATGTATGCGGTAAACCAGAAGTCAGGAGCATAAAAAGTGGCATTAAAATGTGTAATGTGTTCATCTCTCTGTTATTTTTCAAGCAAATAATGACAATCACACACATATTCCAACCAAAACATAAGAAAAACAAGAAACGGATTCTCAACACACTGATAAGAAGGTACAATATTCTGAAGCATCATTTCAGATGTCACTGTGAATACAGTGTACTCTTAGATTGCAGTATTTGAACAAGCGGCCACAATATATCCAATCTGTGTACATTTCTGTTGTTTTGACCCTGTCACAAACACATATTTTCATCATCACCAACATGCATTGCAAATTATTCTCTTTATCAAGATATGTAAATGGTTTATATGAAATGTTGCAGCAAATCCGAATCATCTATAATAAATATTGTTTTACCAGAGCCCAAAGACAAAAATTAGGCGTGCTAGCGGATGAAGGCGGCCTACTTTATCACTATGAAAAATCAGACCTAATTTTAAAGCGTACTAATGAAATTTTACGTATTTGATTTGATGTTTGCAACTATGAATTAATTCCACAATTATAGGTATGCAATGATTTTTGCATGGATTCCTGTCGTTAACTGCATGAAAATAAATCTTGCTATCGGATCGTACCTCGACAACAAAGCATATCCAGATCTTTTCACCATCAGCTTTTGTTGCGCCCTTCAAAATTGTAAGGCCCAAGCTTCTTATGGCTTCTGCTATTTCAAGAAAATGGCTGCACTCCTCACACAGCATCTGAAGAAAAAAACCATCATGATTAGAATAGAGAACATACTTTGTAGCTGTTCATGGTTATGGTCTTATGGACAATAGACCACTACCCTTCACTTAACCAGTATTATAGAATAAATCAAATTATAATTTTCAAGTCATACATACCTCAACAAGCATCTGGCCATTTTTGCTAAGATTCTCCACTAATATTGAGTGAACTTTCAGGTGACCCCCTACCTCCATTGCCCAACTAGAACCCTGCTCGTAACTAGAGGATCCTAGAGTGTCTGTTTCCATGTGATGCAACTGCAAAATTGCAGTAGGGTTAAACAATTGAGATAAGTCACATGCAAAAAATGTCACAAGTAAATCAACAGTTTCAGAATGGATCATCGTTGCTCAAAAACTTACAATCCTAAATAACAATTGAATAAGTCAAATCTTATGGTCCAAGTTAAATCTTAAGGAAAAGAAAATGATATTGTTTTCAGTTCATTTCTTTATAAAACATGAACACGTGATAGATTTCTCAAATCACCTTAAGCCTTACCTTTGACTTTGTATCAGCGAATTTGGTTAGCTTGTCAGCATGCTTAGTTATGCTTTGGAGAAAGAGCATGTGCTTGATTGCGCGCTCCAGTAGTGAATCAATACTGCACTGTTGAAATTTCAATAGAATTTTTAGCCACATCTCCAACCATTGCTCAAAACCAAAGAAAAGTTAGAAAAAAGAAAACAGCAAGATACCTTTGCTCCATTAGGCACAAGCTCTCTCAACTCCTTAATCCGATCTTGGATCAGTTGCCTGTCCCTTGGTCTAGGCCTACCACTCTCCCCGGGCCTAGCCCTCTTTTTGCTGTTCTTAGATGGTTCAGAAGACCTTTCAAACTGTTCGCTATATGAACTAGGAAAAGTCGATGAAATGCCTTTTGAGGACATCACATCACATATGCTGGATGATGAACTCAAACATTGATGTTTATCTTCTCTGACAAGCGAGGGCTGATCTGTTAAATAGCCTTCAGAGTTAATAGTACGCACGTTGCAAATAGAAGCTTCAGGACTTTTTCCAGAGGCCATGACAGATTGAATTGACGTACAAAATGATAATTGGTTATTAACATCAGTATTATTACTATGACAAATGTTGGCTACCACTGCTTCCAAAAGAAGTTCCGGACATGATTCAGAGGTAGATTGGCTAGTGCTAAGCTTATCTGGAATATCCATAGTCTTCATATCTTGATTTACCGGTGCTGGCCAATCAAAACATTGACTGTCTTTCAAAAATGCTGGTCCAAGTGCTTCATGTAGCTCACAGCCAGCAGGGAACTTGAACGTGTACGAGGTATCATTGTAACAAGGTTTTCTCTGAAACTTTGACTTCTCGGCAAGATTTTGGGAGTTTAAATCTGAAGGTCCAGCTAAATTCAACACCTCTATTTGGTTAGTGTCCACACAATGCAACTTATCACTTTCACAAACAACTGCATCAAGAAAAGCCGAAGGAAAGCATGCAGAATCAACTCTGACTTCAGACGAACAATGAGACATATCAACATTATTCATATTAGCATTGTTTGAAAACAATGGGACGCTTTTTTCTGGTTCCAGCACCATATCTTTGAAGCCACTACCATCCCCTTCACACTTCCTCCCTTTTAGAGGTCTCATCTCTTCAAACTCCTGATGCTCCATATTCATCATATTAGATATTGACTGAAGTAAAATGGAGCTTTCATCACCGTAAATTTCAGGCTCCTCGTGCTTGGCCTTATCAACTGCTTTCTCATAAGAAGAATGAGGTGCATAGTCCCTCACAGAATAATGAAGGGGCATTAAAACATCTGATGTTTCGCTCTTCATGGTTTTCTCTGTATCATGTAAGCAAGCAGGAATAATATCGGAAGACAATTTTTCCCTCAGCACATCCGGCTGAAAAAAGAGAGAAATATAAACATCATGAAAATGCTGATTGCATCAGGGTTAAAAATTAGTGGTCATAGTTTCAATGCAAACAATAGCATATAGAGAGAGGTGAAGACAGAAGCTTACCTGAGATGAACTCTTTAAACTACTCTGTAGACTATGAACATGGCCTATTGAGTAATCTTGAGCAGACAAAAAAAGATTTCTGACATGAGTTACAACCCCCATATCTTCATTAACCTGTTACCATGGATGGCAGAAGAGGAGCCAATTATTAAATATTCCAACAATAAATGGCCTTTCATACACGTTCATGTCCAAGAAATATTCTACAATCCATAAAATCATAGAACAGCCCATGATACAGAAAATGTGATTAAGTTAAATTATAAACAACAATTCGGAAACAAATTTATCTATTCTCTAACAAAAAGACTTGCATAATAAGCTAATTAAAGCATTTCAGGGAGAAAGAGAAGAAATTAGCCACATCTCCCTAATTAAAATTAGTCAGGTACTTCCAGACTAAGTGACCAACTTTCTGCCAATTTAGCCAATCGATGCATAGAAAGAAATAGACAAAAAGGCACTAAAAGCATGGTTTCGGTAGTATCTATACTCTAACAATTAGGTCAGCATTTCCCAACAACTCCCCCAACCCCATACAATGCGCTTAGTACTTGGTAACTGCCTCTCAACAGTAACACCCAATCATGTGTGACGTTATTCTCCACTAAATCAGCACTAAAACACACCTTTGACATTTGATGTTCATGCCAAATACTTTAGTTTTGATCACTAGTTTAGTTTAGTATTAAAATTTAGTACATTTTTAGCCTGACATAACTACCTTCTGTCTAAGATTTCAATCAACAAAACTAGGGATGGGTTGTTAATAGCTTCTCACACATTCTTCTATTTTTTGTTTACTAAATTACATACTCATAGAAGTATTTAATTTAGATAGAAACGACATACAAGCCAGGATACATCCAACCAAAAGACCGCAATAAATTTTTAAACCTTGAATACAAAGTCCATTTTTCCTAGATGCCTTCATGAACCACATCAATACAAGATGGTATTCGAGCAAAGCAAATAAAAAACACAAAAAAAGACAATACATATCTTACTTTATTTAGAGAGCCAAGCTGAACAACGCCAAGTGGGACAACAGCAACAACTAGAATCGTCTACATGGAAAAGTAAAAGCTTTAGTAACGAAAAATCCTAATTCAAACAAATTACAGTGGTGCAGACTAAGTTATTTTCTAAAAGAGAATAACTGGTTAGACAAAGTACACTGGAGAGAAATGATTTAAAATACAGTTGTAATACAGTTTTTCTAATATACAGTTGAAATGAAATTGTCCATTATCCTTAGTAGTTAGAATAGAAAGTTCAATCTTCCAGTTTTTTGTTGGCCATGAATGTTGTGAAAGTGTGACAAATAATAAAGCAGTGAACTCACCTTAATTCCAGCAGAAAATTGAGACTGCCACCCATCAGCAAACTGAAAATCAGACCCAAAAAAAAAGAGGGGAAGTTATGAGAATGATAGGAAGATTGGTTATATCTTGACATGATACCAATTAGAGACTTACAAGCCTTCCAAGGCTGATAGAGCCACAATTAACAACCTGAATAACAATAACCCTCACCTCAAAAGACAAGGCAGAACCTGTCACGTGATTATCTGCAGAGATCCACCAATGCTTTCCAGTAACAGCTACCTGTCCAACAATACTGTAAAGAAAGGATCTCAGCACAAGAGCTACATCAAAGAAAACAAAATCGTTAACAGTATCAATGTTACATGTGATAAGTCATACCCTTCCCCTAATGAATATGCATGATATGACATCTTTGCCAAAGCTAACCCTAGAGTGTTGTGCGAAAATTTTCCAGCACCAATCTGCTCCAACGTCTTCTGGCAATACTGATTTTCTGAAGACTCGTAATCATCAGGATTGTCATAGTAAGCATCCTCCCATGTCAACATCCTGCAAGCAAATATTATATCAAAAAAAAAAATTAAGGCAGCAGATTATGGAATTTACTCTATATTTTTAACCAAAAAATTAATCAGAAAAATTTCATGCAAAATTATAATCAATAAACATTAACAGTTATGTGCTTTTACCCAACTAAATTTGTAACAATTGACGACGACAACAACAACAACAAATGTTGTCCTTATCCCACTATTTCAAACACACTACAAAGGAAGTAACGTTAATCATTTTGAACAGAAAGGATTGCAATTCATCTAACAAGATGACATAATAGCTACCCCTTAACCCAAAGACAACAAGCAATAGCAAAAACTCCTGAAAACTACTGATTGTATGGATCCTATAGTTTAGACACACAACTCATGTACCTCTTTTAAAAACCTATAAATTTCAAAAAGCATGGAAATCACCAAACTTTGAAGGACAAAATACAGATGAATATCAATGAAAATCTTCACATAAAGTTTATAAGATAACTGCTATAAAATCCTTGTAATATTAAGTAAAAAGACTGGAAAATAGTACATGAAATGGCTAAGCCTAAGTAATATTTCAGACAAAAGGATACTATCATGCACAACTACAACTTCACCTCATATCACTACCACATATTCTGAGTTACCAACTTCCAAAACTAGTGTAGGTTTCGAAGACACACTAAAGGAAAAATGCAATACATGTAAGGCTGAAATTTAAAGAAGGACTAATTAAGAAAATAGTATTAGTAATAGTAAACATACATTCTAGCACGATGTTTGAGCTTCCAAAAGATGGCATAGTTCCAATTAGTATTGAAACAGAGGCTTCTAAGCACTTGGTGCAAGTTGGTACTACCCATCTTCTTCCCCCCCTTAAAAAGTTAGCAACTTTGAGAACCCAAAGGAACCACCCCTAGAAAAAAGGGTCGTGATTCTTGAATCAATTCACCAAAAAAGCAAGAAAAACCCTCCAATCCCAAACAATCATCACCTTTCCCAGCCCTAGCTCCCTCTGTAAGATCCTCTTCCAGCCTGCTTCCTCCGCAATCCTGCTCGCCGTTTTAATGGCGGTCCAACTGTTGGCAGTAGCAGACGATCCGCACCCATCACAGACACCTCCGATTCCCACCACCCCCACCAACTAAAGCTACCAATTTTCCTTAACAATCGTTAAAACACACCCAAACCCACTACTACACTGAAAACAGAAAATACAACACTGGATTCAACACAGCAAATCCTGCAACTAGCCATCTAATAACACAAGGTAGATTTCAAAAGGGATACGAGAAGAAGGTCGAGTGAAAAGTGAGAAAGAAAAGGGTGAGAAATAATCTAGCTTATATCCGACGACATGTGAAAGTGTTTTTGGGGTGTTGAATTTCAATCGAAATGCTAAGGAATTGGCTAATAAAGAAGCAAAAATCAAAAGGGGTTGACGAAAATGGCACGAGAGAGCTCAAAGTTGAGAGCTTTATAGAGTTTTAGACACAAAAGCAATGAGAAATGAAACGAAAAAGGAAAAAGTTGTGATCTTTAAGCTATTCAGAGAATGTCAATGGTGGAAGTGAAGAGAAGAGAGTGTGGTTCTTCTATTACTATAATGGACACTCTGTTCCATCAAGCTTTTTTACTTGGAGAATGTGAACCGTTGATTCTAGCAATCATGCACACACCATAGCCTCCACAAGAAGCTCCTTTCTCTGTACTAATTCACTGTTGTTATTTGTTAATGTATCAATTAATTAATTTAATTTAATTAATTAAAAGATAATTTGACCTTAGAAGAGAAAGGGCAAAAGCCCCAAAGGGAAGTGTATGAAGGATTAGGGGCTACTATGAGTAGAGCTTTATATTAAACATTAGCAAGTCGTAACAACCACAATTAGGGCAAAATCAAAAGAGGGGAAAAAGGAAGGGAGGGAACAATCAATAGAATTGTGGGTATGAGTACACACTTTTTTTTTGTTTTTTGATTTTTGATGGTGGTGGTGTCAATTGATGGCCAACAACATCATACCATATTGAGGACATGCTTCCCTTATCTTCCCCTCAAGTTTTCAATCCTTTCTTTGAAAGTTTTTAGTGAACCTACACACACTACCCTAAGGTCCTTTTCAACAATGATCTCATTGCCCTAAAGTTGTGACACCCTTCAACCTCCTCATCCCTTTTTTTTTTTCAATTTTTCAAACACTTCTTTGTTTTGTCACTTTACCATTAACACTTTGGTCGTAAAAGCTTATGTACAGTTTATAAAAATAATTTTTTTTATGAGTTTTAAGCTTATTTTCATAAATTTCTATGAGTAACTTATTAGAATAAGTTGTTTTTAGCTATTTAAATAAATATTACAATTTTATCTATAAAAAAATTTTCATTTAAAAATAACTTATTACATAAATGATTAATTAAGTTGTATTACTACCTAGTACCAACCCTTGCTAATCTCCTTGCTAGCTATCAAATAATAGTTAGTCAAGTGATACAATTTTTTTTTTGTTGTGAAATTTTGGGTTTAAGCTTTGTGAATAAAAAAATTTCATACTAAATGAGCTAGTTATATTATAATGTGAATCTTCTCATCTCAACCAAAATTGCCTCCCATAATTTTTAGTTGCTGCTACAGAGAAAAAGACAAAAAAGAAATTATGCTGCTCTTTAGGCTTTATGATCATTCCATGCACCGATTTATATGCGTGGCTTCAACTTCATTGGACAAGTAAAGCATCTTTATGATATAATTAAACATAAACTTAGTTACACTAACATGTAGTTACCTCAATAGCAAAAAAAAACAAACATGTAGTTAAAAAAAATTATACATACTTTTTATATGTTAAAATACATTAATACATTAATTTTTAAATTACTAGACCTATTTACTTTTTTTTTTTTATATTTGAGTATATATATAAACAATAACCTTAATCAACAATTATATTCACGTTATGATACAGTTATAGTACAGTCTAAATAAGAAAATTATGTTATATCCCTTAAAAGAACAACAGTTAAGAGAATAAATCTATTTATGTATATCCAAAAAATTATTCAGTTCCTATGGTAGTAACATAAGATGATATCAAGAAAAATCAAATTAATTCTAAAACTCTAAATTCTTTATATTCAACCACCACCTAAAAAGTGAACAGAAGTTGCTATAAATGGTAAGAAAGTGAAATCTCTTCAATTTGATCATAGATTTGAAGTTCCAGAAGTCATTTAAGTCTCTCTTGGTGTAAAACTAATTGAGTCGTTGTTTCGGTAGTTACTTTTGAACTAATATGTTTGGGGGTGCGATTGTTGATAAATCCTTAATTCGGTCATCTGCGTCAATTGACTAGATTCTCAAGAGACCAAAATAAGCATTGACATCCTGCCCCATAGCTTGGAGGTGCTTCTCATCTCCATCACTTTATTAATTTTTTTAAAAAAAATAGCACCTAAAAACATGCAACGTATACAATTTCTCGCCACAGAGCCATGCAGTATCATTTTGGAAACCTGTTATGTGATTATGGTCATTGATTTCTATGGTTTTTGTCTTTGATTTTTGAAAGTTGCATGGTCAATTATATATATTAAACCATTTTTACGTGGTAGTAATTAATTAGCGGCGGAAAATCGTAAACACAAAAATTACGGTTAAAACAGAGGAAAAGAAAACAAATTAAATATATTGTTTCATTATCTGGCAATCGTTGCTTTAATTTTTATTTGTAAAAGATGAATTTGTCGGAATTAGTTAATTAAAATTAAGAAAAGTTTACCAGCAGTTATGAATTAAGAAACATAATGATTCGTGTTTGTTTTGTTGCTAATTGGTTGGGTTTACAAATGGGGAATCGAGTTCTCTAAATTTCCTCAATTATCGATCATAATAATAATTACCCATCATTTTGTATCATCCTAAATTGGACCACAAACCACGTAACTACCTACTAGTCAAATGACCTCTCTATTGATAATAATTTTACAAATACTAAGAGATTGTTTGGTCTGCATTTTCATTTTCTGTTTGCTGTTTTCTGAAATTTTACAAAAAAAAAACTAAAAACAGAAATGAAAATAGAAAATAAAAATACAAACCAAACCGCCCTTAATATATTACCTTTCTCATCAAAATTATTATTATATATATATAGGAGGATTATACGTTCAACTATAGAGTAAATGTGAAAAAATTAAAGAAAAAGAACAAAAAAAAAGTTATTACTACCATTCTTCAGTGGTGGAATAAATAAACGGGTATAATTATTTTGGCAATAAGTTAAGTTTAACTGTAGAGTCATCAAAAGCTTACTAAGGTAATATAGTTATTAGACAAAGTCAACTAGGCTATGCATGAATAATATGCTATGTTAGTGCCAGGAATTAGTATTATAATGATTTCACTTTTTTTTTACTATATGTTTAATCTTATCGTTTTAACTTTCAAAATTATGACATTTTTCGTAGTTTTATAATAAAGATAAATAAATCACATTTTTGAGGGTCTAAATTATCAAATATCAAAATTATGTCATTCAATTCATTTAAATTTTTATATTAAATTAACTTTATTTTTGTTTTTTCTTAAGGTATTTATCGCCGAAGAATATGATTAATACTCTCTCTCAAAGTGAGGTTGCAGGAAGTTATTGTTAGATGACTACGAAATATCGCTCAATTTTAATCGACAGAAACTCAAACTTCCAGACATATAATTATATGGGACAACAATATGAGATACCAATACGAAACAATCTACTCGTGATTAGATTAAATTGATTTGATACCAAATTAATGTACCCATTTTTGAATTAGAATATATTTTTTAAATAGAAATATATATAGATCATAGTTTTCATGCGTATGAGTGATTTCATTCATGAAGTGGTCCAAAAATATTCGAACACATAAGGTAGGTAGTATGGTAATGGTAGGTCAAAACAGGGAAAAATGTTATGAAATATCCTTTTTTTTCTTTTTTTAGGTGTTTTGATTTTGGCAAATAGATTCCAAAGTAGATCACTTTTTCATCATGCAATGTTGTTCCTTTATTTTTCATGGCTTTCCCTTTTACTAATATAATGTTGGGAACAAAAATCATCCTAAATAGATCTTGTAGCTAAGCTTTTTGCTAACACGTAAATCTAATTAAGAGATGATGAGTACTCCTTAGCCTCCAAACTCATGAGTATAGTCTTTGATAGATCTCTCTCTCATTCTCTCTCTCTCTCTCTAAAGTCAATTTTGATGGGCATGAAAATGGAAGACCAATAAGAAAATTCAATTTTAAATATGATGAATAAGTGACTAGTGGCCACTAATTGAATAATCTATCTTTAAGCTACAAGTTAATTTAACAACCATAGATGTGGAACAAATTAAATTCCCTTTTTTTTTCTTTCTTTTTCATTGCTCTTCCATTGAAAAATTTGGCTAGATACATATCTTAATAGTTAGAGATATTGTTTAGTAAGTCACCCATAAAATAGGGTAGGAAAAATATCAACAAATTAATTTTAATCAAAATTGGTAGATATATAGTTAAGTTGTTTAAAATGTTGCTTACCAATTGAATTTTGCCCATTTATATTAAAAAGCTTTGTTGGAAGAGGATATATAGCTACTCAGGTAATATATATTTCTACCACGAGCAAAGGTTTAGTACTATGGTAATATATATTTCTTCTTTTTTGTGTAATTAGTGGTGGGCCCGCAATACATAGTATATGATGAGATTACGTGAAAGTTTTTAACATATAGGACGCATGTCAAAATCTTAATTAAGAGATGTTGTATGTACTACTGAAGTATCATAGACTTTTTCCTCTATTTCAAAAAAATTAGTTTTCAGTTATTAATAAAAAAAATATTAGTTTTGATCGAACGCAATCACGTCGTGTGATTTAGGTAATCGACGTGACCTAATAAGATAAGACTTGTCGTTGTTGTTAATAAAAAAATAGAAAAAAGATTTTCGTACTCACGCTTTTCGTACTCAATTTATACTCATGGTTATATACATTAAAATATCTTGTTACACACATAGAAGTTTTGTTGAATTTTTATTTTTACATTGTAACCACATATTTCGACACGTGTAACTACCAAATCTGAAAAACACTATAACAAAAAAAAAACTAATGTAACCACTTTTTTCAACGTACGTAACCAATGAGTACATTGAGTACAAAATTGTGAGTACAAAATTCATGACTCTAAAAAATAATATACACTAAGTTTTTTTTTAAAAAAAAAACCTAAGGAATCCAATGAATCACTAGCCCAAAACTCTTTTTTAAGCGCCCTGTTCTTTTAGAATTTTCTCTGTTGAAGCAATAATATTTTGGTCCTTGAGTGTAAAAAAAGATAGAAAAAAAAAGAAAAAAGAAATTCTTGTCATCTTGTGAATAATTAGTATCTAGAATATTGTTGTTTTTTTTTCTTTAACTTTGTTAGGGAATATATATCATAATTATTATTTCTGTAAAATGTTGTCCGATCCATTATTCAACCACTAATATTGTTTTATGAGTTATGATAACTACAACGGTTAATATGTTCCAAATTAACCCATGTTGTCACTTTCTGTAAAGGTCCATTTGGGGTGGCAAAATGAAATTATTATTATTAATTTCTCTCTTGGGATCTGCACAAAGTAGAGGAATGGCCATATCCAACAGTGTGTAATCTTAAAATGACACTGTTTCAAGTAAAGTCAAGCATTATGTTTTTTAAAATATATAAACTTTTTTATATATATATATATATTTAAAATTGATAAACTCTGTGCTAAGGAAAGTTTATTCCTACCACCATAATGTTTTTATCACCACAACTAAGTTTACCATGATAAAGTGCTTAGTCCAATATGTGATCTTGGAAGATAAGATTGAATTAGCTAGTGGGATTTGTCAAATCCTCTATATTTCTAAAAAGAATTGCACTTCTCCATTTTGTGATCTAATAATTTTTCTTATAATCTAGTGAGTTTTTACACTTGTTTAGAGAATGACGAATAGTTAAGATGACATATATTTCTTATCATAAATGGAGAGGAGTTTTATGACTTTTAAGAATGGAAATGAACTCTCTCCTGCTCCAGTTCAGTACAATTTCGACCGTTTATTTCGCTTTTATCATACTCTCTTTTACTTTGATTATTAATATGTAACATTGTAAAGGCAAATTAATGAATATGACGCTATTAAATAATATAAGTCAGAGTGAGATGAAGTTAGAAAGAATGTGAATCCTTCGATAATATTATTTTCATTGTTCTCTTATATCATCCCTACATTCATATTTATCTTCACTGAAATTTAAATTTCATGCCAATGATTTTTGAAAGGGAAGATCCTCTTCACTAAAAGAATGGTGAGGAAGTGATAATTAAGTATCTAAAATCTTCATTGCCATGAAATGGATTGAAGCTTCGGCCACCAGAAGAGATTTTGATTGAATGTAATCTATCATTCCCATCACCATATATTATCTATATAATATATTCAAGGGTCTCTAGCTAGGTTCTTGCCATTTAAAGGTTCTAAGTAATGGTTAACATACATACCAAAAAAAGATAGGCTTTGGTCTACACTAGTAGACCACAATTTCATGGAAAATTATCTTTGGAAAAATGCTAAATTCTCCTACCACTTAATTTTAGTAAGTGTTTTTTATTTTTCACTAAATATTTAGTTTTTAAAAGATAATTAACACTTGTCAAAATTAAGTGAGTAGAAAGATTTATAGGAGGGTTTAGTATGAGAATTTAGTATTACTCTTATCTTTGTACTATTACCGTAGTTGTACAGCTATATAACTATAGTAGTGTTAAAAAAAATTTGGTTTTTGTCATTAAAAAAGTTTATGTGATATACATTATAGTAGTGTATGTGTCTTAATTTTTATTTGTAAAACAATATAAGAAAAAAGAAAATATGATTTGTTATAGTGTAATCAGTCATCTTAAGTTTGAGTTCGGTGTATAATCATATACAACTAAATTAAATACTTAAGAAAAAAATTTTGTCACTCAAATAATAATCTTATTCCGCATTCAATGAAATATATTTATGAACACGTACAAAAGAAATTTACATGAATAAGGAGGCTTAGTAAAAATTTAACCATGATTACCAATTTTTTCACCATTCTTTTCTCCTTCCATTTACCAAACACACTTTAAGTTGGTTTATTAAAATTTTTAGTATATCAACTTTCAAAGCAGGGCATGCAGATACATTTTGTACAAAACAAAGGCCATGGAAGTAAAGCAATAAAGCTTTTTAAGGACACTGTACTTTTACAATTTTACCCTCTTCTGCGTGAGTAGGAAATTGGAAGTGGGGACACATTTTATTTTTTATTTTGATTTTGACAGAACAAGTATATCTTGTAAAGTTATTGGTGTTATAGCTTAATTAGTAGCATTTTAATTTTTCTTAAATTTCCTTGTTTGGGTGCTTAATTGATTCATCATCTATCCTTGTTGAGTTGTTAACTTAGTGGATTTGAACTGCTCATAGTGAGGATATTCAGCTAATGTTTTGTCCTCAAACTATTCAACATTCTTTGTGCATGTAATCATTTTAATGGGAAATATTTATACAGCTGCATAGCACTAGCCGCCAAGTTAGGATATGGAGATTCACCACTTATTTCTTTTTTTTATTATTTTAATTTTGACTTATTATCATGGTAAAATTGAAATTCATTTTATCTTAATTAGGAACCCAATGAGAAAAAAACAGAGGTGATTATCATGATCATGTGAAATGTCTGTATAAAAAGTTTCAATAATGCAAATAACCACATTCTTAGGTAAAATTTGTATTCATCACAAAAGACAATCTTGTTCGAGTTAAGAATATTTATATCATGATATAGCAGTATGATATTTTTCATTGAATGACTCGAACTCAAGAATTTACTTCAAAGGACTTATCTTGTACCACGCACTTGAACCAACCACCGATTGAGGTGCAAGTCTCTTGTTCGTCACCACTCTATGGTGTGATTTGATTTTGCAGAAAATAATCTCCAAATTAAAGGGATATTCAATTCAAAATTGTGTAAATATTATTGAATTTCAAATAAACTGGTAAAAAAATTTCTAGTTTTTCTACAGCAAAATATGAAGAGTACTTTAGTTTACTAGTACTCCTATAAGAGGTTAATTACAAGTTAAATTAACAATAATCTTGTTTATAACCTGCAGTGAGATAATTTATTTATCATCATCAATGTTTCTAATAAAATTGAACAGATAACGTATGAAAAGAGTTTGTATGACAATAATGAAATGTTTCCGTCTTTGTTAATCATCAGAGAGTAATGATAAGCAATGAACAAATTTTTGGACTATATGGTGGGTCAAATATGAATCAAAAAGATAAAAAAATAAAATGTGGAAGTGTACCAACTTTATTATGAGAAAATGAAAATGAAAATGAATAATTGTATAAAAATAAAAGTAGATGGAGGACGTGTCTGAAACTGAAACATCATGTTCATCCTATAAACCGAAAGAGTGTCCCCTAATATTGTTGTCATTCCTCATCAAAATTCTTCTGTCAGGATGCATTGAACTAAGATCATTACATAGAAATGCCCTAACATTTTGAGCCACCTCTTTTTTTACTTTTATTATTATTTTGTATTGAGAAACCAAAATAATAAGGGTACTTGATCAAAATAGTTTTCAAGAACCAAAACCATTTCTTTCACTTTTTTCAACATCCAATTACTTAATAAAATGGGTAAAATTGATAATGCATTAATGTATTTAAGTTTGAAGTCATTTATAGGGCTTTCTTAATTAAATTTACTACTAATAGATTTTTAACGGTATAGCAGGTCTATGTAATGATATAGTAATTAAAATTTAGAGAAAGTCTATGTAATTTATAAAATATGCAAATGTTTCTGTAATTTAACTAATTAAAATTTAAGTAAGTTCAGTGTCATCTCTCCTTTTTTTTTTTTAATGTGAATAATCTCTCCTCAAACATGGGTTGGCTTTTTTTTTCTCTGGCCCATTTAGACCACAGGCTAACCCAAACTGATTTGTTTTAATTTGCTTTCACAAGGACCTAAAACAAGCTAGCTAATTTAGAAGCTTTTATTCAGCAAGATTTGTGAAAGTATATTAAACATGTTCATATTTTTCCTACCACACTCACTTCCCTTCTTACCACACTTTTCTTTTTTTAAAATATATATATATATATATATATATATTCTTCGTTCGAATTTTGAAAATTCGTAGTATAATTTTATGAAAATACAAAGACGAATTTTAAAAGACGGATTTTTAAAATCCATAACACAATTTTATAAAATACAAATTAAAGATGAATTTTTTATGAACAACACCATGAATTTTTAAAATTCATAAAGTAATTTTATAAAATAAAGTGTCAGATTTTCAAAATTCAAACGAAGAGTAATTATTTTTTTTAAAAAAAAAAAGAGTGATGAGAAGAAAAATGAGACAGTGGAAAAAGTACAGGCCCATTAAACAACATGCAAGTTATGTAGTCAATTTTTTTTAAAAAAAATGAAAAGACAAGCATTTAATTTTAGAAATTTTCGAGCTTTCTAAAACGGAAATCTAAACATGCACCTACTAATTAACCGACAACTACAAGAAGATAGGACTACAGCAAATATATTGCAAATCACAAATGTACAAAGAGTAGCAGCAACCTTATATTAAAAAAAGAGAGGAAATATTACTAGTAGTAAATACTCCCTTTGTCCCTCTATGTAAGATTATCAATAAAAAAAATTATTTGTAAAATCATCTTTAAAATTTTGTACAAATTTAATTAGTTTTTGATGCGTTTGGTTAGAGAAACCAAACGAATCATAATCTTCTTTAATAGTTGAATGGCGGTGCAAGGTCTCTAGTGAGCTCCTCCGATAGTGGTAATATCTGTAGGGACTCTGAAGTTAAGTAAGTTCTCCTTTCATGTAAGTTAAGTGTTCAGAATAAAAGCGTACTTTTCTCTTTTACCTTCTACCAGTTGTATTTATAACCCTTCGAAATAGTATCCACATTCATCCTGCTCATGTTAGCATTCCTATAAATCTAGCGCAAATTCTAGATTTATAACTGTCAAATGTCACCATTCAAAAAATGAGTGTCTATACAGGTCCCCCACTTTTGCCGTCATCGAAGTATTTAGAGATTGGATTCTTCCCGTAAATTACGCCTACGTCGTCTCTAAACTAAGTATCATTTATTATGTGTCCTTTTCATTATTTTGGATGCAACAGTTATTAATTAAATGCATCAAAATGATAACATTATTACGTTGAAATGAATAGTGACAAACTTAAAACCCAGAAATAGTACAACTTAGTTAGAAATAAAGGTAAAGTAAAATATAAAATTAGATACATTTAAGAAAATTTGTGATAAATTTTATTTTATATTTAATGATATAATAAATTTAAAATATAAAATGAGGAAACTTAATATAAAAATTTAAGTGAAAGGATTTTAGAAGTATAACATCAAGAGATGAAAAATAGAAAAAGTCGTAATAATACTCTTAATTTCTAACATAGGTTCACCACTTAAAATCAATTCATGTTTAATCTTCAGACATGAAATCAAACACAGTTATACTTAATTATGTGAATATTGGTTCATATTCACTCCATTTCAATATGAAATCAAACACATATTTAACTGTTGTAAAAACAAAATGTCAACACCAACCCTGTGGCCACCTATATTTAGGATCCAATCTTGGAATAAGCCATCTTCTCTTCATTGAATTTGAACCCAAAGTAACTGTCTTCTTCTCTTTCCTTACAAACAGTATCCCAAACAGAATTCCCCTGCCTCTTTTGCATCTCTTATTAGCACTATGTTCAATCTTGGATTCACCAATCTCAGACAGATTGCTGAATTGAAATTCATGATGAGCAGGAAAAATCTCATCATGTGTACGAATTGAATTGAGTCTTGTGTACTTTTGTTCAAGTGATTCCTTTGGAATGTTTCTAGCTAGCAAAGGAGATTCACCTCCCCAATTATTTGTGCCCAAAGATGGGTTTTGTGGTGTTCTGAATTCTATTACTGTTCCTCTCTGTTTTTGCCTCATGCTCTTTTCTCTAGCACCATTATTATTGCATCCTTTTTAGCATTTTGTATTGGATCACCCTTTGATATATATATATATATATATATATATATATATATATATATATATATAATTATATATGATGAAAATTTCAAAGACACATTTGATTCTTTTTAAAGTTGAAAATTCCAATGATATCTATCAAGAAGAGTAGATATGCTAAGAAGCAAATTTGAACTTAGTGCCGCATATATATCAATAATCAAATATATAGGGGCATCAAGGTACTGTCTTATTACCAAATAAGATATAATTTTAATGATTATCACCCTTAATATGTTGGGATTAATATTTATTTAAAAATAATCTGATCTCTTAAAATAATTACATTATTATATGTTTTAGGGATTCAAGTTAGAGTTGGATTTCACTTATACCTTGTTTAATTTGGAAAATTATTTTTTTTTGGTACATCAAAAAATTAAATACAAAAGCAAACACTAAGTTTTAATGTGTACAATAGCCAGATATATTGTCTGAGTCAGACATAATTCTCAAATTCACAATCGCTCATTATTGGATTTAGTATGTTTAGTCAACCAATCAGCGCAAACATTAGCTGATACATTTTTTTATGAAGATTTGGTCCATACATATAACATTTTTTAAAATGATAATGTTTTTTTTTGTTTACATTAATAACAAGAGGTTTTTTTTTTGTTACAAATAATAAGAGATTTAAACGTGTGAAACAGTATATTATATATTATATTGTATGTACAAAATGTTAAAAAAACAGAATATACTTTTTCTATATAATTATAAGTCTTGTTTTAATAGGTGGCGAGAGATAAGGATCAACTCATTTTCAATTCTTTTTTTTGTTGGCAACTTATATCCGTTCTGCTTTGAATATTCCATGTCATTCTAAAGGTAAGTGTGCACAGAATTCATAGATTAAGATTCCTATTAGGTTCCCTAATTTTCAGATAATATGAATTACCCTTCTTTATTCTGAATAAGATTTTTAGGAACTTTCTCCGGATTAATTTTTCTCGACTTTGCTTTAGGGAAGGAAAATAATGTATATTTTTTTTGAAAAACTTATTTAATATCATTTCCAAAAAATCTAATTCGGATATGTGTTTTTCCTGAAAAATTTATGAACTTAGTTTTTTTTGGAATATTTTTGAAATATTTAAATACTTTTAAAAAAGTTCTTCACAATTTCATTAATTTTTAAAGTATTAATTATTTTAATATTAATTTTTTAAAAAAATTATTTAATGAAAAAATTAATAACTAAAATTTTAATAATATTCATATGTTAGCATTGTGATTTTATTAGTTAAAAAAAGGATTTTTAAATTAAAAATATTAATAAGAATTTTTAATATTAATATCAAGCTTAATTTACATAATTTTTCTTATTTTTAAAATTGCAATATTTCTTAGTGATAGTGTCACTTGAAGAATAGGATATCTTTTGAAATAAAAATGAAAGTTTGATTTTTAAATTAACTAATTTATTCGACGCTTTTTGAAAATAATATATTATTCAATTTGATTTTTTTAAGTTAATTTATATCATTTTTAATATTTTTAAAATTGAAACAGCTTTTTAGAGAGCGTATTATACACTTAAAGAATAAGATGTTTTTCGAAATAAAAATGAATAGGGTGTTTATAAATTATTTAAAGCTTTCTAAAAATAATGTATTATTCACTTTGAGGTTTTTAACTTATTATTCACTTTGAGGTTTCTAACTTACTTTACATGATTTTTTTATATTTTTAAAATTGCAACAATTTATTTAGAGAACGTTTACTATACATTTGAAGAATAGAGTGTTTTTTTGAAATAAAACTGAATTGGGTGTTTTTAAATTTTCTAAATTATTGAAAGATTTATAAAAATAATATATTATTTTCTTTGAAGTTTTTAACTCAATTAACATAAATTTAATGGTATTAAAATTGCAACAACTTTTTTTAGAAATCATGTAATATACACGTGAAGAATTGAGTATTTTTTGAAATAAAATTTAATAGGGTGTTTTTAAATTTTAGAAATTGTGTATGATGTTTTTTTAAATAAATATGAAAACGTAATTTTTAAATTAACTAAAATATTTGAAGCATTTTAAAAATATTGTCTTATTCGCTTGGATGTTTATAACTCAATTCACATATCTTTTATATTTCTAAAATTGCAACATTTTTTTAGATATCTTGTACTTTACACTTAATGAATACGGTATTTTTTAAAATCAAACTGAAAATGAAATTTTTAAATTGCCTAAATTATAAGCTTTTTGAAAATAATGTTTTATTCACTTTGAAGTATCTAGCTCAATTTATATAATTTTTCTTATTTTTAAAATTACAACAATTTTTGTAGAGATCGTGTACTTATACACTTGAATAATAAGGAATTTTTCAAAATAAAAATAAGAAAAGGTATTTTTAAATTATCTAAATTATTTGAAGCTCTATGAAGATAATACATTTTTTAGTTTGAAGTTTCTTACTCAATTTATATAATTTGTATTATTTTTAAAATTTCAATAATTTTTTAGAGATAATGTACTATATACTTGTATGATGAGATGTTTTTTTGAAATAAAAATGAAAATAGTGTTTATAAATTATCTAAATTATTTGAAGCTTTTTAAAGATATATTATTTACTTTGAAGTTTCTTACTTAATATATCTAATTATTTATATTATTAAAATTTCAATAGTTGTTTGAAAATCTATACTGTATACCTGAAGAATAGAGAACTTAACAAGTAATTAAACAAGATGTGACACGCTCAATAAATTCATGGCTTCAAACAAGGTCACAAAAAGGGTGGAATGTTACAATAAAAGACACTTGAATGTCAAGAGCTTATAGCTCAACTGGCATAAGAAAAAGCTCATTGAATTAATTAAGTATAGATTTAGAAGTAATGTAGTGTGAGAGTGTGTGTTTAACTGATAAAAAAAAAAGACACTTGAATTGTTGCCTCGAGAGGGTGATGTTAAAAGAAACTAGACCTAGTCCCCTAGATATAACACTCAAATCTAGAGAATTTGCTCTCTGAGAGGTTAAGAGAAATTTCTCACTAGAACCACAATTTGCTCATACAAGATCTTTTAGTAGACAACCAATGGATGGGCATGGGCTTTTCATTAAATCTAGACGAAAAAAAAATCACAAGTCCTTACTAATTTTTAAAGGTCTTAAAATGGTGGCTGAAATTCACATCTCATAAATTGAAAAGCCCATTTTTTTTCCCAACAATTTAATCCAAATTTTAAAAATTTTTTACATTGAATTGTCTTTAAAAAAAAGTAGTTAATGTGCTTTCATATTTATGTATTGCAAATCCTTATTATGCCGTCCTAAAATTTATATAAAATTATAAGATGTAGCCTTCAAATGTGTCTATGCTTTTAAAACTCTAAAGAGTAAAATATTAATTTAATTCTCTAAAGATTTATTTTTTATTAATTTAGTCCCTTAAAAAATTATCATCAAAGCAATTCTTCAATGATTTAAAATATTATTAAATTAGTTCTTTAAAAATTAAATTTCACCATCAAATTAATTCCTTAAATTATATCTAAAAAATCTATAAAATTAATTTGGTAACAAAAATCTTTAAGAGACCAAATTGATGACAAACGAATTTTTAAAAGACCAAATTCACATCAAAGCCTATATTGATATGTAAAAAACAATATCCTAAAGACAATTTTGATAAATTTGTCCCAATAACATGACATAATATCCAAAGAAAAAATGATATTACAACAAAGTCTATTCTATTATTCTGTATATAAATCCACTAATTTATCTTTCGTTAAGAAGCTAACGGTTAACGCATTTAAATCAATAAAACAAAATATGTAAAAACACTAAAATTGTGCAATTGAAAAAGTTTCAGAACTAAAATTGCACAGTTCAAAGTTAAGGACCAAAATTATACAATTGACAAAATTAATGAACTAAAATCACACAATTGAAAGTATAAGGACTAAAATCGCATAATTGAAAAAATTTAACGACCAAAAGTGCAATTAAGCCAACTTTTAAAAGCAAAATAAAAATTTGGTGCAAAATATTTTATTCACTTTAACGCAAAAACTATAATTACCTTTCCATTTTGTTAAAAGTTTCACATCGGCTAGTGATATAGTCATTGTTGAGTTTATATAAGGGTGTGACAATCATCATCCAACAAATTAACTTTTGAGAGTGAATTAGGTCCAAACACAAATTATAAGACATTTGGAATAAACTAAAGATTTTTTATTCATGTTGGAAAGGTACCAAGCATAGAACCAAACAAGTTGAAGATTTTACATTATTTAAAAAATAAAAGAATGAAGAATTGCCGTGTGGCAATATAGAAAGGGAGAAGGCCATTCAAAGCCTTCTTTTCTTATTATGTATGATGTATGATTCCAAACAAATGTTTCTAACTTACGTGTCTATTCAAAATTTCACTTTTCAACCACTAAATCAACATCGTGTTAGGTATAATAGCATTTTAATTAGTATTTAATATTTAATTTATTTATATTATTTAACTAATTTTGAAGAAAATTTACAATTCCACTTAAATTTTTTGGAAATATTGATTAAAAAAATTTCGGATTACATCTTCTAGAAATTATAGATTACAATTTTACAGCTGTTCAAAAATATTCCGAATTACATTTTTTTTGGTCAACTGAATTTCATTAAACAAGAAAGAAATCAGTACAAGCTATCAAACCTCCACGAATCACATTTTTTTGAAAGGATAATTTTGTTATTTTCAAAAAACCAACAACAAGGAGTGTGGCACCAAAAACATGAGACACCACCCTCTTTTTTTTGGGTAAAAAAGAACGGACATTTCATTTGGGCTTGGCAGGCCTACTAGCATGGGAATGATGGAGGATGTGATTAGCACCATCTCAATTGGAAGTGGCACCATCTTTTTTATATGTAGGAATCATAAATTTATATACTAAAAAAGATGGTGTCACTCCCAATAAGAATGGTACTAATCTCATTCACCGGGAATGATCCACTTGATTTCAGTTTTTTTTTTGTTTCAAATTTGAGTATAGTTCATGTCCAATAAAAAACTTTACTTTAGGCACATTCCTTACTGTTTCATTTCAGATCCTAATTTATTATTTATTATTACGTCTCGACCAAAGAAAAAAAAAAGTATTGTATTCCGTTTGGATAACCACTTACCAGACTCAAAAGCAAAGAAAACTTGCACGATGGGTTATACAACTCCATTAACAATTAACAAAAGGAATTAAAAAAAAAATTAACAAAAGAGGAAAATCGAATGATGCTCCTCACAAACCTCACATCATGCTCATGCAGCTTCGTGGCATTGTAATGCTATCAAATCCAAAAGATTTGGGAACCAATAATTCTTTTTTAAGTATAGAAGGTTACAAATGCACACACGTTGACAAAATTAAGGATTCACTTCTATTTAGGGGCATTTGTGAGGTCGTCAAAATTGATTTTTTGACCGAAACTAAATAAATTTTCTTCCATTCAATGTGTGTTGTGATCCGTGCAACAATAAATTTCAAACATTTATTAAAAATTAATTAAAATAAATATTTTAATAAATACTAATTCGAAATCTTCCTAAATCATGTTCCTAAAAATTCTCTTAATTACTTATTAAAAAATATTTTCAATGCTTTTTATATTTTTAAGATTAAAAGTGCATTTAATTACATACTTTATATGGTATTAGAAAGATACTCCCTCTGGTTTTTTAGTAGTCATTTAAAGTTATATGTGAGAAGGAAATGATTGACTCTTTTAAATTTTATAAAAATATATTATTAGATTTCCTAATATGCCCTCACATAAAATCTCTTCTCAATTAATATCTCAAGTCATAACTAAAAATGATGCATAGTGATTGGATCTAGTTGGGACAACAATTTTTGATAGGTGGATAATTAATCTATGTAGGTAGAGTGAGAATATTAGTAAATATGGGTAGTATTGAAAAAAAATATTAATTTTGTGTTAATTTTTTAAAACGACTAGAAAAAATGAAGATGATAAAAAAATTAAAACGACTTAAAAAAAATGAAAAGTAATTAAGAGAATTATTAAAAAAATATAACATTTCTCTATTTTAATATATTCATAGGCTCTAATTAAGAATTGATATTTGTCAAATTTGAGGGCTCGATTATATATATTATGAATATGAATAGATATGAATATGCATATGGATAGATGGATAGATATCATGTGGAATATGAATGAAAATTAAATCCATGTTATGAAACAATTGTAAAGAACTTGGTATATTAATAGAATCATGAGAAAAAATAGAGAAAATAAAATCTACTATCCTTTTTAAAAGATTTTTTTTAAAAAAAAATAAATACATTTTCAGTTCTTAAATTTACAATATATTTCATTTCAGCCCTTCATTATTTTTAATTACAGTTTTTGTCCTTCAAATTTTTTAGTATGACAATTTTATCCTTTTGTTTAAGTTAAAGTTAAAAAAAAAAAACAAAGACCAATAATTAAATATATCTTTAATCCATTACTAGGATTTAACTTTAACTTTAACTAAACTAAGCAACATTGAACAAATAATTTACATATCTAAACACATAAATATTTTAAGCTAATTATCTAATTTAACAAAACACACTCGTACTTTTCACGGATACCAAACATTAGTTATGATGAAAGCGATCGATAATCATACGTATCATTTTCTAAATTATATTAAGTAACCATAACTCCTAAAATACTTCTATTGGTCTAAATTGGTGCATTTAATCAATTTTAACTTTATTCATAACCCACATATGCTTGTCAATTGTTAAAATGACATCTTATTTTTTCTTAATTTCGACAATCAATGCATTAACATTGATAGAAACATATTTTTTTGTCAATTAAAATTTTGAAATAATAGATGTATAATTTTAAAATATTTGAAAGTGATAAAATTATAATTAAAAAATTAAAACAATAATATGTAAAGTTTGTCTATTGAACACTTTTAATCTAATATTTTTTTAACAAAAATGGAGCCAAGGCCAAAAGAATGAGATTACACTATAACTAATATAGGAGTAGAAACTCCTATTACATTAGCAAAAACAAGTTGCCTTAACTTTATAGGAGCATGAGAATACACGATGAAGTCTCTCTAATTTAAAATTGAAGGATTTCAGTCTTTCAACCTTTCTTCTTGTGTGACTTTTGTACTTCCATTATTTTTTATTAGTTTGTGTTTGGTTTATATTTTATTAGAATAAAAAGTAAAAAAAAAAAAACACAAATCAATATTTAATCAATAGTTAAAATTATTAATGCATAAAAAATTATGTTATTTAATAAAAGTAATTATTTTTAACTTTGATCAAAAGTGATTTTGACCCAAACAAAATTTTAAACAAACATGCTGTTAGTCAAGGATTGGGAAAAATGTGGCCTGGGAAAAATAATTTCGTCTTCTTGAGATCAAGTGCGACTCTTTGAAGTCTATTAGATTGATGCTTACTCTGTTTTGACTGTGGATATTCTTTTCTTCCTTAACAAGGATTGAAATGTGAAGATAACTCATCATTTGCGAGAAGGAAACCAATGTACTAACAATTTTGACAAAGAAGTTATTCTTATGTCGTAAGATTGTGTTATCCTTAATGCTTGTCTTAGTTTTGTTTCACTAGCTAGCTCTTTCTGCTGCTATGGTTGGAACGATACCCTAGAGATTTTTAGCTTGTTCTTTTCCTTCTGTTAGTTGTTTTCTTTTCATTCATTTACAAAAAAAAAATCTTAATAAAGATAAAAAATGATAATAAATAATAAATATATTTTGTTTTATAAAAAATAAATTAGTAATTGAAATAAATCTAAAATATTGTTGCCTCCTTTTCGTAGAATAAAACATTTATTTTATTTTTTTATTGTTTATTATATTTTATTGTATTTATTAAGCATTGACTATTCACTATTAAAAATTTAACAAAACAAAATGATCATATTGTGCAATAGAAAAAATTGAGAGATTAAAATCTCTCAATTAAAAGTTTGGGAATACCAAAATCACACTATAGACAAAGTAAGAGGCAAAAAATGCAATTAAACCTAACAAAATATATGTGTGATAACAAACAGGTGGTTAATTTAAGTAATGCACCTTAAGTAAAAGGTATTGGGTTCAAGTGAATAAAAGAAACCTAGAGAGCTAGTTTCACCATGACAATATAGATGTTCCCACTTCGAACAGAAAAATACCTGCAATAGAACTAATTAAATTATACGTGTGATAAAAAAAAGTCATTTGAGAAAATAAGAAATATATATCACTATATATTTTCATTAATTAATTATTAATTTTTTAAAAAATATGAAAAAAATTATGTGCTTTTTTTTATGAATTTTGACATAATTAAAGAATACAACATATACTTTTAATTTAATGGTTGGATTGACTTTTTTGTTGGATAAGCAATAATTTATTTATAAAAAAGTACAAGTTGTACTCAAATTACAAGTACAATTCTAATAATAGAAAACAAAAGAAAAAACAACATCACACCGAAAACAAATCCAGCAACACCTAACAAAACAGAAGAGAACCAAAGAAAAATAAACCAACCAGAATTACATTCCCAAACATACAAACGGTAACATGTTCCACTGAACAAAAGGATGAACGAAAGAACAATCATTAGCTTTCAATCATAACCACAAGTGTAACAAAATCTTATAAAAAATGATATCACATTCCCACGTTTTTTGCTTGAAAATGAAATTATTGCGATCAAGCCATATATCCAAATCGTAGTAAACCAAACAACAGACCACCATTTCTCGATATTTGAAGAGCAAAAAGGCAATCCATCAAACACCAAAAATGACCTCTTGCACTCGAGAGTAAGACCTAATGAACACCCATCCAACGCAGCACTTTAGTCCAAAGTAACCAAGAAACATGACATTCAAAAAAGAGATGATTTGGAGTCTCAATAACGCATTGACATAGAAGACAAGAATCATTCTCAAAAACATCCTTAAAGTAATGGTTGAATTGATAAAATTTATAAGATATATGAAGTTGTTAGAGATGTAAAAATCAATATCAACTTATATTGATATAAATTATCACCAACTCTTATACGGTTTATAAAATTATTTATAAAATTCACAATTAACTTAAAAATTCTTATCATATAAATTTTTTATATATATATATATAAGTTTACGTTGTCCAAAATTATTTAGTAACTTGTCAATATAAAAAAAATGGTTAATACATAGTAGTTTCTTAAAAACATGAAATAACACTTATGTAATTGAATTTTCATTGTTCTTTTAACGAAATTTGACGCGATTAACTAAAGAACATTTTGTATATTTATTATGTGGACAATCCAATTCTACATGAAATTATTAGTTATGTTGTTACCAAAAAATAATTATTAGTTGTGTAAAATATGTGCCAACTTATATTGTTGTAAGTTGATCCTCATATTCTCAAATTTATAATGTAAAACTTTTATTGATTTTAATCATTTTGAATAAATTATGAAAGTTGTTAAACTTTATTGATATTTTTTTAAGGCTAAATGTATCTTTTGGTCATGTATCATTTTATTTTGGTTTTATATTTTTTTTTTGTTATATTTTGGTTTTGTATTTCTTTTAAAAGATTTTATTTTGGTCCAGTCGGTCAACTTCGTCATTCTTTTACAAGATAATTTGACTCTATTCTTAGGGTTTACATGTATATCATGATTTTTCTATATTTGAAGATAAATGGTGTAATTTGACTTTGTTCTTATCAGGTCAATTCTGTTAGTGGGGTAACAAAATTAACAAATTGGACTAAAATGAAATGTTTACAAGAGATACATAACTAAAATATAATTAAAAAATATAAGACCAAAATAAAATACACTGGAAAAATTTTGCATTTGGCCTTTTTTTTAGTAATTAATAAACTCTATTGTTTTTTCATTTGGTAACTTTGAGCTTTTTTTATCTATCCGAAGATAACGGTCTAACGGGATAAGCTTAGAGTAGTATTTTTAAAATTCAGTTATATGAATAAAAAAAAAATCAGCTTTCCTTAAAACATTTTTTTTTGGGTACATCGGAAAATACCTGAAACATTTATTTGGATATGATATTTATCGATGACACTGTCAATTTTCTTTTAAAAAGCAAATACCATTTTTTATTATAATAAATAAATACCAATTTGATATTCATAAGGTTATTTTTAATCATTAAAAGTTTTTTATTAAAAGGTTTTTATTATCGATAGTCTTTAAAAATTTAAAAGACAAAATTTTTATTTTCGTTCTCTAACGAGTTTGATTATTTTTGTCTTTTAACTTTTTTTTTCAATTTATTTATGTCTTTTATTTATTTTTTTATTCACGTCAGTCCTTTCTTTTATTTATCCATTAAAAACTAACGAAAAAGATCAACATGATCACATGTCACTCTATGAGTGGCTTGTGAATAAAATAATTATGATAATGTATTTTTAAAATAAAAATATAAATTATCTTTTTATTTTGGTTTTTAATATTTATTTTTTCTAAAAAATATTAATAAACTCTCTTTTTAAAAAATCGATCCTCCACGAGATTAGAGATAAATTTAAAATTTTCATCTTCACCTATTTTATCCATGAATCCACGTTGTTCCTAGCTGGAATAGTGATTTGAATACAAAATCTGTCCCACCCCACTACTATTCCTATATATCAAAGAGAAAAAAAATAGGATTCCTAAGACTAGGAGTAATGGATAAAAACTCATAAATATTTTTTTATTAAAAAATATAGTATTTAATGCTATAAATATATCTTTATTAATAATGATATTTGTTAAAAAAATTTATTTATAGGTACTTTATTCATTATCTTAAGAGTAATTGTTAGTAAAATGTAAGAAAATATTATAATTATAATATATCTGTTTTTATACTAAAAATACAAATTTTCAGTTACGAAGGAGAATAGATGAGAGCCAAACACGGCCTTACTCATAGACAATCTGGCAGGTAAATAAAGGGAAGAGATGTGAAGAAATAGGAGCTTTTTTTTTTTTTTAATCTTTCATCTTTTTGCTTTGTTTTTAAAATAACAAACACTTCGGAAACGCAAAGCCTAAAAAATATATAAATAATTAATTAATAACATTTAATATTATCACTGTAATTTCATCTTCATTCACGCAACCATAACAAAAACAAAACCCTCTTCATCTTTTTCTTCTTCTTCCTCCTCTTTGTGTTCTTCTCCGAACTCGTGTCTCATCCTCATAAATTCTTCGACTTTCAAATCGTTTTCCCCAAATTCTATCACTTCACTCGATTCCTCCGTTACTGCTTCATTATCCAACGACTTCCACCCTCTCTGCTGAGTTCAAGCTGCGGTACGTAAATTCATCTTTTTATTTCTATCTATATTTACTTCCTTTTTCAGTTTTCCCCTTTGCTCAATAGTCCTTGTTTTATGCGTGTATTTGGTTTCGATGATTTTGGTGCTGATAAGGAACAACGGGTTGTGTGGTTCTAGCATCTTTCTATTTCTTTATTTGTTTATTTTGTTTCTTTAAATTATTTTTTGTTGCCAAGATTACTTTTTTACTTGTTTGCTTGTTAGTGTCATTTAAGTAATCACGTGGTGGTGATCGTTCTTGTTTACAGCAGCTTAATGTCTTGAAATGCAGGTGTACCAGTATATTTTTATATATATTTACTTCATTATTGATTTTTTTCTTTATAAGCAAACATATAAAGCTGTTTCACATGCTTTCCGAATGAAACAGAATAAATATTCATTATTTTGTAATTTGTAGAAATCCTATATAGATATAGAAGCTGTTGCTCATGGTTTCTGCGGTGGGGTTCACATAGGCATGGTCAAGTGAGTGCTGTGATAAATATGCAGATTGGTTTGATGTGTCGATACAATTTTCGATTTAGTGAGGAGGTTGCGTAGTGTTTTCATATCCAGTAACATTCAAATGTGTTTGGGAAGGAGGGTAGATAAAGACAAACCTTTATTGTTCCACAAAATCTATACTCTAGAATGAAATATGTGGCAGTTTGGATGCAAATACAATGTGATGAATTTATTTAGGAGCCTAAACCAAAATTTCTGTCGCAAGTTGTTGATGTCAATGGAATCAGTTGCAACTGATGAATAATAAGACTCTAGTGTTTGGCTGTTTATCCAAAGTAATAAATTCAAGTGTCTTGATGCTGAAGCTGACATGAACTCCTAAAGAAGGAAAACTGTTTAGTAGTAATTAGTTAAGATTGTTGGAAGTATGGCATGCCACCAGATTGAGTCATACTGCACTTATCTAAGTTATGACTATTGGTCCGTTGGATTGTTCAAAACTTACACGAAACATTTGTAAAGCTGATTTTGATTCTTATTGAACACTAAGGACTGGCTATAGCTTTCTTTCATGAAGTTCTTTTTTGTTTTTGGTTTTTATATGCTTTTGGAAGATGATTTGATGCTAATGTTTTAGAATGATGCTTTAGGTGCAGGTTCCTCTTCAAATCACTTACGAATGTTAGTGTTGGTTCTGAGATAGATCATGATCAGGTATTATGTTCATCCTTTGGTAGAAATCTTGGTCTAGATAGCATTGCAATGTTTTTTGGTGTTGCCAACTTCAAGAACATGATGAGACCTTGTTGAGTTGCCCATATTTGGATGGTTATTCATATTTTTTCATTGGGGTTGCACATCGTATGACAACTGCAAAACTTTTAATATCTGTTTTTATGTCTATCTTTGGAAGACTCTAATATTGATTCTGCCATATTTGTAGAACCTTGTCATAACCATTTTGGTCTCTGGGGCATGGACTGCCTGTTTTTGCCGACTGTCAGTGTTTGTGAACAATGTTTGGCAGGCCAAGGGGTGGCAGTGCTTTTAGTATATTCAAATGGAAACAGCCAGGCGCGTCATCTCTGACAACAGGTTTACTTCAGGAAGTTCCGCCAGAGATTGAATTGTCTGATTATGGGAAGATCCCAAGTCCAGGTAGTGAGAGTCCTTCAGGGCTTCTTAATGGTGAAAGCCTAAATGTAGAACCAATTGCCGATTTGGATCTCTTCTTTGAAAGGCTTTACAACTACTACCGTGAGAAAGGGCTATGGTGCATTATTATAAAGTGGATTCTTGAACTGCTAAGTCTGGGATTCATCATATGTTTTTCAGGATTTTTTTCACTATATGTTGATTGGAATGGGCTCCGTAATGCAAAGTGTGGGATGGATGCTGTTGAATCTGGAATTAAGCCCTGTGATCTTGCTAAAGAGGCTATTCATCATCACCCTTTAACCCCACTAACACTTACCACAGCTATTATTGTTGGGTACTTGGGAATATTTTCTGTCTATTGGATATTTTGCTTCTTGAGATTCTTTGCTCAACTAAAGGATACTTTGGAAATCCGACAGTTTTACTACAACTGGTGAGTATGAATGATAAACATCTAAAATTCATTGAAGCAAATGGTTAATTTCCATGGTTCACTTGTTCCTACCATATCTTACCACAATTGTCTTGCTTGCAGTCTCCATGTTACTGATAATGTAATTAAAACCATGCCCTGGGCTACAATTGTTGAAAAAGTTGTTCTGGTGCAAAGTTCTCGACAACTGTGTGTTGTAAAGGACCTTTCTGCCCATGACATGATCATGAGATTGATGCGGAAGGAGAACTATTTAATTGGAATGCTCAACAAGGGTGTGCTTGCTTTCCCCATTTCACAATGGTTTCCAGGTGCTGGTCCTACAGTGAGATCTAGTCCTAATGGAACACAAAATCGTTTAATACTGACCAAGACCCTTGAGTGGACTTTGAATTGGTGCATCCTGCAGAGCATGTTTGATCGGTATGTTAATTATTATATAAATTCCTTTTGCTGTACATCATAGTGTTCAATATCATATGATCCTGTAATATGTTGATGGTGCTAGGGATTTTTATCTTATAAATGACAATTGATATCCAGCTACTTGGTGTTTCTCGAAAGACACATCTCATATTATTCTTGACTTTGTGGTTGTAACTTAACAGTGAGATTGGAGTTGATTGTTTCTGTATTTGTATTTGACATCACATGAATGCATTTAGATTGTTTCTCATTTTGATTTTGAACTCAAATTTGCTGCAGAAACTTTTGTGTCAGAAGGGATTTTGTGTCAAATCCAAAAACATTACAGAAAAGGCTTATGATAGTTGGGCTTGCAATGCTTTTACTTTCACCATTTCTTGTCATATTTATGCTGGTATACCTCTTTCTGAGGCATGCTGAACAATTTTATAATCACCCAAGCACAGCTTCATCTCGAAGATGGTCAAATTTGTCAAGGTGGATCTTTAGGGAGTTCAATGAGGTAACATCATTCGTTTTTGCTTTATTTTTTTCAAGGACCATAAACGCTTTGAGGCTATGTCAAAGATCAATTATCCTTAAAGCTTAAGCTGTTTGATCCCCCGCCCCCCCACCCACAAATGATTGCATATCTGAGGCATATACATAAATTCATCATGGAAAGGAGTTGAAGTTATAAACAACTATTGATGAAAATCCATATTGGTGAATAAGGGGAAATTACAAGAAAGGATTTCTTAGTGAAAATGTTTCTATTTTAGGACATAACTGGTTATTTTTTCCCAAATAGTGGTGTATGAATGGGCACTTATTGACTTAATGAACTAGAGAATGGTTAATTGTTCCTTCTTTGTAAACTGGAAATACTTTGCTAAGAATTCCTTTCCGCAACTTTTCTGAAAAGATGATATCATTCTAGTCACCAGTCATTAGCTGGTTTGTCCTCACATATTTTTTTGAGTCTGGTCTTTAATTCTTTATTTAATATTACAAGTGAGATAAATGTTGAAGTTTCTTCAATGGAATATATTACTTGTTTAACTCAAATTGTTGTGTATGATTGGAGTCGAAGAAATTAGAGGGAGAATCAATGGCAATTCTTTATTGAGATGAGAAAGAATTACACAATAATGTGTCCCAGAACTAAGCTTCTGAGGGAATTGATCCTCACAGCCTCTTTCAATTATAGAATTGTCATCACTCCTTTACTAACTAGAAAACTATTTATAATATGTACAAGAGGTATGCAGATAACTAACTGAACCAGAATCAGCCAGCTTAAGAGAACTAATCCTTTCTATTCCCTCTCTACACGCCACCCAATTCCTAGTCTTATCATTATGTACAATAGGCTCTGCAGTAGCATTCCTATCAATGTATGTGCTATCTTTTTCTTTTGTGACAAAAGGATGAATAGGTTGAAAATATTTGGTATTAATTTTTAATTTAATTAATTTATTAATTTAATAATTTAAAAATGATGTTACCTAGTTATCATTTACAACACATTCTTGTATTCCTTTACTTTTGTGCTAAAGGTTATCAATATCGTGTCACAGGTCGACCATCTCTTCAAGCATCGGATTAATAGCAGTGTATCGCATGCTTCTAATTATCTCAAGCAATTTCCTTCGCCTATCATATCTATCATTGCTAAATTCATCTCTTTTGTATCGGGGGGCTTTGCTGCAATTCTGATCATCATTGCTTTTATGGAGGAGTCTCTGCTAGAGGGCCATGTAAACTGATTTCTGTTAATTTTGCTGTAGTTATATGTAATGCTGTGACCGTCTTTAAGTTCCCCCCCCTCTAAACCATTGCAGATATTTGGTCGGAACTTGTTTTGGTATGCTGCTGTTTTCGGAACTATAACTGCCATTAGCCGGGCTGCCATAACAGATGAGCTTCTGGTCTCAGACCCTGAGGGAGCAATATCTATGGTGGTTCAGCATACACATTATATGCCAAAGAGATGGCGTGCCAAAGAAAGTACTGAAATGGTCCGCATTGAGTTTGAAACATTATTCCAGGTACTCTACCTGAGGTGTTTGTTAAATTCATTCACATTATGCTAGCACAACTCTCATCCGTACTTTATTTACATGATACTATATGTTTGATTTTGAATACGACTTCTAATGCTCTTATGTTTTGTCATTTGTGTTGCAGTATACTGGAATGATGTTACTTGAGGAGATGGCCTCAATTTTCCTTACTCCATATTTACTTCTGTTTATTGTTCCAAAGGTCATTTCTGTACTTGGAGATGAGTTTATAATGCCATCTACTATAATATTAACTATGTGATTTTTTCATTTTGCAGCGGGTTGATGATATCTTGCAGTTCATTGCTGATTTCACGGTACACGTTGAAGGTGTTGGGCATGTCTGCAGGTTAGCATGGAAGCTTCTGATTTTCTTCTTTTCCAATTTGGCATTCCTTTCTGGATACCGTTTGGGGCTTATTTTTCTTTTGGGTAGGGTTTACAGTTTTCATGTGTTAATGGCAGAAACTATCAATTATATTTTATTATATCCCTGATGTTGTTTCACAGTTTTAGCACCTTTGATTTTCAAGAGCATGGAAACAGCCATTATGGTTCCCCATACAATGCACCTCGTAGTCGAAGGAGTTCCCAGGGGAAGATGGAGAAATCATTGTTGAGGTATGGTCTGGACAGAGCATGTTATAGTCGCAGGACTGAACTAATAGTGTTACTACATTTTGTATTCATTGAGGTTGTTGTAATGAATTTCTCAACTGTTAATAATTGTTTAGTTATCTGAGTTCCTTAGTAACAGGAAGGCAAAAGTTCCATCAGTCATCCATGTATCTGTTTTGCCTTAAAAAATTATTTCCAGTATTCTTCTTTTGATTTTTGAATACGTGTGTTTTATTTTATTTTTTTTCAAATGATATACTGAGTCTTTCTGTTGCATATTGCTGCACTCATAGTGATAGTCCAACCAGCCATCTGTTAGATAAACCCTCCGAAGTTTCTCAGTTTTCCAATTTGCACAACTTTTTTGGGAAAATTGAAATTAACAGCTCTCTTTTTTATACTCTTAAATTCTCCAAATTGTTATTTGGTTTCTTACATTATCAATGGCTCTTATGAAGATCATGTGCAAGAAATTAAATGGCTATTAATAATTCAAAGATAGGAAGGAGAAATTTGTTGTGTGTTATTGGAAAGACAAGTAAAATGATGTCTCCTCGTTGGATTGGATTTTTGTCTGTACAAACAAGGCTCCTTTGGTCACTTACCTCAGAATTCAAGAACCTTTTGTAAAAAATTGTTTTGGAACACAGATGAGAACTGTGCTAATATGATTTTGTTTAGTACAAGTGCCATTATGATTTTTTTTATTTTTTATTTTTTTATTTTGCTTTTAACTTGTATTATCATTACAGCTTTCAGAGTAGTTACCCATCATGGGAACCAGATGCTCATGGGAAGCGTTTTTTGGTAAATCTTAGAACATTCAGAGAGGCAAAGTTCCGAGTACAAGAAAACAGGCATGCACTTTCTCCTCCTAGACTGTGGAGGGGTAGTCCCATAGGAAGCAATGGAGACAGGAACAGGTTTATGTCCAGGGAAATGCCTTACAGTACTTTTGTAACTGGCAATCACCTAGGTTCACTGTGGTTTATTGATGTCAACCAGAACAACCATCCTTATCTTCTGGATTGGTACTATACATCACGACCTCACGACATGATTTTGAGAGATGTTCCTTCAGAACAATTCGGTGTAACAGAGCATCCCAGAGAGTATTGGATGCCCCCCAACTTAACACAGAATGAACCTCTGTATGAAGAATACTCAAACGAGTATCACGAGGATCGGGCTGCATCTCATCTCGGGGCTTCCACATCAGCTCCCATCTTCAGGGAAAGCCCAATTCAGGATCAAAATTATAATGAACTATCCCACAACACCAGGAGTCATTGGTGGGCTAGAAGCCGCCCTCAGGGCGGGCAGGCTCAAACTAGCTTTTTTGAGCCTCCAGATTTCAATCATCAAACAGCATTTAATTATGATGATAAGTTTTCTGATAGAGGGTCAGAGGATCATGATCAAGAACAAGAACAACGCTCATACTGGAGAGGTTACCACGAATTATCTAGAACAACATGTGCAGATGACTTAGAGGCAGGAGAATTTAATCTTCATTTTGATGATATTTATAGCAGACCTCCAGAAACCCCAACTGTAGATCCCAGCTCTTCAAGCTTTTAAGTGATAGATCTGACTCTCAATAATTGTTTGAGGTTCTTGCTTTCTGGTATTTTGGAATGCTTGAATTTCCAATTCATTATTGTCCTTTCTAGTTTACTTTTTGTGGAAACCCTTCTTTGCTGTATATAGATTCATTGGAACAAAAGGTTAGACTGTTAAATGATCCTCACTTTGATTTTGGAAGGTTTCAAGGCTGCCAAAAGGGGTCTGAGATTCTTTCCATTTCTAGGTGTAAGAATTCAGAAACAGAAAATCATTTATCAAGTCTAGTGTCCCGATTCATTGGTTCAATTTCTTGTTTCCTGTTTCAGTTTGGTCTTCCTTTAAAACAATTATGGGGATTCTTTACTGGCCATTTATCCCTGAAGTTTTCTTTAGTTTTTCCTCTGGACATGATATATAGAAAACTTGTCTTCTAGAGTTAAAAAGGTATAGATTCTTGCTTTCTCTCTCTCTCTTTTTGGGTCTGTGATTCTTGCCTTTTCAAGTTTTTATTTTTCAACAAGCAGTGAAAAAAATTTCTATAAAAACGTTTTATTGCACCTTATGAACTGTTTGCCTCAACAATACTTTTCGTAGAGGTGAGATTGGGAAAATATGAAATTGATTCCTCTACGTCATAAACTATTACCGCAAAAGCTTCTGCAATTTTAAGAACACAAACCATTGGATGCAATACTAACACTTATTTTAATGAGATATAGAATAATGCTAAGAGCATCAACTGTCCTAAAAATGGCTATTTTAAGACTGTTTCTCCACTCCTTTGCATAAGGAAAATGTTCTGTGCAAACAACTGTTCAATACAATTCATTTACTAATAAATGTTTTATGGTTAAATACAAAGAAATATGTAATTAAATTAGTATATGAATTGATTAATTATTATGGATAATTTAACCTTATTTTATAGATAGTTAAGAGTGAACAAAAATGTGGTTAAATTATTAATTAAAAATTAACCTATTCATGTACTAATTTAATCACATTTTTTTTCGTATTTAACCATAAAATTGAATGGACATATAGATGGTTAAAATTGAAAAAATATAGTTAAATTATTAGGTCAAAATTAACAAATTTATATACTAATTTAACCACATTTTTTTTATTTAACCACAAAACCAGTTATAAATGAATTGTATGAAAAGTAGATGTGTACCGATCACTACTGTTTGCATAATCCAGTATTCACCCCATAATGGTCGGGTTAAAATCATCTCTATTTCTAAAATACACAATCTAGTCTCTCGAATATTTTTTATATAAAAATGAATTATAACATGCAATGAATGTTTATGAGCTTTCAAATTGTGATTGGAATTGTCCAGTTGTTCAAGACGATCTTAGCCCAAAAATCAAAATGGTCCCCATTTAGTCTTGGTAGCAGATACCAATTGTTCATAATCTGCACGATAACCAAACCGAATCGCACCACTTAAAAGTCGAATCATTTGATAAAAAATTAATCCATAAACAAATTTGAAAATTGATTCCGAACCAGTTTGAAAAAATAAAAATGGTTTAGGTTCAGTTTGGTTCAAAAACCAATTTAAACCGGTTCAAATAGGTTTAAGCCGGTTCGAATAGGTTTACATTTGACAAACGGAACAATTTTTAACTTTTAGTGACCGAAACTGCGAAAGTATTATCACTTTCCACCAACTGAAAAATTAAAAACACATTCTTTTACACATTGCCTAGTATCCATGTGATTTGCTGATGCAAAAGGAAACATTGAGATGATTTCAAAGAGGAAAATTGTCATGCGGCTATTTATGACTTAATTTCTGGGTCCCTCTATGCCCTGCCCCCTTCAATTGATACCTCCTCCAAGTGCCACACCCCTACACTTTGGCACCCCTAAGGACCCAAATGACATTCAAAGAAAGTAAAAGAAAAAAAAAATCATAACATGAAGGAATGCTGCGTGCTAGCAATGCAATCATTTGCTTTCATTTGTGATTTAAGCAATGACATCAAAAGCTTTGTCTCTAATTTCTTGACAACAATCCTAGTGTCTGACTCAACTCTATCATTAGCTCTCACTGCAAATAGTCACTCTACATTTTCACTTCACTTCTCTCTAAGGCTAACTAATCTAGAGTATCATGGTTTTGCCAGTTATCAAAACTATACCGAGACGTGATTGTGGTTTATAATGATTTTATTGTTCGATCATGTTTGGGCGTATCACAATGTGAATGTAGTATGCTCCATGACATTGCAACACAATATCACGGTTTTGTATGTTTATCAAAACTGTGTTAAACTGTGATTATGGTCTATAATGATCACATTCCACCATGTTTGGACGCATCACAATGGGAGCAGGATCACAATTAAAAAATTTAGAAAGATTAGAAAAAAAAAGGAGAAAAAGAGGAGGAAATTAGAAAAAAAATTTGTAAAAATTATATTACATTAAACCTCATTCTCCAGAGGAAGCACAGCAGATTTTGAACCCCTTCCATAAAGAAAAGGGAAAAATGATCTTCTACCTCTGCTACTACAATCATCACTAGCACTAGCCTCATTTTGTTCCCTATTCTGTTGTATTATGGCTTGAACATCCAAGTAAACTTGTCTATCATTTGCAGAATCCATTGAGAAAGATCTTCTAATAGGTTGAATAGAAAATTGATCATCTTTCTTTCTAACATCAATACACTCATCTCCCATAATTGAAACATGGTGATTGTGACACTTCCTTGGAACTTTCAAGAACTCCATTTTTCTTCTAGAGTGAGTTCTATTCATATTTTCCCTTGAGTCATTTCTTTCATGCTGAATCTGTGGAATTCCTCCTCCTCCTCCTCCTTGTTCAATGACTACAAAATCTTCATCACTTCCCATATTAGAAAGCAACTGAGAAGAATCCTGAGGAGAAGAACTTGGAGCAATGATATGATCCATTGGAGAATTTCTGTTACCTGAAATGCTTGATCTGCAAAGTGGGCAATTTGCATTTGTTTGAAGCCAAATGTCAATGCAATCCAAATGAAAAGCATGGTTGCAATTAGGCAGAACTTTCAGCATTTCCTGTTCTTGAAACTCAGTCAAACAAACCACACAAGCAAACACACTTTGATTATTAGTATTATCACCTTTTCTTGTGAATTGAAATGTTGGGATTTCTCTAATGGCAGATTCATCAAGACCATGGCTCAGCATCCTTAATGGAGAGAATGCTATGAAGGGATCTTCACTGTTTCTAGATCTCAGTGTGGAGAAAATCCATCTCAAAGGGTTGAATCTATGCAAATTTGAGCAGCATTTGGTCACAAGGGTTAAGTAGCTAATAACTATGAAAATTGTGGCTAAGATGCTAGGAACAACAATTGCAAAAATGGGTAGGGAAGAATCAGAAGAAGAATGTGTTTTGATGGGTGGAGGAGATTGATAATGATTAAGTGCCATTTGAATTGAAATTGCTCTGAATAAGGGATATGAGATTGAGATATGTAGAGAGTTAGAGAAGATTTTGTCTTGGATAGAAAGAAGTAATATATAATATTAAATAATAATGATAATGATAGTATTTATATTATTTAATTGAAAGAAGTAGTGAGGAAAGTGAATGGATGCATTTGATGAGTTTTAAGGAACAGGCACATGTTTTGGTCATGAGGAAAAGGAACAAGGCCAAGGGAAGCACGAGGGGTCAGGATTTGACTTTAAAATTTATATTATTATGAGGATTATTAAGGAGGGTTATTTATTTATCATTGTATTTATTTTTTATTTTCCTTTTCTTTTTATATGTTCGGTTTGTCACTATTGGAATTTCTAATTTTGTACTTTCTTCTGAACATTGGCTTGGCAAATCAGTGTCTAGGATGGACCTACTAACCCTGTCATAAGTCATAATCCCTTCCATTAGGCCAAAATATATTAACATGGAAAACACAAGATAGAACTAAATGTAAGAAATTAGGATAAATTGGATAATTAAAAAATGAGTTAAATATGTTTTTAATTTCTCAAAAGTTACCAAAAATGATTTTATTCCCTCGTTTTTAAAAACACATTCTTTCCTAAGTATCAAAAAAGATTTAGAAATTAAACACATGATTTTTGGTCTTTAAGTTTTTAAAGATTTAGAAATTAAATACAATAAAATGTACCTCTTCACTTTGGGAAACTACTACTAACTATAGAGTTAAACCCATGCATGCCTTGCATAGTTGGGTTTGAATTCTCTCCGGTAGACATATAAGAGAGAAATAAGAAGTAAAATTATGGGTCCAACTTTATTGAATTTGTTGGCATATAACATAATTTTGTGCTATAAAAAAATTGTTGCAATTTTAAAAATATAAAAAAATTATGTAAATTGAGTTAGAAATTTTAAAGTGAATAATACATTATTTTTCAAAATGCTTCAAATAAATTTGATAATTTAAAACTCACATTTTCATTTTTATTTCAAAAAACATCATATTCTTCAAGTGTATAGTACACAATCTCTAAAAAAAACTATTCCAAGTTTAAAAATATAAAAAAAAAAATTAATTGAGTTCGAAACTTCAAAATGAACCATACATTATTTACCAAAAAAAAGTGAATAATACATTATTTTTCAGAAAGCTTCAAATAATTTTGATAATTTAAAAATTGCATTTTCATTTTAGTTTCAAAAAACACCGTATTCTTCAAGTACATAATACACGATATCTAGAAAAACTGTTGTAATTTTAAAAATATAAAAAATCACGTAAATTGAGTAAGAAACTTAAAATTGAATAATATATTATTTTCAGAAAGCATCAAATAGTTTAGGTATTTTAAAAATATCCTATTTATTTTTATTTAAAAAAACACTCTATTTATATTACATGATCTGTAAAAAAATTGTTACAATTTAAAAAATATTAAAAAAATATGCAAATAGAGTTAGAAACATCAAAGTGAATAATACGTTGTTTACATAAAGCTTCAAATAATTTAGGTAATTTAAAAATACCCTATTCATTTTTATTTCGAAAAATACACTATCCTTCAAATGTAATGTTCACTATCTCTAAAAAAATTAGTGCAATTTTTAAATACAAGAAATACTTTAAATTGTGCTTGAAAATTCAAAGTAAATAATACATTATTTTAACCTTCAAATAACTTAATTTAAAAACACCCCATTAATTTTTATTACGAAAAACACCCAATTCTTCAAGTGTATTGTACATGATCTCTAAAAAATTGTTACAATTTTCAAAATATAAAAAATTATGTAAATTGAGTTCAAAACTTTAAAGTGAATAATAAATTGTTTTTGGAAAGCTTCAAATAATTTAAGTAATTTAAAGACACTTTATTCACTTTTCTTTTGAAAAACACCATATTCTTTAAGTTTATAGTACATGATCTATAAAAAATCTGTTGCAATTTTAAAAATATAAGAAGTTATGTAAATTGAGTTAGGAACTCTAAAATGAATAATACATTGTTTTCATAAAGCTTCAAATAATTTAGGTAATTTAAAAATCGCGTTTACAATTTTATTTTAAAAAACATTCTATTCTTCAAGTGTTATATAGTACATGATTTCCAAAAGAAACTGTTGCAACTTTAAAAATATAAAAAAAATTATATAAATTGAGCTAGAAATTTCAAAGTAAATAAGACATTGTTTTCAAAAAGATTTAAATAATTTAGGTAATTTAAAAATCTCGTTTTCATTTTTATTTCGAGAAATACCATATTATTCAAGTGTATAATATCTCTAAAAAATTGTTGGAAATTTAAAAATATAAAAAATTATGTAAAGTGAGTTAGAAACTTGAAAGTGAATAATACATTATATTCATAAAGCTTCAATTAATTTAGCTAATTTAAAAATCACATTTTCACTTCTATTTCAAAAAAAATATTATATTCTTCAAGTACACGATATCTAAAAAACTTGTTGTAATTTTAAAATATAAAAAATTATGTAAATTGAGTTAGAAACTTCAAAGTGAATAATATATTATTATCAAGAAGCTTCAAAATAATTTAGGTATTTTAAAAATTACGTTATCATTTTTATTTAAAAAATATTATATTCTTCAAGTGAATAGTACACTTAAAAGTGAATAATCCATTTTTTCAAAAAGCATTAAATAATTTATGAAATTTAAAAATACTATTCATTTTTATTTTGAAAAATACTATTTTTTAAATATATTAGCAAAAGTGACAAATATTTTAGAAGGGAGAGAATAACAAATTAACAAATAGTGGCTTTACTGAAAAAAAATTAACAAATTTATTTATGTTTGAAAATTTAATTAATCTTTTAATTTAAGGGTAGGATATGGAGTATATGTATACCAAAAAAATATGTGAATTAACAAACGAACAAATTTGATTTTTTTTCTTTTTTCTAACAAACAATTTAGGAAATAGGAGTCTACAATTTGATGAATTATAAAAGGGTAAGAAACCCGTTAGCAATGGCATCAGCACCATTTTTGAATCTTTGTTCCTCAAGGACACAAACAATTTAATATATTCATTTCAAATCTGTATTATTTATATAGTTGAATACTTTTGAAATAATTTATTTTTTAAATCTATTGTTTGCTCTTGTTTATTTTTTTTTGTACTTTGGAGGTTTTTTTTTTTTTTTTTTTGGAACAAAACTCCCTTGTGAGTTATAATTAGTTGGTTTTTTTTTTTCTGGTCAACGATTAGTGCTTGTGCACACTGAATTATTCCATTTCATCCAAAAGAGACCCTAAACAGTAAAGATCCAAGGAGAAATTAGTCTCTAAAAAGCAACAGGACCAAACAAAGTCAAAATCACTTTCAGCAACAGCATCTCTATGACTGATCTCAGTGATGCACACGAAGAAGGTGATTTCACTTTCATAATTCTGAATATCCTCTACCCTATTCCCTTATTTTGGACTCTTCAATTCTAGATTTCTACTTCTTTTTTTTTTTTATTGGAAAAAAAGGTCAAATAATGAAAATTTCAAGCTTAATCATGTTGATTAGTTACCAAATAAAATGATAATTGAGAAGTTACTTGAATTCTAATGAAGTTCATGATACAGACAAGTCATGGAATTTGAGAAAATCTGATGAATGAAACAAGCTGAAGTTGTATTCTGAAAAGGGTTTCATCTATGGTGGAGTAGTGGAAGCAATTCTGGTCTAAAATCCCAACCAGATACCAACAAAAACCGGCACAATTGATAGATAATTGAATCTTTTAAGTATATTCACCAGAGATTGAATCTTAGCAGAAGGTTTTGTTGCTAGAGACTATATTCATTTCAATGATCTCTACATCTTGAAAAAATTAGTCTTTTAAATAGATATCGGTATGATAACAAGTGATCATGCACTCTCTTATGATTCAAGCCTTCAAAATTCACATTCTGAATTTGCAATTGTGGTCCTAATTGATCTTTGTTTCTAGAGAGCATGCTGAGGTATGTTCTGTTGCAGTTGTCCGTTTGATTAAGATTTTTTTACAAGTAAAAGTAATTTCTTCTCGAAAGCAAAAAATTGTAGCTTTTATTGATATCTCTTTGAAATATTTGCATAACATATCTCAATCATTAACATAATTTTTTTGCTTTGAATGAAGCTGTTTTCAGTTGTATTGAAATCTTTAAGAAATAGGGACTATGTTGCATAGCCATGAGAAATTCGATACAACATGTGAATACAACAATTTTCTTAGAAAAGCAAAAGCAAAAAATAAAAATAAAAAAAAAATACAAAGTATTAATATCTAATACAAATATAGTACTAATATGTTGTCAATTTTAAAAAATTCATAGGTGAAAGTCTTATGAATGACTATTTACTATCAACTTTTATGCAGATATTTGACTGTGAATGACCTTAGGTGAAAGTTTTTGATTTTGACAACTAACCATTATCAGCCATGCTCTGAACCAAGTTTGACTCATGTTTTTTATCAAGCATGCACATCACTGTTTTAGTTTAATGTGTTTTTAAATTATGCTTTAATTTATAATATTAACCGTAATATCATGATTTGACATTCACTGAAATAATGTTTGATTATAATTTTGGCTCATAATAATTATATTTACTTCTTTTTCACATAAAACAATTGTGACCGCAATATGACAGATTTGAAAGTTTGAAGAGTGGAATGATAATGCTATTGGTGTAAATATTGGACATCAGTTGTTTCTATGTATAATGATAATAATAATTATATCTTAGAAAATCATGTGATTCTTATCTTCTACTTGATTAACTCAATTGAAATCAAAACTGCTGAATTCATTTGTATCCCAACTCATTGTAATCAGTCAATCAAGAAAGGATCATGTATTGAATTATTGGACTGCAGATCATTAGCAAACAAAACCTAAAAATGACTGAGAACCAAAGTTTTGACAAATTCCAGTGATGCTTGCACAACCAAAGCCTTTTTTTTTGTAAATCCATCTTGTTTTTTGTTAAGTGAAATTCATTCACATAGGTTCTAGTTTGAGAGTTTCAAAATGGTACTCACCACTTTGCAAAGAATGGAAACAGAATCATTGCTAGAATCTTCAATTCTAAAACATGACAAATGTTACTAAAAGGCAAAAAGTGCCAATCAATGTGAAACACAACATTGTATTAAGACATAAATCCATATGCACAATATATTACATAATTGTGTAATATTCCTCCGCATAATTTCAAAATATTCAACAAACAACAATTAACCACAATATTGACATCATTAATTAATCTAAATCCTTACATTGTTTTCTTTTTTTTCATAATTATCCTAACTTTGACTTACTATACATCTTAGAGAAAGGTTCTAGTAATAGTGTTGCAGATCAAATTAAAGAAGCCCCCAGCTTTAGTTTCAACCGAATAAAACATGATGTAAGACATGACAGTAAAGCTATTTAAGTTCAATGTTTCACCTTAACCATAATTTATTAATCACATGCTAAATTTAATTAAATATTTTCATGTCTCAATCCTACCCTTTAATTAATATATAATCTTCCAGTAGAACTTCACTATGGGATTAATTTAGGGAAACAAGTGCTACGGGAAGAAGAATAATTGGTTAATTTTCTATATACAATTTTCTAATAAGATATTGCTAATAAAGTATAATTAATAATGATTTCGTTTGGCATTAGCATAACTTTGCGATGCAGGATCCTTGTGACATCATGCACTTTCTGTCTTGTTAGAATTAAGATTCAACTAAAAGTTTTTTTTTTTTTTTAAGAATAAAAATCTAAACAAATTTGCTTGAGGTGACATTTTAAAGGGGCTATAGAAATTAACCACTATGTGATCCAAATACGTTGAACTCTAAAATCAATCTACATCATGAGGGTATTTTTCAGCACATTGATATAATTTTCTCCATCCATTGAACCTATGATAAATTTTCCACACAATGCATAATATAAAAGGCAAAGGAAATAGATGATTCTTTCACAAGTGTGTAACACAATGGAAGAGGATGTGAAACAAAAGGTCATGGCAGGGGAAGAAAAGCAAGTCAAGTACCGAGGAGTAAGGCGGCGGCCGTGGGGGAAATTTGCGGCCGAGATTCGGGATTCGGCTCGCCACGGAGCTCGAGTTTGGCTAGGGACATTTAACACAGCAGAGGAGGCGGCTAGAGCTTGCGATCGGGCCGCGTTTGAGATGAGGGGTTGTTTGGCCATTCTCAATTTTCCACACGAACATCTTTCGAGCAATATGGATTTTACTACCAAGTTTTCTTCTTCTTCTTCTTCATCTTCATCGTCTTAAACAGTTAAAAGTGATCCTGAAAAGCAAGTTTTAGAGTTTGAGTGTTTGGATGATAAGTTGTCAGAGGAACTTCTAGATTTTGATGAGAATGCCAAAAACAAAAAACATGCATAATTAGTAGGACTTGCTTGACTTTAGTAAGTCTACATTGCACCTCAAAAATTTGTAGGATTTTAATTAGGAATGATATGGTTAGACTTTTTTTATTCCTAAATATGCATGTGATCAATTTAGTAATACTTTGTAGTAAAGTTGTTTATTTATTTTTTTTATCTTCTCATTATAGTAAAGTTGCTTTTAAACAATGTTAAATCGTAAATTTAATAAGTACATATATACTCACTTTGTTTTTATTTATAAGTCACTTTTTACAATTTTTTGTGTTGCTATTTGTAAGTCACTTTTTAAAATATGTGAATCATTAAATTTATTTTTTTTATATACCCTTGTGATATTTAATAATTTTACAATTTTTAATAATTAAATAGTCATGCTCTAATTAAAGTAGATAAAGAATGTGATAAGAGAGATTTGTGAAACCAAAAAAATTAAATAAGGGTAATTTTGAAAAGTCAATACAAATTTTATTAATTCCAATACTTTTAACTAATTATTTTAATATGTATAAATTAGTTAAAAGTGACTTATAAATACAGACTACGTAGGAAGTATTTTATTTGAAGTTTGAACTAGTGAAACGTTTTTAAAATATCACCTCAATGTCAGAGTGTAAAGTGTGCTAAAATGACATGGAATTAGAATTGTAACCTGTAGAAATGGATTCAACCAAATTTAACCTAAAAAAATAACTTAAAAAGAATAAATTATCTAAGTCTTATGTTTCTTAGGATGAAAAGCTAGCTGACATTTTCGATAAGAACATCTCCAATACAAAAGATGCTTAAGTGAGTTCTCACGAATATTTAATAAGTTTTATGTGGATTTTATATATATGCATCACTCCTTTAATATAAGTGAATTTTTACACTCTAATACTAAGAACTCATCGTCAATTCATGTATGGATCTCATGTAGGTATGTGAAAGCACTAATTTTAGTTTAAGCAACCGATGTTTGTAAAAGCAACTTTATTAAATATCCATATTCAGTTCAACATAATTTATCTAGATATCACTGTGCATAGAAAATGACCTAAGGTCTTGACTAACCATAAGGTCTTTTTTTAGGGGTGTTCGTAGATTGGATTGGTTAAGTTTTGGGACTAATCTGGTATCTACTGATGGAAATAGTTTGGGTTGGTTTGGTTAAGATTTCTACAAAAAAAATTTAAAATCTGATTAACCAATCCAATCCAAAACACAATAGGTTGGTTTGAGTTGGATCATCGGATTGTCTTATTAAAAAAATTAACTATGCCGCACATCTAATATTGTAATAATTAAACATTTAAACATTTAAAATACTAAGTCTAATAAAAATAAAATCTAAATCTAAACACTACAAATTCGAAACATATATAATACCAATTTAACAATACAAATTTTAAAACATAATGACCACTACTAGTAATATTAACTTTTAATCTCTCCCTTTTTCATCAACCTACAATAAAATAATAACTACATAAGTTATTGTTAAATAAAAAATTTTAAACTCATGTTATATGACTCTTAAGTCTACTTACGTCTTACTAATTAAGACACTTGGTTAGTATATTTTAAAATAAAAGTTGATTGAGTCATCAGGTTCGAATTTATAAATCTGATACTCGAACCAAATATCTTCGACTTTGTTCAATTTGGTTCAAGTTTTACCCGGTTGTAATTGGTTTCGACAATTTTATGGATTTGGTTGTTTAGTTTGTCTGGTTACTCGATCGGGTGGAGACCCCTATCTTTCCTAACCAAAGTGAGAAAAGTAGTAAAGGCTAAAAAAACAAAATTATTGAAGATAACGAAAAAATGAAAAAAATGGTGGAAGAGAGAAATTGTAACGTCCCGACTGTTTGTTTGGATTGACAATTGCCTTCAAGACCAACACGAGACTTTTCAGTGTGTTTTGTCCTTACTCACACACTTCTTGAGAATGACTTCCCAATAGGTCACCTATTCCTCAATTGCTCCGGGTTAGGTACACTTAACCTTGGAGTTCTTAAGTGATGGATTACTTTTTTGTTGATATAGTCTCATACCTATACAATTTTTGAATCATTCTCATTCTAGTATACATTCGATTCATTTATGTGTTCTCATCCTAAAAGCCTTTCAAGAGCCACTCTTTATCTATGCCTCATTGCGTTAGCGAAAATCCCCTCCCTCAACAACACCGAGGATGTCACTGAAAATGTGAAAGAAATTATAAATGAAGAAAAGTAGTGAGGAAGAAACTCTCATAAAGAGAAGAAAAAAAGAAAAAGTAGAAATACTTATGAAAAAGAAAGAAAATGTACTACAAAGAAAAAAGAGAGATAACAAGAGGGAGAGAGAGAATTTTCCCCAACTGATTGAGAATTAAATTGGGGATTCATAGTAGATGTTTTATGGTGTTAAGTTCTATAGGTTATGAGTAAGAAACTGCGATTTATTTTTCGGTTTTAGGTTTTGGTGGGCAAACTGAAAAAAAAACATGAAATGACATTAATGTCTATGTCATCCTTTTTCATAATTGTGTCATCACCCTTTCGAAAAATATTAACTCGAAAATTTTAAAAAGTACTTCAAAAAATGTCATCTTAAAAAAATGCCAAAAGACGGTTTGTTTTTTTTCTAAAATAGGTGACCCAAATATTAGCAACCACCTTCAAATTGCAATATTGAAATTCAACAATTCATCTTGACCAATTTAGTGTGGTGCCATCCTTTTCTTTAACAAAATTCATAAAGCCGAAAGCACTTTGGAAAAACCTTTTCTAGAAAAAAATCTAGAACAAATTTTCTTTTAAAAAATTACAGAATGCATTTCCAGACCACTTCTTCTGAAAAAAAAATAAAAATCAAGAATACCTTTTTCGGAACAAAACCATATTCTATTTTGAGAAACACTTTTTCACTCTCATTCTCATTTTCACATTGTTTCACAATATATATATATATATATATATATATATATATAAAAAAAATTAAATTCAAAATAAAACTTATTTACACAAAAACTCATCTGGGTACAATTTAATGCCTCCTTTAAACGTTTAAATTTTTATTTATTTTTTCAGAAAAACTCATCTGAAATTTTTTTAAAAAAATAATTGTTCTTGAATTTGAATAGGGTAGTATAACGTTTTTAAAAAAAATATATAAGGAGCAGTACCAAAGTGATTTTTTTTTACCAAGGTTATCCTTCTACCGACAGCTGAATACTAATCCCTTTAAGGTGTAAAGATCACCGAAGTAGAGTTTTCCTCTACCAACAAAGTCTTTTCTATACGCACGGACAAGATTCAAACCCAGCATACTTAAAGGGTGAATAGGATTAGCATTATCTCTATTGGGAGTGGCACCATCTTTTTAATATTTAGATTTATGATTCTTATATAAATGGATAGTAAGATTTTTAAAATTGGGTGATCTCAATCCCTCTCACCTACTTAAAGGACCAAACTATCTACCAATTGTGTCGGGTTTTTTAGTGTTACCAAAGTGAATTGGTTGACACCTTTTTAACAGAGGCCATAACCCAGCTCCAGTGGCCTTTTTTTTCTCATCCAGTGGGCTGATTCAGCTCTAAGAATTGATTTTGGGCTTAAATAATTAAATCCCATCAAACTTTGGAACAAAAAAAGAAACAAATGTTTTCTAGATTTCCAAAAACTAACTATCCTTTATTTTTTTATTGGTCAACTATTATGAGCCTTTGAAATTGCATATTTTTGACCCACGTGTGCATATTGAATAGTGTCTCCTAGGAACATTTAATGAAGACAAGGTCCAGTCATTTATCTACTTAATTAATCACCATTCTTTCATAAATTAATACCAAATTATTTCCTCTTTCGTCTACTATTCTTATTAATACTATCTTCATTTAATTAATTCACTCCCAATTTGAACGAATTTATATTTTTAATCATCTTAATTCTCTCAAATCCTATGCACTTCCCTCTCTTTTCAGCGAATATATATATCAAGTTCAAACCCCTCAAATCTTCAATCAGCAAGCCAAAAAACAAACCTACAAACAGAGAGAAATATTTTTTTTGTCAACTATAATGGATTTCGATAATTCCCTATTCTCGTACCAAAATAATATAGAATCTTCTTCAAATTCATATGTTAATAATTCATGGGAAGATGAGTTTTTTTCATTCAACAACTTTCCTTTTAGTGTTGAAGAAAAAGATTCAGCACCATCCACATTGCCACAAAATAGTGCATCTAGCAAGAAAAAAGAGAAGAGTCCCTATAGAGGGGTGAGGAGAAGGCCGTGGGGAAAATTCGCGGCCGAAATAAGGGACGCTACTAGAAATGGTGTTCGAGTCTGGATAGGAACCTTTGACACGGCCGAGGAAGCTGCTTTGGCGTATGATCAAGCGGCTTTTTTGACAAAAGGGTTTTTGGCTACTCTAAATTTTTCTTATGAAGTGGTGAGAGAATCTCTCAAAAACATGGGTTTAAATAAGACATTATTGAGAAGTGATTATTGCACACCGGTGTTATTAGAACTCAAAAGGATGCACTCTCGAAGATTAAAATCTAAAGGAAATAGTAGTAAAAAAGTTGAAAAGGATTATTGCAATAAGAGGGAGATAGAAGAAAATAATGCTCAAAATAATAATGTGTTGGTGTTGGAAGATTTGGGAGCTGAATATCTAGAGCAACTTTTGATCAGCTCCACTTCGGTTGATGAGAGTTTAGGTTATTGGTGTTGATTTTTATTTTTTATTTTTTGAACAAAAAAATGTTCCTTAATTAATTAAGTTGTGATCTCCTCATCAATTTTTTCATTCATTTGCCTCATAGATTCTCAATTATTATTTTTTGTATAGCTCTAATTGTGATATGACAATTAATTAAAAATTGATATTAACTTTTCTGTTGATTTTTTAATGACATATTGACATTGAATTTTATTTAAAGAAAATGAGACATCATTATTATAGAACGAGTTTTTGATAGTTAATCATTAATAGTTAACTTTATTCACTGTTTTTTTTATACAATATAATTCACTATCTTAAATTACTTAAAAAATATTAAATTAATGATTTTTCAATTTTTTAAAATAATAAATTCTTTCACTCTTAATAAAATCTTTTTATTTATGTATTTTTAACTTCGCATTTGCCTTTATTTCAGCCTATCTCTGGTCCAATGCATACTTTTGTTGGATTTTGAGATTTCTCCTGCTTTAAACTTTAGATTCTAAAGATCATATATTGTAAATGTTAATCATGAATCTCCATTCCTTTTTATTTATTTATTTTGAAATAAACATTTTGTTTCTAATTTTGTGTCCTATCATATCTTTAACGTAACATTAATTGTATTTTTAAAAATTTTACTTTTATGTTTAATTAAAGTATTAATTAATAATTTATTATGAAATTATTAAATTAATGTGAGATATAAAGAAAAACAAAAATTATTAATTTAATAAAGGGAAGCATACAAAAACAGAAAATAATAATTTTATTTTTTTAAAATATACGTATTTTATCTATAAATTAACATGTAAATAAAAACGGTAGTGTTAATTTGGTGAAGAAAAAAATATAAAAACAGAAAAGTTTATGGGTAAAAAATATTATATATATGGCCCTCCTTCAATAGCATATACTGAAGATGAATTAACTGATGGATTAATTGAGAGGAGTGCAATTTCCTACTCCCTTGTCTACTTGTTTGGTTTTTTTTTTAATGGATTTAAATATATTTTTAGTTTTTATATATATCTTGCATTTATATAGGTTTAGTTGTCTCTGTATTTTAAAAATGTTTGTTTTAGTCCTCATAGTATCATTATAGGTAGTTTTAGTCCTTCTGTTACTGTCATTATTTCTTTCATTAACACGGTTAGTAAAAACATATTATTTTAAATTAACATGAGTCTATGCATATTTAAAATTAAAATATTTTAATCCTTACGTAATTTAAAATTTGTTGGTTTTTTTATCCCTGCATATTTAGAACTTGTTGGTTTTGATCCATGTATAAGATTTTTGTCCCTGAGATTTTGTTACTTATAGTTGTCTACTACTAATAATAACGGTGTTGATAATGAAAATAATGATAGAGACTAAAATCTATACGAAATAAAAATATGAGAATTGAAACCAACATTTTTAAAATATAGAGATTAAAACTTAAATAAACATTATTTATAAAAAAAAAGTAATTTAAGCCTTTTATTTTATTGATGATTTATATGTATTATTGCTATTCACCTACATTTATTTAAGACTGATTTTCCTTTTATTTTATCTATCACATCATTTTTAATATATTTATATTTTTATTATTTCTTTTCTTTTTAATTGTCATTCTATCTCTCTTTCTATACCACTTTACACCTCAATTTAAAGTGTACAACTATAACTCCCTTATACTTGCTGCCCTTTGGGCTGCTTTTTTTTTTTTTTTTTTTTTTTTTACGAATCATTATATTGATTAATTCTAACCAAAACAGATAAGAAGGGTCTGTGGTGAAAATAAAATGTTATTATTTTTATAACTTATTAGAGTTTGATCATGATTCATGATATGTATAGAAAGTAGTTATGAGAGTTATAATAATAAAGCTACTGATCCAATGTTAGAATTGTGTAATTTTGATTAATATTAATTTATTTTATAAAAAATAATTTTTTTTAATCTTATGTATTATTGATTGTAATAATTTTTTTATAAGCAAAATATATTATTACGAGGAGTATAAGGGATATTCCAACTTATTATAATTCACAACAAAAAAATTACAGAAAAGAAAACAGAAAGATAAATACAGCTCCTACACTAAACAACGAGAAGGATTAGAGAACATCAATCTAAATAACTTAAAGAAAATCTGGGGATACAATTAGTAATCCACCACCAAGAACACAATCAAAAACTATCCAGAATTTCCTTGCAGTCAAGAATCTCATCTCGAAAAACAATACAGTTTCGATGCAACCAAATAACATTGACTCAAATAATCAAGAAACATTGCATACATTTTTTTATAAACACCTAAGCCCATCCAACCTAGAAAGTGAGCAAGTAGTGAATTTGAGAACATCACATCCAGGTCCAACCATCATGCCACGGCAAACCAAGCACTACTAGCCATCGGACACAATAAAAACAAATGCAAGGTATCCTTATCACATAAAGAACACAATGGACAAAGCAAGTTATCCAGCACAACACCACGTCGTTGTAGGAACAACTTACAAGGCATTGCATTCATAAATACCTGCCAACAAAATACCAAACACTTTATAGGAGCCTTGCACTTCCATAAGTTCTTCGTAACCATCAAAAAAATCCATTGAACCTCTTTCTTGAGCACCAAAAATTCTTTGCAACCAGAGATAGGCGCTTTTAACTGAATATGCCACTGATGAATCACAAATTCAGTGCCAATTATCAATTATATTCCGCTTAATTTGAACAACCGGCAACATCCCAACAAAGTTAGAAATCAAAGAAATTTCAAACTCAAACGACTCCCTATGCCAACCCACTTGCCAGCGCCAAATAGACTCTTTCCAGATGCCATTTTGACCAACATATGACAAAGGATCTACTGTGAATGAATACAACCTCACAAAAGTATCCTTCAAACAAACACCATCTATCCACTTATGCTCCCAAAATCGAATTTTACTACCATCTCCAAGATCTACCCAAGAAATGGTCCTCAAAATAAGAATTAACAACAGTTTTGATTGCATTCACTTCCTCAACCAAACAGTCACCCACTTTCGATGCTAACATCTAATTAAGTCACTGCCTCCCCTTAATGCATGCATGAAAATATTTAGAATTAAGTTCTCATATTTGGCCAATCAAACTTGTGCCTTTTCAACTAATAGACTTTGCTTATTTTGTCTAGACCGTCATATACTCTCAATCAACTCCTTCTGTCTAGCCTTTTTAGAGTCTTAAAAAATCATCTTCCTCATTTTTAGTGTCAAGGTCTTGTAATTTCAATGTCATATTCTTAATTGTCGTGTCTATGTTTCCAAACACCTAATAGATCTACAGGACTAATATTAGGTAAGTGTAAATTTGATTAGTATTGGTTTGATAAAAGCCATTACTGACAATTAATTCTTTATAAAAAGTTAAAATATTTATAAATAACAGATAAGTTAAATAATTTTTTTGTCTATAATGTTATACTGTAATTAGCTATGGCTCCCTTAAAATAATTTTCTGGCTGCATTATTTCTATTTATTATTTAACTAATCAAAACAATAAGAGATAAAAAGTATTGATTTAAAATATATTTTAAAAAAATAAAAATAATGATTATATTTTTTTAATAATAGTAATTTACATTTAAGTTGACAAATAAATAGAAAATGGGGAGTACTTTACTGGAAGTAATAATTTTTTTCATTTGCTTAACATATTTAGAGTTGTGTCAAAATATATTGTAATTATTAATATATTATTAGAACACGAGTTGCGTTTGGCCATCTAAAAATCTAGCATGCACAAAGAACCTCCATCACTCCATGAGTCCAGTATGTCATAGTCACCTATATGGCATAATTTCGTGGACGATGAGATTGACATAATCTCAATTAAGAACGAGATCACTCATTTTTGAATATTAGTGTTCAAAATGATGTTTTCAGACAGTGGCGTCTGTAAAATAAGTATTGTTTCTCTCATATTTTTACTTTTTTAAGGACAACACTATTTAAAAATATTATTTCAAATATTGAAGTCTAAAAAAAAAAAACATAATTATATTGTTAACGAGAATGATTTCAATCTCAGCATCTTAATTTCGTTTATTTTTGTTTTGTTATAAGGTGTGGGTTCAGTTTAGGTCCAATTTGTGTTTTTCTGATGATTTAGTGGGTTTGGACTAAGAATGTATTAGCCCATTTTTTATTTCATCATTCATCTTTCTTGCTAGCCCTTTTGGATTTTTATAATGAATGTATTATTTTTTAGGGTCTGTGTGTTTCTCTTAAGCCATCATTAAAAAAAAAGTTAAAAACTCAAAAATAAAAATTTTCATAATTAAAAATTTAATAAAAACAAGCAGGCTCTATATAGTATAACAAAAGAAATAATAAAAATTTCTTATAACCAAAGAATATATTGAAGTCTAAAGAAGCATATTCTATTTTTTTATTTTATTTAAAAAAATAAAATCCAGATAATTAAAATTAAGCAAAATTATGTTAGCTTCTAGCATAATTTTTGACTGTAATATCAGAGAGAAGATGAAAATAATTAAAGCTGTCACGATGTGATATAGATGTTAGAGGTTTTCCAAATTGGTGGGTACATTTAATTTAATTTAATTTAATTAATTATAAGTGTCGGCACGTCAATGTATAGTTACTGGGTATCATCAATCATCATCATCTTCACTCATACGCTGCTTTTCGCATTACCCACTTGCCTTTATCATCGCCGCCATTTTATAATCATTTTACCAATAATCTACTCTTAATCAATCTAATTAATTAATTTAATATCCATCTCCATATAAAGTTTACTACATTACAACAAATGACAACCAACAGAAACTATTTACTACTCCTAATTACCTTTTTACAGGAATTAAAAAGTTTCAACTAAACAGTTGTTATACTCTTAATAAGATTTAAATCTTATATATGTTTCTAAATTATGTCGAATAAAATATCATCACATCAATAAAAATATTTATTTTAGTTTTAATTTTTAATTTTTGAATAATTTTTTTTTAATAGTGTAACAACGTTATACTCATAGAACATAAATTAAAACGTATAATTTAGAAACACTAAATTTAAATCCCTCTCAATAACCTTACATAAACTTCTCTCCTCTAGTGGTGTCTACCTCTGAAGTTTGTATATGTGAATTGATAATAGAGTACTGCTATTTAGTGCGAATTAGGATTCGTGAAACATACACGAATAACGTGGATTCAGATATTAGGAATAATATAATTATTTATTATGTAGAAAAAAATCCAAAAAGTATTACCAATATCCTTTTTTTTCCTTTTTCCTCTAAATCTATCACCTTTTTCTCCAGCTTCGCATCATCTCCATATCAGTTTCATTTTCATTTAGCTATCATAAATTATTGACAATACAGAAATTAAATGGAAGGGATCAAACACAAAACAAATCCATAAAATGTCCACTACTGGCATGCATTATAACTTCTATTTTGATGAGTAAAAAGAAACGAAAGCATAGACTAAGCCACAAAATTATTTAAGTTTAAATATCAAAAGTAAAAAAATTATTTAAGTTTAAGCTTGTCTCGTTCTTAAATCTGCAAATTCAAAACCTCAACAATAGGGCCTTATTCTTCTTGTCGTTTTTCTCCAAGTAGAAGCCATGGGGTCAACCCCAAAGTGGATCGAATTGAGAACTTAAATGAAGCAATTAGGGATTTGGTTGGAGATGTCGGTGGCCTTCTTTCAAGTTAATCCGATCAAATTCCTGGAAGTGGAATGGCCAATGGTGTTCGATCTGGTGCATGTGTTGGGATTGGAGTTGGAGAGACCATGAGAGTGCTTGTAGCAGATGAAGAGACCGAGAGTATTTGAAATTTTAGAAAAAAAACAAAAAGAAGGAGTGCGTGCTAGTGGAGAGAAAATGAAAAGTAACACTTCTCCACGTCATTCGTAAGTTTTGTGCGAATTTATATTCGTACTAAAAAGTATTTTCCTTGATAATAATACATATTTGATACCAATATGTTTCATAAATGTTCACACATCTTCAAACTATATCAACTAACTTCTTTTATTATCTTTGACTTAATAAGTATTACACATAACATCATTTTAAATAATTATTCAATATTTTATATTATAAATTCATATCAAAATTCTGATATATATGATCTATGTTACTTTACCTTTTTTCTCATGTTCTTGCTTTAAAGTTCAACACCACTCACTACCATATCAATATAAATTTTATTAAGAATATATAAATTAATTAATTAATCTCGTTACCTAAAATTTTATGAGATTCAATTTTTTTTTAAATAATTGAAAGGGATTAAGAGTTAAACAGAAATGGATAACAAAATAACATCTCTAAGCTAATAATGGAATTTATTTTTTTAATTTTTATTTACAGATAATAAATGAAAGGAGTCTTTGTGTTGAGAAGCTTCCAAGAGTGAGGATTTCACAAACGCCGTCAGCAATGTTTCTATCCAAACGAACAAGACAAACTCTTGACGGCTACGGGCCCACTCCGTATATTTCGTTAATTCTTTTTTTTTTTTGTCAACTCATATTTTTTAATAAAACAATACTCTCTGGTCTTTTCTTTTGTTAATGTCTAAAATATTAATTATATCTTTAATAATAATTTATTGACAATTTTTAGTACTCACAGTTAACTTATATTTAACAAGGGTATAGAATAAAAATTGAATCTTTAAAATGTAAAAATAAAAATATTAATGAGATAAATTTTAGAAGCTAAAATACCAAAACAAAAGGATTCAAGAGAGTATAATTTTTACAATGCAAACTAAAGACAATATTTGCCAATACAAGTATACACAAAGATACTTCTTCTGATCCATTTTATAAGGTATCATGTAGAAAATTTTTATAGTTTTTTTTATAAGATATTTTATAGTTTTCATAATGTATTTATTATTTCTTTTTTTTACTCCCATTAAAAGTATTGACTATTTCTACTTCTTAATTGTAATTGGCTAACACATTATTTAATGAAGTATAAAAATTGTATCTCATACACTTTTTTTAAAAAACCAATAAAGTTAATTATACTCAACTAATTTTCTCGATCTCTGTAATTAGATTAAAAACATCTTATAAATAGGACCGGAGGAAGTAATACAGTGGAGACACATAATTAATGTGGTTTGGTATCTCTTGCCTACGTCCATAAAACTGTCTTAATAATAAGGTTTTTATTATCTCAACAATAATTACAAGTTTTTTGAACAAACATGTAAAATCCACCACAAATAGTGTATCAATATACAAACTCAAGTCTCCACTCAAAAGTTAAAAGGAATGGTACACTCACACACACAAAATTAATCACATCCCTTGGCATGTATCTCTCGTATGATTCCCTCATCTCATGTAATCTCCATGAGATATGACTCTTCTCTCCATATGACCTTTGTCTTCACATGAGAAGATGCATTCTTCTCTTCACATGTCCAAAACTCTTGAAAAGTACATCTATCTAATTTACTAAAGGTTCATGAATTAACTCCATAGATTTCTCGTCCATTAAACAACATCTTTCATTGAACCAAGCACATTTTTCATTCGGTGCATCTATTTAAAAATTGCTAGTGTTATTCTAAACACCTTCAGGGGTGGATGTTTAGCGTTTTAAGTTCTCTCAAGTCAACTTGCTGTTAATTATGAAAGTGATAAACATCAAAACTCTGTGGATCTTACTTTTTAAGTACAACTCACAAAATTATTTTGTCCATTTCTTACATACTTGATATTAAATAGATTTGAGAGGATCTCAAATCTCAACCCAACACTTATAGCGGATTCACTTTATCAATATTAACGCAATAATAACTTTCTACTCACTTTCTATATTCCATATAGGTTAACCTTAATCATTCCTATAATAATACTAATTCATTTGAGGTGTATAAATCACGAAATTAAATTTTGTCTTTTTCAATAAATTCATTTTTATAGATAATCAATCAAATGCACCCTCACGATTTGTTTAAAAGGTCTTACTATTTACTAGCTATGTTTAACTTTATTAGTTGTATTCTAGAGATGTTCAAGTCTCATATTAAGTAAGAGTTGAGACAACAAGCCGCTTACAAACCCCCTTTCTAGGATAAAATTGCGATGCCCAAGAAGTTAAAGCAGACAATACCTCAGTTTGTCGTACTTAATGTTGTCATGACTCATGTCGGAACAAATAGTGCTAAAAGGAGGGTCTAGGCCACTCTCTTCGACACTACTCTACACTTCGGCATGCCACAAGCTATCGAGATAGGGGCATATATATGTTTTAGACATGTTCAAGTCCCACATCGATAGTCCCACATTAGATAAGAATCAAGAAAACATACATTACCTAATAAATCTAGTTCCTTCTCAATCCACATAGACGCCTTTTTAAGATAAAATTGTGAGTCTACTAAAAAATCAAAGCAGATAATACCTCCGTTCATAATAATACTCAGTATTGTCTAGACTCATATCAAAATATGGTGAATTCTAATTTTTAAGCATCAGAGAGGGGATGAAAACAAATAGGAGGATTATTAGTGAAGGGGAGCAAAGAGTGGGGACAGGAATAGCAAATAAGCCCCTACCCGGATGGCATTCAAGAAAAGTCGTTATTTAATTATTCAACTTGACTTTGAATTTTGAAAAGAAAGTCACCTGATTTGGTTTTTGTCTTCTTGTACCAAATTAATTAAATATATATGAAGAAGAAGATGTTAAAAACTAATGCTTATGAATGAAAGTGAAGTTTCAAATCTATATAAGTATGTTTCAAAGCTGGGACAGGTTCTTTGGACCACAGAGATACATTATATGTAACATGTATCTACTTCCCTTGTCCTTAATAATAAAAATAAAGCACGAGGCGTCGTCGGGGACTTAACCCTATAAATTAGTTAAAACAATTCCCAAATACTAATATTACTACTAATAGCTACAACTTGCCCCTATTTAATTAATTAATGCTATTGTCTCCATCTTCTTTATTAGTATTACTACTAATTAACCTCTAGTTAATCATCGATCATAACGGTATAGTCATTCAAATACAATATTGAAAATTAGTACTAGGGTTTCCTTTGAAGGTATATATATACAGAATATGCTAGGAATATTATATTAAGATAAATGTTAATAAGTGTCTTAAAGATATTTTTTTAAAAGAGTTAATATAATAAAAAGTTGTTAAAAAATATAGTTTTTAGTATTTTTTTAAAGACAGAATAATGTCTACTTATAATTATTTTTTCAGTTCTAGTAACCTTAACCAGTGTCATAAGGACGTTGTTTAACAAGATCCTTATATTAATATATATGTTAAGAAATCTCATGTTGACTATAAAATATGGTTATTATAAAATATATAACTAATGTGACAATCATTCTTCTAGGAGCTAACTCTTGAGATAGAGTGAATTAGACTCAAACCTAATAAATTTAAAATGAGAGTGAGCTAGATGTCTTGACTTAAATTACTCGCATATGTTTAGACCTGCAAACTTCATGCACTAGATATCTAGTCCTAATACGACTAATTTCCTCCTAACTTGAGTGATTTAATTAGGCCAAAAATATAATCAAATTAAAAATATCATTATGTAGTGGATTAAAATATGTGTTTGGTTAAAATCCGATACCTTGAAAATTAACATTCACTAAATCCTAATTGCAAAATGTAAGTTACCAACAAGTGTATAGTTGACACCAGGACGAATCCAGGAGCACACTAAAGGAGGGGCAAAACTTAAAGAAAAATATTAAGCATTAACAAATTTATAAATAAAGAGAAGAACGAATATTTAAATTTTATAGAGAAAAATAATAACAACATCAAATATATAAAAATTCTATTAATGTTTGTATCTGATTTTTTTTTTCAAAAATTTTAAATCTTATAAAGAGGACTGATCTAACACTTGTTCGTAACACCCAAATAATAAGTTTCTAATAATATTAAAAAGTTAATAATTATAACTTAATGCGAAAATTAAATATTAATTTTCAAATCATAAAAAGAAAAAAAATAAGATAAAAAATAACATAAGAAAGAGTGTTATAACACTTTGAAAGAGAAAAAAACACAGAAAATAAAAAGCAAAAGAAAATAAGATAAAAGAAAATTAGAAAAATTGATTTAAAAGATATTTTTGAACTGTTAAGTTAAAAATAAGGAAAATTGAGAAAAAAAAATCAATAATAAGGTTTGAACTCTGTACAACAACCAAACCAAACTCAGTTTATATTAACTTAATATGCATGATACGTATTAGTAGTGTTATTCTCGAGGGAAGGGGGGCATGACCCCTGTTTGGCCCCCTTCCTCCGTCCTTGGTTGATACGGAGTTATTTTAGTTTAATTAATAGTATTGATTTTGAGTTCTTTTTATATATATGTAACTACGTTAATATTTTTTTAAAAAAAGTTTATCATTTATAATTATACTAAGGGTTTTTTTAATATGTGCAATATTGCACACGTTAAAAAATCATAAAAGGAAAGAAAACACAGTATATATTGTGTGTTATACTCCCTCCGTCCCAATTTATAAGAACCTTTATAAAAAAATTGTTTGTCCCTTTTTATAAGAACCCATTTGAAATTTTGTGCACATTCACTATAACATAAGAAATTGATGAGAGAGAAATTCTCTCTCTTATAATAATTGGAAAAGACTAATTTTTTGGTTCATAGAGAAGATTAATTTAATGGGAAGAAAGTAATACTATTGCTTTTAATAATTGGGTTATTCTAACATGTACAATATTGTACATGATAAGAATCCCAAAGTAGAAATAATAATAGGTAATAAATGCATGTTTAAACATAACTTATTTAATTTTTGTGTTTTCCTATAAAAAAACTTCTCATTTAAGAAGCTGTGCAATATTGCACGGGTTAGAAAACTCTTTAATAATTAAGGGTAAATAGGGAAAGAATGACAAGTTGCTACACAAATTTAATGAATTTTCTTAAATTTACTTATTTCCTTAATTCTTGTGCCTTTTTTGTAGGGAGTCTTATATATAGAGACAGAGGGAGTACATGATACTACCTCCGTTCCTTATTATAAGATCTTAAACAAAAAAATTAATATTCCTTTTTATAAGATCCTGGCCAAAAAAATTAAAAGCATTTGTTATGTTTTTCCATTTTTGCTCTTATTTATTGATATCAACTCATGTGAGTTCCCATAATTCATTTAATGTATGTGAGGGTAATACTGAAAAATTATTAAAACATTTTAAAATTTCAATAAGATTTTTTGGTGTGAGTACTTTTCTTAATCTATATGATGCCATTTTCAGGATCTTATAATAAGGAACGGAGGGAGTATCATTTAAGTTTTGATTTTTTCTATACAAACCTTCTACCTTTAATTTCTTAACTTGTGCAATGTTGCACAGGTTAGAAAACTCTTTATAATAATGTCGAATACGATTGTCTTTCAATAAATAAAATATATATGCGAAACAAAAATTTAAAAAAAAAATGAAAATAAGGTTACATGCTAAATCTATAAAGGGATTGCCTCAAAGTTTTTCATTAGTTGTTAAAATCAAGTCTCACCTCGACACGAAATAGGGCCACCATAAAATATATAAGTGGTGTGACAATCCTCCTCCTATGAGCTAGCTTTTGGGAGTGAGTTAGGCCCAAACCCAAAATTCTAATATAGTATCAGAGCCAGGTTAGTCGTGGACGCCACCCGCAAATGTCCAGTCCTGCAAACTTCATGCACCAGATGTCCAGTCCTGGTGTGAGGGGAGTGTGTTAAGATCAAGTCACACATCGACTAGAAAGAGGGCCACCATAAAATATATAAGTGGTGTGGCAATCCTCCTCCTATGAACTAGCTTTTGGGAGTGAGTTAGGCCCAAACCCAAATTCTAATATTAGTGTTTTGTTTTTGCCATTGAGATACAAATTAATAGATACTCCACATTAATTAAGACATACAATACTTTAAACAGATTTCTTTTTCTTTTTCTAGGAAACACCGTGCATTGCCATTTTCTAGAAGAAAAGGAATTCAACTATGGTATACAGAAATCAGAAAGATGAGAGAGGTAGATAATTAACTTAAATGGGGTTGAATATAATTTATAGAATCTTTTATTTGGGAAAGGGGAGGACACGCTGGCGGCTGATGTAACACCAGTACATTATTTTATTTATTTATTTTAAATATTAAATATTCTAATTCTAATAATATATATTCTATTTATGTTGAGTGTAGATTAGAATCTAGAAGCAGGACAAAGATAGGTCACTGGAATGGAGAAATACAGTGTATTCAACTTCATGCTCAGTCCTCAGTCCTCACTCACTACTGGCCCTACACATTTTTTTTATCTACATATATCAAATATCAAATATCAAATAAATTAAATAAAATATGTATGTTTGTACTTATGTTTATGTGAAGCGGACGAAAGAGGTACTATATGATAAATACAAAATGAAATTCATATAAAGTTTGTTTCTAGTTCTTATGATGATGCTGTTTTAAAATTATTTTTACCTTTATATATACACGTTAACATCAAATGTTTCAAAATATTTTTATCCGATTATGCGAATAATTTAGTAATTTACCTGTTAAATCAGTGACCCGACCCGATGACACAATATCTCAACCGAGTCAATTATCGGACCGTGTTTTATAACTATGGGTCGATGTTTCTTTCAATAATTTCCAAATTTTTGAGCTCAGTATATATACTCAACATGATAACGACAACAAAATTAACTTTTAGCAACATTGTCCGATACAATATTTGTAAAAAATGTTACAAATACTAAAAGACAACACTTTTCAACAATTTAACAACATTTTTTAAATGTAACTCAAACTTTTTTCCAACATCGTCAAATACAGCATTTGTTAAAAGAGAAATTCTTGTGTGGACACATATCTAACATGTCATTTTTGAGCACAGCCAATAAAAAAAAACCAACTCATTAAATGGGTAGTTTCTCTCTCATATGATCTATGTAGTTGTTGTCATTTGTTTCTCCCTCATTTGTGTTCTACTTTTTCATTTTTTACAGTTTTTGAACTCAATCAAAAGAAACTACCCATTTAGTGAGTTGGTTTTTTTCTATTGGTTGTGCCCAAAAATGATGTGTTAGGTACGTGTCCACCCAAGAATTTCTCTTGTTAAAAATGTCGCAAATACACAAAGGCAATATTTTTAGTGATTTAGCAACACTTTTTAACAATTTAGCAATATTTTTTCAAATGTTGCTAAAAATTAATTATGTAGTAGTGCAAGTGAGTATCACTATCAATGATTATAATAAATAAATTAATATAATTTTTTATGACGATATTAATTTATTATATAAAGGTAATAGAGGTTACAAAAATAGAAATTATACATCCATATAACGAATTAACATATTAGATATTCTAGAGTTCAAACAAATAGCAATTCAATAAAAATTTCCAACTCTAGCAAATAATTTGTGAAAATAATAAAATTTAATTTATAATTAAGACTATCAATTTCTATTATTGATTACACCTAGTATTAGTACGACGCAGCACCAAAAAAATGAATACAATTGCTCAAAAAATATTATATTAAAAATTTTAAACTTAATAATTATTACTCAAATATTTTTATTTAAACGGGAGGGACGAGGCCCTTCTCGCCCCTTTGGATCCGTCCTGCTTGAATATAAATTAAATACAAAGAATAAATTGATATATATTTAAATATTTCATGAGAGCATATTAAGTTATTTTTAATAAATTTTAAAATGAAATAAATGTTTTTATAATAAAAAAATATGAGTCAATGATTAGTTTATAGTCGCCAGTTATACTGGTGGGAGTTGTACGACGAGGCAAGGCAAAGAAATGTTGTGAGAGTGAGTGACGTGCCACGCTGGCGCAATTCCTTTCCCGTGCTCTCTGCGTAAGTAACGTTCAACCAATTCAATCAAATATTAAATACTCCCTCTGTTTTTTACTATAAACAAAAATTACTTAACTTACACTTTTTAAAAAAATTAGTTAGTCTCATTTAATTTTTTTGAATCTATTAAAAAGTCAATTTGTTTTCGTAAATTACCCTCAATTAAATTACTCTCTCCTTTTCAAAACCACTATAATAAATGAGAGAGTGAATTGAGTGGAGGGTATAATAGAAAAATTTTCATTAAATGCAAGTAAATATAGTTAGTTTTGCTTATATTTAAAAACATAGTATTATGAAAAAATTTGCTTATATTTGAAAACGGAGGGAGTATGTTTTTTTGGCTCAAAGATTTAAATTTTTGAATTTTTTTAAAAATTTAAATTCTTAAAAAAACTAAAAAAAATAAGGGATATGTATCCTTAAAAAATTATTGATTTAAGGACTTAAATCACTTGTTTAAGGACTTAAATCTTAAAACGTATTTTAGGGATTTCAATCTTTATTTTCCTATTTTTCAGAGACGGAAAACATATTAAAGCCTTCAATCAAATCAACTATTAGTACGTTTAGATTGGCTTTTGTCTTACCCAAATCATGGTTTGTATATAGTCAGAATTGATTTTAATTAAAAAATTATGTTTGGCAACTCTTTATCATAATTAATTCTGAAGCTTATGTTTTATGAGAAGCAATTTTTTTTGTTTTTACTTCTTTTATAATTAATTATGCATTATGAAATATATTATTTATCCTTTATTATTTGTCTTTAAAGCTTTATAAATAAGTCTTATTTTTATACTAAATACTATATAAGTAACAACTACTAAATATTTTAGATATTAAGTATAAAATTAATTAACTAGAATTACTATTATTTGTGAATGTTGTATTGCACTATAAAATATATTTCTTACTTGTACCTTTTAGTTTAACTTAAATACTATTTAAATATGCTTATTCTAATTAAATATTTTTATTGCAAGATTTTACAAAATTTGTTTCATAATTATTTGATGCTAATGCATTTAATTTCAATAATTATAGAGATATTTTGCATTTTAGAATATTTATTTGTAACATAAAAATATTATAGTAAACATGTCTAACATAAAGGTCATATTGATAATTATATACCCCAAAAGTAATTTTGATTAAAAAGTATCCAAACATCATTTTCTCTTAAAATTAACATTCTGATTCTAATTTTCCAAACGTAAATCAATTATGCTATAATCAATTCTGTTTAAAATAAATTAACATAATCAATTTTGTTCAGAATCAATTCTACCACCGCCAATCCAAACATGCACTATATCAATCATTGTGTGAATAATACTAATACTCCATATAGTATTTGCACATAACTTCATATAAAAATAATCAAAATTATAATCTTCCTTAACTTTCTCAAAAATAAGTTTTTTTTGGTAAAACTAAAAAATAAGTATAATTATATGTATAAACACTCATTTTTTATTTTAATTTTATTTTAAAAAAATAAATGGATTAAACATCTGAATTTCTTTAGTAAATATACTTACATTTAGCTAACTATAATTGTATTACCTCAATTCCTTTTTTTTCGACTTTAAAAGGAAAATTTTGTTCTTAATTACAATTTTATTAATTATACTCTTATGCACTAGTAAGTAATTCACTATCACTAACAGTAAAATAAATGCACAAATAATATAAAAAAAGTACTATAGTAAATTTAAGAAATATTTTGATGAGAATTATAATAATAAATAAATTTCTTAATATATGTATTTTTTTAAAAGTAGACGGTAAAAAAAAGAATGGCTAAAGTAGCCTATTTTTAGGTGAATATGAATGATATTTCATAGCCGATATTCGAAAGCTAATTTCTTTGAGGTGTATAAATTATTAAAGTGAATTTTGATTCTTTTAATAAAGTTTTTTATTTATGCACAACCAATATTTAAATCTTTATCAACATGTTTAAAATACTCAATTAACTATCAATCATAATAAACTTTATTAGTGAATGAAGTACTATATTAAACTTAGTATTTATTTCTTAATGAAAAAAATAAGACGAGTAAATCATAATTTTAATTTCTTATTTTACAATTTACAAAAATAAATAACATGAAACAACCTAATTTTAATAAGGATAATAATTATTTCTAGAAAAGCATAGAGTATAATTCATATTTGATAAAATATAAGTGGTATAGAAAATTCATTTTGGTTAATTAGATAATCGTTTGGTTATGAGCTAGAAAAAAATTACTATTAATTTTGAATCTTGCTTTTACGTTAGATTGAAGATTTACACTATATTTTACTTTAAATTTATTTTTAAATAAATATTTTTAAAATATAAACCACGTTACTTCAAAATAAATTTTACAAACAAATTGATTCTTTTAAATTATGCTAATCTAAAATTAATTTTACTATTATTCAAGGAAGCACACTCTAAGTAGAGTCGCCCAACTTGGTACAGCGTTTCCTGTTCGGAGTTGCCCACGTTGCTCGATGATTCGTTTGACGCACGTGCCAATATTAAAATAATATGCTCACTCTTTTTGTTACAACCTCTAAAGATCTATTACTAGATTCATTTTAGCTAATTAGCTTCATCTTTCAAAACACAATAAAATAATAACAAATTATTCAAAGACATCCTCCTTGTTCAATAATATCGACCTCAATCACTTTTCACTACACCACCACCACCTATTTTATTTATTCAAATCTTTTTTTTTTATTTTTCTTTAAAAAAAATCCAATGGTTTAATTATGGTTTATCCATTCATGAATCTTTCTGTCGCTTTCTTTGTTTCTCTTCAACGGGTATATAAACCAACCAAACCCCTTCATCATTTCAAACTTCAATCTAAGCACACAAATCATTTTTACTCACATTTTCACAAAACCAGAGTGTCCAATTGATAAAGTGATGGATTTTGATTCACTTCTATTCCAAGATCAAAACTTTCACTTCTTCCCTGAAAATTCCTCTGTTTCTGGAGATCCTTTTTTATGGGAAGATGAAGAAAACTTCAATTTCTTCAACAATGACCTTTTTGCCCTTCCTTTCAACTTTACTAGTGACAATTCACAATCGTCACAAACAAAGGAATTCTCAATTTCATCCTGTGAATCTTCAATTAGCGTGGAATCGTCACAAGAAGTGTCGTCGTGTTCAGGGGTAAAAAAGGAAAATCATAATAAGAGGGTGTACAGAGGAGTGAGGAGGAGGCCGTGGGGGAAATTCGCGGCGGAGATAAGGGATTCGACGAGAAAAGGCGTCCGGGTGTGGATCGGGACGTTCGACACGGCGGAAGCGGCGGCGTTGGCGTATGATCAGGCGGCGTTTTCGACGAGGGGTTCGATGGCGGTGCTGAATTTTCCGGTGGAAGTTGTTAGGGAATCACTGAAAGAGATTTCTTCGAGTAAGAGTAGTATTTGGGAAGAAGGGTCTTCCCCTGTTTTGGCACTAAAGAGGAAACATACTATGAGGAAAAAATCTGATAAGAATAAGAATTGTAAGAAGAAAATGAAGAAGGGTAATGAAATTGAATTAGAGAATAGAAATTCAGAAAATGAAAATGTGTTGGTGTTGGAAGATTTGGGTGAAGAGTATTTAGAGCAGCTTCTGAGTTTGACTACTACTGCTTGCTAGTTGCTACCATTTCTGGTTAATTTCTTGTTTTAGTTTTTTTTTTTTTGGAATTGTTCATAGTTTTTTTCTTTTTTTAGCTTGGAATTCTTTCATGAATGATAAGATGTTTGTTGGGATTCCTTCTATTTCATCATCTCCATTTTTTATTTTCTTTGTTTGTGGTTCAAAAAATTATCAACAAAATCCCAAAAACTTTGGTGATATTCTTACTATAGTTACTTTTTCTTTTTTTTTCAGTACAAGAGTGAGATAGAAGTTTCAACTTAAAATCTCATCCTTATAATAATTTTATTTTACCACGATCTTGATCTTAATGACTTTAATTGAGTTACTTAAATATATTCATGAGATTTTTTTTTTTTGGGTCTTTACTTTATTATCAGCCTAAAAAACTAATTCTCTAGTATAATTTTAAAGTTTAATTATAATTTTAGTCCCTCAATTTTTTTAATTGTGCGATTTTAGTTCTTTACTTTCAATTATGTAATTTTGGTCCCATAACTTTGAATTGTGTAATTTTGGTTTCGAAACTTTTCTATTTGCGTGATTTTGATTTTTCTGATCATCTCTTGATAAGAAATTAATGGTCAACGCAGTCAAACTCATGTAATGAATTTCCATTTGTACGATTTTGGTTTGAAACTTTTTTAATTGCACGATTTTGGAGCTCTTACTCACTTTACTTTATTGGTTTGATTGTGTTAACTGTTAGCTTGTTAACGAAAGATAAATTAATTAAGTAAAATCACACAATTTATAAAAGTAGAGGGGACCAAAATCGCTTAATAGAAAAAGTTTGGGGATTAAAATCACATAATTAAAAGTTAAGAACCAAAATCACTCGATTAATAAAATTATGGGACTAAAACTACAATTAAATTCAATTTTAAATCATGTTTGAATTGTGATTCTCTCGCGAGTTTATATTTTGTTTTATTAATGTCAATATTATTGAATATTGATGATTAGAGTTTGATTCTTAGTTAAGGATTAGCCTTTGAAAAAAAAATGGTTAGTTAGTTAGTTAAAAAAAAAGAACTACCTTTTGGATTAGCCTTTACTAGAAAATGGTTAGTTAGAACTAATGATTTTTTTAAAAAAAAATCTAAAATGCTTTGTATTTTGAACAGAGACATGCTCTTTGGTTATAGAAAATGATATCTGAACTATTCATTTTATCTATTTTATAGTTTATTTTTTTCTTTTTATCCTATTCAAAAAATTTGGGTTTGAACCTAACTCACTCCTAAAAGCTAGCTCATAGGAGGAGGATTGTCACGCCACTTATATATTCTATGGTGGTCCTCTTTCTAGTCGATGTGTAACTTGATCTTAACACATCCCCTCACACCCAGGACTGGACATCTACGGGTAGTGCCCACGACTAACCATGCTCTGATAACATCTTACAATTTGGGTTTTAGCCTAACTCAATCCCAAAAGTCAGCTTGTAGGATGAGGTTTGTCACACCCCCTCACGCCAAGCACTACACAACTGGAGCGTGGACAAACACGGGTAGACAAACAAACGGGTGACCCAACAATACGGGACTAACAAACATCCAATAACGCACCTAACAACACGGGGGCTAACAAACGGATCTAGGATAAGCTCTGATACCATATCAGAAATTTGGGTTTGGGTCTAACTCAAGCTAGCTTGTAGAATGAGGATTGCCACACTATTTATATATTCTATGGTGGCTCTCTTTCTAGTCGATATTAGACTTGACCTTAACACTTCCTTTTTTATCATATCATTTTTAATTTTTTTTTCTTTATTTCTTTCCATATATACTTACAACTCTAAAAATAGAATGTACATAAATAATAGCTCTTGATTATTCGCGAATTGTTAGGCATTGAAAAGGAGTCCATACCTATTCGTTAAAAATGTAAAATATATTTTTCTTATTAACCACACATCTTAAAAATAACTGTTTTGGTAAATTTTTGCTATTAACTAATATTTGTATTGATAATTTTGAAGGATAAAATATTAAGCTAATATTTACTTCTCTTAACACATGCTCTCCTTAAGGTTAGAATTTGTGTTTTCATCTTTATAAAAGATTAATCTGTTTATCATTAATTCAGTAACTTGTTAATTCTTTAAACAAACAAGGTAATGATAATATTGTGAGAGTCAAATAGAAAAATAAAATAAAATTGTGATGAGAGTCAAAACAATTACTTCTGTAATTTTGTTATTATAGGTCAATAATAACTTAGTTATATATTGATTAATGAAGTGAATGAATCAGTTAAGAAATCTCTTGCTACTGGTTTATCAATAAATATTCTTTGTCGGTTAACAAAATTTTTTACTTTGTTGATCAATAATTAATCAACAGTTGTCATTTTCCTTGTAACCATGAGACTTTTGAAAGATTATTTTGTATACCTAATATGTGCACTAAATTGATCGACAACAAATATATTAACACTTTAATATATATTTTTTTTGGAGTTTCCACTTTAATATACTATAAAATATGCATATACTAAAAAAAAAAAACATAAAAGTTATTGGATGTTAATTATGTGCTCCGGTGGGAGCCTACAATTTTTTTTTCTCCCAAATTGTCGTTGCTACATGACTTGACTTTAATTTGCCTAATTTGATTAAGTGGGATTGAATAAAGATTATAAATTTAAATAATTCAAATCCTAATCCTAATCCTAATGATATACTTAAAGAATATAGATGCCAATTTAGCTGACGATCTTGTTTGAAAATATCAGGTTTGGGCTCCCACACAAATTTGATAATATATCATCAAGCTTTTCAGATAATCAGTTTCTTTAACAATAAAAATCATGTTCAGTAAACATTTCATTGATTCATAAAATGAGTTCTATGGTAAACAAAAATTAAGGGAGAGGTTATTGCTACTCTTATTAAAATATTTTAATAATAATTAAATATATTTTAATTTTACTTGTTAAAAAATATGTTTTATATTAAAAAATAATTAAAAGAAAGTGGCAATGAATATATTGAAATGGCAATAGCACTAATCAAAATTAATCATAAAAACATGACATTAACTAATATTTCAAAATATATTTTTAAATTAAAATTTATTTTTCAACATTAATTCTTCTGTCATCATCAATCTTTCTAAACCAATTTTTAGAAATGGTGTTTGGGATGGGATTTAACTTTTCGATCTTATAAAGATTCGAACTTGGTCTTGGTTAAGACATTCTAATCTTCTCACTCATTGTTTATTTTCAGATTAGTGTGTTTGCCCATATGGATATTTGGTAGCATAATTCTCTTGTAATCTGTCTTGAGTACTTCTTGTACTCTTTTAAATAAAATTATTCTTTCTTATCAAAAAAAATTCTTTCTAAACCAATTTTATCAATATGAAAAAAAAAACCACACCCAATGTTAGCAAATATTTTAGTAGAGACTCCTACATTTTGGGTATTAGTTGGAACCTTCTTGCCTGAGTTTAAGGATGAATACAGCGAATAAAAAAAGTTCATTTTTTTTGGGTAGTTAGAACTTTTTTTAAAAGTATATTCAATATTCAATTCAAATGATCAAGTCCTAATATTTAAAAAGTTTTTTGGTATTGGAAATATATATTTTTTATTTTATTTTAGTGGGTTAATTTAAATAATATGCAAGTAAATATAAACAACATAGAACTATATATTGTTGTTTGTGTTTATTGGTTGCACTTACCATAAACAACAAAAAAGTTGTGTATGGGTGCATAAATGTGTTTTAGGCCATTGATTTAATATTAAAATAAAGTAGATGTCATTTTAAATGTCATATTGTTTAATGTAGACCATTTAATTTAATTTCTAAAAATTTATTTTGTACATCATAAATGTCATTGTGTTTCTTGCTCTCTTTCTCATCAGTTTTGTGAATCTGTTTCACGCTTTTTTAGTGTACTTATACTTCACATATTTGATACAATTTGGCTCGTTGAGTGTGGGTGTCATCAGCTTTTCAAAATTCAAGCAGACGTGATTTACATCAATTTTTGGGCTTGATGTGTGGGAGTAAGAGGAATAGGAAGCTGTTTTAAATGTTATGTCTGTTTGAATTTGAATCATTTGGCAGGAGTGTAATACAACTAGTTTTAGAAGTGAAAATTGGAGTTTTGATTGCATCATAGATTTGATTAAATTGCACACTTGCTATATATAGTTAAAAGCAACATATTCTAGCTAGATATTTTCTTATCATTGATGGGAATGTGATCCGGCAACACGTTACTCTCTTTTTCATCCATCTAGTTTGTGAATTAGAGTTACTATTTTATGTTTGGGTTTATCTTCTTTGTTTATTTTGGGTGAGTAGTGTCTCACGTGTTTAATCATTAATGCGCTTTTTAAATGATTCAATAGCTTTATATAGTTGGTTGTTTGGTGTGTTTATTCTCTTGAGTTTTGTTCCTTGTGTGAGTAGTAAGCATTTTATTATAAACTTTTGAGTATTGCTTGTATTTGTTAATAAATTTTTCTTATTAAAAAAAATTAAAATGTGGTCCTTTTTTTTTTGTCTCGGTCACGTATATTCTAGCATTGCATAGTACCAAAAACGAGGTTGATATAGGACCAAATCTATTTTAGGAGTAAAAAAGACATAGTGTGTGAGTTCTCGTGTTTTAGAAGGCCTCAAAATAATTTTCTTCAATATTATCATTAATGTATGTTATTAAATAATTTTTTTATATTACTATAACATGACAAAATAGTTGTTCATAGCACAACAATACTCAATTGAAAGAATTATTTAAAATTAATATTCCATTACAATATTAAATGATAAAAAATATTATAATAATTTTAAAAAGCTTGGATTGCTTACAGAATATTGTATTTGTAGTTGTGATAGCGTTGTTACTAATCGAAACAACTTTTTCAAAATTAAAATTAGTTGAATGGATTGGTTATTATACATTATCTATATATTGATATAGAGATGTTAAAGTGGATTGGTTATATTAACCAATTACACTAAAATATTATAATTGGTTGATTAAAAAAACTTGATAATTTTGTAGCTAAAAAGATAAAAAAAAAAAATACAATGAAAAAAAAAGCAAGCTCATAAATTTTGTGTTAGAGGCTTTTTTTTTTTTGGAGCAATTGTGTTAGATGCTTAGAGCCCAAGTTTGTTAGAGCGGGCCTTTGGTGGCGTTATGGTGGTGAGAGGGATTGAGACCACCCAATTTTGAAAATCACACAATCCCTTTATATATAAAAATCATAAATCTATATATTAAAAAGGATGGTGCCATTCTCAATAGAGATGGTGCTAATCTCTTCCACCCGTTATGGTTCTGACAAGCCTTGGGCCTTTGGTAGTTTGATGTAGAGGAAGATTTTTTTGGTCAACAAAATTTAATATAAGGTGAATATGTGTTTCAAAAAGAGTTTTGCTACTTGCACCAGCATTTCACGTTTAGGAATTTGTGTTTCAAAGTTCAAACTACCTTTTAATTCAGAATCCACTCTCCAAAAAAAGAGAATTTATAGCACCACTACCTCTCAATTATGCCCCCTACAATCCCTTTTTTCGTAACTTTGTTAATGGCAAAAATACCCCTCGTGAAAGGGGTCCTTCTGGAAACAAATCTGGATAAAGCCTTTACGGAAACTCATTACTATGTAAAAAATGAAAAGGCATTTTCGAACTTTGATTTTCTTTTCTTTTCAAAAAGGCCAATCCTGAAATACTAAAATGGTGCTGTGTGGGGGTATTTCAGTAATTTCTGGACAAAAAGGGGAGGGGTGGTGCCTGAAGTACTTGTGTAAGTGTATATATGAATTCCCAAAACTAAAACAAGTGATGTAAATCGCAAAATGTGGTGCCAATAGTACCTACAGTAAAACTTGGGCTATATAAGTAGCTAATAATTTCACCACCTCATTTAGTAATGTCACCACATTATTGTTTCCAGAAAAATACAATAATTATAATAATTAATATGTATGTTTAGAAATTACGTAATTACTATGTTTATCTTTCTCGTACTTGATGATTAAATGATTTAAGAGGATCTTAACCCAAGAATTCATAATAATTAGGATAACGATTCATCTATATCTCATGTAGAAGCACCTAGAAAGATACAGGTAAAAAAAATTTAAAAGGAGAAGAAGAAAAATATAAAACTAGGTATGATGGAAAAAAAAAAGGAATAAAAAATAGAAAATAAAAAGGTGTGAGTGAATATTCAAGGGCAGCCCAACAGATTTGAAAGTATAAAACAAATCTTTCCATAGGGCATTTCTAAATTTATTGGTAAAAATCAAGTGATTTTTTATTTTTTATTTTTTATTTTTGAAGTTATAGAATCACTTAATTATTAAACTATGGTATATTTTTTTTTTTTGGATACATTAAACTATTGTATATACTTAAGAAAGAAAAAATAAGCAATATATCTGCTAAGAAAAGAAATCAAAACTAATTATAAAATTAAGTATATCAAACATATTTTACTAATATATTTTTTTAAATGATTTTTTTATATATAATATATTATTAAAATTAAATTTATTTTAATTTTTAATTAATATAAATTAATAATAAAAAAAGGGTCAAAGTTATTGCTTTCCTTGCTTGAGCCTTAGATGGACCTTAGATGAAATAGACAAGAAATGAAATGTAGAAATATAATTACTGTGATGAGGTGTGTAGAAATGAAATGTAAAAATAAATTGCGAAATAATTGCTTGGGCCAAATAATTTTATTTCTACATTTCGTTTCTTGAATTTTAAATTTGGTGACCGACCTTGTTTAAAATTCATTTTGTGAGTGCATTTGTTTAATTTTAAAAAAAAATAAAGAAATTTAAAACCTTTTTTTTCATTGTTTAAAAGAAATTTTATTATTGAATTAATAATTACCTATTACTAATATTTGAATCCAAAGAATTTGACTCTTTTATAACGAACAAAGTGAGAAAGTAAAATTGTAATAAATTCTAATTTAAGATAAAAAAATATGTTAAATTGTGGTGGAATCATGTTGAATAAATGAAATTAAATGCAATAAAATATAACCATAGTAAAGCACAAGTCAACCATTATGAAATTTGGGAGCAACCTCTGTAATACAATGTGTGGCACATGAACTTTTTGGTGGGTAGCCAGAAAGAGGAGAAGTGGGCAATAATGCGCATACAAAAATTAACACTATGCTATTTTGATTTTGATATTTGGATTATTTTTTTGTTGGTGGCTTTGTTGACAAAACTATTACAAGTTGATCGACTAGGACTCCAATATGGACCATGTCACAAAATACAATCCTCTTTGTTTCATGAAAAAACCAAATTCAATTATCAACGTGGTGTTAGACAAATGGTACACAATTTAGTCTGTTATAAGGATGAAGATAAAAGTTTGAATCTTAAAAAACATTATTGTTAAGAAGGGAAGTAATCATAATACTTCATCCTTAAAATTGCAAGAACAATCTCTCTCACAATTTTGTTATATAAAAAAAAATGAAATTCAATGGTTAGGGATTATATATGGACCTCTTTTAGGAAACTGTAATTGATATTTTTTTTTTAAGTAAAATAACGTTTACGGGAATTTAAATAGTGAAGCTCTTATTTAAAGTCATGTTCCTCTGATTACTAGATTAGTGGATGATCATTATTTTCAAACCTTGTTTAGTTTTTTAACCTTCTTATTAGGGTCGACTCCAGAGTAATATCAGTCTAAATTCGTGCTTTAAACCCTAAAAAACATATATATTTTTAATATATTTAGATCTTATTTTTTTATATTTTTATTCAAAAAATATTAAAATAATTTAGGATATCATTACAAGAGTTTTTCAAATTAGCCAAAAAAAAAATTTATAGCTAATAAATAGTTAATTAATAGCAAATCATATTAGTTACACATTTACTACTAATTAACTTCAGAGTTTTTTCGGTTGAATCCAAGTAACTAATTAATTACGAAAATATTTGCATCCAGCAGATTGGTCAGATGGATGAGATCTACTTTGAGTGGCAAATCCTCACCCCGTAGACGCACTTTAGCCTCTGTTCCTTATTATAAGATGTTTTTAACTAATATTACATATACCAATATAGGTAATTAAGTTTAGTTGATATTATTGGTTTTCTAAACAATTATATAACATATCAATTTTATCCCTCATTGCTAACCAATCACAATTGAAGAGAACAAATAATCAATGCATTTGAAAAAAAGTAATAAATGCTCCATAGAAACTATAAGACCTCTTATAAAAAAAAACATCGAAATCTTCTAAAAGACATCTTATAAATAGGAACGAAGAGAGTATTTAATAGTTAATCCATTCGTTTTGAAATATTAATCACTTTAGCCAAAAAAAAAATTATTCTAAAATATTTGTCACTTTTAAATAACCAATGCTATATTTATTAACTATTCTCACTTTTATTACTTTTATACCCAATAGCTATTGAGTAAACCTCAAAGTCAATGAATAATTTAGTTTAGTTATGTACTTTTTTGTTAGATTCTATAAAAATTAATTGTTCTTCTTAATCATGTAAAATTTTTTAAGATGACTAATATTTCAAAATGACGAGAGTAATTCATAACTAAATTCTAGCTTAAACTTTTTTAACTATGAAGTAGCTATAAAAAATATTTATAACTAAATTTTATAGTTAATTCTAGATTTTCTTGTAGTGTATAAAAGACTTTTTTTTTTCTTTTATAAAATATCTCTATGTTATGTATGTTATGGACCGAGAAATGGAGAAGAAGAAGAGATTGAGAAAGAATATATAAGAAGGAATTAAAGAACAGAAAGAGAATTAGAGCAGAAAAATCATAGAGGGAGAAGAGACTCAGAATTGGGAAAATTTTTCATAAGGAAAGACAAAAATTAATTGAGTTTGGTGTTTAACATGCATTTATTACTTTTCAAGAGTGAAAATTTACTTACTCTAAGAGTAAGTCTTGAATACTTACTCCACTTAATATCTCTTCATTCATTTTAAATTTCATTAATCTAACCCTTGAATTACATGATACTATCATGATAATTGACTATATCAAATTTTAGAAAAATTTAACATCTTTAAATATGTCATCTTGTAAGCAAGATTTACTTACGTTTTAAAAAATGTTTTATTCATTAAAATGAAGTAAATCAATGAAATATCAACAACTCTTGAAATTATGTAAAATTTTGTATGGTTGATCTATCTAATAAGAACTTTATATTCAACAGTTGAATTGGTGAAATTCAAAGTGAATAAAAAAAATATTAAGTAAAGTAAGTGTTTTAAGACTTACTCTTAATGTAATTTAGAGTAAGTAAATCCCTACCTTCTAAGAGATCACTTAATTTAATCAAATAATATGTTAATTTAATTGCATATTTATACATATATAAACAGTATTCACATATTTTTTTATAGTCAAATACTATGACGAATGACATAATTTTTATTGTTTAGTAGGTGATCATAATTCTAACATAGGCATGATAATTAGTGTACTAGTAGTATTTTCCACCAGGCGACACACACTCTCAAGTTATATCTATTTATTTATTTTCCTAAAAAGTGTCCAACCATTGAAATTGCCATCCTTAATTAGTGATTGATAGAGATGGTAAAACAAGTCAATTCGTTCATTTAACCTCCACTTATTTGGTCTGTTATAAAACAAGTTGGATGGGTTGACTCATTATAATTATATAAACTTATTTTTTTAGTTTAACTCATTTTTTGATTGATTAAGTGTATCACAAACTGTTCCGTTTAGTCCACTAAAATGAAAAAAGAAAAAAATTATTTATATATAAAAAGAATTTTCCTAAAAAGATTTTTTTATTAAAAAATGTATTTTCATAAAAATGTAATTTTTAATTGTATTTATTTTGTTTTGAAATTTTTAATCTTTCTTCGTATAAATAATAAATATGTATTTTTGTAAGGAAAAAAAAATGAGCTGGTGGACTGGCCTGTCCCATTCTGCCGTTAGCTAATGCAGGTTAACGAGCTAAGTGAGAGTAACAACAAGACCGGCTCGTCAAGTTAAGGTGGGCTAGCAGGACTAGCATAACGAGTCAAGCTCGTTTTGTCACTCCTAATGATGGAGTTTTACCAATTTAGATAAAAAAAAAATTGAATAATTTACTCAATGTTTGAAGTTAAATAATAATTGATATAATTAATTAGTCTCAACAACATACGCTTTAAAAAAAATTATATAAAACCCACTACGTATTTGGATTAGCTGTGACAATTAGCTATGAAAAATCGATTATTTGAAATATAATCAATTTTTGTTTGAGTATATGTGCTGTGAGAAGCAATTTTTAAGATAATTGTTAGCTATAAGAAGTAATTTGTAAGCTTTTTTAAAATAATGTTTAATTTTTAGCTGAAATAACCAAAAGTTTTTTTCTTTGTTAAAAGAAGAATAAAAAACTTTTGTAAATTCAAAATTAAATTAATTACTCAAGTTTTGTTGTGAACTATGTTGTAAACTAACACAAACTAAAGAGAATATAAAATAAAGTAAAGAGAAGATAGAGGAAGAGAAAATATTGTTCATTATGTTTCATCATTACAATAGAGTCCTATTTATAGGCATGTATCACACACCTTAGGAGACAATACACATAATGAGGAGTCAATACACATAATGGGTAATAACATTAGGAGTTATAAGAAATGCTTAGGATCCCTTTCTAGCATAGGATCCCTTGGTGAACTTGAAGGTGGACATCCATTTTATAACTTATTCATAACACTCCCCCTTGGATGTCCATGACTTTAGAATGTGTCTCGTTAAAACCTTACGAAGAAAAACCCAGTGGGAAAAACCTTAGTGAAGGAAAAGAGTACATCATTCTTTTAAAATGTCATCAGATACTGTCTCATAAAAACCTTGCAAGGAAAAACCCAATAGAATAAAAACCTTAGCGAAGGGAAAAAGAGTACAGTCAATATTTATTTCTCCCCCTCATTTAGACCTTCGTTTCTAAGACAACGAAGTCCAATCTTTCTTACTAGTGGTTCAAAAACTTTAGTTGGCAACGACTTTGTAAAGAGGTTTGCCAAGTTGTCACATGAGCGAATTTTCTCAACCTTTATTTCACCATCCTTTATAAGATCATGAGAATAAAAGAATTTTGGTGAAATGTGTTTTGTTCTATCTCTCTTGATATAACCTTCTTTCATCTGGGAAATACATGCAGCATTATCTTCGTCTAAGATCGTTGGAGTCAATATTTCGGAAGACAAACCACAAGTGTCTTGCACATGTTGAATCACAGATCTCAACCAAACACATTCTTGACTCGCTTCATGTAATGTTATAAGTTCCGCATGATTGGAAGATGTGGATCCTTCAGTTTGTTTCGTGGATCGCCATGAAATGTTTGTACCACCATGTGTAAACGAGTATCCTATCTGTGAACGACCTTGATGAGGGTCAGACTTATATCCAGCATTTGCATAACCAATTAAGTCTGACTTAGACTTATTCGAGAAAAATAAGCCCATATCCATTGTACCTTTAAGGTAGCGAAGTATGTGCTTAACACCATTCCAATGCCTTCTTGTAGGACAAGAACTATATCTTGCTAGTAAATTAACAGCAAATGCTATATCAGGTTGAGTATGACTAGCAAGGTACATTAGTGCCCCAATTGCACTAAGATAAAGTACTTCAGGACCAAGTAGTTCTTCATCATTTTCTCGAGGTCTAAAAGGATCTTTGTTCACATCAAGTGACCTTACAACCATTGGGGTGCTCAACGGATGTGATTTGTCCATATAAAACCGTTTTAATACCTTTGTTGTATAAGCCTTTTGATGCATTAAAATTTCATCATTCAAATGTTCAAGCTGTAATCCAAGACAAAACTTTGTCTTTCCCAAATCCTTCATCTCAAATTCATCCTTTAAGCAATTTACAGCTTTTGGAACCTCTTCAGGAGTCCCAATAATATTTATATCATCAACATAAACAGCAATTATGACAAATTCTTTGCCAGATCTTTTTATAAAAATACATGGACAAACTGGGTCATTCTTATATCCTTTCTTCAATAGATATTGATTAAGGCGATTATACCACATACGTCCAGATTGCTTTAGTCCATAAAGAGATTTATTCAATTTAATTGAATAATTCTCTCGAGAACTTGACTTATATGCTTCAGGCAAATGAAATCCTTCAGGGAGTTTCATATAAATATCATTTTCAAGTGAGCCATACAAATACGCCGTAACAACATCCATTAGGCGTAAATCAAGCTTTTCGCGTACTGCTAAACTGATTAAGTACCGAAAAGTAGTTGCATCCACCACAGGCGAGTATGTTTGCTCAAAATCAATACCAGGTCTTTGTGAAAAACCTTGAGCAACAAGTCGTGCTTTGTATCTCACAATTTCACCTTTTTCATTCCTTTTCCGCACAAAAACCCATTTGTATCCAACCGGCTTTACGCCTTCGGGTGTGCGTACCACGGGACCAAAAACTTCGCGTTTTTCAAGCGAGTTCAGTTCTGCTTTCATGACATCTTTCCACTTTGGCCAATCATTTCTTTGTGCACATTCTTTAACAGATTTCGGTTCTTGATCCTCATCATCATTTATTGATTCAAGCGCTATTTTGAATGCAAAAATATCATCGACTTCAATTTCATGTCGATTCCATTGTATTCCATCCATGACATAATTTATTGAGATCTCAGTATTTTCAATAATTTCAGGTACCTGAGTTTCTTTTGAAATTGAAATATCAATTATGTCCGAGGATTCTTCAGGAACCTCTATGTCCTCAATTCGACCATCTTCTTTCTTATTTCTTTTTCTTTTTCGAGGATTTTTATCTTTGGAACCAATGGGTCTGCCACGTTTCATTTTGGCTTCAGACTCATTTGCAACTTTAGATTGCCCAACAGGGACATCAATCTTTATTGGAGTATTAGCAGCTGGCACATATGATTTAGTTACTCCTTTTGGGTCAGTAAATGCATTTGGTAATTTGTTAGCCAAACTTTGCAAATGAATTATCTTTTGAACTTCTAGTTCACATTGTTTTGTACGAGGATCAAGATGAGATAAAGATAATTCATGCCAACTTATCTTTTTATCCAACTGCTTAGTTTCTCCCCCTAATGTTGGGAAAACATATTCATCAAAATGGCAATCAGCAAAACGAGCTGTGAATAAATCTCCCGTCAATGGCTCAAGATATTTTATTATGGACGGAGATTCATAGCCAATATATATTCCCAACCTCCTTTGAGGACCCATCTTTGTGCGTTGTGGTGGAGCAATTGGAACATACTTTCAAATATTCTTAGATGGGAAATATTTGGTTCCTGACCAAAAACCAATTGTAAAGGGAAGTACTCATGATAACTTGTAGGCCTGATGCGAACAAGTGCTGCTGCATGCAAGATTGCATGTCCCCAAGTAGAAACGGGAAGTTTTGATCTCATTAGCAATGGTCTTGCAATTAATTTTAGACGCTTGATGAATGATTCTGCAAGCCCATTTTGAGTATGAACATGTGCTACAGGATGTTCAACATCAATTCCAATTGACATACAATACATTGAAAGCTTGAGATGTAAATTCACCAGCATTATCAAGGCGAATTTTCTTAATTGGATAATCAGAAAAATGTGCTCTCAAACGAATTAGTTGAGCTAGTAATCTCGCAAACGCCTGGTTGCGAGTGGACAATAAGCAAACATGTGACCATCTAGTTGACGCACCAATCAAAACCAAAAAGTATCTAAATGGTCCACATGATGGATGTATAGGTCCACAAATATCATCTTGAATGCGTTCTAAAAAATTGAGAGATTCACTTCCAATTTTTGTAGGTGATGGTCGAATAATTAATTTTCCTTGAGAACAAGCAGCACATAGGAAATTATTCGATTGAAGAATCTGCTAGCTCTTCAAATTGTGCCCACAAGAGTTTTTAATTATTTTTCGCATCATAATTGATCCAGGATGGCCTAATCGTTCATGCCAAGTAACAAATGCACTTTTTTCCGTAAACTTCTGGTTTACTATAGCATTTGTTTCTATTGTACTAATTTTTGTGTAGTACAAACCGGAGGAAAATGAAGGTAATTTTTTCAATATACATTTCTTATTTGAAATGTTCTGAGTGATGTAAAGACACTCAATATTTTCTTCATTTGTTGTCTCAATATGATATCCATTTTTGCGAATATCCTTAAAACTCAATAGATTTCTTTGAGACTTTGGAGAATATAAGGCACTCTCAATGTGCAATTTTGTTCCTCCAAGTAATAAAATATTAGCTCTTCCGGAGCCTTCAATTATATTTGCACTACCAGATATAGTACTAACATTGGCGTCTTGCATCATTAAATTATAAAAATACTTCTTATTTTTAAGAATAGTATGCGTTGTTGCGCTGTCTGCAAGACATATATCTCCATTATGGATGCGGTCACTCATTCTTCATAAAATAAAATAAGATTGAATTAATGAGTGAACACAACTAAAAATAACAATAAATAATAAACTGAAATTAAAACCCAAAATTTTATTGCTTCCATAGAAATTGAGAAATACATCAAAGAAAAATTAAAAAAAAACTGGAAATACATAAAAATTCACTAACATGAAAATAAAAGCATTTTATTTTTGGACACTTCCATCTCCAATAAGGTGGTCAATTTTTCCTTCTGGATGAGCAAAGAAATCACCAATTTCCAAGTGAGTAACATCCATTTGATCATCATCAAAATCATCATCATCTATACCAGCAAAATTAGTCTCTATTCCTTTCCCTTTATTTTTAAGGGACTCTTGGTATAGATCAATAAGATGCTTTGGTGTACGGCAAATACGAGCCCAATGGTCTTGGCTACCACAACGATAACAAACATTTTTTGTATGCTCGCTTTTCACACCTTTTGCCTTTTCATTCTTTCCACTATTTTTCCACTTCTGGTGGGAAAATTTAGAAGTATTACCACGACCATAACCACGCCCACGTCCACGTCCACGGCCATTATTTCGGCCGCGACCACGACCATTATTTTGTCCTTGGTCATGTGATGCAACATTCACTTCTAGGAATGGAGCAGTTCCAGTTGGACGAGACTTATGATTTTTCATCAATAGCTCATTATTTTGTTCAGCAACAAGAAGGCAAGAAATTAATTCAGAATATTTTTTAAAACCTTTTTCACAATATTGTTGCTGCAAGAGCACATTTGATGCATGAAAAGTAGAGAATGTCTTCTCTAACATATTACTTTCTGTGACCGTTTCTCCGCATAATTGCAATTTAGAAGTGATTCTAAATAGTGCAGAGTTATAATTGCTTACATTCTTAAAATCTTGTAAGCGTAAGTGCATCCATTCATATCGAGCTGTTGGAAGAATTACGGTCTTTTGGTGGTCATACCTTTCCTTCAAATTTTTCCAAAGAACCAAAGGATCTTTCACAGTAAGGTACTCATTTTTGAGTCCTTCATGGAGGTGGTGACGAAGGAAGATCATGGCTTTAGCTTTATCTTGACTAGATGTTTTGTTTCCTTCTTTGATTGTGTCACCAAGACCTTTTGCATCTAGATGAATTTCTGCATCTAGTATCCATGACAAATAATTCTTTCCAGAGACGTCAAGTGCCACAAACTCAAGATTGGTAAGATTCGACATTCTGAGTATTAAAAAAAAAAAAAAGTTTAGAACAAATTTGCTAGAATATAAATGTTAGAGACAAAAAGTAGAAGTAAAAAGAAAAGCCGGAGCACGGTAGACTAGTCAGGACCGGCTTGAGAAGGAAGAGAGAGTTAAGGTTAGATTCTAGAAATTAAAAGTTTAGAAGTTAAGTCGTTCTTACTCTAGATCCCAACATACCTTTTCACCAGAGCTTTCGTGCTGATAACGTGTTGTGAACTATGTTGTGAACTAACACAAACTAAAGAGAATATAAAATAAAGTAAAGAGAAGACAAGAGTAGAGAGGAAGAGAAAATATTGTTCATTATATTTCATGATTACAATAGTCCTGTTTATAGGCATGTATCACACACCTTAGGAGACAATACACATAACGAGGAGTCAATACACATAATGGGTAATAACATTAGGAGTTATAAGAAATGCTTAGGATCCCTTTGTAGCATAGGATCCCTTGGTGAACTTGAAGGTGGACATCCATTTTATAACTTATTCATAACAAGTTTCACTTATTTATTTAAAAAGAGCTAAATTTAAAGTTTGAACTTATTTTATTTATCTCATTATAAAGTTTTATTATCTTTTATTTTATGAAAATTATTCTAAATTTAAGTTATCAGTTTTATATTTAAGAATCAATTCAATATTAATTGATAAACGAACTATATTCAGTCCTTCTTAATGAGTTTGTAAAATTTTAGCTTGGCCCATTGAAGTATTCAAGTCCAACTTTAAACTTGGGCTTGTTTATTTATTTATTTAAATAATTAAATAATTGAGCTTGGTCAATCATTAAACAAACTAAATCGAACTCAAATAAGTCACAAATAGTTGAATTCATATACCTAACCTATTTATTGTTTTCATTATAACTTGAAATTTGGCATCTATAATAAACTCTAAGTACTCAACAATGAAGAAAAGAACCTAGTCCGTCGTTAACACACTGAAAAAAGAGAAAAAAAAAAAAAAGAGGTCTGATTGTTAGCAAAATAGAATATAGGATGAAGAATAATTTTTAAGTTGAGATTTTTTAATTAATTATATACGCACCAATTCACAAAATAAATAAAATAAAAAAATCATGTACACATACACACAATATCCTTAAAAATGACAAATAAAAGAAGTGTATGGAAGTAATTTATGTAATTTTCAAAATAAAGAGAGATCTAAATGTATTTATCACTAACTTCGAGGAGGTGATAAGTATAATTAAGCTTAATACAATTTTAATTAAATTATTTTGATCAATATTTAATAGAACCGCTTGAAATTTCGGTCAAGATATGTTACTGCCCGCAGGTATTTGTGGAATAATGTGGATACACTTACTCAATATTAAAATAATAAAAAAATTATATATTTATATTATTTTAAGCCTTTAAAAAAAACATTCTTTTTAAGTTATTGGGTTGATCACAAATTTCACTGATGAGTGACGAGTGACCATAGATCACAAGTTTACTGGGGAAAAAAAATATTGACAAAGAAAATGTAATCCAAGTTGGGTTGATCCTAAATTCTCGAGTCAATACTAATAATTAAGTTTGAATTCAAGTTTTTCATCTGTCAGTTAGACTCAAACGTAATAAATTGACTAAGATAATATCTTTTTGTTGACGAGTATTTATAAAAAAGAAAAGAGTCTCGCTCAACATGTCCTAAGAGAATTCGTTATCATTATTAAAATAAAAAAATTAATTATAAATACATATTATTTTGTGTCTTACAAATATAAAGAAATTATAATTTTTAATTTTGTTTTATTATATTTAGTTGATAATTTTAGTTTTTTGAGTTTTAAATGTGTAATTTTGATGCTTTTATTTAAAAAACAGACAATTTTGATCATTTCGTTAGTTTTTTTAAAAAAATTAACTATGATTTTTAATCAATTTAGTGCTAGAATGGACTAAAATTATTTATTGATAGAATGTATTCCAAAAAAGAAAGTTATCAATTAGCTATAATTTTTTTTCTAATTATTTTTAATAAACGATTTGAAACTTGTTACTAATTTGGAGAAAATTTGTCATTAAATTAAAATTTTTAAAAAAATTTTTGTCTGTAAATGATATTTAAAAGAGAACTGTCATTAAATTAATTAAAAAATATGACTAATTTAAAAAAAAACTAACAAATTAATCAAAATCGTCTATTTTAAAAATAAGAGGGATCAAAATCACCTATTTTAAAAATAAAAGGAACCAAAATAACCCATTTAAAATTTAGGAGACCAAAATCGCTCATTTTAAAAATAAAAAAAAACTAAAATCTCCCCTTTAAAATTTAAAAAATTAAAATCACTCAAAATACAAATAAAAAAATCAAAACTACCATTAAACCTTAAATAAACTATTGTCAAGGAAATCAAATTTAATAATCTACCACCACTTCAATTCATTGAATTCAATACTTTTAAAAGCCAACATCAAGTCATCACTCACCAACTAACTTTAACTCATGGCAACAATCGTGACAAGGCAAAATTAAATATTTAGTAGAAAAAAATAAATTTGGCGGATTATTTAACAAGTAGTAAAAAAGAAAAAGTAAACTCAAAACTCGAATTTATTAAAATTGGGCTATATGTTTTAAATTCGAGCCCAACCCAACAAACAAACAAACTCAATCATATTTTTAAAGTTTTTTTTTACTCGTATTTATAAAATTAGATTGAGTTTAGTTAATTGAATAAAAGTAATTCTTAATCATTTTAATTTATATTCTTAAAAATCTTTTTACTTACTCATTAAAAAATATTTTCAATATTTTTTATAATTTTAAGATTAAAAATACATTTAATTACATACCTTATATAGTAATAGAAGGATAAGTACGAGGTTTTAACATTACTCCTTAAATAATAAATTGGATTAGAAGTTAGAAAGTCCCATCAACTCGCACCTGCTTGCACCAATAGACAACTTCTCCTTTCATTTTTAAGAGTTTTCTTAAAATTTAAAATTTTGACTTAATTGTATTTATAGCCCCCAACTTTATATTTTGGGTAAATTTACTCTACTGACTTTTAAATAAGTAATTTTGATTATCTAAGTTTGTAAAAAGGGCGATTTTAATTATTCTGTCACTAATTTAAATAAAAATCGTCATTAATTTAAATAAAAGTCGTCGCTAATTTTAAAATATTTTCACTAATTTAAATAAAAAACTATTGCTAATAAAAACCTAACTTAGAGACTTAAAATATTTCATTTTGCAAACTTAGTGGACAAAAATCATACATTCAAAAATCGGGACCAAATTGACTCAAAATTCAAAATAAAGAATCAAAAGTTCAATTAAACTTAAAATTTTATTTTTATTTAACTGTTCATTTGTATTTTTAAAAAATATTAATTATATTTTTATTAATTTTACTCTTATATTTAATTAAGATAGACATTAATACTCTATTAGTTATTTAATTAAATCAAAAATAAATAAATAATATAAAAAGTTTAAAAATATTTTATTTAAAAAAATAAGTATTATATTCATTAATAAACGTAATTTAAATTTAAATAAATAGTTAAATAGAAACTCACAAATTGTATATAAACTCTAGAATCGCATTTGTACGGGGAAAGTGGAAACAAATGAGTACAAATTCAGTCATGGTCTCATGGATGAACCGACTCAACACGTGAACGGCTTATAGGTTTTTCAATATATATTAATATTAATACTAAATATAAAATTATGTCATAAAGTGAACACTATGATCTTAGTGGTAAACCCTTTGTGTGTGTGTATATATATATATATATAGTTTTGTTAACGTACACCCACTTGTTTTTTAGAAGGAGTGCGTTAGCAAGTTATAACTTGAAATTTTAAAATACACCCACATGGTGTAGCTTGCTAACGCACTCTTTCTATAAAATAAGTGGGTGTACGTTAGCAAGCCCTATAGGGGTTTGCTAACGTACACCCACTTGTTTTATAGAAGGAGTGCATTAGCAAGTTATAACTAGATTTTTTAAAATACACTCAAAAGGTGTAGCTTGCTAACGCACTCCTTCTAGAAAATAGATGGGTGTACGTTAGCAAAGCCCTATATTTATATATATATATATATATATATATATATATATATATATACACACACACACACGTGAGAGTACTTATTAGGGTGTGTTTGGGTACACAGCTTAATTAAGTACTTATGCAATAAATTATTTTTAAATTATAGGTTTTTTTTTAAAAAAAATTGCAAAACTTACTTGAATAAGCTAAAAACAGTTTATTCTAATAAGCTACTTCAAGAAGCTTATGAAAATAAGTTAAGACAGCTTATAAGAACTCATAAGCTATTTCCATAAGCTACGCATAAGCCTTTCTAAACAGGCCCTTAGTGTAAGAGGTGAGAAGAGCGAATTATGATTATTGGATTATTTTATGTATATTTGAGATTAAAAATAAAGATTCCTTAAAAAATATGTGAGTTTTTTAAAATATAACATGAATTTCTAATATTCAATCTCAACAATAATAAGATTTAATAGTTAATGTTCACTTCCCTTATCTCTCTTAATAACAAATACTCTCATTTAATACTTTATATATATATATTAATTAGTGACAATATATATACTCTTTTCAGTCCTATATATAGATTACTTTCTAGAAAAAATCTTTGGTCTTAAATATAAGTCACTAACTAATAACGTGTTTGTTAACCCTTTTTAAAAATAGTTTTTAGTATTTTGAAATTAAAAAATTAAAAAACTTATTTGGTTGCACAATTTTCAAAAATTATTTTAAAAAACTGTTTCTAATATTATGTTTTTAGAACTAAAAAACTTGTTTGATTTCTCGAAAATAGTTTTCTGTTTTTAAAAACAGAAAACTGAAAAACCCGTTTGGCAGTCGAGTTTTCAAAAACAATTTTCGGGAACAGTTTTTGTTTTTTAGTATTTAAAAACCAAAATATGAATACACCTAAAACATGTTTTGGTTTTCAGTTTTCAATTTTCTAAATTTACACTTGTATTGAAAACTCCTCTAACTTTTTTTAAAAATTGTTTTTGAAAACTATTTTATAATACAATTTTTAAAAACTAAAAATCAAAATTGTTTTAAACAAGCCCGAACTTTTATGTTTTGCTTTTGGAATTCTGTTTTTTCTTCCGAAAACTAAAAAAACATGGAGGAGCTGGTTTTCATTAATGGCATTACTGTAATATTATGTCAAACTCTAAAATAAAAGGCCTAACATAAAATGCATAACACAGTTGTCTTAACTACACAGTGGCACTAGGAGGAAGGAAAGCATTTGTCTACAGATCTGATTGTGTTATCGTTTATGGTTGCACCCTATACATTCATAATTTGGATTTTGGCCATGCTCTTCCCAAGCCCCTTTCAATCTCTTTTCTTCTCGTCCTCTTTTCTTTTCTTTTCTTTTTTAAATCTTTCAACTTCGTTTCATTTCTTTATTTTTTCGGGTGTTGTCATTGGTTAATGTAAACAATGCTTTTGTGTTTATTTTGATTTTTTATTCTTGTAAATTCTAAATTTGGACAAAAACTACAATAATTTTGCTAAATAAAAAGCATTGGAAAAAATTAATTTTTTTAGATTTTCATCTATCCTCTCATTTTATAGGAGGCAGAAAACTAATCTCTCGAGTATAAATAAAATAAATCTATCCTCCAAATTAGTGTTCTTTATGGAGTCCAAACCGTAATTCTCTGCTAGGTAGTAGTGTATACTACACCAACACCCTTATTAATAATTATATATTTTATTTAAATCAATTTAAGAAATTCATTAAAAAGATTTCACAATCAAACAAGTTTTCTCTTTTTTAATTCTAAAAAAAAGTTTTAAAAACAAATTTATCAAACAAGTTTTTAAATTTTCTCATCTCTAAACCTATTTTCAAAATAGAACTATCAAACAGATTTTTTTTTTCACCTTCTTCTCAAAAACAATTCTTAAAACTCTTTTTAAAAATGATTTTCAAAAACTAAAAAACGAAAACACAATCAAACAAGTCCTAACTTATTAATTGACTTTTTCCCTTTAACTCTTTCTACAATTTTTAAAGATTTAATTAATGATGGAGTGAGAAAGAGAGTGAAATAAGAAAGAAAAAAAGATCTTAATTTTCAAAACATTTACTAACACATTTAAATTGAGAATGTAATTAAAAAAAATCTCTTTTTTTTAAATAAATTTAATGAAGTAATTATTATTTCTTAATTTTATTGAAATAATTAAAAGTGAGATCAAAAGGAGTATTTTGATAATAGCCAATGTTAGTGGCTTCATATTATCTTGTTTGGTTAATATAAATCTATCGCCGAAAGAACAATAAAGATGTCTCCATGAGCAGTAAAGCAAACAAACAAAGGGATGAATTCAGATCGCCTATAATGGAAATGGTAATCATTCAATTCCGATCCTTTTAACATTTCGCTATTTAGTACTTTTATGATTTTTTTTAGCAGTTAAATATTAATAAAAAGTTAATAAATAATATATAATTTTTTTAAAAAAATAATTTATACTTATAATTATTTTTTAATTTTAATAATTTTAACAAGTATATATCATTAATATATTGTTTAACAATGCCCTAATATTTATAAAGGTTTCATACTTTCACTTCAATCTTTCATTTATCTATCATCTCCCAAATAAAATACAAATAATGCTAAATCTTCCTATATATTTTTTTATAACAAAATGATATTTTTGGTCTGTTAACTCTTTGCGTTAATTCGCTTTGGTCTCTTAATTTTTTTTTTATTCATTTTAGTCTCTTAACTTTTATTTTTGATTCAATTTGGTCCCTACCGTTCAATTTGGACACTTGTATTATGATTTTTCGAAAGTAACGGTAGGGACCAAATTGAATCCAAAATAAAAGTTAAGGGACCACAGCGAATTGGCGCAAAGAGTTAAGGGACCAAAAGTGTCATTTTGTCCTTTTTTTATCCATCTAATTTTGACAAGTATCATCTATCTTGTAAAAAGTAAATATTTAAAGAAAGATAGAAGACACTTGTCAAAATTAAGTGGCCAAAAAATTTATAAGAAGATTTAATATTTTTGATAAAATATATATAATTTCACTTCACTTTATGCTTTGTTTCACTAGATTTATTGTATATTATAGTGTATATAGAAAAAATTTTATTGAGAAAGACTGTATCTAATTTTAAATTTCTCTCGTTTCAACTGTCGACTAATACTCTTGATGCACGAAAAAAATTAAAATTAACAGATTCTTTTTCTTTTATATATAAATACTATATAATATGATATGATATAAAATATAGATATAGAAATATAGAACTTTTTTTTAAAAAAAAAAACCCAAAAGATAAAAACTGAATTGATAAATATCAGAAGCAAAGTGAAAAAAAAAACAGAAAAGCGGTTAAAAATTAGGATTGTCATTGCAAATTAGGGTTATTGTATCAAGATATATAATTTTTTTTTCTAAAAAATATTTAGATAAAAGTTGAATTGATAAGGGTATGTTTGGATACTCGTTGAGATTCTATTGAGACTTTTTGAAATTCGTGATTATGAATTTCAATTCTTCAAACGTGAAATTAATTTTTTTTTTTGCGTTTGTCATTTTACATTGGCAAACGGGTATCCAAACATATTCTATATAAACATATAAAGCAAATTGAAAAAGCATGAAAAGAAATTGAAAATTAGAATTGTTGCAAATTAAGTTTATTAAGACTCTGTTACTTTTATACATAGTATGATGATGTATGATATATATATATATATATATATATATATATATATATATATATATTATCTAAATGTTTTCTTCTAAAAAATATTCAAATAAAAATTGAACTGGTAAGTGAGTGAAAAACGTGGGAAAAGAGATTGAAAATTAATATTGTTGTAAATTAGGATTATCAAGACTGTTTTACTTTTATATCTCTACTTTTATACTCCTATATAGTAAGACTAGTACGTGACCCGTGCCTACGCACGGGTCTTCGCTTACGCGTTTGCGATTTTGTGTTCATATCTTGTAATAAATGTATAATAGTAATCATTAAAAAATTTATTATAAAGATGTTTATAATCAAATAGAAAGGAACGGGCAAAGAAATCTTTCATGACCTGCTAAAAGCATAAAAACATCAATGATCATATTTTTATTGTCCAACTACAGAAAAAAATAGTGAGCAGCAAAATCCTCAAATTTGGACCATCAAAATTTTCTTAGTCATATTTTGAATACTCGATTAAAGAAAAAGAAAGAGTGGATAGCTGATTTTTCATGGCTAGACATGAAAATTTATGTGTCCTTTTGAAAAAAAAAGTGGACACCAAAATATTTCACATCAGGGTCATGACTAATTATAGAAAAAGAAGCAATAGAGAGCAAATCTCCATGTCTAATGAAAAGAAAAAAGTTTGCAAAAATATTTTCCATGAAAATTCCATTCACCATATTTTAAGTATCTGATTATAAAAAAAGTAGTGAGCAACAAATCTTCATGTCCCAAGGATAAAAAAAGAGCGAGCAACAAAATCTTTTACGATTGAGTCATGAAATATTTTCATGGTCATATTTCGAGAAATGAAAAATAGTGTATGAAAAAACTGAAACAGAAAAAAAATGGTAAATGAGAGATAATTGAGAAATTGTACAATTCATTTAATTTTGATTTTGAAATTTGAATTTCTAATATCCATCAATTATTAACAATTTTGTGTATAATGATGAGATGCGTTTCATATTTGTCCAGTGTGTATAATTATTAAAGTGCATAAGTATCTCTAACAATCAAAAGGAAATTTATAGGCAAAAAAAAATCAATGAATAAAATGATGGAATAAAATAATAATAAACTAAAAAATTGGAGGGAAAATGGGAGTATGTGGAGATGAACACGACCTGTATAAAGCTTGTTCCCCAAGAAAGGGTTTCTTTTCTTATCATAGGGAAAGAAAAATTAGTTAAATGAGAGATAATTGAGAAATTGTACAATTAATTTAATTTTGAATTTGAAATTTGAATTTCCAATATCCATTAATTATTAGCAATTTTGTGTATAATGATGAGATGTGTTTCATATATATTTGTCCAGTGTATATAATTATTAAAGTGCATAAGTATCTCTAACAATCAAAAGGAATTTTATAGGCAAAAAAATTAATGGATAAAAGGATGAAATAAAATAATAATAAACTAAAAAATTGGAGGGAAAATGAGAGTATATGGAGATGACACATGACATGTATGAAGCTTGTTCTCCAAGAAGGGGTTTCTTTTCTTATTGTAGATGATAGATGGTGATTCATATTTGTCCAGTGTGTATAATTATTAAAGTACATAAGTATCTCTAACAATCAAAATGAATTTTATAGGCAAAAAAAATCAATGGATAAAAGGATGGAATAAAATAATAAAAAACTAAAAAATTGGAGGAAAAATGAGAGTATATGAAAATGACACATGGTTGTATGAAACTTTTTCTCTAAGAAGGAGTTTCTTTTCTTGTTATAGATGATGATATGATATATTTCTTCTTCTTCTTTATACCTAAATGTTTTCTTTGATTTATAATAGCACAAAAGTATTTCTCCAAGAATACTTACATTTGGATAAAATCAGTTTTTTCGTATCTTTTTCACATGATTGGAATCCAAAATATTACTAATATATACTAAATATTTTTTTTTTAAGGGTTTGGCTATTCATTACTTTAAGGGTCATAGTTAAATAACTCATGAATAAAAACTTAATATAAGAAAATATAAAATATTTAATACTACAAAATTATTTTTAATTTATTTTAAATATAAAATTTTTATTCATAAATTACTTAATTAATGCTGTTGAGACAATTAATAACAAAATCCTTATTTGAATATGAAACTAATCATTTAAAAGTAATCCTCTAAAGTGGTAAAATGTTACTATCATTATCAAAAATCTCAACATAATTAATACTTTACATGTGTTGACTAAATTTAATATTGTTTAAATTCATATTACTTTACATGTGTTGACTAAATTTAAATATTAAATATGCATATAGAAAATATTTTGTTAAAAAAATACATTAACTTAAATAATTTTTATAAGTTTTAGTCATGTAGTTCTGTTGGTGAGTATTCCCTCCGTTCTGAAATCACTTACGAGATTTTATATAGATTAAGAAGAACAATTAATTTCTATAGAATCTAACAAAAAAATGCATAGGTAAACTAAATTAGTTATTGACTTGGAGGTTTACTCAATAGTTATTGGCTATAAAAATAATAAATGTGAGAATAGTTAATAAATATAACATTGGTAATATAAAAATGATAAATATTTTGAAACAATTTTTTTTTGCTAATTATACTACTTTTCTATTAAAAAAAAAAGGCTCTGTTTGGTAAAACTAGCTTATGACTTATACCTTATGACTTATAGCCTATAGTTTATAGCTTATGACTTGTGATTTATAATTGAGTAGAGGTGTTTGGTAAAATTAGGTTATTAGGTAGCTTATATTTGTTAAATGACTTAAAAGGATAAGTAATAATTACATGTAATAAATTATTTGATAGAGTAAACATATTGTAAATAACTTGAGGGTAAAATAGGAAAGAATTATTGAAAGTTATTTTTCATAAGCTATAAACTACTTGAAGTAGTTGTAGCTTATGAAAACTAGCTTATAGCTTATATAAGCTATAAGTTAGTTGTTACCAAACACTTTTATTTACTTATAAGCTATAAGCTCCTAAATAAACTTTAAAAAAAAATTTTGGTATCTCGAGACTAGTACCTTTTACGCTAAAAAAAAATGTTATCACTAGAATTTTTTATCGAAGAACGTCGGTCGTTGTTTATTATTAAATTAAAATTAAAATAAAAAATTGAAGTCAACAACACACTTAAACACACTAATTCATGCGATATTTTAAACGACTCGCACCAGTTGGCACCATCTGAATTGATGACTGGTCCGGCCAAACTCCGATCCTGATAGCAACATTTTTATTTTTTATTTCATAAATAAATATGTTGTCCAAAGAAAAATTTCATAAATAATTATTAATACTAGTCCTAACTCCTAATGAATTATTATAATTTCTTTGCAAAAGAATATCAGGTGTCTTTTAAATATTCTGATAAGAGTTCGAATTCTAGCGGTGTGTATAAAGAAGGCTTTGTTGGGAAATACAATGCTCACTTCACTGATCTCTACACTTCGAGGAGATTAGTCTTTGGCTATCAATCGAGAGATACCCTTAGTTCACTCGAAAAAAAAAAAAATATCAGGTGTCATTACAAACCCTCTTCTCAGGAATACGTAGGCGCATACCGTTTACTTACAAGTACTTTTAATATTTTTTCCTACTTATTAGAAATAAATAAATACTACTATAATATATATATATATATATATATATATATATATATATATATATATATATAAAACTTAATTGTGATATCAGTCAGATCCATTAACTAGTTAGACTCACAGCATATTTATATGCCTGTTCATAGTTTTAATATAATAAATAATACTAATAATTTGTATTTGCATTTTTTTTTATATTACTCAACTACCAATTTTATAAAGTTGGTAAATTATTAGCCTACCAAAATCAATTTTGACATCGATTGAGAAGTTTCCTGCTAAACATTGGTTCTATGCTTTGGATATACAACAATTGTTACTTTATTTTATTGAATTGTACCACGATTATATCATATTTAGTCATATTATGGTGGCAATGGTATTGGAGAAACAATCTATGGTAGTTCTAAATGAAGACAAATGGAATATTCAGTGTGTTATCCCCTTGGCTATTAAGGAGGGTCTATCTCTAGCTACATAAGAGAGAGAATTTTTTCTTTATTTTTTAAATATTTTTTTGGCAAAATTGCGATGGTCCTAATCATCGCTAATTTAACGATGGTTTAGGTTGTCGCTATAGAGGAGAGAATTTTTTTAAAATATGTTTAGCAGAAAAGTTGAGACGGTCCCAGCAGTTGCTAATTTAGCGACGGTCTAGGCCGCCGCTATAGAGGAAGTTTTTTTTGAAAAAAAAATTATGTTGCATACTTGTGATGGTTCTAGTCATCGTTAGTTAACGACGGTCTAGGTCGTCGCTATAGTGTAGTTACGATGGTCCTAGTCGTCGCTAATTTAGCGATGGTCTAGGTTGTCGCTACAGGAACGCATTTCACAGTTCATTGGCCAACACAACGACTTCGAATTTGTGATTTTTCACTCTTTCTCTTCTTTATATAATCGACCACTTCTTCTTTCTCTTCAAATAATTTCTTCACTATATTCTACTCAACAAAATCTTTCATTTATTCTTTTGTTAACTTCTTCTTCATTCAATTACTCCATAACACCACCACCTTACACCTCACAACCCATCCACCTCCGACGACGTTCTTCTTCTCCTCTTTTTCAGCCTCTCTTTCTTTCTTCTTTCATGCTATTTTCGACTGACAAAAGTACGAGGAGCTCTTCCTCCGAGAGCTATTTTTGTTTTATAAAAATAAATTTTGCGACGGCTTTTACTGTTACTAAATTGGCGTAAAAGAAAAAAAATCAACTCGTATTGTAGAGACGACTTTTACTGTCGCTAAATTTTAGCAACACAAAAAACAATAACGGCTCAACCCCCGTCACTTGGCCATCGCTAATGCCTTTTTAACAACGATTTTAGGCCTTTTAGTGATGGATTTGACCCTCACAATTTTTGGCCATTCTTGTAGTGAGCATTGATGAGTTACTTGTTCATGATAGATGTCTATCTCAAAGTCGGCTCAAGGCCTAAATAATCAAAGCAAGGGCTTAGGGCCGCTAAATTTTTAACAGAAAAAAAAGCCCTGATTATTTTATTGTCAGTGACTAAAAATATATTTAATTTAACAATATGATGCTATTAAATAAAATATTATTTAAAAGAAATTAAACTAATAAAAAACAATACATAAATTAATATACTTAATTTCATAATTAATCTTAATTCTCTTTTAATGTATATATTGCTAATTTTTAATTTTTTAAGTACCATATCCTATTAGTATGATGAAACACAAATTCCGTAAGAGTAAACATATTTGTTTTTTCAACTAGTATTCTCTCTGTAATATTAACAACAAAAATAATTCTTTCACAATTAAAATCAATAAAATCTTAATTAAAATCAATAATAATATGTCAACAAAAATTAAATAAAATAACTTTATTGTAAATTAATCAATAAAATATTACATAAATCAATCATAATAATTTAATAATTAATTGATTCTATGACTTAAAAAATAAAAAAAAATAGATTTTAAATAAAATTAAATCATTTTAGTTGATTATCACAAGTCATTTTAGAAAGGTTCCACGCCAAATAACTTTTTTAGGCCTTTAAATTTGTTGGGCTGCCTTTGGTCCATCTTCTATTGAAGTCTCTTTATTAAATGATCAATTTGAGACTTGTTTCTCAAGAGTATTCTAAGAGCTTGTTTGAAATAGTTTCGGGTTTTAATTTTTAAAAAATATATTTTAAAATAGTTTTTAGACAAAGTTTTCAATAGAAGTGAGAGGAGTTTTTAATACAAATTTATGTATAAATTTAGAAAACTGAAAACTAAAAACAGTACTGTTCCCGAAAACTGTTTTTAAAAAACTCGCATGTGAAACAAGTTTTTTAGTTTTATGTTTTAAAAAACAGAACACTATTTTTAGAAAAAGAAATTAAACATGTCTTTTGTTTTCCTTTTTTTATTTTTGAATACTTTGTATTAAAAAACAAACCATTTTATAATAAGTGTTTCTTAACAATATTTGTCGCGTTACGTTTTCAATGTTAAGTTAGTGCTTTTTTTATGTTCATGTATTAATTTATAATTTTTTTTGAAAGTGAAATATTTTATTATTGAAATAAAGAAGTATACATTGCTCATATAAGAGAATTATTAATAAGTTATTTTATTACTAGTAATATATTCTATTACCAATATTTTATTTACAAATGTCCTAATAATGTATACTCAAAATTTAGTACTACGATGGATTACTAGTAACCGATCTCATAACTAGTACCCCTGTGTGTAAGGAAATTAGAAGTAAACACACGCCTATTAAAAAATTCATTGATTTTATTCAATATTTTTTTATTACATAAAAAATTATATTTATTTTCTAAACTACTCTATCATTTTAAAGAGAATAATATATCTTTATATTAAAATTTATAAAAATTTATTAAAAAATTAAAATTTTATCACTAATAATAACTAAAAAATTAATTAATTTTTACATATTCGAATATTATCTGTGTCAAATTTTTAGAAGTTAGCATCAGCCATACAGAACAAACAGAATTAGTCTCATTTTAAAAACAAAAAAATTTTTATAAAAAGAAAAAAAAAATCGAAAGGAGTATAAGATAATTTGAATTTCTAAAACCTTAAACAACACCTGTGAGTTGTAAAACGAAAGATGCATCTTTAAAGTCAACGGCAGGTAGTATGCCAAAAAGTCAATGATGGCAGACTAGGGATAACCTAGAAATGTGAACCAGGGACGCCATTAATTAGGTACTAAATGATTTTATAATGGGTATCCATGAGTAATCATACATCCTTTTATTATACACGAAAGTTTTTGTTAGCACAATGAGTACCTCCGTTTCAAAATTATACTAAGACCTTCTCCATTTCTAATACTCATTATGGATTTTTAAGTAATATAATATTATATATTTTATAGGTCTTACATATATACATTATTTATTTAATTTAAGCAACTCACACACTCCAACCCAAATTTCTTATAAGTAACTCATATGACTCCCGCACCTACCCCACAAATTAACTATCTCCTATTTTGTTTTTTCTAGTTTAATATAAAATTCAATTTTTATTTTGTAATATTAAATAAAAATAGCAAATAAAAATATTAAAATACTAAAAAAATTAAATCATAAAATAATAATAATTTTATAAATAATAAAATGTCACATAACATTAGAAAACGACAACTTTGGAAATTTTTTTAAAAAAAACTACAAGAAAACTTTATAGCAACGTTCAATCTTCATGGAATGTCTGTCCAAAATGGTTCCAAATATATTCCACTAAATCTTGTTGAAGTTGGCGATGACGATTCCTATCTCGCATCGTGACTCTCCTTTGTATGTATGCTTGAAAACTAGGATGAGGGTTGAAATTTGGCTCGACAAGTGGGACCTCATTGTTCGATTGATCAAACTCTAAATCCAAATTAGCATACGCATGTCGTTCATCCTCAACAATTATATTATGCAAGAGCACACATGCATACATGATATTACTAAGTATATCGACGTGCCAAGAACGCCCGGGACCACGTACAATGACAAATCGAGATTGAAGTACCCCAAATGCACGTTCCACATCCTTCCTTGCCGCCTCTTAATGTCGGGCAAATAATTTCTTCTTGTTGTCTCGTGGCATTGAGATGGTCTTGACAAATGTAGCCCACTCCAGATAAATATCATCTGCTAAATAGTACCCATAGTTGTATTCGTTTCCATTCACTTGAAATCGTACCTCAGGAGCATTCCCTTGCAAGACCTCGTTGAACACATCAGATTGAGTCAAGACATTGATGTCATTGTTCGATCCCGCAGTCCCGAAATACGCATGCCATATCCACAAGTCTTGTGAAGCAACCGCTTCGAGTATGATTGTAGGTTTACTATGATCACCACGACGATATTGTCCTTGCAATGCGACTGGACAATTTTTCCATTCCCAATGCATACAATCGATGGATCCTATCATACCTGGAAAGCCTTGTGCTTCTCCCATCTGCAGTAGACGTTGAATGTCGTTGCTGTTAGGCCTCCTCAAGTAATTTTCCCCATAAATCTCGATCACACCCTTCACAAATCGCTGTAGACATTCAATTGTAGTTGTTTGACCAATGCGTACATACTCATCGACTGCATCGGCAGGTGATCCGTATGCTAACATACGAATAGCTGCTGTACACTTTTGAAGCGGTGAAAGACTCATTCTTCCGGTAGCATCTACCTTCTGTTGAAAATAATCATCATGATTGCAAAGGGCTTCTACAATTCGTAGGAATACATGCTTCCCCATTCGAAACCTCCTACGAAATTGTGCATCGGTGTATACCCGATGATTTAAGTTTTGCCTTCGAGGTTGGGGTTAGGGTTGTGGGTAAAGTAAATCTTGTACAAACTCGTTGACAATTTCTTCAACCTCTGGAGGGACGTTAATATCAAGTGGATCAATGTTGAAATAATTAGGGTCCATTTTGTTAGACACAATTGGGAGAGAGACTAAAGCTATTAGAGATAAGAGAATAGGGAGAGAGTAGAGAGTTGAACAATTGCTGAAGCTTATGAAGTTTGTCATCAAATGTAAGCCTATTTATAAGAAAATACATAACAGCTAGTTTGACCCATAACGGCTAGTTTGACTCGCAACAGTTAGTTTGACCCATAACGGTTAGTTTGACTCGCAACGGCTAGTTTGACCCGTAACAGTTAGTTTGACCCATAACGGTTAGTTTGACTCGCAACGGCTAGTTTGGCCCATAACGATTAGTTTGACCCGCAACAGTTAGTTTGACCCACAACGGCTAGTTTGACCCACAACAGTTAAATATTTGAAAATTTATTATAACGGCTAAATATTTAAAAATTAAGTATAACAACTAAATATTTGAAATTTGACATAATATTTAAATTGATATTACATTAACACACATTACAACTATTAATTGACATTGAACATAATAAATTGCATTAAAAGTAGTACATAAATGGCTTCATATTCCATATTTTTCCCTAATTAAAGCACAATGTTGTTCATGCCACACGCGTTGTTCCTCACTCATATTAGATGTATCATGATATAAGATGCCCATCTCTTTGAATCTTATTTCTTCCAACTTTGCTTTTGCCATTAATTTCTAAGTGGCATTAAATTCTTCTATTACTTTCATCTTCTCCTTATCAAGTTCGTCTTTGGATATAGAAGGAGTCCCTTTAAATTTCGCTTTCTCCTTCTTCTTTGCAGCATTTCGACCCATTGGACGAGTCCTCATAGGTGTTGTCGGAGTGTACTCGCTAGCTGTCGATTCTGCATTAGAAGATGATGGGAAAGCACCAGATTCATTAATCTTTGTCCTCTTTGCACCAGATTCGTATGTTTCAGTCCACTTTGGATGATCCCTCAAGCGTTCCCATGCATGAGCAAATTTGAATGCTTTGAATGGTGCAGTACTTTCATATAACATGTGTGCTCGGGCCATAACATCCAAATCTACTTCACCACTTTTCTTGTTCCTCATTGCTTCCTTGTAGCATCCCACAAACTTTTGAACTTTGGTATTCATCTTTTGCCAATGACTCTTTAATTGGTTGTGGCTCCTTAGCTTGTAAGAGCCACGAGTTGCATTGTATGCAACTGTAACTGCTTTCCAGTATCCTTCAAATTTTTGCGAATCTCCCCTAATTGAATCTTTCGAAGTGTCGAGCCACGCTGAAACGAGATTTATATCTTCTTCACTAGTGTAATTATCTCGGGTGATGGTTTCTTTTTTTTTCTCCGGAATTGTAGTCTCTTCCAAATCCAAGTTGATATTTTCCAAACCCACTTGGGTGGAAAGTTGTGGGACCTGAGACTCGTTAATTTCACCAATTGATTACAGGGAATTTTATGAAGGCAAAAAAGAAGGATGTTGAGAATATTGTGTTGATGGAGATTCAAAATTTGTGTACGGAGGAAATGGAGGAAATTGAAAATTTGGATTTGAAGGGGTTTGGAAATTTAGATTAGGCGGAAATTGAAAATTTGGATTAGAAGGGGTGTGAAAGTTTTGCATCCATTGTTGAAAAAAGGCATTAAAATTCTGATTGGGATTATTTTGATTAGGATCCATGAACAAGAGAAAAAAATTTGATCTAAGAAATAATAGAATAGAAGAAGGACGTGTTGTGTGTGTTTGAATGAATTGATCAACTATATATATAGATAACACATAAATATTACCGTTTTTTTTACTGTCAGCTGAACAGAAGTATACGTTACTATGTAATATTACCGTTACTGCATTTACATTATTACCACCATTCAATTTTTAATTTGTGAATTCGGTTACATGTTCTTAAATTTATTTATTTTTTAAATATGATTCTCAATTGACCCAACCCATTTCAGTTGATCCATTTCAATTTTAATCCAAAATTAAACCCAACACCCAATTAACCCATTTCAATTCTATCCCCAAATCAAACTTTCTGTCTTCCTCGCCATTCTCTCTTTATCTCCAACTTTCTTCTTCTTTTTTCTCTCCAACTTTCTTCTTCTTCTTTTTCTCATTTCTTCGTCTTCTTCCTCTTTCTCTCTTCTTCTTCATCTTTCTTTCATTTCTTTGTCTTCTTCCTCTTTCTTTCTTCTTCTTCATCTTCTTCCTCTTCCTCCAACTCACACATATGCATGTTTCTCTGCTTCTATGGACTTCGTTGCTTCATCTCTGCTTCTACGTCCTTCAGAGATCGTCTTCTTCCTCTTTCTCTCTGCCTCTCACCGTCGACTCTGCCGTTGTCTTCGCCGCCATCACCGTCTTCGCCGTCGCCGTAAGTTTCTCTTTCTCATGCTTTCTTCCTAAACCCTCAAATCAAGCTCTAAATCAAGACATGTAATGGCAGATCTGGAAGATCTCAATTTTTGATGTTCTTGTTCATTTCTGTTTCAATTTTTTTTTCTTTTTTTGATTTGTAGGGTTCAATTTATTGTAAATTCTGGAGTAAAAAACGGTATTGTGATGAATGTATATTGTGTGTTTGTTGAATGTTAATTTCATCTCAAGTTGTTCAATTTCTGTTTTCTGATCTGGTTTCTTTCCTTTCCTTCCTGTAAATTTCTGTTAATTCTCTCTCTGATGGCCCACCAGGTGTCAGTATGAACCTCTGCTCTTGGGGTGCTTCAGCAAGCAACTGGCCTTAGCAACTCTTGTCCACCTTAGCATGCTCCAACCGTGAGTGAGGTTCTTAGTGAGTTGCTTAGCTTTAGCAACTGGCCTTAGCACTCCCGATGGAGAAGGCCTAATCATTTTAGATTATTATTTTTATTTCAAAATAATTACTCTCTCCGGTCCTAAATATAGGCCACTTTTAACCGAAGCACCGGAATTAAGGAGTGAAAATTATTTCATTAAATTTGTCTTAAAATAAAGCTTTTTTTTTTCAATTATACCCCTAAAATAAATATCCACCCAACAAACTCCATTAATAAATGCTTATTTCTCTTTTCTTTTCAATTTTTCTTTATTTTTTTATCAAATTTTCTCTATCATATTACTCTCTCCGGTCCTATATATAGGTCACATTCTAAAAGAAATTTTTGGTCCTTAATATAAATCACTAATTAACTCATTAATGCATGTTTTCCCCTTTTACCCTTCAACAATTTTCAAAGATTCAATGAATGATAGAGTGAGAAAGAGAGTGAATTAAGAGACAGAAAAATATATTAATTCACTTAAGCATTTACTAACATATTTATATTGAGGGTATAGTTGGAAAAAGATTTTCTTTTTAGATAAATTTAATAAGCTAACTACCATTTCTTAGTTTTGATAATTCGGTTAGAAGTGACTTATATTTAGGACCGGAAGGAGTATTTAATTTTCTTGGGAGTACTTGCTACATGAGAAACATATGATCGTTAATTAAATTTTCAATTATTACTAATTGAACCTTGAATAATGTTGAAGGGTAAAATTATAACTTTCTAATAATTGCAATAGGTGGTGACTTACATTTTGGACCAAAAAATTTTTAGTTGGTGACCTACATTTAGAACTGGAGGGAATATCATTTTAGGATTTTAAGATATAATAAAGGCAAATGATATTTAGTGCCCTAAGGGCACTATTTAAGAACCTAAATGTAGTAAAAAAATATTAGAATGTGTAGTTTTTTTGTATTTCCGATAGATGGAATAATGTGCTCTTGTAATTATTTTTCTACTTCCAGTAACTTTAACTAGTGTCCTTAGAGCACTGTATATCAAGACCCTATAATAAATAGTATATTTTAAGTAATTTTATTCTCTTGTTACTTTTTTTATTCATCAATCACCATCTCTATTTTAATTATTTTGTCAAACACTCAAGTTACTAATTGGGTAGTTTAGTCCACTCATATTATAAATTTTTCACAATCAACAATTTCTTAATATGTGTGAAATTAGTTAAAATAACAATAGTTTTGGAACGGAGGGAGTACTAATTTTTAGGTAGTGGTTGGCTGAGATTTTTTTTTTTTTGGCTTTTCTTCTTCTTATAGGTAAAAGCTGACCAAACAGAATTTGTGGTAAACCTTTTAAATTTAAGCTGACTTTTTTTTTTACAAAATGCAAAAAACTTACTTTTAAGCCATAAGTTAAAAATAAGTGTTTTAAAAAAAAAAAACTGACTTATCAAAGCTAGAAATTTAATCCTCTTATTCGATGTTCCTACGAATCTTTTTATTTATTTATTAAAAAATTAATTTGAATACTATTATAATTATAATAATTTTATAAAGTATTACTATGGGTGTAAAGAAATAATTTGAATTAAATAAATCCGTTTTATCAAGAGCATCCAAAATTTAAGTATGTTTGAAAAAATGTTTGGAGTCGGGTTGAAAGAATTGCATGCAAAATTAATTTATGGTAAAATTTCATTTGTTTATTTTTGTGTTAAATTGTTTTTCAACTTAATTTATAAGTTTAGTCTTAATTTTATGTTGAATTAAGAATTTTATACTAAATTTTTATTCTAGACTTATTTTAAAAAAAAAATTTTAAACATAAATTACATTATCTCAAAACTAATTTTATATTAAATTAATTTTATAAAATTACGTTCATTCAAAATTAATTATACAGTCACAAAACCAAACACACTTATCCAAACAAATTTTGGTTTTCTCGTTTTTCGGTTGCGAAGTTTTTTCGCCAATCACAGACGTTCTCTATCATCAGTCACACCATCCTTGCTGAGATGCTGGCATGGTACGCTGCAGCAGGCCGCCCATTTTCCCAATTTATTCCAACACTAAATCGAATTTAAATAATGGATGGAAGTTAAGAAATGTATATTTTCATTAAATGCGTTTCAGATATGTGTCACAATCAATGTCATAAAATTACTGCTTATAAAAAAAATCCTAAAATTACTAAATAAAAATTTAAAAGTAATTTTTATATTGAGCACGAAAATATATTTACTATTGTATATTTTAAGAAGGCTTAATTGTAATTTTAGTTTTGTTGTTTTAATTTTTGGTGATTTTGATCTCTCAATTTTGAAATGGATGATTTTAATTCCCTTTATTTAAGAAACAAGTGATTTTGATCCTTTCGTTAGTTTTTCTTTTAAATTAGCCATGATTTTTAGTCAATTTAGTGATACAATGAATTAAAATTGTTTACTGATAGAATGTATTCCTAAAAATTATTAATTAGTTACAATTTTCCTTCTAATTATTTTTACTATACAATTTAAAACTTGTCATTAAATTGAAAATAAGTTATCACTAAATTAATATTTTTGAAAATTTGGTCTCTCCATCGTTAATTTAAAGGAAAACTCTTTAAGTTGACAAAAAAAACTGCGATTAATTTAAAAAAAGAAAACTAACAAATGGACCAAAATCGTTCATTTTGAAAACGATAGAAATTAAATTCGTCCCTTTAAAATTCGGAGAACCAAAATTGCCCAAAATACAAACAAGGGACCAGAACTGTAATTAAATATTTTAAAAATAAAAATTATTCCATGAGTTATTTAGCCATAACTTAAAGCATTCAAAATACCTTTAAAAAAAGCATGAAAAATACTATTGTATCATTAATGTATTTAGGACATTCATTAACAAAATTTTAGAAAAGAATTTAATTCATACTAATTAATAATTTAAAATATTTTTTTGAATAAATTAAATTGCATTGAAAGAGTAATAGATTTACTCAATAATTACACAAAAGGACTAAAGTCCCAAACCAAGGCATATTTTGATGGAAGTACAAACACCAAACTCAAAGACTGAAAACACCCATAAAGTTCGAAAAAGAAACGACTCACGAAGGGAATCACATAAAAAGAGAGCATGCAACCTCATTTATTTTTCTTCCTTTCATTTAGAAAATATGTTTATACTTACATTTTTTTAAAGGGTTATGCTAAACCGTGTCTTAAGGACATTTGTTAAAGTGCAATAAATACACATTTTTAAATAATTAGAGTTATTATAAACAGCATTCATTAAGTAGTTTTTAAGTTTCGAAATATTAAAGTCTATTATTTTCAATAAAATATTGCTATTTTTATAATCTTAATTAGTGCCCTTAGGACACTGTTTATCATTTTTCTTTTTTAAAATGCTATTTGTGATCTATATATCACTCCATTTTCTATGTAAAATGTCTATTAAATAGAGTATATTCGAGGAATTATATCATGAATCATAATGAAATTAATTATTTAGGATTTACTTTTTTTTAAAAAAAGATTTACTTATATTTTAAAAGCTTATGTTTGAGTTCAAACTTGTTTATAAATAATGTTTCTATGATAAATATTGAGATCGGGTACTTGTTTTGAAAATTATTCAAATAAAATAAAATGAAATAAATATTAAATAAAAAAATGAAATACAAATAATAAATTAAGTAATAACTTTTTTTAATAATAAAGAAGAACTAAATAATATGTGTTAACAACATCAAATGTTGACTTAGCGGTGTAAGATCTCGCTAAGTTCATAGGGGGATGATTCACAACCTTTTGTTAATCTAAGTTTTTCTTTTGTTTTTTCTGTTGAAGTATTAATTTAAAGAAAACCATTCAATTTCATATGAGTTACTCTTTAATTAATAGGTTCATAATCCTCATGGTAAATAATAAAAAATATAAAAGATAGAAGATGAGAAGACTCCTCATACAAGTGTCTCTTCATAAAGTTTTAGCTTTCTATTAATCTAAATATTTAGGGTAAAATGCACAAAATATCCTTAAAATTTGTAAACATTGCATTTCACTCTAAATTTGGATAAAAATTATACTTCATTTCATATATTAGAGGATAATTAATTAGGGTAAGAATATTCTAATGGAATCTTCTTTATTTTGTACCATGGTTAACTTTATTTTTTTTATCTTGTCCATTTTTTTATTATTTTATAAATAAAATTATTTATTTGAAAAATAATTATTTAAATTAATATCAAAATAATATTTAGAAAACTTAAGTAATTTTTATACAATGCATTTGAATTATTTATATTTTAATTTAAATATAACATTATCATAATATTTTTTTTATATTTGACGGCTAAATAAATTGAAATATATATATATATATATATCGATTAATTTAGTATAAAATATAGAAATTATTTGAGCAAAAGATATATTGCACCCATGTATTCGTAAAATTTTATAAAACTTTTAACTAGGGGAAGACTACACTATTGAAGACTCTTTTCTAAAAGAAAAACTCAATTAGTAATCTTTTTAAGTATTTATTGCAACTGTATATTCAAACTCCCAAAACTACAGCGGGTTATGTTAGAATACTCTCGTTTCAATTTATATATGTATTTAGTAGTACTATTCAAACAATTTTAAACTACAAAAAAATATTTTTGTTACAAATTTAGCAAACTTTATTTATATCGATATGTATAATTTATTGGAACAAATTATTAATCTTTAACAAAAAATTTCAATCAATTTCTCTTATCGTACGTATCATATAAATTAATGTGTAATTTTGAAATTAATTTAAACATGACAAAAGATATAAGGATGTTAAAATAAAAATAAGTATTCAAATAAAAGTGGGTCAAAGTAGAAAAAAGGTTTAAAAGCCATGAATCTCCATAGTGTCCATATATATATAGTGTTTATATAATCTTAAAAAAAAAAACTAAGATAAAACTAAAGTATACAAGTTGATAGCTAAAATATATGACAAATAAATAAAAAGTATTTGTTAAAATTAGTTATTAAAATATTTAATGAGCATAATCTGATAAATTACATTTTGATGTACCAAAGAAAAAGTATAATGTGATAACTAAAAATATATATAATATATATTGTTCTTAGATAAAACGAGAAATATTTCAATGAAGAAATTAAAAGTAAATAAAGTTTAAGAAGTTAGTTAAATTATTTGTCATGTATATTTTAATTTGTTTGGTGTCAAAATATAAAATTATTATTAGAATGTTATTTGTAAATGATTCAAATATATTATAAAGAAATTATTTATGTTTTCAAAAATTATTTTAATATAATTTTAAATAATTATTCTATGTGTAGTTAATGGTATTATAAAGAAGAATAGAAAAATAAATAAATAAGACAAAAAAAAAAGTTAATTATTGTACAAAATAAAGAATATTCTGTTATAATATTCTCACCATAGATAACCACCGTCCAGTTTTGAAGTTGAATGTAATTTTTATTCAAATTTAGGGCAAAATGCAATATTTAAAAACTTCAAGAGTAGTTTATGCATTTTACCCAAACATTTAATTTAAATAAAATCATACAACTTCATATAAGTTACTATTTTAAGTAATAATAGATTCATAATACTCATAGTAAATAATAAAAAATATAGAAGATAAAAGATGATAATAAGTGCCTGTTTGGATATAAGTGGATTCACGTTAACGTGGATCCACTTCAATGCTACTTTTGTTGCGTTCATTGAATTTGCCTCCGTTTATGTGCCAAATTTATCTCAACCATTGATTTATCTATCTTAACGTGATTTGACGTGATCCGATTCCAATCCAAACACACATTAAGACTCCTCATAGGTGTGCGTCATTGTATAATTTTAGCCACCTATTAATCTAAGTATATTCAAATGAATTTATACAACTTCATATAAAATACTCTTTTTTTTTGGTTCACAAAAAAATTTAACGACACTTAAGATTGAACACTATACCAAACACTTACACATATCCTTATCAGTACTGATAGCCTTACAAGATCATATAAGTTACTTTTTAATTAATACATTCATAATACTCATGGTAAATAAAAAAAACATAGATAGAAGAAATAAGATTAGAAGACTCTGATAGGTCATAGGTATGTCTCTTTATAAATAGCCTTTCTCCTATTTGAGTCGTGGCCATGCAATTACCATTGTAAACGTTCAAAGGATAGTGAAGATTAAACAATACAATATTTACATTGGTTTGTTTCGTTAGAAGGACTTGTGATCTTTCCATTTGATTCTCACTGAAAGTCTTTGGTCAGGTTTAAGTGTCAGTAATTAGTTTATTATGTCACCAAAAAATATATGAATAGATAAAAAGTATATTCTTTCAAAATTTATGGACTAAAAATTAATATTTTAAAATTTAGGGTTTTAAAATAAATTCTTACAAAAGTTTAGGGATTAAAAATATATTTAACCAATAAAAGTGAAGTGAAAAAAAATATAAGAAAAGTGAGTGGAAAATGTGTCATGTGACAAAAATATAATATTTTAAAAAGGAAATAAAAATTAATATTCATAACAAAAAAAGAAAGAATTTTTTTTGGAAATTTTTAACTGACTTTTCTTAAAGGAATATATTATTACTAGAAAACTATATTTTTTTTTGAATTTTTCTAGTTTTTGTATTTACTAGTTGAGAACATATTTAATTAGTTATTAATTAGTGAAATTTTTATACTTACTGAATTCTAAAATATTAAATTAATTCAAGTTTTCACCTACAATGTAGGCAGTGGTGTGAATCCGAATTTGACTGGCTGAGTTTAAAATAGGATTAAGAAACCTTTAAAAAACATAAAATACTAGTTTTAATAAAAAATAATAAAAAAAATAGAACGCACATGGAAATTATGAATGAGGAAGAGAGAGTCTGTTCGGGGAAGGAACGTCGTCGTATAGTGCAGAGAAGGTGGTTTGACTGGGGCGAATAGAAGGCGCGCAAAAGTAGGGGTATATGCTACTCGAATATTATTTTTGTTGCAATTGCCAAACAGTTTTTTTATTTCTCCCATCTTCTACTATTCTCTTGCCTATAAATCCTTCATTCTCCCTTCTCCTCTTTTCCTCACACAAATTTCGCATCCACTTTCTCTTTCTTTCACTCTCTTCTTCGTTTTCATTTTCCTCTCTTAACCTAATTTCACTTTCAGGTCAGTTTCATTTTCCTCTCTCTCTCTCTCTTGTCTTATCTGCATTGCCATCTCTCATGTATGTGTCATCATCATCATCATCCATGCATGCATCGATCATGTGACGATCACTCTGTTGTTGTAGCTATCATTCGAATTTACACTCATTTTATAGGTTTTCTTTTCCCTGAAAGTGAATTTGATCTTAATTTATGCTTGCCTGTGTCATCCTTCTGTTCCAACGCTCTGCGTACTGTGTATCCTTTGCTGTAAAACGAAAACAGCGATCGGAAAAAGTTGTTCATGATTACCGTCCGGTGAAAATTTGTGAAGTGAGATTTTCAACTATGTATTTACATGGTTTAAATAAAAAAATCGATTGTTTTCAATTAATTTCTGTATGTAAGACAAATTATTAATTTTGCCGACGTATGATTTATATAACAGACACCAGTTAATGGAAAAATGTTTAGAGAAGATGATGATGATGTGGATGTGTGAATATGTTGTTTCTGTTTTCCCTGTTTCCTAGCTTTCTTTCCAGAAAGGTTTTGCAGTTTTTAAAAAATTGTTAAATTCAATTCTGGAGTAGAGTATAGAATTACGAGTGCTTATCAGCTTTCTAATATCTGTAGTAGCAAAAATTGCAGGGACATGATTAGTTTTGAATTTGCCCAGCTTTCTTGGATTTGATCACTAAAGGCTCTGTTCTGAATTTCATTTTCTTAATGTTGGATTGTGAATTCGGATGGTAGAATTGTTCTATAATCATTATTATTATAGGTTCTTAACTTTTCTTAGTTAACTAGTGATGTAATTTATGTCAATTGGTTGATTTCACTTGATAACATTCTCAAATTTATCAGTTATGCTTGAATTCTTAAATATTCTAATTATAATCTCACAACTTGTCAAATCTGCTTTTTGGTTCCAATTTTGCAGAGAAATCAAGCTTTCGATAAAGAGAGGATCAGAAGGAAACTTGTAATTTTGCCTTGATAAGTCATGGCAAAGGAGCAAATTCAGGTGCTAAATGCACTTGATGTGGCAAAAACACAATGGTACCATTTCACTGCAATCATCATAGCTGGAATGGGCTTCTTCACTGATGCATATGATCTATTCTGCATATCTCTTGTTACAAAGTTGCTCGGCCGCATATATTACCATGTTGACGGTGCAGCAAAGCCCGGTACGTTGCCTCCCAATGTTTCGGCTGCTGTAAACGGTGTGGCTTTCTGTGGAACACTTTCAGGGCAGCTTTTCTTTGGCTGGCTTGGTGATAAGATGGGAAGGAAAAAAGTCTATGGCATGACACTGATGCTGATGGTAATATGTTCGATTGGTTCCGGCCTTTCCTTTGGACATAGTCCAAAATCTGTCATGGCAACTCTATGTTTCTTTCGGTTCTGGCTTGGATTTGGTATCGGTGGAGACTACCCACTTTCTGCTACCATAATGTCAGAGTATTCTAACAAAAAGACTCGTGGCGCTTTCATTGCCGCAGTCTTTGCTATGCAGGGTTTTGGAATTTTGGCAGGTGGTATATTTGCAATTATAATTTCAGCTGCATTCAAGGCTAAGTTTGATGCTCCACCTTATGAGGTAGATCCAGTTGGTTCTACTGTTCCACAAGCAGACTACATTTGGAGGATAATTGTGATGGTTGGAGCAATCCCCGCCGCTTTGACTTACTACTGGCGGATGAAGATGCCGGAAACAGCCCGTTATACTGCTCTAGTTGCTAAGAACACCGAGCAGGCGGCCAAAGATATGTCCAAGGTTCTGCAAGTTGAGATTCAAGCTGAACCGCGAAAAGATGGGCAGACAGATGCTAATTCATTTGGCTTGTTCTCAAAGCAGTTTCTCAGTCGCCACGGACTACATCTTCTTGGCACAGCAAGTACATGGTTCTTGCTTGACATTGCATTTTATAGCCAAAATCTCTTCCAGAAGGATATCTTCAGTGCAATTGGTTGGATACCTCCTGCAAAAACCATGAATGCCCTTGAAGAGGTTTATAGAATTGCAAGGGCTCAAACTCTTATTGCTCTATGCAGTACAGTTCCAGGCTACTGGTTCACAGTGGCTTTCATTGACAAGATTGGAAGATTTGCCATCCAATTGATGGGATTCTTCTTCATGACTGTCTTCATGTTTGCTCTTGCCATTCCATATGACCACTGGACTCATAAGGATAACCGGATAGGTTTCGTGGTGATGTATTCCTTGACATTCTTCTTCGCAAACTTCGGGCCTAATGCTACCACATTTGTAGTTCCAGCTGAGATTTTCCCTGCAAGGTTCCGATCCACTTGCCACGGAATATCATCGGCAGCCGGAAAGCTCGGGGCTATAGTTGGTGCATTTGGATTCTTGTATTTGGCACAGAACAAGGATAAGAGCAAAGCAGATGCAGGGTACCCTGCAGGTATTGGTGTGAAGAATTCACTGATTGTGTTGGGCGTGGTTAACATTTTAGGCTTCTTCTTTACTTTCTTGGTGCCTGAAGCTAAAGGAAAATCTTTGGAGGAGATGTCAGGTGAGAATGATGAGGAAGTTGGAACAAGGGAAGACTCAGAACAGTCACGTTCTCACCACAACAGAACTGTTCCATTTGTTTAGATTATAAATTTGTGAAATGTAACTTTAATAAAGTAGTGTGCCTTCAAGATGGGAAGCACAAAAGCTTTCCTTCCCCCTCTTCTTACACACTGTTAAATTTTTTGCGGATATGTAGCAGGAACTGAGGAGCTATATGCTCTATGAATATTGGCAAAAAAAATATCAGTTACAATTGATGTGTAACCATTATTGGAGTGTATAGTACTTTAATTTCAAGAACCAGCTTCACTAACTCTCTGTGATCTGCATGCTTTCACTATTTTTTTTATTTGACTTCTTGTTAATTATGCTGTCTCAAGTCTAAGGAAAACGATAGTATTAAATTATAAGTCAACTTAATAAGTGTTCTTAAAGTATTTATTAAGAGATAATAAATACACTTTTGTTTTACTTAAAAAAAATTTCTTTGGTCCATAAGTTATGTTGTTGTAGCCTTTTACACACTAATTAAAAGAATAATAATTATATCATATTTTATTATTTTTTAGACTAAAATACTCTTATTAATATATATTTAGAAATATAATCTTTGCATAAATTTACAAGACTTTTTGGACAAAAGTGTTACCAAACACACTAAAAAAAAACTAAAATAACAAATTAAGGACTGGAGGGAGTATGCATTTAATGGTGTTTGTGCCCTGTAAACATTTTTCTTAAATTATAAGAGGTATGAGTATGACTGAAATATTGTGAAAAAAAATCAGCAGTTGAGGTAGTGTTGTCAGTTGTGAAAGGACTAGCATGGAACTATATGAATATACATAATCCTTATTTATTGTCTGAACTTGTGTGTCTGTTGAGGGTGTGAATGAGAATTGAGATGATGATTTTAAAATTGGTGCTGGTGTTGAATAGACGCAAAACATGACCATATTATAATACTAGTTGCGGTTTTCAACGGCAGATATGTTTTCAGCAAAATTTGACTTGTACACTTCAAATGCATTCACTTATTGAAACTTGAAAGCAAAATATAGTACTAGTATATTAGTGGGGAGTTGGTTTGACCCTATTTTCCATCTCACTAGTGACTTTCACTATCTCCCACATCATTTTATGGTCAATAAAGTCGACCTCTATTTTTCTTAATTGAATTTGTTCTCAACCAGTCTTCAAATGATGGACAGTTTCTGTTTTTTGTTTTCTGCTTTGGAATGTGTCTGAATTAACTTATTTTGGAGAAATATTCACTTATTTTAATAAAAATAAGCTATTATTTCCTAACGTGCCCTTATTTGGTCACTGATTTACAGCTAATCTTGCTTCATCTTACAGCTTATGTTTCCATTATAGGAGAACAACCTTAAGACATTTGTTTATTATATACCCTCTCCATTGAAAATTTGAAGCCAGTACAGCTACATCCTATCTTTCTTACGCGTGCTTACATTGGTCATCGTGAAACCTTATCTTTCATAACTTATTTTGGGTTTATTTATTTAATTATTTATTCGTTCTTTCATATTCCTCCTAGTCTATGCTGTAACATAGATGATAATAATCAGCCATGACTAAAAAATTTGAATTCCATGATATATATGTGCTGAAAATAATGTCAATAGATCATCCCATAAAAGGGCTAATAAGTGCGGCATAAATTTTAATATTAATATATCTAAAGTGTTATTATTGAAAAAGATGACACACTTATCGATTAACTTTTCATAATCATGTTATTGTTTTCTACATTTTGAGATAATCAAAAGCATCCTTAGATGTTTAGCAAGGAATACTGCAAGAGATCCATTTCTTCTTCCGGTACTCACCCCTACCTTGAGCAACAATCATGTGTAATGAATTGATTATGTTACTAACAATCAAAAGCTTAGTAATTTATAACCTCGTCGTGATAAAAAATTTGGTGTTTTATAACCTATCTATCACAGGTACTAAGCACTATGAGCAAAAACAATTTCTCATGGTCATGAGAGTAAGAGCCATTGGCAGCAAAATATCCACAATCTATGTATGTACTAAGATGTAAACAATAATCATATTATTGTTTCCAACATTTTGAGACAATCAAAAGTATCCTTAGATGTTTCATAAGGTATACTGCAGGAGATCCATTTCTTCTTCTAGTGGTCACCCCTACCTTGAGCAAAAATCACGTGTGATTGACTAATTATGTTCCTAACGATAGGAAGTTTGATGTTTTATAACCTGGTTGTCACAAGCACCAAGTACTATGAGCAAATATAATTTCTCATGGTCACGAGAGTGAGCTATTGACAGCAAAATATTCACAATCTATGCATGCATTGAGATGTAAACATGGTTATTGTTTCCTACATTTTGAGACAATCAAAAGCATCCATTGATGTTTTACAAGGTAACTACAGGAGATCCATTTCTTCTTATGGTGGTCACCCTTACTTTGAGCAACAATCATGTGTGATTAATGATTATGTCACTAACGATCGGAAGTTTGGTGTTTTATAACCTGGTTGTGGTGAAAAGTTCGGTGTTTTATAACCTTGTTGTCCCAAGCACCAAGTACTATGAGCAAATACAATTTCTCATGGTCATGAGAGTAAGAGCAATTGGAACAAAAAATTCACAATCTATGTATGCACTAAGATGTAAACAATAACCATGTTATTATTTTCTTCATTTTGAGACAATCACAAGCATCCTTAGATGTTTTACAAGGTATGCAGTAAGAGATCCATTTTTTCTTTTTATTGTCACCCCTACCTTGAGCAACAATCATGTACGATTAACTGATTATGTTACTAACGATCGGAAGTTTGGTGTTTTATAACCTGATTGTGATCGGAAGTTTGGAATTTTATAATTTGGTTGTCACAGGCACCAAGTACTATGAGCAAATACAATTTCTCATGGTCACAAGAGTAACAACTATTGACAACAAAATATTCACAATCTATGTATGCACTAAAATGAAAGCTGATAGGACTTGGACCATTCGGGCCCAAATGTAGAGTCAATTAAGTCTAATATAAGGAAAGAAACTAGGGGAGAAGATATGCTGATTGCTCTTGAGAGATTAGTGGTTAAGAGCTTTAGCTCGTAGAGATTAAGAGCCTTAGACTCTTGTGGAGGGATTATTCGCTTTGGTTCTTCCTTGTTCTTTCATTGTTTGTACTTTGTACACTTTTCTCTAATTCTAAATCTTTCCCATTTTCTGTTATATTTGGATCTGAGGTCCTATCATAAACTTTTATCTTAATCCTTCAGATTGTATGTATCAACCATTTTAATAGCTGGCTTTATAAAAACTTCATTTTAGTCCTTGTAACGTAAAAATCTTCACTTTACTCCTTAATTGTAAGAGTCATCCACACGAGTCCATAAAAAGTCTTAATATGAACAACTTCTGAGGAAGTCAAAGACTAGAAATCTGTTTCTGTAAAGTTAGTGGCACATATAATTTAAAAAGACTAAAATGAGGATTTAGTCATGGATTGAAGCTTAGTTCAAGAATTCACGTTATGAAGTCTATCCAAATGGCTTCAATGTCACTTAAGGACAAATGGCCCCACATATATGCTAATAATCATACTAATCCTCGTGTTCTCATTGGCCTTTAAATATCCATGTAATTTCTCAAGCATCAGGGAAACTTGCAAGTCTGATAAACCAGTTAGATTTCACCAGCACCTTGATAGTTCCTGAACTGAAAGTAAAGGCTTTAGGGAGAACATCTTGGGTGAATGAACAAAGGAATAGTCTCAATCAAACTACACTACATTTCATCCCTGAATTTCCTACACACAATGTTCACTTTCTTTTACCTTGTTAATGAAGAGAAGAGCAGGGACAAGAACAAGTGAAGTCATTATATTACCAATTGTTGATGTCTTTCTTGTATGCTCTAATATGTTCATCACTGGTTTGGTTTGGTTGTCGTTCTGTTTTCTTTGTCACATTCAAGTACTCATGAAGGAATCAACTAAAGTTAGATTTCTAAAAGAAACTGTTGATAAAATGCAAGTATCGAAAATTTCTACAGAACCTTGTCAAGAGTTAACAAGGGAGTTTTATATCCAAGGCATTTCTGGATCCATAGAGTCAAGCTCATCATACAATTCAGTCAAGCAAACTGAAATTTACAACAGTAACTGCCAAAAGCTTTTCACCCATCAGCCTGCAGATTCATATTATTGGAGGTATACTTTTGTTGTAAAATGTGCTGTGCCGATGGAAAAGCAAGAAGAGGCAATTCTTTAAAAGTAACACCTAGTAATTTTTTATAGGAAAATGAATAACTGCATAAACATTTCAATGTGCGCGGTCTCTCAGCACTTCAAGATCCATTTCTGTGGGGTCAGTAGCCTGGATTTCATAATGGATGCCATCTAGCTCTCGTTTAATCGTATCTTTAGTTGTAGCATAGAGCATCTTGGCACGGATTCGAGATGTTGAAGGAGACCTAATCAATATCATGCAATGAATATGAATAACTATGAATGATATCTCAGTGACAGAATCATAGTACATCAACTTAAGAAGCACATTGCTGAGGATAGGTATAAGATGGTATAGATAATGAGGTCCAGTTCAAGTTATCAGTTCCAACTAGAAAAACAATAAGTTTTGTTGTCTATATTAACATTTACAATTTGTTTTTGTCAACAAGCAAGGTAAATATATGAAAGCATGACTAGCAATTCAAGCTTATAAAATGATCACGCACTCTGGTAAAGACCATCACCCTATTAGAGGACACTAAATTATCCTCGCCACTCTCTGGAAGATTATTTCAAGAGACATTCTCAAAATTGTAACAGTGAGCAATACAACAGACAAGCACGCATAAAGCTTAACCTCATCAAACTTTTGAAAACTTCTTAAAGAGTAGACTAGAAACATTGAATAACCCAAATTTTCTTGGTGTCATTGTAAAGTGGCAACTACACAAGTTTTCTGCCAACTCCCCACAACAAACGGACAATGGATCAACAAACATATAACACCATAACAGAGAACATGCAAAGAATGACACTAAAGCAGTGCAATATAGAGTATTGACATGGGCTTAAAAAAATGCATAACATGACGTTTTTGGAACTGTAAAGGATATGTTCGTAGCGTTTAAATCATACATGTTGCAAAGTTTGATTTGACGCACAAGTAAAACCAAATTAGATGTCCGTAACTGTGAGTTGTTGGTTGATACAACAATGCTTTGAATTGCAGACAAAGTTATAGTTTTTCTTTCAATATATATAAAATTAAAGGGGAGAGAAAGTGGTGTGGAAAACAAACCAAGCAATGAAGAAGATTTTGCTCTTTTGGCAGTTCTCAGCAGTGACAAAATCAAAATCAAACACAGCGTATCTGCAATCATTCTCAGGCAAAGATGCAGTGAAATCGTCATAGCTCTCAGCAGGGCCACCAGTCTTCTCAACCACAACCTCCCTTTTCTTTTCATCGACCTTAAAGATGACATAACGATAAACCTTCTTTTGCTTCAATTCCAAGAAGGTATTTTTGCTGTGATCAGCAACTCCCATGCCTGATGAAGCATTTGGCTGCAATTCAAACCTATCTAGGTCAAAAACCTTTCGACCAAAACATGATCTCGAATATGAATCCACACACAAATATTCACAAGTCAAAGGTCACTTTAAACTTAACCAAAGGTAAGAGTAAGATCAACACTGTTACTCATAGATGATTTCCCAGAAATCTGCGTAGTTTCTCAGATCCCAATTAATTGCAAGTTTAGAATTAAGTTACAACACTCTTTCGATTCGATGATTTTTAACATACTTTGAACTGAACATAAACAGATGAATGGTTATAGGAATGCTGTGATCAGTAAAGTACTCCTAAATAACTAAGTGCATATTAAATAATGAAATTGAGCAAAGAAAGAGAAAATCCTGAACATGGAAAAGGAATAGCAGAAAAATGAAAGGAAATGGAAGTTACCCGGGTGAGGCCTCTGAAAGACATGGGTTCTGTAATTAATGGGAGAAAGGAAGAAGAGAGAATGGAAGGAAGTATGGAGTGTAAATGAAGAGAAGAGATTATATAGTATATGATTTTTATAAACAAGTTAAGAGAAAAAAGATAAAGAAGAAACAGGGGCGGTGCGTTATAGCAACGCTAAGTGGAGATGGTGGACCACGAATGATGAATCAAGTATGAAAAACAACGGATTCTACACCGTCTTGGGACCACACTTTCTCCGCTGCTCCCGTTACACCGAATCGCCGCGTATGCCTTTTAATTATTATTATTATTATTGTTATTTTGCTTTTTCTCCCTTGTTAATTTTAATTTTAATTGTACTATTGAAGAAGGATTAAAATAAGAAATTATAATAAATTTCATCACTATATATGTAAGCTTTATTATTTTACATATTTTGTTTATTATATGATGTTATCATTTTATTAATTCTTTTACGATAAGAATAACAAAATTAAAACTTATAATTAAGAAAAGGAATAGGTTAAACGGTTAAATAGAAATATGTAAACTTAATCTATGTGAGATTAGGCTAAGGCTATTTTAAAGAAAAATTAATTAAATAAGTTAGATTGCAACTCTTTAAATTTTTTTAAACTAATAGACCAGTATATTTAAATAATAATAAATTATTGTATAATATTTTTTATTCATAAGAGGGTAAATTAATTAGAAATTAAATTTGTATACTCACACATATAAGTTTCTATGTGCTTACTAACTGAACTACATTGACTAAAATAAGTTATAATATATACTATATTATTATTATTATTATTATTATTATTTGAAAACTTGTATGTTATATTTTGTGATTGTATATTTATGGTGTTAAAAAAAAACTAACTGGTTTCCATAAATTTTTAGGTTAATCAATTTATTTAAAATAATTTTCTTAAATAATTGTAAGCACTTTATTATAAAGTTTTTAAATCTTTAAAAAGCCTATAATAAATAAAAAATTAGACTCAAGCCTCCAACTTCATAATCCTAACCATATAAAATCTACTTCACCCTCAATCCATTCCGAACCATATGCTTACAACCATATATATATATATATATATATATATATATATATATATATATATATATATATATATATATATATATATAAAAGTTATTTAATAACAGAAGAAGATCCGAAAAATTTTATTACTATCATTTTTTAGTTCATTTACCGACAAAATGGACACATGCTACCACTATCTCATGTTTATGTCTGTGTTTGTATACTTGTGATCCTGCTGGCTTGGCAGGAAAAGAATTCGCACTTTCTATGGTCTTACTTAAACTGACAAATACGGGTAAAAGATTGTTTTTTTCATTAATATATGTTATGTTATTTTATTAAATATAATTCAATAGTGTAATAGGAGTATATCTTGTTGTATGTTAATTATTATTTCCAGATTCATAAGCAAAAATTAACTCATTTGTATATATTAAAAAATTAGTTAGTTGTATTTAATTTTTTTGATTTCATGTAAAAGATAAATTTTAATTACTAAATTGACCTTCATTATATTTATTGCAAGGAAAGAGTAATAACATTAAATGAAAGATAAATTAACAATAATAACATTAAATATAAGAAAAATAATTGAAATTTATTTATATTTTGAAAAAAAAAATTATTTATATTTGAGTACAAAGATAGTATTATAAAGATGTTTGCTTATATGTGATTGTGAGGTTTAGCAATTTTTTAAAAATGTTTTGTAGGTTCAAATCTTTGCTTGGCATGCTCTTCTTGATAGGTTCCCTTCAAAAGAAGGTTGCATTTAAGGTAAGCAAGTGTCAAAGTGATGTATAGTATACAAGTAAATTTGGACCATTGGATTTAATAAGTTTATATTGGAGGACTGTGATTTTTCCACATTATCGGTATTACCGGTTATCTAGCACAACATACTATTCAATCTCTCAACCGCGATCAACCCCGCCTCCGGCCACCCATAAGCTCCTCCTCTGACCACCCCTCATACCACCAAAAGGAGAACTGAGAGTAGAATCTTAGGTTGTTAATTCCCACAGAAGAAGAAAAATGGCAACCTTAATCCCTTCACTAGAATTCCCACAGAAGAAGAAAAATGGTATTCTCACATAAAAGAGAGCGAATACTTTGTTTGCACTTGATTTTTTGTGAGAAATTGCATTATTATGAAACTTAATGGCAACCTTTGTTTGCACTTGTTGATTTCGGAGAGGGGGGATTATTTTTGTTGTTTGGTTGCTCTGATTTGTGTGGGTTTGATGGGTTGTTCAACAAATTCATGTGGGATTTTTTCCTTCTACTTCCTTTGATTTGTTTTTTGCAGATCTGCTAAGGTTGAAGGTGAGGGGATGCGACAGATGTGGTTGCGAAAGACAACGGAAGCGATGGCATGAGCACGGTGAAGAGAGAGGGAGGGGGCAGCGGAGGAAGAAGAGGTGAGTTGAGTCCTGGAGAAGACAGAGTTAGGTGACCAACATTCATCGATGCTGTGCAGTTGGCCAAAAGGGGTGGAGGCGACGAAGGGGAAGAGGAGAGTGGGGGCGGCGGTTAAAGGGAGAAGGAGGGATGAGGCGGTGAAGGGGAGGGGTGGAGGAAGGTGGAGTCAACGGGGAGAGGAGGATGGTGGTGGCAGCGGTGTTGGCACGGTGGAAAGAGAAGAGGTGGCAGACGGAAACAGAGAAGAGGTGGCTGGAAATGGAGAAGGCAGGGAGGGAAAAGGGTGGCCAAGGTGACTAGTTTTTTTTTTTTTTTGAGTGAAACCTGCTATAATGGGTCAAAAGTTAGTGAGATATGGTACCTCACTAAATTGTTTACTTACCATAAAAGCCACCTGAAAAGAAAACTTATTGAAGAGGTTTTTGTAGGAAGATATAGCAATGCTCAAAGAGAAATAATCTTTTCATGTCATCAGATTCTCTTTGCTCATTTTGTTGTTCTTATACTGAATCCACTGATGATCATTTCCTTCATTGTTCCATTTATTCTTTGTTGTGTATCAATATTTATAATTGCCTTAATTTGCTCTTCTCATTTGGCTTGCCACAGCTAGGATATCTGGATCCACAGGAACAATGATATATTCTCTCAATAGCTGATGAAACAATTCTTTTCTGCAAAGGAATTCTTAATTTATTGATGGCTTATAGCCTACAAAAAAATGATTGCCCATTGGCTGGTTGTAATTAATTATTTATGGGTGAGTTACTGAATTGAGGATGAAAAAAATTAAAAACTATAAAATTGTGACCCATATTTTTCTAATTGTGGCATTTAGTTGCAACTATTGAATAAACTTTTTCATTTATTTTGATTGGTTTGGACTTTGGTAAAAAGTTGGATTTGATAAGAGGTAGTTCTATGATGTGGTACATCTTTGGTTCTCCTAAAGCTTTTGGAAGTTGGTTCAATAGTTAGTATGGTAAGCTAAAGAGAAACAATGAAGCTCCTACAAATGTGGCTTTAGAATTACAAAGCAATTTGTGGAGTCACGCATGTAAAGGTTATGAATATAAGGGGTGAAAGTCCTTGTATCTAACTTGTTGTTTATACCATCGTAATTATTTGTTGAAATTTGGTTTATTGCAAAATTTAGAATTGAGCCAAGACTATACCATGCATTTTTAGAAAAAACATGATGGAGAAAGAAATAAAACCCATGTGGGACCTACATAGAATAGGAGTGAGAAAGAAACAAAATTCACGTAAGTCTCACACGACTCACGTGGGACTTACACGAGTTTTTTTTTTTTTTTGACATTTCTCGTTATTGGAGAGACCGCAAATTTATGACTTCCATGATATTAGGAGTCATAAATTGAGGATTTTATGGGAGAAGTCATACTTTGTGTTAATGATGTAATAAGCTTTTAGTGGAACCCTCGCATATTCAGTAAGAGTCTTGCTCTAGTCTGAGTAAGTCCTTAAGTGTCTGTATCTTTTAAATTTTAATTAAATAAGAGACAAATTTAATTTCTCATTTTAACATTTAGTCTATCTGCTTACCACACTACATCTCGAGCCCTAACAGACAAGCTTTTGTTATCGGTGTGGCACTCAAAAGCTCCTTTGAAGGTTTCATCATTCGCGTGGCGTCTCCTCCTTGATCGGGTTCCTTGCAAGGCGAACTTAGCTAGTAGAGGTGTGTCGTTTGGTGAGCTGAATTGCTGCCTCTGCAACGTGGTTCAAGAGATGTCTCCCCATTTGTTTCTAGAGTGCCATCGTACTACATCTGTTTGGTACATGGTGCTTCATTGATTTGGTGTTGCATCTGCGCTACATAATGACTCGCGGACTCAATACGTACAGTTTCAGAATCTTATCCATTTTCCAAGAAAAAAAGGAGAATGTGGTATTTGGTTTGGTTCTCGGTTGGGTTGTTTGGAATGTTCGTAATCATGTTATTTTTAAAGAGGCTTCATGAAGTTCACAATGCCCGCCCGTGACTTTTGGATCAAGGCATCGTCGTCGTACTTTGGATACTCAATGACAGATTGGTTCCTCAATCCTTATCATTGCTTGGTTTCATGAGTTTGTACTAGTAATCTTTACTTGATTTAAAGAGATGGTTTAGGATTGTATTACATTTCTGTGTAACATGTTTTTTTGATGGTTTGGCCTAGCTAACCCTGAGCTAGGCATCTCAAACTCGGCATCTCGAACTTCCTATATTATTCTTTGAGCACGCCTTATGCTCTTTGATAATAATAATTTTAGCTTTCTGAAAAACAACACACAATGGTAAAAGTATGTTCTTAAAATAAATTTCAAAATATTACCTTTTCCTTAAAAAAAATAAAGTAGTATGATAGCAATTGGAAAATGAATTTCTAGACTGGTGAGCGATTTTTGCTTTTTGTTTTGGTCCAGAAAAGCGCGAATTTATTTTAAACTTTTACAACGGAGAAGACTATTGCCTATTGGGCCAACCGGCGAGGCAGCGTGAATTCCGTTTTTGTCTTTCTCCTTGTACTGAATCTCTCTCTTTTCGTTTATGTGAGTTCACTTCAATTTTCCCAATACCAAACGAAATGGAGAAGAAAGAAGGTGAAGTTTCTCCTGTTTTCTGGTTTGAAACCTCCGACTCCGTTTGTCTCCGTCACCGGTTTGAACCCGACGGTCAACTCTCTGTGAGTATACTCTTAAACATGTTTTCTTTTGATGCCTGAACGAAGGTCTTATGCAATGTTCTAAAATTGATCATTGATTTTATCATTGAGCGTAATTTTGGTTTCTCTGTAGGTATCGCTTGTTGATGATTCCAGACCTTTGTATCAAAGGGTTGCTGGGTCTTTCATGAATAAGTTTTTCCCCTCTGGATATCCATACAGGTCCTTGATTTTATCTTAATATATAAGATATATAAGATAAGATGTGCTTTTGGCTTTTTAGTGACTCAATTTTTCAGTGTTTCTTTTGCAGTGTCAATGAGGGTTATCTTAGATACACGCAGTTTCGAGCAGTTCAACATGTTACTAGTGCAGCACTATCAGTACTATCAACTCAGGTCTTCTTCTGATAACTTTAAAATTGAAATTCCCACTAAAACATGTAACTGGGATTAAGTTATTGTATTTGACATTGGAAAATAAAACTTGCTTGCATGACAACTGATGTATAAAGTTCTCTCAATTCATTCTTGGTTCATTGTTTATGCATTCAAGAAATACTGAAATAGCATTATGTCCAGTCCATCTTATGATACTTTTTTGGTTAGTTGTAATTATGTAGTCTTTTTTTTGTAAATGGATTCTCATGAAATAGTTGAGTTTTGTTAAGTGAGAGTCTTTGGTCTGTATGCTTATTCTTCTGCAGTCACTTCTTTTTGCTGCAGGGTTGCGGCCCACTCCAGCACAAGCTACTGCTGTTAGTTGGGTAATTTGATACTAATTTGCAATTCAGAATTTCTCAGACCAGTAATAGCAAATTAGCAACACATTTAATTTATAAACAGTATGTCTTGTTTTCATCCAGATTTTAAAGGATGGAATGCAGCATGTAGGGAAGTTAATATGTAGCAATTGGGGTGCTAGAATGGATTCTGAGCCTAAACGTTGGAGACTCCTAGGTTTGCATTTGAACTTGAGCTTTTCTTCCCACATTCTCCCCTTCTTGTGTTAGCTATCGTTATGTCTCAAGGTGTCTAACTGCAGTTAGCATTACATTTTGCAGCTGATGTGCTCTATGATTTAGGCACTGGCTTGGAAGTGCTTTCTCCATTATGCCCGCATCTTTTCCTCGAAATGGCAGGCCTAGGAAATTTTGCAAAGGTTTATATTTTTATGGATATTTTTTAAATTAATTTCACATCTTGGCATTTGTTGTGATATAAAGTTAATTTGGTGCTAATTGTTCATTCAAGCCTGTGTATGTCACGATAGATGACTCTACCATCCATTTCTTGATATCTAGTGAATATATCAGTTTTTTAATCGATTAACTTCTCTTTCTGTTATTATGGACTTGGCAGGGGATGGCAGTTGTTGCAGCAAGAGCAACGAGATTGCCTATATATTCATCATTTGCTAAAGAAGGAAATCTCAGCGACCTATTTGCTAAAGGGGAGGCTTTTTCTACTCTCTCTAATGTTGTTGGAATTGGACTTGGAATTCAGTTAGCATCTACTATCTGTGCATCGATGCAGGGAAAGGTATATACATGTTATTTGATTGTTTTTGGTTTTTAGTGCTCAGTTTAATTTTCAGCTTTTGATTCATATGATACCATTAGTTTGTGCTAACAATATATATGTAATGTTGTTATTCGTTGTGGTTGTTACTGGAATGTTTGAGGGTTGAAAGATTATACATTTTATTAGAACTTTTAAAGAGAGTTATAATTTACCCTAAAAGGGTACAAAGGCAAAATAATAAATTTAAGATAAAAAATGGTAGTCACTGGGGAACAAATGTATCTTTGATGAGAGACTTTCTGTGAATTTGGACTATGTATTTTCTGTTGCAAACACAAACTTCTATGTTTTTTGGAGTCCTGCACATTCTTCCCATCTCTTTTTCCAAGTTGCTGATATCTGTATCAAGGGATTAGCCCTTGTTCCATTCAATCACCTTCATTTTAAGTTTAGAATGTTTGATTTACACATTCCAGCTTGTCGAGCTATCACCAGTATTAGAAGCCAATAATTCAGTAATTACTAATTATTAGTTGGGTTAGCTAGTTAATTGTTATTCTACTCTTACTTAGCTGGTTGACCTGTATTTAGTTAGCCAGAATCTTGCAGATAAGGCATACCGTTCTTCAACTTTTTTTCTTAGCTTAATAATCTTGGTTTCACTTTACTCAGTTTATCTAGCTTAAAAATCTTATTTGGTTAGCTACATTAGTATCACATAGGAGGAAACTGGATCTCATTTTATGATGCTGTGGGTTATGTGATAGAACCCAGGGAGTTTACTAAGAAAGAATGAACAAGAACAATGAAGAAAAATGTTTTATTGATGAAGGTATAGAAGAACAGTACAGAAATAGGGATAAACCCTCCCAGAGCACAAGGCTCCTATGCCAGAGCAAAGCTCCTAATCCACAGGATTACCTCTAGCCCAACACTTAAGCAAAATAATTCTTCTCTACCCTTCCCTCCTCTAATTGATATATTTAGACTAATCACTTCACCAAAGGCACCTTAACTAACAATAATAACTCAGCCCAATATAACTAAGCTTCTAACAAACTTAGTAGCTGAATCCTAACATTATGTGACACCAAAAGGAAAAAAAAAATTGAGTGGTTATTTGAAAAAGGTGTACCTATAAGAGTTTGTTATGTGTAATGGAATCTACTAATTGTTAATGGAATATGAAATGGCAACATTAATCAAAGAGGGACTTTGCAATTTCAAATTTTAATCAATACCCTCCCTCAAAAATGAGATCTCATCCATTTGACTTAAAATGTAGTGGGGGCAAGATTATAAATCCAATTTTGCTTATGCTGTCGTGCTCGTGCCCAAGGACTCGGACTTTATTTGCAATCAGCCTTTTTTTTTCAAGTTTACTTTCTAGAGATTTTGTTGTTGATTTCCAACTGAATGTATCATGAATGCAACTTTTTTTTGTTTCTACTTTACCTTATAGAGACATAATTAATCATGTTGCATGACTTTATGACATATATACTTTGTATTGATGATTCTAACTGATGGGTTATGATACATTTTATTCTCAGTTGGTTGTGTGTCCTCTGCTTTCAATTGTACACATTTACAGTGTATCTGAAGAAATGAGAGCAACTCCTATCAATACCTTGAATCCAAGAAGAACTGCAATGGTTGTGGCTGATTTTTTCAAGGTCTGGTTTCAACTATGTCATAAATGAAAACTCTCTTGGTTTCCTTTCCTTATTCGGAAAACCGAAATTCTGTTTAACTGTTAATTGAATTCCAAACCAGGCAGGAATTGTATCAAGCCCTGCTGATCTAAGATACAGAGAAGATCTGCTTTTTCCTGTGAGACTCACAGAAGACGCCGGAAATGTAAGAGTAGGAAGGGCTTTGCACAAGGTCATTAACCCTTCCAAACTTCTTGAATTAAAACAAGCGTTTCCCGAAGAGAAGTTTCTCTTAAATCGCGGTGATAAATGCATTGACATGGTGTTGGAGCGAGATGCTAGTGGTGAAGATGCATTAAGAGGGTGGCTAGTTGCTGCATATGCTGAACAAATTGAGAATTCTTCTCATGAATTCAGTGATAGAATCTTACAAGAGGCGTACGAGAAAATGAATTGCGTATTTCCTGTGTTTTTAAGAGAATTAAAGAACAAAGGGTGGCACACTGATCGTTTTCTTGATGGAACTGGTAGCCGCTTTGCTTATTAGTGTTCATTTAAATCCTTTATTGCTCTAACTCTGAGTAGGTTTTTGCCCATTCTTTGACAGAAATTTGTATGTACACTGCTTGGAGTGAATTCAATGGCTCACCTTACTTAAATTTATCTTTTGGTTTCCTAGCTATTCCTAGCCGTATTTACCATGATAAAAGACATGCTTTGGACGTATTTAAGTTCATCTTCTCATTTGAAGCTCTGTTTTGGGCCCAAATTATGATTTATGTCTTTGCCATTATAAGGATCAACGACAACAAAATGAATTAATCAATGGTTGACCAACAAAATGGCCCAAATTATGATTTATGATTCTCATTCAAATTGTGAATTGCGATACAAATGACAAATGAAATTCACGTGACAGTAAATTTAAGCAACGGTTGACCAAAAAGAAAATGTAAACTTTTTTTTGGGACTAACTGCGGGTTTCTCCACTATTTTTTTTTGATAAAAAACAACAAATGCATTAAACAAGCACCAGAGGTGCACGAAAAATATACAGACATGGGGCGTTATTGACGGAACATGCAGCAATTATGGCACCCAACATAATGCTGCACGGAGAAAACAATCACACCATCATAAGGCATTTACATGACCACCAATACAAACGATTGGGGACATCTCTCACTTATGAAAACTATAGCAGAAGCCATTAATCTTTGCTTTTACCCAGAACCAAGACATAATTTTGATATCTTGTATAATTGAATTAATACAAAATGCTCTTTGATCGAATATAAACTTGTTTATGTGAATCCAAATTTGTCATAGAGATGCAAACCAGAAAATCTGCCATAGCCGCTTTATAGATGCGTTGCCATATGCCAGACCACTAAATTGCAAGAAATGTTCCTTGCCAGTATGTTGTAAAGCTGTGGATCTTCCTAGCCAAAATAGAATTCCATCCCAGATGCAACGAGACTTTGAACAGCGGAAAAACAAATGTGTAGTAGTCTCATCCTCTTCATCACAAAGGATGCACATAGGATTCTCATGCCCAATAATTCCGCGTCTACGCAAGTTGACTCAAGTCGGTATGCCATCCAGAATGACCTTCCAAGCAAATGTGGGTTCCGAAGCCGCATGATATGCAGAACTTACTGAGAAAAGCCCGTCCTTGTCAAGTTTCCACCTCCAAAGGTCATCTACATTTTGTTGTACTTGTACAAAAACAAACTCGGCCGAAAGAAGATTAGTAAAGCGCCTCTCCCACCCCCATAACTTTCTCCCATTAATGGTCCAGCACCCTATATCTACCACCCTCGCCATTTTATTAAATGAAACTTTGTACAGGTTCTTATATTTAAGCAAAGCGCCCCTCTCCATGTCCAATTGTCATGCCAAAAAGAATTGTTACGACCGTCCCCCACCTGCCTCAAAAGATTATTCTGTAACCATCTGCAACTACCGTTTTTTATAGAAAATAATTTCAGAAAGTCTTTCCACCAAAGAGAACCTTCCACCACATCTGAACTAAGTTCTATTCCCCCATCCCCATATTTTGAGCGCAACACCTTCCACCATAAAGAACCTTGTTCGTGTTTTAAGCGCCATACCCATTTTCATAAAAGAGCCTCGTTAAACAATTTCACATTACGCACCCCTAACCCCCCTCTCCCAACCCCTTACAAATCGTATCCCATGCCACCCAATTAATTCTCCTATGACCTTCACTACCCCCCCAGAAACAATCGAAATAAGGATTCTAGTTTAGTGATAATAAGCAACACCACTTTCCCACCTAGAGATATATTCTTTGCAGACCATGACGATAGCCTGTTACTGACTCGTTCAATGACTGGTAACCAAAAAGACTTCTTTCGATGATCACCACCAATTGGTAAGCCTAAATATACGAAAGGAAAATTTCTTATTTTACAACTTAAAGCATACGATGCAAGAGTCACCCACCGTCTTGAATTATTGAAAGAGATTAGATGGCTCTTTTGATAGTTAACCTTTAAGCATGACATTAGCTCGAAAAGATTAAAAATAGCTTTAACTGCCCAAATATTGGACGCCAATAATTAGCGTATCATCTGCAAATTGTAAATGAGAAACCTCAATGTCGTCCTGTACCACCCGAATCCCTCTGAAGCCACCAACCTCCTTAGCCTTCTCAAACATTCTACTCAAACCCTCAGCAAAAACAAAAACGGAGAAAGAGGGTCACCTTGGCGTAGTCCTCGTTTTTGCGAGAATTCCTCACACGGACTTCCATTTACTATTACCGAGATTGATGAGGAAACTAGACATCCTTCAACCCACTTCCTCCATTTCGCACAGAACCCCATCATCTCCATAATGTACTGAATGTAATCCAGCTTACGAAATCGTACGCTTTTTCAAAGTCAACTTTAAACATAAACCCTCTTGTTTTCTTTGCCTGTACATCCGCTGCCACCTCATTAGCAATTAAGATGCTATCAAGAATATGTCTTCCTTTGATGAATGTCGTCTGGTTCTTTGAAATCAAGGATTCAAGCACCCAACGGAGGTGATTGCAAAGCACCTTGGCAAGCACCTTGTAAGCACACCCAATTAAGGAGATAGGTCGGTATTCTTCAATTCTTTCCGGATTATCATTCTTTGGGATGAGAATGATTTCCCCCTTTTACAATCCTGCCTGTTGTATGAAAGTGGCCAAAGAAGTTCAAAAAATCAACCTTCATCGATTTCCAAAACTGTTTGATGAAACCGAAATTAATCCCGTCTGGCCCCGGGCTCTTGTCGCTGTCACACTCCCAAACAGCCTGATGGATCTCTTCCATGCAGAATGGAGCACACAACATATTGTTCTGACTCTCATTTAGTTTGTTAAAGCCAAGACCTAACAGACCCATTCTCAGATTATGACTTCTATCAAAAAGCTTGATGAAGTGATTGCAAATGGCCCCTTTAACTCCTTCCACGTCACATACAAACTCTCCCTCCACCGTGAAACCACGAATTGCATTCTTTCTTTTCCTACGAGATAACATAGAATGAAAATACCTTGAATTACTGTCACCTTCGTTCAGCCAGCGCATCTGTGATTGTTGACAACGGATCTGTTCGCGCATACGCTCAAACTTACAGAGCATAAATAGAGTTTCCTTTTTGCGTCTCACCTCTTCCTCAACAAGCCCTTGCTCACCTTCCTTTGAGTCCATCTCTTCTAATAACAACTTGTTGTGAATTTGAATATTGATATCCCCTACCATTCTATGATTCCAATCCTTTAATATGGATTTTAAGGCTTTTAGCTTCTCCTTGAGGATATAGGATGTGTTGCCATGAAATGCCATCCTAGACCATGCCCCCACAACAAAGTCTTCGAAGCTATCTTGAAGCCTTCAAGCATTTAAAAATCTAAACGGTTTCGGTCCCCAATTCAATACCTCATCCTTTAGAATGATTGGAACATGATCAGACCGGCTTCTACTCAAACCCCATTGCATACAGTTAGGCCATAGAGCTAGCCATCCTTGAGACACTAGAAACCGATCCAATCTGCTCATTGTAACTCTGTCGCCCCTGTACCATGTGAATTTGCGACCAATGAGGGGCAAGTCTTCAAGCCCAGTCTCGGCAATGAAAGAATTGAACGCCATCATTTCGTCCAACCGCCTAGACAGCACCCCTCTTCTTTCACTGGCATTCCTGGTTTCATTGAAATCTCCCAGAATACAGAAATTATCCACCGCTATCGAGTTGATCAAATAAGTGAGTTCCTGCCAAAGATCTCTTCGACGTGCTGCAAGGCAAGGGGCATATACATTTATAATAATGATGTCCCCCACCTTACCATGCCAACAACCCTTCACGCCAATGAAATGTGAGCCGAGAGTAACCTCATTGGCAGCAAAAGTATCCTTATTCCATACCATTATCAAACCTCCCGAAGCACCCTCCGAAGGCTTGAAACAAAGCTCGTAATCAGACCCACCCCAAAGGATATCGCATAGACTCCTATCCACCACTTCCATCTTGGATTCTTGAATACATAGCATGTCTAACTTCTCTTTTATAGATAACTCAAGAATGTCACGTTTCTTCAAAAAAAACCCCAACCCACGGATGTTATAGCTCATCAACTTCATTGATATGAGGTATTACCACCGTCCGTCGGACCCAGGTAACAAACATCAAGCACCCAGACCCTCATCCCTTTGTTGTTCTTCACTGACAGAGCCACCATTGGGATGTGTGTCATGAATCTCCAATCCAAGAACCGCCTTGGCAACCTCGTCTTCATCTCCGTCACAAACCAACCCCAGGGTGCGCCCAAACTCCCATACCTCCTTCGCACTTTCGAACGTCGCTCTCTTGGAGATCATCAAGTCCCTCCATTTGGAATTTCGAGATAATCCCTGGGATGAGCAGGTACCATCAGAAACGGTACGAACGCCGTTCGGAATAAAGTCCCCCTGGCCCTGACTCTGATTCAAAACCTTTGTGGTAACCAAATTCTTCTGAACTCCGTCACTATCGAATTGAAGATTTGGATCCCTATCCGACCCGCAGTGCAAAAATTGGAGCCCATGTGTTTGTCTGTTGTTTTGTTCCAAAAAACCCCCTCTGCTATTGTTAGGATGGCCCAACTCATCATTAGAAAAAAGCTCTTCACCTTCCTCCCCATTATCCTTCGAAGCAATTTTGCTTTCCCACACCACCCTCCCAGATTCCCCAAAAACATCATTTAAAATCTTGGTCAACTTGGCTTTTGAATTTGGGAATGCTGACTCACCTCCATTTAATATACAATTATGACTTAATTCTCCACCATTAGGACGTGACTAATCTAATTCGCGCTGTTTGGCTGGTGCTAACCCTCGGGAATTTGATATAGGTGAGATTCAGAAAAAGTAAACTTAAGCAATGAGATATGAGGAAAAAAAAATAATACTACCTCCGGTTTAAAATATAAACCCCTAGCCCATTTTTGCTCTGGTCCATATTATAAGCCCTTACACATAAATTTAAATGTATTTATTATATTTTTTCAACTATTTAATATTTCCAAAGTTAGACTGCCAATAAAATATGGTAGAATTTTAAATTTATAAGGTTAAAACTAGACGAAAATAATTAATGTTTCTAAAATCAACAATTCAACTACTTTTTTTAAATTATGTGAAACATGACTAGAAACTTATATTTTAAACCTAGAAACTTATATTTTAAACCAGAAGTAGTAATAAGGATACACCATCTCTAAAAAAAGAGTGGGGATAATAACTAATGATCCATGATTTAATACACATAATAAGTAATAAGTAATGTAATTTATTAGTAGCTTATATTGTTCACCTTTAAAATAACTTTTTATAATTATGAGTTTCTTGTAGAGATGTCAAGTTGCATTAGCTTTAGCTATTAAAATTAAAGTTATAATATTAAATGTCGTTAACATAATCTATTTAGAAGCTTTTATCTATAATAAAGATTTTTCGATCGCATGTGGGTTTTACTGAGTCATAATTTTGTTTTAATTATGCATTTAGCTTGAAACTTAAAGCTTTTTCAACCATCAAATATTAAATTTTTTATACCATTTGCTTAGAAGTCAAGTTATTAGGGATCCCAATCAATATCAGTAATCAACGGTCAAAAGTCAGTTTTAAGATTTCAATCATTCGTTGGTAACAGTAGTTTTCCCTTACCATCGCAAATTAAAATCATCAAATCATGTTATTCGTGGGGATCATGAAATTATGTTAGTTGCGGCACGGTTGACATAGATTTTATCTAATAAAATTAATTTATTAGTATTTTAAAAATATTTATATTAATTTTAGTTAATAATTTAACTGGTGAGTATATAAAAATATGTGTTTAGATATAGGGTTTAATTCTCGATTGTACTATTTTCTTATGAAAAAAATATTTATATGAATAAATAAATATAATAATATAAATAATTAATATATATTATTGATTGAAAGACGATTAGTACTAACAAATAAATTAGTTAGATAAAATATATATTAAAAATAACAAATCAAAACAACGTTTATGTACCAATAAAATCCAGCATAATTGGTAGATAACTGGGTCTTTTAAGCATCTTGACTGGAGTTCGGCTTGAGGATATTTTTGATTCATCCAAAAAAACAACGTTCATACTTCCTTTTCCTCCTAAATGGTAAGTGACATCATACGTGACAACATCATTCTTTTCATATTACTCCAGTTTTTAGATTTACAAAATCTAATCTTTTTTAAGGTGAGATTTGGATCTTTTTAACATAATTTTTTCAACCCGGAGACAAAATATGGTCAACTTCCTTTAAGAACCCAAACAATCTAAAACTAATTCGAGTTTGCTGGGAAAAAGTTATGTCAAGAAAACAACAGCAACAAATGAATTAAAGTGGAAAAACTCAAAATTAAAATAAAATAAAATAAAAAATAAAAAAATAAAAAAAATCATGACAACTATCTGAAGACAATTGGAGAATAGCATTATATGAAATTTTTACAACAAATAAACTTTCCTTCTAAATATACCACAATTGCTATAGTTTTCAAAGCAACTATCAGAATTATATTACAACTTAAAGGGCATAAGTTAAAAAAAATCCTGGCTTGTTTTAATAGACCTGATAAAAATAAGGAGTTTTGTAACTTATATAAACATTAAACATATTAAGTATTTCAAAGAAAAAATTTTTTATGGAGAAAGACATAAATTAATTGACTTATATTTTAACATGTATATTATTTATTATTCTTTTCATTTTAGAATTTTAATCCTGTGCAACATTGCACAAGTCAGAAAAATCATGAAAATAAATAAGATAAAAAAGTTAGATAAAAATGTGATACAAAATGGGTCAAGAAATCTTAGATTTTTTTAAAGGGTAAATTGCAATAACCTCCTGAGGTTTGGGAAAATTGCACTTCACCCCAAATTTCATCAAAATTAGCACCCCATTCCATTTTTTTCAGTTAACTAGCATTTTTAGCCCGTCAATCTATCACATAAGTATTAAAAATAATTTTTAATGTTAATAGAGGGTCCAGAACTTGCATATGTGACAAACTGGCATGTCAGAAACATTAGTAGTATAGTAGTTAACTAACGTTTTTGCCTCGCCATTTTGCTACATCAGTCTTAAAAATAGTTTTTAAAGTTACCAAATGGACATCTTTGTAGATGTGACAGATGAGAACGACAGAAACGTTAGCTAGGTCAGCAATCAACGGTTAAAGAAATGGGGTGAAGTGCTAATTTTGGTGAAGTTTGAGGTAGAGTACAATTTTCCAAAATCTTAAGGGATTATTGTAATTTACCCTTCTTTTTAAATTGTAAGAGACATTATTCTCGTAATTCCGAAGAATAAAACATTATACTTATTTACCCCCCTCAACAAGTGTGCTTTCCGAAATTCAAACTTATATCCTTATGTAGGAGACCAAATTGCTTACCACTTTAACACCTTATTGAAAAGAGTCAAAGAATTCTTAACGTTTGGTGTCTAGCATTGTATGTATTGCTATAAAGTATATTTTAGGTAAATTATATCATCATAATAAAATATAATGTTAATTATATGTAAATGAAAAAACCTTAATAAGTAATATAAAAGATATCCTAATAACTTTTTTGGTAACAGGATATCCTAATAACTTAATTATATTTAATAAATAAAAAAATAATATCATAAATAATACCAAAAAATATTAAGCCAAACTCCTCTATATTTACAAATAATATTATTTTTGCTATTTTCCACATTAATCAAATGTGTAAATCATAAAAATTACATAATCATTAATATAGGCCCATAAATTATATAAACTATATCATGCAATAAAAAATAACAAAAAGTCATTTTGGTTCTCTCTAAAATCTTGATCTCTATTTTTTTAAATGTATAGTTCTCATTTTTATAATTTTATTTTTCAAGTTCTACTCTAGAATTTGTCTTTTTAAAAGTTCTCAATCAAATTTTTTAAAATTATTTGTCAAATATTTTCTCTTGTCAACTTATCTATAAAATTTGTGGAGTGTATTGATCTAAAGTCAAATATTATATAAGCATGATAAAGAAAGAAGTGAATACTCGTCAAAGTCTCATGTTACATATATACTTTAAAAAATAGTGAGATAAAATACTCATATATAAATAAAGAGAGTTAGATTAAGTATTCTCACCAATAATTTATTCTCTGATTCTTTCCATATGTTTTATCTCTCAGGGTTTTTTTTGAGAATTTTCTCTTTGTAATTTCAGTTAATAAGTATATGGAATATGTACGTAGGAATATTCGAGTTCAATCTTTAGTAAATATATTTTTCTATAAAATATAAATAAATAATAAATAAATACTGTAAGTTGAAATTCCTGTGGGAAAGCGAGTGAATTACCGTACTTGTACGTTGTAGGGTCGTACTTGTACCTCTCTTTTGGGTCAAATCTCTTTGCCGATTTTATTGTGTTAGTTTCTGTAATTAGTTTGAGATATACAGAAACTAATGCATTGAATAAGGCCAAAAATTGGTAAAGAAAAACAAGTGGGTTCAAATAAAAAAGAAAACTGAATTACGGAATCGGATAAAGCTTTTCCAATTTATATATATTTATAATAAGAAATAATTATAACTTATAAGTATAATATAGTTCACGTCAATCTTTGAGTTGTACTAAGGTTTGTTTAGATTTTTAAATTTGCAAAAAATAATTTATATAAATTCTTGAGTTGTACAGAAGTTTATTTAGGTCTTTTAAAATTATCAAATTTTTATTCACTTACGTCCTTAAAGTTTCATCATCTCAATAACGTACGTGAATTATTTTTATAAACTCATGGATGTTAATGAATAATCTCCGTATAACTTAATGACTTATATGAACTACTCTTGTAAGCTCAAGAACTTATATAAACTTTCTTTGCAAAATCAAAGATATATGTGATACTTCACTTTTTATAATAATAATAATAATAATTTATATATAACTTAGTAGTTACTCCCTCTAGTTTTTGCTATGTGGTGTAAAAGAATAATTCTATATCCTCTTAATTTAATATCCTAAAAATCTTCCTACTCATGTATTAAATAATGTCTTCAATGTTTTTTTCTATTTTTAAGATTGAAAGTGCATTTAATTTTATACTTTATACGGTATTAGAAGAATAAGTAGGAGGATTATTAAACCATATACAGTGCAATCACACTAGTTGAGTTGCTTAACCATATTTTATTAATATTTTGATAGGTCCGCAAGTACATATCACTCTATCAATTTAAATAACTCTATATTACAATGAGAGATTGCTTGTTAAGCAACTCATATGGATCTTGCACGTACCCACAAATTAACTACCTCCTATTTATTATTTTTAATTAAAATTTAAAATTTAATTTAATTTTTTATATTAAATAAAAATATTTAAATCTTAAAATTAAAAACTGAAATTACTTGATTATTTTAATTAAAAATCTGGTATAAAAGTCTCACTTTCCTTTAAGCAACTCATAACATTGGGTTGCTTATTTAAACAACTTCCATAAGCAATACAAACCATGTAAAAAAACTATAATGGAATTGTGCTTCCTAAGAACAATTGCTTAGCACAAGCAAATATATTGTACATAATCTTAAGATATAGCATTGTTCAGTTTAAAATTGACACTAAAATTAAAAAAGATGGAGAGTTTTAATATTTATAAATACCTATTACATAATTTCTCAATATATCGTTAACTAAAGTCTCTTCAATTAATTTTAATAAACTCCAGTTGAGAAGAGTGCATATTGATTGTACTATACAACTAGTCAATTACTCATTTTGTTCTAAAATATAAAATCCTAAAAAAAATTAGTTTTCTTTTTCATAAGCTCCAATATAGGAAATTGTAATATTTACTGTAATTTTTTTTTATTCTTAATTAACGAAGATAGAGGAAGTTGATTTTTAAATGAAATTAAATTTTAAAAAGAATAAAATTTAATATTTATGATAGCTTTTCAAAATACCAATATATGTTTTTAGTAGTTAACACTTTTTTTAACGTGTGATTTTTTTTAGGGACTTAAAAATAGAGGGAGTAATACATATGATTAGTTGAAAGTAAAAGGTTTAGTAAATAAATTTAGATAAACTCTCAAAGTTACTAATAATAAATTTGAGTAAAATTGTAAAAAAAAAAATTCATATGTGTCTTAATTTTTTAAAACAACTATTAAAACAAACACTTGAAAAAAAAAACAAAAAAACATAAAATGGAGAGAGTAGTATATAATACGAAGTTGGGGATGTCATTAGGGCTGGGCGGAGGCGGCTACTAGTCCCTCGCTACCGGTGCTTGCAGATTTGTGAGTATCTACCGGTATTTTATTTAATTAAAAAATTATTTAAAATGTTTAAAAAATAAAAAATATTGTTACTAGAATAAAAATGAAATGAAAAATTTATAATATAAATTATATTAATTACTAGAATAAAAATAAAATAAAAAATAAACGTTTTAATAATATAATTATTACTTAATATTTATGTTAAATTAAAATTTAAATGAAAAGATATTATATTTTTAAAGACATTTAATATTGAATAAAATTTAATATATTATTTTATATTAAATATTTAGTATCACATTTTTTTATAATCACGAGTTTCTTCACACTTAGGATGAGACTAATTTTTTTTGCGCTTAGTAACTAACGTTGGTTTCCGAAAATTTGACATAGGTGAGATTTGAACACGAGTTTTCTAGTTACAGATCATTCCTCCTATGAATTTAACTAACTTTACACGGTTAGACCAACCATTAGAGTTTAAAATTACATTCAGAAATTTAAAAAAAATTACTTAAAATATTATAAATATATATTTCTTAATTATTTTTAACAAATAATGAATATCCATAAATATTAATTGTTGGTATTCATAACGAATATTATCCGTAGATGTTTTTTTTTTTTCATCTGTAACCGTTGAACTATAATTGAGAGGTTTGTCAATATTGGATGCTGAATGTCGCTTTGGTTTGACTTGTAAGTCTTGTTTATGTTGACTTCACTCACTCCCGCGTACCATCGCCCGAATCATTACTTGTACAACAAAACAATGCCACAAATTCTTTTGGTATTTATTTATTTTATTATTATTTATTTTATTATTCACTGATTTAAAAAGAATATTACTATTGACTTAGAGAGCTACCGACTTCACATCCACTCAAGCCTCTTTCTTTGACTCCCTTTCAGACTCTCTCATAATAAAAAAAAGTAATATTAATTATACAAATTTTTTTAAAGTTGTGGTTAATTATATTTATTTTCTTTTAATTTTTGAAATTATACGTATTCTTTAAAGAGAAGGCAAGTGAATTGAATTTCGAACATCATAGATAATATAATATCTCGAAGAGATAAGTATAATGGAACTTTAAATTTTATAAAAATTTGTATAATTTTAAAAATTAAGAAAGAATGAGTGTAATAAATAAAATTTTTACCATAAATCTATGTAATTATTGTTAAAAAAAAAGATGCAAATATATTAATAAAAAAACTCATATAGTCCTTGAAAAATTATAACTTAGATACTAACATTGTCTTCTTGAAAACAAGATTGAGTACGTTAATAAATCACTTTTAAAAAAATTCTTAACATGATGCGAAGTTAATTTAGTAATACTTCTAACTATAGTATTATTTACATGAATCAATTATGTTTTGAGGAATCTATATCACGGTGAGATTAACTTAGCCTATTTATTTAAAGGAAATAAATATTTACCATTTAAACTAATTAGTCATTAATTACAAGATATTTTTAAAATATATGTTATATGTTAGTATGTGTTATGATTTTCTTCACAAATAATGGGAAATAATGGGAAAAAAAGAATGCAATATCAAAATTAAGAAAATAAAAATTGTCAATAAACTTATAAATTATCATAGAATAAACATTCTTAAAAAAAATTGTTAACCCACGCATTTACACAGGTCCAAGAATACTAGTTAATATCAAAATTGCCATTAATTTTGTAATTAACAATTATTTTAGTCTATAATTTTATTAAGCTTAATTTTTATTTGTTGATTTCTTACGGTTTCAATAGTCATTGACTTTATTAAAAATCGGTCTCAATATTGTTTAAATAATTTTATTTGTAAATGTTGTATTTAGCGATGTTGCTAAAAGTCAATTTTGTTGTAATGTCAGATAGCAAAAATCAAAGACAATATGCAATAATTTTTTTCTCCCACGTGTAAGTTAAAAATTTATAAATTAAATTTAAATAATATAATTTTTTTACTATAAAATTTCCTACCAAAAAAAAAATCCTTCAACTATAAAGTTGAATTTGTAAAGCATTATTAACATAAATACTAGCTACCATACGTCTAAACGGATGATTAATTTTTTTCAAGCAAGTCTATTTTAACAATTGTTAATACCAATTTTTTTTAAAAATAATTCTGTATGTAAAACTTCAGCTATAAAACTTGTGTAAGTTAAGCCTTGAAGATGTTCTATTTGATTGGTAATTTTATTAATTTGTGTAGTTTAAGCTTTGCAAGACAATATTATTTTTTTTCATAATTTTATAAAAATATATACTAAAATAATTCCTGACTTTACATTTCATAATTGGTAAAGGAACACTTTCTCATAAACATTGATGTATTATTCATAAAATTAATTCATAAAATTTCTAGACTACTGTAAAAGAAAATTTTGCCATTTTAATTTTAATTTTATATTAGTTGATATGATTATTAATTAAGTTTAATATATTAAATTTGAAAATATATTTTAATGGTTAATATATTAACTTTAAATACATGTTTTATTTTTAAAATGTATCATTGGCTCTCCAAAAAAACAAATTTCCCTAACTCAATTCCTGATCGTAATAATCATCGACTTTATGTAAAAATCAATTACTTTAATTTTTTTATTAGATTAAACTGAATGACACTTTATAAAGTTAATAATTAATAATATAAAATGAAGAAAAAAATTATCAATAACTATAAAGTTAAAAACTATTTTACTATATTTTTCGTTTATTAAATTATGACTATTTGGCAAAGTTATATAAGAAGAAAGCTCGTTTTCTTGATGGGTGCAAATAATTAATGTAGTTGTTGACAAATAGAAAAAATATATCTCACACAAATTACGTGTACTGTTTATTATTGTATTAGGGGAAAATTTTCAACTTAACACAAAACAAATACCCAAGTAGGCAGCAATAGAATCGGTATTCTTAACTTTAACAATAAAAACATATTTTAACTGAGTTTTTGCTAAGTTCATGTTTTTCCACCTCCATTTTTAACAACTCACTCCGCTGCAAAAAAAAAACTCGAACTTACCCTATAATTTGAATTTCATCTATAGCCATATTTATATACACATATATAGTCATAGTATTAGTAATGGTAAAATATATTTTTGATCCTTATAAAATATATTATTTTTTAATTTAATTCTTATAATTTTTTTTTGTATTTTAGTTCTTATTTTTTTAGAAACTACATTTTTAATTAAGTCTTTAATGCTCAATTTCGTGTTTTACTATAAGTTTAATTACGACACGTTCATCATGAAATTGTTAGTTAGCAAGAGTTAATAGTTTAATTGCTTCTAAATCTTTACAACAATTAATATAACCTAAGAGTTTAATTATGAATTTAACTCTTGGCAGGGCAAAAACAAAATGAATTTTTTGATAAAATAGAAACTAAAATGAAAAAAATATGAAACTAAATTCAAAATTAGTGTATTTTTAGGGACCAAATACATATTTTATCCATATTATTAATAATAATAATATTCATTGTAATAAAGCTAGAATTTTGTTCTACTACAAAAAAAAAACTATACTAACATTTTTTTATTGATTTCTATGGGATTAGTCATGGTTAATAATCTAGTGTGAACTTTGTCTAATGAAATTGTCCATAAATATATCCGTTAATTGTCTTTACAAAAATTTAATTCGATAGTATATGTGAAATATTTTTTGATAAAGTCAATTATATGAAATAATATTTTTACTAATAAATTTATTAGTTAGGAATAATATATATAACATTTTTTTGTGTCTCTAATGCTCTTTTATAATCATAACAAATTGAAATTAATTATTGTAATAATAAAAAACTTAAACTGCAAATAATAACTAATCACATGTTTTGAAGAAAAAATAAATCAATTCTTAAGTTTATTATTTTGAAGACTATTATTATGTAATTATTTTAATATACTATGTGAATTAATAATATGCTAATAAAGTAATTTTTTTTTATAAAATAGTTTAGGTGTGGTCTGGGTTCTCCAACTCTTGACAAAAATAAGGTTGAGTTTAAAATTTTCATCCTCATATTTTTAAATTTGGAACCTAAACAAGCATGATTAAAAACAAGAGGGGCAAAACCCACTCAATCTATTGTCATCGCTAAATGCAAGCCTAGCGTTCAACACTAGTTAATTAGGAAATGAAGAAAATCCTTCACCACAAAAATGATGAAGAAAATTTTTTCTTCCTTTTCAAAATTAGGAGTTGTTCACCCAAATTTTTTAGGTCCCGATTTTGGTGGAAAGTCGTTGCTTGAACCCTAACAAGAGCTTGGTGTTACAATGAGCATGAGGGTATAAGTTGAGGTACGTGGACTACTTGTACAAGCGACTGCCATGGAACCCTAATGTCCATATATAGGTGTGCTCTATAAATGAAAAATATCTATGGTTAATTGTTGTGTAATGACATTGTCAAGAGTTACTCTCCATTAATGTCGTAACGAGGGAAAATGCGGATTTGGCACCTTAAATCATATGCCCTGCAAATATCCTGGGCTATTGTGGCCACTTGTTGTAAATGGTATGACGATGCCGTATCAACTTGGTAAGAGGAAGTGGGAGTATTCATTCTAGCATGGTCGGAAGATGTCTGAATTGAGACCGGACAGTACACCAGCCCCCATGTCTCAAGGTCTTGGCAAAAGAAGCTTGAATTAGACGACAACTTGTTGACTGACCTGATCAGAAGATGTCTGAGTTACGTTAAGGCCAGCCAGTACACCAGCCTCTCAAGTCTCGAGACCTTGACTGAAGAAGCTTGAAGTGAGGAACAACATCTTGACTGGCTTGATCAGAAGATGTCCGAGTTGAGACTAAACAATACAAAAGTAATCTTTTCACATTATTGGTTTAATATTTTTTTGAATGTATCACTATTTTATTTTTTAGCATTTGTTACCTTTATATAATAACAAACTCTCATTGCTAATAAAAAAATTGTATTAATTAATTTATTACTATCATTATAGTATTATACACACTTAAATTTTATTCAATATTTATTATAAAAAAAAATTTTGATCCCTCTCTCACTCTCGTTCTGGATCCGCCCTTGTATATAACCGTTACGACATAAATTCTTGCGGCTGCAAGCCTGCAACAACATAACATACTGCAAATTGTATATTATTAATTTAAGAACCTTCAATTTGTTTAAGGGTTATGCTAAACAGTGCCCTAAGGACACTTGTTAAGGTGCAATAAAGACACCTTTTAAAATGATTGGAGTTACTATAAACAGCATTCATTAAGTAGTTTTCAAGTTTCGAAACATTAAAGTCTACTATTTTCAATAAAATATTACTATTTTTGTAATCTTAAGTAGTGCCCTTAAGGCACTGTTTATCATTTTCCTTTGTTTAAAGGTGATTGATCTGTACACCAAAATAATGCTAATTTAATATAAACTATTTATTTTAGTTTTCATTATAAGCGAAATTAAATTTAAAAGAAACAAGATTTTTTTAACATAACTTTTATCGGATTTATATTGAAATTCAAAATTGTTGTCAGTGAATTTAATTTTGAAAGGTGAGAAATCTAAAACAAACAATCACTTTGTTAACCCTAATTGCAACATTAGGTCTTCAAATTAAAAAAAAAAATGTATCATTTGACAATCACTTCCAAAAAATGCACCCTAATTGCAACATTTTTTTAATTTTTTTAAATTTATGAGCATAATTAAATAATAACTTAAATGATTTTTTTAAATTAGTTGAACGTTTTGACTGTTAAATAATTAACATAGATGAATAAAATGGTAACATTGAGAATCAAATTCGCAAAATTAAAACTTCGGAGATTAAATTTGCGAAAATTAAAAATATGGGAGACCAAAACCACAGTTAAGCGAAACTAAAACAAGATGATGGGTCACGGTGCCAAAGGCTTACAGCAGGAAAAATAAAATTTACAAAATAAGCCTTCAAACTAGTGAAATGACTATAATAAATATATCCTAGGATCACAATGTAAAACCGTTGCCAAACCAAACCAACTCAAAATACCATATCTCACCACCAAAGATCTCTTGCAAAGAAACAAATTGTGTTAAGTCAACTGATCTTCATGATCCCCATACATTATAGCTTGCATATAGTTACTAGCTAGAATTCATCAAGGATCATATTAATCAATGTCCTTAATGCAAAGTTATTAAAATTAAAAAGTTAATTATAAATGCACACATTTTTCTGTTTTTCAAAGATCACTACAAGAATTTTGTATATTAGTTACGAAAAAATTTATAATAATTTGGTAGCAAAAATAGAATAGCTATGAATTAGCTACCAATTAACTATCGAATTTTTTAGAGCTAATATTAAGTTGTTAATTGGTAGCGAAATTTTTTTGTAACCAATTCATAATTAAAAATTGTGACTATTCGTAGCTAATCACTATTTAAACCGTAGCTAATATATTGCCAAATTAAATATTTTTAATTGTTAAAGTCAGTTACCGTACCGAATCAACCGGGCTCCGATACCACTATCTGGACAGAGAGGGTAGAGCCAAAGACACAAGCCAAGAAAATGGACCACAAGTGTAGGACACCACAATAGAACCAATATCTTAATAAAACCAAATTCCTTAAGACAATATGTGCATGATTCCATCCATTTATAAACCTTCTAACTTGCTCCTAACTATCCAATATGGGACTTTGATTCACTATGGACTTCATATCTAATTAGTAGCTAATTTAGTAATTAATCCGTAGCTATATTTGGTAGCTAATTAATAGCTAATTAAGTAGTTAATTAGTAGCTAATATGATAGCTAATTAGTAGCTAATTTAGTAGCTAATTAGTGACCAAGAAAATTAGCTAGGAAATTTTATATAGTAGCTAATTGGTAGCTATTTAGATACAAGTTAGCTATGATATTCTTTGGTAGCTATATTTCGTAGCTAATTAGAAGCTAATTTGGTAGCTAATTAGTATTAGCTACAAAAAAATTTTTAGTAGCTAATCTGTAGCTGTTTAGATATAAATTAATTATTAATAAAAATATATAGTTATATTTTGTAGCTAATATTAAATTTTCTTATAGTGAATACATAAAATATTTTATATTTCTAACAATTTTTTTAATATTTAACTTTTTAAAAAGTATTATAAAAACTAAATATATATCATTTGTCATTAATTAATAATATAAAGTTGACGACGGACTACTCTGCTGATTTATTATATACTATAGCTCAATGTTTTTGTATTCACCCAAAAAAAAGCTCAATATATATATTTTTCTAAAATATAGCGCAAAAGACAAACACTACAAGAATGTTACTCGTTAGCCACGAAAATATTCGTGGCAAAAAAGCCAATCCCGTTGCTATTATACATTTTTCGACGTATTAGCGACGGTCATTGAGTCGTCGCTAAAAGTGGCGTTGCTAATTTTTGCCACGGAAATTTCTGTGGCTAATTTGCCACGGTTATTTTCGTGGCTATGTTATTTTTTCATCACCTGTATTCCGTCTCCACTTTCGGTTTGTGACGGAAATTTCCATGGCTAATTTGCCACGGTTATTTCCGTGGCAAATTAGCCACGAATATTTCTGTGGCAAATTAGCCACGGATATTTCCATGGCAAACCTTTTTTGGCGCGACAATTTTTTTTTGGCCGCCAGTTCCTCCGTCTCCACTTTCGGTTTGCGACGGAAATTTCCGTGGCTAATTTGCCACGATTATTTCCGTGGCAAATTAGCCATGGATATTTCCGTGGCAAACCTATTTTGGCGCGACAATATTTCCGTGGCTAATATTTTTTGGCGCGATTTTTTTATAATTATGTCAGCATTTATTTTTTTTATAAACCCTAAATAATTCTTAAAAAAACTATAATAAATAAAAATTAAATATAATACCCTAACATAAAAGTTTAAATTAAATAAGTATTTAGAAAAATTAACAAGACAATAATACATCAAATTTAAGTAACAATTAAAATAAAACATAAACATAGTGTTAATAAATAGTACAAAGTGCCTAACGTACAAAGCGTGGGGTGAAAACTCCTCCTCATCCCCCTCATCTTCCTCAACATAATCAGGATGTGTAGGCTGTCGGGACTTAGGTGCATTCATGGTTTGAAACCACTCCATCATCTTATTCATATTCATCTCCATGGATTGCTGTTTATCCTTTAGAGTCTGGATCTCCATGTCTTGTGCCTCAATTCGCTTTTGTTGGGCCTCAATTAGCTGAATATGTGCAGCTGAAGATGACGATACACCACTAGGCGATGATGAAGCTGAAGGAACTTGAGAGGTGTAGAATCCTTCGAATCTCCAGCATGAAAAATGAGAAGACATATCTTCTGTACCATAAAGACGGCCACGGTTCATCCCGCCAACTGTTTGTACCCAAGTGATTGCCCTAGCCTCCTTTTCAGCCTGTTGTGATTGTTCAGGAGAAAGCATTTCAAATTGGGTAGTCGCCTTCTTCTTCTCATATGCAATACCAAACTGAGTCTGAAAAACAAAACAAAAGACAATACATATCACATACTAATTATCATAGTATTTAATATTAAATTAATTGAAAAAGTTAAACAATACATTCACTTACATAGGTCTCCTTGGAGCGTGTGTCAACCCATTCCCCATTTTGTCTTTGATGAGTAACACGAAAGAGTTCGTCAATATCCACTGGCTTTCCTTCACCTCGTGCCTAGACATATAATTATCAAACATTTTATATAGTATAGTATATTATAGCAATTCAATTAAGTAGAGTAAAAACAATTCAATTAAGTATACATAGAGTAAAAGAATCATCTTTAAAAGCTTAATACATACCGCTTGCAATGCTATCTCGGGATGAGGGACACGACCAGAAGTATGTAATACTCCACCCTTTGAAGAAGCCCGATTCTTCTTAGCTTGTTCCTGAACCTCCTTGAAGCTTGATGTGCCCCAATGTGCAAGTAGCTGATTCCATGTACTTTGTGGACACCATTTCGGCAGTTTACCTTCCTTGGTATAATCTGTCCTCGCCTTGTTCATCATATCTCTAAATCGCTCCGAACCTTTGTGCTCAAAATGCTTTCGCATTTGAGTTGTGAAGCGGGGATCCTAACTACACTTATCCTGTAATAACACATTAACGAAATAGTTGTTGTTAACAGCAAAACTCAAACTTTAATTTCTTATGACTCATACATATGATTAAATTCTTAAGTTATACACCTAAAATTCCCTCCACCAATGGTTGCGGGTTTCTTCAGGGACCGATCTCCAAGTCGGCCATGGGTCTTTGAACTGAGACTTGATAGAAGTCATAAGTGTCTCAACACCAACCTGAAAAGGAGACCACCTAAGATGAATACAAAAAACATGTTATTAGATATCGTATTATCATAATAATAAAAACCTAAAAAGATTATTAAAATTGTCAACTTACCCTCCTTGATGCCACTCTAGAAAATACTTCCCATTACTGTCTCGCGGGCAATGGCTTCGTGGAACCGCACGCACATAGCTCTCCACGAGGGTTAGAAGCTAGCACCTCCTGATCTGCAATCTCCTCGGCCACCAACTCATCTCTCTCCTCATCGTCCACATCAGGATCAACCTCAACATTCGGAGCTAACTCCTCTAGATGTACACTACCTGATGTCTGTCCCGAATCATGCTGATCAAAAGTGTGGTGACTAGGATGCTCATCAAAATACTCTGAAGGCGGCAATCCAAGGGTTGGAATCATTGTGATCCCTATCGGTGATGAAGGGAGCGGAGCAGTCGGGGGGCGTGGCGGTCGACAGTGTCGTGGTATCATCGGGGGCTGCTGTGATGTAGTAGTATGGCGGCGATGTCGATCAAGCTGAGTCTGAATGCTTCCACCACGTATCATTCTCGCTCAACCTCTACTGCTAGTATTCTCATCCACACTATGCGCCTTCCCGCTTCTCTATGATGAAGACATCTGTTCAACAAATATATTATCAAATAAGAAAACGAAGACAATAAATATAAATAAACTAACGAGTATAAAATATAATTATTGTCCTAACCAATATTAAAGCGGATTTAATTAATGTCTTGTTAACTCCATTCATCATCATCATCATTGTCGGTGTTATCATGTTCACTCTCATGGTCATCATCATCATCATCATTGTCGGTGTTATCCTCAAACATGACACTAGCACCAATAGGTTCAGGTTCAGGTTCCGGTATCGGATCAACCTCGCGATACCAACCTTGAAGAGTTTCATCAGCCAAGCCACCAACCATCTCAATATCCACCATTGGAACAATCGATTCATCGGCTTGAAAAGGTGATTCATTTGCTTGTGTTTCTTGAATAATTTCATCTACCTCTACATAGCCTCTTGGCTTTGTGGCAATGACAACACACCAATCACACATGTCCTTGCACGTATCGGGATAATCTACAAAGTAAACTTGTCTTGCTTTTTGAGCAATAATAAAAGGATCATAAAATCGATATCATTTACGCTTGTTAATTTGCAATATCTTATATTGTTGATGGACCCTTATGCCTCTGGTTGTTAATTTCCCCCCAAGTCGCGACGGCCCGGTCCGTCGCTATAGGCCCAGTTCCAAAATAAAAAATAAAATATTTCCCCCCAAGCTGTGACGGCCAGGATCGTCACAAATTAGCGACGGCCCGATCCGTCGCTATAGGCCCAGTTCCAAAATAACAAATAAAAAAAATATTTCCCCCCAAGTCGTGATGGCTGGGATCGTCGCAAATTAACGACGGCCCGGTCCGCCGCTATAGGCCCAGTTCAAAAAAAAATTAAAAAAATAATTTCCCCCTAAGTCGCGACGGCCAGGACCGTCGCAAATTAGCGACGGCCCAGTCTGTCGCTATAGGCCCATTTCAAAAAACAAATAAAAAATAATAATTTCACCCCAAGTTGTGACGGTCGGGACCATCGCAAATTAGCGACGGCCCGATCTGTCGCTATAGGCCCAGTTCCAAAAAATAAAAATAAAAAAAAATATTTCCCCTAGTCGCGACGGCCGGACCGTTGCAAATTAGTGACGGTCCGGTCCGTCGCTATAGGCCCAGTTTAAAAAAAAAATAGGCTTAATTGTACTTTTAGTCCCTCAACTTTTTCAATTGTGCGATTTTGGTCCTCCTACTTTTAATTGTGCTATTTTAGTCCCTTAGCTTTGTCAGTTGGGCAACTTTTGTCCCCTAACTTTGAATTGTGCAATTTTGATTTCGAAACTTTTTCAATTACGTGATTTTGATTCTTTTAACCATTTCTCGTTAAGAAGCTAATAGTTAACATAGTCAAACCCATATAATAAGCTTTCAACGGTGCAATTTTGAGTTTCATTGCACGATTTTATTGTTTTCACACATTTTATTTTATTGGTTTGTTTGTGTTAACGGTTAGTTTCTTAGTAAAAGATTGATTAATTGAGGAAAATCGCACAATTTGAAAAAGTCAAGAGAACCAAAATCGCACAATAGACAAAGTTAGGGGACTAAAATCACACAATTAAAAGTTTAGGGACCAAAATTGCACAATTCAAAAAATTGAGGGACTAAAATCGTCCAATTAAAAGTTGAGGGACCAAAATTGTACAATTAAAAAAGTTTGGGGACTAAAAGTGCAATTAAGCCAAAAAAATAAAAATAACAAAATTTCCCTCCAAAAGTCGCGACGGCTCGGTCCGTCGCTATTGGCCTAGATCCAAAAAAAAAAATTAAACAAAAAAAATTTCCTCCAAAAGTCGCGACGGCCGGGTCCGTCGCAAATTAGCGACGGCCCAGACCGTCGCTAATAGGCCACTATATCGATAAAAATTTTAAAAAAAATTCCAAATCTGTTGTCCCTATGCGACGGCATGGACCGTCGCAATTTAGCGACAGCCATTTCCGTCGCTAACAACCCTCACTTAATAAAAAAATTTTAAATTATGATACCGCACAGTCGTAGAAGCGGCTTTTTCCGTCGGAACTTTAGCGACGGCTATATTCGTCGCAAACTATTACTTTTCGTAGGTATTTAGCGACGGCTTCGAGCCGTCGCTAATGTTTTGTCGCTAATACAATGCATTCTTGTAGTGAAAATATAATTAAAAAATAATAGAGCAGTGCATGCTTGATGTTCCCAACCTTCAACCTTGTATATATGGAGTATTTTGTTATTATTATTTTAAATAATAATGAATAATTAAGTTTATTGACGAGTATGTTTAAGAAAGATTAATTAGGACAAAATGACAGTCAGATAAAGTAGGAAAGTGTAGGTTGAAAATGAAATGATGAAAATAAAGACATTAGAGCTTCAAATTCAAAGTGAATGCACTTTAAATGTCATGCTGTTTCCAGCCAAAATATACTACTGTATATATATTAGGCAAATCTCCACGTTTTATTTGACTATACAAATATAATATTCCAGCTACGAAAGGGACACACAGTAACTAAGGTCGATCAAGAGAGCCACTACTTACAAAAATTATAAATGTCCCTAGCGTACACACACTCATTATCTATATAGAAATGAAGGGATAAATAACAAATGTCTAGGATATATAATTGCCTTTATTAAGTATATTCATAAGATTTTAAATTTTAACGTGTGCAATATAGTATTTGAGAATGGGTAACTTTACTCTAAATTGAGAAATAATTAAACTTGCTAATTTTTAGGGTTTTATACATTAACAACCTATATTAAAAATTATATTTTAAGTGTATTGGTTGCATTCAAAGTGATGGATTCAAACCGGTATCCCCAAATCATATTCATAATCATGTCCTATCAATAAAATATCGCCATGTCAAACTGATTGAGTACTGTTGGTACTCCTTTCTGTAATTGTTCCTTTCATTTTAATGCATTTGTTTTGGCTTACCGAAAAAAAAGGTGTATTTGTTTCATTAAATAATATATTTTTTAATAAAATCTTTTTATACATGAGTTGTTTAATTATTTTCTGTCTTTTGGACAATAGATAAAAAAACTCATATTATTATTATTATAGATATATAGTATTTTTCCCCATAGTTATATTTTTAATTTATATTATTAATTTTAAATTTATTTTACCACTAAATATAGTATTTTTAATTTTTTAATGGTTTCATTATACTTTTGGTCCCTCAACTTTTTCAATTATGTGAGTTTAATCTCTCACTTTTAATTGTGCGATAATTATTGTATGAGTTTAGTCCCTCCATCATAAATAATTGTTATGCTTTTAAAATATTAATTTTTAATTATTAATCAGAAATACGCTTTAAAAAATGGTGGGCAATATAATAAGAATAAAACAATTAATTAATTCATATGAACAATTAATTAATTAATTAATTTCCCGTACGTGCGGATATATTAAAGCAGCGATTACTCGTGTAAGATTATTTGAAGGTTTCAACTTTCAAGTTGGTATATAAACAGGGGAGACCTTGCATCTCATTTGCTTTGAAATATCCAAAATCAACTTTTTCTTTTTCTTTCCTTTGAAGTTGAAAAATGGGGAGAGCTCCATGCTGTGAGAAAATGGGGTTGAAGAAAGGACCATGGACTCCAGAAGAAGACCTAATTCTCATCAGTCACATCAATAATTTTGGACATTTCAATTGGCGCGCTCTGCCCAAACAAGCCGGTATGTGTACCACGATAATATCAAATTTCGAAATTTTAAATTGGGTTGAAATCATGATGACCACAGATTACAGTGATGCAGGTTGAATGCGAGCTAATGCTGCTTATGCAAATGCCCGCAATCACATTCTGATGTGATTATGGCAACTGCCAAAGTTATTATGTTATTGTCGCATACGTTTTGCAATTTAGAATCTTTGTAATTAATTCAATTCTAATTCAAAACTAACCTCCAGTAATTAATTAATTAACCCAATTTTAGTTCAATGGTAACTAGTGAATTTAAAGAAAGTAACATATACGGAAATTTAAGGTAAAGTCTCATGAATTAAACTGAAGTTTTTTTTTTTTCTTTTTTTTATCAATTTGTGAACAGGGCTGTTGAGATGTGGAAAGAGTTGTAGACTCAGGTGGACAAATTATTTGAGACCAGACATCAAAAGGGGCAATTTTACCAAAGAAGAAGAGGACACTATAATCAATTTGCATGAAATGTTGGGAAATAGGTATATATATATGTTTTTGCTGTCTAATATGTCTTCCTTTCTTTTTTTTCTCCTTTTGGTTAATTTCACATTAACTATTTCTAGTAATTAATGACATAGGAGTAGTTTAATCGAATCCAATTTGAGGGAAAAAAAAAACCTTTTACTGAAGACTAATTATTGGCTAAAATAGTGAAACAGAGGTTCCATGATTATCTTGGTATATATATTAATTAATTGAGCCAAGTAGTTTTTCTTGTAGCATGAATCTGATGGAAATACTTCAGATGCATGCATAACTTGATAAATCTGGGCTCCAGGAAGTGAACAAGATGCTTAATAAATTATTTATCTAATAGATATACACTTTTTTTCATATATTTTTAAAAGAAAAAAAAAACAGTTTAATTAGTTTTCTTTTGGTATCTCTACTGTTCCGTCTCTACTATTCATGCCACTTAATTTATTGGGTTCGTCACATATTTAAGTTTTGTGCAATTCTAGTTAGTGTTTTTAAACAGTTTCTAAAACTTGGTAGTAAAAAAACAGGTCAAAATAATATACTCGAAAACTAAAAATCATTGGTAAATTATAATTAAAACCCAGATAAAACTAAAATGTATAATAAACTCATGATATTGTGTGGTGTGAATAATACATAGCCACCCACCCAACTATTCTCTTTTGAAGAATGGAAATCTTCAAAGTAACTTTTGTTTCTTTGAATGATGAAAACTCCATCATTTATTGGGTTTGTGAGTTCGAATCCTATTTATAAACTAGAATTTTTTTTGGACAATTCTTCTCAAGAAAATAATTTCTTAGCACACACAAGATAGTTGAGTAATTATGTTTGAATAAAATTATTTACGGGTTTAGGTCTGTGCAGTAATCCTCTAAGTGGGCCCCTGCTAGCCGTCCTATCCGATAGAATTGGAGGTGTTATCTCCTTTTTATACCGCTTTTATTAATAAATTAAAAAAATATTTATTTTATTAAAATATTTTCTAAACATACTGTGTATCTATTAGTTACTTTTCTTTTGACATAATGGTTTGTTCCCATTGGTAATTGGATTAATAACTTCAGTTTTAAGGGAAGCAAAATCATAACCACATGGATACGGTGTCGGTATGCTAAGATTCTTTGTTTTGCCTCAACATTTTCACGTGTTTTTTATAAATCATACTTAAAACACATCAATCAATATAATTATCACATATCATTATGACTTTCGTAATAGTATTATTTGTTATGACTTAACTAAAATACACCATGGTCTTGTCACTAATTAGTCTCTAATTAATCATAATGTACAGATGGTCGGTTATTGCGGCAAAATTACCAGGACGAACCGACAACGAGATAAAGAACGTGTGGCACACTCACCTGAAGAAGAGACTATCCCAAGATCAACAGAATAAACCCGACCCAAAACGACATAAAAAACAAGCAAAATTGAACGTGGACGCGTCAAAATCGAACCAAGATGCCGAACAAGAACAACAAAAATCCGTTAATTTTGACATTAATGTGATCAAAGAGGAGGAAATAAGGCCACTATCTCCTCCACAATGTTCTTCTAGTGACATTTCCTCCCTAACCACTAGTGCCACTAATAATGAAATGTCGACAAATAATGATGACAATTCGCCTGAGAATGATCTTGCATTGGATGAGGAATTTTGGTCGGAAGTTTTGTCATCGGATAATTCCGGCGACATTCCGGCTATGGATGTTGAAGATCAGTTTGAGCTTCCGTCTCCACTGGTGGGAGATGATGACATGGATTTTTGGTACGATGTTTATGCGAGAACAGAGGAATTAAATGAGTTGCTGGAATTGTGATGAATAAGATCGATATGTTATTGTTAAATTGTAACGTGTCTGTTCAATTCAATGGAGAATTACAAGAAATATTTAGTATCGTTGTTGAGAAATCAATAACACTGTGTACATGATTAAAAGAAACATATTGTGGGCATCAACGGTGGCTCACATGGAAACTGATTAGGTTCTAATTTAGATTTTGGGTAGCTTACAGAAAATTATCATTATCAAATCCGGTATATATATTTTATGGTAATGATGTTCTTAATCAACGTGAGATTTATTAATATTTAAGATAACTATTAGGACTCCGTTACTTTTGTTGTCTTGTTTGAGATTTTTACTTTTTTTTTTCTTACAGATTTTTACTTTTTATATACAAGGGTAATGATTTAATTGTGTAAGCCCTTATTAAGTTTAATGGTGGGACGATCCATAGCGGATGGTTGGTTTAGTGGTGTAAGGGAGACCCGTGTTTGAATCTCACATATGCCAAATTCCAGGAGGCCAGCGCCAGCCAGGTAGCACGAACGAGATTAGTTTGATTTTAAGGATGAGAAAACCTGTAATTATAAAAAACAATATTTCAATTTTGTATCATATATTTCATTAGATATTTGATCTCTTCAATCTATCTATCTATCTTATATTCACATTAATCTGAGATCGTTTAATACTCCATCAACGTACTAAAAAATTAATGTAAAATATAGTTTTAAAAATCGTGAAAATAACAAGTGTGTTGATGGAGTTGCAGCAAGGCCATGGATGAGTTGTCATAGGGCGTGTGGTTCAAGGAGAAGAACGGTAGAGAAAGCGGTGTGGGGTGGGGTTCGGAAGAAGAATGACGTCGACGTGGTGGGTTCAAAAATTCCAGGAAGAGGAGATGCGTAAATAACACTAATTTTGAAATTTGGGAATTATTCAGGGTTCTGAAATTGAAATTTGATTCTCATTTGGAGATTAGGGTTCAAAAATTTAAAAATTATTTGGTTATGATCTTTTGTATTTTTTTATTGTGATTTATCATTGATTATGATTATTTGGTTATAGATTTGATTTTTGACTGTTCATTATGATTTTTTATTTCTTCAATTTCTGGGGATTGTTCCATTTTGATCTTTGTTTTGGGATCTAATTTGTATCTAGTTTTGAAGAAGAAAATAGACGAAGGAAGATGAAGAAAAAAAGAAGATGAAGGCTCCGTTTGGCTCGGCTTATTTTTTGTTTATAAGTTGCTTTTAGGTAAAGGCTAGAAATAAGAGCTTTATTTTTTTTTGCTGAAAGCTGTTTGTTGATTATTTTTTATGTTATAAGTTACTTATAAGTAAAAAACTGTTTGTTTCATAAAAGTATTTTGTGTCAACCTTTTTAAGTTACTTATCATTAATTGTCACATTTCTTTATTTGTTAAAAAAAAGTTACAATAAAAAAAAATCTTTGATAAAACTATATATTTTTATTTTTTTAAAAATAAAGGCAATATAAATTTATTAAAATAATAATATAACATTAAATATTCTTGAATATGAAAAATTTTAATTAACGATAAAACTCATAAATATTGAAGTGAATGAATAATTCATAAATGAAAAGAAGACTTTTTTAAAGGTTTTAGCAAAGAGAGAAGGAAAAGATATTAAAGATTTTAGATGTTAATTAGAATATTCAGTATTAATTACACTGGGTCCACAACAGTTTTTTTTTTCTGAAAAACTCATATTTCTAGCTTCTAACTTAAAAGTCAGCTTTTTGTATTTTGTACACAAGAAAAAAGCCAGCTTAAATTTAAGAGTTTTACCATAAATACTGTTTGACTTACCTTTTACTTATAAAAAGCTAGGCCAAACACTACCGAAGTTGACTCAATGGGAAAGAGGAGAAGAAACAAGAACAAGAAGAAATTTAATTTAATTTTTATTTTTAAAAAAATTGTCCCGAAATTCATTTAGAGCTATTGATTTGAAGTAATCTAAGTAATTCATTTGAGAGATACCAGAATTTAACCGAGTTAGTCCCAAATTTGTTAGATTTATTAACGGAACTAACAACATGGACCAATTTGAGTCTAAAATATAAGTTGTGAAACTAAATTGAACAAAAAATAGTTAAAGCATCAAAATAAATCGAAACAAAAGTTAAGGAACCAAAAATATCATTTTGCTATGATCAAAATAAATTTGTACTATTATATGGGTTGGCTTTAATTTTGATATTTAAATTTAAATTATATATTTTATGATGTATGTTTTAAATATTTAATTAATAATATTAATTATTATTAAATGTTTGATGTTGTTAAAACGTAATAATAATTTTATTTTTTTTATCGAACAACCCAATTATTTGATATTGTTTGAGATTAGTTCAATTTAGATTTTTTTCTGTACATGAACCTGAATAAAACTGATAGAGAACTGCTGGTTCAGTTGGGTTAAACCCAATAATAAAACACAAACTGAACTGAACAAATTGAGTTGAGTTAACTTCTGAAATTAATTGGATTAACCTGCTTTAACACCTCTAAAATCAAGCACTCATAACTTAAACCAACCATCACTTTTCGAATATATCATGAAGATTTCATTTCATGCTTTTATATGGATGAAAATCAAAGGAATTTGATTGTAACCGTTCGAAAATTCAAGGACAAATTTGAGTGAAAATAATAAAAAAGCCAAACATTAACCACAATAAAAAATAAAAAGTAGAATCAAATATTTCATTTCCATTAAATTCATTCACCAAATTTTAAATGTAATTCAAATATCATAAAATATATACTTTCAACTTAAATCTAATTCAAATATCAAAATTAAAGCTAAAGTTAAAAATAGTAAAACTCTATTTGATTTTAGTTTTAGGGATATTTAAAATAAATATATAAATTAGACTTCGTTTGACTCGACTTATTTTTAGCTTTTAATTAGCTTTTAAGCAAAAGAGCTTTAAAAAAAGTTAAAAGCTATTTGACAGTTTCATTATTGTTTACTTTATAAACTGCTTATGGACAAAAAGATGTTTGTTTAATAAAATGTTTTATGTCAATTTTTTTAAGTTACTTATTATTAATTGTCATATTTCTTTAATATAAAAAAAGTTAACAATATAATGTTTTTAAATGAAAGTTGCAATAAAAAATAAATCTTTGATTAAACTCAATATTTTTTTTCAAAGAAAAAAAACTAAACACAATATAAATTTTTTAAAAAATAATTTAACATTAAAAATTCTTGAATATATAAAATTTTAAATGGCCATAAAATTCATAAATATTAAAATAAAATTGATAATTTATAAACGAGAACAAGACTTTAAAAGTTTTAGTGAGTTGTTATTTTTACGAAGAGATAAGCAAAAGATATTCAATATTTTAGGTGTTAATTTAAAGCTCTTATTTCTAGCTTCGGGCTTAAAAACCAACTTTTTGTATTTTGTACGTAAAAAGAATCAGCTTATAATTTTAGAGGTTTATCACAAATACTATCTGACTCAGGTTTTATTTATAAGAAGAAGAACAGAAGCCAAAAAAAAAAAAATTTAAGTCAAACACTACCTTAAAGTCATGTCGTTATTGAGTTGAATATTGGGTCAATGAGTTTGAAATGTTAAAATTCAATAGTCAAACCATTAAAAATCAGGTTTAGTGGGGAAGTTCGAGTTAAACTTGATAATCAGGTTAGCCTAATAGATTTGAAGACATAGATTGTGTTTACTAAAAATTAGTTTATAGCTTTTAACTTATGGCTTATAGTTAAAAAGTAGTGTTTAGTAATACTAGCTTATGAAAGCTAAAATTATATGAAATGACATAAAATGACATATAATAATATATTAATATTTAATATAATGAGATGACAAAAAGATATAATTAACCAAAAAAGACAAGATAAAGTTGGAATGAATTATAGAAAGCTAAAAGCTATAAGTCAAAAGCTACTTGAAATAGCTTTTCAAAAGCTCCTAGCTTATAGCTTTTTATAAACTATAAGCTTGTCATACTAAATGAAACTTTTTGACAAAAAACTATAAGCTCCTCAAAAAACTATAAGTTCGTGTTGGTAAACAGGGGCGGAGCTAGCCCATTTTTGTTGGGGCCAAACATAGTAGTTTAAATTAAACTTATTTATAGATAATAATACAGGTAAAAAATAAAATAAGGATGAAAAACTTATAATTTTCATCTAAAAAAATTGAACATGATGATGTTTTTTAGATTCGAATTCATTTATGATTGATTCAGTAGTAAAACGACCGACAATTTCTTTTTCAATATAAATAGTTAAGATATCTTCAAAAAATAAAACTACTTCGTCAGTTATATTCTTTTTAAAAATAGAGAGTGACTTTGTTTATACCCAAAGAATTTGTCTTTCATCTTAATAATATGATATTGTGTAATTAAGAAAAAAAAATATAAGTTAAGAAAAATTAGCGCTAATTATATAATTAAGTATATTAATTAGTGTATTGTTTTTTACTATTATAATTTCTTTTAGACGATATTTATTTATATCTACCATATTGTTAAATTTAAATGTATTTTTTTTGTTAATGCTCATTCATAATTAAAAAAATTATTTGGAGGCCTTTTTTTTTTAAACAATTGGGAACTCAAAACTCTTATTTTAGTAGTTTGGATTTTGAGCTGGTCATGCCAATGATAGAACTCAAACCGAATCAAATATATTGGGTTTGATTGATTTATTGATTTGATTGAAGGAGTGATTATGATTGGGTCAATCTAATGAATCCGACTAATCAATCCGAACTAATTAAAACACTCGAATAGAATGAGTTTAAACTTTAACGAATTATATTGTATTTTAAAATGCAAAATCCAAGCTAAACGGATTGAATATCGGATTAATTATTGTTAAATCCAATCAAGTCTACCATATACTTTTTTAATACTTCTTCTATTATTTTTATTCGGTCTAAAATAGTTTAGATAAAAATATTTTTATTTCATTATTTTTTCTATTATAATTATATGAATATGTATTTATTTTGAACTTCTTCCATTTATTATATTTTTTCTATAATTTTATTAACATATAAAAATTTAAAAATAAACAATTGAGTTTAATTTAATCACCTAATCCAATCTAACCCAAATTTATTTGTACTGAATCAGATTGAATTTGACAAAATAGAGAAACTTAATCCGATCTAATCCAACATTCCAACTCGAAATCAGTTGATCGTCCCTTAATTGGGTCAACCACATCGATAGACACACCTAGGTGGTCGAATCAGAACCGTTACATAACACAATCGACGGTCAGCAAGCGGTTACCACATGGTACTTTCGTGAACCCTTCCGCAACGTCAATAAACAGATAACCAGATATAATAATAATAATATAATAATAATATAATAATAATAAGATAAGAAAACCCAAGCAAGATAAAAAATCATCACCGCCATCATCAACAAACATAAGCCAAGCGTAAAACTGCAAAATACCTTCATCAAAATCACACTGAAGCTTTCCTTCCTCTTTATCGCCTTGTCTTTGATCTTCAGCGTGACTCTGCGTTTTTTCTCAACATGGCCACCGCATCAGGTACTTGTTTAATTTTTATCTTATTTCGGGGACTTTCATTCTCTAGGGTTTATTTAATCGATTCCGCTTCATATCGTTCAATTCTTATTATCCGATAACATGCCGTCTTTTCTGTAAAACTTGTTTCACTAATAAAACCCAATTTTGATTCATTTGTTTTTTGCTTTTATTAAAAAAATTGGGGCTTTGCTATCGATTTGTTCATTCATATCCAGATAGCTATTCAGATGAAACCCTAGCGCGGTTTCAATTCATTTATGTTTCTCGATGTCAATAGTTAATATGAACACGATGGTAATTTTGGCAGGGTCTGGATAACATGAAATCAAAGTTTTTCTTCCCTATTGAGCGTGTTTTAAGTTTATGGATTTGAAACTGTTTGCAATGTTGTTTAATGGATTGCTTGTCAATTTTTTTTTTTTGTAATTTTAACGTGACTATGTGCCTTCCAATTTGCTCTATACCTTAATTAGCTGTTGTCTGTGTGTTGTTTAAACTTGTTTGGGATGGATTGCAGTTGCATTTAAGTCCAGGGAGGATCATCGAAAACAGATTGAATTGGAGGAGGCCCGTAAAGCTGGGCTTGCACCAGCTGAACTGGATGAAGATGGGAAGGAAATCAACCCCCATATTCCCCAGTATATGTCATCTGCACCTTGGTATCTTAATGCCGAGAGACCTGTAAGTTGTCCCCTCTCCTTATTTACTCTAGTCTTTTTTTTTGGATAGGCTAAAGTGAGTCCACCCGAGGACCTGCTACTCAAAGCAGTACTCCTCAACCATCCGACTAACCTTTTGGATGCCTTTACTCTAGTCTTTTGAATCTGCATGAATTTGTGATTTGACTGTAACATCTTCATCCCTTTTTCTTTTCTTTGTAGAGTTTGAAACATCAAAGGAAATGGAAGTCTGATCCCAATTACACCAAATCATGGTATGATAGAGGTGCTAAAATCTATCAAGCAGACAAGTATCGGAAAGGTGCATGTGAGAAGTAAGTGATTTCATCACCAGTCTCCAATCCTCAAGTGTTTGTGTGTGTGTGATGTTGTATGATCCAGCTAGTAGGGAAAGGTTTCCTTTGTTGTTTTTATTGTCATTTTATAATTTGTGTTCCATGATTCCATCTTTAAATTACAAAATTATATATGTGCAGGGCTAAGTATAACAGAACAGTTGGGGTAAATATTGGATTCGGTTTATTCTTCATTAATTTTTGTTAGAGTTCGATAAGAAAAAAGAGTTAGAGGTGTTATTGATGTGTCACATATTCAAGAATTGTATTCCTCTTGAAACGGAGATGTTGCTTTCTCACTTAGAGACTCTTAGTCTAAAAATCAAAATATTCCAAAACTGCTTCTCTTCTATACTACTATTCTTTTTTTACCTTTCCTATTTCTGTTATAGCTGCCCCTAACTACCAACTAACCATCTGCTACTACTTTATTCTCAAGCATAACTGCCATGAGCCCATGACCCTTTATCCCTATTACTTTCTAATCCCCTTATCCCTATTGCATATTACTAAGATATTTTTTTTATAGTTCGAAGGATTTAAACCTTCTGGAGTTTTTGTTTCAAGATTAAATAATAAATATTTCAATATTCAATTTCTTTCTATAGCTGTGGAGCTATGACACACGATGCTAAGTCATGCATGGAAAGGCCACGGAGGGTGGGAGCAAAGTGGACAAACAAGCACATTGCCCCTGATGAAAAGATAGAAACTTTTGAGCTTGACTATGACGGCAAGCGAGACAGGTGGAATGGTTATGATGCATCCACTTATGCTCGAGTCATTGAGAGGTATGAAGCCAGAGATGAAGCTCGAAAGAAGTACTTGAAAGAACAACAGCTGAAAAAATTGGAGAAGAGCAACCAAAATGGCGAGGATGCTGCAACTGATGAGGATGAAGATGAAGATGATCTCCGGGTAGATGAGGCAAAGGTTGATGAGAGCAAACAGATGGACTTTGCAAAGGTTGAGAAGCGTGTGCGCACTACAGGTGGTGGGAGTACAGGAACTGTGAGGTAATTTCTTTGTGGCCATCGTTTTGATAATTCAAATATGATATAATGAGTCCGATGCTTGAGATGATCACTTACGTTATATATCTTATTATGAATTGGATCTGAATATTCTTTTCATTCAGGAACCTTCGTATTCGGGAGGATACTGCAAAATATCTTCTTAATCTGGATGTCAATTCTGCTCACTACGATCCCAAGACCAGGTCTATGCGTGAAGATCCTCTTCCAGATGCAGATCCAAATGAAAAATTTTATGGGGTAAGTTGCCTCTAGATTCTAGAATCAAAATTTATAGGGAACTCTAATTCATTTTACTGTTATATGTATGTTTGTTTTGTATTTGAATTTCTGTTTTCCACTGTAGGGTGATAACCAATATAGAAATAGTGGTCAAGCTTTGGAATTCAAGGAATTAAACATCCATGCTTGGGAAGCATTTGATAAGGGGCAAGATGTTCACATGCAAGCTGCTCCATCCCAAGCTGAATTGCTCTATAAGAATTTCAAGGTCATGAAGGAGAAATTGAAGTCTCAAACGAAGGATACCATTATCGAGAAGTACGGAAATGCAGCTGATGAGGACAGACTTCCAAGAGAACTACTGCTGGGTCAGAGCGAGAGGCAAGTTGAGTATGATCGTGCCGGTAGAATTATTAAGGGACAGGTAAGATACCTATTCTAAATAGTTCAAGCGTATGCAATACATTTTAATTCTACCTGGTGGTGCCACTGGACTTTTACTTGATCTGTTGACATTTCAGGTTTTCCATTTTCACCCATTCGATACAAAAATCACTTTGTTAATTTATTTTTATATTTGTTATCCAAATGATCTAGCCACTTTAAAGTCAATTTTACAAAATCAGTTTTACTTAGTGTGCGTTTGGTTTCACGTTTGGATGGGCTAAACATTTATCTATTTGAAGGCACAACTAGGATTAGCTCCCACTCTCATAAACACAGATCATAAATTCTATCACTGCATAATGAAACCGACACTAAGTTGTTATTTATCTTATGGTTCCAACAGGAAGCAGCACTTCCCAGAAGCAAGTATGAGGAAGATGTTTACATAAACAACCACACGACTGTTTGGGGCTCATGGTGGAAGGATCACCAATGGGGCTATAAATGCTGCAAACAGACAATACGTAATAGCTATTGCACTGGTGCTGCTGGTATTGAGGCTGCTGAGGCTGCAAGTGAACTTATGAAGGCTAATATTGCCCGTAAGGAGGCTGCTGAAGGTTAGTAGACTCTCATAGGCCACATTTTTGCTGTGCCTCTACCTCACCTTTCCTTTGTTATTACTTTATATTGTTATGTTTAATGTTTATTAAATTTGTTTGGTTATATTTAACATGTTTGGTATTAATCTTTAATTCTGTCATGAACCTCTATAGACGATCCTGCACCAGCTGAGGAGAAAAGGCTTGCTACATGGGGAACTGATGTCCCAGATGACCTGGTGCTGGATGAAAAATTGCTTGCTGATGCGCTCAAGAAGGTAAATATCAATTTTTCATTCATATACATCTTTATTCCTTAATATGGCTTGTTAATCTTGTTGATCTTTTTTTTACTCTTACTTTACATCCTGTGAAATTAAAGCTATTTTCTGCTAGTAACTTGGTTGATCTTAATTGCCACGGTTAAGACACTATGGTTCAAACTGAATATTGCAGCAGATTCTAGAAAGAAAGATGGCATGGCATGCTCGTTTTTTAGTGTATTTTTTTTCCTGTCTAGAGCATTCAATCTTTGAGCCGAATTGAAGCATTGATATCTCTATATGCCTGATTGTTGAGTTATTGTTTTTCACAGGAGGATCAAAGAAAGAGAGAAGAGAAAGATGAGAGGAAGCGAAAATATAATGTCAAATGGAATGATGAGGTATGATTTTTCATGTCAGTGGTTCAGAAGTTCATCTGTTTGCATACCCCTTTTGCAGATTTCTAATTCATCTTAATGCAACAGGTTACTGCAGAGGATATGGAGGCATACAGGATGAAGAGAGTGCACCATGATGATCCGATGAAGGATTTCCTGCACTAAACCTTGGAAAGGGTAAAAAGGCATGCAACTCTTCCTTACAAGTCCACAAGCATTTCTGTTGTTTTCTTAATGCCTGCTGAATTGGGCAGGAATGAATTGAGTTTTGCATCCTTGATCCTTTGAACGTTGGTGAGAAAAAAGGAGCAAGGGTAGAACCCATGTTTGTACAGCTTTGCGCTAGTTACTAATGTAAACTGCATTATTCATATTTTAGAACACTATGCGGTTTTAATGGGCTCTATACTGTTTGTTGATTTATCACTTATTTCCAGTTTTATGGATCAACTTCCAACTTCACGTTTATTTGTTTGTTCTACTTCTATATGTACTGTATTAGACTACTAGCAGTGTTATGGTTCTCTTTTTGGCTCTGTTATAATGTTATTAAATCATCACCGAAACACATTAAATGTCAGTAGCGAATTTTCATAGGAAATTTAATGAAAAATTTATCGCAGCATGGATCTTCATATCCCATGAGTTTATATAGGAAAACTAAGCACAACTACTGAGGAGTCATAGGCTTGGGACGCAAAAAAAGATGTATGAATCATACATCCTTTTAAACCAGAAAAGAAAAATACTACAATTGAATTTCCCTTGGCAATGCTAGATGCTTTGTTGCTCCGTTGGGTTTTAGAATTGCCACTCACCTATCTTCCATTTCGTTAATGATAAAAATTCTTTGCATTGGAAAAAAATAATGGAAAAAATTGTCATAGTTGTTAGAGTATCCAAATTCTCAGGGCTAGCACTAGCCATGCCGCGCGAACAGAATTAATAATAATGGAAAAACTGTCATAGTTGTTAGAGTATCCATATAGAATAGCGATTGGCAACATACACTTGGGGTTCTACTTCATAATCTATGCGTGAAAAAACATGAACTTTGTCATTGTTTCTTTCTACTCATTGATCAACTTATTACACAGTTCGTTTAGAACATATACACTACTACAAATTTCTAGCTAATTTCTCTTGTGCCGCCATCTGTCGTCTGAACCTAGTGATGAACTCCTCTGCTCGTTCATCTATTCCTTCCATTTGAGGTGACCCTAATGTTACTGATTCCCACATATCTGATGCAGAAGGTTTGTCATATCCTCCTCCATTGCTTGTTCCTGCTACTTCTTGTTCCTCCTCCTCAGATTGATAAGGGATCTTCTCAATTCTTGCTATGTGTTCTGTCTGAGGCTTCAAATGGCCCACAAAGTCATATGAAGGCTCTTTGAAGAGCTTATCAATATAAACAGGTGCAGGCTTCTTGTTAATGCCATAGATGACACTCTTGAAAGTGGTTAACTTTTTGCGTCGAAAACGCTTAGGCCTAAGGACCTTAGGCGAGGGTCTGTTGATCTTTTGTGTGGTGGTTGTTGTTTTGACATGGTTTCTGGGTTTTTTCATGGATTTGGAGCTTCTACGGATCTTGTGAAGTTTGGAAAGTGTAGAAGTGAAACTCTTCCATGCCTTTCTAGCAGGCGGAAGCCGTAGCCTTAGGCTTATGCAGGACATGGAATGAAGAAAGAAGAGAAGAATATAGTAGTGCTTCAAATGAAACTTGGTAGGTTTCAAATGGAAAACTTAGTGTCCTTTATAAAGTGAATGGATTAGATTCGTTTTCTCCATTAGCATAGTATATTATTGTATTTATATTTGATGGTTTTGGTGTGAGGAGTTGCTTAGTTATTACGCTGAATAACGTGACAAAAGGAGAATAAAGCGGAATTCCTGTGTCATCTCATTCGAGTGATAAGGGGAAATTGTAAACCATAGGAGGAAAAAGCTTAAATAAGCAGTCTTCCTTCTCCTAAATCGGGCCTATCCTAAATAGAGGTGTATATTCTCCCATAAACTCGCTTAGTTATTAAGCTGACTAATGTTAACTGATGCGCCCCCTTTCTTTTCCATCATATGTGATTCACCGTACACAACTCACATATAGTTCAACTAAAATGATTATAGTTGTAATTCATGAACAATAGTTGTCCATGAATTTTTAGTCATTTAGTAAGTTCAGTGAAATTAAAAAACCTTCAGGCATTAGTTCTCTGGGCCCCATAACTTTTATGTTCCTCAAATTGCCCATTATTATCTAACTTAGGACGTTTTTCTCCCACAGTTGTTACTCCAACAGGTATGCATGCATTTGAACTGCGCAACGAGAGTATACTCATGAAATCAGTACTGAAAACCCGTAATTGTGTCTAAATTTTGCAACCTGCAAGCATAGAGACCCTCAGATGGGTAGAGTATATTAAACTGTTAAATTAGTCTCCAAATTTATACAGTCTTTAGATTAGTCTTCAAATTAAAGGAACTTTCATTTTGGTTTATAATATGTCCGAAAATAAAAAACTTATGGATTAATACGAAGGAGCTAAGGACTCTTTAGTTTAAGGAATAATATAAACATGATATACAAATTTGAATATTGATTCGATAGCTTACTCTACATATAATCACAATATATTGTAAACATGAAATACAATATATGATATATACTGACAAAAACAAAAGTGTTTTCTGTTAATCCTTGTTGAAGATTGAAGATATATAGTAAAGTGAGTAGCGTTAGAAAAGTTTTCAAAAAAAACATTTTTCTTTTTATATTTGTCTGTAACAAGTTCTTTAATATATTAGTCTAGCCAAATTACCTGCAATTTCACTATGTATTTTTCACATATACAAAATTTTTAAATTTAAAATTAATCTTTTTTTGGTGAATTTAATTTAAAAATTATCTTTACTTGAAAAGCAGATAATAGATAATGGTCTTAATTATTTTCTTAAAAGAAAAAAGCGATATAAAAATTAGAGAATTATGTTACTGCATTGAATACTGAATAGATGAGTCCACCTAAAAATTAGAAGAATCTTATTAGGTCTTTACTACTTATTTGGATTGGCTTTATTATCAAACCAAAATCTTCTTTGAGACAAAATTAATTTTAAATAAAAAGCCTTTGGGTTAGAATTGATTTTGAATTAGGTTTTGTGAAAATAATTTTTATTCTTGCTGCGCTACAAAATTTAAATTTTAATAAGAATATTCAAACATCATTATTTGTTAAAATAATTTTTCTGATTTAATTTTTTTAATAGAAATCAAATCTGTTCAAAATTAATTAATAAAATTAATTCTTTTCTAAATCAATTTTACCACGTCAATCAAAACATGCGCTTAATTCATCGACATTTCATTAACCGATTGTGTTATCCAACTTATATATTCAGTCAGCAAAGTTATGACGTTTATCTGAATGAGTACAAGGATTCGTCACGTTTGCAATTATATTCACCGCTATCTTGCTGAATATTTTTTTTTCCCTTCTTTCTCTTCTTTATTTATTATATTATATATTATTTTTTATATTATTCTCTCTTTCTTTGAATTTTTTTTATCTTTCTTTCCCTATACAACCTTACAATTATGAGTTTTTTTATCACACATTATCGATATGATAATTCCTTCATAGTCAAAAGCACTGTCTCACTTTACTGGTTAAAACATCTGAAAAATTGAAGTTCTTAGAATTCAACTTCGTTGCTAACAAGTAACATGTAAATAATAATATTATAAATCAAACGGTCACTTGCCATGAACTTTTGCATGATAAGCTCGCTCACACTGTAGCTTCTAAAATTTCCATTCACCGAAAAGGACTTTCCCATTATAACCACCAAAATCCCAAACACATACGACAACGAATTAAAAAAAAAAACCACCAAAATTAGAAATTAATTGATGATTAGTAATCATGAATTTAAATTTGGGTGTAAAACACGACGTTATTATAATTTAAGATCTTGCTAATATTCCAAAATCACATTCCAGTGATTAAGATCTTGCTAATATTCCAAAATCACATTACAGTGATTAATTCCCTTTCTATCCAAAACATGAAAAAGGGGTAAAATACGAGGCCATTACCCAATAATAACACTAAGTATAATTAAGTAGTAGTATTAATTAGGAGCAAGCCTGATTAGCCAAGGAGAAACGGTTGGCTTGAGATTCAGCTTCAGATTCAGAAACCAATGCTTTGATGAGCAGAGTCTTGACCTGCCATGGTTTGTAAGGGAATCCTTCCCTCGCATACGAATTCAACAACGCCGCCGTCGCTTCCTTCACCAACCCTCCGAACGGGTCCGAATCCTCGTCGTTCCTCTCCGTCGCTTCCAGCAACGTCAGATCCGATCTGAACCGTTCGTACACCCTCGACCCGAACACCTTCGACACCGTTGATGTCTCCGGAACCATCCTCGGCCACGCCTCTCTCCTCCCGCTCCAGTACCTGCACCCGCGCAACACACACAAACAAACCAATTAACGACGTCGTTTCATTTCGTGACTTACTTTGATAGAAAGAAAGAAATTACTGCTGTGATTTTGGAATAATTACTGTGGAGTGCATGTTCCTCTGTTTCGGGTGTAGAGGAAACCGGGAATGTGCGGTCTGGCTGCTGCTACAAGTGAGTGGGAAGAGAAGAGAAGACAAAAGAGAAGAAGATGAAGGAGGAGGAGTAGTGTGCTCATATTCTTCTGGAGATGATTCTGATTTTTGAATGCTAAATGTCCATTTGTGACAGTGAGTGCTTTGAGATTTCTTCCAGGATTTGGCTTATGCTAGTTTGAACGTTACACTTGCACAGTTGACACTGTTTTCTAGGAGCACGTGATCAGATATGGACAAAGTTACCCCTGCTGCATTGTTGTCGGTATTAAGCGGCCCTGCCCATCAAATTTGCATACTGTCCTTGTTATACGTTAATGTTATTATCAACCTGAATTTGAATTGAGGATTTACTATTTAGTAATATTATTTAATTATCTGATTAATTTATTAGATGTTTTATTCATTTAATTATATTGGTTAGGTTTAATTTTAATTGACGAAGAGAAATAATTAGATTGTAATAAGAATAATAATGAAAAGATATTAAATTTTTAAAATATAAAATGTATTTTTTTATGTTAGTATTTTTTTAATATGGGCTTACATATAGAAATGGAGGTAATACCATATTTTATCGGATCATGCTAAACAACGCTTTTAGAGTATTTAATAAGATTATTATAATTAAAAAAATAATTCTAAATACATACTATAATAAGTTATATTTTTAAATAACTTTTTATTTTATTTGGCTCTTTATAAAGTAGGTTAACGTCATTAGATAACATTTTTCTATCTCATTTTACTTACTATTCTCTCAATTTTTAATTATAAGTAAAAAAAATTTTACGGTACTATGTTTTAATTATAAACAAATCTAATTACTCTTAATTGTATTTAATGATAATATATCAACAATACCTGCAATTTAATTTAGTTTTTATTTCCAATGATTCACTCATATTGATTTTAAAGTTGAGAGGGGTTAAGGACAAGTTTTTTTTTTTATGAAAAAACAACAATTATTTTGATAGAAATAACACAATTAAATAATTGTAAGGTAAATATTTTTTTATTATTTTTTAAATAAATATTTTGTATAGTAACAATACTAGAAAATATTCAAAATTATAAATAAAGAAAAAGTTAATTAAATAATATTCTAATAAATTAAGTTGATGAATCTTTTTGTGATTTTGTGTTTGTTCATTGCTCTTTTTTGTACAACTTAGTGAGTTGAAAATATTATTTTAGTAAAACCACGTAGTTAGTTGGATATATTCGTAGTATATTTGATAGTTATAGTATTTTAAGGTAAACAACGTATTCTTCAATCTACAAGAAAAAATCATGTATTATACATTTGAAGATACAATGTTTTAATTTAAAAATCAAAACATCATTTTTCAATTATTTAAATTATTTGGAGTTTGTGAAAACAATGTACTATACACATAAAGTTTTTAAGTTAACTTACATAATTTTTATATTTTTAAACATAATGTACTATACACTTGAGGAATGTAGTATTTTGATTTTAAAATCAAAGCATTTTTTTCAATTACTTAAATTATTTGAATTTTTTTAAAAACTAATGTACTATAGACTTGAAGTTTCTTGGTTAATTTACAGAATTTTTATATTTTTAAAATCGAAATGATTTTTTTAACATTTTTTAAAATAATGTATTCTTCAATCTAAGAGAAAAAAATCATGTACTATACACTTTAAGAATACGATATTTTGATTTAAAAATCAAAGCATCTTTTTTAAATTATTTGGTTTTTTTTGAAAAACAATATAGTATAAACTTAAAGTTTTTAGATCAATTTACATAATTTTTATATTTTTAAAATTGCTATATTTTTTAAGAAGAGATTTTTAAACAACATATTCTTCAATCTACAAGAAAAAACTTGTATTAAACACTTAAAAAATATGATGTTTTTATTTAAAAATCAAAGTATCTTTTTTAAATTATTTGATTTTTTAAAAAAACAATATAGTATAAACTTAAAGTTTTTAGGTCAATTTACATAATTTTTATATTTTTAAAATTGCTACATTTTTTTAAGAAGAGATTTTTAAATAATGTATTTTTCAATCTACAAGAAAAAACTTTTATTAAACACTTGAAAATATGATGTTTTGATTTAAAAATGGAAGTATCTGTATTATGTATACACTTGAAGTTTCTAGGTCAATATATTTACATCATTTTTATCACTCTTTAAATTGTAACAATTTTTTTAGAACTTTTTTTAAAATAACGTCTTCTTCAATCTACAAGAAAGAAAAAACCATGTACTATACATTTAAAGAATATAATGTTTTGATTTAAAAATCAGTTCATATTTTTTAAATTACTTAAATTATTTGAAGTTTTTTTAAAACAATGTATTATTCACATTGAAGTTTCTAGCTCAATTTACATAATTTTATATATTTTTAAAATTGTACCAAATTTTTAAGAGATTGTGTATTGTACACTTAAAAATTGAGTATTTTTTAAAAAATAAAAATAAAAATGTGTTTTTAAATTACTTAAATTATTTGAAGTTTATTTTTTTAAATAGTGTATTATCCATTTTGAAGTTCTAGCTTAATTTATATATTTTTTTATATTTTTAAAACTGTAACAACTTGTTAAGATATGGTGTACTTGAAGATTATGGTGTTTTTGAAATAAAAATGAAAACACATTTTTCAAAATACATAAATTATTTGAAGTTTTTTTGAAAGCAATATATTATTCATTTTAAAGTCTCTCACTCAATTTACATAATTTTGATATTTCTAAAATTACAATAATTTTTTAAGAGATTATGTCTTATACACTTAAAAAATAAAGTATTTTTTGAAATAAAAATGAAAACGTGACTATTAAATTACTTAAATTATTTGAAGTATTTCTTAAGACAATTTTTTTTTATTTAGCAACACCAAATTTTATTATATAAACTTGGCACAAGAAGTACCAAAATCATAATACAAAAAACAGAAACAACACAGGCTTACAGCAACACAAACAATAGCCACCAATTACCATTGTGTTTTGAGGAAAACAAAAAAAAAAAAGACAAAATAGCAGTACTACAAAATGTTGCAAATGTCGTATACAACAATTTAGCTGTAAACCCTTTAATACCAAATTAATCACAACTCCTTACATGATCAAAACACCAGCTCACACAAAAGGCATAACACGACGTTCAATTCTAACCGACAACCACTCCCAAAATAGCCATTTAATCCTTTGTAATAAAGCCTCGTTGACTAATTTTTTAAGTGATTGTGTACTTATACTTGAAGAATCGCACTATTTTTAAAATAAAAATAAAAATATTTTTTTAAATTATTTAAATTATTTGAATTTTTTTAAAATAATATATTATTCACTTTGAGCGTGTATATCAATATAACTTTAAAATTGTAATAATTTTTTTAGAGATCGTGTACAGTACAATTGAATAATAAGATGTTTTTCAAAATAAAAATGAAAAAATATTTTTTAAATTACTTGAAATTTTTTCCGAAAATAATATATTATTCACTTTGAAGTTTCTAACTCAATTTATATAATTTATTATATTTTTAAATTTGCAATAATTTTTTAAGAAATTGTGTACTACACATTTGAAAAATAAGGTATTTTTTGAAATAAAAATGAAAACGTATTTTTAAAAAATTTTAAATTATTTGTAATTTTTATAAAAATAATCTATTATTTACTTTGAAGTTTCTAGGTCAATTTACATAATTTATATATTTTTAAAATTGCAAAAAGATTTTAAGAGATCATGTATTATTTTCTTTAAAAGTAGAGTATTTTTAAAAATAAAAACAAAAATTCATTTTTTATATTACTTAAATTATTTAAATTTTTTAAAACAAGTTATTATTCACATTGAAGTTTCTAGCTCAATTTACATAAGGTGTTTTTAAATTTGAATAGGGTGTTTCCAAATTTCCTAAACTATTAAAAACTCTGTGAGAAAATAATGTATGACCACTTTGAAGTTTCTAGCTTAATTTACATAATTCTTTATATTTTTAAATTTGTAATAATTCTTTAGAGATTGTGTACTATACACTTGATGAATATGGTGTTTTTCGAAATAAAAATGAAAACACGTTTTTTAAATGACCTAAATTATTTGATTTTTTTTAAAAAAAAATGTATATTAACTTTGAAGTTTCTATCTCATTTTTTTAAAGAATTATATTTTTTAAAATTGCAACAACTTTATAAGAGATCATATAGTTTGACGTTTTTAGCTTAAATTATGTAAATTTCTGTATTTTTAAAATTGCAACAGCTTTTTTTAGAGATTGTGTACTATACACTTGAAGCATAGTTTTTTTCAAAATAAAAAAAATAAGGTGTTTTATGAAAATAATATATTATTCACTTTGAAGTTTCTAGCTCAATTTACATAGTTTTTTATATTTTAAAAATTAGAATAATTTTTTTAGAGATCGTGTACTATATACACTTGAAGAATAAGGTGTTTTTCGAAATAAAAATGTATATGGTATTTTTAAATTAATTAAATTATTTGAACCTTTCTAAAAATAATATATTATTCACTTTGAAGCTTCTAGCTCAATTTACATAATTTTTAAAATTTGAACAGCAAGTTTTAGAAATCTCATGTATTGTCATTTGAAGAATATAGTAGTTTTTCAAATATAAATGAAAACTTGATTTTTAATATACCTAAATCATTAGAAGTTTCTTGAAAATAATTCACTTTGAAGTTTTTAGCTCAATTTACAAAGTTTTTATATTTTAAAAATTGTAACAATTTTTTAGAGGTAGTGCACAATACTTGCATAGGATATTTTTTGAAATAAAAATGAAAGCTTGATTTTAAAATTATCTAAATTATTTAAAGCTTTCTGAAAATAATGTATTCTTCACTTTGAAGTTTCTAATTCACTTTAAATATCTTTTTATATTTTTAAATTGTAATAGTTTTTTTAGGAAATATATACTAAAATAGTCCCTAACTTTGTATTTTATAAGTTATTTTAGTACCTCACGAAATCGGTCATTTTAGTCCCTGACTTCTACTATTATCAGTCTTTTTAGTCCCTGAAAGTCAGGGACTAAAACGAATATTCGTATAATCCAGCGACTAAAGTAACCTGCAAAACGCAAAGTTAGGGACTAAAGTGACTTATCTACACAAAATGAGGGACTAAAGTGACTTATCCAGACAAAGTTAGTGACGGAAATGGTACATCACTCGTTTTTTAGATATCATGTTATACACTTAAAGAATAGAATATTTTCGAAATAAAAATGAATAGAGTGTTTTTTAAGTTATTAAATATTTTAAAACTTTCTAAAAACAAAGTATTATTAACTTTGAAGTTTTTTTAACTAATTTACATTTTTTTATATTTTTAAAATTACAACAATTTTTTAGAGATAATGTACTATACACTTGAAGAATATGATGTTTTTCAAAATAAAAATGAAAATTCGATTTTTAAATTACCTAAATTATTTGAAGCTTTATGAAAATAATGTATTATTTATTTTGAATATTCTAATTTAATTTAACTAAATTGTTTGAACCATTCTGAAAATAATGTATTATTGACTTTGAAGTTTTTAACTAAATTTATAAATTTTTTTATAGTTTCAAAAATATAATAATTTTTTTAGAGATCGTGTACTATATACTTGAATAAGGTGATTTTCAAATGAAGATAAAAATGTTGTTTTTAAATTACCTAAATTATTTTAAGCTTTGTGAAAATAATGTAATATTCATTTTTAAGTTTCTATCATAATTTACATAAATTTTAATATTTTTAAAATTACAACAATTTTTTCTATGGATCGTGCACTATACACTTGAAGAATATGGTATATATTTTTCAAAATAAAAATCAAAAACACAATTTTTAAATTTTCTAAATTATTTAAAGCTCTTATTCTCTTTGAAGTTTTTAGCTCAATTTATATCTTTTTTTTATATTTTTAAAATTGTAACAATTTTTTTAGAGATCGTACCTCATACATTTGAAGAATATGGTGTTTTACGAAATAAAAATGAATAGGATATTTTTAAATAACCTAAATTATTTGAAGCTTTCTGGAAATAATGTATGATTCAGTTAAACTTTCTAACTTAATTTAAATAATTTTTTATATTTCTAAAACGACAACAGAGATGTGTACTATACATTTGAAGTATATGATATTTTTTGAAAAAAAATGAATCGGGTGTTTTTAAATTACCTAAATTATTTTAAGAATTTTCAAAACAATATACTATTCATTTTGAAGTTTCAAGCACAGTTTATATAATATTTTATTTTTTAAAATTGCAACAATTTGTTTAGAGATCATGTATTATATACACTTGAAGAATATGATGTTTTTCAAAATAAAAATGAAAAAAAGTTTGTTAAATTACCCAAAATTATTTGAAGTTTACTTGAAAACAATATTATATTAACTTTGAAATTTCTATCTGATATTACAAAATATTTTATATTTTTAAAATTTCAATAACATTTTAAGAGATTGTGTAATATACCCGTAAAGAATATGATGTTTTTCGAAATAAAAATAAAAACACATTTTTTAAATTACCTAAATTATTTAAATTTTTTTTGAAAATAATGTATTATTATACACTTTGAAATTTCTTGTTCAATTTACATATTTTTTTTATATATTTAAAATTGCAACAGTTTTTTTGTTGAAAACTTGTACAATATACTTGAAATATATGGTGTTTTTTGAAATAAAAATATATTTTTTTAAATTACCTAAGTTATTTGAAGTTTTCTGAAAACAATGTGTTATTCACTTTGAAGTTTCTAGCTCAATTTCTATAGTTTTTATATTTTGAAAATTGTAACAATTTTTCAAGAGATCTTGTACACTTGAAGAATAAGGTTTATTTCAAAATAAAAATGAATATGGTGATTTTAAAATACCTAAATTATTTGCAGCTTCAGAAAATAATGTATTATTTATTTTAAATATTCTAAATCAATTTACATATTTTTTTATATTTTTAAAATTATAACAGTTTGTTTAGAGATAGTGTACTATACAATTGATGTATAGAGTGTTTTTCGAAATAAAAATGAATAGGTGTTTTTAAATTACCTAAATTTTTTGAAACCTTTTGAAAATAATGTACTTTTCAATTTGAATTATTAAGCTTAATTTAAATAATTTTTATATTTTTAAAATTACAATAATTTTTTAGAGATTATGTATTACACTTGAAAAATATAGTGTTTTTCGAAATAAAAAGAAAAAATATTTTTTAAATTACTTAAAATTTTTTAAATCTTTTTTTATAACAATATAATATTCACTTGAAATATTCTAGCTCGGTTTACATAATTATTTATATTTTTAAAATAGTATCAGTTTCAAAGAGATCGTGTACGGTATAATTTAAAGAATATGATATTTTTTGAAATAAAAATGAATAGGACATTTTTAAATTACCTAACTTATTTGAAGGTTCATCAAAATAATATATTATTCATTTTGAAGTTTCTAACTCAATTTAAATAATATTTATAATTTTAAGATTTGCAACAGTCTTTTAGATATTGTGTACTATCACTTGAAGAAAATAATATTTTTTCAATTAAAAAATGAATAGGGTGTTTTTAGTTTACTTATATAATTTCAAGATTTCTAAAAATAATGTATTATTCACTTTGAAGTTTCTAACTCAACTTACATAAATTTTTTCATTTTTAAAATTGTAAAAACTTTTTTTGGAGATCATGTACCCTACACTTGAGTAATATGGTGCTTTTGAAATAATAATGAAAACGTGATTTAAAAATTAAAGAAAATTTTTGAAGATTTCTGAAAAATAATATATTGTTCACTTTTAAGATTTTAACTCAACTTACATACTTTTTTTATATTTTTGAAATTGCAATATTTTTTTCGATATTGTGTAATGTACACTGGTATAATATGATGTTTTTTAAAATAAAAAAAACGCAATTTAAAAATTACCAATTTTTTTTGAAGATTTTTTAAAACAATGTATTATCCACTTTGAAGATTCTAACTAAATTTATATAATTTTTTTTTTAAATTGCAACAATTTTTTAAAGATTGTGTACTATACATTTGAATAATTGGGTATTATTTTGAAATGTAAATAAAAATGTGATATTTAAGTTAATTAAATTCTTTGAAGCTTTTAGAGATCGTGTATTATACACTTAAAGAATATGATGTTTTTTCAAAATAAAAATAAAAATGCGGAGTTTTAAATTTCTTCAATTACTCAATTTACATAATATTTTATATTTTTAAAATTTCAACAATTTTTTTACTTAAAAACACAATAGTTAAATTACTTAAATTATTTAAAACTTTCTAAAAAAAATGTGTTATTCACTATGAATTTTCTAGCACAATATACTTAAATTTTTATATTTTTAAAATACAACACTTCTATAGTGTATTATACACTTAAAAAATATCAAGTTTTTCTAAATAAAAATAAAAACATAATTTTTAAATTATCTAAATTATTTCAAATTATATAAAAATAATATATTACTCATTTTAAAGATTCTAACTCAATTTACGTAACGTTTAATATTTTTAAAATTATAACAATGTACTATACAAATTGATGAATACAGTATTTCAAATAATCCAAATTAACTATACCTTGATATTATTTTTAATTAGGCCACAACCAAGTTACAAACATGTAGTGTGACAATACAAACTATTTCTTCAATCCACTCAAGCGCAAACTTATTATTCTGCCATCTGAGAAGTTATCAAGCACCTAAAATTTTATTTAACGATAATCTTCTTTCGTGTTTACGACATACGTACATATAATAATTAAGATTACACCATCTTAATGAAGCTATCAAGAGACTGGGACTGTGAACCACCAGGGCTGGCTAAAATGCCTTCCTTCCTATTATTCTTGAGGGAGCTCACCTCCTCCGGGCTGAGCCCAAAAGCATTTGCAAGCACCTCCGCCGGAATGGCGGTGATCGCCGAATTGGGCCCCACAAGCGTGCTAATCATGGCTCTGTCATTCGTCTTGAAATCTACATACTCCATTCCCTCCTTTCCGGCTTGTTTCGCCACCGCGAAGTTCTGCGGCACCACCACCAGTTGACCACTCCGTACCTCGCCGTTAAACACCGTCTTCCCTTGGCAATTCACCACCTGAACCCGCCCTCGCCCCCTCGTCACGTAGATCACGCTGTTCGCGTTTATGTTCCAGTGCGGCACATATATACCACCCTGTATACACATAACTAACTAATTAACAAACATTTCATAGACGGTTATAACAGAATATGACACGTAAGAAACGTGACCTTGTAGAGGTTAACCCATTCGGCACTGAGGTGGAGCTGTTTGAGAACTGGGAGGGTGAAGCTGTTGATGGTGCTTATGCGACCGGCTCTTGGGTTGAAGAGGTCCGCACGTGCGGGGTCAGCAATGTTCTCGTGAAGCTTGAGGGTGCACACGGTTTCTTCTAAGGAGTTATCTTCGTCAGGTCCCTGATCTCCGTGATGACGCTCGTGTCGTTTTCGTCTTCTAGTGTGTCGTTCCACTTCTTCCTCTCCTTCTTCACCTTCTCTTGTCGTTGTTTCTTCCCCTTCTTCCACTTCCCGCTCGCCGTGTCCTCCTCTGTGGTGCTCGCGAGTTCTGGTTTCTTTCTCCTCAACCACCTCTTCCCCTTCTCCTTCTCCTTCTCCGTGTCTGTGAGTCTCTCTGTGCCATTCACGCCTTTCTCGTCTTCTAGGCTCTTCTTCTTCTCGTTCTCGTCCATGTCGTCGTTCTTCTTCTTCTCTCTCTCTTACCTCGTGTTCCAACGGCGGCCTTACAATGCCAAGACCTCCTTTGACCTTTATGATCTGATCTCCGGAGGACTGAAGCTTCTCTGTTATCTTCTCGTTCACGTTGAAGGCTTCCGCCAAGAAGCTCTGGTCAAACCCGCCGAATATGTTGTTACCTTCTTCTTCCTGTTTACCATGGCGTTCCTTCTTCTCTGAGTACTCTTCTTCTGGCTTTCCAGCAAGATAGAATCTCTGTCATCACCAAATCAATTAATCAATCATCAAAAGAATGTATATTGAAAAAGCATAACTATATATGGGAGAAACATTAGCTTACCCTAGGGATTCGATCAAGCTGATTTTCGGAATTGCTGGTGTCAAGGAGGGAGATGATAACGAGCGGGGTATTTTCGCAATTGTAGGACCAATAAGGAATTCCAGGTGGAATTGCGATAATATCACCCTGCCGGAGGTAACGAACCTTCTGGTGGTGATCAAGTTGCCGTAGCTTAGGCCTTTCACCTCCTCTTTGCTTTTGTGGCTCTGTAAACGTCTCAGCACAACCAGGAATTGCAATTCCAAAAATACCCTCTCCTGTGCATAATTGGCTACACATTATTATTTCCGTATAATAAATTCAAATTGAGTACTCTATTAATGAATAAGATAATTAGTAATAATTAATTAGTTAACCCTGGACAACGAAATGGAGCTCGGGGAAAGAAACGTAGGAAGGCAAGTGTAGGCCATGGGAGTTGATGGTGCGTTTGATAACAGCCACGCCGGCGCACCGGAGCTCAGGGCGGTTAGCGTTCCATGTCTCCGTCACGCCGGCTTCGGACTCGACGCGGTGGTCAGGTTCCAAGGCGTTGATGCTATCGAGTTGGCACTCGTTGAACTGGCTTTGCGGATCGTGACGTGGCAGTTGGCGTGCTGTGCAAGAAAACGTGAAGAGCAGAAAACAGAGGAAGAAATTAGGGGAGAGAGAAGGTTTGGCCATGGCGAAATTTGTAGTGATAGAGAAGAAGGTTGGTAGGATGTGATTTATAGAGTAGAGAGAAGCGTGAATGAAGAACACGTCACTGAGATGTGGACATTCTTCACCGTGCGTGCATGGTTATGAGACACTGATTTCTTACACCTCATGAACTTTAATTGCTGCTATTCGGTGCAGCTTCTCGCGTTCTGATCCAATGATGTAATGAAATTAGATTGATTAGTTTAATATAGAAATTACTAGTTTGGTTTATTTAATATGGTTTGTATGTTGGTCTTTAAATAAAATTAAACTAATGAAATTTAATCATTGAATTTGTATTCTTATTTCACGAATTTCTGGTACTTGTAACTTGTATATACTGATCAGGTGGCCTGGCCTCAATCAAAGCTCAAAGAGTCAAAGTGACAAAAGAGAGAGAGGGGACCCTGCGTTGCGGATTCTCTGCATCTCTTCCCCATACTGACTTACTTCTGATCGTATCTGAACAGACATTAAACTCAAAGTTATATGGGGTAATCAGAATAGTTGGACTGTAGCATAGAAATTTTTCACCTGAACTTTGATTTTCATCATTCAGTCACATATATTTTAGCAACGATTCGTATACACAATCTAAGTGGTGTAAAAATCTTATACTTTTATTACTCCCTCGGTTTTATTACTCCCTCGTTTTATATAGTAGGTGTCACATTTGGATATTTTATATAGATTAAAAAGTATATTTAATTATTTTTATTTTATAAAAAGTAGTAATAATATTACATTAGAAATATAAAGTGATATAATATTAAAATAAGAAATTGATAACTAATATTAAATTGGAACTATAAAGTAACATATATAATATGAAAATTTTTAAAATGTCAAATATAATTATTTATTGTGCAACAAAGAGATATTATTTTTACTGTGTTTATACACTTTCGGCTGCTTTTGATAGAAACTTAAGAGGTTGATTAATGTCTACATATAAAAGATTTTAAATAATACAAAATAGAGTAATAATTTGATCACTTCTCCTTAAATTGTTCCTTAACAAGCACCTTATTTATATTCTTGCACCCCTCGTACATTTAGTTCTTTAAAAAAAAATTATTTTCTTAGATGATATAGTCATGAGTTATAAACTTGATCAAGTTTAGCCTTTTAAGATTTGGAAATTCAAGTTCAAAAGTTTTGTAAAAGAGAAGAATCCTGATTTTTTTTTACATCCTTTTCTCATATACTATTAATATTTTAATGATTATATGACTCGTTTCTTCAATTTTATTTTCCTTTTTCTTTTTATTTTAATCTAAATATTATTATTTTAATAAGAGTGTAAGTTCGGTACTTCAATTTTATTTTCCTTTTTCTTTTTATTTTAATCTAAATATTATTATTTTAATAAGAGTGTAAATTCGGTATAAGAAAAATGTGTATAAGAAAAACATTTTCAAAAAAAAAATATATTTCTACCTTTTGTATTGCGGAGATTTGGAGAGTAAGGGACTGGATTCTCTACCATCAACAAATCCTAAAATAACTGCAATAAGCTTGTCTTAACCGTTTCAATAAGTTCGGACAATTAAAATAAAATAAAGGTCTTATTTATAAAAGTTTATGCGTAGCTTATAAAAATAGCTTATGAGTTTTTATGAGCTGTTTTCATCTTATTTACATTAGCTTATTAAAATTTAAGTAAGTTTTACAAATTTTTTCTAAAAAAATTATAATTAAAAAATAATTTATTGTATAAGTACTTAATTAAACTGTATACCCGAATAGCATCAAAAAACACTTTTAAAAAGTACGTTCATGTCTCATTTCATCTTGATCAAACATAAAGTTTTGATTGAATGACTGAGATTGATCGACTTCAAGGGTAGAAAATGTATTTCGAAGAGCCAGAAGGAAAACAGATTACTACCACATCAAAAATTATAGTGCAATGAAATTTCCCCTTTTATTTATGCTCTTCCCGCAAAAGCTCCAGGGTGCTTCTTATATTACACATTAGGCTCTCAATTGTACATTCAACAAAAGGCATCAAAGCCTTTGTTTATTTATTCATTATTATTATTTATTATTATTATTATTAAGATCATGATTCACTCGTGCCAAAAACACAAAAGTGCAGGGCAGCACACGTGTTACAAAACGGCGGCGTTTTCAAGCCACGTCTCTACGTTGAGACTCGCGTGGTGGAACCAAAAACCTGAAAGGGTTGTTATTCTTGAGCTGTGAAGCTTGTTCTCTCCTTAAGTTGAAGGTCTCGGCAACCACTTCCTCCGGCAACCCCTTAATCAAGGAGGATCCGCCCGCGATTGTTTGGATCAAAGGCCTGTCGTTCGTCTTGAATGCCACGTACCTGAACCTGTCGCTCCTCGATCGGGCTGCGACGGCAAAGTTTTGCGGTATCACGAGCGCCCGGCCGGCTTCTAATTCCTCGTCGAAGACCGTTTCGCCATTGCTGTTCACCACTTGGATATGTGCCCTTCCCCTCAATGCGTATAGCACGCTGTTTGCGTTCAGGTTGTAGTGAGGTACGAACATAGCATTCTGCACCAATTCATCCAACGCCATAATTCATGTCAATAACTTATAGCAATTGTAATTGTTAACTGAGAACTAATTTGGTGACTTTTCTTCGAAAGTTAATACTTACGTTGTGGAGAGTGCCATGTTCAGCACTGAGTCGGAGCCATGAGAGGGCAGGGAAATCGAGGCTACTGGTGGTTTTGATGCTTCCGGCTTCAGGATTGTAGATATCCGGCGATGCATTTCTACCGATGTTGTGACGAAGTCTCAAGCTGCAAATATCCTCTTCAATCCCATTGTCTTCTCGTCTTCTCGAGCATCTTCTTCCACGGCAAGGCTGCGATCTCCGATCCTGCCTCCTGCTGCTCCTCCGTGACTCCTCCTCATCCTCATCCTCTACGTCGTATTCGTCTTCGTCCTCGTCCTCTCTGCGTTGGCGTTCCTGCTCCTCCTCTCTGCGTCCAACTCTCTCCTCCTCCTCGCCGCGTCGTACGTGTTGGCGGCGTGGTGGCCTCATCGGTGGGGAGATCACGTGGAGACCTTCTTTTACTGTCACGATTGCTCCCCTCTCTTCGTCTTCGTTCTCGCCTTGTAAGTTATTCACGATCTCTCTGTTCACGCTGAACGCGTCTTCCAGGAATTCCTTTGAGAATCCGTTGAAGATGTTTCCACCTTCGTTTTCTTGTTCTCCCTGTCTCCGTCCTCCTTGTCGGCGACTGCCTCTCGGACTCTGTTGTCGATGTTGGTGCTGGTACTGTATGAACTCTTGCTCTTGGCTTCCGGCGAGGTAGAATCTCCGAGGAACCTGGTCGAGCTGGTTCTGTAAGCTGCTGGTGTCGAGGAGAGAAACAGCGACGACGGGAGTTTCTTGATCGTTGTACATCCAGAAAGCGACGCCGGTTGGGACGGCGATCACGTCGCCTTCTCTGAACCGGTGAACCTTCTGGTGACGGTCTGGTTGTGTCCGGCGACTCTGTTCTCTTTCGGATTCCTGTGGCTCTTCGAATGTGTTAGGACATCCCGGGAATATCATGCCAAATATCCCATTACCTGTTTGTATTAATGTCACAACCACAAAAATCAAAACACACATTTAAATCATAAGGTACTTTATAAATAAAACCATCAATATTCAAATACCACAAACAATATTTTAAATTCTGTTCTAGCGACTTTGTGGCTGTCCTGTCAAAATATCATGAATTCGAGTTGAACTCATGCATGATGGTTGAATGCTATCACAAATAGTTACGTTCGTACAACTAAAATTATATTAGACCATAACTGTGATAACATTCAACTATATTTACTGACGTTCAACACAACTGATAAGTTCAGCAATTGGAATTGCATTAGACAATATTCAGCCAAATTTAGTGATATTTAATGAAATTGATGGATACTGTAATTTTAAATCCTGATGAAGAATCTACTAACAATTTGGTAAAATTTTAACTAGCCATCAGTAGCCATTATTAAAGGAAAAAGGTTGAGATATGCTTATGATTATAAAATTAATATGAATAAATGAGGAAGAATGATGGACCTTGTTCGATGAAAATTTCCTGGGGAGCGTTACTGTAAAAAGGTCGACGAAGGGCATTGCGCTCAAGGGTGCAGCGAGAGAGAGCCACGCCGGCACACCGGAACTGCTCGTTGTTGGGGTTCCAGGTCTCGATTAAGCCGCCTTCCGACTCGATACGGTTATCGGGTCGAAGGGCATTAAGGCGATCGAGCTGGCACTCATTGCCTTGTGACTGCTGCTCCCTAGAGGCGAAGCCGCCACCAAGGAGCAGGAAACATAAGGAAAGAGAGAGCGCAAGAAACTTAGCCATGATTAGAGAGAAGAAGAAGAATGTGAGTTAGTGTGAGAAGCGGAGAACATGAGAAGTGTAAATTTATAGTGAAAAGAGGAAGATGAAGAAGGGACACGTCACAGGTAGTGAGGTTATGAGAATTAGACATTCTTCATCTTGCATGGCTATGGAGGCTTTGTGTGTTACACCTCATATGCTCTCATAAGGCAGGTGGCTTCAATTTCGACATAACCAAACAAAGACTAAGGTTGTTTTGTGTTGCTTGTGGGGGGACCATGGTTTCATTTCATTTCATTTTGATCCTAGGTTCTCTGCTTTGTCATTTAATCTTGTCATTTAATCTTATCCTTGCTCATTTTTCCACATTTTATAAGTACCAGACAACTTCAGGTTGTTTTTGATTCCCTCCAGGAGAGAGTGTTACTTTTTCCTCTTTGTAATTATTTATTTGTAGGTTTTAAAACAAATGTTTGAAACTTGTTAGAAACAGCTATGTGAACCCAACATGTGAATTTTTTAGTTCTTTTAATAATGATTCAGGTCATGCGTTTTTTTTATCTCTCCTGAGACAAGTGATTGATATAATTGCAGTAGGCCTTCGTATACATGGAGGTCCACTAAGTTTTGTACTCAGTTGACAATGACACGTGAGAGAAGGGATATGATGAATTAATATAAGTTATTTACATATAGGTACTATTCAAACATACAACTTATAACTCTTATTCAACTTTAAAAAAAAATTAGCTGAATAAAGTTATAAATTGTAAGTATTGTAAATAACTGTTGCATATGAATCACCATGAATTAATCCATACCCTGAAACGGTGAAACTTCTGATTCCCCCTGTTTTGACATTGTATTGTCTGCATCACTGATTCCTTTTTCTCATTTCATTTTATTAAGGGTGAAAGGGGTTAGTACCATCTCTATTGAGAGTGGCATTATTATTTTTAATATATAAATTTATAGTTCTTATATATAAAAGGGATTGTGGGATTTTCAAAATTGAGTGGTTTCAATCTCTCTCACCTTTATTAAATGATGATATTATGAGGTGACATTGGATGAGTGTAAAAGAGACTACATGATTTTTTAAGCAATAATTATACTCTAATTTTTTTTCTCTTACATAAACTTTTAAGCATTATTACTTCCTATGATTCGGTAATTGTGTAATTTTAATCTCTAAAATTTCAATTGAACTATTTTGATCATTATAAAATTTAAAAAATTAAATGGGATTTGTTATTGTCAGTTAACGATGTTACAGACTATAAATAAAGAATTGTCACAATTGCTATCGCAACTTTAAACAACAGCAATAATCAATCATTTGATATTGGACAAAAATTATACCCCAAACTTAACTTTTACATATTAAATTTGTTAGGAACTAAAATCACTAAGTTAAAATTATGGGGCTTAAAATTACATGATTAATATTATAAAAACCAAAATGGAATAAAAATTTGGCTTAATTATAATTTTTGTTCTTTATAGTATTAATCATGTAATTTTGGGTTAATTGTAATTTTACATGATCAATTATAGAAACATCGTTAACTGACCATAACAAATCCGGTCTTTATATTTAAGCCAAATTTTTTTTTTTGGTCTTTCTTCTGTTTTCTTCTTAATTCCCTCTTTAAAAAATTGAAGTGTAAGATAACAAGCTAGCAACCAACCCGGTTCAATTCCCCGGTGTTTTGTTCATGTCAACTAAAAATAACTTTCACCTTTTAAATTTACTATTAGGTTGATTTGATTTAAAATAAAAAAATGCATGACAGAGGAGTGGAGGTGGGGGTACAAGAGGAATGAGAATGGTATAAATACTTAAATTAATGCGTCCCTTGTAATCCGAAAAAGACAAATGCAACTCAGAGTTATAGACACATGGACTTATGTTGTTAGCAATTTAATGTAAAGGACAAGGAAAAATTATAGTGACAATTTAAATCAATTAATAATATGAAGGCTTGTGAGTTGTGAGTAGGGAGCCGTGTTATCAGAGCTTCAAGCTATAGAATTTCAATTTCAAATTGAGTTCCTCTGCAATATATTTTTTCTATGTTGAACAACAGCACCATGAAATTTCTTTGTTTATTGATTTCTGTATTAAACTACAGATAAAACAAACAGATACTTGAGAACTTCGCCACGAGAAGTCTGTTGAAAATTCCAGAGAGAAATTGAAGGAAAAAAACATGCATGAATTACTTATATTTGCACACATAGAGATCCTAGTTGAAATTTCAATTTGAAACTGGAAATGTTGTCCAATGAAGTAGTTGTATGTTTTGTTTCGTGGAATGTAAATAATATCTGCAAATGCAAGAAATTCAATTTATAGGAAAGAGGGGAATTGAAGAGTCTAATCTATACACAAATGACATGCATTCTACAATTGCATGCAAAGAAAAGTTAAGTAAGCCTAATCCATGTGTCATACAAAATGCTAAATTTGCACATGTATATTAGTATTCCACAAGTAGTTTTGATTTTGAAGCAAGATTTTTTTACTTGTTGTCTATCGATGGTTCGAGGATGCTGTTTCGTTTCAACTAAGAAACCAAAAAAAAAAAACTAACTAAACCAAACGTAATTTTGGACAAAATAAACTGAGGTTTGGGGGCTTGAACACCTAACCAAACATGCTCTAAATCTGTACCTCAGTTTCGCAAAACCATAATGCAGATGAATCCCTTCATTATATCCAGTTTTCTATTTCATTATACTGCAGACTGCAAAGGTCCTAATAAGAAAAGTATTATGCGTCTGCATTCATTTTGCCACACAGATTATATCATCACCAACTTTTTAATAAGCTTTAGAAATGCACGGCATGTATGTGAGGTTAAATGCAACAAATTCACACATGTTGGTTTCTAAAACTAGTGTGATGAATAGGTTATAATGGGTTTAAAATCATTCTGGCTTTTTCCTTCTTGTGTTTCTTCAATACGTAGTATTAGTATTAGTTATATGCAATCCGTTGAAAAATAACTTTCAAAATGAAAGAACATATTCCTGCTTTCTTTCAAAGGCTTTTTTTTCCCTTTAGTTAATGCGGAGCCAGAGTCCGGTTTATCAGGCTTGTGGATAAAAAGAGGACAATGAAGAGAAAACCTTTGCACAGATGAAACAGATGGAAAGACCTTATCATAGTAGCCCAATTGAAGGATACACTTATTCATGGATTTTTCTTTTGATCAAATTTCCGCTTATTTATGGATTGACTTATTTTGCTCTTTTGATCAATTGACCTGAAACATGCTCTTAGTGGGTCATATTGAATGAAGCATAAACACAACTACACGAGACTGACCAATCCACCATAAACTTATTCCTAAAGAAAAGCAGCGAAATCCCAGTCTCTTCGTGCCTATTTCTAATCATAGATCAAGGGACTGCTATCAAATTAACAAAACTGAAAAGAACATGACATTCAAAGTTTGATTACCGATCAGGAAACAGAGTTGCTTGCCTACATGCTTGATCACTTGTCTCCATACTCCATTCACCTGACCAAGCTTCACTCCCCTTTCTCTAGGATTAATACAAAGAATATTATCAAAATGAGGGCATGAATTGCGGCAAACCATATTGACATTAGGAGGAACTAGCATGATCTCACAAGGATTAAATATGACAAGACAACCCTCAGGATGAATCTCTTGCAAATTACATATTCGGGGAAGAACTATAGGTTATTACAAGATATGGACAATAAAATATAATGCTAAAAGAAACATGCCATCTCAACAAAATATAATGCTAGAAGCTACGGCAACCTTCACTTTCCTCATTCGGTATTTGTCTTTAAGCTAGATTCGGCATTCTTCTCTTTTGCGCTATCCACTATTTTGTTCTCCACATGATCATCCTCCATGGTTGTATTGACCTCCGGAGTTTTAGACTTTTCGGAAAGCTTTCGGTCAAGATTCTGAGCAGCTTCGGATTCTTCAGATTCATCACTGTCGTATCTTACAGATACTACATTGGAATTTTGAACAGCTTCAGCATCATGCTTGGCAGTGTCAGCATTTTGAGGTTGTTGTGCCCCAGATCCTTGAGAAGTTTCCAACTCCTCATATTTGGAAACTACCTGTTGCAGCTCATCATTAAGATATAAAGCCTCAAAAAGTGTCACTTCATCATTAGTGGTGCTTTCCACAATCCCCTTGATGATGGAGAGTGATTGTTTGCACTTATCCAACAAGCTCAGAGTTAAATCTTCCTGCAACCACAAAAAAAAAAAATATTGTAAATATTATCAGGAAGAAAAAAAATTATTGATCGATGCAGTAGCATAGAACTATAGCAATTATCTGACAGCAGTAACTGGGTAACATGGGCACAAACAAATGAAGAAACAAAAGAGGAAAAAACTTTTTCCATTACACTCTTGTATTGAAAAGTAAGGGCTTGTTTGAAAGAGTTTTTGTTTTTAGTTTTTAAAAACTGTATTATAAAACAGTTTTCAAAAACAGTTTTTTAAAAAAAGTGAGAGGAGTTTTTAATGCAAATTTGTAGTAAATTCAGAAAACTGAAAACGAAAACAAGTTTTAGATGTTTTCAAATTTTGGTTTTTAAATACTAAAAAACAAAAACTGTTCCCAAAATCTGTTTTTAAAAACTAGTTTGCCAAACAAGTTTTTTAGGGCTTGTTTGGAACAGTTTTGATTTTTAGTTTTTAAAAATTGTATTATAAAACAGTTTTTAGAAACAGTTTTTAAAAAAAGTGAGAGGAGTTTTCAATAAAAGTTTGTGTGTAAATTCAGAAAACTGAAAACTGAAAACCAAAACATGTTTTAGATGTTTTCATATTTTAGTTTTTAAATACTGAAAAACAAAAAACTGTTTTTGAAAACTCGACTGCCAAACGAGTTTTTTAGTTTTCTGTTTTTAAAAACAGAAAACAGTTTTCAAAAAGAGATATCAAACAAGCCCTTAGTTTTCCATTTTTAAAAACGGAAAACTGTTTTCAAAAACAGATATCAAACAAGCCCTTAAGTCTCAATCGGTATTCAAAAATCTGTAAAAGAAAGACTCCTTACATACAATAAACATCATGAACTAGTAAACAAAACATCAATTTAGTATTCAGGTAATGTTTTTTTTTCCCTTATACTTCAAAATGTTTACCTTCAAAGGCTTTGGCTCTGCCTCAGAATTTAATATGCTAGAGAGCAATTCAAGGCTGTTACGAGCAACCACAAGATGCTCTTTCTTGTCTTCAGTTGACATAAGTCGATAGTTAGAAGAGAAAACCGCTGGGTCATCCATAGAGTGCAATCCTGCTTCAGGAACAGGGTATCTTTCTGGGGGATCTAAAGGATTTTGATCCATATATGACTCCAGAGTATATGGAACAGGTGGTGAACTTCCTCCTTCCATGTTGGGAGCTTCATCCCTTCCTTTCAGACTCTGCCATCAACCGGGGAGGATGTAGGGTTCAGATAAATATGACGGACAAGGATGAAGAAGAATTCATCATAGAATATGATAGTAAAATACAAAAAATACAAGACACTGCATTTTAAAGAGTAGAAAATAAGTGAGAATGTGAAGCACTATACAACTAAGCACTTCAAAATCAGTTTAAATGATAAAACTTCCAGGGTCGCCTGAGAAATGCTATTTTCACATAGTAACTCTTGAAAACAACATGTAGAAGCTACATACAACAACAAAAATCAGTCGAGAACAAAAAACTACCAAGTTTTTGTTTAAAGATATTTAAAGGCCTACAATAGTTACTTAACTAAAACAATTGATATGCTTCGATGATATTTGTTTATTCTAGCACCTATGTCATTAAAATTATTAGAGAGAGGGAATAAATGGTAAACTAGAGTCAGGGAGAGGACCTTCAGAGTTTGAAATCATATGGATTCTGTGCAAGTAGAGGTAAAATGGTGTATATAGAATGTGAATTCAACAAGATGCATACTAATACGGGCTTGGAGGTCAAAATTGAAGATCGCATTGTATAAAAAAAAAAGTCAAGCAGTGAAGGTATCATGAATTTATCATAAAAGTAACACTGAAATAAAGAGAGATGTAAATGGAAATCATATGGTTCAAGCTAGGTGGATGAAATGAAAGAAGCACTGAACGCAGTAACGTCATGATTGGTAAGATGAGCAGGATAAGATCAATACAAGGGGATAGCCCAATAAAATAAGGTAGAGCAGTAGAGGAAGACCAAAACACTTCTCTAAATGGAACCATTTAAAAGAGCATAGATCTAAACAACCTCTCCGAATATTTTATCATGATAGTCTAGAACAAAATACAACAGCCTTGTTTAATCTACTTAGCCACAACAACACAAAAAAAAAGAAGCCATTTTAGTGTTTTTATCATGATAGTCCTAATCACTAAGGTAAACTCAGCTAGGCTGCAAGCAACTTCCAGATTCTTTTTTTTGTTTTGTTCCCTTGTTTTGACGATAATACACAACACATACATATATGGAGTTTTGGTGTTTGATCAGCATACAACGAAGCTAACATATTGTAATAAATCACAGTGGTTCATTGCATCAAAAATCAAACAACGAATCGAAGAAAAAGAAACTGACCGCGTATGTTTGACGAAACGCAGGAAGATAGGCAAGATCCTGAGACTCACCCCAAGCCCTGATTAACTGAAACGCCCTTCTCCGATTATGATGATGTGCTTGGGGATTCTCAATCAAGCGAACCATATCGTCGAGAAGCTTCTCAGAAGCGATTTCAGAAAATACCTTCTCACAATTCATAGCACAAGCTTCCAACAAGTCGAGGCTATGGCTCTGCACGAGAGGGCTCTTGTGCGTGATCTTCCTCTTGATAGCTTTTACAACCTCAGAGCCATTGAACTCGTCGCTGTTGATCATAGCACAAATCCTGAGATTCATACCCCAATTTGGCTCCTCCATCGTCTCCGACGTCGCTTCGTCGACCATCTTCGATTCCGGTGTGGGTGCTTGAAGCATTTCCCTCACTTTCCCGCTCACCATTCGACCCATCTGGGCCCCACCAGTCTTCAGCCTCTCGCCTAGTTGACCTAGCTTCAGCTTCTCCATTCTTGTTCCCCTGAAACAAACGGAGATTAAGCGAAAAACGATAAATCGAAAAGGGAAAATTAGTTTTGATGTATAAGAAAGTGAGAAACCTGAAATTGAATGGAACCCTAGAAGAAATTGGATGAAGATTGTTGATACTGTAACTGCGCGTGCCTACAGAGATGTGAAAAGTGGAACCAAAGTAGCTTTGAAGATTAAACAGCAAAAAAATAAGAGAAGGTGTACTGTAAGATTACGTGGCGTGATTGGAGCCTTGTGGTCCGCCACGTAATTTTTAGATATTTAATTTAATTAATATATTAAACTGGGATTTGTGGGTGAGATTAGTGATTAGTAGTGATAAACAAATAAACTTAATAATAATAATTTCACGTCTTTTTCTAGCCGCAAAGATTCTAATTCAACGGGACAAAAAATACGTCTTATGTTTTCACCTTTAGCGCTAATCGCAACCGAAAAGAACGTGATAATTTAACTAATTTGAAAGTTTTCGAAACTGTTATTTTGTAATTTTAAGAAAATTTGACTGTGTTACTATTTTTTTTAATAAAATGCACAAACTATCTTAGGGTTTACTAAATTTAAAATAAATAAGGGACTGTTTGCTTTGCATTTTCATTTTCTGTTTTTATTTTTTGTTTTTTGAAATTTTATAAAGGAAAACCTGAAAATGCTCAGCATTTTCAGGTTTTCCTTTATAAAATTTCAAAAAACAAAAAACAAACTGAAAACAGGAAATGAAAACATGAAATGAAAATACAAAACAAACAGCCCCTAAGCAGTTTACACCAATTTCTTTTCTATAACATGCACTAATAACAAAGAAATACTCCATTAATTAGAATATTTTTATTATTAACCATAGTTAAATCTCTCTCCATTAAAATGCATATGTAGCGGTAATACTTAGAGTACTTTTTGTACTCTTGTTAAAATATATTCTTTCTTTTGTTGATAAAAAAAAAACATTGTCCTCATTTTTTTCTCTGGAAGTTAAAAAAAATAATTTCTCTGTCATTTGATTTTCGTGCAAAATTTATTTATTGGGTTTTTTCAAGGATGCTCGTTAAATTTTTTTTCATAAAATAAAAAAAAATTGTAAATAAAAAATTGAATAATTTACAAATGAGCTAAGCAACTCAAGTTCAATATTTATTATTATTTCACAAGTTAATATACTACTTTGCTATCATATTTGGTGGACAAAATTTATACAAAATATATAGAGAATCTCCTAAAATTTAATTCAAAGAGCCTAAAATATGTAATACTAATATTAGTTAAAACCATTGTTATAACACCTAAGAATCTCTTTATATCACCAAACTGACACTATAAAATAGGAAATAACCATCTTAGCTTTAAAAAATATAACAAAACCACGGTTACAAATAGAAAAAGCAAAAAGCTTCAAAAGATCAAAATAATTTCACTTACATTGTAAAAAGTATAAAGTCTTCAATGACCTAAAGGTTAATATTAGATAATAGCAAAGTAATAGTAAATGTAATAAGTAGCAAGACATAAATAGCTGTAAATGTAACCAAATGCTCCATTTTTTTTTATTCTATACAAAAATTTCTTTAACTAGCGTCGTTGAAAAAATTTAGTAGATGAATTTTGCACAAAAAACATTAATTGTGGAAAAATCAATTTCTTTATAGAAAAATAATAGAAATATTTAACTATAATTAATAATAAGAATATTTTGATGGAATATTTTTTTATTGTTGGTGTCTATTATAAAAAAAATGGTATGGGGTGTTTATTTATTTTAAGTTTGGTAGTTTATGCTATTTTATAAAATTTCGAGAATATTTTATGTATTTTATCTTTTTCTTTTTCAAAAATGATCAAATAAGGTAAGGACAATAACTCAATGAAAAATACCCCTGTGTACGGAAATTATATTTATACAAAAATCGTACAATGACCTATGTGTGTTTGATTCAGTTTTTTTTTTTCTTTTCCCAAATCAACTTATCTTCTAAGATTTGGTAATGATTTGTGATGCTGATGCATAGGTGTATATTCACGTCTCAGAGCCAATCAATGGAAAATAAAATTTTGGTATTTCGTTTTAGTTTTTATTAACCGCTTTAAATCTCATAACTTTATCACCGTAATTATTACAACGTAGTTATGAGAAGAAAGAGGGTGAAATATGACTTTAATAGTAGCAATAGGAGTGACGATGAGATATTTATGAGTAGATGAACAGTGAGACTAACAGACATTCATAACAGCATAAAAGACATAAATAAGTTGATGAAGGTTTATGGAAGTGACAGAGGCAATAGGTGGAAGGTTGATGAGTTTATAATTGCGATTGTCATGGTGGTTATAATAGTGGAGCCGTGAGATTCAGAACAGTTGACGGCATAAACTAACAAAAATATAATGCTGAGACTAAACGAAAATAGATAACATATGTAAACTAAAAATAATATTTCTTTTTATATAAGATCTAAAATGAAAATGAATTGCATGTATATAAACTAAAAAATTAACTTAACAAAAAATTAATTTAACATAGAAACTATTTGATTGTTGATGTGAATCTCTCTTGGAAAAAAAAAAGATGCAACTATCCACAAAAGTTTTACTATTTCCTTCTAATATGGAAATTATTTTAGCTAAATTTCCACTTTATTTATATACGAAGTATTTGTAAAATTTAAAAAAAAAAATTATCATAAAAAAGTTACATTATTGAGGCTTTTTTCTTTTTTCTAAAATAATGTTTAGTTTTTCCTTATAAGTATTTAATGTGATATAATAACAAAAACTCAAGCTCGAGACCATATAGAATTATATTGAAATAATCTCGCATCAATTGATCTATGCACCTAATAGTACTATTCAAATTCAAATAATTTTAAACTTTAAAAATCAAATTTTTGTTTTAAGTTTAATAAATCCAACTTATACAATATATAAAATTTATTAGAGCAAATTAGTAGCCTTTTTATAATCAATTTCTCTTATCGTATTATATTATAAATTCATGTATAATTTAAAAATTATTTTAAACATAACAAAAGAAATAAAGATATTAGAAATTATTAGATATTAGTTGGCAATGATAACGAATCAATTACCCACTAAGATATCTTAACATTATAACATAATAAAACTTATAATATTATAATACATATTAAAAAGCTTTTAAATAATTGATTAAGATCTAATTAGGTATTTTCACCTTATAAACAGTGCATTTATAACTAAATGAAATCTTCATAAACTAACCAGGATTTATATGTTTTATCGATTTATTGATATGCATATTTCTCTTTGTTTTTTTTTTTTTGTTTACACCTTTACACGTTCCAAAAAAGTAAATTCAATTTTACAAAAATAAGGGGGTCATTGTTACTTTGTTTTATTTATTGTCACTTTTAATGCATTATTTTAATAATTAAAAATATATTTTAAGTTAAAAATTATTAAAAAAGAAGTGATAATAATAAAATGATGTGGCGATAACATTGCCTAAAATAAAAATGAAGCCATCATTTTTTTTTATCATTGTTCTCTTGTTTCTATTATAAAGCTGAGAGATAAATACATGGCATCTTGATTGTAGATAAATTGTTTTATTAAGAAAGATTATAAATACAATTTGAAACCTATCATCTATGAGTCATGAGGTTTAGATGGTCATGTCATGAGGTGTTTATTTTTTTTGGTACTCAAAAAGTTTAGGCAAAAGGAAGACCTACCCCATCTAAGGTTCGAACATATCACCAACCTTAGCAAGAATTTATAGTGAAATTTATAGATTGCCTATGAACGAGGACTAAATTTAACGAGATGAGACTTGAACCCAAGACCTTATGGTCGTTGGGCCTAAGCACAAACAATCCGGGCCAATCTCCGTTCATAAAAACTCAAGTTCTTTATTTATTTTTTTATTAATTAAAAATATTATTCTTTTAAACTTATTTATAAGTCTCTAATATCACATGTATTAAAAAGTGTTAACATCAATAAAATATATTAATTTTTAAGCAAATGATAATCTCTTTACAATTTTATCTTTGTATAAGTCAAATTTCATTATCTATATTTATATCTATATCGTTTAAAATTAAACTTAACTACCCTTATTAATTAAGAGTAAAATTGAAAAAATATAATAAATACTTCTCATTTTTGTAATAAGTGCTTATATAAAGAAACACTGATTTGTTTAGGTGCTTATAAAAAAGAACAGAAAGAGTATTTGAGTATGTATATAAAAACTAGAGTTTAAATATAATGGGTTCACGACCCATTATAGAATAGGACGTCGGCGCGTAATAGAACGCCACATCGTACAAAGACAGTTTTATTAAATGATTTGAAAAAATAAATCAAAACCTAAATAGAAACTAGGATTAAAAAATCTGCCTTACGTGCAATGTGACGTTTTATTACGCGCCGACGTCCCATTCTACAATGGGTCGTCGACCCATTGTATTTAAACTCTAAAAACTAATGATACATTATTTTAAAGAGAAAATGTAACTTAAACATTAATGATATATTATTTTAAAGAAAAATTTTTTGTATACACATACTATTGGTATATAATTCATTTATTTTTTTCACTAATTTTTTATTGTAAAAAATTGAAAAATATAATAAAAAATATAATTTAATTAATGTTAAGTAGATAGTAAATAAGTATACTCTATTCTAATAATTGTTTTATTTTTTATTGAAAAAATAGATAAAAGCGAAGACAGACAGAGAATAGATGATCATGATCTCTAATACACATCCATCCACATTTTCACTGGAAAAAGACAGATAGAACTTAGAAGCCTATAGTAAAAGAGATATTTTTTTCATGTGTGATTTTATACAGATTAATTATTTTTTTTAAGAAAAAACTTTTCATAAAACATCTAATATTGTTTATCTTTGCTGCTATTTATTGTTGTATTTTTCTAGAAAAAAAAATTCATTTTAATTTTTAATTTTCAATTTGTGTAAAATTACACAAGTAGAAAAATCCGGTGAAAAAACATAATACTGAGTCAAAAGGTTAAATGGGAACTTTGAAGGTTTAAGGGTTTTAATTTAACAGGTTCTTCTTCTCTAGAGTAGGAAGTTCAGAGAAGCTTGTGTTATGTTTTCACCTTTGACATGGATGCGCTACATCCACCAAAAGTTCAATTACGCTCTCTGCCGTGGCATCCAGGTCGGTTCCTTTTCTTCTTCACTTTCCCTTGAATTTCTTCTCCCACCTCTTTGCATTGTTGCTTAGTTTCAAATGTTTCCAGAAATTGTGCATGATATTTGAAATTGTTCTTACATATATATTGCTTTCACGGGTTGTTACTAGTTTAGGGTTCCAAAGTTTTCAATTATGCTTATACATGGATATGAAATGTACACGATCCCCGATCCCGTTTCCCCATTTTATGTGAATGCTGGGAAGAAGAAGTATTAGAAACTCATACTCACTACATTAATGGAGTTTTAGCTAGCTTCCATTACTGTTCCCTTCTTGTAAGCATTTTTCTGACTGGTTAGTTCAATGATGTGTAACAGAAACATTATGCAAGTGGTTCTCACATGACAAAATTAGAGTTATGTGACTTCATCTGCAAGAATATGTTAACAGGAAAGATAGCGTATTTGCACTGGTATAAAGGAGGAGAGCAGATGGCCCCTACTATTGCTGGAAAAGGAGAAACTCTTCTTGTTCGGAGAATACCTTTTGTACATCCAACGTAAATCACATTCACTTCCATGCATGATAAGCTTTTGGTTCTGTCTATTTATTAATTGCTATTCTGTCCTGTGTTCGCTGATATGGGCCGTTTTATGCTAAGGGTGCAACATTTTTCTGAAATCACATGTTCATTCCATGACATAATCTCAATGCTTCCACAGAACAAATCTTAAAGTAGTTCAGTTTTGGCTACTTAATTTCAATAGGCAATTTCATATTTTGGACCCCCATCTTAAATTAACATCAATTTGGAATAAACAACCTTTGGGGTGATGTACAACTCGTACGGATTTTAGGAGGAAAATTGTTGTAATACAATTGTGTTTGAACATAGATGTTATACAAAATAATCATGCATTTACTTTTATTCATTTTCCTATCTTGGTTTGTTGCTTTAATTACTCATTGTCTTCTCACTATTGATGGGATATATTACCACTTTCTGACCACTTGACTGTCATATATTGATCTTGATGGACATTCGATGTTGCGTTGAGCATGCAATAAACGAATAGATATTTATTCGTGGACACATGTAGGTTTCTCTTATGAGCAAGTAGTAACATTTTCTCTGTATTAATTTTCTGGACTTCTCTTCTTCAGAGTTGGTGAATAGATGATATTATATGTAGTTCAGACTGATGAAAGCTATGTTTTCCTAAATTTGCAACCTTGTTGAAGCTTCTGCTTCTGTTGACTGCATATTCAGAATTCTCAAGTTGGGGAAAAACTCTTTAATTGTTTGAAGATTTATTCGTTGTTATTCTTATCTCCTTTTATTGTTTATTTTCTTCTTTCTATCACACTAGTGAACCAGCCATTCTGAAAACACTTGGAATTGATTGATTTCTAAACTCTCTCTGAATATTGTGTCAGTTTCAATTGGCTTTTGTCTACTGGTTTCATAGTTGCACAAATTAACCATCTGTTTGTTTGATTTCTGCTACTTCTTATGGACCACATTTGATTATAAGTTGAATGTATTTAATTCAAGTTTTATAAAATTATTGTTAGGAAAATGAACTTGAAAATGTTAACTCTTTGGTACAAGCTTTAAAGAAAAATATTTTCCTTGGTTGTGTTGATTCTTGTATGGTCTTTAGTCCGGTAAAACAGGGTAGGGGGAGACCTAAAAGGACTCTAGGAGAATTCATTAGACAAGATCTCCTGCTTAATGATAATTTTGAAAATTTGGTTTTCGATCCGGCACAATGGTGTCGTTTGATCCATGTAGCCGACCCCATCTAGTGGGATAAAGGCTTGTTGTTGTTTGTGTTGATTCTCGGGAAAGTAACATATATATATGTTTTGCTTGATTTCCATTCCATGGTGCGGGATGGATAAGTTACTTTCCCATAAAACAATTTTTATCTTTCATTTCTACTCTCTCTCTCTCTTACATTACCATTTGAACTTTGAAAAACATACACATAAATATTAAATTATAAGCAAATGAGTTAATCATGCAGAAATGACATTCCTGGCCGTATTATTCCTGAGAATGCCATTCCTTGGAATTTAATAATATACCTTGAAACAAATGTCTCCTTATGTAGTAATGATTGATGAATGGCTTTAATATACTTTTTCAGGGAAGGTTCGACGCATCATCAGTTCCTAGATTGTTTTTATTCAAGAAGGTGTTCTTGAATGATTGGACAAATACATAATAATTATATCTCGAGTTTCTGACTTGCAGTCACTTTATCAACTAAATTTTTACTGTTTGTTAATAAAATTCGTTAGTTTTATGAAACTCATAATATATTGATACATCTTAAATCTTAATTTAGCACCAATTTACTGTAATCTACGAGTTCAAAAGTTGAAAGATGAAACCATTAAGTAGTTCTTACTGGATTGTTGCAAAGTTCCACTTCAGTGATTAAATTATGTCTTGATTGTTGCAAAGTTCCACTTCAGTGATTTGTTTGGTCTTTCATATGTCATTTGTAAATATGGTAGCCTCCAATAGTGTGATATACTTAGTGCCCAGCACCTTGTGGTGGTTATTTGTATATTTCTTTCGTTTTTGTTATCTTTTCAATTTGCACAAAAGTTAGTGAGATTTTGACTTAACTGAATGCAGTGATATTATAATTATTTGTTAGTGATATACTTGTTTCTTTGACAGGTTCGTTTCTGTTGGAGATGTAGTACTCCTGAAGGACCCTGAGGAGGCAGATAACTATATGGTCAGAAGATTAACTGCTGTTGAAGGTTATGAAATGGTTTCTACTGATGAAAAGGATGAACCTTTTGTTCTTGAAATGGGCCATTGCTGGGTTGTAGCTGACAATGAAAAATTGAAAGCCGAGGTGAAACTGCTTCGCGTTATATATATAACCAAGCAATGTAATGTCCAAATGGAAATATATTGTATTTTGAACCTTATAATTTTACCCTTTTCTGGCACATGTTGCTGGTGGTAATTATTTGACTACGCTTTTGACTCGTTAAATGCTTGTGGAGCGAGGAATGATTGTTTCTTTAATGCTTAAAACTGATTGGCAGGAAGCAAAGGACAGTCGATCATTTGGTCCAGTCAGAATGGGAGATATTGCAGGCAGAGTCATATACTACATGTGAACACATGAAGATCATGGCCGCGTATTAAACAGGTGAACTAAATTTTCTGAGCCTGATTTCTTTCGTGCAAAGGTGGATGAATCTTTTTGTTTAAGTATATAATTTACTCCTTTGTCAGTAAATCCAGCATGAAAGATGATTCACCGGTGTTGGCAATGGAGCTTGATATTGATGAAATGTCAAAGAGTCACAAAGCCTAGCGAGTTGCTCGTTTACATTCCAGTTAATTCAAACTGGAAATGAATTGCAGGGTCTAACGGCTATTTAAGATACTTCAAAATTGAAACAAAGTAGCTGCAAGTAACCTTCTTATTTTTTTCTTGACCAGCTCTAACTAGTTCTCTTCGGAGTTCAATTGCATTGATGGTGATGCATGTGATGTTATTTGCTACATGTTAGGTGGTTAACTGGCTCTTCCTTTAAAATTTGAATGAAACATTTTTTCAGAAAAAAAAAACAAAAAACAAAAAACAGAGTGGTACAGCAAAAGCAGAGATATATTCTGCTTCTTGTTATATGCATATTGTTCCAACCACCATCTTGATTTTGTTCCCTGCTCTATTATAAAAGAAATAAAGTCTGACTATCATTAGCCTCAACAATGCTAAAGCATTCACTTCTTGTGTCTAGTTTACAATCCTTTGTAAAAAATAACCTCTTTTTTTCTTGTGATTCCCATTAACTCATTCCTCACAAGATATGAAATAGATGAATTTTTCACCGACTCAATTAACTATTGAGGAGTATTTACGTATGTTCATTGTGCTAATTGCCAAGTTTGTGTGAGATTTTGTAAACCAGATTTTAAATTATCTTAAGTTTATAATATTAATAAAATAAATGGGGTTAAAAGGGGTTTGATTTTAAGTGATTTATATCTCAAGCAAATTTATATAAAATTTTATTGTAAAATTTTAGTTATATTTTTTTAACTTTTACTCAAAACTGATTTTGGGAGAAAGTTAAATTTTTGTTAAAGAATAAAGAAAAGAATACTAGCATTATTTTTGGGTTGACAAATGATACCCAAAACAACTAAACATAAACTTGATGTATTTTTTAATTAACTTATTTTTGGTTGTCTAAATAAAAAAATTAACTTATTTTGTAGATAGAAAAATATTAACTTCTTTTAAGGAAATAATCAATTAATGCATGTTTGAATGAATTTATTTTAAAGAATTTTGGTAGTTCATGTAGGTATGAGATTGTGATCCATTATGTACTTTAATCCCTTCTCTTAGTTTATAGTTAACGTTAATATCTCGCACCAAATTGATCTGTTTTAGAAAATATAGAGATTAAATTAACTTTTTAATAATTTATTTGAGTCTAAAATTTTAAAAATCAATTTGAATTAAATTTAATGATCTTAATTTTAATTGACGTCATAAATTAAAATAAAAAAGTAATAATCGATTTTAATGTAAAAAATTATAAACATATGCTAAAATCAAACACTAATTGAACTATCCTCACAAAGTTAAAATCAGTATGGTAAGAACAAAAAATTAAAATCAGTATGTTTCTCGATTTTACTTTGACTAACTAATTTTCTGATATGATTATAGATTGATTGAGAATTGAAGTTTCAAGAAGAGTAATTAAGTGTCAACATTGAACATTATTATTTAATCCAAGACAAATAATGGCCTTATTGTGAGTTGATAAAAAATTGAGCTAGCTCAACTTAACTCTTTTTTTTTTTTTTACTTAAGAAATATGCAATTCAACTTGTACAAATTAGCGAGTTAAACGATTAAGTTGCCTAAATATTAAACAAATAAAGTTTAAAAAATCTTTAAATTTCATAAAAAAACCATGAAAAATTCAGAGAGAAAAATAAAATATAAAAAAATAAAATAATTATGACATCATCACCATTATAAAATTATAATTTATAAAAAATATTACATCATTCACCACACATTATAATGATAATTTTACAGATTCCATATCTAAAAATTCACAAATCAAAAAACTCACACATTATAATCTGAATTTCTTGTGTTTATATGTAAAAATCCACAAGTCAACATATTTTAATCACAATTTTAAAAAGAGTTCTAATTTGCAAGCCAACTTACCCAAATTAAACTCTACTCGCAAATTCTTGTAGATTAAATGAGTCATATTATTTTTGAATTAATTTTTTTCGAGCTGATATTTTTACAACTCAACCCACATACAAGTTGGGTTGAGATGAATTGGCCCGCGTACCCTAACCCATTTTGACGGCATTTGACTCAACATATGTTGTGCTTCAGGTGAGTCTACTATTTTAATTTTAAGCACCACATAAGTTATTGAGTTTGTAAAAATAATTTACATAAGTCGCTACACGTCCTTGAGTTGCATGGAAGTTCGCCTAAGTCATTGAGTTTGCAAGTATATTCCTTGAGATTAGGGGTGGCAAAACGGGTCAGCACAACCTATTCAGCCCGCCACCCATTTGGCCCACCAAAAGGCGGGGCGGGGCGGCCCGCCATGACTATACAGGCTCACTTTTCTAGTCAGGCCCATTTTTAGATTGGCTTGGCAGACCGCGTACTGACTCGTTTAACCCGCCAAAAATAAAAACATATTTTCATTAAAAAAAAGTTTTCCTAAGAAAATAAATGTTTATATTAAAAAAATATTTTCACATTTTCATAAAAAAAGTGTAATTTTTTATTTTATTTCTTTTTTTTTGGGAATTTTTAACCTCTCTATGCATAAATAAAGAAGATGTATTTTTATAAGAAAATTAAGGAGAACGGGCCGACGGGCTAGCCCACCCCGCCGTTGTCCCGCACAGGTTGGCGGGCTAGGCGGGACGGGGCAAGTGAGAGTAGCGGACTCAAATATACAACCCGGCTCGCCAATTTAAGGCGGGCTTGCAGGCCGGCCTGGTGGGCCAAGTCCATTTTGCCACCTCTACTTGAGATTACTAAATGTTATTCACTTAGGTCCTTGAGATTATCAAACATTATTCATTTAGATCCCTGAATTTGTAAGAGTAGTTCACACATATCTTTGAGTTGCATGGAAGTTCGAAGTTCACTTAAGTCTTTGCGTTTGCAAGTGTAATTCACTTATGTCCTTGGAATTACTAAACGTTATTCACTTAGGTCCTTGAGATTACTAAACGTTATTCACTTAGATCCCTGAGTTTGCAAAAATAGTTCACACAGGTCCCTAAGTTGCATGGAAGTTCACTTAAGTCCCTGAGTTTGCAAGTATAATTCACTCATGTCCCTGGAATTATTAAATGTTATTCACTTAGGTTCTTGATATTACTAAACGTAATACACTTGGATCTTTTAGTTTGCAAGAGTAATTCATTTAGGCAATGAGATTATCAAACTTTAAGACCTAGGTGAATAAATATTTAGCAATCTCAGAAACTAAATGAATCTCCATGCAACTCAAATACTTATGTGAACTACTCTTATAAACTTGAAGACCTAAGTAAACTTCCGTAGACCTTTATGAATTATTGTTGCAAACTCATGAAATAAAATGGTAATTCAATTTTAATTTGTTTATAGAAAAACGTCCCTTAAATGAGTTAAGTCTTAACAATGGTCGAATATTGTACATTGAAAAATGCTAAATTTTTCAATTAAATTTTCTTATAATTGTTATTTATCTTTTATTAAATATTCATTTTTAAAATTAATAAATGACAATTATCAAAATTAAATAAATAAGAAAATTTGCGGGAGAATAATAGATTTCTCTTATACATTTATGCCGCGAGTGTGAATTTAAGCATTGTTGCATAGAAAGTAAAACCCGCCGGAACGGCTGTTGAGTGCGGTGGGGTTACGATGTCGCAAGCGGTGCATCTGGTGATCAACAACGTTACCGGTGAGCGTCTTCCTCTACCTTCAATCTCGTACTGTTCCTCAATCGTTCTATTCGATTCCCTTTTTCCTCCTCTCTAGGGCTTTTTTCTTCTTTTTTTTTTATTATTATTTTTTAATTAGTTTCGGTTTTTGACTTTGCTATTTTCACTCATCTATCAATGTTCGCCCCATGCTGGTAACGACTGATATAGCTTTCGAGTCATCGTTTTCAGCTTCCATTTGGTCATTTAGGACAATCCCGGTGCTGTAACTAACATTGAATGGCCTTCGTTGTTATTTTAAGTTCTAGCTTACAACTTGTATGATTCTTATTTTCTTTGTGTGTATATGTTGTGTGTGTTTCATTGAAGTAATTGAGATATTCTGTATCTGCTAGCTGCTGGTAAAATAGGTCTTAAACCGTGATGATTTTAGTGTGACTAATTGTGTTTGGGCAATTGTTTAATAAACTTGATTTTAGGTGATTTTGATTTTGTAAAATTGAGTTTGAAGTGAGGTGATTAATGCTTAGAATCTTTTTTCTCCCCCATCTATCTTCAAGCAAAATCGATGCAAAACCATACAAATAGATTTCCGCCCCAAACTCCCGATTGGAACTCTAGACCATCATTTATTGGTTCTGAACTAACTCAGAGCCAAACAGACAATAATTCATCTGTGCTGTCTGTTCTATGTTGAGTTCTGATAATTGGTGTAAGACAACTGTGATATAAGATGTGTATTGTGGCTATTCAAGAGCTTGAGTACTTGGTGCCTTATTATAGGTTTCTATGGTTGTTGAAGTCATTTTGATGATATTGTAGGTTGTGGAGTGTCAGAAAGTAGGTTTCTTCCATATTCGGGCGTTTCTGGAAAAACAGCTTCTTTGTTATCTTTCTCCTCTCAGGGCTATCACAGAATTCATTCACGTGTAAAAATTAGAGGGCTAAAATGCTCTTCTGGACGTGCATCTTTTGTGTGCGAAGCAAGAAGGAACCCAGATTCTTTCTCAAGGCAAAACAAGCAAGGATTCTCCAGAAGTCGGAACTGGCTCAATGAAGGGAGGGACAGCTTTGAGAACTTCGAAGATGATGCATTATCTTCAAAAAATGGCCCATTGATATCTCTTTCTAGCACAACAAAATCCCAGGCCAATGCTGCCCCTGGACCTAAAGAGAAAGAGATTGTTGCACTATTTAGAAAGGTGCAGGCTCGGCTAAGAGAGAGAGCTGCAAATAAAGAAGAAAAGAAAGTTGAAGCCTCCCAAGGGCAACGAAAAGAGAATAGAAATGTTGATTCCCTTCTCAAGCTACTGAGGAAACACTCAGTTGAGCAAGTAAAGAGAAGTAGTGGAGGTGGCAGAGAAAGAAAGTTTAGTTTGGACCAGTTGCAAGATAGTAACCGATACAATGAAAATCAAAGCTCCAAATTTTCTGATTTAGATAGTGCTCCACATAATGAGTCTCAAGAACCCAACATCTCCTTTGTAGCTAGGCCTCCATCAAATTTCCAAAGAAGGTCTCCTGTTCCTCGTTTAAAGTATCAGCCCGTCTCTTACAATGACAATGATGCAAATGCAGCCCCTCTAAGTAGTCAGGTTAGAGAGAAAAGTCAGGATCAAATAGGTATGAAGCTTGATCCTGAGCAGCCTGATTCTGAGCTAGAACTTGATCCAAAGGATGATCTTTTCTTCCCAGACTTGGGGATTGCTGACATGTCAGATGATGAGTCTCATGATTCTGAGAAAATCTATAATAACGATAATGATAAGGACCAGCAAGTGGACCAACATGAGGATTTGAGTTCGCTAAAGCTGACTGAATTAAGGGCACTTGCAAAGTCTCGGGGCCTAAAAGGTTTTTCTAAAATGAAGAAGGGTGAGCTCATGGAATTGCTAACTGGAAGTTGATGAGGTGAGGATCTATTGATATTACCTGAGAAGCAAAACCAAGAGACAACACATGTTAGATAATTCAATAGATGTTTCTTTCTATTTTTACTTTTTTACCTGTGAATCAATCTGGTATGTCTTTGCAAGTTTGATTCTTTCAACTCCAAATACTTGAGTGTCCAATGATTATTAGAATAGAATAACCATGCTTTGCATGTCTTGAAGATTTTGAATTTTTAGTTTTGTTCCCGTGATGAAATATGTTAATTTTTGTCAAATACTGTTGGACTTAGGTCTCTAGGACATTTTGGTTTTATTGTGATTGAGATGACCCTTGGTTTAGTTTCATGGATTTAGTCTCTTGGACTCTTGGTTTTTTGTTGTAACTTTGTTAGATATAATCTTTATTAGGTCAGTGGTATCAGTACTGTTAACACTTCAAGCAGTTTTGGTTTCTCTCTCGAATTTTTGGGCCTACGGAAGAAAATTATGTCATTTTCCCTTTTATGGGAAATTCTGAAACTTATGGCTGTTGTTTCCTAGAATTCAGTTGGAGTATTATTTCATTTTCACTTTTCACTTTGTTGTAGAATTATGCTTAGCGTGTCGTCATATGTATGAAGCCAAAGAAAGAAACCAAGTGCATGAAACAAGGAAAAGTGACTTTCCATGATTCGGCTATCATACTATTCTGTTTTTGCAGCTATCTTTACGCTTTAATAAACCATTGTTTATGATTTGAAAAAGTTATAGCTGATCAAGGCATAATGGAAAATCATACAGGGACTCACTCAACAAAAGCTAAAACTGGTTGAGTTGGAGGTGAACCTTGCCGTCTCTGTTGATGGTAGCTAATATCCGTGCTATCCCTTTTAATGATCACGCTCTTTTTTCCCAGAAAAAACTTGTTCGGACACACAAATTTTTCGCTTTCTGAATGTTTTGGGGAAAGGGGATGGCCCAAGTATTAAAATGGGGAACACGGAAATTGACACCTTTGATGTAATGATTTGTGAATTAGGGCTCCTAATAATATTGATAGATGAGAATCCAAACGAGGGATGCCCTTCTTCAAAAAAAAATGCCCTGTTAATAGAATTAGAGCCCATAATTTTATCATGGAATGTACTCTTCTCACATGGTCAACTTTGCTTTCCTTCTTTTTGGAAACAATATCACATAATACTTGCCTGCTTGAAGCTTGCTTCCAATTCCAATATAAACATTTTCTTATGATCATTAAATAGAGTTGACAAGTGTCCTTGCGAATGTACCCGACTCGACTTTGATGGAAAAACTTGTTTTGACCATTTTTTTTAAAGAAAAAGTCCGAGTTGGGTTTAAGTTTTCTACCCTGTATTTTTTAACTCCGAGTCCTCCCATCTTAATGGAGGTGGGGGCGGAGTGTACAAAACTCGCTCCTGACACATCTCGTTGTCATCTCTACATAAGAGAAAACGAAAGTAGAATATTCACATTTGTACACATGCTGAGGGACCCCAGTTTGAAAGTTTAGCCATAAAATTAAGATGCTTGTGATGTGGGGGCTGCAGGTTCAGTAACATTGACATGGGTTTCTTTAGCTTTTATTTATTTAATTAGTGTGTGTTGTACTGAGGTTTTATCCATATCTAGTCACTCACATGGGGGAAGGAGGAGATGGGGAAACAGAATCTTTTATGCTTTACTATACGAACCATGACGTATACGGCAAATAAAGTAAGCAATTAATAGCAATTTAATCTAAAGCACGTCATGAAGATTTCATTTATTTAGCTTGATACTGGTTGATTTTGAGGTTGAGAGGGATAATGAGAATGGAAAAAAAGCTTGTTAGTTGTTACACACCACCTCATACTTAATATCCAAATCTTTCACTATCATACTTCAATTCTAAATCTTTCACTATCCAAAAAAACGGTGAAACTGATTATAGGAAGGAAGCTGGTGAAAACAAAGTGCAGCTGAAGCTGATCATGAGCACAGAAATCCTCATTATATATGTTTAAATTAAAAATTACTGATAGGATACACGTAGATTTATACATATCCAAGTGAAAGAGAAATGCCACTTTCACAGTGAAGCATACTTTATAACTTATAATATAACCTGAATTTCTGTTTGACATTGACCTAGACTTAAAATAGATCGTTTAATAGAAAAATTATCTTTATACAATTATTATTCATCAATACAACTCACAATTTAATTAAATAAAAAATATACCTTTTTTGGTTAAATAAGTTATGAATTATCTTGATAAATAGCAATTGTATAGAAATTGTAATACTTTTTAGTATTACACCAAGATGCAGAATTTTATGTACACAAAGGCACTCAAATTGTCATTACTAGTTAGTAGTTATCTAATTATTATAAGCTCTATTAGTATTTCATTACCCAATTTTCATGAAATAATTATCAATTTGATAATTTAAAGGTCTAAATGAATTTCTGTGTAATTCAGATATCTATGTGAATTACTCTTACAAATTCAAGAATCTATTTGAACTACTTTCAAATATCTATGTAATACTTCACTCTAATTTTCATGGACTCCACGACAATTCATTTTATTCAATGTTATAATTATTCACAATGCATAATGGTTTGTATTTGATTAACAATAAAAACGTACAACAAGCGACACTTAATATAAAAATTATTCTACTTAAGTGGGTATGCATCAAAGTCACACATGGATTAGCGTGAATAAGAGAGAGGTAGAGAACTACTATAAGTATGAAGATTTGATTTGAGTATTTTTGTCACAATATAAATAGTCTCTTTAGTGTATCGAAACTTAAAAAGTTGTAAATTTTGTTGTGTTTGTGGATGTAGGCCTTAAGGTACCTAACCATGTATTTTTATTTGCTTCTTGTGTGAGTGTGCTTCCACTAAAAGTGCTACTCTCACGCTAAAAGCATATAGGAAATCAAACGTACCCTAAGTTGACATAATACCCTTCACAAAGCGATAATCATTAAGCCTAATTCTGTTTATACTCCCTATTGAAATCTTTTGTTACACTTATATGTGCTATTTATGTTACATCAGTTAGATTTTGTCAAGTTATTTAAATTAAAAATCTAATCGTGTAATTTAAATAAAAAGTAAAAGTAGAATTTTTTTTATAACGTGACCAAATTTAATTATTATAAGTTATCACGTATACATGAAACATATAAATATAAATGTGAATTTTGTTGTCACCACCGCAATTAAAAAGGATGTGAAATGCAGTACTCAATAAAGTGGTTTACATGGGCCTTGAAAATTACTTGAGCTTGAAGGTTAGTGTTAGTACAAAATGACACCTAATTGAGACCACCATTTTATTTTAGGGAAAAAACAAGATGAACATGTCCCAAAGATCATGGAATGGTGTTGGTTCAAATGCTTGCAACTAAATGCAAACTCAATGCTTAAATGAACATTTCTTTTTGTTACACTTTTAGATCTAAAAGGACGATTTGGGTATTCTGCCACTCATTTTCAATAGTACAAGTCATTCACTGGCTATAAAATTTGAATGTTTTATTAGAAACAAAAGGTTATTAATAGTAATAGTATCAGTTATTAGTTAAAGTTATATAATATATATAGTCCCTTTCACTAATATTTTTTGAGTTTTTTTTTTTGGTAAATAATGTTTTTGAGTTTTAATGGCTAATTAACTTCATTTCAGTCTATCAGGACTCAGTGGTGTTTTTTTTTTTTTTTTAATTTAATTTGTTTTTTCAAGGAGGTGATTTTATTTGTGTCACATGGATCTAGCAGAAAAGGGTACACTTGTGCTTTGCCTATTTTGGGTTTCATAATGTAAATAGTACCTCGATCAAATTATAATGTCTGCAAAGATTCTATTTTTTTTAAGAAAAAAAAAACAAAGTAGTTTATTTAAATGATTTTCAACTTTGTATTTGCGTGACGTTTTAGTCCCCGACTTTGTAAAATTTTTGAATTAGTCCATGATTTTGCATTTCGTAAGTCACTTTAATTATTGGCATTAAGTGACACGAAGTGCCTATGTGACAAGTTTTTTTTTATAAGCTTCCTATGTGAAATGTTAAGTTATTTGACACATAAGAGTTCACGTAAAAGATCAAACGGTATTATTTTGTTTAACTTTAAATACACAACTCACTTAATCCCTTAAACGACTTACAACACAATCCAATTTTAGGCTTAAAACGGTACGTAATTATGGAGATTAAAAAAAAAAATTTCATTTAGTCACTTATATAGATTTCTCTGTGTCAAATAATATGCCAAATAGACACTCTGTCAGTATCACTTAATACAAGGAACTTATTCAGGCATTCTACACAGACAAAAATAAAAACACTTTGTGACTACTAAATTAAGGATTAATTTAATAAATTACTCAAAAAAAAAAACTATGAAGGACAACTTCACGGTTTTAAAAGTTAGTTTAAAGGTTTTTTTTTTTTTTTTTTAAGAACTTCTTTGTTAAGTATATACATATTTTCAAATTATACGAATTTAACATATGCAATTTCATTAAGTTACAAATATGGAAAAATGATATCATCATTCTTAAATTTGATATTATTACTCTTATGACACTCATTCATAATTTTGAAGTGACTATATAAAAAAAAAAAAAACCCCTAAATTTATTAGCTGAATGTCTGAGGGCGTTCGCTATCAACTATACATTTGGTAGATAAAAAAAAAACTACCAAATAAAAATTCTTTGCATTCTATTTTTCTAAAAGGTGAATATTGTTAATTTTTCCCCAATGTATTGGCCAAATTAAAAAATTTCTAACTTGTGCTACCCAACTGTCTAAAGTTGTGAGACAACATGCAGTGCAGGACAATAAGTAGTTGAGACATGACATTAGGCATGAGCCACAATTCCCTTTTTTTGTCAAATGGAAAAATGGCATGCCAAACAAAGGGCAAAGATTTAAAAATGGAATTTGCACTCCACTTTACATTTCATCCTAAAAAAATGCAAGGAAGATTTGTGGTTTGTAACTTTCATACCACACTTGAGGTAGAAAAAAACCCATATCTATATAATTACTATATAGATATGGAAGGAATATTGCAACAATATTCTAGCCATGAAAAATACTTTACAAACAACGTAAAAATAACAAAAACAATTATTGTTTAGAATATAAGAAATTTTATATATTGGTTGTGAATATCGTTATTATTGAGTATATAAGCCAAAAATTTTATATTACAAGCTAACCTTCCTTTTATGAGTTAGTATTTATGAGTGAGTTAAACTAAAATTTAAATTTAAGATGATATCAAAGTCTAATTAATCAATTTCTTTTCATATATATATATATATATATATACGAGGAAGGATCCATTTATTCTAGGAGTAAGTGTATAGACATCAAATTTTATCAATTCGCTCGTTGAATCATAAGATATTATCACGATAATTATATATAGTGAATTTTAAAAAATTGAACATCTCTAACATTTATATATGTTTTAAAATGCTTTTTATTCATTAAATTGAAGTGCATAGATAAAAAATCAAAACATTTTCAAATCAAATAAAATTTTATATAATTGATCTATATACTATAAACTTTGAATTTAATAGACTGATTGATAAAATTCAATGTCTATATAGAGTATAAAATGAAATAAATGTAGTAACACTTACTTTTGAAATAAACCAATCCCTCCTTTTATATATATATATATATATATATATATATATATATATATCACATCATTTATGTGATTTTTTATTTTTATTTTTATTTTTTCCTTTCATATATGTTTTTACACCTATGTATATAAAACTACCGCTACTTAAAAATAAGGATACCCCTTATAAAATGATATTATTGCCACTTCAAAAAATTATTATCATTTTTTTATAAATATCTTTAATTTAAAATTTCTTTTTCAATTAATAAAATTAAAATATTAATATATAAATATTATAAAAATAATTAAAGAGAAATGGAAAAAAGATAAATTGGAGTGACCGGATGCTGATTTTTAATTTTTTTTATGAAGAAAAGGGGCTAGACAAAGCAACAACAAAACTAAACATACTATCTTGCAATGAAGAAAGAGCTATTATACATAAAACGAATTATAGCATAAGGCGGCAAAACATAAAAAAAATTTAATACTAATAGCTTAATCATGACTCAACTTCGCAAGTGCATCCGCAATAAAATTTTCTTCGTGATGAATATGAGACCATTTAACACACTCCATAGAAGAAGCTAGTTGCTGAATAGATCTTACAAAGTCGTACAGAGATGAAGGGGACGACATCGGCAATCTATAAGGTAGATAGCAACAAAGTCAACTTCAACCCAAATACGGTTAAAGCCTCTAGTATGAGCCATGAACATAGCATGATGAATACCCATAACTCAACAGATAGAACATTACACGACACCAAATTAGCTGTGTAAGAAAAGATATGAGTGTCTCACTGTTCACGAAGAATCTCACCACAAGAAGCTCGGTTATCACCATCAAGAACCGAGCTATCAATATTAAGCTTCACCCAACCTTCTGGTGGGCTAAGCCAATAGACAACTACACAACTAATCCCACTCAGACCATAGTTGATGTGCGCATATAGTTGAAATTAGGGGTGTACATCAGATTGGGTAACCCGACAAATCAACCCAACCCAGTCCAACCCAATCATAATCAGGTAAAACCCGAACCAAACAAAACTAACTTGAAGATGTATGGTTCGGGTATCAGATCTAGTAATTTGAACCCGATGACTCAATGACCTAATCAGAATATTTTATTTTTTAAAAAACATACTAACTTAATGTGATAATAATTAGTAAGATGTAATAGCATGAATTTAAAAATTTCTTTATTTAGCTATTAATTTATGTGATTATTATCTTATTGTAGGTTGGTGAAGAAAGGGAGATTAAAAATTAAGATCACTAGTAGTGGTCATTGTGTTTTGAAATTTGTATTGTTAAACTTGAGTTTGAAAATTGTATTGTGTTGTGAAATTGATAATATATTATGTTTTCGAATTTGTAGTGTTTGGATTTTGACTTTACTTTTATTAAACTTAGTATTTTAAATGTTTAATTACTACAATATTAATATATTGTTAGATGTACGACATGATTAATTTTTTTAATCGGACCATCTGGTGATCCAACCCAAACCAACCTATTAAGTTTTCGGGTTGAATTGGTTCATATTTCAAAATTATTTTGCACAAATCCAAATCAAACCAATCCAAACTATTTCTATCGATTCGGATATTGGATTATCCTATAACCGAACCAACCTAACTCATAGACATCCCTAGTTGAAATGCAACTTGACATTCTCGAACTCAATGTCAAACCTGTTTTACTGTACCTAGGAAGTTAAGCGATAGGCCTTTAAGGATGAATTTGTTTCGACGCTCCCACAACAGATGTGAGGTAATGCCAAAATACTAGACCGTTGAGTACTAGAATAACGACGCTTACTCGCTCCCGATGTCAGAATGCAACCCATCAATAACAACAAATTAAAAAATGTCCCCAACAAATCCATGAGAATTAATTTATTCCAAACAAAGTGTATGTATAAGAGATTCTTGAACATTATAGAGGGCATGCAGCATCATATGTAAACCCACAACATTTGACCGGATGTTGATTTTCATTAGAATAGATTAAACATGAATTAAATATATAAAAAATCATTTTTAATTATATTAAATTAATTTTATATTTATCTTTTTCTTTTATAATAATTTTATATTTATCTTAGCCTAACATAAAAACAAACTCGCACCTCCATCCATCCATCCATCTATGTCTTTATTTTGTGTTGTTAGATTTTAATTTAAGAAAAATATTCATATCACTACTGTTAATTGATACTATATCTTATACCACTTTTATGGAAATTTTTTTTTTATCACAATTAAATATAAAGTATATTAATAAACAGTAATAGTATACCAAAACATTACCCATAATTTAATTAAAAATCACCTGTAGTCTTCTTAAGCAAATAAAAAAGCATCTGTAAACGAATAAGTGACATATGAAAGCAAGTTTTAATTTTGGTACTATTAGATGTTCTTAATTTGCACTACTACAATTTTCCCACGAAACCCAACGAATCTGCAACCGCAACCGTATTAAGATTATTATGGACCCACCCACCTTCAACCTTTTCTGTATTTTTTTTATTAATTCAATTAAAATTTCGCTTTAGTTGTTGGTCCCTCTTCCTCAGGCTTTCCAGGTAGCTTTGTTGGGGGAAACACAGCCATGAATGAAGAACCCTTCGGTGACCATTGCAATTCAGAAATTACTTTACTTTTCGAGAGTTTCTCTCTCATGCTTCACAATTCATCACGATCTGTTTTACTTCTTTAGCATCGTTCCAGTTTCAGAACCATGCATATAGGTATGTAAATGCAACTGTGACTGTCCAAAGCTTCTGTTTTTGCTCAAAGAAGTTTTTTTTTTTGTCCCCCCTTTTAAATTCATGGCTCCCTCTGATACCCTTTTTAGTTTTTAATCAGTTAGTGATATTCCATTTATTTATGTCGACAAAAAATATGAGCTTGAGTGGTTCTGTCCTTCTGGGTCTTGTATACATTTGAGAAAGTTCACCTTTTACTGTGATGTTGTTGTTGTTGAAGTTCTCTGTGAGTGATTTTTGGATTAGTCATAGGATAGAAAAATAATTGTTTCCATCTGGTTGGTTGGAAAAACCTGGTGAATTTGTCAAGAAGAGAGGGTAATTTAGAGTATTTTATTGATATATGGTTCTGGAAGATGAAGAATTCTGTCTAAAAGTTGAATTAGGATCATTTGAGTTAACCCTTGATAACCTTAATTTCTTTCTCCTTCAACTTCAATGGACTTTGACGGTTTGGCTTGCATGCCCCATTTTCATTTGGGTAGGTCTGCATCAGCTATTGAATTTAGTGAATCATTGATCATCTCACTGTAATTTTTGTACTAGACTCATTTTACCTTCTAGTAAGTCCATATGTTGTTTTAGTTTGTTTCATGCAAATTTATTTGCAAAACAATCAGATGCTAATGTATTAGAGTCTTTAACTGCTGATCTGTGTTTTTGCAAAGTAAATTTGCATCGACACCTTGCAAGGATCTTTTTGATTAAGTTTGTGGGGTTTAAAGTTGCTGAGTTTTAAACTGCAGAGAGTTTTTCTGCAATTGACCTATAGCTAGAGGGCATTATGTGCATTTTAGCAAAAATAAACATGAGACTATGTTTTACATCAACTTAATTCCTTGGTAAAAATTACAAATGTTTCCTTTTAAATTTCTTTATCAATCCTATGGTCTTTATTGAAGCAGGTAAAATGGATACATCTTTAGTTAAAACTCTTATCAACAGCATTTCTCGGTTCATTCTTCTAGTTTCTTGCCATAAAGTTAAGCCTTTGCCCCTTCAGAAGATCTGTAATGATATGGTTGGTGTGTTGAAGCATTTGAAACCAGTGCTTGATGATGTAGCAGATTACAAAATCCTTTTGGATGAAAATCTGTATAGAGAATGTGAAGAATTGGATATATTGGTTAATGAAGCTAGAGATTTCATTGAAAAATGGGGCCCAAAGATGAGCAAGATTCACAGTGTAAGCAGTTACTTTTATTTGCACATTGAAGCTGTTACAATTATTCAGTAACTAAAGATTTCTACTTCTTTAAGATCCTAAGCCTCATTGTTGGCATCTGAATGAGGTTGAAAGGAAAAAGTGAACCACCAATTCCTCCTCTATCTGTCTTTATTGTTGCAGCGTCTTAACTGTTTTGTTGGGATTATTCTATTTTCAGGTGCTTCAAAGCGGAGAATTGTTGACCAAGTTACAGAGCACATCACTTAAGATTTGTCACATGATAGTTAAATCACTGAAATCACCTGAACCTGTTTCAATTTTGGCTAATCTTCAGGTACATCCAAAGTTTAAAGTTGCTTGTTTGCTGATCATTACTCTCCTACCATTCCCCTACAAAAGGGAAACGAAGGGGAGAAAATCAAACTACTGTATTTGGTGGGAATAGTTTTTATCAGTTTCATGGGTGTCGTGTGATCTGTAGGAGTATGAGACTAATTACTGGAAACTTTTTCAGCACCACATGCAAGGACTTGGGTGTCTTAAGAAGGAACCAGCAATGGTCTATATAGAAGAAGCACTGAGGAATCAAAGGGATAATATGAAGCCTTGCTATGAACATCTAAAGGAAATTATAGAGTTACTTAAATTGTCATCGAATGAGGAGCTTCTGAAAGAGAGAATTGCCGTGGAAAAGGAACGGTTAAATGCTGAAGTCAATAAAACAAAAGGGTACTTGGATGAGATTAACCAAATTGTGAATCTTGTGTGCAGTTTACGTGATTATGTGATGAAAATTGAGTGCCATAAAGTCAAGAGTGGTGTCTCAATCCCACAGTACTTTCGATGTCCTTTATCATTGGAACTCATGTTGGATCCTGTAATTGTGGCTTCAGGTCAGACATATGAGAGGCGATCCATCCAAAAGTGGCTTGATCAGGGGCTAATTGTTTGTCCAAAGACTCATCAAACACTTACCCACACAAGTCTCATTCCCAATTATACTGTTAAAGCTATGATAGCAAATTGGTGTGAGGAAAACAATGTTGAACTTCCGAGTAACTCTAAGCACAGTAGTTCTGCTCAGATTTCATCCCCCTCAGATAATCTATTTCATGATTTTTATCGCGTGTGTAGTTTTGAGTCTTCACATAGTAGCAATTCCAATTCAAGATCGTCTCTTCAAACTGAAAATGCATTTGACAAGCAAAAGGGTGGTAGCTCTTTCGGATTAAGCGGAGACTCTAATAGATGCCAGAGTGGAGAGACAGAAAACTATGAGCAACAATCTCCTGCGGCTTCATGTAGTTACAGCAGAAGTGAATCGTTTTCAAGTTCTATTTCTAGCTCTGATTATGTAATTCCAGTTTCAAAAGTGGTGTCAGAGATATCTAATAAGCATCAAATAGTGGATTTGTCTGGGGAAATTACTAATGGGTGTCCTGCTTCTCCTGCTCATAAAGAATCAGGGATTTTTCCTTCTTTATCTGGAAAGCAATTTCAAAGCCCTGGATCAAAAATGGAAAGGTTGGAGAATGAAAATAAATATAATAACAATGACAATGTTGTCATTACTAGCCATTCAAAAATTGATTCTCGTCCAGTGTCCAACATAGGATCTGATGAATTAACCTCAGCATCTCATGTCAGTAAGTTGATCGAAGACCTCCACAGCCAATCAAATGGAACACAAACTGCTGCTGCAGAAGAATTGAGGCTCCTAACCAAGCATAGCATGGAAAACCGTATCATTGCAGGGAAGAGTGGGGCTATCACGCCTTTACTCTCACTGCTATATTCAGAGACGAAGATAACACAAGAACATGCCGTGACAGCTTTGCTGAATTTGTCAATTAATGAAGACAACAAGGACTTGATTATTAAAGCAGGAGCCATAGAACCTCTTATCTACGTTTTGCGGACAGGAACTGATGGTGCCAAGGAGAATTCTGCCGCTTGTCTATTCAGCCTCTCTGCAATAGATAAAAATAAGGCAAAAGTTGGTCGTTCTGGTGCTGTTAAAGCTTTGGTGGATCTTCTAGCCTCAGGAACTCTTAGGGGAAAGAAGGATGCTGCTACCGCTCTATTTAACCTATCAATATTTCATGAGAATAAGGCTCGTATAGTTCAAGCTGGAGCTGTGAAGTTTCTGGTTCCGATGTTAGACCTCGCTGATGGAATGGTTGACAAGGCTGTTGCTCTTTTGGCAAACCTGTCAACAATTCTGGAGGGTCGATTAGAAATTGCAAGGGAAGGGGGCATCCCGTTACTAGTTGAAATTGTTGAATCGGGTTCTCAAAGGGGAAAGGAAAATGCTGCTTCCATTCTCTTGCAACTATGTCTTCACAGTCCTAAATTTTGTAACCTGGTTCTCCAAGAAGGAGCTGTACCTCCCCTAGTTGCATTATCCCAGTCTAGTGCTCCAAGAGCAAGGGAGAAGGTATGGAGTTAATCCTCTTTTTTCTTCGTAATCTATTTTGGGGGCTAAAATTCTTATGAGTATGCATATACCATTAGTTTGCTGTGTTTCAAGGATTTGTCATCCATCTCCAGGTAAATTGTGTTCAAGTCTTGCGGTTTGATCCTTGTTACACATTGAGTTTGCTGAAACTAGATGCTAAAATCTTGCTTTGATTGCTAAGATGTGTTTTTCTGTGCATTCTCCCCCTCCTTGGTACACAATGTGAAATCCACTACATACCCTTTTGAAGTGGGTTAGGATCCACTTGCAGATTACAGTGACTCAGTCATTCATGAGCATAATCTGAAATACGGAAGTAATACTAACGTGTTGTTCATATACATGCAGGCACAACAGCTTCTCAGTCACTTCCGCAATCAGCGTGAAGGAGTTACAGGGAAGCGAAAATCATGAAGATAGACATTTTTGGTTATACCATTGCCCTTATCTTTCTTACCTCTGTAACTCCCTGCTCTCTTTCTGCTATTGATGACTACAGGACTCCATTCATCACTTTGTTTTTTACTTCTTTTTAAAAGTACCATTTGTTGGTAGTGACTAGTTTTATTTCCATGCTTCTGTAGGGTATTAATTTCCACTTTTTTTGTTTGTTGGCTTTAATGGGTTCTTCTTTCTAGTGGAGAGTTTTGTTCTTTAGTAGCAGGTAAGCCATTTCTGAAGCTTTAGCTTGGCAAATGTAAACTTAAAAATGTTGTTTTGTAGTCATAACTGATGTGATTCTAAGTCACTGTTGTACATATTTGTATATAAGGTATAAAATCTTGTGATCTACTATAAAATATTGTACCTTATTCTACTGTTTAAGCATTTTTTTTAATGTGTGTCAATATTGGCTTTCACTTTGGAATATTGATGTGTACTAACCTTAGGGTTAGATCACGATCATAAAAATTGAGCCACGGGTGGAAGTGATCCTCAAGTCCTCCGTGTACGATGGTGCTCTGGTGAGAGGTTGTACCTGCAGAGACTTTGATGCTCAGGTCAGTGACTATTAAGCTTTGTATATGTGATAAGAATGTTGCGTACCTTTGATGTGCTTGTTATACATTTATAGTGAAATCTCTAGGGTTTCGTGTACGTGCTTGGCCCTTAGAGGCTATTAGTCATGGGCTTTTGGTCCAGCTAGACTGTGGCGCTTATGCCAGCCCATAGGCTTCATCTTGGTAGTCAGGACCGAAATGGTGTCTCATGACTATGGGGTGACATGGCATGGATGCCGGAATGCCGGTCCATAACAAGTATAAAATCCAAGTAAAGCATGCTAGGCTTGTTTGTAAATGCTCACTTTGAAAATGAATTAGGCATGGCTTATGGTTACTTGTATATTTGAGAATCATTTTGAAAAATGAACTGATAAATGAGAAACTCTTGTTTTAAGGGTAGAGTTGCATTTCCACTATTTACATGTGATGTTTTGCCAAATGTCTAGGAAAAGAAGAATTTGATATGACATTCTAGTTCTACCTATGCTATTAATAGTTAAGCGCGTTGCACACTAAAGTCTAATGTCAACTTAGTTAAAATTTTCAAATGCCTGGGTAGAATGGAGAAAATAGGAAAAAGAAAAAGCTATACGATCGTGTATCACCTTAGAAGAAAAATAGAAAAAGATAACTTGCCTTTGAAGTACATTGCCAAACATATTAGCACGCTATGCTTTCCCTAGAAAAAAGAGAAACATTAGAAAATGTGGACAGATTTGCCTCTCGTGCATGATACCCAGACAGTGATAGTCCACAACTTCAAGGGAAAAATGATTCGGATTCTCTCCAGTATGTTTATTCTCTCTGTGTAGAGCGATGTCGTCTTGATGCTTCAATTTCAAGAAAAAGGACTTCAAACTGTCATTAAACGAAACTGTGCATGTTTGTAACAAAGTACTTGCACACAATCTGAAACTCATGTCGACCACGCAATCCAAATCTTACTTTTACGTTTGAATTTTTCGAAAGAGTAATCTGATTTTCTAAAGACATCTAACAGAAATCCAACTAAAAGTCACTTTGACACAAAATCAAATTTCTCAACAGAAATTCAAAGACATGCTCAATTCATTAAGTAGACTTTAGTTTTCTTGTTTTTGGGGTCAACAGTAGACAGCAGTTTGAGTCCATGTTATTTAGAAGGTATATGTAAGAAAAAAAAAATGAATGCCCCTTACAACTTACAATTACAAGTTGGATTCGTACTATAAGTTCCATCATCGATGTACTAATAAATAGAAATAAAAGAAGAAACACTCAAGATTAATTTTTCCGGTATAGTCTGACACTAGATTTGTTCTCTCAATAAATACTCTTAAAGACTCGAATATTAGTTCTTTTATTGGTGTTATAATGTGCATTTATCAGTACACCAACATTTTTGTTGACTAAGTTGGTTTTGTTCAATTTTTTATTTTAAAAAAAAATGAAGAATCAATAATGGACTAATTCAATTTGAACTGAATAAATCAAGTTAAACTAATAAAAAAATGAGTTAATAAGTTTTGTAACGCGTAAAAGGTTTAAAATAATAAAGTCTTTTTTGTAATTTTTTTTGGGTGTACTTAAAATATACTGACAACAAAACAAAAGTAACATAGTAATAAACTTTTTACTAAATGAGTTAGCTGAGCAAATCTCTAGTTCTGTAGTATACCCCTTTTAATGATATATAGTAAAATGATGGAACTAAAAATATGGTGTGAGCTTTTGCAATTTTTTTTTTAAAAAAATGAGATATGGGTAAATTTAACAAAAAAAAGTTATTTTTAAAGATATTTATCAAATTAGGACTAAAATAAAATTTATTAAATTTGATCATTTACTATTCAAGTGTCGTCACATAGCAGCACCTAGTGAGTTAAGAAACCCTAAACTCACCAAGTGTTGCTATGTGGCAGCACCTAGGTTTTTGTATTAAAAAAAGAAATAAAATATTAAAAGATGATAAAAAAATAATGAAAAAATAAAAAAATATTTTAAAAACTGAAAAATATTTTATAATACTTAAAAAATTCAAATTATAAAATATTTAAAAATATTAAAAAAAGATCATATATATCCTAAAATCATGCCATGTAATAAAAAAAATTCAAATCAAAATTTAGAGTCTAAAACAAGCTTAAAAATACTTTAAAAATAGAAAACTCCTATAAAATAATATTTTTTAAAATTCAGACAGGAAAATCCCATTTGGATATTTGCATTGCGTAAATCGTGTTGAGCTATGACAAATCGATATATACTAAGCTTAAATCTAACAAGTATAGCAAAAAAAACATGACACTTTGAAGTTTCAAACTCAACTAACACAAATTTAAAGCACAATTTTCATATATTTAGGCTTTGAATTTTGATTTTAAACTTTTTTAATTGCATTACATGATTTTGAGATATATTTGATTTTTTAATATTTTTTGAATATTTTTTTATAATTTAAGAATATTTTTAATTTTTAAATTTAAATACTCAATATTATTTTTTAAAGCGTAATTTTCATATTGTTAGGCTTTGAATTTTGATTTTAATTTGTTTATAGCACTACATGATTTTAAGATATATCTGATTTTTGAATATTTTATAATTTAAGAATATTTTTTAATATTGTATAATATTTTTTTAATATTTAAATTATTTTATTTAAATACTCAATATTATTTTTATGTTATTTTTTAATAAAAAATCTAGGTGCCGCCACCTGAATTTGGGAAAATATTTTTTTAAAAAAAACATTATTATTTTTTTTTAGATTTGCCTGAGATATATGTCAGCATTTTTAATGAGTGTTCCGCATAATATTCGGCGTACGTTAATATATTAATACTTTTTTTTGTGGGTAATATATATTGATACAATTTTTTTACATCTCATAGAACAGCTATTTCACGAAAGGACCACCATCTGTCCAGCATAGAAAAATTGACCACATGAACTTCATCCCTTGACTCTCCAGGAAAAATTATTCGTGCTGCTTTAATTTATAACTCATCGATCAATAACATTTTTATTAAAATTAAATGTTTTAATGTAGGTTTTTTCAATTAATTATCGCGATAGGTACCACTCTATATTCACTAATTTCACCTTAGATTCTCAAAACATGTGGGCTAAATTTGAAAATGTGAGTTGTTATGTTACACGTCTATATGAAGTGTTCTATGGAATTTATTATCTATTTTATGATGTGAAAGGCACTTATATATTATGAAATGTCAAGTATGCTTGAAAGTTACATTTACTTTGAAATTCAATATACATACATAATTTTTTAAAAAAAAAAAAGATACTCGAATATTTGTTATATCAAGTAGCTAGGTCTACTAGAATGGTCCACCCACTAAACCTTAATTGGTGGGTGTGATTTGATCGACCTCATGTATGTAATCTGCTATTATCATGAAACATGTGTGGTGTCTCGCATAATTTTGAAATCATGTTTCCCAATTGATTCCCTTTTCCTTTTCATTTGGGGTATAGTTAAGAAATCTATTTGGAAAAAAAAAATAATTATCACTTTAGTCTTGAATTTGCAAAGATAGTTTATATATATTTTTGAAGGGAAGTGATATTGCCACTCCTAAAATTCTATTATCACTCCTTTTGAAATATTTTTTAAATTTAAATTATATATTTAACCAATCAAATTAAAGTATTAATAACTAAATATTATTAAAATATTAAAAAAGGAGTGGCAATAGAGTTTTTGGAGTGGCAATATCAATTCCCATTTTTGAATTTACAAAAATAGTTCACATGAGTTCTGAGTTGCACGGAGATTCATTTAGGCCTTTGTGATTGTCAAATATTTTTTCTCTCAGGTCCTTAAAGTTTGATAATCTCAGAGATCTAAGTGAACTACTCATATAAAATTAAGAACCTAAATAAATAACATTTGATAATCTCAGGAACATAAATGAACTAATACTCTTATAAACTCAGGGACTTGAATAAATCTCTGTGCAACTTAAAAACCTATAACTGCTCTTATAAATTTAGGAGACCTATATAAATTATTCTTATAAACTCTAGATCGAATCCACCAATTGATGCTTCACTCATTTAAAAAGGGTTAAAAATAACTTATCCCGTCTAATCTATAAGTTGTGTGTGATTCATTATTGTTACTTTAAAAATATGCAAATTTTTGTAAAAGCTTTACTAGAGCTAATAAATTATTTTTAATTCCTTAAAAAAAGTTTATTGTTAGGACTTATGCATGTAAAAAAAGTCTAACTCAAAAGACTAGTTCATTAAATTAAAAAATCTTATGGCTTAAATATCACATTAAACTTCCATTTTTACTTAATGCGGAACTCCTAACGTGTATTTGTTAGATAGACTCACAATTAATTTTTTTTTTTTCCTTCTTTCTTAAACAGCACCATTGTGTTGACAGCACAATATTACCCCAACCAGTCATAATGGGAAAAAGAAAGAAGGAAGGAAGAGGAAACAATTAGAGTGTTGATTGGAAGAATTTGTATGAATAATAATTAAGTTGCATACTTGTTAGAGGCAAGAAAGCAAGTCTAATATTAGTACGAGGACAGCCCAGCAAAATCATTAAAAAATATTTGGAGACAAAAATTCCCTCTCAAGATAGAATTATTTAATTGCCCCTGCTAGGATTCCTCTCCCGGCAAAACAAAAGCATTTGGTCAACTTAATTGAAAAGTGAAAACTAATATACAAGGAGAAAGAAAAGAGAAATTGAAAATGTGCTAACAATAAATATAGAAAAAAAATTAGATTAACAATTTGATCTGTATACTTAGAGCGTGTTTGGAATAAATGAAATTAATTGTGAAAATAAGTTGTGAAAAAAATCAGTTGTCTAAGACATAATTAATTTTTGTTTGGATATATTTGCTGTCAGAAGTGATTTTTAAGATAATTTTAAGCTGTGAAAAGTGATTTTGAAGCTTTTTAAAATAATGTTCAACTTTTAGCGGAAGGACAAAAAGCTTTTTCCTTTTGTTAAAAGAATAATCAAAAGTTTTTTAAATGCAAAATATAACTATCCAACGTATGTTGAAAAATAATTTTTCCCAAACATGTCCTTATTCATCATTTTCGTTTTAATCTATATATGACGTTAAAAAATAATTTAGCCTTTGATCATGTCTATTTTTGCGGATTGGTCCTTGATTGTCATCTATTTTGTTACTAATGGTGTTAGTCTTCATCTTACATGGTTAACAGAGCCTCTAATAATGGACACATGCGTAGAGTGCTCACATAAAAATTAATTAAAATGAAATAGAAATGAAAAACATGTTTATCTATCCTAAATTGAAAACCCTAAGGGTTTGTTTGAAACAGTTTTGGTTTTTAGTTTTTAAAAACTGTATTTTTAAATAAAGTGAGACGAGTTTTCAATACAAATTTGTGTGTAAATTTGAAAAACTGAAAACCAAAACATGTTTTAGATGTTTTCATATTTTGGTTTTTAAATATTGAAAATCAAAATATATTTCCAAAAACTATTTTCAAAAAGAGAAATCAAACAAGCCCTAAGTCCCTTTGTTCTCTTTGACCTTTATTTTTTTTCTATGCTGGAATCGCCCCTAATCAGCCTCACTAATTTGCATTATCGCCCCAAATAGCAAAGAAATAATCACAACTCAAATAGGTAATAATGATAAAATTTGCAAATGTGAAGTAAGAATCAAGATGTTCACAACTAGGATTGAGAATAACTATGGAAGAAGGTTTCATTGATATTCATTTTACTGGATAAGCACCCATGATTGAAGATGAACATGGTTCTTTAATTTACGTGTTATTGTTGCTCGTTTTAAGAACATTAACACGTAAATTATTCACTTCTCTTTTCATATATATAATACTTCATCTATTCTAAAGTATTAGTCACCTTAAACTAATATACAAGAATTAAAATATAAAAATCTTGTTAGTAAAACAATATTACCCCTATTTTATAAGTTAAAAGTACCAATAATATTATTCTTTATTAATGACTATTAATGAGTAAAAGAAGGATAAATTTAAAAAAAAAATAGCAATATATGTTATATTGGTATTGTAAAGTGACAAATATTTTGGAATAAATATTTTTGACAAAAGTGACAAATGTTTTAGGATGGAGGGAGCACTACTAGAAAATTCAATATTAACTACGAAATATAGTTAAAGATTTCTATTCAAAGCAAACTTGTATCTAAACAGTTACAGATTAGTTATTAAATTTTTTTTAACTAATACTAATTAGCTACCAAATTAGCTTATAATTAGCTATGAAATATAGCTACCAAAGAATATCATAGCTACTAACTAGCTACGAAATATAGCTACCAAAATTTTGTCATAGCTAGTATCTATATGGTTACCAATTAGCTACCAAAAAATTTCTCGCTAATTTCTCAGCTACCGACTAAATTAGCTACTAATTAGATACGAAGTCAAGAATGAATCAAAGTCTCACATTGGATAGTTAGGAGAAGTTAGAGGATTTATTGGGTTGTATTGTGGAGCTCCATTTTGTTGGCTTTTGCCTTTGGTATATTGTGGTTAGTATCGGAGCCCGGTTGATTCGTTACGGTGACAGACTCAAAAGAAATTAACATGCAAAATTCTTGTAGCGAGTATTTTTTTTGTTCATAAGAAAATACATTAACCGGGGATCGAACCTCGTACCCACACACGCAAGTTCTCATGTGCTCACCAATTGAGCTACATAATTAGGACAATGGAGGGAGTATTTAAGAATGAGAAAAATTTAATCATAAAAGAAAAAAGATATATTAAGAAGTTAAGTAGTTTATTTTAGGCCAAATGTACATTTTGGTCTTATATCTCTTATGCGCATTTCATTTCGGTCCTTTATCTTTTTTGGGTTACATTTTGGTCCTATAACTCTTATGAAGGTTTCATTTTGGTCCATTCCGTCAACTCTGTCACCCTGTTACTAAGGTAATTTGACTCTGTTCTTATTAGGGTTCATGTGTATGTTATAGTTTTTCTGGGCTCGAAGATAAATGACATAATTTGACTCTGTTCAGGTCAATTCTGTTAACGAGGGTGACGGGTTGACAGATTGGACATTGGACCAAAATGAAACGTTTATAAGAGATACAGGACCAAAATGTAATTCAAAAAAATATAGGACCGAAATAAAATACGCATAAAAGATACATAAACAAAAGGTGTATTTGACCTTTATTTTATAAAATCAATAGTATTAAATACTTTTTTTAGTCATTGTGCTAAAACCTTAAATATCAGATAGTGTAGAAAAAAGAGAGTAAAAAAGAGGAAGGATGCACTTGAGTTTTAGGTAGTGTTTAACCCAGTTTTTTTTTTTTCTTCTTTTCCTCTTATAAGTAAAAGCTGGACCAAAGGTATTTATGGTAAACCTCTTAAACTTAAACTAGCTTTTTTTCTTTGATACAAAATGCTAAAAACTGGCTTTTAAGCCAGATGCTAGAAATAAGAGCTTTTCCAAAAAAAAAAGACTAACTTATTTTGTGGGTCTATCATAATTAACACTTAAATATTTTAATTAATACCTAAAATCTTGAATATTTTTTCCTCTTCTCTGCTTGTAAAAATAATCACTTTAATATTTACGAGTTTTATTGTTATTTAAAATTCTACATATTTAATAATTTTTAATGTTAAATTATTATTTTAGTAAATTTATATTGTGTTTAATTTTTTTTAAAAAAAATAAAAATATTGAGTTTTATAAAAAATATTTTTTATTGCAACTTTCATTTTAAAATATTTGTATTGTTAACTTATTTTTTTATATAAAAGAAATGTGATAATTAATTATAAGTAACTTAAAAAAGTTAACACAAAATACTTTTATTTAAACAAAGAGTTTTTTACACATAAGTAGTTTATAAAGTAAAAAATAATGAAACAGTCAAACAACTTTCAACTTTTTTTTTAAAGTTTTTATTTTCAACTTTTACTTAAAAGTCGCTTATAAACAAAAAATAAACCGGGCCAAACGAAACCTTAATACGATGAGACCTGATCAATGTAAAGACTAAAGAATAAATATATACACACTCTCCTCTAGTTTATAAGTTATTTTTTATTAAATACTAAAATACTAAAATTAATAATAAACGATAGTTTTTATAGTATAAATAATAATTAATTTATTAAATACTAATAATAATTATTTTCTAACTATATTACCATAGCATTAATCTCTTAATAAATATTCAAAATGTTAGAGCATCACTTTTTCTTTTATTTCACTATTTCTCACTAATTTATCAATTAATTTATAAAATTATTGAAATGATAAAAATAAAAATATCAATAAATAAATTAATTGATAACTTGTATAAAAGGCCGTAACTCTTTCATCAAACTCTACTCCAAAAATTAATTTAAGGGTGGAAACAAATTTAGTAGTAATGATAAAAGAGGGTGCCAATGCATTTTGTACTTAGCCAAATGTCTTAATGCGCCGATATAGTGCATATTTTTATAAGTTAAAAGTGCGTTTACATGAATTCAATTTAAGGTGTTATAAGTAATATATTTTTATATTTCATTTATTACTTTTGTTAATTCAAAATCTAATTGTGACAATTATTCAATAATAACAGCTAAGTTTTATATTTTTAATGAGTGAGGTTAACTTCATAGTATAAAACTAGGATGTTGTTTTCAGTCTAAAATATTTTCTATGAAGACAAATTATCGTGTTAAACATGTTTTTAACTTTGTCCCAGTCATATGGCTCAGTTGGTGAGTATATGGAGACATGCGTGTATAAGTACGGGGTTCGAATCTCGAATGTATTACTTTCCTGTGAATAAAAAAAAAACATGTTTTCAACTTTATGGTCTCAGCAAGAAATATATTGATTGTGACATATTGAATGTGGTGGTAAAACAATATAATTATATTAACGGTGATGATGAAAACTGTGTCTATAACAGTAATACTATTAATTAAGATATATAGTCATATTTATAGCAATGATAATCCAATCAACTACTAGTTGCTTATTAGTTCTACTTTCTTGCCTACTTGCATTGTAAAACATGCAAGCATAGTAGTCAAGTTTCTCACATGTAATCTCAATAAGATAATATTATTCGTCTCAAAAATATTTATATTATAATAGGACTAAAGTAAAATTGTCTTTATACATAATGACTCAAACTTATTAAGACCTCTTATTATATTTAAGAAAAATCAAACATGTATTACTTATAATAGTTGATTCAAATTAAATATACTTCCTCTGGTTTTATATTTAAATAATTTTTTTCACATTACTATATTTTTACTATATTTTTAAATATAAGTAAATTTAACTTTTACAATCACATATATTGAAAACATATTTAAAATATTCTTTATTTAAATCACTCACTCATTTATTATAATTTCTTTAAAGTGAAGATTAATCTAATGAAAGATAATTTTAGAAAATAAGTTTATTTTTATGTGCTCAAGAAAATTAAATGAGATGACTAAATTTTTCAAACGGTACGAGTTAGGTATTCTTTTTTCACTTATACTTGAAAACGGAGAGAGTAATTCATAATAGTCTTAGAATTTTATATAGTATCTTTGATTCTAATTCTATTGGAAAAGTACTGGTTAAGACCGTTAAGATAGAAACTCTTATCTCTTGGCGGTCTCCTCCACATGGTTGTTTAAAACTGAATTCAGATGGTTCAATTATTCAGAGTAACCAGTTGGCGGCTTGCGGTGGGATCATTAGAAATTCTCATGGGAGTTTCATTTTGGGATACCGGAGTAACCTTGGTTCTTGTTCTACTGTTATGGCAGAATTATGGGGTTTACTTCATGGCTTGCGTTTACTTCGTGCTATCCTTTTTTAGCGTGTGATTATAGAGATGGACTCAAAGATTGCACTGGGTTTGGTTCTTAACGGTTGTGACCAATCTCATCCCTGCTTTGCGGTGGTCCAGGAGATCATGTGGGTATCCTTCGCGATAATCCGTCTATTTCAGTCTCTCATGTATTCAGGGAGGCTAATCGTGGTGCTGACGTGTTAGCCGCTTGGGCATATAGTTTTGATAGAGGTTTTGTTGTTTTGCAGTACCCTCCGCTTTGTTTATTATCTATTTTATGGGAGGATGCCTATGGCATCTCCTTTCCGCGTATGGTAATGTAGTTTCTTTGGGCCTTTGAGCCCCGTTGATTATCAAAAAAAAAAACAGAAAGAGTACATAGACTATGGTAATAGATATGTATGTTGTAGAACATGCAAACTGTAATTAATTTTTCGGTCTCATCCTAGGATATTCATGTTTGAAACAGTAATTAATCTTTTTTGTCGAAGTTGAACTCACACGAAGTAATTATCAGGTGAATGAAATGTTACTCTATTCTTACTAGCATGCATTTTTTTTCCCCAAATACTTCCTTTTATAAGAATTTTTTATGATAATTTACAAACTCATTTTTTCTTTTTGTTCAAATCCATTGTTGTCTTGCCACGACCCTAATTTCAACACCAAAGACATAAGAATAAAATTTATGATTTGCAAACCACGAGGTATGACGTGATGATAGCTCATATTGTCCTTTAACCACATGAGCATAGGTTCGATTCCTTGCTAGTAGGAATTGAGCGACATGCATTTTGTGATCACCCAACAACTAAGCCGTGCAAACTCAAATTAAAAATGAATATTAATCACGGTTTTCAATGATGGATAATATATGAAGAAGAAAAAAATAATGCTAATGACAAATTAATTCCTTACTTGACGCATCCAAGTCGGTCACACTTTGTAATAGAGTTAATATTAGTTAGTTTAGTTAATCTAGATAGTTAGTAGTTAGTTATACTAATAATTATGTATCCAAAAAAAGTTATACTAATAATTAGGTTAATTTACAATATTAAAGAAGCACCGTGGTAGTTATATAATCTATTTTTTCCATTAAAATAATCATCTTTTATTAATTAATTAATATGTTACTCGTCTATAGAATTCTTCTCATACTCTTTGAGCTCTATGATGTTTGGCGACAATGTGCGAGATACACATGCATAGATCCCGAATGATGAAACTCTGGTTTTTTTTTTTGTCATTTTGCTTTTCAAAATAAAAACAGGCATTTTATTTTCGCGTTGAAAACTATTAAATAAATTCTAAATGTACGTATTTTACAAATTAAATTGCAGTATAGTTTTTTTTTATTAAAGAGTTACTGCATTAATTTTGAATCTTATAATTCAGGAGAAATCTTTTTGAAGAAATAAGCCTGAGTCATGCATTATATCTTTCTATTTTCTTTTTTTTGTAATAATTTCAATATCTGGTTGTATTATAATTATAATTATATATGATAAAAAAATTTAAATATTGTCACTTATATCAGTTATATACCATGAAATGCATCATCTGCATTTACATTTGCAATTTCACTGAAATTTAATTAGACACATGTAACTTTACTCTGTTTACTTTCCCTTTATTTTCATATGTATTTTTCTGTTTTCACCTCACTAAAAAATTAATACTATAGTTTTTTAAGAACGAATTTCTCTGAATATTTTCCCCTGTTTTGGTCAATTTTCCTACAACTTGAGAATGAGAAGTGGACAAAGGAGGTGTCAGAAATTAAAGTTTTACCTTTTTCAAGAGAAGGAAAAGGGTAAACAGAGAAGGGCAATATAGTCAATTTAGAAAGGAACTGTCAATCAAGAAACAGAATCATGTTATTCCCTTATTTTTACCCCCTTCATAACTTTTTCCTGTCTCCATCCAAACCTACTGTCCTAACCCTTTAATTTCTTTCCTATTTCCTCTTCAAAGCCCTAAAAACACTCTTCTCTTTCTCTCTCCTACCTAACACATCACAATACTACAAAACATTAAGCAGTGATGATGAAAGTTTGAGTTTGCTCCACCCTTTTAAGGAAAATAAATAAACCTACCAATTAATCTTTCTTACCAATTATCTCAAAAATCAAAACTAGGTACTACTAAAAAGACCAATCCTGCCATATCTATAGCCTTAGGAGCTTTCTAATATTGCTCAATAGACAACAATCTCATCACATTCTCAGCACCAAAAAATCTTCTCTTGCTTCTCCATTTGCAGGTAATACACATGCATCTCTGTTTTCTCTCTTTTTACCTGCTCTTTAATTTTGACTGCAACTGCATCTGAAGTCTCTCAAACACAATTCATTTGTTATAAATCATAATAAATTGTGAATCAGACGGTTAAGAGCAAAAGATTAGGTTGCATGTTTAGGTTGTTTTTTTCAATTAACTTGTAAAAGGACAGTTGTTCAACAGTTTTCTCATTAATTTAAAACTTGGTCAGTGACTGAGGAAGAACCCTAGAAATTTGAAGAACAGAGAGAGAAGAACGTTGGATCTGGTGCGATCGATCGATGGATTCCTCTTCAATTCAAGAATTTATGGAAACATGTAACAACAATTCTGATAACACTGCTACTGCTACTACTACCTGCAACTTCACTGGTAGTATTATTAGCAACAACTTGGGTGCAAGCTCTTCTTCGTCGACGGTGGCGAGCGGAAGCCGGTACGAGAACCAGAAACGCCGTGACTGGAACACGTTTGGTCAATACTTGAAGAACCACCGTCCTCCTCTCTCACTCTCCCGCTGCAGCGGTGCACATGTCCTTGAATTTCTCCGGTACATCTTCTACACACGCATAATTATTAATATATACACCTTCCTCCTCCAACTTTATCTCTTACACTATTTTTTGCAGCAGAAACCTTAATTTTGGAAATTAAATAAATATCTTAAAAAAAAAAACATAAATCTCTTGTGAAAAATTATTAAAGTGTATGATTGAGGGAAAAAAAATCATTTCCTAGAACAAGACATGATTTTCGTTTTCCTCCATTTATATAAAAAAATATAATAAAATTAATTACTATATTTTTTTAATTTTTTCAATGAGCAAAAGAATAGATATTATTGAAAGGAGCATAAGATGTGTAAGGAATTACAAGCTTATTTTCCTTTTCATTTTTGGAATTTATGTAGGAAATACTATTTTATTTTCTATTTTCTGTTTTCTAAAATTTTTATGGAAAACACCGGAAACAAGAATCTTATTTCTAGTAATTTCTGTATGAATTTCAAGAAACAAAATTTAAATATTGACGGTTTTGCAAAAAGCAGAAAAATGGTGTTGGAAGTCATCATATACTCTATGAATTATGCTTTGTTACATGTATCTCAAACTATAATTTATGTTTTTGTTGTGCAAATTAAACTAACTTTAATTAATCTAGCTATAAATATGATATTTGGCTAAATCACCGTTGAATTATGTTTATAATAACACTGTTTTGAAACAATAATCGGAGAAAGCTTTAGAAAATTTACATTTCTTTTAGAAAAAATTAATTAATGATATTTAAACAATATAAAACAATAAAATAATATCACAGTATTGCATGTATACACCGCAGGTACCTGGATCAATTTGGGAAGACAAAAGTACACACACCGATCTGTCCATTTTACGGCCACCCAAACCCACCGGCGCCGTGTCCATGCCCTCTCCGGCAAGCCTGGGGAAGTCTCGACGCCCTCATCGGCCGTCTCCGAGCCGCCTTTGAGGAAAACGGAGGGAAGCCCGAAGCGAACCCGTTCGGAGCCCGAGCCGTGAGGCTGTACCTCCGGGAGGTTCGGGATCTGCAGTCGAAAGCAAGAGGAATCAGTTACGAGAAGAAGAAGCGAAAACGCCTGCCACATCAGCAACAGCAGCAACAACAACAACCCATGTCGTTCCCACCTCCAGGTGCAACAACTCATCATTAGGAGAGTGAATTCCATCTCTTCTCTCTTAAATAATCCTAATGCTTAGCTTTTTCAATTATATATGATCTAATTTATTATCAATTTAGGTTTTTTTTTGGGGGTTAATTATTTTGTCTTTGGATACTCCTGTTTAATTTGCTGTGGCAGAAGAAAAAAGTTTAAAAGGATATATATAAATATATATATTTTCTGATGATACAGAGTCTGGGGAGATATATTATGATGCATAATTATCTGCTGCTTGCTTTTAAAGTAGACAGTAGTATAGTGTTGCGGTACTGGTAGTAGACTCTTAGTGGGAGTACTGAAAAAGTGATATTTGCTGAGTGAGATCAGAGTGAATGAATATATATATACATGGATGGATTGATGTATATATATTCATACTTCTATGTATATTTTCTGCACTACTTCATCAATATGTCAAGCTTTTTTTTTATATTATAGACTTTCACATTATCTACTTGTCTTTCATGGTATATATCATGCATGCTATTAACTAGCTTTTGAGATACTATATATATATATATATATATCATGTCGTTAACAATTTTAGTCACTAATACACTATTAGTTTGGATTAGATTTCAGTTAAACAAATTGAAAGTACTTTCACAAGCGCGTAACAATGCGCAAGCTCATTTTGGTTTTCCGTTGGTGCTTGTTAGCTACTCAGAGTTTGGCCAAAACTGACTTTCAAAGCTCGTTTTGCAATCGAACCATCTCTTTATGTTGCTCACCCTTGGTTGGGAGTATTTACGTTTATAAAAGTATTTTTACCCTTTTATACAAATAATATTTAGTTTGTCAAATATATTTTGAGCTACAAGTATTTAAACATAAATTTTATTGAATTGAACTAACTTTTAACTCAATTTATTTTTACTATACTAATTTTAAGTTTTACCAACGAAAAATCAAAACACACTCAGTTGCTAACTATTTAGGAAAACAAGCTTAGCAATCGATATTCTTATTTTCTAAATAGACTTTTTTCTAATAGTGTAAAATTTCCATTGTGTTATGGGTGTTTCAATCGCTAGAGGTAGCAAGTCACTTTCATCCGAAAAGGATCACCTCATGTTAAAATTGAGTCATGTTAATTTTTTGTGTCTATCTCTCTCTAGATAACAAGGATAGGTATTAAATGCACATTAATGTGTGAGTTCGTAAAAACCTTAATGAAAAGAGAGATAGACACAAAACATTTATTTTTTGAAAAATGCTAAATTCTCTTACTAAATCTTCCTACAAATCCTCCTACCCATTTAATCTTGTGTCTTCTATCTTCCACTAAGTATTTACTTTTTGAGAGATAAATGACACTTATTAAAATTAAGTGAGTAAGAAAATTTGTAGGAAGATTTAGTAGGAGAATTTAGTATTACTCAAAATATAAACATGATAAGTAATGGCTTTAGACATGAGGAGAGGAGAAGTATCCCCTTCTCCTCCATATGAATATTTCTAAATCCTCCTACGTATTAAATAATGAATGTATTAATTATTTTTCAAGACACAAAGTGCCTTTAATTTTGTCATTTAGGGTGCGTTTGATGCGTGAACAGAACAGTACAAGTAGTACAGCACTGTACAAGTTTTATAAGGCACACCACAACTTTTTATGTTGTGTATCGTTTGATACTCAATGCACATAACAAAAAGCACAACATAAATTTTACAATAATATCCTTCATGTTATACTATTAATTTTTCTTAAATTTTTCTAAGAAAATAGTATTTTGATATTTTATAATTTTTTTATTATTTATTATAAAATTAAAATTTCATGATTTAATAAATTACTACATAATATATTTTATGTAATATAATAATTATATTATATATAAAAAAATTATTATTAAAAAATATTTTTGACTCTTTATTTTTTAATATTTATATTTACCGTTAAAATTTATTTTATTATTAATACGTTATTTTAATTATATATATAAATGACAAAAAAATGACGTAAACATTGATTTAAAAAAAAAATACAACATAAACTACCTCGTAAGTGGAGAAAATGGGGAAGGTAGTTACAGTACTGAATAAAAATACAAGGTTAATTATGTCTTTTCTTAACTTGTGCATGAAACAAGAAAGTTGTCCCTTGGTTTAGTGAAGTACAAAAAATTGCCATTTTGTACTGTCCTGTGACTCAAATTTTGTGCTGTTACTTGACAGCTTTTTGAATCAAACACCGAACAAAAAGTTTTGTCCTGTGCTGTACCTTAAAAATTAGCAAATCAAACGGACCCTTAATCTTTATTATAGAAGATAATAGGAAGATATGTAGGAAGGTGTAGCAAATTATTTGATTTCTTTTATAACAATGTATTTTTCATCATAAAGTTTCTACCTTAATTTATATTATTTTTGTATATTTTTAAAATATCAACATTTGTTTTTAGAAATTGTGTACTATACTTGAAAAATAGTGTGTTTTTTACTAAAAAAATTAAAAATTAAATTCTAAATTTATTAAATTATTTAAGTCTATAAACTTATTCTTAAGTGTGCATCAAGAGTATCTCCCAATAGATGAAGATTAATATCTTCTTAAGCAAATAGTTCTACTATTTAAAAATATTATATATGTTTGAGAAAATCAAAATTATGGTATTTTTATATGAAAATATTATATGGCACTTATTAATATAAGGATTCAAAATTAAAAAGTTTTATAGAAATTTATTTAAAGTATTTATAATCTTAAAAGTTTAAAATTGTTTAATATAATTGCCTTTTAAAATAAGTCAAATTTTTTAATAAAGTATTGTCATCACACCTTAAGTCCTTAAGATACGCAATACCCTTTCTACATAGGTAAATGTTAATAAATGCTACACTTTTTAATGAGTTAAATGTAATAAAAAAATTAAAAAATAATTTTTTTTTATATTTTTGAGAGATAAAATAATGTGTAATTATAACTTTAAAGGTTAGTTTAGCGGTGTAAGGCTCAACTAAGTTTATAGGAGAGACAATCCACAGCGGGAGGTCCCGTATTCGAATCTCACCTATGCCAAATTTTCGGAGGTCAGCCACGTAATGCGAACGGCATTAGTCTCATCCTAAGAGTAGGAAAACCTGTGGTTATAAAAGAAAATAATGTGTAATTATAATTATTTTTTTTAATTCTAATAAGTACTTTTAAAATATAACCCTAATGATTGACTTAGCGGTGTAAGACTCCACTAAATTTGCAGGAGAGACGATCCAAAATAAAAAATGTTGGAATCCACGTGTACCAAACTAAAGTTGTGAGCCTTCACTAACGGCTTTTCTTGGCTTGAAAAGTTGAAATGCAGCCATATCCCCTAATCCCAAAATTTTATCCAATCAGGAAATATACAAAATTAAACCTAAAACAATTAATTATGTGCATCTTTTCTTTTGCATATTGATTATTGATGATGGTTGTTTTTTTCATGGTTAACAATTGATGTGTAGTGCTCTTTTTGGCCTCCTCCTTTTTTTCCTCTTAACCGCTTTACTGTCTCCTATCAACGTATATTTGGTGCGGAAAAGGATGATAATATAGTAAGTTGTCTAAAGCTTAATCATAACCAATTCTGTTTCAAACTGACAATTTTGTTTCTCTCTCTCTTTATTGCAATCTGCAACTAACGGCTAATAACTGTTAAGTAAGATCAATTTGATTGATGATATTGATAATATCCTCATCATACATACATCTTAATTATTATTACGGGTGGATTTTAAGATAAGTAAATACTTTTGTTGTGTATGATACACAACTAAAATTTACGTGCAATTGTAGGTTTCAAAAGGAAAAAAAAATCAAGTTGCCTCACTCCTCTCTCTAACTCCTCTCTCCCTCTCACCCTACCTAACTCCACCATCCTTCTCTCCCTCCGCCACCCACTCCCTCTCCACTGTACATGTCGTCGCCTCCTTCCTCCTCTGTAACTATTTCCAGTCTCAATTCATTCTCATTCTTGATTCTTTCAGTCCCTCCAACCATTGGCGTCCACCTTACTAGATCTGCACCGCCGTCGCGTCGTTGAACACCCTTCTTCTTTCTCTTCAAAATTGTTCTACAAAACTAAGGGAATCAAATTCATTTGCGTCTTTATTTGGGGGTTTTTGAATTCTAATAAAGTTGTTTTCTTTTTCATTTTTTTACAGTTCCTTTTCAAATTTCTTTTCTGAATTTTGTTGATTGTCTTTTCTTTATCAAGAACTTGTTTTTGGGCAACAATCAAAGGAAGAAGGAAGAGGAGACAGAGCGCACAAGAGAGAAATAGGAGCATGTGTGGATGGTAGATGATTTCGGAATGACCCTTTGTGTGGTCACATGACTTCTCTGTTTGGATCTCTTTTCTGATTCATAATGGTGTTCTCTTTCCTTGGTTTCCTGCAAGTATTCATTTGATTTTGCTAAACACAAAACAACAAGTTGGGCACCGAAATAGAGGGGAAATGGGATAAGAAGGAGGAAATTGAAAAAAAAAACAAGAAATAACAACTGAACAACTCGTTAAGGAGAAGAAGAAAAGAAATTTGGTAGTAGATGAGGAGGCCGGAGGAAGAGAAAATGGTGGTTGGAGGTGGGGTTGACAGCGGTGGAGAGACTAACTGTGTTGGGGAGATAACCGGTAGTACTGGTAGCCAAAAAAAATCACAATCCTTTAATAAAATACTATTAAATCTAACGATCCAGATTTGGCTGTGTATGGTACCTCACTTTAACACTTACTTACCTCAAATGCAACCCTTAATTACTACTTGTATAAGTTCATAGCCTTTTTTTTTTTATTTTGTTCCATATTATAAGCTTTTACTCATAAATTTAGAGGTATTCATTATGTTTTTTTAACTATTTGATATTTTTAAGGTTAGATCACTAATAAGAGATAGTAGAATTTAATATTTGTAAGGTTAAAACTAGATAAAAATAATTAATACTTCTAAAATTAATAATTTAATTACTTTTCTTAAATTGTGTGAAAAATGACTAGGGACTTATATTTTGGACCAGAGGTAGTAGTGTATATATCCCGTGAGCCCAACACAGTTGATGTGTGTGGCAGGGATATAAATAAGCGGTCTGGGTTTGAATTCCAGAATTCGCATTCTCCCTCTCCCGCGGTAATCCCGCTTCTATAGACAAAAAAAAAAGAGGTAGTAGTGTATATAATGTGACGTAGATTTGGATTCTCTCGTGTTCTTTTTATATATTTATTACTTCCTCCGATTTTTGTTATGAGCAAAAAATAATTAACCCACTCTTTTTTAGAAAATTTGTTGGACTCATTTAATTTTATTGGAACTACTTACAAAAGCTATTAACTTTCCTAAAGTATCCTTATCTCTCTCCCTTTACACTCATTGTAATAAATGATATAATGAATTGAGTGAAGAGCATTATAGAGAAATTCTCATTAAATACTAGTGGAGGTGGTTATATTTGCTTATAATAAAAAATATGGTACAAAACAAAAAAATGCTTATAACAAAAAAACGGAGGGAGTATATTAAAAAAAAGATAGACACGCTTAAATAATATTTTTTAGTTTTTATTATAAGGTATATTTACTTAAATTACGCATATCAACAAAGTTAGTTAGTTGCATTATTTTTTTAAAAAAAATTATGTGATATATTAATTTTATCATTCCTTGAATATTATGTTTAGTGATTAATTAGTACAACAAAGTATTTAATAGAGACAAATGAGAAAAACAACCATAAAGTCTACATGGGATTTGTGCAATACTTTATACTCCTTTCGTTCCTTTTCATCTGTCCACTTGAGGACAAAATACGTTTATTAAAAAATGTAATCATTACTTTTATTTTTATCAAAATAATTTTATTCTTTATCTCTCATAGTATCCGAATCAAACATATAAGGGTATAGTAGATAAAAGTGCAATTAATACTATCTTGAAAACATAACAGATAAATAAGTATAAATCTTTTTTCTCTCTAGACAAATAAAAAGGAATGGAAAGAATAAAAAAGACCACCAAATCTTTCCAAAATGTACTTAATAATAAAGACTAGAGGGAGTAATAATAAGGCAAATGTTATATAGTTCCCTTATGACACTTTTTAAAAAGTCAAACGTAATAAAAAATTGTTGAAAATATAATTTTTTACATTTTATCAAGAGACGAAATAACATGCATTTATGATTATTTTTCTAATCTAATAATCTTTGATGCATTTTTAACAAGACCTAATAATAATAGGACCCACCATGCATATCATTTTTTAGAAATTTTTATTTTATTTATCTCTCTTATAACATGAGAAACATGACAAAAAAAAATATTCTTGTTAGACAATGTCATAACTTATTTAGGTGGCTAGAGTTAAAAAATTATCATAAATATGTATTATCTTATCTCTTAAGAATAAAACAATTGTCATTTTTAAATAATTTTTATTATATTTAACTCTTTAAAAAAGATCTAAACACATAGATAACATTTATAAAAAATATATAAGAGGATCAATCCAAAATATGATGCTATCATTTCAGCTGAAGGGGAAATCTCAAATAATACAAAGGAATTAAGGAAAATTAGTGGCAGACAGTGTAATTAATTTTTTGGTGACTAAACCCTTCTATTATTGCTTCAAGGCAGTGATAACCATGACGTCTCATTCTCAGTGATAGTAGTTAAATTAAATATATACTTGTTCCATTTTTTAATATAAGTAAAAATAATTACTTTATATCTTAAAAAAATTAGTTTACTAAATTTAAGTTCTTTAAAATTATCTAAAAAATAATTAATTTTTTTAAAGTACTCTTAATCAAGTTAATATTTTTAACTTTAAATTTACTATAATAAATAAGTAAATAAATTGAATGGGAAATATTATAGATAAAATTTCATTAAATATAAATAAAGGTTGTTAATAAGATCTGTTTAAATTTAAAAACATAATACTCCCTCCATTCTAAAATATTAGTCACTTTAAGAGATTTTACATGGATTAAGAAGAACAATTAATTTGTATAGAATTTAACAAAAATCACATAGGTAAACTAAATTACTCATTGACTTTGAGATTACTCAATAGCTATTGGCTATAAAAATAATAAAAGTGAGAAAAATTAATAAATATAGCATTTGTAATGTAAATGTGACAAATATTTTGAAACAACTTTTTTTTACGAAATTGACTAATATTTCAGAACGAAGAGAATACTACATATTATATATTGAAGGGAATACTCCGTAAAAAAATTTTAAAAGTAACTGGTTGTCTACTAGTGATCCTCCAATTTTTAATAGAAAAAAAAAACTTAATATAAGAAAAAAATACCTTAATCACATCTATTAAAAAAAAAATAGTTAATCTTACTTAATTTCTTTGAATTCACTCAAAAGTCCACTCAAAAAAATACCTTAGTCACATCTTACTTAAAAAAATTAATCTCATTGTTGGTTCATGCATGATATAAAGAATAAATCAACTTTAGTTTCATGAAAGTACTATTTTTTTTTCACAATGACTAACGCACTAGATTTTTAATGCACAATTACCTTGTTTTTTTTTTTCTATTTTATCCTTTAAAAAAGAAACTAAATAAATATTCCTATTCAACAATATAATTCAAATTTTGGCTTATGCAAAAAAGTCAACAATATATTCTCATTCTAATGCATTTATGATGGAGCACTTTACAGGTGCAGCACTAATAGATAGATGAGATATTTTAGTTGATTTATTCCATTTACTATTTACTGTTTTCCTTAATCCTTTAAAAAAAACACTTCAAATAGCAAAATTCGCTAATAGAGTAAGTAACAGATTTTCTTCTTAAATTTCACTAATAATTGACTTTTAGTGATATTTATAAAAATATTATTAAATTGTTTAAAAATGTTAAATGCTTAAAAAAATTATTTTGGTGTATTTGCAACATTTTTACAAATGTTGTATAAAGATTATATTATTAAAAAATTTTAACAATATTTAAAAAATATTGTTAAATTGTTAAAAATCTTCGTATTTGTTACATACTTTTAAATATGATATAAAAGCCATATCATTAAAAATCAATGATGTTGTAGTATCTGGACAATAGACCATTATGTAAAATTTTGGTTTTTCTACAATATATTTGCTCGTAAAAGGTGGCTGTTATGCCTCCATTTGACATGAGTTGATCCTTTTCAATTCATTTTTGGAGAGGACACAATCACCTTCGCCACTCATTATAAGAATGGTTAAAAATAACGATGGTCATAACCATTGTTAAATAGCCTAAAATCGTGATTAAAAAGAGTTTATTTTAATTTGTATATATAAAAACAGAGTTTAAAATGAAACTAGTTTGTGTGTAGTCATATGAAAGTCAGTTATTTGAAAAATACGTATATGATGTATGAGACTTGTTTGCCTTCTTAATTTTTCTTTTGAAGTGATTAATCTAGTGGCTGGGGTATTTTAAGTGAGACTACCACTTAAAGACATTAGAGGATCTATTCCTTCCTCTAATCATTTAGTTACACACTTCGTGATTTTAGACTTCAGCCATGTCAAGTGTAATTTTAGACACTTCTTTAAATTAATGAGTTTACCCTAATTAAATTAATGAAAAACTACAAAATGTAACATAATGTTAGTTTATCTTATTTCTTAATTATATATATATATATAAGTTTAATTTGTTATTGATAAAAATAGATTAAAGTGACAATTTATAATTACTCAATAACTAGTTTTTATTATAAACTTAACTTCGTGAAGGAGAATAATAACCCTTTTTCCCGGTATATACAATGAGAATGGAAGAAAAATATAGATGAATTAAGGGCCTACCTTTTCAAATTTCAAGCAACAAATAAAATGTAAATTAATGAGCGAATCTTTTGGAATGACAGGGGATTTGCTGCTATGATTATGGTTCTAATTTAAGCTTTTTTAATCATTAATTAATGTTGAATGAAATCATTGCACGAAATCGGATAAGAAATTGTGAATTGTGATTTGCCTTTTTTACCATCGATTGTGGATTTGTCAATATGCTAAAATTAAAGCTGCTGCTGTGCTCTACGTGGGGGAAAAATTTGCGTGGCATAAAAGCAACTAATAATTGCATAGAATCAGTGCATATACAACATCAGCCAGGATTCAAATTATGTGTCCCGAAATTATGTCCTCGATTATATTTTATCAATAGAATATTGTTACGTCATTAAAAAATTCTATTAAGAAATTAAAGATTTAAATTAAAGAAAATATTTTTAATGACGTGACAATATTTTATTAGTGGAACATAATTGATTACATAATTTGAGGACACGTGATTTGAATCCCATCAACCGTGCTCATGACGGATTTCAATGAAATTTTAAAATTGTTAGTTAATGCCTTCAAAATAACAAAAATGCTAAATTTTCTTACTACTAAATTATTCTACAAATTTTTCTATCTATCACTTAATTTTAACAATTGCACGCTATATATCTTTTACTAAAAATTTATTTTTTGAAATGATAAACGATAATTGTCGTAAGTAAGAGAATTTATAAAAGAATTTAGTAGAAAATATAACATTTTAAATAAGTATAAAATTCACTGAATACATTTTTAAGGAAGAGAATTTGTAGGAATATTTTGGAAGAGAATTTAAAAGTTTTCAAAGTTTAATGGTACATGTACTATCCGGTCTTACTCAAATACGTTTCGACTAGATCAAGCCTCTACAAACAAGTCTTCGAGACTTGTGAGGCTGATGTACTTGTCTGATCTGTACCATGCATGCGAAGAAATTCATATCGTATCCTATTAATTATGCTAAGACTGCACTCTCCGCTTTGTGTGACATTAATGAAAAATAAAAATTTGGTAGCGTTATCATTCAACAATTAACTTTAGATCATTTTCATTTATAGAACGTACCGGGACAACAGAGATTCGAGTTTGTTTTATCATATAAATAGCCTCTATACCTCAACATGTAAGCTATGCTCATAGTAAACATTAAGTTCTTATTAGGGTTCACACAACAACTTTTTAAAGACTTAAATGAACCGTACCCAATAATAAAGAAACAAATCACCCTCACTATAATATTAGGAAAAGTATTTTTCCCAACTTTAATCATGCACCATGTTCTCTTTTGTTCATTATGGCATGAAATCACATTATATATTACAGCGGTACTAGAAGTCTCATATTAACTAAGTATATGATTACCATTAAATATAAGGGGTGTGACATGGGGATTGTGAGCTCATTTTTTTTATATGGTGTTGTTGCACTTGTGATTGTGAATCAAAGCAAATTATCAGATTTTACATTCTTTTTTGAACTAGCAGGAGTGTCCTATTTTTTGTTTTGGTGCCTTTAATTATGTGCAATTTCTTTGGCTAGCTTCGCTATAGACTAGCCTTTTCCTTTGTTTGTAGCCTTTGTATTTAGAGTACTTTTTGTACTCTTTTTGTTCTAATACAATTTTTTGCTTATTCAAAAAAAATGTAAGTGATGTGACAATTTTTTTTTTATAAGTTAATTTTTAGGAGTAAATTAGAGATAAACTTAAAATTTAAGATTGTATCAAAGTAAATCATATAAAAAAATAGAGGGCTAAAAATAATTCAAAAGAGCAGCACAGAGTCTAAAAAAAAGCACATACTAAAAAATAACAAGTTACAGTTAGACTAAAAAAAGCCAATTAACATGAGAAAAAGTGTTAGAAGTCTTACCTCTATAAAATATATAACTACATTAAATATATAAATAATGTGATAATCTTTTTTCTATAATTAAACTCACTTTTAAAAGTAAATTAAGTCTAAATTTAAAATTTAAGAAGTCTGGTGTACCACTCTTCAGGATCCGCAAGCCGACTCACCACAAAATTAAACCTGAAGCTCATATGGGTTACCTACCGTCACAATAAAATTAATTAATTAATCTATGTTTAAATAAATGCGAGCTAATGTGTGTTAACCTATATTGATTTGTCATAGATTCGCGGGGCAATTTCTATTTTTGGAAAATTATGAATTTACTAGTACTTTAAATCTTTTATTTCGTCATTTTTTGTTTAATTTTCCTTTATAATTTTAATGGTAATTAAAACTCTTATATTGGCAAAGTGCATGATTATTAAAGAGTATATCAGTGGTGTTATAATTCTCCTCTTAAGAACTACTCCCTCTGGTCCTATTTATAAGACATCATCTAGAAGGTTTTCATGGTCCTTTTTATAAGACATTTTATAGTTTTCATGATGCATTTATTGCTGTTTTTCTTTTTTACCCTCATTAAATGCATCAATTATTTTAATTCATTAATTGTAATTAGCTAACACATTATTCAATGAAGGATAAAAATGGTATTTCATACATTTTTTGAGAAAATCAATAAAATTAACTAAACTCAACTACTTTTCTTGGTCTGTGTAATTCGGTTGAAAACGTCTTATAAATAGGACCAGAGGGAGTAGTTTTCAAGAGTAATGTTAGACCTAAACTTAAAATTTAAAATGATATTAGAGTCTATCCTAATAAAAAAAATTACACAACAAAAAAAATTAAGAAAGAATAGAAGCACAGAGTCTAAGGGAAAAAAAAACAACAAAATCAAGACATGGATTTCCATGCTAAAAAAATAGTCGGTGGCAACTAAGGCTCTACCTGGTAAAATCACCTTATAGCTTATGACCTATAACTTATGACTTATAACTTATAACTTATAGCTTATAGTTTATGATTTATAGCTTGCGACTTATAGTTGATAGTTAAGTAGAGGTATTTAGTAAATTTAGCTTATAACAAGCTAAAAATATGTTAAATGACTAAAAAGGACATGCATTAATTACATATAATAAATTATTTGAAAAAATAAAATGCTGTAAATTACTTAAGGCAAAATAAGAAGAAATTATGAGTAATGTTAAATCTTCCTATTAAAACCCTCTTACAAATCCTCCTACCCACTTAATTTTGACAAATGTCAACTATCTTCCAAAAAGTAAATGTTTAGTCAAAATTAAGTAGTAGGAAGATTTAGCATTTTTCAGAAATTATTGAAAGCTAGTTATAAGTACAAGCTATGAGCTATCCCAAATAGTTTTTCATAAGCTAGCTTATGAAAGCTATCTTTTGCAAGCTATAAGCTTGTAGTTACCAAACACATCTACTTGACAATAAGTTACAAACTATAAGCAATAAACTCCTAAATAAGCTATAAGCTAATATTACCAAACACACTCTAAATTAAAATATCTTTATCAATTTGGTGTAAATTTGTTCTTATAACAATGTGGTTATATTATTACTAAATAATTTAACTTAAATATATACTAATTTAATTACGTATTTTTTATATTTAACTATAAAAATTATGTGTAAGAAATGTACTCCCTCTGGTTTTAAATATAAACAAAAAAAACATTAATTCACACCTATTAAAAAAAAAGTAGTTACTAATCGTTTAATTCTAACCCTAAGGATTGACTTACCGGTGTAAAGTCCCGCTAAGTTCATAAGAAGAACAATTCACGGCGGGAGATCCTATGTTCGAATCTCACCTATGCCAAATTCTTGGGAGTCAGCGCGAACAGGATCAGTGTCATTTTAAAGGTGAGAAAACCCGTGGTTATAAAAAAAACATTTAATTCTCCTTATTAATTAGTTAAAAACCAATAAAATTATCTTTCCAACCAATACAAATCAATAGGATCATCTTTTATCATTGAGACCAGAGAAATTATATATACAATAAATGTACACGTATTATTTCTCATATTTTTAATGAATGTTTTGATGTGAATTTTGGAAATAATACTAGTGGAAGGAGACAAATGGGGGCAATAGAAGCCAAAAAGGGGAAGTAATTAAAGCTGGTAAAAGTTTACGTTCCCCATAACTGTGTGTGATTTAAGCTAGTGACTGCCATTTCTGTGTGATGAACCAAAGCAAAGCGTTGCTCCAATCCAAAGGACTAACTACTGCATCTTCTGATCCACATCCCACGTTATCAACAGTACTACTACTACTACTACTATTAATTGTATTTTACAGATCCAATTCACTGCCTCCGCTGCGTCACACAATAATTGCACCACATATTTCAACTCTCTGATATTATTCTGTGCTACTCGATAAACCCAAATAGATAAAACCAGAAGCTGACTTACAATATGTACAACCATCCTTTGCCTCTCTCTTTCTTTTTTTTTCTTTTTTGGTAAAACAAACCTTAAGCGTGCATGTCAAAACGAAAAACACACTATTATATAATATATAAGGGCGAGTATGGTTCATCACCGAACATATTCGTGTTAAGTTCCACATTGAAACTTCTCTATAAGTTTAGTTCATCACAAATGAGGCCAAAATTTAAACTTGTTAAATAAATACCAGTTATATAGCTTAGTTGGTGAACACATAAATACATACGTATGTGAGTATCCGAGTTCAATCTCCAATTAATGTACTTTCTTATAAAAAAAACTGAACTTAAGTTGTATATAGTTTAATAATTTGTTTGATTCATAAATTAGTTTCATAAATAAATAGGACGTTGGGATTGAGACCCAATTTAGATTTGGCATCATGTCAATAGTATGGAAAGAATGTTGTTACCATCTCAATTCTAGATGGTAGCATTCAAAAAATTTTGAGACACTAGAATCCGAAAATTGAATGATGTGTGATATCTTGTTTCTTAAACACAAGATTTTGAAAATTCCGGACGAGAACATCTGAAATTGGGATGGTGAGATAATGTTGCCATCAAGTTAAAATTCAGATATTTGCGTTCGAATAAAACAATTTTGTCAAAAATAAATTATTAAGATAATTTCAAACTAAACTTAAGTGGTGTTAATCTCAGCCTAGTCTAAAACGGTGCACGAATTGAGAATTAAAAAAAGTTGGGCTGAGAAGACACTGAATAGAGAATTGAACTGGCAGTGGAACTGAATTTGGGCCTAATTGCCTAAAGCCCAAAACAGCTGTAAATGTATATGGAATGGAATCATCCAGTGGAACGACGGCCGTTTGACAACATGGTTCTGTTCCGTCACGATCACGTGAGTCAATGAAAGAAGGTGTGGCCCTTTCTTCTGTCATTACTCATTACAATTAAACGGCGTCACCGACATCGACGGTGGGCGAGCGTTAGAAGAGTGTCCCTTTCTTACCGCGTAAATTAACTAAACCTTGCTTTTTCTTTTCTTCTCTTCACTTTTGTTTATCAAATATCAATATCGGAATCAGAAGAAGAGTGAGTGAGTGAGTGTTGAATCTTTCTCGATGGGTTCCCTGCCTGCACCTGCAGCATTTTCACAGAAAGAAGATTGCCACATTGACGAAAACACCCTTGTCGATCTCTTCAAATCTCAGCGGAGCCATCTCAACTTCTTCTTCGACCACATCGATCACTCCCAAACCCTCGCCTTCACCCGCGCCCTCCTCCACTCCTCCGGCACCGTCTTCTTCTCCGGCGTCGGCAAATCCGGTTTCGTCGCTCACAAGATCTCCCAGACTCTTGTTTCTCTTGGCATCCGCTCTGCCTTCCTCTCCCCCGTCGATGCTCTCCATGGCGACATCGGCATCCTCTCCTCCTCAGATATCCTCGTCCTTCTCAGTAAGTCCGGCGCCACCGATGAGCTCCTCCGCCTCGTCCCCTGCGCCCGAGCCAAGGGCGTTCGCCTCATCTCCCTCACTTCCGTCGAAGGTAGTCCCCTCGCCTCCCTCTGCGATATGAACGTCCATTTGCCTCTCGAGCGAGAGCTCTGTCCCTTCAACCTCGCTCCGGTGACCTCCACCGCAATCCAGATGGTTTTCGGCGACACTGTTGCCATCGCACTCATGGAAGCCAGGAATCTCACCAAGGAAGACTATGCTGGTAACCATCCCGCCGGCAAGATCGGCAAGAGCCTAATCTTCAAGGTCTTTCACATTTCCCTTTCCAATTCCAATTCATGCAATTGCTTCTTCTCTGATACGAATTCGGTGACTGATCGCGGAATTTGACACGCGCAGGTGAAAGATGTGATGAAGAATCAAGACGAGCTTCCGATTTGTAAGGAATCGGATTTGATTATGGATCAGCTTGTCGAGCTCACGAGTAAAGGATGTGGATGCCTCCTTGTTGTAGATGACAATCACCATCTGATTGGAACATTTACCGATGGTGATCTACGCCGTACACTCAGAGCCAGTGGAGAAGCCATTTTCAAACTCACAGTTGGTGAAATGTGCTACAGGTATTGATTAATCATCATATACTAGTTGCTGTTTGCCTGTTCCTGCTGTAATTTAGAAAAGAAATACGAAGTTATATGCATGAATTCTTTTCTTAGTTTTTTAGCTCTAGATCTTGGTGTCAAATTGAGAACGACAATATGTGATCTAATCTGATGCAATTGCCAGTATAATTTGATAGTTACGAAACTGCATCATGTGAAAATAGTGGTCTTCAATGGTTGCCTCTAAGATTTTTACTTGCAAGTGTGATTGTGTTGTTGTTACAGTTGCATGCGTTATGTTAGATGTGGTCAAGTGTCTTGGATGTGACCATTGTAGACCACCATCACATTCTGATTTGGTTTCAATAGCTGTTGAAAGCATGACTTTGCCCAGTGATATCACGAAACCAACCACGGTTTAAAACCTTGCTTGCATATCACGGCTGATTGCATCTTACCACGAATTGCATTAGGCCTCAATAGTGGTTTTAATGGTTGCTTTAGGTCACAGCTTATTGCATCTTATTGCAACAACAACTGCAATCTAAAACATTGCTCTACGTTTAACTTGTTGGAACTATTCGAAGATGCATTTAAGGGATGTTCCAAAATTGTGATCAGCTACTTGATAGTTGATGTAATGATGAGACCATAATTTCGATGGTCACCAAAATTGAGTATGTAATCATTACGTCGGATCACAACTAATCGCATCTTAGCCCTGCATTTAACTTGTTGGAACTATATGAAGAAGCATTAAAGGGATGTGTAGGCTGAGACAATACTCTTTTTTGGATGTCAGGAAGCCAAGAACTATAGGTCCAGAGGCTATGGCAGTGGACGCTATGAAGAAGATGGAAGCACCTCCATCGCCTGTCCAGTTTTTGCCTGTGATCAATGAGAACAATGTCTTGATTGGGATTGTCACCTTGCATGGTTTGGTTTCAGCTGGGTTGTGATTGTATCATATTATTCTTGAAGAGCCTCTTTTCCCATTCGTTCATTGAATCATTTATTATTCTCTATTCTACCTATTAGGATTTCAATATCCACCCCCATTTCAACTGGGATTCAGGTGTTCTTCTGTTATTGTATTTGTATCACATTAGGATTCAGAAGTTATTGTTTCTCGTCTCCTTTTTTGGTCCGAAAGGATACGAATTATTTGATTAAGGTGTCACACCCACGACATCATGGGTGTGATTTTGTAGCAGTTTCTGTGCATCAACTATTGGATGTACTTTGGAAGTAAGCTTCATGTTGTATGTAAGCCTGTAACTGACCTGAACATGATATTTCAGCCTTAATTTTTGTATATTATTAATTATTATTTTTACACATTTTGCATTTGCATAAGAACAGTGCTTTGAAGGAAATGAACAGAAATTCTGATGTGGTGGTGCATGAATTCATGTTGAATTGAATGTTTTTTTTTTTTTTGTGCAATTGGCTCTGTAGCCTCTGGCTATGGGTGTTTAATAACCAATTCCAGCACCGCCTTGTTTAAGCAGTGGCACAAAAGGCAAATCCTGATTTTTTCTTTTTTGGTCAACAAGCAAATCTTGTTTCCCTTAAGGAAGATTTTAGGGCATGTTTGATACGAAAAAAATGTGTTTTTATAAATAATCGTAATTTTTTTTTTTTGGCTCTTCTTTCACAAAACAATGTACATGTTTTACTAGAGGGGCACTAAACTACGCAAACAAGAATTATGTGGACTTTAATCTGAAAAAAAAAAAAGAAGAATGATGTGGGTGACAAGAATCCAGCGAAAAACTTATGCATCACTCAATCATAAAATGTAACAGACTAACAGCTCATACTTAAATATGCTGTCTGAATTAAAAGTAAATGTTAAATACTACTATAAAGTTGTCGCAAGCTGTACAATTGAATCAGAACATAAGGCCCACTTGCTATTTTGAACACAACCCTTGACGAACAAAGGCATAATGAATTAATTGTAATCCAACTATTGCCAGAGTCTAATGCAGAAACCAAATTCCTGAGGAATGTTCACAAGCAGAACACCCAAATACAGCAGCAGGAAAGAGGGATTTAACGTCAACAATGATGAAAAGGAAAAAATAAAATAAAATAGATATACATAAACTGATAGTTCTACCAACAAGCTAGATCATTGGTTCTATTCAGTTGTTGAATAACGATAAATTACAAAATACTAGTACAATTATCTAGAATTCTTGATGGATGTAACATCCAAAATTCTAGCACTGCTCTTTCTATGATAAATAGATTATCTTTCACAGATAAACCTAAAAAGGACTGACTCTATGTAACAACATTCATTCTGGTAGTAAAATGTGAGCTATATTATGTGTCCTCCGATTCTGAGGACGTAGATGTACTCAAACTATCGGATGAAAGTTCAACAATCATTTTTTCTTGCAGAAGAGAAAGGAAACGCGAGTTTTTAACTGAAGAAACTGCAGACACTTGCGAGTCTCCTACTTTCTTTGAAAATGTAGAGTTATCTTTACACTCGGATGCCTTTACACCAGTTTTGATGCCCACAGAATCGATTCCTCCGCTAATGCCTGTCGTTGTGGGATGGCAACCTGTTGTTTTCTCTTTTCCTTTCATCTTAGACTGAGTAGTTGTGTCCATTTTTGAATGAACACCATAAGAACTACTGGAAGTCCCCATGCCATGGGAAGCAACTTCATTTGGTTTCCTTTCTGATGCATTTGATATTTCCTGCGAATTACGTTGTTTCCCCTTCGAGTATGTGTCAGATACTTCTGCAAAGTGAGTTGAACCGTTCCCATTTTCTGGGGTTTGCTTTGATCTCTTAGAGGCAACAGAGTGCAAAGTTAATCCAAGATCTTCTTTGGCCCATTTATGGACTGCACTTAATTTTCCATCCAAAGCTTGACAAAGAACATTCAATTCACTGATTTCATAACGGTAGCGGAGAATTCTGTTGCTCCAAGTGCAAGAACAAAGTTGTTTTGCATGATTGAGACACGCAAACTCGTCGTCTGAACATGGACAAGATACAGCAGACAAGTGTAAATCACACAGACATATACTACATTCCCTTTTACACGTGGTGTCAAAATTTTCATCCATCCTTCGTGATGTCAAAGAGATGCAAAGAAATTCCCTCTTCAAACTTTCACTTCTGATGCGAGACTACAAACAGTAAACAAATATAATAAGATTGAATGTCATGCATCCAAAACAGCCAAATTCAAACAAAACGATTGAAGGAAACAAAGAAGGAAGGTAAGGCCTTCAGAACGTTCATTTACCATTAAAAAAAAGGTGCAACTTTTCATCAATTTCTTCATCACAAACATATTAATGACCAAAAAGATTTTAAGTCGACTAAAGAAAAAAAATCATTAAATGTAGGATTTCGGACTGAAGGACTTACGCTCAAAGCTTTTGTTAAGATCCCGTTTCTTCGATAGGCATCTTTACATATTAAGTTATCTGGTGTGTTCTTCATACACAGATCAGTTTCCCATTGGACCCTCACAGCTTTCCTTGCTGCTCCTAGCAAAAGCTTATCATATGAAATTAATGTCTTTCTCCTCTGTTCGCAATATAGCTCTACGACATTCTGTCCATGAAGCAGCCACTCAAGAGGAGCAAAACTTACTGCTTCAGAACAATTGAAACCGCAATCAAATCCGGAATGATATGCTCCAGGGAAGACAAGAACAAACTCACGAGGATACTGAACGCAACGATATACAGGTATATCCCCTGCCTTCAACATGGAGCATGATAATTGAGTTACCTGCACCAAATAATATATTTTCATGCAGACTTCCAATGTTTAACACATCAAAAAATTGTGTTTGTCTTTTGAAAGAAAAAACAACTTATATTTTCAAGTGTCAAGTATCCACACACGAGAATCGAACAAGCTGAAGTTTAACATTTTCTACAATACAATTTTTCTAAAACAGAGCCAAAGAAAGCAACCAAAGTAAGTTTATTGCAAGATGCTACAAGGTTTGGCAGATTAGGAGCCTAGAGGGGTTTGAGCTTGATTTCGTGAATGACCATAGCTTGGGTTGAACACTGAGAAGCAAGCATTATTTGCATTTACAGGATATAAAAGCCTAGACACAAGGACATATATAGCATTTAATACTTTGAAACCAAGTAGGGTTTCATGAAATGTGAGCTAAATGCTTTAGCAAACCCAAACATTCATTGTGCAAGTGAATTTCAGCTCTGATGGAACAAAAGAACATAGTAAAATACCTTCCTTCAAACCTAGGAGTCAGCTACTTAAAAAGATATGGAGCAAAATATTAAATAAAACACAATGTATTATCAATCAAACTTCTGAAATGCAAATTCACCAGATGATATAAAATATTAAGGGTAAATTGCACTCACTATCCTTGAGGTTTGGCTAAATTGCACTTCACCCCATTCTTGAGGTGAAATTGCACTCCACCCCATTCTTGAGGTGAAATTGCACTTCACCCCATTTCATTAACTATGGTTAGTTTTTTTTTTTTTTTATAATGGTTAATTGATTATTTTCTACATTAAAATAGTTAGCTTTTAGGTTTGAATAAAATTTTAGTATCAACAATTTTAGTTTTTCATTTTAATCCAACTTAACTCAAAAAATTTATTTTTAGTTCTTAATAATGTTAAGTTTTTTTATGACATTTTCTAGGGGACTTAAAGATTTTTTTTTTTGAATTAATTTAGTTCTTAATTGAATTTTTTGGTACATTAAAATGGTTAGTTTTTAAGTTTAAATAAACTTTTAGTCCCAACAATTTTTATTTTTCCTTTTAATACAAATTAATTCAAAACTTTTATTTTTAGTCTCTAATAATGTTAAATTTTTGCATCATATTTTTTCAAGGACCAAAAGAAAAATAAATCAAATAACAGGATTAAAGTAAGAAAAAAAGGGACTAAATATAAAAATTAGTAACTATAATGACTAAAACATTATATATTTATCATGAAACAAAATTTTATATGGATTAAAAACAAATTTTTAGAATTAACCAAAGGGTGGATCGCCCTATAACTTTCCTTTTTTAATTTTTGACAAAATTAATTCAAAAATTTTATTTTTAGTCCCTTGAATTTTTTAATTTTAGTTTTCAATAAAAATTTAAATTTTTTAACTTTAATCCTATTATTTAATTTTCTTTTGGTCCCCTAAAAAATGTAATGAAAAATTTAACATTATTAAGAACTAAAAATAAATTTTGAGTTAAGTTGGATTAAAATGAAAAACAAAAATTGTTGGGATTAAAAACTTATACAAACCTAAAATCTAACCATTTTAATGTAGAAAATAATCAATTAACCATTGTAAAAAAAATAAAAAATAAATGAAACTAACCATAGTTAATTAAATGGGGTGGAGTGCAATTTAGCCAAACCTCAAGGGTAGTAAGTGCAATTTACCCAAATATTAAATAAAGCATGCAGATGGAGAAACACTTCCACAAAATAGTAAAGTTCGGACATAATAGCAGGAAAATGGGCTAAAAGTTAAAATAGTATATAGATGATTATGATCCAACTGAGTGAGAATCCAGTTAACCAATAAAATGATATATGAAATTTGAAGGAAAAGCAGGCACAGATTCATATTGAAAGGCTTAACTTACGACAAATATGAGAAATAAAGGGTGTTAGGCATATAGCACAGTTCTAAAAGAAAAACCATTCTTCATAACAAGCAAAAGTATTCTCACCTGACTATCATGCATATTGGACTGTCCATCAGCCAGATCTGGGAGATACATCTTCCAAATTGTTTCAAAGTTAACAGCAAATTTTCCCGGGACGCTATACCACACTTTAGGTTCACCCAAATGCATGTAAGATAATGAGTATAAATGGTGCTCTTCAACTTTCTGTTTTGTCAAGTGATCAGAAAGAAAAGTAAATAGAGGAGATTCAATAAATTAATCTGCAAAATTCCCCCGAGAAAACCATTAGAGAGATAATGAAAACAAAGATATGATGTGCATGAAAGTATACAGAAATAAAGCAATGGCATTACCCAGTCGAATGGAGAAAAGCACATTCCCACATGAATCCGAGGAGCAAAACTACGCGAAGTCTCCGAGCTTTCAAAAGAAAGAAGAGAGCCTGAGAGTGAAAGTATATTATTTAAGTTCCATCCGGATTTCAAATATTCAGGGTAAGTGTTTGATTCCAGCAGATCAGAAACAGTTGGAAATCCACTTCTAAAAACTCCAGACTCCAAACTGTCAACAGAAAGCACCTAGAACAACGTGGAGCCATTACGTAAATTAGAATTTGCAAACTGTATCAAAGACCAAGGCATTGCATGTTTCGATTTATATTCATCAGTATACCTCAGTTTCTTCAGTTGGATTTTGAACAATCCGTCCATATTCACCCTCAATATTCTCAACAGATGGTTCCCACTTCCGTTGACATATACCTGAATTTACATCAGAGCCCATAGTCGTATTCTTATCTTTATAATTGAAGTACTGGATCTTGAATTCATCTGAAAATCTCTTCAATGTTTGGAGACTGAATTTACGACCAGGTTCAGGCTCACAGATACAGTCATTAACATTCTGGTTATTTGTCGGGCAAGTGCTTCTATTACCAAGCTGAGAGTCCAAAGCTACTTCTGTCTCCCTTTTTCTCTTTGCAATAATTTCTGGAGCACACTGAGCTTGGTGCCCACCGATTCGCTGAATCTGAGCAATAAACTCAGAGCTTTCCCATGTGTTCTTTTTCTCAAGAAAACATGGCGGCTTCCAGCGAGACGGCGGGACAATACGACAAATTCCATATGGTTCTGCTCTGGGACGTATGCTTGCAATATATTTAAGTGTGTCTTTGAATTCCTTCATAATATACACAATAACTTAAACACTTTATTATCCTATAATCTCAACAAACATATGAATCTACAATAGATGACATATGTCAATACATGTACATGACTACATGGAAACATAAGAATGAATTCAAACTGTTTAGTTTTAGGTGGTATTTACCTCTTCTGTCGGGTGGAAAACAGGAACTTCTTCTATAACTTCTCTTCTTGCATCCTCAGGATGCCACTTTGCTGTCACCTGGTAACAGACATTGGTAAGCAAATATAAATATATAGATATGGTCATGTCTGCCACAATGTGGAAGGAGAAAGATATGTTTACCTTCACATAGTTACTGCAGTTTGGACATCCTCTTACTGTCCCTTTCGAACCACGAGTATTTAAAGGGAAATCCTGCAAAAAAATGTTTTGACCTATACAATTAATTTTGCCCTCATGCTTGAAACAGAAACCAGTCATAAGATTGTACAGAAAAATGCTCAAGAAAAATTGCTCTTGAATCATTCACAGTGTAAATAAAAAGTTTACATATACGTGTATAATTGTATGAGTGTCTGCATGCATGCATTCTACCAGTACTAGTAATGTGATTTTGCCTACTTCACATTTAATTACTTAAAAAAACATGTGAGAACTCCTGCAATTCTGTGCCAAATCACTAGACCCATCAGACAAGCACCCGTGCAATTTAAATATGTCATCCGCATGTAAATCAGAGTCCTAATAACAGTGAAGCACTCAAAAAAGAAGTTAAAATTAGCGATATTCTAGTCCAATTATTGTAGTTTTCCAACCACCTATAGACATAACAATAATTAAACTGTCTCATAGTTATTGAAAATTACTACTCAACATAGAGCAAACAGAAATGCTGATTTTTTCCAAGGACCAAAATCGTTAAAATTTATTCAAATTTCTGTACTTTTGTTCATGCATCTTGTTTCAGGCTCAATATTCTGGGCTTAGCAAGAGTATCGTAGCAAGAGCCATCTTGTTTCACAACAATCATTAAGTATGAACACATTGTACTTATGGTGTAGCAAGACTCATTATCTCAACATTAAGACTATGCCTAAGATTATGCCTGTATAGTTTGAATATGTCATTACTCATTATTAGTAAACCCAAAAAAATGCAAGATTCCCAACTTAACCATAGGAAGATGCTGTGTGCGAGGTTCCTCTGGTTTGTGGCTGCTTTGGTCAAAGATTATCCACGGACGATGCCTACGAATCTGGTCATATTCAGTATCGTCATTTGTTGCTGGTCTAGTATCCACGTGGATTGGCTCTTGCTCAGATGCAGCTGGAAAGGTTGCTGATTCATCGGTTTTCTTAATCTTTTTTCCCCTTTTCAAAATAAAAGATGTTAGGGATGCAAAACCAGGGGGAATTGAAAGATTTCCCATCTTCTCTATTTCGGCACAATTACTTCCAGGGTCAGCTTCCATCACTGCTCAGGAAAAAGCCAAGAAAATATTATCTAAAAAACCATCTTTGCACTAATGGATACTCCGAATAGAGAACGAAATATTGAAAAAGAATATTTAGTATGAATCTAACATGATTGCAGACAATTTACTTCCATAATTGAACCACCGATCACTTGACAGTTCAAACTTCTAACAGTGTAACACCACACTAAGACACCGAACATTTCAATAAGAAAGCAAAGAAATGCAAGGAACAGGGAAGTATGAAAAAGAAAAAGGGGAAAAAAGTGAAAGATTAAACAGTTAATCTCAATAGCACAGAAGTTATGCATCTGAACATATAGGATACAGAAGCAACATTTACCATAATACATTAGATTACTTGATAAACTAGACACTGTTCGATGTTAAGAATATACCAAAAGTAAAGAAGGCATTATTCAGTAACTTTTAAGTTAAAAAACTCAAATTTGTACTTATCACTCCAAAACAATCCAATGCCAAGCTTCTTTACCAAAAGTACTAGATAATGCACAAAGAAAATCATCATACACTATACCAATAAGCTACCCGACTTCTATTTGTGGAACTCAATTTATTATTTATGTAAATTAACAAGGATGTTTAGAGGACAAGGTAGCAAATGAGGTAATAGAAGATTTAGAAAGGAAATCACTTTTCACTTTCTTCGCATAAAGGAAAATGTGGAAGTACGATTGAAAGTGGAGTGCAGCTCATTCTCACTCTGAGCTATCAAATTTTCACCACTTCTTTATGAGGGCTAGGTTGTACTAAATTCTAAATATGAAATTCCCATAATGCTAATGTTCACTCCTACCAAGGGAAAAGTATAATGATTTTCAACACTCCCCTTATTTTACTTTCTCAAGGAATCTCCAAGATGTGAAAGTCAAAACCCCAACATAGTCATTAAACAAAAAGAAGAAGAAGAAGCATTTTCAAACAATATATACAAGCAATTTTGACACTTACTGAGAATCCTAAAACGCAGGGATTCGACAAAAATCAGATTTCTGAAACAAATAATCGGTGCCGAAGATTGAACTGGATAGAGTAAAAAAAAGCATAGAAATTGAATGGAGGAAATCGAAATTACCGAGAGGAGTTGCGTGATTAGTGATTTGTGAAGTGGAGACCAAAAATTAAAAATTGATAGGATCTTACGAATTCCCTCTGCATCTTACCCGAAGGCCGAAGCCGAAAAATCTCGATTCTCACGACCTTCCTCTCCCCCGAAATTACTATAATGCCATTGTCCTACGACGTCATTGACCGTTGACCCAATGTTCGGTGACAGACACAAGTTTCTTTAAGGTCCGCCTGTGGAAATATGGTTTAATTTCACGTCATCCGTAGGATTTAATATTATTAAATTGGACGATTATGATGGAGAACCCCATACCGGCAGACGTGGTTAAACCCTTAAAGTTAAGACAATTTCAAATGAGTCCCCAGTTTAAGATACTTTTGAGTTTTGAGCTAGAAATCTGGAATTTCCAATGCGGTTGAAATACCGGCGTCTTTAGATTTTTTTTTTTTATCGGCAAAACACACATTACACTACTTCTAAATCTTTTTACGGGGATTAAATTTCTCCCCTCAAACTCCAAGAGCTTCTCCTTATGCCATTTGAACCCCCGTAAAGAGATTTTAATTTGATTTTTTATTTTTTTCTTCATACCAGCGTCTTTAGATTAATTGTGAACATTAGATTATTTTAAGAATCAATTAGGTATATAATCGATTATTGTTACAAGAAATTATAATATAATTAATTTTTATTTGAATATATTGTTAAAAGGTAATTTTGGAGATAATATTTTATGTTTGATGGTATAAAAATTATTTTCTATAATAAAAATTTGCAACGTGTTTGGATCAGTTGTAAAAACTAGATTATTTCAAGAATCGATTATATGTATAATCGATTATAACATAATCAATTTTCGTTTGTGTATGTGGTTGAAAAGTGATTTTGAAGATAATCTTTTATGTTTTGATGGTATAAAAATTGTTTTTTACAATGGAAATTTGAAAGATAAAAGAATAAAATAGATTAAGGACCAATTTGTTTAAACTTAAAAATAATTAATTCTAAAGGCAAATAAAGTGAAGAGTTGGGATAAGATTATGGGCCCATTTGTTATTGCTTAAAAATAATTAATTTTGAAGGTAGATAGAGACTTTATTTTCTTTTGATTGATTATGATAAAAATCATAAACTATTTATGTCACGTAAAAATGAGAAAAAACACTTTTTAAATCTTTTTTCTCTTTTATTACAATTAATTATTTAAAAGAGTAGTTTATAGCCTATAAAAAAAGGCATAAAACTGATTATTTTCTACTTTTGATTTTTTTAAAAAAGTATATACAAACATCTTGAACACTTTCAGAATTATTTATTTATTAAAAAATAATTATTTTATAAAATAAGCAATATTAAACAAGCTCTATCTTTATTATACTTGGTTAAGCCTTTTTATCTATAAATAAAAGTGTACTCTACTAAATCATTTAAACAATAATAATTGCTCTTTTTTATGGTCATGCCCCTTGTTCAATCAAATCGAAATTTTGATACGAGACAAAAAAAATTTAATTATGTTATATTTTTCATTAAATCATTTAAATTTAAATAGATATAAACATGATACGAGACAATCATAAAATCAATTATGTCATGTCTTTATTTTTTTAATTAAATGCTTATTTTTTGTTACATTATTAAATGTGTATTTGAGTTTTAATTAATTGAAAAAGAGCTTTTACTAGTTAAAAGATAAATAAATTAACGGTGAATATTATAATAAATAAAATAAGATAATAGTAGCATTTTCTGTCCCTAAACTTTACACCAAATTTTAGTTTGATTTTTGTCTTTTTATTTGGACTCCTTTACTTATTTTTGCTTCATTTTATTTTATTAAATAATTAATAAAAATATCTAAAATAGTTGCTAGATGTGAGAAAGAAGAAGACAAGAATTAAAAAAATATTATTGCGAGCATTAATTATTTATCAACAAAAATTAATAAAAATAATCGTATTATATTGAAAAGATAAATTACTAATATGAAGAAAAAAATAAAAAATCAAATTAAAATCTGAGATAAATTTATGGGACTAAAATACGAATTTAGCCTTAAAAATATAATAATATTATTCTTCAAATTTTCTTGAATGAAAATTCATAAAAAAAAAATCATTTACAGATAAATTTAATATATTTGACACAAATAAATATCACTTAAATAATATAATTGTATTTTAATTTTATATTGTCAGATATATAATTATTAATTAAAATTTTAGTTAGAAAATATAAATTCAAATATTATTTTCATATAAATAATTAGTACATACCTCATTACATTGTTATTGCTATGCTTAAGTATAGATTACTTGTGTCACATTCTTCTAAGTCTTATTATTTGTTTTAAGCTCAATTATTAATTATTTAAGTTATATTATTTTAGAAATAAGTTCAAATATTATTTAATTATATATTTTTCTTCTAGAGGTCTATCTTTTGCTTCAGGCTAGAATATAAGTTATTAGGTCACGTTCTTTTGGCCTAATGTTTGCTCAAAACTCAAATACTAGTTACTTGTATCATTTTATTTTCGCTCTTATTTAAAATAAATATAATTGATACTTGAGCTTGATGCAAATGGTAGGCCTAAAACAAGAGAATACAAGAGTCTTAAGCAAACATTAGAATATAATCTTTTTTTTTTGTTTTTATGAATTCTCACTTGACAAAATTCGTAGAATAATATTATCATATTTTTTATGGCTAAATTCATATTTTAATCCCATAATTTTATCTCAAATTTTAATTTGGTCATTTAATTTTTTCTTCATGTTAATAATTTATCTTTTCAATATAATATAATAATTTTATTAATTTTTGTTGATAAATAATCAATGCCCGCAATAATATTTTTTTCCTTATCTTCTTTTTTCTCACATCCAACAACTATTTTAGACATTTTTATTAATTATTAATAAAACAAAATGAAGTAAAAATAAGTAATGGATCCAAAAATGAAAAAAAAAACCAAATTAAATTTTGGTGTAAAGTTCAAGGACAAAAAATACTACTTTTGCCTATTTTATTTATTATAATATTCAACGTTAATTTATTTATCCTTCAACTAATAAAAGCTCATTTTTTTATGAATTAATTAAAGCTCAAATACATCTTTAATAATTTAACCAAAATATAAACATTTAATTTAAAAATAAAGACATACAATTCATATTAAAAATAAAAACTAAATATTAGATTTTAAAACAAAATTAAATTTATATTTATTTAAATCTAAATGATTTAATGAAGAATATGACTTAATTAAATTTTTTATTATAACATGTCAAATTTTTAATTTAATTGAATAAAAAAACATAATACCATCTTAATAGAAATGACACCATAAAAAACACCATAATTAATTTACTTTTATAAAGTTTATATTGATTCTATCTCTATTACTCCTCCATTATGTATCTAACAAATTAATTTATTGGATCTTGAGGAGCTTAACGTGAAAAAAGAAAATCATTAATAGGTACATCTGTTTTACACAGTTAAGATAATGAGAAATAATATAATATAATATATCATGTCAGAGTCACTTTTTAAAATCAACGGAGGATATTTTTTATCGAAAAAAAACACGTATTTTTACATTACATTACTCTTAAATTTATCTTATCAGAGATCGAATTTTGCTTGAAGAACTTCAAGAGCTCCTCCTTATACTACTTGAATTACAAGCTCTCGATATTAATAGAGAAATTATTATTATTATTATTATTATTTTAATAGACTAAAGTGCACCAACAGAAATTCGAACAGTAATCTTGTCGCTCAAATTAGTACTCAGCCGAAAAATTATTAATAGATAAAAGCCAGAACAATAAGCAATGCCAACAATTGCATGCTGTTATTCTTTTATACTCCTATGCCATCATTAAACCAGCAAAATTAAAGAAATCCACATATTTTCAAATGTCTCTGCATCTGCAACTCAATCCTAATTTCATTTTCCCCTGAGTTTGATTTCAATTAGTGGTGGACCAATAATCCAAACAATAATTAGAAGATCATCTATTCTTAATTTCCAATCATATATCTCTCTCAATTATATATATATAGCCTCAATTATTTTTGTGTCCCTCTCGTTTTTCAGTGTTTTAATATCAATTGAAAGCTATGCCTATAGCTAGGAGCTAGGGTGCAGCAGATCAGTCCATCAATTCACTCAATGTAACATTCAACAATGAGAGTGTTTTTAGGAATAATTAAAAAATTAATTAGCAAAACAAAGGAGAAAAAAAAAAGCAATCAATTGAATGAAAAGCATATATAATATATATCTGCGATGTGGAATAAAATAATGGAAGAATCTCTTTTAATCTGATCCTGAAATGTTAATGTCAATGTCAATGTCAATTAGAAGATTGCCGACAAATAACTAACACACAGTGAAATGCGTTAGAAACATTTCAAGCATCACATGAAAAGTGGTAATTAAAGTTCTTATTAGAAAATTACAAGGAAAAAAATAAAAAGGAAAATTGTATATAATTGTGAATACAGAAGAGACCAATGAAGAACTGAAGCCAATTTCTTTACCTAATTAATCTCGTACGTGTAAGAGTTAATATTGTGTCGTGTCGGATCGATCACGTGTACTCTGCTTTTCTTACCTAGCTAGGGAGTAGTATTTGATTTATCAAGTGATATGTGTGTTGGAAGCAGAATCATAACCCTAGTTTTTTTTAAAAAAACAAAAATTAAGAATGACAACGGGTGGAGAGAGAACGCGTTTTGCTCTGTCGTCTCCGTCTCATTATGTTCGGGGATAAATAAAATGAGAATAACAAATTTGAATCAAACTCAACTCCCGCCAAGAATCGGAAATTGCAGGACGCCAATAAAAAATCCATACTCACATTATTTTTTTAAAAATAATTTATTAATACACTTTTTCATAAATTAAATGTCTAAATTATTTTTAAAGATAAATTTATACTTTAATTTACATTATATACAAAAATTATTAAAAATAAAATAAAATCAAACTTTATTATCATTAATATTATTAATAATAATAGTATCATGACTACATAAATGTGTAAATGTCAATATATAGAATTATAGTTGTGTGGTGAGTTCAGGACGGGACAAGTAATAAGATCCCCAGACCTGATCCCGCATCGACAAAAAATGGGAATCGAAAAAATCTAAATCCGCAAAAAACTAGATTAAAGTAAGAATTTTCTGTCAAAGTCAAAGAGTGGTCGATTAGGTATTCGTGAGTTTAATTTTTATTATATGCTTAATCATTAGCCTAAGTTAGGAAAGATTTTAATTAATTAAGGGATTTAATTAATTTATTGTCTCTATTAAAAATAATTAAAATGCATGAATAGACTGAAGATTCCCGTTGAAAGCGATCAAGTGGACAAAAGGAGGGACAGCATGGGTCAAAAATGAAGACTAATTAAAAAGCTTAATTCATTAATCAAGCTTTCAAAATCTCTCACAAGCATGTGTAGAGCACAAAAGGATTATTGAGGCACTTTATAATTAAGATTTGTTTCTAACAAAAGAATATTAGTTTTATATTATTACTGTGTGTTCTAATTAGTTTTTTTTTTTTTTGTTACTTTTTGACCTTAATGGAATAACTCCACCTCTCAATACAGCTGAATATTTTACATATATCGCTCCAAGAATGATAAAAAATATTTAGGGCCAAAATTGTCGTTAAATGGCCAAAAATCGTTGCTAAAAAGGAGTTAGTGACGTCCAAGCGACAGAGGTCGAGCCATTGCTAAAAAAATACTTAAAAATTAAAAAATTAGCAATGGCTTTATCATTGCAAAAAATTATTTTAAAATAAAAAAATTAGCGATGGTTTTTACCAACGCTTGAAAAATTTCAAAAAAATTAAAAAATTAAGTCATCGCTAAAAATAAATAAAATTCCCTCAATTATAACAGCGGTAAAAGTCGTTGCTAATTTAGTGACGACTGAGACCTACACTATTTTGCCGCCAAAAAAACTCCCTCCAATTTAGCGATAGCTTAGACTGTCACTAATTGTTAATATACTGTCGCAACTTAGCGACGGTGTCAAGCCATCGCTATTATTACGTAACTAAATTACCATATTCTTGTAACGTATGGTAATGCAAAAGTGTGTGGTGAGACAAGTGCAAATGTTGAGATTTGTTTATATATGTATTTATTGTATTGCAAAAGTCCTTTTTTTCCTTGCATGTGGATTGTGTCTATAAATGTTTACAATAATGATTGATGCACACCCTTATTCACCAAACAATTGATTTATAATTCGGGTTAGTTTAATCTTCATGTTTTTAAAAAAAATAGAAAATATTAATTACTAACGTGGCACAATTATAAATGGATTGTGCTTGTTAATGGTGTGCAACAATCATTTTTGTAATATTTATATGTGTGCAAAAATAGTTTTCACATAACTATTATTTATCCATCCCATACAACTATACAACTCAATTTAATCAAAAAATAATTCTTTTTTTATTTCAATTGAGTTGCAGTAATGAGAGTTGTATAAGAATTATTGCTCTTATATATGTGTATTGATAAAGAGAATAATATCTATAAAAGGAGGTGTGGAGAGTGTTAATAATGAGAGTGAAAGAAGCCAATGTAACAACGTGGTTGTGAGAGTGAAGAAAGTGAAGGGTGTCTCTATTTGTGATGAGCGGTGATATGTCTCTTGGTGTTTTTTATTTGTGCAAATGAGCATTGGAGTGAAAAATAAAGTAGTATTCTCATGAAAATGAGTGGTTTATATGAGTGTGCGAATGTTAATGATGTAGTGAAAAAAATGAGTGTGTCAACAAATGGAAAGAAATGAAAGCGAGAAAGAAGAAATACAAGAAAAGAAAGAAAAATAAAGAGAGATAACAGATTAATATAACCAATTTTAAAGTTTTTGGACTAATACATGACCATTTTAAGTGGAAAAAATGCCAGGTCGGTGAGGGGTGAAGCCACATCGCATTTAACATTATTCTAAATGACAATTCCTTCTAAGTTAATAATGGAGAGAGTTAACTCACGAACATAACCATCAAATCTTTTAAAGAGTCATTATAAAGAAACTTCTTTAAATTACATTGAGATATACTATAAGGCCATGTTAAAAATTGGGGACAACAGTGAATATTCACTTGATGTTTTCCAAAATTTGACATGGTAACCGAGTTATATTTCAAATTTGTATTTCGCTAAAAATGGGATGATGTCAAGATTAGACAAGGAGAGCTAAAATTATCGTAGTTGTCATTACCAAATCATTGAAACTAGCTAGTGTGTACTAAAAAATCAACAACATCAATGAGTCTTTATCTCATTAGACGGGGTCGGGTATATGGATCAAACGATGTCATTGTATATGTCAGATCGAAAACAAAATTTAGATCTTGTTTAGTAAGTTCTCCTAGAGTCTTTTTAGTTCTCCACCTACCCTATTTACTGGACTAAAGACCATACTATCAACTCTCCCCACAAGTGCTTCTAACGGCCTTCTTTACAAATGTCCAAACCACCTTAGTTAGTTTTCTGTCATCTTTGTCTCGATAGCTGCCACATCAATATCGTTTCGTATATACTCATTTCGTAGTTTATCTAACCTTGTGTGACCACACATCTATCCTAGCATCGTCATCTCTGCCACACCCACTTTTTTCTTTTGTTGTGCATTTAATGCTCAACACTCACTACCATAAAGCATAGTTGGTGGTATAGCAGTGTGATAAAGTTTTCCCTTAAGTGTACTTTGCAAACGTAAAGAACTTTTGATGTCTTTCTTCATTTTAACCACCCAACTTGTATCCTATATGTGACATATTCATCAATTTTCCCATCGCTTTGCTTTTTGTATCTCAAATATTTAAACTTGAAAACTTGTGGTATGACATATTTGCCTCACTTCCAAATTACTTTCAGCTTGCCTCTTGCTAAAACTTATAGCGCATATACTCTGTCTTGCTCCTGCTCAAATGAAAATCTTTTAATTCTAAAGGCTCCCTCCAAAGCTGAAGTTTAGCATTTACATACACTCGATTTCTCAATCAAGACTATATCGTCCATGAAAAGCATGCACATAAGGATAACCTTTTGTATGTCCCCGGTAAGAACATCTAAGACTAGGTTAAACAAATAAAAACTAAAGATCGAGCCTTGATGTAAACATATCATAATAGGGAAGTCTTTAGACTTACCTCTAGGGATTCACACATGCACTTGTTGTTGCCCTCATCATACATGTCTTGTATTGCTCTGATATATGCCACACAAACACCCTGCTTTTTCAAGGCCTTCCGTAAAACATTCCTTGATATCCGGTCATGTGCCTTATCTAAATCAATAAATACCATATATAGATATCTTTCCTTACATCGATTCATTTCCATCAACTTCCATATGAAATAGATAGTCTCAGTTGTAGATCTTCTTAGCATGAAACCAAATTGATTTTCTGCAATTCCAGTCTCTTTTCTTAATCTATGCTAAATCACTTTTTCCATGCCTATCAAAAAATCACCTTTTTTGCATAAAATCAAAAGAACAAAATCGAATTGCTAATTGAATCGAATTGCACTATATAAGAGGCAAACATTTGATAAAAAAGTAAAACCAGAATCAACTTTAAAATTTGGTTCAAGTAAAACAAAATTGTTCAAGTTCAAAACCCGTTAAAAACCCATTAAATATGTGAAATACGGTTTAAAATCATTTTTAAAATAAAAACTAGTTCAAATTAGTTCGGGCTAAACGTCATCGATACTAAACCAATTCAAGTAAAAAAAGAGGGTTTAGTTTGACAAAGAAACCACATTTTTTGTTCGGTTTAATTCAATCTTAATTGAACTAGAACCATACACATGTCTAATAAATAATGTGTTTCGACCCTGCACGGTCATAACAATATAACAGTAACTATGTACATATTAAAAAAAAACAAGGTACAAAATATATATATAAATTATGGTGATTACACATACACAAATTCTATACAAAGGATTATAAATCCCCTACATATACCCCCAAAGTAATTTCAAAAAATGAAAAGAAAATAAATCTATGACCACACTATACATATATTTACATACACCCTATACTACTTAAACAATATACATACCACAACCTTGAAACAAAACTAACCCCAATCTAACTGGTAATTTAGTTAAGTTTCCCCTCAAAGGTGAAACAGCATATAATTAAATACATATCACAAATCAACGAATTTCGAAATTTACGAATATTATGAAACACCAAGTGGACATGTTCATAACATGACCATACTATTGTTATCATCATCAACTTCAAATCTGATTGCATCCAAGTTGGAAGCCACGTCATCATCTTCGAGTCTATTTTCCAAGTCCCATAAGAACCCATATCCATTATGATCATCACATTTTGAACTAATTACATGTGTATTCATGTTTGTTTCTCGAGAAAACTGAAGAACATTCATCGAACTGTTTTCTTGGTGGTCCGGGTTGAAATGATGATGATGATTGGTGGTAGTTGAGGAAGAGAAAGAAGCAAGTCTGGTAGTATAGCCACGTGGCATTGTTTGGTTTGGCGGTGATGAAGAATTAGCCAATGTTAGGGAATGAGGTGCTGTTGTCTCATAGTACATGACTTGTGTGTTGTTGTTGTTGTTATCTTCTTTGCTTTTGTGGAATACTCTGCACAACACCCAGTCTTCCTGTAATAATCAACAAATGTTTGGCCTTATTAGCAAATTAGAAAAATAAGAAATCATATTCTTTCATAATTTAAATAAAAGAAAAAAAAGAGTTATTGCTTGTCACATAGACATTCGGTGAGTATTACTGTAAGAGACTAAAATGACATACGTAGTGTAAAGTTGAGGACTAGTTTATTAATACACCCATACAGGACTATTTTAATAAATTACTTATAAATTAAGGGTAAGAATATAATTATTAAGGGGAAAAAAGTGAAGCCGAAATATGCGCGTAACAAAACTTCATCTTCACGCAAAAAATGCTCCGCAGGCAAAGGAAGCCTATTTTCTTTCCCTGTCACGAATTATTTAATTTTGTCGCTGAAAACAATTTGTGTGTGACAACCTCATCAGATGCTAAATTCGAATGGATCCAGTTCCAATAAGGGGGAAGCAGATTGGAAAATTAATCTGTCATGTTTCTTTTTGGGCAGAGAATAGATGCTAACTTGTAAATTCTAACTTTTATCAAATTATTATTAAAATAATAGTAGTTATTAATATTCATATGCAAGCAGAGGTTGGCATATCATATCCGGTTCAGTCACATATTTGGTTTAGATTCCGTGAAAATTCTCTTAACCTGATTACTCACCTCACCTTAATTTACATTCTTATTCCTTCTCTTAAAAAATAAAAAAGTCCTTTTTATAATTTTTTTTGAAAATTACATAATGTTTAAAAACCAATTCTAAAAAATATAGTGATTTGAGAAAAGGAAACAAATTAAAGTTGGACATTGAGATACCTTAGGAGGCATGTGTGGGGTCTCTAAGCGGAACTCATGCATGATCCATCCGGTTTTGATGCCATTGGGGGCTCTGTTCCTGTAGAACACGAGCGTCTTCCTCATCCCTACAACCTCATGCGTGATTGGATCAACCACCGTCCGATCCTTCCCTGTTGCTTTCCAATAACCCGATGTCGTCGCTCTATTCGTTCGGAAACCGGTTGCGTATTTCCGGTCCCTGAAGCTGAAGAAGTACCACTCGTTCGCATTCAGCTTCGCCACCTCTGTAATACAGTACAGTACAGTGCACATGCATCAACGTAACACACATTATTATTCTCCCCTTTTTAATTTTTTTTATAAACAAATTATTTATTTAATAAGATCATAAAAAAAGAAAACAATGAAAAATTCTTTATAGAAATAATAACAAAATTAAAAATCATTTTGTTATCTTTATAATTACGTTAAGGCAAATGATATTTACTGCTCTAAGGACACTATTTAAGAATTCAAATATAGTAATAAGAATTGGAATGTGTCATTTTGTGTATTTTCGAGAGACGGAACAATGTGCTCTTATGATTATTTTTCTATTTTCATAAACTTTAACTAGTGCCTGTATATTAGGACCCTTAAATTAAATATATTTCTTTTAGATGGTTCTTAGTATAACAAAGAGTGGAAGGAATATTAATTAGGTTTCATGTGAAATCACTATCACATTATCTCATGTCAGCTAGTTCATTAATGCCATGAATTATGAAAATTCAAATTACCAATCCAAGCAGACAGAAAAGATCATGACACACCAATTCACATATGATACTAAATGACATCAATTTAGATGTTTCAAGGTATTTGCTATTTTTGTAATTTCGTAGCCTATTTTCTTTAATTTCTCTCTCTCTATGTGTCTTCTTTCACAATTCTCATAATGTTGTGCATGAAAAGATAGCTAATTAATCTACGCAAGAAAATATATATCATGCATAACAATTATATCTTTCCTTAATTATATTCCATGAGAGAAGTAGAAAACTAATAAGGCTAACGAGTCAAAATCACCATTGATATATAACTTTTATTATATTTTTACTAATTACATATTTACACAAAAGATGAATGAATGCTAAGTAGTCAAAATCATCAAGATAGCGAGTCATATCCAAGAAAGGTAACTGAGAAGTATAGACACGTATGTGAATGTCAGTCTACATATTTGTGCATATATATGTACTTTTTTTTTTATTATTAAAAAAATTTAAGGTGAGTGATGATACCTTAATTTAAGATAAGAAAAACTTTGAGATTCAAATAACATTTACAGAGGTACATCTCACCTAAAGAGAATAAGTGACGGCTAACTCGAACTTATGTCCTACTAGACATATGACCGACCGTATCATGCTCCACTTAATAAACCATTTTGAGTTTGTGAATATATATTGTTAGGAGTATGTAATTATATTCTCAAGAATTACATTTTCAAAAATGTTATACCCGGTAATAATATTTTTACGTAAATTAAAGAAAATATTTAGTTAAAAGTTAACAACGATAAAAATATTTGTTAAAGTTTAAAAAACCAAGAAAGTTGCGAGATGAAATAAAATATAACTATTTATATTTTCATAAAAAAATAATTTATCGACATTTTATCATGAAAATATAAATCATAAAAACGCACTAAAACAACTTTTTTAAAAATAAATAATGCTCAAATATTTTTTTGCAAAACTTAAAACAATATCACGTCCTCGTATTTACAGCCTGAAAATGATGTTACTTGCCTTAAATAAAAACTTAAAAACATTGGTCTTGGTTGCTTGGTGAAAACGCATTGTTGCTTTATTAACTTGTTTAATTATAATAAAAAATATTAGTTACCAAGTTATGTATGCAGCGTAAGCGTAAATCAATTAAAGGAACACAGTAATTAATTGGAAAAACAAAATTGATTATAAATATATAAGGGGCACGCATCTTATACAACATGCATGAATCAGAAATACTTAAATCTTAAGAGAAAGCATTTAATTTATGCTTCCAGCTTAATTACTTGTCAGAAATACCGTATAATATAATGCATCTACTTTCTCTATATATGAGCACATAACATAATTTAGATTTGATTTATATAGTGTAAATTGTAAAAATTTTAAAAGGGAAATTAAAAGCAATCCTATATATACATTTGATAGATAGGTTAAGAAACTAAAAATAGTTCTAAAGGTAAATACTTATTACATTATAAATGTAATTTTTTATTAATTATGATTTTTAATAAATAAGTTATATATTTAAATTCTATATTAATATATATTTTCAATACAAAATTAATAATCACCTGATTTTAAAAAAGGGTGTGAGCAGAGAGAGAAAGAATTAAATCATTATTTTGATTCTTTTATATATTTATTTTCTCCATTCGTTGGACTAACTAATTTGTTATTCACACAAAGACTAAAATAGAATTTCTCAAAAGATAAGGATTAGCTGATAGAAATAACCTTATAAAGTTAAAAACTAAAATATCAAAGAAGAAAGAAAAAGAAAGTAATAAGATAAATGATTTGGTAAGAAAAAAAAGTATTGACAAAAAAAAATACAAATTCAATTATATGTTTAAAGAGTTATAATATTTCTCAAATAGTAATTGTGAATTTGTGATAGTTTAATTTGAAGAAATTATAAGTGTAGGTTCCAAGTTGAGATATAGAATAGTACAAGAAGGAATTAGAGAGATATGAAAAAATGAAATAAAAAGAGAAAAAAATAAATAAAGATATTAAAAGTAAATAAAGAAGAGAGAAATAGAAAAAAGAATCTTTACTTTTAGTTTTTGTGTGACTGTATGGGTTTAATACACACGTTAATATGGGAAAAGCTAAATTAAAGTAACTTTCCAGAATATTATATTTAATTTTTTATTTTAATGAAAAGGAGAAAAAGGATGGATATTATCCATTCCTGATTTCCTCACAAACACAATGCTTTTTGAAGCCGTTTTAACTGAAACGAGAAAACTAATAATGGTGGCACAAACGATGAAGCAAATGGATCGAAAAATAATAAAAAAATAAAAAAATAAAGCAGATAGAGCCAAAACGATACCGTTTCGTTCTACCATATCAGATATCAGATATCAGACAAGAAAAAAAATGGCATCATTAATTATGTGCTTGTAAGGGAAAATTTAAGAAAAACGCAACTAATTATATACAAAAGACAAAAACAAACATTCAGGCAAATATATCAAGTGGAATATAAATTAATTATAAATAATTAAATTTTTTATTTTATTGACAGAGAGACAGAGTATTCCTGAAGGAGTTGCCATTGCCTCTTAATCATTGATGAACAGAATGTATTCTCCTCTCTTTCGAATTGACGTGTTTCTCCTTTTAACATGTATTTCCTCTAATACATTTCTCTTCTTGAAATTCTTTAAATATTTCTTATATTCGTTTTAATGAAATTATCTTAATTTAGAAAAAACAGAACAAAAATTATAACAGTGCCACATCACCTCCATTAATTGCTTCCATATATATTCTCGTTTTTCTCTCCTCTTGTTCTTATCAAATCAAAAAATAACCTAGGCGAATTGAAAGGGACGGATAAGTGAGATAAGTTAGGAGTTGTTTGATTTGCATTTTTATTTTTTTGTTTTCATATTTTTTAAAATTTTATAAAGGAAAAGCTGAAACATTTTTAATTTTTCTTTTGTAAAATTTCAAAGAACGGAAAACATATTGAAAATAGAAAATAAAAATGTAAACCAAACAGCCCTTCAAGATCTGGTATCTCACGGATCATTTTTTCATTATCCTTTCCTCTTAAATTTGTTTAACTTTTTTTTTTAAAAAAAGCTAATAAGTGTGCTTCATACTTTTCCTTATAGTTATAAAAAATGGTAGAACCAAACATAAACAGAGCTTTTAATTAAGAGATCGATCACGCAGCAGTGAGAAAAATAAAAATTACTCATCAGAGAAATTAACAAATTAAAAAATAATGAACATATATACATACCGGGAAGTTGCCAAGGTTCACATATGTGCAAATCAATTTCAACGAGTGTCCCCTTAAGAACTTGCTCATTCGCGATCTTCTTGTAGAGATAATGACACACCAATTCTTCGTCGCTGGGATAAAACCGAAACCCAGGAGGCAATGAAGCACCGATATCTCTCAAACCCGTCATTATTTTAAAGGAAGAAATTTAACCAAGATATATAGCTTAGGTTGAAACAGTTAGATAGATACAGATCCAGAAATTATATAAGAGAGAAAGGGAAATCTAATGAATATTTGGTAGAATTGGATAATATAGATAGAGCTTTGAATAAAAATGTATGTATGTATGTGGATAATGTTGTATATAATTTGAAGCTAACTAAGCTTGGAGAACACAGATTACTCTCTTAATAATTTTCTCTATTTCAAAGTGTAGAACCACAAAGGTTGGTAACGCCTATATATATATATTAGTTACCAAGATAAGGGACTTTGCTATATTTAATTATTAATTATTAATTACTATAGTATTATATATATTATTATTATTGTAACTATGTAAACGGTTAGTTATAGTAGGAAGTCTCAAGAAAAACCAAAGTTGCAAGAAATCTTCTCACAAATAAGGGCAAAACAATTATTATTATTATATCTAAAACTGCAAGAGAACCATTCCAAAATGTACTTTTTTTATTATTTTTAATTATTAAATTATTGAATAGTTTGTTATTAGAACGTTTCTGATGAGTGATGATCTTAATTATATTCCATTCACTAATCATTACCTTCCCTATAGCTTAAGGAGAAACTGTTATATAACGGTAACTAAATATGAATAAAATATTTTAATTGTTCTTGCCATCGCCATATATAAGAGTAATTAATTTTTGAGTTTGTGCTATCTTCAGTAACTAAAAAAGTCCAGTAGAAAAGAGAATATAGTGAAACAAAATTCGTGTGTCTCATATATGTGAAATAATTAGGATATATTTGTTTCACATTTTGGATACGGTAAATTATCTCAACATGAATATAAGCACACACATTCATACGAAGCTGGTAATGATTAGTGGAAATAAGGGAGAAGTTTAATATTTTACATGTTATTTTTATACAATCATTGTGATTTATAAGCATAATTATACTATAGTTAATTCACAATTCTTCTTGAGTAAGATTTTCATTTTGTTCCCTTTGTATATGAAGAAAAATCAATTTAAAACTCAAGTCTCATCATGATATATATAGATGTTCTTAATTAACTCAAATTCAATTATTTTTTGTACTTAAAGATACTTGTGGCTAAATAAAATAAATTCAAAATTTATATAAAATTACATTAAAAAACGTCTTTAGATAATAGTAATGTTTTCTTTTGAGGGTATCCTAAATTTCAAGCTAGGAGACCTCATTGGTTGTAGTCTAACAGACTAATAACACTTTGATGGCTCTAGTTTTCTAGATTGAAAAGCATCTTAATTAAACAATTAGTGAAGTTTTTTTTTTTTAATTAAATTAGGGTACATTGAATCCAGGTAATTACTTGTAGATCCTCCCAAAATCACGTTTTTCGTCTTTTCTCTTTTCAGTACTTTCGTCATAGATTTTTTCTATATTACATGTTGAGTGGCACAATTTTTTAAAAAATTTCCCCAATTCTTAATTTATAATTTGTAATTTGTTTGTTCTCGGTTGGTAGTTTAGCATAAAAATAAAAAGCTCCACAGTAGAACCAATCACAGACCAACCATAGTCTAAAAGCTACTAAGAACATGATAATTAATCAATATAGATTAATTATCTATGATTAATTAATTTCTGAGTGATGTATCATTTCGGTCTTTAACTTTGCATTTTGCAAGTCACTTTAGTACCTGAATTATACTTACATTCATTTTAGTCCCTGACTTTCAGGGACTAAAATGATCTATTCTGTGAAGGACTAAAGTAACTTATAAAATACAAAGTCAGGGACTATTATGGTATATATTTTCTAATAATAAACTAATAATGGAAGTCCCAAGATTCAATTGGCCTAGCTAGCACGTGAGATTTAACATGGACAGCTCTAACAAAAAAACAGAGGAAATAATAACTATTAGTACGTGTAGCTGGAAATAAATAGAATGAAATTAAAATGCCAATGATGAACTTGCAAGTCCCATCTCTGTTTTAGTGTTCTGTCCTCGATCAATCACAAAATTATAATTTGGAATTATGCAAAGGTGTGGGACAAACCAATAGGTTTTTAATTTGGGTCCCCTTACCCTTGTCATGGACCTAGTTGCAATAATAATAGAATCTCTCTTTTCCAAACAAAAAAAAATTATAGAGTCATTAGGGATATTCATGGTTCAGGTTTATTCAAGAATCAAACCGGTAACACGATTAGTGAAAACCGAACCAAATTTGAAGAGGAAGATCGGGAGAACCACTCACTTGCAAAAATTTTATTCTACCAACAATCAAATATATTCACATCGTATAAAAATTACATTATAAATATTTATTCAAATAATTAATTATACTTTTGGTCCCTAATATAGTTAATTATATGACTTTAGTCTCTAATTTTGTCTATTGTTCAATTCGGTCTCATAACTTTAAATTACATAATTTTGGTCCTTTTAACAATTTTCCATTAAAAAAACTAATAGTCAACGTGGTTAAACTCATATAATTAACCAATTTTCATTTACGTGGTGAGTGTTTGAATCGGCGTTAAGTGAACATAGATGCATTGAATTTATAAGCTCAAAAAAAGTTACTTTCACGTTTAGCTCCAGTTAAACGCTAAAAATTACATTCAAACGTGATTTTGATTTTTAGCTAAATATGTTTCAATGTGATTTTTTCCGTGTGAACGTGATTTTTGGACTTTTTCAATTGTGTGATTTTAGTGCTCTCACGTACTTGATTATATTGGTTTAATTTGACTGCATCAACCATGAAATTCTTAACAAAAGGCAGATGAAATAACTAAAATCGCACGACTAAAAAAAGTTAGGGAATCAAAATCACACAATTAAAAGCTAAAAAAATAAAATTATATAATTGATAAAGTCAGGGACTAAAATTGCGTAATTAAAAGTTTAAAAAATCAAAATCATACAATTAAGAGACCAATGTTATTATTCAAAGTTTAAATCTAGGACTCAAATAAGACTTTATATATAATTAAGTAGACTAAAATCCACCATCATTCACGTTATGAATAATTGAGTTATTCCAAAATTCTAAATTTAACCGTGGCTTATAAAATTAGTGGAATAGGATTTGATAATAGTACAAAAATTTCGATGCTATATATGTGTTGTACACTTATCTAAATATGAGTTTTCTGACGTGTGATTTCTCTGATTTTTGTTTCTGGCTAGGGTATGGTGATGAGGAATGCAAGCATGGCAATAATAATGTAGATGAGGACAAAATAAATATTTGTCAAAACATGCATCATCTTAAATGTAGTACAATATTTATAAAAATAAAAATAAAATTAAAAAAATGCAGTACAATAATTAGGAGAGTATATGTGACAGATGATGACTCCGTTGCGGTTTCCTCCTCCTTTCAACCACTATTTGACCACACATATATAATAATTAGGTGTAATATTTGTATATATTTACGTATTTCATTTAATTACACTAAACATTATTATTATAATTATACTTATTTTAAATAATGTCTAAATCTCTGTCTTATAAGTATCTCATCACATTAAATTATATGCTAATGCAAGATATTAGATAAGCTTTGTGTATATATAAATATGACAAAAAGGGGAAAAAATACTTGGAATCTTAAATTAATGTCTAACTGAGGAAGATTATTATAAATAATATACTAGAATTATATTGCTTGTAAAATTGGTGATTTTGTGGATTCAGATGTTGGGTCTTTTTTGCTATCGCAAGAAAGGGGAATAGATGAGAGTGGACCCATGTGAAGTTTTTATATACATATGTGGCATGGACGATGAGACAGTTGTTGAAATTAGAATTTTGTCATTAATAGTTTTAATGTATGACCCTGTCGGAGAAACAGTAATTCATGTAATTAATTAGGACTAACCTTAGGCCCCAATCAACTCATAATTATCATGGTTAATGTAATGATGATTAACTAGAAAAATTATTGAAATTCACTAGACATGTTAAATAGGCCTAGCTAGAGGTTGCTATGCATTACACTATCACATTATTTTTCAGTCAAACAATGTAAAATGTTATTAACAGTCTTAATTTTTTTTGTTATAATTAATAATTAATTAACAATCTTATTAGGTCTATTTTTTAAATTCTAACTTTGGGTCTAATTCACACTCAAAAACTAATTCATCAGATCATTGACATTGTTGGGGAAAAATCCACTACACACGCAAACACTAAGAACCAAAGGTAAGAGTACACATACACTCGCAAAGCACAGATAAAACACACCGGAAGACATACAAGATTTATCATGGGCCGACACCTCTCGCATACATCCACCAAACTATAACAAGGCCTTCACTGTCTCAACGACGATTATAGTAATTACAAGTTTTCTGGACAAACAAATAAAACCCTCGCACAATAATATATCACCCTACAAATTCAAATCTCCCACTCAAAGTTATAAGGAATTATATCACTCTCACTCCAATATCCTCTCCTCAACAAAATGTGTATATCTTTTCTTCTCTCCATATGACCCCCTCCTTAACTTGAGGTGGTAACTCTTCTCTTCTTAGTATAACATCCTCCTCACTTGAGATGGTAATTTCTTAACTTCACAAATCTCTTTTATATAGTGGTTGTAGTGGCTTCTTCCATGAAGAATTAATTCTTATACAATTTCAAGAACCTTGAAATTATCACACATCTTTGAGATTTATGAATTAATCTCATACATGCATTTTCACATCGATTGAACCATTCTCATTCATTTTCTCATCCATTGAACTACACCTTCAATGAATCTAGCAATTTATCCATTCAATGTATCCACTATTTGAAAATTATGATTATTGCCCCAACAGACATGTCATTTAGGTACTTTATGATAACCATATTCTTAGTCAATGTGTGACTTCTTAACATCTTGACACTAATTTTTTTGATATGCACAATGAGTATCTATAGCTAACAGTTGAAGACTAATTCTTTCGAGACAGAAAGATCACCTAATTTGGTAAAATATCTCCTAACAAAGTTTTTACTACTGTAATTTGGGACAATTTTTCCCACAGCTTTGTGAAAAAAAAAATGCTTTTAGAAGTTGTTTGAGAAAAAAAAATCAATTTAAGTTTTTGGTTATTTTTTTATAACTATACAAAAGTTTTTTTTTTTTGGATTGACATAAATTTGAAGATTTTCTATCAAAGTTTTTTTGCTTTAATCAATTTTCCCCTTCTAAAATTTAAATTTATATTATAAAAAATAAGTTTAATACTATTCAAACATAAAAAATTATCTTTAAATATACACAAAAAATTGACTATATATAATCGATTCTTAAAATAATTTATTTTTTATAACTAACCTAAACAGACTCTTTGTCGGTTCTTAACACTATTAACTGCAACATTCATCAAATAATCAAATACTATATAAAAGACATGCATGAATGAGTGAGTAGAGAAATTAGTGGCAAAACTCGCTTGAATGGCCGTTAAATAATTAGCGACTGAATTAACAATCGATATAGTAATAAAAATAATTATTTCCTCCGTTCCTTTTTATCTATCTCCATTTTTAAAAAAAAAAATTGTTTCTTTTTATTCATAGGAAAGTAGTACAACCAGGGATCGAACTCCGTACCCATACACATGTTCTCATGCGCTCACCAACTGAGCTACATGACAGGAACTTTGTATATTATCATGAAGTGAAGAATTAATGATTTTCAAATTTCAATAAGGATATAGTACGTAGACAATTACCTCATAATTTTTATAATAATAACAACATAAATTAATTTTCTTAATAAGTATAAATTAACCTTAAAAAACAGATAAAAAAAAATAGAAAAAATAATAACAAAATATTAACTACCAACAATCTTGTTTATTTAATCCTTAAATCAATGTTTTCTAATAAGGATCGCTTTGGTTTCTAGACTAATATTTGTATAAGCCAATCTCAACATAAGGTCTATGGTTCTGAATTCTGATTACTCCTTTGTAAGTAACGACCATGAGATTGTCTTGTAAAGGGAGATGAGGTTCACTCTTTTCTTCTATTATCAGAAAATAGGGAATCTTAATTATTAATAAATAAAGGTACTAGAGGATAATAAAAAACACAAGTATGAGACAAAAGACGCCAATGAATAAAAAAAAAATCATATAAAAAATAAGTCATAGAACTCTGTTTTTCAAGCCAGAGTACAACACCGACTAGCTCAATCCGTATGATGATGAGAAGAGATTTATGATCTAAAAGTAGTGTTTGGTAACGGAATAAGATGGAACATAATAGGATAATATAGAACAAAATAAAATATATATTATATTTGGTAATTTTAGAACGTAACAGGATCACATATATATTGTTCAGTGTTTAGCGAATTAAACATTATATATATATATATATATATATATATATATATATATTCACCCCTTAACATAAATTTTTTGAATTTTAATTTTTATATTTAATTTTTTAATTATATAATTTTATTTTTACTATATAATTAAATATTGACTAAAATTTATTTGAAACTGCTTTAAAATTAACATTTTTTTATATTTTTAATTATGTTTTAAATTTTTATTTTTATTTAAGTTGCATCTCCTGATTTTGATGGATAAGTTATTAGAGATTAATGTTAGTTTAGATATATGTTGGTTTAGAGAATCTATTTGTTTAAAGGGGATGAGTTTTTTCTAACACTAATAGTGTACTCTTTGAGTAACTTATCTTGAGGTTTTTTGTTCACACATTCCCCTTTAAGGAGAATGTGTGATTGTGTTGACTTCATTATGATAGTTTATGTTCGTTGAGTTATATCTTGCCCTTTACTAAAGTTATTAGAGGTACATTGGTCTAAGAGATCTGTCTGTCCAAAGGGGATAGATTTCTAGACCTAATGATGCTCATTGAATAACTCATATGAGGTACTGGCCTTGGTTATGACCAAGGTTTGAACACTCTGCCCAAAGGGGAATGTGTGATTATGTAGACCTCAATACGATAGTTGATCGTATGTTCTAAATATTAATCTGCGTATTAACCTTGAGATAAGTGGGAGCTGAGGTAAAGCTCGATGTCGGTGTTGTTAGGACCACTATACTAGTGGTTGACTCCATATTGGAGTTGAAGTAAATTCGGTTTTGTTGGGACCACTATACCGGTGATTGACACTATTTTGGAGTTAAGGTAGGATGGTTTTGAAAAACCAAGTGATTTCTCTGGCTTTTAGGCATTTGAGAGAAATTAAGGATTAGCGTAGAAAATGACAGTATGGCCATTTGAGATTAGATTGGCATGTCATTTTCTCGCCACACTCCACATTGATGACTAGTCGACATAGTCAGTGATATTTGTAACCATGGAAAGTGTTGCATCAATAAGGGATGCAATTTTCGCTATGATTCGATATTGCACGTCTTTTGTTGGATAGGAGTCTTATTAGGTGTTGTGTCTTGGGATCATGGGTTGGTGGCCAAAACTTGTATTAACCCGAGATTCAATTGATTTTGTCCAAGTGGGAGAATGTTAGAGTTTTCTTGTGGACTGCAATCAATTGTGGTTTTTGTTTAGGCAAAAATATGTTAATATTGTGATCCATTTAATGACACTCAAGCCTACTAATAATGTGATCAATTGATATTGGGTGTTGGGCACTTAATCTGATCTGTGTGGGAGACAGTGTGGGCCGAACCACTAGGCCCATGATGGGAAGTGCCTAAAGGTTTTTATAAATAGAGAGGCTAAGTCCCCTTTGCCGTCACGACGACCAGAAAAAAAACTCTCTAAATTTGTCCCATGGACAACCTATAATTGTAGAGACGGTGATTAGGTAAAGGAAGACTTTGCTCTTCCACTCTACGTGCAGGCTAATTTCAGAATGACGACAATGTATACAAGTAAGTGTCTTTTATATATAGTAATTTTAATTGGTGTTGGTGTTCTAATTTTATGTGAACGTGTTTAATTTATTACTTACATTTGAATCCTAAGTCTACCGCTAAACTAAAGTGTTATATTTATGACACATCGCCTTGTTATGTTCTCTTAACTAATACACCATATATTAAACAATAACTTTTATGCTGTTCAACTATGTCTATCAAATACAACCAAAGAATTCACTAGCAATTTTTTATAAATACCTTCATCCCACCGGAGAATCAGAGTTAAATTCAATGTTAATAAAATTATTTTTTATCTTTTATATTGGAGGTATGCATAGGACAAGTTAAAGACTTTAAAGGAACTTTAATTAATCAAGTTTAATAAATATAGTAAATTAAAAAAAATGCACTTAAATATAATATATATTATTCCGACACAACAGTGAATATTAAAAAAATACCACACACAATTTTTTTTCCCATTCCTTTCAACTAATGGTGACATGCTAGCCAGCTATGAACATAACTGCAAAGTGAAAATGACTGAGAAGTAATAATATTAATTTGCAGCGATGAATGTTTGTAGTTTTTGTTTGAAATTGAGACCCTAAATCAACGGGAGTTAAGCGTGCTTAAGAGGACACGTGTAATACGAGAACCACACATTGAAATTGAATATACACGTCAGATTCAGAGCGTGACGTAGAAGATTATTAATCCCTAAATTAAAGTTATGACAATCATATCCCTACATAAAAACAAATGATTGCCAAGGTTAGGGATTTAGTCTTATGATGGAAACTTTGTTGGGTACAAAGAGGAACATCATGGAGTCACGCCTTCATATTCCTCTCTTTAGGGCCAATTATTTCATCACATACCTCTTACAACCTCTGTCTTTCAACTTTTTTCCTTCACTAGTATAGTAAAATTTTCATTATTTTCTTACCAATAATTAAAGATTAATATTTCCATTTTTCTTTTAATTCCTTTTTCAATAATTTTTTTTTTCATATATGCAATTACGAGTTCTTAAACTATGACTAATTTCTTTTTTAAAATTGAATTTGTATAAAAGTCAAAGTGACTATGAAATATCGTTATATTCTCACTAATAAAAAATCAAACTCCAACACATATAAATTATTATTATGTTACATTTAAAATTTAATTGTGTCGGACTTTATTAACACTAACTCGATAAATTTTACTTGCATAAGTTAAGAGTCTATAGCGAATTACTCTTTGAACAAACGTAGAACAAGTATTGGACAAGAATCATTGCAAGAATAAACTGAACTCAGTAAATCTCCTTTCATTTTCTAATTTGCGTGATTCTTATATCATTTAATTGGTTTAATTCAAAGTGGGGCCTAGGTGATTATTATTGATCTGTCTCGAAGGATTATGTATTAGCCCACAAACAGTAATAAATCAATTTAGACCACGTCAGCATGAAGCGTGTGCTATCCACGTGGCATTCTCCCACTTTCGTTGCTGGATTATTTTCTTTCATGTGGGATATCGTTATCACATCACTTGGGGCCCAAAAATAGTACTAGGGTATATGTTCTTTTCAGCCTATTGTTATCGTTTATTTAGAGAATTAGAGAACTAATTTCCACTATGGTCGTATATGAGATTTTACGTACGTAATTCGGAATCCAAACCAAACACTATAAATTATCATTACTAGGGTATATGTTTTTTGGTATACATTTTTTCTAATAAAATTAATATGTTAGTAAATAAATATAATAATATTTATGTAATAGATAAATATATAATTATTAATAAATAAATTAATTAGTATAATATTGATATATATTCATAGTTTACATATTGTTAGCATAAACCTTTAATGATTATGTTAATGAATAATTTCGTTAGACAAAATTTATATTAATGATAACTAATCCAATAAAAATCAACTAAGAAAATATTAACAAATGACAATTATTTTGTGGTGAAATAAGATCTACAACGATCTCTGGTATTAAAGATTGACAACAGAAAAGTACCACAAAACTCCCTATTATAGAATCCCTTATAAAGACAAGATCAAAATAAGAGAAATGCATTTTTACCCTCAAACAAAAAACAATCCTATCTTTGGACGAACAAACATGTAACTAGACAGAAATAATATAAGTTAAAAAGCCCTTATTTTGCAGCCTGAAAGAAAGGCAAAACACTTGCCTCAAGACCCTTACCCCCATGAACTTGATCTAAATCCATCAAATCCACCATGTTGGTTGGACTAGTGTTAAGTATTTTAGTTACTAGCGTAATGCTCTATTGCAACTTGGGACCCGTAAAACTACATGTCAACATGATCACCGGATACACCACCTTCTGAAGCCAACAATGATGACATGACCTGAGTCCACCTTCTGAAGGCCACATGTGTATATATCGCTCGCGAGTCAACTCGACTTGACTCATAGGTGGGTTGGGTTGCAAAATATTGACTCGAAAAAATTTGATTCAAAATTAGCTCGACTCATTTAGCTTGCAAGAATTACAAGCCAAGTCGAGTTAGGTCGAGTTGAGCTCTCTAAACTCGCAAAAAAAAAATTGTTTGTTTTGAATACCAAAACCCAATTCCGGACCAAAAAATTATCCAACCCAAAATAACAAAAAAACACACCCAACTCAAAAAAGAAAGTGAGGGTCGTTGCTTTTAGTCTACACTTGAAAATTAAACCCTAGAATTTCACTCCCTTTCTCTCACTTGTTGCTTGCGCTATTCAGTGTTCACCATCTTCCTTTCATAGTTTATGCTAAATGCTCATTCTTCTGACTTCGCTAAATGATCATAGAAACATGAAATTGTTAGTATAATGTGTTGTGAGTCATGAATGATTTGGTTTTTAAATGGATTATTAACTTGCTGGATCACGCGAGTCGACTCGAGTTGTATATTCCTTAGCTCGAAAACAAAGCGAGTCGAGTCAAGTTAACTTGCTTTTAGGCTAGCTCGATCGAGTCGAGCTAGCTCATTTTGACAGCACTAGCCAAAATGACTACTAACTTAGTTGTCGTAATGTTCTTTGCAAGGGCTCCTCACTCTTGCCATTGTGCACAACTACAATCACAAAGACGCCTTCCTATAATACAAGTAAACCCCATCAAATGCACCCTATAACTTGCCACATCTACACATAATAAATCACCAAGAATTTTATAACATGGTTGTTCTAGTTTAAGTAGTAATCTCGGGTTTAAATCTTTATATGCAACTCTATTAAATACTCAGGGGGGAATTATTGCCCCTGTAGTGAACTAGTGATCATGTCCAACTCAACCAAAAATGCCTCACATGAAAAAATAAACCTACATGGGCTAGAATTTAGGAGTACCTCTATGTTTCTTGTCTTTGTCTCCCCATTGGATTTATGTCGCTACACAAATTCTTGTTGTGAGATAATTTTTCTATTGTCTACGTCTTCTAACTCTCCATTGATAAGCAATTTTTAAAAGGAGTATACTAGCAATCATAACATTTTCATTTGGATAAGAAAGATGACTTCATTCATTTATTAATGTACAAGATAAAAGTACAAGGTTAGAAAATAAGGTCGGAAAACCAAGTTGGATTCTTAGGTTAGAAAAAGTGCAATCCCCTTTTGGAGGTCCCTTCTTCCCTTCTTAGACCTCTCTTTCCCGTTTTGCGTGTAGTTAGCAATGTGGGTGGTCAGTTACTTTCTTTCGAGGTCAGTTTTCCATGGTTAACAATTGAGGTCAATTTTTCAAGCTCAACAGTGTTGATGTCATATTTGCAAGATCAATTATTTTTTTATTCCAACCTTATTTCAAGGTCATTTGGTTATACTTTTACTATAAGTAAAAGTCCTTCTAGAAGAAGTAAGAATTTCTTATTTATGTCAAATATATGTTGAGATAAAAAATTACTACCAATAAAAATACTTTTACATTGTTCCATAGTAAAAACAAATAAGCCCTTCTTAAACAATGAACCTTGCGTAGCCTAGTCCTAAATTAGAAGAGTTAACAACTAAAAACATGACTATATATATATATATATATTGAAATTAACATACACTACTACATAATTGATGTTTAACAATAATTGAAAAAATATTGTTAAATTATTAAAACAATATTGTCAAATCACTAAAAGTATTGTCTTTGTACATTTGTAACATTTTTTATAAATGTTGTATATAGATTATAGAGCACGTTGTAGAAAAGTTTTAGCAACATTTTAAAAATGTTGTCTTTTGTATTTGCAATATTTTTTTACAAATATTGTATAAATATCATGTTGCTAAAAGTTAATTATATTTCACTAATAATTAATGAAAAGATAAAGATAATGTAACAAAAATATATTTGTATAATGTTCTTTAGTTAAAAAAGACTATACAAATATTTATATTGTTAATGTTGCATCACAAAACCAATTAGCTATATGAGGAGTAGCTTAACAGATATTTAAACCGCACCCTGAAGAGTGAGGCAGGTGATGTGGACTTATTTCTAACACCCCTTTTCTAATAGAGTCTGCCAGAACAGGCAAGCCTGCTAGAACAGGCAAGCCTGCCAGAACAAACAACCCTGTCAGGTTAGGCACATGGTATCGAAGACTTATACAAATCGGGAGCCTGACAGAACATGTGAAGTGTTGGGCTTTGACTCTGATACCATGTTAAGGTTCTATCACAAAATCAATTGGCTATATGAAGAGTAGCTCAACAGGTATTTAAATCACACCCTGAAGAGTGAGACAGACGACGTGAAACTTATTTTCAATATATATATATATATATATATATATATATATATATATATATATATATATATATATATATATATATATATATATATATATATATATATATATATTGTATCTTTAACCAATGGTTAATAATACTTTACTCAATTATCAATTGCTTCATTAGGCATGGCTGAGATAATTCGTCTCTCACCTCTTTCCGTTTTTCTGCCCTTCGCTTCCTCTCTTCACACATGGCCCATACATACCAAAAACATATATATGCATGATTCTCAAGTAACCTAATTCTTATAACTTTTTTTAATAAAGTAGTATTTTTTTATACACGTGATTCTAAGATTTTAGAAGTGATAGTGAAGAGAGGCCAAGTAAGAGATGGGGAGGGGACAAGAAAGAAATAGAGTAACTTCTTTTTGAGGCAATTGGTTCCGAAATAGGAGCATATCAAATAAGTTGTTTGCCACAATATCTATAGAATAAAATGACAAACTTAAGAATTTTAATAATAATTTATAAAAAATTATTAATATAAACTTTGTCTAATCAAACTAATTCGTTAGTAAATTTTTTTAATCGTTATATTAACGGATAAATTTATTAGGCAAAGTTTATACTAACGTTAGTTAATCTAACGAAAAAATGTGTAATTATTATTATTTGGCAAATACACACGCACCTAATCCCGGCAAATACATACGCACTCAACCCCCAATATCCTAAACTAAATCACCACCGCTAAGGTTTGAAATTTGGACCTCCAACTTCATAAGGCTTGGTACATGACCATGTAGACTATTGTCCACTTGTCCTTATTATATTTTTTTCATCAGCCAAACACACCTCACACTACAATACTCTTAAATCTATATCTAATTCAACTCCACCGTTAAATCAGAATATGATATCAATGAGATAGCGTTTCCATGACAACTTTAATCATAAAATGGCATTATTTTTGGCACTTCATTTCCACAATAGTGCACTTTTAGAAAGAGAAATATATTGTTCTCTTTAATATTGGGCACTGTTTTGAAAATCTTGCTGCATTTTCTAGATTAGAGATCATGAAACCATGACTGTCCATTCCTTTTACCGCATTTAATTTTATCGTCATTAAAGTTTTTTTAATATAATTAGCTTCTACTACCTCCGATCTTAGTTATAAAAAAAAATTAAATTTTTTTGGTCTAAAATATAAGTAAATCTTAATTCCTCTCTCTTTATTTAATGTTAATTTCAAGCACTTTTCCTATATTCAATGTCATTTGGCCTATCCAAGTGGGAGAGTGAGTACTTTTTTGTAATTAAAACTTATCTTTTTAATAGAGTCAATAGAATTAAACACAAGTAACCAATTTTCTTAATATGCGTAAATTATATGTTTTTTTTACTTATAACCAAGAGCGGAGGTAGTACTACTTTAAAAGAAGATTAGCTAATTATGGAGGTTATATAATTAAAGGATCTTCAACCAAAGAGATGTTTAAAGAGTTTTTAGGGTAAATCTTAAATCTTAAATATATTTTTTGGATAAGCGAGAATATATATTACTTGTTATTTAATTTTTAATGGATTTGATTATATATCCTATGGAACAATGTATAAGTTAAAAATTTTAAATTAACTCTTTTTAATTAAAAATATAATTAATAAATAATTTGATTTTTCAATGTAATAAATATTAAGTATTTTTTCTAATAAAAATTTTAATTTGTTAGCCTACACATTTGATGCATAAAATAACTTTTCTCATACTTAATTTAATTAATTCTTGCACTCCATTATTTTGTTAAAAACTCAACAAAATAGTTTGGCTAATTTTTTTGTTTTAGTTTTTTTTCTCTTAATATAAGTTGAAGCAGGCCAAACACATTTGTATAACTAACTTCTTAAACTTAATGTGAGTTTTTTTTATTAACAAAAAGTGAAAAAAGAGCATTTAGAAAAGCTCAACATTAGAATCTCTCATCTTCTTATTTACTTACTTATCTTATTTTACTCTTCTATTAAGTTACTTCATAACACAAATAACTATTTTACTTATAAACAATTTTAAAGTTAAAAATAAAGTAAAATTATCAAACAATAATTATTGTCAAACAATAGGCCAAAAAAAAAAAAAATAGGCCACACAAACACAAATCCAAAGATTTTTCTCTCTCTCCCCTTTTCCTTTTTTTCTTTCTTCTTCCTTTTTTTGGGAGATTTAGTTGAATAATGTTATTCTCAATTCAAGTTGCGAGGAAACCTTACAACACATTGGACCACGGATTGTATTAGACTTTCTTTTTAGGTGACATGCTCTATACAACAATTGCAAATTCTATAGGAGTGAGTATCTACAAAAGAGACTCTAATGCTAAAGTAAGTATTGTGACTTAGTAACAAATGCGAAAAAAAATGTGTATTTACCTTATTTAGTTACTTATTATTCTATTTATAGTGAAGTCATTAAGTTTATTATTATATGCTTTACATAATTTGGTGATAGTTTAATTAGATGCTTTTGTTATGTGTTTGAGTAAATTTTATAAAATTGATCAATTTTTTTTTAATAATTATAAATAATTTTTTAAATAAGCAAAAAATTAGAATTTATTGAAAAAAAAACTTGTAGCTTTAATCCACCTTTTTTCTACAATTCAAATTTCTATTATAAAAAACAATTTTTATACAATCAAAACATAAAATATTATTTTCAAAATCACTTTTCAATAATACATCTAGACAAAATATAATTATGTAATAATCTATTATAACAATAATCTATTATACACATAATCAATTAAAAAATAATAATTTTTACAGCTAATTCAAACATATACCCTAAATGTAAATTTTCTTAGACAAGAAAAAATGACCATATTTTTTTAATTGTCTCCGTTCAAAAGTTTTTGTAGACATATGAGAATAAACGCTCGGTCGATTTTTTCAATTATATAAGTGTAATTTAATAAAAGTTTTTTTTTATCTGTTTTAATAAGAGTTTTTATTATTATTTATAAATAATTGAATAAATGTAATTTTACCAAAAAAAATTGAATAAATGTAATTTAATCGTTTTTTCACTATATAATTCAATGCTTTAGGTACTACTAATAACTAATAATATATAGGGAAAAAAAAAACAGAAAACAATCACTTATATGTATCACCAATAGGTTTATACAATATTTATGGCTTATAAAATATTTATGTCATTAAATAAATTTTTGAAAGATTAAATATGTCAATATATAAGTTTTTAAAAGATTTTTATTATTAAATAAATCTCTAAAACAAACTAATATATCACCAAATAAGTCTCTAAAAGATTTGTGATATCAATGCTTGAAAGATTAGATATATCACACTGTACCAAATCAAATTAAACTCTCTATTACTCTCTATTATTTGACGAAAGCTAAACTCGTATATTTTTAATTAGTTTTAAAAGTGTTAATCAAATAAATAGGTGCATTCATCACCTGTGAATATTAACAAAAAAAAAAAACTATTTGGTGAAGCTTATAATTTTTTATTATTAATAATCTATTTGGTAACTAAGACTTTGTGATACATCTATTTTTTAGTACAATAATTTTTTTGGTGGTAAGAATTTTTAGAGAACCTATTTGATCACTCATCCAAACTTTTTTACACTTATATCGTAATAATAATCTTGTAATAATTTATTTAGTGGCATATATATCTTTTAGGGATAAAAGTGAGAATTTAGTAAAATATAACTTTAGTCTTTTATGTTTTATTTAAGTTTTATTTTGGTTTATTATTATTATTTTTTTGGGTCATTTTGGTTCTTTATGTTTGTCTTTTTGTCCCGATTTGATCCTTTATGTTTTTTGTTTGTCAATTTAGTCCTTTATGTTTTACCTAAGTCTTATTTTGGTCCTTCACGTTTGTTTGTTTTTTTTTTCTCGAACAAACATAACTCGACGACGTTTTTAGACATTTTCTATTAAGATTTTAACTCAACTACACGGAAGGATCAAATTGAGAAAAAAACCAAATATAAAAGACTAAATTAACACACACAAAAAAACATAAAAGATTAAATTAAAATTTAAATAAAACATAAAGAATTAAAATTGTATTTTAACTAAAATAAATCTATGAAAGGTACCGGGCTAGCCTCCGAATCGCTAGCTATTCCCCCTTTGTCAAAAAGCAAGCTAGCTAATCTTATTAATTAAAAAAAAAAGTGTCCAAAAAAATCTTATTAAAAAAAAAAAGAATAGCTAGCTAATATTGTAACACGTACTTTATTTGTTTAGAAATATTGTGAGAAAATAAATTATTATATTTAATATCACGAGTAGTGCATCTAAAATAAGTGATGATTTGGGAATGAGATGGATGGGTGTCTAAAATGGATAAATGATTCGTGACCCACAATTTAAGACTTTATGTCATTTTCAGTTAAATAATTTGGTAGAAATAAAAAAAAAAAAAAAAGTGATGAAAACACATCGAAAGATTCTCGTGATAGCTTGAAAACGTAGGAAATTGATTTCTACAAGCATAAGTATCGTCAATCACGTAGAAGCACGAATACGATTGATTATCAATAAGAAATTAAATAACACGACCATCATTTTTTTTAAAAAAAATGAACTAACTAGATAGCTAGATAATTAAACGTACTACATACTACTATATATAATAACAAAATTAGATTAATAATAAAACATGGATTAGATTAAACTGAAGCGTTAATTAGTTAAATTTTGGCACCACAGGGACAGGTCAATATAATCATTAATTGGCTAATTGCAATTAGTAGTTTGATAACTGGACATAAAATGACAAAATATTGATCACTCAGCTAATTAATTAGTGTTAGGCAGTCAAAATTAACACAGCAATACAAAAAAGCACTGCGACACGTGGTAGTATCTGGTGAATTGCGCTTGGTATAGGGAATGTAACTGATTCAAATTATGTGTCTTTAAATTATGTTCTCAATTATGTTCCACTAATAAAATATTATCACGTCATTAAAAAAATTATTAAAAAATTAAAGATTAAAATTAAAAAAAATATTTTCAATAACATGACGATATTTTATTGGTAGGACATGATTGACCACACATGATTTGAATCCGCTGCAATATGGTGGTATCTGAGTATTTTTTAAAAATTAATAATAAATAAATTTAATTTGATAATAAAAATTGAAACCTAATTTAATAAATAATTTTTTAAAAAAGTTTTTTTTTTCGTAAATTTGCCATCAATCTCCTCTCAATATAAAATATTATATTAAATTAGAAAGTTTAATACTTACAAAAAGAATATGACTATTATAAAGTATATAAATAACGTGAAAAACGAGTTAATTTTTGAAAGTTGATTAGACTCACTTATTAATTTAAAATAATATCAGAATTGGACTAGTTTTTATGGGATCACTCACAAATATATATTTATTTTCTATAAACTAGTTTTTTGAAAGTGAATTCAGTCCAAATATATTTAAAATTGTTAATGTGTGATAATTGCATTTTCGGTCCACACATGTACATTTTTAACTTTAGTCGTTATGCACAAAGAGATTAAATTGAGAAAAAAAGTTGTATATAAACATTAATTTGAAAAAAAATTGTACAAGAATCAAACTAAAAATAAAGATCACCTATAATAACTAACATTTAAATAAACTGGGAGGTGCAGCGTAGTGATAATTTATATTATTATTTATTAATATGTGTGGGTAGTTTAATTCCATACTAATGGAAATAAGCTATATTTTGTAGGCACCTCAAAACAGTTTTATGTGAGCTCATTGCTTTTTAGTAGATTAGCAGATTATTCAATGTTTCTGATGGTGATGGTGAATATTATGAGAAAATATTCAAAAATAATATTTAAATAATTTTAAAAAAAATCTCGTTAAAAAGAAAATGAAGATCTTGGTTGATAATCACAAATTATGAGGTTTTTTTCTAACAAAAAATTTACTTTTAAAGGGCAAGTAGGTCTACCCCGTTCAAGAGGTTAGGGTATACAACGAAAATTTATTGTGAAATTTATAAATCACTCACCAACAAAAGTTAAATTCAACGAGATAAGACTTAAACTATAACGTTATAGTCATGAACCTAAACACACGTCTTTTAGACCAACCTCGACAAATTACAAGATTTTACGATGTTTTTCTTTGACAACGTTTTTATTTGTTTTTTTTCAACTGCTGAGGAATAGGGTCATACTTAGTTCAGAGTTCAGTGAGTCTCGTCGTGAGGAATATTCCTCTTATGCGTTGTTATAAATTCCTAAATAAGATTCCCAAGTAAGGTCCATTTCATCTTCCATTTCAATTTTTCATTTTCTTTTTACTTTAATTTCAACTATGACAATGAAAGTTATAATTTTAATGAAGCGATACGACGTCGTCTTCGCATTATATTGAATGCTTCATTCCATAAAATATAATATAATGTGAAATTATTAATTAAGCATACATTTTTTTAAAAAAGAATTAAAGAAGGAATTATTATGCATACATCAAACTAAGCTTAATTAAGGCTTGTGGACTTTTACTGGGTTTGAATAATTTTTTAAAATATGTGTAAAAAACGATAAATTCTACAAAGTTTGATTCCTTTTATTTTTTTGATCAGTTAGAATTTTGATTCCTTAAAACATGCAAGTACCAAAACTTATTTGGACCGTATTTCTTAAAATAGATATTGGTTTCAATTCAAGTAATCTTTTGTTAGTATGTGGTTTATATTAAGTTACGTTCTTATTAAGATTGATATACATGAATTTTAATTAGAATGAGAAAAACCTTCATTTTCCTTAAACTTCTATTATCAGAAACGTTGATAATTTTTCATCCAATATCATACACAAACCCATACACATATTCTTGCTAGCTGAACTGATCTTAGTTTACATGATATCTAATATCATACTTTAGTTTAGTGTAATAATGCTTTCTAATAATTAATTCTGAAGAAATAATCCTTATTGAAAACACTTTATGAGAAGTTAAAAAATTAATCTTTAAAAGAAGTTAAACCAACTACTCAACAAAAAAATAAAAGGATAAACTTGATATACCAATATAGAATACCTTTATTGCATATAAATGGGATATTTCTTGATTTTCCAGCCATTCTCCCTTATCAACAATTTAAACAGAAATTTTTAGTAATTATTGTTCTTCTTATTTTATTTTCTATTTTTGAAATTTTTTATTGAAAATTTTAAAAACAACCAAACAACTTTAATTTATTTTTTATGTTTTGTAAAATTCTTCTCTACCTCCACTTACAAGTTAAACACAAATATATTACTTTTAAATTTCTCCCCTCCTACACTTTGAACTAAATATAAAAAAAATAAAAATACAAAAGTGAAAAACAAAATAAACAGATCCAATTTCCCCTATCTTTTTCCTTGTTTTGATTACTCTTATGTAACTTGAGTACTTCTAGTACTCTTTGTTCAATATATTTGTTGGTTTATTAAAAAAAAAACATAGAATACTTTTAGTAATATAAATTAATGGAATACTCCGAACCTCAAGATATGTTTTTACGATAATATAAATTTATGAATGAACTACTACTTAATTTTAATAATATTCTGTGATAACGATCTGATCTATCAATATGTTCAAATTCTCAGATAATTCAAAAACTATTAAAGCATATTTAAATAATTCTACAAGAATTTATGGGATAAATTTATTTTAACAAATCTTATTATAGAATTAATTATCTAAATGAACAGAAGTGGTTAAAGAATATTGATTGGTTTAATGTGTGTTTGTTAGGAAAGTGGGTGTGGAGGGGTTGAGGTCTCTTAATGCTTTGTGGGTGAAAATTTTACAAGCACCTTATGGTGGATTTTCTTTGATACTGCGTAATATTCCTTCTGTTCTTATTTATAAGTCACATTCTAGTCGTATTTGATGTTCTTATTTGTAAGTCATTTTTTAAAGTATGTGAATTGTTAAATAATTTTTTTCTTCTATGTTCTTGATGTTAGTTTATAATTTTCAACAATAGTATCAATCAATAGTATAACTCTATTTATGGTGGATGGAGAAGGTAAGCAGAGAGAGATTTGTAAAACAGCAAAAAATTAAATAAGGATAATATTAAAAAATGAGACGCTAAATGTGATTTACTAAATATTTTCATCATAAACACATTGATATAACAATAATTTTGGGGACTTACAACTTGTCCTGTTAAAACCTGTTATTTGGGGCACATGATGAAGATCATTGGGTGGTCCCTATAACGGACCAACAATCTAAATAATATATACGACAAAAAAAATTATGACACTATGAATAATTTCTTATATCGGTTGATTTGTGGTAAAATTTGTAAATATTTTAAGAATTATATTGATTACAAAAACTAAATTTACTGACGTGTAAATTTTAAGGACTAATTTTTTTTATTATTTCACCGAGAGTAATGTTAAACTTATATCTACTATTCCTCTACATTTCTTACATTTCACTTGTGCCAAAAAAAATTTTTAATTTTTTGGAGCTACTGTAGTGTGTACCAATGTATAGTTGAAGTAGATATAAGTTTAACATTTTCTTTCACCCATTTAATGTCTTTATCGCAAGAATTTTGAGAATTTCAAACCGATACTCCTTATTTTTTATTTATAAATCACTTTTAATTAATTTACATATTTTAAGAAAATTTGTATTGATTTTTAAGGTTACTCTTACTTAATTTTTTATTTTACTAATTTCTCTTCACATTTTGAATAAAGTTATTGGTTGATATTATTATTGAAAATTATAAAGTTATTAAATATTATAAGGACATATAAAAATTTTTTTTATGTTTCACATATTTTAAAAAATAATTTATAAATAAAAAAAATTTAGAAAATAACTTATAAATAAGAAGAGAAAGAATTTTTTTTTTTTCGTTTGGACCCAGACCAATACCCAAATGCATGTGTAAAACATTGTCAGTGCAATCTCATACCGACTATCAAAAGCTTTGCTACAGTTTGGTTTTTCATAAACGTCAACTGCTTCATCTTAACTCATGACAATTCTGGAATTTTTTTTCTTCAGCACCTAAAAGAACAAATACGGGATCATACCAGTTCTCATACCAAATATAAAAAGTTAGTATTTTATTTATTTTGGAGAATATACAGTAAAGTAAAATACTTTTACTATTGAACTCAATCTCAAGAGAAATTTTTATATTGCACGAACAATTTTAACAACTCAGAATAAAAGTGGTGACTCATCTCACAGTATATTAGTTTCTAGTTAAATTTTAGCAATTAAATATACTAACACTAGCTGTCAATAGCTTAGAATTAGCAGAAGAAATATTGATATTTTATCTCTTAATTGCCCACAATTTTTCACCTTTAAATTTGATATATATATATCATCTCTATTTGGCGCCAAACTCAAAGCTTCATTTAATTTACAATTGGTGTTTTGCGTGTAAGTATCATTAAAAATGATGGAACACGTGGTGTTCACTAGTGGCTATAAATGTTTATGTAAAATTAAAGTTTTTCATTTGTCTACTTTGTCTTGCACATCCACTTAACACAAATTGGTTTCTTTCTTTTTGAAAGATTCGTTAACTCTAAGTTTGTTTTTCTCTTGAATTTCTTTCTTTAATCCAACGATCATCATTGCTGCTTTCTCATAGGCTACTAAGTCACAATCTTTTGTAAAGGCATAGTATCTTTCTGTCTATAATCGGAATCATCTCCACCAACTTTATATAATCTTGCAAACGAATAATTAGTCGTCGTTGATATCTTCGTATGTTGATTCATCGGGTTCAACAACCCTTTATGAAGCTTTATCTAACTCATCATTTATTATTACAGGGACAGGCAACAACTCCATCAGACGTTATGGTTAAATAACGGTTTGAATTTGCTAAACTTGATTTCCTCTCAATCTGCCATATTAGATCAATAAGCTCTCAAATGCAATATTGTACACATTATAAACATGTCAATGAAAAAGTAATTTATGGAAACAAGACAAAAATTAATTAATTTATATTTTAACGTATATTTACTGCTTATTATTCTTTCTACCTTCAAATCCTTAGAAACACAACTAATAATTTCAAATAATAACTCTGATAATCATAGGTTGTACTCTATTCTTTAATACACTTTGTACAAATAATAAAATTTTAAATGGGACAAAAGTTTATCTGCAACTAACGAAATTACATTAAATGGAAAAACGATGGACATGACAATTCAGCCATGCGATACCATCATATACAAAAAATTTGTGAACGTACCTATGACGGACATTGCCGACAACCTTGCAACTATGTTCAGGTTACTGCAACCGTGCCGCAATAACTTAGGCGGCCACTTCTGCTTTAACCCATTACTTATACACCACGTGCACATTGTCTCGTCTTTTCCTTTGATTTTGTAGCGAAGCGCGGTAAGAAAAATGCTTCGTGAATTGATTAAAAATTATAAATAGATTTATTGTTTTTATTATTTGTTATTAGTAAGACGACGTGACATTTTATCCGTATTTTTAAAAAGTTTTTATAAAATATTTGCTAATTATATTTAGAAATTTTTTTATTTATTGTTGATAATAAAATAGTGTTATAATTATTTTAGTATTTAGAAAGTTTTTCATTTTGGGTTGAAGATTGCTTATGCATTGGCGGATCTACATTGAATTGAGGAGTGCAGATTTTATATCTGGCTTCTTACTTTTATAATTTTAAATCTACTATACCATTAAATATAGACTAAAATTCATTTTTAACTCTTTTAAATATACCTATTTTAATTTTGTTTAGCTTTTTAATTAAGTTGTACCCCTAACCCTTAAGTCCTAGATCCACCACCGGCTAATGACATATAATACTATGAATTAATGTATAATCGGAAGGCTAAGAATATTACTCCATCTCATATGGTGTACTCAATGTGAAATATTATCAAAGTAAAAGGAAAAACAAATGAAAAAGGTGGCAACTATGTTATAAATGAAAAAAAAAATTAACCATTATTACACTCGTAGTTTTTTTAAGAATGTCATATCACTACATTTTCTACGCATAAAAACAGAGTGCTCATGATTTTTTGATACATACAAAGTGCTCATGGTTAAAGCATGAGTTTGAAATTCATGAATTATGTATGTAAGTATGAAAGATGTGAATAAGAACAAAGACTAACACAAGATAGAAATGACAACATTGTATTAACACAAGGATGAAATAAATGTCATCAATATATGGACTAGTTTACCATTTTATCCTAATTTAAAAAATGTACTACTATTGAGAAAATTGCTCCTTATAATTGTGACTTAATTTATTATTTCATCCCAATTTATTGTTTATATACTTCTACTCTAGGGTTCCCCTAAAGATAATTTTCTAATCTTGTCAACTAATAGTAATTCATTAAGGTTTCATAATCAAGTTTTTCAATTATTAAAATAGATTTTATGTATTATTTGTAAAATTTTGATAAAATATTCTTACTTGTTATCAATTATTATTGATTAACCATAGAGCGCGTGGATCAACTAATAGTTATTTCAGTTTAATTAGTAGTCTTATGGTATGGTATACAACAATGTTAAATATTTGAATGAAGAGTTTTACCGTCTATAATAATTTTACCCAATTAAAACAAGACTGTCTTTTGTGAATATTATCAATGTTCTTTAGACAAAAAAAGGCAACATGAGAATTATATTTACATGAATGTCATTATGAATTAAAGTTTACACTGACTATCATTACAAAGTTTAATGCTCTGCATTGTCATTGTGTCTTTTTTTTTAGGCGAGAAGAGTTATTATTCAAAGCTTCACTCCGCAGCCACTAAATCAACCTGTTGGATGTTCATTTTGTGCCTTTTATGATTTTAGTTGTAATCTTGGGTACAAATGAAAGCACCAACTTTTGAACATAAGACCTTGTGCATACTATTTCAGACCCACTAAATTTCTCACCACTAACCCAATCCTAATAACTTTTTTAGCTGTAATCTTAGGTGTGTGATAGGTGCAATTGATCATTTGTTATCGGCTTGACCAATAAGTAATGTCATTAAGGTTTATAAACGGTAATCCATATGTTTCTCGCATGAAAATCCTTAAATGACAATTGACTAATGAACTTGTGCATCAACTGCACATTTGGTATTTAGTTCTGTTCTCTTTTCAATACATCATGTAAGTACTTGGATTGAAGATTCACTAATCAAGCTTCTTGCTTCCTCCACGTTCACTTATCATTTACGTATCAAAAAAAATAAAAATCATTTACGTTGCAGACTTGAAGGTAGAAACAAAAAGAAACACAAGTAAACAACCTGAACTTTTTAAATCGTTTATAAATCCTTGACCAAAAAAAAAAATCCTTTATAGATCATAAAACTTTATTCAATGTTCCTTCTTCTCATTAAATGCATACTTTGACGATGTATCATCCGATGTTGATTCTTTACTATAAACTTACTATGTGAAAATCGTATGCTACTTTCTTCATAGTCATCAAATAGTCATCAAGATATTTCTCAACTCAAAATTGATTCAGTGTAAATAAGAAAAATCTATTCCATTCAAAAGCTCTAGCGATTTATAAGTTCGTTGGTGTGTGTGTTTTCACTTTTACTTCTATCTTAATCTAAAACAAACACTAAGTGCATGTTTAGGGGAAATAATCGCTTATTTTTCAAAACCTCTTTCATAGAGCTTTTAAGAATAAGCGATTGTTTCTTCGAAAATAAGCTAATCCAAAACACACACTAAATAGGTTGTCCCCAACATAAAGTTTTCACATGTGAAAATTTAATGTGAATTGTAAAGAAAGTCCATTTCCCCAAAACCTTGAATGCAACTGAGATCTTTAGCAGAATATATTAGTAACTGCATACATCAATCTAAAATCCATCATTGGATTTCAACATTCAACACATCATTCTAATATTTGAGCCAGATATTGCCACAACTGGTTCAAAATAAAATGGCCCATTTACTTAACAGAAGCACAAGACTAGAAAACACTAGTAATCATGGAATGAAAGACACATGACTGTTAGAGCTTGTATATCGCTCAATACTTTGGAGGCGGCTGCTGGGTCGGTAACAATCCAAAACGCTTCTTCAGAAGAACTCTCTGCCTTGAGTATTTGTCGTCAGGTGAAAACCGGGCTGCAGTTCAGGAAAACCGAGGAAAAATTCACTAATAGCACGCAATAGAAAACATAAATTCTTGATGATATTTGACATGGACTTGTCAGAGTTGTCAAAACAAGTGTAATGTTCTTTCAATTAGCAGTGACATTTTCATCAATGATGAATAAAGGGGAGTTGCAAAAAACAGACCTTAATAACAAAGATATTAAATAAATAAAAACAAGTGTATGCTTGTTATGATTTTGATCAATGCAAACACGGAAATTGCATTTTCCAATGCACTTCTTAGTTCTAAGCCAGTTAAATTTTGTTGTAATAAACAAGAGTTACAGAGCAACCGCAAAGTTAAAAATAACATGGAAGATGAGGTTTAGAAGTGTTATTGCCTCAATAAAAAACATCAGTACTTGTTAACATCACTCGCCTCACAGCTTGGTATCATTTTACGGGGAAATAGAGAAGGGTAATATTGCTATGAATCAATCACAATGATGTTTTCTCAGTCAGATTTTTGTCCAATATACATTCACCGATAATTCTTCTCCCTATCTACCAACAAGTTAAAGGTCATAACACAATGCAAAATGATAGACAGGAAAAGAAAATAGGTCATTAAGCTTGCACTAGATGCTCAAATTGACTCCATACTTGAGGTAAACCAACTAGGTGGCATCATGTCTAATGGTGCAAGTCTTGTTCCTCCTTTCACTTTTCAAATGACAAAGTTTGTTAAGTTTTAAGTAACTACGAAATGAAAGTGCAATCCAAGTACCAAACCAAAGAAATATAAATAAATAGACACTACGAATGTAACAAAGCCCTCAAATAAAAATTATCAACAGTATTGCAGACCACAATATCTAGGACAAATAAAGAAATTGCGAAGGAAGAAGCAACATGGAAAAAGGCAATATTTTAAATCACTCAGAAGCAAGTAAAACATAATAGAAAGACTGCATAAGTGATAATAGTAACAAAAGTATTATTATTGAGCAAAATACCTGGATGAGCAGATTGCGTAGGTAACCCAACTGGCGATTCCTTCTGCAAAGGAAAAGCAGCAAATGTTACACAATGTTTAATTTACAGTGAAGCACCAAAATTTATACCTGATAATACGATTTCTAAAACAATCAACAATAGAGTAATTCTTATATAGGCACAAGCCTAACAACTCAGTTTTAGGCATAGCCTATGAAAAGAAGACACATAATAAAAATTGAGCCAGCGTGAATACTTTCCAAATGCAAGCGCATGATTTTTGGTTACTTCACTTTTATGTTTTTTTTCCTGATTTCTCTCTAATGCTCTGCAATTTGATTTGATTTTAGTTTTTTTGTTTGTTTATCAAGTGAACGACGAATCCAAAATCTAACCATGTCTGCACTTTCTAATCCAATCCAAGTGAATCACACTTTCATCATGCACTTGGTCCTATTTCCTTCCTAAGCTTCTTTTCCCCCATTTCCTGCTCTGGTTTTTTCATCATCTATTGTAGAGAAATCAAAGGTAGCTATGCTACACAATCTGTTAATAATAGAGTTAGCGACTCATAATTACTGAAGGTTGAACCATTCCTAAAATAAAGCCATGAAATGTAGAAAGGGAAATTTGTGGGTTAGTGATCAAACGATTTTTCTTTCTTGAACTGTCAGTTTGTCACCAATGGTGCAACATGCCCATGGCCGGCGGTGAAGTTTCAAATAAGCACCAGCCTACTGATGGCATACGTGGCCACCACTCACGGCTCACCAGTCACATGTAACTATGCGTGGGTTATTGCGAAAACAAGGATATGGGGAGAATAGAGTGAGAAGGAAGCAAAAGTCACACTTGGATTTGGAAAGAATCCACGTTGGCTCAAATTTATTATATGTCCTCTTTTCACTGGTTGGGTCTAAATCTGAGTTGTTAGGGTTGTGTCTACCTAAGAATTACTCTCAACAATAATACAGCACAGGCAGCAACACTCAAAACTGAGCTAGCGTTGAAACACCTTCTAGATCGTTCAACTCAAATTAAATGCAGAGGATAACAGAAAAATGAGAACGAATCTCTCAGTTCTTCAATAAAGGTTTCATACAAAATAAAAATAAAAATTACAGAACCAATGGCATAAAGCTTACCTTAGTGGTGTAGACTTTGTCACCATTGTCATTTATGTAAAACTGAAGATACATGGTTACTGATAGCTTAGTAACTGCAAAAATTGAAGAAGATAATATTATTCATCCCGAATTATGCAAATAAAAAAAACACATGTTAACAAAAGAGCACAAAAAAGTTGGAAAAACAATCAGCATATGCCAGAAACAGAGCTAGAAATTAAAATCGTTAATTGGAAAAATAGTCAATCGATGATTATGAGAAGATTACCAGATTCAAGAAGAACAGAAACAGAGAGGAAGACTCCAACGAACGACAGAAACCAGTGATGGAGGCGAAGAAGGCTTTAAGGGTTTTCACGCTAGAAGCTTCTTCAGGTTTTCTCCATGAGACTATGGGCTTTTCCTTTGGGTATTGGGCTATGGGCCCACTATTGCGAAATATGTAACGGGCCTTAATTGGGCTTTTCCTTTGGGAATTGAGTTATTGACTAAAAAATTCCTTTTTTTAATAAAAAATACAACAATACAAATGATTTAATTTTTAAAAATTAAGATGGGTATTAAGGGGAAAGTATAATAATCCGAGAGTGAACCTGGATACTTGTACACGCATATCCCCATATATTCACCAACTGAGTTAAAGACAAGATATTATTTAATTTGATATAAATTTTTAATATATTTTTTCCCTTAAAATTGTAAAAAAAATTTTAAAAAATAAATAAACGAAAAATCTAATTAGACAAATTAAATATTTTTAACAAGTTGTTTTTTATGATTAGAAAATGGACCTACATCTCTTTGTTTAGGAAATGAGGAATTAATGAGAATCTTTTTTTTGTGTCCAATAATTAATTATACGGTAACCCGAATTGTCAGCTTCTTCCTACAAACACAATTCTTTTTTCCATTTCATTCTCAATCATCTATCTCACTTCCTTCCACTAACTTGTTTTTTTTTTAATTTTCTATTTTTTTTCGTTCTGAAATGCTGAAGCGTAAGAGTTAAGATTCCATAACAATTGAGTTGCATATTTGTGATGGAAATATAATATAATTTGTAGTTGAATTAAATTAATATAAGAAAGAATTGGAAGATGGATTCAGCAAGGAGTTGGTTACACAAGTTCCAGCCACGTGAGAGATTAAGGCCATCTGCAAGGAAGAAAGATGATACAAATGGTGGAAATGAAGATTCAAATGAGCCTTTGGATGAAGAAGCTCTTTCCAATATCACAAAACAAAAGGTTGCTGCTGCCAAACAGTATATTGAGAATCATTACAAGGAACAAATGAAAAACCTTCAAGAGAGAAAGGAGCGGTATATATCTTTCTTTTCATTAATTTAATAAATAAATAAATTAATTAATTAATTAATTAATAATTCACATGCATGCTGAAATTATTATGTTCTAATACCTCATTTTGTAACAGTCGAACAGTCTTGGAACAGAAGTTAGCTGATGCTGATGTCTCTGAGGAAGATCAAAATAACTTACTTAAATTTTTAGAGAAAAAGGAAACAGAATACATGCGCCTTCAGAGGCATAAAATGGGTGTTGATGATTTTGAACTATTAACTATGATTGGAAAAGGTGCATTTGGAGAGGTATGTATTTGCATTTATCAATTATTTATTCTTTAATTTCTTCTTTCATAATTAATTGATATGATTGATTATTTTGGAATTGTTGCAGGTCAGAATCTGTAGGGAAAAAACTACAGGGAGTGTATATGCAATGAAGAAGTTAAAGAAATCCGAGATGCTTCGTAGAGGACAGGTTTGTACTTATTTAGCCACGTATTTTGTTAGAAGTCCCAGGTCGGCTAGTGATATGACCATTATTGAGTTTATAAGCATTTAACCAAATCCATGAAACAATAATCATCAGAATTTGAATTTCAGGTAGAACATGTTAGAGCAGAAAGGAATCTGCTAGCAGAGGTTGATAGCAATTGCATAGTAAAACTGTATTGTTCATTCCAAGATGAAGAGTATCTGTATCTAATCATGGAGTATCTACCTGGTGGTGATATGATGACTCTTCTTATGAGAAAAGATATCTTAACTGAAGACGAAGCGCGATTTTATGTAGGAGAAACAGTTTTGGCTATTGAATCTATTCATAAACACAATTATATACATAGGTATTTTTTTTTTCTACAATTTTGTTCTCTTTGACTTATACATAAAACACAATTATAAACAAAAATGAATGTTGTGTGTTGTTGCAGGGATATTAAGCCAGATAACTTGTTACTTGATAGATATGGACACTTGAGACTATCAGATTTTGGTTTATGTAAACCCTTAGATTGTAGTACTCTTGAAGAGAAAGATTTGTCTGTTGCTCAAAATGCCAATGGATCTTCACAAAATGATGAACGTTCTGCTCCAAAACGCACTCAACAAGAACAATTGCAACATTGGCAGAAAAACAGAAGGACACTTGTAATTAATTACTCCCTCTTTACTGTCATCATATTTTTGTGGTCTCTTTTTTTAATGATGTGAATGTGAAATTGTAATTTGCAGGCTTATTCTACTGTTGGTACACCAGATTATATTGCTCCAGAAGTTCTATTGAAGAAAGGTTATGGAATGGAATGTGATTGGTGAGTTTTTTATTTTATTTTTTTTATCAGTAAAAAGAAATAAGGTATACTATAAATAAGGAACTGTTACAAACACTAGGGTGCAGTTTACAACTCAAAATGGTCCAAAATGCAACAGACAAAGACCAAAAACAAAAAGACAGACAACAGAACCAACTGCAGCCTATGAATATGATGTTCCCTCAAATTTGATTGAGTAGTTACCCAAAGAAAAATCATAAATCACCACCTCCAACAAGTCTTTGAAAATTGAAAGGTTTCATTTTCTATTAGTTTTAGAGCATTGATCTACACATATTCACTTACTTCTTCAATTATTAACAGTAAAAAAAAGTTACAGTAAAACATCAATTTGATCATCCAAAGATTCACTTATCACTAATTCCGTCTCTTAAATTTTTTTGTCATCAAATTAGTCCCTTCTTAAGACATTTTCCACCTATTTAACCACTTTCACTTGTCTATAAACTCTGTTTTTAGATTAACATTTCCCAGCAAGGCTTCTTAAGACATTTAAGAACTCTTTCTCATATTTAAAAAATCCCCTCCTCCACTTAAATTTTCATTTTCATGTACCTTTATCGCAAGTTTCCAAATCAGCTATTACAGGGATTCAAATTTAAGAGTTGCTCTTTTATTAATGAAATTTTTTAATTAACATTAACGAGTTTCGATCACTCATTTTATTTTGGCATAACAAAATGTGTTATAAATTTCACAGGTGGTCACTTGGAGCTATTATGTATGAAATGTTGGTGGGATATCCACCTTTTTACTCTGATGATCCAATGTCAACTTGTAGAAAGGTAACACATTTGTTTCACACTAATTTTCCTTTAATTTGTTACTCTAAATTAAACCTATACAATATATAATTTTGTTAAATAATATTTCTAACTTCATGTATATCCTATGTAGATAGTAAATTGGAAATCTCACTTAAAATTTCCTGAAGAAGTGATGCTATCTCCAGAGGCTACAGACTTGATAAATAAGCTTTTGTGTGATGTCAACCATAGGCTAGGATCAAATGGTGCTGATGAAATAAAGGTGTTGTATGCTGTGTTTTTCCAAATAAATAAATTCTTAATTAAAAATGTTATTATATATATATATATATTTGGAAATAGAAATTAATTACCATGTTAAATATTTATTTTATTCTTTTAGGTTCATCCATTCTTTCAAGGTGTTGAATGGGACAGGTTGTACCAAATGGACGCTGCATTTATTCCTGAGGTTAATGACGAATTAGATACACAAAATTTTGAAAAGTTTGAAGAGGTATTTAATTTGAGTCTTTGGTTATTGCTTACTAATACCATTTGTTGTTACGCATTTAAATTAGCTGTCAAAAATATATTATTTCAATACTCAATTATGTGTATAATTGATTATTGTTATAATTGATTATAACATAATCAATTTTTGTTTGAAAATATTGTTGAAAAATAATTTTGAATATAATCTTTCATGTTCATGAATTTTTTTTATTGTAAAATTATTTTTTAAAAAAGTTGATTACAAGTAAAAAATTTAATTAAAAAACCTTCAAATTCTAGCTTTTAAGCAAATTTTTTTTATCTAATTATCCAAATATAATTGAAAATTCTCTCAACGGTTTTTTAACACTAAAAAGTTGTTGCTTTCTAAAAAAATTACCCGAGCATACTTTAAATGTGTTTAAAATAACCGTAAAAAATAAATTATTCCAATATATAATTGATTATTTGTATAATTAACTACGAATATTTTTAAATTCTTATTGCTTACCATTTTGCATCTACAGTCTGACATGCAGACTCATTCATCATCAAGGGCTGGTCCATGGAGAAAGGTAATATTGAGAATTCATTTGTTTCTTTAATTTGTTGACAATTTTGATAGAATTCTCTTTGGAATTACACCTACAATAGGTCAATGTTAAAAAAAATTAATATAACATGAATGCACAATTTTTCAAAATTCTTAGAAAGATAAAGTCATTTCTTCAATATATAAAAGTGTATATTTTTATTGGACTTATTAAAGTGAAGATAAGATAGACTCGCTAGTAAAATCGGCTTAATGATGAGATTTTAAATAGAGGTACTGAATTCAAACTTTATTTACTTTTATTATAAAAAATGAAAATCATTAAAAAACGTGTTCATGTTATAATTAGTGAAAAATCTTATACTTAATGATTCTATATATTTAGTTGTTATCTCTGTCCTATATATATATTTTCTTTTTGTCGTTAATATTTTGTTTTTTTTTTTTAATTGGTTGTTACAGATGCTTTCATCTAAAGACTTGAATTTTGTTGGATACACATACAAGAACTTTGAAATTGTCAACGACTATCAAGTTCCTGGGATGGGTATATTATTTCTTCTTCTTCTTTTTTTAGTTTTATATGAAAAAAAACTATAATGCTAATAATTAATGTGTTAAATTTGCATATGCAGCTTTTATGAAACTTGATAATTATTTTTCGTGCTAAATTTGCTTTACAGCTGAATTAAAGAAGAAAAACTCTAAAGCAAAAAGGCCATCCATCAAGTCCTTATTTGGTAAGCTTACTTATTTTGGATTTTTCTTGTTTTTCTTTTTTTTTTTCCTATATATACATTATTTTACTTATAACACTAAGTTTTTCATTCAATCAAATTATAACAGATGGCGAGTCCGAGACATCTGAAGTGTCTGAAGCATCAGATGTGTCTGCAAATAATCATTCTACTCAAGAAAGTGTTTCGAGCCCTTGACAGCAATTATAGAGAATTTGCAAAGCAAAAATGTAGAAGGCTAGGAGACATATATTAACTCAAATGATTAGCCTCAAATTGGCTTGGAAGAGTCTTCCAAGTTTTGTTTATTGTCATCATAACTATAAAATTGTAAATCTATTTTTCTTTACTTGTTGCCAAATATGGAACACCCTGTAAACAGATAATGAATAGAAACCATATTGTATATTTGTATTATTCCTTTACATTCACAATGATGACTTTGGAGGTGTAGAAAGTCACTTTATTTGTGGTGAAAGACTTGTTGTATTGGTTTCTAGAACATGTAATATATATGGTGCCTTTGAGAAGTGAGAACACTATAAATGTTATAGCAAAATATAACTTAATAAGGGGTAGAATAACCTTTAGTAATGTCTATTATTATTTGATAATAATTAATGTACACAACAAAAAGTTGATCGTAAATTTTACAATAATATATTTTTTATATATATCATTCCTTTTACATAAAAGTATTAATAAATAATTTTTTTTATAAATTATTTGTATTAATTTTTTATTATAGAATTAAACTCTAATATTTTAGTGATGTATATAGTTAGACGTTGAGAAAATATGGAGAGTTTGATAAGATAGTTATTCAATAGTAAAAGAAAGTGAGATATTTTAGACTTTTTAATAATTATGTTATGGGATAAAAATTTATTCTTAATTTTGTGGTGTATAAATATTTTGATTTTTGTGTTGTTCATTATCTTAAATTTTATACTGTTTCGTTTACTTTTCAAATCAAACAAGTAATAAATAAATTTATGTTTTGTTGTTCATAAAATCAAATGCACCCTTATTATTTGAACGAGTATGAAATCTGTATATCCTCAAAATTGATTAAACTCTTTTTTAGTGAAAAAAAATAAGTTAATTAAACTCTAAATAAGAGAAGTATCAAAATGTAAATGTTATTAGCTATGCATGTGTTCTTTAAATGAGGAGAGTTCATAGAGTTGTCAAAACAAGCTAACTCGGCTCATTCGGGTTGGTTCACTATGGGTTAGCAAAAAAATGAGCCAACTCAATTCGGCTCACCTTTTAGGTGAGTCATGAAAAATATAACTCGGTTCAACCCACTTGAGTTGGTGGTGGTTGCCTCACTTAAATAATATAAAAATAAAAAATACAAAATTAAAAAAAAATTGTATCAATTAAATAATTAAAAAAACAAAATGTCATTCACTACTAGTATAAAACATATTTCTCTTAATTAAAACAATATTATAAATTTATAATTTAAAAGTCATGTTTCAACGACTAACCGTCTTTATATCCCCGTTTTTCTTTTTTCTTTTTTTAGGCGGTGGGTTAAATGAGCTAACATGGCCTAACCCGCCTCAACCATATTTGACGGTGAGTCAAGTAAGTTGAGCTAAATTTGCCCACATCCTTAATGGGCTTTTTTTTTTCAACCCAACCTACCGGTGAGCCGGGTTGGCTAACAGGTTCTAACTCATTTTGACAGCTCTAGGAGTTTGTATGAATTTTGTTGTTTATCATGTAAATTTTATTCTTCCTCCAATAGTGTTAGTCTACACTAACCAAGTACATGAGTTAGCTTTTGAAATGAGTTAGACGTAAACCTAAAATATAAGATGGTATCAATAGAGCTATCCTAATAAAATAAAATGAAATACCAAGGCTAAACAACCTTTAAAAAATGAGCACAAAGTTCAAGGAAAAAAAACCTAAAATATTACCCCATAACTTAAAGAATACAAAAAATCCATGCTAAATTAATTGACAAGTCACAACCAGACTAAACAAAAATATGTCATTTGGACTTGAGGGTAAGTGTTAGAAGTTTCAAGTCGACTAGATATATGACTATCATAGAGTATATAAGTGGTGTGATCATCCTCTTTTTATGAGGTAACTTTTGTAGTTAGTTAGACTCAAACCTAAAATCTAAGAAATAATGATGCTTCTCGTATAATTTTGTGGGTTCCTCCTCCTATCCTAATAGGGTTAGACTTGGTGTCATTTAGAATAAGGTGGGTGATTTTGCGTGTGCATATTTATATTTAGCCTTTATTTGAGTTATGACTAATCTTCATGTCGAGCTTCTCTCACTTATGAAAAGGTATGAGCTAGCTTGGTCAATATGGTTTAAAATTCTTAATTGTCATTTAGATTTGTTAGATTAAAGGTCCTCCTTTCCTCTTACACAAATATTAGAATATTATTTATGACATTCACATATTGTTAGCTAAGTGATTTTGGAGCATAAGTTATGGAAATACAATCATGTAACATATTAGTTTGCAAATAAGAAAGTTACATCATCTTTTTTCGTGTACTTCGTGGAAGCTAGCGCCTCCGGTCATCTCAACGTTTTTTTAGTGAATAGAATGAGTTTAGATTTTTTTTTCTTAATTTGTTTTTATTATTCAGCTATATTAAAACAATTTTGTTTTTTTTTTAAAAAAAATACTATATTTTATAATGGTAAACATGCTTCATCAATCATGATTACAATGTGCTTGGCCAATTCATTAATTTCAATGGAGCTTTTCTTGTGTGGAATAATAGAATTTTATCATAATTGATCGCACGTTCCGCTACTATTATGACCTTAGCTTTTCGCTCTATCAATTATCGCTATCATTATTTATTATTTGATTAATTAATAATTAATCCAACATATACACACGGGTATACACATTTTTATTTTATGCATTCGTGGCATGTCCAAAGGAAAATCATTATAAGTTTATAACACTTTTTTGGTACAAAGTCTTTTAACACACTTTTGCTATATAGTTCCCCTTTTTAACTATAACATAATGTATATATTCATTTAAGACGTCAAGTGTTTTACTTTTTAGTATATAAAGTATGTTTGAGTCAATATTTATTTTAATTAATTTAATTATGAATTATTTTGGTGTACAAATAATTATGAAATTCATTATATAGTTAATTAAATTTTCAAAATAAAAAAACAAATATATAATATATAATATAAGTAATAAGTCTGACTATAACAACGTGAGGGATTAATGTGATGATGATACATCTAAATTGAGAGACTTTTTTTAACAACATATAATTATTTTTTAAGCAACATCTGATTGTTAAAATTAAGAAGGTATCAAGATTAAATTTAATATCTTTATATAGTGACAAAAATTAAAATATGTAACTTAAATTTAAATAAGATGCTCATATATGCATAAACTCTAAAAACAAGCCAAGAGTTTGTATTCAAATAGCACAAGAAAAAGTTTTTGAAGAGATTTAAGAGTTAGATTTAGGAGTAGTATAGTGTGAGATGTGTGTTTGGCGAATAAAAAAAACTCTAAAAACAAGTTTCGACTATTCAATAAAAATTTCGTACGAATTTAATTTTAGAGATAAAATTAATTACAATTTTCAACTATAAATATTTTAGGAAAAGAAAAAAAAAATTTAACAAAAAACTACATTACTTAAAATTTGAATATAAATAAGCAGATATGCATGTCGCAATATATTTACTAACAACAAAATAGAAAAAATATTCTAAATGAAAGAAGTATCAAAATATTCCACCGAAAGAAAAAACAAGTACCCAAATATTCATAAAATAACCAAAAATGAAGAAAAGGAGCAGTTTGTTTGACTGCCAATAGGTGAGAGACAGACAGAGAAGGTATCGGTTAACCACTACGTCTTGTCTTATTCTTCAATTTTTCATTTCATTTCGTAAACAGTTCACCGAAATTAAAAATTTAAAACTAAAAAACAACAAAACATGACGAATTTTTTGGTAAATAAAACAAGAACAATTGAAGATGAAAAAGTAAAGAATAATTAAGAATTTGGATTATATTATTTTCAATTACGTTGTATAATTATATTTTACACATGAAAAAATTTAAAATAGTTTTTGATTATTTTTTAATGAGAAAAATTTTTGTCTTTAAGTGAAATTTAGATATTATTTAAAAATCTTTAAAATCATTTTTTATAATTTAAAATTATCTTAAAAATTACTTCTAACAATAAATACATCTAAATAAAAATTAATTATACATCAAATAATTAATTTTTTCACAAATAATTACAACTAATCAAAACACATATCCTAAACTAAAAAATTAACTTAAAGCACAACCAAAACAAACTAACGATTACTATAATCTCCTGCCAGCTTTTCCTTTTCATATTCCTCTCTCTCTTCCCCCAAAGTCCAAACTTTTGATTTGTGGGATTACTCTGTTCCTATCTGGTTCAGCACAGGCTCCTCAATCACCTCCTCTTGTTCTTTCTTTTATTTTATTTCTTTTAATTTTTGTTTTTTAATAAAAAAAGTTTCAGTTTTTTGTTTTGTTTCTGATACCATTAGCATTTTCTTTTCTGGGGTCAATGCGATCTTCTTATCTGAAAACTAGGGCTTCAATCCGTTTTCTGGGGTGATTGATTTGGGTTATTTGTTCTAAAGGAATGTAGCTGGAGAAGGTGGTTTTGTATTCTGAATAATATATAGAAGATTCCATCTTCATTTCTGGGGATGTTACAATTTTTGTAAATTTTGTTCCCTTTTGATTTACCCTTTTCCTGATTTACACCATATTGCCCTTTCACTGCTAATCCGATGAATAGATTGGGAAATCTCATTGGATTTGGGCGGATTTTGGAATAAAACCCCTTTAAGCATAACTAGCTGCTGAATTCGGAACAAATCTGAGAAAAAAAGGCTTGTTACAGTTACTGGGTGTAGGTTCATTTAAGGTTGTTTTATGATGGATCATGTGATTGGTGGGAAGTTTAAACTGGGCAGGAAAATTGGGAGTGGGTCTTTTGGGGAGCTCTACATAGGTATGTTCATGTTTGTTCCTTTTTTTTTAATTTTAAACTTTTTGAAATGTTCCTTTTGCAGCATTCTCTTCTTATACTGTTATATTTTGCTAACATATTCCAATTTCCATCTATTCTGTGTCAGCTGTTAATGTGCAAACTGGAGAGGAGGTAGCTGTTAAGCTGGTATGCTACTTGAAGTTTTTAACCCTCTTTTATGTCTGGATGTGGCAAAATGATTGATTATTTAATTCTTTTATGCATTTCAGTTCTCTTCATGTGTTCCTGATTCTACTTATTTAACTGTTTTATGATCAAACCACCTTGATTTTCTCTGTGGAACATGTTTTTTAGACCTTATATATGTAATATGTAATTGTATAAATATTGTGTTGCGGCTTTTGGGGGTGTTCTAGAATTCTATTTTATAGACATTGTCACCTCAGAAGATGAAGCCATGACTGTTACATCAGAGCAATTGGCATTCACTTTGAATATAGTTTATTGCTAGAGTGAATAACGAAGGAAAAAACATCTCTTCCGTACTGTCTTACTGTTAGCTTTGGAAAATAGTGAAAGCAGTACTAATGGTTTACAAGAAATCAATGATATCATTTAATGGATTTGCAGGGACATGTGAAATACCATGTTATCTCTTTATGAATGCTTACTTTGGTTTTACATTGTTATGCTGCTTTTTATCTTAGATTGTTTGTCATATTCTCTCTCTTTTTTTAGTGCCATGAGATTCTTTTATATTAGTTCATGATATTAATTTGCTCATGATATTTTATGTTTTTTATTTTTAACCATCATGTCCTGCCTCTGAAATTTACAGGAACCTGTGAAAACCAAGCATCCGCAGCTTCACTATGAGTCTAAGCTGTATATGCTTCTTCAAGGAGGAAGTAAGTCTAAACCTCTTTCTTTTTACCATTTTTGGAACTAATGTATTAGCTGGTACCTAGTCTTTATCTCTCTCTCTCTCCATCCATCCATACATAATTTTCATGAGTCTGGAGGATATCTTGATTGATACCCGGGATCTTCTTCTGTTAATGAAATTAGGACCATCGGGCTTAAATCATGCCCCAAGGCTAATGTTAATTGTTCAGACTTGAGACTGCAGAAGTATCGGGAAAAAATGTTTTGATGTTTCTTTTTTGAGTAATCCAATTTGGTTCCTTATTGCAGCTGGGATTCCTCACCTCAAGTGGTTCGGAGTTGAGGGAGACTACAATGTCATGGCAATTGACCTTCTTGGACCAAGTCTAGAGGATTTGTTCAATTATTGCAACCGGAAGTTAACATTGAAGACAGTGTTAATGCTCGCCGATCAATTAGTAAGTCAAAATGGCAACTAACTATTTATTATCAAATGAACTACCTTAAATAGTGACACTAATGTTTTATTTGCTTCATGTCGTTGTTCAGATTAACAGGGTTGAATATATGCATTCAAGAGGTTTCCTCCACCGTGATATTAAGCCAGACAATTTTTTAATGGGCCTAGGACGTAAAGCAAATCAGGTATATTTTTTTGCTGAAGATGCTTTCTTTCAATTTTTAATGCTTCTCCTATTTTTTATTTTTATTACTCTTATTCAATTTGGAAGATTATGATGCTTCATTGTTTTTCATATGAACGGAAAGGAATTACACATTTTAGCAATACTTGTACTGTTATAACACATTCTGGAATTCAAATAGTGTGAGACCGCCGAGGCAGCAGTCATGTGAGTCAAAACACAACATGTGGTTCATTCATTCCAGAAAGAAAAAGGCAGAGAACAGAGTGAGACCTGGCTCTCTTAGTTGGTAGGTTGGGAAGAGAGAGAGAGAAATCCGGTTGTCAGTTATTTGAATAAATACTGTAGGTAAGGAGAAATACAATATTCAATTGAAAGCCAGCAAGAAACCACCTCAATTGGTTATTTTATCTTGTCCTGTTTGATACCTAATTGGTTAAGAGTGATTAAGTGAAAGTTTAGGGGTCATTTTCAATAACAAACCATGAGGCAGTACCTCAAACCTCTTCCTGCCTCAGGTTTTGGCATGTCACATCACTGTTCCACCTTAAAACTTACAAGGGATTCATGCAAATGTAATTTGGAAGTATTTTGAGTCAATGTACTTCCTCTCATTCTTTCTCTTGTCATTTGGATGGATATTCTAGGTGCATGTCTTGTTTCCCAATATTTTACTATTTTTTTTTTCTGTGGAATCCTCTTCTTCAGTGCCACTAAATGATTGTTAGATTCTGATACTCAACATTCTAGTTGAGAATGCAAATTCTGTTCTTTTAACTACATTGATACAATGATGGGTTTGTCATTTCAGGTGTACATCATTGACTATGGCCTTGCAAAAAAATATAGGGATCAAGCTCATCGGCACATACCATACAGGTAAATTTTGTAATCATCATTTCGAGATATTAAGTGTAGGGTTGTGTCTGCAATCTTGCATGTCATGTTCAATCATGCATGTCATGTATGTTTATTGCAAACTTGGATTTGTCTCTAGTAGACGAGTGTCTGCACTGTGAATAACATAATGGAGCAAAATCAGGTCTCCATTTCCTCTTGTCTGTTTTCCCATTCTGATTCCAAATACTCTACAAAGATTTTATTTCACTTAAATTTTCATTATAGTTCTTTATCTTAGTTTTCACAAAGTTCATATTTCTATTGTAATGAAAAGCTTTCTTTCTTGCATAGGGAAAACAAGAACCTTACAGGCACAGCTCGGTATGCAAGTGTCAACACACATCTTGGAATTGGTAAGCAATATGTTGTTGTAGTTTATTCCTGTTTGTGTTGACAACCAACAATTTGAATGCTTCATTTTGCTAATTTTACTTTATTTTGCTGGCAGAACAAAGTAGAAGGGATGATCTGGAATCTCTTGGTTATGTGCTCATGTACTTCTTAAGAGGAAGGTTGGATACTTGATAGACACTCGACTTTATCTTCTACTAGATTTGGATATTTTTAGGATATCATTCTTACTATTTCCTTTCGTTGTACATTTTTATTCTAGTCTTCCTTGGCAGGGACTAAAGGCTGGCACAAAAAAACAGAAATATGATAAAATTAGTGAGAAGAAGATGTCAACCCCCATAGAGGTATTATGACTAACTTGATTGATTGGTATGACTTTTGGAGAAATTTGATATTCGCTATGAATCTAGAGTTGTTTTGAATTTGGTTGGATGTTGGCTGGCCCAATGTGAAGTTGGACCTAGATGTATGATATCATAAAGATTAAGAAGACAGGCCGCGCCTGAGAGCCAACCCCATAATAGTTTGTGCGTTAAATGTGAATGCTTTTACAAACCAAAATGCATGCTTCTCTTGTTCATCAGAACTAAATTTAGTTATCTACTAACTTTGGATGCTATTATCAACTAAGTGCTCTCAGGTTGATTTTCACTTCTTCTTTTTTGTTTTTAGTTTTAAACTACATATTCTTTAGACTTGATGGCTGGCGTTAGCACATTTTTCTCTATACCCTTCCTCTGTTCCAATTTTCAATATTATTGGTCATGTTATTTTGCTGTTAATTTTGTGCTTGTATATCAGGTACTCTGCAAATCATATCCCTCAGAGTTTGTATCATATTTTCACTACTGCCGATCACTGCGGTTTGAGGACAAGCCTGATTATTCATATTTAAAGAGGCTTTTTCGAGATTTATTTATTCGAGAAGGTCTGATACTCAATACATCTAATTTGCATATTAGCATTCTGTTTATTTTGTTAGAAACTTAAATGTGTCTAATGATTGCAAATTGATCTGCAATTTGTTTATGCAGGCTATCAATTTGACTATGTTTTTGACTGGACAATGTTGAAGTATCCTCAGATCGGTGGCAGCTCTAGAGGGCGGGTTTGTACTTATAGGTCTTGCTTGTTGATTTGGATTTTGGTTTCTTGCAGAGGTCACTTACTATTTTTTTTTATTTTTTTCAATAACAGCATGACAGTGGCAAGGCAGCTATGAATGCTGGACCTTCTGTACAGAAGCCAGAAAAAATCTCAGGTCTACTCTCTGAGATAAATATAATTATGGAATTGTTGTCCTACTAATTCTTTATCTCCTATGTGTCAACTATAATTATTATTTTCATTGTTCACATCAATACTAGTCAAACTAGCTTTTCTCTTATCAAATTTAGTATAATCCTTGGTCATTCTATTGGTTATTTCAGTTGGGAAAGAACTTCGAGAGAAATTCTCTGGTGCTGTTGAAGTATTCTCCCGGAGGAACCCTACAAGTTCTAGTCCTCGTCATGATCACTCCAAACATAGGAGTTTTGAGGATGGAGCAGTCCACAAGGATGCGGTAACTATTGTTTTTTAACGGCTAGAGTCTTTAAATTGCCACATGATTTTTCCCTGTCATAAGAGTATCATTCAGGGTTAAGTATGCTTTTAGTCCTTATAAAATTTGCAAATTTTTTATTTTAGTCCCTAGTTAAATTTCATTAGTTTTTAGTCCCTACATTTAGTAATAGTCCAAATGAAACTTTGAAAGGAGTAAGAAGATCAGCAGAAACATTGGGGATAAAAACATCTTAAGCAGGAAAAAATGGGGTTGTTATTGATGTTGAAGTTACATTTGATGATCTTGACAATGCTCTTTGTCCTGATGGCTTTTGCTATTTTATTTGCAAGTTTTGGTTCTAAACTAAAAGCTTTTTAATCTATCATTCTATTTCTCTGTCAGTCTTTCTGTTTACCTTTTTTGAGTATTTTCAGCCCAGTTATTCTTACCCGTAATTTTACATTGTATTTTCAGTATCACGAGCAAGAGAAGGGCCGGAATACCTCTCGATATGGCAGCAGTTCTAGAAGAGCCATAATCTCCTCCTCAACGAGGCCAAGTTCCTCAGCTGATCATACTGACAGTCGCACTGGCCGGCTAACCACAAGTGGTACCCGTCCATCCACCGCTCATAGAACTCAACCTATGTACGAGACCAAACAACCTACTTTCACCCGCTCGGGATCTACCAGAGGCAACCGTGATGATCCTCTGCGTAGTTTTGAGCTCCTCTCTATCAGGAAGTAACGAGTATATCCAATTCCATTTTGTCAGAAGACATTTGCCACATTTGCTAAATTCTGACGCATCTGTTTATTTAAGAATGATCTCAAGCATTATGGAATCATGTGTATATTACTGAATTACCATGAGGTCATAATCAACTTCACTTCCTGATATCATTATCTGGACCTATTGGGACTATTTTCTACCCCCAGATAGTCTTCCCAAGAAGATTTCTCAGCTGTTGTAACATGTTCCTGAAACATCCTCCATAGAACTCAATCAAGCTTCTTTTTCAGAATTTTTACTAGAAAAATGTGTTTACTTTTTCTGAAAAAATATAGGAAAGTAGAATTGTAGTTTATGATGCAATTGTTGTTGTTTATTGGCAATAACACTCTGATACCCTTGTTTGTGAGAGTGGAGTTTATTGACAAGTTAGAATTTGGTCTCAGGCTACATGGGCAGTTTGAGATATTTCATTATTCATTTCTTCTGCAGCCCATGATAACACTGTAGGCATTTTTGCCTGCTTAGGGGCGTTTGCCAAACAGTTTTCAAACCAATTGAGCAACAAAATTAAAATAAAATGAAGAACATACATAAAAACTAGCAGCAAGTGAAGCGAATCAACTAATGCTTCATGAGAATTTTACAATTAAGGACCATTTTGGCACTTTTAGAATAAATGATTGCTGTCTCGTTGATATTTTTTATCTTAATATCTAGGTCCTTGTTTACCCGTGCGACACTTTCCAAGTTAATTTGGATCACTTTGCAAGACATTTTATACAACAGCAGGGGATTAAATTTGAACTAAAAGGCACCGTAAGAAGCTTTTATTTCATGTCACAAACTATTTCCAAAATTTGCCTAATTTATTTACGGAAAATCCTTGGTTAGTTCTAAAAAACAACTCTGATACAAGGTCACATCAGCAGCATACTAATGGATAGCATTTCCCTACCATACAACAGAACCAAATCTTGTCTCGTTCACTCTGAAATTCTAATGGTGTTGTCGGATAAGTATTAAAATATCGTTGTCATTCCTGAATGCTCATTCTAAAGTTCCATGTGCATTCTTGTGGAGTATTTAAACACCTGAAAGTCAGGTTTCGAGCGACTTGGAACTTATTTACAAATAGCATCAAACTACATATATAGAGATTTGGAACATATGGTTTTAGAGATTTTGTTAAAGATTACTTTACCAAACATAATCTTTCTTAAACATGCTATACAAATCTTGTTCACAGTTGCGTTATTCTTTCCATCCCCAACTACAAATTTTACGTGTAAGTTGTCCATCTCAGAAAATTTAATATATCATTCATACGTAACAATATAAAGGATGTATATACACACTGATGAAATCCCAAGAAAATGTAGTTGAAGAAAAAATTTGAGATTGAGAATCACATAATATCAGGCAAAAATTTATGGGTTTCTTAGAGCCGCCAAACGCTTCTCAAGGTCATCAATGCCCGAGCTGCAATGGAATCAAATTTTCCAAGGTCAAACAAAATGTTAAAGATATTTTAACTTGTTCATGCAAATACATAAGGAGCTAAATTAAAATATTCATGAATTCCAAGTTACATTAAGTTTAATATATTCCTTTTTCTTAACATTCTTATTAGTTAAAAAAAGTTAGCCATAAGATACCTGCCGATGTTTTCAGTATTCTTTGTCGCGACTCTACCTTTGGGCGCAGCTGATAACTGCCAAAGAGTTCAAATACAATACGAATTAGCTTGAGCAAAATTGTGACAGATGATAAAAGTGAAGAGATTAATAACAGCTCATTCCTACCTGTGAGGCAACATCTACACCAATTTCATCCAAAACCTGCCAAAAAAAGGGTCAAGTGAAATTGCCATCAGTCTCATTTTGTAAATTAATGTCATTCCCAAACAGTAAAATCTTGAACTTCAGCCATCTAGACTCGTTACTCATTGTGAATCGGAAATCATTCCTTCTTGTAAACTAAGCCACAAGAAATCACATTCCGAAGTTTTAAGTAGTTTCAGGTCTTGAGAAGGAAGCAAGATGGTAAAAAATCCACGCCTTTCTCTCGATATAAATTTATTTTTCATAAGCCAATTGAAAGAGTACCTGATTTGTCAGCTCTTCAGTCTCCTCTTCAGCTTCATCATCATCCAAGGCATCATCTATGGCTTCTGACATCATTTCAGTCTGCTCATAAAAATTATGCACCATAAAGTCCATAAGTTGTTTAACAAACGATGGGTTTCCTGTTTTTTAACATTTGAAAAATTAGTAAAACAAAAGCATCATCTTACAGTCATATCCATCTGTGCCGATTGTTTCTGAAAGTCCATCATTATTTTGGCTTGTTTTGCTGGTTCCATGTGCTGCAATGAATATTCTAATTTAGCACGGGAAAGAATTTTAAAATGCGCAGAAACTAGTTTATCGATTCCAATGTCAATGTTCTGTGTAACTCAGAGGAAGTTAATAGAACAACTATGGCCATTTCTGCTTTTCTGATACAGCATTTTCCTTTTAGTTTCTGCTTTTCTGCTATATTTCTATCTGATATCCATCTTTTGAGTCTAACTTCCTTCCTTCCTTTGTGTGTGCATGTGAAGGAGGAAAGCAATATCTTCCACAATATCTAAAAAAAGAACAATCATGTTCTCGACCATTCTGTGGAAACTTTACACTCCTCTTACAAACCCCATAGCAACCCCTAAATATGAACTTTATTTCCCACCCCGATCAACCTTGTACAAATTTGCATACAACTCCAATAAATATCAAACGCATTCATCCACTCAATAACAATGTCTCAAAAATCATCAGAACTTTGTCCCCCCAAAAAAAACTTTCATTTCAATTTTCTAAACAAAACCAAATGAAACATTACTATTATCATGGCCTAATAAAAATAACTGGAACAAGTATATTACATATCTACACAAAATATATTTAAAGGGTAATGCTATTGCCACTCTTATGTGTCTAATGCCAGTATGCCACTCCTTTATAAGTATTTTAATACTTTCATTTTATTGGTTGAAAAATATGTTTTAAATAAAAAACAATTTAAAAAAAGGAGTGGCAATAGCCTCAATCTGTTTAAAATGTAAGATTTAACGTGCTACCTTATTCATAGCAGACATTGCCTTCGTAGCACCTTTCATGCCAACAGCAACAGAGGAATGAGCATGCATTGCCTGCAGGAAATGACAAGCATAGCTAAACCAATAGTATAAAATATAAACATGTACCTTCTTAAAACACAAGTACCAAACAAATATATATACATCACAAAAACCAAAGTCTTCAAAAATCTACCTGCGTGTGAGTTGCTATGCCTCTCATTTGAGCTCGACTACCTTGAAGATTAGCAATTTGTTGCCTAAGCCTGACCAACTGTCGCGCTAGAACTTTAGTTGCTGCCTGAGATGGCAAAGAAAATTCCTTTTTCAAAATATAGCCAAATTATCAAGGTGACAGCATCTCAAGTCTATCTGGCTCAAAAGCAGAAAAGAACTGCGACTGTATTTTTCAGTTGGACCAATGTGACCCATGTTAAAATCATACATAAATAGCTCTGTTATGTTTGGACTTTGGACACAAATCTTAATCACTTTCGACAGAAGCAATAATCTTGCTTCTGGTGAAAGTACTTTCATGCTGAGCTAACAGTAAACTGAACACACCCAAAATCTGTAACTACGACTCTATAAGAAAATGCAGATCATACCTCGTTTCCAGTCTTTGCAGTTCTCTTTATCTCGGCAACAAGTTTTTTTTCCTAGTAATACAAAAAACCATATTATAAATAAGATCAAAAGTTGAGAAAGAGAATAATCAATAATCACCGGTTAAGTAACCCTTTCACATACTTCCAATTGTAATGATCCGATTTCCCTCTCTATACCTGAGTATATCAGAAAACAAGGAAACATATGAATCAACATACATTCGTAAATTCACACCTCCAGGTTATTGTGACCACAAAGAATCAGAATCACGCGAAATTCAGAGGTGATTGATTGATTCAGAGGTTAATTGAAGCGTTACCTCTAGTAGCGGTTGCCATTTCACGTTTACTCTCCCGAAGAGCCTCTGCGTGAAATTGAAACAATAACAAAATTAAAACGAATTCGAAGACCTAACAGGAACGTGAAAATTGAACCGAAAGATAACGTAGCTTAATTAAGTATAAGAAGAGAAGAAAGCGATGATGATGATGAAAAACCTTTAGCGGTGGGTTTCTTCTTGAAGATGTTCATAGTGTCACTGTGAAAGGCAATTACCGAGACACGCACAGCACCACGGAGATGGAACAAGGAGAAATGAAGAAGAAAGATGCTCGTAATCGTAAATTGATAATCCTAAATCCTAAATCCTAATTTTCATGTTTCATTATATATAGTTTTGTTTTGTTCACTTAAAGAGAAACCGCGTTGTTCATTCCATTCCTCGTATATTATAAGCATAATTGTTTTTATTGTATTATAAGCATAAAGTTTAAAAATTAAAATCACTATCTTATGACTCTGTTTTATCCTTTTTAATTTTTTTTACTGTTGCCTATCTAAATTAGTTTTTTTTTTTTAAGAAATCCTAATTGAGAGTTAAATTAAAAACCTAAATACTAACAACATCAAACGCGGTTTTTATTTTTGGATCAAATAGAGAAAAGAAATTAAATTATAAGCACCAGGGGTGCAAAGCCAATACAAGCAGGTTCAGAGAAACAGGAGGAAGAAAAAAATGAAAAGAAGCAGCATCAGCAAAAGAACCAATTGTTGTGCTATTACAGTGGATAAGTTAAACCCAAAAGAAGCAGCCACGAGGAAATAATTCCCAGCTAGAGAATGCATAGCAGAACCCTTTCACTTTTGTTTTCATCCAAAATCAAGTTGTAATTTTTACCTGTTGCCAGACAGAGTCCATGCAGAATTCCTGCTGTTCATAAATTTTCTTGTTTCTGCTTAACCAAATTTGCCACAATGTCACAAACCAGACAATTTGCCAAATCTGATTTCTATCTGTATTACCTTGAACTAAGCCACATAATTGCTCAAAATGCTCTCTGCCATTGAAATGAAAAGCAGTAGCGTACCCAGCCAAGACAGTATATTGCCCCACAACAACCATATCATTCTGCAGTGAAATAGTAAATGATTAGAGTTTTCCTCCTCTTCCCCACACAGAACGCAAGTCGTGTCATCCACTCCCATCACTCCGCGACGTCTCAGGTTTGTCCGAGTCGGAATACGGTCCAAGACGGCTTTCCACGCAAAAGTACTAACCTTTGAAGGTACTAAATTATTCCAAAAATTAACATAAAAAGGATTAGTAACAGATCCAGCTGCTTCACAATACGCAGATTTAACCGAGAACACTCCATCATCTTCAGCCTTCCATCTCCAGAATCCACAGCAGCAACCAAAATCTGTACAGAATGTAACTCATACAATAGATTGTTAGTCAATCTCCTTTCTCACCCCCACAACCTCCTCTTTCAACCTAGCCTCCACAACCATTCATTAGAACCTGGGATTCTCATGTCCGCCACCCTCGCATTTTTATTATCGGCGACTTTATAAAGACGCCTATATTTGACACATAGCGCTCTCTCCCCACCCCAATTATCATGCCAAAAAGATGTGTCCCTCCCATCACCTATATTTTTAATAAGATTCTTGTACATCCAATCACAATTCCCTTAAAAGATCGAGAATAACTTGGTCATGTCTTGCCACCAATATGAACCCTTTACAGTCCTCATACTAAATTCTACTCCTTGCTGTCAATATTTAGAATGTAATATTTTACACCACAGAGAGTCACTCTCATGTTTAATTCTCCACACCCACTTACCTAATAAAGCTTCATTGAACATCTTAATGTTACGCACACCTAGCCCTCCCCCCTCTAAGTCCTTACATATAGTCTCCCAAGCCACCCAACTAATCTTCCTATTCCCCTCCTTCCCCCCCCCCCCAAAGAAATAAACGAAAAAGCGACTCAAGTTGAGAAATATTTTTAACAGACCATGATGCCAATCTATTACTAACTCTTTCAACAACAGGGGACCAAAACATCTTCTTCCGAGGATTACCACCGACCGGAAGTCCTAAGTAAATAAAAGGACAAGCTCCCGTTTTACAATTCAAGGCATCCGCTGCTTTACCATTCCAATTCCTAGAGTTGTTAAAGGAGATGAGTTGGCTTTTATGATAATTGACCTTCAACCCAGAGATCATCTCAAAAAGGTCAAAGATTGCTTTGACCGCCCAAACATTGGACCAAGAAGACTCACCAATAATTAAAGTGTCATCAGCGAACTATAAGTGCGTAAGCTCAACCTGTTGATGTCCTATTCTCAATCCTTTAAAAGCCCCAATCGACTTCGCCTTGTCAATCAATCTACTAAGACCTTCCGCTACCAGCAAGAAGAGGAAAGGTGAAAGAGGATCACCCTGCCTCAAGCCCCTTTTAGGTGTGAATTCATCTGTAGGACTCCCGTTGACTAAAACATATATCGAAGAAGATATAAGGCACCCTTGCACCCACCTCCTCCATACCGCACTGAAGCCCATAAGTTCCATAACATATTGAAGATAATCCCAACTTACTGAGTCGTAAGCTTTTTCAAAGTCGACTTTGAACATAAACCCCCTCCTGCTCTTATCTTTAAGTTCATCTGCGGCTTCGTTTGCAATCAGGATGCTGTCAAGGATATGCCTTCCCTTGATGAAGGCCATTTGGTTATCTGAAACCAGGGAATCAAGCACCAGTCTTAACCGGTTGCACAGAACCTTTGCGGGAACCTTGTATACGCAACCTATTAATGCAATAGGCCGATATTCCTCTACTCTTTCAGGATTATCCTTCTTAGGCACAAGAACAATAAAAGAACTATTACCTCATTTCACCAGAGTGCCTGAAGCATGGAAATGAGCGAAAAAATTCAGAAAATCAACCTTCATTGTCTCCCAAAATTGCTTGAGGAAGCCAAAATTCACCCCGTCCGGGCCCGAACTTTTGTTACTATCGCATTCCCAAACAGCCCCACGAATTTCCTCCATAGTGAAAGGAGCAATCAACATGTTATTCTGAGCTTCAGACAGCGTGTTAAACCCAATTCCTTCGAGACCCATCCTCACGCTATCCTTCTTTGCAAACAAATTAAAAAAATGTTTTTTGATCGCATCTTTGACACCATGTACGTCTCTAACCATGTCACCATCAACTCAAATTCCAAGAATAGAGTTATACCTTTTCCTCCGAGACAGGGATGAATGAAAGAGTCTGGAATTGCTATCTCCTTCTTTCAGCCAGGATATTCTTGATTGCTGGCATCGAATCTGTTCCTTCATCTTCTCGTATTTATGCAACAAGAACAGTGACTCCTTTCTCTTCCTTGTCTCTGCTTCGTCTAGACCATATTCATCTTCCTTGACGTCAAGACTATCCAAAACCTCTCTAGCCTGCTGGATATTAGTGTCAATGTCACCTACCACACTACGATTCCAATCTCTTAGTTTTGACTTGAGCACCTTAAATTTCTCCTTCAGTTTAAAGGAACCATAACATCAAACGCGGTTAGTAGATAATACGTCTCTTAAGCATGTTATAAAAAATCAAACCTTAACTCTGTGTATAAAAAGCTTGAGAAAAGTTATACCTACTTAATTTTTCTATTCAATAAAATTAGTCTTTAATTTTCTTTGTAATAATTAAAAAACCTAAATCTTGCCTAAAAGGGAAAAAAATCATATCTTTAATTTTTTAAGGCCCACTAATGATTCCTCAATTAGAAACTTTACGTCAAATAATAATTTTTTTAATTTTTGGTACATACATAATAATATTTAAATTACTTAAAGTTTATTTACTTGACAAAAGATTTTTGCAACATAATTATTGAAGATGTTATTCACCTACGGAGAATCGGAGAAGAAAGTGTAATCTTTTTTCATTTTTTAGCTTGTCTAAATTATAAATGTATATATAATTATTTATAAGATTTGAGTTATTCAAATTATATAATTTTTAATTTTTATTATCTTAACATATCATTTTTTGAGTATGATTAAGATAATTTATTAAGATAGTATTCGTTATAGGAGATTATGACTTCAAGCATAATAAATAGTATTTTTTCTGTTTCTTTTTATAAGTATCTAAATGAAAAAATTAGTGTTACTTTTTATAAACATTTATTACAAAAACGAGAAGTTGTTAGGGTTTAACTTGTATAAAGATAAAATTGTAAAGAATTTATTATTTGTCTAGAAATTAATGCATTTTATTAATGTAAATACGATTTTTGTTTTAAGGGCTTATGAATAAAAACAGAGGGAGTAATATTTAATTATTACACAAACTACTCATAAGTAGGATGAAATATAATTTTATACTCTTTGTTTTTTTATGTTAGTTTCTTTAGCTTTGTTGGGTTATTCACTTTTTTTTTTGTTTATAGAAAAGTAGTATAATTGGGGATCAAACTTCATACTCACACATGCATGTCACCATGCGCTCACCAATTGGGCTATATGACTGAACGAGTTGTTCACTCTTGATAGTCACTTTAGAATATCAATAAGTAATTAATGTTACTTTTCACTTACACCCTTATAATAAGGGTATAATAAGAAATTACATAATTAATACTCATAGAAAATTTAACCTCTAATGATTTTCTTAATTCTTGTGCAAAACCTTAAAAGACTAAGAAAAAAAAAATCGAAAAAGTAATTCTTTAATTTTTAAACTCTCTAAACTTTGAAGAGTTTAGATCAAATAATAATTTGAATATTGACATAAACTACTAACAAGGGAATATAATTTTATAGTATTTTAAATTCACTCAATCTTTAATTTATATAATTATTTATAAATTGAGAATAAATAAATAAATTGAACAGGTCATTATGAGTTATTAATATATATAAAAAATATGAGATATGAACAATTTTTTTTTCAAAAGACGAAGCAATAAAGTTATAAATATTATGTCAAAATATTAGTAGAAAAATAATAATTTATCAAAATTAGTGTAAATAAAAAATAAAATATTGAGAATTAGAATAAAAAAATTCATGTATATTTTTTATAAGTCATACGATTTTGTATATACATCATTAAAAAAAATAATCAATGAGATGTAAATTAAATATTACAAATATTTCAAAAAAAAATTATACATTATAAATAGAACTTATGATAAAATGTGGTATTTTTTTTAAAATTTTAAGAAACTTTCGAGAAATTGTTTATGTCAAAGTTTTATGATTGTGACATTATTGGAGAAAAGTTTTTTACCTTTTGAATTTATCTTCTTTCATATACCGAATTTAACTTTGTTAAAGTTAGTAATAATTCTTTCTAATTATTTTTTTTTTCAAATGTATTTGTCTCGCGTAATGTTAAACATTTTTGTATTTTATTATTATCGAATTTAAAATCTTGATTAATGATGAATCTGAAAATATCGTGTTATATTCTATACGAAAATATGTAATGAGACTTTGTTACCGAACAAATATATAAGGGTACATTTGATGCATAGACAAGAACAGTACATAAAGTATAGTATAGGACAATTTAATAAGTTACAGCATAATTATTTGTGTTGTTTATTGTTTGATCGTCAGAGTACAACACAAGAAATATAAACTCAATTTTACTATAATATCCTTTATACTTTAAAATATTTATTTTAGATAAAAAATTGACAATTAATATTTTGAAAATTAAAACTGTTGTAATATTATATTTAAAAAAATTATATATAAAATTAGATTTCTCAAATAATTTGATATATTTTTAAATGTTTTATTATTTTTCACTAAAAAATATTATTAAATTATATATATATATATGAGCTAGTTTAGTGTTATATATTCCATGAAATAAAAAAAAAATTATTATAGTAACTACCTGTAAGTGTGAGAGTGAGAAGATGTAGTTAAAGTTTTATGAAATAGTAGATGTGAGTGAGGGTGTTTTTGTATTTAATCATCTTGTACCATAAGATAACTTCTTGTCCTCTAGGATAGAGGGTAACAAAAATCTCATTTTGTTCTGTGCTGTGCCTCAAATTTTGTGTTGTGACATGTCTATTTTTACAATCAAACGTGGAATAAAATTTTTGTGTTGTCCAATACCGTATATTTTAGCAAATCAAACCCACCCAAGGGTGTGTTTGATGATAGGACTAGACAGTACAAGTGATACAGTACAAGTCAACAAAGCACATCACAACTTATTATATTGTTTAGTGTTTGATAATCAATGCGCGGAACAAAAAATGTGATTCAAGTTTTACAATAATACCCTTTATAATACATATTAATATTACATATTATTTTACATAAAAAAATTGACTTTCTTAATTATTTTTTTAAAAAATATCATTATTTTCCACTAAAAGATTATATATATATATATGGTAAGTTGAGAGAGAAAGTGGGGTAAGGTGGTTACACAATAATGGGAGAGAATATGGATATTTTTTACTTTTGGATAATTGTGCTATGGAACAAAAAGTTGTCCCATGGTATAGTGTGGTACAAAATTTTGGCTTTTTGTGCTGTCCAATAACTTCACTTTTGTGCTGTCTCTGATAATTTTTTGAATCAAACATTGAACTAATAAATTTGTGTTGTGCTGTACTATGAAAGTGATTCAAAACTCAAATTGTAGTTTTAATAAACAAAAAATATATCACAAGAAGAAAAATAAATAATTTATCATTCAACTTAAATTTATGAATTTCATAAACCATAAACAATTGTAGGTTATACTAAGAACATATTTTTTCGTCCATTCAAAATTAAGATGCATGCTAAATTAGTATAGGACTATTGAAACTTTAATCAAACAATTGTAATAAATTAAAATAAAACATTCAAAATTTGACTTTAAATTAACTGAATTTATAAATATTAAGCACATGTGTATAAAAAAACATAAAAATATTAAGCACATGAATATTAATACATATATACTCAAAGATGATTCATTATCCAAAAGTAATCCGTATATTGCATGGAATGTGTCATTCATTTCTTTCACATATATGAATATGATATTATTTGGGAGTTGGGACTATTTGGACATTAAAAATAACACGTTTAAATTGTGTATAATTTTTAAATTAAATGATGTCAATCTCAATATTTGTATTTTTTTTTGAATAATTTTATATCCACGTACAATTTTCATTTACATAACATCTTACGTACTAAATAAAATAAAAATTAATTGCTTCTTATATTTTAATTTTTTCTATAATTGCTTCTTATATTTTCAAGACACTATATATATTTTTTTTTTATTGAATACATTTCTTATGAAGTATTAGAAGCATTATTAAACTTATTTGTAGGGAAGATATAGCAATGCACTTCTTCAGATGCATACTGTTATTTTGTTTTTGGTATTGGTAACATTCCTTAGTGGATGACCTTTTTTTGGGTAAAGCTTTGTTTTTTGGTTAGAGGGCCAAGCTCGTTGGAAGACCTTGTATAGAACTTCTTTTTCAAAAACACTTTAGATTTTTTTTATTATTTTTTATAAATCATTTTCAGAAACTAATTTTCAACGAGATTGTGTTTAAAAAACAATCAATCAACTCTGAGACATAATTTCTAAAAATTAATTTTCAAAATGGAGTAGTGTTATTAGTAATAAGGTGGTTCAAAAAGCAACCTCTTTATTGTTCTTGACTAAAAAAAGGTAACCTCTTTTGTTTGGTTAATAGAAGTAACAGTAATTGTGTTGACCAAAAAAATAACAGTAATTGTCTTGACTGGTTCATATACTCTCTTTTTAATAATTTTCAAGCTTTTGTTGTTGAAAAAAATTCAAGCTTTTAAAAAAATGTACATAGCCTCATACCAGTAGGTTCTACATCATATTATATGCTCTACTATGATTAGAGTTACATGCCAATACTACAAAGAGAAATGTCTCATGTAAACCCACTGTTCACATATATAAATATAAATATAAATAAATATATTGTTAAATTATTATATGATTTAGTAAAATTATTATATAGTCATTTAATCACATGTTTTTTTTGCATTTAACTATAAAAAACAAATATACACACCTAGTTAAATATTTAAGAATATGTAATTAAATGTGAAAAAACATGTGATGAAATTACTGATGACGGATAATTATTACTATATTTTGTGGTTAATTTGAATATATTTTAAATGATATTATGTTTATCTTTTAATTAAATTCCCTTAAATTTAGTAAATTCAATACTTATCTTAATTTGAGAGAGAATTTGTTGATTTGAGTTTCATCGATATCTTATGGCTTGATTTAGATAAAATTTGATCCCTAAATTATTGGATTGCAGGTAAATAGATAAAAGCACAGAAGATAAAGACGAAGAAAAAGGAAAAAAGATCTGAAGAAACCTTATCTCATATTATTTTATCTTATTTTGAGCAAAGATAAACCACTTGGGATCTCTTTAAAAAGCTCCATTCCCGAAGAGCTAGGAGAGCCATCTTTGCACGAAATTTAGGGTTTTAGGGAGAGAAAGTGAGGAATTAAGAGATGGTAGCTTAAAACCCTTTACTTGGGATTTGATGTAACTTGTTGTGTGAATTCTCAAACTCAGGTAAGCTTCATCACCTTCATTTTCTGTGAAAAGGAATTTCATCAATGAAAGTCTCATTTATGAATCACTTTAAAAAGAGAATTTTTATTGCGTGGCAACTCTTTTACCGTTTAAAGGTATTTAATCGATATAGTTTTGTCATAGAATCTAGCAAATGAGGGATCTTTGTCAGTGGTTTTTATCCTTGGCCATTCAATTAACATAATAAATTCTTAAGTTTTGGGAATAAACATCAGTACAGTGAAATCTAAGGTAAATTAAAATCCTTTCTAATTGAACTAAATTGTTCTCCTCCCTGAGGACGATAACTTGTTTTCCACTCTATTAAAACGAGTTAGTATTTTAGATACTTAACAATTACTAAATAATAATTTAACCAAATTATGTCATATTTATTCACATTTATTACATATATGTGAACCGTAAATATACATGTATAATTACTCTACTAAAAAGGATTGTTTAAGCCTAATGTAAAGTGGAAGCAACTTAGAAACTGTAAAAAAAATTTTGCAATAGTAAATACTATGTAATTTCTATACAAACATTTTCTTGAAATTCTCTCCATTTCTCCCTCTGAGTTTAGTACATTAGTTGCATTAACTACTTGTACAAAAATTAAAATATGTACATTAATAATAGAAGTACAACACTAAGATATAGGAGGGAGGTTGTGTTCCGAAGGTCACTATCAGCGCCATCATCTTTTTTTGATGCACCATACACTCAAATTTAAAGGTAATTGAAAAAAAATGCTGGCTTGAGATTCTAAAACCTAGGTAAATTTGTGGTGTGCCAAAGATAATGTGTGACGCAAATAGTAGTACCTAAAATTCAATAACCAACCATATAGCACTCTAACAAATAGTATAAAATTATTCTTTTGTTTTTGGTCTCAAATAGTATAAGATGACTCTAATTGTAATTCCTCAACCTTTCATTTTCATCCCTAGATTCATGGTGAACTTGTCCATGATCTTCTTCAAAGTGGTCATGTTTGTTCCCAGATTTGGAACTTGACCTAGAACGGTGTCCTTGATTATGGGAGTCATTAGATTGAGCTTTTGATGATCTTGATTTGGATGGTCCACCACTAGCATTGGAACCATCTTTTGTCGTCTTGGGGCGAGACTTCTTGTGATTTTCGGACGGGTTTTTAGGAGGCAGTTCGCCGTTTGAGAGTTGGAGAGAATCTGAATCTCGCTCCATCGATTTATTGGATTCGTTGAAGGAAGAATCATTTGAATGTTGGGAGTGTTTGGAATGCTTTCTTTGGTTCCTTGGTCTGTCACATTTTTCTTTTCCATGACACTCTCTTATGTGGTTTGATGTTGAATGTGAGTGTCTCTGCTTAGATGATGGTTTAGGCAAATGATCAGGCATGTCCTTCTCTTGACCTTCAGTACAATTCATTACTCTTGTTAAAATTCATCTTTGAAATTGAAAAAAAAAAGGTTAAGACATACCAATTTATTGTATTAGTAAAGAATTAGAGGATTATAAGTAGTTGGTTATTATTATTTGTTATGACAAGTGACAAGATATATTCTTATAAGCACTTTTCAAAGAATTCATATAAATTGACTTTTAGCTAGTTTATGAAAATAATGTATATTTCTTAAATTAGTTTTTTCATGATTAATACTATTATATATATTATATTTTACATATATAAAATGGTAAAAAACAAAAAAAAACACCTCCAACATTACTGGACATAGGGCTAGTGGCATGTCACTATAGTATAGGGTTAACTTAGAGAATTACTACATGGGTAGCGAAGCTTGACTCGTTGACCGAATGTTTCGAGGGAGCCAAAATAGTCAAGTGACAAATGATAAAATTGTATATCAAACTCAAAGCATAGGAAATTAGGAAGATAAAATATGTACCTTTAGAGACCTGTTTGACTGAATTATCATGACCTTTTTCTCCATTACGATTCTGAGATACAGGTTGATTTCCTGGGACAGATTGAAACTCGTTCATCTGAACAAGTCAAATAATAATATTGTTCCAAAAACGTTTTTTAATAATCCAAAATTTACACAAAACACAAGTACTAATATTTTCACACAATGAATTAAAATTAAAACAGAGCAATTTAGTAGTATATAAGTTTAAAGAATTACCCAGCTGGGAGCATTTTCAGAGGGACCATGACCTTCCCATCCAATATGTGCCACATGCTTTACATCTGTAGGATTACCAATCTCAATTTCTTGATCTTTTTCATTATCTGCAAAATTTATTATATATGAGTGTTATATATTCCTTTAATTAATAATAATAATAATTATTAACCATCATGCTTGCTTTCTTCTAATTTAATTTGTACACTTGAGAATTTATGGAAAATAACATTGTGTTACATACCAAATATTTGAGAAATGAATCGAAGGCCTTTAAGGAGGCCCTTCACCTTATTGTTGTTGGACATGTTAAAACAAATCTTATGCGTTTGAATTCTCTTTACACAATTTATATAAAGCCTGCAAGATAAGAATTCAAAAGGAATTTCAGATTTAATCAAAATTAATGAGAGAAATTAAATTAAATTTTTATGTATGATGATGATGATGGAATTTGCCACAATCTCACCTATTAAAATTCTCCTTGTAAGATCAGCATTCAAGAATCTATTCATTGTTGAATTGAATAAATGTTCCATACAGAGCCCATCAATGAGGATAAGAAGTATTTGTTTTTTTTTTTTTCTATTTTTTCTTCCTCTTCAGGATATAAAAACAGGGTCTTGTGATTTTTTCATGTCATTTGAAGAAGCTAACAGAACAAAGAAATGTTAAAAAAATTTGAGGCAGGTTTTAGAAATGTGTCATGGAAGAAAAGGGAAGAATGAAGTGAGTCAATTCTGTTTAAAAGTGTATCCATTTTTAATTTCGTTAATTCTATGGCAATAATTTGCTTTGTTTTCTCCCCTTCAACCAAAATTAAACCATAAACTTATCGAAATTTCAGGTGTGACGTGAGAATATTTGAAAGGAAATTAAATTAATCAAACTTATAGTTATAGAAGCTAAATTTAGGAAGACCTACTTAAAGGTTATATATAGTTCATTTGGTTATGCCTCTATTATGAAATTAATGAAATAATGATGTCTAATTTGAATGGGTTATAAAGTGATACTTAGAAGAAAATTACGTCTTGCTAAAAATAAATAAATATATTTCTTTTGGTTGTTCAAAGTGAATTTTGGAAGTTTTTTAGTTTATTGCTAAAGTTCTCTGAGCTGTTTTTGAAGAAATTCTAATCTTTGTCAAAGTTGATGATTAGATAATGATTGTTTGTCATCATGTGAAATTTCAATGAAAAAGTTATGATGACCTAAAAATTCTTTCAAAACATTATAAGCAAGATGTTCATTATCAAAACATTATTGATACTTACAATGTTCAGAGTTTTTTTATTGCTTTTAGGAGTGAAGAATATTTTAAATATAATAACGGTTTTTGTCCAATAAATAAAGCATAAACTTTACTTTTTGATTTGCTAGGTTTTTCCATCTTTGCTTGTTCATGCCATCTGAATACAGAGTTGGCTAAGATTAATCTAGACAATAAATTTATTACATGATTTTTTTTTTTTAAAAATATGTTCAATTTTAACATTAACACAAGTTCTACAAATGTTATCATAAAATTCACTCATCAATTCTTAAAAAGCCTATTATTATTCATATTATGATAAAATTTAACAATGACATGAGAATCGGTTCGCAAAGTGAATTGTTTTTATCAAGAGAAAAATTCTAATTTTTTAAAAGCAAATATGCATGCCACTATTTCTAGGTCAACTGTAAAAATATTGGTTTTATATATTCCATAGGTATATCTAGCAATTTTTTCTTCTTACTCTTTAGATCCAGAGTTAGGTTTCCATTTGAGAATGATTTTTTTAATGATTTTTCAATCATGATTGTTAAATCTTCTCTAAACACGAAGAGAACATTTATTATTATGAGATTGATAAGATTTGGAATATAGTTTCTAGCGTAGTTTAATATTCCAAGAAACTGTTGCAAACCATCCTTTGAGGGTTTTCAAATTCTATTAATCAAATTCAAGGATCTTTTTAACAGTATGAGGTTGAAGTTCAGCCTTATTACCATTTCCAATTTGCAATCCAAGAAATTCAATCCTTGTAACTTCTGTCTTCATTTTATTTTTTGAAAGTACTAAACTTTCCTTTTCACAAAGTTCAAAAAAGATAGATAGATGTTTCAAAGTGCAGTGTGATATCTTCTGTAACATCACACTTTAGCAAAATATATATTCTGTATTGCCGCATGTCTTTTTCAGCAATTGCGCAAGTTTCATCTTCCTAAAAAACCTAGAATCCAAAAGAGTAACTAGAATCTTGGATCCTATGTGTTCTCTGTTTGAGCCATGTATATTCCTATGAGATTCTAGAGTTACAAAGTTTAACTCATTGTGGTTATCCCCAACACATAGTACAGATTCTTCACTATTCTATTTTATTGTGTGTAGCACGTTCTAACTACGGTTCAAAATTAACAAGTTGTTTAATTTTTACAAACTTACTTTTCTGAAATATATTTTCACTTGCTAAAAGCCATTCTATGGTTCAATAACATCCCTATTATTCATGGCTTGATTTTTTATTTATTTATTTTCATATTTGAATGTGTTAGACATATGGTAAATAATTTGGTCCGCGTATGGATGATGACACAAAGTTCGAATCTCTGAGTGTACACTTGTTGGGAGGAAAATAACCATAAATGCTCTGCCTCAAGAATTATAAGAGCAATATCTCCCACAATTTTACAAACATGTGTTGGACATGTGATAAGCAACTTGTCTCCTGTATGGATGATGACACAAGTTCTAATCTCAGAAAGTACACTCGTTAGGAGGTGAGTAACTATAAATACTCCTTTTTCCAAAATTATGAGAGCAATATCTATCACAATTTCGTGTTTTAAATTTTACTTGAAGAATTCATTGTGAAATTTGGAAGTAGTAGATATAATACCTTTAAAAAGTAATGGGTTCGGTAACGGTAAGCACCGTAGTCTTGGCTCTTCTTTTATCACTCAAAATTTTATTTGCACGTACAAAACTTGCATCATGTTTTTCTTTTAGTTAAAACTAGCATGTGAGTCGTGTCTTTGTACGGGTCTCCGTTTAGGCGTTTACAATTGTGAGCTATTTAATAATTGGATAACAAATAAATAATAATATAATGTGTATTTATGGATAACAAAAGACCATGTGTTAATATATCTACGAATAATACAAAATTATAACATGCACACTAAGGATGAAATGATATTACTAAAAAATGAAATCATAATCCTCACATTTATTTGCATTTTCACACCGTGTTGCTCTAGCTGTGTAGAAGTATTTTCAAAAACAATGTGTGTGTTTGTTAAAGAGTTTCATTCCCATTTTCTCAAGTTTCGTTCACATATAAGGGCTCAAACGTGAAAGGAAGAAATTTGTATGTTGATAGGAGCGTTATCCAGAATGAAAGAAATTTGTATGCTTACATTCCACTTATATATTAATCATAGAATTATACCAAAGAAATTTGTATGTTGATAGGAGCGTTATCCCGGAATCTCATCTATTAATCTCTTTATTTAAGAAAGTTATTTTCATATATTTTTTTCATTGACTGAATCACTCAATTTAAAAAACTTAACAAATCTTTAAAATTGATAAATAAATTGTAATTGATATTTCCAATAGATGTAGGGGTTTACACAATAAGAGATAGAGGCATGGAGTACTTTCATGGCCTATTCTGTGAATAAAAAGTTAACAACATGGAAACTGAAGCCTTTGTTAGGTTCCTCTTTTTATACATTCATCATATTGAAGTCTAAACTTAAAACCTCATGCATTTTACCCAAACCCCTCACCACAGCACAATTTTTTTTTTAAAAACCAAAAAAAAACTATTGGCCCAATAATAGTGACTGGGTGCATAAATTCACATCACTCAATTTAAATGAACCACCCATTTTCTGACAGTAACGTCTGAAATTGTGTTTTTAAACAACGTTGTCCTTAAAAAACAGATGATGTACTTTTCATTTTCACTATTTTATTTGTTTTGAACACGGCTGTCCAAAAATAAATGGTATCTTTCTCAAGTGCGTTGCATTGAATCCCAACACCCCTTCCTTATTACCTTCCTTGACAAAAAAGAAAAACTAAAACAAAGAACCATAGTTCAGATATTCAGTTTGTGCATCAAGCTTTCACATTATCCATTCCAACACTAGCCTGCAATAAGAATGGAATTAAAGTATTAAACTGAATAATAGAGCTTATATATGATATAATAGTGTACTAAAAAATCATATATACCAGGAATTTGTGATTCTCTGCAAGCACTGAAGAGAAACTGGAACAGAATTTTTCCATATCAGAATCAAGGTCCCCTGTACCTTTGATTACCTCCATGAACTTTTTCCTATCTGGAACAAGCTTCATTGCAACCTAGAATTTAATTAATTAAACAGTGTTAAAGTACTAAATAGATTAAAATTATAATCTTCTCCTGAGCAGCATTTTGCAATATATAGTCTTTCAACATTGCAAAAATATGTCCAAGATGCTAAAGATCCCACAATATGACAAAGTTATGTGATGTGAGTCTCAATAATAACATAAGCATATATTTAACAAAAATATCAACTAAAAGCAAGAAATTCTCTCCACTAAGTTTTTTTTTTTTGGAATACTGCCACTAAGTATTTGTATATTTGATAAAGCTCATTCAGACAGAATTCAAATAGAGTTTTTACTAAATTAAGGTGTGACTAATATAAATTTTTTACACTGTTAAATTAGTTACTAAACTGTTACTCCCTTCATGTTAGTTTTTTTTATAAGCAATTGAAATTATATTAAAAGAGTGCAAGTGTACCCAAAACATTACATCAAGTCATCATACTGACAAACAACTCAAAGGGCAAACACACTAATTTGAAAAAGTAGAAAAAGAAAGAAGACGAGAGTGAAAGAAGACGAGAGTGTTTCAACAAGTCCAAAACCAACCTTAACAAGATCTAGAACTTGTCTCCCATCCCAAAAACCGACATTAAAAATACAGAAAGAAAGTCCTTCCACCACACTTGTTAGTTCTTAAACGGCTAAAATACAGGTTTATTCATTTATGTTTCGCAAAAATCCTATAATCTGATCCTTTATGTTTTATTTTTATTAATTTCATGCTTGATGCTGCTTTAATATCTTAATTTAATCTTTTGTCTTTTATTCTCGTACTTTAGTCCTTCATGTATTTATAGTTTCAATTCCATCATTAATTGTTTGTCAAAATTTTATAAATAAACATAAGAAACTATTTATCATTAAAAACATAAAGAGCATGGTATTTACATTAAAACTTGAACTAGCAAGCCATCCATGCCAATTTTTCAATGTCTTGTTATATGAGTCAGAACAAACATGTTGCATGGTCCAATCCTCATGTTTTTGCAGGTTACTGAACAGTTGTACTGTGAAATCCATGCCCCTATAATTAATATGAAGTTGTACACAAATTATAATTAGTATAAAAAATACCTTTATTATTGCCAAATTAAACTAATTTGCATTAATTATACAAGCCTTAAATTAAACTCAAAACAATACTTAATTAATTACCTTGAAAGCCATAGAAGTCCATTTGTGCAGCTAGATGAAGATCTTTCTGTTTTTGCATCAACCTCCTTTTGCACTAAACTGTATAAGTATTTGTATTCTGAAGGGTTGGTCTCATACTTGGACTCCAACCTCTGTTTAGTTTTATTAGAAATCTGGTCAAAATGTGAATCTAAAACATAAAAATTATTCTTACTATGTGTTTAGTTTTATATTATATTAAGATAAATGTGAATCCAAACATTAAAATTATTCATAGTTGTATTGAAATAAATTCACATTTATCTCGTTTAAATGTGAAACCAAACACGCACTAAATTAATACCAAGAAATATTTACAAGAACAAGATTTTAACTGAAAAATAAAGAGCATTAAGCAAAGCAACAACCTAATAGCCATCTTACCGATATGTTTCCACCAATGTCAGATTTTACAATTGAAAATGCCCCTCCAAACTTGTCTGAAATCATATAACACAATCAAAATTCTGTCATAATAATGATCAACAAAATTGAAATTTTAAACTTTGAGAAACCCAAATTGTGACCGTTTATGTACTTGAACAATAATAGGTATACACTCTAATTGGTGTACAACTCATTTATGAACATACTTAATATAAGGCGAATTAAGCTTTTTATTTTTATTTTTAATTTTTTATCATTAAAAAATTAATAAACCAATAAAATATATGAGTTGTACATTCTAATAAGTGTACGTAAGAATAGTGTCCGACTGAAGGTTTTTTATTTTTTGGAGGCATGAATAATACGGATGATAGTGTCCGTACTGAAACAAAACTTAACGTCCGAATGGTAATTTAAAAATATCCAAATATAAAAGATACACCGTAGTTAAAAGATACACTATAATACAAACATTATGATCCGTATAATAACTTATTAAATTTTTATCCCGTTAAACGGACGTTAATGTCCATAATATAACATTCAACACGGACATTAATATCCGTATTGTAACGCATTATAATTTTACGCAGATAAACAGACGTTAGTGTCCGTATAACAAAAAGCAATACAAACACTAACATCCGAAGCTAAACTTATCAAAAAAATTTAAAACTATACGGACGTTAGTGTCCGTAGCGAAGTAGTTTTAAGTCAACATACGGACATTAATGTCCGAGCGTAACTTGCACATATATTAAGTAACAAAACGGACATTAATGTCCGTGCGAAGGGCAAAATTAGAAAAAAAATAGCATTGTATGGTGCGCACAGATAATGGTGTAGCGCGCATAGTAGCTGCCAACATTTTTCTATGCACTTTAAGCCTCAAATACTAATTATATATACACACATGCAAATTGTAAAATATCAATGGGTTAAATATGTTTTTGTCCATGAACTTTTAGCAAGAATATATTTTTAATCTCTCAACTTTAAATCGTCGATTTTTCGGTTCCTAAACTTTAAACACATTTCTCTTTTAGTTTTTTTTTATAGTTTTTGGTGACGTGATAAAAGAATGCGCTTCAACTGATCCACAAATCAATTGCCACATCAATAAAAATTATAAAAAAAGAAAAACTAAAAACAAACATTTTTAAAGTTTATAGACTAAAAATAGACACTTAAAATTCAAAGGCTAAACACAATTCTTGTTGACATTCATGAAAGAAAAACATATTTAACCCAATATCAATTACTAATTAGCTAGCATGGAAATTATGATGCAAATTGCCAACTAAAAGACCTACCCTTGAGTTCATAATTATTAATTGGCATGAAAATAAAGAAAAACATACATTGTAAACTAAAAAGATATCATTGAAACCCATGGGAAAAAAAAATTGATAGAATTTGTTTGATTTAAGGATTATTTTCATTGATTTCATGGAGAGAAGAAATTAAATCCAAATTAAACATGCATGATGAGATACCTAGAACAGGTAAAATACTTGAGCAAATATCCAAGAAAGGTCTTGTGAGAATCTTTCCCTCGTCAGATCTCACTTGCGTCAAACCCTTCAATGCTGAACTGAATATTGATCCTTCCATTATTCTTATGCTGCAAAATATCAATATTGATATCAGAAATTTAAATTAAAAGAAAATAATCTCCTGATGTAATTAATATACCAATACAATATTTACATTTTGATCTAGACTTGAAAATCATACATATTCATGCATGAAAACATCAATTAATCAATCATCAGGGTTAAAACTATACAGAATTTGTTTTTTGAGAAAGAAAAAAAAAAGGAACAAATTGTGTTGATAAAATTAAAATGAAGGTGTTCAGGAATCAGAATGTGAGCATTACCGTTTGCGAGTTCTTGGAAACAGAGACCGTTATTTCTGGTATTTTGGTATATTGTATGACTCAGAGAAAACCACAAAAACAGAGTTTCATCGTTTTTCCGTTGTTTTTGGGCATTTTCAGTTTTTATGGTCAACAACATCTCCGTTTGTGAACTCCTTGGTCTCTGTTTTTCTTAATCCAAAATTAAAACTTTGGATTATAAGACGTAGTAAAAAAATGTAGTGTAATTTTTAGTTTTACTGAAGTAAAATATTTTTTTTTAATAAGCGAAATTGCATTCATAATAATTCAAACTGAAAAATTGCTAGAACCTTTTAGGTAAAAGGTAACACTTAAAGCTATGTAATTTCTTTTTAAAATATACTCTCTTTGTTATTTTGTTTTGATGTTTTAGCTTCTAAAATTTATTTTGAAAGTATTACTGTTTTACATTTTTAAAATTTATTTAATATCTTTTTTATCTATATTCCTATTAAATATATATTAGTAATTAGAGGTTATAGAATATTAAGCAGTAGTCAATAATATAAATAATAGTATCAATAATAGCTAAGAACTTGTAGTTTAAATGACACAAGGAGAAGCTGTTGGAACTTGAGAGGAGGGGTTCAATTCCTAATGGGGAGATTTATGAGTTAGTTTTAGGAGTAATGTTGGAGTGTGTATGTTTGGCCGATAAAAAAAATATCAATAATATGATAAAATAAAATTTAAAATGTTGTTTTAAGTACTAGCTTCTCATTTTTATGAAATGAACTTATATCATAAATGACTAAAATTATTGCATATCTTGTAATTAATTTTGTAATACATTATTTTCCCAAATTATTTGCTTGATAAAGTTTAAAAATAGTTGTGCACGTTCATACTTCCATTTTATTTTTGGTTTTATCTATTATACACCACTTTTTAAGTGGTGTATGATACACCTTTAAATAAAAAATGCATAAAAGTAAATAAAAATATTTAATATAATAATAGATTATGTTTATTGTACACATGTATATTTATTTTATTTTTTAATTTTTTTAATCAGTTATAATCACAAAACTTTTTGTAACTTATTTTTTCTTATTTGTGTATGATACACAACAACTTCAAAATTGTGTATGCTAAATTCCACCTTTATTTTTTGTTGTCATATTTTATTTTGTTCCGAAACAATTCAAAACAGACTTACGAAGTAGACTGTCGGAATGATGATCAATCATTCTTGCACTTGCACATAACAATATATAGTAATATTTTATAGAGTAAATATTAAATAAAAAAATAAGTGTGTTTATGTCTTAAAAATATAATAATAATTAATTATTTTTATATTTAATATGTAAGAAGATTTATAAAAAGAAATTGTAGAAAGACTTAAAATTATTCATATAGTAATATATAAGAGGGTTTGACTATTCTTTGTTTCAATGCATAGGTTAATAAAATTAATTAAAATTCTTTTACTTAAAAATACAAATAATAAATTAACTTTATTTTTCCATAGTAATAAATACTTTCTTTTTTTCAAAGAAATACTTTCTTTTTTAAATGTGGAATTTCTAATTTTAATTTGTATGCTAACCTATATATATTAGAGGTTAGCGTGTTTTATTCTATATAATATTACAAGTAATTGTCACGGTAATATAATTCAGTTGTTAACCAAATAAAAATATATGGGTAAGTATATAGGTTTAATTTTTTATTATTGTATTTTTTATATAAAAAAAAACTACAAGTAACAAAAGTGATTATTTATGTATATATCATATTTCACCGTGAATCTTTTACGGACATATCTGTGAGGATAATATAATCCTCGTACAAATAACGTAATATTTGTATTTAACTAAAAAAGAGTAGAGTAATATTTTTTAAATTTTCATATGGTGCTTTACCAACATTTTAATTAATTCATTAAGAGTGTGAAAAACTTGTAGTTCAAGTGGTATAAGGATAAATTCTTTGAGCTCAAAAAGATGGGTTCGATCCTCTATAGAGATAAATTTAGGAATAGTATAGTGTAAGAGTGTGTGTTTAGCCGATAAAAAAATAATTCATTTAGACTAATGTTAGATTTTCCGACTAAATTTTCATACAAATCTTTTTACCCATTAATTTTAACAAGTATCATCTATTTTCTGAAAAGTAAATATTTAATAAAAATAAAAAATATTTATAAAAATTAAGTGAATAAAAATATTTATAAAATAATTTAATAAAAAAGATTTAGTATTTTTCATCCATTAATAACATACAATTGTAACAATCAATTCATAAACTACTAGCTCATACCGGTGACATTATTCCTCTTGAATGCCTGCTTTAACTTTATGGCCCCATTTAATTAATTTAGTGATTTTAGTTGGAAAACGTTTTACTACCGTAGTTCACTCGGTGAACATATATACATATGTGTGTTTAATATATATTTTTTTTGGTTATAATATGCGTGTTTGATATTTAAATTTAATCTTCAAATTAATATATTTTTTATAAAAAAAAAAAAGACACAATCCCGAAATAAATGTTACATATATTTCCTGTTTTATCACTATATCCATCAACGATTCAGAGAATCAGTTTGAAAATTCTAGTTGACCATAGAAATAGGTTCCAAACAAAAATTAAGAATCAATCGTATAAATGGCAACTAGTATTTGATTTTCTCCATATATATATATCTCTATTTTGGCTTCAATTCTTTCTCAGCTTTTCTCTATTTCCCTACAAACCAATAAATTAAAGAAAGAATGAATATGAATAATGGGTTTTACAAACGGCCCCTTCCATCACCTCCTGCTGTTGATTTTGTTTCCGATGATGGCAAGGTTAGTACTGTTTCTTTCAATTAAATATTACTCCATTTTTGTATAGTTTATGAAAACAAATTATTATTTATAAATAATAAAGTTTAATCTAAACACATAAGAGAAGGGAATGTGCATTGATCAAATCCTAAACCCCAATTCTATGAAAATTCTGAGTCAGAAAATTTCTGAGTCAGAATGTACTTATCAACTTTGTTAGAAGTATGAAAATTCTACATTTTGTTTTATTCAAAATTCTACAATTCTATTCAATATGTAAAGTAAAAGAAGATTTATTTATATATAAAATATAAAATTCAGGTGTGCACTTACTTGGCTTTCCAACGCAAACTGACTAATGTTGTTTCTCTGACTTTACCTTGCATGACCAAATTAAAGAGATAGGATTTGAGGTTGTCTAAACTCTAACATGTGGATTATATATCTCTTTTGAAAATAAAACTATAACACTGTAATTCTTTATTAAAAACTTAAATGAGAAATTTGATAATGATTTTATACAATTATATAATATATATGCAATAATATGTAATGTACTATATATATCATCCATCATTAATGACGGTTATTTTAGTTAATAAATAGTAATTAATAATAATTTAATTTGATATATTTTTTATACTATAATTCTATATTTTTTAAATGTTTTTATTTTTTAAATATTTTTATGCAAAAAATATTCCTTTTTAAGTTAAATAAGCTATGCATTTTGAAAAAAAAAATAAAAAGGGAAAATTTATTAGCCAGCCATGATTGCTTTTGAATTTCTGAGACTTATTTCTGTCTGCTCATTTGAGCTTGGGCTCCTTAATAGAACGCAAAAACAATATTAGGTTTTTTAGCACAACCTGCAAAAGCCCAAAGTTCAAATAGATTAAGTGGTGGAAAACTCATTGCATTGTCAACTCTACTTCTAACTAGTGTTTATTCTAAAGTTTAAACCATGTGATTCTTCCATTAGTCATAATGTTTTTACTACTATGTTAATATCCTTGTTTGTAACTTTTAAAAATGATGAAAAAAAGTTGTTATTTAATTTAATGCTCATTAGTTATGATGATATCGACTATACACTATTTTCAATGTTTTTTCTATTATTTTTATTCTATTTAATCCTTTTATATAAAAAATATTTATTTCATCATTTTTTATTATAATTATATAAATAAGTATTTATTTTGAAATTCCTTTCATTTTATATATTTTTTCTATTTATATTATAATTTTTTATAAAAGTTTATATATAAAATTTTAAAAAAAAAGCAATTGAGTTCAACCCAATCATCTAATTCAAATTGGATAAGATCAAATTTCACAAAACAAAAATTGCATAATCCAATTCAATCAAATCCAAACTCAATTGTTACCAAAAAAAAAAAGGAAACCAAACTCAATTGTTATGACATGAAATTCTTTTTGATATTGATATTTCAACAATAAATACATGGAGCTGATGGAAGAAAGAAAAATCCGAGGAAAGGTTGACCCAGAAAATTTTTAAATGAATAATGTTAAGTTTTTTTACTAAATCATCTTATAAATTTTTTTATTCACTCAATTTTAACAAGTGTTATTTATCTTCTAAAAAATAAATATTTAATAAATAAAAATAAAAAATATTTATTAAAATTAAATAGATAAGAAGATAAATAAAAAGATTTAATATTTTTCTTTTAAAATTATCTATAATAAGAAAAGAAATCCCTTATTGGACCCCAACAACATTTCATGTCAGAGTCATTCTCACTTGCATCCAATTTTCCTCTAATTTTTTATTTATTATTATTGTCTTCTATTTTTTTAGTCTCTAAATTATCTTACTTAGACACATGTCATTATAAGAATGATTCAAGATTAGAAAAATTTCAAATATAAAATTTCAATAATAAAATTAAAATTTATTATTAAACTCCTTTTTTCATTTCACGTTTCTTTCACTATCCTTTTTTATTTCTTTTTTTTCTATTTTTCATTTTTTTTTTCACTATGCATCTTTCCTTTTTTTTTTGATTTTGTGATTTGTTAAATTATATATATATATATATATATATTATGATGGGCTACACACACCTCAGGAATTTGACATTGGTGGGATTCGAACACGAGACCTCCTGCTGTAGATCGTCCTTTCTATGAACTTAGCGGGGCCTTCACGAGAGAGATTGTATCTATAAAAAGTTATAGATTAAGGTATAATTAAGGTGAATGTTTTAAATGTAATAATTTTTAAGTTCAATTATATTTTTTATTTTAATTATTATATTATATAGTAATTTGTTAAATATTTTAATAATTTTAATTGTATTATTGTATGTTTATTACAAGACATTAACACACTCATAAACGCGTAATTGAGGACTAGTGCGGTTCGCACGGGTCACGATGCTAGTTATTCTAAAAAAACAAAAGAGAACTGAGAAACCGAGAAAGTGATACTCGAAAAGAAACAATAATCAGAGAGACAGTAACAAGAAGAAGCTGAAATTGGTTTTTGAATTCCTTGTGTGAAACGAACAGTAGTTGAAGGAAAGCGTGGAAGTGAAGCGAAACCATCAGCGTTTAGGGTTTTGCAAATTTTAGAAAGCGAAGGTTTTTGCTCTGACAGCGAAAATGGCGACGGCGGGGTTGTATCGACGCCTTCTATCTTGTCCCCCCGCCGTCGAATTCGCTTCTACTCAAGGCAAGGTTGGTCAATCAATCAACCAATTAATTCATCATAAGTAGAATTTGCAGTGTTTCTATATGAATTATCATACTCTAATTCTAATTCATGTTTAATTGTTTATGCCACTTCTGATTTCAAGATTTTGGTCAATGTCAGCAACTTTTTCTCGAAGCTATTCAGAATGGAACAATGGAAGGATTTTATCGGTTGGTTTCGCATTTCCAAACGCAATCGGAGCCTGCCTTTTGTGGCCTTGCAAGCTTGTCCATGGTCCTCAATGCTCTTGCCATTGACCCTGGCAGAAAATGGAAAGGTATATATGCTTCACAGTTTCATCAATTCAATGTACTTCTACTCTATGTGTTAGAGAGAATATGTAAATATGGTTAGAATATGTAAATATCAACAGAGATCCTAGGCTATAATACAAGGGATATGCAAAAGATATTTACATATTCTAACCATATTTACATATTCTCTAACACTATGCTTCTGTTGTAATTGTACAATTTCACGAGTGGGATGGTGTTAAAATTATGGATCAAGTTAAGATTAGGACTTGGTCTTGGTTGAAATTTTCACAACTTCCTTCTCCCTCTAGTTTTTCAGATTGGTCTTGGTTGTATTTCTGCTGCCTGATTGTTTATAGACTGTAAACTGATATAATTTGAGTACTTCTGGTACTCTTTTTAATAAAATTCGCTTGCTTATAAAAAAAATGTATTATACAATTTCAAACTATTAATTTGTATTTGCCTTTGGGTTATTATATATACAGGGCCTTGGAGATGGTTTGATGAATCTATGTTGGACTGTTGTGAGTCTCTAGAGAAGGTCAAAGCTAGAGGTATCTCATTTGGGAAACTTGTGTGCTTGGCTCATTGTGCTGGAGCTAAAGTTGAAGCCTTTCATGCCAGACATAGTACCATTGATCATTTTCGTAAATTTGTTATCAAGTGTTCAACTTCTGATGACTGTCATGTAATCTCTTCATACCACAGAGCTGCTCTCAAACAAGTATGTAATATGGAACTTTGATCATTCGTTTCTTACCATCTTGTATGCCCACTAGTTCATGTAATTCTTCATTGTTGATTTCTAAAAGAATGATGAGAGTGTTAACTTTATTTTCATGACAGACAGGAACGGGTCACTTTTCTCCTATTGGAGGCTATCACGTTGGGAAGGACATGGCACTTATTCTGGATGTTGCTCGTTTTAAGTACCCTCCCCATTGGGTTCCACTTCCGGTTCTTTGGGAAGGCATGAATTATGTTGATGAATCTACCAGACAATCCAGAGGGTAAACTCCTATTTACTCCCTCTGTTTTTATCTTAGTCTCTTGCATTTTGTGGCTGTTCACTTTTTATAATCTTTTTAGAAGATTAATGAACAATCAATGCTATTTTTTCATTTTCACCTATATAATTAGTGCATGTTTTCACTAAGCATTCATGGTCCATTATCCATAAATAAGGGATATAATAGGAAATTATCTAATAAATGTTCATAGAAACTAGAACACCAATCTTTTTCTTAGTTCCTGTGCAAAACCTTAAGCGACTATGAAAAAAAACAGAGCAAGTATTAATTTTGCTCCTAAAATTAGAAATTTACTGAAGATCGAGGTCAACAATTGCAATTCCTTTTGCCCAAGGGTTGGTGCTAATGAGCAAAGGGAACTGAGTGACCTTTTGCATTAGAAAGTATGTATCTGTGACTGGCCCTGGCCAATATAAGCAATGGGGAATTTTCATGCTTTATCTTTTGGTTACATGGTTCAAAACTTGAAATATTTTTTGCTTATCTTTTTATCCTCTTCAGGTTCATGCTCATATCTAGGCCTCACACAGAACCTGGCATGCTTTACACTCTGGTATGTTCCTTTCTGTTAACTAGTAAATACTATCAACTTTGGTGCTATATTGTCGGATAATTTCTTGTGTATTATACATTTATACTTCTCATTTTTGTGATACTGTGAAATTGTTCTTTGGAGGATGACGGTTTATTTCTAGTTTTTGTGATATTATAGCAAGCAATTACCTTTGTTGTTAAGTGAACAACAATCTCCATTTCTGAACAGAGTATAAAGCGTTCTCACCCATTTTTAATGGGTAATAGAGATTGAGTTTGTTAGTTTGCTTCTTCAATATATGAGGAAAATGTGGTCAGAAGAAGATGTTGGTCCTTGGTATATTCCAATGATCACAATGTTTTATTTGTGAAAATCTGTGCAGATGCTTCCATTTTTGTTATACTGTTTCATTGTCAATTGAATATGATATGATGCTAATAAAATTTTTAAAATAATTGACTGAGGTTTGATTGTGTATACTTTATGTGGTAAGTTCGTATGGACATTGGACAGTCATAAAGTCAATTTTCACTTTCTAAATTCGACTATTTGTGTGATTGAATTCCCTTTTTATTTTAACAGTCCTATGAATTCTGGAACACATGCATGTGTCCAGTATGTTATGTTTTTGTTCTTTATTGTTTATTTTGGTGTGGGTTTAATGTATCTTGCAGAGCTGCAAACATGAGAGTTGGATTAGTATTGCAAAATTCCTAATGGATGATGTTCCTCTTCTATTGAAATCAGAGGGTGTGAAAGACATTCATGAGGTTCTTTCAATTATAGTGACTTCGCTTCCATCTAATTTTGAAGAATTCATCAAGTGGGTTGCTGAGGTCAGGCGGCGAGAGGATGGTGGTCCAAGTTTGAGCGAAGAGGAGAAAGCAAGGCTTGCTGTTAAGGTTTAAAATATTTAACCTCAATTGTTATCATGATCTTCTACAGCAGTGTACAATCTTCGACAGTTTATTCATGTTACTCTTGATGATCTCATGTGGTAACTTTTTTATTATGTAGGAAGAGGTATTGAAACAAGTGCAGGAGACAGGGCTATTCAAACATGTATCCTCTTTTTTGTCAAATTCTTGCGACAGGCAGACATCAACATCAGGTGATGGAGACACCTTACCTGTCATTGCGGCAAATGTTTGCTGCCAAGGAGCAGAAATTTTAGGTGGGAAACTTAGCTCATCGGCAGGGTTTTGCTGTCGAGAAACATGTATGAAATGCTTGAAATCTGAAGATAACAAGCCAGTAACTATGATTTGTGGAACTGTAGTAAATGGTAACACTGAGCAAGGGGTTGATGTACTGATTCCTTCATCATCTGAGAAATCATGTTGTACTTGCTCTAACCCAAGTAAGTACGTTAGGATGCATCCAGCTAGCACCGATGTGCTAACAGTGCTTCTACTTTCATTACCTTCTACAACTTGGACTGGCATTACAGACGAGAAGCTTTTGACGGAAATTCATGGTCTGGTTTCAATTGAAAATCTTCCTACTTTACTTCAAGAAGAGGTAGTTATCTTTCATCTGTTGTTTTTTAAAATATAAAGAAAAATATCCTTATCTTGATATTTCTTGCCCCTTACTCTCACTGATTTCTCTTGTGATATGATCTTATGGTGTTTCTGAGTGGTAATGATTGTTTCCATGATTTGATCTTGACGCATAGGTATGATTTTAAGCATTTACTTAACCTTTTGTAAAATACGGAAGGCATTTGAATCCGCAAAAATGCTTTGACATGACAATTCAATTTCTATACAAGACTGCATTCTGCAATCGGTAAAAGGGCATAAAAAATGTCAATATCAAATCTGAATCTTATGCCTCTGATCGGCTTGAGTTATAGTGCATCGCATTATGAACTGCTCAAGGAGAACAAAATCTGAATTTTTTTTCTTGCATTGCATGGCTGCACGATGATATCCGCTAATTCCACTGTATTTTCTACTTTCACTTGTCCACTTACTATAAAAAAACTATTTGCATTTCAGGTTCTGCACTTGAGACGACAGCTACACCTTCTCAAGAGATGTCAAGAGGGTAAGGTAGACGAAGATCTTGGTGCGCCTTTATCATAGCATATCCCTCATTTTTTACCCATATTCCATAATATTTCTAGTGAGCCAGGTTCTGGTGACTGTGTAAATTTATAAGAGTATTTACAATTTACAATTTACAATTACAAAACCTGGAACAAGCTTAACTTGACTCATGACACTTTGGTTAATGTGGAGTCACTTTTGATTGGTGACTTCCTATTGCCTATTGCCTATATGCTGATGTCTCATTTTATTTATTTATTTTGTGGAGCATACAATTGGAGAAATTCTATTGGTGTATAAGTTGAGAAATTTTTTATATGTTCATATTTGTTTATTAGTCCTTTGACCTGTCAGTCCTTGATTTACCTAGTTAACTCTTATTTCTGGTTTAATTAACTGTTTTAGTATTCTCTGTATTTTTTTCTCATTAAGTTGATGGCATAATAATAATGTCCTAACCTCCATGATTTGAAATGCTGTTGGGTCTTTAATCAGTCTTCTCTAACGGACATGTAACTTACAATTCTATTCAACTAAGGGAGTATTTGATATGGGAGATGGGAGCTAATTTTAACTATTTTTTGGAAAAATGTTTTTTTGAATAAGTGATACTTATCTCTTAATGTGAAAATTGAAAAACACTCACGATAAATTCACTTAATGGGGTTTTTTACCTTATACCAAACAATAATATAAGTAAATTATGATTTTAAGTAATTCTTTCAAGAATTAAAAAAAAAATTCACTGCCAAATACCCCTAAAATTTTTTTTGGTTGAATGAGGTTGTAAGTTGTATTGTGCATAGTAGTTAAATGTGAATAGTCTTATATTAAATTATGAGTAAACTCTAAAATTAGTTCTTGAGAATATAATTTGAAAGCGATATGTAGATTAATTCTTGAAATTTTAAAAACTTTAAATTAGTCTAACATTGTAAAATGTGCATTTTAATTCTCTTATTAAACAATATTAAAAATTAAGTAGAAAAAAATTAAAATAAGTAACTTTTTATAAAATTATGGACTTAAATTTTTAAAATATAAAGGACAAATTTAAGGATTTATTCGTTAAATTACCTAGTTTTTTTTTTACAAAAAGAGAAACAATTTATTCAAAAAAATAAAAATAATTAAGTTGCTCCATGAAAACAGTTTTTTAAAGCGTTCGATTACCGGCGTTCTAGAATGTACCAAAGGCTTTAGGAACAATTTCCACGACCACAAAATGGCTGCGGAAGAATTAAAAAAAAAAAAAAAGCGCCAAAAAGTTGGATGGATCATGGGTCCCGCCATTAACAAGTTTTGCGAGCGATTCGCAGAGCAAAAAACTAGAAAAACTGAAAAAGCTCTCTTCTTCATGCAAATCTGAAATTGACAACAGAAACAGCAACAGTGTCAGTAGTAGAGGTTTCGAATTGCACGTCCATGGCAAGCCCAAGCTTATACCGCAGAGCCCTCCCTTCTCCCCCTGCTATCGAGTTCGCTTCCCCTGAAGGCAAGGTCAATCAATTTACTTCCAAATCCCTAATCTTCGGTAATTCTTTCTCTGTGTGAATTCCATGATTATGAACGAATTCATTGTTTTTGCAGAAGATCTTCGCAGAAGCTCTTGCCCAAGGAACCATGGAGGGTTTCTTCAAGTTGATATCATACTACCAAACACAATCGGAGCCTGCTTACTGTGGTCTCGCTACTCTTGCTGTTGTTCTCAATGCCCTTTCTATTGACCCTGGTCGAAAATGGAAAGGTATCTTTTTTTCTTTGATTTTGGTAATACTTATGTGACACCTAATTTTAAATTGGTCTTTATACTTCAATTATTTCATTTTGGTCCTAGCGCCATTTCTGCTCTTGTTATGACGTTATTTTAAGTTGGTCCTTATATTTGACACTATTTTTAATTGGATCGTTATAAGTGACACTCGTTTTCAACTAATCCTTACATTTGACACTTACATTTAATTTAGTCTCTTTAGTGTTAGGCATGTCAATAGTGCCTCAATGGCATTATAACTAACAAATAATTGGGACTAAAGTGAAAACCTTACTTTTAGCATAAGTACATAATTGAAAAAGATTTAAGTAGAGCAAATTGAAATTTGGTGTCACATGAAGGGACCAAAAGTATATTTTAACTTTTTTTGTTTCTGGTACTTCATATTTCTATTTCTTGAAGCATAAAAGAGTATAAGAAAGAAAGATAAAGAAACTCACTTAACAGGCCCGTGGAGATGGTTTGATGATTCCATGTTGGATTGCTGTGAGCCTTTGGCCAAAATTAAAACACAAGGCATTACATTTGGAAAAGTTGCATGTTTGGCTCGATGCAATGGAGCTAAAGTTGATGCAATTCGATCGGATGAAAACACTGTTCATGATTTTCGCAATCATGTGATTTCGTGCTGTTCTTCCGAGGATCGTCATGTGATTGTGTCTTACCACAGGGCAGCCTTCAATCAGGTGTTGTAAAGGTCATTCCTGTTTTGTTATCTATCCATGATTACGGTAAAATTTGTTTGGATGAGTTTCTCAAGTAATGTTATGCACTTATGTGAGACTAGATTTTTACAATAAAGTCATGCATTGGTTTTTACTTAAATTTTAAAAGTCAATTGTTAGAATAAACTTTCTACCTTGACATTTTCAAAAGCTATTTGAGATAGTTAACAGTTTTTCTGTAAATCATAACTCAACACTACTTTTAAATATAGGTGTTGAAATAGAGAAGTTTCTATAAATTTATGCCAATAGCCCATTATGGCATTCCATAGGTTGCTTCTTCCTACATAAATAAATGATTATCATGTGATTGTGTCTTACCACAGGGCAGCCTTCAATCAGGTTGTGTAATCTGTTAAGTTATCTGTGCATAAATAATTCAATACCATTCAACATAGTTGTTGGCTTCAAAGCTTGTTTCATTTTTAACACAGTTGTTGAATTCAACGCTTGAGGCATCTCATTTCTTATATATACATGAGATTCGTTGAAATGATGGAAATTTGTCATTTTGGGTAACAGACTGGAACTGGCCATTTTTCACCAATTGGAGGATACCATGCTGAAAGGGATATGGTCCTTATATTGGATGTTGCTCGTTTCAAATACCCTCCTCATTGGGTTCCCCTTACCCTTCTCTGGAATGCCATGAGTACCATCGATGAAGAAACTGGACATCATAGGGGGTAAGATCTCATGTGTTGTCACTTGTCAGTTAAACCATAATCGTTAATAATGTCTTGAAGAATACAAGCAACATGCTCCTTGACATACTACTGTATTGAATGTATCAGTATCATTTCTATTCTGCTAATTCTTGGGATCAAAAGGTTATGATTTTATGTACTCTTTTAAGCCTTTTCAACTACTATTGTTGCCCTCCATTTATATTTTTAAATTTGTGTTTCAGGTACATGATTATTTCAAGGCTTAACAGGGCACCGTCTATACTTTATACTGTGGTACTGTATTACTGATCAACTCTTTGTTGGACCATTGGAAAACACAGACAAGTTTCTAAAATCATGAATCTAAAATAGAGGGAAAACCGGAAAAGTAATCTGACTCACCGTAAAACTAACATTGTAAAGTCTGCTGGAAGATAGTTTTTTTTTCTCCATGAAGTTATATTGCAAATAAAAAAGTATAAGATAGTTTTTTTTTTCCTCCATGAAATTATATTGCAAAAAAGAAAAAGTATTAGCCCTCGATGGATCATGTTAAAGGTGTGAAGTGTCATTGGGAGGTCTGGGATCCTGCTCTCTATTTTCTGTTTTTTTCCCAGTAGGAGTTCTAATAATGTAATGGTTGATATTAGAGATGGTTAGAATGGTTGAAGAATTAGTTAGTTGTGTTGGGTTTGTTAGGATTAGTTAGTTTGACATGTGCTCTATATAAATACTTGTATCTGTCATATTGTACTCATCTGATCAATCAATTCAATGAGTGTTATTCTCAATTCAGAGGCTTTTGCCTTATCTCCTTTCTATGACTATGACTATGGCCATTGTTATGGCAATGGAAGCTATTACTCTGATTTTACTGTTATGGTATCATCGCCTACCGATCATGGACCTTTCGCTACGACATTGAATGTTAAAACCCCTAGGTTCAAGAAGAAATCTCGCTGTTCCAAGAAATTTCATTTTGCTGCCAAGGATTTGGTGGATTCCACCGCTGCATCTTCTCCGGTGACCGTTGCTCCTGCTTCCGCCGCTGCGGTCTCTTCTCCGGCGACCACCGCGTCTACTACTGCCGCCGCGATCGCAATTTCTCCGGTGAGTGATGTTTCACGTTCATCGTCGGTTCTGATTGGAACTGTTAGGGTTCCTTTATCTTCCTCTCTCAATCGGCAATTTTATCACAAAATAGATCTTGATATTTCTTTCCGCCACTCCTTCTCGGATTCGTTGGTGAGTTCTCACGTTCTCATCGGTTCGGTTTCCGTTGATCTTCAATCTGGTTTATCGTGTTCTTCTGGTTCTGTTTTCGTCTCTTCCGCATTTCTTCATGGCGCTGTTGGTATGGCTTCAGAGGAGGCAACAGGACACAACGAAACTCTCACTGCTTGCAATTGCAGTGGCGATAGCTTTGTTCTGCTCACTGGTGTTGACAATAGGTATGGTTTCCAAAGTCTTAATTCCATCTCTCAGACGCCATTGCGACAAGGATTCACACCAGCAAGTGTGAGGTCAGCTGCTTCTTTCTCTCAATCTGATTTTGTTTTCAACCTGTTTGACAAAATGTCTCGACAATATATCATCCAATTGAAGCTCAATGATTCGTTCCAGTTGCATAGGCATCTTGACTCCTCCTGTGTGCTTCATTTCAATGGATCATGTGTTACAAAATCTGCATATCCTATGTTTGATAAATTGCCCGAGTGTGATCTTGTTTCTTCTACATCCATAATTGCTGGATATATGGAATTTGGAGATGTTCTGTTTGGGTACAAAATTTTTGCTGTTGTGTTTGAGAAATCTCTTATTTCTTGGGCTGTTATGGTTTCTCATGGCTATTTCTTTGTATGGAGTAAATCTTTGTGGGATGGTTACAAGCTGCTTGATAAAATGCTTTATAGATATCTTGTGTATTTGATGGATTGTATGCAACTGGATTTGTTTACTGATTTAGAAAGGATTTCCAAGTTCCTGTTGTTCTAAAGGGTCAATTCCTTGTGCTTCAATTTCAATTTCCTTCGGCTGACCCATGGCTTGATGAAAGTGAAGAACTTTGTTGTCATTGTCTTGTTGATCAATGTGGACAACGTGAGTTTATGCTTGCTGGTTATGTAGATCACCAAATTGAAATAGGATTGGTCATCATTATTGTGCCATCTGTTCGTGGTGTCGAATTTGGGCACTCTCAAGCATGCTGCTACGGGTGTCCATATCTTGCTGCCTCAAGTGTTCTTTGGAGCTTGACAGTGATGGTTACATGGCCTTTACGAATTTCAAGAGTTTGTTGAAGGATGCACAGCTCCAGCCAGCCAAGACATTTGTTGGATGCTTAGTTCTTGTCTGTTCTGATATAGACACTTGTTTTTTTTAGCTTGGCTCTTGGATAGACACTTGTAATGCTGATCAGTTTTTTTTAATCACTTTGTTTGGATATACTATACAGTTGTATTTTTTGATTGCAAGCTAGAAGTATTGACCATACCTTCTAGCTTGAGGGGGAGTATTAGAGATGGTTAGAATGGTTGAAGAATTAGTTAGTTGTGTTGGGTTTGTTAGGATTAGTTAGTTTGACATGTGCTCTATATAAATACTTGTATCTGTCACATTGTACTCATCTTTTGATCAATCAATTCAATGAGTGTTATTCTCAATTCAGAGGCTTTTGCCTTATCTCCTTTCTATGACTATGACTATGGCCATTGTTATGGCTATAGAAGCTATTACTCTGATTTTACTGTTAGTTGAATATATGTATTATTCTAAGTTGACAAGAACTCTATGCTTTGATTGCTTATTTTGCTACACTTCATGCAAACCATTTTTATTTTTAGATTACAGTTAATTGTTTATGACTATCTGCAGAGTTGTAGACATGAAGATTGGAGCAACATTGTCAAATTTCTAACTGAAGACGTCCCTCTCCTTCTTAAGTCAGAGGATCTGAAAGACATTCAAGGAGTACTCTCTGTTGTATTCAGATCTCCTCCTAGTGAATTAAGAGAATTTATCACGTGGTTTGCTGAAGTTCGCAGACAAGAAGATGGGAATCTCATATTGAGTGAGGAGGAGAAAGGAAGGCTAGCTATCAAGGTTTTGAAGCCACTTCATTTTCCCTTCCGGGAAAAATAATTTCATTCTTGAATTTTATAACCTTGTCGTTTGCATAATCAGAGACTTCATCTTGTTAAAGAAAATCCAATAAATGAATAAACTGTAATGTTTGAGAGCTTTGAAATTTCAGGCCGAAATAATGGAACAGATTAGGACAACGGAACTCTTCAAACACGTGACAGGGTGGTTAGATTCAGAAAGTTCATGTTGCAATGCTATTGCATACCTTGGTGACAAAGATATGTTACCAGAACTTGCTGCAAGTGTTTGTTGTCAAGGGGCAGATCTTTTGGCTGGTTATAATAGGTTAGGTTCATCAGGTGGAAAATGCTGTACTCAAATAGATGTAAAGCATCTTAATGTTGATAGTGAAAATCCAGTAACATTAGTGTCTGGAACTGTTACAACTGGTGGCAGTAGTGAACAAGGTGTTGATGTGTTGGTCCCTTTATGTCAAAGGGAGCCAAGTAGTTTGTGTCTTTCTGATGAAGGTCACTGCATTGGAATGCACCCATCTACTCCAGATGTCCTAACGGTGCTTTTATTGGCTTTGCCCTTGCATACATGGTCAGGCATTAAAGATGAAAAGCTGCGTGTTGAAGTTATGATTCTTTTAGCAACTGAAAATCTTCCTCCCTTACTTCAGGAAGAGGTAATGCCCATTTCTTTAGAACCAGTTTTCTAGTTTTTTGTTTAATCTAAAATCTGTAAAGGTACTAGGAAGAAACCCTTGACAAATTTTGTGGAACAAATTAAAGAACAATATATGGTGATTTTATGCAAAAATGTGGCCATCTTTCCTTTGTGGTGAATATTTTATTAGGGGTTCATTTTAGTAATTTCCCTAAGAAATTTTTTCGTCTTATACTGAAATGTAAATTGCTCTTTGCATTTGTATATTTTCATCCAAATTAATTTTTGTAGGCAATGTTGAAAACTACATTTCATACTCTAGTTTCAATAACATACGCTTCGCCTTAGCTTGAACCCCTTGATAGTTCAACAATGCTGGATTTTTTCATAACTATTTAAAACTGACAACAGCATAAGAAATGACTTATCCTAATTCAACTCCAAAAGCATGAGGGGGATGTGTTAAACTCTAACATTGACTGGAGATATAATCAAGATAGCTTTAATAAGGCCTTGAGCATCCCTTTTAAGGTTGAGTTTGAGCCCAAGCATTTTTAATTAATAGAAAGGTCATTTACCTCTTGTGTGTGTGCATGGAGGGTGTGTGTCATTCATTCATGGGTTCAGTGCTCTCAGAATTTGACTAGGAAAGTAGCAATTGAAGAGAATTTAGTTGTTTGAGGGAAGATTTTATTACAATATACTTCAATATAGTGGCTAAGCTAATTGAGTTGGGGATATTTACTAGTTATTCGTGAAACAGGTTTTGTTCTTGCGAGATCAACTTCATTTTCTCATGTCCGATATCAGTGCTCCATATCACCGATGATACGCTCAGTTCGCTTATGAAACTGGTTCCTACGATACAATTACATTAAACAGGTATGCCATTTAACTTGCTATCAATACCGTATGTGGGTTTCTTTGGCGCCATGTCGAACACTTCAGAAACCAACTATAGTTTTTCCCTTTGTCTAAGGAATTTTATCCATTTACAGTAATTGCTTACAGATTGTAGAAAAAATAAAATGCAGTCTGCATAATGCGTTGTCAGAATATGAGCTTAATCAGTAGAATAAAGCGATAGGCTCGAAGGAACTGTTGTGTTGATAATTGGCCAATTATGTTATACTAAATGTATACTATTCTTCTTTGATGTTTCTCATTTGGATAATTAAACGTGAGACATTAATATAATGCAAATTCATCTGATTGTTTTCCTTGCCTGTACTGGTGGTTTTCTATTGACAGTTAGTAAATAGTTGATTAAGCATGGCCATATCATTTTGCTGTAGAAATTATTCATTTTCTTCAATCACGTGATCATTTTGTCAGCTATTATGTTGCAAGCTTTATCAAGTTATCAACAATGTAATCTTAGAAACCAAGATGAAAGCATTATTCCTGATAGTGATAACTAGTTCCTTTCAACGGCTATAATAATTCCATCATTATTACATGCTATCTTATTATAAAAATTAAAAATATAATTCTCTGCCCAGATATTTTTGTGGGAATCCTCATGTTTAAATTTAACATAACTAGGTCATGTTTACTTTTTGTGTTTATCTATCTGTTGATAATTATTAAATGCTCGAGACCTTATAAATATTAACAAAGAAAAAAAAGCATGTTCATGGTAACTTTTTTGGTAAATATGGTCGTGTATTTGAACGAGAGAAAGTCGATTTCCGAGTTTTGTTTCCTAATTTTGTGCATTAAAAAAAAACATGTTTAACCAAGAAATGAATCTTGTACATCACTTGTCGATTTAAATTTTGTATCCTAGATTTTTATGGTTAGATACGAAGAAATATGTAGTTAAATTAATATATAATTTGGTTAAATTATTACAAGTAATTTAATCTCATATTTGCCGACTATTAACCATCTAAAAATATGTGATTTAAAATTAAAAAATATGTGATTAAATTAGGGATGGCACTATGTGTACCACACCCTCTTCCCAGCACATCACATAAATTATTTTTTTCTTTTTTATCCTTCGTCCGGAACTTATGTTCCGTTTTTGTACTAAATTCCTGTAAAACATGAATGCATACGGAACGAAATTTATGTTCTATATCATACGAAATTTAAGTTCCGTATCATACAGAAGATAAGTTCCGTATCATACGGAAGATAAGCTTTGTATCATACGGAACATAAGTTTCATTTTTTTTACTTTTAATTGAGAACAAATTTGAGCCTTTTATCATGTAAATTAAAGAAAAGTGAAATAACGGAACTTATGTTCCGTGTCATACAGAAGATAACTTCCGTGTAGTTTATAAATTCAAAATTTTAAAAAAATAGAACTTATCTTCTGTTTTTTAGACAAAAAAACGGAATTTATATTCCGGTCGGAATCACGTTGCACATGGGTCATTTTTAGTAAAAAAACGGAACTTAAGTTCTGGCTAAAGGAAAAAAAAATAATTTATATGGTGTGCTAGGAAGAGAGTGTGGTGAGTATAATGTCACCCTTAAATTAGTAAGTAATAATTAATTAAATTATATACTGATTTAATCGTATATTTTTTTATATGTAATTCGGTATACATCAACGTACACTTAACATTGATGTACACTTAACATTAACGTAACTGGTTTAACAATTTGTGTTTTTGTATTCATACGGAGCTGGTGATGAAGACAACACTCAACAGGGCAACCTTCACATCAGGGCAACCTTGTTCGACAGGTTGTGTGATCATATGTTCATTTCATGAATTACAACCACAATTTACCTATTTTGTTGTGTTTTGTGGGTTATCAACGTGTCTTAATTCATAATATATTTGAGTGTGATTAATGCCACTCTTATTTGTTTATTATCGTTCTTTTTGCAATAACTTTTAATGTAAGATGTATTTTTTTTTTAAATTTGTGATCAAGTTAATAAAATATAAATGATTTAGAAAATAATTAAAAAGAGTGATAATAGACATATAAAACTGATTATAGTTCATTCCAATAAAATATTTGTTCTACCATCAAGGGTCGGTTTTCAATCACAAGGGTTGGCTAGAGGTGAGTGAGAGTGTGGACCAGAAAATAGTGGTAGGAGAAACGAGAGGGAAACAGATTTTGTTGATGCATGTGTTTATTATCAAGTGTTTGAAATGTGTTTACTACTTCTGTTCTAATTTTCGAAATTGTGAGGGTAATGTCTCTCGTGATTTTAATGTAAAATAATTTTATTATTTCATTCCCGTTATAAAGAAAAGCCTCTTATTTTGCTAATTGGTATTTTTTTTGATAGGCCGCTATTTGGTATCCTTGATGTGAGTATTAATTTGCATGTGTGTTTTCATTTTTTTGTCATTTAAACTAGATACATTGGCATTGCTCAGGCCCGCCCAAACAGTTAGGTTAATCAAACTCTTATTTCATACCCCCAAAATAAATACACGTAGATAGCGTTTGACAGATGTGTTTGAACATAACGGAACAGGACACTGTGTATTGTTCCTAGTTTAGTACGCCAGTCAAGAGGAACGGAACATGATACTGAGACAAATGAACGGAACAAATTGGTTCCAATAAAAAAGGTGGAACGAAATAGAACAGAACATAGACAGAAGAATTATCATTATTTTCATAGTCATTTTTTTATTAACAATATAATATGTATTTAAATTCCTTAAGCCTTATATTATTTTTTCTAACAAAAAAAAATTAAAAATATTTTTTAAAAAAATTTACATAATAAAAATATATTCAACATAATTTATATTTAATAATTAATTTTAAATATATATAATAATTATATTTATTGAGAGAAATATATATTTAATAATTTATTTTTTCATAAAATATTAATACAAAAATTAATATATTTTAAAATTATTATTTAGTTATACTCTATAATTTTTTTTAAAAAAAAATTAACAAAAATATACTATTTAATTTTTCCTTTAATTTTATACTTTCTATAAAGTAAAGTAAAATTTTATATGTATTACAAAAAATATTTTCTATATTTTAATCTGCACTAAATATAAAATAATACATATAGTCTTGTTGTGTTTTATGGTTACCAAACATGTTACATGGTTCTATTCTATTTCCATTCTGTTCTATATCATTATCAAACGCTACCATAGAATTAAGAGATTTAAGTCGCCAATATTAAATGTTACTATTTTTTAAAATATTAAAATTTGATTAAACGCAGTAGTTCAATTGGTAGTAAAGCTGGTCATTAGCTCTTACTCCCACCATTTTCTCCTCCCTTCCCAGTGGGTTTATTTCTTTTTTTTTTTCACAAGAAAGTAGAACAACTGAGGATTAAATCTGATTCATCAACTGAATTACATGACTGAAACGTTTACTTACTTCTTTGTAACAGAAAAATATAAAAAATATAAAAAATTGGAATAAGAAATTATATTGTTGTATATAAAATATCTCTTCTCTTTAAATAAAATTCATATAATATTTATAGAATAATATAAGTTGTTGATTTTAAAGAGTCCATTACAATAAATTGCTTTAAGCTACCAAATTAGTTAGACTAATCCTAACATTGTTTAAGAAAAATTAAACATGTATGGATAGAACCAATCACTTGTTGGTTTTTTACAAAAGAAAAGTTTAGCTCTTTTGTTATTTTGTTTTTTAAAAAAAAATTGTGTAAGACATTGTTTTTGTAATCTAGAAAGATACAAGTACATTTTTTAGAATTTGAACTTGTATTCTAATCCATACGAGAGATAAAGTTGCTCATTATTTGTCTAACACTATTAGTTTAACTCTTGTGTTATTTTGTTATAGAATATTGAAATAATAAATATGAAAATTGTTTTTCTCAATGTCATTTAATTTATTTTTATGGATTATAATATATTTGAACATATTCCGCAAAAATAATTTTTTCACGATTAAAAGTAATAAAATCTCATCCAACGTGAATATAATATGTTAACAAAGATTAAATGAAAATAACTTTATTATTAGTTAATTAAATGAAATGTTTTGTGAAATTAACATAATAATTTGATAAGGGATTAATATCTGAAAAAATTTAAAATAGAATTTAAATAAAATTAAAATATTTTCAGTCAATTTTTATTAATAATTTTAAAAAGGTCATATATTAAACATTTATTTTACACCTCTAAATCGGTTGGCCCGCCTAATCGCCTCTAGATGGCCGTAATTTATCTTTTTGGAGAACACAAAACAATTATGCCGGTAATAATTTCAATCATTGATAGGGTAAAGATAAGAAATATTTTTGAATAATACTAAATCCTCATAATTCATGTTCCTAAAAATTCTCCTAATTACTTATTAAAGAATATTTTTAATGTTTTTTATATTTTCAAGATTGAAAGTGCATTTAATTTCATACTTTATATGATATTAAGAAGATAACTAAGAGGATTATTAGGATGATATAGCATTGTTCAATATTTTTACACATACAACTACCATAGTCTCTCTTTCTCCCTTTTATATAAGATGTCTTTTAGAAAAATTATAAAGTTTTTTACAAAATATTTTGTATTTCTCATTAAAATAGTTTTTCTTATTTATCCTCGTTAAAGATATTAATTTTTTTAATCTTAAATTATAATTGGCTAACACATTATTTTAATGAGGGATAAAATTAATATGTTATATACTATCTCTCGTCCTGTGTATAAGAAATATATAATTAGTTTTATACAGACTAATAAAATATCCATAGCGATATATTTTTGAAAAAATTCTAATTTTATTCCTTAAATATACATATAACTAGCATAGAAAATTAATAAGTTGATAATAAATTGAGGTAAAAAGAACTTTCACCTTTATTTAGCAATTAATTCACCTAAAAAATATTATATTTCTTATAAGTAGAAGAAAGAAAAAAATATAAATAAGATTAGATGTTCTAATTTTTAAAAAATTAATAAAACTAACAAAACTTAACTCTATTTATTAAGTATTTTCTCTTGATATAGTTGACAGGATCTATGATCAGTCCATTTATTAGTGGAAAACTTAGTATATTAGTATTAGTTAAAAAAATAGAAAAATTAAACTGAAAAGCTCATCTAATCAAAATATCTAATTCATTCGATTTTATCTTTAAAAAGAAAAAAACTGAATTTATTGAAATTGAATCCTCACTCCATAATATATATCCAGATTCAAGGTTGGATAAACCCATGCTTAGTTACTCTTCTCTCTTGACTTCATTGTTCTCTGGTTTTCCCCTGTTTCCTAACTATAAACCACACGCAAAGATTAGAACCATTCACACTCTCGAGCATTCTGCTCTGTTTCTCATCAAAACCGAAATCACGTACGAAACCAAACAACCCCATCATCAATCGTTAACATTGGATCATATGCTCCTCGTTCATCGAACTCAATTCTTAAAAGGGACGTCACGTTTTTTACCAAGGTGGGGTATTTTGTGTGTGTCTCCTCTGTTCTCTTCCCTCGTTTATACGCTTGCTTCTCACAGAAACGACAAAATACAGAACACAAGTACTTTGTTTTTATTCTCCACCTTTTTCTCTATAAAAAAGCCAAACTTTTGTAACAAACTGTGCAAATCACCAACAAGGTTTTGAGAAAATGGAAGAAGGGGCAGAGAAGTGTCATCCTCTGTTGAGAGGAGGCAGGAAAAGAGAGAAAGGTTACAATCATGGGTTTTCTTCCACTCAGATGCATGTAATGGCTGCTATATGTGAAACCCTTTTTCCTCCACTTAACAAAACAAGCTCAGAAGATCAAACCCTCTCAGATTTCTATACTGCCTCTGGTTCTCAACCTCCATTACCTGATGAGGTTATTTATATATTCTCTCTCTTTTTTTCCTTCAATCTTCATAAGTTGACTTGACTTGCATTTTTTTTGTTTTATGATTCCAAGTTGGAAACTTTTTGGTTTAGTTGTTTGTGTTTGATAAAAGGGTACTTCATTGGAGTAAAAGTTTGTTTTGTTTTTTTCTTCTTTTTGATTCTATGAAAATTAGGCTGCAGAGCTGTTGTTTAAGAGGACAGTGCCAGAGGCTTTGTTCTTGGTGAATTGGGTTTTGAGGATTCTGTCATTCAGATTAGGGACATTGTTGCTTTGTGGAAGTGTTTGCTTGCAATGGAAGTGGCCTTTCATTCTCACGTTCTCTGAGATTTCATTGGAGAAGAGAGAGGAAATTCTCAAGAAATGGTCAAGGGAAAAACATTGGATACCTCTAAGGATGGTTTTTGTGCTGATCAAACTTGTTTGCTTCTTTAATTTCTTCGCAAGGGTAATGCTTTTCACTTCTCTCCTATTTTTTTAAGCTTTTAATATATGGTTGAAACTCCAGAGAATTGCATCTTTCTAAGTATCCAACACTTATCATTCTGTCTACCTATCAATATAATCAAATATTAGTTGGGATACAAGGGCACATAGGCTCAGAGTAATGACATTCTGATTTCATAGTTACTAGAAATACTTCATATTTGTTTATTTGACTATAGATCTGTTCAAAATTTATGACTTCCCATGTTGGTTTTAACCATTGATAAAAACATGTGACCATACTAGCTAGTTTGAGCAGAAACTCATTCAAAATAATCATTTCGGATCATATAAAACCAGAAAATGATCATTCGAAAAATCAGTACAGAATTGGTGAAACCATATAAATAAAAATCAATAAAAACTGGTCATGTCAATTTGGCTGTTTTGAAAATAAAAAGAATTGACCAGCAATGCTATTTTGAGATATTTTTTCATGACCATTTAAAGATATTTTTGAAGGGCTAAACAATGTCATCTTAAACATTATGCTGTATATGAACACTTACTTTTAAGAGTATTTCTTAATTTTATAAACTTATAAATATTATATCTACAATTGAAGTTGAATATATTAGAAAATAGAATAGTACTTGTTTATGAATGTATGCAACTTCACCAGTAAATCAGTGGTTCAGCCAAGGTTATTTCCACCAGTTTTAAAAACAGTGGTCTTAACATGTCATGATGTCAAACTCAAACATCCATGTTGAACTTCTCATACATCTCATACCTAAATATCTTTATATTAAGGTTTCTTATTGATTAAAGAAGGTCCCTTAATTTCTTTCAAATTTTTCAAGAATTAACTTTTACCTTTCATCCTTTTCTCAATTGCTGCAGACTGATGTAAATGGGCATAATCCCACATGGAAGGCAATTGGATACCAGAAGGACACAAGGGAAAAATTGACAACAAAAGAGAGGCCTCTCCAGAAGGGTTTAATAGAGACTTCGTATGAAACTGATTCTACTTTAATCCAATCTCTCTCCGAAAAAGGCCTTGAAGTCACTGAAGATGTAAATCAGAACATGTACAAGATCAAATGTGATGTTGTAATTGTTGGTTCTGGTTGTGGGGGAGGAGTTGCGGCTGCTGTTCTTGCAAACGCTGGTCACAAAGTAATCGTCCTAGAGAAAGGAGAGTATTTTGTTCCTCATGATTATTCTTCCCTGGAAGGTCCGTCCCTGAACGAGCTATACGAATCAGGTGGAATCATGCCGAGTCTCGATGGGAAGATGATGATCCTGGCTGGCTCAACAGTGGGTGGAGGCTCGGCTATAAACTGGTCAGCATGCATCAGAACACCCGATTCTGTTCTGAGGGAATGGTCTGAAAAATACAAAATCAACCTTTTTGCAAGCGCGGATTATCAATCTGCCATGGATTCGGTATGCCGGAGGATTGGCGTGACAGAGAAATGCAAGAAGGAGAGCTTTCAAAACCAAATTCTTCGACAAGGATGCGAGAAAATTGGTTTGAAAGTTGAGTCAGTTGCAATAAACTCTTCAGCAGATCACTATTGTGGTTCCTGCTGTTATGGTTGTAGAACCGGAGACAAAAAGGGCACTGACTCTACTTGGTTGGTTGACGCCGTAGGCAATGGAGCAGTTATCCTCACCGGATGCAAAGCCGAGAAATTCATACTCCGAGAAGGAAATAGCGGTTTAAAGGCAAAGAAATGCTTAGGAGTGATTGCTGCACCAACTTGGAGGAGTAAGGTAACCAAGAAACTCCAAATTGAATCCAAGGTAACTATTTCAGCATGCGGTTCGCTCTCCACGCCGCCTCTAATGATTTCTAGTGGACTAAAAAATCCAAACATTGGAAAAAACCTTCATCTCCACCCAGTTCAATTTGCATGGGGCTATTTCCCAGAAGACACGACGAACTTACATGGAACTAACTACGAGGGAGGAATCATAACTTCAATCCACAAGGTATTCGCCGAGGATTCCACCCCGCAATTCATCATAGAAGCACCTGCTCTAGGACCTGCATCATTTTCGGCCTTGGTTCCGTGGATTTCTGGGACTGACATGAAAGACAGAATGACAAGGTATTCAAGAACCGCCAACCTTTTCGCATTGGTAAGAGACAAAGGATCCGGAGAAGTAAAGGCTGAAGGCAGAATTACTTACAGACTCGACCATTCAGACAAAGAAAACCTTCAAACCGGATTACGTAAGGCCTTGAGGATTTTGGTTGCAGCAGGAGCAGAAGAAGTAGGCACTTACAGAAGTGATGGTCAAAGAATCAAATGTAAGGGGATCAAAGAAGAAGATTTGGAGGAGTTTCTCGACACGGTCACGGTAGTTGGCGGTCCGAGGTCGAGGAATGAAGTGTGGACGATATTTACCACTGCACATCAGATAACAAGTTGTAGAATGGGAGCCACTGAAGAAGAGGGTGCAGTTGATGAGAATGGAGAGAGTTGGGAAGCAAAAGGGTTGTTTGTGTGTGATGGAAGTGTTTTGCCAAGTGCACCTGGGGTTAATCCAATGGTAACCATCCAATCTACAGCATTCTGTATTGCTAGTAAGATTGCTGAATCACTTAAGGAAGAAAACCAGAGTTTGAATAGTTAAGAAATTCTTAAGAAAAATATGTATATGTTTATCTCTTTTGTTTTATTTAAATTCAGCATTATATTTTTAGTGGCAATAAATTGAAGTTTCATGTAATTGTGTCAACCTATAATGTGGAGAACTTTGTAATATAATGTGATCATGTATTATTATACAAGTTTCAAGTTCTATCAAAGAGCGCAGAAAACATAAATAGGCAGATTTTATTTTTCTTCATAAAAATCTTGTCAGATGATCAATTTAAATAGACTTAATTATAATTTAGTCTTGCTAATTATGGTTGGCCCGAGTGGTTGGCGCTTGAAGCTCTGCTGGTCAGGTTTAGGGTTCTAATCTCTACTCTGTTAAATGAGCAGTCTGTAACTCCTATGTGAGGCCTCTCCTTTATTTGAATAAAACTGTCAAAATTGAAATTGAATATAAAGAATTCACGTTATCTGAATTGCAAACAAAGTCTTTTGATTTCACACAGTTTCAAATAAAAACATCATCCAAAACTTCTAATGAGCACTTAAAAACAGGTTATTTAGTGCATAGAAAAATCCTCTTAAAGTCATGAATGTGATATAATGTCCTGTTTTGCAGCATTCACAATTCCACTTGCTATAAACATCACACTTCATTATTTATACCACCAAATATGTTCACCAAGATTACCTAAGTAAATATCCATATAACTCAGAGACTCATAGACTCATGTGAATTAGTTTTGCAAACTCAATGATTTATACGAATTTCTCTTACAAAGTCAAAAACCCATATAATACTTCACTCGTATATATACTATATAAAAACTTTTTTTTTTTCAATTAACTGGACACAACCACCCAAAAATTACAATTTCTTTTGTATACAAATAAAAATTTACATTTAATACATCTCAAAAAGGAAACAATGTTAATGTATATTTATTGCTAAAATAAGACAGAATCCTTTGTGTAATAATAAAATGGCAATTGAGTGTATTTGGTCACCAATGGCATGTGTGTAATTTTCACAAGTTCACAAGGGCAGTTAACAACAACAATCACTATAAATATGAGCTCTGTTTCTACTCTCGGTTCATCCTTACAAATTTCCTCTTCTATGTAGTTTTCGTTTTTTATTCTTTTCTTCTGTATCATCCATTTTTCTCCTTTTTTTTTTTGATCTAAAGCCATTTTTCTCTTTCAATTGTCAGAAAATTTAGTGATCGGCACACATCTAGAATCAGAATATAGTGATCGGCACACATCTAGAATTAGATTCCGGCCGCCACAATCTTTATAATCCTCCTCCGTCGGAGACTATCCTCTACCGTTTCTCTTTGTCAATTTACCATTTTGCCCTCTCACTTCCAACAATTTTTACTAGAGTACTGGTTGACCCTAAACCGTTTCATTTTTAATTTTAATAAAATCTAAAATTCCATCATTATTATTATTAATATTTTATTTTAAATTTTGGTGACGTGTCTTGCAGCTTAGAAAAAAATGAGCAGCAAAACATTTCATCCTCCTCCTCGGCGTGTGCCGAGGGTCGACATCAATAGTAGCAACTCCAATACTAAGCGCAAGGAAAGAGATGAAGCCTTTGAAAAGCCCAAACATCCGACGAAACCCTCAACAATTCATCCTCCTCCTCGGCGTGTGCCGATAGTAGGCATCAACAGTAGCAACTCCAAAACTAAGCCCAAGGAAAGAGATGAAGCCTTTGAAAAGCCCAAACATCTGGCGACCCCTTCAACCACCATAGCTCCTAAATCTAAGATCAATTTATTGAAGCCGAATAATCAACTAATAGCAGGCTACCTAGCCCATGAGTTCCTCACCAAAGGAACTCTGCTCGGCCAGCGGTGGGGCCATTTGCCGAGTAAAAATGATAAAGTGAAGTCGCAAGAGCACAAGATCAAGAAATACGAGGAAGTGGCTCGTTTGTTGAAGACGGATGGGACCCATCTCAAAGGCGTTGTGAACCCAACCCAATTGGCTGGCCGTTTCTTAAAGTTGTAGTGATCTCGATTTTAATATATAATTAAAAGGGAACGTAAATGTAATAGGAGTAGTAGTGAAGAAAATGGAGTATAGACTCTCTTTTTTTCTTTTTCTTGAGCTCTCACAGAAGCATGCAAATGCTTGTTTATAACTTAGTCTATCTGGTGTATCAATTAATGACATGCAAATCTTAAATCCTTAATTTGGTTCACAAATAATTATTATTGGTTTTCTTTTTAGTTTGATCTCTTGATCGAGGAAATTGAATTTGTGTTTATTGGATGAAATTGATGAAAATAGAACCCCATGAGTCATGAGCACTATGCATGTTTTTAAATTATAAGACAATGTTAAAGGATAATTAAAAAATATTAAAATATAATAAAAAATCAAGTATATTCTAAAATCACGTCATGTATTAAAAAAAAAATTCAAACCAAAATTCAAAGCCTAATCATGTAAAAATTGTGCTTAAAATTTGCGTTAATTGAATTTAAAACTTTAAAGTGTCATAACTTTTGCTATACTTGTCAAATTTGAACTTATTTTTATTACTTAATTAGTTGAAATAAAAATTATTTAATTTGCAAGTCTATCATGGTATTTAAAAATGAAATTATCTACTATGTTTATTTTTTAAAAGATAACTTCAACAAACAAATGTTGACATGAGGTGTATTTGAATGTAACGCTCATCCATACATGTAAAATGAATGTCATGCATGGTTTTTCGCATTCAGTGGGATCCAGTTCAACCATAATGTAGTAAATGTTTGCATTGTTGTCTTGCTTGCAAAAGTCACGCGGTGTCAATTGAAACGTTATGATGCTCACATCACAATAAGCTACTTTTCAAACTTTTTTAATTCTTCTTTCTTTTTCTTTTTCCTTCTTATATGCGTGACAAACTTCTTAAAAGTGTAATATCCTCAAAGATAATAATGTTACTAACACAAAACTTTAAACTATTGTGTGGATATAATTTTTTCTAGCCATGTATATTTTTATGTGGCAATTTTATTCGAATGAGAAATATTTTTATTATAGTATGACTAGTTCTATTAAATGAATAATTTTTGTAATCTACGTTACTTAAACTTGAGGTTAATGCTTAAGATATATCAACTTGTTAAATAGATGAATTGAGCACTCTTCTATCTCCTTTAACACCATGTGCCAAAACCTAATTCTCTTAAATTAATAGGTAGTAAGGTAGATTCTTTGAATGGATTAGGGTTGAAGAGGTTGGGGCCAATTCATCGATCTCCCGATGTTGTTTTGCCCCTTTTCATAAAGTACCCTTTATTTGTTTTAATTTTTGTGGCATTTATATTTACAAACTAAATTTTTAGGAGATAAATTCAACAATTCAAAATACATAATATAACATTTAAAGTGATCTTTTTTATTTAAGTATTAAATCAACAATTATAAACTCATTTATGCACTAATATATAACCTTTTTTTTTGTACTGTAAGTGTAACTTTTATTTTTTTAAAAAAAAAGACCCTTAATTTTTTTTTACCTTATTTAAAAAAATATTGCCCATTTTCCCTCTAAAGAGACCCCTTTCTCCTTTTATAGTCTTCACAATGGTCTCTCCATGTCAAACATCATTAACCATGTGGGCTTCAATCCCAACCACCTCAAATGGGGTATAATTGTTATTTTATGTCACAACAGATGATTTATTTTTTAATTGGGATGATGAAAATCCCAACTCTCTAACGTTGGTTTCATTTTTCTGTGGACTATGATTTTCATAATCGAATCAATCCATTCTAAACGACCGAAACTGATCCAAAAAATCGAAAATCGAAAAATCGAAAAAATTAAATAATTTTATTGGTTTGGTTCGAATTTTGGTTCCTTTTATCAAAACCGAACTAACCCAAACCAAACCGCATATAGTAATATGGATTTATAATTTTTCTATACTATTCTCTTTTTTATAAAAGATTTAATAATGTGCTCAAAATATTATTTTTATAGTTTAATTTTTCTTTCAAATATAGATATTATTTGAGTTTTTGTGAATATATATATGTATTATATATAAATAATTAAATAGAAAATTTAGGCAACAAAATTTGATATAAATATATGCATCATAACTACATTTTATTATTAATATTTACTATTTTTTATTATAAGTATATTTTTAAAGCAAAACTATAATTTTGGTCCCTTAACTTTTACTCAAGGTTCATTTTAGTCCTATAACTTTTTTAAAATTTATTTTAGTCCTTTAACTTTTGTTTTTGGTTCAAAATGGTTTTTTCGTTACTCCGTTAGCAATTTAATGGATTTTTGACGGGCCAAATTATTCTAAATAAATGGTCTAAATTGATGTAAATCAACAGTTCAAAATAAATAGATTACAGAATACAATAGCGTTCGTCAAAAACTGTTAAATTGGTAACGAAAGTGACGATATAGACCATTTTGGAACAAAAACATAAGTTGAGGGACCTAAATGAACCTTAAAAAAGCTATGGGACCAAAGTGAACATTAAGTAAAAGTTAAGGGACCAAAATTATATTTTTGCCTATTTTTAAAAACAAAACAAAAACAAAAAAACTGATCTAATCTAAACCGCAAAAGATTGGTTCGGATTGGTTTGAATATCGTTTATAAATAAAAGTGATTGGATGATGAGATTACAAAGCCACAAAGATCGAATTGGGTGAATTTTTTCTTCAAAATCGAACCAATCCGCATCACAAACACCCTTACTTTGGACCATGCATTTATAAGTGCACCACAAGATTTGTGCATCCCATCATCCTCAACTATTTTTTGGATTACTGAAATACCCTTTCTTAATAGTTAATAATTGAAATAATTATAAATTATTAAAACTTAGGAACATTAGCTAAAAATTGAAATAGTTATAAATTATTAAAACTTATTTTAAATATAACACTAATAATAATAACAATAATAATAATAATAACAATAACAATAATAATAATAATCAACCCACTGAATGGCCAACATGTTCAATGAAATTTAAGGTGAATTAAGCTAAATCAAGGTGGGTCTTAATGTCGTTACACACATTTAGAGTGGCTTGACACCTCTATTTTTTATATTTTAAACTTTGCAATTTTGTCCTTTCAAAAAAACGTTGATCGGAATATTTTTGAATAGGTTTTTTCTAATAAGCATAGAACCATTTTTTTGTTATTTTAAATTTTCGAATAAGGTGATCTAACTTTTTCCGGATCAGTTTTTAGAAAGAAATTTAAGCTTAGTTTTTTAAATTTTAAACTTTCGGGATTACGTTATCCAATTTTTTTTCATAGTTGTTTTTATAAATGTGGTTTTTCCAGTGTTCCTTAAAAATAAGAAAAAATTTATGCCTCAATGTGACGTTATTTAACCATCGACACGTGTTTAAATTGTCCAAATAATTCATTTTATATTTTTTAAAAAATATTACAAATAAATCCTTAATATTATTTATACAAATGATATTTAACTCCCAACATTTTTTAGCTTAATTTACTTTTTTTAATGTGATCTAATCCTAAAATTGTTTTTTGCATCTTCTTCGTGTCTTCCTACAACAAGCACGCAAGAGCCCTTGCCTCCATCGCTGCTAGCTTCCCTTCACCGTCATTTGTCTTCCACAACTGTTTTCCTCTACCGTTGTTAGCCTCCACTGCTGTTTGCGTCCACCACCACTTGCCTCCAACTCTGTTTGTTTCCACCGCCGTTTGTTGCCACTGCCATTTGCCCTTCATCGCCGCTTGTTTCCACCGTCATTTTCCCTCCACCACCATTTGCCGTCCAATTCAGATTTGGCAAACGGTGGTGGAGGGAAAACGACAGTGGAGGCAAGCGGCGATAGAGATCAAATGGAAGTCGCAGAAAACGGCGGTAGAGGCAAGGCAAACAAAGTTGAAGGCAAGTGGCGGTGGAGACAAACGGCGGTAGAGGCAAACGACAATAGAGGAAAACAGTTATGGAAGGCAAACGATGGTGAAGGGAAGCTAGCAGCGATGGAGGCAAGGTCTGCTGCATGCTTGCTGGAGGAAGACATGAAGAAGATGTTAAGTCACATTAAAAAAGTAAATTAGATTAAAAAAAATAAATTAAATTAAAAAAGTGTGGGAAGTTAAATATGAATTGTATAAATAATATTAAGGATTATTTGCAATATTTTTAAAAAATATAAAATAAATGATTTGGACAATTTAACCATGTGTTAATGGTTAAATAACACCATGTAAAAGAATAAATTTGTTTCTTATTGTTTCTTATTTTTAAAAAACACTGAAAAAATCACATTTTCAAAAAATGTTTTATGGTTTAGTGTGTGTTTGGATTGGTATCGGATCATGTCAAATCATGTTAAGATAGATAAATTAATGGTTGAGATAAATTTGGCACATAAGCCGAGATAGATCCAATGAACGCAATAAAAAATAGCGTTAAGTAGATCTACATTAACGTGAATCCACTTCTATTCAAACAGACACTTAACTTTTTCCCCATATTAGCGTTGTTTTCTTTTTCTTCCTCGAGTTCACGAAAATCAATCAACAACAATCACCCAAATCAACCAACATCAATTACCCTAACTAACAACAATCAGTCAACATAGTATGAATCCAACATTACAGGCAAAAATTTGTTTACCCGCCTATTAGTGTGAGACGTGAGAAGAAAGAGATTAAGACCGTTTTTGTTTTTAGTTTTTAAAAATTATATTATAAAATAATTTTTAGAAATATTTTTTAAAAAAAGTTAGAAGAGTTTTCAATATAAATTTATGTATAAATTCAGAAAATTGAAAATCAAAACATGTTTTAGATGTTTTCATATTTTGGTTTTGAAGTACTGAAAAACAAAAATTATTCTCAAAAACTGTTTTTGAAAACTCAACCGCCAAATAGATTTTTTGATTTTCTGTTTTTAAAAACAAAAAACTGTTTTTAAAAAGAGAAATCAAACAAGCCCTAACTATGTTTTGCTTTAACTTTAATTGTGGTCACAATTATTTTTTATCAAAGTTAAAAATATTTATTTCTATTGAATTATTTTTTGTGTATCAATAATCTCGATCATTAATTTTTATTTTGACTTATATGTTTTTTACTTCTCATTCTACTCAAATAAAAGCTGAATAATTTTGGTTGTCATTTGTCGTCAATGTTATCTCCAAAATTGTCTCAGGTGGCAAGTGGTGTGCCAAATTGAGTATGTATTTTGATTGGCGTCGGATCACGTTAGGATAGACAATCAATGGTTGAGATAAATTTGACACATAAGCCGAAGTGAAACCAATGAACGCAAAAAAAAATAACGTTAAAATGTGGATTCACTTCTATCCAAACATGCACCAAGAGAGAGAATGTGTCACTAGAGAGAGGGCAACAAGAAAAAAGAAGCACACAAAATTTCAAAAAAACCTATATAAAAAAAGGTCATGATATATAATACTCTTAGAGTACTAATTAAGGTTATTATAAGTAAAAAAATAATCATAAATATACATTATTTTTAATAATTTTTTATTATATTTAACTGCTAAAAAATGTTATTAAGATATTAAATATGATTTGCCATAAAAAAAATCAAAAGACATTTTAGTATTTTTACGTCTAAAAATCTTGAAAGGGGTGATGCCACGCAAAAAAAAATAAAAAATAGTGTGGTACATTTAACCACAGCCCTAAATCAAATTAAACTCGGGCCTAAATTTTTGAAACTAAAATGAGAGCCAACCCAACTGACCCTATGCATTTTGAAAGCTACACATTAAAAAATTGTAAGATTGACGAAGAAAAATACATTAAAAAATTGTAAGGCACGAATAATGCTAAATTTTTTTTAAAAATTTTCTATTTATCTTCTTATTATTATATAAAGCATAAAATTAAATATATTTTCAATTTTAAAATCATAAAAAACATTAAAAATATTCTTTAATAAATAAATAAGAGAATTTGAACTAACATAAAATACGAGGATTAAAAATTACTCTAAATTTTGAATACCAAAAAAAAGAAATTACTCTAAATTTTATACGTCTCTCCTTGACGAGGAAAATGTAACTTAATCAATTAATTAATTAATTAATCAATTCACCTGATTAGAGAAATCTGGTAGGAGTTACCTGTAGTTAATGGTCGTTTCATTGCCAGCGCACACATCTATGAAACGAAGGCCACGTGGCATGAAGTTAAACTCCCGCCTGCAGTAGTAGTAAAACGAAAAGTAGGACCCACCATAAAACAGAACGAACTTTCCACATGCGATTCCGTTCCCTCGAACTATCTGTAAAACTCATGTCTTCTCCATTAATCTTCTTTCCCTTTTCGTCCCACTCAGTTCTGCAAACACCGCTTTCGTTTCCCGTCATAGAAAAACACGCAGATAAAATAAAGTTATTCGGAATTGTAAAGAAAATCGTAAAAAAGAAAAAAAAGCAAAAGCTGAAGAAGAGAAAGAAAGCTTTCAATGCTTTGGTTCACTCAAAGCATTCAAAGGTCCCTTTGATTGCAGAAATTCAACAATGGCTGTTACTGTTCATGTCCCCTGGCATTCAATCCTCTGCTTTTCTTTCTCTAAAAACAAAAGGTGATTGTTATTTTCTCTCTCTCTATCTCTTTTTATCTATAACAATTAATTTCCATTATTCGTCTATTTGAATTTCGAATTCTGAGTTAGCTAATTGTCCAGAGCTCAACCTCAACCTCGAACCGTTTCCTCGGTTGAATTCACCGATAAAGTATGATTAATTCTGTAATTATAATTAATATCGCTATTATTTATTGTTGACAGTTGCTGAGTCAATTTCATTCTGTGACGTTATTCTTGTAATCGGTTTGATTAATTCTGATAGCGTTATCTCACGCACTATCCTTATCAAAATTTATTAGTTACCTATTAAAAACAATTCGAAATTCGAATCTAATAAAGCAATTAACTATCGATTCAGAAATTGCGGTCAAATCCATATGAATTAATTGCACATGAAATTGTTGTTTTTGGTGATGATTATGGCTTAAATTGAACGCGTGGCAGTGCTGTGAAGAGGATTTTAATTGAAGAGAGAGACCATGAGGAATAGGGTTAGGCAGGGGAGGAAGTTGCAGAAGATGATGAAGTGTCTATGCTCGGGGGACCCAAGAAGAGGAACAGATGAAATGGTTCCTTCTTCCTCGGAATCTCTTGCAACAAAAGATTATTATTCTGCAACCGGAAGCAGGTATTCTGGCCTAGATGAACAAATTCGTAGGAGGCTCGATTCTGGCAGCATAGAAGAAGCCGAATCGTCCTTACGTGAGAATGGCCTCTTGAGCTATGAGGTTGGTTTCTTAAAAAGATCCTTGCCTTTTCCGCTTTGATGATTTAAGTATGAATTACCCTAAAGAGACTGCATATTCATATCTTGGGTTTATCCTAGTAGTCTATTCAAGTTTAATTCCTACCCTTAGTTGTTTTTGTAGTTACTTATAGTTAAATAAACTAACTTTATTTTTATGTCTCTGCTTTTATTGGAGGTTAAACTGAATCATTCCTCTTACCTCGTTTATTATGTATGTTTTAATCAAGGCCGTGCTTTAATTTCTGTTTTGGATTATGGTTGATGGGTGTAGCTGTTTGATTATCTATTTGCTGGACTTGATGCAATTTACTACATGCCTGTAATCTGCAGGAAGCTAGAGCGTTATTAGGAAGATATGAATATCAGGAAGGAACTATAGAAGCCGCTTTACATGTTTATGAGAGAATAGACATAGTTTCTTTGACTCCCAAGATAAAAATTGCCCTTGCCAAAAGTAGAGAAAGCAGAGGACGTTTCTTGAGACGTTCTCAGAATTATGTTCCTCCACCAATGTCTATACATACGGCTGGATTACTGTTGGAAGCAATTTTCTTAAAATCAACATGTTTGCAGGTTCTTGGAAGGTTTGAAGGTACCCTCATTGGTTGTTTGTTCATAGACTTGCTCTTTTTTCTTTTTAACTTCAAGGAACCTGTCGCTTTTCATGCTTATTTTCATTTTGATTTGAACGGTGACATGACTTGATCTGTCTGCCTTATACTCTTCTCTGCGATTATTTTCTGATACATGCTTTTGATTTAACTGTTATGTTTCTGCATTTCAGCCATGATATTTAGTTTGGACAATTTGTCTTTGTCAGGAACCTGCTATTCTCTCAGGAACTTGTTCCCATCACAAAGGGACACATGATAGCTTGTTAGATTATCCTGACATACATTTTCACCTTATACAGCCTATAAAATAGGACATCTGGGATTTTTTCCCCCTTGAGACAAATACAATTATGCATATCTCTTCTAGTTGATCTAAACCATACTCCATGTTCCTCGGTATTCAAAACCCAAAGATCTATGAACTAGTCCATATGTGACTAAAACATACATCTAGTACATCTCCAGACACCTAGATAGATAAATAAGTATGATGATCTAGACCACTAAAAAAACATGTATCTACTCCCTAAATTCATTTTAATGAACATGGTGAATATATACTCGTATAGATGAATCACATGCCGGGAACTAGATTTGAACTTGTGACAAAAGGATAAATTCTTTGTAAAGTTTATTACTCCTTTATCTTTTTTGGAACCTGCTATTCTAAATTTTACTCAGGAACTTGTTCCCATCACAGTGAGACATATAGACTATAGTTACCTTTTAGATTATCTTAACAAATTTTTCGCTCTATACACCCCACCCCTTGAGTATGATTATGTTAAATAATTTGCCTTCCTTAATTGAAGGGAGTTTTTAATTTCACTTCTTATGAAATTTTAACATTCCAGGAATGAACTCTTGTAAAACATTCGTATAAAAAACAATTTTGACTTCAAACATTTTTTCTGTTTCTGCTTTTGCTCCAATGCAGAAGAGCCAATTTCTTGATTCTCTTATGCATATGATTTTTGTTTTTCTGCGTCTGCTGTCACATATTAGCACTTTCATACTTTTGCTAAAACACAGCAAAAGTTGAAATGGGTGCTTTCTTTTAGTAGTAGTTTCCTTGATTCCACAACATGACTAAAGAATATTTTGATTGCCTAGAGATCCTGGCACAAAATAATGTTTTGACAATTTTACAAGAATTATCTAATATCAAGCAAGATGGGCATTCCCTTTAAATTCTGAGCTGTAAAGAAAGTTTTTAGATAATTGAGGGTAGTGTTTGTCAGACATGAACAGTTTGGTGCATCAGTTAAGACGAACATAACAGGACATTGAGACCAATGAACGAGACAAATTACTTCCATTGAAAAAGGTGGAATGGAAGAGAATATAACAGAACAACACACAGAAGAATTATCATTATTTTCCTAGAGTCATTTTTTATTAACAAAATAATATATATTTAAATTTCTTAAACCTTATATTATTTTTTTCCAACAAAAAAAAATTAATTTTTTTTTTAAAATTTACATAATAAAAATATATTCAACATAATTTATGTTTAAGAATTATTTTTAATAATTGTATTTATTGAGAGAAGTTTGTATTTAATAATTTATTTTTTTCATTAAATATTAATAAAAAATTAATATATTTTAAAATTATTATTTAGTTATACTCATAATTTTTTAAAAAAAGAAATTTAAAAAATATACTTTTTGTTTTTCCTTTAATTTTATACTTTATCAAGTATATTAAAATTTTATATGTATTATAAAAAAATATTTTTTATATTTTAATCCGCACTAAATATAAAATAATACATATGGTTCTGTTCTGTTTCATGGTCTCCAAACACAGTACACGGTCTGTTAAGTTCAGTTCCATTCCGTTCTGTACCATCCCGTTCTATTCTATTCTGTACCGTTACCAAACGCTACCGAGAAGCCAATCTGTTATCTAACATCTAATGTCGAATTCTTGCAGAAGCTGCACAAACTTGCAAAGTTATTCTGGACATAGTTGAGTCTTCATTACCTGAAGGCTTGCCTGAAAACTTTGGTGCTGAATGTAAATTGCAGGAGACTTTGAGTAAAGCAGTTGAGCTACTTCCAGAATTATGGAAACTTGCTGATTTTCCGCGTGAAGTTATTTTATCTTACCGGCGTGCACTCCTTTATCAATGGAATCTTGATACCAAAACTACAACAAAGATTCAGAAAGAATTTGCTGTTTTTCTTCTATACAGTGGAGCAGAAGCAATCCCCCCAACTCTTCGTTCTCTTATGGACAGCTCATTTGTACCCAGAAACAACCTAGAAGAGGCTATAGTTCTTTTAATGATTTTGCTAAGAAAATTTTCTCTAAATAAAATTGAGTGGGATCCTTCAATTCTGGACCACCTCTCATTTGCTCTATCTGTCTCAGGGAATTTGACAACTTTAGCCAATCAATGGGAAGAATTACTCCCTGGTACTATAAATCGAAAAGAAAGGTACCATGCTCTTGCTCTTTGTTATTATGGGGCAGGTAAGGACTTAGTAGCACTGAATCTTCTCAGAAAATTGTTGAGTAGCAGTGAGGACCCAAAACATGTTCCTGCTTTGTTAGTGGCTTCTAAGATTTGTTGCGAGAACCCTGATCTTGCAAAAGATGGGGTAAACTTTGCTCGCAGAGTGCTTGAGAACTTGGATGGAAGATGTGATCAGTTGGAAAGTCTTGCTAATTGTTTAGTTGGTATTTCACTTTCAGCTCACTCAAAAGTTGCTATTTCTAACTCTGAGAGGTTTGAGAGACAATCTGAAGCACTTCATTCACTGGAAACTGCAAGTAGAATGAAAAGAATGAGTGACCCCCTTGTGTTATACTACTTAAGTATAGAATATGCAGAGCAAAGGAAGTTGGATGTTGCACTCAATTATGCAAAATGCTTTATAAACCTGGAATCTGGATCTAATGTTAAAGGGTGGCTATTGTTAGCCCGAATATTATCGGCTCAAAAACAATTTTTGGAAGCTGAATCTATTGTCAACGATGCTTTGGATGAGTCTGGAATATGGGATCAAGGAGATTTGTTGCGAACAAAAGCTAAACTGCAAATTGCACAGGGTCAGTTAAAGAGTGCCATTGAGACATATTCTCAGCTCCTTGCTATTCTTCTATTTCAGAGAAAAACTTTTGGTTCAACAAAGAAGCTATATAAGGTTAATTGGTTGCAACATTTGTTGATTTATGATTCTAATTTTTAAGCCTTTATTCTTTTGATCATTATTATCAGTATTGGATGGATATGGTCTCCCATAAACTTATGATCATTTTTGCTATTCTCCCATAAACTTCTGTTTCCAGATTTTATAAATAATAAGAGCTACATTAGTAAATAGTATTAGTAAGTTGTTTCTTTTTTTGTCGGTTGAAGTATGCATGTTTGCATGTACTTCAAGAAATAAAACCTAATAATGTGTTTTTCATTGATGGTTATTGAATTGACCTTTTCGGGTGCAAGCTAATGAGTCCAGAATCAATCCATTAAGATGTTCTAGCAAACTTAAAGCATATTTGGTGAATGAATGTACTCCACAGAGATATGATATTAGTTTCTATGGTTTCTCTGGAATGTGTATGAAATTGTCTTAAAGGTTGTAAGTCGATTGCTTTCATCTGAAACGTCCTGCTCCAAACACAAGATTATTGTTCTATTTGATCTGGATACCTTTTTTCTTCTCTCCTTATTTTTTTTCCCTTTTTTTTAAATAAAAACTAAATGCATGTATGAAGAGACATTGCCTCTAGCTGCTTATACCTTTTCTCCCGTGCTTTTTGTTACAGGACTATATAGATCGGGCCAGGAACATGGAAATGGAAATATGGCACGACCTTGCTTATCTATACATAAGTCTGTCACAGTGGGATGACGCATTGGTGTGTCTTTCGAAATCTAAGGCCATCAAACTGTACTCTGCTTCTAGGTGTCATGCAATAGGTAAATATACCATATGGTTTATTTTCTAGTTTTATATGATTTTCGGAAATCGCCTTTAACTAATAGAAATCACTTGAAAATAATTGGCAGATATTTTCTGAATTCTGATTTTTTTTTCTTGGTTTATAGCTATGCGATAAGTCGGATACATCCGGATACATCACAGAGCTTGCGTGTGATGAAGCAAGGCGTGTCTTAAAAAACAATTATATAGGTCTAGATTACTCAAGTTTTCAATATTATGATAACAAATTAAGCACATGTTCCTATTTGCACAATCAAAAGTCAAAACCTCATTCATAAATTACTAATACCAGCCTTGACACCTGGTTACGTCTTTTTTATTATTTTGATTATTTTATGTATTTTAGTAGCTTTATGAATAGTATAATCAAGCCTCAATGTACTCAGATTGAATCAAACTAGTTTGAGTAAGTTTTCATTTACAAAATTGAGAGTTTCCTCTCTTTTTCCTTAGCCTCTGTGCCATAAACCTTTGGTTACAAATTACAATCTGTTTAACTAAGCAAATATTTTCCTATGCATTTGAGAATAGAGTTCAGTAAGTTACTGTAAGAGGCATTGGGCCCTTTTTAGATATCGTGCAGAAAAGTTTCTAATTTTTAAGATGCACCGTAGTATCAATGGCTTTGGTTTTGTTCCTTATGCTTCATACTCCCATCGTTGTAATCTTTATTTTTAAATAAGGGAAAAGAGGCGCAACTATTAGAATAGTCTCAGTGCTGTGTTTTCGTTGATCACTGTAAAGTAAACCAAAAGCCCTACGGGCCCTCCACCTTTTTTTTCCCTGACGCCTTCATTGTTTGATTTTACCAAAGCTAAAGTATCCAAAATCAATAATGGGATTCTTGCATGTAAATCTGAGAAAAGTGGAAAAAGAGGGGGAGGGTAGGTGTTGGACAGCAGTAAATTTTCCATTTTAGTTACTCCAGATTTTTCACATAATGGGTTTTGTTCTTTTTGTCTGTTATCTCAGGTACAATGTATGAAGCAAAGGGCCTTTACAAAGAGGCTCTAAAAGCTTTTCGTGATGCTTTGGACATTGATCCGTCGCATGTCCCTAGTTTGATCTCCGCTGCAGTTGCTCTTAGACAGTGCAGTAATCCATCAAATCCTGCTATCAGAAGTTTTCTGATGGATGCACTTAGGCATGACAGATTAAATGCTTCTGCTTGGTATAATCTTGGCATTTTTCACAAGGATGAGGATACAATATTAGAAGCTGCAGAATGCTTTGAGACAGCAAATTTTCTTGAAGAATCGGCACCAGTTGAACCTTTCAGATGACTTACTCTGCCAACATTTTTGTGATGGCATCACACGATTGATATATTCATGTATAATTTTCATGTGTTATTACGTATATACAGGTCAATAGGGAAGCATGCTTGGTTATTTGATTTGCTTTCCTTGGTTTGTGGGCTTGCGTCTTTCTGTTTTTTTGGTTGAAGCTCAAGGTTAAGCATCGACCAAGAAAGAAAAAAAAAACTTTTGAAAATGAAACTAACGTTAATCACAAGTGGAATGCTTCCAGAATAGTACTGAAGAACTAGTGATAATGTGCTACCCTTGGATCGAGATTCCTACCGTTTGAAGAACAAAATTGTGAAGTGGTTCTTGATGTACCATATCTACCATCACCTTGTTGACAAAGACTCCGGACTAGATTCTCTTTGCTTTTTTTTATGGGAGATAATCTCTTGTTCTCTTTAATCGTCTTATTAACAATCTAACTATAGTTATAACTTTCGTCTATCAGGTCCATACAAAATAGTTGCTAATCACAAATCAACTATAATCTATCATTGAACTAAATGAGACAATTAAGAAAACAGATTGAAAGTGTAATTCTGTCAAAATTAACGAAGATCTCATTCTTAAATTACTAGATTCAATCATCATGTCAAAAAGAATTTGCATTATTAGCAATTATCATTGTAAATTAATTATTATTTTTTATTTATTATTAACTGTGATTAGTTCTAACCTGACGGGGTTAGACCATGTACAAATAAGCAACTGCCCTAAAGAAGCATAACTCCATTGTACTTTGTTGACCAGACTTGGGTTGCTTATGGTAGTTGCTTAAATAAGCAACCCAACACCAGTGGTTGCTTGAAGGAAAGTGGAGTCTTTTACCAGATTTTTAATTAAAATAATCAAGTGATTTCAATTTTTCATTTTAAGTTTTGAATATTTTTATTTAATATAACAAAAATTTAAATTAAATTTTAAATTTTAATTAAAAATAATAAATAGGAGGTAGTTAATTTGTGGGATATGTGCGAGACCCCTGTGAGTTGCTTAGCAAGCAACCTTGCATTGTAGTATAGATTGCTTAAATTGATAAAGTGATGTGTACCTTCGAGATCTATTAAAATATTAATAAAATATAGGCTAAACATCTCAACAAGTGTGCTTGCATTGTAAATGGTCTTAGATTATGATCATAAATTAGGTGAGCTTAGGGTTGAAGAAGTTCCTTGTCGTTGATTGAATCCTAAAGTCATGGGGTGAAGATTATACCTATAGAGACTTCAACGACTAAGTCAATACCTAATTAGGGTTTTTCTTGTATTAATGAAAAGTTATATACATGTAGTGCATGATTTATTTTTATAATGAAGTCTCAAGGATGGAGAATGAGATTAATACCATCTCTATTGGTAGTGACATCATCCTTTTTATATGTAAGAATCATAAATTTATATACTAAAAAAGATGGTGTCACTCCCAATAGAGATGGTGCTAATCTCATCCACCCTCGAGGATTAAAAATGTGCACTTAGGCCTTGAAAGGCTAATGGGCCTAAGCTCTGATCTAGATAAGCAATAATGTGTGATGTGCCTTCATAATGCATCCCGGTCATTAATTGAAATGTCCTTATTGTGTGATATAATAGGTGGCTTTATGACCATGATATCACGAAGATATCGATCGACCACAAATTGCAATTTCATTAGTTATGTACTATTTTCAATCGTTTTCTTAAGAAAAGCTTTCTATCTTGTGCTGCACAAATTAATATAGTTTAATAGAAGAAATATTTTATAGGAGAAAATTAAAATTTAATAATTTTATATTTACAATAAAATAAAATAAATACTTAGTTTTCTAATAAAATATTTATATTTCTAAATAATATTGCACAGGTTGAAGTACAAAAGTAAAAATATTTTCTTTTAACAATAAAGAGATTTTTTGTAATAAACTAAATTGCACTAAAAAAAAATTATAAAAAGTACTAAAAGAAGTACATAAAGGTAAAAAGTATACTTTAGAGAAAATATTACTACTAACACTTGACCACGAATACACAGAAAACCAATATAATCCATGAAAAGAAGACTCAAAAAAGAGCTTGTATACTAAGCAATACACAGAGCCACCAAAAACATAATCCCTTGTAGAAAATCACACTACCCAGCATGTGCAGATTGTGTTTAAGGCGGACGAAACTTTAGTCAAATATCCGGATTAATTTGCCACTCCATCGAGGGATAATAAAATCCGGTAGCCTTTATCTTTAACCAAAGCCAAGCTCTAAATAAGATCCACTAATGCTTAGAAATGTTTTATTAGTTAGGGTTAAATATTTTTTTTTTTTGTGCTTATAGTTGATACTCATTTAGGTTTTAGTTCATAAATTTTAAAAGTTGTGGTTTTAATCCTTATATTTTCACACCATTAATAAGGTTTTAGTCCATCAACTTAGTCCCGTCACTAACACCGTTATAACTGGCCTACATAGCACATATGTGGCTGTTAGTTTGATAGCATGAAGTGCCACATCAACTGCTTACGTGGACACATACAAAAACCCTACATCAGTTTGATAGCATGAAGACAGTGTATTATTCAAAATAAAGTTTCTAGCTCAATTTAAAAATTTTTTTATTTTTTTATAATTACAACAATCTTTTTAGAGATTGTGTACTATACACTTGAAGAATGTGACGTTTTAAAAACAATGATTTAAACATGTGTTTTAAATAACCTAAATTAGTAGAAGCTTTTCGAAGACAATGTATTATTCACTTTAAAGTTTCTAACTCAATTTACAAAATGTTTTATATTTTTAACATTATAACAATGTTTTTAGGTATCGTCTACTATGTACTTGAGGAATGAGATATTTTTCAAAAAAATGAAAACGCGTGTTTTAAATAACTTAAATTATTTCAAGCTATTTGAATACAATGTAATATTAACTTTAAAGTTTTTAGCTCAATTTACATATTTTTTTTATATTTTAAAAAATGTAAAAAAAAATTAGAGGTGGTGTATCACTTGAAAAATATGGTGTTTTTTGAAAAAAAATGAAAATGCACTTTTAAAATTTCCTAAATTATTTGAAGCTTTTTGAAGACAATGTATTATTCACTTTGAAGTTTTTAGCTCAATTTAAAGAATTATTTATATTTTAAAAATTACAACAATTCTTTTAAAGATCATGTATACCCTTGAACAATTGGGTATTTTGCAAATTAAAATTGAATACAAAATTTTAAATTAACTAAATTATTTGAAGTTTTTAAGGCAATTTTTGTTTAATTTAAAGTTGCTAGCTTAATTTAAATAATCTTTTATATTTTTAAAATTTTAATAATTTATTTAGAGATCGTGTACTATACACTTAAAGAATAGGGTATTTTTCAAAACAAAAATGAAAACTCGTTTTTACATTACCTAAATTATTTAAAGCTTTTTGAAGATAATGTGTTATTTTCTTTAAAATTTCTAGCTCGATTTTCATAATTTAAATTTTTTTAAAAATTGCAACATATTTTTTTAAGATCAGGTATTATACGCTTGAAGAATATGGTGTTTTTGGAAACAAAAATGAAAACCCATTTTTGAAATTACATAAATTTTTTGAAATTTTTCTCAGACAATATATTATTCACTTTGAACTATCTAGCTCAATTTACATATTTTTTTATTGCTATCAAAATTGCAATAACTTTTTTAGAGATCAGGTACTATGCACTTGAAGAATAAGATGTTTTCTGAAATAAAAATGAAAATGAGTGTTTTAAATCACCTAAAGTATTTGAAACTTTTTGAAAATAATGTATTGTTCACTTAGGGTCCGTTTGATTTGCTAATTTCCAAGGTACAGCACAGGACAAAACTTTTTGTTCTGTGTTTGATTCAAAAAGCTGTCAAGTAACAGCACAAAATTTGAATCACAGGACAGTACAAAATGACAATTTTTTGTACCTAACTAAACCAAGGGACAACTTTCTTGTTCCATGCACAAGTTAAGAAAAGACATAATTAACCTTGTATTTTTATTCAGTACGGTAACTACCTTCCCCATTTTCTCCACTTACGAGGTAGTTTATGTTGCATTTTTTTTTAAATCAATGTTTACATCATTTTTTTGTCATTTATATATATATATATATATATAATTAAAATAACGTATTAATAATAAAATAAATTTTAACGGTAAATATAAATATTAAAAAATAAAGAGTTAAAAATATTTTTTAATAATAATTTCTTTTATATATAATATAATTATTATATTACATAAAATATATTATGTAGTAATTTATTAAATCATGAAATTTTAATTTTATAATAAATAATAAAATAATTATAAAATCTTAAAATATTATTTTCTTAGAAAAATTTAAAAACAATTAATAATATAACATGAAGGATATTATTGTAAAATTTATGTTGCGCTTTTTGTTATGTGCATTGAGTATCAAACGATACACAACATAAAAAGTTGTGCTGTGCCTCATAAAACTTGTACAGTGTTGTACTACTTGTACTGTCCTGTTCACGCATTAAACGCACCCTTAAAGTTTTTAGCTCAATTTACCTAACTTTTTTATATTTTTAAAATTTTAACAATTTGTTAGAGATCGTGTATTTTACACTTAGAGAAAATGGTGTTTTTTGAATAAAAATGAAAATGCACTTTTTAAATTACCTAAATCATTTGAAGCTTTTTGAAGACAATGTATTATTAATTTCAAAATTTATAGCTCAATTTACATAATTTTTATTTTTTAAAAATTCCAACGATCTTTTTAGAGATTGTGTACTATAAAATATAAGAATAGGGTGTTTTTGGAAAAAAATGACAACATATTTTTTAAACCACCTAAATTATTTGAAGCTTTTTGAAAATAATGTATTGTACACTTAAAAGTTTATATATAGCTCAATTATATAATTTTATATATTTTTAAAATTTCAACAACCTTTTTTGGAAATCGTGTATCATATACTTGAAGAATACGGTATTTTTCTTAAAAAAAATAAAAATTAGTTTTTAAAATTTCCTCAATTATTTGAAGTTTTTTGAAGACAATGTATTCTTCATCTTGATGTTTCTTGCTCAATTTTCAAAATTATTTTTATTTCAAAATTTCAGCAAATTATTTTGTGATCGTGTACACTTGAACAATGGGGTGTATTACGAATTAAAAATGAATATCCTTTTTTTAAATTTGCAAAACTATTAGAAGCTTTTTTGAAGATAATTTATTATTTGCTTTAAATTTTTTTAGCTCAATTTACATAATTTTATATTTTTTAAATTGCAGCGAAATTTTTTAGAGAATATGTATTATACACTTGAATGGTGTTTTTTGAAACAAAAATGAAAATGAGTTTTTTAAATTACCTAAATAATTTGAAGTTATTCACTTTGAAGTTTTTAGTTCAATTTATAGAATTGTTATATTTTTTAAATTGTAACAATTTTTTCAATATTGTGTACTATACACTTGAAGAATAGGGTATTCTCCCAAAAAGAATGAAAACATGTGTTTTAAATTTTCTAGATAATTTGAATCTTTTTAAAGATATTGTATTATTCATTACAAGTTTCTAGCTCAACTTACATATTTTTTTATATTTTTTAAAATGCAATAGTTTTTTTAGAGGTCGTGTATTATACACTTGAAGGATATGGTGCGTTTTGAAAAAAAAAAAAACATGAAAACACATTTTTAAAATCACCTAAATAATTTGAAGGATTTTGTAGAAAATGAATCATTCTCTTTGAAGTTTCTAACTCAATTTACAGAATTATTTATATTTAAAAATTACAACAAGTTTTGTAGAGATCGCGTACTATATACACTTGAACAAAAGAGTGTTTTCCGAAATAAAAATAAGTACGCATTTTTTAAATAACCCAAATTATTTAAAGCTTTTTAAAGATAATGTATTATTCATTCTAAAGTTGCTAGGCCAATTTTCATAACTTTTAGAAATTTTCAAATTACAACCGTTTTTTAACGATTGTGTATTATACACTTGAAAAATATTGTGTTTTTTCAAATTAAAATGAAAATGTGTTTTTTAAATTAGCAAAATCATTTAAAGTTTCTTTGAAGATAATTAATTATTCACTTTAAATCTCATAGTTCAATTTGCAAAATTATTTATATTTTTAAAAGTGCAACAATTTTTTTAGTGATCTTATTCTATACACTTGAAGAATAGGGTGTTTTTCGAAATAAAAATGAAAACACGTGTTTTAAATTACCTAAATTATTTGAAGCATTTTGAAGATAATATATTATTCACTTTTAATATTCTAGCTCAATTTAAATATATTTTTATATTTTTAAAATTCCATCAATGATTTTTGAGATTGTGTATAATAAAGTCGAATAATATGGTGATTTTCGAAACAAAAAAAATATGTTTTTAAAATCACATAAATTATTTGAAGCTTATTAAAGACATTTATTATTCACATTAAAATTTCTATCTCAATTCATAGAATTTTTATTTTTTGAAATTGCAAATAAAAAAAGAGAGATCATGTATTATACAAGAATATAGTGTTTTCCAAAACAAAAATGAAAATACGTTTTATAGATTACCAAAATCAACTGAAGTTTTTGAAGAGAATGTATTATCCACTTCAAAGTTTATAGCTTAATTTATTGAATATTTTATATTTTAAAAATTGTAACAATTTTTTTAGAAATCATGTACTATATAATTGAAGAATATGGTGTTTTTTGAAAAAAAAATAAAAACACGTATTTTAAATTACGTAAATTATTTGAAGCATTTTGAACACAATGTATTATTCACTAATATTTTATTACTCAATTTACATAATTTTTTTAAATTAACCAAATTATTTGAAGCTTTTTGAAGATAATGTATGATTCACTTTAAAGTTTCTAGCTCAATTTAAAAAATTATTTATATTTTTAAAATTCTAACAATTTTTTTAGAGATCATATACTATACACTTGAAGAATAGGGTGTTTTTCAAAATAAAAAAGAATATGCATTTTTTAAATTACCTAAATTATTTGAGGCTTTTTTAAGACAATGTGTTATTCTCTTTGAAGTTTATAGTTCAATTTGTAGAATTTTTTATATTTTAAAATTTTCAAAAATTTTGGTAGAGATCGTGTACTATATACTTGAACAATATAGTGTTTTTCGAAAAAAAAATTAATACATATTTTTAAAATTACCTAAATTATTTTAAGCTTTTTGGAGACACAAATATTCTCTTTGAAGTTTATAGCTCAGTTACAAAATTTTTATATTTGGGTAAATTGCAATAATCCCCCTTGAGGTTTGGGAAAATTGCACTCCACCTCAAACTTCATCAAAATTAGCACTTCACTCCATTTTGGTCAGTTAACTAGCATTTTTGGCCCGTCAATTTATCACAAAAGTATTAAAAATAATTTTTAACGTTCATGAAGAGTCCAGAACTTGCATATGTGACAAACTCGCATGACAGAATCGTTAGCAGTATAACAGTTAACTAACATTTTTGCCTCGCCAGTTTGTTACATCAGCCTTAAAAATAGTTTTTAAAGTTAACAAATAGACATCTTTATAGATGTGACAGATGGAAACGACAGAAACGTTAGCTAGGTCAGCAATCAACTGTCAACGGTTAATGAAAATAGGGTGAAGTGCTAATTTTGGTGAAGTTTGGGGTGGAGTGCAATTTTTCCAAACCTCAAGGGGGTTATTACAATTTACCCTTTATATTTTTAAAATTGAAAAAATAATTTGAGATAGTGTTTTATACACTTAAACAATAGGGTTTATTCCGAAATAAAAATGAATATGCATTTTCTAAATTAGCAAAATTATTTGAAGTTTTTTGAAGACAGTATATTGTTCACTTTAAATTTCCTTGCTCAACTTACATAATTTTTATATTTATAAAATTGCAATAATTTTTTTTAGAGATAATGTATTATACACTTAAAGAGTATGATGTTTTTCGAATAAAAATGTCTTTTTTAAATTACCTAAATTATTTGAAGCTTTTTGAAGACAATGTATTATATACTTTGAAGTTTCTAGCTCAATATACAGGGATTTTATATTTTTTAAATTGTAACAATCTTTCTAGAGGTCTACACTGCAAGAATAGGGCGTTTTTCAAAATAAAAATAAAATCACGTGTTTTAATCTACCAAAATTATTTGAAGCTTTTTGAAGACAAGGTGTTATTCACTTAAAAGTTTTTAGCTTAATTTACACAATTATATATTTTAAAATTTCAATAATCTTTCTAGAGATCGTTTATTATACACTTGAAGAATATGATATTTTTTTTTAAAAAAAAATCTTTAAAATTTCCTAAATTTTTTAAAGTATTTTGAGGACACTATTAATTTCTTTGAAGTTTATAACTCAATTTACAGAATTATTTATATTTTAAAATTACAACAATTTTTGTAGAGATCGTGTATTATATAGTTGAGTAATAGAGTGTTTTCTGAAATAAAAACTAATATGCATTTTTAAATTTTTCATAATTTTTAAAATTGCAACAATTTGGGATTCGAACCCCACACCTCATGTTTTAAAAAGCAGCATCATACCACTAGGCCACAAAAAAAATACTAAAATAAGTTCAATAATAAAACTTATATTATATAATTACGAAAGTTTTAAATTAAAAATTCTTCTATATTTATAATATAAATACCAATAATAATACTCATACTATCTAAAAATATTTTATATATGTGATTCAATATCAAAATATTGTTATGCTTTAATCAATAATATAAAATTTGGTTTGTAAATTTTGTTTAAAGTTACAAATTTAATATGATTTTTTTTTATACTCTCTAAATTTGACTTATCAAGTATAGATATGAAATTAATTTTTTGGTTAATATATTTATTTTGGAAATTTTGTTTATGATTAATTTGAACATGTAAAATTTAAAGTATAAATATGAGGTTCTTTATATATATTTTTTAATTTATATATAAATATTCGACTCAACAGTGACCCCCGAGTCAACCCACACAGTGACTCAGTACCTCGACCGAGTCAATTAGTGACTCGAGTCTGATAACACTGCAATGTATTATTCAATATGATATTTCTAGCTCAATTTACATAATTTTTTATATTTTAAAACTAAAACCATTTTTTTAGAGATCTTCTACACATATTTTTTAAAATATTTAAAATTAAGACAATGTATTATTCACTTAAAAGTTTCTAGCTACATTTACAGTATTATTTTTATTTTTAAAAGTGCATAATTTTTTTAAAAATCGGAAGAATATGGTGTTTTTTGAAATGAAAATGTAATTTTTTGATTACCTTAATTATTTGAAACTTTTTGAAGACAATGTATTATTCACTTTAAAGTTTCTAGCTCAAGTTTCTTATTTTCTTAATTTTTTTTTTGTGATCATGTATATTTATAGCTTTGAAAAATATGATGTTTTTCGAAACAAGAATGAAAACACATTTTTTTAATTATCTAAATTATTTCAAGTTTTATGAAGACAATATATTAATCACTTTGAAGTATCTAAGTCAATTTATAGAACTTTTATATTTTTAAAATTGCAACGATTTTTTTAGAGATTATGTACGGTACACTTGAAGAATATTGGGTTGTTCGAAGTTAAATTGAAATCCGTTTTTGAAATCACCTAAATTTTTCGAAACTTTTTGAAGACAATTTAATCTAAAGTTTCTAGCTCAATTTGCAATTTTTTTTATATTTTTAAAGTTGCAATAATTTTTTAAGAAATAATGTACTATACACTTGAAGAATATGGTGTTTTAAGAAATAAAAATGAAAATGCGTGTTTTAAATTACCTAAATTATTTGAAGACAATGTATTATTCACTAAAAAGTTTATGGCTCAATTTGAAAAATTATTTATATTTTTAAAAGTGCAATAAAGTTTTTAAAAACCATGTACTATCTACTTGAAAATATGGTATTTTTTGAAATATAAATGAATACACATATTTTAAATTTCCTAAATTATTTGAAACTTTTTAAGATAATGTATTATTGACTTTAAAATTTCTAGCTCAATTTATATAATTTTTATATTTTTAAAATTGCAACAATTGTTACACTTGAAGAATTTGGTGTATTTCACAACAAAAATAAAAATGTGTTTTATAAATTAACTAAATCATTTGAAGCTTTTTGAAGACATTGTATTATTCACTTTGAAGTTTCTATTTGATTTATAGAATTTTTGTAATTTTTAAATTGCAACAATTTTTTTAGAGATCATGTACTATTCACTTGAAGAATATGATATCTTTTAAAACAAAATGAAAATGCATTTTTTAAATTACTTAAATCATTTGAAACTTTTTAAAGATAATTTATTACTCCATTTGAAGTTTATTGCTCAACTTACACAACATTTTTATATTTTTAAAATTGCAACGATTTTTTTTAGAGATAATGTACTATGTACTTAAAGAATATGGTGTTTTCAATAATTAAAATAAATACGTATTTTTTAAATTACCTAAATTATTTGAAACATTTTGAAGACCGTGTATTATTCACTTTGAAGTTTCTTGCTCAAATTACACAATTATTTGTATTTGTAAAAGTGCAACAATTGTTTTTGTAACCGTGAAGTATAAAATTAAAGAATAGAGTGTTCTTCGAAATAAAAATTAAAACACATTTTTTAAATTATCTAAATTATTTGAAGATTTTTTGAAGAAAATATATTATTCGCTTTAAAGTTTCTAACTCAATTTTCACAATTTTTCAAAATTTTCAAATTGAAATAATTTTTTTAGAGATTGTGTATTCACTTGAAGAATATGGTGTTTTTTGAAACAAAAGTGAAAAATTATTTTTTAAATTAACTAAACTATTTGGTGCTTTTTGAACACAATATATTATTCTCTTTGAAGTTTCTAGCTCTATTTACAGAATTTTTTATATTTTTAAAATTACAATAATTTTTTTATAGATCATGTACTATACACTTAAAGAATATGTTGTTTTTCAAAATTAAAATGAAAGCATATTTTTTAAATTATCTAAATTATTTGATGTCTTTTGAATAAATGTATTATTCACTTTGAAGTTTCTAACTAAATTTTAAAAAAAATTATATTTTTAAAATTACAACAACTTTTTTAGAGATCATGTTCTGTAAACTTGAAGAATATTTTTTTTAAAATTACCTAAATTATTTAAAAGTTTTTTAAGACATTGTATTATTTACTTTGATATTTTAGCTTAATTTATAGAATTTTTAATATTTTTAAATTTGCAACAATTATTTTAGAGATTGTATACTATATACTTGAAAAATATGGTGTTTTTCAAAATTAAAATGACAACATGTTTTTTAAATTACCTAAAATTTTGAAGCTTTTTTAAGTTAATGTATTATTCACTTTGAAGTTTTGTAGCTCAATTTACATAATTTTATATTTTCTAACATTGCAATAATTTTTTTAGAAATCGTGTACTATATACACTTGAAGAATAGGGTGTTTTTCGAAATTTAAATGAAAACGTACTTTTTTAAATAACTACCTAAATTATTTGAAGCTTTTTGAAGACAATGTATTATTCATTTTGAAGTTTTTAGCTCAATTTAAATATTTTTATATATTTTCAAATTGTAACAACTTTTTAGAGATCATGTACTATGCACTTGAATAATAAGTTTTTTTCGAAATTAAAATGAAATCACGTTTTTTAAATTACCTAAATTATTTGGGAGAGATCAACTCACACCGATGTAAGCTGACGCCAACTCTTACACTGCGAATAACTCTTTAAATAATAATTTTCTTACAAAACCAATCAATAGATTAAAATTTCTTAGTATATAAATCATATCTACAAAGTTTCATGTCGATCCAAAATTGTTTAGTACTTCATCAAATGATTGATTTTTCTTATATTTTATAAAACTATATGTTACATTAATCTTTTAGTACCTCGATAGAGTACTAAACGATTTTGGATGGACGTGAAATTTTGTAGATATAATCAATAGACAAAGAACTTTTAATCTATTGGTCGATTTTGTAAGAAAATTATTGATTAAAAAGTTATTCGCGATGTAAGAGTTAACATCAACTTATACCGGTGTGAGTTAATCATTTCCATATATAGGGGATATATTCACTCCCTCATTTATATTAAATAGATTATATATATCTCTAAATTGACATCACTTTTTCTATATTTTATATTTTTTAAAAGGTATCATCTAAAGCCAAATTGATATGAAATACCACAATATTCAATAATTCAATAATAATATGATTGGATTATAAGTTCGAGTTATTCGACTATGAATTATCTTCTTTCAAAAAAATCATCAACAACTTATATATTTCTCTATCCATCTTGTTTTAATAATATAATTTTTAATTAATATCTAAAAATTAAAACACTTTCTATATTTACAAAGAATTATTTTCTCCAACAATTTTATTCATGTAAATCAATTATCATCAATTTTATTTTTTAATGCAAAAAAAAATCTCTTAATACGAATTTTTTTAACATATAAAACATTACACATATTAAAAAACTTAACATAAAAACATTTTATAAAAAAGAATAAATATTAATGGATTTTGATTCTCTACTGTAATAAAAATAACTATTTGATCCTCTACTATAATAAGAACAAATATTTCCCCATGAAATCATCTTTATTGATAATAATAATAACAAGACTTTTTTTTTTAAAAAAAAAAATCTCATACTCTAAAATATAGTTTGAGATGGATGGATAAAAAAGAAAACAATATAAAGAAATTTAGAAATGTTACTGAAAATATATATAAAATGAGAGTGGATTTTAGGATATACCATTTTAAAGTGGATAAATGAACAAATGAGACATTAAAAGAAAAAAAAAGTTGAATAGAGTATTTTTGAGGGAGAGTGGGTTCCAAAATTAAAAGGACAAGGAGGGAAGCATGAGCCCACAGAGTGGGGACAAATGTGAATGAAAATGCTGAAACTGAAACGGACAGACGCAACAGACAAACCCCAATGTTTCTGTCAGTCAACACTCTAAATCCAAAGTGAGAAATACAACACAATCTGCCACACTACTCTTTGTTTAATGTGTATATCTCTTTGAATATTGTGCCCAAAATCCGCATAGACAGAACTGTTCACAAATCACAAGTGGTTCTTCTCTACTTCTCTCTGTGATTTCATTCTGGTGAGAGAGAGTTTAGAGAAATTGAGACAAAGATGGAAGAGGATAAGAATGGAAAGAGGGCACATGAAGAAGCTGGTCCATCTTCTGCTTTTGGGATTGACGCAAACAAACGGGAAATGACTGAAAAACCTAGTGATGTTTTTCATGATGGCAGGGAAGAAGAGGAAGAAGCAGAGGAAGAGGAAGAACATGCCATTGGTGACCATAAAAATGGTGTCTTTGTTCCTGCTCCTCCTGTTTCTCTCAAGGAACAGATCGAAAAGGATAAGGTTTTTTTTTTTTCCTAATTCTGCAATTTCCCCCAACTTATTTTAAATTGTGGGTTCGCCGAAAAATTGATTTTTTATGGTTTTTCTGAAAATGTGGTTAATTTGCTGCGCAGGAGGATGAAAGCCTAAGGAGGTGGAAGGAGAAGCTGTTAGGTTGCTTGGAAAGTGATTTAGATGGTGTGTGTGAGGAATTTGTTTATTTCCCCTGTTTTTGCTTTATTTCATAACATTTTTTTACTTGGTTCTTTTTTTTTTTTTTCCCTTTAATAGGTAGATTGGATCCTGAAGTGAAGTTCCACTCTATTGGAATTCTTTCTGATGATTTTGGTGAAATTATTACTCCTTTACCTGTGGATAAAATTCAGAATGGTCATACTCTATTCACTCTCAGAGAAGGGTCTCGCTATCAGCTTAAGCTAAAATTTAGTGTTATGCACAATATTGTGTCTGGCTTAACATACTCCAACACTGTGTGGAAAGGAGGGCTTCAAGGTTACAACTCTTCTCTAATGCTACATTATCTTGAATTCTTAGTTTTATCACAATCAAAGTTTTAAACCTAGGTCTGAGACGCAACAATGCCATGAAACGTAAAGGTTTCGGAGGTTACCAAAATTATATTCGACTGCGATTGTGGTATCCAATGACTTCATCGACCGCCTTTAATACAATACGATTGTAACCACAGCTGCAATTTAAAACCTTAATCACAGTTGAGTTCTAGATACCAAAGTTTTGAAACTACTAATACAGCAATGGGCAAAATTTAGGTGATGTGGTATACAATCAAATTCAGAGTTTCACTTTAGTAACCCACGTCACAAAGATCAGTATTAAAGGCGAGCTTAGATTTAGAGTAGAAACCTTGAGTTTGATTAGAGAATAGCACTAGAAACACTTAAGCAATTGCATCTAAGTTTTGTCCTATAATATGTTTAATGCATATGCATATTAGTTGTCAAAAATCACTTTGTTTTCTTGACAGAAAGTTTTGTGCCGTCTGCTTATAAACTACAGATGGCAATTAGATGGAATTACTGAGTTTTATTTATTGACATGTTTTCATGTATTACATTACATTTATAATTTGGTAGTATTTTTGGGCATTTTTTCAGTTGACCAGAGCAAAGGAATGTTGGGTACTTTTGCTCCTCAAAAGGAGCCATATGTATATGCCTTGAAAGAGGACACCACTCCCTCTGGTGCTCTTGCAAGGGGTGTTTACTCAGCCCAACTTAAGGTATGGAGAAGCGAAACTACATTACCAATTCGATGTCTTTGTCATAATTTCAATATGTTTTTTTCAGGCTTTATTTAATTTATTCAATTTGCATGTTCTATCTAGAAGTCAATATATAGTTGCTCTCTGATTTATCTTGCTTAACTGTCGTAATAGGGTTATTAAGAAATATGATTGATGTTATAGAATTTTTGTTCAAATGTCCAAGATCTCATAACTTGTTTAACGTTGTCATAACAGTTGAAAATTATGATCCCCTTTTCTTTTATTTTTTCCATTACCTTAGGAATTTATTTTAGGCCATTGGAATTCGTTCCACGGAAGTTAGAAAGTGTACCATTCTTTTTTTTTTTAGGATTATTAATCTAGAAGTTAAAAAATACATTCTAAATTAATAATGCATAAAAAAAAATGGTACACCTCCTAATAAAGATGGTACCAATTCCAGTTATCTTTCATCTAATGAGCATCTTTCCTAAACAGCCCAAATATAGGCAAACTCTAACCTACGCACTGCTTAAAACACTTTAATATTCAGATCCAATTATTGTGTATTTTCTGAGTCATCACTCATCACAGCACAGCAAAGAGACTGAGAGTTTTATCTTCATCAGAAATATATTAAGTTAAGAGTACGTGTAGATAAGTTTTTTAAGAAGTGCTTATATGAATAAATTTTTCATGTAAACACCGAATTATTATACATATATTTTAGACGTCAGTTTCTCAAATAAGTTTTCTGCTATAACTTTTTCATAATTATCTCAAGTAGGTTTTGGAAAAAATTTGAGGTAATGAAGTTTATTCGATAAATCAACATTTAAATTTAAAATTTACATAAAAACAACTTATAACAATTTTTTCTCGTATAAGCATTTTGTTGGCAAGGGGTGTGCTTAGTATTTTAGTAGCTGCAAAAGTTGAAAATTTGGAAAATGATCACTTTACACCTGTTCAGTTTAACAAGAGCACAAAATTTACAATGTGCTACAGTCTTACTCTTCCTCCTTTTTCCACATGCTCAACCAGGCACACCTAAAGGGATTGGTTTATTTAATTTTCATTTACAATTACTATATGTCAATATGCTATATACTATAACAAATTTGAAATCCATGTTTGAAAATGTTAGAAAGAATATTGTGCGCTTTACACCGTATAATTTATAAACTTGCTACTCTTTGATTTCTGTATGACAGTTTGAAGATGATGACAAAAGGTGTCACATGGAACTCAAATATTTGTTCGAGATTAAAAAGAGCAGCTAGCTAACCCCGGGATTTCTGACACATTATTTTTATGCACCATTTTATCTTCCTCCAAAATCCTGTGTTAACGATGCTTCAAGTTCATATTTGCTTACTAATTAATTACTAATACACCAAAGGGGAATGGGCTTCGTTGTGAACTTGTGATGGTTTTTCTTTGAGAACTGGAAAATTACTTTGCTGAAAATTTGCCCACACTCCACATATTGCACAAAAGCTTTTCTCTATAATATTTTGTTTTTGGATTCAGCTACTCTTTGCTTGTGACTAACAAATAACATTCATGGTTTGTACTCGTTAAATGTTAATACTAGATCCAGATGCATCTTTTCCAAAAACTCGGGAAAAATCTAATTTCCCTCCTCCAACTTATATCCATCCATTTGTTCTTCAATTTATAAAATGCGCCACATGATTACTATTTTTTCTGTTAAACCTTAGTAAAAGTTGTCACTAGGAGATAAGTTGGAGATGGTTATTCGATTTTTATTTTCATCTACAATTTTGTTTAAATACGGAAAAATAGACACATTGAAGATGGATCATTATTTATAAGATCACCTAAACTCCTTTTTTTATTCTCTTATGATTGATCTCCACTATAAATATTTTTAGTCCCTCGTGTTTAAAAAATTCAGTTTTAATCTTCGTGAAACTATTTTTAGTTAGCTTTCTCCACTAATCAATGACAAAGACCACTAATTAGTGTTCTAGCTTAATTTGAATGAAACAAATATGACATTTAGACAGACTCAACATATTTTAACCTTATCTTTTTGTGTTTAAAATTATAATGAAATCCATCCTGTTTAGACAAAAAGGGTCCTTAATTGTGTTATGCATTTTCAAACACTCAAGTCGTGACAGTAGCGATATTTACAAAATAATATTTTGCTTTCCTCTTGTATATCAAAGATAAAGGCATGATATATTAGTGTTGAACGGGAAAAAAAAAAAAAGAAATTGAAAAAGTGAGGTGAATACTGGGATATGTTTGTGGTGTAAATTTGAAGTAAAAAGAATAGTAGAGAGTGGCAAAATATTTTCTAGTCAAAAAATGTCTGGCGTTATGAAAACAGAGAATAAACATATCAGCTTTGGCTGCTAGTAATTTTTCTACACGGGCTCACTTTCAATGATAATTTTTCTAACAAAAGAATATGCGTATCACTATAGCCTGCCATGATTCTTAGATCAAGAAAACTTATGAAGATGATTATCGGATGTCCCCATATCGGTAACAGGTGGTCAGCTGCTAGTAACAGTAGACTACAAGTGTACAACATTGATGAAGATCTGACCCAAGACATACTTGCAACTGGTGAACTGGATAAAAGACGAATTAACCTGTTGAGTCAAAGTTCCAAACAAGCAAAAATCATAGTTATGCTGAGTAGGAATCCTGACACTCACATGTAACGAGTCATCCAGTAGTTATAAATTGTCGAAAAGTAAAACCAGCACCTGAGGTGAGATTGAGAAAACAGAATGCTTATCATGACAGGAAAAACACTGACAAAAAGACACCGCTAATATATGCATACGATTTTAGATTTCAAACAATAATATGGCTGTGGCTGAGAAAGATATGAAATGTCAGTAAACAGGGGGGGACAACATCTTGTCAGTCCCAGGGAATCTATCTTAGATTGAGTTTCTGATCAAGCTATGCTTAAAGACTAAGGGCCTGTTGGTTTACAATTTTACTACAAGTGGAACTGTGGAAGTACTTTTAGAGGAAGCAACAATTTCTTACTTCCGTCACATATGCGCTGAAATTTGAAATCAATACGAATGAAAGTATTTTTACACAGCTTAGAAGTGTAACCAAACAAGCACTAAGACTCGTTCTTTTGTCTTCCATTTTTGACTCACATCCAGTGGTTTAAACATGCATTATATTCTTAGATTCCAAGTTTCGGATCAATCAAATCTACTAATTGAGAATGCAATAAGAAACATAATAGAAAGTAGTACCTTCTTATTTACAAATATTTTTGCAACAAATCATCTGAAGTATATCTCAACCTGCAGCTTTGTCCCAAGTGAACATCACCAAAAATATACCTGCATACGTAAAAGAGTAAATGAAAATGCAAATAAACAAATTATTAAAATGTAAGGGAGAGAATTACAGTTCTGTAAGTTTTCATACAAATTTCCAAATGAGGAAAATTAACAAATAATTGGATTTATAGTTGATTCAGAAAACTTAATCATTTCAAATGCTGTGAAAATGGAATAATCATTATTTATGAATTTGGTCCTCAATTTGGAATATTGTTTTGCTAAGATTTCAAAAACATAATCCAACCAGAAAATAAACCAAACCTTAAATTGAGGAGAAAGAAAATAACCTATATTCACAATAATCTGGCCATGCACAGCGAGCCTTCCCATAATCCCAATAACAGTCCTCATCTCTTAAAGGTCCACGCTTAGCTGTGAATGGACAAAGTGGGGGTTCTCAGTGAACTGTTTAATATTTCTGATAAATGTAGTACGAAATACCTTTTGTTACAAACTTCCATTTTGCATCAGGATGGACATCATGCCACAACTCAAGCCATAATTCCCTCATTAGCACTGGTGATCTAACAATGTTCCTGTGATTTGCTACAAGAATATTGTGTCAGATTACTAGTATGTATCCTCATACTCAATTGTTTTATTGTATAACGCTTGCAAATATTGAGACCATAATTCATGCTCATCCAGAAAAAGTAGTAACCAATGTGACATTTGTAGTTTATTATGAACCAAAAAGTAGCAAAACGTGCAGGTAATTATTCATTTCCTGGGTTAACAAGTAAGACTTGACTAAAAATTTTCTGTCCTAATATTCAGCTTTATACTTTCAAACCCCGATCTTTTGCTAAGTGTATGAATTCTTTTCATGTTGATAAATTTTGTGAGCCTGACTGCTTCTGATATGCTTATTTACGCTGTTGCCATCTTTTTAACCGTAAATGAAAGCTTTAGTTAGTCCTTGAAAACTATAAGGACAAGTCATGTACCTTTATCAAGCTCCCAAACTGCTGTCCTCTTTCCAGGAACACTTTCAGAATCTTCATAATATGTTATGTACTTAACCCTAGGCAACCTTGGCATGTTTGGAGCGAAATCTTCTTCATGGCGATGGTCTACATTCAATTTAATCTGTACATCCGAACCATCGTGCTCTGACTGAAAAGTCAAAACAAAGATCAATATAAATGATTGTCATATGGTCATACAATCATCAATATGCATGCAAACGAAACTAAATAATGATAAGGCGAGGGTTAACACATGGCAACAAGAAATATCAAAATTGAAATGATAAAGCTCAAAATGCATGACTTAAAATTGATTGCTTCCGGTTTGAGATGTTTATTGCAGTAAATTATTAAATCAGAATCTGAATAAAATGACTGAGAAGAGAGAGAACAATGTCAATGACCTTTTAGCTATATCAAAGTGAAGAAATAACATGGTTGAAGAGCCTCCAGATGCTAGAGTAGTTTTGCGCACACATACAAACAATACGAAAGTGGAGAGAGTGGGGTGAAGGGGAGAAAAAACCACGGTAAACCACTATAGACATAATGAAGAGTAAAACAAACTACATATTGTTTTCCATATGAAAGTTATTTCATTATAGCAAACATTTCAATAACACATGTTTGAAAATCTATTTAACTAAAGTTCAAAACCAAATCATCAAAAATAAAAAAATCCAAAATCACACAACATAAAGATGGATAATCAAACATAATCACACATCTATGTGGACTGCAATACCTGAGGAGCTCTTGTTATGTTCACCTTTGGTCCAAGCCAATTCTTGCACCAGGAAAGGGAGTGGTATGGTACCTACAAAGGATTAATACTATTGTAATCCAAACGCGTATGAAGATGTCACAATCACAATTCTAAAAAAACACAAGAACAAAAGTAAGACAATCAGTTTATTATGCCATACATAATCACAGTTAGAGGAAGAGAAACATATTCCAAGCTTACCGTCCCATCACCACTTGTGGCTCCAGGATTTCCTTCAGCCAGATTCCCAGACCTGACAGTTGAGACCATAACACTTTTAACATGTCTAAATAGAATATTCAGAATACTGTACAGAAATGAACTGTAACAACAATAACTATTTCCCCATAACACACATTAGAGATGGCAACAGATAAGGTCTGGATAGGGTATTAAGATACCTGGCCGGATACCTATGTTTAAAAAAAAATTGGTACAGCCATGAACCAGGAGATTGTTATTCAATATCTTTAAAAGTAAAGATGGTTTATCAATGAGGTGACACACAACAAACTAATGTTTTGCACTCGCAAAACAACAGCCAAAAAAATGAGCTGTCAGTGTCAATACAAAAGTTCAACTGACAAGATAATTGCTTTCCACAGTTTATATGCCTCTCCGTGAATCCCTATTTCCCCCTTTCCTGTTCCCTCCTAAGACAAAAGACTAAACAAGTGAAATTCAAAAAAAAAAAAAAGACTAAACAAGAGAACATTGGGAAAAAAATAGAGTTGGGATTCTTCCATGCCCCCAAATTAGATGAGCAAAAATACAGGCAGCAGCAGAGACAAACATTTTTGCACTTTATGCAACATAACATGCTCCTTGAACACAAATAAGAGAGAGAGACCAATAATAATCGAAATTTCTTTCCATTTACAACTTCAAAAAAATTGCTCCTAAAAAAATAACTGACAATTACCTTGATACTAGAGATCCTTCAACCTCATATATGACATCTGTGATGATCCAGTTATCAGGGTAAGGCTTTCCGCTAGGGGCAAAGTAGTAACCAACCTATTTTTAAAAGTTAGATGCCAGAATTATCTTTCACAATAACACAGTTTCTAATCAACGGACTCCCCAAAGATTTCAATGTATAAATAAAGAATCTCATGTTACAGGTAAATGTCTACGGTCAGAAAAAATAGTTAATATGACAATATTTTGATAATTGGCATTATTCATGAAGCTTAAATGAACATAATTATTCTAGCTGTAAGAAGCGAGAACTGCAAGTTATTAAGGTACCAGTAAACCACTGTCACCCTTATAAAACTAGAAAGTATTCAATATTTTAACAATGAATACAAAAAACAGAGATCAGAGTATAACAGAGTTAAAAAGGTCTCTCCAGAATGCAAAATAATATTAAACGGACTAATAGTGAGATAAACCAGCTTTGAATGTTTTGAAATTTTAGAATAATTGAGGCTATGAAGAGACCAGAATAGTCCTTTCTATTCCCAGTCAATAAGAAATCCCTCTCTTTTGTACCCTGTGTGTTAAACAAGCTGAAGGAGAGCAATAAGGGTAAAGGGTTGAAACTAAACATAAGCTAGCTCGTAAGATGAGGATTGTCACACCTTTATAAACTCAATGATAGCCGTATCACTACCAGATGTAGGACTTCTAACACACCCCTCACACCCAGAACTACAAGGTTGGAGTGTACGGTTGGAGCGTGGACAAACACGAGTGGCCCAAACAACATGGGACTAACAACACATCCAACATGGAGGTCCAGTAACGGATCTAAGATAGGCTCTGATACCATCTTACAATTTGGGTTTAGGCCTAACTCACTCCAAAAGCTAGCTCATAAGATGAGGATTGCCACACCCTTATAAACTCAATGATGGTCATATCACTAGCCGATGTCGAACTTCAACATGATAGAATATAATGATCAGATCACAAAACCTTCTAGTACTTCTTAAGTGACTTTAACGAAAATAGATATTCCACCGAAACATTATAGCACTTTACACCTCTCAAAACCAAATAAACTCACTGTTTATGTTTGAAGATGCACCTTATATATGGGTCCAATATTTGTTATTCTAAAAAAAGGGCTATGTCAAATATGGTAAACTAAAACATAACGATGGATAGTTCAAAAACTTCAACAAACAACAGAATGGGGAAAAACAAATAGTATAGCTAGGATTCGTGTTTCAGCAGTTCCAGCATTATGCTTTCAGTTAAAACAATTGAAGATATAACCAAAATTCATTCGAATGGAATTGTTTAGTATTTACAATTGAGGAAGACATTATAGAAATAACAGCATGATCAGTTGTAGATGGAATATACACCTTTGTCTTTGATTCAGTGCCATAAATGCAATACACATTTTTTATCGGTGGCCGGTCCCAAGGTGTAAGCGGATTAAGAACAGGATCACCAAGATATGATCTGAAACATCATACCAGTTCAACAGTAGAACTACACAGTGATAATAACTTGCTGAGTAGTAAAAGAATGTCCCCAAAAAAGTACAAAGCATAGAAAATTTATATTAGAAAAGGAGATTCACTCTTAGGAAATGTAAATGTCAAAACCTATATTTCAAGATAGCTATTGCAAGAGACATTAGATAAGCATCTGTTTTAATTTATGATCATAAATTCCTAGTAAATTAAAGCATCTCGCTTAGAATTCCTTTTAAAGCTCATATTTTTGTCACCAAATTTAGAAATTATTAATTCAACTTTTTTCCTTTAGGGAAGGCACGATTTAGTTGCATATCTCTATTCTTCAGAACAACAGTATGTAAGCATGTATTTTCAGTGGATGATTCCCTAGTAATATGCTGTAAAAAAAATTAACTTGTTATAAATAAACAAGACAGAACTTCCATGGTAACTGAAAGACCATTTCTTTGCAACCCCCTCTCCCCCCAATAAAAATAAGTAAATGAAGCTTCAGAAGTATTAATGTTTGCATTTGATATACAACCTAAAAAATATTGTCGCAGAATATATTCTAAAGATTAGTGATAAGACTCACTTCTCTAACTGGTACAAGAGCCTCTTGCTGTCTGGATCATAATCTTCAATTGCCTTGAAAAAGGAACCATCTGATACTTCACGAGCTGAGAAAGATAATTGAGTAGGTAGTCCACATTCCATGCTGGACAAGTTGGCCCCTGGTAAGTCCGTGAATGAAGGATACGCATCAAATCCTGTAGGCAAAAGATACAAATAGGCAGTGAGGGACCATAAGGAACAAGATTGCCCACTAGCAAATGCCTTACCCTGATGCTTATCTTTGTTGAGGGAAATGCCATCAGTCTTACCACGAGTTGAGGGAATTTCAATGTTGATTATCTTTGTTGGCCATCCAGAAAAGTTTGACTTAAACTCCTTCTCATCACAGTGATATGTATGCTGTCCTGCATGCCTTCCTCCAGAAAAATGTTTCCAGTATTTATTGTCTGTTCTACAGTACTCAGAAAAAGGCATCATCCATAATGATGAACCAAAGGAGTTGAACATCAATCGAGCTGTTCCCTGATATACCTTCAAAAATTCATGATAAGCATGCACTAAGAAAGGAATAAAACTGCATAAGAAATAGCAAACATGGAACATTTGTCCAAATCAATCCAACTATTGACCAATAGCTGCATGATGTTTATCTGGAGAGCAAGTATCATCTAGTTTCAGAGGATGATAAAATTACAAGGTGCAACATCAATCACTTCCTGACACTTGCTTATAATGGACAAATAAGAACTCGAGCAGCTATTTTTCTACGGAATATCCAGCTGGCTGTTCAGACAAGTATTTTCTAGCATCTATGCATGGCAGCCAATTGTTGAACATTTATGACAATGGAAAGATATTCTGTCAAGCACTAAAATAGTTTTTAATTTGAGTAAAGCAAGGACTTAGAAGTTAGAAGCATGTCATCTATCGAGAGAAGTATGGGATTCCTTTTTTTTTTTAATACTAAAAATAACCTCAACAATCACAGTTAATTGAAGAACAGTATAAGTCACTTGTGATTTCCTAATTTTCTTATGAATTAAAAAACCTGGTTTTAGAGGAAATATATAAAATATAATCTATAATAATCATAGTTTGAGCAACATTAACCTCGTGGTGAATAATATTATCTTAACAAATCTCTGATTAGGGAAACAGAAATTAAACACACAAGTAGTGCAGAAAATTTTGATCCAATTTGAAAACATGTTTCTAGTGTGAGTATAAATGATCATGCATCCAAAGTAAAATAATTCGATATAATGCTTGAGCAATTTTTTATTTTTAGAGAACACTTTTTTATTGTTTAGCAAGTTTTGGTTATGATGGATAGGATGGGCACTTACTTGTATGCTTGTGATCCTTTAAGATCTATCATAATGTATTTATGTTGGTTGTTATATGATAAAGATTCAAGATTGGAAAAGGTAATAAACAATTATCGAACAAGAACCTACCTAGTTTTGTTTTATTCCCTAAAGGTGACTTAGGTAAAACAATATCAAATTAAATATAAAAGCAAAAGCATAGACAAAAAAGCAAACCCAAAATATTATAGATGTTACAAAACAAAAAGGTAACCTCAGATACAGGAAGACCAAATGTGAATCCAGAAAGCGTAGCTTCAATGGTTTCAGTTGCTCCAAGAAGAGGAGCTCCTGAGAAACCAATCAAAAAACAATAATTAGCATACCAATTTATCATGATCAGCAATAACTTTAAACAATAACATAAGCACATAAGCCAATCATACCAACAGCAAAATAGGCATGAATATGTTGATCTAGCCATTGGATGTAATGTTTTGGTGCAATCTCTAACTTCAACCACTCCAAGAAATAACGAAAAACATGATTGCCCAATGAATGAGCAAAAACTAAAGAGGGGCCTCCACGAAGTTTAAATGCAGTTTCAAATGTCAATCTGCAAAGAGAAATACAACTTGGAATATGTAAATATTCTCAAGGTAACTAACAAATCAATTTCATCTAATCACCTGACGTTTTGAGGAAAAAATAATTAACTCATGGATTTGAAATGGTGCATCCACATCCTGGTTATAGATACTATTAAAATTAATCCATTATTTGTTTATCAACAATTATCAAATATCAATGTACCATACTAGAGAATACCGAGTTTACATGTGTATATTTGTCAATGTGCTCTAAATATATGGACTATTAGAACAACTTGATGCCAAGGGCTATCAAAGTAGGTGAAGATGAATCTGAAAACATTAAGAATACTCTTAGTCGTAGATGATGTTAGACTAATTCCCAAGTATAGACTGTATGACCATTTATTATGCCAACTTTGCAATTTATTTTGTTTGAAGCTAAACTCTTAAGAGTTTGTTTAGATGAGGGGTAATAAAAGGGGTCAAAAGGAAAACAACTCCCATGAAGCTAGACTAGATATATCATTATCATGTAAACATCTAATAAAACATTTAAGTACCGGAAAAAAACTTGGTTAGCATAAAAGATGTATCATATTATTGCTGTAGATGACCAGTTAGATACTGTAATGCCTACCAAAATTTTTAATGCAATTTGAAACATGCAAGCATTTTATCCAAATCATAGAAGAGAATATCTGCATTCCAGATGCAAAAATGATAACATACTTCAGCTTATGAAAGTAAAGGTCCCGCTCTTCAAGCTTGGACGGTGACAATCTCCAATCATAAGGAACAGCAATTATTGCATTAGCTTCTATACCAAATTCAATACACCATTTAATCCATTCTTTCCAAATAGAAGAAAGAGGTCCTGTAATAAAAAGGAACATCGTCAAACCATGAAGTACAAAAACTACAACAAAGAACAAAATAATATCTCACAAAGCATGTTCATATACGATAATACGAAACACACCTGTTATATAACCTGGATCAAGTTCGGTGATACCAGAAAGACCGCTATCAGGACGGGACTTGCATTCAGGATGATCTGTCTGGTTGTAAGGTTCCAGTAACATGCACTTAAGCCAGCAATTGACAGCAGAAAGAAGCTGCAAAACAAACGAATTCTCAATTTCTCATATATTTGTGAAACTTTCATCATCATCATCTCAACAATCATAGTAACTCTGAAGTCTTTATTCAAACTCATAACAAGTGAATACTAATTTCAGGCATAGAAAGACCAATAGAGGAGCAAACGTTGCTGGAACTAGATTCCAAACAGAGCAAATGCACAAATTCTTTCAACACGTTTGTGTTCTTTCAGACGCATTAATCCTTTCAGGCTTCAAGTCTTCATCGGCATACAGGAAAGTATAGAATTGAAAGAACAGTCAAAATTTACAGACAACAGAAAAAACTCATAAAGTCAATGAACGAGAAAGAAAGAAAATCGCTCGTGCATTTTTTTTCTCTCTCTCTCGGTAGCCAAAAACGGCAAGATTCAATCCTCATGCACAAGAATGCAAAACGACGTTAAACAACGGAGAGAGATAAAGACAGAAAGAGACTTAGTAGCAACGTACCTTGGTGGTGTCGAGCCAGACCAAATCGAGAGGATTGAAATCGAGCGGAGAGTAAGGACAGTCAAGAATAGACCAAGCTCTGAGCTGAGTGGAAGCAAAGCCAGGGATTATAATGCCGGAGAGCTTGGAGTAGTCGAGCTCGGCGCCGTCGACGGAGGAGGCTCCGGCGACGACGAGAACGGCGAGGAGGACGTTGAAGCAGAGTAACGGTTTGTTCGTCATTGTTGTGGCGATGTGAGAGAGAGAGAGAGGAAAATAGTGTGACTCTGACAATGAGTTTTAGTTACAAGTTGGGATTGGGAAGCTGCAATTAAATGCGAAAGAAATCTAATCGGAGATGGTTTTTGACTCTTTTTGAACGCTGAATCAAATAAAGTTTATGATTATGGGCCTTTTCTGCTCCTACTTTTCGGGCTTTTATCATTTTCTCAAAGGTGCGTGAAAAAGCTGGAATGGATTAGCATCATTATTATTGGAAGTGTCACTATCATTTTTAATATATAAGTTTATCATTCTTATATATAAAAAGATGATGAGATTTCTAAAATTTGGTGGTCTCAGTCCCTCTCACCCGAAGGAAAATGTTCATTATCACTCCTAGTATATTCTTATGATAATGGTTGCAAAACAAAAGCGAAAGTAATTTTTTTTAAAAAAAAAATTATTAATAGTATTTTGACGTTAAATTTTTATTTTCTAATAATAGTAAAGAGTTTTGTTTCAGGTCGTTATCTCGATTTTCTTAAATATGTCAAAAGATTGACTTTTATTTCCGTTATATCCGTACGTTAGTTTGTGGTTATCGGCTTTAATGATTAGCTTATTAACGTGAAGATAAAGTTGAGTACGTAATATGAACTTTTTCGAGGTTGAGTTTGAGGTGCGAGTCAACCAAGCACGTAATTTATAAGCGTGCAATCCCAGCCTTAATGACTCCACTATGTATATTGCGACTTATAGGTTAATCAACTAAATTTAAATATATAATTATTATTCATTGCAGCCAAACCCTAAATCAAATATTAACTTAGGATATTTGGATAGCATTTTTCTTTTATTAAACTTTATTATGGAAGAAGTAAGAATTTCTTACTTTCGTCACATTGCATTGGGATCCAAAATCTTGTTAAAAAAGGAAGTTTGTAATTTTTTTTATTGATCGGTCAAACACACACTCCAACACTACACTACTCCTACTTCTAAATTTATCCCACCCGGAATCGAACCCCTCTCCCTAAAAAAACATTTATAATTACTATCCAAACATGCACTTAATCGCTGAAGGTGTCCTTGGAACACCATCTGACAACCCTCTAGACATCATAGAAGCACACAATTCTATATTTTTATCTTGATAATCCCTTTATTTTATTATAACATATTCTAAGATTGGTATATATCAAGTTTTAAAAACAAAATAATGTGGGTATATATATATTTTGGATTTGCTAATGAACACCAACTAGTTTTTTTTAGAAATAGTATCTTAGCAACCTATATTTTATAAGTGTATTTTAAAAAATTAAATTATAATTTCTAAAATATTTTTTTTATAAAATAATTAAGAATACATTACTAGTGGTATAAACATACTCCTACTTAATTTATAGAATGAATATTTTATTAAGTTATACCCAATAAAAATATTTTAAAAAGGTTATATCTAGTTAACGTGTTTCTTTTAAAAAATAAAACAAATGAAAATAAGTTAGCAAATATATATATATATATATATATATATATATATATATATATATTCTCAATTAACGTGTTCAACACACTAATTTTTACTATTTTTAGAAAGCGTGAGCACTCGTCAAAGACGTGGATCATGGAGGCACTGAGTCTGAGCATTCTTTGGAAGTTTATGGAAGAACGATGATACTTATTGGATACGGTATGCTTTGGGCAATTATTCTATGTTTCTATTGCAGTTAAGTTAACGACCACGGACCACTCATGTAATTTTCTTTGTGGATAGATACCATTTTTCATGGGAATTGATATCCTCAAATTAAAAAATAAATAATATATTATGTTAATATTTTTGTATTTAATTATTTTTTGATAAATGTTAAATATATATTAAATTTATGAGTTTTTATATACATTAATAAAAAGAGATAAATGCAAAAATACTAATATTATAGTATTATTTTTTAACCTAAGAAGATTCATTTTCATTTTTTTTTTCTATCTGTCCTGTGTCTACTAATCCAAAAAAGAAAGTTGTAGCTTTTTAGTATATTTTGTTTATTTATTTATGCAAATGTAATTTATTATGTAAAAAATATGAGTTATTATTAAATAAAGGATTTATTGCAGTTTTAGTGCTCTTATTTTTATTTAGGTGATTTTGGTTTCCCAAATTTTTAATAGGTTATTTTAATCCTCTTTATTTAAAAATGAGTGATTTTGGTTCTTCTTTTATAATTTTTCACCTAATTTTTGTTCAATAAGTGATTTGAAACTTATTACTAATTTGAAGAAAAGTTGTATGTAAATAATTTTGGTCCCTTTGTCATTCATTTGAAGGAAAATTATCACTAAATTAACTAAAAGTTATGGCTAATTTAAAAGAAAAAATAACAGTAGATCAAAATCACCCATTTTAAAATAAGAGATCAAAATCTCCCTTTTAAAACTTGGAAGACCAAATCGTCCAAAATACAAACAAGGGAACAAAAAATTCAATTAAACCTAAATAAAAATTATGTTCATTGGCACGAAAAGTTGAAAATGATATTTCTCAGTATTTATTATTTTAAAGAAGTTAAATTAATATTTTCATTCTCTAATTTATTTTGTTTTCTCGATTTCATCAACTAACTAATAAAAGTCTCAATCGATCTTGTGTCTTTTTGTTTTATTTCATTTTCGTCTTTTTTTCGTTAACATAGTTAAACGACTAACAAAAAGTTATGAAAATAACATCAATTTCCGTTAATTATTGAACAAAACTAAAAAAAAAGATAAAACTAAAACTAAATAAAAACTTACAACACTGATTTGACACTTTCATTAATTAATTAGAAAATAAAATCGAAAATAAAAAATAAATTAAAAAATTAAAACATCAATTTGACCTTTAATAGACTTTACTTGAACCTTTACCAAAAATAATATAATAAATTTATTGAACCATCTTTAATAGAAGTGCTTAAATAGATTCTTATCATTTAAGTACCTCTAATTATATTGAAGCTTGCTGATATGAGATACTTAACAGAGTTGCTAATTTAAACATTTAAATTTTAGTAGTGCATATATAACTCACATAAAGTGCTTACTTAACAACTTGCATTAGAGTGTAATAAATGTTTTAATTAAAATAATTCATAACCATGTCATATATATAAGATCTTATTATTAGAGTGGATCTAAGTGATTATTATCGGGTAGAAACGTAATTAAAAATGCCTTGTTAGTTTCTAGTCTCTTGCCTGATTTTAAATTGGAGTTTTTTATTATACAGGTTAATAAACTAAAAATAAAAAAATAATATTAATTATATGTTAAATATAATTATATTAAATTTTTATTTTTTTAATAATAATTTTTTATCTTTAATTTTTTAACATATCCAATATTACACAGATTAAAAAATCCTTTAAAAAAGGGTGTTGCTGACAAGTGATTTAAGGAAACTGATTATTAAATGATATGCAGTATATATTTTATTGAAAATTTCTATCGCTTAAAAATATATATCAATCATTTTGTAATTTTTTTGGTATTACTATAGGTTTTTTTCATCCTTAGGATGAGACTAATTTCGTTCGTGTTGCGTGGTTAGCGCTGGCCCTCCAAAATTTGGCATAAGTGGGATTCGAACACGGGACCTCCCACTATGGATCGTCCTTCCTATGAATTTAGCGGGTTCTTACACTGCTAAACCAATCATTAGGGTTTTATTTTGTAATTTGATATAATAAAAAATTTAAAAGGTGTTTTTTTAGTTAATACACAGTACTTATGCCTATTTAAAAACTCAATTATAGTTTTCTTTCTATTATCTGAAAAATTAACAAACTCAAAATGTACAAATTGTCTATTAAATAATACAAAATAAAGAACAATGAAAAGCTAAAACAAACCCACCAAATATTTAAAATAGTTCAAGATTGTTTTATTTTATATTATTTTATTATTTTATCTTAAAACTAAAATATCTTATAATAACAGCATTAGATGTGTCACCAAATTTATAAACAAATACTACAAGATAAGTTGAAAATATATATTTTATGAAGTATATAATATATTTAAAAAATACAATGAAACAGAGATTGAGTTTTTAAAAAAACCATTTTTTTGGTAAAAAATAAAACGTTTACAAAGTAAAAAAAAATGAATGAAATTTATAAAAATTAAAAAATAAAGACCAATAATTAGAAATATTTTATCTCGAAAGAATTCAATTTATGTAAAAACAAATGTTTTTTTAGATAAAGGAACTAACAGACAAAAGAAAAAAAACAAAAGACATACCGGCAGGAAAGGACAATCTTCAAACTAACGCTATGTTTAGGAATGGAGTTTTGGTTTTTTCTGGGGATTTTAACTTTCAAAAAATTTGTGTCCTCATTTGGTAATTACAAAAATAAAATTTTTGGTTACGGAATTGTGATTTTTGTAATTAATTTTTGCAAAGCTCTTTCAAGGGGCTTTTGGCTTTCAAGGATAGGCTTTTAATATTTTACTACCAAAATTGTCTTTTTATATTTTTAAAAATCACAAAATATCCACCAATACTTTAATATAATATTATTTGTCTTTTTGTGTCATTTAACATATTTCTACTTATTATACAACCTATTTTACCAAACAATTCTGACCAATAAATCAACCTCACAGCCAAAAGTCAAAAGTCTTGAAATTTCAGCTTGTTTTCCAAATATACCCTAAGTTTAATATGTTTAATTACACTTAAGTTTTTTCTTGTTATGATTCTTATCTAATTTAAGTTTTCTAATACATTTATTCATTTTAGTGCTTTTTTAGTTATTTTCTACTAATTTTTTATTGGAATTTATTTCAAATTTTTAAAGTTATTATAATCAAATTCTTGTTAATTTTTCTACGTATGAAGTAAACAATAATTTAAAACACTCCATCCATTTTATGATATAAAAATAACTTGTTTAAAATAGTTTTGATTTTTAGTTTTTAAAAACTGTATTATAAAATAGTTTTAGAAAAAGTAAGATGAGTTTTCAATATAGCATGTAAATATCTGAAAACCAAAACAAGTTTGAGATGTTTTCAAATTATTTTTGAAAACTCATCTGTGAAACAGATTTTCTATTTTTAAATATACATTCTTTAAATTATTTAGCGCAAAATAATTTTCATTTGTTTTTTTGTTGTAGACTAAACTAGAAGTTGCTGAATGGAGAAACAAGCCTATCTTACACTATGAGAAAATGGCTCAAATTTTTGGGAAGGATCGAGCAACAAGACATCATGCAGAAATAACGGTTAAAATAACGTCTAGAAGAGCTTTTCCAATGCTAGTGGTCAAAATATCATCATAGAAGATATTGACCATTTGGTTTCAACCAATGAAATTACTTTAGAAGAATTTGACACACTAGATGATGAGTTTCAGCAATCCCCTAATGGATTTTTTAATGAAAATTCTACGATGCAATGCTAACTAAGACCAAGAAACGTGACCTTCTATGCGCACAATTGAAAGAGATAGGTGTTAAACCGGAACTTAATCCTGATGTGTTCGTGTTCTTAGTAGATAATCTGAGTAAACTAAATATTTTTAATACAACTCCAGTGAATAAGCGCAAGGAAATGCTACTAAAAATTATGTCATTCTACCCTCTTATTTTTTAGCCTGTTTACTTAGATATTATGTGCTAATTATCTTCACTTTCTATTTAGAATCTATTTAAACATTATTTCTAATATCTAACTTTTTTTTCGTTTTGTACTATTTTGCAGAGTTTGAAAAATACTTATACTTGAGGATTAAATACACAAAAAATCAAAGATTGTTTTTGAAGATTTTAAAGAATGCTTGTGCTCTCTGTTGTTTTCAGGCTTTGATGATTATGAAACTTAGTCTTGGATTTAATATTGAACTTTAATTGTTTTTTTTTGTTGAAGTTTCACTTGTTATCTTAAATTATAAGACTTGATCTTGGATATAATTTGTAATTGCAGTTTTTTGTTATTTGCAAAATTTAGTATTACTATAATTAAATTTGAATTTACCATTTAAATTCACGTGTAATTTGATATCTTTTTTTTTTTTTAACTCCTAGAAAAGGATAGTATATAAAGTAGAGTATATATATTTATATGAAAATGCTTTCATGTTCAAGAATGATTACAAGTGGTCTAACTGGGACACTCAAGAAGCAAGAATGTAATTTAGAATAAAGAGTAAAAAATTAAAAGAAAGTAAAGAGTAGTCAGAATAAAAATAAGGTTAACATTGAAAATAATTTATTTTAACATATTTTGATCCATCTTATTTTCAAATAATGAAATGAAAAAAATGTTATGTTTCGTCTTGAAATATCTAAACAATGGAGCAGAAAAATTATTTCATTCCACTCCATTCCGTTGCATTCCGCTCCGCTCCATCTCATTCCATCAATCCGAACAAAACCTTAGAATCTAGTCATTTTGGCCTTGTTAATTCTTTGTTTACTTTCTTGAACTCTTTGTATTATTTTGAGAGTATTTTTTTATGCTCTCTAGTAATATTATATTTTGTTTACTCAAAAAAAAAAGTATCTAATCATTTCATGCATTAGTTTTTATAAAGAAAAATATTATCTTTATATTATAGGCTAATTAAATATAATGGCAATTATCTTTACTAGTATTTTAGTAGTAATTTATTTTAATAAATAAGGGTAAAATTTTAAAAAAGTTAATAAATATTTATTGTGTTTTGTGTGGAACTTACAATATAAAACTGCAATTTTTTTTTAGGTAAGAACTTATATTATGAAATGGAAGAAAAGATAAAAAAAAGAGAGTTGTAATTACAAATCATGACGACCCAACATATCTAAAGGTCTACCGCAAATTCTTAATATAGTCCCTTTTAAAATTATTAATAATAATTAATTAAAATTATTTTAATTTTGTTTAATGTATATTTTAAATTTTTTAATATGTAAAATTACTTATTAAACTATTATGATTAATTTTGCATAACATTTTATTCAATTAATTAATGATAGTAAAGTTATTATATTTAATACTTGTTGAGATATTGTTGGCCTTTAAAAGTATTAAAATAGTTTTAGTTATGAGAAAATTATTTTTACTAGAATAATAAAATTGTTAATATTATAGAAAAAACATAAATTAAGAAAATAAAATTATTTATCCCTAAAGAATAATCATTCTTTTATTCTTGTAATAAGAGTGTAAACTTCAGAAAGAAAAAAAAATAATACACTCATTAACAAAGACAAGTAACAAAGTATACAAGTTTAGTGTATTATTTTTTAACAGTTCGAATGGCTGTTTTAGTTCTCCTAGTCCTACTAAGTCATCAGTATTAACCCTTATTTAGCATCTTAGTGCAGAAGAAAGCTTCATACCAATTGACTACCTTTCCAGTGGCAGTTTATAGATTGGGTTATCTCAGTTTCTATTTTCGTTATCAGTATTTTGACATTTTCATGTTAAGATATGAAGGCTACATCATCCCCTTGTGATTTCTGTCTTTGTTTTCCGTATCATCATCATTTTACAAGGAAAAAAAGATCTCATCTTTTCAATGAACAAGAGAAGAGAAGTAGCATCTATGATTCAATTATTTTGAATTTTACCAGAAATGACAATTTTGCAAGTTGAAAAGAATTTTAAAGAATTCAAAAGATAAGTTATGAGCAAAATTGTTCTTTAAGAGCAGAATGCAATCTTCGTTGCTACATTAGATACTTCGACAGCCAAGGCAGATCTTTGCAGTCTCTCAGCGCAAAGGCTACATCGTCGCTGCCAAAAAAGTATAACAAAACCAGTCAAATTTAACGAAACTAGATTATAACTTATCTAGTAGCTTTTAACTTATAATATATTTACTTAATAAAAATGTTTAGTAACTATAAACTTAAAATATTTTATAATTTATGAAAAATTAACTTTTAATAATTTATTCTTATTTTGTCCTTAAGTTAATACATATTTATTTTATAAAAATATTTATTACATATAATTATTACATATTATTTTAAATCATTTAATAAATATAAATTAGTTCATAAACTAATTTTATTAGATATATTTGCACAACTATAAACTATAAATTAACTTATATGCTATAAGATAAGCTATAATTATACCCTACTTTTACTAAACATAGCCATAGTCAATAAACCGAAAAATTAGTCATGACCCTTCATATACAACAGCACACAAATAATATCATATATTTAGCATTATCTCATCAAATGTGACGTGGAAGCTTGACAGAAGTAATAAGCCTCAATATACCTCAGTGAGCATGAAGTTGTAATTTTCTGTTATTAGCTTCTTGTTGGACTAATACGTTTGCTAACTTTTAGGATTATCATCCTACCATTAATGAGACTTGTCAAATTCTTGGCTTATATTTCGGTATTATCTGTTCCACTTGAGCGAGGATCATGTACGTCCATTTCCTGCTTTGTGTTTTTTAGCTGATGTACTTGAGTCATTCGGTTATGATATAAGCCTTACGCGTGCTTTCTTTTCGGTTAGTTTAATGGGATTTAAATTAATTGTCCCCAAATTATATTCTTAATTATGTTCCACCAATAAAATATCGTTACGTCATTAAAAATATTTCTTTTAATTTTAATTTTTAATTTTCTAATAAATTATTTTAATACGTGACAATATTTTATTTGTGATAGATGATTAGGAACATAATTGGGGAAGAAATAACTTTAATCCGTTCTAAAGATGCAAGCCTTATCTTCTTTACGTTGTAAGCATAATAGTCTCTCACCTTTTAACCGATTCTGCTTGCCATCTTATCTTTCCTCAACTCTATAAATAAGCATGCGTACATGCTCAGAAACACACTGAGAGAAACACAACTCTCCTTTTCTTAATTCTCTCTCCCTCTCCTTTTCTTAATTCTCTCTTATACATAGTTACAAAGCTGTAGTGTCTCAAATTCGAGCTCCACGACAGACTCAGGAAGTTGCTGATCACATCGGTAACCTTACTTCATTGAACATTTTGTTTCCAGTTTAATAAAAGCTTTATTGTCAGCTAGATTAGTGTTTTATAATTCAGAGATGATACCTGATGTTTTCTTGCATTGTACTCTAGCAAATAAGACGCCGCTTTTATTTTGGTTGCGCCTCACTTCAGTATATATTTACCCATATATCTCTCTAGACTCACTTAAGTGTATAGCTGAAGAACTGATAAATCGACCATTTTGGATTGTTATTTATTAGACTTATAAAAGGCACTGTTTAGAATCCCATCATTTGTTTCAACAGAAGCAGCTGCAGAACTAATAAAGGCTTTGAGAACTGACCTTGGGTAATTCAACTGTAATTTTGGCAAACCGTGCTTGGTACTTGCTTCACATAAAATAAGCCTGCATTCACCTAACCATTTGCTGCAAAAACATTTGGAATTTAGATCATCTAAGATTTATTAAGTATGAAATTAGCATGGATCACATATATAATGAGCATTTACAACAGTTCATTATTGTCTTCCTATCTTGAGGCTATTGGAGTAAAAAACAAGACAGATCTTTTCTACAACCACATAATGAGAAGAAAACATTTGAAGTCTTACCCAACTTCCAGGAGAGTATCGTATCCAGGAAACCGCTCTCCATTGCTGGAACAGAGACGCCAAACTGTCATTGCCAACTGCATTGTCAAATAAAACCTTACGTGAGAGCGGCAATACAAATTAATCTTTTACCTTCAATTCCAATTTATAATTTTTTTTATGGGGGACGATGCCGTTGGTAAACTAATACCGGCGTCAAATAGCTTCTAACCAATCTCATTTTACTGATTTTAGTATAAAGTAAACAACAGAATATAAATCTGTCAAGCTCATCTAGATATTGCTATTCGACTATAAACTGAAGACAGGTTTTACGGTGAAGATTGAAGAAATCCATGTACGATCTGAAAGCAAAACGAGAATGAAATAACCGAAAGAAGCTTCAGAAGCTGACCTTTTCAAAAGTGGTTTCCCCCATCCCTGTTTTATAAAGCTCGTGCACCATAGCGGTCAGGAATATTTGGCCAAGTTTTGAACAGTTTTTCATCACCTTCAAAAAGAAAACATATGATGGAAAACATTAGCATAGTTCTGCCAGATAAAGGAATATATAAAAAGAGCTTACGATAGTACCGAATCGACCACCTAATTTTATGGATTTTGGGACAAACTTCTGCCCAATTATTTCCGATTTTACGTTTTTAATATGCCCCATGATACTGGTCCCACAATATTAAGTCCTTTGTTTAACTAAAACAGCATTCATAGTTTCATACTGCTTCATAACTCTAACCTATGATCGTATATAATAGATTGAAGTTTTCCGCCATGTTACAATACTCAATTTATGGAACAGTTGAGGTTTGCTCTTTACTAAAGTGAACGTCTAAGTTACATCTGCAACATTGTATTAAATGTAATTTGGTCACCACTACTAACTATCTAAGGCATCATCTAACATTCGGAATATAATGGGATTTTAAAGTCCAAAAAGGTCAGGAAATAAATCAGCACAATTTTCAACTCACTTGAATATGTGGTGCTTGGAACATTTCTTGAATGGCTTCTTCAACATCTGCCATACCAACAGGTCCCTTTTCTAGAGAGCAAAACCAAATGTACCAGAAGGCAGAAACACCACCAAAAAAGTAAGAAATTTATGCAAAACATGTTTAGACTGGAAGACAAAAGATGAAACAATGCCATAGCATGTTTTAGACAAAAAATGAAAGAATGTCAGATTCGCAGATCAATATCAAGCCTGGAAACACAGCCAACAACAGAATAACAAGTCTAGAAGAAGAAAGGATAAAAACTCTGGTTCAAATGGTTTACATAATTTCATGGTAATATGATATCAACTACCAGTAGACATGCAGTTTCTAAGCATAGACCAACTAAAATGAAAAACGTTTTAGATTAGTTATGCCGATGATACAGGATGGAGTGATTGTTAAGAACAATCATCAAACTATCCAACCACAAGCAACACATCATCAGGTCAGATGCTATTTATCTAGTGTACAATCATTAATAAATGTAATTGGAGAATGACTGTGCAGAAGCCTGGACCAAATTAAAGCAAGCATTTAAGTATATCTTAAAACTTCGGTAATTTCTATTTGGAATAGTAATTACATTATTAATAAAACAATTGACAATGAGAAGAGACATTTCTTGACATCCTCGGCAATGCCAAGATGTCATAAAGGAGGCATCCATATACCTGCAGTAACAAAATCAGAATTTGAAATTATCTTCTTCATACGATAATCTGCTATTTCAGCTGCACGTCTGCATATCTCCAAAGCACGACGTGCATCTCCCGAAATTGCTGCAACCTGAATATTTAAAGATAATATTAGATGTAAAACAATAAGCTATTGTGTCAAAACAAATGTCCACATGTATAAAAGATAGCAGGAAATCAATCTTCATAGTGACATAGAGACTAACCTTCCTCGAAGCAAATTCTATGGCTTGTTTTTCAAATACATCAATTCCCTTGAGGCGACTTGAAATGATTTCTTGAAGCTGCTGATAATTATATGGGCCAAAGCAAAGCCTCTGTATGCCCATTCGACTTGATATGCGGGGAAGTAACTTCTCCGGGAGATCCATAGTATTTGCTATGCCTGAATTCATCACGTTATTACTGAAGCATAAGTATTTGAAGTTGACAACCACAAAGGCATCAAAAGTTCTTGTGATCATATAGATTCTTGTTAAAAGAAATACTGCAAAATAATTGACAAGAGCTTTACTTACCTATCACAATCAGCTTGGAATGTGGCTTAGTAGGCCAGTCAAGAATATTGTACAGAACCTGTGATAAAAGGAATATTCATGACAATGTAGCCCCACATGTTAAATAGCCTGGACATAATAGATGTTTCGTGTTATTACAAGATTTGCAAGTATTACCGACTGGTTTCTGGTTACTAGAAGATCAAGTTCATCGATGAGCAGAATACATGGCCTGCCAGCCTCTTCTCCAGTTTTTTTCCCTTCTGCAAATCTCTCATTTAGCAAGTGGAGAGCCTTTTTCCAGCTGACCCTGTGTCCATTTAATGCCTCATATATGACCTGAGTAAGTTTCAAATGTATAAGATAATAACTAAGGTATATGATAAAGCAAAATACGGTATAGAGTTGATTAATTTTACCCTATAGATATTCTCTGGGGAGGCCAATTTCAGGCCATTAATCTCCACAAAACAGTAGGGTTTGATGTTGCCTGCATCCACTTCTGCCCTCAAGCTCCTCATTACTGCTAGTACACTCATTGTCTGCACTTGCACGTGGATAAGAGGGCGTTAAAACAATATGTGCACCTTAATTACGGTAGCAAAATTAAAGCTTTGTTGGATATAGTTCTAGACTATAAAAATTATAGTACCTTGCCAGTTCCCGGAACGCCGTGAATGTAGAGGCAACGCCCCAGACATTGATCGTCAGAAATAGCACCTTTGATGAATGTAGTTATCTCCTCCATTTCCCTAAATAAAAGCAATGTATTAATTAATAGCTGTAGGAAGATATACAAAATATCAAAAAAAAAAAAAACTAGTTCATACTTCAACATACTTATTTCTACAAGGTAAAGATTTAGGCAGTGATGCTAACAACAGTGTAGCCTTTGCTCTCTCAAGATCAGTCTGTTTGTGAGACCTTACATGCTGGGGAATTCTTTTGGCACCTATCTTCTGAAGTCCGAAGAACTGTCCTTTGTGCAGATTCTGTATCATTTACAAATTCATTTTCTGTAGTAAATCATAAATACCAAAAACAATATATATAAATCAACAATAATATCCATACTGCGGCTAAATGATGGCTCGTTGATGGTTGAGATTTTGAATTTTTAATATTTTCCTCTTCATATTCCATATCTTCATCTGTATCAGAGTCTGATTCCTTGTCATGGTTCCAGTCTTCATCACTATCAGTCTCTTCACCATTCTATCGTGCAAGAAAAACTCATCAACACTAGCACTGCTAAATGTTCAATGTCCTTGATGAGAAGGATATTTTGTTTTTTTCTAATTTTCTGAATTGATTACCTCTCTTTCATTGTCAATTTCAGCGAGACGTTTGAAACTGTGCCAACGGATGTCATATTCATATTCGCAAAAGAAAACATCATCTCCCTCATTGCTAGCTTTAGCGTACTCCTTGGGGGTCATGACAGAGCAATGTCTAAGGACAGATTCCATCTGCAGTGAACACAGGAACACCATGATGAAGGAGGATAAGTTCCCAGCACCTTGTACATTATGCCTAAGGCTATACAAATGCTAGAATCAACCATGAGAATCAATACTCCTAGTGGTGTAAAATTTCAAGATATAGGTCTCTACTTCAGTGAATAATACAGGGATAAGCAGCAGAAACTGTTTCATTGTTATAACTTCGGAATTCTCCTTTGTGTAAATACAGTGAATGCAAATGATAATCATATTTCCTAGGGCAAGAAGAAAATTAATAGTTCAGGTTACTTTTCTGACTGCTCAAATTAACAAGTCTGCAATTGCATATTTTATTCCAAGTTTCTAACTTTATGCCTTAAAGAGAAAATAAAGCATTCATTTCTGATGATCAGAAAAAGTCAAACAACCTGAGAATGTGAAAGTGTGATAAGATCCACAGAAGAATAAATTTGTCCTATTTGTAGGTATATTATATATGACTGTAGATATTCTAAAGTAACCAAGACTACCAAAATAAGCAATCAGAGTCCATATCATAGTCGGCCAGTACTTACTCAATTCTAGTTCTATTACCTTTTGGTACACATAAATGTCTTCTGTTTAATCTTCTAGAGGAAGAACTAGACTTGAACTGAGTATGAAAACGAAAAATCAAACCATCTAGATGTACCAGAATGTCTCAGTTGCCACTAAAACATGCTATGTTCAATTTATTAAACTTGATGGATAGGAAGTTCAACTAGAAACCTATCACTCATGCAAGTACTTTATTATCATTATGAAACAACCGATACATTTATAATCCAGCACCTCAATGTCTGCAAAATCGTTGGTTTGATATAGTTCCCTGCTCAAATTGTGTGGTTGCCGCCCAACAGAAGTTTCTTCTGGGATTATATACCACCGTCCCCGACACCAATAGCTGCCATCTACTTCTTTCCATATACTGCTCACATCAAACCAACGATGAATAAAAAAACAAAATCAAAACTGACTCCATCATAATTAGAATTTAGTAACTTTTATGTCAATGGACAATGAAAGATATACCATACCTTTCAATATGAGCAGCCCACAAATCACTGGAGAGGAGCTTCTGCCTCATTGTCCTAAGCAATTTCTTACCCTTAGGAGGCTTTGGGAACTTGACTTCCTTACCCATCTTACGAGCCTGGCAGAACCCACAGATCCAATCCCCTTCAGGAACATCCTTCAGCGGCGGCTTCAAGCATTTCAAATGAAACCCACCTAAGCAATCGTCACACTCAATCATGATCTCATAGCCGGAGCGAAAACACAACCTACACTCTTCCACTTCAGGATCTTCCTCGTCCGAAGAAGCATCTTCTCTCCTCTTCACATATACATCATCCCCCACCGCAAACTCGCCCCCATCATAAACCACTTTTTTATAATACACGCGCATTTTGAGCAAGCTTGCACACTTTTCCCCATTCTGCAATTTCCCTTTTCTCGCAGCCATGGATCTAGTAACAACCGTTTTCTCGCCATCCGTCTTCTTCTTCTTACTTTCAGGTTGTTCAGGCGACGCAGGAGCAAAGGAAGCTTCACGAGAAACCTTCCCGTTTCTCTTCTTAAATGCATCAACAGAACCATTATCAATTCTTTTAGCTATGATTTCGTCTTTGCAAGAATCCCCAACGTAATCAATGGATCGACGAGGTCTTCGCCTCGGAGTTGTGAGTGAATTTTCACGAGATACATCGACGCGATTGGGGGAATCAAAGAGGAGGGACTTAGAGCGCGTGGATCTGTGAGGAGGTAGGGATTGAGGAGTAACGGGAGTTAGAGCAGGTGAGGATTTGGCATTGGATTGAGATCGTAGCTTGGGTTTTGAGGGAGATTGAAATTGAAACGACTTGGCAGGAGTTGCAGCCATTGAAGAACGAAGGATTCAGGTTCAGAGTTGGACCTGGACGAAGGTGAGCGCAGCTAGGGTTCGATGGAGGAGTGAGGAGGAACTGAGCTCACAAGGTAGAAGAACAACGAGAAATGGCGCCAAATTTTCCCTCTCACTATCTTGCCTTTGAACATTTTTCTTTTTTATTGAATTTTTTTTACAACAGAAAATTAAAAACAAGGGCTTCTTTTTTTTTTTTTTATTCTTAGGTCCTCTTCTTCTTACTTGTTTGGTTTTTTATATTATAATAATAATAATAATAATAATAATAATAATAATAAATGTTGAATTCAAAAATTATGATAATGATAAAAATATCAAATGTGTACTTTTTAAATGCGCATGAAAAATTAATTTTTTTATAACTAGGATGTGTAAAATTAATTATTTAAAATTGAAAATACTTAAATTGAAAAATTAAAAATATACAAATGAATTTATAATTTATAATTAATTTTTAATGAAATGGACAATTTTTTGTTTTTTGTTTTTTTTGTTAAATGAGAAAACAAAAAAATCAATTGAAAGCTTAAGACTGTATTTGACCACACTATCATATAGCTTATTTAGGAAACTATGACTTAAATCTTATTGTTTAGCACATGTGTTTAGTAACTATAATTTTATAGCTTTTATAAGTTATAAACTAGCAGTTTATTATAAGTTATTTAAAGTAATTTATAACTTATGAAAAATTAGCATCTAATAATTTTTTCATATTTTACCTTCAAATTATTTATTATATGTTTACTTTATAAAGCATTAACCACGTTTAATTGTTTTATAAGGCTCGCACAACTAGCAAGGACATGTATGTATGGTGTGTAATATTGCATGTTCTTTTTGAGTTATTTAATAAATATAAGTTGGGGAGGGATCAACTTACACCGGTGTAAGTTGACGTTAACTCTTACCCCGCGAATAACTCATTAATAAATAATTTTCTTACAAAACCGACCGATAGATCAAAAGTTCTTAGTATATACATCATATGTACAAAGTTTCACGTCAATCCGAAATTGTTTAATACTTTATCAAATTATTGATATTTTCTTATATTTTATGAAACTATATATTACGTTAATTTTATAGATATGATCTATATACTAAGAACTAATTCGCGGAGTAAGAATCTGCGTCAACTTACACGAGTATAAGTTAATCCCTCCCTATATAAGTTAGTTCATAAGTTAATTTTACTAAACATCTCTACTCTATAATCCTAAATTATAAATTAGTGTTGTTAAATATTAATTATAAGAATTTGAACGACAATGTGTTCCAATGTCAATAAAATTCATTCATGAGTCAATAGGAATCATTCATGAGCAATTCTAACGTGAAGTTATGTCTATATGTTTGGTTATTGTCCAAATATGTCTAGGTGAACTCTAAAATTGAGAGGTTTAGTGTAAGTTTAGTTTAAATTCGGTCTATGAAAGCTTGGATAAAGAAAAAGGGTTGTGCTAGATTCCAACACCAATCATAAAATTAGATGAATTTTTATTATGACGTGTATGAGTGTGTTTGATTTGCTATAATATACGGTACTGTACAACACAAATTTTATTCTACGTTTGATTATAAAAATAGACATGCACAAAATTTGAGGCATAGCACAGAACAAAATGGGAGATTTTTGTTACTCACTATCCTAGAGGACAAGAAGTTATCTCATGGTACAAGATGGTTAAATACAAAAACACCCCCACTTACATCCACTATCTCATAAAACTTTAACTACATCTCTCTACTTTCACACTTACACAAGGTAGTTACTATAATAATTTTTTTTTATTTCATGAAATATACAACACTAAACTAGCTCATACATATATATATATATGTATATATATAATTTAATAATATTTTTTAGTAAAAAATAATAAAACATTTAAAAATATGTCAAATTATTTGAGAAATCTAATTTTATATATAATTTTTTTAAATATAATATTATAACAGTTTCAAATTTTTACAATATTAATTGTCAATTTTTTATCTAAAATAGGTATTTTAAAGTATAAAAGATATTATAGTAAAATTGACTTTATATTTCTTGTGTTGTACTTTAATGATCAAACAACAAACAACACAAGTAGTTGTGCTGTAACTTACTAAATTGTCATGTACTGTACTTGTCAATGCATCAAACGCACCCTATATGTTTATTTTGAATTGTGGTGACATTCAAGCTGTCTCTTAAAAGATGAAAATTTTGCCTTTCGCCCATAGTATTCTGGATTTACATTACATGTCAACAAATCTCACTTGTTCATTTGATTTTTTTGTGTCACTTTTTAATTGTAGTTAAAAGTTAAAACATACAAGCAATTAAAAAATTGCATCAAGAGTGTAAGTCTTGTTAGTGATTTTTGAAATCTTTTGAATGTCTGTTTTAACTATCATGCACAATATCTTATATCTAGTATTGAAATAAAATGAATGATTAGGAATCGTTATGGCATAAATCCCAATAGTGATCAATAAAACTATAAATTTTGCTTCTATCAAAATGCACTTGCCAATATTTAACAAACATATTGTATGACACTCCATAAGTATAACTAATTAAAAGTGATAGAAGATGTTGAAATAATTTTAACCACAAATTTTAAAAATATATTGCTATTTGAAATGCTTTTATGGGCATTTGATTTTCTTTTTCGATCAACTAGCATTTGAATAATTGGAAATAGACGCTGCAAAAATGAAATGTTATAATCTACACAATCTAACTTAAAAAGATATCCATTTGAACGTAAATGAATATCCTAACTGCAGAAACCATGACTCATGCATGGATTCATGAAATTTGCGGATGCTCATTTCTATCTGGCAAAAATTGAAGAAAAATAACTTTATATCGAAAATAGAAGGAATACAAAACCTCCCCAGATAGGGGAAACCAACATCCATGTCGACGAAACAACATGAAGCTAAAATATAACTAGATCTACAATTGATCACTTTATAATCAAAAGCCAGGGAAAGACAACATGTGTAAGTTATAACATTAAGACTCTTCTTTCTTCCTTTTCGATGCATGTTCATCGCTCTCATTTTTCCGCTTGGCTTCTCTGCGCTCCCTCTTCACACCTTTTGCTTTATTAGGTAAAGCCATTTCTCCAATCTAAAACAATCACAATTGTTATAGCTGATTAGATATCCTTTAGTGGACTTGAAAAGGAAAGTTATATATGCAGAGTGGAAGGAAATAAATCAAAATAGTTGATGCAGCAAATTGAAAACAGTCACTCTTACCTTCTGATCTGGAATATAAATATTTCCGATCCTTCCTTGCAATGCATCCTTTTTAACATTCTTCTCCTGCGGGCAAGAGAGCAAGTACACGGTTTATTAATATAACTTCATTTTACATAAACAGAAAGAAATTTGGACATTTTGTCAACCTTTTTCTTTGGCTTCTCCCTTGTAGTTTTCATGGCTTCCTTCCTCAAACTGTCATTAGGGGGACGATGCCGACGGACAACCAGATCCATGGAGGGGCCAACTTCTACCAATTCCATTCTTGGCACAACAGTGCCTGACTTTTTCAGCCGCATTGCACAGTGTGTAAAAAATACTCTATTTGGAGATATGGCAGTACATACATATGCACGGTCCAGTCCAGCAAGGTTTAAATTCTCCACAACCTGAAAGAACGAAGCACATCAGTTCCACTAATGCGGTTCCAGTTAACAACAAATCTGGGCCATGACTAAGCAAAAGCGAAGACAAACCTCTCCGCGAAGAAGATCAAGTAAAACTTCCTTCAAATGTTTTAGTTCTTCCACAGCTTCAAAACCTTCTCCAATAAAAGCAATAAATGGCTTGGACCCTTCCCTCGGAGCTATTTTTTTATCATAAGTAAAAGACTCCATGGGTTTAAAATTTTCAACCCCAATTTCAACCAGATCATAGATATGGTGATCATATGTTCTCCCTATAACAAGATTATCAGGTCGCTTCTTTGAGTGAGATCCATACTGCAAATATACAAGCACAAAGCACCAAAATACAAAAGCATAAATCAAATTATCAAAATATTACTTTGCAAGCAATATTTGGACTCTTAACTGCTATTGGTGTCACATATAATTACATTAAAAAAGTAAACATCACAAAACTTAAAGTAGCTGAAGAACACACAGATATCTATCCAAAATTTATTAAAACAGAGAAGACCTAATTAGTAATTACCACAAAGATGCTACAATCGGTTTTGAGAGAAAAGAACTCCAAAGAAGTCTCGCCACCACTCTCGAAAGGCTTAATGTTCTCGTTCTTGCGGCTAAATTTCACAGCATTGTCTTTCTTCAGGTGATAAATCTGTGTCAAAACGGCATTCAATGTGCCACTAGTCTTTGTACCATGCAGAATGAGAGTCTTCTTCCCCGACTCAACCTGCAGGAACACAATCCAACAATGAATTTTTTTCCGAGAAAATTCAATTATTTTTTTTCTGGGGTAACAAACAGAAACTCACGAGTTTTGGAGCACGCTTCTCAAGCTCTCGTTTTCCCTTGCGTGTCTTGGCGGTTTTAATTTCCAACATCGCAACCTAACAACCTAACAAATATAGAGTAAGAAAAAAAAAAGCAAATTCAGAAACTATCAAGTATTCTATTGAGAGATACAATCTGCAAGCAAAAATGAGATAATAAGCATTGATTCAAGGAGTCATACATAAAATAAAATAACATAGGTTCATCCTGCGTATTTTCCAACTTATAAACTTGAAAATTACAAAAACAGTTCAGATACTCATACTCCACCAACCAATTCTTATAAACCAGTAAATGAGCAAACAACAGCATATGAGTCTTAGACTCTATAGAACTACCACGATTCATCTGCTGCATGCAGCTTATCACTAATACAGCTTGTTTCACTTTTAAAGATAAAATTTATCTTCCAATATCATAAAAAATTAATTACAAATGCAATTCTTTCTGTCAAGGTTAGTAAAATCGCGATTTGACTCGTAAGAACGTACGGTTTTACGATTTTTGGCAGCCTCTCCGTGCTTGATTCAGTGCTGAATCATAAACATGTGGGATCAGCGTAGAATCGCAGCGCCGAAGCGTAGGATCAGGTAATCGCCGAACGTTTCGAGTTTACTAGAAGCTCATAGGGGTCGGGTTTTCTTGCGACTCGTATTTCTGATCAGTTCTACCCTTTTCGCCTTTTTCTTCTTCCTTGAAGCTTTCAGGTTTCCTGCTACAATGTTCTAGGGCCGGCGCAGAAGCTCAATGTTTTCACGTTTCTTTGGGTTCTTTTCAAACTTTCTTCTGCACTGACATCCGATAATCCGACCAATTCGAATTAATCCAAATAATATTTTAATTCAATTTAATCTAATCCAAACTAATTATGTATTCAACTCAATAAAATTAAGGCGGTTTGGTTCGGTTTTTGGATTTGCATTTCTGAACCCAAACCAATCCAAAACCAAACTAATCAAAATAAAAAACTAAAACTAAAGGTCTAAAACTTAATTTCAACAGAGTTGCGTCTCAACACAGTCTTTAGTATATATTAATATGTAGTTGCTCTTAGTTATTGCCTTATTGGTATATTTTAAAGGACTTGAGACTTATGTAAAGTGATAGCCTCATGGATGTTATGACACGTTATAAGTTAGATTTCTATGTATGAGTTTATGTTATTTATAATTATTTTTGTTTATTCTGTTATATTTGCATAAATAATCACTCAAAAAATAATAGATACTTGATTTTATATGCTACAAATAATATAAATTTGTAACAATTTCTTAAATAATTTTAGAATTTTAATTTCTTATTTATCAACTCGAGACTAAACTCAATCCAAATCAAACTTGATCGGGTTAGTTTGGTTCGGATTTAAGGACTTTTTTTTACAAAATCAAAGCAACCAACCCAATAAAAATTGATTGGTTCGAATTTTATAATTTCTCGAAACCGAACCAAACCAACCCTAACTCACCCCTATTTTGGACAGGTTTAACCTTCTTTTTTATAACTACGGATTTCCTCACCATTAGGAGGAGACTAATCTCGTTCGCACTGCGTGGCTGGCGCTGGCCCCAGGAATTTGACATATGTGTGATTCGAACATGGGTCCTCCCACTTTGATCGTCTATCCTATGAACTTAGCGGACTTTACACAGCTAAGTCAACCCTTAGGGTTGTTTTAACCTTTCTTTTCGTTGTTGAAATTTATGGTGGGCAATTTTAATTGGGCTCTATAATAGCTGCTATTTGTGTCACACTAATTTTTTTTATATAGAAAAATATAATAACTAGGAACTAAACTTGAAAAAAATTTCCTCGCGTGTATTTTATGTGTTCACCAACTTAGCTACATCATTGGGACACGTTAATTTGGTTTGCCGCACTATCTTTATCTTCAAATTATTAAAAAATAAGTTTTGTTAAGCGCACTTGTTAAAATTATTAAAAAATAAATTATAAATTATAAGTTTTAATAACATTTTACCACATTTTCATCATTAAAAAGTATCTTTAAGGCATTTGTTAACATTTTTCCTAAAAAAAAAATTAAAATTTTTTGAAAAAAAAATATAATTTTTTTGAAAAAATTTCTTATAAATTTTTTGAAAAAATTTCTTAACTTTTTTGAAAAAATTTCTTATAATTTTTTTTTTCAAAAATAGTCTATGGAAAATCGTAAAAACACCAAATTCATTGGACACTTTATAGAAACAATTTTAAGTTAATTATTCTGGAAAAAAATCTAATACCATAACCGAAAAACTAAAATAATTTTATAAATAAATTATTTATAATATACTTAAGAGATTGGTTGATGCATACTCATTTGTTTTATAGAAAGAGTGCATTAGCATTTTACACCTTTTGAGTGTATTTTAAAAAATAAAGTTATAACTTACAAATATGCTCTTTTTATAAAATAAGTGGTGTACATTAATAAAAATGAACACCCATATATTTTGTAAAAGGAAAATGTGACCAGCTTATACTTTATAGGTGTATTTTAAAAATTTTAAGTTATAACTCGCTAACGTACTTATTCTAATAAACAAGGACATACATTACCAAAACCTTATAATTAATTTACAAAGTAATTAATTTTGTTTTAAAAATTAATTTTAAAAAATGATAAAAAAAATATTTCAATAATTTGTATTTTAACCACATTTGTTAGTTTTAATAATATTATTTGATTAATAATTGTATTAAATATATTTGTTTATTGGTTTTATATAGTTTCCTTTTTCAAAAGTTTTTTCACTTTTTTAAATTGCAATATATCTAATATATTTATTGATTCACTTAACTTTTTTTTTTAAAAAAAATGTTAAATATTTCAAAATAATATTATGTTTATTTAATTAACATTAAGTGTATTAAATATTTAATACACTAAATATCTAAAAGTCTATTTTTTTTTTCTATTTTCTTTAACCAAACAAAGAAAATTGCTCATTATGCATGTTTTTTTGTCTAGTTTTCTTTTAATACATTCAAATGTGTATGGCAAACTGGCGAGGGCTAGTATCAACTCCACTCACTGGGTATATGCAAATATTCGCAAGGGTTAATCAAGTTGAATAAATTATTAAAAAGGTATTAAAAGATTAAACAAATATTAGATATCATATTTTTATATTATATCTATTTTTAATAACTATTAAATTAATATTAAAATAAAAAAAAATCTAAATAATATAATTTATACTTAAACGTTACATGTTTTTATGAAAATTAAATTCTAAAGGAGCAGAAGTGAAGAAGAAGAAGCACGAAGCATAAACAATGACATTGGATCTATATTCACAGTGGAACAACAACGCATAGCGAACATCAGAGCTCTTGAGAAGAAAAATCAAAGAAGAATAAGGATCCAACATGAAGAAGAAGTGAAAAAGGGGACACAAGCGGCGCTCCAATTGAAGGATGAAATATTTTTGTTCATTTGTTTGTTTATAATTTTAGGGTTCATAGTTACTACTAATAGACTAATAGTAATGACTATATTATAATAAGTAGGTGTATTTAAGTAACTTCACATGTATGCAGGAACGCGAGAACCTCTCGAGGCAAGCGTCATGGTTCTTGTCCTCGAATTTGCTGTGGGGTATTCTCATCTATATTCTCGTCCTTGCAATAAAATAATATTCGACTGTACAGTCTCAAATGGGGTGATATTTGTGGGGATGCCCGACAAGTGGGGATTTTTGGCCATGTCTAGAGTTTGTTAACACGCATTTAAGTAATGAAAATAATTACATTTGAATTTTACATGTTTAAAATTTAGGAGTTTGTTAATTAGTTGAAAATTTAATTTATTTTCCAACAAATGGAGTGATGAAGTAATAATTAGTAAAAATAAACTTTTTTCAAGCATCATTAATAGGAGATGCTTCCCATGAGTTGGTCATGAAAATCCAGGTTAAATTAACTATTTGGTTCATATACTTGTTTTTTATTTTTAATTTCTATATGTAAACAGTTTTTTTTAGTCTTTATACATGTTTGTGTTTTAGTCATTGCGTTATATTTTCACAATTCCATGCCACATTTGAATTAATTATTTTGTCTCTATATGTGCATCTCGTTTTCGTTTTAGACCCTACACACACAAAAAAATCTTTTAGTCCCTAAACGTCTTTTTTTTTTTCATTTCCGTCTATGTCGTCATATTTTCGTTACAAGAGAAACTGTAGGGATTAGACCAACTTCCATCTTCAATCAATGTGATGCTACCATACAATTATTTCTCCTTGGCGCAGCTCCTTATTTCCGTTGAGGTGACCCCTAATTACACCGTCGAAGAGGGAACACTAAATACGCATGAAAACAACCTACTCGGCAGCATTTAGAGTTGGCAATACGGGCTACTCGTCTGGGCCCAGGCCGACCTAGTTAGGTCACAGGCTTTTCCGGACTGGGCTCAAAATCCCGGTTGCGTTTTTTATCCGTAAAATAAAGCATAGACTCGGCCCCACGCAAGCTCTGAGCTTGGCAGGCTTGGTCCGGATTTTTGTAAAAAAAATTATTTTTTTAAATAAAACAACTTGTTAAAAAAAAACTGCTTGTTGACACACCAAAAAAAGTACTTGTTCCCTTTTTCTCCTCTACGTGCGTGAGCGACTGAGGCACTGAGCGTGATTGCTTTTCTTTTTTTTTTGGGCGTATGAGATGAGTAATGTATGTAAGTGAAGTGAATTGTGAAAAGTGAAAAGTGAAATGTGTGGGTTAAATTTTAGTAAAGTGTTGTGGTGTATTGTGACATGACTGTGAGTGAGTGAGGGCTTTTTTTGAAAAAAAGTAGTTTTTTTGTTGCTAAAATGGGCTTTAGTGAGTATTTTTTGTACTATGGGTCATGAGTGTGATTTTTTTTTTGTTGTAAAAAACACATATAACCGGGTAGCTCGAACCCGGTTGGACTGGCTCAGACCAAGCCCAGTTTTGTAGCAGGTCTGCCTTAATTGGGCCCAAAATTCAGGATTTCAATTTTTTTTGCTTTTTTTTAAGCCCAGAGCCTATAAAAATTTGAGCTTGGTGGGCTGGCTTGTATTGGCCAGCCCGTTTTGCCAGCTCTAGCAGCATTGCACATGTCAATCTATTATAAATTATACATGGAATGACATTTAAAGAAAAAAAAATCAGATTGATCCAACTTGTCGTTTTAACTTTCCATTACATGATTTTTTTTCCTTTTTTTTTAAAGTAAATCTGAGTCACTTGATCCTCCTAATCAGTGTCACATATTTGTCCTTGATCAATTAAGGGCCTTTGATCTATCTTCTCACATTATTTCCTTGATCAAATCCAACGCCTTGTCATTTATATTATGTGGTTCTCTCATCTCACGCTCTCTCACTCTCACAAAGTCTTCTCTCCCTCACAAACCCTAGCCGCACCCTACCATCCATTTCCTTTCTTCGATTAATCGCGTCTCTTTCTCTCCCCGCCATTGCATCTCTTCCTTGTCATGTCACGTCTATTCCTCGATTTCCCTACTTTTATTTCTCTTCGTCTCACCACGAAACCAAAACATAGAATCCATGACCTTTGCAGGTTTCAGATGATGCTCTGTTCAACGATTGAAGACTCTTTAGGTAATTTTATTTATTTTTTGTATTATTTTAAATTTCTGTAATTTTTAATTTGTATTTATCTATAATCTCTACCTCCATGGTTTTCATTTGGTCTTTTTCTATTATTTAATTTATTTAATTTTTTGTCATATGATATTCACCTGCTTTATAACTTGTGATTTTTTTACCATGTTTTGTGTTTTATGAAAATTTTTGTTGTATAATTTTCATATGTTTTAGAAATTTTTATGCTGTAATCTACTTCTCTTCCGCTTAAGTCTGTTGCAAATGCTCAACTTTTCACCCACAAGCATCAATGTTCATTGAAGCACTCTCTATTTTTTTAAGAACTTATCTATTGATCACTCATTAACAGGATATTGATGCTTAACACAAGCACTCCATCCAGGAACTAGGGTTAAAAGTACTATAGAGACATATAGATGACCTTTTTACTCAAACACACATTTTTGTTTTTATCTTTTTAATTTAAATTTAATTAACAAAGAAATGTGATGGGCTACTGACGAGGGTCTTTTTTCGGGGATCTTGTTAAGCAGGGGAGGGTCAATGGTGTCGTTTTTACAATTTGCAGATGATACTTTTGTTTTTGGTGAAGTCTCTAGTTGCAATTTCTAGGTGCTGAAATCAGATCTGAGGTGCTTTGAGTTGATTTCAGGTATGAAAGTTAATTTTTATAAAAGCTGTATTGTTATTGTGAATGCTAGAGATGATTTTCTTGCCGTGGCTGCTAATATTCTTCTCGGTAAGATTGCTGGTTTTTTGATGAAATATTTAGGAGTTGAGATTGGGGTTAACCAAGGAAAAAGGTGGTGTGGAGGAGTGTAATTGATAGAGTTAATAAAAGATTAGGTTATTGGAAAAATAAGTATATTTCGATTAGAGGTAGGGTGACTCTTTTGAATGTGGTTCTTAATGCAATTCTGATTCATTACGTATCTTTCTATATGATTCATGTCTCAGTGATGAAAGAATTAATCTCTATTCAAAGGAATTTTCTTTTGAATGGAATCAAAGCAGGATCTAAGCTGGCTTGGGTTAAGTGGGAAGTGGTATGCAAGCCTAAAGTTCTATGAGGCCTATGAGTAAAAAATATAAAGCTTTTTAACTGGTCGCTTTTGGAGAAATTCATTTGGAGAGCTTTACATTCTCCTAATGAGCTTTGGGTTCAGATTCTGCAGGCAAAGTATGGGAAACCTAAGGACTTTTTGTCTGTTGCACCTTTGGATAGAAAAAGCTCGCAGTGGTGGCGTGATATTATCTGGATTTCAGGTTAAGGTAACTGCTGGTTAGATGAGAGGGTGAATCATAAGGTTGGGTTGGAGGTATTCGGTTAATGAAGTTGTTTCCTAGGTTGTATTATGTAGCGCTTAGCAAGCATAAGCTGGTTTGTGAAAATGGTCTCTTTGAGGGAGAGGATTGGATCTGGACAACTAGGTGGAGGAGAGCTTTATTTGTTTACAAGCAACAATGGGTTAGTGAGTTTCTTAATGGTCTAGTAGGTGTTTGGTTGAATGCGGACATGTGTGATGTTTGGTGGTGGGAGGTTGAGTCTGAGGGAAATTACTCTGTGAAATTAGCTTACGACGGTCTTGCAATCACTTTTTCGTTGTCTGGTCTTTTGGATGATTTCGTTTTACAAGCTCATAAGACATTATGGAAATGCCATACTCCTCACAAATGTATTGTTTTTTGTTGGCAGTTGTTGTTACGATCTATTCTTGTTAAATTGAGTCTGCATCTGCGAGGAATTGTTCTTGCTAATATGCAGTGCTCTCTGTGTAGGCTTTATGAGGAGAGTTGCGGTCATCTTTTCATTTCATGCAATGATGTGCATGGTATATGAGGTCAAGTAGTAAATTGGCTTTGTTTTAATTATGTTTTTCCCCAATGAGTTAGCCTTATGTTTGCTGTCATGGAGTGGTCTGGGAGTTGGGAAAAAAGGAGATAAATGCTTAATTTTGATATGGGTGGCGGTGGCTTGGACTTTGTGGCTCCATCGTAATTCAATTTGCTTTCAAGGTGGAATCTTAGATCAATTTGAGTTGGTGTACATGGTTAAATCTAGAAGCTGGAAATGGTTGAGCTGTTTAGGAAAGTCCAATTCTTTTACGTTGGAGAAATGGATTTCGGACCCTGGCTTTTGTTTGTATGCATTCTGTAGGTAGTTTTCCTTCTTTTTTTCTGATGGTTTTTAGTCTCAAATTTCTCCTGTAATATGGGTTTGGAGTACCCTTTGTGCTTCCGTTTAATATTAATTTTACGTCCGTTGATTATAAAAAAAAAGAATTCCTTTGGTAACAAAAGCAAAGAATTTCTTTGAGCCGCAAACTGGGATTGTGGCAAAATCAAGATGTAAACATTGAAAGATTGAAAACTATAACTAGAACTAAAAATAAAAGAATCAAAAGATAGCTATTATTATTATTATATATCTTTTTTTATATTATTTTCCATTATTTATCATTTATTTTTTATTTATTTTATTAAAAAAAGAAAGAAAAGAGAGCGAAAATGAAAACTGGAGCGAGCGCTTTTATTTAAATTTAATTTAAAACGAAAAAAACCTCACCGTTGCTTGGCGCCAGTCAAACCATTCCCCGCGCTTCTTGATCACAAACGCTAAATCTGAGCCGTCCACGTTTACAACAAATTTGAAAAGACTGCCGCCCTAAAACCAAATAAAATCTACCGTCACTCTCTTCCCAGGTTACGGACCATCTTCCTGTTCTCCCAAAAAAAAAAAAAACAACAACGAGACGAAAAAATGGAGAATTCTGGAAAATCCAGCACGAGTAACAGCAAGCGCTTGAATCCATGGATGCTCCACTTGCAGAAACTCGCTCTCGAACTCAAATGCCCTCTCTGGTTAGTCAATACCCTCTCGTCATCCCTCCCCTCAGCTTAGAGAGAAAGCTCTCTCTGATTCGCTTCAATCTTTCGCCGTGTTTTATTTTTATTTTTTTCAAATTTCTTACCAAAATCTTGTTTTTTATTTTAAAAAATATATGTATGTATTTTTCAAATTAACTTGCTAGTTGATTTATTGGTTTCTGGTGTTGCTGGATGTTGCAGTCTGAGCTTGTTTGACAGGCCGGTGTTGCTGCCTTGCAACCACTTGTTCTGCAAGTTCGTTACCTCCTTTTCTTCTTCTTCGTTGTTGTGTAGCTAATTTTTTTGCTCGATTTTCTTGTTTATGAAATGTCTTTTAATTGGGTTTTTTTTTGGCAGTTCTTGCTTGACTGATTGTTTGGCAGCTGGATCTGAATGTGCTGTTTGCAAGACAAAGTGTGCGCAAACAGGTAACTTACCATTTACCTTTACATGTGTTGTTATAGCTTCAAGTTCTAGGATTTAATTTTAATTTTTTTGGCTCTATTTGATGACCTAGAAGTTCACGGAAGGAAAATATGACATTATTTTTATACAGTTTTGTTTGTGTATTTGTGTGTGTGTGTGTGAGGGGGGGGGGGGGGGGAATGCAGGTTTGTTAATACGTCTGTTTTTTAACAAGATTTGGGCTGCCAGATTTTTGTTCGTTTTTATATCTGTGATTTGTTCATTGCTTATACTTCATTTCATTGATTGTGGGTGGCAGATATAAGGCATGTGCCTTTTGTGGAAAACATCGTAGCAATTTATAGAAGCTTGGATGCTGCTTTTTGTCCTAGTCTGTTTCAGCAACGTCCTTCTGGTGAAGCCGCTTTACTTTGCCTTTTGGAAAGCTTTTTCAGTTGAGCAAAAAAAAAAAAGCTTATTTTTTTTTTATGTTGTTTCTGTTAATTGATGAACGTAGATGATGTAAGGGTTTTGGAGCCATGCCAAGCATTTCTCAATTCAACGTCTAGTAATAAGAAGGCTTATAGGGTTCCACAGAGTTTACCTAATTCTAATGGGATTGGTATTAGCAAGAATCACAAATCCAAGATTGCAATTCAATGTCCCCAGATGGAAATTGGGGGCAATGAAGACTCTGGAGCTGTGGAAATGGATGTGAATCAAGTGACTCAGTCAGCACCAGACAGTCCATTTTGCAATACCAAAGGTTCAGATAATGACTGCAGTGGTCAAGATAGTGAACATGTAACAAAACACACTCTTATTCTTTGTCTTCCCTATTTATACTACAGTTAAGGACATTTTTCAATCTTTGGTGTGCCTCATTCTCTTAATTCTTAATTTCAGCTATTTCCTTCTGAGAGAGTGGAGAATTCTTCATTGAAGAGAGCAAGCACAGAAAATGGAGATGTCAAAGAAAGAGTGGTGCAGTTCCGATCTGAAAGTTCAGCATCTGAAACTGAGGGTCTTATGACATCTCTCAAGAGACCAAAAAGTCTTACTCAACGTAACATTGTACATCATGATAAGATTGTGGAAACAAAATCTAGGAAGGACAATGGTGCAGTTTTGACCATAAATGCACCAAATGACTTGCAATTAAGTATGGGTACCTGCTCATTTTGTCACTCCTCTACAACCTCGGAGGTACTTTTTGATTTGCATCAATTTCAGGCTAAGATATCACTGCCCGTGTATCCCTCTTTACCTGAGAATTATGTTATTGTTTTGCTATTGGACTAATTACTAGAACTATTTGCTTGGTCTTTGTGTTGGTTTTTTGTAGTCTACAGGGCCAATGCTGCATTATAGAAATGAAAATTTGGTTACAGGAGATACAGTAATGCAACCAGATGTAATACACGTGCATAGACTTTGCATTGACTGGTATGTTAACTTGATGCTCTGAAAACACAGTTCATTAGTATTGCTTCTTAGCTTATGTTTTTGGTGAAATTGTTAAGAATTATAGTAACACCCAGAAACAGATACTGAAATCTGAATCCTGATTGATCATGTTTTGTCCAAAAGTTTTTAATATTAATTTGTCGAACATTCTCTTACTCTCTTTGACCTTTCCGTTGGCATTTGGCTAATAAATGTGGTGTGAACATTGGCAATCCAGGGCACCACAAATTTACTTTGTTGGTGAAGTCATTAAGAATTTGAAGGCAGAACTGGCAAGGGGAGCAAAGCTTAAATGCAGCGAATGTGGGCTAAAGGGAGCTGCTCTTGGCTGCTATGTCAAGTCGTGCAGAAAAACTTATCATGTTCCTTGTGCATTGGGCATCTCAACTTGCCGTTGGGACGATGTACTGTTTTCACAACCAACTTATTTTTCTTAGCATTTAGTTTAAAATTTTGAGCTTACATGCACTTACTTAAACTTTGCTGTGGATTCACTGGTTCAGGAGGATTTTCTCTTGCTCTGCCCTGTTCATTCTCATGTCAGATTCCCAAGTGAGAAGTCCAGACCTAAAAAACAGAAAACTCAGGAACACCCTCCGACATCTGATCTGTATGTTCCTTCTCAGTCCTCTGCTATTTTAAGCATTGTTAAAGTAGCATTTTATACGCTGCTTTTAAAACTTATCTAGATGTTTATTTTATTTTATTATTATTATTATTATTATTATTATTTTTAAATGATAAGCAAAAATGGTACTCTTATAATTAAATACAAACCACAAATTTTCACATTGTTCATAGATAATGCTCGTGCTCTGATACAAAATTCATCTTTTTATTGTTTGAGAGGATTTGAAGGTTAATTACGATAATACTCAATACAGAAGGAAATTGTAGCATATTGTTGTTGTTTTTTTAATTTAAATATAAGCATATTATTTTGCTGTTATTATGTTAAAATTGCATGAATTTACAACTTTTTGATGAAGTTGCAAGGTTTCATGTCAAATTTCTGATTTTCTCATAATTTTTGTTGCTAGCAGATTAGATGCTACTCTGATACAACTAATAAATATTATTTCCCAAACCAGAGAATTTTGCATTATTCATAGATAGCACCCTTGCTCCAATACAGAACTCATCTATTTATTATTGAGTAGATTTGAAGGTTAAGTTCATGGTCACTGTTGTGTTTGTCATCATAATCTCTCTGTACAGAAGGAAATTTTAGAATATTGTTTTGCTATTATTCAAAGTTTATATTCTGCATGCAGGACATCTCAGCACTCAAACCCTCTTGGTGTTTCACAAGATGATGGTAAAAAAATGGTCTTTTGTGGATCTGCGCTATCAAATGAAGAAAAGGTTAGTGTGAATTTTGTCAGCTTGTTGAATCAAGTCTCTTATCTTCATCTTTACTTTATTTCATTCTTGGGACCCTATATTCATAATTTCAGTCTTGGGATCAAGTTGTGAGTTTTCTGTTAAACACTGATACCTGATGACTTTACTCTATCTTTCATATGATTAATTAACTAATTGATACATTTTCCCAACATTCTCTTATATTTCTCTTCTTAATGGTGCAGGTACTTTTGATCAATTATGCTAGCAAGGTTGGTGCTATAGTGACTAAATACTGGACCTCAAATGTCACACATGTAATTGCAGCAACTGATGAAAATGGAGCATGCTCCAGGACATTAAAAGTTCTCATGGCAATTCTAAATGGACGGTGGATTCTAAAATTTGATTGTAAGTAATTCAGATTGGTTTTTCTCCTTATTCTGATTACTTGGTGTCGTTACCAATCTTCAATTTTGATTATAGAAAATATTGATGAATCACTTAATAGATTCATTTTGGTGCTTGCTTTGCAATTTTTTTAATTCACATCACTTCCTGTTCCTAAGAGTGTTTGTGTTTTGAAAAAAAGCTTTCAATTTTGGGGACAACGAGAACAAAATCAGTTATACTCCATATGTTATTTTTGTTTCCTATCACAAATTATAAAGTGGCCCCTCAAAATAGAAAGCTCTTCATTGTTTATTCTAAGTGATCTATTTGGTGTTGTGATAGTAATTAAATTTTATTAAAAAAATTGTAAACTAAGTACTTTCTTTACCAATGAAAATCTTCAAATAGCTCTAATTTCTCATGAAGCCTTGATATTTACAAAAACAAAAATGCCTTTTACCATCATCACTGTCATTCTTATCACCATCACCATCATTATTTTGGCAACGCTGTTGGCTTGCACTCTGCTGGAGGGGGTTGCTAATGGGCCCTGGGAGGGGATATGGGAAAGGAAATTGGAGTAGAGAGCATTTATGGAGGTTGAGCCTTGCCACTGTTGTTGCATGTCTTCAGCTTCCACTCAATGTTTTTCTTACAGTAGAAATTGGTTTTAGTGTTCTGAAACTTAAATACGTTCCTGTCTTTAGTAACTTGGCCCCTTTTTAATCCATGTTAAGCAGCCTATGACCAGGTGGCTACTGGGTGGTTTAATGCTTTCATGTGTGCTCCTTATGCTTATTCATATTTTTGCATTCATGTTAATGCTATCTTTTTTGTATTGTAGGGATAAAGGCGTGCATGGAAGAGATAAATCCAGTAGATGAAGAACCATATGAAATTAATCTCGACAACCACGGGCGTCATGGTGGCCCAAAGGCTGGCAGACTTACGGCAGTAGCCAATGTAAATATCTTTTCTTTGCAGCCTGTGGTCATGAGGGCATGAGATGTGTTTTGCACTGTCAAGACTATTATATCAAGCAACTTGATGAATGTCTATGATTTTCTGTCTTGCAGTTGAAGCATATAGATGCATATGTTGAGACCATATGTTCTTTTTAGCTCATTAGTGACTTTCCAATTATGTATTTTGATATTCATTGTTAAATAATGACTTGGTATACCGCTTTGAGTGAACTCTAATATTCCAATTGCTGTGATTGCAGGAGCCAAAGCTGTTCAGTGGCTTGAAGTTTTATTTTTCTGGTGACTACGTGTCCTCTTATAAGGAAGATCTTGAAGGATTAGTTGAAGTGGGAGGAGGTACTGTTTTGAGAAGCAAGGATGCATTGGAAGCAAGAAGACATGAATCTGAAGTGGCTTCTTCAAAGTTGCTAATTGTTTACAACCTTGATCCCCCACATGGATTTATGTTGGGGGAGGAAGTTTCAATTCTTTGGAAGAGGCTGAATGAGGCAGAGGATTTAGCTGCTAATACTGGTAGTCAAGTCATTGGTCACACATGGATTTTGGAATCAATTGCTGCATGTAAATTGCAGCATTTTGTTAACTGAAGTGCATTGGGTAGATGGCGTTTTGGTTGTTAGGGAGATCTTTTTCTTGTCAATCTTGTACAGGATTTCAATTAAATTTATTTTGTATCTTGCTCTAGTTGAGATAGTTATCTGGCAGTTGAGATATATTGCACCGAATAACATATCTTACTCAATTACTGTTTGGCCCAGTTTATTTTATTCTTAAAAGTCATTTTTAAGCTAAAGCTATCAATGTTAGGTATATGGGCTTTGGTTTATATGCCTGTATGAACGAGTGCTTGGTTTGTAGGGAATATAATTTTGGTTTATAAGCCTGTATGAAGTCAAGTGTCTTTAGAAGCATTTGAAATATAATTGAAGTCTGCTATATTTGTTTCCCTAAATGTTTGCATGCTAGACCAGACATCAGCCGAGAATTTATCAACGGAGATGCTTCATTATGATTGTGAAACAATGATACAGTTGCTGTTCTTAAACAAGACAAGTCCACTGCTTTCAGCTTTATGAAATTTCGTTGGTGCTAGGGTCCTCAGACATTTCAGAAAACTTAATACAGAAATATAGGTTCTGTTTTCCTTTGGATTTGGCGTCTAGTTCTGATGTGCTTCAGCTTATCCCAGTAAAGTCTTGAGATAAAGCAGGGTTCTTCTCAAATTCTGTTTCTTGTTGTGTTACATCAACGTTATAAACAAAGAATTTGGCAACCACCAAAAAGCAAATGAAGTTGAGAAAGCTTAGCACGGCCATAAATGCATAATAATAATCTAAACGGGAGACGTTTAGATTATCCAAAACCCAACCTTGATGACCATTTCTCTTGGTGATATCAGCAACAGTTGACAGAAGAAAACTACCAAGAAAACTTCCAATTCCCAAGCTTGTTGTGAAATATGCTGTTCCGAGACTTTTCATGTCATCTGGAGCTTGATCATAGAAGAGTTCTATCTTAGCAACTTCGACAAAATTATCAGCAATCCCTGCCAGTGCAAACTGAGGGAGGAGAATGAAAATTGTAAGAGGAATTATATCATGCTGGCCAAAAAGGTTGTTTTCTCTTGCAACTTTTAGTCTCCTCCTTTCGGCTAGGCATGCAGTGATCATTATAGTGATGTGTAGTACAAGGCCAATTCCAAGTCTCTGCAGCATGGTGATCCCTCTGGGGTTTTTCGTGTAGCGCCGGACTGCTGGAACAAAGAAACGGTCATAGATCACAATGCTTATCAGCATGAATATTGTTACAAATGCTGTAAGACATGCAGGAGGGATTTCAAAATGGGGTCCCATTCTCCTGTCTAGGGTGGTGCCTTGTTTGACAAAGAGTGTGCCTGCTTGAACTAACAAGGTGCTTGGAATAAGTGTTGTGATCAAAATAGGAATCATTTTTGTCATTTGCTTGGTTTCCTCAACTTGTGTCACTGGACAAAGCATCCATGGTGAAGTTTGGCCCGTCTTAATAGCCGCTTTGTCAAGGAAACTGCAAGAAGCAAGACAGATTTTTGCAAATGATTCATAACCGAATTTTCTTGACATAGAATAAACGTGAATTCATTTCAAAAAGTAACTTTTACATTTTGGGTTTGTGTTTGACTCATTCTATTGTGAAACTAAACAAACTAAAGAGTAAAGACAAGTTAAATCTACTTAACCTCAATGAAGAGCTGTGGTCAATTCTTTTTCTCCCACTACTTGCATACTCTTCCAAGCTCAATTCATGTAGCTCTTTTGGATCTTCTGGGACATGTACCTTACACTTCCTCAAAGCAGCCACATAGACCTGAAGCATCTTGGTTATAGGGCTGCCAGAGGGCAATCTGTGCCTATAAAATGGGGTTCCCACCAAAAAGACCAATACTGAAACAGCAAGGCCAACAGTTGGAAGGCCATACCCAACAGCCCAACCCACATTGTCTTGTATGTAAATCAAGAAAGTGTTGGAGAAAAGGGTACCAAAGAAAATGCTAAAAAACCACCAATTGAAGAAGGAAAGTTTATGGGTTCTCTCTTTGGGTTCAAACTCATCAAACTGGTCTGCTCCCATAGTAGAAATGTTTGGCTTGGTCCCTCCTGTGCCTACTGCAATGATATACAAAGCAAGGAAGAAAACACCCCTTTGTAGTGACGTCGCGCGTGGACAATTTTGGTCTGCAACTCCTGGAGCACATGGCGGTGGCCTCAGCGCTGGTAATGAGACCGCTAAAGTCAACAAACACATTCCCTATGGCCAAATAAAACAAGGGCATATTGTTAAGTGCCACGTCAATTAAAAATATAGCTATAATAACCGGTATAAAAGATAATAGTCCTCGTAACGTTAATTTAGCTAGTGAGATTGAAATAGGTGCGAGCCTTAAGACATAGGTGTTTATTGTTATGAAAAATAAATGTTCATTCATATACATACTATAGTTATCAAGTCCAACCTTTCTTTACCACTAAGTAATACTATTCAAAAGTTGAAATTGAATTTAACATTTCATACCAAAAGGTAAATGCCTGATGCAATTACAAAGGTCCAATATCTGCCAAGATAAGCATCTGCTATGTAAGCTCCTACAAGTGGCATCATCCACACTGTTCCACCCCAATTACTAACATTGTTTGAAGATTTCACAGTTCCCTCATGGAGCTTCTTTGTCAGATACAACACTAGATTTGATGCAATTCCATAGTAAGCCATTCGCTCAAACACTTCATACCCTATACATCAAATAAATTACACACACAACACACATCCATATTCATAAGTGATCATATTTCACCATATTAAAGGCAGAAAGAAAAGCTTCATTAATCATTTATTTACCTACAATGAAGGAACAAGCTTTCCATTTTCCAGTCTTTGATCTCAAAATGGGTCTACCTTTTAGGTCCACTGTGCCATCTTGAGTGTAATCTTCATTCTCACTTGCTGGGCCTCTTTCTTCTACCACTGCCATTATGCTGGAGAAGAACAATAACTTGAGACTTTGGTTTCTTAGCTTTTTATATGGTTAAGGAGTTAGGTGCAGAATATACTTGCGTGTATGATTGAATTTCCGTTTGAAAAAACAGAGTTCGCGTTAAATTAGCTTTTACACAACAGAAAGAAAGTGATGTTTTATTTGAATAAATTGGCTTTCTTCACGTAAATTAAACATCACGTAGCATTGTTGTATAAAGATTAAAGTCAGTTTCATGATTACCTCAATGTCAAGTCGTCAACGGAAATCTAATCACACTCTTTGTAAGCTTTGTTTTTCCAACCTAAAAGTCAGGCATTGTCCATTTGCATGAACTAACTAACAAAGAAATCCTTAATGCCGAAAGAAACAAGGAATCAGCCACATTCTGTTGTATACTTCTTGTCATTTATTTACATATTTTCTTTCTTTGAGTGATGTAATACCTTTGAATTATCGACTTAGCTAGAAGTTGACGTGAGATTGACAAGTCACAAAAAATCACTAGCAAGAAGCGAACACAAAAATTTGAAGTTGATTAAATAGCTATCGTTGAACTTATTAAATGTTTTATTTCATTTTTAGTTACTAGCTATGACCAACTTGTCTCTATCTCAAGCTCCATTCTTACTTATTATTGTAGCCAAAATAAGAAAATTGTAATTGCCGAAAGCATATTTTTTTACGCAAATACATCCATAAATATGATATACATGGCTTAAAACAAAAGTGCCAGTTGATATTTATCACTAGTAATTAAATAAATACTATATCTAGAAGTGTATCTGAGATGGGAAACATAACATATATACATATAAAAAACCGTGGATTGTTTCAACTTTTAAGGTGCTTATCAAATTTTAAGGTTACTATCAAGGGCCTGCACAAAGAAGAGATAAGCTTCACATACAGCATTTTGGAAAAAAAGGAAAATTGTTTTTTACTGCCACGGTTCGTACCATTTACGAATACCTAATTTTATAGTTAAATATAAAAAATATATAGTTAAATTATTAAATAATAATTAACTAATTTATATATTAATTTAACTACATATTTTTTCTCATTTAACCGGTGATAAAGGCATAGTGACTCATCCAGAAAACTTAAGTTGTGGGAGCAATTTAGACATAAATTTAGGGCTTGTTTGATTTTTTTTTTAAAAGAGATTTCTGTTTTTAAAAATAGAAAACTAAAAAACCTGTTTCCAAAACTGCTCCAAACAAACCTTAATGAATAATATTAAAAACATCACATATTTAAAATTAAAAGGAATAAATATAAGCTATAATTATTTGTTTTGAGTACTTATAAGCGATAAATGATTTCTCATTTTAATGCTATAAAATTTGTTAACGCGCTCTTATTTATATTATAACTATTTTTTAAAATATACATTCATTAGGTGTAACTTATTAAAATATTCTTTCTATCAAAAATAAGTAGGAGTGCACCCATAAATACTAACGTATTTCCAATTATTCTATAAAAAGAATATTTTAGTAAATCATAACTTGTAGCAATATTTTATACTTGATACCTGCACTTGGAAGGCTCTAGTTCAAAGATAAATAAAATGCAAAACTGATAATACTGCTCATAAGCACACAAATAACTTGTGGCGTTTGTGATTGATTACGTGAGTCTGATACGAAGTCCCACACCGAGGAGCAACACAAGCGAGAATACTGAGGATAATATACATAAAGAGCGACTGCCATGATTATGCATTTAAGGGTTTACTTTTAAAAATTTGCTCTTAAGTACATATCTCACTTTTAGTGTTACTTGTTGTTGTTAAATGTGAGTTTGTACTTGAAGTGCATATTTTGATAAGTACATAAGATAAGAAGTGTATAATTTAAAGGGTCTTGTTGAAAGGGCATTTGTGAAAGATATTAATTAATTAATTAAAAATATTAAAATTAAAATGTTATTTTGTTTCTCAAATATATAAAGGGTCTTGCTAATTGTCTCTCAATTATATATAAAGGATTTTGTTAACAAGAGCTTCAATTATTTCAATTATATAAAGGGTCTTGCTAACAAAAGCTATTTAAGGTTACTATTATTGAAAAAATAATTATAAGTGTATATTTTTTCATATATCGAAAATACCAAAAGCTATACTTTTTAATAAATTTTTATTATATTAGGCTTCTTAACTAGTACTCTAAAAGTACTATTTAACATTTTTCATATATAAAAATATATTTTTTAATAATTATATTATATTTGATTTAATTCTTTAAAAGTGTCTTAAAGATACGTATTTGTCTATTTTATTAAAAGTTAAAGTTATGGTCTTTGAGGATTAAAATGTTCTTAATCCTTGAAATGATAAATAATGGTATTTTAAATGAAAAATTATATTTTATATTTTTACAATTTTAAAAGAACTTAATAAATAAAGAAAATTATAAACGTATCTCTAGAGGATTGGAGTAGACCTGTTTACTCTGGCTCTGAATAAGTTAGGTCTACCATTTAATTAATTTTTTTGTTAAAAAGAATTAAATTATAAACTGTAACAACTTTAATATTACCAATATTGTGATATTAGATTCTCTCCAATGTTAAGTTGTTTTGATGGGTTATTAACAATTTTTTTATAATATTTTGATGAGTGTTACATATACACACATCATTTTATCAATTTAAGTTATAAACACTCAAGTTAGGTTCAATATATAACCCACAAATTAATTATCTTATATTTATTATTTTTATTTTTAATATAAAATTCCATTTTAATTTTTGTTATATTTATAATATGATTTTAATTTTATTTGTAAAATATTAAATGAAAATATTAAAAAATAAAAAAGTTATATAAAAATTCATAATTCTATGTAGCTTTTAAAAAAAAAATAGAAGAAAAATTCTGGGACACATGATCTTCACTCTCACAATTTTACAAACCATAAAGCTCTCTGTCTCCACTCTCCGCGCCTCATCATCTTCTTCTCCCTTCCGCCCTTCAGATCAACAAATGGAGCAACGTTTGGCACAACAACTCAAAAGAAATAATGTAGGGTCAAAATAATGTAACCGAAAATTACTTACAAAAGCCATTAATTAACTTTTAATGTAATGTGATAAGTCTGAAGCAGCAACGGCATGAAAAATCTGCAGCGGAAGAGACAAGTAAGCTTGAAAGCATTTTGGTGAAGTGACAAAATGAGCATAAACAGATAAATGTCCAAAATTATGAGAATGTCGAATGAATCTTTATTCATTAAACCATATAACTCATTCATACATCAATCTAACAATTCCATCAAAATTATAAGTTTGAGAAAAATAAGCTTTTTTTAAAAAATACCTGATACTTGATAACTATTTTCTATTTTTGGTGGAAGGGAAAAGTAAAAGAATAACTAGAAGCTAGACGTTTAGATTAAAGACTTCATATCTTTTTGTATTTTATAACTATGGAACCTTCGATTATGTTGGCTTACTGCATCGAAAAATGTTGTCATCATCAGATTGAAAAAAGATCATAGAGAAAAAATATGGCTCCTCCCCTGTTGTCTCTCTGCATCAGTTGCAAAGGATCCTTGTTTATCAGTTTCATACTTAGCTTAATTGAACTAGCTAGAGCCTTCTTCTAACTACATGTATTTAATTTTGATATATCCCCCTGAAATTAAAATTAAACATAACTGTAATCTGATTTTAGGAGAAAGAAATAATCCATGAATATATGAAATGTTTGAAAGGAATATATATCTCCAGAGGTAGGAGAGAGGCACGAAGATGATGCAAATGCAATGCGAAGTTAAGGTACGAAGTCCCACATCCAATAATGGAATATTTCAAAGGAATATAGAGAAGTGAAGGAGAGTATAAATAGAGCGAGAGCAGAGAAGTAACAACAATCAAACAATGATAAATGTGGTCAATGGTTGAGATCATGATCAACCATGACCTAGGCAAGTGACCTCCATTACACTTGGGAGGGGTGCTTGCCTAAGGTCTCCCCAAGTTGAGAGAGCCTACGTCTTAATTTTTGATAGTGGGGACTTACCCACAGCCCCTTTCAATTCAAGTTCAAATTTTTTGGTGTGTTTTCAACCGCTGAAATGCTTCCTATTTATATATAGAGCTCATCAAAGAGCCGTTTGAAGAAAAAAGAAATAGCACAACACCTTACTTGCGTGAACCTCAATTCTAGACTTGATCCAACGAAACCAAAAAATAAGGAAAATTAGTAAAGAAAATGAGGATAAGCATGGTTCTGTTCCATATTTGAGGCTTTGAATGATTTATTTTTATCAAGATAAGGCTTAAATGATGGAATTGGGAAACAATAAAAAAATAAAATTCACGTGTACTTCCACATCATAATATAAGAATAGAAAGGATTTGTTGAACTGATCAAGCCTAAAATTGTGTAAAAGGATAACAGCTTTTAACAAATAATTAATAACTATTTGTTAAAAAAATCTATTATTAAAAATACTTATATGACATTATTTACCATATATATACTTGCAAAAGAAAAAAAAAATCATATGAAAGGTACGAGTATCAAAATTACAAGGATAAGCATTTGCATCACCTAGGAATTAAAAGATTACGTTATAGGCTATCTATTTCTATTTCTGTAATTTATTTATAAGGGTTCGACGATCTCGTATATAACTTAAAATATAAATCTAATAACTATTTACTTAAAAATATGTGTAATAAATGGATTTTATGTTTTCCTTCTAACTAATACTTTCCTTTACTAATATTTCTTTTTTAATTTTAATTTGTTAATTTATGTAGGGGTGAAATAAGTCGAGCATCTAAAATTTTGGCTTGACTTACGAAAAAATACAAAGCTCAAGTTTGACTCATTTAATTTAATTAAACAAGGAGCCACATCATAAGCTTGAGTTTGGTTGATAAGAAAAAAAGAAGTTTGAGTTTGACTTGTTTATTTAACTACTTTTTTTTTATAAATAATTTCTCTTAATTTAAGTTTATTAATTCTGTATTTGATACATAATTTAATATTATAAACTTAATAAGCTAAGAAATTATATATTAATGGAAAAATAATAATAATATTAATAACTAGAAGCTAAAATTTTTTCATTAATATATTTGTTGAGAAAAAAACAAGCCTTTTGAAAAAAAATACTACTTGATAACTGTTTTGTTTTTGGTGAAAGGGAAAAATAAAGAATAACTAGAAGCTAAAAGATAATGAAGAAAAATATGCCTCGTCCTCTGTTCTTTCTCTGCATCAGGTGAAAAGGATCCTTGTTTATCACTGAATTCTAATATAATTTCAGAAGAAAGAAATAATCCATGAATGAAATATGAAATATTTGAAAGGAATAATTGTAACTTATATTGCTAGTGGAAGAGGTAAGAGAGAGCCACGGAGATGCAAATGAAATGCGAGTAATGTACGTAACGTAAGTTAAGAATGTGAGCTTGATAGGAAGTCCCACATCGAGGAATATATAGAATCGGGAGTTTTGGAGAGAGTATAAATAAGGAGCGAGTAGCTAATGAACAACTTACATATCTGGATGGGGTCAATAGTTGATCATGAATGACCATAGCCTATGTTGTTGAACTCCTTTGCACTTATGAGGGTTGCACGACTTATGTCTCCCTAAGTTGGTAGAGCTTACGTAATATTTTGCGGCATTGGTTCTTGGGCCTGCGTTTGCGTTGTCCCCTTGCAATCCTAATTCAATTTTTATCTTAATTTTGTAGTCAATTTTTATCTTAATTTTGAGGCTTAACTGAAAAATAGAAATTTTTTTGAAAATGGTCCTTATAGATTCATATTTTTGAAATTAGTCCTTCCTCATAAAAGAATTAATGAAAGTAGTCTCAAATGTTAACAAATTTTTGGCCTAACAAGTTGAAAAAAGATTGGATGATGTGTCGTTTAACTTGTTTATGTGGCATGACTATGTCCATGTAAGCAGTAACATATGGCAAGTAAGTTGTGTGAGTATCACATGACCATGTGTTCTTCATTGAAAACCCTAATTTAGGAAATTGAGGATGCTTTTGTGAGAAGAACACGAAGGGGCCTCAGACGAACACGAAGATGATAGGTTCTTTTTCGTCGTCTTCGAATGATTCCGCAACGCCGCTGTTATGTCGTTTTGGCCGTGGGAATCTGTTGCTCTTGGTTTCACAAACAACGAACAACCCAGGAAGGATATTCTGGAGGTGTCCTCTCTAGCAGGTAGGAGGAAATCTTGTTTTCGCACTATTATTTTTGTCCAATGATGCTATGTCAGTGTTTTTCTTGTTTCGGTGTCTAGGACAAGTCTTCAAAATGTAATTTCTTCAAGTGGCTTGATGAAACCCCCCTGAAGGACCGTTTGGCAATAGTTGTAGGATTGAACGTGCTAGAGCTGAACCTGTTGGCTTTGCTGCTCATAAGGTAGAAGAAGAGAAGCCATGTCAACAAGTTGAAAAGAAAGTTTTAAAATTGCAGAAGAAGGTGAACACTTTCAAAATGAAGACAATCACAGTCTTGTTCATGCTAATGTGTACTTGGTCTGTGGGAATTGCAACTTGTTTGTACAAGATGTAACAAATTCCCAATTGGATTCATTTGATCTGTTTTGTTGAACAAATTGATGTTAATTTCGTATGTAAAGAACTATGTATTTTGGTAGGTTAATCATTATGTATTTGGATAGTTAACTTAAGGCCTACTGTAATTGTTGACTGACTATGATATTATGTTTGACATCATATGGATTGTTAAAGTTTTATAACTTTTGTTTCTGAAACTTGATAAACACACCACAACTGCTGGAATGAAGTTAAGTATTGATTAGTGAAATGAACATAAGTTTTTCCTTGAACATGAACATATCATACTGAACAATTCAACATAATATACTTAATTGAACTTGAACATAACATACTGAGGCTGTAATATAGAAAGGTAGCATACCACATGTGGCAACAGTTCCTAATATGAGTAACATACCATCAGATAAATACAAAAGTTCCAACTTCATCTCATACAAAAAGGGTGGCAACAACAGTTCTTAAGAACCCAAAATACGAAAAAAGAGACCCAAAATACAAAATGCACAAGGCTGCCTTTTTAGTTGCTTTTCCTCGAAGCTTGAGTTGGAATTTGTGAATCTGCTTGACTCTAAAATATAAACTCAATTGCAGTACCTTCATAAGTTGCCTTTTATTTGGAATGTGAAATTGAAACAATTGCATGATGAATTAGGAACTGAAATCAGAGGGTGCTTTTTATTATTCGGTGTCTTAAATTAATTTTTGATATGAATTTATTCATATTGTAAATTTGATAGTTTGCTTTAGATTTTGGGCCCCTAAATATTAATCAGTTATTCATATTGTGAAACTGTGATGGTATGCGTGGCCTAGTTGGCATTAGTGCAGTCGCAATGCGAAATTTGATTGCGACATCGTTATTTGCTTTAGAAGTTGCCTTTTAATTGTGATTCGCAATGAAGATGGTGGTTTGTGCCCAGGGGCGGTTCAAGCACTAGTGAGGCCTAAAGCAAACTTAACAAATGAGGCCTTTTGTTCACTAATAAAAATAGTTTATTAAAATTATCATAATTTTATTTGAAATTTATTTTTCGGGCTTTTAATGATGCAAAATTATCAATTAAATTGTCGTAATTAAGTTCATTTAACATTTCTTTTTCAATAGATAATAAGGCCAATCCATTTAGTTGTTGCTCATTAATTACGTACTTACAATACCAATACAAAAGATAACAGTTACTTATAATATATTATATATAATTAGAATTTATTTATTTATTTATTTATATAATAAATTTTGTAGAGTATATTAGTAATAAACAAAAAATTTGGGGACCTAAAGCCCTTGCTTGGGCTGCTTGGCCCTTAAGCCAGCCCTGTTTGTGCCTCACCCGACCCCAAATTCCACTAAATTCTCGCTGGGATGAGTAAGCTTGACTCTAAAACATAAACTCAATTGTAGTACCTTCATAAGTTGCCTTTTATTTGGAATGTGAAATCGGAACGGTATGCTTGACCCTTTTGGCCCTACTGCTGCAATGTGAATCTTTTTAATTTAAAACGAGTTGATGTGGTTTGTGCCTTATATGAGTAAGCATGACACTCAAATCTAAAATCAATTTCAGTATTGATACTGCATTTACTTCATAAGTTGCCTTTTATTCGGGGTGTGAAAAATCGAGATGGTATGCTTGACCCTTGTTGGCTTTATTGCAGTTGTTATATAAATCTTTATTCATTCATAATTTTAAAATATGTTGGTGTTTTTTTTTTTTTTTTGCTTTATATGACCCCAAATGGGACTGAATGCGGACGAGATTAGTAAGCTTGACACTCAGTATGGATATTGCATTTGCTTCATAAGTTACCTGTTATTCGGGATATGAAATCGCGATAGTATGCTTGACTCTTATTTGTTTGTTGTAGTTGAAGCTTGAACCTTTATTCATTTATAATTTTTAAAATAGTTGGTGTTGTAACATCCTCCTTAATAGCTTGTACAATTTATTTTTCTTTATAATATATATAGTATTTAATTTAAAGTTGTTTATCAGAAATAGTGACAATTAGATAATAATTATTTCAAATAGTTAGATGTGGGTAAAATTTATAGTATTTTGATTTTTGGTGGCGGAATATTATAATTAAGCTTTGATCAGAATTTTCGAAGTTAGTTTGATATGTAAACTGGATTTAAATCTGTTTCTAAACCTTAGGAAATAAATTATATATTGTAAGTTGGTACAGAGACAATTAGGAAAATATGTGTTAAGGGCATTAGAATGAATTATAGCTAATTATAGAATCATGTTTTATTGTTAAAGGATTCCTAGTTAGTTAAAAAATAATTTTAAGGCTTAGTCTTAGAGTAAATTAATAATTACTCTTAAAGATATATTTATACCTTAAAAATAGTTATAGATTTCCAAAAATACTAGAAAAATTTACTATAGGCTAAGAATTATATTTAGAATTTATTAGTATAATTAGATTGATTTAGATAGTAATATGTGGTGAATAAAAAATTATGGTATAACAAAAATTAGAAATGGTACTATTACTATTATAATATTATATAATATAATATTATTATACTATTTAAAAGGTGACTTAAGTTATCTAAGCTCATTATTGAGCTTCTTCTTCTCCAGAGACGGAGAAAGAAGGAAACGAGAGAGAAAGAGTTACTTCTTGTGGCTGGATGGTGGTCTTAATGCGATCGGTTCGTGACGGAGTAGTTAGGAGAAATATTCTACACGTCGAGATCTTTAATTCTACCGGTTTAGATTTTCAAATAGATAACTTTCAGTATTTGCTTTGGACTGAGGTAGGAGCTTTACTGTATTTTTTTCTACTATTTTAAAAGTAAGATGTGTATCTTTAAAACCTACTAAATGAATGAATTCTATTGATAATTTATTTAAGTTAAATGGATAGTTTTTATTTTGTTAAGTAGTACAGATTTTTACTATCTAGTTAAAATTAAAATTTTAAAACTTGGCCTATATTATTTTTAAGCTTATTGAAATGTTCATTATTAGTGACTTAATGAAATTTGTGTAAGAATAAAAGTTGTGGTTCACTGACACTATTCATACGCGTATTTTATTATTCGTATGCGTATTTTACTATTCATACACGTATTTTACTATTTATACACATATTTTACTATTCATACAGTATTTATACAATATTCTATTATGTTATTACAGTTTATTAATACTTGTTATCTAAGTTGAAAAGTGTTGAAATCACTAGGGACGTCCAGTGATGAAGAGTTGTTTTGTGCACTGAGAATAATAATACGTAATACTCAGTCACAATGATTTGAGAAATGTTGGGGTGAAAGTGCCACGAGGCTAGAATATAGGATGCCTAATGGAATGATACGTACCTGTGCCAACCCCAAGGCTAGCATATGTTAGTTGCATATGGCTTAACACATGGCGAGAAAACAGGTCATTATCCAAGTAAATGTTCATTTGAGGAGATGAAGTGTAGATGGACTCATTATCAGTTAGAGTCTGAGTGAAGTCCCCTTACAACAGGAACAATTGTGTTTTGTGTTGGGCCGACCAGGACAGACTGTTACCAATAGGGCTTGTACACCCCTAATTTTTTTTCTCCAATAGAATGAAATTTGTAGAACATGCATCATGATAGAAATAAAATTTTGCATTATGTATTTGGTTATAGTTTGGAAGAATTTACGATGATGTTAGTTGTTTGTTTGAATTGATTGACAATTTGTGTTAAATTGTCTTGTGCTTGAAATTGCAAGTAATAATAATTAGATTGATTGTGATTAATACTGTGTTTGTACGTTGATGGTGATTATTATATGTGTATGTTTCATATGAGAAAAATATTTTGGTTTCTGGATTATTTCATTTTATAATAAAAAGCAGTTTTGATTTCATATAACTCTGAAATCCTAAAATGCCATTAGTTATAAATGTGTTAGAAAATTACCGAGAATGTGAATTCTTATCCCGTTTATTTTCATGTGTATTCGTGGCATTTTAGATGGATAACTATTGAAACTGAAGAATGAAGAACAGAAAATGACAATTATTAGAAGTTTACCAATTGGATGTACTATTTACAAGTGTTGTTTAGTATATATAAATTGTAGATAATTATGTATTAATCATCCACAATTATATGTAAGTTAGTTCTTTAAAAAAATAAGTTATAAGTTACTATGATTTCAAACTCGAATTATTTTAAAGTTATGGTATTTATATTATTTTTTTGAATAAAAAAGAAATTAAACATGTATAAAAAGAAGGTGTCACAGGTGTGGTTTGTGCCTTGTATATGAGCCCAAGTGAGACTGAATTTGTGACTGAATGAGAAAGTTTTTCACTAAAAATCTAAACTTCAGTTGTAGTTGATATTGTATTATCTTCATAAATTGCCTTTTTTCGGGATGAGAAATTGAGACGGTATGATTTGACCCCTATTGGCCCTACTACAGTTGCAATGTGAATATTTTGAAACATGTTGGTATGGTTTGTGCCTTATATGATCGCAAATGTGACTAAATTTGTAGTGGGATGAGTAAGCAGTAAGCTTGACACAAAAATCTAAACTCAATTGCAATCTTGATCTGTATTTGCTTTAGAAGTTGCATATTATTTGTGATGCTAAATAGGGATGATATGCTTAATCCTTGTTTGTGCTTTGTGCTTCCCATGATCCTAAATGCACAACTGAATTCGCGATGAGATGAGTAAGCGTGACTCTAAAATATATTCAATTTTACTGTAGATATTGTATTTACTTCATACGTGAGATCAAGATGTTTTTCTTGACCCTTGTTGGCCTTACTATAGTTGCATGGGAGTCTTTATCTTTAATCATAATGTAAAAACAAGTTGGTCTAGATTGTGCCTTACATAACCCAAAGTGCAACTGAATTTGCAATGGGATGAAAGCCTTGTTGGCCTTACTATAGTTATAATGGGAAGCTTTATTCAAATTGTAAAAGTAGGCTTTTGCGGATGTGCAGATTGTGCCTTACATGATCCTAAATGCTACGAAATTCACTAGGGGATGAGTTAACTTGACTCTAAAATCTAAATAAATTTTGAGAGTTGATTCTGTATTTGCTTTAGAAGTTTCATTTTATATTGTAAAATTGGTGGTGTGCTTGAGATTATGGCCCTTAATTTGATTTCTCATCAATTCTTTATTGACGATGTGAAATTGGAATGGTATGCTCGACCCTTGTTGGTCTACTACAATTATAGTGGAAATCTTTATTCATAATGTCAGGTAAGCAGGAATTGTGCCATTCATGGACTTAAATGCAACTGAATTTAGGATAAGTAAGCTTGACTTTGACATCTAAATTCGATTGCAATATTAATACTGCATCTGCTTCAGAAGTTAGCATTTATGATGCAATCATTTTGCGGTTTACAAGAACACACGAGACAAAGGAAATGAGATTTCTATGCTTTTATTCTATCTATTTTGGTTACATTAGTAGAAAATAGATAGATAGAGATTGGGGGGAGAGATAGAGAGATAGATAGAGAGGGAGAGAGGTGTGGCAAACCAACTAGAGAAGTGTAGCTCGTCTGAATTTGACTTATCATGGTCTTTTACTCCCTCTTATTGATGCCACACCATTTCCTTCCTTCTTTTCATTTTCTATCTTTCATGTGTGAATTTCTTTATAATTGATTTGACTCTATGGTTGCCTTTGTTTAGGAAACACTCTATGTCTCTTAATTGTTACTGACACAAATGTCTCTGGTTTTTTTTCATTTTGTGACATTAACATCACATTTTGAGCATAGGTGAATCTTGATTGTTCAAGGCTCTGAAATTCAATTCGATGAAAATCAAGTGGTGCTTTTAATCTTTGGTGACCCTAAATTCATTCGCTACATGAATTTCTATATACCCTAGTTTTAAATTCAGGTGCAATATTATGAGTATTGATAACCCACAATACAACTTCTGACGTGAATTATTAATTCATATTGCAAAAATGGTAGTTTGCTTGAGATTTGATGGTCCTAAACCTAATTACATTATGAATCTTTATTCATGATGTGAAAATCGGGATGGTATGTTGCAGTTGCAATGAGAATCTTCTTTATTCATACTATAAAAATGGGGTAGTGTGGATTATGGCTTACATGATCCTAAATGCAAGGTAAATTGTTGATTGGATGGCTAAACTTTACTTTGAAGTCAATTGTAATATTGATACTGCATTACCTTCAAAAATTTTCATGTAAGATGCAATCTCCCTTCAGTTTACAAGAACACGATACAAGGGAGAAGATATTTCTGTGCTTTTTTCACATCTTATCTAGAATTTAGTAGATTCTTCTATAAATTCAGTCTACTTGAATTTTGTAGACCAAGTTAATACAAGGCTGACGCAATATGATTTTTCATAACCTCCTAAAGTACATCCTTATTTACTCTGAATTTGCCATCTTAGTCTTTAGTTGGCTTCAGTAATGTTGTATATGATACAAAAGTGAATTTGATCATGTGCAATATAGTGAATTTGGGGATCCTTTCATGGTGCGGTTTCGCCATGCAAGAATTTGCAATAGGAAAGGAAAACAAATGAAAGTCCATTGGTACTCTACGATGCAGATTTGCATTATTATCTTAGCTTCAACTATTTTGTAACTATTGAATATTTTGATTTATACTTGATGTGTGAACTAATTCTTGCTTCTTTGAATTATAATTAATTAATGATGGAAGGTACACAATGCAAAGTATACACTTAATTACATGATGCAAATTCTCATTTAGTTGGAGGCTTGGAGCTGCATATATATTCCTTAAAAATGGTTAAGAAGGATGCACGCGTTGTCTTTAGTGCTAAGGAAAATATCATAAGATTCAAGCTCAACACTAATCTGAACTTAATTAAGTTTCTTAATAGTTTTAGTAAAAACTTAGATGCACTATTTTTCTCTTGGTTAAAACTTTTCTGCTTTAATAGTTTTTCATTTCTGGTTATGGAGTGCTTCCTATTGTGGGAATTAGAATGACCAATGCAGTGTACTGTTTTATAAGTCTTGAGCATCTCTGGTCATGTGATTGTGGATGGTAAGCTAAGAAGTATTTATTACGTTCAATTGTAATCGAATATCTATGTCCAATGTTGACTCAGAATTTGTAGGATATTTGAGATTACAACATTTGGAAAAAGTTTGAAATTTTATAACTATCTGCATAAACAGTTTCTTCCACTGATTGAGGATAAGCATTGAAATCGGTAGGCTATGGAGTGAACCACGAGTCCAAAATATATTTTGTGAGTTTATCACTCATTACAATAGTAAATCCGTCGATTTTGGCAATTTAGTGATGAGTTCCGTTGTGATTATGACCAAACTTTGAGGTTAGATTATCATTATACTTTTTGTTATGAGCATATGTTCATTCTTTAATTGTGTAAATAATACACATTTGATTAGAATACCACACAATGTCCTTAACAATGCTTCAGATGAGAAGATGTTGTTGATATAGTCTTATTCATCAATTGATTGGAAGTTGACATAGACTTAAAGATTAATCATGAAAAAGTATCTGAAAGCATCCACAATTTTGTAGAGGAGTTGACAGTTGGTAACTATGTAAGCCTTCCTCCAACTTAATTGGCTCCCAAAGTTTTGATTATCTAGGAAACCCTTTTAATTTAGTAGCTGATTAATTAATAATTGATTGGATGTTTGTATGCTAGTGAACTAAACATCAAGTCTAAGTGGTTGTCCTAATATTCGTAATACAGAAAACATTGTCCTACCTTGTATTTTGACATGCAACGAAATTTATCTGAAGCCTTTTTAAATCCTTGTGCTATTTTAGCTTGGGAGTATTATGATTGGAATGAGGGTAGTTGATGTGTCCTTTTATCCCAGTGCAATAAATGTGTCGTGTGTAGTTTTAGATTCTCCAGGGTGTGATAATATCTAACATGTAAACTCACATTTTGTATTTTCCCTTTAATAATTCATGGCTTATAACCATCTGATATATAAACTTTGGGTTGCCTTCTATTGTAGAATAGTTATAATTTTCAATACTGAAAGGTAACTGAGAAGAAGCTGCGTTTCTGTATTTTCCTTCATGTCAGTGTGTGTGCAAGAAAAAAGTCATGAATAGAAGTTTCTGCAGAGATGCTTAGTGATGGATGTAAAGCTCATGCTAGTTTTATTTGGTTCTTAAGCAACAAAATTTCTTAACTTTGACTATTGTTACAATAAACTGGCTGCCAACAATGATAACTAGAGAAAAGGAGTCTAAGCTGGATTAGTTGAAGCTTCCATTACATTCTTAAAATGCTTATTAGCAAAAACATAGAAGTTGTTTTCCCTAGGAATCAGGATCTGGTTGTGGGATATTTTTTCTTATCTCAGTCTTGCCCTGAGATGAAACAATATTCATATCCAAGTCCATTTTATTTTGTCTTATATCATTATTATAAACAAAGAACTTGGAAATAACCAAAACGCAAAGGAAATTAATAGCACTATGCAAGGCCAAGAATGCATAATAGCAATCTAAACACGAAACATTTAGATTATTCAAAATCCACCCCTTAAGACCATGTCTGGAGGAAAGATCAGCAACAGTTGAAAGAAGAAACGTATTGAAGAAATTCCCAATATTTATAGTTGTAGTGAAATATGAATTTCCCAAACTCTTCATAGTTTCTGGTAAACCTGTAATTTTAGCTATTAACATTTGAAATTGTTCTTGATAGGCCTTCACTGTAGTAGCTTGTTTCAAATTTGTTAGATCCATTGAGGTTAAAGAATCGGTTGCATTTGTAGATCCATCCACTAGGATTTTTGCGATCAAATTTTGCAAAATTCAATTTAGAAAATCTAGTTTGGATAGAACCATTGCTAATGTGAGAAATGAACACTCTTGAACCTACTCTGTTATTGCCGGAAGAATTTTCATTTTTAGATGTCAGTTGATGAAATTTCACATTCATAGTATGGCAGCTTGTTTTTCTGTTGTCACCTTCAATAGCCTCACAACTTCTTCTAATATGCTTTTGATGAGAATACTGAATACTTCACGGTGTTGCATGATGCATCAGAGAAGCAGATATTATTGTTATGGTCTTAGTCATTAAATTATTGGAAGTTCACATAGGCTTGTAGTCTCAAAATTTTCAACTGTATTTAGTCTGTTCTGCTACCTGCTTGCTTCTTCTTGGTTGTGCTGTTGGATGCTCATGACCTACCAGGTAACCTTAAGTTGCTTCCTACTGCATGTATATATGGTTCTGTTAGGGAGTAAAGAGAAACTGAACATCAAGTCTAAGTGGTTGTCGTAAGATTCGAAATACAGAAAACATTGCACCTTTAATAATGATTAGTATTTTGACCTACAATTCTGAAGTTTATCATAAGACTTTTTAAATCCTTGTGCTATTTTAGTTAGGGAGTATTATGATTTGAATGAGGGTAGTTCATGTGTGCAATCATTGTGTCATGTATGCAAGAAAAAGTCATAAATAGAAGTTTCTGCAGAGATGCTTAATGATGGATGTAAACCTCATGTTAGTTTTATTTGGTTCTTAAGCAACAAAAGTTCTTAGCCTTTAGACTATTGTTTCAATAAATTGGCTACCAACAATGATAAGTAGAGAAAAGGAGTCACATCTTGATTAATTGAAGCTTCCTTTACATTCTTAAAATGCTTATTAGCAAAAACATAGAAGTTGTTTTCCCTAGGACTTAGCATTTGGTTGTGGGATATTTTCTCTACTCTCAGTCTTGTACTGAGATGAATCAAGATTCATATCCAAATTCATTTTACTTTGTGTTACATCATTATTATATACAAAAAACTTGGCAATAACCAAAAAGCAAAGGAAATTGATGGCACTAAGTAAGGCCAAGAACGCATAATAATAATCTAAACGCGAAACGTTTAGATTATCCAAAATCCAGCCCTTATGACCATGTCTGGAGGAGAGATCAGCAACCGTTGACAGAAGAAAAGTATTGAAAAAATTTCCAATACTTATAGTGGTAGTGAAATATGAAGTTCCCAAACTTTTCATAGTTTCCGGTGCCTGATCATAGAAGAACTCTAGCTTAGCAACATCAACAAATGTATCAGCAATTCCTGTCAAAGCAAACTGAGGTAGGAGGATGAAAATAGTCATAGGAATTTTATCATTATGGCCTAAGAGCCCATTTTCTCTTGCAACACTAAGTCTCTTTCTCTCAATTAAGCAAGCAGTGACCATTACAACAATGTGTAGCACAAGGCCAATTCCAAGTCTCTGCAGCAATGAGATCCCTCTGGGATTCTTTGTGTAGCGCCGGATTGTAGGAACGAAAAGGCGGTCGTAGATTAGGACACTTATGAGCATGAAGATGTTCACAAAAGCTAGAAGGCACGCGGCAGGGATTTCGAAATGGGGTCCCATTCTTCTATCTAGTGTGGTGCCTTGTCTAATGAAGAGTGTGCCGGTTTGAGCTATCACTGTGCTGGGAATGCATGTTGTGATCAAAATAGGAAACATCTTTGTCATTTGCTTTGTTTCCTCAACTTGTGTCACTGTACAAAGTGTCCATGGTGAGGTTTGACCTGTCTTAATAGCTGATTTGTCAAGGAATCTGCAAGAATATTTTAATGTTTAAAGATTAGTTTATTGTTTGAAGCAAATGGAAATATTTATAGATTATTTTCCACACACTCTTTGGATGGGTTGAAATTGGGGTAAGATCTACTAAATCAGGTATGTATGACCCTCTTATTTGATGACTCTTATTCCTCAACTAGTGTGTGGTATTTCAAAGAATTCTTTAAGAAGAATTTGTTGTTGCTGGTATTATTAAAAAATGGTATTTATGTAAAGGCAAATTTCTTATCTAATTTGTTATTTTAAATCATTTAACAGATAGAATAGATAGTTAAATTTCTTAACATAAGTGCTATTTGGTATGATTTGTTAAGTACGAACAAACAATAAATTTAAAATTAGCCAATCAAGTGAGAGCACGACCACACATGAATAAGTCATGAGCATGAAAATGTCTAGGGCCAAGTTGTGGGGGATTAAGTTAAAAGTGGGGTTGAGTCGGGCTGACCTAGGAGTTAAAGCCCAATTTGACGGCTTTTATTGCTTATATTTGTTCAAAATAACTTATGTATCTTACAACATTTTTTCATTTTTTCTCATTTCTTAGTTAGTACTCTTAGCACACCACTAGGGACCTTTTTACAAGTGATCCATGCCAAATTTCCCTGACTACATGACATGTAACAACAAATGCAGCAAAATTAAAATTGGTAAAAACTGAAATTTTTTGTTACCAACCTTAAGGAAGAGCTATGATCAATTCTGTTTCTCCCTTTACTTACATACTCTTCTGTACTCAGCTCATGCAGTTCTTTAGGATCATCTGGGACACATACCCTCCAGTTCCTCATAGCAGCCACAAAGACCTGAACCATCCTAGTCAAAGGGCTCCCTAGTGGCAATCTATGCCTATAAAGTGGTGTCCCTAACAAAAACACTATAATTGAAACTGCAAGCCCAATAGTTGGGATCCCATAACCAAGAGCAAAGCCCACGTTGTCTTGTATATAAACCAAAACAGTTTGGGCGAAAATTGTACCAACCAAGATGTTAAAGACCCACCAATTATAAAAGGAGAACTTTTGGGCCTTCTCTCTGGGCTCAAACTCGTCAAATTGGTCAGCTCCCATGGTGGAGATATTGGGCTTGGTTCCTGCTGTGCCTGCTGCGATGATGTAAAGGGATAAGAAGAAAATACCCACTTGCAATGAGGAGGCCCGTGGGCAATTTTGGCCTGATAGACCCAGAGGACATGATGGTGGTCTTAGGGATGGTAGTGATACTGCTAGACTCAACAAACACATTCCCTGCATCTCAAGAAAACAAAACAATGTTCAGTTTTATAGTTGTTGGAATAAAAGAAACATTTAGATACTTTTAATATCACTTTTACTCATGATATTTGCTTGTTGGGGCTGCATAGAAATTGTATTCTTTTTTAATGGAGCTTCTTTTGATGCGTCTAATGTGATTTGGTGCTTTTCTGCTCTTGGCAGTGGTTGGCAATGGCTCCGGAGTGGTTTTGCAGTTCCTTATAGTTCTAGGTGTATATCACTCTTATGTTGTTTTTCTCATTGATTTAGTCTTTCTGTTTTGATCTTTTCCCTCTTTAGCCCTTCTGGTGCTGTTTTTAATATGCTTAGGCTTATATAAAAAAAAAAGATACTTAAATACACAACCATATATATGTTTTATGCTGTTTGTTTTGTCAAAATCAAATTCACCCCTTTTTATTTTTGTGTAATGTATTTTCCAGTTGATAACAGAAGATTGATAGTAAAGACAGAATCGGATTATATGCATCTCTCCTCCTATAAATTCATATATTCCGCCCTTGAATTGCAGTATTGTCGAAACTCTAGGAAGTACAAGTTCCTTTTTTTTTTGTTATATCAGATATCTTAAATTGGATTTTAGCCTTGGATCACTCAACTCAACCTTAGTTTATATCTAATATTTTTTAAGGTCCTAACACTGAAGTAAAATTTTACTTCGTAATTGTAAAAAAAATAATTTATGACATGTCATACCAAAAGGTAAATTGCTGATGCAATTATGAAGGTCCAATATCTGCCAAGGTAGGCATCAGCTATGTAAGCTCCAGCAAGTGGCATCATCCACAATGTACCTGCCCAATTGGTAACATGGTTTGAAGATTTGACAGTTCCCTCATGGAGCTTCTCTGTTAAATACAACACTAGATTGGATGCTATCCCAAAGTATGCCATTCTTTCAATCATTTCATACCCTGCAAACACATGCATTTACCATATTAATTAGAACTGAAAATCGGTGGTTTAAATTGGATGTTGAAAATTCTTAACCAAAAAATTAAAACAAAACAAAACTGTGTGAAAGCAACTAGACTTGTTACGTTACCAACTTAACACACACGGTTACTATACTTGGCTTTTTTTTTAGTGGATAGTTTTTTTTTTTCCTTTTTCTCTTTGATATATGCTCGAATTAGGTAGGAGTGAAAAGTTTGTTAAAACTTATCGTAGATAGTTTTTTTTTTTTTTCTTTTGGTATAAAACAAAAAGTATCCTTCTGTAGAAAAACGTGCTCGAGTTACATAGTAAATCAATGTAGACATTAAGTTCTCACATGGTTACTATTTGCTTGTGTTATACCTATCTAAAAGTTTGTTAAACCTTTTGTGGATAGTTTTTTTTCTTCTTTAGTACAAAACCATAGGTGTTTTTCTGGAGAACATTTTGCTTGAGTTGGATAGGAGATTCATACTAAATTTTGTTTATAATTTGACAAAATTTGTTTAGTAATCAAATTTGAAATTTTTAATATATGATTTTAGTTCTCCAATCATAGTTTGAGTAAAAAGTGTCTTGTCTTTTCTTGACAATTGCTCTTGAATGCTGTTCGCTGTCGATCCCTGTTGTCTTCTGGTGGTGTTCCCCTTGCCACCTCTGGTTGCTGTTTCTGCATCCTTTAGAAGATCTTGCCCATCTTTTTTTTCTATGTGATATCTCATTTAGGCTGTGGTATAGGATTGACGAGTGGTTGGGTTTTTTGCTGGTATTGCCTCCGGTCTTATTGTTGCATTTTTTGGCTTGGGTAGGTGCTGCTCCTAGTCAAAAAAGGGAAAGTGTTTCCTAATTATTTGGGTATGCATTATTTGGTCTATTTGGCCGCATAGAAATTTGATGATTTTTGCTAGTGATCAGCTTGATGAAAAAGAGCTGTTTGATACAGTTTTTGTTAGATCTAGGAAGTGGGTTTCCTGTGTGCATAGGGGTGCTTCATTTTATTTTCTTAAGCAGTATTTGTTAGGATATCTGTTATATACTTATATTAACAGATAAATATTATAAGTTTTAAATTCTTATTAGGTTTATTAACGTATTCTCACTTATTTTATAGAAGGAATATTTTAGCAAGTTATAAATAAATACAAATACACTCACATACATTTTAAACTAAATCTCTACGACTAAGGTTCGAATTTTGGACTTCTGAATTCCTAAGCCTTAAGACTTGGTACATGACCAAGTGAACTAAAATCCACAGTCAGTTAGCTATAACTTAACTTTTTGAAATATACACATAGGATGTAGTTTGTTAACATACTCTTTTTAAAAATTAGTGAGTATACGTTAGCAAGAATCGAATCTCCTAAATCTCTACGGCTAAGGTTCAAATCTTGAACTTTTAAACTTCTAAGCCTTAAGACTTGGTCAATTATTTGCTCACTCTTCCTTTGTAACTTTCTTGATGTGTCCATTAATTTTCTCTTGAATGTAAAATTGATTCTCTTCTTTCTTTCTGTTTGATTTATGGTTATTGTTGTTTTTATTATGATAATTATTTATATTTATTTTATGTCGGTTTTTTATTCTCTCTTTGCAATTTTTTTTCGGGTTGATAAGCCTCTTCTTTCTTTTTTTTTCAAGTTCTTTTCGTCTAATGGTCTTCTCTCTTAAATGTGAGATTCATTCTATTCTTCTATTACGTTCTATTTAAGTTTTTATAATAGTAATAGAATTGTTCTTATTTTATCATTATATTTTTTATTGTATTATGTCAATTATTTTATCTCTTTGCAATTGTCTTAGACCGGTCGATTAATCTCCTATTTTAAAGGTGACATTTTTTTGTCAATTTGATTTATGTTTTTTTTAATTAGTCTGTTTTCTCTTTTCAACATTTTTCTCCCGTGGATCTATTAGTCGCCTCTCTTGAAGGTAGGATATTACTTTCTTTCTCTTTTTGTAATTTTTTCATCGAATCCATTCTCATCTTTCGTTATATTTATTAATTTTTTATCTTATTTTTATTAACCATTCACTCCTTTTTTATTATGTAAGATTCTTCACTTTAGATGGTGAGATTCATATGATCTTTCATTATTTTAATTTATATTTTTTTACTTTTATTATTCATTCAATTTATAGATTTTTTTAAAAAATTTATTCTCTTCTATTATTTTTGTGGTCTAATTCATCTCTATTATTAAAGTAGTACTTTTAACTTTTGTCGAATTTCAAAATTTGAATTTATTTTTATTATCTTTTCTCATATTTATCATTTCCATTGATTATCTTTTACAAATTCAAAATTTTGGTTTATTTATCTTTTTCTGTTTATTTCTTTAATTTTGAAATTTCATATATTACATTTTCTCTAATAAGATACTTTATAAATATTATTATAAGTTCAAATTTCAATTGATTTATCTTTTTTGTTGATTTTTTTAATAAGATTTTATTTTGATTTATTTATTTTTATCATGTTGGTTATCCTATCCCTTTTTACAACTGTTTTTTCTCATATTGATTAGTCTCAAAAATGAAATCCATTCTTATCTTTTTATTATGTTTGATTTAAGATTTTTTTAATTATTATTCTTTTCTTTCATTATTTTACCTGTTTAATGTGTAACTATTATATATTTAGATTTAATCTAATATTTATTATATTTGATTTCTTTATTATTATTATTATTATTATTATTTATTTTTTATCTTATATTATCTTATCTTAATATTATAATCCATTTAGTGGGTCATGATGATGAGGGGTCATTACCTCACTAATTCAAAATTTTTTATTTTAGATTTTTTTTAAAAAATATAAATAAATTTTATATTATTTAATTATTTTAATTTCAATTATCTTATCTTCAATTTTCTTAATCTTAATCCTAGAATTAAAATACAATTGAGAACCCAGTTAGTGGACCATTTTGGTGATATATCACCACTTCATTAATTGCTTCTTGGAGAAGCTTTCCCCTACTCGCTATTATTGGCAAGTTTATCTCTTAATTTTTATTTGATTTTTTTAGTTTTATAAAAACTAATTTTTTATTATATTTTAGTTTGGATTTTTTTATGGTTTGGTATTTGATTTAGGATTAAGGGTTTAGGATTTATGATCAAGTGATTCGGGTTTACATTTTAAGGTTTAGAGTTTGAGTTTTATGCATAAGCCTTTCAGATTTGGTTTAGGACTAAGGATTTAGCTATTATTATTATGGTTGTATTTTTAGGGTTTAGCATTTAATTTTATTTTTCAAATAAAAACTTAAATTCAAAATAAATCTTTTTCTTTTATTTTATTTGTTCAGCTTTTCTTATTTAAATTTTAAATAAAAATTTAAATTGATAAAAATAATAATTTCTTATTTATTTTATCTTTTAATTTTTCTATTTTTATTCTATCTTTTTAATTTTCTTATTTAAATTCAATCTTTAATTTATTAGGTTAGTGCTTTGGGAATTTCAGTATAGGATTTAAAGTTTATGGTTTAGGTTTTAGTTAATGGTTATTTATTTAGGATTTTGGGTCTATGGTTGAGAATTTAGAGTTTGTGGTTTAGTGTTTAGGGTTTATTTTTTAGTGCTTAAAGTTGAGGGTATGTTTTTAATGTTCATAAAAACACCTCAATTCGTAAATTTATTTATTTATTCCATCTTATTAATTTATCTTTTTTTTTAAAAAAATCCAAATTATTTTTTTATTTTATCTTTTCAACACTTTTCAATATTTACTTATTTAAATTTTTGATAAAAAAATTTAATTTTCTATTTATTGGTGAGTAGTTGGTGTTTAGAGTTTATTCTTTAGACTTTGGATTTAAGGTTTAGATTTGGAGTTTATGTTCGTGAGTTTTGGGTCTGATTTAGGGATTAGGGCTAGCCCTTTTGAGGTGTAGGGTTTAGGCTTTAAGTTCTAAGGTTTAGTGTTTATTTTTAATTTGTATAAAATCTAAAATCTAAAATTCAAAATTTAATCTATTTTCTTTTTTATTTTATCTTTTCAATATTTTCTTATTTAAATTTAAATTTTTGATAAAAACTAAAATTGATAAAGAAAAATCAAATTTTTATTTGATCTTTTTCTGTTTTCTTTTCATTTCATGTTTTCAAGTATTTTCTTATTTAAATTTCAAATAAATAAATTTGAACTTTCTTACTATTAGTAGTGGTTTGGGGGTTTGGACTTTTGCGATTTAGGATTCGAGGCTTTTGGCTTAGGATTTAGTGTTTGATGTTTTTGGGTTAGGGTTTTATATCCTTTTACATTATATTAGGAAACTAAAGTTGTAAGTAACTTTTAGATTTTGTAGATCACTTCTGTACATTTTCTTGGTTAGTTCTATGACAATAATATTTATTCTCAATTGTTTTTTATGAAAGAAAAAACGTTTGAACTCACTTATCCATGCAGTCCCAACACACTAGTAAATGACACCGCGCATAACTTTGTATAAAAAACGAATTTTATCGATCTAATCGATCAATTGAAAGTTTATATGATGTAAGATCAACCATGCAAAAAATTCATACAACTTGAATTGTATTTAATATGTTATTGAAGAGTTTTGCTTGAGCATCTAATCATTTAAAATATAAGTAAATTTCTTTCGTTAGATTACATACCTAAAAATTTTCAAATTTTATGAATCTTTGCATAGTTGATTTATATCATATAAAATTTCAATTGATCGATTGGATTCATTTTTGATAAAAAAGTTATGTGTGGTGTCATTTAGTGACTTTGACATCTTGGACGCCACCTATATTTTCAGTTTGATCTTCATAAAAAAGAATGTTAATTTGTTACCTATATAATTTTGGGCTAAGTTAGTAACATTTGAACTGGATATGATAATGTGGAAGTGATTAGCATCATTCTTATTGGGAATGATACAATCATTTTTAATATATAGATTTATGATTCTTATATATAAAGGGGTGGTGAGATTTCTAAAGTTGGGTGGTCTCAATCCCTCCCACCGATGACAAGATAACCTTATCAGATTCTGCTGGCACACCAAATATGATAACTTATCTTATTATCCAAATTATCTTGTGCATCAAACAAACCCTAAATGTACATCAAGTTTTGATTTGGTCTCTCATTTTCTTTTTATGTTTTTTTTGTTGATTAGTAGAATTCTTTTTCCTATATTCTTTTAAGGAAAATGTTAAACAGTGCCCTAAGGGGACTTGTTAAGAATACAAAAGTGAAAATGTTTCATTGAGATTGATAGTATTTATTGTTTCAAAAATTAAAATCCTACTTAAATACTACAAATCTCAATAAAATATTTTCACTTTTGTATTCTTAATAAGTGTCTTTAGGACATTGTTTAGCAATCCCTTCTTTTAATTACATTGTCAACAAAAATATCCAAAGTAATGTTGAGCCCTGCCTTCCTTCTTTCTTATATCCGCACTGTTATGGATATTTTCTTTAATAATTTAATTAGCAAGGGAAAATTGATAAGAGGCCGTAATGAACTAATTAAAAAATATTAAGAGGGACAAAACTACAATTTAATATAAAGTTAGCTTAAATAAGTTTAATTCTTATAAAATTGATATTTTTTTATTTTAGTTCCTGTAAAATTTTTTTTATTTTAATCCAACTTAACTTAAAATTTTTGTCAACAAAAAAGTCATACAAATCATTTTTTACTAACTATAAAAATCATACAAATCATTAGATTGCAATTGATGTTATATAGTTAGACCATTAATATAGAAGTGTTTTGAGTCCACACTTACCGCTTGAATATCTATTAATAATATGATAATTAATAGTATACATCAATTTTTTACATTAATAAATAAATAATTTTGTTTGAAAAAGTCTATATCATCGGTGAGGAACTTCAACAATTTGAAAAGAAAATATTGGTATCACAAAATTATCTCTTTACTAATACCTTATTAATGGTTTTCATTGGATTAACCATTCTCCAAATAAACTCTTTTTAAGAAAATCATCTGTTTCTATAACCAATAAAGTTTTTTACTAACGTTATGCAAATCAATAGTATATATAAATATAAATATTTATATACACTGATTTATTTATTGAAAATGATGTATTTATTGTTATAGTGTAAATATTATATATTTATTTTAACAGATTAATTTCATTAAATAAAGTTTATACAAACGAGAATAATCCGATGTCAAAATAATAATAAATAAATGACAATTTTTTTATAGTGTATATAATTTTTGTTTTTAGTGAAACTGATACTAATTGTTACCCTAGAAAAAGGAGTAGGCAACTCTCCAAACAATATATGAAGGGAAACATAATTACCTACTATGAAGGAACAAGCTCTCCATCTTCCAGTATTTGATCTTAAAACAGGTCTACCTTTAAGGTCCACTGTGCCATCTTGGGTGTAATCTTCTCTCCCACTTGCAATATGCCCTTTTTCTTCTACCATTGCCATTATAAAGAATCTTGTGATTTTCCTGCCTTTCATAAATGAACATTTTATAAAGAGTCAAGATGAGTAATGCATTAAATATTGTCCAATAATTGCATGGGCTAACATAGATCTAGATCTAAAAATAATGCTTTCACAAAAAAGAAAAAGTTCTAATAATAATGAAATCAACGACATTTTCTTTTGTCCATCTTGTCATTTATCTACAATTTTTTTTTATCGGCCAAACACACACCTTACACTACACTACTCCTAAATCTAACTCCTAAATTTTCTCACCGGAGATTGAACCCCTCCCCTCAAACTTCAAGAGCTTTTTTTATACCATTTTAGCTACAAACTCTTTATTGTAATTTATCTACAAATTGTATCTCTAAATTATTCTTGGGAGATTGACATGTCAGAAAAGCCATGAGCTAGAAGCGAACAGAACATATTTGATATTTCAGCTGATTGAAATTGCTTTCATATATTTCTATTATAATTGCCCTTTTTGGTATAGGACAATATGTATACTTTATAGTAGGACAATTTGAGTAAAATTACAATAGGCGATAAAATTCTCTTTCAAGTATTTAGCACAAATTAATAAAGTGAACATTGATAACACAATTAAATTAAAATATATTGAGCACTAATTATGTGAAGGACGAGTTAAAATTGTGACGAAGTTCAAAGGAAACAAGATATCATAGGTCTTAGTGTTAAGGCAATATAATTGATTGATAATTGATTTGACCACTTCAATATTAAAAATTATGATCTTAATATTTTGTTGAGATTATTAAATAAAAATTATAAGGCATGTCTTAATCATACTTAAGATTATTAAGTAAAAATTATAAGGCATGCCTTAATCATATTTTTTTTTTGTTGGGGAGGGGAAAAGGGGGCGCAGCTCCCCTCAAATATAACAAGATTTGTCCTTGCACATATTAAGATAATAAGATTTAAACTTTAGACCACTAGTTAAATAAGATTTTATTTTTTTAATAATCCGTCACTATACATACCAAATCAGCAAGACTTGAACCCAAATTCATGGGTCAAACGAGAATAATTCCTATTTATAGTATAATCAACTTTAATTTATTAATATTAAAAGAAGTTTAACAGACTTGATATTTGAAACAATAAAATTTAATTTTTTTCCAAAAGAATGAAGTTACTTTAAAAAAATTATTTTAAAATATATCATCCTCATATTTTACAACTAAGTTAATCTTCAAAAATTTAAGATACTATTGAAGCCAATTCACTGAAAACTGTGAAAAATGAGTAGTTTCTTTTGATTGAGTTATAAAACTATAAGCAACTACTTGCATCGTGTGAGAGAAAAAAAAATTTATTTTAAATTTTCAGTTTAAATAAATTTTAATGAGTTGATTATTTTCTCTTGGCTATGTTCAAAATTGACATGTTAGATATATGTCATCTAAAAATTTCTGGTGTTAGAGTTGTTCAATCTTAATCGAACAACTAAGATAATTTAACTGCAAGTCCAATGCCTTAAAATATATATATATATATATATATATATATATATATATATATATTCAATCACTTTTATATTAATAGTGTAGCTGTATGTCTCATCATCTTAAGCTTTTTTCTTATCCAAGGTCGGCCCTTATTATAAATAAATTGCAACGAGACTAAACAAAATAAAAATTGTAATTTCCAGTATTTATTCTATGTTGGATACATACATCCATCTGAATGGCGACAAAGGCTAAAATCAAACAAATTTATTGCTAATCAATTAATTGAATAAAATAACACTGAATAGGGTTAGAAGATAACGCATTCATGGTAGTTGAAATAGTATATTTCAATGGTTTTTTAATATGAGTCTATGGACACTTAAACAATAAATATAATTTTTTTTATTGTAAACAAAGTTATTTATTACTTTAAATTTAAAAGTAACATTGTTTACTTTTAATGAACTCAAAGTATTTATTAATATTATTTATTATTAAAACATTTTTATATTTATTCTTTTATAGTGTATCTATAGGTACATGTTAAAAAAATTGCTTCACAAAATAAAAATACTAGGAAAAAGTTTAACAAATTTTTGTAATTTTTTAAAAAAATCATTGATCTTTTAAATGCCTTAGCTTTTATTTTATTATTTATTATTTAAAATTTTAAAATTTTAAAATAATATTCAGTGTTGTTTTTTATGAAAATTTAAAACATTTCTTAATTGTGTTTTCAATATAACTTTTTACGTCCCACTTATGTAGCTCAGTTAATGAGCGCACGAGGATATGCATATGAATACCGAGTTTGATCCCTAATTGTACTACTTTTCTATGAAAAAAAAATCTTATATTTATTTTTTGGAAACAAAGATCCATTTTTTCTTTTATTTTTTTTATTTGTAGCGTATAAAAGAATGTGCAGCGTGGACTATGTTATGGGATCCAAACTCATCATCAAGTCCAATTTTTTTGTTTTTTCAACAGTCGAATTTAATGATGCTAAATAGACATGGCAGCTGGGATTAGCACCACCCCATTTGGAAAATGTACTATCTATTTCTAGACAACCGCCGTCCGTAAACGTTTTTCCGGATGCTGCTGTCCAAAAAAACAAGGATGATTTGCTTTTCATTTTCACTATTTTATGAATTTCGGATGCTACTGTCCAGAAAAGGTAGCGTCGTTTCTAAGTGGGGTGGTGCTAATCTCAGCGGCCAATAGACATAATCAGATTTGGACTAGCACTTTTAGCACCACAATTTTTGGGTGAATGGATTTGCACCACCCCACTTGAGAACGAACCACCCATTTCTCGTCTGGAAATGTGTTTTCCGACACTACTGTCCCGAAAAACAAGGGTGGTTTATTTTCTATTTCTACTATTTTATGAATTATGGACGCTACTGTCCAAAAATTATGGTGTCGTTCCCAAGTGGAGTGGTGTCAATCCTTCATCTCAATTTTTTAGGGGATGTTGGGATTGACACAATCCCAATTAGAAACTAGACCATCTTTTTTTTGGACACCAGCATCTAAAATGGTGTTTCTGGACGGTGTCGTCCGTAAAATAAGAGTAATTTCTTTCATATTTTCACTATTTTACGGACAACGTCGTCCGAAAACACCATTTGGGATGTTGAAGTCCTAAAAAAGATAGTCTCGTTCCTAATTGAAATTGTGTCAATCTCAACATCTACATTTTGGCAGATTTTTTGAATCCAAATAAATTTTTTTTATGGATTTTAAGAATCCGATAATATAAATATGTGGTGTGCTAAAAATAATGTGTAGTGTCAAAATAGACATAATAAGATTTGGGTTGGACAATATTATTGAATTGACTTAGGTTTTTTTTGGAAGATAGGATTAACACCATCTCTATTGGGAGTGACATCATCCTTTTTATATGTAAGAATCATAGATTTATATACTAAAAAGAATGGTGTCACTCCCAATAAGAATGATGTTAATCTTATCCACCTTTTTTTTGGATCGACGAATTGGCTTAGACTATAACTTGTGAGTGTGATAAGAACATGAGGTTGATAGTTAAAAAAAAAAAAACCTGGGTTGATTTAAAAGAAAAATTAGCCTGAGATTTGACCCAAAAAAAAAAAAAAAAAACAAACCTGAGATGAGTTGTTATTAACTACTTCGTGTTCTTATTACAAGGAATATTTTAAAAAGATTATATAGTCTTTTTTATATTTGTCCCAATTAAAAATTAGTTTAAAGAATACTAATTTACATAATTTAAAACATTTAATTGAGTATAGATATTTCACCTTAATATATGTGTCTTTTGTTAGCAAGACCCAAAAAAAGAATTGAGGTTCCTCCTCGATGACTAAATTATAGATTTTAAATATATCAACCTATAGAGACAGTTGGGGTGGTGGCGCAATTGGCCAACGTGTAGGGTCTCATAGCTTCTGAGTTATCCTGAGGTTGAGAGTTCGAGCCTCTCTCACCCCATTTTCCTTTTTAGATTCCGTCTCAATTTATGACTATTCACTTCGCCATGCATCACCTAAAACAAACAATTCTTTTGCGTTTATGAGGATTTGGTTGATTCTAATAACCCCAGATGAAGAAGACACAAAGGAAGAACGATAATTATTTTCTATTTCTTTTGTAAATTTTCTGATAATATATCATCCCCATAATATAGATTAATAAGGTACTGGTAGACAAAATCCTAAAAAAAGGAAACACATTCAAATCATTGTAGTTGCTTGTTTCAAGTTTGTTAGATCAATTGAAGTTAATTAAAGAATTTTGTAGATCCATCCACTAGGATTTTCGCCATCAAATTTTAGAGAGAACCATGGGAAATACCATGGGAAATGAACACTCTCAAACCTCCTCCGCTACTGCCGGAAGAATCTTCATTTTTAGATGTCAGTTGATCAAATTTCAGATTCATAGTATGACATATGTTTTGATATGGAGAAAACTGATAACTTATTCTTTCTAATATCCTAACTTTGTTCTTCCTTCAAATGTCAATTAATTATTTATCCTTCTTCATATTGTATTCTAATTTGCTGCAGCAAAGTGTCATTTTTCTCAAAATTTTCAACTGTGTTTTGTCTGAAACATTTTTTTGTATAGGATCTTCTGCTACCTGCTTGCTTCCTTCTTGGTTGTGTTGTGTTGTTGGATTGATGCTCATGACTTACCAGGTAACCATAACTTGCTTACTACTGCATGTATATATGGTTCTGTACTTCTGTTAGGGAGTAAAGAGGAACTATCTGTAAGGTTCCCTTTTTAAAATGAAATTATCTAGTAAGCCCTTTTAATTTAGTAGCTCATTAGTTGATTGGATATTTGCATGCTAGTAAACTAAACATCAAATGATCAAATCTAAGAGTTGTCCTGAGATTTGTAATACATAAAACATTGCCCCTTTAATAATGATTAATATTTTGGCATGCAATTCTGAAATTTATCTTAGCCTTTTTAAATTCTTGTGCTATTTCAGCTTAGGAGTATTGTGATTGGAATGAGGGTCCTTGATGTGTGCTTTTATCCTAGTGCAATCATTGTGTCATGGGTAGTTTTGGATTGTTCAAGGCATAATAATCATATGATATATAAACTTTCGGTTGCAGAATAGTTATAATTTTCAATATTAAAAGGTAACTGAGAAGAAGCTGCGTTGTCAGTGTATGCAAGAAAAAGTCACAATAGAAGTTTTTGTAGAGATGCTTAATGATGGATGTAAACATCGTATTAGTTTTATTTGTTTCTTAAGCAACAAAAAGTTATTCATTTTTAGACTATTGTTTCAATAAATTGGCTGCCAACAATGATAAGTAGAGAAGGAGTCACATCTTGATTAATTGAAGCTTCCTTTACATTCTTAAAATGCTTATTAGCAAAAACATAGAAGTTGTTTTCCCTAGGACTTAGCATTTGGTTGTGGGATATTTTCTCTACTCTCAGTCTTGTACCGAGATGAATCGGGATTCATATCCAAGTCCATTTTACTTTGTGTTACATCATTATTATATACAAAAAACTTGGCAATAACCAAAAAGCAAAGGAAATTGATGGCACTAAGCAAGGCCAAGAACGCATAATAATAATCTAAACGCGAAACGTTTAGATTATCCAAAATCCAGCCCTTATGACCATGTCTAGAGGAGAGATCAGCAACAGTTGACAGAAGAAAAGTATTGAAAAAATTTCCAATACTTATAGTGGTAGTGAAATATGAAGTTCCCAAACTTTTCATAGTTTCCGGTGCCTGATCATAGAATAACTCTAGCTTAGCAACATCAACAAATGTATTAGCAATTCCTGTCAAAGCAAACTAAGGTAGGAGGATGAAAATAGTCATAGGAATTTTATCATTATGGCCTAAGAGCCCATTTTCTCTTGCAACACTTAGTCTCTTTCTCTCAATTAAGCAAGCAGTGACCATTACAACAATGTGTAGAACAAGGCCTATTCCTAGTCTCTGCAGTAATGAGATCCCTTTGGGATTCTTTGTGTAGCGCCGGATTGTAGGAACGAAAAGGCGGTCGTAGATTAGGACGCTTATGAGCATGAAGATGTTCACAAATGCTATAAGACAAGCGGGAGGGATTTCGAAATGGGGTCCCATTCTTCTGTCTAGTGTGGTGCCTTGTCTGATGAAGAGTGTGCTGGTTTGAGCTATCACTGTGCTTGGAATAAATGTAGTTATCAAAATAGGAATCATTTTTGTCATTTGCTTTGTTTCCTCAACTTGTGTCACTGTACAGAGTATCCATGGTGAGTTTTGGCCTGTCTTAATAGCTGCTTTGTCAAAGAAGCTGCAAGTATTTGTTAAGGTTATAAGATAGATTATTATATTTTACAGCAGAAGCAATAAGTTGATAGAAATATTTGGATTCTTTTTCACACACTCTTTGGATATGTTGAAATTGTGGTAAGATCTACTAAATCAGTTTTGTCTGGCCTCTTATTTTCTGACTCTTATTCCTTATCTAGTATGTGGCATTTCAAAGAATGCTTTGAAAAGAATGTGTTAGCGTATACGTTGCTGGTATTATTCTAAAATGATATTTATCTTTATAGAGACAAATGTTGATATCTTTTTTGACACCATTATGAAAAATGTTCTGGTGAAAATAAAAAAATTAGTATTTATAAATATTTTTATGTAAAAAATTAAGTCATTTAACAGGTATAATAGATAGTTAAATTTCTTAACAAAGTGCTATATAATATGGTTTGTCCAGTATGGACAAGTAACAAATTTAAAATTAGTCATTCTATTGAGAGTATGACCTTACATGAATAGATCATGAGCCAACCCAATTAACTGAAAGGCTAGGTTGTCAGTTCCTAAATCTCTGTTTAATCAATTGAATGTTAGGACTAAATAAGTTAAAAGTAGGGTTGGGTAGGGTTGGCTCAGAAGCTAAAGCCTTAGCTTTGATTACTTATCTTTGATCAAAGTAATACCTTATAATATTTCTTTTCATTTTTTCCTCATTTTTTAGTTAGTACTCTTAGCACACTCGTGAGGACTTTTTTACAAGTGATCATACCTACATGACATGATGACAAAAAATGCAGCAAAATTAAAATTGGTAAAATTTGAAAAATTTAGTTTACCAACCTTAAGAAAGGGCTATGATCAATTCTGTTTCTCCCTTTACTTGCATATTCTTCTGTGCAATTCTTTTGGATCATCTGGGACTTTTACCCTCCATTTCCTCAAAGCAGCCACAAACACCTGAATCATCCTGGTCAAAGGACTCCCTAATGGTAATCTATGCCTATAAAGTGGGGTCCCTAATAAAAACACTATAATTGAAACTGCAAGCCCAATGGTTGGGATCCCATACCCAATAGCAAAGCCCATGTGGTCTTGTATATAAATCAAGACAGTTTGGGCAAAAATGCTGCCAATTAAGATGTTAAAGAACCACCAATTGTAAAAGGAGAGTTTTTGGCCCCTCTCTTTGGGCTCAAACTCATCAAATTGGTCAGCTCCCATTGTGGAGATGTTGGGCTTGGTTCCACCTGTGCCTGTTGCAATCATGTACAGGGCTAAGAAGAAAATACCCACTTGCAATGAGGAGGCCTGTGGGCAGTCCTTGTCTTCTAGGCCCGGAGGACATGGTGGTGGTCTTAGGGATGGTAGTGATACTGCCAGAGTCAACAAACACATTCCCTACGTCCCATGAAAACAAGGCCATCATTTCCGTGTATATTTGATTTAGATTTTAGTAGAATGAGAAGTAAAAAAATATATAAATCGAGTCAAATCAAGATTTGATCAATGGTTGAGATATATTAATACACAAAAATCGAGATCATTTAATAAAAATATTTTTTAACTTCAAAGCAAAATTCTACGTAACAGGCCAAAGTTGTTGGAATAAAAGAAAGAAACATTTATTATTAGAACAACAAAAGAAAAAGAAAGAGACATTTAGATACTCAATACACAACCATATATATGTTATATGCGACCTGTTTTGTCAAAATAAAATTCACCCCATCTTTGTTATTTTTGTGTAGTGTATCTTTCGGTTGATAGCCGAAGATTGACACCAAGGATGAAATCAGGTTATATTCATAACCAAAAGATCTGTGAGAGTGTGTGTTGAAACTTTTTACCAATTACAATTTCTTTCTTCTTATATTTTATATCTGATCTGATATCTGAAATTGGAGTTAAGCCTCAGATCACTCAACTCTGTTATATTATATTTAATATTTTTTAAAGTGCTAACTCTCAAGTAAAATTGTATTTTGTAATTGTAAAAGAAAAATTATGATATTTAATACCAAAAGGTAAATGGCTGATGCAACTATAAAGGTCCAATATCTGCCAAGGTGGGCATCAGCTATGTAAGCTCCTGCAAGTGGCATTATCATCACAGCACCTGCCCAATTGGTAACATGGTTTGAAGATTTGACAGTTCCCTCATGGAGCTTCTCTGTTAAATACAACACTAGATTGGATGCTATCCCAAAGTATGCCATTCTTTCAATCATTTCATACCCTGCAAACAACATGTGTGCATTTACCAATACCAAAATACCGAATTCAGAGTTGAGAATCACTTGTTTAAACTGTAATAAATGCCTGTGTATTTGACTTCCAGTTGATTGAAAGTAAAAATACTTCTATTATAAGTTATAAAATATTTTGTCATTGAGATTTAAGTCTAAAAGAATTATAATTGTTGATACCCAATATAAAAGTACTTTTACTTTTAGCGAATGAAAAACCAAACAAACTTAAAAGACTTAGCTTAATAATCTATTAATGAATTTTTTATGTAATTTTTGAGTACTTCTAGTACTCTTTCTAATGAATTTGGTTTATGTAAATGAAAATTATAAATATAAAAATATTTATTAACCAAGAAATTGATGAAAAAGTAACAGACAGACTTATTATAACATTAATCAGACTTTAGGGATTGAAAATTGATAATAGAGAACTAAGATTGTAGTGACTAAAGTAAAGGGGTTAAAAGTATAATTAGTTCTTAAACTTCTTTGTTTTTATTTGTGAAACTGATATTGCTACTATGGAAAAAGGAGTAGTTAATAACTCTCCAAGCAATATATATATTAAGGAAGAAAAACACATTACTTGTATATGTATAATAAAAGGTGTGATCGCTTTCAAAAAAAGAAGGGGGTGATTAAGGTGTTTCGAGCAGCACTGTGATCTCCTATCCATCATCTTTGAATTTTTTTACATCTCGAGTTTATTATTCATTTATATTTTTATTTTTCTATAATTTATAAATTAAAATATGTGAGTGATTAGTGGTCCAAAACATAAAGGGACCATACTAAAAAAGAGAAGTATATATATTAAAAGCAAGTTTTGAGGGTGAAATAATTACCTACAATGAAGGAACAAGCTCTCCATCTTCCAGTATTTGATCTTAAAATAGGTCTACCTTTAAGATCCATTGTGCCATCTTGGGTGTAATCTTCTCTCCCACTTGCATGCCCTTGTTCTTCAACCATTGCCATTATGCTGAAGAATATAATCTTGTGATTTTCCTAACCTTCCATGCATCAACATTTTATATAGTTAAGATGGGAAATTAGAATTTGGATTCCTCTACACAGAGTCATGCATTAATTAAATAATAAAAACTGTCCAATAATTGCATGTGCTAATAACTAACATACATTTTTTTTTTATTTCATAAGAAGGTATAATAATTGAAGATTAAATTCAAAGACGACTAAAGATATTTCGATATTTTAAAAATATACATTAAAAAAATAACCAAAGATAATTATATAATTACATACATTAGTTAGTATATAATTTTTATTAGTATAATTTTTTTTTAAATGATGTTTATTTATATTTAACATATTATTAAAATTGATTATATATTTTTTATTTTTTTATAAAAAATTATTTGAGAGCCTATTTTTGTTTCAAATGTTTAGGGTCCAAAGCCTTTGTTTTGGTTGATTGAAAATGAATACCTACACATATTTTTATGTGATCACTAACTGAGCAACATAATTGAGACAAACTATAAATATACATCTAAATATAATAATAATAATAATGCTTTCACCAAAAAAAAGAAGAAAAAGTGATCTAATAATAATAATTAAATCTCTAAATCATTGACGGGAGAGCTAGAAGCGAACAAGAACAAATTTCAGCTGATTAAAATAGCTTTCATATGTTCAGTTATAATTACCTTTTTTGGTATAAGACAATACATAGGCAATTACTATATTTGAGATAGGTAAAATTAATTATTATAAGCGACAATGTTTTTTCTTCAAATATTTCACATAGATGCATATATATATATCCAATGATAAAGTTTGACTAAATATTTTGAAAGGATCAAAATAATTAAAAGAAAAATGATAATATAATTAATTAATCAAAATATTTTGAGCACTAATTATGTGAAGTACGAGTTTAGATTTTTTTTTTGGTATAAATACGAGTTTTCTCACTCTTAGGATGAGACTAATATCAATCACGCTGCGTGGCTGGTGCTGGCCCCGAAAAGTGAACTGTTCTTCCTATGAACTTAGCGGACCTTTGTACCGCTAAGTCAATCTTTAAGGTTATACAAAGTCTAAAATAAATTGTTTTTTAAGAGATACTAAGTAAAGATTATAGGGTGCTTATTAGTCATTTGCTTTTTTTTTTTTTTGGGTTGTGACCCCCCTCAGTTGCCAAGAAGATTCGCCATTGTTTATCAATATTTGAATCCAAAATCTCTAGTTAAATTAAAATAAAATAGTAGTATAACTAGTTTACATTTTTTATATTAAAGAAGTAAATTTAAGAGACCTATTATTTAAAACAATAAAATTTAAAAGTTTTCCCAAAAGATTGAATTCTGAAATTTAAACAACAAATCTAATCTCACTAAAATTGGTTGGTTAGTGGATTGCAAGAGAATCCATGTAAAGTTTCGACAAAATTTTTATGATTGTTGTTGAGATCTAACACAACATTTTCCTTTTTGGAACTATGAACATACGAGGCCATAGACACACGTAATCAGAGTTAAAAGAATGCAATTTTTTTAAATAAAAAATAGTTACTTTAAAATATATTATTATTGGTATATTTTTTTATCGGCCAAACACACACTCACTCTACTCTATTCTTACTTTTTTGAACTTTAAGAGTTTCTCCTTATGCCACATGAACTACAACTTGACATCAGTATATTATTATTCATATAAAAAATTACTGAATCCAACGAACTTTTGATTATTTAGAAAGTAAAAATCTTACAAAATAATTTCACAGCCTAAAAACCTGTTAACTATTTCCAAAATTTATTATTTTCAGAGGAAATGTGACTTTGACGGAAAAATAAACAAATACTTTTGTTTTGTGCCCCTTCCAATCGGATTGGGATTCCTTATTGTAAATAATATCAAAATTCACTAAATTCATCCAATGTAAATTGTAGCATGTCCCAAACATAAAGTTCGGTGAGCGCGTAACAACATGCGTGTATAAATACGAGATTCGATCCCCAGTTGTAGTACTTTCCTAAAAAAAAAAAAATAATTGTAGCATTAATCGGATCACTAAATCTATTATGGTGTATGTCTCATCATCTTATGCCTTCTTCATATCCTAGGTCGGCCATTCGTATCGTATTATAAATAAATAAATTGCAGTGAGACTGAAATAAAATAAACTTTGTAATTTCCAGTATTTATTCTTTGTGGATACTTACATCCATGTGCATGGCGACGAAGGCTATATGCAAGCATATTTATTGTTATTTGATTAATTAAATCAAATAACACTAAATCATGGAGGAGAATGCATTCAATATTCATGGTTGTTGAAATAGTATATTTCACAAAATAAAAATACTGGAGAGAAGATTTAATACTACTTCTTATTAGTTTTTAATAAATTGGATGATGTTATTGTCATTTTTAATTAAAAAAATAATTAATAAAATTAAAATATTATTATATAAATATTATTAAAATAATTAAATAAGAATGATAAGAAACAAAATTGAGTGATAAGTATTCACCAAAAAATTATTAAGTTTTTGAATGTGTTCTGTTTTCTTTATTTCTTTTATTTTTTATTTTGGTCTAGTTTTATTTCTTTTATTTTGGTCCAACTTTTAAAATCCGAAATCAACATAATTATATTTGGGTTGGGCTTGGGAACTGTTTAAGGTTATGACTTGTGATAGAAATAAGGTAGCCACTTTTTCACCACACGTTTTTTTTTTTTAAATTTGTCATTCACTCGGATTTTGAGAATCCGAGAAAAATAGTGTTCACTACACTTAAAAAAAAACGAATTTTAAGAATATGTTATTTCGCTCGGATTCTGAGAATCCGTGAAGTATGGATTATAAGAATCCGTAGTTGAAATTCAGTGTTGATGAACTAATGGATTTTAAAAATTCGTGAGAGGATGTATTTTGAAAATCCGTAAATTTACGGATTCTCAGAATCTATAGTTCAAATTAAGTGTTGATGAACTAAAGAATTTTAAAGTAAAATCCGTGAGAGAACGTATTATGAAAATTCGTAAACTACGGATTCTGAAAATTCGTAAACTACGGATTCTGAGAATTCGTAGTTTAAATTTAGTGCTGGTGAACTAAAGGATTTTAAAAATCCATGGGAGGACAGATTCTGAGAATTCGTAATACAAGTTTTTTACTCACCTGGATTCTCAGAATCCGGATGAAGGATAAATTTAAAAAAAAAAAGTGTGGTGGAGTAAAAAAAAGGTGTGGTGGGAAAAACTGCGGCCTACCAACAACCTTTACCAAGAGAAAAAAAATAACCATAAAATTGTTGTAAAAAAATGATTAAATACTAACAAGTGACTTTAAAGACACTTATTAAAGATACTAAATCATAAATTATTTATTGAAAAAAAAGGAGTTTAAGTCACAGCCAAATCAAAGAGTAACCTACATATTCTTAAGATAATGATTGAGTCAAATTGTAAAACCATCATGAAAAGTATCAAATTAAATTCTCCACGGTGGCCAATTACAAATATCATGTGGGATATCTATTAAATTTGGGAGAATTTTGAGCTTGGCCCTTGAATTTTAGTTAAATGACAACTTTGAAACATTGGAAAAAAAAAAAGAAAGAAAATCCATTATTAATGGGCTCTTGGTTCAAGTGACACTAACTTATTTTTGCAAAAAAATCTCGAAAAATTCTATTGAAACATCTAATCTAATTATGACGTAGATGTTCTTAACTTTTCGATTAAACATGATTGCCTCATGTAGAGAATACTTGTAGCTAAATAAAAAAAAAATCTTTTACAAAGAATAAAAGCATTTATAATTTTTAAAATTAAAAATTGATTTAAAAATTGCTAATTTAGATAATTCAAAACATTAAATAGATTAGAGATATTTCATCTTATTAAGTGTCTTTTGTTCTTTCCAAAAAAAAAAAGTGTCTTTTGTTAGCAAGACAAAAAAAATAAAAAATCTGAGATTCCACATCGATGACCAAACGCATAAACATTAAATATATTAAACTTTGGCAACTGACACAGATGGGGTGGTGGCGCAGTGGGTTAGCGCGTAGGTCTCATAGCTTCTGAGTTATCCTGAGGTCGAGAGTTCGAGCCTCTCTCATCCCATTTTACTTTTTATATTATTTTTCTGACCATTTTAGAGTCAGTCTGTGACAAAATTTACAATTACGATCATTTCCAGTTTCCACTGTCCTCGAGCCAGACGAGATGAATTCCCTGTCCTTCAGTTTTTTACACTAAACAACAAATTACAGGCTGTCCAACCCAATCTAACGGTCACTTCTCACTTTTTTCCGAATATAAATTAAACAATTAATTTGTTTATTACAAACTGAAGAAAAGGGACCTTACTTCATCAGTTTATTCACTTCACTATCACTACAACAAACAATTCCTCTGCGTTTATGGGGAATTGATGCCATGAAGAACAGATCCATTGCTAAATGGCTTGTTGCATGCTCTCTAGCTAATTGAAAGAGAAAAGAAAGAGATCTTTCATAATGGGTTGCTTTCTTCCTTGCATTGGTTCCTCCAAACGCAGAAAACAGAGGCGCAAGGTACACCCTTCACTTTTTCTTCCCCAAGTTTCAATTTTGTTTCCAAATTCGAGTACCCTTTTGTTTTTTTACTCGGAAACTGCGTGAGAAAATTATATTTTTCATCTTTTAATTGTTTGGGTCAGAACGCTCTGCATTTGTTACTATTTCTGCTGAGTAGATGAGTGTGTTTCTCTAATTGTGGAATTCTATTGCAGCGAAATGCTTCTGACAGAACAGAGCAATTCACAGTCTCTTCTGGTCAGGATCAGGATGACTCCAAAACCGAACTTAGCCCTACATCACAATTCCAGTAAGCAAATTTGTTACTAACCATTTTTTTTTGGCTCTCATGGAAGCATGTTTCTCTTTTCAATTTTAGGGCTTTGAATATTATTTATGATTTGGATAAATGAGTTTTGGTTTTTGGATTTAGGGCTAAACCTGAGGAGCAGAGGAAAACCAGCCCTAGAAAGAAAGTAACATTTGATTCTAATGTGAAAACCTACGAGCCTGTTGTGCTAGATGAAGTAGCTGATTTACAACCAGAGAAGAGTGAAGATGGTGGAAAGGAGGAATCTTTGGTAAAATCAAGCCTATCAAAATCTTGCTCTGAAGATAGTTTGGTCACTTCAACTGGGTCTTTCCCTTCAAACCATAGGTACCATAATTGCCTAGATAGTGGTGATGAAGATGGAGAAATGGATTGTTGGGATAGTGATCTCACTGATGAAGAAGAAGAAGAAGAAGAAGATTGTGGTAGTGACATTGAAGAAGAATATAATGAAGTGGGAGAGGACTTTGAAGATGGAATAGTATACTCAAGTTCAATAGCTTATGCAAATGAAGTGGAAGTGGTTGATGATGAGGTGAAGAGTCCAATCTCAACATGTGATAGAGATGTGAAGTCCAATGCTCGAATTAGGAGTGTTTATGTTCATCCTGTGTTGAATCCAGTAGAAAACCTGACTCAATGGAAAGCAGTGAAGGCTAAAAGAACAGCACCAACATTTATGCCTCAGAAAGAGAATTCCATTTTGAGTCAAGGTTCTCCAACTGCATTTGATGCTAAATCATCAAGGAAGTTGAACGAGGACATCGCGGTTGACGCTAGCCTTTCAAATTGGTTGGTTTCATCAGAGACTACACCTGTTAAGAAATCCAACTCGGCTGTGTCGTGTGCGGGAACCCCAGAATGGAGCAGCTCTCAAGGCTCAAATTCAGTGATAAGCCATGAAGATAGGCCAATTTTAGGTGCATTGACTGTTGAAGAGCTCAAACAGTTTTCAGCTTCTTCTTCGCCAAGAAAGTCGCCGAGTCGGAGTCCCGATGAGATGCCTATTATAGGCAATGTTGGGAGATACTGGAATTTTGTTGGCTCTGCTGAGGATTCTGGTTCAGCAACTTTCAAAGGAACAAGACATGGAGCAAGTTCAAGATACACTTCAAGTTAGAAAGAGAGCTGTTAAATGGAGGTGCTGCTGAAGCTTCTCCAGCTAATTAATGTGATTTTGGGGATAGTGTTGTGTTTGGATTACATTCTTTTGATTCTTTTGTGAATGGGATGGAGTTTGCTGTATGTTTTTTGTGTTGTAATATTCGGTTGGGTTAATACTATCATGTAAGTGAAGCTTAGAACTTAATGTAGATCTTCTTGCCTTTTATATAATGTCTGTGTAATGATGATGATTGATGAATTTAGTCAAATCTTCTTGCCTTTTAAATCTTACAACAAAATGCAGATAAAAGTTATAAGCTACTGTAAATTGATATAGTTTCTGTTATTAAATCAATCCAAATCCTATCATTCTGTTGTATCAGGAGATTGTAGCCATAACTTTGGGATTTGGTCTCAAACTACTGTTGTTGTGAATGAAACACATTTTGAGCTTTCAATCCCTATCTGTTTTCTGTCTTGGCATCAGAGCTTTGAAGCCAAGAAGGCAAACAATCCAGTAAACCATGGCCTCTACCGCTAACCGCGTTCAAAAGAACGATCTCCTGTCAACTGTTGACTGAGACAACTTTTTCTGCCATTGATTAGAGGAAGCAGATTGGGATTGTCAGGATTCCAGTAACAAAAATGGTTCTGCCTTTGAAGAATGGCAAATAATCGATTAGCAGCTTATTAGGTGGTTGTTTAATTCCATGGCAGTTGATGTTGCCACTCAATTACTTCACACAAAAACCTCCAAAGAAGACATGATTTTTTTAAAAGTATCATGTTAATAAGTTATAACTGTAAAATCGTAAAATGTTTCCAAAAGGCATAGTTTGTTGGAGTACTTCTGATAGAAAAATATCTCTCTAAGTTAGTATTTATGGATGCTAAATTGTTCCGAACATATTCAAGTCTTACATTAGTAGGAGTTAACACAATAGGTAATTTATGAGGCTTACTCTTCTTTAGTGAGGCTTTTTTCAGGATAAAGCCGTGAGGTCTGAGGAGCTAAAGTGGATAACAACTCATGTGATACTTGGTGTTATTTTACTCATATCTAAATAAATAACACTAAAATGAGGGTCTAACCGGCACCCTATACCTTCGCAAGCCAAAGTTGAGTAGGGTATTTTTTCGGACTTTTTTGAACATGTTCTAAGTCTCACATCGGATAAAAGTCAAAATAACAAACACCTTATAAGCCTTGCTCCTTCTTAATGCGCTTTGATGCCTTTTCAAAGTTAAACCGTGATGCCTCATTGAGTTAAAGCACATAATACTTGGAGTTGCGATACTCGGTGTTTTTCGAACTAATGTTGGAACAGTAATGTTTCACATATGTATTTCGTCAATATCACCTACAAAATGTAAAGTCAATGATACATTTTACAAAATCAAGAACTAAAACGCTCCGTAACTTTATACTCTTAATAAATTACTTCACATTTTTGTCATTTAAATTGTTGCCCTTCATAGGAAGTGACAGGTTAAGCCATGAGTGGTGCAGGAAGAGTGTGGATGGTTAATTTCATCCTTACACCTAATAGATTTGCCACTTTACCATGTTTTCCACCTAGCACCATTTTGCTATCTTGGGATTTATTTTCTTGGAGATTCATAATTTAGATCACTCTGATTTTAAGTTAAAATAATTAGGTGTTACTTTCAACTTCAATGAATCAGCATTTAAAAAAATATATATCAATAAGTAGCTTCAAACTGTGAATTGTGAAACATCCATCTTTCATGAATATATATGGTCAATCAATGATTTGCCGACAAATTAAGTTTGGCCACGACTCACCAATATTAGTAGCACTACGAAATGTCTTATACATGATAAATCGAAATGTGATGATAAAATATAAATCGAATTTTCCTGCGTTGTTGATTGATTAGATTTTGAACTTATGTAGGAGAATTTGTTCTTTTTAAGTAAATACTAGCACGCACATCCTAAATTACGATTTTTCATTAAATATAACTAATAGTATTAAAGAAACAATGCTGGGCTATATCAACATCATTCTGTCGTTTTTTGTGTTATTCAAATCAAAAGATAAACTCAAGGGTGGAATAGATAAATACGCAAAAAAATTTAATACAAATCCTTGACTTATTTAATTATTGTTTTTGCTTACTTTTAATCTTCTTTTTTAGGAGAAATAAAAATGAGAAATAACATAAAAAGGTCAAAAACAAAACTTTAACAAAATTAGGGGAAACAAAACCCAATTTTAGAAAGAAAAAAATTTGTTTAAAACTAAATAAAAACTTCGAAAACTATCAAAAACACAAAAAAAAATGTTATTTACTAATTTCTTTTGCTTTGGTTATATTATCTTCTACTAGTATAAATCTATGATATTTATACTAACAGATAATATATTAGTATAAATAATTCATATACATTGTTGATTTATAGACGGTTAATAAAGATCTTTAACAACTATACTCAAGAATTTGTTCGTTACACAAAGTGTATACAAACAGTAATTAATTTAATAAAAACCAAAGAAAAAATCGTTAATATTATTCATAGTGAAAGAATCACAAGTTTGCTAGGACTAGTTTTTTTTTTAAAATGAAAAGTATTTAAACATGAAAAATAAGAAAAGAAACATACATATGATGTATAAATATTTATCATCTTTCTTACCGTATGTGAAAATACTTAATATTTAAAAGAAAATATCAACATAAGCAAAGTCCTTCAAATTAAACAAGAAAAGTCAAAGGAAACTAAACTATGAAGTAACCATGGCATTGACTTGGACCAGGAAAAAATAACTACTATTCACTAATTTAGAATTTTAATGAGAATAATTAATGAGATAATGAGATACCAAACTGGTCAATGTATTTAGAAGCTTCATTGCATTTGCATATACTGAAACATCAAACATTTGAAATTTGGACTGTGAGTAAATTCTCTGAAAATGAAAATCAAAATGTCCTTATTAATTAATAGTTTAATTGCTCTACTACTTCTCCAAGTTTTGGGTTATTATAAGTGCAATTTTGCTCCTTAAGTTTTCTTAATTGCAGTTTTGATTGTGTTACTTTTTAAAATATGACAATTTTGTTCTCTCTGGCAGTGTTCCATCCGAAATCCGAATTATAATAGTGGTGATCTACAAACGTTTTTCCCAACTTAGATTATGTGATGATAATTCTCATGTGAAAGAAAAACCTGGTAGCAATTTTCATGATTTTTTTCCCCACCCTTGTATGCATGATACTTTAATAAAATCCTACATCATTAATTCTTAACATTTGCAATTAATGCATTAACTTTCATAGAAGCATCTCCAGATTAAAAAAATACTCACATAAACTACTTCCATTCAAAAAAGTTAAGAGGACTGTAACTGCAATTAAAAAATAGTGACAAAAATTACACCTACCTAAAATTTAAGGGACTAAAAGGTCACTATCATTAACAATTTTGTCTTTAAAATAAAAAACACTAAACCAATAAAGTCAACCAAACAAATGAACCTCGCTTAAGACTATCCAGCTAGCATTTCATTGTTAAAAAATTAATTAACACAGTTATAATCACATTAGAAGCCACATAATGTGGAAAACACCAAAATAATAATTTATTTTACTTTCTCTGTCTTCAATCGCATTACCTTTGTGTCTATTCTGAACAGAAACTTGATTAACTAATTCCTACTTGGATTCTAAATGTCAGAATATGTTTGACAACTCTGAAACCTTAAACAGAAACTGATTCTTCCATATAAAGTGACCAAATTACACTTCCAAAGAAGCCACATGCTGGAGAAGAGACATGACAACTTCTCAAAAGTGTTGTTTTTACTTTCTTCTTTTTCATATACTTCTCATATCTTTGCTTCCATTGAAAATCATTGCATCACAAAGAACAGAAGCAGAAGCACTTATTAAATGGAAAAACAGCTTTTTCCATCCTCTTCCTCCTTCTCTTGATTCATGGTCTTTCACCAACTTTGGCAAAATTTGTATCTGGGATTATGTTGTTTGTGACAAAACTAACACAACTGTCTCAGAAATAAACTTCTCTAATGCAAATCTCAATGGAAACCTCAGCTCCTTGGATTTTGTTTCTCTTCCAAACCTCACAAGTTTCAATCTTAATGGAAATAATTTTGGTGGGTCAATTCCATCAACAATTGGAAAACTCACAAAGCTCAAGTTTTTGGATCTTGGTAACAACTTATTTGAAGGCACACTTCCTTCTGAGCTAGGAGATTTGATCAAACTTGAATATCTTAGTTTTTACAACAATAATCTCGAAGGGATAATTCCCTATCAGATCATGAATAATCTCACTAAGGTAAGGTACTTGGACTTTGGAACAAACTATTTTACATCTCCTTCTCCTGATTGGTCCAAATATTCAGGCATGCCTAATTTAACTTACCTTGGTTTTGATCTCAATTATTTCACTTCTGAATTCCCAAGTTTCATACTTGAGTGTAAAAACTTGACTTACCTTGACATCTCTCAGAATTTTTTCAATGGCACAATACCAGAATCCTTGTATGCAAATTTGGGCAAGCTTGAATATCTCAACCTCACAAATTGTGGCCTACAAGGAAAACTTTCTTCCAACTTGTCATTTCTCTCTAATCTCAAAGAACTTCGTTTAGGAAATAACATGTTCACTGGTCCGATTCCCTCGGAGATAGGATCGATTTCCGGTCTTCGATTGCTTGAACTGAATAACATTTCAGCTCATGGAGAAATTCCTTCTTCTTTAGGCCAACTAAGAGAGCTCTCGCGCCTCGAACTTCGTAACAATTTCTTGAACTCTTCTATCCCTTCTGAGCTTGGCCTATGCACAAACTTAACCTTCTTGAGTTTGGCAGGGAATAATCTCACTGGTCCATTGCCTTTGTCATTGGCTAATTTGGCAAAAATGTCAGAGTTGGGATTATCAGAAAATTTATTTTCTGGTGAAATATCTTCTTCATTGATCTCTAACTGGACTGAGTTGACATCCTTGCAAGTCCAGCACAATAAATTAACAGGAAATATTCCACCACAAATTGGCCTATTGAAAAAAATCACCGTCCTATATATGTACAATAATTTCTTTTCTGGTCCAATTCCTGAAGAGATTGGAAACTTGAATGAAATGGTAGAATTAGACCTTTCAGGAAACCAAATCTCTGGTCCAATTCCACCAACAATCTGGAACCTCACAAACATAACAGTCATAAATCTCTTCTTCAATAGGCTCTCAGGAACCATTCCAATGGAAATTGGAAACTTAACCTCACTCCAAATGTTTGATATAAACAACAACTACTTGGAAGGAGAGTTGCCAGAAACAATTTCTCAACTAACTTCTTTATCATACTTTTCTGTCTTCACCAACAACTTCTCTGGAATCATTGCAAGAGATTTTGGAAAGAATAGTCCTTCTTTGGCTCATGTCTATCTTTCAAACAACAGTTTCTCAGGAGAACTTCCTCTTGGCTTGTGTAGTAATAACTTGCTAGAGGTTTTAGCAGTTAATAACAACAGCTTCTCAGGATCATTGCCTAAGTCCTTGAAAAACTGTTCCTCGTTGACTAGAGTCCGGCTCGATGCGAACCGGTTCACAGGAAACATCACAGAAGCGTTCGGAGTTCATCCGAATCTTGTGTTTATCTCACTCAGTGGGAATCAGCTTGTTGGTGAGCTATCTCCTGAGTGGGGTGAATGTGTCAACTTAACTGAGATTGAAATGAGTAGAAACAAACTTTCTGGTAAGATTCCACCTGAATTGAGTAAATTGAGTAAATTGCAATATCTAAGTCTTCATTCCAATGAATTCAGTGGAAATATCCCACCAGTAATTGGAAATCTAAGGCTTCTCTACATGTTCAATTTGAGTAAAAACCATTTATCAGGTGAAATCCCAAGGAGTATTGGCAATTTGGCTAAGCTTAATTATCTTGATTTATCAGACAATAATTTCACTGGAAGCATTCCTGAAGAGATAAGTAATTGTGATCACTTGCTGAGTTTGAATTTAAGCCACAATGATTTATCTGGTGAGATACCATACGAACTTGGAAATTTGTTCTCACTCCAATACTTTTTGGACCTCAGCAGCAACAATCTTTCAGGGGAAATTCCTCAAAACCTTGAAAAGTTAGACTCATTGGAGATTCTCAATCTCTCACACAACCATCTATCAGGGAATATCCCACAATCCTTTTCAAGCATGCTCAGCCTTCAGTCCATAGACTTTTCTTACAACAACTTGACCGGTTCGATCCCCACAGGCGGCGTTTTCCAAACAGCAACTTCAGAAGCTTTTGTTGGAAACTCATTTTTGTGCGGTGAGGTAAAAGGATTAGCTTGTAGTAACGAAGTACATTCCAAACACAACCCTAACAAAAAGGTTCTTCTTGGTGTTCTTATACCAGTTTGTGGAGTACTACTTATTGTGATGATTGGTGTTATAATCCATTTTTTGAAAAGGCAAGGCAAAAAACTTGATGAAGAATCCAAAAGCAGTGAGAAAAGTGAAAAGTCTATTAGCATGGTATGGGGGAGAGATGGAAAGTTCACATTTTCTGACCTTGTTAAGGCCACAAATGACTTCAACGACAAGTTTTGCATTGGAAAAGGAGGATTTGGGACAGTTTACAAAGCAGAATTACCGACAGGTCAAGTTGTTGCTGTTAAAAAGCTCGACATATCAGACTCTAATGACATCCCAGAAGTGAACCGCCAGAGTTTTGAGAATGAGATAAGGGCACTGACAGGAGTGAGGCACAGGAACATAATAAAGCTCTATGGATTCTGTTGTAGGAGGACACAGATGTTCTTGGTTTATGAGTATGTAGAGAGGGGTAGTTTGGGAAAAGTGCTTTATGGAAAGGAAGGGAAGTTGGAGCTAGGATGGGATAAAAGGGTGAAAATTGTGCAAGGAATAGCACATGCAATTTCTTACTTGCATAGTGATTGTTCACCACCAATTGTGCATAGAGATGTTACTTTGAATAATATACTTCTTGATTCAGATTTTGAACCTCGTCTTGCTGATTTTGGCACAGCTAAGTTGCTGAGTTCCAACTCTTCTAGCTGGACCTCAGTTGCTGGATCCTATGGCTACATGGCTCCAGGTAAAATACATAATTCAACTAATTTAGTACGCTTATATGATTTCAAGTTTAAATGAGATAAACACGGATACTGGATCCATTTCAACAGTAGTTTTGAAGTTTGAATATATGTTTGACCTGATTTGACATAATTCAAAACACACTAATTCAATTTATGGCATATTTCATACATTAAAGGGTGAGTCACTAACAAATTTTGACATTTGCAGAGCTAGCACAAACAATGAGGGTGACAGACAAGTGTGATGTGTATAGTTTTGGGGTGGTGGCATTAGAAATAATGATGGGGAAGCACCCTGGAGAACTATTATCTACACTCTCTTCTTCTTTGTCATCATCGTCAATGGAGGATAATCCACACGTGTTTCTCAAGGATATTTTAGACCAAAGGCTTCCACCTCCAACTGGCCAATTAGCTGAAGCAGTTGTTTTCGTTGTGACCACAGCTTTGGCTTGCACACGTGCGAATCCTGAGAATAGACCCTTCATGCGTTCTGTGGCACAAGAACTTTCTGCCACTACTCAGGCTTGTCTTTCTCAGCCATTTAGCATGATAACTTTGAGCAAGCTTTCAGGGTTCCAGAAATAGAGCCATATAGAACCAAGATCCCAATACGCTGCATTAAAAAATTGCTGGTGAGACATCTGATTAAGATCGCACAACTTAGATTTAATGATTCCATATTTTTGATTTTTTTGATGTTTTATTAAATCTTCTTTGTCTGATCTTAATCAGATAGGTCATGTCAGGTGATTGGAGTTGTTGGAATGATTTTTTATTGAAGAAAATTGGGATCCATAGGACATTGAGGTTTTGTGCCATAACAAGTATTTATGGAAATATAGCAGGGGGTTGTTTTTGTAATTTTAATTTTCCATACAAAAGTAAAGTACATATGTATACATGACTATAGTGTTACACTACTCTTCCATGAAGCAAAACATGTTTTATATGTTTGCAGTTTTTTTTCAGTAGTGTATTTTAAAAAGGAAAAATTCCGTTGCCGGGACTTGAACCCGGGCCTCTCGGGTGAGAGCCGAGTATCCTAACCAACTAGACTACAACGGATTGTTGATTAACTGTTTAACATGTATATATATATTTGTTTGACGAAGGTTGATTTAATTTTTTTTAATTGGAGGATTCACGGGTATAATACAAATACAAGCTAGAAAGTACAAAGACTACGTAACCTTGGGTCTTTTCATGACTTATTGCGCATCAAGTATTCAAATCTGCTCCTCGGTCCAAAAATAAGCATAAACCTTAGGAACTCTAACTGGTTAGGTACTTAACTCCAACAATTACTGTGTCCCTTGAGAAGATGACATGAAGTATTGCACATCAGGCATTTGAGTAAGTAATTAGTAGTTTAAAAAATGTCTAGTTTTCTTAGAACTCATCAGTTTTATTATTTTTGCTCACTTTGATGCACCAATTTCATTGATAAACAGCAATTAGCTTTCTACCCCACATAGTTTGGGTACTGGACCTGTTTGTTTGGGCAAGAAATTATCAATCCGGACCCAAATTAATGAGAAAATTAATGCTACAAGTATTGACTGGTCAATACTTCTTTTTTTTTTTTGTCCCAAAAAAAAAGTATTGACCGGGACTATTACTGTAGGAGTCTGTTTTTCTTCTTTCCTGATTCATATGGGAAACTGATGCTTAGACGTATTATTAATTGGAGTTATGTTTCAAAAGACAATTAAATAAGAAGATGAAGATTCATATTCAAATTATGATAAGCCTAAGTGTGTTCTGATGAATATTCAACTGTGTAGATGATGAAGCTTTTTGACTTGTCTTGTGTGTTCGTGATCAACATTTTCAGTATCTTGATTAAAATTCTTTGGTGAGGGATAAGTTTTACAATTTGCATTAAGCAGTGTTTTAAGCAAATAACATGCTTATAAGTAACTTATTGGGTGCGTTTGATGCATGAACAGGATAGTACAAGTATACAGCACAGTACAACTTTTATGAGTCACAGCACAATCTCTTGTGTTATGTATTGTTTGATACTCAATACACATAACAAGAAGCACAACATAAATTTTACAATAATATCCTTCATGTTATATATTATTAATTTCACTTTAGTTTTTCTATGAAAATAATATTTTAATATTTTAGAAATATTTTATTATTTATTATAAAATTAAAACTTCATATTTTAATAAATTACTACATAATATATTTTATGTGATATAATAATTATATTAAATAAAATAAAAAATTATTATTAAAAAATATTTTTGACTCCTTATTTTTTAATATTTATATTTATCATTATTTTATTATTAATACATTATTTTAACTATTTATATATATATATATATATCACGTTAACCAGTAAATATGTAGAACTGAAAAAAAATAACGTAAAAATTGATTTAAAAAGAATAATGCAACATAAACTACCTTAGGTTATAAGTGAGAAAAGTGGGGGAGGTAGTTATACTACTGAGTAAAGATGGAAGGTTAGTTTTGACTTTTCCTAACTTGTGCATGGAACAAAAACTTGTCCGTTGATTTAGTGGGATACAAAAAAATAGTTATTTATGCTGTTCAATTACTCAAATATTGTGCTGTCTATTGACAATAAAACAGACCCATTAAAAGAGCACTGACCCCATCAATGAAGTGAAGACTTTATTTTAGACTCTTTAATCTTCACGTTAGAGGCCAAAAAAATGCCACTGACCCCATCAATGAAGTGAAGACTTTATTTTAGACTCTTTAATCTTCACGTTAGAGGCCAAAAAAATGCGAGAGATCCAATGCAACTCTGGAATACATTTATATAAATAAAAAGTGAAAAAATTCCGTTGCCGGGATTTGAACCCGGGTCTTTCGGGTGAGAGCCGAGTATCCTAACCAACTAGACTACAACGGATTGCTGAAAACAGTTCCATTTATAATGTAATTATCAACTATTTTTGTTCGGTAAAAATGGCTTTGAAAGTGGCTTTCACATTAAACTAACTGGTCGTCAATCTCCTCCGATAGCAGCAGCGGTGAAATTGTGATTCCAATTCCATCGAGTGAAATGTGAATTTGTGGCCTAGGCTAACTCCAAAATTACTCTGTCCTTTTATTTGAGATATATTTGAACATCAGGCATTAAGTATTACTCTAGAACAGATGAAAACAAATTTGTCTAGTCTTCGTAGAAGTCAGTTTTTTTTTTTTCTTTCTCAACATTGGCTCTAACTCTTTCTCTTTGATGTGCCTATTTCAATGATATACAGTGATAGAATAGAAAACCAGGACCATATGAAAAGTGAAAAAACAAAGAAAGAAAAAAGACAACGATAGCATGTTTCCATCCATATTCAACATCAAGTTCAACCTATCAGTTATCAATCCGACAGATTAGCGATACATAGAACAAAGAAAGAAAGAAAAAAGATACATAGTTGTTGGTCAACTGAGAAAAGTCACAATTAATATGAGATATGAGTGTTGCAAGTAGTGTTTGAGGGGCAAGTCAAACTTCTGCAACTCCTATTGTTTAGTCTTCAATGGGTAAATACTATCCAGCTCCAGCCAGTAACATGGAAACCCCTCTTGGCAGTTGGCACCACCCTTGGAGAAAACTTCACTAACCGAAAGAACCAGGTCAACAATAGTGAACAATGATATGAAGCCTGTGATGAAAAAACATGTCTGCCATGAAATTTTAGGGCCAACCTTGATTATTTACAAGTTACAACAATCCCAACCTCCAGAAGCCTCAAGGAAGAAATAACAACTCAAGTTAATAAACGAAACTCGACAACAGTAAGATGCCAAAATGCATACCATCTAAAAATACTTTACATTCCAGAGAGACTTTCAGAATTCAAATATTCAAATTAATATTACAATCCTACTCAAAACTGCAATATCAGTTTCTTAACTCATATTTAGATCTTCAAATATGGTATGAACTATGAACTGTTTATATAGAACAAGATTACCAAAAGGAACCTAAACTCCAGGAAAAGAAACTTTAAAGTAGCAATATTGTAGCTGTTTATATTGAAACTTTAAAGTAGTACCTTTACAACTTGGTTTGAAAAGAAAAGTGCAGTAGGAATAAGAAAAAGAATGGGCCAAAACTTCTACCATTAATGATTATCTTGAACTGTATAGTTATGGACAAACTTAAGCTATGGTAAACCAGGGGTCATTTTTAACATAATGCTGACATTTGTTCATAATTTTATCAGCTAGCCATTCTTTGAGCATCTGGCATTCTGGAAAATGGGATCTAGTAACAACTGTGTTTGATTGCAAGACTAACAATGATATCTAAAAAAAGTGAATAATGAAGTGACTATTATGTCATTGAACAAATTCAACTTCGCTGTGTTTCTTTGGCAAGTTGTCTTGCCCTTCACTCAACATGGACAAAGAAATAGTTTTGTGATGGTACTCAAGCTGAAACGCTTTCGAGAACTCTTCAATCAAGGATCTATGAGTAATATGGATAAGACTGGCATCATCCAAATCAGCTGTTCCATTAGCAACACATGACTGAGCTTCTCTTAGCAACTCCTTAATGCTCCCAACTTGACGGCCATGTATTCCGCACGGGATGATCCATTTAAAGGGAGTCAAATCTGTAGTGACATTAAGTGCTAAGCCATGATAGGTTATCCAGTGAGCCACTCGTATACCTAGAGCTGCCAATTTCTGGTTTCCTGTAATGAATTGCAATGAGGAATAAGCAAAAAGAAAGCAAAGTTAGAATGCTAGGACTTCAGCATTTTATAAGTCACAACAAACTCACAAACACAAATTGAATATGCTGCTTTACAATCCCATTTCACTGCTGCTAACAGAGCAGGGTAAAAAGAGATTGCAGTACAAGTTAACTACCCGATTATACATTGTTGAGAGAGAGATTAAGAAAGAAAACAGAAAGTGACATACCAACCCAAACACCAGTTAATCCTTCTAACCGAGATGCCTGAATCGAGAAGGTAGAAGAAAGAGCACGAATGATAACCTCCTCAAGGGTCCTGAGGTACCAATGAAGATCCATCTTGTGTCTTCGGAGGTTGATAATAGGGTACATTACAAGCTGCATCACAAATAACATTTTACTTTATAGATAGATAAAGGAGCCAATAGGAACCCCAAATTGAAGAAACAAAGAAGAGGAAGTAGGTAACTAACTACCTGGCCAGGGCCGTGGAAGGTGACTTCACCGCCGCGTTCGGTACGATAAATGTGAAATGGAGGATCGTTAAGGTCGAAATTGAGGTTGTGGTGGCCGGCGGCGGTGCCTAAAGTGAAAACGGGAGGGTGCTGGAGGATGATGAGTGCGTCGGAGCAATCTCCTTCGTTTTGAATCTGTAACTTCTTATCGGCGACGATGCGTTTCTGCCATGACCAAGCCAGATCGTAAGGGATTTGGTGCTGATGCAGATCGTATAGGTCACAGCTGCGCAAGCAATTGCAGTACATTTTAGCTCTTGTTGTTGTTGTTGGTGGTGGTGGTGGTGGTGCTGTTGGGTAGTTCTGGTGGCGGAGAGGTAGAGGGGGAGATTGAAGAGGAGGAGGACATGGAATTGAATACGCAGTGAACAAAGTCATATCAGAATCGGAGGAAGGTTCAAAGTTTTCTAATTCACCGGTGATCGTTGCCCTGCGACGGCGACGAGGAGGAGAAACCGATGCGTATTTCTTTTCAAGTTGCCGTTGCTGTTGATTATACCATCAAACGATCAGCTTCTTTTATTGTGAACAGTAATACTCCTAAAACTCTGCGTAAACCCAGATTACAGGGTTGGGTAATGGGTATTTTAAGTTTCGAGGATTAAAATTAGGAATAGCAACACTAAATCTTTATTAAATCTTTCTACAAAATTTTTATCATTTAAAAAATAAATGTTTAATAAAAGATAAAGACATTAATTAAATTAAGTGAGTAGCATTTTTCAATTAAGAAATAACAGTAATTTTAGGGTAATTTAAAGGTGAGGCAAAAAAAAATTTGAGATTATGTAATTATTTTAGCAAAAAAAAAAGTATAAGATACTTTTAGAAAAAGTAAATTTTTTAGAAATATCCAATATTTTTTATTTTCAATAAAATGATCACATGATCCCCAATTTCTTTTGTCCCGCCTTGAAACCACTCGTAATTTTGCTGGAAAAAACAGTAATTTTAATTCTCTTTTCGCTCGGTTTTTTTTCATAGAAAATACATTAATCAGAGATTGAATCCAGATACTCACACACACATATTCTCATATACTCACCAACTGAACTACGTGACCGGACTTTTGGCTCGTTTCTTTAAGCACATACTTTAATAAAAAGAAACATTTTTATACCTGTTTGTTTGTCTTTTTCAAAATAATTAAAAATAGAAAATAATCAATTTATTTTGAGGAGTTGTTTTTTAGCTGTTTCTCGTAATAATTAATTATAGTACTTTCTCTGTCTTATAATATAAGTCTCAACTAATATTTCACACAGTTTAAGAAAAGTGGTTAAATTATTAGAATGAGAAGTATTAATTAGACTATTGAGATGTTACACAAATTAAATTTAAACTCAATTATCTTTGAAAGTTAAAAAATCATAATAAATACTTTTAATTTTATGTATATAAATTTATATTATGGGTCCTTTCCGATGTAAAAAAAAAAAGAAATTTATATTATGGGACAAGAATTTTTGGTGATTGGAGCTTATATTATGAGACGGATAGAGTACAAAGGTGATTGAAGAACGACCATACTCCCTTTAATTGTAGGATCTATCTCCGTTGAGGCAAAAAATTCAATAATTAACCACAATTAAACAAGAACAAAAAGAACCAAAATTAAAAAAACAAAAATAGATGAGAAGATTGATAAGAATGCGCCACATCAAAAGAAGATGATAAGCCAAGTGAAAATCCACATCAATAGAAGATGATAAGCCAAGTGAGAATTCACCACAGAAAAAACAAAAGAACTAAGTCATCTTATTAAAAACCTAGACAAAAGACTAATCTCTCTCAAATTCAAATTTTAATTCAAATTATCCAAGTCTGTCTCCAACGTCTTAAAATTGAGTCTTATATAGACATTTTCAAAAGGGTGGATAGAATTAACACCATCTCTATTGAGAGTGACACTATCCTTTTTAAAATATAAATTTATGATTCTTATATATAAAAAGAATGGTGTCACTCTCAATAGAGATGGTGCTAATCTCATCCTCCTTCAAAAGTGACTAACTAAGTGAGCCAAAAACATCCAAGGCCCAATCCAAGTAAAACAAACATTTAAACCTTCTAAAATGAATTATATAGGAAAAATCTTATATTATGACTTGTGCGCTTAAGCTTTTTAAAGTTTATACTCCAAACTCGTGTTCTTTAACTAGTTGTAGCCTCCCTAGGTTTACATCCAAAGGAAGAAGTTTGAAAAAAATTATTTTTCACATTGTAACTGAGCATAAATAATTTTAAATTTTTGTCATAATCAAATAAATAAATAATTACTACTTTATTTTTTTTTTTCAAAATCACTTATTTTTAAGTTTAAACGAACTGAAATTAGTAATAAAAAATTACTAATCCATACAAAGATGTTTCACCATGTTTTAGGGCACTGTTCCTTTGCCCCCAAAAGTTCAATGCACCCTTTGTCATTTTGCTCTTCTGCTTGTCCTCAGAAGCCTATGCTTCGCTCTTCTCATCCAAAGTTTTCTCTCAGGTTAGATCAATCTCTTCCTCATTCTCATTCTCTTTGATCCATATTATCACTCTATTTTTTTTAGTAGTAACTGTCGATGAAGTGCTTAAACCCTTGTTCTGAAAGATACGTGTTTATGGGTCTCTAAAACGAGTGCTATTTCTTCGCACCATATGTTCGATTGATTGCTGAGTTGTTTCTTTGATTTTTTACTTCTATCGATTACTTTTACTCCTGTCTTGGAATTTTGAGCTCACTGAGTTTTTGGAACTGTTTTGTACTGCTGATTTTGCTCCACCATCTGAATTTTCTTTTTCAATTTTAACCCTATTTCTTTTCAACTTATGATGGAATAGGAAAGTTTTTGTCGCCACAACTCAACAGCTCCTTCAAATCTTTCGTATTCAATAGATTTTAGGAGCGAATATTTTTTCCGGGAGGCATAGTTTTTATTTATACCTGTCATGCTCGTCAAAGAATAATGCTGAAATATTTAATGTTTTTATTATATAGATATGTTTATAGTTTTTCTGTTGTAATCTCAATCTAATATATAATGGTTGTGAAGTTAGTACTCTTTTCTTCTTAAAAAAGATATAAGATCAGAATTATCTATTTGTTTTAGAAAAAAACCAACCATATCAAATTTACCAATATTATATATTATATATTATATATTATATAGGCCAAATTGATAACTTGTCCTGGAAGTTATTTTTTTATTTTAATTTGGTGATGTAACTATTAAACGTTTCGATTTGATCATGTAACTTATTTTTTTGTTTCGATTTGGTCATGTAAGTTTTTGATTTTGTTTGAATTTGGTCTCGATAGAAATGATGAATTTGTTGGATGAAAAATAAATTACAGGATCAAATCGAAACAGGAAAATACGTTATAGGACAAAGTTGGAACATTAAATAGTTACATGACTAAATTGAAAAAAAAAAAATTACAGGACCAAATTGAAACATTTAATAGTTACAAGAACAAGTCGAAACAAAAAAATAAGTTACGGGACCAAACTATTAATTTCGCCTATTATATATATTATATTTACGTTACAAAAAGAAATATTTGAAAACTGCAAACCCAATTACGTTAAGAAAAACAAATTCAGATAAAAATGTAAAATATTTGAGCAACATTGAAAACAACATCTAAGTGGGGTGGAGGAGGAACAGATGATAGGCAAGTCAGTAATTTTGCAAATATCATCTGATTTTTGAAATTAATTAATACCATTAGACAATTATAAACTTAATAAAATCATACCAAAAATTAAATTAATTGAATAACCAAGTAAAGTAATTCCATTAATATGAAATTCAACTGAACAAATAAAAGTCTCTTTGATAACTCTGGCTTATACAAATAGAAACAATATTATTTCTTGAAATTTAAGAAGAAAAAAATGGATAAGGATAAAAAAATTCATTTCTATACATATAGCTGAAGCAAGTCAAATATGTATAATTATCCCACTCATAAATGCACTGTTGAGTTGCGGCAGCAAAAACATTTCTCAATTGAAAAAGTTTTTGCCGTCAAAATTAAACAACTCAATTAAAATCTTTTAATTACGGCAATTATACGGTCATCTGATGTTGACATTCTCTCCATTAGGGTTAGTAAACCTTTTTTTAAATTTGATGGATAGGAATGAATTTCTTTATTCTTAATCATCTCTTTTTGTAAAATTAAAAAAAAAAAATATTTTTCAAACATTCAAAGTGGTTTAATTATGTCTCTTCTGCATATATGTTCAGTTGAATCTAGCCTTAATGAAATTGTTTTGTCTAGTAATTCACTTTATTGTTCTTTCTTTGTATAATTTTATGATGTTTATAATTGCCAAATTAATTAAAATTCTAAAACTGTTGCCAAAATTTCTCCGGCCGACTCTAGTTTTTAATTAGGCTCAAATATTCAACATTTGAACGTAATTGTGTCTGTGGTAATTGAAATATCCTGAAGAGCTATTGAGTTGTGGCGACAAAAACATTTGCTAGTGAGAAAAGAACTTCAAATTGGTAGAAAATTCAGGTGTAGTTGTGGTGGATGTGAAAAGGCAATTACAAAGGCCATATATGTTTTTATATTTAACTACAATTAACTATCTATCTAACTCACAGATTAATTACAGCTATAATAGCCACCACCAATATAAAAGATGCTCACAAGTCACAACACTTCCAGGTTGCAATGAGCAGTACAATTGCATATCAAAGAAAAATAAAATACAATGAAAAATGCAAAATACAATGGCTTAAAACATAAAAAAGAAAACTTAACAAATATAGTTGGAGTTTCAAAAGATCAGACAGCAGCATCAATCATTTATTTTAATAAAATTATGTACTTTACGTCATACTTGAAAATTGAAATCAATTCTAGAATGACCCGGCAAACTAACACGTGATTAGACGGCAAAAGAATCAATAATATTCTGTTTATGATTTACTGATTAAAAATGTATAAGAAATACATTGGACCAGGACATACCTAAGCAAACAAAGATCATTATAACAGAAAACATTTGACTTGATTTGGGTGGGAATGGTGCTCTAGTGCCAATTGTCAAAATGAAAATATTAGTAAATTTATGCAGTTCACCTAGCTCTCACAACAGAACACAACAAAGCAGTTTTACTCCATTTTATAAAGCTAATATCCACCTTGAAGTTTTTTATGTTCATCTCTTGAAAACAAAATGTGAGTATCTTAACAGGTCACAACACAACATCACAGCATATTTACTCCATTTTATAAAGCCAATATCTACCTTAAAAATTTTTATGTTCATCTCTTGACAAAAATAAGAGTATCTTAACAAGGTTTCTTAATTGTGATGGTTGCAATTGCTTTCTTGGGCTTGAGTTTAATTTCGACAGACAAGGTTTTCGGATTCAAACCAATACTTTTGTGTAAATGAATGCATGGGAATTATGGAAAAAAATAAATAAATTTTAATTCATAAAATTTAAGTAAAATTATACTTTTAGTTCTTTATTTTTAGGGTTTAATTCAGCTTAGTAATCTATTATTTTTTTTAAAACTCAATTCTCAATCTTTAATTTTGTATTTAAGCTAGCTATGTAGTATTCCATTAGCTACTCCAGCATTTAATGTTAGGGATTAAAAGCAAAACTTCTGAATTAATAATAAAAACTTATTTAACTCAAATTTATTTTTAATAATTTCAGGGATTAAAATAATTCATGATTATAGTTTTTGGGACTAAATTGGGGGTTTTACTTTTTTTAGGTTGTAAAGGTATATTGGTTGCTTATTTGTATAATTTTATTTGTCCAACAATTCTATATTATTCAAAAACATTCAAAATATAATCGTCCATAAACATTCGGGATTATTACTATCCATAAACTATTCAAATAATTATATTTAAAATAATCTTATAATACGTTTATTCTTTAGTCAAGTTCCTCTTTATCATCAGCAAGTTTTATGAATTAGCGTTCTCCAAAATCTTTATGGATGATTATTGATTATTACATTTTGAATATTTCCGAATGACGATCATCGAGAATAAACCATTAACAAATGGTGTGACTATAGGGTGTTTGTGTAATTTTTCGTAGAGAGGGGTGGCACACAAACTGAGGAGTAACAAATTAAACAACCACGAAAAATTAACGAAAATGATTTTTAGCCAACTCAACTCAAGTTGGCCAACTAAAAAAAATTTCTTTTCAATTCAAAAATCGGGAGGGGAACGAAGAGCAAACGGAAGGAAGGGTTTTTTTTTTGTTTTTTTTTTTATTTTTTTGGTTCTTTCTACTATATATATCATGTTCAAAGTGGTGTATGATATACCTCCTAAAAAATACGTACAAAACTTAAAAAAAAATATTTAATATAATAATAAATTATGTATTTTGTATGTATACGTATCTCTTTTTTTATTTCTTCTTTTAAATGAGCTATAATCAATTAAATAATTTCATGACTTATGTATGGTACACCACTTTAAAATGGTGAATACTAAAATTCACCTATAACTGATTAAAAAAACTTAAAAAATAACAAACAATGATAAACACAAAGTACACGGAATGATAAAGTTAAAGGTCTTGATATACAATATTCTTGATAAAGTTAAGCGTCTTGATATACAGTGCCCTTAGAGTACTAGTTAAAGTTACTAGAAGTAGAAAACAATCCTAAGAGGATATTGTTTCGTCTCTCGAGAATACAAAAAAGTACACATTCCAATATTTTTTTATTATATTTAAATTCTTAAATAGTGACCTTAAGAAACTAAATATCATTTTTCTAAAGTTAATCAAAAGCCGCTTGTAATTTATACTATTATACACCACTTTAATCCACCTATTTTTTTTTTTTGTTGGTTTCGGACATCAAAAGATTGAAAGACATTCAAAATCTCAGTGCGAATTCTATGTAACTTCTCCATTCGGCTTCGTCTTGGGTTAGTCTTAGTGTGTTTTTTTTGTTTTTGTTAGTTGCTTCTTCTGCTTCTTGTTCCACAGTGGTTGCTGTGAGTGTTTAATCCCAACTGTGAGTCGTGGAAGGAAGGTAGGGCTCGTTTGTGACGGTGGTTGCTAAGGAAAAGTGGTCTCTCGTTGCGTCGTTTGCGCCATTGGTTGCAGTCTGTTACGGTGTTGCTGCCCAGAACTCATTAGTTTGCTCTGCTTTATATTAGTAAGTAACTATTAGGTTGTAAATTGATAATGCACGGATGAGACTCTAGAATTTGAGTGAGGACAAATTTTAGGGTCTATTTTGAATTAGATTTTAAAATCTAATTGAGTGAGCATGTGTGGTGGTGCGTAAAAAGAAATTCACTCTGATTTTTAAAGTAAAAAGAAAGGTAAATTTGAAAAAAAAAAAACTAAAATAAAAATTACTCCTACTAGGAGTATATGATATTCTGGTGTGCTTGATAATATGTATGACGCATTCAATGGAAATATTTGGATAAAGAAAAATCTTATGGTCAATATATATGTTTAATTCTCCCCTTTCCACCACCACTCTTTTTTTGTTTTTTTACTGTATTAGGTAAATTATATTTAATGCTGTAAGGGTATTATTTAAAAATTTAAATGTAGTAAAAAGATATTAGAATGTATATATTTTTTGTATTTCTGAGAGACGGAACAATGTGCTCTTATGATTATTTTTTTACTTCTAACAACTTTAATTAGTACCTTTAAGACACTGTATATCAAGACCCTTTTTATGAAAACCCCGTGTGTTTTATCTCCTAGCAATTTCTCCTCTGCCCACATATTGACCCACTTAGTAGTAGTACATCGCACCACTCTCAAATCTCATTTTCAGTGCCTCGTCCAAATTCCAATTGACCGAAGTGAGACTTGTTTGAAAACAATTTACGATAAATTAATAGTACTTCATAAATAGTAATAAATTAAATATTAAATGTTATTTCCTCCATTATAAAATTATAGTTATTTTAGACTTAAAATTTTGTTCTAAAATAATTGTTATTTTAGAGTTTTAAGATGTAATAAATTGTATATTTTAATATTTCTTTTTCATCATCTCTTTTATTCACCAATTATCATTTCTCCTTTTAATTATTTTGTCAACTACTTTAACTTCTCATTGAACACCTTAATTCATTCATATTAAAAATTTATTATAATCAATAATTTTTTAATATGTGTGAAAAAACTTAAAATGATTATAATTTTGAAATTGAGGGAGTAAATATTAAATACTATTAAATATTGAATATTAAATATATAAATAAACGGTTTGCTAGCGTACACCCACCTATTCTTTAGGAGTGCATTAGTAAGTTATACCTTTTGGGTATATTTTAAAAAATCTAGTTATAACTTGCTAATACACTCCTCGTATAAAACAAGTGAGTGTACGTTAGCAAACCCTTGCAAGCACACCCACTTGTTTTATAGAAGGAGTGCGTTAGCAAGCTAGTGAGTGTATTTTAAAATTTCAAGTTATAACTTACTAATGCACTATTTCTAAAAAACAAGTTGGTGTACATTAACAACCACATGTAAATAAATAAATTATGAAGTATATTATCAAGAGACACATGAGCTCAACAATTTCCCCCTGCTTATCCTTCCTTATAAATCCCCACACCGAACACACACCACTCTCACACTCTCACCCAGCACTCCAAAATTTCGTTTCAATTTAAATTAGTCAAGTAAGTTTAATTATTATATGTCATTTATTTCAATTTCAATTCAATTCATTTCAACTTCTTAGTACTTAATTTCACCCAACTCATCATTGTCATTATTTTGTTGATTTTTCTATGGAAAATGCTAGTAAGAGCTGCCTAAAAGCACTTGTCAAGGATAGAAAACTATTTGGAATAGAAGTACTTATTCTTTTAAATCTTGAAAAATCATTTCATAAAAGTATTATGTACTGTACAATATTCTTTCAAGAATTTTTTAATTAGATTTTGTTTAATATATTTCTACATGGCAGATCCAGATTTTTATGAAAAAAAAATGGTGAAGTTGACTGTCTCCAACGTCTCTAGCAGATCTAAAAGGTACGTACTCTCTGTAAACGGTGTAAGGAATTAGCATCATCCTTATTGGAGTGGTATCATCCTTTTTAATATATAAGTTTATGATTCTTATATACAAAAGGATGGTAGAATTTCCAAAATTATGTGGTCTCAATCCCTTCTACCCCGTAGACGAAACGAGAAGGTCATTGAACTACTTCGATTGGTCCAAAGAAAACTATTTTAATAAATCGTAGAATCAACTATGATACATTGAAGCAAAAGATTCATGCAAAGTTACAGCTTCAACCAAATCATAAAGTGTCAAGTATTGAATTCAATTTTTTGGTATCACCAGCTAAGAGGAATTACGAACTCATTCAAATTTGTGACGACGAAGATATTCAGTGCATGATAAGCAATTGTCAGCAGCACCAGACAGCGATCGAAGTATATGCTGAAATTGGCACTAATTAAGTTACTACAGTAAAAAATAACTGTCTCCTGGTTCAGAAACTCTTATGCACGTCTCAAGTTGTGCATTTGTTAAACAAGTATCCAACTAAGAACTAATATGATAGTACAAATTAGTTAATTGAATAAATATTGATATTAGTGTTTTTTGGTACTGCATTTGTTGATATCTGATAAACAAATTGTTTTTAGTACTAAGTTAACAACTAGGATTGTACCCTCTTTTATTATTATCTAGGTACAGTTAACTAAAAAATAGTTCATATTGAAGATGTGGTACATAGCAACATAGACATTTTGATGGTAGGCAGTTGCTAGGGTACTGTCCTAATTCCTCACCTACGGTTTTGAGGTGTGGACATTATCTGTACTGTACACTAGAATCTCATCTAAACAAGGATACCAAATACAAAGATGTTGGAAGAATGTCATTACCAAAACTTTGACTTATCATTTGTAAACTAAAATGAAAAGTACACATGTAAGTCCTCATTGAACACAACAGGACAGGAGGAACTCCTTTTAAGTTATGGAGCTCTAGATATCAATCTACCAAGTCTTCCTTATAGACTAAATTTAAATCTTAAATGAATCAGTATTGTCTCGTCAGTTCAATGCTGATTCAGAAGACAACATGGTTTATGCGTCTGTCCTTAGACGCTTTGGGGGTTGAGCCACATCTTCACTACCGTCTTCCTTAGGATTCTCAGAACCGGAAGCTTTATTTTCAGGAGCGTCCTGCTTCCCACTTGCCGTACCGCCATTAGCTTGATCGGCTCCTGACTTGCAATCGTCTACTCTGGAGGCTTCCAATTCAGTTTTCGGAGCAGAATCTTTCATCGCATCCGAAGATGCTCCAGATGGACTCTCAATGGCAGAAGATGATGCCTTGAATGTTTCAACGCCAGATTTACATTGCTTCTCAAACATCATCTGGAGGTACCTTCCTTGCTCTTCTATTCGCAACTGTAGATTTCTTTGAATCTAACATCGAAAAAAGAATCAATAGAACTGTATCAGATAAGACCACATAAAAAAGCATGACAAACAAGTGTAATGCCTTGGACAACTCATGTATTCAATGCAACAGAAGCACCATAATAAGTCCATAACCCTAAATTCTATTGGCACAAGCACAACCTAATTGCCAAATAATATATCAGACATTAGTTCCAGGTTCCAATAAGAAACAGAGGTTCTAATGAATGAAGCCAAAGATCCCAGTAGTCCACATGGCTAAATATAATAACAATCTTCTTTTGTACCATTTGAATCAAAATGGAAAAAAGTACGCATGGTTCAGGAGAAATTCTGCAAGTCTTAGAAAGGAATTTTATTCTCGTTCTTTTCATTAAGCTATAAATCATGAGTTTTGATGGTCATGGCAATTGCAACAGGAATAGAGCTTGTAAATAAGCCTTTGGATCACATTGTAGCCTTTAACAATACAATGAAATTATCAAAAGGAAATTCCTGAAGTTCATACCTCAAGTTGTTCATGCAACCGCTTCTGAACCTCCATCTGCAGCCGCAGAGCCTCAGTGATCTCAATACCACTGTCAACAATGCAATAACAAAGTCAGCATAACAGTTAGTATAATGCCTGCACATTCCTGTGAGTAAAACATGGCCAAAATCTTTACATGAAGCCATTACATATTAATTTCCACTTGTAGCCTATATCCTGGATCCCTGAAAACTCTTAAATAGTCTGATTCTGATACTTAATTATAATCCACTGAGAACATGGCTGCAGACTATTTTCTATAAAACATCCTTCTCTTTTATCGTACTCCTTACATTCATTCTGTTATCTGTTCTCTTCTCAGGTTAAGTGGATAACAGATGGATAATTACTTCCAGCAGAACAAATGAACTTACAGAGCTAAAAGTCCATACAAGTTACATGCCAGTGCTGTGAATGTTAGTCTCGATCTCCAGAATGCAATTATTAAACAGCATAATTGGACATGCATTTTTTTTCCTCCACCAAAAAAAAAAAAGCAAATGACTGACATCAATGATAGATTTAGATTAATCTAGACTGTGGAGAATGCACATATTAGCAACAGTCAGATTAGAGAACAAAATGTTGTCTAACAATTTGACGTATCCATATTCACAGAAATGCAACAATATTGAGTCTACTTAAAATACCAGTAGATAGTTAACTTACGTTTTCAAATCTAGAGATGACATCTCCTCAATGGGACTTAACTTTTTCTCTGAAGCTCCTGCCAACGGTAGTAAACAAATTGCACATTATATAACTACAATGACAAGGCAAAGCAAAAAATATATAATCAAAATATTACACATAAAGGGCTAGGAGCCCCTCACAACAAGTAAAACTTTACAGTTGTTAGTTTTTTCTCTCATATAAGTTGTTTTCTTTTGTTTGAAAAACATATTTTATGTAGATCCCAGTTGTTAGTTTTTTTTTTTATAAAAAAAAAAAGAACAATCTATTTTCCAATTAACATGAAAATTGACGACAATCATCAACTTAGTAAAAGCTTTTAATCCATGTCAAATTTTGCAAAAGGTTCATACTAATTTATTCAATAGTCAGTGATCTCATCATCATTACTAATTTGAGAAACTTAACCTATAGATAAGTTATATACAATACAATGCATATCTTATCTTATATACCTTCAGATGAGTCTGGTCTATATCTAGCTGTCCTGTATTTCTGCATTTCATGGAGCAATATGCTTCATCAAAAGCATGCAAGGAAACAAAACTAGCAAGATAAAGTAAAGTCTACAAACCTGTAAGTGGCTTTTAACATGATATATAGTTAGTCCTTCAACTTTCATGAGCTTCAGCACACCCTTAGGGGTAGCTCCTGTTATAAGAAAACAGGAATAAAAATATGACGCAGAGGTTTAACAAACTGAGGCCCAGCTCTGCAAAGAGCAGAAGATAGGAGAACATACTTTCACTTCCACCAAGTTGGTTCACAGCCTCAACGAATGCCTCATGAAGCTCAGGTGTCCAACGCATCCGTGGCTTGGCAGGTGCAGAATTCGCTGAGGGAGACGGGGCAGCACAAACACGATTTTCTCCGGATGAAGCAGAAAGTTGTTGATGACTTTGGGATTGGTTTCCTGCTGCTGATTGCAAAGATGGTTTTGAAACCTGGTACACCGTCTAGATTAAGAAAATGAGTTCCCAGCACATTCCTTGCATAAATTAATAACTAGTTTACTGTGCCAGCTAATATTGATCTGAGAAATGAAAATCTTAACCTTTGGTTGAAGATCTTGAATGTCGTCAGCAAGAAGGTCATTCCAATTAGAAGTTAAAGTTTCATCATCACTGATTAGCTGGTCAGCCCACTCCTGCCAATCATTTCGCTTAGAATAATCCTCAGTTGCCATAACATTGCAGGCACTGCTCTCTACTTGACTATTATCAATGGAGGTATTTGCAGGAAAGTCAAGAAAGCTAGGCAGGGAATCTGTAGGCCAGGAAACACTGTTTCCTTTGGAATAATGGGATGATGTCGTAGTCGCAGAAGGTATTGGTCCATTATTAGAAGAATAAGATAGTGGCACTGAAGCCATGTTACTCAATGACTGAGAAATAAAATGAGCATTTCTAGGGTGTTTTTCATGAGGTGAAAAGGATGAGTGATGAAGGTCGGTTGAATATCCAGGGGAAGATGAAAACATATGTCCAACTGCTCCATTGGAACTTAAATGACTTGAATGAGTAAAAGATCTTGTTTTAAGCTCTTTTTCCACAAAAGCCGGCTGAGAATCAGATAATTTAGGGTATGTCTCTGCCAGAGGTGTTGGAAGGACAGGAAATGATGAAGGAAGTGCTTCAGACATCCCCATGTTATTGAGTTGCTTTGCAGTAGATCTTTCAATGGAGAAAGCAGAACGTGCTTCCATTATTTTCCTAAATTGTTATTTGAAACAATAAAAGTATCAGTTATTGAATCAACTTATAAAAGCTTTAGACTTTACTTATTCCTCAGATGGTAATGCTCACCAGCAAAATTCTATAAAGGTTGCTTTTTGTTCTTGATTCCCAAACCAGACAAGTTGTCATCAATCTTCACAATTGTGAGGGAAAGTGTTCTTTAGTCACCAGCATCAAATTTTAAGCGAGAAAAAGCAACTGAGAATATTGCTTCTGAAGATTATAAAACCCATTATGAAAGTAAGACTAAATTAAAGAGAATGGCCACACATAAACACAAAGTGATAGAAGGAACATATCAATGTTGTAAAAACATTAAACCATCATAGTTGTTGATCACAGTGACAAACCCTAAAGTTGTATATATGACAAATACTCATTGCCTTTCATGCCAGCTTACGTCCAGAGATATGTTGCAATCCTTTTATCTCTCATCAAGTAGTACAATATAATAAGAGATGTGAAACAATCATGCAGATTATTATGAAACAAAAAGTATGCATTATTTAAAAGAAATGTGGGGGGGGGGGGGGGGGGGGGGGTAAACAAGTAAGTCACATTGAGCAGATACAATAAAAAGGTATGGATAAAGGCAAACTTCTCTAAGTAGATTCACATATGAATTTTCTTCCAAAACCATCCACATGCTTATCTTGGTTGGAAAAAAAAAAACATAAATACTGTATATGGCATGACATACTTAACTGATTTAACTGAATGTGACGGTTTAAATGCAGACTACAGAGTGTGTATTTGGGGCTGCAAACTCTGGCTAAAAATCAATTTTGGGGGGTAAAATAGTTGTTTGGTTTTGTGTTGGTACTTTATGAAAGTGATTTTTACCCTCCAAAATCAATTTTGCAGAAAGCTAGGAAGATATTGCTTTTGCGTTAGGTTGAAAATTTTACACTGTGTTTTTACTCCAAATTTTCTTTTAAGAAAAAAAATTCTCAAACATAAATCACATTATTTTAAAATCAATTTCACACAAAATCAATTATATGAAATCACGTTGATGCAAAATCAATTCTACCAACACAAAACCAAACACACACAATATGCATTGGTAAACTTAAAGTTCACCTCAAGTCCCCAAGGGGCCTAGCTAGGCGAGGGACCACTTCTCTTAGCCAATCCTTCCGGAGACTTGACGTGAACACTAATATTAGGAACAAAAAGGAAAAAGCTCAAATTGCTACATGACACACTAAAAACCAAATACCTATAGAATGCTACAGCAATCAACTATAAAGAAAATTTGATTGCTTTGCTTCTAACTATCATTGCTAGAAACGAAAAAGAATAGGGCTGTCTAAAACTATTAGATTCATCCTAAATGATCCCTTAAGTATGATAATATATAATATACTAGCCTGAAGAATAGATGATGAACCAATAGTTCCAAAAAAAGTCTTTCCTTTCAAAAAAAAATTAGAAAAATATTACTGGCACCAAGCAATATGAAACAAATTCTCACAATTAATATCCCACCGAAATATACATATAAGAATATCATGGTTCACAATCAATTTAACAATTGATATTGCTCAGTACAGGCTTAGTTTACAAACAAAACATAGAAAAAGAACGGTAAGCTTAAGCATACAGACACAGAATATGCACAAAGCTAATGAGAAAACACATTTTCGTTGCCATGCAAATGGTATATATAAAGCATAACTGTTATTTTTATGTATATTATTCATAAAACTCATAAATGTGTAACAAATTAACAATATAAGTACTTTTAGAGAGTGAAATTGGTTGGGATTGGTGTCCCAGAAAAATTACAACCTTTTAAATATCATTGAAATGTGTGTCACTTGTGCAATTGATTACCAAACAAGCATGCAGCAATTTACTACTACTTTATAGTAGTAGTTTATACTCCCTTTTAGTTATTTCCCTATGGTATCCAGCTTTTTATACAGTTCAGAAGGTTAGTCGAGAAGCAGAAAATAATGAAACATATACAGAATCGAACATGTAGCCAATGATCAAATACTCCACCATTCTGTCAGGTTAAAAATACACGATGCATAAACCGATGATTAAATTCTTCTCATTACCTAAAAGCTCGTAAAAATCAAACGAACAAAAAATATTGCACCAATAGAAAGCAATTCATACTCCACAATCAAAGATGTGCATCAAACAGTGATTTCAAAGAAAAAGGGGAGTTCCTACCAACGATAATTGATGAAATCGAAGAGAACAATCGATGAAAAAAGGGGATGAAAAATAACTGACCTAATGGAAATTAGACCGAACAAACAACGAAAAAGGGGGAAATTGAAGCAAAGGGTCATTCGCAAATAAATTTCTCGAAATCGGTTGAATAAAAAACTTACCCAGAAAAGGGTTCACGAGAAGCTTGGGGATTGTGATGGAGACACAGGCGGGTGATTTTAAAATTCCGTCACCGGCAAAGCGAAGGATGAATGGGTGGGTGGGTGGGTGGGGTGAGTGAACGGTGACGAACGAATGCGCTTTGCCCCCTTTTGGTGGAATAGCCTCTGCCTATCATACCTACGCGCGCGATGAAGCGCGTGTAATGTTCTGTCGTGAAATTCCCAATCTAATAATGTTTCTGACGTGTACATTAGAGGCTATGTGATTGGGTACGCACTGAGCACATAGAAAATATCTAACGGTGTACACGTGAGGTTTGGTTTTCATTTGCACCACATGATCAGGAAAATGTTCTTTCATTTTCCTAAAACAAAATTACTCTCTCCCCTTCCTTCTTAATTTTCCATTTAAAGAAAATTTGTTTTTGTTTACTTTATCAAAAAAAAGATAAAAAATATTATAAAAAATTTAAAAATAATACACAATTTTAAACTTGAATATCTTAAAATTCACCATAAATATTAACAAAGAGAGTACATTGAAGTGATATATATACCACTTAGTTGTATCATTAGCGTTAGTCCTGTAATAATATAATTTTATAATAATCCCATAAATTTTAAACAGAAAAAAACTTGTTTTCAAAATTGGGTTGCTATTATTTTATGTCTAAATTAAATTATGTGCCGTAAAAATTCGTGCAATTGGGAAGCTAAGATGAATTTTTCTTCTATTTTTTATTTATGGGGTGGGCATTATTAAATATTAATAATCTAATAATAATCTGAGGTCAAGGAAATCCTACGTGGATCCCACAATTTTCTTTTCTCCTGGTTTTATCTCCCTCAAACTCAAAGTAACATTGCCTCTTTTACTTGTTCAAGAGTTCATTGTTAAAAATATATATAAATACAAAACTGGTATTAATAGTGTTAACACAATTGGTAACGGATGATTGTTTTATGTGATATATATTTAATTTTTTTAAGTAGTTTTTTGAGTTAGAATATGGTAATTAAAAAAAAAGTCTCATTAAGAAAGTTAACCTATACATAACATGAATCTTTTCAAAAAAATTGCCTATGACTATAGAATATTTTTTATTAATAAATATATTAATACACGCATTTTTAAAATTTAATATATAATCAAATGAGGTAAAGTATACTGTAAATATATTAAAATTATTAAGAGCGTTAACACGATTATCAGAAGCAAAGTAAATTATCATGATTGGCTTCAATTGTGCTTTTTGTTTTTGTTAATAATTATTGTACTTTTTGTTTTCTTGCTAATTATGTTTGGACAATGTCACATTAAGAGAGTGTGTACTTTGTACAGTTAGCCTACATAACATGAAAAAGACAAATAACAATTTCGATGGGGGAGGATCACTTTCATCAATCCATTTTGAAGTGGACATAAGCTTTGTTTGCTTCAATTTTTTTTAATTATTTAAAACTATTTTTAAGGTTAAAGTTATAAATAAAAGTTTTAAAAAATGTTAAAAGTTGTTGTACAAGTTTTTTTTTGTATTAAGGATATTTTGTAGACAACAGCCAAAAATTAATTTTATTCTTGACGAAAAAATCATTAAGATAAGTATAACCTCTTTAACTCCTATTAACAAGTTTAAAAGACTTGGTTGTCTACCAATTATACTAGACTTTGTCGATAGGTGTTTGATAAGTTTTGGAAAAATAAAAACATTTTAAAAAAACTTTTATGAAGAAAAAAACTCCTTGTTTTAGGGTTTTTTTTATAAAAATCTGCTTTTTAAATTTTGGATAAAATTAAAAGAAATTAACATTTACATACAAGAAGAAAAAAAAAGAAACAAAACAAAAAGTTAGATCAAATAATACCATAAATAGGTTATAAAATGTAACGAGTGGGTATAATCGACAAAATCAAAACTGTAAATTTGTAGTTTCTCTACGCTAATGGAAAGAATTTAATTCTTAACTCCAAATTGACATGCTGAGGAAACCATAAATAGTGGAGATCTAAGTATTTCCCCATATTATTAATAGTACTATTGTTTTAATTTTAAAATCGTTTTACAATATAATGCATTAAACTTTGTTATTATTCATTTACGATTATAAAATAAAATCAATCATCATCAAATTTGTTATTGAAAAACATGTCAGCAAGCATGTGACACATTGATTTGCTTTTGTAGAGCAATAGTAGAATAATTACAGAGCATCTTTTCTGATTTCTGACCCTCATTAAAAAAAATAAAAAAAATAAATATGGGTTATGTTTCCTAGTGGTTGCAAATAAATAATTTGGTCACTATCCTTTTTAACAGACTTTTACTTTTTCCCACATAAAAGCTGTGACTTGGTGCAATAGGGTAATAGAATAATAATGAATTATATATTAAAGTAATTTTGTATTTTATAAGTCATTTTAGTTCTTAATAGAATCAGTCATTTTAGTCATTGATTTTCACTATCATTCATCATTTTAGTCTCTGAAAGTCAAAGACTAAAATAATTTATTCTTATAAAATTAGGGATCAAAATGGTACATCACTCAAATAATAACAAATGTTTCATATTCATAAACCTTTCACATTGATGAAGGGTTAAACACCCCAAAAAAGTAAATAAAAAAATAAATAAATAAAAAGAAAAAGAAAAAAGAGAGAGACAATAATAGCTCATACTTATAATCTTGTGGTCATGATTATAAAGTTTATGTCCGTATAAATAGGTAATCAAACAACAAGATAACGTATTTCTTTTTTATAAGTAAAAGTACATTTATATAAATATTTTTTAATTCACATATAAGAATTTCAAAGTAATGGTAAGATTACTACAATTGTAAGGATGCTAGTTGAATTGTTTAATAAATATTTTATAATATTTTGATAGGTTTTACATGTACACATTATTCTTTTAATTTAAGTAACTCTTACATTACAATGTAAGATTTTTATTAAGCAACTCACATGAGTCCCATGTATACTCTATAATACAAAGTTCTTGCACTACAATTATATTTTTTTAATCTCACTTTTCCTTCAAGTAACCATTAGTCTTACAACTCAATTGAGCAACCTAAGCCATGTCAGCAAGTTACAATAGGAAGTTGCTTGCTAAGAACAGTTGCTTAGCACAAACATATTATTTAAGCAATCTCATTGTACATGGTCTAAGTAATAAATACATATTAAATATAAGTTATTTAATTTTTATATTTCCCCTTAAAAAACTTATCCAATCATTTAAAATGCTTAACCACATATTAAAAAACTCCTTATATAAATTTTAATCGAAAAATTATTATTTAAAGTTTCACTCAAAAACAACATATTTTACAAATTGCTCCCTTAATTTAATACAATAACAATTGCTTCCATATAACAAATTGATTTATTGTAAGTGACTAAAGTGAGGAAAGTGAGGCATTAGCTAATCGGATTTTCTATTACGTATAACATTATATATTACACATTACACGACTTAAGAGTTTTAAAAATGAATTTTATGTGTAAAATATAATAAATACTTTGTTTTTTATTATAAAGTTTCTATAATTTATCCTTGCGATATCATACTCGATAGGAAGATGCTAAACTTTTTTCTTTTTTTTCTTTTCAATAAGCCAAAAGAATATACACTAGAGGTACCAAAAGCTCAAAACAGAATAGTCATACAAGAAGTTAATTTAATATACAACACAAAGGTATAATACACCAAGAATTATAAATAAAATCTACTCTCCCAATGAGATGAAGACATTGCTAAGATCAAAATTTAATCATCTTAACCATTACAAATGCATTAGGAGATCCTAAACTAAATTAGTAATTATATATTGGGTGATTATAATTTATAACAACACTTAAAATATTCAAATTTTAATGAATTATAACTTAATCAGTACTACTAAATTTTTCTACTAAAACTTCCTATAAATCCTTCTACTCTCTTAACTTTGATAAGTGTTATATATCTTTCAAAAAGTAAATTCTTAGTGAAAAATAGAAGACACTTATTAAAATTAAGTGGATATGGTAAGAGAATTTGTAGGAAAATTTAATAAAAGAATTTAACATTTTTCTAACTTAATATAAGTCTAGTCATAGCCAACCATGACAAGGTTGTCTTTAGGAGATCTAAGGTTTTTCTTTCTTCAGGAATCAGAAATGTATAGATCCCTCTGTTATTTCATGGAAGAACATCTGGAGTCGCTGCTTTTTATTGTGTGAAAAAATACTGAAGAGTTATTTCTTTTTTTCATTTAAGGTTAAGAGTTGTATTATTTAAAATTGATTTATTTTCAAAGTTTATAAACATGACTCTTCAATTGAAGTGGTGTGATTCTTCATAAATAGATACAAGATAATTATAAATATAAAATGCATTTAATGCATCTAGGTTTTGTTACAGCAACCACCTTAGAAGCATGTGGCTCTCTCATCCCATCAAGGCCATAAGGTTTGAGTAGGGCAGGCTTGGGCACGAATGGAATTGGGCCCAGCACACATAATCTCAATTCTTTTATTATAAGAAATTTTCTAACCTATATAATATTGTAGAGGTTAAACTTTTTAAATGAGAAATTTTTATGAAAAAATACAAAAATTAATTAAGTTATGTTTAAATATGCATTTATTATCTACTAGACATGCATATTAATCATAAAGATACACGATATTTTTTACCAACTCTTCCATATAAGTTAGATATTGACTTAAACATCGCAAGAGCATCACTAAAACATTTAGGGTGTGTTTGGGTACACAGCTTAATTAAGTATTTATACAATAAGCTATTTTTAAATTATAATTTTTTTATAGGAAAAATTATAAAACTTAATTGAATAAACTAAAAACAGTTTTCATAAAATGCCCATAAATCCTTCCAAGCAGGTCTTCGAGTCTGACTTCTTCCTATGAGTTATATCTTCTTCACAACTTAGCCACATAACTTTTTTATGTTTGTGTACTTGCCTTCGGACTAAAACACATCAAACTTCTATATAACAAAACGATTTGTTGTATAGGACATCAACTAAATGAATAATTATTGGGTGAGGGCATTCATAGTCACGTGATGAATTCACTTTGATCATAAAAAAACACTTTACAATATTCAATTAATTACCTAATATAAGCCTGGTTCATCCCTACCCAACCTTCACAAGGTTCTCTACATAGGAGATAAAAAAACTAATACTAATTATTTTAAAAATTATATTCATACAACTAAAAAAGAAAAGAGACTCTTTTAGTCTTTTAGCATAATATATACATTAATAATGTTTATGGGTGGTTTATTGGAGTAGACACAATCAGAAGTAGTGATGCATATAATTACAAAAATGTGATTAAGATAATGATTCTTCTTGTATCAAATGTAAGTTTTTGATTGGTTACATCATCAAGCTATCTAATCACCTGATTCACCTTTCCTTCCTTTTAATAATCTATATTCTATATTATTCTAATCTTCAAGAAAGAAGCAAGCATGAAGACGGAGTTCTGGCAAATATTCTTAAAGCAACTTCTAGAAATTTCATTAGTGGAAATAAAAGATAGAGTAATTATAAGTTTACAACCAAAAAAAAAAAGTAGAGGGAACTACACATGTCATCAAATGGGATCCAATAATCCTCTTATCCAAGATTAAGTGTCTATTTGGGTATACGTTAAAAATCTTCGGAATATATTTTTTATTAGTAGTGATTTTGAATCTTAACACAAATTTGATGAAAAAAAAAATCTTCAAAATATAAACAAACATACCATAAAAGGATGTCTTATTTTTTATTCCCACAAAAAAAAAAAACTACACATCAATAAAAAAACATAACTAAGCTTTTAAAATTTTTTAATTAGAAGGACACAAAAGGAAATATAAAATTAAAATTAATATGTGTGGTTTCATTCCTACAAAATTAAATCAATTCCATTATATCATAACCATAAATGACAAGAATAAATTTTGCTCCACTAGGATCCAAGTTGCAGCAACTACTAGATCTATGATTCTACGTACATCCTAAGTAAAGGATCTGATCATAGAAATAACCTTTACCTAAGCATTATTCCAACTTGTAATTAAACAACCATCTGAGCTTTGTCAAATGAGATTAATGCAAAATCCAGACTGCATTTCGCCATAGTCATCATCTTTACAATAAATCAGTTAAAGTTGAAAGGCTCTCACAAGTCAATGGCCATAGATTATAGAGTAACACCAAAAAATAGTCAAGTGTGCATTATATAATTATATAATAATAGCCAAATGTACCTTTTATTCTTTTATTCGTATATCTTTATGCGTATTTCATTTCGGTCCTATATCTTTTTTAGGTTATATTTTGGTATTGTAACATTTTGGTCTAGTCCGTCAACTTCGTCACTACGTTACAAGGTAATTTGACTCTGTTCTTATTAGGATTCATGTGTATATTATGGTTTTAAGATAAATGACGTAATTTGACACCGCTCCAGGATGACGAAGTTGACAGATTCCACCAAAATGAAACGTTTATAAGAGATATAAGGCCAAAATGTAACCCAAAAAAATATAAAATCAAAATAAAATACACATAAGAGATACGGGACTCAAAAGTGCATATGGCCTAATAATAAACACAAAAAGTTCAAATTTTGACACTTACCCAAAACCATGCTTTTTTTAATAAAGAATTGTGGACAAAAGGGTCTCATCAATATGAAAAATCCAGGAATCTTTGCCAAAACCTTTGAAAGTGCAGACTCAAATAGAGCCTAACTTCTTCCACTGCCCTCTCAAAATCAGCTTTGTACTGATATGAAGTCATATTTTTCTTCACATGATCCACACATGTATTCTTGAGGCACAACACTAATCATCCAATTCTCACAATAGTTCTTCAAATTGGATATCACTCCTTTTTCCTCTCATTTTCTCTCCTTTTGACCCTTACACTTTTTGTTTTGTGGTGTAATTTGTAGTATTGTGGAATGGAATGTGGAAGTTGCTGACTTGGCTATTGATAATAAAGTGATTGTTGGGCATGCTGAATGCAGAGCAGACTAAAGTATGGACCCATTCTTAGATTGGAACTGAGTTAAGACAAAGTAGGGTTAGTCATTGTTAGGTTAAAGACAACTTAGTCATGTGAATTGGTGTGCAGTGCAATATTGGAACAAAATGTAGCTAATTGCATTTTAGACAAACTGAAGTAATTTCCTAGTAAGGTTAACATGGAAACTATGAAGATATAGGTAGTGATTGTATTTTCGTTTGGTGAAATCAAACGGAGAAGGAGGAGATTCTTCATTTCACACTCACTTTCTTGGAACCCCAAATTTGGCTACTAAACTGGGTTTCAACTGGGTTCTAACTTAAATCCAAACACGTACATAATTCATTCTGTTCGGTTCCATAATAAACTATCCAAACAATTACTAAAAAAATTTATTTCCTTCCATTCCATTTCATTGCATCGCATCCCACTATTTTTCATTCCATTCCATTTCATTAATTTCAATCAATTCAAACATAGCCTTAAAAATACAACACACAAAAAAAATTTAAAACCCGAACCAACAAATTTATAATCCGAACAATTCTAAAATACATTTCTACATGTGTAAACCTAACATTATCATTATTTGTAGGGAATGATTCTCCTTATGTTCAAAAATAATATAATGCATCATGTTGGTGTTTTTGTGTCTATCTCTCTCCTAATATGTATTAAATGCATATCAAACTTATGAGTCCCAATAAATATTAATAAGGAGAGAAATAGACACACACCAATATAAAGCATCATGTTAGAATAATTTTTAATCCTCCTATGTTTTTACAAATCTTTCTACTTATTCACTAAAAAATATTTTTAATGCTATTTATAATTTTAAAATTAAAAGTATATTCAATTTCATAAGATAAGTTCAGAAATTTTTAAGAAGATTTATCATTACTCTCCATGTTACCATTCCCTTATTTGTGACATATATAATAGCCACTTGTTTTTTCATCGGACAGTATCCCTTTTAAATTTTGATAACATAAACACTTATTCTTCATCAAGTCTGTTTAAAATGTAAGGAATTTTTTTTTATAAAATACTGAATTAATTTTACTATTCAAATTTTATGAAACAAAAAGGGAAAATAAAGGAAGTAATTTTATATAAAAATAAATCATAAAAAACAAAAACAAAAAAAATACAAAGCAAATAAACCATTTTATTTTTAAAATAAAAAAATATTAATAACTTCTTCCGATGTACCAAAAAAAAAACTTCAAAAAAATAATAATAAAAACTACTTTGACATGATATTCCTAAAAATTGATTCAAAGAATGAAATAAACGCATATTGATACGATAATTACTATAAACAAACATAAATAACATGTAAATTTCAGTAAAAATACAAACAAACAAAAAATTACTGTTCAAGCAAACTTCAAAATGATTCGAAATAATTTATACATTTAATGTACTGGACCTAAACTTACTTCAAAAGACTAAGTTCTTCAAACTAGAAAAATGTTACTGTGTCAACAAAGTGCCTGTTTAGTTAAAGTTAATGTTGATAACCAAAAAAAAGTTAAGGTTACTGTTTGCCAAAAAATATTTTTATTTGTAATAATTTTAAATTCCAACATAAGATAAATGCTATTGTAAGAACAAGCCAATTATCGCATGCCTAAAATTTAGAATTCAAAAGATGAAAAATAACATCAAAATGAGTTCATATGCAATTATTTTGACAGCAAAATTATTCCCAAGGATGTCCTTGTAAAGTTCACTCAGTCTAGTTAGTTATTTTTGCATATTACACATTTACACAATAATTACTGGGTAATTTGTATATCAAACAATTACCTTGGGCAACATAATTTGACAACAAGAGGTACTACAGCCTAAATAATCGTAAGAAACATACCCTTCCAATTGACCAAACCAAATTTATTAGATATATAAACAGGACAGATAAATGTCTCTCTATTCGAGCATGCGAATTATCAGACACGAATACGATGCATCAAACAATATATGCAGTCACAATAACTCAAACATAAAAAGTACCATGAATTGCATAAGAAATCAACACACAAGAATAAACAGAAACAACTCTTATAATACTACCAACTAATCTCTTCAAAACACTTCTCACTGAGTAGTCAAATAAAGATGAACTATCTGTGTCACTTTAAGATTCAAGAACCTAAAACAATGTCAAAACTCAAAAACACCTTCAAAATAACAGAAACATTATCACATAATACTAGAAAACAAACTTAAACAATGGCATTGGCTGCACTTGCAATCCTAGGCCACAGATCAGCACACTCCTTCCCAATGGGACCGGTGATAGCAGAACCTGCAATCACAAGCCATGCCGAATTAATCCCAGAAACAAAAGCACAATACATTGAACTACCCATAAATATGAGAGAAACCTTAGTAGCTATTTCGTATGAGAAAATTGCCTTTCATAAATAATGAACTGCCACATACTTCATTTTGCTTTCTGTTTTTTAGATTGTATATAGGAAAAATCATGATATTTTAATTTTAATTCTAAAGTACAAGGTTTAGAGATTAGGGAAGTAATTGAAAACAAGGTGAGAATTTAATAAATATTTGAAAAAACATGAAATTCTCACACAAAAGACGCTTATGATTCAATTTCGCATCAATCTAAAAAAGAAGAAAAAACTCCGATTACACTATAAACCGTAATTGCAAATATTGAAGATAAACATACATAAAACTGTACAAGAGTTATTAATTGACTAATTACCTTTCATTTCACCCTTAGGATTCACAATAACACCAGCGTTATCTGCAGAAACAAAATCAATAGAGTGAACGAGTGTTTGCAAACGCAACGGGAAAAGGAAGAGAGAAAGGGGTAAGTGATACCTTCGAAGTACATGTAAACACCGTCCTTTCGGCGCCAGGGCTTGCGCTGACGAACGATGACGGCGGGCAAGACCTTCTTACGGAGATCGGGCTTTCCCTTCTTAACGGTAGCCATCACCATGTCACCGACGCACGCCGACGGCAAACGATTCAGGCGGCCCTTGATCCCCTTCACAGAAATGATGTAAAGGTTCTTAGCACCGGTGTTATCGGCGCAGTTGACAGTCGCCGCCACTGGCAGACCCAGTGACATCCTGAATTTGTTACCCGCAGATCCTCCGCGACCTGAAAATCAAACACTAATTAATCAACACGCTAATTGAGCTTCGAAGTGAAGAAATCATGAAGGAAATGAGCAAAAGTCACCTCTCTTCGACATTGTTGCTTCTCCTCGATAACACAACGGAAGAACCCTAGTTCGCTTTCGTTCTTTTCTATATATACGTGCTCTATGTCAATGAAGCTGTGTGTATCAGACTAGGGTTTAATCACAATGGGCCTAGGCCTAACAATCTCATTATCTTGGGCCTTGGTCCTTTATATTGGCCCATAGGACCTGGAGTAACTTTCAAGTTTCAACCAAACGAAAGGTTTTGACCAAAAACACCAAACGAAAATATCCACCCTTTGTTTGGACAGAGAAATTGCAAAATTCAAGAGGATTTGACATTTTAAAGAATTTTAGAATGCTTTCACTTAGACAAAATTAATTACAAAATCATTTATAATCGAATATAATTCTCTATCCAAACAGTCCAATAAGTATTTTAAAATTTGGAAATTCAAATCCGATTTCAACCGAAAAGTCAAATCCAGTTTCAACTGGAAACTCAAATCCGATTTTGATCAGAAATTCAAATTCAGTTTCACCAAAAAATTGAAATCCGGTTAGAGGGCAAATTTTTTTAAAAAATAATTATATTTGTGTGATGTGTTTTGAAAGTGGTGTGATCAATGGCAAATTTTTTTAAACTATAATTGCTTTGTTATGGAGACTAAACTGAAAATTTCCTTTTCTTGTAGTCAAGTTCCTTCTTGAACATGTTCCGTGTCTCAGTCCCTCATTTAGGTGTGTTATTTATCTTATTAGTAGAAAGCCTTTCTTAGCTTTTGAAATTAAAATGATGGACCATATCCACTTTTACAAGGTCACATCCATTTCTTTCATGCTTCATTAATTAGATGAGTATGACCTAATAATTTTTATTCACTTGAGAGGCTATTTTGCTTTAAACATTTTCACACAAGATATTTTTAAAGGAGCCGTTAAATACATTCCCTTATATAATTAGTAAAATTTTGCAAACTTTTGGGGGAGCTCCTAAAAAGGTCCGCCTCTGGGTGTGATGGTAATAGTACTAATGTTCTTCGTAAGTGCTTAGTGGACAACATATGCTAAGAAGCCAAACTACAAAAAATGGAGCAAAATACAAAAAAAAATCATGTTTGCCAAATGCCTAAAGTTATCCTTTTCTTACTTCCTTTTATCATGACAACTATTATTTCACATGACAACAAAGTAGAATAATGGCTCGTTTTTTATAAGCACAAGTAGAATAATAACTCGTGCTTTTATGTATAGACAGACAAGGAAAACAAAACCAAAAAAAATAATAAAGAAATATATTTTTCTTTTATTGTTTGAATAAAGCAAAATAATTTTTCATTTAATAAAAATGAAGAGTAAGAGAAAATATATACAAATATTTAAGATTCTCATGTCATTTTGTTCTAAATTTTGTCATTTTAAACCAATTTTTTAAGAGCTGTTTTCTCTCTAGCTCAGAACTTGAGAGGTGATTTGTTGTGTCTACTATAATATTATTGCCAAATAGTTGCAAAAAATGTAACTTTACTTTTTTATTTCTGTCTATCTATCTTCCCCACTGATATTCTGTTAAAACAATGGGTATGTTAAAGACAAAAGTTCCATTATCCATATTCCGCGAAAACAGCAAAAAAAAACCATCAAAAGGAAATCCAAAAATAAACCAGCACGTCAGTTGGTTAGAGAGATTTATTACAACTGTTGACTAGTACTAGTATGAGTATCCGATCTCCAACCAAAATTTAACAGTGTAATTCAGTAGGTTGGGTTCTTGATCCCACAATTGGCTCAGCAGAGCAAAGCAGAGCATGGCTAATTCATCTTCCACTTAACGATCTACTAGACCCTATATTATGAAAGAGTAAAACTCATTAGTAACATCATAATCATAATAATGATAAAAATAAAAAAGAACATGCATAAAATGCATATAATATTTGATAAAACTATAGAAATGCAACTCAATTGGCAGTGTTAACTATATTTTTGAAATCGTACCCAATTCTATGATGTCTAGACTAGACATGTATCCACACTGGTGTTAAGGTAGCACTATTCTCATTAAACCATCTTCTGGCTTCACACATAAACGGGTTCTAGAACTTGGATAGTTTAAAAGTTTGCTCACCCGGGCTCTAGAACCCGTTTGGAAGCTGATTCTAGAACCCCGAGCAGACCTTTTTTTTCAAATGCTGGGTTCAAGATCCTGGGCAAAGTGTCATGGATAGTATCACCCTGGTGATAAGCAGAGAAAAACAAGGGACAACTACCTAAACATATGCTCAAGCTTTATATTTCACAAAACAAATACTTTTGCATAGTAAGCAAATTGGGAAGTAATTAAGATTCATAAAGGAGAGGTTCTGTAATGTATAGCATAATGTTATGACAATCAAATTATAGTTATGGTTTTATATCAAACAACGCCGTTGATCAGATATTGATGTGCTGAATAAAGGATAGATTACAACAAAATTGAATCACACAGACCAACTCAGAACTGGATGCAGAATACTACACGAATATTATAGATGTACTGATGCAGCAACTTGAAATACACAATCAAAAACAAATATTGAAGTACACATTTCACGAAAACTTCATCGATGGATTATGGCCAGCGAGTAGGAATTGACTCATTCAAAGAAAAAAGGTAATGAATGACATCTTTTATGTTTTAAGGGGAAACATACATATACGTTACAGATGAATGAAAGATTGAACTTACTATTTGATCGCTTCATATTCCTGCAGAATTTACTTCCACATTTGCACTGGAACAGCTCGACAGGTTGATCATCATCATCGAAGTTGATGCCATAATCCTGCAGAAAGACTGCCATAAGCTTCTCTAGAAAATAAATCAAATTTTACAAACATACGGAAGAAAGTGAACTACACGAAAATGAGACGCTGTGAAGATGTTCAGTAACAAATGGTCGGCCAGGTGGCAACTAACCACTGTACGTCATGTAGCAATTTTGAAATCAGTAGATAGTAGCAAAGAAAACTTTATTGCAACCATGATATGGTCAAATTATCTCAACCTTGTTTGTGTCACAAATTTATGCGCTACTAGACAATAAAGAATAATTAATATTTAATATGAACCATAAAAATCTGAAACAATCAATTGCAATGCATGAACATTCACCAAAAAAATATATAACAGAACCAAACCAACACACCCAAGTGAGCTCTTCTTGTGCTGCTATTTTTCTGGATGTGAAGAAGGCAAACTGCAGATTTAAACATGCCAAAAACATCAGTTAACAATGTTTATGCAGAGTCTATCTCCCAAACAAAGGTAATTAAATCTGAAAAAGAGGTACTGAGATTTGCTTATTTCTCACATGATAGTAGCGATGAGTTGGGCACTCAACTTCAACTGGGATTTCAATCAAGTTAGCATCCAAACATCTGCCACAATGAAACAGATTTTAAAAAATCTTCAAATTAAAAAATCCCAAATAAAGAGTCTAATGCCTGACCAGCCACACTTTCAAAGAAGTTTAGAGTTAGCAACAACACAATCATACCATCAACAGCACATAGATGGAAAGATTCTTACCTTGATCTGCTCAAATGTGGCCACTAATTTCCTAATCTGAACATAACTATATCGAACCATTTACATCCTAATTCTGCTTCATCCTTTTAAAGTACTTTTGATTACAAAATTCAACAAACACATTTTTCCATTTATCTTAGGACAACTAGAAGGACACGTGTAAAAGATTGAAAAATGAAAATGGCCCTAAAATAGTGAACTTGAACTTCTTCCAAGTTGCAAAATTACTAACCAATAACTTGTAACACACGAGAGAAAGCACATGAATGACAAAACAATTGTAATTTGTAAAATATTATCCTGATAAACCCAATTATACATTTACACTGAACAAATGACGGTCTGCTCAAAAACAGCAGCGAAGTTAAAGCTTTGAAATGAGTTCTGCTACCAAGATTGACTCGGTAAGCAAAATACTTGTTTACCCAATATTGAACCATTGGAAGCCATTGAAAAACCCCCAGTACAAAACTTATCAAACTTACTATCTAAATATTAAGCTGCTAATGTTCAGTTAGATATTTGGCACAATGGTCACTTGTTTGAATTGGGAAGATTCATAAAGTTGATCAATTAAACTGGGAAAACCCAGTGCCCTCTTGAACCATTAACCAATAAATTATGATGTTTCACTCGATATCAGCGATTCAACATGAGTAAATTGCGAAACTTCTATCATTTTCACTGGAAAAAGAACATTAATACAAGCTAATATGTTTAACTTCGACACATCAATGAAAAGATTACACAAGAATCATACAGACAATTTTTTTATAAATAATAAATAATCACAAATCCAAAAAAAAAAAAAAAAATCCTGGTGAAACCTAGAGAAATTTTAGTACCTGTGATTGATAAATCTAGCAGCATTTCCATATGACGCTGCATATAAGCAAAGGGCTTCTTTATCATTCACAACTCCTGAATTCCAATCCGCATCCAATAAAACTGGATAAGTATATTTTGCATTTTTGGGATATTTCAAGTTCCTCTCGTGCAATTCTTTGACAGTTAAAATTTCTCCAACAAACTCACAGACAAATGCACCTTTAGGAAGATCCTCTAATGTACGAAGACCCCACCCTTTTCCATCTGAAGTTAAAAATACCTGGCAGTAGATAATTCTTAGAAAAAAAAACCAAAATGAAGTTCTGTAAAGGAAAAAATGCATTTAAGAATATGAATAACATAATAATGTCACCTCATTGACCTCAACATTGAAGAAAATATATTTCTGTACTACTGGTAAATATTACTTAAACAATCACCTGTAAGTTGCAAGCTATTCCTCGCTGGACAACCCGATTGCCACAATGTTTCCCACAACCACATTTACTCCAGCACTCTTTGATAAATTTTCTCTTCAAGTGTCCTTTACATGGTTCTAAACAATCATCATTCTTTGATCTTTCAAGCGGGCAGTGTTTGCAATAGAAATAGTTTTGAGGGTCGCGGCTGATTGCAATACACTCTTCCAAGAACTCTTCCTTCAGTAGGCCTTGTGCAGTATAAGCAAATTCACCCCCAGTTTTATTTGCACAAGAACATGGTTTAGATGACAAGATACAATTGCCCGTACAAGTTGAACAACAATCCTCATTCCCGATACGAGATAAAGAAATATTAACATAAGCATCCCGGAATACAATGTTTCGGGGTAAGTAGTGAAAGGTTGGTGGTAGATCATTAGTGGTGTTATTCACCCATGAAATTTTCACTTTTTCTTCTCCCTTTGTTAGGTCATTAACATTATGATCTTCCCCTACATCATCAGTTGTAACCTGATGCTTTGGAATAACCTCTAAACTACATGAATTTAAAGATACGGAACTCTCCAGCTCCTTCCCACCTTCACTATCTAAGAAATCATTTATTCCAACTTCCTTGGAAACGGGAACTTGAGGTGAAACCAAGGAATCGGAAGATTTGAAATTGATTGTTCCATTTGAAATGCAAGAAGGAATGACTGAATCTGTATTTCCACCGACAATTAGTGTGCCATTTGTCTCAGATTCCTTTGAAACGTCAACATCTGGTGTTATCTTCACAGATCCTTCCTGTCAAACATTATTTGAATCAGTTCCAAATTACAACATGCAGTTACATATACCTCTCAAGTCTCGACATATTTCAGGACAGAAATTAAAGTCCTTGATTTTATATCATCACAGACCTTTATCATCCTCCATCATTTTTAAATTTTGATCATGACTATGCAAGCTGCAAGCAACAATATGGTCCTCCGTAAGCTAAATTGCAGCTAAGAGAAATTTTTACCTTTCCGCTAGATGACGAGGCTAGGTCTCCATTAGAAGTCACATTTTCATTAGAGGAAGGTGGAATATCTTCACGTTCAATGTATTCCTTTCCACATTGTGATGCCACTGTGTCATGACCAACTCGCTTTCCAGAAGCACCATTCTCCGTTGAAGAATCTATTGCATTCGATGGTTCTTTTGAGGGAGAAAAATAATCAAAATAAAACTCATCAAACAATCATCAATATAAAGTTGATCATGGGTTAACAACATAATAACAAAAAGGAAAAAAATGGCACAAAGGTAATATTTCTTTGGTTTGACTTTTGAGAACAAAATACGAGACCATTTCTGAGGTCAGCAAACCAGGATTCCATCAACATATACAAGCAACAACAGATGGCATCCTATGAGAGACTTTCAAGAAATACAGCAGTTGTACAGTATGTAAGTAGATAACCCAATTAACACACATGGTGGAGACAAATTTACATAGTTCAGAAAAGGGCAACCCAATGCACAAGGCTTCCAATAGTGAGGACATGGGTGAGTAGATGGACGCCCCCGCAAGCAAAGAGATTAGTTCCAGGATCTGAACCCACGAACTCCAAGTCACAAGGCAGCAACTTGAGTACAGAACCACTCAGGTCCAATTCAACTAAAATTATTTCACAACTGACACAAAATCTGCACATTAACTTATTTTCTCTTTGGAGGTACGTTGGCATTAAAAACTTTCCTGTATTTTCCTAAGAATATTCCCCCTCTACTAATTATTGGATTCAACAAAAGTAAAGTTGAGAACAAACTAAAAAGCTGCCACCAACATGTCACACCACAAGGAAAAAAGGACAAAAAACAAGAAGCTTCTGAACAAGGCATAGTCAGTTGAATACCAGGATGAACCACAGCAATGGGAATCTCATAATCTGGCACTTCATCAATAGGCTCGTCCTTGGGAATGATCAAAACATAAGGAGGAGGCTTTTTGTTCTGTAGTGGAGAGGCTCCCAGTTCAACTGTTGATTGAGCTCCATCTGATATCAACCTTCTCCCTCTAGGAATAACTTCAGGTGATACAGGTTGCTTTCCCTTGTCAATAACAGCATTCCGTGGTGGCACTTCATTCCTGGCATTTCCATCACGAAATGCTGTTGGGCTTTGAGGATGAAATCTGGAATTACTTTTAGGTACCGAATCATCTTCTAATTTAGGTGTTTTCAATGGTAAAGAAGCTGAGCTGGGGCCACTGCTAGTCAGAGGGCGTGGAGATTGAGCCTCTTGACCTCTTAAACGCAACCTCTTCAAAGGTCGCACTGGCTCCTCATGCTTATGAGCTTCTTCGCTATCTACATTTCCTTCCTGGATGTTTAAAAAGACAGAAGATATTTCAGCAGCCATAGGAAAAAGCGGAAGAAACAAATGCAGACAATCTTGGCAACATAATATAACAAGGGTTATGTACATCGACTATCTTGTTTTGCTTTTTCTTGTGTCCGGCTCCGGCACTTGTTAAATGATCAGACAATGATTGAGAGTATGTATACGTAGGATAGACCAGAATGAGGATAAACATAAACAAAGAGAAGATAATATAGGAATTACACCTTATTTTCATCCTCCTCAAATATTGCATCTGCCAAAGCCCTATAATTCTCTTCTTCGATAAGTTCCCAGTTTTTATCATACAGTTTAAGTAGTTTCTTTAATACTGGTTTCACTTTTGATTCATGAATCCCAAGATTTGCCATTGCACGATAGGCCGCTATCACTTTTGGATTGGGTGCCATTTATGATCAGCTAAGAGTTGCTTCTGATACAGACTAACAAATGCGAAATGCAATCAAATCTCAAAGATTTCTTAGATGAAAACATAATAATATATGAATTACAAATAATCAACATAGCAGTCCTCAACAATTAGAAAACTAAAGGCGTGGAAGATAACAGAAATATTAGTTACCCAAACCCAATGTTTTCAAACTTTCAATAACCAGAAAACTAAGCACATCAACGAAAATTATATACAAGAATTAAGAAAATAAATCCAACCAAAATTAAAACACTTTATATTTGTCTTATTCCTTCAATACTCCATTTGAGACAAGGTCTTACAATCAAAATGAAATCAAGTTGTGAAATCATAACTCATAAGCACGACAGTTCAAAGCCTTAACAAGCAAACCTGTTGAGGTTTAGCCAAAGTAACTAACGTCTGATGCTCCAAGCACAGAAGCTGGTGCACGACACCAAAAATGCGCACCCTAACAATGGGTTAGAATGTGTATTTTAGCAATATAATATATATCACTAATCACTAACATCAGGTCAATTAACTAACTTTCGTACTACCTTGGATGAACAAATCTTTCGTACTACCTTGGATGAACAAATGAAGCAAAGTAGAAAACACAAAAGAATAACATGCATACATGTTCAAAGCTTATAAAAAGAAGCACAGAGAACATGTTCACAGATATACTCGCTGAAAAATGAAGACGCCCAAAATGAAAAAGGAAACACAACTAGTAAAATCCACCTAGTGATAGAGAAAGAACACAAAATGGAAAATTTTGCAGACTTCAGGACAGTGACCTTACCAGCGGAAACTCAAATAACAATCAAACCTGTAATGACAAAAAACAGAAATAGATGTCAGATAAACCAAGTCAAAGCTGAGAAAAACGAAAGTCAAAGCAATAAATTGAACACACACAGACACATTGCATAACAAAAATGAAACCTTGAACGCGAGAGAATTGAAAAACGGAACAATGTGGTCAAGAACGTTGTGAAAGAAAAAAAGGGGTTTGAATGTCGAAGGTGACCTACATTTCGAACTGTGAAATTGAATTTTTGTTAGTGTAGTTGTGGGAGGGAAGAAGTTCGTGGGGTAAATGGGAATAGGGCAGAATTAAAATTACAAAAAAGTATAAATATAGAAATGAATAATGATTAAGAGAGCGTGATTTCACTTTGACCTTCTCTTTCATTCACGTTCGGTGGAATTGAATGATTATTGGTTCCGCTTGTTAGGTTTTACAGTGAAGTGAGGAGTGAAATCGGGACCAGGACTGTGAAGCGGACTCCTCCTACAGTAACACTTTGTTTGGTAGTGAAGAAGAGATGAGATAGAAAGAGAAAGGAATTTGAATCCTCTATCACTACACCATCACACCCTTTCACATATTACAATCTTTGTCTTGATTTTTGTGCAATGATCAATGGTTGAGATATTACAAGAGTATAAATTCTTTTCATTTAAAAAAATAAATAAAAAAGTTCATTCTAGGTTTGGATAGAGTACTAAAATATTTATTTCATGTTCACAATTTAAAAATAAATAAATTGTATTTGTCTCAATTTTACGAGTAGCTATTTTAATGCTCATTCTTTTTTTTTGGGTGAACCAAGGGTATCCCCAGCCAATAACCGAAGACTAATCTTCTAGAGGGGTAGAGATCACCGAAGTGGGCATTGTCTCTCCCAACAAAGCCTTCTCTATACGCACCGCCAGGAAGACCCAGCTATCTGCCAACTGTGCTCGACTTTGTTGGTTCAACAACAAGAGTATGCCAAGATGTCGTTAGCTGTATTGATCCACCAAAACACCTAAAATCATTCACTTATATCTGCTCTTTCGAACCACATAGTTGATGTGCTAAGATTAGACATCGAAGATATGGTTGTTCCGCAATTTCTATAGCCACCATAAGAGTTTTATTTAATGTTTAAATTTTAAAAATTCAAAAAATTAAAGGTGTTCATGAGAAATATATAAAGTATGAAACCGAACGAGTTATTTGTTTCTTATTATAATCAATTATCCAATTTTATATCCAACGCAACAAAAGTAATTAGTTATAAAACACAATGCAATTTAGAATTTAATCAATTATCCAATTTTATAGTGGATTTTAGGTTTTCGCGATTGTCCGCAATCGCAGTTTAATTACACCGTGCATAATTAAATTGTGTTGTAACTAAATCTTTCAGCAAGAACTCAAAGGTGGTTATAAATAGTCATTTGACAGAAGGCTAGGGATTAAAAGGTGTTTCTTTCACCATTTAGATTCAATCTCAAAATTTTAACATTTTCATTTTCAATAGACAACATTCTAAAGTATGATCTACTTTGTAAATCTTTTGAATTAGTACTCTTTCAAATGATGATCTCTTTTCTCTTGTTTTGAGGGACATAACAATGAAAAATTGAAAGGAAAAAAAAAAAGCTTATAAAAGAAGATAATATCTTCATAAATGTAGCATAAACCGTTTGAAAGATCTTTTCAAAAGAAAAAAGAAAGCTTATATTTAGATGAGCAAATCAAATAATGAGTACAAATAAAAACACACATACCTGAATGCAAATTTTCAAGGTAATGCTGTTGGAGAAAAGTCTTACATTGTCTAGGATAAGAGCTATGATAGCCTTTATAAGGTCCTAAACAACCCTCTTCTCGTGAGCAAGCTTTTGAGTAGAGTTAGGCCTATCTCATTTCTAAGATGGTATCAGAGCTTGTAAAAAAAAATAGGGCAAAATAAAAAAATTCAAGAAAAAAATGAGCACAAAATCCAGGCAAAAAAAAGGCCTGAGACAGATGCCCATAACTTGAAAAACAAAAAAGCCCATTAAAAAAACAAGTCACAACTAGACTAAAAAAGGCCAGTTGGACTTGAGGATGAGTGTTGAGAGAAAAAGTCTCACATTGCCTAGGATAAGAGCTATGATAGCCTTTATAAAACCCTAGACAACCCTCTCCTTGTGAGCTAGCTTTTGAGGAGAGATAGACCTATGTCATTTCTAAGATGGTATCAAAGCTTATCCAAAAAAAAAACATAAGGCAAAATATATATATATTTTTTTAGATTTTTTTTTTATAATGAGATTTTTTTTTGTCAAGGATAACTGAGAATATATATATATATATATGAGTTAGCAACGATACATCGAAGTTTTTTTTTATAAAACTCATCGTTGGATTAAAACTACTTATTATTATATATATCATGTCTACAAAATTTGACATCAATTGACACACTTGTTATTTTCATTATTTTAGAACTATATTTCACGTTATTTTTTTAGTATATTGATGGAGTGTTAAACGATCTCGAATTGATGTAAAGTTTTGTAGACATGATATATATAATAAGTAGTTTCAATCCAACGGTGGATTTTGTGAAAAAAAAACTTTGACATATCGTTCCTAATTAGTGTAAGAGTTGGTGTAAAACTAATTGGTGTTAACGGATCCTAACTATATATATTTATAGTGTGGGGTGTGTGTTTGGCAAAAAAAAAAACTGAGAATATATATTTGCACTTTTCAAATAACATTTCTGCACTTTTCAATCTTTGGGCTGCTGTTAATTCAACAACCTTAGGCTGGGCCTCGGCCCATTTGTAGGCCATTCTTAGTCTGGTCGGTTTGTATTTTGGAACTGCTAGACAAAAAAAAAAGAGAAGTATCTTGGAGCTGTAGAAAAAATTACTATGAAAAGCACAAAATAACGATGGTGTGAGAGATTGAGACCACCCAATTTTGGAAATCTCACAATCCCTTTATATATAAGAATCATAAATCTATATATTAAAAACGATGGTGCTAATCCCTTCCACCTTTCTTCTGCGTCTTTAAGAAAAGGTGGGAGGGATTGAGACCACTCAATTTTGAAAATCCCACCATCTATTTATATATAAGAATCATAAATCGTTATATTAAAAATGATGGTGTCACTCTCAATAGTGATGGTGCTAATCCCATCCACCTTGAGAAAATGATAAAAGTCTGAACAAGGCCCGAAAAGTATGAGCAGAAAAGGCCCATAATCATAAACTTTAATTGATTCAGCGTTCAAAAGCTGAAAAAAAAGCGATAACAACCATCTCCGATTAGAAAAATCACCCCATATTTTTTATTTTTGAAATAAAAAAAAACATTGTTCTTCCCAAAAAGATGTGATCCAAAATATTTCGAACATTTTTTTTTCTGAAAAATGTATATCAGTTTTTTGAATTTTCGAAAGACATCATTTAAAACTCTTTTGGATATGTTTTTTCGAAAAAAAAATCAGTCTGAATTTTTTAATGTTATGCAAGTTATTTCAAAAATAAAATACAATAACTTCATAACATGATTTTCGTACATGACAAAAAAAATGCAATTATAAAATGTTAAAATATCTGAAGTAGATTAAAATTTTTCAAAAATTCATATTTATTCAACTGTTTTCCAGATTTTCGAAAAAACTTATCTGGAGTTATTTCCGAAAAATATTTTTCGAATTTTGACATCTAATTTGAATTTTTGGTTATCCATTTTTCATGAGAGACTAATACAGAATTTTTCCAAAGAATTCTATTAGAAAAGTACTACAAGGGGTAAACATGTAACTTTAGTTGCTTTTGGTTACCAAGTACCAGTTATCCAAATTAAATGAGAGCAATCACTTAAATGTGGGTTGTGTTTGAAAATAAAAATGTGTGATTGTATGGTCAACACTAAAATATAAACTAGAAAAAAAAAAGTGTGACTAGCATTTGGGTCGTGGCATGTATTTTGAGAGCTTTATTAGGTTTAGCTAAAAATTAGACATATTCAGGCTTCAAATTCAAAGAATCTAAATGCTAGGCTTATTTGCTATAGAGGATCCAAACTCCAAGAGAATAAAGGGGTGATATACTTTATTTCTTTCATTATTAGATCCAAACTACGAGGTGTAACGTAATAGTAACTCACTTTGTACTTTAATTATATATGCAAAGATTTAATCTACTATTAAAGTTTTCTGTTTTTAGAGTTGGATATCTTATAAAGAGACCCAAAATAAATTTTATGACCATAATTACCAAATCTCTTTTCTTATCCCTTTCTTAGTATTTTATTCCTTAATCAAATGGGTCTATATGAGTAAACCATCATGGTTTAGAGATCACGGTATATAGTTCAAAGTAAGAAAGAAATGATGGAGATTAAGGGGCATTTTTTTAAGTTATCAACTATTATATTTTTTAGTTAGAAAACTAGTCTTTTGGTAAATAGGTTTGTTCTCCTAAATAGCATTCCCTACAAAAGAAATGGTGAAGATTAAGGACTATTTTTCTAGGTTGCTTATGTGGAGTCCAAAATGGAAGATAATGCATCGTATAAGTATTTTGTTAATAATTTTAACAAATATTTCACGGTTTTGGACTAAATTAAACTATGAATAGTAATCTTGAAAATTAAATTTAATCTATGTGAGTACATTTTTGTCTATAAAAAGAAACTAGATATTAATAGAGTATTTAATAGACCATTAGTTACATGACTTAGTTAGTTTTACCATAGTTAGGAAATTTATTGTATATATAAAATGTAATCTTCATATTTTCAATACAATTTAAGGAATTCATCTCATAATTCTTGATATGGTATAAAGAGATATCATCCTCCTTAAGGAAAATCTCTTCTGCTGTGCAAAAGAGAGAAAGTCTCGTTCTCTCTCACATCTCTTTCTTCCTCTCTCTTCACGTTCCCTTTCTTCCTTGTCATTTTCTTTCTCTGTTTCTTCCACACACAAAAAAGAACCCAAAATCCCCAATTATCCATCTTTGAAGACACTGTTCTTTGTTTCTGCACAAGGTGTTGATGAAATTCTCCTTTCAAGATTTTCAAAAATCTCTGTATCTGAAGCGCAATTTAGGTGCAATGTCGGTCTGTTCCATCATTCTTCATCAAGTCAGAAAGTCTGTTCCTTGAAGAGTATGAGGTGCCATGTTCTTTCATCGCAGACAAGTGTTTGTGAAAATACCTGAATCAATTGCAAAATGGACATACGTTCAGCATTGAGTTCTTAAAATCTCTCCTTTCTCTGTCTGGCGCCTGAATAATTTCAGCCAAGACTTTCTCTCTATTTATCATCAACAATCAGTTACAAATCATGTCTATTTCGGGATCTATACTCACTCTAATCGGAATCCATATCATGTGTTTTAGGGATCTCACCTATTTTTTCCGGGATCTATACTCTTTGTTTTAGAATTTCATTTTTCTGATGTATATTTTTCAGATATATTTCATTTTTCTGGTGTTTTTCTGATGTATTTCCAACTTGGAAGTTTAGGTCACTTCCAACTTGCCGGGAGTAATAGACCCTTAGTTACATGACTTAGTTAGTTTTACCTTAGTTAAGAAGTTTATTGTATATATAAAGTATAATTTTCATATTTTTAATACAATTGGAAGAATTTATCTCATAATTCGGGGACCAAATTATTATTTTTTAATTAAAGTCGGGGACCGATTTAGCATGTTTGAATTTGTGTCAAGTGACCATGAACTTCAATTAGGAAAGATGATTTTGAATAGTACATGAGTTGTTTGGTTTTGCATTTGCTTTAACTCTCAACGATTTTTTATTTCCAAAATCAATTATAAAGAGTCTACTCCAAGGTAGCTTTTGCAGCGAGTTGAGATTTTTGGATTCACACTGAATTTTGTTTCAAACTTAATTTTAAAATAAAAAGTATTTTAGAATTTTTGGGATCTTTCGTAGTTTGAACTTATGATCAAAGAGATATAATAATGCTCAAATTACAGTGATTTTTAGGAATTCATGACTATATCCCTTTAGTCATGGGTTTAAACGACGAAAAATTTTCAAATCATGAAATATTGAGATATATATATTCACAAGAGGATAACCAGATGAAAGAGTGGAAGCAGCTTAGCAACACTGTCAAAGCTTAAAACAATGTAAAAAATCTTCTATTCACAGTAATTTTAAATCTTAACATATATTAGATAAGAGTAAGAAATTTTTATTTTTTTCAAAAAAGTTTTTTAATTATTGTAAAAATATACACAAATAAGTTTTTATTCTTTTACCACAAATAAAAGTATTTTGATAAAAAAAAAATATTTCTCACTTTCACAAGATATACATTAAGATTTAAAATTATTATCAACAAAAAAAAATTTATGATGTCACGAGAGAAAAAAGAAAAGCTTTTAATGTTGAGGCTCTTAATGTTCATTACTCAAGGGACCCACCTCTGCGTCCAAAACCGCCAGCTAGGGACACCACAGAGGAACGCGGTCTACCTCTGACTGCAAATATTACTATTAATATTAGGGTTTTTCTAATTAAAGAGAAAAAAAATTTTTTTTGGAAAAAACAAAACTTTAATGAGATAGTGTATAAAATATAATAAATATTGTGTTTTTTTTTTATTTTTAGTTCTTTAACTTGTACAATATTGTCCAGGTTAAAAAAATTCTTAATATTGTATTATTTTTTGATTTGATTGTGTGCATATTCAAAAAGTTACCTTCTCATCTCTCATCTCATGCCTTTTTGGTCAAAACATGTTTGCAAACAGAATCACACCATCAAACCCCATTCCCTTTTAGTTAGACCACCAATAATTTAACCCTATGCTTCTTGATAACTTTCTATTTTGATTTAAGTTAGGGTAGGTTCAATGTAGATTTTAAAATTAAAAATGAAATTTAATTGGGTTTAAATGCATTCGTATTTACTTTATTTCAATGTGAATTCAAATTTAAAAAAAGACTTACTTTTAAATTTTTTTAAAAAATTAAAATAAATCACATTTTTTTATAATCCAAAACATATTATTAATAAAAAATATGAGTATAATGGATGCTTCAACTCACTGTAATTAAGCCAATTTAATTAATACAAGCAAGAAGCTCACTGAACCAATTAACAAATAATATCGTTCCATCCCTCAAACTCACTATCAACAATTTTCATGACCTAAAATTTATCACTTCTACGATTTATTGATAGGTAAAGGTATATTATTATGATTTTAGTGAAAAAATTTATATTTGATTTATTGAAGAAAATATTAACTAGAAAACTAGTTTGTTTACATCAAATAAATTGATCTTTTATCATAATAATAATAAGATAGAAGATTTTAAAAAAAATAATAAAATTTATCTCATTCTAATGTGATTTCATTGAAACAAAAACAAATAATTTTAGGCTAACAGGCTAGTTTTGAGGTAAAAAAGCAAAAAATCCATTGCTTGAAGACATTTTCTCAATGTTTGCAAATTTCGTTCTCTTTCTCTTATTATTAATTATTAAAGTAAAAAATTATCCATATGACTTTTACTCTCTTGCCACTTACATATATTAGTCTTTTTTTCTAATAGTACATGCTAAAATAAAATAAAAAAAAAGAAATATCACAAGTGTATAACTCACTACAGAGTGTATGATTATATAAGAAAAAAGAAAGAGAAAGAAAATGTGATACAAAATAAATAATGATAAAAAATTAACAGAATAGATTAAATGAATAGTAATGACAAATTATTTTTTTTTCATAGAAAAGTAGTATAATTGATGATCGAACCCTGTATTTACACACGTATGTCTTTATGCGCTCACCAACTGAGCTCAAATCAAAATTTATTTACAAAAATTACTTTGTGATTTTTACTTTTTATTCAATTAGAATGTAAAACAAACACACTTATACTTCATTTGATTCGAATTATTATCTTAAAAATTATTTTAAAATTAAAGTTTTAAATAAGAGGTTTAAAAGAAAACTTAAAATTTATTTGGTTTTTTTAATTATTTATTAACTTATGAACTGTTTTTTTCACTAAAAAGGTAAAAAAAAAAAAAGGTAAAAGTAAAAGTAAAAGCTACAAATTTTAGTTAATTTTTTAAACTAATTTTTTTTATTAAGAAAATTATTTCTCATTTTAAGAGCTTATTTAAAAAGTGTTATACTCAATTTTTACTTATAAGAAGATAATAAAAAAGTCAGGTCAAACATACACTTACTACTACTTGTGTTGATGTCTTCTTCTGGGTTAAACCTCATAAAATTATACTACCTTTGTTTCAAAATATAAGTACATAAATACTTTTTATATAGTTTAATAAATGTAATTATTTTATCATAAAATTACATTTTTGGCCTTCTATCTTTAGTCCTTTATTTTTTTTATTATTTAATTTAGTTTTACATTTGCTAGCGTTCATTCACGTTAGTTCTCAACATCAAAAATCTGTTAAAAACTAATGGAAGAGCATTAACAACGTTAAAAACCGAACACATATCGCAATTTGGTTGGTCTGTTAATAAAATAATAATAATATATATTTTTAATAAAATATTTTTTCTAATAATTTTTTTTTATTAAAAAAACTCATCTTCTTCATCCCCAACAGCGGACTACCACCCCTTCCCCTTCCCCATCGTCACTGCCACAACACCATCTCTTCCCTTTTCCCTCACCTCTAATTGCATGCTAATTACTTATTGCCTCATGCTTTTACCCTGTGTTGTAAGTTTTGTAGCAATTTGCGGAATAGATCATCTAGAGTGACAATAGGTAGGTCAACTTTCTCATGAAGGGGTGGAGGGGATGGAAGTCGTTCTCTTGTTACGGGTGGGAGCTTTGACAATAGTGGTGGAGGTGGGGGAAGGTGTTGGGGTGGTGCAGTGGTGGTGACGTCGGAAAAGGGGAAGGAGTGGTCTGGCGGCGATGGAGGAAGGGAAATGGGTGATCTTGTGGCGGTGATGGTGGGGAAAAGAGAAGGGGTGGTGGGATGGAGAAGATGGTTTTTTTTTTTAAAATTATTAAAAATTATTATTTTATTTAAAATATATTATTATCTTATTAAGGGACCAACCAGATTGTGACAGATGTTCGATTTTAACGCGGTTAATGCTCTCTCGTTAGTTTTTAACGGATTTTTTATGTCAATGACTAACGTGAACCAACATTAGCAGATAAATGACTAAATTGAATAAAAAAATAAAAGACTGAGTTGAATTAACATCTAAAGATAAATGACTAAAAGTGTAATTTTATCTTATTTTATTGATTTTTTTTAAAGAAATCACTCTATTATAATTTTATCATTAAATAAATATAACTCCGCTGTCATAAAACTAATAAGATTAATATTGAGTTATTTTAATAAATAAAAATAAAATTAATAAATACGTCTTAAAATAATAATAATAATAATAATATATTTTATTAAAATGATAAATTTTAATTAAAAAAATTAAAAAATCATCTTCTACATCCCCACCATCACCACCGAACCACCACTACTTCCCCTTTTTTCATCGGCACCACCACAACACTACCCTTTCTTTTCCCCCCACCTTTAATTGCATGCTGATTACTTATTGTCTCATGCTTTTACCCTGTGATGTAAGTTTTGCAGCAACTTGCTCTTCAGAAAGAGGTAAATAGTACATTCGAGGAGTTGTTGTGGTTTTGCGGAAGAGATCATCCAAAGTGACAATAGGTGGGTCAACTTTCTCAAGAAGAGGTGGAGGGGATGGAAGTCGATCTCTTGCTATGAGTGAGAGCTTTGACAACGACGATGGAGGTGGGGGAAGATGTTGGGGTGGTATGGTGGTGGTGAAAGTGGGAAAAGGGGAAGGGGTTGTCTGGTGGTGGTGACGATAAAGGAAGGGAAATGGGTGGTCTGATGGTGGTGACGATAGAGGAAGGGAAAATGGTAGTCTTGTGGTGGTGACGATGGGGAAAGGGAAGGGGTGGTGGTGGTGGGGATGGAGAAGATGAGTTTTTTTAATTTTTTTTATCAAAAATTATTATTTTATTAAAAATATATATTAATACTATTATTTTATTAATGGACCAACCAAATTGCGATACCGGTTCGATTGTAACGTTGTTAATACTCTTCCGTTAGTTTTTAACGAATTTTTGACATCGAAAACTAACGTGAACCAATGTTAGCAGATAAAAGACTAAATTAAATAAAAAATAAATAAAAGACTGAGTTAAATCAATCTCTAAAAATAAAAGACCAAAATATAATTTTACTTTATTTTATTGATTTTGAAAAAAATAATTACTCTATTATAGTTTTATCATTAAATAAATATAACTTTACTGTAATAAAATTAATAAGGATTTTTCTAACACAAGATAACAACCAATAGAATTTCATTAAGGAAAAGTTATCAAGTAGTGGGTGTTATGAGGTTTAGTGGTTGCTCATAGAGTATAATAAAATGAATCCAATTCAACCATTAAAAAATTTAATCCAATCATGATTAACTTGTGTTCATGGGCACAAGTTAGAAAAACCCAATTAATCAATACGTCTTAAATTTTAAATAAATACATAAATATTTTGTTCTGAATGCTTATATTTTGAAGGAGGATACATTTTCTTGATCAAGGTTGAGAATTGAATTGAGGCTGAGTAAAGAACAGAACCTCAATAACGGCACTTCTTCTTCAAAGGACAGGTGGTGGTTGCATATAAAAACAACAGCCAGCACAGAAAACAGAAGCACATAAATCAAAGCAGCGAAACAAACCCCCCTTCTCAATTCCCATGGAGCCACTGAAAACCCAATTAAAAAGTTAGAATCTTTTCTTCATTCCCATCTTCATATCCCAAATGGGTATGCTCAGAACAAACCGCCACACGCTCTTCTTTCTTCTTCTGCTACAAATTCTCCTGCCCCTTTTGGGTCCTACCTCTGCAAAAGACAACACAAACTTGGTGTACAAAGGTTGTTCGGAGCAGAAGCTGCAAGACCCATTATACTCACAGAATCTCAAATCGCTTCTCTCTTCTCTCGTTTCGGCGTCGGGGCAAAAGGGTAATTTCGCCGCAACGACTTCCGGCGACGGCCAGAACGCGATCACGGGGTTGTACCAATGCAGAGGAGACCTCACAAATTCCGATTGCTACGACTGCGTTAGCAAGATTCCGGCTTTGCTCGACAAGCTCTGCGGCGGCGTCGCGGCGGCGCGTGTCCAGCTCAGCGGTTGCTACCTCAGGTACGAGGTAGCCGGGTTCAAGCAGGTCCCGGAGACTCAGCTGCTGTACAAACTCTGCAGCTCCAGGAAGGTCGACGGCGGCGGCGGTGGTGGAGGGGGGTTTGATGCACGTCGGGACGCGGCGTTTGGCATGGTGGAGAACGGAGTGAGGAGCGGTAGTGGGTTGTTTTACACAGGGAGCTACCAGTCTCTGTATGTGTTGGGACAGTGTGAGGGTAATTTGGGAAATGATGATTGTGTTTCTTGTGTGAAGAGTGCTGAAGAACAAGCTAAAAACGAATGTGGTGATTCAATTTCTGCTCAAATTTATCTTCAAAGTTGCTATATTAGTTACAGCTTTTATCCCAATGGAGTTCCTAGCATCTCATCTTCTGCAGGTAATTTTATTTTTCATTTACTTTACAAAATTTAAAAAAAAAAATTGATTTTTTTTCTGGTGTAGAGAATACAATGTATTGTGTATGTTATTATTAGGTGATTTGAGAAAATGGGGTTGGGGGAGGGATTTGTAACATCTGAGTAGTTGGGTCTTTTTAATTTTTGTTTAATTAATCAGAATTGAATTAAAGGTTGAATTTTGTGTTTGATTAATTGGATAATCATCAGGATCAGGAGAGGGGCATGAACACACAGAGAGGACAGTGGCACTTGCAGTGGGAGGGGTTGCAGCTTTTGGATTCTTGATTGTTTGTTTGTTATTTCTCAAATCAGTGTTGAAGAAAAAAAGATCAGGTGGAAAATATTGAAATAAAGTGATGAAATGAAGATGCATTAATTATTGGATTAATGTATATACTCTCAAGGAATGAAATTAAATGATTCATAGAGATCTAGCAAGTTTTGATTTGATTAATTAACATCTTAATTAGGTTATAAATATATACTTGCTCCTTGTGCTTTTGTACAGTTCTAATGATCAAAGGGATATTCAAAGGAAAATTCTGAATTCGATTTGTGGTATGAATGGAGAGAAATTGAAAGTGTGCCACATAATAAGTTTATGATATCAAAGATCCCTTTTTTTTTGTTGAATGTTTATCATAGATCCATGTCCCCACTATAAATGACTTTTTAAACATTGAGATGTACCTTTATTTTTTTTCCCTTTATTTTTCGTTTTGTTTTTTCTTTGGCCTTCTTGATTTAGGATAGATACATTGATTCTTAAACACTTTTGTTGCCTTGGCTTTCTTGCCAATTCCCATGCATTTCTTCTCCCAAATCCTGCATCGTGTGGAAAGATATATTAATGAGAAAATTATACTGAACTCTTTTGAATAACTTTGACTTGGTTACACCAATTTTTGTATATATATCTATAATGCGATAATAAAGTTCGAAGAAGGCTTGTATAATTGAAATATTCAAGGAATGAGTGTAATCGGAACAGCAATAATGTAATTTCTTCTATATTAATTAATTAGTCATTAAATAATGGTCTATAGTATAGTATCTAAATGTATGCTCTATATGTTAATATGTTATTAATAAAAAAATTATCATGCTCATGAAAATTGCAACTAAAATATGGTGGCTTTTAAGGCATACATACTCTCATTTTTTTAGACAAATCTAACAACCAGAAATACACACTATAACATTTCAAGTATATTTTTAATATCAAATTAATGGTTATAAAATCTCTTAAATAAAATCCTAAAATATTTACCCCAAGAATTTGCTAGTTGCTACCATCTTTATGATACAAAACTCTATGGGCATATAGTATACCATAACAAGAAGAGTAATGCTAAATTCTCTTAAATTTTTTTTTTACTTATTTTCCTATTATTATATAAAGTATGAAATTAAATACACTTTCAATTTTGAAATTATAAAAAACATTGAAAATATTCTTTAATGAGTAAGTAGGAGGATTTATAAAAATATGAGGTAGGAGGATTAATAATTACAGTAACAAGAAAGTTTGTTATAGATAGATCCAATATCCCAACTTGATATAATATGCTTTAGTTTGGTTTAGATTTTAGTAAAATGAAAAGTGAAAAACACATAAATTGAGACAAAAATTAATGGTTAAAATTATTGATGCCCAAAAACCAAGACGATCCAATAGAAATAAATAATTTTAGCTTTGATCATAAGTAATTTTAACCAAAATAGAATTTAAAATAAATAGGCCCTTAGTAGTGTTACTTTTATTAAAAAGGTAGTGTCGAGGAGAGACATTTTTAATGATTTGAGTTAGGGATTCAATTAGTGAGCGTGAATGACCAAAAGAACTTATCAAAAACCACATCTCTACATTGGGCGGCCAACCAAGGCTATTTTCATGTTAATGTCAAAGCAGCAACTCACATAAACCATTAGATACTAGGTGATCTCCATGAAAAAGGATATCCACCGATAGAAGATTTAATAGCTCCACGAAACCTTAAATTTAGATCAGATCAAGAAAATCTCGCTTCATTGACACTTGTTTGCTTAACTCCAATTTTATTGTTCATGCTAGTTGATAAATGCTAGAGGTATCTAATTTATCCATCCATGAGTTTATTGTGCTAATAAAGTACATGCACATGTATTAAAAAATAGTTAAATGTTATTTAGTGTTTATTACCGGATCAAGCTCATCAACCCCTCGCTGAAGACAATCCTGCAGAATCAACTAATAATGATGAAGGACCTCTCCACAAATAAGTTTTAGTTCCTCCTCCTTAAGGGCTTCTTTGTAAATATTGTTTTTCCCCTTTTAGTTCCTTTAGCATTGCTTTTAGGTCCCTCTCTCTGTTTCTGTTATTAGTTGTTATTTTCTGGTTAAAGACTATAAATGTAATATGTTTTCCAATTAATAAAGAGAGAAAAAGATTCATCTTCAATATCGTTTGTCTTGTTCTCCTCCTCTCTCGGCGGGCTTCATCACCCTGCTCTTCCCTTCGCTGTGAAGCTTTCTGGGCATGACTCAGAAAGCTGTTATGGTATCAGTGAGCCTTTTGGACGTTCAACGCCATGTCTGACGCTCTCACCTCTCCTCCCTCCGCTGCGGCCGCCGCCGCTAAAGCAGCTCAAGATCCTACGAGTCCCTTTTTCATCCATCCGAATGAGAATCCCTCGATGGTCCTCGTCACCCCTGTTCTTTCTGATGGTAACTACTACACCTGGTCAACCTCCATGCGCATGTGCTTAGAGATGAAGAATAAAGATGGCTTCATCGATGGTTCCATTAAGAAACCCTCCCCTGATAATCTCATCTTCCCCTATTGGAAGCGATGCAATACCCTTGTTCTTGGATGGATCTTTCGATCTGTCAGTGCGGACAATTCTCAGTTCCTCCTTCTTGTTCCTACTGCTTCGCGAGCTTCGACAGAGTTGCGTGAAAGATTTTGCCATTCCGATTTGTTTCGTATATCCGAAATTCAAAAAGAAATCTTTCGTCTCCATCAAGGGGATTACACTGTCGGTAAGTACTATACCTGTATGAAGACTCTTTGGGACAAATTAGACCTTCTCAATCCTGTACCCAACTGCACTTGTGACATTTCGTGTTCTTGTGGTGCTTTTACCAAACTTAAAGCTCAACGCGGTCTTGACATTGTGGTTCGGTTTTTACGGGGTTTGAATGATCAGTACTCAACTGTGAGGTCCCAGATTATGACCATGGATCCCCTTCCCCCTATGTCAAAGGTCATTTCTTTGATTTCTCAATAGGAGCGGCAGTTTTCAAAATTATCCCCTGATAGCAGCTCTGTTACTGTCTATGCCAATGCTTCTTCAACTCAGGATTCTCAGAATCTTCAACATTCGAAATCTTATGGTAACTCTGACAAATTTTGCACTTACTGCAAAAGGAAAGGTCATACTCAAGATGTGTGTTACAAGCTCCATGGTTTCCCTCAAGGTTTCAAATTTAAGAATCCTAAGTATCAACACAGAAATATCAATGCCTCCACCACTTCTCCTTTTGATCCTTCTTCAAATGAGATTCCTGAGGAAGACGAGCATAAATTCACTTTTACTGCTGAACAGTACAAGTCTCTTCTGCCCCTTCTTCCTGATTCTTCAGATAACTCAAAGACTGTCCAGTTGAATCTCTCATCTGTTCTGCAAAATCATAAACAACCTTCGGACTCTGGTATGTCTCTTTCCAATAAGTGGTTCCTTGATACAGGTGCTTCTGATCATATATGTTGTTCCCTTTCCTGTTTTTCTTCTTACAAAACTATCCGTCCTGTTAAAATTTCTCTTCCTAATGGTGATATTCTCATTTCCAACATCTGTGGCACTGTTTTCTTTTCTCCTTCTATCTATCTTACTGATGTGCTATTCTTACCTAATTTCAACTACAATCTTGTTTCTGTTTTAAAGCTAATCGATGTTTTATCCTCTAATCTTGTGTTTTCTAATGCCAAGTGTTGGTTACATACTTTCAATTCGATGAAGCAGATTGGAACAATTGATAAGGAATTGGGGCTCTACATTCTAACAAATGTTCAACCTGCTTATTGTCATTCTGCTTTATTTCCCAATAACAAATGCTGTAACATGACTCTTGTTCACCAAAATTTATGGCATTATCGTCTTGGACATCTTTCTCATGATAGGTTATATGTAATGCATAAGAAACACCCCTTTATATCAATAAATTCAGATTCTGCTTGTGATATTTGTCATTTTTCAAAACAGAAACGTTTGCCTTATACTCTTAGCTCTTATGTTTCTGATAATCTGTTTGACTTGCTTCATGTTGATATATGGGGTCTCATTGCTTCTCCTTCCATTCATGGTCATACATATTTCTTAACTCTTGTTGAAGACAAATCACGTTTTACTTGGATATATCTGTTAAAATCCAAATCTGAGGTTAGACAAATTCTCAAGGATTTCTTTACTCTGATTGAAACTCAATTTGCTGTTAAAATTAAAACCTTAAGAACTGATAATGGAATGGAATTTTGCATGCCTATGTTTTATGCTTCTAAGGGTGTTCATCATCAAACCAGTTGTGTTGAAACCTCTCAACAAAATGCCATTGTTGAAAGGAAACACCAACACATCTTAAACATCACCCGTGCCTTGTTATTTCAAGCCAACTTACCTCATTGTTTTTGGTCCTACGCAGCTGCCCATTTTGTTTTTCTGATCAATAGGACACCTACTCCTGTTTTACACAACAATTCTCCCTATGAAGTGATGTATAATTCTATTCCTGATATTTCTAGTCTAAAAGTGTTTGGCTGCCTTTGTTTTGGTTCTACCCTTGTCAATCACAAAGGTAAACTAAACTCTTGTGCTAGAAAGTCTCTTTTCCTTGGCTATAAACATGGCACGAAGGGTTATATTTTATATGATGTTAACAGCAGGGAAGTGTTCATTTCTAGAAATGTGATTTTCTATGAGGATAAATTCCCTTTTTCTGTCACTAACATAAGTAGGGAGCAGCAACAAGATTGCCTTCCTAGCTCACCTAATTCTTCCAATGCAGGTGTTCGAAATTTACTCAATGATGCTGCAGAATCTCAAAACATAGCCAAATTGCAGCAGATTTCTCCTCAACTTAACACGGATTCCCCTCCTCCAACAGCAACTAACAAGAGACAATCTTCCAGAAAAACTCACGCACCTGCATACCTACAAGATTATCATCTAAACCTGTTATCTACACAAGGGGAGTCTCAGTTGTCCTATCTCAATTCAACTAAATCTATCCCTCATCCTATCTGTTCTGTGCTTTCTTATGACAGGATCAGCAGGACTCATACTCATTTCCTTGCCAACATTACTTGCTTCACCGAACCAAGGAGCTATACTCAGGCTGCTAAAGATCCTAATTGGGTTGCAGCCATGAATGCTGAAATTAATGCTCTGGAAAAGAACCAAACTTGGATGATTGTTGATCTACCTGAAGGTTTCAAACCCATTGGCTGTAAGTGGGTGTTCAAGGTCAAGCACAAACAAGATGGAAGCCTGGACAGACTCAAAGCTAGACTTGTAGCCAAAGGCTACACTCAAGTGGAAGGCTTGGACTATAATGACACCTTCTCTCCTGTAGCTAGGATGACCACTCTCAGACGGCTGATTGCCATTGCTGCTGCAAGAGGTTGGTTCATTCACCAACTGGATGTAGACAATGCTTTTCTGCACGGCAAGCTTGATGAAACTGTTTACATGCGAGCTCCTCAAGGTTACAAGCTTCCCAAGCCCAATCAAGTATGTTTCATCAAATCCATTTATGGTCTTAAGCAGGCCAGTAAACAATGGTTTACCACCTTGACAAAGACTCTTCGATCCTATGGCTTTCACTAATCCATTGTTGATCATACGCTTTTTACCAACATCACTTCATCTGACTGCACTTTCATCCTAATCTATGTTCATGACCTGGTCATCACAGGCAGCAACATGACCATCATTCAATCTGTCAAAGATTCCTTTCACATGAAGTTCGACATCAAGGACATGGGGGATTTGAAGTTTTTCTTAGGCCTTGAGCTCGCTCGGTCTCCTAAAGGGATTTCAATGAATTAGAGAAAGTACTGTCTAGAGCTTCTATCTGACACTGGTTTGCTCGCCTGTAAGCCAACAAAAACCCCTATGGATTCCTCTCTTCGTCTATCTAAAAGATTGGGCAAACCATTAGATGATAAATTACAGTACCGAAGGTTGATTGGGAGATTGATCTACTTAACCTCAACAAGGGTTGACATCTCCTATAGTGTCCAGCAGCTCAGCCAGTTTATGGACAATCCTACTGGCATTCATTATCAGGCTGCTATTCGCGTGGTGAGATATCTGAAGAACTCTCCTGGGAAGGGTCTCTTCTTCCCTTCAACTTCAGATTTCCACTTACATGCTTTCAGTGACTCGGACTGGGGTGGATGCTTTGACTCTAGGCGATCTGTTTCAGGGTTCTGCATTTTCTATGGAAATTCCTTAATTTCCTGGAAAGCGAAAAAGCAAACCTGTCCATCAAGATCTTCTGCAGAAGCTGAATACAGAGCCCTAATTGTTTCTGCCTGCGAGATTCAATGGATTTCAAATCTGTTAACCACTATGCAGATGCCTCTCAGCAAACCCTGCAATCTGTTTTTGACAACCTGTCCGCCATCCATATTGCCAAAAACGATTCTTTCCATGAGAGATCAAAACACATTGATCTCGATTGCCACACTATCTGCCACAAGATTGAAGAAAATCTCATTCATCTCATGCCTATTCGCTCAGAACACCAATTAGCTGACATTCTGACTAAACCGCTAGCTCGTGAAGATTTTTCACCATCCTTTCCAAGTTGGGAATGATCGATATCCATTCTCCATCTCGCGGGGGATATTACCGGATCAAGCTCATCAACCCCTCGCTGAAGACAATCCTGCAGAATCAACTAATAATGATGAAGGACCTCTCCACAAATAAGTTTTAGTTCCTCCTCCTTAAGGGCTTCTCTGTAAATATTGTTTTTCCCCTTTTAGTTCCTTTAGCATTGCTTTTAGGTCCCTCTCTCTGTTTGTGTTATTAGTTGTTATTTTCTAGTTAAACACTATAAATGTAATTTGTTTTCCAATTAATAAAGAAAGAAAAAGATTCATCTTCAATATCATTTGTCTTGTTCTCCTCCTCTCTCGGCGGGTTTCATCACCCTGCTCTTCCTTTCGCTGTGAAGCTTTCTGGGCATGACTCAAAAAGCTGTTAGTGTTTTTGAACATTTTTAAAGAAGTTTAATGTAATAAAATATTATTAAAAGTATAACTTTTTTTTTCCCTTGAAGAGGAATACTATTTGTCACGAAAAACATATTCATAAATTGCTACTAATTCAAAATGAGTCAATAGTTTATATAAAACGGTAGAAGTGAAAAGTAATTTTCTTTTTCATTAACTAATCGTGAGCATCGTATAAATTAGTAAACAAAATTTGTGTAGTTTAACACTTTTTTAGAGAAATAATAATAATAATAATAATAATAATAATAAGTATTTGTGATTATTTTTTTTAATTCTAACAATCTTACTTAATCTTTAAAAGCATTATTTAGCAATATAAACATAATAATAATAAGCACATGCACCATGCCAATTAATTTAATAGATAAAGAGTAAAACTTTAATAATATATAATTATTTTTTCAGTTTCACGTCGATACACTTTTATTTATAAAAAAAATATTACACATTTTATATTTACTTTTTTTAACTATATTTCTGATCGACTAAGTCACATCATCTTAGCAAAGTGTTATATAATTACTTTGACAGTAACATTTTCTCATTGGCAAATGTGGTCATTATCTGGAAGTTGCAAGGTTGATTGTAGAATGTTACTGAAATGCAAAGTGTTATTTTTCTTAGTTATTAAGGAATGATGACAAGTGCTCTTAAAAGATGTAACCAAGCCATATTGGACAATTGGAGCTTTCTCCTTTTTTATAGGCGCGTAAAAAGTCATTAAAAAACACATACACAAGGCATAAAGAGTAGGAAAAGAAGAAGAAAGGTGAAAAATAAAAAATAAAAAAAATCAGCATTATCAAAGATGTGATTGTCCACTAGAAATTAGCTTTGTGGCGAATAGTTCCTAAAATAAACACGTAGGAATTTAGAAAAAAATTTGATTATCTATATTTTAAAGAGATTAATTTTTGATTATTAATTGTGATATTTTTGATACACACTGAAAATACACATAAGAATTTATTTATGAATTAAAAGGTTAGTGGAAAAATATCTATTATATATCTGCTATCAGCGAATAAAACTAAAATTTACAATGAAAAAGTGGCTCAATGTAAAAATAAAATAAAATATAGTAGTAAATATTTTTATAAGCAAATATAGCAGTAAATTGAATAATGGGTCTATTTTTTTTTAGAATGGGTCTAATTTGAAAAGGTTATTATGTTCGGAGTGGTAATGATTATTGTAATGGAGGTCGACATTAAGGCAAATAGGCAATGCATAAAAGAAATAGGTGTTAAATTGGATTTAAATTTGGTGTCATTAAATCATATTCTTATTTATGTCTCATGAATATAATGTTGTTACGTCATTAAAATTTTACTTGGAAATTAAACATTAAAACTTAAGTGAAATTTTTTAATGTTGTGATGATATTCTATATAATCATGAGACATGAATAAAGACGTAATTTGGGGGACACTAAATTTAAATTCGGTTAAATCATGTTTAATAGCACAAGAAACACCGGATGATGAGTTCGCCATAATTAAATAAATCTATACACTATACTACTTAAATAAATAATGCTAAATTAAAAAGTTTTTTACGAGGAGGTAAGCTCATGTTGTGTGTTAAATTCGAGTTTCGTATTTAACTCATTATCAAAAATAAATTTGTAAGAGAAAGATTATTATTACATCATTTATATAATTTAAGATATACATATTTTAATATTATTTTAAATTTGAACTTTAGACATAATTTATTCTCAAAAGTTAACTTGTGCACGTAAAATTATTATACTACTTTTATACCATATAATGGTTGATAATCTTTAATCAATGTAAGAATTTCAATAGCTTGATAATTTTATGCGTCTAGAAATTAGTTAAGCTTCTTATAGAGATTAGTTCTCTTACCCTCCGGCTTTTTTATGAAAATGCACATTAGAGCTATAATCTTCGAGGATCTAGTTTTGAGAAACTAAACACAAACACATGAAATTAATAGAGAATCAAAATACAAGAAAATAAAAATATGGATGAATAAAGGAATGATGAGTTGTCACACCAATCGAGAAATTAGTGATAAGCCAGGTGAAGATCCGTCACAACGGTGCTTAAAGCCATTAATAAACAAGCCCCAAATTCTTGATCCAACAACACTAGCTCACAGCAGAAAATACTTTTGCAATCCAAAACTCAAATTTATTCATTCTAATCTCAACAAAGTGTTTATAAGGGTTATAATAGTTGTTTTCTATTAGGGGTGAAAATGTGTCGGGTAGTTTGCATGAGTCCGTGGTCTAGCCTGACCTGTTTATTTAAAAGGCCAGATTTAAGATTTTTTAAAATTTTTTTTGAATAAATAGAACAGGTTCAAACTTTTAAAAAAGCCTTTAAAAATATCTATTAGACCTGACAGACCGACCTATTTATATATAATAAACTTATAATTAAATTATATAAAATATTATATATAAAATAATAATAATTATTTTTACTATCATTCAAAAATAAATTATGCACTGACAATGAATATTATTAAGACATCATAGTAGAAAGTAGGAACACTTCAGCGCTGCTTGTGACTATGGTCTATAGTTTACTAATTAATTACTAATAATTACTAACTAAAAAATGGAAAGGAATTGAAAAGTGAAAATTAAATAAAGTCTGAACAATGCAAATTCACAATGTATTAAGTAGGTTTTCAGAACAGGTCAAATTTAGGTTTAGATAAAGATTATGCGTAAAAAATATTTCTTATTAGGTCAATAGGTCAGATTTAAACTTTTAATTTTTAAGTTAGGTCTAACCTATTTGTACAAAGTCTGACTTAGTCTGACTCACTTCTATCCCAATCCCCTGCTTAAAGCTAATGGGTTATGACTATTTACACCATCACAGGCCCAAATACCATCCTGTTACTCATCAAAATACTAAATAAAATCTATTTAACTAAAGTCACATGGTCATGGGCACTAAACTTAAAAACATAATAAAATAGTTCATCATTAAACTAAAATAACTACTAAAATTAATTATGTAACTTCAATCATATTAACATGTCTTGACTAATAATTATCACACTCGGGGACGGATCCAAAAATGTCGAGGGGGGCCAAAACTTAAAATGAGGACAATAAAAAATATTAAATAATAAGCAATAAGCATATAAAGAATTAATAAATGAAAAAAAAATATATCAAATTTTGAGAAAAAACAACATGAAACATTAAATTTAAAATTCTTTTAACTTTTAAGAGTGAAAATTGAATATTTTTAAATAAAATATTTAAATATTATTATTTACTAATATATAAAATGATATAAATATATAATTTATATATTTATAAATTTTAAAATATTAAAAGAAAAATTATTTTTGATTGAATAAAAAAGAGAATAAGTGTTAAAAAAGAATTTGAAAAGGAAAATAAAAGAACATAAGAAAGAAACAAGGGAAAATAGAGAAATAAAAGCTAAAGACGGGACTTGGTTGTAACTTGTATGATGCAGAACCACTACTCTAAAGACCATCTTTACACATATATAATATATAGTAATAGTCCTAAGAGAGCTAAGCCCCATTGCTCCCCTTCAATCCGTCCCTGATCACACTTAATCTCCGTAGCTAAAAATCTTTCCACAAGTTCTTTGGTGATTTCCTCCAATTTCTTATTCCTAACCTTTGTCTTAGGGTCTTCTAATTCCTTCATCTCATTAGCTTGTGCTTCCTTGACTTCATCCATTTTTGCATTACCTTATGCCACAAGGGATTACTCGCTCCTTAAATCTGAAAAGTATCGTTAATGTGTGACTTCAGTTCTAGAGGTTTTTTTTAAGTGTTTCCTTTTCTCATAATGTTCAATTGTCATTTTTTTAGTGTTATTTCTAAATTCTAGCATATCACAATCCTAATTTATATGTTTTTTATGATAATCTCATTGAATATATGTTAAGCGACAGTATATGATCTATTAGAATCCAATGAAATACTTTAATAATAACTATAATTAAATGTTACGAAAAAAATGAAGATTTTAAAGTGCTAACAAAATTAGTAGAATGAATTTGCACAATAACTACCCCTAGAGAAAAAAAGAGTGCAAATAAACTTAATATATGTTAACTTCTACTAAATCTCAATGTTTTCATAAAATAGATAGTAATATGTGAACCAAGCATCAACCATATCACTAAATTTTAACAAAATTAATAAAATTGTATATTTGTTTAATCGTAGCCTATTAATCCACTGGTAGTGGATAATGCCAATATACGCAGAATTAGGCATTGTGCATCACGGAATATGAATTATGGAAAAAAAAAAAAACTGATTAATTAGTAGATATGTTAATTAGGATTGAATTTTAATTGTGTCCATGATAAAATTTGTTAAAAAATACTGTATCCATTTTAGTATTTTTATCTTTATTAAAGAGTTAATCCTCAAAATATAGTTGATAAAAAAAAAAGAATTATGAACAAGCCAGCTACCATGACATCAAGGTGTGAACATTTCTTTGAGGGCAGCTTTTACGATGGTTGTGGATTATCAAAGACCATGATGGTCTCCGTAAATTTTAATAATATTTTATTTCAACGTATTTTTTGCAATTTGCTAGAGTTCCTTCATTATTCTAATATTGAGCGTGATGCCTATGACTCTATCGGAGGTGTAAACATCGGTAAACTTACAAGGGTTGATGATGATAAGTTAAAAGAGCGTTTGTTTCACGGATTACAATAATATTTTTGAGAATGCTGAGTTGAGAATGAACGTTTTCATGTTTGGTTCCAAATAATAAAAAGACATTCATAGGTAAATTTTGTTCTCAATAATCTATATTCCCATGATTTTATAGATTTTCATTCCCACCTAGAAATGTGGGTATCTACATTCCCATAACTTGGGTAACAATTTTGTTTGACTAAGTCTCAAAATTACCCTCACAATTACCTGACTAAAATTTTTATGCTCCCTCCAATTTGTTCTACCCTCCCAATTACCTGCTAAAAGTTTCCATGTTCCCTCTAATTCACTCTACTACTAATATGTTAATTGCTTAATTTACATCAGCTCTTCAAATTATTAGTATGAGGTTAAAGATGCATTTTATGACTTTATGGGTTAATTAAGAAATATTTTATATTTTTTTACTGTTTTAAATAAATTACCACATATATTTTGTAAAACTATGATTTATTTTCTCATTTTAATTAAAATTGTTTAGTAACATATAAAAAATTTAAGTGATAAAAGTCATTCTAATTTAATATGAAAAAGTCGAACTAAAATTTTTAATAAATAGTTGACGTTATTTATTTTTTAAACTAATTATATTACTAGAAATAATTTTTACGAGACATGAGACAACAAGGTATTTTGATTATTACAACTTTTATTCCTAGTAATATGTGTTATACACCAAACATAAATTTTAAACATTCTCAGAAATTTCATAAAATATTTCCAGGAATAATAATTATCAACAAAATAAGTTATGTTAAATACCCGGGAATGATATTTCTAGAAATGTATTAGATACCAATAAATGTATTTACAAACCTTGAAACAAATGTCTCCTTATTATTTTAAATAAATTACCACGTATATTTTGTAAAACTCTAACACAATTGATAAATAATTATTTTTTTTAATATGCTAATAGTGATTTAGACTTGATTATGCGTATAGAAAATATTTTGCTATTTTAGTAATCTCTATGCCTAAAAAAAATTAGTGTTTAATTTTCAACTAGAGATACCGTTGATATAAAAAAATGTCATAACACATTAATTAACTAGATCATAATGTTTCAATTTCTATTATTCAATAGTATTTACAATTTGATTATGCCGTGAGAACTTGCGCGGAAAATCATTTTCTTTCTAGAGAAACTATGAATATCATATTACTCTTACCTTTATAATAGTGAAAATAAATAAAACAATGACGAATCATGATGTGACTATATTTTATTTTATTGTTAATAATACGAAACTACTATGACCTATATTAAGTAACAAAAAAACTGTCGTATTTTCATATTGTTACACCATATAAAAGTTAAAGAAACGTGACTGATTTTTCCATATATAATTTTTTTAAACTTAGCCAGATGCATAATTAAATTCAATGTAAATTGTCAAAACTCAAACAAATAGAATAAATAAAAAAATTGATAAATCAAAATTTAATTTTAAATAAAAGGAATGTTAGAGATCCACTACATCAAAATTTTTAAATTGAGAGAGACCCACGATATATGCAAGAGGCTACAATGAGAAATAGGTGGAGGAGGGTGATTGTAAGATTAACAAACCATATGAGAAAGACATAGCTGAAATGCAATCTTAAAATAATAGATGGATATAATCTCTCCAAAATTAGCATGAAGATTTTGATGATTGTGTAATGAATAAAGAAAGGTAATAACCAGGGCCGGCCCAACAAATTCAAGGACATTGGGGAAGGAAGGAATCAAAGAAATCAACAAGTTAGGAGTCACATGCTTATATAATTTATATTTATTTAATATTTGTATCTAAAAAAAGTAAATTTTATCCTAAAAAAAACCTATAATAAACAAAAAAAAATTTAAGGCCTAAAGAGAGGGCTTGGGCCGCTTTACTATTGGACCGGTCTTGATAATAACAAGAAACTTTAATAGTGTTACGAATCAAAATAATGTTATGGTTTGAAAGCATCATAACATATTTAAAAATATTAATGTTAATACTCCTTCCAATAATTTAGTAAGTGTATCTTAGATTGTGGATAATGCAAATTAATGTTGTCGTTAACGGGTTAACTTTTTTTAAATGTCAAAACCTTTGAATTGAATCAAGGTCACTATGCAAGAGACTATCATCAGAACCAATTGGTGGATGACATATTCAAAATTGGCAATCCTTAAGATGAAGTTTTTAACTGAATTGTAAGTTAAAGAAATTATCTCGTAACAAAATATAACTAGTATCAAGATGTATAGGGAAAGAAAGGGAGACCACATCCAAAATATTAGAGTTTGGATGCACATCTAATGAAAAGAAATATGTTAATTGAAACTATAATGATAATTAATAGTTGTAAATAAAGGCAAAATTATTTTTGAGGTGTTCACTCACTTTATTCAAAACACATGAATCAAAATATAGCTAAAAAAAGAAGAAATTGAATCAAACACAAAAGCCAAGGGGGTCAAAGTATGTTTATTGGTCAATATGGTTGTGAAAACTCTATTGGTTGATGTGGTGAAAACTAATTTTGATACACATGCTCTAATTTACACGAAATAACAATATAGAAGACCGAAACTAGAAAAATTGGGTTGGGGGAAGGGGGAATTATGAAGGGTAAATAAAAGAAAAAAAGTTTTTAAATATATAATTTTTTTCTCTATACTTTATTTCAATTTACATTTTAATTTTTATATTTAAAAATAAATTATTTTATTTCTTGTTCATTTTGTTAAGAAGATGGTCTATTTCGTTATTTTGCCATAATAACAAGGATATTAAATATTAATTCCTCAACGAAATAAAAGTATGAAATATTTAAAATCTAAGGACTAAAACCTAACCCGGAGTAAAATATAAAGATTAAAGTATATTTGAAAAAGTCAAAGACTTTTTTGTTGTAAGTCAATTGCTTTTTTAATAGCATTTGTGTTTTTTTAATTGATTAACATTAGTTTATATTTATGTTTTTACTGAAAACTATAGAATATAAAAAAAAAGTTATGTATGAACATAGAGAACATTACTTAGTATATAGGAAGGGAGGCAAGTATCTTATATCACACAATGTCAATAGTATATACTTATAAATCTTGTAAGAGTAGGGGGCGATGGCCCCTTTTTCATTATGCATGGGTCATTGTGGAAGATGAAGCTCTTTATAAGCAGAGTTTTGTCTAAAATAGCTAATCCACTACTTGAATCTATTACTTCTCATATGATGAAGAAGATAAGGCTCCTAATATGATGTTAGGGCAAATGATAAAGCAAATTTATTCTAAAATGTGAAATTAAACTTTATTAATTAGGATCACCTCTCTAGTGAGAATGTGTTGGATTGAGTTGATTAATTAAAACATACAAATGTTTTTTTCCTTGACTGAATATTTGTGAGAGTTTTTTATCCTCATGACAATAAAACCAGGTATGATGATTGAATTTATGCAGTGACCCGATTATGTTATGTTGATATTTTATGAGCAAAATTGATAGTCATTTTTTACAATATTTGATGTTGTTAAAATCCCAAAATGTTGACAAATTGATTTTCGAAGTTTACTGTTTAGAGACTTGGTCTTCAATTAATATCAAATGATATAGAATACTCTAGCATGCAAAGCTTACCTAAATTTTATTTTTTGATAGCAGCTAATGTGTGATATTCAAAATGATATTGTCATATATATGAATGAATAAGTTTATTCCCCGAGTAAGTGTTAGATATTTACTCTACTTAATAACTTCACATAAACATAGAATTTCGTTAATCTATTCATTAAATCCTAAGATATTATTATGATGTATACTAAATTTTAGAACAGTTAAACATTTTTAGATATACCAGCTTATATGTGACATTTACATACGTTTTAAAATCATACAGTACTATATTGATATTGTAAAATATTAATGTAATATATAGTTTTATAGAACGTATGAAAACAACAATCATTTGATAAAACACTAAATGACTTTCCATCAACGTGAAATTTTATATGTATGATCACTTTTAATCTAACAATTGATTTTGTAAAAAAAAAATCAATAGAGTAATTAGTGGTGTAAGAATTGGTGTTAACTTATACTAGTGTAAGTTAATCCCTCGTTTATATATATCCATGGTCTCTTTGATTCAACGGAGAGGAGGGGGAAAAATAATTTTTTTTTGTAATGTGTTTGATTAAACTAGAAGGAAGTAGAGATATTTTTCCTTTCTTATCCTGTTTGGTCAAAAAATTAATGAGGAGATGGAAATGGGAGGGAAGGAAGGATGAGGGAAAGGAAAGAATTTTATAAACATTTAAAATGTGAAAAAATTTAGAGAAGAGAAAAAAAAATTAACGCTTAAAATCTTTTCTTTCCTTATTAACTAATTACGAAAACACTATTTTTATATACATCTATATTTATCATAAAAAAATATAACCCATACAATACACCACACAAAATATTTTAAAGATAACATCAAACCAATATTAAAATTGAATTGCACCATTTTCAACATACATTATCTTATTATTATTTTTGGACAATAACATACATTGACTTATTATAATTTTCTTTGTTAAAACATTAACATTAACTTATTAACTAAAAAAGGATTTTTGATGAGTTTGGCCTCCCAAGCAAAAATGGTAAGGGCCAAGCAAAAGATTAACACTAAGTAGCTATTGTTAATCTTGAAAAATGTTTTTATAAAAAATAATATTGAAAAAAAGACTAATATTTACTCCATTAATTTTTGTATTTTTTTTATTTTCTTTCTTTCAACATTTTATTTTTTCTCTCTTATTTTATACTACATACATCTCAAAAGCTTCACCATCATTTTGTGTAAGCTCAACTTTAAAAAAGAAATTAATTATTATTTTTAATAGTGAAACCTGAATACTTTAAAAAGAGACCTATAAATACATCTCAAAAGTAAAGTGTATAATAAGTCATTAAAATTAAATTAATCATAAGTAATTTAGTGAATAAAAATTAATATGCATAATTTCTTAGATTTAAATCTTATTTTTTTAGGGGGTTATCGGTTTATGATTGTATGGGATTTTAAAAGACTTTTTTTGGGTAAAAAAGTTGGTTGGTATTCAATCCTGATTTTTTATCACTTAAAAACAATCCATTAGTATTCAATCAAGATTTTCAAGACTTTAAAAAGAGTTTATTAAAATCTATTGATATTTATTTGGGATTTTCTAGTACTTAAAAACAATCCACAGGTATTAAAAAATATAAGGATTTTAATGGATTCTTTTATTAGATGGATTTTGAGTGACTTTTTAGTATAAAACAATCCAACAAACAATCCCACCAAAATTGAAAGGATTTCTAAAGGTGACTTTTCAAGTGTTTCATTCTCCAACAAGCACTCAATCAAAGAACCTTTCTTTCTCTCTCTCACCTCTTTCCCCCAACAAGCTCAGATTTACATACTTCTTCAACCTAATCATGTTCATCTCTGAAGGAAAATTATGGATTAATGTTCTTTCAACTTTTTTTTTATTTGTTATTTATGCCTTTTTCACTTAAATTTCATAATTACAATAGATATGTATATATTATAAATTATTCAATATTTTTTAAATAATATTATTGACTTCTGAAAAAACATATATGTATTCTTCGTATATATGAAATATTATTTTTAAAATATAAAAAATAATATGTATATATTATTGATTATATGGTTCAGTATCTATTTACACTTACTATACTCAGTGTATGTTTGACCCAATTTATTTATTTATTTATTTTGCCTTCTCTTCTTTTTATAAGTGGAGTAGTTGAGCAAGATACTTTTATTTTTATATCTCTTATTTAATTTTTTTTACTTATAAAAGGCTTTTTAGAAAAAAAAAGCTCTAAAATATTTTTTCAAGAAATAAATTTTTATTTAAAAGTAGATTATATACGCTAAAAAAATAAAATTATATCAAACACGTTCTCTTTTTAAGTTATTATCTACATTTTTGGGTTAAAATCAGCTTCTAAGGTAGAAAAATATTATTTTTTGTGTTTCAATATTACTACAATACTAATAAAAATGTGTGGTTTGGTGCTACCTACCGCTGATGTTGAAGGCTTGAATGCTCATCTTATTTGAACATATAATATGAGAAATAATTTTAACCTTTAACAATATACAATTTGAATTCCCTTAAATAACTCCTATTTTACAATTTTTTTTTATCTAGATAGATGATAGACAAAAAAAATATGACTTAAAATTTTATTAGATTAAGTCTTCTTTTAATATTTTTTTCACAAGACATGTTTTATATTATTAAATTGAATTGATGTAGTGTAAATAAATCCATCTTATTTTATTAATTATTTTAATATGGAGTGAGACTGTTGTTATTCCAATATATCTATTGTCACTTATTTAAAAATATTTTTTGATTTAAAATTATTTTTTAGCTGAAGAAATTAAAGTATAAATATAATTAAAATTATAAAATATGAGAAACAATAAATACATTGGAGTCGTAATAGATCACTAAAATGTTTAAATAATCAGCTTCATCATTGTTTAAAAACCCTTATTAATAATAAAATCATTTAAGCTTCTGATTGTTTTTTCTTATTAATAATAATAAACATTAAATATGCATTTTATAGATTTTATTCAAATTATTATAATAATTTATAAAAATGTTACATTTCATTTATTTTTAGTTGATTTAAATTCATAACCACTTATTTTAATTTTCAATAATTTCAAATTTATAAGTAATATGAAACGTCTCCATTTGCTTTATGAGATAAGCTATTAAAGTTTTTTAAAAAATATGCAATTTGTTATATCTTTTTTTAATAGGCTTATTGATTTTACTTTTTTTAAAAAAATCTTAAAATTAAAATAAAATAGTATAAGAATATCAAAATAATAATAATAACAATAATAATAATAATAAAATAAATAAATAAATAAAGTATTTGATGACAACCCGTGCAAAGCACGGGTATGATTGCTAGTTGATAGGTATAACCACATATATGACTTGAACTTGTATTAGCGTGTGTAGAACTTGTATTAGCGTGTGTAGCATTGCATAACTTTCTTCGAAAAGAATGCCGTTCTGATGATTTTCCAATTGAATCAGTTAATGAGTCTTCATCTTCAAAATTACCAATTAATGACGACCATAACATTGAGCCTATTATTAGAGCAAGAACAAGAAGACGGTAATGTTTGGAGGACTAATATAACTATGAATATGTGGATGAACGCTATTTAGGAGGACATAATATTTTGGTGAATTAACTAACTGTATTAGTTTTATTTTTATTTATCCTAACTTTTTTAAAATTATTTTTGTGTGTTTTATCTTTTTTAAATTTGAATGTATGCAAAAGAATCTTGAATTCTTATCATATGTAATAACTTCACGAAGTCTTGCATAGTCTATAAAGTCCAATGGAGTCCACAAAATCTCGCAGAGTCTATGATACAAATCCATTAAAATCCTGACTTCAAAATTCTTGAAATTCTTGCAGAATCTTTAAAAGTCATGAAAATCTTATAAAGTTTTTTAAAATCTACGGATTTTTTTTCAGTTAAAAAAATCTTTTAAAATCCTAAACTAATACACCTCCTTAGTTTTTAAAGAAAAAAAAAACTAGGGTATATAATTATAATAGATTTTTTTAATTTGTGCTCATGGGTACAATATAACAACCAATAGAATTTCATTAAGGGGAAGTTATCAAGTAGTAGGTGCTATGAGGTTCAGTAGTTGCTCACAGGCTATAATAAAATGAATCAAATCCAACCATTAAAAAATTTAATCCAATTATTGTTAACTTATACCAATGGGCACAAGTTAAAAAAACCCAATTATAATTATTGTAATTATATAATTATAATTTATAAAAAAAATGTTATGTGCTGTTATCAAGCATCACTGCCACGAATCCAGGAGCCACTTGGCTGGTTGCTGCAGGGGCGGTCACTACTAGTAGTAATAGTAATAGTAGTAAGGAAAGCCCAATGCAATTTGCAACATTTGTTCCTGAATCTACGTTGCACAATTAATCACAGACCTGATCAACAGTTCAGATCGCAGCATTATCCACCACGGACGGTATTAGATCAAACAGGAGTATCAAGTGCCACCGAGCCACCAACTCACGCTACTCCGCTATATAAGAGAAACGCCTCACATATTTAGTGCCCTACCTCTCAGATTCTAATTCACCAAAAACATCCACGGGAACCTAGAAGGCTTTCGAATTTCAATTAATTCGTCGGGAAATAACCTAGACTTAGCTCTCTTCTCTGCGACGAAGCCGTTCCTTTGTCTTCAGGTTCATGGAATATCTTCTTGCACTCTTAATTAGGGTTTTCAGTCTGAAACCCTAGGAATTTAGTTGATTAGAAAACACATGTCAATGTGTTCTTGTGGCCATTTGGTTTCTTCCGAATGCTGTTTTCTGATGATGTCTGCATTAGATTTGCTGGTCTTCTTTCTCATGCATTTCTAATTGTTGTTATTTTGATATGATACTTTAACCATTGCTTACTCCCAGCGATTGGGAAAGTTCTTTTCAGTTGAGATTTGGCATTGAAGGCTCCCGCTTATTGGTTTATCTGTTTATTTTTTTCTGATTTTTCAGCGCCTTTTTGTTCAAGAATGGGAGACAGTGAAACGGTAGTTGCAGAAGCATCTGCGGCCGAAACATATGCTCAGGCTGGTTTTTCCGAGGCAGGTGCTGCCGCTCCTGTTCCCGAGGCAGGTGCTGCCGCTCCTGAGTCAGGTGGAGAAGCTGCTCAGGCCAATTCAAACTATGGGTTTGGCTATTCGAATTCTGGTGATGGGAATGCGTACGCGGGTGATCCTAATTCTGTTCTGCAACAAGCTCAATTCAATGCAACTAATAACCCCAAGCAAGATGTTGGAGTGCCGGATGCTAATGAGGCTGCTGGCGGGCTTGGAAACACAGCCAATGAACCTACCGTGGTTTCGGACTACAATTCATCAGTAAATGGCGGCGTTGTTGGAGAAGTGGCAAATGCAGCAGGACTTGAAAACGGGTCAGCTGATGAGAAACAGCTTGCAGATGGTTATGGTATGTCTTTTTCCATATGTTGTCTATAAAGTTATCCTGTCTTGCAGTTATGTAAATTTCGTAACAAAATAATTCAGAATTTAGGTACAGGACTTGTAGGTTATAATCAGGTGTCAAAACCCTAGGTTGCGTGATTAATTAAACACCAATTAGCATATCTTTAATATACCCCTTGCAGCTAAATTGTGTTTATTTTATGTTATCGTTTTCCTAATCAATTTCGAACCTAGAGAGATTTTTAACAGTATGAAGCTTATTCTTCTATGTATTGGAGGTGGTTGTGGAGATGAAGTTTAAGCCGTTAACAAGTGGGCTAGTTTGCGTGTTTCGATCAACAAAATAGTTCTTTTCCCTCTACAACCATGACAAATGAATAGTTTGTTGGCAGCATATGAGGACTAATATAGTAGATGTGTAGTGCTATTTCAATTTACCTCAGTTTCAAGTCGCATGAAATTTATCCAAGCTTGAGTTTAATAGTTTGATATGGATTTCATTGATGTGATGAATTTATTCTCTGTATAAATTACTTCATACATTTGAATATTGATTTCTTTTTCTTGGTTGACTTCTGAAAAAAAATATTTTTGACTTCTGTTATGTTTTATTAAGCCACTTTTGCAACTATTTTCCCTCTCAGTTATTGTAAGAAATAACAATTGTTGTTGAAGCCTTACTTGTTCAAGAATGTGTTGTATCTCATATTCTCACTAATTCAGTGGATAATATGTGTGAGTCTGTTTTCCACAATTCTTGTTTTTGAACAATTTTGCAATTTTTCACTGACATGCTGCTATTCAGCCAAATTATGATCTAACTCTATTATTGTGTTCCTATTGTTAACAGCTGCCTTGTCTGCTGAAGAAGATCGGCTTTGGAATATTGTGAGGGCCAATTCTTTAGATTTTACTGCTTGGACTTCCTTGATTGAAGAGACAGAGAAGGTTGCAGAGGTATGTTACGTTGATGAATTTGTTTTATGTGTTTTATCTTTTTTGTCCATGTCTTGTGTTCTGAACTTCTGATCCTCGTGAAACTCATTCATAATTATTTCTGCATTGAAGGACAACATTTTGAAGATTCGACGAGTGTATGATGCTTTTCTAGCTGAATTTCCTTTGTGTTATGGTTATTGGAAGAAGTATGCTGACCATGAGGCACGTCTTGGCTCTGTTGATAAAGTTGTTGAAGTGTATGAACGTGCCGTTCAAGGGGTTACATATTCTGTAGACATGTGGTTGCATTATTGCATATTTGCAATAAGCACTTATGGGGATGCAGACACTGTTCGTAGGTAATGGATGCTTATTTTTAATTATCTTATATTTTTTTATGCATTGGGAGATTTTGATCTAATTTTGTATTCACTAGGCTCAACTGTTTCCCGCCTGCTTTCTAACCTAATTTCAGAATGCGTGCTACGGTGATATCTTCCTTTTATGGCGGAAAAGCTTTGATGGGATTGCTTGTCAGAATGTTTTCCATTCTGATTTTAAATCCTTGGTTTTGAGTCCACCATATTTGGCAGTTTGAAATTTTTAGGGCCATTTTCCGTTATACTTTTCCATTTGATTTCAAAATCCAAAGTCCACACATAGTTTATAGTTTTTTTGGCGCCCTCCTGTTGGAATGGTAGCTGTCTTTATCTTTGACATTGTAAGGTGCATCAATTTGCAAATTGCTGCTGGGAAGATCTCGTCTGATTAAGGGCTGAGATGGCCTCTATGACTACTCCATTTCTCGGACATAGTATGATTTTTTGCAGGAAGGTAAATGCAGCGTTTGGATGTCTTATATGATGTTACGAGTGATTTGTTGTTCCCCTTGAACACTAGTGCTGCTGTCTCCCATATATGGATGTGCATCAGTAAATGTACATGCTTTTAGTGACGAACTAACAAGACTGCATGATCACATGTTTCAGGCTTTTTGAACGAGGGTTAGCGTATGTTGGAACAGATTATCTTTCTTTTCCCCTTTGGGATAAATACATTGAATACGAGTACATGCAGCAAGATTGGGCCCGGCTTGCTATGATCTACACAAGAATATTAGAGAATCCAAATCAGCAGCTGGAGCGGTATTTCAGCAGGTGGTCACTTGTTTCAATATTATTGCCCCTTCCCATTAGTTTTAGGCTACCCATATTAACTGATATATATATTTTTTTATTTGTTTTTCATTTTGCACATTCTCTCTCCTCACTTTTTTGTTGGGTGATATTACTTCCAATGTGGAAATGGTGTTTCAGCTTCAAGGAGTTAGCTGGAAATCGTCCTTTGTCAGAATTACGGACTGCTGATGAATCTGCTGCAGCATCGGGTGTTGTTTCAGAGGCTTCTGGGCAAGCTATTGAAGGAGAGGTTCGTCCTGATGGTGCTGATACATCTCCTAAACCTGTAAGTGCTGGCTTAACAGAAGCAGAAGAGTTGGAGAAGTATATCGCCATTAGAGAAGAGATGTATAAGAAAGCAAAAGAGTTCGATTCTAAGATCATTGGTTTTGAAACAGCTATCAGGAGGCCCTACTTTCATGTTCGGCCCCTCAATGCTGGCGAGCTTGAGAATTGGCATAACTATCTGGACTTTATAGAAAAGGAAGGTGACTTAAGCAAGGTAACTGAGATGGTTTCTTATAAGTTTGCTTTTTGTTCCCGTTATAGATTGACTTACAGTAAGTAATATCTGCTGTATGATATGTTTTATTGGCTAATCCGTTGGATGAAGAAAGTTTTTAATCGGGAAATTGAACTGAGACTAAAGCATGGGGCCTTCGATTTGGTTTCTTGAGGCTAAGTACTTCAAACCCTAATTTGTCAGTGGACATTCTAGGTTCATCATGTGTTTGTAAAAGTTTATTCTTTTTAAAGTGCGAATGTTATGCATGCAGGTGTGTTCTATACTTCATAATCATCTGTCTCAGGCAAGGAGGGTCCCTCCTTTCATATTTGAGGGGCCTCTCTGTCCCGCCAAGGAGTATTTCTTAATGCTCTATATTTTCCTTTAATGCTTTATACTTTGATTTTTGCTTGTGAATATTTTCATCGGGGACATCTTTTACGACGTTTTCTGTTTTTTTTTGTGTGTGAATTAGATTGTCAAGTTGTATGAGAGATGTGTCATTGCATGTGCCAATTATCCTGAGTACTGGATACGCTATGTTTTGTGTATGGAAGCCAGTGGAAGCATGGATCTTGCGAATAATGTTCTTGCTCGAGCAACCCAAGTCTTTGTCAAGGTAATTTCTTCTGAATGTCAGTTGTTTTATTTAGTATTATTGTTGTCTCTTGAAACTTTAGGCTCTGTAGTGAAAGGGCAATATATCTAATGAACTCTGCTATCTTGCCACTTGTTTTTTATGTTGGTGTTATATGCCATTGAGATGGAGTCTGACTGGTTTAGCATATGTTTATTTAAAATTTTGGATTTTAGCAAACTTTGTTAGCTCACCTCTAAATAAATCAACACCAATCAGAAGTGCATGGCATTTGGATTTTCTCTGTTTGCCATGCTTCTGATAGTAACATACAGAGTTAAAACTTGAACTTGTATGATGATTCTCTGAAATATGTCTAGCAAAATTTGGTTACTATTGATGCTTCAGTATAAGGTCTTTCACTCATAGTAGTCAATCGCGCTGCTATAGCGCTGGAGCGGAGCGGAGCGGCCTCAGGCCGCGATGGAGCTGTCGTCGCGGAGTGTTTTAAGGGTGCGTCTCGCGGCTGAAATCGCGGCGAGAATAAGGGCCAGTCGCGGCCGCGAGGAAGGAAGAGTAAGAAACTAGGGTTTTTTCCAGAAGAAAGGCCAGCAAAATTACTTAAAAGGGCTTCATTAAGGGTAGTTTAGACTTTTTACTAATTTTTTTAAAAAACATTAAAAAACCCTAAATTAGAAAACCCTACTTTTAAAAAAAGGCTCCTTCTTCAGCGCCTCTTTTCTTTTGCGAGGAAGAGGCTCTGTTTCTTCTCTTTTGCTGCATCTTCTGAGTTTCCTTGTTTCTGCTTCTGCTTTTCTTCTTCCTGCGCAGGGTCTGTTTCCTCTTCCCTGTTCCTTTCTTCTTCTGCTGAGGTGCTCTGTTTCTTTCTCCTTCCTTGTTTCTGTTAATTTTTGCGCTCTGTTTTTCTTCTTCCTTGAGCAGCTACTGCGCTCTGTTTCTCTTCTTCACTGGTCTGCTACTTGAAGAGGAACAACAAGAGGAGGCTTATCATTCTACTAGTGATGAGAGTTGCAAAGGAGATGAAAAATATTTTGAATCAGATTAGGAGTTAGGATTTAGGACATGACATTTAGAATACACTTTTAGTCTTTTAGGAGTTTATTAGTACTTATATGTTATTAAGTTTGAATTATGAGAATTGTGTTTTGTTATGTTTTGAAGTAGAGGCTAGAATTATGATGGCTAAATGCTACTAATTATGAAATATGAATATGAACAATGAATGTGTTTTTAATTTTTGGCACTTTAATATTTTTATGGAATTATTTAAGTATAAGTATAATTTTGATTTTATACCATTTGTATACTTAAATTTCGCAATAGCGGCCATCCTGCTATGCGCTATACTGCTATAGCGTTTTGAGGGTCGGCCGCGACGCTCCGCTATCCGGGACTGACTACTATGCTTTCACTTATGTCTATATATGTTTTCCTTTTCGAATTTTCTCATCCTTTCTGACAAAGAAATAGACAATAGTTGCAGTCTGTCCAAAACGGAGTTGTATTTTTGCTTGTGACTTCTGGGAAGCTATCGCTTCCAGGGTTTAATATGTGTAAGTATATATATGTACACACACACACACACACATATATATATGAAAATTGGTATTTTAAAGCTGGAATTGTTATTTTGAACAAAATTGTAGATTTCTTCATTACATATATGTAATATTTTCTTCAATGTTGAATTCTAGGCATTTTGTAGATTGAAAAAGTTTACTTGTCTTTAATTTTTTTTTTCTGTGGGCCTTCCTGAGCTGTAAACATGAATCCTATGAATACAGCCTTGCCATTAACAAACTCTCCTATAAGTAGAGGGTTATGAATGGTTTGCATTTCTAATTGCCTCTCTTACACAAAAGCCTGCTGTCTTGAAGCATGTATTTTGTAAAATTTGTGTCCATTTTACCTTCTGCATGGAGAATGTGAAAACGATTGAATTCCTAGCAACTTGGTATAGAGTGTTCGTTACTGTGTTGATAAGCAGTTTCCATAAAATCTTGTGCCTGCTTAATCGTACCTGGATGCCCAAGATTGTTTTTTTTAACATTACTATTGGAATTTCATTTTTGGCTCGCCAGAGGGTGGTATTAATTTCTTCTATCTATAGTCTTTTCTCTTGATTTAGAATATGCCATGTTTAAGTAATACTTTTTGTTCATTAATATTCCCTTGATTTTCTTTTAATCTACTTATTTCATTTTGTTTGTGATAATGCAGAGACAACCTGAGATACACCTTTTTTGTGCTCGGTTTAAGGAGCAGGCTGGTGATATAGCTGGTGCTAGAGCTGCGTATCAGCTTGTGCATACTGAAATTTCTCCTGGTCTTCTTGAAGCAATAATTAGGCATGCCAATATGGAACACCGATTGGTATGCCAATTTACTATGTGTTTTCAGATTTGATGTAATTTTTGTTTCAATCGATTACAGATTTTCCGATCCTTGATATTATAGGGAAAGTTGGAGGATGCCTTTTCTCTGTATGAACAGGCCATTGCCATTGAGAAAGGAAAAGAGCATTTACAAACATTGCCGATGTTGTTTGCTCAGTATTCTCGGTTTGTTTATTTGGTAGGTTTGGCAACATATTTGTGTGCAAATACTCTTCTAGCATTCTTCTCTTCTTAAAACTTGCATTTGGTTGGCTATGCATAAATGACAATGATATTTGTGCTTCTGAGCTTTTCATTCACGCCAATGAATAAAGCATCCAAGCTGGTCTATTAAAAGAATCACATCTTGAAATTAATAGCAACCATCCTTTTCGAATATTATTATTTTCAACACTTCTTTTTTCCTAGTTGTATGTCTTAGGTTGCATAGCTTTATTCAGAGGAAATTGTCCTTTCTTGTTCTTGAAATCCTTCTGTCTCATCTTGTCATTAGGCTTCTGGTAATGCTGTGAAGGCACGAGAGATTCTAGTTGAGGGGCTTGAGAATGTTCAGTTATCAAAGCCATTACTTGAGGTATGTCCTCATTTTCACTTTTCATGGGGTTCTAGATTCTCTTATATTTGTCGGTTGGAGATTCTCTCCACTTCTTATGTCTTAAGGTTTCCTTCCTATCCGTTTATTTTAATTTCACATTGCATGCAGGCTTTATTGCATTTTGAGGCTATTCAACCCCACCCCAAGCAAGTTGATATCGACTATCTTGAGTCTTTGGTTGTCAAATTCATAATGCCGAACCCTGAGAGTCCTGCAGTAGCAAGTGCCGCCGAGCGTGAGGAACTTTCTAGCATTTTTCTGGAGGTAAATCCTTACAAAGGATGTTCTAAATATAAATGACCTTGAGTTTTTTCTTTTTGTGTTTTATATTGGCTTGATGGAACAGACTTTTGCTTCAAATGGATTTGCTTTTAGAGTCCATTAGTGTATATTGATTCATGTGACTGGCTCCAACCAACCATTGGGATACAAGCACGCACTCACATTACTTCCTATGAAACAATTATATAACTTATTTAACCAACAATCTATATATAATAACCTGTGGGTTTGTGGCAGGTATGGGTAAGTATAGGTAGTTGACTGGTTGATGATGGGTAAATTTGAATAAAATAGCTAGACATTTGGTTAATCAAAGTGATGTGAGGTGATGCGTGGAGCTGTAGATTGGATAGTTGAGTGATTTATTTGGATTATCTGTTATCATTGGGGTAGTCAAGATTAACTCCTCCTGCGAGAGCGTGCCCTCACCTGAATATGATATGTTTGCACACAATAGAACACATCAAGTGAGAGCAACAGAGGAGCTAAATTTGATCCCAGAACTATATATGGATGGCCAATATTTGTTTTTCTGAAGTTATTTTGATCAGCATCTCTCATTTTTCTTTATGAATAATGTTGCAGTGGTGTTTGATTTATAATAGTACTCTAAAATGCCATAGGTGGTATTCATTAAGACTGTCTGATCTCTTCATAATTACCTTAATATGATACATATTGTATTATATGGTACACCCTTTTTTTTTTTAGAGTTTTTATTTTCATAGACCGTGTTTTAGTTGGTGATAGTTTTCTATATTTCTTGAAAGGCCTACCTGCTCTTTGTGCTGTAACTTTTGAGTGATATACTTTGGGGGATAATTAATTTATAAACTCTGTTGATTTTCCAGTTTTTAAATCTCTTTGGAGATGTTCAATCTATCAAGAGGGGTGAGGATAGGCATGCCAAACTGTTTTTGCCGCATAGGAGCATGTCAGAGTTGAAAAAACGTCATGCGGATGATTTCTTGGCTTCAGATAAAACGAAAGTGTCGAGAACTTATTCTGTTCAATCACCTGCCCAAGCGCTGGTGGGTTCATATCCTAATGCACAGAACCAGTGGACTAATTATGGAGTACAACCTCAAACTTGGCCACCGGTTACACAGGCACAAGGACAACAATGGGCTGGATACACCCAGCAGGTTGATTATCTTTTCCTCTAATTTGCTAGCATGCTTCTTGAATTGGGTTTGCCAATGTGGTATGGGTGGATTTTTGTAAGCTAGTTAGTCTGTGAAACTGCAACGTTAGCTGCAGCTATTATGCTTAAATTAATTAGAAACCTTGCAATGTTAACTGCTTCTGTTATACGTAGAAATGGATGTGGGCACATAAGATGTAATCATGTCCCTAATCCGTAAAGTATCGTAAAACAGCATTTTAGCGTAGTTGAATTAGAAATTCTGCGTCTTAAATCTTGTTGAAATGAGTTGGCTAGCCTATTAATTTAAATTTTAATGTGTTAATATCAGTTTTGTAGACTGTAGGAATATTTAGTGAGTCAAGGTCCAGTAGGCCCACACTTAAGATGTAAATACTCTCGTCTTGTTTCTCTTTTTCTAGTAGTAACAACAATCTTTTTTGTCCTCTTCCCTTTCTTGTTTTTCTCCATCTCACTATTAACACTAAATATGCACTGTACCAATGTAAGACTTATTAGTGCGTATTTATCTATGTGAAAATCATGTACTGAAGTTTCATATCTGTATGTTGGAGCTAACATCTATTGTGCTTGTGCTCTGTGTTTGACGTTGTTTGTGCATCCTATATTCGTATTATATCATATATATGTTGCATGCATTGATTTATTTCTTACTTTTTAATGAAGTATTTAATTTAACGGGTCTTTAACTGGATCTATTCAATTGTTTGTGGTCACATTTGTTGTCATGCTTTCTACTCGATTTTGATTTAAACTGAGCCACTCTTGATTCATTGCAGGCTTCCTATGGGACTTATGCTGGATATGGAGGCAACTATGCGAACTCACAATTGCCTACATCAGTTCCACCAAATACTGCATACGGAGCATATCCTCCTTCATATCCTGTACAGGTAGAAGCACTTTTGGCTCTTAAGTTTTAGTGTGTATTTGGTCCCTGAAATCTGATGTGTTCTGTGATTAGTGGTTAAAGTTCTTTCTGGCATAGCCGGGCATTATTCTTTTTATTTCTAAGTAATTCAATGGCATTGCTGTGATTTTATTGTATTGAAGAAGTTGAAAAGTTAGAGAATCCCTAGTTCAAACAGGAAAAAAACATGTAATTTTTCTTCTATTCTGCCTCAACTTCTTTGTTTCTATGGGCCAACTTGTGGGCAGCTTTGCATGTTTGGCTTCATCTGTTGACCGAGTTGTAGCATTTTAACTGCACTATCTCTCATGTTCGGCATTTTTTACCAGTTGATATCTGTCTTATCTTTTTGTGATCGTCAGTTCTATGCATTCTTTTCCGATAAACCTGAGCATTGCGAGTTGTATCCGTATTGTTTTTTGCTCAGCAATTGTATTGGTGTTTGATTCTTTTATTTGAATTTCAGCCTGCACTTCCTCAACAAAATTATGCACAGCCTGTTGCAGCGCCTGCACAGCAACCTGCCGCGGTTCCTCAGGCATACTACGGGAGTTACTACTGAGCTCACAGAATGAGATCGCTACTGTCTTGGCTTCCTGTATTTTTTTTTTCCCTTAAATACTATATATAGGTAGCTTGATATTAGGGAATTCGGAGCATAGATCTAGTGTAAGCTTAAGATATTCTACTGAAGATAGAAAAATCATTTTGACTATACTCAATTATATTGTAGTTAATTTTGTTGCGTCAAACATTCTCTTTTTGTATTTTTTTCACGGGTCAATGCTAGTCTTTTTTGTTATGCGAGCCAAATCGAGTTACAGTCTCCAATCACTAGAAAAACTAGACTGTATTTTTTTTCTTAATGGAGTTTGTTTGGATGTTCAAAACATTTTATTAAAATTGAAGATTTGAAATGTTGATAAATGCCAAATTATTTTTACGTTGATGGCAAAATAGTCCCGTTTCACTTCCATTTAACGTAGGAAACTTGCTACAAATCAGTTTGCATGATTGTCAGTATGTGTTTTATTGGCATACTGTAGTTCTTTCGTTTGTTTTGAAAGAAAACGCACAATTTATTGTTTGTTATACATTGTATCGTTAAAGTTTTGATTTTTTCTATATAAACTTTTTACTTTTAATTTTTTAACCTGTGCAATGTTGTACAGGTTAGAAAACTCTATATATTTAATATAATTTGGGTGTAGAGTATATTGGTTAGTGAAAAATAATAAGCTGTTGCAAAAATACTTAAATTATTTTGATTAATGGTTAAGATGTATTGATGCTATTTAATAGAAGTTAGTATTTCTAACTTTTGTCAAAAATGATTTTAATCAAAGTAAAATCTTATACAGATAAGTCTTTAAATTTACATCATGGTATATGGAATGTAATTCAATAGTACACGCAAAGGAGAATTTCATTGAAGTATTACACTATTCATTACCAAAATTAGGCTTTTAAACTCTTGTTTATAATTTGTAGAGGCACACGCTTCAGTGAAAAAGATGGAAGAGAGAAACAAAAGAAAGATTTTATCTTAAAAAAGTAAACCGAATCTATATATATAGAAATGGATAAATTTTTGCAAATAACGGTGCTTGGGGGCCAAAATTTCTGCAAAAAGGAAAGGAAAAAAAAATCCATAACTATATTGTTGTTTGGGACGTATACCAAACTACCAAAGGAAGCAAAATTAGGAGAAATCTAAGTATATGAGAAACTGAAGAGTGTCGGGCTTGTGTTTTGTTAATGACGGGCTTACGTAAGCTAAGAGCATCTCCAAAATCATAAATGTTTAGGTGAGGGGAGGGACTATATTTTGATATAACCACGAGTTTTTTCCATTTTTAGGATGAGACTAATTTCGTTTGCACTGTGTGGCTGGTGCTTATCTTTGAAAATTAGGTATAGGTGAGATTCGAACACGGATTCTCTTGCTGTAGATTGTCCCTCATATGAACTTAGTGGAACCTTACACCACTAAGTCAACCCTTGAGGTTGAGAAATGGGCTATTACCACTCCAAAATATTTATTATCACTTCTTCTTTTTTTTCTTTTTTCTTTTTTAATTTAAAAACATCTCCGTTCCTAAATATAAGCCTAAAAAAATATTAGTGTTTCTTTTTATAAGCCCCCAACATAAGAAATTGAGACATTTATTATGGTTTTTCTTTTTCATCCCTAATTAATTAATACAGAGGAGTTTGATTTTCAAATGCAAGTGAATTTTAAATAGGAAAAAATTGAATATTCATGATAACTTTTCAAAGTACCGATACATTTTCTATATATTAATACTTTTATTAATATGTGTGATGCTTTTTTAGGGGCTTATAATTAGGAATAGAGGGGGTAGTTTTCAACTAATAAAATCAGAGTACCAATATTTAGATATTATTAAAATATTTAAATAAGAGTGACAATAGACAAAAAGGAGTGATAATAGTCTTTCCCTTATGTGAGTTCTTATGATTATTTAATAATAGGACAGAGCTTTAGCTTACATCGATTATATTGTTCTCCATTCATTGTATTACACATTTTTCCATCACTTTTATAAAAAAAAAACCATTAAGATTAATATTTCACAAAATAAATGCAAATCCAGCATTCACAAGGTTGGGTCCCGGCTATTTTTGGGATTGTTTCCAATGGTTCATGGAACTCGAGTCGCTAACATAAGAGAGTCAAACTCGATGGCAACAAACCCACGATGGCGTCACCGAGGACTAAAGTGAAGCTGACGTTGTCAAGTCAATAGAGGAAGGCTTTAGGAGGGTAAGCTTGCCGGAAAATGGATTCCCAATTACTAGAATTTGATGTGGCAAGTATGCCTGGCCGGGAACAAGGGATGACAAGATCACAATAAGATTGACTGTGTCATTTAAGTGGACGTCATCGAGGAGCTTGAGGATTGTCATGATACTAAAGTCGAATTCAGTTATGTAGATTATGACATAAAAAAGGAGCGCACATCCAAAAGAGAAGGGTGTGAAAACTGTGAAAAATTATAAAAGTTAACATATTAATTGTCTTTAAGTGTGAAATGACGTGTAAAATATTTGATTGGAGAACAGTATGACCAGTATTTATAATACTGTATAAGTTGTGTCCTTAATAATATTACTTCTTTAAGTTAAGTAATTTTTGCACTCATATGAATTAATAAACATTAATGGTTTGGTGCATAGGAAGTTTGTCAATTACATACTATAACTGAAATTTAGTTACAAGTTAGTTATGGTGAAATATAAAGTCTAGGTATAAAAAAGTGTTGAAAATATTAGAAAGCCAATATGGTATAAAAGTCGGAAACGTGTGAAATTTTACTGTCATTAAAGGTTTATCCGACAATATTTCATAAACCCTCTAGGCTAATCCGATATATAATCGAGATACAGAACTAGTGAGAGACCGTCAATATGTAACCCCAAAAATAGAGAGGGATTTCAAGAGAGAGAATAGAAGTTAGTTGTTTTTGTGTGTCTAGTGAGTGAAGAGGACACCGCCATTTATAGACTTGTAGACCGATAATTCCTATGTGGTGATGTAATTCCTAGGCTTGGAAGGTTAGAATAAATGTGGAAGGTGGTGACAAAATTAAGTTTGGTCGGTGCCGTTAAAACCAATGTTATTTTAAACTTTTGAAATACAAAAAAAATATACAATAATTCCCAAATATTTCAAAAGTTTAAGCTTGAACAAAGGGCTAGAATGAGGTATTTTTTGGGTTATCTCAATGAGCGCAATAGTTTCGAATCTAGTGACTTTTGGGCTATGAACCAAACCTGGATTAATGAGACTTAACATACAAGCGAATTGGTGAGTAAGCTCTGTGAACCACACTTTGGTGTGTGCTAGAGGTCTACCAATCATATTGCACCCCCACAATTCTCGTCGTTGTCGCTATTTTGCACAAATAAGTCTTGTGTGCGCCCGATATTCATGAGTGCTCTAGATATTTCACCACGATCTCATGCAAGCAGCCCCACTTGACACTCATATAGGTGATTACACCAAATGTATGCTGCAACTCATACACCACCATAAGAGTTATGAAAATCATTAAAAACATTTAAACTTATGTAGTGTAGCACTTCACACACCATAAGAAGGGATAAAATAAGTAGTGCTAGCAGAATAAACAAGTAACTTGTTAGTACCCAGATGAACCTTCTTCACGGGATTTCTAATCACAAAGGTTGGGTTACCATCACGGTTAATTTCAAATGGCTTAATTTAAGTCTTATTCTCCTCGATGTTCTTCTCATAAGCTTATAGCTTTATGAGGACAACCAACCTAAATTGGTCTCACATAATAGTAGCTACTTTACAAAATCATAACATACATGTACATGTCTCAGCTATTTGCTTTTACCATTGTCATTGGACAATCACAAACATAAGTGTAGAAAACCAAATTTCTTCTTTAATTGATGTTCGTTTGGTAACCACAACATAAAAATAAGAAAGACTCAATTTTCTTTCTAAAATATTTGCTAAGAGATTTTCTTAGCAAACCAACATAAAAAAATATGGTTTCTAAGTGACAACTTCTCCTTTAAAATTTATAAACTCATTGAGGTTTTTTTTTTTTTTTTTTTATCTGAACTAGATTCAATATTATCACTATATTGTTATGATACAGTGGATCCTCCACAATACTTAATATTGTAGCACCTCATTCGATTGTACTTCATGAGTGAGTTCTCCAAAAAATAATTCCACCATATACTCATAAGCCACTAATTCTACTTACAATGAACCTCTCTCGCACCTTCGCGATGTGAAGAGCTTTGCGATACTAGAATACATCCTTACTCAGAAATCATGTAATTTAATATCACTAAAATAGTGCACATACACATACTAATCAATATATAGTTTGCTGTTGCAAAGCAACTTAAAATCACAACTTAAACTTGACAAAACTATGTGTGTTATCTATATATATTTTATTTAAGTCAAAATATGCCTAGAAAACATTTACTCTAATAACTTATTTAATGTTTAGGCACACATACTCAACTTGATAAGTATCATGGTTATTTAAACATGCTCAATCATCATATTGTTGAGATTGAAACTCATCTATAGGATTAATATCAAATAAATTCAAATCTCTAAGGTTGCATCCCTTTTTCATATATATCCAAATTATATCATTTCACAAATAATATCAAGTCCATGATATTTACTTTTTTCATAATATAATTCACAATAATTCAATTGAAAGATTATGCACCCAACACATAGGGAAAAACTATTCTTTCTCTTCTTTTTTTTTTTTTTTTATGTTTTCAATCACCACACAACACACTAGAGCACAACAACATTTTCTCCTCTACATTCTAATGACTCATTACTACTATTCATCATTCAACATGTCACATTTAATTTCTTTCATTGTTGCCAATTGCAACTACATATATAAATACATAAGACACAAATTTCTTCTATCTTCGTTGTCATAAGACAATCATAATATGTATAACTTATGAAAAACTCAAATTTCTTCTGTAATATTTGCTTCGAAAGTGTCTTAGCCAACCTATCTCATCAAGAATGCAGGTCTACTTAGATGATTTTTAAGGGACAATGCCTTTTTTAAAAACAAATGAATTTATCTTTATCTCAGTGAATTCAATATCATTACTATATCGTTATGATATATTGAATTCTCTTTAATATTTAATATCATAATACCAAAATCTATGGTGCTTTTCAAATATCTCGAGTTTACAAAAATATTTTCACCGTATACTCATAAGTTAATGGTCCAATAAATTGGACATGCACACATAAGGCAACAATGTTATTTTGCTAATCACAATTTCTCTTCTTTGATCTAGCCTTCTCATAATTTTGGAAGGTATACACACATAAAGCATTAATCATTATTATAAGGGATTCTCAATGTGTTCTTTTAAGGCACTTGAACTTCTTATCAAGTTTCTCAATATATACGTACTATACAACTTGCAAATAATCATCACAAAATTGAACTTCTTACTTTTAATTTCAAGTTAATAACCACAAAATATGTGAACAAAACAAATTGATTCTACAAACATGCACTCTAATCTTTATTGTTTAATAAGGAAAATATTTACTATCATATAATTCTAAAATCACGTAACGTTGCCGTATATATCTCTCACGTCCTTTTTTTATCAAAAGAAAAAAAAGAGATACTAGCAAAAAAAATACCCATAAAATCCACCTTCAAAATGGAAATTTTTTTACCCCCACCATGTGGATACCATTAGATTAGATTAGAATAAAATTGGTATTTTTTAATAAAAAGTTCAATCTATACATTATTGTCATAATTCATGTTGACATTCACACTAGCCGATTATAGCAACACTTAAGTATATAGGTGTTCACATAAATAACAAACAAACGTGATCATATAATAGTGTCAAATCTAAAGGCATGGATCTCATACACGTACAAATAATTAAATTCATCACAATTAAGAATGGACTTTCTAATACTATATATACAATAACAAATTTTCAAATATTAAAATCATATTTAATTTCAACTCATTATACTAGATAATTGTTCAACATAAAATCACATGCTACAATGATGTAACCAAAAGAAGTTATTAAATTAAATTCTAATATTCAACGTAAAATATATCAATAATGTTACTTGAATGAATTATTTTTTATGGTACCTTATTAACTAAAACCTTTTTCCTTAAAAATCCAATTTAAATGATGAAACTAATTAAGGATACCACATTAATTTAACAAGGAAAATTTAGTAAATGAATATGATATAAAAAAATTTCTTTCATTTCAACACTGAAAATGAGGCTCGGCGGCATAATCTATGCAGTGGTTGATGTTTTGTATCTCTGGTGATGCCCCCGAGTTTCATTTCTCCGGCACTCACAACTCTTACAAAACATTGAGATTGTTGGAAAAATTAGAAAGTCAATATGATGTTTTAAATTACACTATTTTCAAGGGTTTATTCGACAATATTCCACAAACTCTATGATTTAATAGGCTCATCCAATATACAATCAGATACAGAACTAGCAAGATACCATCAATATGTAACCTAGGAAATAGAAATGGATTTGACGAGAGAGAAGAGAAGTTAGTGGTTTTTGTATCTCTCATGAGTGAAGGGACAACACCATTTATAGACTTGTAGACAGTTAATTCTTATCTAGTGATGTTAATTCCTAGGCTTGGACAGTTCAAATAAACGTAGATGGTAGTGATAAAAACTAAGTTTGGCCGATGCGGTTAAAACTGAGTTTTTTTTTTATTTTTTATTTATCGACAATCTCACACACACATCCTGCATTAGCTTATGTTTGGAATGAGAGAAAATGAGAAAAGAGAAAACTAAGAGGAGGAAAAATGAGAAGAGAGAAACTTTTAATTTTTTTTTCATGCTATAAGTCAACTTTCTCTCTCATTTTCTCTTAATTTTCTATTCAATTAAACAAAAGAAAATTTTTCGTTATTCGTGTTTTCATTTTCTTTTCTCCCTTCCAAATAAAAGGGTAAATCTCCACAGCCAATGATCGAAACCTTACCTTTGACCTCCCAAGCAAGACTTATATATGACAAAGTGAGCTAATAGCCATGGTCCTCTTAAAACTGAGGGTACTTTAAATTTTAGAAATACACAAATGACTCGTTTGGTACACATGATAAGTTGGACATGATATGATAAACTATCATATCATGTTATTATCTACAATTTGGTGTACCAGCATGATATGATAAAGTTATTCTGTCAGCTTATCATATCCGGCTCTTTAGTTCAAATGTTATTCTGAGGGGAAGTAAGAATAGGATAAAAAAGTTTTTACGGTCTCACCCTTTTTTGAAAGGTTTTACTGCTTCACCCTAATTCGTGATATTTATTCTAACTTGATTTTCAACTTAAGAAATTTAAATAGATAAAAACTTTGAGAAGGATAAATTTTAAAGTGTAAACTATTAATAAAAAAGTGTAAACTAAGAAAGTCACTATTTTTTTTAATTATAGAGAGAAAAAGTTTAGAGATAGATTGTCAAGAGATAAATTGGAAAAAAAAGTATTTAAAAAAATAGCTTGAGAAATTTTAAATGAAAATTTTATAAAAAAGTTATAGAGGAAAATTCTAAAAAGAATTAAAATATGATTGCTTGTGGCATATTATAATTTATGAGTACTATGTTGATTATTATGTAATTTATTTTTAAAAATAATATTATTCACAAAATTTGAGAGTTTGACTTAATTCTTTTATGAATATATTATATATGATTTTTTTTTTAATTTTGAAAATAAAAATTTAAAATACAAAAATTAAGTATAATTAAGTTATGTAGATTTACTTTTTATTTATAATTAATATAATATTTATTATAATATACCAAATTTTTTTTTACTGCAATATGATTTAGTTAAAATATGATTATAATAATACAATTCTATCATGTTATTTAATATGTTATTTAATAGTTACCAACTATCAAACATTAAAGGCTCGTTCTTTGGACATGATAGAATAAGGCAGGATATTATAAGAGGGTTGGATAACAACAGAATACGATAACAGTTGTATAAATCTTTATAAACTCTTATCATATCCAGTATTTGGTGTGTCTGGTTTGTCTATGAGATATCAAAATAGATACTACTACATTACTACTATTATTACTATTATTATTATTATTATGATTATTATTATTATTTCTTTTTAATATTAGTAATATTATTATTATAAATTATTTTTATTTTTATTATTTATTTTATTAATATTGTTATTGTTTAATTTTTTTATTATTATTATTATTTATTTTAATTATTATTTATTTATATTACTATTTTTATTTTAATAATTTATATTTATATTTATTAATATTATAATTACTATTAATATGATTTATTTTTATTACTTATTATTTTTATTACTATAATAATAATTATTATCAATATTTATTATTTATTTTATTACTATTATTATTAATTTTCATTATTATTTATTTTTATTACTATTATTATTATTATTAAATTTTTTATTATTATCAACATTAATAATAATAATAATTATTATTTTTATTTTTATTATTTATTTTAATTTGTTATTATAATAATAAATATTAATTTAAGAATATGTATTATAAGCAATAGTAAAGTCAAAAATAAAAATCCTTATCCTATCCTGCTGACCCATAACACAACTCTCCCCTTAGGATAATCTTTTGTACTATGAAGTATGATAAGATAAGTTAACAGGATAAGTTTATGATATCCGGCTGGCTCATCAAACTACAAATAATAACAGGATATAATAAATTATCCTATTCTGATATCCTTATTTTAGTCACAAAACAGATCCTAAATAGAATAAGATCTTATCTCATTTTATTTTTATTAAACTTTTTTATTATATTTATTTTATCCTATCTTATCAATCAAGCTGAACACCAAATCTAGCGAATAATCACTTGAGTGAAATAGCCATATCTATGTCTAAACCTCACAAATATTAGTTAATTATTAACCTCACAATTACTCCAAGGTTTAAGTGCTTGCTTACAGAAACATTCGTGCTAAATTGCCATATTTATGTCTAATCTAACCCGTATTTACTTGAAAACAATCTGACCCGTTGACGCTGTTATTTACTTTATCCGAGACACCTAATCCAAGGGCTACGATTTCGCATCGCAACCCCTCGCCGATAGGTTATTATAAAAAGAGAGAGAATCACGCTAAACTCCACTTACTATTCTCTCTCTCTCTCTCACTCTTTCATCGCCACTCCGCACCATTCTCAATCTCCGATCTATTCTTCTCAGATTCCTTCTCCCCTTCCGTAAGATCCCTCTTTGTTTCTCTCTCTAATCGAATCTCGTTCCTCTCTCGTATCGTCTAGTTCTTTCGTTGGGTTTTGGCTGCAACACCAATCCCAACAGAAGCTATTCGTGACGTTCCCTTGTCTCTCAATTCACTTTAGGGTTTTTTTTGTCGCGAAAGCCCTTCTCCTGGATCTGCCACCAGGGCTAGGAGAACCGCTGCATGTTCGTTAGAGTCAAGCTCTGAACTTTCTCCAAACAGTTTCTCAAATGGCGTCTTCGTATCCCGGTTCTGTTAGTGCTACCCAGGTGCTGTAATTGTTTTTGCTATTTAAATTTTTTTGTGTTCCTTGATCCATGTGAAGTGAATTATTGAAGGTGTGTTTATTTTCCTTCCCAGGTGGGTTCCTACTTCGTGGGGCAGTATTATCAGGTTCTTCGCCAACAACCCAGCCTTGTTCATCAGTTCTACGCTGATTCAAGCACCATGATTCGCGTTGATGGGGATTCCTCTGAAACCGCGCATGACGTTTTGGTATGCTAAATCATACTTGTCACGAAACTCTCAATTTTTGACCTATTTGTTTTAGTTATATTACAAATTTTATGTGAGTTGTTCCTGATATCAAACGTCGCTAGGTCCGCCGAGTTCATAAAAAGTCAGCCTTGGCACCCACCTTGAAAAGGGCTTTCTCTTGAGCTCTGTCATTTTATTCTGTCTCTCTTTCATTTTCTCCCATCCTTCCTAGATATATAAAATTTAAAAACAAAATTCCTTGCGTTATATCTTCATCAAGAAATGTTAATTATTCCAATTCATTGAGGGGTTTACAGTATAGCTTTCTCCTACTTGGAGTTTAGGAAGATTTGTCTCTAATCTGAAATATGAACAGTGAGGTGATAGGAGCCCTGACGCTGGATCTTAGAACCTGATGAAACACATATCCTCAGAGTGTTTGTTTCAACGATAGAGTTGGGTTCTTGTGTTATGGCAGGATATTTTACAGTTGGGGAGCATGTTTCTTTGTTGTTATTGTCGGATTCAAGAAATAAATACATTCATTCATTCTGTTAAGTCAATCAATTTTATCATTCCTCCTCTCAATTCTCAATTTCAATCACTCCCTTCTCTGAGCTGTGTTTAATTATTGGGATGCAAATAATACTTTTAGTTGTATTTGATACCCATTTGTCAGTTAGTTTGGTGGGTTGTTGTATTGTTACCATCACTGACTGCATTATTAATGGTGGAACCAATGTTATTTTGGAATTTAAATCCCAGGGAAACCTGTGTTTGTAATAACATGTCTCTACTACATGCCTTTCTTCCACAGAAAGTGCACACTTCATTGGTGTCTCCTTGGCTAGAAGACCTCGCTTTTTAACCAAATTCTGCATTGCCTCCTCTATCCTGTAGCTGGTTTGTATCAGTAGATCCTATTGCTGAGTTGAACAAAATCTTTGGTTCTCCTAAATGCTACCAGAAGATAGTTGTCATTCCTCTTGTAAAACAAGAGAAGAAGTCTTGTTTATTGAAATGGTTCCACCAATAGACTGCTGATATTGTATGTTAGGCTTGCAACCTGTTCATGTTTTGGAAAAATCATGGAGCTTCGTCTGGTGGTTGTGGCAGCTATGATGCATAAAGCCTAATACATGTTAACCTTAGATAAATATTTTTATGTTATGTTGGCTTACTTCTTTAGTATATTTACTGGGATGCACACAAATTAATTAGGTTTGTACTGACTCTATCACTTTTGATGCTTCCAATCAAATTCACTGCTGCTAATTATTTGTATGCATCTACATTTTTTGTGGTCAAAATGCTGTTTGATAGCTAATCAATTTTGATTTCTCCCTTGCAGCAAATTCATTCAATTGTCACGTCACTGAATTTTACTACAATTGAGATCAAGACAATCAATTCTCTTGACTCTTGGGATGGAGGTGTGCTTGTAACTGTGTCAGGTTTTGTCAAGATAAAAGATATCAATGGGAGACGGAAGTTCACTCAAACCTTCTTTCTTGCTCCTCAGGAGAAGGGTTACTTTGTACTGAATGATATATTTCATTTTGTTGACGAAGAAGTTGCATATCCCAGCATGGTGCCGGTGGCATCTGAAAATATTGACACACAACCACATGTACCTGCTTCTCTTGCTGAGCCACCAGGTAGTTAACTGCCAAACTCTGCCTTCAAGACATTTGTGTCTAATTAGCTTAACAGGAAATGTTTCTGCTGTAGTTTGCTGCTATGTTATCTATAGCGGCTGTTGCGGTGCGGTGGCAATTATTTGAGTATAATATGACTTCCCATGTTAAGTCATTTTATCAATTTATTGTACCTAAATTCTAGTGTAGTGGCCATCCCGCTATTCGCTATCCCACTATAGTGTTTTTGGTGTTCGCCGCAACGCACTGCTTTTCGGGATTGATAACTACGGTTTGTTATACTAACATCTAGTTAGGATATTCATGATCAGTAACTACAATGCCCACCAGTTTAATGAATATTTTCTAGATACTTGGGCCTATTATAATAGGCTTCATATGGTATAGGGACAGTGATTCTAAATGAGTTTTATGTGTACTTTCCGTCTTTCATTAAATAAAAGATGAATGCTCTTGTGGCAAAATAAGAAATTTTCTCAATAGTCATTCACTTTGATCACTCCACAATGAAACTAAATTGTATTTAAAATGTCCTTTTTTAGAAAAAGAAAGATATTACATTTCTCTGAGTCCCGAGTCTGTTATTTTGGCAGCTTCAGACTATGGTTTGGAGGAAGAAGCTAGAGAATATGTAAACTCAGTTCATATAGATGATGATCCAGTGGACAAGTACAGTCTTCCCGAGCAGCATCAGCAGCTACAAGAAGATCTTGAAACTGAAATTGTGGTGGAGGAAACTCCTGCACAGGAGGCATCGCCACCAATACATAGTGTCGCACAGACCATCCGTGAAACTCCTCTTCCTCTTGTGGAAGAGTCTTTGGAAGAGCCTGCTAAGAAAACTTATGCATCTATCGTACGTACAACTTCCAGTACATGTTTTCTTGTTTTGAATGTTACCTTTTCTTTGAATTTCTGTTTGTTCCAGTTGCTGTAAAAATTAAAATCAGTATACAACATCCATAATAAGGTACCACACTGTTGGTGACTATTTTTTCTCTTCCATTTTAATTATAGAACAATGTTCAAACCATATTTGCCTGTTTCCATTATTCCGATTTTCTAAAATTTTCTGCAATTGAGTTGTGTCTTGTGACACTTGTTGAGCTTTCCTGCAGTTGTAAAGTTTTTACACAGCTACTATGTTCATTGATTGCGTTCATGGTTTTGACTATAGGAAGAAATATTTTTGTTGTCTCTTGAATGCTAGAAGATAATTTGATCACAAAAGGGAGTGGGGAGGGAAAGATTGATTCCTCATGGAATACTGTTTCCTCTTCAATCAGAAGTTATTGATTTGGATTTCCGCTTTTCATTTTATCCTTCTTTAATAAAAGGATACATAGAATATTGGAAACTTGTTTACTCATTCTATTTTGTTTTATGTTGGCTTAATCTTAAAGAGAGAGGAATATTGGAAACTTGTTAACTCGTTCTCATTTGCTTTATGTTGGCTTAAACTTGAAGAAAGATGAACAGATTTTGCGTGTTCTGTGTTTTGTATTAATTTAATCTTACAATTAAAATTGGCAGTTGCGAGTCTCAAAAGGGCAAACAGTGTTGTCTGCTGCTCCACAGCATGCTCCGCAACTTTCTTTTCAAAGCCCTCCTCCTTCTGAGCCAAATCATGTATCACAGCCTGCTGTTCAGCAGTCAATCTCTGCATCTAGTTATGTTCCCGATTCTGGAGCTGAGACAGCCGAGGAAGGCTATGGATATGAAGAAGAAGGTTTAATTTATGTTCCTGAATCCTGATACAATGTTTTCATGGAATATTTGGTGCCTGCATATTTTTTACCTTTTCTTATTTATGTTAATGTTAATGATATGTAGGAAGTTTTTTATTCATTTATTCTTCTAGGCGTTGTCGGGTCTAGAAAGTTTGAACTGTGGGGGCAATATATACTTATTAATTTATATTATTACAAAATAAAAAAATTATGTATTATTTATATAACTAAAACATATCACCATACATTATCTATAGTGAAAGTTTTATATATAGTGTTTTAATTATTTAATTTTAAATATGTAAAAAACTGATCTCTGTTAGGTCTCAAAAGATATATCTGTTATTAAGGACTTAAAAGGACATATTTGGTGACACTAATCTTCCTAGAACCAAGTTGGCGACACTTATATTTCTCAAAGACTTAATGAAGAATTTATTCTTAAATCATGTCATCGAACAAAATAAAGTGAGGGCAACATACGTTCATAAATACCAATTAGAAACATTTTATATAAAATATGTATATATAAAATATCTATATAACATAGATAAAAATGGAAAACCTTGTAGGGGCAAATGCTGCCACCATTGTCTATGTAAATCCGTCCCTGCTTCTAGGTGAGGTATTTGATTGTAGCATTTGTTAGCTGTAGTAAGTTACAGTTGTCTAATGTTTTTTAGTTTGTACTTCTGTCCTAGTTGTAGAGGGGCAAAAGGCAAAAATTCTCTTGGCAGAGATGCCAGAGTTTGTTAGGCTTGGGCATAAATCGTTTGATCCAATGTAGGGTTAGAAATGATAATCTAGTATTCTTTATGGTAAAATAGGTGCTTTGTTTTATCATTCTGGAAATTGCATTCTGCAAGTGTTGGATGGATGACTTCTATTTTCCAAGGATTTCTAGAATTAAAGCATCAGTTGATTTCTGATTGTTCCAGGTGAAGTAACATCTGTCTACGTAAGAAACTTGCCTGCTAATGTTACCGAAGCTGAGATTGACGAGGAATTTAAGAACTTTGGCAGAATTAAGCCGGATGGAATATTCATTAGGGTCCGAAAGGTAGGTGCTCTCGGTACATAAAACTGAATGCCTATATATACTTGCATGAAAAAAAAAATGCTAAAGTAAAGAAGTTGATTTATACAGGAAATTGGAGTTTGCTATGCATTTGTGGAATTTGAAGACATTATTGGTGTTCAAAATGCTCTTCAGGTTCCAAATTATTTTATGTATTAATTAATTCCTTTTGTAGTCAGACCTAATATTGATGTGATTATCTAATTGTCTAGTTCCTTAATAAACAGAAAATATGCTCAAGATCATTGGATCTGTTGTTAATTTGCTTGACTTGTTATCTGGTACCGCAAATCTGTAGCATAATTCATTTCCCTTAAAGCAAGATCCTCTCTTTATTCCTCTTTATTGTTTTATTGTCATATGGAGTTAAGTTGCTGTAATTTAATTTGGTTTCCTTAAATTTTCTGCTTCAACTTCATGGTTTATTATTTATTATTATATTGTAGAAAATCTATGGATGTAGCTTCATTAACTTGACATTTCAAAAGTGCCATAATTGTTGTGCTGAGAGTTGCAGTCAGAGAAGAAAACATTCATACTTCATAGGATGTTTTTAAATAATAATATTGATTTATGTGTAAAACATAATTTCTTGGAGGGGAGTATACTTTTAAGTATGTCTTGTTGGTGGGAAACGTTAACGTCAAATGTTGCTTCGCTTATTTGTAATCATCAACTGTCTTATTATGCTGCAATAAATGGAGTATCCGCATCTTTTCATTCTATTATTTATTTTTAACATTTCTATGGTTATCACCCGCCGTCTTTATGTACTGTTATTGTAGGCTTCTCCCATACAATTGGCTGGAAGACAAGTATACATAGAGGAGCGGAGGCCAAACAGTGGCAGTGCGACTCGGGGAGGAAGTAAAGTCCTACTTTTTTGGAAAAAATAACTTTTATAATTTCAAATGTTGTTGCTTCTCAAGTTCTGTGGGTTTTACCTAATAGATAGTGATAGTCAGAAAGCTTTGGAAGGTTTTTCATTGCCGTTGCTTAAAGTATTGGAGTGCACCTAACAAATAAGTGCATGTTTGGGTAGTTTGTACTCCCCAGACCATGGTTTGGGGTATGTAAACTGAGTTTTGTCTGCAAATGTGATGTTTGAAAAAATTATGTTTTGAGTTATATTTCAATATGATTTTGGGTTCCAAGCTATAGTTTGAGTAGAAGTGAAAAAAAAAAATTCTTTCGTATCGGACCAAATCGTTGTTTGCCATCCGAAAGGAAGTAGTAAGTTCTGAAAGCCATGGCATATTAGTGCTGAGAGCAGAGGACAGTGGTTGCTGTTATAGCTTTTCACAGTTATGGTTATATTGTTTGAAACACTTTATGATGCCATTGCTGTACATCATAGGATCTGAGTACGATAGGTTCCAATAGTGATTGTAGTTTGTGCCTTTGATGATGATGGTCGGTGGGTTGGGTTGCTGTCATGTATTTGGGGTCCTTGATAATGATGGTCAATTGGTCAGTGAGCGGCTGAAATGTTATCTTTAAGTGTTTTTGTTAGTGATAGACTTTAGACGTTGGTACATTTATATAGGTTCTGAATTTCCATATGGCTTTGAAAGTTGTCCTGTGCTTAGGACGTGGGGCTAAACATTTTAAGGCCATGGGATCATTGTTGAAGGCAACAGTGTTTCTGACATTTTATTTTGCTGCTGTTTTATCCTAAAGCATTGTCTAGTGGTGGTTCTACCTCTACTTTTACTACTTATTTCCTGTCTTTATACTTAAATGTAAGGAAGTGATATCTGCGTGTTATTAGGTATTTGATGCTTTTAGTAGTCTTTCGTTAGTTGTGAAGTGTTCTGTCTTTTTGTTTCCTAATGGAAATAGAAAATGGTGTTTGTAATATTTATTTCGTATTTCCTTTTTTGTTTTTGGCGGTGATCAGGAGGAAGGGGAAGAGGGAGAGGCAGTTACCAAACAGATGCTCCAAGGGGGCGTTTCGGGGCTAGGAGCATTGGAAGGGGAACTAATCAGGATGCTTCGGACTATACGAGAAGAGTTGACGGTTACCTTCAGCGTGGTTCACGATGAATATAATGTCTTCAATTCATCCACGGAGACGCTGTTCAAGGGCTTATGCAATTAGTATAATCTGAGCTTGATGTGGGTATTTAATGCAGAACATTTTTTTTCCCGTAGTTTCATAAAAAGGAGTCTTGAGTTTTGGTGTGACTTGAAGCCTTTTGAGACTTTACTAGTTTGTTTTGCAAGTATAGATCGGTTAGTTCCCTTTGAATGCTTTTTATTATGCCATTCATCTGGGGAATTTTGGTGATTTATTTTGCCCCATGTCATGGTTGTGGGGTTATTTTTATGAGAAATGGCGTTGAAAGGAAAAAAAATGGTTTAGACATCAATGGAGGTTGTTCTGAATTATCAGATGTGTTGCATTTTCTTAAAATTATCCCATCTTCGCCTCGGTAATCTTACACTTTTTTTCCTCTTGAAAATTGATTTTCAATTATTTATGAGTACCAGTTTTCAGAATCTGAACTGGATTCTTGAACTTGGGTAAAGTGTGTTGCTTAAGAAACGAGTGCGATGCAAATAGTTGCATACAAGTTTGTGTTATATCTGAACCATATTAAGTCAAACAAAATGTTCTGCAACATCATGCTGACCTTGTGATGACATGGAAACAACCCATGAAGGACATTGCATTGCATGCATAAAAGTGTTACGAAAGTTTGCTTACCAACTCTACGAATTCGTTTCTCCAATTCCTTTTTCCCCACTCTTGTGCATCAGCCAGCTTTGATTAAAAATCTTCCTTAATTAACCCCAACACTATGTGCAAACCTTAATATTGTTAGGTTAAGTTTTAGGCTATTTAGTATGTATATAGGTATATTCTCTCTTAGCAGTAATATGGCTCTGTTCACCAGCAAGCAATATTGTAGCACCGTCAAGAGATTAGGATATATAGTTCATATGCCACATGTGATCCCTCTTTTGCGTATCTATTTAACCACAATATCACAATACATTATCCCACTTATTTTCCCAGCACCCCTTTCTCATTAGACTAACATATCCTCATTAAGCATAATTCATAGAGTAATGATCGGTGAACATTCTTTTTTTTTTTAGCTACGGTATAAGATACTATGCTTACCTACATCCTGATTATTATTTGTTTATCTTTTCATGTATATGTATTTTTAATAATTCATGGTACTGACTACTGATACATATTATTATGCTGCATGATGCAGTTTTGTTCTTTTCTACGATGTTCTCAATCAAGTTAAATCCGATAAATTTAATCGAGATTTAATTTCTACCAGAAAAGTCGACATTAAATTTCTTCCTTTATTTGTTTTCCATCAAACCCGAATTTGACTCTTTTCACAATATATCACTAAGCGTATTATTTGAAAGCTTATCTTAGGTACTGTTTATGGAAAAATCAAATCAAATACTATCAATTAATCAGATTTTGTGCTTTATTTCGGTAAACTTTCACCTTTTAGGTTGGTATCATTTACTTTCCTTGAAATTATCTAAAAAGTAATTAATTTTTTTATATATAGTAACATTAATTATGTTAATCTGAGTCATGTATAAAAATATTCCCTTTGTTTTTTATTATAAGAAAAAAAAAATCTATCTCACACCCTTTAAGAAAAATAATTGGTCTTATTAAAATTTCTTGAAACTATCTAAAAAATAACAATTATCTCAAAATATTTTTAGTCAAGTTAATCTTTCTCTATTTACAATTACTATAATAAATGAGTGAGTAAAATAAATAGAGTATTTTAAATTAATTTTTATTAAATGTAAGTGAGATAGCTAGATTTGCTTATGTTAAAAAATATAGCTTTTTGAAAAAAATTGCTTATAACCAAAAATAGATGGAGTACTATAATAAATAAATTATTAATTTGAGTGGAAGATATTTTAGATAAATTTTTATTAAATCTAAATTGAGATAGATAAATTCATTTATATTTAAAAACACAGAATTCACATTGCTTACATTTGAATGATACAATTTTGGCTTATTTTTTTGAGTTCAATTTTATCTGAATTTAATTTCAATGTATTAAGTGTGTTGAAATTCTGTAACTATGGTCAATATAGCAATCTTGCATCAATACAATTGTTCTCTTGAAATATTGTAACGCGCCTTTACCTCAAAATTTTCCAATTTAAAGTGTTATTAACTCGATTATATATCCTTAAAAAATTAAATCGACTAAATTGGTTATTAAATGATTCTTTTTTTGATATTGTTAATTGAACCTTTATATCATAATAATAATAACTAGTTAATTAAATAATTACATGTGTAAAATAAAATTAAATATTTACGTGACTGAACAATTTTTAATATTTGATATTTATTTTTATTTTAATATATTATATATTTAATATTTAATATATATATAGGGACTAATTTGCTTATTAATTGAATCTTTATATCATAATAGTAATAATAAATTAATTAAATATTACGTGAATAAATATTTTTAATATTTAATATTTTTTTTATTTCAGTATATTATATATTTAACGATGATTAAATTGATCGTGAGTGAATTTTTAGAATGTAATTAAAAAATTAAATGAGTAACTCATTATCAAATATTTTCATTAGTATAAGATCGGGTTTGCCCTTCAAATATTTGTTTGACACAAATTCAGAACTTAAATATTATTTTAGGGATCAAATGCCAAAATATAAAAATCCTAAAGCTTATAATTCAGTATTATTTTAGGGAGTATTATTTTAAATTAAATCTATAATTCAGTAGTTAGTTTGGTGGACTCCCAATTATTAAAAGTGTTAAAATGGGCCGAATCCGATGGACCGGCCCGAATAACCCGCCAAATGGGTTGGACTGGGTTTTAAAGAAATAGGTTCGATCTAAATTTGGCCAAGTCTAGTCCGGCCCAAATTTCGACTGGCCCATGCGGACTGATCCCAAAATGGGCTGGGTCCGCTCGTTGGCCCGATTTTTAAAAAATATTTTACTTTATTATGATTTTATTATAAATTTTATTAATAAATAAGTATTTTTAATATAAAATAATCATTTAAATATGGGGTTTGCTGACGTACACTCATTTGCTTTTTAGAAGGAGTGTGTTAGCAAGTTATAACTTGAAATTTTAAAATACACCCACAAGGTGTAGCTTGCTAACGCACTCCTTCTATAAAACAAGTGGGTGTACGTTAGCAAGCCCTACAGGGGTTTGCTAACGTACACCCACTTGTTTTATAGAAGGAGTGCGTTAGCAAATTATAACTAGATTTTTTAAAATACACCCAAAAGGTGTAGCTTACTAACGCACTCCTTGAGGTGGGTGTACGTTAGCAAACCCCTTTAAATATATTTAATAAAATAAAAAAACTATAAAATTTTAAAGAATATTATGATTTTATTTAATATAATATTATTAATGAAGGTTTAAATTGATATTTTTAATAAATAAGGAATAACAAATTGGTGGGCTGGCCCGTTTTGGCCCATAGCCCATACGGGTTGGGCTGGGCCCCAGTAAAATGCTATCCCACAATTATGACGGGTCAATCCAACTCGGTCTGAAAATTTCATTGGTCAGCGCCGGCCAGCCCGAATTGACATCTCTAACAATTATCTTTAAGGGCCCATTTGGCCACCCCTAGTTTGGCGTGCCAACAGATGTGATAAGTTTATCCTGTTAGTTTATTCTATCTTGCTCCATAGTTCAAATGTTATCCTGAGTGAGGATAGGAGCATGCAGGATAGACTAAGGATTTTTTTTATATCACCCTCACTTGTGATATTTATTCTAACTTAACTTTCAATTATTAAAATTTACATACATAAAAACTTTGATAGGAATAAATTTTAAAGTGTAAAGTATTAAGAAAAATATTTAAAGTGTAAATTAATAAAATTACTATTTTTTAATTAGAGAGAAAAATTTAGAAACAGATTGTCAAGAGAAATAAATTGAAAAAAAGTATTTAAAAAAATAGCTTGATAAACTTTAAAAGAAAATTTCATGAAAAAAATTAGAAAGCAAAATTCTAAAAAAAATTAAAATTTGATTGTTTGTCATATAATATAATTTAACATAGAATGAGATTATGAAGAACTCCAACAAAACAACAATGAGAAAATTGCAGCATCATGCATGGAGGAACCGACAAATGAGATGGCATTAGTACAGTGAGTGAGAAAGCAATTAATTATGATAAAGATTTGATTGTTGATTCTGGTTGTTCTAACCATGTGACAGGAGATAGGAGAAACTCTTCAATAAGATAGCGTACATAGGAGAATGTGTGGTGGTGACACCTAACAACTCTAGGTATTCAATGTGAAGTTGTAGGATATTGCGATGCAAATTTTGCTGGTGATCATGACACTCGTCGTTCGACGACTGATTATATATTTTCATTGGGATTAGGAGTAATATCTTAGTGTAGCAAGAGCAACCAATAATTTCTCTGTCCATTATAGAGGCAGAGTATCGAGAAGCAGCTATGGCAGCTTAGGAATGTGCTTGCTAATGCAGTTACTACTAGATCTACATCAGACAACTGATTACGCAATCAAATTATATTGTGATAATCAGTTAGTGACCTAGTTGGTGAAAAATCCTGTTTCATGCAAGGACCAAGAATGTTAAAGTAAAATACCATTTTATCTAAGAAAAAGTGTTACGAGAAAAAATTGAAATACAAAATGTCAACACAGAAGACTAGGTTACAAATGTATTTACTAAATATCTTAGTGGTTGAAAGCTTAAAGGGTTGGAGACAACTTGAAATGACATCAAGGTTTACATTAAGAGAGGTTAATCATTGAGGAGAGTGTTAAAATAGCAATGATTTCTCTCCCTTTAAATTGAGCCAAAGAGAAGTGTTGTCATCGTAACTTTTGTTATTTTTGCTTTCTTTATTTATGGAGCTTTTTACCAATAATTATTTTTAGTTTTATTATTTTTAGAAAATAGCTACTATATAAAAACATTATAATATTGTGTAAACAAGAAGCAATAAAGAAAGGTGTTGGGCACCACATTTGTTCTTCTCCTGTTTATTTATTTTTCAACACAAGAGTTCCAATTTAAATTCCAATTCCAAATCATCTTAAGACACTACTCAAATACATGTTATAAAAATATTTTCTTAACACAATTATTATTTATTTCATCTCCAATTCATATCCCCTTCAAGCACCTGCAGTAGCCATAGCTCCATGATGAAAATGTGGTGGTAAACATTGCTGCTCATTGCAATTATCCTCTCCTTCCTCTGTGTCCCATAGGAAACTAGCATATGCTGCTTGTACATGGCTGCATATATCATCATATATCAAACATAATTAAGGTATTATCAAAATGCATTCCCAATTTTTATGAGCAAACCTCGAAAACAGTCCTCAAAATTCTAGAGATTCAAGTATTTCAATCGCTAAGATTTTAAAAATTTTAAATTAGTCCTTAACTTTTCAAAAGTCAAAACAACATTCATTTAATCACTAATTTTTAATTCTCATTTTTATGGACTAAATTATCTGACCCTTGCAATTACGAGAACTGATAAGAGAATTTCAGGAAGATACCTATCTTCAGGAGAGGCTTGAACTGCACGTTCAAAATAAGAAGAGGCTCTTTCTTGATCATGATGAAGCTCCCAAACTAACTTCCCATATTGTGAGAGAACTTCTCCATCATTTGGGTCTGCTAATATGGCACGTGAATAATATTCCTCTGCACCATCTTTGTCTTCTTTGCACTGTCAATTAATCAATCAAATAAAATTGCAATTAGTACCAAAAAAGCATCATCAACTTATCATAAAACCATGCTTTGTTTTAATTTTTAAGGTTGTAAGAGTTGCCTAGGGACTTTCTGATAGGTTTTTCTGTTTTCATGATTAAGCATAAGAATGTTGGGTTGGGCCTGTTTGGTTTGCGAGAATATTTTCTGGTTTTTTATAAATTATCATAAAGCTGACATATTATTTTCATTTTATGTTTTGTTTTTTTAAATTTATGCAAGAAACACTGAAAACAGAAATAATAGGTCTTGTTTCCTGCACATATTTCAGAAAATATGTCTAGTTTTTAGTATTTTCTGCATAAACGTAAAAAAAGAAAAAAAATATATCAACAATATAACAGTTTTGTAATTATTTATAAAAAAAAATATTAAACAATTTTGTTAACCAAACAGACCCTTTTCCATTTTTAAAAAAATATAAAAAAACCAAGATTCCTCTAATACAAGAACAAAAAGATAACATTTTTTACAAATATTTGAGAAAACAGCAAACCTAAACAGAAAAGTTCAATGAATCATGATTTTATCAAATCATTTCTCAAATCAATAGAATGGCAGATGATAATTTTTTTTTTTCAACAAATGAGTATTCTTTTCAAACAGAAGTTATTACCTGATACAAGAACTTAGCATAATTCCTCAGAAACAAAGGATTCCCTGGATTTTCCTTAACCATTCTCTTGTAATATTCTTCCACTTCAGGCCTATCTCCATCATTTCCTCCAGATCCCATAAAATTATTCTCACCACCACCGCCGCCGCCACCTCTACAACCACCTTTCCCATTACCACAACCCTCAACACCAAGCCCTTTTGCAAGAAACATTTCTTTTCCACCAAAATCCTCCATTTCACCAAAACTCACCTTACAAATTCCATCCTTCACCTCCACTTCCTTACTCAACACCAAACCATTCACACCATTCACCAATCTAAACCCATTTTCTTCCTCAAACTCATCACTTTCCCATTCTTCTTCATCTTCTTCTTCATACAACCCTTTGTTGTGCCTAGAAACAGAGAAAGATGGAATGGTTTCAAGAGCCAAACACCTGTTTCTTGTGTAGGCTAAGTCTTCCAAGTTCCCTTCAGATTGGACTCTTCTGAATCCTCTGTTTTGGTCAGAAATTGAGGGAGAGATTGGAGAAGAAGTGCATGAGAATTGGTGGAAAGAAAGCTTGTGATAATGATTTTGAGAGACACTAGTTGGTGCTAGATGATGCTTTGATTCAGAGTGAATGAGAGTGTTGTTTGGACTATCAGTGAATGATGAGAGAAGAGAACCAAGAACTGGTGTTGAAGAACTTCTTAGCAGCATGATTTTCTGATCTTTCAGGAATGAAGATAAGTTTTCTGTGGATGTCCTTTGATTTTTGGATCAAAAGTATATATAATATAATATACTGAGGAAAAAGAACAGAACTTTGTGTTAGTTTTTCAGGAAAAATCTAGAACACAAGAAAAGCAAAATTAGCAGAGCTATAGGGAAACAGTAAAAAGGTGATGAACATATAAAATTGATTCCTCAAAATAAATAAATAAATAAATGTTGAGGTTGAGGAGGGAGAAGAAGAAGAAAGCAATACCTTTTTTTTGATGCTGAAGGGTTGTTGATGAATGATAACCCTCTTTGTATTATGTAACTTTAGAGGGATAATGCCATTGGACAGGAGAGATTTTTTTTCTAGCAACAGGGGAAAAATCAGAATAGTTTAATTTAATAAATAACAGGTTCCCTTATGTATAAGGAAGGGGACAGTGATTCAACCTTCTTATTATGCAATATATTGTTATTATTATGTCATATGAAATAGGAAGGAAATTCTCTCTAACTTTAATAGGAATTGCATGTATTTATAGTACTTCAATATCTTTTCTCTTTTAAAGAAAAAAATATTTTTATTTTTGGTGTATGCTTAAGGTTTCATCTCTCGTTCCACGGTCAAAAGTCAAAGACTAATTTATTTAAAATGAAAAGTTCATTGAAGTAAATAGAAATTCTCTTAAAAAAGTCATTTATCCGTCAATTTACAACTCTAATACATCATTTGGCACTGTTTTCTCAAATATGCACATATACTAATTCTAAGTATTAATAAATATTCTACTAGTATAATGTTCGTAAATATATAAAGAATGTATTCTCTTCATTTCATATTATAAATGTTTCATAACATAAGACCTCACAATTTTTTAGAAGTATTTATTATTTTTTTTCAAATTTATTCATTATTATTAATAAAATTTATAAAGAGATAATGAAAGATAACTAATGCAATGATGAATGATGAAAGAAAAAATGATAAGTTAGAAATATTATATATATAATTTTTAAAATCAATGCATAAGCTAATTTTTTATGAATTTTTTTAATAAACGTAATTGTGTAAGACTTTATAATATAAAATAGAGGGAGTAGATAAGAGTATGGTAGAGAGTTCAATAAATATTTTAATTAAATTTAATATAATAGTTATATTTTTTAATATGTATATTTTACCCATAGATAAAAAGAAACGAATGAGTATATGTATACTATAAGTATATGTTTGATTTTTAATTTTTTAAGTGAACCAAATAAATATTTAAATCAACTTACTTTCACCAAATTTACTTTTAATCCAACTAAATTTTAACAAAAAAAAAAAAAAAAAAAAAACTAAATACACACTGAGTGACTGTCTTGTTGTAATGTTGAAAAAATCATAAAAAGAAGAGTTTATTTGGGCATTGATTGAGTGGTGGACAAAGCATTAATTTAGTGTGGCTCAACTTGGAACAAAATATCAACTTGATGACTTGTTTTGTTTGGTTCAGGGGACGGTTGAAAGTGCTTCGAAAAGTCATTGTCTTCTTCAACATATAATAACAATTAATAAAATAATAGGAGTAGTATTAAAATGTATGTATAATATAATAGTAACGAAAATATTGTGTCATTTTTCATTCACAATATAAATATATAAAAATTTATATAGTATAAATTCATTCTGATTTTAAGTATAATATTAACTTTTTATTTTTTAATAATAAATTAATGATTATGAAATCACTTTTATAGCTATATATAATTTTTCACTTGTGAATAACAAGTGAAACCATGAAACATGATCCAAGTACTTCTTCTAGTACCAACAAACCCTCACATGTAGATGTAGTTGTAGAGAGCATATCCTCCATGCGATTTGGATCCTTAAATTGGATTCAATTCAAATAAAATAATAATAATATGTTCAATTTGGAACTTAAAAAATTAGATCCACGTTTTATTTTTTGATCTCCTATATATTATTCTTGTCCCTACACGTTCATTTCTCATGCTTCTTTGGACTATTCTTCCCATTATCATTCAATGAATAGTATACACGCACCTATATTATAATCTTCCTAGAAATTCTGTATTGGGGACAAACAATTTTCTTACTATATAAAATTCTAAATAACTTGGGAAAATCCAAATATACGTTTCCATTTCTGTGAACAGCTGTCGAATCTTTTCTATTTTATGTTTCGACATTTATGGTCTAAAATCATTATAATAAATAATAAATATGTTAATAGAATAAAAGTCTATTTTCTTTTAAAGGAAAACGACCAATAATGTGGTGGTTTATATCTGTACATTTTTTGAATAGTTACAACGTCGATCTTCCAGGAACCTCTTCATCTGAGTTCCTGATGACATTCATTTCAATTTATATATAAATCGATCAATTGAAGAAAAACAATAAAAGATAATAATTCATTTTTAATTACGACATTAATTTTACCAAAAATGATTTTCCCAAACTTATTTGAAATTTTTATCTTACAAAATATTGTAATTTCTCCCCGAAAAGATTAATTAATTTTTAGCTTAATCATAGTTTTGGTCTCCTTATTTTTATTTTGGATAATTTTGGTCTCCCGAGTTTCAATGGACAATTTTTGTCCAACCGTGAGTTTTTTTTTCAAATTAATCATCATTTTTAGTCATTTAGTGTCAAAATAGACTAAAATCGTTTACTGATAAAATATATTTCCAAAAACTATTAATTAGCTACAATTTTTCTCCTAAATATTTGTAGTAAACAATTTAAAAATTGTCGCTAATCTAGAGAAAAGTTATTACTAAATTAATATAATTTTCTATGCAGAAAAAATTTTGGTCTTGGCACCAAATTTTGAGAAAAATTGTCACTAAATTTATTAAAAATTACGGTTAATTTGAAAGAAAAATTAACAGAGAGACCAAAATTACTCATTTTGAAAACAAGAGGGACCAAAATTGTCCCTTTAAAATTTAAGGGGTTAAAATCGCCAAAAATACAAACAAGGAGGACTAAAACTGCAATTAAGCCTTAAAATTTTTTTTTGTCACTTATTGTGTTAAAAGTATATCATTATTGTCATATTTGCAAATAAAAAAACTTGTGAACCAATTGTTTGGTAGATTTTTTGGGTGAAATTATCGAAACACAAAATATCTATTAATATAACATTTTTTAATATTTTTTATTTAAAATATATTTTTAAATTCAATAATTAAATGTGTGGCGATAGCAAAAAAAATAGACTTAACCAATTTTTAAATAAATGATTCCAAAATCTCAATTCAAAAAAGAAAATAATCACTCTCTCATCTTACTACTTCAGTTACTTGTTCGAGTATTATCTAAGAGTTCCTCTTATATTTTTGCAAGTTGAACAGTTGAGAGAACTCAAATCATAATTTGAGGTGTAAGAATTGAGTTTTAAATAAAATAATATGTTTGACAAACATAATTTTGAGTTATGTTTTAACATGATTTTAGGTCCAAAACTATGGTTTGAGAAAAAAGTTGCTTTTATGATAACTCAAATCTTGATTTACAAACTACTAAATAAACACAAATACAAACTAATAAACAATTAAATACAAATTGATGTTCCACCAAATATGTTAATTTGGTGATTAAGGAGTGAAGTTTAAAGTAATAATTTCTTAGTTTAAATTTATGTGAGTGTATTTTTATCTAATAAAAAAAAAGAAAATACATCATTTAGTTGCTAATTTTTGTAGAGTTTGTTTTCAATTCCTAACATTCTAAACTGTACAAATACATTCTTCACTTTTGAAAGGTGATACAAATAGACTAGTGTGGTTAGTGAGGTGTTATCACTATTATCGAAAGTTCAATGTGACACATTAAATACTACGTTAAATGTAAAAGTCAAAGAAAAAAAACTAAAAAAAGCTCAAGTTTGAGAAACTGAAAGAAAAAGCCTCTGTTCACATCATTTCTCATTAGATCACCTGCAAAACCCTAGCAATCGTTTGTTCTTCGTCGTTTTTGTCCTTAATCGCCCTTTATCCTTTTCATCATTTAGACCCATTTTCACAAATTGTGAACATTTTATAACAAACTAAATGACTGATTTGCATAGTTATTTATAATTTGAGAAACCTTTTAAATATTTATATCGGATATACATAGGGATTATATTGAACTTGAATAATTTGAAATTTTCCTACCTGTTCCTCCTACTATGTAGGGAGTAAATTCAATGTTTTTCATAGTTTTAAGGTACAAAGTAAATTTATTTTTTCAATTAATGCTTACTAATAAGAGGATTTTAAGAAGGATTTCTACGAGAATATAACATTACTCATTAAACTGCATTGAACATTATAAAAACTCTATTAAACTTTTTATAACAAAACAAGTGACTTACTCCATTTGCATCGTTATCTATAATTTGAGGAGTCTTTTTGAATATTTATAACATGTTTACATATGAACTATGAACTATATTAAACTTCATTGAAGAACTCTGGGACATAATTGGATATTTTATATTGAATCAAAGGACTCATTTACATCATTATATATAATTTAAAAGATCTTTCTGAATGTTTTATATCAAGTTTTCAATAGATTTATAATTTGAGTCTAGATTGAAGCTAGTATGCTACAACTCAATTCCAATTTCATAAAAACTTGACATCAATTTTATTAAATTAGAAGTAAATTACATAATTTTAAAAGTACTTAAAATCCACTAATTTTCAATACCATGATATCCAACATCATGATACCAATAACAATATAGTTTCGAAATCTTTGAACTTTGTTTATCATGATTTGATCAGGATAGAGAATTGAGGAAGAACCAGATGAAGAAACAAGAACCCTAACTATTAAAATTTCAAGAATTAAAAAGAACAACACTAATAAACTATATACCCTAATTTCTAAAGTGGGTTAATGTCATGTAAAATATAAAATGACCATATTATGAGTCCAAGGTAACATTTATTGTGTCACGATAAATTTTTGTTAACACTTAACACTGTTAAAGTTAAAAAGAGATCTATTTGCATCACTGTAGAAAAAATGTTAAATTCTCCTAACTATTTAATTTTAACCATTGTCATTTATGTAAAAATTAAGTAGGTAAGTGGATTTGTACGAGGATTTAGCTGATATTATATTTTATTTAAATAATTATTTTAAAAAATAAATGAGAACACATTTACAAATCTGTTCAATGAATAGATTAAATAAATATTTTTTTAGAAAAAAGAATCCCAGAAAAAAGAAGAACAAACGAGAATAGGCAGTCGCTTTCTTCAACATACAATTCTGCAATTCTAGGGTTTTAGTAACAAGTTTAGGGTTTTAGTAATTGTGCTTCCTTTCATGTTTGTTCGGAAATACAACCTCCGATTTTTGTTGTTGTTTTAAACATCTTCTGATCCACGTACGTCAGAACATCGCAATTCCTTCGTAGTTCGTTTCGGTATTTGTTCGTTAATCATGTTGGCCAAGAGGCTAAGCTCCTTCTTCAAACTCTCACCAAAACCTCAGATTTCCAGGCATGTTTCTGTTTCTTCTTGTTTTTCCCTTTTACTTTGGCCGATCCTCCCTTGTATCTGGATTTGATGATTTTAACTAAGTACTCGTAACTCCATTTGGCTGCTTCAGAATTTGTAACTTTGATTGAGTTATGAGATTACTGATTCTAGTAGATGCGACATGTGATTCTAGTCGATGCAAATTTATGTGTTTGTATTTAAGGTTCCATAATTTAGGACTTTGAGTGTGGTTATGAACTCATTTTCACCCTCCAAATTCTACCATTTAGAATTTCAGACGTTATAACTCGATAAAATAATCTAGTTCTGTAACCCAAATCTAGGAACTATACAATTTGCATCACTTAAGGTAAGGTCTGTGAATTGGGAATGTGGTAAGATAAATGGAGGTGAGATACTTATTCCTTTTATTTCTGCTGAGTATTTTTTGTTTCTTTCGCAAATGAAGCATGCTAAGTACTCGTTATGGACTTATTGATACTTTGTTGAAATTGACATTATAATACGAGCTGTAATCTTTGCTTAACTATTGCAGTTCTGCGAAGAATGTGGATGAAGATAAGGGCAAAAGTTTCAGTCGTAAGGCAGTTTCATTTGTTTTGATTACTATAACAGGTGGCGTTGCTCTGAGTGCCCTTGATGATCTTGCTATCTATCATGGCTGTAGCAGGTATATATTGGGCCCTAATGTAACACTCTGTGTTAGGAGTCGATTATAGCTAGTAAGCTACTTTGAACTTATTGAAATGCATTTGGCAAACATGAGAAAACTCGTAACTTTAAGAACATCATTTTAACATACTTTGGTTTAGACTTTAGGTTAAGAAGCCCAAAATAAATTGTACAATTTGATATATGTTGTTTATGACATTTCCTATTTCTCACCTTCATTGCCTCTGGAAAGGAGATTTTCACCAAGCAGGCCAGGGTTTTTTTATTGAAACTGAATCTTGGCCATCACTTGTCATCTTTTTGACCTTAATAACATATTAACATTAAAAGAAGTATTAACCTAAATAATATAAAATAAACTATTTATCCAATTGGGTAGTTTTGGCCAGTTGGATTAAAAAGTGTAGGATGGGATTACACCATGCAAGGTGCTGGGTCAGCCTGCCGTGTGCTACGATGCTGAAAAAAACGCATATACAATCTGTGCATTGAGAAGAAAAGATCATAAATATTAAAGTCGCAGACCCAATCGGCACATTCAAAAAGAAACAAAAGACGTCGTAGGATCATCCTGCATTTTCATTAAAAACGTTCTTTAGAAGTCGCGAACTCGTATAGTGATTTCTTTGTTATTTTTTTTAGTTATGGAAAAACTCTGCAATGATCTCAATAGCTATTGTTACATTTTTCCTCTGCAACCCCTCCATATTCGTATTCTTTTCAAAGATTGAGTCAGGTCCATCAATATTCATGTTTGCGACTTGCTTAGCCATCTAGGCTTATACTTTGGAGCATGATCTAATAACCCTTCATCATCTAATGATGATTCAAGTAACTTCCATACGATTGGAAAGACAGATTCAACAAGAAAAACTGCTTCACACACCTTTTGGTTGTATGCCTGGGAAAGCTGAAGAACATTCAATTCCATAATATCTTCATTGTTTGGACTTTGGAGAACTGATATGACTCATATGAGGTCGTAACAAGAAGGCATTTGACTTGAGGAGTTCCGTATAGAGTCTGTAAGCAATAGGTTGGGGTTTCCTCGTGATGCTGTTTGATTGCTCTAAAAACTGGAGTTTACGATTAGCAGAAATAGGTTTAAAATGAATGAAATGCCTATCAAGATCTGGTTTAATCTGTTTATCCATATGCCCACGCATGTACAGATTACAGACCAATGCATGGAACCTTTTGAATTTTGTTTTATCTTATCCCATGTTTTAATTCCAGATTTAATGTGTGAGACTTTCTCTCTTTTCTGCTCGATCCATGATCACAGGAAAAAGCCTGTATGCTTAAAGGAACAGCCTGTGACTTAAATCATCAAAGAAGTCGCAACATGAGCATGCGACTTTTTATGAATTGTCGTAATAAAAATGCAAACTTAGCCCTAGACTTCCTTTTTCTTTACCTGTGCAAATTGAGTCAGCAACTAACATTGTATTGTGGGTAGATTGGAAATGCGCTTTCTTCATGTAAGCTGATTTAGCGCCTTGCACAGTGCAATCCCATCTTGCGCTTTTATAATCCAATAACATGGCCAAAACTACCCAATTAGATAAATAGCATTTTTTATTATTTAAGTAAATACTTTTCTTAATATTATTAAGGTCAAAAAGCCTTCACTTATACCTCCTACATTGTAATAGCTAAATGATGCGATGATTATATTTAGTGCAATACCAATTTGTTAGGTAAGTTTGACATCTAAATTTTGTAATTATCCTGTCTTTCAATATAACTCCGCTAGATATTTTCTTTTTACACTGAAAAGAAAAAAAGCAGTGCTGCAGTGCTTGCATATCAAATCTGGAAGACTAATTTAATAACTGTGTGTTTGGTTGTAAAGTGTAAGATGGTTCTTTTTTTTGGTGGGGGGTTAACAGACTTGTCTCCTTCTTTTTTCTTTTGTACCCACAGTCATGTATTACAATAATAGCTTTCTTGTTATGAGAACTGGAGTAGCACTCTAATTGAGGTTAAAATAGTAGCAGACTTTGAATTCTTTGTCCTCCCATCCCACCAAGTAAACTGTATTCTATTTTAATCTGCTTTCACCTTTATATAGCAGATACTAGATAGATAGCTTCTTGAATACATTTCTGCACCTTATCATTAATACTTATGACTTATTGTGAAAGAAATTTCTACACCATTGTTCTTTACATTTCAAAATTGTAGATTTGCCCACCTTGGCAGCTCCTAAAATTATTGGCTGCAAAATTTGCAGCAAGGCCATGGAGAAAGTGTGCAAGAACCAGGCAATAATAGATGCTATTGGAGAACCGGTTGTTAAAGGTTCATGGTACAATGCATCTCTTGCAGTAGCTCATAAGAGGCATTCTGTGTCATGCTCGTTTCCTGTTTCTGGACCACAAGGCACAGGCATGTTACGGCTGAAGGCGGCTCGCAATGGAGGTTAGCTATTCAAATATTCATCTTAATAATGTGAATGACAACTTTATATCATACACTCAGTTAACTCCATTAATCTGTAACTCTGTATCACTATCAAACAAAATATAGTAATTATTATTGTTTTTGCTTCTACGAAACAGATGACTCTTGGTCTTCCTTTTTTCTTCCTCGTGATTGGGACATTTTAATCATGGATGCTATCCTCCATGTACCTGGGAATGAGGAGAGGAATCAAACGCTGCGCATAGATCTCTCTGAGAAGTTGCCTCCATGTACTGCTTGCACTGAGTGCGTATCCTGTCCATCAGAAAATTCAAAGCCAAAGTTGAGTTCCAATCAGTGATATTAAGCTAAGTGGCAATCTTAGTTTCAGCTTAAAACAAGTTTTTCAACTGATGTTTTATACCTTTTACTGATTTTGAGGCTAGGCGGACGTCTATATTTTGTTTGACAGAATAAATTTAATTTCTTTTGGTGCAATATGTTGTAATATCATTCACAATCTTATTTCATTATATAATAAATATTGGCTTGTAGAATGATTTAAATTTACTTTATTCTGCTTTTATTTCTAACAAACACTCATTTAATCTTGCTAGCTAATTTTTTTGAGATTCACAATTGTATTTCTCCTTTCAAAGTGAGAGCATTGTAGCAGTGTTTTCTTTTCTTCCCTTACTTTGGTCTGTCGGAACTGCCTTTACCTTCATGTCCACTTCATACGTGTCACACCAAATATCACTGCTCATCCAGGGAGGCCATTTCAAAATTGAGTGGTTGATATCCGCTTCATACCTTTTGGTATTGTGCTAGACTTTTCCCAGGAAAAACTTATTCGGAAGAACATTTTTTTCACTTCCTGATAAGTTTTTCAAAAAAAAAAAAAAGTTGAAAGGTGTGGCTTGGATATCGATGACCTTATAATTGACGTGAATGTGAAAGAGCATAACCATTTTTTCTCCTATCTAAAGGTGTAGGATAAGAGTAGATAAAAGGATTTCTCTACTAATTTTGCTCCGTCCCTATAAAAACTTGAGTTTGTTATTATCAATATCATTATTTTATTTAGAACTGAAAAGGAGTTGTAAACTTGTAATATATACATAGTGCTTGGACGTTATTGCTGAATGACGCTAACCCTGTGTTCACGAGCCATGTCTTTTGGGTTTAACTAGTTAAAATAAGCAATGAGATTTGTTTACATTAATCTTTTGGTCCTGAACACCAGGTCCTCAAGCGCAAGCAATCTTTTGGAATTTTAGGAAGAATGCTTGCCCTGAATTTTGAACAAGTGGCACCCATTTTTATGCAGATATGTTTTTATTTATTTATTTAAAGGTCAAATACACCTTTTGATCTGTATCTTTTATGTGCATTTCATTTAAGTCTTGTATCGAGTTATATGTTGGTCCTGTATCTCTTATAAATATTTCATTTTGGTCCAGTCTGTTAACTCCGTCACCCTGTTAACAGAATTGACCTAATAAGAACAGAGTCAAATTATTTCATTTATCTTGAAAAACCATAACATACACGAACCCTAATAAGAACTAGTCAAATTACCTTACCTTAGCGGTATAGTTGACGGATTGGACCAAAATGAAACCTTCATAAGAGATAAGGACCAAAATGTAACCCAAAATTGATATAGAACCGAAATGAAATGTGCACAAGAGATACCGTTACTTACCGGGGCTTCCATTCAAAGCTTATAACACTTCTCCTTCCGACCTTCCAGCACCGGGCAGGTGTCAGACTCTATACATCGTGTTACCACTTAGCAGAGTCCTGTGTTTTTAATAAACAGTCGCTACCCCCTGGTATGTGCCGCTTTCCAAGTTTAAAAATACATTTAGTCTTATTTAAACTTGTGTCAATGGACCAGAAAATGAGAACAACATTGACTAAGAGGCAATGTAATACTACTATTTTTTACCTTAAAAGCATTAGTCTACACTACATATTTAGGAGCCTAGAACTTCATGTATAATTGTACATGAATAAATTATTCTCAGCTTCTTTATTGGAATTGAGACCATGAATAACTGCAGAATCGTGTCTTTGTCTTGTGGATTAATCCATCAAACTTTGCAAATTAAACACATTAGTTATTTTTTCATACTAAAAAAACACTATTTTTTTACTATAGAAAAAAAAAACAGGACCACCAAGTTACTTTTGATTACTTCATCAGTACGTCTAGGAAGTTATATATCATCATTAACTCAAAGCATGATAGGTACAATTGCTCTATCTTGGTATTTGTTGAAATCTATTTGCTCTGTAGTCTGTACCAAAATCAGGATACAAAAGAAATTTTATTTGCAAAAATCAATACATATTGATTACAAAATACTACCCATTAACATTTGAAAGACAAATATGCACTTCTGATTACCAAATTACAGATCTAAATCAAAGGGTTGATGTCCAGGGAAATCCGAAATTTTGGTCCCTAGAGAAGGTCATTAATTGGTGAAGATGTACTAAAAACTGGCATCTCCTTGTTGTTAGGTGCAAGATTTTCATTATTGCCACTGCTCTTTCTCCTTGGCTTTGCCTCTCCAAGCATCATTATGACATCCCTCATGGAAGGTCTGTCCTTAGGGAGCTTGGCAGTGCAAACTAGTGCTATTCTTAGGACTAAGAGCATTTCTTCTATGACATGTCTGCTGTTTCCTACACTTGGGTCTAATGCTTCTTCTAGAGATCTGTTTTCTCTAATCTTCCTCCTAATCCACTCTACTATGTCTACAGATTCTCCAAAGTCTGGATCTAATGGCTTCTTTCCTGTCAGAAGCTCCAACAAAACTACTCCATAACTGTATACATCAATCTTCTCATCCACCTTCAATGCATATCCATATTCTGCCAAAGCATAAAGCCATAAACCAATCAAATGAAATGAATATAAGAGCATCCAAGAAAGAGTATACAAGTGACAAGTCTTCAATAATATGAATATAGGCTGTGTTATCTTTCTATCCTAATTTTTAATTGAGGTTATGTTCTTCGAGGATTTAGGACCTGTTTGGTTTGCATTTACGTTTTCTGCTTTCATAAATAATAACTACAAAATTACCACAATGTCTTCATTTTGTTTCCCATTCATTAAAATTTGTATAGGAAACACAGGTAACAAGATTTGCAGTGCTTCCTATACAAATTTAAGAAGGCATGACACAAAATGAACAAAAGTTGCAGATTTTAGGAAATATAAACGCAAACTAAATAGACTGTTAACTTTCCATTTTTCTATAACGAGGTTAAATCTATGTAGCTATTAACAATTTAATATCAGAAAATGTAAGATTTATGAACTAGTAACTCACCAGGGGCAATGTAGCCATAGGAGCCAGCAACCATGGAAACTGTTTCATTCTTCCTGATCATCATCTTGGCTAATCCAAAATCTGCTATCCTTGCCTCAAGATTTGCATCAAGCAATATATTATTAGATTTGATGTCTCTATGGATAACAGGTGGATGACAATCATGATGAAGATAAGCAAGTCCTTGTGCAACTCCTAGAGCTATGTTATACCTAGAAACCCAATCTACAAGCAATCTTGTTGTTTGCCTACCATGCAATGCATCTCCTAGGTTTCCATTGTGCATGAATTCATAAACTATCATCACATCAGTGTCATTGTGAAGAAACCCTAATAGTCTAACAATGTTCCTATGCCTTAACCTCCCTAAAAGATTCACCTCTCCAACAAGGTCATCACTACTTCCTACTTCAACATCAGTTCCTGTTCTCCACAACTTTTTCACTGCCACAATAGTATTTGATTGTGGAATCTCAGCCTTGTAAACAACGCCGGTACCGCCCATTCCGATCACATTTGATTCCTTGATGCAAGATAGAATGTCAGTGCTTGTAAAACCAAGCCTCTGAAATGCCATCAACCTCCAAGGCCACCCTTTGCTACCCTTGTAAAATCTCTCATGGAAGCAAAAACCATCTGTGTACCACCTTACATACAATGATCTTGCCACCAAAATTGCAATCCCTACGGCTAGGATTGACGATATTCCGATGATCCATCCTGTGACAATGTGCTTTGCATGTGAATTTCCATGTCTTGACGAGTATGCAGAATTTTGGTCACATGGAGGGAGGACACCACCACATAGGCCAGCATTGCCAATAAGATCATTTGGGTTTATAGTTTTTAGCATGCCATTTGATGGAACAGAACCTTCAAGCTTGTTGTATGAAACATTGAATGATTCCAAAGCTGGTGAAATACCAAAGGTTTCTGGTATTTGTCCAGTCAGTGAATTGTTGGAAAGATCTAGCATGGCCAATGTTGGCATGTTAGCTAATGCTTTTGGGATTTCACCTGTCAAAAAGTTATTTTGAAGGTTCAAATTCACCAACTTCTGACATGAGGCAATGCTTGATGGAATGCTTCCAGATAAATGATTTGATGAGAGATCAAGAACAGTAAGTGAAGGACAATCCTGGAATTGGTCAGGGATTTCACCTTCCAAGTTGTTGTTGGAAACAACCAAAGCTTGGAGATTTGGAATGGAGAGAATGGTGGAAGGAAGAGAAGAATGAAGTTTGTTTCTCGAGAGATCAATGAAAGAAAGTGAAGTGGAAGAAGCAATGTCTTCAGGAATTCCACCAGAGAGACTATTGTTAGCCAATTCTAACCTTTGAAGCTTCCCAAGCTTGCCAAGACCAACAGGAACTCTCCCAGAAAGAAAATTGTTGTGAATTCGAACGCGAACAAGTGAATCACACATTGATAAGCTTGATGGAATTGAACCAGTGAAGGCATTATTGAAAAGTATAAGCTTTGTGAGATTTCCCTGGCTGCAAAGTGTTTCTGGAATTTCTCCAGAAAGTGAATTGGATGAAACATCCAACCATTGCAATGGTGAATTCTTGCCAAGGTTACTAGGAAGTGACCCTGACAAAGAATTATTCCATAACTCAAGAACCTCAAGTTGAGGCAAATCACCAATTCCAGAAGGAACAGAACCAGATAGCTTATTTCCCATGAAGTTCAGAAGGTTTAAATTCTTCAGCTGGCTTATTTCATCTGGAATTCTTCCTGACAACATGTTATCAGAAAGATCCAGCAACTGCAAGGAACTCATGTTTCCAATTTCTGGTGGAATTCTGCCTTCAAAATTGTTGTTATACAAGAAAACTGTATCAACTAACTTGAGGTTACCTAATGCAGCTGGAATCTCACTACCAAGATTAGCCACTGCCAAATCAAGATACTTAAGATTGGTTAAGTTTCCAAACTCATCTGGAATTCCACCTTCAAATTCATTGTATCCAAGAATCATATACTCCAATGATGAAAGTTTTCCCAGCTCACCAGGAATTCTCCCAGTGAGATTATTCCCAGATAGGCCTAGGAACTTCAACTTATGCAAGTTACTGAATGATCTTGGAATTGAACCAACAAAGAAGCTTCCTCTGAGATCCAGCATCTCCAGGGAAGTGGCATTTCCAAGATCCTCAGGAAGAGGACCTGAAAACTCATTGCTGGACACGTTTAAGGCCGTGAGCCGCCACGCACTGCCGAGGCCTAACGGAAAGTCGCCGGTGAAGAAATTCTGGCTCACATCAAGGCTGGTTAATGTGGTGAAATTGGATATGGACTTAGGAAATGGTGATGAGAAAGAATTGCAGCACAAGTTGAGAGAAGTAAGATTTTTAAGCCTTAGAATATCATTAGATATCCTTCCACTGAGATTCTTGTGAGAGAGATCAAGATTCTCCACTTCTCCAGCTGAGTTGCATTTGACTCCAGTCCAGTTGCAGTAAGCTTTGTTATGCAGATTCCAATCCTGAAGAGTGTTCAAAGGATCAACGAGACCTGCTTTTATAGCAAGCAAAGTTGAAACTTCATCATTTCTAGCAGCTTCAAAACCAGAACAGAAACGGCCAATGTAACAGAAGAAGAAAATGAAAAACTGGGTTTTCAATTTCATTTGTGTCTTGTTCTTCTTCATTCTGCTTGGTTAATGGCTCATTTGTCCTTCATTTACACCCTCTTGAGGCAGAAGGGTGTGGATATGAGAATGAGAGTGATTTACTGATAGGAATAGTTTGTGTTTGTGAGGAAGTGGTTGAAAGAGGAATTGCAAATGTAATTGATGAAGTGTATTATATGACCAATAAATAAACAAGGTTGATTAGTTTTGGTTAATTTTATGAACTAGTCAATGGTATATTTCACAGCAGCTTAGTAGTGTGCAAGAAATGACAGGTGAAGCTTTGGACTTATTTGGAGTTTGTTTATCCGACACAACATGGGAGAGAATATGGCACTTAATGCTGTCAATTTTTTCTTTTAGAAGAGTTTATATCATATCCTATTTGTTTATTTTGAAGTCCATTTTACGGTAATTACATTCTTGCTAACATGATTGTGAGTGAAGGAATTAGAGAATATGAAATAAAATAATCTCCTTAGAGTTTTAGATCAGAAATGAATGATTCACAAGGTGGCCATTATGTTATTATTATATTTCTTTTTCTAGCTAGGCAATAAATAAGTACATAATTGATTGATTCCATTTCTGAAATTTCTTTTCCAACCCAACCACCAGAGCACTAGATCTCAAAAGTTCTCAAATATGCATCAATTTGAAAGTCTATAATTTCAGATCTAACCATCTGTGGAAAAAGAGATAAAAAAGAAAATTACAGAAGAATATAACCATCAAACTAGTACTGTACTACTTTGTTAAGGGAACCTTATAACCTCTTTTCTGCTTTATTTTTATGATTCTCTCTTTAGACAACATCACAACAAACATTGTCTAAAGCATCTTTCCCTTGATATTGTATAATTTTTTTGTTAAGGTGCTTTGTTTATGAAAGTGGACTTTCAAGTTTCAAGTTTAGCTGATTGAAGAAGGGTAACTTCTAAGTATGACAAAGATTCAGAAATGATGTAGAAGTGGGCCAACTAACATATGGTAATTAATTTGGGATCCACCAAAGAACATTGATGTACTTGTGATTAATATCTTAACATCAAAATCCAAAACCAAAGCCATGTGATTTGGGGAACAAGTACAACTTTTTACAGAGCCAACAAGAAACAGTTTATGCCCTGGATATATTTGTAATCCACTATGAAGGGTCAAGGAAATTTTTAAAAAAAAAAAAAATTAAATAAGATCAGAACCATCACCCATCCACTTGTGGTTTTAGCCTGATGAATGTTAATTATTGATTATAGTTTTATAAGGGAATCTTTCCATGTTACAAGGCGAAAGAAACTTGAAAATAAGACAATTTCTACCATACATTAATATAAAATTAAAATAATATGAAATGCAAGGGCCACAAAATTAATATTAAGTGTGCATTAAGGGTATTTTCTAGTTGATAATCGAAGACTAGTCTTTTTGAGGTATAAAAATCATTAAAATAGAATTTGTCCATCTTTAAAAAAAAATTTATACGTACAAATAACAATCAGGATTTAAACCTCAAAAACCATACTTAAAAGACTCAATTATAGTGCTTGTTGGTTATAATATAAGGTATTTTAAAACTAGAAGCATTGCTTATACACACTCCATTGACCAATGGTGAAATACAAGAAGCATATGCATATAAGCCAACCAATTATAACAAAAAATCCTCACAAGCATCCCGGATTTAATGATCCATGTCAATTTTTAAACTTGTTTATTTTATTTTTTTCACAAACACTAATCAATCCTTTTAGATGAAGAAGCAAGTAATAGATGAAAATAGGGACAAGTTCAAGAGAATGGAGAATAAATTACAAGAGGAATCTGGAAACAGAAGGAAATGGGAGAAAAGTGCAGGAGTAGATCAATCATGGTCTGAGCCTACCAACTGCCACTGTTTCATATAAAAAAATGTTTTTTTTTTTTTGGTTTTTTTTTCTTTGGTTCCTTTTCTGCCTTTCAATATTCACATGCACACATGGGTGTGGACTGTTTATTATTAGAAAAAATAATTAGTAGCAATATTACTTATATTGCCCTTTAAATTGCTTAGATCACATCTGAAACCTGTCCACGTACTAAGACAGATGGAAGCCATGTGAAATAGCAGCTTCCTGGTGAAGCACATACCCTTCCTTATAATTGGATAGAGAGATTCAAAACTTTTCAAATATTGAATTAATTAGAAAATTTACCTTAAGTCTTATTACATTAAGTGATTTGAGTCGAGAAACTCTTACTCATAATTATATTTTTAAATCAACTTATTGAGTGTTATATAAGTTTACTTATTTTGGTGAATAAAAATAATTTTACGCCTCTAATTTGAACAGATCAGCATTGACCCATTCTAAAAAATTATTATTTTAGTGTGTGTTTGATTTATATTTAAATAGAATGAGAAGTATAAAAATACAAACTGATATTTAATTAATTATTAAAATTATTAATACACAAAAATTAAAGTTATTCAATAAAAATAATTATTTCTGAGTAGAATCATAAGTAATTTTAACTAAAGTAAAATTTCAAACAATCATGCCCTAATTCTAAATTGTAAGCAATTTTACTTACTTAATCGCAACTAATAAACTAATTAGCGGGCGGGATTTTCTTGAGGAGGTTGACTATCAAGAGAGAAATTTAAATGACTTCAGATATTCAAACTCATCTATAAAAGTCTCCTTCAGATTTTCAACCATTTGTGTCAATTCTCGTTAACTTTAATATATTATCAATAAACTAAAGTGAAAAAAAAAACTTACTTGAGGAGGTAGATCTTAAAAATTACATAAAATAATTTATGATATCAATATTTGTATGACAAATTTTTTCCCCTTTTTCTAGAAAGACTTATGGAAAACTCATCTAAACATAGTCTTAATAGTATTTGAGAGATGTTATAAGATTCTATTGTTACATCTAATTGGTGGGAGAATGGAGAGAAGGATGAAAGTGAAAACTTTGCATAGTTATGTCCAAATGCCTTTGTGGGAAGGAAAAACAGAACCAGCTTTTCATCATTAAAAAAATGGGAAAGGAAAAAGAAAATCATATTAGAGACAGCGAATAGATGCCATAATGGGATCATAGTGCTCCTAATTGCACATGTGGCACGTGCATGTGATGTGGCTATTAGTTTCAAGATTTTTTTTTATTTTTTTTTAAAAAAAAGAGTCTCAAAATATTCCTTTACATATTTTCGTTGATTAAAACCTTTACAAGGATTTTGGACTTCCTTTGATCCTTCACACCAAGAAGCCTGGACATCTTGCTCCAAGAGGTCAGGTAGCAAATTCCATGAATTTTCTGAATTTTCTTTTCAACTATTTTTAATATATATTTTTAGATTATGTGATAGACATATGCCATATTTTAACTTCAAATTTTATTTTGCTACACTAATAAAAAAATTACCATCATTACTCAATTACTCAATTATGCATTGGAGTTTCCCTAAATGAGGTCGTTAAGCAACTCATAAATAAAAAGTTTTATTAAAAGTCACAACGAAATTATACATGTAACGTAAAATACTATATTTTTCAATATATATTTTTTATTTTTTGTTTATTTGTTCTTTAACCATTGCAAAACACCATGTATTGTTATCTCAGTAAAAAAAAATTGACCCCCACAAACTATTTCGTTGATTGCATTTTTTTAATGGTGCTCATAAATGCACCATACTAATTTAGTGGACGGCACCATTTTTTTCAAAAAATTATCCAGATGAGTTTTCTGAAAAAAGATGATGCCACACTAAATTGTTGTGTCACATTCATCTACTACCTTTTAATTATGTGACAATGTGTATTCAGCTGACAGTTTTTATTTATTTATTTTTTTAATGAAAATTTGTGTATCAAAGTTTTTTTTATTTACACTTGTGTGCCAAAGTTGAAGTCTTTAAATGTCTTGTGTACACCAAAAGCATCAAAGATGGGTTTAGCTTATTTTTTGGGTTTAGTTGTTCATCATTATTATTGTTTTTATAGTATGGATTGCTTGATAGCCACACCATTCTTTTAATAGAAGCACCATCCCTCTTTCTAGTAAGCACCACTTCAATTTTTTTCAACAAAAAGATAAGTTTTTATGAAAAATAACTTTTTTTTGGACTACAAATAACTTTTATTTTGAAAAAATGATTAATGCACTAAATTCGGATGGTGTCCTTATTACACATCAGAACATCAGAAAAATTATAGTAGGAATTTTTGGCAGAAAACTATGTTTTTGTCAACAAAAAAACAGCTGGTAGGAACTTAAGGGCCCATTAGTCCACTTTCTTAACTAGTACAAACAAATTAACATTTTGATACTTGATATAGGCTGACCCAAAAAAACTTAACATAGATATTGGTGGCTAGAATTAACACCACACAAACTGAAATGTGCATGATCCCCTTCTGAGTTCCAAATTTTTATTTAAGAAAATTCAAGAAAATGTGCTAGTAGTACTGCTGTTTAGAATAATTGGGATGGGATATTTTCTCATCATATTTTCACAAGTTAGAATAAGTGAATGGTATTAATAAATTTTGATACAAAAAACATGCAAAGTAGAGAGTTTTTGACTAAAACATGGCACTGCCAATTTATTTAGCATTTATAAATGTGCTTACATGGAATAAATGCTAAAATTAAAACTCCTAACACAAAGTTCAGTACAAACTTTGCAACACATAAAGCTATTAAACCAATAACAATAATAATGGCAATAAAAGAAACCTCCAAAACAAACATAACTATGGCTTCAATCTCCTACTTTGATTTCCAAGTCACTGCTATAGGACTTCTAACCCTATAAGAACCATTTTCTGAGTTTACCCAACTCAAATGCCCTTCAGAAAAATCCATTGCACCATAACCTTTTCTAACCCTTTTTCTTGACAGAAAATACACCCTATAACTCAAACTTTGATTCATTTTTTCAAACACCAGCCTCTTTGGTTTCACAATCACTTTCACTCCCTCAGGTGCCACAACTTCCACTGAGTAAATGGATTTAGCACTTCCAACATTGGTTAATCTTCTGCTAAACATCTTCCTCCTCATCCCATCTTTGAAAATCACTGAGAATGAAGGATAATTAAGGCTAAACCCTCTATTCACCTTCAAGATTTCTTTGCAACTCACATTTCTATGTGTTATGCTGAAAATTTCTGAGCTTGTGTATCCAAGGCTGCAAAGATGTGTGACATAATCATTAGGCCTAATGTCATAAATTAATCCTGGATTTAATGCTCTTTGTGGATTAACATGTCCTGCTCCTATTGCAAAAACTCCTGCTGGTTTGTCTTCATCAAGGATTGGCCTTCCTGTGTGGTCGGTTACCTCGGCCGTTGTCATGATCGCGGATTTGACAGCGGCCGGAGTCCATTTTGGATGAGCCGAGCGGATAAGCGCAGCGATTCCACTGACATGAGGACATGACATTGAGGTGCCAGACATTACTGAGAAGTTCACTCTTCTAGTGTCCTCTGGAAGGGCAGTAGGACCTAGATTCTGAGGCCACGCGGCAATTATGTTCACACCTGGTGCAATAACATCTGGTTTTAGGATTGTAGGGTTTGTGAAACTTGGTCCTCTAGCTGAGAATCTTGCCACAGATGGAGCTCTAGATTTCCCTATCACAGTTCCTCCGAATTCGATTCGAGCGAGTGGGATTTTCGTAGAGTTTATGTAATTTTTCAAGGTGACAGATTCATCAAAACCTACCAAAGTTGCTGGTAACACATGAACATCAACAGAATCCTCTTCTAAGTTAAGTTCTGTGTTAGCTAAGATCATAGCAACACCACCAGCTTCTTTAACCACTTCACCTTTTTCTGCTCTTCCATTGATTCCTCTATCACACACAACCACTTTTCCTTTAACTTTGTCCCTTGGAAGAGACCCTCTTAAGCAAAATTGGCTCTCAGTTTCATCATCAGTCAAATAAACAACCTCAACAAGTTCTTTACCTTTTCTCAAATTCTGGTTCAATGGATACATGGATTCTCCATACAGAATTTTTCCATTTCCCAAGTGAACTATAGCTGGAAATTTCCTATCCAATGTGCTAGCTCCAATTGTTGCAATCCATGGAGCTTCATTGGCCACAGACATTGCTATAGGACCATTATTTCCAGCAGCACAAATAACAGAAATTCCATGTTCAATTGCTCTGAAGCTTCCAATTGCAATGCTATCATCGTATAAAGGCACAGGAAATCCACCAAGAGATAGAGATAGAATATCAACACCATCTCTTATGGCTACATCCATTGCAGCCATAATGTCAGAGTTGTAACAACCATTGAACCAGCAGACTTTGTATATTGCTATGTGAGCACCAGGGGCCATTCCTCTGGCCACGCCGGCCGCGTAGCCAAACACGCCGGCCGAGGAAACAGGGGCGCCGCCGGCCGTTGATGAAGTGTGAGTGCCATGACCAGAAGAATCTCTTGCAGAGAGATATTCTGGAATCCTTGAAGGTGAAACTGCAAGGTGGCCTTTTGTGAAGTACCTTGCACCAATGAGTTTTCTGTTGCAGTTTGAAGAGTTGAAGAATTTTCCTGTTTGGCATATTCCCTTCCATTTCTTTGGAACTTGAGGCATTCCTTCATCATTAAAGCTTGGACTCTCAGGCCAAACTCCTGTGTCAAGAACTCCAATTATGGATCCGCGGCCAAATCCGGATTGATACCAACCGTTTTCTCTAGCCGGGTTTAACCCCAAGAACTTGTAAGAGTAAGTGGTTTGAATCTCAAGCATTCTGTCTGGCTTAACAGAGATAACTTCAGGGGAACTCTGCAAAATCTCAACCTCAGAATCAGTTAACCGAGCCGCGAAACCTTCCATCGCGGTTCGGTAAGAGTAAAGGAGTCTTGAAGAAGGGTCTTCATCATAAGAGGAAATTGTTTTTTGGATGAAGGAAAGGTGCCATTTTTGTTTGGAGGTGAATAAAGTTCTGGTTTTTGCATGAGGGTGCAGTTGGATTATGTAAGTGTTGAGTGTTTTTTCTGCATGGATGGTGAGAAAGAAGAAAAGGGTGGCGAGGAAAAAGATTTGAAATTTGGATACCATGTTGGTTGAAAAAGAGAGAATAATGAATGTGATGGTTGTTGTTGTTGTTGGTTTGCATGATTTTGGTGGAGGAAATTGAGGGGTATTTGAAGAGAAGGATTTGAAAGTGAAGAAGTACTAGGTTGTAGTGAGAACCATTGTTGTTGATGTTGGTGTTTGAGAGAGGAATATGAAGCTCGTGAAATATGAGAGCTCTTCATCACGAGGATCCTTTGTTGAGAGAGAGAGAAAACAGAGAAAACAGAGGAAGTGATGAAAATGGAGAGGGTGGAGCTGAAGAAGGAGCTTGGTGTAAGTGTGTGTCACGAGATGTTTTGCTTAGCTTTAATACAACAACACTTAAGTAACCGTTATTTTCAAATTCTCTGAATTTCTTTGTTTCCTATTATTCTCACTTTGCTTTCTTCATCCCTTGTTAAAATGAAAAAAATGAAAATGTTGCTCTTGTACTTAACAGTGGATTAATATCTTTGTTGCCACTTTCTCATTCATACACTAAGGATTTGTTTGTTATTTAATTCAAAATAAATAATTTTAAAAGCAGGTTGAGAAGTGATTGTGCATTTAAATTATTATTATAAAAATTAGTAGGAAGTGATTATTTTATATTATATGATCTTTATTACAAATGATTATTTTGAAAAATAGTTCAACGTTAATTTCTCCAAATAAAAAGAAATTTAATTATTATTTCAAAATGCATAGCGAATATTCTTAAATTTCTCAACAGGTGTTACCAAAAAAAAATTCTCAAAAGGGTTTTTTTTTTTTAATAAAATAAGTACTTATTTTATGAAATAAACAATAGTAATCCGGCGCTAATTTTAGAGTTAACTATAAATTTGTCCCATATATTTTGCATGTCAATTACTATGAAACTTACAATGTTTGTGTTTTGCTAAACGTTTTTTAAATGTATAATTTTATTATTACATTTAGTAGTAATATTTTAAACATTGCTAATCTAAAAAATCGTTACTAATTTAGATAAAAATCTTGCTCGATACATACTTATATATATAGGGTGAAAGAAAAATTCAATTTTATTTTCTTTTTTCTCTTTTTTTTTTATTTTTTATCCTCAAAAAGTGTTAAAGAGGAATATAACACTTTGAGCGTAGATATGGTGTTGCTTTGGTTTTTGCTAATGACATTAATGAAAGGAGCTAAAAGAATGAGTTGTGCAAGTTAGTTACCATTCAATCTTTCAACACTTGTTAGACACTGCATTCTGCATTCTGCATTCATTAATAAAAGTAACATGTATTCCCTCTCCTCTGCCTCTCGTGCGGAATAATGTACTTCATGACTTCATGTTTTAGCTCTTTCTAATGGTCAATCTGATAGAGTTTAAGTGAAAATTCTAATTCTTTAAAATAAAGGATAATTACGTTAATTTCTCTTAAGTCCTAAAAAATGGCTTATTCAGCTTTGATTACACAGTAACACTAGTACACTTAGCCCAAAAGACTATTAATCAAAACCAATGAAAGTTATTTACTGAATTAAAAAAACTTTTACATGTCATTTACCTCTAAAGATTTTAGAACTCAAGTGTCATGCATGTGTTTGTCAAGTCACTAATAATTTCATCACCAGTAAGGGTATATCCACTGTTTCTTAATTATATAATAAGGGAGTCAAGTGTAATTTTTAAATCTAGGTGAGTCCAAATGTAATTACCACTACCTTAGAGGAGATATAGTTTAATTATTCCTTAAAATAATGTTATATATTCTCACACACTTGTGCATACTACAATTGAGATTTGCTATGATATTTTGACACATGGTAGGGAATTTATAAGAAGACAGAGATAAAAAAAGAAACTAAAGAGAGTTGGCTTACAACTTACAATAGTAGGTGGTGTATCAGGAAAGAAATAGGGGTGCAAAAAGCAAAATCCATACAAGCAACGGGCCAATAGCCCAGTAGCCCATGAAGCCTATGTTTAGGGTGTCTTTTTGGTCCAGCTATGTTTCTGGTGTATGAATTATGAAATAGGAAACTAATACTTGAAGAGTAATGTTTTTAAACAGTTCTGTTGAGTCACTCACCGAGTAAGAATAAAATGGTTTCCATATATGCTACGCCTACGTACAAGAATCACCTTTTCATTTTTCCATTTCCAATCTGTTAGACAGTGACAGCATTTGATTGTGAACTTAACCAGAGGCCCAGACAGTAGGAAAAAGATAAACCACGTGCTGAGCATTTTAGAATCTGGTTAAAGCCAATTTGTTAACTTCACATAATTTGACAAAAAAGTTACAGACAGTTTCATGAATTTGATTAAAGTTTCATCACATGCATGAAAAATGTGGCCTGTATGATTAATTATGATTTTGTTGTAATTACTAATTACACTATATTTTGGGCATCTCTTGTAAAATCATTTTCTAAATAGGTTATTATCATTGCTTGTATTGCCTGTATATAAAATAAATAATATATAATAACATTGTTCACTACAGTACAGTACAGCCATACCCTTTTCGGATTGCAAGGCCATTCAATACAGACAGAACAAAGACGACAGAGAGTAAAAGATGCTCAGACAGAGACAGCAGGAATGGTTTTCTAAAATCAATAAGAAGACAAGACAACAAGCAAGTAAATCCATTGAGTACAATATCTCACCAAACTGTCATTCCAAAAAGTGCCAAAGATTATTTGCAAAATAACTCCTGGTATCTATTACAAAATCACTACAAAAGTTATGATTAATTTCAGAATCATTGGAGCTCGTTTCAATCATATTCAAAGAAAGAAATGAGTTCTTACTTAAGTTTAGCACGATTTATGCCAATTTCGTTTTGGTACCTTCAATCGTTTAATACTCACGGCTAACTGAACAAAAACCAAGATAAAAGAAATCACAAATCTCTAATCAATTTATTGAATCAGATGGTAGATTTCATTGTGCCCCCCGCAATTTTATTTGGACAAAAATGAAAACACCAGATACATGAATTATGCAAACCAGAAGCAGAAGTTTCCGAAGAAACAGCCAATCAAACGGTAGTTGCACGCTAAAACTAGCAGCAGCAGGTAACCAATTCAATGGCCAACAGGAGCATGCATGCATAAACAGTATAGTAACAAATATCACCCATATGCATATTAATGAAAAAAGACATACAAATGGAAAAACAGAGCAAGTGAAAGACAAATTTTCACGATCATCAAAATATAGCAATCTATCTTTTGAATGTTAGCCATAATAAGTAAGGCGTCTAACACAGGAAAGTAGCCCAACCATTCAAATGAACACTTCAACTGCCCATTAATCATAAATTTGTTTATATTTCTTCCTATATGAATCAAGTCGACAAATATATGTTATGAGATAAATTATTAAACATCGGAAAATACATCTACGAACCACTAAAGAAAATACATAAGGCAGAAATCTGAAAAAATCTATATAACAAAACTGTAGAAAGCAGAGTATATCTCTCGCGCTGGGGGTTTTCAATGAGGAAAAATCGAATACAAGTTCTGCAGCAAGGACATTGGAAAATATTCTATAGCTGCTATTCTTCCCCGATTTAGGGAAATCATTTGAGTCCACATTGAACCACCAGGTTTCATTTCTAGCTCCCATCCTTGAATCATGACCGATCTCTTTGCTCATTTTTCCAAGAATTTTTTGCGGCTTCAGCAGAGGAATCACTGGATTCTCCACTGCCATCCTTCGGTTTGGAGAAGAAAGGATCCCATTCATGAGGTCCAACCTCACGATGTCCCTCATCCAACAATGCATATTTCCAACTATTCTCCTCAATGAAGTTTTCATCGGTACGACCTTCAATAATATCCTTCCTCAAATTGGTAACCTTGTCAATCACTGCTTGTACGGAAACATCAAATGCATCTTTAAAAGTCTCTAACTTAGATCGAGGATCTGCATACACTAGTTTTGGGATGAGACTAATAACCTCCTCCCTCATCATCTTAACTTGCTCTGGTGGTATCTGACTAAGCCTCTCCTCTATGCTAACATTCTTCTTACGAATATCATCCTCAGGAATGAAGACAGAATACTTAGTATAATCCTTAGGAAGATGCCAAGTATATTGTGTATACGCCGAACCCGGATGGAAGAATACAGGTATACAACCAGCCAGCATTGAATCAAAAGCAGATCTTCTTGTATAGGAATCACCCTGAGGTTGAAGGCAGAAATGGGAACTCTGAAACATCTGCATTATGCTGCTGGGAGAATGACACTTGCTTTCACCAAAATCACACTCCAACAGCTTCCCTACTTTTGATCTCCTGCATTGCTCAATTATCTGACCCCTGATTGATTTCGGGTTATCAGGACGTGGCGCCCCAGCAAATGAGAACAGCCACTTCCTCTCTAACCTTCTCATTCTATCCTGCCACACAAACACATCCTCATCTTTTGCAGGGTGGAAGTAAGTGGGATAAGGAATCCCAAAGTCATTGGCATTCCAAGGACTAGATTCCACCACAAGCATGGACATGTTCTTCGCAGCTGGCAAAAACAGAAGCTTGTTACCCCAATCTGATTCCTCCTCAGAGAGTCTCCTGAAATCCCATGTTATCCTCCCAGCCACAAGAAAATGATCTTTCCCATTCATTATGTTCCATTCAGGTCTCTTCATGAGCCAATCAACCAGATCAAGCGAAGCTGCATCTCTCATGGAGATATTGTAACCCCAAAGATACCGTGCAATGTCAAAGCCAGCATAGAAGGGTACAAATATAGCAGCAGCAATGGAGGAATCACGAGTTAAACACTCATACTGCTTCATCCTGTTGCTGAATATAACATCAACAGCAAACTGATTCGTAGCATACCACCCTGTATTAGAGAAAACTCCATCTACATTTTCAAGGGGTGGACCCAGACCAGCATTGGTGGTGAACTTGCACATGTTTGTCCAAAGACTCAAACTTTTGCACTGCTTCAACATGTCCTCATTGAACCTAGAGGGAAGATCGTGCACATAGATATACCTTCCTCCACATGGATCGCTCTTGTTCTCAGAAGTTCTTAGGGCTCGCATAAATGGGAAATTTTTTTCAGGGCTTTTTACATTTTCCACCTTAGGGAAGCCAAAATTCTTCCTCGGAGGACTCTGGAAGCGCCGCGCCGGTGGTTGCTGGAGCTCATTGGATTCGAAATTGATGGGAACTTGTTGTATCTTTGTAGATTGGTGACCAAGGACAGCGAAATGGAAGTACAAGAGGAAGCACCAGAAGAACGCGGAGAGGGATGCTAAGAAGCAGATTCTGGAACTTTGATTCTTCGCGGATCCTTTCTCCATCTGGTCGTGGAGAACGCCCGCCACAGGGCGACGTCTCATATCATTCCAATCCGCAATCGTGGAAAATTCATGGATCGATGGAAACCCTAGAAAAAGAAATTGAGAGGGTTTGGAAGGAAATAAAGAATGGGAGAAAGGAAGCGAAGAGTGTGATAGCAGCAAAATGAACACGAATCGCGAGGATGAAATGGAATGAATTAACCGGAAAATTACGAGATTTGGCGAATCGAGATTAGATCAGCTACAGAAAAATAGGCGTGTGAGAGAGAAGAATTCGGAATTTGCAGAAGAGAATGGGATTGAACGATAGTAAATGAAATGAGATGAAACGAGAGAGACGGAGGTGCACGTTAGCAACGTGCGCTGCTGGCAACTGTCGCATGTCGGTGCCCTTTTATACCTAGTTCCTACAATTTACTACTACCTCCTAGTTACAAGTAAAAAAAAAAATGAAATCTCTTGGTTTAAAATATAAGAAAATAATTTCTCTCTTCTTATATAATGTTAATTTTAAGTACTTTTTTTATATTCAATGTCATTTGACCTATCTGAATGAAAGAGAGAATACTCTTTTGTAATTAAAACTTATGTTTTTAAATGAAATCAAGATAATTAAACACAAGTAACCAACTTTCTTAATATGCGCAAATTATTTTTTTCTTATAACCAGGCAGTCCTTTTTGTAAGAAACATTGGACATGTTTTACACATACCAATAAAACATAATTAGTAATGTTCTTTTCGATTAATGATGTGAGAAAATTACTAAAATATCTAATGCGTATGAAAAATTGTGAATGCTCATAATAAATTGAGGGTAACAAAGTATTTTTACCCTTCTTGAGCAATTAATATGCCTAGAAAACTCACAAAGTCTCTTATAAAAAGGACAAAAAAATATTCTCTTTTTGTCTCTTATAAAAAGATCCAAAGATAATACTCCCTCCGTCTCAAAATATAAGACTCTCTATAAGTTTTTTTTACTTGCCCCATTTTATAAGACCCTTTAAAATTTTTTGTGCACATTTAATTTTTTTTACTATTATACCCTTGCTACTCAATCACTTTTGATAAATCCAAAACATTAATTAAGATAAAGAGTGAGGTAATAGAAAGAGATTAAAAGGGTAAATTTGGAAATTAATGCTTATTGTTAGACAAATTTAATGCATTTAATTAAATTAACTACTTTTCTTATTTCCGTAATATTGATCTAAAGGGTCTTACATTTTGAGACGGAAGGAGTAGTACCTTATTAAAACTGTATTAAAAAAATTGAATACTATTAATTAATGCATTAAATGAATTTTGTTTTAGAAATTTATGTTGAGTTGTTTTTCAATTCTGTTCATGTATTTAATGAAGGTTTTAATTGAATTTATTTTTTGGTTTAATTACATTTAAAATTTGGCGAATGATATCTAGTGTCTTAAGGGTACTATTTAAAGAGTTAATTATAGTAAAAAGATATTGAAAAATGTAATTTTTTATATTTTCGAGAGACGGAATAATGTGCACTTATAATTATTTTTCTACTTTTAGTAACCTTAACTAGTGCCCTAAGGGCATTGTATATCGAGACCCTTAAAATTTTAGGAGTTTGATAAAAACCTAGATCGTTTTAGTGCATATTTGATACTTCCTTCATTCTAAAACTATTGTCATTTTAACTACTTTCACACATATTAAGAAAATGTTGATTGTTAAGTTTTTAATATAAGTGGACTAAAGTATCCAATTAGTAACTAGAGTGGTTAACAAAATAATTAAAAGAGATGATGATTGATGAATGAAGGAGATGATGATCGAGAGAGAAATATTAAAATATACTATTTATTACATCTTGAAATCCTAAAGTGACAATTGTTTTGAAACAAAAATTATAGTCTAAAATGTTAGAGGTGTAAGAAATTGATTTTGAAATATTAAAATTAATTTTGGTTAGTTAGATAGTTGTTTAGCTATAAGTTAGAGGAAAACTCAAATTGATTTTGGTAGTGAATAATTGATTTTGACAAAAGTAAGGAGAGTCTTGCTTTCAAGTTGGGTTGAAAATTTTACACTGTATATTTACTTCAAACTTGTTTTTAGAAAAAATTTCAAATATAAATTATGTTACTTTAAAATTAGTGTCATACAAAATTAATTTTTTAGAATCACGACGATCTAAAATCAATTCTAATACCGCTAAACCAAACACACCCTTACTATACTCACACATATTAAGAAGTTATTAATTGTAGTGAAATTTTACAAAGAATTAAGTAAATTATTTTTATTTATGATTGGTAAGTAAAAGTGATGAGAGAGAAATAATTGTGATTTGTATTTATTAGATAATAATATAATTGTAAAAAAAAATTAATTATTTCTTAAAACTTTAAAATGACAATTATTTTGATACAAAACTTAAAATTTAAAATGACTATAATTTTAGAATAGAGAAATTAAAAGATACTGTGAGAATTTGATCTTTATAATACTAATGTTTAGTATAAAACCTTAACTTACCCTCTAAAATATATTAGTAGTCGGTAATATTTTAATATCTAAAATAAAGAGTTAAACAACAATTTGTATTGTCTTCTAAATATTTATTTATTATTAATTTATTTTTTTAATTTTTTTTATAAATTAGTCTCTAAAAAATTTAAAACATTATTAAATTAATCCCTCAAATTCTATATAAAATTTTTTTGAGGAGCCAGTTTGATAACAAAAATTATTAAAAGATCAAATTAGTGACGAACAAATTTTTGAAGAAGAAATTGATAGTTTACTTTAAAATAAATAATGGTTGACAATAATAATTTCATTAATTGCATAGCAGGCGTTTCTATTCAAAATATGTGATAAAATTAAAGTTTTGCCCCAAAATTTTAGGATTTTCAATTTAATTTTTATTCATGCGTAGAAATTTATGTTTTATCTAATAAAATTCATGTTTATTAAAATATGTTTTTAAAATTGATTTTCAGTTTAATATTTATTGTGATTGGCATTTCGGTTATTGACCATGTAGGAATCTTGTTATAGAGTTACCATTTCAATTTTGTGTACCGGGATAGAGTTTATAAGTCTTATAGAGCGCTACAAGTTAATTGAACTTAAAGCCCAAGCCTGAAGCTCACCAAACCCTAGAGATTTTGTTATAAATATACCACATCATATCATGCAATGTATATATCAATCTAATTAATTACTTTAATTTTCTTTTTATCAACCAAAGAAAATTAAATTGAAGTCAGCACCAGAGGTGCCTAAAAACAATTACAATAGGTTCGGAGAAATACAAACCATAATGGAAGCAATGCAAAACAAAGAAACAACTGTATTACCTACATTGGACTAAGAAACCCCATACAACCATAAGGAAACAGAACCCAACTAGAGAAATCATAGCAAAAATTTTTTAGTTTAATGATGAAAGACTTTGGCGTCAGAATCTTTACAGGTACAACTCCTCCACGCTAGAACGCGCGCCGTCAATGAGAAACATCTTCCACCGTGGAGCATATCCTTTAATGATCATGGTGTAAACCTCTCAAATTAGAATGGAACAATATTAAGTAATTTATGCATTAAAATTTGCATTTTTTTTTCAAAAAGCTATATACAATTTATGTTTACTCAAAACAGTTTTTTAAAAATATATTTTCAGTTTAATATTAATTATTATTTAATACATTAATCTCATTATTTTTGTAATTTACGATTTATTGTTTTTTAAAATTTGTGTTTTGATTCTCTTCATGTACTCCCTCAAGTTCATAATAAGTGTTGTCCTAAGTTTTGACACACTACATGTTAAGAAATACATTTACTTATACGCTAGTTAATTTTTTATTCAAAAATATTATATCTTCCTATTAATTCTTTCTATAAATTTTCTTATTTATTTAATTTTGATAATTATAATGATGAAACGTCAATTTTAGCTCTCTCTAATGGTTTTTAATTTGAAAATAAAAACGTTTTGCTATATTCTCCTATAAAATCTTTTTAATATTTTATAAAGTAAGTATTAAATGAAAAAGGAGGTGTATTCATGTCTTAAAAATATAAAAATAATTACTTATTTCTATTTTTAATATGTAGGAGGATTTATATATAAGAGAAAATCGTAAGAAAATTTAGATTATTTATTTATTTATTTATTTATTTTAAAAAAAGACAAACTAAGTTTTAGTTGGGTTTACGTGTTGTTGAACTGGCAAAATGCCCATTTGCATCTTGTATGGTCAAAACTTGAAAGATGCCATGATGCATGGTGATGGTGTGACGAGAGCTTGGTGTTCATTTTTCTACATTTACGCGTATTCGATATAAATAAATATAAATATATATTTAGAAAAAATGATGACATTCCATATTCTTTTTTGTCTTCAAATTAGATGCTGCTCGTAAAAAATATTATAATATATACTTATGTCTAATGAAGTATCTTTACAGATTAAACAGAAGATACTCAAACATGCACAAATATGAAGTATCCAAATATATATAGCTTAGTATCACATGAATATATAATTGATATCTTTTAACCAAAAAAAACTTTTACTTTTAATTTATTAATATATGTATCACATGCATAAGATAACATCATTTTCCATATAATATATTTCCTCCGGTTCTATTTGTAAGATCCTTATTAGATAATATTAGTGGTCTTTTTTATAAGACCCTTCATCAAAATTTATCAACATTAATTATCCTTTTTTATGTTTGTCTTTCATAATGAGTCAACTTTTTTTAATTTTAAAATTTGATTATAAGAAGAATTAATATCTTTTACTATTTCTCAATACATTAAATAAGGGTAAACATGGAAGAGTATATAATTTTTCAAAATCTTAAGATATTAACTAACTTAATTACATGTTTTTTTAATAACCGCAATTATCATATTGGGTCCTTATAAAAAGGACCGAAGGGAGTACTATATATAAATATATAATAACACATTAATAGTGCAGTTTGTGGTTTCGAGTGATGAGTTTACTTTATTTTCATCCAAAAAAACCTAATGAAACAGGATGTGTTTTTTTTGTTTACATTAATAAAATATCACGGAACTTAATTGGCGATGTGCAGTGTGATCTTTCTAATTATAACTATCCATTTACAAAAGAAATCTTAATTTTTATTTAGTTATATATTTATAGTTGTAAAGCATTATTAATTATTGAATTCTTAATTATACTCGTATATTAATTTTAAGCGATAATAAATATTCCACTACTTATTAATATTACACAAACAAAACAGTACAGAACATGTAGAAAATGGTAGTATCATATCATATAAATTTGTTAAAAAATTGTTCTCTCCATTTTTATTTGCAAGCACTTTATATATTAGGGGTATTCTTGACAAAACCTATATCTTTAAGACAAATTTAGTACCTTAATTGTCGCTTTTTTTATTTCGATAATCTAGTTGAAAATGACTTACAAATTACTCTTTCTGGTTTCATATATATAAGCAAAATTTTCACAATGTTATATATATTTTTAATTCAAATTTAAGCACGCAGCCACGTGACCGTGAGGGGCGCAAAGAGAGCAGGCACAGTGTCACGAGCCACATGATGTTGAGAAAGTGAACATCTGGGCCGTAGCTAGATTCGTCGTTAGATTCATAACCATAAATTAATTAATTAATTAATTAATTATGTTTAATTAAAGCATCCCACTAATCACTCTCTTGAAATTCACGTGTCAAAATCATGAGCCCATAAAGTGACACCTGCTCACTAACCGACCATGCCTTCAACTATTACGCCTATAATTTAGGACTTAGGACTATGTAATGTAATGGAACCATACCTTGAAATTTGTGAGTATTTTTTTACTAAATTTTTTTATTCACTGAATTTTAATTATTGTTATTTATTTTTATTAAATATTAAATAATTATTTTAATAAATAATAATTATTAAAATTAAGTGAATAAGAGAATTTATAAAAAAATTAGTAAAAGAATATAATATTTTTCTATTGTCTTACTATTACCTCCGGTTCTACTTATAAGAAAAAAAAACATAATTTGGGCATATTAAGAAAGTTTGTTACTTATGTTTAATTCTCTTGATTTCATTCAAAAAAAAATAAGTTTTAATTATAAAAAAAGTACTTTTTTTCCTATTTGAATAGGTCAAATAACATTGAATATAGGAAAAGTGCTTGAAATTAATATTAAATAAAGAGAAAGATGTTAAAATTTACTTATATTTAAAAAAAAAATTTCAAATTTTTTTTAGCTTGTAACGGAAGTAGTATAATAAATGGCACAAAACCCCACATTTATGTTCATTTAGTCTTGCTAAGGGCAAATCAAGCATAGAGAAATCCGTACCAATGAGTATATCCATCTTTCTTGTAATCAAAAAAGAAAATGAAGTCAAAATCAATTGAATGCAAACCATATTGTGCTTGTTTAGATACTAGCTTAAAAATATGTAAATATTTTTGTTAGTAATAATTTTGGGTATTAATGTAGATCTGACAGAAATAAGAAATTTTTATGCTTGTATAAAAGTATAAAAAATATGTCATTGTATTCAAGTATATGTAAACTTAAATCTAATGATTTTGGTTGTAGATCAACATCAAGCATAACATTACGGTTTTGTAATCCATATCAAATATGGCATTGAGACACCATCACGAAATCATCTCGGTTTAATATTGAGATGAACATCGACATCACCGCATTTATTAGAAGTGGATCGAATCCATGATTAAGGCCCACAAAGCCCAAAATACAACCAGTGAACCCTAATGACTCCACTATATATACTTATGCATGAGCATCATGCACAGTACATAACATTCTTTATTCACCCAAAAACCCTAATCACATACTAACTTGGACGTTGAAGTCATTGTAGGTACAACCCCCACTGTTCTGGAGGGTATAACCCCCACTGTTCTGGAGCTTGATCAGCGACGCAAGAAGAACTTCTTCATCTTAAGTGTAATCAGACTGCGTTCGTGATACAACCCTCTCAAGTTAGTTCACAACAACTTTATTATAAATTGTATAAGTCAACCTTACTCCGATAGACCATTATTATTAATCATACACACAAAACCTTAGGGCGAATAATGACTTCTTGTTAGAATCTCTACAGGTATCCAACCCCTCTAGTGTGCCGTCAAGTTGTAAGGAAATTGTCAGAGCTTTTCGTTCATGCATTCTTCCTAGTAACCTCTATACTTTACTATCGTAGACTTATTATCTTAGGATTAGAACAGATATAATACAATATAATTAATATATTTATTGAAATATTTGACTTTAAATAAGGTAAAACTTGGTTACTACCACTGTTCCTATATATGCAAGAACATCTAAAAAAAATTGTTTCATTTTATAAGATTCGATCTTTCAAAAGATTTGTGCACATTTAATTTTTTTTATCAATATACTCTCATCACTCAACCGTTTTTGAGTAGTCCAAAACATAACAAATATAGTAATGAGTTAATAATAGAGCAATTTTCTCTTTAATATAATTAGATAAAGAATTTAAAATAAAAAATTAAAAAATGTAAGACAAAAATTATTAAAGTCAATAAATAAACAATATTAATTAGAAAGAGAAAGAGATGGTGGTTTTTATAACTTAGAAGGTACATTTGAAAACTGATACTATTATTTATTAGATAAATTTAATACATTTAAAAAATTAACAAATTTTCTTAATTGTGTTGAGAGAATCTTATATATTAAGAGATCGAGTATACACACTTAAAACAAAAAAGTTTTTTATTACTTTAGCCACTTTCTAATATAAGCACTTCAAATTTAAATTGTGTGTGTTCCTTTTTATAAACACTATCATAAGAACAAGGAATATTATTTAATGAGGGTAATTGGCTTAGTTTTAAATAATAAACATATTTGATTGGGTTTTTATAAAGCTAGCAATGGAAAGACATCTTCACTTTTTAGATGTTTCATACACTTTTTTATATTATCATTTTTCTTAATTTATTTAATTTTAATTTTAAGTGTTTATAAAAAAGAACTGTGATAATATATATTTCCTTAGTACACGTGATTCGATTAGGACTTATTTGGTTTGTATTTTTATTTTTTTTATTTTGTTTTTTGTTTTTTAAAAAATTTACAAAAAACAAAATAAAAATACTGAAAAGAGAAAATGAAATCTGTTTTTAATATTTCTAGTTATTCCTTTTAAAAATATTAGAAAAAAAAAACAAAATTATTTTTTTTTTTAAAAAAAAAACCAGAAAATAAAGATCCAAAACAAGCATACCTTTGGGGAGTTTTATATAAATGAGCAAAGATTGTAAATAAGAGAATACTAGTTTTATATAGCTCGTGCATCATGAATGGGCAATGACTCTATAATACGTCGTATTCTTTAAGTGTATTATTACAAGATTTTTAAAAAACGGTTGTAATTTTAAATATATAAAAAAAATTATGTAAATTGAGCGAGAAACTTCAAAGTAAATAATACATTATTTTCAGAAAACTTCAAAGAATTTAGGTAATTTAAAAATATCCTATTTATTTTCACTTCGAAAAATACCATATTCTCCAAGTGTATAGTACATGATCTCTAAATAAACTGTTGTATTTTTAAAAATATAAAATATTATGTAAATTGAGCTAGAAATTTCAAAGTGAATAATATCTTGTTTTCATAAAGCTTCAAATAAATTAAGTAATTTAAAAACACCTATTCATTTTATTTCGAATAATACCGTATCTGTAGTAGACGATCTCTAAAAAAACTGTTGTATTTTTTAAATATATAAAATTATATAAATTGAGTTTGAATCTTTAAAGTGAATAATACATTACTTTAAGAAAGTTTAAAATAATTTAGGTAATTTAAAATATGCATTTTAATTTTTATTTAAAAAATATCATATTCTTCAAGTATATATATAGTATATAATCTTTAAAAAAAAGTGTTGCAATTTTTAAAAATATAAAAAATATATAAATTGAGATAGAAACTTCAAAGTGAATAAAACACTATTTTCAATTTAGGTAATTTAAAACCACCCAATTCATTTTTATTTCAAAAAACATCCTATTTTTCAATTCTATAGTGCGCGAACTCTAAATAAATGTTATAATTTTAAAAATATAAAATATTTATGTTAATTGAGCTACAAACATCAAAGTGATTTTAATACATTATTTTTAAAAAGCTTCAAATAATTTAGATAATTTGAAAACACCCCATTTATTTTTATTTCGAAAAACTTCATATTTTTTAAGAGTATAGTACACGATCTCTAAAATAAAATGTTGCAATTTCAAAAATGTAAAAAATTGTGTAAATTGAGCTAGAAGTTTCAAATTGAATGAGAAATTATTTTAAAAAGGGTTTTGCTATCCATTGAATATTACATTATTTTCACAAAGCTTAAAATAATTAAGGTAATTTAAAAACTTCCTATTCATTTTTATTTCGAAAAACACCATATTCTTTAAGTGTATTGTGCATGATTTGTAAAAAACGGTTGCATTTTTGAAAAATATTTAAAATTATATAAATTTAGTTATAAACTTCAAAGTGAACAATATATTATTTTTAAAAAGCTTTAAATGATTTAGGTAATTTAAAAATACCATATTAATTTTTATTTTAGAATACACCCTATTCTTCAAAGGTATATAATACACGATTTATAAAAAAACTGCTCTGATTTTATTAATATAAAAAATTATGTAAGTTTAGCTATAAATATAAAAGTGAATAAGACATTGTTTTCAAAAAGCTTTAAATAATTTAGGTAATTTAAAAAAAGCGTTTTGATTTTTATTTTGAAAAACACCCTATTATAGTACACGATCAATAAAAAATTATTTCAATTTTAAAAATATAAAAAATTATATAAATTGAGGAAGAAACTCCAAAGTGAATAATATATTATTTTAAAAAAGCTTAAGATAATTTACGTAATTTAAAAACACCCTATTCATTTTTATTTTGAAAAAAGCTATATTTGTCAACCAACATGATCTCCATAAAAGCTGTTTCAAATTTAAAAATATAAAAAAAAAACTATATAAGTTGAGCTAGAATCTTCAAAGTAAAGAATACATTGTTTTCACAAATCTTCAAATAATTTATGTAGCTAAAAAAACACATTTTTATTTTTATTTTGAAATACATCATATTCTTCAAATGTATATAATACAATGTTGCAATTTAAAAATATAAAAAAACATGTAAATTGAGCTTGAAAATTTAAACTTTAAACTGGATAATACATTGTTTTAGGAAAGCTTCAAATAATTTAGATAATTTTAAAAAAAACCCATTCAATTTTATTTCGAAAAACACCTTGTTCTTCATATGTATAGTATACGATCTCTAACAAATATGCTGCAATTTTAAAAAATATAAAAAATTATGTAAATCAAGTTAGAAACTTCAAAGTGATTAATACATTATTTTCAGAAAGCATCAAAAAATTTAGGTAATATAATTCATTTTTATTTTCAAGTGTATAGTATACAGTCTCTAAAAAAGCGGTTGCAACTTTAAAAATATAAAAAAAAATGTGTAAATTCTGCTAGAAACTTCAAAGTGAATAATTCATTATTTAAAGAAAACTTCAAATAATTTAGGTAATTTAAAAATCGCACTTTAATTTTTATTTTAAAAAAACACATATTCTTCAAATGTATAATACATGTTCTTCGTTGGTTTTGTGTGACATTCGCTTTACACAATAATATTATAACACTTTGTTTATAGTTTTAGGGTAAGCTTAAACTTTGCAAAAAAAAAAGATGAGAAAGTGGATTATGATTTAAGTTTATGTAATCTGGGTCATTTAGTTTGCTCGAAATAATATCATATTCAATAATGAATCCTAGACTATTCATGGACCCTAGATTTCATGCTTCTATATTTGATTAGTTTACTAATCCTCTTATATGCGGCGATTGGATACTAATCCTCTTATATGCTGCGATTGGATGTATAGCACCGTGGTTCTTTCTTTTGCATGTTGGTTTGCCTTTGTTTATTCATTGCCATTCCCTTAAGTTTCTTTGTATTATTTCTAGAATTTTTTTTATGCTCTTAATAATAATATTTCTTTGGTTTATCCATATATATATATATATATATATATATATATATATATATATTTATTAAGTTAGAATCTTTAAAGTGAATAATACATTATTTTCAGAAAGCTTCAAATAATTTACATAATTTAAAAATCGCATTTTCATAAATTTTCAAATAATTTAAGTGCATAGTACACGATTTCTAAAAAACTGTTATAATTTTAAAAATATAAAAAATTATATAAATTGAGTTAGAAACTTCAAAGTTAACGGTATATTGTTTGCAGAAAACTTCAATAATTTAGGTAATTTAAAAATACTCTATTCATTTTTTTTCCAAAAAAAAAAAAACATATTCTTCAATTGTATAGTACATTATCTCTAAAACAACTGTAATTTTCAAAATCTAAAATGTTAATTAAATTGATTTAAAAATTTCAAAGTGAATAATATATTGTATTTAGAAATCTTAAAATAATTTAAGTATAATAAAAATCATGTTTTTGTTTTTATTCAAAAAACACTATATTCTTCAAATGATAATAGTACACTATTTTTAAAAAACTGTTCCAATTTTAAAAAATCTAAAGGGTTATTTAAATTGAGTTAGAAACTTCAGCGTGAATAATACATTTGTTGTCAGAGAGCTGCAAATAATTTAGGTAACACCCTATTTATTTATTTTTTAAAAAACGCCCTATTTTGCAAATGTATTGTACACAATCTCTTAAAAAAATGTAACAAATTTAAAAATAAAAATTATGTAATTTGAGCTAGAAACCTCAAAATGAATAAAATATTATTTTCAAAAAGATTTAAATAATTTAGGTAATTTAAAAATCACGTTTTTATTTTTATTTTAAAAAACATCATATTCTTCAAGTGTATATAGTACATGATCTCTATAAACTTTGTTACAATTTTAAAAATATAAAAAATATTTAAATTGAGTTAGAAACTTCAAAGCGAATAATACATAGTTTATAAAAAACTTCAAATAATTTAAGTAATTTTAAAACACCCTATTTATTTATTCTTCAAGTGTATAATACACTATCTCTAAAAAACGGTTGAGATTTTAAAAATAGGAAAAAATTATCTAAATTGAGCTAAAAACTTCTAAATGAATAATACATGATTTTTTGAAAGCTGCAAATAATTCGGGTAATTTAAAAATATCCTATTCTTTTTATTTCAAAAAACACTCTATTCTTCAAGGGTAGAGTACACGATCTCTAAACAAATTGTTGCAATTTAAAAATATAAAATTATGTAAATTGAGCTAGAAACTTCAAAGTGAATAATACATTATTTTAAAAATATTCAAATAATTTAGATAATTTAAAAAACGCATTTTCATTTTTATTTTGAAAAGCATTATTCTAGTGTAGAGCACATGATCTCTAAAAAAGTATTACAATTTTAAAAATATAAACAAAATTATGTAAATTGAGCTATAAACTTCAAAATGAATAATACGTTATTATCAAAAAATTCTAACATTTTAGGTAATTTAAAAAATACATTTTAATTTTTATTTTGAAAAACATCATATGTATAGTACATGATATATTGAAATATTATTTCAATTTTAAAAATATAAAAAGTATGTAAATTTAGCTAGAAGCTTCAATGTGAATAATACAATGTTTTGGAAAAACTTCAAATAATTTAGGTAATTTAAAAAAAAGTATTTTTATTTTTATTTCGAAAAATATCTTATTCTTCGAGCGTATAGTATACGATCTATAATAAAATTATTACAATTTTAAAAATATAAAAAAAAAATATAAATCTAGCTAGAAGCTTCATTGTAAATAATGCATTATTTTCAAAAAACTTCAGATAATTTAAGTGATTTTAAAAAACACGTTTTCATTTTTATTTTGAAAAACACAATATTCTTGTACACGATCTCTTAAATTTTTTTTGTAATTTTAAAAATATAAAAATTATGTAAATTGAGCTAGAAACTTCAAAGTGAATAATAAATTATTTTTAAAAAAATTAAATAATTTAGGTAATTTAAATAACGCATTTTAATTTTCATTTCGAAAAACATCATATTATTCAAGTGTATATTGCACAATTTGTAAAAAAACTATTACAATTTAAAAAATATAAAAAGTTATGTAATTTTAGCTAGAAATTTCAAAGTGAATAATATATTGTTTTCCAAAAAACTTTAAATAATTTAAGTAATTTAAAAAACACATTTTATGTTTTTTAAAAAAATCAGCTTATTCTTCAAATATATAGCACACAATCTCTTAAAAGTTGTTGCAATTTTAAAAAAAAAAAAATTATTTAAACTATACTATAAACTTCAAAGTGAATAATACATTGTTTTCAAATAATGTTTTCACTACACATGCGGCATGTACTTTTTGTAATGCCTCAGAGAAGGTATCATCACATCTTTTCTTGACTTGTAATTTTTCTTCTATGTTGTGAAACACGTGTTTTTTTTTTGTGGAGTCTATCTACAGTTTGTTCAAATAATTTAGAGGGCTGGTTGCTATTAAACTATTCTAACATTTCTTCACTAAAATTGGATTTGGGGTGGAATGTGATTTTGTGCACTTAATTATTAGTTGTTTGGAATGAGAGTAAAGCACGTATATTTCAAAATTATTTAACAGTCAATGAGGCTTTGTTGCAAATGATTAAATGACTATCTTAAGAGTGGTTGTTAGTTAGAACTAAGAGTCATATTATATCTTTTGCGAGCTAGTATTCTAATTCTGTAAGGAGTTGTGATTAATTCGGTATTAAAGGAGTTACAATTAAATTGTATACGGCACAACATTTTATACTCTACTATTTCAGCTTATTTTTTTGTTTTGTTTAATGGTACTTGGTGGTTATTGTTTGTGTTGCTATGCTATATGTCTGTGTTGTTTCTGTTTTCTGTATTATGATTTTGGTACTTCTTGTACCAAGTTTATATAATAAAATTTGTTGTTGATGATAAAAAATTGTTTTAAAAAATTTTAAATAATTTAAGTAATTTTAAAAACGTATATTCATTTTTATTTTGAAAAAACTCCTATTATTCAGGTATAGTATATAATTTTTTAAAAAATTGTTACAATTTTAAAAATATAAAAATTATGTAAATTGAGCTAGAAATTTCAAAGTGAATAATACATTTTTAGAAAAACTTCAAATAATTTAAGTAATTTAAAAATGCATTTTTATTTTTTTCAAAAAATATTCTATCATTCGTGTATAGTACACGTTCTCTTAAAAAGTTATTACAATTTAAAAAATTTAAAAGTTTATGTAAATTAAGCTACAAACTTCAAATTTAATAATACATTATTTAAAAAAATCAAATAATTTAAGTAATTTAAATAACGTGTTTTAATTTTTATTTTGAAAAACATCATATTTTCAAGTACACAATCTCTTAAAAAGTATTTTCAATTTTAAAAATATAAAAATAAAATTATGTAAGTTGAGCTAAAAACTCCAAAGTGAATAATAAGTTGTTTTAAAAAAACTTCAAATAAGTTAAGTAATTTAAAAATATGGATTGATTTTTAAATCAAAACACTGTATTCTTCAAGTGTATAGTACATGATTTTTTCTTTTTCGTAAATTGAAGAATATGTGGTTAGAAAAAAAGTTCTAAAAAAATTGTTGCAATTTAAAAATGATAAATTGACCTAGAAACTTCAAGTGTATACATTATTTTCAAAAAAATTTAAAAAATACACTTTCATTTTTAAATCAAAACATCATATTATTCAAATGTATAATACATAATTTTTCTTGAATAATGAAGAATATTTTGTTTAAAAAATCTTCTTAAAAAATTATTGCAATTTTAAAAATATAAAAAATTATATAAATTGACCTAGAAGCTTAAGTTTATACTACAATTTTTTCAAATAATTTCAAAAAATTAAAAAACATGTTTTGATTTTTAAATCAAAATATCATACTCTTCAAGTATATAGTACATGATTTTTCTTTTAGATCGAAGAATACATTATTTAAAAAAAATTCTAAAAAAAAGATTCTAAAAAAATTACTGCAATTTAAAAAATATAAAAATAGGTGGATTTTAGGGTGCACAATTTTTTTCCTGGACCACTATAGACCATTTTTAAAAGTGTAATCATATGTTTTTTGGACCATTTACATATATGCGCATCTATCCTTCTGGACGGTAGATCAACATGTGTTATCATCTAATGGTTGAAATAAAATAGTGATAAATAAAGATTTAAATTTATAAATAAGTCCTTGAACTCTTTAGAAAACACATTCTAATCTAATGAAAAATATGAAATGGAAATGAAGAGCGTAATGAAATCTTAATGAGTGATGAAATGGAAATGTAAATGAAAATGGAAATTGTAATTTCCATCTTTGGTGGTAAGTAGATTTTATTATGAGTCCCAAAATAATTGTTGATGATGATCAGAGGCACAACCATTTTTTTTTAAACAGAAAATTCACAAAATGTGTATATTAAACTACAAGATGGATCAACAAATCAGAACCAAAAAATATGGATCAACAAATCAACATGATGGAATTTGAAAAAACAAGCTGAACCAGTAAACCAAAAAAAATAGTAACTCTCATGAACAAACTGAACCTGAAGACGCGACTCATAGATCAACAGAACCAAAAAAAATGAAATGTATAAACTCAACAAAATTGAATCCATGAAATATAGATCTGGAAAAACAAACTAATTAAAAATACCAATCTAAAAAAAAAAAAACAAAAAGATACAACATCTTGCATCAAGAAATGCAAATTAATCCAGTTAAAGAACAACATCAACTAACAAAGAAAAAAATATAGATCTACATTCAGATCTAAAAAAAAAATACAGATCTAGATCAAGATCTAAAAAAATTACAAATCAATATGTGTGAACCTTTAATCCTCAATTCGATCCCATCCAACAGCCGTGAAGAACTTCTCCCGCCGTCCGCATAGCTCAAGAAAAAGAAAAGAGCGAAAAGATGAAAGTGAAGAAGAAAGGCCTTCGTTGAACTGAAGAAGAAAGACCTTTGCTAGTTCCTTTGTCGATGGAAGTCGTGAAGAGAGGAAAGAGTGGGGTGAAAGGGCTTGGAGGAAGAGGCACCTTGAGGAAAGGATATTTTTACACCCCAACAGCCTCCTTTCCACTTCAGATGCCGCCAACGCCCTCTCACGTCTCCTCCACCGCCTACCACCTAATCTCTCTATCCCCACTTATCGATCTCCCTCATTTCTTGATGTAAGATGTTGTATCTTTTTGGTTTTTTTTTTTTTGTAGATTGGTATTTTTAATTAGGTGGGTGGCTGTGTTGGCAACAAAGGGAAGAAGCAAAGCAGCTGGGTCAAGGAGGACGAAGGGAGCTAGGTGGTGTGTTGACTTCCTGAAGCAAGCCCTAATTTTGGGTTATATGTAAAAATTTGCAGGAAGTGAACATTTAGGACTACAATTAAATAAATAAAATTTTTTGAGTTATATGTGAGAAGGACTATGTAATAAATATATAAAAATTTATATATTTCTTATCATGTACCTTCTCACACTAAATCACATTTTTTTAAATGGTGTTTGGTGCACTACTAAAATAATTGTGCACCCTAAAACCCACCTATAAAAATAATATAAATTGACCTATAAACTTAAGTGTTTAGCATAGTGTTTTCAAAAATACTTCAAATAATTTAAGTAATTTTAAAAAGATGCTTTGATTTTTAAATTAAAATATCGTATTCTTAGATTTTTAAAGTGTATAGTATATGATTTTTTTCTTAGATTGAAGAATATATTGTTTAAAAGAAATATTCTAAAAAAATTATTGAAATTTTAAAAATATAAAAATTATGTAAATTGACCTAGAAACTTAAAGTGTATAGTACATTATTTTAAAAAAAATTAAATAATTTAAGTAATTTAAAAAAGACGTTTTGATTTTTAAATCAAAATATTATATTATTCAAGTGTATAGTACATGATGTTTTCTTCTAGATTGAAGAATGCGTTATTTAAAATAAATATTAAATATTTTTTTGCAATTTAAAAATATAAAAAATTATGTAAATTTACCTAGAAACTCCACGTGTATAGTACATTGTTTTTAACAAACATCAAATAATTTAAGTAATTGAAAAAGACGTTTTGATTCTTGAATCAAAATATTGTATTCTTTAATATTGAAGAACACATTATTTACCTTAAAATACTGTATCAGTGAGATATATTACGAATATATCTCACTAACTACGTGAATTTATTAATATAGTATTTTCAACTTGCTAATTGTAGGAAAAAGAACGATGAACAAACACAATGACAAAAAGATTCATTAACTTAATTTATTATAACATTATTTGATTAACTTTTTTTTATTTATGATTTTGTAGGTTTTTCTTTAATGTTAATATACATAATTTTTATTTAAAAAATAGTGAAAAAAATATTTAGCCTACAAAATCAAGTTAACATTAAAAAAAAGAATCAATAAGCATGATCATGTAAAAGAAATTTAGATAACATAAAAAAATAGAAACATGATAACAATAAAATAATTAACTTAATAAAAAGATATCAAAATATAAATTCACCTAATAAATAATAATTTTTTGCAATCTCGAGTCATCTCCGTCAATTATAATATGATAACGTTGAAAAGATACCAAAACATGACTCAATATAAAATCATACTCATCTTTTGGCTTTTGTGCGTTGAATGTTGAAAGGGAAACTAGAACACAGCATGATGGAATACTGCCTTGCGGTTGGGCGTCAATTGGGGATCTTCACTATAAAGTGGGCTACCACTAACTCTCTTCAAAATGCATCACATCATGGAATTATTTTATAGATCCATTGTATGGTCAATAGGTCATAATGGTCCACCAAAAACAATGTAAGGTCATAATGATAATTCTAGAACTCCGATGAGAGTCCTTTTTGGTTGTGATGATTTATAATATGATAGGATTAGGTCACGATCATAAAATAATATACTTCAAAATAAAAGATGCTCCAAGGTTCTCCTTATATGATAGCGCTCAAGTATAGAGAGATTATACCCACAGAAACTCTTATGCTTAAATCACTAATTATTAGATTGATATGTACCTTACATGATATAAAGTGATGTATTTATAGTTTTGATGAGCGCACCTTAATGGAATTCATGCTTATTGTGCTTAGGGCTAAGGTCTAATTGGACTATAGGTCTATAGCGCTTTAACTGATTTATGACATGATTCTATCACAATAGGTTGGAAATAACACCCCAAGCTAGGAGTTTGTTAATTACACATCTTGATTTTCTATATATTAAAGTAAAAATAATTAATTATGTTATATTTTCAAAATACAACTTTGCTTACTTTTTTCATGTAATTCTTACTTTATATTAGAATTTATAAAATATTAGAATGATTTATATGAAGGTTTTGTAAGAGAATGTAGTAAATGTCAAAATTCAATTTCACTTTTAGTTCTCTAAGCATAACCAATGATTTGAGTTTTATTCGTTTTTTCTTCCCGAGCATTTTCAATTCTTTTATGATTTCATAACGTTCAATTTTGATCACTTTTTCTTTTTGTTTTTCTAAACTCTTACAAATAGTGCAAACACATAATTTTATTATTATTATTATTTTTGTTGTAATATCGTTAAAAGAACATTATGCATCAACATAATTTATTAGAACTAAAAAAATGGTGAAAATACCAAATTAAACGTTAAAAACGTAAAACACTTAAAGAGGTTCATAAAAAAAAAATAAAAAAATAATAATAATCAAGTGGACTTGAAATTTCACATTGATCCTACTGGAATTAACCAAAAAAGGTGAATCTTGATTTCAAAATTCTTATAGTTGACCCTGACAATAGAAATTATAGAAAAGAAAGAACCAACGCAATCATAATTAATTGATGTCAAACAAGAACACAATTAATCAGCAATTCAGCATCACCACACACTAAAAAATTCCCAAGAATCAAAACTGAATTTAGCATACCTTATCTAGACTACAACAATTATGATTCTGGTTGAAAATAGAAGCAGTACAATCAAGAAAAACAACAAAACCAATATGCAGAGCCACAAACCAATTCTATTTCCCAAGAAAAATCCCTTCTTCTTGTATGAAGGAATTCCTTTTTCAACATTCAAATTCTCAAAATATAACCTAATTCCAGGGTCTCTCATAGTTACCTCACTATCATACAACACAGAATTTGAGACACCTTGAACATTGTTGTTAACATAAATGTTGATGCAACAGAAATCTTTGGACTCACCCTTTTTGGTGTTTCTGTGATTCAAGCGCATTGTTGCACCCACATTCTTTCCATCCAAGTTGATGTATTGATCAAATGAGTCATGATTCAATTTGGAGTCCATGACATGATAATCACCAATGTGTGAAGAGAATGAGCAAGACCTGGTGACTTGTGTTCGTTAGGTTTGTTTAAATTTGAATGTTTTTTCTATGAGGATTTTTCACTTTTTCTATAAGTTTGGTTAGATCTAGAGGTTCCCTCCTGTTGAAGGAAACAAAATATTCTCCTAAAGAAAATTCTATCCTCACTGGCTAACTTTTCAAACTAGATTGTGCAATTTTCCATACAATTGACTATTCTTTCACAATCGATTTTCTCTTGCATCTCACCTAGACCTCTTTTTTTTTCTTTCTATCTTTTTAATTTTCTTTATCACATCACATTTCACGTCTCTCTTCCATTTCTTTTCCACTCTACCTCTTTCTTCCTATGCAGTAGACACCTATACATCCAAAATTTGAAGTTAACCTATTCACACCACACATAACATCACAAAATTCTAGTTCCCCAACGCAGCCGAATTCTACTCCCCGGTTGAGTTTTGCTGAAGTGTTTTGTGATGTTTTTGGGCCAAATATGATGTAGTCCCCGGTCTCACCCGGATTCTAATCCCCGGGCGAGAATATGTGTGGTGTGTTTTGAAAAAATGTGTCACAAGGAAAGTAGCAGTGAAAATTTGAGTGTAGAGATATCATTTCGCCTTTACATACTAACAAAATGTGGGATATGTCAAAGCTGTCAACTCCATCAAACAAAATGAGGGACGAACAGTTCTATAATATCTTTGAAGAGCCAAAGACTTTATAATAAAAGAATTTCAAATAAGTCAAACATGGTTGCCGGGAAGGAATCATGTACAAAATCCTCTCACAAAAATATTTGTCACACTCACATTTTACCACACTATTCTTACACTCTTGTACAGTTCCATCTCATAATGAATATTTTTTACCAACAGCTCCATCGATCTGAATTTTTCCTGAAATTACTACTGAACGCACCATTTACTTTGTGAAACAACTCTATCTGTACTGGTCAGAGGAAAAATCAGATCCAAATTAAACATGTTAGTAATACTTTTCAAGTTCTCATGGTGTTGCAAACTCCATATAAATGAGAATCCATGTCTCATTAGGAGCAACAGAAACTTTTCAATCCATCGCTTGAAAATTGAGAATTCATGTCACATCAGTAGACTAGAGGCATTGTTGTGAAAATTGAATTGAACAAGATGATTTGAATGGAAAAGTGGAGAATTTGTGAACAATAGGTCAAAAAACTTATGATGATAATGTACATAACAGCTAATTACACTTGATAATAACAAATGAGTAAAATAAGAGAACTAGTTAACATTATAGAAGGGAAAACATAACCAGTAATCGAATATCAGTTTTATGAGGGGGCGAATCCGAGCTAACAATGGCTTAATTCTAAACTTTCACTACAAGAAAATCGTGGAATACACAAGACTAGTTTAAACCCTACACTTTCTCTACGCAAAAGCCTAGTGCTTCATCCTACAAAGTCACAAACTACTTTCTTGCACATTATTAAGAACCCAATTGGGACGCCCATATATGCTTTCGTGTAATCACATATCATCTTATTTTGTGTTACAAAGCATGCTAACCATGCTTGAATTCCTAACTTGTGTTAAAAGGGGAAGAATCAAACTAATTTTCTCCCACTGGAGTGCTTGATTGGTGAGGAGTCACGCACCTCTCTGTTTTATTAGCGCCGAATGCGGCAGTGGCATGCATGCACGGGTGGCACCACTCATTGTTTCAACTTGTGAACTGTGTCTTAAGCTCTAGCTGCCACCACCACTGTCCTTCAAGGTTTTCAGACATTCAATCTGATCTAAAAATCTGGTATACCACTTGAACGCGATGAATACTCGGTCACCAATTTTAGAAACATGGATGACTTGTCCTCTAATAGTCTTAAAGGAGTGTCAAATTCGGCAACTCGACCTGCAAGAGTGTTGAAAAATTAACTTTGGAAGCATAAAATAAAGAACCAGAATGCAAAGCCTGAGGATGTGTAAATGGAGGGAAAAGAAAAAAGATTGCTACACGCACCATCACTGAGCACCAGAACTTGATCGCTGTCTATCACAGTAGGAATACGATGCGCAATGGTGCACACAGTGCAGTCTTTGAACTCGTTTCGGATAATCCTCTGGATAAGATTATCAGTGGCAGTATCAACTGATGCTGTTGCTTCATCAAGTACAAGTATTTTTGACTGCTTCAGTAGTGCTCGGCCTAGAGAAACAAGCTGCCGCTGTCCCACACTCCAATTATCACCATTTTCTAGAACTGCATGTTTCAAAATACGTGTTAAAGTAGTTATTTGCGATTCCAAACACTTCTTTTTTCTTTTTTGTTTTTCTTTTAAAGGGTGGAGAAGGAAAGATGCTGAGTATTTTCCAATTATTTTTCCTGCTGCCTACCTGGTGTATCAAGCTTTTGTCCTTTCTCGCGGATAGTATCTCCAAGCTGAGACTTATCTAGTGCCTGTGGAATGTAAAATACCAACAATCACACAATGTACAACCTTCTATTCAAATGGCCGTAATTTAATGTTCAATGATTGTTGGTCTATTTTCATACAGTTCTTTCTTAGGAGTAAAGATATCAGGCGGCCTAACTCCCGTACCGAAGTTGGAAAGTAAGCATCTGAACAGAAAGTAGTATTCAACAGAGTAAACAAACAATCGTTCAAATTAGGAACCAAAGTACAGGAAGTTTGTTAAATACAACGATTGTGGAAGCTGCAATTGGCTTGTTAAATTCGTGGATGTGTTAGAGAAAGATTACTGCATAGGTTACTTCTAACTTCTAAGTATTGGAGACTATTCTTTATAGTGACATTGTGTTCTCATATTTCATCGTTTCTACTTCCTGTCTTATAACAGTATTTCTATTTCAATTAAAAAAATAATGTTAATTTTGGCTGTTATTATACATAAACATGCAAAACCTGAATATAATAGCCTTTTTCTGCTTTCTCACATACACATATATATAAGTAAACTTCATTTGCATTTCTCTTAAAGATAACACAAGCTGTGTAATTAAATACTTGGAACTATGCAAGTAATACTAACCTCCCAAATCTCTTTATCTGAGTGCTCCTCAAGAGGATCAAGATTTCCTCGAATGGTTCCTTCAAATAAGGTGGGATCTTGCGGTATTATACTAAGATGACTTCGAAGGTCATGAAGGCCAATCTCTGAAATATTAATGTTGTCTATGAGGATACTCCCACTTTCTGGTTCGATCAATCGAAACAATGCTTGAATCAACGTAGATTTGCCGCTGCCAGTACGTCCAACAATTCCAATCTTCTTCCCACCAGGAAATGTGCAGGATACTCCATGAAGCACCAAAGGAAGATTCTCCTTGTAACGAACCTTCAAGATGAAAGAGAAGGGGTAAAAGGATTAGAGGGACAATATCATCAGAGCCAGTAACAGTAGAAAAAATATCATAAGGATATTTTTTTTTGGATTAATGATAAGGATATTTTAATCATGTAACATGTCTATCATACTAAATTATTCCAAATCTAAAGAAAAAAAGATAAATAATCAGTATATGCAGAAAGAGAATAAATGTGAAACTAAGCTTGGTACCTTCAAATCAATTATTTCGATTGTCCCGTTTTCCGGCCATGAGGATGGAGGGCGGGAATCTTCAAAAATTGCTGGTGCTTCACTAGGAATTTGGCTGTACTGATAGATTCTTTCAATCGATATAATTTTATTTTCAAGTTTGCAAAAGCTGAGTATCCACCGTGATAGGCGCGCATTTAAATTCAGGCCATAGGTCACAGCAAGTCCAGCCATGCCTATACAGAAAAGGCAGTAGTCATAAGCAACAGAACAATGTTTAGGAATATCACTTGTGAAACTAAACCTCATAACTTAATCGTCCAGGTTTAGCAATATCGCTTGTGAAAATAAGTAGACAAGACAAATGAAGCTATTAGAACTAAGTACTTACTGGGGTCAATACTTCCATGGGGAAAGCTCACAAGTAACACCATGCAGAAGGCGAATACAAAGGTTGACAGTAACTCCATCCGCAGGCAGAGCCACTCAATAGCAGCAAGACTGCAGAAGAATGGTCGTGCAAAACAATCAAGAAGATAGAGGTTCCGCTTCATGAACCTTTTTTCTTGTCCAAAACCTCTGATGGTGGATGCTCCAGCAATTGATTCACCAAAGAGATTTATCATCGGAGACTTTTGGATGCTTACAATACGAACCAATTCCCTTGAGGAAGCCATGTAGTATTTCTGCAATGGAATAGGTTGACTGTTAGAACAATGCAAAAAAATAAAAAACATGGGGTGATAGGCAAACATAAAAAAAAAACAAAGGATGCAATGAGCTTGGAAGATTACTTGTCAGTGTATCCTCTCCTTTCCCTTTTGAACAAAATTCTCTCTTATCCAAAACACAACAGTTTTTCTTTTGCACAAGGTTTTTTGAAAGGAAGTTTGAAAGATTTTAAGCTGGAAGATCTCTAATTACCTGCATCCACAAACAAGCAACGGCCATTGGGACAACTAAGAGCAAAACTTGCCATGTAACATCTGTCATTACACCAACAATACCAATAAGTTGTATCGTCGTTGAAGCAAACCCACCAAGTCTAAAAGGAATATCAAGATCCACAACACTTTGATCAATTGATACCTGATGAGAGACAAATGACACATTATTATTATTTACACCATACAGGGAGAGACAAGTTTAAAAACAAGTAAAAGAAACAAAAGAAAACCCACCCGATTCAAGATCCTTCCGGCAGGTGTAGAGTCAAAGAAAGACATTGGAGCATGGAAAACGCTTCTAAGCATCTTCAGGAATAGTTTCTGAGCAGCTGCAAGACCAAAAGTAGCCACCAGAACAGCCCTTACAAATATAAACCATGAGCTGCCAAAAGCAAGAGCCATGTAAACGAGAAGAAGAACGGTGGGAGTTACTTTGGCCTGATCTCCTTCGGTTTGAGGGTTAGCCCAAGCCATCCACCAATTACTGGCAATTTGAAGGAACTGAAACAATGCTTGTGCAATAACTATGAGTGGAATCAATAAGCCTTTATATGCCGCTGCCATGTATGACAAATACACCTTCATGCTTACTCTGCCTCTAATCCTCTCCTCTTCCTGAACAAGCTGCTTTTTTCTCGATCGCTTTGCTTTCTTCTTCTCCTTGATTGCTTTTTGATCTGAAGCCGATGAACCCTCTTGCACTTCCTTTGCCAAACTGTCAATATCGTTTATCGAACAAATGGATTTCTTACTGGTCATAACAGATGCATCGGAGGATAAATTTTCATCTGAATCTTCAGAGGAGTGAGTAGGGATATCCATAGCCTCTATGGCTTCATGGTGAGCTGAAACTAGAGTTTTGAAATCGGTTCCTGCCTGTAAAAGATCATCATACTTCCCTGCCTGTATGATGCAGCCTTCTTTAAGAACCTGCAATAATGGAAAAGTAAATTTAGAGAAAATCATCTTCACTTAAAGTCAACTGCATGATCACATTGTGAAATTCTTTTAAAGCTTAAAATTTCAAGTGAAAAGCAAATCAAATTTCCACATAACATGAGACATATCAAAAGGACTCTCCCTAGTCCTCGGAAGAATTAAATATCTTCATATACAACAAATTATGGATATGCTGCCAACTAAAGGGACAACAAATGAATGTTGTAAGAAAAAACACACATATCAGCAATGGACTCAATAAACATATTGACCAATTGAGAAGAGTTTTACTAATGAAATTTCTTGTGTACTAATAAATCTCATATGGACCTACAGATTCATCAAATTTTCCTCCTGACCAATTTTTACAGCTAGCAGCATCTCATGTTGATATGGTAATGAGTAATAAGAACTTAATTTCATATAATCAATATTTAAACTGACTCCTATGGGCCGTTTCATAAATGTTTCCTCGTTTTATCCGTCAATTAGTAAATATTAGACTCTGTAAAAATGTCAAAAACTCAAAATGCACTCTCTTTTTTTAATATTGTAAAATAACAAATAAAAATGTAATTCAAATATAAAGCATTCACACAAGTAGGATCTAGAAGTTTGATACACCTAACGAATCTGAACCCAGACTGTATATGTAATATAAAACAAAAGAACTAATAATGCTAATGGGATATAAGGAGATAAACTACTTGATGGATAAGTGTAACCATTAACATTGCATCTTATTGCACAAGAATGCAAGAAAGACTCACTCAGGCATACCAGTATCAAGTCAGCAGTAGGAAGAAATTCAACTTGATGGGTCACAAAAATGACTGTCTTATCTGCAAGTGCTGTCAATATATACTCCTGCAGTTCCAAGTAAAGGATTAAGTCGAAACCAATTCATTTAAACATTAACATCAACTTTATGCTAAGGAAAACTAACCCTAAACAATTCTGATCCAGTGTGGGCATCAACAGCACTGAAGGGATCATCAAGGAGGTAAATATCAGCATCTTGGTAGAGTGCTCGAGCAAGCTGAACCCGCTGCTTCTGGCCACCACTCAGGTTTATACCTCTATCCCCAATAATTGTCTGATCGCCATGTGAGAAAAGTTCTAGGTCCTTTTTCAGCGAACAAGCATGAAGAACATTCTTGTACTTTGCTTTGTCCATTGGGCTTCCGAAGAGGATATTTTCTTCTATAGTTCCTGATTGTATCCATGCTGACTGGGAGACATATGCAGCAGAACCACACACTCTGACCTGCAAAAAAAAATCCAATGTATCTTGTCAAAACTGTTACAAATCAAAAGATGGAAATGCTAATAGAGACATGTTAAAAAATAAAGATAAAGATGGAACTAAAAGCTGAAGTGCACCAACATACTTCACCGGAAAGCTTAGGAATCTCTCCAAGGATGCAAGAAAGAAAACTTGATTTCCCAGAACCAACCACACCACAAACTGCCACACGCATCGTCCTTTCAACTTTCAGATGTATCCCTGATAGAGTAAGCCTAGAAGATGAACAAGGGTCCCAACCGAAGGCACCATCCTTAATTTCTATAGCAATATTAGAAGTTCCTTGTGGCAACACAATAGTTGCATCGTCCTGCAATTCTTCCTCCAGCAAGAAACCAGATAATCGATCAAGAGAAACTTTTGTCTGAGCCATCATTGACACCAAATCAGGAAAATTCCTCAAAGGTTCTTGCAGGATCCTAAAAGTAGCTAGAGCAGAAAGTACACCGCCAGCAGTCAACTGGCCACCCAACAATATGGAAGTGCCAAAAGTGACCACTGAAACAAATATAGGTGAACTCCAGAACATGAAAGTTATGAAAGCCTGAGAATAGAGAGCTTTCCGAAGCCAATTGAACTCTACTCCACGCATTTCCTCCAATTTTATTCTATATCTGTCCTCCCAAGCTTGCAACTTGAGAATCCTCATATTCCTCAGGCACTCAGATGTTTTTCTCATCCTTTCATCCTTAGCAGCCATTAATTTGTCTTGATAATCTTCTTGGATCCTGGCCACAGGAACAGTGACAACAATTGAAATAATTGTGGCAATCAATGTCGCGACAGAAGCAATTCCAACACTCTTATACAAAATCGCAAGGGCAAGGACAATCTGCAGAGGAAGCATCCACATGTCATGAAGATACCAAGAGTAATCTCCTACCCTCTGGACATCAATAGCCATGTAGTTAACAATCTCCCCACTCGTGTGACTTTGCCTGGCCAAGCTCGAAAGCCTGAGCCCCTTTCGATATACCATTGCTGTCAGAGCCGACCTAACATGCATACCCAAGATGTCTACTCCTAGATACCACTGCCTAGTTGCGAAGGTCTCCACGAGTTTTGCTGCAAAGAATATCCCTGCGAGGGCATACCCCTCATTAGGGAAAATCTCCTTACCACCCAAGTAATCAACAAAGTAACTTATCATGAACGGACCCACGTACGACACAAGTGTCGTGACGCCAGCAAAGATGGCATTCCAAGCCGCCTCCTTCCAAAATGACTTGAGAATTGCCCAAGCCAGTGAAGGCTGGTTCTCAGCCTTCAATCTCTCCCAATTAGTATTCAAAATCTTGTAATTAGTCTTGGCTCTATCTCTTGGTGCAACAAGGGGAATGTCCTTAAGCTCAAGTGGTCTCTTTGCACCAATGGAAAGAAGAGGGTTCAACCAAGACAAAGTAACCAAGCTAAAAAGTCCAGCATCACTATAAGGAGTAACCTTGAGACACCCTGGTTCTTCTTCTTCTTCGAGTAATGGCTGTTGTTCCTCGCTGTTCCTACGAACCTTTACACCACTAACACCCCTAATTGCAGCAATACAAAGAAAGGTGAGAGCAGGCGTAACAGCGAAATTAGCCACAACATGAGAACGTAGGTGCTTGGAACCTTCCATCCAAAACCCTCTCCCATCAACATATAAAGTACACAAGCAAATAACAAACAACAGAAACCACCAAACTCTAACCAAAATTGGAAACTTCTCAAACCCCTTGAATTTGCAATGCAAAGCCGAGAAGCCTAACACAACAAAAGCTAAACCCTGTACAAGTGGCACACATAGAAGAGACAAATCCAAATCCAAATCCAAAGGATTCAGCTTTTTCCTTCCTTTAATTAAAGCAACCCCATCAAATCCCAACAACACAACTTGCACCAACAGAACATAGAAACAGGACAAAACCGACAGCTTGAACCATGTGCCGATTCGAACGTCATGTGTTTCTCCATCAACACTCGCGTGAATATGGCTGCCATTGCCATCGTTGCTATTGTCTTTACCGAATCGAACTCTTCCCCTCTGTAGTACCTTCCTCACAGAAACAACAGAGAGAAACAGAACAAGCAGAGCCAAATTTACACAGATTGCCACAAGCTCCAAAACGGGCAATCCAAGGATCGCACTGAAAAGGGTGTTCATGTTCGTGTTCGTGTTCGTGTTTGTGTTCATGTTCGTGTTAGAGGATCCTAAAGAAGAAGAAGGAGAATACAACGTTAGAGGTGAGATTTCCATTATTGCATCGATGAGAAAGCAGATTCAGAGGAGCGAGTCGGTGAGAACAGAGAAGCTAAACGAAAGCGAGTGATGTCATCGAAGCGTAGAAGGTAGGAAAGGCATTTCACCATCTGGAGGTAGCTTCTGCGGACACATTGCACACTCAAACAAAGAGATTTTCATCAACGCGGAACACGAAGAAAAAAATAATCAGCAAAAAGATAACAGTTTGCAGAACCTCTCTGTTTGTTTTCAGCTACCCCAGAAGAGAAAGTGACAAAGGGTAGAACTAGGAACCAAAAATTTCCAGAAAGGTACAAAAAACCCCAACTGGGTCGTTCTCTGAAAATCCCCTTGTGACAAAGATGATGTGTTGCTGCTCTACAAGCTCCAACCTTTACAACCTCAAACGCGGCTGAGAAATAGAGCAGCACAATATAGAGAACGACAACGATTCAAAGAATGATCCAATCAACCCTTTGTACAACTATGAGTAATACAATACAACAATGTGGAACAGAGACTCAGAGAGAGAGAGAAAGAGGGAGAGAATGAAAATGAATGAATCTCTCTCTTCTGCTCCCTTTAATATTCTGTTATTGTGCTTTTTTAACTACACTGCCCTCTTGTGTGAAAAAAATGTGAAAACTTTTGCAGCTGAGTGCTCAAAAATGGATGCTTTAGGTAAAAGGGTGATTGGGTTTTCCTTGAGATTTAATTAATAATTAATTAAATGATCTTCCAAAGGTTTTAGCTTAGTTTGGTGATTATGTGTTAACGAGCTTCATTCAATTGTTATATTATTTATAGGTCACCAAAGTGATTGTGATTGTGGATTTGTGATTTCTGATGGAGAGGTAACTAAGAGAGAAAGTGGAGAATTTTTCCATTTCTTGAAGGTTTTGGTAGCATATAGAATATTACATATTTGTGCATAATGTTTAGGTTAATGTCAATTATATGCATATTTTGATTTTATTTGTTCCATGTGTGCGTATGCGGGTTGATGCATGATGAGATCATGATAGGAATCTCACTACTATGTGTCCACAAATAAATATTGGATTTCACAGACAGGAAAATATTAATTTCTCTTAAAAAGATACTCTCTGAGTTCTATTCATAAAACACTTTTCAAGACAATAATAATAATTCTTATAAACATTTTTTTAGGTTTATTCTTTATAATGAGTAAATTATTTTTAAATCCAAGATTTGAATTATAAAATAAAATTAATATCTTTTATTATTTTTCAATACATTAAATAGAGATAAACAGGAAAGATTATATAATTTTTTAAGGGTCTTGTTAATAAATGCCTTTAGGCACAGACATTTATTACAGTTACCACTATTAGAAAAACAATCATAAGTGCACATCTTTTTATGTCTCAAAAACATCAAAAACTGCATTTTCTAACAAGTTTTTACTACTAATTAGGCTCCTTAAAAAGTGTCCTTAGGGCACTAGTTAGCATTTTCCATTTTTTAAAATCCTAATACATTAAGGCAAATGTTATTTAGTGTCCTAAGGGCATTATATAAGAATCCAAATGTAGTAAAAAGATATTGGAATGTGTAATTTTTGTATTCCCGAGAGACGGAACAATGTACTCTTATGATTATTTTTCTAATTCTAGTAATCTTATCTAGTGCCCTTAGAGCACTATATATCAAAACTCATACATTAACTAGTAACTTAATTATATTTTTTTTAATAATCACAATTGTTACGTTGAATTCTTATAATTTTTTAAATTAAGTATTTTTCATACATATAACCAAATTTTAATTTTTAATTAATATATTTTAGAAACTTAGATATTTGTTAATTGTGACTGAATTTTGTTGGTTGAATATTCAAATTTTAATCATGTTCGAATCTCATATATTCCAAATTTTCGGCGGTCAGGAGATTAGTCTCATCCTAAGGGTGGAAAAACTCGTTATACCAAAACGGAGAGCATCAATCTATCTAATGTGAAAGTATTCTCTCGATTTCAAAATAACCGTTGTTTAAGGTTATTTTAGGGAAATTAAAAAATATACTTAATAAATATCATAATGAATAGAGTAACTTTACTAAAATAATCATATTAATGAATTAACATATTAATATCTAATCATATTTTTAATTGACATTAATTATTTTATAAGGGATAAAATGGATAAAATAACCTTTAATATATAATGTATTAAAAATATAAAACGATTATCATTTTAAAAAAAAAATTCTTTAAAATGACACTCATCATGAAACGAAAAAATTAATATATATTGGAATAGGGATTTATTCAAGATCGTGACAAAAGAGAGAGGGTTTTGTTTGTTTATACTTTATTGTGTTTTATAGTAGTAGCCTCGTAGTGTTGTAGTGGGATTCAGAATAGATGAATCAAATTGACGTGAGTGGAGAATGTGATTTCATAAGAAAGGTATAATTGAAAGTTTATAAAAATTGGAGATACGTGTAAGATTAAGAAGAAAGTTTTTTTATAATTAACAATTGAAAGATATAATTAAAAATTAATTATAAAAATTAAATTTTTATAATTAAAAGTTTTAATTTATAATTAATAAATAATTTTATAATGTTTTTTAAAAACTATAATTTCTTAAAAAAGGTATAATCTTGCATTCCTTAACATACCCAAAATGAAAAAGAAATAAATGCATCAAAAGATGCTAAAATTAAGTTGATTGTTAGTTTTTTTTTTTTTTTGAATACTTTGAATTGTATAATGTGCTTTTGTCTAAAGTAAATGTATTTGACATAAATATATATTTTTATATATATAATCAAGACTTCAACCCATGGATATAGTTAAAGTATCCAAATATATGTAAAAATATATCTAAAACTATATTGACCTTTATTAGTTCCAATTCATAATTTAAACGAAAAATCAATTATTCATTTTGTTGATTTGCAAAACATAAATCAAACTTATGTAAGAACTAGCTTGGGCGCCACGAGCGATGCCATTTGGTTCTTTAGTGATCGTTGATTTTTTAAAATAAATAAATAAAATGAGTTAAAATATTACTTTATCCCTTATCTTTTATGCAAATTTTAATTTAGTCTTTTAATTTTTCTAAGTTTATTTTAATTTATTAACTCTTTATTTTGATCCAAACGGATTTTTGTCAAAAAGAACGTTATTGTATCTCAACAACATATTTTAGTTACTACCGAGACAAATTTAAACTAAAATAAACCTAATAATAATTGAAAAACCAAAACAAAACTTGTATAAAAATGGAAGGACTAAAACACAGTATTTTTAGCCCCGTTTTATCTCCAGCTTTGGCTCTTTACAAAATTTGCATATTAAATAACTACTAGTAATATACCAAAAAAAGAACTACTAGTACAATAAGACACTAGTTTTCTTTAAAAAGAAAAAAAGGCAAAAATTTAGAAATGTGGTTGGTGAATTTTAACCATTGTTTATGGGTGAGCAAAACCCGATCCAGCCCTATGGTCCGTCTATTCGGGCCGGGTTTTAACCTGTCCTTCTTAAAAAATGGACACTAACTCGAGTCTTTTCTTATCTAATTTGGTATTCATTTAGGACGGGCTCGGGTCAATGGTTGGGTTGCCCTGGCCCGGCCCAGTTCATATATATTATTTAATTAATTTTTTTTATCGGTCAAACTCACACTTCCACACTACGTTATTCATAAATTTAAATTTTCATATTGTATAAATTTAATAATTACTTACAATTCTTTTTACTTTTATAGTCACGTAAATTTTCACGGCTTTGTAGTGAATTTTTTTATAGTTATATTTATAAGCATAGAAATTTTCACGGTTAAACTATGAAAGTTTTCACACGCGTATCCATAGACAAAAAAAAAATTCAAGGCCAAATTATGAAAATTTTCATAGCCAAACTAAAAAAATTTTACACCCATATTTTGATTCACTTTAAAATTAATGATGTTAATAAAAAAACTTAAAGAAATTGAGATTTCAAAAAATATTCGGATCAACCTGGTCCTGTCCTTCTCAAACTCAATATTAATTAGATCCGGTAGTTATCGAGTTCCTTCAGATGAAATAAAGAGTTAGGATTTTGTTATAGACTCAGTGTCAAAGAACGTGTGGCTTTAAGGTCTTTATTGATTTTGATGCTATTATATTTTCATTGACTTTTTTGACTTTGATTGCAATATTTAGCCATAAAAATTGAATGATAGTGATTTTTTTTATTTATAATTCTAAAAGTATTTATTGAAAATAAATAGCGACTAGTCAATCTTTTTATGAAGTTGAATTCATATAAAGTGACTATTGGTATTTGATTATTACACAATGTCACTTTATTTGAAGGGGTAAAAGATCAAATTTGAAGTAAACTATTTAGAGTTATATCTAGTAATTTTTGGGTCCTAAGTAAAAATTAATAAGGAGGCCTATCTATTGATAGAGTTTTTTTTTTTTTTTACTTTTTGAGCTGCAATTTTTTTATTAAAGTTTTATAATCAAATTATTTTAACGAAATATATTTAAAAATAAAAAAAATATTAAAATGGGGTGGCGATAGCTTCACCCTATTATAAAATATTAAAAATATCAAACCATTTTTTTATTAAAGTTTTATATATAGCTTCACCATATATAAAAAAATAATATTTAAAAATTAGTATTAAATAATATTCTATAATTTGTATAATTTGTTTAAACATGTAGTATCAACTCTCCAACATTTCATATAAATTTGAAAATTAACCCAATAAACCAAAATAACCATAAAATAATGGAAGTTCATTCATTCAATGAATTTTAGAACAACACTTATAATATAGTGCATAAGTGATATGATTTATAGACATAACTTAAAACATAACGGATTTAAAAAAAAAATGAATATGAAACTAAATTCAAGAATAACGATAAAGTCAAAGTTTTTTATGGATTATGGACATACATGTTTGATTGTATAATGAGTTTTTGTTAAGTCATACAAAATGAGTGAACACAATGGAGGCTTTGATTTGCCAAGAGCTTGTAGTTCAAATGGCACAGGGAGAAGCTCTTGGAGCTTAAGGGAGAGGTTCAATCCCTGGTGGAGAGTTTTAGGAGTTAGATTTAGCAATAGTTTAGGGTGGGGGTGTGTGTTTGGCTGATAAAAAAACAATGGAGGCTTTGATTTTATTTTGTATTGTATTTTCACGTATATAAAATGATGTATTGATGGTAAAGTAAATACATGATTATTTTATGCATTAAAGAGATATATTTTGATATAAAAGCAAATTCGCTGATTGTAAATTTGCGATTTATAAGAGTTTGAAAAAAATTGTCATAATCTACTATAGTCTATTAAGAAAAGAGTTTCTAAGCAAGTTAACTTGGACCGACTACTTAAACTCGTAAGATTTTAAGAGTTGACTCAAGAGTTTGACCAACATGTCTATAAGCAATGCGTGCATTTAGAAAAAAATATATTTTTATATAATTTAATATTTTTACTAGTGCATTAATTTCATTTGTTAATACTTCTTTCAATACTTTTAATTCTTAAAATAAAATCAAGATCTTCAATATCAAAATGCACATTAAAACTCAAAACCTTTTCAAGATTGATGCTTACATCTTTTTAATTCATCTTTGCTTGATATATTTTAAATTTATTTGAATCAAACGAAAAAATCAAACATGTTTTTATACTCTAGAAATTGTTTAAATATTCTTAAGTGATGACCTCATTTACCTAACTGAATGTACGACCCTGAAACTATTAATACTACCACGATATGGTAATTAATTAGTTTGTTTAAGTTTTTTATTTTCTAATTACAGATATCCTAGCATAGGAGACAAATTTGTTTGTTTGTTTTTTTTCATAAAAAAATATATTAACTAGATGTTCATATATGTGTATTTCGATGTATTCATCAACTAAATTAACATATAACAAATTTATCTAGTTAAATATTATTGGTGGGATTAATATCTCGCAAAGTTTTATTTCATCCACATTCAAGAAGAATCAAGTACTTATATACCACTTAACCAACCACATGATAGTCAATTCAAGGTTTAAATCAAATTGATCGTTTTTCCAAAAATAAAATAAAATAAAATTGATTTTTTCGATGTACCAAAAAAAAATTGAAGGTATGTTTTTCTAAAAAATATTTATTAAATTCATTAGTTCAGATTTTATCTTCTTTTTTTTTCTTCTAAAAAAGTATTAAATCTAACGTGCGATGATAGTCTATTATCTGTTTTAATTTATAATATTTACATTACACGTACGGTATTTATTTATTTTTTTATTAAAGCGTGTACGATATTTTTGTTGATCTGATAAAATTGTGATTTCAATAATAACGAACTTTAAAATGGGACTATTGAGGCCTTAGTGCAGAATAGATGCTTGAATAAGTTGAATAGATTAGACTTTTAAGTGGATTATATTTGGTATAAGATGGTTTCTAGGTTTGTAAGTTTACTTATCACATGTTACTGATGAGTGGGTAACAATTCGAAAGTTTAGGGTTTGAATTAAAGATGAGTGTGTATATATTTGTCAGAAAAAAAAGTTATTATGTGTCACTCCTTAAATATTTGAAGAGAAACCTCCAAAATATTAGAAAGATTATCGAACTGAATTATAACTTGCAAAAATTGTGATTTTTCTAAGTTTTTTGGTAAAGTACATTAGAAAATAAAGATAAAAGATTATTTGGGGTTATTGACCAGAGTGAGTTGACAACAATGAATAGATTGAACCACAAACTTAAAATATTATAGACTAAATTACACTCCCTTCTTCTTTCCAACTCTTCCACCATCGGTGACTGCTACCCACCTATCCATCGCCGACAGCCCCAACCCCACCGAAGGCTTCCTTCCACACCCATCTGCCATCAGCGGCACTCCTTCTCACTGATCAATTTCTCCTCCTTCGTCAAAGTCATCTTTCCACCATTGCACAATCAACACCTCTTTTACTTCATCCTTTCAAATTTCAGGATTAGGACAAATTCTCAATGCTTTGTTCTCTGCAGTTTTAGGGGTTAGGTTATTAGATTAAACATTTTTATTTTTGTTTGGAAATTGGGAATGAGAGGAAGAAGATAGTGAAAGATGAAATAATATATTCTTAGAACTAAAATATGTTGCGGGTGGAGAATAGGTTGGTGCCGGAGGTCGCCAGCAGTGGTTAGTGGTTATGGAAGGGATTGGCTAGAGTTAGTGGTGAGAGTGTGGAGAAGAAGGAGCTTTTTTTTAAAAAAAAAGAATAAAAACAATTTTTTAACTTTTTAATTATATATAAATATATATTATTATATACTCCTTCCGGTTCTTTTTATAAGACATCATCTATAAGATTTTGCTAGTCCTTTTTATAAGATGTTTTGTAGTTTTCATAAAGCATTTATTGTCACTTTTCTTTTTACCCTCATTAAATACTTTGACTATCTTAACTTTTCAATTTTGATTGGCCAACACAGTATTCAATTAAGGATAAAATTGACATCTCACATATTTTTTTAGAAAACCAATAAAGTTAACTAATCTTAACTACTTGGTTCGTGTAATTCGGTTAAAAATGTCTTATAAATAAGACTAGAGGGAGTATATTATTATGTTTATTATTAATGGATCAATCACAAAATGACTCTGCCTAATACTAATGCTGGTAGTGTTTTCCGTTAGTTTTTAACAGAGAAACTAATGAAATGGTAAACTTAACGTGAGTTAGAAGATTAAAATGAAATAAATAAATAAATAAAAGACCTATCTGAATCACACACAAAACATAAAAGATAAAAAGTATAATTTAGCTAAAATTATAATGCTTTAATATAAAATTATTAAATTTAAGGGTCTAAATTTATGTTTCTAGCATATTTTTTTTATCCTTATCTTCGTGCAACTAAACTCCGTTTGACAACCTCTCATACCAGACAGGTCTGCATATTAATGTATGTGTAGTTAGGTAAAGCTAAAATAATAATTCATTTAATTGGCTAGCGTCACTGATCTACTCCAAAGGATAAAGTTTTGTTAATAGCAAAAAAATAAAATAAAATAAAGTTTTGTCATTTCAAGTTCTCTGAAATATCTACATATACCAAATTTTTTAGGGTTAATGTCTGCGAACGTGAATGAAATTAGTCTCATTTTAAAGGTGGAAAAACCCATAGTTATACCAAAAATGTTCTCTAAAATATGATTATTTGTTGAAATGTAAAAAAGTATATATATAATATTTTAATGATTATCTTAAAAATTAAAAATTAATTATATTTGATTATAACAGTAAAAAGTGTTTTTTTCCAACTATTTTATTTGATTATTTGAAGAAGCATTATAAAGTATTTTTTATAAAATTGAGAATTTTAATTATGTTTTACTTCTAATTATTTCTGAAAACAAAACGAATATCTTAAAATGGTTATTTCATTTAAAAAAACAAAGCTCTTAAATTGAACTTAAGAAACACCAAATATTAATTGTCTCATATCATGAATAATGTACTTTTTAAACATATAACCGAGTATTCTCAATATATAAAGTCTTAAAATTGATCGAACTCATTTAAACAATTTAAAACAATACTTATTTGTAATACTTATTTGTAAAGAGACAGACAAAAAGAGTAAAGAGATTATTATCTTCATATACTGAAACACTCGATTCGACATATTTCTTGGTTAATAGTCGAAAACTAATCCTCTCGAGGAATAGAGATCACCGAAGTGGGCATTGTCTCTCTCAACAAAGTCTTCTCTATACGCACCGTCAGGATTCAAACCTCTATCAGGATGCTTAAAAGACTCGATTATCTGCCAACTGTGCCGAACTTTATTGATGAGATAAAAGAAGGGTATTAGTACTCAATTTAGTTTCCACCCATCTCCTACTCAGATCAAATGTACCAATCTTTCTAATTTCTATGCAAATAGCAAAAAGATATATATAATTAATGAGATAAAAGATCACACACCATATCTAATCAGTAATCACAATTATTATAGCAAAATAAAATTCACATCTCTCATTCCTCCACGTCTCCATCGCTAATTTATTTCATTATTTTCTTATTAAATTATAAGGAGCCATATGTTTCTTTGTTATTAAATATTCTACCATTTATATATTTTTCAGTGGTCAATTCAATTAATTATTAATTAAGTGGAACAATATTATTACAACTGTACTGCACCGAAATGTGAAACACGTGTGACTTATCTGAGAATAAATGGAGTAGTGGCGGTGTACTGTATCTCTTAATCGAGGCTTAAAATATATGAAAATGATAAGTATATAGTGAAGTATGTGATCGATAAAAATATAAATAAAAATAATAATTAATGAGTGATAGAATAAGTATAATAAATAATAGTATGGTATATATATAATAGCGAAAATAAAAATAGTAATAATTGATCATTTAATATATACGAATGGGAAGCCATGTACCCCATTTGCGATCACAATTTATATTTGGAAATGGAATGGTGTTATCTTCTTTCTGCAGTACACTAAATCTCTAAGTAGAGCTACCTACAAAACTCACACTTTATTGTCTGCTTCTATTGAGTTAGTATTATTTAATATAAATTTTGTTTAGTGGAATTGTCAACCACTTTAGTATTATAGTTATTAAAATTTTAATTTATACTATAGAATTTTCCTCATTACTATATATAATTATTGAAATTTTATAGCTTAATTATAGTTTTGTTTCCTTTATTTATATTTTAGGTGATTTTGGTCACCAAAATTTTTTAAATAAGTGATTTTGATCCTTCTTGTTTATAAAACGAATGATTTAGGTCTCTCTGTTAGTTTTTCTTTTAAATTTGTCACAATTTTTACCAAATTTTATGACAGTTTTCATTCAAATTAATGACAGAGGGACTAAATAAAATTATTTATAGATAAAAAAATTTTAAAAAAATATTAATTTAATGACAGTTTTCGTTCAAATTAACGACGAATTTCAAATCGTTTACTGAAAATAATAAAGAGAAAAATTGTAGTTAATTAATGATTTTTGAGAATACATTCTATCAGTGAAGAATTTTAGTATATCCTAATACTAAATTGACCAAAAATCATAGCTGATTTGAAAAAAAACTAATGGAAGAAACCAAAATTATCTACTTTTAAAACAATAGGGGCAAACCATCTAAACTGAACTGAGACCACGTACTACTGTTATGTGATGTATTGTTGGTTTTTGAGAAAATACATCATTTAGTCCTCAATTATTTTGTAGGATTTGTGTTGTCTTTAACGATCGTGAGAGAGCAAATATGTCCCTACTGATTTTGCTAAACGTTGTGCACATTTGTTCCTGACCTTAATTTAGTGTTAACGCTGTTAATAAAAATTCAATGTAACATGTTAAATATCACATTAAACCCAAAATTACATCATTTTGGTATACAGTAGAATTAATTAAAAAGCAAAAACAAGTTTCTTTTCGTTGAAAGAAAAGATCGAAGCCAACCAAAGAAAAACAACAACAACGAACCTCTCTCTTCTCTGCAAAACCCTAAATTACAAAATCTCCAAGTCCTAAATTCCAAAATTCCAAAATCTCCGAGCCTTGGCATAAAACCCGGTCCATCATGATACACATCAGGGACTTGTTTAGAATAGACTTTCTTTTGGAACTTTTTTGGTTTACTGTGAAGATTAATTATGGTTAAGTTACTTTTTTGGGTCATTTGTTTCCGGACCTATGTGAAGGATGATATTGAGGAAGTTAATATGTAAATATTAGTGAATGATTATATTTTGAGATATGGACAACTAATTATTGTAAACAATGATTAGTTAATATGTAAACATTTCCAGCAAATTATCTCTCTTTTACTAACAGGTTTAATTAGGGAAGGTATACTTAGGGATTATACTGAATATAAAGTTCAACAAAACAGGGAGTTAAACTAAATATTTTATAAGAAACTAAATAATTTGTATGCATCGTTTTTTATAATGTAAGAGATAAGAGATTAAATTGAATATTTTTTAAATTGAACATTTTTAAACATATGTAAGAAATTAAAGAGTTTATTTGTTTTGCTTTTTACACTATCAAGAATCAAACTAAACATTTTAAAACATTAACTAAAAACTACGTTGAACTTATATACTGGGCTAAATTGAACATCTTATAAGAAACTAAATGACTTGTTTGTATAATTTTTTATAATGTTAAGGACAAAACTGAACATTTTAAAACATATTAACTAGAGACGGTTGAACTTTATTCCACAATACAGAGATTAAATTGAATATTTCATAAGAAATTAAGGGACTTATTTGTATCGTTTTTTATAAGGGATAGTTACACCAACCTCCCCTAAGGTTTATGTGTATTAGACTTATTCTCCTATTATCTTTTAAATTACACCTATTCTCAATCTTGAAGGGTAAGTGTATTCGAGTTTAAAACCTTAGGGGGTTATGTATTTTTTAAAAACAAAAAGTGGATAAGTGTAATAAGTGCAAACCTTAAGAGAGATGAGTGTAGTTATCCCTTTTTATAATGTCAGGATCTTTGTGAACGTTAAGGGTTTGAGCAGGTATTTTATCAAGTTTTGAACATTAGGATTCAAGGCACATTGCTACTCAATTATGAATCCATAATAACTTAACATGAATTTTTTTAACTTAAATTATATAGCTTCACAACCATAAACTCATTACTTTTCCATACTAGATATTATCGTACCAACAACAACAAAGGCACATAGCCCAATTACATGGTATTTTATATAGTTGTGACGGCCCAAAATAATTTCCTAGAATTAATGGTCATTTTTGAGGTTTTGATAACCAGTGTCTTCCTACATCTGCAAATCAAGCCACTTGGACACTTTAGTCGGGGACGATTATATCTCGATTGAGAGGTACTTCCTTCGCAACAGTTGATGTCATACGAAATCCTTGACTATTGCTTCCCATGATTTGACCTGGATGGAGAATTGGGGAAGAACAAGGAAAAACCCTAATTTGTCAACAACATAAAGAACATGAAAAAATAATATCAACATAAATAGGGTTTGAAGTTGCCACGTCAATCACAAGATGACAGTGCTTTTTTGTCTAATGTGACATTTAACGTGTCATGTTGGATTTTAATTAATACCCTTAGCAAAAAAACTAATGTTGAGACCTAATTGCACGACATTTGCCAAAATCGGGGACCTAATAAGTGCACTCTCAAAAAAGTTATGAACGAAAATGAACAAATCTTACGAAGTCAAGAATCCAAGTGCCACTTCACTCGTTGATTTTTTGTATTAATTAAAAATATGTTAATATATTCAAAATTTCGAAAGTGCTTTTTCTTCTTTATATATATTTTGATCTGTTCAAAGGATTTCAAAATGAGTTCATTATCACTTTCATCCCTAACTTTGTAAACAAATTTTAGTTTTGTCTCTATTTTTAAGAGTTTTGATATAATCCTTACTTTTTCATCTCTATTTTTCACATTGATTTTGAACATAATGAAAACGGACAAACGTCGTTAATGAAATTCCTATGTGGTAAGTGTCAGGAGGACTTCAATGTTGACACCCACTAAATACTCAACACAAACGTTCAATTAATAAGTTCTTTTTAACTCTCGTTTAAAATTTTCAAATTGGTCCTTGCAAAATTTCATAAAAATCCCCCATTCTAAAAACCAAATTGTAAGAAAAAGGGTTTCAAAATTATCCTTGCATGCATAATGTGAGTATTAAAAAAACAGAACCATCCATTCCCAACTAACATTTTAAAAGCCGGTCCAAACCCTCAACTACTTCCTCTCCCAACACCCTCAACTACTTTTCTCCAAACCGGTCCAAATTCTCAACTACTTCCTCTCCAAACCGGTCCAATGAAAATATAGGTAGTTGACAGTAATATTAATTACTTTTAATTTTTACTTATGTACTAATAATACTAATAATCTTCCCAATTTAATATTCAAGTTACATCTTTTCTACACATTTTTTTTTCTTATTTTTGATAGTGGCGCTCATGTACTAGTAAGAATGGAAAAAATATGATCAAATAGTTTTGAACATTATTATTTTTTTTACAATAAGTTGAAAGTACTATTTAATACAGTGGTCGAGAGACTCGCTGTTCCTTAAGTTGCACGTGGGCAGAAAACAGCTGTAGACAATCAATCCTGTTCTATCTATCATCACATGTTAAAAAAAAGACGAGCTATAGGCTCCAACTCCAAATACTTAGGAGACCCAACATTTATGTTAGAATAGACTTTATAATATACTATTTTGATTCTTTTTATAAGAAATATTGAACATATTTTATATATATTAATAAAATATATAAGTAATACTTTTTTTAATTAATGATGTGAAAAAATTATTAAAATATCTATATAGTTAATACATTCACTTGTATAAAAAATTGTGAGTGCTTATAATAAATTAAGGGTAATAAAATATCTTTATCATTTCTAAGCAATTAATATGACTAGAAAACTCATATAGTCTCTTATAAAAAGGACGGGAGGTAATACTACCTTTTACTACTAAACTAATATTCCCTCCGTTCCTATATATAAGACCATCTCTAAAAAAACACAAGGATTAAAAAAATTAGTAAATCTAAGAAAAGTCATTAAATTTGTCTAGCAATTTGAATTTATTTCTCTACTTACCCTTCAATTATTAAAACCAATAAAATTACTTTCTTTCCACTCAATTAGTCTTCTCCAATTATCTAAGAGAGAACTTCTCTCTCATCGACTTATTATATTTATTGACTTTGAACTATACAAAAGTGATTGAGTAAATAAGGGTAATTTAATAAATAAATTTTAAATTTACACAAAGTTTCAAAGAGGATTTTATAAAAAAGGACACACAATTTTTTTATATAGTTTTATAAATAGAGACGGAGGGAGTATATTCTTATAGAAGAAGGCCCTAGTTGTTATGTGTAATAATTTGTTTTTTTTATATATATTTTGATATTCAAATTATAAATGTTGTAAAAATTAAATATTGATCTTGATAAAACATTTTTAGTTGTCTACGTTGTTTCTTTTTCTTACTAGTGTATTTGTTTTATAGGATGTCTTTTGGCTAAATAAGCATAATGCTCTAACTATGTAATTATTTTTATTTTATTTTATTTTTTTACATTCAACAGGACATTAAGACTCAAAAACACAATCTACATTGCAAATTGCAGAAAAGAAAGATCATAAGCATCCTCTTTCAAAATAAAAATTAAGAAAGCAAAAAAAAAAAATCTAAAACAACTAAGTACTTGTTTGAAACAATTTTGATTTTTAATTTTTAAAAGATATATTATAAAACAATTTTCGGAAACAAATTTTTAAAAAAATGACAGGAGTTTTCAATACAAATTTGTGTGTAAATTCATGAAACTGAAAACTGAAAACCAAAACATGTTTTTAGATGTTTTCATATTTTGGTTTTTAAATACTGAAAACAAAAATGATTCTCGAATTTTTTTTTTAAAAACTCAACTGTCAAACGGAATTTTTAGTTTTCCATTTTTAAAAATAGAAAATTGTTTTCAAAAAGAGAAATCAAATAAGCCCTAATTCACTAATATGTCTGCATTACAATTTGCTTTCCTATAAACATGGCAAATATAAAAAAATTATGATTTTCTACTCATAATTAAAATGCATATTCTTCTAACCCTTAATGTTCAACGTATGCCATAAAATAATTAATACTCCCTCCATTTCTATTAATAAGTTCCTCCAAACAAAAATTTTAAGAAAATTATGAACACAAAAAAAATACATTGACTTTTAAAAAATATTTATTCCTTTTTCACTATAATTCTTATTAATAATTAATAAACACTTTTCATCATTTAAAACTAAATTAAACAATTCAAATTAATCAAAAATAAAATTAAAAAATATAACAAATACTTCTTATTTATATAGTTAGGACCTATAAAAAAGAATATTAAATTTTTTTTTTATAAATAGAAACGGTAAAAGTACAGTTTATCTCAAGATATAATAATAGTATAATGTAATAAATCAATATATTTTGAACATTAGAGTAAATGGATTAACATAAACAATTAAGAGTACCAAGATTTGATTAGATTCCATGTGAGTCATGTGGATCAAAGCATTAATGAAAGTGATTTCTTTTTTAGGTGAATTGATAGTGATTTCTTAGTAGTTTATGTATTCCTCAAACAAGTTGCATTAGGAAACATGGGCTTAAAATTTTTTGTTGCTTTTCGAAGTGAATATAGTGTATAGTACTATATCTTTCACTAATTAGTATTTTCTTTTGTTATTTTTTATCTGTTTATATAAAAAAAATATTTTATTTTTATTTAAATGTCTACTTACATTTTTATCAAAGTATTAATTACATTTTTTTATCAATTCTATTTTTATTTTTAATTTAATTAGTAATTAATATTTTATTATCTAATCAATATAATTAACAAAGATAAAGAATATTATAAGAATTTCAAAAACTATTTTAATGTAAACAAAAATAATGAAATTTCTTAATTAATATGATAATACTACTATATCATAAGTGAATAGAAACAGAGGGAGTAGTATATTATTGCGAATGAAAGCCATTAATTCTTAAATGCCGCTAAACAGAAAATTAGAGAATATGATTCCAAGCAACGCTGTAATGATGAAGTATATATAGATCCAATTAGTATTGTTTGTACTCAATAAAAAAATTCACCCAATTAACATTGTCTGTACTCAATAAGAACTGCAAGACGAAAAACAGAATTGAGAGAGATAGAGATGTATGTATCACCATTCACTAGAATTGTTTTATTGTAAATTCTTCTTTTTTTCCTGATAAATTCTATATTTCCATTTCACTTGCTTTCGTTCAGGATCTTGGAATTAGAATTATCCATCAATACTATTGTCGGTTGTTAATACACTGTTTTTTTTCCCTAACATGCTATAATATTTTTGGACTGAACATGATAAACTTTTTTCATACTGTTCTGCTGGGCTTTAACAGGCCCAATAACATTGGAATGGCAAGTCTTTTCGCTGGCGCATATTATGGGCACCACACATATTTCTTCAACCACCACACGTCCCTATTTTTTTTTCAATTTTGCCTTTCGCTCGAATTTTGAAAATTCGCAGCACTGTTCATAAAAAATCCAACACTTTATTTTATAAAATTACTCTACGGATTTTAAAAATCCGCAGTTTACGAATTTTAAAAATCCGTAGCACTGTTTATAAAAAATCCGTCTTTATATTTTAAAATTGTACTACGGATTTTAAAAATCCGCAGCACTATTCACAAAAAAATTTCTTTGTATTTAATAAAATTATAATACAGATTTTCAAATCCGTAGTTTACGAATTTTTAAAATCCGTAGTACTATTTCTATTAATTTGTACTGCGGATTTTTAAAATCCGAGCGAGAGATAATTTTGAAAAAAAAATTAAAATGTGTGGTAAAAAAGAAAATGTGTGCTGTGAAGAAAATATGAGCCCTTTTCGCTAGGTCCATGGGCCACACCTATTTAGATTATGTTTAATATTTATAACTTATTAACTTAAAATTATATTTTTTAGGTAATGTATCTATTCAAAATTGTAAAGAACACAAATAGGTAAAATGGCCCGGCCTTATATCCACAGAAACATAGGACACGGATCCAATTTATTTTCATTATATACTAACTTGGTCTAATTGATTTAAGTTTTTTTTTTTTTTAGTATTCCGTGACTTTATTATCGAAATGGAAAATTAATTTTTTTAATTGGTATTCTTTTCGAGATTTAAACCGTGATTCTCCTCTGAATCTTAGTATGTCTATATTATTATTATTATACTAACACCTCTTATGTTTGATTTGATTTTTTTTTTTAAATTGTTATGATATGATTGTGAAAAAAAAACTTTTTATAAAAAAAAAACAATTCTGAATTTTTTTTTATCCATAAATAATCATTTTTTTTTGTAAGTACAAAAATTTTCAATTAGCAAATATATGCCGTGGATGGTGGTGGGAGGCCTTTCCAGAGGCAGCCAATTTGGTTTTGTTCATACAATTTTTAATATAATTTTACTATCCATTGCCCAGTAATGGTTAAACAACTAATTAATAAAAATTTTATGTTAGAAAATGTAGAGTATTTAATACTATAAAATTATTTTTAATTTATTTTAAATGTAAAGTTTCCATTAAGATAGCAAAACTCTTTTTAATATTATATTGTTTGAGATTGTTCTGCAAATTTATTGATCTGTCAATAAAAAATAATTTATCTATTTAAAGGTCTTAATTTTTTTTGTCAAATAGGTGTTAATATTAAATAAATTTTAACAATGCTAGACTAGGATTAAAAAACTAATCTATATCAGGTCAGATGCCTAATCTTAGGCTTTAAATTTTTATAACAAACCAAGTCTACCTAATTTTTGGCTCAGCTCGACTCAGCCCATTTTCATCTCTCTTCACATATTTTAAAATCCAAATGAGAGATAATTTATTTATTTTTAAATTAGTAAGAGTGATGTGGTGGTTTTAGTAGCAAATAAAAGGCATTTGTGACTTGGAACAAGGACGTTGAGAGTCCGGGGACTGGGAGTACATCATCTTCTTCTTTTTCTTCATAAAATAAGTGGACGGAGTGGAAACCACTGCAACAGTCTACAGAATTGAGTTTGGGGATAACGTTGACCTGCTCATTTTCTCTCTCTCTCTCTCCTTAAATTTCCGAGAAACAAATGTGAGCCTAAAAGTCAAATGTATCAAATTCATGCAATGATATAATATATTATAATCAATACTAGTTGCCTCTCATGAATTGTTTGAAATTGTGCAGGGAAGAAAGTGTGTTGAGACCCATGGATGCTGAGCAACTGAGAGAGCAGGGCCATAAGATGGTGGACTTCATTGCCGATTACTATAAATTCATTGAAAATTTCTCTGTTCTCAGCCAAGTTGAGGTTCTTCATTCTCCCCCATTCTCTTTACTTTATTATTATTATTATTATTATTATTTGTAATTTTTTTTAGTTGTTATGTTTCTGTAAATGCCAGCTAAATGATAATATTTAACACTGATTTTTGCTCTCTATGAACAGGAGAAAATAGTGAATTTTTTCTAAAATATGACATGTAGTATGCTGCTTTCTTCTGATTGCCCTGTAGTCTGTAGTTTGTACTCTTTCTTATTGCTTATATTATTTCCGGCTTGCAATGTAATCTTTTGGAATGTACTGTTTGGTTTTCTTAATGATTTTCCCCCATTTTCAGCCAGGTTATCTTGGGAAGCTTTTGCCAGATTCCGCACCTGATTATCCTGATTCATTGCAACATGTTTTGAATGGTGAAATTTCTTACTTAAGTTTCTGAATTAACCATTTTATTTTATTTTTGCGATGTGTAATCTTTTTTAATTATTTATTTTTGTCATATTTGTCTCATGGAATCGCAAGGCGATACCAGCATCGTAATTTTGACCCCCCTCGCTCACACACATTTTTTAAAAAGATGGCTGAAACACATGTATTATAGATGTACAGGAAAAGATACTACCAGGGGTGACACATTGGCAAAGCCCAAATTATTTTGCATATTTTCCTTCCAACAGTAGCATTGCTGGATTTTTAGGGGAGATGCTCAGTGCTGGTCTTAACATTGTGGGTTTCAGCTGGATAACTTCTCCTGCTGCAACTGAGCTTGAAACAATTGTTCTGGACTGGATGGCAAAGGCACTCAAGCTGCCTGATGATTTCCATTCTACTGGTATGGTCTCGAGCAGCTTTATTTCTTTGAATTAATCCCATGTGAAGATAAGGTACAAACAAAACTACTACGTCTTTGTTTGTTTTAAGCTCAAATGAAGGAACATGTATATTCTGTCTTGTATCTGAAATAGACGAGGCTGTGTTTTCAAGTGGTGTTTTAATTGATAATTGTTGAAATTATAGGGTTTTGGATATATACAGGGAGCGAAAAAAGAGATTTTAGACTATATGATTTCACAAATGCTAAATATTTGAACCTAAACAAGATATGAATAATTTATTTGGTAGAAACTAGATGTCATGATATAACCAATGCAATATGAGATGTGATTTTATTGCAGGGCAAGGTGGTGGGGTTATTCAGGGAACCGCAAGTGAAGCTGTACTGGTTGTCTTGTTAGCCGCACGTGACAAGGTCTTAAGGAGGGTTGGAAGGAGTGCCCTTCCTAAGCTTGTGACTTATGCCTCAGATCAAACACACTCTGCTTTACAGAAAGCCTGCCAGGTACACCAGATAACAGAAAAAAAAATCAAGAGGGCCTTGTTATCATATATACTCTGTGGTATATGAGTTTTGCTATTGCTCCCACAGTCCCTTTCACTGATAAGTTTGCTGTCAACCTTTTGGCCATTGCTAACTCTTGTTGACAAAGTGTTCATTTCTTTCTGACTAATTTTAAATACGGGCAATTTTTTGAACTTTTCCTTCCCTATTTTCTTTGTTTTATGTTGATTTATTTCATGGTCAAGGAGGCCTGTTTATTTTCCAATCTTCTCCTTATCTTGATTCTGAGGCATTTTTTGTTAAAACTTATTTAGCTTGTTCTATTTATAGTTAATGAATTTTTGAGGCAAACCTATTCTTATTGGAAAGCTGAGGTTTTTATCACCAAGTTCACAGTTGTATTACTGCAGCATGCTTGACAGTGTTTAAAAAATTAAACTGGTCATTGAATAGGTAAAGGCCCTGGTTTATAATAATAGACTTCTTTATGCCTTTAGATGACTGATGACACAATTGGTAAACAAGTTGTGTTATAGTCCTAGCTTTGGAGCTTGTATTGTGGAAAGGGAGTTCTTTCGTGTTGCTTAGTTGTATTTTTGAAGATTGCATTATGATCTATGAGATAATTTTTATGATTAATTATGATGTTTCTTTTTTCTTTTCATTGGCAGATAGGAGGACTCAATCCAGAGCTTTGTAGGCTGCTTAAAACTGACTCTTCCACAAATTATGCGCTCTCTTCTGATGTACTTTCTGAAGCAATTTCAAATGACATTGCCAGTGGTCTTATACCCTTTTTCTTATGTGCTACTGTAAGAATTAAAGACTTCTGATATTGATTCCTAACAAATTCCTATACAAATACAATGCATTCACCTAACTGTCCAGCTTTATCTGCATGTGTTATGTCCAATATTTATTTATTTATTTTCTTTCTATAAACCAGTTTATTGGTTTTTTATATTAGAAATTACTCAAATAATACGATCATTGGATCAGGTCATCAGGGGATGACACATCCTTCTTCAAGTTGTTGTCAGGAGCTCTGTTAACAGATTTCTGACAGACCTGTCATTAAAAGGATTAATATTAGAAATAGTGATGGCAAAGTATTGGGATGTCAGCAATAACTTTCAAATAGACAGTTAATTATACCACATGAAAGGAAAGGGGAATTAGTAATGGGAATCATTGATGGATTGACAGAGAAAGTCAGGGTAGAGTCCACATCTCTTCAGACTCCAATACCTAGAATAGGAGGGTTAGACGTATAATTATGAAAAAAGATCTGACTTTTTATTTTTATTTTTATATGTATATATAATATATAATAGGGTAAAATGCAGCTATACCCCCTAAGATATAAAAATATTACAATAAACCCCAAAAGTTCTAATTAATAGCAGTCCACACCAATAAGTCAAACAGTGTGAAACTAAAGAGAATATTCCGTTTACAATTGAGTAAAAAGCTAACCATGGTTAACTATCCTTTTCCTTTTGTGTAGTGTCTCATGATTGATTAGGCAAAAACTAGGATTTGGGATCCCATTTTATTCACACAAATGAAGATGCAGGGAGGCAGCATGTATGTTCATTAATCTTCTGCCTTCCTTTAGTCCTTGAATGAAGATCTTCTTGAATCACTACGCGTTCCTCTACTTGTTTGCCTCTTAAATTTCCACCTTCAAAAAATCACTTCTTCGACCCTTCCTCTACTAGGCTTCCAAAAGGTAAATTGTTTTCGATGAATCTAGTATGATGGTGGGCGTGCTGTAGAACAATTTTCTTTGCTTGATTCACGAAGTCGTAGAAAGTAAAGAGAACACGATACAGTACCTAATGTGCAAATGAGGGGAAACAGAGCACTTAGAAAGTGAATCCAAATCGTCAACACAAATAAACGTTACGGCAAACAAATGCTAGTGTAAACTAGGTTTCGAAATCATTTGAGTCGGCTATCAAATGTGTAGTGGTGTACATGCCACAGTGATTACGGTATTGCAGGTCATTCACTGTTTTTACAAATGTGTGTGAGTTTCTAATAATAGAAGAATGAGTTTTTGGGTTCTGATTGTCACTCATCAATTAGGGAGATGATGATCCACGTTGCTTTGTTTTCAATAATTTCCTCCAAATTGAAGAGAAGTAGGCGAAAATCGCACCTCTGGATGAACGACACACTATACGCACGTTGGTTGTGTTCTTAATTTCTTTTTCAATTGTTAAGCTTATCTTATTGGATCTGGATGGCAAGTTTTTTTTTTTTTTTTACTAACCAACCATATGTTAACCATGGTTCAAGATAAATTGGTTGGAGTTCACACCGTTGGACTTGTTAGAGTGGACTGTTATATTTTGGGTTTTTTGGGGTTTAATGCAATATTCACATATCTCAGGGGGTGTAATTGCATTTTACCCTATATAATATAATATTATTAAAAAACTAATATGTTGGTGGATATTAAGCTTTTGGCATTGACCGCATGCACTCTGCATTTATACATGTAGGCTGGTACCACTTCATCAACTGCTGTCGATCCTCTGCCCTCATTGGGAAAAATTGCCAAGGTAATATGTTTGACTGAATTGGGTGATAAAAAATGGTAGTATCACCATTGATGCCTTGTATTGAGTTAAAACCCAACTTTTTAACAGAAAAAATAAAAGAGAACAGGTGATTGATCAGGAACTTGGAATGAAGCTATATAGATGAAAACCAGAAGTAGCAAATGCAGTTAGAAACTTGAGGAAAAAATGTTAATTCTGTAGTTGCAAGAGTGAAAAATGAAATGAATACGCCAGCTTAGACTTAGCCACTTTTTCCTACTATCCAACAGCTTAGGCTTTTAGAATGTCTGGTTTTTGAACCTTCATCTAACAGCATGAACGCTTTTAAGATGCCTGTGAAATGTCCTGCAAAAATTTTGTCTGACATGTTTCTTAAATGCATCTTGGACAGTTATACAAATTGATATTGATTTGCAGACCAACGAAATTTGGTTTCACGTGGATGCCGCTTATGCTGGAAGTGCTTGTATATGTCCAGAGTACCGCCACCTCATTGATGGTGTTGAAGAAGCAGACTCATTCAACATGAATGCACATAAATGGTTCCTGACAAACTTTGACTGTTCATTACTTTGGGTTAAGGTATCCATAATTCACTTCTTTATTTGCAATATTCCTAGTTACTTCATAAACAAGAATATAAGTGCATATTTATTTGTATCTTTATATGATCATGATTTGATGACAGGACAGGAGTGCTCTCATTCAGTCGCTGTCTACAAATCCGGAATTTCTGAAAAACAAGGTAAATTTCTTTTTGCATGCTTTAGGTTTGAATTGTGTCGAAGTTTTGCTGTGAGAGGTTTCCAAACTTTTGAATCTCCTTCCTTTGTACTTTTTTTCCTGTGTGAGTATCACATTAAAATTTACAAGTTTTTTCTTTAAAAGCAAATGAAGAATATGATTGTTTTCACTCTGCTTTTAAGGAACCCAAATGATAATGCTAAATGAATATATATCAAGGTGCAAAATTTTGCCACTATATTTCGGTACTACAGTATTGTTTTATGTTATACACCATTAAAGAGAAAGACAAAAACAGACAGAGAGAGGAAGATAAAAGAGAGAAACAAAATTGCAGCACCTGCAATATCCTTCTTCGTATTTTCCTTCTTCCTACAGAGAGGTTCTTCAAATGCAATCCAAAAAATGAAGCTTGAGGGAAAAGAGTCATCTGGGATATTTCTTAAACAAGAAGCATGTGATTTGAAAAGTTTCAACTGTTATAAATTCATTTTCTAATTGTCTTGCTATTGAATTTGCAGGCATCTCTGGGAAACATGGTCATAGATTACAAAGATTGGCAAATTCCTCTTGGTCGTCGCTTTAGGTGTTCTGTTTGAACTTTCTTTGAGAAACTTATCACTGCTTTCTATCAACAAACTATATTCTTGTTTGGCATTGAAAATCTCTTTCTCTCTCCCTCTCTCAAGTTGAATTATTCTGAGGACAAGCATTGGAGTTATGGTAACTTGGTAAGGTTGTTGCATTTGGACTTAGAGGTCACACAAGTTCAGATCCTGAATACAGGCTCTTTGCCTGTCCAGGCAAATATGTCTTTCCCCTAAATCCCACCAAGTAGGAATCTCGTGCACATGGTCGGTAACTCTTTATCCAAGTCCGTAACTACATGAAGTATCATCATTCATGCATTGAGGCTCCTAATCTATTCATGATTAATTTTTTGTATTTGCTAATTTGTATGCGATCATGATTCATAATGTTTCATTACTTTTATGGATTTGTATGTGTACTGGTTTCTTTCTTTTCTCCTTCCCCATTGAAGTTGTTATGAGTATCTCTAATTTCATAACTTTTAATGAATCCTTGGTATTATTTCTTTCTAATAAAAATCTCTATAAACCTTTAAGTTTTTAGACACCACCTGATGCATAACATTGCTTATTCACATACTCCTGGCTTCAGATCATTAAAACTGTGGATGGTCTTGCGACTCTATGGATTAGAAGGTCTGCGAAGTCATATAAGAAAGCACATCGAGATGGCCGCTTATTTTGAGGAGCTTGTTGGTCAGGACAAAAGATTCAAGGTATCTTCTTCCTTTTAGGAAAAACTTCATTCTTCATTTCTTAATTTAATTGCATAATGCATCATATGGATAATAGAGTTTTGGTCTACATGATTTTTTAAAATCAAAATATGTCAATTATGAATGCCTTGTCTTCACTACTTACTCTCTTTAATTCTCTGCACATGCTGTGAAAAACTTACATCAAACTATAAACACAGGTTGTTGCGCCTCGCACATTCTCTTTAGTTTGTTTTCGGCTTTTGCCTCCACCCAATTCTGAGGATCATGGCAATAAGCTAAATCGTGATCTACTCGACTCAGTAAACTCAACAGGAAATGTTTTCATAACACATACGGTATGCATGAAGAATGTAGAGATTTGTTCTTTTATCATTTATTTTCTTTCCCTTACTGATATTACTTTCAGGTTTTTGTTTGTATTTCAGCTATTTTCTTTCAGTTGACTATATAAACAATATGTGCAGGTTCTATCAGATGAGTACATTCTACGTTTCGCAGTAGGAGCTCCATTGACAGAAGAGAGACATGTCAAAATGGCGTGGCAGATTTTGCGAGATAAAGCCACTGCTCTACTTGAGAGTTTATAGGTTGAATCTGTTCTCACCATCAATCATTGCTTTCTGAGACTTGCAGGGTCTAATATGATTTGCATTCATTAATAATTTTTTACCTCTATACATTGCTTCTTCCTTTTGGCAACATTATCATGTGCTGTAAGCTTTCTATAGAGATTTCTTTTATCTGAAGCTGCAGTGCTCTTTTTCTTTTGAGTTCAAACTGATGGAGGGGAAAATACTGTAACATGTGCTGTTGCCGACCTCTTTTAAATAACAGAATAGTATCGATAATGCTTTACATGATAATATATATTATGATCTTCAAAGCATGAATCTTACGATCTTGCATGAAATGAAAAAAAGTGTCAATTATATTTCTCAAGAATTTAAAGTATTACTAAGTTGGTCACTTAGAAATTAAAATACTATCAAATTAGCCTCTTAAATTCTCAAATTGCATCTAATATATATTTAAGAAAAAATATTTGAAAGATAAAATTATTGAGAAAAAAGAACCAAATTGATGTATTTGCTATTTCTGAAAGTGGTATGCCCTGTGCGCATGCATTTTTCCATTAAGTGGATATGGGATAATCACCTTCACTTTCTGTGGTGAAGTTAAAATGAAATAGTCAAGAGCTTTTTGTTCAAATGGCATAAGGAGAAGTTCTTGGAGTTTGAGGGGAGGGGTTCGATTCCTAGTGGAATAGATTTATGAGTAGTATAGTATGAAGTATGTGTGTTTGGCCGATAAAAAAAAAGTTAAAATAAAATAAATTTTCTTAACAAATTGTGATGACACTGTCAGCATCACAGCATGCAATGGCCATTTTTTTTATTTTTTATTTTCACATATTATATATATACATAAATACGAGGAGGGATTTGTTTACGTGTTAAACATTTACTTTATTTAATAGCTCTGTATAGAGTTGGTGATACTGAGTAAATGACAACACAACCATTCGGCCACAACACCCGGTTAGTCTTGTGCTGTGCAATTTTGGCTTTTGCCTCCTCCTAATTCCCAAGATTGTGGCAATAAGTTAAGGTTTTGTTCGGTAAAATTAGCTTATAGCTTATGAATTATAGTTTATAGTTTGTAGCTTATAGCTTATAATTGAGTAGAGGTGTTTGGTAAAATTAGCTTATTAGGTAGCTTATATTTGTTAAATGACTTAAAAAGACAAGTAATAATTACATGTAATAAATTATTTGATAAAGTAAACATAATAAATGACTAAAGGATAAAAAATTATTAAAAGCTACTTTTCATAAGCTATAAGTTACTTGAAGTAGCTTTTCATAAGCTAGCTTTCTTATAGCTTATATAAGCTATAAGTTAGTTGTTATCAAACACCTCCACTTGACAATAAGCTACAAGTTATAAGCTATAAGCTCCTAAAAAAGCTATAAGCTAATGTTACCAAACACACACTAATTCATGATATACTCAACTCAATAAATTCAAAAAGAAATATTCTTTTTAGAGATTTGTTCTTTTATCATTTATTTTCTTTCTCTTGTAGTATTATTTTTGGGTGGTTTTTGAAGTAAAAAATTTTGGTGACAATATGAGCACTTTACATAAATTAGTAATCATTCAGAGACTACTTAGAAATATTCAAATCTTTATTTCCTAAAATTTCAAAACCTCCCCAAAACCATTTCTATAGTTCTATATCTCCTTCTGAATTAACGCTACAGTAGCAGGTCAAAGAACGTCTTCCTCTTTCAATTCAACAGCGATTTCCGTCGAAGACTGAAGGAGTGAACTAACAAAATGAAATAGCAAAAACAAGAGAGATCTTGTTGGTGACGCGGGTGGACTTTTGCCGGAGAAGGTTTCAGTTTGGGACTGGGAGAAGGGGTTTTGTGAAGGGCTTGAAAAAAGCTGCGGAAGATTCAGTGCCTCAATCCGCTTCAGGTTCTTCAGTTTTTTTAATATCTTAACAATTAAAATATCATTTTAAATGTTGAATTGCAAATTTCAAATTGCAATTGGTGATTGCATGCATAATATTCATCTAGAAGCATCGATTTAGTGAAGATGGAAGAGTCTCTAGTCTGGCTAGTCACGTCTCTCGGTTCTTTAGCGGTGTAAGTTAGAGGTGATTACAAGTAGAATTGTAGAAGAAAACATAAATTTCAAACTTAAAAAGCCCATGGATCAAGTATTCAGATCCGAAAAAGTAACCGCTCTATAAAATCAAACCGGATTGAGGATTGAAATCTGCTTAACCATCTCCTACTGAAAAATGAAAAGGGTGAGAAAAAACCCTATTGAACGTGAAATGTAGGGATGAATTTGAAGGAGCTTTTGGAAATTTAAGAAACAAACACTTGTGTTTACTAAACAGTCATTTTCTTGAGACTTTGTGGCTTTTGCCACTGCTCGGCTTGAGAGTTTATACATAGGTTGAATAATGCTCAATATTAGAAGATAAAGAATGAATTATAAAAAAAAAAAAAAACGCATTTTTATTAACGGTTTTCTATCATGTGCAATGTTATACATGTTAAGAGAATTTAAATAGAAACTCTTTATAGAAAAAATCACAAACATTCAATGAATTATGTAATCAATGTTTTGATTCCTTATAAAAAGTTTTTATTTAAATCCTGTTAACACGTACAACATTATACATGACAGAAAAATCGTTTCATTAATTATATCAAATGCTAAATAAAACCATCCTATCATTATAAGACTATGATACATTTAATTGGTAAATAAAAGAAAACAGAAAGCTAAGTTGATGTTTCCTAACAAAATGTTCCTAACAACACCCTATACACAAATAAATACAATAATAATAATAATAATAATGAAAAATAAAATTAAAAAAAAATTGGACGCATTGTTAACGCCGTTGAAAGTTAAACATTTTCACTGAAGCGGCAAAGATGAATGCAAAAAGTACTGAGAATGCAACAACAATAGCTGCAACCACGCCCAGGAAATCATGCATGAAACCAAAGTAACTTCTCACAAAGCCTTCAACTGTGTTACTTCCATCACTGGTTTCAATGCTTTGTTTTATATCTCCATATTGTGAAGCCACCAATCCATATAGACTCCAAGCCACTGGATTTGCCCAACTGTACCACCTCCACCATACTGGGATCCTCTGTTAGACCATGATATTAATCAAAACAAATTAGCTATCTATTTCAAAATTTAGAAAAAAAATGTATGAAATATATTTTTGGTTCCTATATGTGATTTCAATTTGGTACCTAATTTTTTTTTTTCAATTAGGTCAAGGTTTTCACTTTGGTCCACCATTTGCTATAGTTATAAAGCTTTGTAAGTACTATTAATATACCTAACGCCACAACGACTAAATTGAAAATGAGTGACACACATAAGGACTAAATTGAAAATGACGTTATAATTAGAGCAAAAGGTGAGGAACGAAATAAAAACATTTGTAATTTTTTTGTATAAGTACAATTGTAAACGATTTAAGTATAGGGACTAATTTGAAATCGTGGATCACATATAAAGACTAAAGTTACATTTAAACTTAATTTAAATCTTAATATGAAAGGAAGCAAAAACTTACTGGTCTTGGGACTATGAATCCTGAGAAGAGGTTCCATACAGAATAGAATGCAGAAGAAACTATAGAGGAAATGTGTTGGTTTGGGGTGACTGCCACTGACATCATGCCATAGTAGGTGAAGTACAGGAAGGTGAAATACATGAAGAATAGGTACCAGAAAACTTTAGCCACTGTCCACTCAAAACCAATCATTGCATAAACTATAATCCCATAAACCACAGCTTGTAACAGAACATATGGGAGTTCAATCAAAACCTGCAAAAGAATATGAACATTAGAAACAAAGAATGAAGAGGTAAATTATTTAAAGAATGAAGTGAATATAAGGAATAATGCAAAAATGTTTCTGATGTATTAATTGTTTTCATGTTTGTTAATATGTTGTTTTAGACTTAGTAAGTATCAGCACATGCAAAGTAAGGAATAATCCTTTTTTCTTTGTTTTTTGGTTAAAAGCTCTCTTAGAAAGCTGACATAAATAAGCTGTTATTACATCAAAATAAACTAAATCAAATATGCAATTAGGATGTAATTGATAATTGAAGAGGATATAGCTAATACTCAAACATAAGACAGGGTTTAAAGTAAGGAATTGCTTGCCTGAGCAAAAGCATATGGGAAAGCTGAATACATTCCAGCTGCTTTTTCCCTATAAAAGACTGTTCTTTCCACAGCAACCACTGGCTGCACTGAATTGGCATTTTTAATGCCAATAAGAAGAACAGCAGCATACATGGAGCCCATGGCATTGAAAAGATCTTGTTGTTTGTCACTGCAACAATTGACGCGAAATTTTAACGTTAGATCAAACACAAACTACAGAACTGAAGAGTTTGAAGACATAACATTTTCAAGTTTCCAGTTAGGTCTTACGTTTTGGAGCCAAGGTTCCAAAACATGCTCCCTAGCAGAACACCTACGGCGGTTGAGTAAAGGAATCGGATAGCAGTGTATAACGGATTGCGCCAGTAAGACCAATGTTGCTTCCATAAGCAAGCCATGCATTGTGTGAAGAAGGAAGTTGAGTATTGTGAAGGGAAATAAAGGTCTTTGGAACCAGGAGCTGGAGTACTCAATTCCTTAATAAGTGATTTATTTCTCCTGAAAAAAAATGTCAAAGACTATTATCAGAAAACTCTTAACAAAAATGTTATACTATTGCATCATGTGCTTATTAGAATGTTATTTTTCAGTTTTGGAGTTTGATTAGAAGGCTTGATATCATTGAGAAATACCTATATAACTCTGATTTTTTGTACACCGCAGCAAAATCAACCCCTAATTCCCTTTCTTTAGCTGAAGTTGTGACTTCTAACATCCATGTTGCCGGATTATAGCCATCTTTTATCTTATTTACTCCTTGGATTCCCTTCAAGATAGAAGTGTGCACATGAGTGAAATTTCTACTTAGAGATGATGATTTTGAAGCAAAGATGAGTTAAATGTTCCATATTTTTTATATTATTTCTGTTCTCTACCTCAAAGTAACTAATTAAATGGGAAGAATGATGTCCAAGTGGCCCAACATATATCTCTTGCCCTCCTTGCTTCATGAGCAAAAGCTGCATTTCATAATGACAAAAAGATTAGAAGCTCATGAATGGAAGGGAACAAACAAAAATTGATACATTTCTTGATTCTTCTCATTTCACCTCATCAAAAGACTCAAATATGTCTATGCTAGGCTGGTGGATGGTGCAAACAACTGTTCTTCCAGTGTCAACTGTGTTCCTAACTGTTCTCATAACAATTGCTGCAGCGCGTGCATCTAGACCAGAAGTTGGCTCATCCATGAATATTATAGAAGGATTTGCCACCAGTTCAACGGCAATAGTCAACCTTTTGCGCTGTTCGGTTGAAAGACCATTAACACCAGGCAATCCAACCAACGCATGCCTTAGTGGTTTCAGTTCCACAAGTTCCATGACTTCCTCAATGAACATCTGCAACCATTAATCAGTTTCAGTCTTAGTAACATTGATTAATATTGTTAAAAAGCATGTGATTAGATACCAACCTTTCTGGTTTCGACATTGATATCCGGAGACAATCGGAGCCATGCTGAATAGAGCAAGGATTCATACACAGTGACATGAGGAGAGTGAATATCATTTTGCTCACAGTATCCAGAAATCCTTGCAAAGGTTTCTTGCTTCTTTGGATATCCAGAGATTGTGATGTTCCCACCAATATATCTGCCGGTTTTTCTACCAGCAAGTACATCCATTAGAGTTGTTTTGCCTGCACCAGTGACTCCCATCAGAGCAGTGAGAACACCTGGCCTGAAAGCTCCACTGACACCCTTCAAAAGAACCAACTTATCCTCAGCAACACCACGGTTCTTCATTTCCTGCAAGTATTTAACAAATTTTCCTTCACAATAATGCTTGAAAGGTTGAATGCAAGCATTTAAAATGTACTTATTTTGTTTTTGCATTACCTGTGGCATATCAACAGCATATGTTACTTCATCAAATGTGATGGAATGTGGCTCAAAAGGAAGAACCATTCCTCTTTTCCTGTTATGAGTTGTCTCTGCAGAAAATTCCTCTTGTCTAGGGGATGAAGTATAAGGAGAGGTGCTTCCACTTTTACTTTCTCCATTTCTCGCTGTGAAATAGCTCCAATCTTAGTTGATATGAGAATAAAAAAATCAACTACTACTACTACTCATACATTACTATATTTCCAATTGTTGATGAAATACCTCTATTTGAGTGTTGAGAAAAGCTATATGTCAATTGCTTCAACATGTTAGTTCCTTTTCTACTACTTCCACTCTGCTCATTGCTTTCAGATTCTTTTGATATAACAGTATGATGCTTCCCAAGTGCTGCACAATCAATTTTATGCTATAAGTACATAAGCTTACTTAGCTATATATCTGGTTTATCATAAATTTCAGGCAAAGACACTCACGGTTCAAGTAAGTAAGAGCTAGTATGTAGCCAAAGTTGAAAAGTAATGTGTACCCAATCAAAGCTCCTGCACCTATCCAGTACCAATATGATTGAGTGAAGAACCCGCGCGACTTCAAAACTTCAACTCCTAGCGGCTCTGTTGAGTTAGGTAGAACCTTTTATAACAAAATATAGCCATACATCACATCAGACTATGTAATGATAAGGAAGACATAAAATGAACATATGATTAGTGTAAAACTTACATGTCTCCATGTCTTCCCAAGGAACTCATTGTTTACCATTGCATTCTGTCCATACATCATTGGTGATACCCAAAAGCCCCATAGCCACCATTTTTTTATATTGTCTGTGGACAAAATTCAAAGAAAGATACAGGAGCACAGTTAGTATTGAATATAATGGAAGAAAGGTTGTGCTTTTTTTGTTTTGTATCCATGATACCTTTTGATAGGACAAAACCACTCATAGCAAAAAGGATGGCCAATGAGAATGACCCGAATGTTAGAGCCACAGTCAAATCCCTCCCAACTGCTGCAACAAATCTGAATAATGCAGAAGCCATCTGGTTTACTAGTACAAGAATAAGGTATTGCCTGAATAATCTGCATTTGGTAGATATTTATTAGTAAATATTTAGACTGAAATAGGAAATGAGAGAAATCACAAGTTTGGTGAGTAAGTGTAAGAACATGACTATTTTACCTTCCAACATATGGATCAAAACCAATGACATAGTAGGTGAGGAATACCCAAACACCAACTTCTACAAAAGTCAAGGGGATTTTTAGAATCCATGCAGGAAGAGCATATACCCATGAAGGGAAGAAGAGAAAGTCCCTTTGCTTGTAGAAAACAGGAAGTCTTGAAACAACCATGGAAAGCTCAGCTAGTCCATTGAACATAATCACAACAACGCCATAGAACAATGCACCGGAATATATGCCTCCATTTGTCACTGAATCTTTGTGCATCTCAGTCCGGAGGAAGATGGTCATGGCAATGAGTGCCATTACAGCAATCTAAAAGGAGAGGGAACTTGCGAGTAAGTCTACAGCATTCCATGATAAGATAACAAAAATGAAAATGTTACAATTTCAAAACATACTTGGCAAAGCTTGAAGATGTAGACAAACGAATTTCGCTTCATGAGTAAATATTCTCTTGATAAGCAAGCTTTCAAGAGTTCCCAGTTTCCCACTCCATACTTTTTGGTTGTCAATGCAGCAGGGTGGCTCTTAGACTTGTCAAACTGAGAGGTAAGTTCATTTGCAAGGCTTCTTCCAACATGAAATGACTGATGCGCCTCAGAAAACTCTTCAGCCGTGACAAATCTATAAGGCTGATCTTTGTTTACCCAATACTGCTCCTGATCTTTCCTTGATGTCACCTATGATATATAGTTTTCACAGTCAAAATTAAATTTTTGTTACTTTTGAAATTCTGTTTTTATTAGTGTTGATAGTTAATGTCAATTAGAGAAGACACAATGACACTTACTTCTTGCAAGAAGTCTGCCACACCTTTCCTCTCAGGACATTTGAAACCCATCGATTCGAAGAATTCAAGCACATGTTCACGTGGACCTTGGTACACAATGTGACTATCAGAGAGTAGAATAATGTCGTCGAAAAGATTGTAAGTCTCTGGTGCTGGTTGCAAGAGTGAGATGACTGCAGTTCCTTTGAGAATGTGGACATATTGCTTCAGTGAATTCACAATTTGATAAGTTGTTGAACTATCCAAACCAGTAGATATTTCATCCATAAATAGAGCTTTGGCTGGTCCAACTAGCATTTCCCCTATAATTATAGATTTATAATTATCAAATACTCTCAAATATAATGAATTTACTGAAGTGATGTGACACACTTCAAGACATAAATGAAGTTTGCTTTACCTGTTGTAACGCGTTTTCTTTGTCCACCTGAGATACCTCTTAACATCGCATTTCCTACAACAGTATCTGCACAAACCTCCAGTCCTAAAATCTGAAAAAGTATATCATAGAAGCAAGAGGTTTTAAAAAATAATAATAAAATGATTTTACAATGATCAGAGATGGCTTTGAAAGTATAAAATTTACCCTTAAGACATAATCTGTTATCAAATTTGCCTTCTGCCCTTCAGTTGCTACAGCCTGAGCATTAATGAATTGAGAGTAAAAATGAAAATTACTCAATAATCTGCCAAAAATATTTGTACAGAAAATATAATTCCTAAGAAAAATTGGCCTCTATATATATTACCTTCATGTAGATATCAATATCTGGATCAGGCTTGATATTTTCTTGTTTTTCTCTTTTGGACAATTCAGCTAGCAAGTCTGCAGAAAATACACCAAGAATGTTACATAGTCAAAACTTATTTTTCATCTAAAATGTTAGCATGTGATTTCAATGTTGAATTTGATAATGAATATGAGAAAAAACATTCTGGAGACTAACCATAACGGGGTCCAACTCCTTGAACTCTTGCTGAGAAAGCCAAAGTTTCTCTAACAGTCATTTCTCCAACATGAAGATCATTTTGATTGACATAAGCAGCAGTTCTTTGAGGTACAAACTCATTCATCTCATGACCGTTATAAGTCACCTTTCCGGAAAACTAATCAAGAAGCCAAGCTATATTAGCTAGATAAACATCCAAGATGGAAAAATGGTACTAAATCATGAAAGCATCCTTAGAAAAATATTCTCTTTATTGTCCTGACCTTTAATTTTGGATCAAGTTTTCCAGCTAAGGCCAAGAGAAGTGTGGTTTTCCCAGAACTTGGAGGGCCTAAAAGCAATGTCATTCTGAAAAGGAGTAAATTGAAACCTGTCATATTTGTTCTAGATCATGGTCTTGTCTTCTAAATAAGTGAATCAATAAAAACAAAAAAACAGGATTTGCATTGGTACCTTCCAGGCTTTATTATTCCACTAACATCCTGGAGAATATTTATATGTTGTTTTCTACTTGGAAGCATATGAAGAGAGTTCAACAAGCCCTTCAAAAGAAAAAAAAAAATGAAACAAAATTATTCAGTTAGAATCTTCTTCAATAGGACCATAACATCAAATTTTACTATTTGCAAAAGATGTTAATTAGCACTTACCTCTACAATATTAACCGTGAAGTTAGTGAAGGTAGGCAGAGCCCCGCTTCCTAAATGAACTTCTGCTTCGATGTTCAAGTGCTCGAGTCGAACCTCTATGGTAGGAAGTTCAATTCCAACTCTAAAGCATGCAAACAAGAAAAATTAGAAGAAGGCATTTGCATACAAAGATACTTCTCTATCAAATTCAAGAATAAGAATTGAGAATGAGAATGATTATGTTATCACCTATCAATACGATCTCTAAGCTTGAGCAAGAACTTCTCATTGTCCTCTTCAGCAATTTTCACCAATCTTTCAAGCAAATCCTTTCTTTCTTGCAACCCAAGTTTCTTGATGTCAATTTCAATGGCTTCTCCTTCAGGTGAAGTCAACAAACCTGTCCTCAACCGCGAAACCGTAGGAAGTTTCTGAATGGCAGCCCATTTGAGAGCTTCTTCATCATCCTCCTCTTGGTGGAAAGAGTTTGAGAACATGTCCACATCACTGCTCCTCCAAATTGATGAACTACCAATCCTGAAACTACCACCACCCTCCATGCCACCACAAAAAAGTTTTTATGCAATCCCAGCTAAAAATCAACTGAACCCAGCAACAAAATCTTGAGAGAAAAAATAGTGAATATTGAAAATTGAATCAGTTTTCAAGTTTCTCTGTTATGTGGTCAAAAGAGCCTTTGGCTTTAGCTGAATTGGAATGAATGAAAGATGTTGGAAATATATAGAGCGAGAGAGTGAGAGAGAGGAAGAAACATATGGAGCTATTATTTTAAATTGTGTCAAAATTGGTAGGGGATCATAAGTCATTAGTATATATTATGTCACTTACAAATGGGGAATATGTCCAAAAAAAGTGGCCAGCTAGATACATTGGATAATTCCTAATGGGGTCTAGTTTCACACATTATTCCATTTATGGGATTATGTTTTGAAATTTTTTTTAAAAGGAATTAGTTTTACGGATAATTTTCAGGTGTGTTAAAAAAATTGGGAATTATGTGTTGATTTTACTAAAAGAAGAAAATATGGGGTGGATGTTTTTAAAAAAAATTAGTCTTTCTAAAAGTACATATAGTTTTCATTTTTCGTAAAGTGATTACATAATTTTAAATTTTTTTGCTGTACCTTAAAACTACCTTAGTTTTATAGGATTTTTTTATCAGGACATTATTCACAGATCGCCATAAATGTACCTATTTCGTCGTGAAATTTCTTACTATTCTAATATATTCTTTATTTTATTTATAATGAAATACTATTCTCAGTTTGCTATGAAGGTGGCTACCTCCTCACCATGGTGGTGCTTACTATTTTTATATTTTTTTAATGTGATACTATTTACAATTTGTTGTAGAAGTTCTTATCTTATTATAGAGACATAGACACTTTCATAAAGAAATGAGAACCTTTATAACAAACGAAAAACACTGTCATAATAAAAATAAATAAAACCTATAAAATTAACTACTTTTAAACAATATTTTTAAACTTAATCCGATAGACATAATTTTCTCCTTGTTATATCCTATAAAGTTAACTACTATGGTATTTCAGTTTATTTTCCCTTTTACTTCCTTTGAGGAAAAGCAACCAAATAATGAATCATTATAATATCCCTTTTTTGTTATAAAAGTATGGTGTGAATGACATCATTGATTATGTCTCCTGAGAACACTGTATAGATTACAAGCTCACTTGAGTTTTTGTTTGTATTCAAAAGAAAATGAAAATGAAAGTTTTGTTTTTTAAAACAAATGTGCAGATGAGATGCAGTTTGTTGACTTTGTTCCATAGTTTTTTTTTATTTAAACCAACCACCGCAACTACTATTTAAGTTACACCCATCTTTGAGTGCCTTAAACTAATTTTTTTTTTTTTCAAATTTAACTATTGCTTGGTAACTAGTTATCAAACAAACTCGGTAATTAGAAACCAAGCAGAACGCACACTAAACTTTTAATTTTTAGTTTTCGTGGATACTCGAGATTTAAAACTCGTTTATTAATTAATTTTAAATTCTAATAGTATAATTATTTAAGAAAAAATTAGAATTATAATTTTTAAACTATTAATTTTTAGTTTTTATGGTCTATTTAAAAATCAAGAAAAATAAATTTTAAAATCTGATAATTTTAATTTATAAAATGTATTACTGTTAAATTTTAAAATATGTTTTTACTCGATTTTTAGATGATGTTTTCAGTCTATTTTCAGATACTGCGAATGTTAAATTAAAAAAAAAAAGAGTTATGTGGTGTACTTAAAAATGCGTATGGAACTAATAGTAACTAGCTTGGTTAATGGGGATTACTTTTCTCACCTTTCCCATTTCCGAGCGTGCCACATGTAACATCCCGGGCGGGACGTTAACCACCATCCCGGTGGTGTTTCTCAGAGCTTAGTCACTCATTTAAGTGGCTTATTTCCTGCCAATAAATCTACCTTTTTTTTAGGATCTGGGAACTTTTTGTAGTTCGAACTCATGACCAAATGGCTATAGTCATGGATTCCTAAGAACTATTACCAATTGAGCTAACCATTTAATTTTTTTTCCAAATTTGCCTTTTGCCTGATTTTTAAAAATCGGATGCGTCCAGTTTTTAAAAATTGGGCGAAGTTTTGAAAGTAAATCACAAAACACCTTAACGGATTTTAAAAATCAAGCGCTCCCGATAATCAAAAACTGTTCACCTACGGATTCTAAAAACTGAATGTTATATGAAGCATAAATTTATGCAATTGTAGCTAATAGTTTTTAAAAATCGAGGGCACTCAACTTTTAAAATTTTAACGTGCCCAATTTTTAAATATCATGCGAAGAATAATTTTAGAAAAAAAAATAAAAATATGTGATAAAGGTGAAATAAAATAGGTGACAATAGTAACCACGTTGGCTGACTTACGCTTTTATTATGAACCGATTCTATATGAGCACGTGTAATTTAAACTTTGCTCCTTCCAAGTTTTTTAACGGTGTGTTGCTAATCACATTAAAAATACTATTGAGTAGAAAGTACTGGTTTTTTTTTTTTTTAAAAAAAAGAAAAGTACCGGTTGTTAGGATGTGGTTAACACGCACCACGTTCTAAGTGGTATACGGTATACCACATGAAAAAATATATATAAAATTCAACCGAAAATGTTTAAAATAATAATAAATTATGTATTTGGTATGTATGTATACCTTTTTTGTTTTCTTTTTTGCTATAATCAATTAAATAATATCATGACTTGTGTATGGTACACCACTTTGAAAGTGATGAAGGTTAAAATTCACCCCAGTTTAAAAGGAAAAAATAAAAGAGGTATACATACATACAAAATACATAATTTATTATTATTTTAAACATTTTCGGTTGAGTTTTGTATACATTTTTTTATATGGTATACGGTATACCACTTAGGACGTAGTGCGTGTTAAAATCCACTTGTTGTTGTTAATGTAGTTTTAATGAAATTTTTTTTATTGACTAACCTATGCACTACAAGTAGTAGTACTTATTTTTTTTATTTGTCTTTGCTTTCTGGATTCACATTTGATTTTAAATTTGAATTTGATTTGGCTAAAAGTGTTTTAAATTTTTTTTGTTTTGTTTTATTTTCAAAAAGTCACAAATAAATTTTAAAGTATACGATAAATATAATGTTTTTTGAGTTTTTTTTAGGGTATCTATATAAAATAATTTCTTCTATGAAGAAGAGTTTGTATGAAGTGATTGTTGGGTGGTCACGAAATATTACTTTAAAGTAATATGTATTTTAATGCTGAATGTCAATTGTTACCAACTACGTTTATAAGTTAAATTTGTAATATTGTAAAAATAACAGAATAAATAATAAAAAATTTAAATATGTTTTTAGTTTTTGTAAAATTGATATTGTTTTATTTTAGTTTCTAGAAAATATTTTTTTATTTTAGTCCAAATTAATTTATTTTTTTAATCCGTTCGAAATTAATACTTTTTTATTTTATTCCTTGTAAAATATTTTGTTTCATTTTTGTCTAACTTAATTAAAAAAAATTGTCTTTAATACCTAATGTTAAGATCTTTTGTTTTTTACCATATTTTTTCAAAGGACTAAAATAAAATAAAAAATTGAAACTCTAGGCAACAAAATAAAAAAAAATAAATTACAAGAATTAAAACTAAAATGTAATAACTGTACTACAGGGACTAAAATTTAAGTTATAATATAAAAATAATATAAGTTAAATGAAATAAGGAGTAAGTAAACTTACATAATTGGTGATGTCAACCTAATGGCAAGGTTGACATTTGCAGTGATCTCTTTTTTGAAGTTTGACTTGAAAAAAATATTACTCCATGAAATATATATAAAATGGAAAATGAACTTCTGATATGATGTGATGGATGTCCAACTGCGCCTGTCAAAGTGACTAACGGATTAAGAATTAGAATAATTGAAACTTAAAAGGTTATGGCTATTATCATTTTATTATTCTTATTGTCATTTTCACTAAATTTCTTTAATAGTTTTTGAATATATTAATATTTTAATTCTATTAATTATAAAGTATGCTTTAAATTAAAAAAATTAAGAAGAGTCACAATAAAAACAAGAGAGTAACAATAACTATCCCCTTATAGTAGTGAAAGTATTGTTGGAATATTAGATAAAGGTATAGAGTTCAAATTCTGCTAAGTATAAAACTTTTTTTTTTCCTCCTCTAAAAAAAATTAGTTTATACAAAAAAAAGAAAGTAATAATAATTACATTTTATTTAATTGAATTTTTTTATCATGTGTAACTTTTTACGTATTAAGATATTTGAAATAAAAATTTTATATTGAGAATGAAAAAATAAATAAATGTATCTTGTGTATGTGATATTATAAATGCTTTAGATTTTAATAAATAAATTTTACTTTTAATATTTTTAACATGTGCAATAAAATCCTAATTAAAATACTAATATTTTATAAATGTATTTACATAAATAAAATGTAAAATTGTTATTTAAAATTTCACTAATCATCAATAACCAATAAATTTTTTATAATTAATTTCTTTTGATATATAAAATGTTAAATTAATCTGTTAATCTCTATACGTGTCTTTTATTTTTATTCTAGTCTCTGTACATAAAAATTACTCTTTTTAGTTTTTATATGTGTCTCCGTTAGTGTTTTTTTGTTATTCACTTATCTTACCGTTAGTCTCTACTAAAATGAAAAAAACAAGTACATGGACTAAACGAAAGATAAGTGCATGAATAAGGATTAAAACAAAAAACAAGTACATGTATATGAACTAAAATAAAAAATAAGTACATGTATAAAAATTAATTAATTTCCATGTAAGTAGTCCATGTATTTGTCATTGATTGGTTCACAAAGGTTCCGTTAGCCACTTAGCCACGTAGGATGAAGTTAACATGGTTAGTATTGAAATCGACTGTAAAAACAAATCTAAAAATAATGGACACATATGAGAAATATTTTTTACATATACGAACTAAAACGAAAATAAAAAATAAATATTAAAACTAAATAATTAATTTAAATAAAGAAAACCTTCGCTCCTCTATCACAAATTCATCTTGCTTGTGCAATTAAATAAATAATAAATAAATAAGTGACTAACGTAACGATTTCTTTTATTATTATTAAAATAACGAATTTCATCAGCTGTGATTTCATTCACAAATTGAACAGTGAATATCAATTATTTATATTTTGTATTGGTAGACTATAAACTGTTTACATTTTTTTCTGCTCATTAGACTGTTGACTTTTCTATGTTCATTTTTGTCATGCGGATATATAATATACTCTTACCGTTCTTATTTAAATGTTTAAATGTTCGGAGAGAAAAAAAAATATTGTTTTTATTTATCTGTCACTTATATTTTTAATGTAATTTTATGTTTAATTGGAGGTTAATCAATATTTCACTATCCAACCAATTAAGTAATGAGAAATAAAGAGTATTATGAAGAGTTCAAAATTTATTTTGAAAAAAATTATAATAATTATTATATTTTTTTAATATATGTGATTTTTTTTCTTAGGATAGTTAAATAGGAACGGAAGGAATAAGTTTTTATACAAGCCAGAACCGCTGCGCCGCTGTGCAAATAATAATTTAGGACTTTTTTTATATATAATACAAATAGTAAATAGTAATTTCACTAATATGGAAACTTTGCTGAAATTGAAAAGATTTATTAAAGGGAGTCTTCCTAGATGAAATGACAAAATAGAAATAAATATTATTGAATTTGCAGAAAATGGGGTGAAGAGAAAACATAAAGAAATAAAGTGTGAATTTTTTGTTTTTAAAAATTCATTTTTTATTTATTTTTCTGTTATTTTTTATTTAACTAATCAAAAAAATGCATTGATTTCTATAATTTTTCTTTCATCTTATTTTCTTTTTCTTAAATCAAATGAACCATTCTCTTCGATGTACCAAACAAAAGATAAATATATGTGGTAATTTTGTTTGTTTTTGATGAAGATATATAGTATGTTTAAAATTTATAACTATGTGCTTCCTTAAATGAAATGAATACTGAATATTAAATATTGGATATTTATAGAAGTATAAAATAAATTGGGTTCTCGTTTAGACCTTGTATAATGGAGTTACTTAGAATCATTGCTTTTGCTAAATAACTCAACTTAATGAGCAACTCCTCATTGCAGTTTGCTGACGGCTTGAGTTGGTAAAATAAACAACTAAGACCAATGGTTGCTTGAAGGAGAAGTGATGTCAAACAAATAGGATTTTCGTGTAAGAACTTTGCATTGTGTGGTACAGACGTGTCCCGTTTGAGTTGCTTAATAAGAACATTGCATTGTAGGGTAAGAGTTGCTTAAGCCCATAATTAAAAATAATAAAAGTCAAAGTTTATTAAATATAAAAAACAAAAAAAGCAAAAAAGCACCAAATTTTTTAAAAACAAAATTGAAATCTTTTGCATTTTCTTTAAAATAAAGCCTATGTCATTTACATGGTGCAAACAGCAAAAACAAAAAAATATATGTTTAATTTTTTTTAATAAGCATTGTCGGCTAGCGGGCTAGGTAGGTTGTAGGCCAAACGGGCCAGATTGGCCCATTTTGCCACCCCTATCCGTGGGTTTAGTGAGTTGGTCTATAAAGTTTGTTTTCTAACTACTTTAGCATTTTAATGGTTTGTATAACCCGTGGTTAAACGAGCAAACCCGCTAGCTAGCCACAATTAATATATTATTAAAAAACTTCTTTTTAAAAAAAATCATAATTAAAGTATGTCTTTAATTAGAAAAATATTATTTTTATTTAGATTTTAATAAAAATTATTAAAAAATTAAAATTACACACAAATTTTAAGAATTAAGGAATAGAAATATAGTTTTAAATTAATTTAATTTTTTATTTTATAGATATGATCTACAACAACATAGAACCCACGCCCGAGATTAAATTGAATCCCCGACATTACCGTCGGTTGCCGTCTCAAACCGGCATCTATTGCTCCGACAAGGTCTGTGACTGTGCGTCACCACTTCCTTCTCATCAGGTGCGTTCAACTTCTTGTTTCCCTCATTTCTCATCTTTACTTGATTTCGTATAACCACTTATACATAATCCTGTATAAAATCAGTTTGACAAACACCAATTCTCGCTCATAAAATATCTTATTAGAAAAACAATCTGTCATAAATACAAAATCATAAAAAAATAAAGTGTGAATTTTTTGTTTTTAAAAATTCATTTTTTATTTATTTTTCTGTTATTTTTTATTTAACTAAACAAAAAAATGCATTGATTTCTATAATTTTTCTTTCATCTTATTTTCTTTTTCTTAAATCAAATGAACCATTTTGTTTGTTTTTGATGAAGATATATAGTATGTTTTAAAATTTATAACTATGTGCTTCCTTAAATGAAATGAATACTGAATATTAAATATTGGATATTTATAGGAGTATAAAATAAATTGGGTTCTCGTTTAGACTTTGTATAATGGAGTTACTTAGAATCATTGCTTTTGCTAAGTAACTCAACTTAATGGGCAACTCCTCATTGCAGCTTGCTGACGGCTTGAGTTGCTTAAATAAACAACTAAGACCAATGGTTGCTTGAAGGAGAAGTGATGTCAAACAAATAGAATTTTCGTGTAAGAACTTTGCATTGTATGGTACACACGTGTCCCATTTGAGTTGCTTAATAAGAACATTGCATTGTAGTGTAAGAGTTGCTTAAGCCCATAATTAAAAATAATAAAAGTCAAAGTTTATTAAATATAAAAAACACAAAAAGCAAAAAAGCACCAAATTTTTTAAAAACAAAATTGAAATCTTTTGCATTTTCTTTAAAATAAAGCCTATGTCATTTACATGGTGCAAACAGCAAAAACAAAAAAATATATGTTTAATTTTTTTAATAAGCATTGTCGGCTGGCGGGTTAGGTAGGTTGTAGGCCAAACGGGCCAGATTGGCCCATTTTGCCACCCCTATCCCTGAGTTTAGTGAGTTGGTCTATAAAGTTTGTTTTCTAACTACTTTAGCATTTTAATGGTTTGTGTAACCCGTGGTTAAACGAGCAAACCTGCTAGCTAGCCACAATTAATATATTATTAAAAAACTTCTTTTTTAAAAAAATCATAATTAAAGTATGTCTTTAATTAGAAAAATATTATTTTTATTTAGATTTTAATAAAAATTATTAAAAAATTAAAATTACACACAAATTTTAAGAATTAAGGAATAGAAATATAGTTTTAAATTAATTTAATTTTTTATTTTATAGATGTGATCTACGACAACATAGAACCCGCGGTCGAGATTAAATTAAATCCCCGACATTACCGTCGGTTGCCGTCTCAAACCGGCATCTATTGCTCCGACAAGGTCTGTGACTATGCGTCACCACTTCCTTCTCATCAGGTGCGTTCAACTTCTTGTTTCCCTCATTTCTCATCTTTACTTGATTTCGTATAACCACTTATACATAATCCTGTATAAAATCAGTTTGACAAACACCAATTCTCGCTCATAAAATATCTTATTAAGAAAACAATCTGTCATAAATACAAAATCAAAGCCATAATTTAGCTTTCTAAGATCAATTAGTACAACAGCAAGCGATACATCTTTTAATTAACGATTCAAGAAGCTCTGCATTTTTAACTTCTGTTCAAACTAGTTAAAGATTTAGTGACACTCTTATTAGCGTCGTTGGAAATTGAACATCTTGATGGATAAGGCATAGATCAATACAAAAGCTACTGTGAATCCAACTACTATAGCTGCTACCACTCCCAAAAAACCATGCTCGAAACCGTAGTAATCTCTCAAAAAGTCTTTTACTGGAATACAAGTTCCATTAAACTGAGTATTTTCCTTTATGTCTCCCCATTGAGAAACCACCAGCCCATACAAAGTCCAAGATATTGGATTTATCCGATAGAACCATCTCCACCAGATTGGGATCCTCTGTAAATCATGCCAAAAAATTTAAAGAAAGATGATTAATCAAATGTGTATTCATGGGTTCAAAAGTAAATAGGGTTGAATTAAGAATTTAGTCCACAAACTTAACCGTCTTTTTCATTTTGGTCCCTATATAACAAAATTCTAGATTTTTGATTTTATATAATTTTTTTCTATGAATTAGTCACTTCCATATAACACTGTTAAATTTTGCTGGGGTAGCAACATTTTAACTTACATGACATTATGCAGCCTTATTAAAAAAAGTAAGCACATTAGGAAAGTCTGACACCGTTATAACGGCACAGACTAATCTGTAAATGATTTTATATATTATATATATAGAATAAAAAGTAGAGATTTTCATTTAGGGACAAAAGTGTGTCAAGTATAGGGACCAAATTCATAATTTAACCAAGAAAAAGAATATGCACTTTAACATCAAAGGAAGGTAAAGCTTACTGATTGTGGGACTATGAATCCTGAGAAGAGATTCCATAATGCATTAAATGCACTAGTAACTAAAGCAGCAATGGGTTGGGTAGGGGTCATGGCTACCAGCATCATTCCATAATAGGTAAAGTATAGGAAGGAGAAGAACATGAAGAATATGTTCCACAAAACTTTAGTTACAGTCCAATCATAGCCAATCATTATATAAACAATAATTCCATACATTACAGCTTGTATCAGAACATAAGGGAGTTCAATTAGAGCCTGCATGAAAATATGAAGATTAGAAAAAATAGACTGAGCACTGAGGTAAATTATTTACATAAATAAGAAGCCCTTGAAGACTTAATCACATGTTTGGAAACACCTATTTTTCTTTTTTACCATTTTTTTGGGAAGGAAAAAGAGCTTTCTCATGTAGCCAGTAACAATTATTTCTGTAAAATAAACTTAACCAAACTGGCGTTTGGGAATTTTTAGCAATAATTACTTATTTTTTTAAGCTCTTGGCGGGAGCTGGTAAAGGAAATCGATTATTTATTGAAAATAAATTGAACTAAATATGCATAAGCGAGAAATTGCTTGCCTGAGCAATAGCATATGCCAAAGGTGAATACATTCCAGCAGCCTTTTCTCTATAGAAGACTGGTCTCTCTACTCCCAACACTGGTTGCACTGAATTTGCATTCTTAGAGCCAACAAGCAGGCCAGCAGCATACATAAAGCCCATGGAATTAAATAGGTCTTGTGCCCTTTCACTGCAATTAATTGATGTGTAAATCAACTTTTAGAACAAGCAGCAGAAAAAGTTTGAAAGACATACCATAACATTTCCTACTATTGAAGTTGATCTTACATTTTGGTGCCATGGTTCCAGAACATGCTCCCAACAAACAAGGAAATGGCAGCTGTGAAGAGAAACCTTACGGCATTGTATAACGGATTGCGCCAATAAGACCAATGTTGTTTCCATAAACAAGCCTTGCATTGGGTAAAAAAGGACTTTGAATACTTTGATGGAAAATAAAGGTCTTTTGAACCAGGAGCTGGAGTGCTTAATTCTCTGACAAGAGCTTTGTTTCTCCTGAAACAAGTATCACATATCAGTTAGCATTCACACAGATACACACACAAAATATAAACTTTAACTGTTTTCCATTGATGGCTTTCTAGCAGATAATTTTCTAGTTCTATAGTTTGATTATATTAGAATTTAAAATACCTGTATAACTCTGAATTTTTGTAGACCTCAGCAAAATCAATCCCCAATTCCATTTCATTTGCTGAAGTGGTGACCTCCAACATCCATGTTGCAGGGTTATATCCATCTTTAATCGTTGTAACACCTTCAATTCCCTTCATGAAAAAGGTGGCCACACATGTGAAATTTCTAACAAGATAAAGACCAGAGATTCAATTCTCAAAATATCATATTGTTTCTACCTCAAAGTATCTGATTAAATGGGAAGAATGACGTCCAAGTGGCCCCACATACATCTCTCGCCCTCGCCCTCGTTTCATTAGGAAAAGCTACATTTCATTTAAAATAAAAATTAGAAATAATGGAATACAATAAGAAATTCTACTGACTCATTGTAAAGAGTGTGCAAAGAATATATTACTAGTGTTACTTATCAAGCGATTTCAAATAAAATTGCAACAATATTTTACTATGCTCATTTCACCTCATCAAAAGATTCAAATATATCAATGCTGGGCTGATGAATGGTACAAACAATTGTTCTTCCAGTGTCAACTATGTTTCTAACTGCTCTCATAACAATAGCCGCAGCTCTTGCATCCAGCCCAGAAGTTGGCTCATCCATGAAATATAGAAGGATTAGCCACTAGTTCAACCGCAATTGTCAACCTTTTGCGCTGCTCTGTCGAGAGTCCATCAACACCGGGCAATCCAACAATTGCATTCCTTAGAGGGTTCAGCTCCACAAGTTCCATGACTTCTTCTATGAACATCTGCAACCATAATCAGCTCCAAACTTGTTAAGAGGTATGGATAAACTTTTCTATGTGTTTGTTATTTCTTATCATTTAAAATTATGTGGAAGTAGTGTTAGGTTGTCATTTAAAGATAAACTCTAGAAGTATCTGAAGTAGCCTTGTGAAAGTTAAGATAGGAAAACTTATTTGAGAAGCTGGCATCTCTTGATATGAGTATTTCTTTAATAAAGTATACTCTTATGAGGGCACTTTTTAACAAGCTCATTTGAACATTCTCTAACGTAGAAAAATATGTTGAAGTCAACTAGAACAAGGTTGCGCATGAGAGTGAAATCTGTGTATAGAAAATTACATAAGCATGAGATTCAGATCATACCAACCTTCCTAGTTTCAGCATTGGTTTCCGCAGACAGTCGGAGCCATGCTGAATAGAGCAAGGATTCATATACAGTAACATATGGAGAGTGAATATCATTTTGTTCACAGTATCCAGAAATTCTTGCAAAGGTTTCTTGCTTTTTTGGATATCCAGAAACTGTGATTTTACCACCAATATATCCCCCAGTTTTTCTACCAGCTAGTACATCCATTAGAGTTGTTTTGCCAGCACCAGTGACTCCCATTAGAGCAGTGAGAACACCTGGCCTGAAAGCTCCGCTGACACCCTTCAAAAGAACCAGCTTTTCCTCAGCAACACCCTGGTCCCTCATTTCCAGCAAGAATTTAACAAAACTTATATTTAACAATAAAGATATAAAAAAGTTTAATACAACCCTTTTCTATTTGTTTATATATGACCTGGGGCATGTCAACAGAATATGTCACTTCATCAAAGTTGATGTAATGTGGTTCAAAAGGAAGAATCATTCCACTTTTCCTGTTAAGTTCAATTTTCACTGCAGCTTTTGAGGTGCTTCCATCATTCTCCTCCCTGCTTAGTGATTGCTCTGACTTTACACTCTGATGTTGCACAATTGCTGCATAGTTTTCAAAATAAAAATATTAGCACATACTTTAGGCTCTTATTTGGTTATATTTGAACATTTCAAGGCGAAGAGCCTCACGATTTAAGTAAGTGAGAGCAAGTATGTAACCAATGTTGAACAGTATTGTATATCCGATCAATGCCCCAAAACTTATCCAATACCAGTAAGACTCAGTAAAGAACCCGCGAGATTTCAACACTTCAACTCCTAGTGGATCTGTGGAATTAGGCAAAACCTGTAATAGGAACATATATACAGATATCAGATTATTTTTGAAGTGAAAGTAAGAAAACAATGAAGATATGGATTGATGAAAAACATACTAGTCCCCAACTGTTCCCTAGGAACTCATTATTCATTAAGCCATTTTGTCCATACATCAAAGGTGATACATAGAAGCCCCATAACCACCATTTTTCTATGTTGTCTGCAAGTATAACACAAAAAAGCAAGGGGAAACATCAACAATGATTTGTTATATTCTTCCTCTGGTTCATTGGTATAAGAAATTACATTTTTACATATACCAATAAAAATAGTTAAGTTTAGTTGATTTTATTGGTTTTCTAGTTATTAATGACAAATAAGGAAACAAATATAAATACTTCATGGAAATTATAAAAAAGTCTAATCAATAAAAATCACCAATTATAAAATATCTTATAATAAAAACCATCAAAACCTTTTTGATGACGTCTTATAAAAAGGAATAGAGCGAGTATATAACATGATATTATTGATACCTTTGCATAAGACAAAACCACCCATGGCAATAAGCATGCCCATTGCAAAACACCCAAGTGTGACGGCCACTGACAATTCTCTGCCAACTGCCCCTAGAAATCTGAATACAGCAGAAGCCATTTGGTTGACAAGCGCTAGAAGAAGGAACTGCCTTAGTAACCTGCATTATATGAACACATAAAAACATGTCATAATTTTGTCAAACTGGTCACTTGACAAGTTTTGTTGAGTTTTTACTTTGTATCGAAAACAAAGCTCATAATTTCACCTTCCAACATCTGGATCATAACCAATGACATAATAGGAAAGGAATACCCAAACACCAACTTCTGCAAAAGTTATGGGGATTTTTAGGATCCATGAAGGAAGAGCATAGGCCCATGCAGGGAAGAACAGTAAGTCCCTTTGCTTGTAAAAAACAGGAAGCCTCCCTACTGTCATGGTAAGTTCAGCAAATCCATTGAGCAAAATTATAATATTTCCATAGAACAGTGCTCCAGCATAAATTCCTCCATCAGCCACTGAATCTTTATGCATTTCAGTCCTTAGGAAAACTGTCATGGTAACGAGGGCCAACACAACTATCTTAAATAAATAAAAATGTTAGTGTTAGTATTTGTAACAGTGTAACAGAACATGAAACTATGTTAAAGGGGCTCGAATCACGTGTCTCGTAATGATGATGTCTCAGTTTATGTCTCACACAAATAAGAAATTGACACGTCATTAAAAACATAACTAACATGAGAGAAATATCACTTTCTGAACAGGTGTTACTTTTTGTGGCAGAAAAAAAAGACACCATTATGTGACATGTGATTTCAATGAACTCCCGTTAATGTTCAAACCTACTTGGCAAAGTTTGAAGATGTAGTAAAACGAGTTGCGCTTCATGAGTAAATATTCCCTGGATAAGCATGCCTTGAACAATTTCCAGTTTCCCATTCCATACATGTTGGTTGCTAAAGCATTAGGGTGGCTCTTAGACTTGTCAAATTGAGTGGCAAGTTCATTAGCAAGGCTTTTCCCTACATGACATGACTGAAATGCTTCTGCAAACTCTTTGGGTGTGATAAATCTATAAGACCTTTCTTTGTGTTCCCAATACTGCTGCTGATCTTTTCTTGATGTCACCTAAAACATATTACAGAGAACATTGAATAGTAAACACTAGACACTCACTCTTGAGTTCTAACCTTGAAAATGGGTTGAAAGAAATATTTACACTTTACACTTACTTCTTGCAAAAAGTCTGCGACACTTTTCCTCTCAGGACATCTAAAACCCATTGAAGCAAAAAATTCTAGCACATGTTCACAGGGGCCCTGGTACACAATGTGTCCATCAGAAAGTAGAATAATGTCATCAAAAAGATTGTAAGTCTCTGGTGCTGGTTGAAGGAGTGAGATCACAGAAGTTCCTTTGAGAATGTGGACATATTCCTTCAGTGATTTCACAACTTGAAAGGTTGTTGAGCTATCCAAACCAGTTGATATTTCATCCATAAATAGAGTTTTGGCTGGTCCAACCAGCATCTCCCCTGTAAATCAATTTTTTTTAAGTGATTCAACATGATAAGTTTCAAGATCAAGATCAAGACCTAAACTAAGCTTATTTTACCTGTTGTAACACGTTTCCTTAGTCCACCAGAGATACCTCTTAACATTGCATTTCCGACAATAGTATCTGCACAGACTTCTAGCCCCAATATCTGAAATTAATCATAATATAAAACAAATAAACCAGAAATTAGCAAAAAATTTCATATTGAATTTAGGATAACCAGAAAAGGTTTTGATTGTATGAATTTTACCCTTAAAATATAATCTGTTAAAAGACTTGCTTTCTGCCCTTCAGTTGCTGCAGACTGAGCATGGTAAATCCAACCACTTAGTAATAATCTTATTTGTAAATTGAAAAGACACTAATATTTCAACAGATCAATTTAAAAACTGCTGCTTCTTTATTACTGCAACTAATTTGTCAGTTGTCACCTTGATATTCTTCCTGGCATATACTTCTTAACTGGGAGGAGTGGAGAACTATAAAGCTAGCATTTTTTTTTTATCTCTGTTAGAAATTGGTTGAGACTAATTCAACCCCAAAATTTATCTCAAGAGGATTGTCCCAATCTTATAAAGGCTACTTTGATCACATTCCTAGTTGAGTTGGGATTTTTCTTGCTTACTGAACAAATGAATTGTGAAGGCTAAGAGATATACAAGCCAAATAGACAAAGCATGTCCTTGACAGACAACGATTTCTGCATTACCTTCATAAATATATCAATATCTGGATCAGGGATAATATTTTCCTCTTTCTCTCTTTTAGACACCTCTGCTAGCATATCTGCACAATACAAAATATTTTATAGTCAAAACTTATTCTTTATTTCTAATACCACCTTTGTTTTCAAAATTGTATAAGATGAAACTTGAGGGAAAATTCAAATTCGGTATACTAACCGTATCGAGGCCCAACACCTTGGAATCTAGCTGAGAAGGCTAAGGTTTCTCTTACAGTCATTTCTCCAATATGAAGATCATTTTGACTAATATAAGCAGCAGTTCTGTTGGGTACAAATTCACTCATCTCATGGCCATTATAAGTCACATTTCCATCCAACTAATCAAGAAAGCACATTATATTAGCCATAGGTCTGAAACATAAAGATAAGGAAAACATTGAAAGCATATCACTAAACAATGAAATGTATATGTTTTCTTGTAGGTATTAACCTTTAATTTTGAATCAAGTCTTCCAGCCAATGCCATGAGGAGTGTGGTCTTCCCAGAACTTGGAGGGCCTAAAAGCAATGTCATCCTAAAGAGAAGCAAATGTGAAAATGTGGATTAGGGTCTTTTCAAATCAAATGTCAAATATGAGATAGATAAACACGCAAATTTGTGTCGGGTGGGACCGGAAGTTTGATGTGTTTATCTCTCTTATACTGAACCATCAAGTAAACTTGAAAGAACTTGAACTCGAAAATTTTGTATTGCTTTTCAAAAGTCCTAACTAACTATGGTCTTGTCTTTGTAATCACATATATCAAACTTGGAACATATAAATCTGCATGATTACCTGTCAGGCTTTATTATTCCACTAACATCCTGTAGAATATTTATATGCTGTTTTCTTTTTCCAATTATAGAGTTCAATAGGCCCTTCAGAAGAAATCAAGGGAATGAATTTGTTACTGTCCATCAATGAGAGTATATAACAAGCACTAATTATGAGCGAATAACTAGAATGTTAGCAAGTCGTATTTCTTACCTCTACTATATTAAACATGTAGTTAGTGACAGTAGGCAAAGCTCTGCTTCCAACATGAATTTCTGCTTCCACCTTCAAGTTCTCAAATCTAACTTCTATTGCAGGAATATCAATCCCAACTCTGTTATGTCATCCAAAGAGGAAGTGGAAAAGCCATTATCAGTGCATTTTCAAGCCGCCGAAAAAGAGGCAAGAGTCTATTCTCACACCTTGGTAATTTTTACACATTATTAATTTGATTTACAAAGAGAAAGGAATATATTTCAAATTTAAAATCATTCTAGTAAGAGTGACAAAATGACAATAGAGAGACACCCCCTGAAAAGAATGGGATAAATAAAAAGAGATGAGAGTAAAATTCTTTGTCACCTATCGATGCGATCCTGGAGCTTCGACAAGAACTTCTCATTGTCCTCATCAGCAATTCTGACCAATCTTTCAAGCAAAGCTCTCCTTTCATGGAACCCAAGTTTCTTTACATCAATCTCATTGCTCTTCCCTTCTTGGGTAGTAAACAAACCTCTCCTTAAACGCGAAACCATAGGAAGGTTCTGAATAGCATCCCATTTGAGAGCTTTTTCTTCATCCTCCTTTTGGTTGGAAGATTTAGAACACATATCCACATCTCTATTCTTCCATGGTTTTGAACTTCCCTCACCACCCTCCATTTCTGTTTCTCAGAAACAACAAAAGGTACTTATTTGCTTGAATGCACAAAAACAGTTCAATGGCATATATATATATACACACGAATGTTAAGGGTAAGTACATTGTAATCTACCTTTTACAAGTTTACACGTATTAAAATGCTGGCATTGTGTGAACTGAACTGAATGCTTATACAGTTATACTAGTTTATTATTGAATTGAAGAATCCTCTAGCCACTCTTAACCATAGTTAAAGTTATATTAATGCATAAATAATGAAACTACTATGCATGCGAAGTGCATGTTAAAAAGCTAAAACTAGAAATATTTTATTAGAAAATACAAGTAATAAATGAGTTTTTATGTTTTTAGTATGATAAATGTTTACTTTTTCAATAAATAATTTAGTTTTAGTTTCTTAATCTATGCATCACAGCTATAAAATAGCTTTTCCCTTGAATAAATTAAATTCCAAAAAATGTTTTTTAAAGTTTATCCTAAGTTAAGAATAATTAATGTCAACATTCAAATCTTACCTCAAGAGTGTCACTTTTTTTTGGCAAGGTTCAAGTCATATTTATAAATGGTATTTGGAAAAGATTGCTTAGAGAGGAAATATTTCATTCATTTTTGCCATAAGTAATTCTTTTTTTTTGATATTACTATAAGTAATTCTTTACATATACATGCACCATGAATTCTGCTTCCATTTTTTTTTTGGTTTTGGTAAATAATTGTGCTGCTATTAAGTTCCAACATCTTTTTCCTATTAAAAAAAGTTAGGAAAGTTCTGTTTCCATCTTTTATTAGAAAATAGTTGTAATTGTAATATTTGCAAAGCATTTCATTCTTGCTTCCGGGAAAATGCTTTCTTTATCGTATCTTTGCTTCATTAGCACACGGTAAAGTACGTGTTTGGTTTTTAGTTTCAATTTTATGTTTTTATTTTTTTGTTTTCATTCTATTTATTTTTAAAATTTGTATAGAAACTACTCCTTCCGTTCTTATTTATAAGCTCCTAAAACAAAAATCACACATTAAAAAAAATATTGACATCAATAAAATGCATTAGTTTCTAGACAAATAATAATCTCTTTACAATTTATCCTTCTATAAGTCAAACTCTACTATCTATATAATTTAAAACTAAATTTAACTACCTTAATTAATTAAGGGTAAAATTAAAAAAATGTAATAAATACTTCTTGTTTTGGTAGTAACTCCTTATAAAAAGGAGCACTAATTTTTTTATTTAGGTGCTTATAAACCCTAAACCCCAAACATGACTGACAACCATATTTTCTTGTTTTTAGCATTTTTAATTTTTTTTTTACAATTTTTTTTGCTAAAAAGTAGAATGAAAAATGGAAAACAGAGACACAAAATGGAAAATGGAAATGCAAATCAAACATGTCCTAATTCCTTGTTTGCATCTTTAATATGATTCAGTGGATGAACAATGTGGTTTTCATTCGAATACGTACCGGTCTTAAGACAGATAAACACCGTGAAGAATTGATCACTAAGGAGAGAACAACCTCCAAGCATTCAATGCAGATTGATCCTCCTTCTGCAGCAGCACAAGGTATCTGCAATGACTCTAATACTTAAGCCAGAGACTGCACTTGATAATAGCGGCTAAAAATATGATACTTTAGGGTGACTCCCTCTTTATAGTGGAGCCTCTAGGTTTAGGTCATTTACTAGATTTGGGCTTAGGCCCAAAGTCCCAGATATTCCTATCTGGGCCCAGAATTGAATGTCAGTCTTTGACCAATCATCTCAAGTCAACGCCAATGAGATGAACCCTTATAGCCCGAGATAGGTATATGGTCTCCATGTCGTGGGCTGATCCCTAGGATAGTCATCTCTTATCCGGTGGAATCACGGTCCACAACACATTCAAAGATTTTTACCATAGTATCATCAAGACATGCTTTTTTTTTTTTAATTGATTTCTCTTCAATTTAAATTTTTTTCCCTCAATTCCACATCCTTTCATTTACCTAACCCAAGCCCTAGCCCTAACCTGCTATAAGACTAAAAAATATAACTCAATTATTTTTTTTCTCTTTATAAAAAAATATATCCAAATAATCTAAAAGTTGGTATATATGATCTTTAGAATAATATCATGATTTAATGGTTGGATTAGTAAAATTCAATGTTTATAAAAAGTTATAGTCGATGTCATTTTACTACGTTTGACACTTGGTGTCATTTGATCCTGAACCATTACTCAAATTTGATTAATTACATATTATATATTTTTTGAATTGGAAACTATAGAAAAATATTGAAAAAATTAGGTACATATATAAACATACTCAATTATACAAATTTTTTAAACTCGTGTATTGTTTATAAAATAATATTTTTGATTTCTGTAACTACGGTTTCAATAAACAAGTGAATATGTATTAATAAAAATGGGGTTAAAAGCAAATTAGTCTCTTGAATTTTATTGTATGTACACTTAGGTTTAATTACTTTTAAATTGTGTATTTTAGGGCTGTTGGGTTTGCATTTTCATTTCCTATTTTCATTTTCTGTTTCCTGTTTTTTAAAATTTTACAAAGGAAAAACTGAAAATGTTAAAAACAGAATTTTTCTGTTTTCAGTATTTTCAGTTTTTCTTTTGTAAAATTTCAAAAAACAAGAAATAAAAACAAAATGAAAATGCAAACCAAACGACTCCTTAGTTTCCTGTACTTTTTAAGGTGTGTACTTAAATACAAAGTCACATTTAGCAACAGTTTTAACCGTCGCTAATTCTGATAAAAACTGTCACAAGATGTGACTTTTGTAATTAAGTGTACACTTTGAAAAGTTTAGAGGACTAAAATGCACATTTTAAAAGTAATTACACCTAAGTGTACCTACACTAAACTTCAGGGAACTTATTTATTTTTAACCCTAAAAAATGAAAGAACAAAAGTGCCTACAAATGATCACAACCATTCATGCCACATATTTTTGAGTTCACCACACATTTTAGCTTCACCCGGTTTCAAGTTACCATTTTTAAGCGGTTTCTAGTTTTCGAATGTGTTAAACTCTGTTGTTCTAGAATCCGTTTGTAAATAGATTATAATTACCGAACTAAACTAAAATGTGTGGTGAACCCAAAAATAATATGGCATGCGTTAAAAGTGTCTGTCGTTGTATATGTTTGCATACTTAGGATAGAACCATGTAATTATTTTAGAATTGTAGTACATTATCTCGCATATATCCGTAATTATTGTAAAGTTTTTAATTTATTACCATAAATATATATCCGTAGTGTAGTCTAAAACACAAAGAATTCAGTTATGTCTCTCGCTTTGTTCTCATTTAACATGGTATCTAGAGTCGGGCGAGAGGCTATTCGATTTTTTTCCTGGTGCACCCACAGTTCATCAAAGTAGGGCAAAAAATATGCAGGCTAGGCCAGAAATTTTGGCCTACCAACTTAAGTGGCCCGCCCTGCCTAACCTGTCAGCCCGTTGGGCTACAAAGCTGGCCCACGGGGTTAGTGTTTCTTTCTTTTTTTTAGAAATTTAATGGTTGGAGTTTAGGTTTTTTTTTAAAAAAAGTCTAATAAGGCCTAACAAAAAAAAAGGTCTAGACTAAACAAAAAAACAAAAAAATATAAAAAAACTTAGGCCTATAATTAAAAATAACAAAAAAAAAATAAAGTTTATTAAATATAAAAAAAAGGAGAAAAAACACCAATTTTTTTAAAAAACTGATATTTTATGTATTTTTTTGAAAAAAAAAACTACATGATGCAGAAAGCAAAATCAAAAAAAGTAAAAAATGTCTAGATTTTTTTTAATTAGTATGGCGAGCTGGTGCGCCGGCAGCTTGCCTATTTTTTCTAAAAAAGGGGCCAGGCTTGATAAATGAGCCCGTGAAACCTTGACGGGCCATCCCAGCCCGTTTTGCCACCCCTATATCAGAACATTTTTAATTTTCCAAATTGTGTTTATTTTCCAATTTTTTATCCGGTTTATACTATTCATCGCCCTTTGTTTCGCTCTCCGACTACCGTATATGGTGGTCTTTCAGCCAACCTCAACCACCTCCTCAAGAGCGGCCTATCCCCAAAACCTTGCAGTTTTTCACCACCCCACCCATTTCCAATGCGTATTGACGTGTCCTGACGAATTTTCGACGATCATTTGAGGCGTTTGACTTGCCTTGCTCCCCTCTTGCTATATCCGTGACCTTGTTTGTTGGTTTGTGATTTCTTATGCAGTGTTTGGCATGCTTGGTGTGCTTTTTCCCCTCTTCTCTATTGACTATGGCATGTTTTGCTTCTTAGAAGGTTGTTCCTTCCATTTTGTTGTAGCTTCTGCCGCGGCATCGAGTTACTTCAACTTCATTCGATGGTATAAGGAGCGTTAGACCTCAAGTTCCATGGCCTCTTCTGTTGTGCACATGGGTAACTTATTTGCTAGTGTTTCTCACTCTAGTTCTCTAGGTCCTTCGGTACTTCACTCTGGGGTCACCAATCATATCACTAGTAATAAGTATCTTTTCTCTACCCTTTCTACTTCTTGTCATTTGCCCTCTAATACTATGGCCGATGGGTAACACATAATCTCAAAGACTTGGTACCCTTATCTTTCTATTGATACTGCCCTATAGGTCCCCAATTCATCATTTATCACGACCGTTTCAAGAATTTATGGCTTCTTATGGCATATTACACCAAATCTTGTGTCCACATACTCCTCAACAAAATGGATTTGCTGAAAGGAAGAACAGACATCGTGTTGAAACAACTCGGACGCTTTTGCTTGCTGGCAATGTTCCTCATCAGTCTTGGGGTGACGCTGTCCTTATGGCATGTTATCTCATCAATCACACTCCATCCTCTGTTGTTGACAGGTACCTCACTCTATCTTATTTCCCACGAGGCCATATATTCTTTAACCCCATGTGTCTTTGGGTCTACATGTTCCGTTCATAATCTTAGTCCGATGGTTCATAAATTCTCTCTACACTCTCACAAATGCGTATTTTTGGGGTACACTCGGTCTCAAGAAGGCTACAAATGTTACTCTCCACCTATGTGTCGTTATATTGTTTCTGCTTATGTAACATTTTTTGAGTCTACTTATTTTCTTGGGTCTCCCAAATCTACTAAGACTATTTCTACTTTTCTAATTCTGCTCCTGTTCCTCTTGTACAGATTCTGTTTAAACCATTTGCAGTGCCAGATACTCCGGACAATCCTCCACCTCCACCACCTCCTTTACAGGTGTATCGCCGTCGGGACCCGCCTCTTCCATTGCTTTTGCAGCCTAGTGAGGCGCCCATTCTTCCGGCTCTTACTTTGGCCTCGCATGTTATGTTTGATCTACCAATTGCTGTTTGGAAAGGTATACGTTCCATTCGTAATCCTTCAACTCATTATGTCACTTTAACTTATCATCGTTTGTCTCCTTCCCATTACACTTGTCTTCCTTCTTTGTCTTATGTTTCTATTCCAAAGATTGTAGGGGATGCTTTACCTCATCCTGGTTGGAAACAAGCGATTCTTGAGAAAATGAGAGCATTACAGCACAATGGTACTTGGGATCTTGTTCCTCTCCCTTCCGACAAGACTATTGTTGGGTGTCATTGAATATTCACTATTAAGGTTAGACCTAATGACACTATTGATCGCCTTAAAGCTCGTTTGGTAGCTAAAGGCTACACCCAGATCTTATGCTTGGATTATAGCGATACCTTCTCTCCAGTTGCCAAAATGGCTTCTATTGGAGTGCTCTTGTCCATGGCTATCATTTGACACTGCCCTCTTTATTAGCTGGATATTAAAAATTACTTTCTTCATGGTGATCTCTGTGAAGAAGTATATATGGAGCAACCTCTTGGTTTTGTTGCTCAGGGGGAGTCTTCAGGACTTGTATGTCGTCTTCGCAAATTTCTCTATGGCTTGAAGCAATCTCCTAGGGCATGGTTTGGATGTTTTAGCGTCGTGGTACAACGATTTGCCATGACTCAAAGTCAAAAAGATCATTTTGTCTTTTATTGTTACTCGACCAAAGGGTGCATTTATCTAATTGTATATGTTGACGACATTGTTATTACAGGTAGTGATCGCCATGGCATCACATAGCTGAAACATCACTTGCAGCACCATTTCCAAACAAAAGATCTAGGCAGACTTCGATGCTTCTTGGGGATAGAAGTTGCACAGTCTAAGAATGAAATTGTGATCTCTCAGAGAAACTATGCCATGGATATCTTAGAAGAGACAGGTTTGATGGGAGCCAAATCTGTAGACAATCCTATGGATCCTAATGCTAAGCTTCTGCCAAATTAGGGGGAGCCTTTTTATGATCCAGAGAGATACAAAAGACGGTTGGAAAACTGAACTACCTTACTGCACTCGCACAGATATCTCCTTTTTCGTAAGTGTAGTAAGTCAATTTCTCGATTCTCCTTGTCAAGGGCATTAGGATGCAGTTATTCGCATCCTTAAATACATTAAAGGAGCACCACGAAACAGACTCTTGTATGAAGACATGGGTCACACTCAAGTTGTTGGGTACCCTGATGCATACTAGGCCGGTTCTCCTAGTGATCGGAGATCTACTCCTGGATATTGTGTTTTTCTTGATGGCAATCTAATATCCTGGAAAAGTAAGAAGCAAAGTGTGGTTGCTCGATCGAGTGCAGAAGCAGGATATTGAGCTATGGCAATTGCTACATGTGAACTTATGTGGCTTAAACAATTACTTAAAGAGCTAAGATTTGGGGAAATCACATAGATGCCTCTTGTTTGTGATAATTAGGCAGCCTTGCTTATTGCCTCAAATCCCGTGTTTCACGAGAGGACCAAACATATTGAGATAGATTGTTATTTCATCATATAAAAGATTGTATCCGGAGACATTGCTACCCTGTTTGTCAATTCCAATTATCAATTGGCAGATGTTTTCACTAAATCACTAATAGGTCGTCAAATTGATTATATATGTAACATGCTTGGTGCATATGACTTATATGCTCTAGCTTGAGGGGGAGTGTTAGAATTGTCCACATGCGTCTTTGTATATGTCCAGATACATAGAATAAAATCATGTAATTATGTTAGGATCATAAATATTATCTCTATAATTATTCTAAAGATTTTATTTCACTACTATAGATATTTATCCGTAGTGTAGTCTAAAACACACAAAATTCGGATATGTTTATCGCTTCTTTCTCATTAAACCGTCTAAAACACACGAAATTCAAATGTCTCTCGCTTTTTTTCTCATTTAAGTGCGTGAATAGTAGCAACCCATACAAACACGAAAAATAACAAAACAAGAAACCAAACAGCTCAGGCACCCCAACAAACAAAGGGTGCCACTTTTGGCATCACATGCTCTGCGGGGAAAATCAGACTTTTTTTTCCCGGTAACTAGTTATCGTTCACAAACGGTAACTAGTTTCGAGAAGTTCAAATTTTGCTCGGTAACTTATTTTCGAGAGTTCAAATTCCAAATGGTAACTAGTTCCCAAGTGAATGTTTTTTGTGTAGTGAATCCAGCAGAGCGTGTAGTGCCAATAGTTTTAACCATAAACAAAGACGAGCTGAAGAGCCTAACATTGAGTGAATGTTTTTATCTATTAAAAATTTATCAAAATTAAGTTTTGATCCTTAATTTCTAAATTGTATTGTTTCAATCTTTCATTTTTTTTAAAAAAAAAAGCAACCAAAATAATTCCTTAACGCTATCTTCATCCAATTAAATATATTATACGTGACACATGACATTCAAATTTATCACACTGACAATCATGGTTATTAAACTCGCGAGTTGGCTCTTAGAATCGTATGAGTTTACATGTCAAAACAAGTTAACTTGCTTGTAAACTCGTTTTTGAGTAGACTCATGCAAAATTGCGAGTCTAGCTATGAGTGCACGAGTTTGATGCGTTGGCCCAAAATCAACTTTAAGAGATGCAAAACGACATAGTTTCACACAGTGTGTATAATTTCCCTAGTTTTTTCAGTTCACGAATTTCCCCCTCATTTTCAACCAAAATGCTCTTCTTCTTCCCCTAAAACAGGATGCTAACGGTGCTCTTTTCTTCATGCGACATAGAGCCTGTGCTTCTGCGAACGTTTTATGCTCAGACCGTCTCCTTTGAAAATGCTGAGCAGTCTCCTCTGAGAAGTGAGAGCAGTGTACGTTTTCTTCCGTTCACGAGCTCCATTTTGTGACTGGGGAGATCTGTTCTTCAAGCCTTCTTCGAACATGCGACCCTTCAAGGTTTGTTCTTGATCTCATTTTTTCTCTTCAAACCATGCTTCTTGATATCATTTTCTGCTCCTCAAGTTCAATCATTTTATGCATTCTACATCATGTGCTTGTGTGTGGCTTATATTTTGGTTCTGCTTGTGCGTGCTTGAATTTTTATTTCTGCTTTGGCTATATATTTTGGTACTGCATTATGTATATTATGAATTTGGGTGGTTAAAATTTTAATTTATGTGACATAATATCTTATTTTGAGTACTATTATTCAGATTATTAATTATTTTTTGCGTAATTATTGTTCTGATTACGTTGCTGACAATGTTAAAATACTAACAAACAGAGAAGTTTTGACATTGAAATTTAACTACACCAAAGTAATGTTCAAAACTAATTCTAGACTATTTCAAAAATTAAGTAACTAAAATTATTCACTTCAAGTAAAAAATTAAAATTAGATTTTGATAACTTTTTGGGAACTACAATCATATTTAACCTGACTAACAATATTAAAAAGCAATATTATATGAGCTGCATTTTAAATTTGAAAAAAATAATAATACAGAAAGCTATATTCTTTTCTTCTTGTTTTTGTACAAATGATTGCTAAATAGGGTATCCTGACCAAAAGTTGAATCATGAGAGCCACCGTTAACGGCGTTGGAAATTAAACGTCTTTATGGCGACGGCGAAGATCAATGCAAAAGTAACTGCAAATCCTATAATTACAGCTGCGACCACTCCCAAAAAATCATGCTTGAAACCAAAGTAACTTGTCAAGAAGTCTTCCACTGTTGTACTTTTACCATTAAACTCAATTTGGCGTTGTATGTCTCCAAACTGTGATGTTACCAACCCATACAAAGTCCAAGCAACTGGATTTACCCAATAGTACCATCTCCACCAAACAGGCATCCTCTGTTCACCCATGCCCAAAAAAGAAAACAAAGGGGAAAAACAAATCAATGATAAGATTTTTCTATTCCAATGAATTATATCTATAATCAGTTATGAATTTTAAAACAACTTTTTATTATAAATTAAAGGGCAAATATACCTTTTATTCTTGTATCTTTTACGTGTATTTTATTTCAGTCCTATATCTTTTTTTAGTTACATTTTGGTCCTGTATTTCTTATAAAGATTTCATTTTAGTTCAATCTGTCAATTTCGTCACCCCGTTACAGTAATTTGACTCTATTTTTATTAGGGTTCAGTTTGAAGATAAATGACGTAATTTGACTCTGTTCTGGTCACTTCTGTTAACGGGGTGACGGAGTTGACGGATTGGATCAAAATGAAATGTTTATAAGAGATACAAGATCAAAATGTAACCCAAAAAAATATAGGACCGAAATAAAATGCACATAAGAGATACATGAAAAATGCATTTAGTCTAAATTAAAATTAACATTAAAATGAGCTAAAATATATTTTGGGTCTCTCAAAATATTTACATTAAAATGAGCTTAGTTAAAATATATTTCTGGTCTCTCTAAATATTTGTACAATATTTTCATTGTATCTCTCATTTTTTTAAAACTTCCTAGCTGGTCATTACGAAAGTTTGAACATTCTCAATTAGTCACTTTGTCCGTATTTTATTACTTTTCGATGTGGTATGCCATTAGGTGTCGCGTCAACACGTTAACACTTAAGGGGTAAAGATATAATAAAATAGATATGAAGTGACTAAATGAAAATATTTAATTTTTTACGAGATCCAAATCTAGAATTTTGAAAAATGAGGGATTAAATCAAAATGTCATGTTATTTTGAAGGATCAAAAACATACTTCAGACGACGATCTTCATATGATCTTCACATTTTTTGATAAAATAAATGCTTTTATTAATAGTTATTTTAAAATTCTTAACCAAAGCTGATAATGCATGGATAGAAAACTCTAGTCAATTAACCTTGTCCTATGTTCAAAATGTAAAAAAATCTGCGATAAAAATCAAAGGAAGTTAGAACTTACAGGTCGTGGGATTATGAACCCTGAGAAGAGATTCCATGCTTCATAAAAACCAGTAGAAAGTATAATGGCAATGGATGGGTTTGGGGTCATGGCTGAGGACATCATGCCATAGTAGGTAAAGTACAAGAATGTGATGTACATGAAGAATAGGTACCAAAAAACTTTAGCCACTGTCCACTCAAAACCAATCATTGCATAAACTATAATCCCATAAACCACAGCTTGTAACAGAACATAAGGTAGTTCAATCACAACCTGCAAGAAAATATGAACATCAGAAAAAAGAAATATAGACCCAGTAATAAACTATATTTACATGCAAGAAAGTAAGAACAACTAGTCTCAAAAGGTCTGTTATAGTTGACAAATAACCGAGTCTTTCAAGCGTGATTATTAGGGTCCAATTATTGGTCATGTGTATAGAAAATTTTTTGTTGGGAGAGAGTTTTATTCATTGATCTCTACCCCTTGAAAGGGATACCGGTGGTCTCAGGGAAAAAAATAACAAATAGCTTACCTGAGCAAAAGCATATGCCAAAGCTGAATACATTCCAGCAGACTTTTCCCTATAAAAGACTGTTCTTTCCACAGCAACCAGTGGTTGTGCTGAATTAGAATTCTTAATACCAAGAAGTAGAACAGCAGCATACATGGAGCCCATAGCATTAAAAAGATCTTGTTGCTTTTTACTGCAATGGATATAAACGGAAACATACTTTCAGAAACAGATAGAAAGAAAAAAGAGTTTGAAGCTGTAAAATTTTCTAGTTTTCACTTTGATCTCACATTTTGGAGCCAAGGTCCCAATATATGCTTCCAAACAACAATGCAACTGCGGTTGTGTAGAGAAATCTTAGGGCAGTGTATTGGTTGTTGCGCCAATAAGACCAATGTTGTTTCCATAAGCAAGCCATGCATTGTGTGAAAAATGACCTTGAGTACTTTGAAGGAAAATACAGGTCCTTTGAACCAGGGGATGGTGTACTTAATTCTTTGATAAGTTCTTTGTTTCTCCTGAAACACATGCCACCACACACCATTTTATATAAACAGTTATTCCATACTTTTAACGAGCAATTCTTGTGTGAGCATGGTGTCTATAGGTGCAACCAATTAGAAGCTCCTGATCGATAACATTAAAATAATGATAGTGTAGGTTTCAAAGTTGACTTTGTTATTATTTTAATATCTGTTAAACTTTTGATTATTTGTACCTATAGATATTTAGCTCTCGTAAGAATTACTCACTTTTAACATATTATTTGTCAGTTCTAGAGTATGATTAGTCTTGATAAAATTGAAAAATACCTGTATAAGTCTGAATTTTTGTACACCTCAGCAAAATCAATCTCCAATTCCATTTCTTTTGCTGAAGTGGTGACTTCCAACATCCATGTTGCAGGGTTATAGCCATCCTCAATCTTACGGACACCTTCAATTCCCTTCATGACAAAAATGTCCACAAGAGTGAATTTTTTTACTAAGGCTAGTATCTGAATCAATCATGCATGCATTTCAACATTCCCTCATTTTCATAAGAGTTATACCTCAAAGTAACTGATCAAATGAGAAGAATGATGTCCAAGTGGGCCCACATATATCTCTTGCCCTCCTCTCCTCATTAAGAAAAGCTGCATTTAATTGACAGTAAATATTAGAAACATGTTAATGAAAGATAAAAAAAAAAAAAATACAAATTTTCACTTGCTTGATTTCCGCTAATCAGATTTGTCCATTTCATTTAAAAATTATATTTGAAGTTTTAATTCAGATTACACTCGGATTTTCAAATGACCTGGACAAATATGTTTGGTAAAATAAGAACTTGACACAGAAGTGATACCGAAGATTTAGATTCTTTGTTTAATTACCTCATCAAAAGATTCAAATATATCAATGCTAGGCTGATGGATGGTGCAGACAACAGTTCTTCCAGTGTCAACTATGTTCCTAACTGCTCTCATAACAATAGCTGCAGCTCTTGCATCTAGCCCAGAGGTCGGTTCATCCATGAAAATTATAGAAGGATTTGCCAGGAGTTCAACGGCAATAGTCAACCTTTTGCGTTGCTCGGTTGAGAGACCAGTAACACCAGGCAATCCAACAATTGCATCCCTTAGAGGGTTCAGCTCCACAAGTTCCATCACTTTCTCAATGAACATCTGCAACCATTGGTCATTTTCAAACTTGGTAAGTTGACTAAAATAATCAGCTAAATTTTTGTAGCCAAACTCTTCTTACTTCTCTCATTTTTTTTATTAAAGAATAATTCCAACTAACACAATAGTTGAGTGAGAAGTAAATTGAGCCCTGAATCATGTAATTGACTTTGGGACATGATTTCTATAATTGAGGGGTGAAGCTAATTGCCGAGTTATGACAGACAGGTGATTAAAAACATATGTACATTACATGTATAATATATGAAGTTGTTGAAGTAATGTACCAGTGTGAAAGTAATTTAACTGAGATAATTTATAAATTATAATCAAGATGGGATTCAGACATTAAGTCTTCAAATACCAACCTTCCTGGTTTCAGCATTAATTTCTGCGGACAATCAGAGCCATGCTGAATAGAGCAAGGATTCATATACAGTAACATGAGGAGAGTGAATATCATTTTGTTCACAGTATCCAGAAATCCTTGCAAAGGTTTCTTGCTTCTTTGGATATCCAGAAATTGTGATATTCCCTCCAATGTATCCCCCAGTTTTTCTTCCAGCTAGTACATCCATCAGGGTAGTTTTTCCAGCACCAGTGGAACCCATTAATGCAGTGAGAACACCTGGTCTAAAGGCACCACTTACACCCTTCAAGAGCTCTAACCTATCCTCAAGAACTCCTTGATCCTTCATTTCCTGAAAATCTAGTGCAAAAGATTCAGTAAACTCATATTTTAACAATAATTTTATGAAAGACTAATACAAGTTTTTATTTGTTTATTTTTTATCTAGTCACGTGAATCTGCACGGAAAACAGAATCGTTCCAGATAAAAACATTCACATGGTTTGATTAGCTCTCTTGGAAAAGTTCTTCCTATGAACAAGGCTTGAACCAGGTACCCTGCTTAAAAGAATTAAACATGTACCACTCGAACTAATAAACACATGATAACAGTGATTATCACCGTTATCGTGAATTTGTTACCAACCTCTCCTAAGTTTCCATTTATTTACTTTGATTCGACATTACCTGTGGCATGTCAACAGAATATGTTACATCATCAAAGGTGATGGAATGTGGTTCAAAAGGAAGAACCATTCCTCTTCTTCTATTTTTATTACTCTCAACTCCATCCTGCTCTTTGCTTTGAGGTTGCTCTGATTTAACAGCTTGATGCTGCACAATTGCTGCCAATCAATTTTTGATATTAGTGCATGCTAAAGGCTATCTCATTTGTTTATTAAAAAAATATATATTAAGGTGAAGAAACTCACGGTTCAAGTAAGTGAGAGCAAGGATGTAACCAATGTTGAAAACTATGGTATATCCAATTAGTGCCCCAACACCTATCCAATACCATTTTGATTGAGTGAAGAACCCTCTGGACTTCAGAACTTGAATTCCTAGTGGTGTAGTTGAGTTTGGTAGAACCTTTAATGAGGAAATATATCCATATTTATAAGATAAGGCAAGTTCAAAAAATGGACATATAGATTAATATTAAAAACTTACATGTCGCCATGCATTCCCTAGAAACTCATTATTTACTAAGGCATTCTGTCCATACATAGTAGGTGATGACCAAAAGCCCCATATCCACCATTTTTTCATATTATCTGCAGGCATAAAGCAAACAAAATAAAGGATTAAGGTCGCGTTTAGAAGTACTTATGTAAAGTTTATTTGAACTTATGAAAATAACTTGTACTTTTTTTAAAAAACTTTAAGATTCAGCAAGAAACTTACCGAAATAAGTTGTTTTAAACTTATTATCAGTAAGACCTAATTTATAAATAAGTTCTTTTGTGATTATTTAAATTATTCACCCAAACTCAAGTGTTTTTTTTTTTTTGACATTTTGGAATTTATGATACCTTTTGATAGGATGAAACCACTCATAGCAATAAGGATGGCTAATGCAAACGACCCAATTGTGAAAGCCACTGTCAATTCCCTACCAAGTGCTGCAATAAACCGGAATAAAGAAGAAGCCATCTGGTTTACAAATACCAGAAGAAGGAATTGCCTAAAGAATCTGCATTAATCCATAGATACATGCCATTAATTATTTACTTGGTACAAAAGTTTAGTAAGCAAGAGTTGAAAACACAGCTTCTTATTACCTTCCAGCATTTGGATCAAAACCAATGACATAGTAAGTGAGGAATACCCAGATTCCCACTTGAGCAAAAGTCATAGGGAGTTTGAGGATCCATGCAGGAAGAGCATATGCCCATGAAGGGAAGAAGAGAAAGTCTCTTTGCTTGTAGAAAACAGGAAGCTTTGAAACTGCCAGAGTAAGGTCAGCAAATCCATCCAACAAAATCACAAGAAGGCCATAGTACAATGCACCCGCATATATGCCGCCATTAGTTACTGAATCTCGGTGCATTTCTGTCCGGAAGAAAATTGTCATGGCAATCAAGGCCACTACAGCAAGCTAAAAGGTAATGCAAATGGTTAGTAATGGATATGATTATATAAACAATTGGAGTAATTCTAAATTCTCTTGCAAAATATTCCTACATATCCTTCTACTTACATGATGTTTGACGAGGAATGCATTGAATGTTTTGTTATATGTTAGTAGGAAGATATGTAATTGGATATAGCATCACTTGAATACTTTGCTCAGTGCATTAGACATCAACAAGGTTTTAAATTGCATTTATTGTTGGATGCGGTTTGATGCAATCATTGTAAACCATAATCACATATGTCACTACTATATGTTTCGCTGTGTCACATGATGCACAATTTAAAACCATGCACATTAACATGATAACTTGCAAAGTCCAAACCTACTTGGCAAAGTTGGAACACATGAACAAATGCATTGCGCTTCATGAGTAAATATTCTCTTGACAAGCAAGCTTTCAAAAGTTCCCATTTTCCCAATCCATACATTTTTGTAGCCAAAGCTGCTGGATGGCTTTTAGACTTGTCAAATTGAGTAGCTAGTTCACTGGCAAGGCTTTTTCCAACATGAAATGACTGAAATGCCTCTTCAAACTCTTTAGCTGTGACAAATCTGTAAGGCTGATCTTTTTGTGCCCAATATTGCTCTTGATCTTTCCTTGATGTTACCTATAAAAAATTTGTACGCATTAGAATAAATTATTATCACATCTAAGAAAGAAGTTAAATTTTCCCTTACCTCTTGCAAGAAGTCTGCCACACCTTTCCTCTCTGGACATTTGAATCCCATTGATTCGAAAAATTCAAGAACATGTTCACGTGGACCTTGATACACAATTTGGCCATCAGAGAGTAGAATAATGTCATCAAAGAGACTGTACGTCTCTGGCGCCGGTTGAAGGAGAGAGACCACAGCAGTTCCATTGAGAGAGTGGATATAATGCTTGAGTGAATTCACAATCTGAAAAGTTGTTGAGCTATCCAAACCAGTAGATATTTCATCCATAAATAGAGCTTTAGCTGGTCCAACTAGCATTTCCCCTGCATTTATAGATACATATTTACTCAAGATTGTTGCATGATGAATTTTTTGAGTTAATTAATCAAGCTTATTTTATTTTTACCTGTTGTGACACGTTTTCTTTGTCCACCAGAGATGCCTCTTAACATTGCATTTCCCACAATAGTATCAGCACAAACTTCCAGACCCAAAACCTGCAAATATAAAGCAAAACAAAAGAGAAATTAACACAGTTAACTTTTTATGTTCAGAGAATGTTTTGAGTGTGTGAATCTTTACTTACCCTTAGAATATAGTCTGTAATGAAATTTGCTTTTTGGCCTTCAGTTGCAACAGCCTGAGCATTATTATAAGTAAAAAAATGCAACAACTTAATTATCAACCATTCTAATTTTAAGGAATAGAAATAAGTACATGATGCACTAACAATATGATAAAAATATAAAACGTTTGATCTTTGTCTTACCTTCATATAGACATCTATGTCTGGATCTGGTGTAATATTTGCTTCTTTTTCTCTTCTTGATACCTCTGCTAGCAAGTCTGCAAGATGCAAAATAATTTTTAGTCAAAACTTTAACTTGATTTTCATCTGAAATTGTTTCTTGTGGTTCAGAAATTGCTACATGAAACTATTAACAAAATTGCAATTCTTTAGACTAACCATAACGGGGTCCAACTCCTTGAACTCTTGCAGAGAAGGCTAAGGTTTCTCTGACAGTCATTTCTCCAATATAAAGATCATTTTGACTGACATAAGCAGCAGTTCTTTGGGGTACAAACTCGTTCATCCCATGACCATTATAAGTCACCTTTCCAGTGAACTAATCCAAAAGTCACACCTTATTAGCTAGAAATCCATAATGGAAAAATAAGAGCAAAACAATGTAAACACCATTTAACAATGTATCTTTTAATTTATTTGTTTTATGTCTTTAACCTGTAGTTTTGAATCAAGTCTTCCAGCTAGGGCCAATAGGAGTGTGGTTTTCCCAGAACTTGGAGGGCCCAAAAGCAATGTCATTCTAGATAGAAGCAAATGTGAAAATGTCATATTGTTTTTCAAAGGTCATAGTCCTAGCTAATTAAAGTCTTCTCCTTGTAATGACATATACCAAAATTAGAAGTTAGACATATAAATTAGTATGTTTACCTGGCAGGCTTTATTATTCCACTAACATCCTCTAGAATATTTATCTGTTGTTTTTTACTTGGGAGTACATGAAGAAAGTTCAGCAGACCCTTCAAAAACCCAAAACAGAACAAAGGTATATTAAAATCTTCTTCAAAGATAATAATAAAGCACTAGCCAGTTCTATATATACTATTCATGTTGAACACTTACCTCCACTTTATTAAACATATAGTTAGTGAAAGTGGGCAAAGCTCTACTTCCTACATGAACTTGTGCTTCTACATTCATGTTCTCAAATCTAACCTCTATTGTAGGAAGAGCAATTCCAACTCTGACATCACAAATCCAAGGAAGAAGAAAATTAACAAGAAGCCATGTGCATTCTAAATTGGGTAGAAGGAGTAAACCCTTCACTTTAGTCCTTGAATTCATAGAAACTCCATTTTAGTTTTTGTCTTTTACAAATGTCATTCAAATTAGTTTGTTCTTTTAGGACTAATATAAGTGACTTTTGTATATGTTTAATGATTAATATGAATTATTTTATAAAGTTAAGAGAAAATTAAGAACTAAAATAAACAATGCATATAATCTAAATGACTAAAGTGGATGTTTAGTCCAAAAAACAAAAAAAAGAAAAGAAAAGAAAAAAAAAATGTAACAGACTCACCTATTAATACGTTCCCTGAGCTTCAACATAAACTTCCCATTGTCCTGATCTGCTACTCTCACCAATCTCTCAAGCAAACCCCTTCTTTCTTGCAACCCAAGTTTCTTTACATCAATCTCAGTGGCTACTCCTTCATGTGAAGTCAACAAACCTTTCCTCAACCGCGAAACCGTCGGAAGTTTCTGAATGGCAGCCCATTTGAGAGCTTCTTCATCATCCTCTTGGTGGAAAGAGTTTGAGAAAACATCTATGCCACTGCTGCTCCAATTAATTGATGGACTACCAATCCTGAAACTACTTCTAACACTTGCTATTTTAACAATACCCTCATCCTCCATTTCCATGTAACAACCCGAAAAAGTTTCACCTTTCAAGAATCACACAGAAATTTTCTGCTTCTTTTTGAACTTGTATGTTTTTTTTTTCCCTCTCTAGTCACTTAAATGGACAAGTTCATTTATTTGTGTTTGCTTGGATGTAAAACAAGAGTTGATGATGTGATACTTATATGCATACATGAAAGAGATGGGTGGTCACGTGCAGTGCACATGGGCGGCTTAATAAGTGAAGCTGTCACTGATGACATGATTCAACAATATGATAGTGTGGTTTCAAGGTGAAAAAAAAAATTGAAGGTTAGGTGGTCATTTTATAAAAATGAAAAGTATGACATATTTTTAAAAAGAATAATATTTTTAAAAATATCTCATATCTTTTAAAAGGCAAATGATATTTAGTGTCTTAAGGGCACTATATAAGAAGCTAAATGTAATAATAAGATATTGGAATGTGTAGTTTTTTTATTTTCGAAAGACGGAACAATGAGCTCTTATGATTATTTTTCTAATTCTAGTAACCTTAACTAGTGCCCTTAGGACACTATATATCAAGACCCTTTTTAAAAATAACCAATTTTTTTTATTTTAATAAAATGATCATATTATTCTTAATTTTATTTGTTTGTCTCACCTTAAAATCACATTATGATATGATGCTTCCGACAAACTTTGCAATAATTATGTTTCTTTTGTTTCTATAGGTTCACTTTTCTCTTCTTCTACTTCATTGGAAAGAATAAACAAAACTGTGATTATGACTTAGATTTGTAATATCATAATTCATATCAACCTCCCCCTTAAACAAATGAGTGATATCATTGTCTTCTAAAACATAATACCCTTTTAATCTTATAAAATACGCAGATAACCCTCTCCGTCCAAATTTGATATATACTTTTCTTTTCTGAATTATGTTTTTTCTGATTTTGTTTGTGTTAATGTAATACCATTTACAAATTTTTCACAGTATTATTTACGGTGATTATAATTCAGCTTCTTTAACTTTGTCTCATGCGCGGAATGCAGTTTAGTAAAAAAAAAAAAATTCTAAAATATTCATTTTTGGCCATGTACTTTTAAAATGTACAAAGATGCATTTAGCGACCGTTGAAGTTGTCGTTAATTTGAAGATATTGTTGCTAATTTAGATCAAAATCGTCAAAAGATATGACTTGTTTTTTATATTAAAGTACACATTTAAAAAGTACAGGACCAAAATATATATTATAAAAAATTTTGTACTCAAATACATATAAGACAAAGTTCATTTAATCAAAATTAAATTAACTCAATTTTTTATGCCTATTTTTTATAATTAATTAATAGGTTTTTTTAACTTGTGTTTATGAATACATGTTAATAATGATTATTTTATTATACTTATACTCTGAGGGTGCGTTTGATGCATGAACAGGACAGTACAAGTAGTACAGCACTATACAAGTTTTATGAGGCACAACACAACTTTTTATGTTGTGTATCGTTTGATACTCAATGCACATAACAAAAAGCACAACATAAATTTTACAATAATATCCTTCATGTTATATTGTTAATTTTTCTTAAATTTTTCTAAGAAAATAATATTTTGATATTTTATAATTATTTTATTATTTATTATAAAATTAAAATTTCATGATGTAATAAATTACTACATAATATATTTTATGTAATATAATAATTATATTATATATAAAAAATTATTATTAAAAAATATTTTTAACTTTTTATTTTTTAATATTTATATTTACTGTTAAAATTTATTTTATTATTAATAGGTTATTTTAATTATATATATATATATAAATGACAAAAAAATAACGTAAACATTGATTTAAAAAAAAATACAACATAAACTACCTCGTAAGTGGAGAAAATGGGCAAGGTAGTTACAGTACTGAATAAAAATACAAGATTAATTATGTCTTTTCTTGACTTGTGCATAGAACAAGAAAGTTGTCCCTTGGTTTAGTGAGGTACTCTGTGACTCAAATTTTGTGTTGTTACTTGACAGCTTTTTGAATCAAACACAGAACAAAAAGTTTTGTCCTGTACCTTGAAAATTAACAAATCAAACGGACCTAAATAACTTCTTTTATATGCAATTTAATTAGTTATTAATCATTGTTAATATGTACTATACAAGTTCAAGTTAAAAAAATTTCTTAATGAATTAATAAAGTTATAGAAAAATATAATCACAAAAAAATATAAATAAATATAAAAATTTATCTAAAATTTTAAAAATAACCATATTAATTAATTTTATTATATATTTTTTTGTTGTAACAAGTAAAGTTGAGAGTACTTATTAGATAGTGGTAGCAAGCCGCCGGTGGAGTCCCTACAAGTGCCACGAATGGTAGAAAGCCTGTAACATCAACCACTTCAATTCTATCCATTAAATAAATGGCCATCGTGATTTGATTCATTATGTCTTCTCTTGCTAAAATTAAATAAATCAAAATTTGAAAACAGTAAATGCACCTGTCAAAATATTTTTAAATCATTGATGATGATTTTTGTTTTTGTTTTGTCTTTTCAAACTGAAACAAGTTGACCCACACGTTGAATTTCTTCTTTCTTTGTCTTCCATACATAATTGAGACCCTTTTAAAATTTATCATTGATTGTCATACATTTTGGTAGTCTCAATTATTTACTTAAATTAGTTAGTTAGTACATGTTTAGATATGATAGGTGTACGAGTATTTGAGTTTTATTTTTGATTATATATTTGATATTAAGTGGACTTGAAAAGATCTCAATTTTTTAATTTATATAATTTAGGTATCAATATGTCTAAAAAATTGTAATTTATGATTAAGAGTATGTTTACATTTATTATAAAAAATTTAGTTAGTTACAATTAGTTATAATTTCAATTTTTGTTTGGGTACTATATTGAAAAGTAATTTTTAAGATAATATTTTATATTTAGATAATATAAAATTGTTTTTTACAATAGAAATTCAAATTGTAGTAGAAAAAAATATATTATCATCTAAAAGTTTTTTCAAGAATGCTGAAAAAAATTACTTCTTTGTAAATTTTTTTTTAGTTATAGAAAAATAATAAAAAACTTTAATCTATTTTTGTAAAAATCTTCAAATCTATCTAAAAGCTTTTCTTCAAAGGTAACACTTTTTTTTTTTGGAAAAATAAGAACATTTTTGGATGGGATCATTTTTAAGAAGCAACAACTTTTTTACTTATATTCAGAATATGTTCATAAGAAATTGATAATTTTTTTTTTTACAACTACAAATAACTTATTTTAAATAAGCAATAATTTTGAGCGTATTGAAAAAAAATTTTAGCTTTAATTTACTTTATCCTTCTATCATTCAAATTTTTACTATAAAAATCAATTTTTATATTATATAAACATAAATATTATCTCAAAAATCATTTTTTAACAACATACTCAAACAAAAATTGATTATGTTATAATTGATTATAATAATAATCAATTATACATATAATTAATTCTTAAAATAATCTAACTTTCACAACTAATCCAAATACACTCTAAGTGTTTCCAAACACCCTCTAATATAAAATCTTTTTTTAGTTTATATAGACAAATGTGAAATTCATGTATTGAGTTTTCACTCCTTTCAGAATCGACTAAAGTGCAGTATATATATATATATATATTGGTTCATAGGAAAATAATATAACTAAGGATCGAATCTCGTACCCACACACACATATTCTCATGCTCTTATCAACTGAGCTACATAATTGAAACATATATACATGGTCAGTAAAAAAAAGAATACATTAATAAAACATTAGAAGTGCTGTTAAATTTTATAAAGTAAGATGAGTAAAAACCAAAATTAGCAACAACATAATAGTTAGGCCGATCAATGAGACTAATCCAAAGAAACCTATACAGTGAAAAAAATACAAACCCTCCAACAAATTAACGGAAACCCAGCAAAAGTGCAAAACCCATAACTATAAAAATCAACAAAGACAATAACTAAAAAAGCAAAAACAACAATATAGCTACAATATGTATTTGTTGGGCACTATTAGCATTACGTGTCATAAGCATAACTTTTTAAAAAGATAAATTGACTCTCGCTCAAACCATTTGTTTAGGAAATGGTTTACTACTGGTGCTAAAACTCCTGTTAAATGTGTGGTGCGCCAACGAAAAATTTAGTAATGTTGGAGTTTATCTTTAGGTTATTACCCGAATTTAATCACTAATTTCATTTGGAGTTTAAATTCCAATTATGTTCTTTGCCCTAGTCAATTTTATGAATTTATAGTTATAGTTATTACTACTTATGTTTAATTTTTAGTTACAATTGGTGTTTAACTATACTCTTCCTATATCTCTTCTATTATAATCATTCACATTATACTTTTTTCTTTTATTAAAATTAACTACAACAAATAATGTGAGACTTGAGTTTAAGTTCTAGTCATGACCCGAAATTAATTTTTATGTAGACACACACACATTTAATTGGCATTTTAGAGCTGGTAGTATAACCAACTTGAACTTTAATTTTGAGTGAGTCATAAACATGTGTGATACTAAAAGAGTTCACCTAAATGTTGAAGAGCTTTCGATTTTTTCGATTATCACGCACTTTTTTTCACGTGCTAGGCCTAGTACACACCTCGTTGTCTATCACTTACGTCTCTTAAAATGAACATTCTCTTTCTATGTGCTTGAGGTACTATATAGATTTACAATCTTTTTAGAATACTTTGGACAATTTGCTCCAAAATATTTCGAACAAGATTCTCCATAATGTTTCAAAATGCATTTTTTCAATTTTTTGGACCAACTGCTCTGAATTACATTTTTTTTTTTTTGGATTAATTTCTCCAAAACTCTTCCGGCAAACATATTTTGGGCAGGGCATTTCTGGCATTAGAAAAAGGGGAGGCGCCATGATAAATTGGTGTGGCGTCAATAATACTACCAGTTTTCTTTTGGTTAAGGTGTTTTTGGTCAAGCTTGAATTTCTAATGGGCCATTGTTGTAAAGCGTTGGGTCAAAGTTGATGGGCTTAAGAAGTAAAACGAAGAAATGCGGTCCAGTCCACGGAAGAGAATAAGAAACCGACAAGATTACATTTAAATTTAAATTAAATATTTATTTAATACAATAATAATAATAAACTAAAAACTATATAATGAAAATGTAAAAAGTAGATGCACTAGCGAGCGAGAATGGAGGAAGGTGACATATACGACGGTGTTAGAGCTCAGTTCCCTCTTTCTTTCGGGAAGCAATCCAAGTCTCAAACCCCTCTCGAAGCCATTCACAATGCAACACGTCGTTCTGCTCCCACTTCCAATTCCAAATCCAACGATTTTCCCTCTCTCTCTTCCTCTTCCAAGGATTGGCTCAATTCCCTCCGTTCCTCCAAAAACCCTAATTCCGATCTCCCCGCCGTCCGCCCACCTCCGCCTCCCAATTTCGATCAGGATGACGGTGTCTTGGTGGGACCGCCTCGCCCACCCGCTGGAGTCGATGAGGAGGAGGAGGAGGAAGAGATGATTGGCCCGCCACCGCCGCCTCCAGATTCGAATTTGTCCGGGTCGGACTCCGCAGACGATTCTGATCAAGACAGGGTTGGAGACAGATTCCGAATTCCCCTTAGCAACGAGATTGTGCTCAAGGGCCACACCAAGGTATTGCTTCCTCTTTTACTCTCTCTATCTCCGTCTATTCTGTAAATTAACCAAAAATTAATGTTGTTGAATAACAAGTGGAGCCTGCAAGGTTAGAAGCTAATAATCTTAGGTACCACTTCGTTTTTATGACATAGGAACACACGGTTTGCTACCAGTAGCGAAAGCTTAGTATCATTCAAATATGTATATGTTAAAATGCTAGCCTTTATTGGCCTTTAGAGTTTCAAAGCCCGGCAACTAGTTTTATGTCACACGATGAGCTAGGGGTTTGTGTATAGTATGGTTGTATGAATAAATTCTTCTCTGGTTTAAGCTGTGGGCTGCAAACGCGATTTTTTTTGGGGGAGGGAAATGAGAAATGGCTGCAGTTAAATGGCTCGTTTTGAAATCTAGAAATGTGATGTGACTGTGAAGAACTAGGTTGCAGCAATAGTGTATATTAATGTTAGCATTTGGGCAACTGTTAATAGGTTGTGTCTGCTCTTGCTGTGGATCACTCTGGATCTAGAGTGCTTTCTGGAAGCTATGACTACATGGTACGAATGTATGACTTTCAAGGAATGAATGCTCGTCTGCAATCGTTTCGTCAACTGGAGCCATTTGAAGGCCATCAAGTTCGCAATTTGAGCTGGAGTCCGACGGCTGATCGATTTTTGTGTGTGACTGGATCAGCTCAAGCCAAGGTAGCGAGCGAATTTGTTATCTGTTTGTTTCTTTCGTGTTTTAGAGTTTTTCCATTAACTTGCCTGTCGGCTGTCTTCTTTTTGCCACAGATTTATGATCGTGATGGGCTTACTTTGGGAGAATTTGTGAAGGGAGACATGTACATTCGTGATCTAAAGAATACCAAAGGCCACATATCTGGATTGACGCATGGAGAGTGGCATCCGAAAAATAAAGAAACCATTTTAACATCATCAGAGGATGGATCACTACGTATATGGGATGTAAATGACTTTAAAAGTCAGAAGCAGGTTTAAAAATTATAACTAACCCATCTTCCTCCAATGATAAAATGTTTCCTCTGGAGCAATTCCTGCATCATGATATTTCCGTTTATTCATAATAATGTTTGATCGAGAAATAGAACCTTTCAAACAGAAAATTTGTGAAATTCATATTTTGTAATAGCTTGGGATACATGGATTTGTTAGAATAATACTAATTTTTTTAAGAGAAAATTGGCTAAAAGCATCTTTTACTTGAAGTTATTGGCTGCTACTGCACCTAAGGTTGTGGTTTGTGAAGAAATTACTGTCATTGACCATATAAATAACCAGCTATCCCACTATAACGTTTTTGTGGCTGTCCACTATTTGAGAATTGAGAATAATAAGTAGTGCTTATATGGAAGTTGTTTTGTATATCCACTTGAAGTTGTGATAATTCATTCATACAATATTATATATTTTACACTTTTCTATTTTACTGAAGTTATGCTGCTGTTGTTCAATGGATAGGTCATTAAACCAAAGCTTGCGAGACCTGGAAGAGTTCCTGTCACCACATGTGCATGGGACCGTGATGGTAAATGCATTGCTGGTGGTATAGGAGATGGTTCTATACAGGTACGGATCTTTTTCTTTTTCTTTTTTCTTATAACTAATTTTTGGGTACAAATGCAATATCTGGATGCTGTTTTTAAGTTTGAAATATAGTTGACATTATCCTCAAATTGCTTGGAATGATCAAATAATTTTCAGATTTGGAATGTTAAGCCCGGATGGGGGAGCAGACCAGATGTACATATTGAAAAAAGTCACGAGGATGATATTACTGGTCTTAAATTTTCTAGTGATGGGTCAATCTTATTATCTAGGAGCTTTGATGGTTCATTGAAGGTAAATAATGATGACATCTTCAAAACTTACCTTATAGCTTCTTGCTGTTTGCTTTCACAATCGAGCATGCATTTACAGTTACTAATGTCTTCCTGACTTCTCCTGCTTGACCAACGAATTATCTCAGGCCTGGGATCTGCGCAAAACGAAGGAAGCATTAAAGGTATTTGAGGATCTGCCAAACCACTATGGACAAACAAATATTGCCTTTAGTCCAGATGAGCAACTCTTTTTCACTGGAACATCTGTAGAAAAGGAGAGCTCAACAGGAGGTTTATTGTGCTTCTTTGATAGAGTAAACCTTAATCTTGTTTCAAGAGTTGGTATATCCCCCACCTGTAGTGTTGTTCAGTGTTCTTGGCATCCTAAACTGAATCAGGTATAATAATATCAGTTATGTCTCTTGAACAATTTTTTGGTGTTATCTTGCATTCTCTGACATAGGATTTGTTGCCTCTTGAACTTAAATTTTATTTTTGAAGATCTTTGCAACTGTCGGTGATAAAAGCCAAGGGGGGACTCACATATTATATGATCCAACCCTCAGTGAGAGAGGGGCTCTTGTTTGTGTTGCACGTGCTCCTAGGAAAAAATCAATTGATGACTTTGAGGCAAAACCTGTAATCCACAACCCTCATGCTTTACCACTATTTAGAGATCAGCCAAGCCGAAAGCGTCAACGAGAGAAGATACTAAAGGATCCACTGAAATCCCATAAGCCCGAACTTCCCATAACAGGACCTGGATTTGGCGGACGAGTTGGTGCAAGTCAAGGAAGTCTACTGACCCAGTACCTTATGAAGGTATTCCTATTCTCTATGCATTTTTTCTTATCATATTTCTTGTTTTTTTCCTCCACTTTTTCATGCTTTATTATGTGAAAGTGGAATGCACTTATATTTTTGTGTAATTGCAGCAAAAGGGCATGATTAAGGAGACATGGATGGAGGAAGATCCAAGGGAAGCTATCTTGAAATATGCCGATGTTGCAGCAAAGGATCCAAAGTTCATTGCTCCAGCATATGCAGAAACCCAACCTGAGCCAGTTTTTGCGAAGTCTGATTCTGAGGATGAAGAGAAATGATTGGATTCTGAAGTTATAATTGCCAGTCTCAGAGATGATTATTGATTAATGGAGAGGGGGAGGGCAGGCAAGTGTGACTCAGAAAGTGGTACATTATCCAATGTCCCAACACGAAGGGAGCATTCCCAACATGAGACTACTCACCCCTTCTCGGAAGTTTCATTAATGCACCTGGAATGATGTTGAAAAAATGTCAACTCTCAGAAGTGTTGGAAATCTTCTTGGCAGAGTCTTATATCTGTACATTCTGTTATCTGTAAAATTGAATTTTAGAAGCTATTCAAATGCTACGTTCTGCACTTGAAAAATTTTAGAAATATTGATTATTATAACAATTCGTATTACGTCAAGTAGTAGGCCAACCAGTTTCGAAGTGTTAGCAACTCTAAAAACCAGATTGGAATGTGATTTAGACTTGAGACGTGAAAGTTGCTTCAACCATTCACAACTATTTAGCTACAAGTACTACCATATAATAATTTGTTCTTATGTGTGTGAATCAGGTAATCAGTGACCCTTTGGCCTTTATTTTGTCTGCGTTTGACAAGATTAGCTTCACACACGAAGTTGGATATTGGTGTCTATGAACTACTTAATATTAATATTACTGTGTTTCTTGAAGGCTGACACCAATAGTTTTTTAACTTTTTGTGTCGATTGATTTTGGTCTTTTCATTTTTTTTTATATTTATTTTGGTCCATAATTTATTTTTTTGGCTTAATTTGTTCCGTCAGTTTCGTTAGTAGTAAATTTAACGGATACGTACCAACTTCTGTTATTTTTCAAATTAACAGCTCATATTACTTTTAATTAATAACCAAAAATAAATCTGCGAAAAATTTTAAAAAATTCAAAAGAAAAGCATGTTCTTTTTCTTTGTTTCTTTCTTCAAAGGTTGCTGTTTCTATTTTGTCCTTCTTCTGCTTCGATTTGCTACTACGTCCTGTTACTGCTTCTTCTTTTTCCCTCTTCTTATGGTGTTGTTTCGATCTTCTTCTTCCTCTTCTTTTGGTTCTGTTTTGTTCTTCTTCTTCCCTCCTAGATCTGTTTTCTTCTTCTTCTCTCTTCTGATGGTGTTGTTTTGTTCTTTTTTCCCCCTTCTTCAGGTTTTATTTCCTTCTTATTCTTTTTTCTTGGTGGTTTCTGAAATTTGAGGATTAGGGTTTTAAAATTTGGGAATTAGTTTTAAAATTGAAACTAAACAAATAATTTGAGATTATTTGGTTCTGATTTGGGATTAAGGTTTTAAAACTCTCAGAGTATGTTATTCTGATTTTTGAGTTTTTTGTTTTGATTTGTCTTTGGTTCTGATCACTAGGTTTGATTTTCGTTCTGGGTTGCTTAAAAGAAGAAAGAAGATGAAGAAAAAAAGAAGAGCACAAAGAAGAAGGTTGGTTTCATTCTGATTTTAGCCATTTTCATTTACCATACTTAGTTCCCATCATAAATAGTCGTGGGGTTCAAGTCTGTGATTTTATTATGCTGCAATTGTTTTGAGTTGTTTCAAAAAATCAAAGAAGATGAAATAATTTTTTAAACTTGGTTGAAGAAGATGAACAATTATTTTTCTGAGTTTGAAGATGATGAATAGTTCTTAAAGAAACTGAATTTAATTTTTATTTGCTACACCTCAAGTCGACATGCCAATTAAAGCCAAAGAGAACAAGCTCAAGTATCTTCTTAATACTCTTTTCTTTTAAACACTGTTTTTAGGGTTTGTGTTAAATAATGTCTTTAAGACATTTGTTAAAATTATTAAAATTAAAAAAATAATTATAAAAACATATTATTTTATTTCTTAAAAATAAAAAAAAATTACATTTTTTAACTACTCTTTAATACATTTACTCTTTAAAAAATATCCTAAGAACATTAAATAACATTTTTTTTATATTAGCTTTATAAAATATATAAAATGTAAACACTAATATTTTATTATTACTTGGCATCCCTGATCCTTATTTTTACGGGGAGCCCTCCTTTCATCCTCAAGGTTAAGGACAAGAGAGGTTCAGGACGCTTATCCTTCCCAACAGCTTCAATCTCAAACTTCTCTATCACAGAAGCCGCGATTGATTTCATCTGAATATAAGCCATTTCTTTTCCAAGACACATTCTTGGACCCCCATGAAACACCGGAAACCGAAACGGATTCTCCGGCCGATAAACGCCATTCTCCAACCACCTCTCCGGCTTAAATTCCAAGCAGTCCTTTCCCCACACGCTCTCCATCCTTCCCATCGCGTAACTGTGGTACGACATGAACCATCCCCTCTTAATTTCCGTGCCATCTGGCAAAACGTCATCGCTCCGACACGACTTCACATTCACCGCCACCGGCGGGTACAGCCTCATCGCCTCCGATATCGCCGCGTGCAAGTATTGCATCTCCTTCAGCTCCTCGTACCCAAACGACCCCTCACAATCACGGTTACGCGAACGAATGGCCTCGATTTCCTCCCGGATTTTCTCCGTTACATCAGGTCTAGAGGAAAGTATCCAGAAAAACCAGCTTAACGCAGACGACGTCGTATCGCGTCCTGCTAGGATGAAACTTATCACAATATCACGAAGAAACTCTGGGGAACTATCTTCAGTTGCGATGAAACGTGATAACAGATCGTTATCATGTGTGGGGTCCACGGAATTCATCCTGGACCGTATGATCTCGTCAGCGAATTCGTGAACGGTTGCGATTGCTTGTTTGAGTCTTCTTTCAGTTCCTATATTTAGCCTCTTCTTGACTTTCCATAACCAGGGGAAGACACACAAGAACCTCCCGAAACTCAACATTGCGGCGTCTTCGAAGGCCAGCATGAACTCCGCCCCGGAGGTCCCATCGCCGTCGAGACACGCGGGGTCCACGTTGAACGCCAGCTTGCACACGTTGTCGAACGCAAACCGTTCCAACACATCCTGCATATCGACGACCCTGTTCGTTTGGACGGCTATATATAGCATTGGAAGCAACCTCATCTCAATTTCGACCGTCACGTTTTCCATGATGAAGTTTCGGAGGGATCTGGTGTTGAATTCGTAGCTCGCGGTTTTCCTCTGATGTCTCCAGAGGTGCCCGTCAGAGTTGAAGATTCCATTGCCGATGAAATCTTCTAGGAGATGGCTGAACCTTTTGCCTTTCGGATAATTCTCGAAGTTGGTCTTCAGCATGTGTTCCACATTTGCTGGGCTTGCCGTCATGATAACTTGGACCTTGCCGGGGCGAACGAAGACGGCCGTTTGGTTGGGGCACTCACGGAGGACTTCGGTGTTCCATTCAAGGAAGCGATGCCGATTTTTTAAGAATTCAGGTAAGAGTCCAATTACAGGGTAGGTTTTGAAGCCTTTGGTAGGCGGTTTTCTAGTCAAGAATTGAAAGTAGTACACATAGAAAAAAACAAAGGAAAGAAAGAACAATGATTCAGCTAAGAGGAGATTCATTGTTCTATGCAAAGGAAGATTATATTGGTGGCTGTTATTTTCTTTGTAATTGATAAAGTATGATGAGTCTCTATAGAATTAGTGAAGTTTAATGATTTTATATACGTAAAATTCACCAAATAAACGTGCTATGGGCTATGTTTATTCTCATGACAACCCGTGTATATTGTGTTTAGAGATTGTAGTGTTTTACGCAAAGTGTAAGAGGTGCAACGTGTAAGAGGTGCAGAATGATAAAGAGAAAAAGAAAAAAAGAAAGTGAACGGCGCGTAATAAGGTGTTTAAGGAAAAAGAAAAGATAGCATGATAAACAAGACCGTATAGTGTGACACACAGATGGATGGTTAAATTCATGATTGTCGATCACGTTATCCCACGACTCGATCACACTCTCAATGAGATTGTGATAGTAAAGTTGGAAAGTTATATTAAAACTTCTAGAGTAAACATGTAAGATAACAGAGAGAGAAAACAAATAGAAAAAAAAAGAAAAGTGAGTGATTTGATAGAAATAACTCAATAAAAAGGAAAAGAGTTAAGGTAGATAGAGTAGTAAATAAAGTGAAAAAAAATTATAATTGTTAATTCTGCTAGTTAATTTCTTACGCTCTTTTTGTTAAGAGGGTGCTCAAAAAAGAGACAATGAAAAAAAGACTAAAAAATTGTTGAATGATAGTATAGATAAACAGAGAAGTGCATCGCCGGTGTGAGAGGCAAGGAGTCAAACAACATAATTTTCATTGTCATCATAGGTAACAGCCGCAACAAAATCACAAAATTAACGAATCATATTAAATTTCCTAAATGTAACGTGATTCAAAAACACAGGATGAACTTGAACTCCAACAGTGTGTTTGTTTTATTAGGAAGATTGAAAAAGGAAAAATAAACACTAGAAAACACATCTTCTGAATGTATTTCATTCGACTTCTGACAACATGAATCCTTAATCGCTAATCATTAATACATACACTCTACAAATCTAATTAACTAAGAAAGCTTTTGATGGAGTGTCTTTTAGAAATGAATCCTTCTCATGCAAGCATATCAAAAATTTCTATTTTAGGCGACTAAAAACTCCTAACTACTTGATGCACTCTAATTAATCTCTTCTCACCAACCACACCATTTATTAGATGTTCTTTGTATTAATTGTTCATGTATGCAGAAGATTTTCAAGTCATTCCATGGTATATACCGTTGTTGGGCCATTTTCCAAAGCATGGTAACTAGTGTTTATTGTATGCATTCTTCCTTCTATGTAAATGAACCTAATTGTTGTTTCAATATTGTTCATCCCCTTTACCAAAAAAAGAAAATAATGTATTGTTCATCCCTTTGGTCATTGTTCATTACTACTAAAATAATATTAACAATCTCCTTAGAGTTGCTTTGTTGAAAGAAACCAAGTTTGTCAATGCAGCTCTTTGTAATTCTATCACTCATAACGCTTCTTCAATTGGTCACATATATCAAGACTACACCTTGTACTCTATCTATTGTGGGTTGCTCACCAATCTTTCTTTAATTAAGGTTTAAGTTTGGTTAAGGGTGAATGTTTGCTTTAGTGTTTCAGCTTTCAACTAATGGTCCAAGCATAATATTTTCATTTTTCTATCTACTTTTATGTAAAAAAATATATTATTTTAAAGGTTAGTGATTGTTTTCAGTCCAAAAATGAACCGGAAAGAATCCATTTCCATTTTTTATGGGGATTTATATTTAGCTTTTATTTTTAGTTTTGCCTTAGGTTATCATTATACTTTATCCTTTCCTTTTGTTTTCTCTTTCTTTTTCCTTTTTATTTATATATATATATATATATATATATATATATATATTTTAGCACTTTTTGTGCTCTATTAATAATATTTCTTTTTTTTTTCCTTACAACATGGACGAATCTAGAAAGATTTGGTGTTGGGGTGAGATTTTTTTTATTGAAAAACGAAATTTAAAATAATAATAATGAAAATTATTAAGCACGTAGATAATTCATAAATAAAGAAAAAAATATTTTAAATTTTGAGAGAAAAACAACACGAAAATTATCGAGTATAAAAAGAATATGGTTGTCATTTGCATCATGTTTTTTATTTTCAAATTTATAATTAAGAACATCAAAATAATAATTTTTATTGTTATAAAAATTATTAAAACACAACAATAATAACTTGTGAAAATTAAATATTAGGAATACAAAAAAAATATATTAGTAGCATAGAAAAGAGAAGCAATACAAAAAGAATTTAAAAATTAAAAAATATAGGAATAAAACAGAGAAATGAATGGAAAAAAAAATATTAGAAAAAAAAAGTAGAAAGGAGAAAACAATAAAAAAAAAAAAGAAAAAGAATGACACCCCAGTCCCCATTTAGAGGATTAAACCTAAGACCCGGACGGACCACGAAAAACACACTAAACACCGCTGTACTACATAATACTTCCAGTTCATATGCAAACTATAAAGTATATAATTACTATTACTTGGGGAGGGGGTATATATATATATATATATATATATATATATATATATATATATATATATATATATATATAATTTTTTAAATTCTTAAATTAAAAGAGCTTTAATCTTGTCAAATAATGTGCTCTATCAATTATAGCCTAAAACTACAGTATGATAAGAGGTATATACTAAGAACTTATATTAATTGTTATTTATGTAGGTAACATTATGTATGAATGTATCATTAATATCTAAAGTGTGTAAGATTTTATTATAAATTTACAATTTTTTATTTTAAATTTTTTTATATAAAGTTACTTTTTTAAAAAATTATAATTTTTTTAAAAAAAGAATAAAATTCTATTTTTATTATTAATTTTTTTTTAAGTCTAGGAACAATATAAACTAATGCAATGACACTATCAAAGAGATTGATTGCAAGTTGAAAAATTTTATTTCTACATCTAGTATAAAAATGTAAGAAGAGAGAGAAAACAAATAAAAAGGTGAATGATAAGTGAATGATGATTGGATTTAAGAAGAAAAAAAAAATTAATGCAGTGAGGTAAGAAAAAGATGTAAAAGTATAACAATTGTTAATTTAACTAGTTATCCTCTCACACCCTTTGTTAAGAGGATGCTCAAAAAGAGAGTAAAGAAGTGTTGAATTGTAGATAGGAAAAAAAAGAAGTGCTTGGATGAAGTAAGAAGAAATGAGTCTAACAACGTAGTTGTAAAACATATTAGATCAAATGGTTGCTGTGACTTCTCTCAGTGCTAAATGTTAACAGACGTTTGATTACTAAAATAATACCTGTGATTGTCATGAAAAACCATTCTTACAATGACAATAGACTTGAATATAGCTAAAACTCTTGTTCTATTTGAACATGACAAATTAAACAGATCAAGTCTTCGGTCAGATTATTTTTCTACCAATATAAGAAAAATCATGTATTATTGGATGCTCCAAACAACTGCAGCTTTAGTCACAAATCTCAAAAAAAATCTGCATAGAGACTTGGTATGTTGGTTATGTTCGAACAAAATGAGAGCTTTAGGTATTTTTCAAATATATTTTCATATGTATACTTGATATATAGTTGTAATAAAAGAATAAAAATAATCAAAGTCTTTAATAAAATACAAACAAGATTATTTTTTTAAAAGAAAATACTTCATAGAAATTGTAAAGTAACTTATAGAAAGAAACTTCATCCAATTTCTTTTTATGGACTTCTTCTGCATGTAGTAAAACTAAAAAATTAATTTGGAAGAACTTCTTTTGGAAAACATTCTTACAAGGCAAAGGGATTGGCACCACCCCACTTGAGAACAGCACCATCAATTTTCGAGTCCGAAAAAATAAACGTGATTTGCTTTCTATTTTTATTATTTTATGAATTCTTAATTCTACTGTCCGAAAAAGGATAATGTCGTTCCCAAGTGAGGTGGTGCTAGTAATCCTTTCACCCTTCGGATAAACTAGTCTTAGGCTTGGTTTATTTTTCGATTGATAGTTTGGAACATTACACTTAGCCCAATTTAATGTTTTTTTTAAAAAAAAAAATCAAATGATGGGCGCCATGCCCAAGCTAGTCAAATCCATTTTGAGGGTCGGTGAAGTTTAGCAAATATATATATGAGTCGCACACACCAGTGTGGGTATATATATATATATATATATATAGGTGCAAGTCACCAAACAAACACGCTATGAACTATAGTTATTCTCATGACAATTAGTGTATATCATGTTCAAAAGTTTGTGATTTTTTATATAATGCATAAGAGGTGCGGAATGATAAAGAATGAAAGAAAAGAAAAGAAAAAGTAAATGGCAAGTAATAAGGTGTTTACTAAAAAAAGTAAAGATAACTAGATAAAAGGAGAAGTAGAGATGATACAAGAGAATAAATGAGTGAGTATAGTTATTGCATGTTTAATGCAATTGACCGTATATTGTGGCACATTACTAGTTGAATGGTTAAGTTAGTGATTATTGATCACATTGGCCCGCAATGGTATAATAACGCAATCACACTATCAAAGAGATTATGATTGTAATTTGTAAAGTTAGAAAATTAAATTTCAACTTCTATTGTAAAAGTGTAAGAATTCGAAGAGAGAAAAAACAAGTAGAAAAGTAGAAAGATAAGCAAGCAATATGTGATAGAAATAACTAGATATAAAAGAAAAAGGAATTAAGTATAGTGTGCGTTTGATTTAGATTTTAGTAGAATGAGAAACGAAAAAACATGCAAACCGAGACTTAATTAGAGTGTTTTTATATAAGTTTTGACCAAAGCCAAAAATACTTACTTCTATTAGATGATATCGATTTTTTGCTTTAATAATCTCAATCATTGATATTTATGTCAGCTTATGCATTTTTCACTCTCATTTCACTAAAATCTAAACCAAATACACACTGAAATTATTGTTGCACAAAAACGGATGTCATCCAATGGAAGTAACTATTTTTGACTTTGGTCAAAATCAATTTTGACCAAATCAAAATTTAAAACAAATACACTCATAACTGTTAATTATACTAGTTAAATTCTCACACTTTTTTGTTTAGAGGATGTTTAAAGAGACGGTAAAAAAGAACTAAAAAAGTGTTGAATAAAAGAGAAATGTATCGATGGCGTAAGAAAAAATGAGTCTACGACATAGTTTTCATTGTTATCATGGGTAACAACCACAACATAATCACAGAATCAACGGATTAAATCACCATCATAAATCATATTAGATTTCATGAAACTAACGTGATTTGAAAACATGTTTTTCTTTCTCAATAGATAAAAAGTAACACAATAAACTTGAACTTTAATGGTATATTTGTTTCAATATGAAGATTGAAAAAAGAAAAGCAAACACGAGAAAACGCATCTTTTCAACATGTCTCATCCGGCTTCATGCAAGATGGATCGCTAAGTGCTAAATAATTAACATGCACACTTAAGAATCTAATTTACTGTGAAAACTTTTGAGTGGTGTATGTCCTCTTTAGAATGAATCATTCTTAGATAATTATCACTTAACGTTTATGTGAATAATAAATAAATTGTTTTTATAAAATTTTAAATAATTTAGATAATTTAAAACACCGTCAATTTTTATTCCGAAAAACACCTTATTTTTCAAGTGAATAGCACATGATCTCTAAAAAATTGTTGCAATTTCAAAAATATTTCTAATTATGTAAATTGTAATAGAAACTTTAAAATGAATAATACATTGTTTTCATAAAGCTTCAAAAAATTTAGGTAATTTAGAAACAAACTAATTTTTATTTCGAAAAATACTCAATTCTTTAAGTGTATAATACACGATCTATAAAAAACTATTGCAACATTAAAAATATTAAAAATTATGTAAGTGAGTTTGAAACTTCAAAGAGAATAATACATTATTTTCAAAAAGCTTGAAATAACTTAGGAGATATAAAAATTGCATTTTCATTTTTATTTTGAACAACATCCTATTATTCATGTGTATAATACACGATTTCTAAAAATTTATCGCAATTTTAAAAATATAAAAGATGATGTAATTTGAACTAAAATCTTCAAAGTGAATAAGATATTGTTTTCAAAAAACTTGAAATAACTTAGGTAATTTAAAAATTGCGTTTTCATTTTTATTTCAAAAAACACCTTATTTTTAAGTATATAGTACAAGATTTCTAAAATAAAATTTTATTGCAATTTTAAAAATATAAAATATTATGTAAATTTTGTTAGAAACATCAAAATAAATAATACATTATTTTCATTAAGCTTTAAATAATTTAGGTAATTTAAAAACACCATATTGTTTCTTATTTCAAAAAATATTTTATTATTCAAGTGTATAATACACTATTTCTAAAAAATTGTGGCAATATTAAAAATATTAAAAATTATGTAAATTGAGTTTGGATGAATAGTACATTTCTTTCAGAAAGCATGAACAAAATTTAGATAATTTAAAATCACTTTTTTATTTTTATTTTGAAAAATATCCAATTCTTCAAGTGTATAGTACACGATCTTTTAAAAACTTCTTGCAATTTTAAAATTATAAAATTTTAATGTGAATAATACATTGTTTTCAGAAAACTTTCAATAATTTCAACAAACATCATATTCTCCGGGTGTTTAGTACACGACCTCTTAAAAAGTTATTGATATTTTACAAATATAAATTTAATATAAATAATTGAGCTAGAAACTTCAAAGTAAATAATACACTATTTTTTTAAAAAAATAATTCAAAAAATTTAAGTAATTTATAAAACTCATTTTCATTTTTATTTCAAAAAACACTCTATTCTTAAGTGTTTAGTACACGATCTCTTAAAAAGTTGTTGCTATTTTAAAAAATATATGAGCTAGAAACTTCAAAGTGAATAATAAATTATTTTTTTTAAAAAAAACTTCAAATAATTTAAGTAATTTAAAAAATGCATTTTCAATTTTACTTTGAACAACACCATAATATTTAAGTGTATAATATACGATCTTTTAAAAATTTTTTGTAATTTTAAAATATAAAAATTATGTAAATTTAGCTATAAGCTTCAAATTGAATTATAAATTGTTTTAAAAAAGTACAAATAATTTAAGTAAGTTAAAAAATGAATTTTCATTTTTATTTCGTAAAACACCTTCTTCAAGTGATTTACGATTTCTTAAAAAGTTGTTGCAATTTCAAAAATATAAAAAAATGTGTAAATTTAGCTAGAAAATTCAAAAAGAGTAATACATTGTTTTCGAAAAAAGTTCAAATAATTTAAGTAAATTAAAAACATGTTTTAGTTTTTATTTCGCAAAACACCATATATTAAACAATTTCTGAGAAAAGTTGTCGCAATTTTAAAGATAGAGAAATTATGTAAATTTAGTGAGAAACGTCAAAGTGAGTAATAACTTGATTTTAAAAAAAGTTCAAATAATATAAGTAATTTAAAACACTCATTTTCATTTTAATTTCGAAAAATACCATATTCTTTAAGTATATTGTACATGATCTCTTAAAAAATTATTACAATTTTAAAAATATAAAAAGTTATATAAATTGAGCCAAAAACTTCAACAAGAACAATACAGTGTTTTAAAAAAACACCATTTTATTTAAGTAATTTAAAAAATACTTATTCATTTTTATTTTGAAAAATAACTAAATTTTCAAGTGTATAGTACACAATCTCTTAAAAAAATTTTGCAATTTTAAAAGTAGAAAAAAATTATGTAAATTGAGGTAGAATGTGAATAATAATTTAATTTTAAAAAAAATAATAATTTTAATAATTTAAAAATGTGTTTTTTTTTTATTTCGAAAAACACCATATTCTTAACATGTTTAGTAGACAATCTCTTAAAAAGTTATTGATATTTTAAAAATATAAATTTAATATAAATTGAGATAGAAACTTCAAAGTGAATGATACATCATTTTCAAAAAAACATTTCAAATAATTTAAGCAATTTTAAAAATTCATTTTCTATTTTATTTCGAAAAACTCTATTATTATTCAAGTATATACGATCTCTTAAAAAGTTATTGAAATTTAAAAAAAAAAAATCATGTAAGTTGAACTGGAAATTTCAAAGTGAATGATACATTATTTTTTTAAAAAAAAAACTTTAAATAATTTAAGTAATTTAAAAAATTCATTTTCAAATTTACTTTGAACAACACCATAATATTTAAGTGTATAATATACGGTCTCTTAAAAAAAATGTTACAATTTTAAAAATATAAAAATTATGTAAATTGAGCTAGAAACATAAAAGTGAATAATATATTGTTTAAAAAAAACTCAAATAATTTAAAAAATAGGTTTCTATTTTTATTTTAAAAAATATCTTATTCTTCAAGTATACAGTATACAATCTCTTAAAAAAGTTATTGCAATTTCAAAAATATTAAAAAATTATATAAATTGAGCTAGAAACTTCAAAGTGAATAATAAATAATTTTCTAAAATTTTTAAATAATTAAGTAATTTTAAAATATGTTTTAATTTTTATATTATATTTCGAAAAACTCCATATTCTTTAAGTGTTACACTATCTCTTAAGAAGTTGTTGCAATTTTAAAAATATAAAATTATGTAAATTGAGTTAGAAACTTCAAAGTGAATAATATTATTTTTAAAAAACTTCAAATAATTTAAGCAATTTAAAAAACAATTTTTCATTTTTTATTTCAAAAAATATCATATTCTTCTTGTGTATAGTACATACTCTCTTAAAAAGTTGTTGAAAGTTTAAAAATATAAAAATTATTTAAATTGAGCGAGAAACTTCAAAGTGAATAGTATCTTGTTTTCAAAAATAAAATTCAACTAATATAAAGAATTTGTTTTGATTTTCATTTTTAAAAACACTCTATTCTTCTTCGTTTTAAAAAAATAAATTTTAAGTAATTTAAAAAGCATGTTTTTATTTTTATTTCGAAAAATACAAATTTCTTCAAGTGTATAGTTCATAATCTCTTAAAAAATTATTACAATTTTAAAAATATAAAAAATTATGTAAATTAAACTTAAAACTTCAAAATAAATAATTGCATTATTTTAAAAAAAATATTCTAATCTCTAAAGATTATGATTTATGATATACCCTGACCCTAAACAAAATAAATCTATCCATTACCTAAACTTTTTTAGCCACATAAGAGAACGGACAGCTTTATTAATATAAAAAAAATAAGGCAAGCAAAGCAAAGAAAATGAAATACTTTTTTCAGAACATATATATACTCACTTTTTTCAGAACATATATATACAATCCTACCATAGCATACAAGTGGAACAAACTCATAAAGAGTTTGCCTAGGAAGTAGTACGTACATATTTATGCATATTATTAAAATCAGTATTCACTTCAACAACAAATATAGAACCTAGAGTATTAGATCTATTCTCTTTTCTTCACTAACACAAACAAATCACACATTTCCAGTTTCTCTAAACTCGTATTTCTGAGTACTTTGCCCCTCTAACTCATAAGCCAAACCACCATGACTAGTCAAATCCAACCCTGCCATTTCCTCATCAGGTGAAATCCTCAACAAATTCAACTTATGCAGAACAAAGAACACAGCACCCATAGTGACACTAACCCAAGCAATAACAGATAAAATCTGAACAATATGTGCTGCTAATAACTTTCCACCTCCTCCCATAAACAACCCATAAGGCCTATCAGGGAACCCAGGATACACCTCATTCACATATTCCTTCTTTGCAAATAATGCTGTGAAAATAATCCCCCAAGTTCCACATCCACCATGAAGTTGTGCAGCTTCCAAAGGATCATCATATTTGAATCTCTCAGCCAAAACGTTACATCCAATTAGAACCCAAGCAGCTACAAATCCACATAAAATTGCAGCCCATGGGTCCACAACAGAACACCCTGAAGTTATAGCAGCAAATCCTCCAAGTAAACCATTACAAACATCAATCACATTCCAATGACCCGTTTGGATTCTTTTCCCAAATAATGTAGTAAGTGCTGCTGAACATCCAGCTAGAGTTGTGGTAACTGCAGTTCTTCCTATAGCACTCCATTGGCCATAGAAAGAACCAGAATCACCATAATTCTTCAATATGGTAACAAATGAACCAGGGTTAAACCCATACCAACCAAACCACAACAAAAAAGTCCCTAAAACTACCAAAGTACCACTATGACCCCTCATTGGGACAGCTTTTCCAGCATGATCAAACCTCCCAATTCTAGGGCCTTCAATAAAAGCACCCCAAAACCCTGCAACTGCACCCACCAAATGAACAACACCAGAACCAGCAAAATCGATAACCCCAGATCCAAAAATCAAATTTTGTTCAGCCCTAGCAGCACTTCCCCACCCATCAGAAGACCAGAACCAATGGGCCACAATAGGGTAAACCAAACCAGTTAAAAATGAGGAATAAATCAAATAAGCTACAAATTGCGTTCTTTCTGCGATTGAACCGCTGGTAATCCCAGCGGCGGCGATGGCAAACGCCCATTGGTAAAGAAAGTATCCGTAGTCGAAAGAAGGGGAAGGGAACTTCTCTAAGCCGAAGAAGTGTTTGCCGATGAAGGTATTGGAAGGGGTTCCGAAAGCGAAGGCGAAGCCGAAGACGTAGAAGAAGATGCCGCCAGTGGCGGCGTCGAGGACGTTGGTAAGCATTATGTTCATGGTATTCTTGGCGCGAACAGAGCCGGCGCAGAGCATCGCGAAGCCGAGCTGCATTGCGAAGACGAGGTAGGCAGAGAAGAGGAGGTAGGTGTTGTCGACGGCATAGGCGGTGTCAACGAACTTGTTGGAAACGGCGTCGAAATGAGAACAGATGTAGTCGGCGGCGGCGGTGGCATTGGGGCCGAGGAGAGGGCTGAGATCGGCGGCGGAGCAAGTGAGAGCAGAAGCCATTGTTGATGGAACAGAGCAATAGCAACTGAACTCAGCTTGTTCCAGAGAAACAGAGCTATCAGAAAGGTGAGATGAGGGTATAGATTTATAAGGAAAGAACGAGTCATAGGGATTTGTTGGGTTGGTGGTTGATTAGAACAGAATCCAGCTTTAATTTCGTTCATCTATGTTCGTTGCTATTTACGCGATTTCAATGTTTCTGCATGATGGTTATCTTCCGTTTGTTGCGTGATTTTTCAATTATTATGTTAATTTGTGTTAGGAATAATATCTCGAGTAATTTAATGATGAATATTAATTTTAATAAATGAAGAAAAAATAAAATATAGAGCTATTTTAAATAGAAAACATAGAAGTGTGTAATAAAAATACAAAAATATAACTAATATATCTCTAAAAATAGAAATATAACTAATATAACTAATATATCTCTAAAAATAGAAAATATGTACATCTTGTACATCTATTAATGGTGTTAAAGCAAAATAAAGGAGAGTGCAATTTTGGCTCAAGAAGGAGTAGAATGCATTTTAGTCATACCTTAACGATAATAAGTGTTAATTATTAAAATATAACTTTTTATTGTATGAATGAGAGTGTATAACTATATACATCAAGGCTTTGTTTGGTGCACAACATAAGTTGGACAAAATAGAATAAGTTATCATATCTTCTTATTATTTATAGTTTGGTGTGCCAGCATAATATAATAAGGTTATTCTGTTAGTTTATCTTATCATGTTCCCTAGTTTAAATGTTATCTTGAGGGGAAAGTCAGGATAGGATAAGAAATTTTTTTCCTGTTTCACCGTTACTCGTGAAATTTATTTTAACTTAACTTTTAACCTTTAAAATTTAAATAGATGAAAACTTTGAGAGAGATAAATTTTATTAAAGTGTAAACTATTAATAAAAAAATTAAAGTGTAAACTAAGAAAATCACTATTTTCTTCCTTAAAAAAAAGAGAAAAGAAAATCACTATTTTTTTAATAATAGAGAGAAAAAATTTAGAGATAGTTTGTCAAGAGAGATAAATTAAAAAAAATATTTTAAAAAAATAGCTTGAGAAATTTTAAAAGAAAATTTCAAGAAAAAATTAAAAAATAAATTCTAAAAATAATTAAAATAGGAATGTTTGTAACATAATATAATTTATGAATACTATATATTAATTATTATGTAATTTATTTTAAAAAATAATATTATCCACATAATCTAGAAAAATTTGGCTTAATTCTTTTATGGATATATTATATATGATATTATTTTTTTAATTTTGAATATAAAAATTAACATAAAATATAAGTTTAATTAAGTTATCTAGAATTTTTTATTTATAATTAATATAATATTTATTATAACATATTAAAAAAAATTTACTAATATACAATTTAACTAAAGTATAATTGTGATAATATAATAATATCATATCTATTATTTGATAGACACCAAACATTAAATAAGAACTTATATAATTCTCATCATATTTTATTTTTATTCAATTCTTTTATCCTATTTATCTTTATCTTATTCTATCTACCAAGCAAACCCACTCCCGTTAATTTCAAGATCGATGTACTAAAAAAATGGCTTACTTTTGATGTTAGGCACCTTTATTGCTTAGAATAATCAGAGAGAACCATGTCTAATAAACAATTGTAAGATATAGAACATGTCCTAAGACTACATTGTATAAAGGCTTAAATATATTTATTTTTTTTTGAAAATACAGTGTTTTATAATTTTAGTTTTTATTTTTATTTTTTTGTTATTAACTACATCTTTTTAAGATTCAAAAATTTTAATTTAAATCTCTAACGTAAAACTTTTATGCTAATTGAGACACTAACAAAAGCGTTGCAGAAATTGAAGATGAGGAGAGAAAGTAGGTAGCATTTATGATATATAAGTTGAGTTTTTTTAAACAAATTTAATGATTAATATTGCTTGATGTGTCATTTAATATAATTAATTTTTTTTAATATTAAGTCAATGGTTATAAAATTATTTTAATTTTTTGGTATTCGCTATAAAATTATTTATATATGAGTAAACAAGTTTTCAACTGTGCACCATAAATAAGTTATCTTTATGGCAAAGGCGATCTATATTTCAGCAAAAAAAAAAATCTTTTATATATTTAAATGATGTTTCTTTAAAAACCATTAACTCTTGATACTATAATGATATGCTTATTTATTGCTAATTGTCAATTTCAAATTTTTTTGTTACAAAGTAATGTATTTATCCCATTATTTGTTTTCAAACACATTCTTTCTTATATACTATTTGATTATGATACCAATAAAATATTCCTATGCGAAAGCACGGGTTTGTTACCAGTTCAATCGAGAAAGTAAGTGGTCGAAGTGATACAAAAGAAAAAAGCAGAAAAAAAATGTTATTCCATAAAGAGGGTGCACCAGTGCACCTTAAGTTAACAGGTGCACCATAAATGCATCCTTGTTATGGACTATAGAATCTTGATCGAAAATCCAACAGAATACAAATGAGTACATATCAAAATAGTCACTATTTTTTTTTTTATAAACAAATACTCCTTCCATTACTTAATAGTTTAAGAAAAAAAAATATCTCAAGTCGCTTTAGAAATTTATATTTAGTTTCAATTATTCTCTTTCAAATTATACTAAAAATATTTAGTTTTTTTAAGTACCTTTAATTAAATTAATCTCTCTCCACTTTAAAATCATTATAATAAATGAGGGAATAAATTGAGTTGAGAGTATTTTAGATAAATTTTCATTAAATGTAAGTAGAGATAATTAGATTTACTTATATTTAAAAACATAAAATTGTCTAAAAAATTGTTTATATTTGATAACGGGAGGAGTAATCACTAACTTATAAGAATAAATAAAATAGCTCCTGATTTTATCTTTTATCATTTAAAATGATCTTTATCATTGATATATATTAATGAAGCCATTATATAACACGTTAAGTACCATAATAGAAGTTCAAAATGATGTCTTATCGATACATGAACAAAAGTCAAGCATTTTTGTCCCTGAGAAGTTCAAAAGAGGGTTATTTTCGTCTCTGCTCACTCCTCATCTTCCATTTTTTCGTAATGAAAATAAAGAAAAATAACTATTTTTTTAACTTCTCACAGACTAAAACACTTAATTTTTGTTCATTTATACGACACTTTTTTGGACTTCCACCTGACTCTATTAATGTATTAATAACAAGAATAATTTTAAATAAATGAGAACAAAATCAGAAATCAGTTTATTTATTTTTATAAGTTAAAAACCATTTTAAATAATGCTAATAAAGTGATGATTGTTACTGATATTATTCCAAATCGGTTACAATTACCTATCTCATTAAAAAGCGGTTATCAATTAGACAAAGGAAACGCCTTAATTAGATAAGATCACATTTATTTTCCTAATAATTGGTTAAAATTCTTATTGTGATATTGAATTGTAGATCTTAAATAAAATCTCAATATCGTGGTTTGACTTGAGTGGATGTCATATAGAGCTGGTAAAATGGACCGGTCCGTTAGGGCCAGCCCGAATAGATCGTTGAAATTGGAGGGTTTAGGTATTGAAAATGTGAGCCCGAATAAAGTCGGACGTTTTTAGCCCGGATTGCAAAGCCCGTAAAAAAAACAGACTCAGGCTCATGTCAAATTCAGGCTACCCGCCCATTTTTAAAAAAAAAATTATATTTGTGAAATATTTTATAAGACAAAAAAAAATTTTAACCCAAATTTCATAGCTCATCCCTCTATCTTGAAAAAAAAAACCTTAATGATTAAACAACAATATCAAAAATTCAGAATTATAGAACTATAAACCTATAAACATAACTTTACAAGGGGCTTTTTAACTTCTTAACTTCGAACATATATATCTCTAATTACTATTAAATATTAAGAGCTAAAACACTTGATTTGCAAATTTTTGCTTTATATGAATGAATAAACAATTAACAAAAGCGTAAGGAACATATTGTTCAAAATGTTCTGCAGATTATTACTTTATATGAATGAATGAACAATTAATAAAAAGACTATATTTTTAAAAAATGTTTTACAAATTATTCTTCAAATATTTTTTATAAAAAAATAGGACTATATTTTGTAAGGAATTACAAGATAATTTTTTTATAACAATAAATATGGGCTACCCGAAAAAGTCCGATGCCCGCATAGGGACGGGTCGGACTTTTAAAATGAGAGACCGAATAGAGATGGACGTTTTAAGCCTGAATCGGAAAAGCCCGTCACCTGAATGGGCGGGTCCGAATAGGGCCGAGTAGCCCGTTTTGACAGCTCTAAATTGTCACACAAGTGAACAAAGTACAATATATGAGACAAATATTAGTGTTGTTCTTAATTTTATTTTATTTTTTTACTGATTTTAACACGGCCATGACTATTAAGTTTACTCTCATTAAGGATGGCAACTGGTTTTAGGAATAACAGTTCTTATAGGGTGATGTAAATCATCAAAACTTTTCACTAAATCAACAGTAAATTTTAGGGAATCTTGGTCGAGCTGACATTGGAGGTATTATTCGCAATCGTCATAGGAACTAGTTTTACGAATTCTTAAGTTTTGTTGGGATTATAACCATTACACATGTTGCGCTCTTCTTCATGGACTACAACTAGCGTGAAATAAGGGAAGTCATCACCAGACTTGCAGTTCTGATTCTATCTTAATTATTTGTCTTGTAAAAAAAGCGGATGCTACTAAGCATATTTATGCATCTATCATTCATGGTATTTGCTATTTCCTATCTACAGATTGACTTGTAAATATCAAACACTATTTGGAGGAAACTAATTATTGCAGGAGACTAACTTAACTAGAATAGTAAGAGTAGTTACTATTGAACTACTAAAGTGTGACAAAAAAAAAAGTATCGTTCCTTTCTTCGTTTTTCATTTTTTTCCAAATGCCTAAAAACTAAAATCTCAAATTTTCGAGTTATGCGGCTCCTTGCTTCTCCTTCGATTAAAGCATGGCTATTTGTTCATTTGTTGCATCTGCTTAGCTCACTGAAGTGCCGGCATATGAATCACACAAGTAACAAGTTTATGAGCTTTATTATGATTTTTTTTGGTGATAAACTTTATTATGATGGATTTAAAATTACATTACTAATCACTTTGTAATGTTGAATTACAAACCATGTTTTGCAGCACTAGTTACTTTGTTGCTCGGTTGTTTTGGATTTAAAATTCGATAACTTGTTCTATTTGTTATTTATTATATTTAGTATTGTAAAGACATTTTAATAAGTTTAATCTGGTGTAAATGTATTTGCATCAACGCTATTTATTTTGTGAATTTTTAAATTTAAATATTAAATAGAATTTTATTTATAGTTTTGAAAAATAAGAAATTAAAATTTTAAAGGTAAAAAAATAAGAGAAGTACAATTTATTTAACTAATATGTATATGGGTACCGCTATTTAGATACCTAGAGGGTAAGGAGATGAGGATTGAAATTGCTACCCACGAAAGTATAGGGACGAGCATGTGGATTTTTTTAGACACGAGTATGGGACATGTACTATATACCATACTCATATCTTACCCATTGTCATCCCTAAAGACAGGTACTTTGAGTACTGAATTCTTTAAGTTTTGGTGGGAGTCGTGTTCGTCAGCGTTCACCCTTTTGATGTACTCAAATAGGATTGGAATTACTTCTTTTGCATCTTAGTATTTTTAGTTTTATGATGTAAAAAAAAAAACCATAAACCATGAACCATAAACCACAAACTCTAAACCATAAACTTTGATAATTATATAGATAAAAATAAATTTTAAATTCTTAGTTTTTAATTATTGGTAAATATATTATTAATATCAATTGACTTGTAAATCTCATTGAAAATAATAAATAGATAATGTTAATTCTAATAATTAAATAGATAAAAAACAACTTTAATCAAATTTAAAATCTTGACAACTCAAAAAGAAAATTTAATTGAAATTTATTTTTCAAAAAATAAAATTTAAATTTATAACTTATCAAAAATGGTAACTAGGAGAAAGTTTATCTAAAAAGCAATTAATGAAATGATAACACATCACAAAATATTTTTATGAAACAAATTCTAAATTATATATTATTAAAAATATTATTAAAATTAAGATAAAATTAGATTATATATCGTTGGACTCATGTGTACAAATCCTAAAATTCAACTATGTTGACATAATGATTGAAAACAATGTAAATTCAGAAAGTATGTTTATTCACATTTTGTCTTTTGCCCTTATAATAAGAAATACACATGAAACACTAAAATTTTAGATTATTCATCATTCCACGAAAATTAAAGAGCAATGATATGTGCCCAACTACTATTTATGTTTTACCATCCACAATAGTTGTATCAGAATAATAATTTTTTTTCATACAACTAATTTTGAGTTATTATAAAATATATTCATAATAATGATTTCATTATATTTTTTCAAATTTAAATTTCAGACTACCAAATATGTCACTAAAGCATGACAAATAGACCCACACCAAAAAAAAAAAAAAGGTGTAACACTCGAGTCCAAGGCATTGGGCACTATAATTGAATTTTCTATAAACATGTGATTTAGAAAATACTTAATTTTGATAATGTTACAAAAACTGCTCATTTTATAAATTTTGGAGATTAAAATCACTCATTCAAAAATCGGGGACCATATTCACATAAAATACATAGTAGAGAAACTAAAATTATAATTAAAACTGAAAAAAATGTGCAATTTACAACAAATAAATTATTAACGGTCTAAAATTATCACATTTACACAAAAATTGAATACAGAAAAAAGTTCAAATGGTGACACTATTCCATGTATTTTTCAAACATGCTTTTAATTATTGGGTGAAGCTAACGTCTCTCTAGAATATTAGTTATTGCTCTTCATTGAATTTTTTTAAGTTAAAATATATTCTTAATTAATAATATTTAATTATTAATTTATAAAGTGAATGAGAATTTTAACCAAAAAAAGTGAATGAGAATTATATTCTTTTAAGTAGGTGTAATAATAAAAACCAAACTGAAAAGTGCTCTACCCCGGCTTTAATTGGATTTTTGAGGGGTTTGAATTTTTTCGTCAACTTTAGATTGAGGGTTAGATTTTGGATCTAACTATCTGCTACGCCCTTGCCCTGTAACAATAATTATGGCCCTGTTTACAAATGCTTATAACAGAGTTCTCGAACTGGAACTCGTTCCTGGTTGAGAACCAGGTGAAGAACAGAGAAAGAGGAAGAAAAAGTATTTGGAAATTCAACTCAACTCAGAAAGGTACAAGACGAAAGACTATATACATGTACACAAGGGACGGATCAGCAAAAAGGAGAAAAACAAAAAAGGAATTAACTAAGCTTATAAACAGAATTGCAAACAAGGACACAAGGGCACTTGTTGTAACAGAAAAAAAAACAGAATTGATGAAGGGGCCAATCAAGAGGGTTGATTTTCTGGTATTACCCCCCCCCCCCCGCAAGCTGGATCATGTATATCATGCATGCCCAGCTTGTGTATGTTGTCGTGAAATGTTGAAGGAGGCAGGGATTTGGTGAAAACGTCGGCGAGTTGATCTGACGAAGGAACGGGTAGAAGACAAATAAGACCTTTGTTGATATTATCTCTGGTGATATGGCAATCAAGCTCTATGTGTTTTCTTCTTTCATGAAAGGAATCACGGTGAGCGATGTGAATGGCAGATTGGTTGTCGCAGAAGAGGTTGCAGGGAGATTTGCGAGGAACACTAAGAGTTTGAAGTAAATTGTGAATCCATTGAACTTTACAAGTAGTGGATGCCAGAGCTCTGTATTCTGCTTCTGTAGAACTTTTAGAAGGTGTTGTCTGTTTCTTCGCACGCCAACTGATCAAGGAGGAACCAAAGAACACGCAGTAACCAGTGGTGGAGCATCGAGTATCCGGGCATCCTCCCCAATCGCTGTCACTATAGGCATGTAGAGTAAAGTTTGAAGATGAAGGGAAGAAGATACCCTTCCCTGGGGAGGACTTAATGTAATGGAGGACTTTGTAGGCTGCTTGCAAATGTGTGTCAGTTGGGCAATCAAGGAATTGACTTAACTGTTGAACACTATAAGTTATGTCTGGTCTAGTGGATGTCAGGTAAAGGAGTTTTCCTATAAGCTTTCGGTAGGATGTGTTTTCTGGCAAGGGAGTTCCTGATCCTTTAGCCAATCTAGTGGAGTGGTCCATGGGAACGGAGGAAGGTTTGCAGGCTAACATACCTGTTTCTGCCAGTAGCTCTAAAGCATACTTGCGTTGATTAAGACAAATTCCCTTGGTTGTTCTGGCAAGTTCAAGTCCAAGAAAGAATTTTAGGTTCCCAAGGTCCTTGATTCTGAAGGTAGAATGAAGAAAACACTTGATGGCTTGTATTTCAGCGAGGCTATCTCCTGTTAAAACAACATCATTCACGTATATGAGAAGAGCCGTGAAGGCTGTTTGCATTTTCTTAATAAATAGGGTGTGATCTGCAGCACTTTTCATGTAAGCCTGTGACTGTAGAGCAATGGTTAAGGTAGAAAACCATTCTCTACTCGCTTGCTTCAACCCATATATGGATTTCTACAGGTGACAGACTTGATTCTTGTTTTGTGGTTGGATACCCAGGGGCAGCTTCATATACACTTCCTCTGTGAGAGTCCCATGTAGAAAGGTGTTGTCTACATCCAACTGATGTAGGTGCCATTGATTAGCAGAGGCAAGGGAGAGAAGGAGCCTTAAGGTACTCATTCTGGCCACGGGGGAATAAGTCTCTGTGTAATCAAGGCCATGGATTTGAGTGTAACCCTTGGCCACAAGACGAGCCTTGTATCTATCAATTGTTCCATCAGCTTTGTGTTTGATTTTGAAGACCCATTTGCATCCAATGGGCTTCTTTCCTGGTGGTATGTCAGTTAGCTTCCAAGTACCATTCCTTTCGAGAGCAGCAAGTTCTTCCTGCATGGCTTTCTGCCATCGAGGGTCCTTCATGGCTTGCTGATGATTCTTAGGTTCTTGATTGCAAGAGATATTGGCAATGAAGACCCTGTGTTCATGAGAAAGGTTATTGTAATTGATGACAGAATCAAGAGGGTATAAAACAGAACGTTTGAGCAAGGATGATGACTTCCCTGTTTGAGTTAGAAAGGTGCAATGAAAGTCTTTCAAATGCTCCGGGGCACATCTTATTCTTGTAGAACGGCGTGTGGCCACTGGATGAGGGGTCTCGTGTTCATCCTCAGAGGTCATATCAGCAGCAGCAGCCACTATTGCTTGATCATCAGAGTCATAATCTGCTGAAGACATGACTTGATTTTCATCAGAGGAATCTGCTTGAGTAGGAATGGTGAATTCACTAGGAGTAGAGTATAGAGGGATAAGATCTGTAGTAGGAGCAGCATGGTGTTCTATATTTGCTTTGTATGGAAAGACATGTTCATAGAAGAGAACATTTCTTGAAATGAATATTTCCCTGCAATTAAGATCAAAAACAACAAAACCTTTTGTCCCACTTTGGAAACCAAGGAAGATGCACTTCCTAGCCCTAGGATCAAGCTTAGTCCGATGTTGAGTTAAAGTTGAACAAAACAAAGAGCCCCAAAAACGCTCAAATTACTTAGATTAGGAAGGGAATTGAAAAGAGCTTGATAAGGGCTTTTTTCATTAAGAACAGGAGTAGGGACACGATTGATCAAATAAACAGCATGCAACATAGCATATGACCAAAAACAAGCAGGAATATTGGATTGGAACAACAAGCATCTAGCAACATTTAGAATATGTTGATGTTTCCTCTCAACAATAGCATTTTGTTGAGGGGTTTCAACACAACTCTTTTGGTGAATAACACCTTTAGAAGAGAAAAAAGAATGCATATTGAATTCGAGACCATTATTAGTTCGGATGGCTTTTATCTTGATGTTAAACTGAGTTTCAGTAAGAGCAAAGAAATTAAGCAAGTGAGAGCGAGTTTCAGACTTATGTTTCATCAGGTAAATGTATGTGTATCGTGTAAAATCATCAACAATAGTCAGAAAATATGAATCACCATGTATAGAAGGGATAGAAAGAGGGCCCCAAATATCAGCATGTATAAGATCAAAAGGAGATGAAGAAGTAGTATTACTTAGAGGAAAAGGAAGTCTCTTTTGTTTAGCCAGATGGCAAACATCACAAATATCAATGTTATTACACTGTATTATGTCAAAATCCTTTTTCATAACATGTAATCTATCAGAAGGAACATGGCCAAGCCGAAAATGCCAAAGATTAACAGGTTGTGAAACAATATTGCAGCAAGTAGCAGAGAAATTCAAGATGGAAGTGTGTGTCTGAGGATTGATTATTTCTTTGAGAACATACAAGTTATCATGTTTTTCAGCTAGACCAATCATCTTTGATGTAGATAAGCTCCGCATACAACAAGAGGTAGGATTAATAACCAATTGACACTGTAATTGCATAGTTAGTTTAGTAATAGAGATTAAATTAAAGTTGAAGTGATCCAAATACATAACATCATGCAAGAAGAAGTCTTCAGAGAAATAAATGGAACCTGAATGGTGTGCAATCAGCATAGTACCATCAGGTAAAAGAACCTCCAGGGGAGGGATAAGTTTGTAAGAAGTAAAATTGGATAAAGAACAAGTAATATGATCGGTAGCACCTGTGTAAAGAATCCACTTTTTTGAGAAAAGCTTACCAGAAGGTGAGGATGAAACCTGAGCTTGATGCAAAGAAGCAAGATTCACCTGAGATGGTTTTTGAGATGGCTCGGGCAGCAGAGCTTGGAGTTTTTGATATTGTTCAGCAGTAAAACCGAATTTGCATTCAGAATCTGCAGAACTAGGAGAAGATTCTACAGAATCAGACACAATAAGATTAACAGATTTGTTAGCAAATTTTGGATTTTTAAATTTAAAACCCTGAGGAAAACCATTTTTTCTATAGCAAACATTTTCTGTATGGCCTTTTTTCTTGCAAAAGGTGCAAAACAAATCCTGATAAGCAGAAGAAGGATTGTTGGGAGACGCCTTTGAAGCATGTGGCTGCTGTGAAGCACTGTTGATCAAGATTTTGGAAGGTTCATGGAAATCTCCCAGGAGTTGCCTTTCTTGCTGAACAATCAGAGAGTAAACTCTATTGAATGATGGCAAGGGATGCATGAGCATGATTTGAGACCTGGCAGTGGAATATTGTTCCCCTAGTCCACGAAGAAAACGAACAACAATCTGAGTGTTTCTGTGGTTCTTGAGATTAAGCAAAGCACCACACATACAGGCAGCGCCACAGGTACAAGTTGGAGGAGGATCAAGAAAGTCTAATTCGTCCCATAAGCCCTTGATACTAGTGTAGTATTTGGTGACAGATTGATCTCCTTTCTTGAAGGAAAAAAGTTGTTCTTGCAGCTCAGAAATCCTGAATAAATCAGCACGAGAGAACCGTTCCCGTAACTCATTCCAAATGTCTGAAGCTTTCTCAACCATGATCAAAGATTTGGCAATATCAGGGGTCATGGACCTCTAAAGCCAACCACGAACCAAATTGTTACATCTTTTCCAAAAGGGGTGGATCGGGTTGTCAACAGGTGGCTCAAGAATGGTGCCTTCAATGAAAGAATCTTTGTTCTTGGTGAGAAGAGTCATCTTCATGGTATTAGACCAATCATAATAGTTGGTTTCTGAAAGGAGAGGAGTGACAAGAACCATGGAGGGGTTCTCATTAGGATGAATGTAGAAAGGGTTAGAGGGATCTTGCATATCTTTGAGTTCATAGGAGGAAGACATAGCTGAGCAGCGGAGAAACCCTTTTGGGCTCTGATACCATAACAGAGTTCTCGAATTGGAACTCGTTCCTGGTTGAGAACCAAGTGAAGAACAGAGAAAGAGGAAGAAAGAAGGAAGCGAAGAAGGAGAAGAAAAAGTATTTGGAAATTCAACTCAACTCAGAAAGGTACAAGGCGAAAGACTATATACATGTACAAAAGGGACGAATCAGCAAAAAGGAGAAAAACAAAAAAGGAACTAACTAAGCTTATAAACAGAATATAAGAATTGCAAACAAGGACACAAGGGCACTTGTTGTAACAGAAAAAACAGAATTGATGAAGGGGCCAATCAAGAGGGTTGATTGTTTGGTATTAGCTTATACGTAGCTTATGGAAATAGCTTATGGGTTCCTATAAGTTATTTTCAGCTTATTTTCATAAGCTTCTTGAAGTAGCTTATTACAATAAGCTGTTTTTACCTTATTCAAGTAAGTTTTATAATTTTTTCTAAAAAAAACTATAATTTGAAAATAGCTTATTGCATAAGTACTTAATTAAGCTGTGTGCCCAAACGAGACCTCTATATATTTACACTTGCATATGTGCTTACATTATTAGTCATAATATTAATAACAATAAAGTTAATTATAATTTTACCTTTATTTTTAATAGTTTTCATATATAATATAAATTAAAGTGATTATTATATTTTTAAAAATTATTTTAAGGATTTAAATTGTATTAAATATATTAATAAACTTTTTTTTGGAAGAAATAATGTGGGTACAAGTTTCTCCTGGATTCTCTAATCCCAATAGAGATAGGGTTGAGTTCGAATTTTTCATTTTCGTCTTATTTATCTCTGAATCTGAACCCGTCCTACCATGTTGTCAAACCCCAGGATGCTTAAAAGACCCAACTATCTGTATTAGGCTTGATTGGTATGCAAGAGATGTTAGTTAATTTTAAAAACATGATAGGTTTAAATGTAATGAATGTGTACAAACTTGTGGAGATTGCTATAATTTTTTGAATAATTTAATTATTGTTGATTTTTCAACTTTGCATTAGTCTGAAAGAAAATTTTCTATCTCGCATGCATCCCACAAGAAAAATTATTGAAAAAATAAATATTTTTATATGTTTAATATAATAGGTATTTGTCTTTTAATGAAAAAAATACTATAAACTTTTCAACATGTAGACCACTTATATGATGATATATAGGATAAACATTCAAAAACTATTTTAAAAAGGACCCAATATATTAAAAGAGTATTGATGTAGAAGTACAAATATATCATGACCTTTTTAGAGAATTTAAGTTCAAATTTTAGAGAAAGCAAAACAATTAGAAAGACAAATCTATTTACGTCTAAAAATTTATTTTTCTACATGATTATAGAAAAGGAGACACATGAGAAAAAAAAAGAGCCCAACAAGTTTGGCCATATGCTTGTAATATGTAAACACTACCATACGTTAACAACTCGGCCATTTATAAGGTCATCACCCTTATTTACACCTGTTACTGTTTTTTTATGTTTGTAATTTTTATAATGGTCAAAATGACCCTATCAAAAGAGGGTATTCTGGGAGATTTTTCAGATAACTCCTCTCCAAAAAAAGTAAGGAATAAATTTTTTGGATCTACTAGAAGGATGTTTTCCGGAATTTATCCGGATATAACATTTCTGAAAACAAGTTAGACAAAATATCCGGAAGAATAGCCTCCGGAAGATTGACAAAAACATGTGATCAAAATGAGTTTAAAAATTTCATCCCTTAATTTGCAATTCTCCCGAATACGGACCTTCCGGAAATTTAAATTTCGTAATTTTACCGGATGTTGATCATCCAAAAAGGAGATGGTGCCATATATGGTCATTCACCTAATTTCATGTTCAAAAAAGAAAAGAGAAGGTAGCATGTATAATTGTGTAGATGCCAATATAAATAGCCTAACAACCCATATGTTATTTTTTAACGGATATATTTCATATGTTATATTAACTCTCATCTTATATATAAAAAATGTATGATCAATTTTATAATACTAATGAAATATATTTAACAATTTTAATAAAAACAAATAAAATGTATTCAATAATATTTTTTAATTATAAATGATAAATTTTATTTTATTTTTAAAATATTTATGTAATTGATACATCTACTAACATAAAAAGTTAGTGAGTTGTTCTTAATAAATTAAGAGTAAAAAAACTTTTACATTTTCTTAAAAATTAGTAATATACTTAAAAAAATACTATATGTCTTATAATTTTTTTTAAAAATACTTCTTATTTCTTATAAATAAAAGAAAAGTAGTATATGTTAGCTTGTCTAAAGTGATAGAATGTGTAAAATAAGAAAGTAAAAAAATATTTACTCTTTATTTAAATTACAATATTTTCACTCATTTTAAATGAACGATAAATATATTTTTTCAGTTTATTCATTCACTTTAAGGAGCCAAATTCTTACCTATTTTTTGGAAGTTAAATGAAAGAAAAGAAAAAGTACAATGTGATTTTTTTTAGTTAATGAAAAAATTGACTTATTATTTAGTGATAGTTTTATTTACATGAACATGATTACATGACAATATAGAGGTTTTTCCTTCAAACTTCGAAGATTCAATTTATCATACACTCACTTAAACCATCTCCTTCATTTCTCTTCCATTTCTATATTTAGCAACGTTTCTTCTCTCTTTCTCTCCCTTCTCTCTCGCTCTGTTCTGTCACGGACAAGGACCGAGCCTTAGGAACCACGAAAAACAGGTACATGTTTTCCTCTTCTGTTTCTCCTCCTTTTCTTTCCAACGTTGTTCGTTTTCCATGTTTTTTCCTTTTGAATTCCCACCCTGCATTTACTGACTCCTTTTCCTTTACAAGTAAGTTACATGCGTTGGACATGATTCGGAGCGTTATTAATGTGTTTTGATTCTCCTCTTTTATTCTCCGCATTGTGTCGCCATTAATAAGAAATTTAACAATTCCATCATCGTCATCATCATTAATACCATTAATCTCTCACTTTCTTATAGAAACTGGTTGGTGCTCGCTACTATTCAGGAAAAAGTTTGAATTTTTGTGTAACAAAAAAAAGTGGAAGTTGCCTACTTGCATGCCCAGAAGAATCATAAGGTGAAATCACATTAATTTTGTATTGGGGTTCGGTTATTTGTGAGAAAGGAGGACCCTTGGGATATTTTTTTGAGATAATTTCCATCTGGGGTCTTCTCATTGGAATCAATTTGTGTTAAAATAATCAAATTCAGTGGGATGATCAAAAGGGGTGTTGGTGTTGGAGTTTGGTAATTGGTATAGCAATCGAATGGAGGGTGAAATGGAAGTTGACGAGAGGATGAGGTAGGTAGGTGAAAAGCTTATATATAAAAATGGAGACAAAAGAAGAAGCTGAAGGTCATGAGGATTGGCCGTCGTCGCCGATGAGGGTCCTGCAGCAGATATCTGAGGGTGCATTCAAAGCTGCTGGGGAAGCATTGCAGAGTGTGTATTCTGGTGGTGGTGGTGTTGGAGGGTCAAGCATGCCCCCTCAAGTGGCGCATAGACGCTCTCAAAGTGAACTTGTTACTAGAGGATTTAATCGCAGTAACAGCTTTCAGAAGTTGAAGTCTCAGGTAAACAAGGCTTGGTGCTGGGGCGGGAGGCCCCGTGATGAAGCTTTAGCAAATTTCAACTATGAGGTCATGGCAAACCAGAAACGTCAGTGGTATCAGCTTCATCCCAAAACTCCGGTATTTAATTTTTTAGAATCCCTTGTGTGTTTTTCTTTTTAGTATCTTCCTTGCCTGATTGATATGCAAACAGTAATGGATTTCAGTTTATATTTGATTTGATGAGATGATGTAGGGCAGGGTAGTAGTGTACAAATCAATGATAATAAATTTCAAATCTCAATAACTATTGCTTACTTCATGTTTCACCTGAGAGTAGAAAATCATTTTCTTCCCTTTAGCCACTTGTTCTTTTCATCTTCTGCTTCCTTTAGGCAGCTTCTTTATCCTCTAGGAAATTTAGAGTCTGCTTGGATTGGGAAAAAAGTGTCCTGGTTCTATTTCCTATTTTTATAAATAATTTCAAAACTGGTGCATAGTTTTTCATTTTGTTTCGTATTTTCTGAAATGTGTATTGGAAACACTTGATCCGAATTTTGTAATTATATGTATGTAAACAAGATATAGGAACCAACTAACATTTCCTCTAGGCTCTAACCAAACAGGCCCTATTTCTTTCAATTCCCTTGCTTGTTTTAAAATATTTAATGTTTTCTGCATGCAATATTTTAATGTCAAATATACATGTGAAAGACATTTGGTAGCAGTTGTCTCTATAGTCTCTCTATGCAAGTCTAAGTCTATCAGAAATAACTTAGTGTATGAGTGTTGAGGATTTTGATTGCTTGACTTTTTCTTTTATCTGTATAGTTTATAGTTAACAATATCATGCTGGTACTATATCAATGGGTATATTGTTAATGCAAAAAGTTATTTAGATGGTTCTTCATATTGGCTCAAAACTGTTAAACATGTATTAGGAGATGAATCATTGCACTATTGATGTATTGTTACTGCACTAGGTTTTAGGAGGTGAGTTTGTGTCCCTTACACATGTTTGTCAAAAATGTAAACTTGTCATTCTGTTGAAGTAAGTCACTGTGACTATTACTGTAGGATTGTGTAACTTATAAGGAGCCAACCTCGCTCTTTGAACATTTTGTGATTGTGGGGCTGCCTCCAGATGCTAATATGGAAGTCGTGGAGAATGCATTTGCAAAAAGGAAGAAGTGGGAAAAAGAGAAGGAAAAATCTGACACTATAGATTACAGAATGCAACAGCAAGAAAAGCCAGCAGAACCAACTTTGGATCCTCAGGTTGGCTATATATCGTTCCATTTATGATGCATATATTTGGTTGAAAAGGAGATTCATTAAAGAGAACAGTAAGAATACACCTAAGGGATGATCAGATATCTTACAGAACAGAGGAAATGGAAGGCAAGACAGAGCAAAAGAGATAAACTAACTACACAATCTCTTTGCACATCAGAAATAGAAAAAATCAATTTAAGTTTGTCTGTGATTCTCTATTGATAAATTTTTAAGAGTAATTTCTCAAGTTTTGTGAAATATATTTAGTGTTTTAGGCATTGTGCAGATTCGGTGTTTGGTTCTCTTGGGAATTTTAATAACTTTATCTTAATGTTTTCTAGCATACAAAGTGTAACCAAATTCCTGCCAATTTATGTTTACAATTTAGTCTCCTGCTATGTATCCATAGGTTCTCTTTAGCTGATGTATTTTTGTAAACATGCAGGTACTGTTCAAATATCCTCCTACAAAAAGGATATCAATGCGGATGAAGGATTTAGCCTCCTTTTGCTTTCCTGATGGTCTTAAGGTCTGTTTGATGCTACTTTACACAATCAGAGCTGTCAAATTATCACTGTTCACTGCTCTTGCGGTTTCTCTGATATGTACATGACAAAGTTATTTGTTTTCTTAATTTGCTATGAATAAATTGTTTGATTTGTCTTGAAGATAAAAAATTCATGTTATATGTTATTGTTACAAATAATTTAGTCTTAGTTGAAAAATTGAAAGAAGAAATAATAGAAAGTTAGAAATGAGGAGACATGTTTAGAAATCACAAGTATAGTAGAAGGCTCCTCAATCCTAGCATACAGGTGAAATTCAGAGCTGTACCAATGTATCATATGCCATTAAGCATCTAGGGTCCGTCTAGCAAAACAATGAGAAATAGAGGGAGATGTAAACCATAGGATTCAAGCAGGGTAGAAGAAACAGAGGAGTGCTTCATAGGTTATCTATGATAAAAAGATTTTGTTGGGACCCAAGGGAAAATTTTACTGCAAATCTGTAATACTGTGATGTTATATAGAACTGAATATATGGTGGTAAATAACCAACACAAGAATAAACTCAATGTAGTAGAGATGAGAATGATGTGTCAGATGAGTGGATTTACTAGACAAAATAGAGTTACGTATGAAAGTATTAAAGAGAAAGAGTGGGTAGCACCTACTGTAGAAAAGATGATAGAATCTTACCTCGGGTGGTTTGAACATATGCGGAGAAGACTTGTCAATGTCCCAGCAAGGAGGGTTGACTGATACTCTTGCCTTTAATTTGTACAATGTCATAATTGTAAATAATTGGTTTGGCATCTTTTATTTGTGGTAGAATTCGGCATTTTTGTTTACTAAGATGAAAACAACAATTTTGGTAAACAATAGGTCTTTTTTTTGGGTAGACAATTTGCTAAGTTTTCATACAAACTGTTTCATTTGTTAAATGTTGATTTACAGGCAGGGTTATTGGAGAGGACTCCATCTCTAAGTGAGCTAAATGAACTTGTCTATGGACAGGTATGTCACATCAGTCCTATAGTTTATCTTTGAGAAAGTAGATATCTTTGCTGTTTGACGAGCTAGTTAAACCTATTTATCATCTTTGATTTGTCAATTCTAGTGTTTTAGAAGGTCAATTCATCCAACATAAACATAATTTAATAGTTGGTGTAAGTACTAATGCATGCATATGTGGAGAAATATTGCGAAAGTCTACATATCATGTTCTTCCATTTTTTCTTGAAAAGCAGCATTGACTCAATCAAATTCTTATTGTGTTATTAACCTTCCATTGAGTTCTCACCATCTTTGAGACCAAAACTAATATTTTTCATTTTGTTTATTCCCTACAGGAGCATTTAGGCAGAGATGATCTATCATTTGTCTTTACAGTAAAGGTAATTTATTGTATTGACTTCATCCATCAAGTTTAGGCTGTCAGCCTAATATGTTTGGTGACTATTCCCTTGAACTCTTCTGGAAATATTTCTTACCTTATCCTGGTTCACTGGTACTATGTCATACTATGAAAGACTCTTGACTGTTTACAATGTTCACATGTTTACAGTTCACATGTTATTATTATGAGATAAAACTTCAGAAGTGTGTCTCAAAACTCCAGAACATTTGACATGTCAAAGAGCTTCCTAACATTACAGCTCAAGCTGCTGGTGGGAACTGAAGAACCAAGAATGAACCTTTAATTTATAATATGAACCCTCGGACACAAACTCATTGGGCTTGTAACCATGGTGGAACATAATCTTGCAGCATATATTATGCTATGATATTATTATGATAGTAGAGCATCCAACACACTGACACAGTATTTGGCGTGGGCTGATTTTGTTCTGTTGTTTCTCATCTGTTTCTTGTTGTGATTGCTGACACACATCCTTGATCAGGCAGCAGACAATTCGACGCTTTATGGAGTTTGCTTACATGTGCCTGAAATTGTTCAGAGGCCCCCTGGTTTCATAGCCACGTCATCTCCTCTGTCTCTTCCCTATGGGGTATGCGGCCGTTTTCTGGTTTCTGGACCTCGCTGCTACTGTCTTCTGACTAGAGTTCCTTTTTTTGAGTTGCACTTTGAGATGTTAAACAGGTTAGCATTATTTCTGGCTTCTTGGCATGTATTAACTCATTTTTCAGGTCAAAGACATGCTTAATGTCCTTTGGTTTTCCCTTGATCCGATAGAATTCATTATGTCTTACTTGGATGCAGTCTCATTGCACAGGAGCGTCTGAATCGGATAACTCAGTTTGTAAATGAGATGACTCTCACTGGTTACATTCCATCAGCACCCAAATTAGATGATCAAATGAGTTCAAACGCTAACTCCCCAGATAGGGAGTCTTTTAGTGACTGGATGGCTTGTGCAATACCTGTTGATGGTGCAGCAGTCATTACTGCTGCTGCGGCTGGGATTATATCTGATGATGAAATCCCACAGTTATCGCCCAAAATACAGGATTCTCACTCTCCTTTAGGTGTGACCGCCAGTGATACTTCGGATTTTTGTCAGGTTAGGGATATAGAAAAGGATGGCAGGAAGAATCTTCAAGATCATGATGATTGTGCTTTTGAGGCAACAGAAACTCATGATTCTATGGAAAGAATACATGGGAACTGTGAAACTGACCAAGTCTCTCCCCATTTTGGAACAGCTAATTCACGGAGTCGTGCCTTGGAGCGTTTTGGAAGTTCTGAATCACTTTTCAGGTGGTAGATATACAATAATAATACTCTAGGTTTCAATCTTATTTTTGGCTAGAGCACCTTTACAAAAATTTCTTTATTGTTCTGAGATATGTTTCTGACAATAGTTTGTTGTCTCCTTATGGACATCCTTCTTATAGTGCATAACTTCTTCACATTTGATATAGTTTGTCGATTATCTACTTTATTGGTTTTGTTTATTACTCCCTATAGTGTTTATTATAAGATGACATCTAGAAGGTTTTAGTGGTCCTTCCTTTATGTTTAAGACATTTTATAATTTTCCTGAAACATTTGTTTTTGGTTTTCCTTATTTGCCTTTATTAAGGACTTCGATTATTTCTACCATTTAATTGCAACTCTCAATAACGTTATTGAAAGGAGGATAAATTGATATATCATACAATTGTTTAAGAAAACTAATAAAACCAACAAAATTTAGCTACTTTTATTGGTATGCATAATTTAGCTTAATAAGGACTTGAGAGTACATTACATATTCACTTTCAATTTAATTTCAATGTCATCTTGTTTCATTGGCAGTCCAGCTAGAAGCATTGCATCTGAAGATGAGGATGATCTTTTTTCAACCAATGAAAGAGATTATGGGGATGACTTCTTAATGGAATGGGCTATGGTTAGTGGAAAACGGTTCCCATTTATTTTGCATTGGTTAAACTGACGTCATGCTTGGTTGGCATTTAACATGCTTTCTCTGTTGTGAATGGCTTTAATAGGAGAATAAGAATGATTTGCTACAGATAGTGTGCAGATATCATGCTCAACCTATTCCACCTCGAGGGAGTGTATTTGTCTTCCACCCTCTTGAACATCTACAAGCTATTCAGTATATACGATATTCAGTTGCTGCTCTTGGCTTCGGTGAAGATTGTTTAAATTGCTCTGAACCGGCTGAGGTAATTCTCAAGTTTTTCTTAACACTACTACTACACAAATATGTACAGTCTTAACAATTGTACCTCTTAAAAGGTCAATGCGAAGTTGGCATCTGCTGAGGAAGCCCTTTCATTATCAGTATGGACAACAGCAACTGCTTGTCGAGTTCTGTCCCTTGATAGTGTAAGCACGTATTTCGGTTGAAACTTGACAATGTTAACATCTGTGAGAAGTTAATTGTTGAAACTGTTCTTAGAAACCATTCCCCACATTCAAAAAAGTCTATATATTCGTGTTCATGTGCTGGTTATCTTGTTAGTTCCTTGGTTCACTTAAATATTTTTATTCTTTGTTCTGGCAGGTACTGGCATTAGTTACAGGAGTGTTGTTGGAAAAACAGATTGTAGTGGTGTGCCCAAATCTGGCAAGTCTTTGAAAACAAGCATACTAATTTTTGGTCATTGATTTGCCTTGCAATGTTTTAAGCATAATAGATAACACTTGTTTACTGCTATTGATTAATTTTGACTGCTACAGAGAGGTATAACCTATCTTTCAATTTGGTAATTTTGACACAATGCAGGGCGTTCTATCTGCCACAGTACTTTCACTCATTCCCATGATTCGTCCATTTCAGTGGCAGAGTTTATTGCTCCCGGTGAGTCAATAGATTCAACGACTCTGGGTTTCAGATTTTCTGTGTGGCTTGTCACATTAACCTAACAATCTGTTAGCCTTGCTTTTCAGGTCTTACCTGGAAGTATCATTGATTTTCTTGATGCCCCAGTTCCGTATATCGTGAGTTTCATCTTGTTTTATCGTAAAAAAATGTTTTTTGTGTGATGTTTGTTTCTAGACTACTTTAATTTATTTTTGCTGTATGTTGTTATATTAGTTTTGCTGACTATTACTTTAGTAATCATACTTCATTCGTTCATAATATTCTCTTTAAGGTGGGGAAATGATTGCCTTTCTAGGTTTTAGTTTTGAGCTAATTGTATCATATCATGTTTAGTAGCATGCTTTTCATTCTCATACCATGAAATGATTGCTTTTCTATTTGCATTGGTATAACCTCAAAATTGATCTGCAGCATGCTTTTCATTATATAGGGGGCAGTGTTTTGATATTGAAATAAAAGTAGGTATTTTCAATATCAGTGATTCTGTATGTATTTTTCTTTCAATATCATTGTCTTCGTTGTTGTTTAAGACGTTTACTTCAAATTTCATTAAGTCTTTTGCATTCCATTGAGGATCAGCATGTTCATGTTAATAATGCTACTGTTCTTTCAATACTTGAGAAAGATACCATGCTCTTATATGCAATTTTATTTGAATGTTGAAACTACGCCTCCTTTTTCTTCCAGATCTTTTCTGAAATTCAAAGGAAAATCATGCGAATTTTTATAAGCATTTTATTTTTCAGCTCTTATATGCAATACCTTTTTTTTAATGCACATGTTTTTGAGAATTTTTAAGAAGGGTCTCATTGTTCATCCAATTTTGTTATGATCATGCAGGTTGGTATACAACATAAACCGGATGATTTGAATATCAAAACTACTAATCTTGTTCAAGTTAATATTATGAAGGATCAGGTTTGTAAGAACGTTTTAAAGATCATTACATGGTAGTCCACAAGAAATGTGGGGATTCTGTAGAAGCTTACTGCACTGTATTGAAATATTGAGTTATATTTACATTCCAATATTTGGTCTTGTGTATATCAGTTAAGTTTTTAGACTCCATTGTCGAACATGTTTACCAAAGGATAGCATATTGTTTACCATGTCGAATTTTTCTCTCGTGTTTCTGTTCGATTTATTCTGTTTCTTCATGCAGGTTAAAATGTGTCAATTGCCTAAACTTCCACAGTATAAAGAGCTTTTCTCTCGGTTGAGTCCAATACATGCCAAACTTTCAAGGGAAAGTTCAATTGCTAGAAAGCATCCTGTACATAGGTGCAACGAAGTCCAGGTTTTTTTTTTTTAATTTTATTTTTCGTGCTGAAAGACTTCTCCCTCTCTCAATTTCGCAAAATGAAAAAAAGAGATATTTTATCTATGAATGATTGACGCATTTTGTAATAGTAAATCACAATTACAAACCAGCAGTTTTTCTGCTTCTAGCTTCTTCCATTAGTGGCACCTGCTAATTTGTACATTTTTATAGGCTGAAGCTGCAACTCAGTTTTTGAATATCATGTGGCACTATTTGGAGTCACTTTGTTCGGACCTGAAATCCCATACAATAACTAGTGTACAATCTGATAATGACAGGGTAACATAACTATCTCATTGAATTATTTTTATTCTTGGAAATTCTCAAATAATTAAGAATAGAAAGTTTGCCCTCTATTTCCTTTTCTCATCCTTGATCAATTTTTTCAGGTTTCTTTACTTCTTAAAGATAGCTTCATTGATTCCTTTCCTGGTAGGGACCAGCCATTCATTAAGGTAAAAATATCATATTAATTCTACATTAGCATTGAAATGATTTTAAGGTAGTTACGGCCCTTGGTTCAGAGTAAAATCTGAGTGCTGTATAGTTCCTGAATATTCATGATGAGATTATGAGAAGAAATAAAATGTTTCAAAGATATTGATTATGGATATTTGGCTTTGCAGCTGTTTGTAGATACACAGCTCTTCACTGTTTTATCAGACTCTCGTTTGTCAAGCTTTGAGAGTGGCGAATCATAGTCCTCTTTCACATTAAAAGGTGCAATACATCTGTTAGACATTTAGCATTGAGGAAGATATAGTTCTTAATTTCATTGTAAGCACCTCACAGTTCGGAAGAAATTTTGGTAATCTGAGAATCCAGTGTTTGAGAATGACAGTGAGATGATATGTGGGTTAAATTTTGTATAATGTTGATAGCAATAGAGTGCAAATGCCCTATACCACACCAGTTGTGCTGACCCAGAAAAATGAATCACTGCCCTGGTTTTTATTGAGGGATATGGTGTTGGGTTTAGCAGCTGCTCATGTTTTGTAATTCACTAATTCTGAAAATAGACTATTTTTCCTATCTCCATAGTATATACATATCATTCATTTTTACAATGTCAAGGTATTTTTTTTCTAGGTTCATTCTAACATGAGTAAAGCTCACATGACTAAGAGGAATCCATATTTTTCAATCATTAGATTTATTAATAAACAATCTTTGAATGAAGGAATAATTGTGACTGTTTGATAAACCTGTTTATTGTGACTGTTTGATTCATTAATAACAATTAATTAAAAAGTGAAAGTAAGATCACTAATGAAATGTGAAGACACCTTGCACCACTCTCTGCAATTTTATGCACAGTTGCCTTCCATCAATGAAGTAAGAGTATTTTTGTTTTCCTCGCCCCTTTCTTCCTTTGTTTCCATCTACTGCCCTCTTGTCTTCACACTAACATCTACTTGGCAATGATATGAAGCAGTTAAGGTTCTTTCTTGTGATTCGTTAACCCAGACAGAGTCGGAAAGAAAAGGATTAAAAGTTTTCTTTTCTATTTCTTTTTCATTTTTTGCTTAAAGAGATCTGAAATAAAATAAGAAAGGATATTACAGCTTCATAGTCAGGGATAGTTTTAACGTGGCTAAACCTATGGAGTTCATGGGGTTGATTTCTTTAGTTCAAGTCTTCATAATGTTCAGTCTTGTTGACCAACGATAATATGTATTGTTTATCGTTTTATTGGTTGAAGCATTGTTTAAAGGGCCCTTCTGTTTTGTTTTTTTTTTTTTCTATGAAAGTATATATCTACAAATAGCTGCAAAGTCTCAATTCTTACAAATACAAATCCAAATTTCTAAAGATTATTAGTGACAAGTAGCATTTTAATAGCATTCAGTATAAAGTATTATATATGAAGAATGTAAATACATTAGCAATCCTGAACATAAAGTTTGCCCAAGGTATGATACGAACATAACAAAACCCCCAATTGGGCATCTGATTTACTCCAAAAGGCACCATAAGGATTTACTTCTAACTAAACATTTCAATTAGCATAAACTACCAAAATTTATAAGCTGCACTTGCTAGATGTGGACTGCTTCGCAAACTTAATCTAAAAGAAAATAGTGGAATGGCAGAGAAAAGGTAAAAGAAGGAAGAGTAAACAGATTCACTGAAAAATAGAAGAATACCAGTTATATCTCAAAAAGATGCTCATGTATCCACTGCAAAGGGCTGCCAATCACAAGTTTGCCAAAAGATTTGGAAGAAACCATCCATATTATAAACCAAATGATCTTACAAACTATAGCCACACAGATTTATTTAAACCACAACCACCGCAAGTAGGAAAGCAACCCAAAACATCATTCCACACGAAACATCTCATTCATGCATTGTAAGCACACAGCGAAGACACCCCCCTTCATGCAAAAGGTCAAAAGCCTTGTTGATCTCCGCAAGAGTCAAATTATGAGTTATGTACTCGTCAACCTTGATCTCCTGCAAAACAAGTAAAGCAGACATTAATCTAACAAATAAGCATGCATTACCACCTTCCAACGATGTTGAATTAATGCATAGAGCAATTGTGAAAAACATTTACCTTCTTCAAGTACTTGTCTACAAGCCAAGGCACTTGGGACCTGCTCTTGAAGCCACCAAAAGCTGTCCCTTTCCAGACACGTCCAGTAACCAATTGAAAAGGACGTGTTGATATTTCCTGCCCCGATGCTGCAACACCCACAATAACCGATGTTCCCCAGCCCTAAAAGTTTTCAACAAATAACATTTTCATATGTACAACCACCATGGTGTAATATTTGTAAAAAAAATATATATAAAATAAAAAAAATAAAAAATAGCCACTGAGGCAGTTGCAGCATTCACCTTGTGACAGCATTCCAAAGCAGATCTCATCACAGAGACATTTCCAATGCACTCAAAGCTATAATCAACTCCACCATCTGTGAGATCAACTATGACCTGCTGAATTGGTTTGTCATGATCTTTTGGATTAATAAACTCAGTGACTCCAAAGTTCTTAGCTGCAGCGTAAAATAGAAAAATACGAGTCAACGAAAGAACATGTAATTCTTGTCGCAAAGAACCCCTTCAGTTGCAGACTAGCACTATAAAACTAAAATGAGAAAACAGAGAGAAAACAGCTCATGGTAATAAAGTATTTATGTACCAAAAGAACATACATATCAGGATCATACTAAAACTGAAGCCAAGCTATATAACTGTCAGTAAAACTGTAAAATTCTTTAAAAGCATCATTGTCTTTCTCCTATATCAGATGGCTATGTTAAAAAATTTATTGTGGGACTTCAAGAAGCCAATTGATATATCAATTAAAAAAAAAAAAAGAAAGCAATAGTTAAACAAAACTGAGAAATGAGAATTCGTGGCAACAAATCACTTCACAACATTATCAGCATACTGTCCACGCTAGATCAATCAAGTTTGTGAATTACCTACATCAAACTTCTTGCTGTCGATATCTATGCCGATAATCCGGGATGCACCAGCAGTTTTTGCACCCTCTGCAACCTGTCAAATGTAAATTATGAATGATGAATGATAGCAGCCCAAAACCGTAATCCATAAAAACCTAGATATTTACTATTGTAACTTTAGAAACTCACAGCTAGCCCAACACTTCCAAGGCCAAAAATAGCAACAATTGACCCTGGCTCCACTTTTGCGGTATTCCAGACAGCTCCTAGGCCTGAAAAATAGAAAGAATAGTTATCATAAGTTGAGCTAGGTACGGGAAGGGTATGAGACTGCAAATTACGAAAGGAAAACAATAAGGCAATCGAGCAAGCTACTTCAACACAGTAATTGAGCAACTCACAAAGAATACAGCTAAACTCCAGGGTTAGCATTATGTGGAAATTGAGTGGAGATAATCAAATTAAAAGGTGCAGGACCACTGATAAGCTACCTTCATTACCATGCTATCAAATTATTAATTTTTTGGGTAAAGCCTTGCTATCAAATTAAAATAATCATAAGTGATGATCATGAGCTAATAACATTACATGAAACTCCAAAGTACAAATATATGGGATTATTCTAGCTTACACAAATTGGATGGTATTGGTAACTTTGATCAGAAACAATAGGGTTTAATATGTGTATGGCAAGGTAGCAACTGGCAATAACATAAATAAATCCCAATGTAACATCACTGTACAAATACATTTCATGAATCCATTTCGCTGTCTATGAACATGAACAAATTATAGACAGCAGCGATAGCTCCATGACCATGCCATATAACTTGAAAAATCTCAAATGCTTACCAGTAGGAACACCACATCCAAGAAGACAAACTTTCTCCAAAGGAGCTATTGGATCAATCTTAGCTACACTAACATCGTGAACAACAGTGTATTGACTGAACGTGGAGGTTCCCATAAAATGATAGATGGGCTTCCCATTAATAGAGAAACGACTCTTGCTATCGTTGAGCATGACTCCGACTCCAGTGGCAGAACGAACCTTGCCACAAAGGTTAGTCTTGCCTGATTTACAAAACTTGCATTCCCCACACTCAGCCTGGTAACAGGGGATGACATGATCTCCAGGTTGAACTTCAGTAACACCTTCTCCTACACTTTCGACAATCCTGTACCAAAAAAAAAAAGATACAGACTCCTAGTACCTATCCTAAGAAATCAAGCATGGCAATATAAACGTTGCAGCTAGAAAGTTCATCATCCATATACCCAGCAGCTTCATGGCCAAGAATAGACGGGAATAGACCTTCTGGATCCTGCAAAGCAATTTAGGAGAACTTGCAAATCAGAAAAAGGTTCATGCATGAATCGAATCCAACAAAATCAAATCCACATAACAGTGAAGGAAATACAAATTGGTGGATTCATAAAAAGGATAGAGGGAAATGGAAAAGGAACCTTGCCGCCCCAAGTATAAGCATCGGTGTGGCAGAGAGCTGTGAAGAGGATTTTGATGCGGACCTCGCCCGCTTGGGGAGGAGCGACCTGAACGTCTTCGACGGACAAGGGCTTGTTGGGTTCCCAGGCCACCGCCGCTGCAAAACGACGTCGTAGTGAGGGTTTGTGTTGTGCTAATTAACCAGAAGCAGTAATAGTAATAGAGAGAAAAGGATCTGCTAGAAGAAGAAGAAGAAGAAGAAGAAGAAGAAGAGAGTACCTTTGCAGGTAATGACTTGACCTTGAGTCGCCATTGCGATGAGATGAAGAAGACTGTGATATGAGTAAGAAGAGACCACAGCACACCACACAACACAAATGACAACACAGAGAGAGATACAAATGTGAAGGTGGGACCAATGCTCAATCACAATCCCTGCGTTTTGAGGTTATTAACATTTTTCTTATTTTATTTTTGTTTCCATTTTCAATAAATACTTTATGAAATTTGCTAGCACCAATCAAACTGTATTTAGAAAAAGTATTTAGAAAAAAGTTACGTTTTATTTTATAAAAATAGTTTATAGTTTATAAATTTTAATAATTTTTTTTTAATTTTTAAAATAATTTATTAGTATAAATTACTTTTAGTTTATTTGAATAAAGTTATAAATTTTTATCAAATAAACTTATTTTTAATATAAATTTATTGTATAAGTATTTTACTAAGTTATGTTTTTAAACACTTTCTCATTTACTTTTAAAAAAGAGTATATTGACAAACTATATGTTAAGAATATATTTTAAAAGTTTTATTATATCTTACTAAAATACTTTTTACTTTTTTATAACTAAGTGAGAATATATTAGCATTTTCAGGTGTTAATATTTTTACAAGTTATATAATCATGTATTTTGTAAAATGTAGCGACATTTTAGGCTACCTGACAACCATTTTGTGCAGTCTCAATTTTGACTAGGGAATTAATTATTACTTTCGACGGTGAATACCTTAAAAAAAAAAAGTTAAGTCATAACTTAGTAACATTCTTCGTGAAATTGTTTCCAGATATGCAATTATATTAATGTGAATCATATTCCTAAAAATGTCATACCTAGCAATGTTATTCTCGAATAAACTAAAAGAAATATTAAGTTAAAGTAAGATATTTATGAGAATATTTTAAAATAACTACTTATATTCTTATGAAAAAGTAATTTATTCACTTTTTATCATAGAAATAAAAATAATGAAAAATATCCCAAAATAACATTTTCGAAAACAAAAAATACTCATGTATATTTTTAAAAAAAACTTGAAACAAACATGAAATATCATTTTCTTATATTCATATTCTCATAAATAGTATTACATAATGCCTTTAACAAAAATAAATTAGTGTGTTAACAAACGTTTTTTTATTTTATTTTAATATTGAATAGGATTGTTAACACATTATTTCACCTTTCATTTTTTATTTTTATCCTTCTCCCTTTTCGTCATCATGCGCCTTCTTTAAGCCCTTTTACATTTTAGCATTCTAAGGCGATTGGTTCCATAATTTATTTTTTTTGTTTAAAAGTTATTTTTAAATTAAAGTTGTAAATAAGAATTTTAAAGGTATTTTATATTGAGTAAAACACTAGAACTTTTAACTCATTTAAAAGTAATTTCGATTTATAAAGAAAAATAAAGCTAAAAAAAGCTGGATCAAATATGCACTCAATTACATATCCAATCACCTGGAGAGGATCCACTTCCGTTTCTCTTGATCTGGATTATCTCCAGCCGTTTTTATCTCTAGCAGTATCCAACAATATCTACACCATTCATTCATCTCGAGATTAGGTTCATGATGAAGATAAAATAAATCTAATGGCTTAAATCTTTTCAACAAGGTTTTTTTTATCTCCAACAACATCTACACCATTCATTCATCTCGAGATTGGGTTTATGATGAAGATAAAATAAGTCTAATGGCTGAGATCTTTCCAACAAGGTTGCTGGACCTCTCCAGCGCTGGAGAGGATCCACTTCCTTTTCTCTCAATCTGGATCATCTCCAATTGTTTTTATCTCCAACAACATCTACAACATTCATCATCTCGAGATTGGGTTCATGATGAAGATAAAACAAATTTAATGGCTGAAATCTTTCCAACAAGATTGCCGGACCTCTCCAACGCTAGAGAGGATCCACTTCCCCTTTCTCTCCATCTCCTCTTTTACATCACTTATTTTTTTGTTTTTATTAATAGTTTTATCATTTTTTTCAAAAAAAGAAATTTTCAAATTTATTTTTATTAATAATCACCATATGAAATAAAAAATTATTTATTTGTCTTTTTAAAATTATTATTTGTATTAATATTTAGAAAGCATTCACGGAGAGTCCACAAACTTTTTGTTTTTAACAAGAGCATAATCATATAGGGTGCGTTTGATTTGCTAAAATATATGGCACTAAACAACACAAAAACTTTATTCCACGTTTAATATTAAAAACAGACATGTCACAACACAAAATTTGAGGCAGAGCACAGAACAAAATGAGAGATTTTTGTTACTTACTACCTTAGAGGACAAGAAGTTATCCCATGGTACAAGATGGTTAAATACAAAAACACCCTCACTTACATCCACTATCTCATAAAACTTTAACTATATCTCCCCACTCCCACACTTACACAAGGTAGTTACTATAGTAATTTTTTTTTTATTTCATGGAATATACAACACTAAACTAGCTCATATATATATATATATATATATATATATATATATATATATGAGTTAGGATTCGTTTACACCAATTAGTTTTACACCAACTCTTACACCAATTAAAAATAATATGTCGAAAGTTTTTTTCACAAAACTCACCGTTAGATTGAAACTACTTATCATATAGATCATGTCTACAAAATTTCACAACAATCCGAGATCGTTTAGCACTCTATCAACATACTAAAAAAATAACGTAAAATAAAGTTTTAAAATAATGAAAAGAACAAGTGTGTCAATGGAGTACTAAACGATCTCGGATTGTTGTGAAATTTTGTAAACATGATCTATATGATAAGTAGTTTCAATCCAACGGTGAGTTTTGTGAAAAAAACTTTCGACATATTATTTTTAATTGGTGTAAGAGTTGGTGTAAAACTAATTGGTGTAAACGGATCCTAACTATATATATATATATATATATATATATATAGGGGTTTGCTAACGTACACCCACCTATTTTCTAGAAGGAGTGCGTTAGTAAGCTACACCTTTTGGATGTATTTTAAAAAATCTAGTTATAACTTGCTAATGCACTCCTTCTATAAAACAAGTGGGTGTACGTTAGCAAACCCCTGTACGGCTTGCTAACATACACCCACTTGTTTTATAGAAGGAGTACGTTAGCAAGCTACACCTTGTGGGTGTATTTTAAAATTTCAAGTTATAACTTGCTAACGCACTCCTTCTAAAAAGCAGGTGGGTGTACGTTAGCAAACCTCATATATATATATATATATATATATATATATATATAATTTAATAATATTTTTTAGTGAAAAATAATAAAACATTTAAAAATATATCAAATTATTTGAGAAATCTAATTTTATATATAATTTTTTTAAATATAATATTATAGCAGTTTCAAATTTTCAAACAACACAAGTAGTTGTGCTGTAACTTATTAAATTGTCATGTACTACACTTTCTGTACTATACTTCCTGTACTGTACTTGTCCATGCATCAAACGCACTCATATACTATAAGAAAAGAAACTCCTTCTTAACTCACAAGCAACCTATTTTGCCAAATATCATGCTCACACTAACTCAGTTTCCTTCCAAAATTTCGTTTAATATTATTTTTTTCTATTTTCTATTTGTTTGATTTTTTGTATTTTGGATATTAATCCAAGCTTAAAAGCTTTGATTTTTCATGCAGATTTTTTGTATTTTGGATTGCTTTAAAATTAGAAAAATTTAAAATTCAAAATTTAAAATTTCAATAATAAAATTAAATTTAATTATTAAACTATTTTTCTCTTACTTCTTTTTTTCCTCTTTCTTTCTCTTTCTTCTCTCTCCACTTCCCTTCATTTCAAGTTTATTTCACTATTTTTTTTTATTTTTTTTCTCTATTTTCCATTCTTTCCTTCCCATTTTTTTTTACTTTGTTTTGTGTGATTTGTTAAAAAAAAATTTTGTATAATCACGGATTTCTCTACCCTTAAAATGTGACTAATCCGAATTATTAATTTTTGAATGTTATTTGATTAAAATTTGATCAAACTCATTTATATGTTTTTTTCTAAAAGAAATATGAGTGGATGCCCACTGACTGTGACTCAAAGTCGGATTACGCTTTCTTCAGACGGAAGGGGCTTAGGAAGCAAAGGTGCCACAGGGAAAGAAGTGACTATTTATTGTATATTCATTATAAAATTATAAAATATTGACACAACCTCACAAACGCGTAAAGACGAAAACGTGCAAACGCACAGGTTAAAAGCTAATTAATACATAAAAAGGTTACAAAAAAGGTACTTTCATTTTTTTTTTCATAAAATTTAAAATATTAATACATTTCAACCTTAAACTACTTCAAAAATAATAGAGAGATACACTACGACTCAATGAAAGAACCACGATTTAAATCCGGAAAAGAACAAAAATTAGGAGAGCAAGAATATAATGAGATTATCTAAGAAACCAAAAAAAATTACTAAAAAATTTATTATAGACGTTAAGAAATAAAAAAAAAAAAACTCACCGTCACTCTTAAAATTGTGTAATTGTGTTTGATTTGACTTAACTACAATTTTTATTTAAAAAATTGACTGAAGGACTTAACTAGAAAATTAAACAGATTAGAAATTAAGTACAGTGTTTTTTAAACGAAAGTCAGAGCTATGTTTTTTTGGTTCTACGTATTAAGTCACGTATAAGTGTGATTACCGCTATCTCTAGAGTAATTATCCCCAATAATAAACTAATAATTGTCTAAAGGATTATGCCCCATAGCAAAGTGACAACACAGAATCTGATAATCAGGTGATACCTCCTTTTTGTGCTAAATGATGTGATGATATTTATAAAAAAAAAAAAGAAAAAAAAAAGACTACAGTAGCACTACTTATAACTTTAACTAAAATTACAAAGTTGACGAACTAAATTTTGTCCTAGTTTTTTTTTTTTTTTTGTCAACAATTTTGTCCTAGTTTTAAAGTCACTATAACAGGAACTTGGACTCTTATCTGAATTGTCCCAAAGGGTTCGTCTTGGATTGCGGTGTGCAAAAAAGTGCCCCAAACGGGCAGATGACCTGTCATAGGTTTTTTCAACTTTCATTGGTTTTAGTTTTTTTTTTCACCTTTGTCAGCACTCAAGCCCATTCCGCTGAGTAAAACTTAAACCAATGAGAACCTCCTTGATAACGTTTACTCCTGAAATAAGCCTGAGCAAGAGCATGAAAAAATGTGTCAATTGTGTATATAACGGAGTAGTATATAGTATATACTGAACAAACAAAAAAATTGCAAGAAAATGTACTGTTTTTTTTATCGGCCAACAAAATATACTGTTGATAATACTTTTCATAAAAGTCAATGAAGTTAGAGCTAGTTTGGATGATTTTTTTCAACAATTGCATATAGGATTAGAGTTTGTTATAGAAGTACTGATATCATACGTTGTTTTCACAAATTTTAAAGATTAACTTTTTTTGAAAAAAAAAAAAAAAAACTTGTCTACCTTGCCTTTTGAAGAAGCCACATGAGATAGATACTCTGCAAATACTTAAAAGAGATTCTCTATAAAACATAATGACATAATCCAACATTATTTATACATAATGTAAGTATTGAAATAGAGGAACTCCAATAAGCTAGAAGCCAATGCATCAGTGCAGGCTCTTAGTAACTCGGATTTATCAATTTCTTTAAAATAAATTAGTAAAAAGCAACCGGAATGAAAGCTCGATGATCACTTGAAAATATTCAAGATATTTAGATATGGGCACAACAGTAATACAGATAATACAAACCAAATTCACATTGTAAAAGAGTCGAACTGTTAAAAATTGTTACCCCAAATTTCAGAGAAGCCCTCTTCTTCTCTTGTAATCACTGACAGTCAATGCTAGCGCATGCCTCCCACTATCATTTTCTGAAACTTGAAATCCAACTGTTGCCTCTATTCTTTGTTTTTTTGCTATAAATCCTGCCTGAGCTCCTTGGGCTCCTCCCAACTTTTGGAGTATAGCTAACGATATTGGCAGCTCGAAATTGTGCAGCACATTTAACTCTGTACCTTGATCCACAGGAGCACTTGTGTCTACTAACTTCCCAGCACCAGCAGCAGCTTCCAAAGCAGCAGCAGTAGCCACCATGCCAGCCTCGGAAGCCCCAGCTGCTCCACTCACATTACTGCCTGTACGGACAACTGTACCATCAGCACTATTATTCCCAGCTGCGGCCTCTTCACCAGGTTTTGCAGCATAGTAGTTCCTCGATTTAGTCCATCTCCTTGAAAATGGATCATAACCTGCTTCCCCTGCTTTCAAACTTGTATTTACTGGCTTCAATTCAGAAGCATTTTTGAAATTCTCAAACCTGTTCTTTCTGTTCATCTCAGCAAGCCTCATAGCCTTAGCATCCTTCTTCTGAGCTTGTCGGGATGCCTCCAATTCTTGCAGTCTTGTCATGATCCTCTCCACTTCAGCTTCGTTATGCTTACTTTGTGCTCTTTCCAACTCCCTCCTCAACCTATCCTTCTCAGCCGCAATATTTAGTGGTCTCCATGAGGCAGATTTTTTCTCTTGTAACATCTGTTTCACAGTAGCTGCTGAGTAAACAAATGTGTTGATCTTTTGTATAGCTTGTTTTTTTTCTAACACTTCCTGTTTGATTGGCATCCGACCACCACTTCGTTCTACTTCCTTAATCCACTGTTTGAATTCCTCCTCAATGGGAGCAGAGTCGCTAACCATAGCCATTTGCCACCTTGCAGCAGAAGTTTCATTCCCCCAAACAAGATTCAAGTACTTGTAAGTGGTTTTATTGTCTAATTTATACTGCCGATCAGGATCCGAGGAATCCACACTTTTCACCGTGCAGAGCCTGTATATAGGCCCAGACTTTGATCTACCAATACCAACTCTTACAAAACAACCAACAATTAACTCCTCAAAGAAAGGCTCCATGAGCCATTTTGAAAGTTTTGACCTGCGAATGGTGATTTCTTTTATATCTTCAAATGAGGGTGGTTCGAACCCTGACATTACCCTGTCATCATCACTGTCTATAATTCCCCCATCTCTGGTCGTCCCTTCGTCATCGCTGTGGGAACTACTTTCACTTTCACTGTGGCTTGAGCTGCTAATACTTGTTGAAGTAAAAGGTTTTCGTTTTGGTGAAAAGTTCCTAAGCCCTGAACTCATAGATGTGTCTCTTAGCCTGCGGTTTGCTTCTGGATCTTGCTGTTGCTGTTTCAATCGTTTTGCACGCAACTCATTCAATGCATCATCCTTGGCAGATGACCTGTCAGCAGATCTAGCCGACGAGCGAACACGAGATGATGGCGGAGGTGAAGTCTGTTTTCTGGGCACAACTGTCTTCCCCTTCTCACGCTTTGACGCTATCTTCCCCAATAAGGTTTTATCATCCTTCTTGGAAGCCCTGTCTGACAATATCATCTCTCTTTGAAGTTCAGTCATCTCCGAAAGCTTTCTCTTATCATCCTCATTCTTATAAAGATCATCCCCAACATTCGATTCATCACTGCTATCACCCTCGCTGCCATCAACATCATCATCTGCTTCCCCCTGGCTTCCCTCATTACCACCATCATCATCTCTTCTCTTTTTCAAAGGAACCTTGGAGACAGAGGGTTTTCTCACTGGAAAATCATGTCCGCGATCAGAATCATCCTCCCTAGAATCACTCCCACCATCCGAATATGCGCCATCGTGCCCTCTTCTTCTTGAAGAGGGAAGAGAGTGCCGGTTTCTCCCGGCAGCCTCCAAGAGCAAATTTTCTAAATCCGCCATAACTCTGTCCGGTTCAGCCTTAAATCTATTAAATTATATAATGCTAGAGTCTTCAAATTTGCAATTCTTAGTTATGCAACTACTGTTCAAAACATGCATTTACTTATTTAACCTTGTCAGTTTACTTTTTCACTCACATTTTGTGGCTGGGTGTTCACACGAGAAATTCCACTTTCACCCGCACCCACTCACTCAAATTACTTTCTTCCCTACTTTCTTTTTCTCACCTATCTGCCTAGGCTATGAATAGCTTCATGTTCATCTCCTTTTTAATTTCTATTCATCAATTATCAACTTCAATCTCACTCTGTCCTGTCCTAAAAGAGTCTAGGAGAATCTCAAAAAACAGAGAACCGAATTTAAGTGGGAATGAAGAGGAGAAAGCAGTACCAAAAACAATAAAATCTTGTTCTATGTTGACGATTCTGTGAGCGGTGGTGGGAGGAGCTTGCTTCGGGTGAGGAATCTGGTTAGAGGGATGACAGTTTGCTCAAGACGGTGGCGCAGCTCTGTAGCTTCGACGTCGTTTTGGTATGAGGGGCGAAGGAAAAAAGGAAGGAAGCATGAGGGAGGGTTTGGGTTTGGGAGATGAGAAAGAAAACCACCGAAGTAAGGACAGAAAGCCTAGGGTTTTAGCATCCTTCTTCCTCCTTCAAAAAAAAAAAAATTAAATGGTGAATTGGGCCTTTAGCCCTTAGTTTTTTTAAAACAGTAAAAAAAATTAAGGTTATATTGAAGTAGTGTTTTGGGTTTGTTTTTTTTTTCTTATCAATTGAAAATCTTTGTAGGTATGTCAAAAAAAATATTATTTTGTAATTTAAAAATTATTTTATGATTAAAACTATAATGTAAAAAAAAAATCAAATATAATTATGAAAAAAAATCTAGAGTATTAATTTTAAATTTTTGATTGGAAATTTAGCCCTTATTTGTTAACTTTTTTATTTTTATTTTTAATTATTCTATAATTAAAATTATAATGTAAAAAAAAATTTAAGATAAAAGATGTGTCATCGTGGAGGAAATTGCGTGTGATAACCATGTGATTAACGCAAGTTCTTCGTCCAATGTTACTAACTAATTCTTCATCAATCATTACAAATAATCATATGTATAAAATAACTTTCAAAAATCATAAATTAATTATCAGAAATAATTTTCAATTAATTACATTAATTTTAAACAAAATTAAATTCATTATAAGTTATTTAATTTAAATTTTGATATATTAACAATATAAAAATAATAAATAATACTTTATACTATAATTATATTTTTATATTATTATATTAATGTTTTTATCTTTTTTTATGCATAAATTTATATTTTAAATTGAGTAAACTCTCAAATTAGTCCTTGAGATGGTACGCGTCATGCATATTAGTCCCTGAGATGATGAAAACCTCAAATTAGTCCTAACTTCGTAAAACGACCTGCATTTTAGTCTTTTTATCTATTAAACGACTTTAAAAAACTAACTACAAAAAGACTAAAATGAGTGATTTTTTGCAAAGTCAAGGACTTATTTGAGGTTTTCATAATCTCATGGACTAATCTGCATGACCCTACAATCTAAGGGACCAATTTGAGGGTTTACTCATTTTAAATATATACACCTATTTAATTATTTAAGTAATAATTATATATTAATACTTTTTTTTTGGTAAATATATACTAATACTTTAATTCTATTCAAGAATATTATAAATTTAAAATAATTAAAAAAGAGTAGAAGTAGACAAAAAGACTTGGTCCTAGTTATTTCTTTTTCCTACGTATTACTGTATGAATCATTAATTTTTATATTCTTTTTCCTACGTATACTTTTTTTTTATGGTTCTAACAAGCACCGTAAAATAATAAAAAAAATAACAATATTTTAAATTTTCCTTTGTATTTGGCCTGGGATTAAAGACAAAATAGGGTACCTATCATTTCAAAGTCATGGCACAAAAAAAATATATTATCGTGGTAGGCTCGATTTCTAGTCAAAAATATAGTTAAGTTACATTTTCTATTTTTTCCCATATCCCGCAGAAAAGTTCACTTCTTAAAATACCATGCGGTGGTCGATGAAACTAACAAAAAATGACGAAATTGAAGCAAAATAAAAATTAAATAACTGATTTGAGATTTTTAATAGTTAAAGCAGGACGAAATCGAAAACAAAAATAAGTTAGAAGACGAAAGTATCAATTTGGCTTATTATATAATTAAGAATATATTCCAATATAAACTTTGCAATATAATTCTTTTACAATATACTTCAGTATAATATAATATATTTCTATTGCGTCATCTAGTATAAGTAAATCAAATGAGTCTTATTTTGTTTTACTTTTCTTTCAACTTAAAATGAAAAGCATCAATAGATCCGGAAAAAGATGTTTTGAATCAATTCATGATGTTCATTTTATCAAAAACATCACAAAATAATAATAAAATGGAGTTTTTTAAAACATTGGAAAAAGTTATCCATTAAAAAAAGCACAAAGATATAAATTTTTAAAATTTTCTTAACCTTAATAATATGCAATTGGCTATAAAATATATTATTATTCTTGAAAGAGTTATTGACACATGAAAATAGATGTTTGGATTAATTAGTAATATTTATATTTAAATTATCTACATTTTATTTACTTGACAAAACATCTTTAAAGTATAATTACTTTTTAAGGTGTTGTTCAACCATGAGAATAAAGACTTTACACTAAATAGTTAAATAGTAATATTATATTATTTATAGAATCACTCATATTTTGCAATTCTTAAAACCTATTTTTATGGTAAATTATGTTTTGAATTATAATTAATAAAATTACCTATACAAATAAAATTGCTATTTTGAATTATAATTGTTTTGTCAAGGTTTTTATTCACCTAAGAGGATGATGACTTCGGGTTAAATAATCGTTTTAAATAATGACATAAATAAATGTAGACCAGAGACAAATATAAATTTATAACAAACAAATTTAATTTTTCTCAATTTTAAAATATATTCTTATTTATAAAGTATAAATACTCTTGAAAAGTGGGGAGGCTTTTGGTGGCTGCCAATATTTTTTACCAAATAGCTTGTGAAATGATATGAAACTTGAATACTTTATTTGTCATCTTAGACTTATGCATAAGTAATTAACTATTATGAAAAGCAATAACTATTTTAAAATATAAATTTTTTATAAGGATGATAGTACTACATTAATTATCCCTCCTTTGAAACAATCAATTGTCATTATTCCATTTAGAAAGAAAGGAAATTCATTGATGAAAGAGTAGTTTAAATATTTTGAAAAATTAGATATTTATTCGTTATTGTCTACGATTAAGGAGTAAAACTTAAAAAGAATGATAGATTTGGAACAATAACAATAAATGTTATCCTGATATTAAAAAATGTCAAATATTATTTTATAATAATATTTTTAGCAAAGCGTAAGACTTTATATTTTAAACAGAGTATACAATATCTTAAATTTACCTTATTCTCTTTTATCTTTATATTAATTATATTTCACTGTTACTTTAAAAAAAGTTATTAATTATAAAGAGTAGACTCATAAGAAAAAACAAATAAGTGTTCATAAAAATTTGTATATATGGGTCTAAGCAACATGAGAAATATCTCAAAAAAGTTTTATAAATTAAAACAGAAAAATTAAATTATTTTCAATACAAATGATTCTTAAAAAGGGAGAAAAATCTATAAATATAATTTTTGTATGTTATTAATTTACAACAAATATATTTTTGAAAAATGATAATTTTATAAATTAAATACCAATTATAAATTAATTTATTCTGTGATTATTTAAATATAACAATCCAAGACGTTATTGATTAATAATATTTTATAACAATCTAAGGGTATAATTTATTTTGTAAGTTCTAAATTCTAAATAACACGCGTTTATTGATTAATAATATATCTGTTATAAATTGCATAAGTTTTAATTACATTTAAATTCATAACTGTATTTGTGGTGAGGTTATAGTTATACCACTGTTGTTTTTTATTCCCAGAATAACGTGCCAAGTGTAGTAACAAAGCTTTATACATATTCTGAAAGTATGATGTGGTAAACATAAATTAAAGTAAGTTCTGAGTTCATCAACTGTTATCCAGTGTTAAGGTAAGAAAATCAAATATTTATTTGTGATCTACAAAACAGGGAGCTGATATTTATTTATTCATAATTCTGGCTTTTGTGCAGATCTCAGATCAGACTCAATATGTTTTTAATTTATTCTGTGCTTCTCATTTTATTTGTGATTATTACTGTTGAGTTTCAATTAATCTAATACGCACACAATACCTTCACTAATACATTCTTTTGATTCCTATTAATTATATTATTGTCTTCTTGTCATAACTAATTTTGGACCAATTAATAGGAATGAGACTGTTTAATTATTGTTTATTTTATAAAATAATCATTTTTTATAAAAAAAATTAATTTTAAAAATAATCATATTTTTGTTTTTTTAGAAGCTATTCAATTGAGTAGCCGCTTCTCAAATAATTAATTATAGTATAAAAAAGAAGATTAAAAAAATAATTTTTCTCGTTTAAACCAAAATAAATAGCCTCTTATTTTCATCACAATCAATTAAAAAAAATTAATTTTTTACCTATCTTCAAAATCAATTATTTTTAAGCAATAACAAACGGGCTCTAAGACACTTGGAGCTTGAGGGGAGGGGTTCAATTCCCGTGGGGAGATTTATGAGTAGATTTAGGAGTAGCGTATTGTAGGGGTGTGTGTGTTTGGCCGATAAAAAAAAAGCCTCTAAGACACTGTTCTAAACAAAAAATAAATAAATTATACCCACGGAGTGCAAGTTTGGTTTGGTAGTGTTATAATTGATTTTGAGCATAATTGATTCTGTTTGGACTAGAATTAATTTTAAGCAGCATTGGTTTACCGATTGGAAAACTAAGATTAGTAAATTGATTCTAAGAGAGATGATGTTTGGATACTCTTGTTAAAATTTAGGTTTTGTAGTATAAATATGATGCATAATTGATTATGGAAAAGTAGAAGCAACAAAAAATTATTTTTTACAAAACTTAAGCTTTATTCTATTAAGGTTCTATCACAAAATCAACTTACTATATGAAAAATAGTCCAACAGATATTTAAACCGCACTCTGAATAGTGAGACCGGCGTTGGGTTCTGGCTCTGATACCGGATTAAGGTTCCATCACAAAACCAATTGATCATATATATGAAAAGTAACCCAACAAATATTTAAACTACATCTTGAAGAGTGAGGACAGACAGTGTAGAACTTATTTCCATAATATCCATAATCAATTCTGACTCAAAAATTGTCAAACTTAATTTGCTACTGACAAAAATTAGTCCAAATATGCTAAACTCTACCATTGATATCATAATTGCTTCTCTTTATTTTGTAAGAGTGTATTTATAAGTAAAACAACTTTCTATTAGTATTATCAATTTTAAGACAGTGTGTTATATTTATTTATGGGTAATGTTATTATAAATAATTAATTTTTAAAAGTTAATACAGTAATTATTTTTTAAAATTGTGTAAAAAACAGCTATGAGTAATAAATAGGATAACAGTTTAAACAAAAAAAGGATAACAGTTCACGGATCTAAAGTATTATGCTTATTATTATTACTACTACTACTATTATTATTATTATTATTATTATTATTATTATTATTATTATTATTATTATTATTATTATTATTATTATGCTTTATGCAACCGTAGAGATGACATTATTTAAGTAGGATCGATGCACTATGTTGACTGGTTTGATTTAGTTGAATAACGTAAGAATATATCTATTAATTTAAAATTCTCATTCGAATAAATTCCATTTTTTTAAAAAAGAAACTAAGTTAAATTGTAACTTTTTTGTCTCCAATATTGTCAATAAAATAGACTTAATAGTTAATACCAGTCACCAAGTTTTTTCCAACGCTTTCTATCTCTTAAAGTTTTGTAACGTTTAATTTGAGTTATTTTACTACATTTTTTTCATAATTTTATAATCTCATTAAAAAAATTATATATTGATATAATATGTTAGAACTTTTTTTTTAAAAAAAAAGAGAAACTAAAAACACAAAAAATCAAATCAAATAACTAGAATCACACTATCAACATGCATAAAAAGAAAAAGTACATTTAAATCAACAGATATCAAAGAGATATAAAGAATTGTTATTATTATTAGAACCACTTTCCAAATAAAATAGACAGAGTCCAATTCCAAAAGCAGGATATATATATATATATATATATATATATATATATATATATATATATATATATATCCCACAGGCAAATTAATGATTTGGTTGAAAAAACAATATTGTGACGCATATGGGCATGATGTGATAGGTGAAATCTTAAATTTATTTTATTTTATGACTACCCAATATCCTTATTAGTACATTATTTATTTATTTATTATTATTATTTTGTCAAGGTGACAAGTTCTCTTATTATAAAGGTCTTATCCTCTAGCTTTTCCATTACACTGCACATTCATTCAAGATTCCTTCTCTTTTTCTCTCCAAAATCCCACACTGCATGTAGCCAAAAATCCAAATTAAACCCCATTAATAATCAAATATTTTTTGAATTAGGTCAACTTCAACTCTGTTCATTTCAAGCAATTCTCTTCCTCAACAATGGCTTCTTCAGATTCCAATTCAAACCTTAGAATCATCATTGAAAGAAATCCTCCACAGTCACGTCTAGCTGAATTGAACATCAAGTGTTGGCCAAAGTAAGCATTTTTATTTATTTATTTATTTTTTTCCCTCTTTTTCCCCCTTTTGCTCCTATACTCTGTATCATGAAATCTGAATGATGACATGAGTATTTCTACATAAAGTTTGAATCTTTTTGTGTTTTTATGTGATGGGTTGTGAAAATTTTCAGATGGGGCTGTTCTCCTGGGAAGTACCAGTTGAAATTTGATGCAGAGGAGACATGCTATTTGTTGAAAGGGAAGGTGAAAGTATTTGCAAAAGGGTCCTCAGAATTTGTGGAATTTGGAGCAGGGGACCTTGTGACAATACCAAAAGGACTTAGCTGCACTTGGGATGTTTCTGTTGCTGTGGACAAGTATTACAAATTTGAATCAAGCAGTTCTACTTCTTCTTCATCTTGTTAATCAATTAATTAATTAATTAGTAGTGTTCTGAATGGATGGATCTCACACAAATTAATTATGATTAATTAGCTAGATTTTAGTACTAGATATTCATGATCAAAGTATAATTGTTATTATGATTCATTGAAATTTGTTGACAGCTAGTTTAGTGTTTTGTTGTTTAATTGTGATTGTTTGGTTGTGATGCTGGGAATGAATTAAGATGCCAGACAGACAGAAAGAGAGAGAGAAAGAGAGAGAAAATGGAAAGAAAATAATTTTAGTCAAAGAAGAAGAAAACTACAAATCAGTCAATGCATGTTATGTTCAAACCAATTCCTCTCTCTACGTGTTATACCTTTAAAACACCGCTTTTATTGTCCCTTTGACTGGTCAACCATTTCGATATTAATTTTTTTTCCAATAACATTTTTTCTTTTAGTTTTTCTTGTTACAAAATATCTTTTAGTTTAGTTTCCAATTTTAATTCCGTTCGAATTTTGTCTCTAATAATTTTTCTATCTTGTTTCTTAAAGTGTCATTAATCATGTCACAATTTAATAATGATTTAGTTACATTTTTTATCTTTTTAATTTTAAAATGATCAAAATTTGTTCCCTAGTCATTAACAGCACATTAAGGAACTAAACAGAAAAATTAATTCGAGCATTATGATATTAAAGGCATAAAATTTGAGCAATTAAAATTTAAGAGAACTAAAATTACACAAATTTGAGACTAAAAGGACAAAAAAATGGCAAGCTTTTTGTTAAATAAAATAGGGGTCATCAAGATGGTTGGTTCAAATAATATATATATATATATATATATATATATTTTAAAAAAAAGAGTTTTTGAATTTGGGTTTTATGAATAAAAGTAAAAGAATTACTGTTATTATAATATAAATATTCTTAATTTGAATAAGACTAACTCTTGGCAATAAATACATGTAAAAGTGAGGTTATTGTTATTTTTAATTTATTGCTACTTTAATTTTATTAATTAAAAATATATTTTAAATTAGAAAAAATAAAAATTGATGAGGGGTTCACCTCAAAGGGAATTTGTAATCTGATAGAAGGAATGATATGGACATGTCAATGATCCATGTGTGTGAGTGTGTGAGAGTCTATCTGTCACTCTGTGTCCTTAATCCAAAGACCACACACACCATCTATTATTCCACTTTTTTATTTTATTTTATTATTATTATTATTTTATTATTTTGTCTTTTTTTCTTCAATCTCTTCTGATTTGCCCCGATTATCAAGGCGTTGTTCATGCCTCTATCCTCACAGTTTCTTTCTTTCTTTTTGCTTTTTTAATAATCTTTTTGGGCTGTGGGAAGGGAAACCTCTATAGTCCATGCTCTGAGAATAATAACATGCATGGTTTTAATCATCATCATCTTTTTGACCTGCATTTTTCTTTTAAAGTAATTCAAATTATATACATTTCAATTTGTTTGTTTTAATTCAAAATAATGCATCACAATGTATGTGTTTGAATTTATTTTTGGTCTTTTTGAAACTAAATACACATCAAATATGTTAGGTTTCGTGGTTGTAAAATAATTGAATTTGAATCAATATGATTTCGAGTAAAAATATTATATTTTTATTTGTAAAAACTGCATAAATTTGTTTTTGGAAAAGATACATGATTAGATTATTTAAATTTAAAAAATAAGTGGTTATGAAAATACGTAGAGAAGTGATTATTTTTTAAATTGATTATGACAAAACTAAAAAATTATTTATGTTTTATTAAAATAAGAATAATTATTTTTTAATATTATATTTTTTACTATAATTTTATTTTATTTTGAGAATAACTTTTTAAAATAAACAAAAATTTAATTATTTTTAAAAACACAAACAAATATATGAAAAAAAGTAATTTTTTTATTAAAATAAATATTTGTTTTATAAGCATAAACGAACGATCTAATAGATAGTCACATTTAATCAATTATATCACATTTGTCCAAACATTTTTAAACGCAGTCAAAAACCATCATTATTCATTATGAGAAAAAGTTAATCCAAACTTAATTAATTTATTTTGTGAGCAAAACAGTTCATAATTAATATTATGTTATAAGCTTTTGCAAAATTTCGAAAAAATTAATATTATGTTATAAGCTTTTGCAAAATTTCGAAAAAATTAATAGAAAAAGAAACATGTATCTAATTTACTACTAGAATTAATAATCAAAGTTAAACATTGACTTAACGTTGTTCTCTTTGAATTAAATTGTTAATATAACTGATAGAGTAATTACGTGAGTATATTTAACATGAATTAATGGATATAAAAAATGTTTAAGCATTTAACATACAGCAGTTATTTAACATGCTAGTACTGTTGACCATTCCTCAACTAGTAGTTTTAAAAAATTAACCTACAGTAGTATAATTTTGTTGTTTCAAATAATTTTCTTTCAAGTAATTTATTGACATTTTAATCTCTGACTTTATAAAATATCTGAATTATTAGTACCTGATTTTGTAATATATAGGTCATTTATTTTAATTCCCAACTTTAAGTAATATTAACGAAATATCTATGTGACAAATTATTTGACATACTAAAATTGAAGTAAACGACCATATGACATTGTTATGCTTAATCTCAAAATAGATCATTCAATTAGTTTCTCAAATCACTTGTTACCTAATCTAATTTTTGTCTGAAAAAGTTGCGTAACTATAGAGATTAAGTCAAACGACGTTGTTTAAGAGCTTGTAGCTCAAGTGACATAAGGAGGAGCTCTTGGAGCGGGATTGGATCCTGGTGGAGTAGATCTAGGAGTAGTGTAGTGTGAGATATGTGTGTTTGACCTATAAAAAAGACGACGTTCTTTAGTTACTTACGTGAGTTTTTATATATTAAATAATGCGCTACATAAATAATATCACTTAATACAAAGACTAAAGTGTCTTACGAAATCTAAATTAAAAAACCATTTTAATAAATTAGTCATTTTATTGGTTTGGAGAGGAATATACCATGACATGCAGAAAAGTACATGGCTTCTAGATTTTGTAAGGAGAGAAAAGGACATGCACATGGCCCTTTATAATGGTCACGTTCGCTTTTCTTTGGATTTCTCTCTTTATCCTTTTCTCTCTTTCATTTTTTTTTCCTTCTATTAATAAATAATTAATAATTAATGGGAAAAAAATATGAGCACAGAATCTTTTGTTTCAACATTTCATTTCAGCCTTCAGCGACCATCTGTTTGGACACATACTGTTGTTAGACATTCCATCATGTTCAACTCCCCAAAACAATATTTCTATTTCATATTGATACGTGTTGAAATTACTTTCTTTTTTTATTAATATATTAATTTTTTAAAAAATTATAACTCTTTTTTAATTTTACCTTTCTAATTAAATGTAAAGCTCATTTTCTACCTAATAATAATTTACATCAATAAATAAATGGTAAAATTAAAAAAAAATAAAAAATACTTGTAATGTTTATTAAATAGGAGCTTATAATATGAAATAGATGGAGTATAACTTAATAAACACACAAAATGAAGGCTTAAATATGTCTTTCATTTTTAAAAATATAACGTCTTTTGATTTTAGTCTTGAAATTTTTTTTGTTACTAATTATATTTTTTTAAAGTTCAAAAGTTTTGTTTTAAGTCCCGGTTTCCATGTTAATTGGTGATACGACCGATTATAACAACACATCAGCATTTGTCAAGTTAGATTAAAATATTCATGTCAGTAATAATTTTTTTGAAATATTTTTATTTTGAATTATAACATAATTATTAAAAATAAAAAAATTCAAATATTTTAAAAAACAATTATGGCTAATATGGATATTTTAATCTGACTAAGCAAGATAAGTTGATATGGCACATGATGATGTTACGCCACCAATTAACATGGTTCAAAAAGAGGCTAATATGCGTTACGTCACCAATTAACAAAAAAAAACTAATAGTAGAGACTTAAATAAAAACTTTTGAACTTTTTAAAAATGTAACAAAAAAATTCAAGGTACTAAAAAAACACACTACATTTTTAAGGGAATAAAAAACATACTTATGCCAAAAATGAAATTCATGAAAAGCTAACCATAGTCAGAGGCAAAAACCAATAGAAACTTTTTATATTGAGGGAATAGCATAACAACCTTTGCTGTGTCCCATGGCACATTAAATTGAGGCTTACATCCTATGACACTTTATGACTCCCATACCACATTTTTGTGTGAACTTTGTAGACACAATTAATCAATGACTCCAGCAATAAAATAAGACTCATGTGATACCTTCTTATGAAATTGACATACTAATCTTCCCAATGCATCATCAGATTGGAAACTATTGATAATCAATAATACTAATTAATTTTTTAAAATTGTATAAAATAATCTAAAAAAGCAGAAATATTTTATAAATAATGAATTAAATAAAAAACTGAGTATAACTAATCTCTTAAAAACATGCCCTAATTTCCATTTTCAATGTGGTGTGGTCAAGAAGTTCAAAATCTCACTCAAAAATTAATTTTTATGCGAAGGGTATTTGAGAAAAAAAAACAATAAAAATTAGTGTAATAACAATAGTAACCACAAAAAATATAGAAGTTGTAAGGATAAAGAGTTACTCTTAAAATAATTTTAACTCAGATCTACAAGTTTTATTATCATTATTGCAATATTAACTTTGCTTTTAATTGATTGTGCATATAAACCCTACTTATACAAATTACTCTTATACTATGTAATATCGATTCTCTTGTAGAGGCTGGGATTGACACCACCCAAATTAAATTAAGCGCCATCCTAACATTTTTCTGACTAAATTGCCCTTTCTGACACAATCGTCTAAATTTTAACTTAATGACAATATCATCCCAAAAATACCCAAACATGCCCTAATTTCCATTTTCAATGTGGCGTGGTAAATAAGTTCAAAATCTCACTCAAAAATTAATTTCCATGAAAAAAATTAATTTCCATGAAAAGGGTATTTGAGAAAAAAAAACTGTGATAAGACCAAAAATTAGTGTAATAACAATAGTAACCACAAAAAATATAGTTGTTGTAAGGATAAAGAGTTACTCTTAAAATAATTTTAACTCACATCTGCAAGTTTTATTATCATTATTTCAATATTAACTTTGCTTTTAATTGATTGTGCATATAAACCCTACTTACACAAATTACTCTTATACTACGTAATATCGATTCTATTGTAAAGGCTGGGATTGACACCACCCAAATTAAGTTAAGCGCTATCCTAACACTTTTCTGACTAAACTGCCCTTTTTGACACAATCGTCTAGATTTTAACTTAATGACATCATCCCCACCACCCCATTTTCAGATGCTCCTGTCTGAAATTTTCAAAATCTTATACCATCCAATATCCAGATTCTATTGTCCAGAAATATTTTTAGATGCTACCATCCAAAATTGAGAGAGCAACGGCATCCTTTGCATACCATTGGAACGGTGACAAACCCAAGTTGAGTAGTATCAATTCCAACATCCTTCAATTTTGTTGATCATATACACTCAGGATTATTCTTCCGAAATTCGGTTGATGAGAAATCCACAATAAATTTGTGAAATATTTTCCACTTGCAACACAAGGATAGGACCTAAACATATTGAGAAATAATACTCAAGTGCCTAGTCCTTGAATCTGAAAAATCCCTGAGCACTGAAAAATTTAAGAAAAGCATTTTTTAACTAGTAAACATGTTACAAAGATGGAAAAAGGAAGATGCCCGCTTGTGGGTTGGAAGGAGAGAAGGGAAGAGAAGTGGAGGAAATACAAACATTTTAAAAAAGGAAAAATATTAGTACACATTCATACATTTTGATAATACAAAAGAATATACATTTGCTTCCAGCTTTCGGTTGCGTGGGCTCAGCACAGAATTTGGCGTTAAGTTTTATGTAGATCATCAGCAGCAGACAGCTGCATGGAGAAAAGATGGATTTTGAGAACCTCATGCACATGAAAAGAAGCATATAATTCTACAAACAGTTTACCTCTCAAGTGGTTGAGCTTTAATTGGTTGAGTTGTTGGTTTTAAAATCAAGTAAAGAATCTCTACACTCAGTATACATCTTATGGTCAGAAAGCTCAACTGCTTGAGAGGTTCACCTCTCCATAGAATTATCCTGAAACAAACTACTTATGTAGAAAAGTTTATATACACTTGTATGAATTTATATACTTCATATAGGTTATAACCAAAAAAGAGAGGTGAAGGTTAGGGTTGAAGGCTTACATGAGTGGTACAGTCAATGAGAAGCTGATCATTGAATTCAATCTCCAATCATTTGTCTAAACCTACAACAATTAGACAGTAACTTTGTAAGGGAAAATAAACTGAGTGACAATTATTGTTGATCCAAATGCATATTATTGTAAAGGAATCACTAAAAAGAGATCACAATTATCCTCGCTTCAAATCTCTTCCTAGGAAACCATTTCGGCTCTTGCTCCAACCAAACTCACCCAGTCTTCAAAGAGATCACACATCCAAAACCTTATACTCCTTTTTACTTCTAATGCAAGAATTCCACAAAATTTATAACCAAACCCGGTTTTCACACACATGAAAAAAGAGAGCAATATGAATACTTTCATGGAATTCAGGAAAGCAAATTCCAATAATACATTGATTTCAGCTTCTAAAGCCACTTATGAATGAAATTAAAATATCTTAAGAACGCAGTAAAATGCAGAGATATTGTGGTCATTGTATGCGATAGAAAATGGCTGGATATTAAAAAAAAAATAGGTGTCGAGGTGATGTAAGAGAACTAAAGTGCAAGAGTCATATGATTGTTTTTTATGGTTGTGATACCCAACCAACAAAACATTGTTTTTTTGCTAAAATCATCTTATCAGGACCCCAAGAGTTTTTGGTAAATCATCACGAGCATGGCCTGTCCCCAATCCTCATTGGTTTAGTACTAATGAAGGACTGATCTCCCCAAAAATCATAACCGTGCATCACTTTCCTAGTTGTCAAATAAACATTACAAGTCCAAAAAAGAATAAATGTGTAACCTTGCTCACTGATTGACTCCAATGATGGTCTCCTCAGGAAAGTAACTTGGTCCAGTGCCACTAACTGCATGAGCACCATCATACTGAAGGACCCTAAGCTTTCCTTCCTACAATCACAAGCAAAAGATTATCAATTGACAAACGTAAATGAAATCATAATTCATTGATCACCCCTAGCAAAACCATACCTTTGTTCCATAAACCAGCCCTCCCCCAGCAAAAGGATGAAAACATGCCACATTGACCTCATCTTCTGCACTAGGAAGCACCCTAACAAGTTCCATATCTGACACTCTGTATACCTGAAAGACAAAGTGAATTTCAAGTCATGATCAGATCAAAACAATTTTAACAACAATAAGGGATAAATGAGATGAATGACAACAATCAGTATCAGCCCATATATTACTTAACAACAAATGGTTTATCAATAGTAAAAATACAGTTAAAGAATGTCAATTTTACCTTTTTTGAAAGTAAGGTTATACAGACTGTAATGGATGGATAAATATATTAATTATTTCACAATTCAGAGCAATTTCAGATTAGAAAATTTTAAGATTGAAGGGCAAAAGGGAGTATTTTACCTCTAAGACTGTATATATAGGTAATGTTGTTTCTCCATCAATGACGATGCTTTTAAGAAGAGAACCATGACGTCGACCATAGGCAAGTAGTATGTGCTCAGATGTAGGCGAGAACTACATATCAAACATTAGTTGCACAAATTCAGTCCAATTAATGAGGACTTCTCAAATTATAATTAAACTCAAGAAAATGACAGATCACAGGAGTAGCTATACTATTAATATTTAAAGAAATTTTTAGGAGTCTAATCTCTCTCACTCTCTCTGAGCATCATGAAAAAAAAAAGGGGGTATGTGATCTATGGCTGTCTGAGAGGACAGGGAAATAATTCATGAAGACATGAAGATTGAATATTAAATAGAGGTAAATACATGTAAAGATAAAGAAAGCTAAAATTATGATTATCACAGAGCATGAATAAACTTCCATATAAAAGGAAAGCAATGGGACATATACACACTGAATGATAAAGTATTTGACTGACCTGAATAGAAGTCAAACAATGAGCTGCTCTAATTGCCCTTGAAGCCAGCACTGATCCAAATCTGTTCAATAAATATAGACGACAAAATTATTTTATAATTACATGGCCTCACTTAAATGTATTAGAGAAACTAGGAAAAGCCTGGCAGCAATAGCTGAAGGATCGTGAACCCTACGTTGCCTCCTCAAGGGAATATATCCGCAGCTCATACATAACTTGGTGTGCTGAGATTGGATGCCGAGTTGGTGACGTTGAAACTCCAGGCTCTTGTTGCACTGGAGTTTGTAATCCTGGATCAGCTTCTATACGAGGAAGCATACATGCAACACAGGCAGCTAAAAATCTACCGCATGGTGAAAAATGGGCACCCATTTCACTGAAAAGTTCAAAGAAAATTGTGAATTGAAAATACAAGTAAAATAAACATATATCTGACTTCATTCTGAAAATTTATTTATGATAAAAAATAAGTATAACACTATTTCTATGAATTAATCAAGTTCAAAAGCATTCACAAGATAAAAAAACAATCAACTAGTATATTGCATGCAAAATATCATTCATAAAATAACATTATACTACCTCCGGTATCAAATATAAGCAAAAGGCTGCAAAATTATGCTTATTGAGAAAGAAAGTTAACTCTATTTAATATTCTAGATTTCAAAATAAAATGACTTCATCTCCTAATTTACCCTTTCAAAAGGAGAATCTCTCTCCTCCACCACCTAAATAAATGTATCATTGGAAATACACATTGAATTAATGTAGGGGAAATTTAGAAATACTTTCATTTATAAGGAGGAAAGTAGTTGGATTTTGATTATATTTAGTACCAAGAAAGCTGGTCTAAATTTGCTTATATTTGAGACCAGAGATAGTACTAGTCAACTGTCAACCACAAGCTGGAGTGGAATAACATAACTTAAAAAGGTACCTGCAGAGGACAGCATGTGGTATGGTTAGCCGGCATCTATCAGCATTAAGTGGGGCACAAGGATTTTTAATGTCATGCGACCAGACTCTTAACTTCACAGTGCAAGGCAACTCCGCAGCTGCTGAAGCAGCCACTGATGTGACTAGTTCTGATTGGATTCGACTCATAATAGTTTGGATATCAGACCCATCATATGGGGTATTAATAGAGGAAGGAAGATTGCCAGATTCAGATACGGGTCCACGGGATTGTGAAAAATGATTCCGTGAACCAGATCTCATAGAAGAACCAGGTATGCTGACGCCGCCAGGTATTGCTGAAGATGACGTTGCTACATCAACATTAGAAGTGGAAGGATTAGATGCTGTTATGGAGGCACCAATCTGTTCCACTGGATTATCGCGACTAACAACCATTTGAGGAAGCATTGAGGGAACACCAACTTGGTTTTGACCCATTAACCATCCTTGCAGAAAGGGTAACTCCCATCCACTTGCGTCTCTTGAAGGAAAAAACTGATGAAATTGACCAAACTCAGCGACAACCCCACGATTTGCAGTTTGCCTAGATAGTCCATGTAGCACACCATTAAGAGAATAGGCATTAGTAGAGTTTCCATGTTGGCTTCCTTCAGCTGGTCTGGTTTCATCAGTATCCATAGCATCCATTGTTAGGTTACTGAGACCAATCATTCCATTAGAGAAAGTAGTGTGAGCAGGATACTCTGCACCAGCTTGGGAGGTAGTGGCCATCTCAGATAACGTATCCATGGGAGATACTGTAGTGTCGTAATGCTCTGTTGCGCTTGTATCTGCTTGAAGATGCACCATGGCAGAAGATTCAATTTGCATGCTACCAGGGCCATCTTGACTAGGATGCTGTAGTTCTGGTCTCGATTCATCAACAGTATATGAAGGCATGAAGAAGAAAGGTAATGACACATAAGGTAGTTCACTGGACAAACTAATATTTTCTGTAGGATGAATGTTTGTGACAAAAACAGCAGGCGGAGGATATTGTAAATAACCAATTGATGTTGCCTGTGTCATTGAGGAATCTGAAGAGTCAAGATCATTGACCTACACATTAATACAAGTACGTTAACCAAAAAGGAAATCCAGAAATTAACATTCTGAAAGATGTGAGTAGATAGGCAACCCAAAACATACTAAACCATTAACCTCAGCAGTTAAAAGATATGGCGCTGCATGTGGGTGAAAATGCACCGCCCGGAGTGAGCGCTTTGTCTTCAACACAAATACTGGTGAGGATGCTTCACCTTTCTTGTTGTAGTGCCATATGTACAGCTGACACAGTATTCCACAACATAATGTAATAACATCCAATAAAAAATTGCCACCAAAATGCAGAACAGTACATTAAAGATTTGTACAACACAGGAAGTTCTCAGCAAAATTCACTACCTTGTGGCCTGACGCAACAGCAATTATTTCCCCTTTGGCATGAAAAGCAATGGATGCAATTGGTCGATCTGTGGGAAAATACCGGATAAATTCATCAAAAAGAAAACCAATATAAGTGGGAAAAAGAAGTAAAGAACAATGAAAAAATTTAGTGAAAGCTGCAAAATTAATTCAGAAAACACAAGGAGACATTGATAGTAAGAGAATATACAGAAATGGTGAGATATTATGCACTCTGATGTGTTAGCATCCCATAAACGAACTTCTTGATCCAAGCTCCCACTAGCAAGTATTTGTGGATGCAATGGATGGAACCTAACCTGTAGCCATTAGCACGATAGAAACATAAAACATGAAAAAGTGCTCTCTAAAACGCAAAAAAATGCTTACAGACAGAGAAGTGTTAATACACATTAGTTATACCAAAGAATCAACATCATTACATAAATGGATAAAGCATATTCCTTTGAAATCAATAAAGAGCCTGTTTGTTTATGTGTTGTAACAGTACAAAAGTACTTTTAATGGTAGTGATTTCAGATGACAACGTAGATTTAACGGAAGGAAGAAATTCTTACTTCATCTAGAAGTACGTTTTACTTGTAGTAAAAGTGTAACCAAACAGACTCAAAGCCTTTTGGCTTTGACTTTAAGTAATCAATGAATGAAACTAGTTTTCAGTTTTTCAGATATATACATAGAATACAATGTAAGAGGAAAAGGCCAAACTTAATGAAAGAAAAACATTTCGACCATCACTTATATCTTATTAATATAAAAATTGAATGAAATTCCTGTGCCAATTCTCTGTCCCCTGCTCTTCCTCTCCAGCATACTAACAGGAAAATATGATATACATCGTCTATTTTAGAAATTGTTAAATCCTTAACATCAATTAATGGCATTTCCATCCACCGCCCAATACTTGTCTTCTGCCCCCCACCACTTAATAAGACAAATTTCTCCCAACTTTATCTACTTCAAGAATTGTCATCTGTCAAGGCTTGCTAACTGAACAAAACAATCTTATTTTATAACAATTCTTCAAAATTCATAGATTCCCTTACCACAAATTTCTCACATTTATCAAACTTTTATTTTCAGAGAAAAATATGAATTAATAGCAATCCATCTTGGACTTCAATAAATTCTTGTAAATCCTTGGACTGCATGGAATGATACAAGTCAACTCTCTCGAATTTCAATCAAGTACGCTAACACTTTTCCTATCTCTCTTTCTCTCTCCAAAACTCTAATGTTTGCTCTCTCCTCCCTGGGTTTCTTAGCGATCCCTGTATGTGGTACATTACCATGGATTGCTGCTTTGTGCTGCAGATTGCAGCAAGAAAGAGAAGTGTGATTGTGGCAATGCAGATGCTTGACCATGGGCTTCAAGCAAAAGCCATGATGAACAAATTCTGGATGAGAGGAAGTATTTCGAGGCACAGATCCCAGAGAGGTGAATCGTAAAAACTAAAATCGGAACACAATCACCAAATGACGGGGCAAAATGAAATGCTATTTTGAATTGAGTTAGTGAGTTTTAATTGGAGAGATATGAAAGGGAACGTGTGACTCTGTCAAATTGGTACCTAACTTGTAGAATCATACAGGTTTGCAGTTCTAGATAATAAAAACTTGATTCTGTGCGTAATTGAGTGGGCTAGTGTAGACTCGCACAAACTTGCAAATTTGAGGACAACTGAATGAGTATAAACCTGAATGACGTTCTGCCTCTAAAGAAACCCCCAAAAAATGGAAGTGTTTTGCCCCCAAAACACAGCATCACAAAAGCTAAAAGTAGGGCTCAATACTCCACAGCTGCATTCAATGTCAGAGTGAATTCAGTTGCAACGAAGGTAGTAAACAAAGCTGCAAGCCTGCAATGACTCTCAACCCATTTGGCATAAAGTCACAAAATCAGCTCCAACGTACCATTGCTGCATAACAAATCCAACATGGTGAACCCGGCCCCCACCATTTTCTTCACTCTCCAGCAATTCTAAACCTTGTGATTTGTAATTTTCCCATTAATTTGAACTTTTGTGCTAGCTATGAACCCATGCAGTGATTTGTGAATTTGTCATCAATTTTGAATTGTCAATTTGTCGCTATAATTAGTACTGAGCTATAAACCCACCTTAGTTTGGAATATTGAATATTTAGTACGGATATAGTATTCAATTATATTTGGATACTATGGTAGGCAGGATATCTCTTTTTGTAAAATAATGAGAATGAGAAATTGATTAACTCAATTCCTTAGAACTGTCACTTCTTCAGAATAAATCTCATCAAACTTCATGCAAAATGAATTCCTACATAACCTAACAATTAGTAACAAAAGGGAAGGCAACAGGCAAATTTCAAGCTTACCACCCATGGCGTCCTCCTATGACCAACTAACACCTTTAAGCAACTTCCAGTTTCGCAATCAATTATCTTTACTGTGTGGTCACCACTGTACATCACACAAACAAAAAAAAAATCATTCACAAGAAGGTCTTCAACACAAATTCAAAGAGGAGTTGAACTAGTTAAACTTACTGTGTGGATGCAAGAACTTTCCCATCTGGACTAAATGCTGCTGCAATAGTAGACCGTGGCGGAGGCAATAAAGGACAATATTTAGCAGATAAATGCCGCAATGACTCAGCCTCAACCCTGACAACCATTGTTAGAAATGTTAGCCCAAGACTGGCATTACTTTAGGATATCAAAAGAAGTTCCACATTCTGAAGAGGCATGCTTTGTATTCTATACAGTTTATAGACTGAAGTAGAGTAACTACCATGAGAGGAGACCACGTCTTGCATCTCTAACTACTTCATTTTTAGAATGAGAGTAAGAACCAGATTTTGATTTAGAAGCTTCTCCCCAATGCCATTTTGCCACATGTTTTGTTCTGGGTGAAATCTCTCTCCGTGCAAGCAAATTAAATACATTGCTACCACTGACCAAATTCAACACATCAGATACTAGAAAAATATACAGAAAAATATTTTACTTTGGGGTAAGTCTAAACTCTAGAGGGGGAGGGGGAAGTGTTTTTTCTGCCTCAGCTGATGAAATAAGCATGGGGATGATTTAAGAATGAAGCAACTTATAAACTGTTTGCTTGTAACAGCATGACAGATGACAACATCAAGCATGGTGCTGTGTTGTGATATTTAAGGGACACGAAGTACAAACTTTTGACAATAAATTTACATGCTCCGTGACCATCCATCCAGATCATGCATAAAGATTTCCTTACCGGTACCAGAAACAATGCCAACTATGTAAGATCAATAAACCCAACCATATGCTCCGTTTGATTAGGTGAAGCTAATATCATGAATCCATGATACTATTATATCAGCAAGGAACTAAGTTCACATGACTCAAAACATGCCTCGGGATATAACTATAAACAGTTTTCAGTCAGCGACTGCTAATTGCAGCTGGTCAGCATAAAAAATCACACAGCAAAACAGGATCCAACTTATAAACTGCGCAGCACACGAAATCAACCCTCGGAAAAAATAAACACACAAAATTAAGCACAATTTCAGCTGACTCTGGTGATGAGAACATCACTTTTCTAACTCCGCAAATATCTAGATCATAATCGATCAAATTTTGCAAATTTCTGCTGAAATCAACGAACCCAGAATCCGAAATTCACGTCCTTCACATGGGTTTCCGGGGAAACAAATAAATGGAAAATTGAAGTAGAGATGGACAAAACAAAAGGCTAAAAAATTAAATTTTAATTTTTATATAACCCGAAAAGAAAAATCTAATCAAATCGATGCAAATGAAAAAGGGGAATCCTAACCTGCTATTAGAATTATAGGAAGAGGAGACGCGATCGCAAGGGCGAGGAAATCCCGTCATTTTTACGAGGAACCGAAATTCATAGAACAATTGAGATTGACGATAAGAAAAGAACAGAGGATCAAATCTGAGAGAGTTTAAAGGCAGAGGAGATTCTACAATTGGAATTCTCTCTCTCTCTCGCTCTCTCTCTCTCTCAATCTCTTTCTCTCTCTGTCTCAGAGCCTCCGTGTTTGATTTCAATTCAAAGGGGCACAGACCTGACCTAGGGAGACGACGGTAAAGAAATTGGGGTATTTTGTTTGGGGTCAAAATATAATTTTGTAGAGCTTCAGGGAGGCGATTGCGCAATTAAATGAGTGAAGGATCACATTCGGGTGGTATTTTGCCCACCACACTTATTTTTTGGTTCACCACACGTTGTTATTTTTTTCAATTTTGCCCTTTGCTCGGGGATTAATCCCCGTTTTTCAACTTAAAAAGAGGCCTTTGCGCATCACATTTAAAACATTAATCCCCGTTTTAAAATTTGCTCGGAGATTAATCTCTGTATTGCAACTTAAAAACCTTCGCTCGGAGATTAATCTCTGTTTTACAACTTAATTCCAACATTGTATTTCCATACAGGGATTAATATCAGTTTCCATACAGATATTAATATCCGTTTCCATACAGATATTAATATCCGTTTTGATACAGATATTAATATCCGCTTTGATACAGATATTAATATCTGTTTCTATACCGATATCAATATCTGTTTTTCTGCAATTGATCATTTTCAAATAGTATGAATGACGAAAAATGTGGCTCAAATCTGGATGTAAAAACATAACTTTACCAATTTTCCAAAATCACCAATATTGTTTTCTGTCATTTATTAATACAGTTGGAATCAAGGTTTTTTTTTCTTTGTCATTCATGCCGTTTGAAAATGATGAATTGTAGAAAAACAGATATTAATATCTGTATGGAAACAAATATTAATATCTGTATCAAAACAGATATTAATATTTGTATGAAAACGGATATTAATATCTGTATGGAAACATATATTAATCCCTGTATAAAAATACAGTATTGGAATTAAGTTGAAAAACGGGGATTAATCCTCGAACGAAGGGCAAAATTGGAAAAAAAATAGCAGCGTGTGGTGAACCAAGAAATGGGTGTGGTGGGCAAAGTAGCACTCATCACATTCGTGCTTAACTTTTGATATTTGTTCACAATGGTCTTTTATATTTTTTTTTAGCTATATATTTTGATCCCTGACTTTTTTATTTGTGATTTATTTTGTTAACAAATGGGAAAATAAAATTTTTGGTCCCTTAACTGTTTGAGTCAATTTACTTTGGTTCCTTAACTTTTTTTCAATTTGTTTTAGTCCTTTAACTTTTATTTTAGATTCAATTTGGTCCCTACCGTTACATTCGTCAAGGACGTTAACATATCAAAAATCATTTCTGAAGGGACCAAATTGAATCCAAAATAAAAGTTAAGGGACTAAAATGGATAAAAAAAAGTTAAGAGACCAAACTGAATTGGCGCAAAGAGTTAAGGGACCAAAAGTACCATTTTGCCTTAACAAATTTAATCGAAATCCAACATGGCACATTAAGTAACGCGTATGACACCCAAAATATCGTTATTTTATTGCTGAGATGACATATAATCCAAAACATGTTTTTTTGTGTGATGTACTTCAAAAGCTTTTTTCTGTTTTAAATTTTAGAAATTAAGGTTTGTTCTTCCGTGATGTACGACATCATTTTAATTGTCCAACCTAGCACTTAACGTGTCACGTTGGACTTCCATTAATAGTCTTAACGTTTAACTAATCCCAGAGATCAAAATGAATCAAGGACCAAAATGTTAGGGACACAAATGCACCATCATAGATATTAAGGACTTATGTGAACTTTTGCTAAAAAGTCAGGGATTATATGATGTATTTTTTCACAATTGAATACTTTTATAAAGGAAGTTATGAGGCGTGACTTTGTGCATTGCACGCGCTTTAGAGCGCACCACACTACTTAATTTTGTTTCCTTAATTTGTTATTCGCTCGGAGAATAACCTCTGTTTTCTATTAAAAAGGTAACCGCATGAAGTAACTGTAAGAATAATGGACACTATTTGTTTTTGTGCTTGCGCGGACTTTATGTTTCATTTTGTTAATTGAAATAAAGAAAAATACATAGGTTAATGTCTGTTTCAATGGCTTGCCCAGATGATAAATTCTGTTTTGGAACTCAAGCGATTTTCTTCCTTCTACACCACACATAATAATAGAGGACAACTTTTGTTTTTTTTTCAAAAACTGATATCCTCTCTCTCTCTTCTCCGCGATCTCTCTTTTCTTTGGCCATCGACGAACTCGCCGAAAAAGGTGGACAACATCTTGTTTCTACACATCTATTGAAGTAAGTTTTAATCATTTTGTCTTGTATAAGTGTTTTATTTCGTGTTTGATAACCTTAGGTTAAAGAACATTAATGAGGAATATAAACATATGTTAATGTCTGTTTCTGCGTATTGAATACAAACATATCATCCATTGTGTGGAAGTAAGTGTAGTTATTAATTTCCAATATCTTCATAAGTTGTTGTATTTCTGTTTGAGGGAACCATGTAAATTTTCTATACGCATAGCACTCATTGTATATTGTTTTGGTGGTGCTTAGATTTTATAGATCATGCTCCTTTAGTGCAAGCAATATATGTCATAGCCTGACCTTATTCTTAGTCATGTCTGCGACGACAATCTTATGATGTGATTTTAGACGATCAAGATATGGGTGCCCAACCAATACCTTAGCTCTATCATGGTTGTGATACATGTTGACACTAAGCTTCCATCATCCACTATTTGGAATAGATCTTCCTACAAATCTAAAAGGGCGCTAGTACTTTTTAGTGCTTATAACTTCAGTTTTGCGACCTCTTCTGTTCGGTTTGTACTTTTCATTCATTTCACATTTCGAAGTGACAAATGTCTTCATATTCCTTCCAATAGCACTCATATCAAACCTATATATGACAATAACAAAACTAGCAGCTTTTCCAACCTCTCGTGCCTAATTTATCATACCTTCCCTAGTATTAGGGGTGAGAATGGGCCAGGTGACCTGTCAGGGGCCCGTGGCCTGGCCCGTCTTAGGCTTGGCTTGGCCTGGCCTGGCCTTTTTGTTATGATTTTTAAAAAAGCCTTTCTAATTAATTAGATTAGACCTAGGCTGAAAAAAAAAAAGCTTATTAACTTGTTAGGCCGACCTATTAATAATTAATAAGTTTATTTAAAAAAATAAGTATATACAAAAATCTGAAATCAGCCCAATTATATATATATATATAGATCAGTTTATATTGGTGTTAGTTAATATTGATTCTTAATTTTTTTTACAAAAGTCACTGTTAAATTAAAAATTCTTATTATATAAATTATATATACAAATAGGGGCATATAAATTCAAATATTATTTTACATGACTCCTAACTCCTAAGATGTACAGATCACCGCTCTTCTCCCCAAGAATATAGACGTTTGTCACTTAGCTTTAAAATTTAATTTTAGTCACTAATTTTATAAGATATTATTTAAATTAGTTCATTTCAGAATAATTAATCCTTAATTATATAACAAAATTATTCATATTTGTATTAATTATTGACTTCATACAAAAATTATGCACAGTAAACTAATTTAAATAATATGTTACAGAATTAAAGATTAAAATTAAACTTCAGCAAAATTATAAATTAAAATGATCGGTTCCTATAAGAACTGAATGATAATTTATTTGTTTTTAACATAATATCCATTTTAACATATGAAGACCTTATCTCATTGTTTCGCTGCTATAAGTTTTTGTATCAGTGGGTGAGTGAGTGACATAAACTGTTTTATTTGATTCAGTTTTATTATTTAGTTTTTCAAATTTTTATTATAAAAAAGTTTTTATTAACAGTTTTCAAAAAAGATAAATAAGCCTTTATCGCAAATTAGTATGTAAATTTAGAAAACTAAAAATTAAAAACTCACAAAAGTTTTAGAGGTTTATAAATTTTAATTTTTAAAAACTATAAAACACATATTAGTTCTAAAACCTAATCGGTCAAATAAATTTTTTAGGTTTAATTGTAGTTTTAGTCTCCTTTGTTTTTATTTTGAGTGATTTTGATCCCCCGAGTTTTAAATGGGTGATTTTAGTCTCATTTGTTTAAAAAACAGGTGATTTTTGTTGCTTTGTTAATTTTTCTTTTAAATTAGTCACAATTTTTAGTCGATTTTGTGCCCGAATAGACTAAACTCGTTTATTGACATAATATATTCCCAAAAATTAAAAATGAGCTATAATTTTCCTCCTAATTACTTTTAGTAAACAATTTAAAATTTGTTGCTAATTTAGAGGAAATTTATCACTAAATTAATATTTTTTTTAAAAAATTTTATCTGTAAATGAATTTGATCTCTCGTCAATAATTTGGATGAAAGATGTCACTAAATTGACTAAAAATTATGGCTCATTTGAAATAAAAACTAACAGATTGATCAAAATCGTCCGTTTTTAAAACAAGAGGGGCCAAAATAGCTCATTTAAAACTTGGGGACCAAAATTACTCAAAATGCAAATAAGTGAGAATAAAATTACAATTAAACTAATTCTTTTAATTATCTGTTTTTAAAATTAAAAAACTATTTTTAAAAACACTTATCAAACAGGCTCTTGAATTAAAATTGTGAGTTAAGAGGCTTCGATGTGCCATGCGTGATTTCTATCTCTGTCAATTGGAGACCCCTCAAGCACATTCTGCCTGGATTATTAGTAAAAGTATTCTTCGATAAAAAAGGAATATGCTACTACCATCATTTTATAAAACGTAGTAATATAAATAAATACAAAAATAAAAAAAAGAATAAGTCCATCTTCTTGTTCTGCACAGTATGTGACAAATTAAAACAACAAATTATCACGAAAAGAAGATGCACAGCATGTTTTGCTGCAGAATTGACATATCTCGACTCTTCATCTTTTTCTTTTTTATATTCAATATGCGCATAAAAATAAATTAATAACTTTGTTGTTGCTATACTAATTTTAAGAAACACAAACAAACTATTAAAAATTTATAGAAGTATTTTTTTTTATTAAAATAAGTGTTTATTTCATCCAATAAGTACAAACAAACGGGCTCAAAAAGTGAGACGGACAGGCTCCTATTACCTTTTATAGCGGAAGTGATTAGAGGAAAAAAAAAGACTTAATTATACTTTTAATCTCTTACTTTATATGTTAGCCAAATTTGGTCTACCGATTTTTAAATGTGAGATTTTGCTCTCTCAAGTTTATAAAATGGACAATTTTAGTCGTTCTATTAGCTTTTTTAAAATTAGTGACGATTATATTTTTATCTAAATTAGTGACAATTTTCTAAAATTAGCTATAGTTTCTATTTAAATTAACGATGATTCCAAATTAACGACAAAAGGACTAAAACGGTCCATTTTGTAAACTTTGAGAGACCAAACACTTACTTAAAAGCCAGGGACCGAATTCACACAAAGCAAGGTGGGTCGAGTTTGGGGAAAAATAAATTGGGAATGAAAAATTCAAACCTAACCTCATTCCCGTCGTAGATTGGGGAACCTACGAGAAACCTATAGAAACTAATGCTTACATTATTTTTAAAAAAACTAATTTATTAGTATATCTTTACACAAATTAAATACTTAAAATATTTTATAAAAATTAAATTAATCACTTTAATTCATATTATATACGAAAACTATTAGAAATAAAGTAATATTCTAACTTTATTATCATTAATATTGTTAATAATAATATTATTATGTGTAAATAAATATATAAATAGGTGTAAATATATAAAATTATAATGTCAGGAGTCGGAGTGAGAGAGAGACAGATTGTTAGAACCTGCTCAAACCCCGCAAAATATAAAGGAAAAAAAAACTCGAATCCGTCAAAAAACCTGATTAAAATGGAAATTTCCCATTAACACCAGAGTGAAGTCGGTCGAGTAAGTTCGATTTTTATTGCCGTACCTAAAGATAAGTGAGATTGGTGAAAAGAGATACGCAGAAATCAAAAAGTAAGATAAAACTAAACACAATATACGACGGGAATTGGGTTAGGTTTGAATTTTTCATAGGTTTCTATAGGTTTATTAAATTACAATAAAATAATAATTCTTTGATAAAATACAATTTATTGCAACATAGCTTTTTATTTCCCATTAAGCAAATTCAGATCGATTTTTAAAAAATAAAGTTACAATAAAAAAATAATTCTTTGATAAAATACAATTTATTTATTTATTTTTTAAAAAAACTAAACACAATATAAATTTATCAAAATAATAATTTAACATTAAAAATTTTAAAAATTTAACAAAGAGAGAAGAAAAATATATTTAAGATTTAAGTGTTAATTAGAATATTTAGGTATTAATTATGATGGGTTCACAAAATAAGCTAGTTTTTTTTTAAAAAACTCGTATTTCTACCTTCTGGATTAAAAGCTACTCCCTCGTTACAAAATATAAGCAAAAAATACCTAACGCACACTCTTTAAGAAAATTAGTTAAACTTATTAAATTTTTTCGAAATCAAATAAAAAATATATTTGTTTCATAATTTACCCCTAATTATAAAATGTATGTTGGTTTAACTTTCAACTACCAGAAATTTAACACTTCCATGGGAAAGTAGAAAGTCTCTTCTCTCTCCTAGCCAAATTAATGAATTATAGAGAATAAGAAGTGAAATAAATAAGGGCATTTTAAGTATAATTTAATTTAATATGGTCAAAACAGTTACATTTGCTTATAAAAAATAACATAAGACTTTCCAAAAATTTGCTTATATTTCGTAACGGAGAGAGTAGCTTTTTGCATTTTGTACACAATAAAAAAATCAACTTAAATTTAAGAGGTTTATCATAAATCTTGTTGGCACAACTTTTACTTATAAGATGAAGAGAAACAAAAAAAAAACTGGGTCAAACACTACCTTCTTTTTACTCCCTAACCTTTAATTGCAGGGGTAGAGCTAGCCCATTTTTATTGAGGGGCCAAATATAATAGTTTAAATTAAATTTTTTTATAAAAATAATATATTAAAAATAATTAATAATTAAAATGGTTTTAATAATTAATATTTATATAAAACATAAAGTAGAGGTAAAAAAATACGGATGAAAAACTTACAATTTTCACTTATAAAATTGAATTTAATGATGTTTTCTAGATTCGAATTTATCTATGATTGATTCATTAGTGAAACCACCAACATTTTCTTTTTCAATATAAAGAATTAAGCTATATGCAAGTTTGAAACTACTTCGTTAATTATATTCCTTTTAAAAAAATTTATTAATTGTTTTCATTTTACTCATAGCTACAATAGATAAAATATATTATTATTGAAAAATCACAATCTAGTTCTAGTCACTTGGGAACCACAAAGAAAATTAACATGAGAAAGACGCAATACATTACTAATATGAGCAAGTTGTTAACTAATAATAATATACAACACTTTATTAGGTCAAACAATAACACGAGACAAAAGAAAATAAAAGGGAACAAACTTTATAAGTCACAACTAAAAAAATATTAAAATTGCAAAACTCAGTGACAACAAATAAACAAAAGCGCAATATTGTTGTAATGTTGAAATTCAAAGCGATAAACAAATTAGAAAATTCTGAGAGCAATCAAAACTCACTAACTCACCCGGCGTAGATAACGAGTGAGGAGTGATGATTTACAAGTTCACTATGTTAGTATGTTCCAAGGTCAGAGAGCACAAAATAATATTAAGTGGTGATTTTGAAATGTTTAGTTTTAACATTTTGAAAATTCACATATAGAGAGAAGAGTGCAAGAGGCGGCTTTTGACCGTATGAGAGACAAAGTGAAAATTGTGAAACAAATAACTTTTTGAGTAAGATTTAGTAATAATAATGTATTATATTATATATTTGTATTATTATATAATAATTTTCAAATTTGAAACATAGCTTTTAAAGTTATTTTAGGCAAGTTTTTGCAAATATATATTACTATTATATAATATTTTTTAAATTTGAAACACATTTTCTAAAGTTATTTTAGGCATGTTTTTATGCTATTATATATTATATTATTATATAATATTTTCCAAAATATAAAACACCTATGTTATTATAGTATTTTTTTTATAATCTTTACATTTAGGAAGGATTAGTTTTTATTGTGAAATACGTTTGGTACACACCTAAAAAATCTTTCAATAAAGGACTATTATAAAAAATTATATATACATATTAATAAAATAAATTCTTAATGAATGGCCGAGGCTTCTCCATCGCAATACTAACCTTCTCCCATGTTTAATTGATTAGTTGTCAAACACACTCTATTCTCATCGTATGTGGCATTTTTTTATAATTGTTATAAATTTATTAAATTTTTAAAACTAATAAAAAATACTAATTAAAATAATTTATCTCCATCCAGTTTCTCAAGACAATTTCCAGAAACCCATCTAATTATTTCCTTCTCAAACACCAACAACAAAAAGCAATTAAAAAAAAACAGCGAGAAGACTCAAGCCTTTTTGATACATCAAGGAATCCATCCAGAAACTCATTAAATACTATATTTTCCTATTAAATTCTCCTATTTACTCAATTTTAATAATTGTTATTTATCATGTCAAAATGTAAATATTTAGTAAAAGATACTTGAGAATCATAAAAATTGAGTGGCATAATTAGAAGACAATGTGTTGCGAAAAGCAACTATGAAAATGTGAAAGGGATTAGCACTATCCTTATTGGGAGTGACACCATCATTTTTAATGTATAGATTTATGATTCTTCTATATAAAGAGATTGTGGGATTTCCAAAATTGGGTAGTCTCAATTTCTCCCACCTTATGAAAATAATACCGGGCCCAACCCCTCAGGCACAAACAAGGCCCATCATTCAAACATTTTTGCTTTGCTTCATTGAGTTTTAGATAAAAAGAAGAAGAAGAAAGACAGCAAAATCATAAGTAGGGTGAAAAGAGGTCAGCTCGCCTATCAAAAGTATATGATTTGGCCTATTTAAAGTCTGACTTAGTCTATTTAATAAAAAACCTAGGTTGAGACTTTTTAAAAAGTATATTTAACTGAAAAGGCTAAGTACATGCCTTTGAAAAAGCCTATTAAAACTAATAGGCCGGCCTATTAAATTTTAATATATATATATTATAAATTTGATAAATATAAATAAAATATTATTTTTTTCAAACATTAATATATATATGTATATATAATAAATTTTATAAATGTTAATACAATAAATTTTCTAATATGTTTATAAATTATGCTTATTTAGAGGGCTTGTTAAAAAAGTCTATTAGCTTTAGTGGTTTGTTGGCATATTTAAGATAGAATTGTTGAGCTTTTTAGAGATATTAGGACAAAATAGGTCTATAAATAGGCTTTCAAGCTATATCAAATAGGTTAGGCTTAGCCTAAAAAATGAGCTTATGATAGGCCAATAGACTATACTTAACTCCATCAACTATAAAATAGACCTGACCTGACCTGTTTCCACTTCTAATCATAAATTTTTTCTTGTTTGAAAAGTGGGTATTATATCACAGTAGATCCAAATTAAATAGACAAAGGCAACAAAATTTCTAAATTATTGTGCATACCTTGTATGAAGGAGAGATCCATTTATCATTTGTGTAATTGTGTTATTGAGAGATTGGGGAAAAGTTGAAAAAGAAAGTGTTATCTACCAAGTACCAACCAAGGAAGAAGTGTGTAAAGGTGAGCCTTAAATACATAAAATATCAATTATCATAAGAATACCAATTAACTAATAATTCAGTAAATATAAAAAATAACATTACAATGCAAATAATAAAATATCTAAGAACAAGACACTGTACATATCTAAATATGAATATAGAAAAAACCATAATAAAGAAACATACAATCACAAAAAAACGGTCCAAGCATTTTCATCGGATATATGATGATTATAGTAGCACCATCACATGAATCACTCGAGAATAATAGTAATAAGAATTTACATGTTTAAACACCCAATGAATCAAAACATTACAATTATATAATCAACTTAAGACTATGATTAGTAAAGTTTGCATTACATAAGACATGTTACACCCACACTTGATATCTCTACACATGAAATCTTAAGTATATGGATCAGCCGTCAGATAAATGAGTCATGTTATGATAAAAGTCAATGTGATTTAATAAATAAAAAACCATTTCAATAAAAATTAACGATGACATCATTCTCACAACCTAAAAAAGAAATAATGCCCTTTTTATATTTATATAAGTGTCAATTGTTTCAATTAAAGAAAATCATTCATTTCTTACACTCTGATCTTTCAATGTACAAATTAACTCTAATGTTAGTAATTTCTTGTAAAAAACCCTAATAAGGTCGATAGAAAATGAATATTGCATTACATTTGAAAGGTTCCCTAAAATGCTCTATACAAAATAGATTTACCCTAATTGACCTAAAGCATAAGTTACATAAGTCATAAAAAATAGAAACTAAGTTATATAATTATAATTGCTTGATAAACCCCTCTTTTATTATTGTGCTATGGGAGTTTTTATTGTCACTATATTTGTCAGGAATAATCAATAATAGCTTTTTTTTATTATAATTATCTCAAACTTTAGTTAACACATCTCGAAAGAGAAAAAAATAAAAATAGAAGATTAAAATAATACTCCATATACGTAGAATTATAAAATTCCATGTGTACTCCCGCAAAACATTAACATCAATATATTCTCCTTTGAAAAAAAATCTAAAAGCACGAGTCCAATAATAGATTTTGGCATGACTTATATTTCCTTAAATAAATAAATAAACAACCAAACAAAATATTTTTCTCTTTCGGATTTCGTTTAGTATTAAAAAAATACAAACATTATAGCAACCAAACAGTCACTGATTCTGTCAAGCATCGTTGAAAAAAAAGAATTAAGCAGATTCGTTAATAAGATTAAGATATTTATGTATATTATTTATATTTTATAGTATTTTATATATATTAAAAAAGAAATGGTCTACGGAGACTACACAAACATTATGATTAATCCTCAAGTAGTATAATAAGACGAGGAGGTCATTCTTTGATGGATTTAAAATATGCAGGCATATTTTGTTTAAAACAAAATATCATTACAAAGTTAATAAGACAATAATTCTCACCTAGCTCTAATTTATTTATAAAATAAAATAAATAAAGTCGCAATATTAATATGACAGGAATAGCGGAGCCCCCACCACGAAGTTATGTTTCCCGAAGGCGCGTTTAGAAAAAGGGTTTGCGTTGCCGAAGCAAAAAGGCGATAAAACGCCTCTAGCGTTGTCGTTTCATGAAACTGCATTCTCTCACGCTCCCACGTGTCGCGTGCAATGCACTATTGTAGATATAAAGTGCGAAGAACGTAGCGCAAAAAAAAAAAAAAAAAAAAAAACTGAAATGCAGCGTCACTGTATCACTCACTCTCTCAAGCATTAAAGTCCCTCAACTTCCTCCTTCCCTTCCTTCTTCTCTTCACTTCTCTCTTCTCTTCTCTTCCGTTTCAACTCTGTTTCAAGATCTCTCTCTCTTTCTCTTTCATTTTTCTTCTTTCATCTTTCTCTCTCTGTCTCTCTCTGACTTTCTTCAACGCATGCATATCGGTTTCGCTGCGTAGATCTTTCACCGCATTTCATGGATCCACAAAGCTGACACGCCGGCATTGCGTTCTTCTCCCTCTTCTCTCTCTTAGGGTTTTTCAACCACATGCTTCTTTCTTCTTCGCTGATTCTGAGCTATGCGTTCTTTCCTTTCTCGCACTGGCTGTTGCCGACACCATGACCGCCGCCGGCTACCTTGCCGGAATTTCACGAGCTCCTGCTCACTCCGCCGCGAGGTCGTCAAGCTCGAAGCTGCTTCCTTCTGGTGATGCTTTTTGTCAGTTTCCGGTTCGACGACAGAGAATGCCGGTGTCGGTTGTCTTCCTCCTTGCTCTTCTTAACTTGCTCTTCTCTTGCCAAGGTATTGTTTTTCTTCTTCCCTTCGGTTTCAAGTGCTTTGTATTTAGCTCGGTGCTTTGCCTTTCTGCTGGAGCAAGCTTATTAGTATGTGATAGCGTGTGGTTCCTGGATGAAATAAGTAACTTATGATGATCTTTCGCTAATCTGTGCGGATTATGAAGATCAAAGTAGATATTGATTAATGGAAAACTGAACATTGCGACATAAAAGTTTGACATATTTGGTTCTTTAGCGCCAGTTCTGTACTGTAGCTTGTTTTATTTTTTTCATGATAAGAATAAGAATATACCTCACATGCTCATATAAACCAAAATGAATCTCTTGCCTGACTAGTAATTAGCAGTTACAGGTTCAGTGTTTCAGAATCTGACGCTGGGTGCGTTCATGTCTGCTAGTTCTGTACCTTGATAGTAGCTGAATTCTAGGGAGTAAATATTATTTATGCTGTGTAGTTTGAATAGTAGATGGTTTGGCTGTCATTGATGTGATAATTCTTTTGCTAATCAGTTGTCGTTTTAATTGTGTCTTGAACAACATTCTTATGATTTATTCACTCGGTAGTTCTTTGCTAGTCAGTTCGTGTGGTATTCCGTATATCATATCATTTTCTTACCAATTAATGCCTCACACGAGTTTATTGGCAGCAAAACCTAGGCTTTACATGCCAAATTTGATACTTCGATGCCGTATCATAACGGATATTAACTCTAGCTTATATTTGGGCAGTGAATATATTTTTTCTACCAATGGTTTGCCTAGATATACACTCAGCTTATTATTTAAACCGTATAATTCCATTCCATTGAAGAAGCGCTACGGCAGTTTGACCCATCTATTCACATGCCATCTCTCTTATATATGTTACCTTCTTCGACTACTAAACTGATCACTGACTAATCAAGCAACATATTTTACTTGCCTCTTGAATTATATGTCAAATAATCTAATTTGGCTTATAATTACGCCATTGAACCTGGGTATTACTTGTTCAGTTTCCATTCTATAATTTAAGTAAGAGGTCCTTGGGGGGAATGATTTATTTTCAGGTATATTGCCAAGTAAAATTGTATATTGGCTGAAGTTTTAAGCAAGGTGGCGGTGGAAAACCCTTTCTTTTATTCTTTGGCATTTGCCTGAAACTCTGAATGAATCCTGTATCCAGTACTAAATTCATTATTCATGTGTGCTTACTCCATTCCATATTGGTCGATACCCTCTTTTTATTTTCGATGGTACGGATGATAATTGATAAGTGAAAGAAAACAATTTCCAAATTAAACTAGAACCAATAAAACATGGACTCATTCTGTGTCAAATAGTCTGCAAATTGTACAAGACTTATCGTGTTAGGCACGGGCACCCCATTTAGCTAGAAAATCCACAAACTGATTGTTTTATTAGAAAATATGCTATAAGCTTACTATCATGCTCTTGGCTCTTAATGAAAAAGATTATGATTTGAGCCCTTTTGAGTTTTGAGGAGTTCTTTGCAGATGCTAAGCCATTATGTATGACACTGTAAGTTCTTTGCATGCAGTGACCTCATTTTCTCTGAGTATGTCGTTTGCTCCATCAGAACTGGCTAAAACATGGTTTTTTAAACCTTCTTCTGGACCATCTTTAGCACCTGCCCCATCTCCATCTTATCAAGGTATGTTATCATATATTTTAATAGCTTGCTCTTGAACTTTATATTAGCTTTCAGTCTAAGTGCTTATATTGTCTTATTTTAGTTCCTAGAGTGACTCCAAGACCAAAACATCATCATCGCCGTCACCACCATAGAATGAGCCCTTATGTTGTGGCTCCACCTCCTTCTAAAGACCAAGGTAAATTTTGTAATTTGAACACCGATCTTTACACCCAACTCTTCCAGGGACAGGAGTAGTTATGAATTATAATATATCAACAACTAATGATTTTTCCACTCTAGTTTCTCTGAATCTCTATTTGGTTGAGTAAGATGATCAACAGAGTTGTGATTTGATTCTTTGTAATCTGGTGATAAGAACATAATGATTCTGTTACCTTGGTACTCATTTTGCATGTGCTGATGTTAACCATGTTAATATGATATAATTAGAAATAGTTTCAAAACGTAATTACTTGGAAGGAATTTCTTAATGTAATCAGTTTGATTCCTTAGATGGAACACATTTTATGTAGGGAAATGCTTAATTATAGTAAACTCTATTTCCTCTAGATGTTCCTTTAAGCTTTCCATGATGTTTGATGATGATTGGTTCACTTCACATTAATGATAAACTTGTTTCAAACTTTAGTTGCCTTTGGATGTTAAGCTGCCATGCTATCTGGATATTATTTCTTACTTCTTGAAATTATGGTAGCATGTAATGGGTTTAATTAATATGACATACCTAATACATGTTTTCATGCAAACTCTTTTCAACGATCTCTTAAACAAATCCTTTTACTGACCTATCAAAAAAAAAATCCTTTTACTGATTGTTTGGATCTGTGAACCTAACACTTGTTTTGGCCCTCCCTGTTGATGTCTCATACCATAACTCATTCTCAATGAAATCTCTGGCAGCTTGTGACCAAATCTGTTCAGAGCCGCTCACATCAACTCCGTTTGGTTCACCTTGTGGCTGTGTATTTCCCATGAAAGTCAGGCTTACACTGGATGTAGCTCCATATGCTGTTTTTCCAGTAATGACCGAGTTAGAGAATGAAGTTGCATTAGGCACATATTTAGAACAGAGTCAGGTGAAGATAATGGGTGCTAGTGCTGACAGTCAAAATCAAGGAAGAACCATTGTTGATATTAACTTGGTTCCACTGGGGGAGAAGTTTGACAATACAACTGCAGCTCTGACGTATGAGAGGTTTTGGCACAAGAAAGTTCCTCTAAATAAGAGCCTTTTTGGTGATTATGCTGTTGTGTACATTACATATCCAGGTAGTTATTTTTCTCCTAATAATGTACTTTATTGACCCCTTGCTATTGTTTGAGACTGAAGCTGTTGGTATCAGGAATCCCATCTTCGCCACCGGTACCATATGGAACTATAGTTGGAGATGGTCCCAGTGTAAGTGCTGATGGTAATCTGCCAGTGAGTGCCAACTTTGTCAGCAAGAACCAGAAAATAAATCTTAGAACCATCATCATCATTGCTTTATCTTCCTTTGTACTCTTGCTGGTTTTCGTTGGAGCATTTTCCGTCATTTTGAAGTGGAAGAAGACTAGGAGACCATCAAGTGCTGTTGGCCCCGCATTCACCTCATCTCTAAACAAGAGATCTGGTATATTTTTTAATTTACTTTGACAGATTAAAAATAGTTTTATGATGTCTTAAGTGGTAGAAATTTTTGTTTGATTGGCGATCGCTAATCATTTGTTGTATATTTAGCTTGGTTGTTGGCTAAAGTTTTATTCCTTGGGTTGATTGTGGCAGTTTTTGTAGTTTCTTCCTTCAGTTTACAATGCCATCCTTGTCACATACAGATAATTATAGTTGTTTAATTAAGCTCTATTTCTTGAGAAAGTGAAGTTATATGCTGTATGTATGTTACAAATATGTTGATCTGTTTTACTTTGAAGACTTTCCTACGGTCATAACTCATTGATGTTACATTTTTGCTACATTTAAATTAGGTTACATTGATTTACATGTGTGTAACTGTTAATGATTTGAAATATACCATTAATTTCAGCTGTCATGTACTGGACCATTAATATTAATTATATGTCCTTGCCGGCGGTGGTTATCGATTTATATGATAGTTATGCGAAAATTTTTATGCTGTGTTCACAAGTTCCACTTTCTTTAGTATTTGAACTTGTATTTATGGGTGAAAATGTCGCAATAATTTATCCTTATGTTATGTTTTTTCCTGAGTTATCATTATTTAGTCAATTATAGAAAAGTGGAAGTAAATGTCAATGGATTGATGCTTATAATGCAGGCTTTGGATCTATGTTGTCAAGCAGTATCACAAGTTCGACATCAGTTTCCCTTATGTCTACAATGGCTGCTTCCATTCTATCTGTTAAAACATTTTCACTTTCCGAGATCGAGAAAGCAACAGATAAATTTAATTCAAAGAGAGTATTAGGAGAAGGAGGATTTGGACGTGTTTACAGTGGGACATTGGAAGATGGGGCTGAAGTTGCAGTTAAGCTTCTAACAAGGGATAATCAAAATGGAGACCGCGAATTTATTGCAGAAGTTGAGATGCTAAGCCGTTTGCATCACCGGAATCTGGTGAAGTTGATTGGTATATGTATTGAAGGGCGAAGGCGTTGCTTGGTATATGAGCTTGTTCGCAATGGCAGTGTTGAGTCCCATTTGCATGGTAATATATTTTCATCAACTCAAGACGTGCAGCTCAGATGTTCAATTTATATTTCTTTGCTGTCTGTTAAATTAAGTGATCTTGCAGGTGATGACAAGAAAAAGGGAACACTAGACTGGGAAGCCCGGATGAAAATTGCCCTTGGAGCTGCACGAGGATTGGCCTATCTTCATGAGGATTCTAATCCTCGTGTTATTCACCGAGACTTCAAAGCTAGCAATGTGTTACTAGAAGATGACTTCACCCCCAAAGTTTCTGATTTTGGCTTGGCAAGAGAAGCAACTGAAGGAAGTAATCACATTTCCACACGGGTGATGGGAACTTTTGGGTAAGTGTGAAAAACAGACCTTGTGACTTGGTCTGCAGCATTTTGTTTGAGTACTTCCTTAAAATTTTGAGTGCCAAATTTTAAAGTTCTTCATTAACTAACATTCTATATACTATTTTAGAGGTTTGCATAATATTTAACTTTTGGCTTCTGCCATTTAATTTTGCATATATTATGTTAACCTGTGAATCATTCTGATAGTTAAAACAAATCTTTGCATACTGATTGTTATCCTAAGATTTATCTCTGATCTCAAATAAATAATTTAGCTTTATCGCTGTAATTCCCATGTTTAGTAAATTGTGGGAGGTAGCATTCTGCTTTTCATGCACTGCAAATCCCTGGCCTTAATTTAATGCTTGTTCCATCTTTTCAATTTTGCAGGTACGTTGCCCCAGAATATGCAATGACAGGCCATTTACTTGTTAAAAGTGATGTTTATAGCTATGGTGTTGTGCTCCTTGAACTTCTCACCGGCAGAAAGCCAGTGGATATGTCTCAACCTCAGGGACAGGAGAATCTTGTAACTTGGGCACGGCCACTGTTGACGAGCAGAGAAGGTTTGGAACAGCTAGTGGATCCATCTTTGGCAGGAAGCTACGACTTCGACGACATGGCAAAGGTTGCTGCAATTGCCTCGATGTGTGTTCACCCGGAGGTCACACAGAGGCCTTTTATGGGTGAAGTTGTGCAGGCTCTCAAGTTGATATACAATGACACAGACGAAGCTTGTGGAGATTGTTGTAGTCAGAAAGACTCTTCTGCTCAGGAGTCTGATTTTAGAGGTGACCTTGCCCCTTCTGATAGCAGTTGGTGGAATGGTGGAGGGGTAACTCCTCGTTTAACTTATGGTCAAGCATCTTCCTTCATCACCATGGATTACAGTTCTGGTCCACTTGAAGAAATGGAAAACAGACCGTTTTCAACTTCAAGCTTGATTGGAGACGAGATATCTTTGCCGATTCGGCATGGGAATAGATCAGGTCCCTTAAGAACAGTTCGAAGCAAGCTATCCTTATACAGATTTACGGGAAGTCGAAGCGAGCATGGGGGACCTTCTTCCAAGCGTAGCTGGAATGATGGTTACTGGGTTTAAGGCTTGAGGTTTTTTGGTTTTTAAAAAATGTACAGTTCCTAAAGGGATCCGAACTATTGATTGACTGATTTAGCTTAGGCCTCTGAAATTTCTGCAGTTTTCATGTTAAGGTTGGGGAGATACAGGACGACATTTGACAAATTTTGAAATATTGATTCATTATACAAGGAGGAAATGTATCTTGAACGTATTGTAAATCCTTTGAATTGTATCTCGTGGCTCCATTCCATTTGTGTACCAGGACGTGCCATATAATCATTTGCAAATCTTGTGTGATAAACAGGTGTATAATGGGAAAATGTAGTTTAATTTAATAAATTACCATCGCTTGGTAGCATTATTCATTCTGCCTTTACTTTTAAATTAATAAATTATCACAATTTCCTAAGATGCATAATACTACAAGGAGTTGTGACGAGAGTGAAGTCTTGCATTGAGGTATGATTCAATTTCCATTCTGGGGATGGTGGTGTCTCCTTACTCATACAGACGGTGAAAAACGTTGGCCAAAAAAATAAAATAAACGACAGTAAAAAACGATGGTTACCTAAAATAGTTGCTAGTTGCTAGTTACTAGTGCCGTGCTCTCTCTCTCTAGTTTGGATTAGATTATGTTTAAAAACTAATTGATTATTTTCTAAGTTTTGCAAGATTTTTTTTAAAACATAATTATTTCCTCAAAATTAATCTTCTCTTCCTAAGTAAAACGTCGTTTGCAGTCCCATTATACTGAACTTGTTCATGCACACTTTCGATTTTGGCGCTACAGACAAGTTTTCCCGCTCAGTTCAGTTGGATCAGCAATTTTCCTTTTTTAAAAACAAAACTCGGTGCACCAAAAAAAGTAGTTGTCTTTATCATACAAAATTTTATTGTTTATTATAAAATTACAAGTTGTTAATTAAAATTCTTAAATTGAATGAAGATCTTGTGTGTTTCTTCATCTGCAACCTGGGTTTTGTTTGCGTCAACGAGATTCGAGTGCCACCATGTCCTGTGATCTCCTTCCTGAAAACCCCATCGTTGTTGTGCGTCCTCATTTCTCTAAGCTCTCTTTGAATACAGTTTCGTTTTCGAAGCTGGAAATAAAAGGTTTCGTTGTGTGTGTATGCAGTTAGGGTGTGGATCGGTGTCCGTGGATTTCTTGGCCACCGTTGATGCTTATCCCAAACCAGATGACAAAATCAGAAGCACCTCCTACAAGGTCCCCTTTCTTTTCAACAATCATAATGCTTCTTCTTCTTGTTTTCTAATTTGAGGATTAATTCTGTTGAGATGAATCTGCATTTTTTGATTAGGTTCAAGGAGGTGGAAATGCAGGCAATGCCTTAACCTGCACTGCTCGCTTGGGCCTCAAGCCAATACTAATTTCCAAGGTTTTGTTTGACTGATACTTTATGCACTTGATTTCTACTTTCATTTCTTCAAGTGTTGTAATGTACAACCATTTTTAACCTGATAACCCTTGTGTTTGTGTTTTACAAACTTGTTTGACTTCTGTTAGGTTGCAGATGACACTTAGGGGCATATTAAGTGAGCTAGAGGCTGATGGTGTAGATACTTCCTTTATGGTGGTAATTTTCTCACATGATTCTCTTTCCAATCTTCATTTTTCTGCTTTCATTTTGTTTTGATTTTTTAATCCTTTTTGTATTGTGGACCTATTCTGAAATTTTGGTTTTCTATAAGGAACAATGGCGTCGTTTGATCCATTTACCCGACCCCACCTAGTGGATAAAGGCTTGTTGTTGTTGTATTGTGGACCTATCTTCCTATACAAGTACACTGCACAACCATTTTTTTTTTGTTGTCTTCCTTTTTAAAACAACATCAACAAAAGCCTTATCACACATGCTAGACGAGATCAGCTACTTGGATCATACAACACCTTTTTCTATTTTTTTTAACTGTTATCTTTTTATTTTTCAGTAGTAGACAACTTATTACATGAAAAGGAGTTGCAAACAGAAACATGGCCTTTGTTAACTGCTTGAATTTAACTAGACATATATGAATGAGACATCTTCTATGAAAAACGCCTTGTTACGGCATAATAGATGCTTAATATGACTGTCCTTTAGATATGACTTTTGAGTATCAATGTTGAATATATATCAACTGTCGAGCCTTTTTGAGCATCTAGTATGCATATTAGAATTTGTTTTATTGTATATTTGTATTCATTATCTTCACTATAGCAGCTGCTACGTCATACCACAATAACATTTTTTGGAGTTGGCCGTTCTAAACTGTTATCCGGCACTGAGTAGTTCTATGAGTGTGATTTTGAATTTTTAAGCATGCTGTCTGGTGATTTAAGTTGCAGTTAAAACCCTTTAGTATATGGTAACATAAAGTTCCATGATCAAAGTTTTATCTCTGCCTACTTATATTTATTTTATTATATGTGTGCATGCCCATGTTATTTGTTATTATTATTATTGTAATTTATCATGCTTCCTCTTATTTTCAGGTATCTAAGGAGGGAACTTCACCATTTACCTATATCATTGTGGACAACCAAACGTAATGGTCATTAACTTGGTGTTCCTTTTAATTGTATGATAATGATGATAATAACACTCGTCTTCTACAATGAAATGATGATAAAAAAACAATAAGCATGATGTTCACATTTTCGTTTGTGTTGTGAAAATCACTTGACACAAGATTTCTGCTCTAACTGTTTCATTAGAGTTCTTTTAGCCCTTGCTTTTTGTTGGGGTGTTTCTTTTTAGCCTTTGCTTTTGAGTTTTAACTATTAAACCAACCTGACTTTCTGCATTCATTGATATAGTGATCCATCTCCAAGCATTTGCTGCTAATAAGGCTGTCGAAAATTTTATTTGTAACTTGACTAATTTTCAGTTTAATTTTTCAGCAAGTCCCGTACTTGTATTCATACCCCAGGATTTCCTCCAATGAAGCCAGCTGATCTTCCTGAATCAAGTTTGTTATCTGCATTGAATGGAGCCAGAATTATTTATTTTGATGGGAGATTGCATGAAACTGCTCTAGTTGTTGCACACGAGGTTATTACTTATATTATTTGATTGATGTTTCATATGAATCCTAAGAGCTTGTCACATCCATGTTTATAAGTTGATGTTTCTACCAAAAGAAGAAAAAGGAAAATAAATAAGAATTTGAATCATGCAAAACTTTCTATATTGTATTCATTAATAATCTTCTATTTGAGGATGAGAGAATAGAACTTCTTATGATGGGAAATAAACAAAATATCGTACTTTCCAGTACAGGCAGTTAAGAAGAATATTCCTATCTTGATGGATGCAGAAAGGCCGAGAGAAGGGTTGGATGATCTCCTGAAATTCACTGATTATGTTGTATGCGCTGCAAAGTTTCCACAGGCAAGTGCACTGTTTTCTCTAGAAGTGATATATTGTAGAAAATGTATGGTAATACAGTTCTTTCATCGACCTTGCTTTAGATGTGTAGAAATGAGTTGATTTTTATTATGATTTTATAATTTTTAAAAGAATGCCTTTCTAATTTCTCTAATACCTGTCTATCAGTTTGTGTGTTTTGCATAGTTAAATATTAACTCAGTCTTGGCACAGAATAAAAGACTATCATGCGTCTCCTTTTTTTGGGGTGGTTTTCTGAAATTGAATTATGTATACTTAGAGATATGTTCTTGCAAACGTTATGTTTTCTTTAATTATATGTATTTTTTGTGATGATAAAAGGATATTACTTTTCTGATACTAATAGTCTATACATGTTGCTTTCCGGGAAAAAGAAAAACATACATGTTCCTTTTCTGCTAGCTATAAGGCTATAACATATATAAATGTTTGTCCTTTTCTTTTACTGAACTTGGGCTGAATATAATTTTCCTTTAAGCATTGCTATATTCTCACGATGTACCTATCTCCTTGGACAGGCATGGACAGAGGCATCAACTATTCCAAAAGCACTTGTTTCTATGCTTTTAAGGTTGCCCAAACTCAAATATGTGATTGTAACTTTGGGAAAAGATGGTTGTATAATGCTTGAGAGAAGTGTTAATGGTACATATTTCCTTTTCCTTCCAAATTTTCTTTCCTTTTTGTAGAGGAGGAGGAAGGGGGGGGGGGGGTTGTTGATGTTAACAGGTTTGTATTGAAGAATGATCATATTTATATGCTAGTCAAAATTAGATATTTGCATCGCACATTCATTGTATGTTTTATTTGCTTTCGATGCAAACTGGTTTTTACTTTTCACTTTTTTTTTCTCGCAGAGGGTTCTTCCATAGAAGAATTTGATGTTGACAAATTAGTTGAATCCCTGGAGATGAGAAAGGATGGGAGCATAAACACGCCTACCTGCCTATCATCAGTAATTTCAACGAAACTTGAACACTTCTTCTCTGCTTTAGTATTACACAGTAGTGAAGTCCAGTTTTGCACATATGAAGCAGTAAATTCTGTAAATTATGACTGCAGCAAATTACCTATGTGTTCTTTGGACTGTAATGAGGTTCATATGGGTGTCTTGCGTCCGCTTGGAAAAGCTGGCCTTTTTTATTTAATCACATTTTCCTATAATGTCCTATATAACTCATCACTTATTTCTCAACAATACCGATAACCAAACCGGATATAAAAACCGCGTTCTTTTGTTAAAGATATAGAGAATAGATAATCTAGCAATATTGGGACGGAGATGCCAATAAACCTTTGTAAAAGAGTTAGTCACGTTTAATATCCCTGCATTCATTTGCCAATAATTGACATTTACACTTATATATTTGAACAGCTGAGAAATCTTAATTGAAAACATTGATGCAAGCAGAATGAACAACTAGCATTTAATGTTCCCTGTTATTAGCTATGTTATAATATCCTAATTAATTATGACCACAATTGTTTAATTTGACTAAGTACATGAGGTTTCGATCTAGCGCAAGATGGGTCTGGGAAGAATAGATGTATGTTTTCAGGATTTGAGACTATGACCTTCAAGTTGTAAGATAGCAATTTCACTGTTCCACCAAGACTTGCCCTCAATTTATTGACTTGACTATATAACAGAGTTACTAAACTTATAACGAAGTCTATATTGTAGAGCAAAATTTTTTTCTGGGTTTCAATTGTCATGTAGTGGATCACTTTTGCCCTTTTGAAGTTATAGAAGGGATTGTAACTTAAACATTACATGCTTGTTTGCATTTTTTTTAAGCATTTTCCTAATATCCTTTTCTCTTTACTTCCAGTCAGTGACAAAATTGCATGCAGACGGAATAGGAACAGTTTGTGGTAGGTTATATGTTGGAACAGCTGAGAGCATACCACCATCAGAGCTTATAGATACAACTGGTGCTGGAGATGCATTTATTGGAGCTGTTCTCTATGGTAATATAGTACCTTTGAAGTGCCACTGGTAATTTCATGCTTTATTGTTTACTAGTAAAAAAATATGTTGTCTTTGATTGGTCTCAGGTATCTGTGCCAACTTTGCTAGAGAGAAAATGCTATGCTTGGCTGCTAGTGTGGTAAGTAGTCCTGCCCTCATGTGATAGTTAGTATAAATGAACATTGCATTTGCATGCCTCTTTTGTAACTGAGTTTGGAAATTAATGAGTAATCCCCGTAATGTTATTTCACTTTAGTCTATAACTCTGTAAGTTAGTTTTACTTTAGTGTTTTGTGAAACTAACGTGGTTGATTTTGTATAAAGTCAGAGACTAATGTAATTATATTTTTTTACAGAGTCAAGGAATGACATGAATGATTTTGTTTTTTTGTTTTTTGCTAGGCAAGACTGACATGAATGATTGAGCACTTAAAATATGATTTTAGAAAAGTCAAGGGTAAAATGAAACTCCTTGAAAAATACAGATTAAATTGAAATTACCTTAGAAATTCAAGGAAAAGAATGTTTATGTTAAGGTGTATTGAACCAATTGAAATGATGAATGACTTTGGTACAAGAAGCTTATGAATTTTGATGTGAAATGCAGGCAGGTGCCAAGTGCAGAGCACTGGGAGCACGAACTGGTCTTCCTTATAGCAATGACCCTCGCTTGGCTGAGTTTTTTTGTCAGAGGAAGTGATATATTTCTTTCAATTCATCACACTTCCAGTGAATCACTGAAAAACATATTCCATGTTTTACTTTTGCTCTTATTTCCAAGTCTTTGCTATGAAGAGGAACTCCCAAGTTATTATTGGGTTGTCATGTAATCTTCTGACCGTGAAGGAAAATTTTTACTCCCAAGTCCAACTGTGTTAATTACTATTAGTTTCAATAAAATTTGCATGCTACTTGCGTATGATATTGTCAAGTATTTAATAGATTCATTGTTACATTCAAATAAAAAAAGAAAGAAATCTTTCAGATGCATTGTTCAGTCAAGAGAAAAGTAAGTCGATAGCGTCAAGCCAACAAAGAAGTGAAGGTCAACTAATAATAGCATTCGAAAATGTAGTAAAAATCAAAATTTCGCCGTTGCCGGGGATCGAACCCGGGTCACCCGCGTGACAGGCGGGAATACTAACCACTATACTACAACGACTTGGTTGTTTGATTGTTCCATGGTAAACTATTAGACCAATTAAAATGTGTAGGTCAACTAAGAAGCCGAACAACGACTCAATGATAGTGGATTCCTTAATTACTGTAGATGAAACAGAAGGCCCACAACAAGGTTTAAGGAGGATGTAAATGCAATGCTTTAAAAATAGTATTATATATACGTTTCAAGGGTGTAAAAAAAATTAAATATCACGTGGTCATTTTATCAAAAATAAAAAGTATGAGGTATTTTAAAAAAAAAATAAATTTTTAAAAATATTTCATATTTTTTAAAAATATTTTATATTTTCTATTTTTAATAAAGTGACTACATGATTCCTAATTTTTTTTATCCCACCTTAAAATCAATCATGTTTGAAGACCAAAAAATATATTATATATTTATTTTATTTTGATATTTAAATAATTAATAAAAATAATAATGTGAAGAAATATCAAATTATTTTACCTTAATCTTCGTTTATAATTTTTGTAAAGAGACCTATTACATCAAATTATTAACATTTGCTTTTAAAAGCTCAGATAGACATGTGTAATTATACAAAGTTAGATAAATTACGGAACAATATTGGTGTAGTAATTATTGAGACAGAAATAACAAAAAACTAGCTAAGGTAATTTTGATATATGTAAAGAAAGTCGTTAAAAACACACGCGAAAATAAATTGATAATATGGTCTTTAGTCCAGTAAAACGAGGATAGGGGAAACCTAAAAGGACATAGGAGAACTCCTTAAACATGATCTTTTACTTAATGATATTCTTAAAATTTTAGTTTTTGATAATAGCATCATTTGATCTATGTAGCTGATTCCATCTAGTGATATAAAATAACCTTAAAATAATAATCATTATATATATTTGCATAAAAAATAATAATAGAATTCTTGTGACTAACAAAGACCACGGATCTGACCATATTTAGAACTTTTAATTTTGGTTTACAAAAGGTAATTTTTTTGAAAAAAAAAAAAAAACCTATTCAACTAGTTAACTATGATTTTGACCGATTTGTTAGACTTTTTTTTTTTTATTAATTTTGTTTTCTCACAATTGACTTACTATGACTGTGTTGGGAAATATGAAATGTTTAAAATGTTGAGTAGAACTTCATTAATATGCTGGATCAAACACAAGAATTTGATAATACTGATAGATAAGTTAATGGATAGATGAAAAGATAGAAAAAAAAATGAAAAGTTAAAAGTTTAGAATTAATATTAAAAATGATAAAGTAATTAGTAGAATTAAAGTCTTTGATAAAACTAACTGTTATTAACTAGTAAATAAAAAATGACAAAAAAAATAAGAAAAATTAAAAGAATATTAATTAATTAATTAATAAGATAATATTAGAAAAAATGTGAGGTCTTAAAATTTTTGAGCAGTGTTTGGAGAAACAGTAGTAACCACATCAAAACTATATATTAACATTTTAATTAATAAAAATATCTTTAACCAAACACACATTAAAATTATTATGTAAGATAAAAGAGACGGTGGATGATTACTCCTGCTTAAATAATGATGATTGGCTATGGAAGTGCAATACACGTTCTCAAACACACTTTTATTAATGTACACGAAGTATTATTTTCTTTTTATATTCAACGCATTACTAAAATCCAATTCTTAAGAAGTATTTAAACAATAAAAATTTAGAAATAATTATACCAACTTCATGTAAAGTTTACATATTATATTTACATATTTTTTATTTTAAAACATACATTTACTTTTTAAAAAAAATAAGTGTAATAGAATTTCAAATATTGAAAATAAATGTAATATCACAGGAAATAAGTATAATGACCAACAAAACCTAACATAATTAGTAGATAATTAAATTCTTTAAATATATTAAATTTAAAGGAGTTAATTTTCAGTTATTAGTTGAGAATATCTTTAATGCAAAAAAAAAATTAAGTGTAATAAAATGTTATACTAAAGAGAAATGTATAAATTTTTAAAATTAAAGAAAAAATAATTATAATAAAAATACAGTTGACAACGTGTAATTATGCTAAAAAAATAGAATAATATAACGACGATACATATATAATATAATAGTGATCGATGATTACGAAGCCCTCGTCTTTGGATGCAAATTCAACCACGTAGTCCTCATCCCCAATATATCATGTAGTGGTTCCCTTCACTTCCTTTTTTTCTTTTTTTTTTTCGGTGAATTTGTATCCATATTTTTTATACATTCAAATTTTAATATCACTTTTCAATTCATTAATTTTTTTACTATCTAATAAAACAGAAGTGAATTTGAATACTTTACCACAAAGATACAAGATGATTGAACTGGATTCTTTCTTCTTTTTTTGAATGAAAGTGTCCATGAGAAAGGAAAAACAATTATTTTATGGGATTTACATGACATGAGTCTAATAAAAAAGTTGCTTTATTTTTAGGTGCTGTCTAACATGATCAAAGAAAGAAAAAAAAAAAAAAAAAAACTCCCTTGAATTCAAATAGAAGGGTATCAAAGTATGAGATTCAATCCGGATGAGGATTAATGTTTATTGTTCATAAACCAAAAATGTTTATTGCTTTATGACCCATGTACTATGCATTTTTGACACAAACCTATGATGAGATGAGGATCTTCTTAGATATGCCATATCATTCCTTTGTGCCAGTTTTTTTTGAAAGCTTCGAGCAACGATGGATTTTCGATTCGGCTTACCTCCTTAGCTTTTCTCTCCTTAGCACTTCCTTATCCTTAGAAAATGACTATGTTTTTCTATTTTTTTAAAATTTCTCCTTTATATACATAGTTCACTTTAACTTTTTTTTAAAAAAATACCCGCGGCTACGAAGAAATCGTGATAAAATGACACATTATCGACAGTTTATCAATTGTGCCTAAATTTAGAGTGCTTGTGGTTATTGTTCAAACCATGAGTAATATCGTGTAAAAATAACACATTATCGATGGTTTATCAACCGTAGTTAAGTTAAAAAATTAAAAAAATATGGTCGTTTTGCAAGCCTAAGGAGGTGCTAAGAAAGAAAGTGTAAGGAGGTAAGCCAAATTCGATGGATCTCACCCCAATTATCAGAAAATTAACTACTATTGTTGTTACTTTACATATTTAACTAACTTAGGTATGTTTTGGTTATGATTTTGTGTAATATGGTGTTCTAAAGTAAAAACCTACTTGGAGTATTGGAATAGAGTGGACAATAATCTATCAAGTTATTTGTGTATAGATTTAAACACACGTCAATTTAAATTTTGTTAATTATTTTTTTTGTATCATTTGTTCAAATGCTGGTCCATCGTTTATTCAGATCTAGTCATGGTTGTTGAAAGAAGAAATCCACGTAGTTAAAGGGTGTTTTTTATTTTTTTATTTCGTTCGAAAACTCGCAATGTCCTGACTCCTGAGTGCTTTTTAAGGTTGACAATTTCCCCAAAACTAACAAGAAACTGTTTAATATGTCTTATTCTCAGTTGCATATTTTTTGAGAAATTTTGAGAAGGTCACTTGTCAAATAATTGTCTCAAGTCAAACATGTTTAACTTTAAAGTTTTTAAGTGATATCTTACCAAAAAATAAATATATTTTGTTTAGATACATAGTACTAACCAGTTCCTTTAAAGTTTCTTAATTATGTAGCCTCATGCCTATACAGTTTTATGATCGCTCTAATTTAAGCATATATTCAATTGATGATAAAAAAAAGTGTATATTCAATTATTAATTCATGTGCCCTTCTTGCTTGAAGCTTGTCAATAGCGATTTCTTATCCATGCCTCATCTCTTTAACTTTAAGCATTGGTGCTCACTCCTTGCCCTCGTTAGCACTTACGATGCCGCATGCCGATAATTTTATGCTTGATTTGTCCTCGAATCATACCGTACTAGGAGAGACATGGCTTTGATACCATTTGTAACATTCTAGCCACTTTTTGAGATTGAAGACCATCTCAAAAACAAACACAAGACTTTTCAATGTATTTTGAATTTACTCACACACTTTTCGATAAGTTTCAAGGAGGTTACTTACCTCATAATTGCTCTAAGTTTTAGGGAAAAGGAAACCGTATACCGAATTGGTAAATTATTAGGTTGGATTGACAAAATAAGAAAATGTAAAACAGAAATGATTGGTACGCACTATTATGCCCCCACAATTCATTTACAACTTGATTTAAGTCAATAAATTGTGGTGTGTATGAATTATTTTTCAATATAAAATATAATAGAATCTAAACTTATTTATTTTATTTTTGATTTAATTATATGTATTTTTTGTTGAGATAGAAATATTCATATCATAACGGGGTTAACTATTTTAAAGGAAGTTTTTCCTACAATGACTTAAATTCAATATCTCTTTATCATTCTAAGTCAATCACTTTTTGGTACCGAGTATTTTTTATTTGGTTTATGAAAAAATATATTAATTGAAGATTGAATTTGGATACTCACGTATACATATTCTTATGCGTTTACCAACCGATTTACGTAATTAAGACTGATTAATTTTATTTGATTTAAATTATATTTTTTCCTTGAAAATAAGTTTATAATTTTTTTGGCAAAACTTAAAGTTGAAACCCATGGAAGGGAGACGATTCGGATTTCGGAGCACAACAGCATCCGAAAATGTTGGCGACCAATGATAGGCACAGTTTAGCGCCTCAAATATTTCGATTTTTAATGTGAGATTTTTATTTTTATAATTAAAGAATTTTTATTGTAAGATCTTTGACATTTGACAATGTTGGTGATTGACTTTGAGCCTGATCCCACCCACATAAGAAAAGTTTTCATTTTAATATTTTAAGGTTAAAACGATTTTTACAAAAGATTACAGTGTTACACATGTTACAAGATTTTTAATAATTTTTTTATAAAGAAAAATAAATAATTAATGAGTTTTTGTTTACGTTACTATGATTCTTTCGATAAACGAACATAATTAGACATGTTTTATACATATCAATAAAATATAATAAGTTATGTTATTTTTAATTAATAATATAAGAAAATTATTAAAATATCCATGTAATTAATGAATTCATTTGTATGAAAAATTTGAGTGCTCATAATAAATTGAGGGTAACAAAGTATTTTTACTCTTTCTTAGCAATTAATACGTCTAGAAAACTCACATCTCCTATAAAAATGACAAAAAAAAATCTCTTTTTGTCTCTTATAAAAAGGACCAAATAGAGTATATAATAAAGGCCAATTTAATAGTTTGGTCCTGTAACTTTTTTTTGTTTCGATTTGGTCCTGTAATTATTAAATGTTTCACTGTAACTTATTTTTCTGTTTCGATTTGGTCCTGTAACTATTAATTGTTTCAACTTGGTTCTATAACATATTTTCCTAATCATATAACTTATTTTTCATCCAACAAATTCGTCTTTCTATTGAGACCAAATTCAAACAAAAACAAAAAGTTACTGGACCAAATCAAAACAGAAAAATAAATTATATGACCAAATCCAAACGTTTAATAGTTATAGGACCAAATTGAAATAGAAAAATAAGTTACAAGACTAAGTTAAAACATTTAATAATTATAGAATCAAATCAAAACAAAAAAATAAGTTACAAGACAAAGTTTTCTGTACAAAGTTTATGATTCTTTCTATACAAGTTTTTTGTTTAAAATTTATTAATATGTGCAACATTATATATATTAAAAGAATTATAAAAAAGTTATTATTAAGATACTTATTAATGTATAATAAATAAAATATATTTAACATTTAAAATTTTCTTAAAAAGTGTTCTCTCACCTTACTTTTAAGTGTTAACTCACATAGTAAAATTTTATTTATATTTAATTGTCCTCTTATATTTTATATTTTAGAGGAAATATTAATTTTACTTTTATAAATTATACCTTAATATAATAATTAATGAGTGAAACACTATATAGGTTATTAATTTTACAAGAGAAATTCATATAGATCCTTGTGTTTATAAGAAGAATTTACATAAATCCTCAAGTTATACGAATATTCACTTAGGTTCCTTAGTTTGCAATAGTAGTTTACTTATGTCCCTGTATTACAAAACGTTATTCATTTAGATCAATGAATTTACAAAAATAGTTTACGAAGGTTTTTGAGATTATCAAATTTTAAGAGACTTAAATGAATAAATGTTTGACAATTTGAGGGACCTAAATGAACCTCCATGCAACTGAACGACTTATGTGAAATATTTTTTTAAACTTAGAGACCTAAATGAACCTTTGTGCAACTCATAAACCTATACAAATTATCATTATAAACTCAAGGACCAAATTAGTAATTATTTCAATAATGAGTTTGGTTCAAATGATACCAAGGTGTCAAAGTTCTTAAATGACACCACGCATAACTTTTTATAAAAAACGAATTTCGCCGATCCAACCAATCAATTAAAAGTTTGTATAACGTAGATCAACTATGCAAAAATTCATACCATTTGAAAATTTGTATATATGCTATTTAACAAATGAAATTTACTTGTATTTCAAATAATGTATTAGACGTTCAAACAAGACATTCTAATAACGTATCAAATAGTTTTCAAATTATATGAAATTTTGTATAGTTGATCTACATTATATAAGCTTTCAATTGATTGGTTTGATTGACGAAATTCGTTTTCTATAAAAAGTTATGCGCGGTGTCATTTAAGAACTTTGACACATTGGTGTTATTTGAACCCAACTCTTCAATAATTAATATTTTACTATTTCAATAATAAAGAGGAATAAATAGTATTATAGGAAGTTCAAAAAGTATTTTTTAAAAAATAAAAATAATTATTATATTTTTTAACATGCATAATTTAGCCTTAGCAACCTCTTAAATAGGATGGAGAAATCGAGAAACTATGTAACTTTTAAAACAATAAATACATATAATCCTAAACTTTTAGCATTTTCCTTTTAATTATGCTTCTAATCCAAATAAAAGTTAATTTTATTTTATTTCCAATAAAGTCTTGGATTTAAGAATATGTTTAAATTAGTCGTGACAAATAGGTTATTTCAATAATCAATTATGTGTATAATTAATTATTGTTATAATCGATTATAATATAATTAATTTTTGTTTGGGTATAACATTGAAAAATAATTTTGAAGATAATCTTTTATATTTATATGGTATATAAATTATTTTTTATAGTAAAAATTTAAATTGTAGAAAAAGAAAGCATATTAAAACAAATTTATTTTTTTAAAAATCTTTAAATTCTTACTTATTTTAAATTTTTTTATACTTATAAAAATAATACTAAAAAACATTAATCTAGTTTTTCTCTTTCTCAAATATCTTTAAAATCTACCTAAAAGTCTTTTCTTTTTGGTCAAATGTATCTTTTGGTCTCGTATCTCGTATATGCATTTCATTTCGGTCTTATATATTTTTTTGGTTATATTTTGGTCTTGTATCTTTTATAAAGGTTTCATTTAGGTTAGTTCGTCAACTTCGTCGTCTTGTTACAAGGTAATTTGACTATGTACTTATTAGGGTTCATTTGTATGTTATGGTTTTTCTGGGTTCGAAGATAAATGACGTAATTTGACTTTGTTCTTATTAGGTCTATTCTGTTAATGACGGAGTTGATAGATTTGACTAAAATGAAACGTTTATGAGAGTACAAGACCAAAATGTAACCCAAAAAAATATAGAACTAAAATAAAATACATATGAAAAATATATGACAAAAAGTGTATTCGGTTTTTTTTTTTTTGAGATAAAAGATAAAAGATTTCTTTCCCAAAACATGCTGTAAATAATCTGAATAGTAGGTGAAACGTTTATTTTTTGACTAGGTGAGGTGGGTGTTTCCTACTCGGAGATGATAATTTTCTGTAAAAAATAAATAAAAATATCCAAATAAAATCATTTATGTTTATAATTTTTTAGCCCTTAATCCTACTAATATGGTAGGAAAATAAAAAAAATAAGGAAATACAAACTCTGGGAGCTGAATAGAGAGAAAAGAACATTCTCTAGCCAAATAAAACCCATAACAGAAGCAAGGTGACAGCAACAGACCTGGAGGCTTAATCTCTTCTTCAAAAGTTTTGGTCTTGTTGAAGGGTTTTTAAGCTTCTCATTCTTTCTTCAACATTTTGTCTTTCACTTCATATACATATACCCTTTTGTTTTTTCTGCATTTGGGAATTTGGAGTTGTTGTAAAGCTCGCATTTTTGTACAACTTGTGCTGGAAAGCGTGGAGGGGAAGTGCCAAGATCTTCCATTTTCAGCGGCGGAGTAGCCATTGGGAGGCACTGCCAATAGATCCGGTTCCAGACTGAGCTTTTTATCTGATCTCTCTTAAGAAAATGGTATTAATTTCTCATTCATCTGGATTTTCTTCTCAGGTCTTGCTAGAGTCAATTTGCAGTCTTTCATTTCCTTTTAGTGTTGACTTGAAAATCAATTTGTTGAAATGTATATTTAGATATGGGGTCGGATTTTTTTTTTCCCTTCTTCTTCTTCTTATTTTGTTTGATGAATATGGGATTGTCGTTTTCCTATGTTAATAGACTGATCTGCTACAGAATGGAAATCAGATTTGCGTTTTTTTTAATCTTAGAACTGATTAGTGTTTTTTTCTTAAAAAAATCTCGCTTATATTGTAGAAGTGCTTTTACTTTTAATGAATGCTGAAGTTTCTTATTGCCAATTGAAATGTAGCTACCAGTCTAATTCTATAGTGAATAGTGTTTTTCATCCTAGCTAGGTTTCTTGGGAAAATTGGAAGTCCAAGGTCTAAGTCAACAAAGTCAAATAGCTTGATGATTTGTATTCTATATTACGTTTGTGGGGGAATTTTGGTTTTACTTTGAATGCTGTCTTCTGAATCTTCTGTTATTAACTAGAGACTACTAATCTATTGATCTGTTTCTTGAAATCGGACCTTGTTGGATTCGCACCGCTGATTACAACTTCATAAATTTGCTGTCATTATGATGTTGCAGTGCATTGATTGATATAGATATTTTTCATTCATATACGATTTTTTATAAATTTTTCCGATAATCGAGCATTACAACCCCCTCCCCACCAAACAATAAGCTTAATTGAACTGGTCAGGCCTTATGTTCTGACAATGTAGGTGCGTAATTTCAAAGCAACATGCTTAATAGGTTAAATGTGCATGTCTGTGTGGGTGAGGAACTGAGGATGACTAGTTTATGTGCTTCTTTCCTATCGTTGTAATTTTCAATTTCAATTAATAAATTTAATGCGTCATGCTTTTTTTTTTCTGATAGTAGGTTTTGAATATTTCCATTGCTCATCTTGGATGTTTACTCTTTGAGTTAGTGATGTTTCAGTTAATACAATGTATTTCTAATTCATGTTGCCTGCCTAATTTTCTATGATTGACTGGTCATGTATCTTCAGCTTGTTTGGCATCTATTTCATTCATATGCTCTTTTATATTTTGGTCAATATCAATGTTGACTTCTGTACTAGATGTGCATATATTTTTTTTTCTGAATTCTGATTATGTTCCAACCTGCTTTTCATGCCATAGCTCTTGGGGTAAGGAAAAAATGGTTTGATTGAGCAGACTTTGATTGGCCCCCTTCATTGAATTAGTTATTTATATTGCTGAGATTGTAGGTAAACTTTCTTAGATCCTGTTTTACAAAAGGAATATTTTAACAAGCAGATGAACTAAAATGAGAGAACTAGAATTCCAACCGTCTCTTCAAACAAGTTTATAAGCAGTGCTGAATGTTTCTAACAAAGTGGTGGGGTGTCTACTGATACTTTCAATGACACCAAATTATGGTTTTGTTGCGTGCTACTAGAGCTATTGTTACTTGTGATGGCGCTATCTAAAGCAAAGTTACATTTGATTTTTTCAAAAAAACTATCAATTATATTTCTATTGCTTCTGTGGGATTTAAGGATAAAGAAGACTTTTCCTTTTATCCAGTGTTTAAGAGTTTTGCTCTACTTGATTAGGTTAGGTTAGTAGTTAGTGCAGTTAAGTTGTGACACACTCTGCATTGTAGGCTGTTGCTGCCAATCCTGTAGTTGGGTCCCATGTTTGGGTGGAGGATTCTGATGTAGCTTGGATGGATGGCGAGGTCTTGGAGGTTAATGGACAAGAAATTAAAGTCCTTTGCACTTCAGGGAAGACGGTGAGTGTGCTTTGTAATATTTGCTAAAAGTTAATCCTGGTCTTCAATAATGCATTTTACTGTTCTTTGAATTTACTGATTATACTTTTATTTCTTGAGCATGTGGCTTTGTGAAACTTTTGGTTCTTTTCATGCAGGATGCCTGTACTTTATTTGGTGTACTAGACATGCATTTTTAACGTTAACTCAGGCTTTGGAACTTTCTGAAGTTTAAAATTCATGTTTTTTTTGACTTTTTTCCTGCCTTTGTTTGCCATGAAATTTGCATTTTGCAGGTTGTTGTTAAAGCTTCTAGTATTTACCATAAAGATACCGAAGTGCCACCAAGTGGAGTGGATGATATGACAAAGCTTGCGTACCTGCATGAACCCGGAGTCCTAGATAATCTAAGATCGAGATATGATATTAATGAAATTTATGTACGTCTTTCACTTGGCAACTGCCCAATGACTGTGTCTGTTTCTTTTTGTTTTTTTCGGGAGGGGGGGGGTGTGTGTCTGTTTCTTTTTGTTTTTTTCGGGAGGGGGGGGGGTGTTGCGCTTTATTTTGTTTTTGTTAGTATGCAGGTGCATCTATTCGAACTGTATTGATGTGCGCTATAACCATACTTTGCTTCCAGACTTACACTGGGAACATATTGATTGCGGTGAACCCTTTCATAAAGCTCCCTCATTTATATGATAGCCATATGATGGCACAATATAAAGGAGCAGCTTTTGGTGAGCTAAGTCCACATCCCTTTGCTGTTGCAGATGCAGCATATAGGTAACTTTCATATCTGTACTGTAAATAGAGCATGCTATTAGTTTAAAAGTTTAACTTTACCTAATAATGTGGATTTAGGCTCATGATAAATGAGGGAATCAGCCAGTCAATATTAGTTAGCGGTGAAAGTGGAGCTGGTAAAACAGAAAGTACTAAGTTACTCATGCGGTATCTTGCTTACATGGGAGGGAGAGCTGCTGCTGAAGGTAGAACGGTTGAGCAAAAAGTCTTGGAGGTAAGATATTATACCTTCTCAATTTTTTTTTACTACCAAAATTATTTTTTTATGAATTCTTTTTCAGCTTCTAAATTTCTTACAACCTCAACTTGTGTCGACTAAATTTGAACCTTTTTTCTGGCACTTTCTTTGTTTGTTTGCAGTCCAATCCTGTTCTAGAAGCCTTTGGTAATGCAAAGACTGTTAGGAATAACAATTCAAGGTGGGAAATAATAGTAATGTTTCTGCTGATATAATTACATTGCAAAATTTTTATTCTATAATAATGTCTTACTGTTTTCTCACTTTTGACTTCTGTAGTCGTTTTGGTAAGTTTGTGGAGATTCAATTTGATCAGAGGGGAAGAATATCAGGTGCTGCTATCAGAACTTACCTGTTGGAAAGATCACGTGTTTGCCAGGTGTCAAATCCAGAAAGGAATTATCATTGTTTCTACATGCTCTGTGCTGCACCTCCGGAGGTACTGAGATTCTTTGCTTATATTGATTTGGTTCTGGATTGAATATAAATGAGAACTGTCTGAAAATTGACCTACAAGGAATAAAAGTTGATTTCCTTTACTTTCATCATGTTATATTTATGCATAAATATGATCTGTTGATATTAGTATTTTCATTCTTGCTATTAGTGGATGATGGAAATGTGTCAACCACTTTTAACTATGCATGCTGACTGGAGTGGTTTGTGTGACCAAAATTCATACATCTTAGTCATTGCTCCCTAGTACAGCCAACATTTTGGAAGTTCTTTACTGGTTAAATCGTGCTTTTAACTCTTTTGGAGTCTGTCAGAATATACGAAGATATTAAAATATCTTTTCATATCATTAGATAACATTGTAGGAAATTTTATATCAATATCTCTTAGGATCTCTTAGTATGAGTTTTCCTTATTCCCTATTTACTCATTATATTCTATTTGTTACTTTATTTAGTTTAGGATTATTAGTATAAATAGGGGATAGTGTTTTATCATGATCACCACATTAATACATATCTTTCTTAGTATCAATACAACATTTTATTCTCTCTTATCTTTCTTCCTCTCTCCATACTCAAATCCCTATAATTTCAACAAACTCTATATACTTAATTTCTATAAACCTCTCTTTAACAGGACATTAAGAAGTTCAAATTAGGAAATCCAAGAACATTTCATTATCTGAATCAATCAAATTGCTATGAGTTGGAAGGGGTTGATGAATCTAAAGAATATAGTGCTACAAGGAGAGCAATGGATGTCGTTGGTATAAGTTCTGAGGAGCAGGTATTTTATAGGGAGTTTAAGTTTGTGTTTTGTTTCTTCAAGTATGAGTATGACCTATGATTCAATGCTTTATTTGTGTATTTCCCCGTCACTCTTCAGGATGCAATATTTCGAGTTGTTGCTGCAGTTTTACATCTTGGCAACATTGAATTTGCGAAAGGGACGGAGATAGACTCATCTGTGCCCAAAGATGAAAAGTCTCGGTTCCATCTACAGACCGCAGCTGAGCTTTTCATGTGAGCAATTGTTGCACACTTGCATTGTTTGAGGGTTTGCATTTCGTCTTTTCTGTCTCATCTCATAGTTTTTATTCAGGTGCGATGCAAAGGCACTTGAAGATTCCCTTTGCAAACGTGTAATTGTTACTCGCGATGAAACAATTACGAAATGGTTGGACCCAGAAGCTGCTGCCCTCAGCCGAGATGCTTTGGCTAAGATTGTGTACACAAGATTGTTTGACTGGTAAGCCTGTGAGCAGATTGGTTAGAGAAAAAGTTTGGTTGATTTGCTCCAACCTCCAACCTCCAATTATTAGTTTGTTTCCGTAATTTTCTGGCATGCTTTTGTAGGTTGGTGGATAACATTAACAAGTCCATTGGTCAAGACCCAGAGTCTAAATCCTTAATTGGTGTGCTGGATATTTATGGCTTTGAGAGTTTCAAGACTAACAGGTCAGTATCTCGTACGTTACTGTTATGTAATTGGCATTGACCAGTCTCTTGAAGTGAACCTAATCTCCATGAAACTACATATTGTTTGGGAAAATGGGATTCAATGATGCCCTCCTCAACTAGTCATATTCTAAGATTCTAGTCTTCTAGATTGAATTGTTGGTATCATTTAGTCCATCCTTGGATCATTATAAGCTTGTGATTACAAATGCTTATGTGATAAATCCCTTTCTTCTTTTGGCTTCCTGTTAAACTACATTTGGATGAAATGTCATTCCTTTTCATTACTCATTATTATCTGTCTACTTGATCGGGGATCACTCTGATATACATTAGCTGTAGTTCTACCTTTTGTGATGATAACGTTGATGACTTCATATATTATCCCTTGTTGTTCTGTTCACTTTGCAGTTTCGAGCAATTTTGTATCAATTTGACCAATGAAAAGCTTCAGCAACATTTTAATCAGGTTTGTTTACAAAAGAGATATTATTTTATTTATAATTTCCTGTATCTACTGCGTGTACATTTGAAATAGACAACAACATCACTTATATAACATGCACTTATCTTAAATATTTTGTTCTGCAGCATGTTTTCAAAATGGAGCAAGAAGAATACAAAAAGGAGGAAATTGATTGGAGTTACATTGAATTTTTGGACAATCAAGATATTCTAGATCTCATTGAAAAGGTTTTTCCTCTAACTCTGCAGTCCTTTTATTGATTAGCTTTGTCTCTTGTAGGATGCTTTTGTATAATGGCTAGTTGAGTATACACAAACTGACCCTTAAAGAGGAAAAAATCTCGTGCATTATCAATGTATTATTCATGATCTAGCCATTATTCCTGTTTGTAGACTGATAGCATGACTGTGTTTCTGCAGTTTTCATTGGTGAACCTTTTTTTTATTTTATTTTATTTATTTATTTAATTTTTCTCATTTGAAATTTGTTTTAACTCTTGAATTCTCTTGTATTCATTTTCAGAAACCTGGTGGCATTATTGCTCTTCTGGATGAAGCATGGTATAGTTTGTACCGATAACCCATTTATTTTATTTTTCAATCATTTGCATCGATGCTCAGATATCTGTATGTTTTTGTGCTATGCAGCATGTTTCCTAGGTCAACACATGAAACTTTTGCTCAGAAGCTGTATCACACCTTCAAAAACCATAAAAGGTTTAGCAAGCCGAAACTATCACGTAGTGACTTCACAATTTGCCATTATGCTGGTGACGTAAGTTGAGGAAGTTGTAAATTTTTTGTTTCACAGATATAATAAAAAGGATATAGATACGGTATAATATATTATATAGGTCCAGAATTGCAGATGTGATGTATTTTCTTCTTTGGAAAACATGTTCACTAAATCTTTGTCTATTGTAGGTCACTTATCAAACTGATTTGTTCCTCGACAAGAACAAAGATTATGTTGTTGCAGAACACCAGGCACTTCTTTATGCTTCCAAATGCCCCTTTGTATCAGGCTTGTTTCCCCCTCCACCCGAGGAATCTTCTAAACAATCAAAATTCTCTTCAATAGGTTCACGATTTAAGGTTGTGGTTTTCTTATTTTTTAAGAAAAACTTATTTTCCTTTCTTGCTTAATGTTTGGGGTTGCTGAAAATTTTCATATGCCCTGCAGCAACAATTGCAGTCTTTACTTGAAACCCTCAGTGCCACTGAGCCACACTACATCCGTTGTGTAAAACCCAATAATCTTCTTAAGCCAGCCATTTTTGAGAATAAAAATGTCTTACTGCAACTACGTTGTGGGGTAAGTTTGTGTTGCAATTGAAGTTAAACTAGAGATTCTTTGAGTTTATGCTTGTTAGCCTTAGCACATTTTCATCTGGTTGTAGGGAGTTATGGAGGCTATTAGAATAAGTTGTGCTGGGTATCCCACTAGAAAAACCTTTGATGAATTTGTGGATCGATTTGGCCTTCTTGCACCTGAAGCTTTGGATGGAAGGTATCTAAGTTGTTCATCTTATTAAGCATATTTGTCATTATTCTAAAAGTGATTTCTAATTTGAATTTGAATTTTTTTAGTTGTGATGAGGTCATTGCTTGCAAGAGAATCCTAAAGAATGTCGGACTTGAAGGCTATCAGGTAACTAGTACAATGTGGTCAAAGCTTCAATTCTTTGGGAGTCTCATTCTTGCTGCTGGTAGTAGATTTTGAAAGTGTAGTTTAGGTATAGGAGTGATCAGTATTTAATATATTTGGCTGGTATATGAAAAGCATGAATTTCAAATTATGTCTATCTGTACCACTGCTGTAGGTGATTGCAGATTGGCCGTACAAGGCGTATATAATCTTTTTTCTGACTAATTTTATTGGTTCCGTTTATTACCACAGATTGGTAAAACAAAGGTGTTTCTTCGAGCCGGTCAAATGGCAGAATTAGATACCCGTAGAAGTGAGATCTTAGGAAAGTCAGCTAGCATTATTCAGAGGAAAGTTTGTTCGTATTTGACTCGCCAAAGTTTCATCTCGCTTCGTTTGTCTGCTATTCGGATTCAAGCTGCATGCAGAGGTCTCATTGCTTCTTAAAATATTAGTTCACAGGCTGGATTTGGGGGGGGGGGGAGGGTTGGTTTTGTGAAGTCTTATGACTCTCTTTGTACTGATTGCAGGACAACTTGCACGACAAGTTTACGAGGGTATGCGGCAAGAGGCTTCTAGTCTGATGATTCAGAGGTACTTTCGCATGCATATTGCTAGAAGAGCATACAAAGAATTGTACGCCTCTGCTGTCTCTATTCAGACTGGTATGCGGGGGATGGCTGCTTGTTGTGAGCTACACTACCGAAGGCGCACTAGAGCTGCAACTCTCATTCAGGTATGGAATATTTTAAGGAGCCTTTGTTATAAATAAAATATTATTGATGATGTTATTATTGTCATTCATACATCCTATAGGAAATCATTGTTGCGGAGCTTGCGTTTAAACTTCTATTTTTGGTTTCGAATGGTTTGTCCTTCCAACACTGTTGATTTTTTGTATTGCAGAGCCACTGCCGGAAATTCTTAGCTCAACTTCATTTTGTAAAATTGAAGAAGGCAGCGATTGCAACACAATGTGCATGGAGAGGAAAAGTTGCTCGGCGAGAGTTGCGGAAGCTCAAGATGGTAAGCATCTTTTAACCCCTTAATCCTTTGAATCCATTATTGGAAAGATGTTTTATCTTCTAAGTTAAACAGGGATTTCATCAATACCATATTACTTATAGGACTCAATATATATGCAAAGTGAGTTTAGAATTCAACAAATAAGTAGATATATTGACATTCCGGTTAGTGACAGAAGCCCTTTGGTTTTAAGGTTATTTAAGCAGTGAGTAAATTACTAGGCGGAACTTTTGATTTATTTTGGACATTGCCAGAAGGAAAACCTGTCATGTTTGGATGTGCAGTACTTCCTTTTTAAATACTATTAGATCTTAGGACTGTACATTCATCGCTTTTTCTTATGTTATGTTGTGACATTTTTTTTACTTTACTTTTGTTGTAGGCTGCAAGAGAAACGGGAGCTCTCCAAGCTGCCAAAAACAAGCTTGAAAAGCAAGTTGAAGACCTTACATTAAGGTTGCAGCTGGAAAAACGTTTGAGGGTAAATGAATTTGGTTTTGCAAGTACTAACTGATAATTGAACTCTTTTTTTTTTGTGGCAAGCAGGAAATTTTATGGCAGTATGAAGTAACCCAATTAGTTTGAGTAAAATACGGTTGTATACTCTATTATCACTATTAGAAATGGAATTGGCCTAACTTAACCCTAAAAGCTAGCTCAATAGAGAAGAACCAGCCAAGCTTGGTAAAGGCTTCTTTGGCCATGTTCCTCGTTGACATGGGATCTCAACAATACATGTTTTGGAAACTTGCTTATTAGAGTGAAATTGATTTGTGTGAAAAGAGATTTTCGTTTGTGCATTTTATGACAAATATAAGGAAATGATAACACAGAGACACACACAATTTAGTATCTTTCCTTGTGAAGCTTCTTAAATCTTTGATATTGAATATAGGTTGACATGGAAGAAGCTAAAGCAAAAGAAAATGAAAGATTACAGTCTGCTTTGCAAGAGATGCAACTTCAGTTTAAAGAAACCAAATTACTACTTGAAAAGGAGAGGGAGGCCACAAAAAGAGCGGCGGAGAGAGTGCCTGTCATACAGGAGGTTCCAGTTGTTGACCATGCTTTGTTGGAGAAGCTCAGCGGTGAAAACGAGAAACTCAAGGTGAGATTGTTATGGACAGAGATATCTGTACATGATTGATTTTCTCGCATTTTTCATAAGATAGGTTGCCCTATTACATTTATTAATATAGTGCTTCCTTGAGTCTGTTACAGAAGTTGGTGAGTTCACTGGAAGAGAAAATTGATGAAACAGAAAAAAGGTATGAAGAGGCAAATAGAATTGGGGAAGAAAGGTTGAAGCAGGCTTTGGATGCAGAGTCAAAATTAATCAAGTTGAAGACTGCTATGCAAAGGTTTATTTTTTATTGTTGGTATAAGATAAATATTTGATTAATGTCACTTACACAATTTCTTTGTTTCGTGTTTTCAGTTGCAACAGTAATCATTCATACTTCTCTCTTTGCAGTTTTAGATTTCTATCATCATGAGTTCATGACCATATTTTTTCTGCTCTAATTTATAATGATAGGCTTGAAGAGAAATTCATAGACATGGAGTCTGCTAACCATATTCTTCAGAAACAATCTATGCTAAAGTCTTCAGTCAAAACAATAGCGGAGCACCTGTCTTCCCCTGTAGAGGAGGTAATTTAATGTTATACTAGTGAAAGTTTATAGGTCCTTATTCTCTGAGTTTGCATCTTTTGGGAATATTGACATTTTTATTTGCAGAAGTTGGAAAATGGTCACCATGTGGCAGAAGAGCAGAACTCTGTTGTAAGTACACTGTTTACTAATTAGTACTAATCTGCTATTTGTTCGTGCCTTCTATTGCAAGTGACTGTGTTAAGTGGAATGTAAAATGAATTATCTTTGCAGGATGCATTTGTTACTCCTGTGAAACAATTTGGTACTGAATCTGACGCTAAATTGAGGAGATCCTACATTGAACGACAAAATGTGCGTGTGCTTAAAATTAGGATTTTTTTTGTTTTGTTTTGGTAGTTCTTCGTGCAAAAGTATCATTATCATTATCAGTATTAATTATTAAAACCTTGTTTCACTGTAGGAGAGTGTTGATTTACTTATTGACTGTGTTAAGAAAAATATTGGCTTCAATCATGGAAAGCCTATAGCTGCATTCACCATTTACAAATGTCTTCTCCACTGGAGATCATTTGAGGCTGAAAGAACTAGTGTATTTGATCGCCTTATCCAGATGATTGGTTCTGAAATTGAGGTGACTTTATTACTTCATTCTTAATTTTCTTTGTGGCACGAGGTTGTGGTATAATTCACGCTTCATATTTTATATATTATAAATAGATGAATAGATTTTTGTGACATTCTATATTTATGTTGCTTTTCTGTTATGTATTAGAAGCATTTATCAGAACTAAGGTTTTCATTTTTTCCTTCCTACTTTTACCATACAGAACGAAGATGGCAATGATCTTATGGCCTATTGGCTGTCCAATACATCTGCTTTATTGTTTTTACTCGAACAAAGCCTGAAATCTGTGAGCTCAACAAATGCTACCCCAGCTAGAAAACCACCTAATCCAACATCCCTCTTTGGAAGAATGACTGTAATGAATATTTCTTACTTTGCTTGCAATCTGATTTTCATTTAGCTTGTAGAAAATCACGCTTATTTATTTTGAGGAAAAAATTGCAGGGTTTTCTGTCGTCCCCTTCATCTGCTAACCTCGCTGCCCCTCCACCAGAGGTTGTACGCAAGGTAGAGGCCAAATACCCTGCTTTGCTTTTCAAGCAGCAACTCACAGCCTATTTAGAGAAAATATATGGCATTGTTCGAGATAATTTGAAGAAGGAATTGATGCCAGTTCTTGCATTATGCGTCCAGGTGTGTTTAAATTAGTTGTCAATTGGTTAAGTCAAGTTAGTTTTATACCAACAGTTTTTGAGCTTGATAAAGTAGGATACAATGCCTCATCCCATATAGATTATAATTCTCATTGTTTCCCTATGAACTTTTTTGCTTCTGGAGATGTTCTAGAAACTTAAAAAAAATATTGAGTCCTCATTGTTGTTTAGTCAAACACATTTTTTTATTCTGTTCGTTGAGCAAATCTCATTTCTGATATACAGGCGCCAAGAACATCAAAGGGAGGATTTCGATCTGGTCGGTCTTCTAGTAAAGATTCCCCAATGGTTCACTGGCTGAGTATTATTGAATCCCTCAATAACCTCCTCTGTACACTGAAAGAGAACTTTGTAAGAAGCTAAACTGAAATATATTAACTTCCAAACCCTAAGCAGTTATTTATTTATTACCTCCTTGCTAACCTTGTCTATTTGATTTCTGAAAATTGCTGACACATGACTGGGTTTCAGGTTCCTCCAGTTCTTATCCAAAAGATCTTCAGTCAAACATTCTCATATATTAATGTCCAACTCTTCAATAGGTAAGTAGTTTTTACATATATGATATATCTTTCAACATAAAAGAATTTTTTTTGCACCATGATATTTTTATCTTAAAGTATGGAAAGGTTAACATCTCTTTTGTTCAAATGATTTATAGTCTTCTTCTCCGTCGCGATTGTTGCACGTTCAGTAATGGCGAATATGTGAAAGCTGGATTAGCTGAATTAGAGCTGTGGTGCTGCCAAGCAAAGGAGGAGGTAATCTGTTTTTGCTTTTACCATAATGTGTTAATCTTGAGTTAGTGCATACATTACTTGGGCTATAATGAAATTTTTGACCTATTGTTGTTCTTTGTGACCTCTGGAAAGAGCTCCAAACTAATTACTGAGTTTAAACTTGCAGTATGCAGGTTCATCTTGGGATGAGCTTAAGCATATAAGACAGGCTGTTGGATTCTTGGTAAGTGTGCCGCATTTGTCACGTTGCACCTTTTCATGCTATTTATCTTGCTCGTGTTGGTTAATTATTTTGATAATTGTTGTTGGTACCCTATACATCTTCTTTTCTTTTACATTAAATGATCAAGTTCCAATCTGTCCTAGTTATTTCTACCTTGTTTAATTTTTCTTGCTTTTATATACAGGTTATTCATCAGAAGTATAGGATTTCCTATGATGAAATCATAAATGATTTATGCCCTGTAAGTCTTTTTTTTTTTTTTTTATTGATTGCCCTGTAATTCTTTATCCATCTCAAAATGTGCAATTGCATGAGGCCTGTATCTTATGTCAGCATAATGGCATCTTTGATAGGATACTAAATTTATGAATAGCAGAATTTGAGATTACAAATTCTTGAAAACTTTGTAACTGTTTGGGTGTTGTTTCTTTGTACTTTTGCAAGGAAAAGTTTTAGATTTTTCATTTAGGATTGGAGGGAGATTACGGATACTGATATGTGAATGACCAAAACAACTTTCTCTTACTCTCGGTACATCTCGATGCATATTACGCTCCTATCTTTCTCTCATGTCTTTTCCCTTTTATTCTTCCAGGTCCTGAGTGTCCAGCAGCTATATAGAATATGTACACTTTACTGGGACGCTAACTACAATACTCGAAGCGTATCTCCAGATGTAAGTTTATGCATATATTTTCTTCAGTAACAGCCAAAAGGCATCATTAAAGTGGTAAATGCTTGATTAATGCATTCAAATCTTCTCTTCAGGTCCTTTCAAGCATGAGGATGCTAATGGCTGAGGATTCCAATAATGCTCAAAGCGATTCTTTCTTGTTAGATGACAGTTCCAGGTCAGTGTGCTTGTATATGAAACATTTAAGTAGCTGAAGTTCAGTATTATTGTTGCAATTCTTTGCTGTCAATATTTTGAGTTTGTAGCTGAGCGATAAAGTATGTGTGTGTTTGTTTTGCCATTGAGTCAACATGAAAGTACACTTACTGAAGTAAAAATTGTTTCTGTTGAATATGGCGAGGAACAAATCATAACTGTTTATATATTATTAGAATACGAGTTATGCTGATTGAAAACCAAACATGTTTACGAAATGGCTTTTGTTTCTTGATAGCATTCCCTTCTCGGTGGGCGACCTCTCTACGTCACTGCAAGAAAAGGACTTCTCAGACATGAAACCAGCAGATGAGCTTCTTGAGAATCCAGCCTTCCAGTTTTTGAATGAGTAGATTTACAAAACAAAATCAGTTGTTGGTCCTTGCCATTGGTGGTTGTAAATGCTGTTTCATATTTATTCTCTCTTTAAAAAATAACATTTTTTTGGCCATATCATGATGCCCCTGATGTAAAGTTTATTTTTTTCATTCTTTTGTTAGCATCCAATTGTAAAATCCTAATTGGTAATAGGGGCAGGGATATTTATAGGAATAGTGAGCTGTATTTTTTCATTTGGCCTTTTTGTCCCTTCTGGACTGTTGCAGTACTTCTATTTTTTCTTTGGAGGCCCAACCACAACCTCACTTTATAGTTTATACCCAAATTTTGACTATGTAAAGTGACAAGAATGGCCATTGATATTGGTATAGTAATGAAATAGAAAACTGTTGAATTCTGGAATATGAACTCTACTCTTTATTTTCCTATTTTTGTGATCTTTCCTGAACTCTATTTCATCCTATCCATTTTTATCCTATAACATAAAAATGCAGATGAAAATATACCTCTGCCATGGGATAATGTACAACTTTCCCACCTCAGGATCGGAAAGGGTATTTAGAGTTTTCGACAGACAAGATTGAATTACCAACCATCAATCGAAAAGTTTCAAGATTTTATTTGAAAGTTACTATGAACTTGATCTATGATGAGAATTTTACACAATTCCACCTTATACTGTGTCAAACTTATAAATATAAACAATCTTTCCATGACTTTGACCAAAAAAAAAAAAAAACAATCTTTTCATGATTAATATTTTACTTATCATAAAAATGTAATTAATTCACTAATCAAGTGTAGATTTTAACCCTTAAGATGTAAATATAACACTATGTAAAAGGCAAAAGTATCGTTCTTTTATAAGCAAAATTGCATTTACATAAATTTGAGTTAAGGATATGTTGCTTGAAGCTTTGCTTCCTTAGCTACCAGGCTATTTTGTTGGATCCATATCCCATATCTTAGTGATAAAAACTAAATAAAATTTGACTATGGAGGTCTGAATCTTCCAATCAAATTCTGGTCCTAATATTTGAGTTGGATTTTTCTTTTTGAAGAGTAGGATTGTTAAAACAATATTAATTGTATGATATTTTGATTCTTTTTTCGGTTTAGCCACATTCTTTATAAGAGGTAATCCTGTTCGAGCAGAGAACATCTAAATTGTAGTAAGTCTAGTTCTTATAGTGGAACTTTTTCTATACATAAAAGGCTCAAACTCACGCCCCACTTATTTAAGAGAAACAAACATACATCACTTGCGCCAACACTTTTGGCAACACAAAATTATCTCAAGCCATTAAATGTTTGCTCGGATTCTCAGAATCTAGTAGTGCGAGGTGTGGTGCTGTGAGATATGTATGGTGTCGAAAGTACTGGCCTACCACTTGAACTGACTACCCGTTAGTGTACGGTGACATCCCACTTGGGAACGACACCACCCTTTTTAGACAGTAGCGTCCGGAATTCATCAAATAGTAAAAATGAAAAGCAAACCACCCTTGTTTTTCTAGACAGCAGAGTTCAAAAATACATTTCCGGACGCTGCTGTCCAAAAATGGATAATGCCTTTCTCAAATGAGGTGGTGCCAATCCTTTTACCCGTTAGTGTATGGTATTTCGATTTGCTTAGGTCTTGTTTATCCAATGGAAGAAAAGTCCAAACATTCGTTTTTTCTTGTTACCGACTGCCTCTTTTTTCCTATATATAAGTCAACCTAAAATTGATGAAAGGAACTCATTTCATGATATGTAGAACTTATTTGCTACAATATGCACATTAATTAATATTAATAAAAACAAATTATCAAAAGTCTTACGATAGAAACTATTTTTGGCCAACCCATTTGGGTTTCACATGGGCTCTTGCCATTAAGAGCACACTCACAAGGGTTGCAACCCAATTAGTCTCTGCCCTAAGAAAAAGGTTAGGGACCATACTGCAAAATTGGACCACCCTATATTCTAAATTTCCCAGTCATCACAATTCACAACTGTAATCTCACTATTTCTATTTTCATAATCTCATAGTCACAATATTGGGCAAAATTGAAATCAACACTTGTTTGTGGATTTGAATTTTGGATATGGATAATGGTCGCTAATAAACGCATTACCCATTTTAGTAAACTCACCATACTTTTTTATTTGGAAAAATTAGTCCGAAATATTTTTTTTAGATGATGGTTTCCAAAATCACTTCTTTAAATCTTTTCAGGATGATATAGATATTAACTCACTTAGATAAGCTATTTTTGTGATATTTTCTCAAGATTTTCACGCTAGAAGTAGTGACTAATTTCTTCTCTGAAACTAAACTCATACGAAGTAGTTGTCGAGTAGTCACGTAATATTGCTTCATTCTTACTAGCAGAAGATCGAAGCTCTGCACGTGTTATGAAAACTCTGGTCCATTACTCCACAAGGTTCACCTGAAATGCAAACCAATTGTTGGTCCATCCCCAATGGTATTAAGGTCCTAACCCTAGCTAGCTATGCCTATGATATCCATATCCCTCTCACTATCCTACTACAACCCTAGGTGTTGAAATTAAATTAATTAGTTTCCTTACCTAGCATATTCACATTATGGTCTTATTTGGATTTATTAATGTTGGACTCATTTTAATAATTTATTCAATGATTTTTAATGGCATGTCGGTAATAATAAAATTAATAAAAAGAATCATTTTTAAAAAAATTAATAAGTTGTCAAATTAAGTGAATATATCCAATAAACATGTAAATCCCTCTTAACCTTCTATTATGACAAACCACTGTTGTGTCTTTTTTAATGACTACAAATTGATTTGTAGCTCTGTGTATTTAGCATTTCGCATTGTAGATTTGCTCAAACAAACCCTTTTCTTCACAAATTTTGCTCATAATAAAAAAGTTGTCTGAAAAAGACATATTCAATATATGTTTGTATTTTTATAATAATTAAAATAATAATGTCTGAAAAAGACTAATGAGAGAAACAAATTTGATGAAACCTAAATACCTATATCCACTAGCTAGCATCCAATCAAATTAAAAACGAGGAATATTACCTATACAATTCCATTATATTGAATTTTTGCATTGATATATTGCATATAAAATTAATTAAGGAAAGAAAATAAGATATATACTTACATCAACGAAAAAAGTTTTCATACACTTACATGCATGCTTTCAACAATTTATTAGCATACGCGATGAAATTAAATTTTATCCACTTGGACCATTAAAATTGTAGAAACTTTCAGAAAGATAGAGAGCTGCGCAGCAAGAAAATCTCCAAAATTGTATGGACAAAATACAAACAAACAAAAAAATTTGAAAGAGATTAATAACATTTTTTTTTTGAAAAAGACATCGATTGAAAGATCATATAGAGTATCATACAAATGCACTCTCTTGTTTATTGTCTTTTTTTAAAAAAAAAAAAAACTACCATTATAGTAATTTATTGTCTGATCATGTAGCTCAGTTGATAAGCATACTGGGACATGTATGTGTGAGTATACAAAATGCAAAGTTGAGAGATAAAAAAATACAATTAAACCTAATTTATTATTTAAGCCCATGATCAAATTTAAAATTGATGAAACTTGCTAGATTAAACCTATTATTTGTCAAAATGATGCGATCGAAGTTCCATAATCAAATTTAATCGATCAACTTGGTAGCTGAAGCTCAATCGTTATCATGAAATTCTTTGTCATAATTATAAGAGATGCAAATTCTGATTGTATAGAGCTTTTGTCTTATTTGTGGTATCAATATAATATAATTAATATGATGGAGAAAGTCCAACTTTATCATTTTCAAATCGCACATGCCTCCAAAAATGCTTCCCCCTCCACGATTTTAATTAAATATATTTCCCAATTTTATTTATGAATATGTGAAAGATATTATAAATCTATATTATAAGTTCACACACTTCTTGTCATAGTTGCAGAAATATGTGGTTTAGGTTAGTGGAAACGATTGGACGAAAATGAAACTTAAAAAAAAAAAAGAATAGTCCAAAAAAATATATATTCCCATATTTTCAGTATGAGTATGAATGAAAGAAAAATGACAAAAGTAGTAATTTAGTTATTGAGTTTGCGAGGATAACTTACGTTAGTCTTCACGTCAATGAAATTGAATTTAACGATACATACATTTTAGTTTTTAATATTAGTTTATAATTAATAGAGTTCATTTTAGTTTATATTTGTTCCTAAGATTTTAAATAACGAATTAAATATATCTTTTGTGTTTGATAATAAAAATTTAATTTAATCTCTGAGTTTCTCAAAAAAAGAAAATCAAATTGGTCTAAAAGATCTTAATAGTGTTAATTATAAACTAACAATAAAACGAGAATAAAATAAATAAAACTAAAAAAATTAATATAAACCTCCATGCAATGATGCAAATTAATAAGTCAAAGATTAATATAAATTACCGTCAAAGATTGATGACACATATTGTGTTACTTCATTCAATGAAGAATGAATAGTCACTATGAAGTAGTAGTATATTTCAATGCAACAGTGGTGTATTTAGTTTAGTAATATACTCATTCTATAAATAAAATATTTACATCAACAAATTAAATAATATTAATGAATATTTTTCCTACTAATTAAGTTACATATATATAATATATATACACAAGCTAAGTTATTGGTCAAATGCAAGCAAGATTTATTGTTGAGGATAATTAGAACTACCTAATGCACATGTAATATAATTAGTTTACAATTAAGGGACTGATGATGACATGTTTAATTAAATTAATTAAATATAGTTATCCAAATTTTGTAGTTGAAGAAGCCCTTAGCTTCCATGTGGTCTCATGTGTTTCTCCGGAGAGTCCACTCTAAAATCTCTCTCTCTCTAGTGATGATATATATAATCTTCTCTTATATACATATATAATGTAAATTAAATATATGATGGTCAAACAGGTTTTATATATTTACAATTAATTAATTAATAATGGTTTATACAAGCTAAGCATCTAATTAATCCTTCAGCCATGTTCTTAATTCATTCTCTTTCGGTAAACGGCCGGTCATGTTCTAAAATTATTCAATTCCCTTTCTTCCTAATTAGTTGAGACATCTATTATTAATTAATTAATTAAATAATAGTACTACATAATAATACTATCTATTCTATATCTACGTATTCTATACCTTTGTCGTTATGATAGTTAGTTTTTGTTAGTGTGAGCATATAAATTATGGTATTCTCTAGTAAATAGTAAAAGACTAATTTATTTGAGACATAAAAATTAATTATTAAAGTGAATTTTGTTTCTTATGACAAAAGATTTGCAAAATCATAATTTAAACCCTGTTAAGAGATTTAAAAGACTCGATTATTTAGTTAGTTACTAGTGATATTATGTTGGTATTATTTTTTGGTATAGTCATGTATAGGTATCCTTTTATTTGAGTCGGACTCATTCATATTATAGTAAAACTAGTTTATCGAACCCAAAATCATTTACTTAGGCAGAATAAAGGTGTGTTTAGATTAGCTGTGATTAAATGTAAAAATAAGCTGTGAAAAAAATCGATTGTCTGAGATATAATCAATTTTTGTTTGGATATATGTACTTTTAGAAGAGATTTTTAAAATAATTTTAAGCTGCAAAAAACAATCTTAGAACTTTTCAAAATAATGTCGAAATTTTAGCTAAAGGATAAAAAAGCTTTTTCTTTGTTTAAAAAATAATAAAAAATTTTGTGACTTAATTAAAAAAATTTTGCGACAAAAATAATAAAAAATACAGCTATCCAATATACATTTAAAAATAATCTAACCCAAACATACTTTAAGTATTTACCACTTAATTAAATTAACTACTCGTTGTATGATAGTTAGTATTTTGAGACATAAGAGTAGTGTTATCTAATCAACTAATAATATATATAGTAATGATACTCTACTATGCAAGATAGAGATGATTCCTCATAAATGCAATTAATTAATAGGAACAAATCAAAATATAGTAGCAACAAACTTCTAACCTTAATTAATTAAATTAATCAACGATGCAGTTAGTCAAATTATGCAACAAATTGTGGTTGCCATATTTGTTTAATTTTCAGTGAGTGTGTATCTTTGTTGCTGTGTGCAATGTAAACATATATCATTTGCAAGGAATTAAAATTGATTATATACAAAATTTGATATATAAATTAATCAGCGGTGTATAGAGTGATGGTGACCGAATAAGTTTGACCGTTGAACTATAATGCCCAACATTTATGAAGAAAGATTTGTGCTTATCTCCTAATGTCACTAAAGATATGGAATTTAAGGTTTTGTTTTTATTCATTCAATTATGTTTTACTTTCTCCGAAAATATATAGATTCAAGAAATAAACAATGATAATTCGTTTTCAATTTATATTTTTACTTTTTTTACAATTTATTTTGTATAAGTTAATCTTATATTTTATAACACGTAGTTTTGGTGTTGATAGTGGTAATTTATCTTGTCCCCTTAATTATATCGGTAGGAGTTTGATATTCTGCTTAGAGCTGTCAAAATGGCCTACTTAACCTCATTCGGATAGTGGGCTTTTACGGTCTTGACTAAAAAAGTCTAACTCTATTCTGATTCTCAATTTAAAAGTTCAACCCGACCCTATGTTGGGATCGGACTTTTTCAAGTAACTAGTATTTTTTTTGTCACTGTAAAAAATTAGCCTATCGAGTTTTTCCAGGTAACCCGTATTTTTTGTCATTGTAAAAAGTTAACCTATTATTCATAAAAATGATATGTTGCTATTTTTTTCTTATGCTAATTTTTTTTCTTTAAGACAATCTACTTGGGCTAAAGGAGTAGTATATATCAACAATTGTTTTTTTAAGATAATATACCTTATTAAGATAGTATTGAATATTGAATAATGTGTTGCATAATAAATAAATAAAAAATGAGCAGATAGCATGAGTTCAGCGGGGTTTTAGAGCCCGAGCCTGTTTTTTGCATGCTTCTATGATTAGGGCTAAAACTGCCGACTTTATTCGGGCTTGCATTTTTGATATTGAATCCCTCTCACTTTGTCGTTTATTTTGTCGGTCCTAATAGGCTGACTCATTTTGTCGGCTCTAATCATACTAGTGAGAATAAAGTGACATTTCGTGGCCACTTAACAACTACTTCGTGCGATCTTAGCTATTAAAAATAAATTAGTTACAATCTCCAGTAGTAAATACCTAATAAGAGACCCAAAATTAAAATTCTTATCTTACATATGCATTTAATTATACAACAAAAAATAATTAATCTAATGTTATTTCTTTAGGGGGCATTTGTTCCAAGATAAATAATATCATTCTTAGAAATGTGAACACGAGGATGTAATGTTTTCACGTTATTTTAAGTTTTGAAAAAAATATATCTAAATATTATTTATTTCCAAGAATATTGTTTTATTTGTTTTTTATAATTTTTATTTTCATAATAAAAGGTGGATAAATTATTTTCATATTATAATACATGTTGCTATTTCCTATTTCATATTATATTACTGAGCATAACAATGATAACATTATATTACTATAGTAGTGACAAAAACTTTTTTTTTTTTCTTGAAATGTCTAGTTGTTTTTTTTATTTTATCGGCAAGTACACACGGACATAACTGAAATTAAATCTTCAATAATTTACATTATTTGTTTTTGTCAAGGTTTAAACTTTGGACTTCCACCTCTTCCAAGCTTTAAAGACTTGGTACATGACCATTTGGGCTAATGTCCTTGGTCGAAATGTCTAGTTGTATGTTGTATAAGTTTTTTCCCAATCTTTATTTGCAAATTAAATTAAGTTCGCCTTAGTCAAATATAAATGTTTGTTTAGTTTTTAGTTGATTAAATGTGAAAGTACTTTTATTTTGATTATTAACCGCTATAATTTGTTTGAATAAAAATTTTAATTATATTTTATTTGACAGATCAAATAATTTTTTATTTTTGGCAGAAATATTTTTATTTTGAGTCAATTAAAATTCAAACACACTAATTCACAGCAACCGGCCACATTACTGGTATTTTTTTTTTTGTGGTAAAAACTTTTAGTAAGAGTATATAATTAATAAATTTACTTTTCATGCATTATCAGTAAATCAAACTAATCATAAACCAAGTAGATTGCTAGAGAGATCAAATGTACGTTAAAGAACAACTAATATTAATATATTTGTGGAGCTATCTATATCATGTATATATGACTTTATATTATCAAACAAAAAAAAGTAAATCCTTTTCTCAAAATTAAAGAAAATAAATTTAGTGAGGAAAATATATATTAATTTCCTAGTTTAATTTTTTGTACTTTGTAGTATCACTCATGTACTAGAGGTGACTAAAATCAGCAAAACAAAAAAAAGAAAAAAAAGAAAAAAATTTAAAAAAGCATAAATTTGGTTAGAGTCTTGAAACATGTCACGCAACGATATATATGCAATAACGATATCTAATAACAAAGACAATAATGTGTTTATTGATACTCTTGTCGGTTACGTTTTGTGTATTATTGTTACTAACAAAATAAAAGTTTTTCTAATAAAAGTAGTTCAATTCCCTGCTAATACGCGTTGTATTTAATTTAATCAAATCTATACTATATATACTTTATTCTCAAGATATTATTATTTTATATATATATATATTTAATACCTTGATAGAGTATTAAACGATTTTACTGTCATCATCAATAAGAAGGTACATTGTAATATATATATATATATATATATATATATATATATATATATATATATAAAACACAATTAAATAATATCATCTAAAATATAGTGCTAACAACTCAATAAGATAAAGTCATAAAGTGTTAACGATCCAATAAAATAAGAATAAAGTGTACTAATAACTAATTATTAGTATTTACTCTAACAAAGATAACATTGCATTGGATTAAAGAATCAATCTGTCATTGAGTAACCGAAAGACAATATAGAAGCTTTAATCCAAAGTCATGATTAAGCCTTTACCTACTCTAAAACATGTTGCACGATTACCGAAAATCAAATCAAATACCAACGTTTCCTCCTCATCTTTATAAACAATAAAATATCTCGAAATTATAAATATATATTGAATTCTCAAATTATTTTAAAACACAAAATTAATACCAAATCAGTAATGCAGAACTTTATACTAAAGATTTACGACCTTGCCACACTCCAAAAATAAATGCGAAGATGATTCAGTAATTTTTTTTCTCTTAAACACTATTCATAAGAAAAAAAATAAATCTAAATATGGATAAAATTTATATTTTATTTTAATAAAGATTATTTAACGGTTTAGATATTTTGTATTCAGTCAAACAGTGTCTGCTACGTGTGTACAAGTAAACTGTTTAAGTATACAAAACAAATGCGATCTGCATATGCAAGAATTATATTAATTAACCTAGCAAATTAAAATTAGAAGAACATGATGTGACAAGAATTGTGGATTTGACTACTCAAAATTAATTTTTAAATAAATATTTAGAAGACTTATATTTATCACAAACACATCGACAAGGTCAATAAAAAGGGATGTTATTTTACGATAGCAATTTTTTTTCTGGTGAAAGAAATGAATCTTAATTTAAAAAAATACTAATTGATCCAAGAATTATTTTTCAGTATAAATAGATTTGACTTTCTTTTCAAAAATGGGAGCATGAGAATGGATAAATTTATATGGTGTTCCCAATAACGATGGAAATGGATCACGTGGATGAAGTAAATTATAATCATAAACCATGGGAAATTAAATTGGACGGTTGCGATTGTTTGTGGACGACGATATTGTTGACGATAAATGTTTTGTTTTTTTTTTTTCTTATAAAAAAGAAAAATAAATACTATATGTACTTAATTACCATTATAATTTATAACCAGTCGTTCATTCAGCCTTGGATGATGCCCTCTCATGTGCTACAAAACTCAACCAAACGCATTACAAACATTATCTAACTCTAACCGACAAAGTTCGACACAATTAATTATAAAAAAAATATGTTTAGTGGTCAAGAGAAATTAGTCGCTAAATTTGTATATTCAGTCCTTAAGTATTTAACATTGGAATCAGACACCAAATTAACATTTTTGTTTTGGGTTTACAAAAAAATTTAATAATACTAAAAATCGAACCTTATATCAAACACTCATACACATATCTTTACTAGTTATGCTGACTTTACATGATGAATTAACATTTAAAATAGTTAACAATGAGATATTAATTATAACTATATTAATCATTTAATTGTTAAATCAAACTTTTTTTAATAACGAGTTAGTAGATGGATAAATTTTTTAGCATACTAAAAGGAGTTTTAGTCTTGACTATGCGCATGAAAGATGAATTTTGTTTATTCAATAAGTACTCATTTTAATGAAAAATAATTACAGAATAAAAAAAGTTTAAAAAATAAATAAATTGAATCCGTTATATCTAGATAGATACAGATTATTTATCTATAGGTATCTTTATAGAAAATATTCTTGTTCAGGTTGAAAACAAATTAAAGGGATAAAGATAATTTATGGAATTGAGGCTTTTTACATAAAAAGTTCAATTTTTTTTTTAAAAAAAAATTACTTAAATATAAGACGATTATATACCACCTCAACTTATCATCAATGTTTCTTAAAATAATAATAAAGAAAATGAAAATAAAGCTTGATAAAAAGTAAAATAATTATTGGTAACAATTATTGAAAACATTCAATATATGTTTCAAATAATTATAAAATGATATATCAGAAAATATATTAGTTATTCTTTAGTTTATCTATAAAGACTTCAAAAGAAAAAATCACTAAAAATTTCCATTTACTAACATGTCTTTTGGCATCAATTTAACTGGTATTTTTTATGTGCATAAGGGTATCTGATAACTACTGAAGACTAATTCTTTTAAGATATAGAAATCATGCCTCTACTAATAAAATATTTTTCATACGCATGATTAAGATCCAAATTCTTGTTAATATGTTTAAAACACTCAACTATCTACCAATTGTGTTAGATATAAGTTTAATTGATATTGATATAGAGTTTGTTGAACTCTAAACATTAATATAGTGAATTTTTAAGTAATTTATATTTATTTATTAGTGGGTTGACTTTAGTTATTAGTAAGAGTAATGAAATCCTCATACCCTTGTTGTGCTACTAGTTACACAATTAATATTAGCTAGTAACTGTCGTTTTCATTGAAAAACAGAGATTAAAATATGATAATTAATTAATTAATAATAATGAGGATATATAAATAAATAAATAAATAAAGTGCATGTGAAGTGGGAAGGGATACGTGGAACATGCATGAATTGTCTTGCACTTAGAACAGCCACGTTATATGTGACTTATCAAGTTTCAAAATTCTACCTTCCTGCTTCTCCAATATTTAATTTAGTGTACAATTCAATCAACTTTACACTTTACACTCTTTCTTTTTTCTCACTCTCGTTCAGACACTTGGAATTTTCTACAAAAACGATAAAATGTTAATTCTAGACATGAAAATTTTGTATTCCACGTTATGCATGTTATGGTAGATTTGAATTTGAAATAAAAAATAGTTCAAATAATTGTTATATTTAGTAGTGAGTGCAAGTAGTTAATTGATGTTTTCCATACACATGTTGAGCACACAATTCAACTAATTTCAACCAACAATATTATTTACCACTTCCATTTCAGATAACCCAACGAACTAGATTAATCGTAATTAATAATTAAGTTACTGCTCCCAATATATGGGAAGAATTGAGGATTACTTAGTTTGTATTTTTATTTTTTGTTTTTATTTTATTTTTTATTTGTTAAAAATTTATAAAAAAAATTGAAAATGCTGAAAATAATTTTTTATTAAAAAGTAAAAACAGAAATAAAAATGCAAACGAAACAGTCCCTTAATTCTCTATTATAAAAAAGATTAATCACTATTTTTAACCAAAAAATTGTGAATGATAAATTAATAGGAAAATAGTATTTGAAGAAAAATGTTTAATCCTTGTAATAAATTCTCTTACTAAATCTTTTTATTAATTCTCTTATTTATTTAATTTTGATAAATATTATTTATTTTCTATTTAGTATTTACTTTTTTAAAAATAAATAATATTTATTAAAATTAAGTGAATAAAAATATTAATTTGAGAATTTAGTAAAAAGATTAAATTATTCGTATTTGAAATTTGAAAAGAAAGAAAGCGTGAAAGTGGAATGATAATGAAGGTGAGGAAGAAGGGAAAAATGTCTCTGAGGGCGGCACCTAGGATTCAACGACGGGGGGATATATATATATATAAATTAATTAAAAAAGAAAAGAATAATACTAAGAAAGGTTAATAAAGGTGCCACATGCGAAGACAGGGTTGTGCCAGGTGCAACGCTCCTAACATCCTACGCTCTAAGCGAGAGTCTTAATTTTTGTACTTAATGTAGTTATTGATTATGTATGTTGTGTTAGGTTATACGTGTAAAAAATATGATTACAACTTAAAAAATCTATTCCACCAAGCCCAAACCCATCTTAAATCTTAGTAGCATGGTGAGATATTAAAATGAGAGGCAAGTATTAAATTATTACACAAAACAACCCTTTCAACTAACGTATTTTCCCCTCGTCAAATTTATCCTCTTTAATTTATAAATGACGTTCTCTCCCTAAGGACCCATGATTATAATTTTTATTTTTTTTATTCATAAAAAAATACAATTAGCATAAATTAAACTCGAAATATCTACACATACAACTAAGAAATGATTATATATTGTTTTGCTGTTAAAACTTTAAATTGCTACCAAGTAATTAAAACTATGTTTATGACAATAATACACGAATCATATTGACAAATCACTAAAGTAAATTGCAATTTGTATATTTATATATATTTTTGTGGTAGCTAGTGATTTTAACCAATAAGATGATTCCATCTCATAATTAATGGTTCATGATACAAAAATCCCACCCAATAATAAATCTCTGATAATTTAATGGCAATCATATTTAGTAAGATTTTGTTCTCTAACATATCCAAACACATGCCAGAAAATATTCCATTGGAAGAAAAGTCGGTATAATTTTGTCACTACCACACCAATGAAGGTTTTTAGTTTGTCACATGAGATAAAAGAACATGAAAGCATATTTTTAGAAAACGAAGATCTTCAAAAATCTTTTTAAGGTTCTTATTATGACCTCATAGATTTGTTTAGATTTTCTTAAGTGTTTTTCTTTTTTCTTTTCATATTTTATTTTTCTAACGATTTTAGTGCTTTTGCCATGTGACTGTTTACTCGCCACCATGAAACTAGGACATGAGATCAATCTCTATCTCTTATAATTGCTTCTTCATGTCATCAGCATTATATACATATATGTGATTAGTATTTTTAATTTCATGAACATACATAATTGAGTAAATTAATTAATTATTTTATTTCAACTACTTATTAGTTAATAAATTTTATACGGACTAGGGACAAATATTATATGATTTAGTTATTAATAATAATTGATGAGTTAGTTATTTATTGTTCAGATTTATTTTTTATTTATATTATTATATATTTTTTTAATTTGAAATATATATTACACGCTTACAATTTTATTACGTAAAATATTTTAATATGTATTTCATCAGCTAGTAGCTCAGAGAATAATTAGAAGGTTATGATTTTGATTCTCGTGAATATTTATGTATTTTGAGTTTGTTTGTTTATACTTTTATTATAAATAAAAGTAATTTTGAAAAAAGTAAAATTTTTTTATTTTTGTTAAATTTACGTTAAAATTTTAAATTATTAAAAATAAAAGTACTTTTAATATGTATCTACAGACACATTATAGTTACACCAGTAGATTGAGGGGCAGAGCTATGTATTCTTTGAGGGCCTCAGTCCTCAATACAAAAAAATAAAAATAAAAATAAAAATAAAAATAGCATATATATAATTTCACAAAATAAGAAAAAAAATTATTAATACTTAAAATAGGATAGTTTATATTTTAGTCTCTCGTTGTGCAGTCACCATGCAGTTTAGTCATTTACTTTCAAAAATGACTCATTTAGTATTTTACTTTGTAAGCTATTATTCAATTTAGTCCCTACAATTAATTCTCACTAGCAACATTATGACGTGGTACGTTAAGTGCTTATATGGCTGTTAAGTGACAGTTAAACATCACATGGGATTAAAACGACATCGTTTTAGTAGAGAGAAATATCACTCACTTTAGTCTCTCATTTTAAAATTTGAGTTTCATTCCCAAATCATTCATTTTAATCCTTATTTGACTTAAACTCTAATATTTCTCTTATCCCTAACCTTGAATCCCCAATATTATCAGCAACACTCCTCTCTTTTTTCTTTGATTGTCTCTTATGTTATCAAAGCACCCACCCACTCTTCCTGTATTATGTTTCACTTTCACTGTTTTGTTTTTTGCTTAAATTCTTCCCTGTTAGATTTGTTTAAATTTCGGTATAATGTTTTTTGCTTAAATTTCTATTTTAAATTCCTATTTTAAACTTCTCATCAACACATGTTTGCTTTTATTTTAAAAGAGATAATAATGAACAAAACTTTGAAGTTGTGTACTTAATAAAAGTCTTCTTCTTTGATGAATCTGAAATTTCTCTACACTAAAATTAGAGGTCATGAAGCAGAAAGAAAGAGAGAGTAGATAAGAATGTTAGGAATTCAAGATTAAAGATAAGAGAAATATTAGGGTTTTGATCAAATAGGGACTAAAATGAATGGTTTGGAAGTGAAATTCGAATTTCAAAATGAGGGACTAAATTGAATGATATTTCCCTCTACTAAAATGATGTCGTTTTAATCCTACATAGATACTTAACGTCACATAAGCACTTAACAGGTCACGTCATAACGTCGTTAGTGAGAGTTAACTGTAGGGACTAAAGTGAATGACGACCTACAAAGTTAGGGACTAAATCAATCATTTTTAAAAATAAGGAACTAAATTGCATGGTGACTACAAAATAAGGAACTACAACGATAAATTACTCATTTAAATTACTCATCTATATGTGAAACTTTTGACCTCATTCAACTAAGATCTTGGTTATGGATTAAGTCAAAAGCACACAAGAATTTCCATTGCTCTTTTTTTGAATGGTGTACAAATGCAAGGAGATGTCTGCTCTCAATTAAATGATTCTACCCATGCTCTTTCTTACAATAGTGGAGGATGGTATAAAATCATTTTTGGCTCCATTGGCCTCTACATCCCCCTCTATACTTGTATTTCACAACTGCTACTTATGTTTTAATTTAAGTTACCTTTTGTACCTCAGACAAATGCCCCTCTCTTTGTAAATTTTGTGCCACACTGTCTTTATGATTAAGTCACTTTTTGTTAGAATTGCTTTGTAAGTGGCATCGGTACATCACAGCACCACTAGTGCTATACCTTGTACATTGACATTGTTAAATTAATATAATCATTCTGCTGAGCAAAAAAAAAATTACTTGTTTAAAATAATTTAGTTTCTTAAAATTTCAAGTTATTTAATCTTTACATTTGTTTCTTTTGCCCCTAAAAAAATTGGGGTTAACTCCGTCTCCAGTGGATTGTTGACACATGAGAGTACAATCTAGATTGGCTAATTTAGCCATTTAATCTCCTAAAACAAATTATCAAATTAATTAGAATTACTTTAAAACATGTTATTTACAAAGTGGGGGTAATTTTGTATATTAATTTTATCAATTTTATGATATGATGATACAAGTTCGTGTGGCATCATCAGATTGTGCCACGCAGACAATACAAAATTAAAAAAAAAAATCATTTGATAACACTTGGTGAGTGGCACATGTCCAAGTGGTGGCACCTTAATTATTTCCCAATTAATAATTAATGAAATATCTAATGACAAGTAAAACACTAAAAAACACTTCCCTAAAAACAAAAACAGAGACGGGAAAATATCTTGTAGAATAGGTTATTGCAAAGAGTTATAAATTCAAATTTACTTTTATATATAATATAGATAAATATTTTAAAATTTATACTAACATGAATTAATCTGACACTAAAACCAGTAGTAAATGATGACAAAAAAAATCAATGAAATGAGAGAGTAACATGTAATTAAATTAAGTAATTAACTTCATTAAAAAAATTGTGATATAATGGTTGGTCACTTCAATTGGAAACACTATATAAATAATAATATTATTAATTAAAAAATAATAGTATTTAATAATCATATAAAGTAGAGAGAGAAAGTGAAAAGTTTGATAGAAACTATCTTGCAATCTGTTGGGACCCTGAGTTAATCATGAATTGAACCTAACCCTAGTCTATTTTAGTATGTTATGTGAACTCTAAATAGTTAAATATTATACATATGGTGTGTTTGTTTCCATATCATACCTAAAAAATAGCTAAAACGGGGATATTTATATTCCCTAGTTGACCTGTAAGAAATTTGTGGGTACTCATGACCCCACCTAACAATTTCTCACAAAAATGAGAAAAATAAATAAATAACTAAATAAATATTATATAAAAGAAATGATGAAAAGACAGATCGATTTGGCAACTCAAATTCACCGGATCTACACAGCTAGTACTTGCCATTGGAACATCCAAGCGTCGTCACTATTTGATTTAATTTATTTTTATAATATAATAAAGTTTTATTACACTACATAATATACTTTAACTTTGAGTTCGGTTAACTAGAAATAGAGAAGGAAAATAGAAAAAAAGTAAAATTTTTAATTTTTTTAGAACTCAGAATTTTTATTTTAATTTATGTTAAATCAAATAAAAAAAGTTATATTGTTATTAATATTTTTTTTTATTTTTTCTTCTTCCTCTCAACCAAACATGAAATAAGTAATTAAAGAAGAAGTGTAATATTATTAGTAAAATAAGCACATTTTAATTTACTATTAATCATTTAAAAGATTTCTTTTTTTAATTTTCTAATGATGCGTCACTCTTCATTTACTTACTCTAAATTGTAAGACATTGGCATGCTATTGTATTTAAATTCTATAAAAATATTTTTATTGAATTAAGGAATGAAAAAAAAACATTTTTTTATAGATATAAAGAAAAAGAAATTTGTTTTCAATCCAATGACAAATTTTGATAGAGATATTTTGATTCTAAAATTGGCTTGAAAACTTTTCAAAATTGCATAATGACACCACTAAACTTTTACATGCTTTTATGGATTGCCCACTTGATTTTACAATCATATATATTAAAAAATGGGGAACTCTTAATTTATTTATCAATAGTGTTCATTAATTAAAGGCCACTCTTTAAATTACAAAGATGCCCTTAATGGTAAGTTTTTTTTTTTGTGCTTCATGCATTATTTAACAAATCTGTTTTTCATGATTAAACTCTTGTATAGATATATACTAACAAACTTCAACGCAATTGATAGATAATTATGGACCTTTAAAGTTTGTATTTTTATAGGGATAGGACTATTTCGATGATTTTTTATTTTAAAGAGATTAATTTTTAAGTATGAGTAGAGAGATATATATCTTGATAAAAAAAAAAAAACACTCTTGTATGGATAATAAGAGAGAGTGAAGATAGAAGATATCAAAAATGGATTCTATACCATTACAATTCACATTACAACTTACAACTTTATTCAACTAAAAAATAATGTTTGAACTTTTTTATGTTAAGGAGATAATAGTATGTAGGGAAGTAAATGTAATGTCTCATGTTATAGCATTGATTTGAAGGTAATTTTGTTGGGTGTTTCTTTATGTAGTTTTTCCCGTTTTACATTAGTTCTGTCTTCTAAATTTTTTATGCACCTTTGGTGCATTGAAATGCATTCCTTTTTTGGTTGAGAAAAAAAAAATCAATTTTTCTCTAGCTTTACCATTTTGTCCTCGTATTGAAATATCTTGTGATTAAATTGCTCAAAAAAAAAAAACAAATTGCGACCAACTTGTCCATCGCTACTTCGATTGCAATATATGTTGATTTTTAACAAAATTGGCCTAGTTTCCAATTTGGTTGCAAATCTTTCACAAGTTACAACTGTTTGAATTGATATATTTTTTTTTTTGGTATTTAGGACTGAATTCGAATTCAAAAAGGACCGAGAATCAAACCCCACATCTTTTACATGCCTCCAAGAGACTTATGCGAAGTAAGCTAAAGGCTCATGGCCAATATAATGTTTTTTTTTTTCTCAACAAACATAAAACAACAATATAATTTATTATTTTGTCTTGTTCACACATTCATCACGTTGATTTAGTAATTGAGAATTACAATTTTGAATTATAGCTATTTGGTTCAAATTCTTAAAGCAATCATTAATTTTATTTTATTTTTTAAAAACACTACCTTATTTTGTACTGTATTTTAAAAAATTCTTGATGATTGCTTTAGGAAAAAAATTGAGCCCTAATTATACTGCAGAGCGTCCTTAATTATAGGGTAGTATATAGTATTGATCAATCTGGCAAGTTACAATTTGACATGCATCTATCTTTTTTTTTTTTATTTCCAATCAAAACTTAAGAGATCTTTTGGGATGATTAATTAAGAATAAACATCCCCCTTTGTGCATTTTGCAAGAGACAAAGTATGTAACCCTAAAACTTTTTGGTGTCACACCTCACTCGGTTTTCAACTTCTCATCTTCCTCCAACTCCAACTTTCTCGTAAAAAATAAATAAATAAAAACTCGAACTTCGATCCACTCACTCAGAAATTTCTTAGCACCAAAACAAAGAGATATAGGAGTTTTTTTGTTTAAAAAAAAAGAAAAAGATACTATATATAAATTGAAAGAGAGAGTACCCCGAAGTGGGACTAGTGACCTATATATTTATTAATTTTAATTTTAATTAGTTTATAAACCATAGTGCCACCGCTAATATTCCATAGCTTCCAATGCAAATTGATTATTAGCTTCTTTTTCTGCTAAGGTGAAGTTGGCAACTCGTTTTTAAGCAAATTAAAGTCAAAACACCATTAACTTAATTCATAGAAGCGTAACTATTCATAGTAGTTGGAACACACATTTTGACATATTTTTTAAAACGCGTCTTTGATTATTAATAAATTGAAATTAATAGTATGTATATATATATGATCACTTAATATATAGGAAGTGAAATTGATTGAATAAAAAACGTGAACTAATTAATTTTTTTTAGCGAGTCACGTCTCAATTTCTACATACTCTATTTTTTTAGAAAAACTAAGTATGTTCAAAAGTCACATTTATCTCTTTTTGTTTTTAATAATATTTTTAAATGTAAAAGTGCATCTATAAAAGTTCAAACCAAGAAGGCTGCTAGTGAAAGTAGCACTTGCCAAAGACTAGATCAACTAGTTAAATACAAACCTCAGAAAAAGTTGGTATAATTATCTCTTAAAAATTAAAATATGATTCGATAGACCCTTGGAGCCACCGATCATAGCCTTCTATTGGACTATGGTACGATATTGCAGCCCTCCAGCGGCTCACTTGACGGTGATGGTGAGATACTTGCAATCATTCCGATGATAAAGTCGATAATAGCTCTAATACTTAAGTGTGAAGTAAAGAGTGATAACGTAACATTTATTATCATCCATAACCCTTATTTATAGAGATCATAGGGATAACAAAGTCAAACATGTCCATGTCTACTCTCCATAAGTTGTGGCGTATTCTCCAAATCTGTAACTGTCAATCATGCATCTCAGCCTAAGTAGAAAATATGTCGGAGTTACACGAGATATTCTTAGCTTGACATGACTGTTTTCGACATGGATTATCTCCGACCTGATCATGGGGCTTGGTTGTCACGTGACTCGTCACGTGACCCCCACGAGATGGGTTCATAACAAAAATATTCTAAAAATGAAGGTATATAAACTTGCTATATATGACCTTTTTCTTTAATTACGCGTGACCGAGACTCATCATACTATAATCTACTTTACATGCAACTATAGTATTAATATTACATTTTACCAAAAGAAATAGTATTAATATTACATAGCTTAGTGCCCTCTAGCTATGACACCAAATGAAGTTCACACATTCATACGTACATACACATATTTATATATATTTTTTCAAAAACGCGTTTATTTAATTTTATTAATTATTAGTTATTCTTGTTCATATCACCGCCGACTATTAATTAATTAACTAGTTAATTAATTATTGATATTGGCAAAAGCCCTGGCTAGGATATTAGTTAATTAGTTACTAGTTTGCTCACACAAATTAAACAAATTGTATTGCAATGATTTTGAGGAGAAAAAGTAGCTAGTAATAACTGAATCTCATATAGAAAAGGCAAATGTGCAATTTGGGGGCTTCTTCCAAGCTGGCTTTTGAAAAAAAAATAATTAAGTTAAAGTATAGGGATAAGAAATAAAACACATATCCCTATCATATCATATGTATATGCATATAAGATATGGGTAGCAAATTAAATTGAATATATATTTCTTTTACATGTATATCTTTGGTGTGTAGCAATTTGGAGGATTGTTTTTGTTGGAGCATTTGATAAGATAGATCATATATATATACATTACTACTTGGAGCATATTGGAATGATATATAATGGTTGCTAGCTAGCTATTATACATTCATTCATTCATAATTCCAAAGTAAATTTAAAAAATAATTAATATATATAGAAGGAAGGGTTTTAGAAAAACGCCAAATTAAATTATGTAATGTAAATAATAATTTTCATGAAAAGGAGAGACTCCATCTATCCTATGAAGTTCCAAGGAGTCATGATGCACATGCTTCCCCTCTTCTTCCCATGAAATTTTAACCACTTCTTCTCATTCTCAAAGTGGAGAAAGTGGGATTCTCTTCTACTCTATCATTTTCCTATCAAAAAGCTCTTCATATGCACCCACAAACTTGTACTTATATAGCTTTTGCATCTATATATATATATATATATATATTTAGTGATTAAATAAATAAGTTTAATTAATTAATGACTATTATAGACTTTTTTCTAGTATCATTAGTATGGACGTTGATCATTGATTAAAGGTTAAATTTACAAAACCGAAAGTTAACACGCTTCAATCATTAATTCTCAGAGTTTTTCCACGTACAAGTAAAGTATATATATAAATTAATTAATTAAGCACATTAACTTAGATCTTGCAATTAAAGTTAGTGATGGTGAAATTATATGTGCAACTTGCCAATAGGATCATATGGTAAAAAGCTAATAGTCCAAAACCCAAACTAAAGAACTATCTACTCTACAAATTCTACTCCCAAATGTAGTGTTTGTCCTTTTTAATTATTCTCATGTTTTCGCGTTTCATTTGTTAAATAACTTTTGGATATTTTATAAGACTTATCAAATAAATAAATATTGTTTTATAAATTTTAAAAAATCAATAGTTTATTTAAATATATTTTTGACTGCTAAATGTATTTTTCTTGATGTTGTATAAGGGTTGAGCGTCCCTTGTGCTCTAATTTAATATATATTATTATATTTCACCTTTAAAAAAAAATAGTTCTTTTAAAATTAAATATTTATTAAGAATTTAAATACATAAATTTTAAAGTATACAAAAGTTTAATATTATGTTGAGATTATAAAAAAATTTAAAATTTGTGTTGAAATTATTTTAATTATTAAATATTTTTAATTGATTCCATCTATGTGGATATAAAAGTTATGTACGTGAAGTAGCTATTTGCTGAATTAATTTGATTTTTTGTTATTAAGGAAACAAAAATTCGAAGTCAAGAAAATAAACAGCATGAATAGGAACTATTAAAGATATTTCCTTGTGTTTGGTTGGAACTTAGAAGGCAGAAAGTGACTACTAAAGTTGATCTAGTAAGCTAATCTAGTAGTTAGATGAGCGGAATTTCAAGTAATATCTCCTTAACTCAAATTTATGTAAATGTATTTTCGTAGGATTTTTTTAGATGAAAGTAGTATAATTGGAGAATTCTGTACTCATATATATATGTTTCATGCGCTCATCAACTAAGCTATAAGACTGAGACAAATGTATTTTCGCAGTTTTACTTATAAAAAAAATATAATATTTAAACAATTTATAGATAATTGATCATTTATATATATTGATGATATATGTGCAAATCTTAATAGTATGTATAAAAAGCTTTTAATTAAAAACAACACTCATATTAGATTATCTTTTTTTAATTGTCTTGACTCTATTAAAGAGATAATTATTTGTGGGCAGTAATGCTCTTTTTTATCTATTACTCTTTGTTTAATTTTTTAAATTTAAAGTATATTTCTTAACGTATAAAATTAAAAATATTAATATTTAAATGTTATTAAAATACTTAAATATGAGTGATAATAAACATAATCTTTAATTTATTTTTCTTATATTATTTTTTTAATCTTTTTTTACTTTTTTTTTATATTAAAACAATGATTCGAACTGAAGATCTACTCGTGGAGTATTCCTATACACATTTTCTTATCTTAGGGACCTAGCACGCTTCAACTAAGTCAAAACCATTTAGATTTTATCTTTTTCTACTTTAAAGTTATTATAGAGGTCATAAAAGATAACAAATGAATTAAATTAGTTTTTTTTTAATTAAATGAAATAGATGATAGTTAAATTTGCTCATTTTTATCTCTTCTTAAAGTATTTGTTGTTAAAAGTAATAACTAATTTTCTCTTTATTAAATCTGAACTCACACGAAAGGTTATTGAATGACCACAAAATATGACTTTATTCTTACAATAAGGGATTGAACCCTACACTTGTGATTCATAAATGAGATAAACTATCACCTTACAATACCTCATAAATTTTAAATTTACTTATAATATCTTCATTCTTATTTACAAGTCATTTTGCAAAAACTTTTTGTGTTCTTATTTATAAATTACCTTTTAATGTATGCAAAACATTAATTATTTTTTTCCTTCCTTGTGATATTTAATGACTAAATATTTTTCAATTATAATGTCAACTAATAACATTATTCCATTTAAAGTGGATAGAAAATATAAACAAAAACTAGTGAAACAAAAAATAAAACTTCAAATGGATAATCTTAAAAAGTCAACATAAAATTTATTAAATTAAATATTAACAATTAATTTTAACTAATTTTTTTAAAATGTATTAATATAAATCAGTTAATAACATGATATGTCAAAAGAATTGCATATAAAGAAATGATTTAAATCAGGTGTCCTCAAATCATGTTTCTAATTATGTTCCACCAATAGAATAATATTTTTAATGACGTGACAATATTCTATTAGTGGAACATAATTAGAAACATTATTCGAGGACACGTGATTTGAATCCATAGAAAATGGAGTGAATAAAGTTATTATTAGTGAAGAAAAATAGGGTTGGACAAATGGATAAGTGCCACGTGGCAAGGACGGTACATGGAAAGAGCGTGGGCGGAAACAACATTACAAGTGGCAATGAGAATGGTTTTTGAGTTTTGGGTCCATTCTATGCCTTTGCATGAGGCTCTAATTGCACCTTCCCTCATCCAGTCCACGTGGCTCTCCATTCTCTCTCTCTGCCACATCATTCCTCTCACTCTATTCTTAGATTTTTTTTTCTTCATTCTTTCCAACTCATTCAATTTTATTTCATGCTGGCATTTTACTCTGAGTAACTACTAATTGCATCACACTCATTTCTTTGTGATAAAAAATACATCTAGTCACTCTTTTACTCGATCTTGATGGTTTATAATATCAACAAAAATATTCTACTGATAAAGGCACATCCTAATTCATAATAATCAATCTTAGTAAATTGTAAATTGACATATTCAATTATAACTTTAAGTAAATTTTATGGCTGCTTTTTTATTCAAATTCATATAAATGTATTTTTTTAATAAAAATATTATTGTAACTCTAGGGGTTTTAATCCAAAACCTAACACTGAATCATTTATTTTTGATGTCAATTATATATGGTATATCTTGTTTTTTCCCTTTAATTTAATTATTTTCCTTTCACTATTGTATGGACCCAAAAGAATCAGATTTTGGATGACATGTCATCATCGTTGCCTCCTAATTCGCCTTCCTATTATACATTTGACTGTGCTTATTATGAATTTTGATTATTGACCCCTTCCTTCCAAAAATATAAATCTTTGCTAAAGGATATGGTTACAATTGCAAAATGGTTACTTCTTTTATGGGATTTTAGTATGTTTGGTTTTTGAATCATTTAAAACTAGTTTGTATATACAAATTTGATTTCGGTTGTATTTTTAAATGTTTGTTTTTTTATTTGTATCTTATTTATAACTAGACTCTGAAGTTAAAATTAATTCTGAGAAGAAGTATGACTTAAGTAATTTTTACGGTTGGATGAAAATTTTATACTAAATTTTATTAAGAAATATATTTTTTAAAAAAAAAATCCTAAAAAGAAATCACTTTTCATTAAACTTAATTTTAATCAAAATTAATTTTGTAAATTATATTAATTTAAAATCAATTATATCAAAATAAAATCAGACATATACTAAAACTCCTATAAGTGTTGAACTCAAACTCCTCCCAGTTGATTATTACTGGTTTGTAATTAAAAATGGCAGCATAATTGAATATGATCAAATGAAAACCCCATATTTTTATGGGTTTCAGTTGGTACCTAACTTAATTTGTATACTGAAAAAAACTGATTTATTTAATTGAAAAAAGAAAAGGAGAGAAGCCCCATTGTGATTGTGATGATGGAAGAAAATTTTCCAATGAGAGAATAAATCCTCACAAAATTATGTCTATCCTTGCTTAATTCTTTTTAACAATAATAACAAAGAAGGATCTAATAAAATAATGACACAGAATATAATGTCATAAAATATTCACATACCAAAAAAAATGTGCTAAAATAACAAAAAGAATTCCCAACGACACAGGCATATGATTTGACCATCAAAAAATGATACTATTTACACATGAACATTTTTAATATCATTGTGACACTTTACTTGCTTAATTAAAAAAATAACACCAAAAAAAGTGTATTAAAATAAACATAGTTTTATTCCATTACTCAAAAAATAATACAAATAAAACAATTGAATATTTAAATGAAAGAGAGAGAAAGAGAGCACTAAGTTCTCACTCCATCACATGCATCTATCATGTCCAATCTCCTATTTAAGCACTTCAACTCCTCCTTCTTCCTCATTCAATCCAAAACTCACATTCTCAATTCCAATACCAAAAACTGATTCTCTTAATATCAGAAAAACCAAACAGAGCATAAAAAAGAAAAACAGAGTACAACACTCAAAATTCTCAACTTCCAAACCCACTTCAAACAAGTTTCCAAGTTACAATCTTTCTGAGATTTTAAGCATACCCAGATTCTCAAAATGGAAAATTTCTTCCGATTAGTTGATCACGAGGACTTTTTCTCACGTCGTTGCATTTGGGTCAATGGCCCTGTAATTGTAGGGGCAGGTCCTTCAGGGCTAGCCACAGCAGCATGCCTTAGAGAACAAGGGGTACCCTTCATGGTTCTCGAGAGAGCAGATTGCATAGCTTCTCTATGGCAAAAACGCACCTACGATAGATTAAAGCTTCACCTTCCAAAACAATTCTGCCAACTCCCAAAACTTCCATTCCCTGAAGATTTCCCTGAATACCCATCAAAGAAACAGTTCGTTGAATACCTCGAATCATATGCCAAACACTTCGAAATCAACCCACAATTCAACGAGTGTGTTCAATCTGCTAGGTACGATGAGACCAGTGGATTATGGAGAGTTAAGACCGTTTCTGCAAATGGCTCAACGAGGAATGAGGTTGAATACATTTGCCGGTGGCTCGTGGTGGCTACCGGTGAAAATGCAGAGTGTGTTATGCCGGAAATTGAAGGGTTGAGTGAATTCAAAGGTGAAGTAATCCATGCTTGTGATTACAAGACAGGGGAAAATTTCAGGGGAAAGAATGTTCTTGTTGTTGGCTGTGGAAATTCCGGCATGGAACTTTCTCTTGATCTTTGCAACCACCATGCTTCTCCTTCAATGGTTTGCCGTAGCTCGGTAAGTGTCTGTTTGGTTTGAGAAAATATTTTTTTTAAAAAATACTCTGTTTTTTGGGGTGAAATCTAACAGGGGATGCTCTGTTTTATATCTAACAGGTTCACGTGTTACCGAGGGAAATCTTCGGCAAATCGACCTTCGAATTAGCGGTTTTGATGCTGCAATGGCTTCCACTTTGGCTTGTTGACAAACTTCTCTTGATCTTTGCATGGTTTATTCTCGGAAACATCGAGAAATTCGGTCTGAAAAGACCTTCAATTGGTCCATTGGAGCTGAAGAACACTCAGGGGAAAACCCCTGTTTTGGACATTGGTGCCTTGGAGAAAATCAGATCCGGCGACATAAAAGTCGTGCCGGGAATCAAGAGGATCAACGACGGCGAAGTCGAACTCGTCAACGGCGAAAAGCTTGACGTCGACGCCGTGGTTCTCGCCACCGGTTACCGCAGCAATGTCCCTTCTTGGCTTCAGGTGAGATCATGTTTTAGTTCCCTTGTTTTTCACTTTTCATTCCACTTTCATTAAAAAAAAAAGAATCTTTTTTCTCTGCACGAACTTTTCTTGTTTTCGTAAATAATTACAGTTAGCGGTAACAAAGAGTAATGTTGATTTGATATTGTTATGAACAGGAAGGTGAATTTTTTTCAAAGAATGGATATCCAAAGATGGCATTTCCACATGGATGGAAGGGAAATGCAGGGCTATATGCAGTTGGATTCACAAGGAGAGGGCTGTCTGGTGCTTCATCTGATGCTGTTAAAATTGCTCAAGATATTGGAAATGTATGGAAACAAGAAACCAAGCAAAAGAAACAAAGAACCACTGCTTGCCATAGACGTTGCATTTCTCAATTCTAAATTCACAAGCAGTCTTCATTTCTTTTAGCTTCAGGAATTTGTTCTTGTATACAAAAAAAATAATAACAGTATCTTGTAAAAAAGAAAATAAAAAAAAAATCATATACCATACACATACACACAGAAAGAAAGAAAGAAACAGGATAGCACAGAGACAGAGCCCTCTCCAAAGACCAAGGTTTTTAGTGATTGGTCACTGTTTGTTTTTTCTTTTTACAAAACAAAGGAAGATGAGGCTTTTACTTCTTTTTTTTAACTTTATTTATTTTTTTGTTGTTGGAAATTTTGTTTCCAATGTTGATGTTGTTTATTATGTATATGTGACAAGTACTCTAAGTACTTCAGTGATCAAGTTCAATGTTAGAATTTCAACTTCACTTTCAATCTCTCTCTATGTTTCTATCTTCTTCTTCTTTTTGGTTAAGATTTGGAGGTAAATTGTGATCCAAGTTTTTCCTCTTTTGGTAAGGAAGTTTTTAACTTTCATTATCATATGAGGTTGAGTGTTTGAGTTACAACCAAGAGATTTTGGTTACATATAGCAATCCCATCACTTTGATGAAGTGGAAGTTAAAAAAGATCACTAACTACTTTCTATTTTGAAGCTTCAACTTATAATAATATAAACTCATTTTTCTTGTCTTCACATGCTTATAAGTTTCCAGCGCTAAATGCATTCAAGTTTTAAGGGTTATTTTACTATAGCCTATATGAGTTAAGATTATTGATGATTTATTTATTTTAATTTCTTTAGATTTTCTTTTTCTTTCTCTCTTTCTTATCAAATTTAATGGCTCTGATTTGAGAATTAACGTAATTCAAAATCTACCTTAAACACAACTCAAGTTTGAGCCCTTAACTCGATATGTTTAGCTTTGTTTTAAAACACTATAAATTATGACTTGTAGTGTGTAAATCAAATTTTACTTGAACATAACAAGTTTCACAAAATAATGTTACGTTTCAATTTGATTTTGGATCACAATCCTTGACATTAGTAACAATGAAGAAATATTACTATTTTATTAGATTATTTTTAGTTTGAAGATGGTAAAACAAAAAAACTTAACTAATTTAGTGTTGGTTTAAGTTTGTAAAATATGTTTGTGCTTCAATGTGAATGAAATTAAATACATTTACTATAAGTAATGAATTGTTGCTTCCTATAAAAGTATTTAAGATTTATATCCAAATAATGTGTGATATGATTATTAGGTATGTGTTTAGATTTCTTTCACTGAATTGAAGTTCGAATCAACAACTGAATAATAGTGATATATTGACTCAACAACAATTTAAAATCATTTTTTTTTATTGAATTCTCTTTCACCTAGTAAATCAATCATTCAAAGAGGCTGTCAAAGTTTTCAATGAAACCTAAATCTGAAAGTTAATTTGTAAACAACGTAATACATGTTCGGTAAAATGTTAGTGTGAGGGGAATTGATTTTGAAGTATTAAAATTGATTTTTGGTTAGTTATCAAGTTGTTTGGTTATGAGTTAGGAAAAAATCAAAATTGATTTTGGGTTATTAAAATTGATTTTGGCAAAAGTAAGGTAAATCTTGCTTTCACGTTAGGTTGAAAATTTTACATTGCATTTTTACTTCAAACTTGTTTTTAAGTCAAAATTTGCCAAAGATAAAACATTACTTTAAAATCAATTTTACACAAAATCAATTTTTCAAAATTACGTTAATCTAAAATAAATCCTACCACCGCTAAACCAATCACACACACGTATACATCCGGTTTTCAGTTGGCTAAACATAAAAGTATTTTTACTTTAGATATTAACAGTTATAATTTATTTGAACACAAATTCTAATCGCGTTGAACAGACCGAATAATTTGTAACTTCTAATAAAAATACTTTCACTTTTAATCAACTAAAAATCAAACACACACTAAAAAATACTACAGTGAACAAGCTGGAATAGAAAGGTACACCTTGTGATTTATGAAGAAGTAGGTGAAGATTTAATTATGTAAATTTATTCTGTGGTATGAGTATCTTACATCTTTCATGTGATGGAAGGTTTATTATCCTGTTCATCTGACAAATTGGCAAAGATATATTCATGCTATAACTTAAGTTGTCTTTTTCTTAAAATAGCAGAGATGTTAAGTTCTGCAATGCCCCACAATTCAATGTCATTGTTTAGCAACTTGCCCATAAACTTGAGTTTATTCAAAATTTTGATAAAAAAATATTTTCTGTTAAATTATTTGAGATTTGTATGTTATTTCCTCTGTTTTATAGTGGAAGTTTCTATAACTTTTTACACAGTTTAAAAAATATACTTAATGTATTCATTTTGAAAAAAAAATACTATTCTTTTATAATTTTATCAATGTATATCTAACTATTTCTATTAATATGTAACATACTCTAATAAATAAGGATATAATTAAAAAAAATTAATAAATATTTTTAGTGTTTTATGTATATGTACTTATAATATGACAAGAAATGTGATTAAGTTGTTTTCAACATTTTCTGTTTTTTCTTTAAAGATTTTTAAAAAAAAATAGAAAGCATAATAAAAATAAAAAAGGAAAATCCTTAAACTAGCACATAGTAGGGCCCATAAAAGAGAATAGCTCAACTGTATTCCATGGCTCCACAAGACCAAAGATGGTTATATAAATATTCCTTTTAAAATTTCTATATTGGGTTTGAAATGCTGAGATCATATTATACTAAGGACTCCTACCCTCCACATGCTTAAAGATTTGAGCCACAAAGTTGTTAATAATGGAAAATGGAAAATTACAGTCAAATAATTTCTGTACAGCATAATTCCAAACTATGATACAGTTCACATCAGTTGTAGACTAATTATTAATCCATATGAGCAGAATTAATTGTTGCATAAAAAATAACTTTTATTGTACTTGATAGTTATATTATTGGATGACCATCTCTTTTTCTAAATTTTCATTTGCAAAAATTAATGAATATAATAAATAGAGTAAGAAGGAGCATGTTCTTAATAGTTAAATATTGGAAAAAAAAATATAGGATGTTGTACTATGAGAATTTTGAACTTTTTTGTGAATTGGAAATTCTGTAACATAAAAATTGATAAAAATAACTTTATTTTGCAGAAACATGTGTAAGTTTTTCAAAATGACATCACTGTCTGAGCTTAATACTTTTTTGATCAAACATGCAGAAAATTACTGAAGTGACAGTTTGCGTTGACTTTTTTTTTTTATGTTTATCTACTTATGCACAAAAATACAAATTGTACATGCTAACAAATATCTTTTTGGCACTTCAATGTGATATTTCATATTTCACATTAAAAACTGAGATTTGAGGTTAGGAATTTGATTATTAGGAACAGTTTGGGTGACATTTATGGGTGAAAATAATTGTGATGAGAAAATAGCAATATAATAACAAATTCTTAATTCAAGATTTGAACATGGTTAAATATTAGTCTCAAGTTCGGACCCTAACATTATGTTTGGTAGAGTAAAAACTCGGAAGAAAGAAATAGAGTGGAAGGAAGTTTTGGGAGGAGAAACAGAGAGGAACGAAATTTTTGAATATTTTCTTTTTATAAGTCAATATTTTAAATCAAATTTCTCTATAACTAAACGAAAAAATTATATCGTTATTTGTGATCTTCTTTCTTCTTCATTTCTTCCCTTTCAACCAAACATAGGGTAAGTATATAGCTAATTAAGGGTTGGTTTGTTTTAAATTTGATTTTGGTCAAAAATTACTTTTAATTAAAGTTAAAATTATTTACTTTTATTAGATTGCCTCAATTTTTGTGCATTAATAATCTCAACCATTAATTTTGATCTTAGTTTGTGTGTTTTTTACTTTTCATCCTACTAAAATCTAAATCAAACGAATCTTAAATTAGTAGGAGAATTTTACTGTTTATAATCGACTTACTTAATTTTAAAAGAATCACCTCCTATAAAAATACTTATATTGAAAAAAAAAAAACCATTATAAGGTGTAACTTGTAAGAAAAATGATAAGAAAAGGGTGTTGATCCCAAAACCTAAGACTGACCAATTTTCAATAGGCTATATGGTAAACAAACTGCATTCTAGCTGCTCTTATTAATAATGAGTACGTCTAAGACTAATTAAACAAAAGTCTAAATTAAAACAGTAAAAATTTCAGAATGAAAAACATAAAAATTGGCTGAATACACTGCATATTGCACCCCTAAAAAAATTACAGCAGCCCTACTAAGTTTGTAGAGTATATGACTCAAAACAAGTTCAAAGTACATATATAATCATATATAGGTAGCTTTGTTTTAGCTTTTATTACGAGTAAAATTAATTTTAAAAAAAGTAAAAAATTTTAACTTCAAAGAAATTTATATTTAAAGATCTAAAATTACTGTCAGTAAAACTGATTTTGAAGAATGAAAAATGAGAACTAAATAAACACTTGCATGTTTGAAAAAAAATCACCATCTAATCATGAAAATCAAATCATCAGTTCCTAAAATTTCCTTGGTGAATGTCAATGCCAAATTGCCAACTGTAATGGTTCAAGTATGGTCACAAAATTGATGTGCAAGAAATAATATCTGACATTTAGAAATGTGGCAAGTTCTGATTAAATGACTTGAGTGTTTTTGTTTTCTTTCACTTCATCAACAATAGTGTCCTATACTATACCCTTCAACATTTGAACACAACAGTTATCTGAATATGTAGCAACAAGTATACCTTTGTAATTTATATTAGTCCGAATTCTAGAATTCGTTTTGAAACTATTTCTTAAACTCGAGCGAGCATTTTTTCAACTGCTGAGTTCAAAAACTAGAGCAAAATATAGTGACGTCAGAAACAAGTGTGGTGCGGATAGTATTGTCCCTTAAGCAGAGGACATAACAAATAATGCAAAACATGTAAATATATTCATTCTCAGCAGGATCTGACAAGACCTGAGCTTCTCATCTTTTAGATATATTCATACTACATAAAAGCCAATCTAAAAGATGAATAGATAAGAACAATGCAGTTCATTATAATTATGTGATTAACAGACACATATATCTGTTGTCAAAACTTCACTTGATTACCTTAATAACATGGTTTTCCAAGAAACTAAATCTAAGTTTGAAACAGAGTTCTGAAGCATCTAGGAATTGTTCTGGCAGGACATAGCAAGTAGAAACAGCCCATATGAGTGCCCATACTGACTGATTCAAAAAACAAAAATATGAAAGTTTTGAAAAACTGAATGGCCCCATCTGAATTCTTCACCACAAAAAATCTCTTAGTCAATTGGACATAAAGTTTTCTTCAAATTTGACTGCACTTAATAACTTCTTCAGTTTGTCTTGTTTCCATTGGCACTCATTAGAAGTTTCTATCTTTTTCTCACTTGGAGACATTCACTCATAATATAGAAAAAAAAATTAACACATGGATTGCCACTTTTCTTCTCCTCCACAAGGACCCACAGGTGTGTTTGTCCGCAAACTTCAAGTACCAGATATCCGGTCTTTGGTGCAAAGGTTTATAAGATGTTTAGTTAAGTTTGACAATAGCTAAAATATAATTACAGTAAAGTATATCTTGTTTATAAACAAAACAAAATTGTATCCACATAAATTCCAACAGAGAAACTGCTACTTAAAGTAACGCTCAGTTAACTATCAGACCAATCTATTGGATGCGCCGTAATATAATAAGATATATAATAGATGAACAATCTCCTTTCATAAGCTATTACTTTTGAGATAGTATCAGTTATTCTCCACCACAAGGACCCATCATTTCATTCTTTGCTTCCTCAAACTATAATACTAGTGTTCAAATCAGAACTTGTTCTTCTCACATGCTAATGTCCACAATGAACTTGAGCAGGTGGACCTAAGAAATTAAAGAAAAAAAAAACAGAACTTGTATGGGCAAGGGCTATAGATCTCAAAACTAAGATTCTCATGTGAGAAAAGAGCAATTTATTGAAGAAAAAATGAAAGCAGAAGCACTACATTGCAATAAACACAATAATGTTGCATGCACCATATATGGCAATATAGAAATGAAACTCCTAAATAACTAACAAGAAACATCAACATGTATTCAATAATAGATAATCTATGATTCAAAATCATGTCTAAGAATATTAAGTAATTGACATTGTACACATACAATTTCTGTACTCTTGGTACTGTTGAAGTACAATTTGATGCTGATCAAACACTTAAATTTGATCCTTCATGTGCATGTCATGCTCTTAATAATTTGATTTATTTTTCTCTTGAACACAGCCAAAGACTTGAATAACTATATGAATCTACATTTATGTGTTATGAATCATATCATGTATCATTTTTCTGCAATTAGTAATACAGCAAGAGAAGGATGCATATATATTACTAATGGTTTCCACTTTTACATTATTCTTTCAACAACCATTGAACTCATCGTATGTGTTTGGAAATAAATTAATTAATTATCTGGCCGAATATAGATACAAATTAAAAAGTTCAAGTTTTTTTAATTGTGTTGAAATTAATTTAAGTTTATTTCATTCAAACATGAAATCAAATACACAGTTGTGCATGCTTATAATACTTCATTGCTTCTATAACTCCTTTTTCCCAATTAAATTGAAATCAAATGATGAATGAATTATGGATATAAAAACTTGGTTTTGTGAGTTACGAGTAATCATCACTAGTTTCTATCTATTAAAACTTAGTTGATGGGACTGATCTAAACAAGACATATTCCTTAAGTATTATGAAAAAAGATAGATAGATAGATAGGGTCAGATGAGATGACCACGTTGGATAGACAATATCAATGTCCATCTTGTGAGGGGACACATAGTTGTCATCCCCATGTTTGTTACAGCATAGGACAATGCTACTTTTTTACTATTTAAGGTGAAATCTCATAGTGCGCGTCTGATAAATTAGTCTAACAATTAAATAATGAAATCATAAATAACAATTTTACAGTTCGAGATAACATTTTTATAGTTCGAGTTTATATAAGTGCATTGCACCTAATAAAAGAATACTGATTCCAAGGAAGAACATAGCATAGGGGTTTCAAGGTGTTATAAATGCAAACTGATTCCAAGACCAAAACCAGCTATCTTAAAAACACTAATTTAAGAGAAGCATTTAAATCTATTTTAAGATAACTTCATTGTAGCAAAGGGTGGTTTTAAGAATATTATGGAAAAGGAAGAGGGAGACATTAATTGATTCTCACAGTTAAATACTTCTTAATGTTAGTGACAAGTGTATATATAATTCCTCGGATTTAGACAGAGATTTTTGTTTCAAGTACAGGGAACGAACCATGGTTCTCTACTAGAACCGCTAGCTCAAATTATTCTTTTTTGTTCACATGAAAATTTATTTTGATCAAAATGAAAAAAAAAAAAGAGAATACATTGGGTTTTATAAAAACACAGTTGGTCAAAACCAAAATTAGTCTGTGAAATATCGAAAGAGATAATGTTTTTTTGTCAAACCGAAAGTGAGACGGTGCAATTAGAAAATTGGGGAGTGCAAAAAGCAACCACTAGATAACGTAAGTTCAGTTAATAGGCCCAAAAAAATGTTAATAGGCCGACACAAAACACTTTTTTTTTCTTCAAAAATATACTTCGCTTGGATTCTTAAGAGAACATCTTAACTACGGATTTTGAGATTCCGAGCACTCCCACTGCAACGGTAACTAATATTTTTTGTTTCTTTGGATTTCTAGAATATGTAGTTCAATATCATTATTTTTTTTAAAAAAAACTTCAGTGTTAACAGATTATGGAAATTCGTGAACTACAAATTCTTAAAATCCGAGTAATCAGTGTTGATGAATGTCTATGCTTAAAATTTATATTTTGCGGATTCTCAAAATTCGAGTAAGCGACAATTTTAAAAAAATAAAAACAATTGGTGCCCTAGTAGCAAAAGTAGCGGCCATATATATATTGAGGCAACGTTATGGGCTGAGCTGTGCTTGGCCCATCATTTGAGCCCCTATGTTACAGTTACATATTTATGTGATCATTTTTTTTGTCTTCAAAAAAAATGTGATTATTTTTTAACCGAAAAAAATAATATGTGATTATTTAAGATTAAACTAATTGACAAACCTCACTAGTTTTACAAAAATTTTAATTAGATTCTTATAATTTAAAATATTTTGATTTAGTCCTTATAATTTTTAAATTTTATTATTAAATCCTTATACATTAACACTTGGCAATAAAGCGTTGTATTTTCTATGCCTTCTCATACAAATTTTCTAATTTTGCATAGAAATAAGAAAAATGTTTGTAGTGTGTATTTGATTTTGAAATATAGATTCATTTCAATGCAATAAAAACAACTTATAAGTAAGGGTGATTATGAGTTCGGATAACCAATTAATCTGACCAAATCGATCCAATCTAATAATAAACTTAAAAAACTGATTGGTTTGAATTAACAGGTCCAAACGGATAAAAAAACATAAATTTAATCTATATAGATCGGATATCTGTTTTACACAATTAACCAGATTATCCGAACATTATAAAAAAAATCTCTTCTTTCATTTTTTCTAAATAATTGTATGTATTCTATTGTGTTTTATTTTTCTTAGTCTATTATCATAGTTCAATACTTTAAATTTAGTGTTAATATTTTGAGTTTTATTTAAACAAAACATATTATCACTTAGCTTTTATTTATACATGTTCCAATTTATGATTTTCATTATGGTCATAATGCAGTAGTTTACTTTTTATCTTCAATTTTTTTTTTTACATATTTAGATTTTTGTACAGTTTTGTAATTTTGTAATTTACTTACATTTTATATTACCATACACGTTCTATTTATATATGTTTAATTTTTTTTTAATTATTATATAGGATAATTTGACATCCACTCCAATCTAACTCGGGATTGGTTCGGATTCCACAGCAAAAATTATTAATCCAATCCGAGTATCCATCACTTTTATTGGATTGAATATGAAATTTGTCTAAATTCAATCTAATCCAATCTATGTGCAATCCTATTTATAAATTTTAAATTCATTTAGCCAAATTCAACGTAAAATCAAACGCGCTTAAATGAATAACAAGTACTATTCTATAGGAAAACATTAATTTGGTCAAATTTACAAATGCATGCATGTAGTTAAAATATTACTGCTGCCAAGTATTTATTTATGTAATAACTGTACTATAGGCAGGTAGAAATAGAAATGGTCTCTGGTTGAAAATTATAAAAAAAAAAAAAGGAAATGGTCTCTTCAACAAAAAACAACAAAATAAAAAAAAATTGTCACTTTTTTTAGCATGTAATAATGTAAGTATTATAACCAATTAACAACCCCTTCCTCACAAAATAGCCTTTTCCCACCAACTACTCTTAACGACGGTTTCAAACTTAAAATTGAATACATATCCATCCAAAAAAAAGAAACATTAAACCATATCATGAAGCCATAAAAACATTAAGTTTGGATTAGACCTAACCCTTATGATCAAGTCTCAAGAATTGAGACAAAGTCTCAAATCATCTTTGATTTAGCCCATGTTCTTCCCACTAATTTTTTTTTTTTTTAACATGATAATATAGGTAACAATTCCAAGTGGACGAGGCAATGTGAGAAGCATCTCAATTTTTTTTATCAAGCATGCATTTAATTAATTATAGTTGTTAAAGAAATGTTCATCATCAAATAGATAATTCTTAAAGCAAAGATAAACTGCAAACCATTTCAACGGTTCATTCTTATAAATAGTAATAACCTTCTTATTTAGCTTCACACACAAACACAAAAAATTCAATTCAATTCTCACAATTTATTACATACTAAAAACCATTAAACTAAAAGGTTAGCACTAAGAAGAAAATATGAAGGTTTTGTACTTTCTTCTTGCCATCTTAGCTTTAGCATCCTCTTTTGCTTCTGCCTATGATCCAAGCCCTTTACAAGATTTTTGTGTTGCAATCAATAACACTCAAGATGGTGGTATGCATAAACATTTCAATTTAGATTATGTAAAGAATATTCATTATAATTCTTTGTTTTGATTAAACTTTATCTTGATAATTTGCAGTATTTGTAAATGGAAAATTCTGCAAAGACCCTGCGCAAGTTAAAGCTGAAGATTTCTTCAGACACGTAGAATCCGGGAATACCTCAAACCCACTTGGCGCACAAGTGACTGCTGTCGCGGTTGATCAACTTCCCGGGCTTAACACACTCGGCATATCTTTAGCTCGCATAGATTTTGCACCTAAGGGTTTAAACCCTCCACACACTCATCCTCGAGGGACAGAAATCCTCATAGTCCTCGAAGGCACTCTTTACGTTGGATTTGTTACGTCCAACCAAGATAAGAATCGTCTCTTCACCAAAGTTCTTAACAAGGGTGATGTGTTTGTGTTCCCGATTGGTCTCATTCATTTTCAGTTAAATGTGGGATATGGTAATGCAGTTGCTATTGCGGGTCTCAGCAGTCAAAATCCAGGAACTATAACTATTGCAAACACTTTGTTTAAAGCTGATCCACCTATCTCTCCCGAGGTTCTTACCAAAGCCTTCCAAGTGGACAAAAGCATAATTGATTATCTTGAGAAGCAATTTTGGTACGACAACAACAACTAGTACTAGTTGGAGAGCATGAATGACCACTTCATTATGATTGGATAAATAAAATACAAAGTTATATTTATATTTATATGGCATAGGTGATAATTTGGTTTAATACTACATTGTTGTATCTAATAAAAGAATTCAGGTTCTGCTCCTCTCTTGTATCACATGTTTTAGAGGTTATAAATTAATGGCAGTAGTTACTGATTTGAATAAGTAAGGGAAGTTCTAATTTTATCTGATTATGAGCAACTTACATCACATATAATATGATACAAATTCTGGTTTGTGAGATGAAAACCCTTTAGGCTAAGTAACTGGAATAGCAAGAAAATAAGAGTGAAATTACAATTAAAATTAACACTAATCATCATTTGACTTCCTCAATCTCATCCAAAGCATAGTTGTTTGTTGATACATTGGCGTAGTTAACTTTGTTGAATCGAACCACAACTGGGTACCTTGTCTTAGGATCCTACATACACAAATTAACAAAGAAAATTCAATGACATCTTTGGTGACTAAAAAGAGTAACAGCTTCTCAATTCAATCTTATGTACATGCATTTCGTTTATCAAAGAAAAACAAAATTCAATGAAAATAACCTGATCAACAGCAACAACTGAACCAATACCATTGTACCAGTAGGATTCCTTCCTAAGAATCTTGACCTGTTTAAGTAAAAACAGAAAAATAAATTAAAAATTAGTACAAGAACACACACAACACAAGACATAAAAATTAGTTACTAGATTGTTCTAACTTAACTAGAGGTCTTGAATTGGAGTCATGAGCACAGAAATGCATTAAAAGTGAACAACATTAAATAACAGAAGTCTTGTCACCTATAGTAATTCTACTTGACTCGACTCAGTAATTGGTTTGACATGATTTTCAAAATTATCTTTATTTCAAAAAATAAAAAATAAAAAGAAGTCTGACCTTAGCACCTCTTTTGGGGCCAATAGGAGGAGGTTTGGGTTTAGGAGCAGCTTCACCCTCAGTTGTGGCTGCTGTTGCAGGTGAAGGTGAAGCTTCCTCTGAATCTGATGCTCTCACAAGTACAAGCCTAGAAGATGAAGAAGAAGAAGAAGGGTAAATGACTATACTGACCCTGCTTGTGCTTGTGCTGCTGCTTCCTCCAACATATACAAACCTAGAAGCAGCTGAAGCCATGTTGCAAGAAGCCATTTTCACTTATTAATTTCCCCTTTGGTAATAAATAATTAAACAAGATTAGAGTATCAGTTTGGGAGAGAATTATTATCTTTATATAATCTCTGCATCAACCGTTTCCTCCATTGCAGTTCTGCCACCTATGCACCCATATCTCATTCCCTTGGATAATGTTGGCACAACTCACTTACAGGAGAAAAGAAATTAGAAGGAACGAATAACACGGATAACGACATAATTTTTTTTTATTTTATTTCTGAGAACAGACTTAATTCTATATTTTTTGAATCATTACACGCGTTATCTCATTATACTTTCTTGTGTTTTTTATCAGCGGGTTATATATTTGATATTGGATTTCTAAATATACCGAACATTTATTTTGTTTTCTTTTTTGGACAGGTGCACCTTTAATTTCTTGGATCAATGAAATCTGTGTTTATCGCAAAACAAATATAACTTTTGGTCAATTAAAACAAAGAAATGGGGGAGACCACAAAAAAAGCAAAGATCAAATGGGCTGCTTCTTAATTGACCAAAAAAGATGAAAAGCTTTCTTGACAAGAAATATTAATAACCAGGCTTTTGAATTGATTACTCATTTGCTACTTTTACCACCATATATGTTTTTTAGGACATTACACGTTTTTATTATTTTTTTAAAATTGCCTTAGCTCGGATTTTTAGATTTTATGAACTGTGCATTTTAAAATTCTTTTAGGTTCTCAAAATTCGTCAATTCATCTAACATTGAATTTTTTCTTATAAAAAATATGTTGAATTCATATTCTCAAAATCTAAGCAAACAAAAGATATTCACCCCGGATGTGGTGGGAGCGTTCGGATTATCAAAATCCATCGTTAAGATCTTCTAAGAACTAGAGTGAGAGCTATTTTTTATTAAAAAAATAAGAATATGTGGCTCCTTGAGACAAATGTCAGGTGGCAAAAGTAACAACCTCATTTTTTTTTGTCAACCACTAGCCGCCTTGTAAACGGGCATGCTTTTCTTGTAAACGGGCATGCTTTTCGCTATGGGTCCATACTATTGCCACCACACATCGTTATATTTTTTCCAAAATGACCCTTCGTTCGGATTTTAAAATCGGTACTTTATTTTATAAAATTACTCTACGGATTTTAAAAATCTACGGCACTGTTCAACAAAAATTCGTGACCTACAAATTTTAAAAATTCTTGACCTATGGATTTTAAAAATTCTTGACCTATGGATTTTAAAAATCCGCGACACTATTCATGAAAAAATCGTTTTTGTATTTAATAAAATTGTACTACGGATTTTCAAAATTCGTGGCCTACATATTTTAAAAATTCATCATTATATTTTTATAAAATTGTAATACAGATTTTCAAAATTCGAGCGAGGGATAATTTTGGGAAAAAAAATTGATATATGGTGAAGAGGGAAATGTGTATGGTGGAAAAAGTATGGGTAGAGCCTAGAGGGTAACCCAATGTGGCTAGTAAATGCAACCCAATATTACTAAGTGCACCACCTCTTTATTCTATTTAACCAAAGAAAAGGCTGATTTACTCCTAACAAAAATGTTTTTGGACTGAATTTTATAACAAAAAGAAAGTGGTTTTACTGAAAAAAAAATGTGCACTTACTAAACATCTTAACCTTATCCTGTTTGTCTTAGTCCATTTGATTTTTTTTTCGGACAAAAATGAGTCCATTGATTTAAAAATGAAAAGTGCACTATCTTAATTTATTGCATTACCACTCTCTTTTTAAAAAAATTCTTCTGCAAGAATATTATTTTGGAAAACCTTTTTAGAAATATTGGTTCTTTACTGCTAAGAAATGTCTTCCAAAAAGGAAATGATACCTCTACTAAAAAGGACGACGCAGCTATTAAGCACCAATAGTGAATGAACCAGTTTTTTTTAAAAAAGAAAATCTGCTTTTAAGCTAAAACTGCAAATAAAAGCTTTAAAAAAATCTTTAAGCTTGCTGTTTGATGAAGCATTTTATGTAAATGTGTGAAAGTGTGACAAGAAATAAGCTAGTTTTTTTTAAAAAATAAAAATAAAAAAAAAGCTCTTCATTCTAGCTGTTGACTTAAAAGCTACTGTTTACATTTTGTTCCAAAAAAAAGGTAGTTTTTAGTTTAAGAGTTTCTCTAAAAAATGTGTTGGGCTCAGATTTAGCTTTTAAGAGGAAAAGAATCAAAAAACAATTGGGCCAAATACTATCAAAAATTAAAAATTGTGCCTTGGTTTAGATTTCATTTGGGCTGTACTAAAATAAAGTTTTTGAGAAAAAACTATTTTAAAGTTATCCGACCCAAAAAAAAAAGCATCTCAAACTTTTAAAAAAGAAGTTAAACTAAACAAATGCTAAAGAATCAAAGGACTTTTATTGTATAGAAATTTTTATATTCTCATTCTATAAATTATTTATTATATTGAAATAATAACATGATGTTAATTATATATATAATGTTTAGTAGTTTATTCAAATGAATAACTTGATTGAATGTTACTTTAACAAGAATAAGTTAGCTAATTTTGATTGTTAAAATGATCCAAAATACCTCGTCATAGTTTAGAAATTTTCTGATCGTAAAGTCAGCATATAATCATACGTGAATATATGTAGAGAATAATATTGAGACTATAAGTGAAAAATTAATTACTGATATGCATAAAAATTTATATTACTTGAATAAATTGCTGCAATAATGTTATATTTTTTAAACGAATTAATGTAGATCTTCATAATTAACATAAACAATAATTTTCCCAACACTTATGTTCATGATGAGTTTATGTTTGTTTTCACTTTTGATTTGGTTCAAAATATTCATCAATCTTAGCAAGTAACGGACATACCACGGCATTAGAGCTTCGGATCATTCAAATTGATTTGAAAAAAAAAAGGAAAAAAGTGATAATTATCATTTATGTCTCATAATTAATAAACTTGGTTTGTCATTATTGGTACTTTTCAAATTTTATCAGAAGGCACCATCACTATTTTTTTCCCTGCAAATCCTTCATAAGAAATAGTATCAAATCCTGTCTCCCCCACCAAAAGTTTTTTTTTTTTTTAATTTACAGGATTTTTTAGTATGTGCCAATAATATCCCTAAGCCTATATATAGCTGAAGATTAATCCCTTACTTGAAGACATAGAGATTTATGAAGTCAGTTTTAAAAAAATAAGGAAGAGATATAAAAAGAAAAATAAGTGATAAAATAAATAGATTGGATTTTTAATAATAGACATGAATTATTACTCATTATATACACCCCAAAATGAAATATATAAGTTGTAAAAGAAGAGAGATATAAAAAAAAAAAGAATTATAAAAAATATTATAAGTAGTGTGATGTGAAAGAAAGACAGATAAAAAAAATTGATCATAAAATAAATAGAAAAAAAAGGTTAATTTACTTTCACTATTTACCTCCCACTTATTTACCACCCAAGTTTAACTATTTTTAAAAAATAAATTTTAAAAAATAATCAGAGACAACTAATTCTAATTTTAAATAAGATATAAGTGTACTCACTATTGTGAATACACAGATCGAATAAATAATAGTAATTTATTTCATTGCCAATATTACTTGTAGAATCTCGCTGAAATTATCTCCTATGAAGTTTATCAAGATGCTATGCACAAGATATTCTTGCTTAGATTGATTATAAATTAAGGAGAAATAAATTATATATATATATATATATATATATATATATATATATATATTATTAAATGGATCATTAAGACTTTTTATACAAGAGCAAGAAGCTAACTTTGGGAGTAAACATTTGTTTTCCTATACGTTAAGCCAAATAGAAAAGTTGAATATTAATCAATAATCTCCATTAATTTATTTCTCTGGATTTCTTAATTTGGAGTGGTTTTGTCTTTAATTTCTTCCTACTAACACTCAAGGTTTCAATTTAATTTCTTGTTCTCTTCCTCTGCTCTTTGTACTGCTGTTGGGAGGCAAGATTAATTGATCTACATATTTTGCCTTAAGCTCTCTTTGACTTTGATACAATTTTGAAATATAAATATATATGAAATTTAGTTTTTGTATATATATGTGTTGTTTTTAAAATTTAACATCTACTTGTTGCTAGTAATGTATACGAACATTTTTATTAGTATATAATTAAATTAATAAATTAATGCACTATATGTCATCATATATATACTAATTATATAACTATAAGAAAACTATTTTTGATAAAAATTCATTTTAAAAGACTAACTGATAGTATACAACTTATGGATTGAATAATGATGAGTTTAAATTTTTTAGTGCATCTAGATCAAGCAAGTAATTAAAGTCCTTACTCTAAAAGGCATTGCTAAGTAGATGGCATAAGTTTGTAGTTACTTTTACGAGGAATCTATTTTTGATTTCTTGCTTTTTATATTTAGGTCAATTTATTTAAACTTAATAAAAATTAATTTGGAAGACAAGTAAAGAAGTATTTTTTTTAATTGATCGATTATGATGAAAATTAGTAGTTATTTATATTTGGTTCAAATAAGAATAATAACATTTTTAATAATGTATTTTTTAATTATTTTGAGAAGTAGCTAAAAGTTATTTCTCTAAATAAGCAAAAAAATCTAATTATTTTTTATTTTTGATTATTTTAAAAAGCATAAATTAAAAAACATACTAAAAGCTTATAAAAAAAATCTTTATTAAAATAAATTGATAAATAAATAAACACAAACAAACAAGCTAATTTGTTTATCAATTAACTTTATAGTAAGTAATTATAATAAAGGTAATTCTATCCTAAATAACTTTAGGAAACTAGAAAAAACCCACTTTTTAATAAGGTTTAAAAGGTGGGAATGTTTCTTTCTCTTTTAAGAAAATTCATCAAGAAAAATTTTTCATATCTTATATTAGATGTGCATAAGTTATTTTAAATAAGTTTTTAGATTGAATAAATATTCCGAGAATCAAAGACTTCTCATACATACTTCTGAAAAATATAAGGGGTATTTATTTTAAGGTTTAGAAAAATGTTCTCGAAAATGTATAATTGTGAATGTGAGATTCTCATGTTTGTTTTAAGGTTTAAAAAAAGTTTTCCGGACATCATTTATTCCTGAGAATGTTTTTCCTTTGTATTTTCTATAATCTTCATTCCCATGATGAAAGATGTGCGGTACCTCGAGCTCAACCCGACACCCTAGCGTACCTCAGCTACCTCAGCATATCAAGTCACTTCAGCTATAGGCTTCGAGACTTCCGAAGTTGGTGTACGGTACCTCGAGCTCAACCCGACATCTAGGGCCCATTCCAGCACCCCATCAACCAAGCACCAGGGTTACCTTCGCAGCCTCACGCCAACCTGCAAGTTGGGCTCCATCACCGCCAGCACCCCCGCCATGAGCGACACAAACAGCGCCTCATAAAGACCTTTAACTGTCATTTAATGCCCATGATCGCAGGATAACAGCCAGAGACGAGATTCCAAGATTGGAGCCGTCGCGCACCTGGACACCTGAGCTTATATTGTATGTATACCCTCTGTATCCCCAATGTATACCCTATGCTCTAATTTGTACTTTGCCTATATTGGGATATTCCTAGTCGACGGGCTCTCAGGTCATTTCAGAACAAAAGGTGGGTAAGTTACTTTCTCATGGGAATATATGTAGTTATTTTATATTTAACTCGTAACTACCATTTTTTTTTCTTTTTTGAAATTTTATTTGAAATTCAAAAAATATTCTTAATGATGTTAATTTTATCAAACACTCTTATAAAATGCTTAAAAATACACATTTTTATAAATATACAAATTATCAAAAATAAGATGCCTAAAAATATTTTTTATTCCTCGACACTAACATCCTTTAAGTTGTCAATGTTATGTATTTAATTCATTATATATATATATATATATATATATATATATATATATTTCTCAATTTATATAATTGCATTACATTATTGTCCTTCTATATATATATAATGTTACTTTTTTATTGATTAAATAATTAAAATAAATAAATAATATTATATACAGTAAAAATATTTTCATATTATTACATGTAACATTATTGTAAATCAAATAGATTTTAATTTTTATTGATACTTTTTCAAAGATTACTAGGAATAAAAACTAAAAACCAAACAACTTATTTAAAATGCTTGAAAAACATTACTTGAAATGTATTCCTGAGAATAAGATACCTAAAATTGTATTTTTAAATTGGTAAACAAACGTCTTCTAATTTTTTTTTTGGATACTAATCTCTTTTTTGGATACACAAACGTCTCCTAATGCGTAAATATTACTAATATTTTTATTAAAAAAAATTATTTGTTAGCTAAAAGAAAATATCAGAATTGAAACGTTGCACTGTCATAGTAACAAATTAATCTTTTTTTTTTCTTTTTGGGGGCAACATGTACGGCTTGTAGCCCTATGATGTGAAAAAGTGGAGATTAATTTTCATGTTAATTGTTAGTATTTTATTATCGAATAGAGAGACAATGATACTTGTTGCAAATGAAATAGTAACTAATGATGCATATATATTCATATATATTAATTAGGTGTGGTTTATTGTATTTGGAGGGTCATTTTCAATTGCATGTGCTCCTTGTACGTCACTCATTTGACAGATACAAATATGTAAGAAAGCGATATGATGAGTTGTGGCCCACTTCAGATTTTCTCCTTCCCCGGATTAACGCTCATCTTTAATTTCTTTCTTTTAATTATTATGTTTTGTTTAAGTTTTGGCTCATTAGGGTAACATCAACCAAATCATCATTCCAAAGTCAAAATAACAAATTTTTTAAGAAAACTTTTGATAGTTGGGTTTCAATCACAAGAGTTGACAACATCACACCATATAGCGTACGCGATGTGTAGTGTTTTTCTAATCTCTAGACTTAACTTTGTCTTTAGTTAAGTTTAAGGAGAAGAGTCTGTCGTTGAACAAAATATATATAAATTTTTTCTGTTTAATTCTTAGTTAATATATTTTTTTAAAAATTAAAAAAAAGTTAAAAATCATTTTTTTTTAAATAAGCTCATATTATAAGTTTCTTTATGCATGACTCCTTTAACTTAACCCTTTAATTAATTATACCCAATTATTAATGATTCATGTGATAAATCACCAAAGAGGCAGAGATAATGAATATATACATTATATTGTCTTTATTATATTTATGTGGGAAACTTTTTCCAATTGCTTCTTTTTTTTTCTAAATTATTTTTTTTGTTTGCATGTCATGGTTTTAAAACACTAACTTCAACTTTCATCAAGATGAGAAAGAAGTTCGTTGTAGCAATAATATCATGAAGTCTACCTTATTGTTATGCAAAAAGTCCTCATAGTTGGTGGTAGGTCGCCACATAGACGTGGATTAAGGTTATTCATTGGGACAAATTTAAGGTCTATTTGCATACATAGTTTAATTAAGCATTTATATAATAAATTATTTTTAAATAAGGATTTTTTATAGATAAAATTGTAAAACTTACTTTAATAAGCTAAAAACCGTTTATTCTTATAAGTTACTTCATAAAACTTATGAAAATAAATTAAAAACAACTTATAAGAACACATAAGCTGTACATAAGCTCTTCCAACTACAATTTTTGAGGTGTTAAAAAAAAAGGATCTTAGACGGGGGCAAAGGGCCTCGCCCCTATCCTAGAAATATTAATTATATACTATATATTTATAAACATATTGTCACGAAAGTTTCTTAGCATAGCGGTTGCATTTCATATTCTTGACACCTAGGTTTCGCATTCGAGTCTCAAGAGGTTTTTTTTTTAATATTTTTCATTGTCTTCATTTTAAGTTTTGCCTCCCTCCCTGACAGTTTCTGGATCCATCCTGAGTTATTTAGGTTAATAATATTATTTAGGTTTTTTTAACCTATGCAATATTGCACAGGATAAGAATCTCAAAATAAAAAAAAATGTTAAGTAGTAAATGCATGTTAAATTATAAGTCTATTAAATTTTGTCTTTCTCTATAAAAACTTTTCTTTTGAGATGTTTAACTGGTACAATATTGCACATGGTAGAAAACTCATATTATTTATTCTTTGGTTTGCAACTAGGGCATTCTTGCTACTAGTTGATTGTCAAAGACAATTTTTTCTTTAATGTCTTTTTAGTTATTGAATTAAATTTGGTCTCTTGTAATAAAATTGATGTGATCTAATATGAGAGGATTAAGTCATGATCATAAAGACGACAAACTTATAGTTAAAGATGTACTCCTTTGATGTATGACAGAGCTCCAGCATAGTGAATTTGTACATGTAAAGACTCCAACATTCAAATTAATAACTTGTTAACATACTTTTCATGGAGTGCATGCCATATATTTATCGTGGAGTCTTTAACATCATAATACGTGTTTCGGGCCGAAAGAAGCTTATGGGCCTAGACCCTTGATCCAAATGAAAAATATTGTGTGTACTCCATTTGCTTTATATTTCGGTTGTTGACCGGTATGGCTTTGTGAAGCCAAGTACCGATATGACTCTATGACCAACATGTCTCCGAGATATCAGTCCACAACAAAAATACTTTTTATCCATACAGATATGATGAGAACTCTTGTCAATATACTTAAAGAATTCAACTATTAATTGTGAGGTGTGTCGTGGTGGTTGCTCACCCGACATTTTGTGTGGGGGTTTGATCATTTCCTAGCCACTCAACAATCGATTCGTGCGAGCTCAACTTAAAAAAAATGAGTCATTATTTTTTATGATAAATACATTAAAAAAACAAACAAAAAAGACTCAACTAAATAAGTATGACACATATTTCTCCCAGTTTGTGTTGGGAAAAAAAACCCAATTAATTAGCTTTAATTTTCCTTTTTGGAGTAGTTACACTCACTTCTTGAGTAATTGACATTATTTTTTCTTATTTAGAATCTGAATTAATTTATTATATTAAAAAAAATAAGAGAGGCATTGAGTTAACTAGTATAAAATCATTAGTGCGTCAAATATAAATTATATATTATATGAAACTTCGTTATATAATTAGGCTTTTAATTTTATATTTTACACTGTTTTATCGAAAGCGCGTGAGTCCAAAGTCCAAACTCACAACATGAGCGAATCTTCCCAGTTAGGTTACTATGCAGCAGGTGTGATTTGTCAATGTGTTTGATTTATATTTAAGTGGTATGAGAATTAAAAATATATATAAATTGAAATAAATTAAATAGTTTAGATATATTAGCGTAAAAAAATAAAAGTCATTTAATAAAAATAAGTAGTAGTATTTCTAAAGAAGCTCTAATTGGTTCTTTTACCTAAGTTCCTCTCATGCTATATTATTATATGTTTTGATTTTTTCTAGTGCGTTGGATGGTTCAGCAGTTTTGATGGAAGAATTTTGACTCTTTTTTTTTATTTGACCAATGTGTATAAATAAATTAATAATTTTGATATTGTTAAAATTGGTTGTTGAATCGTTAAAAAAAATCCAAATTCAAGTTATAATGTTAATCATACACAAAAATCGTTAAACTATTCAAATTTTTTTTTCCTATTGAAAGTATTCCACGATGATATTTATTATCCAGCTATTTATGATATATTAACTTATCCTGATTTTCATCAATTCATATTAATTAATTGTCACAAAAAGATATTCATAATTTATCAAAAAATAGACACATGAACCGGGGTTCGATATTAGTCGTGCACATAAAAAGTATTTTATTAAGAAAAATAAAGCTCACTTTATTAATTAATTTCTACTGTTTAAAAAAATTAATTTTTGATTATCAGGTGAATATTTTGCGGCATGTTAAAAAAGACATTCATAATTGGATGGAATATGGAAGACACAGGTCAGCACTCAGAACAGAATACAGGTTTTATATTTACTTAGTTCTTAAGTTTTTCATGCATGTTTCTAGCATATCTTAAATTAAATATAATATCTATATATATTTCAACATATATATACTTGGATAAATTTCTGCTCATTCTGAAAGGTTTAGTTGATTATAAAAACAGATAGGCTTAATTGTATTATTGGTTATTATGTAATTTTAGTTTTTTATTTTTAATAATAGTATGATTTTAGTTTTTTAATTTTGTCAATTATATAATTTTGCTTCTTTAATTTTGAATTGTTGAATTTTGGTTCCAAGATTTTTTTCAATTGCACAATAAACAAAGTTAGGAGACCAAAATCACATAATTAAAAATTAATAGACCAAAATCTTACAATTAAAAAATCAAGGGATTAAAACTGTCCAATTAAAAATTGAGAAACCAAAATAAAACTCTCAATAAAATTAAAAAACTAAAATTGCAATTAACCAAAAAGTTACTAAGATGTATATTGAATTTAGTTTCGTTAATCAAACTGTCTAATAACCAAGTATATCGCTGTGAATTATATCCAATTTCTGTGATATGTTTTAATTTTTTGAATAACAAACAAGTTATGCTCTTTCTAAATTTTATATATATAATCTTACGGAAACAAAAAACACAATTTGTAAATATCGCATTCACCAATCTACCATCACTTTTTTTTTTTTTTATCATGTACTACCATCACACTTTTTTTTTATCTAACTATCATTTTTATAAATTATTACCCAAAAAAGTCGTTTTTCTTCTCTAAATTTTAATTTTTGTTGGGTAATAAAAATTAATTTTTGATTCTATTACAAGAGTAAGTTGCAGGTCAAAACTAATTTTGAAACTGAAACGGGATACACTATACTGTATTGGTGAGACGTCCAGTTCGAATTAAATTAGCTTATTTAAATAAACGTGTTGTCTAATATGATTTAGAAAAAAAAAATTAGATCACGATGGTTAAATTTATAGAATATATATTGGATTTAATTCAAAAAAATAAAATAAAATAGACAGATTAAATTATACGGATTAAAAAAATCAATTAATATTATTGGATCACAACATTTTAACACTCACTTCCTTAATTTACCTTTGTATTATTTTCTAAATTAATTTTGAATTATTTTGATTTACGAAATAATGTGAGAAATAGCGGTGATTAGCAATAATTATAATAGTCATTCACGAGAATAGAAAATACTCCCTCCATCCCAAATTGTTTGGCTTTTTAGGAAAAAAAATTTGTCCCAATTTGATTGTCCCTTTAAGATACCAATGCAGTATTAATTTTTTCTTTACAATTTTACCCTTAACTAATTAAACATATTCCTACTTTATCACCAACCACTAACCTTTAGGCTTTACTCTCCCAAGTAAAGTTTTTCATTTCCGATGCATTAATTATAGTAATTGACACTCAAGAGACTACTACTAGTATTAATTATTGGTTGAAAAAGTAGTACTCCAATAAAATTAGTTGATGGGCAAAATAGGAAATTCAATCTAAAATTTACTAAAATTTAAATTAATGATTATATTCCTTAATCCATATGCAAATACCTAAAAGATCAAACAATTTGGGACGGAGGGAGTAGGATTAGCATTGAGAATATACATGAGAACCAGAGGACTGAGAGTGTTCGTTGAATTTTTAAAATTTGTGAAAGTTAATTATGCATTTCAAGTGCAAGGGTATAATAAGAAAAAATAATAAATATGCTCTTGAAATTCTAAATGGATAGATAAAAAGGAATAATTTATTTTTCAGGATGAGGACAGATAAATAGAAACGGATGAAGTATCTTAGGGGCTGTTTTGTTTATATTTTTATTTCTTGTTTTCATTTTCTGTTTTTTGAAATTTTACAAAGGAAAAACTAAAAATGCTGAAAACAGTATTTTTAGTTTTTCCTTTGTAAAATTTCAAAAAATAGGAAACAACTAAAAACAAAAAATGAAAATGCAAACCAAATAGCCCCTTATAATTTTGTATATTATTTATTTATCCCAACCACGATTAATAATTGTTTTAAAATTCTAACTATACAACATGAAAGCAAAAATAACAAGCTTTTCATGTTAAACATCTTCATGCTTTCTCTTCAAAATAAGATAGTTTCGAACCCATTGTTATTATTATTGCACACTCATTAAGTCTTACAATCTATTTACAACTACCTAATTAATGTCATTAATCACTTCAATATGTCATTTATTTATTTTTTATTACAAAAAAAAATTAATAAAAAAAGTTATAAATAGGTTTGCACATGAAAAGTGATGTGCATTTTTCTTTTTCTTGACAATTTTATCTTTAGGGCAAATAAAATTTTATCGACATAATTTTCCGTTAAGATGTTGAACCAACTTTCTTTCTCACGTGTCCCCTTCATTATTAACAATTCTGCTATCGAAGCATTTAACAATTTTTTTCTATTATACTTTTTTCTTCTTAATGTTTTAATAAAAAGTACACATCTCATATAGTAGAATACTATATATGACACTCTAACATGCTGCACCAACTAACTCTTTCGCGTTAATTGTGTGTTTTTTTACCTTTTTTTTTTTTTATTAGATTTGTGACGGAAAAGTAAGTGGACAGTTAACTAGATCAGTGATAAAAAAGAAAGGGGGAAAATGCTGGAAAAGAAAGGAAAAAATCAAACCTTAAAATTTTTTGTTAAGAGTGGGTTCTTAATTGATGAAATTAGTTGGGTGAGCATAAGCATGCTCTCATCAATGTCATGAAATTTGTTTTAATATGGAAAGAAATTGTTTTTTCTATTTCCAAATAAAAGAAAATTGAGTAGTATTGTTTTGGTTACAATATCGAAAAAATGATGTTCACGACAGAAAAGGAACTTGACAATGATGAAGATGGGGTTTGTGCTTTCCCATGGACAAGAAGAAGAAATTGGAGATGAAATCCTCTTCGTCTCTCTCTTATATATTTTCTATTTTTTTATATTGATACACAAGATCATATATGCAAAAGTTAACACTTCTAGGATTTGCATTTTTATTTTTTGTTTTCATTTCTTGTTTTCAGTTTGTTTTTTGTTCTGAAATTTTACAAAGGAAAAATTAAAAATGTTGAAAACAGAAAAGTTCTGTTTTCAGCATTTTCAGTTTTTCTTTTTTGTAAAATTTCACAAAACATGAAACAGAAAATAAAAACAGGAAATGAAAATGCAAACCAAACAGCCCCTTAGTAACGTGCAAGATATTTTCATATAAATGTTGGTAATGAGTCCAAAGAAAGAGCTTTTGTTGAACCAAAAATAAAAGTTACGAGACCAAGTTAAATAAAAAAAGGAAAAACATATTTTTAAGCCCTATAAAATTATATTTTATACTTTGGTTCTCATAAATGAAAAATATTGCTTTTGGCCCCTATAAAAATATTTTTTTTTGTATTTGATCCCTATAAAATACAAATTTGTTATTTTTAATTCTTACTGTTAAGAAATTTCCATTAAGTGCTAATTAGGATGACGGAGTGCCACGTGTCGACGTCATATGAGATTAAATAATTTTTTGTTTAATATTAATATTAATTAATTATTTTGTTAATAATAAAAAAGAATAATAAGAAGAAGATCGGATACTATCTTCTGATCCTATCGAAGCTCTTATCGACAAACGACATCTGGAGGAAATTTCCGTACACAATCTCTTAGAGAGAGTCGAGCCTTAGTCTTCTTGTTGTGCAACCTCGCTTGATTCACCCGGTATTCATTAATACGTGATACTCCATCATCTTAGTCAGCACTTAATGAAAATTTCTTAATAATAGGGACTAAAAGCAATCATTTTTTATTTTGTAGGGATTACAATGTAAAAAATAATTTTATAGGGACTAAAAGCAACAAATTTTCATTTTATAGAGACCAAAATACAAAAAATAATTTTATAGAGACTAAAAGTAAGAATACCCTATTTCATAAGATTTAAAAACTTATTTTACACAATAAAAAATAGTTAGAAGGCCAAACTTAAACTCTACGAAAACTTACCGAACTAAAAATGCATTTTTGCCTAATAAAAAAAGTGTTATTTTACCTTTTTATTTTTAATTGCATATATATTAAAACACTTATTCGAATAACTATGTAATATTGTAGTGGTAGATATACATCACAATATAAAAAGAGAATCATATAGTCAGCACTTAATGGAAATTTCTTAATAATAGGGACTAAAAGCAATCATTTTTTATTTTGTAGGGATTACAATGTAAAAAATAATTTTATAGGGACTAAAAGCAATAAATTTTCATTTTATAGAGACCAAAATACAAAAAATAATTTTATAAAGACTAAAAGTAAGAATACCCTATTTCATAAGATTTAAAAACTTATTTTACACAATAAAAAATAGTTAGAAGGCCAAACTTAAACTCTACGAAAACTTACCGAACTAAAAATGCATTTTTGCCTAATAAAAAAAGTGTCATTTTACCCTTTTATTTTTTAATTGCATATATATTAAAACACGTTATTCGAATAAATATGTAATATTGTAGTGATAGATATACATCACAATATAAAAGGAGAATCATAATTTGAATTTTAAATATAAAACTAGTTGAAAAAGACAAATTTGTCTTTTATTTTCTCTACTGTCAAGATTCAAATCCTGGATCTTCAACCTCCGAAACCTTATGACTTAGTACACAACTAAATGAACTAAAGCTCACGGTAAAAAAAGGGCAAATACATCTATATTCGAGTGATTTTTTTTTTCTGGTAATAGAGCAAGAGAATATTCGAGAAAGAAAATATATCTTATAATAAAATGTTTTTCTTAAAGAAACTTATAAATAACCTAGTTTAACTTTTATAGATACAGTAAATAATATATGCTTTTCATTTATATTTATTTGTCTACTTAAGCAAACCAATGTTCTGAAAGCCGGACCGGATCAAACCGGTTGAGGCACTGGTTCACGGTTCAATGGTTGGACCGTGGTCGGACGAGTGGTCAAACCAGTCATCAAATCGATGACAATTAAATATATCAAAATTTAATATTATCATACTTTCTAGAATTATTTTAAAAAATACTATAATAAATACGGCATAACATCAATTATGCAATAAAATAAGTTAATATTGAAGATAATATCCAATTACAACATCTAAATATCCAAATATAGCAAAAAAAATACTCTTTCCACCAAGTTAACATTACAAACTAAGATAATAAGTTCATATGTTCAGCACAACAAACAACACAATTAAAGTAATTCCATAAAACATTAAAACTTTGTCACAATAATCAATTTGATTCTTCCTTCGTATCAAAGGACCAACTGAGCCGTCATACCCACCGGTTTCCGCTTCGACCGGCTGGCCCAGTCCGGTTTTCAGAACACGGGATAAAACACGCTTATTTTTTATACTATTTATCAAAATAATTTTTAAAGTCTCTCTACTATTTTTTATCTCATTACTTTATTAATAAAATATTAATTAATATTTAATTAAACATAAAAATAGAATAAATAAAATTATAATTAATACTATCTTAAAAATATGGATAAATAAATAAATAAGAACAAATTTTTTTATCTAGACATATAAAAAAGTACGGAGACTGGGTTTTTACCGTGCTCATGACTCATGGTGTCATTTTTCATGCACAACATAAATGTAAATAAGTTTATGTGGCACAAACTCATCCATTGATTTAAAGTGTAATATTGACTTTTTACTCTTTAAACAATAAATCAATAATTATTACTCCCTCTGTTCCAAAATGTAACACCTCCTAAATCAATATTGCGGAAATTAAGAAAAGTGGTTAATTTAATTAAATGCATTAAATTTGTCCAACAAAAAATATTAGTTTCCAAATTTACTCTATTAATTTCTTTCTATCACTTCACTCCCTCTCTTTTAATTAATGTACATTTATTTACTTTATTTATTGTGTTTTGAATTCATCAAAATTGGTTGAGTAGCAATGATGTAATGGTAAAAAACAAAAAAATATGCACAAAAATTCTCAAAGAGTCCTATAAAATGGGACAAGCAAAAACTCTCTAGAGGGTCTTATATTTTGGGACGGATAGAGTAAAAGAGTTGTGCACCTATATACAATTTTTTTTTGGTACACCATAAGTGAAACTATGACTCATGAGTCATAACCCAGTAGAAAAATGGTCTCATCTCATGTGATTCATGGATGACATTATTTATCATGTTTAATATAAATATGAATAAATTTACGTGGCACAAATTTATTTATTGACTTAAAATATGATGTTAATTTTTTATTTTTTAAATAATAAATTATGGTTATAAAAAATTGTGCAATGGTATAAAAATTTTTATTTACCATAAATGAAACCATGATTTATACGAAAAAAATATTATTGCATTAATAATAGTAATTAATATTTTTCTATATAGGAAGTTACGGAATTCTCTGTCTCTCAATTCTTGCAAATTTATGAAATAAATGAATAACGTTCAATAGTTTTAAGGATATAAATGAATTACCTTTTTAAAATCTCGCAACAGGTTGGTCGAATGGCTGATGTGACTTGCTTTGAGTAGCAGGTCCTCGGTTCGAACTCTAGTGGACGCACTTTAGCCTTTTAAAAAAAAAACTTCGGTACAACTTAAGAAGTACTAATATGATTTTTTTTTTGTATATAGGAAAATAGTACATCCGATAATTGAATCCATACTCATACACACATGTCTAACTAAGCTATATGACTGAAACAATTTGAATTGTTTTTGCGAATTCATAACTTAATTAATAATTATTTTAATTTTTTAATAATATTTATTGATTATTGATTAATGTAATTAAGCAAAGTAACCAGTATGTAAATTTTTATTTGTACACCATAAGTGAAACTATGACTCATGAGTCATGACTGAGTGAAAGAATAGTCTCATCTCATGTGATTCATGGATGATGTTATTTATCATGCACAACATAAATATGAATAAGTTTATATAACACAAGTTTATTCACTGGTTTAGAGTGTGATCTTAATTTTTTATTTTTAAATAATAAATTAATAGTTATTACAAAAATTGTGCATTGATATATAAATTTTTATTTATCATAAATGAAACCGTGATTCATACAAAAAAATATTATTACATTAATAATAGTAATTAATATTTTTCTAAATAGGAAGTTACGGAATGTTCTGTCTCTTAATTTTTGCAAATTTATGAAATAAATGAATAACGTTGAATAGTTTTAAGGATATAAATGAATTATTTTTTAAAATCTCATAAATAAACCTCAGTGTAACTTAAGAAGTACTAATATGAATTTATTTTTTTTGTTTATAGAAAAATAGTTCATCCGAAGTTTGAATCTGTAATCACACACGCATGTTTTTATGTGCTTATCAACAGAGTTACATGACTGAGACAATATGAATTATTCCTGTGAACTTTTAATTTAATTAATAATTATTTCATTTTTTAATAATATTTATTGATTATTGATTAATGTAATTAAGCAGTATGCAAATTTTTATTTGTGCACCATAAGTGAAACTATGACTCATGAGTCATGATCCAGTAGAAGAATGGTCTCATCTCATGTGGTTCTTGGATGATGTTATTTATCATGTACAACATAAATATAAATAAGTTTATGTGGCACAAATTTATTCATTGATTTAAATTGTGATGTTAATTTTTTATTTTTTAAATAATAAATTAACAGTTATTACAAAGATTGTGCGCTAGTGTATAAATTTTTATTTACTGTAAATGAAACTGTGATTCATAAAACAAATATTATTGCGTTAATAATAGTAATTAATATTTTTCTAAATAGGAAGTTACGTAATTTTTTGCCTCTCAATTCTTGCAAATTTATGAAATAAATGAATAACGTTGAATAGGTTTAAGGATATAAATAATTTTTTTTAAAAAAAATCTCGTAAGTAAATCTCGATATAATTTAAGAAGTATTAATATGAATTATTATTATTTTTGACTTATAGGAAAATAGTATATTTAGGAATTGAGTCTGTACTCATATAGACATGTTTTCAAGCGCTCATCAACTGAGCTACACGACTGGGACAATATGAATTATTCTTGTCAACTTATAACTTAATTAATAATTATTTTAATTTTTTAATAATATTTATTGATTAATGTAATTAAGCAAAATAACCGGTATGCAAATTTTTATTTTGTACGTGAAAATATTATTACATTAATAATAGTAATTAATATTTTTCTAAATAGGAAGTTACAAATTTTCTGTCTCTCAATTCTTGCAAATTTAAGAAATAAATGAATAAAGTTGAATAGTTTTAAGGACATAAATAAATTATTTTTTGTAAAATTTCGTAAGTAAACCTCGGTACAATTTAAAAAGTACTGATCAAGAGCTTTAGCTCAAATAATCCTAAAGTGAAGATTTAGAGGAGAATAAGAAAATATTTTAATTTAGAATGTGTGAGTATTTGTCTATAAAAAATAACTTAAAAAGTGCTAATATGAATTATTATTTTTTTCATAAAAAAATGGTATGACTGGAAATTAAATCCTGTAACTACAGATGCATGTCCACGTACATTTATTAATTGAGTTACGTGAGACAATATGAATTATTTTTGAAAACTTATAACTTAATTAATACTATTTCAAATTTTTAATACTAATATTTATTGATTATTGATTAATGTAATTAAGCAGAGTAACCGTGATTAGTCGTAATCCAAAAGTAATAAATGAATCGCAGTTATGAGGAGAGGCTTTGAAGTCCGACACAGAAAGTCGGTGGACGACGCACACAGCTAATCAGACACTCTCTCTTTCTCTCACTCCTCGCCGTCGCTTCCGCCACCGAATGCCACCGTCTCCGGCCATTTCTCCTCGCCAGGTCTGCGGTCTTGCTTTTTCTGCTTCTCTGCGCTTCTCTGCGCTTTTCTGCAACTTTCCTTTTTCGCTTCGCCTCGATCTCGCTGTTCTCGATTCCTCTGCTTTTCTCTTTCTAGATTTGCTTTCCCCCCTTCCCTCGCAGCTTTTTCGCCTCAACCAATTTCACGCACCGAGATTCCGCTTTCATGATTTCCTCCTTTTACCTCTGTTTGGGATTCGAGAACAATGTCGTTTTACCCTTTTTCGGGGGCAATCGCTATTAACAATACCTCCCTTTGATCGCTGCGTTTTGTGTGTATGTGTGTATGTGTGTCTGTGTTTCTATTCGTTTTTCCAAATCTGAACCTAATTAAAGACTTTTTATTTTGTTTTTCTGCTGACGCATGTATTGATTTGATTATTCGTTTGAATTCACTGCCATCTTTGGACAATCTGGGTTCTTGTGCTTCGGGAAAGACTTGTCTGTGCTCTTTCGTTACTCTCTCTTTTGCGCATGTTTCTGTTTCTGGGTAGTTCACTCTATAAGACTGAGTTTCACTGTGCAAGTTCACTCTGTATCAGTTCTCTAGCGTTTGGTATTGTTGTTTTCACGGGTATCCCTAAATTCTTCCGTGTTAATTGCATTGAAATTTTTTGGTGTTTGGATCTTGTGTTTTTCTGTACTTCTGTTGATTGGTTCTTCTGCACCAAGTTCCCACCGTTTATGTGGATGTGTGATGTTGTGTTAGTGCGTATTTCGTTGCTCATAAGCTTATAGATTTCCCACTGTTTTTGTGCAGCTGTTGAAATGAATGGGGTGCAGAACAGGAAGGTTCACAATGTTGACAAGCCTTTCCCGGGATGCTTGGGAAGAATGGTGAACCTCTTTGATTTGACTGCTGGTGTAAACGGAAACAAGCTACTCACGGACAAGCCACATCGTGATGGTGATCTCCCTATTTCTCTCTGTTCACTCTTTTGAAATTTTACGTTTCTGTTTCCCTTGGAATTTTCCTGTTTTACCCCAAAATTCATTACTTTACTTGGTACTGGTTTTTCTTGATGATTATGCTTAGCCCATTATTTACTCTTTATTTGGAATTGGAATTCTTGAGGTTATCTTAGAATGACTCTGGTTTTCTAACGCTGTTAGTTTTGGGGTTTGGTTGAGATGAGTGGCCGGGTTGAGGCAATAATTTAAAAGAAACATTGAAAGCTGTAGAATTCGTAGGTTGGTTGTAGTTCTGTGTTTGCCTTGCAGTTTATTTGGAGCTCATTTCCTTTGGGTTTAGACTTTAGTTGTCTGAGTTTTGGATAGTCTCGTGGTGATTTGTTTGGTTTAATATGTCCTGGAGCACCATGAAACTTTGCTGGAGGCTTCTTTAAATTGTCAAGTGCTTTTATATGTTTCCTGAAATAATTATATTTATGATTTCTTCTGTTGAAATTTTCCTATTCTGTTATATTATCTAATCTCAAGCTCACTAAATTGCACCTCAATTGCAGCATCTTCACTTTCGAGAAGTCAGTCAGATGTTGCGAGGATCATGAGTCCTCCTCCTCCATTTGGTGATCAGGTAGAGGATAAGCTGGTACGTTTGAGAGGATTATTCTTTATTGTCAGTCAAGCTTGTTGAGTGAAATTCATAAAAGAAAAGATAAATGAGATGATAATTGCATGTTGAATGTTCTATTCATTTATAATTTACTATGTGTTCACTAACTTACTACATTTGCTTTTATTTATTTATTTTCCATTTTCATGGACTTTGCAGATTGTATCTGACTCAATGAGAGCATCTTCAAATAAGAAAATCAATGGAACACCCATCAAAATGCTTATAGACCAAGAGATGTCCAAAGAAGTTGTTTCCAAGCACAATCCACCAAATGTAGTGGCCAAGTTAATGGGGCTTGAAGCCCTCCCCAGGGCAGAGCCTAATTTATCTGCAGAGAGAAGCCAAAGAGCAGATTATTCTCAGCATACTTGTGGTCATTCTGGGACACCTTTCAAACATTGGCAGCTGGAAGATAGGTTTATGGACAAGGAAATGCTTCATGAGGTTCATCCGAACACAGAACAGATTGCTTACAAAGATATTTATGAAATATGGCTTCAATCACAGAGAATGAGCAATGTAAGAGACACAACGCCAGAGAGAGAAAAGTGGAGTGAAGATATTAATGGGAAGAAGATGGCTCTTATTCGCCAAAAATTTATGGAAGCAAAACGTCTGTCTACAGATGAGAGACTGCGCCAGTCCAAAGAGTTTGATGATGCTTTGGAAGTTTTAAGCTCCAATAATGATCTATTAATCAGGTTATTGGATTCTCAAAACCTTTACGAACTTCCATCAACTCCACCAACTGAGACAAAGCGTATTACTGTTCTTAGACCATCGAAGATGGTTGACATTGAAAAATCTGTCGGAAAGGGGAAGAAAAATGACAAGCAGATTAAGAAACCCACAAAAGTTGGTGCTGTATGGGAGAAAAACAGCCCTGGACACTCTCCAGGCAATCAGAAAGTTGACGAGTTTCCAGTCCAACCTACTCGAATAGTGGTATTGAAGCCTAGCTCCGGGAAGACACATGAAATTAAGGCTGTGGTTTCTCCAACAGTGTCATCACCTCAAAATTTGCAATGTGGAAATTTCTACCAGGGACCTGAAGATGATGATGTATTGGAATCAACAAATGTGGCAAACGAAATTACACAGGAAATGCATGATAACCTGCGGAGCCATCATAGAGACGAAGCATTTTATTCTTCAGTATTTTCCAACGGCTACATTGGTGATGAAAGTTCATTCTACAAATCAGACCATGAGTATACTGCTGGGAATTTTAGCGACTTGGAAGTTATGTCACCATCTCCAAGGCATTCTTGGGATTACATCAACCGTTGTGGCAGTCCTTTTTCTTCATCTTCCTTCAGTCGTGCATCATGTTCTCCCGAGTCATCAGTATGCAGAGAGGCCAAGAAAAGACTTTCTGAAAGATGGGCCATGATGGCGTCAAGTAAGGGTCCTCAAGAGCAAAGACACATGCGGAGAAGTTCTACTTTGGGTGAGATGCTTGCCCTTTCGGATATAAAGAAATCTGTATTATCTGTGGTTGGGGATATTAACCGAGAACAAGAACCAAGTGGATCTGTTTCTTGCAGTCGAAAATTCAGTGATGAGGTACACATGGATGGTTCTCCTAAAAACCTTGCGAGGTCAAAATCTGTTCCTGTATCTTCTACTGTTTATGAAAATGGGCTAAACGTTGAAGCTTGCAACGGTGATGCTGGCAAAGTACATGGCTCCAAGGAGCTGATAAAGTCGAAGAGTATGAAATCTTCATTTAAAGGGAAGGTTACAAGTTTCTTTTTCTCAAGGAATAAGAAACCAACAAAGGAAAAATCTCGTCTGACTCAGTTTAAAGATGAATCCCAATTTACTGCCGCCGAAACATCAGTATCTCCAGTAAATTCACATGGAGTCCTTAGGGATGATGTGTCTCAAAGCTTCAGTGGTGGGTCTTTGGGAGAGTATTCTCTTCCGCCTGTATGTGAATCATCAGGAAAAATTCTGTCAGATTCTGGCTCTAGTGGACAAGGTGTAATTTCTCTAGAGGTAATAGTTACTAGTATGCTGCTAATTTTGATCTACTTTTTTGTGGTGCATTATGCAAATTTTATTTCTTTTGCTATTGGGTACGTACCCAAAATTTCCAACTTTCTCTCAGTCTCTTACCCAAAAGAAGAAAAAGAAGAATGGAAACAAACAGATTGTGTAAAGATTGCCCTCTTCTAAACCCAGGAGTATGTTGCAGGGTTGTATTGCTGACTCTTTTTTTTTTTTAAAGAAAAAAAGCTGTGCCAACATCTCGCCCAGTAAGGCAGTGACATGATAAAACAGGCTTTAACTGTAGTTTGTGCCTCATCCTAATTAACTAGTAAAATCTCAAAACTTGTGCCGCTTGCATGAGTTGTAGCTGCATGGTGTACTGTTACAGAATTTGGATGATGTGGTAACTGGTTTTATGTAAGCAAAACCAACTTGATTGGGGTATTGTTTAGGATTTTCTCGATAAGTTGGAATGGTAAAACTAGTGAAAAATTAAACTGGTTTTGATTATTGGGCGTAATTGCTACTTGATACGTAACACAATGAACTTTTTTGAGTCAGCGTAGACCTAGTACAGTAAAGTACAACCTCTTAGATTTCTCGTTTTGGTAGATTTTGTAATGCTAAACTGAATGCTGTATACCCTGAGATCATATAAGGAAAATATTTTTTCTTTACTGGAAACTGGTAAATGAATAGACTGGAGGGTTCTCAGACAGTTTTGTTTGTTTTTTTCAGGCTGGAATGACTCTGTCAAAGGCCACTGTGCCAGGGATTTCAAGTGAAAACCCGGATCAGCCTAGTCCAATCTCGGTTTTAGAACCTCCATTTGAAGATGGAAATGCAGCTCATGAGTCTTTGGACCGTCTGAAAGGTGGTCAACTTGGTAATGTTTAGGCCTTTCTCCCTCTTTAATCTTTATCCCTACTCCTGCTATTTCAGGACTTTCTTATTTGAGGTTCAATGTCGTCTTTATTGGTTCCTTATCTGGTTGACATTTATTCTGTAGGACCACGGGTGCCTCTGAATTCTAATTTAATTGACAAATCACCACCTATCGGGTCAATATCTCGGACCCTCTCATGGGATGATTCATGTGCAGAGGTAGCCAGTCCGTACCCGTTAAAGCCCTCGCTGGTTTCCTCAGACACCACAGTAGAGGATCAAGACTTGCTTGTTTTAGTCGAGAAACTACTATCAGCTGCAGGACTTGATGATCAAGTGCAGTCCGACTCGTTTTACTCTAGATGGCATTCTCTTGAAAGCCCATTGGATCCATCACTTAGGGACAGATATGCAAATCTCAATAATGAGGAGGAGCCGCAGCCGCTTCATGAAGCCAGACGAAGGCAGAGGAGATCTACCCAGAAGCTTGTATTTGATTGTGTCAATTTTGCACTGAGAGAAGTTACTGGTTATGGATCAGAAAATTACTCAAGGGGTAGATTATTGAGTGGGGGCCACAGCAGACTACAAGACCCAGAGGGTGCACCTACCCTATTGGTGGACCTAGTTGAGACCCAAATGAAGGAGTTAATGTCTAGTGAGATGAGGTCTGTTTGGGGGGATTGTGGGGACAGTCACAGCCTGGTGGTGGAGAGTGTTGTCAGAAAAGAGGTTGTGGGGAAAGAGTGGGTTGAGCTTATGGGTTTGGAGGTTGATACTTTGGTGAAGGAAATTGAGGGGAAGTTGCTACAAGAACTTGTGGAGGATGCGGTGGTTGATTTGACAGGCAGGCCTTGAATGGTTGAATCCCTGGTATAATGGCATTTGCTCTGTTTTTAAATATTGTAACTCTATTATTGTTGTATTCCCATTATCAACAACACAAGGCCCTACTTACCTAATTTATTAAATGCTGCTAAAGTATTGTTTCAATTTGTAGTTATTTTATATTAGATTCTGTAATTTATTCATAACCTCTGCGAATGTTGAAACAAGTAATAATTTAATATAAAGAATTAGCATAATGGTTATGAGAGACCGTGCCATTAATCATGGGTGCAAATTGCCATTGATTTCTGATTTAAGGTGTTTCATGAGACTGTTCAATGATTGAACATTAGAAGTCTTTCCCTTTTTCCTCTCGAGAACATTCTTCATAGCAAATAATAATGACTAGTTGAACTCAAATGGAAATTCAGGTTTTGCAAATGGCAACCCTTAAAAAGGGTTGAAAGAGAAAAGAAAGGTAAAAGTATATTGATACGCTGTAACAAAGCTACATTGCAATGAGTGTATAAATCTAATTCATTTCTGACATCAGAATTTTCATAGTAGATAGATACACACTTGGCTTTGAGTATGCAATCATCAAAATCTCAACATTTTCAAACAGTGTCTCAAAAGGACCCACCATAACCACAAAAGAGAGGAACAGTTGAACCTTCTCTTTGTCTCTCTTGTTATAATCTGCTGGCTCCCATTAAATCATGTTTCATGATGAATGAAATAATTTGATTCGCTACAACAAAAATGATGACTTTTCTGTAACCTAACAATATCATGTTCAAGATTCTAATTTCCTAAATCCATAAAACAAATCTAAATGAGAGAGCACGTTCATTTTGCCTCTTTAAACACTCTTTTGGTACTATACTATACCAGTACTAAGTTACAAAAAAACATAGCATCCATAGCTTTCTGCAATCAGCATCCTCTTTGGGCCTAATAGTTGTTTCCCACTTGTCATCAATTGAAACCTAAATTACTTTTAAAATCTTTTTCAAACTATGAAGAAGATATTTTGTGTATGCAAATTTTGAGGGACGATTTGTGTAATTTCTTTTAGATTTCTTACCATTAAAATATACACGCAACTTTTATGTAATACAAAAAAGTAAAATACAACGAATTTGTTGTGGTTTTAACTTTGCTTTTAATTTTTTCCCCCTTTTTTCTGTTTTACTATAAGATTCTCTTACAAGTCTACAACTCATGGAGTGTCACCTGTACTAAAGAAAAGTATGTGTGGTCCAAGAACCTCTTCACAAGTTGAAACAAATATTTCCTCTTTTTCTTGGTTTTTATCTCCTGCCATATCCTTCAGAGATTTATCGTTTTTTCTTCAAGAAAAGGATTATTCAGGATTACAATAATTAGCCTAAACTGATGAAGTTTTGTGAAAAAAATGAAACTGATTCGTTATATATGAAATGAAAGCAAACTCAGCACTTGAAAATTAATACTATAGTATGGCACTCGTGTCAAATTTTGCTTAGCAAGTTGGCAAATTGTAAAACATCCCTTGAACTTGAAATATAATAGTAGTAATACATTTAATTAATGTAATCCTTAACGAATAATCAGGAGAAAAATATGGTCAACTTGTATTATTTATCTACATAATTCATGGAATGCAATGATAGAGAAACATATATAGAAAAAGATTCTTTGGTACATATGAGCCAGGTACGACTCATAGCAGCTGAGCTGAGTCTGAAACCTTTTTTTTTTGGACAACAGCTGAGTCAGAAACCTGAATAATAAAAAAAAACAATTTTTTTTTTATAATTTTTTTTTAATTGTTTCGTTTCAAAATGTAAGAGGGGGCAAATGTAAAAACTGAAAAGTAAGTAAAAAAGGAGGAGAATATTCGGGTGTGGCAGGTGTTTCTGGCAAATGGTGATTAAGTTGTGCAATTTCTAAACTAGAATCCAAAATTAAGGCATCTTCATTTTTGAAAATTGAAGCAGTACCCAAAAATCTCATAAAATCTCTATTAGACATTAGTGAGACATTAGTGATAGTGCATTACGTTTTGGTAAACAATTTAATTAAGCATTTATATTATAAATTTATATTATATTTATTTGTAAAATTATGAAGCTTATTTAAATAAATTAAAATTTATCTATTTCAATAAATTATTCTAAAAAACCTATAAAAATAAATTAAAAATAACTTATGCAAATAAATTGTCTCAAACGCCATTATACGTAAAGCTTTTAATATGAACAACATACAGAATAATTTAGTAGTTTTTGTCCAAAAAAAAAGAATAATTAAGTAGTTCACCCCATCTTTCTTGAGATCCTAAAATGGCAGGCCCAGCCCACAGAGTAAGCATGATTCTTGACAGTAACCAATTAACATTTTCTTAATTTCTCACCTTGTCATCTCCCTATCAAACAAATAAAAGGATCAGATTTTGCAAAAAAATAAAATAAAAAATAATAGTAATAAAAATAAAAGAATCAGATGGGAGGAAAAAAAAGGATAAAGAGATGCTTAGAGTGATACGGATCATAGAATAAGCTTTTGCTTCATGTCGATTCATTTTAGGGATTTACAGTTTCAGTGTTTTTCAGGAACATGACCAATGGCTTGTCATATTCTTAAATTTAGATTTTAGGTAACTCATTTTCAAAAGTTAATTTATAAAAAAACAATATACAGGCCACTTATATATGTGATAAGTCTGATGAATGCTGGAATTGACACCATCTTAGTTAAGAATGACATCACTCTTTTGTTTAGACATCAGCGTTTGAAGTAGTGTTTCTGGATGGTGTCGATCGTAAAATAAAAGTTATTTCTTTCAAATTTTCACTATTTCATAAACGATGCCGTCGGAAAACACCATTTTCGAATATTAATGTCCGAAAAAAGGGTGGTTCTGTTCCTTACTAGGATGGTGTCCAAATGATATTTTTTCATTATAATTGTGACTTGTCTTTTTTTAACATGGGCTTTTTGTATTCTTCTAGTTATGGGCCTCTCTTAAATTTTTTTGTTTTTTTTCTTAAATTTTTTTATTAAGATAAATTCTGATATTATTTTAGATTTTGATTTGAGTCCAACTCATTTGTAAAAACTAGTTTGTAGGAATTTGTTATAAGAATTACATATGTATGTTTAATTTTTGTTGGTGAATTATCTAAACTCCTAATTATTAGTTATGGATGTAAAAATTATGCTATCCGATTAAAATGGTTATATTAGCTAATAAGCAACCTTACTGATTCAAAACAAAATTAACCAGCAGGTTCAATATTAAATATTTTATAGATTTTTTTTTTTCATCAATATGGATATTTTATTGAAAACAAACGAGTGGGTAGTTATTGTTAAAGAGGACATACTTTTTTGATTTGTTATAGAAGACATATTATAACTGATTAACATTGATATCACATCTAATTTTTTTTTTTATCTCTATTATTTTTCTATCACACTTTACGGAGATCTTCTGAAGATTTTAGTATTGTCTAAATGGGTAAATAGAAAAAGGGTATTGTTTATAAGTAGCATTTGGTAGAATTTTTTCTTTTTAACTTAAAAGTTAATGAAAACTAAAAATAAAAGCTTTTAAAGAAAGGTGTCTATTCAAGTCTTTCACGACTCTAATGAAGTTTTATTGTCTGAACCCTAATAAATTTTGTGTCTCAACGCTATTTAGGTTCAATTGAAAGACAATGATCTTTTATAATAAAGATCTCACTATATATTGCAGATATCTTAAGAATTGTGCAGTCCAATTCCAATTGAGACCAGACGATACACCAATCCCACAAATCTTAAAGTTATCTTCTATCGTTGTGGGTTGCATCAATTGTCCCGTGGCGGAGGCTAGGTGGGCCAAGTCACTATCGAATCATGGCGCTTGGGCTGCTACGCTCTTACGCTCTTAAGTAGCAGGAGTTGCGCCCTGAGTATCAGCTATAGCTTTTGACCAGTGGTAAGCGCTCGATCCAACAATTGGTATTAGAGCCAAGATCATGAGTTCGATACCCAGCGAGGCGATTGCTGAGGATGAGTTTGTTGCGGGTTGCATCAATTGTCCCGTGGTGGAGGCTAGGTGGGCCAAGTCACTATCGAATTATGGCGCTTGGGCTGCTACGTTCTTAAGTAGAAAGAGTTGCGTCCTGACTATCAACTATAGCTTTTGGCCTAGTAGTAAGCGCTCGATCCGACATCTTCTAAAGAGGTTTGACTTGAGACCGGACAATACACTAGACTTGCAAGTCCGGGAACTATCTACAGAAGAGGCTCGACTTGCCGAATAAGTCTAAGTTGAAATCAGACAATACACCAAACCCACAAATCTCGAAACTATCTACCAAAGAGACTTAACTTGCCGAAAGGATTCAAGTTGAGAGTGGACAATACACAAGTTTACATCAATTTGGTATCTTAAATTTTTTCAGCTCAACAAATTGAAAATGAACTTCTTCGCATTTCAAAACAAACTAAGTGAAGTGAAGGTTATTTTCATTATTTTATTAAGTTTTATTTTCTTTTGGCCTTATCTGTTGCTGCTTAATATTAGGCCCGTTTTTTTTTTTTTTTCCGGTTCTATTGTCTTTATCTCATCTATTTCTTTTGATATTCCTGTAGCAATCATCAGAGGAGTTTTTTCCTTGTTTCTAGATTGCTGTTTAGGTTATCTTTATCTTTTTACTGTACTTGTTTTTTCTTGTTTACTCTTGACATTTTTAGTGCTTATCTTAATAATATTGTTTCTTTCGCTGATAAAAAATATTAACTAAATTGTTTCTTATTTATATATTTATATTTATATTTATTATATTTATAATTATAATTCTTAAACAATGACTAGAGAGAATCTTCAGTATTGCCAAATGCATGAAAATCTTAAGGGTTGGTTTAGTAGTGTAAGATTCTTATTTATATAGGGAAAACTTGTGTTCGAATCCTGTTTATGCCAAATTTTCGGGAGCTAACGTCAGCCACCTAGCACGAATGAAATTAATCCCATCTTAAAAGTGAGAAAATTCGTGATTATAAAAAAAATGAAAGCATGGACATTTTGCATGTAAACAACAGTTTCATTCTCAAATCTCAAATTGAATGATTTCATTATTTGTTTAGATGTGATATTTATATATGGTTTGCAAAGATTAAATATATACAAAAAGCTGATACCTTGTTTCTGAATCAGCATGCATTCAATATTTCAATTCTCAAATCTGGGGTAAGGTATCTATGTACCATCTTAAATCTTAGTAATTCTTAAATGACACTAAAGTAGTAACTTTTATATTTATATATCTTAATTTAAAGCATTACTTATATATCATTTATATATCATTTTTGGGGGGGAAAATCAGATAAAGATGTAGACTGTACTTGAAAAGGAAGCTCATAGTAAATTTTGTAACTTCAATTTGTCTTCTCACCCTCCCCACTTCCCTTATAAAGTTAATCAATTATGTGTGGAATTGATTTCTAACCGTACTCCATTATTAACACCATTCCTTTATGAAAACGAAAAAACATTCTTGTATAAATTAAATGCTATGTTCAAACTACAATGAATTAAATAAATACAATGTATATAGCAATGAAACATCATTCATCATTCATTCATTTTAAATAACAATTTTGTTAACCAAAAAATGGTTTAATTTCACTTAAAATATCTTAAATATGGTTAATGTACAATTTTGGTCTTGCTAATTTTTTCGATCTAGTGCTGTCATCACCCTCACGGTTAACCTTCAATTTTGTTCTTCATTTTGTTTTTCTTCAAACAAAATATATTAATGCATAATATATTTTCAACGAGTTTATAATAAAAAAATACAAGAGAAAACATTAAACAAACATATTAAAATCGAACATTACATAAACTTAATGGATCAAACATGCTGAAAATTAAAAAAAACTAAGAGACTGAAATTACACATTGACCATAATAAATGAAGACTGAAACGCATTCAAATTAAATTAACAATACATCAATACCAACTCAATAAAATGAACTACACATGCAAAGTGTACTATATAAAAGGAAGGGCATTGAAAGAAGGGTTGAAGAAATAGCATAAAATTGGTAGTTAAGATGATTGAGGTGAATATGAGAGTGGTGGTGGCAACATTGGTAGTGGTGGTAGTTGTTGTTGTAGCTAAGAGAACAGAGGGAGTTAGAGCATTCTTTGTGTTTGGAGATTCACTTGTTGATAGTGGCAATAACAATTACTTGCCAAGCACTGCACGCGCTGACATTCCCCCTTATGGCATCGACTTTCCCTCTCATCGTCCTACCGGTCGTTTCTCCAATGGCTTTAATCTCCCTGATCTTATAGGTGCTTATCTCTCTTTTAGTTAATTGATTCTTTTCACTTTTGCACGTCTTGTAACATGCATGTATCATCGTGCATTCCAATCAAAGTGTAAATGCTGGTCAAAATGGAATGGTATTTTGTTGCTACTTTCGGAAAAAAGATTAGTCATTGTTTCTGATAATGAACACAGAAAAAAAATTGCTTTTTAAAAAGTTTAGTTTTGTAATTATTTTGTTATATGTTAATGAAGATGGTAACACTGACGCATGTATGTGGGTGGTTGTGGAATGTGAATGTTTTTTTATAATTGTAGGGCAGAGAATAGGGTCAGAACCCTTATTGCCATACTTGGACCCTGAATTCAACGGACTCAGCCTATTGGTTGGGGCTAACTTTGCCTCTGCTGGGACTGGAATCCTCAATGACACTGGCCTCCAGTTTGTAATGCTCTGCTTCTGCAACTTATTATTACCTTAATTACAATTTGCAATTAAGTGAAAATTAATTATATTTATTTATATGTAGGTGAGAATAATGAAAATGTATGAGCAATTTGCATTGTTTGAGGAATACCAAGAGAGGTTAAGAGAAATGGTTGGGGAAGATGAGGCAAATAGTGTTGTGAATAAAGCATTGTTCCTCATGACACTTGGTGGTAACGACTTCGTTAATAACTACTTTCTCACTCCTTTCTCTCTCCGCTCTCGTCAATTCTCTATCTCTGACTTCTCTTACTACCTCATTTCTGAGTATCGGAAAATTCTCATGGTACAGTGATTAATTCTTTCATTCTTCTTTATCTCTTCGTTTAATCAATCATAATAACTTAATATTAATTAATTAATTAATTAATGCAGAGGTTATATGAGTTAGGGGCTCGCCGGGTGCTAGTGACAGGAATGGGTCCGATCGGGTGTGCTCCGTCTCAGCTTGCAAGAAAGAGCATCGACGGCGAATGCGTGCCTGAGTTACAAGAAGCCGCACATATTTTCAACCCTCTGCTCCTTCAAATGGTTGTAGATCTCAACTTTCAACTTGGCTCTGATGTTTTCATTGTTGTCAACGCATTTCAAATGAACACCAATTTCATCACCGACCCTAAAAAATTTGGTAATTACTACTTACTTAGCTCAATAATATTTATTTAAATAATTAATTGAATTTATTAATTGTTAACGCAGGTTTCGTGACATCGAAAATAGCATGCTGTGGTCTTGGTCCATACAACGGGGGAGTTGGAGGGTGCAACCATTTGTCCAACCTGTGTCCGAACCGGGATGTTTATGCGTTTTGGGATGCTTTCCACCCGAGCCAACGCGCACTTGGGTTCATCGTAGATGAAATGCTTAGTGGAACTAGTGATCTTATGACCCCTGTCAACCTCAGCACCATCATGGCCATGGACGCCAACGTCTAATAATGCTAAACAGTAATATTAGGGCAATATTGAAGTGTTAATCATAAATCAATTTTGGTTTAATGAATATTAAATTAAATGGCACCATTAAAATGCATTCCGTTCAATAACTGAATGTATCATGTATGGCCAAATACAAAGTTAGACCAATATCGTAACAGAAAAGAGTTGAGATAAAGCAGACAGAAGCGATTATGGCTGAATTCATGTTGTTGATAGAAAAATGAGCTGATTCGAACGGTAAGCACATTCCTTTGGAGGCTAAGCGTTAGCTTATCAGCAAAATTGTCTCACCCTTTTCGCCTCCGTGCTTACCGAACAGTCAGCTTGGCAAAATGGGTCCGCCTCCGGCCTATTTAAGCATACTTTTGATGGAGTAGACTTGTCCATTTGACTATCCTATTTGTTAGGGATGTACAGAGAACCGGTAAGGACGAACTTATATTGACTTTCATTCGGTCTTAAATTAAGATCGGTCCTATATTTTGAATCCTAACCTGTTCCTGGACCCGAAGGAATCCGATAATTATCGGGTCTTTTTAGGATTAGGTTTATGTGGGACGAACGCAGATTGACCCGAATATTTATTCAATATCTATATTCTCACATACACAATATCAATCAAATAAACAAATAAGCAAATAAATAAGCAAACAAAAAGATAGGAAAAAAAATATGTATAACGTCAACAATACGTGGTAAATGGACAAACATAGTAAAATGAAATAACTATAGTGTTAATAATATTCATTAATTGCCTATCAAAAAATAATAATATTCATTAACAATAGCTACAATTGTATCATTTATATAATGGCTCCCAAGTCAAGTTAGACTTCTACATCCAAAACAATTTCTATTTTTGAAGTTTGAATCTTAGCCTAACAAAAGATAGAAGCTAAAACAATAAAAAATAACATATATAATATAATATACTATTTATATATAAATATTAAACATGTCTATCAGGACGGGCCGGGTGACCCGAGCACTAACCCGAACCCGTCCCCTTTTCTCACTAGGTTAGAATTTAAAAAGCAAGTTATTATCTTTTGTTTTAAAATGGACAGACCAAAACTGTCCTAACTCGATTGGACTAGATCCAACCACCAGAACGGACCGAGACTTATACACCCCTGCTAATTGCTTTTAGTTCTGATGACATCACTTTAAACCTTATACTTTATGTCAATATAAGGACTAATGACTTGAGCGCGACACATGTGTCCTTAAACACACATGGCGCACATGCGTCGATGTTAACCCAGAAGATTTTTCACGTCCATGACTTGTCATACCTCTTGATGGGTGCCCCTCTTGATTCTTGAAGACTTTTTAGGTTTTATTTTATTTTTTTTGTATCACTTGTATTTCACTAATTGATTGCTGTGAAATTGTGCAAAATGTACAACATTCTAGCATTTTTCTTTCTAATGCTACATTTTAACTTTTTTTTTCTATGCACTAAGAGTATCTTTTGAGGCAAAAAAAAATCATTAAAATTGATACAATATTTTTTTACCAAACTTTTTTTTAATACATTTTAGCCTTTTTGTTGATCTCTTGGTGCTTCCCTTTCTGTTATTTGTAACATCAAATAAAAAACTTGCAGTACGTACAAAGATATAACCTCTTATATGATAATAAAAATAAATAAATAAATAAATTAAGAACTGTCTTTGATGGCTTAGTGCATGGAATGTATTTAGAAATTATTATAAGAATATTCTCTATAAATTGAAAGGTTAAAAATATTTTAGTGTTTTGCACTCCTGAGTGCACTTTAGTATTAAGATGTTTAAAGTGTTTGTTTTGGTTCTTCTACTTTTTTATAATGTGCATTTTAGAGTCTCTTTGTTTCAGCTAATTTGGTAAAATAAGTATTTATTTTCATAAAAAAATACTTATAAAGATTTTTAATCTGTTTGTTTGTACTTTTTAAAAGAATCAGAATTCGAAAATAATTAGATTTTTTGTTTATTTTGAGAAGCAGATACCAAATTACTTCTCAAAATAAGTAGAAAATCTTATTATTCTTATAATAGCCAAACATGCATAGATTTTGATTCCTATGATAATAACTTAAAAAATAATCAATTTTTTACTTATAAAAATAACCAATTATTTTTAAGTTTAAACAAACAGGCTCTTAATACAAAGTCACATTTACTGATGATTTTAATGGTCGCTAATAATTTAAAAAAATAATAACTAATTTTGATAAAAGTTGTCGTTAAATGTGATTTTTTTAATAATAAAATGCATATTTGAAAAGTACATTAAACTAAAATTCATATTTTAAAAATTTAAATACTAAAATACACGCAAGACAATATTTAAAAGCAAGGTTGATCCAACCAATTTTGAGGCCTAAAGAGAATTATCATAATGAGCCTTTTCTAAATTAATGATAATAAATATTTTTTGAAATTATTAACATTATTGAGTAAACATCATATGCATTTTATTTAGGAGAAAGAAATATTTTATCAGAAAGAATGATAATTTTATATATTATAAAGTATTTAATATTTTAAAAATAAAAATATATTAAAATGAGGCTTTAATATATTAATAATTTTGTACATTTTTTTAGACTTAAAGTAAGGGCTTAACCGACCTTGCCCTTTAGCCGTTCTTTTCAAAAGACTAAAATATTTGTAACCCTCAAATTAAAATTCCTAGTACACATAACTATCCTTATGATAACTCTCAAACAGTGACCAGAGAGAATGTCCAGTATTAGTTGCCAAAGAGTAAGCATGAACATTGTGGAAGCCAATAACACAGTTTCATTCTTAAATCTCAATTGAACCGTTTCATTAATTGCATAAACAGTTTATGGTTAGCAAAGAACACATTACAGAGTAGTGAATAATTATTTATTATAAGCAGATTCTTTCAGGTCTCAAATCTGGGTAAGGCACCAACCATATTAAATCTTGAATTATAACACTGAAGTTGTTACTAATTTTATGTACCTCTGTCAACACTTCTTGATTATTAATTCCTTTCTTCAAAAGCATCACTTATAACAATTTTGGGAAAAATTAGATAAACATGTATGTACCCTGCACTTGAAATGGAATCTTCATAACTTTTTCAACTTCCACTGTGTCTTCTCACCCTCCCCACTCCCCTTATATAGTTAATTCATAAATTAATTATTTATAGAATTTATTTCTAATAGAGTATTCCATAATTAATTAACACTAGTAATGCTTTTTGAAAAAGAAGAAATGGATTCTGATTGCATGGTAAATTAAATACTACATTCAAAGTAATGAATTAAATTATACTAGTATACAATAGTAGAAGTGTCAGAGAATAGAATTTATGTTCACAGATAAATTAATATTAACATATACATTAAGTAAGAGGGTATATATGAAGTGTTATAGTATATAAGAGTAAGAGCATTGAAAGAAGAGTTGAAGAATTAGAAAGATGATTATTGAGGTGAATATGAGAATGGTGGTGGCCACATTTTTAGTGGTGATGATGGTTGGAGCTAAGAAAACAGAGGGAGTTAGAGCATTTTTTGTGTTTGGAGACTCACTTGTTGATAGCGGCAATAACAACTATTTGCCAAGCATTGCACGCGCTGACTCTCCGCCGTACGGCATTGATTTTCCCTCTCATCGCCCAACCGGACGTTTCTCCAATGGCTTCAACCTCCCTGACCTTATCAGTACGTCTCTCGTGTATTTAAATCACCTATTTCGTTTTTGTGTCTCATTTTTTATTTTCTGTAAATAAGAAATTGATACGTCTGCCTGAAAAAAAAAAAAAGAAAAGCAAAAGAAGATTGCTTCTTCCCTATTATAACATTTTTTTTTCAATTGGGCATCTCATGCATCACATATCAATTCTTATCAAAGTGTGAATGTAGACATATGCTTGTGAAATTATTAAAATACTTTTAAAACTATACATTCGTAATTTCTTTGTTGAGTCAATATTGAAATTGACACATGATGAAATTAAATTGTCATATTAATTTATGTAGTTTGTGAAATTTGAAAGATGTTTGTTATAATTGTAGGTCAGAGAATTGGGTCAGAACCCTTATTGCCATACTTGAATCCTGAATTAAATGGAGAAAAGCTATTGGTTGGAGCAAATTTTGCTTCTGCTGGGACTGGAATCCTCAATGACACTGGCGTTCAGTTTGTAATGCTCTGTTTCATAAGTTTCTTTCTGTTTTATGCATAGCATTATGCAAGTTATTAACAATTATAATTGATACATATTGTTTTTTGGTTTTGATTCTTAAACGAAGAATTGTTTCGTTTTCGTTCCTATACCATGCAACATTTATAGTTTAGTCGCTACCGTCCATGTCCAAAAAATCATGTCTAACATATAGAAAATGAAGGTTAAAGCCATATGTGTACCCTTAACTTAACAACGTGCTTTCATTTTATTGAGACTAAAACGAAAAATTGTATAAAATGTAAAAATTACAATCAAATATGAACTAACAGAATTTTAACCAAAATGGATAGTAGAGACTAAACTGCAAATCTTGGATTGTACAAGGACGAAAACAAAGTAAGTTTTTATTTAGGGACCAAAATGTAAAACAGTTTCAAGTATGGAGACTTAAATGTTAACTTAATCTTAGTTATTCCCTTTGGTTAAATTTAGAATTAATTTTGTTTTACCTGAATATATGCAGGTTAAGATCATAAGAATGTTTGAGCAATTTGCATTGTTTGAGCAGTATCAAGAACGGTTAATTGGAATGGTAGGGACAGAGGAGGCACAAAGGGTTGTAAATGGGGCATTGTTCTTAATGACACTTGGTGGTAACGACTTCGTTAACAACTATTTCTTCGTTCCTTTTTCTCTCCGATCACGCCAATTCTCTATCCCAGACTTTTGTCACTACCTCATTTCTGAGTATCAAAAAATTCTCATGGTGATCAATCACTTCATTCATTCATCGATTCTTCTCCTATGTTTAATTGCCCTTCCGCAACTCTCTCACTTTGTTGTTTAATTTCTTATTGTCAAGAAAGAAAATGTGACTTCAGTGATGTCCTCATCTTACTTAGAATGTTGAGATCAACTGTTTCTACTGATGTCATCATTTCTTGACAAAAGCAAGATGTCTTAATCTTTATCTTGATCACGTTAAAGCTAATTAATTTTTCATTTTTTATAAATAGCTATTAAAATGACATGTTATTTTGTTTTTGTTAATAAAAGTAAAAATATTTTCTAAAACCTTAAAATTAACACAAAATTATATAGAATGGTGATATTATATATAGCAGTTTCTTCTTTATAAGTGATTCTCTAATCAAGAGTTAAAATTTGAACTAGGTATCATACCACCGGCACCACCATCTCATCTACGCATAAGAGTGTTAAAAATTCTTTAATTGAAAAACAACACCAATCACACCTTCGTCAAACAAAGTTTTGTCAAAAAAAAAAAAAGAAAAAGAAAAAGAAAAAGATTTGAATGAAATTATTAAAATGCAACAAGCTAGCCTATACTTTAATTAATTTCCATATGTATGTTGTGTTGTACTTGTTGGTATGAATAGATTGAATTGAAGAAGTACAGAGAAAGAATAATTAAATGTTAATTTCATGCAGAGGCTGCATGAACTGGGGGCTCGCCGGGTGCTAGTGACTGGAACGGGTCCGATCGGGTGCGCTCCGTCACAACTTGCTACCAAGAGTCATGATGGCGAATGTGTGCCGGCTTTACAAGAAGCCGCACAAATTTTCAACACTCTGCTTCTTCAAATGGCCACAGATCTCAACACCAAACTCAGCACGGATGTTTTTGTGGTTGTTAATGCCTTCCAAATGAACACTAATTTCATTACTGACCCTCAAAAATTCGGTAACTAATTATTTGCTCAAACATTGATTTCATTTTGTTTTTTTTTGTTAATAAATTAATTATTATAAACTAACTTTTTAACTACTTAATTATTGTTGGTGGGGGAGCACAGGTTTCGTGACATCAAAGATAGCATGTTGTGGTCAAGGTCCATACAACGGGCTTGGAGTGTGCACCCATTTGTCTAGCCTGTGTCCAAACCGAGATATTTATGTGTTTTGGGACGCTTTCCACCCAAGCCAACGCGCACTAGGGTTCATTGTTGATGAAATGTTCAAAGGAGCTAGCAATCTTATGACCCCTATGAACCTTAGCACCATCATAGCTATGGACTCTAAGATGTGATCTAATATAAATATAGTATTGCTATTTGGTGTGTGATAATGATTATTTACAGATTATGCCCTTGCTCTAAATTTCATCTCCAGTGAATTAATTACTATGAGTAATTGAGTATTTCAAAATTTAGTATGTTCAACGCTGTGGATCTTAAGAACAAAAATTATTAAAATTGGGTAGAAAAATTGTCATCGTTACTTTATAACTTGTCATGCATATTTGCTACCTCTTGTACATTTTATCTCAATGAATTTTGTTGTTTATTTAAAAACAAAACCCTAAATAAATATAAGACTCATTTAATAGTCAAATGTTATATATAAACAAAAGGGTAGCACTATTGTCACCACACCACATGTTATTTTTTTTTTTCAAATTTGTCCTCGAACTGGAAAATAATATCCGAGCGCAACCGGATAATAATATCCCTGTGAATCCGGAAAAGAATTTCTAGTTGGTGTGGATACGCAAAATTTGTGACAAATCAGATAATAATATTTGTTTCTAACCGGAAATTATTATCCGGGCGACTTCGGATTTGAGAATCCGATGGGGAGGTAAACTTATAAACGCCTAGCAGATTCATTTTAGGGTTTTACTTTCAAATTCACACCATAATCACTCACTCACTCACTCCCAAGATCAAACCACATAAAATTGGTGTTTTGCTATCTTTCTGCCATTGAATATACAAAATATTATGTTATTTTAATGTTATTTATGCATTTTAATACTCGTTAAATTAGTGGACTTCTGAAAAAGTGCTAGATATATTGATTTTGTTCTAACCGGATTTGAGATTCTGGTTGGAACCAAACTTTATATTTTGATTTACACCAAACATTATAATCCTATTGGGGCCATACTATGTAATATGGTTAGAGGCCTATTCGAGCTGATTGTTGATAAAAAATGTTTTTTTTAGAGTTGGGATCATATGAATGAACTAATAGAATCAGTACATTAAACCAAAGAAGAGGAATATTTTGAAACTAAGCAGGTAAATTACAATTCGAGCTGAATGCGTTCTTCTTTGGTTAATGTGTTTAGATGTTAATATTATTGTTGTGATATTTTAGGTTTTTACTACTAGGGAGGATATGATACATTGGGTTCAAGAAGTTGGCAAGACTATTGGATTTGTTATTGTTACTTTCAGATCAGATAAGGGTGGTGCATGTGGGAATATGAGAGAATTTGTGACTCTTGAGTGTGAAAGAAGTGGAAAGTATAAAAAATATAAGAAGCAACTTAAACGAGAAGTCACTTGAACTAAGAAATGTGAATGTCCTTTTAGACTTAGAGGAAGACCTTACGCTAATGAAGAATAGATACTTATTGTGATATGTGGCAAGCACAACCATGAGAGAGCAGTCACCCTCATAGGTCATCCATATCTTGGGCACCTTAAACTTGATGAGAAGAATGTTGTGGCAGACATGACAAAGAACAACGTGAAGCCTGACAATATATTGCTTCCACTAAAAGAGCATGATCCTGAGAATCTGAGTACTATTCAGACTACATACAATAAATGGTATTCATATCGCAAGTCAATTAGATGGCCTCAGACAGAGATGCACAATTCATGCTAATGCTACAGTCTCACAAGTATGTCCATTTTCATAGAAAGGATTTGTTTGATAACATTGTCCAAGACATCTTTTGGGCTCATGAAGGTTCAGTAAAGTTATTTCATACATTTCCTACTGTTGTGATCCTTAATGCAACCTAAAAAACCAATAGGTATAAGTTGTCTTTACTTGAAATGGTTGGGGTTACATCAACAGATATAACATACTCAATTTCATTTGCTTACATGGAGTCTGAGCGTAGTGATAATTATGTTTGGGCTTTAAATTGCCTAAAACACTTGACTATGAGAAAAAATGGTCTATCGAAATTTTTTGTTAGTGATAGAGATCTTGCACTTGTGAATGCATTAAATGCAGTTTTTCCTCAATCAAAGCACTTGTTGTGTCAATTCCACATAGACAAAAATGTGTAGGCAAAGTGTAAGGTACTATTCCACAAGAAAGATTGTTGGGATATGATTTTTAATGTATGAAAATTTGTTGTGGATTCCCTAACTGAAAAAGATTATAAGAAACATATGTCATATTTCGAGCTCGTTTGTAAAGAGTTTAAACCATTCTTTGAGTACTATATGAAGACTTGGTTAATTCTACACAAGGAAAATTTTGTCAATGCATGGGTCGATAAAGTCATGCACCTTAGAAACACAACAACTAACATGTTAGTCTAATGCACAATTCATATTTTACTCGGAAACAACTTTTTATGACTTCATTCGTTAATGCATGTTTTTCTTACAGAGTTGAAGGTGTTCATGCAAAGTTGAAGTTGTTGAAACATAGTCAAAGTGATTTTAACCAGTGTTGAGATAGCATGAATGACCTCAATGAGTTGCAACAAAATAATATTCAAAGGTAATTTGAATAAAGTGTAATTATCAAGGGGCATAGACATAATATGAAGTTATTTTGTAAGCTCCGTAGACCCGCGTATCTACGACTTGTTTGGACCGGATTCACGAAAAATGGGAAAGAAACAAGAAAATTGACACTGACAATAGTGCGATGTGTTGTCAACACAATAAAACTAACCTTTTTCTGGTGAAAAACAGTGGTAGATCGTCAAAAATCACCCCTTTAGTGTGTTGGAAAGAGGTTGGATGGAGTATTCTAGAGAGAGAAATTGAGGATGGGAGAGAATGAGAAATTAGTTGGGGAAATATAAATGTTTTTCCGATTTTAAGTGTGTGGTGTGCGTACCACAGAACCAGATATTTTTATCCGATTTGAAGGCAAATTTGAAAAAAAAAAACTTGTGGTGTGGTTTGATAAGCGTGTGGTGGAAATAGTGCCACCCAAAATAAAAGTTTGAATTAAGTTGAATGAAAACAATTTTTTTGCAAGGACTAACCAATTTTGTAGGGATTAAATAGTAAAAACTTATTTAAGCGAAATTTTTTTAATAAAATTTCACAAAAAAATGTTATAAATTCTTCATATTTAAAGCATACTCATTTTTTTTTGATAATTTTTAGTCTTTAATTTTCACTATTTTAATCCTTAAACTATTGTAAAATTTATTTTTAGTCTCGCAAATAATAATTGTGAGAACCAGGTAAACGGAAATCAACTGCTTAAATACTAAAAAGAAGAGTTTTATTGTCTATTATGATCCTACCTAATTCGAACAAAATTACCTCATATGATCTATGTGAAAAAAAAAGTACGGATGAAAAAATAAATATTTGTAAAAGAGGGACTAAATAGAGTTTTGAACATTAAGAACTAAAAAGGGATTTTTATATAAGTTTAAGGAATAAAAATATAATTAACTAAAAAAAGTGTTTTAAATATTGTATTTTTGACATACATTTAGTTGGGGTGCTTCTTTGCCCACTACACCGGTTTCTTGGTTCACCACACGCTGCTATTTTTTTTTTCAATTTTGCCCTTCGCTCGGGGATTAATCCCCGTTTTCAACTTAAAAAGAGACATATGCGCACCACATTTGAAATAGAGATTAATCCCCGTTTTAAAATTCGCTTGAAGATTAATATCTGTATTGCAACTTAAAAACCTTCGCTCGGAGATTAATCTCTGTTTTTCAACTTAATTCCAATAGTGTATTTTCATACAGATATTAATATCCGTTTCCATACAGATATTAATATCCGTTTTGATACAGATATTAATATCTGTTTTTATACCGATATTAATATCTGTTTTTATGCAATTCATCATTTTTCAAACCGCATGAATGACGCAGAAAAAAAAAATCTTGATTCCAATTGTATTAATGTTAGAAAGCAATGTTGGTGATTTTGGGTTTAGTTACATATAGAGTATTGAGTATGTCAAAATTTTGAGTTTTCCAACTTAATTCCATCACTGTATTTTCATACAGGGATTAATATTCGAGCGAGAATTAGAAAAACATGGATTAATATTTGTTTGGCTCAAATCTGGATTTAAAAACATAACTTTATCAATTTTCTAAAATCACCAACATTGTTTTCTGTCATTACTACGGTTGGATTCAAGGGTTTTTTTTTCTTCATCATTCATGCTATTTGAAAATGATAAATTGCAGAAAAACAGATATTAATATTTATATGGAAACAGATATTAATACGATATAGATATTAATATCTATATCAAAACGGATATTAATATCTGTATGAAAACGAATATTAATATCTGTATGGAAATACAGTGTTGAAATTAAGTTGAAAAACGGAGATTAATCTCCGAGCTAAGGTTTTTAAGTTGCAATACAGAGATTAATCTCCGAACGAATTTTAAAACAGAGATTAATCTCTGTTTCAAATGTGGTGTGCAGATTCATCTTTTTAAGTTGAAAAACGGGGATTAATCCCCGAACAAAGAATAAAATTAAAAAAAAATAATAACATTTGGTGAACCAACAAATCAGTGTCTTGTGCAAAGTAGCACCCATTTAGTTGCTTAACCTAATATTTGGCTCCTCATTCTACAAAAACGAAAAAGTCCATGTTCGGCGTTGACTGACTGAGCGAAGTGAGCTGAGCTCTTTGCTTTTCTTTCAATTTTGCTGTGTGAGTCGTTTTTCCAATTCACGGAATCACATCAATGGCGGAGCCTCCTTCTCTGATTTCTCTGTGCATCGACGCTATCACTCATCAACTTCTCCGCGGTACAATTACGCTTCTTCTCTTTTCTCTCTTTCTTAATTTCTCCCAACAATTGGAGTTTTTGTGTGACTGTAACCTAACCTAGACTTTTCCAAATTGTTGCAGAAGATAATGATGCTCTTTTTCCGGATATGTACCACCTTCCCTTCCATTTACTCGATTCCTTAATCCAGCGTTTGCCCCCTTTCGCATTGCACAGATTCCACCTTCACCTGTATGTTCATAATTCACAATCATTCTCAGTTTAATTCTCTCTTATATTATTATTATTATTATTCTATAATTTATCCTTCATATCTGTATTACCTGCAATTTTATATTTATCTTTCAATTATGTGTTGCTTAACTGTTTTTTAGCTTAACTACATAAGTTCTGAGCTCTTATTATTGATCAGTGAAAGGTTTTGGCTTTGGTATTTTAATTACTACCTGTGTTCTTGTTTTTGGTGTTTTGGTTGTTTGTAGAATTGATATTGCAATGTTTTAGGTCTTAAATTTTAGCTCTTATGGTTTGGTCATTGTTGTGTTATGGTTTGAACAGGCCGTTTCTTGACGGGGACGAGAAAGAGGAAGAGCAAGAGTTTTCTCATGATGAATTGACTAACAAGAGGAAACGTTCAAGGTTTCTTCGAAATTTCGTGCTTCTCCCTTTGTGCAAATGCATCTTTGTTGGTTATGAATGTGTGTGAAATATTGATGTTACAGGGATTGGGATCTAGTTTCGGCTTGGCGGAGATTGTTTAAGTTACGGTGGCCTGATCTTGTTGATCAGATCCAACCAGCCGACTGGCAGCAAGCATATTGGGAAACACATTTGCAAAAGTATATAAACTGTGAAGCATTATGAGTATTATTTTATGCTTATGACTTATGTTTGTTGATTAATATTTGTTTCATTTCAAATTTACTTTTTTCTACAATCTACATGAAATGACAGCTGTCTAGATGAAGCAGCAGAGATTGCACTAATCCCATCTTTTAATGGATATATTGGTGACATACATATTTCAGGTACTATGATAATTAATTTCCTTTTGCTTTGATGAAAACTTCTTCGTGAAGTTGCCTTCTATATCCAGCTTAGGCAAAAGTCTGTTCACTTTTGAAAGTTGTTGTGCACTTGTGCTCTTATGGAAATGGAATAATTGATTTTGCTCCTCTAATGAAACTGGTGTCGCTGCTCTCTTTGTCCATGAACAGACGTGATTGTAACTTAACATAATACAAGACTGATATTGCTTTTCACTTTCAAGCATACAAATAGTATTTGAGACTTCGATACCTTGAAGGCAGTCCATGATGCCTTTGGCTGATGAAAAAGAGTGAATGAGCAATATGGGTGATTGAAAGTTTCTTTACTTGTTTAATCATCATTTTGCAAAATCTTTTGAAGCACCTTTGTACGCTTTAGATATTTTTTATGACACCTCCTAGGGATAGAGCTTTTGGAAAAAAAAAGGGGTTCCAAACTGTTCGGTTTTTCATTAATCACATTTCTAATATATGTATATTTCTAGTATTTTTTTCACCTCCTAGTAATCTTGTTTGCCAGGTGCACGAATCACAATCCACTCCAACGCCCGTCCATCCTTTTTGTTTGTGATTCGTAATTTATTGAATCTTTTTCATCCTTCTCCCTTTTCTTTTCAGAAAGCATACTGAAATACATTGGCTTTCTGGAACTTGCAAATTATTCAACTTGTAACCATTCAAAACTGTCTTACCATATTCTACAATTTTGCGGCTATGTGAGGTAAGATATAGAAGTTTCATTTTCCGTCATTATTTATATGGAAATGATTAGTTAGGAACTTAGGATAGTCTTAAAATTTTAATGGACAGAACCAGTGATCAAAACACAAAAGCATAAGATGTTCAATCAGTGATCCTGAATAATTTTATAGCTAACTTGAGTAAAGGGGGGAAAACAATAGCTTCAGCCCATAATAGATGAGGCTTCGGCACCCAACATGTTGATTTAGTGGATAGAGAAATCCTACTTTATGTAGCAGCTCCTCAGCTCGAACCCACTAAGGTGGAGTTTCACTTATAAAAAAAATAGATGATGCTTCGAATACGTGCATGAATTTAGAGGATAAAAGGAGCTTCTGCTTCTGGATCGTAAATCACACATAGCAGGTAAATTCAGATCCTTATTTTAGGGTTTTTTCTTGGATTGATATTTGCTAGGTAATACTAAGCTTAGATGGTGTTAGAAAATTCCCATTTTAATTAGATACCATTGGCTTAAACACTCATTGAAATTCCCAGATGCCGCGAGAATTTTAAGTGAGAATAAACAAGTTAGTTGACTTAAAATGCTTTTAACATTTTAGTGACATTGCTTGTTGCATCATCAAACTCGCTTTGCCTCAGGCCATCTTAGGCAGTGGGGATGTTTTCCTTTCTGCCTTGATGACCATACAGAATGGTTTTGAGTTTTGACCGCTATGCTCTTACTGGTTCAATTTCAAAGTTTATTATTTGCCTTTCTTTAGTAATAATGCATCATGAAGTCATGATTATAATCATGCTGCTAATTGTGGTATATATCTCTTCATTTTATCTTGGCCAATTATTTCATTTTGTATGAACATTGTCTTCATGCAGATGTCTGAGACTTCAAAATGTTCTATGTACGGCAGAAACTAGTGTAAGTTATGCTGTAAAGAGTATCGGGAGAACTCCTTGATTAATTTAACAGTTTGTTTGATATTATCTTTTTTGGAATTTTAGTCATTATATTCTGCACCTGTTCAATTGACTCAAATGCATCTGTAGCTTTTGCAAGCTTACAGTAATTCATATACTATGATGCATAACTTAAATAGTTTATTCATGAAGCACTCGTCTAATTGACAAATTTTCAATTCTGGTTCTTCGTAAAGGTCGTTTTTAAGAGAAAATAACTTTGTATGTAATTGTCAAAGCATATTTTGAAATTTCATACTTGTTACATTAATTATATTAGTTCAATTCATCTTTGAATTTTCTTATTGGCATATTTAAAATGCTGCAAGCTAGATTTCGATATTGATGTCCAAAATATTATTTGAATGATGCATTCTAATATTCATAGCAAACTGAGATTCTTGCAATCTTGTGATGCCAATATGAAGAAGGGGTTAGGGAAGGAAATACCTTCCCATTTACCTTAGAATCTATCAGTGATTTCCGCTAGTTATTATATTTATAGTTTACAGTTTGAGATATGTATCACTTGTTGTTCCCTAAACTTCAGCTCGTTATTGCTTTAAAACCATGTAACATGGTATGTTATCATGATGATTAGCAGAGTTTGTTGAGGGAATGCAAGCTGCAGAGACTTGTGCTAAGATGGATCAGATCCAAGGAACAAGTAAACTTCCTTCCCCCTATATATATATATATATAAAATCAATTCTATGATGTATTTGTAATTTTGTGCTTTTGTGTGTGTATTTATAACTTCAATGTATCTTCCAAATCTCTAATTGATTGAATTTTAAAATCTTGCCAGTGGTGTTAGCATATTTGGCCATGTCATGGGGTTTGGTTGGCTATTTTAAAATCTTTAAATCACTTGAATAACTACAGTTGGTATATATACTGATTGAAGTAAAAGTGACAAACAACACCTCTTTTTTATGCGTAGTTGTTGTTAATGATGTGGTGACTAACAAGTAGAAAGACATACATTAAGCTGAACATCTCTTTCTCTCTCTCTCTTTGAATGGGTCTTGGTAATCAAAATATTCTGTGAACCTTTTGAGTCAGAGGATAATGTTTTAACTTTCAAGTTTCATAGATGGTGAAGCACATTCCAGATTGGCGTGTTAAATATGTTTTACTATGCAAATATGATTGATTTTATCAATAGTTCTTCCAAGTGTGAAATGCCACTTTGTTGATGATTTCATGTGCACTGTTTCACAGATTGATGCATTATGCAAACTTCTCACTCAACATTGTAGAACTTTAACATCCCTGGAATTTGTTCACTCCACAGTCTCTGCAGAATTTATTGATGCTGTATTTGGTTCTGTATTCAATAAGAGTTTACAAAAACATGGGATTGAACACTTCTCAATAGTTGCCTCAACTTTTCTGGAACCACTCACAGTTTCTTTACCTGATGGACTTGTGTTATTTTTGTCTTCAGGAAGGTACTAGTAAGTAGAGCATAATTTCATATTTTTATTTCTTTAATTTTGATTTTGTTTTTATAGTTTTGTTTGTTTGTTAGCGACTTTATTCATGCTGTGGTTTTTTCCCTAATGTTTGGCTCGTACTTTGAGTAATCAGAACTACTTAAAAAGAATTAATATGATTTTAATATAACTAAAAAATTGCCGAAGCACAATAAATATGGTTTTTGATTGAGCATAATAGCGTCGTGTGATCCATGTAGCCGATCCCACATAGTGGGATAGAGGCTTGTTGTTGTTGTTGTTGTAAACAATTGCTGATGCATTTGCTACTTCTCAAGGAATTGTGTAACTGGATGGTGAAGAGGGAAATGACGTTATGATATAACTTCCATTTGAATGCAATATTACATTGATAACATAACTATAACTTCAATTTCAGAGATATTGAAGAAATTGACAAACTTCTTGGGAAGCATTCATCTTATGATAATACATTATACATTAGATCTAATACTTTATTAATCTCCTACTTTGTTTTTCACTTAACAATGGTTTTTGTTGGAATTTACACATTATTGAATCAGTGAGTTGTTTCGTGTAGCATTGGATTGGAACCTTAGTATTCTAAGAAATGCTTTCTTCATATTTTTTATTCTTGTAAATATCACTGTGCAATTAATTATTTATGTGTATATATATTTCACAACCCTAACAATGTTGAGTGCAATTCACTCAAGCAATTTCACAAATCCTTTGAATCTCTTAATCTCTTCAAGGGTATTATCATACTTCTTTTAATCATTTGCAAGAGTTTGCTATTTCCTGCATTTTACTTGGTCTTGTAACTAGATGATAGCTTTTCCTTTTGTTGTCTGTTTACCTCCTTTCACGCTGTTGCTGCTAGGTCCATGTGCTCATTAAAATTATCTGAAAACCTACACGGGAGGACTTTCGCAAAAGATCTTTTTGTGACTCTTCTCAATCTTTCTTCTGGCATATCTATCCTTGACCTTTCTGGTAATAGTGTAAGTTTTCCAACTGCATAATATGAATTCTGTATCTTTTTTCTGTTATCATAAGCTAACATACAGTTTCATGCACACTCTTCCAGATAGCAGGATGGCTTTCTGATTTTAACAGGAGACAATCGGGTGGTCCACATCCGCCATTTGGACTTGAAAAGTCCTTGCAGCTGTTACATTCGCTTAACCTGAGGTAGTACTGTATTAATATAATTGTATTCTTTGTGTGCGATATGAGAACTCTTTAATAATCAACTTTTTGTTGTGGAGAATTATTGGATGAATATAGAAAATTGATGACGCATTTTTTGTGAACTTATTACCGTTTTCTTTTGGTACATATCGGTGGTGTTTTGATTCCATCTTGTAATGACTTAGTCTAAAGATAAGCTGCTCTAAGATAGTGTTGATAACCTTGTCGCATTTAAATTTTTATTTAAGTCAGTGTTTGATTGGAAAATAATTAATGTGGTTATAGTATTATAGGGGAAACAATTTACGGAAAGGCGACGCGGAAAGTCTCAGATATGCTCTTAACTACATGCCTAACTTGGAGGAACTGGATATAAGTGAAAATTTCATTGAAGATGAAGGAATCAGGTCAAATGTATTTCCATTTTCAAGGTACATTTTTAAGATAAGAAATTAGAGTACATTGTCTAATTGTCTTAACGGCAAACTTACAGGAGTTTAATTCCCTATTTTGTCGAAGCATCAGAAAGGTGTTTTCACATTACTTGTTTGAAATTAGAGAACTGTGAGCTGTCCCGTGATGGAGTAAATTATCTTCTAGATGCCATTTCTACCTTCAAAAGACCATTGAAGACTCTCTCTATCGCAGACAATTACATTGGCAGGTTTGTGTATAGGCTATAAAATCTCACTCTTCGTCACTCAATCCATCTCTCTATTTGTATTTTGGTTGATTTTTCTTTTATAGTCAAGTAGCTGAAGCTTTGGGGAAATTTTTGAGCACGCCTATCGAAGTACTCGACATTTCAGACATTGGATTGGGTTCATCTGGTTTTCAAGTGCTTCAAAATCTAATAAAGGAGGATCTAAAGCTTGTGAAAATTAATATAAGGTTGAGATTATTACTTAATGTTCTGCTATCCCTTTTGTTTAATTTTGCACATACAATCAAGTGACTCGTCTTCCTATTTGCACAGCAAAAACCGTGGTGGGATTGAAACTGCCAAGTTTTTGTCGAAACTCTTATCACAGGCTCCACAACTTGTTGATGTGAATGCAGCAAGTAATATTATGCCAATAGGATCCCTGGACCTCATCTGCTCTGCTTTAAAATTTTCTAAAGGTATGTATGCTGTTACTGTCTCTTCTATTGATTACCTTTTTATCTTTGTAGCTTTGTTATTATGAAAATGATTAGTTGCTAAAACATGTCCATAAATCTGTTTCTTTTAGGACAATATTTGTAGAACCATGTTGAATCTAGATTAGACTAACATGTAGTATTTTGAAGTTTTCAATAATTTTTGTTTCAATTCAACTCTTGGACAGTTTCAGATTTCACCAATATAGTTATTATGCTTCCTTTAGGTAATGTTCAGAGATTGGACTTGACGGGACATATATGGGACTATAAGCCAGAACATGCTTCCCTAAGTACTGAATTCATACATAATGGATTACCTATATTGATTCTTCCATCGCCATCAGCCTCTGCTGTACCTCACGATGATGATCCTTGAAAAACAAATAGAGTGATTTTAATTTATGTTGCATGGCATATGCAATTAATAGTTGTTTTTGTTTCTCTTTCTTTCTTCACCATTATAAATTTATAATTCATGCATAATGCTTGTAAAATATTCATTGTTGTTCAATGCCTTGAGATAGTTCACTGTGTAATAAAGGGGCATTTAATGTTTGTACAGTACATATTGATCATTTTTTCTGTTTTCAAACAATATGATTTTGTAACCTCTATTTTGGTTTTTCTTCCTATTCTTCCTCATGGTTTGTAAATTTTAGTTAGTAGATGTTTGGTTGAACCTATTTTGATTAAATCGTTTATTTTTGTAACTTCTTTAAAGAACTTTTAAAAAATAAGGACCTGTTTACTTTACATTTTGTGTGTGTTTAATTTAAAGCAAGGGAGGAGAGAGAAGAAAATGTGGTGTTTGTGTCTGGTTTATAAGGGTAAAAAGAGATTTTAAAGAACATTAAAAATAAATTTTAATTATTTCTATTGTTTTTAATGTTTGTCATATAAATTTTTAAAAAATGAGAAATAAAATGAAGTTAAGGTGATAATTTTATATTATGATTATTCAACAAAAACAACGAAAAAAGGGTAGAAATGCAAATAAATAGGCATGTTTACTTTTATTTGCATTTTCTATTTTTATTTGTGTTTGGTTTAAAAGGAAGATGATCAAACAAAAAATAGTGTTTTTGAGTTTGAATTGAAAGGGAAGAAGATTTTACAAAGCAATGAAAAAAAAAAGTGTTTTGAGTTACTACTTTCATATGAACAGTTCTCATAGTGGTTTGGACTATATTTATTTATTTTTCACCAGTTTGGTTCCAAGAATAATGGTTTCTGGTATCTAGAGATTGCTTTGAATGCCATTACTCCTCTGTATAGAAAACCAGTGCATAAAGTGTCTGACGGGTCTGTTTGATTTGCTAATTGTGTTCTGTGTTTGATTTAAAAAGCTGTCAAGAGATAGCACAATATTTGAGTAACTGGACAGCACAAGTAGCCATTTTTTTGTACCCCACTAAACTAATGGACAAGTTTCTTGTTCTATGCACAAATTAGGAAAAGCCAAAACTAACCTTCCATCTTTACTCAGTAGTGTAACTACCTCCCCCACTTTCCATACTTACATAAGGTAGTTTATGTTGCATTATTTTTTTTAAATCAATGTTTATATTTTTTTTCATTTATGCATATTTACTGGTTAATGTGATATATATATATATATAATTAAAATAACGTATTAATAATAAAATAAACTTTAATGATAAATATAAATATTAAAAAATAAAGAGTTAAAAATATTTTTTAATAATAATTTTTGTTTTTATTTAATATAATTATTATATCACATAAAATATATTATTTAGTAATTTATTAAAATATGAAGTTTTTATTTTATAATAAATAATAAAAAATAAAATATTTTTAAAATATTAAAATATTATTTTCTTAGAAAAATTAGAGTGAAATTAATAATATATAACATAAAGGATATTATTGTAAAATTTATATTGTGCTTCTTGTTATGTGTATTAGTATCAAACAATACATAATTGTGTTGTGATTCATAAAAGTTGTATTGTTCTGTTCATGCATCAAACGCACGCTAAGAGAAAATTGCACTAATAATGTCACCGAGGTCCAAGGTTCGGAACCATTTGCATTTTGCACTGGAAACATAACCGCCACCGCTTTTAATACATCTGCCCTTCCAGCTATGCTTTTTTGCACACATTAGTGAACTAAATTATTATGTTTCTTCACACGTGCTTGCACGTGAGCCGTTATTATTCTTTTCAATGTTATGAGGTTATCAAACAAAGTTCTTTGAAACAGGTTTTGCCACAATAAAAAAATTTATATGTACACAGCAAAAGCTCAACTATGGATCATATAAGAATTATTTTTAATTACGTTAAACGTGAAATCAAACGCACAATGACCACTTAAAATTTCACATCACGTATATAGCTTGCTATCATCAAGATGCTTCAACTTCTCTTCCAGAGCTTTTAATACAACTACGATGTTAATGTTAGAACCTATAGGTTTTTTTTTCTAAAAAAAATTTCCTTTTTAACTGTAAAGTGGATATTTGGATCTGTGATGATTAATACGGCGGTGTTTAATAACATCAATTTATAATTTATATTATAGCTTATAATTTATGGCTTTTAACTTATAAATTTATTTATATTTATTAAATAACTTAAGAAGATATGCATTAATTAAATATAATAAATATTTTTTATAAAATGAACATATAATAAACAATTTAAGAGTAATATAAGAAATAATTATTGGAAGTTAACTTTTCAAATGCTATAAATTACTTAAAATAACTTTTGATAAGCGGTAAAATAACTTTTCAAAGCTACAAGCCCGTAGTAACTAAATATATCTATTAAGCAATAAAAGTCATAAACTCTTAAATAAACAATAAGTTAATACTATTAGACAGAAACTAAACAAGAGTTTGAATCAAACTAGTTTTTTTTTTATATACAAACTGGTGTTTATCTATTGAAATGAAAGTGATGGTTTTATCTAAAGTCATTATTTTTAGTCCAATGACTTTTAATTAACTCAAACATTATGATACTTCGTTAAATAAAAATAAAAGTCAATTTAATTAATTAGTTCAAACAAATCCAAAGATACCCTAAATCTGGATTTTAACTTGAATGTTCACAAGGGTCCACCTCACTTAATGGTTTCATATATAATAGACCTGCATCATGAGAGTACCAGAAGCTAAGAAAGTAACCATGCTTGATCTTAGTCATGGTTGATATGAAAGATGAAAAGGACATGCCACCCATGAGGAAGAGTAGTAGGGTCTTCTTGTTATGGAATCCCTTAAGAAAACAGTACTAGGATTGATCTTCATTACTTTCATTGTTTTTTGTCCATACTTAATTATGTTCATACATTGTTCAGCTATGGTATTTCAGTTTCAACATTTTTTTGTAAATATTTATTAGTTATTTTAGTGGCTTAAGTATGTTATTGATCCTGGTAAAATTAATCATTTTTGGTTTTGGTCCCTAGACATTATTTTTTCTGGAATTAATTCTTAAATTTAGAGAAATAGCTTGTTTTTAGTCTCTAGTCTTATTTAATCAGTTTCAACCCCAACAAGTCTTTACTAAATTTATTATTTATTATTAAATCAAATAATAAAATATTTTTTATAAAAATAAAAAACCTGCTTCATCTTCTTCCCCTTCTCCCTTAGCTTCCCCACCACCACCGCACTTCACCCTCTTCCACCTTCTCCCTTCCTTTCGTCCTCCCTTCAGCCACCCCCTAACCCTAAGCTCATCGTCACCGTCGTCGAGTTGCCTTCGCCTTCCCCACCCAAATCTAGATCTGAAATGAAACCCAAACCCAAGGCAAACACTGGAGCTTCGGTGGAACCTGAGATCTCCGATGAGCAACAAATTAGTGATGGTGGCATGACAAGAACGGCGGGAACGGAAGCGAAGTAGGAGGAATGAACCTTGATCTCAAACAGCGAACCATACTGTAACAAACATGAACGACACAGGGAACATGAAGCTCAAATGCACCATCTATGGCCACTGATCTTTGATGTTTTGGGTGGTTTTGTAGGCAGAAAGTAAAACTTCTCACAACAATGGTGGCGGGTTTTGAACTTCTCACAAAATTGGCTATGATTTTTGAACCTCCAAGAAGAAAGCTAGACTTCCCACATCGATTCCAAGAAGACCCTCTTTCTATTTTTCTCTTGAATTTTTCGAGAAATTTCTAAGTGGTCTACACTTTTTGTTTTAGATTTGTGTTTCTAGGATATTTTTCTCTATTCTAAGTGGTCTACACTTTTTGTTTTAGATTTGTTTTAGACTTCCCACATCGATTCCAAGCAGACCCCTCACAACAATGTTAATGTTTTTTCTAATATGTATTTTTCTAATTCTGGGGTATGTATGAAGATGATTTTTGTTCTTTGGTTTTTCCTTCTAGATTTAAAAATTTTCATATTTGAAATTTCCTTCATATGGAGTTTGAACGCCAGCCTTGTTATCTCTATTCTGCTCTCGTCACTATGAACATGCAGTCATGGCTTCCATAATGACTTCTGTAACCATGTCTCTAGTTTTTGAATCGTTTTCAGTTTTGATTTTTGTATGTTTCTCTCTAATTTTGCCTCAAAGTTTGCTTCTTTTTCTATTTCCCATCTTAGGACTTAGTTTCTAGATTCAAATTTTGATTTTGGTTTTTGGGGATTTCATTTTCAATTTTGATTTTGGGATTTGTGAGGGATTTGAAGTTGAGAGGGATTCGTTACGGTGGCTTAGTGGTTGTGAGGAGCTATGATGGTGGTGGTTATGACGGGCGACAGTGATTGTGCAGAGGAAAGGGTAGAAGATGATGGACGACGGTGGTTGTGGCAAAGGAAAGGGGAGAAGATGACGGGCGACGGTGGTTGTGGCAGAGGAAAGGGGAGAAGATGAGAAAGGAGCAGAGAAAGAAAGAAGAAGATGAAGAAATTTTGTATTTTTTAAAATATTTAATTATTTAATTTAATAATTAAATAACCAATTTAATAAGGCTTGTTGCTCCAAATCAATTAAACGTGTCAAGGGACCAAAAATAAGCTATTTTTTCAAGTTCAAGGACTAAATTCAGAAAAAATAAAGTTCAAGGATCAAAACTAAGAAATGACTAAAAACATATTTAAGCCTATTTTAGCCAACTACACAAGTGTGGGTCATAATGGAAGTAACATTATTTGTGCAAGTTCATAACTTTTACGTGGGTTTTAAATTACTCCGTTCTTATTTATAAGTCATTTTATAGAAGTATTCGATGTTTTTATTTATAAGTCATTTTTTAAAGTATATGTCTTTTTGTATTTAATGAGTTTACAATTTTCAACAAAAATATCAACGAATAGTTTAGCTCCACCTAAGGTAAATAGAGAATGTCAGGAGAGAGATATGTAAAACCAAAAATATTAAATAAAGATAGTGTTGAAAAACCAACATAAATTTTGTCAACACCACCAATTAATTTTAACTATTTTTTTAATTAGTTAGAAGTGACTTATGAATAAAAACGGAGAGTATAACTTACAATGTTAGTGTTTGAATTATAAATGATCATACTTTTTTTGTTGGGTAAAATGCTTTCCAATTATATGTTTGTAGAGTTATCTACTTGTCAATGACCAAAAATATGATTAGATTTAATTATACCTTTGATATTTGTTATATTATTATTGTTCAATTTTGCTATTTTTTCAAAAAAGTGTCATAATTCTTCGTAAGGATTTAGTTTCAATCTTCAAAATTTACGAGATACACACAAAGGGACTGTAGGCTAGTGTCCCTACAACTACATCATAAAATACCATATCAAGATCCTCTGGAGTTGAGAGAAAAACTGCACCAATATTGTGTGCGTGATTTTCAATTTTAGTGTAAAAAAGTAATTTTATTGAAAGCAATAAATTATTTCGTTCGTTAAATGTGATTGGAATTTACACTATAAAAATATTCGTAAATAACGTCGGTTTAAGTAAATGCCGACGCAAAAATAAAGTTAGTAGCGGCCTAACGGTCTATCATGCGGGCAGCTAAAATTTTGCAGGCCCTCGCTGAGTTTAGAGACGACCACATGCCGCCGCTACTTTGGCGGGGAGCAAGGAGAAAAAATCTGCGGTGGCTTAATTGCTCCCGACACTAATTAATTATTAATTTTTTATTTTTTAAAGTACTCAAAAATTGTTTAATTACTAAATCATAAACACCATATTTATTTCCTAATTGCAAATTAAAGTACTCATCAATAAATTTATCAATTTTTAACCACTAAATCCCTAATTCAATCTTTAATTACAAATAAAATTACCTAATTTCACCAAATTATATCATAATACCCTAATTGCTCAAATTATGAACCAAATTCAAGAGATAAATTTAACTCACCAATAAGAGAAAAGGAAAGCTAAAATCAACAATCGAGATGGGAAAAACAAGCTGAATTGAACGTGGTGGTGGGTGGTGGGTGGAGTGAGAAAGAATGAAGAAGAGCATAAAAAAAAAAGAAATTTTAAATGCATCCTTGTTTAAAGTTAGCAACGGACAGGCCGCTGCAAATGGACCCAATCATAGATTGCCATGTGGCGAGTGCAAAGAACCCCATCATGATTTCAAATTAGCGGCGGGCAAGCTGACGCTAAGCTTCGCAAAATGGAAACTTTTTCTTTTTTTTTTGACAAGACCAACAGACGCTAACTAGTGTCGGATTGAGGCCGGCACTAATTTAGCGCAATTAATAACCTTATTTCTTTTAGTGTTATATTCAAATAGATTATAACCACTAATATATTATTGGAACGTGAAATATCATATTTAACCAACTAAAAAATTAAACATGCACCTTAATTTATGTTTTAAAATTAAATTTAATACATTTCATGAACTGCACACCCAACAGTTTATCTTCAAACAGAAGGTGATTCATTTCTTAAAAGAGTACTGATTTTGGTACAACTCTTATTCACATAGAACCTTTCCTTTTTTTCTTTTTTTCTTTTTCTCTTTTTTAAGTTGCACCTAGCTGCACAACCTTTCAATTGTTGTAAAGATGCAAATTAAACTATTTTTTTGGATTTAATTGAACTCAAACAATGTTAAAATAAAACCTAACGACTAAACGTGACGAAGCAAAAGCAAAGTGGACAGCTCTTTCCAAAAATTTAAAAAATAAATAAATATATATCCTGTACACTTTTTTATTATTTATTTGTTTAATAATCTTGAACTATGTCAAAAACGAGTTGTTGATTAGGCTTTGTTTTATTTATTTATTTATTTATTTTTGTGGCTGTTTCTATTATAATCATATAACAAACTAATCCCTTCTCAAAATCCATATAACAAACCTTATTATATAATATAATCATTCCATTGATTAATGATTGAAAGAACCCTTGAACAAACAATTTTGAAGTTCTTATTATCGGATGGTGGAACTTCTTATCTGTTCTTGATATGGAGTTTTAGCCATCATTATGTGAAGAACAGAATGTGGAGATGCAATGTATAATTAATCTAATTATGGGACCATCTTAGTTAATGTCTAGTTTAATTTGCACGTTGCCATTAGACGACAAAATTGAAGTTTTAATTATTACCTTATTTGCATGTTTGAATAAATTCCTTAATAAAATCATCACCTACTGAAAACAAATTAATAAGACATCATTATTTGTACACTTCTATTTATAAAGTTTTCTTGTATTTTTTTTCAATGACATTGTGGACTTGTTTTAATGTGTGCTATTGAGAACTATTGCTGCATAATTTATTTTTTGAAAGATAGAAGATATTTGTTATATTATGGTATAAGTACTATGTGATGCTAAACAATTAAGAATTAAGATAAGTAAAAGTATACTCCTTCTTATAAAGAGAAAAAAAAAACTATAAGATAATGTGAATTGTATTTATAAGAGTGAGATAAATTGATTATAAAACACTACATGTTATAATAAACCACTAGCTGAATTGTGGTTATTAACAAAACTAAAGTAATAACCACATAATTACAAATTAAAAATAGAATAAACAAAATGAAAATAAGAGCTACAAGAAAAGTTGAACATTACTCGCTCAACATGTTAAAATTAAGTGAGTAGAAGAATTTAGCAGGAGAATTTAGCATTATTCTTTTAGTTAAGTTTTAGGGAAATAATAAATAAAAAACACAAAAACAAGACAGTTTTGGAAAATAAGACAAATTTAGTTTTAGCACCTGTGTTTGCATGTTGGGTATTGCAAAATCTAAACTAAACATGAATGACATTCATTTTTTGTGCATTAATATATTTCAATTACTGATCAAATTTTGATTTGTCTTTGATTTGTATATTTTTTAATTCTCATCCCATTAAAATCTAAACTAAACACACACTACAACACAGTTGACCTTTACTAACAAGACATTTATACAATATTTTTTTAAAAAGTGTTACAAATATAAAAAGACAATATTTTTTTGATAATTTGACAATATTTTTTAAATGTTACTAAAACTTTTTTGCAATATAGTCTATATATATAATATTTGTAAAAAATGTTGTAAATGCACAAAAACAATATTTTTTATTAATTTTACAATATTTTTTAAACATTTTAGAATAAATTTTAAAATATTGCTAAAGTAATAGTCACATTGCACTTAAGTAGCATTTGGTAAACGTGTTTGAATAAAATATGATACTTTGTATTGTTCTTCGTTTGGTACAGCAGTCAAGAGGAACGGAACAAGAACATGAGACAAGTGAACAAGACATATTGATTTATTGAAAAGGGTGGAACGGAAGAAAAAACAACACAGAAAAATTATCATTATTTTTATAGTCATTTTTTATTACCAAAATAATATATATTTAAATTCCTTAAACCTAATATTATTTTTTTCTGACCAATTTATTTTTTAAAAAAATTACATAATAAAAATATATTCAATATAATTTATATTTAATAATTATTTTTAAAAATATATTTAATAATTGTATTTATTGAGAGAAATTTATATTTAATAATTTATTTTTTCATAAATTATTAATACAAAAATTAATATATTTTAAAATTATTATTTAATTATACTCATGATTTTTTAAAAAAGAAATTAAAAAATATACTATTTTATTTTTCTTTTAATTTTATACTTTTATCAAAGTAAAGTAAAATTTTATATATATTACAAAAACTATTTTCTATATTTTAATCCACATTAATATAAAATAATACATATAGTTATGTTCTGTTTCATGGTAATCAAACACAAGACATTATTCTCTTCTATTTCATTTCGTACACACTACATATGGTTATATTCTGTTCCATGGTCATCTTGCAAGTAAGTAATATCACAATCCGCTTAATTGTAATATTGTAACGCTAAATGTTACATATTTTTGAGGGTAGGATTATAATTAGATCAAATTGTATCAATTAATTCAGAATTTTATATCAAATTTAATTCTTTAAATTTTGACAAGGGAAATTAATTCAGTAACATTGTGATAAATATGTTAATTAAGAAACTGCGATTATTCTGTTACTAAGCTTAGCTAGCTTCAGCAAGGTTCAGTGAACGTTGAAAAAGATTTGATATGAGTATTAGGTAACGCTTTTTAGTCACATGTTGTTGATAAATTGATATCAACTATTATGACCATAATTCTTACTTTCCAGCTTAATAATTATTTTCGTTGGATCTCTAACAATTTTAAAAGCTTTCATGTCCTTTAAACTTTAAAAATTTCTCCTTATTTTTGGAAAAACAACATATAATGCCAATGCGATGCTTGATATTTAAAGACAATGTTATATCAACCCACAAATTCACAATGTTGTACTCACAGATTTGGCTAAACTACTAGGGTAGTACAAAACAAAACATACACATTTATCATAAAACTATTTATTATTATTATATTTATCATAAAACTATTCTGTTAATTATAAAATGGGATGATCAAATTTATGCTAAATTAATAATTTAGTTAGTATTTAAGTTGCTTATTTTCGTTTTGGTTTCTATCTTTATTTTTTTTATTTTGGTTCATACATGTACCAATATTCAAGTTTTAGTTATTTTCATATAATTTTTGTTTTGCTCCCTAAGGGCTTATTTATTTTGTAGTTTTTTTTTCTTGTAAAATTTTAAAAAATACTAATAAACAACTGAAAATAGAAAGTAGAAATCCAAATCGAACCGCCAGATCTTTCATTTTTTTTTTCTTTTTTGCGTTCTTTATATACATTAATTTAATTATTTACCACTATGTTTTCCTATTTTTATATTATTTTGTCACTGACTCCACTATGTAATTTTAAATATTTAATATTCATTAAAACTTAAAACATTTTTTCCCCTATGCATCATTAATTCTGATTCATGCAACACTGTTATGCTGGTATACAAAAATCTCCATGAATCATGATCATTGCAAAAATCATTTTAACTTTAGGCTTTCTTCTTTATAAGTGGCTCCTTTTAAAAGTGCCTTAAGCAAGTGGAATTAGGTTAAGGCATCAACACTTCTTTTTGGTTTTATGTTTGTCTAAACTTATTGTGTCATTAAAATAATTAAGAGTTTTTTTTTTCCAGTATAATAAGCCTTCAAATTTAAACCAAACCAAATATTTAATAAAATAAACGAGAAAACGATAACATTTGAAATAATATAAGTTTACTAGATTTTTTTTTCTTGTATTAATGTCAATATATCAAGAGATATAAACACCAAAAATAAACACAATTCGATCATAATAAATTTTAAAATAAAAGATCCATTCTCAAGTTTATTAGTAATAATTTGATTTGATTAAATTTTTAGTTAAAGATTATTTGATCACAGTGATAAATTATTTGGGTGTTATTTTTTTTTCAACAAAATTATCTTTTTAGCCCTTTCAAATATTTGGTGTTTTAAAATTGGTCTTTCAAGGATTTTTTTTGGGCTTAGGTCATTCTAAATATGAGGTATTTTAAAATTGATCCTTAAAAAAAATTTGTTTTGGTCTTTTCAAATTAGTTATTATTTATCTTTCATATATTTATCTTTCATTTGTTAGTTACTAATTGACTATATTAATGTTTTCTTGACACAGTTAGCTAGCTCACATAAGACTAAATTTATAATTTTTTAGTGTTATCACATTTAGCAGCTAACACAATTTCCAGCGATGGTACCAAAAAATGCAATCTCCGAATTAGTGAAGACTAAAATGCAAAAAAAAATAAATAAATAAATTTAAGACCAAAATAAAAAAATAGTATATTTTATAAGAATAAAAAATATATTCAAACCATAATTTTGTAAATGCATTATTTATCAAAATTTTTACATCTCTGTTCATGATACACTTATTATCAAGGCATTATTCAATAAAGAAAAATACATTAAATGTAAAATAATACTTTTTATAGTCCAATAGTCATTTGTGATATGCGATAAATAATAAATAAAAAGATGGTTTTCTCCCTAATTGCTCCTTATTCACTATTATTTTTGCATTAAATCAAATTAATTTTTTTAAAGGATTAATTTTAAAATATCACATATATGAAAGGATCTAACTTTTATTTTAAAAAAAGTGGAAGTACCAATGTTAAAATACAATACAATATATTTAGAAAGACTTAAAATATAATTTATACTCATTATTAGAAAAATTAAATTGAATTGGGATTTGGGAGGCCGTTGCAAAGCAGAGACCAGAGACAGAGAGTGGTACGAAGGGTAAATTGACAGAGAAAGATGGCTAAAATTTCAACCACCTCACCACTAACCCAACCACAGTCCACATAAACGACTTTTTATTTCTATTTCGCTCATCGTCGTCTTCTTCTCCGTCAATCTAGCGTCTCTCTCTTTCGCTGTCGCTCTGAATTTGACGGCTCCGCTAAGTTTAGCGGTAAAATTAGTCTCATCCGTTTCTCTATCTATCTTCTTCTTCTTCTTGTTGGTTCGCATTTCCAACTTGAGGAGAGTTTACTCAGATCTGATCCAAAATAATGGAGGAAGCGCTGGAACTGGCACGTGCGAAGGACACCAAGGAGAGGATGGCCGGCGTGGAGCGTCTCCACCAACTTCTAGAAGCTTCTAGAAAGAGCCTCTCCTCCTCCGAAGTCACCTCCCTCGTCGATTCCTGCCTCGATCTCTTGAAGGACAACAACTTCCGCGTCTCTCAGGGCGCTCTCCAGTCCCTCGCCTCCGCCGCCGTTCTCTCCGGCGACCACTTCAAGCTCCACTTCAACGCCCTCCTCCCTGCCGTCGTCGACCGCCTCGGTGACGCTAAACAGCCCGTTCGTGACGCCGCCAGACGACTCTTGCTCACTCTCATGGAGGTACACTTCCTTCCTCGTCTTTGCTCAACCAATACGTACCTAACTCCGATTTCACTCTATCTAGTGTGAATAAACTCCAATTTGATTTCAATTCAGTAATAATCGTAGATATAATGCTGTTTAGGATAACTGATTTTATTCCATTAAACTAACTCTGCTCTGCTGCACCGAAAGAGTAGCAAATTTGCATGACCTATCGCGTGGCTCTCGAGGATGAAATTTCTGTTGTGTGATGATCGGTGCTTGCTTAGGTTTGTTAGTTAATGCTAGGTTTCCTAGTTCTAAACGATATAGCAAGATCTTTGATAATATTTATGGACTTATTCATAGGATCCTTTTCTGATTGTCTTAAGATCGATGATATTAGAATTTATGATTTCCATTGGTACTTTTTGTAAGCCAAATCACAATCAAGTGTACTAGAAGTTATAATTGTATTGTGAGTGAATAATTATCTTTGTAATAACTGATATTGGATGTTCTTGTACCCTGGGAAACTTATGATTGTGCACTTGGTTAAGTAACAAGAACTATGTAGCCATAGACTGTTCTAGGTGAATCCCTTTCTGAAATGGACTATGGATGAATGTAGTTTTATTAACAAGTTAACCTTAAGCTATTAAAGTAGGTCATTGATGTGGAGTATAGATTGTGCTTCGCTTATTCCATGATGTAGATGTTGGCTTATGCTTGTTTTTTTATCAGTAAATAAATGGAGTTTCAAATGATCAATCTGTCGAAGTTGGATTATATATGTATATGACCTTATTCAAGCTAGAGTGTTTATTTTACGTGCTTATTTTGTATCTTTCACTAAGGCTGTGTTTGGATTGATGAGAAGGAATGTCATGTAGTGCGGTGATACTAAGTTCTGTTGTTTGGATTGTTTAGGAGGGGATGGAATGGAATGTGATGGAATGCATTCTGTTCCATTCAATCCGATACCTTTCTTTTTCTTCCCCTCCAGTTTGGGGAGTATGAGATGGAACTTGGAAGTAGTATATTTATGTTATGCTTGTCTAAGTGAACAAAATGTCCTGATTGCAGTTTTGAAAATGGAATTTTCTTCCGCACCCTTCTTTTTGCATTCATTTTGATTTGAAGTATTATTATTGCTTGCCCTTGCAGGTTTCTTCTCCTACAATAATAGTTGAAAGAGCAGGGTCCTTTGCATGGGCACACAGAAGCTGGAGAGTCAGAGAGGAATTCACACGAACTGTCACATCTGCAATTAATCTATTTGCATCTACTGAGCTTCCGCTTCAACGGGCTATCCTTCCTCCTGTATTGACTTTTACAAGCATTATGTATCCAATGTATAGTTAAATACATTTTGAATGAGGTACTAACTCCTTTCAAAATTTGATCAATTGCTAGGTTTTGCAGTTGCTGAATGATCCCAATCCTGCTGTTAGGGAAGCAGCTATTTTGTGCATTGAGGTAAGGGATGATTCATCTTGTAGTCATTTAATATTGTATATACTGACTAAAGGGCTAGGTTACAATATAAGTTATTGCTAGTTGCCAAAAATCGGGCTTATGCCATATCGATATTTGATTTGGAGTTATCTAATCATCTCAAAATTGACGTCACTAAAAAAATGTTTTTTTTTTTTTTTGTTTTTGTCTGTTGCTTGTGAATTTCATGGATCTAAATTTGAGAGTTGATCTGATGTTGATCCATTTCTTTTGAATTTTGGACTTTTCTATCAATAGAACTTAATTATGCATGATTATGGATAACTGGATTACATTATCTTATCAGTGTATTGAATTGACATCATGATACAATAAACAAGGTTTATTTATTTATTTATTTTTATATTCAACAAAGTTTATTTATTGATATAATCGTATGTGTAGCAATTATGGGTATTTTAAGTGTAAACTAAGATGACCGTTATTGTGAGTACATATCTTTTTCCTACACTTCTTGCAGGAGATGTATACACAAGCTGGGCCTCAATTTCGTGATGAACTTCACCGCCACAATCTTCCTTCATCTTTGGTAAATATCAAACAGGAATCAATTTCCTGATCTCATTGTAATTTAATATTCTACACACATTTAAGCTCATAAATTTGGACCTATGAGGACCATTTTACATTTTAATGTCTTCTGTCAGACTGTTACATTTCTCTTTTGTTGCATGATGATGGTTTCAGGTGAAAGATATCAATGCCAGGCTAGAGGGAATTCAACCAAAAGTTCGCCATTCGGATGGCATTCCTAGTGGTTATGTTGCTGGGGAAATTAAACCTTTGGCAGTTAATCCCAAGAAAAGTAGTCCAAAGGCTAAAAGTTCATCAAGGGAGTCATCTCTTTTTGGAGGTTAGAATATTTGTAATTCGTTGATTGTATTATTGTAAATGTTTCTATTTTGATTTAGTATTGAACTAGAGATGCAATTTTATACATGTCATTATAGCTTATTTCTTGCTGGAATACTTTCCTTGTACTTGCTCTATAATTGCCTCTTTGCCTTATAATTTTCTCTTTTAGTTAAGATTTATTCATTTGAGATGAGCTACACAATAGTGACAATACTGGAACATACTTTTGAATGTATGTATGTAATGTGTGTGTGTATATATATATAATTTAATATATTATATAATGTAGTCTCTGTGGAGTATGGATGATTGTTTTATATATCCCATATTTTGCTTTGAACTTAGAGTAGTTTGGTCTCCGTTCTATCTTATCACTAAACTGAGTTTGTATCATGATGTTAGAAATGTTTAGCTTTTGATTATAAGGCATGCTATTTCAGTTTGCACTAGTTTTAGTGATTTTCTTTTTGTGGGCAATCTGTTGTTGGAACTTTGTGATATAGTAGCTAACATCTATCCTTGGGTCGTTCCACAAGCCTGCATGATCGTTGGAATTCTACCTTCAATAGCTTGCTATCTTGGGAGCTGACTGTTTTTAGTTGTCAAATAGTTTTTTTGTATGAGAAGCTAGTGCAATATGTGTAGAACGATATGATTCAAAGAGAGTAGCATCTAAAACTGTAAATTTGTTGAAGAAAAAAAGTTCCACATGACATGTTAGCATTCTGTGTTTAGTCAGACAGGTGTATTGTCTACACTAATCCTTTCCTTGTTAGCCCAGTTGTTGACATTGTTATACATTTACTGTTAAACGTGCGTTTTGTTGATTAAACTATGAGCAGGAGAAGGTGATATCACTGAGAAACCCATAGATCCTATCAAGGTATTCTCAGATAAGGAGTTAATCAGGGAAATTGAGAAGATTGCATCTACCCTTGTGCCTGAGAAAGACTGGTCGATTCGAATTGCTGCTATGCAAAGAGTTGAAGGTCTTGTACTAGGAGGTTGGTGTTTCCAATTTCCATTTCTGGATGGTGTACAGAATTATGCTTGTTTATAGAACTACTTCTATTTCGAGTCTAAAGGGCAAGAAAGTTTACTGTTATAGAATATCTTTAACTGAGAGGATTGGATTGAAGGATGTTTGTGTGATCTTTTATGTATTTAGCATCAGAGTTTATATTATGTTGTTTCAATGCATGTCTTCTACAATTGAGCCATGTCATAAAAATATTATGCAATAAATATGTTTTCAATAAATAATTGAAAGAAAAATTAAATGCTGGTAGGATCTTATCATCATAAACTGCATCTGCTGAGGAATACCAGCCAACTGCAATTCTATTTATAGAGGTCTAGTTTTTAGGATCGTATTCTAACTAGTTCTAAAATAATGGCCATGGGGTTTTTTTATGGCTAAAACCTTAGCTGCCCCTTTCAAACAAGCTTGATCAGATTCAGAGCCAAATTTTAAGGAAAAAGGGCTTTATTTATTATTTATTAAAACTATAATATTATAATATAATTTTTGACGAAATATTGAAGTTTAATATTATTTTATCTCCCCCTCCCCAATGGCACAACAATTGAATATCTTCTTAATGCTCTCTTTATCAGGTGCTGCTGATTACCCATGTTTTCGTGGACTCCTGAAGCAACTTGTTGGACCTTTAAGCACACAATTGTCAGATCGACGATCTAGCATTGTGAAGCAGGTGCACTAACATTTTCTGTTGTCCTATACTGTTTTTCATTGATACTTGTCTATATTTGTAAAACAAAACATTGTATTGTGTCAAGGTGAAAGTCATTATCTGTGACTTTGTGTTACCCGTTCACCATTTTAGCACTTAGGTGATTGGTGAATTTTCTTCCTAGCCCTCCTTCTTTGTGCATCTCAAACTGAAACATGCATTTATTTTGATGAATTCTTGTCTTTTGTATGTTGGTTGGTTTGGTCTCATTATTGATGATTACATTCAAGGACCTTGTCTATGGTTAGGTTCCCATTACATTTTTTATACCCAGCTGATTTGGTTTGCTATTTGGTTTGTTCTAGGCTTGCCATCTACTGTGTTTTTTGTCTAAGGAACTATTGGGTGATTTTGAAGCATGTGCTGAAATGTTTATACCAGTAAGTTCATTTAGTTATCTTTGATTATCATAATTGTGATGCCGTCAAAATTATTAATTCTTGAGTCTAATAATCAGGTCCTTTTCAAGCTGGTTGTGATCACTGTGCTTGTAATTGCAGAGTCTGCAGATAACTGCATAAAAACGGTAATGTAATCTGCTCATATGATTTTCTGCATCTTCTTATCTCCTTGCTCTATGCCATTTTCACCTTTGTCCTCAACTATCCAGATGCTGCGCAACTGTAAAGTCTCTCGTGTGCTTCCCCGAATAGCCGACAGTGCAAAAAATGATCGCAATGCAGTACTTCGTGCAAGGTATGAATGATCAACTATTTAAAAGAGACTTGTGAGAGTTTTGGTTCTTTATGAATACCATTTGTATTTCAGGTGTTGTGAATATGCTCTTTTGGTCCTCGAACACTGGCCTGATGCACCAGAAATACAGCGATCAGCAGATTTATTTGAGGATATGATAAAGTGTTGTGTTTCAGATGCAATGAGTGAGGTAACTCTAGGTTATTTGACATTTGGTAAATATGACTAGCTTTGGGTTTCTCCTTTCAAGCTATCAAGAATTTGCGTCAACTTGGTTGGGGTGTTGCTGTTGAAGTTGTGGGATGTGTGAGCAAAGTTGCATTTCTCATAATATGGAGAGAGTATCCAAGAGGCAGTTGTGTTGTAAAAACTCACTACCCTTGCCATCATGCCCTTAAGGAATCAGAATCAGAATCAGCGACATAAATCATCTTAATCTCATACATCTGTTGTTATTATTCATTTGACACCAATTCTTTTAATTTGTTTTATTTCTTAATGGGTCCATAATGGCATGGGTACTTTATTATCTTGTTATGTATAATAATGTTCGGTAAGATGTTTTCAGAAATTGTCTTGCAGTATGTAGATGAGTTTCTCTATAAACTATGATCAAAATTGCCTTTTTTCCCTGGCGGCCTGACCTTTTATTCATCAAATTTAATTGATTTAGAACAAAATCTTATTAGCATCTTCACTGACATGACATTGTTTATATAACTGCATTGTTGTTGTCAAAGTATGTGACAACTATTTCTGTATGAAAATTGATAGGTGCGATCTACTGCAAGGATGTGCTATAGAATGTTTGCAAAAACATGGCCAGATCGTTCTCGTCGCCTATTTTCATCCTTTGACCCTGTTATTCAGCGGGTATACACTCATGAGTCTATGATCTTGAGGGTGTAATTCTTTATTTTGTTGCTTGAGTCATTTCTTAAAGTGAATGTATTATTCAGTTGATAAATGAAGAGGATGGAGGAATACATCGGCGACATGCATCACCGTCCATTCGCGATAGAGGGGCACTAATGTCATTACCTAGTCAAGCCTCTGCTCCCTCTAATCTACCCGGCTATGGAACCTCTGCTATTGTTGCAATGGATAGAAGTTCAAGTATATCTTCGGGGACATCTGTCTCCTCTGGTGTACTTCTTTCACAAGCTAAGTCACTTGGTAAAGGTACAGAACGTAGTTTGGAAAGTGTGTTGCATGCAAGCAAACAGAAGGTCTCTGCAATTGAAAGCATGCTTAGAGGCTTGGATTTGTCGGATAAGAATAGTTCATCTTCCCTCCGATCATCAAGTTTGGATCTAGGTACCAAATAAGTTTGCTTACAAAATACTTTTATTTTTTCCCTCAATTTCAGGACTTGATGATGCCATTCACTGATTTATGGTGTTGGTAGTTAACTTTTTCAAAAACTATTTATGAGCGGCTAAATTTTTCTCTTATTGCCCCTAGTGCAGGAGTTGACCCTCCATCATCTCGTGACCCTCCTCAACCTGCTGCCATCTCTGCATCTAATCATCTTACAAGCTCTTTAACAACAGAATCAACTGCTTCTGGTGTCAATAGAGGTAGTAACCGAAATGGTGGTCTGGCTTTGTCTGACATAATCACTCAAATTCAAGCTTCCAAAGGTTCTGCCAAATTATCGTATCATACTAATGTTGGCATTGATCCTTCATCTTCATATTCAAGTAAAAGGAATTATGACAGGTTACAAAAAAGAAGTTCTATTGATGATAATAGTGAAATTAGGGAGGCTAGGCGTTTTATGAACCACAACATTGATAAGACTTATTTGGATGGTCCTTATAGAGATGGAAACTTTAGGGAATCACATAATAGTTATGTGCCTAATTTCCAGAGGCCTCTGTTGAGAAAGAATGTAGCTGGACGTATGTCTGCTGGCAGGAGGAGGAGTTTTGATGATAATCAGCTATCTCTTGGAGAGATGTCAAATTATGCAGATGGACCGGCATCTCTTCATGAAGCTTTGAGTGAAGGACTTAGTTCAGGTTCGGACTGGTCTGCTAGGGTTGCTGCCTTTAATTATCTTCACTCTTTGTTGCAGCAAGGTCCAAAGGGAGTTCTAGAAGTTGTCCAGAATTTTGAGAAGGTAATGAAGTTGTTTTTCCAGCACTTGGATGATCCCCACCATAAAGTTGCACAGGCTGCTCTTTCAACACTTGCAGACATTGTGCCAGCATGCCGAAAGCCTTTTGAGAGTTACATGGAAAGAATATTACCCCATGTGTTTTCTCGGTTGATTGACCCAAAAGAACTTGTTAGGCAGCCATGTTCGACAACTTTGGACGTTGTTAGCAAGACTTACAGCATAGACTCTCTCCTACCTGCATTGTTACGCTCACTAGATGAACAAAGGTCTCCAAAGGCCAAATTGGCAGTTATTGAATTTGCAATTAGTTCCTTTAACAAACATGCAATGAATCCAGAAGGTGCGTCTAATATTGGTATCCTAAAACTATGGCTGGCTAAGTTAACCCCCTTGGTTCATGACAAAAATACAAAGCTAAAAGAAGCAGCTATTACCTGCATTATATCAGTGTACTCTCACTTTGATTCAACTGCAGTTCTTAATTTCATTCTTAGTTTGTCAGTTGAAGAACAAAATTCTTTGAGACGAGCCCTAAAACAATACACCCCTCGTATTGAAGTAGACCTAATCAACTATCTTCAAAACAAGAAAGAGCGACAGCGTCCCAAGTCCTCCTATGATCCATCTGATGTTGTGGGAACTTCATCTGAAGATGGATATGTTGGTTTCTCCAGGAAAGCTCATTACCTTGGAAGGTATTCTGCTGGTTCCCTTGATGGTGATGGTGGCAGGAAGTGGAGTTCCCAAGATTCAGCCCTAATCAAAGCGAGCCTTGGTCATGCAGCTTCTGGTGAATCTCAAGAAAATCCGTATCATAATCTTGAAACTGATTCTAATACTGGTATTCTGAGTTCAAAAACTAAAGATCTTGGTTATTCACTCAATCCAATGGGTCAACACTTTGGCTCTCAAACTGGTCAGCTTGGACAAGTGGACAGTAGCATGAACTTTGAGGGTCTTTCAACTCCTCGTCTAGATGTTAACAGTCTGATGTCATCAGAGCATATGAATGTTGCTGAAGGCTATGTAGCTGATAAAGAACATCCTTCCGCATTGGAACTTAATCATCACTCAGCTGAAGCTGTGAAGATTAATTCCATGACTGACACAGGACCCAGCATTCCTCAAATTCTTCATGTTGTAAGTCATGCAACTAGTATAGGATGAGTTGGATTTTAAGTTTTATTTCTTTAAAAAGGAATCTCTGTTAGAAAGATATATAAGAGGTGATAACAACAACAACAAGCCTTTACCCCACTATGTGGGGTTGGCTACATAGATCACAGTATCACACGACGCCATTGTGCTCTATCAAAAACCATATCTAAGGGGTGAGAGTGAGAAAAATTATGAGGGAGATAAAGCTTTCTACAAGGATGGCGAAGTGCCTCAAAAAAAAAAAAAAAAACAGAATGGACTATCAGCTCAAACAGTTAGTCAAATCCCTTTGCAAAACAGATTAAAAAACCCATGAAAGACCATTGATGAAAGCCCACAAGGAGGCCAAGAACCCAGGTCGACTTAACAAGAAATGATGACAGCTACCATTGTCATTATGCTGCGGCTAGTCTACTGTGGGGAAATATAAGAAAAAGGGTGCACCCTTTTGTACTTTTTTTTTTTGCTATCCCCGCCCTTCCCAAATCCACAGTGCACCCTTTTGTACTTATTTTTTTGGCTATCCTCACCCTTCCCAAATCCTTGTTAGACAGTTGTTTGAGGTAGTAGGCCAAACCCTAAACTTTCTGATATATAAGAAGGGTACACTCGCACTCATTTTTTGTATCTTCACCCTTTCCAAAACTTTGATAATTGTAAGACAGTTATTTGAGGTAGTAAGCCAAACCCAAAACTCTGAACTCATTTCAGAGCATCTTCCAAAGCTACCAAACCATATCACATTGTAAAGAAAAGAGGCTGTTTATTGAGACAGCTTTATGTGGCCTTTTTTCTTCACTGATTATCATTTGTCCTTATTTTAATTGAAAAATAGCTGAAAAGATATAGTTTTATGTAGATATGCAGTGGTGGTGATGGAAGCCCTATTTCAAGTAAAAGGACTGCACTTCAACAATTAGTTGAAGCTTCTATAACTAATGATCATTCTATTTGGACTAAGGTATGCTTGATTGGATATTGTGTATCCCTCTTTCTTCTTGTACCCAAGTGTTTTGGTTGTCAGTGGTCCTCATTAAGTTCACTGCTCGTCATTTATTTTTTTCCCTTTTAAAAAGAAAAAACAATATTTCTAATCAAAAGATGTGTGAGAAATTTAACTAATTGTGTAACGTTTTTGGGAAAAAGTCCTTAATAAACTGTTCTAATGCTTTCCTCAGAACCGAAATAGCAGCTTCTGAAAAGAAGTCTAAAAAAAGGTTGAACCACTGTTTCGTTTAGATTTTCAGGTTAAACAAACTTGATATTTGATAACAGTCTCTTTTTGGAATGGAAGAAAATATTACGTTAGTCTTCATTGTTAGAATGTGGTTTCTTATTCTTTATAAAAAAAAAAAATGGTTCCACATTGTGTCAGCTATGTTTTTCATTTTATTGTTAATATTAAGTAATTTTGACATCTTCCTATTCTAAGATTTTGGTTTCTGCATCCCCCCAAGAATACCGTTGTCAATTTCTTTAGACCTTTCGAGTTGGTTTGTGTGGCCTTTTTGTTTTTGTTTTTTAATTTTTATTTTTTGAAGATTTATGACTTGTGTTTTTGGTAATGTAAAACTCTACCATTGAGTCCTCCCCACTTTGTCAGAAAAGGATTTTATTACTGTATCCATCATGGTTAAATTTTACCTTGTTTTTTCTTTCAATCAATCTTTAAATTGGAAATCAGATCATCATGAGTTTCATGACAATTCTGTTTTTACAAAAGAAATATATTTTTTTCTGATATAGTTTAACAATAATGAATGTTACCCATGATACAAACTTATAAAAAGAGTAATTTTAAGATATCGTAACCAGATATTTTTCATGGTATATGCAGTATTTCAATCAGATACTGACTGCTGTGCTTGAAGTGCTGGATGATTCTGATTCCTCAGTCAGAGAGCTTGCCCTTTCTTTGATAGTTGAAATGCTGAAAAACCAGGTCCTTACTGCTTTTATTTTTTGGGGAATTATGTAACATAATTTACATTCTTGCAACTGTTCATATTTGTCCTTTGTTGTGCATAAAAGCATTTTCCTTGATGGTTGAAATGCTCAAAAACCAGGTCCTTACCCCTTTTGTTTTTCGGGGGATTATGTAACATAATTTATGTTCTTGCAACTCTGCATATTTGTCCTTTTGTATGCATAAAGCATTTTTGGGACTTACATTATAACATTAAGGTTTTTTTTTTTTTTTTTTTTAAAAATCAATTAAAATCAAGTTTATGCATTTTATTCTTGCAGAAAGATGCAATGGAGAATTCAGTTGAGATTGTAATTGAGAAGCTGCTTCATGTCACAAAAGATATCATTCCTAAGGTAAACTAAGTTGGCCTATTCTAATTTGTCTTTTGTATATTTGCTTTCTTTTCCTAGTCTCATTTTTTCCGTCCCTTATTCAGGTCTCAAATGAAGCAGAGCACTGCTTGAACATTGTTTTATCTCAGTATGATCCATTCAGATGTTTAAGTGTATGTATTTCTAGATGTTTATACTTTGCGGCTCTACTTACTTCCTTAAAATATGCATGAAATATGGTTTTGCCTTATTAAGTTAAAGCTAATTGTCAGAATTTAACTGTTTCAGGTTATTGTTCCTTTACTGGTTACTGAGGATGAAAAAACACTTGTCACTTGCATAAATTGCTTAACAAAGGTATATGTCTCATGAGCAACATATCTTTCTTTTTGTAAAGAGTTGCATAATACATTCGTGATTTTTCAAAATGGGTTACTTCCCATTTTCTATGCTTCCGATACTTGTTGAACATATCCTGTTAGTATCCTTTTTTTGTTTTTAAATTACGCATACAGCTCGGATATCTCTTGGTATGCCCTTTCTTTTTTGGTTCATTAGCTGCTTCTTCATATGACTACATTTTCAATTCTTCAAACTCAAACAGCATAAACCCATGAATGATAGTGAGTAGTCTTTCCGTTTTCTATTTATGAATGTGTTTATGCATCCTAGCTGTATTATGTCCCATGTCCCATTCTTTTGAGATTTCACTCTATCTGAATCATATCATTCCTGTACAGCTGTATCATATCATACCGTTACATTATTTTTTTCTTCAGCTTGTTGGCCGGCTCTCTCAGGAGGAACTAATGGCTCAGTTACCCTCTTTTTTGCCTGCTCTTTTTGAAGCTTTTGGAAACCAGAGTGCAGATGTTCGCAAGGTACTTGTGATATTTTATCTGCAGTAATTTATGTTCCATCATTTCAAACATCTTATGAACACTATTAAAGTGGTTTATGTAATTTTAATAAAATTATCTGTTGAACATTTTTGGTAAAATCAGTGTAGGAATAAAGACAATGGTATAACTTGCTCTGTTGATTATAAAAAAAAAGACAATGGTATAACTAGAATTGAAACCTTGGATGTTGAGTTGAACTAGCTTTGCGAGATTTCTAGAACTTTATCTTTGTTTCTGAAGGCCAAGTTTTTTTTTTTTTTTTTTTTTTTTTTTTTTAAAAAAAGTCAGTACTTTGTTACTTGTTTCTTGTGGTCAATTGATTCATCACAAAATTTACTTAGATGATCAATTAGCTTGAAGAGGGAAAACCCATTTTGGGAAGATGCCAGGAAATTTTGTCGCCTTTGAGCCACCTAAACTTGTGCTTCCCTTTACTTTACTCTGGCCAAATCTGATATACACATTTGAGTATCGAATTTAGGTGATCAACTAATAATATAACACTAAAAGGATGATGAATACGATTAGTTCCACCTATATAAATTTTCTTTGAATGGGTGGATTAGGGTACTATTTTTATGAGATTCTCATTTTATGAATGGTGGATGGTTACAGACTGTGGTTTTCTGTCTCGTGGATATTTATATCATGCTTGGGAAAGCATTCTTGCCATATTTGCAAGGGCTCAACAGCACACAATTGAAGTTGGTCACTATTTATGCGAATAGAATCTCACAAGCCAGGACAGGCAAAGCCATTGATTCATGATTAGCAAGTTCGTTGTGAAGAAAATTCGTGAGTTTTCGATGTTGTGTCATTCATTGTTCATTGTGTATTTTGTATATTTGCGTGCATGAATTTCAGAATTGGGTTCCGGTTTTCATTCCTTCCTCCCTTCTATAAATATATAGGTTTTTCCCCCCCTACCCTTTCCCTGCTAATGTTGGAATTTGGAGAGTGCTTGTGTTGTGGAATACAGTGCACAAATTGTAATCTGTAGTGAGAAAATATTGATTGTATTTAATGGTTTTCAAGAAAGCCTCATTGGCTCAGTTACTTGAATATTTTGGATTTAGCAAAATTTTTGGATAGCATGTTTTCAAGCTACATTTCTTGTTCCACATGAAGGCATCTTCTAGTTTTTTTTTTCCCTGAGCGGCACTGTAAAATACTTCGTAAATATCTTCAATTTTTTAGTTGGAAGTTGAACTGCAATTTATTACAGGCCAAATGCACCTTTTGGTCTTGTATTTGTTATGGACATTTCATTTTGGTCCTATATCTGTTTTGGATTATATTTTGGTCCTATATCTCTTACGAAGGTTTCATTTGGCTCGGTCCGTCAGGTCCGTCAATTTCATCACCCCGTTAACAGAATTGACCTAATAAGAATAGAGTCAAGTTACACTATTTATCTTCAAACCCAAAAAAATCATAACATAGACATGAACCCTAATAAGAAGAGAGTCAAATTACTTTGTAACAAAGTGACGGAGTTGACGGATTTGATCAAAATGAAATTTTTCTAAAAGATACCGGATTAAAATGTAACCCAAAAAAGATATAAGACTGAAATGAAATGCACATATAAGAGATTTAGGACTAAAAGGTATATTTGGCCATTACTTTATTACTTTATTACCATCGTAAATATCTTTATAAGAAATGCTTCGGCATTATATCCAATCCATCGTTAGTATGTCATTTTTCTAACAAATTCTTTATTCTTTATACACGTGGTTACCTTACTGTTAAATGTCAAGGAAGAAAATATTCTTGTGAGAAGATTGGTTAAATAATACTTCGAGATGCATTAAAGAACAATTCAGAGGTGATTTTTTGATACGGAACTATTCACACGGAATGTTATGAATAGCTTACTTAACCAATAAGATTTTCAAAGTTTGGTAGAGAAGTGTTTTTAAATTATAAAAGTGAGTCATCTGATAGTAGGTTCAATTAGGCCCAAAATTATATTTTGTATTTTATCATCGGAATGTATATTTAGAAATTTTAATAATTTTCAATTTTTCCTAATAGACTTTAGCTGAATTAAGATTAGGTCTGAGAAGATAATATTCAGCTTAGCTTTATTTTAGCTTTCATTTATGCTTTAAGTAGTGTAGCAGTAGTTCTTGTTTGGTGGCGTCCTAACACGGACAATTTATGTTGGGTTACAATAAGCTTTTTTTATTTGAATAGTAATAGTAATGTTAAGTGTTTATATAATATTTTATTTATTTTTTAATTGTAATAGAATATTTTGTATTTTTAAATATTTTAGAATTTTGAACAAACATCTTTAAATATTTTGCAATATTTTTTAGAATAAACAAAAACAAACGGGCTTCAAAATATGTCGGACACAATTAGGCTTATCTTCACTAGTGTGTTCTTTCCCCCACTCAATCATGGTTCATATACTGAGGTTGTAGTGTGATTCATGTCACTAAAAACATGAAGCCCCAGACCTAGAGAATGAGAAACATTAGCAAGACAATCATAGCTTCCCGATAAGTATGCGAAATCACTAGCGACCACTGTCTACACTTATACTCGTTGATGTTGTCCAAGATAGGAGCATAAATATGCATACCCATCAGTTAAAAAGCCCACTGCTAAATGTGTAAGTGATACGTTATCATCCGTAAAGAGAAATAACAAACATGAAAAATGGTGTTGACATAGTGATAGAGGTACACTACGACTCAGAAGAGAAATCAAGGTTCCAACTCTGGAGAGAGCTCTAGTTAAGAAGACAAGTTTATCTATATCTGATATTACTCTTCTACTTTAGTAATAGGATGAAAGGATACTCGAGAAAAAAAAAAAGAAATATCGAACAACTACATAAGAGTGGTTAATTAGCTTGTATTTGCTTCGTTTCTTATTATGGTCGTTGTTTTCAAAAAAAATTATTCTTTTTTATTCGTCACTTTATTAAAAGTTCAAAATAGATGTTTATTACTTTTTTTATACACTAATTCATTTATTTACTTACATAATTATTATACATTTGAAAACATTAAAAGTTAACCATAAACGATGGTTAACCATAAACATTTTTTATCTCTAACATGACATTTATACTATATTTACACAAAAAAAATATTGTAAATACAAAAATATAATATTTTTTAATAATTAACAATATTTTTTAAATGTTACAAATGTCCAAAAGAAAACATTTTTAATAATTTGACAATACTTTTTAATAATTTAATAATATTTTTAAAATATTGTTAAAAAACAATTATGTTGTAGTGGAGTCTTGGTGAAAAACCCTTTAGCCAGATTGATCTCTTGAAAGTATAGATATCACTTAAGTGAATTTTTTACTATTATCAAAATTTTTCCTATATATCCATTTAGAATTTGAATTCCTTATAATAATGCATAAAAACTCAGTTATCTGTCGATTATGATGGGATTTTCTTGGTTGGTAAAAAGTTTTGCATTTATATTTTTAACATAAACAAAGATTCAAACTTTTTCACTTATTTATTTTTCTTTTGGATTCTGTAAAAGAAAATCCCGATTAACATATATAAATGGAAGGTATATAATATATGATATCATTATGGATTGACCATGTAATCACCTATCTTTCTTTAAAAAATATATGTGACCTAATATATATTTTTATTGATATAATAGACTCATAAATCATCTTCATTATATTAATTAACTAGCAAATATGGAATGTAACACTTCAGTCTTCATGTGAAAAATTAAGATGGTACGTAGAAGAAGAGAGAAAAATGGAAACACCAAATTTTGAAGAGATTTAATTATAGTACTATATAGAAATTAAAATACGGAAATTATTAGAATCTAATTCCTTTTAATTTTATAATAACTAGGACATGCAAGGTATAACTAGTATAGAACTTTGGCTATAATTTACATCGTTTTTCATGCCTAAGAAAATGAAAGCTGACAAATAATAACTGAAGGACACAAAAAGAAAAATATACTTGGAAATTTTTTATGTCTTGTTGCTTGGTGCAAAATGGTTAAAAGGTACCCTACAAATTTCATTCAAGATAGGAATCATCCCCATTTATGGAAAAATATCACTCTCTTTGAGATTTTTGAGATTTTGAACAAAATCCACAAAACACTTCTTCCATTTCAATGTTGATATCCAATTTGACACTACTTCTTTCTTTTCAATCTTATGTCATGCACAACTTGTGCTTATTTATTCACATGGCAAGGTAATTATAAATTTTTCTATATTTATTTATCTATAGCTATAGCTATATCTATATATATATTCATATCCACTCCAATTCTTCATCATCGCCCATCTTACTCATATCATATATAAAATTATAGTGGTGGCTTTAGTTTCAGAATCTGGAGAAAGAGTTCCTTTAATTCCAGGTTAGTGATGACATAAATATGTATTTTTTGCTAAATTATATATCTTGAAATCTATAAACACATTTAACAATTATTATTTATTTATAAAGGGTGAGGAGCTAGATGGAATTTTCTGAAAAGAAAAAAGGAATGGTGAGAAGGCATGAATTAAGGGCACTTGTTGTAGATGACAATATAGTCAACAGAAAGCTTCATCAAAAATTGTTGACCAATTTTGGAGTAAAAAATGAAGGAGTGCAAAATGGCAAAGAAGCTGTGGACATTCATTCTTTTGGTCAAACCTTTGACTTAATTCTTATGGATATGGATATGCCTATCATGAATGGCATTCAGGTTAGACTTCTTTAATCAATCAATTAATTAATTAATTTTGAGTGATGTATCATTTCGGTCCTTAACTTTGTGAGGATAAGTCACTTTAGTCCCTGACTTTGTGCGGATAAGTCACTTTAGTCTTGTATTTTGCAGGTCACTTTAATCCCTGAGTATACGAACATTCATTTTAGTCGCTAACTTTCAAGGACTAAAATGACCGATGATAGTGAAAGTCTGGGACTAAAATGGTCGATGATAGTGAAAGTCAGGGACTAAAATGACTGATTCTAAGAAGGACTAAATTGACTTATAAAATACAAAGTCAGGAACTATTTTAGTATATAATTCATTAATTTTTCTTCAATGTAACGTTGATTTAGTTATACTTTTCTTAAAAGAAAAATACTTTTGGACGAAAGAAGAATTTTTTAAAGTATATTTGTTTAAAATTTTGCAAGTTGAATATCAAACTAATGCATTAGAATGAGATGTTATAATTTATCTTTTTTTAAAGAGTATACTTATTTGTATTTTTTTTTTACTAAATTAAAATCTAAAACAAACATATATACAGACTCACTTTTATTAGATCTGTATTAAAATTTAAAATTATTAACAATAAAAATATTTTGGCACAAAAGCCCCTTATGATAGGCTAAAAAGTTGAAATTAAATGGTTATTTTTAATTTTCTAGATTTGGTTTACTATTGTCTTGTAAGCAAGAAAAGATGAAATGACCGATGGCACAATGATGATGTCCTTTTGCTATTAAATTTGCATGTTTTTCATTCTTTATTACTTTAACTTTTTTTTTAAAAAAAATTTCTTCTAATTATTTTTCATTATTTAATGAATGTAGGCAACAAAGGAACTTCGTTCAATGGGGATTTGTAGCACGATTGTTGGACTATCTTCTCGTTCATTGGAAACAGAAATACAAAAATTCATGGAAGCAGGACTCAATGACTATCAAGAGAAACCTTTGAATAGTGCTAAACTTAGTTTTATTCTTGATAAGATCAACCCTAATTTCACTCATAAGTGAAATCAACCGTGTATCTAATTGAGCATGGACATTAGTCCACTTAGTTATATACTAAATTGTGCTTATGTAATCCTCGGTTAAAATTTTCTTGTGGCTTTTTTTTATTATTATTAGACAAAAATGAAGGTCTTCTTTTTATATGTTCAAAAAATCATTATTATACTTTAGAAAGTAAAATTAAACACTTTAGAAAGGTCTCTTATAATTCAGTTCATCACTTCATCAAGGTTAATTATATTTATGATATTTTTGTATTAGCATTAAATATATTTTAAATGTTTTTTATTTTAAAAATTACATATATTTTTCTTTGAGTTTGAGTTTTTTTTTTATGCGTTTCTCTTACAATTTGGGTTTGGGCCTAACTCAATCCCAAAAGTTAACTTGTAGGATGAGGATTGTCACACCCTTATAAACTCAACAATGGTCATATTACTAGCCGATGTGGGACTTCTAACACACCCCCTCACGCCCAGAACTACACAACTGGAGCGTGAACAAATACGGGTGAACAAAGAAACAGGTGGCCTAATAATACAGGATAAACATGGATCGTAATTCTTTTTGGGTGCGAGTTTTAGAGTCAAAGTATGAGGCTGATTTGTGGAGTCTTAATTGTCATCGAGGAAAAGGTTCTGCATGGTGGCAGGATTTGTGCAAATTTTTTGGTGAGGGTAATTATGTTTGCATATGGTTCAAAAGCAATTTTAGGAAAAAAGTGGGTGATGAGGGTTCAACTTCTTTTTGGTGTGACAGATAGCTTGGGGATTTTAGTCTTAAGGAATTATTTGACAGGCTTTATCTTCTTTCTTAGGATAAAGATTCTTCCATCAAAAGCTTAGGTGAGTGGGTTGACGGTCATTGGGTTTGGAGATGGAGATGGAGACGAGAATTCTTTGTTTGGGAAAGAAAATTATTTGACGAATTTGTGCAAGTTCTTGCTTCAGTTAATTTTCAAGAAAATGTTGATGATTCATGGACTTGGTGTTCTTCTGAATCAAATTGTTATTCCGTAGCTTCAGCATATGCAGCCGCAATTAAGGCATCTCCTGATGATTTTTCCAAGTTAATTTGGAATAATTTGGTTCTATCTAAAGTTTCATCTTTCACTTGGAAAATGATGTTGGGAAGAATTCCTTGTAAGGATGCTTTAGCAAGAAGAGGAGTCGTTCCGGCAAATGATATTTCCTGTGCACTTTGTGGGTTGTGTTCTGAATCTATTTCTCACTTGTTCTTTGGCTGCTCTGTCTCTTCCGTTGTGTGGTATGTCATTTCGCAATGGTTGGGAGTTTTGACAGCTTTCCATTTTAATTCCCACGATCATTTTCTTCAATTTATGGAATTACCGGTGGGAACAAAACAGAATCGCGCCAGTTTTCAAGTTGTATGGTTCTCTACCGTTTGGGCAATTTGGAACGCGCGTAATGCAAAAATATTCAGAGGTTCACCTTGGAATTATTCCTCAATTATAGACACATAAAGCTCAACTCTTGGTTATGGATAAAAGCTGCTACAAAGAATTGGAAGAAATTTAATATTGAGGTATGCCTCAATTATGAGCTTATGCTCATCTTGTATTTTTCGAATACTACTGGTACTCTATCAATGCAATTTGGATTATCAAAAAAACACCCAACAACAAATATAGGGGCCCAATAAACGGACCTAGGATAGGCTCTGATACCATCTTACAATTTGGGTTTTGGCCTAACTCAATCCCAAAAGCTAGCTTGTAGGATGAGGATTGTCACACCCTTATAAACTCAACAATAACCATATCACTAGCCGATGTGAGACTTCTAACAGCTTTGTACATCTTGTTCATACACAAAAAGAGATAGTTAACATGTTTAAAAACCGGAAAAAAAAAATTCATGTGTAAGACTAATATATAAATTAAAACTAACATAATGAAAGTTTAATGTAGCTAACTCTTCCCATCTAGATTATTTGACTAAAAGTAAAAGGAAATAAATGGAGTCATACATGTGTATAAAAAGATTTTGTTGAGTAAAGTAAAAATTACTTTAAATATTTTTGCATCTTATAATTAGATGGATTAATCTCTAACAGCATTACAGCAATAAGTTAAGAGATAACAACTTTAGTACAAACAAAAAAACTATCAAATAACAAAAATATGGTTAAATTAGAGAATCTTATATATCAAGAGAGTCCTTACCGTTTACAACTTCTAATTTTTTAAAAAAATAAAAATAAAAATAATGAATGAGACTAAGGAAAATGAAAATTACACATGAAAATGGTTTGAAGAGTCAAACCTCAAATAACATGAGGCAATAACAAACTAGAAATCCTCAAAGGAGGAACTAATTATAAAATGAATACTAATTAATTAAGGAATAATAAGTAGATTTAATAGTGAAGAGACCTTTAATTTATTATCTCTTGGACAAGCCCTATGTTAGATCCACTAAGAATCTAAGATAAATAATTAATTAAATATAGAGTATATACATTATACACTGCGATCATAAATTAGTGCATGGATTATTTATGCATGGAGGTATTTTATTTAATAAGAATTCTCGGATGGATCTTGAGAAGAAGAAACTAAAAAAGATTTATGGATGATAATTACTAATTAAACAAGGAAATTCACATATTAGTTAGACAGGGACAGAAGATTGAATAATAATGAACGCTTAAAGTTGCTAGTGAAAATTTTACCAAAAAAAAAAAAAAGTTGCTAGTGAAAAAGCTATTATATATTGCAATTAGAAATAATTTATGTATACACTTTACTATTGGGAGTATAATCTGCGAGGGATAAAAAAATGAGTAGAATAAATAGTAATAACAGCCTTATTATTAGCTTGTAGACTAGTATAGTATGGAATGTATGTGTTTGACCAATAAAAAAAAATAATTTTATTATATTTTTTATTGTAATATTTCAAAAGGATAAAAAAAATTCCTTTAATTAATATAATTAGCACTTCACCCTTTTAAATTAATTTAATTTTTTAGTTAGATCCTTTAAATTTTAGTTATTTTATTTAGTCTTTTATTTTTATTTTTTTGTTTTCAATTTAGTTATTTTTATATTTTATAACTTTGTTAAGTGACTAATAAAAAATTCTTAAAACCACCACCAGTTACTACCACTGCCTATCTCACTACGAACACTCTTTTTTCTTTCTTTTTTTTTTTTCTTTCAAAATGTGCATATTACTATTTTAGAGTTAACAAAATTTTATAGTTAGAGAAATGGATATGACTGGCCACCAGAATCCAGATGAACAATTTTTTTTTTCATAGAAAATTAGTATAATTGAGAATTGAACTCTATACTTACACACGTATATTTTTATGTGCTTATCAACTGAGTTACATGAGTGAGACGTCTAGATAATCAATCTATTTATTTATGTTAGTCTACTTTTTTTTTTTTGCGAAATATATCTTTTGGTCTTCTAACTCTTATGTCCATTTTATTTTGGTCCTTCAACTTTTCGAGATTTCATATTAGTCCCTTAGCTTTAAAAAATATTTCATTTTAATCCTAACTATCAGCTCCGTTAGTAAATTTAACAGAACAGTGATGGCAACGTTAACTTTATGTCTCCGTCATCAAGCTCGCAAGAGAGCCATTCATTTGAAAAGTTAATGTCGTCATCACTGTTCTGTTAAATATACTAACGAAACTGATGATTGAGACCGAAATGAAACGTTTTTTAAAGTTAAAGAATTAATATAAAATCTCAAAAAATTAAAAGACCAAAATAAAATGAATATAAGAATTAAATGAACAAAAGCTACAAGCCTATTTTTTTTAATTATTTATGAGTCTAGTTTGGACATGTAATAACTATAAAACTGTATGAACTACCTTGCACAACTTGTTTGGAACAGTTTTGATTTTTAGTTTTTAAAAATTGTATTATAAAACAGTTTTCAGAAACAATTTTTAAAAAAAGTGAGAGGAGTTTTCAATACAAGTTTGTGTGTAAATTCAGAAAACTGAAAAACAAAAACAGTTCCCGAAAACTGTTTTTGAAAACTCGACTGGCAAATGAGATTTTTAATTTTCTATTTTTAAAAACAAAAAACTGTTTTCAAAAAAAGAAATTAACCAAGCACTTGATTTTTCGATCATCATAAAACAGAATAATTGACCTCCCTAATTTATTTTAAAAGACTGGCCAACGTGTCCCATTTCATTTTTGACAAGCTAATAATGAGAGATGGGTCACCTGATCTCTTAATCCTTTTTATAGAAAATAAATATATATCATTTGGCATTTTATTTTTTATAAGCAAAAAAGATAATAAATATTTTTCGGCATTTTATACTCACATGTTAAAATATTTATTTATTAGATGGATTTTTTTAATATGTGCACAATTGCACACGTTAAGAGGTTTAAAGTGAAAACTTTATATGAGAAAATGTAGAAATTAACGAGTCTCTACCATAAATATTATGGATTTGTCCAAAAAAAATTCTAAGTTTAGTATTCTTAACCTGTGCAAAATTGCACATGATAGAAAATCTATTATTAGATTAATCAAAATGAAAATAAAGTGTCTCAGTGATGTAGCTCAATTGATGAATGTATGAGGACATGCGTGTATTAGTACAAGATTCGATTTTCGGTTATATTATTTTTCTTTGAAAAAAAAAATTGAGATAAGGCCAGGTGGAAAGATTATTATTCAGTAGCAATTATTTTTAAGAAAAAAATTACCATAAAAGCTAAGGGCATATAGCTAAGGGCATATATAGGGAAAAAAAAAAATTTCATATTTGCAATGAGTTTTTTACTTGAAAAAAGAGAGAGAGAAAAGATTCAAAAGCTAATCCAAATGATGAGCATTCTAGGAAGAAAATCACCAACCAAGTCAGCAACCGATCAAAAATATATCAAATGGATTTCATAAAATAATTGGACCTGAGAAAAAGTAAATGAATAAAAAATGAAAAATATGCCAAATGGATTTCATAAAATAATCATAAATCTTACTATTTGAATTTGGGTCCAACTCAATCCAAAAAATTAGCTTATAGGAAGAGGATTATCACGTTCTTATAAACTCAATAATGGCTATATCATTATCCGATGTGGGACTTCTAACACGCTCCTCCACTCCCAGCACTACACAGCTGGAACGTGGACAAACAAACGGGTGACTGAACAATATGAGACTAACAAACACCTAATAACACACCCAACAACATGGGAGATCCAACAAACGGATTTATGATAGGCTCTGATATCATCTTACAATTTGAGTTTGGGCCTAACTCAATCCCAAAAGCTAACTTGTAGGAGAGAAATTATCACACTCTTATAAATTCAATAATGATCTATCATTAGTCGACGTGACACTTCTAACAATAAATTTGATAATTAAGGTACTTTATTTTTGTGATTTCAAAAAATATATCAAATGTACTTTTTTGTTTGAGATATATACGCGCTATCCATAATTACTTATGTGTATATATGTATATTTTTTTTCCCACAAGATTGAGTTGCTTGTTTCAATATATATATAGGACTTTAATTTTTTTTGTATTCTCTATTTTACTTATTTTTTTTTCGAAAAATGTTCACTACTCCAAATATTAGGAAATAAGAGTAATTTAAAGGATACTTTCTAAATTGTTCAGATACTTATCGAAATGTAAAATTCAAAGTTTGGCGCTAATAAGCAAAATAATGCTAGTAATGAAGATTTGTTTGAGAAAACAACCTTCTTCTATATTACAAGCTCATATGTTAATTAATTTTTTGGAAACAAATCATATTTAGTTTTTATAATCTCATGTTTTAAATACAAAATAATCCATGTATGGTTTAAGTTTCACAAGTCATAATTATAATTCTAACATTAAAAAGCAGAAAATCAATGATTAAATGGTACAACTACCATCCACCATTCATAATAGTAAGAATGTAACTAAATTAAACTATATTTAAATTTACAAGATTTGGCATTTGTAGGCACTAAGGTTGATTAGTTAACTAATTAACTGGCTAAATCTAAATTTACCATCCTTGTAAACAATATTTTTTGGTGAAAATCCTTTTTGTTTTTGCTAATATTTTTTTGGTGAAAATCCTTGTAAACAAAAATGAATAAAAATTTATTAAAAAAAATGAAAAATAATTATTATTGCTTTATTTTTTTAAAAAAAGGGAATTAACACATATATGCCTCTATTTACCTAATTGCATAATTGTTGTACGGTATAGATAGACTTGTTCATTGGATGGCATAGGAATAAAGTAAGTTCAAAACGAAATGGATTTATAACCAAAAAATGTATATATTTACTTTGAAATATTTTGCAATTTGCATGCTTGGCTTGCTCAAAAATGGAAAGATGCCCTTTAAGCTAGTTTTTATTCAAGATGAGAATCAACCCATTTTTGGAAAAAAATACAGATTTTGAGATTTTGAACAAAATCTTTGAAGATATACTTCTTCTTCTTCTTGCTTTAATTTAATCCTCTTCTCTATAAATAACTTTTTGAATTAAATCTAATCACATGGAGATGTATATATAGCTCTACTAGCTAGCTATAGTGGCCACTTATCCCTTTCAATAATCATATAGATTTTTTGGATAATTATAAAGATTCATCTATATCCAGGTAAGTGTCCGCAGTTATATTCTTACACTTCTTTCTCTTAAGTCACATTTTACATTTTAACTTGAAGTATGTGTCTTTTTTATTTTATTTTATTTTATAGGAAATATATTTGATTTGAAGAAGAATTTGAAGTCATGGAAAATCGTGAATTGTCAGCACTTATTGTTGATGATGACAGAATGGTGAGAATGATTCTTAAGAAGATGTTGAATAGTGTTGGAGTGAAAAATCAAGTGGTAGAAAATGGCAAAGAAGCCATAGACATTCACATCTCTGGTCAAACTTTTGACTTTATTCTCATGGATATGGATATGCCTATCATGAATGGCGTTGAGGTAATTAATTAGATATATCTTTTACAATAACCATGCAATTAATTGTTAATCGTGTATACTATATATTTCCTTGGTCTTTATTATAAGGTATAAATATCTAAATTACGCATAAGATAGTTGATTGCATCAATTTTCTTAAAAAGTGAGATAATATATCAATTTTACCCTTCCTTAAATATTGTGTTTAGTGGTTGGTATAATAAAATTAAGGCATTTAATAGGGGTAAATAAGAAAAATTACCATAAATACTTTATAGGATTTGTGCAATGCCTTATAAAAAGGACCACAAAATCCTTCTAAAATGTGCCTTATAACAAGGACTAGAGGAAGTATTAAGTACGTAGATTAATTAGCACACAATTATTTTAGCTTAATTTTGGGTTTGATTTTTTCGTATGCAATTATGATAAATATTTAAAGAAAAACACTTTCTCAGATTAAGTATGAGTATGACACTTAAAAAAAATCAATTGTGTATAATACGTATAATCATTTTTGTTTTGTTGGAATTAAGGATAAGTTTGTTTAAACTTAAAAATAAATTATTTTAAAAATAAATAGAGAAGTGATTATTTTTTAATTGATTATGATGAATATCAGGAACTATTTATGTTTGTCATAATAAAAATAATTAATTTTTTAATCTTCTCTCTCTTTTATTATAGCTGATTATTCTAAGAAGCAAGTCAAAGTAGCTCATCAAAATAAATAAAAATTTAATTATTTTATATATATGGTTGATTGAATATTTTGAGAAGTACAAACTAATATGCTAAAATATAATAAAAGTGTTTTTTTATTAAAATAAGTGAAATAAGCAACAAAAAAAAAGGACTCTAAATTATAATAAACAAAAATGATATCTTTATTAGAATCTTTATTAATAGGTTTTACCATATGTATAATTATTTTGTTTTTCATGAGTATGACAATTAATTAACTTTTTCCTTTATTAGACGACGAAGAAACTCCGCTCAATGGGGATTGATAGCGTGATTGCAGGTGTATCAGCACGCTCTATGGAAGCGCACATCAGAGAATTTATGGAAGCAGGATTAGATGACTATCTGGAAAAGCCGTTGACAATTGCTAAGCTTAATTCCATCATGCACAAGATTAACAAAATTTAACTCAGATTAGAACAAAAATTAGTTAATTACTACATATACCTATCATTTAGTTACACCTTCATTTCATGTACTTTCATTAGTAGAAATTTCATAAAAATTTCTACAGTTTAGTATTTGAATAAAGAAATTCTATTTACATTTATTGTAATTTTACATAATGTCTTATGTTTAAACCTCATATACTTTCATTGTAAAGGATTATATATGTTGTATGTTTTTTATATATATTTTATTTTTAGTTTATATATTTTTATTAGTAATTAATATGTTGGGGCTCTTAGTTATCGTTATATTCATATTTTGATCCCCCTGATACCTAATTCAATATATTCATGTTTTTGGTTGATATATATATATATATATATATATATATATATATATATATATATATAAACTATAAAATTGTTAATCATTTATGATATAAGTTTTACTTGATTTTTATTAGGTGTGTATTAAATTCTCGAAGGTTATGCCATTTCATGTTATTTGTTTTAATTGATAGTTTTATCAAAAAAAATAAATATAGAGATAATCGTGTTAATTATAATATATATGATTTTAATGAAGATTGTGTCTAATTATACACATGTTATTTCGATGTTAAAGTGTATAATACATAATTTCTAAAAAAATTATTGTTATTTTAAAAATATAAAAATTTATATAAATTGAGCTATAAACTTGAAAGTGAATAATATATTTTCTTGAAAAAACTTTGAATAATTTACGTAATTTAAAAACTAATTTTCATTTTAATTTCAAAAACACACCATGGTATATCTCTAAAAACATTATTGCAATTTTAAAAATATAAAAAAATTATTTAAATTTAGCTATAAACTTCAATGTGAATAATACATTGTTTTCAAAAAGCTTCAAACAATTTAGGAAATTTAAAAAACTTGTTTTTTTTTTATTTTAAAAAACACCATATTCTTTAGGTGTATAATACACTATCTCTAAAAAATTGTTACAAATTTTAAAATATAAAAATTTTGTAAATTGAGTTAGAAATTTCAATGTGAATAATGCATTGTCTTCATAAAGCTTCAAATAAAATTGGTATTTAGAAAACGCGTTCTCATTTTTGTTTCGAAAAACACCATATTCTTTGAGTGTATAATACATGATTTTTAAAAACAATGTTGCAATTAATAAAAATTAAGTAAATTGAGCTAGAAACATCAAAATGAATAATACATTGTCTTAAAAAAATTCAAATAATTTAATTAATTTAGAAAACACGTATTCATTTTATTTTTGAAAAACACACTATTCTTCAAGTGAGTACACAACCACTAAAAAATTGTTGCAATTTTAAATATATTAAAAATTATGTAAATTAACATAGAAGCTTCAAAGTGAATAATACATTGTCTTAAAAATCTTCAAATAATTTAGGTAATTTAAAAAGCAAGTTTAAATTTTAATTTCAAAAAACACCCTCTTCAAATGTATAATACATGATCTCTAATAAAATTATTGCGATTTATAAAATATAAATTTTTTGTAAATTTAGCTACAAACTTATAAGTGAATAATACATCGCCTTTAAAAAGATTAAAATAATTTAGGTAATTTAAAATATATTTTTTATTTTTATTTGGAAAAACATCATATTCTTCGAGTGTAAAATACTATGTAAATTGAGCTAGAAATTTCAAAATGAAGTATACATTCTCTTCAAACAACTTCAAATAAATTAGGTAATATAAAAAGCATATTTTTATTTTTATTTAGAAAAACACCATATTCTTCAAGTGTAAAATACACATTCTCTAAAAAAATTTTTGGAATTTTAAAAATATAGGAAATTCTTTAAATTGAGCTAAAAACTTCAAAGTGAATAACACATTGTCTTCAAAAATCTTGAAATAATTCAAGTAATTTAAAAACACATTTTCATTTTAACTTCAAAAAATACCCTACTCTTCAAGTATATAGTACACAATCTCTAAAAAAAGTCGTTGCAATTTTAAAAGTATAAAAAAATTATGATAATTGAGCTAGAAACTTCAGGGTAAATAATGAATTGTCTTAAAAAATTTTAAATTAATTTAGATAATTTAAAAAATACATTTTTATTTTAATTTCGAAAAACAACATAAACTTCAAGTGTACACGATCTCTAAAAATATTGTGGCAATTTTAAAAATATAAAAAGTTATATAAATTGAGCTAGAAACTTCAAAGTAAATTATACATTGTCTTCAAAAAGCTTCAAATGATTTAGGTAATTTAAAAAATACATTTTTATTTTTGTTTCAAAAAACATCATATTCTTCAAGTGTATATAATACACAATTTCTAAAAAAATTGTTGCAATACAAAAATATATAAAAATTATGTATATTGAACTAGAAACTTTAAAGTGAATAATACATTATCTTAAAAAAATTTAAATAATATAGCTAAATTAAAACACGTGTTTTTATTTTTTTTCTAAAACACCATATTCTTCAAGTGTATATAGTACACGATCTCTAAAAATAATTTAGAAATTTTATTAATATAAAAAATTCGTTAAATTGAGTTAGAAACTTCAACGTGAATAATAAAGTGTCATCTACAAGCTTCAAATAATTCAAGTAAATTAAAAAACGTGTTTTTTTATTTTGAAAAACACTATATTCTTCAGGTATATAGTTTATGATCTCTAAAAAAATTGTTGCAAAATTAAAAGTATAAAAAATTCTATAAATTGACTAAAAATTTTAATAAAAATAATACATTATCTTCATAAAGCTTCAAATAAAATAGGTAATTTAGAAAATTCATTCTCATTTTTGGTTTGAAAAACACCTTATTCTTCAAATGAATAATACACGATTTCAAAAAAATTGTCGCAATTGTAAAAAATTTTTATGAAAATTGAGTTAAAAAGATCAAAGTGAATGGTACATTGTCTTCAAAAAGTTTCAAATAATTTAGGTAATTTAAAATATACGTATTCATTTTAATTTTAAAAAACATACTTTTCTTCAAGTGTATAGTACACGATTTCAAAAAAATTGTTACAATTTTTAAAATTAAAAATTATGTAAATTAAGATAGAAACTTCAAAGTGAATAATACATTATCTTTAAAAAGATTCAAATAATTTAGGTAATTTAAATAACACGTATTCATTCTAATTTTTTAAAACACACTTTTCTTCAAGTGCTTAATAATACATGATCTCTAAAAAATTATTTAAATTCTAAAAATATAAAAAAAATTATAAATTTAGTTAGAAACTTCTAAGTGAATAACACATTTTCTTCAAAAAAAGATTAAACTAAATTAGGTAATTTAAAAAAAAAATTATTTTGAAAACACCATATTCTTCAAGTGTAATACTCCATCTGTCCCTATAAATAAGACCCTCTCCAAAAAAATCACAAGAATTACGAAAATTAGTAAATCTAGAAAAAGTCATTAAATTTGTCTAGCAATTTGAGTTTATTTTCATACTTACCCTTCAATTTTTAAAATCAATAGAATTACACTCTTTCCACTCAATTAGTCTTCTTCAATTATCATAAGAGAGATAATTTCTCTCTCATCAATTTATTATATTTATTGTATTTGAACCACACAAAAGTGGTTGAGCAAATAAGGATAATTTAGTAAAAAAATTGAATTTGCACAAAGTTTCAAAAAGGATATTATAAAAAAGGACACATAATTTTTTTGTAAATGGTCTTATAAATAGGGACGGGGGAGTAGTACACAACTTTGAAAAAAATATTTAAATTTTAAAAATATAAAAAATAATGTAAATTGAGCTATAATTTTCAAAGTGAATTATACATTGTCTTAAAACAACTCCAAATAATGTAGGTAATTTAAAAAATACATTTTAATTTTTATTTAGAGAATACCATATTTTTCAAGTGTGTTACACAATCTCTAAAAAAATTGTTTCAATTTGAAAAATATAAAAAAAAAATTATATAAATTAATGTAGAAACTTCATATTGAATAATATATATTCTTCAAAAAGTTTTAAATAATTTTGATAATTTAGAAAATGTGTTTTTCTTTTAATTTCAAAAACAACATAAACTTCAAGTGTGTAATATACGATCTTTAAAAATATTTTTTGCAATATTTAAAATATAAAAAAATTATGTGAATTGAGCAAGAAAGTTCAAAGTGAATAATAGTTTGTCTTCAAAAAGCTTAAAATGATTTAGGTAAATTTTAAAAATGATTTTTTATTTTTATTTCAAAAAGCACCGTATTTTTCAAGGTTATAATACACTATCTCTAAAAAAAATTTATATAAAAAAATATAAACAATTTTATATGGAGCTAGAAACTTTAAAATGCATAAATTATCCTGAAAATTTTCAAATAATTTAGGTAATTTAAAACGCGCAGTTTAATTTTAATTTCAGAAAACACTCTACTCTTCTACAGTACACGATCTCTACAAAAATGTTGCATTTTTAATAATATTTTTTTAAAAAATTGAGCAAAAAACTTCAAAGTGAATAATATACTGTCTCCAGAAAGCTTCAAATAATTTAGGTATTTTAAAAAACAAGTATTGCTTTATTTTTTGAAAAACACCATATTTTATAAGTGTATAGTATACGATCTCTAAAAAAATTATTGCACTTTTAAAAATATAAAAAAATATGTAAATTCAGCTAAAAACTTCAAAGTTAATAATACGCATTTTTCAAAAAGTTATAAATAATTTAGGAAATTTAAAAATATGTATTCATTTTAATTTTGAGAAACACTCTATTATTCAAATGTATAGTAAACGACCTCAAAAAAATTGTTGCAATTTTAATAATATAACAAACTATGTAAGTTAAGATAGATTCTTCAAAGTGAAGAACAAATTATCTTCAAATAACTTTCATAATTTGAAAAACACATTTTTATTTTTGTTTCAAAAAATAATATATTCTTCAATGGTATAATGCATGTTCTCTAAAAAAGTTGCTACAATTTGAAAATATAAAAAAATATAAAAACTGATATTGAAACTTTATAGTGAATAATACATTATCTTCAATAAGCTTCAAAAAAATTTAGGTAATTTAAAAAATGAATTACCATTTTTTTTTTCGAAAAGCACCATACACGATCTCTAAACAAATTGTTGCACTTTTGCAAATACAAATAATTCTGTAAAATGAGCTAGAAACTTCAAAATGAAAAATATTTTGTCTTCAAAAAGCTTCATATAATCTAGGTTATTTAAAAAAACTTTTTTCATTTTAATTTTGAAAAATCTCCTATTCTTCAAGTGTAAAGCTCACACGATCTTTAAACAAATTGTTGCAAGTTTAAAAATATAAAAATTAAAAAAATTTAACTAAAAATTTTTAAATGAATATTACATTGTCTTAGATTATTTAAAAAAACATATTTTAATTTTAATTTCGAAAAAACCCTATTATTCAAGTGTATTTCACTAAGAGAAAAAGGCAAAATTGTGGCGGGCTATTTGCGGCTGTTTAGGTTAAACCGCCACTGCAACAATTAGCTAAGGGTCCTACCGTGGTTTGGATAGTGGTTTGTCTATCCGCCATCGCTGGCTTCAGTTCCGCGGCGGTTCACGTGCAAGGGGCGGCGGTGTTTTATTTTCGTCACAAATTACCCCAAATTGTTTCCTCAAAGTTGTGGTTTCCATCATCAAAATGAGGATTACGATCTCTCTCTTTCAAAAACCCTAAAACTCATTTCTCTCTCGCGATTTCGCGTTTCCCCTCTTGTGATTTTACCCTATTCCCGTGTCTCTGCATGCGCCTATCTCTTCATTGTCTCTGCAATTTCACTGTGTTCCTGCTCTCTGCCTTCGTTTGCTCTGTTCTCTCACGCTGGTTTGTTGTTTTTGCTTTCTCTATTCACTGTTCTTTGTTGTTGTCGTTGCCTCTGCGCATGATTCACTTTTGCTCATTTGTAATTATGAACTGAGACTAAAATTAGGATCTCTTTTGATTTGAAACTGAAATTAGTGAAACATAAAGGTGAATGATTGGCGTAGATGGAGGAAGCTGTGGTCGCATGGCGAGGTTGCTACGGCGGTGGGCTCCATCAAGGTCGAGAAGAAGGAAAGGCTTGTTTGGCCGTGAAACTCTTTCCACCTCCAACTCTGTTTCTTCCGTTACCAGATCGCTCTTCCCTGCACGACGTCATCTCAAGCTCGACCTTTCCAGTAAGCTCTGTTTCCCCTGGAAATTCCCTCTCCAATTTCCCTATCCTTTATTTTGTGGTTGTTTGTATGTTCTGGATTAATTACTTTAATCATGATCAATTCTTTATTAAAGAGTGCTGACCAATATGGAAGTCGTTTTATCTAACAGAAACTTGAGACAGCTTCAATGGAAGAGAAAAACATGGTTTTTCATGAAATCATGCCACAAGCATTTACTCTAATGACTGATGTCTTTGGTAATTATGTGATTCATAAAGGAATTATTGTATTTTGTTTAAATTTATTCTATCCTTAGAATTCTATTCTATTTCCTCTTTAAACTTATATAATTTTTGAAATTGTTACGTTCAAGTAGGATAGTACATCATTATTGGATAGTTCCAACTCAGAAGTAGCCTTTGTGTGATCCAATTCATTACTGATATCTTCTTTCAAGTATTTTGCTAAGGCAAAGTGCTTTGCTTTTACTTTTATACTTCTTTTGGAAGAATTTGTGCCTATTCCAGAAGCATGTTGAAGAAGATCTCTAAAATGATATGTAGTATGCTTGCTTCTTTTGTTCCAACTCCTGATCAGGGACAAGAAGCCTCTTAAGATATATTACCCATCAATTTTGATGGACTGACCCAGGTTTATTGAGGTTTTCCTCCTTGTCATTGTAAAATGTGATCTTCTTTCTTGTACCTTGTTTCTAATGGATGTTAACTTGGATGATTTCTCTTAATTGATCTTTTACTCTTTTATTGCCAATCATGCTTTGAGTCAATTGCAGTTTTTCATCTGGTTTGCTTGGCTCAAATTATTTATACATTTTACCTTTCTTGGCAATCTAACTCTTGATTGTGGTGTTATAAGCACTAAGCAGTTAACTATAATAATTAGATTCCCACATGAAATTGATTTGAAATATCTTTTGATGCTTTCCGTTTGAATTTCATTTTGTTACTTGTGTAGGTTTCTTTCTATTCTTTTTCAAAGCAGTGATCTGTGTTGGTTCTTTTGAATGCAGTCTGACTTCAACAGTCAACACAACTAATTCTAGTTATATTTTCTTTCTTTCAGATATGTAATTGTATACTTTTCAATTTTACTGATCCGGTACCTTGCTGTCATTATCACTGATGAGATGCTATCTATGCCAAAAACTCCATTTCTAGTTGTTGGTCTCTTGGAGGCTCTGGGTGCTGCCACAGGAATGGCTGCAGGAGGTAATGTCCGTCCTAAATTATTTTTATCTGTTTCATGCCAAATACTTTGCGCTTCTCCACAAAATTAAATTTAAAATGCTCCTGTACTACATTGTTTGGCCGTTTTTTAGTCAATCTTCATTCCACCGATTCCATCAAATTTGCTTTGTAAACTACACAAATATAAACAATAATAAAAACTGCCAGTAGAATATATAAATAATAATAATAACTGCCAGTAGAACATATCAGATATCATGGTCACTGACAACTTAAGATTTCACATTATGGAAAATGTATTGAATAAAATGAGTCCCCACTGTCAGCACTAGAGAAAAAATTGCTTTTTGGGGGTGTAAGTTTTACCAATTTTAGCTTGTCCAGATGAATTAAGCATACTTAGTTATAGATTCTTATTTTCTCTTTACGCAAATTTTATTGTTTTTTGTTTCTAATTTGTGATGGATCATTGGCTACTACCACATTCGTATCTCGTAGATATTTTTGGAGATACTGAAATCATTAGATTTAAATTTCGGTTTGTTTATAAAAATGTCCATGTCTGAATTTCATTTGATTCTGTTCTCTCTTTGTGGTGTTAGCATTCAGCAATGCTATCTGGAGCATCAACTCCAATTTTGTCTCAGGTAAAATCAACAGTCAATTGGTCTCTGTCATTTATTATTATATTATGTTGCTTCTGAATTTACATTGTTGCACTATAATGAAAGATATGAATTTAAGAATATTAAAAAACTATAGATATGAACGCAAAGTTATTGAAAAGGTAAATATTGTATGCCTTTGCAATTATTTACTACTTGACATGTTCTTAGAAGTCGGCCATCACAAGAGCACACCCCATGCATATTAGTTTCTATACATTGATAAATGTAGCTTATAACTTATTGCCCATTAGAGGTATTTTTTTATTACAAGCATATAGCTTGTATGGATGATTATGTCGTTCCTTTAAATGCAGCAGATAACGTCGAGTTTCTTCACATAAATAATTGGGTACGTACTGTCAATTTTTATTCCTTTGATTTGATTTTACTATCATTGCTAGGGTTTTTTTATTTCTTCTTATTGGCTTAATGTGATAATTTTATTGCAGAGAAATGAAGTGAACCACAGTTTCAAGGGGCTTATTCCCATATTTTCCAATTTAATCCATTTTGAACTGACAGTATACATAGACAAGGATAAGACTGATGAGTACACGCCTGATTTTGTTATGGAATTGCTCAAACATTTTCCCAAACTTCAATTTCTTTCTGTTCATAAGGTTTGTTTCAGTTTAAACACAATTTTTATGTTTTTTTTGTTCTTGTACTTTTTACTGATTTCTGACTGTATTTTTATCATTAATTAATGCTATCAGGAATTATGTCGTCACAACTACTTATATGATGTTGTTGAAAGAGATTGGACATGCCTAGAATTTGTTCCCAATTGCATTTCATCACATCTTAGAACATGCCATCTTAATTGTTATTTAGGCTTGAAAAGTGAGGTGAAATTTGCACGCTATATCATGGAGAATGCAATACATCTGCAGACCATGAAAATCTGCAGTCCTTGTGATGAATCAACGAGGTTTGAAATGCTCATAGAATTATCCAAGTGCACAAGGCTGTCAACAAATTGTAAACTTTTATTTTCATGATGACTTGTAGTAAGTAATTAATTGGATTTGAGTGCATTCATGTAATGTACTACTCCCTTAATATATTCTCCTTAAATATATTCATGTAATGCACAAGGTTAGATTCTACCAGAATTATTTAATAGCATTGAGTGGAAGCTTTTCTGATCAGGTTCAAACTTTAGTGTCAAATGTGGCATTTCCAGGCTTACTTTAGGAATGAAAAAAAAAATTAATGTAGCTCCACAACGTAAAAAAAAAAAAAAAAAGCATTGTGGCTTTACGGGCGGTTGTAAGGATAGAAAAAAACCAGGTATGGACTTCCTGGCGGTTTTATGACCGCGGTTAAAACAGAATTAAAACCGCAGTAAAACCCGCAAGAACAAAAACAAAATTGAACTTACCGGCGGTACGGTTTCTGGCATAGGTACCCGCGGTTCCAAATAACCGCTGGAAACACGCTTGTGGCGGACAGATTACCCGCGGTTTCCGTTAAATGTTCTTGCGGGGGTTTTAACCGTGGCTAAGCCAAAAAAACCGCGGTTTTTTTTTTGTAGTGTCCCTAAATTTTTTTTTTGCAATTTTAAAAATATAAAAAAGATTATGTTGAGCTAGAAAATTCAAAGTTAATAACACATTATCTTTCAAAAAAAGCTTCAGAAAATTTAAATAATTTAAAAAAATACAATTTCATTTTAACTTTGAAAAACACACTATTCTTCAAGTGTATCTAGTACACGACCTCTAAAAATATTATTGTAATTTTAAAATATAAAAAAATTAGTAAATTGAGCTAGGAATTTCAAAGTAAATAATTTATTGTCTTCAAAAAGCTTCAAATAATGCAACTTCATTTTTTTTTCAAAAAACACAATATTCTTCAAGTATATAATACATGATCTATAAAAAAAAATTTCAATTCAAAAATATAAAAAAATTATGTGTATTAAACTAAAAACTTTAAAGTGAATAATACATTATCTTGAAAAAAATTCAAATAATTTAGGTAAATTAAAACACGCGTTTTCATTTTTATTTCTGCAAATTGACCTAGAAATTTCAAAGTGAATTATACATTGTCTTCTAAAACCTACAAATAATTAGGTCATTTAAAAAACACTATTTTTCTGTTATTTTTGAAAACATTGTATTGTTCAAATCTATAATATACGATCTCTATAAAAATTGTAGCAAAATTTAAAAATATAATCTTTTTTTGTAAATTGAGCTGAAAATTTCAATGTGAATAATATTGTCTTCATAAATATTCAAATAAAATAGGTAGTTTAGAAAACGCGTTCTCAGTTTTGTTTAAAAAAAAACCATATTCTTCGAATGTATAATATACGATTTCAAAAAATATTGCTGTAATTTTAAAAATAAAAAATTGTAAAAATTGAGCTAGAAACTTCAAAGTGAATAATACATTATCTTCAAAAAACTTTAAATAATTTAGATAATTTAAAAAATACGTATTCCTTTTAATTTTGAAAACCTCATTTTTCTTCATTATATATAATACGTGATCTCTGAAAAGATTATTGCAATTTAACAATTATAAAAAATTATATAAATTTAACTTGAAACTTCTAAGTGAATAACATATTATCTTCAAAAATATTAAAATAATATAGGAAATTTAAAAAATAATAATTTTTATTTCGAAAAACACTCTAAGTGTAATAGTACACAACTCTGGAAAAAAAATTTAAATTTTAAAATAAAAAAAATATGTAAATTGAGCTAAAAACTTCAAAGTAAATTATATATTGTCTTCAAACAGCTCCAAATAATGTAGGTAATTTTAAAAACACATTTTCATTTTTATTTAGAAAAACACTATATTCTTCAAGAGTATTACACGGTCTCAAAAAAAGTGTTGCAATTTTAAAAATATAAAAAAATTATATAAATTAAGCTATAAACTTCAGAGTAAATAATACTTATCTTCAAAAAGCTTCAAATAATTTTGATAATTTAAAAAACATCTTTTTCTTTGAATTTCTAAAAACAACATAAACTTTAAGTGTATATAGTACACGATCTCTAAAAATATTATTGCAATTTTAAAAATATAAAAATTATGTAAATTGAACTAGAAACTTCAAAGTGAATAATATTTTATTTTCAAAAAGCTTCAAAAGTTTAGGTAAATTTAAAAGATACATTTATATTTTTGTTTCAAAAAACATCATATTCTTCATTGCTTTTAAATAAACTGTTGCAATTCCAAAAATATATATAAAAAAATATTCTATATTGAGTTAAAAACTTTAAATTGAATAATACATAATCTTGAAAAAAAATTTAAAATAATTTAAGTAATTTATAACGCGCGTTTATTGTAATTTTAAAAATATAAAAAAATTATTTAAATTGAGTTAGAAACTTGAAAGTGAATTATACATTATCTTCAAAAAGCTTCAAATAATTTAAGAGATTTAAAAAACATGTTTTTATTTTTATTTTTATTTTGAAAAACACTCTATTCTTCAACTGTATTATACAATCACTAAAAAATTTGTTGTAAATTTAAAAATATAAAAAGTCTGTAAATTGAGCTAGAAATCTTAATGTGAATAATACATTATTTTCATAAAGCTTCAAATAAAATAGGTAATTTAGAAAACACGTTCTCATTTTTGTTTCAAAAAACATTCTATTCTTCGAGTGTATAATACACGATTTCTAAAAAAAAGTTGCAATTTTTTTTTAAAAAAATTCTAAATGGAGTTAGAAACCTCAAAGTGAATTATACGTTGTTTTCAAAAAGTTTCAAGTAATTTAGGTAATTTAAAAATATCTATTCATTCAAATTTTGAAAAATACACTATTCTAAAAAGTGTATAGTAGATGATCTTTAAAAAAATTGTTACGATTTTAAAAATATCAAAAAATTATATAAATTAATGTAAAAACTTTAAAGTGAATTATTCATTTTTTTTTCCAAAAAGTTTCAAATAATCATTAAAAATTATGATTTTCCCCACCAAAACCTTGCTTTTCTACCTCTCTTCTATCCCTTTCTTTTAGTTCAACCAATTTATCAATTACAAATTTTTCATTCCCCTCAAATGAAACTCCTAGTGCTTTACCCCTATCCCATTGTTCCTTGGCCATATCTTCTTTGCTTTTATTCAAAAACATCCTATTGCAACTCTTAATATTAGAACCAAAAATAGAATTTCTTATCTCCCCAGCCTCACAACTCATAAGAATAGAGTTTACACGATGGCTTTTTCCTTTTTTTTCTCTGTTTATTTTTCTTCCTCCCTTTTTTCTTGGCCATTTGTGTATGATTAGAATGCATCCAAAAGGGGGACTCACCCTCACTACCATTTTGTAAGCTACCGCAGAACTAATCCCATTCAGGCGATTCATTTACTACAACCTTAATGGAAATTAGACTCTTACATGACTCAGAAATAATTTCAAGGCCCACTTCTCCCTCTTGAATCGGAGATTTATTCTTCAAGCACAACTTTTTACTTAGAGGAACTCCCAAATTGGAATTTTCTAGATATCCTTGACTCTCCCATGCACCCACACTTGGAGATACTGTACCTAAACAAAACCCCTGAGAGACGAGATTCACACTATTAATTTGTGCATGGGCTTGATTTTTTGTACCCACTACTGGGCCCGGCTAATTATTTGACATCAAACAATTTCCACCTAAACCCACTTCCCCAACACCTAAAACTCTTTCGCAAGGCCCAACGACAGAGAATTCAAAATTCTCCCTAGCGTCCAGAGCAAATGGATTAAAACGCTCTACACTATTCCCCCTATTAATATTAAAAATAAAATCCTCATTGAAATCAAACGACCCGTACATCTAGCTAGATTTCCCAAGGTATGGGCTTGGGGTTCAAGATGAATTACATTTTCATCCTCCCTAAAAGAGGGGGAGTTTGGAACAGCTTCATCCCCCACCTGATTATTATCTTCAGATGCTTCATCAGAGAATTGAACCTCTTATCCAAAAACAAAGTGTTAACTTTCTGAGGTAGAAAAATGACACTGCCAGCTAACAGCCTGAAATTGAACGATCACGGGTTCCTCTCCAATCCAAACCTCAACTTTTCCCATTAATACAAACCTTGATTTTACATTGGATAAAATCATGTCCGAGTATTCTTACAAGCATTCTAGCAACATCGAGTCGCATTTGTAATCTCGTATCTTCATCGAACTTTGTAAATGATCCAAAATCCATAGCAATAAAGTGAAAAAATTCTTCAGACTAAACATGTAATGGTACCATATAACATGAAAGTCAAATATGTCTGTGCCCCACAAAGGACGTTGGAGTTCAAGGGACAATAGAATGAAACCACTTACTAAGAGTTTCCTCTGTCCCTAAAAAGAGATTAGATAGCTCCTCCCCATTGGAAGGGGATAACAAAACCAAATCATCACCCATGGATGTAATTGATATCGTAGAGAACCCTGATTCCACCATAATCTCCTTAAACTCCGACACAAGTATCACTTCTAATACCCTTCCTATAAAGAATTTTTATAGCGCCAACAATTTGTCCTCTTCCATTGAGAAGAGGGCACCTATATCATATCTAAGGCTCCTACTTCTAACGGGATCCCGGGGCGGTCTCTTAGCTAAAATTTCTGGCCTACTATTACCCTCCCTTAAAGCCCTTGCGTAGGACTTACCTTATGAGGCTAGGCTACTATGATTAAGACCACCTCTCCTAACATATCGATTAGCTAAGTTGGCAACATGTCCCTCTCACACTATAGACCTATTCCTATCAAATTTTGGCAAGTTAACCCGCAAGGTACACCCTTGGATAGTACTAAAGTCCAGTGATTTCACCAGCTCCCTAGCATTCCTAACCCCATAGAACCTAACAAACCCAAAACGTTTTCTAAATTTATTTTTCTTTATTGGCACAAACACCTCTCTTACATTTTCTCATTATTTATGAAAAAATTTCCATAATTCTGCTCCTTTAACTTGGCACTAATCGACCTTGCAGGCAATAGGTTTCTGTCTTTTGAACGACTTTCACCACCCACTGGGTGAATGGCTTGCTCCGTAGTCGCTTCGGTCTTCATTTGAAAAATGAAAATGGTAGAAGAAGAGAAAAAAATGGAAACGCCCAATTTTGAAGAGATTTAATTATACTTCTATATTGAAAATACGGAAATTATTAGAAGGGTTAAATATGTTTTTGGTCCCTGAACTTAAGTGAGAATTCGTTTTTAGTCCCTGAACTTTGAAACGTCGATTTTTAGTCTTTAAACTTTAAAAAAGTTTACTTTTAATCTCTCCATACATTTTTTGGTGACGTGGCAAATTAAGAGTCATTCATTGGGTCTACGTGTCAATAGATTAGATTGCCACATCATCAAAAAATGTGTGGAGGAACTAAAATTGAACTTTTTTAAAGTTCAAAAACTAAAAATCGGCATTTTAAAGTTTAGGCACTAAAAACGAATTTTCGCTAAAGTTTACGGACCAAAAACATATTTAGCCCTTTCTAGAATCTAATTCTTTTTTATAAGAACTAGGACAAGGTATAGCTAGTATAGAACTTTGGCTATAATTTACATCGTTTTTCATGCCTAAGAAAATGAAAGGCAAATAATAACTGAAGGACACAAAAAGAAAAATATACTTGGAAATATTTTATGTCTTGTTGCTTGGTACAAAATGGTTAAAAGGTACCCTACAAATTTTACTCAAGATAGGAATCATCCCCATTTATGGAAAAATATCACTCTCTTTGAGATTTTTGAGATTTTGAACAAAATCCACAAAACACTTCTTCCATTTCAATGTTGATATCCAATTTGACACTACTTCTTTCCTTTCAATCTTATGTCATGCACAACTTGTGCTTATTTATTCACATGGCAAGGTAATTATATATTTTTCTATATTTATTTATCTATAGCTATATCTATATATATTCATATCCACTCCAATTCTTCATCATCCCATCTTACTCATCATCATATATAAAATTGTAGTGGTGGCTTTAGTTTCAGAATCTGGAGAAAGCAGAAGAAAAGATTTATGGAAGAAAACCTCTTATAGGCCTGGATCTTTACATTTTGGGGGCTTCAGGCAAAATTCATGATGAAGTCCTATTTATATATATATAATATATCACTTTTTATTTTATGCCTTCAATCTTTTTAAAATACAAAATTATTTATGAAGGTTTTATAATCAATCAAATCTCAATAGATAATATTACTAATTCATTTATATACGTGGTAAAACATATAGTTAATCTCAAATATGATTTAATTAATTTAAATTCTCTAAATATTTTTTCAGGGTTATCAATATTTTAATTTGTAAATTATCCATTTAAAAATAATCTAATATTTTTATATAATTTAATATTCTAACAAAATATTAGTTTTACTTGTTCAATACTTCTTTTAATGAAGTATTATTGTGTTAAGAAAAATTATTTAAACATACTGATATATTATATTAATAAATTATTTTTCAATAATTAACACTTAATAATATTATTAAATAAAATTATTTATGGGGCCTTATCAAATAAGGGGCTCTAGGCAGTTACCTTTCTTACCTAAAACAAGATCTGACCCTTCTTATAATTGTTTGAACACTTTAAAAATGTCTCTTATAATTGAGTTCATATTTCATCAAGGTTAATTATATTTATGATATTTTTTTATTAGCATTAAATATATTTAAATGTTCTTTATTTTAAAAATTACATATTATATTTCATGTGTAAGACTTATATATAAATTAATACTAACATAATAAAAATTTAATGTAGCTAACTCCGATCCTCCCAGAGATGGAGTTAGCTAGAACAACATTCTAGGACATAGATTATTTGACTAAAAGTAAAAGGAAATAAATGGAGTTATACATGTGTATAAAAAGGTTTTGTTGAGAAAAGTAAAAATCACTTAAGATATTCTTTGCATCTTTTAATTAGATGGATTAATCTCTAACAGCAATTAGTTAAGAGATAACTTTAGTACAAATAAAAAAACTATCAAATAACAAAAATATGGTTAAATTAAAGATCCTTACCGTTTGCAACCTCTAAATTTTTTATAAAAACAATAAAAAAAAATGAATGGGACTAAGGAAAATGAAAACTACACATGAAAATGGTTTGAAGAGGAAAATTGGTTCGGTCATTGATTCGGTCGAAGTATTCGATTACTGAGTTACTCACAAAACTGAATTTATATATATATATATATAAATTCACGATTTTGAATAGAATATTGAAGGGGTTAAATTAAACTAAATTTTAAAATTTATAAATAAATAAATAATAGTATAAACTAGATATTCAATTTATTTAGATGTTTAATTTTTAAAATCAAACTAAATCTTAAAATATATTTATTGATATATTTATTTTGGAATTATATTTTATGAAACTAATATGTATCATATGTTGCGCAATTAGACTAACCAAGTAGTGGGGTTTAGTGGCAATGATGTTGGTCCCTGATTTAATGGGCACAACTTTGATCCCTGTTTGGAGCATTTTTTAAGTGTCTAATCGGTCATACTAGAGCTGACAAAATGGGTCGGCCTGTTAGGGCTTATCCGAATAGACCGACAAAATATGAGAGTTTGGGTATTAAAAATACAAACTTGAATAAAACTAGATATTTTTAGCCAGGACTAGAAAAGCCCGTAAAAAACGTACTCGGGCTAAAAAACATCGGGTTGATATATAAAATCAAAAAAAAAAAAGACAATAATTATCCAGCCCAAATTTGATAGCTCAATATCACTATGATGAAAAAAAGCTTAAATCATTAAAAAACAATTAAGCTGTATCATAATTAAAAACTTATACATTGGACAATCTCTCCATGTCTGATTTTCAAAGTAGTATTGATCTATTAAATATCAGTGAATATTAAATATGTCATGAAGTTGACGTAAAGTGAAGTAAAAATATTTTTATATATATAAAAAAAAGAAACATGACTATATTTTATAAGGAATGGTTGGCAATTTTTTAATGACAACAAATATGGGCTACCCGAAAAAGTCCGATGCCTGTATAAAGTCGGGTCAAACTTTTAAAATGAGACTGAATAGAGTTAGACATTTTAAGTCCGAACCGCAAAAGTTTGTCACCTGAATAGGATCGAATAACCCGTTTTGATAGCTCTAAATTACACCGATTTTGCTTGCATATTCGGTCCAAATAACAGACCGGACCAGTTATAGATCCGGTTCCCAATTCAAACAGTTGAACCAGCCGATATCCGGTCCGAGTTTCATAACTACACTTCAAATAACATGAGGCAATAACAAACTAGAAATCCTCAAAGGAGGAACTAATTATAAAATGAATACTAATTAAGGAATAGTAAGCAGATTTAATAGTAAAGAGACCTTTAATTTATTATCTCTTGGACAAGCCCTATGTTAGATCCACTAAGAATCTAAGATAAATAATTAATTATAGAGTATATACACTATACACCACGATCATAAATTAGTGCATGGATTATTTATGGGGGTATTTTATAAAAGCTAAAAACTTGATTTTGTGAAGAAAAATGATTACTACCTTCTAAGAATTCTTGGATGGATGTTGAGAAGAAGAAGAAAAGATTTATGGATGATAATTATAATTAAACATGAAAGTTCACACCAATTAATTAGACAGGGACACAAGATTGAATAATCTAATGAACGCTCAAAGTTGCTAGTGAAAAAGCGCAGCTATTATTGCAATTAGCTAGCAATAATATAATTTATGGATTATTTATGCATAGGGGTATTTTATTTTATAAGAATTCTTGGATGGATCTTGAGAAGAAGAAAAAAAGATTTATGGATGATAATTACTAATTAAACATGGAAATTCGCACCTATTATTGCAATTAGCTATAGCAATCATTTATGTATACCCTTTACTATTGGAGCATATAGGAAAAGAGAGAAAGAAAGAAAATAATAATAAAGTATATTATACATAATCTGCTTGTTTACCTTAATTTTTGTAATTTGTTAGGTTCTATTTTCGTTACTTTGTTGTTTGTTGTGTTGCCTTTTTGATTCACTTTGTAACCAGTTGGAGTACCCTTTATACTACTCGTAATAATATCATTTGTTGTCTATAAAAAAAAGTAATAAAAAATGATAATAGAGAGGGATAAAAAAATTAGTAGAATAAATAGTAATAATAGTCTTATTATTCTTCAATTGTAGTATAGGTGTTAAAAGGACAAAAAAAAAAATTCTTTTTAGTTGATTGTTCCGTACTCTACTCACCTAAATTAATTAGCACTTCAACCTTTTAAAGTAATTTAATTTTTTAGTTAGATCCTTTAACTTTTATTTATTTTTATTTAGTCTTTTATTTCTTTTTTTTTCTTTTAATTTAGTCTTTTTTTTATATATAACTCTTTTATAAGTGACTAATGAAAAATTCTTAAAACGATGTCATTAGGGTTTCTTTTTCTTTCTCACTACGAACACTCTTTTTTTCCTTTTTTTTTCTTTCAAAATGTGCATATATATAAATATGGAATAACCCAAAAAAAAAAAATAGAGATAACAGTTAGAGAAATGCATATGACAAGCCACCAGAATCCAGATGATCAATCTACTGTCATTTATTAGTCTACTTATTTTTTTGGTAATTATTTATGAGTCTACTTTGGGAATATAATAACTCACAAAACTGTATAAACTACCTTGCACAACTAACTAATTGAGATGATGATTTGACTTGTCGAGTACCTTTTTTTTTTTTTACTTTTAAAGCTCCAAAAATCTGGATCATCAATTTTTATAATTATTTAAATCTTTAATTTTTTTATTTAAACTTTTATTTTTATATTTAAATTTTATTTAATTTCTATTTATATTATTTATGTGATCATTAATTCGATTATTTAAATCATCATAAAACAGAATAATTGACCTCCCTAATTTATTTTAAAAGACTGGTCAACATGTTCCATTTCATTTTTGACAAGTTAATAATGGGAGTTGAGCCACCTGATCTCTTAATCCTTTTTATAGAAAATAAATATATATCATTTGGCATTTTATTTTTTATCAGCCAAAAGAGATAAGAAATATTTTTCGGCATTTTATACTCACATGTTAAAAATATTTATTTATTAGATTAATCAAAATGGAAATAGGGCCCAGGTGTAAAGATTATTATTCAATAGCAATTTTTTTTAAGAAAAAAATTATTTTAATATCTCAAGAAAAAAATTACCATAAAAGTTAAGGGCATATATAGGAAAAAAAATATTTTTTTCATATTTGCAATGAGTTTTTACTTGATAAAAAAGAGAAGATATTAACCAAAAAAAAAAATAGAGAGAGAGAGAGAGAGAAAAGATTCAAAAGCCAAATGAGGAGAATTCTAGGAAGAAAACCACCAACCAAATCAGCAACCAATCAAAAAGGTTCTGCTTTAGTTTTCTTTTGAACAAGGTTAATTTTTGGGGTAAGTAAATATATAATTGGACCTGAGAAAAAGTAAATGAATAAAAAAAGAAAAATATATCAAATGGATTTCATAAAATAATCATAAATTTGGTAATTAAGGTACTTTATTTTTGTAATTTCAAGTAGTATATCCTTTCGTAAAATCATGAATTAATAAATGTGATTCTACCCTTTTTCATAAAATATTAATCCTTTTTTGTTTGTTTGAGTTGCTTGTTTCAATATATATAGGACTTATTTTTGTATTTTTTCTTTTACTTATTTTTTTTTTTCAAAAAATGTTCACTTCTCCAAATATTAGAAAATAAGAATAATTTAAAGGATACTTTCTAAGTTGCTCAGATACGTAAAAAATCATATAAAAATGTAAAATTCAAGTTTGGCGCCTAATAAGCAAAATAATGCTAATAAATGATTATTTGTTTGAGAAAACAACCTTCTTCTTTAAGACAAGCTCATATGTTAATTAATTTTTTGGAAGCAAATCATATTTAGTTTGATAATCCTCATGTTTTAAATACAAAATAATCCATCTATGGTATACGTTTCACAAGTCATAATTATAATTCTAACATTAAAAAGCAGAAAATCAATGATTAAATGGTACAACTACCATCCACCATTCATAATAGTAAGAATGTAACTAAATTAAACTATATTTAAATTTACAAGATTTGGCATACGTAGGCACTAAGGTTGATTAGTTAACTAATTAACTGGCTAAATCTAAATTTACCATCCTTGTAAACAATATTCTTTTGGTAAAAATCCTTTTTGTTTTTGCTAATTTTTTTTTTGGGTGTAAATCCTTATAAAATGTTAATAAGAATTTAATAAAAAAATGAATAAGAATTATTATTGTTTTATTTTTTTAAAAAAATAGAATTAACACATATATGCCTCTATTTTCTTTCTTGCATAATTATTGTACGGTATAGATAGACTTGTTGATTGGATGGCCTAGGAACAAAGTAAGTTCAAAAAGAGTTTTAGCTATATAGCACTACTCATGCTAAAGAAAACGAAATGGATTTATAACCAAAAAATGTATATATTTACTTTGAAATATTTCGCAATTTGCATGCTTGGCTTGCTCAAAAATGGAAAGATGCCCTTTAAGCTAGTTTTTATTCAAGTTGAGAATCAACCCATTTTTGAAAAAAGTACAGATTGAGATTTTGAACAAAATCTTTCAAGATATACTTCTTCTTCTTCTTCTTGCTTTAACTTAATCCTCTTCTCTTTAAATGGCTTTTTGAATTGAATCTAATCACATGGAGATGTATATATATAGCTCTACTAGCTAGCTATAGTGTCCACTTATATATCCATTTCAATAATCATATAGATTTTTAAATATTAAGATTCATTTATATTCAGGTCAGTGTCGCAGTTATATTCTTACACTTTTTTCTCTTACGTTACATTTTACATTTTAATTGAAGATCGTGCATTTTGTTATTTTATTTTATAGGGAATATATTTGATTTGAAGAAGAATTTGAAGTCATGGAAAATCGTGAATTGTCAGCACTTATTGTTGATGATGACAGAATGGTGAGAATGATTCATAAGAAGATGTTGAATAGTGTTGGAGTGAAAAATCAAGTGGTGGAAAATGGCAAAGAAGCCATAGACATTCACATCTCTGGTCAAACTTTTGACTTTATTCTCATGGATATGGATATGCCTATCATCAATGGCATTGAGGTAATTAATTAGTATCTTTTCACAATAATCATGCAATTAATTGTTAATTGTGTACGCTATCAAGTACGGAGATCAATTAACACACGGTTATTTTAGTTTGATTCAAGGTTTGAGTTTTGCGTATGTAATTATGTTAAATATTAAAAAAAACACTTTTTTAGGTTGTATAAGATCCGGAAAGAAAAAATCAATTGTATATAATACGTATAATTATTTTTGTTTTGTTGGAAATATATAGGGCAGTTTATTTAAACTTAAAAATAAGTGATTTTGAAAATAAATAAAGAAATAATTATTTTTTAATTAATTATGATAAAAATAAAAAATTGTTTATATTTGTCACAATAAAAATAATCACTTTTTTTTTAAATTTTTTCTCTTTTTTTACTATAATTAATTATTCTAAGAAGTAGGTCAACGTAACTTATCAAAATAAACAGAAATTTGATTATTTTATACAGTTGATTGCTTACTTTGAGAAGCACAAACAAAACATACTAAAATATAATAAAAGTGTCTTTTAAATTAAAATAAATGCTTAATTGTTTTGCAAAATAAGCACAAACAAACGGACTCTAATTGATGATAAAACAAAAATGATGTTTATTATTAGAATCTTTATTAATAGGTTTTACCATATATATAATTATTTTGTTTTTTATGAGTATGATAATTAATTAATAAGATTTTTTTTTCCATTAGGTAACGAAGAAACTCCGTTCAATGGGGATTGATAGTGTGATTGCAGGTGTATCAGCAAGGTCTGTGGAAGCGCATATCAGAGAATTTATGGACGCAGGATTAAATGACTATCTGGAAAAGCCTTTGACCCTTGCTAAGCTTACTTCCATCATGCACAAGATTAACAAACAACTCATAGATTAGACACAAAAATTAGTTAATTACTACATATACTTCATTTCATGTACTTTCATTAGTAGAAATTTCATAAAAATTTCTACAGTTTAGTATTTGAATAAAGAAATTTTATTTACATTTATTGTAATTTTACATAATGTCTTATGTTTAAACCTCATATGCTTTCCTTGTAAAGGATTATATATATATATATATATGGCTCTTGGTAATCATCATTATATTCATATTTTGATCCCCTGATACCTAATTCATTATAGTCATGTTTTGGTTGATATATAAAAAAATTGTTCATTATTTATGATGTAACTTTTACTTGATTTTTATTTATAATAGAGATATAAAAGATCAATTAATTCTGTACTAATTAGTGATCACGGATAATTATTAAACTATTTTGTGGTTAATTTGAATATATTTTAAATGATATTATGTTTATCTTTTAATTAAATTCTCCTAAATTTAGTAAATTCAATACTTATCTTAATTTGAGAGAGAGTTGGTTTATTATTTGAGTTTTATCGTTATCTTGTACTAATTTATATAAGATTTGATTACTAAATTATTGGATTGCAGGTAAATAGATAAAAGCACAGAAGATAAGGGTGAAGAAAAAGGAAAAAATATCTGAAGCAACTTTATCTGATATTATTTTATCTTATTTCGAGTAAAGATAAACCACTTGGGAAAAAGCCTCATTCACTAGGAGTAAAGCAATCTGGGAGGAGAAATTGAGAATTCTAGAGATTGAAATAGTGCAAAAGGGATCTTGTGTAACTTTCATCTATGAATTCAATGTAATCACTCAAACTCTCTTGTTCCTTTCTATATTAATCTTTTGTAAGTGAGAATTTTACTTTACGGTGTTTCGAATAATATAGAAATTAACATAGAGGAAGAGATCGTTACAGTGCGCAACAAGTTCAAATCCAAGTATTTATTTATTAAAATTATTTTAAACTCATTGTTTTAACTCCTTTTACATTACGAGCATTCGTTTCATAATTCAATTCAATCCAAAACCTTTCGAAAACTTCGCTCAAGGTCTTATTGCTCCAGTTCCTCCTTGAGGACGATAATATGTTTTTCCACTGTACTGAAACAAGTTAGTATTTTAGTTCTAAAATACTTAACAAATTTCTGACGTCGTTGCCGGTCATACATGTCAGAAGACTAAAATTCATTTTTGTTGTAAAAAGAAGGCTAAAATATAACTTGATTCTTTATATTTTAGTAAATTTTTATTTTGGTCCTTTTATCTTTTCTTCTTGTCAATTCGGTCATTTATCTTTGTTTTATACACCATGTAGTCCTTTTGCGATATCAGAGTGATAAGAGATTAAATTGGCAAGAAAAAAAATAAAGAACCAAAATAAAAATTCAATAAAACATAAAGAATTAAAGTTGTATTTCAGCCTAAAAAGAATGAACGTAGAAAGAAAGTGAGATTCAATTGTCATTACATAATAATTAATTATTAGTAATATTTTAAAAATATTAAAAAGTATTGCAAAATCATTAAAAATATTTCCTTTGCATATTTGTAATATTTTTACCAAATATCGTATAAAGGCCACGTTGTTAAAAAGTTTTAGTAATATTTTAAAAATATTGTCAAATCATTAAAAAAATATTATCTTTTAATATTTGTAACATTTTTTACATATATCGTATAAATTCAATATTACTAAATATTAATAATATAGTAGTGTGTAAATGGTAAAGAAAATTTTGAAACCAAAATTAGATTAAATTTAAAAATAAGGGAAGTCAAAAGGAAAAAAAAAGAAAAAAAGAAATGCCTGATCCAAAATAGATATCATTTTAAGTATATATGTAAAAGAAATCCACCCAGTCTATGAATTATATAAAACAAAAATTCTTTGGAAAATTAACAATCTCAATTAACTTGGTCGTCTAACGATCAATTTAGTTTCTAAAATATTAATTTATAACTGTTGAATTTTCAAAATTTAAATACAAAGACACATTGATTGGAGTTTTGAGAACCCAGCTATATCTTAAATTCGGTATCAAGAATTTTTTTTTATAACACCGGATTTTTTCATTACTAATTTCGTTCGCGCTAAGTATCTAGAGCTGACCTCCAAAAATTTGATATAGGTAAGATTCGAACAGAGTCATCCAATATCAAAAATTTGATCACCTATAATAACAATAATTTTATTTGACTTTAATTAGAATATTAGAACACCTATTATGGTGCCTCAATATCTGAATCTTGCCAAAAAAGTAATATTTATTCAATAGCATAAATGTAAAAGTTCAAATTTTGTCAAGCTTACCTCCCTGCCCTTACTTTACCATTTAGAGTACGTTTATTTAAATTTAAAAATAATTAATTATTTTTATAAGTAAAAAATTATTTTTTAAATAATTATTATAAAAATTAGAAGCTATGTATGCTTAGTTATAATAAGAATAATTAGATTTTCGACTTATTTTGATAAGGAGCTTGGTACCTACTTCTCAAAATAAGCAAAAAATCTGATTATTTTATGTTTCTGATTATTTTGAGAAACACAAACAAATAGACTTTATAATTATCTTTTTTATTAAAATAAGTAATTATTTTACTAAATAAATTGAAACAGACGCTACTCTAATTATGAAAAGATTAAATAATATAAAGTCTGTTAATTAAACTCTTTAGCATTAATAGAGATTGTATATAATTATATATGGTAGTTTTAAGATGGGGCAAAAAGCATTTGAGATCATATGGTTATTTTATCAACACAACCAGAAAAACTATTTTTAGTCGCGGTTAAAACCGCTTAGTGGCGGTTCAAGAAACCGGGGAAACAGTCCGCCACAAGCGGGCTTCCCGCAGTTTTAGACAACCGCGGGTACCAACACATAAACCGCGGCAAATCCTGTTTTAATCGCGGTTTAAACCGCGGAACGTACAGTTGCTTTAAACGCGGTTTATCCGACGGTAATGTAACCTTACGGCAAACTGGTATGTACAGTTGCTTAAACCGCGGTTTTAACCGACGGTAATGTAATGGCAGGTAAGGTGTTATTTAACATTTGCAACCGCGGGTAAGCCAGTTTTTTTTTTTCTTCTTCTTCTATAACCATCATTTGTTTTGCAGAATGGTTTTAATTATTTTTTTATTGATACAAAAAGGCCACCTAAATGGTTATTAATTAACAATATTTTTTTTTTCAAAATATGTTATATTCTTGATTTTGTGTTTATAAATTGATGGATGAAGTATGAATATTTTGAAATCTGAATGATCACAGCAACCGTCAATTTTTTGCCTTTAAAAGAGGTTGCTGTATATATATATCTAAAAAATAATTGTGCAACAAACACCAACTTCCATCAACATACAACTGTTATTCTTATTCTTATAACTGTGCGTCCTCGTTTCTCTACCTCTCCGGTTCAGCCGTCGGAGAATGATCCCCACCACTTTCTTCGTCGGGCACCTAAAATTTAATTTTAAACAATATAATTATCATTATCAATTAAATAAAAACAAATAAAAGCAAGAAACTATTAGCTTATTGGTTTAAGGGGGAAAGGTGGGTATTACAACCAATGTTAATGTTAACTTATTAATGTACTACTTTTAAAAAATAAGTTGGTGTATATTAACAATTCCATATAAGATTCGTTAATATACATCCACTTATTTTGCTAATGTTAACTTATTAATGTACTACTTTTAAAAAATAAGTTGGTGTATATTAATAATTCTATATAAGATTCGTTAATATACATCCACTTATTTTGTAGAAATCGTACTATAATAAACTACACCTTGTAAAAATAAGTTGGTGAATTTGAAAAATAAGGAAAAAGAATCTCTTAATCAAGCCTAGCTTGAACTTCTTTCTCACTATGGTTTGGTTGTTATCCGTGTGTATGTATATATATATATTATTTGAATCCTATGTGGCAAGCAGAGCTATAATCAATCCGTAAAAATACTATGTATGTGTTAATATTAGTCTTTAAATTTGATATATTAGACACTTCAGGTTCAGAATTAAACATACACAACGTAACATTTGATATATAATTATTACCGGTGTAGATTGGAACATTGCCGACGGAAGCTGGCCTTGATGGAGATGCATGACATACTTCATCATCATATCAAATTTTTTATTTTGTTCCGCCACCACAGATTGCAATGTATAAATTTTTTTCTCCAACTCCCTAAGAAGAGGTTGATGTCATCCCACTACACGACCAAGAACGTCCAAAAATTTGGGATGGACAAGGGCCCAATACTAATCCCCGAACACGGCCATAGTGCTCTTGATTCCCTAAAATGCGGGCTAAAGAATCTTCAGTGGATATATTTTGTGTCACTGACATACTTGATTCAATGGTTTGAATTTTGTCCTGCAAACATTAATGAACATATAAAGTTGTTTAAATGATAACAAATACCAGTGAATTTCAGACACACGAGATGATCATATCAAATAATATAAAAATAATGATTGTGTTGACTTGATATGAAGTATGAACAGACATATGCTTGTGTTCCTTGTAATTCATTTGCAGACATACAAAAAAGCAATCCGACACAAATAAATGGTCATACATTGTCTTTAATCTGGAAAGTGTGTTCTTTTAGTTTTTTTCTTTTAAAACAATGAAAACAGATGATGTTCAAAGGAAATTAGTCATATTCCTGCCAAACCAGTCTCAAATAGTTAAAGATCTTTTAGTTGACTTTACTTATATATGATGTATATAAAACATTCAACCAACGTATAGATACACAACTTTTAGTTAAAAAAATGTTTTTTTTTTTCCAGATAGTTTAGTGGAGATATGATCTTGTTTTAAACAGTAAACAATTGGAGTACAAAGGCCAAAAAAGGAATCTTAAGCGCATATTATCAATGTTATGTTACAGTTGCACCTAAGTCTACATCTTTTTTTAAGGTGTTATTACACAAATAAATGCTCAGACATATGCTTGTGTTCCCTTTAAGCAATTGCAGAAACATCAAATGCTTTCATAACTCAGAAGTAATAAATCGAGTTCCATAAAGTGAAGATAGCAATCACAAACATCAGGGTACAGAAGACATAAAGACAACAAAAAAAACAAACATATTTTCTAAGTACTAATCTAGTAAAAGTCTACCGATCTAGAATGAGCCAAGCAAATCCAATCTTGAAAATTATATATTTGATGGGATAAGCTTAGAATACTATCTACTAAACTAGTGATCTTCTTAACTACTAAACTACTATCTACTAAACTACAATAGGATAAGCTTAGAATCATGATTGTGAAGAAGACAGTTACGTGCAATGATTTATTTAATTAGTTAATTAATTACTTGAAAAGTTTGAGTCAATTCATGGGATCCAATCAAATATAAAGAAACTTAAAAATAATCTAGTAAACTTACACTGATTTCTTTGGCCTTAGCATTTACAAAAATCCCGTCGACACGCTTATGTGTGGCTGACCAGAGTTGTCCCGGCTAACTTGGCGCCCACACTCTAATTCCTACAAATTCCAATTAGATATGTCAATTCCCATCAGTTTTAAAGTGATCCATATCAAACAAATAGAATTAAACACAAAACATAAGAAAATTCATTTAAAGAGATTGTACCATTAGCACTCTCACTTTTGGATTTAGAATTAGAGAAAGAAGAAAATTAAAGAAAATATTAGGATTGTACTAACTTACCATCTCTGCTCTCTTGCGTGCAAGGGACTTGGATCCACCAGTGTGGGGAATTGTTTGCTTCCTCCTATTTTCTTTGTTTTTTTGGGCATTTTGCTAATGATAGAAAAAAAAGAGTGAGAAGACAAACTATAAAAAATTATTAAAAAAATAAAATAAAATTACCTTTGTCTTTGGATCAATACGATAGTCGACAAATGTAGCCCAATGATCCTTGTCAACTCCACTTGGGACTAGTGCAATCAGCTCATTTCGGTTGCGTATGCCATCATACACTTGCTGCCATAGATATTGCCTATAATCTTTCCATTTTGAGCCAATTTGTTTGATTGTGTAATCCATATGCAAGTCAGAGTCCACGACAAACTTAGCCTTCAAATTAGAAACTATTAGCTTAATAGATATTCGTGACATAATTAAAATTCCTTTAAAAAAATACAAATCTTACCTGAACAATTTCACGGTATGCACCATTCTTGTAATCATCTGGGACTTTCTTCCAATTGGTATAACTGATTGGGAATCGGGTAAAGTTTCTCCCAATGGTACCCAAGAACCTATTAAACAATCCCCCGCTATCTTCAATAGGTTGTCCTTCATTATTCCATTGCAAGATAACTCTCTCACCAGCATGAAGGGACCAAACATCATTGACCGTGAGAGATTTGGTCTTTCTTGCACCATTGTCAGCTATGTAGGACAAAAATTAATAAGGAATTTTGCTAAAACATAAGTCATATTAGAATTTAATAAGGATAGTATATTGCTCAAAAATTAATATTTTAAAGCTTACCAACTATATCTACTATCCAGGCCCTCCTACGTATGCTAATATGTGCGGGCTGAACTATTCTTTCGGTTTCTAAGCTCTCTTCGTCATCACAATCCAAGTCAAGTGAAGGCTGAGACTCGGGAGCAGGCTGAGGATGAGGCCCTGAAATTTTTTAAGGTGTTAATTCTGTAGACAACTAACTATATATCAATTTTAGAACAGAACTTAGAACAAAAAATTGGTTATCCACAGCACATCCTGAAAGATTCTCTTGACAAGCTTGACTTGCAAGCGGATAATATTCTCTTATCCAAGAGACAGAGTAAGCTAGTTTTTTTTTGGAATAAGGCTTCACTGTTCACAATTCACACCGACAAGTGCTAAAAAACAATATGGCACTATAATAGAAGAGCTGGCACAGTGATATATACAAATTTTAAATGTATTGATATATATTACTAACCATCTTCGGCTGTTTACAAAATTGTGGAGGCTCATTCTCCATTTAATATATACTTGTGTGAAGAACAGTATAATAATAATTTAGCTTATCTCTTTTTTCATAAGAGAAGTAAATGATACTATCTAGTGTAATAGAGATAATAAAAACCAAAGATAATGAAGAGCAAATAAGATGAAAACTCTAGTTTCAAAAGAAGTCAAAGCTCCATATTCTAACTTTTCTGAAATCTCTTAGCTTAGTTTGCAACAACACATAGACGAACTCACATAATTAGGTTAAGTACCACGTCACCTTGAAACTCAGGAGCAGGTTGAGACTTAAGGGCAGGGTGAAGATGAGGTCCAATGAAACGCTTCTTCTTTAAGGTTCCTCGAAGCACCATTAAATAATCAGGAAAAAGACACCAAAAGATAATATCAAAATAACAATGCATGTAAGAATATAAGAGTATCAACAGCAACACATATTTCATGTCCAGAAATGAATCAAACAACGTAAGGATAAAAAAACAAGGAAAGCATGAACGACACAATTTCTCACTTTTATCACCTCGAAACTCGGGAGCAGGCTGAGGTTCGGGAGCAAGCTGAGGCTCGGGAGCAGGCTGAGTCTCAAGAGCAGGATAAGGTCGAGGTACAATGAAACGCTTCCTCTTCATGGTACTAATATTAAAAGCTGCAGTAACATATAAAAATATTAATTCCTTATTCATAAATCAATAATAAATACATTTAAAAATAATACCTTGAGGAACAAGTGTAGGCTGAGATCGAGGAACAAGGGTAGGGTGAGCTATTGGGCTAGTCTTCTTCAAATGTTTCATCCTCAAACACTCTAGTAAGCAAACAATAATATCAATACCAATTCAATCAATAATATCAATAATATATATATATATATATATATATATATATATATATATATATAACCAATGAATGTAATTCAAGAAATTGACATGTAGATATAACAATTTGCCAACAGTATATTCACTTCCCCATCTGGAAATAAAATTTCCAAGTTTTGCGGTTGATATGGCTCACATTCGTGAAAAAGGTCCTCATCATCCTCACCCATAACATATAAGTCTCGTGGTTTTAGATGCACGCTCCAATTCTTATCAAACTCATCTTCTACGTAATAAACCATTTGAGCCTCAGAAGCTTTGATATATGGCTCATCATCTTCATGGTCACCAGTGTGTATCAAACGAGAGAAATTTACAGATTTAAATCCTAGGTTATCAGTTATGATCCCAGTAGGATTAGTTGTATTGGCCCACATACACTTGAATAAGGTAACTGAAAATCGACCATGATAGTTTATCTCAATGATGTCCACCAATTTCCCATAATAAGGTACACCACCAAACTGCATATTAGTATCACTACTACTTGCATAACTCCTAGTCCCAAATGTGACAAATACTCCACTATTCTGAGTCTTTAGTCCTTGGACTCTCTCCAATGTACGAAATTTGAATCCATTGACATTGTATGCACTATAGCGCTTTGCAGAATCAATAGGGCCTAACGCTAAACACTTAAAATCATCTGAGTGTGATCCATACAAGTCATCTCTTATATGGCAAAAAAAATAAATAAATCAATAATTCATGAAAACTTGTAAATACCCTTATACAAAGTGAATGTAGATACTTACACGGCGAGAAAACCAGTCAGCAAACTCCCTGTGAACCCTCTTATCTAGACCAGAGGATGACCGCACACGACTTCTTAATTGTCTTCGCAGTATATCTCTAAATTCCCTATTCAAGTATACAAAGTAATTATGCAGTGTCATTCAAAGACTTATTTTACTACATTAGGATTAAGATCACTTACTGGAGGAATGGGTCAACTTCTCTACAATTAGTCAATATATGACGATGTGCTTGCAACTTCTCCTCTGCAGATAGAGTAAAGTAACTAAAACCACCAACTGGCTTTCCAATTGGTAAAAACAAAGTGCTATCACTACAAAGTCCTGCATCTGGTTGATCATCAACACGTCGAAGTCGATTGAACTCGGTTTCAATTCCATCTAAATACCTTGAGCAAAATATTAGAACCTCTTGAGCCATATAGCCTTCTGCTATTGACCCTTCAGGCTGAGCTTTGTTTCTCACATAAGATTTTAATCTGCCCAAGAACCGCTCAATAGGGTACATCCATCCGCCAGCAAAAATGATTTTTTTTGTAGTGCAAAAATGAAAAGTATGAGATATTTTTAAAAAGAGTAGATTTTTATATTGTTGTAATTTTAAAAATATAAAAATTTATGTAAATTGAACTAAAAACTTCAAAATGAATAATAACATTTTTTTTTCAAAAAGTTTCAAATAATTTAGATATACTTAAAGAAACCTATGAAATTTTAAAAATATAAAAAAGTATGCAATTTGAGTAAGAAACTTAAAAGTAAATAATACAGGGTCTTCAAAAAGCTTCAAAAAATTTAGGTAAGTTGAAAATGACGTTTTCATTTTTATTTTGGAAACCATAAAATTCTTCAAGTATATTACATGATATCTAAACAAATTGTTCCAATTTTAAAAATATGAAAAATTCTTTAAATTGAGCTAGAAACTTCAATGTGAATAATAAATTGTCTTAAAAAAGCTTCAAATAATTTAGATAAATTTAAAATCGGATTTTCATTTTTGTTTTGAAAAAATCCAAATTCTATACATTATGTCCAAAAAATATGTAAATTGAAAATAAACTTGAAAGTGATTAATACATTGTCTCTCAAAAGCTTTAAATAATTTAGGTAATTTAAAAAATACGTTTTCATTTTAATTTTGAAAAACATCATATTCTTCAAATGTATAGTACACGAACTCTTAAAAAATTGTTGCAAAATTAAAAATAAAAAATTATGTAGATTGAAATAGAAATTTCAAAGTGAATAATACATGTGTTAAAAAAACTTCAAATAATTTAGGTATTTTAAAAAACGCGTTTTCATTTTAATTTTGTTAAACACCTCATTCTTCAAGTGTATAATAAAAAAACTCTATAAAGTTAGCTAGAAACTTCAAAGTAAATAACACATTATCTTTAAAGAAATTCAAATAATTTAAGCGATTTCAAAAATGTTTTTCATTTTTTTTCAAAAATATCCAACTCTTCAAGTGTATATCGTACACGATCTCTAAAACATTGTTTCAATTTTAAAAATAATGCAATTTGAGTTGGAAACATAAAAGTGAATAATACATTGTCTTCAAAAAGCTTCAAGAAAATTAGGTAATTTTTTTAAAAAAAATGTTTTCATTTTTATTTTGAAAAATACATTATTCTTTAAGTGTATTACACGATCTCTAAACAAATTGTTCCAATTTTAAAAATATGAAAAATTCTATAAATTGAGCTAGAAACTTCAACATGAATAACATATTGACTTCAAAAAGATTCAAATAATTTAGGTGATTTGAAAAATGTTTTTTATTTTTATTTCAAAAAACATCATTTTCTTTATTGTATAATACACGATCTCTAAAAAAATCGTCACAATTTTAAAAATATAAAAAATTATGCAATTTGAGTAAGAGACTTAAAAGTGAATATTACATGATCTTCAAAAAGCTTCACGTAAGTTGAAAAAGATGTTTTCATTTTTATTTTGGAAATCACAAAATTCTTCAAGTGTATTACATGATCTCTAAACAAATTGTTCTAATTTTAAAAATATGAAAAATTCTTCAAATTGAGCTAGAAACTTCAATGTGAATAATAAATTGTCTTCAAAAAAGCTTCAAATAATTTAGGTGAATTTAAAACCGCATTTTCATTTTTGTTTCGAAAAAATCCAAATTCTTCCAATGAATAATACATTATATCCAAAAAAAAATTGTTACAATTTCAAAAAGGTAAATTGAAATATAAACTTGAAAGTGACTAATAAATTGTATCTCAAAACCTTCAAATAATTTAGGTAATTAAAAAAATACGTCTTCATTTTAATTTTAAAAGACATCATATTCTTCAAATGTATACTACATGATCTCTTAAAAATTGTTGCAAATTTAAAAATAAAAAAATTATGTAAATTTAAATAGAAACTTCAAAGTGAATAATACATTGTCTTAAAAACACTTTAAATAATTTAGGTATTTTAAGAAACACGTTTTCATTTTAATTTAGATAAGCATCATATTCTTCAAGTGTATAATACAAAAAACACTGTAAAGTTAGATAAAAAATTCAAAGTGAATAACACATTGTCTTCAAAAAGATTAAAATAATTTAGGTGATTTTAAAAATGTTTTCTCATTTTTGTTTCAAAAATCATCATATATTTTTTCATGTGTATAGTACACGATCTCTAAAAAAATTGTTTTAATTTTAAAAATAAAAATATATGGAATTTGAGTTATAAACTTAAAAGTGAATAATACATTATCATCAAAAAACTTCAAAAAATTTAGGTAATTTGAAAAAGACGTTTTCATTTGTAGTTTGGAAATCACACAATTCTTCAAGTGTATTACTAGATCTCTAAACAAATTGTTTCAATTTTAAAAATGTGTAAAATTCTTTAAATTGAGCTAGAAACTTCAATGTGAATAATACATTGTCTTCAAAAAGCTTCAAATAAATTAGGTGATTTTAAAAACATATTTTCATTTTATTTCGAAAAACATCAAATTCTTCGATAGTATATAACACGTCATCTCCAAAACAATTGTTGCAATTTTTAAAATATAATAAAATAGGTATATTGAGATAGAAACTTGAAAGTGAATAATACGTTGTGTCCCAAAAGCTTCAAATAATTTAGGTAATTTAAAAAATATGTTTTCATTTTAATTTTGAATAACACTATATTCTTCAGGTGTATATTACACAATCTCTTAAGAATTTGTTGTAATTTTATAAATTAAAAAGTTTATTTAAATTGAGCTAGAAATTTCAAAGTGAACAATACATTATCTTCAAAAAGCTTCAAATAATTAAGGTAATTTAAGAAACACGTTTTCATTTTAATTTTGATAAACACTTCATTCTTCAAGTGTATATAGTACACGATCTCTAAGTGAATAATACATTGTCTTGAAAAAGCTTCAATGTGAGTAATACATTGTATTCTAAATGCTTCAATGTGAATAATACATTGTGTTCAAAAAGATTCAAATAATTCAGGTGATTTTAAAAAGGTGATTTCTCTGGTGTTCCCTCAAAATAAGAAACAAATTTGTTCCTCCATGTTATTCCTTTTTATTGATTGACATGTGTTTAAGTTGTCCACATCATCTAATTGATGTTAATTTTTATATATTGCAAACAAACCCCTAATATTAAAACAACATTTTTTGAATTTAAACACATATTTTAAACTATTGCAAATTTCATTAATCTCTTTTCTTCCGACTCATATCTTACCCAAGCTACTCTCCCTCCAAATATCAAATCAATTCAATTTTCTATCTATGTTTTTACAAAATATTTTATCTATTTAATTCTTATAAATATTTATTTTAAAATATATATATTCTTCTCTATTTGAATTAATTTATACTATTTAATTAGTATATCATTTATTTTATTTTTGTTATATACTAAATTAATTATAAATTTAAATTTTTTACTAGTTCAAGAAAAACTTAGTCATTTTATATTATTATCTATTTCTCTCATTTCTTATTTCTAATTAATCCTAACAAAGAAATAAAATACATAATTTCTTTCTAACTAAATAGCACTTCATTTTTTTGCTGTTTTAACTCTTCCTCTCTTCTTTAATTTCTTACTCTCTTTCTTATTTCTTTCTCTTCTATTTCTTCACTCGGTGAAACGAAATATGAAATAGTATTTTAAATACTCTTTTCTATTGGATATTTTTTTATTTTAATGTTGTTAACTCATATTTTATATCTTGTATATATCTCAACTTTAAAAAAAAGACAAAAAAAAGCTAGCAAAAAATAAATACAAACTTAATAAATGTATTTAGAAAAACTTATATTATTTTAAATTTAAATTAAATAAATTTACACAAGTAGCTTGCTTCTGTAACCACCATTTGAAAAAAGTATCTCGTGAGACATGAATTGCTTGTGGTCTAATGGGCGAGTCAATACTTATAGAGACTTAAAGCAAAGTTAAAAATTGATTTTTTTCATAATGAAAATAATTTATTAAATTTATTGAAATTTCATTTTTTCACCTTTAGAGATACAAAATTATTTGCAGTATAAAACTAGTAAAGTCAATTTTCGTTTAACATTTTTTTTTCATAATGTTAGATAAAATAAAGTCAAATCTATTTAATATTTTTCAGACATTATTGGCATTAATTAAGTGAGATTTATTAATTTTAATTTTGAAAAACTTATTCTGAAACAATTGTTATGGGAATCAATAAGATTATCTTGTAAGCAATATATACATTCATAAAAGAATCTTATTTTTAATTTCGGTATGTGAATTGCTTTATCATTTTTATTTTTTTCTTTTAATTAAAATACTTAATTCTAAAAATAAGTATTATCATTCAATATTTTTCCTTTTTAAAGGGGTTAACCTATTAGACTTTAAGTTTTATTTAAATAATGACTTTAAAATAACTTTTTTATTTAAAGTTTAAATAATATAAGTTATCTCTAAATAAAAATATAATTTTATTTCATTTAAAGTCTGAAAACTTTTTTTTTAACCAAGGGTATCTCCCAGCCGATAGCCGAAAACTAATCTCCTAGAGGGGTAGAGATTTAAAGGACCGAGCTATCTGCCAACTGTGCCGAACTTTGTTGGTTTTAAAGTTTGAATACTATAAATTTTTCTAAATGCATTTATTAAGTATGTATTTTTTTAACCATCTTTATTTTTCTTTTTTCAATTTTTGAAAGTTGAGATATATGCAAGATATAAAATATGACTGTACTTAAATTAAAAAAAAATCTAATATAAAGAGTATTTAAAAAACCCTTTCACATTTCGTTTGACTAAATGAAGAAATAGGAGAGAAAGAAATAGGAAAGAGAGTAAGAAATTAAAGAAGGGTGGAAGAGTTAAAATAGAAAAGAAATGAAGTGTTATTTAGTTGGATAGAAATATAGAAAAAAAAATTACATAATTTTATTCCTTTGTTTGGATTAATTAGAAATAAGAAAACAGAAAAATAGATAATAATATACAATGACTAATTTTTTCTGGAATTAGTAAAAAAATTAAAATTTATAATTAATTTATTATATAACAAAAATAACATAAAATGATATACAAATTAAATATACAAGAATATATATATAAATATATATATATATTAAAACAAATAATTATACAAATTAAATAGATAAAATATTATATAAAAAAAAGATAGAAAATTGAATTTGATATTTGGAGGGAGGGTATTTTGGGTATGTGAGTCGGAAGAAAATAGATTAATGGAGTTTGCAATAAGTTAAGAATGTGTTTAATTTAAAAAAATATTATTTAAATGTTAGGGGTTTGTTTGCAATATTTAAATATTTAGCTTCAATTAGATGACGTGCACAAGTTAAACACATGTCAATTAATAAGAGGAATAACATGGAGGAACAAATTTGTTCCTTATTTTGAGGGAACACCGGAGAAACCACCTTTTAAAAATGGGTTTTCATTTTTTTTTCGAAAAACACTGAATTCTTCGAGTGTATAATACATTATCTCAAAAATATTTTTGCAATTATAAAAATATAAAAAAATTATGTGCATTGAGCTAGAAACATAAAAGTGAATAATACATTATCTTCCAAAAGCTTCAAATAATTTATGTAATTTAAAAAATATGTTTTCATTTTAATCTTGAAAAACGATATATTTTTCAAGTGTATAGTATACGATCTCTTAAAAGATTATTGCAATTTAAAAAATATAAAAGTTTATGTAAATTGAGATAGAAATTTCAAAGTAAATAATACGTTATCTTCAAAAAGCTTCAAATAATTAATTTATGTAATTTAAAAAACATGTTTTCATTTTAATTTCGAAAAACACCCATTTTTCAAGTGTATCACTAATTTTTGTATGCAAATTAAAATTTTTAAAAAATCTTTAAATTTAGCTAGAAACTCCAAAGTAAATAACACATTGTCTTCAAAAATAATTTAATTTATTTAAAAAATAATTTTTGATTTTAATTTTGAATAAAACCATATTCTTCAAGTGTAAAGTACATAATCTTTAAACAAATTCTTGCAATTTTACGAATATAAACATTTATGTAAATTGAGAAAAAACTTCAAAGTGAATAATATATTGTCTTCAAAAAGCTTCAAATAGTTTTCGTAACTTAAAAATCACGTTTTCATTTTAATTTCAAAAACACCATATTCTTCAAATGTATCTCTAAAATAATTGTTACAATTTTAAAAATATAAAAAGTTGAAATTGAGCTAGAAACTTCAAAGTGAATAACACATTGTGTTCAAAAAACTTTATATACTTTAGGTAATTTAAAACGTAAGTTTTAATTTAAATTTTAAAAAATATCATATTCTTCAAGTGTATATTGCACGATATCTAAAAAGTTGTTGCAGTTTTATAAGTATAAAAAAATTATGTAAATTGGGCTAGAAAATTCATAATAAATAATACATTATCTTCAAAAATCTTTAAATAGTTTAGGTACTTTATTAAACATGTTTTCATTTTAATTTCAAAAAACACCTTATTCTTCAAGTGTATAGTATACCATCTCTGGAAAAATTATTGCAATTAAAAAAATATAAAGAATTATGAAAATTTACCTAAAAACTTCAAAGTGAATAACATTGTGTTAAAAGAGATTCAAATAATTTAGGAGATTTAACAAATATTTTTAATTTGTATTTCGAAAAATACTATTTTCTTCAAATGTATAGTACACAATCTCTAAAAAAAATTGTTACAGTTTTAAGAATATTAAAAATTATGTAGATAGAGCTAGAAACTTTAAAATGCACAATACATTGTCTTCAAAAAGCTTAAAATAATTTAGGAAATTTAAAAAAAAAATTATTTCGAAAAACACCATATTCTTCTAGTGCATGATCTCGAAGAAAAATTTCTGATTTCAAAAGTAAAAGAAGTTCTTTAAATTGAATTAGAAACTTCAAAGTGAATAACACATCGTCTTTAAAAAAGCTTCAAATAGTTCAGGTAATTTAAGAAACGCGTTTCTATTTTAATTTTGATAAACACCATATTCTTTAAGTGTATAATACATGATCTCTAAAAAACTTGTTGCAATTTTAAACTATAAAAATTATGTAATTTGAGTTATAAACTTCAAAGTAAATAATACATTATCTTCAAAAAAAACTTTAAATAATTTAGGTAATTCAAAAAATGCGTTTTCATTTTTATTTTGGAAAACACCTAACTCTTCAAGTATATATTATACGATCTCTGAAAAAAATTGTTCCAATTTAAAAAATATAAAGATTTTGTAAATTTGATAGAAACTTCAAAGTGAATAACACATAATCATAAAAAAAACCTTCAATTAAAGTATGTAATTTAGAAAACGTTTCCATTTTTTTTTGAGAAGCACGACATTCTTTTAGTGTATAATACACGATCTCTTCAAAAAAATTTGCAATTTTAAAAATATAAAATTAATGTAAATTTAGCTAGAAACTTCAAAGTGAATAATGCGTTGTCTTCAAAAAGTTAAAACATGTTTTAATTTTAATTTTGATAAATATCTCATTCTTCAAGTGTATAGTACACCATCTCTAAAAAGTTATTTCAATTTTAAAAATATAAAAAATTATCAAATTTGAGCTAGAAAATTCAAAGTGAATCATTATCTTCAAAAGGCTTCAAATAATTTAGATAATTTGAAAAGCACTTTTTATTTTTATTTTGGGAAACACCACATTCTTCGAGTGTAGTACACAATCTCTAAAGAAATTGCTGCAATTTTAAAAATATAAAAAAATCTTTAAATTGAGCAAGAAACTTAACGTGAATAATACATTGTCTTCAACAAGGTTCAAATAATTTAAGTGATTTTAAAATTGAATTTTCATTTTTTTTTCGAGAAACACCAAATTCTTTGAGTGTATAATACATGATCTAGACAAAAATTATTGTATTTTAAAAATATAAAAAATATGTAAATTGAGCTAGAAAATTCAAAGTTAATAATATATTGTCTTTCAAAAGCTTCAAATAATTTAGGTAATTTAAAAAATATGTTTTTATTTTATTTTTAAAAATACCCTATTCTGTATATACACGATCTCTTAAAAAATTGTTGCAATTTTAAAAATATAAAAATTTATGAAAATTGAGCTAGAAACTTCAAAGGGAATAATACATTGTCTTTAAAAAGCTTTAAATAATTTAGGAAATTTAAGAAACAAATTTTTATTTTTATTTTGAAAAACACCTTAAGTTATACGTGATCTCTAAAAAACTTTTCCAATTTTAAAATTATAAGAAATTCTTTAAATTGAGCTAGAAACTTAAAGTGAATAAAAAATTGACTTTAAAAAGCTTAAAATAGTTCAAGTAATTTAAGAAACACTTTTTCATTTAAATTTTTACAAACATTATATTCTTCACGTGTACAGTACACGATTTCTACAAAAAAAATTGTTGCAATTTTAAAATATAAATTATTTGGTAATTTGAGCTACAAACATCAATGTAAACAATTATTTGTCTTTAAAAAGTTTCAAATAATTTAGGTAACTTAAAAACGCATTTTCATTTTTGTTATGAAAAATATCATATTCTTAAAGTGTATATTACACTATCTCTACAAAATTTTTCAGATTAAAAAATAGGCAAATGTTACTTTTGGTCCCTTAACTCTTAGCGCCAATTCAGTTTGGTCCCTTAACTTTTTTGTGATCTGTTTTAGTCCCTTAACTTTTATTTTGGATTCAATTTGGTCCCTACAGTAATGGTTTTTGATCCGTTAACGTCCTTAACAGATGTAACGGTAGGGACCAAATTGAATCCAAATAAAAATTAAGGGACTAAAACAGATAATAAAACAGATAAAAAAAGTTAAGAGACCAAAATAAATTATTGCAAAGAGTTAAGGAACCAAAAGTGTCATTTTGCCTAAAAAATATTAAAAATTCTGTAAATTTAGCTAGAAACTTCAAAATAAATAATAAATTAACAAAAAAAAACTTCAAATAAAGTAGGTAATTTAGAAAACATGTTTTCATTTTCTTAAGAAGCGCCATATTCTTTTAGTGTATAATACACGATCTCTTAAAAATCATTACAATTTCAAAAATATAAAATAATGTAAATTGAGCTAAAAACTTCAAAGTGAATAACACATTGTCTTCAAAAAGCTTCAAATAATTTAGGAATTTAAGAAACAATTTTTCATTTTAATTTTGATGAAGACTTTATTTTTCAAGTGTAATAATACACGGTCTCTAAAAAATATTATCAATTTTAAAAATATTAAAAATTATTTAATTTGAGCTAGAAACTTCAAATTAAATAATATATTGTCTTTAAAAAGTTTTAAATAATTTAGATAATTTGAAAAAAGACGTTTTCCTTTCAATTCTGGAAAAATAAAAAAACCTATTATTCAAGTATAGTATATCCCGAAAAAAGTTATTGTAATTTTAAAAATATAAAAAATTCTTATAATTGTGATAGAAACTTCAATGTGAATAATTAATTGACTTCAAAAAGCTCTAAATAATTTAGATGACTTAAAAATGTGTTTTTATTTTTAATTTTGAAAACATCTTATTCTTCAAGTGTATGTTATAGATCTCTAAAAAATTTTGCAATTTAAAAAATATTGAAAATTCTGTAAATTTAGCTATAAACTACAAAATGAATAACACATTATCATAAACAAAAATCAAATAAATTAGTTAATTTAGAAAACACATTTTTTTTTCCGAGAAGCATGCTCACTATATTTTTTTAATGTATAATACACGATCTCTTAAAAATTGTTGCAATTTTAAAAATAGAAAAATAATGTAAATTGAGTTAGAAACTTCAAAGTGAATAATACACTGTCAATAAAAAGCTTCAATTAATTTAGGTAATTTAAGAAACAAGTTTTCACTTTAATTTGATAAACACCCTATTTTTTAAGTGTATAGTACACAATCTCTAAAAAAATTGTTATAATTTTGAAAATATAAAAAATATTTAATTTGAGCAAGGAACTTCATAGTAAATAATAAATTGTCTTCAAAAAGCTTAAAATAATTTAGATAATTTGACAAAACATGTTTTCATTTTAATTTTGAAAAACACTCTATTCTTCAGGTGTGGTACACGATCTCTAAACAAATTGTTTCAATTTTAAAAATAAAAAAAAATTCTTATAATTGTGCTAGAAACTTCAATGTCAATAGTACATTATCTTCAAAAAAAACTTCAAATAATTTGGATTATTTTAAAAATGCATTCTCATTTTTGTTAAAAATAGGAAATTCTTTGAGTGTATAATACATGATCTCCAAAATTGTAAAAATATGTAAATTGAACTAAAAACTTCAAAATTAATAATACATTTTCTTCCAAGAGCTTCAAATAATTTAGGTAATTTAAAAAATATGTTTTCACTTTAATTTTCAAAAACATCATATTCTTCAAGTGTATAGTATCCGATAAATTAAAAATTATTGCAATTTTAAAAATATAAAAATTTATGTAAAATGAGCTAAAAACTTCAAAGTGAATAATACATTGTCTTGAAAAAGTTTCAATAATTTACATAATTTAAAAAACATGTTTTTATTTTAATTTCGAAAAACACCATATTCTTCAAGTGTATCACTAAAAGTTTTATTGCAATTTAAAAAATATATAATTAAGCTATAAAATTCAAAGTGAATAACTAATTGTGTTGAATAATCTTCAAATAATTTAGGTAATTGAAAAAACATGTTTTCATTTTAATTTTGACAAACACCATATTCTTCAAGTGTATAGTATATGGTCTCTAAACAAATTGTTGTAATTTTGAAAATATAAAAATTTATTTTAATTAAGTTAGAAAATTCAAATTATCTTCAAAAAGATTCAAATAATTTACGTAATTTAAAAAATATGTTTTTATTTTAATTTCGAAAAAATACTCTATTCTTTAAGAGTAATAGTGCACAATCACTAAAAAAAATGTTGAAGTTTTAAAAATATTAAAATTGATGTAAATTGAGTTAGAAACTTCAAATTGAATATACATTGTCCTAAAATAGCTTCAAATAATTTAGGTAATTTAAAAAACACAGTTTTATATTTAAAAAGAAGACCCTATTCTTCAAGTGTATAGTACATTATTTCTTAAAAAATTTGCAATTTTAAAAATATAAAAAATTATGTAATTTTGGTTAGAAACTTCAAAGTGAATAGCACATTGTCTTTGAAAAGCTTTAAATAATTTAGGTAATTAAAAAAACACGTTTTTATTTTTATTTTAGAAAATATCATATTCTTTATGTGTAGTACCCGATCTTTAATAAAATTGTTTCAATTTTAAAAATATAAAAATTCTTTAAATTGAGCTAGAAACTTCAATGTGAATAATACATTGTCTTTAAAAAGCTTCAAATAATTTAGGTGATTTTAAAAACGCGTATTCATTTTTGTTAAAAATATCAAATTCTTTGAGTGTATAATACACGATCTCCAAAAAAGATTATTGCAATTTTAAAATTATAAAAATATATAAATTGAGCTAGAAACTTCAAAGTGAATAATACATCGTCTTTAAAAAAACTTCAGATAATTTAGATAAGTTAAAAAATACGTTTTCCTTTTAATTTTGGAAAACACTCTATTCTTCAAGTGTATTTTACATGATATATTAAAACATTGTTGCAAATTTAAAAATATTATAAATTATGTATTTTGAGCTAGGAACTTCAAAGTTAATAATACATTATCTTCAAATGATTTAGGTAATTTAAAAAATACATTTCATTTTTATTTAAAAAAACACTCTATTCATCAAGCGTTGTACATGATCTCTAAATTTATTTTTTTTGCAATTTTTAAAATGTAAAAAAATCTTTATATTGTGATAGAAACTTCAAAGTGAGTAACACCATGTCTTCAAAAAGTTTCAAATATTAGGTATTTTAAAAAATACGTTTTCATTTTTATTTCGAATAACACCTTATTCTTTAAGTGTATAACATGATCACTATAAAAAGTTCTTGTAATTTTAAAAATATTAAAAAAAATTAAATTGATCTAGAAACTTCAAAGTTAATAATACATTGTCTTCAAAAAGTTTCAAATAATTTAGGTAACTTAAAAAATGCGTTTTCATTTTTATTTCAAAAAACGTCATATTCTTCATGTGTATAGTACACAATCTCTAAACAAAGTTGTTGCAATTTAAGAAAATATAAATAATTATGTAAATTGAGATAAAAACTTCAAATTGAATAATACATCATCTTCAAAAATTTTTAAGTAATTTAAGTAATTTAAAAAATGTGTTTTTATTTTTATTTCAAAAAACTCTATATTCATAAAATGTGTAATACATTATTTCTAAAAAGATTGTTGTAATCTTTAGGTAATATAGATCATGAAAAGTAGTAGTGAGAGAATGAAAGTGAAAAAGCGATGAATTGACAAAGCAGTAGCCACAAACGAAGTCAGAGAGCAAGAGCGAGAGGCATCATCGAAGTAGAAGTGTATGAAATTTCAATGGAGAGAGGAGAGAGATGAAGAAACTCAAGAGAAAGGTAGAGAAATCTCAAATCTTCATCGAGCAAAAATTCAAGAATTTTTTTCCTATTTTGTGAGCCAACAAAAAGAATGGGAAGTGGGCCGCCCATCCAAAATATGCATTTGGTAACATTTTTTTATGTAAATGATAGGAAATGTATTATTGGAGGATGGGATTAACACTATCTCTGTTGGGAGTGGCACCATCATTTTTATATGTAAGAATCATAAATTTATATACTAAAAAGGATGGTGCTACTCCCAATAGAGATGGTGCTAATCCCATCTCTATTGGGAGTATTATTTGACTGAAATTCGTAATGTTGTCTAAAAAAAGACTGAAGTTTGTTACATTTTTGTTCATGTTACTAATAAAATGTTGCAAAATGTGATATATGTAGTACTGTGGTATGTGTTTAATATATAATAAAAAGTAGAAAAAAATGTGAGTGAAAATTTAATTATAACGAATGGAATGTGAGTGAAAACTTAATTATGAGAAGAAAACGCAAGTGAAAATGGGCTGATGTAACGCAATGATGTTAGTGAGATAGGTGAGTTCTCGTCATTAAAATTTTTGTTTCAGATATAACGTATATAATAGATATAGATATCTCTAATTGAATGTAGTCGTTATTAGTAGTTGGCTTCCATGAGTGAGTTTCATTGTTAACAATGTTAGCTGAAGAGCTTCTAGATGAACTCAAAATGAGCTGGGCTAGGTTTGCTTCTGGTTTGGGTTTGGGCTTTCTGGATAATATATTGGGACAACACTTTTTTCACTATACATTTTTCTCAAGGCACCACACACCTTAGTATGGTGAGACGTGTGGTGGGAAGGAAATATGTGTGGTGACAATAGTATGGACCATATATTGATTTTTTGTTTTTTTGGGTAAACATGATGGGAAAGCCCCCACATATATTTATATTTGATATATAACTATATAACCATACAACATTCACTTCTAAAAAAAATAATTTTTAATTACTATATACCTACTTTATTTTTTTTATTACTGTAGTTGTAGAATTGTACAAATATAATAATATTTTTCCATCAAAAAACATTGTAGAGGCTGGGCTGCCATTGGTGAGATTAGGAAATGGTGAGAAGAAAAAATATTATCCCATGAAAAACGGAATCAACAATAGCATATTCTAGCCTTGAGAAAATTAGTTTTGGCTATCGGCCGAGGATATTCTTGATTCAAAAAAATAAAAAAATAAAAAATAGCATATCCTAGGCTTGAGCTACAAGCTACTGAATAATAAATTCTTTGGTTATCAATAAAATATATTAACTTGTTGAAAATCAGCAAGCTAAGAACCAAGTATGTACAAGACTTAGACCACCTACGAAATTGATATGTTAAAATAACCACATTCACATTACTTATTTTAATACTCCTCGTGACATCTCTTTTATGAAATAAAATATTAAAATGCTTTTACCAAAAATATATATATATATATTAAAATGCTGTGAAATGATAAGTAAAAACAAAGTAAAATAAGCTATTTTTTCAAAGGTGCGTAGAAAAAGAATTTTAAAACAAAAGTTGATGTGAAATTATCATGAGCCTTGATAATGATATAAGCTTGCATTTTAAATAGATCAATATATTTTAAGTTGGCATCTGCCCCGCATGTATACTGGTAGCCGCGGACATTGTCATAACTTATTTTTATAGTCTTTTTATTTTTTTTTAAAAAGAAATTCAGTTTTTTATAAATGTAATTATATTAATACGAAAGATAACAAAATGTATTAATTTTTAAAATATAAATTAGATACATAATTGTAATTCTTTTTATGTAAAAATGATTACAAAATATATTATTATCTTTAAATTTAAATAAAATATTTATGTATTTTTTTGTATTTATGCAGATAAACAGGTACCCAAAGAGTTTCCGACACTCTACAAAACCCGCAACTTATATGACTTCAAATTTTATGGTCTAAATCCTCAAAAGCTATAGTTTTGCGGGTCAGCCCACGAACCGAAACCCATGTACCCACCTTCAGGCGAAAGTCTTGACTAATCTCCTTCTTAAATTTGAACTCGTACTTGTCTAATAACTATAAAATGTCGTTCAATTCTCATATATGTTGGGTATCGAATCCCCACAACACACGTCACTCCATTAAAATATGAAATTATAGTGGAGAGGAACGATTTTACCATTTACTCTTTGTATTGTACATACAAAGCCCAGAGAAACAAAGTTTGCCAGTTGTGACCCTAATCAACAAAGTTCTCTTGTTATTATCTTTTCCTTCTACAAACTCATAGAATCCATCAATCGTTATTTCTTAAAATTCAAATTTTAAGAGAACAACAGCATCAAATATTCATATAATGGAGATTTTCACAGATCATAATCTTCAAGAAAACACAATGACAGAACTCTACGATGCATCAATCAAAGGAACTGTGAGTACTTTAAACACATTAATCCAAAAAAACCCTCTTATTCTTCACAAACTCTCACTTTATCCCTTCACTGATACTCCATTACACATAGCTTCTTTACTTGGACACTTAGAATTCTGTGAAATTCTTCTTCACCAAAATCCAAGTTTAGCCAATGAATTGAACTCAGAAGGACGTTCTGCTCTGCATTTGGCTTCTGCTAAAGGGCACACAGAGATTGTGAAATTGCTGTTGAGGACAAATTCTGAAATTTGCTTTGTTAGGGACAAAGATGAGAAGCTTCCTCTGCATTTCGCAGCGATGAGAGGGCGCGTGGAAGTGATTAAGGAGTTGATTAATGCGAAAGTGGAGTGTGTTAAGGAGATTGATGAGAATGATGATGGTTCTGTTTTGCATTTGTGTGTAAGATATAATCATTTTGAGGCATTGAAAGTTCTTGTGGAATCTGTGAGAGGAGATTTTCAGATTTTATCAGCTGGAGACAGAGAGGGGAACACTGTTCTGCATTTAGCTGTGAGAAACAAACAAATTAAGGTACTATTCATTCACGCAAGTAATTTAACATAAAATATGCTTATTTATAAAAGAATATGATAATATGATGATATGGAAGTAATTCAACTATTCAAGGAAGACAGTCAAGATAACACAAATTTAATATTTTCATTAATTTTTTTATTTTAGGTACCAGGTGCATACCTTAATTAAAGGACATATATCCTCTTAAATATTTTCAATTACTTGAAATTTAACTAATAAATTTCACTACTTTTGCAGATGATTAAATACTTGCTTTCACTACCTGAAATGAGTACAGCAATATGTACTATGAACAAAGAAGGCTTAACAGCAGAAGACATGTTGAAGTTGAAGCAGTGTTCAAGAAATTTTATTAACCTTAGAATTGAACAAATTTCATCTGAAGGAATTCAAAGCTCTTCAAATGAAGTTGTTCCACAAGAACCACTTTCCCCACCAAACAACAGTCCTCCACAACCATCATCATCACATCCCTCACCAAACAATCACCCTCAACAACAACAACCATCACATCCATTATCGCTGAGCAGTGGCGGACCTAGGTATATATGCGCCTAAGGCATCTCTTTTCGTTTACAACTCATTAAACTTAAAATTCATCCTATATTCCATTCAAATTATTACCAACTTTTTTTCCCTCAGTTGTATATCTTTCTTTCTTTGTCGTACTCAGGGTCTTGGATTCGCCACTGTCACCAATAAATAACCCTCAACAACCATCACAGCCACAATCACCAATTAATGCAATTCATCCACAACCATCACCACATCCCTCATCACCAAGCAACAATGAGCAACAAGAATCAAGTAGATGGAACAGAATAGAGAATTTCTGCACAACATACTTGCTAAACCAAGAAAATTGGATAGATAAAAAACAACTTATGGTGGCTGCCACTGTCATTGCAACCATGACTTTCCAGTCGGTGATAAGTCCACCGGGCGGCGTATGGCAACAGGATTCAAAGGACGGTGGATACGCATGTCCTGATTACGGTTTCTGTGAAGCTGGCACTGCAGTTGTAGGCTATGTTTGGTCCCCTGACTTTTTGAAATTTGTTTTCCTGAACTCTACTTCTTTCTTTTCATCTCTATGCGTGGTGCTGATTCTGATAAGCGGGTTTCCACTTGATAATAAAGTGATCATGTGGATCTTATCAATTTTAATGATTGCGTCTGCATCGTGCATGTTATTCACGTACATGTGGGCATTGGGATTGGTGTGTCCTAATCATATTTATTACAGAATTCGTAAGTTGGGATATATATTGGTTGGAACTTGGGTTGTGTTACTAGCACTAGTTGCTTTGATTCAAATGACAAGAATAGTGTTCTGGTTAAGATCACGCCGCAGATTCTCTTCCTTGAGGGAGATTCAAATGGCTCCAATAGCATCTGCATAAGTGACTCTGATCTGCATGGAGCATCTGCTATCTAATACTATTTGTATCAACTACATTCAATTTTATAGGAGGTCCAAAATAACTGTTATGCAGCTAAGTCCACACTCTTCTTCAATATTGAATTTATCTTGTTTTTTCAATGAATATTTCACTTCTATCATGTACTCTAAACGTGAGAAATATAGTGCACAAAGACGTTTACCACATTTCTCACATAGCAAGTTTTTTCTTCTAGAACTAGATTATTGCAATTCGCAAGGTGTTTAAAATGTAGTGCACGAAGACGTTTACGGTTTACCACATTTCATTAGGGCACATTTCATTAGGGCATGTCTGCTTCGTTTTATATATTAGGTGTTCAGTTAAAAAGAAATGAGAAACTAAAATAGTGCTTGTGTTTAGTTTGTAAAGAAAATATTTTACAAAAATTTCAAATAGAAAATGTAATTATTTATAATTGTTTTCAATATTTACTATACAAATCTCAAGAAAAACAAAAAAAATAAAATAAAAATAAGATGATAATTTTGTATTATAATAGTTCTTAAAAACTTAAATAACTCGACTGCATTAAGCAGCTTCTACGCAGGCATGCTACTTCATTCAATAAAAACATGCATACTATGAACAAGAATCAAAGACCGGTGGTAGGAAGGGCTACAATTATAAAAAAGATTATGGGAAAATTTCACAAAACTATCGTTTAGAACTGAAGAAAGCTATATAACTGTAGTTGAGATTATAATTCCACGATAACACAGGCCCATTACCGACCATGGTTTAAAATACAAACGAGTAAACATCTGTTCACAGAGAGAGAAAAACAAAAAGGAACATAATGAAAGAAAGGAAGCTGGGGATGACTGAGGATGATACTTCACATATAAAGTCCTTCTGGCACCCCTTCTTTCTTCTTAAACATAACTTTATCCTTTGCCTTCTTAAAGTCTGCATGCGTTACCTGAAGAACCAGATAAAAACACAAGGTAATAAGAATGAAAAAACATACCCACACTAAGGAACAAATTGCATATAAAACAAGCAGAACACCCCAACTAGTAAAACAGGAATCATTTCAAAACAGAGTGCAATATGGCCCAAATGAATGCTCTCAACTTTCCACCGGTACGCAAAGTAAGATCTAGCAGATGTACAAGTAGACCAGGTGTTCCTTCAAAAACACCAAATTTCACCGCACGACTCTGGATTAAGAATTAAGCTGACTTGACCTAATTAAGTTATGTTTCTTGTATTGCATTGGAACATTTCTTTAGCTCCAGCATTAAAAGCAAAATAAAGCTTCAATTCACTGAAAACTTGTTCTTGTAAGGAAAACATATGAACCCTAATATCTAGTCTAGGTTTTTTGCAATAAAGGAAAAGGTGGAAACAGCCAAGAAATTAAGGAGCTGTTTGGTTTGCATTTTCATTTCTTGTTTTCAGTTTGTTTCCTATTTTCTGGAATTTTACAAAGGAAAACCTGAAAATGCTGAAAACAGAAAACTCATTTTTAGGGCTTTTGAAACAGTTTTGTTTTTTAGTTTTTAAAAATTGTATTATAAAACAGTTTTCAGAAACAGTTTTTAAAAAAAGTGAGAGGAGTTTTCAATACAAATGTGTGTGTAAATTCAAAAAACTGAAAACTAAAAACCAAAACATGTTTTAGCTGTTTTCATTTTTTGGTTTTTAAATACTGAGAAACAAAAACTGTTCCCAAAAACTGTTTTTGAAAACTCGACTGCCAAACGGATTCTTTAGTTTTTTTTTTAAAAACAGAAAACTGTTTTCAAAAAGAGAAATCAAACGAGCCCTTAGTTTTTCCTTTCTAAAATTTCAGAAAACAAGAAACAGGAAAAAAAAACAGAAAATGAAAATACAAACCAATCAGCCCCTTACTTGTTTATTATCCGGGGTACGGAATTACATATGCCTCCCACCAATACCAACTTCTATTGTTTTACAACATTTAAAGAGTTAGGATGGCATTCACAACAATGCATGCACATAGTGACCTAGGGGTAACAATTTTCTCTATCTCTTCTTTTCTCTCTAAATTGAAGGGATAGATTTAAGGGGAGATTATTTCCGAATTCCATTCCCTTAATTTTTTTCTAGCATATCAACCCCAACCTATTTTTCTGCCATGCCGCTTTCTTCAATGGAGTAGGATTAGAAGGTTCGGTATGTCCAAACTTGAGATATCAAACCAAACCTATGCTGCACTCCTTTTATCTTAACTCAACATATGAATTTGGGCCATAAATTGAGTTTGCCAGTAATACTGAATTCAAAATTCCAAGCAGCAACAAAATACCAACATATTTTCACAAGATTGCATTGTTTTGACCATGATTGTACAAAAATATAGAAGATACTTAGTTCTAACCTTCATTCGGCGTTCACGTAAAGCAAGTAAGCCAGCTTCAGTACATATAGCTTTTATGTCAGCCCCAGAGAACTCATCCTTAGTCATAACAAACTCTTCTAAGTTGACATCATCAGCTAATGTCATCCTTGATGTGTGTATCTAAATTTCAAAAGTATGAGACCTTTTAGTCATACAAGTAAAATATGAACATTAAGATATTCGGTGAATCAGCAAAAACAGTAGCAGGGTGTTGTTTTCACAAAACTATCATGCCAACCTGGAAAATACGTCTCCTTGTTTTGATATCAGGAAGAGGGAATTCAATCTTCCTGTCTATTCGACCAGGTCGAAGAAGAGCTGGATCAAGGCTTTCAATTCTGTTGGTCGCAAGAATCACTTTTACATCTCCTCTTGAATCAAAACCATCTAACTGGTTCAGCAACTCCAACATAGTCCTTTGAATCTCACGTTCTCCACCCGAGTGGGCATCATACCTGCACATCATACAAGAAAAGTAAACTAAGATTTGATCCAAGATATCAATCCTCTAACTATCCTGCACATTGCCCACCTCCCCAAAATGAGAGAAAGGACAGAAAATTTCTCACACCCAGTGATTCTTAATCTGTGTTCAATAAATTACCTCTTGGTACCAACAGCATCAATCTCATCAATGAAGACAATAGAAGGGGAAAGATCATCAGCAACCCGGAAAAGTTCCCTCACAAGTTTTGGACCATCTCCCAAGTATTTTTGTATCAATTCACTACCAACAACACGCAAGAATGTTGCTGATGTTGAGTTTGCCACAGCCTGGAAGCAAACAAGGCTTTGTCTCAGAAAATGGATTGTGCATTCTATGGTACATCACACATGATAAGTAAACAAGTGAATTAAAAAGGATGTTGAAATTCTATTCCAAGTACCCAATGGCCCTATAAGAAACACAAAAGAATGCACACCTTTGCAAGCAATGTCTTCCCGGTTCCAGGTTCTCCATATAAAATAACCCCCTTAGGAGGCTTGATACCAATGTCTTCATACAGCTCGGGATGCGTCAGGGGAAGCTCAACTGCTTCTTTAATTTCCTGTATCTGAGCATCTAAACCACCAATATCAGCATATGATTCCAATGGAGCCTTCTCAACCTTCATGACAGAGACCATTGGATCAACTTCATCTTGCAAAAGCCCAACAACAGAAAGAACCTAGAAGAGAAAAAAAATTGATAAAAAGCATTATATTTCGCGCAGTTAACCATATCATCTGTACAAGAAGAGAAGACATACAATTACACAAGCACTAATTATGTAAGCCATGTCCACCTTGCTCCCAAGGAAAATAAAGTTCAAAATAAAAATTCATTCAAAACTTTTCCCACCCACTTTCCAGGTTACGATGCCCACATGTCAAAGACAAGGTGAGATAACATATGCACACCTCTCATATTAAGTACACAAAAAATCTAATCCCACTATTGTCAATATCAATGACACAGAAACCTTACTAGTTACAACAACCTAAAACTACATAATCAACAACTTGAATTACAAGTTTAGCACCAAAAGAAAAAGCCAATGTGTTATATGTGTACGATATAAAGCTCGATACGGTAAAAATTTGTGACATTAACATTATCATTCTATTTAGTCTTCTGGTATAGTGGCTGAAAAAAAAAATCAAATACAGGCAGTACTATCATGTCAATTATGAGACTCATGCCACTGGGAAAGATGAACAACATAAGTTTCACCTAAAGCACAGACAACAATAGTCAAAGAGTTAGTAAATAAGGCATGCCAGATGACATTCAATCATTTACTTCTCTCAGCTAGCAATCCAGAATTTATTTAAAATCTCTCTTCTTTAATCATGTTGATTATATTTACCAAGAACTCTACATCACTGACGCATAATTCTTAGTTTCTTACCATTATCTATGAAACTTAGTCCTTCTTAATAGAATACAATATTACCATATCAAAAATATTATCGAATGTTAACTGTTAAGTGTTGAAAATACAGTAATATTAGAAACTATGAAGAACTTAGTGTATGTCTTGATTTCACATATTTTGAGTTCAAAACACTTTTTAGTCAAAATCTTCTGAGAAAAACTGAAAACTTAGATACACAAGTACCCCACCGACCTACCCTGAGGTACATTGGAACAGTTTATTTCCAATTAAAGTTGCAATTATATGTTTTCTGACTTGAAAGAGATGTGAACAAGAAATTCAGAAGTTCCCCAAGTGTGAGTATGAACTGGGAACCGAGATTCTTTGAAAGAAGATTTTTCAACTGCACTTCACCAGGCTTCGGCTAAGCTAGTTTGAGTAAATGAAAAAAGAGAATGAAGAAATAGGAAAGGGAGGCGAAGATGGCTCAAAATGGAAAGGTTGTGAGGGGCAAATCACTATCGAAGCACTCAAGCCAAAAGAAATGGTGAGTTGGAGTGGAAATGCGTTTCACTCAACTTTCAAACGTCCCACATTTCTGTTTTAAGAAGAAAGCATGAAGTAGTTTTCACTTCAAATTTTCCCCTACTTAATGTTCAAACCAATTTAATTCTATTGCTATACAACACAATGTCTTTAACCTCCACCAATTCAACCTAAAATCACAAAAGCGCAAAACACACACGAACCCACCAAACCCTAGACCAAAATTTATCACAGGCTTCGGATATTCAATCGAAACACTGAAACAATCGAACGAATTAGAATTAAGAACCCTACCTTGTTATGCATCAAAATTGCGCATCCAGGCTCAAGCTGATCCTTATCGACGAAAGACAAGATGCCAACATAGTACTCGGGACCAACGGAAGAGGAAACAATGGCATGATTCTCGTCAATAAGCTCTTCGAGATTACCAACGCTCATAGGCGAACCCCTAAGGTCATCGACCTTGGATCTGTCTTCCTCGGCCTTTTCCTCTTGTGGCTTGAGGCGCTCCTGGTTCGCCACAAACTCCTCTTCCATTAACAGATAGTCCTTGATTCGCTCCAGTTTCAACAGCCTCAGCTTGCACTTCGACAGCGGCGTCACCGTCGGTAACCTAGCCGCCGCCTCCGGACCCTTCTGCTTCCGCTGCTTGCGGCCTACTCGTGCAGGTGGAGCCGCTGGCTCGAACTTCTTGTCCTTCTTGTCTCCGCCGTCGGGTTTCCGGTCCCCCGGAAGACCTTGCCGGTTCATACCGCCCGGTGTTCCCTGACCCATGGTTTCGGAATCGCGATTCTCAAAACTGAGGAGAGAAAATTGGGTAGATATCTCTAACTTGGCTTTGTGCTCAAGTTAAACCCGTAGACGAAGGAGCTGCGTTTATATTTGCTGAATTCTCTTTTTTAATTTTATTTATTTATTATTTATGGGTCATGTATTTGTTGGGTTTGCACACAAGTTAAACCCATCTTCCTTTCTTGTTGGGCCTTCAGCCCATACTTTGCTGTTTCTTCGGCCACCAATTTTCACACTTCCCTTTCTTGATCCATTCGCCCCCTCTTTTTTTCTTCGAATATACCCTTCGGATGAAGCTCATCTAAAAATTTCTAATGAAGCTCGTCCGAAAATTAAATATACATTAATTTTTAGATGAGGCTGATCCGAAAATTAACACATATTTTTGGATGAGCTCCATCTGAAAATATTTCAGAGGAAGGTCATCCGAAAAAATAAATACATTTCGAATGAAGCTCATCCGAGAATATGTGTTAATTTTCGGATGATGAAACTGATCCGAAAATTAACACATATTTTCAGATAAGCTTCATCCAAAATTAATTTCGGATCAGGTTTATCGTATGAATTGTGCCTCTGAATAAAATATTTATTTTTTCGGATAAGCTTCATCCGAAAATTTTTAGATAAGCTTCATCCGAAAATTTTTAGACGAGGCTCATCAGAAAAAAAAAAAGGGGTGAATAAATCAAGAAGGAGGTGTGAAAATTAGGCTCCTGTTTCTTCTTTTTTAAGTTATACAAGTTTAATTTAATTGACCAAAAAGAAAGTTTTAATTCAATTATCTTTTTAAGATTTTAGGACTTTTTTGTCTTGAAAACTTGTGGTTTGTTTTTTTTTTTTTGTAAAATCACTTATGGTTGACATTATCAAATAGAGGTGCCATCCTAATTTTTGTCACTTTCTAATAATTTTTGGTCAACTAAAATTAACTTTTGGAAGTGTTCTTTTATCACTATGAAAAAATAGCTGTGCAAATAGCAAGTACCATTTGTGGGGTACTTTTTCGGTCAAATTGTGGGTTTCTTTTTTTTTTTGGGGGGGGGGGGGGTCTTGTAAAATATTTTGCTTATTTTTCGTCCCTCTGAAGTTTTATTGTTGTTTTTAAGTCTTTTCCTTTAGAAAAAATAGGGAATTTTTTTTGTTAAACTAAATAATTTTGAATAATTTTAAATTTTCCTACTAAATATTCTTATAAATTCTCCTGCATGCTAAGTAAAGAATGTATTAATTACTTTTCAAGGCACAAAATAAAATATATTTAATTTTTCATTTAATGTTTACTATACCAAATAATAAAAGAATATATAGGAGGAAAAATATAAAGATACAGCAAAGCTCAATAATTTTTTATAGGGATGAAGTAGCATGGATTTTGATGGTAGTAAAGTCATATTTAAACCTTTGCAATATCAATTGAGATAGAGTCTCTGTACGAGTTTCAACCTGTGAGAATGAGTAATATTTATAGTAGAATTACTTTTATTGGTACAACTTACTGTTTGTCACAAAAAAAAATTGTAAAATTTATTAAACAATAGTGATAGTGATACAGAAAACATTTTCCATTCATTTTTCTGCTTTGGTGCATGCATGTTTGTTTCCCTCACAAATGTGCATTACATTTACTGTTTTTCAACTTTACATTGTCTGCTTCACAAAACATCAAACTGCATTTTTGGATTGCACAGACATCATTTGTAAACATGCACACGCTTGATTTCCTTTAAACGGTTCATGTCTCAGATAAAAGTTCTTTTTTGTTGACTCATCTATGTTTACAGTAAAAAGCAATGATTAATATTTTCTTAAAAATTAAGCTAGTATGAAATGGTTGTTAAATAGTCATAAAATATGGATAAAAAAATTATATCTCTAAAAAATATTAATTGATGTAAATATTCTTGACTTAAAATTACTTTTAAAAAAAAAATACTTATATATGACTTAAAAAAAAAGTAGAGTTTACAAATTGCAAATTAAAGGCACATAAACTCAAAATACCCTAATTCAAATCAATAATCAATATAGCTTGTCATAATTAATAAATGATTAAGTATTTTAAGTATACAAATAGAAATTCAAATTATAATCGTACATATAAAAAATATTTTATGAGAAGAGATTATACCCATTCTAATAATTTTTCTACCTTTGAAAAAAAATCAACTGAAAGATACCTTAATAAAAAAAAAAAAGTCCAGATCAATAAATATACATATCCTGTCTGTTATAGCACTTTCGTGCATTTCTCATTTTGGTCATCACATTTTCATTTTTCATTTTCTTTTCTTTTTTTTATGTCGGTCACTCTTCATACATCACACATACATCACGTTGACACTATTATCTCCTGGGTTTATATTCAAGGAACATAATATCAGTTTTATACAAATCAATAAAAATATATAAAAATTAATTTTTACTAACAAACAATGCATTTAGAAATGATATTTTTATTTTTTTTCTTATAAATAAAATAAAAAATAATATTATAAGTCATTTAAATATTTTCAAATGAACATAAAACTTAGAATTTTGATTTTATAATAAAAATATTAAATAAAAAAAGAAAAGTAGGTGGGTGGTTATTTACTACTATAGTTGACGCATTGAATTAGATCATTGAATTGAGGCATGGTTGTCAGGTGTGGCAGAAATGAAGAAGTAGTAGTAAATGTAACACGCAAGCCCTGTTCCTGTTCCTGTTGCCATCTTCAGATTCTTAACTGGGCCTGGCCCATTTACTTCCTCCTTTCAAATTTTCACCAAACATTCATACACTACTTATTACTCTCTTCATCTTTTTTTATATTCTTATTATTACTTTATTACCCTCTTCTTCTCTGACTTCATAAAAATATATAAAAATATTTTGAGAAAAAGTTTTAAAAAATTATTTTTATTAAATTTGTGTTAAAATCTGAATTATTACTAACTAAAATACTTTTTGATGGTATCTAATTAGGCACTCTTTTGCTAAAGTACAAGAACTCCTTGTATAATTTTATCATCATGGGTTAACTCAACATGAATTTATTTTTGAAGTAAGAAATTATTATTGAGATTTATTACTCTAAGAAAAATTAATTTATGCATATTAAAAAAATTAATTAGTTGTATTTAATTTTTTTAATTTCTTCCAAAAGATAAATTATAATTACTAAAATATCACTCATGTCATTTATTACAAAGTGACATCTGCAATTAGTAGATTAATTCATTAAATAAAGGGTACAATAGGAATAATAGTTTTAAATAAAAATAATAATTGAAAATAATTTATATATTGGAGCAAGATATATGAGGTTTTTGCTACTTATATTTGAGTCCAAAAGAAGTATGCTTAAATGAATATGTGTTTGGTTGAGTAGAAATATGATTGAGAAAAATGGAGTGAAACAAATTATGAGAAAAGAATAATTCTTAATTTTTTTAGATACTAAGAAAAACATGTATTAATTGTTCTTCATAATTTCAAGGCATAAGGTGCATTTATTTTTCTATTACTTTGGTCATTTTTACACGATCTTTTAACCAATTTACATAGATTAAAAAAATTATTAATAACCTTTTTTTATTTTTTGTTTTTTCAAAAAATAATACCATATAAATACTAAATTTACCTCTATTCAAAGTCAAAATTTTTAATAAATTCATTAATTATACTCCTTATCCGTTCATTTATTACAAGCATAGACAAGAAAAAAATTAATAATTACTTCTTAAATTTTGTAGAGGATCTTATATATAAGACTAACAAATTTTTTTTAAAGGTTTTATATTTAAAATCAGATGTAGTATTTAATAATTACTATATAAAATAGTATGAAGATATAACAAAAGTGAAGAGAAAATAAAGAAAGAAAAACTTTTATTTATTTATTTATTTTTTAAATTAACTTTTCTCTTCTAATTAATTTTATAGATTGTTGATATTATTAATGCATAAAAATTGAAATCATCCAATCAGAACCCAAGTATTATTGCATTAAATAGCACTAAGTAACTCCTCATAAAACAGCTCCAGCACGTATAGTAATTTGTTCGTTCTCTTCCTTGCATCCATACAAATTTAGAAAAATACAAATTTCTCTACAAATTCTTTTACTTACTTAATTTTAATAAGTGTCTTTTATCTTTTACTAAATATTTATTTTTTTAAGATAATTGACAAAATTAAATAAGTAAGAAAATTTATAAGAGAATTTAATAAAAAGGATTTAGCATTACTCACAAATTTAACAGGGTGTTCTTATGTACACTACAAAAATAAAAAATAAATAAAAAAAATAACGTCAACGCAATTCCTCTAAGAATAGCCACAATTAATACATCAAAAATGCTAAATTCATTTACAAATTTTTTTATACACTTAATTTTAATAAATGTCATCTATTTTTTAAAAAGTAAATACTTAATGAAAGATAAAAGATTATTGTCAAAATTAAGTAGGTAGGAGAATTTATAATATGGTTTAGTATGAGGATTTAACATTACTCTTAATATATATACTACCTCCACTCCTAATTATAATAGGAAAATGCTAAATAGTGTCTTAAGGGCACTAATTAAATAACTTAATATAGTAAAAACTTTTTGAAAATTGTAACTTTTGATATTTTTGAAATATAAGAAGATATGCACCTATGATTGTTTTTAAAATAATGGTAACCTTAACAAGTGTCCTTAAGGCACAAGGGCACTTGTTAGCAAGACCCATTATAATAAGCCCTTAAAAAATATCACACATATTAAAAAAGATGTTGACATTCATAAAATGCATTGGTGTTTTAAAAGATTGTCATAAATTTTAGGTTTTGCTAAACAATGCACTAAGGGCACTTGTTAAAGTCACTAGAATAAGAAAATTAATCATAAATGCACATCACTTCATATCTCATAAATACAAAAAAAACTATCATTTTCAATACTCTTTTACTATATTTAGTTCCTTAAAAAGTGTCCTAAGAGTATTGTTTAGCATTTTCCTAAAATTGAAAATCAACATCTTCTATCTTCATTAATTAGGGGTATAAAAGAAAAAACATAATAAATATCATAATTTTTTATGTTAAAGGCTTATAAAAAGTAACACTAATTTTTGTTAAGAACTTATATATAGAAACAGAGATAATATAGACTTTGTTGAATAGAATCACCACAATATAGTATAGATCAGATTGCAAATATTTATAATAACGGGAATAGATCTCATCGTATTAAAAAATAAAGTAATGTTTAATTCTTCTACCCACTTAATTTTTATAAATGTCATTTATTTTCTAAAAAGTAAATGTTAAGTGGGAGATAAATGACACGTGTCAAAATTAAGTGGATAGAAGGATTGATAGGAGGATTAAGTATTTTTCTAAAAAATAACATGATAGATATTAATTTTTTTGTGTTTATCTCTCTCTTAAATCTTAATAAGTATTTAATGCATATTAAATTTGTGGATCCTTATAAACATTAATAAAGAGGTAAATAAATACAAAAATAATAAGATATTACATCATATTATTTTTAAACACGGAAAATTCCATTCCCGTTATTATAAATATTTGCAATCTATACTAAATTGATATCGTATATGAGTTTTTCTAACTTGTGCAACTATTGATAAGAATTCCAAAATAGAAAAATAAAATGTAAGTAATAAATATATGTTGAATATAAAACTCAATTAATTTTTGTCTTTTCCTATGAAAAGCTTATCTTTTAAAATGCTGTACAATGTTGCACGGATTAAAAAAATTGATCATATATCAAATATTTATATTTATACATTTATTAGCTAATAATTATAGATTTATTAGTTAATACTAATTATAAACTTACTTTTCAGTATAAATATTACATCACCACTAATAAATTCTCATTTATTAGTTTTTACCTTCAGTTAGACTAGTCCATGACCACAATTAGTCTGATAATATAGAATTTATCTAATAGATATATCTATTAGTATAGTCATTAAAAATCTTTATTATTAACAATATATAAATTAATAGTGTATATCAAATATTTATATCAATAAATTTTTTTATAAAAAACTATATATTTATCCGTTTATATGAATATTATATACTTATATTAATGGTGATAGATTGATTTCATTAGACAAGACTTAGTGTGTGTTTGGTAACACTAGCTTATAGCTTATTTAGGAGTTTATAGCTTGTAGCTTATTGTCAAGTTGAGGTGTTTGGTAACAAGTAGCACTTGTTATAAAAGCTAGCTTATGAAAAACTACTTCAAGTAACTTATAGCTTATGAAAAATAGCTTTCAATAATTCTTTCCTATTTTACCCTTTAGTCATTTATTATGTTTACTTTATCAAATAATTTATTACATGTAATTATTACTTCCTTTTAAGTCATTTAACAAATATAAGCTACCTAATAAGCTAATTTTATCAAACACATCTACTCAATTATAAGGCACAAGTCATAAATTATAAGTTACAAGCTATAAAACTATAAGTCATAAGTTATAAATTATAAGGTAGTTTTACCAAACAGAGCTTTAGCTTAAAGAACAGGGGCTAATCTGACTCTAAAATTATTAATAAATGGTAAGTTTTTATAGTGTGTATTTTTTACTAAGAAAATATCAATACAAAAGGGACAAACTCAACTAACCCCAAGAATATTAGTAGTAAATGAGATTTTTATTTATATTAACGGATTTATAAGTAGCATATTCACCAAATGGAATCGATGACAGAATCTGACTCTTCCAAACAGAGGAATCCTTCAGACCTGTACTGCACTTCAAAGAGAACAAATTCAACAACTTATATTATGACTTATTGTTACTATTAATAATAATATTAGCTACAGTGACACTTTTCTTTGTTATTATTAGCCGTGATTAAGAATGTATGTCTATTAGAAGATTTTTCTTTTTTCTTTTTTTTCATCCAAGATAATTCTTCTAATTGAACTAATAGTAAAAATTTAATCTCATGCGAGAAGTTGAGACCTAAAATTAATTAAGGGCTTCTTTCATTTCTTTTTTAAAAACTGTTTTTAGTTTTTTTAAAAAAAAAACTAAAAAATCTGTGCAAGTGCTCTCATTCTTATTTCATATTCTCTTTTTACTTTTTTTAAGAAAAAAAAAAGATACAAATGTACAATTATAAATTAAAATATTTAATTTATTATTTCAAAATTCAAAAACCATTCAATTTGTGCTTTTAAAAATTGTAATTTTAAATATTTATTGTATCTCAAGTGGTGTGTTACGTAGTTAAAGCAGTGGTTGGCAAAACTAACATATATATAGTACTATACTATAGTATTAATTTGAGTTTGGCTGAACCTAAAAACATCCCATTGTCACACATTAATTAACTCCTTTTATGGGCATTATTTATGTGTTTAAAATTCTCATTATTCACGGATGATATTCTTAATTGATGTACAGCTAGAAGAGGTGTATTTACCCAAAAAAAAAAAACTAGAATGAAGGGGTGCATGTGAGAAATAAAAAGAAAAATAAAGGAATCTGAGGAGAAAAAAAATTGATTTTTTGCTAACCATTATTCAAATTAGAGGACAATAGATAAGTAGTAGTAATTCATTAATAGAATTTTTTATTGAAAATGTAGTATTTAATGCTACAAATAGATACATTTCTTTTTGTGTGTATAAGCGTATATTTCTGCTGATCGTCAAAAAATAATTTCTTCAAAGTGTAGAGATAGAAACATTTTTTTATGTGATTTCTAAGAAAAAAAATCTATATGTGAGTTGTTTAATAATCACCACCCCTGATATATGTATATGTGTTGTAATTAAGATAAAAAGAGTGCTAAGAGTGTGATTATTGATTCCTACTTACTAGATAAATTTCATCAACAAAGTCCAATAATAATTAGATAGATAAATTTCTTAAACATATATATGTCAGCGAAAATTTGAATTATGGCTGTACATGTGAATATATATATAAAAAAAAAAACTTTGTTACAAGAAAAAAATTAATACTTTATTAGTATTTATTAATCTTTATACCTGCTATAAAAGATTAATTAGTTTTTAATTCTCAGCAGATAAGAGATTAATTTTATATTGTTTGTAGAAAGGTATCCTTCATGTTCACAAAAATTTTACTTGTATATATTTAAGTCCAAAAAGGTGCATGCATGAATATAACCTTTATCTTTAACGTAGCTGAGGTGTTGAAAGAAGGACATAAAAAAAAAAAAATGGAGAATGGCAATAAAATGATAATGGTAAAAGAAAATGTCAACTTTGAAATATCACCGGCAGATGCTGGTGCACCTTAAAGCTGTGTTCAGAAGAATTTTATGAAAATAGCTTATAAGTTTTTATAAGTTATTTTTAATTTATTTTTATAAGTTTTTAGTATAATTTATTAAAAGAAGTTATATTTTTAGCAAAAAAAAGAAGAAGTTATTTTTAACTTATTAAAATAAGTTTCATAATTTTATTTATAAATAAACTCATTTTTAATAAATATTTATTATATAAATACTTAATTAAGCTATATTTCCAAACATACTCTTAATTTAACTTTTATTATTATTATTATTTTTGTTGTTGTGTTGTTCTATCAAAGAAGTAAAGCTTGGAATAAAGAATTTTGAGTGAAATACTGTAATAGCTCTAAACCTTGGAACCAATATATAATAATAATAATACGACACAAAAAGAAAAAAAAAATAGTAGCTAGAACAGATAGATTATACTGATGAAATAATGACTACAATACTGTCCAAGTAAGTCCCATAATTTAAGAACCACGAGCGTATGAGTGAAATCTAAAAACAGACGCAAAATTAAATTAAACACTATCGACGACACACAGAAATTTTAAATTAAAAAAAAAACGTACACAAGACACACTAAATATTATTTCCTGAACGAAAAGGAAAAAAAAAACAAAGACTAATCCAGAAAATATTATATTAACGTTCATTATTCATTTCTCAAGGGAAAGGAAGAACCCCAGAGCCACCACCAACGCCACTTCCAACACCACCACCAACACCGCCACCGAGGCCACCACCGGTACCTCCGAATCCGCCAAGTCCACCAATGCCGGTAGTACCACCGAGGCCACCACCAAGTCCACCGCCAAATCCGCCGCCTACTCCGGCTCCGGCTCCTCCAAAAGGAAGTCCGTTGCTGCCAATACCAGAATAACCACCAACGCCGCCGTAGGTGAGGAAGTTCTTCTGGTCCTTGAGGCCGGCGTCGGTGGGTGTGTTTCTGGCGGCAGAAGTAGTAGCAAGGGCAAAAGCAAGAAGCATAATAAGGAAGATGCACCACTTAGCCATAGCTAATAATTGCACTCGATCGATCTTCTCTAGGGTTTTGTTTTTTAAAAATAGTTATATTAATATTTATATTTGTTTGTTGGATGTTCCAAAGTGTTTGGGGAGAGTGTGTTTTTATAGGGGAGAAAACACTATGACTGGTTGAAGGAGTAGTTGAAAGTGGTAAATGAGAAATTTAATGTCATTGCATAGGCCTCGCTGTACACTAAATTAAACCACCCAGTGGGTGTGTGTGTTTTGTTTCCACTTTGAATAGGTTAAATCTGTGTTTGTTTAGTGTGTGTTTGGTCTATATTTTATGATTAATCCAGATAAATTAAGATTTTATCAGTTATTGAGATATTTTGGAGTAATATTTGATAGAAGTATATTTGTTTTTGGTTAAAATTAATTTTGAGCAAAGAAAAATTGTAGAAATTATGTTTAAAGGGCTCATTGGGAAAATAATTCCTTAAAAAAAACTCTAATATGTCACGGAGAAGTATAGAACTCCTTATTACAGTTAATTAACTACTTTATTTATTTACTTATCATGTATAAAAAATTAAATATTATATAATATTGAATTACAAGTAAATAAATTGAGTAGATAAAAACGGAGAGAGTGTTATATCTCTGGATAGCGTTGTGACATCATTATTGTGCAATACTTATTTTTTATTTTTATATATTGTAAGTAAATTAGTAGAGTAGTTAAAAAATGGTAAGGGTGTTATTTCTCTCCATACTCCATAGCGTGGTGACATCAGTATTGTGCAATATGTAAGAAGAGAAAAAAATAACTTCTTCTAAAAAAATTCTCAAACTCAACCCAAAAACATAAATATTTTATATTTTATCACCTATCAAGTTGGAAAAAAAAATCCTATATATATATATATATACAAACAAGCCTTTAGTTGTTAACAAAACATAAATCCAACTTCTTTCGGAATAAAAAAAATTGAGAATGGATACTGCAACTCCTTTAGTTGATATTACCACTCTTTTCATTCACATGTAAGTATAAAATACCTCTTATAATAACAAAGAAAATATTAAAAAAGGGAGTGACAATATTAATTAAAGAGTGGCAATATTGACTCCCAAAAAGATTTTCAATTCCGCTGAAATCATAGTTCTTGACTCAAAATTATATTGAAAAGTAATTACTTAATGTTTGAATTATGTCTACAAAATATTTTGATGGAGTATTAAATAATTTCAGAATAATGTGAAATTTTGTAGACATGATCTATACTTTAAGTAGTTTCAATCCAACAATGAGTTTTATAAAAAAAAGTTTTCGACAAATAATTATTAACTATAGTAATAATAGGTGTATACACTAGTTAGTTGGTGTATGGTGTATTTACTTTTAGGGGTTTAATAACATAATCTCACTTATTTCTTACACACTCATAGTAAGTAAATTATATAACACTTATAAATATAAAATACTCTAAAAAATGTGTATTTTGTTAAAGCTAAGTATTCATTATTGTATAAAATAAGTGAGAATAAATTAACATCATAAGTGCTTTCATTTCTTTTTTTAAAAAAGTATAATAAATTAAGAGTGACAATAGACTAAAAAGAGTGACAATAACCCCTCCCAACTATTATTGTAATACATAGTTAAATAGTAAATATTTCATAAATTTATGCGTTCATTGCTTCCACTACTAAAATTTTCTAGATCTATCATTGATTATCTGTATTTTTTCTTCTCTCTTACTCCCTCCAGTCCTAAATGTAGCACCAACTAAAAAAATTTTTGGTCCAAAATGTAAGTCATCACCTATTGCATTTATTAGAAAGTTACAATTTTACCCTTTAGCATTATTCAATGTTCAATTAGTAATAATTGAAAATTAATTAATGATCGTATGTTTCCCATGTAGCAAATACTCCCAAGAAAATTAAATAATATGAGAGAGAAAAATTGATAAAAAAATAAAGACAAATTGAAAAGAGAAGAGAAATAAGCATTTATTAGTGGAGTTTGTTGGGTGAATATTTATTTTAGGGGTATAATTGGAAAAAAGCTTTATTTTAAGACAAATTTAATGAAATAACTTCCACTCCTTGATTCCGGTGATTTGGTTAAAAGTGACCTACATTTAGGATTAGAGAGAATATTTTCTTTCATTCCTTACAAACAACAAATGGTTAGGGCAAGGAAAAAAAAAATGGCACAAGCCAATTACCCGTAGAAGTTTGGGTTTAGGTCTTTACTGTTTCCACCACATTCATTTTCCTCTTAATCACACGTCTTTTTTTTTTTTAAATTACCCCTCGTTCGAATTTTAAAAATCTGACACTTTATTTTATAAAACTACTTTAAAGATTTTCAAAATTTGTAGCCTGAGAATGTAAAAAAACTGCGACACTCTTCATTAAAAATTCATTTTTATATTTTATAAAATTATAGTACGAATTTTTAAAATGAGTGTGGTGAAAAAAGCGTGACCCTTGAGTTTAAAGCTCTGAATAACTAAAATTTTATAGCCCAATTAAAAAAGTCCACTACCCTCTAAGACATTGTATTAAAGCCCAAATTCAAAAGTCTCAAGTTATGGAACCGGGTCGTTTCATGTGGCGAAAGTCCACAAAAGCAACAAAATGTCTTTGTTGGAACTTGGCAAGACATTCTTGACCTATCATGGAAAAAAAATATAGTCCATTCTCATCTATTTCTCTTGTAGAAGTTTTCTTTTTCTTATTGTAGTTATTTTCTTGATTTTTATGTAAATTTTTAACTTTTTTAATCTTAGTACATGTTTATCTCTATTTTCACTTCCTATCTTTGTCTTCATCATCTTTTTGAATTTTTCTTTTTTATTTATTTATTCCTTCTATAACGGTCATTCTCTTTTAGAGTTTAAGGATAGATAGTGATAAGAAACCTTTACGTAAAGTTAATGACGTTTTTTTAATTATACTATTTAACCTTCTTTAATTTCCTACCAGTGACGCTTAAAACACCTTGAGCATATACGATTCTAGAGGAAATAAGGTTTAGGATTCAAATTTGTGAGGTGATGCTTAGTTCTCAATTTAATTTTATCTCATTGTACTATCTTTCCTATATTTTCTGTGCTTTTTTTCATGTTATTTCCTCCTCCTTTTTAATACTTTTACCATACTTTGTTAATAGTATAACCAAACAAGCATATACTTGTTTTATCTTTCTCATTTGGTGTGTAATGTTAAACCATTTGGAGTTCTCTCCTCACTTTAAATGGAATTTACACTTTGGCCAAATAAATGAATTATTTTAAATATTTGAATTCAATTTTTTTTGGTATATATATTTGAATTCAATTTTAAATAAAGCGGTTATATGGTCTCCTTACTTTCTAAAATAAAAAGAACTGACTAAGATAACTAAAAGAACAATAACAATAACAATTATTTTAAAATATACAAAGTAACAAAACAAAAATTATTAAGTTTTTTTTGGTCAAGAAATTATTAAGTTGAAATAAGAACAAATGATAAGAAAACTAATAAAGATGTTAGTATAATAAATTAATAATAAAGACACATTGTAATAAGAACAAATGAAAAATTAACCAAGTAAAATATATTTAATTCATAATATATTACAATTTTAATAACTTTGTTATCTTTTTAAGTAAAAACGAGGCTTATGCCCAGAAAAAGTAAAGAAAAGAAAAAGAAAAATTACTAATATAAAACCAAAAAACCATGACATGAAACGTCATGGTCCCTCCCTTTAAGGTCGAGCTAATGGGTGGAACATAAAAAAGTGTGACTTAAAAAAAGAATGCTAAAGCCTAAAGTGCTTCATAGTAGTAGTACTTAATCAAATTAATTAAAGATTAAGTTTAATATATAGTAGTTTTAGTTGGGGGAAAGGAATTGAAGATAGTGACAATTTCAGAGTTTTATTTATGAGACGATAATTGTAATCCTATGTCTTTCAACTGAGTGCTCTTAATTGATCCAAACAGGAAATTAAAATAGAAATTTAATTGAATATTTATTTATTTATTTATTTAATTTTGAAATAATATAATGTAACCTTAAGGGACTGTTTTGTTGGATTTTCATTTTTTGTTTTCAGTTTGTTTCCTGTTTTCTAAAATTTTACGAAGGAAACAACATTTTCAATTTTTCCTTTGTAAAATTTTAAAAATCAAAAAATAAAAATAAAAAATAAAAATACAAATCAAACAGCCTCAAACCAACTTTCAGATGGAGCCAACAATGGCAACCCCATCAAATTAAGGTACCACCATTTTCCATCATAATGCAATAGATACTCACATCCAACCAATACAATAACAAAGTGTAATACATTCAAATACGACAATTAAATCATAAAAACTTTATAGTTGACAATGCTGTACGTTTTCTTTTTGGTCTTCTCACAAACATATTATATTCTTATATATATTAGGCATACGTTTACTATAATATATATAACAAACATAAGGAAAAGAATAAGTTAACACCTCCTATGAAATACCGTTCTAACCATATCATCCAAAAGAGTTAGCGAAACAGAACTATAACAAGCATTAAGGATAATAAAATCCTGTAGCATATGAACAACTTCTTAAGTGAAAATGTAAGCACACTAATTTTCTTCCTGCAAGTGATGGTACAAGGATATTGATAAAAAAAGTATGAAATCGGCTCACCTTATTTAAATTTTTTATTTGACAAAAAAAAATTTTCATATAAAAAAATTAATACAGTAATAAAATAATTAAATAGCAATAATTTAGTCTTTAAAAGAAGTTTATACAAATTTAGTTTCAAATCATAAACAAATAAAAATAACTAATTAATGAGAAACAAATAATAAAGTCCCTAGCAGAAAGATCCTATGAATTGTATCATGAGTTGTGACACTAGTCATGCGTTAAGATCAAATTAATAATTAATACTAGTATTATTTAGTACTATCTCTATTTTAAAATATAAGCGTTTAGATTAAAATGTACATATTTCATATTATAAGTATTTACGTAAAACATAATATATATTTATTAACTTTTTTTAATTTCATTTTTATTAATAAAATAAATCACTATTAGTATTATTAGTTTATAAGATAATGTGTTATATTTATTTAAGGGTGAAATTATAATAAAATAATTATTTTTTTTCAAAATCAATACAATAATTAATTTTCTTTAAGTTATCTAAAAAATATCTAAATATTATATTTTGAAACGAAATTAATATATTAATATTTGAGTTTTGCTAACTATTATCTTATAGATAATTGCTAAGCAACTTAAGAATAGAAAATTATAAATAAAAGTTACTTGTACTTATTATTTAATATTATGAATGCATATTTATTATGATTTTTAATAAAATATTTTTATTTATGAATTGTTGATAACTATACTAATAAATAATGATAATGATGCCAAGAACTTGTAGCTCAAGTGACATAAGGAGGAACTCTTTGAATTAAATGAGAGGGGTTCAATCTCAGTGGAGTAAAATTAAGAGTAAATTTAGGAGTAATATAGTGTGTATATATTTAGCTGATAAAAAAAAGAATAATGATAATGATTAACAAAACCATCAATGTTTTTTTATATTACAAAACTGTCGGTATTTAATATTTCATTACAATATAAATTTTATTAAAATAATTAACTTAATAAACCACTCATAGTTATGACCAATTAAAATAAGTTAAAGAGCATAATATGAAAATGAGAAAAAGAGTAATATTGGGCCCCACCACTCTTATGGACACCGCGAGAAATAAGCGGTGGTCCACAAAGGTAGCAGTGTTATCCAGTGTAGACTTTACCCTACAAACTTCTCTTATATTAACGGTTTCCAAACGACACCGTTTTCTACCTCTTCCATTCTCCATTTCTCCTCTTTCTCCAACTTCACTTTGCAGTTCGCAGATTACACTCTTTTCTTCTGTGTTATTTTGATGACTCGAAGAAGAAGACGAAACTTAGGCATTTTTTTCCCTTCAAAATTGAAGAAAAAAAGGATAACGAAATAGGTCAAAGAGTCTTGGTATAAAACATGGTTGTCGATGATAGGTTGGAGAACATCATTTTCCTCTGCAGCCGAAGTTTCTCTTCTTCTCGATTCTCCGATGCTTATCCCAAAAGGTGAAAATCCTCTTGCTTCTGCACTTCTATTTGTCAATCATTTAAATTGTTTATATGCATGTAAACTGTTTCTGTAATCTGTATAGATTTTATGGATTTGAGGTTTTGATTCGGTATATCCTAATTGATTTTAGAGTGTTCATGAGACTAGGGTTCGATGTGATTTTCTATCATTATTGCGTCTATTTCTCTTCTCGCTCTGTTTATTTTATAGTTTTTTAATTGAAAAAAATGAATTTGTTGATTTTATGATTTAATGTGGATGTGTGAGAATTCTGTTATCTGATTGTGTAATAAATTTTAGGGCTTTGATGGAGGGGAGATATAGTGGGGATTGATTTGATGAAGGTGTTTACAAGATTGTTCTATTGAATTAATTCTGGGATGCAAAAATTGAACCGAACAGCAATAAAACTCATCAATGAGATGAGGTAAAATGAGCTATTCTCGTCTCACTACTTTGTTGATGGAGAATCATCATCCATCCACTCTCTTGACCATGGATTCAAGTGCATCTTCTCATGAGGAACTGGATTTGGAGATGAATCGCCAAATCATACTTTCAGGTCTGCCCGATATTAATTTGCCTCTTTCAGCAGTACGTAGTAATCTGCTTCCGCAACCGTGGAATTCTGTTACATGTGATATGTTAGATGTTGGTCTTGGTAATGGTACTCAAGGATATGAGACTGAGAGTTTTCTCAACCAGCCCAAAGTTGGAAAGAAATGTGCAAAGTGACTAGATAGCATATGGGGTGCCTGGTTTTTTTTCAATTTTTACTTTAAGCCTACACTGAACGATAAATCTAAGGCCAAGGTTACTAGGGACAGCAATGGTGTCACGGGGTTTGATAAATCTTATCTTAAGCTTGATGTTTTCATGGTCCAACATGACATGGAAAACATGTACATGTGGGTTTTTAAGGAGAGACTTGACAATGCGTTGGGTAAGATGCAGCTGAGGAGTTACATGAATGGGCATTCTTGCCAGGGGCAACTGCCATTTCCATTTAGTGTCGACAAAGGTTTTGTTCGATCCCATAGGATGCAACGGAAGCATTACAGGGGTCTTTTCAAACCCCCAATGTGTGCATGGCATTGAAGTTGTTCATTCACCCAATCTGGCAGGCCTTGATGAGGATGAAAAGAGAAGGTGGATGGAGCTCACTGGCTGAGATTTGAATTTCACAATCCCGCCCGATGCAAGTGATTTCAGTTCATGGAGAAATCTTCCCAACACGGATTTTGATCTTGAGAGGCCAACATCCACGGTCAAGAGTGCTTCAAATGCACACACTAAAAAACCACTTAATGGATCTGGGTTGAACTTGTCATCTCCTATGTCTAACCATAGTAGCAGTGATGGGTTGGACCTATCTCCTGTAGCAAGAAGTGGAAGGATTACTCCCCTCATAGAAACAAAGAAGAATGTTACTTGGCTGTTAATCCTGTATCCGATCAGACTCCAGCTATGGAAATAAATCCCAGTGAGCCACACTGGTTGAACAACTTTACCGGAGTGATGAAGAATGCCTATGGACCTGTTACAGCTGCAAAAACTATATACGAGGATGAACAAGGTTACTTGATTATTATCAGCCTGCCATGTGTGGATCTTCCAAGTGTGAAAGTTTCTTGGAGGAACACTCTTACGTGTGGTATCATAAAGGTTTCTTGTATAAGCACATCTGGAAAGACGTTTATCAAGAGACACGATAAGACATTCAAGCTTACAGACACATCCTCTGAGCACTGCCCTCCTGGAGAGTTTGTCCGTGAAATCCCGCTTTCAACTCGAATTCCTGAAGGTGCCAATATAGAAGCATACTATGATGGGCCAGGATCAGTGCTAGAGATCATGGTGCCCAAACTTCGCGTAGGACTGGAAGAGCATGAAGTTCGTGTTTGCCTTCGCCCTCATCTGGGAGGAAATGGTCTTGTGTTGACTTGAGATAGGCACTTACCAAAAGCTGTTAGGAACTTAGGATTGCCAACATGGTGCTAACCTTGTAGACCAGACAGAGTAATCCATATTATAAATGTGCATTTCTAACATTTGTCTCTAGTCTATAATACAAATGTGCGTCTGTCTAGCAATTTTAGCTCACTGATTGTCATGGATAGTCATTTTGTTTCAATGTGTTTCAATTATAAGAATCTACTAATCTTTAAGTAAGAAGTTATGGAAACTCACCTTGATCTGCTTTGTTTCATTTCTTTTGAATTACCTTATCTTTAATTGGTGCAGAGTATCGTGTCAAAGGGGCTCTGTTGCTTGTAAAATTAATAATTTTATACGTTCTTGGATATCTGGTTTATTAGTCTGTGACACAAAATTATCTCTAGTTTTGGATTGGATTGGCTGGGAAGAGTATTTGTTCCCGGGTGTTGAAGCATGAGGGTGAAGGACATCAAATTTTAGAACACAAGCTCAGTAGGAGACTATGTGCATGTTTTAATTTAAGTTGAAATCCCTCAAATAATTGTAGATAGATTGAACTGTCTAAACCGTGAGTTTGGTTTGAAAATAATTTGTTTACAATAACAGATTGAATTAGTTTTAATATGATTTTGTGATACTGATAGAAAGATAAATAGTTACTTTTCAATTTACATGCTATGAACAAATCAAGCTATATACTGTAGTCTGCATAAGCAAGCAATTGCTAAAGGACACATTAGGGTCCGTTTGTTTTGGTTTTCACTGCAAGCGAAATTGATTTTCGAAGAAGTAAGAATTTTTAACTTATGTAGATTTGTATTATGATTCAAATTACTGCAAGTAAAACTGGTTTTGGGATGTGAGAAATCTTAACTAAACATACACTTTGTAGTTTTGTTTTGTTTGATGGGGATGATAGACTTGAGTGGGGTGAGTGGAGTGAAAAAGTGTTCTTTTACTATTTGATGGTCAAGGATGGTGTCTGATGAGATTATTATTATTTTTCACTTCTCTTTTTATCTGCCCACCTTTTTTTTTTTTACATTGTTTTTATTGGCAGAAGACATGGGTTTTCATGAGTGGAGTAGTATTTTCATTTTGCATGTGAAATGGAATATACTATTTCAGGAATTTTAACGGATTCTTCCATGACTTGTGTTTTTTAGTTTTTTTTTTTATGGAAAGTACAATCATTCCAAACCTTAGCCAAAATTGGGGGTTTTTGCCAAAAGACCATATAAAGAGTGGAAATATGAATCCCCCAAGGTATAGAAGAAAATGCTACTTTCTTTAGCATCAAACAAAAGATCCATAAAAAAAGGTGAAAAAATTGAAGAACAAAAGTTAACATTGGGAGAAATGAATGCTTATTACAATTTATTTTGAGTTATTTGCTTAAAGTGGGAATTGGTTTCAAATTGTCATTCCTTTGAAGATGTGTTGTTTGATTTAGAGAACGGGTAAAGGCATTGATGAAAAAATTTGTTTCTTTGCATGCATAGACATTGATGCATATATAAGGGTTTATCATCTAAATTTCATCTCAACATTATTTTATCGTGTATTAATTTTGAGTTAATTGGTTTGAATTTAATTTTATCTTTTTTTTTTTCTTCTAAAATTAAAATTGTGGGAGTCATTGTTTTGAGATTTAGACTTACATTCTTAATCTTAGGGAAGACTAAATTACTTACACTGACTCAATAACTTATTAATAATTTTTTCTCTTCTTTTATTATATACCTTTTGAATTTTATATTCAAGATTAATTTGAGTTGAACTTTAAAATCAGCCAATTAGATGATAATGAATGCAAGTCAATAAGATTGGATTGAATAATCTTTCCTCAAAAACGATACAATCCAACTTGGTAAGAGTCCTAGTTGAGTATTAAGATGATAAATGATTCACATTAACCTATTCTTTAATCAAAATAATCAAATTTAATTTCTTAAAGGTTAATGGTGCACATAAAAAAACATAAATTACAATAAAAAATAAAAAAATTCATAAAATAAATTTTAATAATTTATTAACTAATTATATTTATCTATCTATATATTATTAAGGTCTGAGTTGTTTAATTATAATTTTTGTTCTTTCTATTTTTTAAATACACATTTATTTCTCACTTTATAAGTGCTTACAAAAAAAGAGCTTAATATAATATTTATTCATCAAATGCTCTTTTTGGTGAACATTAATCACATACTCTAAACATAACATGCGAAAGATATTAAAATTGAAAATGAAACAAAAACAAATAAAATTAAATTTAAAAAAAAAAAAGAATAAAATCGGTAGATAGAATAGTGGTGAAGGAATCCGGGTCAAACCGACCCGGTTGAAGTATGAATGAATGGAGGGCGTAACCTTGTCGCTATAGTGAGACGGTTCCTCACGGTTCTGTTTCTCCTCTCTATCCTGTTCCGCTTTTCTTTTGACGGTTCAATCAACAAAAATTAGGGATTTTTTTTTTCTTTTTTGTTTTTTGGCACAAATTATGGTTTATCATAATATATTTTTGTAGATTTTATGAGGGAGAACTGCTTCATCGCTTGTGAAGGTTCTACTTCTCGATTTTCTGATGCTTATTCTCAAAGGTACTCCTTGAAGATCCCCTTTGATTTTCGCTTTAGCTCACTCTTTTTCTAACCATCAATTTCTTTTCCTTTTCATCAAAAAAAAAAAAAAAGAATATTGTGTGAAGAAGATACGATTTTGTTTTCTCTGTAGATTGATGGAGATCCCTGGGTTAGGGTTAGATATAGTTTTCCTTTAGCATTTTGCCAATTATTCGAGTCCTTTTTTTTTTTCTCTTTCGATAAAATATAAATTTCTAGGCTGGGATTTTTATTGATAAGTAGGTCTGTGAGGATCGTGTCATTGGATTTGTAAATCTAGGGTTTCGATAGTGGGGAATTGAATTGATTAAGGTGCATATGAAGTTGTTTTGTTGAATTGTTTGCTGGATGGCAACTTTGAATCGAGCAGCAATGGAACTAATCAATGAGATGAGGTGAAATGGGTGATTCTCTTCTCATCTGTTTGTCAATGGAGAATCATCACCCATCCACGCTCTTGTCCATGGATTCAAGTGCATCTTCTCATGAGGAACTGGATTTGGAGATGAATCGCCAAATTATACTTTCAGGTCCACCAGATATCAATTTGCCCCTCTCGGCCGAGCGAAGCCCTCCTCCGCAGCTATGGAATTCTGATCCCTGTGATATTTTAGATGTTGGTCTTGGTACTCAAGTGTATGAGACTGAGACTTTTCTCAGTCTGCCCAAAGCTGGAAAGAAATGCTCTAAGCAGCGAGTTGATAGTATATGGGGTGCTTGGTTTTTCTTCCGGTTTTACTTTAAGCCCGTATTGAATGAAAAATCTAAGGCCAAGGTTATTAGGGACAACAATGGTGTTTCGGGGTTTGATAAATCTGATCTCAAGCTTGATGTGTTCATGGTTCAACATGACATGGAAAACATGTACATGTGGGTTTTCAAGGAGAGACCGGAAAATGCCTTGGGTAAGATGCAGCTGAGGAGTTACATGAACGGGCACTCCCGCCAAGGGGAGCGGCCCTTTCCGTTTAGTGTTGAGAAGGGTTTTGTTCGATCACACAGGATGCAGCGAAAGCATTATAGAGGACTTTCGAACCCTCAGTGTGTGCATGGAATTGAGGTTGTTGCATCACCCAATCTGATGGGTCTTGATAAGGATGAGCAGAAAAGGTGGATGGAACTCACTGGAAGAGATCTGAATTTCACAATCCCTCCTGAAGCAAGCGATTTCAGTTCGTGGAGAAATCTTTCCACCACAGACTTTGAGCTTGAGAGACCGCCGCACCCAATTAAGAGTGTTCCCAATGCTCATCCTAAGAAGCTGCTTAATGGATCTGGGCTGAATTTGTCTACTCATATGTCTAACCATAGTAATGGTGATGGCATTGATCTATGCCCTGTAAATGGCAAGAAGAGGAAGGATTTTTTTCTCTATGGGAATGATGACGAATGTTACTTGGCTGTGAATCCTCCTGATCGGATGCCAGATATAGAAATGCACCCAAGTGAGCATCACTGGTTGAGCGACTTTAGCGGAGTAATGAAGAATGTTTGTGGTCCTGTTACAGGTGCAAAGACCATCTATGAGGATGAACAGGGTTACATGATTATCATCAGTTTGCCATGTGTGGATCTTCCAAGTGTGAAAGTTTCTTGGAGGAATACTCTCACTCATGGAATCATAAAGGTTTCTTGTGTGAGCACATCTGGGAAGCCGTTTATCAAGCGGCATGACAGGACATTCAAGCTTACGGATCCTTCATCAGAGCACTGTCCTCCTGGGGAGTTTGTTCGGGAAATCCCTCTGTCAACCAGAATTCCGGAAAATGCCAATATTGAAGCTTACTATGATGGGCCTGGATCGGTGCTTGAGATCATGGTGCCAAAACTTCGCGTGGGATCAGAAGAGCATGAAGTCCGTGTTTGTCTTCGCCCTCATCTTGGAGGGAATGATCTTATGTTGACTTGATTTAGGCACTTGTTAAAATTTCTTGGGGTTGCCAGCATGGTCCGTAGAATCATTGTTTTACTAACAGTGTACCTGTATAATCTACAATACAAAAAGTGCACCTCACATTTGTCTCCATTTTTTACTCACTAATTGCAATGGTTTTTTGGGTCCATGCATCGGTTAGTTTTTTATTGTAGTCATTCTTTTATCTTTTAGCGTTCATTCCTGATCATTCATCATTCATATCAAATTATGAATTCTTACCTTTTCTGCTCTGTTTATGTTTTGAGTCTACTTGTCAGATCTTTTCTGATATTTAGTGAATAGTATGTTAGCATCTTAGTTTTGGATTAAAAGTCTTCTTACTGTGAGTTGAGTACCCTCCTATATATGTTTTCCTTTTGCTATTTTCAATCTGGTTGCTGTCCATATATTCTGCCATTGTGTGAAAACTATGAGGTTTCCCACTCATACAGGAATAGAAAATGGTTGAATTTGGAAGGTTTAAATGTTATTTTTATCCTTTTGAAAACCCATAGTTTATATTTGGATTTTTATTTTGTAGAAGTTTTAAAATAACACTAGTAAAGTAATGTTACTGGGATATCAAGGTTTCAAATTCTGCTAGATGCAGAATTACCCCACCCCATCCCCTAGTCCCCTTAAAAAAATGCTTTTCTGACTCATGGAATGCATCAGCATTTTTATTGAATGCTCCTATTACTGTGCAGCAATTAAATTCATATGTTCAGAAATTTCGACGGTTCAAAGTCAAATTGTTTCAAGAATCACCTTATATCCTTGACGAACATGTTACTTTAAGCGTGTTTGGTAATAAATTAAACGCAAATGCTAAATGTGAAAGTTATTTTGAGTTTCATTTAATGGATCACGCTCATCTCATCTTTATGTGAAACAAAGTACACTTCAAGTGTTTCAAGTTTGTGGCATTTGAGTTGTTTTGCAAGCGCGCCCCTGATAATTGCGTCGTTGTGCCTGAGGGCTCTCAGCCACATGGATAGCTGACCTTGAGATCTCTTCTCGAGAATTCATATATACCTTATTAGTATATGGACAGTTATCTCTCGAGCACAAGTTTAGGTTCGGCCTCAATAGAAAAAGAAAAACGGAGCACCTAACAACGTAGCTTCACAGACCAAGAACTACGAGATACCTTGGATCATTCATGAATAACTCCCATGCAACTACGGTCCGCCCTGCCATAGACGAATGAGGTATGGTTTATTCATGATATTTTCAAATGAATTAAAATATAATTAATTAAAGTGTAAATAGCCCTTTTCAACTCATGATCACCACAATTGCTTAAAATTTTAATACACTGCAAATAGTCGTTTTACTAAACCATCAAACACGGAAAGGATGGAAAGGATGCGCAGTGTGGTTTGCTAAACATAAAATTTACACTTCAAGTTTACGTAAGCAAATGTTGTAATTTGTGTTGTGTCTTGTGTGGCATTTGAATGAATGTTTATTAGATGTAATTTAAGCCAATTAATTGTGCAACTTAAAAACCTTTTTTTTTTCTTAAAAAGGAAATAAAGTATAAAACGCTAAAATCAGAACAGTTGCACAGTTGATGATGTGGTCTTGTCGGGACCCCCCATTAATCTGCTCCTACACAGTTGCACCATTATTGCCAGAACTTTATCCAAATTTGTGGAGCTTTCTTTAAGGTCTTCATACTTGATATTCTTTTCTTATGATTATGATTATGTAGGGAGAAATGCTTAAATGAAAGAGATTATCCTTTTGCCACCTTGGTAATTTCACTTTGATGAGACAGTTATGTATCCTATCCCACATTAGGATATGCGGAGCATTGACAAAAAGAGTAACAAATTACTATTTACTAATGTTCAATTAAGACTTTAGTGCTTATATTTTTCATTTCTTTTTGTTTTGATTATTATTTAAAAAAAAAAATGCTAATCAGTATCTTTAGGATACTTGTTAAAAATAAAAAAATACTTTATAAAAATTGATAAATTTTATTGTTTCGAAAGATGTACACTAATTTAATATATACTTGCTATAGAAAATCAAAATATTAAATAAAGTGTATTTATTATACCTTAACAAATGCCCTAAAAATACTATTTAACAAAACTCTAAAAACAAACTTTGCATTTTGGTCCTTATGTAAAGAAAAGTTTACCAATTAGTTCAAACAATATAATAGTGTTAGATTTTCCTAAACTGGCTAATGAATGTAATTATGCCACTTCAATAATGAATAATGAAACAATATTATATTAGTATGAACTAATACATAAATGAATATACTATACTTACTACATAAGAACTAAAAAACAGAACCTTTTTCTTATAAAGATCAAAACAAAATAGAGTGTCATTAGGCCAAATCCAATTTAACCCAAACTAAATGATTGAACTGTAAAATATGTGAATTATGCAATTCATCTAATTCAACTTATCTCATGCGCATTTTATGTTCAACTTTTAAATGATTAACATATTAAATATTGATTTAACACAATTAAACTTGAGTATATTTAGAATAGGTGAGAATTAATATTTAATATGTTAAATCAATGTTTAATTGTGGTAACTAATCAAAGGCCAAACATGAGGTGCCATTGCTGCTTCTTATTATTCCGATAATTTTTTTCATGCACCACACGCAAAAATTTAATTTAAAATTTACATTGACATCAATTCAAAGTCAAATACTTTCACCTTTCAAATAAAAAAAATAACATTGTCATTTATAATATTTATTAATAAATTAATCGTTAAGGAGAACTTAACCACCTATATAGTACAAATAAAAGTGGTGTTGATTAAACTTCACCTTCTAGTACTCCATATTAATGAATTTTTTACTTGTAAAGAAAAATGTTAAGCCATTCTGGAATCTTTGCACCCTTGTAAAAAATCATGTAATTTCCACTCATGATTTAGAATTCAATTCACCTTGAAAAATATCATTTTGCCGTACACTCAATTTCAAATGCACCCTTACAATCCAAACACTCATTTCGATTCTTCTTTTACCGACATTGAAGACAAGACGTTGATAATTTTTTTTTTTTTGCTAAAAAAATTTTTTTAACATGTGCAAGGATAATAAACCATAATTAAAAAAAACTATTACATTAATTATATGTGAAACATAATCTAATTAAAATTTTGTATTTTCCAATAAAATGTTTCTATCTATAGTTTCTTAACCTGTGCAATATTGCAAAAGTTAGAAAAACCCTTGCTAAAATATACATTTAGTCCTTTATGTTTTACCAAAATTCTATTTTGGTCCTTTATGTTTATTTTATCTCAATTTAGTCTTTTACATTTGATTTTTAGATCAACGTTTGACTCTTCTTTTAAGAAAAAATGCACCCTTACATTTGATTCTTTTAAGACCAAAGCCAAACATAAAGGACATATTTTAACCTAATTTTTTCCAGATCAAGTAATCTTTGATAGGTAAAGTTAAATAAAGTCGATGAGAATACCAGTTCTCAGAAAAATCCCAACTGAACTACCGCACAAAATAGTATCATCTTATCCCAAAATGTAATTGAATGTCCATCGGTGAAATGAAATGTGGCAAACAATAACACAATGCTTAAAGCAACAAAACAATAGTGTCCACTACTTAACAGAAGCAAATATCAAAAGATTCAAAACTAAATACTGTCTACAATTCAAGTATAGAACCGTGCAGTTAAATTAAGTGAAACGTGCATCAAATGACTTAAAATAAATGATAGAAAAGGAGCAAAGGAACTACATTTAATCCACTTCCTCAATCTTGGGGCCAGCACCACTTCCACCAGAAGGAGTGTAATCGTCATCCGCAGCAGCACCACCAACATCTGGACCAGCACCACCCTGGTACATCTTAGCAATGATAGGGTTGCAGATGCTTTCCAATTCCTTCATTTTGTCCTCGAATTCATCGGCCTCAGCAAGCTGGTTGCTGTCTAGCCACTGGATAGCCTGCTCAATGGCATCCTCAATCTTTTTCTTGTCAGCTGGGTCAAGTTTTCCACCAATCTTGTCATCCTTCACGGTATTCCTCATGTTGTATGCATAGTTTTCCAATGCGTTCTTGGCCTCAACCTTCTTCTTGTGCTCCTCGTCCTCAGATTTGTATTTCTCGGCCTCTTGAACCATCTTCTCAATCTCTTCCTTTGACAGTCTTCCCTTGTCATTGGTGATGGTGATCTTGTTCTTCTGGCCGGTGGTTTTATCTTCAGCGGAGACATTCAAGATCCCATTGGCATCAATGTCAAAGCACACAGTAATCTGTGGAACACCCCTAGGAGCGGGAGGAATGCCTGAAAGTTCAAACTTACCCAACAAGTTATTATCTCTAGTCCTTGCTCTCTCACCTTCGAAGACCTGGATCAACACACCCGGCTGGTTGTCAGAATATGTTGAGAAAACTTGTTCTTTCTTAGTTGGAATTGTAGTGTTCCTAGGGATGAGGACAGTCATCACACCACCAGCAGTCTCCAAACCAAGAGAAAGTGGAGTGACATCAAGGAGAAGAAGATCTTGAACCTTCTCATTGCCCTCACCACTCAAGATTGCAGCCTGAACAGCTGCACCATATGCAACAGCCTCATCAGGATTAATGCTCTTGCATAGCTCCTTTCCATTGAAGAAATCCTGAAGAAGCTGTTGAACCTTGGGAATTCTGGTAGAACCACCAACAAGGACAACATCATGAACACTTCTTTTGTCCATCTTAGCATCTCTTAGACATTTCTCAACTGGTTCCATACATTTCCTGAAGAGATCCATGTTAAGCTCCTCAAATCTGGCACGAGTAATGGGGGAGTAGAAATCAATTCCCTCATAAAGAGAATCAATTTCAATGGTGGTCTGGGCAGTAGATGAAAGAGTTCTCTTCGCCCTCTCACAGGCAGTCCTCAACCTTCTAAGAGCTCTAGGGTTGCCGCTTATGTCTTTCTTGTTCTTCCTCTTAAACTCTTGAACAAAGTGATTCACCATCCTGTTATCAAAATCCTCACCCCCGAGATGAGTGTCTCCAGCTGTGGCTTTCACCTCAAAGATACCCTCCTCAATAGTAAGCAAAGAGACATCAAATGTACCACCACCAAGATCAAAGATCAATACATTCTTCTCACCAACGCTTGTTGCCTTCTTGTCAAGACCATAAGCAATGGCGGCAGCGGTAGGCTCATTGATGATTCTCATAACATTAAGACCAGCAATGACACCCGCGTCCTTGGTAGCTTGACGCTGAGAATCATTGAAGTAGGCAGGGACAGTAACAACAGCATTCTTCACTGCAGAACCAAGGTAGGCCTCAGCAATCTCACGCATCTTCATAAGTACCATAGAAGAGATTTCTTCTGCGGCAAATTGCTTCTCTTCACCCTTGTAGTTAACTACTATCATTGGCTTCTCGGCGGGGCCAGCAATGACCTTGAACGGCCACAATTTAATATCACTCTGGACAGAGGCATCACTGAATCTACGACCAATCAACCTCTTGGCATCTACAAGAGACAAACCATCTCATTAATAGTCCATCACTAATTTCACACTACAAACGTTCAAACATTTTATCTACTGTAACAAAAATATATCAACTTACAGCATAAAACATACATCAAAACAGATCACAGACATAATGACCAGTACTATTGAATTAAAGCGATTCAAAAAGACGTGTGATACACAATGAAATATTCAACTTCTTATATAACAGTAGATCTAAAAACATACAGCATTTTACAAATAATTAACACAAATCGAAATAAGAATTGCAATGAAATAAACATATAAGTAAATAAAACGTTTAGAGTCGGCGATTCATACAGATTCATGAATACATAGACAAAATTGAATTTCAGTTAAAAGAAGCAGCATGACATACCGAAGACGGTGTTGATGGGGTTCATGGCGACTTGGTTCTTGGCAGCATCACCAATGAGACGCTCGGAGTCAGTGAAGCCGACGTAAGACGGCGTGGTTCTGTTACCTTGGTCGTTGGCAATGATTTCAACGCGGTCATGTTGCCAGACACCGACGCAAGAGTAGGTGGTTCCGAGATCGATCCCGATAGCTGGACCCTCTCCTTTTCCGGCCATTGAAGTTGCGTGCGGCAAGAGATCTAAGAGAAAACGTGAAAACCAGAGTGCCGCACTGTGATTCGAGATTCGATGAGAAGAGGATGACCAATGGTTGCTGGAGTTCGGTTATATATTTAGGGTTACGATTGCTTCTAGAATGTTCCTTTAGTTTTAGGACCGTTTGGTGGACAGATCATACCCGTTATAATATGCAATTCAATAACTTTATGTTTGGGTATTTTCTGATTTAACATACTTTGAATTGTTTAATTTTGAAATTATAAAAGTTTTATTTTGTTTAAATAAAAAAAATTGATTCTTCAATTAAAAATTAGATATTGTTTCAAAAAACTTAAAAATCATTTTTCACAATAAATATATCCAAACAAAGATTAATTATGTTTTAGATAATCAATTTTTTTTACAGCTCAGCTAATTCAAATATGTCCTTATCAATCAACTTATCTTTAAATATTACTCCATTAGTTATTATTTACTCTCTTTATATATAATTATATATAAGACCCTCTATAAAACATAATAATTAAAAAAATTTAATTAATTTAAATAAAGTTATTTAATTTGTCTAATAATTTGAATTAATTTTTAAAATTACCATTCAATTATTATCTAATTATCTTACTTTATTTAAACTTAATTAACCTTTTTCAATTATCATAGAGATAATTTCTCTTTTATTCTTTTATTATATTTATTGACTTTGAACCATACAAAAATAGTTGAGTAACACGGGTACATTTAATGGAGATACAAACATTAAACAGATAAGTGTATTTGAAAAGATGAAAAGGAATAAGTATAATACACGCAAATCTTAGAATAAGTTACTATAATTGTCCTTTATTTTATTATCTTATATTTTTTAGAGTAATTCCAAATAAGTGTTTATATTTCATTTAAAATTTTCAATTTGATGCAATAAAATCTTTTGAAGGAAACTCTAGCAAGCAACACATTAAAATTATTTGTTGCGACCCAGTCCTTCCCATTTCCCATTTATTAGGACTCATCGAATCACTCCCAACTCATAATCCATCAAGCACATCAAATCTTCTATTATCAACTATCATGTCGAAAACAACCTCAATTGCAAACACAAGAACAGAGCTATGGCAAACTCGACTATGCTCTGCTCTAAGAACAACCTTAGCATGCACCATAGTAGGCTGCACCTCTCTCTATGCCCCCCAACCTCTAAAACGCTACATCAAATTCCCATCTTTTTCTTATGTCACGACAATCCTCATAGTCTCCGACGCGACGCTCGGAGATGCCATACGAGGTTGTTGGCATGTCCTTTGTGCTACTCTTCAGGTTAGGACCCGGTAACTTCAGTATCTGCGTGGCGGCTCTGGTGGTGGCGGCTAGTGCCTTCGTGGTTGCGCTACCGGAATCAAATCACTTGATGACTAAAAGGATTGCATTTGGACAGTTAGTGATTGTTCATGTGAGTACAGTGATAGATGGTGCACAAGGAGGAGTGGTGATGCATCCAATTCATGTAGCTTGTTCCACAGCACTTGGTGCTCTGGCTTCTGTTCTGGCCATGTTGTTCCCATATCCTCGGCTCGCTTGCTTTGAGGTAACTTTTACTTATCTCGAGTTCAGCTTCTCTATCGATCTTTCTGTGCTAGAAATAGATAGTCCAAATTGCTTGATTACATATACGAGTGAGGTTGAAGTGTAAATCAAAGTGACCAATTACAATCCAAATTGCTTCATTTTCCCAATGCATTTGATCGACGTCCTTATTACATGTATTACTTTTTATTTAAAAGCGTCCTAGTCTCCTAGATATAATTTTTAAGTTAGAGCATGAAAAATACTATGAAGTGTTGTGTGTTAAGTTTACATTAATCACGTAGTCATACTTGGTTTAATTTCGTTAGGTGTTGGATGAGATAGGGAAGCATATGAATATACCATCGCACTAAATAATTAAGCATGAATATTCCATTCATGTTTCACAGTTAACAATATATTATTTATTTGTAATTTTCTTCTGGACATTATATATATATAAACCAATTTGTCCTCAAGTGTTTGTGAATATGTTCTTAAAGAGAGAGACGTTTAGTTCATTCTGTGCATCATTTAGCATCATGAGGAACACATAATGTTTAATTTGCTTTTCCTGATCGATTGGAAGTATGAAGTATCTGTCTATTTCATGTTCTACACCTTTACATTATATTACGCTCTTTTATATTAACTAGATTAGATTAGATACTAATAAGAAAAATCACCAAATTATTATCTTATGTTGATTCTTGGTATTGGTCAGAGAAACAATTTAAGAATTATTCATCGATGTAACTTTTGGTATTTGTATAATTATCACACGTCACAAAAGTTCTTCTAAGTGAATTCTTTAAGCAATTTCCCACAAGAAAGCAGCAACCTTGTCTACATGTGCATGTTTGTGTGTAGGGTCGTGAGAGAGAAAGAGGAATTCGGCTGAGTATGTCAGCATTTGACAGGTAGAGGAACCTTACAGAAAACTGAACGAAAAAGAAGACGTCAATCCTTGTATTAGACAACCTCTTGTTTTCATCCTCTTCTGTTTTTTTCAATTGTTTTTTAACTTTCCAAAATACTGTAATTCAAATCATTAACAGTATTCCACATCGTTACTTAACACCTAACACTTAACATGATTGCAACCCTTTGCATAGGCATAGCATTTAGCACAGCTATAATTTCACTTCGTTTTTTAGGAAGACAATTGGAACAAAAAGAAATGATTCAGAAACTACACTTAACATGTGCTTAGTTTTTCGTTGGGATGAGGTAAACCTAACTTTATTTCAACTCAAATAAAGGTAGCTTTCGGGCTAAACCTATCCTAAAATGCAAAACGAAACATACACTGAGAAAAAAGGAAATGATTTAGAAACTACATTTTTTCCCCTGTATTATTGCCTTTATTCTGTATCCCTGAAGACAAGATGCAAAGAGCTCAACATCATAGCTTACATATTCCTTGTTTTGTAGTCAAAGTACTGGTTTCATTTCACTCAAGGGTAAAAAAGAAAACACTTTGCTCTTTGTCTTGCTTTCAGGCAAGGAAGATCTGCCGATCATACATAGAAAATATTGCTCAGAAATTATATTGCAATATAGAAGTAATCTCTGCCTCAGACAATTCAACTGCTATTGGTTTCTTAACTCAAGCCAAGTCTCTCTCCACAACAGGAGCCAAGCTTCTCCAAAGTATCAGCAGTAAACTGGTAAGCTAACCTAGACCTAAATAATAGCATTCAACATCTTAACTTGCAGTTTCATGCAATAAAAATTTTCAACAGTCACAAGTGGGTTAAATAATTGGTCTTGGTTTTTTCATCAAACAGGATGGTATGCATTGGGAACAGCCTCAATTAAGAATTTTCAACCTTCATTACATTGACCCAGAAGAAAAACTACAAGACTTGGAGATACCAATTAGAGGCATGGATGTTGCTCTATCAAGTTGCACTTCTTTTCCTGTTGGTGTCATTGATGAGGAGCTCAGAGGTATCGTGCTCAATTGCAGAGGACAAATTGACCAAAAATTAGATCAGCAAGCCAAGTACTTTGGCCATTTTGATGCAATGACAACTTCAGAGATTAAAAAAGAAATTTTGAATAAAAACCTTAGCATAGCCTATAAAGAACTCCCAACCTCCTTCTTGTTATACTGTATGTACCTTCTCCTAGATGACTCGCCCATTACAAAGAAAACTGACCACATGCTGGGAAAACCACAGAAAAGTGAAAATTCCAAGTGGAGCTCCAGAAAGATCAGAAACATTTTAGCTACCTTGATTCCTAGCAAACATGACTTAGTGTTTGCATTCAAGTCCTCGCTTTCACTTGGACTTGCAGTGTTATTTGGCTTGATATACAACAAGGAAAATGGATATTGGTCAGGACTCACAATTGCAATCAGTTTCCAGACAGGAAGGCAACCAACATTCTCAGTTGCAAATGCTCGAGGACAAGGAACAGCGATGGGATCAATCTACGGGATCCTTTGTTGCTTCATTTTCAAAAGATTTGAGGATTTAAGGTTCTTAACACTTTTACCATGGATTATTTTCACTTCTTTTCTTAGATGTAGTAGAATGTATGGCCAAGCTGGTGGGAATTCAGCAGTTATTGGGGCCTTACTAATCCTTGGTAGGAAGGACTACGGCCCTCCGAATCAGTTTGCTCTTTCTAGAGTCACCGAGGCTACAATAGGACTCATTTGCTTGATCCTAGTTGAAATCATCTTAAGTCCCTCAAGAGCTGCAACTCTAGTAAAATCTCAACTTTCTCAAAGCTTGAGAACACTTCAAGACTGCATTGGCTCGATTGCCATTATTACTCCTGGCGAAAGAGACACGCCATCTTCAAGTTATCAAGCACTGAAAGAAGGACAGAAGAAGCTGAAATCTCTAGTGAGTCAACTAGAAGAGTTTACAGCAGAAGCTGAGCTAGAACCAAATTTCTGGTTCCTTCCATTTCATAGTACCTGCTACAGGAAGATGCTACAATCTCTATCAACGATGGTAGATCTCTTACTTTTTGTGGCATACTCAATGGAACATATCACGCTGTTGTCACAGAAAGATGGAGCAGTCTGGGTGGACCTCCAAGATCTAGTGAATGAGAATGCGAAGATAATGAAGAACAAAGTAGTCCCCACACTGAAATGCCTTGAAGAGATTACAAAGATAAAATCTCTAAGGAGACTTGACATTGAGTTGAAGAACAGAAATCTTCCTTGTGATGTTGAATCACAAGAGTATCCAAATGCAGATGCACTTATGATCTTTAGTGAAGATGAAAAGGTAGATAGAATTACCGGCTCCTTCCTCCAACATCTAGAGGAGATGGCTAACAAAACTCATGCCAATAAAGATGAGGAGTTACTTAAAAATCAAATGGTTTTTCATTTCAGTTGCTTGGGATTCTGCAGTAGTAGCTTGATGAGAGAAACTATAAAGATTGAGAGTGAAGGAAAAGAACTACTTAGGCGGGAGAATCCCTCAAGTCAAACAAACTTCAAAGAAATTTATTGTAAGATCAACGCTCTGCGTTCACAGTAAATCTAGCACCATGACTCAAAGGTAACCCTCCAAAGAGATTTAACCCTACAAACTAACCAATAGCATGCTGATGGTTTCTTACATAAAATCATCCAACTGAAACAGAAAATGATCCATCTCCAACAACAGACACCAAAAAATAAAATCCAATACTAGAAAAAAGAAATTACCTAATCCTTCAAGGCACATCAGGTAGCATCCATTCAAAACATATCAGTAATTGACACCTTATCCTGAACTCATACATGTTATGCATGCCATGTTAAAGTCAACTAGGAGGAATAATATACTTCTCATGTCATGATTGCACCAAGATATAGTAACAAATCATAAACACAATCCTCTAACCTTAAACTAAATTAAACATATTCATTAGTTTTTTAAAGGTCCTTAACTGCAAAACATAGTTTATGGAAGCACACATAAGTATAGCAAAAATTGAACTGTTATGTTCCTTTGATGTTTATGAAAGTTTTAGTAATAAGCTAACATTCGCATTCCCAAACTAAAGTTCTCGATTACATCAAATTGATTTCCATATGTGAAGCTTCTCAGTCTACAATAAGCTACATCTTCAATTTCAAAGGGTTCCTAGTTTCCTTCGAACTTAGGGTCAGCCATGACAAAGTGATATGCTATCACCAGTACAAAGATAAATACGCCAAGAAAGTTGGCAAAGAAACCCAGATCTTGATCATCAATCATCTGTAACATGAAATCAAACAATATCAATATAATTCAGTACCCACTACCCAGGCTTGGGATACCAAAAACAGGATTTATAACATCAACATGACATCTAAAATTTATCCTATTTCCCCTCCAAATTTTAGTTCTTCCATGACATAGGCACATAGTAGCAGCTTACCAACACGATTACAAATAGTCAAAAGCGGATATGTAAACTATTAATCAGTCAGCAATTGACGTTTATTTTCTCATTTGATATACATTGTTCTTGTTTCCAATCTAGTATTAAATCCCTATGACTGAAAATTTAAATAGATCTTTCACAAAAGTAATCGGATACCCCAATTTCATTCCCAATCCATTACAAGATGATAAGGAAATTCATATGTAACATGAAAAAAAACCCCGATCTGGAATCTGATAAAGAGGAAAATCAAGCAAAAGAGTGCAGCGTGTGTGAAAACGCAGAATCGGTACTGGCATTCGCCAGAGTAGATTGGTGATGTTGAACAAAACGAAATTAAATGATAATAATCAGAAACTGAAATTGGAGAACGATCTGGTCCATGAGAAACGAAATCGAAAGAGTAGAATTACCTTTGACGCAGTTGCAGTGAGTGTGGTTCGGCAGACTGTCGTGCTTTCTAGCTCTCGCTTTGTATTTCCCCTTCTACACGCACGCCTAAACTGACTAAACACAAATAATAAGAAGCAAAGTGAGGATTGTTTTTATTCGGTTGACCATTTTACCCATTGTAATTTTCGGGGTGAAAACTGAAAAGTGACAGAAAATCGAGAGTAAAATATCTTGTACGCTTCAAATTTTTAATATAGAGTCGGTATGTTAATATAGGGCTAGTTTGTTATTTTTTTTTTCATAAAAAAATAGTTCAATAAGTAATTGAATTTCGTACTCACACATACATGTCGTCGCGTATTTACCAACTAAACTACATGACTTAGAAGTGTGCATGGGCCGGTTCAGTTTCAACCGGTATTGGAATTTCAAAAAAACAATACGAATCGAATTGAATTAGATCAGCTCATTTTTATAGGCAAACCTAATCCAATCCAAACTGATTAAAATTGCATTGCATTGGATCGGATCACGGGTTTTTTTTGCATATTACCCATAAAAAAATATATTACCCATTAAAAAAAATTGTTATAGAAATCAATAAAATCTTTGTTCATCTTGTTGCGGATTTTTTTTTACTCTTTGCAAAAACAATATTATTGAAAAAACTATGTACTCATATGTCAAGTTCCTATATAGTGCATAATATTTATGTTTCATTGTCACCCATAATAATAAGTAGATAAGTCTTAAATAATAACTAAGGCACTAAACAAGAAAAGAAAAGCAAAATTACTATTAGGCTTACAATATCATAAAATAGGCACATAAGTTACTTATTTACGGCTGCAATAAAAATATTTTGCAGGGACAAAAAACTTTTTTAAGTCTTTTTTATTATAATTAATTAAAAAATAATTAATTCTGCACTCACATTCAAAAACAATTATTATTATTATTATTTTCTTTATTTATTTTAGAATCCATAACCTTCTTATTATTTGTTTATTGAAATTCCTAAAGTGATATTGTCACTCCTATTTTAACACTTTTGTTTGAACTTCGACAAAGTGATAAATGATAGTAATAAAGTAAAAATAATAACCATTTTAAAAAAAAAACTAAAATAAAAAAGTTTAAAATATGAGTGACAATAGATTTTAAAGAGTGTCAATATCAAATATCTTTATTATTATTAAAATTTGAAAAGATAAAATCATTTATTTTTTAATTTTTTTTAATATGAAATTTTAAATAAAAAAGGAACAATAGAATTGCATAAATTTTAAGGATAGTTCACATTAGGAGAAAATTTATTATTACTATTATTTTTTTATTTCTTAAATTGTTTTTAAAATTTTATATGTAAAAAAAATTCTATCTGATTCTTTCTCAGTTTTTTTAGTTTTTTGTAATAAAAATTGAAAAAAAGGATTTTTGAGTAAAGTATCACGTAAGCTCTTGATTTTGCAAGGAAAGTTCACGTAGTTTCATAGTTCCATGAGTTTGGAATAGTAATTCACATATAAGTCATTGAGTTATACGGAGATTCAGTTACGTTCTATAGTTTGCAACAGTAGTTCACTTATGCCATTCAGATTACTAAACGTTATTCATTTAGGTCCCCGAATTTACAAAAATAATCCAGTTAGATCCTTGAGATTATCAAATTTCAAGGACCTAAATTAGGTCCCTGCACATCACTATTCACCCCACATTTTCCTTTTACAGATCTAAAAATTTAAGTGAGGCTTCTTATAACTTAAAAACCTATATAAACTGTCATTTTAAACTCAATGAATGACCAAATGCACCTTTTGATTATGTATCTATTACGTGCATTTCACTTTGGTCCTATATCATTTTTGAGTTACATCTTGGTCCTATATCTCTTATAAATGTTTCATTTTGGTCCAATCCGTCACCCTCGTTAACAGAATTGACCTAAGAACAAAGTCAAATTACGTCATTTATTTTAAAGCCCAAAAAACCATAACATACAGTGAATCCTAATAAGAACATAGTAACGGGTTGACGGAATTAACGGATTAGACCAAAATGAAACATTTATAAGAGATATAAGACCAAAATGTAACCCAATAAAAATACCGAAATGAAAGGCATACCGAACCAAAAGGTAGATTTGCCCTTCAATAAATAAATGGATAGTTATTTCAATATTTTTTTTACAACACTAATGCCACATGTTCTCATTTCACTCTTTGTATTATCGCAATAATAATAATAATAGTTAATTAAAAACGTACTCTAACTAATAAAATGCGCTGATCTCCATAATCCATATAAACTTGCCACGTCAGCGATCCACAAAGAAACGAGCCATTCGACCATTACCACATCAACAATATGTCACCGTCCATCGTACACGATCAACGGTCGATAGGGAACAAAACAAAACGTCACGGATCGTCAAGCTCAGCCGTCGATGGCATCATAATCAACGACGTAAGTCGCTCTTAACATCGGGTAGTCGAGAAACACAAATCGCACCCGTGAAAACTTAGCTCTATAAAAACCCAATCTGCAATATCCCTTCTCATTACCAATCTATCTTCAAATCTGTTAGAACCAAAAGAAAACTCCGGCAAAGATGTCAGGTCGTGGAAAGGGAGGAAAGGGTTTGGGAAAGGGAGGAGCGAAGAGGCACAGGAAGGTTCTTCGCGATAACATTCAAGGTATCACTAAGCCTGCGATTCGCCGTTTGGCTCGTAGAGGAGGTGTCAAGAGAATTAGTGGCCTCATCTACGAAGAAACTCGCGGTGTTCTCAAGATCTTCCTCGAGAACGTGATTCGTGATGCTGTGACCTACACTGAGCACGCCAGGAGGAAAACCGTCACAGCTATGGATGTCGTTTACGCGCTCAAGAGGCAGGGCAGGACTCTCTACGGTTTCGGTGGTTGATTTTGCGTTCTTAACTTTAGGGTTTCAATGGCCTTAGCTAGTTTCAGCTGTAAATTTCGGTTAATTTCAATGTTTTTGGCTATTATTTGCTTTGTTAGGTCAGTGTAGTTCTATATGTGTCTGAATCAAAATAGAAGACTAGTTATGTCTTGTTAGTTTCTTGAGCTGTTGATTTTAATCTTTAGGATTGGGATTCTGGTTCTTCAATGCATATGTACTTATATTTTCCTTGGAAATGCAGTTGTTTGATTTAAGTAAATCTCTCTCTAGTTTTGTTCTATACCTGCTAACGATTATATTGATAATTGGTGTGACAGTTGAATAAACAAAAATTAACAAAAGTAATGAAACTAGACTTTGTTAGAACGCATTATACATTTTCTTGAATTGGTTTCTAAATTATGCACTTACTTTCCCCTGTTATTTGTTTCAGTTGACAATCATTCTTTCTTAGAATTGTTTGCCATTTTAATCTTGATGTGTTGATAAAATGTTCCAAAGTTTCTTTTAACATAAGCAAGAAGACTGAACGCCAACCTTCTATTAGGTATCACAAATCGCAAATACAGCTACTAGGAATATCGATATTAACAATGAACCATCAGGAGTCTTCATATAACAGCGATTTGAGACTAGGTATATGCTGAATTTTTTCTTCGAGCTGCTCCCAAATTTCTTTTACCTCGTTTAGAAAGGATGAAGTATGGCCGACACCTTCGATATTCGAATTGATGGGTTGAATTGAATCAAGTGTGTATACATCTTGTGCACAGAAAGGGAATTTCTTTTCCTACCAAGAGAATCCCTAACAGATGATACATTCCAAGAAGATAAATCATTAAGTATATATTGCCTTGTCTATCCAAGACTTTTTCACATACAGCATTCATTAAGCATATTTGAAGATCCAAGTCTTTTTCCCATACGAGATCCATTAAGCGTATTTGAAGGATACAATTATCTGTTGTAATTTGTAAAGGAAAGTTGCATTTAGCATGAAATTCCATGTCCAGTTGAGGCCGTTAAGTGGTAGAGGAAGAGTGGTTCATAGAATGACAAGATTTTAAACGAAAGCCAGTGATATTTATAATTTATAACAAAAACAATGGAATAAAAAAGTTTCCGGGATTCAGGTAAGTACTAGATTACAATATTCATAGAACTTCAAATTTTTGGGATGTTTACAAAATTATTCTGGTTTTCCACAATATACAAATGAATTGCATGATTCCGAAGATCGTATTACTTAATTGGGAAGTATCTGTATAAGGTTGTCCATGAGTGTGAATGTTGTAATTGTAGAGAAATGATAAGAGCGAAAAAAAAACCCCTCATATTTAGTAATTTTTGCTTTGGTATTTTGAAGGAAAAAAACTGGATGTATAGCGATTTAGAGTAGAATTGATTTAGTAAGTTTTGCGAGAAGTGACTTTTAGTTGTCATTATTTTTTTATAATCTTGTATCATATACTATAAAAATAATTTTAATAAGAGTATCAAATATTATTTTCTCTAAGTTAATCTTCTGATCTTATTTTCTTAACTGCAAATCACTTTAATTTACAATTAATTTTACTAGAAACCAATTATATAGAATGGATCAATTGTGCTTAGAATTAATTCTATGGCTAAATTAAATTTGCAATAAATAAATCTAATGATTAAAAAGTTAAGACTTAAACCCTCTTATTTCGAGTATACTTTCGTTCACGAAGTTTCAGTTACTGGGTACAACATATTTTAATAAATATAAACGTATTAGACCTCGAAACATAGCGGTGTCGTGGTGTAGTTGGTTATTACGTCAGTTTAACACACTAAAGGTCTCCGGTTCGAGTCCGGGCGACGCCATTTCTTACTTTTTTGGTATTGCATTTTTGTGTTTTTGATATTTTAACAACTTATTTGGGCTATGCTTGCGCCCTACACTATGTTTTAAAGTTCAGTTTTGTTGAATGAAGTATCTCTGACCAAAAAAAAAAACAAAATGCTATTGAAAAATGAATACCTTGTTAATCCAAATTTGGCGAATGGTGGATGTATGTTTTTCTTCTCTCTCTCTTTTTGGGGAAAAAAGTCCATGAGAAAACAGTCATCAACAAACCCTACTCCAAAATAAAAAACTATTGTTGACAAAAAAAATAATCTACTCGAAACTTTGACCCCCAAATTACATGAACTTTACATAGACCATATAATCGTATGTAATGTGGTGGTAAAGTTTATGAAAAATATCTGTAATGCGATATTAAAGTTTAGGAGAGTCTATTTAATATTTGAAATATGCATAAAGTTAATATAATCAAAGCAAATTTCAGTTAGGTAAGTATAATTTTTCTTAAATATTATTGTACTGTAATAATGTCACCTAATCTGCTCTCTGTATTGAGTGTTTGGGCTTTGGCCCTCCCTGTACGTGGGCCTTTGGCCTGTTTCATGTTGAAACCTTTAATCAGTTTTGACCTTTGACCAAAAATATAGTTTGATCAAAACAAATCAGTTGACAGAAAAAAAATAAAAAATTGACAGTGGTCTATACTAATAGTATGAAAACAGGTAGTAAATTTCAATTTTTTGGTAAATAGTATATTTACATTTCTATACTAACATATAATTTTGTCAGAAAAAGTTTAAATATCTATATAATATAAATTATTTATGTTATTTTTCCATAATTGTTCTCGTTGTATTAGTTTGAAATGCACCAAGTACTCTCAATCAAACTCATAAAAAATGATCGTGTAAAAAAAAATTATAGCAACTAGAGTTAATTATACTAACAATTTGTAAAAATAAAATTTTTATGTATGGTTTTTTTTCAGGATAATTAAAAGTAATGATATTGTATTTGCAGGGCTGACCACTAATTTAGAGGCCTAAAGAAAAATTGTGATAGAACCTTTTTAATAATGAATTATAAATATTTTCAAATCTTTAATACTATTTATAAACAATAAAATATTTTATTTAAGAGATTGAGATATTTTATAAGGAAAAATTTAGTTTTATTATGCTATTAAAAAATTCAAACATTTTTTAAAATAAAAATATATAAGAGTAAAGCTTAAATATATTAATAAAATGTTTATTTATTGGGGTTTAAAATAAAAACTTGAATGACCAAATTCTTAAGTCGACCCTACTTATAATTTATTTTTATCTCACCTCAATATTATATATGAACTATGAAGTTGTTTTCCGATAGAGGCAAGTTAATCCTCCAGGTCATCATTATATACAAATCAAAGGGAAACACATACATATTAAAATGAATGAATTAATTATAATTAACTAAACAAGAATCTGTTTGAACCAATAATCGATAGCCAATGCAGTTTTTTTTTCTGATGAATCCAAGGACGACAAAAGACCAAAGCAGTTTTTGTTGACTAATCCAAGTGTGGTAACAACAGGTTCAGGTGAAATAACTAAGATGCATAAATAAATAATTGGAAGGGTGTAAAGTGTAAACTCCTATATTTGAATATTTTTTATTTTTATAACTCGAAATCAAGCACAATAAAATAATTCAATCATGCATATCATATTTTTATATATCACGTTAATAATCTTCAACCAATTACCGACAATAGCAATAAAGAATCTTCACTTACGTGTATATATATATAAATATTATATTTTACAATGATCTCATAACAATCATTACAATTCACAAGTTGTACTAGAAAATAAGAGTGTTGATTTTTTGACACCTAAAAATTATACACTAATTTTACATTTTTATTATTTTATTATTTTTTTTGACTCCTTTAACACTTTTCATTTTTCAAATTTTTAATTTATTTAAATTAAATAATAATATTATATTATGAATGTAAGAGGAATATAAGCTTTTTTTTGGATGTGAACAAAACATTATTCAAAAAATAAATAGCTACTGTAGTTGTGAGTCGTGAAACATACATAAATAACTGTGTCATTCACTTAAAAATATTATTTAATAACTAAATTAGTAAGTTGTTGGTTATTAAAATAATATCATTATTTATTTAGGTTGTTATTTTGGTCGGTAAAATATTTAATAATAAAAAAATAAATTTTGTGATCAATTTAATTGGTCGCGAAACAAACTTTTTTTTTATTGATTGTATTTTTTTTTTATTGTCTTTGATTTTTTATAGGTGTATGTTTGAATATAAAGTAAATTACGTTAATACGTTTTGAATTTTATGCTAAATTTATTTCAATCATTAATTTATTTATTTTAATATGATTTAACGTGATTAAACATCAATCCAAACACACTAAGTAATGGACACATAATCATACGTATATGAGAGTTTTACTTGTTTTAATTAAATTTTCTCTCTTGCATCTTGTGATGACATTGATTTCTTCATAGGTGATATCAATATCAATATTAATATCATATTTTAACTAATTTCTATCACATTCAACTCCGAATCTGATCAAGGTTAGTGTAATCAAATCAAAATTCACTTAGAATAATTATATTAACCAATCCTTTTCTTAGACGTATCATTGTTTTGGATTCTATTTTTAAGACGTGTCAATGATATGGTGGGCTAATTATAAATACTCACATGCATGTGAGTGAAGCATATATATCATTAATTAATTAATTGAACACTACTACATTGAACTTACCTAATTTAATTTAATTTGGCTTAGACTTTTTTTTTTCTGGAATCAATTTTGGCTTTGACTGTGTGGATTAAAAGAAGATAATGTTATGGGTTATCTAACCGACTGATCTATTGTTGCAAATAAATGTTTATATACTACTAATAAAAAAATGTTTATATATATATACACACTAACGTATTTGCACTTATGTTTTAGAGAGAGCTTATAATTTGATTTTTTAAAATACTTCCGCCCATAAGTGTTAACATATACTCCTATTTAGTTTATAGAAAGAGTATTTTGACAAATTATAACTTAATTTCTTAAAATATATTCATAAAATATAGTTTGCTATCCTTTTTGTAAAAAAACAAGTGATTATATGTTAGCAAACCCTTATAGTATTAGGGTTTGTTTAGATTAGTTGTGAAAATTAGCCGTGAAAAAAATCGATTGTGTAAATCATAATCAATTTTTATTTGGACATATTTGCTGTGAGAATCATTTATAGGATATTTTTTAGCAAGAAGCACTTTTAAAATTTTTTGAAACAATGTCTAATTTTTAGCTAAGGAATAAAATTTTTCTTTACTAAAAAAAATAATTTTTTTTATAACTATAAAATCAAATAATCTAACATATATATTAAAAAAAAAAATAATCAAACATATCCCTACTATATACTTTTACTTTAATATTTAGTGACGTTAAAACAATAATCATTGCACCGAACTTTGAACAAGATAGCGGTTTTAAGCCACACGTTTATATTTGGATTTGTTTAATTTGATAGGGTTAACAAAATTAATTTATGTCTTTTAGCAAAGTTCACTAGTTCAAACTTCCAGAGATTGTTTAACAGTCTAATGCTTTGTTAAATTTACAGGAGGAATGATCTACGACGGATTAGCATCAGCCACACAACGCGAACGAGATTAGTCTCGTCTTAAAAGTGAGGAAACCCGTAATTATACCAATAAAAATTTCATTAATTCATTTTTTCAAAAAAAAATACTTTTTTTTGTCAAGAAATTATAACTTATTTAAAAACTTATAAATTGTTATTATTTAATAAATTATGATTTAATCTTTCAGCACCCGCCACGTAATGCGAATGAGATTAATCTTATTCTAAGGAAAGAAAACCCATTATTATACCAAAAAAATTAAGATTTTATCTCAAAAATGATATATTCAATTTTTATGTTCAACTAATTTTTATGCTTAATTGAAATTTTAGCTGTTTAGATATTATCAATGTGCGATTTAAGTGCCATTAATTTTTATAGTGCCTTTAGTCATCGCATTTTTTTAACTTTCATTTTCAGTTATTGGTTTTTGGTTTTTTTTTTTCGAATTCGATCTAACTTATGAGATTATGCTGATGCACAATATACATATTTTTTTTTTCATTTCTTTTAACTTAATCTCGCTAAGAAAATGTTATACATCAATATAATTCATTGAAATTGGGAAAAACACGGGAGAAAAATATAGAGAGATTAAAACTGCATATCAACAATAATTAAAAGAGCAAATTAATTATTATTAACTATTTATTTTTTCATTTTATTTTTCATTTTTCATTTTTACTCTTACTAATATTTATTAAATATTAAGTTAAACTTAAAAATTGCATGAAAAATATAATACATTTAATTCATTTTACCATCATATCCAACGAGTCTTCCTCTATTAACAAAATATAATAGATAAAGGTGGTGAGAGGAGACTGCTAGTGGGGAAGGGGGTAGAGAGACTGGGTAGAGGATGGGAAAAGTTTTATCTTTTAGGTTTTTTTTTTTTTTTAAATATATAATAATATTATTATTATATTAATGATTCATGCAATCATGCATGATCTAACACGTGAACCTATTTTAATATTTTTAGCTCTTCGCCGTTAATTTTAACATATAATTAATATTTAGGATTATTTTGAACAAAATAAGTAAGTTAGAAGATCAACTTGAAAAAGTGTTTAAGGACATGTTTGAACCAATATTCCTAATGAGAAATTTTGTAAATCTTTAATTTTTAATCACTTAATTTTGATAATTATTATTTATTATTTTAGAAATAAATATTCTCTCTGTCGCATAATATAAGCTTTAACTACCAAAAAATCTTCTTACATAATATAAGCTCCTATATACAAAATTAGCAGTATATATTATGATTTTTAAACAATAGAAAATAATTAAGCTTGAATTTAATTAGTGTAATATCTCAATAGTCTAATTAATACTTCTAATTTTAATAATTTAATTATTTTTTTTAAAAATTGTGAAATGTTAGTAGGAGGATATAACTTTTTTAATTCCTAATTAAAGTCAGAAAAAAATTAACTAGTGCATTGAGAATTCATAAATAGAAATATCTTATTGAAATTATAAAAATTTAGGATCTTGCTAGATAATTCTCTTAAGACACTTTTTAAGATTTTTAGAAATATAAAAATAATTATAAATACATATTATCCAGTTTCTTAAGAATAAAAAAAAACCATATTTTTTACACCTTTTTACTATATTTGAAACTTTAAATAGTGTCCTTAAGGTACTGAGTTCGTGTTTGGGTTGGCTTATTTTGAAGAAATAATCACTTATTTTTACAAGTTTTGTGAGAGAGTTTTCGAAAAATAAACGATTATTTTTTCTAAAATAATCGTTTTCAAACATGCTCCAAATATCATTTGCTAAAAATTTATAGTTTTGAAGGTATTAGAACTATTAAATGTATGATTTTTAATTCTAACGTGTACAATTTTGCACATATTAAAAAACTACCGGTTTTTTACCAAAAAAAACTACCGGTAGAAACATTTCATAGGAAAAATAAATATTTAATAAATTTTAGTTCATTATTATGATAAATATTGTATTTGTCAATAAAATATTTTTACTTTTAGTTGCTTTACATATGTAGCATTACACATGTTAGAAAAAATGCTAAACTTATACTTTTTTATTAGATTAAAGGTATATTTATTTTATCTTAATAAGTATATTAAGAACACTAATTAACGAAACATTTAGCCCTTGTTTGTTTTAGGGTATTATGTGAAGAAAGAAACTGAGAAAGTGGAGGAATTGAGAAAGAGACTAGAATTTGACAAGCCCCTCAAAATTTAAAAAAAAATAAATTAAAAGATATAATAAAGATTAAGATTGTTTTGCAATTTATATATAGAATGAATAAAATCAATTTGAAATTTTGTAAAAATATATATTAGTTGAGAAAAATATGTTTTTCAACCCTTAAATATTAGTTGAAATTTTGTAATTTTGTAAAAAATATCTGTTTTTTTTTAAATTATAATTATTTATTAATGAACCAATCAAAATGCGACACGTGGCTCATATTAACAGAAAACTAAGGGTGTGTTTGGGTGAAAATACATTAAGGACTGAAATCACCTTTTAAAATTTTCTTAGCGACGCAAGTCTTAAATTCTTGATATCAAAGACTAGAGTCAATTTTTCTTAATTTCTCAAAGAACAAAAGCATATTTAAGCATTTATAAAAATATATATTAGTTTTTTGGATGAACCAAGGGTATCTTCCGGCCGATAGTCGAAGACTAATCTCCTCAAGACGTAGAGATCATCGAAATGAACATTGTCTCTCCCAACAAAGCCTTCTCCATACACACCGTCAGGAAAATATATATTAGTTGACCCTCCTTCTCCATTAATCGTAAATGTCAAATTTTAAATAATTTAAATAAAAAAGACACACAAACCCTTTATTTTGAGAGAATTTTTAAAAAACTCTCGTAAAATTTTTCTCTAATGTGATTGGAAAGAAAAATAGGAAGAGTAGAAAAAGAAAAATTAATGGTGGGGCCCAGAGAAGAGCTTTTCTCCGCGGTGATGGCGGAAAATGAACTGCGAGACTTCTCTATTTTTATTGCTTTCCCATTATGCCCTTCTTCTCTTTCTTTTTGCTTGCCATTATTGTCTCTTTCTACTGATTCTTCTCAATTGTGATGTTTTTTTCTCCGATCCTAATTATTCATTGAAAAATAGTCCACAAAAAATAAAAATTATTCATTGAAAATTAATTTTTCTATGGTGAACTAAGCTCAACCTATGAAAATAAAAACAATACTCTTTCGGTTTTTCGGTTATATATATAAATTATTTTTTTAGAAAAATTCTTTAATTTTTATTATAAGTTACTAACTAATTTATTAATAAAATATTTTTTTTTATTTTATTCCTTTTTCAACTTTCAAAGATCTAATTTATAATAGAGTGAAATAAGAAACAGAATGAAATATTAGAAAATGACTTAAACATTTATTAATACATTTATATTATGTGTATAATTAAAAAATATTTATTTATTTAGATAAATTTAATGAGCTAGTTATCATTTCTTAATTCTGATAATTCGGTTAGAAGTGACTTATATATAAGATCGGCGAGAGTATTTGTTTTATGGTTTTGCTAACGAAATGGTTAAGCAAACGAAAAGTATTTGTTTTATTAAAAGATAAAATAAAATATGGTAATTCTAAGGTGGGGCAAAAAAAAATAGAGATCATGTGATCACTTAACAAAAATAGAAAGTATGTGATATTTTTAGAAAGAGTAGATATTTTAAAAATATTCCATACTTTCTAAAAATACTCATAATTTCTATTTTTGGTAAAGTGACCACATGATCTCCAAATTTTTTTACCCCGCTTTAAAACTACCCATAAAATATATATAATATTAATTGTTACAATTTTCAATGAAAATTTTTTTATCTTTAGATTACTTATTCATAATTCTTAGAACAATAATTAACATTTTTTTTATAAGCAATAAAAACATAAATATTTTAAACTATGGCCAAATTAATGAGGAATGTGGATATATACTGGATATATCACAATAAAAAAGAGATAGAGATATGACAACTGGTTTCCAAATCAAAGCAAACAGAGAAACCTTCAATCACAGCCACAAACCTTTCGTAACACTAATAATGAAATAATGGAGGACCTTTTTCATTGAAGGGCTTTATTCATCTTCTTTCTTTTTTGTTTTATCCTAGATTTATTATTTCTGTTCGGGTTGAAGAGTAGAGTGGGGCGGAAGATAAAAAACGGTGGACATTAATAAGCCTCAAATAATTTCTAATATTTGAAAGAAAAAATAGAAATAATTGATAGTAAGTAAATAAGAATAATTGATTCTTGCTTATATTGTTTAAGTGATAAAATTACACGTTTAACATATTAATTTAATAGTTGAAGAGTAAAATTTTAAGTAACAGCACAGTGATTCTGTTCATCCTCTTTTGCTAATATATAAGTCATTTTCATCACTTTTTTTTTCTTCTTATTTTTCTATTCAAACAAAAAATTGAAAATTTAAAACATTTTTTTCTTACTTCCTTTTTTTTTTTATTTTATCTTCTTTCAAATCAAGCATACTCATTTTTCTCTTATCTCTACTTTTTCTCACTTGCCAAACAAAGGGTAACCCTTGTTAAAATTTTCTTTACATTATTGTCATAATTTTGAATTGTGTGCATGCGTATTAATTTATAAAATGAGTACTAAAATTAAAATATTTATTTTTAAATAATTAAAATTTTGTAGACAGTATTTTGGAGAGTTTTTTTTTTTTTGTAATATGAAAAGTAAAGCTGTATTTTTATATTTTGGAGTCTAATGCAAAAATTTAAGTTAAGGCCTATTTTAATATAACTATCAATTAATTTTGTTTACATTGCAAAATTATTTATTAAAATATTATTTAATAAAATAAACACCTCAGATTCTTCACTCACAGAATATAATGTAGTCAATCTATTCAATCAATCTTATAATATAGATAATCTCAAATTTAATTTAATTAACTCTAATTTTGAAAATTAAAATTTCTTTTAGTGGTGGCACAACACTTAAAAGAAGTAATGCTAATAATATTTTATAAACAATATACGCACTTGAAAACTAATTTTTTTTATATAGTTTTATATTAAGCAATGTATTAATATTTTTATAGCTAGATTAAAAAGTTAAAGGTAGAAAAATAAAAATTTTTAAAAGTTTAAAACACAGAAGTTGCAAAATATGAGGCCTTAATTAGCTTGTATAATATTAAATATTAATAAAATATATTTTCAATAATTGTTCAAAATTTTATTTTCTAGCTACTAAACCAACATACTAAATGTTCTTTTCAATAATTTATATTAATAGTTTAATAATATTATCAAAATTACACTTTTTAAAATATGGAATCTTAAACAATAGTAAATCCGTTTGATTTAAATTTTAGTTGAATAAAAAGTGAAAAACACACAAACAAAAAATATTAATAATTAAGATTATTGATACATACACAAAAATTAAATAATTAAATAAAAAATAAATATTTTTAATTCTAATTAAAGTACGAACAAAAAGACCCAATCTAATTTATCTAATCATGATTACTGCCTCCACGAGGGATTAAAACCTTAAAACAACACATTAACTTACCAGTGAGCATAGACTTATGCGGATATTTTGGATATGTCGCTTAACTATTTTATTGATCAATATATTTTTTAATATTTTATATTTATAAACCATTTTAATTTGGCATTTGAAAGGCTTTACAATTAAGATTATATATTTATGTCATCAAAATTAAATTTTTCGTAGTCAAATTTGGGGGGTTCCCTCCTCTAGTCAGAATGATGAAATTTTGCAAAGTAGCCAACCCTATATGCTTGGGAGAATTGACCCATACATACTTTGAACACGGCCTGTCGTTCACTCGTTATGTCATAATAATCATTATTATCTAATCTTCTTGAATTTATTTTTTTAAAACTAGTTCCATTATGTTGTTGATCAAACTCTAAAATATTGAGAAAGGGAAATGGGTAGTCTAGAGATGGTGACGATGGGAAAAGGAAAGGGGTGGTGGTGGAGATGGAGATGAAGAAGATGATTTTTTTTTAAATTATTTTTTATTAAAATTATTATTTTATTAAAAAATATATTAGTATTATTATTTTATTAATTGACCAATCAAATTGCAACACGTGTCTAATTTTAACGTTGTTAATGCACTTCCGTTAGTTTTTAACGGATTTTTGACGTCGAGAACTAACGTGAACCAACGTTAGCAGATAGAGAACCAGATTAAAAAAAAATGAAGGACTGAATTGAATCAACCCCTAAATATAAAGAACCTAAAGTATAATTTTGCTTAATAAATATAACATTAATAATATAAAAATGACAAATATTTTACAATAATTTTTTTTTACTAAAATAACTAATATTTTAAAAAAGAGTAAATATTTTTATTAGTACACGTAACATTAATTAAAAACGTCTTATAATAATAAAAAAAAACAAAAAGACGGAATAAGTACATAATATCGGCTTCACATTCTGACCGTCCAAATTGGACGGAAGAGAATCTAATCTTGTTTTGGCACAAAAGTAGAAATCTAATATAAAAGTCCTTCCCGATTAACAAAAGGCCAATTATTAATAGTAGTGTATATACTATATTTTATTAGTATTTGATACTCATATTTAACCTCAGTATAAGTTATAAATAAAAGTTTTTGTTTATTTTTTAGCTCGTTATTATCATTAAACATCCATCAATCACCCTAATCAAAGCCGAACCACCAACCATTGCCACCTATCACTGCCCGCGGCCAACCTAAGCCGCCGCCGAACCGCCACCGTTGGTCAATTTTTTTTTAAAAAAAGAAAAGTGAAATTGTCAAACACCTTATAACTTTTTTTATACCCATTACTTATAGATTTAACTTAAAAATAATTTTTAAAAAGAAAATAAATTAGACCTTAATCTAATATAATAATGTTCTATTGTATCAAAGAAGAATCGGAGTCAGATTTTGGATATACTATCATTTTCTCTTAGTTCTGCCAACCATACATTACAGGCTTCAACTACTGCTTTTTTTTTTATAGGGATTGAGTCAAATCCAAGTGTTTGCCTTAACATAATTTTTTTAGAAAGTCAAATGTATTTGTATAAGTTATAAAAAATTAGTAGTATTATTTAAAGTTGTGCTTTCATAACTATTACTATTAAATTAGACCAACATGGTACATTATTAACATACAATCATTGTAGTTTTTTCGGAACACTCCTTATACTATCATTAATTTCATTTGCTGATAAAAATGAAATGAAAATGCTAATGGAACGCTTGTTAATTTAAAAGATTAAAAAATTAACTAATACTCCTCCCGGTCCTTATTACTATAAGACATAAATAAATAAATTATGCATACCAATAAAGTTAATTAGTTACATCAATCTTTTTAAAAAGTTAGGTAATATATCAATTTTACTGTTCTTTAAATATTGTGTTTAGTGGTTGGTATAATAAAATTAAAATAGTAGTACTATTTAATAAGGACAAATAAAAAAATAACCATAAATACTTCATGAGATTTGTACGATACCTTATAAAAAGGACTACAAAATCCTTCTAAAATATACTTTATAATAAAGATCAGAGAAAGTAAATGTTTTTTATATGAGTAATAATAATTTAAAGTACTACATCCGTTCTATATTAAGTGTCGTTTAGAGAAAAAAATTTGTCTTATTTTATTTGTCACTTTATAGTTTCAATGAAGTATGAATTATGTTCTTCCAAATATATATACCCTTGAGTAGTTGAGTTTTAAATAAATATTTTGAGAGATGTGACACATTAATTAATAAGAGTGATAAATGGTATAATAGGAAGTTAGACTATTATTTGTATAAAAACAAAAAAATTAATGACATTTCTTAAACTGTATATAACAACCTTAAACGACACTCAATATGGAATGGATGAAGTATTATATGAGTTGCATTTATTATACCTCAATTAATGATCTATACTGATGAGTAAATATTCAGTACTACAATAGTAATACATACTCATTTTTATAAATTAGTGGTAGAGATAAAGAGTGGTAGACTCATAATATATGATGAGTGATGATAATTAAAAGAAATTTTATATTTTTTAAAAAAGTTAGACTCTTATCCTTATTTTAAGAGGTGTTATACATATTACTGGATTACAGTAGATTTTTTCCTTAATCAAAGGTAGAGTTATCCCTATGTTATGTGAGAACTTCGGCTCTCTATTAAAAAAAATTATAATATATATAAATTTTTTTTAAAAATATAAATAAAATTTATTAACATTTTAAATAATTGATTCTTCAAAATTTTAATTTATTTAATATTTAATATTTTATATTTAATCTCTTTAAAATTTTTACACTAGCTCCATCTCTGACTCTAGTAACCCATTGATTATAAAAATAGGAAAATTCAACAAAATAAAGTGTGTTTGGGTCAATATACTTGTTGTTTGACTAATTCTCTGCAGAGAAGTCGGATGCTGGTACTGGAAGTTGATCATTTAATTTATTCTAAGCATATGAGAATATCTGGAAAAAAAGTAGTATAACATACACTAACGCCTTTATAGAATTCTTGCATTTTTATAAATTAAGTGTGTGTGTAAATTAACGGTGATTAATTGTAAAAATAAGTTATAAAAAAATTGATTGTCTGAAATATAATCGATTTTTTTTTGGATCAGAAGCGATTTTTAAGATAATTTTAAGCTCTGAAAAACGATTTTAAAGTTTTTTGAAACAATATTCAATTTTTAGCTAAACGACAAAAATTTTTTTTCTTTAATTAAAAAAATAATTAAAAATTTTATAACTACAAAATATAACTATTCAATATACGTCGAACAATAATCATTTCTAAACACAACTTTGAGCTTTTGTTAATTAAAGCTGTGAGTATTATATATATTACCCCAAAAAAAAATCTCGTAAGTATTAACTATGACTCATGTCTGATCTTTTCCAAACACAACAAAAGTATTTTTTATAGTTAAACATATTTGTAATAAAATATTTTATAGGAGCTAGTTTGTGAGTGGGCTTATTTAACTTGTAGGCTTATGTAAACTTACCATGCATGTTATGTTTGAATTGAATTTTGGCAATACTTACTCTATGTTTGGTTGAGTGAAAAAAAAATGAAGAGAAACAAAGAATATGAATAACAATGCAACTTCTTTCGTTTGATAGGAGAAAAAATTAGAAAGAAAGAGTTGAATTCTAGAGAGAAAAAATTGAAAAATTGCGTTCTTTTTTATTTTTCTCTTTTCATAACTTCCTTTCACCCTATTTCTCTCCTCCCTATTTCTAACATACCAAACATAGTGTTAATTATGGTTTGAATTTATTTAGAATTAATTCTAATAAAAAATATGGTGTTTGAGAATTTTAAACCAGAATTAATTCAGGATAAATACTATAGTTTGATATAAAAAACAACTAATTATTACTTTTTATTTTGTTAAGAATTAATTTTAGTTATAATCAATTAACAAAATTATGATTTGGTTGCGTATGGGGGTGGGTAGAATTATGCAGGTTTATGGTTTAGCAGTTGCAGGTTGGTTTTGGGTAGATACTGATGTTCCTCTCTTCTATTTGGCAGCTTGGTTCTGCTATGATTTTGTACTATTCTATGTTGGCTTAAAGTACTTGTGGTACTCCTAATGAAATTTTGTTTGCTTATCCCAAAAAAATTAACCAAATTAATTTAATTCAAAATTAATTTTAAAAATTTAATCCAAACATACACTTAAATGTGAGCTCATGTGGGTCCGTTCAAGGCGTCTTGCTGCAGGCTAGCTTACCTAGCTCTACACTGGATCATTTCTTATTTTAAGTATTCTCTATTTTATACTCATCTTATTATGAGATGCAAAATTTTCAAAATAATTTTTTAACTTATCCAAAAATCAACTTAAACATGATGAATAAGGATTTTGATGTAGTGGTAAAAACCTATGCTGTCTCGTCAAAGAGTCATATTACTCTTGGGGGATTAAATTTTTATCATAATATTAATCGAGTGGAAGATACTCAGGAAAAAAAACATAGTTTATTATTTTGGTTTTTAAAAAAATTTACAATATTAAGAATTGAACCTTTTATCACACGCACTAACACATGCCTTTGTTATGTGCTCGCCTTACGGAACAAAGTTAAACATATTTCGAAAGTTTAGATAAGTTTTTTTTTTTTTCTTTTTCTTAAATGAAGTTTACAAAAGTTTTAATAAATGTGTTTTCTAAAACAAATCAAAAGAGTAGTCATGTTTCTCAAGGGTATAAAATTGTGTTTTGGTACATTAATATTTTTTTGGGTACATCATCGGCTATAAAATTAAATATGCTTAGGAAGTTGCCCAAAAAAAAATGCTTAGGAAGATTTGACTTTACTGAAAAATAAAATTATTAATAATAATAATAATAATAATATCACAACTTGAATAAAAATTTTAAAAGGATAAGAATTTCTATAGGGTCTATTTGGTTTAGATTTTAGTTAAAAAAAAAAATGAAAAACACATAAATTAAAGCAAAAATCAATGGTTAAAATTATTGATGCACAATCAATAGAAGTAAATAATTTTACATTTGATAAAAATGATTTTGAGCAAATAAAATCCTAAACAAACAGGCACATAATTGTTATATCTAACAAGGTTTTTAAAGTAAAGACTATTGTTACTTTATTTTTGTCTATTGACACTCAAAATAAGTTTTTTTAACAATATTTATTTTTTATTATTTCGATTTATTAGTTAAAAAATATTTTTAATTAAAAAATAGAGAGAAATTTTGTTATTTATTGGATGTATAAAAAACAAAAACTTGGATCTCATCAATATCCCTGCAAGTGTTTCAAGAATTGGAGCACCATATCCTTATTTTAAAATTTTGTGTAAAATTAGGAGTAATAATAGGAAAAAAAAAAGAGATAGAGTTAAAAATAGATAAAGAGACACGTACCCTGGGCGTATGTATATTTCAGCGGCAGGACCGAAATAAAACCGTCACGTCGCACCTCAGTTCTATAAATTGATAAATTCAGCGTCAACCAACTACCACTTCTTCACAGCCATAAATTCCCGATAGTTTTTTTTTTTTTTTGTTTGGGAGGGGCATTCTCACTCTCCACTCTTATCTTCCATACTTGACGGCAGTAACGATGCCGTTAAACATAACCTCCGTCAAGACGTCCTCTAACGGAGTCTGGCAAGGCGACAATCCCTTGGACTTCGCCTTCCCACTCCTTATACTTCAAACCACCTTGGTCCTCGCCGTCAGCCGCTCCCTTGCCTTCCTCTTCAAACCTCTCCGCCAACCCAAAGTCATCGCCGAAATCGTCGTATGTAAATCCATCCACCTCCCCCTTTCAAATCATCCAATATTCATATGCAAATTCAAATTAAATGTTTATTTATTTATAATGAGATTGAAGCTAAGTGACAATTCAACTGATCTATATATGTTTTCTTTGATTTGATTTGTGAATTAGGGAGGAATTGTGCTAGGCCCATCTGCATTGGGGAGGAACAAAAATTACATGCAGCGTCTGTTCCCATCGTGGAGTACACCTACACTTGAATCTGTAGCGAGTATAGGCCTTCTCTTTTTCCTCTTTCTTGTTGGTTTGGAGCTAGATTTGAACTCCATTCGCCGTAGCGGTCGAAAAGCCTTCAGTATCGCCGCCGTCGGGATCTCACTTCCTTTTGTTTGCGGCATCGGCGTCGCCGTCGTCCTTCGGAAGACCGTTGACGGCGTCGACAAAGTCGGTTTCGCGCAGTTCTTGGTTTTCATGGGAGTGGCGCTTTCCATCACCGCATTCCCTGTGCTCGCCCGCATCCTAGCGGAGCTCAAGCTGCTCACCACGCGCGTGGGAGAGACCGCGATGGCTGCTGCCGCATTCAATGACGTGGTCGCGTGGATCTTACTCGCGCTCGCGGTTGCTATTTCTGGAAACCAGAATCACAAGAGTCCTTTGGTATCCGTTTGGGTTCTGTTATCGGGCGTGGGATTCGTGATCTTTATGATGGTAGTTATCCGACCCGCGATGAAGCGGGTCGCCCGAGGATGCTCTTTGGAAAACGACGTCGTTCACGAGGGTTATATTTGCTTAACCTTAGCAGGAGTGATGGTGTCCGGGTTCATGACGGACCTGATCGGGATCCATTCGATATTCGGGGCGTTCGTGTTCGGGTTGACGATTCCGAAGGATGGGAATTTTGCGAAGAGGTTAATAGAGAGGATCGAGGATTTTGTTGTGGCTTTGCTTCTACCACTTTACTTTGCTTCCAGCGGTTTGAAAACGGACGTCACTAAGATCCGTGGCGGCGAGGCGTGGGGGCTTCTGGTTCTTGTCATATCTACGGCGTGCGCCGGGAAGATTCTAGGGACCTTTGCGGTGGCGATGATTTGTAGGATTCCGGCGAGAGAGTCGCTCACACTTGGCTTCCTCATGAACACAAAAGGACTCGTAGAGCTCATCGTACTCAACATCGGAAAGGAGAAAAAGGTCCGTTTCTTTTCTTTTTCTATCTTTTCTATTTTTTTATATTATTTCTCAACTTACGATTGCAAAAGAGTATATATTTTTTACCACTAATAGAAAAACCGTGTTTAGCTATTAAAGAAATTAGTCGATCATATTTTTATTCGATTTTCAAAAAATTAATGATGAATTAATGATTAAAAACACGTAGTATTTTAATACTCCCCTTTTCTTATCGATAAAAGGGTGATTTTATTATAGTTCTCCTGCTAGAAATTTATCCATCACATCATCGTCGGATCTTATATTTTTCTCTTTTTTTTTTTTTCACTTCTCTCTCCAAATTTAATGGTTCAGATTTTGAGATCATTGTGCTCTAGAGACTACTCTAACAGTAGTAACTTTCTTATATTAGTGTTTTTTAATATTTCTTCCATTCTATATTTTAAGAACATTTTTAGATATCTTTAACGTTTTATAATATAAAATCTCTTACAAATTTTTAAGAGCATATAAAACACTTTAGAATTAGTAAGCTTTTTAAAATAATAGTAGAATATAATTAATCTTTAATTTTAAAGAAAAAATCATAATAAAATTAAAATATTATAGAAAATTTTTAAAACCTAATATATTATTAAATAATATTTTTTTAATAACCATAATTATCTGAATAGAGCCTAATAAATTATAATATTATTCTTTTTAGGTTTAACTTCTATAATTATTAAGTGTTTTAAAGATTAATATGTTCAATTACTGCAATGAAAAAAATAATAAAACTACATATAAAAGATTATTTAATTATTTTAGAAAAAATAAAATATTAATTATTCTTATGGTATATTTTCTTAATAAGTATAATTACTTTAATAAGATCTTAAAATAAGTAACTACAATAGTACACTGTCTTTAATTGTAAAAAGATTAGGAATAACTTAAAAGATTTAATATGTGTCTAGTTTAGATTTTAGTGGAATAAAAAATTAAAAACTTATAAATTGAGATAAATACTATTAGTTGAGATTATTAAGATCCAAAAACTAAAGTCATATAATCAAAGTAAATATTTCTAATGTTTGTGAAAATTGATTTAACCGAAGAAAAACTTATTAAAACAGGTTCTTATTAGCAAATAAGAAAACCTTAATTTCTTTTTCAACGTCACGCTTGTGTGCATGCATGTGATGAGTGGTAGGTAATTTAATGCAATATTATATTTGTTCTCTCCCCTTTTATATTTAAATAAATCACTTTTCAAAAAGATTCGATAGTCCTTTAAATATACTTCACAAGTCATCTTTTACCGCACATTATAATAGAATTTTTTTTTTGATGAAGCACACATTAGTAGATAGTAGTAGTACTTTTTACTATTATATTTTCTTATGATTTTATAAGAATAAAATAATAATCATAATAAATTAAGAGAGAAAAAAATATTAATTGACTTTAATCATTCGTGTCATGCACAGGTATAATTAGATAAACCTTATAATACTTTTTAATAATCTATAATCGGTCCTGATTATTTGGATGGGCACGTAGTCATTGGCGGAGCTTGGTTTTAGTCCAGTGGGGCCATAACCCCCTAAAAAATAAAAATATTTAATGAATAATCTATACCTTTAAAATATATTTTAATATTAATTTTTGATATTTGAGTGATCAAATTCCTGTTATTACTTTAATATTAAGACATTTTATAGATTTTTTTTTTAAACTTTGTCTTTTTTGAAGTTATAATTCACATAACTATTATTTAAATTATTTTTATTATGTTATTATTTAATTATTTTAGTTTTCTCAAAATATTTAAGTTGTATGCCACTACGTGTTGACTAGGGTTCTATAAAGCATACTGTAGATGCAATCCTGTAAACATTGAACGTGTCTTGGAAAGTTGAAGAAGTGCATGATTAAAAAGTCTTTTCTTTTGAATTCAAATTTGTCACCCCCCACTTTACTTGACTTATTGGTACCGTGTTTAGTTTAATTTCGTTAGCTTAGAAAACAGAGAGTAATGATACTTAGAAAAGTTTTAAAAAAAAAATATTAAAAAGAAAAGGGAAAATATGAAAACAAAGGAATACCACTCCTTTGTTCTTTTTCCTTTTTTAGTGTAAAAAGAGTTCTCTTATTTTTTTTCAGAGCAGTAGAGAAGATGCTAGTCGTTAAGACTTTTGTTTTATTTTTATGAAACAAAAATAATTTGTGTACACTCATGCTTTATGTACACCTTATACACTAAATTAAATGCATATAAATATATGGTTAAATTAATATATTATTTAATTAAATTATTTTTTACTGATTATAACTACACATTCTATAAAATTATTTTGTACTAATTTAACAGATATTTGTACACATTTAAATATAATGTGTATATAAGTAGTTAGTGTATACTAATATTTTTTTTATGAAAAGATTTGGCATGATACTTTTTTTTTGGTTGGGGCATTATACTAGAAATTATTAGTAAATAACAAAAAAAAATGTAATTTAAGAAATAAAGTAGTACTTTTAAACTTAGAAGTAGAAGTTAAAATTGGAAATGCTGACTAGTCCACCTGCATGATGACATTCACATTTTGAACCACCTATTCCAAGCCAATGCCATCAGTATAGGACTTGTTTAAGTTATATTTTTATTATAATTAAAATTATTTTGAAATAAATAATTTTTTTTATCAAATTTATATTGAGATTTAAAATCACGTTAATAAAGTATTATTATACTGTTTTAACTTATAAAAAAATAAGCTCGTAGGCATTTGAACTTTCAAGAATTTGATTTCCATAAATAGATAAATTTTTTTGTTGTTTGATTAAAGAGAAAATAAAATACAAAAATGTGAAAAAAAGATTTATGTAACTTATGAAGTTCTTTATTTTAAATTTAATTATTTTGATTGTATTTTCTCTTAAACATGCTAAATGAAAATCTTGTGAACAAAGATGTGGTCCCGAAGTAAATTGGGCTACGTAAATGACGTATTCATCCACGACATATTTTTATCTTTCCACACCTGAAATCCATTCAGAGAAAACCATACACACACACACAAAAAAAACAAAAAAGATAAAAACAAAGAAAGAAAGAAAACCGCAAAATGTTAAAGAAAAAAAAGAAGAAGAGAAAATCACAAAAAGAAACTTCACTCCTCTCGCACTTGTGCTTTGTGGGATTAACCCTCTGATAAAAGAAAAAGTGGATAGAAAACACAATTTTCTTTTATTTGATTTGTGAAAGAAAATAGGGGAGAAATGACAAATCAAGCACGAGTTCTACCAGACAATTTTTCTCTTCAAATGGAGAGAAAATTGATGTTCTGAAAGTGAATATTCACTATTCATAAGTTCACACCTAGTTTCTCTCATCTTTCTCTTTATTTTATCATTTTTTCTTATCTTTCTCTTACTTTTCTCCTCTCTATGCTTTCTTTCTTTACACTTTTTTTCTTCTCGTTTTTTCTCCTAAAACCAAATAAAGGGATGCCAATCTATAAATTTATCTTAAGGACTTGTCCTCCTTAGTTAACCTGTCAGCATCATCTTGATTCTTCTTCTTACCACAATACAAAAGAAAATTCTAATGTTTTTTTTATTGTTAATATAGATTTTGTCTAACATAATTAATTTATTAATATAAACATATAATATTTATAGCAACAGATAAATATATTAGTATATATTAATATAAATAATTAATATATATTATGGATTTACAAACGGTTAGTAAAAATCTTTAAAAAGCATATTAATAGATTTTTGTTAGAAAAAATCTATATTAATGAATGACAACTTGCCAGTATGTTTGAGAATAATATTCTGAAATTTTGAGTTTTAACTATGTGTAAAATAACTTTTTATTCTTGATCTGTTTTCTAGAGATATTCATATTCTTTTGTATCATTCCTTTAAAATAATGTCAATGAAAAATGTTGACTCTCCTCAAATCTGACTTAAATTATAAAAATGATTAACTTCCATAAATTTTAATGACACTTTAATTTTTTATTCAACTTATTCAGCTACTACTTTCTTACAAAAATAACAATATAATATATGAAATACTAAATAGTATTTCTGAAAGGAATATTTAGAGAAAATATATATTGAGTCCAAACTCAAAAGAATACATGAAATAAACAGATCACTGAAATTAAATATAATTACTAGTAATTTTACGATTCTGCCTCAAATTAGAATAAAAAATTTTGTGATAAAATAAATTAAGAAAAAAATCCTATAAAATTCCTATGTATTAATATTCACCTACGATTCCTATAAAATCCTATAAAATCCTATAAAATTTTTTTAAAGCGTTTATTGATTTCTATTCTACAGAGCAATTTCTCAAGCTGTAGTGATTGTGGATTAATAATACATCATATATATATGTAAATTCTTTTATCAATATTTTACTAAGTAAGTAAATACATGCTTTAGTTTTGTTTGTTTAAGTTAATTTGGAAAATAATTATTCAAGGCTTCAACATATTAATTTTTTTTAATTAACACGTTTTATTTTTCAACATGAATCTTACTGATACCTTAAAAATACAAATTAAAATATTCCTTGCCTTTTTTGGAATTAACGTAGGAAGAATAATATCTTAATTAAATAATAAATTAAAATTGATTTTTGATAGTTTGAAAAACTATTTGGCTGTCAATGTCATTATCTGGTAACGCTCGTTTATCTCACCATAGACAAGTGTTGTAACAACAACCAATGCTGAAATCGACGTCACGGGCGCACATTATCACTTTGTCTGGCTGTTGGCAACGCCTTATATGTCAAGCCATCTTTTTTTATTTTTGGTTGAACTATTTGGTTTATTTAAACCCCTAACGTTTTATGTAGTTTTATAGGTAGTTACAAGAAAAGAAAATAAGATGAAGGAAAAAATGAAAAGAAATAAAAATTTGAGAGTATGTTTGATTCAGTTTTTTTTTTTAATTTTTTAAGTTGTGGATAGTTTTCAGAAACTATTTTGAAAAAAAGATAATTGAGTTTTTAATATAAATTCAGAATTCTTGAAAAAAAAATTGAAACAAGTTTTAAATATTTTTAAATTTTAGTTTTTAAAAACTGTAAAACAATGTTGTTCCGAAAAAATGTTTTTAAAAATATAATGAGTTTGCCAAATAATTTTTTTAGCTTTATAATTTTAAAAACAGTTAACAAACAAGTTCTAAATTTTTTATTTTTGGAAGCTAAAATGGTTTTTTATTATAATTTTTTATTTTTAGAAGCTAAACAATTTTTTTAATTTTTTTAATCAAACAAAGGAGGTTGTATGGTTATTCTCATTTTTCTTTCTTTTTATTACCTTTTCTTCCACTCAACAATAACTAAAAGGTTATGTTTAAGGTAACCCTCTAAAATTAGGGAGTATTGTACTTTTTTTTAAAAAAAGTTAGTAGTTAAATTAATAGATTTATTATAACATATAATAAAATTAAAAAATAAAAAATTTAAATTTAATTATTTATAATAATAAGGATGATATACCTAAATTTATAAAATATACTCTAAAATGACCCTAACTAAAATACCCTTGAACAATAGATACCCAAAAATAAAATTTTAAAATGTGGTATACAAATATTATATTTTCTGTATTGTTTTTAATAAGTCTTCCCAAGCTGACATGTTATTTTGTCTTTGTTAGACAGGATTACAGGAGAATAAGAATCTAATTTGTCTTTACTATAATAAGAAATAAACTCATTTTTCAATTAAATACGGAATAGTTAAATAAAGGTGAGCGATTCCAATCTAGTTCTCGATTTGGGCACCGTTTCGCATCAATCTCCAATCTTTGGATTGAAAAAATGTTCCTTCGATATGAGGAAAAAAGAAACCAGCTCATTCTTAGAAAAATTGTTTGTGTACTCACATTGCAATTTACTACTTGTTTATCGATTTTATAATTAAATATAAAAATATGTGATTAAATTAATACATAATTAATTAATTATTATATAATAATTTAATTATATTATGATTAAAAATAAAAAGGATATGATTAAATTATTATTTATATTTAAATTTAATTAGTAAATAAATGATAAATTACAATTGAGTATTTTTGTGATTGCCAAACACCCATGCAACACTATATATAAATATACGACTCATAAAGAAAATATAACATTTGATGTCACATCAAAATTTTTTAACTATTGATATACTACTACTTTTAAAATTATTACTGTCGCTCGGTTTGTTGAAGAATTAAGATTTCTCTCCACACAAAAGTGAAAATAATCACCCGAAGCTACAATTTTTAGCTTTCATCAAACTCTTAATTTGGATGTCTATCTCACAACTGTAAAACAAGTGAGATTTTAGTCCTCAATTCATGCAATTCAGGACGTAGTTACAAATTAATGTGTTATAAATTATATATTTATATTTATTTAATAATATGAGGATTTGTTTGGTTTAGAGATTAGTGTAATCAACTTGTAGATTATTCATATATAGGGATATTCAATCAAAATAGATCAGGACCCAAACAATACTATGAGGCAATGCCATGCGTCCTTTCCCTACTTGTATTTCAATTCTACCATTTTTTCTTCCCAACAATCTTAACATCATGATCTTCATTTTCAGGTTCTAAACGATGAAATGTTTGCGATTTTAGTGCTAATGGCTCTATTCACCACCTTCATCACAACCCCGATAGTGATGGCCATTTACAAACCGGCTCGTGGCATCACGATCAAGACTCGGCGCAAGCTAGACGACCCATCCTACAGCTCGAACGACGAAACCGCCAACAAGTTCCGAGTCTTGGCCTGCATCCACGGGCCAAGCAACATCCCTTCAGTTATTAATCTCATTGAGTCAACTAGGGGCACGAAGAAATCCTTTCTCAAGGTCTTCATCATGCACCTCGTTGAGCTCACAGAGCGCACTTCATCCATCATCTTGGCTCAGCGTGCTCGTAAGAATGGCTTCCCCTTTTTCAACAAGTCCCATCGAGACGAGTATCATGATCGGCTCGCTGGGGCCTTTCAGGCCTATAGTCAATTGGGCCATGTCACAGTCCAGTCCACTACCGCCATCTCTTCTCTATCCACCATGCACCAGGATATCTGCCACGTGGCAGAGGAGAAGAGGGTGACCATGATCATCTTACCCTTCCACAAACAATGGAAGATTGAAGTGGATGAGGACAATGAAAGTCAAGAAGAGGTTATAGAAAATGTGGGCCATGAATGGAGAAGTGTGAACCAAAAGGTGCTTAAAAATGCTCCTTGCTCCGTGGCCGTGCTTGTGGACCGTGGATTTGGAAATGGGTCTTGGACTCCAGGCCCAAACGGCACCGTGGCCCAAAGAATATGCTTAATATTTTTTGGTGGGCCCGATGATCGGGAGGCCCTAGAGTTAGTGAAAAAACTGGCTGAACACCCGGTAGTTAAAGTGACCGTTATAAGGTTCGTTGAAAAAGAAGATGGATCCAATGTTGGTAACCTTAAGTTAGATCCTTCACTCAGCAAAACTAGCGAAAGAAATTACAGCTTCTCCACAGCTACAATGAACCGTCAAAAAGAAAAGGTAAATAAATAAATTACATCAATCAATTAACTTGTAATTTTTTTTTTATTGCCTTAATAATTAACTAACTTTTATGTTAATTGCAGGAATATGATGAGAAAGCAATGGAGGAGTTTCGAAGAAAGTGGGATGAGATGGTGGAGTACATTGAGAAGGAGAGTGAGAACGTAGTGGAGGAGGTGTTAGGAATAGGGAAAAGTGGGGATTACGATCTGATAATTGTAGGGAAGGGTCGGTTTCCGTCGCTAACGGTGGCCGGAGTGGCGGAGAGGCAGGCGGAGCACGCGGAATTAGGGCCAATCGGAGATATTCTAACGTCATCGGGAGAGAGGGTGATGTCATCAGTGTTGGTTATTCAACAGCATGACGTGGCGTTAGTGGAAGAAGCCCAAGTGCGGAAGGTGCACGGTGTGTACGATAAATTTAAAGTAGAGGATTCGTCCCGTGTGGAAGGGATTTAAATGACAAACCACAACGTAGTGTAACAAACTACACTCACAGTGTGCGTAAAGAAATTGAAGATAGGATATTTCCAAGTGTAAAAAAGTTTGTCTAATGTAAATTTGTCCTTACCATTTAATTACCACTTTAAAATAACAAACTACACTTAAGGTTAGATTAGAATCTTGACCCGAATTATATTTAGGGTCTTGTGAGAGATAAATATAAGGGTGATAAGATTAGCATCATTCCTATTGGTAATGACATCATCTTTTTTAGTATATAAATTTATAATTTTTACATATAAAAATCATGGTGACACTCCCAATAAAGATGATGTTAATTCCATTCTGCAATGTAAGTTGTTCCAACCTAGCATCCCTAAATGAAATTGTCATCCAATCTGTTCTTCGAGGCCTCGAATTTTCTTACTATGTTGGGGTGAACCCAAGTTTTAACATCCCGATTCTCGTTTCTCCAACAGCAAACTACAACAGGTTTTGTTTTATTTACTGATTATTTTATGTGCTCTCTTTATTAGCTACTAGCTAGGTTTTTTTTGGACCAAAAAAAAATGTAGGAGGTGTGTGTGGAAAATTACTATCAAGTTGGGCTAACAATAATTTTTGGCCCAAATAAGTTGGAGTTACTTAACTTATATTCCTTCCGATTCTATTTATTTGTTCACTTGATTGTAGAACAATATTATTAAAAAATATAATAATAATTATTATTTTCATAAAAAAATTAAGTCTTTATAATATCCTTTTATTTTTTATTGTTTTATTGATTTAATAATAAAATATTAATTACTACTTAATTAAACATAAAAATAAAATAAATAAAAATGTTATTAATATTACCTTAAAAGCATGCATAACCGAATAGATAAATAAAAAAATTTATCTATGATAAAAAAAAAAACCAGGTACTTCTCTTTGAAATCTATTAGTACTATTGTGAAGCTTCCAGAACATTCTAGTTATTTTTATTGTAAGTTACGTAAAAGTTAAATTATATTTTTGGTATCTTACATGATAAAAAATTTGATCAGTTTGACTCTTATGTTTATTTTGATTTTCTTTGGTTCATTATGTTGTATTTTTTGAAACATTTTGTTCTCTTATGTTGTACTTTTTAACCAATTAGGTCTTTTATGTTGTATTTTTTGGACGGTGAGAGCGATTGAGACCACCTAATTTTGGAAATCCTACCATCTCTTTATATATAAGAATCATAAATCTATATATTAAAAAGGATGGTGTCACTCCCAATAAAGATGGTGCTAATCCCTTCTACCTTTTTGAATCAATATGAAAATGCAAAACTACATTATTTTAACCTCTTTAATAACTCAATTAGACAAAATTAACAAAAATGGCCAAATTAACCCAAAAAAATAAAATATAAAAAATCAAAATAAATTAAAATAAACATACGTGACTAAACTGAAAACTTTGTTATAACACAAGAGTTCAAAAGTAAAATTTAACCGAACATAAACAAATAAAATCTCTGCTACCTATATGGCAGTCATAACTTAAAAAATTAAATGTGAAAGCAGATTAACCAAAAACGCTGAGTCTGGCCATTTTGACAATTTGAATAATTTCTTATGTTCCACATTTGACTTATAAATTTGAAGAACTGATACACTGTGTATGCATGTTAAAAAAGTAAAACAATTATGGTATTTGTATCATGTGGAATAAAAATTAAATTGAGATGCCATCATAAAATATAGCTCAAGCTGCAAATTAATTAGTACTGTATGAGCTTTGAGCATACAAATGTGAAACATGATATCATGTTTATCTTTTGGGTGGCTAAGATTTATTTCTCTACCATAGCACGCAGAATACCATTTTGTATTGAGCCTCGTTAAAAAGATGCTCTTAAAATAGTACATGTTAAGGTGTAATTAATATATTTTTATTAATATTTTAATTTTTTTAATAACATATATTGAATTAATTTTTTATTTTTAAATAATAAATATTTAATTTTAAAAAATATTTTTATTTTTATATTCTTAATGGGTGTCATTTTCATTTTTATTTTAATTTCCTTTGGTTGGTGCTTTATTATACTACTACTATTTTTCTAATCTTTAACCTTACGGATTCAAGTTTTTTGCTTACTTTCTGGCGCGATAGTGACCAGTGGGAGTAGTAGTTGTTTGGATTCAAATCTGGTGTCATCAAATCATGTCTTTAATCATGTTCTATTAATAGAATATCGTCATGTCATTAAAAATATTTCTTTTAATTTCAATCTTTGATTTCCTAATAGAATTTTTTAATTACGTGACAATATTTTATTGGTGAGACATAATTGGAGATATGATTTGGAAACACATAATTTAAATCTTAATAGTTTGTACTGAACGGCTGTCTCTACTTGCTAAGGTAAAAAATATTAATTTAATTGATCGCATAAAATGGCAAAGTTTTTTTTTTTTTCAATTCAATGCAATTTAGAAAGTGATTAGTGGGGTTACCCACTCTTCCGTATGACTAACAATTAACATTAATCACAACGAAAGACAAAATATTTTCAACGCAATAATCATAGAGTAATTAGTTGGTTTAGGTTAAGACTCCCATGTTGAGTATAATAAGAAATTTAATGCGGTATTTAAGCTTTGAGGCATTTTCACTTAATTGACTAGTCTTTTACGTTTGATTCTCTTTATGTGTTTAAATCCTAATAATTAGTACTTTCATTGAGAGATTGGACTACGGAAAGGGCTACCTATAGACTAGATTAAGGGTAAAAATGAATACTGATAGATGAGTGAAGCCGTCAAAGGAAAAATGGCTACCATCGGGTTAGTGTCGATAGAGTTAAGCCACCATGGACGTCAACTCTTAAAGGGGGTGGCAATGTTAGAAATTTCACACTGAGTAGAATAAGAAACTCAATGTGGTACTTAAACTTTGGGGCTCATCCATCTAAGAGACTAGTCTTTTGAGTTGGATTCTCCTTATGTGCTTAAATTCTAACAATTTATTTATTACTCCATATATTCTTATTTATTTATACTTGAGAGTAAATTATATCTATAATACGATTATTATTCTTATTTTTATGAAAATATTTTTAAAATTTTCTATAATATTATTTACTAGTAATTCTCATTGTTTTATTAGTTGGAGGGTGGAAAATCAATTAGTACAATAATTAGAGATATTAGTAGAATATAATTGATAAAAATATAATTTTTTAAATTTTTTAGGATTTGTTATTGTCATTCCAAAAATTTTATTATCAATCTTTTGTAAACATTTTAATAATATTTACGTATTAAACTTTTAATTTCATTGTTGAAAAATATATTTTAAATTAAAAATATTTAAAAATAAATGATAATAAATTTATTGGAGGGACCATATAATCCCAGCCTAATCCCTCCTCTCTTATTTCTTAAACCAAATATATGATTAAAATAAAAATATAAAATAAACAAATTCTAAACTAAGTTGTTGTTACCAAAAATAAAAATCCTCTAAACTAAGTTTGTGGTTAATCATTATTTTTGGCATACCAAAAACCCAATATTTGCATTAGAAGTAATAGTACTATTTATGACCTTATCTTTATCAAGTTAATTTGCTGTGGCTGTTTTATTCCAAATATTTCGATGTATCCTTATCTTATGACACAACCATCCAATAATATTCCACTGAATTTATTTGGAGTAATTCTTAATTTTTTTAATCCACTCCTTAAAAATTCTTATAATTATTCATTAAATAATATTTTCAATACTTTTTATGATTTCAAGATAGGAAGTACATTTAGGGCTTGTTTGGAATAGTTTTGGTTTTTAGTTTTTAAAAATTATATTATAAAACAGTTTTCAGAAACCGTTTTTTAAAAAAGTGAGATGAGTTTCCAATACAAATTTGTGTGTAAATTCAGAAAACTGAAAATTAAAAACCAAAACATGTTTTAGATGTTTTCATATTTTAGTTTTTAAATATTGAAAAACAAAAACAGTTCCTGAAAATTGTTTTTGAAAACTTGACTGCCAAACGAGTTTTGTAGTTTTCTGTTTTTAAAAACAGAAATCAAACGAACTCTAAATTCCATACCTTATATAATAATAAAAAAATAAATAAGAGAATTTTTAAGAAGGTTTAACATTACTCATTTATCTGTATGAAAATTAAACATATTCTTTCAAGATCAATTTATTTCCACATATCAATCATGCATGGCTGTTGCTTTTTCCTTTTCATTTTAATTTCTTACTTAGTAACTGCAGATCTCAAGCGTTGTTTGGGTTATAATGGGGTGGTATTATCGCCACCACACCCTTCTCAATCTATACTACACATTTCTTTTTTTTTTCGAATTTGTCCTCGCTCCGAAAAATAATTTCCGGCCGCAACCGGATAATAATTTCTGGGAGAATCCGGAGAAAAATTTCCGGTTGGTATGAAAATGCAAGATTTGATATCCAACCGGATAATAATGTTTGGTTCCAACCGGATAATAAAATTTGGTTCTAACCGGAAAATAAAATTTGGTTCCAACCAGATTCTCAAATCCGGTTAGAACAAAATCATTATAATTAGCGTTTTTCTAAAAGTTCAACTCTCCTACGGATAATCAAATCCAGAATCACCCGGTGCACTCGGAAATTATTTTCCGGTTTCGCCTGGAAATTATTTTCCGGAACGAGAGAAAATTTGAAAAAAAAAATGAATGTGTGGTATACTTTGAGATGATTGTGGTGGCAATAGTGTCAACCGATATAATGCATGATTTGTGTCATATCACTAATCATAGTTTCTTTTTACAAAAAAAAAATACTAATAATGACAAATTGGCAATTACCGAAAGCTTATCCACTAGTGCACTTTGCTTGTTTAAATAGTTTCTCAAGGAGTTCGTAAACACTACCGTCGGTTCTTAATGTAAAAACCCTTAATTAATTTATGCGTATTAAAAATATATAATTAATTTATTTAATATTTGATTTTTAAAAAGTTAGTACGATCTATTAAGTTTTTTCGTATTTAAAGTTAAATTTTAATCAGTACATTAATTGTATCATGTTATTATCTCTTCATTAATTATAAAGGTAAATTAAAAATAAATAAAAATTGCTTATCGAATTTAATAGTTGATCCTAATTAAGAATTAGCATACACAAATTCTTAGATTTAAAATTTGGTACTTTCATTTGTGCAAAAAAATAAAGAAAATTGATCAAGGGGCTATCCTCTTGTATAAACATTCATGCTCTGTTTGAAAGAGGTGCAAGAAAGGTTTGAACTTATTAAATATTAACCATTATGTTGGTTGATCATTCGATTTATGAGGAGTTAAAGCTGATGGTGCTGAATCTAAGACATTTGAGCCAAACTAAAAAATGGAATATTCCATACTAATGTGTATGTTCGAGCTAAGATTTTAGCTTTATTATTGGTTTTAGATTTAAGTCAGTACAATAGAAAAATGATTTAGTGACTAAATAAATAAGACTAATGGCGGCTAAACATGGTATCATTAGCTATTTCAGTCATTCATTCGATCGGTAACATATTTGGCAACTAGATAAGCAAGTTAGCGAGTTATTCTGTTGATCGCCAAATAAACTTAAAGTTAAAATAATCATTTGGTTTCTATACGTGTTCTTCATTTTCGTTTTAGTCCCTATATGTAAAAAAAATATTCTTTTTAGTCCATATATGCGTTCGTTATTTATTTTCAGATTGGTCCCTATAGTCGATTTCAATACTAACGGTGTTAACTTTGTCTTATGTAGCTAATGAAATCTTTGTGAGCCAATGGCTGATATATGGACGGTTGATATGAAAATTAATTAATTACTATATTACTTATTTTTTTATTTTGGTCCCTATACATGTATTTATTTTTCATTTTAGTCCTTATACATGTACTTATTTTTCTTTTTAGTAGTTGTTTCTTCATTTTAGTAAGGACTAATGATAAGATAACAAAGAACCAAAAGCACTAATAAAGATACATATAAGAATTAAAATGTGATTTTTACATTTAAGAACTAAAACAAAAATAAAAAACACATATAAATATTAAATGATCAAATTAACCTATACTTTTTATTTAGTAATACTAAATATACAACTACGTGAAATTCTCATCAGAGAGATCAAGAGCTTTAATGCCTTTAACGGTTTTACCTGACTCGATGAGAATTGCCTCTCTCAAAACTAATAATGTTTTTATTGAGACGTCCACGGGAGGAATTTAAATCAAGTGTCCTCAAATCATGTTCCACTAATAGAATATTGACACATTATTAAAATATTTCCTTTAATTTTCTAATAAAATTTGTTAATGACGTGACAATATTCTATTGGTGGAACATGATTAAGGACATGATTCTGAGACATATAATTTGAATCCCTACGCAGATGAACCTGTATACCCAACATTGAGCATTATTAACTACTCATCAATAAGAATCAGTTAAGCACTCTAATTCAAAAAAAAAAAAAAAAACTTACATCTAAATGACAGAAATATCCACTCTCATATTTTTATTTCTATAAATAAAAAATTATAAGTTATAATAAGTTAATTTCACTAAACATAGGATTAGAGATTGAGGCTTCATTAAACTAGTCTTGAGTCTCCACTAAGAAACGATGTTGTCATATCTCAATGTCATGATTTGTGTCCACCACAAATTTCGTTAGTGCACACTGTTTTTTTGGTAGTAGTGCATACTTTTTGCTTGACGTTGATTTTTGCCCAATCATACGCCACAAACATGGAATAATTTTACAGTGGATGATATGTATATATATGGATTAGAATAAAATGATACCAATTGGTTGATATTAATTTTTACATTAATCAATAATGATAAGGCGAAATTTTTTTTTACGAAACTTACCATTGGATTAAAATTACTTATCGTATAGATCATGTGTATAAAATTTAACATCAATTCGAAATTGTTTAGTATTCTATTAACGTATTAAAAAATTAACGTAAAATATAGTTTTAAAAATTGTGAAAATAATAAATGTGTTGATGAAATATTAAACGATCTTGGATTGATGTGAATTTTTGTACATATGATCTATACAATAAATAGTTTCAATCCAACATCAGGTTTTGTGAAGAAAAAAAAATTTTAATCTATTGTTATTGATTGGTGTAAAAATTTGTGTTATTTGATTCTATATATATTGCATTTTTCTTTATTTGAAACTTAAAATATTACTATAACATTGTCCTTGTATGTTTAATTTTTATTTGTATTTTTTGTTTTTATAAGAATAATTATCAATTCAACATATTATTCTTTTTATTTTATTTTTTGTTTTCTAAATTTTAAATAGACTTAAAAGAGTGTAAAATAAATATATAAAACGTGTAGAAAATATTGAAAATATTAAAATGATTTTTTATCTTATGAAACTTTAAATTAATAGTCTACAAGTAAAAATTCTTTTGTTGAGATACAAATTATTTATTGCATTATAAACATAAAACTCATTAAATATTTATTTTCTTTAATAAGCAATTTTTACTACTGAATTTTCAAGATATGAAACGGATAAATAAACTGGTGTTATAAATAAATAATTAAGAGAAAATTGAAGGCATTATAAATTAGACAATAAATAATTCAAAATAAATTTACCAATATTTATAATTTCATAATTTAAATTAATAATATACTAAATAACCTAAAGGTAGATCTGACCTTGCACAAACCCTGAAATGTCTGGTTGAGTATGAAAGATTAAGTCCAAAAGAATATTATAGCTTGATTTGACTTACTCTATAGTATCTAATAATTTAGTCAAGCTAATTTGTAGTGGCCGAGGTTCAAGCTAATAAGTCACAAAAATAAATTTCTGAACTGTTGAGAGAGTCACAGAGAAATTAATATATAAAATTATTTTTATTTTTTTCTCTTCTTAAGATATCCACCACAAAAAACAGCAATATTATAATATAATTGATATTATTAATATTTTTAAAAATATTATTATTAAATTTTTAAAAAAATGTTGATTTTGTCTTTTTGCAACTTTTTTTAAATGTTGTATAAAAATTATGTAATTAAAATGTTTCATAAACATTTAAAAACATATAGTCAAATTATTAAACAATGTTGCATTTTTGTAATTGTGACTTTTTTTTTTCAGATGTAGCTAGTATCACTACAAGAAAATTTAGGATTAACTATAAAATTGAGCTACAAAATATTTTCTGTAGTTAATCTATAGTTAAATTGTTATTGATTAGCTATTGGCTAAATTTTCTTGGTTAATTCATAGTTAAACAAGATTTAGCTAAAAATTAATTATGGATTAACTATTAATTTTTTAAATCTAACTATGAACTAGCTATGAAATATTTTTCGTAACTAATTAGCTACCTAAATTTAGTTAGGTAAAATTCGTAACTAATCGATAACTAATTCATAACTAGTATTATTTGCTATCTACTCCCTCCGTTTTCAAATATAAGCAAATTTTTTTACAATACTATGTTTTTAAATATAAGCAAAACTAACCATGTTCACTTGCATTTAATGAAAATTTTTTTATTATACCTTCCACTCAATTCATTTTCTTATTTATTATAGTGATTTTGAAGATGAGAGAGTAACTTAATGGAGGGTAATTTAGGAAAACAAATTGACTTTTTGATAGATTAAAAAAAATTAAATGAGACTAACTAATTTTCTTAAAGGGTGTAAGTTAAGTAATTTTTGCTTATATTAAAAAATGGAGAGAGTACTAATTAACTAGTGATTAGCTAGAAAAGTTTACGAAGCAAATTTAAAAAGTTCTTGTAGTATATAAAGGCATGTTAAAAGTTTGTAGTAAGAGTCATTGACTAATATTCTTCTCAAAACTAAACTTGCGCAAAATAAATATCCAATGATTACGAAATATTATTTTATTTCCACTTATTACAAATAGATCCGCATAAATAATGTAAATTAAAATACAAAGTAAACTACCATTACTTCTACATGAGAATACGTGACTAGTATAATTTGTATTGAACTTTACTTCCTCTTTTTTCTTATAATTTATCGCTCACCATATCAAATTGATCCACGTATTTCATTCTTTAATATTATTTTTAGGGTACAGAAGCAAATGTTATTTAAAAAAATGGAAAACTATTTGATTGCGAATTTACCAAAACTAGCACTGAAGTGTGATACTAGTATACTCGACACTGTGGGACCAGGCGAAATGATACGCAATTACGCACTAACGAACATTAATTTTATTTATTTATTTATTTATAGTATCTGGGTATTATTCTGCACCTTTTTTTTTTCCCTGCACCCAACCACTTTCTCTCCATTGTTTCCACTATAAAAACCCTATTCCTCCAACACTTGAGCAAACCAAGTTTTCAACAATCATGGTATATATCATTATTATGGTTTCCATGATTTCCTAACATACAGCTTTCAAATTTGTTAATTACATATCAGAAATATTATTAATTCTTAAAAAAAATTGGAATAATGAATAGGAACATGATCGGAACTTCTTCGGATGGAGCGTGGCAGGGTGATAATCCCCTGAACCACGCTCTTCCATTGTTGATCATTCAAATAATCATAGTCATCTTTGTCAGTCGCACCCTCGCCTTCCTCCTCAAACCCCTTCGTCAACCTAGGGTTGTTGCTGAGATTATTGTAAGTTCAGAGTATCACAAAAATTCATGCTAATTTTTAATTACCATTGCATAAATTTTGTTTTGCAAAATTTATACTAATAAGATAATGTGTGACTTATGTAGAATTGAACATAATATTGAATATTGTTCTATGTTTAGTATATCAAGAGGAACAAAATGAGACACTAAGATACATGAACAAAATAGAGAAAACAAAACATGCTTAAATTTTTTTTATTATTTTCAATTAGCTATTTTCTTATTGACAAAATAATATTTCTTAAACTTTATATTATTTTTTATTTGACCACAAAATATTTTAAACTTATTTTTATAAAAATTTATATAATTAAAATATATTCAACATAAATTATATTTTAATTTTTTTAAAAATTATACTTAATAATTATATTTATTGTAAAAATTGTATTTAATAATTTAAAAATATTTTCATAAAATATTAATAAATTTTAAACTATTATTTAATTATGCTCTTAAATTTTTTTATAAAATATTTAAAAATATACTATTTTATTTTTTATTTAATTTTATATGTTGTATGAAGTAGAATCTTGATTTTATGTTAATATTTTATGTACCATTCTATTATATTATATGGTCAACAAACATCGTATACATTATATTTTGTTCTATTTTATTTCATTCTGTTCCACTATGTTGTGTTCGGCTACCAAAAACTACCTAAATTGGGTTAATAGTAGGGCTTGAACGGAAATGAGCCAATTTGTGTTAAGTTCAATATTCAATGTTTGATTAGTTTGATTCATAAACCAAATGAACTAAAGCTAAAATTTAACCTTAAAAAAATGAGCTTAACTTTAGTTGTCTATAACTCAATTCGTTTAATTCATGAACTAATTCAATGAGTAAATAAATAAATACATATATAATTTTGAAACAAACTTGTGTCTATTTTTAACATCGTATGTGTCAATTACTCAAAATTTTAACTTTTACAAAGAGAAAAAAAATTAATTTGTAAAATAATTCATTTCCATCTGACTTAATTATTATTATTTTATTTAACAATAGAAATAAAGTAAAATTTAATTTAGAACGACGAGGACTTAAACTCTTGAGTTCCTGAACTGAACCAAATTGTTCGTAAACTTCAAAAGATCCAAATTTGAGATGAAAATATCGGTTTATAAAAACTCCACTCAAGTTCGATTCGATGAAATTCTCTTTAAGCCGAGTCAAGCTGAGACAAGTTCGCTCATTTCCAACCGTAATTAATAACCATTTTGTTACCCAAAATTGGATAATAGATTTAATTCCTCTAAACTTAGAGTATGTAAAGTGAGAAAGCAAGGGTTTATCTAATTTGAATTATAATATTTTATGAATAATGTTAAATCCTCTTACTAATTCTCCTATCCACTTAATTTTGACAAGTGTCATCTATTTTTAAAAAATAAATGCTTAATAAAAAATAAATGACACTTATCAAAATTAAGTGAGCAATAAGATGTGTAAGAAAATTTGGAGGATTAAATATTTTTCATATTTCATACTTTAACTCAATTTGAATAAATAATAGGTGAGTTTACACGTTCATTCACCTTAGAGGGACAAAATTCACAGTTCTTAACTTTTAATTGTGTGATTATAATAAAATAGTATTAATTAATTAATAAAATATTTCAGGGTGGAATATTGCTAGGACCATCTGCTATTGGGCGCAGTAAAACTTTCATGCACGTAGTGTTCCCTTCATGGAGCACTCCCATACTCGAATCCGTCGCAAGCGTCGGCCTCCTCTTCTACCTCTTCCTTGTCGGCCTCGAACTTGACATCCAAACCATCCGCCGCAGCGGCAAGCGCGCCTTTAACATCGCCGTCGCCGGAATCTCCCTCCCCTTCCTCTTCGCCGTCGGAGTCACTTTCCTCCTCCAACGTGCCATCCACTTCGGAAACCACAAAGTCGGTTACGTCCAGCACATGGTTTTCATTGGAGTTTCTCTCTCCATAACGGCTTTCCCTGTACTCGCCCGCATCCTTGCAGAACTCAAATTATTAACCACGCGCGTGGGTGAAACCGCCATGGCAGCAGCAGCCTTCAACGACGTGGCGGCGTGGGTTTTGCTCGCTTTAGCGGTGGCACTGGCCGGCGGCGGACACAAGAGCAGCCTCTTGACATCGGTGTGGGTTCTGATTTCCGGTGTGGCGTTCGTTGCGTTTATGATGATTTTAGTCCGGCGCTTTATGAATCGCGTCGCGCGTGGTTACACGCGCGGGAATGAAGTCGTACGGGAGAGTTGTATATGTTTGACCCTAGCGGGAGTAATGTTATCGGGATTTGTGACGGATTTGATTGGGATTCATTCTATATTTGGGGCTTTTGTGTTTGGGTTGACGATACCAAAAGGGGGAGAATTTGCGGGTAATTTGAGTGGAAGAATAGAGGATTTTGTGTCGACGTTATTGTTGCCGTTGTATTTTGCGTCGAGTGGGCTGAAAACTGATGTGGCGAAGTTAGCAAGCGTGGTGGAGTGGGGTGTTTTGTTGTTGGTGATATCAACGGCGTGCGTCGGGAAGATTTTGGGGACGTTTGTGGTGGCCATGATGTGTACGATTCCGGTGAGGGAGTCGTTGACACTTGGCGTTTTAATGAATACTAAAGGATTGGTTGAGATCATTGTTCTTAACATTGGCAAGGAAAAGAAGGTACACATTCTAGCTTCTTCATTATCCTTACAAAACAGCGTTACAATCTTACATTCACACTAGAAAGAAAAAAATAAAAGAGACTAGTTACAAATTCACATAATACAATATAATAGATAATTATTTTTAGGTTAAAATGTGTTCATGATCTCTTCTAAATATTAAAATTATTTTATACTATTTAACATAGACTTAAATAATGAATTCTACTAGTTATCTCATAGTGATAAGATTATTTTATCAAAGATTGAACTTAAAATTATTTCTTTATTGATTATATTGCCTGCGATAATATTTTAAACATTAACTCTCTTAAGAACTTAGTTTGTAAATAGGGTCTTGTTAAATACTAAAATATTTTATTCAGTATATTTTTTTGGTTTATAGAAAAATATAACAACTGGAGATATTACTCACACATGCATATTTCTATACACTCACAAACTGAGTTATATATCTCATACTTTGAATTATTATTAAAATATATAAATTAAATAATTTTTTATTTTTAAAATAACAATATTATTTATCTTAAAAAATTATTTCTAATTTTGTATAATATATATATATATATATATATATATATATATATATATATATATATATATATATATATATATATAAGTCGATCTTTTCCAGAATAATAAACAACTCATGTAAACGTATTCAGAGTATTGAGTGGCACAAGTTTGATGGTAGGTAGATATTATATTAATTAAGTTGGAGATGTGAAGCTCAGCTTAGTGCTCCACTTTTTATGATTCTCGTCTCATATATATATGAAGTATTTCATATCAGAATACTAGTCCTCAATATTTTAAAATTTCCAATATCCGAATACTTTTTAGTGCTTTAAATAAATTAACATTAAAAATAAAGTAAATATTAGAATTTTTTGACCAAAAATTGTTTTGTATTATATTGCCTGTTATTTTCATCTTCATCTATATATCGTTAAAGTTTTAATATAATACTTATGTGGATAAATATGCTCCTATGAGTGGAAACAGTGAAATACCCTCGATCGATGATTAATGGCGGCGCTCTTTTTTCGTCTTAGGTTTTGAAATTATTTTATCTTTATCCTATGAAAATCTTTTATTTATTGTTAACAGATTTTTCGACTTGTAAACTAAACATAAATTCCTCATTATTAATTAAGTTGCTCCGAATGGGTTGTCATTTGTCAATCTCAACTAATTTAACACCTAAAAATAAATCAAAAATAAAAAAATACTATACAATGTCTTTAAAACACTTTTTAAAGAACTAAATATTGTAAGAGTTTTAAAAATTGTAATATTTTTTGTATTTCTAAGACCTTAACAAATGTACTTAAGACATTATTTAATAAGATCATTAAATATATACTATATTATATTTTATAATTTCATCATATAAAAGATCTCACAGAAACAAAAATGAAATTTATAGGCAAAAAAGTCAGAAGAACCTTGAATCCATATTAACTGAATGTGAATCTATTAAACTCATAAGTTAAAAAATATGTATTCACGTTTAGTTTTATTTGAGTGTAAAAAATTGTCATTATACATTATTTTAATTTGTAATCAAATATGCTTAAACGTAATTTTTTTTCGAACGTGATTTTTAACTATAATCACGTTAAAAACCCCGAACGAACACACCTTTAATACTTCAATTTTCTCTTTTTTACATGATGCTTTTAGCCGGAATCTCGATTTGATTTGGATTCACATATAAATAATATAATAATAATTAGTGAGATGTGCACTAAGTCCTTTTCCCCTTTCCTCCTGATTTGGAATATTGATTTTATAATTATTGTATTCTTTGTTTTATATTATTTTTTGATCACATCATTTATCTCACTTTTTTATTTTCTACTGATTTCATATAGTACTTCTCTTGTTACGTGCCCCTATTATCTATTTTCTTAATTTTTATCACTTTTTAGAACAGTAGTTTAACGCCATTGTTTAGTTTCTCAGAACTGTTACAAGATTCTGCATAAAATTTGGTTATGATTAATTGTCCGCGTACGTATTATTTGAGAAGAAGAACTTTTACTTTTAGAATACTCCGAATTTTTTACATTATGCCTCCGTCCTCACTAAACGATTTATGCAATCTTAGATTTGATTTTTCAAAATCTCATAAAAGTAATCCATAAGATCTGCGTGCACTAATTACCCTTTCCCCTTTTCCTCTGTTTTTGGAACTTTGATTTCTCCATGCTTTTTAAAAGTAGGAAACGAGTGATGACGAACGTTTAAAATTTAAGTTTGACTTGAGAAAAAAAAATAAAAGGCTCAAATTTGACTCATTTATTGAAATGAGCTAAATTGTAAACTTGAACTTAATTTAATAAGAAAAAATATGCTTAAACTTAATTTATTAAACTTGTTTATTTAACCATTTTTATAAATAATTTCTCATAATTTAAGTTTATTAACTCCATCTAAATAATTATATATATATATATATATGAACTGCTCACGAATCTTTAATATCAATTTTATAAAGCTTGAACTCCATTCATTTTCACCACTAGTTTCAATACTAGTTTGGTTAAGATTACAAGATTATTGTGCACATAATCCACGTCTGCTTATATAAAAAAACAAACTGACTTCACGAAAAATATAAAATAGAAATTTAATACAAGAGATAGTTATTTTAAGAATTTGGAATACCTCTTTGTGTGTGTGTGGATATTGTTATCTTTTTGGATTTACACCCCTAACTATTTTTTGAGTTTGAATAATTTTTTTTTTCAACGACTTTGGGTAACTTCTAATAAAAAATGATTAAAATGATCTCTGACTTTATTATTATCATTCAAAATGATTCATGACTTAAAGAATAAGCAAATGAGTCCCTAATTTCATCTTCTGCCATTCAAAATGATCTTTAAATACATATTTCACAATAGAAGCTCAAAACGGTGTTCGATCAGTAAGTGAACAGAAATTAAACGTTTTAGAACTAAAACTAGTAATAGACCCGTGCGATTGCACAGGAATAATTGTTTTGCCTTACAACTAAATAATATATAAGAATGAGTAGTATGTCAATAAAGTGGACATCATGTATATAATGTAATATCATGTAATGACATAAAAACCAAATGAAATCTAATCCAAAGTCTAATACACCGCGAAATTTTTGGCTAAAGTGACTAATATTTTGAAATGGAGTGAGTATATTAAAATAATTCACCATACTAAATGAAAGACATGTAACCGTTAATATGGTCAAAGTAGTTTAGTTTTAAATTATATTTTTTAAGAAATTAATTAAGGACAATATAATAAAATCAATTTGGGCCAAAATCGTTCTAAATTAAAGAAATACTCATTCCATACACCCTAGTGATATCCCATGGATAATATAAATGAGTATTGTAAAAGTAATTTAGTTTAAAATTATAATTGTTAAAAAACTAATTAAGGACAATATAGTCAATCACTTTTGTAAAAACCCGTTATGAATTTGAGAAGTACTCATTCCATACACCCTAGCCATATCACACGGATAATATAATCAAATCATTTTGACAAATTTCCGTTCTGAATTTGAAAAGTACTCATTCCATACACCTAGCTATATCACATTGAAAATAATCTAATTAAGGAAGAGAAGTGGGTTGGGTGCCTAAGAAAATGGAGGAAGAAGAGTGAGTATGGAAAAAAAAAATGATTGTTTTTTCAACCTTGGTGAGACCAATATACTTAATTTTTGTTCACTTGCTTATATGACGTCTTTTTGAACTTTCATTGTGACACTTAATGTATCACAACATGAGTTCATTAATGTGTATTTCCAATAAGGACTATTTTAAATGATAAAAGATAAAATTAGGGACCATTACAAACAATTGTGACAAAGTAATAGATCATTTTAGTTATGTTTTCCTTCTAATGGTATACATCATATTTATATTGAGAATAGATTGTTTTGAATGTTTTAACTGTCATGTAAAGAGTAATTTATGCTCGAAATGTGAATGATGCAAATACACCTTAGTGAAAAAAAAAAGAAAAAGATTTGATATCTTATCATGAACCAATGTATCGCAAGTTTAAGGAATTAAATTTGAAAAAATCAGACACATTTTGTATGTAACAAATTTAGACTTGAACAAAATCTGTTTATTATTTACTGAACTAGAAATGAAGAGTTGAAAAGTAATAGTAACAGCATTTGTTCCCTTCATTGTTTTTATGCTTAAGTTTTGACTGCACTATATGGCTAAGCAGGTTCTTAACGACGAGATGTTCACCATCCTGGTACTCATGGCTCTCTTCACTACCTTCATTACAACTCCAATGGTCTTGGCTATATATAAACCCTCTCGTGTTAGTTCCCAAACCCGCAATCGCCGATCGCAAAAACTTCCACTGTTCACCGACTTACGAGAGAAGCTGCGCATTCTTGCATGCATCCATGGACCTAGCAATATACCTTCACTAATAAACATCATTGAATCAATTCGAGCCACTAACAAGTCTCGTCTCAAACTGTATGTGATGAAACTTACTGAACTCACCGATAGTTCATCCTCCATCTTGATGGTTCAACGCAGCCGAAAGAACGGGTTCCCCTTCATCAACCGGTTGCAAAAAGGAGCGATGCATGACCAAATAGCCACATCATTTCAGGCTTATGGTCAAGTAGGTACAGTTACCGTGAATAATTTGACATCTATCTCATCACTGTCTTCAATGCACGAGGATATATGCCATGTTGCCGAAAAGAAAGGTGTTGCAATGATCGTATTGCCCTTCCACAAAACTTGGAGAGGGGAAGAAGAAGAGGGCATAGAAAACATAGGACAAGGGTGGAGGGAAGTCAATCACAGGGTGCTTCAAAGTGCACCCTGCTCTGTTGGGGTGCTCGTCGACCGTGGCGTTCGCAGAAGGTTCAATCTAGGAGAAGAGGGCGGCGTTGAAGGGAAGAGGATGTGTCTACTTTTTATTGGAGGACCAGACGATCGCAAGGTTTTAGAGTTGGGAAGCAGGATGGCAGAGCATCCAGCAATTAAGTTAACTGTTGTGATATTCACTTCATCTAGGGAAGCAAAGGATGAGGAACCCAACCAAATCTCATCAACATCCACCAATAACTTGAAAAAGGAGATGGTATTTTCCCTTTTAACATAGTCTCTTCAAGCTAAATACTAGAAACAATATATGAATGGCTATGATCCAAGGCTAACCATTTTCACAAATTTTTATGTCATGAACAGGAGCTAGATGAGATTGCAGTAAACGAGTTCAAAACTAAGTGGCTGCAGTCAGTGGAGTATATTGAAAAGGAAGCAAGTAACATAACAGAGGAGGTGCTAACAATTGGGAAGGAAAATAAATACGAGCTAATAATTGTAGGGAAGGGACAACCACTTCTTAAGTCAACTACGTCAACAAACCTAGATTCTGGTCCAGAGCAGGCTGAACTTGGGCACATTGGAGATCTCTTAGCTTCTTCAGGTCTTGGCATTACGAGTTCAGTGCTCATTGTGGAGGACCGAAACCTGATAAATTCAGACGAAACTAGAAGGACCAAGAGCACTATAATTGGCGATACTAACTCAGAAGTTGATCCATCAGTGTAAAATGGTGTCAAATATGCACAGGTTTGATCCGCATGAAATGAAATCATGCATGTCAAATATGTATTTTGAACCCACAGCTATTGTTAGGAAATATGCAAGATTGCTAGTCAATCAGTATGGTAAACTACCCATAAAAAGAACCTCACACTGTCATACATGAAAGTTGAAAAGAAGAGATCTCAACTACCAAGATCTCCTTCAATCGCGAAGGCAATCATCTCAGGGTATATGAGGATACAGTAATTTAGAAAGCATATGAATGTAAAATGTAATGTAATAAGTATTGCCCATGAGATAGAAAATATAATTTTTCCTTAATAAACTCTATAAATATGTAGTTCAACTGACATTAACCTGAATATCAATCTCTATCTTGCTCCCTCATCCTCTTCATTCCACCAAAAAGAGGATCTAGGGCGATGGAAGTATTTTTCCATTCTTAATGATCTTATTGTTTTGTAGGCAAAAGTGCACCCATATAGGTTTGAACTAGAAGCTATTACTTAAAGGCTTCACTCTTTAACCACCGGACCAACTCTTGGGTGTCATTCTTCATGATCTTATGCTTTACACTGATGGCACAACATTCAAACTTGCTATCCATAATAGAGATTTTTCGACCCAAAGGATAATAATAAACAATGGAAAAATAACAGCGATAAAATAACAAACAAGGCAAATTAACTGGCTATAAATTCCAAACAATTATGAAAATTTGATGTCACAATAATATTTCATCACACTTCTTCCACGGTAGGAGCAATCTCAAATTTGGACAATTTGCCCTTTCTTTGGACACTTGTACATGTAAAACCACTTTCCAACCTTACAGAAGTAAGTCCTCAAAAAATTACAATGGAAAAAAATTACATGAAGGGAGGGAGGATGAGAGAACAATGAATAATAAAGACTTGCTGACAATACACTAACCTCAAAAAAGATCATTCTTCCAGTACATATGGGGCCTGATTTTAAAGTGTGGTACAAATTTTAATTTGACAGTAAAGTCACATCCATCATGTCGAAAGGCACCCTTGGTTGGTTTGCATGTCACCCGGTCCAAAAACTCTTATATCTTTGCCACTTATGACAAAACTATGATGCTAATAAAGATAAACCTGGTTCAACAAGAAAACAAGCTACAATTAAGTTCAATGGTGTCTGCTTGAAATCGGAGGTATAACAAAATCGACATTTAAAATCTAAATAAACAAGTACATTAAAACTTAAAATGGTGATTTCAAATCTCAAGATGTTGACTATTTAACATGCAAACCCTGTTCCTGTCCCTCATTCCGCAACACACAAAAGACAAGAAGCAAAAATCAGAAATTCAATAAGTTCTCTGGCCATGCAAGTTAAAAAGGGAAATAATTGATGCGTGGCCATATGAGGAGAGAGACCAAAATCTTTGCCATTTAAAGAAAAAAACCTTTCAAGTGGGGCCAAATAGTTTCTAATGGCACAGAATAAAAACTATAAGTTGAGTCAATAATGTGTTCAAGAAAATAAAAGTATTAGGCTAAGAATAAATCCAAGTAAAACCTATTCAAAAGAAATATGAAATTTTTCGTTGGTTCCTTTTCTTTATCGAAGTTCACTATCTGTCGCGAGTCTTCATAGGAGAATTGCATAATTAACAAACCTTAGAGAAAGCCTCCTCCTGTCCAGGCAACACCCGACTTCTCATTTTGACCAACATTTTTATTGTTAGATGCACTCCCATAGAAATTATCAAATCCATCATCTTTGGCATTATCCCAACCGGCCCAACCATCACTGTCATGGGAAGCCAATCCTTTAGCTGGTTCTTCCTTCCTTGTATCTTTGTTGTCCCAGTCATCCCATGAGCTTGAGTTATAAGTACTAAACTGCCCACCTGATGACTGAGAAGCAGTTCCTTTGGCAGGTTCTTCCTTCTTAGAATCTTGTTGGTCCCAATCATCCCAAGAGCTTGAGTTATAGCTATTAGTTTGTCCACCTGAAGAAGGTTGTCCTTCTCTGGTAGAAGAATTCCAGCCTTTATTCTCTTGATTGAACTCCTGATAGAAACCATTTCTATTATTTTCATTTCGTTGCCAGTTATCAGACTTCCAATTCGGGTCATCTCTAGTGAACTCCTCCACCTTTTGTGAAGCCAGCGCCATGACCCCTTTCATTATACCCCATGTCCTTTGTCCAATCTCTGATGTTTTCTGAGAGACAACATTGACAGTTTCATTGACCTTGTGATCATAGCCACCATCTTTCACCTGAAACAAAATATATATACATATAGATAATCAGGCAATATGCATAAATGCTAAGTACCCATGACAAAATTGCTAGCAGAAGTATAAAAATTCAGGCCTATTCTTTATTTCTGTGAAAAGAGCTAAACCATAGAATAAAATTTTACAATTTACAATTCCTTGGCTCAAAAAGACATCCATAAAAGCTTCATACCTTCATGAATCAATCCCCAGAAAAAAATAATAATGAATGCCCTACAAATACTATTTCAGCATACTATAATGCAGAGCAGAAGTAGTTGTTTACTTGTTTACCATTTCCAACAATGCAAATCAGCCACTCAATCAAAAAAATGTAGGTAATCCAAATATACTTGTTTAAAATGAACATACTCGTCTCTAATCCAAATGGCAACACCCTCAGCACTTCCATTTATCACCGATAATATATTCACCCACAGACCTCATCTCCAGGCGCCACCTCTTCAAGCAAAGCACTAATACAGTGCCATTTTTGCCAAAAGCCAATTATTATCAATTTTATTCACAAGGCATCAGTGATGCAGGTTGAAATAGAAAATCCAACATTATCTTAGGCACAACTTATTTCTCTTCCCAAATCTAAACAGAGTGCAACTTCAAACTAATTCAAAATTACAACTGCAATATCCAAGCAGTAATAATTTTGAATATAAGTTCATCAATAGTACGAGTGAGTGAAACGGAAAGTGGTGGGGATTCATATTTCATAGTAAATCAGTAATTTACAATTTTACCGCATTTCTATTTATCTATTTATAGTTAAAATTTTGAAGGTGCAGGAGGAGAATGGAAGATTTTTATTTTCAATTCTTGGTACTTGGTTGAGTGTAAGAAAATGAATAAAGGTGCACCTCATTTTCAATCATCCAGTATTTATGCCATATTGAACAAGTTTAGAATGACTAGAATATGAAATGGGCAACCATCTAAGAAGCACAAGAAAGGGCAGCCGAATGAGTGAGACTCCCGCCTAGTAAAAGGTTTGCAGAATACATTTCTAGGATTTGAACTCTGTAAGTGGAGAATATGTTTCCAGGATTTAAACTCGTGACTTAAGACAACACCTCACTGTATCACTATATCACTGTATGTCACCACTCACTGTCGATTCTAAGAATCACAGATATTTTAAAATAATATTAGTGTCGTGTCATACTCTTGTTCGACACGTATCCATACCAGACAGTGTGAATATCCTTAACTGTATTTTATAAATTCCTTTAACTTTATTTTAAAAATCATACCAATGCTTATAAGAGTAAGATAAATTATAAGATTTTGTTTTGCCTACAATAAATTGTAATTAATGATCATTTTTTAAACATCAATGCTCTCATTTGAGTAAGGCTGGTAATGGCAGACCTTGGTTAGAGTAACCAAACTCACACATAAGCAGATAGCTGGTAACAAGTCTAATACCATACTTATGAAGCAGGCCCACAGGTGGGTTCATGAAGTGCAAGGTTCACAACAACAATAAACATTGCGTTGCAATTTACCATTTTTCCATGAGTCACTTCAACTTAAACTTAATAATAAATATGAAATCTTAAAAGGTCTTCAGCTTGCAGAACCATGCTGCAGGTCCTTTTACAAGGTACTGACGCAATTCACTTCCAAATTTGAAGTATACTTATATGGCATAAGTACAAAATATCTTATCTTATCTTATAAAATGTCAAAAATACGTTCCACAACAATAGGGAGAACTTTTTTCCCATAATAAGAAGTATAACTATAGAATTCAATTACCAATTATTATATTGTCTAATGACATGCATAAAAACTACCTCAAAAGAGTTTAGCTTTTGAAAATTCTTTTATGTTCTCACTTAAATCTCATAAAACCAGTAATCAGTATAGACTCCATTCCCTATTGTTCTCAATCCTCAGAAACAAGACAAAACTCAAGGAGGGCATTATAGAAAACTAGAAATTATATATCAATAATTTATAATTTAATGGCACTCATTCGCGAAGCCTAGTAAACTCAATTACAAGTTTACAACAAAAACAAAGTATGTGTGTCTGAAGAAAATGTCAAGTCTCATGTATTCCTTATCCTTAATTTGATGGTTTCAAAGTTGACTAATAGAGAAACGAGAGTTCCTGTTTAAAATGACATAAACTATTTTAAACTGCCGGAGGAGCTATACATCCAAAAACAGCACGGTGAGAATATCCTTAACACAAATTCCATTCAAATCTAAGGGAGCTAAATGAAACACATAAAGCATGCAATTATTTTTTACAGAAACTAGAAACGCACAAAATAACACATTAAGCAACTAAGCTATACAGTCAAGGGGTCAACAAATTACCTTAGTAGTAAACTCTTTTGTGCCTGCCTGAACAACATTAGCAGCCGATTGAGCCGCAGAAGCAGCAACCAATGATAATTTACCAAATCCCTAAAATAACAAACAAAATATACCACATAGAACAGGCCTCAACAACAAATCATTCCCCAGAGAAAAATTAAAAGAGCTTCGATGTGTTACCTGAGAAACGACAGAGAAATAATCGTTTTGCGCATTATTCCTCTGGGTAGGGGCGGGACTAGATCCGAACCCAACGTACTTGCCACCCTGCGACGGCGGAAGCCCCTCCGGTCGCCACTCGTTCTCCGCCATCCTCCGAGCGAAGAAGCTCTCCTTGTTAGCAGCGGAAGCCTCCAATTGCGACCGCGTGTAGATATCTTCCGTGGATTTTGATCTCGCGGGAGCACTTCCGCCTCCACCAAACCCCCGAACATCACCGGTGGACTGATTGCGCCGGATATCGCCGCGAGATCCGAAATTGTCTTCGTTGCCCCAATCATCCCAGCCACTGTTGTTCCCGTTGGAAGCCAGCGGCGGTTTCCCCTTACCAGCAGAGCGGGCATTCTCCTTGACGACGGGAGGATCCCGCCAGGGACGACCTTCGGCGATGGCTTGAATGCGATCGCGGTAGATTCCGGCGGCGTTGGTGTTGTACTTGGTGACGATATCGGTTTCCTTAACGATACCGTACTGAGCGAGGAAGGCATTGAGCTTGTCGTTACCACCAGCTTCCATCTTCTTGATCTGCATTTCGGACCAGGAATCCATGGTTACGGATCGGACGAAGGAGATGTGAACGCCGAGACCGCGGTGCTTGCCGGAGCACTCAAGGCACATGAAGACGCCATAGGAGACGGAGGCCCATTGAGGATTCTTTTGGGAACAGTCGACGCAGATCTTGTTCGCCGGTTGGGATTGAAGGTCCCGGAGCCGCCGCGCCGCCGCCATTGGATCCGCCGGATCTTAATCGGAAACTATGTGTATGCTATTTAATGGGAATGAGAAGAGAAATCGAAATTGAGGAACAGAGTGTGAATGAATGAGTTTGGGTTGTGGGATGGGAAAGATGAATCACCGACAACGTCAAAAATGGGGATTATTGGATGCTGACTCGGTTTCCGATAATACGTTACCACTTCGAATCAATGAATGTATTTTGTTGAATTGTTTTACAAAATTAAATAATAAATAATACGATTAAATAATAAATAATACGATAAATACTAAATAGGACCTATTTCTGGTCATTTTGGTGCTAGAAAGTAGATAAAGAAATTCTTTATCGATTAAAATTTACCATTTCGTTTTTTTTTCGGTTAATAAGAAAAGAATGAATCACGTTGATATATAGTACCTGGTTTTACATATACTTTATTTTAAAATTTGAATAGAAAATTGAGTTCCTTAATTTCACAATAATTTAACATATTTTAGTTTTGAAAAAATACAAAAAAAATTATACGCCTAAAAATAAAAACAAACAACGATGGAATAAATACATGGTTTAACTTCCTCATATTTTCTTTTTAAAAATAAAATAAAATTTATATATATATAGAATAAGGGAGGCGAGGTTGTGGGTAAAAGAGTCTTGGGTATGGGAGTGATCATAGTATTAACTGCCTTTCATGGTTTGGGAAGGCAATCTTTACAATAATCTTGTCTCAGTTGTTTTACCGGGAAGATTGGTGGCATTGGAAAGCTTGCTCTTCGGCTCTTATTCGGTAAGGTCAGCTTACAAAGTTGCAAGCAATCCAAGCCGTGATTAGTTTTACAAGGTGTTTTGAAATAATATTGTTCCTTTGAAAGTTAGCTCTTTTGCTTAGAAGTTGTCTTTAGATCGTGTTCCCAACGAGGTCAATTTGGTTAAAAGAGGTGTTGTTATTGAAGATATCAAGTGTTGTTTACGTAATAATGTTTTGGAGAGTGTTAGTCATTTGTTTTTTACATGTCTTCATTCTACTAAAATTTGGTATAAAGTTTGGCTTTGGTTTGGTTTCTTGTTTGCAGCACTGTCGTCTTGTGCATCATAATTCCTTCACTTTCTTAATCTTGCTCAAAATCGATCTTTGTGGTCTGTTGTCTGGTTTTCATGTGTTTGGGCAATATGGTTAGGTGTGATGCGTTAGACTAAGGGTCCAGCCTAATGGATCATAACCTTATCTTTGAACAGTTATCTCTTTGTGCTCTTATGACCAAACTTTGGTAGAAGTGCCTGCAAGCATTCCGATGGCTAAGTCAGCTTCTTTCTAATCTGAGTCAAGTATATGAATGAAGACTTACCTTACTCTTGAGCATACTCTGCATATATATAGTATCAGATAGCTAAGTCCACGTATGCTAAGTCAACGTCAACTTCCTTATTATCCAATGTGAATTCCGGATCTTTAACCACCTAGCAACTAACCACGTGCTCGTCTCTACTGTTCACAAGATATATGAGCATCATGCCGCTAATCCAGCAGCTTGGTTCGCCTTAGTCTAAGATATCGAATTGGATAAGCGGGATGGATCATACGCCTTATCCTGCGATACTATCGCGAGATAAGTATACAACAGGTCGCAATAATTTCATTTTTAAGCCGTCTTCTTGGACTTCTAAGTTTCTTTTTGAGATAGTGTTGTTGCGATCTTGGTTGTGGATTAAGGTCAATGTTTCAGGTTTTGTTAATTCTCTCTCAGTTTGGCAAAGATGTCCTAAAGGATGTTTTGGTGTTGTTTCTTTTCCGCGACTTATAGGAAGTGACAATGCATTTATGTATGTTTTGTAATTTCTGATTGTAGAGTATATCTAGTACTCTTTTTGCTTTTTAATAAAATTTCCTTGCTTATTAAAATAATATTTAATACTAACTTTTTGTTTAGTTAAATTTATCATTATGATATTCAAATTGTCATATTGATAAGAAAATATATATAGCTACATTTTTTTTTAAACCAAAGGAATTTTATTAAGAGTACAAACCGTACTCAAAACAAAGACAAATGAATACTAAGTGCAAAAGAAAGAATTTTTATCCCTCTTTTTTAAGTTCTAAAAACTCTTTCTTATGATATTTAAGCTATAAATTTTTGGCAAAAAAAAAAAAATAAAAATGAATAATTTACAAGTGAAAAATATAGTTACATTACGAGACAAAAAAAAACCCTTGATCTTAAAAGAACATGTAAAAGACATAATATTTATATCTATCTTACTCTAAAGAGACAAATGAAAACTATTAAATATTTAATTTGTCGAATACAAGACTCACTTTACTTCGACCTCTCTTTAAATTTGTATTTACAGCCTTAATGTAAATAATACTTAACACTAGAGAAAACATGTAAACATTCAATTATAACTATTAAAAAAATTAGCAGGAAGGACTTATATAGAAAAACGAAATAATAAAACAATTTAATTAAAAACTTAGAAACTAAAGTAAATATTCGGTAGTTTTTTAAGAGCAAAAGCATGTTTATTATATTCAAATATATAAATTTTAAATTAAAATAGCCTTATATATTCACATAAATAATATTTGAATTAAAGGATTCAAAAAATATAATTTCTAACTGAAATGAAGCTGTAAAATAGAAATATAATCTTATATTAATTAATTTAAATATCAGGTTTTGGAATGTTAATTTAACATATAAATTAAATTAAAATTAATTCAAATAATTCAATAATTTACTATGTTCACTCAATAGTCCAAACAAACATATACATTTTCAATAGAGTTCAGATAAGGTACTGTACTCCCATTTCATTTTTAGTAATTAAAATAATATTAATATATTTTTTGGTATAAAAATAATATTAATATATTTATAATAATAATAATAATAATAATAATAATAAAATAAAAAAATATAATTTAACCATTGATTATAGTAATAAATATGGTAGACCTAAATTTATGAGGCATATCCTAAAATAACCCTTTAATAGACATATTTTTATTTTTGAAGAGTTTTTTTTTTTTTTGATATCATATACTCTTTATATGAGTAAGTTATGTATTTTTTTCCATTAAAAAGTAATACAATTGGGAATCGAATTCCGTATTTACACGGACATATCTTCATGTACTCACCAACTGAGCTACATGAATAAAAAAATATAACTATTGAACGAGGGCTTCTAATATAATTAAATTTGCATTTTTGAACCAAAAAAAATTCCTATATTAAAAAATGCATATATTATTTCAATTAAAATTTGTGTGATTTTAATCCGTAGTGGGAAGAAAACGCGTCACTCTGGCCATATGCTGCTAATTATGCTTCAACGTTGTCGTTTTGTCACGTGAACAATGAAGTTTCCAATTAGGACGCTGTCAGTAGTGTATAATATTGGTTTCTGCTATGATTAATGATATATCTATACTTTGTTTTAGGTGAAGGGATGGTAAAAGAAAATAAGAGATATAATAAGAAAATAAAAAGAGAAAAGTTAAAGAAAAATTAGATGAAGATGAGATGGAAAGTAAGTAAGTATAGAAGAATTGATATAATTATTGTTCTGTGATATGATTGTCGTTTATCTGTAGTAGTAGTGGTACTCGCCAAGTTACACCTCTAAACAAATTTATTGCCACGCTTGCCAGATAAGTACAACTTAAAGGAGTTGTTTAAGTGGAATAAGATAGAGTTTTATATTAGATAGATTAAATGGATTAGAAGTTTGAGTTTCATTAGTATTTTTTTTTTAAGTGGAGTAGATGTAAGTATTTTTGTAAGTGTTTTTTTAGTTTAAATTTTATTTTATTTTTGTCTTAATTGGGACATCACTCACTTATCATAATTTTTTTAATATATGTATATATATATATAAAAAGAGCAATGTTAAATCCTTTTATTAAATAGATCTTTTTATTCACTTTTGAACAAGTATTATCTTCTAAAAATAAATATTTAGTGGAAGATAGAAAATACTTATCAAAATTAAATGAGTAAAAAAGATTGTAGGAGAATTTAATATTTTTCTAAAAAAAAGATAACTATATCATTTGAGGGAGTTGTGTCTATGAACTTATTTGGTGAGAAATTTAGTACAACCGAGAATTAAATTTTATATCCACACACGTATGTCTTAATGAATTTACCAACTAAGCTATATAATTGTGATAAAGAAAGAATATTTCTTTATGACTTTAATTTTTTTTTTTTTAAATAAGAACAAATATTTAATTAATTAGGTATAAGAATTAAGAGGTGCTTAACCCAAATACTGAAGTTCAAAATACTTCCTGAGAAAATACAAGTGATACCAAAAAACAGAACAAAACAAATCGCACGTAGCTTCAAATTTTCCAATGGATTAGGTGCCCTATAAATCAAAGAAAAGCACACAACGGAAGAACGAGGATAAAGCATTTGTCAAAATTTGTAGTATTTGATACCTTTAGCTGTTAACCCCTTGCTGAATTCCAGAAAAAAAAAAAAAAGTTATTCATGATTTTCACGAGGAATCTTTTGTCTCTCACTATTTTGTTGCTAATTAGTGATAGAATTTTTTTTAGCTAAATTTCGTCGTTGATTTGCAATTTTCTTGTAATGTAGGTTAGCGCTTGGTGTGTTTACTCAATTTTTTATTTCTCAAGGTTTATTATCGTTTGCTTGATCAATCAAAATTAGTATAACTTTAAAAAAAGGATTATTGAATAACAAGGCTTATTTTAGAATTAATTATCTTAATTAAAAAATAATAATACAATGAAAATAACAAAGTAATTGATACCTTCTATATTTATATTATAATATATATAAGTAATAGAACACTTTCATATTCGCAGAATTTGATGTTACTTTGATTTATTGTGCTCCCAATGGCATTAGAGCTTCTTTGTGCCATGATAGAGACATAAAGAAATTGGGGATTTAGGGTTTTCAAATATTTTTAATCTAGAAAAAATTTAGGAATTTAGGATTTTTATTAAGGGCTTGTAGCGCGTCCATTTAAGCATCTGACGTGACACTCCACGCTATCAAACTAATAGTCACATGTGTGTCATATAGGTAACCTGTAACGGAGTTATTGACGAAACTAACGTTATAGACTAAAACCTTAATGACGTGATAGTTTAGAGACTAAAACTACAACTTTTAAAGTACATGAGCTCAAGCCTAAATAAGTGTAAACTATATAAACCACATAGCCTCTTTAGTATTATTTTTTATTTGACAAGTTTTTTTTTTGTAAATTATATTTAATAATTATATTTCTTGTAAGAATTTTTTAAATAATTTTAAAATATTTTCATAAAATATTAATATAAAAATTAATAAATTTTAAACTTATTATTTAACTATGCTCATAATTTTATAAAAAATATATTAAAAACTGTATTATTTTATAAATAAAATTATATAAATATTATACACCGTATTTTTTATATTTTAATTATCACTAAATACAAAATAAGACATATAATTTTATTCAATTTCATGATAAAAAAACACAATTCTATCTCATTCCAATTTGTTCTGTTCAGGTATCAAATGTGAGATAGTAATATTATTTTTTTTATGTCAAGACGTGAAATGATTTACACGGCATGATAAATGGTCATCTTTGATAGTCAACAATAAAACAAAAAGACAAGTTGACTAAACTAAAGGACATGGAGATATTTCACATCACATTATTTATTTATTTTTTTGTCAAATAATTTCGTATCACACTAGCATGGTTATTTTCACATCTCCATTGATTTTTTTTTGTTGTTTTTAGTCTAAAATTTTCATTGGTTTGTTCTTTGGGTCTACTCTTTTTTTATCTTTGAGTCTACTTTAATTGGTTAATTTTAAAGGTAGATGAGATTAGCATCATCCCTATTAAGAGTGACACCATCTTTTATAATATATAGATTTATGATTCTTACATATAAAAAGAATATGAGATTTTTAAAATTAGGTGGTCTGAATCTCTTCCACCTTTTTAAACGAAGTAATCACGAGGGTACATGTGAAGCCCATTATAACGAATGGATTGTATGGTGTTATATCAAATGGGCTCTGAAAAAGTAGTTGGGCTTTCAATAATGGATAACACGTATTATTGAACTAAAATGTTAGACAAAAAAATTGACATTGAGACCTGAATCTGAAAAGCTAAACAAGTTCACCAACAAAAAAACAAAGAAACTTAGGCAACATAAAAAAGAATTAAAAGGGCCCAACCAGGCTCGAACCGGTGACCTCTTGATCTGCAGTCAAATGCTCTACCACTGAGCTATGGACCCTTGAATGATTCTGTTCACAAATAATATTTATAATCGTTTTTGTATAAAATTGCATACATTTTAATCTCTTGCCCTATTATTTTAAAATTATACTAGTATTTTATGAAACACTAACACCTCTCTCCATGGTCGTGTTGATGTATTTGACACCCGTATGATACGTCTCTGACATCTCTTTAATGGTGTCCAATTAAAAAAATTTCATTGGTTCGACACTTCGTGCCGACACCTGCCTCGACGCTTCTTAGTCACATTTTGTAATTTTTTGATGAGGCATATTACGAAGAAGATTAGAAAAATGTGAAGCTTAGGTAGTTAGATAGACAAACTGTTAACATTATTATGAAGCCTTTAAGTTTTTTTTTTTTTTTTTGAGGCTTATTTATGAAATGAAATTTTTAAAATTTAACAAGTTATTTTGGAAACATAAATAGTTTATTAACTTGTATTTTTTTTTTATTTATCATGTTCCTTATAATTTTTTTATTTTCTAATTTTTAATATATATATATATATATTTATATATAAGCGGTGTCCCACTGTCATGTTTTTTAGACATTCGTCATGTTGCGGTGTCCGTGTCGTGTCACGGTGTTCGTGTCAGTATCGGTGCTTCATAGCTATTATCTAATACTCTACGTCACTCACAAGTTATGACTCTTTAATATGTTGAATTGATAATCAAGAATAAAGTTGCTCATAACATCCGTCAATGTCACTTTATTGTGATAGGTTATTTCTATGAATAAAAAAGAAGAATAGTTTTATAAAATTGTGGATATCGGATATGCTTCAAAGCCTATTTATTAAATGCTCTATATAGTATTGACAACTTGAAATAAATGTCAATTATAACAAATAAAAGTCATTGTTTTTAAGAAGGTATGGTCCATTTATTTTCGTACCCTTCAGCGATCTTTCATTATGGCAAATTGTCACACCCGGTCACTAGTGTCGCTTTGAGTTACATGAGTAATATATTTTTCAAAATTTTAAGAATAAAGATTTGAATAAGTTAATTTATATTTATTTTTAGTTAAAAACTAAATCAAATTTAACAATAGTTGATCAATTTGGTTAAAGAAATAATGAAAAATACATTTCAATCCCTAATATTAGCAATTGGCAATAAATTTAGTCTTTAAATTTTTTTTAAACAAAATTACTATCCAAATTTAATTGTCATTAATCAATTTTGTCTGCTGAACTATAAAAATATATCAACTTAGTAATTAAATTTGAATATCAACTTAGTACATCAACACCGACAAAAATTAATATAGTATATTTAAGTATTAATTGTGAGTGATAAAGCAACGGACTCTCGTATCCTACTATTGAACACTTAATTCTAAACTAATACATCTATATAAAAAAATTATATGAATAATTTATTATTGTATTGTAAAATTCAAAATTCAGTATAAAACGTAGTTTAACTACATGTGTCAAAATAACTTATCCCTATAACAACGTCAAATGAGCGTGGTAGATAATAAAATAATTTTAAAATTTAGTGAATAATTTACCTTTAAAGGAAACATTGTCTAAGTAATTTTATTAAAGTGATATAGTTATAAAAATAAAATAATAATTTATCTCATATCATAAACCTCATCATCAAAAAAATAATAATCATTGGTTAGAAACAACTTATTCTCATTCTTTCATCATAACCACATCACATAGTTATTGTAAAATATTAATAAAAGAATGATTTATCATTAATCTTAAAATTCAACATTTAATTTTAAAAATAGTTTAGCCATATATGAGAAATCACTTACCATTGTAATCATATCAAATGAGTGCGATAAATAATAAAATTTTATTCTAAAATTGAGTAAATGATTTATCATGTATGCAATATTTTCTTAGTTATTTTGTTTAAAATTAATATGGTAATAAAAAATATAAAATAATGATTTACCTCTATACTATAACTTTTCACTAAATAAAAAATAATAAACTTTTAAATTATAAAAATTTCACAAAACATAAATATTAAATAAAAAAGTACAACTTTAAAAATAAAAAAAACACTTATAATTTAAGCATCATTTAATCCTCACATATTTATACAAAATATTTACAAAGGTAAAATATTAAAATTGAGAGAAAAATATTTGCACCAACAATTCTAGTTCATCACATATTTATACATATTGTTTCATTTCTGAACGTTCTAAAGACATCGTCCGTTGAAACTCCCAAATGTGGTTTTTGAACGTTCCACCAATAATCACTTTGGTCTAATACAAAAAAATCACTTTGGTCGCACACTTATTTTTATTTAAAAAGAGTGATATATCACATTAGTCCGTGATATTGTATGTCCTTAACTTTTTATTCTGTGATACATTTTAGTCCATATTATTAGTTTACAATTAACACCATTATATTAACATTAATTCGTTTATATTGGTCCTAAAATTTTAAAAAAATTTATTATATAGGTACTTGTGTTTGTTATTGAAAGTTCAAGTTAGCCCCTAAGTTTTTAAAAAATGTTCAATTTAGTCGAAGAACTTAACAATTTTAATTATAAACTAACGATGGTGATTAAACTGCATCAAGGAGCACAATGTTAAGAACCTATTTGCACCGCAAAAAATATCAAGGACTAATGTGAACAAATCCTATGAAGTCAAGGACTAAATGATGTATTTTTTTGAAAAAAAGGACTGCGTGATGCGAATATTTGATCATAAGGTTAAGACACTCAATAATTTGATTACACGGTTGAGAAAGTCTCTCCTGAAGCTTCCTCTTTTACATAGCCATGCCTATCCCTCACTTTTATTCTCTTCCTCTTCAATCTATAGCACTTGATTTTTTTTCTTGTAGATTGAAGAATATATTGTTTACGTTAAAATACTATAACTGTGAGATATACTACAAATATATCCCACAAATTACATGGTTTTACTAAAATAGTATTTTCAACTAGCTAAGTTGTTAGAAAAAGAACAATGAACAAACACACAATCTATAAAAATTCATTATAAATTAATCTATCAGGACATTATTCGATTGACTTTTTTTTCATTTATGATTTTACAGTATTGTTATTGTACATCATTTTTATTTAAAAATAGTGAAAAAATATTTACCTTACAAAACAAGTTGACATTAAAAAGAATGGATCAAAAAATATGATGATATAAAAGAAGTTTAAATAAGATGAAAAGATAAAAACACGATGGTAATGAAGTAATTAACTTGATGGAGAGATACTAAAATATAAATTCATCTTAAGAATAAGAGATTTCCATTCTTCACTTACTTCCTTTAGTTATATTATGTTATCGCCCTCCATTGTTTAATATGGGATGTATTTTATCTTATTTTTAAGAAATTTCATGGCTGTCTCTCAAATTTTGAAAATCCTGCTAGGTCTTGTTGCAAAATAATTAAATAAATAAATAATTCCAAAATTAGAGTTCTTCAAACTATGAATTCAGATGCTAGTTTTTATATTAATAATGATAATGATTATTGACTAGGGGTGGCGAAGAAGGCCCGTTTGGCCCGCAACTCACTTAGTCGGTCAAAAATAGGCCGGGCCATTTTTTGAAAAGTAGGTTGGCTACGAGCTCGTCTGCCATACTACTTTTTTTAAATTAATCTGGATATTTTTTTATTGTTTTGCTTTTTGTATCATACAACTTTTTTCTTCCAAGAAAATACTGAGAAAATATCATTTTTTTCAAGAAAATCTACTTTTTTTTGCTTTTTATTTTTTATATTTAATAAACTTCGATTTTTATTATATTTAACTGTAATCCTAATTTTTTTTATATATTTTTTTGTTTTTTTGGTTTGAACATTTTTTTAGGCCGCATCAATTTTTTTTAAAAAAAACCCCAACTCTAACCATCAAATTTCAAGAAAAAAAGATACTAGCTCGCTGGTTGACAGGTTAGGCGGGACATGTCACGTAAGTTGGCGGCTCGACGGGGCTAACCCGTTTTACCATCCCTAATTATTGTATCACTAATATTCATTATACCTGGTATATTATTTAATTTTCTTTATACTTCTATCTTTATTATTTAATGCATTATTTTTTTATTTTTTCTTTTAATTTTTTTTCTATCTCTCTTATCTTATACCATTATATACTCAGAAAGGTGGGGTATGATGCCCGTTTTTCCTTCTACCTATCACTATGAAACTCATGGTGTTTTTTTGGGCGAAAGTTTTTTTAGGAGCCCCTCCCCCGCAAGTTGTAGTAGTTATATACCATTTTTTTAAAAAATTTATGCTCTTGATTATAAATTTTAAAATAAAAAACTTGAAACAAATGGCATAAGAAAAATCGCCCCCATTAAGTGTTTTTAAATCGGTTCCTGAATTGTTAAATAGCTGGGTCTTTTAAGCATGTTGATAGAGGTTTAAATCTGGACTACAAAACCCACTTTAGTAAAAAAAAATCAGGTAGACTCCATAAACAACTTTTGTTAATTAATACTAGTAATTTATGATTTATGATATTAGACCTATAAGTTTGGTTAGGTGTGAATTGGTTGCTTATAATACATTATTGTTGCCGCAAACGGTAGAACTTAGTTAAGCAACTTATTAAAGCAATAGAATGCGTTTATTTCTTGTTAGAGTAATTTTGTTTCATCTTGGTCATTGATATAACATATATATGGGCAATAATGAAAAAAGTGCAATTAGCCAGGTAGAATGGTCCATTAAAATTACCTTCCAAAAAGAAGGAAGGAAACAAAACCAACCCCTTTTGAGTTGAGTTCATTGTGTGGTCTTAAGCCATAAAATCAAAATTTCAATTGGTTCGGTACACCATGTGCTTCCTTTCTACTTGTATTCTAGAATTGAGATTTGGTGCTGTACTGTCCTCTTTTGTGAGTCTTACCAGTAATGGCTTTAATTTCTTCCATCTTCCGAGGAGTGTTTCTACCCATACCCCCACAATAACTACTAGTACTATTTCGGATAGTATGCAGAGCATTTAATATCATATTTTCTTCAAAAATATTTTTTTACACCCTCTTTTTATATAGAAAATGCTTTTTTTACACTCTCTTTTTATACAATCCTTTACACCCCGAATAAAATAATAATATTTCAATTAAAATTTTTAAAAAAAGAAAAAAAATTGGAAAAATAATCATTAAAATAAAGAGAGTGTAAGTAAAATGGGTGTATGAAAATCAGGATCCTATCTTCTAAATATACTGTTGATCAATAGTTGATTTTTTAAGTATGTGAATCAAAGATTCAACTTTACACAAGGAGAAAATAAAGCAATATTTTCTGGTCAGTCAAAAACTGTTTCGTATGAATTCAACTTAAAGAGATTAATCCTTATTTTTAGCTGTAAATTTGTTAAAAAGAGACCCAAAACAATTAAAACCAAAATTCCACTTAGAATATATCTACTCCTCAGAAGTTATATGTCTAATTCACACTAATTAAGTAGTGTAGTAGTAGTAAATAATTACCAGTACACCAAAAATAACATTTTTATGGCACACAGTGGCTAAGTCTATAAATGATAAAGGTTGAGTGGGATGAAAGTAGCTGAAGGTGTTAACTCCATTAACTGCCACACACATTTACTTGGAAATTAGAAAAAAGACAATTTCATTTGCTTATCATAACTTTTTAGTAGTTTTATAGAAACAATACAGTACAGTTAGAATTAGGTAATTTAATTTATTTTGTAACGAGTTTTATTTTTGTCTTTAATTTTTGTAAAGTTATTTTTTAATTCTTTATTATTTATATTAGTCTGTGACTCTATAAAAAAAAAATTAGTCACACATTCGCATCTAGACTCTATATAAAAATTATTGCGTGCATTAGTCTTATAAGGGATTATTAAATTAAAGTAAAAATGACCTTATAAAGTTAATGATTATAATGAAATCTGCTGAAAGATAAGGATTAATTAGAATGAAATTACCTTATAAAGTTTAAGAGCTAGTAGTGTGCTAATTTAATTGTTTTTTTTTATTATAAATTGAAACATATTACATATCTTTGTATTGTTTAATATATATTTCACACTAGATTTATGGAAATCGATTCTAAAAGTTGGTTATCCTCGGATTTCTACTCATCTTTTTTTTTTTTTTTGGTTATCAAAGAAGTATATTGACAAAATTCATAGAAAGCAAGAATGCTCATGAGAAAGACAGCAACATACAGAAAAAGAAACAAAGAAAAAAGAACAAAACACTGATCAACTAAAGATGCACCATAATGATCACTACACCGTAATTGATTATTAGTAATATTTTAAAAAATATTAAAAAATATTTTAAAATCATTAAAAATATTGTCTATACATATTTATAACATTTTTATCAAATTATTAAAAAAATAATGTCAAATCATTAAAAAATACTATTATTTTTAACATTTTTAACATTTTTACACATATTATATAAATTTAATGTTGTTAAATACTCTATCAATAATGTCCTAATGATAACCAACCGTTAGGTAAAAATGTATATGTGTACAAGTCTCTTTTATTATGAGACTTAATAACATAGCTCACCTTAATTAGTGTTTGTAATTAAATCTAATAACAAAAGATTGTTACTTTCGAGTTTCATACGTTCTATTTTAGGGATCATATTCATTTTAATTGAGATCTATATTCATTTTTTTTGGGTCTCCATATTCAGTTATGTGAATTTTTTTTAGCATTTTATTTATCTGATGTATTTTTTTTAATGTATTTCATTTTTTTGCTGTATTTTCTTTTTATGTATCTCTAAGTTGGAAAGTGTAGGTCACTTCCTACTTGTACGGATAATAAACCTTTAATTAAATAGCTTAATCAATTTACCTTAATTAAAAAAAAATGTTTTCTATATAAATTATAAAATTCACATTTTCAATTCAATTGAAGTCTAAACATAATATAAATATTCTTAACTCTTAAAAAATACTGTAAATATATATATCTACTCCTACAATTCAATTGGAGTATCTATCTATCTCTTATCTTAAAAAAAATCCAAAAATAGGGGAATTTACATCCAATTAAACCAACAAACATCCAAAACCTCATAAATGTTTTGCATTGTTTCCCCCTCATCTACCATTAATTGGCCCCACATGCCCTACATCCTACACCTTCTTCCTTTCCCTCCTTTCTTAATTATTCATCATCTTATATTCCATTTGCTTTGCCATACATTCATCTACTACTATATATGTATACATAGAGTCATAGATAGTGATTATATATATATAGTTTTGTGTCACAACTTAGAAAGGAAAGTTTTGAGGTTCCAAGTTAAAGAAAGATTAATATAGATCTAGAATTAATTGAAGGATGGTGGGTGTTATTTCATTGTCGTTGGTAACAGGAAAACCAGGTCCAAGTGGATTTGGATCTGCTTCTACTGCAGAGCAAGTCACTCAAGGAATTGATGCCAGCAATCTCACTGCTATAATCACTGGTTTGCTTCGTCTTTTCATTTGTTTATAAGTAAAATTGATAGATTCCCTATGAAAAACGCAAGAGGTGTTCAATACTAGTACATTTAATCTAACTATTGATTTCGTAAAAAATATTATAGAATAAAAAGTTATTAACAATATAAGAATTGATGTTACACTGGTGTAAGTTGTTTGTATGTATATTGCTCTGTGCTAACATATATGAAATGGTGTTCTGTTTGTACAAAAATGGTGTATGTGAATGAATTCAGGAGGAGGGAGTGGAATAGGGTTGGAAACAGCAAGAGTGTTGGCTCTAAGAAAGGCACATGTCATAATTGCTGCAAGAAACATGGTTTCTGCAAAGAAAGCCAAACAACAAATATTACAAGAGAATGAGTTTGCACGTGTGGACATCATCAAACTTGACCTTTCCTCTCTCAACTCTGTTCAATCATTTGTTCACAACTTCCTCGCTCTTCATCTTCCTCTCAACATCTTAATGTAAGTTTTCTTCTTTTTTCTTTCTCACATTCTATCTCGTTCTCAATTTGCCATTTGAATTAGTCTGTCCACATCAACCTGCGTGAAGCTGAAAAAGTTTGTCTAGCAACTAAAGAAATTAGTCACTAAACTAGTTTTTTTGTTACTAAATATTTTAACGACTGAATCAGTGATTGAAACGGCTAACGACACCACTTTTAGTGACTAACACCGTTACTAATTCGGACGCTAAATCAATCTTTTTTTTAATGAAAATCGTTGCTAATTTTGTTAAAATGGATTCAAAATTATGTCATTTTGATGTAAGAAACAATGCTGGAGTGATGTTCTGTCCCTTCAAGCTCTCAGAGGATGGGATTGAGATGCAATTTGCGACAAACCATTTAGGTAATTATTAATTAATAATGTCTCATTATCAATTAATCCTTCATAACATTTTTGGGTTAATTAGCCAATTTAATCTAATTGATAGTAGTATATATTAGTATTAATTAATACCAGTAATTAAATTGCTTAATCTGGTTCCTTAATTTTTCACTTTGTCAGGGCATTTTCACTTGACAAATCTACTTCTTGACAAAATGAAACAAACTGCAAAGGCCACTGGAATAGAGGGCAGGATCGTAAATTTGTCATCAATTGCTCACACCTACACTTACAGAAAGGGAATTAGATTTAATAAGATCAATCATCGAAAAGGGTATTTTTTTTCTCTTCCCTGAATATATGTCTCTGCTGCATGCTATCATCATGATGAGTGGAGATTTGTAATTTTTATTTAAGTTTATTTATGCTTTTGAAACTAAAAATTTTATTTATTTATTTATGTAATATTTCAGATATGGTAACAAGAAGGCATATGGACAATCTAAGTTAGCCAACATATTACATGCAAATGAGCTTTCTCGTCGCCTTCAGGTCATCTCTGACCTTATCTATAAACATCAAATAATTCAATCACAATTTGTTTTTTTGTCTTTCTAACCAACTAATTAACTTCAATTATATATTCACATTTTCATTTCTAAAAAAAATATATATCACATCACATCTGCAGAATGATACTAGTTAATCAACAAAAGTAACTACGAAAAGTTTTTTTTCTTTTTCTTTCATGCCACTGTGTTTTAGAAGTTCATAATAAATTAAATCATGACTTTTTTATTTTTTTTTCCTGAAATTTGTTTACAGGAAGAAGGTGTGAATATCACAGTCAACTCAGTCCATCCAGGAGTCATAATGACTCCTCTTATGAGACATTCTACTTACCTTATGCGTATGTTCATCAATTTAATTCTCCCAAAAAAAGAAAAACAAAACAAACAAACTACACATATATGGTTGCTTATTTTTTTAGGAATCACTACTAAAAAAATTATTTAATCCCTAAAGAAATTGGTCGCTAGACTTTTTTTATTCGGTCACTAAATAATTGGCAACAGAATTAGCCACCAAATTAGTAATTAAAATGGTTTGCGACGTGATATTAGCAGTTTTGATTATTCAATCGCTAAATCAAACTTTAGAATTATAATAACATTTCTTTAAGTTTGCGCACATTACACCTAAGCTTAACATATTTTTAAAAGTACACTGACTTCTCCCTTGAACCCGGTGTAATGTGTGCGACCTTAAGGATCCAAGTGTAACATAAAACGGACCTCAAGAAAAATTTCTATAATTTCCCCTTTTTTTTCTTTATTACTTACTTGTATTGATTAATTCCATGCAGATTTGCTTAAGATCTTTACCTTTTACATATGGAAAAACGTCCCACAGGTATATTATTTCAGCTTAGGATTCCAATATAGTATATCTACCTGTAAATTGTTACATTAATTAATTAATTATTCTTTTCCTTAAAAAAAATGACTAATGTTGCAGGGAGCAGCGACGACATGTTATGTTGCTCTGCACCCAAAAGTGAAAGGAGTGAGTGGAAAGTACTTTGCAGATTGCAATGAAGAAAAAACAAGTGCGTTTGCCTCCAACAAATTGTTAGGGATGAAACTCTGGGATTTCAGCAACAACTTGATCAGTTCTATTTCTAAATCCTAATTAAATATAATTAATGCAACGACATGCTGTACGTTCTCATCGTGATTTGCCACTTAATTATCATGTTAAACTTGTTTAATTACTTACAAAATAAGATTAGAATTACTCTGATTCTACCATTAAGACACTGCCTGTTGCAGCTTATGCGTGACCACTATTCCCCTTTAGTGTTTTTGTTTAAAGTAGTATCATTACGGTTTATTAGTATATTTTACGTTAAGTTGTACACCTTACATCAAATATTTTTCTTATGATTATTCGTTATTGTTGTATTTTATTATTATATATTGATATATTGATGGTATTGTTTTTGCCTTGCTGCTGTACCTGGACTACTTTGGGTCTGTTTTTCCTTTTTTTTTTTTTCACAGTTTGTGAATTGCAGTTTAAAGAGTAATTATTTATGTATAGCCAATAGCCTGTAGTTTAAATGGTACCAGGAGAAATTCTTGGAGTTTGAGGGGAGGGGTTCAACCCCCGGAAGAGAGATTTAGGAGTTAAATTTAGAAGTAGTATAGTGTGGGGATGTGTGTGTTTGACCGATAAAAAAAAATTTATTTATGTATAACTCTTATTGTGTATAACTTATACAATTGGTTAAACCTGAAAAAATATGTGGTTAATTTATCATATAATTTGGTTAATCATTATGTAACAATTTAACCTTTATGTTTAACCTGTTAAATAAGTTATACTAAAAAAGAGTTGTACACATTATTGTTATCGTTTAAAGGCTCAAGACTAAAAATTCTTTTGAGCAAATGCAAAATAAAACAAATTAGGGTCTCCTCTTGGAAAATAATAAGATTAATATAACAATCAAATTTACAGTCAGCATTAAGAAGATAATATAAATTTTTTATGCTGAAATTTTTTTGTTTTCAATGCTAAAATCATGTCATAGTCCCTAAAATTAACAAGAATTTTGTTAACCATTACCCTAAAACAACTCAAAAGATTAAAAAAAAGTATTAAAAATTACAATAAAAATACACTTGTAATATTAAATATTACACTTCTCAATAAAATATTTTTATCTATGAGTTGCCCAAAAATTATACAAAAATATGTTTTACTACCCAAATTTTATAACTAATTTTTTTTCTGTTGCAGTCCTCAAACTTTTCTACCTCTCTTGTTTTCTCTCTACCAAACAAGGGAAAAATGACTTTCCTTCCATGTTTCTTCTCTCTTCCCTCTTTCTTTCTTGCCTTTTTCTCCCTTTTCTCCCTTCTCTACCAAACTTAGTGTCTGGCATTGCACTGGAAATTTGATTCCGAAACGAGTACCGATATGTGCACATCAAAAAAATTTTGGAATAATAATTTTTGGCTGAGGAGATAGTATCCCAATTCATGATAGAAAAAGCGCTCTAAGCTAAACAAAAAAAGCACGTTGAGATGTACTTAATTTTTTTTACCTTACCTAATGAAAGGGAGATGTGTGAGGATTCGAGCCTACGACCTAATAGATGCTAAATCATATTATGGTTCACTTGACCAACCCTTTTTATTAGTCAACGAGTTCGATCATGCTCCCACAAGTCCACGGATCGAACCACGCAAGCAGAAGCAGCTACAATTAAAGCTGCAAAAACTGGAGGAACAATCAAATCAATCTTAGACTTCACGAACAGATTTGTTGGCAAACACAGAATTTCACCTGGAACGTCCAAAGGCATTCTAATGCACCCATCAATCCCACACTTCTGAGAGAACGAAGAGGAAGGAGATATGGCTGAGACAAACGCCACTTGTGGCGAGAGAGAGGCCAGAGCCACCGTCAAGGTTAGTAGCGTCATCCATGTGGCAGCATAGATTAGTATAGGCCATGGAGTTGTGAGGTGAAAACGGAGCAAGTTAGAAAGCCAGAGAGACATTCTGTGAATCTCTCTGGAATGGTAATGGGTAGATGAAAATCATGAAACTGATATAGAAATAGTTGATGTTTTAGGTGGGCACTTAGGTATATAAACAGAACAAAAATGCAGTGAAATAGGTGCAGAAATACCTAATTATAACTACTTTCTTTTAGGGTGTTGGTGATTTTGGTATGAAGAAATGGTATAAGGTGGACCAACAAGGGTTGAAGTGGATTATGACTTGAAAGTCATATGATGGCTGTGCTGACCAAGTTGTGAGGTGTAGAATTTGCCACGTTGTCTTGCTTTATGGGTTCGGTTTAGTTTAGACTTAAGACTAGCTCCACAACAATAAAAAAAAATTAAAAAATTGAAATGTTGTACACTTGGAAATATTGTAATTTGCAAAATTGTTTCCGCACTATACTCCACAAAAGGTCAAAATAGAACTCTAATTTTAGCTTTGCATCTCCAACAAGCAAAAAACATCTTCCTCAATAAGTCACGTGTTGATTTGAGACAAACATAGATTCAATAACCTACAAAATTACACGAGTGTCTGCCTGTGAATTTGAGCATGTGAATAGTATTTTTTTTCCCCTACAATTGTCTAGGAATAGTCTTTATTAAGTAAATAAGTATAAATAGCATAGCGATGTGCGCTTATAAACTATAGTTGTTGAATCAATTAATTGCCTGTTCGTATATGATTTTGGAGCCCTGCAAACTCGGTTTGGTTGAAATAAGAATTTTTAGCTACGTGTAAAAGTGTATTGATTGTTTTGTTTTGTCTCCTTACAAAGCTAAAACAAACATGCTATATTACAGTTCATTCAATTTAAGGAAATGTCACAATAAAGATGTAGTTCGGATTGGAAGAAGAGTGGCAGGCATCAAGACAGAGCATATACGAAAATATATTATGCTTGCAGTTGCAGCAACATTCACTTCACTCACTGGTGGATGGTGATGCTGCCTTCCCTACCTTTAGAGCGAGCCATAGAAAACTGCAGAATGAGAAGCATAGTGAAGCAAGCATAATCACAAGCACCGCCTCGAACGAGATGTGTGGGGCCAGAAAGAACATGATAGCAATTGTGGCACTTTGCCAAATCTTTAGCTGAGCAAAAGCCCCTTCCTACATCCGAAAGCAACACACTACACATTAGAGGCAACTTAAACTATAGGTGAAAGCTAATAGAATGATACGAGAGATAGCAGGGAAAATAGGCGATGCGGAAAAAGAATAAGTAATAAAGCATGTGCAAATATGAGAACAAAGGTAATCAGCTTAGAGACATGACTTCAAACATCACAATCCATCTTTGGGGTAATGAAGAGGTAGATGACGCATTTGTGTACCGTGTCATGCTTAAATAGCATTCCAAGCAAAGCATTGAGCTGCGTCATTAAAACTCCATCACCAATACCCAATAAAGCAGCCAAAAAGAGTATGTATGTAGTACCAAGAAATCCGCTAGGTATGCTGCATCAGGAGTGGCAGAGAAAAATATGTGAGATGAAACTACGTGAGAAAAATAATACCACATAAAATTCAGTCAAACAAAAGCAATTACTTCTGACCTGAAATTTAGCAGAAGTAAGATTAATACAACTGCCTGAGCAAAAGCTCCAACAGAAACTATTGACGTAATAGATGTGAGACCAGAGGTCAGACGACCAGCAGCCAGAGAACACTGTCATGTTTATAGAAATTCAGATAAATGAAATAAAATAAATCCCATAAGAAGTTATTTTCAAGTGGCAAAGGGATCTATAAGTTAGAAGGGCTGCCGTGCCCCCCTGCCCCAAGAAAAAGAGACAAGGTAGTAAAATATAACAGATTCCTTGTGTAGATATTGATATTAGTTGCTCAAGTCATTTCAAAATAAAAAACAAGAACAAATTAAAAAAAGAAAAAATAAAAAGATGAAAAAGATAAGAAAGAGGTGCTCGTTAGAATCTGCAATCTGCAGTCAAATAACTTTTGAACAACCATCAAAGCAAATGAACAATAGTTTTGCATTCCAATCCTCACAATTCCATCGAAAGCCCCATACGCTGCCATTGCACTTCCCACACCAGAAACACCAATTGCAGGAGTTACAACATACTTGGTAAACTCAGCCCTACGAAAGAGTATATCAGTATCAAACAAGACAAAATGGTCAAGGAAAGAAATCAGAAATCAGATAACTATCATCGGAAGATCATGAGAATGAATGACTTATAATGCATAAGAAATTACCACACAAATGCTTGTTGTAGACCTGAATATGCAATAAGGGGTATGATCAACAACATCTTTACATCAGACAATGCACTGGTAAGTGATCTAGCGAGAGATTTAAGGGATGGATATAAACCAGCATCACCACCTGAAAGCCCATATTCTCCCTTACTATTGGCACCCCGTTTACCCAAGAAGAACATCAGTATTGAACCAAAGGTCATAACGCATAGGAATACAACAAACAGTAAAGTTGTGCCATTGGTGCTTCCCTCCTGTAGAAATGAGAAACAAAATCAAATCCTGAGAATATGTAAAATATCTTGAATCAAAACTTTAATCGTGTATGTGAGATGAGCATTTTTACTAGAAGGGTACAAGTTAAAACCCAGCTCATTTTTATTTCAATGAAATCTATCGGCAATTGTCAATAAGATTTAAATATTGGATAACTATTATAAGTGCTTAGATTTAAAATTAAAACAAGCAGAATAAATAGTCATCTATTACATTCTAAGTCAATACTATTTTTATTCAACAAAATTTAGACCAAGTGTTCAACCATAAAGCGGCTCTTTTCTGAAAATATGTCATGAGCACCATGTCTTCACTCTCGATGGCTAACAAGGAAGGGGTAAGCTTGGACAATATCATGAGCTTATGGTTGAACAAACATCTAAGAAAAAATTGTAAAATATGAAGAGAACCACCTCATACCTTGCCATCACTTAGTAGCACGAATGTAATAAGATTTCCAATAAACTGCAAAACAGAAATTTTTATTAAAAAAAAAATACCATTTTGAATTTCTTTTAATTTAAAGAAACAGAAACAACATAGTAATCAGTCTTGAGTAAAAAATAATTTGATCACCTGGTGGAGTGCATAGACTGCCCAGAATTCCCCATTGAAGTCACCAATTGCTGCACCTTCATGCAAGTTGTTATCTGTAGCATGGCTGCGTGCAGCGGAAGTGAGATATGTTCCCTAACAGCTCAAACTAAGATTAGTAAATATACAAGTGACTCTTGACAAATTGAAGGAACTAGGGAACCGTGACATGTTACACGTACTGATATACCTGTCCAACCCATATTATCGAAGCACAAAACCCAAGATACACAGAGGCTGGAACCAGGGTATACCTGCAGAAAGAATCACTCAATGGTAAAGGATATTCCTAGTAAGATAGTATGCATTTATAGTCATAAAGTAAAACAGAAATTATGCTCAGATGTAAGAGAGCAACTTTGAACGGCTATGAACAACCATAAATGATGCTCAACCTTTTTAAAATGCAAGTTAAGCTAGATTTTGGTCCCTCTAGGATCTAGTTGACACTCGTTCGGGTTTTGGTTCCCTGGGGGTTCAAACCTTAATATGTTAAATTATAGGGATCAAATCCTTCACAGAAAATAAGGATCACTTAATGTAGATGAATATATATTATAGGGACAAAAACTCAAATAGTTGAAAAGCATAGATACTGATACTCAATCATGAGGACCCAAAACCACCTAAAAAATATAGGGATCAAAACCACAAAAAGTTATAGATCCCAAAACCCAAACTAGTAGAAACTATAGGGTCTAAAATTTACTTTAAACCAAAAATAAAAATCATTCATAAATCCCTGAATACAATCAATTGAATCATATATGTGATGTTGAGAGTTTGATCAATTCCTTCAACATATAATATCAGTCGAAGTTGCCACTGCTATACCTATGATTCAAGTTCAACAAGAAGTCAATAAAATTGTAGATTTCTGGTCATATGTTGTTCCCAGTTATGTACTTTGTTTTAACTTCCATTAATCTTATCCTACTCTCTCAAAAGGACGTCCACCGAGAGAACAGCAAGTAAGAGTGCTGATGTTTTTTGCCCTGCTGCATTTTGGTGAGATACTTTCTCATCCACTCCCAACAGATACTATCGAGTGCCCAAATGATACTCCTTCAAGAGCATTAAATACACTATTCAATGCACTAAGGCACTTTAAAAGTAAATCTTAAATGGCTTTTGAATATTTTTATTTCAGATCAAGATTTCCTGTACTTGTTCCCTTCAGGAATGCACTTTGTACAAAGAAGTGCCAAAGGAGGAAAATAAAAGATTCAGCAAACGGTATATAGTCAAAGAATCATTTTTATGTATTCGACAGCAGCAGAATACTAGTACATGAATATCTAAGAAAGAAGATAGAAAGTAATATTACCAATTTGGCTTCAAATTTGCAGCCACGTATAACCAATATCCAGTTGACCCAATAATCAAAGCATTTTTGGAGCTGAGACTCCGCACCACTAAAGAAGCAACTACAGAGAAAAACGTGAAGGACAAATACAGAATCCCAAGCGAAGTCGTTCCCAAATCCTCCTCCTGAAACGAAATTCAAACCACAAAAAGCATCACAATCAAATTTGGGAGTTCAATTTCCTTCATCTTAATTCTTAAACCAAATGCAAAAAAAAATTAAAAAAAATGAAGAAACTGACAGTGTTAAGAGTGCTTTGTAAATTTTGAGCGGCTCCATAAGCCAAAAAAATCAAGAGAAAAGCTAAACTCAAGATATGAACATCCTTCGTGTGGCTCTTAGGTTGTTGAATCGGCGAATTATCGGCGACAAGTGGCGTCTCTTCGTCCTGAGGAATAACGAACGCCATTGATTCAAGTTCTCGATCCAGTTGAAAATGGATGGATAGTTATAAAAACCTAGAAATTCGATTGCGTTGCGTCCAAACAGAAGAATTGCCGGCCAAAACTACAGGACAACGAGAAGAGTTTGAAATAATCGTAATTTAGTGGATGAAATCATATGATACTTCGTTTGGATTCCAAGGAAGTGTAGGAGAGTGGAGAAGTGATACTTTTGGTGAAGAATCTGAATCTTCATATTGTTTGATATTTTTAATCATTGTATATGTTGTCTGTTGTGGTTGACGTTTCTCTCTGTTACGGCATTTTACAAGTTTTCCCCTCTCCATATACCCCCCTCGCTGTCTGTAATGTAACAAGGACAAATCTTTCTTGCTCACACTTTAATTTTGTCACATCTTTTGAGTTTTAACGTTCTAAATAGTATGTTTTTTTCACTTGTATCAACATTTTTTTATCTCTCTCTTTCTTCTTTATTCTTTTTTTCAATTGTTATTCCTTTTTTATTTTAATTTTTATCTCTCTTCCACCTCTCTTCAGTCAAATAAAATATTCACTCATTTATCTTTTTGGGTTTACTATGCCCCCCTTAAGAGGTAATGTTCAAAACCAAAATATTGACTATTAAATCTTTTTATCCATTTACAATGTTCAAAACCAAAATTTTATTTTAAAAAATTAAAGATGAATTACTTGAATAAAATCAATTTAGGTCTACATTTTTGCATGGGTATAACAGGATTTGTTGAGTGTTTCTTTTTGGTACATATTAATTTAGTACTTTAAAATAGAGGATAATTTTTTAAGGAAAGATTCCACTCTAAAAAAGGAAAAAACACTACACAATCAACAAAACTATATTAAGAAAATGAACTGTAGTTATAACATCAAAGACGCCTGATGATTTTCCTTTAAAACAATTATAAATATAAATTAAAAAATTATTATCATTTCAAAATATCTATTCTCTGTTCTTTTTAAATAGATTTTAATTTTAAAATTTTTATTTTCAATCAATAAAATTAAAATGTTAAATAAAAGTGACAATCACCTCACTCATTAAATATTTGATATATACATCAATGTTGCGAATGATTAGGTATCAAAATGTATATACAATGAATTTTTTTGCTATGTTGTTTATATACTCACCAGATACTATAAACCTCAATCTTCATTCATCAAATGCCAGACCTAATGATAAAGTGTTACTGCGTCTTGGATATTTCTTTAACACAGGTAATTTGTGTGACTTTGAATAGGTAATTCAGATGCTTGTCTTAAAATTTGAATTTAGAAAAGGAATTGGGAAGAATAAAAATCCGAGGTAAAGTAGTAAAGTACCTGGAACAAACGAAATAATGAAACGCTACGGATCATTATTTACGAATGCCCAACTCAAAATACCAGTTAAGTAGGAAAATAAGTCTGCCGAACTCGATATCCAATCCACTCGATCATAAATAGAAAATTGTTGACATGTTCCTCAACGTAACCGAGGACTGAGTTAGGAGATAATAAATAAATTTAAGAACTTAGCATCAAAAAGAATTCTCGAACTCAAAATGAGTAATACAAAGACATATCGACCAGAAGTCACAACAACCACTACAATATCAGGCATTGACCGTCCATCAAAGGTTGCAATGTTGACAGCGCTAAATCGAATTAAGAAATGATCAACCACGCCTGGAAGATGACCAAGTAGAAGATGACCTTGAACCCCCACCAGAACCAAATGAAGTTCTACGATCATCACTGCGCCACCTGTCACCATCCGGCCTGCTGCTATTGTTACCCCAACGATCTTCGGTAGGAGGAGCTGCAGCAGCTGCTGTTTCAGACCTATCTCGGCGGAACTTGGGGACATATTTCCCTGGGGCTGGTGCTGCAGCAGCTGCAGCAGGAGCAGCAGATCCTGGCTCCGATGGTCGAGCAAGAGGCTCAGGAGGCTTCAAAGTCGGTTCAGTCGATCTGCCCAATAATGCTTCTCTCCTTTGCTTCTCCTTTTCCTCAAGTTCCCGCTCTCTTTGCCTCTGCTTTTCTGCTATCTCAGCCAATTTTGCTAAGCGCTCAGCCTCTTCCTTCCTACGTCTCTCAGCCTCTGAAGTAAAGAAAAAACGACGAGTCAGGTCATTAGAAAACATAAGAAAGGCTGCTGCTACGTTGTGTAAAGGATGGTATACAGATTCCAACGTGCAATAAGCATTTCTAATTGAAGAATGCTATAATAACCAAAACAAGGGTTTTGTGATTGAGGTGTTCCTTGGCAACGTGTAAAAATAATCACATCACCTTCACGCTTCCTAGCTTCCTCCTCCTCACGCAATTTTTGTTGCCTCTCTTCTTCTAACTTCAGATAAAATTTCAGCTTTCTCATCTTTTCCCTCTCCTGTCTCCTGGACTGTAAAATCCTAGAGATTCGTTCCTCCCTCTCTCTCCTCAATCTATTGAACTCTGCTTGGCGATGGCTGACAACTCTCTCCTGATATATCTCCTACATAATGTATCACATGACAAAGACATCAGTCAAAGTGCAATGCCGAGAGAAAAACAGCAAAATCACTTTAATATATAGAAACAAATTCTAGTTGGCAGTGCGGAGAAACCAACCCCAATCCGCTATAACATGATAGATGATAGCAGGATGACTGCTACACTAATATTATATAGTATATAACACAAGATTAAAAACAAAACTACACAAATTGAAGATGTATTATATTACTTAAGACTAAAAAAGTATGAGAGGATATTTTTGTGCTGCTTTAAATGAATAGCACTCAGCTAAAAAGATTAAATGTACATAATGAATTATTATTATTGACAGATATAACTCCGTTTTCTAAGCCATTATAATATCAAGGTACTTTGGTAAGACAAGCAGTTATTATGATTGAGTAGTTTCCAAGAGTCAACTAATAATCAAGCCTCAAGTTTAAATTAAACCACTAAGGCAGAAAGAAGGACAACCAAACAAACAAAGTAGAGTTGTAGAGAAGCTCAAAGGTCATCTAAGGGTAAGAGGAAAGCGAACATCACACAGATGAGAGTAACACAGCCCACAACGGAGAAGCTGATTGGAGCTCGTCAAGGAAATGGCCGGAAAATGAATTCCCACGCAAATAAAGGCAGAAATGATACCACTTTAGTGGAAGAGATTTTGGTTGTGAAATTCACTTTAACTTCCTGTAGCAGACACTATAAAAGCCAAGACACAACGCTCGGCAACGGCACTATCATGCACCATTGAATAATAACTGATAGCTATAATATTTTTATGACAAATAAAAATATTTGTCATTGTGAGAAGTTCCTCCCAAGTAGTATGTAATATCTTACCCAACAAAAAATAAATAAACAAGGCGGAAAAACACAGTTTTCATGATGAACAAGTGACAAAGAGAAGCCAAAGTACTTCTGACACTCACTTTATTGCCAATCATTCGAGCAAGTCTCTCCTTCTCCTTAAGATCTCCCTCATGACGCTGCTTGCTCAACTCAACCTCTTGCTGCATCAAACCATGGACTGTAGTTAGTATAACACAATCTAAATCAAATGCAAAGCTGCAGGAAGTGAAGATTCAGGTGCAACAGCTGAGGAATGTGTGATAATTTAACTATTTCCAAGTGAATAAATAAATGCAAAAGCCATTATCACAACTACACAAGTATACATGCTATTCCAGCAAACGAGTATGAAACCATACTTGTTGCTCCCGCTCATGAAGCACTCTTTCTTCCACTAGGCGCTGTTGATATGCAGCTTCAATCAGTGGAGCGGCCTCTTCTCTTTTTGCTCTTTCCAAATAATCCATGGTTTTAGCTAATTTCTGCAGTTTCTTCTCCATTTCCTGCCTTTCTCGGAGTTGTTCAGTCAAAGTCAACTCCATCAAGGCCTGCTTTGTTATTTTTTCCTACAGATAGGGCTTATATTGTTAAACATTTGAAAACCCAACATATATGGAAGGGAATTGAAGCCAGACTTGTACTTACCCCCTCAATAATCGGCTTTCTCCCCTTCCTTGATTTAGGACCGATACGTTTTTCTGCTTCCTGGAGCAAAGCTTGGGCTTCTTCAAGTTCTCTTTCCTCGATCTCCCTCAGGATCCTTTGGTTCTTTCTCTGCTCATACTCAGTGGCAAGCCTTCTTTGTTCTGCTTCTTCAGTTATTTTCTGCAGTCTCAACCTCTTTGATTCCTCCTCACGTTCCTTCAAATATACCAATACATACAATTTTAATCATTTTAAACATCATTAAATCCCTATATTGGATTATACCAGTAGAAGAACATATTTCATAAGATGTGTACCATTTCAAGGAGTTGTCGTTCTTGCTCTTCTTTTCTCTTCTCAATAATCGATTTTCGAGCCAGAAGCCTCTTGTGCTCTTTGGCTACAACCTCTGTCAGAGATGGAAGTAAAGCTCCAAGTTTCAAAGGTTTTCTTTCAGGAGGAAAAATCATTTGTCTAGCCTTATTCAATTGTTCAGCAAAATTGGCCAACTGGTCCCTTAAGCCATCAGACTCAAGACTCTGCAACAGAAATCAAACAGTTGCCATAAAATGATTGGTAGCCTGAAACACACAACACTGGTAAACTGATCGGGTATGGTGATCCAGCAGAGATATAATACGTCGGAACATGAAAAATAATAATCCTTACTCACAAAGTCAAAGGTTAAAGTTAACCATACAAAAATGAGGGAAAGCATACCATTTTGCAAAAAATCACAACGTTTTTCATGTGGTCTACTTTCATTGATACAAACTTCTGCTTGACAGCATCTACGGAAATCTTTTCCACGACAGAAAAATCAAAGAATGGGATCATTTGAGATAATGTCTCGATCTTCATTGTCTGATACACATTGGACACCTAGAACAAGGAAACAACTTAGAGAAAAATGATAACTAAAAAAAAGGGAAAAGTTTACATGTAAAGGAAGGCAAAAATTGAAACGCACCTGCTGTAGCAGCCTCAGAGTAGCTAATTTTTCCAATGCTGGAATATACTGAGATAACTGCACCTCTGGAACAGATGAAGCAGAAGAAAGTTTACCCCCCAACTTTGAGATCTTAGTTAACAAGGGCAACACTTTCAATGCAAGATCTGAGGGAAGAAACTCATGTTCCAGTAGATGGTAAATGTCTTTCACTTCCTGAATTACACAAGACATCACACCCTTGGATGCCTGTAATGCCCCAAAGATGCAAAATTCGGAGTTAGTATACAAAATCAAATTGAATAGCTTACATCTAACTTAACAAAAGTCAGTCTAGCCTAGAGTCCATTCAACCTCTGAACCGCTATGCTATAAAGAACGATTGCAATTTAAATAAGAAAAATATGTATGAAGGACTAATCAACTACATAATTAAAACAGGATCAGTTGATTACCAAATCAGTTACAGAGAAAGCATAATGAATAAACATCAGCATCATAAGCCTCTAGAAAGGAAATTGTTCAACTTAACAGATCTTCTATGGCTAGATATAGCATACTCCCTCCAGACGCATATAATAAATAATATAAGCAAAAAACTCACATTAAGAAAATTAGTTAGTTGCATTAAATTTTCTTGATTTCATTCAAAAGATAATCTCTAATTACTAAAATATTCTTCATGTCGTTTATTGCAAACTGACATTCTCTCTCTAATTTGAAAGCAAACTAACTCATTAAATGAAGGGAAAAATAAGAATGATAGCATTGAATAAGGGGAAAGTGGTTGGATGTTGCTTATATTTTGGACCAAGAAGTGTGAGTTTTTTGCTTATATTTGAAACCAGAGGTATAAGGAGATAAATATACTTTGTTCAGAATTCCAAAATTGTTGGAATATTAGGATTCTCATTGGTTTAGGAATCATGCTATGTTAGCTGTGTCTGTGTGCATTGGACTGCATTTGAACTAGCATAGTCATATACTATATTAATACCTGACCAAGAATATTAACATAAACAGGAGTATATTAGATTAGTGTTTTCACACAACAAATACCATCCCATTCCATTAATAATATTTGATGGCTCTTCTCATTTTCCTTCCTAACCCAATCATATTTTTTAAGTCATATTTTTTAAGCTTGAACAATAAAGAGGAGATAAATTTGTAGTTTGACACAGTTGCATATTGTTGACTATGAAAGAACTTTAATCAATTTCACCACAGACGCCAAATATAAATAAAAAATGTAAACAGATAAACAACAAGAAAGTCATTGATTCAGAGGAAAAAAAAAGACATCTTATATGTAAGTAATATTCAAAATTCATTGCGAACTCGAATCCAAAGACCATCCACATATAATAATAAATTATTGTAACAGCCACGGTGGTATCCACCAAGATCATATCTGTACATAGAAAAGGGAAGCTCTAAAAGAAGAAAATATATGCATATATGCATAAACATTAAAGAGAACATCTTACCAGTTCAGCTAGAAGTGACGACCTTGAGAGCTGGGGGCAGAAAAAAGGGGGAAAATCAAACAGTAAGATTCACAAGAGAAAGATCTATGCTAAATTAGGAATACAACTGAAGGGAAGAAAAGTACCACTTCTCTGCTTTCAGGCTTTGTTTCAAGATTAAAGCCAATGAGATTAGCCATCCTCAAATTTCTCTCTTTCTCATGCTCAAGTTCCAAGTGAGATGCACCATGAGTGCGATCATGAGGAGGCACTGAAAGAGCAGCAAGGACAACAGATGAAGCTATTAATTGTAGATCCTTCTGACTCAGATTTTTATTGAAGCTTTTTTGTAAAAGAAAGAGCTTGAACCATGCATATGCATGATATAGATGGTTGGATGATGTCCAAAATATTTCTGTCAGCTTAACATAGTAAACAACCATCAAGGATGCCTTGGGCACTTTTTTCACCATGCACATTAGTCCATGTATATCTTCAACAGAACGAAAAGCTTCCTGCAAACAGAATGAAATTGTCAGGTTGCACTTGATAAACACTAAAATAGCTCAAACATTGCCTAAGCAAACATAAATAGATATGCAAAAAAAGTGAAATCGATAGAGAAATGACAAACCTGCCAGAGTTCAAGTTCAGTGGCAATTTTCAGCTGCTCAAATCTAGTATCGAGATACAGTTGCAAGCTCTCAGGGGCTGAAAGATCAGGCCGATCACGTTGGTCCCGGTATTTATTAAGATTGGCCAAATGGTTTCTTATGATTTCACATAGTCTGCGGAATTCTGTTGTTCGTTTATATTGCTTACAAAACTGGAAAGCTCGATGCGCTGTCATCTGCCCATGGCATTAGAATCTATTAATGTTTTAACACTAAAAAGAGTGCCTGCATCATCATTCTTTACAAGAAATCATACAATAATTGAAAATTACAAAGAAAAGTAAATAAATACAGAACAATAAAGATAATACATCCCCAAAACAAAACTGCTAATTACTAACTCATTGGGAATACCTGTTACTGTTAGACGTCTAAATTTGGTAACACAGTAAAATTCAGAAATAATGCAAAATCAGGTATACATAACAAGGAATAAATTGATAATTCGATGATGGCAAAGGTTTTCCAGATATCAAAGAATACAAACACACACAAACAGCAAAAGATAGAAATAAAAGAATTTCTCAGTTACGCATTGCGTTTTAAACAGCAAATAGTCGGGCATCATTCCATATCAAACACAAAAATCAAAACCTAAATTCTACAGTTTTTTAAGTCAGAGGGATGCATGTGAAGTTATTGCAACACCAACAAGCTGAAAAGAGACAGAAGAAAAAAACTTACAGCATACAAGGCTTCCAGTTTTGAGTTGTTCCGTAATATTTCAAGCACAGTCCTGTATGTTTCCCAAAGAAATTTGAACCACGGTGTAACAAGCTCTCGATCAGATCGGTCCTTTCCTTTCTCACCACTGACATAGCTTAGCATCAAGTCTTCCGGTCTCTTATCTGCCTCTAAATCATCAACGTCAAGGGCTTCTTCTAACGCCTGTGCCTGACTACGTGCTTGTTCAGCTTTCTCAGTTGACAGATGCATAAAATGCTTGATCACTTCCTCCAAAGAACTGACGTTCACTTGCTGACATATGATCCTGTACTGAATCAGCCCATCCTTTGCAAACCTTCCTTTGCGCATGTCTACACACAGTTCAACATACTTGAACATAATCCTTTCAAGTGTCTTCTGCCATGCCCTGTATCTTTTTGAAGTGATAAGGTCATGAAGAGTCTGCAAAGCATCCTGCTTCTGTCCAACATTGATCAATTCTGCAGGTTGAATTTTACAAAGAATGATTCAATTGTATGATAGTTTTCAAACAAAGGCAAGAAGAAACTTAAATCACACAAGGTAAATAATCATCTCTTGTACTAACCTTCCGCCCTTTTGAGGGCATTCTCAGGCTTCAAGAATGAAGTCATACTGAGAACTCACAGGAATCAGACTCCCCTGTTCAATTATATAGAAGAAATCATAAATAACAACTAACACTGATAATAAAACAAAATTTTGGCATAAAACAACAATATAAGCCGACATATAAAGTAAAAGTTGTCTACACGATGATGCAAAGCTCGGGAGATAGGAATCAGGTTGTGTTGCGGGGGAAAAAAAACTGAATATTGTCGCTCAACCAAAAAAAAAAACTAGATTTACAACTACGATATAAAAATTAGCTTATACACGAAGCCAATAAGCGTTTAATCAGCAAAAAAAAAAAATCGAAATCATGAATTGAGCGTCATTAAAACTGTAATAGCTATAACTGCGGTAGGACCGAATAGAACAAGCAAGGATTTGCGATTATCAGGATCTGATAAATCTACAAAGAGAAAGGTTGTTTTTTAACGTGCGCCAACGTCAGCGGTGAAAGTGCAGAGTCACAAAGACGCCTAGGGTTTCAGATGAATGAATGAATTAAAAAATAAATAAAAAAATAAAGAGAGAGAGAGAGATAGAAAAGAGGAAAGAGATGAACCAGAGAAGAAGGTGGATGAGAATGGCCGCACTTGTTGTTCGAGTGGCGCCGTGGTTACCCTAGAAGACGAGGAGAACACAAGTGAGTGGAGTTTGGAGTGCCTATTCTATTCTAAATCGTAATATCTGGGCCGCGTATGGATCAGCCTAATTTTTATTCTTTTTGGGTCTATCGAGTCTTTTTGGACTGATTAGATTGGGCCGTGTATGTCACTATATTTAATATTTTAATTTAAATAAGTTTCTTTAAAATATTTTAGACTCTTTTAATTAATATGTTTTAGAATCTGTTAGTTTAGAATAAATTAATTTGTTATCATAATTTAAAATCATTTTTATTATCAGAATTTTTAAAATCGATTATTACATTTTTAAATATGAGCAAGTGATCATTTTTGGAAAAAAAAGTGTGTAGTACAACTATGAGATTGTGATTTGTGTTTTCCAAAAAGTGCCCACCTTTTTTTACACTACGTGGGGAGATTCATAAATGATACGTTGTTTAATAAAACTAAACCGAATCCATTGCGGACAGTGACGGCCATAAATGCTTTTATTAATAACAATCATATGGTTTCGGATATTATGCACGTTTCAGACTATTTTGTCACGGCCAAGAGGAAATATTGTGTTAATCCTGTGAATAGATGAAGGTCACCACCAATTGATAAGATTAAGCGGAAACGTTGATGCTACTTTTGATATTGTGCATAACGGAGGAGCTATTAGAGCGGTAGTTAGGAATCACAATAGGAGTATTTTGTTATAGTATGGTAAAAGAATCTATGCTACTTTTGCGTTAATGGCAGGGCTATTGCTATGCGCGATGCTATAATTACTGCCTATAATTTAAACTGTCTGAACTGTTTAATAGAGTCTGATGATTTGGAGCTAATTAACGTGGTGTGTGACGGAAAAATGTTTTGATTATACAAGATATTTTGGACGAAATTTTGGGAACTCAAAAAGAATTTTTTTGGTTGCTAATTTCTTATGGGTAGTTAGAGAAGCTAATGTATTAGCTTATAATATAGCTAAACTGTACATTTAAGCTATTTTAGGTGTTTCTTGCTCTATGTTGACTATAAATGTTTGTTGTGATGTAGTTTGAGTCGGTGGTAGCATGTGGTTATGTTCATCATTTACATGCTTCTATGTTGAATAGTTGGATGGTCATATATCAACCGAACTTGTTTTGTATCTATTATAGCTAAGGTTAATGAATTCATCGGTTGGTTCAAAAAAAAGAAAAGTGCCCACCTTTTTTAAATTTGGGTATTTGAGATTTTAAGTGAATAGTAAAATAAACTGAAATTTGATTTTTGCAGCATGGTAATTTATAATTTTTTATTCTGCATGTTAATTTATACTTTTATCTCTCTATTTTTAGGGCTTATTTGGTAGCCATAATATGATAAGAATGGATAGAAAATAAAGTTGGATAAGAGTAAGATAAAATAAAAACCAAATAAGTTGTTATCCTATCTAATATTTGGTGTCTAACAAATAACAGACTAAATATAATTATATTATCATAATTATATTTTAGTTAAATCATAATGTAGTAATTTTTTCTGTATATTTTAATAAATATTATATTAATTATTAATTATAAATAAATAGTAAATCTAGATAACTTAATTATATTTATTTTTATTTAAAATTTTAATATTCAAAATTAAAAAGTAATATTATATATAACATACACATAAAAGAAGTAAGTTAAACTCTCTTGAATTCTATAGATAATATATATTTTAAAAAAATAGATAATCATCAATATAATAGTTATAAATTATATTATGTCACCAACAAACATATTTTAATTCTCTTTATAATTTTGCTCTTTATTATTTTCAATAAATTTTCTTTTAAAATTTCTCAAGCTATTTTTTTAAAATATTTTTTTAATTTATCTCTCTTAACAATCTATTTTTAAACTTTTCTCTCTATAATTAAAAAATAGTAATTTTCTTAGTTTATACTTTAAATTTTTTATTAATAACTTTCACTTTAAAATATATTACTCTCAGAATTTTTATCTATTTAAATTTAAAAGCTAAAAGTCAATTTAAAATAAATATAAATGTGAGGGTGAAACAGAAAAAAAAATCCATATCTTATACTGTCTTTTTCTACCAGACTTTTCTCTTATGATAATATTTGAATTGGGGACCGGGATAAGATAAGCTGACAGGATAACCTTATCATATTCTACTGATACGCCAAACTACAGATAACAACATGATATGATAGCTTATCATATTCTATCCAATTTATCATTTGCACCCAACAGACTTTTAAAAACTATTTTAAAATATTAGGACTTGAATGTCTTTTTTTAACAAAGGAAACAAAAAAATCAAAGAGAAAAAAAAAAAGACTCTTTTGAGAACTCAATTTTGATCTTATCAATTAGACTAGCTAAAAAAATCATAGGAGAACATTCTTCAAGAATAATAGTGTCTTCAAGGTTAATCATATCATTGGCCAAGATATCGCACTGATTGACTTCCTAAAGATGATGAGAGATTGAGACATTTCAAAACCTATGAAACAAAGCTCAAATATCAACGATAATAACACCATAAGCATGAAAATGTGTATTCCACTCCGTATCATTCGAAATCAAACGGGCTTTTAGGAACTATTTACAAAAAAACTAATTTCTAAAGTACTTTTTTTTTATGGATTTTGAAGATGAATTTTCAAAGTTAACTTAAAATGGAGATTCAAAATAATGCAACGTCGATGCATCTTATTAGTAGACGAAGAGGTATTACGTCATTAAAAAAAATATATAATATAAAGATATAAACAATAAATAAAGTGAATTTTCTATATTTGTTTTTCAGTAAATCAATTGCATTAAAAATATTAGAAGTACTCATGAAGTACATAAAATTTATTTTTTACTTATTTAATCTCCATTTTAAATTTATATATTGTTTTATTAATTTTAAGCAATATCTTTATTCAGCAATGATATAGTACTATTCCTTAAAGCCATAAGACTTTTCTCATATGCTTGAGTCGTATTACTTTACTTTAGTATGATAAAAGAAAAAAATGTGTTTTCCAAAATTTAATTTAGTATATGACTATATGTTACCTTTTTAAAATATTCTTATTTATTTGTATTTTAGGATTTTTTTAATAATAAGAAATAATAAATGAACAAAAATAAAAGAATTTCCTAGAAATAAAATAGGATTTTTGTCTAGAACATTCGGGCAAGTGGGCAATGCTTGTTGTGGGTTTTAGGGATCACAAAGCATAGAAATCAGGGTTTTAAGGATCTGCAGAACCTCACTCTGAAGTCCAACGTTTGTGGTTCGGTGGTTCTAAGGTCGATGGCGTTTTTCTCTGGAGTTCAGCGTCTTCTTCGCCAGTCCTCAATTCTTCCCTCCCAATTTGCTTCCTTTCGTCTCTCTTCAACTCTCACTTCCCCCAAACTTTTCATCAGCGGTGAGCTGCTTCCTACCCTTATTTACCTTATTCCATTTAATCTCATTTGGGAATTTTTTTTTCTTCTTTAAATCCCTTACGCTTTGCTCTCATTGAAGCCTGTGTGTTCAAATGAAATCGCTCTTATTTTTGTTAGATTGAAACCCTTTTTCTCGACCAGACTTTTTCCCATCAAAAGGGGAGATAGTAAAGGAGAAGAACATGTTTTTTTTCCTACACTTTTTGCATTTCCAGTGTTGCTTTCTATTGTTTCTCTGGTTTGTGGACATAATTGTCAAATGAGGCTTCCTGTAGAAAATCCCTCACCCGTTTGGACAGTGGTGCCGAATTGCACAAATTATCGTATGTTGCTTATGTGTAGGTCTGAGAAAGCTTTGGATATGTGTGTGATGTATTTCTTCAAGTCTGGATCTCACTGCATATTCTTAAAACATTGCTAAAAACTAGTTATGTTTGGAATGGGTTTTTCAATGTTTAGGACTCATGGGTGTGTCTTCATAACTATAAATTTTCATGTTGATTACAGAGGGAAGGAAGTTATAGCCCTGTTTATTTTAGTTTTAAATTATTTTGTGACACTGTGTTGTGTGTGCAATACTTTTAGTCTTTAGAGTAAACTTTTGGTTGCCCTATAGTCGCATGGGGACAGTATTGATTTCATCGCGTCTCTTTGGTGTTCAGCACATGTATTAGACCTCTCCTTGGTAGAAATGCAAGGAGATTATGTGATTTAGATCAGTAACTAAAAGTAGAGGATGGAAGCTTGATACATGTGCTGGACATTGCCCGCAAGCATTATATTACAACAGTTTAACTAGCTTGTCAGAGAAGAAAATTCCCATAGATACAGGACATCAAAGAGTTGTAGCCCGGTTTAAAAGGCATAGGTTGTGGAGAAAAAGAAAAGAGTGAGTATTAAAAGGCTGTTGTTAAATTAAATCATCAAATGAATTAGAATTTAATAAATGCCAAAATGTGGAAGACATACTAGTTTTGCAAAACTTGGTACAGCTAGAAATACTGGTCAAAATGGAAAATTTGTTTGTATATACAGTTAGGAAGATGTACCTTGTACCTCAAATTTCTGTTTGTTTATGATAAAACGAAATCAAATTTATTCGAAGCATTATTAGGTTTCTGCTGCCAAGGATTTCTGTATTTCAGGTCACTATTATTTCTGGCTAGAGTGCACCTTTGAAGAGGCTAGTTTTATGGTCTTTTCGGCATGAACTTTAATAAAATTATATGCTACTCTATTGGCAACATTTGATGTATGGAATTGCTAGGCGAATTATGCATGTAATTATGTATGACAGTAACTGATGTATGTATATAGTGATGTTTGAAATCCTATTGGTGGTATATTTATAATAGCATACTGCAAAATTCATGATTTTGTATTCAACATTTTTTAATATGAATAATCTGCACTTTCTTGTCTTTGGTATTTTGAACAGGTCTTTCAAGACTTACAACAGATGAAAAACTTACAGAGGCATTTTCTCCTTTCGGCAATCTAGTTGAAGGTCAGGAGCAGATTATTTTTAACCATGCAGTACTCGATTTTAGTAATATTTAGCTTAATGTTTGTTGACTTTCTGCCATTTTAATGATACAGCTAAGGTGATAACTGATAGAGCCTCTGGAAGATCCAAGGGATTTGGTTTTGTAACTTACGCAACCATAGAAGATGCGGAAAAGGCGAGAGAAGGAATGAATGCTAAATTTCTGGATGGATGGGTTATATTTGTTGATCCTGCCAAACCAAAATTGCCCAGACCTCCTCCGCCATCTGAGACACAACCCCCTGAAACCGGTTTCACAGTTAACAAAACGGTTGGGTGGTGTGGTTGATGGTCAAAGAAAATTCCATTATGCTCATGATTTTGGGATGGTGTTCTAAAGACAATAATTCAACTCAGGAAACTATACTGCAATTTGTTGAGCATTTTTTTTTATCAGTGACTCATATGGTATAATTGCTGATTTGACATACTTTGGCCACGAGATGATGTCATTTTAAAAAAACTTTAATTCCCATTAGTAATTATTGATTACTTATTTTGCTGATGTGATATGAACTCTATCCAGCATTTTTCCTCCCTGTATTACTCATTTCTTCTATCACTGAGAAGTCTCTTCGAGTGAAGCAACATTCTTTGCTAAGGTCATTTTGATTATTGCAAGTTTCGTTGAGTTTTGCACCTTCTGATCTTAAACTCTTTTAGTAACTTTTAGAAAGAATGAAATTGAATTTACACAAATTTCAAGTCACTTTCACTCGAATCTTAAGACCATTTCTTTCTATCAATAAAATTCAGTTAGGGCTCTATGCAAATCTTAAACAACCAGGAATTAAATTGTGAATTTTCTCCCTAAACTTTAATTTTCTATAACATAACATGAAAGGGGGCTGAAAAAGTTTTTTTGGGTAATTTAAAGGGGCAATGCCCAAAAAATGACTACAAAAAAATATTTCTTGAAGTAGAAACTCCTATAACAATATCTCTTCAAGTTCCTCTTGAACTAGAAACCTGCCTAGGAGGAGGCGGAAAAAGAAGAGGAACTTGAAGTTAAACACCCCATATTGGCCATAACATCTGCATAAGAACTAGCTTTCCTATAAATGAGTGTTCATGACCTCACAATGAAAATTATGTAGAATCTTGATCTGTCTAAGCAAAGCACAAGTTAAAGGCTCAGTAGTCTTGCTATAATTGTTAAGCACATCCTCCACAGATCGAGAATCCACCTGCAGCTCAATCAGTCCAGAACAAAGGTCCCAAGCAACACACAAACCCTCAAAACTCCTTACAATTCTGCTTTAAAAGTCGAAGTATTGCCCAAAAATGCGTGAAATGTTTAGAATTTGTGTCGACATGCATTTTTTTTAGGGTAATTGTGTATCAACCATGGCTTGTTGAAGTGCAGAAGCTAGGGAAAACTCAGTTGAATGTGCACTTGATCTTGATTACATCAATATTTTATGCTCAGTCCATCACGTGTAAACTCTTCTATACAAAATCAGATTCAAAAAATCTATTTTTAAACGTAGTCTAGACTCTAGAGTACTGGATTGGGAATTCTTTAGCCTGGAGCGTGTTCTGTGGCAATTGCTATCTGCGATACGGAGTTCTAGACAATTAGTAAAAACTTCAAACAAAAGAAACGAAGATCACTAAAAGGCAAACATGTAAAGCAGGGAAGCAAAGTCGGAAGCTGTTTGGGAATTTGGAGTTCTCTTTGCGATGATTTCTTGTTACTTCAAGCCAGAATCTGTTTATCAAGATATACCCATAGTTGAATCAATATATATAAAATATATCTCTGTAGTGGACTTTGATTTCTAAAATCACCAACAAACCGTTAATCGTCAAAGTATCCTAAATGCAAATTGCATTACTAGATATGGCTGGTACTAGATTCAAATGCTACGATTTGTCCAAATGCAAAACTCGCAAGTTCTATATAACAAGAAATAAAATCAACCTCATGATAAGGTGAATATTTTCACATAAAGTGAATGAAATTCTGAACATCAAGCCGATTTATACAGTACATGTTTTTTACTGCTTGTGCTCTATGAAGACTGAAGAGTATCAAACAGCTTTCACCACACAATTCCAAGTCTTTAATACTAACAGCATAATATCATTTATTTATGCACATAGCAAGAAATAGAAACAACACTCTCAAAATATTTTACTCAAAGCGCTTCTGCAACAGAGTAGTGCACTTCTGTAACAGATTTTTTCAAAAAGCTAGTTCCACAGTAGGAATCATGGCTACGAACATCAAGGGCGTCCAATTCAGTAGAAGTTTCAATCACTTTATCACAAAAATCAACTGACTTATAGCACAAATCAGAAGTCCCACCAAGCTTGCGAAAATGCTTCTTATCTTTGCTGCTGCCCCCTCGAGAAGAACTTCCCTTCTGACCCTTCTTCCCATTCTTCTTTTCAGTCTTCTTCTTCCTGGACTTCTGCTGTTTCTTGCTTTTGACAGTGTGCGATACTAATGTAGGTACTGGATCGTACACATCAGGGGCCCATTTCACACTCAATTTCAACTGTGGTCCTCCATTTCTCTCACGGCTACCTTTCATGGCAGATATAAGCTTCAGAGGAGTCTGTAATGTATAACACAAAAAGTGGAAGCCATTAATTAAACAAGAAACGGAAGGCACCAAGAAATAAACACTCAATACAGATCGAACTATCATCTGTAGTGACTGATTCTATTTCTGGTCTTAAATGCATACATTATATTAAGGCAACAAATTTCTAAATCCTGTCGGACCACAATCCTATCTGAATAAGTCAAGAAGAAAGGTATATGTTACACACGCGCGCACACACACCAAGAGAGAGAGAGAGAAGAGAGAGAGTTGTGACGTACCAATCTCCAAGATGATACCTCATTGACAATACAAAACTCAGAACCTAACCAAAACCACAAGACAGTATATACTAAAAGAAAGTGGTTATGGACAGAAGACAGATCAAACCCATAGCATATATTTTGAAATTTTGTTGATTCTATTTCACATAGAAATATAATAGTTCTAGAGTAACTACAAAAATGAAAAATATATAGTCAAAATAATCTGTCCTTCTGTCACAATAAAAAACCCATCTCTCCGGTTTACAAAGGCAGAACAAAATCCTCTCATTGTTCTTAGTTCAAAAATGAAAAACAGAATTTTCGATGTTGGATAATTAGAAATGCTTGCATAAATGCTCAGCATAAAATAAAAGGACAAACCAATACCATAGATGGAATATGAAAATAATCATTGAGGTATAAAAATCTGTATTTTTCTAAAGAAATACACGTCAAATAATCCTAAAGGTATTCCCTGGCATTTCAAATTCATAGAAGCACACATTTATTCATAATCTACAAATCCAGACGTTACTAACAATCTAAAAAATCGGAAACTTACAGGCAGAGACACTGAGCGTGAGTAAGTTTGAAGAGCAGAAAGCTCAGATTGCAATCCTGTAACTAAAGTATCAACCTCCTCATCAAAAGAGTTAGAAGGCAACATTGTATGAGGAATTGGAAAGGATGCAGATTTTTCCAAGCACATCATAATTTGTTTCCTTTCTTGCTCTTTAATTCCTTCAATTAAGTTTTCTTCTGTCACACTGTGGATATGATTCACCTCACATGCCTCAACAGAATTCTGAGAATCTTGAATGTATAAAGAGTCTAACGACTCAATCAAAGTACTTTCAAGATTACTTGTGAAGTTGACGTGCACAGAATTATCAGGAGAGCTTGTGTCCATCAATTGCATCAGATTCTAAATGGCAACTATGAGAAACAGCATATCAGGTAAATAACATAAGCATGATTATCACTAATCTATATGATATAAACATTAAAAACAAATCAACATGCACATACATATTTCAGCACCAATTCAGAATATACCAATAAAGTTACACATAGTACACCAATAAATTACACATTGTAATTGCTTCTACTTCAAACAAAATCAAAATCAATTATGCATCAGTTAATGTCTCATTTACCATTCAATTCCATAAAGAATGATGCATCATTTTATGTGTTCAATGCTTTTTCAACTGAAATTGAGATGCTTAAAATCAATTTTACCAGAAGCATCAACAATGATGCTTTCACAGTAGAAATGAAGAAATTACATTACTTCAAAATCAATTTACAAAATCACATTGATTCAATATCAATTTTACCACCATAAAACCAAACACATATAATCAATTCTGAGCAAAATCAATTCTACCACCGCATAACCAGAGACACACTAAGATGATTTCGGATGCAATCAAAACATCAAGTGCTACCAGCGTGGTTATTAACTAGGAACACGTTTAAGATTCAGTAAGACAGTGGTCATTAAACTCAAACACAATAGCAGCCACTTTGTTCATTACAACAAAAGCCTAAAGCACATAACGCATCAGCTATCAGAGCCTAAAGCACATAACGCATCAGCTATAAAAGCCTAAAGCACATAACGCATCAGCTATCAAAGCCAAAAGCAACTATTCTAAGAACTCCAAAACCGAATAAGATCGCACAAAAATACCTGAAACGGCGACGTTTGGAGATGCAACAGTAACAGTCTTAAAGCAGGAACTAAGAATCACAGTAACCAAGGAGCAATAAGGTCAATCCCTCGATCCTCGAACGTTGACAGAATTCGTCGCACCACGTTTATAGCAGAGCCAAGAAAAACAACAATAACAACTAGAAAAAATAACAAAGAGAAAGGGGGAGAGAAAGGAAAAGCGTAGCGTTAACTAAGATTACCACGCCGATCACTTTTTGCAAGATGTTTCAGACGATGAGAAGAAAATCCACCATGGAAAATGGTAACGGAAGGAACCAGATGGAGTTCGACGGGCACCGAAGGCATTATTCTATGCTCTTCGAAACCCCCTTAATACAAACACGCCAAACAAAACAACAGCGAAACGGAACGGCGTTAGATTGAAGGAAACGAATGACGCCAATAATCCAAATCAAAAACCTAAAAATAAATGAAAAGGAACAGATCCGAATCGGCGTTAACCCATAGAAACCGAGAGAGATCTCGGAGTAAAGAACGAAAATCAAATCACGTTAAGATTGAATGAAGAGAAATCCGGGATCGGGAAAAGCGTGTCGAAGAAGGATGAAAATTTGGATTAGGTTGTTGGGAGAAAGGAGGAGAAAAAAAGGATTATATAGGGATAGGAATCTGGAAGGAAGGTCAAGGATCCTGTAAGATTGTTGTTCTGTGAAATCAGACCGAATCTGGGACGTACACGTGGCAATCATCAAGTGAACCTTAGATATTTTTGACCCTGTCTCATCCCTAATAGTAAGCCCGTTGGCGTACGTATCTTAGGAGTTAGGCCCAATATTTACTCCAAGTTTGGGTCCACATATTTTGGATAAAATCTAGTACTTGTCTTTTTATTTTCTAGCAAATTTATACTTTAGTGTTTCCCTCCGATCGTTTTTAAAGAAAGTTAAGATTCATTTTATCAAAACTAATAAATACTATATTTAATGGTGTTCATTTTTAGTAATTAATAATGTAATAGAATTCGCGTTAAAAAATTGTATATTCACAATTAATAAAACAGTAAAAATGAGCATTTATATTTTTTTTGCAATTAACATAGTAAAAAAAATATAACTATATTTCTTATAAATATGAATAATTAAAATTTTTTTTTTATCTTTTATAAAAAAGATCGGATGTAGTATTTTTTCTTTTGTTAAATTAATTTTTTTTTTTTTGCATATTTTCCATAATACTTATTTGTGTATTTTGTTACTATCATTGAGTATTTCAATGTGAATGTCACAAAAATATTAAAGAAAATGTAAATAAAAGTATTCAATAATGTGTAAGCATAGAAAAAATTAAAAATTAAATTGATAAAAAAATAAAACACCAAAATAAAAATTCATTGAAAGATAAAAGACTCCATTGGTGTTTAGATTTTTTTTTTTTTTTTCTAGTTTCTTTTGGATTGTGTCATGCCAAATCAGCTATTCTTAATTCTTATCATGTCAAATAAATAAAGTAAATTTATTTATATTTTAGTTCATCTTACGTGGAATGATCTGTCCTAAGCCCCTAAACTATCATCCACTTTCAAGATTTAATTAAGAAAAATTTCATCAACTTAAATAACATACTACACGATAAGCATCCTCTTATTTTTCATACTAACAACTTATTTAGCCTTGATAGGCAAAAATTCTTCTGCGATTCGAATGCATTCATCATGGCCTTTGAGCCCAGATCCCTTTTGTCCATTAATCATTTATGCATGTGCTTCTTCAAGAATGATGGATCGTCCCCACGACAGGTGACGGTGCTAACGTTGTATCCGCCACTGTGAGCCGCCCCTTTCGTGTCATCGTTGCCGGTGTTGAGGTTTCAAATTTCTGGATTTTAATTAGGGTATTACCGTTGTATAAGCTTTTGTTTCTACTGACATGATGCTTTCAATACTTTTGCTAGCGAGATTATTCTTAATTGCAGCCTTTGATGACTGTTTAAAGGCTAGGAAATTAAAAATTCAGATTAGAGGAACCAGAGATGAGCATGTTAATAAGAAAAAGAAGAGGATCCCAATCCCTTACACATAATAATACCATTATGAATAAAAAAAAATTCCTTCTAATGAAAGTTTTGGTGGAATCATCTGAATGCATTAACTAAAACCGTTAAAAGATGTTCATCTTCCAAATCCATGTTGGTTCAATCGTATCATCATACGCGTAACTAAAACAAGCATACACTTCTATTTCCACAGGTACTTCATCTAGATTAGCATGTCATTTTTACAATTCCACTTCAATTAAACATAAACATAGTTTCTTAACATTTTATAATAAAAACTATCAACCAAAAAAGACAAATAAAAACTTGTAATACAGCTTTTTGAAAATTATACTATATATTATCATTATTCTGAAGACAAAAACATACGGAGGCAAATTCTCACTGTGCCATTGGCAAATACGCTTTAATCAAAACGAGTTCGTAACAACGCGTAATAAGATGATGAAATTAAAACCTTCATTTTACATCTACAATCTCAAAATCAAAATTAAAAACAACCTAATTAATCTGGAATCAAATTAGGTTGACAGAAAACCCTAAACTAGAGAGAAAGGGAAATAAAATAATGAATGAATCAAGAACTGGTGAATTTGGTGACGGCCTTGGTGCCTTCCGATACGGCGTGTTTGGCCAATTCGCCGGGAAGAACCAATCGGACGGCGGTTTGGATCTCGCGAGAGGTAATGGTAGGTTTTTTGTTATATCTAGCCAATCGAGACGATTCCTGAGCGAGTTTCTCGAAGATATCGTTGATGAAGCTGTTCATGATTCCCATAGCCTTGCTCGATATTCCGATATCTGGATGCACCTGCTTCAACACCTTGAATATGTATATCTTGTACGTTTCGCTGCTTCTCTTCACCTTCTTCTTCTTCTTGTCGCTCCCTCCCTCTTTCGATACTTTTTTATCTGCATTCGGCTTCTTGTCTGTCGCCGGTGACTTCTCCGCAGCTGGTTTCTTCTCCGCTGGCTTCCTGTCTGCCTTTGTTGGAGCCATCGGTGGTGTTAGTCGGTTTGTTGGTTGGGTTATTGATGACGAAGGGACAGGAGTTGTTCTACGAAGAGACGTGAATGGGCAAATCAAGTGTAGAATGAGAAAAAATTGCGAAGAGAGTGTCTATATATACAAAATAGACATGGGTTTTGATTGGAAGGCACGGCATCACGCGGATCGCAACGTGTCGTGTTTGGATTTTGTTCATTGTGGATCATATTAATTGACGGTTTAGATTTCACCTCATTTTTCAGCGATGAATACTGGCGTATTGGGATTTCTTTTTGTTTTAGGTCCCTGTAACAGGAATTCAAGGCCTAAGGCAGTAGGGCCTCAAGGAGCAATAAACTAGCCCAACCCCAAAGTATTTGTCCAAACCACTGCTTAAAATACAAAAAACAATAGTCAAACATAAACCTGACCTGGCCAAAAAAAATAAAATAAAATCTGACAGTAGAAAAATAAGTGAACCAAAAAAGAAACATCACCCTAGTCAGTAGCATTAAAGACATATATGGCGCGTTTAGTGGAAAATAAATCCCTATTCTCGCAACACATAATTCCCCAAGGTTGAATAGAAATAAGAATGATAATAAAAATCAACTCGTATATACTTGAGTGACTTTATCCTGATTTTGACGAAAAATTTTTGTTTTGACCAATTTTTTTATTAGAAACGGGTTTATGAAGTTAAATATTAGGCTTATTTGTATTTTTTATCTCTTTATTTTGTATTTCGTGCGAATTTAATGTTTCGACTTTTAAATGAGCAATTTTGGTTCCAAGAGTTTGCAAAAATTGACAATCTTGTCTTTTTGTCGCTAATTTGGATGAGAATGATCGTTAATTTAGATAAAAACCATCGCTAATTTTTAAAGACTGTCACTGATATAAAAAAATCGTCGCTAAATTTTAAAAAGCTAACGGAGGGACTGAAATTGCCTGTTTTGCAAACTTGGGAACCAAAATCATACATTTAAAAGTCGAAAGACCCAATTCGCTCAAAATAAAAAATTAAGAAAACCAAAAATAAAATGAAACCTATTTTTTATTTTAATAATTTAATTTTTTAGAATTGTGTTAATTAAAATGTTGAGTTTTTTTATCTTTAATTCTGTCCCTACCACTAAGAGTAGTGGGGGCGAACATGAGGAGGGCAAAATCCGCCAAATTACGGTCCTTAAACTTGAAGTATCAAAGGGGTTATCTCGAGAATAGTCATCCTAGTACATAGCACGGTTAGCCAAGTTCATGGCACAACTATCCCAACTCATAAATTTCAGTTCGTCGTTTATTCACTTGTCAAATAAAATACCACAACTTACCATCGTTTGAGTGCTCAAATTCCTTAACAAAATCCAAAGAATCCAATTATGACCACTTGTTCGCATCTATATTTACACAATTTATATATATATAGAGAGAGAGAGGCTATATATAATCCCATTTTTTTAGTTTAAAAATTATATTTAGTTAAAACTGTAAATAAATGCTTTTTTAAAAAAAAGCTAAAAATTATTTATCAACTTAATATTTTTTATCTTATAAGTTACTTATATGAAAAAAATTTATTTCATAAAATAATTTATGTTGTTTTAATCTCGTAGGAGAAGTAAGAAAAATAGTAGAAGAAAAAATAGAATCTCAAATTTTTTTACTAATATTTTTAAAGCTTCAAATAAAAAAAATAAAAATAGAGCTTCATCTAAACTCTGTTTGGCCCAGATTTTCTTTGTAAGGAAAAGAGAAGGAAAAAAAAAAAAAGCCAAATATATATAACAATAATTATAAAACCTCTACTTTTTATTATGAGCAATAATAACTAATTTCATATCTATAGATAGAGTTAATTAACCTTCTTTAAATTCTTTACTCTATAAAAAATAATTTTTTAAATTACTCTAATCATAATCATATTTATTATAGAGAGAAAAAACATGTTTATTAAAAATAATAAGTGCATTGATTATTGAAAATACTATAGACATTTTCTCTCACTAAATGTAATAAAAATAGTTGAATTTGCTTTTTTCTTTTTTTTTTTGTTATGGGACAACAATATGCTTATATTTAAAAATTAAGATTATACTAAAATTTATTTATAATCGAAAATGGAGCGAGTATGTCCAATTCCATACTTTATCTTAGGCCCATCAATACAGTTTCTCCAATAATATACGGTGTATATGGAAAAAAAAAAAAAACTTATAAGGAGTTAGCAACTGCAGCTTAACTCCGGAAAACAAGCTAGAAGAGTATTCCTGCTCCAATCAATAATTCATCTTGACAAAAACAAAAATAATTCATCAACAAACACAACCTTATAAGCCCGACTCCGTGGAGAATAAAATTGCGAAACATAGAAGACATTTGACTAGCATATCAGTATTACAAAATATGACATAATGCATATGGTTTAGACAGGAACAAAAAAATGCATCCGATAACATTTTGTCATTTTCTCCATAGAATTTTCGAGTTTCTAAATGCAAAAGGAAGTAAGTATCCAGGTGTCCACAGCAAAACAGCTTAGCTTTAGGAGCAAATAACAAATAACAAATTGCTATAATACTGTATCAATTAACTGAGCAAAGATAATATATTATTGCAGAAATCTATGTCTCACATCCTTTACATTATGTGCTTTGAAGCTCAAACAGACACCCAGACGCAGGCTTAATACTGCAATTTGCACTGGAGAGAAAACACAGGAAATCAATCTTTGCTTGTCAAAGGGGATGAGATGCTGGTAACAACCTCTGCTTGTAACACGTCGAACATGAAATTCCGATGAAGAAAAAATTCTTATCTAATACCTATCAATTTCAGTCAGGAAAAACACGAGAAGTCAAACATGGTTTTCAATCAGTCACAAACATGCACTCTATGCAATAGAATTATAAAACAGCTAATAGAAAAGGGGGAAAAATTCCAAAGTTGGCCACAGCCTACAGGGAAAATAAAAGTACTGCGAATCACATTATGGAATGTCAAAAGGCTATTCCGATGTAGAATTGTTTAAAACAAAGTTTTACTACTATCTGTCTAAGGAAGTGATGGGACAAACAACTGACAGCAACTGCTAAGGTACACAAAGAGTTAAATGGTATTTATTTGTAACTATCAACAAGTGTATTCCAGATTCTCATAGGACATAGGGGTTCATCATCCATGAAGATTCCTTATTTATTTATATAATGACGGTGACAATTTTATGCCTAATTGAACTTTCTTTTTTCATTTTTTTCTTTTTAGCAAAATATTTATGAAAGGAATAGAACATTGATTTATGTTCCTGTCAATGGATTGAAAACTTATAACACAGGAAAAAAGCTTTCAAATAGAGTGCACCAGGATGAGGCTTTGATTGAATCAAATGATAAGTAAAAGTAAAGTTCACACCAAGTCAAACAATAAGACGCTGAAGCAAGTTATTTACTAATGGGAGCATCTCTTTCAACCTCCAATGCTTTCACCTTAATCCATTATCCATACCGAAGCATAAACCATAAATTATGAAGATGTTAATATCAAGCACCGGTTGGTGATGCATAGAATTTTAGATCAACCGCAGTATGAATAGAACTTCTGATTAAGGAAAAAAATCTCAGGCTTAATTAAATTCATGTTTTCTTAGTTTCACCGAAATTCGGCTTTGATCCCCTATCTACAAATGCAAGTATGCAACAGTATTTCCTGTCGCTGTGTCATTCATATGGCAAAATGCCAACTCATCTTCGCTTCAGTTAAGTCAAAAAAAAAAAAAACTGATAAGCCATTAATTGCAAAATCAGCAAAAGAAAAAAGCACATCTATGTCAACAGTGTAGCTTTCAAAAACTTAGTTATAAAATCTAAAATCTCACATCCAAAAAGTTATAATTTTGTAATCACCAAACAACTCTACAAGCTTTTTGAAAGATATAATCTTGCATTCCCAAACATACCCACAGTTGCATAAACAAATGACTTAAAGAGGACTTAATTGCATCTGTTTCAAAATTATCATAGGATGTTATTCTGATTGGAATAAGGGGAATCAAAATTGTAATTCCCAAAAGCTCTGCCAAATCACCTACATTTATGCAAAGATTTTGCAGTTCTGCTTCCAGCAGACAGCATCTTAAACTCACTATTAATATGAAGTCAGAAGAAAAAAAATCTTAACCTGCACTTGAATCTAGATTGACCCTGACACTCCATCCACTATGAACATCAAAACAGGTTATGGGACTGCCTTTCTTTTAGAGAGGGGGGGGGGGGGTGGACCTCCCCAAAATCAAGATTTGTGAACTAAAAGGATCTTCCCCGCACCTTTATGAACAAGTTTGCTAGTGTTATATCTTCATGCAATCACCTCTTCATTATGCCTTCTTCATAATACTTAACCATCTTGACAGTAAACAGAGTCCCGGGAACTGAATAAAACAGCTATCTAATATCGCATCTTAAATGTCGCTAGTTACCATCTCTACAAAGTAAACACATGCGGCTTATATACCTAGCTTTGGATGAAAGCATCCTTCCTCACCCATTTGCACTTTCATGAACCATTTCTACAAAGTACAAATGCACGTTCTATATGCCTAGCTCTGGGTGAAAACAGACCTTCCTCACCCATTTCATGAAACACAAGAGATCAAAGTAACCTTAACCAACAAATGAAGATCACTGCCATTACAGTTACAAGGAATTGGTTTAACTACAACAGGCATAAGCTAAAGAACACTAATAGTTTCAGCTACCAAGCATTAAAAAACATTCACAACATAAAATTCAAACACCATATTGATCAAAATTCAGAAACCTAAGTTAATTTTAACTATATATACGGACTCCTAAAACATATGATCCAAACTCCTAATAGCAAGCAAAACAAGGGTTCGTAAGATGTGAAAAAGAATCTACCCATGGATCCGAAGACTAGTATATAAATACCAAAAAGAAAACAAAACGTAAAAAAAAAAAAACAAACAACGAAATTCACGGGATAAAAGAGAAAACAAAGTTTGTTGATTGTTGACTAAAAGAAAAATGGATTCACAAGCAAACCTGGGAGAACCAGCGTTGATGTTCCGATGAAGAATACGAGCGGCGGTGGAATCTTTGGTATCAATCAATTCCCTCAAGCCGAGAGTCTCTACTTTCTCTTCCTTCTCAGGAGGCGCAGCAGAAGCAGGTTTAGGCATCAACCTCTGAAAGTAATTCCCATATATATACTCCGGCGAATAACCGTTTTCCTCATCGAACATCATGATATGGCCGTGCCACTCCCAGACACGATAATCGGAGCCCTCTTCCTCCTGAAACCCAACGCATATGTGGTGGTCACGAACCGAGACGGCCTGGCCGGAATTCGGCTTGAGGGAATCGGAATTACCGCCGAGGATGACCTTGATGATTTCTCTTTCGAGCCTGGCTTCTTCTTTGGCGAGTTCGGATTTGCCTTCGTAGGTTTCTTCGTCATCGTCGTCGTCGAGGTCGAGGTTGTTGGCGGCGTCGAAAAGGAAGTCCTCGAGGGATTGAGACACTAGGGGATTGTTGATCGGAGTTCGAAGCTGGAGCCTACCCATGAGGGTTTGAAGGAGAAGGTTGTCCAAGTTGGAGTTGTTGTTGCTGAATGAGCTCATGGTGTTTGATAATTGTTCCGAGTGGGAAACCGAGGGTTTTAGAAGAAAATGGATTCAGCGGCTCATGGGAAAGGGTTTATGGGCTTTTTTAGTTTTATATCGTTATTTATGCTAATTGCATATCATCGTTCACCGCCAGATATTTTGCTGCTGCTAACTGGTTTGATTAATGGTTAGATAGACACAAATGAGCCATTGTAATTTGTACCCTAGTCAAGTCTGATTCAGCTAAATTTTACTTTGATTACAATCGGTTTAGTTCAATAATTAATTTGAGTTTGATGCAAGATATACCGAGGCTAGTAATAAATTTTTTTATGGAGTAAACATGTAATAAATGGCTAGAGAGTAAAATAGAAAAAAATTATCAAAAGTTACTTTTCATAAGTTATAAGTTACTTGAAGTAAGCTAGCTCATAAAAGCTAGTTATAGCTTATAAAAGCTTATTGTCACCGAATACCTCCATTTACCCTTGCTCCTAAATAAACTATAAGCTAGTGTTACTAAAGATACTTTGAAGATGTCATTCTTTTTTTTTTTTGAAAAAAATTAATTACAGTTTCACTTCTCAACTTTTCCTATTATATTAATTTAGTCGCACAATTTTTATTGAAGAATTTAATCCTCAATTTTTTTTATTGTGTAATTTTGAGCTTTATATTATTTTTTACTAAATTAATTCAAAAGTATTCATTGGAATATTAGTGTAAAATAGAAACACATTATAATTTTAAAAGAAAATTACGATTCAAACTATATGGTAGCGTTTGAGAGACGTGTTTAAACAAAACAAAATATGCATTGTATGTTGTTTCTTGTTCGATATATCAGTCAAGAGGAATGGAACATGATACTAAAACAAATGAACAAGACAGATTGATTCAATTGAAAATGGTGGAACACAAGACAACAAAAGAGAACACACAAAATAATTATAATTATTTTTATAAAGTCATTTTCTATTAACAAAATAATATATAGTATGTATTTAATGATTATTTTTAAAAATATATTTAATAATTATATTTTTTGAGAGAAGTTTATATTTAATAATTTATTCTTTTCATAAAATATTAATACAAAAATTAATGTATTTTAAAATTATTATTTGTTTATAGTCATAATTTTTAAAAAAAGAAATAAAAAATATATTATTTTATTTTTTCTTTAATTTTATACTTTCTATCAAGTGAAGTAAAATTTTATATGTATTACAAAAAATATTTTCTATATTTTAATCTGCACTAAATACAAAATAACACGTATGGTCTTATTCTGTTTCATGGTTACCAAACATAATACACTGTTCTGTCCCGTTTCGTTCTATTCTGTACAATTACCAAATGCTACCTAGAAAACAGTAATTAAGAGATAAAGTGATATTAAAAATTGTAATTAAACTTAAAAAAAATGTCTTTCAGACTTCTTTTTTATTTTTAACTTGCAAATAAAATGTTTTATTATTTGGTCAAATCACTCACTTTTTTTATACAGTATTTTTTAATACAAAAAATCACGCTATTTGAATTAATAAAAAAAAATGCATAAATATATTTTGTATTTTTATCTGTATGAAAATGCACTAATTTAAATTTTTATTTAATATTTGATGTTAAATACACTCTTTTTACACTTCTAATCATTTAAAAAAGTATTTTTAAATTTCTTTTTTATATTAATAGGGGCTTAAACTTGAAGGAAAAGAAAGAAATGATATTAGAATGGTATTTGGGGGTAATGACCCCTACAAAATATCTGTCAGAACCAAGCTAGATAAATTAGTAGGAGGTGAATCATAATACGAAATGAGTGAAACCACTTATCCACTTGGCATTTGCATCTCTTAGCAAATTATCACAATCTAATGGAATTAAAATATAAGTATTTATTTAATTTAAAAATAGAGTCATATACTTTAGATTAAAAATAGAAGTCAAATATGACATTTCAAAATTAAAATAAGTGTGTATCTATCTAAATTTAAATGATTTAATAAAAAGTAAGACTTAATTAAATCTATGGTTATCACATATTAATTTTTTAATTTGATAGGACAAAAAAGCATGAATATCATCTTAATTGTTTAATAAAATTCAGAGTGTATTTGGATTAGATTTTTTTTTAAATATATGTTAGATAGTTGTATTGTGCACTTAAAAAAATTTTTTGGTTATTCTTTTAACAAAGAAAATAGCATTTTGTCCTTCAGCTGAAAATTAGACATTATTTCAAAAAACTTAAAAATTGCTTTTCACAGCTTAAAATTATCTTAAAAATCGCTTCTTACAGCAAATATATCCAAACAAAAATCAATTATGTCTTAGACAATCGATTCTTTTTTTTCACAGCTTATTTTCATAATTAATCTTACGGCTAATCAAAACACACCATGATTGCTTTAGCTAATGTGTGTTTTTATTGTGAACACTTGAATCAACGCTTAAAAATAAAAGATAAAAAATATAATTTTACCAATTAAAAAAAAACACTGGAATCTGCATCATTTGTGTAATACACATGAATCTGGTTCAGCACTGTAGAATTACAGTTCTGAACAATGGTATGTCTGGACCCAAAAAAGAAAAAAACGAGAGTATGTCATTTGATTCGCTAATCACATTAAGAAAAAAGCAGCTTGGTTCTCTGAACCTATCTTTTATATTAGAGAATTAGAATGCTTCCTTAACAAGTTTTTAATATAGCATATTAGCATTCACAATCACCACTCCCAATAGAACATTCATTTCTTATTTCCAAGCTCCCCATTTCTTTCCCTTGGTATATGGTATAACTTTCTTATAGGAAAACCTCCTTTTGACTTCAACTGGGTAAAAAAAAAAAAACATTTTTGCTCTAGAAGTTGAACTGAATCTGGTATTAAGCAGTGCAGAACAGAAACATTAGAAATTAAAAGCAACGTCTGTAGAATATGCATGTCATTAAAGGCATGTACATGCGGCAGAATTTGAATTTTTTTTGGCCATAATCATCAATAATAGTAATAGGTGGCTGTTCCTATCAGTATCAATATTTCATATATAGGACGACCAAAGGAAATCCTTCATCCTTGATGTGCATCAACAGCTACCGCCTCAGGCTCTCCACTATGTAGTCCGCATACAAGCTCCTTCGCAATAAAGAAATTGATTATATTAGTCACTCACATAAGCTGGCTGAGCAACCAAAAGCGACTAGAAGAGCTTATATGAACCTTATTAGAAATAGATTATTCTTTCCAATCACCTCTGTTGAGCTTATTTTCGCAAGTTTTATGAAGAAACTTGTCAAAACCAACTGTTTTTAGTTCACTCAAATAAGTTTTTTTGTACACTGTCATTTACTCATTTATCAGAACTAAATGCATAAGGGATTAAGTCATTTGCAGTTCTAGAAAACTACTATTTCTAAGAAAACATAGATTAGAAAGTTGTGTAGAATTGAGGATAGCTAAATAAATCAATCCAAAACTGTTGAACCCATCCGCTATGACTTAAGTAAACACATGAAGTTCACGAGACTGAGATTATCGCTTACATGGAGCGCTTAATTGCTTCAAAAGCAGTTGAGGCAGGCAGAAAGTCATTCACTGCAACTTCCTTGTTCTCATTCTTCTTGTCTATATCCTTTATGAAGGAAAAAAAAAACCTATAGTTCATTTCATCATGTCTATAGTAATATGTTGACAGATACAGAAGAAAACTGTTAATCAAACATGAGAATTTGAATATAATTTTTAGAAGGATACAGTCTTCAAAAAAGCGACGAATTTCAGCCAAACGATGTGGGGGAAGCTCCTTGATATCATTGTAGTGTCGATACTCAGGATCATCAGCACAGACAGCTATTATCTTATCATCTTTCTCACCCTGTATTTCAATGAATTCAATGGTAGCTCAATATTTTCAATAATCGAAAGAGGAGTTCTTGCCATGAAAGAAATAGGAATGTGTAATTTACCTGATCAATCATGGGCATGAGACCAATTGCTTTGGCTCGAAGAAAGCAACCTGGAAGGACTGGCTCCTGTCCAAGTATGAGTAAGGTTATCATCTTACAAAGCATACAATAAATTAAGACACATCTAATGTTAAGGATATAATATCTATATGTTCATCAACTGTGAAATTCATTATATTTGCATGCTGACATGACCTTGAGTAAGTCAGATTTTGAACCACCAGTGTAGTAACAACTAACAAAAGTAAAGATGTCCAGTGCTTAAAAATTAATCAAGATTACTTTATAAGAAGCATGAGATGCAGACAATTCTAGGATTTTTTTTATGAAATTTTACAGCTTGAAATAAGAGATGCATGATGCATACTGATTTATAAGGAAAAGTTAACAATATGAACGGATAAAAATACCTGCATAATAATCAAGACATCCAAAGGATCACTGTCCTCACAGATAGTACGAGGAATAAAGCCATAGTTGTGGGGATACACAACTGATGAGTAAAGTACGCGATCAACCTGTACATAGATTATATAGTGTTCAACAATTTGATTTACAATTTACAAACTAACTGTAGAAGTGAAAATAACTTGGTACGCGTTTACAACCTTGATGAGTCCTGATTTTTTGTCAAGCTCATATTTCACCTTGCTCCCTTTCGCTATCTCAACCACCTGCAATATTCAGCCACGTTGCATACACATTTGCTCAAATATAATCACAAGAATGTCCTTTGGAAATATCAATATTACAATTAATTTGAGAACTTAGTATAGAAATTTATATGTCACCAGAGCAGCATCAAAAGTCAAAGTTGAAAACTAAAAAATTGATTCATTAGCTATGCTTTGTCATCAGTAGCATTTGTGGGAATATCGATAAGCAAAAAAGAACTAAAGAAAACAGAGTAGAGGACGTTTTCTTTTTGTTACTTCACCAAACATTGTCAAAAAATTATACTATATGTTATCCAATAAGTTCCCAGATTCCAACCATTAGTAACCTGACGTATCTCGAATCCGTGAAACATTTAATGATATTTTATAGTTCAGGCATCTAAATTACATGAGTAATGATTATTGCTTACACAATTGAAGATAATTGGAGCTTCAGGTCCTGCATTGTGGAAAAATTACAGTTAATTTGGCAAACCGAATATTAGCAATGAAGAAGCACAACGCATTGTGAATGAAAGTACTAATAATGAAGTAATAGTATGTCACTATTTTCCCCAATATTGCTTAATGCCTAGTTGCTTACCTATCTCAAGGTCATGCCAGGGGTGTGCTGCAACAGCTCTCCTGGTCATGGATGAAATGATCCTCTCATTAAGAGGAGGGTGTGAGGAATGATGATAGAGGGGAACATTTTTTGGAGTCTCAATGGGTGGATCAATATTTGTATCCTGAAATAATCATCAATAATCAATAATATAATATTATTTAGAATATTCATCACCATGCTAGGACATAATTGCTCAATCTCAACTATATATAAAAATTCCAATTTAAACTTTCAAGGGTTCAAAAGCACACTGTCTGAAAACTAATACTATAATTAGTAATGGCATTATTAAAGTATGACAACCCCATTTGCCGTGTTAACTCAAACGCGCAAGATACAAAACAAAAATCTGAATAAAATACTCATAACAGACTGCTAGTCACATTTTTTAAATACACTCTTCGTCATTGGTTAGCATTATACTGTGACCCTGACCCACTACTCACTATTTGATTAATTAATTTTACGTCCTATTTAGTGATCAAACAACAGTAGCACTCATACTTAAAAAGAGTGTGTTCGAGAGTACTACATACAAAAACCCCTTGTTTCTTTTCCAATCTCAAGGAAGCAAATCAGAAACATGATAGTACTACATATGGTTGCAGTTATTAGGAATTACGACTTACAACTTTGGTATCCGTCACGATTTCAACCATGGCAGCTATACTTGAGAGTAATTCTGAGAGTAAAGAAAACAAATCAGCTCCATAGATTCAACTAATATTTCAATCGAAGCGATATTTTCCTTTTCCAAATACAAAACGATTTTACGAAAACAAGTAACAAACGGAGATGAAGCGATCGGGAGCAAAAGAAAGCAGCGTAGACAGTTCCAAGAGAAATAAAGCATAAAAAAGAGAAACTCACCTCAGCGGCACAAGATGAAAGCTGTTCTGCAGAAGGAAGAAAAGGAAATGAAGGTTCAAGCACAGATCTCAAAAAAGAAAATGCGTGAGAGAGAAGAGGAGTGAATATTTGAGTTGTGTTGTATACGCAAAGAGCAAATATCAAAGAACAAAGAGAGAGAAGAGAAAAGGGGTTCACACCTTGGCGCAGGTTTGCTATTCTGCCATGTACACTGAAAAGAAGTAGGAGCATAAATAAAAGCGGAAAGCAAAGAAAGACGAAAAGAAAATGAAATAAATAAATAAAAATAAATGATAGAAGAATAATTGATTGCCGCGGAAAGAAGAAATAAAGAGGAATTTTACTTATCCTCTTGTTTTATTATTGGATTTGGCATGGTACGTACGTGGCCTGAGTTATTTTATTTTGTTTAGTGAATTAATCTTTTATTTATTACACAAAATCAACTACTATTAATAGTAAAGGCTTAAAGTTAACAGTGTATAAATGCGAAAATTAAATCATAAAAGCGTTTTGGCAATTTTTGGTATATTCTCTTGAAGCGAATATCAACTACGCTGAAGCTTTACGCGTCCTCTGTTAATTGGGTATCATGGTTTGTCCATAAACCCATCCTTAACGTTGACGCCGTTCCTAACGGTCGTGCGTTGCAACTCGCGTGTTACAGACCAACAGTTAGGCAAAGAAATACAGTACAAAAGTTTTGCTAACTATTTTCTTTAGAGTAATAAATAAGTAATTCATTAATAAAAATTGGTCTTGATATATAGTGTCCTTAGCGTATTAGGTTAAGGTTACTAAAAGTAGAAAAATAATGATAAGAATACTTGTTTCATCTCTCGATAATATAAAAAATTACACATTTCAATACTTTTTTAATATATTTGAATTCTTAAATAGTGGCTTCAAGGTACTAAATATCAATTGGCATAAAAAAAATTTGTACTAAAAAGTGTAGTATTTAATACTACAAGTACATCTTCATTAATTATGACTTTAGTACATAATTTTTATTAATGGGTTACTTATCAATTGTCCTAAAAACAATAGTTAGCAAAACCCATATACAAATAGCTAGGGAAAAATAACATTTTCATACTTCAAACTTCAAATATTTATTTATTATTATAATTTTTTTAATATGTGCAATATATTATTAAAAAATAAATATAAAAATATATTTTATTAAAAAAAAGAGTATTTATTAGGCTAGAGAATCAAAATTCATTCAATATTTATTCTTTCTCATAAAATATTTTTACTTTTAATTTTTTAACAAGTGCAATATTATACACGTTAAAATATCTGTTAAGTTAATTCTTTAAAAATTTATTATGTGCATTTTGAGAGTTAATTTTACAGAATTTTAATTAATAATAACTAATTAAACAATAAAATTAATAATAATTAATTATCTCTAAATAGATACTGTGGTATTGGTAAAGATAGGATTCGAACATGAGTCCTCCTGCCGTGGATAGATATATTATTGGTTAATATTTAATATTTCATTATAAATAAAAGTAATTTAATTAAAAATAAAAAGTTACATCAATAGTTAAAATTAACGAAGAGACATGGTATGACAAATGATGATACCAGTTATTTTTGCAACCTGAGTGATGAATCTAGGTTGTCTTTACTATGATAGTTTTTCGAATATTTGTATCCTTATTCTTTGTGAAAATGAGAATGGCATCTTGTTTCCCGTGTAATTGGATAATTCCTTGTTTGTTTGGGCTATTAAGTCCCGTTTATTATATAAAAATAGTTAAAATCGACTGTGCCTATATTTCAAAACAATAATATAAAAAGAAACCCTTCTCGACTCACAAACAACTTATTTTGCTAAGTGTTATACTTATATTAATTCAGTTTCTCTCCAAAATTTTGTTTAATATTATTTTATTTTATTCTTTCTTTGTTTGATTTTTAACATTCAAACTTAAAAACTTTGATTTTTCATGCAGATTTTTTGTATTTTGGATTGCTTTGAGATTAGAAAAAATTAAAATTCAAAATTTAAAATTTCAATAATAAAATTAAATTTAATTATTAAACTCTTTTTCTCTTACTTCTTTTTTTCCTCTTTCTTTCTCTTTCTTCTCTCCATTTCTCTTCATTTCAAGTTTATTTCACTATCTTTTATTTTATTTTATTTTATTTTTCTCTATTTTCCATTCTTTCCTTTCCATTTTTTTTACTTTGTTTTTTGTGATTTGTTAAAAAAAAATTGGTATAACCACGAGTTTCTCTACCCTTAAGATGAGACTAATCCGAGTCATTAGTTTTTTAATGTTACTTGGTTAAAATATAATCAAACTCATTTATATATTTTATTGTATATTCATTATAAAATTATAAAATATTGGCACAACCTCACAAACGCGTAACGACGAAGACCCATACGAATGTACGGGTCAAAAACTAGTATCAACAAAAACAAGCTTCTTTAATTCCAAATTATTTGTAGTTGTAAAATCTTAAATAACCCGACCTTATATGACTGGAATTCGATCAATTTATAACTGTTGAGATATATTATACTACCACTTATTTAAATATAAACAACAACTATTAAAAATTACTCACTTCCACTTTAACTAATGAGTATTTTTCTTTAATTACTCTTACCATGTGTAATTTCAATGATAGTGGATAGATATATATGCACTGTTTAGCTGTGCTTATTTTGAATTTATTTTCTATTTATAAGTAATAGTCGGACCAAATAAAAATATTAATAAGTTCTTAAAATTTGAAGTAATTTTTTTAATGAAGAAAAAAGAAAAAATGAGTTTTAAAATAAGCCCCAAATAGAAATTTCTATTTATATTTTTATGCTCTTATTTTTATTGAACATTTACCAACTACCATAACCACAATCGGATCGTCGCCCACCATCCGGACCATCACGGAACCACTGCCAGACTGTCAGCGGTCAACAACTTTTTTTAAAAAAATCTTATAAAATATAAAATATATACTATTTTTATTATTATAATAAAAAAATTTAAAATAAATTGCTTATACTAAATTAAAAAATAAAATTATCAAATAGTTTATGATTTTTTTAAGTCCTTTATTTATAATTTTAACTTAAAAATAGCTTTTTAGAGTAAAATAAACTACACTAAATAGTACCTATAAATAAGTTAGTATTTTATGAAATGAATTTACTTTACCTTTTAGATTTGATCATTAAATTAAATGACTTTAACTTATATAGTTAATAAACGTATTTTTTGTAGTGATGGGTTATATTTGGAACCGAGAGTAGTAATTTCATTAGCATTTACTAATTATTATGAAAAAAACACAAAAAGAACATGGAGTGGACCATATATCATGCATGGATCAGAGGCGTTGTATTAATGTGAGTGTGTTTCTTAACATAGTTTATTTAGAAACTTATAATTTATAGTATGTAGTTTATTGTCAAGTTGAGGTGTTTGGTAACTACAAGTTTATAGTTTGTAGTTTGTAAAAGCTCATAAACTAGCTTATGAATAGTTTGTAGCTTGTAGCTTATAACTAGCTTTCAATAATTTCTTCCTATTTTACTCTTAGATAATTCATTATATTTTACTTTTTCAAATAATTTATTATATATTATTAATGCATGTCCCTTTTAGTTATTTAACACACTTTTAGCTTCTCATAAATTAAGTTTACTAAACACTTAATCATATACTATAAACTATATACTATAAGTCAAAAGCTATAAATTATAAGCTATAACTTGTTAGACATATACAAATTATAAGTCAAAAGTTAATTACATCTTGTTAGTTTATTAGAGAAGCTTTACATAGTGAGGCTATATAAACCCATTTTACCTATTGTAAAATTATCTTTTATCAATTAATTCAATACGTTACTCTTCTATAGGATAACATTGTTGTTCTTTATGCGGGTTACAGTTGTGCGTATCCTTTCTTTGATTTTAATGTTATATGTTGATTTTATCGAAGGGAACCGTAATAATAATTTAGATTAGTCTTCTATTCTATAGCAATAGACTCGTAATAGAACAATAGATAAATAAGAAAACTAAAATATATATTTTAGATAAGTCTATGTCTATTTATATGTAAATTCAATTTAGACCGGTAATAAGGCAATAGATAAATGAGAAGCTAAAAAAATAAATTAACTATTTTCTTAATGAGTAACTATAGACATTGCGGATATCGTTAGAATGAGAAAAGTTGAGTCAAATTTACTTCAATTAAACTCGTCTTAATTAAATTTACTCGAATTGAATTCAAGATGAGTTTTCTATGAATTAATTTTTTCAGTTTAAATTTGCCTCATTTGAAATTCATAAACTCTTCTGAACTTATAAGCTAATTAAAGTTCTCAACTTTATAAAATTATTATATATTTACTTTTTTCAAAAACAAAAAAATGAGTGAAATAATTTTTTAAAATAATGTTTAAAGATAATTTTTCACGTTGAAACGAGATCAAACATAAGTATATTTTTTTAGCTCACGAATCAATTAATAATATTTGATAGTTTATAGCTTATTTAGAAATTTATAGCTTATAGTTGGTAGTTTATTGTCAAGTGGATGTGTTTGGTAACTACAAGTTTATAGCTTATAACTACCTTTTAATAATTTTTTCTTATTTTAAACTTAAGTAATTTGTTATATTTTATTTTTCCAAATCATTTATTATATATAATTAATAACAGTTCTTTTTAGTCATTTAACACACTTTTAATTTATTATAAATTAATTTTATCAAACATCTATACTTAACCATAAGTTATAAATTATAACTCACTCACAATAAATCATAAATCATAAGATAAAAAACTATAATTTATAAGTTAATTTTAGCAACAAGAGCTACATCTAATAAATGACGTGGCAAGAATAGTTTTTCACTCGTAGTGTGTCACCGTGGCAAAGCATTTAGATTCCAGAAACTCAAAACACAATTAATTTACTTTCTTTTCACCTTACCTCGATTCAACGCTCCACCGGTGCTAGCATGCACACTTTTCGTGCCTGTCGCGTCTAGATTTTAACCTTGTTCTTCCCCGTTTCCTTTGGTATTTGCGTTTATCTCTTTATTTATTTATTTTACTACTTTCCAAATTATCATTATTGCTTGGATAAAATCATATAAATACGCAATCACGATGTATTTTTTTTTTTTTTCCATTGTCGTGATTGTGATTAATGACAGAGTGAAAAGCATCGGGGGGATAGTTTTGTTGTATTGTGTTGTGGTGTTTATTGCGATGGCTGCGCCGCCTGCTAGAGCTCGCACCGATTACGATTACCTTATAAAGCTTCTCCTCATCGGCGATAGCGGTACAATTTTATCCACGTCCTGATTCTTCTTCAGCCACCATGTTGATTTCTGATTCTTTTTCCGTTTATGTATCTTTTGCTCAAAAAAGTTATCTTGATCTTGGAATTGCGAACCCTCGAAACGTAATTCGCTGCTTGATTTGTCCTTTGACTGTCGTCTATGGTTTTTCAGATGTACGTGTCTGATTATTGAATGGAAATGCATGGGTTCCTCAATTTTATTTTTCCTCACCATTTGATATTTGTTATATTTTATCGCTAAAACTGTGATAAAAGTGGTCAGAGGAATTTGTCTTTGGCGTTGGAATTACCACTTGTTACCTGTTATTGTCATGATTACTGAATTGGCATCTACTATCTTGGAGGGAGACTGTTTAGTTTCCTTTCTATATTTGTTTTTTCCCATTGTGTTTTGTTTTATTAACTTTTTGGGAATTTATGTGGTACTAGAATATATTTAATGTCATTACATGGTTCGTATTGGCAGGTGTAGGTAAAAGTTGCCTTCTACTGCGTTTCTCAGATGGATCTTTTACAACTAGTTTTATCACGACCATTGGGTAGGTCTCACTTAATCTATCACATAATCTTCAGTTTTTTTGGTCTTCTTTTTCTCTATATGTCATGTTATGTGGAGATGGCTCTCATGTTGCTAGAATGTGTATTCTTTTTTCTTTCATTCCTTCAGCATTGATTTCAAAATAAGAACCATAGAGCTTGATGGCAAGCGAATCAAATTGCAAATATGGGATACAGCTGGTCAAGAGCGGTTTCGTACTATTACAACTGGTTAGTATATTAGATTGAAGTTTTTTTTGGCATAACTAGAAATCTAGAATGTTTTAGAGCAACCTCTTGTGACTTTTCATGTACCACTTTTGAACAAACATGTTAGTACCAACCCAACCAAGAATGTCAACACTATTTTAAATCAGGATGGGCGCAAGGAATCAAGTGGGCCAGTCTTGTTAGTTAGGCATAGTTAACTGAAACCTTGTTAGTTGAGAGTAAACCTACTCAGTAAAGCTGTTTGTCAGTTAACTCGTCTGGTTGCTATCAATTAAGACATAGTAGACTAGAATGTAAAAAGGGGGAGCGAAGTTGGTTGGTTATTGAGTTATGGGGAGAGGCCAGACTCTTGGATCCCAGGAATTCTGTTGTAAGATTGCTTTGCTGCACTTTTAGTCTTCCTAATCCAGAAAAAGGGGAGTTAGTTAAATGAAATTCTTTTTCTTTCTTCTGTGAATACTTATTCTATGTACCAGTATCTTTCAATTGGTATTAGAGCTCCCAATAGCTTTTCATGGTACACACTACGATGGAATCAAGTTCTTGGAGATGAGTTTGAAATCTTTGATGAGGCAGAGCGAAGATAGACAAGAGGCCAGGAGAGTTGCAAAAGAGGCGCATGAGAAAGTTGAAGATTTGATCAGAAGAGATGACTAAGAAACTGTGTGTAGGGAGTATGGGACATCCTTCAGAAGCAAATAACATAGCGGATGATAGGAATATAGGAGATAGACCAGGTCTGGGAATGGGTACAAGAATCAAGCAAGGAGAATAGACATGGTAGAAGCTGGAAATTTCCCTGCTTTATGGGGAAGATGCAATGGAAACCTACATTGAAATGAAAGGAGCATTGGAGGAAGAGAGGCTCCAAGCGGCCTTGATGGCTTTTGGAGGGGAAGGCTTTATTGCAGTTTCACTGGTGGAGGATTTGCACCAAGAACCCTTCTTAGGCAGAGTTCTGTAAACTTATACTCTAGTTTAGAGATTTAAGCTCTCAGTGAAACGAGACCCCCTTGGGCGATTTCCGATTTAGCTCTCAGTGAAACAAGACCCCCTTAGGAGATTTTCAAACATAACTTCTCGGAGGATTCTACCTTCAATGACACGAATTGAATTCAACAGTCTTGGAGAAGCAACCCCAAAACAAGAGGGTGAAGTTGAAATCGAAGAAGGTGAAGGTGAGTTCCAAGCCCAATCACAAGACACTGCCAGAACTACTATCCTTGGTTTTACCCTCTACAACTTTGGTGACAAGAAGATAATACTTGCATTTTAGCTTAAACTTGTCAGCTTTGATCTGGTTGGTTAAAATTTCTGTTGCCAACTAAAATATCTTGTGTACATTCAAATTTTTGCTTCCTGTTTGGATTTCCATTTATTTATTTTTTGTTTTAAATTTTGCAACTGCACTATCCATGAATTCAATAGTATATTAAAGAATGTCACTAAGTCTGTCATATTTAATTATTGATTAGCGTATGCTACCTTTTCAAATATGCAAATTGTTGATCTTCTGTCACAAGTACTAGCCCTCCTTTTGCAGCTTATTACCGTGGAGCGATGGGTATTTTGCTTGTATATGACGTCACTGACGAGTCTTCTTTCAACAGTAATCCCTCATTCCTCCTTAAGCTTTTATGTCATGCTTAAATCTTTATGCCTTAGGAGGATATTTGTTTTCAGTTTATTTTTTTATTCTTGAATGGTTCGACATGGGGTGCTTGCAATGAGTTTTGAGTTATTTTACATGAGAATTAAACTTTTTCTTATGTCCAGATCCTGTGGTTGCAAAGAGTTTTATTATACAGGACAATTATTCATTTATCATCTTGTGTTCAGACATTAGGAATTGGATTCGCAACATTGAGCAACATGCTTCAGACAATGTGAACAAGGTACTGGTGGGCAACAAGGCTGACATGGATGAAAGCAAACGAGTATGTCCTCTCTCTCTGTCTAACTCTTACCATCTTTGGGTGTGCTTGTAGCACACATTGTGCATATGTATGTTGTTTTTTTTTTTCATGCTGTGCACGATGTCCACAATGTTCTCGTTAGGCTGTTCCAACATCTATGGGTCAAGCTCTAGCAGATGAATATGGTATCCAGTTTTTTGAAACTGTAAGTAGCTCTCGTTGCTCTCATTGAAACTGCTTGCATGAGTTACTTATCTGTTAGTATTGAGAGTATGATTATACAGAGTGCGAAAACAAATTTGAATGTGGAGGAGGTTTTCTTTTCAATAGCTCGCGATATCAAGCAAAGACTCACAGATACGGAGTCAAAATCCGAGGTTTTGTTCTGGACTTCGGGACTGTCTTGCGGTTACTTTTTGAATTTTTTGTTTCTTTGTCTTCTGTTCGATTAAATGCAAGACTTCATCATGAATGTATTTCATTTCATTTTTAGAGCATTGTTGACTTTTGCTTTAAGTTAAAGTGTTAAACTAAAAATCCCTTACTGAAACTAATTGTTGCTTTGATTTCCCTGAATTTTCATTTTGTTATTTGTAGCCCCAAACAATCAAGATTAACCAACCAGACCAGGGAGCCGCCCAAAAATCTGCTTGCTGTGGCTCTTAATGGGAAGCTGGAAGGGCATACATTTGAACGAGAAAGTTAATTTTGTCCATGGTTATATCATTAGTATTAGTATGATTCTTATTATTTTGAGCAATGCTATATCATCCTAATTATCTTCCTAATACTATATAAAGTATGGAATTAAATGCACTTTCAATCTTGAAAATATAAAATACATTGAAAACATTCTTTAATAAATAATTAGGAGGATTTTTAGGAACATGAATTAGAAGGATTTAGAATTATTCTATTATTTTACAGCTGCTATTCATTGGGTGTGTATGATAGGTCTCCCGTGCTATAATATTAATAATATTATATGTTAATTTAGTTCCCTAAAGTCAGAACCATCTACTGTCACTCAATTCCTGTCCCATTATCTCTTGAAACATCAGTGAAACAAAATTAACTAAATAAATAGCAGACAATATTTCTAATAAATGAAAGGATTTTTTCTTTTTAAATGACCTATCATTGGTAGTATTTGGTAGGACAGAAAATGAGTCAATAGATAAAGACATTATTTCAATGAGATGAGATTCGAATCTATGACCTTATTATAATCATGAAAAGGCACACTATCTGGACTAACCTCATTAGCTAAAAGAACAAACTGCTATGCAGTTGACACGTTCGAACACAGAACCTTGGAGATGAAAGGTTGCCGGACTACTACTTAGCTCAACAAGATAAAGACATTATTTGAATCTTATACGTAGTGTTGTCATTTTGCCCAAAATATGACAGCATTAAAAGTTCACTACTTCTAATTGTTGTGTTAATTTTCATTTGTATTATTTTTGTGGTACTACCGGTTATTGAATTGTTAACTCAGCGGGGCATAAATTAAGGTAACGTTCTTAAAGGACAAGGGCTGAGCAAAGATTTTTGGGGCCCTGTTTATTAACACAACAATTAAAACATCCAATTTTGAGAAAAGAGAAAAAAAGAAAACTTCAAAATGTCAAATCTGGGAATTGAACTCAGGTGATGATGTTAAAAATTCAAATCTCTTACTATTTATTCTACCTTATAACACTGATTGTAAAGTGCATTATTTAATATTTAAGGTCTGTCAAGTATATAATTTAATATTTAGGGCCCCATATTTTTATGGGCCCTGTGCGGTTGGACACCTTGTACAGGTCCAAAACCGCCCCTGTTAAAGGAATTCCATGTTATGGTCCAAATCGATCGACCTCGGTTGGAGGTCTTCATCATAAAGTTGTAGTTTTAAGGTGTCGGAACAAAAGTCCCAAATTATTTAGGATGAGAATTTAGTTATTATCTTAAAATGAGAGCTTATCTAGAAAAAAAACATAGGACAAAATAAAAAAGAAGTACAAAGTCCAGATAAAAAAAGAGACTTGAGATAGATGCTCATAACTTGAAAATAAAAAAAAAAACCTATTAGAAAAAAGGCAAGTAACTAGGAAAAAAACCCAGTTGGACTTGAGGGGGAGTGTTGGGAAAAAAAAACCCTACATTGCCTAAGATAAGAGCTACGATAGTCTTTATAAGGCCCTAGGCAACCCTCTCATTGTGACTAGCTTTTGAGGAGAGTCAGACCTATGTCATTTCTAAGATGATATCAGAGCCTATCCAAAAAAACACACAGGACAAAATAAAAATTTAAGAAAAAAAAGAGCACAAAGTCGAGGTAAGAAAAAAAAGAGACTTAAGATAGATGCCCATAACTTAAAAAACAAAAAAAACAATAATAATAAAAAAAGATAAGTCACAATTAGGCTAAAAAAAGTCAGTTAGACTTGAGGGAAAATACTGGGAAAAAATGTCTCACATTGCCTAAGATGGGAGCTATGATAGTTTTTATAAGGTCTTAACTAACTCTATACTTATGAGCTAATTTTTTAGGAGAATTATACCTATGTCATTTCTAATAGAAGCACTCATTATTCATCGTACAATTATTGCTAACACGTTTTTTCCCTGTGAAAAAAAAAAAGGAAATAATTTCTCTTTTACTATAGCTACCCTGCATTCTCAAAAGTGTGGTGCAACAACGGAAGGGAATGGCCTTCACAATAAAAATGTCAATAATCAATGAAATAGCGAAAAGGAGAATTTAGAATAACTATCGGAAGAATATTTAATCCTGATCTTCAATAACTAAGAGTGTGTTTTTTTTTGGTACATAAAAAAAATAAATAAAATTAAAATTAAAAAAACTAAGAAGGAAGGAATCTAAAGTGAACAACTCCTACTCTATCAGCCAACAACAAATTAGACAGGAGGGATAAGAGAGTGGATCACTGTGAGAGGAAAAGCACCGTCAGAAGCTTCGTGAGGGCACAGAAGTTTGATTCCCTATAAACATGCTCAAATCGACAAATCCAATTGTGAGACAAGAGCTCTTTGATGGACTAGATCAATGCAGCATAAAGATGAAATTCTCCGGCACCCAGCTTGACAGTCTCCACCGCAAGGAGCGAGTCAGAGTGACAAACAACATCACGATAACCAAGTTCCCATGTAAGGAAAAGACCACGATAGAGACCAACAAGCTCCGTTTGATTTGACATTTTTTATTGCTTTTACCCAAACTATGGTTTAAAGTTCTAAATCACATTAAAAAATAATTCAATGTGATTTTTGTCAAACATAATATTTTCACTAAAAAGTTAGTTTAACTTTTTCAAACCATAGTCAGAGTCATTCCAACTATAAATCAAACATGCACTAATTAAGCGTTTGATTTTGTGATTGTAGAATTGATTTTGAATCAATGTGATTTCGTAAAATTAATTTGGTGTATAATTAATTTTTAAGTAACGTAATTTATGTTTAAAAATTTTATTTTTAAAAGCAAATTTGAAGTAGAGATATAGTGTGAAAATTTTAACTTGATGCTAAACAAAGTTAAATTAGTTTCTACCAATATCAATTTTGTGGAGACAAAATTACATTAAAGAAATCGTGAAAGTTCAACCAAACGAAATTGTTGTGATCTAATCTAGCGGAGATATCAGACGAACAAGATAATCCTCCGGGTAGGTAGGAAAGAATGGAGATGATGCCTAGGCTTGAAATCCGGCAGTGGTGTTGTGCACCTGCAAGGACTCCGACGCTCAAGTCAGTGAGTGAATTAGGGTTGTATATGTTGATAAGATAATTACGTACCTTGCATGGTGCATTTATGATGATATTTATAGAAGAGCGTATGACCTAAGTGTGGATCTTACTGGGCTTGGATTTGGTGCCTAGGCCCAATCCATACTTCTTGATCATAGGTAGCGGCGCATTAGGCCTAAACCTTTTGGGATGTATCTAGGATTCCTGTGAGGAACCCGCTCCGGCATGTTTTGATATAATCGGGATACCGCTATTCTAGTCCACAACAGAAACAAAATCATGATTAAAGAAATGATGAACATTCAACTAAAGGAAACAAAATCACGGTGAATGTCCAGCACCATGAATTTGTGGAAAAAATTTACAGTAATCTTGTAATATGTATAACACTATTTTAAATAATAATAAGTATTTATTTTTTAAAAACAATTATAATTTTTTTTTTAATTTTTATCATTCATCATGTATTGCAGGTCTACTATATTTTATCTCCATTACTTTTTTATTAAGAATATGTATTATAGGAGCACTAAAAATTTAAACATCCAACCACACATGAACTCTTTTGATCTTGGGAGGTTAGGCTTGTCTCTCTAGGATTAATTTCCTCACCTAAGGTGATCATAGGGTCTTTTTGTTTGTTTATTTTCAAAAACTTTTTCTGATTTAAATTAAAAAATAGCCAATAAAAAATTAGTATCACTTTCTGAGCTGATTGACTAAAGTAATGCATTTTAGAAAATAAATTATCAAAATGGGGTTGTTTAAAAACATTTATTGTCAAAATTTTCATTTTTCTGACACATGGGTGGCAAAGCCATGCGAGTCCTCTACGGTATGCCCACGTAGACGAGCGCAACACTATTAAAAAATAGTTTTTCTTTTATTACTTTTTTAAAACTTGTAATAGGTTGTATCCATCAACATGTTGATAATAATTTTATAGACAAATATATCTTTATATCTTTTGGTAATGTATTTCTTATGTTTATTTTATTTTGATTTTATATTTTTTTTGAGTTATATTTTGGTCATGTATCTCTTATAAAGATTTCATTTTGATCTAGTATGTCAACTTCGTCACCCCGTTACAAGATAATTTGACTCCGTTTTTATTAGGAATCATGTGTATGTTATGTGTATGTTATGGTTTTTCTGGACTTGAAGATAAATGACGTAATTTGACTTTGTTTTTATTAAGTTAATTCTATTAATGGGGTGACGAGGTTGACAGATTGGACCAAGATGAAATATTTATAAAAGATACAGGACTAAAATATAATCCAAAAAATATATAGGACCAAAATGAAATGCACATGAGAGATACATCACCAAAAAATACATTTAGCCTAATTTTTTAAGAAGCAAATTATAACATTAGGGATTGAATTATGTACCACGTACTTATACATCCACTCAATCTCTCAACTACTATATAATTTTAGTTATTTAGTTCAATTAATAAACACATAAGAATAGCTGTGAGTATCCAAAATTTAATTCTCAATTATTGTAAATTTTATGAAGAAAAAAAAACTTTAATCACACTGAGTGTCTATTGCCACTCTAAATAGATTATTTTAATAATATCTATTTTTAATTAAAAAAGTAGAGAGAAGCGACAATAAATAAAAATGGAAGTGACAATAGTCTTTCCTTAATCATATATTAAGGATGTGTTTGGATTAGATTTTTTTTTAACGTATGTTGGATAGTTGTATTTTGCACTTACAACAACTTTTGATTATTTTTTTAACAAAACAAAAAGTTTTTTGTCCTTCAGTTAAACATTAGATAGGAGAAAAACTTCAGCTAAATATTTTGCACTTACAACAACTTTTGATTATTTTTTTAAAAAACTTCAAAATCATTTTTCACATCTTAAAATTAATTTAAAAATCGCTTATCAAAAGGAAAAAAAAAAACCACTCGTTAATATTATAAGATTCAACTTGCTGATTTCTCAAGAATATTCCAAATCAAAAGGAAAAAAAAAAAAAAACCATTCATTTTGATGTCGGAAAATGAGCTTAGAAAACATCTTCCCTCTCTTTGAAAATTAACTAGCACGTGACCCGTGCGTTTGCACGGGTCTCTGTTTATGCGTTTATAATTGTGTTCATAATAAATATTTGTAAAATTATAAAGAGACACAGTAAATTATAATTAATTATAAATTGTCAATTATAAACTAAATTGAAAAAAAAATGATCTATGTGTTATTCTATTTTATTAAATAATTTATGTTCCAACTCATTTAATAAAAATAAAATTTAAAACAATATAATTATACATAAATATAATTAAACATAAAATAAATGAATTACTTATTATTATATTTTAAATTTTAATATTCGATGTTAAAAAAAAACTTGGGTTAATGGTTACCCTTATAGCAAGGTCAAACAGATACACTAAATAATAAAAATCTTATTATGATTTAATTAAAAAAATCAAAATAATTTAAGTTATTTTTTATGATAAAATATTTTAATTTATTTGTAACTTATTTCGTAAGAATGATTTAATTTTTTGGTTGATTATTATCATCAATGTATTTTAAGTTTTAATATATTATCATTAACAAATAAAATAAAAAATCTCAAGAAAAAAAATACAGTTGATATTATAAATTTGATTAATTATTTCATAAAATAGTAAAAAAAATTAAAGACAAATTTGATATTACAAATTTGATTAATTATGAATGGAGAGAGAGAAGGATTTTAGGTTTTCAATTTCAAAATTAAAAAAAAAAGTAAGTATAAATAATGGGTAAAAGACAAAAGAACAATAAATATACTTCAAATACTTAAAATACAAAAAAAAAGAGTAATGCACATCCAAACAAAATAATATCATCCAAAAAGTGGAGGGAAAGTGGAAGCATGTGAGCATGCCATGTGTCATAATTTTAGAGAATCTTGTTCGCACTTTACGCGTTTATAATTGTGTTCATAATAAATGTTTGTAAAATTATAAAGAGTCACAGTAAATTATAATTAATTATCAATTGTCAATTATAAACTAAACTGAAAAAAGAATGATCTATGTGTTATTCTATTTTATTAAATAATTTATGTTCCAACTAATTTAATAAAAATAAAATTTAAAACAATATAATTATACATAAATATAATTAGACATAAAATACAGGAATTACTTATTATCATATTTTTAATTTTAATATTTGATGTTAAAAAAAAACTTGGTTAATGGTTATCCTCATAGCAATGTCAAAGAGATACACTAAATAATAAAAACTTTATTATATTTTTATTTAAAAAATTAAAATAATTTAAATTATTTTTATGATAAAATATTTTAATTTATTTGTAACTGATTTTGTAAGAATGATTTAATTTTTGGGTTGATTATTATCATCAATGTATTTTGAGTTTTAATATATTATCATTAACAAATAAAATAAAAAATCTCAAGAAAAAAATACAGTTGATATTACAAATTTGATTAATTATTTCATAAAATAGTAAAAAAAAATTAAAGACAAATAGAAATGAAAAAAAAATAGAAGAGAGGAATAGAAATGAAAAGGGGAAGTAATAGAAATGAAAAAAAAATGAAAGGAAGTGAAAAAAAATGAAAGAAAGTGAAGAAGAGAGGAATAAACAGTGAAAGAGAGAGAGAGTGAGAGAAAATTATGAATGGAGAGAGAAAGTTTTTAGGTTTTCAATTTCAAAATTAAAAAAAAAAGTAAGTATAAATAATTGATAAAAGACAAAAGAACAATAAACATACTTCAAATGCTTGAAATACAAAAAAAAAAGAGTAATGCATATCCAAACAAAAAAATATCATCCAAAAAATAGAGGGAAAGTGGGAAGTATGTGAGTATGACATGTGTCACAATGATTGTGTGTAGGTCAAGAAAGGAGTTTCTTTTCTTATAGTATATGATTAAAATGGACGTGTGGGAGGAGACTTTCGTAGAGAATAAGGAGGTTTCTATTTAAAATTCATCTCACAAAAAAAAAAAATCCCATTTTCATTTATTTATTTATTTAAATTTTACTTTCTATGATATTTATTTAAATTTTACTTTTAGGAATGTGAATATCCACTTAGGTAGGACCACAATTTGATCGAATTATATTGTTTCGTAGTATTAAAGACAAATGATAAACAAATGTGTTCACCACTTTTTTGGCATGGGACAAAATAAAGATGGCAAGTGGCCACATAGCCTTGTTTTGTAAAAGTAAGTAAAAATGAAAACATAATCTACATAGTGAGGGATCCACTTCGATATTCTTTTCAATATTATAAATCTTTTTTAGCTTTTAAAATTTTTTAGAAAAATATTTTTTAGTTTCTATATAAATATATATAGATTTATCAATAAATTTTATAAAGGTTATATTGAAAGGTATAAATTAAACGATGGGACAGAAAATATAATACCAAGGTGGACCCAAAATTTTGCATGAAAAGAAATCAAACAAACTGATTAATCCAATAAACGGACGAATTGATGAATCCAAAATCACAGTTTGGCATCTTTGATATTCTTTTTGACCAAAAAAAAGAATTTATAGAATCTTTGAAATTCTTTAATTTGACTATTTGTTGGCCACAATGTAGAAGAAGGATATATATACTTCTCAAGACCCAATTGGATAATTCTTAGGCCTTAAGCCTAAAATCTAAACCTCCAAAATGCCAAAATAGAGGTAACACAAGAAAATACTATTTAACTAAACGCATTATTATATAAAAAGCACTTGAGAGTGTGGTGGATTTTAATCTCGAATCAATTTTTCTGTTTGTTATGGGAACTGATCCCATTTGTTGATGGTTATTCTTGTAATCCGTCTTTGGCCTTTTATGTTCTAATGAAGTACAGGTTTGAAAAAAAAAAAAAGCAGGGATAAATCGAGAAACTTTTTTATTTTTTGTTAACAGAAACATTTAGTTGGTGGCGAAATTTTTGTGTGTGATTAGGGATAAAAATTTAAAACAATAATAATAATAACAATATAGATAATTTATAAATAATAAGAAGAAAAACATGTTAAGATTTAAGCACATAGATAATGCATAAATAACGAGAAGAAAAACATGTTAAATTTTGAGAATAAATTAAAAACAACATGAAATATTGAATATAAAAAAAATATTTATTGTCATTTACATAAATTTTTTTATTTTTAATTTTATAATTAAGAGCACCAACCTGGATTTGAATGTGCAACTATATGGCAAGTAGCTAAGTGTATGACTCTACAATGTGCTTATGTTTCAGGCACAATGTACATTATATATAAGAATTATTACTTGGGCAACTATAGATTCGTCCCTGAATATAGTTGAGCAATATAGTATTTTTATAACATTTATAAAAATAAATTCTGCAAACACAAAAAGCAATATTTTTTTATAATTTGATAGCATTTTTTTAAAATTTTAACAATTAGGTAACGTAACATTTTTAATAATTAGACAACATTTTTTAAATATTACTCTTTTAAATATATAGTCTTTATAAAATATTTGCCTAAAATATTATAAATGTATTAAGACAATTTTAAAATTTTGACAATATTTTTTTAATAATTTAATAATATTTTTAAATGTTGCTAAAATTATTGTTGTGACAGCTTCATGTATATTGAAAGGTCTAGAGATGAGATGGTTTCATAGTACAAAATTAAGAAAAAATTTAAGCTCAAAATGTATTTATTACATATATATTTACATTTATCTCTTATCAATAAAGTCAAAGTGGGAGTTTGAACTTTGAATCTACGTACAACCTAACCTATTACATATTTACATAATACAAATTTTGTTATAAGCGAATTAAGTTTCATTTGTTTGACTTTGTTAAAATATTGGTACCATTGTATTTATCTCTCTTTTATTGACAAACTTCTAATTTGCATTGCTTTATGTACGACATATGCATTATTTCTTTTTTACGTGATTTTGCCATGGAAAATTTAACTAAAAGGATTCATTATTGCATTGATGAGATTATTTTTTAAACATGACAACAAAAGAATATTTTTATTAGGCTAAATTACACTCATCACCTTTGAGGTTTGGCTAAATTGCACCCCATCTCATTTTTGAGGTGAAATTGCACTCCACCCCATTTTATTAACTATGGTTAGTTTCATTTTTTTTTACAATGGTTAATTGATTGTTTTCTACATTAAAATTGTTAGTTTTTAGGTTTGAATAAGTTTTTAGTCCCAACCATTTTTGTTTTCATTTTAACCCAACTTAACTCAAAAATTTTATTTTTAGTTCTTAATAATGTAAATTTTTTTATGACATTTTTAGGGAATCAAAAGAAAATTAAATAATAGGAATGATTTTTTTGAATTAATTTTGTAACACCATTTTAGGATCAATTTTTTTTTTAAAAAAAAACACAACAGCGAAAGTCAAAACTATATATATATATTATAAAAAACGAATTTCACCGATCCAACCTATCACTTGGAAGTTTGTATGACGTAGATTAACTATGCAAAAATTCATATAATTTGAAAAATTGTAGGTATGTAATCTAACAAATGAAATTTACTTGTATTTTAAATAATGTATTAGACGTTCAAGCAAAACATTCCGATAACGTATCAAATAGTTTTCAAATTGTATGAATTTTTGCATAGTTGATCTACATTATATAAACTTTCAATTGATTAGTTGGATCGGCAAAATTCGTTTTTTATAAAAAATTATGCGCGGTGTCATTTAAGAACTTTGACACCTTGGTGTCATTTGAACCCAACTCATATATATATATATATATATATATATATATATATATATATATATATATATATATATATATAAGTATATCCAATACTACTGCTAAAGTCTTCTCAAGTGCTGACACCCTCCGAGTTGGTATCACCTGTAATACTGTAATCGTCAGTTATATGTGTACGACATATAATTGAGTAACCGTCGGTATTGAAAATAATGTTTATATATAGTATTACAGCCAGTCTAATTGGAAAACTGCCACAAATCAAATTCCTAACAAACACAAATGAAATGACAATATAGTATGTATGCATGTTATGAATTATTCCATTTTCTATTTCTTTCCTTTTTTACCGGGAAACCCTGTGCATCGGAAATCCACCATGAGTGCACGATAGTAAATGCACTGAGCTCGTCATCATCATGGTCCTAGTAAGCGTCCTTCAAGGATTCTACTGTCGGGCTACCAACCCTCTCTCGGGCTAGCCCATGGACTATCTACCCCTTTCGGGATAGCCCCTTTACACTAGACTATCTACCCCGTTCTCAAGATAGCCTAGCACTTCAGGTTATCTGCCCCTTTCGGGATAACCCTACATTCTCATCTTTTGCACTTGCTCTCTCCGAGTCTGAATCCAACCCCTTGGAACCTTTAGTCAATAAGTGTGCTTCTGAGAAAGGATGTTAAGATGGAGAGTTGTGGAGTGTTGTTGCTTTGTGACAAAGGTTTGGCGAGGTATTTTGAAGAGGAGATTGAGAGAGTATAGAGTGAGGGAGAGAAAATGGTGAAGTGTGAAGGTCAAGTCCCCTATGTATAGACTTACGAGTCCATATTTCAATATATATTCGAATATGAGATTTTTGTATTCAACTTCACACGTCCATATTTAAATATCAACTTTCCATATTCGAATATCAGATCTCATATTCGAATATGATACACGCATATTCGAATATAAAAAGTCCATATTCGAATATGCACATTCCATATTCGAATATGACTCATCCATATTCGAATAGTGTTATTAATATTCGAATATACAAGTCCTTTTAGGTCCTTCCTTTGACCTCTCTACCTGCAATTGATCCTCTTTTTTCTTTTTTTTGTAATTTGCAACCAAATCCCTTAAGTCTATTATGAATTTTTAAGATGTTACAAATTTAGTTCTTAATTAATTTTTTGGGTACATTAAAATAAACTTTTAGTCCCAACAATTTTTATTTTTCCTTTTAATACAACTTAATTCAAAACTTTTATTTTTAGTCTCTAATAATGTTAAATTTTTGCATCACATTTTTTTAGGGATCAAAAGAAAAATAAATTAAATAACAGATTAAAATAAGAAAAAAAGGGACCAAATATAAAAATTAGTAATTACAAGGAGTAAAAAATTATATATTTGTCATGAATTTTTTTTTTATTTGGACTAAAAACAAAATATTTAGAATTAACCGAAGGGTGGATTCTCCCTATAATTTTCTCTTTTTAATTTTTGACAAAATTAATTCAAAATTTTGTTTTAGTCCCTTGATTTTTTTAATTTTAGTTTTCAATAAAAATTTTAAATTTTTAAACTTTAATCCTATTATTTAATTTTCTTTTGATCCCTAAAAATGTTATAAAAAAATTTAACATTATTAAGAACTAAAAATATTTTTTTTTTAATTAAGTTGGATTAAAATGAAAAACAAAAATTTTTGAGATGAAAAATTATTCAAACATAAAAACTAACCATTTTAATGTAAAAAATAGTCAATTAACCATTGTATAAAAAAAAAAAAATAACCATAGTTAATGAAATGGGGTGGAATGCAATTTAGCCAAAGCTCAAGGATGGTAAGTGTAATTTACTCTTTTTTATTATTATTATTATTATTATTATCGTTATCGTTATCATTAATATTATTATTATTATTATTATTATTATTATTATTATTTATAAAGCTTGACTCATTAATATATTTGAGTCTAACTTAAAACTTAAATTTATTTATATAATTAAATAAATAAATTTTAACGAATATTTAAGGAACCGAACCCAAATAGTTCATAAACAACTTAACTTATTTTTAACCTCAACTAAAAACTACACTTCACAATTTAAAGCTGGGAAATTGTACTGAAACCCGAGGGTGAGGAAAAAAATTGTATCAATAATTTAGTATTAAGCTTCTTATACTTCCAAAATCAATTCTATTGATATGGTTTAATTAGACCGTAATATATATATATATATATATATATATATATATATATATATATATATTCTAAAATCAATTCAATTTATAATAAAAAGTTAGGGTAAATTGCACTCATTATTCTTAAAGTTTGGTTAAATTACATTCCACCACATTTTTGAGATAAAATTGCACTTCACCCCATTTCATTAACTATGATTAGTTTCATTTTTTTTAGAATGATTAATAGATTATTTTCTATATTAAAATTGTTAGTTTTTAGGTTTGAATAAGTTTTTAGTCTCAACTATTTTTGTTTTTCATTTTAATCCAACTTAACTCAAAAATTTTATTTTTAGTTTTTAATAATGTTAAATTTCTTAGGGAACCAAAAGAAAATTAAATAATAGGATTAAATTTAAAAAATTTAAAATTTTTATTGAAAACTAAAATTAAAAATTCAAGGGACTAAAAAAAATTGAATTAATTTAGTTCTTAATTGATTTTTTTTGTACATTAAAATGATTAGTTTTTAAGTTTAAATAAACTTTCAGCCCCAACAATTTTTATTTTTCCTTTTAATACAACTTAATTCAAAACCTTTATTTTTAGTCTCTAATAATGTTAAATTTTTGCATCATATTTTTTCAGGGATTAAAAGAAAAAAATATCAAATAACATGATTAAAGTAAGAAAAAAAGAGACCAAATATAAAAATTAGTAATTACAAGGACTAAAAGTTATATATTTATCATGAAATGAAATTTTATACAGATTAAAAACAAATGTTTATAATTAACCAAAGGGTGGTTCACCCTATAATTTTTTTTTTTAAATTTTGACAAAATTAATTCAAATATTTTATTTTTAGTCCCTTAAATTTTTTTAATTTTAGTTTTCAATAAAAATTTAAAATTTTTTAAATTTAATACTATTATTTAATTTTCTTTCGGTCCCCTAAAAAATGTTATGAAAAAATTTAATATTATTAAGAACTAAAATTTTTTTTTTTTAAATTAAGTTCGATTAAAATGAAAAAGAAAAATGGTTGGGATTAAAAACTTATTCAAAGCTTAAAACTAACAATTTAAATGTAGAAAATAATAATCAATTAACCATTGTAAGAAAAAAAAGAAATGAAACTAATCATAATTAATAAAATTGGATGGAGTGCAATTTTACCTTAAGAATAGGGTAAAATGCAATTTAGTCAAATCTTAAAAGTGGTGAGTACAATTTACCTTTCAAGTTAAAACAAATAAATCTATAATATATATTTCCGAATAAAAGTGCATAATAAAAGTGCATGATATTATATATCGTGTACCCTATTTCATCAAAATCCTCTGTATTGGAGTGATGTATCATTTCGGTCCCTAATTTTGTGAGAATAAAGTTATTTTAATCTCTGACTTTGTGTAGATAAATTACTTTAGTCCTTGATTTTGTGGTGACAAGTCATTTTAGTTCTGATTTTGTATTTTGCAGGTTATTTAGTCTTTGAATTATACTAACATTTATCCTTGACTTTTAGGGACCGAAATGACTGATGATAGTGAAAGTTAGAAATTAAGATGATTGATATTAACGACTAAAATGACTAATTCCGTGAGAGACTAAAATAACTTATAAAATACAAAATCAATGATTACTTTAGTATAATTTCTCTATATGTTGCTTTTAGTCGCAAAGATGTTTCATCACGTTTAATATGCCCAAAGTATCATTTTCCCTTTTTTCCTTTATTTGAATTGAGAACACGTAAGAACTGACGCTCATGCTGTTTTTTTATCAGTGATTGCTATACAACTATATAATAATTATATAATTTTCAGTTAATTTTTTTATTGTTACCGTAACAAGGAAAAACAAAATTTATTATTACTAATTTAGCGCGGTATAGTGTGTATTTGGTTTAGATTTTAGTATAATGAAAAGTAAAAAAAATATACAAATCAAAATTTAATCAACAATTAAAATTATTAATACAAAAAAATAAAAATTATCTAATAAAAGTAATTATTTCTAATAACTTTGATCAAAAATAATTTTAAGCAAAACAAAATTTCAAACAAAACATACCCATAGTTGTACACTGATATCTGGCAGGCCCTAGGCCGACCTGATTATGGCCTCAATTTGAACTCTGGCATGGCGGTGTTTGAACTCCGGCGTTTCACTTAGCGGTGAGGATGAGTATTTGTAGTAACTCCAACAATCAAGTCATCAATGGCTTAAAATGTTATAAGTATGAAGTAATTGAAATGATAGCATAATCTTTAATTTGTTATCCCCATGACCTCTATTTATAGGTATTATGGGATAATAAAGTTAAATCTGTTAACATCACCTTTTCGAAAGTGACAATACATCTTTTAGATCCTTAACTATCAACTGTGCATCTCGACTTAACTGGTGACATATTATGATTATCTGACATTCTCTCAATATGATCATCACCGTCATGATCATCACTGACATGACTGCGAGACTTGTTTGTCACGTGACCCTTCACGTGATTAGACCAAGACATACACTAACATTTTTCTTTCATTAATTGACCTTCTAATAATACAAATGTTTGGTTGCAATCATCATTTCTATTTTGTACTTAACATTAATTAGAAAAAGATACCGTAAAGTCCAAAATTCTAATTGAAAAGGACCCAAGATAAGTATATATGAACTAGTGATTTGTGGGTATATATACTCTATTTTAATTCTGAGATGCAAGAATGTGCAGAAAGAGAGATGGAAAAAAAAAATGACGGAAAAAATAAAAATATTAAAGATAATATAATAAAAAAGAAAGAGAGAGAAAATCAAATAAAATGAAAAGTAAAATTTAAATACATGAGAATAACCAAATTAATTAATCTAAAAAATTAGTGTATTAATGAGAGAGTCTCAAGGACTTAAGTACTACATTGAATTTATGTTTATACTTAAACGAGGGACTCTAGTAAGATGGTAAACTAGATGGAATAAATAATAGTGGTATGAGTATAATTATTGATATATCACTATAAAAAAAATTGACTTAGCAACTAAATTAATAATGTTGTTGGTGAGTAAAAGTAGCGTCGTTAACTATTTCTGTTACTAAAATATTTTGTGATAAAAAACAAGTTTAGCAATTAATTTTGTAAGTCACTAAATAAATATATATATTTTTTAACATATTTGCCTTCTAAAAGGATTTTAAATCCTTCCTAGTGTCTGAAATAGAAATAGAAATAGAAAGAGACATTAGAATCGAAAAACTCTAAAACTCACTTAAGTATATATAAGTCACATAATTATAATATGTTCTTTCTCATATTAAAAAATTTAAGAGACGGGAAAAAACAATAACCCCTCCTATAGCAGTATTTCTAGGTCTCGAATTAGTGTTTTGATTTTATGAAAATTAGTTATAATTTGGTGCTATAATTTACTATATTTGCAGTTTGTTTAGTGTACTTTTTAAAGTGGCTAGCTTAGCAACAAAATATAAATAGCTACGGTTTTAAAACTTAGAAAAATACATATAAATATGATTTATTCTTTTTATTTTTTCTGATTCTCCATCCCCTTTAATTATTAATTGATAATTTATCTTCTGGCACCCAGGGGACAAATTTTAAACTTGACCCACAGTGAGAATTAAGATTCCATTTCCAAACATACCATTAGCACCAATGCTAGAAATTGGTGGGCTACTGGCATTGGACTACTCACATAGCACCTAGCGCCTTTTTTTTTTTTTTAAACCTAGCACTTTATCTTATGTTTTTTTTATAGGCTTAAGTATAGTTGATAAATGAAAAAAAAAAGTATAGTTGATAAATGAGTTACATCAATTTAATGTGATGTCATTTATTTTTTTTAAAAAAATTAGAAGTGAAAAAAATAATCAAATTAAATGGTTTTTTCTTTTCAAAAAAACTATAATTAAGAATGTGACATATTTATCAATATCTTTTTTATAAGATATTTTACGTTTGAACATTGTTATACCCTTGTTTGATCTATCCCGTCTAGGGTGACGACATATCACAATTTTCAAAAAGGAGTTATAGTGGAGTTTACAAATCGTTCACCAACAAAAACTTAGGACTTTAAACTCCAAACTTAAAAAGCAGGATCCAAATGCCAATCACTTGGGCCAACCCATTGTTTTTAATTTTGTTTTTAAGATTAAATTTATGCTTCTAATACCGGTGAGCTGCAAAGAGGATGGAATATTATTAAATTTGAAATATTACTTATTATTCTTTTAAAAATTAGATTTACAATAACGACCAATTATTTTTGAGCTCAACATAATAATGACTAAAACCACTTGAACTTATGTTATTTTGAACTTTATAAATAAACATGCACACACAATGAAGCACCACCAATTAGTTCTTGTCTTATGGGGGCATAGACCCACTTATTATATCTAAAATTTGTTGTGATAGGAAATAAGAATGTCCAAATTAAAATTGAAATGGTGGTCAAGTACACGTAGCAAGTGGGTTCACAAATAAAAAGTATTAGCACAAATTAAAGAAAAACAACTGTGTTTTCAAAAGCCACCAACTACGAAGAAGTGGACCTAGCTGATGAGTGCTTCAAAAAATAAAATCTTTTAAGACATTATTATTAGTAGTGTAGAAATTATTTAAAGCAAAACTAAATTAATGTACAGAAGATATAAATATATATGATATGATATGATTATTATGGTTGTGCTAATCATATCCCTTGATATGTCACGCTCGTGTATGGCTCATTGGACTAGGATTCAATAATGCACCTAAATAATTCAACACCTCCTTTTTATCCACATACACATATATCATCTTTTTCAATATTTCATCCTCTTCCATCTTCCATTAACTCATAAAAAGAAAGTAGTACACCTGAAATTTACATAAATATACAAGCCAAGATGATATTTCTAATTCCAATACACGAATTTTACGCGCAATTTCAGTGCAATGCTCAATCATGGATTGTAATTCACACTTTTTTATAATGGCGAAAGTGTGTTTACAAGTAAGTGAGAATGAGTCGGGCTAAATGTTAAATAGACTTGATTTATTATATAAAACTGAAGTTTAGGTCTAATATTTTTAATAAACGAGTCGAGTCGAATTAGATTTTAAATAGGCTAGACTATAAGCCCCGACAGTTGGCACAGTTAGTAGATAGCTGGGTTCTTTAAGCATTCTGACAGGGATTCGAATCCTGACGGTGCTATAGAAAAGACTTTGTTCGGAGAGGCAAAGCTCACCTCGGTGTTCTATACACCTCGAGGGGATTAGTCTTAGGCTATCTGCTGGGGATACCGTTGGTTCACCAAAAAAAAGAAAGCCCCAGACGAGTGGCTTGACCCTTTCCCACCCCTATTCACGGGTTCGAATAAAGGAGTAATTATTCAAAGCTTCACCTTTCAGACACTAAGTGGTTATGATGGAGTGGTTATATGACAAGTTATTAACCATATATGAACACACGTAAGCAATCAAATAACTTTATTTTACTTAATCTCCAAAGTCACGCAACGCTTTGGAGCTTAAAATTGGGTTCTGTTGCAAGTTATTTGATGGACTAATTGAGTCACATGTTTTGAAATTAAGCAAAACGACATTGTTTGGTCGCTTATATGGACTCTGATATTGTGTGTCAAATAATGTCATATAGGAATTCAACGTATCGCATACACACTCGATCAGTGTCACTTAATTTAAGAGACTAAAATAACCTACGAAATGCAAAGTTAGACACTAATTCAAACATTCTAAAAAGTTAAAGACTAAAATATGTTGTAAATATAAAGTTAGAGAACATTTTAATAAGTTACTATTTTTTATGAAAAATATTTTCCGGACTCAAAATCAGCTTACTCAAACTCACTCATTCATTTTTATAATATTATTTGTATTTAATAAATAAAAAAAGGAAAACGGTGCAAAGAAAGTTAACGGAACGGAGGGTTAAATTTTTTTTATATATATATAAGACCAAATGTAGCATTCAATTTGTGTATATGTTGCATAAGAGATAAATGGTTGAGATTTGAGAATGAATTTCTTTTTTTAACACAAATGATGAAAGTGAAATGTAATCAATTGATCCAATAAATATTCCAATAATCTGATGAGATAAATGACACAATAAATGATCTAATAAATCGAAACTAAAATGTAGTAAATGATCTAATTAAAAATTGATTTACATCTCAATAGAAAAATTAAATTGAAAATTAGCACTTAATTCTACTATAATATAATTGATCTTTAATAATATGTCATTTATACAACAGTTGTAGAAAATTTTGCAAATACAAAAGAATAAATTATCATTTTAGTTCTTGACTTTGTTAGCATATGACATTTTAGTCTCAGACTTTATCAAAAATAATTTTTAGTCTCTGACTTTATAAAATATCATTTAATTTAGCTTAGTGAAGGACAAAATGACTGATTTTTATATAAAGTCAAGGATTATTACTATTGTTTTTTTATAAAATCAAGGATTATTATGACCTATTTTAAAAAAATAAGGACTAAAATTTAATTTTGATAAAATTAGAGACTAAAATATCCGATAACTACAAAATTAGGAACCAAAATACTAGTGTATTCAATACAAAAACATTTTTAACAATTTGAAGGCTAGAACCTTTTTACATGGTTTGTATTAATTTTTTTAAAAAAATGCACGAATACGACATTTTTAGAGATTTGACCTTTTTTTTTTAAAAACAATTTAGTAATATTTGAAAATGTTGTTAAATATTAATTATGTAATAATGTTCATCAAAAATATCTATTGAAGCATTGCTTTTTCTGTAGAGTTATATTCTCTTAAAAATTCACTGATCAAACCTAAAAATCCTTCTACTAATATTCTTAATTACTTTATAAAAATGTATTAAATAAAAAAAGGAGGTGTAGATAGTGTCTTGAAAACATAAGAAGCAATTAATTTTTTTCTTCATTTAGTATGCAGAAAACTTTGTAAGAGGAAGTTGTTAGAGGAGGTAGAATTATTCTTGCATTTCCTCATGCTAAAAAATATTTCTTTTAAATTTGTGTATTTGTAATATTTTTGACAAATTTTGTATGCTTGTGTATTGATAAAGTTGCTCTGTAAAAATGTTTAAGCAACATTTAAAAAATATATATTTTTCAATTGTTAAAAAATATTGTCTAACTATATTTATAATATTTTTTTTATAAATGTTACATAAATATAAATGTTATATTATTAAAGATTAATTATTAATTATATTGCAGTAAAAGAGGATGATATACTATTAAAGGTACCCCATGATGAGTAATGTTCAACTATGCAAAAGATAGTAATAATTGAAAGTGTCACTCTGACTTTTAAAAGAAAAATTCTGAATGAAGATGTTGGATCAGTACGTTGAATTGATTACTGTGACTCCCCACTTAATTGGTTACGTCAAATAATAGAGCTCCTATAACATAAATCTATACTATACTACTGATTTTCTAACCACTAACAAAAAAAAAAATTTTATTAACAGAAATGCACTTAAATAGTTAGTCGAGGAGTTATTACTTAAAGTTTTTTTTAATAACCACTAGACTAAGCTGTCGAGTCTACTAATAATTTAATTTTATAGGACCCTACCCTTCTATATAAACACTAGCATTAGTGTGCCATTTCATTAATATTATTCTTGTGGTTCAAGAAAGAAGTTTCATTGAAGAAGATGGATGGTGAAAAACAAAAAATGTTTGAAAGATTGAAGCCATTTATTGGTGTTGTGTTCATACAATTTGGCTTTGCTGGTATGGATGTTCTATCAAAAGCTGCTCTTAACAAAGGAATGAGCAATTATGTTCTTGTTGTGTATCGTCATGCTGTGGCCTTCATTGTAATGGCTCCTTTTGCACTTATTTTGGAGAAGTATGAAATCATTTTGTTTTCTTTCCCCTGTTTTTGTGAATGTTTGATTGTGTGAAACTATGATGTTGAAGAAATTTACATTGTTTTGACAGGAAAGTGAGGCCTAAGATGACACTTTCAATGTTCACGAAGATGATGGCGCTTAGCATACTAGAGTAAGTGTCTGTTTGTTTAAACTTCCATTTGACGTGACAGAAACTAGTTTGTGGTGACGAAACAAACGTGTCTAAACACATTCATTATCTATTGAAAATAGTGAATAAGAGTTAACTTTGTTGTTGATATTTTTTATGGCAGGCCTGTTATTGACCAGAATTTGTATTATTTGGGAATGAAGTACACAACAGCAACCTTTGCAGTTGCCATATTGAATGTTCTTCCTGCCGTTACCTTTCTTATGGCTTGCATTCTTAAGTAAGGTTCTTATTCTTTAGTCTTTACAATAAAAGAATGTTTTCAGAGTTGGTAACAAAATATATATTCAGTATGTATATATATTTATGTTAAAATTGAGTTTTGAGCATTTGATTTATTATATATGTACATTGAATTTGTTAAGGCTAGAGAAAATAAGAATAGAAAGTGTAAGGAGTCAAGCAAAGATAATTGGGACATTGGCCACTGTTGCTGGTGCCATGGTGATGACATTAATAAAAGGACCATTAATAGAGCTTTTTGGAAGACATGGAAGCAGCAATATCCACAACCAACATAATAATGGTGGGGTTAGTCTTCAAAATGCAATAAAGGGATCAGTGATGATCACAATTGGATGCTTTAGTTGTGCCAGTTTCATGATTCTCCAAGTGAGTTATATATAATAATCTTCTATGGACTCCATAGTGAAAGTTTTCTTTCTAATTTAATTTAATGGGGTCCCTAATAAGTTTTGTTTGTATTAATTTGTGTGTGTAGGCTGTTACCCTTGAAAGCTACCCTGCTGAAATGTCACTAACAGCATGGATATGTCTATTGGGAACAGTGAATGGAGGAATAGTGGCCTTGGTTATGGAAAGAGGTAACCCTTCAGTTTGGTCTCTCCATTGGGATACTAAACTCCTTGCTGCTGTCTACAGTGTAAGTTCTTCATCTTAATTCATGCAAGCCTAGTGTAAGTTTTAAAGGCATTATGTATTAATTAATTAGATTATTCAAAACAAAAGGAAGAATTGATATGGTAGGGTCACTATAGAGGGGTGACTAGATTAGCATTTTCCTTCATAAATCATAAATTACACCTCAGCAAAATGGTTACTACTAGTTGTACCTAACTACCTATATTAATACTAGTGTGAGGATTCACCCTATTCCTCCCCGATCATTAACTAAAGTATTGTTCGTTTTTCCTCCCCAATCATTAACTAAAGTATTGTTCGTTTTTGCATAGCTGCCCTTAAAATTTTAATATCTAAAATAATATCTGACTTTGTTGTTATTTGTCATTTTAGTTCTTAATTTTATAAAATAAATCATAATAGTCATTAAATTTATAAAAAATTATTTACAATAGTCCTTGACTTTATATAAAAATCAGTCACTTTAGTCTTGAATGGTAATTAGGACTAAAAATTAATTTTAAAAACAGTCAAAAATTAAAATGACTTATTACTACAAATTCAAAGATGATTTTTCTATATAATTCAAAATGAATGGAATTATAAATTATAATAACTGTAACTATATTTTTTCCCTGATGAATTTAGAAAATAATATTGTTATGCAGGGCATAGTATGCTCAGGAATGGCTTATTACATCCAAGGAGTAGTGATGAAAGACAGAGGCCCAGTCTTTGTTACAACCTTTAATCCCTTATGTATGGTCATTGTCGCTATCATGGGCTCTTTCTTTCTCTCTGAACAATTGTACCTTGGCAGGTAATTCATTTATTAATTCATTCTAAATATCAAGTTTATTATTTCAATTTTCAAAATTCAGGATTTTGATGGTGAATTTTACAGGTTGATTGGTGCTATTGTCATTATTTTGGGTCTGTATCTTGTGATATGGGGTAAAAACAAAGATTACAACACAACAACTTCAGTCACTACTGAGCAAACATTGCCATATAAGCAAACTGAAGATGATCACAGCAATGGCAAAGAGGGGGATATCACTCTAAGTAACTTAGGCACGGGAACCATGGTTCGAGACGAACGAGTATGAGGAATCTAATGTGTTTGGTCACGTTAAATTTGACCGAACATAAATTTAAAACAAAAAAACCACCTTTAGTTTAAATAGATTCTCATTTATTATTGCAGTCAATCAAATAACACTAAATTCGACCTAAATTTCAGTTATCATGAGATGTTCCACCATCCAAATGCTTGTTTTGAAAACAGCAACTTTAAAGGTTTTTAGTTGTTTAATCCTTCAATGATGAATTTATGATGTAGTAGAAGAGGTTTTTAATGTAACAACAGTATGCTTATTCAATAAGGCCAGAAAGCACCAACAAAAGAACAAGGTGCAACTTTGATTATACTACTTTCGATCTTTTTTATAAAACTCCTAGCTAATTTATAAAGTAACAGAACATGTTTAGAATTTATATGAAATCTCAGAGGTTGGAGATATATTCCAATCAACTGCCTTAATAGTTAATTTCAAATGACGCCATAGAATAATTAATACATAAGAATTAAGATAGAGTGGTAGACCAAAATCCTTGATGTTTCAAAAGATTACGACTAATTGCAATAAATACAAAATACAATACAATACAAGAAAGACAGAACATGCAGAGGAATCAAAATTCAAGACCATGATATCAAAATCAAATACCCTACATGAAATTTGTTGTCTACTAATAGCAATGCATACACGTAGGAATGCCTTTTCCTCAATTCAGAAAAAAATATTCAGACACATAAAAATAAAATTAAAAAACAAAAAAAAAAATTGTACGGACAAAAAATAGACCACTGTTAACAGTAGGGTTGAAAAAAAAACTTTTAAATTAAGTTGGACTAAAATTTTAAAAAAAAAAATCTATTTAAGTCTATATAAAATGTTATTTTGGCAACTGCATAAATACCGTACCAAGTTCCTTCTAACAAGCACATGAACAATCAGAGAAGTGGTCAACGTAAATTTAGCACAATAAACTTAATAAACAATCTCTAAAAGACTTATCCAAAAAGAATTTCCAATATAAACACTAAGGTCATAAACTGCTTTAACATAGGTTTCAAATGTCAACTTTTTTAATAACCCTGTATTAATTTATTAAAAACAATTTGATACATTTTCTCTATAAACACGAGTTTTTTCTTTACATCATAACACTACTTTTGTATGGACGAACTCTGAAATAAGTAGTAATAAAAGGACATTTTACGGTGGTCCCCTTGAATTAAGAATCACTGGTGATTCATTTATTCCAACTCTTTGGATTTTTTTCTTCGGTCTTCTATCTTCTCTCTTAAATTTGACAGTTCTCATTCGAGGACCACCGTAATTCAAAAACTACATTAAACACAACTTAGTAAAAGATACATTAATATGCAGATAAACCTTCCCCAGCACATGATCAATGAAGAGGAGTTGGATAATTAAATTAGAAAAAACATCTAAAATTCATATGGTACATTTTACAACCATTCTTACTTTTTCCATTTTAAATTTACAAACATTATCAATCAGCATTTCTTTTCTCTCCCTCAAAATTTGGGAGGAGCTGTGGTGTATCCAAAACATGTTGAGGTTCTGTTCCTCACATAGATTTCCAACTCTGCACCTAAATTGCAGTAAGTAGAATCTCTTATAAGGAATTGTTATGGTTACATGCATTATGATACCATAAAATTAGTCCAAATAATTATGGATTTCAAAATTCAATTAACTTGTTTTTCCATCCTTGGAAAATTCTTCAACAGAAAATTATCTCCCTTTTCCAATCAAGGAGTACAGATGCATCATATCATGGTTAGCTACTATTCAATGCCACACTAAACCGCGAATGTTATCACTTTCCAACGGATCAGTTCGGAAGTTTATCTACATACTCCATCAAGATTTTAAATTAAGGTCTGATCGGTCACATCACGCTGCAGTATCATAGTTTCAGCAGTCAGTGAAACCATATTATACCCTAATTGCGATTCACAATAACTACATCCAAATGCAGTTAGTCACATCTAATGCAACATGACTATATTCCTTTGTCTCTATGCAATTTTTTCGCTTGTTAGTAACAAGAGCTGCTCTTCTGCTTGGATTTTAGCAGGGCAAGTGGATGCCAACCCTACATTTAAGGGACAAGAGGCCCTTGAGACAGTGGCATTAGATTGATTGAGTTTCTTGCTTTTCAAGTCAACTTGAACAGAGAAGAGTGAATAAACAGGTCTGTGATCTGAGAATTTGGACTCTCCTCTAACATAACAAATTTGATGCAAACCTTGACCTTTCCACAGAATTCGATCACACCAAGCAGGAGTCCTTCGCTTTTCCTTGGATTTGAAGGTTTGTGTAACATAGTGGTCAGAATTTGTTAAGTATTTGTAAGTAGGTGCAAAGTATATGCTCCCTTCATTCCATCCTTTGAATACTCTTCCTGCTTTCTGCTCTATTCTTAGCTGCCATGTCAGGACAAAAACACACCCGATGAACAACTTACTACACAAGAAACACTTAATTGCACTTTTGATTCTCTAGTTATCGTCAAAGAGTGATTTTAATATTTTAATTTTTTTTGCAGTTTTGGATTAGCTATAAAAATTTATAGTGTTTAAATTAGCTGTGAAGATAACTTTTACAGTAAAAATTTAAATTGTAAAAAAAGAAAATAGATTAAAGTTTAAAACTTTTATCAATAAGGCCTAACTTCTTGCTTATTTAAAAAACTATTTGTAATTGTAACAAAAAAATTAATCAATTTTGTCAATTTCATTCAAACAAGAAACAAGCTTGCAAAAGTATCCAAAAGCTTTTTGTTTCTATTATAGTATCCAAACATGTCTTGGTCTTTTTTCACATGTTAATTGTTAAGAAGTATTATATCAATTAGGAATACGATGACAATATATAAGTGATGTAACAATTCTCCTCTTATGAATTAATTTTTTTTAGAGCAAGTTAAACTCAAATTTAAATTTAAAATTAATATTGCATAATTTGTAAGAAAAAATGTTTTGCTATAGCATAATCCATTAAAATTGGGGAAGAAATACTAGAGAAACAACAATAACCAAAAAAGTATTTGAAAAATTTAGATAATAAAATCACACATTTAACGGAGAGATCAAAACTGCAATGAAGACAAAAATATATATAGAGCAGCGAATTGAATTACCTGGTCCTTCTCTAGTAATGCTTGCCAGTTATTCTTCTTCAATAGCTCATGTGTATCATCATAACCAGCAGCAAGCCGATAATTCAAATCCCCAAGCCAAATTATATTACTATTCACATATTCCAAAAAAAATAAAAAGCTACAATTAGAACAAATACCATGGAGAGATTATATCATTAGAATCATTCGTGAATGGAAATATAGAACATACTCGTGTTCCAATATGCGAAGAGGTTTGTATGAATGAGAGAATTTAGTTTTCTTCAAGATTTCAGAAACGTCCAAGTTTCTTCGCAACTCGTCACCATATTTCTCACCAGAGGCCAAGTGTGTGCAAACGAAGCAGAACGTCGTGTGGTACAATGTCATGCTAATTGATGTTGAACCCTGCAACAAAATTATAAACCACATAATTAATTAGCTCCTCCGAAATCCACTTCTCCTTGAACCAGAAACATTAAGTAGTGTTTGATTCCAGAATAATGTTTTTCGTTTTTGACTTAAAATGATAATTTAGTTTTGTACCTAGCATTAAAAAAATTAGTGTGGCACATTTCTCAATGCCCTACAAGCAAATGGTAGAGACGAACCTTATTTCCAAGATAACCCATGATGCCTCTACCAACACAGGACACGTTCAAATTTGTGACATGATTCCCAAGATCTGCTCGTACCCACACGGACAAGAAGATACCAACCATTTGCTTGCTTCCTACTACGCAGAAATTGGGCCTACCCTTTGGGCTTCCTGGCCCACCATTCAAGGCTTGATCAATAAGGCCCAGCCACTTCGCTGCTGGGCCGCTATCTTCAGGCCCAAGCACATTCCCGGCATTTAGCGGCACAATTTCTTGAAACCTAACATAGTCAATAAGTCAATACACCAAATATTAGACTTATCCCCAAAAGAAAGAAAGTATGTGAAAATTTCAGTGAACGGAATATTATTTAATAAATGGAATATTACGAAAATAAATTACCCAATAACATAGATGTCAGCTGGTGAAGGAGACTTGAGCCAATTCTTCAAGTTCAACCCTTCATTTGGTGACTTCCCTCCAACATTCCACGTTCCCACGAACATCCTATAACAAGAGTTATTTATTATTCACACCACAAGTCAATTATTTCACACCCTCAATCATTTTTTTCTGAACCCAAGAATACTCCACACAATTTTTTATTTTTTTTTATTTACTAAAATAAGTTCATAGGACTTTAAAATTTTTGGATAGCTACGCGCATATTATTCCAACTATGGCATGATGAAAATATTTACCTAAGGTCAAGAGCATCGCTAAGAGGAGTTGATTTTTTTGCAAGTACCGAACGTTTTGTTCCATTTGTAGAATCCTTCAACCACCCTTTTTTGAAAATAAAACACGACATTCATTATGTCAGCAACCAAAAAGAAAATAAATCAAGTAAAATTTAAATTTAAAATAATAAAAATTATAGTGGTATTAAACCTAATATGTAAGGAAATACTAATAGCTTTGCAATTGCAGAGTATTGTTGTTTAGGTACACTACAGCCTATAAGTTCGTAGCGGAATCGCATGATTCCCCGGGAATCGACCGTCCACGTGGCAGGCCCATTGGATCAAACTAACGGTGGAGATTAATGTTATTGAAACAGGCGTTTATCTCATGTGACGGCGCCGTTAGAGAGTACCTGAGAAATCATCCGATACGACGACGTAACGATCTTGGTCAGAGCAACTGTTTCTCCTCTCCGTCGCAGTTCCTGAATTGACGAGAAAAACAAAAATCCCCAAATTTCAAACCAAAACATGAAAACGAAATTGAAATGAAAAAATAATCAGAGAAGAATGGAGAGTGACCTGTTACGCAAAAGTCTGAATGAAACTTCTCAGCACTATTCTTCGTATTCAGCCACTTCCTCACAACCGATTTCGGCCACGAAGACTACAATTCCAAAATTCAAAAAATAATACGAACGATTAATTTCAGAATCACCTTGTAGCATTTTAGGGATGATTAAATCTGAAGAGAAAACCGTTTGTTATTTTAAAAATTCTCATACAAAAACTTATAAAAATAAATGAATCTGAACACACATTATACAAAGTGAAGAGAACGCGTTATTATTAGTGCATACCTTGGATATCTTCTTGGTTTCTGTTCTCATTGATTCCGATCACTTTAATTTGACTGTGACAAAATCAGATGGCACTGAAATGATCAGAAAAGGAGGAGGCAATATGCAGATTATCCATGTATCCACGAGGGAATATTCTAAAGTTATTATCATTTAATTTAATTTGAAAATTTTGCATTAAATGGCGGAAGTCATACTCATATATGGAATAAAAAATAATCTTTAATTATATATCTGGATATTTTTTTCTGTAGGGAAATTAATGTTAATGTATTAAAATGTTAAACTAGTGTTGAGCGGTTTTCAACGGTAATATAAAAGGCCTAGTTGCAACTGGGGAAACTAATAACAAAGACAACTTCTGAGTCTGTAAAGAAATAAAAAGAATATATAATATATAATATGGAAAAGGCGAGGTTCATGGTTCTTTTTTTATAATTTGATGAACCCAAAGTTGTGCCGTTAATTTAATTTAGAGATAATAAAATAGTGTAGTAACGTAGTAGTGTAGATGTAATTAGGGATGAACGATTGAGATGTCTCTGATCTGAATCGAAAAGGTGCAGCTATTAGTTTGTGAATTTCCTGTTGCTAGAATGAAAATTAAAGGAACGTCGTCATTCCTAAATAGAACGAGCAAGTAATTAAATAACGCATATATATTATAACGATAATGATAAAGATAAAGGGAGCAAATTAAGAAAGCACTTACAATACAAGTAAGAATATTTATTATATATGGATGTTAATTAATTGGTGATGGAGTTGAATTTGTATGATGGAAGAGAAGAGAATGAGATTTGTGTTGGTTTGGTGGAGTTGACAAGAAGCTACGCATGGCAGAAACGCTTTTGGGTGTTCCTCCAAGAAGCTCAAAGGCTTTATGTGGCTATCAATCACATTTATATATGGGTTCATTAATTAGGATTACGTCATCCAGTAATTACCTTGAATATATTTCCCTATCAATCATATATATTACTACTACAATTTTAATACCGATTCCAACACGAATACTTCATACGAGACCAACACACATTTTTACACAACTAATATATTAATTAAATTGGTTAAGTTTAAAATATCATTATCAAATTCATCATAAAATCATTTTTTTTTAAAAAAAAGGAATTTAATACACAAATTGGATTTTATATTATTTATTTATTCGTGTTTTAAGATTTTCAAAACATAAATAAAATAAGTTTAATAGTTGTAATTAATTTTATGGTAAAATAATTTATTGATTAAATTGATCACTTAGTTTCTATACTTATCACTTATTTTTGCTTTTTAGTCATTATACTTAAAAAATATTGTTTTAGTCCCTATACATACTAATTGTTTTTTCGGATTAAGAGGTTTTTGTTGGTTTAGATAATAATGGTGTTAATCTCATCCTTTGTGACTAACAGAACTTCTAAAAGAGAATCGATGGTGCACACATAAATTGTTAAGGTTATTATATTCTTTTTTATCTTTATATTTATATTAACTATATGTTCTAATCTCTGTATTTACAAACATTCTTTAATTGTTATTGTTTGTATTCATGAACTAATTTTTCGTTTTAATCTCTATATTTTTCTTTTACTCTTTCTTTTACTCTTGCCACATCAATATTTGTTTAATTCAAAAAATCATTTTTAAAACAAAAATGTATAGGAACTATTGAAAGAATAGATAATGGAGGGACTAATTTGCCTAACAGGAAACATAGAAACATAGATGTAAAGACTAAAATAATTGTTTTTAGATATATGAGATAAAACAAAAATGAGTAATCAGTATATACCGAGTCCAAATAATGAATTTAACTTAATTTCTTTTTTATGCTATGCAAAAATGAATTTATATATAGAAAATATTTTAATGAATTATTAAACTACACATTTATTTAAATTTAAAACTTTTAAAATATACCTTAAAAACTTTGAAAATGTCTAAAGTTACTTTTGAAAATAGAAGTAAATATTTAGTAAATTTATAAAACAAACTACTCCTGCAAAATAAATAAAAAATTTGAGCAGAAAGCCATTTTATTATATTATGCTCTTGCCGTTTCGGAATTGCAAGAGATTTACTGTCATTTTGTTTTGGAGGATTGTAGTTGCCTACGTGGCTTTTAGTAACTTTCAACAAATTTTAATTTTTTCTTTTAAATCACGGGTTTCTCCACTCTTAGATGAGATTAATTCCATTCGTATTGTGTGGCTGGCGCTGGCTCTTACCCCCAAAAATTTGGCATAGATGGATTCGAATACGGATCCTCCCATTATAGATTGTCCCTCTTATGAACACGGGCTTACACCTCTAAGATAACCCTCAATGTTACAACTAATTTTAAGTTAGCCATCCATTTTTTCGTCATTTAGGTACCATTTGACCCAGTTTATTTTCCTCTTAAAAGTCACTTTTAAATTAAAGCTATAAACAAGAGGCTTAAAAAAAGTTGTAAGCTGTTTGACAATTTCATTTTTTTAAAAAAAAAAAAAATTGACCGGCGGCGGCGATAGACGGCGGAGGGTGGCCGCGGGCGGTGGCGGTCCGGCCTTGGTTATGGTGGTTGATGGATGTTTAATGAAACAAGAGGTTGGAAAATAAGCAAAAGCTCCTATGTGTAGCTTACTTTAATGTTTTTTTTTCTTTTCCTTCATTAAAAAAAAATCACTTAAATTTTAAAGCTTATTAATATTTCTGTTTGCTCCAGCTTTTATCTATAAGTAAAAAATAAACTTAAAATAAGCCTGGTCAAACGATACCTTAGACAATATATACGTGGCTTTTAGTAACTTTCAACAAGTTTTATTTTAGTTTTCCACTTTTATTTTCGTTATTTACTCTCTTATCTCTAGTCTTGAACCCATTGAAAACGAATTTGGCTCCTCTCTTGGACTGTGTCTCTGTTAGGCTATATTTAATTGGTCAGTATATTTTTTTATTGACATTAAATATTTTTTACAAGGATAAATTGCATAAAGTATCCTTGAGGTTTTAGAAAATAACACAAATTACTAAATTAAAAAATATGAGCAGTTCATACCATTTTCTTAAATAAACACTAATCATAGTTAAACCTTTCTCTATTTTTTCTATAAATAAAAAAAATCAATTTTCCTGTATGCTTTTTTTTTTTTAGTACAAAATTCATCTACTGAATTTTTTCAAAAATTATTTTTCATTAAATAAAAAAATTATTTGTGAATAAAAAATAATTTTTTAAATTAAAAAATACTATCATCATTTATAAATTATTTATTTTTTAATTTATAAAAAATAATTTTATATCCTCAAATAATTTTTTTATTTTATGAAAAAATTAAATTTTTTATTTTATCAAAATTTAATTTTTTAGAAAACTTAGTAGATAAATTTTGTGAAAAAAAGCATATAGGAAAATTGATTTTTTTATTTATAGAAAAAATATAGAGAGAAATTTAATTATAGTTAGTGTCTATTTGAGAAAATGGTGCGGACTGCTGATTTTTTTAAAGTTTGGTAGTTTGTGTTATTTTTTAAAATCTCAAGAATACTTTATACAATTTACCCTTTTTACAAACTTAATTTTTTAAAATTAATAGTTAAGATTTAGAATAACAGGTGCCCAACATCAAAAAATCAACGGAAAAGCCAGCTCCAATGAAAACCATAACACAAGCAATACACTACAAAAAAGAAAATGTTAATCTCTATATTTTTTTAATCTCTTTAATACGGAGTATTTTCTTATGTTATTCATTTTTTATACTCATTTTGGAATCAATATGTACTATAATTAATATTATTTTTTCACTCTCATCTTATAATAATTGAAATTTCTATTAAATATTTATGATCCATAATTTTCAAATGAGCAACATAATAAAAAAGTATATAATAAATATTCTTAAAAATTACAACATTGAATTATTTCCTTAATTTTTTGTGCATAACGTAACTTTAAGAGTCTAATCTAACAAAAAAAATAAAGGAGTACTCCATTTGGTTCTAAATGTAGATCATTTTCAACTGAATATTTGATATTAAGGAGTAGAAGTTATCTCATTAAATATGCATTAAAATAAAGTTTTTTTTTTCAATTATACCCCTAAACAAATACACACTCTACAAACTTAACTAATATCCTAATAAATGCTTCTTTCTCCTTTTTTTCACTCTCTCCCCCTTTGTCACATGAGAAATACAAAATCATTTATAAACTTTCAACTACAACTAGTATTAACCTTGAAAAATGCTTAAAGGGTAAAATTGAAAATTTTTAATTAATGCAATAGTTAATGACTTATATTTTGGAACAAAAAACCTTCTATAATGTGCTCTACATTTAGGAGTACCAGAGGGAGTATTTACTACCACTTTTTTGGCATGGTTGCATCGGATTAGACTGGCATGTTAATATAGACTTTATCTAACAGAATTAATCCGTTGATATAAACATATAATATTTTTTTTAACGGATAAATATATAATTACTAACGAATAAATTTGTTAGTATAAATTTTGACATATATATAATATCTATTTACATAATCTTAGTACACATATTTAATAGCTATGTATATTGAGTGTGCTTTGTCTTCACTCACACACTTATTGAGAATGACTTCTAAGAAGGTCACTTATTCTCTAGTTGCTCTATGTCAAGCACCTTTTTTTTTTTTTTTGCTAATACTCCATGTCAAGCACACTTAACCTTGGAGTAATTCACTACACCATAATTGATTATTACATTTAAAAAAACTAAAAAATATTGCAAAATCATTAAAAGTGTTGCCTTTGCACATATGCAAATTTTTACCTAATGTTCTATAGAGGCCATATTGCTAAAAGGTTTTAGTAACATTTAAAAATATTGTCAAATAATTAAAAAATATTATCTTTTAGCATTTATAACATTTCTTACACATGTTATATGAAGTCAATATTGCTAAATATCAATAATATATAGTGACTAGTGAGGTATGTAACACCTTTTTTATACATGTTTAATTTCTTTCTTATTCAAGAAAATAATATAAATATCATAAGTTTAAAACAATTCATGATTTCAAACTTGAAATCATAGTAACTTATAACTTATTTTTATAAAGAACTAACTTACATATAATTGTAGATGATTAATACATAATTTTTTACAAAAATGTATACTAAACAGCAATTGTAAATAGTACATCCAATTGGTAAACTTCTAAATATTGTCATTTTCTGTTCTTCATTCTTCTGCTTCAATAGTTATCCATCTAAAATGCCACGAATACACATGAAAATAAACGGGGTGAGAATTCACATTATCAGTAATTTTCTAACACATTTATAACTAATGACATCTTAGGATTTCAGAGTTATATGAAATCAAAACTGCTTTTTATTATAAAATAAAATAATCCAGAAACCAAAATATTTTTCTCATATGAAACATACACATATAATAATCACCATCAACGTACAAACACAGTACTAATCACAACCAACCTAATTATTATTACTTGCGATTTCAAGCACAATTAACACAAATTGTCAATCAATTCAAACAAACAACTAACATCATCGTAAATTCATCCAAACTATAACCAAATACATAATGCAAGATTCTATTTCTATCATGATGCATGTTCTACAAATTTCATTCTATTGGAGAAAAAAAAACCAGGGGTGTACAAGCTCTATTGGTAACAGTCTGTCCTGGTCGGCCAAACACAAAACACAACTGTTCCTGGTGTAAGGGGACTTCACTCAGACTCTAACTGATAATGAGTCCCTCTACACTCCATCTCCTCAAATGAACATTTACTTGGATAATGACCTGTTTTCTCGCCATGTGTTAAGCCATATGCAACTAACACATGCTAGCCTTGGGGTTGGCACAGGTACATATCATTCCATTAGGCATCCTATATTCTAGCCTTGTGGCACTTTCACCCCAACATTTCTCAAATCATTGTGACTGAGTATTACGTATTATGATTCTCAGTGCACAAAACAACTCTTCATCACTAGGCATCCCCATTGATTTCAACACTTTTCAACTTAGATAACAAGTATTAATAAACTGTAATAACATAATAGAATATTGTATAAATATTGTATGAATAGTAAAATACGCTATGAATAGTAGAATACGTATATGAATAGTAAAATATGCATACAAATAGTAAAATACGCGTATGAATAGTGTCAGTGAACCACAACTTTTATTCTTACACAAATTTCATTAAGTCACTAATAATGAATATTTCAATAAGCTTAAAAATAATATAGGACAAGTTTTAAAATTTTAATTTTAACTAGATAGTAAAAATCTGTACTACTTAACAAAATAAAAACTATCCATTTAACTTAAATAAATTACCAATAGAATTCATTCATCTAGTAGGTTTTAAAGATATACATCTTACTTTTAAAATAGTAGAAAAAAATACAGTAAAGCCCCTACCTCAATCCAAAGCAAATACTCAAAGTTATCTATTTGAAAATCTGAACCGGTAGAATTAAAGATCTCGACGCGTAGAATATTTCTCCTAACTACTCCGTCACAAAACGATCGCATTAAGGCTACTATCCAGCCACAAGAAGTAACTCTTTCTCTCTCGTTTCCTTCTTTCTCCGTCTCTGGCGAAGAAGAAGCTCAATAATGAGCTTAGGTGACTTAAGTCACCTTTTAAATAGTATAATAATATTATATTATATAATATTTTAATAATAATAGTACTATTTTTAATTTTTGTTATACCATAATTTTTTATTCTCCACATATTATTATCTAAATCAATCTAACTATACTAATAAATTCTAAATATAATTCTTAGCCTATAGTAATTTTTTCTAGTATTTTTGGAAATCTATAACTATTTTTAAGGCATAATTATGTCTTTAAGAGTAATTATTAATTTACTCTAAGACTAAGCCTTAAAATTATTTTTTAACTAACTAGGAATCCTCTAATAATAAAACATGATTCTATAATTAGCTATAATTCATTCTAATGCCCTTAACACATTTTTTTTTCTAATTGTCCCTATACCAGCTTATAATATATAATTTATTTCCTAAGGTTTAGAAACATATTTAAATCCAGTTTACATATCAAACTAACTTTGAAAATTCTACTATTTTGATCAAAACTTAATTATAATATTCCGCCACCAAAAACCAAAATACTATAAATTTTACCCATATCTAACTATTTGAAATAATTATTATCTAATTGTCATTATTTCTGATAAACAACTTTAAATTAAATACTATATATATTCTGAAGAAAAATGAATTGTACAAGCTATTAAGGAGGATGTTACAAGGTACTCCCTCCATTTCATAATATATGATCCTTTTAAGACAAGTCCGTTTATTAAAAAAATGTAATAATTGTTAAGGTTTTTCTCAAAATCAATCATATTAAAAAATGTAATAATTGTTAAGGTTTTTCTCAAAATAAATTTTGAACTCTTCATAATACCCTTTATCTGTCATTGTTTAATTTGTTGGATAGTGAAGCGTTGATTAGCCTCCAATTAAACATAAGATTAGAATTGGTAAAAATACAATTAATGTTACATTAAAAATATAAATAAACAGATAAATAGAAATAATAAAAAAAATTTTCTTTCTAGACAGATAAAAAAAGAATAGAGAAAGTAATAAATACGACTTAGAACTTGTAGGTGATATTATATTATGAAACGTTATAAATGTTCCAAAAGTATCTTATAATGTGAAACGCTAAGAGTATTACATAATCATAAATGGAATAGTTAAAGAAATAAATAAGAGTGTATTAACCAAAAATATTATAAAAGACAACAAAGACAAATGAGTCCGCATAATTTTGAGTCCGCAAAAAGAAATGTATTTTTTAGTTTAATTAGTGGTTCATGAACTACTAATTAAACTAAAAAGTACATTTCTTTTGAAGTATCAATGTATTGTTTTTATATTAACTTTTTTTTTACTTTGTGTTTTTTATTTTAGATGTTTATATATTAAAACAAGTAAAGTATTTATAAGACTTTTTTAATATATCTCTACAACTTTATAATAGAATTAACCGTTAATTTGGTCCTTTAAAAATTATCTTGTCACTAATTTAGTCCTTCAAAGAATTTTGTCACTAAATTAGTCCCTCTAAAGATCATCTTTATCACCAATTTGGTCCACCAAAGAACTTTATCACCAAATTAATCCTGCAAAGATGTGTAAGTATACCAAATTAGTCCATCAAAGATTTAAATATATCAAATTGATCTATGATGAAGGACTAATTTGAGGATTAATTTGGTAGACTTTTAAATCTAGTCCGCATAATTTTGAGTCCGCAAAAAGAAATGTATTTTTTAGTTTAATTAGTGGTTCATGAACTACTAATTAAACTAAAAAGTACATTTCTTTTGAAGTATCAATGTATTGTTTTTATATTAACTTTTTTTTTACTTTGTGTTTTTTATTTTAGATGTTTATATATTAAAACAAGTAAAGTATTTATAAGACTTTTTTAATATATCTCTACAACTTTATAATAGAATTAACCGTTAATTTGGTCCTTTAAAAATTATCTTGTCACTAATTTAGTCCTTTAAAGAATTTTGTCACTAAATTAGTCCCTCTAAAGATCATCTTTATCACCAATTTGGTCCACCAAAGAACTTTATCACCAAATTAATCCTGCAAAGATGTGTAAGTATACCAAATTAGTCCATCAAAGATTTAAATATATCAAATTGATCTATGATGAAGGACTAATTTGAGGATTAATTTGGTAGACTTTTAAATCTTTGGAAGACTAATTTTGTGACAAAGTTTTTTGGGATCAAATTGGTGACAAGGTAATCTTTAGAGGACTAATTTGGTGGCAAAATTCTTTGAAAGACCAAATTTGTGACATGATAATTTATGAAGGACCAAATTGATAGTTAACTCTTTATACTATAAGACGTCAACACAATACAAGTTTTTAAAAGTATTTATAATTTTTTTTCATATTTGCCTTTCATATATAACTAATGAGTTTTTTTTTTTTAAGTGATAATGAAATGTAATTAATATATTTTGATGAAACAAAATAAAAATAAGTGTAAAAAATTGCATAACTTTTTTTAAAATTAATTTTAATAGGCAAAAGTGTTTTCACATGAGTTTGAACTGAAGACTTGTTACTTAAAATAATACATTCAACCATCCAACCAACATGTTAAATATATATTATATATTAATTAGTTTTATTATATATGTTTTTAAATTTGCGTGATTATCTTGAGAAATATTTATTATAGTCCCTCCAATTTCTTTGAAAAAATTACGCATATTAAAACAATACATAACATAATTAATTAATGTATTAATTTTTTTAAAAAACAAAGTTATACTACCCCAGTGCTCTATATATAAAAGAAGGGTAGTGATTAATATCACAAAAATTATTTGCACAAAATTCATATAATGTATACTGTTTGTGAATTTTCGTATTTTAGATATCCATGCTAAATAGCGCTATTAGTATAAAAAACATACACAAGACTAATTAGGCGTTATATGGATACTGCAATTATATTTTAACCTCAAATTTCCAATAACCAGGTAATCATACAAAGATAGAGAGGGAAAATATATTTTTATGGAGAAAAAAAAAACTATTTTCAACACTATCCTTCAATAAATTATATAAATAGTTACCCATCTTAATTTTTTCCAAATACTAACATTTAATTAATAGTATTTAACAGCCGAAAGCAAGGCTCTAAAATCTCTCATCTTTAAGATGAGAGGATAATTTAGAAAATTAAAAAGAAGAAATTTACTATATTTTAAAATTTTGTATCATCAACAAAATTCAACACAATTGATAGATAATTAAAGGGCTATTTGGTTTAATTTTCATTTTATGTTTTATGTTTTTTAAAATTTTATAAAGGAAAAAATATTTTCAGCATTTTTAATTTTTCTTTTATTTAATTTTAGAAGTCAGGAAATAAAAAATAAAAATGCAAACCAACCGGTCCCAAAGTTTTTCAAGTACAATAGAAGCTCAAATTCTAATAGATCACATTTATAAAAAAAATTTGTTAAATAAAAGAAATAAATAATATTTCATTCATTTTTATATGCATTAAGGAGATTAGTCTATAAAAAACTTATATCATATTAATAACCATCAAGAAGTTGATATTGCTACTTCTTCGAGTATATTATTATCACTTTTTTTTTATAATAAAATTATGAGAGACATTTCTCTTGCAATTTCCGAATATAGAACATAGGATATTGTCACGTTTACTTTACACATTTTTATTATAAATACCTAAATTATCCTTAATTTCTGTTCTGTTACCACTTTAAACATATAAATAAGTCTAAAAATAATTTTAAGTATTTAAAATAAAATATATAAAGTAAGAGTGACAATATCCTAAAAAAAATCGCAATATCTACTGCCTAATAATGTTACTCTAACTAGTAACTTTCATAAGATTGGATTGAACACGTGGTGTGTCCTGGTTTTACCTGCCAAGGTCAAAGATTAGCTTATTTATTTATTTATTTATTTATTAGTGTAATGGAAAAGAAAATCCATTAGGAATCCAATCTAAATTCTAAACCCATATTGATTAGCCATTTATCTATCACTCAGATTCATGGTTAAGTGTCCCTAATCATGCGCCCCATTTGTTGAACAATTTAAGATAAGTTTCAGACTTTAATAAAATATTTTCTTATTAACATGGTGAGAGAGACCAATGCTCGTGAGCAAGGTGTCATGTTGAAGCAGTTAAGAAGATTCTATAGATCATGTACTCAAACCTAATCCATCTAAGTGCTACCATTATTTTTAATTATATTAATTAAACTAAAAAAATTACTATACATACAAAAAAGTTACTAATACTAAAATAAATAAATTGCCAGGTTGGAAAGCATAAAGTCCAAGAAAGGGCTGACCCACACCCAGAACAGGAAAACTTGTACTTCAATCTTACGGACAAGCCTCAGGAATTTTGTTTTATTTCAAATTTTAATTTTGATTTTCATGTTCGTGGAATGGAACTTAATTTTATATCATTGAAAAAGAATAATTTAGTTAATAATTTGATCACTAACATATTTAGCGATACATTAATTATAAATACATGTTTCATTGCAATATGATTTTTATTTTTTGATAAAGTACTAGTATATATATGATTTTAGTAGCACTTGAAAATATTGTAAAATTATAAAAATTATTGTCTATTAATATTTGTAACATTTTTACAAGTGTATTTTCTGACCTCTTCGCAAAAGATCGTTGACAACATTTAATATTGTTTAAAAGTATAATGAAACAGACACACATTAAGTGCAACAATTTCCATTATTTGAATTTGATGGGAATTTAAAGATTGAGATGAAAATTACAAAATTATATTGCATGTTTTGACATTTACGTAACTATGAGTTTGAAAGAGTGGCTCAAACTTTCATCAATTTAAATGCTTTATTCATCAATGAGAAATTATATTTAAACATAATAACATATACATATACTAGTATATAGTATGTAAGATTATTAAAAAAACATATATTATATATTGATCCGTCAATTTGAGTATGGCGGCCATGACCTCAAACTCTAAGTCAGGTGCTCATGTCGTGGCGAACACGATATGATACCGACAACTTAAGTCATCCACGTGTCTCTCGTGCGAGTTATGTCCATTATATATATATATATATATAGGGGTTTGCTAACGTACACCCATCTATTTTTTAGAAGGAATGCGTTAGCAAGCTACATCTTTTGGGTATATTTTAAAAAATCTAGTTATAACTTGCTAATGCAATCCTTGTATAAAACAGGTGGGTGTACGTTAGCAAACCCCTATAGGGCTTGCTAACGTACACCCACTTATTTTATAGAAGGAGTGCGTTAGCAAACTACACCATGTGAGTATTTTAAAATTTCGAGTTATAACTTGCTAACACACTCCTTCCAAAAAGCAAGTAGGTGTACGTTAGCAAACCCCTTATATATAAATTACTCCATCTATCTATCTGGTAACCTAAAAATATAATAGAAAACAAAATTATTACCATCTGTCTCATTGATCAACTAGCAACGTGGTACAATTTAAATTTAAATATATTAATCTGTTTTAACTTGATCAAACTAGCTATCTACAATCATGGACACGTAATGTAGTTAGTGATAATTTTTATTGGGAACTTTGTTGAAAGACGCATGAAGAATTTTAACTTTTTGACTAAAAAGATGAATAGAAAATAATAGATTGCAACACCTAGCCTGGTTCAATGAAGATATGTAGCTATTGTACGTTAATTAAATTTCTTATTCTGTTAAGTTATTAATAATGAGCAAGATTGGCAGAACTCTTCTCAATATTATAAGAAATAGTAGGATTTGAAATCTAACATGATGTTAATCCTCTTTAAAGAATTAATTGTCTATGAAATTGGATACACAATGTTACGTAAGTATTTTGTCTCTTATGGAGCTTCAAGTGGAAATTCATGTTGTATATATCTAGGTAGATTTGGTTCCACTACCCAAAAAAAATAATCATATTCATATATATGCTGATGAAAGAAACATACACAAGAAATAAATCCACAAATTTGTCTCAAGATAGTAAGAATTGTTCATTTTAATTGTTGAGATTTTAAAAATTTTAAATTAGCCATTAATTTTATAAAATGATGAATATTTTAATTCTTTTAGTTATTTAATGATATTAAAAATCTAAACAAAAATGAATTAAAATGATAATTTTTTTTACAAAATTAACAACTAATTTAAATATTTTAAAATTTTAGAGTCTTATAATAATTAATCCTTACAATCTTAAGGACTGATTGTATTTATAATAGAAAATTATTTGTATTAGAAAATGTTTTCACAGCATCAGGAGCAATCATAAGAATATTTTCTTTATAGAGCTAGAGATAATCCTGCATTTGGCATGATCATTATAGGTGATAAATTTTTTTTCTCAAAATATTTAAGATAACTTAATATTCAGAATTAGCTCAAACTCATTATAATATAATTGGCTTTTAGCAACATTTAAAAAAATGTTATAAAAATATTAAAAATTTTTGCTATATCATTAAAAATGTTACTTGTGTTATTGTGTACATTTGTAATATTTTTGACGAACGTAGAATAAAGGTTATATTGCTAAAAGATTTTAACAATATTAAAAATAATGTTAAATTATTAAAAAATACTGTCATTTTATATTTTGTGGCAACAATTTTTTTAAATGTAGCATACACTACTACATAATTGATTTTTAGCAACATTGAAAAAAATATTGCTAAATTGTTAAAAAGTGTTGTTAAATTACAAAAAATGTTGTCTTTGTGCATTTGCAACATTTTTAACAAATGTTGTATCTAACGATGTTGCAAAAATATTTTAGTTACATTTAAAAAATGTTGCCAAATTATTAAAAAGTGTTGTCTTTTAGTATTTACAACATTTTTTACAAATGTTGTATCTTGACAATGTTGCTAAAAGTCAATTTTGTTTTAGTGATAAATATCATTTTGTTGTTAAAAGTCAATTATGGTGTAGTACCGGCTCTGTGACCACGTACGTACACCAATAATTAAGCTGAAACGATTCCAAGGTAATTTATCCACAGATTCAAATCATATGTCCCCAAATCATGTCCCCAATTATGTCCCACCAATAGAATATTGTCACGTCATTAAAAAATTTTATTAGGAAATTAAAGACTATAATTAAAGGAAATATTTTCAATGACATGGCGATATTCTATTGGTAGGACATGATTGAGGACATAATTTGGGGACACATGATTTGAATCATTTATCCACATACATGGTGATTATTTATTTTACGATTATTTCAATATTTTTTAGAAAATGAAATAAAAATTAAATTATATTGTTGGTGAGAATATATATATAAAGTGGGCATGATTTGGGAGTTGGGACTACTGCTCCTACATTGGGTACAAATGTGGTCCGGAAGGCAAGTATTGAGCTGGTTCAAATATTAATTCTTTAATTATAACATTAAGAATTCATAAATATTAATTATATTGTTTTTGCCTTAACAAATTAGTAAATTTAGCTAATTAATACCAAGCACAACAAACGTATATATATATATGTTAATAAGCTAAATGTACTAACATTTTCTTCTAAAATAATAAGATTCTGCATTTGAAGGTGATCAATTTACATGAACAAATAAATTATCAAATTAGTCTTTAAGATATTAAGATATTCAAGTTTTTGAGAGGTTTTTTTTTCGGATCTAGTGTGTTTGAGAGTTTAAAACCCTCAAATTAGGCTTTATTTTGCAAAAACAATATTAGTTTTAGTCTACGAGTTTTGGTGAACCCAATGGCTAGTTAAAGACTAACACTTTAAATAACAGTTTTTCAATATTGGCATATGAATATATTTCACTTGTAAAAAAGTAAAATTACAAAATTTAGTGAAAAAAATTAAATTAAATATAATTTTATAAAATCATAGAATAACTAAAAAAAATTAAATTTTAGAACTAAAATACCTGACACTTAGTATGATCTAACGGACTAATTCGAGAGTTTTGTCTTATATCAAGGTTAGTAGGCGGAAGGGAAAAAATGAATCATGGTTAATTAATTTGAGACAAGCTCAATGGATCGGTCTAAAAGAACAAAAGCCTAACTTATTTTTTTCAAAGCTTTAAAAAATCTGGCCCCATAATTATTTTAAAAGCTAAGAATCAAACTCCATATTTTCTGTATCCAAAAAAAAAAAAAAAAACTCCTTATTTTTCTGAAAAAAAATAAAAAACCTTAATTGCTGCCTAAAGTCTTAGACCGGCAGGCGTTTGGTTAGTACTACAAATCAACAATTAATGATTCTGATGCTACTTAACCTAACTATTAGTACTAGATTTTAATCTAGTTAGAGTTGGGTTGGCAAGCACCATACACATATATATGACAAATGTTGTGTGAAATAAATATTGATTAATATATTTGTCATATCGATTTATACTCGCGAGATATGTTACACTCGTTTTTTTATTATCCGACCCAAAATTAATATCAATAAATTAGGTAGACAAAAATTAATTATAAATTTAAAGAAACTTAAAGATACATGAGTCTAATCGGGATCAAATTAAAGAAAATGAGACCAAATTCATATTATAAAGAAAGATAAGTATATGAGATCTTAATTTGAACATATTACCAAAGAACACAACTCAGTGTACTTAAATATTCATACAATTTTATTTAACTCCTCAGTATTTAATATTAAAAAAATGCATCAATGAAACTAGCATTTAAAGAAAGGTGTCAAGGGTAGAAAAATCAATAAACACATTATGTAAAATAGCATCAAGATTAGGTTGGGCAACCTGTAATGGTCTGATCGACGACCACGCAAATCAAGTAATGGTCTGATCTATAAATAAAACATAAACCCTACTCTAAAATTTAAAATGGATACCTCGCGCCAATTAAAACATAAAATTAGTCATGTAATTTATATATATATATATTGATTAACGTTTTACAGTCAATTTCCAATTTTGTTATAAAGACATTTTTGAACTAAAGTTGTGGGGTTGGAATGGAACCATTGACAATCAGAAAATATGAACGGGAAAGCTAAAACTTAGACAAGGTATACATATTTTCACCAAAAAAGACGAGGTGTGCATATTGCATAACAAACAATAATTAAGATTCAAATCACGTGTCCCCAATTATGTCCTACGAATAGAATATCGCTACATCATTAAAAATATTTCCTTTAATTTCAATCTTTAATTTCTTAATAGAACTTTTTAATGACGTGACGATATTCTATTGGTGAGACATGATTGGGACACATGATTTGAATCCCAATAATTAAAACTAATTCTACTAATTAGGCTTAAATATTAACTAACGTCTTAATCATCATCTCATCCATATAAAAATAATATAAGATATATAAATATATATATATATATATATATATATATATATATATATATATATATATATATGCAGATTGCTATATTCATATATAGATTTATTTTCAGGGCACAATCCTTTAATTAAGGTAAATAAGTCTATAGCTTTTAGAGTAATTAATGATTTTTAATTGTTTTTATTAAGCTTTGCTGTCATTTGCCAAACTCCCAGAAGTTGGTGCTTAGTACTACTAATTATCCTAACTAAGCTTAACCTAATTCATCATCCATGCTCCATGCTATACAAAACACTCTTGCAAAAATTAAGCATCTTATGTCTTGCCTTCCTTTTTTGTTCCATATAAAAATATTAAACTTACTCTTCTAGACTAAGATATAAGTAAAATTTAATCCATTTTATGGATATTTAATATTTCCGTTCCTAAGTCACTCTTTATTATTAGCAAAATCTAAGATAGTAGGTATTTACCGAAAAAAAAAAAACTAAGATAATTTGATCTTTTAAATATATATGCTAACTAGAGTTTGAATATTAATCGTGTATATGAAAAAGGTTTTGATCACCGAAATTATACTTACTTCAATGATCTCTTTGCCTCGAAAGAATTAATCTTCAATTGTTAGCCAGTGATATTTTTGATGCACATAAAAAAGAGTTACTTTTCGAGAAAAATCATAAAAAAACATTTCTTTACTGAATGAAGTTTAGCTGTTAGATAAAATAAAAAATAATAATTAAAGATAATTAATTTAAAATCTTTAATTAATTTTTTTTTCTTTCCATACACTTTGGGATGCCTGAGTGAAATCCGGTTGATTGAATTTTATTTGGTTAACCAAAAACAAGATTGAATTTATTTGCAAAAGAAGAAAGAAGCTATTTTTTTTTGGTAAATGGAAAGAAGCTTATTTTTTTGGTCAACAAAAAGAAGCTAATATATTTTTGGTAAACAAAAAAGGAAGCTAATTGGCATGGTCAGTGTGTTATTTGGGCCTGGCCCATTAAGGCATCAGGCTCAGGTTCACAAGGCCAGAGTTTTATTGACCAAACAAAATATCAGAGTTAGGAGTGTCCAAACAAAAATACTACTCTAAATACAACTCTGCACTTTAGTTTATCATTACTTTACTTTTTATATTGTATGAATTTTTTAGTTTTGTATCTGACATTAAAAAGTTTAATTAAATTCATGACGTTTACGTTAAAATTGTTAGTGAACATCATCATCATTTTTTCTTTCACCAAAAAAAAAAAAGGCGTTCATCAAAGTAAATAAGTGAATTACATCATTCTAGTCCATGACGTTAGGTAAGAGGCATTGAGACCACCTAATTGTGGAAATTTCACCATTCCTTTATGTATAAGAATCATAAATCTATATACTAAAAAAGATGATGTCACTCCTAATAGAGATTGTGCTAATCCCTTTCACCCATTAAGAAACTCGTTTCTCGTTACTACTGAGTCCTTAGTCCACATTAGTGTTTGATACCCACTTACCCCCTATTTTATTTTTATTTTTATATAAAAAAACAAATATTGTGGTTAATAATAGAATAATCTTATTGAAAGCTGACATTTGAATATATATATATACGACACTTGCATTTTACGACCTTGAACAAACTAGTCAAGTGCCTTATCATCTCTAAATTCTAATTAATAATGTGATCATTGTTTCATCCATACATAGCTAGGCAAAATATAATCAAGATATGAGAGCAAACCAAAATAAATCCTTGGGTTAAAAGAAATGAAAGAATACAATACAATCCAAAAATTTCAAAAGAAAGAAACTAAACTTATCAAACAAATCCAAATTATCAACAACCGGAACAGCGGTCTTTCCAAACACAACCCTCTTACTATTGGATTCAATTCCGGTGTTTTCAAATTATATCTTCAATCATGTACCACGAATAGAATATCGTCACGTCATTAAAATATTCTGTTAGGAAATTAAACATCAAAATTAAAAGAAACATTTTTAATGACGTGACAATATTCTATTCGTGAGATATGATTGGAGACATAATTTAGGGACAACAGATTTGAATCCCTTACTATTCATACTATTTCGGGTCCATTTGATTAAACTACAATCAAAATAGATTTTGTAGAATTATTTTTAGAAGAATTGATTTTAGAATAATAAATTATATAAATAAATTATATATGTTTAGAAAAGTGAGTTCATAATGCATTCTTAAAAATGGATTTTTTTAGATGGATTTTTAAAAATGAATGAATTTTGTTTGGATGATGGATTTTTAGAAATGAATGAATTTTGTTTGTATGGATTCTTAAAAATGCAGTTGGAGTACTTTCAGTCAGAGTACTGTTTAAAATACATTATTTTTGTTAAAAATGTATTTTTGGATATCAAGAATGCATTTTAACACTATTCAATAACATAAACAAATAGACTCTTGAATCTTTTCAAAATCAGTAGTGTTGTGGACCAGAATTAAGAGATATCTCGGGTCGTGAATACCATGTTGGGCACAATATCATAGATATTATTGGAGTTGGGCTAGACCCAAAGACAAGGTCCACGAGGCCCAAAATATAGCCTGCAAACCCTAAATAATCCTTTATAAATACAATATATCATAATTACTCTGGTATGCTACTAATATACTAATAATTACTCTGACCCATATAGTCACTGACTTGAGTGTTGGAGTCTTTGCAGGTCCTCCACCCGCCGTCGAAGCACCTAAAGACCGAAGTTCTTCCTGTGATCTCATCATCAGCACCTCCTAGCTAGATACTCTTATTTATGTCGTTTATGTAATTTTAGAACACAACAAGTAGTTTTACGTTAAGTTTGTGGTTCTTGTGACAGTTGATCCTGTGACCTCCAACTCCAAGTGCTTGAAACGACAAGAACGTTGGGTTGCACGTCTTGCACTCAAATTCCCCAAAGGCCAAAACTTTTCTGTAGTGAAATTTCGCTTTCTTGAAGATCAGAGAAAAATGTTAACAATTTGCCAAATATATATTCCCTAACCCTCGATTATCTCGTCGTCTCTTCATGACGTAATAGAATTAACACAATATGGAATTGCAAGGTGATTAATTAATTAATGAGGTGCATGCAGTAAAGTAACTAGAAGAAATTAAAAAAGTGATGTGAGTAATTATAAGATGAACAATTTGAGAATCACTTGATATTGGAATATCGAGTAAGACAAAGTCAAGAAATTTGTCTGATTTAAATATACTACTACTAATTATGGAGGTGTTAATAATAAAATTCAATGCTTCAAATGTAGCGAATAGGAAAGTAACATGTGGGTCAGCCTCTATGTATGAATTGACTGGTATAGGCGTAATTACATGAATACCCTCTCAGCTTATGTAATTCTATGCTGTGATGATGGCATAATTGTCTTTTTACGGGCATTCAATTTTAAAAAAAGTCACTATTGTTCACGTGGTGGTTTTTAATTTGTTCCCTGGTATGATGATGTGGCGAGCTACATGATTCAGCAGTTCAATAAATGCATCTCAACCTTTTATTTTTTTTCTTTCTATTAGTGTGTATAAATAAGTTAATAATTTTAATGTTATTGGAGGTTCTTCTAATATTGTTTGTAACGAGAAAGGTCACGAAATACTTATTTTTTAAGTATTTAGTTATTCATAAAAATAATAAAGAGCGAAGCGCGCATTGGATCTGTTTTTTTCTTTTTTTAGAAAAAAGAGTGCATGCTTTATATATAATAAAGTGATAAATTAAGTAAACATAGATAATACTCCCTCTATTCATATTTAACCGTTCGGAAAGAGAAAAACACACGTATTAAAAAATGTAACAATTGTTATAGTTTTTCTCAAAATAAATTTTAAACTTTCTATAATACATTTTATCTCTCATTGTTTGATTGGTTGGATAATGGGACATTGATTAACCTCCAATTAAATATAAAGTTAAAATTAATAAAAATATAATTAATATTATATTAAAAATATGAGTAAACAAATAAATAGAAACAATATTTTTTTCTCTCTTCATACAGTTAAATAAGAACAAAAGAAATAAGTAATATCAGTATTTGATTAAGTTTCAAAGATGGACTATTGCGTGCGTTGACATATACAAATTTGGTGTGCACTAAACAAGAAAAGGCGTTTGCATTTGATTAGTAATAGAGTCTAGAGGGATGCTTTTCCCACGTGCATGTGATGTGATATTAGTATCATTTTCACATTAACATAAGTTATAGCTAGACGGAGAGTTGACCAATAAGTTTGACAAAATGTCAACACAGTGAGAGACACTATTTCATGGTTTTGGTTCTTTCAAAAATTAAATCAAAATCGAACCGGTTTTACTTTTTTCAACTGATTTTATTTTGACTCAAAATGTTTTCTTCGTATCACAAACTAGTTTAAAACAGTTTGGACTGACATTCAAACTTGCACTTCATTTGAACTAGTTTAAAACCGATTTAAGGAAAGTTCTAATATAATTTTTTATTAAGTAGTTTATTTTTTAAAATGATGTTGTTCGATTCAATTAACATTTCTGATTGATCTTTTTAATATTTTTGAACAACCCTAGCCACAGTATAGCTAGCACGGACCATATATAAAAAAACTAAGCATTAGAATTTTCAGGGGACATATCTTCTATGCACTTTTTAAATTTGTGAAATTTAATAGTAATATTATAAATTTTTTATATTTTACACCCGTACCTGTTTTTGAGCCCTGGAGGCCTAGATTTAGATTTTTGTATTTAATTCTTTGGTTTTATAATTTTTAGGCATAATATACTTTTAATTATTAACTAAAATTTATCCTAAATTATTTTAATATAAACAGCTTTTTTTTTTACATTTTATTTTAAAATTATATTAATTGCCCTGCTAACTCTGAACCTTGAGTTTGCCACTTGATTTATTATCATTTTAGTTCTTAAGATCATAAGGTTTTTGGATTCGTTCTTAAATTTTAAGAAGCTTTATTTTATTCTCTAAATCTTATTTTTATCATTTAATTTAGTTTCTGACTTTATAATATCGTTAATGAATTTCATTTTAGTCTATCTAATACTTTTAAGAATAAATCAAACAGATCTTTTAAGTTTAGTTAAAAAGTATAAATTTGTTCTTCGTAACTAAACCTTTAAAATGAAACTTGTGCGGGGACTAAATTAAAATTTTTAAAAAAATTCAAGGATCTATTTGGAGTTTTGAACAATTTTTGAAAATGCTAATAATTAAAATGAAGTTCATCATTAATAATATTATGATGTTAGAGACTGAATTCTAAAATAAAGCTTCTCAAAATTTAAATACAAAACTGACAAACTCATACAACCTCAAAAATTAAAACGATAACAAACTTAATATATAAAATTAAGATAAAATATCATTATTTATATGGTCATTACATGGTGGTTGTAGGACTGACCTATGTGGTAGGTGAGCCAAGCACATGTTTTATGTCCCTAAAAAAATGTACATATAATTATATTTAAGCCATACTTTTCTATATTTTTATCTTAAAAAATATTAAAATATTTCATGACATAAACACTATATGTTTTCTTATAAAATATATCTATCTCTTTTTAATATAAAATATATCTTTCTCTTAAATACAACACATATTATTTAGAAATATCATTTGCTCATCATTTTTAAAAGGTCTCTGGATAATAAAAAATTGGTTTAAACTTCAAAATTAGTTAGATAGGCCATATTTGGGTAGGCATTATGTGGCTGCTTACTACTAGTCTACTATGAATATCTCTTGGATAAATAAAGGCAAATAATATTTAGTGTCCTAATGATACTATTTAAGAATCCAAATATAGTAAAAACATATTGAAATGTGTAGTTTTCTATATTCTCGAGAGACGGAATAATGTGCTCTTATGAATATTTTTCTACTTCTAGTAACCTTAACTAGTGCTCTAAGGGCACGATATATTAAGACCCATAAATAAAATAGGCTAAAATACAATTTTTGTCCTTTATGTTTTGGTGAATTCACTTTGGTCCTTTATTTTTTTTTATTGTCAATTTGGTCCCTTATCTTTGTTTTTCACACCATGTTAGTCGTCCTTTTGCGGTAACACTATCGAGTGATTTCATCTATATCATTCTCAATATGTTGTGACATTTCCACTAAAGCTCTCCCAAAAGAACCAATATAGTGTGAAAAACAAAAATAAGGGACCAAACTTACAAGAAAAAAAGATAAAGTTGGAATTCACTTAGGTGTTAGTGCTAAGAAAAAGAGCACTTGGAAATCGGTAATCGACAAAATTAGGAACACGCTGGCTTCTTGGAAGGGTAGACACATTTCTTTGGGAGGAAGAGTAACACTTATTAACTCAGTTTTGAACAACTTGCCAATTTTTTTTCTTTCCTTTTACAAAGCCCCGGTAAGTGTAATTAAGGAAATTACGAGTATTCAAAGACGTTTCCTTTGGGGTGGTTGTTCTGAAAACAAAAAGGTAGCTTGGGTCAGCTGGAGTGCGATTTGTAAGCCCAAAAGTGAGGGGGGACTTGGTGTTAAGGATCTTGCTTGGTTTAATGCAGTGCTGCTGTCCAAGTGGGCTTGGAGATTATTAAATGATCAAAATAGTGCATGGGCTCAAACTATTTTTGCTAGAATTGATGGCGGAGTCCCTTTCCCTGAGATTATTCATGTACAGAATACGAACACTGGATCTCGTTGGTGGAGGAGCATCTGCCAGGCCTGCAAATTTCGAAACTCTGACTAGTTTTGGAATGGCATTTCTAGATCAGTGGGAGATGGCATGTCAACACGATTCTGGGATGATTGTTGGATTGGGGGTGAGGCATTACGCATTACTTTCCCCCGACTGTTTCAGGTTTCTGATAATAAATTGGTAAAAGTTGGTAACGTTGCCACTTGGAACGGTTCCACATGGAGCTGGAAGTTGACATGGAGAAGGCAATTGTTTGATTGGGAGTTAATTGTTGTAAATGATTTAATGTCTCTACTACAAAATGTTGTTATTGTTCCTTCAAAAAGTGATGGGTGGGTTTGGAATCCTGGTGGCAACCAAAGTTTCTCGGTGAAATCCGCATACTTATGGGCAACAAATCTGCCTCCTTTAGACTTACCTAGCTCCCTGGTTCTGGTATTTCATAAGCTGTGGTCTTCTCTTGCTCCGTCTAACATCTTGGTTTTCTCTTGGTTACTTTTCAAAGATAGGCTACCAACAAGGGATAATCTATTGAGAAGAGGAATTCTGGACAGAGTCTCATCTCGTCAGTGTCCTTTATGCGGTGAGTATGAGGAATCTGCATTACACTTATTTCTGCGATGTAATTTCTCTCTGCAGCTATGGAAGAAAATCCTGGGTTGGACGGGGATACAAAACACTGTTTCTTCAACATTGAAGGCTTGGTTCCTCCAGTTTAGAGGGCTGCTATATGGTAAAGGAATGAAAAGAAAGGGGTTGATCTTTTGGCATGCTACAGTATGGTCAATTTGGTTGTGCAGGAATGAGGTAATTTTCAAAGGGAAGGAGGTAGATATCAGCACTGTAGCTGATTTGGTGAAAATTCGAGCTTGGAATTGGTTTTACCCAAATAAATTAGGACTACTTTGCTTTTCTAATTGGTTGATGGCCCCTCTAAGTTGTCTTAGGAGTTCTTAACTCTTATTTCCCTTCCTTTCCCTCTTTATGCTGTATTTTCATCTTCTCTTCTGCTCTCTATTGTATAGACTCTTTGAGCACCTCTTGTACTCTTGATCTATATTAATGATATCGCTTTTGTTTATCAAAAAAAAAAAGAATTCACTAAAATTTAAAAGACAAAAATTGTATTTTAGCTAATAAAATAATATGTATATATTTTAAATTTGATTAATTTAATGAAACGATTCTCATTATATAAATCAATGATGGTCTTTTTAACTTAAAAATAACATCTCAAATAATTCTTTTTAAGTTTTAGACCACTGATGCTCCACTCCCTAAGATTGTTCTTATCATATATATAAATAAAATAATATTTTTATATCTATAATATTCTTAATTAATTAATATATATTAAAGTGATGATTTATATCGTGTGTATTGTTGTCTCAAACTCAAAACTCAAATAGACTACTACATACAAAATGGGTCATTATACGATAGTCTTTTTGACTTAAAAATTACATAGTTTAATCTATCTAATAGTTCACATTACACAGACTAGTAATTACAAATTTAAATTCAAATGGAACCTATACAAAACCAGTAAAATGAGCCTATGCATATTTATATCATATTGAAACATATAAATTTGTTTTATAAGCAGTATAACAGAACAATAAAAGTAAGAAAGAAGACCACTGATGATAAGAATTGAATAATCTATATTGGAAAAATCAATGAATCTTACACAAAAGAATTACTAAAAAAAATAAAAAATACATGTTGTATGAAGCAAATTAAATTAGAAATGTAAAAAAGATAATTGATCAGAAGAGAGAAAGAGGAACAGGGGGAGACTTCATTCCAAACATCAAATCATTCTCTAGAGGCGTCAAGTTGAGATCCAAGCACAAAATATTCCTCGCACAGCTATTTGATCTTTTGAGAATCGGAATTTTTGCAATAACTTGTTTCATTTCTGAAAACCCTTCATTCATAACTGCTCTATGCTTTCTCATGTGTCCTCCCAAAGCCTGCCCCAGAGAAAATTCTTGCCCACAAATCGAACACTCGTGCATTTTGGGTTTATTATTATTATTATTTCCCAAAGACAGAGAAATTGAATGTGGCTTGAGTTCATGATCATGATCATGATCGTGATCTCCGTCGAGTTTTGGCTTTTTGTGACTTGCCCTGTGGCCACCAAGTGCTTGAAACGACGAGAATTTTCGGTTACACGTCTTGCATTCGAACTCCACTGGTGCACCAGTTTTAATTTTTTGTGGAAAAGAAAGTAGCATCAAACAATTTGTTAAATCTATTCTCTCTGCACTTTCGATTTCTCTCTGCCTCTTCAGCATTGTTGCTAGATTTGGAGTGTGAAGAAAGAGAAAGTTATGTGAAATTGAATGGAAGTGGAGAGGGAATTGTTGGTATTTATAAAGGGTTAGAGATTAGAGGAGTGAAGAAAATTAAAAGGAAGTCCAAATTTGAAGCTATAGTAAAATAATAGTACATACTTGGACAACGATTACTCTTTTTGACTAATTGTAATGACGGGAATGCCCTCATTGGTTTGATGGAATATTGTAGTTATGGTTTGTCCTTTTTTGGTATTTCATATGCAAAAAAAATAAAGTCCACGTGAGGCTCACTTAATAGTTTTATACACTTTTGGCTTTGGGCCGTGTTGTTGACCCACCGAGTAAATACAGCCGTCGGCGACAAGTACCACCAAACTTCCATTCTTTCTCTATTTCTAGGTGAATCGATTGTATTTTTTAATTTTTTTTATAAAAAATTAATACAATCAGAAATCAAATTTCGTACAAATAGTTTAAATACAATAGTATGAGATATGACGTGATAATAGTTTACTTCGTTCCTAAATTACATGTGTATGAGTTTGATACCTTGCTCTATAAAGCAATATTTTATAGTCACGGTAACTTTTATGAATTAGCTTAACTTCGAAAAGAATATTAATCATTTCATCCGGCAATAAATACCCAAGGAAGAGAAACTTTGAATATAACATCAATTTGATTTTCTAAAAATTTAATTATCACCGATTTGATTCCCTTAAGATTTTTGTCAGTAAATTAATTTATTAAAGATTTAAAATATTACTAAATAGTTTATCAAATTGCACATAAATTTTTTTTTAAAGACTAATTTAGTGACAAATCTTTAAAGTACTAAATTGATAATGAACGAATTTTGAAAGACAAAATAGACGTTTTACTAAAAAAAAAATAAAATTGATTCTTGCACTTTAATTTCGTGAAAAATTTTTCCTTGTCATTACATTATTAAAAGAGGCTATTTCTTTAACCAAATAAAACTAGGAGGACCCCAAGTAATGTTTTAAACTAACATAAGAATTGAAATTTTAGTTTTTGTCTTTATGTTTTACACTAACATAAGTTTTAGTTTTTATACTTTAAATTAACATTTGCTTTTATTAAGGGTGTTAAAAACAAGAACTAAATCCTACATTGGATAAAAATATGGGAACTAAAACAAAATTTTTAAAAATATAAAAATTAAAATCTAAATGAGTACAACTTATAAATACATAATGTATTTAGATTTTTTTAATTAAGAACATTCTTTGCAGTTTCTACTGCAACAAAACTTGTGGGTAACAGTACTAGTATTTGGTTTGTGTTGAATTAGGTGGCGAATTAAGTCTGCTGCTAACTAATTTAGTATGCGAATGAAAGTGGATTTGATTGAAATTGAATATTTGGTGGCAAAAGCATGTTTTTCTTTTTGTGTTCCTGACTTCTTAATTGGTTGGTGAAATTTGAAACCAATCTGAGAACATGTGCCACGGTTTCACACCAGAGACTCACACTTGAGCCGGTAGTGCATCCAATAGGTTGCTCTGATAATTAAAAAACGAAATTTTGAGTAGCATTTTAAATTTTTATAAATAAATGCATTTCGACCGTGTGATCTAAGTAGTGAAACGTCACACGCAGTCAAATATGAGCAACAGATGAAGATTTTGGGGAATGAAGAGAAAAATAAGGAACATAGATTATTCCCAATATTTTATTTTGTTTAGTATAAAATTCAACTCTCTTGAAGAAAAACACTAGTACAACTGTTTCTGCATATAATCTAGATTTTCTACAACTTCTACATACTAATCTGAATGGGATGACAAACATTACTCAATGTCAATGGACACAATAATATTGTACGTTGTGTAACTATAAATTAAACACATACTAAAAGTTATTAAACAATTCACAAAGTGTCTTAGTTATGTTACTTAGGTAGTTGAATTGATGAGTACGTAAAGATAAATATAACTGAGTTAATGAGTACATAAAGATAGAAATGTGTCTGAGTATTCGAGTTCAATTCTTGTTTATTGTACTTTTCTAAAATAAAAAATCATAAAATACAGTTCTGTATGAGAAATCTTAGGGTATGTTTACTTTATATTCTCATTTTTTGTTTTTATTTACTATTTTTATAAGTAATTGCAATACAAAATTATTATTTTATTTTTTGTTTTTGAAAATTTGTATAAAAAACTTTATAAACAACCAAAAATAAATAGTATGATATATTTTCAATATTTTGTGCATAAATCCTCTCCATCTTTCTTTAGAAGCTTAAATACAAAATACACTACTTTTAGTTCGTTTTCTCCTATGCTTTGAACTAAATACACACATAAAATAGAAAATAAAAACACTTATAAAATAAACATACCCTAATATTTTAAGCATGAAAAATCTTCTAGTTTTCAAATAGATATATAGTAAGAGTTTTCTCTATATTTTAATATTTTGTTTTTTATGTTCAAATTTTGCATCATATTAATAGATTGGGTAAATTGCAATAATCACCTTTGAGGTTTGGGGGAATTGTACTCCACTCCAAACTTCAACAAAATTAGCACTCCACCCCATTTCTTTAACTGTTGACTATTAATTGCTGACCCAATTAATGTTTCTGTCATTCCCATCGGTCACATCTACAAAGATGTCCATTTGTTAACTTTTAAAATTATTTTTAAGACTAATGTGAAAAACTAACGAGGCAAAAAAGTTAGTTAACTGTTATACTGCTAACGTTTCAGTCATGCCAATTTATCACAGATGCAGGACTTTCTATTAACATTAAGAATTATTTTTAATACTAATGTGATACATTGACGGGCCAAAAATGCTAATTAACTGACTAAAATGGGGTGAAATGCTAATTTTGATGAAGTTTGAAGTGAAGTGCAATTTTTCCAAACCTCAAGAAATATTATTGCAATTTACCCAAATAGATTTTATCGAGCTAATTAACTATGCCTAATTAAATAAATCTACCAAAAACTATGCCTAAATATGGACATTAATTGTTGAAGTTTTGTTTACCATGATTGATCATAGCAGAAAGTGTGATCCACAAAACATGACTTTATCTTTTTTTTTTTTTGGATAAGCATGACTTCTCCTTTTTTAATTCAGTGTGATCCACAATTTTTTTCCTAATTAATAACGTGTTTATAGGCGACATTTGCTACCTGAAAGAGCCACAAAAACGAGAAAATACTGGAGAAGAGGAGAACCAATAATTATATAGGTAATTATTAGTTTCTTATTTTGCATGTATTTATATAATAGTGTTAAAATCTTGTTTCATTTAATTTACTCGGTAATTAAGAAAGTCACAAAATTAAAATTAAGACAAAATGCAGGCAGTGAAGGATAAGCTCCATGATATGAATGCCATTCGCAAGGCCAAGGCCGAAGCAAGGGCAGAAGAAAAGGTAATTACATGTTTGAGATAATCTACAGAAATACACAATTGAGAATGTTAATAATGTTGTACAAGAATTTGAATTTTCGTGATTACCGTCGTGTTGCATTAAAATAAACGTGACTAAATGTTGTCATATACAACCATTGTGAATTACAATCACTTTCTGTGGATATCAAAATTGTTCGATATCATATCGACATTAGTAAATATGAATCAATCAACACACAATTAAGAGTAAATTTCATGTTTGATGAATGATGCAGGCAGAGAAAGATCTAGCAAAAGCAAGAATGGATGTGGCACATGAGGTGAGATTGGCAAAAGAGGCAGAAGCAGCAATGGATGTACACGTGGCAAGGGCAGGGGAGAGAGCTGAGAAAGAAATTACAAAGCATTCAATGGCAGCAAATTCAAATAATAATGCTGATGGTACCACTGATGCTGTAGCTGTCGCTGTAGCCAATGGATCCACTTATACTGCTAAATGACCACAAATTAAAGGAACCTTTTGCAATCTGCAAATTAGAAATCATAGAACTGGTTAGTGTTATTTCTAGGAGAATTCTCAATTCAACTTTTGTTGAATTTCATTGATGAAATGTTTCTTTACTATTTTGTTGTATATTTTTTTCCTTACATTTGTCGAGTATTGAATGTGAGAAATTTTAATAAATCCTTGATACTGTAAATTGTTGATGTTGATGAGAAACTAATTATAAACTCAAGATGTTTATCTCTATCTTTTGTTAAGTACAAGTATTTGACATTATGGTTTGTTCATCATGACTAATTTCTTTTTACATAAAAAATTGTTACTTATAAAGGGGATTTCTTCTGTTTTGGGAATATTCTCTAGTTTTTAGCTTGCAAAGATCAAGTGTCATATTTATCAATTCCACGGGCGATGTTAATTACGTGTTTGGTCTATGGTTGATATAACGTAATTGAAATTTGTGTCTAAACAAATTATAATAATTGATGTTCAAAATAAAAGTACTTTCACATTGAGTCAAGAAAGAACCAATCATGCCTGTAACTCCTTTGTGGAAAAAATCCCAAAACTGTAAAGCCCACTTCATGTCTCAAAAAGTGGAGATGGGTTAATTAGGTTTATGGGTTAACGAGATCAGTGTGTTAGTGAGCAGTTACGTGAGTGAAAAGAAAGAAGAGAAAAAGCAATTAGTTTATCATTGGATCAGACTGAAATTTCGTCAGGTTCTTGATATCTGGTTCTTCATTTTAAAAAGATGAATCATTCATATGAGGTCTGAGGTGTGAGATATTCAGTTTGGATAGTTGTTATGTTCCGTGATATTGATTGAGAATTTCTTCTACCCTATTCGATCATAGTTGACTCTTGATTTGTAATAATAAAAGCTTTAAGAAACTTGTATTTGTGATTGGAAGTTGTAGATAGAACTAATATAACAGTAGCCAAAGGATCTCACGCGATATTCACTGCAAGTCCTCAACTCATAGATATCAACACTAAAAGAATTGAACCTATAAAGAAGATGAAATTACTAAGGTTATGCCTGATCATTATCTTGGGTATATAACAGTGACTTAAAAGTGCTTCAGCATTCATATCAATAGTTATTATTTATATGGTGACCATTTCAGTTGCTTCAGGCCATTTGCTTTATAAATTTTCTGTTATCTGCAAGCAATTATAAAGCCGTGATTGCAACCTATACAATATTTACTTTGTACATCATTACATTGTTCATGCTCCTCTGTCCACTAATACTTTTCCTTGTTCATTAGCTGCAGTAGGCAAATTTTTAGTGCAACAAAGTGATGATATGAGTCTCGAACTGTGGTAGGTCTTATAAGAATTTCACTAGATTCTAAAAAATGAATTAGACGGAGTACTGCTAGCCTTCCTCTAGGACATCATAAGAACACAAAAAAGATAAATTTGCTCCCACAAAATTTGACTTGCAGTAAACAAGCCATGATAAAATAATAAGACAAATTACAATTGATACATTAATGAATAAGGATAACAATAACTCGGTATAGAGATTGTTGTATGTGTACAGAGCCTTGAGATTGTTAATGAAAACTGTACATAAAAGTTTTCATGTGTTCCATCTCAAGGTGAATATAACTGTGCAGAAATCAAATCCGAGTAAGAAAGATAAAAAGGTAAGAACAACTCTCCATCTAGTTATATGAATCCTAATGCATAAGTTCACATAAATAACAAAAGTCATCTTCAAGACTAGCAGTTACAAGCTGCTACTCTTTCCTGAAGCCCACATTATCAAATATTAACAGTGCTGACACACAATGAATAGAAAACAAGATCATTATGAGAGGCAAAAAAATAAAAAAATAAAAAATCAAAGTTCATCTAAATACTTGAACTTGACAGGAGAATATGATTTTGAGTTCATTCGAAATCATTTTGCTCAAACATTTAACTATGCCAAGTGACCAACAGTTACAAAATTTTATTGAATTGGAATGAGAAAATTAGATGGATAACTATTGGAGGCACATGAGTAGCATAAAAACGTCACTATATTGACCTAAAGCAGCCAAAACAATCAAAAGGGTCATTATAACGAACCAAAGCAACCATAACAATCAAAAGACCAACAACGATGATTGACACATATAGCTTGGAAGTTAGCACCCTTTTTTGGCACACAGAATATGGTAGGATTACTATAGAATTTCAGTATTCACCCATCCAGGACTTATGAATAGATAATTTAATTTCTAAAATAAGTTAAATAACAACAACAATGTAGTATATGTTTGCAACAAAGTCGAGCCAATGTAAACAAAATGGACAAGGTTTCCTCTTTGACGTTTACATGAATGGGAAAGCATCCAATGCAAACAAATTAACTTTCAAAGGCTTTCCAAACATAGCTGTATAAAATATCATATTCAAACAAAAAATCATAGTTATTGCTCTGATTACATGAAACAACTAACATGTACATGTACAGGCTTTATGTTCAGGAATGAAAAACAATCAATTGTAGCTAATCATTGCACAATTGCACGATATACATAAAGAATTCCGAATTACAACTACACTAAATCACATACATCATATATCATATATTCACTTAAAAAGTAAAAACAAAGAAGTCACACATACTATAAAGGAGAAAAATCAGAATTCCATTCGAGGAAATTTAAGGTCATATTATTATGTCACATATACCCAAATCCAATACATAAAAATAATAATAATAAAAAAGCAACAAAAAAGTATATAAATTAAATTAAACCCCTTTGTACAAAGTAAAAGGACAAGGCAATGATACCAGAGCAGAGAACACCATTCTTCAAGCACTAAATCCTCATCTCAGATATGGGAACCATTACCATTCACACCATGTTCCACAACAACTGCCTTCTGGCTTGCCACATTACCGTCCTTAATCTCATCCTCATCATCAGAATCCAAAGTGAAATTAGATGAATTCTCAAAAGGCTGCAATTCCGCTCCAAGTGGAGTATACCGCGTAGAATCAACAGGAACACCATTCTTCGCACAAATCACAGAGTAAAACCCAACAAGAAGAACAACCATAAGAGCAAGGTGGCAATTGAACTGAAGCGTAGCAATAGCTCTAGCTCTGTGATACTCTGGATGTCCCTTGCACCTCAAGGTATAGTTCCCTCTACTCACTTGGTGCAAAGAACAACCCTGAGCCACCCAATTGGAAAATAGAGACAAACCCATTTGGACAAACCAGGTTCCTTGGAGAATCAGCCCAACCCCTCGTCCCAATTTTGGAATATTCGATTTCGGAGATTTCAACTCAAGAATAGTGGAGAAAACACAAACGGCAATTGGCACAAGCAAGAGGTCATAATAACGATTCTCAACACCACTAGGGTCTTTCCTCTGAAGGTAGAATAACAGAAACTCTTCCACGAAAGCGAAAGCACCAACTAAACCAATCAACGCTGAAGGTAAAGGGAAACACTTACCTAACAGCGATATAACGGAGTACAAAAGGAAGATCAACGCGATTGCTATTACCTGAAGCTGAAGCGCAGCTCCAACGGCGTCGTTTGAGGTATGTGCGTCGTGCAGTGATAGGAACGAGTTGAGGATGAAGATAACGGAGAAAATTGACGATGAGATGTAAAAAAACAGAGAGGGAGAAGAAGAGGGCTTGTTGGATTGGGGATTTTGTTTGGAATTGGGAGGGGAGGAAGGGGTGAGTGAGGGTTTGGGGTGGGAGAATTGGGACGAAGAAGCGAGAAGGGCTTCTTGGGCTCCAATGAGAAGGAAGCCAGTGCCTGCAAAGGCAAATGAAAGGAATCCCATAGGGGATGAATGGATGAATATGTTTGTTGAATTTCGATCTCGGAGTTGGGGGAAGAAGAAGAAGAGGATCCAGATGAATTGATGAGTTTTGATTCCGGTTTTGGTCAAACGTCAAAAGGTGCTGACGGTGGGTGTAGCGGTGCAGCCACAAAGAATCAAAACCACCTTTTGAGGAAGGTACGTATGAAACGTCACTCAAATGAGAAAGCCCAAGCCCGAACTTGTGGGTGAGTGCAGCACATCAAAACGGATTCGCATCCTCTACCGTGCTGGACCGTTCAGGATGAAAAAAATACTGGATCATATGCGATCTAGTTGTTTTATATGCTGTAGAATAAAAATTTAATTAACACCCAAAAATAACTTAGACCATAGTGTTTTTCTTCATCCGCTGAATGATCGAGTGTCGGAGAAAATCCAATTTCTATCAAAACATTGTGTAAGTATTGTTTCTTTGTATAACCACGAGTTTTCTTATTTTTAGAATGAGATTAATCTCGTTATGTTATGTGATTGGCGCTGACCTCCAAAAATTTGACATAAGTTGGATTCGAACATGAGTTTCTCTGTTGTGAATCGTCCTTCCTATGAACTTAACGGGATCTTATACTGCTAACTTATATTTGAGTTCAATTTTTTTGTTAATATATTTTTTTATAAAAGAATTTTTCTAACTTGTGCTCATGTGCACTCAATAAATCCTTAACCACTTACTATTTATTAACTTCTTTTCCATAAAATTTCATTTATTGGTAGATAATCATTGTTAACTTGTGCCCCATAAGCACAAATTAAAAAAACCTTTATCAAAAAGAAATTAATAATTTAATATGGTAACAATTATTTAATATTTATTTATTTTTATTAATACAATGATTGATAACATAATGATCTTACTCAATTGATCAAAGAGTGTGTTTGGTTTAGAGTTTGCAAACTAATGTTTGATCAAATAGAAAAACAACTTTTTTTATTCAAACCATGATTTAAGGTCCTAAATTACATTAAAAAATAATTCAACATAATTTTAGTTGAACATGATATTTTCACTATGTCATTTTGACATCTTTAACATGTCACTTCTCACTAATTGATCTTGCGAACAAAATTTGAGTTACGAGTTAAAAAAATTGATATTTTTGTTATTTACACTAATTTTTTACTTTTTTTTGTTTATTTATCTTCAATCAAACACGATCTCATTTATTTTCTATATCAACTCGATCTCTCTTCTATCCATTTGACCTTTATCTTTTCTTTCTCTTTCTCACTCATTAACATTAACATTATTAATATAAAAATAAAAAATTGAAGAAGATATTACAAAAACTTAAAAAAAAAAAATTACGCTTAATTCTACATTCTGCATACGTATAATTTGTCTGGCTGATCTGGAAAGGGCGAATGTGTCACTACACAAGCCTCATCCTTCTGCTCCCGCCTTCTTTCCACTCGCAACACACAACACCATCTCTAGATTCTCATCAATTCACACTTTTTTTTCTCTCCAAAAATATGTTTAACTAAATATCTCACTCCACCAAAACCCCCAGAAAAAAAAAATTTCAATTTTTGGCTTCACACGAACCCTTGTTCAATCCATGTCTAAACATTGAACCTTGTTTCCCCAATTTCAACACTACCCACCCGAATGGCTTCTATCGCCATGTGCTTCACCGTCACTCCAACTTCGCGCCTCTATTCTCACCATCGCATGCTCCCATTCACTTCCGCAATTTTCGCCAAGCCTCCGAAAATTCCATTTCCTTTTGTGCCATACCCCAAAAGGGTTTCGAATTCGAGGGTTTTGGTCGCAAGAGCCACCGTTGATGTGGGCCCAGGGATTAGGCCGGGGGGAATAGTGGAAACCGATAAGTTGCCGTCCGATGTAAGGAAGCGAACGATGGATGCCGTGGATGCTTGCGGCGGTAGAGTTACAATTGGGGATGTTGCTAGCAGGGCTGGGCTCAAGTTGAATGAAGCTCAGAAGGCTTTGCAAGCTCTTGCTGCTGATACAGATGGGTTCTTAGAGGTAGGTTTTTCTTTCACTTTTTTGCTTTTTGCGTGTTTTGAAGTTGCTGTTAAATTGTTTTAAAGTTCCACATAGTGACCAATGAGTTGTTAGTTCAAGTGGTTATGGTAATTCCCTTTAAGCCATAGTCTCAGGATTAAGTCTCGTGGATGATAAAAATCTCTGTTGGGAGGGCTAGTGCTACCATGATACGTGCATCCATGACACATGTGGCTAAAAAAAAAAAAAGGTTCCACCTAGTGAAGAATGGTTTTAAATGGTGGGGCATTGGGAATTAATTTGTTTGTATGTGTGGCAGCGCATTGTAGACTGTGATTATGATTAAAAGTTAATAATTATAAATAAATGGAAGCTATGAGATCAGTCTATAGTTGAAAAGCTCTTGTCTGTGACTTTTTGTAGCCTGTTGTAAGTTTTTTATTGTGGAAGTATGAATTGTGCTAAGATGGTCTCTGCAGGTTTCAGAGGAAGGTGACATTTTGTATGTGTTTCCGAAGGATTATCGTTCAAGGCTCAGTGCCAAGTCATTTAGGATTAAAGCTGAACCCCTTTTTGAAAAGGCAAAGGTATTGAAGATTGTATCATCTTCTATGCGTACAGTTGTTGATGGTGTTTCTTTAGTAGGGTGTGGATGTTGTGTGACCTTGACTTTTGACAGGCTGCAGGAGAATACTTGATAAGGGTTTCTTTTGGGACAGCACTTATTGCTTCGATTGTTATTGTTTATACTACAATAATTGCTCTTGTAACTAGCAGCAGAAGGTACTTTGTAACTCTGGCATCTTGAATCATAGTTTATCCTGAAAACTTATGTGTTGTCAATACTCAATACACTTATAATGGTGTTTAATTACAGTGAAGAGGATAATCGGGGAAGACGTGGAGGCAGATCATATGATTCAGGATTCACTTTCTACTTTAATCCAGTAGACTTATTCTGGTAATTCTCCTTTGTAGTGTATGAATTACATTTATATAGAATTTCTTGAATATTTTTCTTCTGGTTTCATATGGTTTTCTGCTCATTAGAATTTTAAAAATTACAACTTTCTCATTACTGAGAAAGTTTTGATTCTTCCTTTTGGAAACATTCATGTACTTGTTTGCAAAAAAAAAAAAAAGTGAAAACAACAGATGTGGAGATAAAGAAGGAGAAAAGTAACAGAGCTTAATGGAAATTGGCTTGCTCAGCACTCAGCATATGCATCTTTGACATTTTTAATGCATTGTAGTTAAATTGGGTTTCCCTATTCCTCCTAATTTTCTTCCAATGAAAATGTTGCTTTTTCATGTTTTAATTTTTATTCATCACATGTAAGCAATATTATTATATTCAACTATGTGTTGATTCAAGAAAATCAGCCATTCAATACACGAGTGTTCATGATTATCATCATTTACTCTACAAATTGCATTCTATGAAGGTTGCATATTCGGAGCTTAAGTATATTGATGTGAAAGTGTAGGGGAAGTTGTATTGCTACCATAAACTTCAAAATGGATGTACTTTTTATCTGCTCACTTTATCCTGTATTCTTAGTTTGTTGCGAATTTGTCTAGTTTCATGCAACTTAAACTCCACAGTTTTTCAGATATAAATGTTTGATGACATAATTTATTTTATACCATGGAAGGTACTGGGATCCATATTATTATAGGAGACGAAGGATACAAACTGACGAGGACAAGATGAACTTTATTGAATCGGTGTGTCATCTGTGATGCAAATGAAATGATTATGGCAGTTGTCTTTTCTCTTTCCCCCCTATTTTTAATACAGAACTAACATTTCTGTATTGTATTTATGTAGGTATTCTCCTTTGTATTTGGAGATGGTGATCCTAATCAAGGAATTGAAGAAGAGAGATGGAAGTTGGTAATAATTGAGGACTGAATTCAGTGGTCCGTTGCCTTTTTTATTTGTTTCTTTTTTCTGTTTGTGCTGTTTTCGACTTTGAATATATATAGCTTGGCACAATGGCAATGTTATTGCCATATGACCAGCAGGTTCAAATCCTGGAAATGGGTACATATACCCTCCTTAGACCCCCACTAGGTTGAAGCCTTGTGCATGTGATGCTAATATATATGCCTGTGTGTTTATGTTATATAGATCCACTATCTTTAGCAGTAATTTTTCCTCTCATTGTTCCACTCTGCTTGTCTTATGTGCAGATTGGGCAATACATAGCATCTAATGGTGGTGTTGTTGCAGCTGAAGAACTTGCTCCATATCTTGATATAGAATCTACAGATGGACTTAAGGTAGTTTATTTGTTTAACAAAGATATTTTCGGTATCTTAATAAGAAGTGGCCAAGAACCATTCTTGTTATTTTCTATTTTTATTTATCAGCCAACTTCTTAAACTTGTATCATTGGATGGTTCCAGGATGATGAATCCTATATCTTACCTGTGCTTTTGCGATTTGATGGTCAGCCTGAAGTTGATGAGGAGGTATATTGAGATAAATTAACTTACTAAAATACAATAGCTTCTTCTCTTCTCTCTCCTTTTCTTATTCGGTGATGATTATGAGGTTGTCTTTTTGATGTTTTTCCTCCTTGCCCTCACCCTCTAGTTGGCATAACATACCAAATTTCATGCAACAATGTGACTATCCATTTCTGTTTTCTGCATAAAGTATTAATTTCTTGCTTAGGCTTATGCTTCTCATGTATGAAATATATTGTATTTCTTGGTTTCAGCTTAGATTTTCGTTTCTCTTTCCCCTCATTTTATATATACTTGCAGATTGCTTGTTGTGCAGGGAAATATTTTATATAGGTTTCCATCTCTCCAGAGAACAGCTTCTCAAAAGAGTAGGAGAAAAGAATATGTTGGAAGAAGATGGGCAGAGTGGGTTGGAGGAGTTGAGAAGTTTTTCAAGGAGAAAAAATGGCAATTCAGGTTGTTGTTTGTTGTATCTTCTTTGACCTACTTGTAGAGTAGTATCCATCTCGTTGTTGAACATAACATTGGTGAATGTTCTTTGCAGTAAAACTAGTTCATCAGAGAGAGCAATGGTCATTGGCCTGGGTGGCCTTAATCTGTTTGGAGTTATTATTCTTGGAACCATGTTGAAGTATGCTCTTCACGTTATGCATTAGTTAGTTTTTCTCTTATATGTTTTTCATGTGCCCTTCTGTTTTTCATTGTTCCCGTAGAGATATGGCAGTCGCGCCTAGCAGCTTCATTAAATTTGTTGCGGACATATTTCCTCTTCTTCAGGTATGACTTGTATTTCCATTTCCAATCAATCAAGTTGTTCTACATTGGTAAAGAAATTGCAAATATCTTTTCAAAGGAGTTTTTTATTTTTTTTTAATAAAGATGATGTTATTGTGAATTTTGAGAATTCAATGGCAATTTATGAAGAAAATTTAAGAGGATCATTTCACGATTTAACCATGTTGCATTGAGAAGTATGATCTGAGTTTGAATTTTGAGGGTTGAACATGAAAGCAGATAATTTTAGGCCTGGATTTCTAGAGCAAATAGGTGCTCGGGTATTGCCTTATTGGAATGTTGGTAGAGATAGGAAGCATTGTTGTGTACACTGAGACCTTGACAGTTGACAATAATATTCAGGTGTATCAATTATAATGACTATCCATTATGTATTTATTTAACTAGGTCAGATAGTTAGGCTGGTCTTCTTTAGGTGTCAACTTTGAGGTGGTTCCATTGATGTACCTCACGTGTAATATGGGTTTGACACTTGTCGTGACATCTATGAAATGTATGAGGGAAGAAAAATAGAAAGAAAGATGAAAAAAAAACCATATGAAGAGATGATAGATAAAGTGACCAATAAAATGCATTACTTGAATTATAGCAACTATGGTTCCTTTGTAAAGTGAACCTTAATTATTAGATAAAGTATATTCCATTCCATAACCACTGTAATAGAAAAGATAGAGACATGAGCATCTAGAAGCATCGTAAAAATTGTCTTTGGTCATGCATCACATCGTAAACCCGATGAAAAAGGCTTGATCAACTTGCAGCTTAACAAAGGGATGATCCTAAAGGATGAGAAAAAAAGTTGAATATTGAATGACAGATTGAGAAAAAGTGGAAGTATCAAGAAAAATAAATTCATTAATAAAAATATGGTGATACTTTGGCAACTTTTGTGCATTTTCCTTGCTCTTAACATTAAATATTTCTGGATAGGACGGTAGATTTTTGTTATTAGAATTAGGATCTTGTTGAGGCACCCGTTGTGCAGTAATTTTTAATGTTTTAAACTACTTCTATAGAAAGTGCTAAATGACTTTTGTATTCCTGTTATAATTTATATTTTTATTTCCAATAAAAACGTTTTACATTTGTTTTCTTAACCAATTCCCCCAAGGCACTGTTTAGCGCTTGCCTTATAGTTATTAACATTGGTTTGGCTTCGTTGTCTCAACATATTGAATGATAATATGTGCAGATCTATGCTGGCTCCTTCTTTGCAATTCCTCTTGTTCGATGGTTTTTTATTCGCAAAAGGAATGCTGATATTGAAAAGCGAAACAAAGCTAGGCAGCAGTGTGCAAAAGTACTTGAATTGCCTGATGTATCACTGAGGAAGAAGGTATGGTGATCTATGTTGCTTCCCTGAAAATAAGATTCCGACTTTATTTTATGAAACTGCAATCTTGACTATTATCTAGTATGGATAACATTGTCTCCATAAGACCATGAATTTTAATCTACTATAAAGCTAAAGAGAATGTCTGAAGTTTATGAGCGCAACCTAGGCCTTGGTTATAATGGAAAAATAAGGAGAAAGGAGATGTTGGACCCATTTCAAATATGTCTTCATTTCTCTTATCTCTTGCTTTTTATACTTCCATAGCTCTTGGTTACAGTTTTTATCAAAATGTTACCATTGCTTTATAGTTTTAGTTTTTAGTATCTATATATCTATACCTATCTCTATCTATATCTATATTCTATATAATATATTAAAGCTAAAACACAACACATGGTAATGACACGTCAGCATCTCACTTTCACATCCATTTGCCAAGTTAGCATTTTTTTCCTGTGTCAGTTTAGTTCAATCTCATACTTCTTTCTTGTAGCCACCATAGCCTATCCATTTCAACAATTCCTTTTAGTGTTATTCATTTCACCTCTCAACACATTTGCTACAAAACAAATAATATGTTTTTCATTAATAACACAAATAAATGAAAAATACTTTCCATGACTTACATCAAAGTCTATGTGGACGGACTTAAACAACTGATACTATAGAATAAATGAGATAACAACATTAAAAAAATACTAAAACAATATATATGATATGATTATTGGGTGGTTTTAAGGTGGGGCAGAAAAATTGGGGAAAATTGGGGATCATGTGATCACTTTACCAACAATAGAAATTATGAGGTATTTTAAGAAAGTATAGAATATTTCTAAAAAATTTACTCTTTCTAAAAATACCTCATACTTTTCATTTTTGATAAAATGGCCACATGATCTCAATTTTTTTTTTGTCCCACCTTAAAATCACCCATGATTATTACATAGGATAGCATTGAATTATTCCACTTCATGATATCAAATTTGAGATATTACAAATTTCCAAATGCCTAAATTTTTATAGTGATAAGATCAAATGGGATAATTATGAACATAGAAAAATAAGTATTAATAAATAAGATATCAATATATTTAAGATGATATATTTGTGTTTATAAATAACATATCAATATCACAAGACGCTCTTACAGTGCTATACTTGTCATATTCCTTACTTATCAACTCTTACATCTCAAGTTGTAATTACACAAGAAAGTTTCTTGGTAAAAATGTAACTATTAATATTTATTATCAGAATATTTGCTGAATTATTGACGTAGTTTATTTTATTTTCCAAATGAAAAATATGTCAATAATATTACTTAAAACATATTCATGCGGGTTTAACTCTAGTCCGTTATAAATTGGTTGACCATGTAAATATGTAAATTTCTCAAATGAAGTTTCCATCAGTATATCGGTGCTTTCCATCTTGTTTGTATATTGTTTTGAATAGTTACTGGTGACTTTGCTCGATTACATCCAACGAGTGTGCATCAGTGCCATATGCTCAGTTCTGCTATAATTTCGTGTGTTTTCTTTGATTATACCTTTGTCTGGTCTGGGGGAGGAATGTCGGATAGTAAAATGCTTTTACTCAGCATAACAATCTCTCTGAGACTACTCTTTGCTATGGCTTTCAGCTTTTCAGTGCTCGGGACATGGCCGAAAACAAATTCATAGGACAGGATCAAATTGTGTATAGTACTGACAAGGACTTACTTGAGCAAGAGTACGAAGCTCGTGAATGGGATAAAAAATTTCGGGAGCTAGAGAGATCTGATTGAGAAGGGTCATTTGTTATCCAGGTAAATCTTTTTAACTACTATTTGAATGCATGACATTTGTTTGTTTTGAAGGCATTTGCGTCATAGTAGTATTTTGTTGCCTCACTAATTGGGTCATAGTTGCACTAAAATTCCAGGGCTCCAAGCTCGCGTTTCGCCATCCATATATTTACAATTTTAGCTCAGGATCTAGGTCGCCTTCTGTGAAAGCATCAGCATATGTGTCCGGAGGCGAGGTTGCAGCATTTGATGTTTTATGCATCATGGTCCTGGTTCATTTCTTATAGATCCTGTAATTTCAGTGATATGATTTGTTATGTTACGTAAACAAGAGGAACAGTAAAGGTTCCAGTAGGAAGAACAATACAAGTGAAAGGGCATCCATGGCCTTTTGTATTTAAGATTTTATACATTGAAGAGAGTTGAAATTATCACCATGTTAGAGTACAACATAGTTAACTTGTAAGTATCATAAAGAACCCACAAGGACTCAGGAAGCAAGATTGAGTATAATAATCGTTGGCACTCCGGGTTTTTATAATTTCCAGTTATAATCAAATGAAATTATCACCATGGCTCGTTATAGTGCCCGCCATCCAAGTTTTGGCGTATCAATTATCAAACGCCATTAAATATAGAAGTGGTTTTATATTATTCCGATTATGTAGATGGGCAGAGCGCAAGCTAATAAATTAATAGGGCATATTAAGTTGAAAATGAGCATGAGAAATACATCTTAAATCACTAGCAGCAAACTGGTTCCAATATATTTTGAAATTTCTATTCATCAACATCAACTATTTTTTTTTGTTTATCATATTCTTGAGGAAAGTAACGTTTGCACTAATTGGCTTGTGAAAGAAAGATCTGGAAATGACAGTGGCAGTCTTTAACTGTTGTAGTCCAATAGGGTTATAATGCATGGTCTTTGACCATGATTGTCTATACAATCACTAGCTTATTAATCTTAAAGACACGCTTAACCTAATAGTTGTCGTAGTGGTGAGAGCATTTGACACTCATCAGCTTGGAGTTGTGTTTTCTGTCACAAGACCTCGACTTTGACTCCAGTCAAGTCGTGATAAAGTTATTTCTGCATAGTGACCATCACACCTCTATTAACTACATGAATTTGGGTATATTATGCTTATTGTTGTTAATGTGTCTTAGGTCTATTTGGTAATGATATCAGTCTAAATACATCTCTATTCATAATGATTAAAACAGTTTCATTAAGATAATGTAAAAACCCCCTCGAATTTCAATTTTTTTTAATTGCTCCCTCCAAACACTATGTAATTTCACATGACAAAGACAAACATCGAGTAAATGTATATAATGGTATAAGAAAGACTTTATTACAAGACTAACAGACACATCCATCGAAGATACATTTTTAAATTTCACAAAACCATATTACATTCCTGCGTGAAGTTTATGATATCAAACTCCTATGTACCATTTATTTCATAATTATTCAATTGAAAGGTGAAGCAAACAATTAACCAAAAGACAAGTACTTCATTTTAGCCATTTCACCTTTTACCTACCCAATAAAAATATTTTTTGGCCAACCATTTTTTAGCCGATTATGGACCAACCAATTAAAATATTAATTTTTTCCCCATTTACCTCTTTCTTTTTTAATTTAAAAATTCAAAATATTACTACAAGTTAGCCAAAAGAGTTGGCTGAAAACCACAGCCCATATAACAATAACAAGTCTTATTCTACTAGATAAAGTTAAATACATAGATTACACAATGTTATTTTGCTCAATCAAACACTAATTACTCATAACCTTTGATCTACTCAATGACAACCTTTTTATCAAATCCACAGTATACTCATAAACCTTATGCGGGTCAGCAAGAGATTTAGAAACACTTTCTTTCTGTAGGCACCTCTTGACCCATGAAATGAACTTGGGACACTCACTCTCTATTTTGAGGTTTGCAAGTATCTCAAAGGCTTGAAACCAAGTGTAGAATGGGATAAGTGCTACATCCACAAAACCAAGGTTGTCTCCTCCAAAAAAAGCCTTGTCTCCTAGCTGTTCTTCAAATAATTTGAGGGCATCTGTGAACTCCTTCTTGGCAGCTTCTTGTTCTTCTCCTTTTGTTTTGAAAACCTTCTTTCCAACTTCAAATATCTATTTCTTGCATTGAGAATTGACATTAGATCAAAAAGTATGAGAATAAGAAGAACTCAAAGCACTGAAAAGAAGTTTACCTTTTTGTCAACAAAGTCAGCCCAAAATTTAGCCTGAGCTCGGTGATAAGGGTGAGAAGGCAACAAGGGAGACCTATCATTCCAAACCTCATCGATGTATTCAATAATAATGAGTGATTCGCAAATGGGATTGCAATTATGGATAAGAACAGGGACCTTTTTGTAAATTGGGTTCATTTGGAGGAGAAGAGAGTCCTTGTTCCACAAATCCTGTTCTTCGTGCTCGTACTGAATACCCTTTTCGGCAAGTGCGATCTTCACTCTCATCGCAAATGGACTTGACCAGAAATCTAGCAGAACCACCTCATTATCCGCCATTATTGCTCAACCCAAACCAAAATCAGAGCAAGATGAGTGAGACCTGTATCTCTCAAATATCAGATATAGACCCAAGCGTTATTAATAAATTAAATAATCTTTTTGTAACCCTTATAATATTTTACAGTTTATGTATATCAAAGAAAAAGCTTTTAATAGAAAAAGAAAAAAATTAATTGACTTTTATTTTAACCTATATTTACTATTTATTTTTTTTTAGTTTAAGAATTTTATTCTCTACAATATTATACAAGTTAAAAAAAATTTATTAAATAAATCTTATGATGGATTTTTTTTTTTAAAAAAAAAAAACAACTAGCTTGACGGGCTCTGCAATCATTCACCTAATTAAATAATTGATCTTGATCGTTGACCAAAAAAAAATTATCTAGATCTAGATCTGTATTTAAAATATCCCTCATGATATATATGACTACATCTCGTGAGTCAGCTATTAATTAAGGACATTTTTGTTTTAGTGTGAAAGTGATTTTGGAGGAAATACTATAATTTTGTTTGTTTTCGACAAATCTATATTACAATTTAAAATTATTGCAAGTGATGAAGTTAATTCTTCGGATGGAAAAACTTAAATCAAACTAGTGTGTGTTAGTTTTCTCACGGTACAATTGGTTTTGAATAAAATTAATTAATTTTGAATCAAATTAATCATAAAATAAAATGGTTTTCGTTTGAAAATTGATTTTAGAAAATTAATTTTTATAAGTGATGTGTATGTGCGTTTGATTTTGTTGTGGTTGAATTAATTTTAAATTAGTGTGATTCTATATAAGTGATTTTTTGTAAAATTAATTTTAAAATAATATAATTTATATTTGAATTTTTTTTCTTAAAAACAAGTTTTTGTCATGAAAACCCAATAGAAAGTTTTCAATTTAAGGCAAAAGTAAGATTAAGTTTGTTTCTACCAAAATCTATTTTAGTTTTTTAAAATCAAGTTGAAAACTTACCCAATTACTAAGGGTCGGTTTGTTTTCAATTTCATTTTCGTCAAAATCACTTTTAATTAAATCTAAAATTATTTATTTCCATTGAATCGTCTCGATTTTTATGCATCAATAATCTTAACGTTTAATTTTTACTTCAATTTATGTATTTTTCACTCCTCATTCAACTAAAATCTAAACTAAACGGACCCTAAAATTCTATCAAAAATTAATTCCGCAACTCTCAATTCACGTTTTGGGGCTTCAAATATTTTCCAACCACACACTAAATGTTATTTCTCCTTTAATGATTTTGATACTATAATTGAGAAAATTCAACAAAACATCATTTCTGCCGAACCATGGTTTAACAATTCCATAAGTGGTTTCAAACACACTGTGCACAATTATCATTTCTGCCCTTTTTGGGATAAACATATAATAATTAAGTTATTTTCTACATTTGGAAGCCTTTGTACTAGCAAAATTGTGCAAAGTAGAGTTGCAAATGTTTGGTAAGTTTGGTGTTCTATATAATCTCAAATTTGAAATTGGCATTGAATATTAGTTATTCTAAACTAATTATTTATCCTATTTGATTTGCAAACATTATCTTTTTTTTATTAGTTAATTATTTTTGGTATATTTATTAGTCAAATAAAATATATACACGTGTTTATTTGTAAAATAAAATATGTATGTCTTTTGACATATAAATAAAATATATACAAATATTAACATATAAAATCAAATATGTACTACAAGTTAAGTGTTAGTTCAAAATATGCTCATGAATAATTTTCATGACAGTTAACTTGATAATATTCAATTGTTAAAGTGTCATCATACTCATCAAATACAAAATGAAATTTCACCATTATATTGCATATAATTGTTTTAAAGACTTAGCTGCATACATACAACTCATGCATTATTGCACGAATCACAAGGATATTATAGTTGGAATCATTTTTTAATTATATATTCCCTTCGTCCTAAAATATAAGACTTTTTATAAAATTTTTGCTTGTCCCATTTTATAGGACTCTTTGAAAAATTTTTGTGCACATTTAATTATTTTTACCATTATACTCTTGTTACTCAATCAATTTTAATGAATCAAAAACATTAATTAAGAGAGAGTGAAGTAATAAAAAGAGATTAAAAGAATAAATTTAGAAATTAATGCTTTTTGTTAGATAATTTAATACTTTTTATAAGTCAAATTTAATTGAATTTTTAAAATAAAAGAAATATAGTTAGTTTATTAAATTTATTTAAAAAAATATTTTCTCAGTTTCATATTGTTAGGTCTTTTAATAAAAAAAAAATTATCCTATTTTAATTATCTTTTTAAGATATCAAATTTAAGAGTATTTATTTTTTCTTTATAATTTTATTTTTAATTAATTAATACTTTCTAGGTAACTATTACCATAACTCTTTTAATTAATTAATTAAAGTGATTGAAAAGATAATAAATGATTACTTCTCCGAGTCCTAAATATAATCAACTTTTTAAAAGAATTTTTTTATTTTAAATATAGGTCATCAACTAAATTATTAATGTATGATTTTCACTTTTATCTTTTTATAATTTTCAAAGATTCAATTGATAATGAAAATAGAAAAATAGTGGAATAAGAGAGAAAATAGATATTAATTGAATTGCAACCTTTATTAACATATTTATTCTAGAGGTATAATTAAAAAATCTTATTTTTTTAGAAATATTTGATGAGTTAATTTTTATTCCTTGTTTTCAGTAATTTAGTTAAAAGTGACTTACATTTAAGACAGAAAAAATAAGCAATTGAGAGATATAATAATAAAATTAGTCTTAATTTTGCTAAATTCTTTAACTATGACTAAGGGCTTGTTTGGAAGAGTTTTGATTTGTAGTTTTTAAAAATTGTATTATAAAACAGTTTTCAAAAACAGTTTTTTAAAAAAAGTGAGAGGAATTTTTAATACAAATTTGTGTGTAAATTCAGAAAACTGAAAACTAAAACCAAATCATGTTTCAGATGTTTTCATATTTTAGTTTTTAAATACTGAAAAACAAACGGTTCCCGAAAACTGTTTTTGAAAACTCGACTGTCAAACGAGTTTTTCAGTTTTCTGTTTTTAAAAACAGAAAACTGCTTTTAAAAACAGAAATCAAACAAGCCCTAAATTTCTTAATTTTTTGCTTAAACCTTAAAAGCCTAACAATATGGAATGGAGAGAGAAAATTTTTTTCAAATTTTTTCAATTATAACTCTAATATAAATATTTAAATAAATGAAGTGTTAAAAGCGTTACTCTCTCCTCATTATTCTAGTCTTTTCCACTTTCTTATTATAGAGTCTTTTGAAAATTTGATAAAAGGTAAAAGTAGAAATAGAGTATTTATCTTTCTATTTGAAGTATTAAGCATGTTAAGAAACACAATATAGGAACACATTTTCTTAAAGAAGGTGAACTATATATATAGGGGGAGTATCTTTATCTAATTTCTTGTTCTTAAATTTGCCTCATTCAATCAAAGAGACAAGAAGAAGAAAAAAGAAAGAAACATGTTGTGCTTGGATATCATCAGAATGGAGAAGATTCTGTTTGTTACCCAATTGATTTTCCTGTTATGGTGTTCTCGTGATTCTTCATCAGTTCAAGCTGGGCGATTGCATTCTATTCCGTCTAAACCTGACCCTCAGGACGCTGTTGCTACTGCTCGTTGGCTCATCTCTCTCAATTTCTGGGGTTCCTTGAGGTTTACGATACTCTCACTATTACTTCTTCTTTCTCCTTTATTCACTCTTTACAACTTCTTATTCACAGCAAAATTCAAATTTCACTAATGACCATTGAGTTGCTTTAATCTAAACTCTTGATTTGCTGATTGCTTAATCATTACTCCGATGTTCTGTGACTCTGATGAATTTTGGTGCAATACAAGTACTCCCTTCTTATGGCTATGATTTATGAATTTGCGAAGGGTTGGACCGTTGGAGGAGTTTTGATGTCTAGTATTTAAGAAAACAATGAATTTGTACTTCGATTTTGACTGTTTTTCCAAGTTAGCAAAAACCCTTGATTTTGGGGATTCCCATTGTCATTTGGTGCTCTCTGTAACTGTTGACTAAATTTATGAATGTGATAACCTGCTTGTTATGTGGTGATCTTCTGGAGGAAACTACAGAAGGATTTGTAAGATCAACATAAGTGGAACTTGTTAACTTGCAAATGAGAATTTATAGATTGGTTGTCAGTCTAAGCAAAAGGGGAATTGAGAATTAAAAAAATTTCATTCGGATTTTTTTGTCCTTTTTTCATATTATAATCAAACAGGTTGCGTAATCAGTTAATTAGGTGTTTGCAACTCCTTTTACAATGATCTGTGTTTAGTTCTATTTCATTTATTTATCTGGTTCTGAAAGTCAAAGCCATGTGCATTTTCTTTGTTTCTTTGCAGTACTATCTCATCTGACTTAGGCGGAGCACCCTTTGCGTAAGCGTTTCTTACTTTATCATTTGATACTTTTAGCCTTTTCCACATATCATGTGTGTTCAAGTTGAATCAACATACATATGCTTTAATTTCTACAAAGGGAATTAGACTCTAACAAAGGTACTGGCATCCAGGAAGGTGGTATCATATAGTGATGGACTGCCTAACAAAGGCGCTGGCATCCCATACTTTTACTTGACGACTCTAGACCCAGTAGCGAGAAATGCATTGAAAGACGCAAGAGCTTCATTCACAGTTTCTGAATATCCTCTTGGGACCTGTGGCGAGGCAGATCCACAGAGCCCTACTTGTTCCAAAATTACCCTAACTGGAAAGGTGAGTGTGACGAATGAATTCTATTGAACATGATCATGTAGCAGACGCGACCATGATTTTTTTCTTCTCCCCCTTTATTTGATCATCTATCTACTCTGCATCTTCTTTCATTCTAAATTTTGCTCTTTGTACATTTTTCCATGTGCATACTAGTTACGAACATGATGTTTAAGATAAAGAAACTTTTCCATGTGCATACTAGTTGCTGTCATGTGTCATGAGATCATGGGTTCAAGCCGTAGAATCAGCCTCTTGCACATGCAAGGTAAGGCTGCCTACAATAGATACACTAAGTGGATTCAGCCCTTCCCTTGACCCTGCGCATAGCAAGAGCTCTTGTAGCATCAGATTGCCCTTTTACTAATTACCCAACACATGATTTAGTTACTTATATATTTATATGCTAAAAATGCCAGAGTTGGATGTTAATCCTACTGTCTCAAATTACCCTTGAATCCCTTGCTTGTAGAAATAAGTTACACTGATAGTTAGGCATTGGGGAATCGTATAGCATTAAGGGCATCCCTTATCTGGGATCCATTTTATAGTTAACAGAGTATTCAGCTGTAAGGTGGTTTCTACACCTTCACTTTCGAAAGCAATAATTCAGAGCTCCTTTTTCTCTTCTCATCTACATGATGAATCATCCCTCTTCTCATATTTCGTAGCATGCCCAAAAAGGTTTATCAGAATTGGATTAGAATTAATTTATCCTCAAAAGCAAGTTCAAGGAGGAAAGATTGCCCAAGCCATGAAAAAATTGTTTTATATAATTATAAGTATGGAGTCTGCTTATTTGTTAATTTCAACTTGTAATGTCATGGAGAGTATTTAATCATTATGAAATTTGATAACTCTTTCTTATGTGTTTCAGCTGAAATGGGTTGATGAAAAGTCCAAGGAAATCGAATTCGCTAGAAATGCCTTGTTTTCCAAACATCCAGAGATGAAGGGTAATCACCCAAAAATCAATTAAGTAGAAGCATTCATTCTTTCTATACACATGCAACTTGGCATAAAATTTCAATTACCATCTTTCTCGTTATACATATTCGTACAGAAAGTAATTGACTTTTTTTTTAATCATGCTTAACAGGCTGGCCTAAGGATCACAACTTTAAAGTCTTGAAATTAGAAATTGAAGATATATTTTTAATTAGTTGGTTTGGTGGTCCTAAACCAATCACGGTGGAACAGTACTTACATCCCAAAATGTGAGTGAATCCTTGCAATAACAACAGTAATGATAGGTGTACACTTACTATTCATCATTCTACCATACACCCAGTTCAAAAAAAATATTTTTTTGATACAACTAGGTGATACAATGTGAATAGTAGTAGTACCTTAAGTTTTTTATTTTTTTTAATAAGGAAGGATGGAAATAAAATGCCACACTTTATGGCATTTGTTTATTTCTTATTTCTCTGTTTTGCTTATTCATTTTTCATACATTTATGGCTCACAATTATCTGCAGGAACAATCTTCGCTTCATTCTCTGAATGCTCTTCGAATTGCCACTCCAATTGTAGGCTGCAAATGGTTCAGCTCTCTGGATGGCTGCATATACCATGTTTCAAATCGGTATTCCTTCCCAAATACTTTTGGACATTGAAATTATGTGAAAAGCCTCTTTCAGGCACCATATTGTTGCAGAAGAAACAGTGAAACAGCAACATTGTTGGTAATTCTTAGAAATGAAAACTGTATGTTTGTGATATGTAACGATACAAACTGATCTTGGGTCATTGTGGCTATTATATATCAAAATATTGCAATTGTTCGGTTAGCATGCACTTTTTGACATGAAAATATAAGCAATATACTCACCTTTTGATAAATTGCAATTTGCAAGTAGTTGGCATGCTTATATAATACTGTCACATTACTGAACCAATATTATTTGGGAATGATTGATGCCTGTGAGCACATTAATACTTGCAAGTATTGGACACTATTACTTTTTATTCGTGCAATTTGAAAGCCTCTAATTTTCTTCTAAAATGGGAGAATAAAATTATATGAAACCCACTTATTTTTCTACTTTTCAACAGTAAAAAACTTGATTTTCATCACGTCTCTCTTTTCATTTTCTGTCATCGGCATCCAGATGATGTTTACAGGTTGTTAGTTGTTACTACTATTTTTTTTTTTTTTCATTTGGGCCATAATATCAATTACAAACCTGATAAGTTAGTGGAGTGAATAAGTTACTAGCAGAATCAAAGGTGAACACTATTGGGGTGGATGAGATTAACATCATCCCCATTGAGAGTGACACCATCTTTTTTAGTATATAAATTTATGATTCTTACATATAAAAAGAACGGTGTCACTCCGAATAGAAATGATGCTAATCTCATCCTCCTTGTTTCTGTGGTAATGCCAGAAAAAAGACACAACCTTTCAGTTAGGACTTAACACAGCCAAAAGAAAATTATAGCACGAGAATGGGCATATATTAAAGTTTATTTAGAACTCAACGTTTTGTGGCACTTTTGCGACACAGATCAGTACAAAATCTATATACACAATGTACACTCACTTACTTATACACTACAACTAAGAGCTTCTACAATTTCAAGAACCAGTAGCCTGGGCGAATTCCAAATAAAGATGCGAAACAAGCCATTTAACCTACTGATCCCTCAAGCTTCAAGCTCATGAGTTGGTTAACCTCGGAACCAAATTCATCAGGAAGCTCATTAAATACATCACGGCAAAATCCAGAGATCATAGCAGCCATTGCCTTTTCATAGTCTATTCCCCTTTGTTGGAAGTAGAACAATTGGTCTTCGCCAATTTTGGACGTGCTGGCTTCATGTTCAATTCTTGCTGTTGGATTTTTCACCTGCAAAACAATTGTTTCTTCATGAGCAAAACCGAACTACAGACACCAATGACACAGAAAACAGGAAAAAAAAAAATAGAAAGAGAACTGCAGAAGAGATAATAAGGCTTTTAAGAAAACAAACAACTAAACCTATATTATTGATGGACTATTTGATGTTTCAAGTTTCAACCAATAACAGCAGACCGTAACTATTAAAGCTACCCTAAACCAAAGAATCAAGATAAAATCCTATTTTAAAGTCCTACAACTCATCAAGAAGCGTTTTGGCTGCCACGAAACAAAATAAAACACGCACCTTCAGGCTATATATAAAAGAGTTCAGTTTGGTCAAGTGTGAAGATGAAAATCAGGAGGCAATCTCAACATTTAATTTTCTTTTTCTTAAAAAAAAATCCCTACGGGATACTAGCAATTTTAGTGTTCTTCCAACAAGACCACCAGTTTCAGCTGTGTAAGTACTGATATTCTGTAATAGGACATCCAAGAAGCTAATAGTTCTTGAGCCTTAGCAAAATATTTGGTCTTCGCAGCAGTCAAACCATAAGGTATGATTATGAATTCTAGCCTGAAAAGGTATGCTTATATATCGATATCGTATAACCATACGTATGATTTCAAATTTAATATAATCAGGTTTTTAGATGACTCGAGATCTAATTCAATTGAAATTGTTTCCTTTACATTCATGGACTGTTGGCCAGTGGCCAACATATGATGAATTATGCTTTTCTAATTCAATAATTGAATGCATTTAGGACTGTCACTATTACATAGTAGAATTATAGTACGGATAACATGAAGTTAGTCAATGAAAGTTAATCCTTTTTTTTTTTTTTGTATATTTTTATTACTCTAATGCTCTTAAATTCTTTGTCTCTTCTCCCCTTTGACTAAATTCTTCCAGCCCAGCCATTACATTACATTACATGTATAACTTTCGATATACCATAAGCATTAACAACACTGACAAAAGTTACTGAGACAAGCATGAAAACATAAAATAAGCACCCAAAAAAAAAAGAAGAAATTACCTGGATGTAAGGATAGGTATTGGCAGCTGCATTATCACCAATAAGCATAGAGTCACATTGAGAGGAGTTTCTAGCATTCTCTGCCTTAGACTGAACCTGAACAAGCCCTCTATAACAATTCCTTGAATGTCCAGCCGATATACCCTTGGAGATAATCCTACTCTTTGTATTCTTCCCTTTGTGTATCATCTTCGTCCCTGTATCAGCCTGCTGATAATTATTAGTCAAAGCAACAGAATAAAATTCGCCCACAGTATCATCTCCCTCCAAAACAACACTCGGATACTTCCAAGTAATCGCGGATCCGGTCTCAACCTGAGTCCACGATATCTTAGACCGCGCCCCAGCACACAGCCCTCTCTTCGTCACGAAATTGTAAATGCCACCATTCCCTTGCTCATCCCCAGCATACCAATTCTGCACAGTGGAGTACTTAATCTCAGCACCTTCACCGCAATACAATTCCACTACAGCAGCATGAAGCTGATTCCTATCATAAGAAGGCGCCGTGCATCCCTCCAAATACTCCACAAAACTTCTATCATCTGCAACAATCAAAGTCCTCTCGAATTGTCCAGTCTCTAAAGCATTGATTCTAAAGTAAGTCGAAATCTGCATAGGACACTTTGTATCCTTAGGAATGTAGCAAAATGACCCATCACTAAAAACTGCAGAGTTAAGAGCTGCATAATAGTTATCTTCACTAGGCACAACCCTACCTAAATATTTACGAACTAAATCAGGGTACTCCTTAATTGCCTCAGAGATTGAACAAAAGATAACACCTGCTTTTTCTAGTGTCTTCCTATGAGTAGTTGCAATTGAAACGCTGTCAAGAACAGCGTCCACTGCAACATTAGCCAAACGATTCTGTTCGTTTAAAGGAACACCGAGTTTATCGAAGTACCTAAGAAGTTCAGGATCCGCTTCTTCAAGGCTATTCAACGAGGGTTTCTTTTTAGGAGCAGAGTAATAGCAAATATCCTGAAAATCAATAACAGGGTAAGTGTTATCTGACCAATTAGGCTCTTTCATCGATAGAAATTTCTCGAACGCCTTCAATCTGAACTCGAGCATCCAATCAGGTTCCTCTTTTAAGGTCGATATGAGTCGAATTGTCTCTTGCGAAAGGCCCTTGGGAATGGAGAAGGAATCGATGTCGAAGGTGAAACCGAACTTCTTGTCGTAATCGCGGTTGCGGAGAATTTCGCGAATCTTCTCATCGGAGGAAGTGGCTGTTGAAGTGGAGGAGCTGCCCTGATCGAAAGCGACGTCGGCGCGAACCTTTACGAGCCTTGGCGGCGATTTTTGGGATTTGGGCTTAAAGATAGGGAGATTTTGGGGAAGAAGCTTGGATTTTGGGAGCTTGGGTTCGGAGGTGGGTTGAGGAGGTAAGGGAGAAACGCCGTTGCAGAGAAGAGAAGCCATGGATTAGGTTTCAGCAAGCTTGTGTTGCAGAGAAAGCAGAAGAAAGTGTTGAATTTGCTTTTTGATTTTCTCTGAAATTAGAAAATTGAATTTGTGGCCTTATGACATCCATCTATTTTTGTCGTGTGGGTAACACGTTCTGTCCCGTAACCGTAACCACAGACCACACACAAATATTGAAATGAACATAAAAATAAATAAAATGAAACATGTTTTAAAAATTTTAATTTGATATTTTATCTTTTAAAAAATTTAATTTAGTTTCTTATATTATATTTATGAATCATTTTTATTTTTTTTTCGAGTAAAAATCCAAAATAAAGGATAAAAATAATTTAAATATATAATATAAAAGACCAAAGTAATTCTAAGAGTACAACATAAGAAATTAAAATAAAATCTTTTAAATATAAAAAACTAAATTAAAACTTTAAAAAGATAAAAATATATTTTCGCCTACTTATTACTTAAATCAAAATAAATAGTTAATTTAAACAATTTTTTTAAGATTTTACTGTTTTTTCATCTCCACCCCGTCATATTATTAAAATTTTTACTCTTCGTTTTTGCTTTTCATAGAAAAATAATATAATCGAAAATTAAATCACATACTTATATACGCATATCTTGTACCCACACTCTTTCTTTATGACTCATTTTCTTTTACATTTTGTTGTATTTTCATTTTTTTAGAACTAATAGAAAGATATATTTAGGTGACAGACCACTTTATTCATGCTCATATTAATGAGTATTTTTCAATGTATAATACCATTCATAAAAAATTGTTTATTTGCATTAGTACTTTGTATATAATATACAAGATGGCCACTCAATATTTTCATAATCCTTTTTGGAAAATAAATAATACAATCTTTTAGTTTATAAGGTAACAAAGTGTGTTTTATTGTCATGGATTTTAATTAGAAGGAGTTAATTTAAATTATAATTAATACATTATATACTACTATTTGATATACTTCAATGTTAAAAAAAAGTGAGATACAAATATATTTAAACTTAGTGAGAAGTTAGTAGAAACTAAAAAACATTTTATTGATAGATTTGTCTTATTCTGACAACCACTATTGACAGAATCTTTTCCGCAACAAGAAGTTGTTCAGACGAGGCTTTAAAACAAGAGTCTTAAAAATATATAGTTTCAACATAAAAATAAAAATTCAATAAAATTTTTACGTATGTAATCAAATATTTTAATATATCTAACCATGGAATATGAAAAACGTGAGTAAGAAAATCTAAAACAAAAAAGACGATAAATTCTTACACATAATTCATTGGCTTATATTGAAAAATTGATTTTAGATTATAATTTTCATTTTAAAACAATTATTACTTTAAGATTTTAAGATATAATAAATAGTATATTTTAATATTTCTCTCTCGTCACCTCTTTCGTTCACCAATCATCATTTCACTTATATTAAAAATTTATCACAATCAACAATTTCTTAATATGAGTAAAAGTAATTAAAATGAGAGTAATTTTAGAATTGAGGGAGTAAAATGGTTCGGGTTGAAACAGTCCAATTTGTAACTGATTTAGAAGCTACAAAATTAATTCAATTCTATAAACCAAATCATTTCTCTAATTTAATTTATGGGTGAACTAGAACCATAATCGGCCATAATTCTTAATCCTCCTATTTCATGTTCCTACAAATTCTCCTACTTACTCATTAAAAAATATTTTCAATATTTTTATAGTTTCAAGATTGAAAATCCACTTAATTTCATACTTTATATGATAATTAAAAAGAAATATAAATAAATTTTTTTTTAAGAAGATGTAGCATTATTCTTAATATAGCGATATGCAATGGATTCTCGGTGAATGCAATATTAGGACAAGCACGAAAAAAAGAACGCACGAAAATCATAATAAGACCCAACAAGCTTTGGCTGCTTCCTTTTTTTTTTCATTGGTTTTTCAATTAAAATTTTTGGCATCAGAATCCCAATTAATAAAAACAACATATGCTGCTCAATAACGGTTCTAAATACTTTCTTACCACTATCCAAGGTTGAATGGTGTCGTCGCTTTTCTGAAATTTCATCCGCCAAATGATGAATTAACACAATTTTGAAGGTCATGACTTTAGTTTACCACTTGATTTGACCACTTTGAGTGATAAATACTCTTAATATACTAAAAATGAAAAATAAAAAGTGTGATTTAAGGCATCGGCAAAACATCTGTATACACTTTACACAGTTAGTCACTGATGCTCTTTCTTTTGTATCCTTTCTTTTATATATACACCGGACATTCAAATCCATGCAAATGTGAAGGAGAAAGTAATATCTCGTTATATAATCCAATTCATCAATATGAGGACAACATATATGTCAATATGTCAAAATTACATTTTCTACAGTGCACAAAATTTTAACAAAACTCCATTTTTAGTTGCCTTTAGGACAGTCCAAACAAGTATGACGAGATCAACTGGACCTAGAATTCGCACCGTACAAAAGAAACAACTGTATGGAAGTCATTGGTTAATATGTTAGTGAGGCATAATGTTGGGTAGCCTTTACCTGTGTTTCTTCTCATCACTGTCAATAGCTTCCAACAATGAATGCAAATATTGAAAATCTGCAAAACTTGCCAAAATTTTGGCACAATTTGTATTAAGGTCAGCAAGATCGCGCAAGTGTCCTCCAATTCTGGAGAGCGCACAGTTGAAAGTTAGCCAGGGTAGAAACATACACCAGGTTGGTCATGAAACCATCAAAGCCACCACCAAGAATGTGTAGAGCCATTTCCTTGATGATAAGGTAGCTAGCTCCTTTAGAACCATATATCCTCACTTTCATGAAACCTAATTTGCCTTGCGTGCTGATGGCACTGCTGAGTTACAGTGGATGTCTTTTGTGTACGTGTTAGTGAGTGCAAACAGCAACAGAACAAAAACAACTTGCGCACTCATGATACCGAAATGACTTATACTATTTCCAATTTCCATCCAACTTCCTGTATTCCGAACCTGCCAATCATCAAACACGGTATTAGGGTGCCTACCACTACCAGCCCTCATCCTTATGCATTAATATTAGAAAATGAACAAACAATATTTTTCTATTAGCAGTTACAGTGCAAGGCCAGTACAATAATAAACATCAGACACAGGCCATTTTAATAAATATGTAAAGAAGACTTGACATTTCAGAACTTGAATACAAGAGTCACTAACAAACTGTTAGAAACCTGGTATCTTAGTATCTGTATTAGAACGAATACTGAAAAACCCCCTGATTTCCCTAAATTACAATTTTACATGATAGAACACATGTCTCTAAACAAGGATGGCAGTTAGGCTACATGTGCCTATACTTGATATCATTTAGGGATTAAAACGAAAAACAATGTCAAGTACAAAGATCAAAATGAAAAACATAGTAAAGTATAAGGACCAAAATTAAATGATAGGGGTTAAACCGTGAAGGCTGATGCGTGTAGAGACCAAAATGAAGGCCTTTTTTTTATTCTTTTAGGGACTAAAATGAAAAACGGTAGAGTATATGGCTCAAAATATTAATTTAATCAAACTATACAAGACAGCTTATTTCATTAGTCAAACCTTGAATCATAATTAGATATTCACAGTTATCAACAACTGTGTGGTGTTAGGAGTCCAACAAGAAATAAACTGATGGACAAAAAGACAAGTTGACAGTAATGTGCAAAACGAATTTGAAGCAGCATCTAGGGATTTTCTAATAGTTAACCACTTGACCCTTTGCATTTACTAAGATGACATGAAGGCACATATATATACTGTCCATGGATAATAGAGAGAATTTACAGAAGACAAAGGCAACTAAAAGAAATTGTAAAAGTAGGGTGTGTATACCAGGAAGAAGAAGTGAATGGTCATCACGTCCGAGAACAATATAACAAGAAAATAGCATCCCAACCTTGGAATTTGGTTCAGTTTGGTTATTGCACTGAATACACATCTGCAGTCAAGTCCATTGCAAATAATATAAGATGGATAAATGTACAAAAAGTTGGAACCACTACCACTGTAGTTTTACAAATAATATCAATAAAAAATAGAAGGTGAATAAAATATTAGAACTATAGGGCCTAACTCAGCTTCAGGTAACTTCAAGAGTTTTTATAAGATATGTCAAATTTTATTCTAAATGATTAAAATGCAAGAACCAGATGTGTTCAAGATACACAACATGCAACACTAGGAGACTGATCCGTCATCCGAGAACCAACAATCTTTCCCTATGGATAAATAAATTAACCCTTGGGCAAAATTGTAGCCATTTAATTTTCAAAAGAATAGTTACAAGCAATTCAGAATGTCTGAGCTTTGGAAGTTAATATGGACCACATATCATTTAGTTAGTATGCAGTGTTAGAAAGAAAAGGAATATTCCCATTGGTTTTAGGAGGTCTTAAAGAAGTAATATTGTGACCCAATTATAAATAGCATTACTAGTAAATTTGCAAGCGTACTTACATTACAAGCATGAAGGGTATAAATAACTTGAAGATAAGTAGCGCTGCCATCAGAAACGGCTGCAATTGGAAGGAAACATATCAGTTCAAAAGCATATAAAAAACAGCATTGTTATGTATGAAAAGAAGTACAAATTTCACTTACACTGAAGATGGTAATGAACCGGTAGACAGATGAGATCTCAAAACTAGCAATACTTGCAAAATTCCCAGTTCCAAAGAACGCAATGTTGAATAAAACCATCTGCATGATACAGTAGTTTGTATATATGTCAAATTAAGAAACAACTATGTCAATAGTCACTTAGTTTAGGTTTATCTAATTATATTATGGATGTAATAAGAAAAGCTGAACATAACTGCAGATGCTTTGGTTGGCCCTGAATCTTAACAAACACCTACATAGTTTGATAGAAATGAAAAAGAAGAGAAGGAAATAGGGGACAGACGGATGGGGTATAAATAGGAAATATAAGGGGTTGTTTGGTTTGCATTTTCATTTTCTGTTTTCATTTCCTGTTTTCAGTCTGTTTTCTGAAATTTTACAAAGGAAAAACTGAAAATGCTGAAAACAGAAAATGAAAACAGGAAATGAAAATGCAAACCAAACAGCCCCTAAGTTGTTTGTTTTAGGAGACAAATGAGAGATTTTCATTATTGGTGGGGCAGGGTGGGCACCCAAAATAGTTTCTCTCCTCTAGCAAGAGATGGAACGACACGGGGAACCAGATTTCAGCAACTCAAAATACTCTCACTGGTTTTGGCAATTTTCACCATCCCAAATCCCAAAACTGGATTATCAACATTGATAACTGACACTCTAGTGATCAACTTTTTTATTGAATAAATTGATTTTTCATAACAGAAAAAATCAAGTGCTAAGTTAATACAAACAAGCACCACATGTTTGACACTTTGACTTAGGGTGCGTTTGGTTTATAGTTTGAAAACCACGATCTGATCTAACCGGAAAGGTACCTTTTTCACTTCTACTCAAACCTTGGTTTAGAACTCAAAATCATGTTAAAAACGTAAGTTGATGTAATTTTACCAAGCATGCCATTTCCAGGCAAATAGAGAAAATTAATCTGGATAAATCAGAAAGCAGGAGGAAATGTTAATTAGCAGTACTTTAATCATGTAGTTTAATCAATTCTAAATTACTAATTATCTACCTAAAGAACGATTTCCAAGTCATATAATTGAAGAACTTAATAAACAAAAAATTTAAAAATTGTAAATTCTAGTCTCGTTTTCCTGTGTTTTCCTAAATTCAAAGGTCAGCAGCTAACCATTAACCATTTCCAAAATACAATCAACTCAACTGAAGAAACGACAAAGAATAAAATAAGATAAATATGAGTGGATTACAATCACGCCCTGAGGTGTTAAGAACAACTCCAATCTACAACCATCATTACCTCCCCCACCCCCCCCCCCAAAATAAAAAGAAAAGAGTCTTTTAGCTGACAATATCTGTTAAGTCAGCAGAATATTGAACTTTGAAAACAAACAATGATCATATGTGTGTGTGGTTTCACGTCAAATCATGTTGGTATGAGGTGAAAGTGGATCTATTTCAGTACAACCAAGAGTAGCTTTCACGTTTTGGAACCATGTTTGACTCATCCCAACGTGAAACCAAACACACATTAAATGTTTCATCAGTCAAAAGAAGTTTTAGGGGCAAATTGTATGTATGTCGGCAGATTAGGTAGTGTGTCATTCATGAAACCTCAAGAAGGGTGCATGTATCTTTTAGTCAACATAAAAGAATTTTCAATTTTAAGCAACTTCAGAAGGAATAAAAGACAGTGAAAAGAATGAAACTCACAAACACCAATGGGATTCTAACATCAGATAGCTGCAAAGATCTATTATCATATCCAAGGATGGCATTAATAGAATCTGATGACTTATTCATGATATTTAGGTTGAGAAGTGTATTTTCAAATAGTATCCACGCCATAAGTACAAGAGCAAGAGCAGCGTAGAATACAGCTTCATATCTGCACAGGTTTCAAGAAGGAAAGAGTAAAAACAAATGCTTTACAACAAGAAGATTCAAGGAACAGCTAAAACATGGTCTGGTAAATGAGATAATACCCAATGGAGAGAAGAAGGAACGGAGGTGCAAAGCCAAGAAATATGGAAGTAAGTCTAGATAAGAGGCTACTTTCTGAAAACAGGGGGAGTACCATGGAAATACCTAAACAAGAAGTGTTCGATATCGAGGAAGTAAGCAATGATGTTCAAGTACATAATACAGACGATTACAAAAAAAATGTGTGTAACAGTGTAAGTAATCAGTTGTACAAACTATAAAGTACTAAACACTAATAGAATATTGAATAGCTCGAAGCTAGGAAGTTTGAACTATCAAATGACAGGCAGCAATCACTGCATACTGTATAAAATAATAAAAGTAGTTGATAAACTAATATAGAATCAAAATTAATTAAACTGACCAAATAGAGTTCGCATCTATAAATTGTCATTCCTCATCCATTTTGATTTTTTTAAAAATGCAGGGTGGATTTAGACAAAGAGGGCAAGTGGTATATTGTGTCAATAGTATTCAACAAATTTATATCTTAAAAGAACAAATCCAAAAGATTTTAACTATAAATTTTTAATTCTCTAAAAGGTATCCATTCCAAATTTTGCTTAGTATAGCTCATTTTCTGAGCACTTCCTATTACCATGCCACATTGTCTGCATCTGAACATTCCTCAAACAGACACATCATCAACCACCATTTTCACCTTTGTTTTGTTCCATTGATTCCATGTGACAAATTGGTTTATGCTGCATATTACACCTCTTGGGCCATTGTTTTGGTGTTATGGAGCTCTGGTTTGTAAGGACATGTTAATATCATTTTGTTAGGGAAAAGTTTCTTTTAGACATGATTGCTACTGATTTTCTTAATACAAATGGATGGTTAGCTGATATATTCAGCAAATTCCTTGGATGGTTTATGGTTAGTTTTATTTCTTACAAGCTTTGAGCATACTATATAAATGATTCAGCTTGTGGGGGAAGGATAGATTTAGGAACATGTTATGTGCATTATTTGAAAGTCTACTGTTTCTACTTGATTATTTTGATTATTAGGTTGTAATTAGGATCACTTTGCTGGCAATACTCTTTTCTCTTTTCTCTTCTAATATATCAGAAAATCAATGTGTATCAGTACATAGATTTCCCCAATTCTGGAACACACAATAGAAAGACGGTACATTGAAGCCCTGTGTAAATAGTCGCTAGTGCACACCTCAAACTATACTAGATGTTGGAGGATTATTGCTAGTATTTTTGTATTCATCATTCAGCCTCATATTAACAGAATTTAGTCACTTAGTCAATGACCTTAATCCTAACAGTCAGTCCTAAACACTTCATAACCAATGTAAGAATTATTTTAATCAATACTTTCAAGATTTTCATCAATAAAACAATCAAACAAATCAATCTCAATAACATGAGAACTTAATATAAAACAAAGACGGAAAATCAATCTTTCAGGCTATGTTTCCATTGATCAAAAGGGTCGGAATGGAGCAAAATTAACTGACATGACATTAGTCGCCATGCTTTGGATTGTTTTAAACCAGATTTATGACGAAAAGGATTCCACTCAATTCCTTCTGGTAGCTGAGTTTTTCCTCCCTCCAAATTGGGAGGCAATCAAAGAATCTAACTTACTGTTCACTAATCTCCTTAGTATTGCATCCACTTTCCAAACAATGAAACAGAAACTATATTTCATTGCAACATAAAATATCAAAGGTAACCATTTAACACAACCCCACCCCATTCCATCCATCATTAGGATTGAACTAATATATAAATATGTTTGCATGGGGCTAAGGAATTCAGGCAAAAGTAGAAGATTCAAGTCAAAATTATACCAGCAACAAACCAATTTATCAACTGATGCAATGCAAGCAACTCTCGCTTTTCATTTCTGTGAGAAGTGGATAAATACACCATGACCGAAGATAAAGCAACCAAAAGAGCCTAGTGATGAAACAAGAAAGGGTAATCAGTGGATTTTCCATATACTATACATTACTATGATTCAAAACAAAATGGTAGAGAAGTCAGGATATGCACCTGTAAGCAAAATAGAGATGAAATTTTGGGATTTTTCAACTCGCTATTGCATATACTTTGCCAGTACTTACTCCTGCCAGCATGTAAATCTAGCCATCTCGCAGCTATTCCTATAATGATAATAATAGCCCCACTACTAACTCTGAAAAACAGAATATTCATATACTTAACAGTGTTGTTTCGATTCAGTGTGTGCTAGAAATGATGAGAAAGAAAAAGCTACAAACAAGGAAGAAGAGAGAGAGAGAGAGAGAACCTCAACATGAGTAAAGTGAAAGTAAAAAGTTGTGCAAGATTGCAAGATATTTCTTACATATAGAAAGTAAAGGAACATCTCAGAGCCTTATAGTTAAAAGAAAAAGAAAAGGGGAGAAACAGACTTTTCGAAGCAAGAGTCCAGGTGCACTTGTGCATTGCCAATGCCACCAGACAAAAACATTTCAAATTTGGTGACAAAGATTATTAGGTAATAGCGAGTGAGTTTATAATTCAAAGCAAAATCAAATTAGAGTATTTGTTTTTATCTAAAATCATGGATATTGGGGTATTTCATAATGTCACTACAACCATAAAACAAGTAATTTAAGAGATGAAAAATAATAGAGACATGTTAATAATCATTTCCTTACTTTGAAATATGTGCAAAGGGAAATTATAAAAGGATATCTATAAATTATATCCATACAATATCCCATCCATAATCTGTTTTTAAAACTGTTTGCAATCAGAAGAAGTATTATCCATATTAGTTTTAAAGGCTATAAGTTTGTATTAGGTTCGGCTGGCTCTGTCAACCTACTATTTCCAAACCCTAACCCTTTGTTTAGTTTACATTATGGTTAGTATACTCAGTGGAGGTAACTTACACTAATAGATTATTGTCAGGAATTTCTGCTGGCATCAATGTGAAAAGAGACAAAATCCAACATGATATCCAAACATATATCGGTATTCCAGATCTCCAGGGAATCAACTTAAAAAGATAAAAAGAAGCAGAGGCCCCAACAATTAAAAAACATCCAGTATAGAGCTTCCTCTCAGTAAAGCTGTTAACCTGCAATACATGCCAAATATTTCTTTATCAAATGAATAAGAACCTTACTAGATCAGAGAATATTATGACGAACATTCATACCAGGAACTCAAGAATGAAAACTGAGATGGCAGCAGTGGCTAGAAGCTTAATGATATAATTCAATCTTCTTCCAGATAAGTGCTTCCATAATGCTTTTATAAACTGGTATTCACTAATTATCTGAACCCATAAAAATGACGTCATTATCATGTATGCATGGTAAAGAGGAGGAGACCGTTCCAGCAACAATAGGAAACAAAGCATTCCCACCACCACAGATCCATATAGATATATCTGCAGAAGAAGATAATTTATCTATTTAACTGACAACCATTAAAGGAAAAGGAATTGATGCTTATATGAAATCAATAAGAATCAATTATCTTCAGCTAAGAATTTGAATCAACAAGTTTCCATGAAATGATAAATGTTCATCTATACGTAAGTGTGCACGTATCCAAAAATTCTCTTTATTTTCTTCCAAATGATGTAATATTCAGCTCACAAGAAGTTAACAAATAACATTTAGAAAATGCTAAGCTTACACAAACATTACTTTTCCACGGTTATTTCTATGAACTGCTTGCTCCATTCCAAAAATGTTTCCTGGCAGTGTGGTATAAGACTGCAGCACGTGAAGAACAAGATAGATCATCCAACCAACATACCCAAGGGTAATTACTGACATGAGCATCAGCCAGTCGTAAGTCTGAAAATAGTGAAGTCCTTGCAATGCCAAACTTCTGAGATTTTGGGATAGGTCCAACGCAGCATCATAATCTCTAGCTGATATTAGACCCTCAATTTTGTCCAATATTGAAGAGTAATGAGATAGTGGTTTGAAAGGTTTGAAGTATAAAGAACACGACTGCTTGATATCTAAAATTGTCAAAGAAACCAACATCACTAAGGAATTCCTCCATCTGTTTACTTCTACATTGTGTGCAACAGAGAGAAAAATCATTTTGTGCTATTACTTTTTTATGACATTTTACTCATGAATTGACACCCTGAAGATCCGTATATTTTCTCATTTACATCATTTGGTGTATATTCTTGTTCATAGTTTGAAAGGGTTGATAATCGAGTCAATGGCACCAAAATTAAGTGAAATATGCTGTGCTGAAACCAAGAAAAAAAAGTAAATATCATATATCATATCATATATAATAAGTAAATGTAAGCAAAGGATACGTGATTTTCGAAGAAACTGGTTTAAAATTTCTTTTGTATTGGATAGAACAGCTTCAACTTCTTCAGCCTGGAACACAGTATAAAATAAATGTTAGTAGATCATCCACCCATTTATACTCTTCTGCATGTAGAATTGTAGATGACTTCCAATTTCCTACCCGTTCACCAGAAGCAGGCCAATGACCAATTCGTAAAATATGACATAATATTCCAATAAAAATAGTGAACAAAAGCACATTAGCCTGCTATCACGAAAATCAACAAAAAGTAATTAAAGGAAGATAGATACCTTGGTCATGTTAATGTAATCTAAGGGTAGACTTCCAACTGAATTTACAGGACATGGCAGACCAAGTAGCGCAGACTGTCAGAAATTTAACATGTCAGATAACTGAAGCCTAGCGATAGCTGGAGAAATGTTCACTATGCTTTGAACAGAAATCCTCAAAGAAGAATAAATTTTACAACCATGAGGGGCGCAATATCAGCCTGGTTCACGTCCACCCTTTCTATCCCATGCAGGCCCCATTCAGATGGTGTTGGAGCGTCATGCACATGGTCATCAACAAACCTAAAACCACAATCAGAATGGTTGCTGCTAGATATTGGCCTTGGATATTTAACACCAGCTCCCCATGCAACAAGGGGAGTGTCAGTATTTGAAGGATGCCCATCTCCATGGCTTCCTATAATTAGAAAATAAATCAACAACAACAAGCCTTATCCCACTGTATATAATTAGCAAATAAATAAATAAAATTCAGTAATATACAAAGCCTAATAAGAACTTTTCTATTTCGAAACAAAATCAAGTAAGAGTAATACAGGAAAATATCAACGCAAGACTAAATCTGGGAGTAATGATTAAATACATGTTTTCATAGATGCAAATCATGTTATAGTTCTCATAGGAGAGAAAATAGAGTGGATAAATAGTAAAATAGTATTATGAAGGGAAGCTTTGGAAATACATGGTTTCTAATAAAGTAACAGCAGAACAAAATATGTAGAATGCTCTCTGATTACACCAACAGCTTCCTTGAGGAAGTCATGTTGTATACCACTACCCTTTTGGATTAATAACAAGGAAGAAACACAGCTAGTGGCTTTTCACTAGAATATTCAATCTTGATTCAGACTAAGCTTTGTTATAGTTTCCTCTTTCGTGGCAATATAAACCACATACTATGTGTCAGCAAAATAAGAAAAAGGTTCTTTGCATTATTACTTCCTTTCAATTATAACATGCTAAGTAAAGAACTTCAAACGCTAGTAAATGATAGAGATTGAGACATCCGTTTGATTAATTCATGTTTCAGCATGTTTCAACACCTAAATTGAAATTAACATATTGTTTGTTTATGACACCAAGTAAAATAATATCCAGACATAAATATGTTAAAGAAGTACTGCAACCTTTATCACTCATCCCATGATCTGCTGTAAAAATATATGATGTACGATTGTCCTTGAAATAATCTTGAACAAGATTGTACACACTTTCAGCAACATGGTCGACAACCTTAACATTGTTGAGATAGATGGATGAATAGGGCCTGTGTGCATGACCATTAGAGTCACATCCAAGCAGGTGCAGAAATACAACAAGATTATCCTGGTGCAGTAACTCCTTTAATTTAGGATCTTCACTGGACCTATTAAGAAGGCTTTGAAATTTATCAAGCGACCACATGTCCAGGAATGATGCATCTGCATTAAGAATTCAGGAGTACTCAAGATGAATGTATGAAATTAAGAATTAGAGAATTTAACTTCTGCACCTGGTTTACTATCATGTAGGATCTCCAAAATAATGCACATCTTTTTTCCAGTAAGTTACTCATGTTTCAAAATTGGTAGGAAATACTTCTGAATAGCGTACTGGTAGAACTAAAGAAGACTAATTATTAATAAGAAAGTCTTAATGCGAGAGATTGTTTTCAATTTTTCAAAATTAAAACAGTGCATAATAAAAATTCGCAGCCAAACCAGTAGCAAAATCTTCAAACTCATGCGGATAGGTATCCCAGGTGGAATGCGGCAAGGCACCACAGAAAATCGGAACAATATCAGGACTTCCAAAAGAAATTGTATGGCGACTCCTATTAAACACGGAATCAAACTCAACAGGATTAGCCTTCCACCCTGCACCAAACCAATACCATTCTTTCAGTACATACAACAAACACAAGGCAGAGCAATGTATTAACAACAAAAACAACCCCGAACCTTTCGTAACGGCACTGGGATCTTCATAGAAGCCAGCGATGATGGCGACATGTCCAGGCCTCGACTCTGTAGGAGGCCGAGCATGAGAAACTCCCCAACGACCTTGCGTTTCGATGATTCTCCTCAAAAACGGCGCTCTGTAATTCCCTTGGGCGTCGGGCTCGTAGAACTTGTCAGCGCGCAAACCATCAGCTGCGTCGAAATTGAAAGTGAATAAAATAATCAGTGAAAACGACAGCGCCGTTTTGGTTTCCGATACGTACCTACTAGAAGGACGAGGCGTTTGGCGGGTGCGGAGAAGCGAGGGGTGACGAGATCGACGCCGGGGACGATGGGTGACTTGAAATAAATGTCGAAAATGCTGAGCATGTAAACGGCGTGAAGGATAACGCCGAGTACCACCAGCCATCTCTCCCTCCTAGATAACCATTTCCGTCGCCTGCTGGTGACGGATTTGGCTTCTGCTACGCCGTCAACGTCTCTGTTTCCTAAGATCCCATCGCTGCGCATTCTGTATCACGCTCTTGGAATTTCTCTGTTGCGATGAGTGACGTTAATTTCAGTTGTGGGCACTGAGTTCAAACAGCTGAGCTGAGATTTAGTACTACACAAGTGACAAGTGCTGAAAGTAAGTAAGTAATCCAATTGAAGTTTTCGCCTGCACTGTTGTCAGTGTTATGTTGTGTTGTGCGTGCTTTGTGTCATTATTATTTTGCTTTTTAAAACCAGTTTATATTATAGCGCTGGATCTGCCTGTTGATGGCATTGCAAGCTCTCGAAATGAATGAGATCAACTCCATCAAAATTTGATATTCGATTCGTCAGTTTTATGAGTTTGATTTATAAACCTAATGAATTCAATTTGAGGTAAACTTAATTCAGCTTGTCTTGTTCATAAAATAGCACAATAAATAAATAGAATACGATCAAAATTCATAGTTATCATGTTCTCACGTGTTTAGTATTATACACTATATATATATATATATATATATAGGCTTAAATATGTTTTTCGATCTTAAAAATATAAGAAAATTAAGATTTAAGTCTCAAAAAAGTATTTTTTCGGATTTAAGTTCTTAAACGGATTATTTGAATCCTTAAATCAGTATTTTTCAAGGACTCATTTCCTATTTTTGAGTTTTTTAAGACTTAAATCTTAAAAAACATTTTCCAAAGATTTAAATCCTTATTTTTCTACTATTTTTTAGGAACGAAAAACATATTTAAACCATATATATATATATATATATATATATATATATATATATATATAATTTTTAATATGATTAAGTATTTATCATTTTAAAATTGAACTTTACAGTTTTTTTAGTGTTGACTTGTACAGATAATTTATTTTAATCATTTTCATTTTATTTTTTATATTTATTTTGTAATAGAAAGAAAGTAAAAAAAATTAAAAAATCGAGAACTTCAGCTCGTGAGCTAAACCAAATAGTTCGTGAATTTTAAATGAGCCGAACATAAGCTAAAAAAATTAGTTTATAAAAACACTTGATTTGAATTTGGTTCAACTCATTTTCGGCTTGGACAGTTCAATCTCAACTCAGATTCTTACAATTCATTTTGATGGGTTAATTAAGGCCTTAAGAGTAGACTTGTGAGGCTGATAAACAGTCTAGTCTCAACTCAAACTCTTGTGACCCACCCCAACTCGTAAATACCATGGGCAAGGTCATCTCTCTCCATGTCATGGCACCAAATCCCCACAGCTTTATCACCTAGCATTTAAGTCTAAACACTTTTCTTTTTTACAATGGATCTTGTTGTGATCTAACCTGACAGGGATGTAGGATGAGCAAGATGGTCATCTTTATCAGCAAAGGGCAGCAGGATAGCTTCTGGGTCCTGAGCTCCGGCGGCGGTGGTGTGCACTTGCAAGCACTCTGACGCCCAAGTCAGTGAGTGAATTAGGGTTTGTGTATATAATAATATATCTTACGTACCTTGCATGGTGCATTATGATAGTATTTATAAAGTGAGGTAAATGACCTAATGTGGTTCGTATTGGGCCAGGATCTATGCCTGGGCCCAATCCTCATCATCTGGGCCTTGTCAGTAGGTCGCACCCAACTTACCGGGATGCTGGCGGTAATTGGCGGCTTCTTGACCCGGCATGTAAGCGTCTATCCGGGATGCCATTATTTTGGTCCACAACAGTTGCCCCCCAAGTCGTCAAGCTCTTCTTGGGAGAGGTTGGCGAGTTCATTCGTCATGCCGGGTGGATGTTAGATGGCGATTCTGGAAATGTCACGAGATGACGGTTGGTTTTTTTTTTGGGCGCGTGTGTTTCACGCACTCCTCTTTGGGCTCTGTGCAAGATGATTAGCGTGGTCTTGGGCCCCATGTTCATTAAGGTGATGTGACGGTTTTACTTTATTTCTTTTCACCCGTTACATTTTACCCCTTTTCTTCCTTTCAAGTTTTCACTTTTCTCTCTTCGCGCTTCAACCTGTTCATCTTCCCCTGGGACTAGTTTTCACAACTCTTCCTCTTCTTCGTGCCAAAGTTGCAAGCATTCTTTTTTTCTAGCAACATTCCCAACTCCTCCTTCAGGTATTGCTTCTCACCTTCATTAACTTGTAATTTGTGTGATTCTTTCCTGATTCTTGGGTTGTTCTGTTATCCTCTTCCCATTCTTTTAGGGTTTAGTTGTAGTTTTTGGGTTTCTTTCCTTCAAAAATGGCCGATAACGTTATTGTGTTGACGAGTGACTCTTCCTCGGGGTCGAATGATACTGAACTTCTTGGGAGTTTCGCGAGGGGGCTTCGAAAACATAGGTCCTCTAATGAGCCAAACCCTTGTTCAGGTACGCCCTCCATAGTCAATCCTGATTATTGTGAATCTTCCCATTTCTGGTTTTACCCTCTTTATTCACGGCGAGTGGAGGGTGGTGAGTCGGTTACTCAAAACGTGAGTGAGTCATTCAACACTTTGAACCCAGAACCTTCTGCTCTTCTCCTTGCATCAGCCCATCTTCTTGATGAGTATTGTTCTGACAGTTCTGTATCTGTTGAGCAAGGTTCAGATCGTCGTGCACCAGCTAATTTTATCCCGGTAGGGGATGAAGTAGAATCCTCCCATCCCGGGGATCCTTTAGAAGATAGGGAGTCTATACCGTCATCTATGAAACATTGCTTAGATTCTGAGTCTGACCCCGCTTACGCTCCCTCTTTTCATAGTCATTCATCCCCGGGATCTGATTCTGCTTTCTCTTGTCATGTAGATATGGATCCTGCTCAAGGTGACATTCCAATCCTGGTGGCTCCAGGATCATCTGATAGTGTGCCGGCTTCGTCTGATGCCGGGGGTTCAGGAGTTGTTGTGCGAGGAGCAGGCGAACCTAGTACTTCGATGCCTAGGATCGAGTGTCCTCCTGACTTCCTAGAACTAAAGAACATTTGGGGGATGTTGTGGGCTCCTTGGGATATCATCCGGGAGGAGTGTTCGGTGAGGAGTAGTCGCCGGCTTAGAGAAGTAGAGAAACACTGGAGAGCGTGCTTTCATTACGGGCCCAACACTCCAGGGACTAATGTTACAACTGATCCTTCATCGAACCATAGGTTAGTTATCCCGAATAAGAAAGAGAGGATTTGTACGCCGGCATCTGAGGGCGAAGGGTCTTATATCATGATGTTGGAGTCATTATGTCAACTTAAGATTAGGTTCCCCTTCTCCGACCTCCAGATCGAAGTTTTGCACAACCTTCATCTCGCTTCTACCCAGCTTCATCCTAATGGTTGGGGATTTCTTCAGGCCTTTGAGGTCTTTTGCTGGGCTCAAGACTGGCATTGCTCTTCAACACTGTTTTTGTATATTTTTTGTCTCTATCGAGGTCCAAAAAAGAAGAATTGGGTATCCCTTCGTCATCGTTCCGGGATCCCCCAGCTATTTGTTCCTTACGAAGAGTCTTTCAAGGCCCATAGGGATATTTACGTTAAAGTTATCCCTCGGACTAAAGACTGTACTCCCTTCTGGATGGGGGAGAACAAGCAGCCCTTGTTCCCGCCCTACTGGACGGATGAACATTATCAGAAGTCACTATCCTTGAAGGAATTGGAGATTGGCTTCCTAGAGGAAGAAGATCAGCAAACCTTTAGGAATCTGTGTATCTTTGTTGAGCAGGGGGGAGTACCCATCCATTGTAAGGATGTAATAGTGGTGTCTCGTCAAGATCAGGCGACATGCTTATGTAGGGCATTGTCCTTTATTGTAGAGTGACGTTTATCTATATTCTATATTCCGTTATTTTTCATCTTTTATTAACAGGTGTGGTTCTTGTTTTTGCAGCTGAGATCATGGCCAACTATGTCATCCAGAAGCAGAAAAGAGATGCTAAGGGAAAAGGGAAGGTTGTTGCATCTGGTCCACCTCCTTCTCCTGCTCCGGTTCCTACGCCTATCCCGGTAGCTCCTACCGGGATTAACATCTCGGATGTAGCTCCTGCTAGGGGAGCATCTCCTGCTAAGAGGTCTGTACCTCCAACTTCTAGCGCCGAGATGGCTACCACGAATCCGAAACGTCGTTGCGTGACTAAGTCTGGTATGCTCTTATAAACGAGATTTCTAATTTATATGGGAATCATGTATTGTCTCCTCATCTGGATCAGTTCGATTTATAGGTGACCAACCTGGCGGTGCCCAAGGGACTTCTGCCGGGATGACCCCAATTTTAGTGGCGCCCTTCTCTACTCCTTCTTCTGCCTGGGAAGGGTTCCAATCACCTTTGATCAAGTTCCAGCATGGGGACTTTTTCACCAAGGGTGGAGCCTCTATCGTGAAGGTATATGTTTTGTCATTTGATCTCGTCAACTTTATAATGCTTGATCCCGGTAGAGGTATGTTTAATATCTTTTTCTTGTTTTTGTAGGAGCAAGCCAAGTCTCTAATGGGCTGGACGGCTATGAGCATGGCTATGCTCCAACACGTTCATGACCAGGCAGAGAACATGGGCCAAGCTGCTTCCTTGAGGGGTCAACTGCAGGATCTCCGAGATGACCTGGAGCTGAAGGATGCCTTGATACAAAGCGTCAAAGGAGTCGGAATCCCGGGCCAACCAGGAACTTGTTTCCCTGAAGGAGAAATTTGCCTAAATGGAGGGGGGATTTGCCAAGGAGAAGGAGCGGACGACCAGCTTGGAATTGGAAAAATCCAAGTTGACGGAAGAGGTTTCCGGGCTGAAGGCTAAGGCAGATGAGGATGATTCTGCGCTTAAGCTTCTTCAGTCCGAACTCTTGGGGTCGGCTTCCAAGTTCCATGAGGTTCAGGTGGAGCTACGGGAGACTCAGGAGAGATTGGAGGAGGCCTACTGTGATATGGATACTATGGTGGATGATTCCTACCGGGATTATGTGAAGACTCTCCAATTTTTGAATCCCGGGATAGAGTTAAACACCCGCGGTCTCTGCAAATATCATGGTATGAAGGACAGGATGTTCATGGATTTTCATGATCCTCATAATCCCGTGCCTCTTGACCTTTCTAATCCCCGTTTGGAGCCATTCGACTGCAGCACTCCTCCTCCTCCCATTGGTCCTGCTCCAGAATCCGAAGAGGCAGATGCTGAAGGGGCTGCATGATTTGCTTTTTCATTTTTATATTTCTTTTGTTTTGTAAAACTTTGGCAGAAAAATCCAGCTGGTTGTAAAACTTTGTCATCCCGGTCTTCTGGGTTAATTTTAATGCATTGTGGTTCTATGCTTCTTTTGCTTTATTTATTGTGTTTCTGCATGTCGTAGAGGTTTGACCGCTCAAGATATCTCTTTGCTTCTCTTCGGACATGGAATTTTCTCATGTCTCTGTAATTGTTAGGACACATTAATGATGTCGTCCTTTTAGCTCCTCAATAGGAGGGAAAGTAGTTTGTACTTTCTCTAATTTTTATTGAAGTGTAGCTTCGGTTTATACTTTCCTTTTGTTGCATTTCTGTATGTCGTTGAGGTGTAGCCATTTCAAGGTGCCTCAAACTCTTGCTTGACATAGAATTTTTCATGCCGTTTGGATTGTTAGGGATACATTCGTGATGTCGCCCTTTTAGCTCCTTAATAGGAGGGAAAGTAGTTTGTACTTTCTCTAAGTTTCAGTTGAAGTGTGACCTTGGTGGTACTTCATGCTTCTTTGTGGCCAAGGTTAACCCGTTTAGGGTCCCTATTGAGTCTGTAGTAGAGAATTACCCACGATGGTATCTCGACTCATTGTTGGCCTTGCATGTATGTCGGTTTCTGTTTGTTGCTGACTTCTCGATCTCGGATTATTTGTACTTCTCATACTTTCTTCCGATCTACTTGCTATTAAGAATTAAACTAACTTGTTTGTGTAAGAATGAATGGAATGCAACTTTATTAATGATAAGAAGCAAATAACAAGTGGGGGCCTCGTTAAAACCTCTAGCAGTAAAACCCTCCTTAGGGATAAAACCTGCTACAGGAAAAAGAGTACCCCTTTATTACAAAGACTGTAAATTACATAGCTTAGCTATAATAGCGCCTTAAGTCTGCGACATGAAGCGTTCTGGGAATCTCTTTGCCTTTGAGAGTTTCTAAATGATACGCTCCGTCAGCTGCGATGGTCTTGATCCGGAATGGACCTTCCCAATTCGCTCTAAGCTTCCCGTCTTTAGCATTGCGATTTCCAATACTGGCTCTTCTTAGGAATAAGTCACCTGTTTGGAATCTTCTCGGTACAACCCTCAAATTGTATCTCTGTGCTACTAGTTGTTTTCGGGATAACTCTTTGATTCTGGCGACTTCTCGGATTTCCTCGACTGTGTCAGAATCTTCTCTGAGGAGCTGCTCGTTTTCTTGAGCGGGGTACATAACCCTCCAGGATAGGTGCCCGATTTCTACCGGGATTACGACATCTGATCTGTATACCATTTGAAATGGAGTTTCTCCGGTGGAGCTATGGGGAGTAGTTCTATAACTCCAGAGTACTTGATAAAGATCTTCTACCCAACTAGTTCCAGCTTTCTGGCACCTCTTTTTCAAGCCATTAAGTATGACTTTGTTGGTGGACTCTGCCTGTCCGTTCGATTGTGAGTGCTCTACACTGGCAAAGTATTGCTTGATACGGAGACCTGCTAGCATTTCTCGGAATTCTTTGTCGGTGAATTGGGTCCCATTATCACAGATAACTTCTGCCAGATACCAAACCGGCATATTATTTGCCGGAAGACAAAATTCTGGGCTTTAACTGATGCTATGCTGGCTAAGGGTTCCAGTTCAATCCATTTAGTATAATAGTCAACAGCAACAATGAGATGTTTGAACTGACCTGTGGTTGGAGTGAAAGGTCCCAAGAGGTCCAAGCCCCAAGTGTGGAAGGGCCAAGGGGTGGAGATGCTGTGCAGACCTTCAGCCGGGATGTGGGACAATGGACTGTGTTCTTGGCACTTTTGGCACTTCTTCACGTGATCAGCAGCATCTTTATTCATGGTTGGCCAGAAGTATCCTGCTAGCAAGGACCAACGATTTTCCACCAATGTGGTGACCGCAACTTCCTTCATGCACTTCAGTAAGAACATACCATGTTTCAGATGGTCCAATGCATTTAAGCAAAGGAGTTGATAGTCCTCTCCTGAATAATTGTCCTTCTATCACGGAGTACCGGGAGACATTTTGTACCAGCCGTTTTGCTTCCCGGGTATCTGCCAGGATGGTGCCTTTAGTGATATACTCTATTATTGGAGTTCTCCAATCGTCATTTTCAACCTGCAAAATAGCACAAGGAGAAGGGAGAACTTCTTCTATCACTGACTTCAAAGTTGAGGATGACTTGGTACTGGCCAATTTGGAGAGTAAATCAGCGCAACTGTTCTCTTCTCTTGGAATGTGCTTGATCTCAAATTTAGAGAGACCAAGTAGACTTTCTTTAACCTTTGTCAGGTATCTCTGCAATAATGGCTCTCTTGCCTGGTATTCCCCTTTTATCTGGGACACCACCAATTGGGAATCTGAACATAAAGTAATCGCGGTAGCCCCTAGTTCTTTTGCTGCGCGTATCCCGGCTAGACAGGCTTCATATTCTGCTTGATTATTGGAGGTTGGGAATTCAAATTTCAGAGAATATTCTACCGTTATCCCTTCGTCATTTTCGATTAGTATGCCTGCGCCTGCTCCTTTGGGGTTTGAGGACCCATCAACATAAATAGTCCAGGATCCATTTGGCTCCTCCCCGGGATGTGTCATCTCGGCCACAAAATCAGCCAATGCCTGTGCTTTGATTGCTTGCCGTGGTTCATAGGAAATATCGTATTGTGATAATTCTACTGCCCAGGTCATCATCCTTCCTACCAAGTCAGGTTTGTGCAAGATTTGTCTGATGGGTTGATTAGTTCTTACCATGATGGGATGACATTGGAAGTATGGCCTCAGCCGCCGGGATGCAAATAGCAGGGCATAGGCGACTTTCTCGAGTGGCTAGTAGTTCAACTCTGATCCCTGTAGCGCCTTAGAGACAAAATATACCGGACTCTGGTTCCGGGATTCTTGTTTTACTAAAGCCGCACTAATTGCTTCATTGGTGACGGCTAAATAGAGATATAGGACCTGTCCAGGATCTGGGCGAGACAGGACTGGTGGGCTTGAGAGGATTTTCTTCAACTCCCGGAAAGCTTCTTCGCATTCTACATTCCATTGGAAGTCTTCCTTACGTCGTAAGGTCCTGAAAAGGGGTAAGCATTTCCTGGCTGAATCTAGAAGGAATCTTGTCAATGCAGCGACCCTTCCAGTTAGCTGTTGGACCTCCTTAATAGTTCTCGGACTCTGCATATTTAACACGGCACTACACTTGTCGAGGTTGACTTCAATCCCTCGACTGGTTAGCATAAAGCCTAAGAACTTTCCGGCTTCGATCCCAAAAGTACATTTGTTAGGATTTAGCCTTAAATCATACCTGCGCAGCTGTTGAAAAGTCTCACGCAAGTCAGTTACCGGATCTTTGTCTTCTGGGGTTTTTACTATCATGTCGTCGATATAGACTTCAAGGATTCTACCAATCTGTTCTTTGAAGACTTGGCTCATCATCCGCTGGTAATTTGCTCCGGCATTCTTCAAACCAAACGGTATTATGGTGTAGCAGTAAACATCCATGTCGGTGATGAAAGCCGTTTTCTCTTGATCTTCAGGGTACATTGGGATCTGGTTATAGCCGGAGTAAGCATCCATGAAAGATAGATACTTATAACCTGCGGAGTTGTCCACAAGTTTATCGATACAAGGCAAGGGGAATGGATCTTTGGGGCATGCTTTATTCAGATCTGTGTAATCTATGCACATTCTCCACTTCCCGTTAGCCTTTTTCACCATTACCACATTCGAAAGCCAATCTGCATATCGTATTTCTCGGATGAACCCTGCATCTAGCAACTCCTTTACCTGCTTTTCTATAGTTGTTTGTCTCTCCGGACCCATTTTTCTCTTCTTCTGGGCCACTGGGGTAGATCCCGGTCTCAAAGATAAGCGATGGCACACGAATTCCGGGTCAACTCCGGGCATGTCGGAGGAAACCCAAGCAAACAGGTCTTTATTCGTCCTCAACAACTCAATGAGTCGCTCTTTGATCCCGGGGGGTAAGTTTGCCCCTATCTTTACAGTCTGATCTTATTTGAGTCCTATCTGGACTAAGATCTGGTCCCCCTCTGGTTGAGGTCGTTGACATTCAATGTCTGCTCTAGGATCTAGGTTTGTCATCATGACCCCTGCATCTCGCATGAGATCACGTCTCTCCATCTTTTGCTTCCCTTTTTCTACTGCTGACATTGGCAAAATGGATGGTGATTTCGTAATTTTAAGGCTTTCTTGATAACAGTTTCGCGCATCACTGCTCTTTCCCCGAACAGTTACTACTGAGCCATCTTCTCCTGGAAACTTCAAGGCTAAATGGATGGTCGAGACTATGGCGCCAAGGCTATTCAGAGTTGGTTGCCCAATGATCGCATTGTAAGCTGAGGGGCAATCCACCACTATGAACTTAGCGGGAATTGTTTTGGTATTTGGCTTTTTGCCAAAGTTCACCTTAAGGTCAACGTATCCTTTGCGAGTGATTGTATCTCCAGTGAAGCCAATTAAGCTGCCTTTATGGGGAATTAAATCCTTAGATCCTAATCCCATTTTATCAAACAAGCTCCAGAACATAATGTCAGCTGAACTTCCTTGATCAATGAAGATTCGATGGACTTCGAAGCCGTTCAGATTAGCTGCTACGACCAATGGTTCGTTATCCCGGATCCGTTCTTCCGGGAAATCTACATCCGAGAAAGATAGCACTGGGTTAGCTACAGCAGTTACCTGGGAACAAGAATCCCTGACATCTCGGGTCCTCTTCTTATCTTCGAGACCCTTTAAGCTGGCTCCTCCAGCTATGACTTGAATTATTCCCCTAGGAGGGGATTCCTGTACTCGTCTTGGGCTCCGGAATCTCTGACGGGTTTCAGCTCGTTGATCTCGGTTCCTAGGAGGGGATCTGAGTGTCTGTGTCCAAGGAGATGGACTTCGGCGACGATCCCGCCTTTCTGGGGATACCCGAGCATAATTTCTCAACCTCCCTTGTCGGATCAGCTTTTCAATTGCATCCCGGAGTTGGATGTATTCATTGGTCGAATGTCCATGATCCCGATGGTATTCACAATACTTATTTTTGTGCTTCCCAACAGTTTTCAAAGGTGGTGGCCGCTTTCATAATGCATCACTTTATTCAACACTGAAGTTGGCGGGACTATTAGCGGAGTGTAATTGTTGAAAAGACCTTTGCGTTTCTTGGGGGATCTATCCCGGGGTTTGTCGTCTTTACCCCGGGATTGGTTTGGAGGGACAATTTTTGCTTTGTCATCCTTCTTAGCGGCTTGGGCCTTCTCCCATTCTTCTATTTTGATCCATTTTTCGGCCCTGACCTTCAAGTCATCCATGGAGGTGGGCTTATCTCCAGCCAGTTGCTTGGCGAAGGCTCCTGGCTTCAATCCTCTTACAAAGAAATATAACACCAAGTTAGGTTCGACATTCCTAACTTCTAATACTTCATTGTTAAAACGTGTTATATAGTCTCGTAGAGATTCATCTTTTCCCTGTTTAACAGTTTCTAAGTGGAATTCAGATTTGAACTGTCTTTTATTGCTAGTGAAATGAAGAATAAACTTATCTTTGAGGGTTTTCCAGTTGCTGATGGATTGTGGTGGGAGGTCTGAGAACCAACGACTTGCAACCTCTGACAATGTGAGGGGGAAAGCACGGCATACGATGGCCTCATTCACCCCTTGGAAGTACATAGCCCTTTCAAAAGTGCTGACATGTAGAGTGGGATCCTTGGTTCCATCATATTCCTTCAACTTCTTTGCAAACTGGAATCCATAAGGAAGGGCATGGGACATTATCCATGGCGTGAAGGGATTGTCAATGTACCCAAAATCCGGGACATTTTCAGCCATATGCTCCTGGTTACCAGCAGGTTGTCCGGCTTGCTGGCCGGCAGGGGGGACAGGTGGCGGGTTGGCCCCCTCAACCCGAGATTGATGCGGGGCCCCTTCATGTCGGCGACTTACCCGTCCTTCCTGTTGCCTTTCCTGAGTTTTCGGATTTCCTTCTTTTTCTCCCTCAATTGCGGATTTCCGTTGCTGTTTTCCGCATTGTCATTATCTTTTTCCAGATTTTCAGGGTTTGGCTGGGTATGCCTCTCAGCTCTTTCCTCTTCTGAATCATCTTCGATAACAACATGCTTACCCATCTGCTGTTGCTCTTTGAGATCTGCGATCTCTTTAGCTTGTGACTGCACAAACTGTTGCAGTTTACGGAATTCTGCTTCAATATCAAAGTGCTGGGATGCCCTTGCTTGATTCGACGCACCAGCCTGCTGTCCAGCTCCTTGGTTTTGCACGCTGGGATCGTTGTAATCCCTATTTTTGTTGAGCCAACCATTGTTGATGATGGATGGGAGCGAAACTTCTTGTCGCGTTTCTCACAGACGGCGCCAATGTTGTGATCTAACCTGACAGGGATGTAGGATGAGCAAGATGGTCCTCTTTATCAGCAAAGGGCAGCAGGATAGCTTCTGGGTCCTGAGCTCCGGCGGCGGTGGTGTGCACCTGCAAGCACTCCGACGTCCAAGTCAGTGACTGAATTAGGGTTTGTGTATATGATAATATATCTTACGTACCTTGCATGGTGCATTATGATAGTATTTATAAAGTGAGGTAAATGATCTAATGCGGTTCGTATTGAGCCAGGATCTATGCCTGGGCCCAATCCTCATCATCTGGGCCTTGTCAGTAGGCCACGCTCAACTTACCGGGATGCTGGCGGTAATTGGCGGCTTCTTGACCCGGCATGTAAACGTCTATCCAGGATGCCATTATTTTGGTCCACAACAGATCTCAACATCAGTGCTAGAGGTAAAACCACTTGTATAAATAGCTCATGCCCCCTAATATGTATTCTATGCTCACATTAAAAATTGACGTTCTTATTAAGGTTTACACAACGAAACACCACTAGAGAAGGTAAGCATGTGGTTGTTTCTGGAAGAAAGAGGCGTGAGAGAAAGAAAGAGAGAAGGGAAAGATAGGGAATTAGGGATTTTGGGCTGAGAAGGGGAAAAGTTTTTGGGAAAGAGAAAAAGAAAATGGAAGGATTGAGAAAATGAAGAATTTTCTCAAAAAATGAAAGATAAAATTAGAGAGAAAAATCTCATTGTTGTAGCAGAAGAAAAAATTGCTCTGATACCATAACAAGAATTATGAGAAGAATTTCTTTCAAATTGTATTGAAAATATGAAGATACACTTTATATATACAATGAACTCCCTAACCAAGGTAAAATTAACTAAGTCATGTAACTAAGGGTTTATTAAGAGGCAAGAGCTTTGAGTGAACATCTGACACCCTTTTCTATTGCATTAGAAAAAAAAACTCATCGAGTTCAAAAAAAAACTTTTTTAAGATAATTTTTACAAAAAATATAGTTTTTAATGTGTTTTATTTAAAAGAGTGTGATGCTATTATTAAAAGGGATAGCAGACATATTAGCAACCCCTTTTTTTGTCAACGATAACCCCCTTGATTATTAGAGTTCGCTCAACAATGTCTTGAATCATGACCCAATCTATTATTAGTGAGGTTATTTAGTAATCTATCAAGGATTGGAATTGAGGTGGTTACTTTGGTGTCCAGTATTGGCACCACACATGTTTCTTGATTCACCACACAAAATAAATTTTTCTTTCGAGAATATCCCTCGCTCAGAAACTAGTTTCTGATCGAGATTTTTAAATAAAATTCACACCACACTTGAAAAAGAAATTAGCTTCTGAGTGAAATATGTATTTATGTTCCGCACAACAAAAAACAGAAACTACTTTTTTCTCGCTCATAAACTAGTTCTGAGCTAATGATTTATATAGCTACCAAAAACTAATTTTTATCTGGGTCAGAAACTAGTTTATGAGCGAACGATTTACATGCTCCTAATATATTACAGAAACTAAACTAGTTTATATTTCTGACAGGAAACATAAACTAGATTTTGAATGGAAAATGAAACTAGAATTTGAACGGAAAACAAAAATTATGATTTGAACATTATTTTAAACTATAACTTAATAAATCAACAAATAATAAATAATATATTAATTAATATATAAAATAAAGAAGGAATTATATCATTACTACAATTAATAAAACAAATTTTACAATTTCAGAATTTGATAGAAAACATAAACTAAAATTTGAACCAAACAAATTAGAATTTGAAAGAAAAAGAAACCAGAATTTATCTGAGACAAAATCTAGTTTCTGAATTTACATACTCTTGTAAAACACAACAATCTCCATTCAAACAACAAATAATTTTAAACACACAATAATTAACATACCAACAACAAATTAATTAATATTAATATGTATAATAAAAAAGGATTTATGTTATTACAACAATTAATAAAACAAATTCTACAATTTCATAATTTTACGTAAACAGAAACTAAAATTTGAACCAAACAAGAAATTTGAATTTTAAAGGAACAGAAACTAAAATTTGAGATCGGAAAACACAAAACTCAAGTTTCCATAGCTTAGGACATTTTTACTACGGAGACAGAAACTTGAATTTGTCTGAAACAAATTCTAGTTTCTAAATTTAAGAGAATTGGATCAGCTTCAAAAGAGCAACAACTAATTTCAAACACACTACAATTGACATACCAATAATTTTATCAAATCAAATATCAAATCTCTAAATATTTTAACCCTAAACAATAATGAGCATGAAAATTTGAAAGAAAGAACATAAAAAAACCTGAACATGTACTCGTTTGGAACAACCCAAAAGTATCACGCTGTCGCTGTTGATGTCTAAGTCCGTCGCCGTTGATGTCTAAGTCCGTCGCCGGTGAATGAAGCTACGACGCCCGAACCATCGTCGATGGTGGCTAGGGAAGCTTTGATCGCGAAATTTGGTCGATGTGCATGAGACAACGAGAGGTCAACGTGAAGATGAGAGAGAAAGATTTTTGAATTATGAGATGGGACAGAAACTAAAATCCGTTTTGGTTGTGTGGTGTATTGGGAATGTGTGGTGCATTTAAAAAAAAACAAAACTAGTTTTTGGTTTAATGAAAATCATAAACTAATTTCTGAGTAGGATTTTTTCAAAAAAAAAAGATCATTTGTGTGATAAACCAAGAAACATATGTGGTGTCAATAGTAGCCACCGGCTACTTTTTGTGTCCACAAGTTTTTAGGCATATCATACGACTATCTTTTTCGGAAAAAGAATTTGAGTGAGTTTTATCTTAAACACCACACATGTTGGTTACCATATTTTTAATAATTATTAGTGTATACTAATTATTTATGTATACCTTCTACTTAAATTAGTATTAAATGATTTAATCGACCTATATATTAATTTAATCAAATTTATATGCATTTAACTCGATGTACCGAATATACGTAAATAATGATGTATGCAAATATTTTTTGTTATATTTTAGAATTCATTGATTAACCTATTTTATAATTTGTTTGGATACCATACTTTTGTATACATTAGTTTTTGTATGAAAAAGATTTGTTAACCTATTTAGAATCCCTTTGGTTACCATATTTTTTTAATTTGTTATTTTATGTTTATGTTAGATTCTTTAGCATATTTTGGAATCATTGGTTGTTATATTTTAGATTAGGAGGAATTTTTTCCTTGCTATATTTTAGAATCTGTTACTATATTTTTATTTTTTTTTTGCTATATTTTACGTTCTTTTAAAATACATATTTTGAAAACTGTTTAGTTTAATCAGGCCCGACTATCGGTATGTTTTTTAGGCCTCTCAGGAATATGACCCCTATTTTGAGGAGCCCAATTCATTAACCTGTTTGTTATTTTTACACAAAAAAATGCTCGAGAAAGACTGGGTATGAGAATTTAATTGATGAGTTTGCTTTGAAAAATGTTCCGAGGACAAGTTTGTTCAAGTGATATGAATGTAGGTTGGTAAATTTAATATACTTTTAAAAGTTTTAATTTTACCCGAAAAAGTTTGTTTAATGTACTCGAAAAAGTTTATCATGTTTTGACATATTATTAATAAAATTTTAAATTAATTCAATAAAGTGGACATATATTTGTCTTATTTAAGTTGGGACCCCATTTTTTATTTTTGCACAAGACCCCCAAAATCTCCGAGACGGCCTGTGTTTAATTTACATTTTTGAGAAATTGTGTATGGTGTATATAATACAATTTGTTCAGATTTTTTAACCCAAATAAAGATATTTTGAGAAATAGAATAGAGTTGTGTGGTGCACTCAAAAATGACTTTGGTACTAATAATGCCCACCTATGTTGACTACTAAACACACCATACTATCTACTTGGCGCACCATATTTGTCTGCCCAGTTTGAAATAGATCCTAATCTCCAATTTCTCCCGGGTTTGATTTTATATAACTTATGAGTGAAAACGAATTTTATGTTTTGTTTTAAATGGGACTTTAGAATCTAGTATAACTACCCGATTCTAAATCCGAGCAAGAATGAAGATTAGGATTTGTCTTGAACTAGAGTAAGACAAAATTCGCTTGAAATTTAAAATCCAAGCAAGGGATATGTTTTTATTTTTTTAAAAAAAGAGTATGTAGGAAACCAAGAAAAAAAATGGTGATTTTAGCAGCGGTCCACCTGAAATAGAGAATGGATACTATTGGAATCACACTTTTTAACTAACTGAATCATGTTTAGCAACACAAATTTATCATTTTTTTCAAATTTATAGCTTACTCCCTCCGTTTTAAAATATAAAAATCTAGCCATTTTTTTTCATATTCCATAATATAAGTATCTGCACAGAATACAACACAAATTTATTAAATTTTTTCAAATTTACCCTTATTTACTCATCATTCCACTAACAATATTTATAATTTCCACATTTTATCATTAAAGCATAAATTCATTCTTGCCAACAAGTCTAACCAATGAGAGCTTGAATAATTACTTCTTAGCTTGAATTCCTATAGTAGAGTAATTAATAATCAATTTAATGTTCCAAGATGATATCTTTAATTATCAACTTCTTATATTTATTGTGCTTTGAATTACTCGAAAGTGGTTGAGTAATAAGGGTATATTGGTAAAGAAAAATTAAATGTGCACATAAATTTATAAAGGGTCTTATAAAATGTGACAATGAAAAATGTTTTAGAGAGTCTTATATAATGGGACAAAGAAAGTATTTAAGATTGACTATAATAGCATAGAGTCATAATTTAGAAAAAATAAATAAATGAAATATATATTGGAATATATCTTTTTGTCGTAGATTTAAAGAAAAAAAATTAGTTTTTGGTAAAACTTTATTTAATTTCTTGATACTTGATAATTAGGAATTATATTATTGAAACAAATATTTTGAAAAAAAGTGTGATAAATAATGGTAGGAAACAATAAAGTATAAAATAAAAAATAGAAAATATATAATGGTACATAGTATAGGGATGAGTTGGGGTAACCAAAGGTAAACCCGAACTCGAGCACATGGCGAGTGAATAGGACCGAACCTAACCTAACCTCAAAGCTTAAAATGAATAGTGTTAGATCCATAAAGAATCTCTTGAGACCATGTGGATGCAAATGACTTAAAGAGTTTTGATGATTCCAATCAAACAATTCCAAGCAAGTGATTCAAGATAAACAACATGTTGTGCTAAGTCCAAGAAGACTTCAATGGTTATGGATACAAGACTTAGGTTAAACAAGTGTAAGGTTAGCAAGTTATCATTTGGTAGAGCAATTTTTCATTCTTGCTTTTACACTAATATTTATAGCCAACAATTGAAACTATAGCCACTTCCTAAAAGGTTCCTTAAATAAGATAAGTTGACATAATTTCACTGTTTTAATCATAACTTACAAAATAATTTGTATTTTAAGATGAAACTTGTTCTATATAAAACTAGACTCAATTTTCTTTTTAACAAGTATTTATTTAGCTTAATTGAGTAAGAAAAGAAAAAAGATATGGTATTTCTAAGTCAGCCATTGAAAAAGTGAGGTTTCCATGTTTTCGAAAATGATCTTTGTTCACGGTTTTAGTCATATCTTGAACTAAAAATATGATATTGATTTGAAACTTATTTTATATGAAAGTAGATATAATTATCTTTCTAATGAGTGGTCGTTTGTCAAAAATGGACGAGAAATACGAAAGTTATGAATTTTTAAAGTTAGCAATGTTTAAAAATTTTGGTAAATGACCTTTGCTAACTATTTTGATCATAACTGTAAATTTACTCATTGTTTTGGAACACTACTTGTTTTATTTGAAAGTATACACATAGAGCTTTAAAATGAATGGTCATATGCATAATTTGGATAAATAAACAAAGAGTTATGACCGTTTAAAGTTGGTGTCTGTTCACCAAACGCTGACAACGTCTCACAAAAATAGTTGAAAAATGTTCCTAACTACTTATAACTTCCAAAACTCAATGAAAACACCAAAAAGACACACCCTTTGACCTTCCAATGGGTATATCTTCATCAAGGCTATAAATATGTGTGTCTAAGCATTCAGATAACATCAAGCAAAGCCTTAAATCTCTTATTTTCTCACATTGATCATATCATTTCCTACTTCTATTGCTTTTGCTTGAGTATTGCTCTATCTTAGTGATATCATACTGATCATAGAACTTCAATTTGTATAATCTACTCTTGAGAAAGTTTCATCATCTTTTCTTCTTCTTCTTTCATTTAAGTTGGTGAGGGTGAGGTATCCCTCATTGGAAGCACTAGAGTGAGGCATCCCTAGAGGTATTGTGAGGCTTAAGCACTTGGGTGGGGTATCCCAAGGTGTGAGAAGCGCTCAATATTGTAAAGGTTACAAGCACCTGTTAAAGGTTGGAAAGTTAATAAAGATTCGGTCGAGACTTGAAGAACTGGACGTAGGCCACAAGGAGGTTTAGTGGCTGAACCAGTATAAACTGTGTTGTTTGATCTCTCTATCCCTAACTCTTTATTTTCAGCATATTTTATATTTAGTATTGCATTGTTCTTCATCTTCTCTTCATCTCACTTCATATATCTAAATTCATAAATCTTGATATAAACGGTTTTTGTAAAGATTTATATAAAAGTTTTATACGCTCAATTCACACCCCCCCCTCCCTCCCCTCTTGAGCATTGAGGCCCTTGTACAACAAGGTTGGTCAGAAGAACGTGTCGGGTCATGAACACCCCTGAATCCAGCTATCTACTAACTACGCTGGGTTTTGTTGGTCTTTTTATAGATATTAATTAACTAAGATATTATAAGAGTTATTATTAATTAAGATATTATAAAAATTAATAGGAGAGAAATGGACATCAATATGTACCTCGCATATCATTTATCCGAAAAGATAGTTTGTGTTTTTGAAGGTGAGAAGATATGGTAGTTAAAAGTTAGATTTGATTGGTATTGAATTTCATTTTTCTTTTCCTATTATTGCGACAAAATCATTTTTTTAATTTTTTGCTGATAAAAAAATAACTTATATTTTTAACATATTCATAATCTTGCATCAACATCTATCATTCTTTGATTGTTAGTTATTTGGTTTCTCAATATTCTCTTACTTTACACCACACCTTGTTCTTCTCTCTCTCTTTCTGTCTCTCCTTTCTCATTTATGAATTTATGAGAAAACTATATGAAATCTTCTAGTACTAATTTTTAGGATAGGTTTCATAGCTCGCACAAAAACATGATTGTAGAGAGATTGATACCTTTTCTTTTGACCTCTTTATTCATGGCTTTTCTTATAAGTTTATTTCTTCTTTATTCTCCAAACCCTTTCACCTTGATGCCCACTCCAGAATCCGACACAGCCAAAAGTCTTTCCCAAAATCAAGAGATTAATGAAAGTGTTTCCCAAAATCATGAAGAAGTTGATGTTCAGACAAGTAGGATTTCATCCAAACCACAAAATGGTAAGTTCCAATGATTATATCCCTTAGAGTTATTTGATTTAATTTCCTTTTTATCATTGGGAGGGTTCTATTATAATTATCTTATGTGTATATGACATTTTTCTTTGCAGAACATAAAACATGTGACCAATTTAAGGGTCAATGGGTTCAAGCATCAAGAGAGTCATCATATTACACTAATTCAAGTTGCACCACAATTTCAGAAAGCAAGAATTGTTTTAAACAAGGGCGAAAAGACACCGATTTTCTTAATTGGAAATGGAAGCCTGAGCAATGCGAACTTCCAAGATTCGAACCTGGAATGTTCCTTCAAATGGTGAGAGGTAAGAAGATGGCATTCATTGGTGACTCTGTGGCTAGGAACCACGTGGATTCCCTCATATGCCTCTTGTCACAGGTTAGTGCCAAAAAGTATAGGCTCAAAATTTTTCTTTGTTTTTTTATTTTTTAAATGTGTCATTCATTTTACACGTTGCACAGTATGCGGGGTTTTAGATTCTAATGAGATTGAAAATTTTAGGCTTAAATTGCTCTAAGGGAGTATGTGATTCTCTTAAGTCTTAATCGAAATGGACAGGGTGAAAAAAGGAAAGTGTTTTAATGTAATTCCACATGCAACATGATCACTATCGATTTTTTTTATTTGAAAAAATAGAATTTTAGCCTTAATTTGGATATTATGTTTGCATGTGAAAAAAATGGAATGTAAATTAGAACAAGTAGTATTGTATGATATGAAAATGGTTTATACTAATTATAGTGCATAGTGTAATCCTATTTCAGGAATCTATCATCATAATCATTATGGGCTTGAAGTTAAATATTCTTTTTTTGTTTCAGTTGATAAAAACAATGGAATAAAGTATAATGAGAAAAATAGTTTTAACAAATCTCATCCAAAAGAATATATATAATAAATGGCAAGCTTAACAAAATTTGCCCAAAGTCTCAATCCTTAAATTTTTAGAGATGACTTTTGTAATAATTTCTATTTTCTCAAATATTTCATGTTTTTCAAAGGGAATTCATAGTTTTGTTGGTTAACTATAGGGGGAAACTCCAAAGAGCATTTACAAAGATTCCGAAGATCGGTTTCGAAAATGGTATTTTCCTAACCATAACTTCACTCTCATGATGCTGTGGAGTAGATTCCTTATAATAGGTGAGGAAAGAATGTTGAATGGTTCTGCTTCTAGCATTTTTGACATGCAACTAGACAAGGTAGATGATGACTGGGTTAAAGAACTCCCTCATTTGGACTATGCAATAATCTCGGATGGGCATTGGTTTTTTAGAGTGATGTACTTATATGAAGCTAACAAACTAGTAGGATGTGTGTATTGCAATCAACCCAACATCACAAACTATAACAGTGACTTTCCTTTTAAAATGGCATTTCGAACTGCATTAAGTTACATCAACAACAATTGTAAGGAGTGTAGAGGATTAGTGACAATATTGAGAACATTTGCACCAGCACATTTTGAGAATGGGGCATGGAACACTGGAGGGTACTGCAACAGAACTAGTCCCATGGGTGAGGGGGAGGTTGATTTTGGAGCCTTTGAATGGCAACTAAGGAATGCTCAAATGGAAGAATTTATAACAGCAAAGATAGAGGGAGAGAAGAAAGGGCACCAATTTGAGGTGTTGGATATAACTAGGGCCATGTTGATGAGGCCAGATGGTCACCCTGGGGAACATTGGGACAACAAATGGATGAGGGGTTATAATGATTGTACTCATTGGTGTTTACCAGGTCCTATTGACTTGTGGAGTGAGTTATTATTGGAAGTTCTAAAAAAGGATGCAGGTCTAAATTCTGATGTTACATTTTAATCTAATACATAAATGATTGTGGGTAATCATATTGATATATACATATTTTTTTTCATGCATTACTATTACATCAATTTATTTTCAAATAATAATCCAAAACTCAAATGATATCTTTGTTTTTCATACGTGAATACCAATGCATGAGGGCTTGTTTGCTCATACTAAAAAATAAGTGATTTTTATGTTGTGTGGAGAAATAATTATTCCTTTGTTAATTATCATGCAAATATTTATGTTTGTTTACACTCATAACAATTAAAAAAAATGATTTTTAACTTGTTTTGCTATTGTTAGGAAAGGTAGAGAATTATATTTCTTATGTTTAACATTACAAAGATAATTTATTTATAGGCATAAAATATGTACAACTCAAAAAGATATAAAAATAGAGCTACAATATACACGCGAAAAGTTTTGAATATCCATACAATTATTATTCATAACAACTATAACAATCTCAAATCACTATTTTCTTAATACATAAATACAATAAATAACATATTAAAATAATTTATCATAATAAAGTAAGTGATAATCATTCCAAAATTTACATTATTTTAAATGTGAAGTTTTTTTTTTAAAAAAAAAAATGAGAACACCAAAATTTAAACGTAAGATATGTGTATACTAATTTTTATCAACCAAATTTCTCATGATTAGTTTAGGCTTTTTAAATATCAAAAGTAAAACTATTAAGTCTACATTCCTTTCCTTTTTTATGATATAAAGTCTCAAAATACAAGGCAACTATTATGACAAAGATATAGTTAAAAAAAATCACAAACAATGCAAGATGTTATTCTTAATTTAGACAATCAGACAAAATGTCTTTCTTTATCAAATTTCTTTGAAGGTTGAATAGTGATAAACAAAAAATTGTCACAACTCGTGTTGAATCTCGTTTTGTGTTTAGTTTTGTCACGATAGATTTGACTTTGAATAAAATTAATTTTATATAAATAATTTTTAATAAATTTGATTACGAAGTAAAGTGATTTTTATTTGAAAAATTGATATAAAAATGTATTCTTTAGATGTAATATTGTTTAAGTATTTTCATCAAATTTTATTTTGCAATGTAAATGAAATATTGTATGATGCTTAATTAATTTTGTTAGAAGTATAAACAACTAAAAAATATTTCTCGTTTAACTATAGTTTTGGCTGAATAATTGATTTCTCATAATTCACCCAAGTATAAAAGTATCACAAATTAATTATTGTTTTTCAAAAATTATAGTTTAACTACTCTAAATATGGTTTAGAACACACCTAAGATCGAGCTGAAGGAACAAAGATGAATCTTTTGGTAGCGTTTGGTACACGTGTTTGAACAGAACGGAACACTGTGTACCTATTTGGTGCAACAGTCAAGAAGAATGGAACATGACACTGAAGTCAATCAACGAAACAGATAGGTTCCATTGAAAATAGTGAAACGAAAGAGAACAAAACAGAATAACACACAAAAGAATTATCATTATTTTCTTAGAGTAATTTTTTATTAACAAAATAATATACATCTAAATTTCTTAAACCTTATATTATTTTTTTCCAACCAAAAAATATTTTTTAATTTTTTTTTTAAAATTACATAATAAAAATATATTCAACATAATTTATGTTTAATAATTATTTTTAAAAATATATTTAATAATTGTATTTATTGAGAGAAGTTTGTATTTAATAATTTTTTTGGGTATAATCACGGGTTACCTGATGAGACTAATCCATTTAATAATTTACTTTTTCATAAAATATTAATAAAAAATTAATGTATTTTAAAATTATTATTTAGTTATACTCATAATTTTTAAAAAAAGAAATTTAAAAAAATATACTTTTTGTTTTTCCTTTAATTTTATACTTTGAAATTTTATATGTATTATAAAAAAATATTTTTTATATTTTAATCTGCATTAAATAAAAAATAATACATATAGTTTTGTTCTATTCCATAGTTATCAAACATAATACACAATTCTATTCTGTTCCGTTTAGTTCCATTCTATTTTATACTATCCCATTCAATTATATTCTGTACCGTTACTAAACATTACCTTTAATCTTTCACCAATTAATTGGCACTACACATGACAGTGTTTGTGAAAGTTTAATGTTTGAATGGATCATGAACATGGGCAAGCAAACCTCAATAATCCTCAAATGGGTAAAATGGAATAAGCATAAACTTACACAAATATCTTTTCTTTTTAGCATTAAACCTAGACAAAATGGGCCTATTTTCCTTTTTTTTTTCATTATAAAATAATATATTTTTGTTTATACAATTATACAACGAAAGGTTAAGAAATCCAAAACAAAATAAATAAAATTAAAAATTTCATTTTTTTATGAAAATTCAAATTTTTAGTGTGAACATTTATTTTTGTAATAAAAAACCTTTTTTTTAGAAAGCTCTTTTTTCATATAAAAATATGTTTTTTCATTTTTTTTTGAGATAAATAGACTAACTTGCTACTTGTCAGGCCAATAAAAAAACAAGTTAGGCTAAAAAAATGAGCTTGTTTAGCCATGGTGGGCCGGCCAACCCTAACCTATTCTTTTTGGGCCAATTGTGTAGTAGACTAAACGAGCCGAGCCGACTCATTTTGCCATCTTAATTCAAATCATGTTCTCTAGATTGCAGCGTGTCTCTATTACTATTATTATGCCAACACCTTTTATTAATATAAGATTTGATACTTAATACAAATATTTGATACTTAATTTATGGTTCAAAAATTGCTTTTATTTAATTCTCCACTTATATTTTTAATGAATTATTAACTAGTCTTTTATCTATTTTATTCTTATAAGTATTTAAGTAATGTAGTAATTAATATTTCACTATATAACCGATAAAATAAAGAGAAATAAAATGTATTATATAGAGTTTAAAAATTATTTTCATAAAAACAAAAATAATAATTACACTCCTTAATATGCAAATTTTATCCTAAATTAAACACAAATAATCTCAAGTAGTTCAATTAGTAAACATATAAAGACATACATATTGTGAGTATGCAAGTTCAATCCTCAAATATACTTTCCTATGAAACAAAGCACAAATAGAAACCAAGGGAGTATGGTTTTTCAATTTTGGGTTGGCACATTTATGGATGAGATGGTGGAATTCACACCATCCAAATTAGGAATGAGACCAATTTTTTTTCAGATATCAGCGTTTAAAATTGTGTTTTCGGACGGTATCGTCTGTAAAATAAGAATTATTTCTTTTATATTTTAACTATTTTACGGATAATACTATTTAAAAACACTATTTTAAATACTAATATAAAAAAAATAATTCTATTTTTAACTGAGATTATGTGAATTCTAGACGGTTTGGTTTGTCATAATTCTATTTGCTATTGATACCATCATTTATAATTTTCAGACAGTTTCGATAGAAAAATAGCGCGTACGGACAAAGTGTTTTAAAGGTGGGGCCAATTTTGGGCTGTCAATGCACAGAAATGCCCATCTCCAAAGAAGGCCCAAAACTGTTGCCCAACTGATGCCATCTCTGCGTCCTCCCTCTTCGTCTGTGATTACTGATTAGCAGAGAAGAAAATGGTAACATCTCATTTCTCTCTTCTGTGATAACCAAACCCCTAACTCTCCTCTGTTTCACACCTCCCAAACACTCTCTCTCAAACTCACCACCGCCCCCCAAAAGGAACAAATGGGCGAAACCAAGAGAAAGCGCGGCCGAAAATCCAAAACCGCTACGGATGAAGAAACCGCGTCCCAAGACTACGCCGCCTCCAAAAACGACGCCGTTTCGCTGCCCACCACGACTACAATCGAATCTCCAGACACCAGCGACCGGGATTCCCAGGGGCGCCGACGCGGCCGCCCCAAGAAGAAGACTAAGAAGTCGAAGCCAATCGCGGCGGCGTCTCCGGAGCGAAGGAGTTCCCGGCTGGCTGAGTTGAATGGAAATTGCGCGCCCGCGGTGATTTCGAAGGTGGTGCCGTCGATGGACGCGGTGGTGAAGGTTTTCTGCGTGCACACGGAACCGAATTTCTCGCTGCCGTGGCAGAGGAAGAGGCAGTATAGCTCAAGCAGCAGTGGATTTATTGTGGCGGGACGGAGGGTTCTGACCAATGCGCATTCCGTTGAGCACCATACGCAGGTCAAGCTCAAGAAGCGTGGTTCTGATACCAAATACTTGGCAACTGTGCTCGCCATTGGCACCGAGTGCGACATCGGTACTTCGTTTTTCCCCCTCTACTTTGATATGAATTTAAACCTGACATTGTATGTGTTAATTCTTAATTATATTATGTTGTTCACGCGGGATAGGAATCTTAAGCGTATAAAAAAATGCATTTTGTTCTGCCGTTTTTGAGTACATGGCTTGTTTTTGTTACAATTGCAATTATATGGATTATGGAAGGATGCTGATCTTGCCACTTTGGTGGTTTGAACCCGTGAGGGCATTTAGAGGGCAAAGCCTTCACAATCTCACAGCTCGTTAATCTCATAGGAGGGTGTTGATCTTGCCATTCTGTTTGCACTCTTTGCACGTTTTGAAGGAGCAAAAAGTTAACAAGAATACGTTCCTAGGGAATCCCATCCATTAATAGTGTTTTTCCCCCTTTTCTCTTTATTATGAGGCACCAAATCAAAATTTGGACTGTTTTGTGATTTGTATGATATTTTTCACTCCATTCTTTTCCCCCCTTAATATTAATATAGATGATAATTTATACGTACTTGTTTTTAATTGTTTTTTCATGTATTTTTTTCCTTCTGATGATGCTTAGCGTTGTTGACGGTGAGTGATGATGAGTTCTGGGAGGGAGTTTCGCCTGTGGAGTTTGGCGATTTGCCTGCACTGCAAGATGCTGTTACTGTTGTTGGCTATCCAATTGGAGGTGACACAATCTCTGTGACAAGTGGTGTTGTTTCACGCATGGAGATACTCTCTTATGTTCATGGCTCTACTGAACTTCTGGGACTGCAAGTAATAGAAATTCCAAGTTTTCATTCTTCAATTAACCATTGACATCCTGAATTATCCATTTTTAAATGATAAATTGACTTTAGCTGGTGTCTCTTCACATTTGTCTGCAGATAGATGCTGCAATAAATTCTGGGAACTCTGGTGGACCTGCTTTCAATGATAAGGGAAAATGTGTTGGGATTGCATTCCAGTCTCTTAAACATGATGATGTTGAGAATATAGGATATGTAATACCCACTCCAGTTATTCAACATTTCATCCAAGATTATGAAAGGAATGGGGCATATACAGGTACGACAGGGATTTAAGTTCTTTGTCCACACCATAAAACCTTTCTTAAAAAGGAGAAAATTAGAAATAAGGATAAATGATAAATAGAAGGAAAACAGAAAAAAAGATTAATTGGAGAATTCTATGGATGGTTTGTGCTGGACCATTATGTTTTATCTATATGCTATATTGTTGATTGTTGGTTTTGTAATTTACATTTCTTCACCTTTCTGGCCTTCAGAATTTTGTACTGAGTTTACTTTGTCTTTCATAGCATGATTTTCAGTTACTTTGCCTGTTACTTCATTCCTGTCAGGATTTCCAATTCTTGGAGTTGAGTGGCAGAAAATGGAAAATCCTGATCTCCGAATGTCAATGGGGATGGGACCAGACCAGAAAGGTGTGCGTATAAGAAGAATTGAACCCACTGCTCCAGAATCCCATGTTTTGAAGCCATCAGATGTAATTCTTAGCTTTGATGGGGTCCATATCGCCAATGATGGAACAGGTAATCTACCATTTTTTTACTTGGTAACTATCCCATTATTACAATTGGTTTTGCAGGTTGTAAAGTACAAATAATCATAGATAATTACATTTGAATACATTATTATATTCGAATAAATTTTAAGGGTATACATGTCATTTAACATAATTTATTTTTCTATCTTTTCGTTTTCTTTCTCTTCCTTTTCCCTCAATCCAAATAATGGAAGAGAAAATGATTTTTCTTGTCACTTTCTCTTCCTCCCTTTTTTTCATATCCAAACGAAGTGTAAATGTGGAGTTACGTTCCTTCCCTTTACATTAAATGTAACATCAAAATAAACCTTTCTAGACTAGATAATCAGTAAGGATTTAGTGGGAAGAAATATTTTAAATTTGATATTTGAATTGGAGTATTCACTCATAGTAGCTAAGAAATAGCGGTAACATATGATGAATGATGCCGATCTGTATCTTTTTCTGCCACCTGTGCATCAAACAATTGGTTTGTTTTTTACTGTTTTTTTACCTTGAATGGCAACACAGTGCAGTAGTAGTGTATGAAAAGGCTGCACTGATTTTTGCTTTATGTTAATAATGATTGTAAAGAATGAGATCTAAATTGATTTATTTTTCATTTTGGAATTCATAACACTAGTGGAAAGCTGATAGTGCTTTATCTACGTGGATTTTTATGAAATTATTTTGTTCTGTTTAATTATTTCTTATTATTTAAGTTAGTAGTTTGTACTATCGTGTTTTGTTTAGCTATACTGATTGATCAGTAAAAATACTAAAATTTTCTTGCTTGTATTGCTTTCTTGGTTTCAGTGCTAACACCTAATTCTGGGATATATTTGTAGTTCCATTCAGGCATGGGGAGCGCATTGGTTTCAGTTACCTTGTCTCTCAGAAATATACTGGGGATAAAGCTCTAGTAAAGGTTCTCCGGAATTCAAAGATACTTGAATTTAACATAAAACTTGCAACTCACAAACGGCTCATTCCAGCACACATCAAAGGCGGGCCTCCATCTTATTACATTATTGCTGGATTTGTTTTTACTGCTGTTTCTGTCCCCTATCTTCGTTCGGAGGTGAGTTCTTATCTTTCATGTGTACTGTGGAAGCATTTTTAGATTAAATTTAAACTGTAGAAAGGTCCAGAGATAGGGGTCTTTTTGTTTAATGGGAGGTTGAGTGATGGCATGATCCTATTATTTGTTTGTTTGAGCATTTTATGTGGACTAAATCCTTAAGGAATCCTACCTCTGGCTTTAGTATAAAATGTATGCAAAGATATATTTCGTCATAGTTGAGTTGTCCACCTTATAATTTGAAGGTTGCAAGCTCAATCCCAGATTCGTTATTCCCTTTGTGCAAATTTAGAAATAGTGAGTGTTATAATTGTTTAATAATCATATCTGAAGTATAGATGGGTGGAATTTTTTGTTCTGTTGCATGTAAGGATGTAAAACCAATGATATTTTGGTTTCTTGTTGGAATTTGTATGTGTTTTATATATTTGAATTGTTATTGCTAATTTAAATTTCTGGTTACTTGCATATGTCCAGTATGGTAAGGATTATGAATTTGATGCTCCAGTCAAGCTTTTGGACAAACATCTACATGCTATGGCGCAGTCTGTTGATGAGCAGCTTGTTGTTGTTTCTCAGGTTTTTGCATCTCTTTTTCGCCATTTTTTTGCATGTCTATTGCTACTTCTGGTTCTATTTATAAGAGACAAAAATGATTTTTTCTAGGTCCTAACTTTTAGAGACTTAGTTCCTTTTCTAGGTGTATTAATTGCTAAGAAAAGATAAAAGTTCTTTTTTACCTCAATTTATTATGAACAACTTACTCATTTCCCATATTAGTGAATAGTGGATGCGTTAATTATATGGGTATTTTAGGAATAAAATTCAAATTCATCACTTTATTAATTGCAAAAGACCGCATTAAATGTTTTATTAATCTGTGTGAAATTAGTCCCATGTTTCTTATATATAGGATTGGAGGTAGTACCATTCTAGAATCAGATTAAGATATACTCACACTTGTGGTTTGCTATGTTGCTAGGTTCTGGTGTCTGACATTAATATTGGATATGAGGAGATAGTTAACACTCAGGTGAAAATATATCATTTAAATACTGCTTTTTTGTTCAACCGAAGTGTCCATTAAACTTCTTTCTGTTTGTTTAGGTTCTTGCTTTCAATGGTAAGCCTGTAAAGAATCTAAAGAGCTTGGCCAACATGGTTGAGAGCTGTGATGATGAATATCTGAAGTTTGAACTGGAATACCAACAGGTTCTCCTTCTTGGACTTATTTATGGGTTCATTTCCTGTGTCTCTCTCATATGCTTATTAAAAATAGAGTAAACCGTCCGTTGGGTCCTCCTAAGATATAAGTGTTACCAACTTGATCCCCGAAAGATCTGTGCTACCAACCAATTTAGTCCTTAAAGATCAAAAGTGTCACCAATTAAGTCCTTCGAAGATAAAAACTGTCACCAATTAAGGACTTAACCTAGTCGGTGACATTAATTATCGAGGACCAAATTGGCGATATTTATATCTTTTGGAGACCCCAATGGAGGATTTACTCTTTTTAGAAATATGTTTCAAAATACTTGGTTTGGAAGAAATTTGTGTAAGGATACTGGTATAGAAAAAGCACAAAACAGCAATGGATAGTGCAATGATGAACTCTGTATGTAGGGCTCTTTTTTAATTTTTTTTTATCAGCCTGTATTGTAGAACTTAAACAAGATTGAGCTCTTCCTTCTAGATTAACTTTCGAAGAAGATAGAGAAAAGAATCAGATTACAATGTCTCAGGTCTTCAAGAGCCTGGTCTCTCCAATGTCTTTTATAACTCCCAAAATCCTTACTCAACTTCCTTAAATTTGGATAATAGGGATAACTGTAGAGCCTTTAGTTGGATCATTCTTAATGTGGATCAGTTCATTCCCATTCTTGGGTCATTCTTTGAGTTGGATCCTCATCCACACCTTGCCCATTGGCTCCAACCCAAAAATTTATAGGTTCCTTTTTCCAGGGGTTGAGTTAGTGACGCAAGTCGCGCAACATAATCTCCAGGATTTTTTCCAATTTTCTCATTCTTGGGACTCTGTCTCTTTGAGCTCGGTGCGATCCTCCTCTACTTGATTCACCCAAGCTTCAGACGCCTATCTTTTGTTTATTGGATGCAATAATCTTCTTTGAAGTTCAGTAGAGTTTAGACACCCTTCTCCATCCAATCTAATCTAGTCTCCATGCTAGTATTTACCATATAGAACTTCCTGGAAGCTGGAAGAGAGCTTTGACACCAATTGTAAGATACTATTATAGAAAAACAGTGAAATACCAATGAATAGGGCAAGAATGAACTCTGTTGTTGAGCTAAAACAAGAATGAACTTTCTATAACATAATAATTCTCTTGGATTCTAACTAGGCAAGAAGATATAGAGAAAAAAAAACAAATCATACATTCTCAGGACTTCTAGAGCCCGGTCTCTCCAACTTGTTATAACTCGCAAATTCTTCCCCCTCAGCTTCCCCTTTCCTATTTATTCTCGTTCGTATAGCAGCTCTACATATGGTTAATCCTGAAGACCGAAGAGTAAACAAATGTTATAAATAAGAAGGTAGCATGATTATGAATCAATAGAAGAATCTTGTGTATCACTTAAGAGTGTGTCTGTTACAAACCAACAACACAGAACAGCAGAATAAAGGAACGAAAGAACAGAGGAATGGTTTTATATTATTTATCGAAGGAAAAAGAAACAGCAATACAGAGGAAGGATCTCTCCCACTGTCCTAGAGCAAGGCTCCAACAGAGAACCTAAAGGCTCTCCATCCCATTACAAAATTGCCAAATGCCCAAAGATACCCATTCCCCAATTCTTCATGCACTAAATAACAGAATCCCCTAATGATTTCCCGTAACTAACTGCCCACGTCAGCCTTCTCTTTCATGATCACGTCTTTCCCACCTCGCAGCCTTCTACGCACGTAAACCTGCCAAGGCTTGGGGCCTTGTATTCCATCTTGGATCAGCATCTCGTCTGGCCCATTTAGCTCTTGGGCCCTATCAGTATCTGTTTTAGATTTTGGTAGGAATGTTAAAAGAATAGATTTTGGGAGAACTAAGGTTTAAAAAAGATGGTTTGTGTTTGCGTATCATATTTTAAAAGTCAATCATGAAGAATTGATTCTGTTTGGTTGGTAAAGTAGAATTGCTTTTGAAGTTTAAAATTATAAGTATCACTTCACACTTGATTAATCCTTTTAGATGTACAAGCTGAAAATTTCCACTTAGTCCAAAATCAATTCTACTCGGTATAGAATTGATTTTAAAAACAACAAAAACCTGCCACCATGTTTTTTGATAACAACCAAATGGTAAGTTTTTGTGGGTTTGTAGTTGTTTTTCTTGTATTTTTATGCTTAATACACTTTTGGTCCGCATAGTTTGCTAATTGTGCAATTTTGGTCCCTATAGTTTTAATTGAGTGATTTTAATCCCTTTAAAATTTAAAATGCGAAAATTGGATCCCGAGGTCCAATTTCCATCCAATTTAAGCGATTTGTTATTGTCCTCAGTGATGTTATTGATCACAATTCTCACAACGTTCAGTAATGGATTGCTTAATTTGGACAAAAATTGGACCTTATGACTCAATTTTAACATTTTAAATTCAATAGGGACCAAAATCGCTCAATTAAAACTACATGGATCAAAATTGCACAATTGACAAACTATAGGGACCAAAAGTGCAATTAAGCCTTTTTTTTCTTTTTTAACTTTGCATATATGGAAATCTTGTGAAACTATTCAAAACGGATCAGAAATCCTAAAAAATCTTATATATAAGCTTTACGTACATTGATTTAAATTTTAATGGAATTCTGTGTGTTAAGAGTGTAATTTACCGAATTAGTGAAGTTCACACCAAAAATTTGTAGCCCTATGAATTTATATGACTACTGAATTAAAATTTTGAATACCCTTTTCTGCAGATAGTAGTATTAAAGACTAGTACTGCTAAGGCAGCAACCTTGGACATCCTTACAACACATTGTATACCTTCTGCAATGTCCGAAGACCTCAAAACTTAAATGTTCTGGTGAAAAGGTATCTGAGTTGCTTCCACTGGCCTCAGTTTATTCTGTAAGTGGTATTATGCGTTCACTATCAGATTGCAGTAGTGAATGAGATCAAGACGTGTTTCACAGCCACAATATTAAAGAAGCAGAACCAGAGAGAGGATACGGAAGGATGGAAGGCATTATAGCAAAATACACGTTGAATTTTTGCTAATTGGGGGTTGAGGTGTTCTGTACTATGCTTTATCCATCATTTTCATTCTTTTTCCTTAATACAAAAATTATAATCTTGTAGAAGAATGGATATCAGGGAGTATGTTATTATTTGATATGTAGAAAATGGATTAGCACAAAATTAACATTCACCTGAATTATTTTTCTCTAGTAGGGAGAGGCATGTAGAAATTTTATGTTGAGGATATTAATGTTGTTGGATTTGCGATAGTTTATACAACCAGTAATTAGCATTTAATTTTAGTACCCTGCTCTCAGTCTCCTGGAGTTTGTTCCTTTTGTTCGTTATGATAAGAAGCGTTGCTGATATCGACTATGTTGGTCACTCAGCAGAGATGAACCCTTGTAGAGGAATCATATGTATGACTGAGATTTATTGAAATGATATTTTTATTAAATGAAAAAAAATAATCTAGATATATTGACAATTGAAATTTACATAATTGTTACCAAAAAATTGAAATTTACATAAAGCAATATATATGATTAATGTTTATATGAATTTTTTTTTCAGCAAAAATTCTAGTCTTAGAAACACTTTAAAAACATACAACCTAACTCTTAAATCCTAGCATGTGAATGAATTGAGTAATTGAAAATTTTTTAAGAGTTGACCTCGCAACTTTTTGCTAGGAGCACCCTTGAAAACATTCTACATATCAAAAACCGAAACATCAATCTAGCTTAAAATAAATAAATAATCGAACAGTAAAACGTAAGAAAAGTTCAATTAGCACAAAAACTAATTTGGAAAAGTGCACTTCAAGAGCATTTAGTTCAGGTTTAAAGTCAGCGCTTAACTGAATAATTTACTGCTATCTCTGGAACTCAAGTGGCAATCTCAAGTACCCAAATGGTATGTCACTTGTATAATAAAAAGCTCAATGTTCAATCAGCACCCCGCATAATTTCATAGAGAAGATTATCCTTTGATATTCACAGCACTATCCAATTTCTGCTGTGCTGTGTTTCTTGGTCAATACATTTAATTTCTGCTAGCCTAGATTAAGCATAGTTTGTTGCATCAAACATTTTTTCTGGTTAGAAGAATCTTCCCAGAAGATTTTCAAAAAGTGGATGAAGTATTACAAGAGACACAGAAGTTGCTTCTTTGACTTATAGTGAACAACTCAATTCTGTGCATGTTTCTACATCCTACGTGCTGATAGGTTACTCCCATCTCTGTAGTTATTCTCATTCGGTTGAACTTATTTCTTCTTACATTTGCTGTCCTCTGGCTAGCAGCTAGCTACTAACTTGGCTTCCCTATTGAGTTTCGTCTGTTGTGTATCTGCTGAACTTAAAATAAACAGTTGAGATCATTTCATACGAGAATGAATTGGTTTAAGACAAATAAACGAGATAGAAATGCGATAAATAGTCCAACCAGAAGCTGGCTTGTGTAGACTATTACTGAGTGGAGAAACTGAATTGACTAGCTACTCTGCTATTTACGCCGCCACCACCATGTCTTCAATCTTCCTAGTCACATACTCATGTATTTTTCTAATCTAGGACAACAAATCTATTCTTCGTTTTTTTTTTTTCTAGTTTCCTGTGTATCCCTACCTTATTATCATGTAGGTAGAAGACTAATCCTTTGTGCGTAGACAAATTGCTTCTCTTGGATTTTGTATAGTGTTAAGTGGTGAGCGGTTTTGTTTGTCTTTTATACACTTCCTTGCATTTTGTTATTGGCTCTGTCAGCTATATAGCTTTGCAATAGAGGAATATTCTCTGAAGCTGGCGATTCCTGGCCATCCTCCTCTTCTGTTGCTTTACCCCACATCACAGTATAGAATCCGATTGCAATTATTGTGGCTCCAATCAGACTGCAACATGATGAGGAAGGCTTTAGGAAAATTAATAATGCCACAAATTAAATGCTTTCATTGCATTAGTTTCTTCTTTTCAGAAAAATGTATCAATTTATGGATGAACTGACTGTAAAGATTTTTAAGGTTTTGAAAGGATATTGCGATGATAATAGCTATTTGAAGCACAATATCAGTGAAAATCATAGATGATATTTAGAACAACTGGCTTACAGAAATGAAACATGATCATGCACCATGTGACTTTTTTTCCTTTCTTTTTATGCACCGAAGATATCCTCTAAGCTACCGACAATGACTAATTGCTTTTGAGGCACAAAGATTATTGAAGTCTGTTTTGTTTCACTCAATAGAGTTTTTTCCATACGCATGATCATAATAGAATCACTGTAATAGACTTAATTATGTGTCTAGATTCACAATAACAAACTTAGATATGTGTCAAATGTGTCGGGCTGAGTTGATTGGGATGACTTTTATTTTAATGTTTGTTAGTTCTGTTAAGATATTCTTAGCTTAATAGTGCATTAGGAACTCTAATGTCAAGCAGTATGGTGACAGTACCAACACCCTTAGTGATCAATTTCATGTTGTAATTGGTCAAACTTAGATCTAAAACAAAGAAACGGTTCTTAATTGCATTGAAATGAATCCACGTTTACATAATCCTAATGTGAAATTATAAACATACTAAGAATTGAATATAGTCACAACTCATAACTCACCTTCCAAGGTGGAGAGTATCCCCTAGGAACATGACTCCCATAGCAACAGCTATGGCAATTGAGAGTGGCTTGAACATTGCTACATACACAGGACCCTTTATACGTAGCACCCATGTGTGCACTGCATTATTCAAGAATGACCCAAAAATTCCCTAAAAATATGAAATTTATCATCACTAGGTTACTTAATGTAGAATAATTACCATGTACCATAAATTTAAGTTCTGTAATAGTTTTTGCTTGCATCTTACAGAGCAAAGGATGGAAGCCAATGCTGTATCCAGTCCAATTTTCCAAGCACTTGCATTTTTCTCTGCAACTAATCCTACAATTGCAGCCATGATGCTTACACATAAGTTGTAAAAGAATACAACAGTTAGTTCATCTGGATACACCTTCATGATTTGCACCTGAAAAACAAGTAACTTGGAAATTAAAAAATGCTTCTCAGAAATAGGGAAGTTTGGTTTGCATTCTCACGTTTTATTTTCATAAATAATTACAAAATTATCACGTTATTTTCATTTTGTTTCATATTCTCTGAAATTTGTATTGAAAACACTAAACAGAACTAAAACCAAAATTTTCTCAGTTTCAATATTTCCGATACAAATTTCACAAAATATAAAATAAAATGATAGTTTTATAATTATTTATGAAAGCAGAAAATAAAAATAAATACCAAAAATGCCCTTAAGTTTGTTGAAACTTTTCATGACAAGCAAAAATATTTGTGTACCTGTACAATGTACCATAATGGAACAAGTATGTACTCAGCAGTGAGTAGAAGTCCACCAAGGGCCCAATTAGGGTCCATAGGATTGAGATTGTTAGTTATAGTTTGATGAAGAGACAAAGAAGGTGAATGTGCAAATATGATTGGTGGTCCTTTGTATAGGGTCACCACAAATGCTCCTGTTATTGATACTATGGTACCTAAAACCTTTGCTTGACTACTTGCATTTTTCATAACCACCTTTTCCATCCTTTCATACATCAAGATTCAACAAATAAATTAATTAGTTAATTAAGAATAACACAACAAATCATAAACAGAAAACTCAAAGTAGTTTAAATTGTGTAAAGAAATTTGAGATCTACGTGTCATTACTATCCTGCCAACACTATTATTAGTTAAATTAATTAGTTCTGTTTGATAAATGTATAAGTAAAATATATGAATAATAATTTATGTATCATTACTATTTATTATATTTTTTTTTCTATCACATGGCTTTTAATATTTATATTTTTGCTCTCTTCTTTTAAATTTTTTTTTTATCTTTCTTTCTTTACACTCCTTCACTCCAAAATTGAGATGTACTTTTCAAAATATATAGCAAATAATTATTAATAAGCTACTAGACTCATTGTTGATAGAATTAGTAAATCGCCCAATGAAAAAAAAAAAAACGGAATTTAGACAAGAACTAAAAGGCTGTATTTCCTTGAAAAAAAATATATAAAAAAGACAGGTGAAAAAAATACAAAAGGGGCTGACTGGTAAAAATTGAATAGGGTATTTTACTATTTTTTATAAGCAGAATAAAAAAAATCAATTTAAAATAATTGAACTTATGAATGAAAAGAAAAAACAGTGTTGGTCAGTTTAAATTTAAGCTATAAATATATAAATTAATTTTGGATCATAATAAGTAGTAGTTTTTTTATTCTCTCCCATAAGCTGAATTCACACAAATACTTGTCGAGTGGCCATGAAATATCGCTCTATTTTTAAGGAATCGACATAATAAGTAGTGAGTGATGTACTATTTCGGTCCTTGACTTTGTGCGAATAAGTCACTTTAGTCCTTACTTTGTGTGGATAAGTCACTTTAGTCTCTGATTTTGCATTTTGCAGATCACTTTAATCGTTGAATTATATGAACATTCATTTTAGTCTCGGACTTTCAACGACTAAAATAATCAATGAAAGTGAAAAACTAAAATGACTTATAAAATATAAAATTATGGAATATTTTAGTATATAACTCAATAAGCAGTATAGTAGTTAAATGTATAAAAATGAAATTATGAGTAAATATAATTGGAGCAATTTTGAAAGGAATAAAAAGCATAATAATATATAGAAGTAAGATGATTAGGATGGGAACCTGAAAAGGATGGCAAGCAAGAAGGTGAAAGCAGGCACCAAATTGCTTATCGCCGATGACAGTGTTGGAGAACTGTAACTTATCCCTCTGTACCCCATCACCTGCGACGAACACCCTATCAGCCCTAGAAGACCAATTTTGCATATTACAGGGAAACTCAGAGGAGGAACCACTCTTGATCTGCAAATTAATTAATATTAATTAATTAAAGACCATTCTTTTCTAAAATACTAATAATCAAATGAAATGATTATTTATGAATAATAATAACCTTGGGGAAATAAAAGGAGCAGGAAGAAGAACAAAAGCAGCAACTGCATAAGCATAAACAACAAAGACATGGTAACTCATCCCTTTCAAGGTAGCAGCTTTGAACAGAGTATTTAAGGCAACGTTTACGCATTCCATCGTCACCATAGCTCCAAATGGTACTAAATCCTTATAGCAGTACCTTTTCGCCATCATTCAATTCTTATTCTTCTTCTTCTTCTTTTTCACTTAAAGAACCAGAGAGTAAAGTATTTATTTCAGTGAAGTTAATAACGAACTTCGATGCCAAATGTTAACAACTTGATAACAATTGTTGGCAGTGGAGTGTGCTTTCATTATGCCTATTTATTTATTTATTTATTTTGTGCATCGCTTTCACGATAATGCAAATTGAGATCAATTGGCATTATTGGTGCTTTATGCTTTATGTGCGTGACGTAGAACGCAACCACAACAATAAAATAATCATAAATATTATTAGACAGTATTTGGGAGACGTGTTTGAACATAATTCAATGAGTAATAGTAAATTCTCTTAATAATCATTCTACTTATCTTTTTATTATTATATATAACGTATGCAATTAAATGCACTTTCAATCTTGAAACTATAAAAAAATATGAAAAATATTCTTTAATAAGAAAATAAGAGGATTTATAGGAACATAGAGCAAAAGAATTATGAATTACTTTAGAATAAAATATTGTTTTAGGTACATTAATAAAGAGGAACGGAATAAGACATTGAGATAAATAAACATAACAGTTTGATTCTATTGAAGAGGATAGAATGAAATAGAGAACATAACTCAACGGAAAAAAATTATCATTATTTTTATTGAGTTATTTTTTATTAAAAAAATAATATATATTTAAATTGTTTAAATCTTATGTTATTTCTTCTAACAAAAAAATATGTTTAAAAAATATTCTTTTAAAAAATTTACTTAATAAAAATATATTCTACATAATTTATATTTAATAATTTTTTAAAAAACTTATTTAATAATTATATTTATTGTGAGAAGTTTATATTTAATAATTTAATTTTTTTTATAAAATATTAATATAAAAATTAATAAATTTAAAATTAATATTTAATTATACTCATATTTTTTATAATTTTTTTTAAAATATACTATTTTTTAATTTAATTTTAAATTTTCTATTAGTAAAATAAAATTTTATTTGTATTAAAAATATATTTTAATTTAAAGTAAATATAAAATAAGACATTTAATCCTGTTTTATTCCATAGTCAACAAATACAATACACGATTATGTTTCGTTTCATTGTATTCTATTTTATTTTATTGTATGCAGCTATTAAACACTACCTAAAAAAGACGAGGAAAAATACTAACGTGATAATGATACACTTGTTATATGACTATACACTTGTTATTACTTAAATTTACAGTTTTTTTTAATGAAAGTCGGATATTATGTATATTAGTTTCATGTATCTATCTGTGGTTGGGTGCATGTCATTTAACAGTTTTTATTCGAAAGGGACAGATGTAGGAAAATGAGGATGTGATATGAAACGAATCTTTCACTAAATTTAATACTAGAATGTTAAGTTATGATTATTTACTGATTTTGACTAAATGTAATTTCGAGTTAAGCTACTCCTTGTCATACAATTTTGTTTTTTTCATTAAATTACACAAACGTTGTTCTCACGCTCTACATTCCTACAACCATTTTATACCTACTGCCATTCTAGTACTAAAAAAAACTGCATTATGGAGATGATGGATTTGGGGAAAAAAAAAAAAATCCGATATTATGATATCGGTTTCATTTGGAATTTAGATATTACTCTTAATTACACTTTTGATTTTTATAATTTATTCACGGAATAAATTTGGTGCTTATGTAATTCCCAATATAAAAACTAGCTTTTAGGTTTAATTCCGTCAAAATTAAATAATCTATTATTGTTGTTATTGAAAGTTATAATAAAAGTTGTGATTTTTTTTTTATTTGTGATTAGTAACGTTACTTACGGACAATAACGTATCGTTTAAATTAGAGAAAAATTGAATACTAAATTTTTTTTTTTTACATTTTAAAATTTTAAAAAACTAAATCCATTCGATTAAAATTATGAAAATTGAAATTGCATAATAAACCAACTATAACGACTAAAAATATAATTAAACCTAAACATTATCTAAATCTAATACATACATATTATTATAACTTTTTAATTTACATATTTTTTAATTATTTTATTAGAGTTGAATATTACTTAATAATCGTATGTATATATCTTATTTTTTTATTTGATGCATGTTATTTATCAGTTACTCACGGTTATTTTATACATAGACATAACTGCTAAAAATAGCATGCATCATTTAAAAGGAACATATAAAAATGATGGAAAAAATAAAAATGTGATTTTTTTTTTAATATTCAAATGAAAATGTGATTTGAAACGAATCCTTGACCACATGATATATAAGTATATAATTGTTTCGTTTGTTTTGACTAGATGTGAGATCAAATCTTTCGAATTAATTATTATTCATATTCAGATCGTGCTGCTAAATTTAATCGTCAAGCAACTTTGTTTAATAATTACAATTTGCAAGCTCAGAAGTGACTTAAATAGTTTATGATGACTTCGTGAAAAATTATTTAAATAACACTCTTATTAGATCCAGACATTTAAGATAAAATATTGGCTCTAATTTTTAATTAAAAATATATGATAGATCAAACACAAAATTTTCATTTATAAAATATATTAGCTAGATATTAGTATATATGTATTAGTTACAACCAAAATAACATCAAAGTGATACATTTGTGGAATTAAATATTACAACATACACAGATTAATTTAAGTGAAGCAATTAAATTTGTTATAAAGAAAAAAAAATTGATTTACGACGCACTTTTAAGAAAAACGTATAAGAATTTACTAACAATTCAATGAAAAGAAGAAAAAAACTTCTATATATTTGGGGATATATTTTTTTTCGAAACAACTGAAAAATAATAAGTTGTTGAAAATTTATAAAAATATTTTAAAAAAATTATTTATAAAAGATGGTCACCATTGGCACTACACCTCTTTTTGACCTCACGACATGTTATTATTTTTTCAAAAATATTCCTCGCTCAAAAACTAGTTTTAAACGGTTTTAAGTTTATCGATCACACAGACACACGCTATACAAAAAATAAAAAAATATTTTTAATACAAATAAAAATTAGTTTTTGAGCAACAAAATGACCACATCGCACAAAAAACGAAAACAAAACTAGAATGAATTATTTTTATAAAAAAACTTAATTTATGAAATTGCATAAAACATAGCACTCGAACTGGAAACACAACCAACACAAAATTAAGACCACTAAAACTAAAATAACATAATTCAAACCAAGAAACTAAAATTTTACAATTAACTATTTATATTTATGTTTAAGGTTTGGATATTTGAGAAATTTTAAGCTTGGTATATGAGATTTAGAGTTTAATGTGTTTAATGTTTAAATTTCTTGATTTGAATTGTGTAAATGTGTAATTTAGACTTGAGTTGTCTTGATTTTGTGTATTTTGAGAAATACATTCTTTGCAATTTTAGAAACTAGAATATGTTAGAAATATAGGTGAGGCTATTACAACTTATTTTTATTTATTGCCACTCTCTTTTCAATATTTTTTAATTTAAATATATTTTTAAAACTAATAAAATTAAAGTTTTAATACATAAGTATTATTAAAATAATAATTAAAAATGACAATAGACTAAAAAGAGTGATAATAGCCTCTTTCAAAACATATTCTAATTTTCATTTTTTTGTGTGTGGTGTGGTGGTTTTGCTCGTTGGAAAACTAAACTAATTTTTATTTGTAAAGGAAATTAGTTTATGTTTTTTATGTGGCATGGTCTCAAAACTCAGAATCTGTATGGTGAGGCCAAGAAGAAGTGGTATCAATAGTGATCATCTTTATAAAGTTCCTTTCACATTCCTTTCAAATTCAGCAGTGTCAATTAACACGTTTCGGGTAATTGGTTCATATGGTAAATGTTCCTTAAAAAAAAGTATCGTGTTTGAGCTTTGTGAGTGAAAAAAACCTTTGTTGAGAAAACTAACTACATTATAATAATATAGGTATTTTTGAATTGAATAACATTATCTGATGTGGGTAGAAAAAAAATCGAGGACTCCAAGTAACACTAGTTTTGTGTGATGAACACTTCACACATATGAGGACTCCAATTACACGCTAGCTGTCAGTTTTAGCCATTGAAGATTCTGAAAATAAGGGATTGTTTTCAGGAACAATGTTTTTAGTTGAATTGAGATCATTTGTCGTCTTTGAAATTAAAAAAACACATTAAAGCACAAATCTAAAAGAGCATAATACCAATGATTGATTCTGCAGTTATTCCAAAACATGTTTAACATAGAGAAAAGAGGAAACATGAACAATTATTAAGTTCAGAAATATATATAACACTTTATTTAGGATCACACAGAAATCATAGTAAGATCATTACCAGTTGAGGAATTTTCATTTTACATTAATTTTTTCGAAGTACAGATTTGCTAATAGAAGATAAATAAGCATAGATAAAACACTTCTGAGACACCATAAGGAAAAAAAGCAGTCAAATTACTTGTATGAGAAAATCTCAACCAAGCATATTAAATTAAGAAGAGAATATTTCCAAAGTTCCATGAGGTTTCAAAGCATGAAAACACTAAACTGTCTAAGGACTCCAACAAGGTCTTATCACCTATTGACAAAGAGGAGTCTACAATCAAAATTAGGTATAAGAACAGAGAAGCCTCTTAGGCTTCCTTTCTTTGAATAGAAACTTTAAAGAATCTCATTTTTCCTTCTTAATTGGAAGTCATTATCACTCACTAAATATCACTTTTTCCGTTGACACATCCTATTTGTTTCACCATGATGCCTCTGAATCTCTATTTGAAACAGGGGTGCCATTGATTGTTCCACCGAGTGTCTGTCTGTTTAAGATTTATTTTGTCACAAAATGGAAAACCACAAATTCTGAGACACCTTTTTCCAAAGAAGAAAAAAAAAACTATCTTCAACTAAACGCAGTTTGCATGGCATGAAAACACACACATACACGCAAAATCAGGTATAGCAATTGTGAGACTCCAAGTTTTGTCATCTTAGCAAGCTTTCTTCATTTTAATTTTTTTCTCTACACTGATTTTTTTTTATCAACGAGAATAGAACAACTGCTTATGCAAGGTAGTTGATATTTGCGCCACACCAATCAGGTGATGTGGCGCCACCCCTTTTCTTTTCGTAAAAATAAAAAATAAAAATATTATAATACCCTTGGCTCTTAAAGATAATTTTTACAAACATTTTTGGAATTCTTCGAATAATATAATCCAAAATCTACTTGAAGGTGTGATCCAAAACATTTTAGATAACTTTATCCAGAATTGTACAGAAAAAAACTAAATAAATCCCAACAATATAGAGACTGAAAAAGTTTTAACGGAGTATTTCAAAATAAAAAAAATAAATATTTTAAACTTTAGAGTTTATAAAATTTTGAAGAGAGTAGATATAAATTTTTTTAATATTGGATACAAAAGGTTAGATTATTTTAAAATAAAAAATTTTTAGAAAAAGATTAATGCGAAATAAAAAAGTTGAGTGTAAAAAAAAATTTAAAAGTGGACTCCAATATGAACAAAGCTATTAATCTTTTAAGATAATTTTTACATTCAACTTTTTTATTTCTCTAATAAATAAGGGGCTTTTAATTTGTAACTCTTAAACTATTTCATTTGTCGCATGATATAAATCCCAATTACCAAAAAATCTTGTTCCATAATATAAGTTTCGGCATGTAAAATTAGAAGCATTTATTATATTTTTTAACTTTCAAAGTCATCTCACCAATAGAAAATAATTAAGTTTAAATTTAATTGGTGTAACATCTGAACTAATTGGTGTAAGATCTGAACAGTATAATTAATAGTTATAATTTTAATTATTTAATCATTTTTTTAAACTATATAAAAAGTTAGTTGAAACGAACGGAGGGAGTATATAGTAGCTCTGACTGAAGTTTGAGACTCATAATTGATTAGATTTTTCTTAAAGCAATGTGTATATATTACAAATCATTCCATGGAGTTGACTTTCTGTCCCATAAATTTTTATCTTTCTTTCAGAAAATAAATAGGAAGTTTATCAACAATTGGTAAACGTAATTTCTGTGTTATCCTTTACGTTGTAGCTCTGCAACAGAGGAGTCTTAGTATTATTTGATGGAGATTCTTCTTCTTTTGCTTTTCCCCATATAACACCATAAAATCCAATGGATAGTATTACTGCTCCAACCACACTGCAACATTTCAAACAACAAATTTAATTCAAAATGTGGTAAGTATGACAAATTATTTGTCTCTGTTTTTGTCAATGTATGTTTCCTTTGCTATATGTATTGGGTAAATTTCATATTTATAATTTATGGAATCTACTTAAAAGAAAAAAGAGTACATGTTTTTTTTTTACAAGAAAAAGAGGGTATTCTTTAGCTAATTATCAAAGACTTATCCATTCGAAACATAAAGATTACTTAAGTTGATTTTGTGCATTACTTTTTAGAATTAAAAATGAAGAAATTAAAGAGAATAAATTGCTTACGTCCCAAAATAGAGTGCATCACCAAGGAAAATGGCACTCATAGCTGCAGCAATGGCGATGGAAAGTGGCTTAAAGCTTGAAATATATACAGGGCCTTTAAGATGGAGACCCCATGTGTGAACCAAACAACTTATGCATGTGCAAAAAATTCCCTGCATGAGAAGTGCCAAATTTCAAAAAATTACTATAAAACTTCAAAGCAAAATCATCAATCCAAATTATGGCCTTTTTAAAAAAATTTTTTTTTTGAAAGTAATACTATTCTAAGAAATTTGGAATGAAACATTTGATGAAAATAAATTAGTTAGGGTTTCTTACCGAGTATAAAATGGCGATGAATGATATATCAAGATTTATGTTCCAAGCACTCAAGTTTGGTTCCAAAAAAAAGCATACTGATGCAGATACAAGACTCCCACACAGATTGTATAAGAACACCACAATAATCTCTGCTGGATATTCTTTAATAACATTGGTCTGTTTCCATGCAACAAAATTTCATTTTAGTTTATGACATGTTCTGAAATATAAAGGTTTTTGACTGTAACTGAAATCACATAATCACATATTTAACTGTATTTAATGCAACGCGATAATAACTGCAAAGTGACTGCAATCGCAATTTAAAATGTTGCTAATGAGTTTAGTACCTGAATAATGTACCAGATTGGAACCAAAAGAAATTCAAGAACAAGAAGAGATCCTCCAAGAACCCAATTTGTTTGTGAAGTTGAGGCAGTTATTGAAGAATCAGGTGATAATTGTTGAGATGAAGATGAAAATAGAGTGGGGCCCTTATAGAGAACAACAACGAGTGCACCTGATACTGATACTATAGAACCTATGATTTTGGCTTGAGTGCTTGAGCTTCTTATAGCTACTTTCTCCATCCTAAACACAAATTTTAATTATAATTATAATTATAATAAAATAATGGAGCAGAACAAAAACAATATGATAACACAGAGTGACCAATAATAATAATAACAGGTCTTTAGTATCAGTTACCAAACATTAATATGATGTCCAATTTTTTAGCCTTGATTATAACGACAGAACGCAATAGCTTGTCATATAATAAAATACTAAAATTGTAAAGATTTAACTTTAATGAAAGAAATTATGCTCCACAACAGTGAATTCAAATAATTCAAAAAATTGTAGCTATTAATTAAAAAAATTAACAATTTGAATTCAAATAAATTCATACTATATGTTATGATCAACATACCAACTTTTTATTTTAAAATTCTTTATTTTAAGAGATTGAAGTTTAAATTTAAGATGGCTTGTAATGCTTCCGTGAACGCATATTCATAAATCATAGCTAATAAAAAATTGATGCAGTATTAAAATAACTTTTTTTGGCAATGACTTGATTGTCTTACTCAATTATTACTCGAAAACATTTAAATTTTTTCATTGACCATGTCTTAGCGCCGTACTCCAATTCATTGTGATTTAACAAAGTTTGCAAAACTTTACTATCATCGAAGTATTACGAATCTTTTAAGTATAACATAATTAAGTAAGCATAATGAATGTAAAATTAGAGAAGCATAATCGAGATTAAGTTGTAAACATTTGAAAATTCGAATTTTTCCAAGTAATTAGGAAATTTCATAGTTTTATCAGAGATTGAAGGAAACAGAGAAGCACCTGAAAAGGGCAGCAAGTATGAAGGTAAAAGCTGGAATAAGATTGCCAAGAGCAGAAGCAAGTGTAGGTGAACTATATTGAAGTGCTTTATATCCACAAAGCTGAGCTACTAGTCTGCCTCACTCAATTACCAATACCCAAAAAAATAAAATGCTAAATTAATATCAATTTTTATCAATAGAGTTTATTTATTCAGAAAAAATACATTCTTGCACTTCTTTTTCTTACCCAATTACTCCAAGGAGGAAAATTCTGAAGATCAAAGAGAAATTGAGTGGAGGAAGTTCTCCTGACCTGAATAGATGCACAAGAAATATTGAGATGTTATGTTAAGTACCACATGGATTTATAATGACCTTAAGGGCGCGATTAGATGCGTCACATCAATTCATTGTGGCATCTCCCCTTCTTCAGAAAAAATCGTCAGAAAGTTAAAACAAATTCGAATGAATTTCTCTGGCCAAAAAAAATGTGCTTTCAGACATGTTTTGCATAATAGTCTAGCGCAATTATCAATGACTATATAAAGGTGTGTTAGTACGCAGCAAAATTCTCTTCTGCATGCTTATGCTCTATCCAGCACCCTAAGAGCTTTATTTGGATCAAAGATTATATTTTTATAGATATACGGAGTAAGAAAGAGAAAGTGATGAATAACTCAGATCTTTTTTCATAGCTGCCATCTAGGAGCAGCTCGAAAGGATCCATATCCATGTTAGTACTCCTTAGTGACGTAGCTTCTAGTATAGAGTTAGCTTAAACCCAAAAATTTGGAAGAAGGAAAAAGATTTATAGAGAATTATTGAATAGAATTGAAAAATAAGAGGTGAACTATGTAATAATTAATAGAGCATACCATCTGAGAGCAAAGGGCAATGGGAAAAGGAGAACAAGAGTAGAAACCAGAAATGAATAAGCGACGAAGACATAGTAACTCAATCCTTTTTCAGTTGCTGCTTTGAACAGAACGTTAACACCAACGTTTGTGCACTCTACTGCTACCATTGCTGTGAATGGAATCACATCCTTATAACAATACCTCCTTGAACCTGTCATCTCTCTGTTTCTCTCTCTGTTCCTCTGTTTCAGTCTTTGGTTTCTCTTTATTTAAATGTATGTTGTAATTTTGTATATTTTATTTATTTTAGTGCTTTGTTATCTTGTCTCCTACGTCAGCATTTTGCATATGGGGGATTTTATTTGGCGATGATTTTTATTCTAGAAAACTAGAATATCAATCAATCTATGCCTTTGATCTCACAGCATTTCTTTAATCACATGGTTGTGGGTTGTTTGATTTACAATAATAATTTGTGCTGTACGTAATCTAAATTGAAATCAGCTATACATATTTTGTTTGCTTGCTTTGCACATGCTAGCATTATATATAGTTTATAAATGATTCCATTCACTATCTGATTTGATATAGAGACAACTGAAAGTTGGGAGGTTGAGTTTACAAATTAAACTATCACTACAAGAAAAATATATATATTAACAACAAACACATCAATTCAAAAGTTGCAGACCTGAAGCCAATTGGTGGCAAAAATACTTTTCCAAAACCTTGTCTCTAATTGGCCATTACCTATATGATTGCAGGCTTCTTAGTACCCAGGTTATGTTTTTTAGACCAACAAACCTATTCGAGCCAAATAAGACTACTATAGGCAACAACTCTCTCCCTCCTAATATTTCCTAATATTTAATGCAACAGCATACATTCTTTATGTTTTAGTACTTATATCACTATACGAACACATCATAAAAAACACTAATCTTCAATAGCAGTTAAAAGCAAAATTAGAAATAAAAATACAATACTAAAAAAAATAATAGCTGCGGCAACTACTATAATTTTAAAGCTATTATGATTGAGCACTTAAAATAGTTGTTGCAAACTGCTAGTGTAAGAAATTCTATAATAACAGTTACAAGAGCAACTTTAATTGCCAATTGCTCAGCTATTTATTCATGGAAACTGGAAAGCATAGGCCACGCTCATTGTTCCACTATTAGAGACAATAATGTTGCAACTTTATACAAGAATCGGTTATTTACACAAATTAGAAATGACAAAATAAGTTCAACCTGTTGAGTCAACAGGTCAAGCCTACTTAATTTGACAGGTTGGGTTGCACCTTTTTAGTGCTCTTCTATTTTTTTTTATTTATTTATTTACCGAAAAGAAAAATATTACTGCTCATCATTGTTCTATGTTACTGACCATTACAATAATTTTACGAATTAAGCTGTTATTACAATTAAGAAACTTTTTTTTTTTTTAAAGTGAGTAAATATATAGAGTAAGAACGTATTCATCCTTAAATTATTGTGAATTAAATTCATCAAATACTTAATTCAAAATAAAAGTGAAGAGCTCATTCTTCCCTAAGGTACACCAATCAAAATTTGATTGTCATTATCTCCCATATAATAATTCACATTTCTTCGGTGATAATGAAAACATAATATATACACCAACTATTATATTCCCACACCTCTTTCTCCAGCAACAATTCAACACCTCCATTTTCCATTCATCTCTCTTACTTTTTTCCTATCACATCACTGACATTCTCTTTCTTTCTTTCTTCATTTCTCTCTTTCTACACCTCCAGAAACTAGTAGTGAAAGAGTATATTTTCCCATATACACGCAGCATAACAAACATCAGACATGTAAAGCAACTTTTTAGAGCGCTCCTAGAACAAGAAAATAAATAATTAAAAACAACTTGAGAGTGACAAATATACACCTGTGACATTCAAAGTTAGCAAAGTTTCAGTTCTTCCTTCTTTTCCTTAAAAACGGCATAGCACTAAAAGCTCCAGTGGATGTTCCACCATCGTGATGACTATTCTCTGGTATCGAGGCCCCTATGTCAGAATGATAATGATTACTAGCATCTGGAAATTGGTCAATAGGATTTTTATTGGATTTACAAGATGTCCCTCCATCTTCTATCACATTTTCAGCCTTTCTAGCACCAGAAATCAATATATCTGAACCACTTATACCACAGTCAGTCTCATCGAAAAAATCAGAACCGTGTGGAAAATCTGCAGCATCATCCACTGGACCAGTATTGACATCATCAACTGCATCGTGGTTGTTACCTGTCTCACTATCATCGAAACAGAATCCACCTCCCATTTTAAGGTAGTCGTCAGAAGTGCCAAAGTCAGAAGATTTATCCCGATTGCTTGTCCCTGGAGGGCTAGCTTCACCAGCATCCGTGCAAAACCGACCTTCTGACTCGAGAGACTCTCTAGGCAAGTTCTCCTTAGGAGGAAGATCTATTGCACTGCTTTCTATCCTTATGCTGAAATCAGTTGCACCATCTCCACTTCCACCATGAATGTCAGATAAATTTTCTTCTATTGGCTCATCACGCAAGTATGTCTGATGGCTCTGATCAATTGAATCGTCATCAGCATCTTCAACTTCAAGGTCCTTGAAAGAATAGTTAACAGGTTTTCTGGATCGCACTGACTGTAAAATATACAAACTGTTAGTGGATTGGAACTGTTGATTCTTTCAAAGTTCTTTATCCAAAATGAGATTTACATTCAACCATGCTGATGGGCTACAAGAGCAATAAGAATTTTTTTCTGATTTTTAATCCAAAAGAAGATGGTCCTTTCTGTTTCATAGAAGTAACTGACATTAATTGAAAAAGAAATATTACAACAAAAGTCATTAACGAACAGACTTCACAGGCACAAAAGGAATGACTAATATAAACAAAAACATAAAGATTCTGCAATGAAAATGGGTTCCAATGAAATTGCATCAGGTGGGAAGTTACTTCCTTTTTCATTTTCATTTACCACCTAATAGAAATGTGGATAATTTCTTTTGAAATTAAATCATACACAGGGATAACAGACACATTTCATTAAATTGACAGGATTGAGACAAGAAGCACCAAAGCAAAGCTATTTTGTTTATCATTAGTCATTAAGAATTAGGGGAGATACTTAAAAAAGAAATAATTTGAAGCAGCACCGTCTTTCATATTTTTCAAGTCATAAATTAGAAAAATCGGAATGAAGCTTTACCCTTCGCACATCTTTCGGAACTTTTGACGTATCAACTTGCACTCTTGTACCATAATCATCAATGTCACTACCACTTGATGAGGTTTCTGTCTCACATGATTGAACCCTTCCTCTTTTTACTCCCATGCCTCTACCTCTTCCTCTGCCACGGCCACTTCTGTTCCCAACCAATCCCTTACCATGATCACATTGCTGCTCTTCTGTCTGCACACAAGGCTGTAAATTCTTCGTCTCAGATGTACCCGGTTCTGAAGAGGGATCATCATTGAATTTCTTTTTCTTTGAGTGCACCTTAGTGACAGTACCGCTATCAGAGCTCCTTTTCCTTGACTGTTTTATTTTAGACTTCTTACTTCCAAGATCTTTCCCCTTTGAAGTCTCCAATTTGTTATCCCCAGGTTCAATAGGACTTTCTGCCTCACTCTTCCCACCCTCGGACAAGTCTACTGTAGAATCATCTACCAAGTCTGAAGGCTTCTTTCCAGTGATTCCTTTTACTGCTTTTTTAATTCTCTTGCTACGGATTTTAGCAAATCTTTCATTGAAACTGTAAAATGCTTCCAGCCGCAGTTGAGTCTACATCAAAAGATTCAACTACCATCACGATATTCGTAATAACTAGGAATATTAAGAAGCAGTAGACAATCAACAACTAGAAAACATGCCTTTATCTCAGCCAAATAAATTTCTTTAAATACAATAAAAAATTATAAAACACCATCAGTAAAAACAGGGAGGAGATATTATTGAAAAAAACTCTCCAACCTCACGCTTATTATATTCTTTTAAAACAGGTACTAGCAATTCATCTGCTTTCTGGCCAGTCCACCCGAATTTCTCCCAGCACAATCTGCATTCAGGAATGATTTCAGACTACAATAGAATATAGAAATACATATTCAGAACCAATTAAGGAAAACTAAGAATATTCCAAATTCAGATCAATATTCAGTTTCAAAAGTTAAGATTTATGATAATCATATTCAGATTGATAACAGCGGATAAGAAAGCAAGGACCAATTTCTGGGAGGCTTAGTTTATCAAGCGCTCAAGCTTGGCACAAAATATTGATTTTGAAAGTCCTCAAAAAGAACCAAATGCATGTTAAACATTGCAAATTAAATTCATCAAGAAACAGGCCAAATAAGCACCAAATAGCTAAAAGAAATTCAAATTTCCAGCTAATTTAAACATGATAAAAGCCTGGCACCACATATGAAATAAGGTGTTGATTTGTGAAAACAAGAATGAAGCATAAACACCTTCATTTGGGCTCAAGAGGTTTTATGATCCTAAGGGGGAACAAATAAACGAGGATGTCAGGGACTGAAGTCTGAACACTCCCATTATAATCACAGTTGAGGAAAAGAACCACCATTAGCTCAGTGAATGAAGTGAAATGAGAATACAGCCAATCATACAATATCTTTCCAAGGCCAATCAAAGTAGTATGGAAATGGAAACAAGGAAATAAACATATAAACTCACTTGCGAAGAACAAGATGATCTGGCTTTCCCCACGTGAAAAGCTCAGTTGACTTGTCAACTTGTGGAGAATAGTAGGCAGAAATCACCGCTTGACTTGGAAAAGAAGAAGAAATATGCCAATTCTTGCTGACATTTCTCTATTTAGAAAACAAAAACAAAAAGGTTACCAACAAACATGATACAGAAAATACAAAATTATCCTTCTTTGTATTACTAGAGAGCATAAAAAACAGAATCAATTACATGCTTATCAAAGAAAGTTTGCTTTATTTCTTCGATAAAATCTGGCGACTCCTTTTGCTCCTGATCATGGGAGGTATTCTGGTCTGATGAAGACTCTTTAAAATTGCAGTTTGAGGAATTTATCTTCTCTTCAACTTTTGACCCCTTCTTTCTGGTATTGGATCCACCTTTTGCATCTAACCTTCCTAAGATGGTAGGATCTGGTGACTCAACCCACTGCCGGAATTTCAGGAGCCCATCCTCCTCAGGGAATGCATTTACAACCTCAATCGCATTAACAATGCCAATCCCGCTACATTATCATGCAACACAGTGATCTAGTCAATTTAACCTATGTATAGTGGGAAAGGACATAAACCAAATATCTTATCATTACATGGGCGAAAAGGAAAATTCAGATATAGTGCAAGATAGTAGTTGCCACACCTTACACCTTCGGTATAATCACTCCCAAGAAGTAGAGCCATGCGTATTAATTTTTCTCTGGTCAATCCGAGCTCCTTTTCAATGTCCTGAACCAGATTAAGATAAGCAAGGAAATGAGAAATTTTTACAACAGAAATGTATTATCGGGGACAGTCTTTAACAGATAAAAAGTAAAAACCTCCATGAAGTATGTCTCTACATATTTGCAGTCATCAAATATGTTTTTGTAAACACTACGTGCCCCAAATAAAAAGACATCAGAGTCATCAGTCACAACACCATCAACTAGTTTCGCAAGTTCCAAGTAAGCACACTGAGCTTCAGCTTCCATTGGAGCAATAATATATGGCAAGCCAAACATTTGTAGTAATTCCTACAAAGTATCAGATGCATCAGAAACACAAAGCATTAAAATGATTAAACGCATGGAAAATCACCGATCAAGAACAGAATGATCACTAACATAAGAGTTCATTACGTAACCAAAATTAAAAATAAGAATACTGAAAAAGCATGAAACACCAGGTAACAGCTTTCCTGAAAAATCAATATTTAGCCATGGTATGACATCACTGATGTATTATTGACCAGCTTCAGTTCTGACCTGACATTCTGTGAACAATTCACTGTTTACAGATTCTGCATTGCGCTCAAGCTTCCTCTGCTCATTTTGTAGGCTGATATATTCCTCACCAAGAATTTCCATTTCTTCCTCCAATCTAACCTGAGCTGCATGCTCAGTAAAATCTCCTCGGGTTCTCACTGTATCTTTGGCAAGGTTACTATTTCTTTCTTTATAGAAATTTTCACCATTGTCCTCCAGCAGAAATGTTGACTCGTTATCAAGGTCTGCTGTTGATCCTTTCTCGGACGACTCCATCAAACGAATAGAAGGCTTGGTATTGTCCACTGAATTACTTAACGTTTCAGATTCATTAATAGTCTTTTTCTCCTCTTCATTTGCACCAAGTGAAACAATGTTGGACAAATTGTTACAGTAGGAAGACACTTTACTATAATCTTGTTTATCCAATAACTGCTCTTCAACAATAGGGACCCCATCCTTCATCATTGCATTTGCATCGGATATTAAATCTTCAGAACGTGAGTGTCCATCAAGTTTGCAAGGTCGGTCAACCAATATCTTCATGTTATTGGAATTAAATGTCACAGATGACTTTGACTGATTTCCATGGTATTGGAATGATTGTGGGTTATCTCTAGCAACATAATCATGCTTTCTATCTCCATCTACAATTTCATGTAAATCAATTTGTGCATTTCTGTCCTCCCTATTCAAAGAGGAATAACTCATACTATCTTTATCATTCAGGTATGCAACATTATCATTTACATTCATTACGCCAGAACACAGATTGTCACCACATCCAAATCCACGATCCAATTTGTTATCCACATCAGATGAAATGCATTCACGTTTCTCATCAACGGTACTTTCAAGACTTCTTCTTATTGCCTCCTGCAAATCGGACTCCTCCTCTAAGTGCCCTCGAGATGCCAACTTTGCTGACTCAGCTGGATACGGTGAGGTGATTTTACCACCATCACAATCTCCTTCCTCCCATTCTACTTCACTTTCGTTATTGTTATCCTCTTCCGGAACAGAAGAATTCAATACCATCTTATTATTTCCAGTGAAAATGGTATTCTTACCTTCAACAAATCCTTCCTCCCAATCACAATCTGTATCAGAATCAGGGGGTTGCTCTTTAGCTGGATTATTATCGGCATTAAAGCTTGCTGCTAAATTTCCTCCTACTAAACTGGTAAAAATATCATCTTCAGCATCAACAAACTCGTTATGGGAACCAAATTCAAAGGATATCTCTATAGAAGTATCCTTGGCAAGCATTGAATGTTGTTCATTTTGCACATTCTCTCCAACTAAGTCATCATTCAGCTCTTGTGATTCACCAACAAGCTGGTTCCCAGAACTCTTTAACGGGTCATTATTCTCTGCAGCCTTGTTCACATATGTTCTTTCTTGTTCGATCTCCTTCATCAAATCCAAATTCCTTTGTATATCACGAGTCATACGCATCCCCATAGCTCTCAATCTACTAACTCGAAATCGACCCCTTTCATCTAGATATGTCTGAATATTTTCATCGAAAGGCTCGTTAGGCTCATTGCAACACAATGCACCTGAAGTATTAGAAACATTGCCTGCTGCAATGCTATTTGCAAAATTCAGTGAAGGTTGTGTTCCCTGTTCCTTTTGTTGTGTAACTTGATTTTTCTCCAATCTGGTGGATGTAAGTTCTCTGCCATATTCCAAAATGAAAACATGAAGGAAGTTGTCAAAATAAAAAATCCAAGGACATCATGCTCAGTACATGAAATGCACCCAGCCATATTTATTAGGACTAGCATTTTATTCATCAGTAGCTCAAATCATTGAAATTAAGATACCCACTGTTTGTCACCAGTAAAAGATGATGAGAATATATATTCTCTGTTGGCCTCAGATGCAATCCGCGAAGTCTGTACACCACCTACTCCTCTCCCAGCTGCAGCTTTCTGCACTTCATCTATCTCCCGTCGGAAAGCAACAGTTTTAAGGTAAGCTTGTATTTGTAGCTCAGAGAATTTTGCAGGATCCTGAAAGAAACCAATAGGATAACTTACATTATTCACATAAATGTACGGTACACAATCTCAGCTCACCAATTAGAACAGAGGAAAAGTAATTTTCTTAACATACATAATTCATATAAATGTACAGTGCCCAGGAGCAATTGAAGAACTAATTACAGGAATATAATTTTCCAATACAATATACTAGCGATTCACTGAAGACCAATGTCTAACTATATACACTACTATTCACAAAAATTGCAATTTTCAGTTCAGCATAAGTTTAAATACATACGAATTTGTTTCACCAACCTTCTTGACTTTCTGATACTTTTGTCTGTTCTCAGCAATCAACCGCTCTCTCATCTGCAGAATAGTTATTCAATAACTGACAGCAGAATCTAAAAGGTACTTACACTAGAAAATACTTCACAAACTCAAATACCTGAACAAGGAGGTCCAGTTGCATTGATGGAGGCAGAGAGGCTAGAACAGCTGGATCAAATTCACCGTGCATAGCTGGCTGCACCAAAAATCAAGGTGAACTGAGCACACTATTTTTATTATTTGTGTAGAAATAGAAACTGATTTTTTGAGTTTGGAGACAGGGAAGCAGAAATGGGATCAGTGTGCCTGAACACTCAACATAAACCCACTCAAATAACCCAGAGACACGAATGCACAAAAATATAAACTGACCAGTATCATCTCTTCATCTTCATCAAAGTCAGCATCCTCTTCCTCAATGGTGGAAGCCCCAAGAGAGGTTGATGCGTTTGCCTTTTCTTCCACAGCAATAGATGCAGCTAACCTTAATAGACCAATCAAGACAAATACATTTAATAACAAAGCAAAAACACTAGAGTTTCAAAATTATGACTTCGTATGCAGCTTACATTTCATCAATTTCATCTTGATTATCACTCCTTGATGACACATTGTCACATCTTGAGCTACACCCTAGCATATCAGTTTCACTGAACATAATCCCCTTACCCTTGGCCTGATTGTTGGCCTCGTGTTTTTTCTGGTTGTCAACTTCCTTCACTAGTCCTTCTGCTTTCTTTCCTTTAAGCTGTTATCAAACAAATAAACAAAAACATTTTACATTTAAACCAAATGAAAACCAATATATCATCATATGCCAGATAAGTTGTAAACAGTTCAATTGACAACAACGTTTTCCTGGAAATGTTTTATCTGATCCTTTATCGCTTGTCACTCAACTAGTTAGAATAACAAGAATAAGAACAACAACAACAAGCCTTTATCCCACTACGTGGGGTCGGCTACATAGATCAAACGATGCCATTGTGCCCAATCAAAAACCAAATTTTCAGAAATATCATTTAGAATAAGAACAATGATAAAATACACGGCATAAGGCAAGATTAGCCATGAAATATGTAAAATCTGACCTGTGCAAGAATCTCAAGTTGCATTGATGGTGGCAAAGCAGCTAATACAGATGCATCCACTTCCTCATTGACTGATGGCTGAGAGAAGAAAATGCAAATGTATCAACAAGAAGAGAATAAGAAGAGCATCAGGAGATAAAATTACGATGTAAGAACTAAGAACTACAAAGATCAAATACTGCCAAATACCCTATAACTCTATTCTTACATTCTAAGAAAAGTGTAAGTTACAATCAAGAAACAAAAAGTTTATACATAACAGCAAAAGATAAAATCATATCATTGTAATAGCTAATCAGTCCTTCTGTCTACATTTGAAAATTTACCAGTATAATCTCTTCATGTGCATCGCATTTCTCCTCTGAAGGATTAATTACAGTAGATGTCACTCCTTTTCTGCCTTGTATGCCATTTTCCTCTGCAGCTATAGATGCTGCCAGCCTAAATTAACTCATCCAAATATTATAGATATTACCAACTATATTCAAGAACAATGGTATTAAAAATATTTACATATTTTATGAACATTTCATAAAAAATACTGCATCTCTTCCCCCTTCATTCAGGAAAAATATATAGGTGGATTACATTGCATCTATCTTCTCCTGGCTGTATTTTGTTGAGATTGTTGCTTGCGATAAATTGCTGTCCTCATTAGATGCATGATTTGCTGTTGGCCTAAATAAATGATTCAAACATTGACATAACTATGATAGAAGATTTCTAAGGTTTACAACAACATATGCAGAGTCGTAGATTACCTTTCATCTTGCTCTTTAACATGACTTTTTCCCAAATCATTACCGACCATCTGATTAGATTTTTTCTGACCCATCTTTGCACTCTTCTGGTTCAGCCTCTGATTCTTAATATCATCAGCTATTTCCTTCAACCTTAATGCCTTTAACTGCCAAAAGAAAGAATAAATTTATAAAAGAAAAAAAATTAAGAAGACAGGATACATGTAAACAACTAAATAGTGCCAAAGTTCACTGTTTGGTAGTTAAGTAAGCATAAAGGAAAATCCAAATCCACCATCCTTAGATATCCATGGTCGATGAAATACAAATACAAATATTATACAAACCAACATTAATGCTTAATGCAATTGAATTCTTTTCACTTTGCAAGTGATAAAGAATAGAAATGAGTACGAGTGTCCCTCAAAATTATAAAAACAAACGTTTTTTCCAAAACCTACACTCCGTGCAAGTTAGAAAGTGACTAAGAAACATAAACAAGATATAACGACACGGACAACCATGGAAGGGTGGAGCAAAAATAACTTTTCACTCACTTTCGTGCTACAGAAGTACCCTAAAATCAAAGGTCAAGGGGTAAACAAGTTGCACTAAACTTTCAACCATCCAACATGGTTCAACTACCAAACAAATGTGAAGTAAAGCCTTCTCCTTCTACAGGAACCCAACAATCAATTAAGATCAACTGAACAGGGCCATAAAAAGCAATTAAATTGGGAAAAGGGACTAACAAGGCTTCACGGTTCACACTTCACAACTAAAAGAGTGATTCTAGATTTCCATATAACTTCTTCCCACTAATCATTCTACTTACTAATTGAACAGATATTAAATGCATGAAGAATTAGGAGAATCGATAATAAGATATTTAGGATGATATAGTATTACTCCTAACAAAATGTCTTACATGATTGAGTAGCAATTTCTCGGCGGTTTTGCGAACTTTGGCTTGTGCATTTTCTCGCTGGCGGCGGCGGGCAATGACAGTGCGACGCTTTAGGGCGGGGGTTCCACCATCGAAGACGAAGACGGGCTTAGTCCGGAGGAACAGCAGCTTCAAAATCCTACGGAAGAAGCCAAGCAAATGAGCGTTGCGAACCATTTCGCCCTTCTCGTCACGCATCGCCTTAACAAACTGCACCATCCATATGCTCGCATCTGAAAACAAAGATTCAACAAATAAAAATGATTGCTCGCCGGACTATCTATTTATTTGTTTGAATGCGATTAATGGGAGAAAAGAATAAAACAGGCGAGGGAGTTTGAGGGAATACCGACGGCGAGGGTTTTCCCGGCGAGGGTCTCGACGGAGACGCGGCGACCTACGGGGGCGAGTAGTTCCCAGAGACCGTGGACTCCCATTGTGTTGCTGTTCTGCTTCAATTACCGCCAACACACAAACAACCAATACAAATTATGGTTCATGACTTTGAGTCGGTCGTTTTGATCTCTTGGCCTTTTTTTTTTCCTCTGAGTAACACTCAGTTTTTAATATTTTTCTAATTATTAAAGTGAAAGTTTAACAATCAGGAAAATATTCACCAAAAAATTTTAACGATAAAATATAAGAAAAGAGTTGTTAACGTTACTTCAATTTCTAATAAATCATAGCTTAATTTTTTTAAATACATCTTCTACTAGGTATAACTTGTTAAAATAATCTTATGCTAATATTCATAAGGGTTAATGTATTTTAATTTATTTTACAAAAATATTTTAACAAATTATAACTTGATTTTAAATCGTCAATCGAGAATGATCATATATAAGAAAAAACTTATTCTATGTTTGGTTGAGAGGAAATAAATGGAGAGAAAAGAAGAACACAAATAACAATGCAACTTCTTTTGTTTGCTTTGAGTGAAGTTGAAACGAAAAAAGTTGACTTTTAAAGAGAAAAAATAAAAAATTTCCTTCCTCCTTATTTCTCTCTCGTAACTTCCTTCTTCTATTTCATTCTTCTTTATTTCTACTCTACCAAACATAATTTAACATCTTTGTAGATGTCGAGAGAGATCCATTGCATGAGCAATTGATTGTGCTTTACATGTTTATTATTAACTAGCCCTTTTTTGAATTTGAATAGCCCTTTTTTGAATTTGAAAGAGGTTATGTTCGGTTTGAATGCATGGTTTTTTAATATATCTCCACATAGGTACTCCACTAGTCTGGCTAGCTAGCGAGTGGTTCTTTCGGGGGAGAAGCAGGCCTTATAGGTAGGCATCTCCTACTGTACAAGTAGCATTTTTCGCTATCATCTGTGATTCGAGGGTCCAAGTTTGATATATATGCATAAATAGTGGCCTAATGATAAGGGCCGACAACAGAAGCTTGAGACGACGACAAAAGCTCGATATAACTGTATAATGCGGAAGTCTCTCGTATAATTTCCTAGGAAGGGAGTGGCTAGAGCTTCGACCAACCACCGCAGCTTTAGGGCTAGCCATTACTCTTCCATTATTATATGGATATAGGTTTTTTTTTTTTTTACTTCATAACATAAAACCGGTTCATACCATTGAGGTTTTAAATTGCATTTATAATCATTCTAGCAAGAATGTGAGATAAGATGTGTCCCTAGTTTTATTCCTACACAAATATGTGATGATAGTGTATTTTTCATTTTTAATATGTTCTTCTATAGTCAAAGGAACTTTTATGAAAAAAGCAATTTTATCCTTAAATTATTGTGTTTATGTGTTCGGTGTAATTTTCATTTTTTAACTGAAAAATATAAAATTATATACCAAATAGTTTTTAATTTATTTATTATGATATATATGATTTTGAACTTAAATTTTCACGTAACATTTTAATAAAAAAATTGAGACAAACACTTCCACAATACGTCCAATTAATCATACTATATTTTGTTAAGAGTTTGTTCAATTGTCAAAGTCCAAGCACCATAGATGTAAGATTTGAATCCCACTAGGCACTACCAACAACTTCTCTTTACCAAGAATGTGGTAGTAACAGCTAACAACTATAAGAACTTGCCAAAGCCAATCTGATATGATATCCTTCAGTTTAATTATCAACCAAAAACTAAAATGAAAATCAGAATTTTTCAAGCAAATATCTTGGTTATAAACGTAATATGAAATGCCATATGGATAAAATTAAGAAGGTAATGACATTACTAGATCCGGCTGTTCATCCTGCCGGCCTAATATTTGTCAAACATATTTATTTGAGTTATAATTATATTATGATTATTATTCTTCTTTTTCTTTTTTAATGAATGGTAATAATGCCATTGCTAACTAGAAAACAAACATTCATTGTAGTTTCAGTCAATTAGACCAGTTCAATTTCCGGCAAAAATCCCTCAACATAGGAACTTTAATTTATTTTCCAACTCCAAAATCTATTCTATTCATAAACCATTTCATAATCACCACACCCACTTCTACCAAAAAAGCTCACAAATACACATAAACTTTTTAATCTTACACAATATTCTTTCCAAATGGAAAGAATTTCTATCTGGGCACTCTTCATTTTATCACTTTTCCTCCTTAACATGACCAATTGTGTGGAGGATGAAGTGAAGAAAACTTTGATACAATTTCTAGCACAACTCTCAGGTAATAACAATGGCCAAAATAATTCCACTTTGGTTTGGAAACTAGATTCTGATCCATGCAAAGATCTGTGGCAAGGTGTATTTTGTGATTCTCAAAATATTTCAATCAAGAGGATATACCTTAACAAGTTCAATTTATCTGGAACACTTGATATTTCCATGATTTGCAACTTTCAGCCTCTATCTGATTCACTCACATTTCTTAGTCTTGATGGAAACGAAATTAGTGGAGGAATAGAATCTGATATTGGAAATTGCAAACAACTCACTCGCTTGCACTTAAGTGGAAACCAATTTTCTGGAAACCTTCCTAGTTCACTTGCCATGTTAAATAATTTGAAGAGACTAGACATTTCAAGCAACAATTTTTCTGGTCCCTTACCAGATTTGTCAAGAATCTCAGGGCTGAATATGTTCCTAGCACAAAACAATCATCTCAGTGGAGTTATACCACCCTTTGTTTTCTCCAATTTTGACAAATTCAATGTCTCTTTCAACAATTTCAGCGGCCGAATTCCGGATACAGATGGTCATTTCTCTGCAGATAGTTTCACTGGTAATCCTTACCTCTGTGGAGATCCACTACCAAAGAATTGTTCTCCTGGTTTGTCTTTGCCTATTGATGAAGCATCACAAGAGTCAAAAGGGTCAAAGGGTCCTTCTAAAGAGCAGATTCTTATGTATTCAGGGTATGCTCTATTAGGTTTTATCATTATCTTTTTTGTAGTTTTAAAGGTTTGTGGAAAAAAGAAGAGAGAAAAGAAAGTTGAAGCATTGGATAAGGTAGTAGTGGAAAATGGTGGTGTTGGTGTTGAGAAGTTAAGCAATTCTTCAAATGAAAACAAAGAAGTAAGCATATCTGAGTTTTCAGAACCTTCTGAAAGTGGGATGGTTTCACAATCTCTTATAGTTCTTTCAAGGCCAGTGATGAATGAATTGAAATTAGAGGATTTGCTTAGGGCTCCTGCTGAATTGATTGGAAGAGGGAAGAATGGAAGTCTTTATAAGGTGATGATTGAAAATGGTGTAATGGTGGTTGTGAAGAGGATCAAGGATTGGAGTATTTCAAGCAATGAATTCAAGCAGAGAATGCAAATTCTGAGTCAAGTGAAGCATCCTCATGTGCTGTCTCCTCTTGCCTTTTATTGTTCCAAACAAGAGAAGCTTTTGGTCTATGAATATCAGCAAAATGGAAGTTTGTTCAAGCTTCTACATGGTAATTACCATATCTATCTTTTGATTTTTATTTATGTTGCAATTTCTACATTGAACAAGAAATATCATATATCTTTTTAAATAAATATCATACTTCGACTTTGTCTTAGTATTAAAAGAAATTTAAGGGTTAAAAATATTCTTTTCCCCCTAAAAATTAGTGACAATTCAGTTGTAGTCTCTCATTTTTAACATATAAGCATTCTTTTGATCCTTCATTTTAATAGACCTATCTTAATCCAAACACTAACTTAGTTAATCCATGTAGTTGTTAAGGGACCAAAGGAGGGACTAAAACAAGTCAATTCATAAATTAGAGACGTTGTTATAACGTTTTTTTAACATGTACAATGTTGTATAAATTAAGAGATTTAAATAGACTTTTTTTTTTATGAGAAACTGAAATATTTATGTTATATCACACAAGATTTATTATTCATTAGTTTCTACTCATAAAAATTTTTATTTAAAATATTTTAACGTGTGCAACATTGCACATGTTAAAAAAATTATTGTCATAAATTAGGAACTAAAACTGGTAAATTTCTAAAATTGTATGACAAAGCATGCATTTTAAAAGTGAGGGACAATTTTAGTGATTTTTTAGATATTAAAAACATAATTAACCTAGAATTCTCCAAACTAGTGTATGAAGCAATATGTACTAACTAAAATACTATTTATGTTTTTCAGGCACTCCAAAAACCTTTGACTGGACAAGCAGACTTACAATTGCAGCCACAATTGCAGAGGCATTAGCCTTCATGCATCAAGAGCTAGGGCAACAAGGTATCATTCATGGCAACCTTAAATCCTCCAACATTTTGCTAAACAAGAACATGGAGCCATGTATAAGTGAGTATGGAGTTATGGGCATGGATGATGATAATGACAAACAAACTTCACCTTTTGCATCAAGTTCTATTGTTTCTGCTAATTCACAAGATCTCTTCAAGGGAGATGTTTATGGCTTTGGTGTTATTCTCCTTGAACTTCTGACAGGAAAGTTAGTGAAGAGCAATGGAATTGACTTAACTGATTGGGTTCAGTCAGTGGTAAGGGAAGAATGGACAGGTGAAGTGTTTGATAAGTACTTAATTTCTGAGTATGCAAGTGAAGAAAGAATGGTTAATTTGCTTCAAGTAGCTATAAGGTGTGTTAATGGTTCCCCTCAGGCTAGGCCAAGTATGAACCAAGTTGCTCTTATGATTAATACTATAAAAGAGGAAGAGGAAAAATCATTGATCTATGAAGTGTGATGTAATGGTGTAGACAAAGTACTTATGCTTATGAAACAGAAAAGTATATGAATCATGAGAGTGTTTTTCAAGAATTTCGGGAATCAAATCATTTTCTGCTGCATATTTGTATGTTACTATGTATGAGCAAGCTGGAGGTGAATTTAGAATTGTGAAATACCAGGGGCATGTTGCTTTGCATTTCTATCTACTTTTTTTATTTCTTATTTTCATTATGTTTTTTTGTTTTATCAAATTTTACAAAGAAAAAATTAGAAATTTCTAGCATTTTTAATTTTTCTTTTGTAAAATTTCAAAAAATAAAGAATAGAAAAAAAAAATGCAAATTAAACCGACTCAAGACTTTTGAGAATTATGAATTAACTGGAATTATGCTTCCTCTTTGTAGAATTTTGGTCTGTATAGTTTAGCTATAACCTTTACTAGCATTTTTCAAATTGCACATTGAACTCTGCCTTTGTTACTTTTTGTACTTGAACTATAAATAAACTTTTTCATTGGAAGCTAAGGGCATGTTTGGCTCGTAATTTTATTTCTTGTTTTTATTTTTTATTTTTTGATTTTAAAAATTTTACAAAAAGGGAATAGAAAATGTTGGAACATATCTGTTTTCAGTGGTTTTTTTAAAAAAAAAAATTCAAAAATTAAGAAACAAAATAAAAACAGTATAAGAGTACAAGAAATAAAAATTTAAACTAAATAGGTCTTAAAAGTTTTAGCTTCCATTAATATTGCTTTGAATTATGTGCCCAATTATTTTCAACAATTGATTTAACTTGAAAATAGTAAATCACTACAACCACAATCTTAAACAAACATATCCTAAAATCCTTTATGAATGGAACGAAGCTTCATTTGGATTTTGATGTCTTTTATGCTTTACAATAAAAATTTGAGAAGTTTCAGGTGTGAATTACTCTGTCAGACGATTAAGGTTTAGAGAGAATTAAATTAATTAATGAGATATAGTACTATGTTAAACTATGATGGATTTACCTAGAGTTTGTAGCTTAAGTGGCGTGAGGCCTTTAAAATCATATATGATGCAGGATTCGAATCCTAGAATGAACCAATTTCTCTTCGGATTTGGATTCTCTATAACTGTTGGACTATCCAACAGCTCCTTGGAGTAATCTTAGCCATTCATTGCTTTCTATTTCTTGCATCATACATGTGATAACAAAAAATCAATGGTAAAGGTGAATGAAAAATATGCTGCACAAGTGTTACAACTAAAAAGAAACTGCATCCTTTTTCTTCTCCCGTCCTCTCCGTAGTGAGCTAAGAGGAGCTCACTCTTATTTTAAAAAATAAATACTTAAAAAAAATAAACTATGATAGATTTAAATGAGTAATAATTTACTTATACTTACTATTCAGTTGACACTCTATCTCTTCTCACAAACAAAAATAATTTTTTTTTGGCACAACATAATTGGAAGTGTACACAATGAATAGTATATGTACACTTAACTTTTTCTTTTGGATGAGATTCTTAATATTCCTTTTTATCTATTATTACTCTAAATTAAGTATTGTAAAAACATTTAAATATGAATACTTTAATTTAATTGATTGATAACTATATTTTAAGTTTTAAAAAATAATAATAAAATAATAATAACAAAAAAAATAGCAATAGCACCACCCTTTTTTTAGTTATTCATAGCACCACCCTTTTCCTTTGAGTATTTGATGCATGGAGCCGATACTTATCCCTAATTATTAATTAATTTTCCTAATAAAGTTAACTTGTCACTCTATCCGTTCAATATTGTATTTGGCATATTGAGGATGAGTATGCATTGCAAGTACGGCACACTAACGAATTGATACGCACGCGCGCATGCGGCGAGAGTGAGATTTAAAAATAGCAGTGTTTGTTTTTGTCATCCTTCTGAAACTGCTTCCAATGCCATTTTCTCTGTTTGGCCCATTCAGTCTCTAGTCACAAACATGACATACACCACACACTCACGCACCTATACATACACCTATTCATACATATATACATATCCTTGGACTTTGGGTGGGAGACACAGCCAACAGAAAAGCGCTTCACTCTTCACTTTCTCTCATTCCTCTTCTTATTTGACTCTGAACTCAGCTTAGGGTTCATTCTGCTACGTACAAGGAACCTCAACAATCCACCATTATCCATCACCTTCACTGTTTCCAGATCTTTTTCATCCAACAATGGACCCCAAAGACACTAGTTGGGTGAGTTAAGTAAAGTTCCACGTATTATTTTATTACATGCTCCAAAAAAAATTAAGAGAAGAGAACACATCACATGCTGGTTTGCTTAGTTTCATAGTTCCTTTCCTGTTATTTACCTCTCATTTGAAATTACTTGCCCAATATATATATAAAAAAAATTAAAAAAGGTTTATACTTTATAGTGCTCATTTGACAATAGAGTCTATTTTGTGGAAGTTGCAAGTTTCCACTTATTTTGGTTCTGTATAGTGTCAAAATGTTACTAGGATTGTGTTGTATGAATTGAGGATGAGTTCACCAAGGGCATGCTTTATGGGTTTGTGTTTATGATTTTTGGGATGTGAAATTTTTTACCATACCCATGTGAAGATGGCTTGGATTCAGCATCAAATCCAACAAAAAGATGGTGGTTCCATGAGCTACCCACCCCCAATTTTGCCTCCACCTTCACCCCCATATTCTGGTGTATTCCACAAAGATTCAATCCCTTCATCATCATCATCTGGTTCTTCTGGTGTTAGAATTAGTCCTGCTGTTCTTTTCATCATAGTGATTCTGGCTGTTCTGTTTTTCATCTCTGGTCTCCTCCACCTGCTTGTTAGATTTCTCATAAAGAACCCATCTTCCTCAGCATCTGCTCAATCTAACACTAGACACCAGGAAATTTCTGCTTCTGATGCTCTTCAGAGACAGTTGCAGCAGCTTTTCCACCTCCATGACTCTGGTCTAGACCAAGCTTTCATCGATGCACTACCTGTTTTTCAGTACAAAGAGATAAAGGGTTTGAAGGAGCCATTTGATTGTGCTGTGTGTTTATGTGAGTTTTCTGAAAAGGATAAGCTCAGGTTGCTCCCTATGTGTAGCCATGCTTTTCACATAAATTGTATAGATACTTGGCTTTTGTCAAACTCTACATGTCCACTTTGTAGGGGTACCCTCCTAACTCCTAGCTTTGAAAATCCAATGTTTGATTTTGATGACTTGATTTATGATGAGGGGTGCCCTTGTGGTGGGGAAAATGAATTCACAACTAGACAAAAGACAGTTGAACTTGAAGAAACTGTTGATAAAGGGGTTTTTCCTGTGAGACTTGGTAAATTTAGAAGGTTGGATGTGGAGGCGACAGAGAATGAAGGAGGAGAGACTAGTAGTAGTAATCTGGATGCAAGAAGGTGTTTCTCCATGGGATCATACCAATATGTGCTTGGCAATTCGGACCTCCGGATAAGGTTGAACAACGAGCGAACAGGCCACGATGCAAAAGGAATGGAAAACTTGGAGAGGCTTTCTGTTGAAGGGGACATTGAAGAAAAGAAGATTAGAAATGTGAGTAAAGGTGAGAGCTATTCTGTTTCCAAAATATGGCAATGGTCAAAGAAGGGGAAATTTTCAGTTTCTTCGGATGCCCAGATGGGCTTGCCATCTTCTCTGAACTCAGATTTGCCTTGGATGAGAGAATGAGGAGGAACATGAAAGGTATTCATTCACACTACAAAGTAATTTCCACCTCTTTAACTTGAATTCCATTGAATCCATTGATTTAAGATTTTGCCTTGCATTGCAATAGCTTCAAATTTTTGGTATGGTAATCTTGAAGTTGTGATGGTTGATTATTGTACATTGATGTATTAGTCCCCCATGTTAAGGAAATAGAAGAATACATTTGTTTCTTGCTTCAAACAGATGCAAGTGTCACTAAATCACAGTTGTTTCATGATGCATTGATAGAAATATCATTACATTTGAAACATAACTACTAGGTGAAACAAAAGTTACTTAAATTTGTTTAACTCATTCGAATAATTACAATAAACATATTTACTGTAGTTGATTGAATTTGGTTGTGGAGCCTAGGCTGTTTCAAAGCCAGCATTGTCATTTTCTGTCTCAGATGTTATATATAGAAGACATCAGTAATTTCTACAAGATCCATGGAGCGAGGCATGTGTTTTGCTTTCTTGGTTTTTGAAGTGCTGATAATTGAGTTGAGACGTTAAAATGAGAAGTTACAAATGGTGTGCTTTTTCATTTTTTATTTTACTAAAATTTAAAACAAACACACTTTGTATATTCTCCTCTTCTTTTGATCTCATGTGCTTTCTGGAAGAGTGTGAAAACGACCTTTATGCTTAGTTCTTTTAGGTTGAGCAGTGATGGCGGGGTAGTAGCATAGTACCTATGTCAATGTGCTGGAATTTCTACATCTTGTTATGATGAGTTTTGATTTTTTTTTTTTTTTAAAAAAAAAGCTGCAATTGCAGTGGTGTGGGCTCACTTTTTCACTTCTCATTTTTCCATTTTGAAATTAAAGGTATAGACTAATTATCAAATGTCAATGATGATGAATTGACAATTAACTTGTCACAAAAATAATTAGCAGGGGTGGTCCAAGAGAAAATCTGTGAAAGTGAAAGAGAGATTAGAATGGAGAAATAACTGATATACTCTTTTTTTCTCCTGAACAAATGTTTCTATAAAAAAAAAATATGTGAAATTTTGCAAAAGGAAAAGGGTGAATTGGTGAAATGAAGTGGACTTCCAAATGGAGGTGGCAACAAAAGTATGTTAGATCAAGGAATAAGAAAGGTAATTTAACTTAGTTTTAGCTTTAAATTACATATAACATATAATATAATACACTATTTTGTTTTATTTGTGGTGGAATCTTCTTGATTAACTTTAAAATTCAAACTGTTAGGAGAGGTTGGTGCGTGGAATATATATGTGGATGGCATGTTACCATCAGGGACTGCTAGAGTCTTGAATCAAATAACGATATCCTCACTTAATTACCAAATTCTTAAAATAAATAAATAAATTATGTTGGTAGATGCATTACTTGTGTGTATGTATCTTCAATATTGTTAGCATCATTATTATATCGTTTTTATTTTTAAAAAAATTAAAGAAAGAAGAAATACTGTAAACTACTACTAATACATTACAATGGTCAAGTGTTTTTTGTTTCGAAATGAGATAAACATAAATTATTTTAATATAATTAAAAATAATTTTTATAGTTTTCTTAATTATAAAAAATAAAATAATTTTTATATTTTAAATTTACCTATGTTTTAATTTAAAATCAAACACACTGAGTTTATAAATTAGTGGCGGTCACGTTTGCATATTGTCAACTAGCTAAGCTATGATAGCAAACTGGACGCTCCGTGAGCGCGTTTGGTGGTCTTATAATGCACACTTTATTTTTTCAATAATTATACTTAGGACTTGTAAGGTTTTATAATACCACACAAAATATCAAACTTTAACAGTATAAGCACTTTTTTGAATTAATTAATAAAAAAACAAAGGATGTGTTTGATTTTTGTTCATGTTCTGATTTTAAAAATAGACAATTAAAAAAGGAATTAAATATGTTTTTTTTCGTAAACTTTAACGAAAATTCGTTTTTAGTCCTTAAATTTTAAAATTAAAAGTACGTTTTTAATCCCTAAAGTTTTACAAAAACTTACTTTTAGTCTTTCTATTTCACTTCGGTTAATTTTAACTGCCTCGTGTCAATTTTATTTAATAATTTAAATTATTATTTTTTGTTCATTAATAATTTAAATTGTTGAAATTTAGAAAAAAAAGAAAACAAAATTACTTTCTTTCTTCTTCTTCGTTCTATTCCCTTCTTCTTTCTTTCTGTTCTCCATCCCTCCATTATTCTTTCATTTTTTCTTCTTCTCTCCAATCAGTTCATTCTCTCTTTTCTTCTGTCTTCTTTCTTCTCATTCTTCTTTCTTGTTTCTTCTTCTTTCTTACTTTTCTTTTTTCTTAATTTTCTCTTCTTTTTTCTTTTGCGTTTATATTATCGGTACAAAGAAAAACCAATGTACACGATGATTTGGACAATCTGAGTTCTGTTGGTGGTTATTATTCGAAGGCTCTTTGTTGATGAGTTTCGATTTGGGATTTAGGGTTTCAATTTGGGATTTTGAGTTTGTGCAAAATTGCGGGTTTCTAGGTCTAGTTGTTCTTATTGTTATGGTGAGTTTCGATTTTCAAGTGGATAGTTATACACAAATCGCTTTGTATTCGCAGATTTGTTGGTGGGTTTCATTTGGGATTTATGGGTTCTGGAAATCCCAGGTAAATGGGTTCGATTTTTTTATTTCTAGGTTCTGAGAATCAGAAAGAGAATGGGTTTTGCGATGGGTTCAGCGAAAGAAGACAACGATGGTGGAGCTAGGAACGAGACCATGACAGTGGTGTTGGGAGGAGGAGACCAGAGTCACCAGACCGGGAGAACAGAAAGAAGGAGAAGATAGAAAGGGAGGAAGAGGAAGAAGGGGAAAGGAAGAATGTCATCTGGTTTTCATTTTTTTTCTTTCTTTTTTTTTAAATAAATATTAGCCTTTCCAATTTAGAAATATAGTTAATTAAAAAACAAAATAAAAATAATAACACGTGTAGGCAGATGATTGGATTCAGTTTGCCACGTAAGCATCTCACTTAACGAAAAGTTAATGGAAATAGACGGAAGGATTAAAAGTAAACATTCGCAAAACTTTAGAAACTAAAAACGTACTTTTTAAAGTTTAGAGACTAAAAACGAATTCTCGTTAAAGTTTAGGGACCAAAAATATATTTAACTCATTAAAAAATCTTTTTGTCAGATGAGTTTTTAAAAATCGTTTTTGAAAATAGGTTTTGTTTTTTAGTATTTAAAAACTAAAATATGTTTGATTTCTCTTTTTGAAAACAGTTTTCTGTTTTTAAAAACGGAAAACTAAAAAACTCGTTTGGCAGTCGAGTTTTCAAAAACAGTTTTCGGGAACCATTTTTGTTTTTTAGTATTTAAAAACTAAAATATGAAAACATCTAAAAACATGTTTTGATTTTCAGTTTTCAGTTTTCTGAATTTACACACAAACTTGTATTGAAAACTCCTCTCACTTTTTTTAAAAACTGTTTCTAAAAACTGTTTTATAATACAATTTTTAAAAACTAAAAATCAAAATTGTTCCAAACAAGCCCTTAAAAATTATTTCAGTTTTCTGAATTTACACATGAATTTATATTGAAAACTCTTCATATTTTTTTGAAAACTGTTTTATAATACTACATCCGGTCTCAAATATAAGCAAAAAAAATTTGAAACTTTTTGGTTTAAAATATAAGCAAATGTTAATCTCTTTCTCCTTATTTAATGCTAATTTCAAGTATTTTTTCCTTATTCAATGTCATTTGACCTATTCAAATGGGAGAGAGTGTTTGTTTGTAATTAAAACTTGTATTTTTGAATGAAATCAAGAAAATTAAACCCAAGTAACCAATTTTCTTAAGATGTGCCAATTATATCTTTTTTGCTTATATTCGAGTTCGGAGGTAGTACCGTTTTTAAAAATTAAAAATCAAAACTGTTTCAAACAAACCATTAATCTTCCTCTGTCCTTTGATTCCTCGTTTGTTAAAACCAATTCACCTTGATTTCTTGTTCATGAAATTCCTTGCCACTTGGTTCCTTGTTCGTCGGCTTTAGGGCTTAGTTTTCTCTTCACGCCATCTTTCTCTATTCCTCATTTCGGGCTTGGTATTCTCTTTCCTTCTTATCATCCCAGCCTTCTGCACCATCTTCTCATTCAAACTCCACTTTTTTCTTCCCTTTATATCACCACATTCCGACAAGACACCTGACCTAAAAAAAAAAAAAGACTCAAATGCAATAACATAAAGAGTGTGATGCATGTCATTTTAGTGAACAACCAAGATTACCCTTTTCTACAAGTCAATCTAAAAGTAATCATCCCCCTTTTTTTTTACTCCAGTAACCATCCTTTTTACATGATACATATGAACATATTTGGGCCATGAGCCTTAATTGTATACGTGGTCACAAAAATTTTTAGCCAATTCTAAATTGACCAGTTTTTGACCAACTTAAGTTAAATAATGATATTTTAATTTTTAAATTAAAAATAAAAAGTAAGTGAGAGTAAAAATTAATTTTTATATTGAATTGGCTAATTGTTGACTATTTTTTGTTGGCAAACAAAAAAATTGGGCCTGATTTTTTAACTATTGTTAATTGTTAATGACTTTTCCAAACACATGGATTCACCTCATGAAGTCTTAGTATTAGATTAGAAATCAGATCAGAAATTTTGTTGCTTATGTGAAAAATCAATTCAGTTATATTATAAAAATAATCAAGTGTGATAATGGTCTTGAATTCTTGATAAATGACTTTTATAAATCACATGACATATTACATCATATTTCATGCGTTAAAATTTCACAACAAAATAATGTTGTGAAGAGAAAACACAGACACATCTTATGTGGTCAGATGGTCAAGAAAATTATATTAGCGCAATGTTATTTCACATGCCATACATAATTAATCCCTTCCCCTATCATTGATAACAGCCCATATGAGAATTTGTTTAATAAACCTCCTGCTCTTTTTGACTTAAAAGTGTTTGGTTGTTTCTGTTATACTAGTACTTTGACTAATAGCAAAACTAAATTAGACTCTAGAGCTAAGAAATGTGCCTATCTTGGATTGAAATCTGGGACCAAATAAAGGATATGTAAATCCTTGATTTTAACACTAGGGCTATATCTATTTCTAGAAATCAGATCTTTTATGAGGATATTTTTCCTTTTCTGAAGATTTTTGAACATGATAATGCTACTTACACAAACATGCATTTTTTCATAAGATAGCTTTTGGATTAAAGATCCTATGCCACACACACCAACCAACATCATGTCCAAGAGGAAGATGCACAACATACGAAAATAATCAGAAAATCTACAAGGACTATAATTCTACTTGGTTACTTGAGAGACTATCATTGCAACCTCCTAATTGGTAAGGCAACAACAAAGTATGTTCTCTCTATATCTACAAATTCTGAGCCTAAATCCTATAAGGAGGCTACTCCACATGAACATTGGACTTAAGTTATGAATTATGAGCTCAATGCTCTTGCCAACAATAACACTTGCACCATTGTCTTCTTCCCAAAGGAAAGAAGGCAATTCACAATAAGTAGGTCTATAAGATCAAATACAAATATAATGGTGACATTGAAAGGTTTAAAGCAAAGTTAGTTGCCAAATGGTATAATTAAGTTGAAAGACTGGATTATTTTTGAAAAATTTTATTTAACACTATACTTTATATTTTTTTAATAGGCTAAAATACATATTTGGTCTTTTATATTTTGCCGAAGTCTTATTTTGGTGTTTATTTTGTGTCAACTTAGTCCCTTACGTTTGTTTTTTTGACCAACGTTAGACTCTTCTTTGAATCCGTTAGTCTAGTAAACCGAATTGCATACGTGGCACATACATGGCATTAAAGGCGTTAGTTGTCATCCATTTCCAGACTAAAACAACACTATATTGAGATTTTTTCTTAAGCGTATGCAATTTTGTTAACTTAGACTCAGAGACACGCTTAAGAAAAAAATTCAACACGGTGTCATTTTAGTCTCAAAAGGAATGACAACTAACGTTGTTAATGTCATATAGGTGCCACGTATGCAATTTTGTTAACTTAGACTAAAGAATTCAAAGAAGAGTCCAATGTTGGTCTAAAAAACAAACGTAAATGACCAAATTGAGGCAAAATAAACCTAAAGGATCAAAATAGGACTTCGGTAAAACATAAAGGACCAAATGTGTATTTTAGCCTTTTTAATTTAATAATAACTCAAATAATTGAAAAGCTAAAATAAAAAAAATATATAGATCCATTGACATTAATTGATTCTACACCAATTTTTAAGCTAGTTAATAACTATTTGTCAAAGTATTTTTTTCACAATATCTATCGTTAGATTTAAATTACTTAAGTGTTTATGAATTTAAAATAATGAAAATAATAAGTGTATGGATAAAATACTAAACAATTATAGATTGATGTAAAATTTTATATACGTGATTGTACAATAAATTTCAATCCAACAGTAAATTTTATAAAAATAAAAATTTTATAAATCACTTTAACCAAGTAAAATTTGGTATAAGATTATCCTATCTTAATAAAAATAAAATTAAAAAACAATGTATGTATGTGTAACGTATGCATGTTAATGAATGAAAGCCCATCCTTCGCAATCATCCGTGAACTGTGAGTGATTAATATAACCGAAGTCACTCACACATTTAGCAAGTTACATTTTTTGAGATATATTTTTTTCTGTAATATTAATGTTACCTTATTTAATATTATCGTGCAAACAATTTAACTAATTACATGCAATGCAGTATATAGTAGTGATTTGCAAATGTGTTTTATAGAAAAAAGGAAAAAGCAAGCAAAACTACACTCACAACTTCTATTAATATTTCACAACTCACAGTTAGTTATATATAAAATTAAAATAAAAAATTGATATGACTAGTTGTAGTCGTAGAAGAGTAAACACTATAGTTATTGTCTCTCAATCATTACTTGTAAAAAATAAAAGCACGAGATTTTTTGAAGTTATCGTTCAATGTTATGTTGTACATTCTTCTGAATTTACAATAAATGGTAGAAAAAATTGGCTACTTCCAATCCCTAAAACTTGAGAGTTGAGAGAGCGAAGAAGACACATATTCAACGAACACCAACCACAGAGAAATTTTGAGCAATATATAGATTAGAGCTTTCTTCAAAATCGCGCCACTACTTTCTGTTACCCTAATTGTTGTAATGTAATGAGAATTAAGAATTTCACCCAATAATGAACAAATCGTTCGTTGTACACTCCCGGTGCACTTTAGCTTCGCCGCGAACAACCTCCATTCCTTCATCTTCTTCATTCACATCCGCATTGATTCCTTTGGAAATTGCAATTTTCTCATGCGAACGTTAAAAAATCCGTTCTCATGTGAATGAAGGTCCATCTTTGCCGAGATCGATGGAAGACTTCGCCGACGCGGGGACGGAAGCGTAGCGGGACGAAAAATCCGCATAACCATAATCTTCGTCCCCTCTGTGTTCATCGAAATTAAGCGCATAACTCAAAGGATCGTATTGGAACGAACCTTGCTTCGTGTATCCAATTTGCCGGTGATTCCTGTTGAATCGACGAATAAACGTTTTCCATCTCGGTCCCGCCACGATCTCCGACCATTCCCGGATCCTGTTCCATCCTTTCATCCACCACCGTTCCTTGTTCTCCGGGGCTCGCATTCTCTCCCACCATCCCAACCTGCTCGACGACGTCGTTGCGTTCGATCCTAAGCAGGGGATCCAGAAACAGCAGCCTCTTTTCGCGAACACCATGTCTTGCATGTCGTCGCCGGCGTCGGTTATTGTCGTTGAGGATGATGGTGGCATCTTTGCCGGAGAAAGGAGAGAGAATGAAGAGAGGATTGTGTGATTTCAGTTTTTTTTTCTCCCTCTCTCCCCTCTCTCTCCCTTTCTCCTTCTTCTCTCTGTGTCTCTTCCTCTACTCAGATTTTCTTTTTGTTGGGGGAGAGAGATAAGAGATGAATAAATATAGGTGTTCTGTGTTTTTGGTAGCTCAACGGAAAAAGCGCTAGTATGGATAGGTTGTTAATTTGTTACTATCAACTTAATTGTGATTACCGTGAAATACCCCTTGCCATGTCTTAATTAACAAAAGTGTCCCAAGCATATATTGTAGGATAGAATCTTCTCATCCAAATTTTACTATGACAAGTCATTTTTTATTGTTCTTTTTAAAAAATCTTTTCTAGAAGGGCTTCATATGTAACTGGAAAAACAAAACCATTCATCATGCATGTTTTAAATAAAAAAGTTTCTAGTTTACATCAAAGCAAAATAGTCCCTTCATTTATCATCAAAAAATAAAAATAAAAAATAGTCCCTTCACGATTGAAAAAATTAGTTGAGGCTTGAGGGTGTTCTGGATAAAACTAGGTCGGGTAAAGTTTTCTAATGGATAAAATCTGCTTTCACAAATAGTATGCCATCAAAGATTCTCTGTTTTTCTCTATGTACACCAAAAAAGAAAAATGGCCATGTTTGTTTTAACTTTTATTTCATTTTAAAATTATTTTGATCAAAACTAAACATATTTAGTTTTATTAAATTGTTTTAATTTTTATATATCAATAATGATTTTTATTTCAATTTATATATCTTTTATTTCTCATTCTATTAAAATATAAACTAAACACACTATACATTTGGGTTGTCGTTTCATTTGAAAAAAAGAAAAAAAGATAAAATGTGTTTGTTTATACTTTTATTATAAATAAAAGTATTTTAAAAGAAATTAGAATTTAATATTAACTCATGTAAATCTACGTTAAGATTTTAAATTATTACCAATAAAAATATCTTATTTTTGAGGCTTTTTAAGTGGTACCCAAACAAGCAGATAGGCGTTTCAGAAAGTGGAAGCTTTTTTTTATATATTTTATCAGAAAAGCCCCTCCAATTGCAATTGCTATATATATTTTGTCCTCTTTTTTGGTCGGGTTCTTCGTTTTTTTTAAAAAAAAATTGCAATTACAGCGGTTGCTACCTTCTCAACCCACGTTTTTTTTTTCAAACTCAGAACCCACATGTTAAACGAGTCCGGTTCCCCTCATCTGTAGGAAAGAGGAAGAGAGACCTTTTTGTTACAGCTTACAAAGATTTCCGATTCCCATTAAAAAAAAGTCACCTAATTTGTGCACTATACTAATTTTCAAATGCATCACACACAAAACAAAAATTACTTTTCAAGCGTAAAATAAAACGGAAATTAATTTCCGTTTTGCGACTGCTTATTTATGTACAAGACAAAAAAGTAAAGATGGACAGCCTCAAAGTATACCATGTACATAAGAGAACTGCTAGCAACACAGTCTTGACCATTGGTTCAAATTCAAGTGTGTATGACTAACATCATTTAGTGAGTAAAACTTGAATTTCAACCAATAACAAAGCTTATGCTAGAGAATGTATTGCTAGCATTCCTCCAAAAGCTTCTACACAAAATGCCACCATTCAATTTTCATATACAAGGTTTAGAAGAAGATCACTAGTTATAAAGCTAAACTGCATAACTACAAGCCAATTTTCAAACATAATAGACCATGCCCACCTCTAAGGTTGATGCATGAGGGATACTTAGAGCATAAGTTGGTCCTCTAGAGTTTCTCCTCAAGAATTCATACCCATAATTGATCACAACTTTCTTAATCCAGTTTGATCCACTTTTGGCTTTCACATATGAGTGTCCCATTATAAATGCCATCCCTGCCTCTCTTGCTTCCATTAATTCCTTCAACTCCTCCCTTGTATCCAAATCAATCTGTGGACTTTCTGGTAACACAAACCTCACTTTTTTCTTTACTATTTCGGGAGACTTGATCTCCCTCAATTCTGAAGTATCTTCCATTTGAGGATTAATAATGTCTTCATCATCATCTTCACACATCATTACACCTTCTGAGTTTGATGCTGAAGTTCCAACAACTGTCATTTTCGTATCATCTTCGAAACTCTCAAATCCTACTAAGCCATGTTTAGATGTATCCGAGCATATGAATTCTGCTATGCTACAAAGGAGATCTTTCTCAAACTCGACATCATCCTTGTGGACATCGCGATAGCCATATCGCGCTATGCACCTATAGAGTCTATATTCCTTTGGGCCAATTCTGCCTACTAAGAATCTCTCCTTTGGTCTGACATGAGGCACCGGGACGGATTTGATGCAGAGGAAGATCACAACTTGATGAAAAGCGGGGAGATTTGTAACAAAGTGGGAGAAAATAGCCGGGATTCCCGATACTAGCTCGGTATGTATTAGGCCGATTCCTTTAACCCGCACGATTCCTAGAGTTGGGCTCGAACCGAGAAGCCAGTTGATGGACACCTTGTTTTGAACATCAAACTCATACTTCTTGAGTGTTCCATAGTGCCACACATACATGACAATGAGAAAGATGAGTGAGAGGGCAATGGGGACCCAAGCACCTTCAAGAAACTTGATGAGGGATGCAGAGAAGTAAAGTGCTTCAATGGAGCCAAAGAAGAATATAAAGCAAATGGCTAGGATAACACTTTTATGCCAACATAAGACTATTACTAGAGACATTAGGCAAGTGGTCACCAGCATTACAGTTATCACAGCCAAGCCTGTTGGAAAGAAAACAAAAAAATCCATTAGAAATATATTAGCATATTAGAAATTAGAAATCTATATTTAAAAGTGAGCTCTTCAAAACCATTATTAGGATCTATGTAAGTGTGTGCACAAGTATTCTTAAGATACTTGGTTTTGTAAATAGTAGGATAATACCATATCAGTAGTAACTTCAAAGATGAAAATGGGCATACACTAGTTGAGTAAACTCACACTTCTTTCAGATGCTATATGTTAATGTTAGTCATTCTAGTCTTTGACTTCACAAAAATTCTTATTTGGTTCTTGACTTTCACAAATGTCATTTATATTAGTCTTTTTTACAGACTAATGTGAACATTTTTTTTAGAAAGTCAAGTACTAATGTGAGGATTTTTATAAAGTTATGGACTAAAATGACTGATGTAGAACTAAAGTGGAAGTTTACTCTAAACTAATATTTTTGGGTCTTTGACTTGATATAATGTTTTATATGGATGACTGGCTTCAAATTGAAGTACATCAAACTTGGTCATTCTGTCAGATAGGAAAGAAACATTTTAACTATCTAATTTTCACTCAAATCAACTACAAAACATAGAAAGGAAATTCGGGTTAGAGAAACAATTATAACACATAAATTAGTATAAGATTCAGACATTCAGAACTTCTAAATTTATATGACCATAATGAAGATAGAGTACCTGAGGCGTTTCCCATCCGTTTTGTATCTCTAAATCCAATCGTAATCGCGAGACAAAGTAGCATTAAACACCAGTTGATCTCCGGAATATAAATCTGCCCATGAACCTTTGATGATGTGTGAATGATCTTGACTTTTGGGAAGCATCCCATGGAAGAACACTGTTTGATTATTGAGAAAGTCCCTGTGATGATAGCTTGACTTCCAACCACAGCTTGAAGTATCGCTATCGCGAGAACAGGCCACCTAATTTTCTCTAAAGAAGAAAAAAAGTGAGCTAAATAATCAATGCTTCATCCTTCTATAAATGTGTCCCTAGAAACAGAAGAACACAGATCATCCTACCTGGTACAGATACGTAGAACCCGATTCGGTAATCGCTTTCGATAGTATGATGCTTGGATAGATACGCGGCTTGTCCCATATAAGCCAGGATTAAAGAAGGATATACCAAAAAGGTGAATGCAATCTGCAGTTATAAGTGGTTTTCTGTTAATGAAATTGATTATTTCTCCTCAGCTTCTAACCCAAAAGCTTCATATTATATATATATATATATATAGAAAAACAATGAGTTGCACAACTTAGATCATGGAGCATTAACTTTTGACCTTGGAGACTTGGTGCTTTTTTACCAGTAAATTAAAAAGTAATACTTTTAGGGAATTTGTTTTCATATAAAAAAAATATGTCTACGATTCTCAATGATTTTCTTACTGGTGCACTGGATGCATTAATATCAATCATAATTTTGTAATAATTAATTTATCAGACAAAAAAGTGAATGTATAAAGTTACTTTATCAGCATACTCTATTTTGCTTCAGACAAATCACCATTTCCCATTAAAAAATCCCTTTGAATTTCGAAAACCAAATTTCAAACAAGAGGCTTAAATTGTGCTGCACCTTAATTGACAACTGTGAAAAGTGCCCTAAGTCAGCAAACATAGCTTCAGAACCTGAAACACAAAAGAAAATAACATCAGAGAAATGATACATTACATTTGAGCACAATTTACAAATAATAATAATAATACTAATATACTTACTCCATACCAGTAATACACAGTAAAATCCCACCCAAGGACATCCAACCTCCCCTTTGAGTCTTCTTCAGAAACTTGAACATGTAGAATGGAGACAAAGCTTGATAAACATGAGGGTTCCAATGTAATATATTATACACACCAATAGCACTTATGCATAGAAGCCACGTCAACACGACTGGTGCGAACAAAAATCCCACGCGATGCGTCCCATAGTGTTGAAGCGCGAACAAAAATATAAGTATCACACAAGCGACCGGGACTTCAACATCTGCAGAACCATTTACATTTCAGGAAATGCTGAATTATGTCAAAGTGCTAAGTGCAAAATTGTGTAACTAAATTAATAATAGATTATCACCTAAAGTTCCACCAACTATTAGAATCTATAAGATTGACTTGTAGAAACACATTTTCTGATAACTGCAAAAAATTGAAATCTTTAGAAGGATAGAGTAGCAGTTTAGAGGAAAATGCTAGTAACAGATTATGACACACTATTTCTAACATACTCTTCCGTATTACTCCCTCCGTTCCTTTTTATAAGTACCTAAACAAAAAAAATTGGCATTCCTTTCTATAAGCACATAATGCAAAAATGAGGAGCATTTATTATGTTTTTTTCCAATTTTACCCTTGATTGATGAGGGTAGTTGAGCTTAGTTTTAAATATATGCATATTGTAGCTTAACTGAGATAAGGGTATAATTGTAAAAAGGTCATTATTCGTCTAGAAATCAATACATTTTATTGAAGTTATCATTTTTCATAATATATGTATGATTATTTTGTTTTAAGTGCTTATAAATAAGAATAGAGGGAGTATTATTATTAGTTGAAAGTCCCACTAAAGTCTAAACTTCCTATTTAATAAAGGAAAATGCTAACAAGTGCTCTAAGGCCATAGTGTTTGGTTGGGTGGTTTTGGAGGGGAGGGGAGGGGCTATTAAGAAGTTAGTGTGTTTGGTTCAAAAATAATTTAAGCGAAAGGGAGGGATTTTAGTTAATTTTGGAATCCCTCCAAAAGTGGGGGGATTTGGAGGGGAGGAGAGAGGAGGAAAAAATTAACACATCAAATCACTTAAAATTCCTCTCCTTTCCTCCGACCAAACACAAAAATATTACTTTCCCTCCCTCTTCTCCCCTCCCCTCCTTTAAACCAAACACTCCCTTAAGAAGCCAAATATGATAAAACGACGTTGGGAAGTGTTGACTTTTTTATTCATTAAAGACAAACAAATATGCAATTATAATTAATTTTCTAATAATAAATACTTTGTTAGCCAAACTCTTTAATAAAACCCACAAAAAGAGTGTTAAAAAGAATATGTAAGATAGTGTGTTGCTACTTGCTAGCATTCCTGTATTGAAACTCTAAAGTCTAAATTATTTATTGAAAATGCACAAAGGAAAAGCCACATATATATGTTCATAAAGTTAGTTGCAGCTGATAATAATAATAATTTTTTTAAAATATATATATATATATATATATCAGGTTTACTGGACCACTTCAATTGTTAAGGATAACCACTCTCAGAGAAGGCCAACTTCACAAGGAAGTTGTACAAGAATGAATATATTTAAAGTCGCAAAAGTGATTGATTAAATAAATACTAGTAGGTGGTTAGTTCTGCAAGAAAAGCTTCAAATTTTCAATCTCTCCATTTTTGTTAAAACAGAAAAATTCTGAAGCATACTGCTAGCAAATAGGAAAATTTAGCAACTTAAGGTGAGAGAGGTCATACTATTAAAGAACATTATTACCCCATAGCAAAGCACAACTTGCAAGAGGAATTTAGAAACATTTTATGCGAATCACAAATGACAATGGAAGAACAATTGGAAATTCCATAACTGGAATTGCATAAAAAGTCTAACTTTAATAGTGGAACACCTCATTTAGTATTTCACAAGCAGCAGTGATTATAATATAGATAGAATTATGTCTTAATTAAGTTGAACAGTGCTAATCATACACTGTTCATGACCAATTTAATAGTACCTATACCTAATTTTGTCATTGAATCGGATAATCACTTATTTAAAAACCGTCCATATCAAAACCACAACACAAGCTCATATATATCATAATCTTAATGAAAGTTTAAGCTTAACAAATAAAGTGACGGCATTTCTTGGTTTTCTGTGCTTGATATTATAATTAATGAAGTTACTTATGCCTTACATCAAAGCCACAGAATACATGTTTTATCTGTTAAATTATTATAATCACACAACTTGATAGGAATTATATGTATTTAAATATAAGTTTAAGCATGACAGTGATTTGACTTTGAACAAAACAAGGAAGTTGGCCCTGAATATATTTACTGGGACCCACAATAATGCATGCACTTGTGAGCATTTGGTTCTCCCTTTTTTTTTCTTTTTTCTTTATTTATTTATTTATTTTTGGTTAAGTTTGGTTCTTCCTTTTTGTCCACTAACTTAAACGACTTGCCAGGGAAAACATTTGAAAGTTGAAATAGATTTCATTAAAAAAAAAAAAAATAGTGACACTTAACTACAATACATTTACCATCAATATCTTTACAGCATATATACCATTGAGGGGGCAAAAGTCCTTTGCCAAGACAATCACAGTATCACATGTTGCAAATATGAGAACTTAAAACTATTCTAAATTTGTATAGTAATTTCTAAATTATTGAGAAAATATCCTAGAGAATATAGTTCCAGATGCCCAGGGTATTGGAATTTATAAGTGTGTGATTGGTTTTCCGTTAAATCTCACTAAAAATCAATACAAGATGTAAAACTCAAGACCTATTGTTTGTCTGCGAAAAAATTTATCCAACTTAATTAAGCTTTTTAAATGCAAACTTATTTATACGATTGATTATGAAATTTGTGAAAAAAAAAAACTAAAAACAACTTATTCTCTTGAGTTTCTTTAAAAAAATATGAAAATAAAAGTATAAGCTATCTCAATAAACTCCATATAACTTCCAAAACTATAGAGCAACCAAAGAAAATGGAAGAAATGAAAGGAACAGAGAATTTGCAAGGAAATTAACTGTATTCAAAAAGGAACTTACATTGGTGCTGCTCTTTAGACATGGAAAGCTCCAACCCTGACACAGCAGAGAAAACTGCATAATAACCCAACAAAAACCAAACATTCATCATCAAAATCCACCTTCACTGCTTATTAACATAATAATGAAAATGAAAAAAATAAAATAAAAATTGTTCTAATACCAGAAATAGCAGGTGTAAGCACTCCATCTCCAATAACCATACAAGTCCCAATCAAAGCCAGAACAAGCAGAACCCTCTGCAGAACCCTATATTTCTCCAACACTGATTTCAACACTAACCCGACATTATTCCCATTCATTCCAACTCTTCCATCATCTTTAGTGTACTCTGTTAATTCCTCATCTGCTAATTGAGTATTAGGCAACAACCCCACCTGAGCATGCCTGCAAAGCAATGAATAAAGAGCAAAAGTTCCTCCTTCGCCATTATCATCTGCTCTAAGCACAATGAACACGTATTTCACCAGTGGAATCAAAGTAAGAGTCCAGAACACGAAAGATAACACCCCGTAAATCTCTTCGTTGGTCTCTGAATGTTGAATGTCCTCCGCGAAAGTGCTTTTGTAAACGTAAAGTGGGGATGTGCTTAAATCTCCGTAAACAACTCCTAAGCTTTGATATGCTAATGTTAACACTGTTTTCCATGATTCATCCTGAAATTTGGTAATGAGAATTGTGTCAAAATGCAAACTTTTTTGAAGGGGTTTCGATTATAAGACTCGGAAACAGAGTGCCTTACCTTAATTGGATTTTTGTAAATCACAGACTCTGGATCCATGAGGGAATGTCACAGAACGAGAAAGAAACCGTTTTTAAGGAATAATGTGTTATTCTGGAGCTGGTCAAGGGAAAATGAACAGCACCCTCATGAATTAACACCCACCCCAGTTCAGGATAGTCAATGGAAAATAAAATTAGTTTCTTTTTTTTTTTGGAAGTAGAGTGAGTGTGGTTTGGTATAAGTTACAATCCCTTCTACTTTTCTTCCCTTTATTTTTTTCTTCTCAAATAATCAAAAGCAGTTGAAGAGGGACAAATGCAGACAAAAGAAGAGAGACAAAGGCAAAACACGATTTCCAAGCAGGGAATTTAGAGAAAAGCGATGCAACGAGAGGAGCGGTAACGGTGAAGTGTTGTCAGGAATGGGAGTTGCACAGAGAGAGAATGGAATAGTGAGTGAATGGTGGCGTGGTGGCGGTGAGTTTTGGACTTTTGGGGTTTTCTGTTATTAAAAAATCTTTGTGCTGTTGTATTGCAATTTGGTAGTCTCTATTCTTAAGTACTCCCTCTTCAAGTTTTTTATTCCTTGTTATAATGTGTTAACTAATTACTATAATTAGAGAGTAAAAAAAGTTAATGTCTTTAATAAGAATAAACAAAAAATAAGAAATAAATATTTTCTATAAATTATAAAACTTCTCATAAAAAACAACACTAAAATTTTTCAAAAGAGACTCATAAAAAGAAAGAGAGAAAGTAGTAATTTTTTTTATTCAGCATCAAGTATGACAAGCTGAAAGTTGGACATTAATCTTGCCCAAATAATTAGATAGAGATCACCCAAATATGTTAAATACAAATAATATATTACTCTAAATTTATATATAAGTAAAAAAATAATTAACATTTAGTTATATTTAACTTTTTTTTGTTTTCATCCAAAAGAAAAAATCAAAATAACCTTCATGACATTAATTGTAAGGGCACTTGTTTTACTATTATAAAAAATTAATATTTTTTTTGTCTCTACAAAATATATAAAATTATATTTTTTAATAATATTTTATCATATTTAACTCCTTAAAAAATATTCTTATGATGTCTTCTACATAACTGTATGCCATGTAAGGAGAGTTTGGCAAGTAGATGAGTGCCTAGCGGTGACATTAGTTGTTGCCTTTGTGGCAATAGTCGGGAATCATTCTCTCACTTGTTTAGTAATTATGATAATCTTTATTGTGAACCTACGTTCTACGTTGGCTTAGTGTGACTTTTGCGCTTCACAATGATATTATTCCTCTGTACTTACAATTTTGGGGTTTGCTAAAACTCCCAAAAAAAAAAAAAGCAAAAAGCGGAGCACAATTTGGTTTTTTTTGTTATTTAGGCAATTTGAATAGCTCGTGACAACATCATTTTCAAAGGTGAATATTGGAATATTCTGATGTACTCGACAAGGTGAAGGTTCACTCTTGACTTTGGGTTAAGGCAATAGATCTTAGATTTTAAATTTTTTTGTTCGATTGATCTACTAATCCCGTTATTTGCTTGGGATATTGATTCCGCTGGACTTGGTTAGAAGAGTGCTGTTTTTAATTGATGTAATTTCATTTCTGCTACGGTGGTGAACTGCGATTGGTTGTGCAATGTTTTGTTCTATCATTACTTGATGGTTTGGCTTTGTTTATCCTTTGTCAATCCTTCAAGTTACTTTGTATTATTGCTCGAGCATCTCTTATGTTTCTTTGATAATATTCTTTTGATTTATAAAAAAAAAAACAGGTTTTAAATATTATAAATGCAAATAAATGACCAAATGAAATAAGGAAGTAGCACATCTTATATATTATTTGATTACTAACCCTTTTCCCACCAAGGCTCAACTTATGTTGACTATTTAAAGTTTGAAATATTTAGAAGACATGTTTGCTATAAAAATCTTGAGGAGATAGCTACTTGGTGATATTCCAATAATTGAAAAACCTATTTATTGATTTCTTTATATTTTAAAAAATATTTTTATATATTTATATCGATATGGATATCATATACTATAAGAAAAGAAACCATTTTTTTGACCCACACACATTACTCTTTTTTTTTGTATTTTAAGTATTTGAAGTATATTTATTGTTCTTTTGTCTTTTACCCAATATTTATACTTACTTTTTTTGTTTAATTTTGAAATTGAAAACCTAAAATTCTTCTCTCTCTCCATTCATAATTTTCTCTGGCTCTCTCCCTTTCACCGTCTATTCATCTCTTCTTCACTTTCTTTCATTTTTTTTTCACTTCCTTTCATTTTTTTTTCATTTCTATTTATTCTTCTTCCCCTTTTCATTTCTATTCCTCTCTTCAATTTTTTTTCATTTATATTTGTCTTTAAATTTTTTTACTATTTTATGAAATAATTAATCAAATTTGTAATATCAACTATATTTTTTTCTTGAGATTTTTTATTTTATTTGTCAATGATAATATATTAAAACTTAAAATACATTGGTGATAATAATCAACCTAAAAATTAAATCATTCTTACAAAATAAGTTACACATAAATTAAATTATTTTATCATAAAAAATAACTTAAATTATTTTTATTTTTTTAATTAAATCATAATAAGGTTTTTATTATTTAGTGTATCTGTTTGACATTGTTATGAGGGTAACCATTAGCCAAGTTTTTTTTAACATCGAATATTAAAATTTAAAATATGATAATAAGTAATTCTTTTATTTTATGTTTAATTATATTTATGTATAATTATATTGTTTTAAATTTTATTTTTATTAAATAAGTTAGAACATAAATTATTTAATAAAATAGAATAACACATAGATCATTCTTTTTTCAGTTTAGTTTATAATTGACAATTGATAGTTAATTATAATTTACTGTGGCTCTTTATAATTTTACAAATATTTATTATTAACACAATTATAAACGTGTAAACAGAGACCCGTACGAACGCACGGGTCACATGCTAGTAAATAGTAAATGAGAGCTTTTTGCACTTGTTAAAAGTATTTTCTACATGGAAATATTTTTTTATCTTTATAATTTTTTTTTTATAACCATGGGTTTTTTTCGAGAATTTGGCATAGGTGAGATTCGAAAACGAGTTCTCTCTCTATGAATTGTTCCAATGTTCCTACAATGAACCTAGAAGGACTTTACACCGCTAAGAATATATAAATACTATAAAATGTATCAATAAAAATAATTACACACTTGTAAATTTTAAATATAACTTCTTTTTATCATAACTTTACTTAAAATCATTTAAAATAACGTTTAGATTTTTCATGAAAATATCTTATGATACGGCGTTTGTTTATTGAGTGGCCTATTAAAACAGATTTCATAATTTGCCAAAAAATAAAACAGATTTCATAAGTTTTTTGGTTTTTGAGATATTCGATATACATTCATATTCACATGACTGTCTGTGACAAAAAGATCGTCAGATTTTAAAGTTGCTCAGACTGAAAGGACTAGGGATTGCATCTCAAATGGAGCATGCAATAATTTTAAACTCTTTAATGTTTCAATATTTTGAGGGACCTGATAGCAATGTGACCACTTCTCAACTGAAAGAGACATTTTCCATATATAACCCTTTCTCTCCTCTGCCTTTTTTTTAAAAAAGATAATAATAATAAATATTAATTAAAAAAACGCTGATAAGGGGAGCACCCAGACTATCACAAGGCAATTTTTTATGGTACACGAAAATTTAGTTAAAGGACAGATTTATCTTTATAATTCTATTTTTTTTGTTTTAGTTTAATTGTATTTTTTTTTTATAGTTTATTAATTATGTAATTTTAATTTTTTTAGATTTAATTGAGTGATTTTAGTCCTTATATAATTTAAAGTTTAAAAATTAGGTCTTGAGGCTTAATTGCCATCAAAATTAAATGATCTGTTATCGACTTCATTTATACTTATAATAAAAATTGTTATCTATTTCATATTTGTAACAGTAACATTATCAATATAGTAACATATTGTTTAAATTATAGAAAAAATTGACTTCAAGACTCAATCTTCACATTTTGAATTTTTGAAGAATTAAAATCACTCAATTAAAACTATAAAGACTAAAATTACACAATAAACAAACTATAGGGACTAAGAGTATAATTAAGTCCTTATCACAAAGCCAAACTTAGATATAATGCATGCTCATTCTTAAAAAAATAACTATATCTCTATAGATCAATTAACACGAGATTGTTTTAACTTAACCAATAATTATGAGTTCAAATTATGAGTTCAAATTCTGAATATATAACTACATTAAATATTCAAATATGCCAATAATAATTTTACCGGACTCAAATATAATTGCCTTGTTGAATATACTTTTCGTCTACACCAAAAAAATAAAGGTAGCTATATATCATAGGAAGATGATATTGAGATAAGAAAATCATATCACTATGAATTATTATAAGATAAGTGAAAATGACAGCATAGGGAGAGAGGGAGAGTTAGAGTATAATAAGGCATTCACTGTATCTGAGGAAGGGAGTATTATTAATTATTATTGAATGTGGAGAGAATTTAGACAAGTGGTTAAGTGCTACAAAAATGCCAAGGACTTGTGTACATTATTCAATTACAGATACAGATGTGCCTTTGTAAGGTTGCTTTTCTACGTATGTGACCACTTCTCCTCTTTTTTTTCCCCCTTTATTAAAAGGTATTTTCGACCAAATGGAGAGATTAATTATTAAAATGAATATAACTTTTTTAATAATTTTTTTTCATACACATAATCAAATTTAATTTTAACACATTGAAAAGACTCAATTATTTATCAATTATGTGTTAGAGTTGTTGGTGGGAGTGAATGTGACCTAGTGTCCTTTATAAGCACGAATTAAATGTCCATTCGGGGGGCCTAATTTTTATTGCCTTAAATGTAGGGAATGGACATGGCGTCTCAATTTTTTTGGAATATCTTTGCTCAACTTTGGCTGGCTCACTTACCATGTATTGCTTCCAAAATCATCAGTTAACTTTTATAAAAGCACCAAACTCACCCTTATTGTTAATTTCTTCCACCATCCTAGTACTATTTTATTCACAACTTAAATGCCCTTTTCTCCCATCTTTTCAACTTTCTTTATTTTCTTCCATATTGTTAACGTGTCAAATAACTTTTATGCACTTCATACTATGCTTTAGACATTTAGAAAATTAAAATGACGTCTAAACTAAAAGTGTGGTCCAATTCATCAAATTTTAAAATAATTTCTACAATTTTCTAAAATCAATCTTTACACCGAGTAAGCAGTGGTATAATCATTAAAGGTTTTTTTTTTTTTAAACATTGACGTCCAAAATCTCAACTTTAACCTTATATATATTTTTTTGGGGTCTAGTGTTGACCTCATAGGTAGAGTAATCCACCGATCCCACTGATTGGGCAAATAAAAACATGTGTTGAAATTATCACCCATTTTACTGGAGAATGACATCACATTTATTTTTAAAAAATTTGGGTTCCATCCAAAAAAAATAAAAAATAACAGTGTTTTAAATGGTGGTGTTTCCCAAAAAAAGATCATTTAACTCTGAACCCTCAATCTACCAATAGTCGAATAATGTTTACCTACGTGGCCCAATAATTTAATAAAAGCCTCAAAATGATTTCTATTTGCACCTTATTTTATTTTCGTTGCCAAAAAGGCCGTTACTTTCGAAGAGTAGTTTCCAGAACACATAATTACATTCCATAAATTAATTTTCAAAATGCTTATGTACATTGATTTTTTGAAAGTGTCCAAAAATATTATTATTAATAATATTAATGATATTAAAGTTAAATTTTTATTTTATAATGATTTCACTTTATTTATAAAAAATATTTGAAGTATTTATTTTTAAAAAATATAATAATAAATTATTTTTGGATAAAAATAATATGAGTGAATTTTTTATAGGTACCATATGGGTTTCCTGATCCCTAACAGAGAAGAAATTGGATTCGAATTTTCTATCCCTGTCTAATTTATCCATAAACCCAACCCCACTCCACTCCTAACTAAAGTGGGAATAGGGAGGACAAAACCTGTATCATCCCATTGCCATCCATATTCCATAGTGTGGTGTGATGTGATTTTAAGGGTCAGTTTAGGGTTTGTTTGATTTAAATTTTAGTAAAATTAAAAGTAAAAAACATATAAACCGATATAAAAATTAATGGTAAAGATTGTTAATGCACCAAAATCGAGACAATTTAACAAAAGTAAATATTTTTAACTTTGATCAAAAGTGATTTTTGACCAAATCAAAAATAAAACAAACAAACCCTTAGTCAATTGAAAGAAAAAATGAATTGAACAGTTGAAGTAATTAAAGGATTGGTGCAGATAGCATGTACCAATTCTCAGCTCTAAACTTCATTTCCATCGGATTAATACAGAACCCAGAAGGCCAGAACTGTTGTCCAAAAATATACATAACCCAGAAAAAATACAGAGCCCATATATAGACTTGACCAAACAGAAGAGGCCCATCTCAAAAAAATAAAACTTAAAGCATACTACCTCTAATCTCTAATATAAATAAATTTGAACCAATTTTTTTTATACTAAGTATAAGAAAAACTCAATTATTTTTTCTTTTATTAATGATCATATTTCTAAATTATCCCGATATTAATTTAATTTATTATATTAATTCAATGTGTATTTCCAATAATACATTTATTTAAGTGGTCAAAGGGAGAGAATCTTCTTAAAAATGAATAATTTAAAAAATATGATCATTTTATTTATGAAAAATAAAATATTAAATAAAATTAGCTATTTTTTTAATAAACATGATTTAATTGTCCTTTAATTATATTTGATATCAGAAATAGTAATTAATAGTGTGTTTATTTGTGCGCTTAACCAACAAGAATCAAGTTTACAGGAATCCTAGTGAATTGAGCATGGAGCTTTTATGTTTTGGTGGACAATTACACAATCAATTAATTTTACCTAAATTTAATTTTGTAAAATTAATTCAATTCAAAATCAAGTTATTAATCCCTTGTCTAAAGCTTATATTTTTTTTTAAAAAAAAAAAAATCCCTTGTCTAAACACATACTCAAAAGTCAAATAATTATCATTCTTATCGTATCCTTTGGTGCAACGAGTCAAAGTCAACCTGTTACCCTACTTGTTAAAAGCAGAGCATAGACTCAGAGCAGGCAGAGAACTCCATTAACACTGAGAAAAAAAAATATAAAAAATCCATTTTAGAGAGGAGAAAAGGCGCATGTTTTGAAGGAAAAAGATGGAGAAGCAAAGATCATTGAAAGAAAAGCTAGGATTTTTTGAAATACTGAAAGAAGTTATGAAAATCCCTTTCAAAAATCCCAACTTGATAATCTTCACCTGCTTCACTTCTCTTCCTCTGTTTTTCTCCTTACTCATGTACGAAAATATGTTCATGCAAAGCATAATCGAAGCTGTTAAGGTGTTGCAAGAAGATACTGAATCATATTACTGCAAATTTTGCTATTTATGGAAATCAATGATGATTGTTGATCACTTAATCAACAAAGTTTCTCACAATTTCTTCGTATTAGTTCTGTCACACACAGGAATCATCCATTTGTGCGATCTGTTAAACACTATAGCAACTGTTAATTCTTCATCATCAATTATATGCAGAGGAGAGGAATCTTTCACTCTTGAAGAAATGTTTAGCAAAAATCTGATGGATTCAAGGATTAAAGGACCATTGATCACATCTATCTACACTCTTCTACTGACTTCAATTTTGTCAGCAGGGATGATTTCATTGGTGATGTACATTTATATCGTAAACACTTCCCCTTTCTTCATGGTTTTATTTTTTGCAATGTTTGTGGTTTTGTTGAGACAATATCTTGAATGGAGTGCTGTGTGGGAAATGGGCACTGTGATTTCTGTTTTGGAAGAGAAAGAAGGTGATGTGGCTTTGGTTGTTGCTGCTTACCTTAGCAGAGGAAACAGGGGAATAGGAATTCTTTTGATGATTGGTTGTTTTCTGTGGAGGTTTTTCTTGAGACTAGTGTGCTTATTCATAGCTTGGAATTTTGGAGGAAGTAAAATGTTGATAATGATCACTGTAATTCAGGTTTGTTTGGTTTGCTTAGGGAATATTGTGATGTGGATTTTCTTTGTAGTTTACTATACTTACTGTAAAAAGATGAGATTGGAAACAGAGGAATCTGTGGTGTAATGTCAAGGAAATATACATTGTTCTGTCATGTTTGGGTCATATCACTCATATATGTATTCAATAAAGTGTTCCCAAGGACTCTAATTGGTTTTATGCAATTTAATGAACCTGATTTTTCTCTTGCTGCAGTATTTTGAGTTTTCTAGATTAGATGCAACTTATTCTAGTGGCATGCTAATTAGAGTTAGGGATCAAATAGTCCTTGGGGATTTATTTGGTTCCCTACAACACAATTAGTGTATTTCTGGTTATATGGGTTTAAAATTTAGAATTTACTTTTAATTGCATTAAAATAGATTTTTTGTGGGGTATCGTTTAAAAGCTAGCTACATGATACATCAATTAGTTTGCATTATCACTAAAAAGCCTTCGGTTCAAATAATATTTATAGAAATACTTATATTTACCTTTATTTTGGAGGATAAATATGAGTTCAAGCCAATTTGATATTTATTTAGAGCATTTTATCTTTAAGCGAACTATTTTTTATAAGATGATAAACATTGTAAAACACATACGATAAGCTCATGTTTAACACGATTTATACATTGGTTTTTATTATTATTTGCATTGATTATTGCACTATTTTGATGGATACTTATTTCAATTTCATCTATTTTGTCATAGAATATTAGTAGGAGTAATACTTCAAGAAATTATTAAAAAGGAATATTACAAGCTTTAAGCTATTTTTACACAACACAACCAATAAGTATGCCTATGTCCTTCCCTAGATACACCATTTCGAGCCAAGGAGCATTGCCACATAACCCAAGTAGGAGGCATGCCCGTGTTTAACAGTAACACAATTGTGTGCCTATGTTGGCATGACTGTACGGCACATCCAGCAAGCTCATGTCGAAGAATAGAAACAATGTCACTAGGTGCACGACCTAGCACGGTCGTATGGCACCTATAGCACAACTATATCAAATCTAAAAGTTGATAGCACCTATTTAAATGCCAATTGTGAAACCTAGGCACATTTTTCTCACTCTTTCTTCTTTCAAGCGTTAATGGTAGTGTTCCTTTGATTTTGGTGTTCTTCTAAAGAAGTTGAAGATGATAAAACTCTTAATGACAATTAAGTATTGGTGATCTAAAGTCTCAATGAAAAATAATTTAGTTTTATCTTCTTTGTGTTATGGATTTTTCTATGGTTTATAGTCATTCTTTTGGTTGTAATTCGACCCTAAGTAGTTAAACCTATAATTAAGGCTATTGGGCATCATATCTGAACAATTTAATCTCACGATTTGGAACTAGTTGACAAGTTTTAATTATTAGTGGTAAAAAACCTTTCTTGTCTAATTAATGAAACAACAAAGTAGATGAGAAACAAATAATGACCAATTTATGATTAATGCTTCTCGTTGAGTTGACAATTCTCAAGATCATTGAGTTCTTTTTTCAATTTTAATTCATTGAATGACCATCACAAAAATTAATTAGAGTAAATAATTGTTAGTGTATGTTCATTGACTATTAAATGAACCAGTACGAATGGTTAGCCATTAATTGAGTAACGTAACTGAAGCAAATTAAATTAAAGAGTAAAAAAATAAACATAAATATACTCTAGAGCTTTAAAATAGTGAATTTTCTTCCTTTCATTTTGTTTTTGTTATTTAATTTTCACCACGTTTAAATAACAAAAATTCTAATTGATACGCTAGTCATTAATTGTACCTCATGGGTACAATAATTTCTTCTTTTTACTATATTATTTACATGATATAGTAGATTTATTCTTTCACTTTTTTTTTTTTGTGTATCAATATAATTACACGAAGATAAAGATTAAAATCAATTTAATTATTTCAATCACTAAAGTCTATTGGATTGAGAATGTCACTGATACATACTACAAAATAACACCTAGAAAATAATAGTGCACCACAAAATAACATTATTATTTACTCTATTCATATAAACAGTCATTTTTTTTTATAACATGATTTTAATATACCTTAAAATTAAAGTGTATATATAAAAAAAAGTGTTGTTAGTTTTACTTTTTTAGAAGACACCTCAAAATTAGTCCAAACAAGGACAAAAAGTCTATGGTATTGTCTAGTGCCTTCCACAATCTATCTATGAAGCCCCCTTCGTTCGCGCATTCCCTTCAACTTCCCGCGAATTTCTCAACGTTCAAAAATGGCTTCTACCACACCAACACCATTCGCCACCATCATTCTCTCTCTCTGCAGTCCAAACCCAAACCCCTCCCTCTCTCCTCTCTCCTTCTCCCTCTCTCTCCACGGCTACCACTTCAACAACCACTTACTCCTCCGTCCTTGGCCGCGGAATCCGTTAACCCCGGAATCCGCCATGGAAGATGTATAGAATAATATCGACGCCGGCCTCTAAGTTCCGCCAATTCCGGCGACTCCGGGCGAACCCTAACAGCGCGGCGACCGACGAGGAGCACGCATTCCAGATCCTATGGCGTTACCAGATCCTAGACCCAAACAGCGACATCGTAGCCTATTGGAACAGGGTGTTCCTCGTGACGAGTCTCCTCGCACTCTTCGTCGACCCTCTCTACTTCTTCCTCCCGACCGTCGGTGGCCCCGCCTGCCTGAGCGCCGATCCCAAACTCAGCATCTTGGTCACCATCATTCGCTCCTTCGCCGACCTCTTCTACGTCCTCCACATGGTCATGAAGTTCCGCACTGCCTTCGTCGCTCCTAATTCTAGAATCTTCGGTCGCGGTGAGCTCGTCATGGATGCTCGCGAAATTGCAATGCGTTATTTGAAGTCTGATTTCGTCATTGACCTTGCCGCCACCATCCCTCTCCCCCAGGTAACTTCACCCTTCCTCTCCTTTTTTTCTTTTCCTCATTTCATTCCTGAAAACATTGACATCATGCTAGCTTAGTTCATGAATTTGCAATTTGCCAAATGCATTAGTCCCTGCAGCTGCAGGCATGGTTTCGAGACTAGTATGCCTGAAATTACAAGTTCTGGAACTAATGTGGGTTTGATTCGTTTAGGGTCTAATGTGATGGCCATGTGCAATTTCAGGAACTAGATTATGTATTCACGCTATAAAGAAAAAAGAAATTAAATAATTATAATAAATTTTATCATTATTTACATGAGGCCAGCAATTGTTAGATGAGAAGAACTCGAGAAGACCGGGAAAAATATAAGATAAAATAAAGGATATTTTGCGGTTGGAAGATAATTGGGTCAAGCATGACTAGAGTTTGACTTCTGGCCATATATATAGAAAAATTTGTCCCCGATGGTAACTTTTACACCTTAGAAGTGATTAGTTGAAAGCATTATGAAAGATTTAGAAGTCAGATGGTTTTTGCCTGTAGATCATGTAGTTCTCTCTACCTAATGGAAAAAGACTTGGTTGTTAATGTTTATATTGGTTTGGTTGTTTCTCTCTCGTAGCATGAGATTGATTTGATAATATGAGATGATAGAAGTTCTATATATATTGTTTTAGAGTTTGAATTTTTATTTTCCCTTTGTCTTGCAGATTGTGATTTGGTTAGTTATTCCAGCTAGTAGAAATGCAAGAACAGATCACGCCAACAACACTCTTGCTCTTTTTGTTCTCATTCAGTACATTCCCAGATTGTTTCTCATCTATCCTTTGAACCAGCGTATTCAGAAAACCACAGGTGTTATAGCCAAGACTCCCTGGATTGGAGCTGCGTACAATCTTGTTCTATACATGCTAGCTAGCCATGTAAGCTCCTAGGTTTTCCTGCACTGTTCCTTCTAATCAATAGATTTCTGACTTTTGATTTTAAAATGAAATTATCTTTTGTTAGAACAGATTGTAGGAGCAACTTGGTATTTATCGTCAATTGGGAGACAATTTAATTGCTGGAAAGCACAGTGCGAACTGGAAAACAAATCACGCACCTTGTCCTGCTTGCCTAGTTTTCTTGATTGCAGTAGTTTAGAGCTCCCTGAAAGGCAATACTGGCTCAATATCACACATGTTGTTAGCAAATGTGATGCAAAGAGCAAGATCAACATCAAGTATAAGTTTGGAATGTTTGCAGATGCTTTCCTGAATGACGTTGTCACTTCTAATTTTAAGGAAAGATACTTCTATTGTCTTTGGTGGGGTTTGAGAAATTTAAGGTATGACATCTTGAATTCCGTTATATTTTTATCTGTCTTATTCTCATCTGTCTGCTACAATTTCTTTTTTAGTGTGACAACTGTTGAGTTTCATGTCTTAAATCATACAATGATATTTGATTTATTGTAAGAAGTAAGTGTGTTTTTGGAGGGGTGATGTATTTTGAAATGCTAGTCTCTTGGAGAATTTCAAATTTTAGAGAGTTCATGAGATGGAATTTAGAACTCCCTACCTAAATAGTGATGCTCTTATGAAAAGTGAGTCTTACTCATCCCAAAAAAACAAACTTTTCAATGAAGCATTAAACTACATTCCTATTTTCACATGACTGATCCAAACACTACATTATTGTGTGCAATCACTATCACAAATGGAAGTTCATATACATTATTGAATATAATAAGAGATATTTATGAGTTATTACTATCATTGTCACCTAAGTGAATTTTAGTTTGTTTGAAAAAATTCTGGGCCAACTCTGATATCATGCAAATTAAAGTGTTTCTTTTCTTCTTCTCCTTCACCTGTGCCCCTGCTTTTCATCTTCTTTTCCTTTCCATTTAAAATCCTTAGCATATGTTATTTTGAATTGGGGAAGTATACTAACCACTGCTACCTTCTTGATTTGTGCTTTTGATGAACTTTGTATATAAGTGGAAGTTACTAAGTTATCCGGACGACTTCCTAACCTTACATACTCATGCTCATATTTTATGTAAGCTATTTATTCTCTGCTTTGGATTGGAAGTTACATCTTGTACTCTTGCTTCATTAACCCTCTCTTCCAACTGACGAGAAACTAGATATTTAGTTTAAATTTTGATGGCTCTGAAACAGAGCTGCTGTTATTTGAAAACCAGAGGTATACCAAGGAATATATAGACTCATATATAGTATTTGAGCATTCATTATAAAGAGTTTGTAAACTATATTTTTGAATGGTTTATATTATCTTGTCCCTTTATCTCTGACTTTATATTAGTACACGCTAATTGAAATTGCATGACAATTACCTTTCGCAGTTCATATGGACAGAACTTGGACAGCACCACATACTTGCTGGAGACACTTTTTTGCATCGTCTTATGCATTGCTGGATTAATTCTCTTCTCACTTTTGATTGGAAACATGCAGGTAAGACTAGGAAAAAACAAATATGAATTATCATATAAATTCCTAAGGGTGATATGATGAGATACTTGGAGAAAATGGTTTCGGGATATATCCATGTGTATGTGTTATTATAGGTAAGATAGAAATATTTAAAAAACAACTAATTTTGGTTAATGAGTATTTTTTATTCCTTGTCGAAGACATACTTGGCATCGATGTCAGTTAGACTTGAAGAGTGGAGGATTCGGAAAAGAGACACTGAAGAATGGATGAGGCATCGCCAGTTACCTCCAGATTTGCAGGAACGTGTCCGTCGCTTTGTTCAATACAAATGGCTTGCAACTAGGGGAGTTAATGAAGAGGCCATACTTCTTTCGTTACCTTTGGATCTTCGTCGACAAATTCAACATCACTTGTGTCTTTCTCTTGTGCGCCGTGTATGTTTCTCTCTAATCTTGTCATGTTCTTTTCCTTTATAATTTGTCTATCTCGCCTTGCCGCTTACGAATGCAAAAATTTAAGTTAATAAGCAGTTGAAAATGAAAATTACATTAAACTGAATAGTCATGACCAAGGTTTCAAATTGAGGCTGTAATGATGTTGTGGTCACGGTTACATTGCGTTAAATGTGGTCAAATGTTCTTGAATACCATCATTGTAGACAACAATCATGGTCTGATGTTGTTGCTGTCGAAACCATGATATAGTGGGATGGTGATATAGAGCATATCACAATTTAAAACATTGTTTGTGACTTGTGACACTTCCCCTTAGCATTAATGATACAAAAATTCCCTTTTGATTTATATAGGTACCCTTCTTCTCACAAATGGATGATCAACTCCTTGATGCCATTTGTGAACGCCTTGTATCCTCATTAAGCACTGAAGGCACCTACATATTCCGTGAGGGTGATCCAGTGAATGAAATGCTGTTCATCATCAGAGGGCAATTAGAAAGCTCAACAACCAATGGAGGAAGGTCAGGATTCTTCAATTCCATCACACTAAGGCCTGGTGACTTTTGTGGAGAGGAATTGTTGACATGGGCCTTAATGCCAAACTCAACTCTCAACCTTCCTTCTTCTACTCGTACCGTCAAAGCTCTAACCGAAGTCGAAGCTTTTGCGCTACAAGCAGAGGATCTGAAATTCGTGGCCGGACAATTCAAGCGTCTTCACAGCAAGAAACTTCAGCATGCATTCAGATATTACTCCCATCAATGGAGAACATGGGGTGCTTGCTTCATACAATCAGCATGGAGAAGGCATCAGAAAAGGAAGGCCACAAGGGAGTTATCCCTGAAAGAAGGCCTCTACATGGCAGTTCCTGAGAGAGAGAGTAGCTATTACCACCTCATAACGGATGAAAGTGGAGATTATGAGGACGCAATTGGAGAATCATCATCAGGGAATGCGAAAAAGGTTCAGAATCTTGGTGCAACTGTTTTGGCCTCAAGGTTTGCTGCCAATACAAAGAAAGGGAACCAAAAGATTCAAAGTAGTGATACTATGCCGCAGTTGTTCAAGCCAGATGAACCTGATTTCTCTGATCTGCCATGAGGAGGTTTGGTGAGCTCAAGAACCGATCATGCTCAAGAACCGATCATCAGTTGGAAAATGAGTTTGATACTGATTCAATAGGATGTTTTGTGACTTGTATGTTAAGTAAATGGTACTGGATAGATTAGTGTTGCTGATTATATTAATTTTTCATTCTTTGCATTAAACGAATTCATTTACATACGAACTAACATGCATGTGTCATAACTAGTTGCCAGAGCATGGCGACAAAAGACAACTAAAATTGTTAAATCTTCTTGAGTCATGAAGAAAGTTATAGAGTTGATTTCCAGCTTCACCAATTTGTTTCTAGAGAGCCAGTGGCCAGAACCATAAGGCTAAATATACGGGATACCTGGAATTGATTTTCACTGGAGAAAAAAAAAAGATAAATATATCTAACTTTATTCTGTTGTATATTTTGAGTGTTGATATTCTTATAATGTTTGTAAAAAAGTGTATGATGAGAGATAAAGGAAGAAAAATTAAAAAAAAAAAAAGAAAGAAAAGAAAAAGTGAACAGTGTAACAAGTAATTCGATATCAAATATAAAGGTAACATAAGGAAAATGGAATGTGAGAGTCTAACTACTATTTTGCAGAAAAAAAGTTAAATGTACACTTACTGTTCGTTGTATACACTTACGTACTCATGTAAGAAGATCTAGGGTGTAAAGTGAATAGTAGATATAGAAAAGAGTAGTTATAGGTGTATATTTATTGTTTTTTACAACTCTTTTACACTCGGTTTTATATTCGGTTTTGTGATTAAATGTAAAGAAATATATGATTAAATTAATACATGAATTAATTAATTGTTACGTAGTAATTTAATCATATTTTTCTTCACTTCACTTTTAACCATATATATATAAAGAGTAGTGATTAGTGATTGGTACACACCACTATTGCATACAGTCCATTTACAACTGATTTTATGGTTAAATACAAAGAAATATGTGGTGAAATTAATACATGAATTGATTAATTATTACCTAGTAATTTAATTTTTTTTTTTTGTTTAACCATCAATATGTACACATGATTTCATGGTTAAATACGAAGAAATATATAGTTAAATTAGTACATGAATGAATTAATTGTTACCTAATAATTTAATCATATTTTTCTTCACTTTTAACCTTCTATAAATATGGTTAAATTATTTGTAATAATTAATCAATTCGTGTACTAATTTAACTGCATATTTTTTTTAATTTAACCCACAAAACTAGTTGTAATGAGTTGTATGTAACAGTGGAGTGCATAAAATATTTTCCATATATAAAATATGGTTAAATTATTACATAAGAATTAATCAATTAATGTACTAATTTAACCACTTATTTCTTCGTATTAAATGTGTTGTAAGGAACAGTTTAGATATACACTCAATATTCTCTCATAAAAAGATTATTCCTTTATTTTGTATTAGAAAAATAGTTGATACACACTGCTATTTATCTTCAAACTCATTTATAACCGAGTTAGTTTATTTATTTTAAAAAAAAGACAGACGAAAATCACAATTAAGAGGCCATAATACCGGTTGTTAATAGGAGTAAGTTGTAAACTTTAATGATATGCATTAATCACCACTCTTTGTATTACACCTGCTTTTAAGATAGATTTGGTTCCTTTAAAGTAAATGAGTGTGAACAATGAAAAAATAAATACATATTCACTATTTATTCGTGAGTCAAAATTAAAAGATATTATAATTCAAATCAAAAGTAATTAAATAAATATATCTTTACTTTTTCATCACTTTACACACTCTCATTTCAGTGGAGTTAAATCTTTTTGACTCCTATTACAACCATTATCTTTTTTTTTTCTTCTCTCTTGTTATACTTATATTACAACACTTCCATTTCTCTTTTTCATTTTTTTCTACTTTTTTTCTATCACATTGCTTGTTTCATTTTTGGCAAAATGACATTTTTGGTCCCTTAACTGAATGCGCAAATTCACTTTGGTCCCTTAACTTATTTTTGACTCATTTTGGTCCCTTAACTGATATGTTTGGTTCAATTTGGTCCCTGACGTCAAGTCCGTCAAGGACGTTAACAGGACTGTTATAACGCCGTCAATAATAATCTACGTGGACAAAACGAATTAAAAAAACAAAATGATATGGATATTACGTGGCAAATATGAACGTTAGGTACCAAAGAATTAGGGTTCTATGAAATTCCCAAATTGTAAACTCTAGGGTTCATAAAAACCCAATTCCTCTGAAATATTCTTCCACCATTTACTCTCTTACAACACAAAATCTCCCTAAAAGCTTCCATCCACCGAGATCGTCTTCTTCTTCTGGTGTAGCAGCGAGCGATGAATTCTCAGTCTTCATCCATGGGAAGCCAAGGCCAAGTACCAGTGTTGTTCTGCGAATATGGTGATAAGGCTGTGTGTCGCACTGCTAGAACAGACAGGAACATGGGGAGGAAGTTCTGGGGTTGTAGAAATTACAAGGTGAGTGTCCCTCTTTATGGGTTTATCTCATTTTCCTTCTATTTTGGTTTCTGTCTTGCAAAGAACATAGATGAATCTATTTTGCATTATCTCCTTTTGATTTTCAGTTCCTGATTTCTTTATGTATGTGGATCATTTCAGGAGGCCAATTGTGGGTTTTTTATTTGGTGTGAAGATGTATAAGTGGAAGGTCTTCAAGAGCTTCTCATGCAAAGACAAAGGAGGAAGATTTGGATCTTGAATAAATTGGTTAAGCAAGCCAGGAAGAAGATTAGGGTTCTTAGCTTTTTTTTTGATAGTTAGTTTGCTTATGAATGTGTTTTTGTTTGCAAAACTGCTTATGTAATGTAATGTAGTAGCAGCTTATGTAATGTTTTTTGTGATAGTTAGTTTTTTATTTGGGAATGTTGTAATGTAGTATGTAGAATGTAGCAGGTATTATGATGGAATTGGAACTTGTTATTCGATGAATTGAAATGGAATGTTTCTGTAGCATGTTATTATGATGGAATTGGAACTTGTTATTATGATCCAAATACAGAATTTAAGGCAACTGATCTAATCAAAGTGCTATAAGCTATTCATCTTTTTCATTTCCTATAACAGATCCAAATACTATATGCAGATAAACAAGTAATATAAATAGCAATATAACAAGTCTAAAACAGCAAATGCAGAACAAACATAAGACTGCAGGAAATTCATTCAAATACTGAATTTGTGCCCAAACATGTCCAAAACATATAGGGCAGAATACATAACAACCCAAAACAAGTCTACATTTATGCCCAAACACATCCAAAAAATACTGGGCATAATACATCAATAGTGTAAACAAGTCTACAATTATGCCAAAACACATCCAAATTGATTCTAATTTTTGGGTTTGACTCTCCTAATTGGTATCTTCTTCCTGTTGGTTGCTACTTTGGTTGGCAACAATGATGGTCCACGGGTAATGGTAGAAGCTTGTGTCCCTTGTGATGTTGTTGCTTGCTCGGGTGCTGGCTGTGATGTTGCTGGCTGAGATGTTGCCTCTTGTGGTTGTGATCCTTGCTAAGATGTGGTTCACGAGGTGGCATTGGACAGTACCTTTTGTTGTTTCCTGTAGCCCCACAATTCCTACACTTGATAGCAAATCCTTTCCTTGACCCCTTAGTTTCTTCATCAGCAGCTTTTGCCCTACATTTTTTGGGTCTCCCTGGTTGTCTTCTTAGTGGAGGTGGTAAGATATCAGGGGTATCACTTTGTCTCCACATGTTAGGTCCATTCACAGGATAAATCATGGACTCATACACAGCCTGGTAAGAATCCTTCCTGAAGTAGACAGGGATGTAATCATCAATGTTAATGCTAACTTTGTTCATACATGATATTGCATGAGAGCAGGGTATCCCAATCAGACTCCAAAGCCTACAAGTACATTCCTTCATGTCTAAATTGACTACAAATCTCTCCTCAAGGTTGCTAACATGCTTCACTTCAAACAGGAACTCAGATGATTGCCTGTAAGGCACAAAAGTTAATCCAATTTATGAGTTATGTCCAGGGACCTATTTGAACCAAGTTACAAAAGTTAAGGGACCAATTTGAATCTCATTAAAAAAGTTAAGGGACCAATTTGAATCTCATTAAAATAGTTAAGGGACCAATTTGAATCAACTTATAAAAGATAAGGGACCATTTTATTACCTTGGGATCCACCATCTAGTGCCATCTTTGTTCTATTTCAACTTCTTGTTGATCCTAGGCAGAATAGAGCCTTTAAATGCCAAAATTTTTTCGTTATTTTGTTGCCATCTCTCCATGAGATACACACGAATTTCTTCAAGCATTGTTATAATAGGCTTTCCTCTAGGACCCATAATGACAGAGTTGAAGGTCTTTGACATATTGTTTGTCAAGATATCACACTTTAGTCCAGGAGTAAACCTAGACCTACTCCAGTGCCTGGGTGCAATCTTGATCAAGTACCTATAAGCTTCCATGTTTACCACACGTATCTCCTTCATATATTTCTCCCACAGTTGGACATAACTAGCTCTAGCTGCTTTCCACATGAGCTCCTTCAACTGTTTTCCAGGAAATCTTTTCCTGAAGTTACTATACAGGTGTCTGACACAAAAGCGTTGATCAACACCCGGTAGCAACTCGTCAATAGCAGGTAACAATCCCTGCATCAATAACAACAAATTTCAACATGTGTCATATCAATATACCAATAGTTGAACTTAAATAACAAATATTTAACATTCATCAAGTACCTTTTGTTGGTCTGACATGAATGTGTAAGTACTGCATACGGTTGGACCCCCCAAATCTTTGATTAACAACTGAAGAAACCAGCTCCATGAGTCCCTTGTTTCACCTTCAACCACTGCTATTGCAATTGGAAGCATCTGTTGATTAGGGTCCCTCCCAACTGCAGCTAGTATCTGCCCACCATATCTTCCCTTTAAAAAACAACCATCTAACCCAATGATGGGTCTGCATTTCAGAAAGCTTTCTTTGCATCCACCAAAGCAAATGTATACTCGTTGGAAGTGTGGTGACATTTCAACAGAAGTTCCATCTTCTGTAGCAATAGTAGCAGGCCCTGTTCCTCTTTCATTTGCAACAGCAACATGCCCAACCATCAATTGAACTGTACTGTTTGGGTTTGACCTTAAGAGCTCCTCACAATAGTCCCTCAACCTTCTAAATTGATCCTTGAAGTCACCATCAACCATGTCAACGGCCTTTCTTCTTGCCCTTTGGGCTTTGGACTTGGTAACACCCAAATTCCTAATAGCCTCGACCCTCAAGTTGGGATTTTCCCTCACACCTTCTTCAATCTTCTTACTTAGCTACTTTGATGTTAACATCTTAACCCTATACTCTCGGTTGCATTTATGTTCATCCACCACGCTCCTTAATTGCCATGTATCCTCATTAGGCAGCTTAGCACAATATGCACTCCAATCACACTTTGGTTTGCATATGATTCTTACCCTCTACTTATCATTTTTCTTCAATCTCAAATCTCTGTCTGAGTGGATTGCATAATATTTCATTGCCTCCTTAAAATCCTCTTTGGTAGCAAAGTAAGTCCCCACCTTCCATCTATAGTCAGTCATCTTTTTTTGTCTCTTAAACAAAGGATACTTCCCTTGTGTTCCCATATTGTCATCATCTGAATCTTCATCACTAACCAATTCTTCATCTGAATCTACATATGCATCCTCATCAATTTCCAATGTGTCAACACTTGGGTTAGGCTTACTAGTATTCAATTCTAACTCATCCCAATCGGAATCAGCAATGTCATAAGGTTCCTCCTCTACCTGCTAAACTTCCTCCTCATGCATATCTCCATGTTGTTGCTCTTCTTGATGCACTTCAACTCTCTGTTTTTGCTTACTCTGCCTCTTACTCTTACTCTTACTCATGTGTCCCTTTTTCCTTTTCCTTTTGCCTTTCTCTACCACTACTTCTTCATTAGCAACATCCTCCTCTTTAACCACATTGTCATTCCCTACCACTACATCTTCATTAGCAACATCCTCCTCTTCAACCACATTGTCATTCCCTACCTCTACATCTTCATTAGCAACATCCTCCTCTTCAACCACATTGTCATTCCCTACCACTACATCTTCATTAGCAACATCTTCCACAACCACTTCTTCCTCTTCAATCACCACTTTTGGCTCAATAATTTCAACATCATCATCTGAATCATCATCATCTACATCATCAACAAACACTGGTTGTGAAATTCCAGCTTCTACACACATTTCCACCTTACCAAAACACTTGGCCAATTGGACCATTTCCATTGCACCATTGTCATCCATTAGCTCCTTAAACCCCTCATCACACATACCTTCAACCTTGTACCACACTGTCACAGCTGATGTATCATACCCAAACTCATCCCAAACTGCATGCAAACAGTCAATGTAACTCCATCTATTTTCTTCCATTAACCACTCAGTGCATAACCCATCTATATACTCCCATTTCTTTTCTTCTCTGTCAATAAAACCCCAAAAACAACTTCTACAACAAACTTCCCCATTCTAAAACACGAAAAACCAGAAACAAATCAACAACAATCAGACAAAATGAACGATAAATCAGCCAAAAAACAAGCACAATCTGACAAAAAAAACAACAACTTACATGCAAAAATAGCAACCTCATGGAAACCCCAAAATTACCCCTTCTACATAAGATAAAGAAAAGTGCTACAGAGGATAGAAAAGACAAAACCAACTCACGCACTAGCACACCAACGCAAAACGGAACAACACACAGTAGTGTAGTGTAACGCAAACAAAAAAAATCCAAACATCATACCTAGCTTTTGATTCCAGCTACGATTTCGCGAGATTATGGGGTACTCCTTCGATTACTCAACGTCGTTCCCAATTTTTTGCTTCAGAGACGGATTCAACCACAAACCTAGCCAAAATGCACACAAGTTCTTAGTTGGTAACGTTTTTGAGTCTCTCACACGTTACTCAATTTCAATCTCTTCTTCATCCCCCAAACGACGTCGTTCTGAAATAACCCAGGCTTGATAGATCTGTTAACGGAGTTAGTGCCACCTAGAAGCCATGTCAGATAATCCTGTTAACGTCCTTGACGGACTTGACGTCAGGGATCAAATTGAACCAAACATATCAGTTAAGGGACCAAAATGAGTCAAAAATAAGTTAAGGGACCAAAGTGAATTTGCGCATTGAGTTAAGGGACCAAAAGTGTCATTTTGCCTTCATTTTTATTATTCTTTCTTTCTCTCTCTCTTGTGCCCCTTATCGTTTTCCAAATTTTGACGTTCTATCACTTTCGATTACTTCTTTTTGAGGCATATAATAACATTATTTTAAGTAACAGCAAACTAGTGGACACATGTAATCTTTCCGAGAAATGTTAAACTTACATTTATTATTCATTTATATTTATTTATAGTATTTCTTACACGGTTACACCTTATTCCAAAAAAATTGGTTTTTTGAAATTGTTTTTGTGTATGTATAAATGTACAGTTTAACGTAATAAAAAATGTTAAATAATAATTTTTTAATGAATTAAATATAACAAAAAAATGTTAAAAATTATAATTTTTTTTATTTTTGACACACAAAATATTATATACTTATAATTAATTTTTTAATTTAATAACTTTATTAAATGTTTTTAAAATATTATTTAACAAAATTCTTTAAAGATTAGTAAACCAAATAAATAAATAAATTATACACCTTAACGAATATACAGAAAAGATTTTTCTCTGATCTGTTGGGTGTGTAAGATGTAAAATAATTGAGATTTGACATTTGTTAATGAATAGCGCAATTCGACGTCATTGCATGTACATTAGAAGAAAATACTTGAGAAAAAAATCACTGGAATCTGTTTGACTTTGTGGTGAATGGTGATTAACATATAATCTCTCATGTCTTATTTAAGACACATCTAAAAAATTTTCATGATCTCTTTTATAAGATATTTTATAATTTTTATGATGTATTTATTGTTTTTTTTCTTTTTTACCCTTATTAAATACATTGACTATTTTAACTCATTATTTATAATTGGCTAACACATTATTCAATGAAGGATAAAAATGATATTTCATACACTTTTAGAGAAAATCAATAAAATTAACTAAACACAACTACTCTGTGTAATTCGGTTAAAAATATCTATTTACCGGAAGGAGTAAGAGAAAATAAAAAAAAAATAGTATTGTATTTGTCTGTTTGTGGTTGTTCATTTATTATTAGTAATTTATTTATGTTGTGTGGTGATGACGAATAATTATTAAGCTATTTTGTGGTTAATTTGGATATATTTTAAATGATATTATGTTTATCTTTTAATTAAATTCCTTTAAATTCAATACTTATGTTAATTTGAGAGAGAGAGTTGGTTGATTATTTAAATTTTATCCTTGTCTTGGACTAATTTAGATAAGATTTGATCCCTAAATTATTGAATTGAAGGTAAATAGATAAAAGCACAGAAGATAAGGGTGAAGAAAAAGAAAAAAATATCTAAAGCAGTTGATATTATTTTATCTTATTTCAAGCAAAAATAAACCATTTGGATCTCTATAAAAATACTCATTCACTGGGAGCTAAAACAATCTGAAATAGAGATAGAAATAGTGTAAAAAAAAATCTTCTATTTCTCAATTTAAGATAGTAACTTAGATTCATATTCTTGTTTTCTGACAACGATAATATATTTTTCCATTATATTAAAGCTGAGTGAAGTAGAAATCCTACTTGTCTAGCCAGGTCAATCTTAGACAAGTATACAAGTGGATCTCTCTCATGTCTATTTCTTTCCTACAAAATTCCAAGAGACTTAGAACCCACATGGACCATGCTTCCACAATATTATCACTATTAAATGCTACCACCATCTCCGTTTATTTCTAACCCAACAAAATGAGAGCTGATAACCCAACCACTCCTTCGCCACCGCACGCTATCATATTCCCATTCATGTCCAAAGGCCACACCATACCTCTCCTCCACTTCTCCCGCATCCTCCTCCGTCGTCACCTGGCTGTCACCGTCGTCACCACGCCAGGCAACCGCCCCTTCGTCGCAAGAACACTCCAAGACACCACCGCTACGGTCATCGACCTTCCATTCCCCGAAAACATCCCCGGTATCCCTGCCGGCATCCAGAGCACTGACAAGCTCCCCTCCATGTCCCTCTTCCACACCTTCGCCAACGCCACGTCACTCATGAAGCCTCACTTCGATCGCGCGGTCCAGAATCTCCCACGTGTCAGCTTCATGGTCTCCGACGCCTTCCTCTGGTGGACCGCACACTCTGCTTCCGCGTTCGGCTTCCACAGGTTCGTTTTCTACGGTATGTCCAATTACGTCCACGCCGTTATCAGCGAAACGTTTCGCTGCAACGTCCTCGATGGGCCCCAGCCAGATGAGGAGTTAGTTACGCTGCCTCGGTTCCCGTGGATCAGAATCAGTAAGAGTGATTTTGATTCGGTGTTTAAAGACCACGACCCAAATAGTGTACCCGCACAGTTCCTCGCGAGGGTGCGTTCCGCATCGTTGGAGAGTTACGGTATGGTCGTGAACAGCTTCTATGAACTTGAGCCTGGTTTTGTTGACTACGTGAACAAAGAGTTGACTCCAAAGTCATGGTGTGTGGGCCCCCTTTGCCTCGCGGAGCAGAAGAGTATAGCTCGTAACGAAAAACCGGTTTGGCTGACGTGGCTGGAGCGGAAGTTAGACCAAAAGCGTTCTGTGCTGTATGTCGCGTTTGGGTCACAAGCGGAGATTTCGCGTGAACAATTAGAAGAGATAGCCGTTGGATTGGAGGAATCGGAGGTGAGTTTCATGTGGGTGATGAGAAATGATGAGTGGGGCCTACCAGACGGTTACGAAGAAAGAGTGAGAGAAAGAGGAATGGTGGTGAGAGAATGGGTGGATCAGAGGGAGATACTGAATCACGAGAGTGTGGAAGGATTTGTGAGTCATTGTGGGTGGAATTCGGTGATGGAGGCCGTGTGCAGCGGGGTTCCGATACTGGCGTGGCCGATGATGGCGGATCAGAATTTGAACGCCAGGATGGTGGAGGAGGAGATGAAGGTGGGGTTCAGGGTGGAGAGGTGTGATGGTAAGGCGAGAGGGTTCGTGAAAAGGGAAGCGTTGAGGAAGGGGGTGAAGGAGTTGATGGAAGGTGAGAAGGGGAGAGAAGCGAGGGAGAAGGCGATGGAGGTGGCGGAATTCGCGCATAAGGCCGTGGAAAAGGGTGGGTCCTCGTGGTCCACGGTGGACCGGCTTCTTCAAGAGATATGCGACCTTCATATGGAGAAGCAGACACAATGCTAAAAGGGAAATATGATATAATTTGATATGTGATGAAATCTAGTACTACGGTCTTAGTTTCTTGATGGAGAATAATTTGTGTCATTTATGATTTGCTTAAAGAAGAAAGAAAATAAAAAGTTGTTTCTATAAACTTTATTTACATTTTTTTTTTCATCTATCCAAATCTCAAAATCAAATTTGTCAAATACATGCTCATCTTTGTCGAAAACAGTTGCGTCATTAGGTGAGTGTCATGAAGAAAAAACGGTATATGACGACGTGTCTCTAGATGGCTATCAAACATAAAAGATAGGTTCGTCTCAATGAAAAACAACTGATGTGCAAGCAATGGTGGTATGATGAGAAATCACTCATGATAGTGACCGTGGTGGTTGTAGTGGTGAGTTTGCAAAATTTAATGGCATAGATCAACCTAAAAAGGCTAAAATAAAAATGAAAAATATATATAAAGGCTAAAAGAAACTTTTTTTATTAGAACTAAAACGAAAATAAAATACCAATATGAAGACTAAAAAGTTAATTTAACTTTAAATAAATAATCTTTTAAAACATAAGTGAATGTCACCAATAAAATCACATATCTAAAGATGTTTGATTCATATAAACTTTCAGATAATTTTTTACAATTAAAAAGAATGATTGACAAAATTTAATATTCACGTGAAGTTATTAAATTGATGTGAAATTTTGTACACATGATCTATATGATAAGTTGTTTACATCCTATGGTATTTTTTGTGAAAATAAAAATTTCGACATATCATTTTTAATTGGTGTAAACCAATTAGTGTCAACGGATCACATCTCATATGTATATATATATATATATATAATAAAGTTAGCCAGTAATAGGTTTCATATATAATGTGAATTAAAATAATTATTTTTTAAAAAAATATTTTAACTATTTAATCTGTGTAAAAGTATGTTAATAATTTTTTTATTTAAAAATAATTTGGATATAAGTTTTTCATGGGTTTCCCGATCCGTGCCTAAGATGAAGTTGAGTTCAAAATTTTTTTCTCCACCTTACTTATCTCCGAACCCAAATCCGTCCGGCCTTCCTTAGACAAAAGTATTAATTTGGACTAACATTTACCATATGTTTGGTTTGTTTTTTTATTTTGACTTATGGTAAGTGAAATTTGCAAAAAAAAATACTGAAAATAACTAGAAATAAGATTTGTTACTTTTTAGTTTTTTTTTAATATTTTGTATACAATTTTCTTTAAAAAAAAGAAATAGAATAAAAATAAGATGATAATTTATTAACTATTTATGAAAATAATAAATAAAAATTCAAACCAAACAAATTATTATTTTTAACATTGATCCCCTCCTCGTTTTTTATGAATAATTATAAGAGGGCGTTTGTTTTAAGGTTTAGAAAAATATTTCTAGAGAATATATACTAGAAAATGGGAGATTCTCATGTTTGTTTCAAGATTTGAAAAATGATTATAGGGCATCCTTTATTTTCGGGAATATTTTTCCTTTGTATTTTCTATAATCTCTATTCCTATGGTGAATAGTGTGTAAGTTACTTTCCCATGGGAATATAAGTAGTTATTTTGTATTTAATAACTTGTAACCACCACTTTTTTTATTTTGAATTTTTGAATTTTTATTTTTAAAATTCAAAAAGTATTCCTAATGATATTAGTTTATGCCCAACACTCTCTTATAAAATGCTAAAAAATATACACATTTTAAAAATATATATTACCAAAAATAAGATTTGTTACTTTTTAGTTATTTTTAATATTTTGTATACAATTTTCTTAAAAAAATAGGATAAAAATAAGATCATAATTTATTAACTATTTATAAAAATAAAAAATAAAAATACAAACAAACAAATTATTATTTTTAACATGGATTACCTCCTCGTTTTTTATGAATAATTATAGGTGTATAATCACTATTTATCATCTACAACTTATAACTAGCTAAACAAAAAAAAAAATCAATCTTTTTAGTTGAACTAATTATAATTATTGTGGGGTTGTACATAAATCATATTTTTCGTTTTTATTTTATCAACAAACTCTCTATACAAAATCTTAGCCCTCATCCGAGTAAGAAATATCCCAACCATCCATTTTATTCCCTCTCTTTTCCTCAAAAATACATTGTATAACAAATACTTTCTTTTTTTTCCTTTTTATCTGTCAACAAAGAGAAAAAAAAATATTTCTTCTTATTTATATGTCTATTTATATTTTTAGTGAAGTATTAATTACAATTTCTTGAATTTTACCCATATGATTAATTGTAGTACTAATTAATACTCCATGTGTTTCATATTACTTTCTCAATTCCTATTTATCTATCTACTTAAGGTATATTACACTTATTAAGAAATGCAATTATTATTTTTATTTTCAGCAAAATAATTTTTGAACTCTCTATAATATCATTTATTTCTCTTAGTTAAATTGATTAAATAATGAAGCATTAATTCATAATTCAATTAAATATAGGGATGTAATAAAATTGATAAAAGTGTAATTAATATTTCATTGAAAATGTAAGTGTATAGATATGACCAAAGAATTTTTCTCTATGTGGACAAATAAAAAAGAATAAAAGGAGTATAAGGTTTTATTTGGATAATTATGCTTATTAAGAAAATATGTAATAAAAGATTTAGAAAAAAAATCATAAATGCATATTATTTCGTGTCTCGGAAATACAAAAAAAAAACTACATTTTTCAACATATTTTTATTTTATTTAGCTTCATAAATAGTGCCCTTAATGCACTATATATCATTTGCCTAAAATTAATTAATGCATTAATCTTTGAAAAAAAATATATATAATCTCCGTAAACTTATCTATTTTCTCTTTTATTTTTTGTATTAATTACCTCTTATTATCTTTTTATAAACTCTCATTAATTATTTTTTAAATAAGTCAAGAAATATTAGTACTGGGGGTACAAGAAATGTTCTAGAAATAATACAAAGATAACCTAAGGATGAGTCTATGATTAACACACTACAAGAAAAATCCGATTTCGCGACTGCAAAATTCGCTCGCAAATTACAGTTTTTACTAGCTAAATTATCTTGCGACCGAATTGGCGACCAATTAAGGGTGGTGGTCAAAACCCTAGTTGCTAAAGCCGTTTGTGACCGATTATGTTAGTTGTCACTAATTAGCGACAAATTAGTGACCAAAGAATTCGGTCACAAAATTGGTGGTCACCTTGCTTACTTAGTGACCACAAATGGCGACCCTTTAAACCGTGGTCGCAAACATGGTGGCAAAAACAAATGAATTTTAGTCACTAAGTTGGTTGCAAAATGTGTCACGAACTTTATGTCATCTTTACCTGCGACTTCATTTTCGGTAGCAAATTTGGTCACAAAATATTATTTGTGCTTCTATTCGTGGCCAATTTAACGACAAAATTTGTTGGTCACCAAATCAGTTGTTAATATTTTTTTTCCTTTTTTCTTCATTTTCAACATCCAAAAAATACAATAACTTAAATGTGTCCACAAATGATAAGCATGATGCATAATTCAACTAAAATGCATAATAACATAGATAGTTGTTAAAATGCATAATAACATAGATAGTTGTTATGAATATTTTTATTAAAAAAGGAAAAAAATAATTGAAGTTTAGACTTAAATATATTTTTCATCTCTACAAAATTAGGATAATTCACTTTTCGTCTTTGCAAAAAAAAAATTGTTGATAAAAAGTTCAAACTTTTGTAAAAAATTTAATTTTTAGTCATTGCTGTTAGTTTGGTCAGTTAATTACTAATGTAACTATTGTTTCTGTCATACCAGTCTGCCACATATGCAAATTTGTCCCTTTATTAACTTTGAGTAATGCTAGATCCTCCTAAAAATCCTCCTACTTATCCTTCTATTACCATATAAAGTATGAAATTAAGTGGACTTTCAATCTTGAAAGCATAAAAAACATTGAAAATATTATTTAATAAGTAAGTAGGAAGATTTGTAGGAACATGGAGTAGGAGGATTATGAATTACCCATTAACTTTAAAAACTATATTTAATGCTGATATAGCAGCTTGGCGAGACAAAAACGTTACTTAACTATTGATGTTTCTGCCGTGCCAGTTTGTCACATTTGCAAGTTCTAGATTCTATATTATCATTAAAAACTTTTTATAAAGGTGATGTGATAGTAGAGCTGGGTATACGGACTCAGGCCCGCGAACCGATCCGCGGGTAAACGGGTTGGGCGGATTTGGGCCTGAAAAAATGAGGACCATTTAAAACGCGGGCTTAGGCGAACTTAACCATTTACCCGCGTGTTGAATGGACAAAATCTGCGGTCTCCGCGAATATCCGCATTTTTTTGGTTAGAATGAAACCAGGGTCTTAGAATTTTGAAAAAAAAAGGCCCAAACAAAAACACAAGTAATCTAAAAGACTAAAACCATCCAATTTCTTGCAAAAAAAATAAAATAAAACCATTCCTTTTGTAAAAAAAAAAAGAGAAGAAAAAATATGTACCACAAAAAAAAAATGGTAAAAAAAATCTTGAAAAAAACTTATTTTTTTGTATGTACAAAAAAGTTACGCGGATGTCCGCGGACTTTGCGAGCGAACGCGTGCCTCATTTTTTTAAGTCCATTTAAAACGCGGATTTAGGTGGATGATCTGTTAAGTCCGCGGACTTTTGCGGGACGGGGCGGACGACCCACATACCCAGCTCTATGTGATAGCTTGACAGGATAAAAATAGTAGGTATGCGAGCAGTTAACTAACTAAACTAACCGCGTCAGCAAGGACTAACAATGAAAGTTTTGAGAAAAAAATTTACTTTTTATCAATAAAATTTTTTGGAAAAACGAAAAGTGAATAATCCTAATTTTGCAAGAACGAAAAATATATTTGAGCTTAAATTTTATTAAATATTTAGTATAAAAATATTTTAAATTTATTTATATTTGAGATTAATAATGATTGAATTTAATTTTTAATTGAGTACATTATAATAGTATGATATAAATAGTCAATCATATATGAAAATATGTGTGTAGATATTCGAGTTTAATACCCGATTAATATGCTTTCTTGTAAATAAAAAAAAAAGAAGTAGGAGATTAGACTTGTCATCGTGCTATTATACTCGAGTCTTTTTTTTCTTGTTTAAATTGACTCTTTTTTCTGATTATATTGGTTGTAAGTTGTACACTTGTATGAGATGAATATTGTTGTATTAGGATTTTTTTTCTTTTTTTCCCTTTTATAATATTCTAAGTTGAAAGCAACTGTTTAATTGTAAAGTAGACATGTACTGACCTTCACGGCTTCACTCATTTTCTAACTCGTAACAGTAGAAAACCACTTACTTCTGAGACCACAAAGCTTAGCCGATCGAGCTATGAAGAAGAAAGAGGAGGAATCTGAAGGAAAATCAACAGAACCAGAAATAGCAACGAAAAAGGCTTCAGAAGGCCAAAAAGAGGAAGAAGATGATGACTCAGACACAGCAACAACAGAGCAAAACAACAAGGATTCACTTTCTGAACCATCACCATGCATCTCTCTCCACTCTCCTTCCCTTCGTTCCCGCAAATCCCTTTCTCCTTCGCTTCACTCTCTCTCCGAATCCCCCATTACCGATCGCCACTCTTCCCCTCCGCCGCCGCAAAACCCTCCGCATGATTCATCGCCGGACTCGTCTATTTCCGATGACCACTTCTCCATCCCTCCGATCGGAGACCAGCGGTTCTCCCACGCGTCGCCGCCTGTTGTCACGGCTCACCGGTTCCAGGTGGAGCCCAAGGTGGTCACCAAGGTAGATCCCGGCGCCGAAGAGGGTTTCGTTGGAGTCAAAGACGTTGAAGAAGCCACCGGCGGCGGCGGTAATCGGCGGTTGAGACCAGATGTATCTAGTTTTTTGAGGTCCAAAAAAATTGCCATGTGGAACAAGGTTTTGTTAGGTCTTAGAGTCATTGCTTTTGTGTTCTGCTTGGTATCTTTCTCGGTTTTGGCTGCTGATAGGAAACAGGGTTGGGCTTTGGATTCCTTCTATGTGTACAAGGAATTCAGGTATTAATTAATTTCGTTCTTCTTTAATTTAACTCTTCTAATTTAGAGAATAAGAAGAAAATTACTTGCATTCATTTATTTTTATCATAGGTGGATTAAATTGATCAATTATCATTTTAGAGAAATTGATTTTATTATCTCTTTTGTGCACTTGAAATTGTTTGTGGTGGGCTCTGTAAAGATTAACTATTGTTGTTAACTGGTTTGTTTTGTGTTATGTGTGTGATTTTGCAGGTATAGTTTGTCAGTGAATGTGATTGGGTTTGTGTATTCTGGGTTGCAGATATGTGATCTGATACAGTACTTGATTACCAAGAAGCATATTGTGGAGCACCAGTTAAGGGGCTACTTCAGTTTTGCTCTGGATCAGGTAAAGCCACTCCTGTCCTCTCTGGCTCTGAAAGGGTTCTTTCAGGGATATTCAGCTTATTTATTTATTCATTCATTTATATTTAACTGAAAGAAGCCCCAACCACATAGCTTTTGATTCAAACAATTCAGAAATTTGTAGTATTAGTATGTGTTTGGATTGGCGTCGAATCACGTTAAGATTAGATAAATTAATGGTTGAGATAAATTTGGCACATAAGCCGAGGCGGATCCAATGAACGCAACAAAAAGTAGCGTTGAAGTGAATTTACGTTAACGTGAATTCACTTCTATCCAAACAGGCACTTAATCGGTGTTGGTGATATATGGTGAATAATATAGGGGACCACAGGGAAAAGTTCAGGCGTTAGTGACCAACATAAATAGTTGATTTTTACTGGGTTTGGGACCATTTGTTTTGTGAAATCCTTATAATGAAATTTTTTTTAGTCTGCAGTCTGCACTTAGAAACAACTTTTGAATACCTTTTTACTCCCTTTTCCTGGTTTTGATTTTTCCTTTTGCTTTCTTAAAGTTGGTTCTAAGTTGCAATGCTGTTTCTAAAAGCAAAGTTTACATTACAATTACATATGCTGACAAAACTTTTGGTAGTAGTCATTCAGATTTCAGACCAGTGCTCTACTTTTTAGAGTATTATATTAGTAATAGTCAGTAATTGCTAGTATTTTCCATTCAATCCTTTATTTCTTATAACAATTGGTTTAATGAGTGATGAATTGCAACTCCCAATGCTATTTATACATGAAGAGAACACTAATATTACTTGCCCTTTTGATATTCATTTTTATTTGTTTACACTTAAGAAAGCGGTTTTTATGGCTATAAATGTAAAACATTCATAAATTACTACTATTGTTTCTGGTAATCAGATTATTAATTACTTCAGTAGTGAGTACATATTATAGCTATTGTTAAGATTTAGATTCTAAATTATTACCAATCTAACTTGCCCTCTTCGATTATTACTAAAACGTATAGATGGTATGTCTGATCTGAATCAGGGACTGAATAACAGTGAATCAATAGGGAATCAGAACACTAGTTTATATTATATTCCCTTAACAATACTTAAAATGGATTCAATCCTTCTACCTATTCATATAGGTATTGCAGATTGCAGATAATTAAGCTGAGTCTTCAAAGGTTACCGGAATAGAAGACTGTCTTAATTCTTTTAGCACATTATTTCAACAAACCAATTCAACAATTGGTTCAAGAAAAAAAAAGCACCTGGCTTTAAAAGGATGTTGATTGTTGAAGGCTATAAACAAAATGCTCGCTGTCTACTCCATACTCATCCTAATTAAACTTCTAGTCCTTGTTTAGTCCTTGATCATAAACTTACAGTACTGCTGTTCTTCCCCTGTATTGTGGGATCTGAAAAGTTATGTTTTTTAGGTTTATTCTTAAATACTAACCAACTGCTGGACTGCTTGTTGTTCGATTGCAGATCTTGACATACCTTCTAATGTCAGCATCATCGTCGGCTGCCACTAGAGCCTATGACTGGGAATCCAATTGGGGATCGGACAAGTTCCCGTTCATGGCAAATGCGTCCGTGGTTTTGTCCTTCATTGCCTTTGTGACCTTTGCCTTGGCCTCTCTTGTCTCTGGTTCTATCCTTTGTAGGTTCAGATAGTTTATTGAAATATGATTAATTTAGTGCCCAAACACTTCTATTAGATGCTTGATGCAGTTTTACCATTTCTGAATTGCAGTGTACAAAATATTTTCAAAAAGAAGACTCCCTTTGTACATAAAAAAAAAACTCAACTTTATGCTTATATCAGTTTTATATCTGTATAGAATATAGATTGATATGTTGAACTGCGTAGCATTTGTAGACATTCCGTAACTTGTAACATTTCTCCGTTGTCTGGCTCGGTGCGGGTATTTAATCAAATTTATTTAAAAACTATTTAAAACTATTAAAAATATGAAAATAATATCTACAATGGTATTTTAAAACTAATTTTACATTGAAAATTATATGACTATTAAGCTAAAAATGAAATTTAAAAAGTAAATGTCTAAACAATACAATACTTTTTTAAACATAAAAGTTAAATGAGAAAATACTAAAACTTTTCAAGACATTTAGCAATGATTAAAATTCTCAACATTTTTAAATATATTAAATATTAAGTATCATGTGTAAAAATTGTTGAAAATACTACTTAAAAAATATATTCATATATTTTTATTATTTTTATAGCAGGTAACAAGTACTCACAAGTACCGGTATAAATTATGTTACCCATGACGGATCTTACTCTGGTTTTCAAGTGTTTTTTGCCATCCTTAGATCATCAGCTAGCAGATCTACCTTGTTGCCGGGGTGGCACTAAACCTAATTTTGCATAATTGATTTTAATTTAAAATGAATTTTATATGAAGTGATTTATTTATATTTGGATATTTCTGAAGCAACTTTTCAGTGAAAGAAAATGTTGTATAAAATTTTTTAAGAGTTGTTTTCTTTCATAGAAAAATATAATAATCGGGAATTGAACCCAAATATTTATATATGCATGTCTTCCTTTATTTACTAATTAAACTACATGAGTGAAATACATAAGAGTTGTTTTAACTTAAATAATGTTTGATTACCATTTTTTCATAAAATTTTGTAAGAGTCGCTTTTTTCTTAAAAAAAAAATTTTAGTCTAAGTTATTTAATTATTAGAATAATTAACTAATATTTTAATAATTATAAAATTTATTGCAATAGAGTAAAATTTTAACTATATTATGACTAATATTATCATTATCAATTATATTATTATTATGTGTATATATATATAAGTATAAAAATATATGTATACATGTAAATATAATGGCAGGGTAGATTCAAGAGCAGGTAGTTAAATCCCCGAATTCGACACAAGTTTGGTCAAAGCAAGTTTCAGGTTAATGTCAAGTTCGGTCAAAGTGAGTTTTGGGTTAATGTCGAGGCGGGCCGGGATCAATTGAATATTGTGAATTTGTTACAAACAAATTATCATTTATTAATAGATTAATGTTTTTAGAAAACACTCTATACCAATGATACTTAATTTAATATAAGCAAAAAAAACTTTAATAAATATCAATTTTTTTTTTTGTTGTGATTCAATTTTTGTTGTCGGAAGTAGCAAATCAAAACAGTCGTGTATTTTCAACTTTTTTCAGCTAATTATAAATTTTCAACTTAATTAACAAAATCACCGATCTTCTCGTTAGATAGCTGTTATATTGCAAAACAAAATACTGAAAATAGATGAAAAATAAGAGGAAAAAAATAACAGTCATACATAGAGGACTAGGTTAATTAATTCTACTATGTTAATTCTCACTTTTATTTTGAAGGGTAAATGCAGTTATTTCCTGTGAAATACTAGGATATAACACACTAAACCCTAAATTATTACCTAATGCCATTAAAAAAAATCATCATATCATCATATACTATGAAAAAAAAAAAACTCCTTCTTAACTCACAAGCAACTTATTTTACAACTGTCATCCTCACATTAACTCAGTTTCCTTCCAAAATTTTGTTTAATATTATTTTATTCTATTATCTCTTTGTTTGATTTTTTGTATTTTGGATGTTAATCCAAGCTTAAAAGCTTTGATTTTTCATGCAAATTTTTTTGTATTTTGGATTTTGAATTGCTTTGAGATTAGAAAAATTTAAAATTTTAATAATAAAATAAAATTTAATTATTAAATCTTTTTCTCTTACTTCTTTTTTTCCTCTTTCTCTCTCTTTCTTCTCTCTCAACTTCCCTTCATTTCAAGTTTATTTCACTATTTTTTTTCTCTGTTTTCCATTCTTTCCTTTTCATTTTTTTTACTTTGTTTTATGTGATTTTTTTAAAAAAAAATTTGGTATAACTACGGGTTTCTCTACCTTTAAGATAAGACTAATCCAAGTCATTAGTTTTTGAATGTTATTTAGTTAAAATATAATAAATCCATTTATATGTTTTATCGTATATTCATTATAAAATTATAAAATATTAAAGCTTATATTACAAAAGGAGCGCTCTATGTCAATTGTGACTAAACCGTCTTTAAAAGTCGAAACGAGTATTACGTAGAATGTGTGGTTTTTAACAATGGTTAAGTAAATTTTATTATTTTTATTATTTATACTGGTCCCTCCTAACCGTCGCATGAAAATGAAATTTGATTCCATTTAAAAAGCCTAATTCTTTTTCTTATTCAGAGACAATTCCAACTTCCCACCAACACAAAGCAACTATTGTAATTCGAAAAAATTGTGAGATATTGACAGCAGCAGTATATTTTCTTTACTCCAACGTGTATAAATCTAATTAATGGTCAATAATAGAATGTATCATAATTAATTGTCAATAATATATTTTTTTGTTTTACATTCAATAATATATTTTTATATATATTGTTCAAATTTTTAAAATTGTACTAAAGCCATTCGAAGATTAATGTGAAAGAACTTTAAAATGGGAACTAAATCCTTAATTTATAAAGAATGATATAAAATTATAAAAAAATTAACGGATGCCAATTACAAATAGAAAATTTAACCAAATATTATTTTTTCCGTTAAAGACAGCATTAATGGGGTAAACTATGATTCGAGGTTTAACATTATTTTCGAATACCTTAGTAATAAGGGTATGTAAAATGTACCTGTTTACACCTAACAACCAAATTCTACCTTACTTCAACTCACTTTTCTATTTTATAGTTACATTAAGTAAAATAAAAATGAGAAAGTAATTAAGAGGACTTTTATAGTTTTTTCTTAATTTTATTCTCTATTACTCCTCAGGTAAAATAATTAAAAGGGGTGTACATATATAATATAGCCATTTTGTTTTAATTATATTTTTTATTTTCCATTTTAATTCAGAGGTAAATCCAAGTTGATTGGTAAGCACTTATTCTATGTCACGAACATTTCCATTATAAATCTGAGTGAAGAATTGATATAACTACTACAGGTGAGTAGAGTTGAAGAATAAGATAACTTAAGATTAGAGACGTGATCATGTTAAAAATATCTGTGCTCGCTTCATTTAGTTTGTTGGGGAGTGTTGGAGTAAGATTTTAACTCCAGTTTCTATGAAAAAATATTGAGTAAAGGTGGTCGAATGTAGTAGAAGCTAGGAAGGTTCAAAACCAAATTTATGGAGGACGTGGACATTATGTCCTGCATGCAAAGAGTATTGGACAGATTCAATAATATGTTTTGAAACGACAAATGATTTGAAAATCATGTACTATAAATTTCCTAGATAATTTGTTTTAACCGAAAATAACGATGCTATTATGGCAGATTATGGTACTTGTATGGAGATTCAACTGGAGCCATCGGAAGAGTTGGTGGAGCAACTATAAATAGTAGTAGGAGGAGTTTTAATAAAAAAGACTTAAATGATGAGTGGATATTTTCTTATAATAATAATTGAGTGCATGTGCGTAAGGAGGCATATGGTTACGTTTTCTCTCCAAGAGTGGTGTGGCACCGCAGAACGTGTGGAAGGGGTTACAAATTGTTTGACTCGGGGAGGTGTGGGGCTCGGTCAAAATGCCTGATATTTGTTTAGCAAGTATGTTTAAGTAAGTTTCTTTCAAAACTAAACTAATTTAGGAGAGGTGTTATCACTTATACACCACGAATTAAATGGTATTTGTAATTGGTTTTCTAAATATGTAACTCATACTTTGTTAGAGTGTAGTTTTGCAAGAAGGTTTAGAGGAAGATTTTGGGTGGGTGGGACTTCTAGGTGCAAATTCTAGAGACAATGTTTGAAACTTGTAAATGATGAAAATATGAAGTGTATACTTGTAGGGTCAAATCTTACTTTAGGCAAGAAAGACAACTGTTTAGAGTCCCTATTTGATAAGGCCTTAAAAAATATTTTTATTTAATATTATTATTAAGTGTTACTTATTGAAAAAGAATTTTTTAATATTATATATTATAGTATTTATAAATAATTTATTAACAAAATATATAATACTTCATAAAAAGAAATATTAAATTATATAAAAATATTAGATTATTTTCTGAGTGCATAATTTGGAAATTAAAACATTGATATTCCTAAAAAAAATTTACAAAATTCAAATTAATTAAATTAAATCATATTTGAGATTAGCTATATGTTTTAATTATAAGGTATATAAATGAATTAGTCATATTATCTATTGAGATTTAATTAGTTATAAAATCTATATAAATAATTTTGCATCTTAAAAAGATTAAAGACAAACTAAAATGTTATATGTTGTATATAAATAGACTTTCGTCGTGAATTTTGCCTAAGACCCCAAAATGTATAGATCCGGCCCCGGCTGTCAGGAAGAGAAAGAAGTAACAATACCTTGTTCTTGTCTACCACTTCTAATAGTATGCTTTTGTATTATTGTATTATTCTGAGTATTGCTTGTATTCTAGTAATAATATTTCGTTGGTTTATAAAAAAAATGTTATGGGCGGCAATTCTTTGGAGTACAAAGGAAAGTTAGAAATGCTAAGATTTTTTCTAAAAATGATGAGGATGTAGAGAGGACTTTTGACTTGATTAAGTAGAATGTTTGGAATTGGGTTTGCTAGGGAGCTTTCAATTTGAAGGTTACTTACTCATGTTGGTGTATGTGTTTGTTCGGTAGGTAGAATAAATAGATTGTAAGGTTGGGTATAGGTTATAAACGTTAATTTTAATTTTTTTTGGTAGGGGAGATATCCAAAGTACATGAGAGGGGTGTGATTCTGGGGATTTATTTGTTTCTTTCTCTTGGTTTCTAATCTGTTTCTTTTTATGTCTTTGCATGATTCTTCTTTGCACCTCTTATGCTCTGTTTAATAAAAGTATGTTCTTTTTATTTATTAAAAAAAATAATTATTACAAAATGACCGCTCAATATCAATTGTGACTAAACTGTCTTAAACCATAAAAGAATATTGTGTTGAATCTTTTGGTTTCTAACCATGGTTAAGTAAATTATTATTTTTATTGTTTATATGGTTCCCTTCTAAGGCAATGAGATTTGGTTCCATTTAATAAAAAGCCTTTCACTCATTCAAAACAATACCAAGTACCAACTCAAAGCAATCATGGCGATTAAAAAAATTATGAGATATTGACAGCAGTATATTTCCTTTCCTTTCAAGTGTGACTTTATATAAATCTAATTAATTTAGCAGTGTATCAAAATTAATCGTCATTAATATATTTTCATATATATATTCAAATATCTAAAAATGGTACTAGAGCAATTATAGTACTGTGTGTTTGGTGCTTAATATTTTTTAAGAAAATTGCGAAAGAAATTTAAAATGGGAACTAAAACTTTAATTTCTTACTTAGCAATAGTGTGGTTACAAATCAAAATTAACAAAATCTTGTTTTTCTTGTTAAAGGCCTCATTAGTCATCATGGGATGGATGTGAGTGCTTATTAGCAACGTTATAAGAATTAGATCGGTGATTGAATCGGTGAGATTACTGATTTAAGGTTTATTGGTTTGACCGTTGTTGAACCTATATATCTATTTATATATAAAATATAATATTATTCAAATAATTTCAACCGTTCAAGTGGTAAGTCAGCCACTATTTGAATAAAGAAATGCAGGTTTGATCCTAGAAGACTTACATTTTGTTTTTTTTTTAATTCTTTCCAAAAAAGAATTAATTTTATTAATAGTTCTCTATTTAAAATGAGTCTTTTTTCTTTTTTAGCTAAGTTTGTGAGCACATCAAGACATACATATGCAAATATTCGTATTCAATCCCTAATTATTTTACTTTAGGCTAAATTATACTTTTTGTACCCAAACTATAGAGGTTAGTGCAAATTAGTACCCAAACTTTTTTTTGGTTCAAATCGATATCCCAACTCTCTTGAACGGTCCACGTTTACCCTTGGCGTTAATAAACCATTATATTTTAACGGTGGAAGCTTAATGGCGTTAAGCTTGTACACGTGTCACATTCGGAGTGATTCATCAATAATATTAATAATATAATAATATTTTTTTTATTTAAAACAGTTTTTATATTTAAAAATGCAAAAAGAAAATCATCTTCTTCCTTTTTTTATCTCCTTCTTCTTCTACGTTATTTTTCTTCTGCGTTCTTCTTCTTCCTTCTGTGTTCTTCTTCTTCTGTGTTCGTCTTCCTTCTTCTTAAACCCAAAATCAAAACACAAATTAAAACACAAAAAAATGCTAACCAAATCGATGAAGAAAATCACATAATCCTAGTGAAATTGCTAAATTCAACTTAGCAACAATAAAGATGAAGGAAAAATTTAGAACCCTAATCTCAAATTAATTGTTTATCTTCAATTTTGGAGCTCTAATCCCTAAGTTTCAAAACCAAAATAGAAGGGGAAATGCAGAAAACAAAGGAAAAGAAAAAGGGACATGGAAATGTCTTGGGCTTTCATTTTGGGATTAGGGAAGGAAACTGAAAGAAGAAAAAAAGAAAGCTCATCTTTTCATTTGGTGTTGCAAAACCCCAAAAAGAAAAATGGAAGAAGAAGAAGAAAAAGAAGAAGGAAAATGGAAGAAGAAGGAGGAGGAGGAGGAGAAGGAAGAGGAAGAAGGAGGAGGAAGATAGAAGAAGAAGGAAGAACAAGAATAGAACGCAGAGAAAAAAGAAAATGATTTTTTTTCACTTTTAATATAAAAAATATTTTAATTAAAAAATATTATTATTATTATTAATTATTAATAGACCACTCAAAATGTGACGCGTGTACAAGTTAGCTTCCACCGTTAAAATATAACGGTTTATTAACGCCGAGGGTAAACATGGACCGTTCAAGAGAGTTGGGTATCAATTTGAACCAAAAAAAAGTTTGGGTACTAATTTGCACTGACCCCTATAGTTTGGGTATCAAAAGTGTAATTTAGCCTTTACTTTACTATAAAAAAAATGATAGTCTTTTTTCGCATAGCTTATCTTATTAGTTGGTCCTATCCTATTAGCATATCCTATCCTATTACTATCTGTAGTATAGTGAGCTAACATGATATAATAGCTTATCCTATCATATTTTCTTAGTGCAAATAGTTATCTTGGAGAGTCAGGTTAGAGACCAACATGATAATATAAGTATTTAATTTCTTATTTTACATTCACTTATAATATATTTTCTAAATTAACATTTAATAATAATAATAATAACAACCACAACAACAACAACAACTACGACGACAACAACAACAACAACGACAACAACAACAACGACGACAACAACAACGACGACGACGACAACAACAACAATAATAATAATAACTATAACTATTACTACTATCCATTCTAATATGTCATGGACACATCAAACATTAACAGTTTGTTTGGTGATCAGGATAAGGAGTTTAGGAAAGGATAACCTATCATATCCTATTATTATTTGTAGTTTGGTGAGCCAACCGGATATGATAAGCTTATCCTATTGGCTTATCTTATTGGCTTATCCTATCCTACTCTCTAGTACAAAAGGTTATCTTGAGGGGAGAGTTGGCTTAGAGGCCAACAGGATAAGATAATGATTTTTATTTCCTACTTTACCATTGCTTATAATATATATTCTTAAATTAACATTTATTTTTATAATAAAAATGAAAATAAATAATAATAATAATAATTATAAATATTGATAATAATAAAAAATTTAATAATAATAATAATAGTAATAAAAAGTAAATAATAATAATAAAAATAAATAATAATGAAAGTTAATAATAATAATAATATTAATAAAATGAATAATAAATATTAATTATAATAATTATAGTAATAAAAATAATAAGTAATAATAATAAATCATATTAATAGTAATTATAATAATAATAATAATAAATATAAATAATTAAAATAAAAATAGTAATAAAAAAATAACAATGAAAATAAATAAAATAATAATAAAATTAAATAATAATAATAATAGTAATAAAATAAATAATAATAATAATAGTACTAAAAATAAATAATAATAATAATTATAGTGATAAAAATAATAATAATAATAATATTAAAAAGAAATAATAATAATAATAATAATAATAATAATAATAATATAGACACGCCAAACACTAGATATAATAAGATTTTATTAAGGCTTATCCAACTTTTATCATGTTGTTATCCAACCCTGTTATCATATCATGTCTTATCCTATTCTGTCCACTAAATGAGCCCTAAATATGATAAGAGTATATCTAAGCTTATTCAGTTTATATGCTATCGTGTTCTTATCTAACACTCTTATCCTATCTATCTTTATCTTATCTTATTCACTAAAAGAGTCCTAATAAATATATTTTTATGACTAATATTATCCTCATCAATAATATTATTTTTATATATGTAAATATAATGACCGAGCAAATTCAAGAGCTAAGTAGTTAAATTCTCGAATTCGACAAAAGTCCGGTCTCTGTTAATGTCGAGACGGGGTCAATTGAATGCTTTGAGTTCTACTTCCCTTGTCATGACTAAATGTGGAGTAGCTAATAAAAAATGTATTGTATTTTCAACTTTAGTTTTTTTGTAGTGAATTATAATTTTTTCACTCAATTAACAAAAAAAACAGCAATCCTCTTGTTAGCTAGCTGTTATAGTGCAAAACAAAATACTCAAGAATAGGAGAAAAGAAAAGATAACAGTCATACATAAATAGAGGAGTAAGTTAATTTCATTTGTTAGGGTAAATACAGTTCCTGACCACAAAAGAATAATGTGTTGAATTTTTGGTTTCTAACCATTCATTTGCAATGCTTAATTTCTCTGAAACAGTCAAAATAAAGGGAACGGTATAAATTTTTGTTTTGGGAAAAAAAAAAAACTTAATTTACTTAACAATAGTGGTTACAAATGAAAAGAAATGTTATGAAGCTTTAGTTTGCTAAGTAAAATAGACATTAGAAAGTAAGAGGATTTTATCAAAAAAAAGAAAAGAAAATGAATAAAATAGAGTGAAGCATATTTGAACATACATAATATATAGCCATTTTAAGTTATCTTTTTTACTAAAAAAATCTCCAAAACAGCTTAAGAAATGTTATGATGCTTTAGTTTGCTAAGTAAAATAGAAATTAAAAAGTAAGAGGATTTTAACCCAAAAAAAGAATTTTTTTTAATAAAGTAGCTAGTGTTGAGCATATTTGAACATATACATAATATATAGCCATATTTGAATTTGTCTCTTTTAATAAAACAATATCCAAAACAGCTTAAGAAATACTATATATGATGCTTTATTTATCTTTTTCATTTTCCATTTTCCATTTTAATTGAGAACTCTCATCTCTTGATCAATCAAAGCACAATCAGCATCCAGTCACTAAAGCTTTGAATTGGTAAAACTTATTCTTATCTCATTTCACTGAGATTTCACCCTTATCTAATTAGTTGTTGATAGAACTCTAAATTTTAGTGTTTACATTTCCATTATAAATATGGGTGAAGAATTGATATAGCTACTCAAACTATTCAACATAACTAGCACAATAGCAATAGCAATGACAACTTCGTACAAAGCTCTACTCAACACATTTTTAGTATTTTTGTTAGTGAATCAATGTTTTGTTATTGCTTCTTCAACTGGAACACTAGTTGTAGATGGTTCCAAAGGATCTAGAAGCAAAATTGCTGACACCTTCTTTGGAGCATTCTTCGAAGTAATTTTTCTATGTTTTATGGAATTTATCATAATGTAGACTTTATGCATCCAACAGGTTGGTCAGATGGTTAAGGAGTACTACTACTTTGTAGTAGGTCTTTGGTTCGAACTTCTATGGACGCACTTTAGTTTATAAAAAAAATAACGTAGACTTCTAATCATGAGAAAATTACTAACTAATTGTTTTAAACTAATGTCTTTAATTTGCAGGAGATCAATCATGCTGGCGCTGGAGGATTGTGGGCAGAACTTGTGAGCAATAGAGGTGACCAAAACATCTCCTTTAACATTTATTTTATGTTTGTCTTTTTACTACTATAAAAAAATATTATTATAAATTTATGTTTCAGGTTTTGAGGAAGGAGGACCCAATGTTCCCTCAAATATTCGCCCTTGGAAAGTTATTGGAAATGACTCTTCTATATTCGTAACAACTGATCGTACTTCTTATTTTAGACGTAATAAAGTTGCATTACGTATGGAAGTTTCTTGTGATGAACCAAAGTCTTGTTCACATGGCGGTGTTGGTGTCTCCAACCCCGGTTATTGGGGCATGGTAAATAATAAAATAATTAATCTCGCATTTCTTAATGAAAAAGATATATACATTTGAAAGTGATTATTTCTAATTGATAATTTTATATTTTTAATAAACAGAACATTGAAAAAGGAAAGAAATACAAAGCAGTGTTCTATGTTAGAGCACTTGGTCCACTTGACCTAAACGTTTCGCTTGTCGGATCTGATGTGACAAAACTGGCTACAAATAACATCAAGTAAATATTTCAACTCTTTGGATTAATATTTTTTAAAATTTAATCAAGGATATATAATACATATATAATTGTGTTTAATTTGCATTGTGTGTTGCTAATTAATTAATTAATTAATCGACCATGTTAGGGCTTTGGCACTTTATATTTCAAGCTGGAGGAGGATGGAAATGATACTGGAAGCTAGTGCTACAGATCATAATTCTAGCCTTCATATAACAACAAACAAATCTGGCATTATATGGTTAGATCAAGTCTCACTTATGCCATTGGACACATATAAGGTTTGCATTTTCTTTTTTCTTTTTTTTAATAAAAAATATTTTTTCAAATAAACAATAATTTTATTGGCAATGCATTAATAAAATTTTGTTGTTATATTTTTAGGGTCATGGATTTCGGAAGGATCTCTTCCAAATGGTGGCAGATTTAAAACCCAAATTCCTAAGATTTCCAGGTATGTAAATATATGTCATGGCCAGGTTTATCCTTTAATTTTATGAAATTACTGAATTTTTTTCTCATAACTAATAATATTTATTTATTTTATTATTGTGTTATTAGGTGGTTGTTATATTGAAGGAAGTTTTCTAAGAAATGCATTTAGGTGGAAAGATACTGTTGGGCCATGGGAAGAGAGGGCAGGACACTTCAATGATGTCTGGAATTATTGGACTGACGATGGATTAGGTTTTTATGAGGGACTCCAGGTACTTAATTAATTATCCTTTAATTTCCAAATTATTTTAATATATATATTATTTAATATTTTCATATTGAGTTAAAATACTAATAATTTTGTTTCTTGACCAGCTAGCTGAGGATCTTGATGCATTACCCGTGTGGGTGTTTCATAATGGTACATCTTTTTATTATTAACCTAATAATTTTTTCTAATTTTATTTTCTCTGATTTAACTAATTAACTAGCATTGAAGATTTTCTCCCAATTTCTAATTTATCAAATATATTCGGTACAGGTCTTAGCCTCAATGACGAAGTTGATACATCAGCCCTCGCACCTTTTATACAAGTATAAGTTTTCACCTTTTTCCTTCTTTAATTTTTCAATATCATCATATTCATAATTTTTTTTTTATATTTACTATTACCAAATAATTTTTTTAACATGTTACATGATTTAACTACAGGATGCCCTAGATGGCATTGAGTTTGCTAGAGGTTCTCGAAAATCAAAATGGGGATCACTTAGAGCTTCCATGGGACATCCTGAACCATTTAATTTAAGAATCGTTGCGGTTGGAAATGAAGAATGTGGCTATGCCCCATATCAAAGTATGAAAATTTCTTCAATTATTTGTCTATAAAAGTTACCATATTTTTATTTATTTATTTATTTATTTTCCTTTGTATCCTTTTCTAATCAGGTAACTATCTTAAGTTCCACGCTGCTATAAAACGAGCATATCCAGATATTCACATCATCTCAAATTGTGATGCTTCGGAAAAACCATTGAAACATCCTGCGGATCTCTATGATTACCATGTATGGTTACAATATTAATTCTTGATTTTTTATTCAATAACATTAATTTTATCATATCCTTTTTAATTACTACATATATGTACTCTTTTATTTTTTTCAGATTTATACAAATGCTACAGATATGTTTGCTAAGTCTACCATGTTTGATCACGCACCAAGGTCCGGTCCAAAGGTATGATCAGATGTGGTTTTTAAATTATTTACAAAATAAATAAATATATATCTGTATGATAGATAAATATATTTGACTTTGTTTTTTTTTTTTGTATATGTCCAGGCATTTGTTAGTGAATATGCTATTTGGGAGCATGATGGTGGAAATGGAACCCTTTTGGCTGCTTTGGCTGAAGCTGCATTCCTTATGGGCCTAGAAAAGAATAGGTTGGTTTCATTGTAGTTTTTTTGTTGGAGTTTATAATGGTCAAGTTCTTAAAAAAATTAATTAATATAATCCTCAAGATTCAACTTATTTATGGTAGATTAATTTTCAATAGGATATAATAATGTCATTAGATATTCATAAATTTTCTCACATTTTATTTAATCTTATCTTTTTTTTTGGTTCACAGTGATCTCGTCCATATGGTCAGCTATGCGCCACTATTTGTAAATGCAAATGATAGGAAGTAATTTTCTTATACACTTTATCATAAAATTTCTACATTGACAAAAATCAATCATAAATTTCTATTATTTATGAATATTTTCTTCTATATATTAATATTAATTTCATCATTTATGGTTTGATTGGTATTACACCAGGTGGACACCTGATGCAATTGTGTTTGACTCTCATCGACATTATGAAACTCCTAGTTATTGGCTCCAAAGAATTTTCACTGATTCGAGTGGCGCAACCTTACTTAATTCAAAACTCCAAAATACTTCTAACTCACTTGTTGCGACTGCAATTAAGTTTACAAATTCCGAAGACAAGAAGAAATATCTAAGGATTAAGGTAATTGACTATATCCAAATTTTATTAATTGATAATTAATGAATGTTAATTAAAATTTAACATGAAATACAAGACCTTAATAATTATTTGCTTTTAAATTACTGAAATTTGAGAATATCAAAAAATAATTGTTGAAATTTGCAGGTGGTAAATATTGGAGGCAACAATGAGAATTTAAGGGTTCTTATTAGGGGATTGAATTTAGATGTCCAACGGTTGGGATCTAAGAGAATTGTGCTCACGTCGTCTAATTTAATGGATGAAAATTCCTTTTCAAATCCAAAAAAGGTATACGATGAATTTTTTTCCCAAATTAAATTCTTACTATTATTTTGATGATGTTAAAACTATCTTATATATAAAAATTAATATATATGCTTTTGATCATTTTAATTAATGCAGATTGCGCCAGTGCAAGCTTCACTGGAGAACGCAAGCAAGAACATGACATTGGAAATTCCTCCTTATTCAGTTACAGCATTTGACCTGTTAATTTAGAGATTAGAGGAGTGTTTATTAAATAGATATAATTAAGAACCCTATATATGGTTCTATAATTTGGAGTATTATTTTGATTGGTTATTTTATTAAATTAGGTCTAAGAGTAGATTGAATCCGAATTTGGGTGTAATAATGTGCTGCTGTCTTGATGCAAAAAGGTGTTTATATCATAATTTGTATTCAAGCACTAAATGTAAATTGGGTTGGAGTCCCTTTCTACTCCTCTTTTAATAAAATTTAGTCTTGTTTATAAAAAACTATATATCTTTAATTTATTTGTTAGAAATTAAAATACGCAAGAATGAGAAGACATCTGGTGACATAACATATTTGGTTTGCAGTTTTGTTCTCTATTTGAATTATGCACAATTAAATTGTCTTTAGAGATGGTGCTTGGGAAATGCATGGTTAACTAAGGTGTTAAACCTTGTTAAGAAAAATATTGATCTTAGTTTAATGTTTCTCTTGTTCATTTCAAAAGGGGCAAAAACTCATTATATCAATATCAATGTTTGACTCGCTTGTCAAGTAATTATGGAATATAATATTCTTTCTGATTTTGTTTATCTATACACTTAAAAGTAAATAACATCTATTAAAAAAAAATTATTATATTGCTTTTATCAAAACATTTTTTAAACTCCTTTAATACATTTTTTTATTATTTTATTAGTTGGACAATTGAACACTAAAATGATGAAAAAAATTTTAAGAGTCAATTTGGTAACACTTATATATTTTATATATTTTGAGGATCAAAATGATATTTATCTATAAAAATATTATGGGTATTTTAATTATTAGTTTTAAAAGCAATGAGTTAGAGCATGGTTGGAAATGATTTTCAATGAGTTTTTTTTTATGGAAAAAAAAAAAGCCTTTGAGAGATTTAAAAATGATGTTTGGACAAAATTTGACAAAGTGCTTTGATTTTTTTTTTGTTGTAATTGGAAACAATTTTTTTTTAAAAAAGCAAAAATTTAGATTTTACTAAAAGAAGTTTTTAACTTTAGTTTACTTTCTTATTTTATACTATAAAAAAATTTTTTATACCATCCAAATATAAAAGATTATTTTTAAAGTCACTTTTTAAAAAAATACCTTGATAAAAATTATTTATGTTATAATTGATTATACACATAATCAATTCTCGAAATAATCTAATTTTGAAAGCTAATGTAAGCACACTTTTTGTTGGAGAGATTTAGTGGATAAAACTTAAAATTGCCCAACATCTTATGTTTAAATATTTTATTTTTATTTTTGTGAAATCTTAGTTTAAAGGGGATCAAATGACAATGGTATAACATATACCAACTCTTATACTGTTAATAACCATTTGTCCAAGATGTTTTTCACGAAACCCACCATAGGATTGAAACTACTTATCCTATAGATAATGTCTACCAAATTTCACATCATTCCGAAATCGTCTAGTACTCCATCAACATACTAAATAAGTAAAGTAAAATATAGTTTCAAAATATATGAAATTAACCAGCATTGTGATGGAGTACTAAACGATTTTGGAATAGGGGAAGGATTAAATAACACCGGTGTAACTTACATAAACTCTTACACCGGTTAATAATTTTTCGTTGAAAATGTTTTTCACAAAACTTACCGTATGATTGAAACTACTAGATTATGTCTACAAAATTTCACATTATTCCAAATTCGTCTAGTATTTTATCAATATACATAAAATATAATTTCAAAATATATAAAATTAACCGTGATGAATATTGTAGTGAAAATATCCCATTATGTAGTGTCGTCATTTATTATGGAATTATTACATGAATATTAATAGATTTACTGATATAGAAATTTGATCAAATGAGAATATAATTGAAAATAATCCTTTAATTGAAAGCAAAACTCAATACTCGTGTACAAGACATGCAGTTCAATGACAGTGGGGACAATTGGTGTCGTCACTTGTCAAGGGAACTGAACTGATAGCAAATTACACAGTGCAGCTAGCTAAAATACAAGGTAACTTCTGTCTTTTGCATGATTTTGAAATTGGAATTTTTTGTCATTGGAAGAAATAAAAACAAAAAGAGATAGTGACAGACACTATTAAAAGATCACTTCAAATTCATTATCCCAACAACCATGATCATATCTTGTACTAGGATGATGCTGATGCTTTCACTCGTGTGTTCATCATTATTTCAGAGTATTTTTCTTTTAGGTGTGTCCTCCATTGAAGATTGTGAGTTTCCTGCAATTTTCAACTTTGGTGACTCAAATTCAGACACTGGAGCCATTTCTGCTGCTTTCGCTGTCTTGCCTCTTCCCAATGGCGAAAATTTCTTCGGAAGCCTCTCTGGAAGGGCTTCTGATGGCCGTCTCATCATTGATTTCATTAGTAAGCAAACCAAACCATTCTCTTCTCTTCACTATCATCCATACTTTTAGAGTCTCTTCGTTTGTATCTTCGTTTCTATTTCGGTAAATAATTACAACAAACTAAAGGGTTGGATAAGTGAAACGTAACACGATTTTGTATCTGATAGGTTGCAGGTTCAAAACCCAATAAATATAAGTGTTTTTTGAGCCCAGAGGTCTTAAATTAAGCATTATCTCCTCCTTCTAAATTTTTTTTGTAAAAAAAATAAATAATTACACAATAAAAAACATTAAAACAATCTGGAAACAAGTAACAAAAATAAAGTGATAGTTTTGTCCTGTATCTGTATTTGCAGTTGCATTCTCGTGTTAGGAAACAATCATTATAGACTGCAACTATGGTCTAATTTAGATTAGGTGATTTTCAAAATTACGATATTACAATATCATGTCATGTAGCAGAGCAGACTCTAATCTAAAACCATGCTATATCCTTCACAGATTCACAACTATGTAGATCACACAGGGTTGTTATTGAGATTTATTTGTGTGAAACTGTTACTTAACTATATATGAGTATATCTTCATTTTGTGAACCTATGAAAATGCAGCTGAAGAACTGAAACTGCCATACCTTAGTGCCTATTTGAACTCAGTTGGAGCCAATTACAGGCATGGTGCAAACTTTGCAACAGGAGGCTCTTCAATTCTTGAAAATGGTGGTTATAGCCCTTTCCATCTTGGGCTTCAAATATCACAGTTCATACAGTTCAAGTTCCGCACCAATATTCTCTTCCATCACCACTCTATCTACAACAGTTAGTTTCTCTTTCCCATTACTTTGCAAAATGGTTTATTCCTTCTCACAACAATTGACTATCTGTGATGATATTTCAGCAACAGAACCATCTTTTAAAATGGTTTATCCAATGACTTGGTGAAGCATAACCAGAATTTAATAGTGTTATTGAATTACTAAAATTGATTACATTATTACTAATAATGGTGTCCACATAGTGGTAGAAACACACGTGAATAAAGTTAGATCTGGAGAGGACACCAGTTGAGAGGAAAGGTCTGACTATGTCTAAGGCATTCATCTTTTACCTTAATAATAGAGCGATAGGGTACTCGAAAAACTGGAAAATTGATTGTAATATTGAGAAACCCACTTAAATGGTTTATTCCTTCAGACAACAACAATTGATCCTGTGTGATGATATTTTAGGAACAGAACAATATTGGAAAAGTAGTATTCCAAGGCCTGATGACTTCTCTAAGGCCATATACACCTTTGACATTGGTCAAAATGATCTTGCCCATGGTTTACAGAACACTTCAGAGGAACAAGTTCAAGCATCTCTTCCCAATATCTTGAGGAACTTCTCCCAAGCAGTGAAGGTAGATTAGCCAAAGGCCTTGTGTGAGTAATAATGGGATTAGAAGTTGTTTTTTTTTGAACTAATACTCATCATATATCTTATGTTATAGCAACTATACAGAAAAGGAGGGGCAAGAATATTCTGGATTCACAACACAGGTCCAATTGGGTGCTTGCCCTTCAATTTCCTTTCTTACAAGTCAAAGCATGGAAACCTTGATGCAAATGGGTGTGTGAAAACTCAGAATGAGATAGCTCAGGAATTCAACAGGCAACTCAAGAAGCAAGTTTTACTGTTAAGGAAAAAGCTCCCTCTAGCCAAATTTACTTATGTTGATGTGTATAAAGCCAAATATCAACTTGTCAGCAATGCAAAGAAGCTAGGTGTGATCTTTGAAGTCTCCAAACATACACATATTCAAGTGTGTAGGTTAGGGTCCATATTTCTCCAGTTTTGGCAGGAATTGGACCTGTAATTCTATTTTTCTCAATCGTCTGATTGTTAAACATATGATGGATTATAACAGATAATAGATGAATCATAGGCAATTGTTCAGTCTGTGATAATCTACTATCTGATTGTTAGTTAGATGATTGAGAACGAGAGACTACAGGTGCAGTTTTCACCACAAATGGAGAGGATCTTTTCCCAAGTTGGTTATCTTTAGTCAAAAATAACTTATCTGGATGCATTTTTGGCAGGTTTTCACAATCCATTGGAGTTCTGTTGTGGCGTTTACCTCGGTTACCGGAACACTTGTGGTTTGAAAAGCAATGAAAATGGATCAGTTTATGGCAGAGTATGTAAAAATCCATCTAAATTTATCAGCTGGGATGGAATACACTACTCTCAAGCAGCAAATGCTTTGATTGCTAAAGGAATTGTTTCTGGAGCCTTCTCTGATCCACCGGTTAGCATAAGGGAAGCATGTTTCTGATTCTGAGTGTAATTCAAGGAACAGAATTCTATTATATGTATGTTTCTGAGTTAATATTCCAATAAGATCGAGCATAAAGGGGTTTATTTACTTGAACAGTTGAAGAACTCTTCTTTTGAGTATGAAGATATGATATCATAATTTATGTTCTTGTAAAAAGAGCAAATGCTATTTCAGTTAGGAATATTTCAGGTTATTATAATGGTAGAACAGAAAAAAAATCTATTTCATTGATTAATGATTCATTAAGGATAGATAATATGATTCCATACTTAACAAGGTAGATATAAAATTTCTGAAAGAAAAAGAGTTTCATCACATTAGTCAAGAGCAAATGATTAATGTTTTAAATCGTGGTTCGTTCTCCGATGTCATGTTATAATATTATGGATTTTATTAGAAATCTAGTTAGTTAAGGTGTTGGGGAAAAGTCTCACATTGTTTTGGATAAGAGATATTATAGCTTTTATAAAGCTCTAGGCAACCCTCTCCTCTTGAGCTAACTTTTGAGGAGAGTTAGGCTTCTAAGATGGTATAAGAGCTTATAAAAAAACAGGGCAAGATAAAAATTCAAGAAAAAAAGGAGCACAAAGTTCAAGCAAAAATAAAAAGAGACCTGACACAAATACCCATAACTTGGAAAAAATAAAAAAAAAGAGTCCATTGAAAAAAAAAAGTCACAACTAGGTTAAAAAAGAAACTAGTTGGACTTGAGGGGAGTGTTAGGAAAAGTCTCACATTGCCTAGGATAAGAGCTATGATAGCTTTTATAAGGCTCTAAGCAACCCTCCACTCTTGAGCTAGCTTTTGAGGAGAGTTACGCCTCTATCATTTCTAAGATAAAGATAAATATACAAGTTAGTTTGTTGAAGGATTGGTTAATGTGTTAGGGAATTATTCTAATAAATAGAAGGGGAAGGGGAGAGTTAGGAAGATTTGTAATAAAATAACGCCTAATCTTCCTACTAACGATTAAAGAAAGAATTATCTCTGAGCTTTATTTACATTATTAATACAGTTTGTTTTAATCTTTTACCTTTTCTTAATCTTTACTGTATTAAGTGGCTAGGTAGAGCAATAACAATACTAAGGAAGCTATATATAAAGTAATTTTTTATTTTAATTTTTGGTATTTATATATCATGTTATTTGGATATTCATGAAGATGCGTTAAGAAAGTGATATATATATATATATATATATATATCGCATGTGTTACTGAAATGCAAGGCTACAATGATAGTTTGGATGCTTTCTCCCACTCCCTTCTTAATTGGCACTGCAATCAGTCAAATATTCGCTTTTTTAACTCTCGTCCCCTACCTTTTCTTTCTTTCTTCCCTTTAAATTCTTATGCAGATAATATTCGTTTTTGGTTTATGAACTTTAAACAGAATTCAGTCTCTAAATTTTAAAACATTGATTTTTAGTTATAATTTGTCTAACATGACAAGCATATATGCTGACAGGTAGATTTGTCGAGGCACCCTCCATTTGTTATCTCACTAAGAAATATTTGAAGAGAAGGAAAGAGAACTTTTATTAAAATTTAAAGACTAAAAACTGACTATTAAATTTCATAAAATTTAGGGAAAAAAACGTATGTAACTGATATTAAATTCATTAAACTGTGCAGCTAGTTAGACTAAGCTTAACAACAGAGCTTACACACGCTATACAGAGTAGCTATATGTAAACAGTAAACTAACACCAACCAGATCTCCTTGTTCTTTTTTTTTTTTTTCCTCGGAAATAAGAAATTGTTGATTCAACAAAGGGCAATGTTGGACCCTATTCTTCAACACCATATAAGATTTGTTAATTTCAACCAAAAAAATGAAAAAGAAAAATGAAAACCAATTAAACAGCATGATGTCAAACTGGAAACAGCCACTTTGTAAGTGACTTGGTCTACCATCAATTCAGGTTGATGCTAAAATCCGTTTGAAATCTCCAAAAATTATGATTATTTTCTGTGCACCACAGCTGTTACTATTGAAGATCGAGAATATGGATATTAATTATTCTAGGTGTGTTTTAAACCTCCTATCAAGTCTTCTTTACATATATGCATGTTTAGAGTTTGAACCTGTATCATAAATATAATAATAGTCATTGATAGTCATTGACATGTATTACAGTATGATCTTGAAACACTAACACAAAGAGAATGGTTGACTATACCTCTAGGAGAACCGAAGTCCATAATCATTTTAATTAGGGAATCTTACTCTCTTCTTGATGGCTAGAGTTTTTCCATTAACGGAGCCGGTCCAATAGTAAAGTGGCCTAAGGCCTCGCTTTAGGCCCCAAATTTGTTTTATTTATTATATATTTTTTTGGTAAAAATTACTTTTATACATACAAATATTGAAGGAACGCTAACTGCACAAGCATGTTTCACTTAGCTTGTTGTTCTGACTGATTCCTTGCATCCTTGGCGTCTCTGTATTTAATTTTAGCAGAAAGAAGTTTTTCAAATTTAAAATTGATAAAGTCTTATTTAAGATCAACAATGTTTCAACAAAGATTAAATGGATTAGTTTTATTATCAATTGAAAAAGAAATATTAAAGAAAATTGATTATGATAATTCAATAAGTGATTTTGCGTCACAAAAAGCTCAAAAAATAAATTTTAAAAAATTTAATAATAATAATAATTATTAAATTAAAAAATGTCCAATCTTAAAAATTCGCTTCAGGCCCTTGAATTTGTTGGGCCGGCCCTACCCACTAAACACAATATGATATGTGTTAAGTCAAAATTGCTTAATAGTAACAATTTTATAGCCTAATGAGACGAGAGCAAAACTTTTTATTGAGCTCTAAGTGAATGACCTAAGTCATCACTAGCAACTCAAAATAAAAACTCACAGCAAATATCAATCATGTATAACTAATTAATTAATATTTTTTCATAACTAATAAATATGATATTAATATAATAATTAAATAATTGGAAAAATAATATTTTTTTTCCCTTAACTCTTTGTGCTAATTCATTTTGGTCTCTTAACTTTTTTTGATCTGTTTTAATCCTTTAATTTTTATTTTTAATACAATTTGGTCCCTACAGTTACATCTGTCAATGATATTAATAGATAAAAAACAATTTTTGAGGAAACCAAATTGAATAAAAAATAAAAGTTAAGAGACTAATATGAATAAAAAAAAAGTTAAATGGTCAAACTGAATTGACGTAAAAAATTAAGAATCAAAATAATTCTAATCTACAAATTAAACTATAACAATCTCCCACTTAGGTTGAATTATTTAATTATTAGGGACAAATAATATCACCGAAACAAAATATTAATTATGGCCAAATACATAATGAGTTGTTAACAATACAAAGTTAAATCCAATAGAGATAAAACACGAACTCACATATCATTCACAAGGACATGAAAAAGCATAGTTAAAACAAACAAATATGTAATTCTATCAATGGTCCAAGCATTTTGATAATGCTATAAGAGATATACCAATAAAATTGACGTCACAAATGCATATCTCATACCCAAAATATCAAAAGACATATCAAACCAACAACAACTACTAGATTAAAAAAAAAAACTCCAATACTTAGTGGCAGTAAATTTGCCAACAAGTACTCAATTTGAGTCTAAAACTTAAGTACTTCCTCTATAACAACTTATTACTCATATTATTCAAAGAGAAAAGTACAGTTTAAACTTGTATAACATACTTAAATAACTTAAATATTTGATAATAATTCTGCACAATATATAATTAATTCTAGATGTTTAATTTGTCTCTGCCTGCCAAGAGGTTGTGTTTGTTTCTTTTTATTTTCTCTCATACTTGTATAATTTTTGTCTTGTTGGTGTATATTTAATATATTTCTTCTTTTGCTAAGAAAAATAAAATTTGTCAAAAATTAGCTATATATAAAAATTTTCCAAGTTAATTTTTTTTTTTAAATAATAAACGAGACACTAAGGCCCAAAGAAAATTACATCAACAAACGTGAAAAAAAAACACGTACATCTTCACGTAAAATTGAAAGTAACCAAAGAGGCTGTGCTTCTATAACAACAAGACCTCTCTCGAAGTGATGAACCCAAGAAACTAAAGCATCGGCACAATGATTAGTCTCGTGAAGACACCATAATGCGAGGATCATTCCGGAGAATACCCGTAATCTCATGAACAACAGGATAACAAGGATGCGATGGATGATAACCATTGAGGACCAAACCAAGAGCAATTTTGAAATCAACTTCCACCATAGCGCGCTGGAAGAGTATAGTGAAGAAAGCAAACATATACCATGAAGAAGACCCAAAAACTCCGCCATTATTGTAATGCAAGAACTAAAGTTATTACGGTTAATTTTTAGTTACTAATTATTTATAAAATAAAATTTCTTACTTAATTTAGTAGCTAATGGTTAGATATTAAATAAGTCACAAAATATAGTTGCGAAACTTTTTCATAGCTAATATGTACAAATAGCTATGGACTAGTTACTAAATTAATAATAGATTGATTATGAAATACAACCAAAGGCAGACATGTGTAGGATTTAATGTACAATTTTTTTTATTGGACAAACACACACATCCCACGTTATACTACTCCTAAATCTATTTTACCGAGGATTGAACCACTTTGAGCTCTAAAAACTTTTCCTTATGCCACTTGAGCTACAAGCTCTCGACATTTAATATACAATTTTAACTAGTCCCCCAAGTCCGTGAATAATTTTAATTAGTCCTTTAGTTTTTTATTTTTTCTTTTTCGAGCGCATTTAGTCCTTCAAATTTTTAAACGTACAATTTTATTTTTTAAAAATATTTTTCCTTAAATTTAAAAAACATAAAATTAAAAGATATATAACTTTTTTTATTTTGTAATCTTAATCAAGAAAGGGTATATGTCAGTATGATTTATTAGAATTTGGAAAAATAACGTAATAAGACAAAAACTACTAATTGATGGTGACGACAAATCTGAGATTAGAATCGAAAGCGTTCAAAAAATAAAACATTTAACGTTGTATATCAATTAAGATCAAAACTGTCTAATCATGTAGTTCGGTTGGTGAGCATATAGGGATATGCATGTGTGGGTATGAGATTCGAACCCTGGTTGTAGTACTTTCCTATGAAACAAAAAAAAAAGATCAAAACTGCAATTAAATCAAATTAATGTTACGACTACATTGAAGTCAAAGCTTTTATTTTTTATTTTGTAATTTTCTGAAGTCTTGAAAATTAAGAAAAAGATGGAAGAGAGGGGGAAAGTGAAAAAGAGAGGGAGAAGTAGCCTAGAATATTCATGAAGGACTATAGTGTGTTGGTTTGACAGACAGAGTTTGAAGTAAGTGGTCCTAAATCTCATAAACAAACATGCATAAATAAAGATATTCTTTCCGATGCAATAATAAACTTTCTTTGTTTTGATGCACAAGTGAAGAATCTCTACTTTTAATTTAAGGGTCCCCCTTACCTTAGCTTCAATTTCTAGTCAAAAGCAAGCTCATGCTGACATTCCTTTCCTCCAACCTAGCTATTATTAAGTCAACCTGTCCTTCCCTCGGACGCCAGCAGACCATTCTGTTGCCATAACCCTTTCTTATCACAATATTTGATATTTGCTTCATTGATGCCTTCCCAATACCATAAACTAACCCCACCTCTTACAACTCACCTTATCTCTAGTTTTGCCCAAAAGTGACACCATCATTATAAACTCTCACATCAACCAAAAATATGATTGTAAACAAAAAATAATTAAGATAATTCTTTTCTTACAAATATGTTTGATCAACCCTTTTGGGTTTTAATCCTTCATCTATAACTAAAGTTGAAACCACCAATGATGATTCCTTCTAATTGCCCCATTCTTCTTCATCTTTATTATATATTGTTTTGTCGTTATTTTGTGATTAATTAAAAAAAAAATATAGAAAAGGGACAAAGATCGACAAGACCGGCACATTCTTTGGTCAGCAAGAAGTTTTCGAACACCTAAAAAGACTGAATTTAATTCTCAATAACTTATATATATATATATTATGCATGCATTTTGTCCACTTACCTGGTTAGAAAAAGTCAAGCCGAACTAATCAGATGAATGTATTGAGATTTATGGACAATTCTTTTTAAGACAATATTTTTGTTAGCTAGGACTTTTTTTTTTTTGTTTTTTTTTTTCACATTGTTACTTTTGGGTTTTTCTAACAATAAATATTAAATTAGACTTTTTAATACTTGGATTTGATTTATTTTAAGCTTAAATATGTTTTTCCGTCCTTAAAAAATAGTAAAATAAAGATTTAAGTCATTGAAAAATATTTTTTTAGGATTTAAGTCCTTAAAAAACTCAAAAATAAGGGATATGAATCCTTGAAAATACCGATTTAAGGACTCTAATCACCCGTTTAAGGACTTAAATCCTAAAAAAAAATTTTTAGGGACTTAAATCCTAATTTTTCTATTTTTCTAGGACGAAAAACATATTTAAACCTTTATTTTATTATACCCAATGTACACTTACTAAACCATTTACTACCCCACTACTTAATAACTTCTCTTACATAAATGTCATTGGTTGCCAATCATTATTATCTTGTACTCTATGGGCACCATGTGCACAAGTTAGAAAAAAATCCATTACTTTTTATGGTATAATAAAGGTTTAATTGTAGTTTTGATCCTTTAATTTATATTTTGGGTGATTTTAGTCCCTCTTGTTTTCAAAACAGGCGATTTTGGTTCATCCGTTAGTTATTCTTTTAAATTAACTGCAATTTTTAGTCAATTTAATGACAATTTTCCTCCAAATTAATGACAGATGGACCAAAATAATTTACAGATAAATTTTTTTTTCAAAAGATATTAATTTAGTGACAACTTTCCTCCAAATTAGAAACAAGTTTCAAATCGTTTACCAAAGATAATCAAAAGAAAAATTGTAATTAATTAATACTTTTTGAGAATATATTCTATTGATCGATAAACAATTTTAGTTCATCCTTGTATAAAATTGACTAAAAATCATATCTAATTTGGAAAAAAAAAATATTAACAAGTAGATCAAAATTGTTCATTTTTTAAATAAAAGAGACCAAAATCATCTATTTAAAACTCGAAAGACCTAAATTACCTAAAATAAAAATAAAGAATACCAAAATTACAATTAAACCTGAAATCTCAAACATACTGTATATATCCAAATTATCTCTCATAGTTCAATCCTAAATTCCTAATGGCTTTAAACGGTGCTACTGAGTTAAGACCAAAGAAATTATATGAATCTTTTTGGGTGTGTGCACCAACGTTAACTATACTCCGCATTCCTCAACCGATAATTAAAAATTAATTTATTTAAGCTGAAAATCTTTCAACAATTATTTTTTAATGTATACAATTAAATATTGAATCCATATGAACATGCTGAGTGATACTATTGAAAAAGGACAAGAAAATCAATTTTCTGTTTACTTTGCGTAATTATAGAAAATCAATTTGTATATAAGGTAATTATTCGGTCTACAAGAAGATATTATGATGAGGATTATGATGCAATATCATTGGCACCGTGATGGAACTTGACTGGCTACAAATAATTCATCTTCTGGTTTAAAAGAATAGTATTTTGCATATTTTTTTATATTTAATTATAAAAATTTGAAGTATATGATGTACTCCAACACTTGCTGCCATGAAATATATTTCCTTTTTTGTTGAGAAAAAAATTACTAAACCCACATATGGATACAATCCTTGCCATATGGATATACACAAGTGATTATTTAGCCTTTGATTTATTATTTAAAAATAGAAAATATCATTTCATGTATGACGAACCCTTAAATTTATATAAGAAAATGTGATTTTTTTTTTTGGTATGATATATAAATGTCACGCCATGAAGTACTAAAATTTCAACACTAGCACCAGAAATTCTTTTATATACTAACATGAGTCTAAAGTCAACCTAGTGAAATACAATCAAGAGGACTTATCCACTGATCCAATTAGAAAAGTTATTCATCTAGCAGTAATTAGATCCTAATTTTAATTCAAGAGTCGAGAAGATTGTTTTTTTTAATCACCAGACTAATATGTTACACGTGATAACATGTTATTAAAATTGAAAGAAAATTCTTATAAAGAGCATGAATGTCTGATTTGATTGACAAGAGTTTTTTTTTTTTTTCTTAAAAAAATTAGTTGGTTGGTTTGGAGCAACAACCAATGATAAGAACTATGTTAAAGTAATGTGATATATATTAACATTTCGTTTGGATGAAAGGAAAATGAAAAAAAGAAAAATAATAGGATAGGAAATAAAAATGAGAAAAAAAATTAAATATTTTTTTTTATGAATTATTATCTTTTTCTTCGACTAAACAAAAAAAATCATTGTTATCTATATTTTTCTTTTCTCACAATTTCTTTTCACTCTTCCAAACAATACCTAAGTGACAGCCAAAGTCAAAGAAAGAAACAGCAAAAATGGACCCACAAGAATCTGGAATATAGATCATTACGAATGCAATAATAAGAATAATGGTATACACTACCTACAAAACTATATGCAAAAACAAGACTTCAAGGTACTTGACAACATGAGGCATGGCCAAATATTTTTAAAAATTTTTAAAAAAAAAAAAGTGGAACAGAGAGGAGAATCACAAATGTACTGAATAATTCTTTTATGAAAACAAGTGGAAAAGCAATTCTACTACCCTCTTCCACTTCTCTATAAATACCATCTTACTCCTTCCCTTTGACCTCAAGTCCAATTCTTCTCTATTTTCTCTGCTCTTTCATAAAAATCATGGATTGCAGAATTGAGTGCTCTGAAACTCACAGGTTCTGTTTTCTTCACTCCCATGCATACACATATCCACTAGTTCATATATATGCATAATCTTAACTATTATAAAGAAAATCTTATATTTTTAATAACAATGCATGGATATGTAAGTTATATTTTAAAAATGCCAGTTTACCGACCAAAGAATTTTGGTCGCTAATCTTGCTTATTTGGTCGTTAAATAAGTTAGCGAACAAAACAATAGAGATGTCATGAATAGTGAATAAAAGTTGGTTGCTGAATTTGCTTATTGCTTATTCGACCGCTAAATCATTCTTTTGTTGTTTATTATCACAGGAATAAGTGCGCGGCTTGTTTCAGGCAGTTCAACAAACTGGAGCACCTAGTGGATCACATGAGAATCTCTTACCATTCTGCTCATGAACCAACTTGTGGCATTTGCAGGAAACACTGCAGGTCCTTTGAGTCTCTTAGGGAACATCTTATAGGTAATTTAATTAATTAATTCATCTCTACATGATGAAGTTTGTCTGATAAGCAAATTATATAAATTAATGTTTTAAAACTTGATCTATTTTAATTAATTTGCAGGACCATTGCCAAAACAGGAATGTAGAGACATATTTGCATACAGAGGGTGCAAGTTTTGCTTGAAAGTTCTTGATAGTCCTAACTCTCGCAGGATCCACCAAGAAAAATGCCAATTCTCAAATACTGTATATTTCAACATTCTCACTTTGAATTCATAAAGAATATTTTGATCAATGTCCTCCATTGATGTTTACATTTTTTCTTAATGTGTGATCATAGGATTGGACTCAATTTTTTATAGCAACAGAAACACAAAAGTCATTTGATATTTTAGAGCAGAATTTTCATAAATAGTTCACTCACAAAAACATAAGATAAATCAAATTACGTCTGCATCAGCTAGGAATAAAATATAATCTATAACAGCTAAATAATCCTCACTCAATTACTTAACTTATAAAATGAAGTCTGAAGTGCAAATTTAAGATAAATTATGACAATATTTCAATTCGTATCGGTTTTTAAAAGTAGTATGCTTTTTTAGTTTTTAAAAAAGTCTAAAACTTGTTTCAGATTTCTAAATTTGTATACTAATTTGTACTAAAAACTCAATTCTTTTTTTTGAAAACGTTCTTAAAAATCGTTTCACAATTTTTATGAAAAACTTAAAAACAAAACTGAATCAATCTATATATCCCTTATTCTTTTGGAATTGTTGTTTTGTGAATTGAACTTTTGTGCAAATTATTACAGGGAATAATTGGTCGCTTCTCAAGCATGAGTCTTCGTGACAATTTGACTATTGGAACAAGAGGACCACAAGTGGTTGCATTAGCTTGTAAAATGGTTGGAGGAGGCAGTGATGGTTCACTTGATCTTTGTGCTAGACTTTGCTTAATTGATGAAAATGAAAACATTATCTTCCATTCTTATGTCAAACCACCCTTTCCTGTCACTAATTACAGGTAGATTTCATTAATTAAACTACAATTATACCTTAATTAATGTTATTATTATCCATGTGCATAATTTTGTGTGCTGAACTTAATTTGATGCTAATAGGTATGAAACAACTGGCATTAGAGCAGAACATTTGAGGGATGCAATGCCAATGAGACAAGTTCAGAGGAAAATTCAAGATTTTCTTTGCAATGGTGAACCTATGTGGACTATCCGTGCAAGGGGTGGAAGAGCTAGGATTCTTGTTGGTCATGGCTTGGATCATGATCTTGAATGCTTGCAACTAGAATATCGTGCCGAAAAAATTAGGTAAATTAATTCAATTCATTAACATTATCAGTTATGCATCTCTTCGCTGATCGGGTTGTTGGGGTTTCTACCCTAATCATTATTCTTAAGAGTTAACACATGTTATCAAGATAAAACTCTAATTTTAATAGGAGAATAATAAAAAATTCAAGGTTATCATATCCGAATGTTGACTTTGAATTCCTATGTAATTGAAAAAAGTATTTATTTGATCAATTTGAACAGGGACACAGCAAAATACCCTCCACTAATGAAAACAAGCAAGCTGAGCAACTCACTCAAGTACTTAACACAAGCATATCTTGGGCAAGTATTTTTCATCACTATTCTTTTTTTTTTTCTTTAAAGAAAAAAAATGTAAATCTAAGCATACATTATTTATTAATATTTTGAAAATTATATAATATAAATGTGTAGGTATGACATACAATCAGGAGGAATACAGGATCCATATGATGATTGTGTTGCAACAATGAGGTTGTACATGAGAATGAGATCACAAGCACATAAAAAAGAAAATTACCCATTAGCATCTGATCCTCAAAACAGGAATAATTTTGCAACATGGAGGCAAAATGAGCTTGAAAGAATGACTCCTGAACAAATGTTAGATATCTCAAGATCTGATTTCTATTGCTGGTGCTTGGATTCCTAATATAATAAATTTAACTCCTTCCCAATTTGGTGAATAGCCAAACACACCACATCACTGGATGGGAATTGATTTTATTTATAGAGAGAGTACTATCAATTTAATTATATATATGCATTGATATATAATAACACTACAAATAAGGTTGAATTGGAAATGCAAACTCAAGTGTTTTGAGTCTTTTTTTTTTTTCTTTTTCTTTCCCTTTTGTGCTAATGAAGTCTAAAGACTAGCACACAATATAATGACGTCTTTATATGTTACTACTAATAATAATAATTAATATTGTTTTCTGCTTATTATTGTTGTTTACTGCACCAGCTTCATTATTATATGTTTTTTTTTATAAATAATCTAGCTAAAATTAAATAATATAAGATGAGAAAGAGCTTACTATAACCTTGAGAAGAATTCGATCGCTATGGACATGTTTCAAAGAACTAATTTTATATTTGTTTAATTGAATTGTTTCTTCATGCATAGAAACTTGTAATTAACAAAGATTCAAAAAAAAAAAAAGGGCAAAAATGTGATGCATGGAAAATGGAACTGAAATTTGAAGATAAATTGTTAGTGGTCGGTGTGTTTATTAGTGCACGAAGAAAGATATTGAAATAGAGAAGATAAAGAGTAAGAGAAAAATAATACTGAAGAGATCATAGAAGCAAACTTGCAACTATATATGATCAGAAAATAATAGTGATAGAATAGGTTAGGTGTATCAATGGCATAGTTTGTATTTTATAAAAATATATTTAATTTAATATATTATTATAAATAGAGTTTTGCTCACTATTATTACCTTTTAGGGTAATGAATCAGATAAGCAACTAATCCATAGATATATAAAAAAAATTCATTGAAAATTGTAGCATTTAACGTTACATTGATAGTTATAAAATTCGGTCCGGTCATTAACTCGGCTGAAGCACTGAGTCTGTTTAACCGGTAAGCCACTGGGTCACTCACTGAACCGGATAATTTATATATAATTATATATTTATGTTTATATATATCAAACTAATTAAAAAGATTGAAAATTAAGTTAATACCTTTACTCATTATTAATTTTTTTTTAAGATTAACGACTATTTCTATTAATAATTAATATTAACATTAGTAATCTTTACGTCAAGAGCTTGTAGTTAAGTGACATAAGAAACAACTCTTTGAGCTAAAGGAGAGGGGTTTGATCTGCAGTGGGGTATATTTAGGAGTAGTGTAGTGTGAGAGTGTGTTTAACTGATAAAAAAAACATTAATAATTTTGACTAGTAGGTAAGGGAATGGGATGCGCAGGTCGCTCGTTCAATTCTCATTTGGTGCACTAAAAATAAAAAATAAACGTGAAATAAAAAAATACTTAAAATTTTTCACTGCATGATTTTTTAGGTGATTACTACAAATTTGGCTCAATTTTTTTTATTTTTCCCTCACTTACTTTTATATTAGTAAGATAAGATTAAGATATGTATTTTTATTTTGATTTTTGGTTTAAAATTTCTATTTTTAGGTTACTTATAAATAAAAATTTTATATTAAAATAATTAAAGAATATACATTTATAACATTTATTAAAAATTGTTTTTATAAAACTTGTTTTTCAAACATTTATTAAATAAAACGGCTTCGAACCTTTTTTAATGAAACATCAGAGTCTATTTAATTTCAACTTTTTTATCTATTTAATTTCAACTTTTTTTGGATGTGGGGGCAATTACTCCTACAAAAATTTTAATCATATTAATATTAGTATTATTTACACTAATCTATTTTCTATATTAGTATATATTATGTATACTTTCAATACTAAAAAAAAGTTGTATTTGCAACCAATAAAATCAGTCGTAAAATTAACTTTTTTGGTCATAAAATATTGTTTTTTGATACACAAAAAGTTTAGTTAAAGGGTAGACCTAGCGAGAATTTATAGTAGAATTTATAGATCACCTATCAACGGGAACTAAATTCAATGAGATGGGAATCGAACCCATAACCTTTAAGTCATGGGCCTAAACACACATCATCTGGACTAACTCCGGTTGAATTTACAACCAAAATAATTTACAACTCAATATTTTGTCACTAACCGAATGAAAAATTTATTCGCTAAATCAATTTTTTTTATAGTGTGAGTTTACAATTCAGTTATCGTTAGAAAATAAATGCATGTCTTTTAAGTCATTCAAAACAAACTAAGTTAATTTTACTAAAAACTTCTGCACAATACGCCATGATTTATGAGATTAGTTACAACAACCACCCGAAAGATTTACATTAAATACAATTAGATTCTTTTTATTTTAAAAAAAAGTACATATTTTTTAATTTATGTAATATTGTTATATGTTGATGCTCATTTTTTTCAATGTATCACACTGACTTTCCTTATATTATGTACGGACTACGAAAAATGTGTGTAATTTTTAAAAAGAGATATAAGTGTATTTAATATGAACCTATAAAAAAAGAGTTTTGTTAACCATTATTTTAAAAACAATGAATAAACAACTTATTAATAGAAATTTTTAACAAAAGTTACAATTAATGAAGATGTACTTGTAGCATTAAATGCTACACTTTTTAGTACAAAATTTTTATTTATAAGTAGTTTATCTATTGTCCTAAATGATTAACAAAACCCTAAAAAAAATAAATATAACAAATCATAAGGATTATATAAGCTATAAGCTTTAATTTAAGTGATATTATAAGCTACATAAACTAGTTTTTGCTAACATAACCTTATTGTAGTTTTTTAACTTTCCGTTTCTTCCCCTCAAGTCCTTCAAATTAGAAGGGAGCCAAAACCATCTTATTTTCTCTCCCCTCCCTTTCCTAACTCAAGTTATTGATTTAGATTCAAAAAGATAAAAGGTCAAACAATTCCAAATGAAGTTATATAAGATCAGAGCAGAAAATCACACTACATCATATAATTAATCCAAAGCAATTATACCTTCAACCAGGTAAGAGAAAACAATAATCATTTATCAATCAGAATCAACCATGAAAAATTGTACACCTATTACTTCTCCCTTTTGTTATCATCTGAAAGGAAGAAGGAAACAAAATATAAAACAGATAACATAAAACAGTAAAATAGTATTCGACCTATATACCTTTTTAAAAAAAAAAAAACTTAAAAGTTAAAAATAAAAAGTTTTAAAAGTAAAACTAAAAATTATTTGAAAGTGGTTTTCATCATTTATTTTCAATTTTTATTTTCTTCAAGTGGTTTTCATCATTTATCATCTCAAGAATATTTTTATTGGTAGGGCTTTTTTTTTTCTTTTTCTGAAAGTAAGAAATTTTGAAAAAATATATTTGGTCTAATTTTTACTCATCAAGAGGCAAAAGTATAAGCCGAAAATAAAATTGGGCCAAAAACTACTAAGTCTATCTATCGAGTTTTGGGATTACCATCATTCAACTTGAAAACTGCATCATCCTTATTTTTGAGACGACATCATTTTGACTTTTAGAAAAACACGGTCAGATAGAGTCATCCTAAAAAAGGATGGTGCAGTTTCCAAGTTGAATGTCTCAAAAATAAAAAGTGTGATTTCTGTGTAAATTGGCGTCAATTTCAGTGTCCCTGTCCAGCATTTAGAATTGCCTCCGTTAGTCTGTTACAGGACAATATAATGATGCCTTCATCCTCATGAAGAGATGATTAAGGGGAAGGAGCAATGGGAAATGAACATCGTTGAACTTATCAATGAAATCTTCTTGTGGCATTCAGCTTGGACTTATCAAGGTTTATTCTTGTGATATCTATCATTCTTTATCATGTAGCTAGGTTCTTATTTCTTTTATAAACAATGAATTTTGGTTCCTATTTCTAATCCTTCTAGTTTTCTGGGGTCGATATCAATGTTAGCGTTGAGGTTTATAGACTTGTTTTCCAAGTGTTCTCATCTACTAAGCTCACCAATGTTAAGGTACATGATTTAATGAACAAGAATGAATTTTCTATCATTGTTTGGGGAAAGCAAACCTTTTTTTTTTCTTTTTATTGTAGACAAGCTTCTCTCATTTCATTGATCTGACATATAGAGATGACCCAACAAAATGGCATACACAAAGCAAAGTTCTTTGATGATGAAAAGACCCGAATTTGACTCTTCATCGTTAAACTTGTGGTGTTTATTTTTGTTTTGAATTTGTTAAAATATGTTAATTACTTGTTTAATAGTATTATCAAACTTAGATTATAGACTTATAGTTGAATTAGTTCCTAAAAATAGACTTATTTGTCCCTAAATGATAAAAATTACAGTCTAAATAACCATTCTGTTTGAGTGGTCTTTGATTAAGATGGACAATCATATACCACGTTAAGTAAATTTCATACCCATTTGATTATTTCTTTGGAAAAAACTTATATCATGTTCTTTAAATATAGTTGGTGCTTATCTCCAATTACAATTAGAGTTTTACTTCATTAACATGCGCTAACTTTTAACTGTCATTTATCACACAGGACTCAATGTGTCGACACATGTTACCGCGTTGAAACTCTAACTCTAGTACCCCAAAGAACTTGATTTAAGTTGTCCTTTTCATTAGCCAAAATAAAATAGTATAAACCAGCCAAAGATAAGGCCATATACATAAACAGACTTTCAACCACAAACAAAGGATACAATTACAGAGAACACTGATCCATTTGCAAGTTCTTGCAGCAGTTCAATTAGAATGGAAAAACTATGCCATTTTTGTCACACCATTGGAATCACACAGTAGTAAGAGACTTTTATTCCACTATATACTCTCCCTCAAAAAGAAACTAGGTAGCACATAGTGTAGATAACACTTACCAATCTATGTCACTCTTTAACACAAACCTTAAATCAAACACATCACAGCATAGATTTTATCTGAACACTAAAGTCCTTATGTTCATGGTATGGGATAGATGACTACTTTTCCAGTGGCTCTGCTAGTTTCCAGATAGGAAAATGCTTCAACAGTCTGAGAAAACGGGAAGGGGCTCTTCGGGTCAAGGATCGGCTTCACCTTACCACTCTCCAAGTAGGGCTTTAGTTTCTCTAAGATAGCCCCATTCGAACTGAGAATGAAAATGATGGCCGGCGGAACTCCAGGCGGTACTATTGTCACAACTTTTCCTCCTTCTTTCACAGCCTTGAATGCCCTTTCAGTCTCCCCTGTATAAGATTTTGAGAAAACAAGTGTTGGTGTTATACAAGTGATCAATCTCATAAACTTCTCAAAGCAAAATATAGGTTCATAATCTGACCAACTGTGTCGTAGACCACATCGAATTTTTCAGGCAGGTCCTCATATTTTTCCTTTGTATAATCAATAGGCAAGTCAGCTCCCAAGTTCTTCAACAATTCCAGTTTTTTAGTGCTAGAGGTAGCTGCAACTTTGGACGCGCCATAAACATGCTTGGCAAGCTATGTCAAAATGGCATTGTAAGTTATTACTCATTTAGCATGAAATATTCATATGGAAGTTTTCAAAGTACGGAAAGAAAGCAATATTTTCAGTATTCTGTAGAAATTTTGGGATAATTGACCACTTGACTGAATTCAAACCATGTGGCTGACGCAATGCTACTCCTTTAATCACAACAGAGCAAATTCAACGTTAAAAAAGAAAAGAATTGTGAATGCTGTGTTTGTTTTGCCTTCTTTTACAAAAATTGCTTCGTTTTTTGTGTATTATCTTTCTGATGTACTAAAATATTTCAAATAATGAAAAGAAACTATGCAAGGTTTAGTGTGAATGATATGTTTCATAACTTCACTTCACTTGCAATGATCTTATCAACCATAATAATGGAACAGACAAACTCAAATACTAACATGTTTGGGAAAGATTATTTTTGAAAAATAATCGCTTAGTTTTTCAAAAAACTATCTCAAACAGCTACCAAAACAAGTGATTATTTCTTCAAACTAAGTAGTACCACCAAAACATGTTTCGCTACAAGGCTATCCAAATGTCCAATAGATCCGAAAGCAAATTGATTTATCCATTGCTAAAATTGTATTAGATTAGAAGGTCATACACATACCTGAATAATATGAGTTCCAACACCACCAGCACCTCCAAGCACAAGGATAGATTTCCCGGAAGAAAACTCGGCTCTTTCAAGGCCTTCATAAGCAGTCTCAAGGGTTAAAGGAAGGCTAGCAGCCTCGGCGAAGCTCAGATTCTGCGGCTTGTGAGCCAATAGTCTCTCTTCTGCAGCAGTATACTCTGCCAAAGAACCTGCCACCTTTGGATATTCCATGGCTTTCACATTGATATCACCATACACTTCATCTCCAACCTTGAATTTCTTCACCTCACTTCCCACTTTAACCACCACTCCAGCCACATCATACCCTGGAGCAGTCTTCACACCCACCATACACACAAAATTATTACACAATTAAAAACATGAATTGGAAAAATAGTTGTTCTATCCTATGTATCAGATATACAAAAGTCAAAAACCTATATCAGAAAATGGAAGCATTAAATAGTTCAAAACTCAAATGTTTCTGATGTAATAAACATATTATTTTATTATTGACTTTGACCTATAAGATAAAAAGAAATCATTAGGAAAATCAAATTATGGATTTGATAAAAAGCAGTGGCCGATCTACTTGTAACTATGTAAATGAATCGGTGTCGAAGAAGCAAGCATGGCTCAAATTCACAGTATGTAACTACGTATGTTGGTTCATAGTTTAAAATTTTCTAATAATAGAAATTCAAATGATTAAAACACTATATGAGAAAATCCATACTACACATGAAGTATTAATCTGAATTTTTACTATTACAAATAATTTTGTAACAACAGATTTATATGTGTTGTATGTTGATGTTGAAAGCTTCCCATTTTTCATAAAAGATCAGATTTTATTATTATTTTTTAGGTATGACACCTTGTGTCTCATATACAAGACATGCAGGCTATTGTTCTTCACATTCTTCACATTAACTAATAATAATAATAATAAGCATGAAACGTCGCAATCAGACAAGGTATTAGTATAATAAATAATCAAAGTACCAATTTTTTAAAACTCTAAAAAAATCAAAACAGAGCAATTTGGAAAGTGGGGTTTGGAATTTGGATGAAAGTCTTATATCCCAATCAGGCTAAGAATTAAAAATAGAAAAAAGTATTATTGTTTTGAAAACTTCCCAAAAAAGGTGAAACAGAGCAATTTGGGAAAGTGTGGTTTAGATGAAAAACTTACAGGTAAAGGGGAATCAGAGTTCTTGAAGAGACCAAGCATTCTCTTATAATCAATAGGATTGAGTGATGCAGCAGCGACTTTGATCAAAACCTGATCTCCCTTCACTTCAGGTAAAGGGAATTTGGAATCAAATTTGAGAACTTCAGAGGATTTTCCATATTGGGAATAGCTCCAAGCTTTGATGTGCGTAGGAATTTCAGCCATGCTTGCTTCTTGCGATAATGGAAATGAATCGGCGTCGAAGAATGAAGGAAAACGGAAATGAGAAATCAAAGATGGGAGATTCAAATGCAGATTGAAAATGAGTGAATGATGGAACAAAGTTGTGGTCTTAAATAAAGAAGCGAAGATTATTATTTAATGATTTATTCTAAACACGTGCTTAATCAGTGAATTTGTTAAGAAATGCTAAATAGTAATTTTTATGCTAAACACGTGATTAATGTTAAGTCTAGAGTCTAAAATAATTTTAATGACAAATTGAATTTTTTGTGGTTAAAAATTAACAACTAAAAGGAAGGTCCGACGAGGAGGGGTGTTTTACAAGTGGAGCATATAGTGTCTCTTATTTGTGAGGATGATGTAGAGTCTATTTCTCATCTCTTTCTCAACTGCAAATTGGCGAGTAAGGTGGGGTAGTTGGTGTTCCGATGATTTGACTTTCAATCGGCATTGCATGATGACGTGCAAACGCAATACTAGATTTTGGATTGTGCAATGATCACAGAAAGAGAGGAGTGTATGATACATAATTTGGTTTTTTACAATTTAGGTGATTTGGCTAGCAAGCAACGATGTCATTTTTAATAACAAAAATTGAGTCTCAACAGAGATGCTTAATTTAGTTATTACTCGGTTGTGTTTGTGAATCAAAGTGTCTAATGCAAAGTTTACTCACACAATGTAGGAATGCGTAACACAACTCGTTGTTTGGTTAAGAATAAGATGATAGACTTTGTTGAATTTGCTCTGTCTAATGTCCGATCCATGCCTTCTTTGCATTTGCAGTAAGGATTATGTGCATTGTTTTGCTTTTTATGTACTGGCATTACTTAATTCCATTAGAGATGGCAATAATTAGTGTGATATTTCGTTTTGATTGTTTTTTTATATTATTTATTTGAGTACTTCTTGTATTTATGATAATAATATTATTTGGTTTATTAAAAAAATCATTAACGGTTATTAATTTTGATAATATATATATATTAAAACTAAAGTTTCCTTTCGCCACATCATCTTTTCGATTTAGTTGGCACATTCTAGCCATAACATACTCTACACAAACCATTTTATCACATCTTCATTTTAATTCATTGTCATATCTTAAAAACAACATTAAAATATCATAGTCAATGATATTTCAATATTTAAATATATTCATTACATATGCATATTAAATACGTTTCATTTAGTTAAATTAATTTATAAATAATTTTAAAATTTAAATAATTTAATTATATTATATAATGGATACACATTCAAATATTTATTTTTTTGAATATATATATCAAATATTAATACAAATATTTTTTTAATTATCAAAACAAATTAAAATGAAGGGAGTATAAAGGAAATTAGTAACTTTTCAACAAGCCAAATTAGATAACATAAATCTAAAGATTTTAATGACAAATAATTATTTATATTTATTTTAAGCACAAAAATTTTGTCCCGCATGTTGACTACTTCAATCCATGTGCATTTATTATATAAAAGAGGTACTCTATAAAATAAACTTCTCAAATCCAATTAATATCATATACTATAAGAAAAGAAACCCCTTCTTGACTCACAAGCAACCTATTTTGCCAAGTGTCATGCTCACATCAACTCAGTTTCCCTCCAAAATTTCGTTTAATATTATTTTATTCTATTTGTTTGATTTTTTGTATTTTGAATTTCCCTCCAAAATTTTGTTTAATATTATTTTATTTTATTCTCTGTTTGTTTGATTTTTTGTATTTTGGATGTTAATCCAAGCTTAAAAGCTTTGATTTTTTATGTAGATTTTTTATATTTTAGATTGCTTTGAGATTAGAAAAATTTAAAATTTCAATAATAAAATTAAATTTAATTGTTAAACTCTTTTTCTCTTACTTCTTTTTTTCCTTTTTCTTTCTCTTTCTTCTCTCTCCACTTCTCTTCATTTCAAGTTTATTTCACTATTTTTTTTTCTCTATTTTCCATTCTTTCCTTTCCATTTTTTTTACTTTGTTTTTTGTGATTTGTTTAAAAAAAAATTTGGTATAACCACGGGTTTCTCTATCCTTAAGATGAGACTAATCCAAGTCATTAGTTTTTGAATGTTATTTGGTTAAAATATGATCAAACTCATTTATATGTTTTATTGTATATTCATTATAAAATTATAAAATATTGGCACAACCTCACAAACGCGTAACGACGAAAACCCGTGCGAACGCATGGGTCAAAAGCTAGTAATTTTAAAAAGACATGTACGCAGTAAGGATAAGAAGATCCACATCTAAAATATCATAGAATTGTGTGGATGTCCATTTAAAAAACAAGAAAATGCAAGAAAAAATTAAAATAGTTGAGGATCATGTGAATGTCAATTTGATTGTTATTATTATTTTATTTTTTAATAAGTAAAAGATAGATGACAGAAAAAAATAACGAATTCTATAGAATCATACGGTGACACTAAAGGAAGAGAGCTTAGCTCAATTTGATTGTTATTACTTTATAGTGTTACCATTCAATAAACATTTTCAATATTAAAATATAAATTAACATTTAATATTTTAATACAATGATTACATCAGTTCAAACTTTTTTTTTATCTCCCTTCATAAAAAAATAAAAAAAATTCTAACACATTCTTATCATATTTTTCAAAAGAAATAAAAATCATTTGGTTTTTTTCATGCGCGAGTTTACGTCTATTTAACATTAATTTTAGTAATTTCAACTATTCAAATTTAAGGAATGAAAAAAAAATTATTATTGTTTTTCTACTCAGAAACTAAAATAATAGTTTTAGGGATTATAAATTCTTTTACGTAATTTCATGGACAAAATTTTACTAACAAACTAGAATAATTAGTGATTGTAATTTTAGAAAAGAAATCAAAATTTTATTATAATAACAATTAAAATTAACTAAATTTTTCAAAACGAAAAGTGGAGATCACAGCTCCGATACTTTTTAAATTTTTTATTATTAATCATATTTATAAACTTTCACTTCGACTCGAAATCGTTTAGTACTTTATTAATATAATTGATATTTTCTTATATTTTATGAAACTATATATTACGTTAATTTTTTTTACCTTGATAGAGTACTAAATGATTTCAGATTGACGTGAAACTTTGTAAATATAATTTATAAACAAACAACTTTTAATCTATCGGTCGGTTTTGTAAGAAAATTGTTAATTAATAAACTATTTGCGGTGTAAGAGTTGGCGTCAACTTACACCGGTGTAAGTTTATCCCTCCCGTATATATATATATATGAGATAAGATCAGTTTATACCAATTGGTTTTACACCAAGTAAAAATGATATATCAAAGTTTTTTTTTTCACGAAACGTACCATTGGATTTAAAATACTTATTGTATAGATCATGTGTGCAAAATTTCACATTAATCTGAGATCGTTTAGTACTTCATCCATCTAATAAAAAAGTAACATAAAATATAATTTTAAATTAATGAAAATAACAAGTGTTTTGATGGAGTACTAAACTATCTCGGATTGATGTGAAATTTTGTACACATGATCTATACCATAAGTAGTTTAAATCCAACGATACATTTCATAAAAAAAAAAAACTTCGACATATCACTTTTAATTGGTGTAAGAATAAGTATAAAATTAGTATTGCTATTGCTCTACCTAGCAGCTTAATACTATCAAGATTAAGAAACAATAAAAGACAAACAAACTGTATTATTAATAATGTAAATAAAGCTCAGAGATAATTATTAGTAGGAGGATTAGGCGTTATTCTATTACAAATCTTCCTAACACTCCCCTTCCCCTTCTATTTATTAGAATAATTCCCTAACACATTAACCAATCCTTCAACAAACTAACTTGTATATTTATCTTTATTTTAGAAATGATAGAGGCGTAACTCTCCTCAAAAGTTAGCTCAAGAGTGGAGGGTTGCTTAGAGCCTATAAAAGCTATCATAGCTCTTATTCTAGGCAATGTGAGACTTTTCCTAACACTTCCCTCAAGTCCAACTAGTTTTTTTTTTAACCTAGTTGTGACTTTTTTTTTTCAATGGACTTTTTTTTTTATTTTTTCAAGTTATGGGTATATGTTTGCTTTCTTCACTATACTCTTCCAGCGCGCTATGGTGGAAGTTGATTTCAAAATTGCTCTTGGTTTGGTCCTCAATGGTTATCATCCATCGCATCCTTGTTATCCTGTTGTTCATGAGATTACGGGTATTCTCCGGAATGATCCTCGCATTATGGTGTCTTCACGAGACTAATCATTGTGCCGATGCTTTAGTTTCTTGGGTTCATCACTTCGAGAGAGGTCTTGTTGTTATAGAAGCACAGCCTCTTTGGTTACTTTCAATTTTACGTGAAGATGTACGTGTTTTTTTTTCACGTTTGTTGATGTAATTTTCTTTGGGCCTTAGTGTCTCGTTTATTATTTAAAAAAAAAAATTAACTTGGAAAATTTTTATATATAGCTAATTTTTGACAAATTTTATTTTTCTTAGCAAAAGAAGAAATATATTAAATATACACCAACAAGACAAAAATTATACAAGTATGAGAGAAAATAAAAAGAAACAAACACAACCTCTTGGCAGGCAGAGACAAATTAAACATCTAGAATTAATTATATATTGTGCAGAATTATTATCAAATATTTAAGTTATTTAAGTATGTTATACAAGTTTAAACTGTACTTTTCTCTTTGAATAATATGAGTAATAAGTTGTTATAGAGGAAGTACTTAAGTTTTAGACTCAAATTGAGTACTTGTTGGCAAATTTACTGCCACTAAGTATTGGAGTTTTTTTTTTTAATCTAGTAGTTGTTGTTGGTTTGATATGTCTTTTGATATTTTGGGTATGAGATATGCATTTGTGACGTCAATTTTATTGGTATATCTCTTATAGCATTATCAAAATGCTTGGACCATTGATAGAATTACATATTTGTTTGTTTTAACTATGCTTTTTCATGTCCTTGTGAATGATATGTGAGTTCGTGTTTTATCTCTATTGGATTTAACTTTGTATTGTTAACAACTCATTATGTATTTGGCCATAATTAATATTTTGTTTCGGTGATATTATTTGTCCCTAATAATTAAATAATTCAACCTAAGTGGGAGATTGTTATAGTTTAATTTGTAGATTAGAATTATTTTGATTCTTAATTTTTTACGTCAATTCAGTTTGACCATTTAACTTTTTTTTTATTCATATTAGTCTCTTAACTTTTATTTTTTATTCAATTTGGTTTCCTCAAAAATTGTTTTTTATCTATTAATATCATTGACAGATGTAACTGTAGGGACCAAATTGTATTAAAAATAAAAATTAAAGGATTAAAACAGATCAAAAAAAGTTAAGAGACCAAAATGAATTAGCACAAAGAGTTAAGGGAAAAAAAATATTATTTTTCCAATTATTTAATTATTATATTAATATCATATTTATTAGTTATGAAAAAATATTAATTAATTAGTTATACATGATTGATATTTGCTGTGAGTTTTTATTTTGAGTTGCTAGTGATGACTTAGGTCATTCACTTAGAGCTCAATAAAAAGTTTTGCTCTCGTCTCATTAGGCTATAAAATTGTTACTATTAAGCAATTTTGACTTAACACATATCATATTGTGTTTAGTGGGTAGGGCCGGCCCAACAAATTCAAGGGCCTGAAGCGAATTTTTAAGATTGGACATTTTTTAATTTAATAATTATTATTATTATTAAATTTTTTAAAATTTATTTTTTGAGCTTTTTGTGACGCAAAATCACTTATTGAATTATCATAATCAATTTTCTTTAATATTTCTTTTTCAATTGATAATAAAACTAATCCATTTAATCTTTGTTGAAACATTGTTGATCTTAAATAAGACTTTATCAATTTTAAATTTGAAAAACTTCTTTCTGCTAAAATTAAATACAGAGACGCCAAGGATGCAAGGAATCAGTCAGAACAACAAGCTAAGTGAAACATGCTTGTGCAGTTAGCGTTCCTTCAATATTTGTATGTATAAAAGTAATTTTTACCAAAAAAATATATAATAAATAAAACAAATTTGGGGCCTAAAGCGAGGCCTTAGGCCACTTTACTATTGGACCGGCTCCGTTAATGGAAAAACTCTAGCCATCAAGAAGAGAGTAAGATTCCCTAATTAAAATGATTATGGACTTCGGTTCTCCTAGAGGTATAGTCAACCATTCTCTTTGTGTTAGTGTTTCAAGATCATACTGTAATACATGTCAATGACTATCAATGACTATTATTATATTTATGATACAGGTTCAAACTCTAAACATGCATATATGTAAAGAAGACTTGATAGGAGGTTTAAAACACACCTAGAATAATTAATATCCATATTCTCGATCTTCAATAGTAACAGCTGTGGTGCACAGAAAATAATCATAATTTTTGGAGATTTCAAACGGATTTTAGCATCAACCTGAATTGATGGTAGACCAAGTCACTTACAAAGTGGCTGTTTCCAGTTTGACATCATGCTGTTTAATTGGTTTTCATTTTTCTTTTTCATTTTTTTGGTTGAAATTAACAAATCTTATATGGTGTTGAAGAATAGGGTCCAACATTGCCCTTTGTTGAATCAACAATTTCTTATTTCCGAGGAAAAAAAAAAAAAAGAACAAGGAGATCTGGTTGGTGTTAGTTTACTGTTTACATATAGCTACTCTGTATAGCGTGTGTAAGCTCTGTTGTTAAGCTTAGTCTAACTAGCTGCACAGTTTAATGAATTTAATATCAGTTACATACGTTTTTTTCCCTAAATTTTATGAAATTTAATAGTCAGTTTTTAGTCTTTAAATTTTAATAAAAGTTCTCTTTCCTTCTCTTCAAATATTTCTTAGTGAGATAACAAATGGAGGGTGCCTCGACAAATCTACCTGTCAGCATATATGCTTGTCATGTTAGACAAATTATAACTAAAAATCAATGTTTTAAAATTTAGAGACTGAATTCTGTTTAAAGTTCATAAACCAAAAACGAATATTATCTGCATAAGAATTTAAAGGGAAGAAAGAAAGAAAAGGTAGGGGACGAGAGTTAAAAAAGCGAATATTTGACTGATTGCAGTGCCAATTAAGAAGGGAGTGGGAGAAAGCATCCAAACTATCATTGTAGCCTTGCATTTCAGTAACACATGCGATATATATATATATATATATATATATATCACTTTCTTAACGCATCTTCATGAATATCCAAATAACATGATATATAAATACCAAAAATTAAAATAAAAAATTACTTTATATATAGCTTCCTTAGTATTGTTATTGCTCTACCTAGCCACTTAATACAGTAAAGATTAAGAAAAGGTAAAAGATTAAAACAAACTGTATTAATAATGTAAATAAAGCTCAGAGATAATTCTTTCTTTAATCGTTAGTAGGAAGATTAGGCGTTATTTTATTACAAATCTTCCTAACTCTCCCCTTCCCCTTCTATTTATTAGAATAATTCCCTAACACATTAACCAATCCTTCAACAAACTAACTTGTATATTTATCTTTATCTTAGAAATGATAGAGGCGTAACTCTCCTCAAAAGCTAGCTCAAGAGTGGAGGGTTGCTTAGAGCCTTATAAAAGCTATCATAGCTCTTATCCTAGGCAATGTGAGACTTTTCCTAACACTCCCCTCAAGTCCAACTAGTTTTTTTTTTAACCTAGTTGTGACTTTTTTTTTTCAATGGACTCTTTTTTTTTATTTTTTCCAAGTTATGGGTATTTGTGTCAGGTCTCTTTTTATTTTTGCTTGAACTTTGTGCTCCTTTTTTTCTTGAATTTTTATCTTGCCCTGTTTTTTTATAAGCTCTTATACCATCTTAGAAGCCTAACTCTCCTCAAAAGTTAGCTCAAGAGGAGAGGGTTGTCTAGAGCTTTATAAAAGCTATAATATCTCTTATCCAAAACAATGTGAGACTTTTCCCCAACACCTTAACTAACTAGATTTCTAATAAAATCCATAATATTATAACATGACATCGGAGAACGAACCACGATTTAAAACATTAATCATTTGCTCTTGACTAATGTGATGAAACTCTTTTTCTTTCAGAAATTTTATATCTACCTTGTTAAGTATGGAATCATATTATCTATCCTTAATGAATCATTAATCAATGAAATAGATTTTTTTTCTGTTCTACCATTATAATAACCTGAAATATTCCTAACTGAAATAGCATTTGCTCTTTTTACAAGAACATAAATTATGATATCATATCTTCATACTCAAAAGAAGAGTTCTTCAACTGTTCAAGTAAATAAACCCCTTTATGCTCGATCTTATTGGAATATTAACTCAGAAACATACATATAATAGAATTCTGTTCCTTGAATTACACTCAGAATCAGAAACATGCTTCCCTTATGCTAACCGGTGGATCAGAGAAGGCTCCAGAAACAATTCCTTTAGCAATCAAAGCATTTGCTGCTTGAGAGTAGTGTATTCCATCCCAGCTGATAAATTTAGATGGATTTTTACATACTCTGCCATAAACTGATCCATTTTCATTGCTTTTCAAACCACAAGTGTTCCGGTAACCGAGGTAAACGCCACAACAGAACTCCAATGGATTGTGAAAACCTGCCAAAAATGCATCCAGATAAGTTATTTTTGACTAAAGATAACCAACTTGGGAAAAGATCCTCTCCATTTGTGGTGAAAACTGCACCTGTAGTCTCTCGTTCTCAATCATCTAACTAACAATCAGATAGTAGATTATCACAGACTGAACAATTGCCTATGATTCATCTATTATCTGTTATAATCCATCATATGTTTAACAATCAGACGATTGAGAAAAATAGAATTACAGGTCCAATTCCTGCCAAAACTGGAGAAATATGGACCCTAACCTACACACTTGAATATGTGTATGTTTGGAGACTTCAAAGATCACACCTAGCTTCTTTGCATTGCTGACAAGTTGATATTTGGCTTTATACACATCAACATAAGTAAATTTGGCTAGAGGGAGCTTTTTCCTTAACAGTAAAACTTGCTTCTTGAGTTGCCTGTTGAATTCCTGAGCTATCTCATTCTGAGTTTTCACACACCCATTTGCATCAAGGTTTCCATGCTTTGACTTGTAAGAAAGGAAATTGAAGGGCAAGCACCCAATTGGACCTGTGTTGTGAATCCAGAATATTCTTGCCCCTCCTTTTCTGTATAGTTGCTATAACATAAGATATATGATGAGTATTAGTTCAAAAAAAAACAACTTCTAATCCCATTATTACTCACACAAGGCCTTTGGCTAATCTACCTTCACTGCTTGGGAGAAGTTCCTCAAGATATTGGGAAGAGATGCTTGAACTTGTTCCTCTGAAGTGTTCTGTAAACCATGGGCAAGATCATTTTGACCAATGTCAAAGGTGTATATGGCCTTAGAGAAGTCATCAGGCCTTGGAATACTACTTTTCCAATATTGTTCTGTTCCTAAAATATCATCACACAGGATCAATTGTTGTTGTCTGAAGGAATAAACCATTTAAGTGGGTTTCTCAATATTACAATCAATTTTCCAGTTTTTCGAGTACCCTATCGCTCTATTATTAAGGTAAAAGATGAATGCCTTAGACATAGTCAGACCTTTCCTCTCAACTGGTGTCCTCTCCAGATCTAACTTTATTCACGTGTGTTTCTACCACTATGTGGACACCATTATTAGTAATAATGTAATCAATTTTAGTAATTCAATAACACTATTAAATTCTGGTTATGCTTCACCAAGTCATTGGATAAACCATTTTAAAAGATGGTTCTGTTGCTGAAATATCATCACAGATAGTCAATTGTTGTGAGAAGGAATAAACCATTTTGCAAAGTAATGGGAAAGAGAAACTAACTGTTGTAGATAGAGTGGTGATGGAAGAGAATATTGGTGCGGAACTTGAACTGTATGAACTGTGATATTTGAAGCCCAAGATGGAAAGGGCTATAACCACCATTTTCAAGAATTGAAGAGCCTCCTGTTGCAAAGTTTGCACCATGCCTGTAATTGGCTCCAACTGAGTTCAAATAGGCACTAAGGTATGGCAGTTTCAGTTCTTCAGCTGCATTTTCATAGGTTCACAAAATGAAGATATACTCATATATAGTTAAGTAACAGTTTCACACAAATAAATCTCAATAACAACCCTGTGTGATCTACATAGTTGTGAATCTGTGAAGGATATAGCATGGTTTTAGATTAGAGTCTGCTCTGCTACATGACATGATATTGTAATATCGTAATTTTGAAAATCACCTAATCTAAATTAGACCATAGTTGCAGTCTATAATGATTGTTTCCTAACACGAGAATGCAACTGCAAATACAGATACAGGACAAAACTATCACTTTATTTTTGTTACTTGTTTCCAGATTGTTTTAATGTTTTTTATTGTGTAATTATTTATTTTTTTTACAAAAAAAATTTAGAAGGAGGAGATAATGCTTAATTTAAGACCTCTGGGCTCAAAAAACACTTATATTTATTGGGTTTTGAACCTGCAACCTATCAGATACAAAATCGTGTTACGTTTCACTTATCCAACCCTTTAGTTTGTTGTAATTATTTACCGAAATAGAAACGAAGATACAAACGAAGAGACTCTAAAAGTATGGATGATAGTGAAGAGAAGAGAATGGTTTGGTTTGCTTACTAATGAAATCAATGATGAGACGGCCATCAGAAGCCCTTCCAGAGAGGCTTCCGAAGAAATTTTCGCCATTGGGAAGAGGCAAGACAGCGAAAGCAGCAGAAATGGCTCCAGTGTCTGAATTTGAGTCACCAAAGTTGAAAATTGCAGGAAACTCACAATCTTCAATGGAGGACACACCTAAAAGAAAAATACTCTGAAATAATGATGAACACACGAGTGAAAGCATCAGCATCATCCTAGTACAAGATATGATCATGGTTGTTGGGATAATGAATTTGAAGTGATCTTTTAATAGTGTCTGTCACTATCTCTTTTTGTTTTTATTTCTTCCAATGACAAAAAATTCCAATTTCAAAATCATGCAAAAGACAGAAGTTACCTTGTATTTTAGCTAGCTGCACTGTGTAATTTGCTATCAGTTCAGTTCCCTTGACAAGTGACGACACCAATTGTCCCCACTGTCATTGAACTGCATGTCTTGTACACGAGTATTGAGTTTTGCTTTCAATTAAAGGATTATTTTCAATTATATTCTCATTTGATCAAATTTCTATATCAGTAAATCTATTAATATTCATGTAATAATTCCATAATAAATGACGACACTACATAATGGGATATTTTCACTACAATAAAATAAATGCATATATTGAAAATACTTGGGTTGAACTTGAAAATGTGGGATCGTTTACACTATCTGGAATTCAAGATTAAATCAGATACAATATGAAGAGTTTTGAAAGTTTATGGATTAGAGTCTACTAGAACAACTTTTTAATGTTCCAAAAAAAATAGAATATACAGATTAACAAATTAAATTACAGATATAAATGACTTGAACTGTGCCTTTGTTCTCTCCCATTTGGAGTAGCAATTTAACATTAAGATCTTATCTGAAATAAGAGAAAACTCTGTCTTCTTCCTATTTTAACGCATATATCATTGTTGTACTGTACATGACGTGCAAGTTTCATTCATTATAGGTCTGAGTTTCAATAATTTTGTTTACATTTTGCTTAGAACAAACAAATAAAATCTTAACCAATAATGCCTTGATTTTTTAAGGACCTTTTGAAACCACTCTTGCAAATCCAAAAGCTAACACTTTCCAAGAGTTGGTTTAACACTCCAAAGCATCTTTTAGCTGGAACACAATATACCTTCTTAAAGTTGAAGTTGATTCATGGCCGTATTTATAGGAAGGGTATTTGCCACTCCTTCTTAATCTAACACTATGCTTAATTCATCATTTTAATAATACTCATGTATTAATAGTTAAATTTTATTGATCATGAAAATATATTTTAAATTAAAATATATTAGAAGGAAAGTGGTGATAGTTTCATCAGATTTTATAAAGGAAGTTGTCAAATTCTAGAGTCTACATCAACTCATGAAACGTTAATATACTTCACTCGTAAACATATGTGAAAAATAATAGTGCTAAATAATACTCTATAATATAGTGCATGGGTAACATAAGAAATTTAAAAAAATGAATATGCAACATGTATCTTTAATTGTATAATAAGTTTTTTAGGTCATTAAAAATAAGTGAACAGTGAAGACATGAAAAATTAGTGAAAAGCCATGAAATTTCGATTTTGTTTTGTTTTTTCACTTATATAAAATTATATATGTTGATGGCAAAGTAAACACATATTATTTTATGCAATAAGAGATAGATTTCGATATAAAAGCAAATTTGTTGACTCTAGTGTAAACTTGTGATTATGAAAAAAAAGTTTGAGAGCGAGTTAACTCTGCCTAGAGCTTGACTATCATCCCTATAAGACATGTGTACATTTAAGAAAGAATCTAATTTTTTTTTTTGTATAATTTAATATTTTTAAAGATGTATTAATATCATTTATTAATAATTCTTTTAATACTTCTAATTTTAAAGATAAATCAAAATCATCAATATTAGAAATTAGAATGCACATGAAAACTAAATTTTTTTCAAACGCATCATCTTTTCAATTCATCTTTACTTGATATTTTAAATTTATTTGAATAAAACAAAAAATCAAACATATTTTCTAAAAAAACTGTTTTAATCAACGCTCGAAGAAATAAATTGATATAATAAATATAAAAAAAAAATTAACGCGAAAAGATTTTTCAAGAGTTATATGAGTATAATGATTGATATACAATTTCGGTCCCTAACTTTGTGAGGACAAGTCACTTTAGTCCCTGACTTTATGCGAATAAGTCAGTCCCTGACTTTGTATTTTGCAGGTCACTTTAGTTCCCGAATTATACGAACATTTATTTTAGTCCTTGAAAGTCCTGGACTAAAATGACCGATAATAATTAAAGTCATGGACTAAAATGACCGATGATAGTGAAAGTCAGGAACTAAAATGACCGATTTCATGAGGGACTAAAATGACTATTTTGATATATATTTCTATAATTATTCACTTGTTCAGTTTAAAAAAATCAAGAGAAAGTGAAAATGACGTAAAAAGAGATTTTTTTGGTCAACTGGAAAAATGAGATTATTTTTGGACCTTATAAAATATTAGGCCTTATATTAAATTAGTGTTTGGAAAAAAAAAAACAGGGAAAATCAATTAAAGTAAAAATAAATTTTATACCATCTAAATATAAAAGATTATCTTCATAATTTCAACTGCATACCTAAACAAAAACTGTTATAATCAATTATAAAAATAATAAATTATACATATAATCAATTCTCGAAATAATCTTTGACAGCTAATACAATCAGGCTCTAACTTTTAAGTCAACATTTGATAAATAGCCCGTACAACATCAAATGTGATCTATTTAATATGGATAACAACTGGGAAATCACATAGAAGCATCAACAAAAACAGGAGGAAGAAAATTCAGGAGTGAAATAAATCTCATTCATACCCAGGGTACGATTACTCTTGCTATGTGCTTCCACTGGTGTGACCAAATTGTATAGCCTCCGTAACATTTACAGCAACTGCAATTCTGTACATTATGATATTTCCATGAAACTATTTGGGAGTTAATCTGATAGGACAGACAGAGAAAGCGATACAGCGAGCTGCTTTTGCCAACATAAACCGCTCATTCTCATTCAACGGCCTTTCAATCACCTTGACAATGTTGGCGTCCTAGAAAAACAAAATCACCGCTCATTAAATAATAAGAATTTAACTTGCTATAAGATGACAAACTGGTTCTAGCCAAGTTTACTTTCAAATTATTATATAAATACAGTAAAATGAAGAAATCTAAGTTTAAAATACAGGTTACTCTCACAATTAAGTATTTATGTAACAAGAGCAGAAAGTAATTCTTCATGTTGCAAAAGAGAACGCTAGGTTGCATTGCTCGAAAAATTGCAAAAGAATAAAATCTTTATAGGAAAACAAATCTTATTCATTATTGGATAAATCAAAATACAGAAGGCAAATATTGATTTGGAACATACTTTCTGCTGGTGTTGAGAATAAGGCCGAACACTGGCAGTTTCACCAATTACAATTACATTGTTGACATTCCCACTTTCATCCCTTTCTGCTGGTGAGGCAGTGGAATGCTTCCATTGACCACTAACAATGAACTTATAGTAATACCTGAAGGCAAGGAACGATGTCACATTCGTGTGATACAGAAATATTGGAAAATATATGCAACCATGATATTATATTATTATTTCTGCTATTATTTTCGATGGATTGTGGAGAGGGGAGCATGTGGAGGGAGTCAGTTTTATGATTTTGACAAAAAATAAAAAATAAAAAATAAAAAAATAAACGATAAAAATAAAAATAAATAAATAAATAAATGGCCCGGATTAGTATATTAGAAAATGACTTGTGAAAAGTGTACGGCTTGTTTACTCTACATTTTCATTTTCTACTTTTATTTTCTTTTTTTTATGACCAATTACATTACAAAACTATGGTCCTATTTGTTAAGTGAAAACATTTTTTGTTTCTATTTCCTTTTTTCATGAATAATTACAAAATACCGCCTTGTCTTCATTTTATTTTTAGTTTCCCGCACAGGAAAGAATGTTTCCAGAAAATTTCCAATGTTTCCAGTACGTATTTCAAAATACAGGAAACAAAATGAAGACTAAGTGACAATTTTGTAATGACCAATAAAAGTAGAAAACGTTTTACAAATCAAATAGACCATTAGTCAATTAGGCGGTCAAGTTGAGAGAAAATGCACATACTTTGAATCCACAGAAAGAATTATTGTAAAAGTAGCACACATACTTTCCTTGTGGAAGTTTGACTACTACTTCATGTCTTGGTCCACCCTGGTGCTTAGCCTTGATTGGTTCTTTCCAATTTCCAGTGAAGTCTCCCACCAAAGTTACATCCTCTCCCTGAAACAAGAACCAAAAGGAATGATGAAGAACCATGAAAAACTTAAAATGTTGTCTAACAATTATATAGCAGATGTCCACAACAAACAGAAGATATATTAGCCATTAAGCTGCAGAAGAGCTATAGATGACTGGTTTATTACCTCATGACCATTCCACACAAATGTGACGGCATGTGTGGGAGGTCCATCATGTTTTCCCCTCTCAACCATAGCGATAAGATCCCATGTTGCCCAAGCAATGGCTGGCCTGCAGTAATGTGTCTATGAAATGCTTTTCTGAGTGGGAGAGTGAAAAATGGCAAAATGCTTTGACAAGGGGAAACATGGAGCAGAAGGAAAATCAACATATGATGCGAAATTGTTCAGAGTTTAGCAAGATGAACCAACCTGTCAGGCCTGCACACGTGCATCCCAGTGACCCAAGTATACGCTGCATGAAGGGAAACATCTGTCATCCAATGTAAGTATGCAATCACACAAGCAGGAGACCGGTCAAATCCAGAAGTGCAAGTAACAAAAACACGAAGGTTCTTCCTCAGCAGCCGTAATAAAAGCCCCACACAAAATGGAAGCTTTTTTCTCATATCATAAGAATCTCCATCCCTGAAAGCATAAGAAAATACAAACAAAAGAAGAAATCAAAGTCTGAATGCAAGAAAAATTACCGTAATCAGAAGTTCTGATGCCATTTCCACATTAAAATATTCTTGAGTTACTTGAATCCAGTATCAGTACCATAAAAGACCAAAAAAAATGTCGAGTAATATTCAACAATTCACGTCATGAAGTGCCAGTTGACTTGTGTAAATTATTGTTCATATAATTATCATTGACATAATCAAGGGTGAAATGGTACTATTCAAATTAAGAACAAAGTAAGCTAAACTCAACCTCGTTAGCAATTTAAGGGGGATGTGGGTTCTTAATGCCTATGAAATTAAATATGAGCAACATAACGAAATATCAAAATTGAGAATCAAGATATGTACACCTTCTCTAAACAACTTGATAAACCTAAGAAATCATTTCACAATGTAAGCATGGCGAACATTCTCTGTTTATACATTTTTTTTTAAAAAAGAAATTATAAAAAAAAGAAAACCTTCAAAATAATAAACTCGACTTCTCAAAACAATTTCATCTATTGAATTGTCAAACAAATTTTAAAAAATCTAAATTACATTTTACGCTGAATTTTCTCAAAAATTTACTAGTGTCCTTACTCCTTACCATCAATGGTCCAAATTACTGAAAACTGCCCTATAAGGTCTCATCATGTCAATGATGCTCAAAATAAGGTTTCTAAACCTATATGCTTTAAAAGAAATGGAACTGCAAAAAAAACACAAAAAATTGTGATAGGATCCAAAATGATTTAGGCCCAATGGAGGCTACGGCCCAATTGTTTCCCAGAGACCTAAGGTTTGGGCAAAGCATGTTGGAAGGAAGAAAAGAGATGTGTGCTGAGCTGGCTAGTTAGTTATGGTAGAGAGGATATTGTTAGGAATACTTTCTGTTATATAGTTGTGAGGGGAGGATTATCTTTTGATCATTTTGGCAAACTGTTTAGGATGGAGAGTCTTTTGACCTCTATAGGAGCTTAGATCTGTGGCAGTGGAATACTGGAACTCTGGAAGTCACCTTCTACCGTAAAACCTTTCTACTGTAAAACCTTTATGTTCTGTCGATAATACTACATTACCTTTCTTTTTGTTAATCTTTCTGTTTTCTATTTGCTCTGTGATTTTCGAGTTTCTATCGGAATTGCTAGACAACTCAGAAAATGGATGGTAATCAGAGGGTGGAGGGGTTTATCCCCATTTGACATAGCAACAATCACAGCTGCCACAAATCACTGCAAGTTTGGGAGCGATGCAGTCTTACAGATATGCTCCGCAATGCAGTTTCCATAGCAGGTTACGATCATGACATGACACGGCGACAGAAACACTAATGCACTAATGAAAAAATTGATCAAATTGTCCACAAATTGAACCTAACTCAATCTTAAGAGCTAACTCAAGGGGAAAAGATTGCCCAAATTTTTATATAAAATACTCTTGTCATATTCCAAACTGAAATAGGATCTTATAGAATACAAATATCATATGAAGAAATCCCAAAAGTAGATACAAACCAACATGCTTTGGACCATATATTACCGTATAGGATAATTGATCATGAGAATATTATTCCTCTGACAAGCTCCATTGATTGATTTTACATCGATTCCCCAATTTTCAGCTTCAGTTCCACTTTGGAAGTTCAGAACAGCAGTAACTCCCTGTAGCAGAAATATAATTACAGAATAATATAATGCTTTAAAAAGGTATTGAGTTCTAGCACCACTGTTGCATTAAGAGATATGCAGTAGCAACTAACAAACCATAAAAAATGATGATGTATTTGCGAAATCTAAGTTTTCCATGCCACGGCAAGCTTGACTCAAAATACTTTGGTTAAATGCCTTGTGCTTTCCAACAATTTCATGGATTTTAAAAGCATAATGCAGTTACCTGTACACTGTAGTTATTATCCCTAGTGCACTGTCGTAATAAAACTAAACTGCTAATAATGATTGATAACTACAGCATCATTTCTTTAACAGAGGGGAAACAGAAATAAGTTTAACTTTTGACACATTGAAGTTTTGCAACTGAAGATTGTATTAAGCCACTTATTATTTAGCAATATATTTACTGTTAATGCATAAAACTGGGATTCGGTAGGCTTATTGGAATTAATGCAACAACATCCTTAGTCCTTACCTCAACTTTTGACAAGTTTTCAACATCATCTTCGGTTTGTATACAGGAACCCACATATATTTGCTCCGTAATCTAAGAATTTACAAGGTAGAAATGTGTTATTAACATTTTAGAAATTACAGTAATAAACAAAAAAAAAAGTAAAAAACCAAATTGAATGAATCATATCACAAAACGCAAGAAACTGCGCACCTTACTATATCGCATGCCAAGGGAATGATTATAGTACATCTCATCCTTGGTACGATCCAGAGCCTGAATGTACTCCTCGAGTGGAAAACTTCCATGAGCCCAGTCTCCATCTCCACATGCTTCTTCAGTAAAAATACAGGCAAGCTGTGCTGTGTGCTCAGTTGAAAAGTTTCTCTCACCATGGGTGATGACATGTTGATTTTGATTCCGTAGTAACTTGATTCCTTTCGAATTAAGAAACTTTGAGTTGAACACCGAAAATCCAGAATACCCATAGCTGTCACTAGATGGATGTAAATTTGAAGCCAATAGTGTCTTGTTCCATGTAACAATTGGAACCCGACCTCTATTAAACACTATTTCAACATCATTCGTCTTATGTAGTAGCTGAATGGGAAAAGGAGATTTGGGCCTCTCAAGAACCAAGCTAAAAGAACTTGTTTGCTCCTTTAGCACCTTCCTGAGGAAACCAAAAGACTGAAAAAATAAAAAAACAAAACACTGATGAACAGAATAGGATGCGGTGATCAATGATATAGTAACTTTGCATTGTTCTAAGGTATCATACCATGTTAAGATACAATTAACTGTTTTTTTTTTCCTTACAAAGAAAAAGAAAAGGGGGAAATAAGAAGAAGGCTGAAATATAATGCCAATCTTTATCTTTTGTTGCTAATAATCATCATTAACCCATTATATGTGTCACAAACTACCACTCCCACAAGCTTGAGTTATTACGTGAATCATGGTTTTATATTTAATACTAGGAAATAGAACAAGTTCGAAACAACAGTTTTCTAATAAGAAGAATTGGACACACAGAGAAATAGATACAAATTACTATCAGAATCAGCCTGAGTTTGGTGAAAATCCGGCATCGTGGCATTCTCCAACAACTCATTGAGCTTTTAATTTAAAAGATCACTACGTAAACTTTTTATCATCCCTTACACATTTTCATTTGCATTTTCTAATTACCTAACTTCAGAAACGGAAAATTAGCCATTAAACATATATTGGAAGAGCATACTGTGTGTCTCCAACGTCTTTAATCTCGAGGAGACTGTTCTGAGATGAATCGCCAGCTTTCTTCAAAGTGTCACCCACCATAACTATCCGCGACCTCTCCGCATTACCCTACAATATAATAAATAAATAACAGTGCTAAAAACTTTTCAAATAATCAAAACAGATATTCATTTATATTTTAAATTGTTGAGATAGGAAGATAGGCATGCAATGCAATGAGGTTACCCCTTTGGCGAGAGAGTGAACGATGATTTTGCCGTCGGCGGTGAGGGCGAATCGGATGCCGAGGGGCTTCTCGAGAGTGACGAGATACTCGTTGAGGTTCATCTTGAGTTGCGAGTTATCAGCCATGGCGAAAACCCTAACGGAGAGTGCTCCGACACTGGAGCGAAAAAGGTGGTGCCGATTGTTGTAGAGAGAGCGAGAGGAAGGACAGAAGGAGCAAGTGTTGGAGCTGCTGAGCAACAGCGATGGAGGATGAGGATGCGTGCTGAATTGCAGAGGAAGCATGGTTATGTCTACGAAGAAGATTGAATTGCAGAAGCTGAGATTGGTTTCGGTTATGGAGATTGAGAGGGTGATTGATTAACGGAAGAGAAGGCACGGGGTCAGGGTAAGAAATGAAAAGGCGTAGTGAACTGCGAGGTGCACGTGGCGATTGCGTAGGACCCGCGTTCTGGACTTTGCGTGCCACGTGGGAATGAAAAGTATCTCTTCTCTTCTCCCTTTTTCCGTGAAAAGACAAAAAAGAAACTTGACATCTAACTCAGCTCAGGGGACACGACTTTTTTGGTATGGTAGTCTTACATAATAGGAGTACTGTAGTTTTACCGCACATTACAAGAGGATAAATATTACACATGTGTATTAATTATTGAGTGATAATGTGGTTAATTTTACACATGTTACCTAAATGCTTCAAAATTCTGAAATTACTATTTTTTTAACAATAAGGGTATGTTTAAATTAGACCCAAAGTTATAAAATTATAATCATATCCCTAATTTATTAAATTAAAATAATTTAGTGAAATTAGCTTTAAAACTACTTAAACTCTATTGGATAACTAAATAAGACATGTAATATAATATTAATATTAAATATTTTGAAGATTATTTTGAAAAATTAATTATTGATAATTAGTTTTTTAAAGCTAAAAAAGTAATTTTAAGTAATTTTTTTAAATCTAACTTCTAAAATTATAATTTTACGACTATAAAGTAAATAATCTCATCATAACTAGACAATTCCATAAATTTATTGGCGATCATTTATTCTCATAGCATTTAAGATTCTTCGAATAATATAATATTTTAGACTTTTTATAAAATTCTAATATATAATAGTAACTAGTAAAATATATTTCTACCAAACTGGCCAAACATATTAGGCTAAAGTTGAAATTAAAGCAAACTAATTTAATTATATTTTACATTCTACTCAGGAGTTAGTTTGATGAGTTTGATTTATGAATTAAATAAGCTGAACTTGAACTAAAAATTAAGTTCTTTAATTTTATCATCACAACTTGAGTCAAGCGCAATTTAACTCGTTTGATGCATGAATTAACTTGATAAATATATAATTTTAAATAAAATTCTATTTTAATTTTATGACTATAAACATTGATTACTTCAATATTTTATAAATGTTTTACTTTAGTCTTAATTTATAAAAATAGTTCATTTCAATAATTTTTCCGTTAGTTTACCACAGGAAAAAAAAATTAAATAATAATTTAAAAAGTTGGCAACTTAGCACGTTCATGAGCAAAATTAAATAGTTCATAAATTTAAAACAAACCAAAGTTAAGCTGAAAAAATTATTTGATAAAATATTCTACTCGAGTTCAATTCAAATAAATTGCTAGATAAACTCGACTTGAATACATACATAGCCATGGTTCGCATTCCACATTCCAAGATTTTTATATAATTATTCCTAGAGTGATTGATCGAATGTAGTTGTTGGGTATTTTAATTTTTGTCTTTTTAAAATGTTTGAATTAGTTTTTAAATTTGTATCTTATAAGTCAATTTGATCTTTGATATTAAGTCACATTAACAAAATGTCTATGTGACTTGTTAACAATCGATATAACACATTATTTGTCACATATGAGTCTACGTAAATGACCAAACGATATCATTTTGTTTAATCACAAAAGTTATACGTTGTTTTTTTAATTTAAAATTGAGTTATATTGTTAGAAAAAAAATAATTAAGTTACATATTTTGAAATTAAGTAAATCAATGTCATTTTATCATTTATTTTGACTTCTAATATTATTTAATTTACTATATAAATATTTGATGTGTCATGTAAACATTTTATTAGTGAGTTATTAATAATAGTTGTATGGGTTATAAAAACCCCTATTCCTATTATATGACAACCATTTATTTTCCAAGTTCATTACAAATTGGTTCCTCATCATTCCGTGGTGGCCTCGTATTGTTTTTGTGTTAGTACTACTTAATAGTGATCCCCGTCATCGATGACTCCTTTCCTTCCCTTTTTCCTTTCAATTTCAATGCCAGTGACTCCTTCAACTTCAGTGTCATTTCGATTCTCAACGATGGCTATCTCTTACCAAATTTTCTTTTTTCAATGCCTTTACTTGCTTGGTGCCTTGGTTCACATCTCTCATCCATCAACAGACCATTTACGTTATTCCAGAGCATGGCAATCTCTGTTACATGCTCCATCTTGTAATATTATCAAAATTTAAAAATGTGATTACAATTATGATCCCATTAAATTAAATGCAGCCAAAATAGCAAAACAAATCTTAATCGAAGAATACGTTGAATATAATAGATTAAAACCACTCGCATAGTACCTTTTTTACAGGAATGGTAATTCACCATGATGTTACGAATTACCAATGTTATGTACAGTATACAATTAATTGACAATAATTTAAGAAAGGTAAACTTAAATTTGAATATTTGATAAGAAAAAGAATCAAAGAAAGACTAATCTAACATCTCAAACCTCTTTTTTCGTTTTTAATTTTTTTTCAAAAAAGAAAAATCATTAATAAATTAAATTAGATTAAGCAAAGTCCTCAGAAATTCAGAATGAAGGGAATGCCTTGCCCAAACGACTTGTGCAGAATCCAACCAGGTCAGGTCTATACGGCAAAAACGACCTTTTCTTATCCACTCTCCTCAACTCTCTGTTCCTCAGATATAAAGCCTCGTGCGCCGACGCAAACGCTTTCTTCTTTTCCCTTCCGGCGACTTCACCGCTCTTCTTCGCCGGCGACGGCGGCGGTGTCAGGAACGCAAACGCCTCCTTCCCCTCGCTGTTGCTCCTGCGAAGCAAATCCAGAAGCTTCCACCGCTTCGACGACGACGATCCCGTCGAATTGCTCTTCTTGCACCTGCTCGGCGAAGCTTGCGGCGAATTCGGAATCCACAAACAGTAAGTCCCCGCCGGAATCCTCTCCAATTCATCCGCCTCCGACGACGATTCGGACGACGGAAGCTCACGTTCGCTCCGGCGGACCTCTCTGTCGCCGAATATCGGTAACGGAAGAGCCGCCTTAGCCGAAACGGAGCTCCGGTGCTCCACCGGAAGCTCACGGTTGAAAACCGGGAAAACGGTGTCGTCGAAGGAGACAGCGTCGTTCAGGGACTCTCGCAACGCGACGAACTCGAAGTCAGCGTCGTCGTTTTGACTGGCGGTAAACGCATCGTCGTTTTGGTGATCTCGGCCAACTTGATCGGCGATAGCGGCGAGTTGATCGGTGGAATAGCTGCTGAAGCTTGGACACAGCACCGAATCCACTTCTTTCTCCATTTTCTTTTGTTTTTTTCTCAATTTGAAGCTTCGTGCAATTGATTTTCTTTGTTCAGATTTTTTTTTTTTTGGTCAGCTTGGAATTGAAAAGAGTTACGATAGGGGTGGACTTGGTGTGTTTTGTATTTATAAGGAAAGAAAAGAGGAACATGGAAGGAAGGAAACGTAGGTGAAGCTAATTAAAGTTAGTTAGTGGGTAAGGCAATATACAATTACAATAGTATTTAAAATGCGTAACGAATGATGTCTTTATTGTCAATTGTTTATCAACTTTATAGTAAACGAGTATTATTGTTATAAATAGTAGATTCAACCAAAAAAAGGATACTGTAGTAAATAGTAATAATTTAAATATAGATATAATTTTTAAACTCATAGATTTTTCTCCACATTTTTATTATGTTTGTTATTTATTTTTGCAATAATTATATGCATTCACGTTTACACTTTTTTGGATATATAACTTCTGATAACGTTTGATAACGTTGGATTAGTGGTATCATTCAAAATGAAATAGGTGATTTTGTATATGCATATGCATATGCAAGTTTATTGGAGTTTTAATATATCAGTCTTTGTGTTAAGCTTCTCTACTTTAAAAAATTCCATGAGTTCACTTGGTCAATGGGATTTAAAATTCTTATTTGTTACTCGAAACTGTTGGATATTGTTAATACAGTTAAGGGTCATTCTTTTTACTTACACAAATATTGAAATATTATTTAAGATATTCATAAATTGTTAACTCATGATTGGAGTGTGGTTTTAGAGCATACACTTAGGAAAACAATCAAGTGACAGATTGGTATACAAAGAAGGAAATTATGTAGTCTTATGTGTGAACTTCGTGGAAATTAATGCCTCTAACTATCTCTCTGCTTATTTTAGCAGACAAAATGAATATAAGATTTATTCGTATATCTTTATTTTCAACTATTATTAACATAAAACACTAATTCTTCGGGTAAAGATAGACTTGTCATCTAACTAATATTATTTTTTCAAATAATTCACCTCATATATTTCTTTTTCTTTTATTTTTTGTCTTATATTACTTGTCATTTTAGTGAAAAAAAATTATCTCACTTTACTAGTTATTTTATAATTTCAATAAAGTATTAATTATCTTTTTACTAAATATATATTCTTTGAGTAGTTAAACTTTTAATAAATATTATAAAAAATGTGATTCACTCATTAATAAAAATGATAAGAAATATAATAGAAAGTTAAATAAATATTTATATAAAAACAAAATAATTAATTATGTTTTTAAAATTATGGGTAGAATTGTAGAAACCTAAAATAAAAAAATATATATGTATATGGGATGTTGGAAGTATTATTATCTTTACATTTTATTTTTATTTTCTTATCACGTGATTTAATACTCGCAATTATCTTTCTTTTATTTTCTTTATCTTCTTCCATCTTTCATGCATGATCTCATCTCTTAAATTTTATATAATTAGATTTTGTTTCTTCATATGTCTTGATTCGCACGTATTGCGATCCATGTTTGCGTGAGTGGCTGCGTATATCCGAAGAAATAATTTTGTTTTCTTTTTTGTTTTTGTCTTTTCATTCAGTTTTTGTTTCAATTCTTTTTCTTTTGCCACTTTTGACACACACACACACATCATGCGAGGAAAAGAGGAAGAAATAAGGATTGTTTGCGTGTAAATATGATGTTCCTTTCTTTGGCTTGTTTACTACTGATTTTGTGTTATTGTCCTCCACCTAAAACGGCATAATTATGAAAAATAAGTTTTACTTTGTTCGCCGCGGACACAGGTAATGATAAGTTAAACATATGACTTTTTTTAAAAAAAAAAGATTTTCGTATAAAGATTTTCGAACTCACGATCACATACATTAAAATATTTGTTTATACATATAACTTTAATTGAATTTTTATTTTTACGTTGTAATCACTAAATTCGAAAAATACTATAACAAAAAAAATTAATATAACCACTTTTTTCAACGTTCATAACCAATGAGTTCATTTAGTATAAAAATTGTGAGTACACAAATCAGAAATTTCTCTTTTAATCAAATTAATGAAAGTTCACCACTAAAGTATTCGATGATAATTGCTTTAAGAATAAAAACACAAGTTTAAATTTTGAAAAATACACTTATTGATGAGTAACTTGATGTTCTAAAATTACGTTAGTCATATCTCCCATAATTTTTATTTACCAAAAAATATTAATAAACCCAAGAACGGTGGGTTATAATGAGTTTCTTCTGTATGTGTAACACAACAGATGAACTAGTAGCATTTGCATATTAATTGTTTCTAGATTTGATGATTAAGTATAATACAAATTCAATGAAAAATTATCCTAAAAATAATATGCCTGTGCCTAACGAAAATTCCTTATGTAGGATACATTATTAGATTATCACGCTATGTACATTTCTTTGCTTTATGCTTAATATCCATTTTATGCAAATTAATACAATCCTTGCTTTTCTCCCGTGATTGAAGATATTTCCTTGCATTACAATATTTCTTATCCAACACTAGAATTGTACTATCGCAAACTATTTTATTTTTTGGTTGCATCACAAACTAGATTAATGCTTTGTTTGGTTGTGAAAATGAAAAATGAAGGGAAGGAAAATTAAAGAAGAAAGAAAAGTTGAATTTTTTTTCTATAATTTAACTTTTTTTTATCTTCCTTCTATTTTCCTTTAACCCAAATAATAAAAAGTACTTCATTTTTTATATTTTCTTTCCTCCTATTTTTTTTTTAATTGAAACACACTACACCAAAAGAATAACATTTAAGTTAGAGGAGCTATTGTCCCAGTCATGTAGCTCAATTGGTTAGCGCATGGGAACATGCGTGTGTAGATACAGGATTTGAATCTCGGTTGTATTACTTTTCTATGAATAAAAAAAAAAAGTTAGAGGAGCTATTATGCTTGAAATTTAACATGTGTAACTGAAACAATAGTGTAGTAAATAGTAATCCCTTTGGTCTCTGTTATAAGCAAATTTAAATCACTTTATTTGGTACTCTCTCTATTATGAAATATTACTTATCTTAGGGAATTTCACATGAATTAAGAGAACAATTAATTTACATAGAATTTAACAAAATGTACGTAAGTAAACTAAATTAATCATTGACTTTGAGGTTTACTCAATAGCTATTGGCTATAAAAATAATAAAAGTGAGAATAGTTAATAAATATAGCATTGGTAATGTAAAAGTAACAAATATTTTGGAACAAGTTTTTTTTAACTAAAGTGACTAATATTTCAGAACGGATGGAGTATTAAATATAAGTAGAATTCATCTATTTTTTTCTTAATTAATAAAAACATTCCTAAATTTTCTTTATGTTAATTGAGTGCCTATTTCAAATACTAAAATACATTTATTTAAGTGGTTGAGAGCAATTTAGGAAGTGTAATTATTTTATTTATAAAATTCAAGAAATTAATTAGAGTTAATTATTTTTTTAATATGCATGATTTAGTCCAAAGCTGTTTATAATAGAGACCACAAGTAGTGCACTAGTGCTATATTAGCATACTACTTGAAGTCTTCTAAGTATTACCTCAGTCCCATATTATTTATGGTTTAAGATTTTACAAATAGTTTAAGAAACGTACTATTTCCGGTCCTAGTTATAAGCCAAAAAAATTTGAAATTTTTTGGTTTATAATATAAGTAAATCTTAACCTCTCTCTTTATTTAATGCTAATTTCAAGCATTTTTCTTATATTCAATGTTATTTGACCTATCCAAATGGGAGAGAGAGTACTTTTTTGTAATTAAAACTTATTTTTTTAAATGAAATCAAGAAAATTAAACACAAGTAACATCTTTCTTAATATGCACAAATTATGTTTTTTTTTCTTATAACCAGGATCGGAAGTAGTAATTTTTTATGAAAATATTTGTTTAACTTCTCATCATACTATTTATCACTCTTACTAATTAGAATCTTATCTCTCATTATGACATTTATCAAAAGTTTAACTACTCCAAAGGTATGGAATACAATATTGAGTAAAAAGATAATTAATGTTTCATTAAAATTATAAAATGATAAATACAGCAAACAAAATTTATTCTAAAAAACTATACATAAAATGAGACAGGGGAGTACGGTACTAGTGATTCAAATTTTGAATGTGTATAGAAATTACTTCTTTTAGTATAGATAAAACCATTTTGGTAATTTATATATTTTGAATATATTAGTCTTTGGTTGTCAATTTTAAAACATATTTGATGCAAACCTTAAAATAACACTCCTATTACAATTATATGATTTCTCCATCCCCATGATATAAAAAAAAATTATTTGATCATTTTTATGAGACTCTCTAAAATTTTGGGTACAACTAGTCTGTTTTTGGAAATTACTCCAGGTATACTATTTGTTATAGACTAATTTGATAACTTTGATGACATTTAAAAAATTCCTTAATTCTCTGAATTTTTTTTAATAGATATTTCAGATATGAAAAAAGTTTTGTATATACTTATTGGCTATTTGCATATAACTTATTTACTCTCATATTCAACTATTTTTTTAATATAAAAAATTTAAAAATTATAATAAAAAGTTTAATTTAACTGATGTTAACTAAGTTATAAATGAATTGTATGATTTATATATAAAGAAAAAGGGAGTAGTAGTTATTGGCCATTAATAACAAGCACAATTATTTTAATTGTTTTAATAAGAGAGTAAATGTAAACATGTTCCTTTTAATGTAGTAGCAGCTCTTTTGTTAAGTTCATTCATATGACATAAATTGTTAAGCAAATGGTGTGTATAGAAGAAAGGCTTTGTTAACAAGAATTATTTAATTATGTTGATATCAGTTCAAATTCTAGATGTATATATAAAAAAAGAAATTGTTAAAGGATTACAAAATTCGCTTAAATAATATTTACACTTCAAATAATTAATCTTCACCTATATATTAAGTTAGAAAATAGCCTTAGGGCATGCCTAAAAAAATGTGACGTGTTAATTCTGAATATTTTTCATAATAATTATAATTATTTATGAACAATGACTAAATATTTTTTAATTGACGTAAAAGTTAGTGTGTGATTTATACCATGAAATATACTTTACTAAAAAAAAAATATATGATGAATTATAGTACTACTTGTAGTATTTGTGTGTATTATAGATGAAGATGAGGTTCACATGCAAGTATATTGGCCTTAAATGTCCTATATTTGCGCTCCGGATTCCTCCAACGAAGAAAAAAATATGGGAAAGTGTGTCCCACAACACTTTGAGCACAATGCAATCATGAATCAAGTTAAGTTTAAACAAAAGAAATTTTTTATACAACTTGAATTCAAAATTTTCTTGATTTAATTATATATTGTAATTCTTGTAGAATATACATGCTTCTTGCCCAAACAGTAGACTTTCTAGAAGGAAAATCATGTATAAAATTACAATTATCAACAGCGCCAGGCATGACGTTGATCGAAGTGGTTATGTATTAGATTAAACGCAAAAATCAAAACCTTGTTTTGAAAGAAAGAAACCAAGTAATTGAATATTGTAGCAACAGAGCAACTTGTCCAAGAAAACAGAGGAGACATATTTGAATGGTCAATTTGCCATATTCTAAATTTTAAAGTCTGTGTTCCATACTTAGTATAAGTATGGTTTTAAATGAAAAAGGTTTCTAGTTCCATCAAACATGCTAGTGGAAGCTGATTAAAAAAAAAAAAAAAGTGCTAGTGGACATTTAATACTCCCTCCGTTCCTATTTATAAGTCACCCTCTAAAAATTTTTTGTGTTCCTTTTTATAAGTCATTTTACGTAATTCACTAAGTAGCCACCACTTGTAAAGTTTTTGTTATAAGTTACCATCCACTTATTGCATATATGTTGCTAACGTTTTTTTATTTTTTTTGTTTACATTTTGACTGTAATTAGAGAGAGTAATAATTTTTTATTTCCGTTAAATCTGTGTTGTGATTTAAAATTATTACCAATAAAAAGTATTTTTGAAAGTTTTTTATTAGTAACAAAACAGACACTCTGTAGTAGGATATTATTTTTCTTTCTGTCAACTTTGTAGGATAGTTAAGAATTGTATCTTGCAGGATTTTCTTTTTGGGTTATGTTCATCTCAAATTTTCGTGGTAGGGACTAGGGAAGGTGAACTGTTGCACTCAACACTAAAAATTGTTACTCAAGAGTACCATAGCTTTTTCATACCCCAAGTAATGGCCAAGGGTTCTTTTCCTAATCAATTGATTTATTTCAACCTCCAGGTCTTGAGGCTTATGGGCAGAGGAGACTTGAATGGTCAAATCAAGGTGAATGCTAAAACGACACATAATCTTCAGAGTCTCCAAACCTTTGGGACAAATAACATAATCAATTGTTTACCCTTTTTACTTAGTGTCTTTATTTTAGTGTTATCAACGTGATTTCAATTTCAAAATCATGTTAAAACAGAAAAAATTACGTTAAAATATGTTTTGTTAGATATCAAAATTATGTTTAAATACATGGATATATTTAAATCAAATAGAGTTAAGCATTTGTTTGAAAAACAAGAAAATTAAATATGTTTAACTAATTTTCTTTGCATGTGTTAATTTTCTTTTGCTTATAAATCAATCTAGAGAGTATACATTTTCACTTTTCAAGGTAGTATTAATTGCACTTTTATCTATTATATCATTATGTTGAATTGGGTACTACTCCCTCCATTCTGAAGTATTAGTTATCTTAGAGGATTTTACATAAATTAAGAAGAGCAGTGCATAGGTAAACTAAATTAATCATTGACTTTGAGGTTTACTCTATAGCTCTTGGCTAAAAAATTAATAAAAATGAAAATAGTTAATAAATATAACATTGGTAATGTAAAAGTGACATTTTGAACAAAATTTTTCTTGACTAAAATGACTAACGGAAGGAATACTTTATACTCTACTATTAAACCAATCAAACAATGAAAGATAAATGCTTTATAAATTATTATTACAAAAACAAAAATAATGATTATAGTCCTTAATAAACTTGTTTTATACTTAAATAGACATATAAATAGGAATAGAAGGAGTACATTATTCAAGTTTTACCCATATTAAATTTAAACTTCATTATCTCTTGTTAATGGTATACTTGAAAACACTAAATGAGGACATAGTTGCAAAAATAAAAAAAATGCTTAGTTTATATTAGAAGTGTTCATAACCGAACCAACTCATTATAAACTACTGAAATCGATTTAAAAAATTGATGATCAAATAAAATCAAAAACCAAAAAAATCACATAATGTTATTGGTTTAATTCGGATATCAATTCTTTCTATCAAAATTAAACTAACCCTATTAGACATCAAATTTTGATTTAACAATATGCATAATATCTACGTTTTATCATTAATATTTACTATATTTTATAATAAGAATATATTTTAAAAAATAAAATAAAAATCAATCCAATCAAAACCGTAAAAAATTGTTAGATATTATTTATAAATAAAACCAATTGAATGATAAAATTACAAAACCACAAAAATTGAATCAAATGCATTTTTACTTTAAAATTAAACCAATCCAGACCTAGGAACTTATATCGCCGCAGTTATACAACTCGGATTGGTATCAACTTGGACGAGACAGTGTCACTTGTTATAGGGATACAGAACCAATGAAACCAAGATGGTTTGGATGAGTTCTCAATTCAGCCTTTTTTGGACCCAATTCAAACCATACCAAACCGATAAATTGAAACAGTGTAGTTTTGTTCACTCATAAAATTGTGTTAACTTCTTTCTATGATTTATAATTATTCTTTCTCATTCTTTCTATTTTAGTTTATTTTGTTGAATTTGTGTAAATAGATTTATTTACTAAAAAATAATGGACACTACATTAAAATTAATTGTACATCAAATCAATTCTAAAAAATTAGGTTGATCAATAGATATGGATGTAGATCTAAAAAAAGCCTTTCCAACTTGATGCTCTACAAAACAGAACACTCAGGGTGGTAGGTAACATGACGGTACTGAAGGTAGATCTAATGCTATACAAAGAAGGAAGAACTATCAATGAGTTTGCACTTTGCAAAGTGATGGTACTTGATCATATATTATCTATTATCTATTTCTATTATAGCTATAAAAGTGAAATACTCGGATTCAGCTGTAAATGGAGAAAGCTGAGCTCTTGTTCAACTGCCGTGCAGAAAGTTATCTGTGATCTCATCCAAAGCTATGATATCTGGTGTTACTTTGGGCCTTGGGGTCTGAATTGAGGCCGCCAGTAACATTTTTATCTTCATAAATAACCTGATTTCGGATTCCAAAAAAAAAATTACCTGATTCCATTACAATGCTTGTACAACCTAGGGTGGGTTTGGTTTAAGGTGTGTTTGGATTTGCAGTAGAAGAATTAATTTTAGATCAACTTAATTTTAAAGAATTGATTGTGTAAAATTAATTTTGAAGTAACATAATTTATATTTAGAAAATTTTTACTTAAAAACTTAAAAACAAATTTGAAGTAAAAATACAACATAAAATTTTCAACTCAACATGAAAGTAAAACTCATCTTGCTTTTACCAAAAATCAATTTTTACAACTCAAAATCAATTTTGAATTTCTCCTATCTTAAAACCATACAACTAGTTAACTCAATTTTGATGCTTCAATATCAATTCCCCACACCACAACATTTTACCAAACATAGCTAATCATGCATTATGACAGGAATCTGTACGTTAGATGGAGGAAATTGAGACTGCACTAATATTGAAACCTGATATACTAAATTAGAACTTCTATTTTAATTTCTTCCTTTTGTAAGGGCTTATCAGATGGAGTTTGGTTAACTATGAAACTAAGAATATTCTGTTAGCAGCTGTTAAGTCTGCTTGGGTTCTATAAAATAGATAAGGGTACAAGCATTATAGAAAAACACTACGGTAGGGTAGTAATTAAGAAATATTTACATATGACAATTTAATTTTCCATGACTTTCAAGTCTTTCCTAAACAAATTGTAACAGAGTTAAATAAAAGGAGAAAGACAACTAGAAAGCATAACCATTTTAAACAAATATTTTAGCAGCTTGAAAAAAATTTAGTTGCTTCACTGTTCTCCAATGCAACAGGGGAAGAGAGTTGTAGGAGCGATAGAGAAAAGCAACACAACCAATTTAGCTTCAAGGGAACGAGTCAAATGGGAACTGAAAAAATCCACACAGACCAGATAGAGAAGCATTCTTCATTTAATAAAGGAAAGCTAAAGAAATACAACCAAATTACCAAAACTACGAAAGAGAAGATTAAATAGCACATATACTCAATCGAAAAACAATTAAATGAAAGTTTTTAACACAGTTATCTTAAACATGTTCAGAAAAGCAAAATGAAGCCTCAGAGATCTTGGTGGATAAGAATCATCAGATGGGTAACTCCCATCAAGAGTAGCAAATATTTTGTAGCATCACCGGCCCATTATAAATAATCGAAGTCAATTTTAAAACAAATCTTAAACAAGCGAGAAAAAATTGATAAAAGAAAACCAAATAAAACTTAACATGATCAAAATTACAAAGCAAGAGTCTGAGTGTGATGTTGTCAGAAGTAGCTGGTTGTAATATCATATAAATAATATCATTGGGAATCCGTCTGTTTTCTATCATCATTCAACATCACATGTATTATTAACAGCCATAAACAAATCCATAAAATCTAATTCAGAATAAAAATAAAAATGATCAAACTCAAAAAATGTATCTATCTTGTCACCGAAAAACCCTATCGAGGAAGAGGATACTCGGAGCTAAAGATAGACTACACATACATATAATTTTGTATACATACATGCAGAAAAAATTCAATTTCGCCTAACGATAGATTCATTGACATACCAAACGGATGAGCAACGAATTGCAATATTAGGCTAAGAAACATAATTCAAACAGAACCGAAAACAGATCAACAAATGAACAACAGAGAGAATTCAAACTGTGTTTGCGTAGGACTCAGAGAGTTGCTTTATGTGCTCAAAGATGAATCTCTTTTTGGCAGAGATTCATCTCATACAAGAGGTGTCAGAATATAAGAAGCACTCTTCATCTTCGCCCTCGATCAAACCAAAAAATTGAGAAACAGAATGGAAATTTTGGAAATTAGAGAATAATTATTGAAGATGAAGACGGAAAATGGCTGCTAGTGCCATGAATATCGAACAGGGAAAAGGGGGCAGAATGCGTTGAGCTAGGGTTTGGGGGAAGCAGTAGAAGACGTGCGACATTTATAGGCTTTTTGTTAGGGTTTGTAGATTTTTTTGTCAGCGTTAGGGTTTGTAGTATCTCTTCGTTGTTTTTAATTTATTTATGGGCTTTAACGGGCCGGGTCTGTATCTTCGTTTTTTTTTCATTGTTGTGATCCAAATCCAATGCCTAACAAAAGAAAGCACTCCGGTATAAATTAAGAAAATAAACATGCATGAACCCAAAATCAAGAATTTTCACTTATTATATTAGATACATAAGGGGGTGGATGGGATTAGTACCATCTCTCTTGGGAGTGGCACCATCGTTTTTAGTATATAAATTTATGATTCTTACATATAAAAAGGATGATGTTACTCCCAATAGAAATGGTGCTAATCTCATCTTCCTACACAAGATTTATAATTTTGTAAATCAATTAGTTATCAAATTATAGTATATGGATAATTTGTTGTCACTTTTTAAAGTGTATCAATATTAAATAGCAACCCAAAAAATTAAAATTTTTCAAAATGCTTAATAGTTGAAACGAGAGAAATAATACATTACTATTATAACCTAAAAATAATTATTTTAATTATAAATAATGAAAGACATCTAAAAAATTTATATATAAGTACTAGTAACTTTTTTGCAATGCAAAGGTCTCGCCTCATACACCAACTATCCTCTCTTCCTATTTATGTGGATTCATCTAACTAGTTTCAACTTAAAATTTTATTCATTTAACCATTGTACTAGCGTATTGAGTATCTATACTTTGGTTTATTGATATAAAAGAGTGATATTATCTTAAACTTTCCATGAATTTATAATTGGCTCTCTAGGCTATTTTGTTTACCATTTAAACAAAATACAATTAACATGTCATTTTCATGTCTTCACATTTAAACTTTTAATTTTTGTGTGTTTATAAATAGACACCTCATACTTTTTATTTCTTTTCATTTGTTCTCACTTTTCATATAGTTGAACTTTATACTTATATTAAACTTGAAAATGAGAAATAAAATTATGCGGTGTATATTTGTAAATGAGTGGAAGTCTAAGATGCAATTAAAAAGAAATGAATGTTTGTGATGTTTGTTATAACATGTGAAAGTTTAAATTTTATTTATGAAGAAAAAACAATTTGAAGTGCTTGTTTGCAAGTGATTAAAGTTTAAGTTTTTTTTGGAGGTATTTATCAATTTAAGTACAAAATATTGAGGTGACTCTCTCAACTGAGATTTTTAAAATTTAAGTCCTTTGAATACATTTTTTTAATCTTATTTTAGGTATTAGTATAATAATAAAAGTATACTTTACTATGGACCTAGTGGAAAAACCAAGTTTTAAGTCTCGAAAAAAACATTAGTTAGGAGAAAATTCGTAGGATTAATTTACTACTATATTAAGGGTTATATTAACTAGTGTTCTTTAAATACTTGTTAAAATATAATAAATACAGCTTTGACTTATTAAAAAAAAGTAATAATAATTTTTATAGTTTCAAAATAATAATTTTTTTTGTATTTTTGATAAACTCTTTTTATTTGTAAATTCTTAACTAGTACCAAACTGATACTTGTTAGCATTTTCCTTACGTTAATATGGTAGCTGATACTTAAAGGGTGAGGTGAAACAAATTTTTAAATTTTCATGTCACAGGCTAAAATTTTAAACTTTCCCTTTGAATAATAAAAACATCCAACTAAAAAATTATGTGGTTTCAAAATCCTCATTTCAATTATTCAGCTATATTATGTCATGATAACATTTTAAATAATTGAAAGAAAAAAACATTAGCAGATAAATTAATGGGATATTCGGTTGGAAATATCTTATTTTTAATTATTTTATATATAGGAAAAATGTTAAATAAATTAAATTATATTAACTATTCTGAGTAAATCAAATCATTAGTGATCATGCACACTTATTTATAATATATAAAAGATATCACTATATTACTATTGAATTTAGTCCATATGAAGATCTAGCCTATGATGCAGCCTATGAGCATCATGGGAACTTAGTAGATGGGACTCAATGTTTAGTTAAGAAAGGTCACAACACTACTCTTACTCTCACCATTCCTACTCGGTCACTTTTTGTTTCTAGCTGTGACTTCGTGACTAAATAGATATTAAGTGATCATGAGAAACGTTTAAAGCTACATCTTGCAATTAAGCGGTCTAGAATGAAGGCATACCACAATCAAATAAGAATTATAGTGGAATTGACAAATTGCTCACCAAAAACAATAAATTCAAAGGAGTGGGGCTTCAAACCCCAACCTAAAATGCAGGAGTCCAAGCATCTAACCACTCCAATCCAGGTAATTCCATTAAACATTAACTACGTAATTCTAACGCTAAGAAAATCCCAACATATTCAACCGGGAAAAGATTATTTTCTTCGGTAAAATATATAGATGGGTCTGCACTTTCGATTGCTATTTTCTGTAATATTGCAATTTGACCATCATCCCTGGCATTATCGAGATTGTGGTTTACTGGTACTATGTTTGGGAAAATTCATATTAAAAAAAATTACTTATTTTTATAATTAAAAGAACCAAACATACGCATATTTTATCGGAAGTAGAAGAACACACGTATACTAAGAAAAGAAGAGAAAAAAAGAATGATAGGCCAATAACCTTCAGCTGATCAAACTCATATTGCTTAAGGAATATTTGTCATCATATATTCATCAACAATCAAAAGTAAAGTGAAAATATATATGTGATGGATGGGGTCCCAGTAGGTAATTAAGCATATTCTGTTTATGCGCCCAAGGCCCCCAATTCCAAATCCTGTTCCTGGGTCATTACGACAAATCATCAGAAAACTCAGTTTTTGCCAACAGTCCAATAACACTGTACACCACAATAACTTCTACAAAGACCAGCACTCCGCTGCCATTGAACTTCTCTGGATGGAGATTTTACATGGCTATTTAAATATCTTCTGTTCCATGTCATTTCATACCCATAAAAAACAAGAGAAGATCAACATAGATGACTAAATAGGTGGAAAATAAATTTCTTTATCCGAAAAGCGTTATAAGTGATTTTGATAGAAAGATTACAAGGTCTCTAATAAGGAGACGCCTTGGTAGGATTGGCCACATAGAGCCTCTCAGAAAAATTTATACTCAATATTAATAATAACTGAAATATATCATACAATTGTTCCCTAAGTCTACTGTATATACACTCATCACCTAACTAACTTCCTACCAAAGAATAGATAAAATTATTATCTATTTACACTCATTCAAATAATAACTAATAATATTCTAATAATAAATAATATTATTATCTGTTCAAAGAATAGATAAAGTTATTAATTATTCTTATCAATAATATCCTTATCAATTCAAATAATTGATAAAACTATTATTTATTCTTATCTTATTTTTAAAATACTAACTTATCTTATTTTTAAGATATAACAAAAAGGTTCAGCATCTATTTTTATTCAACCAACATTAAGAGTTACTTCTATATCAGAATTAAAGTATTTGACACAAGATTATGCAAAGAAAAATTTAAAATATACCTCAGATCCTTAAAAGCTATTTTCGCCAGTATCATAAGAGACAGAGTAATCCATTCTCGGTCTCTATACAGACTATGCATGCAACAAGTTACATATCCTACTCAACATATAGTTTAATGAGTAATTTTACTTCTTAAAGCTAGGCATAGAAATGAGACAAACAAATTGAACCCATAGATAAACAACTGAAAGGAAATATACATATCATAAGCCTACCCTGATTACCAGCTAGCTACATAATTGCTAGTATTTCCTGTGTTTATCTAGGACTAGGATGAAGAAGATTCAACCATTTTGTTCACATCCTCCAGAAGCCCTTTCATCTTTCTCTCTAATTTTCTCTTTATATCAGGTGATTTACCATCCGATGCTTCCAGCATTGAGGTCAGACTCTGGAGTCTCTTTTGTATGTAATTCAATTTGGATGCCTCGCTGTCTGGCTTGGCTGGAGTCTTGTCCTTCTTCTTCGCTGGAGAAGCTTTTGACTTGGACTTTTCACCATGTTCTCTAGACTTGGATCCCGCAGAAAGATACTGGAGTTGGAAAGTGGCTTCAGAAGACTCAAAGGGGCTCATGTTCTGTGAATGGCTCAGGGCCTTTTCAGCATCAGAAGCTTTCAGAAAGAAAACTTGCGCTGTGTGGTTACTACGGAACATGGCTGTTTCTGATTCATTCAGAGCTCCAAACTTACTATACACTGTGATAAGATCAGATTTTGAAGGCAGACAGGATCCTGGCCCAAAGGATACAACAAGGGCAGCGGCTGAGGAGTGTACATCAGTCCCCTTCTTGCCAGTCTTTGCTACAGCAGCTTGCTTCTCTTCAGGCATGCCTGAAGTTGTCTCATTCTTCCTTCTTCTCATCTTCAGCTTTGCATCAATATCAGGTGATGTATGATCAGCTTGATTTTGATCTTTCCTCAACAGCCTGAGATCAGATTCTGACTTCTCTCTTTCCTTGCCAAACTTTACTATAGCAGCTTGTTTCTCTTCAGGAAAGCCTGAAATAGGCTCACTCTTCCTTGTTCTCTTCTTTGACTTTGAATCAATATCAAGTAATGTCTGATCAGCTTGATTTTGATGTTTCCTCAATACTCCAAGATCAGATTCTGGCTTATTTCTTACCTTGCCAGTCTTTAATATAGAAGCTTGCTTCTCTTCAGGCAAGCCTGAAGTGGCCTCACTCTTCCTTGTCCTCTTCTTCGACTTTGAATCAATATCAGGTGATGTCTGATCAGCTTGATTTTGATCTTTCCTCAATACCCCAAGATCAGATTCTGGCTTCTTTCTTTTCTTGCCATGCTGATGCTTCTTGTATGTTTTGTAGTGGGATCCGTGGCAATATAATGAGCTTCTGTAGGCATCAATGAAGTTAACAATTTTTTCAAGAGAATCGATTTCCGTAGCAATTAGTGGACTAATAGCTGCATAGTGGATTTCAGACAGAACTTCCGTTGCAGGAGTCTGGATTTTTGATATATCAATAGTCTTGTTCTCATCATCTACTGGTGTTTGGTAATTTGAACTATCAGGACGGTCCTTTTCTGTGGCAAGTTTCTTGGAAAGATTCTCCTGAGATGCATCACCGTTACATTTCAGTGTAGGGGACTTGAGAAGCTTGTCAGAAGCTCCGGTCACTGGTTCAGAGAGTCTGGCTTTGCTGGAAACTTTCGGAGATTCTGCTTTTATGTCTCCTTTCTTCTGATCTCTGGTTGGAATGGTGAAAGGAGGCGACAAGTACTTGCTTTTCTTCCTTTCTCTTGACAAATAACCCTTCTCATTTTGTTCTTTGGTCTTTGCTGTTTCATCAGTTTCCTTTTTACTCCCACTAAGAGCGCTTTCACTACCAAAAGCTTTTTTCTTCTCTTTCAGCTGTAGCGATGTTCCCCTGTCACTGTTCTCTTTTCCATCACTGACATCATTTTCAGCACTTACCAAGTTTCTGCCAGTACTGGGAAGCAACACTTTTCCCTTCTGGACGGGTATAGATACCACAGATGTCACTGCATCCTCACTGCCTTTCCTCTTCTTTCTACGTATCACTTTTTCTGTTGCATCTCCCTCCTTTTTCTTGGGAATAACAAATTTGTTCTCCTCCAAAATTTCAGCAATGCTTTTCTGCTTAATTCTATGATTCGATCTATTTCCTAAAATCCCATCGGGATGACTTAATTCATCAGATTTTGGGCTCACTGGCAAGGCAGAGTAGTCCTCTTCAAATGGCCCTTGAAGGGGTGCTTCCACTGCAATCTTACTGCTGCTACCTTCATTAACTGTTTCATCCATTGAACTATCTTCAAGTCCAGGAACTGGCTGGGGCGCCTCATACTCGGGTAGTTTATAACCTCCTCTAGATAGGTAAAAGGCTGAAAGCCGAGACTTTAATATTTCCAGTTCCAGAATACTAGTAATGGCAATAACTTCAGCAATTTGTTTCACTTGGGAAAGTAACTCTGCTGGATCAATCAGAACATCTGTAAGTCTCTCTATACCTTTTTCAGGTGTAAGAACTCCTTCCTTGATTCCATAATTATCTGCCAACAGTGGAGCAAATTCAGACCTAGTTTTCATTGCAACTGTCATCTTCAAATCCAAAAGTCTTCGAACCTCATTTGCAGCTTCCTGTACAGCATTGACAAAAGCTCTGGAGCTACTCTGCATCACCATATCATCAAAGTTCTCCTCAAACGGCTTCAATTGAGAAGGATGACACCAAGCAAAGGTTCCATCCCCAAAGTAAGCCACAAGGAGTCTGTTCTTTTGTCTCAACTTCAAAGCAAAATCCGATGCATCAGAAGGGTCATAAATCCGGCCAGGCCACCAGGGATGACTCTTAATTTTCCCCCAAACAAAATCACCAACAGAAAATCCATATCCTTCATCGCCGGAATCATCCATTTCCAAATCCTTGTTCTCACTAGTATCTTCAATTGGAACATCTGTAGTCACAACTTTCCCATGATGGTCTTCTTCATCCTCACTTTTCTTCAAATCTTCTCTTCTTCCTTCCATTTCAACCTCCAAAGAAACACCCCCAGAGTTCAACTTTTCAGCACTTTCACCCTCGCCATCGTAAGAGAACAAATCCTTACCACTTCCCCTCATTTTCAACAAAGAGGAAACCCCATTCATCTCAGAATCAGCCAAACCTTGGCAACCATCCTCCACTTTTCTCCCGACACAATCACTCTGAGCTGAACCCTTGGTCTCAAAGACCTTGCTCTTGATCACTTCAACCCCGTTTCCTGAGGGCCCACTTTTCAAAGCACACAGAGCTTCCCTCAGCTCATTCTTATCATTTTCTGTCGAAGGCGATGAACACCTAGATGCGGATTTTGATCGAGTTTCCACAGTGCCCATCAAACAATAAATTTCCCTCGAGAAAATCAACGTACTCTGCGAGAGAAAGCAAGTAAATCAACTCATTCTAGGGTTTTGTTTTGGTTTATGGAAGGGAATGAAGGGGGAAATTTCTGAATACGGGGATTTGAAATATTAACGGTTAATTAAAACAAATGACATTCATATAATAAAATTTAGTACAAATATGCAAAAAATAAAGAACCAATTATCCATGGACCGAATAATAAAAGAGGAAACGAAATAGGGATGAAGACCTGATAAATTCCAAAAGCTAGGGTTCCAAAGAAGCTTACGGTGCCTTCAAGCTACTCTCAAATCAAAACCATTGACTTCAGAATCTGATCAGATTGACATACGAGAAGAAGAAGAATGTGATTCTAATTTTTAGGACAATAGAAGTTAATTTCTTTTATTATTATTATTATCATTATCGGTTACTGTTATTATTATTGTTTAAAAAGATAAAAAGAAAAACAGAAGAAGCAGTCACAGTCAGAGTCACAGGGAGAATGAGAGAGAAAGCAAATTCCCGAACGTGGATTTGCATATCCTCGTTGGCTCGCGAGTCGCGACATATAATGTTGCCACTAAAGTCATCACACCTTTCCCAAAACGCATTACACGTAGTTTATTTTTTTTCAAAAATGTTCTCTGACTGGATATTAATATCCGGGCAAAAACAAACATTAATATCCGGGCGACACCGGATATTAATTTCCGGTTCGATATTTAATAGTCTATCAGATACCAACCGCATATTAATTTCCCGGCGTATCTGGATAAGATTATTCGGTTTACTGGAATACTTTAAAATGCGTTTAAGGATCAGAATCTTTATTTTCTTACTTCCAAAACCAAATCACTCACCACACAACCACTCACCAACACAAACAAACCACTTGAAATTGCTATTGCTTCACCTTGATACATCTATTATACCAAATGTAAGTTTTTTATTTTGTATGTTCATGTTTATTATGTTTTATTTAAGTTAGTTGACTGAAAATACGCTGTTTAACTAATTTTGATCTAACCGGATATGATTATCCGGTTCCAATCATACATTAATATCCGGTTGGAACCATACATTAATATCCGGTTTTGGCCATATATTAATATCCGATTCGGACCATATATTAATATCCGGTTGAGGCTAAATCGTATATTTAATTATTATTATATTGTATAATTGAAATTTTAGTAATATGTTAGCTAAATGTCTCGAAAAACTTTATTTTTTCAGAGTTATGGATGAATTATTGGAATCAGTACAAGGAACCACGAAAGAAGAAGAATATTTTGATTACAAAGAGTATTTTGAAACTAAGCAGGTAAATGTCACTTCGAGCTGAATGTGTTAGTTGGTTTTTTATTGTGATTAAATGTTAATACTGTTGTAATTTTTTAGATTTTTCCTACTCGGGAGGATTTGATACATTGGGCGCAAGAAGTTGGCAGCACTATTGGTTTTGTTATTGTTACATGCAGATCAGATAAGGGTGGTGCAGGTGGGAATAGGAGAGAATTTGTGACTCTTGAATGTGAAAGAAGTGGAAAGTACAGAGAATGTGGAAAGCAACTTAAACGGGAAGTCACAGGAACTAAGAAATGTGAATGTCCTTTCAGACTTAGAGGAAGACCCCATGCTAATGAAGGATGGATACTTATTGTGATATGTGGCAAACACAACCATGAGAGAGCAGTCACCTTGATAGGTCATCCATACTCTGGGCGCCTTAAACCGATTGAGAAGACCGTAGTGGTAGACATGACAAAGAACAACGTCAAGCCTGGTAGTATATTGCTTGCACTAAAAGAGCATGATCCTGACAATGTGAGTACCATTCAGACTATATACAATGAACGGTATTCATATCGCAAGTATGTCCATTTTCATAGAAAGGATACATCTGATAATATTGTTCAGGACATCTTTTGGGCTCATGAAGGTTCGGTAAAGTTATTTCATACATTTCCTACTGTTGTGATCCTTGATGCTACCTATAAAACTAATAGGTATAAGTTGCCTTTACTTGAAATGGTTGGAATTATGTTTGGGCTTTAAGTTGTCTAAAAAACTTGATTGTGAATGAAAATGGGCAACCGAAATTTTTTGTTACTGATAGAGATCTTGCACTTATGAATGCACTGAATGAAGTTTTTCCACAATCAAAGCACTTGTTATGCCAATTCCACATAGACAAAAATGTGCAGGCAAAGTGTAAGGTCCTAGTCCACAAGAAAGATTATTGGGATATGATTTTTAATGTGTGGAATTTTGTTGTTGAGTCCCCAACGGAAGAAGATTAACAAACATGTGTCATATTTCGAACTCGTTTGTAAAGAGTTTAAACCATTCTTTGACTTGGTTAACTTCACATAAGGAATGTTTCGTGGATGCATGGGTCGACAAAGTCATGCACCTTGGAAACACAACAACTAACAGGTTAGTGTTGATGCCCAGTTAATGTATTAATTAGAAAATTACTTTTTATGGCTTGGTTTGTTAATGAAATCATTTTTTACTTGCAGGGTTGAAGGTGCTCATGCTAAGCTGAAGAAGTTATTGAAACATAGTTAAGGTGACTTCAACATGTGTTGGGATAGCATGAATGACCTCATTGAGTTGCAACAAATTAATATTCAAAGATCATTTGAACAAAGTTTAATTATCAAAGGACATAGGCATAACATGAAGTTATTGAGCAAGCTTCGTGGAGTTGTATCTACGACTTGTTTGGACTTGATTCACGAACAATGGGAAAGAAGCAAGAAAATTGGCACTGACAAGAGTGCGTGTCGATGTGTTGTTCATAATACACATGGGATACCTTGTGCATGCAGAGTTGCTTACTGGGAAACACATTTCTCATGGATCCCCATAGACGAGATACATGATCATTGAAAAAAGTTAGATGTTGTTTCAGATGCTAACACACAGGTGGATGCATCAGACTGTTCATCTTCAATGCGTAATGCAATTGAAGCTTTGTGGTCTCGGTTTTTCCAACTTGATATTACAGGTCAGAATGCACTTGTACTCAAAGTGAATGATGAGCTTGCTCATCCAGACACTACTTCCTTGTGTCCCCCTATGCATAGGGTGGTTAAAAAAGAGGGGCTGAAAGGCAAGGCACTGAAGAAACAAATGTCAACCAAGCGTGATCCATCATACTTTGAGATCATCAACTCTCAGGTGGAAAGCAATCCGTCAGTTGATGCACCAATTCGGGTTCCTAAGGGTAAGCGGAAGAAGCAATTGATATATTCCGATGACATACCATCTGAGTTTATCCAGTATATAGATGACATCACAAATGTCGTAGCAGATGGAAATTGTGGCTATCGCGTTGTAGCATCTTATGTTGGTCAAGGTGAGCAAGATTGGTCTTTAGTTCATATTCAATGTTATCAAGAAATGCTCTCACACCAATGGTTGTATACTGAGATGTTTGGGAGTGCCAATTTCAATTTAATTTTAAACTCTATTTTGGTTGATACTATCACTGGACACAACCAATGTCCAAGTGGATGACTGTTGATTTGATGGGTTACGTCATAGCTACGTTATATCAGAGACCACTTGTATTAGTGTCGAAATTAGGAAGTGCAACCCTTTTTCCACTCATTGGAGGTGTGGTATCACAAGACTTGATGGGCATAGCCTTTGTCCAAAGGTGTCACTTCGTTAAAGTAAGTAGTTTGATTGTCAAATTAACATAAAGATATATGATATTATGATTCTCATTATGTGTTGTTTATAATTTTTGTAGGTCAACCTCAAGTTTGATTGTCCGTTGCCGCCTATTGCGCCACAATGGCAACGGTATTGTGATCCAGCTGCAAATGCATGGATGGAACACTACAGGTGTCGGCTTAAAGCATATCCTCAAAAGAAATCGACGAGTCGTCATGTTCAAACAGCATTTGTGTCACTAGATGATGATTGACTGTATTTTATTAGTGACTAGTTAATGTGTTTTATTTGTATAAACTATGATTGTCATTAGTGGTGTCACTTAATTTTCAAACAATGCTCATTATATCAAGAAATATAACATACAAACATAAAAATATAACATAAGTACCAATCACTCATAGAGACATATAAATATAACTAATACATGTCAATACACATACAAATAGTGCCTAATCAACTAACTAGATGGACCCTCACCCCCATCCATCCTCCTACGGTGCCTCCTCCTATATGCGTCGCCAGGACGAGTCGTTGCCAATGTGTGTATCCTCTGCAGGCGCTCGTCAACGACATCACCTAAGTTGAGCATAAGCAGCTCATGGGCAATGTCATTGACCTCCTCTAGGATCTCAATATATGTCTCCTCATGACCATGGCCATCGGGCTCAGAATCAACGTGGTCCTCATGCTCATGACCTTGTCGAAGTACATGCTCCTCGTATGCAGCAGGCGTCATGTACGAATGTGACACCCGTATATACCAAGCTTTGTAGCCCTCCACGCACTCTCCAGGATTGGCACCAACCGGAGTCAACTCTATCTCCTCCAAAACATGCTCCTCCCACTGAGCCCACATCTCGTCAACAACCTCTAGAGTCACAAATATCGGTGGAGGGGGAGGAATATACTGCACGTACCAAAACTGTCGCAACACCCTCTCCGGAAGATACCGCACTGGAGTGAAGAAACAACGGATGAAACCGTTGTATAATGCACGCTCCTCGAATGGATGATGCTGTCGATGGTCATCGAAGGGGGTCCAACGAACATGGCCAACTGTAAGTCCATCAAGGCTACTGCGGTAAGGGCCGACGTTCCCACACGACCGTGGGTCCCACCTAGCCATGCGTGGCTTCGTAGGGTCATACTCGCGAGCCTCCCGACCCTCGATCTGAGTGAAATACTCATATGCCCATGCCTATACAATAAAATTATGTTAATTACATAATTTAACAGAAAATATAAGCTAAATAATTACAAACACAACATATTTTACCTGCATCACACCTAAGCTCCCAGATATCTGTCGACATTTGTGCAACCTAGCCTTTGACAGCTGGTCATACAAATGAGCCAACAAAATCGCTCCCCAGGCAAATCTCGAGACCCTCTGCAGATCAACGAGATATGTCAAGTATGCAACTGGCACAGATGTCCAGCTCTTGTCCGGAAGGACCATCCACCCGATCACCAGCAGGAGATATGCCCGTCCAGCCATGACTCTGCTTGCAGCATCCTCTCGAACTCGTCGATCCTCACATATCTTCTTCAGTTTCTCAAAAGAAATGTTCGGACCTTTCTGAAGCACCACCTCCTCCTGAGCCTCTGCTGGAGACATCCCTAGATACTCAACCAACACTGAAGGTGCCATGGCACTCGTAAGTCGTGGCGGCGTCTGGAACTCCCCATCAATCCTCAGATGGGTTAATGCTGCGACATCGTTCAAAGTGATCGTCATCTCCCCCACCGGGAGATGGAAGGACGATGTCTCGTGATGCCATCTCTCAGATAAAGTAGCAATAATACCCTTGTCGATGATCGAGTACGTGGAGAACATCAGCGAGGATAAACCTGAGTCGCGTAACACTGAACGTATGTAGTCGTCTGGAGGCAAATACGCTATCCATTTGCTCCCATGACTAACGGCCTTCATCTCTGGCCTCTTACCCTGAAAACACAAAACAATTAATTATAAAATAGAAAACAATTAATTAGAAAAGATAAAACATTTAATTAGAAAATAATTAATTATAAAAAAATTAATTAAATTAACATATTATTGTAAATAACATTATAATCAAAATTACCTTGTTGTTCCAAACATATGACGCCTCATGCTAGTCATATGTAATCAGCAGTGACAACTCATCTGGACCCTCGGGATATGCAGTCGGACGTCCCTGACTCTGCTGTCCAACATCAGCAGCTACATCGTCCTGCATAACACCATGCTCAATGTCTCCTACAATCGGCACATCGGGCTCACCTACCGGCCCAGTAACGACCGCACGACCACGACCACGACCCCGTCCACGCTGTGATGTAGCATCCTGACCACGTCGAGCACGTGCAGATGCAGTGGTGTGATCTGGGTTCACCATCTCTACAAAAATTGTAATTAATATACATAAAGACAATTAAATTAATACAAACCTTAAATAACTTATAATAAAAAAATTCATTATCAAAATAAAGGCAAATAATTAAATATAATACAATTATATATCCTAATATCTTAGAAAAGAAAAATAAATTATAATACAATTAAATATAATAATAATATAATACAATTATTAAGACAAAAATTATAATTTTGAAAAAAATTACCAACCGGATGTTAATATCCGGTTAAAAACGAAAATTAATATCCGGATGTAACTGGAAAATCCAATCCAGTCAAAATCGGAAAATAATATCCGGTTGGAACCGGATAATCATTTCCGGTTGCGCTTATTACGCGCAAATTACAGAAGGTTCACAGAAATCAAGCAAAAATCAACCAAAACAAACCAAATCGTATGAAAAACTAACCTTTTTCCGGCGATTAATGGTTGAAAATCTCGTAGGTTCAGTCCTTTTGATGGATTTGTGCACCTTAGAGTGATTGCTCAAGGTTGGATATCTGTTTTAGATTTGAAATGTGATTTTCCGGATATGTTTTTCCGGTTTTATGTGTGTGGTGTTGTTAAATAGCGAACCGGAAATTAATATCCGGTGTCGCCTGGATATTAATATCCGGTCAGAGGGCATTTTTGGAAAAAAAATAGGCCATATATGATGCGTTTTGAGAAAGGTGTGGTGCCTTTAGTGGGTGCCGACATATAACTAGAAATGAGACGAAGTTTTCATTTTCTCGCTCCAGTGTGTTAATAATTCTAAATACTAAATAAAAATATATTAATTTAATAAAAATATATTAACTATTTTTCATAATTTTAAGATATAAAGTACATTTATCTTTTTATTTAATATATTTTCTATATTAAATAGTAAACTATTTTTTTAGAGATATTTACGAAAAAAGTGTATGTGATGTTCTTTTTTTTTTTTAAGAAAAAGTTATTACATTCAATAGCAAAAAAAAATTATTACATTTAATACAATAATATTTTTGTATAATTTATTCAATTTTCATTTCTAAACGTATGTAAAGTGTTTTATTGTGAAATACTACAATATAAAAAGTATTTTATTCATTCAACTATTAAATTAGATTTCTATTTAATTTGTATCTCAGTTTTACAAAAATAATATTAATAATAAATCATTTCTTAAAAACAAAATTTCAAAATAATTATAATAATAATAATAGACACATAAGTTGTGTTTATCAATACTAGTTTATAGCTTATTTTAAAATTTATTGCTTATAAGTTATAACTTATTGTTTATTAGATAAGTTTTTTAACAACAAACTTATAGTTTATAAGCTATAAGCATCCAACAGATTAGTCTAGTGAAGTTTTAAGTAACAACTCCTCAATTCAAACCCTTTTAAATGTACTTTGGCCAACAAAAAAAGTCCTTAAGTAAGTTAATGAATTGTAAAATATTATTTAAAATAATTTATAACTTATAAAATACTAGTTTTCAATAATTTATTTCTATTTTACTCAAAGTTATTTATTATATATTTACTTCATCAAATTATTTATTATAAATAATTATTATGTTCTTTTAAATGATTTAATAAGTATAAATTATCTTATAAGTTAATTTTACTAAACACTTAATATAATTAAAAGACATAAGCCAAAAACTAAGATTCACAAACTAAATTAATAGTATAAGTTTTGGGAAATGATATGTAATATCCTAAAGATAAGAAGTTAAATACAACAAAAAAAAAATGTTAAAAAATATAATTTTTTATATTCTTGAAAAAAAATATGCAATAATTTTTTTAAAAAAATTTAATAACCTTACCAAATATCCTAAAAGCATTATTTATCAAGACACCCATAAACTACTTAAGAGGCTGTGCAAGCAAAGTGAGACATTGTTATATTCCTTGTAACCACATAAAGGAAAGTGAGACAGACTCGGTGTTAATTTTAGTTTTTTACTTAGAAATTTCAATTTTATTTTAACTTTGTTTAAAAAAAAAAAGGTTAGGATTACAGTCATGGCGATATGGTGCATGGATTGGATTCTGATGTTATGAACTTGTGCATGCTTTGCAAAAATTGAACAGAAGCAAGTAGAACAAGTTCAATTAACAGTTAATTTAACACGCGTCTCATGACTTTCACGTGCAGACTGCATATCGCGCACAACTTATGGATGGGTCTGTATTTCCAAAATAACTATTGCCATTATTAAAAAAAAAAAATATTACCACTCTCGGTTAACTATTGAAATAATATCTACTCCCTCCGAACCAAAATATAAGACCCCCTAGATTAATATTGCGGAATGACAGTTTTGTATTTGTTGGTCTCACCCACTGGCGGAGTTAAAAGGAAAAATTTTAGAGGGGACAACGTAAAATTTAAGATGCAATATTAATGTTGACCCAAAAAAGATGCAATATTAACATAAAATTAATTATAAAATCATTTCAAATTTTTTTTTATTCAAAATTTTACTATGAATTTTTAAATGACTTAATGTCGTTCATGATTGAATTAGAATAAAAATAAACTGGTTGCATTCTCCTTTTAAAGGTAAACTTATCATAACATGATCTTGTTAATATTGATAGCCAAAAAAAAAGATCTTTTAGTTTTGACGGCAGAAATTCATGAAATAATTATTTTCTATAATATTATAAATGTTATCAAAGTTAAGAACTAAAACATGCTATCTATTGCTTGACCATTAAACTATATTCCACTTTTATAAATGAATATTACTTGTCAACTGTGCAATTTCTATTTATGTAGTTTTAATTGAGCGGTTTTAATTTTTATATAATTTATTTAAAATGTAAAAATTGAATCTTGAGATCCAATTTCCATTCAAATTAAACTATCTGTGAGTGACATTACTGAAAGTTAGTGAGAATTGTGATCAATTGCACAAGAATCTTGTAACTTACGGTCTTCCCTGTTGCTGTTAACAGAGTCTTGCGTTTCACATCAGCAGATCCAAGAACTAATTCAATTCCTTAAAAGGAAATAAGTCAAATAACAGCAATTGCGAAAATCCGATATTCAGGTTACGAAGCTACTTCAATAACAATATAAAAAAAGTTAAACATAGGATTCATTTTTATCATTAACTCATAATGGACTCAATACCCCGTTGGATGCATGTGGTGATGATAATCTAGATACTCCATATGCCTTTATGTTATTAATTTCCACCAATAAACATATCCAACTAAAGTATTAACTAATTTTGTTTACCAATTCTCAGTTGCTTAACACAAAATAAATCAACCTAAAACTGTGTAAAATTATAGTGTTCAACTGTTCATAGTAAGAACGTTGATTCAGGTTGATAACTGGATGTAGATGACATCGATTACTTAATCAAATCTTTACAGAATGAGATCAATACTGAGCAGGGCAAAACAAGTATCGGCCAAAGAAAGCATTCTATGAATTTCAATTTCATTACAGCAGGGGAAACGTGGAGCAGCCAGCTAAATTACTACAAATAAAGAAAAACCACATTGTGATGTGACAAAAATACAATTAACTTGTTCTTTAAGCAATAAATTCTTCAAAGTTACAACATAATCATAACCACCTCAGGTTTACTTCTCAATAAATTAGTATTATATTATTTTGGAAGATCAATTGATAATAATCCGTACAGGGAGCCAAAAATACACATAGCAGTTATTCCTCCAAAAATAAACATAAATTATGAAGAGGGATTACCACCTATTAAGTCAACTATTAAGTCTCCCCAGTAACAGAAACAAAGAACTCAAATAGGTCTAACAGGGTCACTTTTATCCATTAGTATTGCACAAGATACTAATGATATAAGTTCACAACTCAAAGTAACCAAATGATAATGATAAGGTGCCATGAGGAGAGTCTCTACCTTCTGGAAGCAAAAATCCTTTGCTTAATGCAGGTCTTTCATTAGGAGCAACCTGAGATAGACATTTGAGAACATGAATTGCATGAAGCAAGCACAAAGAAATCCCAGAAAATTCAGTTATTTTTTAGGGTCAGTCCCCATCACCACCTAATGGGGAAGGAAATTGTAGTGAATCTGATTTCTTAGGGCAGGTACTGATCCAATTTCATCTGTCAAAGCTCAGACGATTCAAGATTCCAAAATCGTTCTTGGCTACTCCCACCAGCCACCAGTAACAATGGAATTTAACCCAAAAAAAAAAAAAAAAACCAAGAATAAACACTTCACAGAGGCTGCTGAGACAGTTGAGAAGAAGTCATGGATTAAGATAAAGTCTCTGTTTTGTGTTTCTTTATACTCTACTTTCATGCTTCCTTAACTATTTAATGGCGAAGCTGCTATACTTACGTATGAATTTCCTCCATAAAGCTTTGATTGGATTTATTTGCATTTTGCATAGTGCGTTAATCAATTTTTACCACTGACTTAACAAGCACAAGAGATTCCGTGTTTATGGCACTGTTACTAATAACTAAAGAATGAAGGAAACTTCGAACATCCCTGATTCAGAACAGCCATAACTTACATTCGCTCTGCCTACAAGGATAATTATGTATAAAGAATGAATAGAAAACTTGAAACTTGGGTGTTATATAAAATGGAAAAATAGATAAAAAAAAATTTGTTCTCCATTGATGGCAGTTATACTTTATAATTGTTTCATCAACTGTAGCGTACCAAAAAAAAAGAAAAGCAAAGAAAAAAAAGTTGTTGAGCTAAAGAGAAACAGTTCGTCTGTATAGTACTTCATCATCACTCTCCTCTTCCTCATCTGACACAATCGCATTCCCTGGTAGCTCTAATTTCCCACCCATAATGAACGAGGGACCTATACTTTCAGTTTCAATGTAATTACCCTGCAACCTCTCTTCAAATCTCTGGTCACTACAATTCAGCATCCAATTCAATGAACACCTTATCCCCTTGCTCTTTAGCCGCTGGTATCTGGGTTTGATCCTGGATTCCAAACTATAAGTGAAGTATTCTGGGAACTCCACCAGCTCTTTTATCGGTCTCCCCATCTCACTCTTGAAAAAGTAAAAACTGTTTTTCATAAGCTCAACTCGCAATGCCACTAACTGAGGACACTTGATCACCATACTAGCCACATCATGCGAAGGTATCGTCCTTCCGAGGAGGAACTCAACTGGCTTCATAATCACTTGTTGATGAAGGCTAACCACCTGAGGCATCTTCTCCACCACTCTTGCAAACCCTTCAGGATCAATCTTAAGCTTCAAACTAAATAAGTACTGCTGCGAAGACAACTTAGCTTTAAGAGGCAGCCCAAGAATCTGCGGATACTGAGCAATAACCAAAGGCAGACATTCCCTTCTTATTCCAAAGCTGATCAAACAATCCACATTTGGTTTCACAGTCTCTTCGAGATCATACCCGAGTATATAGGCTCGCTTCTCCAACATCCTAGCCAAAATCTTCTTTGGGAGCCCCAAAGATACCAAATAATCAATCAAAGGCTTTATCACAGTCCCAACCCTCATCCCCAAGAGATAAGGATACTGTGTCACCATTGGACCAATATCTCTAGGATTCACACCAATACTAACAAGATAAGCCACTGAAGTGCTCATAGTACCCTCAAGCTTGAACCCTAAAAGTTCAGGATACTTCTGCAACACATACCCAATATCGTCCCTCTCTACATCAAGTCCCCTAAGAAATTTGATAACAGGAGCAAGCTCAACAATGACACTAGCATGCAAAACTTGTGGGTAACACTTAACAAACGCGCCAAGTTTGGACCTTGGAATCCCAATTTTTTCCAAGTAGCCCAAAACAGGAATCATGTTCTTTCTCACACTACATCCTAGCATCAAGGGGTATTCGTTGATGTCATCGATTGTTAAACCCAATTTTTGAAGAAACTCGACGCGCTCTCTCATTACCTCAACAGTGGAAGGAAGCTCCAAGTCCTGCAATTCGTCAGGGATGATTCCCAAACCCTTGAGGTAGTCGAAAACGATCACCCGTGAAACGAGCTTCTCTTTCCGACCCTGAATAACGCCCCATGTCACCGAAGGCATCTCGTATTCCGGAAACTTGGATGCTTGCGTTCCATAGAATAGTAGAACCCTAAACCTTTTGGGAATTTCGAGAAAGGGGTATAATGGCTGTGGAATGGCTTTAACTTGGTGACAGAGTAGTTGAGAAACGTTGAGGGTTGAGAAGAAGTTGAGGAATTTTCGTCTTGTGTGCATTGATTGAGGTGGCTGTGGTACCTCAGCTCAGCTCAAAGTGCACAATGGTGTTTTTGGTACAGAACACAGGGCGACGTGAAGATTGAAGAAGAAATGGAAATGGGGTTCACGAAGGACATGGAATGTGGGCTTGTGGCCCGTTACCATTTTTGTTGGACCTAACCTTTTTATTATTACTAGTTACTAGTTATTTGCTTTTTGCCTCACCATTCTACTTAAGTCTTAATCATAGTAATAAGTTAAACACCAATTAATAAAGCCGTGTGATCGTAAATATTAATTAATAAATTAAATACCACGAAAATGTAAATTTACACCTTACCGTAACACTGAATTAACAAACTCCATGTATTTTACCATGTTATCTTGTAGGGAGCACTTAAGTCAGCACATCCCATTTCCTGTCACCATATCGACCACCATCCTATTCCTATTCACCCTGTTATCTTGTACATTAACAGCGTGATAAAATATAAATAAGTAAATAAATAAATAAAATAACCCTGTACTCCCATTAGTCCACTTGTCTGTCCAAGCAGACACTAACCTCCCTTTGTCCACCATCTCTCCACTTATTCTTAATTTGTTGTGAAGTAATGTGATATTTAGATAATAATTAGGTAGCAATGCTACAAGTTATATTATTCACATATTTTACCCTAGCTTTAGTTTTGCAAACATAATTCCCTGTCTCATTTTTACTTGCAATTTTGGTGAAATTCCTTGGGAAAACATGCTAGCGTTCCTGACACCCTCTTTTTTCTCGAATCAATTTCATGGCCTAATTAGCGATGAGCATAATATTTCATGGTCATTTGGATTTTGCTTTTGTTTATGGTACAACAACCTTGTCTGAATAACAGAACAGAAGAATTGAAATCCAGTAAACTGGATCATACACATGTATATATATTCTAGACTTGTCATCAATGTTACCACTTAAAATCTAAAGTCTGTTAACACCCTTAACAATGAATTCTAATCTTCTGACAAGATTCACCATCTGCGGCGCTTTTTTCCGTAAAAATATGCAAATGCAGCTATCGACGCAGCAAGAACAACACCGGCCGTAGCATGCCAAACATGCAACGGTCTTTCCAAAAGTAGGTCAGAAGTGTTAACCCCCACAGGTGGTGATGCTGCTGGTTTCTGACTGACTGTAACTGCAAACTTCAAACCTTGCCTCTCCAGCTCAGTCAAATCTTCAATAGCTGGCATTAACCTAGTTGCCTTGGCTATGGCTTCATACTCTTCTTTAGTTCCACCTTCAAGGAAAGCCCCAACTAGGTGACCCTTGCTTACCCAGTATGCCCCAAATGTACTACCTGAGAAATCTCCATAATAGACAACTTCCCCAACATTATCCCCATAAAATTGCCAAGACAATGTGAAGACTCTCGAGTAGAAAAAAGGAAGGTAATCAAATTCGCCTGTTTTGTCCGGTTCCATAATGGCAGCAACAGCATGCCTTGCAGATTTCCGTGCCAAATCAACGTGCTCAAGTCTACGAGTTTCTCCAAATGCTCTGACTGGAAATGCTGCAACATCTCCAATTGCATAGACTGAGCTGTTGCTGGACTGTAACATCCCATTTACTTTGATTCCACCTTTCTCCAAAGTAAGTTGACCTTCAAAAAGACCTGTATTTGGACGTATTCCAATTCCCACCACAACCATGTCCACAGATACCTTCCTTCCATCTCTAAGATTCACAGCTGTAACCTGTAGAAAGAGCAAGTGAGCTAAAATTACATATTGAGTTGATCACAAGCATAATCACATTTTGTAGTCATTTAATTCCAGGGTATGGATAAGGTTGGTTGTCATCAATCCTATCAACCGGGAAATTTTCTCTTCCAAGTTCCAACTAATAAAAAATAAGCCACTATCTACTATTTCAGAGATTATAAAATCTTTTAAGCAACATTAGCAACAAAGGTTCGATTAGCTACATGTATTATACAATGCAGTTGTGTTCTATCATAAACCCAAATTTTCATAAAATCCATTAAGATCAAAGCCTTTTTTATTGTGTCTTCTTCCATCCCTGTTTATCAAGTTACCCTCAAAATTACCAACTCCCATTTCCAGAGCTCTGATTGGTCCTTTTCCTCACAGGACTGTATACTCTCGAGTTTCAAGCAAGAAAATTCCAAAGGAAAATTTTAGGTACCTTTCCATCAGGGTCAAAATCAAATGAAGACAGCACAGTTCCCTTAATGAAGTTCACTCCTCTTGATTGATAATATTCTTCGTAGTAGCTTGCAATCTTTGGGGTAAATAAACGAGCCACTGAAAAATAAACAAAACATTAAAACATATATCAGTTTTTAAGTTTTTTTTAATCCATCAGAGATTTCTTTTTTGTAATCAGCCTAAAAGAATAAATATATTATAACCGCACTAGAGGAGCAAACAATAACAAGAACAGAAATAAAAGTTTAATTTTGGATACACGTTAGAGCTACAAGTCGCATCTTATTCAGACTAACATATGAAATAATCATGCTCATTATACATGCATTCTGAGTTGACAAACAATACGTTTTTCATTTGTTGTATCATATCTTCTATTTAGGGGCTGTAGATTTCTGTATATACTCCCAGTATAGTCTAGGAGATATGATTTGCTGTAAATTAATATACTTACTGCAATGAGCTTCAGGGAAGACCATTGTCACATTTATTTTATTGATCACTAAAGATGCTGCACACTCCATGCCTACGTATCCGCCACCAATAACAACAGCATTCCCTCCAGGACAAGATTGCACAACATTAACAAGCCTATTTGCATCTGCTATATCTCGCAAGTAACATACATTTTCCGCATCTGATCCACTAACCCCAAACTCTTCCAGCTTCAAAGCCTACAGTTGACATTGCACATATGTTTAATATATTTCTGTACAGAGAGCAAAGAGTCCACTACTTAGGTATGTAGTGTTTGGCATGTTCACGAAGAAGAAAAGTTGAACCTTCGGTTAAATATGATGTTACTAGGGCCTCATAGTTTTTGTCTTTTAAAGGGCCAGAATTATTGAAAAAAATGCTAAAAACCAAAAAAAAAAAAAAACATAGAAGAAGAAAACTGAGAAATACCAAGCAAATTGCCAAGGTTTGTTCCATTTGTTCTTTTAAAAAACAGGGCATGCATGCCCTTTAAGGAGATAAAGTGATTATTTTAAGTAGGAAAATTCGCACTAAGAGATTTGTTTTAATACCCGAGCACCAGTAGCAACAATTAGAATCTTGTAACTTATGGTCTCCCCAGTAGCTGTTAATAGTTTCTTGCGTTTCACATCAGCGGACTTAACTCTAGTTCCAAGAACTAATTCAATTCCTGAAAAGGAAATAATAGCAATTGCTAAAATTCAATATTCAGGTTGTAAAACTCCTCCAAAATGAATATAAAAACAGCATTAAACATAGATGAATAAATACTTCTCTCTAGCAACAAGTATCACTAACTGATCAGAGTGGGGCATGCACTAGTACTAATTACCAACTGTAATGAAAAATAGTCATCATGGAATTCATTTAATTTGGTTCTTTCTATAATTCTATTGCTGACTTCCAATACTTCATCTAATTATTGGAGGAATACAAATACAAAACATTTATCCTACATTTTCTTCTACTCAGTGCCACCTGAAATTAACTACACTAGTAAAAAAGAAAACAACAATCACTGATAACAAAATGCTGATGGACTCAATACCACAATGGATGCATGTGGTCATTATCATATACATTCTTTTAAGAATTAATTTCCACCAATGAACATAGATAGGTAAATTAACTATTTATTTACCAATTTTCAGGTGCTTACCACTAATATCACCCTAAAAGGCTAAAAGTGAGTAAAATTATAGTCCTCAGAATTTTTCATCTAAAGAATGTTGGTTTAACTGGATCTAGATGACATCAATAGATGAATCAAGTCTTTACAGTATGAAACCAATACTGAGCAGGATAAAACAAGTAACAGCCAAAGAAAGCATCCAATACATTTCAAACTCATTTCAAAGGGGGGAACAGGGAGTATCGTTGCTAAATTACTACATAAAAAGAACAATCACATCATGATATGATAACTGATAAAAAATATAATTACCATGTTCTTTATACCATTTCGGAGTTAACCTTTCCTCATTTGCACCAACACAAGTATGAAAGGATGGAAGCCGTGCAGCAGCTGTAAATCACAATTTTATTTCAGCAAATACTCATTACATAAACTTCCCAAAAAGAAAAAAAGAGAAACTATTGGAAGAAAGAAAGGCACCCAGAAATAAGTAGCATCATCTATCTACTAGATTTACATCATCAGGAAATGAAGCTATAAATCCTCCGGATGCAAGTACCATCATTTTAAGCTCCAAATTCAATCCTTCAAATTTACAGCTTAATCATAACCACTCTATTTTACTTCTCAATACATCAGTATTACAATATTTTGGAAGATCAATTGATGAAAACCCGTATAGGGAGCCAAAGCTAAAAAAAGTACAGTTATTGCTCCAAAAGTAAGGATAAATCATCAAGAGGAATTACCACCTATTATATCTCCCCAGAAACAGACACAAAGAAGAACTCAAATGAACTCAAATAGGTCTAAGAGGTTCACTTTAATCCATCAGTGTTGCACAACATACTCGTGATATAAATTCACAACTCAAAATAACCCATTGATATTGATAAGGTGTCGTGAAGAGAGTCTATACCTTCTGGAAGCAAAAATCCTTTGCTTAATGCAGGTCTTTCATAAGGAGCAACCTGAGATAGACATTTGAAAACATGAATTGCGTGAAGCAAGCATATATAAATCCCAGAAAATTTTCAGTTATTTTTTTCAAAATAGAAAACAAAAGCCAACGATAAATCTTACTGGTTCATCGGAAATTATACAGAGTTCACCATGAGAGACTCCTTTTTTGACGAATTCGAGAGCAGCATAGCCAGCAGCAACACCTCCGCCAAGAATCACGTACACGAAGGCTCTTCCCATTTCGAAACTTCACATATACACAACAAAAAAAACGAACCTTACCCTTACGTTGCTTATTTATCTTCAATCCCAAAAATCAAGGGTGCTCAATTTTTTGGGAGTGCTTTCTTTCAAGACACTCCCATAAAATCTGAAGATCACGGAACGGGCCCCATCATCAACAAGACGACGACGAACAGAGCAGTTGCATTTACCATAATGCCCATCTCAAAGTAATCTTCTACAGGAAGGCACAGGATTTAGTAGTGGATGCGCACGATCATCGCCGATAACTTTATTTTATTTTATTTTTTTTAAAAAAAATGATGTATTAATTATTAGAGGAAGATATATTGAGTCTTGTAAGGTCAGCACAGCTAGTAAGGACATGTGTGCGTGAGTGTGTGGTACAGGGTTAAATCCCTAATGTTGTTAAATTTTCTTGTAAACAAAAAAACAAGAAAATATATTGAAAATGTCATTAATATAAAAAAAAAATTACTCCAAATGTTTTGTTACCGTAAAAATTCACAAATTTCATAGGCATTTGCTTTTATTTGATTTATCTAATGTATGTAATCTAGTGCTCAAATCAATAAATTTTCTTTGTTAAACAATAAAAAATCCTTTCATGTTCTTGTTTATCATATTAATTATGTTATAAGAAATAATCACAATAAAATTCTTAATAAATAATAATGAATCATACTATTTGTTGTGTTTGAGAGCAGTGGTTGGGACATTGAGATAATATCGGACAAAAGTTGGGAGTCGGGGATTATCCGATAAGGTTAGAGACGTTGGACTGTCCGACGAGTTCCTCCAAGCATTGAGAGGGGGGGGGAGGGGGTTGGCACTTGCAAAGCCATCAAAGCTTAAGTAAGAGGGTGAGAAAGAAGGAGTTTTCTTTATGGAATAGTGAATGGTACTTTGTTAAAAATGATATCGTCCTCTTATATAGTAGTCTTAGGTGGTTAACTTGGGTTTCCCATAAGCCAAGGCCCACTACCCTAGAAAACGTCCCTTGTACTACTAGGGAAACATACCTGTCAGGCGTGATCCTCCTTTTGTATCTGGTTGTCAAAGCTACCCACACTGCTTCGGGCAAGGGTCAACGTCGTGGGATTAGGATCCCGCGAGATCAAGGTCGAGATGGTTGTTTCCGACCTCGCTAGGAGTGGGACGAGCTCTTTATGACGTGAGAGAGTGCGAGATGCCCCTAATGGTAAGATTACCCGTATGCGTCGTCTACAACACTACTAATTTATTATATTTATATCAATAACGAATATAAAAACAAAATAAGTGGATCAAAATTTAAAAAACAAAAAAGTATACTCCAAAATTTGTTAATTTGTAATGTCTCCTTCTCGGCATCGGCCCCATTAAGTGTTAAAAAAAATACCCAACGCTTTAAAGGTATTCTTAAAAAAAAATAAAATTTGATAAAATACTGTTAAAATATAATTTTTTATATTTTCAAAAAAATATATATATTTATAATTAATTTTTTATTAGTAATAATTTTAACAAGTAGTCCAAGACACTTGTTTACAATATCCTAAAAAATGTAAATGGCCACTGACTTATTACGGATTAGTTTAATTAGTGATACTATTTCATGTCATTAGAGTGCAATTTATCAATAAAATTTATTAACATACATTCACTAATTTTTAAAAAATAATAAGTAAGTAAGTTATAATTTAAAATTTTAAAATACATTCATAATATATAAATTGTTAAAGTATTCTTTTTATACAATAAATGAATTTACGTTTGCAAACTCTAATATCTTATATGGAGACCACTAACGTATACCCATTTATTTGTATAGTAATAATATGTTAAAAAGATGAATTCTGATTTTTTGACACCTTTTTTTTTTACATCTTAATATTTTAATAATTATATAACTCTCTTCCCTAATTTTATTTTCCTTTTCTTTTTTATTTTACTCTAAATATTATTATTTTAATAAAGGTGTAAGATTGGTGTAAAAAAAATGAATATAAGAAAAACATTTTCCTAAAACATTTTAGGTTGAGTATTTTAGCCGCCATTTTTTTCTTCCCAAATTTTGGTTTGGTGGGAAGCTAATTTGCTAATCAAATTTCAATTTGGTTCATGGTGTTTGCCAAGTTGTAACGGTTTGGTGAAATTAATTAAGATAAAAAAGATCCAAAGGAATGAACCAAATAAATTAATATGGATGGAGAAATAATAATAGTAAACATTGAGATGATAAAAAGGTTTAACTTATAGTGGGTCTAAGTAATTAAATATGATATCATTAAATAGGGGTAATATTGAAATCTTATAGTTGTTATTCTGAAAATTTAAAATTTTACTATTTTTTTTAATCCGTATAATTTCAGTTAAATATCATTTATATATAGAAATCGAGGGAGTATTTTTTAAAAATTTAAAATACATTCACCAGATATACGTTAACAAATTTCTTTATAATTATTATCTTTTTATGTCTTTATTCACATATTTTAGTTGATTGTGAGTTATGACACCAAAATGCACATTTATATATTTTTCTCTTATTTTCTCCGATAAATGTAAAAATTTATAATTTTTACTCATTTTCTTTCCTCTATTTTTTTTTTTCTACTTTTACCCCAACAAACAAAGGGAAGGGGGAGCATATAGGTGGTTGGAGCGAATCAAAATATGACAAATGTAAGCAACACATGCATTCTAGTGGGAGTATATTGTTATCGGGAACGACGCGAAGAAGAGAGGATGATGGCTATGCTGCTGCAAAATGAAGTACGTAAACATGCTATGCTCTTTCTCGTGATTTGTGATTTGTGTGTTTGAGTAACGGAATTGTGGATAATGACTAATGAGGCTTCATATCTCTATGATGCTATAGCTATACCTTATCCTTATCTCCCACCATTCATTTTATTTCATTTGGCGTATTCCACACAAAAATTATCATCAAAAACTAATTCAAATAACTTAACGTTTTACCAGAAATAAGACTTATTTATGTACCAAAAGAAAAATAAACCGCTCAAACAAGAGTTACTTTAGTAAAATGAATTGGTAGAATATATATAAATAATTTCAAAACTGATGTACATTCAAAAAATATTTTGTTAAACATTCAGGTGGGGTAGGTGATCCACATATTTGCAACATCTCTGATGGTGTAGCATTATCTATTTATTTATTGGATAAAAATAATGGTAGGGTGTTGAAAGTGAAAGGGCCATATTAAGCTTCCCACAAAGGCCACACAATGGCTACGTTTGGGAAATGAGTTGAAATCTCAAGGCTTTTGATTATAAAACTGGCTGAAGGTCGTGAGATTATGGCTCTGAGATTAATGGTTGTGAGGTTGATTTATTGGTCAGAATTGTTTGGTAATATAGGTTCTGTAATAAGCTGAAATATATTAAATGACAAAAAATGATAAACAATATTATATTAATATTTAATATAATAGTAATATCAAATAGTGGTGGGTATTTTGTGATTTTTAAAAATAAATAAGGACAATTTTGGAAGTGAAATATTGAAAGTTCATCCTTGGAAGCCAAAAGTCACTTGAAAGAGTTTTGCAAAAGTTAATTACAAAAGTCACAATCTCATAACCAAAAACCATATTTTTATAATTACTAAATAACTACAGAGCTATTTGAAAGTTATAATTCCCTAAAAAAGTCTTCCCAAACCTAGCAAAAGGCTCACGCAAAAATTAGTTGATGAATAAAAAAAATAAAAAAACTTCATTCAAAGATTAGAAAAATAAATAAAGAAAAAGAACAAAAGCGTGAGGGCGGGGCCTTTTGGGAACGAAATTGGAGTTACTAGTAAAGTCGTTAATATGGGTTTCAATCCGTGAGCTAACCCGGCTCATCGCGGGTTAGAGCTGGGTTGAGTTGAGAAAAATCGGCTTGCTTTAAATTACAACCCACTTAACCCAATTCGTTTAACCCACAACTAACTCGTTTAACCCACAACTCACACGGATTTGAGGTGGGTTGGCTCGCGATTGGCTCGTGGGTTGGCCCACGGGTTAGAATAGTTTTTTTTTCATTTTTTTATATTATAATAAGCTAAAAATTAATAAAAGAAAAAATAATAAATTTTAATTTAAGTTTTTAGAATTTTATTCTTTTTATTTTTTAAAATTGTTCTTTTTCATGTGTTTTGTATTATATTTTTAAATTTAGAGTTTTTGTTAGAGATTTTATAAAACAAAAATTATTATTTTTTTGTTTCTTTTAATAAAAACTATTTTTGGCGAGCCAACCGTTTAACCCGCAACTTGTGGTGGGTTGGGTTGGGTTGAGGAAATTCTGGCTCGCAACTCATGTGAGCCAACCCATGCGGGTTAAAAAATTTCTCAACTCGTGGTGAGTCAACCTGCATGAGCCGGGTTGGCTCACTTTGACATCTCTAATTACTAGCACTAAGTTTAGTTAGAGAGAAGAAGTAGAGAGGAAAAAAATTAAAAAGAAATAAGTTAAGAGGAGAGAAGTTGAAAAGAAGTAAATGTGATTTGAAGGATGTTTGGTTGAAGAGAAATAAAAAAGACGTGAGAGTGAAAAAAATGTAAAAATAATGTGAAATGATTTAATATCCTTAAAAAAAATAATTGTTTTAATCAATAAAATAATATAAAATCACAAAAATAATATTAATTTTTGGGGTTATTTTTGTCATTCAAATCAAAGAGCTCCATCTTTTTTTATAGTCTTGCCTCTAATGGCAAGACTTGTTTCAGCCATGGTACCCACACAAATTAACACTTGTTCCATACTTATTGCTTCAACCAAACAATAGAAATGGTGCATTCTTTTTATCTATTTCACTTTATCCTACTCCTCTCCTTCACACCTCCATCAAACCAAACATAGGGTACAAGTTCAACAAGGACAAATGGGTAAATTTCGAGTGACGAAGAGTTATTCAAGTGCTTGACTTCAAAATTTTATTGAGATAGATAGTTTCTCTAATCTTCCTTCAAAATAATGAATAAATTTATTATTTTATGTTATTTATTTTATTGATTAACATGTGTTTAACTTATCCACATCATCTAATTAAAGCTAATTTTTAAATATTGTAAATAAAATCCTATTATTAAAGTTGATCAAAAACAAATCCTAATATTAAAACAACATTTTATTTTTTGAAATTTAAACACATTCTTAAATTATTGCAAACTTCATTAATCTATTTTATTTGACTCACATCTTATCCAAGTTATCCTCCCTTCAAATATTAAATCAATTCAATTTTCTATATTTTTATATAATATTTTTATCTATTTAATTCTTATAATTATGTATTTTAAAATATATACATTCTTGTCTATCTAATTTGTATACCATTTTATGTTATTTTTGTTATATATTAAATTAATTATAAATTTTAGTTTTTTACTAATTCAAAAAAAACTTAGTCATTGTATATTATTATATATTTCTCTCTTTTTTTATTTCTAATTAATTCAAACAAAGAAATAAAATTACGTAATTTCTTTCTTTTATATTTCTATCCAACTAAATAACACCTCATTTCTTTTCTATTTTAACTCTTCCACCGTTATTTAATTTCTTACTCTCTTTCATATTTCTTTCGCTCTTAGTCAAAGGAAATATGAAAGGGTATTTTTTAAATACTCTTTCTTATTAGATATTTTTTTAAATTGAAGTTAACTCATATTTTATATCTTGCACATATCTTAACTTTTAAAAAATGAAAAAAGAAAAAATAAAGTTGGTAAAAAAATACAAACATAATAAATATATTTAGAAACATTTATAGTATTCAGACTTTAAATGAAATAAATTTATATTTTTATTTAGAAATAACTTATATTATTTATATTTTAAATAAAAAATTTTATTTTAAAGTCATTATTTAAATAAAATTTAAAGTCTAACAGGTTAGCCCCTTTAATAAGGAAAAATATTGAATGATAAAACTTATTTTTAGAATTAAGTATTTTAATTAAAATAAATAAAACAATAAAAATGATAAAAAAATTGACATACCGAAATTAAAAAAATATAAACTCTTTTCTAAATGTATATATTGCTTACAAAATAATCTTATTGATTTCCGTAACAATTTTTTGGTGAATAATTCCCGTAATAATTGCTTCAGAAGAAGTTTTTCAAAAATTTTTGATAGGCCAAAGTGCAAGTTTTTCAAAATTAAAATTAATAAAGCTCACTTAATTAATGTCAATAATTTATCAATAAAAATTAAATAGATTTGACTTTATTTTATATTTAAAATGTTAAATGGGAATTGACTTCACTAATTTAATATTGCAAAAAATTTTGTAACTCTAAAAGTGAAAAAAAAATGAAATTTCAATAAATTATTGTTATTATGAAAAAAAAACTCAATTTTTAACTTTGCTTTAAGTCTCTATAAGTATTAACTCGCCCCTTAGACCACAAGCAATTCTTGTCTCACGAGATTTTTTTTTGAAATAGTTAAATAATTTTCTTTTTTCAAAATATTACATATAATATATATATATAAATATTTAATATACTATTACATTTTAAAATCATGATAAAATTATTTTATACTAAATATAAACATATAAGATGCATGTACTTTATTTAATACAATGGTATTGTTATTTGAATACACGATTTGTTAGTTAAGCATTATAGCTGATCTATTATATCATATATTTTTCTTAGCTGAGAATTGCTATTTGCTAAAGCGCTAGTTTGACATGGTGATTTTTTGGTGCCTTTCATTTAGAGCACTAACTTGAGTTTGACTTTGACTATCTAACATTTATTTTTATTATTTTATTTAATCGATTTAAAATGAGAGAAGAGATAAACGTATAGAATGATATAAACTTATTATAATTTAAATAATATACACTAATTCAAATAGAAAAGAATATATATTTTTTAAAACTTAAATTATTATAAGAGTTAAATTAAATCTATAAAAATTGAATTGGGTTGATATATGAGATGGGGAAGGCTTGAATAAGTTGCAAATTAAGAGAAAATAGACCGACAAAGTTTCTAGAGAAAGTCATAGATGGTGGATCTAGCGGGTTAGCCCATTTATTCAAAACTTAAAGTCTAGCGAATTAGTCCATTTAAATAAAAATTATATAAGTTTTTAAAATCATTTATAAAGTTGATCTTATGGGTTAGCCCATTTATAAAATCATTATATTAAATTATAATTAAAAAGTTCAATACATTTGATATAAAATTATAAGAATAAAAAATAAAATAAAATTAAAGGCTAAATTATATAAGTTATATGAGAAAAAATTATAAATTTATTTCATTTTTTTATCAGCTAAAAGAAATATATTAATAAAAACTAAGAGCATAAAAAATGCTAAAGTAGATATCCAAACCGCAGAAACAAAAAAACAGCAGGGGCCTAAAAAATAGCAGACACCCTAGTAAGACAAGAACAAAAAAACAACAAACAAGAATAAACAAATATAATAGTACACAGAGCAAATTCCAAGCCAACAACAACACTCATGAAGGTTACAAAAGCAAGCTACTTGTGTAAATTTATTTCATTTAAAGTCAAAATAATATAAGTTTTTCAAAATAAATTTATTAAGTTTGTATCTTTTTTACCAACTTTATTTTTATTTTTTTTTAAAAAATGTTAAGATATATACAAGATATAAAATATGAGTTAACAACATTTAAATTAAAAAATATCCCATAGGAAATAGTATTTAAAGTACTTTTTAACATTTTGTTTGACTGAGTAAAGAAATAGGAGAGAAAGAAATAAGAAAAAGAGTAAGAAATTAAAAAAACAGATGAAGAGTTAAAATAGTAAGGAAATGCATGGAGCGCTATTTAGTTGGAGAGAAATATTGAAGAAAGAAATTACGTATTTCATTCGTTTGTTAGGATTAATTAGAAATAAGAAAAAAGAGAAATAGATAATAATATAAAATGACTAAGTTTTTCTAGAACTAGTAAAAAAATTAAATTTATAATTAATTTAGTATATAACAAAAATAACATAAATGATATACATATTAAATAGTTTAAATTAATTCAAATAGACAAGAATATATATATTTTAAAATAAATAATTATAAGAATTAAATAGATAAAATATTATGTAAAAAAATATAGAAAATTGAATTGATTTGATATTTGGAAGGAGAGTAGTTTGAGTAAGATGTGAGTTGGAAGAAAAGATATTAATGAATGTTATAATAGTTTAAGAATATGTGTTTAAATTTCAAAAAATATTGTTTTATTATTAGGAGTTTGTTTGCAATATTTAAAAATTAATTTCAATTAGATGAGATGGACAAATTAAACATATGTCAATCAATAAGAGAAATAATATAGAAAAACAAATTTATTATTTTTTATTTTAAGATAATACCCGTAAAACTACCATTAAAATATTGATATTTTTTTGGATATTCCTTTATTTTATTATCCAAAAAATTAAAGTCCTTCAAATAGATTTGCCCTCCCAACTAATCCTCTTTGCCGAATTCGAATCATGATTTTTTCCCTAAGTTATTAACGAGTCTTTATCATTGTGTAAAACTTATATTAGTATTAAAATATTCATATTTATACTAGAAGATCTGCATCTTCTTCGTCTTCCTTCTTCCTATTCTATTTTTTCCTTCCTGTTCTTATTTTGTTCTTCTTCGAACTGCTCATTGGATGCTCAATCTTACTTCATCTCACATGCTCTCGGTGAAGAAATTTGTATTGGTTTTGCTGACTAAACAAATGCCTAATTTGTCTGAGGCCATATCTATGCCAACACTTTTTGCTGTTAATCTCTCTCTTTTAATCTGAGCAGGTAATCTCTCATTTAAAGTAACATATAATATAATTAAAAGTGTTCTGTTTCAGAAAATTCTGCTAGATATAATCTGAATTAGTTTAGGTGGAGCCATCAAATTGACTATCAATATGACCATATAACTATATCATTTTATATTTATGAATATGAAAATGTGAATTAGATTAAAAAAAAATTGCGAATTTTGTCTAAAGAAAAAATATACGCTGGAGTACTTAAGTGTAAATAAAATTGCAAATTGGTTGGGCTTTTTAAAAAAAAAATAATTTAAGTCAAAGTTGTAAATAAAATTTTTTTTTAAAAAGTTAAAAGTTGTTGGACAGCTTTATTATTTTTCAACTTATAATAAGTTGTTTTTCTAGAAAGGAATACAAGAAAAAAAAGACTTTTATGAAAAAAGTGCATATTTTTAGCTTTTTATGAAATCAAAAGCTGTTTTTTTTAATATATTTTGCTCATAAAAGAAAAAACAATTTTAAATTTAAGAGTTTCCAAACACTAAGAGTATGTGTTGAGTGACAATAAAATACTAACTCAAGACATAAAATGTGTGTTTGATTTAAATTTTAGTGGAATGAAAAGTAAAAAATATATAAATTAAGATTTAATTAATAGTTAAAATGATTCATACACAAAAATTAATACAATTTAATATAAGTAAGTATTTTTAATTTTTTTAAAAACACTTTTGACTAAACCAAAAATTAAAACAAACATGCCCAAAATCATCAAAATATATTTTGCGTATCAAGAAAGTCCTCTTAAGGCTCTGTTTGGTAAAACTAACTTATAGCTTATGACTTATAGCTTGTAGCTTATGACTTGTGACTTATAATTGAGTAGATGTGTTTAGTAAAATTAGCTTATAAGGTAGTTTATGTTTGTTAAATGACTTAAAAGGACAAGTGATAATTACATGTAATAAATTATTTGATAAAGTAAACAGAATAAATGTCTAGAGGGTAAAATAAGAAATAATTATTAAAATTATTAGCTTGAAGTAGCTTTTCATAAGCTAGCTTATATAAGTTAGTTGTTACCAAATACCTCCACTTAACAATAAGCTACAAACTATAAACTATAAGCTCCTAAATAAACTATAAACTAGTGGTACCAAACACACACTAAAACACCAACACGTGGTTTCAAAACCAACTGGTGATTTCAAATGCTATATATTTGATCGTTTTGGATTTGAGTTCGTGTAAGTGCAAAACAATAGCTAGTCCCAATATAATGTGACGTTTCTTGTTTAAATAGGAATAAATAAGACAATAGAAAAAATGTTAAATTAATTATTTAATTTTTTACATGTTTCTCATTTTTATTTTGGTTTATATATATAATTTTTTATTTTTTATACGTGTTTTTGTTTGTATTTATAGTCCAAGTGTCTTTTCTCCATTTTTTTCACCACTGTGGCTTGTTTGAAATAGATTTTATGAGAACTAATAATAAGAAAAATAAAAATATATACAATGACTAAAAAAATGTATAAAGACTAAAACCAATTATAAATACATATATAGAGATTAGAATAGATAATATTAACAATTCATATGTGCATTATTGTTTAGTGGGTAGAATTTCCATGAGTTGCTTAAGACCAGAATTAACACCGTTAACAAAAAAAAATGAATGTTTTTTTTGAAATGATGAACGATACTTGCATTAATAAAATGAAAAAACATTGCCAGACCTTGAGGGGAGAAAAAATAGGTTAAATTCAGTGGGATAACATGCTCTCATATATCCTCTCTAACAACATGTGCATACTTCACATTACTGAATGCATAACAATTAATATTACGCCTAATAAAAAAGATACGGAAAAAAGAAAACAACAACAAAATCCGAACAATCATGAACATGCTCAGCCAAATAGGAGTGAGGGTGTTTCTTCGTTGTACAGTGTAGGCCATTAGTAAACACGGTAATATGTGTCATATCCCTTGCTAAAGCCTCACCGAGTCCCATTCTATAGCTAAGCATTCAGTTACACACACATTTAAAATCTTGGGTATCAAGTTATTTGGCATAAGAATAAATTTCCATCTTTATGCCGCATGACAAAATCAATACTAGTTTGACACCCGGCTTGAATTTAAGCGTCACAAAAGACATGAACAGAACCTGATGCAGTGCTACTGATATTCGGTTAGGAGCCAATAAGTGCACTATCATGAGGAGTCTCATTTTGCAACATCAGCACAAGAGCACCTACGTGTTGATGGACTTTATCAACATCCATCTTCCTTCCCTAAAAACACTATAGATTCCTCTTCATCTACCAAACATAGATCAAATTAAATACATCAACTAGAGTTTGTGGATCTGCATTCGTCAAGAATTGCTCTAACCAGGTCGAAAATTCGAAGGTCCCGTATGCTTGCACCCAAATTGAGTAAGGCGAAGCAAACCAAATACACCTATCTTCCAGACAATAGAGTAATGCATGTGACATCGTTTCTTAATTATCACCGCAACCGGGACAAATTTTATCAACAGAAACAACACGACTAGCAACTCTTTTATTCACCGACAATATATTTTCACAGGCCCACCAAGTAGTTTCAATGCACCTTGGTAAAGTTCTCACCTTCCACTGCTTATTTTTATTAACTCTTACGTGCATTCCTCGAGGAAGGTTCACAATCTGAAAATTTTTGTGCATAATAGGAAGCAGTAGCCCGACTTCACCATATAAATACCATTAACATTAAATCCCCATAAGAAAGAGTCCACTCTAAGGCGATTACAAAGAGGAATTTTTGAAATTATATTTGTTTCATAAGGTGAAATAACCGATTGGATTAAGTGACTATTCCAACGGTTTGTGTCGGCATCAATGAGATCTCTTATCGCCCTCAAATAACCACGTGAATCTTTTCCGGAATAAATACAAAAATTCGATAAAGAAATGCACCAATTATCATCCTAAATATCAATGAAATGTCCATTTCTAACCCTCCAAAATCCATCCCTACCAATCAATTCCTTGGAAGAGTGAATGGTCAACCACAAGTAACTTGGAGATATTCTCCCCTCAAAGAGCAATGGGAAAAATATTTTGCTTTTAAAACTTGATAAACCAAAGAGCCTGCATTATGTGCGAGCCTCCACCATTGTTTAGCAAGAATGACTCGGTTGAAAAACTCGAAAATACAAAAACCCAAACAACTATTTTCTTTTCTCAAGTACAAGGATAACCACTAAATCCATTGAATACTCCGCTTCTCTATATTTCCATCCCAAAATAATTTTGCAATCATACTCTTAACATCATCACAAAAGGTTCTTAAGTAATGCAAAACACCCCATAATGTATTAAGGAATGACGTGCACCACTGTTTTAATGAGAGTCTCTTTTCCTGTCCTTAAAATTATCTTCTCCTTCCAATTTTTTAGTTTCTTCCGGACTCAATTATGAACAAAATAGAAGACTTATTTCTTGAATCTTCTAATTAATGTTGGTTAGGTATCTTGAGAGACTCTCCACCACCTTAACACTCAACACAAAGTTTTTTACATATAAAAATTAATATGAAAATGAGACATGTCTCAAATGCTAGTTATTGTTATTATTTTGTTTTGAAAAATGAGACATATCTCAAATGCTAGTTATTGTTATTATTATGTTTTAAAAAATGTCTTTTTATAAAAGCATTAATAAAAAAGGTTGAAAATAAAAATAAATCAAACTGTAACTCAACAACTGTAAGTCCAGCGTAGAAAAGCGCACAGCACGCTGCTCTCCGCCATCCACTTCTTCCTTTGTCCTTTCTCCCTCCAATTCAGGTCAACTTCAAATCCCTAATCTCTCTCTCTTTCTCTATCATACGATTCTGTTTCTCTTCAACTGCTTTTCCCTCCAATTTAGCTTGACCACTCACGCTTGGATCAACTAGCTTTTTGATGTTTTTTCGAGTTTTGGGATTCTGATCATAGGGTTCCTGATCGCCGATCTCGCATCTTTGTTTGGTTCGGTTGATCCCACCATTGCTGTTAAAGTTTCGTTTTTTTTTTTAAACCGTTTATTTGTTTCATTCGAGCATTAGGAATCTTCTTTTATTAAGCGAAACTTCTTTTCTGTTTTGGTGCTTTTGCGTTGAAACTGAAGGAGTGAGCTATTACTAATTGTTCTGTTTCCTGATTGTTGTTAACAGGGAACTTCCGATATGTCAAGTGGATCCGTGAGACGGGTATCCCGTCAAGATATTCAGCTGGTAAGCATGAGACAGTGTTTGCAATTGTAACTTGTTGTCAAGTTTTATTTGTTCATATTTCTCAATTGTTTCTGTAGAATACAATTACTTGTTGAATATGGAAACAGACAGAATAATTATCTTTACATGATTTGTTGTGACACTCATTTTGACATTCCTTTTCATTATTATTAAAATTAAAAAAAATGGGGGATATCATTGAGATATATTAATTTAGGATTACGTAAATATCATATTAGTATGAATTTTTACTCTGGCTAGGATGGTAGTTACTAGCTTGGGTATTTGGGTTTTTAAGCATTTTGGGATTTTCATTGAAATGAGGTTTTTATTTTCATTTAGTGGTTAGGATTACCTGACTGTCTAATTGGGTAGGAAGACTAGTTAAGTTTGCCTAAGGATTATACTATGTACTTGTTGAGTCGCTCTGTTTACTCTCTCCTCCAAATCCCTCTTTGTTCTCTCTCTTTAGTTCGCTTGACTGCTCCCTCTGCTGTTCTCATTTTAAGAGCTTGCTAACCATATATATGTGTATATATGTACTTTATGGTTTACTTGCTTCTTTCAAGGTGCAAAATCTCATCGAACGATGTCTGCAACTATATATGAGCCAGAAAGAAGTTGTGGACACACTGCTGCATCAAGCAAAAATAGAGCCCGGTTTCACTGAACTAGGTAATGAACACTTCCCCTGGAAATTGGAACGATATTCCCCTCTTCATTTCTTTTACTCCACGTTCACTTGGCCTGTTTTTTTCCCCTGTTTTCTGTTTTCTACGTTATCTAACATGCTCTACAATTTTAGTTGATTTACTTTTTTAAAAAAAATATTTTCATTTCATTCCAGATGTTTTGCATTTATAGTCACGACTCACAAGTGTCAAAATTGCTTTTCTGAAGTCTGAACTTCATATGGCTTCCTGAAATTTGATTAGGGTCTGAATTTTGAAGCCTAGATAGTAGTGGCCTTGGCCCTTGGGGAGAACTTAGAGTGTTTAGTGTCAGAAAATGTTTCCCTTCATACTGGCTGCCTCTATGTTTCATATTTTACCTAGCGCCAAAGGGCGTTGAACGGAAGTACGGAACAACCTGAGATATGTGCTGATCCAATTTTTTCAACACAAACAGTAAATTAATTTGACTTAATCGTTGTCATGTTTTCTACTTTAGTACTCCGGCCCTTTAGAATGGTTCGGATGCCAAAACCTGATTAACTCACAGAAGTCTTTGTAAGTTCATGAGTCAGGTGTAATGTTGATAGATGTTTATTCTAGAAAGAATTAATGGGTAGTAAATTAAGACAATTAGGATATTTGTAATAAATGTAATTAGGATTTAGGATATTCATAATAAAGGTAGGATTTTCCTAATTAGGGAAAGTAGGGCAATTAGGATATCTGTATTAAAGGTAATTAGGATATTCATAATAAAGGTAGGATTTTCATAATAAGGGAAAGTAGGGCGCTTCTTATATAAATAGGAGATAGGATTAAAGGATTGGATATTGTGATATTTGTTATTATTAGTGAGAGATTGGGCTTAGCCCTTTGAGATTGGAGAAATCCTTTGTAGGGGGAAACCCTTGGGAAGAGTTTATCTCCTTTGTTTTATTATTTCCATTACATAAACACGCGTTTCCTTTTGTTCTTTATCTCTACTTTCCAAGTTCCTATCAATTTGGTCCGACCTGCCGGTCATGGAAGGGAAAGACGAAGCAATGGAGTCTCGAATAGGGTTACTGGAGTCGACGGTAGAGTCACTCAAGAAGGTATTGTGGGAACATGGAAACCAATTAAACGAAATCAAGGCCAAGCTGGAGGGGATTGATGAGATCAAGAATTCATTGGCACTGTTGATGGAGAAGATAGGAACCAGCGAGGAGGAAGTTTCAAGCGAATAAGGTGATTCCAGTATTGATGATGGTGTGGGGACAACCTTGGAGTCGGAAGATTGAATTCCCAATCTTTGATGGAAATGACCCTTTGGGTTGGATTGTTAACGTTGGGAAATTCTTTGAAATTCATCAAACCATCCCAGGAATGAGAGCCTAAATCTAGTGGCTGCTCCAAGGTGGTTGCAGCACCAGACGAGGGAAGAAATTACAGAAGAGAGCCCAATGAGCTTTGCCAACGTCTTTCATGTTAGAAGTGTAGAATCATTGTGACACAAGGCAAGATAATTTGGGGTTCTTGATCCAGATATAGAACATATGGTGATTGATGTTGATAGGTGCAATACTGAGGGTTCAACAAATGCATGTTTTGTGATTGATCGTAAAGTGATTTTGGGATTGACTGGTTCATGTTGTGATTAGAAATTGATAACTATGACTGAGCTGACGGGATGCATTGGCTACCTCATGGGCACAAACCGTGTTTAACTTGAATACTTTCTGTTGATGTTTCTTTGCCCCCTAAAGATGCCCCCGTCACCTAGTTGTTTTAAACGTAGTCAAGCTCCACAACTGGTGTTATAGACTTATAGTTATGTACATTCTGTCTGCTATGTGATTATTTTGCAGAGAATCAATCTGGTGGATAGCAAACAGTTTTATTATTATTAGTAGTTAGTACTTCCAAATGAAAGAAATGGAAGTAGTCACCTTGCACCCATAATTTGGCATTCTGTATTTCTAAGTTTCCTTTTTTCCCCTTATTTTTTCAGTTTGGCAAAAGCTTGAAGAAGAAAATGAAGAGTTCTTCAAGGCTTATTATGCAAGATTGATATTGAAGCAGCAAATATTGCAATTCAACAGATTGCTGGATCAACAAGTGCAATTAATGCATTTACCCCCAGCAACAGTCGCATCACTACCTACCTCTAATGGGTCACATATGCCTGCAGTTTCATCACTTCCTAACTCAAATGGGTCGCATATCCCTGCAGTTTCATCACTTCCTAACTCAAATGGGTCACATATCCCTGCAAGTAAGTCTATTATCCTAAACCTTGAATGTGGTAGGGCAGATTGAACTCCATAGAAGTATGTTAGGTTTAAACTGCTTAGATATTTAACTGCAACGTTTTAGATAGCAAAGTTGGTGGTTTGGTTGTTGAAAAAAGCGTATGTCTTTTTATAGATTAAAAAAGATTTCTGGGAGGGCCGGTGAAAGAAACTAACAACTTTTTATGGCTATTTCTTGCCTATGTTCATCGTAATATTTGTCATTCTAAAAATTCAGAATATAGATTTTACTGTTCCAGCAACCTATAATAAAAAGACTTAGCGATTGTGGAGATAAACAGATAAAAGGAGTAAAGTTACCTGTTTTACTATTTCAAGCTTATGAAATGTTCGATTCCAACCGTATTTGTAATATGACATCAAATGTCACTTTATTTTACAGTACCTGAGAATCAAGCATGCTATGCTGTTGAGCGTACTCGGGCAGGTTTGAACCCAGAAAATATGCAACATCCTCTTCATTCTAATTTAGCTGACGTGTTTAATAATGGTGGGTTATCACTCCATACAAATATGCATGCTGCGGTTGATATGTCTGCTCGTGGCAATAGGATTAATGGCCCTCCAAGTGCGATTCCTTCTCAAAACTCAAACATGGGTCTGATACAAGGAATCAATGGGGGGATGATCAAACCAGAACCTGGATATTCAGGCTGTTCTCCTTACATGTTTGGTACTGACGGAAATGTCCTGGAGGCGCGCCCAACCATTGGTGATGCTTCAGTTACATCATTTACTAATGTTGAGCCCAACTCACATCCTCTGAATGACGCAGTCTTAGATCCTCCAGACACTTCTTCATTTGGATTTTTGGGGCAGATTCCTAGAAATTTTAGCCTTTCAGATCTGACTGCTGATTTTTCTCAGAGTTCTGGTATGTCCTCTCTCCTGTGCTTGTGTGGGTCCATGTATGTGTACTATTACTTTTGTCACTTGGCAGTGACAGTGCATCTTTTTCTGATGGTGATTAGTAAAATGCCAGTCAAGTTATGCTTCCTGTTGATTGTTCAAAGTTTCAATCCAGTTTCTAGGCTATTATATTCAACTTTCAAGTGTATTTTACAAAGCTAACATGTTTTAATCATGAGCACTAACAGTTCAGTTTCTTATTTGAAAGATATACTGGAGAGCTATTCTAGGTCACCCTTCTTAGGCACTGATAACGAGAACTTCCTAGAAAGAGGAGAACAAGGTAACAAACCATCTCAGTCCCCCATAACATGTTGATTTCTGCTGCGAAGCTGACACTGATATTATCTTGGTGTAAAAATAGAGAATAATAGGCTGGACTCCATATCAGAAGGCCTAAGTTACGAAGATTTCGGAAGTGAATAGTTGATACTCACAATTTAATTGCCAACAACTGCGGTATGTTTTTTACTTCTACTGTTACTATTAGGGATCAAGTTATGAAGAAACTTCCATAAAGTGCAAATGCAATAAATCAGTGAATAGTATTGTTTTTAAATTTTTATTACTTGCATATGTGGTGAAAGTGACAAGATAATTACCCTTTTTACGTATAGACCTGACGATTGTTTATCCTGCCTGCAGGTTGATCAAAATGCTTAGAATGGTGGTATTGTACATAAAAAATAGAGGTTTTGAAATTTTAACAATTGGGGAATGTATGCATTGGTGTGTACTGTGTAGAGAGTTCACTCACCTCATTCTGTAGTGTGATGGGAAATAAAATATGGAATGCTTGCTCGGAAGGGAATGCGGTGCAAAAGATCGAAGTTGTACATTCTAAATCTTTTTTTCTTTTTGCTTGTCTATTTGGTCTTTTGGTGCTTTCTTCTAAAAGAATGATTTTATCAGCATTGCGTTGATACTAGAATTGTATTTATATGTTTTGTTGATTTTCTTTATATTATTATTAAACTGCACAAAAGTATGTTTTTCTTGAATAAATAACAACAGCATACTTGACTTTGTTAACTGCTGTAAAAATTCTCGAAATTAAATGACTCCAACGAGAAACCAAGAATTGGCAAATGATTATGCGTCCTCAAACAAGTTGCTAATAGAAACATTTTTGTTATGCCAATTCTATATTACAAGTAGACTCGGTAATACCTGAGAGGAACAAAAACCCCAAGCAAAACTGAAGATTTACTTACACCTGGGGAACTCAATGTGTCTTTGACGGAAAACAAAAATGATTGTGATCAGGTTTGGAGCTAGCAGTAGCACAGTATATTTTTTTTATTAGCCAAGAAATATACTCCCTCTCTTTTTAAATAAGAGTTGTTTTAGACTCTTTTACTTTTTTTAAAATAAAAGTCGTTCAAGACTTTTTCTATCTCTATTTATTAGGAACAACTTCCCATAGATTTTGATAGAGAGAGATTTTTTTTTTTTTGTTTTCACATTTCTCCTTTCAGTAGCATTTGCTTTAGAATTGTGCAGTGCATTTATTTTCATTATCATTCTTATAATTAAAGTAATTGAATTTTACTTATTTTAAGTCACAAATCAGATTAATTAGTGTGCCAAAAACTAAAATGATTATTATTTAAAAACAGAGGGAGTATAATATATTAACAAAAGTACGAGGAGGTGCTAAAATTACAACAAACAGAATCATATCTTATGATTACAGAAGACTTCAACAACTAAAAAACAGAAAAGGGAAACTATTAAACAAGCGCAGAAATGGTGATTTGTTACAAATATATGTTCGTGTGTATATTTCGATCATTTTTTCTTGTCAAATATTTCGTTCGTTTAAGCAGCACTTGTTCTCCATCCCTCACTGCAAATGGACAAGCCTGTGGTCGTACTGTATAGGGAACAGACTCTGGCACTCTGCAACATAAAATTCCAAAATTCAATTAATGTTTCAATTATTTCGCTAACTAGGCTATCTCATCTTAATCAATGTATGCTAGTACAATGTTATTATAATTATTAAAGGGGTTTTTTCACATTCCCCTGAACTATTTCCGGTGCTGACATAAGTTTCAGTTTGATAAAATTAACTTATATTTTATGATTTATAGTTTGTGACTTAAAAGTATGTTAAATGATTAAAAGAAATTTGCATTAATTACATATAATAAATGATTTAAAAAAGTAAAATGTAGTAAATTATCTAAGAGCAAAATAAGAAGAAATTATTGAAAGCTAGTTATAAGCTATAAGTTTGTAGTTACCAAACACTTTCACTTGACAATAAGCTACAAGAGCTCCTAAATAAGCTATAAGCTTGTGTTACCCGACACACTCATAACAAAATTAGCTTATGACTTATAGTTTATTGTTGAGAAGTAGTGTTTAGTAAAACTAGCTTACAATAAGCTAAAATTATATGAAATGACCTAAAAGAAATATAATATATTAATATTTAATATAATAAGATGACAAAAGACATAATTATCCAAAAAAATAAGAATAAAATTAAAATGAATTATTGAAAGCTAAAAGCTATTTCAAAATAGCTTTTCAAAAGCTTGTCATAGTAAATAGAGCTTATTGACAAAAAGCTATAAGCTTCTCAAAAAGCTATAAGCTCGTGTTAGTAAACATAGCCTAAAGCGAATGAGCTCAAAGAGTCCGGTTCATAAACAAAAAAAAGCTGAACTTAACAAAGAATTAATTTCATTAATTAAATGAGTTAAACTTGAGCTAAACACAAAGCTAGTTTAGTTTATAAAATTAGTTCAATAAATAAATAAATACATATATAATTTCAAATGAACTTCTATTTGTCCCAGTCACGTAGCTCAGTTGGTGAGCGCACAAGGACATACGTTTGTGAGCAGGTTTGATCCCCGATTATACTATTTTCCTATAAAACAAAAAAAACTTCTATTTTAATTTTTATAATCATACGTATTGATTACTTTAAACTTTACTTTATAAAAACTTTACTTTAGTTTTAATTTATAAAAATAATTCATTTCAATAATTTTTTATTATAATTTTTACTTTTGTTTTATAACGAAAAAGAAAATAAATAATAATTTTAAAAAGTTTAGAATTTAGTTCCTGAGGTCAACCAAACAATTCATGAATTTCAAATAAGTCAAACTTGTGCTGAAAAAATCGGTACATAAAAAGGTCAACTCGAATTCAGTTGGAGTAAATTCTAATTCATCCAAGCTGAGTCAAAATAAGTTAGACTCTGCTAGACTCATTTTCAACCCTATGTTCTACTAAACAATGAAGGATTACGACATCCAATTGTTTCTATTTTATGATCTGTAAGACGTCATTACATCCATAATTTATACACACACTAGTGTTTGAAACACCAATGTTTTTAACGACAACGGGAATGGAACCAGCAATATATATCGATATCCCAATTCTGTTTCTATTTTAGAATCCTTTACTGCCCTTTAACCAGCAAGTTATATATGAAGCCAGATTTAACTGTGGTAGATATTAGAGAATTAATGTGACCAAAACAATGCTATAAACCCCGGTAGTTTGATGATAATTTTTGAATAATTCTATAACATGGGCAGCATGAACAAAGGTACAAACAGATTGAGGGATATATTCCAGCCTTTTGGCCAGTTAATTATTCATTCAAACTTCATGACAACAATAAGATTATCACAAAGATGTAAGCCAAACAATCCAAATTCTTAATGAGCAAAACCATAAAACTTAGTTGCCATCTCTTTCATCCAACAGCTTAAAAACTTCGGATGAACTTCTAATCATTTAAGAAGGATGATTTATCTTGTTAGTAAATTCAACTTTCATTAATCAGCAAAGAAGATCATTTATATCACGATTATAAAAGCGATACAAAAAATTACTACTAATGATACTCTCTCTCTCTTTGTGAAACTAATAATACTCTTTAAATTCCTCTTTTTAACATGTATTCTATTATTGGGTGAAATTCCAAATTCTATTTTTGACCCATACCCTCGTATAAAAAAGTGAAAAGTATATCAGAGTATTTGTGACATTCCTCGTGCAATATACGAGGCAAAGTGAAGGATATATGACTATGCTCCAGCTGGATGATAGAAAATGGTATATGGAGTGTAGCCAAAAACAATTTGATACCTACTAAACAATTAATTGTATGTAACCACATGATGGGTGAGAAGGAAAATTACAGCTGTAGCATTAAAATATGTAGGGCGAAACTTGTACACCAGCAAGCTTTTAAGCATCAAATCAATTAAAATAGGGTCAAAATTCCATGTTTTTACGCTTTACATAACTTCTGCATAATCAAATTTCAATTTACACACTTGTTTTCTAGCCAAAAGAACTAAAACAAATGTAATTTTCTAAAGCTAGAGATTAATTTGTGGGTTTTATGATGTTAGTGATTGAATGTCCAACCCTTCAATCTAGAGGACTGATTTCAGAGATTAATTGTTTTTTCTTCCACACTGAGTTGACCTGCAGAACAGTTAGCCTAAAAGCTCAACATAACAATTTGCAGTAAACAAATAATACGGTATAGTTTATGCTCTATCTTATTGCAGCTAACTGTTATGTCCATTCCGATAAGTTCATTGTTCATTCTGTTTTGTTAGCCAGAAATCAGAGACAGAATAAACTCAGTAGTTTTCCATAGGGGCTATCAGATTTGTTGTATTCATGAGACAAGTAATAGATACTGCAGTGCATTTCTCCAATTGTATCTTATCTGTCTCTAGCCATAACACTATCACAGCACAAAACACAAACAACAACAACTACTCACAATCTAATTTGTTAATTATTTGCAGTATATACATATACAATAATATAGTGCTTGGGGTAAAGACAAAGATTGAGTATAGGGTTAAGGACATCTTACTAGCATAACAGAAAAAAGTAGATTTCTGCTTTCATATTTAACAAGCTGTTTAATTAAAAGAAATAAAAAAAGAATGAAATTAAGCAAGTCCCCACTGTGACAATAACTATGGAGGAATCTATCTAAGTCTCTCTGTTTGCAATAGGGATTTATCTATAATCATGCTATTAATTCCTCAATTGACGCAATCAACAAGCAATATGACAAAGAACTTCAGCAAAGTTACCAAACAATTTCTCAATTTAGGGAAATCCAATCCCACATAAGAAACCCCAATCTAGGTACCTGAAAAGGAGTCATCGTGGTAAATCAGAGAAGTTGTGGTGTGGATCAGCCAACGTGGAAGGGGCCAATATCGCCGGAGCGGAGAGAGGCGGCGAACTCATCGGCGACGGTCAAACAGGAAGAAATCCAGCCGGAAAGAGCGATCCAAGTCATCTTGACGATCCATAAAGCCGCGTGAACTGCCATTGCCATAGGCTGCTTGCTTCAAAAAGACACTAATGATTTGGCAATTAGCACGTTGTGAGGAATACTGTCAACTTTATTTCCCATTCCTTCAACTCAACTAACTTTGTTAACCAAACTGTTCAATGCTCCCGTTGAAAAATCCATTAACAGCCACGCTGTAATCTTAATTGATGTTGGATGATACACCGCTTTCTTTCTTTTTTTTTTACTAGAATAAACTGAATCATATATTTTTTTTTTTCTCTACCTATCTATATGTATATCAATATCTATATATCTATATAATCTAGATAATCTAGATGAGTAAATTTAAGCTATAGAACTAAAATTTAGAAGATTATGATTAAAATTTTTTAAATTTTTTAATGAAATCATATTATTTTTTAAAAAATTCATATTATTTGCTTAAACTAATTTTAGTTAAAAAAATTTTAATCATGATTATTTATATTTGGTTATATATTTAGTTATATGGCCTAAATTTGTTTGTATCTCACTCTAACGTAAAAATAGCTCATCTAACTTAATATGTCTTTTTTTATATATAAACTATAGGTGCACCCATGCTAAGCATGGAATGAGTTTTTAATAAAATATATTAAATAGAGCTATTTCAAATTAATATAACTACTCTCCTAAATGTTTTGTTTTCTATTAAGGAAAAATTAACTACGGATAAAAATGATTTAAATATTAATAAGGATGTTTTAAATAAAAATAAAAAAGTCAACGTGAAATAAAAAAAAAATTAGTTGAAAAAAATAGTTAAAAAGTTTATTAACTACTTATAAAGATGATTTAAATGCTGATAACAAATAAAAAATAAGCATGAAATAAATAAAAAAATTAGTTGAGAAAAATAGTTGAATTTTTTTTTGACATTGATATAATAAAACTATAGAAATACTGATATAATAATAATACTAATATAATAATGATAAGGTTGTTTTAAAAACTTATAAGGATGATTTAAATAATGATAAGAAAGTTTTAAATTAAAAAAAAAAAAACTTGAAATAAATAAAAAAAATTAGTTGGAAAGTTTTTTTTTTTTCTTCTTACTCATCAACTTGAATTTAGTTGTTTTAGTTAGCTTATCTTTCTTTTATTTATTTCTATTATGTTGTTTTATTTCTTTCTTTTTCTTTTTATTCTATCTGGTTGTGTTTTCTTTAGTTAGTCTTGTCTTTTGTAATGGTGTGTTTGGGTACACAGCTTAATTAAGTACTTATGTAATAAGTTATTTTTAAATTATAATTTTTTCGTAGAAAAAATTGTAAAACTTAATTGAATATCTACAAATAGCTTATTCTAATAAACTACTTCAAGAAGCTTATGAAAATAAGTTGAAAACCGCTTATAGGAACTCATAAGCTATTTTCATAAGCTGCGCATAAGCCCTTTCAAACTGGGCCTAAATCTTAGTACTTATAAATAGCTAGAGCACATGTTGAGGTGTTCATCTTTTTTTTTTTTTGTGTATTTACATAATGTCCACTGTCGAAAGTAAAGACTAATCTCTTGTTTAAAGTGTTCACTGTCGAAAACAATCACCCTTTAAATATTAAATATATTGATAATATTAGGGACGGATTGATTCGAAAAAATCTTTTTAGTTTTCGTTCTCTATATTCATTTTTTGAAAACGATTTTCATTTTCATATTTTTAAAATTTAGAAAACATGTTATTTTTTATATGTTGTTTTCTATTTTGAGAAAATGAAAATATTGAAATTTTGTTTGATTGATTTTTTTAATAAATATTTTATTTTAAATAGAATTTTAAAATACATATATAACATAAACATATTTATATTTATATTTATTTATGAATGATAAAGGCGAACATATATATCTGGCCCTGGGGTAGGAGTGAGTGGGCACCCGCCCAGGGTCCAATGTTCAAAGGGCCCATAATATATACATGTGGTTGTTATTTAAAAAAAAAAACATTTTCGGAATGTAAGTATTGCTAATCGAATCTTATTAACTGTATCGGTGACCGTAGCTTCTGCGGAGAGAAGTTTCTCAAAGTTAAAATTATTAAAATCCTACTTGAGGTCATCAATGTCACAAAAGCGATTAAATGGTTTAGCTATATTATCTATTGAGAAAGACATGCGGGAAAATATTGATCTTGAGAACACTCTTAATGATTTTGCATATAGAAATGTTCGTAGGAATTTTTTTCATGACCATTCATATTTTTTATGTGTTTTTATTTCAGATGTGATGGTCAGGGGTTAGACAATGTGCTGGTTGTGCTACCACTTTTCGTGCTTCTTTTCGACTCCCGGTGCGTTCTACTCATCCTCTTTGCCGATGTTGCTATGTTGCTGCTTCTTTGTTGGTGTTATTGCTTCTATTTTGTTGTTGGTGTTGCTTATGTTCCAAGTGTGGATGTTGTTGGTATTGTTATTGTTAAGTTATGCTATAAGAAATTATGATGCATTGATAGAGTCGTATGTAAAGTTTAATAAAAAATACTTACTTAAAAATGACCAATTTTGTTCACTTCGCCCTAGGACCTATGAAAGGCCAGAACCGGCTATACATATATGAAATCGGTTGCACGTACATATAAAATAAGAATATTTTAGTATAAAAAAAAGAAAGTAATATTTTTTAATTAACAAGAATAATTTTTAATTTCTTATTGTTATATAAATGAAAAAAATCAATTACTTTTGCAAATGACATAGTATAATCGATATCATCATGAATATCGAACATGATTATTATTATTAAGGTGTAAAAAGTCATTTAATTGGTAACATATAAAAATATATGTATAAGTATTTGAGTTCAAATTTTAATTAATATTTTACTGAAATATTAAGAGTTACTACACTAGAACAGTTTTAAAAAGTTATTGAAATAAGTTAATATAAAAATTTCAGTTATAAAATTAAATAAACTTTAAGCAACGATTTTTGTTACTTAATTAAACACCAACAACCAACGGTAGAGTTGATTACATAAATTAAATGATGTTATTGCACTTAATTAAAAACTGGATTATTCGGGACAATAGATATTTTGAAGTTACAATAGCCATAATCCCTTATCTATAATAAATAATTGATTATTTACTTGAAGAAAAATATCAATCTAGTTATCTAAAATTTCATTTTTTACTAGTTTGATTCTTTAAATATTTATGCATTTTGAGGACTAATTCAACATTATTCAATTATTCAAATGACTAATTTAATATTGGTGTTTAAGTCTTTTAAAGAATAATTTAATAATAATTTTGTTGAGAAATTAAATTGAGAGTAATAAAGTCACATTTTTATCATTCTTTTATACTATTTTTGAACTCAAATATATAAAAAAAATCGTATGTTTTTTGTTTCTAAATATAATTTAATTTTAATTTTTTTCTTATTTAGTGATATATATTTTAATGTATCTTTTATTTAGTATTATTATTTTGCAATAAATATTATAAAACATATTTTAGTAATTAAAATTATTTTTAAGATATAATAAAAAAATATTAATGGAGCTAACTAATTTTTTTATTATTACTTCTTTCTTATATATGAATTTTTTTAGGGTTAATTGAAGTTTTGGTGCTCTTGTTTTCATTTTAGGTAATTTTGATCTTACGAGTTTTAAAATAGGCAGTTTTAGTTCCTTTGTTAATTTTTATTTTAAATTAGTCATAATTTATAGTCAATTTAGTGTCACGATGAACTAAAGTTGTATATTAGATAAAATATATTTCTAAAAACTACTTCCTCCGTCCCAAAATGTAAGATCCTATAGAGAGTTTTTACTTGTCCCATTTTATAAGACCCTTTGAGAATTTTTGTCCACATTTAACTTTTTTTTACCATTATACCCTTGCCACTCAATTAATTTTGATGAATATTAATTGAGAGAGAGGTGATAGAAAGAGATTGAAAGGGTAAATTTGAAAAGTTATACTTTTTGTTAGACATATTTAATGCATTTAACTAAATTAACCACTTTTTTTAATTCCCGCAATATTGGTCTAGGAGGTCTTACATTTTGGGACGGAAGGAGTATTAATTAACTATAATTTTTTTCTAATTATTTTTAGTAAATGGTTTAAAACTTGTTATTAATTTGAAGGAAAATTGATACTAAATTAATATTTTTTTTAAAAAAATTTGTCTGTAAATGATCTTGGTCACTCTGTTATTAATTTGGAAGAAAACAGTCATTAAATCGACTAAAAATTACGGTTAATTTTAAAAAAACTAACAAAAAGATTAAAATTATCTGTTTTGAAAATATAAAGGGACCAAAATTATCCATTTAAAATTTGAAGGATAAAATTGTCTAAAATACAAATAAAGGGAATAAAACTGTAATTAAGTTTTTTTTTTTTTTTTTATAAAATACAAAAATAAGAAGGAATGAAAGCCCCCACGCCAAATTGGAGACCAAATACAGAGGCGATACTGCAGTTGAACAATCCAACCACACAGTACTAGCGCAGACAACTTAGTACATCTCCAAACCCATCAATTTTAACTATGTTTTCTTCTGCAATCTCTCAAACGCCGTTCATTCAATCCTTCGTTGTTGATCTTCACTCTCAGGTATACCTTTTTATTTTGTTTTTCATCTCTTCTGTTTTTTTTTTTTTTTTGTCTTTATTTGCTATATATTCACAATGTGCTTTGTATCCCAAGAGTGTTTATGATATCGCACCTTTTCAACTTATTCGACGAATATGGTTGAAATGCAAAATGAAATTAATTTTTTTTTTTATAAAAAACTGCAATCTTGTGGATATGAGAATTAGACCTTAATTCTGGGAAACCCTTTTATTTGAAGAGCTCAAATGTTGTTTCAAAATCATTTTTTCCGCCTATGCATATGGCTTCTCATTCTCTCCTTGGCATGGTTTGTTTTAGAGCGCAACTGCTGCAAGTACTTTGGAAAGTTTGGGGTTTAACAAATCACCCAATTTCAGTACAAAGAGGCTGTTGTGTACAAAGGGGTTCAAGCTGAATTGCTTGGTTCAAAGAGAGATGGATGTGGAATCATCATCTTTGGTGGATGCTGCTGCTGAAGGGTTCTTTTGTGGTTTGTGCCGCGCTTCCTCTGCTGACATGATATTTAAAGTTTATGTTCTGTGTGTGAATAACTGAATATGAATTGTTTTGCAGAAGAGGAGATTAGGGAACCTAGTATTTCAACATTGCTGATGAATTTCGAGAATAATTTTGATCCTTATGGAGCAGTTAGTCTTCCACTTTACCAAACTGCTACTTTTAAGCAGGTGAAGCTTTGGTTTTTGTATATTATGTTAAAGAAGTCCCATAGCTGGTTTTTCTCACTTGTGTGACTTTGGTATCTTGGATCACTGCATGATGAACTCTCGAGAATTTTGTGTATTTAGTACATTTCTTGAATAGCTTTCCTTCAATTTTTCTGTCTTATGCTCTTCTTCGTGCAGCCTTCTGCGGTTGATAATGGTCCCTATGACTATACCAGAAGTGGAAATCCTACTCGAGATGCTTTAGAAAGGTTTGACGTGACCTGTTGGTTTGTACTTTGTATTGAAAGAGATATTTAATATTATGTTTCTTTGTAGTTTTGTCCATCCCTGTTTAATTTCATGTATTATGTTCACAGTTTATTGGCAAAACTAGATAAAGCGGATAGAGCTCTGTGTTTCACCAGTGGAATGGCTGCTCTGAGTACCGTTATCCATCTTGTTGGAACTGGTGCTTTTTCTTTCTTCACTGTGATGACATCTGATCCTTCTTGATTGTTAGTCATGTGAATTCAGATTAATTTAGTTACTAAGCACTTACGGGGTCTTAGGACAATTTTCATTAAATATTTGTGGTTGGATTATAATTTTTTGATAAAGATATTGAACTTGCTAAGGAAGTGCCGAACTAAGAAATTTACGTAGTTATAAATTTTGGAGTGCCGGTTTGGTTAAGACTGTAGTTAAAGTGACACATTCCAAGAGAATATCATTGGTTGAGATTAATTTAACACATATTTCAAAGCATTATCAATGGAGGTTATGAATTTTCCCTTAACCTGGAATTGATTTTGCTTGTAGTAAAATCTAAAAATAACATGCTCGGAGTCTTTGCACTGCAATCATTCACAATGTTTGTGACCTATTGTAGCATTTGGTTTTTGCTGCTGTGCGGCTTCAGTCAATGCAGTCTCATTACCGTTGGTAATTTTTGCATTGGATTCATAACAGACTAAAACAGAGAAAACTTAGTAATGCACTGTGGCTGCAACCAGCCTACTTTGGCCGGATATGTTTTCTTTTGGTATTTTTGATAAAAAGGATGTTTCTTGTTAATTGTTATTTACTTCTGATAATGTACATACAGGTGAGGAAATTGTTGCTGGAGATGATCTGTATGGTGGCACAGATAGGTTGCTGTCCAAAGTAGTTCCAAGGGCTGGAGTTGTGGTGAAGTTAGTCTGATTCATTAGTCGTGCTTATTTATTTGCTCTTTACGGAGTACTTAATTACACTAAAAACAAACCACATTTGTTGATTCCAAGGAGCCAAAGTCCAATAGTGATCATATTTTGTTTCTTGTATTTGCAGACGGGTAAATACAAGTGATCTAAACGAGGTTGGATCCGCTATTGGACCCAAGACTAAGCTTGTCTGGCTTGAGAGTCCAACCAATCCTCGGTTACAAATTTGTGATATTCGAGTAAGGTGTCATATCTTGTAGTTCTAACTTCTGAAGTGTTAACAATTTTGATTAGGTTTTTGTGTGGTAGAATTGGTATTGCATCCCTTCTTTTCCTCCTTCAGCGTTACACATAAAAATCTGAGAGGAGGTTTCTATCATTGGTATCTGAATTTTAAATATCGGGTCCAAGGGAATGCTTGTATCTTATTATTCAGGAAACTTTGTGGACTTTGTCTTTCAACAGCATCACACCCTGCTTCCCCCTCATCATTTCCGAAAATCAAATGAAAAGAAAATGATTTTTTGCTACTCCAGGAAACAGATTTCTTTTACCTTGAAGGCTTGAAGTTTGAAATGTACTTTGATATTTTGTTATGGACTTGGGGATAATCACTAAGTCCTGACTTTGATTTCTGTAAGGTTGTGTATCTGGATAATCACTAAGTCCTGACTTTGGTTTCTATAAGGTTGTGTATCAAATCATGATTCCCAAAAATAAGTATTTTTTCCATCATTTTTTCCCATGCCTAGACAAAAGATCATCGCAATGGAGAAACTTGCATGATATTTTTCTTTCATTCTTTCTTACTCTAAAGAGGGAGATAACATTTTACTGATAAATTCTAGATCAAGTTATCTCTGTTGGTGATAACTCAATTTCAGTCACCAGTCCTTTATAAATTTATGGGAGTTTTCTTTCTTGAATTGCTGTTAGCTTCAGTACTTTGTCATTCTAGTGCCACTTGTGCATTACCAGTAGAAAGTGATTTGCAGAAATGTAATATTTAAAACAAACATATCTAGTCCTCATTTTATGATCTATGATACAAACTTTGATATGGAATATTGTGAAGGCTCTACTGTCAGTCTGTCACTAATAATTTTAAATTTTCATATCTCCCCCCCCCCCTCCTCCTCTCCTCTCAACTCATGTCCAGAAAATAGCAGAGATAGCTCATTCACATGGTGCTCTTGTGTTGGTGGATAATAGTATAATGTCTCCGGTGTTGTCCCAGCCTTTGGAACTTGGAGCAGGTATAACCATTATAAACCCATGAGTATAAATAGATTTACACATTTTGTGAAAACATGCTTGCTTATTTTTGTTGCTCAAGTGCTTACTCTATTTTTGTAATGCAAACTTCAACTTTTTACTCCTTTATTCTTAATTCATTTTAGGAACACCCGACATGCCAATTATACCCAAAGTTTATACCTAGGACATTTTTTACTTGTGCTAGTACTTTTTTTGTCGCAGATATCGTCATGCACTCAGCTACCAAATTTACTGCTGGACATAGTGACATTATGGCTGGTGTTCTTGCTGTGAAAACCGAAAGGTAGTTTTACTTCTGTATGTTACTCATGCTTTCTGATATTAAAGGCATTAATCTGTTTTTGTCCATTGGAATTTTGAACTTGTTAGTCTACGGTAATGATGGATTCGAATTTCAAGTGGACAGCATTTTTTTAATTATATTTTTGAATTAATGCTTTTGTCTGTTATAGTGTTACTATATTACTCCCCCCATTCCTCTTATTATAAAGACATTTTTAACTAAATTACATGTACCAATAAAAGTAGTTAAGTTTAGTTGGCTTTATTGGTTACCTATAAATTGTATGACATACTAATTTTATCCCCCATTGAAAAATGTGCTAGCCAATCACAATTAAAGAGTAGAAAAAGTTGATGTCTTTAATGAGGGCATATAAAGAAGGGTAGTTTTAAGGTGGGGTAAAAATAATTTGAGACCATATGGTCACTTTACCAAAAATGGAAAGTATGGAGTATTTTTAGAAAAAGTTGTTTTTTAGAAATATTTTATACTTTCTAAAAATATCACATTTACTGTTTAAGGTAAAGTGACCACATGATCCCTAATTTTTTTGTCCCACCTTAAAATCACCCTATAAAGAAACAAGAAATAAAAGCTTCATAGGAATTAAAAAACATCTTATAAAAAGGAACACGTAAATCTTCTAGAAGTCGTCTTATAAGAAGGAATAAAAGGAGTCAATGGATTGGTAGATCTTTACAAATTAGAAACTTAAAAAAAAAAATTGTGGAATATATGTTGTGAAAAATTCCATGAACTTGGTTTCAAATTGAATGTTAGATTATAATTTGGATATCTCTTATTGCAAACTAGTGGTGGAAGAAAGTGATCCCTTTGCTCCCTTAACTTCCATGTGCTTGAGTTTCTTTGAAATTATAAAATGGTACTTTTATTGGTATTTCCTTAATTCCCTTTTGATCTTCATTTGCTTGTTTAAGCCATAGTTGAGTTGTTAAAGATGCTCTTTTGTAAGCTACTTTAAATTGTACTTTTAGTAGTTTTATGTATTTATTTATTTATTCTTGTAAATTACTGTGGATCAGTACTCACCACTCACTTTGCATCCCTCTGTGGATGTTTACCTCCTTTCATCAATATTGTAAAGGTTGGGAAAAGAATTGTATTTCTTACAAAATGCATTGGGTTCAGCCTTGGCTCCACTTGACTGTTGGCTATGTATGCGAGGACTAAAGACAATGGCCCTTCGAATTGAGAAGCAACAGGTGCTTCTTGAAACATTCTTTAAGCCTCAAATGCTTCTGCTCTTTATCGAATAACGCTGCTGTTGCTGTCAAGTGTTGTTTGTCTCTATTATTTACTACAATAGTTAAATGGTTTTTAATGATTATCTACTGAACAACTGAACACAATCGGCTGATATATGTTCTGACAAAAAATACACATGGATCTTTTTCTTTTAACCTGAGTACCTTAAGTTCAATGTACTGTAGTTCATGTAATAAGTTGGCAAGAATATAATAGATACTTTAAAAAAAAATCAGACAATTTTATTCAGAATGAAATATTATTTTAATCAGGGCTTCAATTATAGGGTTAAGGTTTTAAATTTTTGGATTTTCAATTTTATCAGTTAGGGATTTTATCCTTTGTTTGGAAAAAGATATTTCTTTCACAGTCTATTTGTTGTTTGATTATAACCTTATTTTTTGGAATTATTATTATTTTTTGGTAGAATGCTATGAATATCCTCTTTTCAGGGTTCGCAAGCCTTTTGCTTGAATGTCAACAAAAAAGAATTTTCAAACTTGTGTGTTCTTTGTTACTTGAGTTCTGGATGACATTATGACATATATCAGGAGAAATTACATTGACTTCCCCTGGATTTTGCTCTGATCACAACTCCTGCATATTTCAAATAATACATGGACCTCCCGTGAACTTTTCTACTGCATTACAAATAACTTTATTGTTGAGGGGAGGTCTGTGTAATTTTTGAAATATGCGGGTGTTGTTGTAATCAGGTCAAAATTTAGGGGAGGTTAGTGTAATTTTTCCATATATTATGATTCCTTAATGTCTTTTACACAATCTCTTCTTGGATTAGATTGGTATTGTACTCCTTATTTTGAAGCCATAACAATCTTTCATAAAAGTCAATCCTTCTATATCCTTACAGCATAGTTATATGCACACAAGTTATTGTGATTAGACATGCATTCCATGAACCAATTGTTATTTTGATTGACAGTTTAATGTCTTGCATCCTCCTCAATCCCCGCAATTTTCTCTTCGGTCTTCTAAATTACCATAGTCTCTCTGATTCTGCCTTTAGAGTTTAAAATTGATTTTCTTATTTGCCTTTAGATAATAGATTAGAAGAAGCACATTGTTCATCTTGTCTAGAAGGTCAAAGTTTTCTGGAAACTGGATGAAAACGGTCTAAAAATAATTTGTGCAGAATATGTGATATTCCTTTTATAGCTTCCAAATCATACTGACATGTTATTATCTTTTATCGTGATCTTCTTTTCCTATAATTTTCAAAGTTCATATCTTGTGCAGGATAATGCGCAGAAGATTGCTGAGTTCCTTGCCTCACATCCTCGAGTGAAGAAAGTGAATTATGCTGGTCTGCCTGGTCATCCAGGACATGATTTACACTATTCTCAGGTATGGTTGATATATTGAAATTTAAGACTGTTGCTGGGTTGCTGCTATGCCCAGTTTTGATCATCGTGTTCGTATGGTCCTTTTGCAGGCAAAGGGTGCAGGATCTGTGCTTAGCTTTTTGACAGGTTCACTGGCACTTTCAAAGCATGTTGTTGAAACTACCAAGTACTTCAGCATAACCGTCAGTTTTGGTAATATTTTTTCCACCCAATGCTCTAATTAAAAGATTTTCAACTGTTAATAATAAAATAATATGATTATATTTGATAGGTTCTCTAGGCATCAGTTTGTTTATGACGACGGTACAGATTGTATGATGTTCAACATTTCTCTAAATAGGTCTTTTACTTCAATTTAGAACTTGTTTATCCGTGCTTATTTTATGAAATAATCACATTTCACATTTTTATTAAAAAAACACTTGAAAAATTCTAGGATGTTTTTTTTTTGAAAGGCTAAAGTGTATCCACAGAAAAATTCTAGGATGTTTTCTTAAAGCTTTTAAAAATAATCAAAAAGAAAGAAAAGATCTCTACTTATTTTGAGAAGTTATTTTGAGTTACATCTCATAATAATCAATTGCAATAGAAAGATAATCACTTATTACTATTGTAACTGAATATAAATAGATTGCTTATGATTTTTATGATAATCACTAATCACGACTTACGAATAACTTATTTCTATGTTTAAACAACTGAGGCCTTTAGCTAGTTTTCTTTCCTCTCTCTTATATTGCATGTATCTTTTCCTATGCATATGTTGGTTTCAAAGTGTGGCAGACCGGCAGCAATGGCAGAGCCAGGACACAAAAAGTTGGAATGTTAGAATTGAACTCTTATTAATTTTAGTCAAAACAGATATTATTTGAACATTGTTAGATTTACTTTATCTGCAGACTGCAGAAAAGCTCCATGATGAACCTGTACAGTTTTGTGTTTACTGAATGATGGAAACTAAAAGAATTTAGTTACAGAAATGAGTGTCAAATTGCTGACCTTGTTATTTTTGTTGTTGGCAGGGAGTGTGAAGTCTCTTATAAGCTTGCCCTGCTTTATGTCTCATGCAAGCATACCTGCGGCAGTTCGCGAGGCCAGAGGCTTAACCGAAGATCTTGTTCGTATATCTGTGGGGATTGAGGATGTCAATGATCTCATTGCTGATCTTGACAATGCACTTAGAACTGGCCCTTTGTAATTTTATTTTCTCTTTCTAAATATCCAACCTAGATTAACAGCACCTTTGTTTTGATTAATAATAATGTTGAGGTCTTGAGGATGTAGGAGCATGGTTATTCTTTTCTGGAGCATGGAGGCTAAAAATTTGGATGTGATTCTTAGATCATGTGCATGTCATAAAATCCTTGTTTCCTATAATTTTGTGGTAGCAATTCCGTTATTGAGATCAAAATTAGACAATTTAGCAAGTTACTTGAAAGAATATGAAGGTGATTTGAAGCTATTTAAAACAATGAAAATTAATATTTGCTCAATAACATTTTTATTGCAATTTTGTGTCTTAACTGAGATATGAAATGAAATATTCCGGCAAATCTACCCAAAAGCATACAGAAGACAACAGACTTTTTTGTCTGTTACGAATGGAAAAATGTAGTCTTACAACTACTCTAATTATACAACATAAAATTATTATTATTTATTTTTTACAATGAGGGGTTGAGGCTTGTGATCAATTACAGTAGTTGTAGTTGGATCACTTCCCATTACAAAATATTATCCCAAGTTATATTGAGTAAAAGATTTCACTTTTTGTCCAATCCAGTAACTTAATTTTGTGTAGTTCTATTTTTTTTATCAAATACACCAAAGTGAGTACAAGTGTATCAAAAAAATTTCTCTTAATACTTAAGACACCTTTTAGATATTACCCCAACAATGCACACATCATCATCCCAAATAATAGTATCAATATTTAGTCTATTGCTGACCAGAGGGAAAAGAAAAAACTAATTTTTTGTTAACATTAAGGGTTTTTCCTAACCAAAAATTAATCCCTTTAATGTTAAGCATAAAAAAAAATAAATCTTTTTTTCTACATATATTCAAACCAGCAGGGCAAAAGACCAAAAATTAATTATCGTAAGAACGAGTGCTCTAATAATCTGAATGTATCAATAACTTCCAAATGTCCTGACTGAACAATATAGAGAGACCTCTGAAACAATGTTATATTGGCCTCTTCTGCTTAAAAAAGGAGCAATTGATGTAACATTCATCGTATATGCAACATTTTATAGGTTTACTTAATCAACATTTGAAGGATTCAAGGTTTATAAACTAAGTCAATCAACAAATGGGTTTGTGATTCTCCTCTCCATAATGACAAAAACTGGGTAAAGAATGGTGTTTCCCACATATAAGAGATCAAAAGATAACACCTTTGGTGTAGTTCTTTTCATGGCACCTATTCTTTTTGAGATGGCAACGCAACTGCATTAGGATCAAACAATAAAAGAAGATAATTTTTCTGGTGGTGGATTACTCTTGACAGCTCCTATTCTTTGAGGAGGCCACACAACATGGGTAACCCTTCCTCGAATGAGACCCAAAGGAATCTGCAAACGTAATTATCAGATTATTAAAAATTTAAAGAAAAAATATCAGCTACTACCCATAGTTTACAGTAGTAGACAAAGTCCAAAACAAACTATCGCTAGATATTTTCTGTCAAGGCAAAAAATGTAGAATTTCCAAACTGCTACAATAAAGAGTTCGTGCAGCACATGAAAATTAATTAAAAAAATTAAACAAAAAAGTTTGGTATGTGACAGATAAATAAATAGCAGTGTCAAGGTTTGCCTGAGTGCATCTAAAGAGATGGCTAGTATACATAGCTTATAACTGTGTAGAGATATTTAGCGAGACTTTTATAGTTGGCTGAAATGTGTTAAATCACTTAAAATGACATCTAAGGTTAATGTTATTACAACTGTTTGACATTACCCAAAAAAGTTGAGTAAAATAGGAAATGCTATCTTTTTAAAAGTTAATCATAAGCTATAAGTTAGGCTTGTAATTACCTAACACCGCTAAGAACTATAAATTACATGTAAATAAACTATCAACGCAAGCTATCTTTATCAAACGCATATTAAATTAACAAAAGGAGTTGCTGTGAGATAAGTTGTTGGAAGTCCTACATCGACAATGATAAAGATGTTACGATGTGATTGTTTCAACAGTAAGTCAATAAAATTGCTATTGGCAGATAATAAATGTCCATTCCTCTTCTAGAAATAGTAGCCTAACTGGTCAAATTTTGCACTGTAACTCTTATGAGCTGTGATCTCTTTTGCTCATGTCATGTGCAATAATAATCTTGAGGTTGATGACAATTTAAATTTCTGATAAGTCCTCATAACTAACTTCAATTATATAATCAACTTCAAAGTCGTTTAATTATAAATAGAGGATAAATAACAAAGATTTATATAATGAAACACAAAATAACTGTAAACCGTTTTACTAGTTTTCCATGCTTCATTTTGCATATCATAGCCAGAAAATCAAAGTGATAATAGCAACTTACAGGTCCAAATGACTTTGAATCCATGCTAGAAGTCACATTGTCTCCTTCAACCCAACAATGTCCTTCTGGAATCTTCAGCACATCATGGTTATGAGGAGAGCCAAGCCATTCGCCAGGTAATGCACGTATTCTTTTTATGTGTGTCTCCTTATGATTCAATGGAGAGCTACAAATGTTACAGAACGCGCCAATTAAAACTTCGAAAAACAGAACTTTAGGTCCAATTGTAAATACGGATAAAACAAGAATTATATTTAGTAAGAATGGTTCAAGTTCAATATCATAAATTAGCATCATTAACCAACCAATGAATATAAGTTAAAGAACAATAGGTGATTAATGTATATGGGACAGATAGTGTACATTCACAAAATGAAGGATCCACTGTTCAACCGAAATGCAATATTAATCTAAAGACATGCTTTCAACTTCCAGATATGATATAAATGCAAATATAATTCTTATGAATACTGTACATGGAAAAGGAAGAGTAAAAGTATTACCGGAAGATCACCACGTCACCATGCAAAAACTTGTACTTTTGAAGGCAAAGTTTCTCAACTAAGACGTGGTCATCTGCAGCAAAAGCAATGGTCAGACTGAAATCCTTAATTATGAAAATCAAGTTTTTATCATGAACTCCTTCAGCAAGGAGAGTACCCAAAAAATCTGTTATCGAAGAACCGGTTTTAGGATTAAATGTGGGAGACATTGAGCCACCACGAACAGGAATGATGGTCACATAACGATCAGACACAGTCACAGTAATAAGCCCAACCGTGATTAACTTTTTAGTGAAATTCCATAGATAGCCGCTTGATTCCATCAGTTAAGGGGCATGTCCATTTCAAACACCAACCGTCTGCACCCAGATTTCCACAGCATAACACTGAAAAAAGCGCAACTGAGTGTTGAACAAACCTAAAGGAAATAAATAATTAACAAAAATATGTCAGCAAATGTTGTAGCACAGTTTCAACTCTCAAATAATAATCAACAATGACAAGAAATTTACACAGATAAAGCATGCAAGCCAAGCCACTGAAGCCACCAATTTACATAATTGGAAGACTTAATATTAGAGGAGTTGTTAGTTCAGCATATTCCAAAATCCAAAGTTAAACGAAATCTATCCATCAAATAAAAAAAGTTTTAGTGTACTACAACTTAGTTGCACTCATCTCAGGTAGTCACTATGAACACCACACCCATTTATGGGCACACAACACTCTGCCCGAACCCAGTAATTGAAAAAATGCTCCCTAAGATTCAAGAACCAATTTAGATTGAACTACCGGATTCTAGAACCATGGCGAAGTTTGATGTGCCCAAAAACCTTATCGTGCTGATAGTGGCATCCGGCTACTACATAGAGCACACAAGTGATACAACTATCTAATATCTTGCATGAAAGTAAATCATGTGATTGTGATCTATTGGCGCTAAACAGTGGCATTGCGGAATCGGAAGAACAATAGAACATGCCTATCAATTGGGCAAGCAATCTACAAATAACAAATTACAATACGCACGCACATTCAAAGCCTGCGAGAGAAACAATCCTTATCGAAATAAAAATTAGAGTAACTATGATTACCAGTACCAGGGAAGCAACTTTGACTAAGGCATTCAATCAAACAGCTAGCCTACAAGCAAAGTGACCAAAAGTGTGGATATGAAAATCCAAATTTCCGTTGAAATTAGAGAAAAACTTCACAAACCAATAGATGGACAAACGCTTAAAAGAGAAGAAGCAGATTGATTACCGAGCGAAGAACTTCACATAAAATTGTTCTGCTTCGAAGAAGAAAACTCTCTTTTGCGAATTTGTCAAAAAAGAACAGAAAAGTAAAAAGAGTATGAGTCTGTCAGACAACCGAGTGACCATCCCGGGTAGATTTTCCAACTGCCTGAGAACGATCCTCTACAGCCCAGATGAAGCACCCCACGAGTGAGGATTCAAACCAGCCGTTAATCACGCTCTGATCACACGGTCGTGGATCATCAACCAGACTGAGGTTCCTGTCTCCTTAGAACTCAAGGACACAGTGGTACGAGCCTATAGAACAGATCCTGTTCAAGTAAGGTCGTGCCTTTCTTTCTCCCGCTCAGTCTTATATACTCTGTTTGTTTTTATAATCCTTTCGGTATGGGTCTATTTTCATGTTCTATGTTTCTAACTCTAAGCTTTTTTTTTTGAATAAGCTATAACTCTAAGCTATTGTAAGCATTCCAAATGATTGCGTTTGGGTTTAGGGAACTAATTCGAACCACATATACTCACAGTGAAAATTAAAACAAGGCCCTAAAATGGTTGCAATTGCGTTGCTTTAATCCTCACGAAATCTCCGAATATGTCAATGGCATGAATTAAGAGGAATGAGTAATAGAATAAAAACGCAACTAATGATGGAGTATTTTTGGTGTATCATAAGACAAAATGGAAATTTACGCGAAACTAATTCTGAATTTAGTTGGTATTATCGTACCATTGTCATCTTTTCTGTATTAATGTTAACTTTCATTGTCATCAGAGGTGCATATTTTCTTTTTCCCTTAACTTGTCCAAGTGTTTTCGTTTGTTAAAAAGATTGACAGAAGAGTTTTGCTGTCGTGTTTATAAGCTGAAGATAAGCTTTCAAGTTCTAAATAAGTTGGAAATCAACTCTACTACTAATTAATTTTCTGTTTTCATCTCTTTTTTTGACAATTTCCAAGCTGAAGAAGTATTAAAAAGTAATGGAAAAACTAAAATTAAAGAGAATCATGCGTATTATTTGTTCTTATCAGCTTAATGTCTCTTTATTTTGTTTTCTTTTGATGTCTGATACGATTAGCCATTTTTTCATATGATATTCATTTTTTTTCTTAGATTGAGGACTCTTAACCGTAGTAGCTTGCTACTGAGGTTCTAAGTATTAATATTGATTTCCTTTTAAAAATAAAAATGATTGCTTTTTTTTAAAAAAAAAAAGTAGACAGTGCAGGTTGCCATTTTTTAGTTTGAACAGTTCGGGCAAAATATCTACTTTTACTGTTGCATTGGGTATGAAGATTGAAGTATTTGGTAATGTGCTATGAGTAATGAGTACCCGTTGCAGAAATTCAGAAAATTTTTCTCTCAAACATTTACTTAATCTTAAGCTTTCCTAAAATGTAAATTTGGGGGTTGGATCTCCCTTCAGTATTTTGCAATCATGTTTTGTACTATTAAAATAGCTGACAGCATGAAACAATTAAGTCTAGTTTGAAAATCCACAAATATAGAAAATTAGCTCTACCTTATTGGCTCATTAAACATCAATTGTCCCTATCTAAGTTAATAACTCTACCTGATTGGTTTGAATTTTATGCCAAAACTCTTCAATATCTGTTAATGTGCGCCTCAGTACTGTGGTGTTGCCTGAATGCCTAACGGACTTAATTGTGCAAATTGAAAATTTGATCAATTGCCCTTTAAAATACAGGGTAACAAGGGAATGTTGTATAATATTAACTTAAGATAGGTCATTTGAAGTACCAGAAATTTATGTTGTCAGACTAAAATCATAGCACCCCAGTGCTTTATTTAGCATAGAGATTTGGTAGTTTAATAGAAGATCAATTTTCTATTTTTAAGAAGAAATAATAATTGTTATTTATGTGGTGGAATTGCATCCAAGAAAGCATACAACTCTCATATAATATCAAGGACTATTCTGAAATCTCCAATCAAGTTTTTCATGTAATATAATGTCAGCACTCTTCAAGATATTTTGTGTCCTCCCCTAATTTTTTTTAAGCATTAGTGATTTTTAAGTCGATGTAAAACTTAACTCAACATCTTAATACATTTCTTTATATCCAGACTTTGATACCATATTAAATTTGAACTTGAGTCTAACTTAATCTCAAAAGTTAGCTCATTAAGAACTGGTGATTTTTAAGTCAATGTGAAACTTAATTCAATATCTTAACACATCCTTTTACGTCCAGACTCTGATACTATATTAAATTTGAACTTGAGTTTAACTTTATTTTAAAGGCTAGCTCACTAGAAAAATTATTTAATCTTTATAAATTCTATTATAGTCATATTTCTAGTCCAACTGAGCTTAACACAACGTCTTAACAAGGATTAACATAATCCTGAAAGCTAAATTCAACATACCAAAATCTCACCTTTCCATTAAAGATACACAAAAGCCTGCTAAATACACACATAAAGTTTTTTAATGAACAAATAAAGATTGTAACATTTCTCCTTTCTTTTGAAATTTGAAAAGGGTTAAGAGTAAAGCAACAAAGTAGATGAGACAGCTACTTCAGCAGCTCAGAGCCGCATAGGAACAATTGTGTTGTGGCCTGTGTTAGCTGCATTGTGGTCCTTCACAGTTATGAAATGTCCGTTTCAATCTATTTTAAGGGTAGAAATATTAGCATTTTCTTTCATAATAATCACTTTGTCTCCATCATTTCTTATCACACCACGTTGCAATTATGTCACTGGCCTAATACCATTTATTCTTCTCAAATTGAGAGTGATATACTTTTCAAAGATAAAAAAAAAAAAAAAGATTTATGATCTCTCCTTGTAAAATTTACCAGCACCTTCATTTTAGAAGATTCACATTGGAACCAAATTTTAAGTGCAACACTTCTTACTTTTAGCATTGTCTACTTTATCTTATTGTCCATTGAATGTTTTATTTTTATTTTTTTTGCTTATTTTCGTGTGCATAATTATGTAGTGTCATCAAGTTATAAATCAGTTGTTTAATTGCCAGCTTAACTTATAATATGACATGTAATTTTCTTACAGTTTACGCTTCAACTATAAGTAGAAGTACTTTAAGAGAAAGTAACAATTTCTTACTTCCCTCAAATTTACATTTGGATCTAAAATCATTATCAACAAAAATAATTTAAAGGTAATTGTTAATCTATCCAAACAGACACTAATAAATGTTACCAGTTGAATATCATAATGCTAAATTGACTTTAAACAACATAAGAATAACATCCTTCACAAATCACAATTATTAGGATGGGAAGTGTAGCTACAAGGACTATGACAATTAGTTATGACAAACGGTTCATGTCATAATCTTATTTGGATTCACTTATTCTCAATTTCTCATCTAATCATTATCAAGTATTGTTACTCTCAGTAACATTATTGCCAGAATTTCCATTTTAATTTGTTTTTATACAGCTATAAACTTATAGTTGAATTAAGATTTTGAAATCAATAAATCAATAAATCAAAAGTGAAATCATGTACTATATCTTCCAGATGGGCCAACCTTTTCTGATGCATATGCTGGCCAGTGATGATATATTGGCTTAAAAGGTGAAGTTGCTAACTGCCTGCACTATTGCCTTTGTATATTGAAATGCTTTTTTCTTTGTTTTTGAGCAGAGAAGTTGGATAGATAGGTTCAAGCTCACCAACTAAATGAAAATCAGTGTTAATGAATATGATAAACAGCTTGGGAACTTACCGACAGATGAATATTTTATCATTTCTTTCACTTAAAATTGGTTCTTTTTGGCATTAAAATAAAGAAGAAAAATGTAACACTTCACATGGGAGTTGAGGATAGCTTTACACTAATACTAGTATTTATTTATTCAAAGGCATGAAGAGTGTGCCTAAAGAAAAAAAAGACATTGGAGAGACTTATAGCAGGTTATTAATAACGAGGCAAAATAATTAGTAACTCAAAAGTTAAATTCAGTTGTTTTTTTTTTTGGTTCTATTGACAGCATTTTATAGGAATTCAAATTTAAATGCATAGTAAGTTGCAAATAACGATGCACATTATATCAAGGTTTCCAACTAAGCATACTATAGGAGACAAAAATATCAGAGATTTTAAAAAATACAAAAAAAAGGAGTTGGGAACTTGAGAGATCCAATGTTTTGTCTCTCTTGTTTTGGAAAGTCAAATAAAGTGTTTTTACATGTTAAAACAGGTTAGTACAATACTTAAAAGAGGCTTAAGCATGTTGATATGAAAAATGTTCACCATAAAAAACACACAGGAATCTTCCAATGTTCAGTGTCATTTTTTTACACCCTATTACTCTCCAAAAAGATAATGATCCCTTTCAATTCATCAAGTTCCTAGCAATTTAAAAAATGGTCCTAACCACAATTTTGATGTTTCCAATTTCCAATTACATACAACATTGTGCATTGAAGTTCATCAACTTCCCTCTCCCACCCACTTGAAAGCTCCCTTTTACCACCTCCTTCCTTCTTAACACATTTCCTTCTTTTCTGATTTCTCTCTTCCTTAATTTCCATCTATGCCTCTAAAGCTTTCTCTCAGATCATAATACCTCAGGAACTCTCTTCCTCTCACTCTCTCTCTTTTCTTCTAAAGGACAATCATTAGGTCTTCCAAAGAAGAAGCTCAGTCAACAAAATCAATAACTCTGGAGTGAGAAAAAGGCCAAAAAAAAAAAAAAAGAAGAAAAAATAGTGTCTCTTTTGGAGAGAGTTCAATTGTTGAATCATGGGTTGTTCAGCCTCAAGAACAATCACCATTGTGGCTAACAAGAATCCAGAGGATCCTTCTCCTTCCTCTGCTTCTTCTTCTTCTTTCTTTTCTTCCTCTGCTTCACACTACTCCAATTCTTCACCACAAGTTCCGAAAGCCATGTCACTCCCAATGCCTCTTGTTCATCACCCTCCAATGAAAAAGGGTGACACTCACCACCTTGTTTCCCTTACATCCACCACCTACGGTTCCCTTCTCCTCATTGACCAAAAAGCCCCCAACTTGAGCCTCAATGGCACAAAAACAGAGCAAAACAGAGCAAATCAAACAGAGGCAGAGCAATCTCTGTCTCCAGACTCTGTAATCAACACTTGGGAACTCATGGATGGCTTGGACGACGATTTCAGTGACCCTCCCAAGCCTCAAACTTCCATTTTTAACATCTCAAACAAACCCAGTTCATGCAGGTACACAACTTTTGATGGGTCTGCAAAAAAGAAGCTTCTTGATTCGTTTGAATCACTGAAAGCTTCAGAGAAAGTCATGGAGAATTCTTCTTCCCAAAACAAGAAGCCCCTTTGGCAGCATTTATCTGAGGAAGCTTTGCTTGCGAAGTTGGATCCAAATGTGGCTTGGAGTTACCGACGAGCGCTATCATCGAGGCAACTAGGTAGCTTCAACAACGTAAACAGAGGAGTTAGGTCAATGGGGTCAAGCCCTTTGACTTTGAGATCTTCTTCTTCATTTGGTAAAAAATTGTGCCTTTTGCCGGGGAATGAAGACAGAATAGTGGTTTATTGCACGAGTTTGAGAGGGATCCGAAAAACCTATGAGGATTGTTGTTCAGTGAGAATGATTTTGAGGGGATTTAGAGTTGCAGTTGATGAGAGGGATATTTCCATGGATTCTTCCTATAGGAAGGAGTTGCAGGAAGCTCTTGGTGCTAAAGCTGTGATTTTGCCTCAGGTGTTTATCAGAGGCAAGTATGTTGGAAATGCAGAAGAAATGAAGAAGCTGAATGAATCTGGGGAATTGGCAAAGCTTTTGGAAGGTTTTCCAACTCAGGATCCTGGGTTTGTGTGTGAGAATTGTGGAGATGCAAGGTTTGTGCCATGTCCTAATTGCAATGGAAGTAGAAAGGTGTTTGAGGAGGAAGAAGGAGAATTGAGAAGGTGCATTCATTGTAATGAGAATGGCTTGATTAGATGCCCTGGTTGCTGCTCATGATTGGCATGTTGCTGATGATGCTTAAAATCAGTATGTGTTTGGATTTCGGTTGATAATACTAAAATTTGTATCAAATTTGATTTTGTTTAACGGGATGAAAGTTGTTCGTTCATTCTATGTCATATGAATGTTAGTTAGCATAATTTTCAATCCGTTGAACAAAAGCAAGTTTGATACTACATGCAGTTCTGTAGATGAAAATTCAAACACATTCATGTCTACATGGTTTCATGTTTGAATACAATTGAGATTACTTTTCCCGTTGGACCTATCTTAACAAAATCAAATATTGTTATTCCGTAATTCAAATGTCATGACAAGTTGGTACGAGAAGATGAATGGGAATTGGTTACTCGGACCAAAATCCAAACACAATCTGATTTGTTATCCTTGTCTATTCTATTGTTTTTGTTTGTTGGGTTTAAATTTGTCATGATAAATTTTTGGCAGCTACTAGGAGTGCTTCATTTCATTTTCCTCACTGTTTTTAGTGCCTTTAGTTTGGCATTTGTTTGTGTCAGACTTTTGCTTTATTAAGTAGGGTTTATTACCTCTCTGACCACAGCAGAAAAATAAAAACTGGCAAAGTTTATATGTACCTGCTTAATTTCTAATTTCAAGTGTCTGATCTCTGAAGATAGCTTGTATCTTTTTTTTTTTTTAGCATAATTTGCCATTATCAAGGCTGCTACAAGGTCACTACTAAAACCATTTGTATTTCTTTTTTCGTGACCAGAAAGATAGAAACAATAAAATCAGACAATAAGTCTTAATAAAGATAGAAACAATAAAATCAGATAACAATAAAATCCTATTATTATTATATATCTATCTCTAATAACATAACCAATATCACAAAAAGTAACAAGAAGATAAATAAATTCTACTAAAATGCTTGAATAACCACACTAACTATTAGTATCATAAGCACGAGGTACAACGTGGTAGTAGTTCATCTTATCCTTTAATCATATGTGTAGGGGTTCGATTTTCTACTAATAGGAATGGAGTCATATTTCGTGGTCACTGTCAACCGTTTCGTGCAAACTCAACTTTGTCGCTGCTTTGAATATTTGAATACTTGAGAAGAGTATATTAATAGCATATAGTGAAGTAATTAAGAGGAGAAACAAAGAGAAGATGTAATATGTGGGGATTACAATACATACTGGTATTGGTTGTATTTCCCTGTTTGTGGTTTGTCAGTTTTACTTGACAGCTAAAATTGGGTATTTATTGATTTTGAGAGAGTGAATATCATAAGACTGACCCAACTTGCTGGCAGTAGTGTTGTACACTGTACAGTCTTCACGTTCAGCACATTGAGTGTGTCTGTCTGCCACTCTGTGCACTGCTCTAAGTACTAATTTGATGACTTTAAGAAAAATACTAATTTACTGCATAATTACTAGCCTTGCTTAAAACCAGATCATTCATTTCCCTATATCTTCTGAATTCTTGTTATTATTGAACTTCATTCAACACCGTGACATCCACATTTTCATATGGCACCTAAAAAAAACAAACAAGGTTCTTTATAAGACCATCCTTATTTGATTTGCTGAAAGTAGAATCTTATTTTTGAGAGATGAAATAATATATAGTTATTATTATTTTTTTAATTTTAATAATCTTAATAAGTATTTTAATGATATTGTTTAATAAAACCTGTTTAATTTAAAACCAATCAACACCCCTAGATTCCTAGTCCACACACACTCAGTGTTGCAGTGAGATTGACAACTTTTTGTGTCAAGCTTCATTCAGCTTTATTTAAGGATTTTTTTCTTCCCCTTCAAACTTTATACTATGAATTTAGAACTCTAGTAGATAAAATAATATTTTAAATACTTATAGAATGGAGTTTGGATGTGTACTTTATTTCATCTGTTTAAGTTCTCAAGTGGATAATAGTGATTCAAAACTATTTGTTAATGATGCTGAGTGACATGAAAAAAAAATTATCATAAAAAACTAATCACATGAAAATGAACTAAACCTAGCACATATTAGTGTGTGTTTGAATTAGAAAATTGAGTTTAGATTACTGTAATTTTGTAAAATTAATTTTAAGTAAATACAGGAGAATAATTTAGTTTAGGGTGTGTGAGTATTTGCCTATAAAAAAAAGTAAACAACTTTAAATTAAGGTGATTTTTATTTGAATATTATATATTAAAAAAAAGTGATTTTAATGAATAATAGTTTTTCTTTTTGTCAAGGAAGAATAGTGTTTGAATACTTCCAATCATATGATAGTTTTTGGTTGTGTGCCATTACTAAAATGGTCATGGGTCCAACAATAAAAAAAACATTGATTTAGTATTTTATTTTATTTTTTTAAAAAAATGACAGTCAATAACAAATAAATGTTATAGATTACAATAAAAAATTATAGATAAATGTTGTCAAAACACAATTTGCTTATAACAGATCAATGTTAATGGGTAATGACAGTTTTCTTTGGGGGGGAGGGGGGTAAAGATGACACAGCAAAATACTTGCTAGTTAGAGGATTTTCTTCTATGAAGTGATTTTAATTTACAAAATAAAAGAATAAAATAAAAAACAGAATAAAAATAAAAAATTAAACAAAAAATTGAAACACAAACCAGGTCCCCATTAAATATCGGAAATCTGTATCAAAGATTGTTCCAAATTCATAGAATAAAGTTCACTGTAATAAAAAAGACGCAGCATAAGAAAAAAGAAATAATACAGAACTTTCTCTTTTGTCAACTAGTGCAGAGCGCTTCTATAATAAAATGCATTACTTGTTAGTATCGTTTCGTTTTTTCTTTTTCTTTCTTTCTAAAAAGCATTTCCTGATTTTTTTGGGTCAACGAAAAGCATTTGTTTTTTTCTTTTTTTTTTGGAAACCAACGAAAAGCATTTCTTGATTATAAAAAAACAAAAAAGAAGCAATACTCGATGGGTTTGGGCTAACGAGCCCAGCCCAGAACACCATATAGTGGTGGTCCCAAAAAGGCTCAGAACAATTTGTTTAGTGTTAAATATTTTACTTTACAGAATTCTCTTCTCTTTGTATTTTTGTATCAAAACTTTTAAAAAGTATTTTTTAACCTTTTAATTTATATTGTTTGAAGATGCATGTTAATACAAAGTCACATAAAATAACACTTTTAATTGATGTTAATTTTAAAAAATATTATTAATTTAAACAAATTATTTTTTTGGGTGAACCAAGGGTATCCCGGCCGGTAGCCGAAGACTAATCCCCTCGAAGCGTAGAGATCACCGAAGTGGGCATTGTCTCTCCCAACAAAACCTTCTCTATACGTGTCAGGATACTTAAAGGACCCAGCTATCTGCCAACTATGCCGGACTTTGTTGGTAATTTAAACAAATTTTATCAAAGAAAAAAAAAGTAAGCGGAACCGTAAGTTTACCAGCTACCTAGGAGTAACAGACTAACCGCCGGTAACTCGGACACCTTCTCCATCTCTCACTTCTCGGAGTGAAACAGCTTCTAACTCCGAAGTAATTTGTAGTTAGGCATGCTTTATCATTCCAACAATGTAGTGTTTGTGTTTTTTTTTTTTTATATATACAATATTTTCTTTTAGTTCATTAATCAAAATAATTATGTGACTATACGGGTGTGACGTGATAATAGTTCATTTTGTCCTTTTATTACATGTGTAGAGGTTCAATCCTCTACAGATAAGAATAAAGCGACATTTCATGGTCATTTGATGATCACTTCGTGTGAGTTTAGCTTCTAAGAGTAAATTAATCACTGTTTTCGACGATGAATATTTGAAAATAACCCAAATAAAATAAAATTAATTTTGTAATTTTATAAACTATATTTATTAAAAGTTAAATTAATTAACTATTGGGTCATTATATATGTCCCTTATTTTCGTTTTAATTTTTATACATAATATTTTTTTCTTTTATTCCCTACACATGTCATTGTTATATGTTTTTTTTCGGTTGAACTAAGGGTATCTTTCGGCCGATAGCCAAAGACTAATCCCCTCGAGGCGTAAAAATCACCGAAGTGGGCACTACCTCTCCCAACAAAGCCTTCTCTATACGCACTGCCAGGATTCAAACCCCTGTCAAGATGCTTAAAGAACCCAGCTACCTGCCAACTATGCCAGACTTTGTTGGTCCTCGTTATATATTTTAGTCACAACTATTATATTTTCATTAGTCTTTTGTCTTATTTAAATTAACCATTTAATTGTCTATATGTGTTATCATTTTTCGTTTTAATTCACCTGAACTGAACTCTCCCTACATACATGTGTGCTCCCTCCTAAATGCACTTTTTCACAATGACTATGTGTTCATTTGTTTAATATTTTGGTTTTGTCAAAAATTATTTTTGAACAAAATTAGAAATATTTATTTCTATTTGATAGTCTCGGTTTTTATGCATAAATAATCTTATCTATTAATTTTTACTTTGATTTATGTGTTTTTCACTTCTCATTTTACTAAAATATTAATCAAACCAGCCTTACATGGTCAATACCTCTAATTTTTGAAGTTGGTTAATCCAATTAGGAATGGTAAAACGGGTCGGTCCAACCCGTTTAGCCCGCCATCCATTCAGCCTGTAAAAAAAGTGATCGACCCACTATGGTTATATGAACTCACTTTTCTAGTTCGGCATGTTTTTTATTGGTATGGCGAGTTGCGGAATGACCGTTTAACCCTCAAAAAATGAAAAACAAAAGTTTCATATATAAAAAAAAAAAAGAATTTTCCTAAAAAATATTTTTATTAAAAAGTATATATGTTTTTATTAAAAGGAAAATGCTAAACAGTGCCCTTAGGGCAGTGTTTAAGGATACAAAAATAGTAATGTTTTATCGGGATTGATAAAATTTATTGTCTCAAAAGTTAAAAATTATTCAATGAACATTTTTTATAGTAAGTCAAAGCATTAAAAAATGTGTAGTTATTACACCTTAACAAGTGCCCTAAGGGCACCATTTAGTAATACCCTTATTAAAAATATGTATTTTCATAAAAAAAATGTAATTTGTAATTGTATTTATTTTGTTTTAGAATTCTTAACCTCTCTTTACATAAATAAAAAGATATATTTTTATAAGAAAAATAAGAAAAATAGGCTGGTGCGTTAGTCCACCCAGGCCTGTCGTTGGCCCACATGAGTTGGCGGGCTAGGCGGGTCGGACTAAATAGGAGTAACGGTTTCTAATATTCAATCCGGCTCACCAATTTAACACAAGCTAGACCGACGGACCAATCCTATTTTGCCATCCCTAAATTCAACTATTATATGAGATTGTTAATATTAGGATTAGCCGTTAAGCATTAGGATATGATTTGAGTGCATATTAGGCCATATATGGACCTTGGGTTATGCTAGCCGAGTTCTTAGTATTATGCTAACTTACGTTTAATATGTAGTACCAATCTTGTCTGTATAGTATTTATTTTATAAAAATATAACAATTTTTTATTTTTCAACTTATATATATTTTACAATTATTAATATTAGAGCAACTGAATTTTTATAATATAGAGATGAATAAACACATAAGGTAAATCACTTAATAGATGGGATACACATACGTAAGTCAATTTTAACCCTTAGATATAGAGTGCACTAAATCAAAGGTTATAGATGAGTGATGTAGATCTCTTTTATCGGTTAAAGTTATACATTTTAGATTTTTAATTTAAAACTTAAATTTTTGATAGATGTTAAAAATTAAAAAACTAAATTTGGGAATTAGGGTTCTTTGGCGTGGCTGAATACAAAAATAAAGGTAAAAATGGATTGTGAAATTTTGGAAATTTTGCTGTTGCCTTTGGCTTCCTTTCCACCATTATCAACCAATTGTGAAACATCATAACCAAGGATTTGAAGACGAAGTGTGGAGATTGAAGAAGACGAAAGACGAAGATTAAATAATGTTTAGGTATATTTTTTACTTTAATATGTTTATGTTTATTGTAACTCTTATTTAACTGTTTTTATAATATATTGACATTTAAATTTTGTTGTTTAAAAAATATAAATTAAAAACTATTTCAAAATAATAATATTAATCACCTTTGAGGGTTAATAGACTCACCTAAATATAATTAAAAATAAATAATTAGTACCTCTTTAATCTAAAATTTATTGATATGAATTGTTTTTAAAAATGTCAGAAACGAAAATAAAATTTATTGATGACATTATGATATCAAATATCAAATTCAATAATAGATGTGAAAGTCCGATAGCAAAATAAAGTTTCGCAAAATTCAGTGATAAGACAGAAAAACTCATAGAATCTCATATATATTAAACTTCAAGTGATTTGTTAACTCCAATTTTGAACAAAAAGAGATGAGTGCTGATTTTTTTGACACTCAAAAGTTATACATGAATTTTATATTTTTATTATTTTTTGATCTATTTAGTATATTTTATTTTCTTAATTTTTAATTCATTTAAATCAAATAGTAATATTATATTATAAGTGTAAGAGGAGTGTAAGCTTTTTGGATGTCAACAAAATATTATTCTATTCCAAAAGAGATACTACCTTCCTAATCGTAAGTCCCTCAAAAAAATTACACAATTTATGAAAAGTGTTACATTTATAAAATGTATTGATATTTTAAAAAATTATCATAAATGTTCAATTTTATCCATATTTAAAAGGGTAAATTATACATACTTTCCTTGAACTTTTGGAGTATTACATTGTCCCCTGCATGTTTTCAAACATAACACAGATCTCCCATACATGTTTCTAAAACTACATAGTCCTCTCTTAAATGATAACGGTGTTAATCGTTGTAGGTCTTATTTATGAATTGACGATTTTATCCTTTACTAAAAAGAGAACAACTCTCCACCTCATCTCGAACATTTTCGGCTTGATGAAACCCATGCAACCTTGCGCCCCTTCTTCAATCCACGACTTCTTCAACCTTGCCTCTGTTCTTAAGCTGTGACCTTGCCACCGTTTTGAAGCTCGCGACATCGCGACATGGTTCAACCCTACGACTTTCAAAACACTCCCTCAATCCTGCGACCTCCCCAAACCCTTCTTCGATTTTCTTCATCTTCACCACTTAAGATTTTTAATTTTGGATCACTTCATCTTCACCTTGTCTAAGAGGCATTTTCTAAGTGATCTTTTGACATTTTAGGTATGCTTTACTAATTAAACATTTTTTATTTTTAAGTCTCAATCGCTTATTTTTGAAGTCAAAGTCTAAATACTTTTTTGATTCAGTGTAACTTTCCCAATTAAGGGTAAAATTGTCTTTTCATAACTATGAGGTCATATGTAAATCACATGTTTGTTAAAAATTTAACTGTCTATTAACGTGAAAGAGTGTCTGTGTAACATAAGGAACAGTATAATAGTTCAAAAGTTTTTGGAAGGTTAGTGTAATTTACCCTATTTAAAATTCACTTTCATTTTAAAATCAATCTTTTGAGTCTTTATCAACTACTAGAGATAAAAAAAAATTCATAATAAATGTCCCAATTTTCTATGTTAAGGACTTATAAAAAAGAAAACTAATTATTTTTTTAGAAGCTTATACTTAAGTACGGAAATAGTACTAAATATTGACAACTAATTATATTTGGGTGAGGCTATTATTATCAATTATATATGAATATTATTACTCTTTTTTAAGTATTTAAGATAATTACACTAACTTTTTTTGAAGTCTGTGTTTATTACACTTATTCCTTCTTAATTTTTGAAATTACACTTATCCTACTAAAGAGGGGTAAGTATGATATTACGTTAAGGAAAAAATCAAGGTTAGTTGCAATTATCTATATAATTAGCGTATCATTTTTCTAATATGATTTTTTTTAAAATTATATTTATTTATATTCAACATATTATTAAAATTAAATATATATTTTTTTTAACTTTTACTTATAAAAAAATTAAAAAATAGGAGTACTAAATAGTATCTTAAGGATACTTGTTAAGAATACAAAAATAAAAATATTTCATTAGAATTGATAATATTTATTGTTTTAAAACTTGAAATCCTACTTAAATAAATGTTACCAATTTTAATAAAGTATTTTTTTTAATATTATTAATAAGTGCCATTAGAATTTAGGACACAGTTTACCGAGACTAAAAAAATTATTTGAAGATCTATTTTTTATAAAAATATTTGGGAGCCTAATATTTTTCTTTTCTTATTTTTTTTTTCGATTGCTTATTAATTTTTACCAACAATCGGCAATATGACAGAGGCACGAAAGGTTGTCGCTTTGGAGGACAGCCGAGGCTCAGCAAAGGGAGTGGCAGCAGAGAAGCCAAATCGGCGGACGAGCAGCTCAGAGAGAGAGAGAGTGTAGGGATGGAAGAGAACGGCCACGACAGAGAAAGAGAGATAGAGGAAAGACAAGAAGATAAAGGGTGCTTGAGTAGTTTCATCGATGACGGAAGCATCGAGAGTCACCGATACTACTTGTCTCGCAGAACCACGCTAGAGATGCTCAGAGACAGAGGCTACACCATTCCCTCTTCCGAAATCGACCTCTCGCTCTCCGAATTCCGTGCCATTCACGGCCAATCTCCCACCGTTGATCGCCTCCGCTTCTCCGCCACCCACGGTTCTAACCCTTCCAAAAGGGTCCTCTACTAACTCCTCTCTCTCTTTTATTTTTCTGTACAACACAGCCCTTCTTATGTTTCACTAGTAATACTATTGTTCACTCTTCCCTGAGAATCTTGTTAGGTCACGCACAAATGCTTCAATTTTCAATTTCTTGTGTCTAAGCCTAGGTTTTAAATTGCGTTGACGATCACATTGTGTTGTTAATCATATATGCCCAAATGTGTTTGCATGCTGGTATTGCGGACTGCAGTGGTAGATTGATACTTATTCGGGAGACTGTTGAAACAATGATATTTCCCATTTATTAAACCTAGGTCTAAAGGCTAAACACTAAACCCAAAATGGAACTTTTACTTATACTGAGCTAAGATTAATTCTTTTGCCAGGTTTTGTTGTTGTGTACAAATTATAATATGGAATCCTTTCTTCGACCCTGTGATTTTTGGATTGCAGGTTTTGGTGATTTTCTATGGGCCGGGGATTGTCAAAGTTACTGGCGTTCGGAGCATTGCTGGGCAGATTGTTAATAGAGACACCTTGACTGGGATGATTTTGATTGTGGAAAATCATATGACTAGCCAGGCTTTGAAAGCTGTCAATCTTTTCTCCTTCAAGGTTGAAATTTTCCAGGTTTGTTTCTTTGACCTCCACTGATTATTCTAGACTTTGTTTTGTTTGATTTGCTGGCAATGTTTACTTGGAACACAATGAACTTGCTTTTGTATTCTTAACAGGATCAATTGCCACTTTTTGTTTGAACTCTGCTTGTAAACACAGACTTCAAAATAGTTGCTTTAAGGGTCAAATACATGTCTATATCTGTATATCATCAGTTATTGGTGTTAGAGTAATACTTATTCTGGTACTCTGGTTATACGTAGTTATATTCTTACTATTCTAGCTGTTATGTAGCTAGAGAAGTTAGGAATCTGACTTTGACTCCTAACTACATATGTTTGCAGTTCACACTTCACCCTGACATGGCATCATTCATTCATTTGTGATGATAGCTTCTACATTTTGATTACCAATTATGCACTATCAGTTTGTTATTTTGTATACCATTTTGGGCATTTTAAAGTTTTTGGCATTTGTTATTGCATAATATATAATGTTTTATATCTCATCCCTGTAATTTCACTGGAGCACCATCTCGCTATCCCTATCCTGCAATAGCTTTTTCAGCCCCAGTCGCTATGCGCTGCTATATGGGATTGATCAGTGTGATGATTACTCATAGTCTTTGGAGTTAGAATACATCTGAAGAATTGCTTGATTGTTGGAAGAACAGCATAGATATACCTACTTGGCTAGTTGAAAGATTATTAGAATCTTGAAAAGTTTGTAAGATCCAATCAATATATAGCATAGATGTTGATACAATGTTTATGTTGTGACCTGTTAAGATCATTTGAAACATATGTTACCAACTATAGGTGTTGATGTAACGGTTTTTAACGGAGCAGTGTACTTATACCCCTACTCATCTATCTCCCCAGTCATGTAGAATCTGGGAGTTCTTCAAGGAAGAAAAATTTGACATTCAATTGTTGATAAAGACAAATTCAAGCTTTTAAGATGCTAACAAATTTTGAGTTACTATGGGATTTTATTCTGAATGGCTTCACTTCATATCAAGCATTGCTTCTATGATGTTCCTACTTATAATTGCTACAACTTCATTATTTACTTCATATAATCCCTATGACGTGAAATACTTTATATAAAATTGTTCTGAATGGCATCACTTTGTATCACTCCATCTTTGTAATTTTTCTTCTCCAATATGAAACTTTGTTGAATAATTTTCTTATCTGTGTTGACAAGAATTATCTATTCTATGCCCAACAACTCATGAAAACCTGTTTTCTTTACCGTTCAGATCACAGACTTGCTTGTTAATATCACAAAGCATGTGTTGAAGCCAAAGCATGAGGTGCTGACCGATAAGCAGAAGCAAAATCTACTGAAGAAGCACAATATAGAAGAAAAGCAGGTCAGTTGATATATTTTGCGAAAAGTCTATCTCAGGCACGTATGAAGTCTTCAGATTTGTTTGTACTCCGGTGATGGATTACTCCGTCACCTTTTTCTGATGTTATTAATTTTATTGCAATGGTGCTTTTGCAATGAATTCCTTAAGATCATGTGTTAGAGATTTTGGGACTTAGGTAGATAAAGGATGTTTATTTTTGAAGTTACTTGAAGGAAACAATTTCCCTAGGGTATTTGCAGAAACAATTTATTTCGGGTTGAATTTCATCACTACCTTGTTTGATAATTGACATGAAGATTGTGCCAGTTATGTACTACTTGGCATTGGTTACTTAGATAGCATGCAGGTATAATGCATGCTTAATCATGGCTGTTAGTTAGTTGTCATTAGCACATCAATCGCAATTTAATGTAATTTGAACATCTGAAATGCTGTTGAATGAACAAGTATAATTTTTACGCATGAAGACATGTTAATCATAGTGATGTGCTTTAGACCATTTCAGGTTGCTCAATATATCTATGGTTAATTACTGAAATGGATTTTATAGTAGCTTTATGAAATGCTGAGATTTTGTATTTATTCCTTTTTTATGATATTTTACTATGATATACTTGTTATAACTTTCTTGATCTTTGAATGTTAAATTTTGGCATTATTGTTCATATTCCAACTTTCCAACAATATTATTCTTACATCAAGTTTATTGTTGTCAGCTTCCACGGATGCTACAGACAGATGCAATTGCGCGATATTATGGACTTGAGAAGGGGCAGGTAGTTAAAGTTACCTATAGCGGTGAAATCACTCAGATGTATGTCACATATCGATGCGTTTGGTGATATAATAAACTTTCTTGTGCTCTCTCTTGTATTTTGCTGGTGAATTTGTATCATACTTAGATTTATTATTGTATAATTATTAGTACTTGGTAATGAATCCTAATGCGTTGAACTATAAGTTTGGTGGTGTGGATTTCTTTCTCTTAAACACAGAATCAACCCGCATTGAAAAAGTCTATCAATGTCCTTTTCCAGGGTTTAGTCCCTATATTAAGTTTATGATTTTTGGTTTTGAACTTCACTAGTATTTGATTTGATGCATTCCCTATATAAAGTTTATGATTTTTGGTTTCTAACTTCACTAGTATTTGATTTGATGCATGTGCGTCACACATGCGGGCAATTCACTCTTTAATACGTTGAATTGGTGCTACGCATGTGTCACTTGTGTTTTCTTTAATACGTTGAATTGGTGCTGGAGCATGTGTCACTTGTGTTTTGACGTAATAAATGTCACTTCATTTTCATTGTGATTGATCATTGTTGTGTAAAAAAAGATGGATGGTTTTACAAAGTTGTGGATTCCGGAAGTAGTATTTCAAAGTCAATTTTTTAAATGCTCTTTAGACCATTGTACATGATCTCTAAAATAATAATTATAATTTTAAAAATATAAATACTTTGTAAATTGAGCTAGAAATTTTAAAGTGAATAAGACATTGTTTTTTAAAAGCTTTCAATAACTTAGCTAATTCAAAATTCATTTTTTATTTCAGAAAATACCATAGTTTTTAAATTATGTAAATTGTGATAGATATTTCAAATTGAATAATATATTATTTTTAAAAAGTTTCAAATAATTTAGGTAATTTAAAAATTTCTATTCATTTTTATTTTGAAAAATATCTTATACTTCAAGTGTATATTACAGGATCTCTAAAATCTCTATAAATTCGTTCCTATTTTAAAAATACAAAAAAATATATAAATTGAGCAGAAACTTCAAAGTGAATAAAAAGATCTTTTTATAATCTTTAAATAGTTTAGATAATTTAAAAAATGTGTTTTCATTTTTATTTTGAAAAACATCCTATTATTCAAGTGTACAATACATGACCTCTAAAAAAACTGTTATACCTTTAAAAATATAAAAATTATTCATATTGAGCTAGAAGCTTCAAAGTGAATAATAAATTATTTTCATAAAGCTTTAAATAACTTAGAAAATTTAAATATTGCATTTTTATTTTTATATCGAAAAATATTATATTTTCCAACTATAAAGTACACAATCTCTTAAATTTTTTTTTTGCAATTATAAAAATATAAAAAAAAATATATAATTTGAGGTAGAAACTTGAAAATGAATAATACATTATTTTCAAAACACTTAGGAAATTTAAAAAATTCGTTTTCATTTTCATTTCGAAAAACGTCACATTCTTAAAGTGTATTACACAATCTCTTAAAAAACTGTTGAAGTTTTTAAAATATAAAAAAATTATATAAATTGAGCTAGAAACTTCAATGTGATTAATACGATATTTGTAAAATCTTCAAAAAGTTAAGGTAATTTAAAAAATTATTTTCATTTTTATTTTGAAAAACAAAATATTTTGCAAGTGTATGATAGAAAATTTGTAAAAAAACTGATGCAATTAAAAATGTATAAAAATTATATAAATTGAGATAGAAGCTTCAAAATTAATAAATACATTTTTTGCAAAAGAAAATTCAAATAATTTAAGTAATTTAAAAAACATGTTTTCATTTTTATTTAAAAAATCACGATATTCTTCAAGTGTATAGTACATAATATCTTAAAAAATTAATGCAATATAAAAAGTTATGTAAACCGAGTTAGAAACTTCAAAGTAAATAATATATTATTTTTTGAAAGCTGCAAATAATTTAAGTAATTTAAAAACACCTTATTTGTTTTTATTTTGAAAAACACCATAATCTTCAAGCGTATAGTAGTATAAAAAATTATGTAACTTGAGTTAGAAACTTCAAAGTGAATAATACATTATTTTCAGAATGCTTCAAATGATTTAGGTAATTTAAAAACACCATATTCGCTTTTTATTTCGAAAATCACTCTATTCTCAAAGTGTATAGTACACGATCGGTAAGAAAAAGTTGTTGCAATTTTAAAATATAAAAAATTAGGCAAAATGATACCATTGGTCCTTTAACTCTTTGAGCCAATTTACTTTGGTCCCTTAACTTTTATTCAATTCGTTTTAGTCCCTTAACTTTTATTTTAGATTCAATTTGGTCCCTACCGTTACATTCGTCAAAGACATTAACGGATCAAAAAACCATTTTTGAAGGATCAAATTGAATCTAAAATAAAAGTTAAGGGACTAAAACGGATAAAAAAAAGGTTAAGAGATCAAACTGAATTGGTGCATAGAATTAAGAGACCAAAAGAGTTATTTTGCAAAAAAAAATTATGTAAAGTTTCAAATAATTTAAGTATTTAAAGAACACATTTTTTTATTTAAAAAAATATCAATTTCTTCAAGTGTATGGTACACGATTTCTTAAAAAATTGTTGCAATTTTAAAAATATAAAAAATTATGTAAATAAACTAGAAATTTCAAATTTAATAATACATTATTTTTAGCAAGATTCTAATAGTTTAGGTAGTTTAAAAACACCCTATTCATTTTTAAAAATACCCTATAAAAATTGAGCTACAAATTGAATAATACATGATTTTCAATAAACTTCAAATAATAAGTAATTAAAAAAATGTGTTTTCATTTTTATTTTGAGTAAACCCTATTTTTCTAGTGTATAGTACAAGATCTCTTAAAAATTTGTTGTAATTTTTAAAATATAAAAATTATTTAAATTTGGATAGAAACTTCAAAGTAAATAATACATTGTTTTCAAAAAAAATTCAAATAACTTCAATTACTTAAAAAACACGTTCATTTTTATCTTAAAAAACACCATATTCTTCAAATGAACAATATACATTGGTTTAAAAAAAAACTTCAGATAATTTAAATAATTTAAAAATACTAAATCAAAATATCATATTTTTCAATTGTATAGTACATAATTTTTTTTCTTGTTGATTGAAGAATACGTTGTTTGAAGAAATCTAAAAAATTTTTGCAATTTAAAAATGATAAAAATTGTGTAAACTGACATAGAAACTTCAAGTGTATACGTAGTACATTATTTTTAATTTTTTTTAAATAATTTAAGTAATTTAAAATCCAAGTGTATAATATAGGATTTTTCTTGTAGATTTAAGAATATGTTGTTTAAAAAAAATCTTCTAAAAAAATTATTGCAATTTTTAAAATATAAAAAATTATGTAAATTGACATAGAAACTTCAAGTTTATACTACATTGTTTTTTAAATAATTTCAAATAATTTAAAACATACATTTTGATTTTTAAATCAAAACATCGTATTCTTTAAGTGAGTACATGATTTTTTCTCTTAGATTGAAGAATACATTGTTTATGAAAAAGTATTCTAAAAAAATTGTTGTAATTTTAAAAATATAAAATTATATAAATTGACCTGGAAACTTCAAGTGTACACTGCTTTTAAAAAACTTCAAATAATTGAAGTAATTTAAAAAAAAAATCTTTGATTTTTAAATCAAAACATCTTATTCTTAAGTGTATAGTACATAATGTTTTCTTTTGCTATTTAAAATAAAAAAAATTATTTTAAAAATATTATAAATTATTTAATTTGACCTAGAAACTTAGTGTATAGTACATTATTTTCAACAAACTTCAAATAAGGTAAGTAATTGAAAAAACATGTTTTTATTTCTAAATCAAAACATTGTTTTCTTCAAATGTATAGTATATGATTTTTTCTTATACATTAAAGAATACATTGTTTACCTTAAAATATTATAACCGTGAGAGATACTACGAATGCATCCCACAAACTACGTGGTTTTACTAAAATAGTATTTTCAACTTGCTAAATTGTACGAAAAAACAATGAACAAACATACAATCACAAAAAAAATTCATTAACTTAATTTATCAAGAAATTATTATTTGATTAATTTTTTGTTCATTTATGATTTTGCATGTTTTTTTATTGGTACTATACATAACTTTTATTTAAAAAATAATGACAAAAAATATTTACTTTTTTACAAAAGTAAGTTGACATTAAAAAAATGGATAAAAAAGCATGACCATTTGGAATTTTAGCCTCTCATGTGTACCAAAAAATAAAACATGATCGCGTAAAAGAAGTTTAAATCACATGAAAAAATAAAGATATGAAAGCAATGAGATAATTAACTTAATAGAAATACCAAGATATAAATATATCTTATTAAATTTCTTTATTTTCCACTCACCTCCTTCCTTTAGATATAAAATGATTAGTTTCTTTTAGTCCATTTCCTTTATTGTCTGAACTGTGTTTACGTCCCTGGTTCCTTTTTTCAATTTTTTTGTTGTTTTCATTGCTATTGTGAAGAAAAGGATCCAAACCAAATAATTGTCTTATAGGGACGAAACCCAATCAAAAATATATTTTACAGACTGAAATCAAATATCATAAATTTTACTTGAACTGAAAACATATTAAGTCTATTTTTCTTAAACTAATTGTATGCTTACTGAGTGGTTGCTGTTGTGAAAGAAGCGTGTAGTTTACACATGAAGGCATGTTAGTGATAAATAAGAGAGTAATAGCGTGATGTGATTTCATAGTGATTTTAAAAGGAACAATTGTGGAAATGAATCGTGCTCAGCACTTATATCAGACGCAAGCCACATCTATTGAACGATTAAGACATCCAATGGCTTTCAGAAAAAAGAAAGAAGCTGCTCCTTTGAACAAATGAAAAAGGTTAAAAGCTGTAGTTGTCAATAGAAGTTTATTTCCCATTGACTTTATCCTGTTCCCAAAAGAGAAAAAACAAATGAGGCAAACTATGCAAGCATTGTTGTTAACATCTTCAACCTTTCCGGGCCAGCGCAGCAGCAATTCCCCCAACTAAAAGTCCCACAGCTGTTGCAGTAATGCCAATTCCTACAACACCATCTGCATACAATTGCAATTCCTTCAGTAAATACAATGCTGATGTGATAAAAGCTCAACAAACAAGTTTTACCTTTAGTAATACGATCTTCAACTATTTTCTTGAGGGATAGTGCCTGCCTCCAATCAGGTGCAATCTACAAGAACAAAAGGTTCACACAAATAGGCCATGATGATCAAATTTCAATATGGTAATGATTCAGTTTAAATTTGACCCGTTGTTAGTGTCAGCACTCCTAAAGATATCAATATTCAAAAAAGGGTCACATAATTGTAATAAGCAAGAATAGAAGAGTTTCTAGATACTATCTATGGTCAGAAAGATAGACCTGCAAACATTGCTCCACAAGCTGCCGACTCCTACCATAATCATTACTCCTGTAGTATCCAACAGCCAGAAGATAAAGCTTCTCTCTTTGTTGCAAAGGACTTCTATCATTTCCCAGAGAAGCTGCAAATCAATAATTAAGTAGGTATAAGGTTAACCATGCATATAAAGGAACACTAAAAAAATTTAACATTGCTATGTAGGGCTATATAACAAAATGAGTAGAGAGAAAGGAAGGGGCAGTGGCCCTAGTGGCAATTGCCTGAATTCAGCAGCATAGGCTCCTTTCAGAAAAGAAAACGAAAGACAATTTAAAATGTTCCAACAAGAAATCTGATTTGCACTGTTCAAGGAAGATTAAACTATAGAACAATATTTTCAGTGGATATTAATATGGAACGAATGGAACTAGCTGTAGGATATTTGAGAGGTCACAAAGGCCCAGTAGGTGTTTATATACCACTTTTGGGTAATCCTCTCAACAACTAAGAGATCCATTCGATGAAAATGGGGGACTAGTTGAATTAATGGGCCTCCAATATCACCGGTTTACATTAAAGTTTGAATGATAATCACAGAAGACCACAATGACCAATGATGGCAACTTGAGATTTGAAGGCCCAGTCAACTTTTATGGTCTGAGTGACATCACATTAATTTTGGCACAATCAGTTGAGAAGTCGAGTAAGCAGACATATATATGAGGGAATGAAAATGATTAAGCTTATCCATTAACTTACATCATAGTCTTGAGAACTTGAGGATGTCATGAAATCATCAGGATAGAGAAGATGGGGCATTCAGATGAACATTCAAAGATGATTAAGCTGAATAAATGAAAAGCTTACAGGTAATAAAATGTTTTATAAACCACTACCTATACAAAACCATTAGATTAGAAACTGAAAACACGCAACTGATTTTCAAAGCATATAAACAGAGAATGTGACTTTTTTCTGAGCTGTTCATAAAGGCTAGTGCCAAAAGGATGAACCATAAATATTAACTCTGTATGCGATAACATTTTATCAAAAGCAGACCACAATGCCATATCAGGAAAAGAAAAAAAAACATAAATAAATGAACCATTAACTCAAAGCACTGGAAATGATTTTGTAAGTTACAATACTTTCAAGCATGGCTATCCCGCGCTGTATATCTTCTTTTTGCCTTGAGTGAACAAGCGCCCATGACAACCTCATTATGCTCTCATTCTTCCGCTCCTCAGAGTCTCCATTGGAAGCCTCGGCAACTTCTCTCTCACAGCCCTTCAAAACACGCAAAGTAGTTAAGACTGAGTGAAGGAAAGCAAAGAGCGTTTGCTACTATTCACACCACACTGACTCCTGGGTTCACCACACATTTTAGTTACGCCCGATAACCAAACAAATTCTAGAACCCAATAGTTCCAAACAACAATGTTTAACACATCCAGAAATTAGAAACTGTTTGAAAACAGTAACTAGAAACCGGACGAAACTAAAATGTGTGGTAAACCCGGGAATCAGTGTCGTGAATAGTGGCGACCGCAAAGAGCCAACAAAGCCCAATGCAAGCCAGCACATTACAGCAAACACAAACCAACCTATGATAACAAGTCACAAAGTGTATATTTCAAGCCCTACAGCTAGCATTACTGCCACATATGATTACCCAGAGAATTACCAATGAATTTTTCTCACTTCCTTTTTTTTTTTTTGTTTAATCTAGCCATTGAAAGTTGGCCACAAATATAAGAAGAGGTTCTCTAACATCGAGAAAAACAATTCAAATGCCAAGGACCAAATATGGAATCAATGCATTTCATGAAATCGTGAGCGTGAAACAGATCAGCTACCAACCTAATCAATTACTTCACGAAAAAGGAAAATCTAAGGCGCAACAAAGTTCCATCGTGGATTCAAGATCCAGGAAAAATAAAGCGCGTTTTATATCAGCATTCCAGAAAAATTATCAATCCCAACACGTCGAATTTGAGGGCAAAAAGTATGATATTGAAATACAGAAAAGCAAAAAAATAAAGAAAATGTTGGATTTAAAATTGATTGAAGAAAGAAAAGGGAAATGAAGGGAGGTTACAGCGATGACGTCTCGGTCGCACCAAGGGATCTGTTCGCCACCGGTGAAGAAGTTTCCAATGGATTCGAGAAAGCTACCCATCTTAGCGTCCATACGCAATTTTACAGTATTAGAGGATGACTAAACTGAGTTCCCTTAATATTTATAGGTTTGGGATTTTCAGAAATTCACAGCGTCTTTAATTTAAGTTTTTGTGTGTGTCACGTGTGTGTGTGTGTTTTTTTTCTTTTCTATAACAATATGGAATCAAATTTTTTCCTTAATTGTACATTTAATCCTCAATTTTATCTGCTGTGCAATTGTTATCCTTTTATTAATTTTTTTAAAATTTTTAACAGTCAATAGTTATACCTTAATAAATAAACGCAATAAAACAATAATAAATAATAAATCATAAAAAACTATTTTTTTAAAAAAAAGGAGAAAATTAAAGTAAATTAGATGTTTGGATTACACTTGATGATCAACGAAACATAAAAGCAAATTTTATTCTTTTACGTTATGTGCATTACAATGAGAGATGTTATATTTCGAAACATTTAAATAGGAGTTGCATTGTTAATCTAAACATACATTTAGTCATCTTGATGTTGCTCAAGTATATATAAAAGTTTTAGCTAATTTTTTTAGCTCGAATTACTATGTGGGAATATTAATCGATATTTTGTTTATCTATAAAATCTATATGAGTTTTTTGAGATGATTTTAATGAGATTCTCATTCCATCTAAGGTTAGAGGTGGCCTGTTTAGTTAGGCTTAAGCTTTAACTTTCTTTGTGTCTTTCAAGAGTGTCAACTTGTGGATCTAGATATGATGAGGAGCTTCTTCACCTTATTTCTTAATAAAGTTAATAATACTTCTATAATTGAGAGTTTGGATAGGTAGTTCAGAGATGTGAATTGACATTTAGCTTTTTAACAGTGCAAGAATACTTCCATTTACAATAATGTTGAATTTTAACGTAAATATGACAAAAAATAAAAAATTATTGTTTTTTCTAAAATTATTTTCACTTGTATTTAAAAAGTATAAATAAACTAGTTCAACTAATCATAACCCTTTTTATATTTATTTTAATTAATAAATTATTTTTTATGAAACAAAACAGATTTTTAGTTCTTATTTTTTAATTAGTTTATCACATTTATTAAGGTTTAACTGTTGACTATTAAAAATTTAAGGAAAAAATTATGCAACTATTCAAATTGCACAATAAAAAAATTTAATAGATTAAAATTGCTCAATTAAAAGTTGAAAGATTTACTCAATAAACAAAATTAGGAGAGTAAACCTGCAACTAAGGTTTTTTTTTTTTTTTCAAATATGAAATCAATGTTCCTCTTTAATATTCTATTTAGGATTCAGCATTTATGATTGGCTTCTTTTATTTTTGGAAACTGATTTTTTCTGGTTCAAGAAACCGATTGTGCGAGTGTGGTTTTAGATATTCAAGCCAGCAACTCTGGAGAAAGGGGTTACTATTTGCACCTTGATTACTATTTGCACCATGCTTTTAAATATTTTTGCACCATGCTTTTAAATATTTAAGGCACTTTTCCCGCACCACCTTATTAACCAGAAATTTTCCAGAAACTAAATTCCATTTGTCCAAAACAAGAGAAACTAAATTCCTGAAGTTATCGGAAATTAATTTTCAAAACTAAATTCTGCCCAATTCGTGAAATTAGCAGCACCACGTACATTAATTTACAAAAATTAACTCTGGAAATCAGCTTAAAGAACATAAATTTTTATTCTCCAGACATTAAAGTAAACAGGACTTCTAGCAGATTGCAAAACCAGGTGAATCTTGACACGGTTAACAATTAACCCAATTATTCAAAGTATAGTACTACTTATGAAACTTAATTTTATTTAATTAATAACTAACACAAGTTGTTACTTTTCGCAACTCCTAGTAATTAGGAAACAATATGATACAACAAGAACATTTAATTTCACTTTTCAGGCACCCCCAACTCTTCCAATTCTTAGAAAAACCGGATATTTGACAACCTTTTTGGCACGATCATCACCCCAAGCAACCTTAAATTTTTCAACAACACCCTCCCCAAGAAGCTCCACACCATTCTCCTTTGCTGTGTTATACGCTGACCACGATCTCAAATAAGTGAAAAAATCATCCAAACTCATCACAGTCTCAGCCTCAAACTCAAACGGTCCCGTATGATCAACTCCATCCACAGGCTCAAAGGGAAAATCAATGCTCCTATAATCATCATCTACCAATTTTCGCGCCGCGTCCCAATAGGGCTTCGAATCATTCGAATAGAATTGACGAAGTACAACGTCTACTGTTTCATTGACTCTAGGCAAATTGTAAGACCAAGCAGCGATGACACCGTGGGGTTTTTTGAGGACCCATTTGACTTGTTGGTAGAAGGTTGGGAGGTTGAACCAGTGCAGGGCTTGGGCTATGGTCACGAGATCTATGGTTCCATGTGGTGAGACCTTTTGTTCGAGCTCGGTTTGGGTCATGGTTGAAGGGGTGTGCTCGTAGCGCACGTTGGGGAGTTTGGTTGCGAATTGAAGTTGTTGCGAACTAGCGTCTGTTGCTATGACATTCTTGTATATTGCTGCTAACTGAAATTAGAAAATTGTGTTTTGGTGAGAACAGGAAAGTCACAAATCGGATAAATTCTTATAATTATGAGTTTGGACTTAACTCATTCCTAAAAATGAAGATTCTAACACCATTATATACTTAATATCAGTCATATTACTGTTCAATATGGGACTTTCAACATAAATTGTAATAGAATAGTAGTAATAGTTTTTCAAGTGGTACTTACAGATTTGGCAGCTTGGCCGGTACCGGTGCCAACATCCCAAGCGAGGTGATGAGAGGGAGTTTTTGAAGCAATGAATTGGAAAATGTTTGAAGGATAAGTTGGCCTTGCATCTGCATATTGCTTTGCCTGCTTCACAAATAGCTCTGCCATCTCGCTCTTCTCTTACTTAATTTTCCGCTCTACTTTTAATTATGACTCCAATTTCATCGTGATATGATATTATACAGTTGAGGAAAATGTTTTTTTCACACCCATTTTTTTATATCTATCTTACATTCTTATTAAAATAATAATATCTAAAAATAAAAAAAATTTAAAAAAAAATCATATAATCATTAAAATATTTTAGAATATAAAAAGAGTATAAAAGAAAATCTGCTTCGAGAAAAGCAAATAAATTAAAAAAACAATGTAAAAGCTTGGATTGTACAAAGCCTATTTTGCTTCCCATTCCTCCTCTGCCTCAAGACAGAGACAGTTCCTTGATTGGCCGTAGCGTGTTCTTCTTAATCTCCCCATCATGTTCACATTCACCACCAATCAGTGGAAGACAATTTTGCAGTTTAATTATAGTTTTGTTCCCTTAATTTAAAATTTGAGAAATTATATTTAATGTTTTAAGGACATTATTTAAGAACTCAAATGTAGTAAAAAGATATTGGAATGTGTAATTTTTTGTATTCCCGAGAGACGGAACAATATGTTCTTGTAATTATTTTTAATTAAGACACTGTATATCAAGACCCTTAAAATTTTAGTCTTCAAAATTTTTAATTCGGTAATTTTAGTTTTTTAGTTTTAATTTTTTTAATATGTGATTTTAGTACTCTAACTTTTAACTGTGTTTAACTTTTTCAAATTATACATTTTTTCTTAATTAATTCATATTTCGGTAAGAAACTAAAGGTTAACACAATCAAACTGATAAAATAAATTGTGTTTAATCAATTAAAATTTTTTTTTAAAAAAAATGCTCAAATAAAAACTCATTATATGGGTTTAATCATATTAACTATTAATTTCTTAACAAAAAATAGTCAAAAGAATCAAAATCATGCCACTGTAAAAGTTTAAAACCAAAATTACATAATTAATAAAACCAAAACTAAAATTATACGATTAAAGAAAACTAAAATTATACCATTAAAAAAAATTAAAGGATTAAAATAACAATTAATCCTAAAATATAATACATTCATCTCACCCAATAACCGTTGAAGAGTCAAGCACTCTCATCTCACCCAATGACCGTTGAAGAGTCAAGCACTCTCACACACACACGTAGCTTTCTTTTACTCCTCTTTTAGATTTAGATACTTTCCCTTCTGTCTTTTTTGTTGTTGTCTTCCAAACAAAGTGTCAATTAAAAGAGGAAAAAAAAAAAAAACTCTCTAGTGTCTTACATAAGTCACTTTTAATTTTTAAATGAACGATTAAATTAATAATAAATATAATTTTATAAATAAATAGTGTAAGCGTGTGATAGACACGAACGTGAGGGGGAGCTAATTAACATGTGACACCGTTTTGTGGTCTGGGATCAATTTTTTTAGTGTCATTTACTGCATAATATATATATAAATAAGTTTAAGTGGTATAAATCTATTAATTAATTTAAAGTGTGATGTTGATTTTTTTTTATTTTTAAATAATAAATTAATGGTAATTAAAAAGAGTGTGCATCAATATACAAATTTTTACTTGTATATTGTACAGTATCTCAAGTTCTACCTGACACCTAGTGTACCTCAGTCATCTCTCTGCAATCAAGTCACTTCAGTCATAGGCTTCGAGACTTTCGAAGTTGGTGTATGGTACCTCAGGTTCAACCCGACACCTGGTGTACCTCGGTCATCTTTGCATTTCAAGTCACTTCAGCCATAGGCTTTGAGACTTCCGAAGCTGATGTACATTACCTCAGGTCCAGCCCGACATCAGGGGCCCAACTCGACGCTCAAGTCCAACCCACCCCGACACCCAGACGCCAAGACTACCTTCGCAGCCTCACGCCAACCGGCAAGCGGAGCTCCATCACTGCCAACACCCCCACTATTGGTGCCACAAAAAGCGTCTCATAAAGACCTTTAATTGTCATTTCATGTCGACGATCGCAGCGTAACAGCCAGAGACAAAATCCCAAGATTGAAGCCATCACGCACCTGAACACCTGAGTTTCTACGGTATATATATCCATGTATCCCCAATGTATTCCCTATGCTCTAATTTGTACTTGGCCTATCAGTCTATTTCAGAACATATACCATAAGTGAAACCATTTTTCTTAAACCTTTTTAAATTTATATTGCCATAAGGGGTAATACAAGCATTATTTTTTTTTTGGGGTAAATACATAAAAAATTGAGTGAATTTAATTGACATTAGGAATCAAAATAATTTATTTTATTATTCTTGAAGACCTAGCCAAATGAAGAAAACAGAAATAGGAACCAAAAATAGAACTTGGTTATATAAAATCTAATAATATGTTTCATTAAAGCATGATTATCATTTATTAAACGTCATTTAAATAAGGGTGGGTTATTGCTCTTCAATTTTGTTTATTGTCACTCTTAATCAATTATTTTAATAATATTCATAAATTAACACTTAACTTTATTGGTTAAACAAATATTTTTCAAATTAAAATTATTTAAAAAGAAGTAACAATAGATAACATGAAGAGACAATAACCTCACCCTTAAATAGTTGTGCTAAAATTTTAAATGACAATTTTTTTCTAGAAATTGACTATCAATTTACCATATGAGCAATGGTTAATAATGTAAATTTGAATTTTTTTTTTCTTTTCAAAAACCACTAATATTGATAGGGTTTATATCTACAATAAATCTAATTTTGTATCTTAGCAAAAAATTTATAGTCCATGTTAGAAAATACCAATATTTTGTTTTTTAATGATATTATTTTATGAGTTGGCAATCACTTTAGTTCCTAATATTTTTTAAAAAAATTTAGTATCACTTAAACATATTTTTAGTCATTGTAAAATTTATGACTTTTTATTTTGGTCCCTACATGGCTTTTATGGCTATTCGAGTACAATTGACAATATTTGAGACTTAAAATTTTTGAAAACACGTTGTATGCTTGTCTTGAAGCAGTAGACCTTGTAGCTAAGTCAGAAATGAGTTTTTATTATTATGCATCTTTGCTGCATAATATTGGAGACTTGCTCAACCAACGATAGAGAGTTTAAGTTAAGCATATTCTGCACGAAGGCAATTGTTGCGTGAACCATTTGACTTAATTGTGTTAAGGTCAGCTTCTTTCTTTAGAGTGAATATGATATCATAAGAATGCAAATAATAAAAGAGTTAAACAAAATCAAGATAGAATAAGAGTTAAATAAACTCTTATCATATCTAATGTTTTGTGTTTATTAATAGCACACTTGATAGTATTATACTATGATATCTATATTTAAGTTAAATTATATTATAATAAATGATATATTAATTATAAATTAGCAATAAAATCTTAATAGCTTAATTATATTTATTTTTTATTTTAAAATTTATTTTGAAAAGTAAAAATTAATATCGTATATAATATTTAATACATATAAAAATTAAACCAAATTCCCTTTAGTTCTTTCACTTCTTTGGATAAATATTATTTTTGCTATAAAAATACATAATAATTGCACTCTAATTTATCGTATTTTTTGTGCTTTTAAAAAACTCTTGTATTATAATTTTTTTTATCCTGTCAATCCGTCTCCAAAACTTATTCTTTCTCTAAAGAGGAGCTAAATATAATGAATTTTGAACCTTAAGAGGTTAGTGTTGTTATATTTTTTTTATTTAGATAGTCCCCGGCTTGCTGATTGTATGGGCTTTAGCCAGTATTAGGCCTTAGGTTCCTTTTCGTTTTTGTTTGCTTTTTCTTTTCTTTGTAACAAAAAAAGTGAATAGGTTTTGATTCCATGTGATGGTGCCCGCAGAGTGCGTATCTTCGTGAAACAACTGGAAGAAGAAGAGTGGCCAACTAACTTTCTCTATTACTACACACGTCACTTTACTACTACTTCCCGTGCTAACTAAAACACCAACACTAGTAGATTGAGATTGAGATTGATTTCTCTACCCCGTAACGGAAAATGGAAATCGTTCCAATACCTGCTGATAGCTACACTTTGGGTTTCATCGGCGCCGGAAAAATGGCTGAGAGCATTGCCAGAGGCGCCGTCCGATCCGGCGTCTTGTCCTCTTCTCGCATCCGCACCGCTGTTCACTCCAATCCCGCTCGCCGCGACGCCTTCGAATCCTTCGGCGTCTCCGTCCTCTCTTCAAACGACGACGTATTCACCAACTCTTCCTCTCCCTCTTTTCTTTCACTAAAACAACCTCAGCGCACTTTTCACTTCTATTTCCCCGCAGGTCGTTCGCGAAAGCAACGTCGTCGTTTTGTCGGTCAAACCGCAACTAGGTATTGCCTCGGTTTCAATATTGATCTCAGCACGATCGACCTGGAATTTCCATTTATGAGCTGTGTTATATTGCAGTAAAGGACGTGGTCTTGAAATTGAGGCCGCTACTCACGAAGAACAAGCTTCTGGTTTCGGTTGCAGCCGGAGTCAAGTTGAAAGATCTTCAGGTTACTTAATGCAACATCTTTTCCTCCTTGATGTCTGTTTCTTGTACTGTTGGAGTATAATTTTTTTTTGTTACATGTTGGAGTATACTTTGAGTAAGAACAAAACAGATTATTACTGTTGGTAAAAAGAAAATTTTTATAAGTGAATAATCAAATTTGTCCCTATATTAATTCTTGAACATAGAGACTGTCCTCACTATCCTTGAATATGTTTTAGTTAGTTGAATTAGAAATAAAATTATATTTCGTTGGTCAAATTAGTTCTGAAGATTTTTTATGTGAGAACTAATTTAACCAAAGAAGCACACCAATTAAGTCGAAATTTTCATTATTAAACATTACTGTGGACAACACTATATCATAATGGACTAATATAAGCATTTAGTTGAAAAAAATATATAGATAAATTAAATAAAGAAGTTAGAAAAACCTTATTGCAAATTGCTCCTTATTTACGGCTGAATGTGTGGAAATTAAGATTTTCTTTACAAAGAAATTCAAAGGGTTCTTGCTTTCTTAAAAGTTAAATTAGTTAATAAATATGTGGGTGAAGTGCTGCTGGACTGACCAATGACTTCATGTTTCTATAGTGCACTGTTTGTACCTGTGTATGGGCTCTCATGGTCTTTTTGCGTTTTATAATCTAGTTGTTTGTTTTTGACTCGGATATTTTAACAAACTTGTACTTTACACTCCTTATTGTTCCCGTACAAGCCATTGGATTACTCCCTGATTTAAGTGGTGCACCACATATACTTCGCAAAGATTGACAAGTGGTTTTTCCCTCTTTCTTAGCCATGCAGATTTAGTTAGATTGCATATATTTTATGGAAATGGTTGTTTCATGAAATGTAGGAATGGGCTGGGCAAGACAGATTTATAAGGGTAATGCCTAATACACCTGCTGCTGTTGGAGAGGCAGCATCAGGTATTACCACTTTTTCACAACACTTCAAAGAGCATATTGTGATTTGTTCTTCAGTTACTTTGTTTATGCAGGGGGTGAGGATGTATGTAGTATCAATTATTCCGTACTTGACTTTCTGAATTATAAACTTTTAGCTATACAATATTAGTGCTTTGTGTTCAAGAGTTTTTGTTGAAAAGTCCATTTTAATGGGCAATTTAAAAACTCTTATAGAACTAAATTTTTTATTGAAATCTATCTAACTACGAAAATCATCTAACTTTCGAAAAGAATTACAATAAATTTGTTTATTTTCCCTCTTGTTAGCGACTTTTTCTATCAGCTGTTCAATTCATAGTTGTTGGGGAATTGTAAACATTGTTTTGGTGTTGGAAATGTCTGATAAAAGACTAATATAATTTTTAGCTGCCAAGGTTCAATGTTTTGTCAAGCATACAGTTTATCATGGTAACTGCATTTGGAATTCGACTAACATCTAATATTTATACTGGATGTTTGTTAATATACTGTATTACTGTGTGTCTTTGTTGGCTACTTAGAGAGGAAGATGTTTCTGTACCAAAAAAGAGAGGAAGATGTTTATTAATTATGAGTTGAGTCTGAGACTTTGGTTAGATGAATGATGCTCTTTGCACATGTTGAAGTTACACGTGATTTATTACAATAGTATGTGATAGTGTTTTGTTCTTCACTTTCGTGATGGGTGGGGTTGAAAGGCTCCTATATGTGGTCTCTGATGTGTACAGTGTAGACTTATTACAGTTTGATCTTGTTGTCTGAGTAGTGAGCAGGCAGCATTTCTTTCTTTCTTCTTTCTCCTTTGGATTCTTGAACTATACTGATAAATGATCTCAATTATGAAGAGGGCCTTCTTTCATAAAATACAATGTCAAGAATGCCTTCTCTGACACAGTATGGTATTCTGTATCTTGTATATGAATTTAGGAAATAGTGGATATTTGTACTGCGTTTCTTTCTTTATCAGTTTGCATTGTTGACTGTGACTTAGGCATGATAGATTAAGTTAAATGATGACAGTTATGAGCTTGGGCGGAACTGCATCAGAAGAAGATGGAAATCTTATAGGCAAATTATTTGGGTCAATTGGCAAAATATGGAAAGCTGATGAAAAGTATTTTGATGCAATAACTGGCCTGAGGTATGTAGATTTCATTTTCTAAAATGATAGAATAATATTTGGATATTATCTAAGAGATCCGCAAGAAATTTTATCTTATCTTTGATGTACAGAAATTTTATTAGACGTAAGAAATGATACTAGTACAAGGATAGATGATAAAAGAAGGTTGAAAGTCTAGCTCTGCTAGCTATTCACAATTTACAGAACAAAAGAAATGTCTGCAATCTGAAAGTTCTGTCAGGGTATTATCGTCCTTTTCTTCATTTTGGTTGTGTGTATACGGCAGTGGAACTCAGGTCTCTACCCTAACTGCACACCGCTCTCATTCTCCTTTCAATTTAAATAGTAAATAAATTCCACCTCAAGTATTCTAGTGATTGTGAACCTTGCCCCCTATTTTTTAGATTTTGTCTTGGTGTAGCTTCTGAGGTTTTACAAATTGTTATACTGAACCATTCCTGAAAGTGCCTAAGTTAGACAAGCATGTATACTCTCTGCAGATATGTCTAGATTGGAAAACAACGATGAGTCGATGATGTGTTTACAAACATGCTTTTTTTTTTTACTTAAATCTTTCAGTGGAAGTGGTCCTGCCTATATTTATTTAGCAATAGAGGCTTTGGCTGATGGAGGAGTAGCAGCTGGTCTACCACGTGATCTATCATTAAGTCTAGCTTCTCAAACTGTAAGTACAGTGAAATACTGTCCTTTGACCATTTAATAAAGGAAGTTCATACTTTACTTCTCTAAGTGTTTATAATTCACATTATGCTTGCTCTCATTTGTCATAAAGGTAGATATACAAAGAAAATATTTGTGGTGTTAAATATATTGCAATTAGATTTTTTTTGTCCAACTGGGTCGCATTTGATAGACATGGAAGGATGGGATGGATAATAAATTATGAGTTCATATTTTATGTTTGGTATGTTTTGAAAATAGAACAAAATGAGACATAATGTTAAAAAGTGGTTCATTTTGCTCGTTTCCATCATTTTGTTCTGTGTTTTGTTCACAAGCATAATGTTTTCTTAGAACATAGTAGAGTAAATTTGTTTCAGTTTTCTTTAGCATGGTATTTCCTCTGTCAGGATTAGAATTTCTGCTGGGTGCTGGGCCTGCTGGCTATATAGCTATGCTGAAGATTGGTTAAGTTTTAGTGTAACATTTTCTGGGTTAAATGTTTATAATGCTATTGTTAACTGTACTCTGTATCAGTCTAGTAAACAGAAACCAGTCTATTCTATAGTTTATATTGGCCTCATCATAATGGATCGTAGAAGCTAATTCAGATATTACACTGGTCCTGGTATTAGTTAGCCAACACAACCAAAGAAGAAAAAAATGAGTTTACAGTTAATGCAATTGCTGTTGCTTGAATATGACAGCAAGAATCCTACTGGACATTATGTTGCAGGGGCAAAACATCTGCATCCATAAGAATACCACACCTATTACTTGAGAAGTTTGTTCCTATTATCTGCTTGACCTGTGTCGGTTGTGTGTGTTTTCTAGGTATTGGGAGCAGCATCAATGGTCACCCAAAGTGGGAAGCACCCTGGACAGCTCAAAGATGACGTTACTTCTCCTGGTGGGACAACGATTGCAGGCATTCACGAGTTGGAAAAAGGTGGGTTCCGTGGAACCCTAATGAATGCTGTTTTTGCTGCTGCTAGGCGCAGCCGAGAGCTTTCCTGAGTCTAGAGAGAAGGATTCTACTTTTTTGAACTTGGGCTATTCTTTGAGATGAGTAAATGTTGCTAGAATGTTTGGCAACGGTGACTTTCTTTGTCATTTTCTTGATGTTACTAGCTATTGTGGGTTTGGCCAATTGGCATAGCGTGATAATCATTGCCGGTTAAGTTATCATCGTGAATGCGCACATGACAAGGGTTGATGCTTATTTGCCGAACTGGAGTAAATAGTAAAAACTTGGCCACTGAGAGTTGCATCATATGAAATAGGAGTACGTATTTAAATATATACTAAAATAGTCCCTCACTTTTGTATTTTATAAATTATTTTAGTCCCTCGTGAAATATCGGTCCTTTTAGTCTCTGACTTTTACTATTATCGGTCATTTTAATCCTCGACAGGGACTAAAGTGACTTGCAAAATACATAATCAGGGACTAAAGTGACTTATCCGCACAAAGTCAGGGACTAAAATGACTTATCCGCATAAAGTTAAGAACTAAAGTGACTTATCTTAACAAAATTGAGGCTGAAATGGTATAGCATTCATTATTTAATTTCTAGTCTTTCCGAACTTCTTTTATCTAAATACAAAACTTTTAGATTTGCAAGGCCATAGAGGTTCCACATTGAAATCAGAAGTCGAACCCATTTCAATGTTTTCAAAGGAAAATAAAATGAATAATGCTATGAACATGTATCTTAACACATTATATATTAGCCGAATTTAAAATACAATAATGAAATGAAGAGTGAGAATCGTTAAATAAAAAGTAAAGAGCAGCATTTGTGGATCACACTTGAGTTGTAACCAATAACTATGAGTGCATTAAAAAAACAATATGCCTCATCATATGGCGAACATTGCTGAAGTAAGTAAGAATGATTTAGTAAACCACTGACCAACCCATAGTGATAAAATCCGGTGGCTCAATTTTTAATCACACTTGCTCAATTTCCTTTTCCGAATAGTAAACATTTGATAAATTACAAGTTACAATTTTCGGAAGATGTATAAAGATCAAGTGGTGAATGCAGAACACGAGTGGTGAAAATAGCAATTACAGCATCAGAGTTTGAACCCAAAAGAAGGTCTTTTGTATCTCCACAAGAGTTCTATCACTAGAGCCAAAGCCTTAGCACTATTGTTAGAAGAGTTATATTACTAGACCAAAGCAAGAGGACTATAGCATGTAGATTTCTTTTCTAACATGCCCACTGAAAAAGGGTGTTGGTAATTGGTAAATGCACCACACTTTAATAACTGCTCCACCTCCATTTTTGAAAAATCAGTCAGGTTTTTTTTGAAAAATGCTTCTGAATTGATTTATCCCAAAAAATATGTTTCTTGAAATGAGTCTTCCAAAAAACAAATGGTATTGGATTCATTAGAAGAAGACGGTACATTTACTAGTACCTTGAAAAAGAATTTGTTAGGACGATCCAGTTAATAATTAATAATAATGGTAACGGTTTTGAGTTTGACTATGAGGGAATAGTTCCCAAGTAATTAAGCTTGGTTGCTGATGTAATCCATTGGCAACCGAAGCAGATTTTAATATATGGACAAAATTTATGCAAAGCTTCATAGATATGTTTAATGTTGTTCATCAATTAAAGCTCGAGATTCACCTTTAACTTGAATGATAAACATAAATGTTAAAGATAAACACTGGTTACCAAAGTAAATCCCAAGCTCTAATTTGATTAACAACAACCATACCTATAAATCTTACCTAAGTTTTGTCCTTAATATATTGACATTGCATTAGACATGAGAGGAAAGTTCAATTTACAAGTCATGATTAGCATCAATACTCAAATGTAGAACGGTTTTTTCCCTCTGATTCACAGCAACTATACCTTATGCCAAATGCAAACAGAGACTTAAAATTAAAATTTTATGTACTTTTTATCCCAGAGCGAATTGCCTTGAACAAGGAACAAGAGGAATTAAACCAATATAATATACATTATTGGAAATCTATATTCTATAAAGTAGGAAACTACAGTTGGAAGCGCACAACATGAGTAGCATACAACAGATTAATGGGAAGTCGTCTTATTCTGTATCTTGTATCAAATTGTTGATCATGTTAACCAAAGGAAGAGTTCCCTTTGCCATAATCTCTACTCTAGATGTATTAGAAGCATAAGAAAACAGAGAGAGTCCAAAAAATATGAGGTCAGGAAGAAACAGTCTTGATGATAAGAATCCATGCCAATAATGTGGTTCCAGATCAAAAAATGCATCAAAAAATCTCCTTGTGCCGGGTAAATCGAGTTTGAGTAAGATGTCCATACCGAAACAGAAGAATTCCCTTTGTCGTCTCCTTTGGATAGGCCACAAATCTTTCCACACTTTTGCAGACAAATCAACTCCTGAAAGACTTCCATCAGAACCAAGGCTTTGAACAATAGAATTAGCAACAATAGGAGCTGCAGCTAGGGTCCTAGCTACCATATAGCCAGTAGAAGGATGTACCATCCCGGCGGTGCCACCAATTCCAACAACTCTTTGTGGGAGAACTGGGAGGGGACCACCCATGGGAATAACACAATGCTCATCTTCTTCAATGCTTTTCACTTTGATGCCTAAATGTTTCAACCTAGCAACCATTCTTTCCTGTATATCATCCATCCGTAACCCAGGTCGCGCAACGAGCGAAGTTTCTTCAAGAAATATCCTATTGGATGAAAAGGGCATTGCATACAGAAAGGTTGGTATTCTACTATTTCTCTGTTTCAACTCCATGTTATTGTCAAGATGCAAATCTCTCCAGTCCATAAATAGCATTTTATCTACATCAAAAGGGTGTTCTTCAACCTCGGCCAAAATCCCGTACGCAACTTGGTAACCTGGATTATATGGTTTATCATACTGAACAAGGCATCTTGAAAAGCCGGTTGCGTCAAGAACCACGGTAGCCTGAACAGTGACACCATCATTACAAATCAGCAAAGATTTGGAATCCTCATGAATAACCTTAATGACTTTGGCTTGGTGAAACTTGACACCATTTGATATGCATTTTTGCAGCATCTTTGACTTCAGCAGCTTCCTATTGACCCTACCATAAGGTCTATCTAGATCCTTTTTGGTTTTATCATCGATGAAGACGACGGCGCCAGACCAAGTGGTGTCAAGGCAATCAAGTAAATCCATAGCTTCAAATTCATCCACCCAAACACCATAATTATTGGGCCAAATTAATCTGGGGTTTGGATCAATAGCACAAACAGAAAGCCCAGCCTCAGAAACCTGCTGAGCAACTGCAAGCCCAGCAGGGCCTCCTCCTACAACTGCAAGATCCACCACAGCTCCCTTTGATGAATCATACAAAGGAAGTTCAAAATCCAGATTTTCCTTCTTAAATTCCGGAACAAGTTCTAGAAGGGCACTGCTACTAGCCCTCAAACCACCACATTTACCCCATTTCACTAGTGGTTTCTTGAAACCAAATCTAAGCTCTTGATTTTGCAACTTAAAGGAGCCAGAATTGCTCAGTTTTTCTGAATAACCGTGAAGTGGATGCAAAAATTCAAGCTTGTTAGGTGTTTTGAGCAAAGTATCCATAGATATCAATATAAATCTCTAAAAATCCTTATACTCCAAAAGGGTACTCAAAATACCATCTGGGTCATCCCAAATTACACAAAGCAAGAAAAATATCCCTAAAAAATCTTAACTTTGCACAGTTACACCAACGAGATGCAGCTATAGGCTATAATCACAGTTCCAATAGCATCAACAAGGAAGGCACAAGATGGAACTGCAATAATCACAGCAACTGAAAACAATTCAGGTTAACTAAATTAATTTGGCGTTGTGTTTAAGGGGAAAAAAAAAAGGGTAAAGTTGATGGCTTACCGTGAAGCAGAGGAAGCGGAGAAGACGAAGCATTGGAAGAGATAAGTGCAGAAGCTAAGGAACACGAGAGAGGTGAAGATGCATAAGGCACTGGTATTGGTAATGGAGTAATGGTAAAGGTCGTGTGGCCACCAGATATAAGATGTCAACGACAATCTGAAGTGGATTATATTTTCATTTCAGGAAAAAAGAATGAAAATTGGGAAATTGATGGATTTTGGATAGTATTATCTAGTGGCCAGTGGCTACCTAGCGTACACAAATGCCGAAAGCCTAGTGGTTCACGCACCCCATAGAGGGTTAGGTAGTCATTTTAAATTTAGGGTCTTTAGATAAAGTTACTAGAAATAGAAAAATAATCATAAGAGTACATTGTTTTGTCTCTTGGGAATATAAAAAATTGTCCATTCCAATATATTCTTCCTACATTTGGATTATTAAATACTCCCTCTAGTCCTTATTATAAGGCATAAATACCTAAATTACGCATACCAATAAAAATAGTTGGTTGCATCAATTTTCTTAAAAAGTGGGATAATATATCAATTTTACCCTTCCTTAAATATTGTGTTTAGTGGTTGGTATAATAAAGTTAAGGCATTTAATAGAGGCAAATAAGGAAAATAATCATAAATACTTTATGGAATTTGTGTAATACCTTATAAAAAAGACCACAAAATCCTTCCAAAATGTGCCTTATAATAAGGATCAGAGGAAGTAGTGCCCTCACGACACTAAATATCATTTCCCTTAAATTTAAACTAAAAGTAAACTATTGAATAGTGATACATGATAAATGTTACATATTACTACTAATTCTATTATGGGTGTATTTAAATTAGTTGTGAAAAATAGTTTAGTTGTAAAAAAATTAATTGTTAGGGATATAATCAATTTTTATTTAAGTATATTTGTTGTGAAAAATAATTTTTAAGATAATTTTTAGTTGTAAAAAATGATTTAAAAAATAATTTTTAGCTGTGAGGAGCTATTTTTAAGTTTTTTGAAATAATGTCCAATTTTTAGTTGAAAAAATAAGAGTTTTTTTCTTTTTTAAAAGAAAAATTAAAAGCTTTTATAAGTGCAAAGTCAAACAATTCAACATACGTTGTACCCAAAAATATCCAAACATGTCCTAAGTTCTCCTATCAACTTAACTTTACAATTGTCATTTAATACTTCAAAAAATAAATGATAATTGTCAAATTAAATGGAAGGAATATTTATAAGAAGATTTAAATAGAAAATTTAACATTTTCTTAATACATATATATCTTAATTTTGAGATGTATTAATATATAAGAAGAGAGTTAAGAAGAAATAAAAAATAGTATTAATACATAAAAAATGGTTAGACTAAGTAGGCAAAATGAGTTAGCCCATAAAGGACTAGTCTGAATAATTGATAAAATGAGATGGTCTGAGTATAAAAAATGTAAGAAAATATAAGATTGAATAAAGCCATGCATTTTTAGTTGAGATCATGGAAGCCCGCAAAAAATAGGTTCGAACTTAAACATCTGTTGGGCTTTGACTATCCGCTCATTTTTATATTTGCTTATTATGCTACACATTATTCAATATTTAATATTATCTTACCAGGTATACTATCTGAAAGGAAATAAAAAGGTTGATATATATACTCCTTGAAGTCTCAAGTATATTCTCTTAAAAGAAAAAAAAATAGTACATGAAAAAATAGTAATACATTTTTTTTAAAATAGTTTACCAACTTTTTAGAATAACAAAAAATATGGGCTGCTCGAAAAAGCCCAATATCCACATAGGGTTAGACAGGGTTTTTAAATTGAGAGTCCGAATAGAGTTAGATTTTTTTAGCCCAAAACGTAAAAATTCACTACCCAAATGGACCAGCCCGAATAAGGTCAGGTAACCCGTTTTGACTACCTTAATACTGAACAATGTTGTTAGAGTAAGAGTGTGTTAGGATATATTTGCAGTCAAAAGGAATTTTTAAGATAATTTTAAGTTATGAAAAACGATTTTGAAGCTTTTTGAAACAATATTCAATTTTTAACTGAATGACAAAAAGTTTTTTCCTTTATTGAAAAATAATCAAAAGTTTTTTAAGTACAAAATAGAATTATCCAATATACATTAAAAAAAAATCTAATCCAAACACACCTTAATACTCCTTGCTAAGGTGTGATAATTTAATGCTTCAATTTTTTTTTAAAAGATATGTATTAAATATTTTTTATTTCAAATATTTTTTTTATTTATATAATCTTAACATGTATCTTATAGAAATAATTTAACATTTTTCTATTATAAATGATGTGGAAGAGAAGGAAAAAGAAACAAAAAGATAATATTTAATTATAGAATGACTGAATGAGTAAAATGAATAGAGTGATACTCCTTCTATTTTAAAATGACAGTTGTTTATGGTTGTTTTACGAAGATTAAAATATAAAATAAATATCATAAAAAATAAAGCAATTTTATTAAAATATCCTATTAAGTACTAATGATAGAAACAATAATTATCTAATATTAGTTTTAGTCAAACATTAATTATTTTATAAGATTAAAATAGAGAAACGAGTATTTAATAATATCTTAGAGTGTAAAGTGACTACTACTTTAGTTTTAAATGTAATTCACTTCTAACCGAATCATCGAAATCAAGGAAATAGAGTTAAATCATTAAATTAGTCTAAAAACTTTTTTTTTTCAACTATACCCTTAATATAAATATGTTAATAAATTTTTCAATCCAAATACTATTAAATTCCTTTATCTCTTAATCATTAATTAAATTTTTAAAAATTATAAAAAGGATAAAAATGTCAATTATCCATTAATGAATTAGTTGGTGACTTATAGTATTTTGGATGAAAAATTCTTTTAAAAAGTGACTTACATTTAGAATCAAAGAAAGTATCATTTTAAAAAAAAAAACTTTTATTTTATAAAAACATTTACGATAAAACGAGCATTTAATAAAATGGAGTATGGAGCATAATTATTTTAAATTCGAGACTAACATTATCATGAGTTAATGTGAATAACGTAATACAGGAGTATATTAAAATATGGTGGCTTTGTTTGGTTCGAATAGTTAACACCTTAGAATTTTTATCAAGTTTTATTTAACGTCTCATTTTATTACTTTTGGTCTTTTTATAGGGTCATTTAACTAATTTACACAGATTAAAAAAATTATTAATAATTTTATTTAATATTTTATTTTTACAAAAAATAATACAATCTATCAAATTCACCCTTATTAAAAGTTAAAATTTTCAGTAAATGCATTCATTGTACCTATTATTCCTTCATTTATTACAAGGATAAACAAGGAAAAAACCAATAATTGCTTCTTAACTTTGTAGGAATCTTATATATAGGACCAACAAATTTTCTCTAAAAATCTTATATTTAGAACCTTAAATAGTATTAAATTTATTTCTTGTTAATAAATAATCTATAAATTTAATTCTCGTTAAAACTCCCCTAATAAATAATCTATAAATTTTATTATAACTCCTTTATACAAATTGTGATATCCTCTTATTAGCAATGTTATTAAACTTGGGTCAATCCACCTGGTTCGACCGGTTGACCCGTGAACTGGTCACAGGACTGGTCTAGTTCATCTATAAGACCGGATGTGTAATCGACTCAGTCAAGAACCGGTCAACCCAGCGGGTTTGGGGGGTTTAGGCAAGTTAACGTGTCAGTTGACTATTGTTATGTTTAATTAGAAAAGATTCGAACCCCACACCCCATGTCTTATAAAAGAGAAGCATACCACTAGGCCATAAACCAAGTAATCATATAAGTTCAATAATCAATAATTATATTATATAGTTACGAAACTTTTAAATTTAAAATTCTTCAATATTTATAATATAAATACGAATAATAATATTCATATACTATTTAAAAATGTTTTATATATGTGATTCAATTTCAAAATATTGATATGCTTTAATCAATAATATGAAATTTGGTTTGTAAATTTTGTTTAAAGTTACAAATTTAATATGATATTTTTTTATACTCTCTTGACTTATCAAGTATAAACATAAAATTATTTTGTTGGTTAATATATTTATTTTAGAAATTTTGTTTATGTTTAATTTGAACATCTAAAATTTAAAGTATAAATATGAGGTTCTTTATACATATTTTTAACTTAATATAAATATTCGAGTCAACATTGACACCTGAGTCAACCCGAGTCGACCCAGTAACTCAATGACCCATACCTCAACCGAGTCAATTAATGACCCGAATCTGATAACACTGCTTATTAGGGTAAGTCTATCCTTAACTAAACTTTTAAATAAATAAAAAAATAGGTGGCTTTTAGGGTGGTTTTGAAATAAAAAAGACTACTGTGGTTCCTAGGAAATTACACCACTCATTATAGTGAATTTTATCAATTCAACCGTTAGATTGTCAGTTTATACAAGGTAGTTCAATCATGTAAAAATTTAGGCAGTTTGAAATCTATTTGATACTTCATCAAACTAGTTTTTATTTGACCGTATGATATATACTTAAAATATTTGCTGTTATATTATGTACCTGTAAATTTTCAAATCGTTTAAATTTTTATCAGTTAATCTACGGTATCTAAACTTTTAATTCAACAATTAAATTGGTGAAAAAATATCTCGAAATTATAGTGGACCACCGTGATCTCATTCTTTAAGTATAAAAAAAAAAAAAAAACACATAGTGCCTAATAAGATGCCCCTCCATGCTCCATGCTCCATGCTCCATTGTGTCCATTACTTGCTAGGACAGGTATCAAGGTAATTGAACTATTGCATTTTTAATAATCTAATTTGAGTCCGTGATATTGTGTCAATTACAAACTGGACGCTTCGCTTATTCATGTTGTTTTTGGTATTAGTGTATTAACAGTGGATAAGTGTGATTCAATGATAACAATAAATGATGGTTCTTTGCAAACAACTTCAAGTTGCTACGACCTGGAAAAAGTATGAAAGTATCGGGAATCCACAAGTATTTAATCTAATTAAAACACTACTTAAAAATATTAAAAATATGAAAATAATATTTTATTATTCTTAAAATAATTTTACATTTAAGGTTATATGACTATTAAAATAAAATTAAAATTAAAAATTAAGTATCCATCTTAATCATGTAGCTGAATACATAAAGATATATGTGTGTGGACTGTAGATTCAATTTTCGGTTAATATACTTTTCTATCAGCTAAAAAAATTAAGTGTCCAACCAATACAATTAACACATAAAATTTAAAAACTAAATGAGAAAATACTATATAACTTTTTAAGATGTTTATCAATTACCATTCAATAAAATTCTAAACATCTTTAAATAATTAAATATTAAATATCATTTTTATCAATTGTAAAAAATGTTACTTAAAAAATATTTTTATGTACTTTTATTTTTTTTAATGGGTAATGGATATCTGCAAATATGGATATTACTTGTGATAGATTTTACTCGTAGGTGCAAATTTTTTGCTATTTCTAAACTCTGTTATATACCAATTAATCCTCTTTTTTTTTGTCATTTGCATTGGTCTTAGTCTCAACATATTTTCTCGTCTCAAAATTTTTTGGACATGATAGTATTTGGTTTAGTTAGGAATGTTGAAATTGTCACCGTCCCAATTAGGAATGAGGTCACTTTTTTTTTGACATTAACGTTTGAAATTGTGTTTTTGAACGATATCATCTGTAAAATAAAAGTTGCTTTATTCATATTTTCACTATTTTACGGATGATACTGTCCGAAAACACCATTAAGAGTAATTTCATTCCTAATTTTTTTTGTCAAGACATTCCTAATTAAAATAATGTGAATCCCAAGGTGCTTGGTTTAGGCCTATATCATCTGCAACCCCAAAAAAAAATGGGAGCCCAATTCAGTTCGGAACAAATTTTTGTTTGTTCCAGCGCTAGTCCACTTGGGAAAGCCACCAAAAAAGCCTCCCTTTAGTACAAAACAAAATAGACTATTGTGTAGCCGGAGGATGGGATTAGCACAATCTCTATTGGGAGTGACACCATCCTTTTTATATGTAAGAATTATAAACTTATATACTAAAAAAGATGGTACTACTTCCAATAAAAATGGTGTTAATCTCATCCACCTGTGTGATCTCTAATTGCAATATCACTGAGTTGTCTTTATAGAAGGCTAACTGGTTATACATTGGGAGATCACAACCAGAGAAGCCACATCACTCGATCTAATGATATAGAACACTAGTTCAGTTATCTATTTATTCATTTAAGTATTTTTATTCATTAATTTAATTCATTTAAGTAGATAATGAAACAAATAACTAAAAATAACAAATTTATTTATAAACTCAGCACTAAAATTTGTGATATTTAGGTGGACTAAATTTCTTTTTTAACCAAAAAAAAGATAGACTAAAAACTTTTCTTTTTGTTATTTCCTTCTCTACTAGTTTTATTATGTGTTACCCTTTAATGATAATCAGTTTTAACATGGTAATTTTTTTTAAGACAACCGTGATCATCTTTTTTACAAATATCAAATTTGCTATGACACCTCTTTTAGGTATTTTAACTAATTATAAAAACAATATTTTTGTAATATTACAAAATCATGAAAACATCCCATTGTTTTTTAAAATCTCAAAGGAACCTAATTCTTCCTTCTTCATCATTCTCTTCTCCGATGTCCACCTTCGAATCTCTCCACCATAAACAAACGCCGGTTATAGAGGGACTCTAGAGCGAAGGACCACGGGTGACATGTCGGCATCAAATCTACACTTGATGCTTTCTTCCGAGACTGAAGAAAAACATCGTTCCATCTTTGAAGGCTGGTTGATCTTTGCCTTCGTAGTTGAGGAAATAGAGTTATTCTTAACACTGAAAATCGACAGATCCTCGTCCTCATACTTCATGAAACACGGTCTTTTCCTCTTAAAAGTTACAAAATTTTAAAAAATATAGAAAAAGATAAAATAAAAAAAACAAGAAATCCAATTGTTTGATAAAGCGGATTTTTTTAATGTTTTAATGGCCTTTGAGAAGGAGTAGTAGAGGAGCTTGAGGTTTGAGGAGAAAGGAGTAGTAGAGAGTTTTGAATTTTGAGAGGAAGAAGTAGCAAAGGAGCTTGAATTTTGAGGAGGTGCACAGTAAAAGACATAGAAGGGTTCGTCAAACTTTTAGCCTATATTTGGTTAGGAGGGAAGAAATAAGAAAGAAAGAAAATAACAAAAAGAAATTACTTTTCAAAAAAAAAATTTGAGATGCTTCATTTTTTTTTATTCTTTTTTCTCTCATAACTTTTTTTTTTATCTTATTTTTTGCCAACCAAACATAGGGCTAGAGTTCACATCTGTTGAACTAAGAGAGAGAAATAAATATTTTGATTTTCTTGTAATAAATTCAAAATTTTGGACCTCATTACAATTTTTTTTGGTATGATTCAATGTAAATACATACATCTACGGTTATAAAATACCTTCAATCTCATACGTTTGGTAAATTATTATTAAATCAACAGTTTAGATTAATTGAACCACTATGATAAGTTTTAAAACTTTCATCATGTTAGTGGACACTTTTAATGAAATGCAATAAATTGAAGAGTAATGTTAAAGGAGATAAGGATTAAATAAAAATTTAATGTACTTTATATTTTAGAAATGTAAACAATATTTGATATTTAATACATTTTTTATCACAGTAAATAAGATTTACAATTATTTTAAATTGAATAAATAAATTAACTTCAACAAAAAAACAAAATATTAAAAGCGAGCATTGGACAGCTACTCAAGGTGGTTGTAGGATAGAAAGATAAAATATCTGAGTTCAGAGAAATAGGGATCATTGGATCAAGGAGAGGGAGAGAAGACGGCGATGGGTAGTTCATCGGAGGATTTCTCGGTGGTGGTGTTGGCATCTGACCTCGGCGTTGACGCACGGCCCTTCCTGTCTCCACAAGAACGTGGCGAAGTCGTAGAAGAAGAAGACAAGTGGCACGAGTGTTCTCAGCAGCTCTACTCCGACGAAGACTTCTCGGATCTCGATCTCTTGCAATTCCTTTGCCTCCAAGGCTCCGACAAACACTCCAATCGCATTCTCCGTATTGTCGGCAAGTACTTTCCTGGTATGTATCTACGTTCTCGTTTCATTCCTCTTATTTTATGCTTCAATTCGATGTTACGTTTTCGCTATCTCGCTTAAGAAACCCGATTCTCTAGCACTATTAGGGAATTAAGCCTTTTGTTTTGTTTTTTTTTTTTCAACAACTTGCTTAATCCTCCATGTATTACTCGTGGTAGCTTGTTGAGTTGAATACACCAAATTTTGCTGAATTCTGGGTTTTTCCATGTCTGTTCATATCAGTCTTCAGATATTCACACACTCATACTCTCTCCCAGTTTATTTCATTGAATTTTTGGCTGAATGTTAGTTGAGACGAGGTTTGTTGTGTTGCACTTTTTTGGGTGTTTTCTCTTAGAAATGCATTTTTTCTGTTTGAGTAGTCTTGTTATATCAGAATTCATATTGGGTTGCGTTTTAATAGTTCTACTACACTAATACTTGACCTATATTACTGTGTGTTTGGAAACAAATCAAATTGGGTCAACCGTGGAAGTTACTCTTAATATTGTAACCAAACACATATGAAGCTATTGTTAATTGTGTTGAAACGAATTCATGTTTATCCCATTCTAACATGGAACCAAACACACACTTAGTAGTGTATGGTTTCTTCATTTGGATGTTATTCGAGGCCTCGTTTTCCTTCTTATATCCATAATTATTCCGAAGAACACTCTTTTTCGTGAAACTGTCAATTTTATATGAATTTAAGTGCATTATCTTATTACTTTTTCATATTTCTTGAAACTTTATGCAAATATGTGAATCTCACTCTTTAGTCTGGTTTTGCTCCTTCCCATCTCACCACCACCTATTATTCTGTTCACAGAATTTTGCTTTCTTCTCATACTTGTAAGATGTAGAGTCTCTCTGCCAGTTAAAAAACTAAAATAAATGAATAACTAAATCCATGGCAATGAAATTACACATTTTGTCTTTCGGAGAAGCTATTTTGAATAACTTGTGTTGTTTTGGCACTAAACTGAGATACCTGCTTTCAAATGGCATGCAGCACAAGTTGTGAGTGCCGAGCGGCTGAAGAGGTATGTTCTTCACAAAATTCGCAGTGAGTTGCCGGATGGACTATACTGCATTGTTTACATGCACAGCACTGTTCAAAAGGAGGATAATTCTCCTGGCCTAACCATCTTAAGGTGGATTTATGAAGAACTTCCTCCTGATTTCAAGGACAGGCTCCAAACTGTGTATTTCATCCACCCTGGTCTTCGATCCAGGCTAGTCATCGCTACTCTTGGCCGGTTTTTCTTAAGTGGAGGGTAAGTGTGTGTTTGGGTGAGCATTTGCAAACTTGATTCTATAGTATTTTGATTTTATGTGATTTACGTTTGGTAGATTCTATCTCAAAAGTTAGTTTGTAGTAAATTTTAGTGTAAAATTTCCAACCCAAAGGCCACTGAAAAAGTTACATTTTTCCACTTCCGGTCAAACTTGATTCTTGTAGTGAACTTGATTTTGGTTAAAGTCTACCAAGCATGGCTTTTGCTCACAAAATCAGAGTAAATACCCCCTTAATGTGGGTTTGGGTGTCTTCAGCATCCAGCCAAACATATATAAAAGCAGCAATAAACATTGAAGTGCATTCTTATTAGGAGTATCATTTACATCCTGTGTTAAGCAATCTGATGAAATGACGTGACTACAAAATTAAGTTTGTAAATGGTAATAATCTTATATTAATTAAAGCGGTTGATAAATTGTAAAATCGTTTATGTTTAATTTGTAAATTTTTTTTTGGGGTTCTGTCTGTTGACTTGCTCTTTGTTTAGATTATATTGGAAGATCAAATATGTAAGCCGCCTTCAGTACCTTTGGGATGATATTAAAAAAGGAGAGGTCGAGATACCAGAGTTTGTGCGAAACCATGACGATGTTCTGGAGCATAGACCACTAACAGATTATGGCATTGAACCTGACCCCTTTCACTTGTCTGGGATGCCTTCATCAACCGCATACTCATTTGGAAAGTATGAGGATAGATGGGCTGCAAGGGAATATGTATCTTAGTATGGTTAGCACTTAGCTCTTAATCATATTGTGTGGCAAACCTTTGTACAGAGTAGCTTTAGTTATGTATTTGTATTTCATGTACTTATTTGTGGGTTTCTCTTTTGTTGAGTTAAACTTGACTATATATGACTACTTGTTTTACATGTCAAGAGAAACTTATTTCAGGTTGTTAATCTATTAATGTTCAAAATGTACGTTATCATAAGATGATACATACTTGAACTTTTATCATAAGATGATATATACTTGTATGAATTGCTCCCCTTATAGGTATTAGTAGTTTCTATGCATGATATCTGGTATTAATATATTCGACTTTGAAGGAAACTTGGAATGCATCATCCTAAGTCTTGTTTTCTGTCACAGTAGTTTGTATTCTTCGTGGTCTTGGCTTTCATTGAATTATTATTATATCCTTACTGTACTTTTTATGAAAAAAATCTGTAAATATACTTCTAAATATTGAAGATGCTCAAAACGAAGGATAGAAGAGGAAAGCCCCTTACTCAAGGAATAGGCAGCAATGTTACTAAAATTCAGAGAGCTAATTAGCATTGCTCGATGCTATGAGCAAATTTGGACAAGTTTCTCAGGAGTGCTTTTAAGAATAGAATTTGTCATATAAACATTAATTTTGTAAGCTATTATTATATAACTTTCAGTCTCTCAAATAAGCTTTCCTATCTCAATTTATTAAGAAGCTATCTCATGCGTCTTTTAAAAATGTTGAGGTAAGGAAGTTTATTAATAAAGTTGATATTTGAAATTCATATTGAAACAGTTTAAGACATTAGTATTTATGTAATAAGTTTAACTTTACGAGAACTTTATACAAATAGGCTCTTAATAGATGAAAATGCTTTCAGGCTCTTGGCTAATTGAGTGAGTACGGTGTTATTTGCTTTTGGGTTATTTTTGTTCTTGAAAAACAAACTCCTATTCCAATTTTATGTATGTTTATGGTGTCCTCCATCCTGTCTATTTTATTTGTCACTCTAGTCTGTTCCATTCTGAAAACTGTTGAGCAACATGAAAATTACACAGATACGAAAAACCTAGGAATCTGGTTTTATTATGAGTACCATAAGCTGCAAGTAGATGAGTTTAATATTACAAGGATGTGATTACAGGGTAGGTACTAAAATAATATATGCCTGTGAAAGCTACTAAAACCAAACACCAAAAACCCAGAAAATTTACAGTAACAGTAGTTGTAATCTGCTAATATGCTGATATTGCTCTCCTGCAAGAACTGTAGCTCAGCAACATTCTTCACAAATCCAGCAGCAGCAAAGAGCAAAGAGGCTGCATCATCAACGAGAGTTGCAACAGAAAAAAGAAAACAAAAGAAGAAGACATTAGTGTTTATGCAAATAAATTTGTCTGTAGGTTCTGGTGATTATGCTTTATCCAAATCATTGTCAATTTCAAGCAATCTAGTGAACAGCTTCTGGTATTAGTGGAAGCTTTTCACCACATCTACTAACTTAAAACTAGAAACCTATTGATTTTGCTGATTATTTCATGTACAAACCATTAATATACACTTGGTTACATGCATGTCTGCTTTTCTTCATGCAGGGAAATATATCTTTGTGTGTATTACTCATTAGTCACTGGATGCTTACCATCCCTCAATGAAGCCCCTTTCTCCTTTCTTCTTCGAACTAAGGAACAACTTTCTTTTGTTGGGGGGATTCTCAGTTGGGTATCCTGCAATAATAGAACAATTAAAAGTGAGTTCTGTAAGATCATGAAGTTAAGTAAGGTTATTTTCATGCATATATTTTAGGGAAAGAGATGTTCTATGCATAAGGGAACCTGGAGGAGGCTGGTTTCCTTGGGTTTCTGTCTTCTGCATTTTGAAGAATCAACAAATCAGTTGTATTTGTTCTTCAGTGAGCCGGTTTCTGTCTTGAATGATACTTAATTGTGATCTTCTAGTTGTCAATATATGTGTATATATATGTTGAAAATATGGAGAAAAGTCATAGAATGCATATTTTTTTGGCGTTCTGGTTTGTTGCCTTTTGTGAGTATGCTTTTATTGAAACTACCTTAGCTTCATCTTTTTGCATTACAGCATTAAAAAAGTAAATGAAAAGAAATTAAAAACTTCTTCTTTTGGAGGTCGGTTGGCTAATCTATTTACACGGCCTCTTGTGAACTTAACTTTGTGGGGTGATTATTATTCTTATGAAAATGTTTGAAATGACACTTTCAAACTTAAACTTCTTGAAACTTTTCAGTTTTCACATCTTTCTGGTTAATTCTTGGATTCCTTATGAAAAAAAGCATTGAAACATGTTGATATTAGAGTGGAAGCCAAGTTAATTTTTCTCACTTGATTATTCTTTTTCCTGATTCTGAATTTTGATCCTTTACTTAGACCAGAGGAAAACAGAAAAGCTATGAATTACATAAAGAAGAATAAAGGCACAAACAGATGTCTAATAGAGGTGATATTTGCTAAATTGGTCAAACATTTTATACTAATTTTCGTTTAGAACCTACTTAGATAGGCATTAATTGTTTGTTAAGAATATATTCATCACATCAATTGGATAAAATTCTGTTGTTTTATAAATGAATTTTCTGTGGGAAGAATATAATAAGACCGTAGTTTAGCCATGATGTTTGGATTTAATTGGTGTTTTGGGGAGGGGATTAGCACGATGTAAACATCATTTACAGTGATGATATATGCACACGTCTGAATTAAGTTTATAAATTAAATACAATTTTAACTAGGGATATTTTAATAAAACATACATAAAATTAAGTTAATAGGAATTAACAAGTGTTATCTCACTAAAAGTTCAAGAGAAATTAAGACAAAAAATAAATGCTTTTCACACACATATATATGTGGTCAAAATTAAATAACACTAGATATCAAAATTGATAAAATAACATGTCTTGTGAGTTGTGACTTTTAATTTAAAAAAACAAAGGAAAATACTATTAGGGAGGAGGCGCAGTATTTTGAGAATAACTACTAGCGTAAAATAATAATAATAATAATTTTATTAAATATTTAAAACAAGAAGAATCTAAAATAATAAGAATCTAAATATATTAAGTGTTAATCTCAAACGATGTCGGTATAATCTACTAAATAAATATTAGTTTTTTTTTTTTTGGTTGAAACCAATAAATATTGGTTTATGTATATTATTTTTCGTATTCTTTTCCATTGTTTTCTCGTGTTGCTGTCAGGCACTCTTTGTTTTTTTGTCAACAAATTTACCAAATTCATCTGACACATCATTTTTTTTTTGTCAAAATCCATCTGACACTCTAAAACATGGGCTTGGTCTTTGCTATGGGCTGGGTAAGACCACATATGGCTGACAGCGTTTTGAAAAAGAACTACAATTCTGACCAAAAACATAAATGTTTTCGACTGTTTTTGGTACATGTTCTAGGTTCTAATGCACATGCTATGTGTGAACAACAATTTTTGTTATAATATTTTACAAAATATTAAAATATAATTAAATTTTAAAATTGAATCGATGAACTCTTATACATAAAAAAAGATTAATAATTTTGAAAAATCCTAAGATGTCCAAAATATACACAACATTAATAAATAAAATTATATTTATAAGTAATTGAAACATTTGCTAAGTAGCCACGGGGTATGGCGTGGTGGTAGCTAATAATCTTGTCTTTTAACCACACATGCAAGGGTTTAATGCTCGTGGAAATAGAGTGATATTTCATGGTTATCCAACAACTATTTCGTGCGAGTTTAACTTCAAAGAAAAAATTAATCAATATTTCTGATGGCAGATAGTTTAAAAAAAAAATCCAAGAAATATTTGTCAAGAAGTTCATATGTTGCATCAGTCATGACATATCCATATTTTCTTCCATTGCCAAAGTTTTAGGTCTATAGGCATATAGGTAGCTAAGTTCATAGGACATCAATATAATAATCCATAGCCTTTTGATAATTTTTTTCAGAATAGTGGAACAATCATAAAGACATAGATGGCCCTTCTCTACCCCCCACTTGGATCAATAACACATCAACATGATATGATACTCCTTTTTCAAATTCTCCATCTAATTGTACATAATGACCCCACTACCTCCCTCTCCTTAATAAAACTTGCAAATTTAATTTTAAAAATTTTCTATAAAATAAATTAAATCTCTAAAATAAGGTGAGAACATGCGTACATGCATAATTTATCAAAAATTTAATTATGCATGTTTGGTCAAGACAGAGAATAACAAACTTGAAAATGCATGTTATAATTAGGGTTTTGCGTGACATGATCATAGTGTTATAATTACCTTTTTAATTTGGTGTAGTATCAAGCGAGATATTCTCTTAAACCTCTTGCTTAAGAAAAAATAGATACTACTTGAACTAACCACATGTTAATATATACATATGATAGTGTTATTGCCTTGTACAAAGATAGATTGTAAAAGCTACATGCAAAGATATAAAAAAAGAAAAAAAGTATTTTATAAGTGAGTTACAAATAAATCATATTCATATATTTGTTATATAATAACCATAAGATGTGGTTTTGGTTAAATAATTAAAACCCATTAAAATAATTAAAAAATTTCGATATCTTTGTGGAGGATAAGAAAACAAGAGGACACCACTAATTTAAGGCTAGCAAACATAAACATGATAATATAGATTACCAACGATATAATTATGAAACAAGTAGTCATCTTTAATTTGTTGGACATTTTACACATCAGCATTTTCAAAATCAAATGAGATATATTGCGACATATATATTTTTTTAAGAGAATTATTGAAAGAGATATGTGGAAGTCCACAAATCACATCTTTCACTTTAATTTGCAGATCGAGAATAAAATTAAAATAAGGGCATATATAAAAGGGAGAAGTAGAAAAAATGAATATATTAGAATATCTTACATGATTATATGCTTTCAACTTGTGTTAATCCTGGACAAGGTAATTAACCTAACCTAGCTAAAATATATGTACGTCACTTTATTTTAATGCAAGGAGAAGAAATTTTACTAAAAGAATAAAAGATAAACGACTTAGGGTTTGTTTAATTTCTCTTTTTAAAAATAGTTTTCTGTTTTTAAAAATAGAAAATCAAAAAATCCGTTTGGCAGTCGAGTTTTCAAAAACAGTTTTTCAGAACAGGTTTTGTTTTTTTAGTACTTAAAAACCAAAATTGAAAAACATTTAAAACATGTTTTGATTTTCAGTTTTCAATTTTCTAAATTTACACACATTTATATTGAAAACTCCTCTCACATTTTTTAAAAACTGTTTCTGAAAATTGATTTATAATACAATTTTTAAAAACTAAAAATAAAAATTGTTTCAAACAAGTCTTTAAAAAAAAAAATTATGTTGATCACAAAACATTTATATTTAAAGATGCTCAAACTGGTGAAAGCAGCAAGTACAACCATGCCTAAAAAAAACACTTTAATAATACCGATATTTAATTAATCATAAGTATTATTTAATTGTCACATCAGAAAAAATATTGTCATTTCACCAACGATTTTTTCGATAAATTAGTTACAGTTAGTTAGTGTATAAGTTTGTTTAATGAAATTATTTATTAATATAATTATAAAAAATCTTTACCAAAAGTATATAAATCGAAATATGATATATATCAAACATTTATACTAATTGATTTATTTATTAGTAATTATATATTTATCCATCAATATAAATATTATATGTCTAATTATATTAAAGTGTTAATTGTGCTACACAAATTTTATATTGACAGAGGCTAACTTGACGTTGAAGAGTGCAATTCTACCAAAAAAAAATAACGATTTAACAATCGAAAAATTAAAATTATTTGTCACTAGCCACAATTCCATCACTAATTCAGTTTAAAATATATTTAATAATTAAATAAGCAAGTTTTACGATCAATTATATTAGTTACTAAATAAATTTTGTTCTCTTTAATAGTAAATATTAATAAATAATAATTTATTTTTTTAAAGTGTATTATATTAGAGTAAGTAGTGATATCTTAAATCATCATATATATATATATATATATATATATATACTTAAAAGAAATTGTAATGTGGATAGAAAAGAATGATGACTTTATTGAATTCGAGGATAAGTTGAAGTCCCTCTCATGGAATACAAGGGTCAAGTCTCCAATCAAGTATGTGCGTCCAAGAATAAATGAATCGAAATATTTCACAATTTGAATTTAATTAATTATATGAACAGTATAATATATGTATAATAAAAAGAGAGTGAAAAGGACATGCATTTTGGAAGAAAGGAACATCGTCATATGTACATATATAGAATCAATATCTACCATTACTACACTCCAAGATCATTCATCTTCCCCAGTGTAAAGCATAGAGTCTATTTAGTTTTCAATTTAAAAAAGTGCAAAATATTTTTATGGAAAATTATTTTGGCTGACACAAAAGTATGAAATTTTTATTTTCTCTGAAAATACTTTTACTTGTAATAAAAGTATAACTAAATGCACTCATAATAGTTTTATAGATGAGTAATTGATTGGCACCGTATGTTTTAGCTAGACCTTGAATTTTTAGAATATGCCTGAACTAGCACTTCGAAAGTCACTTGAGTTTCTGACGTTAAGTGACATTAACAAAATATTTGTGTGACACGTTAATAAGTGTTTATATGACATGTTATTTTATATATATAAGTTAACGTAAACGACTAAACAATGTTGTTTTGTTTAATTTCCAAAGTTACACGATATTTCGAAGCTTAGAGTTGTATTGTAAGTGATTTGAGAGACTAACTGACTTACCTATTTCGAGATTAAGCAAAACGATGTTATTTTGTCACTTACGTGGACTTTAAGTGTCAATTAACGTATCATATAAATACTTAACGGGTCATGTAAGTATTTCGTCAGTATCATTTAACATATGACTAAAGTGACTTACAGAATGCAAAATCAAAAAACTAATTCATACATTCTAAAAAATTAAAAATTAAAATGTCTTATAACTATAAAATGAGAGGCCAAAACAGTGGATTACTCATTACTAAATTATTCTGCCAGCAATGAGACAATGGAGTTAATTTCTTTACCTTTTGGATATATAACTTGAGCTAAAACTCAGATATAACACTGTATATCTTTTTTTTCTTTGTCCAAAAATAACACTGTATGTCTTAATGAGTAGTCACATATAGTGTGTACTTCCTTACTTTTCATATCCAAAAAAAAATTAATGCTAGGCACGCCTATCTCAACTTGTATGTACCCCAAACAAAACAAAACAATTTTGTACCTAAAAGAGCCTATTTTGATTTTTCCAAATTATTAGCAAGCATGGACAATACATAAAATAGGGTTAATTATTGTAATTTTAATCTCATAATAAATTTTTGTGAGGAGGTATGTACAATATTTTCAACCCTAAATTATACAAAACTACATAGACCATTTTATGCAATATCAGCTACCAAAAATGCAGGTTTTTTCATTATGTTGAACACTTTAATTGAGTGAATTGCATAACACAATAACATTATACAGAACTACTACATTATTTTCTGTGATTAAAAACAACCAGTCCAGAAAAGAATATTACTAATGTGAGCACCAGCAGTGCTAAAGAAGAAGAATGAGAAGGATTTAAGTGGTCGAAGAACGTAACACACTCTAAATGCCCAGTGCATGTTTCTTCAAGCTCCTTGAGCTCATGGTGAGGTCTAAGAGCGATGGTTGAGCCATGATGAGGTTGAACAAGGATTAAACACTGGATTAAACATAATTGACCTTTAATAATATAAATTTTATACAAAAATTACAAAAAAATATTGTAATGGCACAAAGACCATATTTTTTAATAATTTAATAATATTTTTTAACAGTTTAATAATATTTTCTTAAATATTGTTTAATACCAATTATATTATAGTGCAAGACTTTGTAATTTAATTTAATTCATTTCTCCGTACGTTGATTCAGCAATATGCGTTTTTCAAAAATTAAAAATAACTTGTACAATTTGAGGGAAAATGTACTAAGAGCTTCTAGCTCAAGTGGCATAAGGAGGAGTTCTTGTAGTTCAAGGTGTGGGATTCAATTTCCAATAAAATAAATTTAGAAGTAATGTAATATGAAGGTGTGTGTTTAGCCTATAAAAAAATTGAGGAAAAACGTTTCAAATGAATGTGGCTTAAGTAAAATGATAAGAGCAGAGAGCGCAGGAGCTTATAACTATAATGTGGCAATATCTTAGAAAAACATGAACATAAGTATGTGTTTGGAATCACTTCTAGAATCTTCGTCAAATCATAATTTTAGAAAAATCATAATTAATTATACTCTTTTTTGATAACACTAATTTATAACCGGTAACTTATAACTTATGACTCTGTTTAGTAACACTAGTTTTAACTTATTACTTAATACTTATAGCTTATAGTTTATGACTTATAATTAAGTAGAGATGTTTAGTAAAATTAACTTATTAGGTAGCTTATATTTGTTAAATAACTTAAAATGATAAGTAATAATTACATGTAATAAATTATTTGATAGAGTGAACATGTAATAAATGACTAGAGGGTAAAATAAGAAAGAATTATTGAAAACTACTTGAAGTAGCTTTTTTCAAAAGCTAGCTTATAGTTTATAAAAGCTATAAGCTTGTATTGTCACCATAATACCTCCACTTACCCTTAAGCTATAAGCTCCTAAATAAGCTATAAACTAGTTGTGCCAAACACACTCTATAGCTTATAGCTTATGACTTGTGACTTATAATTGAGTAGATGTATTTGGTAAAGTTAGCTTATTAGGTAACTTATATTTGTTAAATGACTTAAAGGGACAAGTAATAATTACATGTAATAAATGACTAGAAAGTAAAATAGGAAAGAATTATTGAAAGCTAATTTTTATAAGCTATAAGCTAATTGAAGAGTGTGTTTGGCACAATTAGCTTATAACTTATGGTAAAGTGGAAGTGTTTGGTGACAATAAGCTTATAGCTTTTATAAGCTATAAGCTAGCTTAGTAGCTTATGAAAAGCTACTTCAAAGTAGCTTTCAATAATTCTTTCTTATTTTATCCTCTAGTCATTTATTATATCTTTACTCTATCAAATAATTAATTACATGTAATTATTATTTGTCCTTTTAAGTCATTTAACAAATATAAACTACCTAATAAGTTAATTTTACCAAATACTTCTACTCAATTTAAAGTCACAAGTTATAAGCTAGTATAAGCTAATTTTAACAAATAGAGCCGAAGTAGCTTTTAAGCTTTGTTATCACCAAACACTTTCATTTACCCATAAGCTATAAGCTATAAACTTCTAAATAAGATATAAATTAATTGTGTCAAACACACTTTTAATTTATGGTCAAATCATAATATGAAGAATTAATTATGAAATCAAAACTATGGTTAAGGTGAAGTACTTTTAGTTTTTCTATATCTATGTATTATATAATTTTTCATTTACACGGCAAAAGTAATTTTGATAAAGAATATCCAAATAACCAGCAATGGATCTAGACAAAACATATATCTGGTTCTTAAAAGATCTATGCTATAAATTAAGTCTTTTAACAATAAAAAATGGTCACTAATTAAGTCCAAAAAATGCTTTAAAAATTGAAAACTCTAACCATTTAAAAACAAGTCGATGACACTTATATCTTTTTGAAAACTTAATAGAAGGTTTATTCTTAAATTTATGTATCATGAATCATGAATAAATATAATGTGTGTGGGGGCAACAAACATACAAATATACAAATTGAAAGCATATTATGTAAAATATGTATATAGCATAGATAAAAATCAATGACCTTGTGGAGGCAAATGTCCCCACCATTGTCAAAGTAAATGTATCTCTGCAAACAACATTATGTTTCAAAATAATTTTTCCGATATCAATTTTCAAAATGAAAATCATTTTATCTTATAATGAATCTTATTTAAAATTAATTATACAAAAAAACAATTCTACCATATTATTATAGTGTATGTTTGGTTTAAACTGGTCCAAAATTGGGGCAGGACTTTAATTGTTCATTATCTTCCCACCATTGTTTTTGTTAATAAGAAGAGAAAATTAAACTGGTTATTTAATTTGATGTTATATGCCTAATAAAACTTAAAGTAAGAGCAATGATTAATTAATTATAGATAAGATATGATGTGCTCTATCTTTCTAATCTAAGTTAAACTGAGCAATCAAAAGAACATACATACCCTATATATAGCATAAACATTATAGGATCAGTAAGATATATATCCAGCAAAGTATATATTTCCTAAAAATTAATTTGGTAAAGAATACAAGTTATAAAAAATTTAAAAGATGCTGGATCTTAATTACACAAATAATTTATATTTATTTGGTTTGGGGCAATGATTTTCATGTAACATGTAGTTAGGACATACACTAGATACTGTTCAAGCACAGGAAATTATAGAGTAATCTGGAAGAATCTAGTCGGAACTAACATCCTATGAATTTAGACGAATTAGTAATAATCAAATATAAATGATTATTAATCTGTAAGTAGTTTTATTAATTTATTTTTATATTTTTGTGTTGAGCAAATTAAAAGAGGTGTAAAAAAGGTAAGGGGGACAAGAGGAGGATTACATGGAAGGTGATAGTGCCAATTTTTAAACTTGACATGTGTGGTCACACTCATTGTTGCATTCATGCAAGACAACCAATCAATTTGTCCACGGCCACATGATTTTTTATTTTAGAATTAGAATACTAATAAAGACTAAAAACAAATAGCCAATTAATCCCACCAAAGGGCAACAAAATGTTCACAACGAAAATAACACAATAATATTCTAATACTCAACAGAAGAGAATAATGGACAGCCCATATTATTTTTCTAACTAACTCGAATATATATGAGAGAAGAGATCAATATTATTCAATTCAAACACAACCTCTGAAAAATAATTAAGCTACACAGAAAAATTTTAAAAAGACAATAAAAGAAAACCCAAAAACCAGAATTTAGAATATTCTCTTGTATTGAGAAGATAATAAGCTTGCTCCTAATTTTTCAATTAAAAAACTCTGTTTAAACATAAAGTTATAAAATTTATTTAAATAAATTTAAAAATATCATATTCTGATCAACTCTTAAAAAAAGCTTACAAAATAGATTGAAAACATTTTATTTATTAAGATCTGATTTATAATTTTATTAATTTCACATAAAAAACACAATAAAAAAATATATATATATATATAAAAGGAAAAAAAAAACACGAGGAGGATGGTGATAAATAGAATTTAGATGGACGGTGAAGTTTAGTTCATTTAATTAGGTACTAAGTATTATTGAAGGTTTAAGATTCAAATATGGACGATGAATATATAAGAAGTTATTAAAGTTTAGTCTAAGATATGTATGTACACATGTGTATTTGGCAATAGAAAAGCAAAATTTAAATATACTAAATAAACCGAATGAGAATAGTATGAATTAATTGAAAGGTTGTGGTTATGATTATGATTATGAGGTAGAGAAAGTGGAGGTGGGACAAGAGAGATTTGGACATCGTAAAGAGATGACAATAAATTGGCCGTGATATTAGCTACCACTACAAATTATGGAAGAACTAACAGATTGACCTGCGTCTCCTCCATGCACCACCCCCCTTTCCTTTCATCCTTTCATTTCATATTAATTTTCTTTTTTAAAAAAATTAACTAGATTCTCCTTGTCTCTTACCCCCATAATCTCCTATGTAACCGCACTTCAAATGGTGACCATTTGAAACGCCTAATAACAGAAACCAAAAAAAAGAAAAAGAAAAAGAGAGCAGAGAGCCAAAACAGAAAATTAAATCAAATCAAAATCAGTGATGATAATCATGAATTAATTAGTGAATAGTAGTAGTAAATACCAACCAGTCTATTTCAACTGACAAAATAGGAGTTTCATTTCTCATGCTCCATCTGCTCCTTCTCCTTCTCCGTTTTGCATCATTCATGGCAATTGAAATAACTTTAATAATTAAATTATATATATCATCATCAGTAAGATCTATGACGAAATTCTCCTAGAAATCTGCATGAGAGTGGTGATGGTGGTGATGGTACATGGATGCGTTCATTCCTTCTCTGTGATTACTATCATCCTCACCCACGGTAGCACCCAGGTTCAGATACACCAACCTTGAATCCAAATTAAGGTTCGCGCCTCCGCTACCGGAGTTATTGTGCTCTTCGTTCATCGGAGGGTATATCTGGCCCGTCGAAGACGGAGGGTTATTATTGGAATTTCCTTCTTCTCTCGACATCACCAGTGCCGCCGATTGCACAAGCTCCAAGCACAGCCTCAGCTTATTCGGCTCAATGTGCGTCAATCCTGGAACCGCGCCTTTGAACAGGAAATCCGACGTTAGGGTTCTGAGAATATCCAACGGCGTCACGCCGTCCACCGTGCGAACATTCGGATCCGCGTGGTGGTCCAGCAGCACTGACACCATGTCCGGCGACACCATCTCCGCCGCAATGTGAAGCGGCGTTTTACCGGATGGTCCGGACGGGAAGTTGACGTCCGCCGCACCGAGTTCCAGCAACGCTTTCACCACTTCTCTGCTGCAATTCTCAACGGCGTAAGGTAACGCCAAGGCTTCGTCGAGGTTGAGGCCTTCTCCCATGACCATGAGTTTCACGAGTTCCACGTCGGAGGAATCCAAAGCTCGCCTCATTCGACGGATTTTCTGATCTTCGAGATCGGCCGCCGCTCCGAGATCGTGGTGATGGTGGTGATGAGGGTGGTGCGGGATCATGGAGCGGCGCGCGAGGGAAGATTTGAGACGAAGCTCCTCGATCTTGGCGACGACGTCGATCGGAAGATGTTTGGCGAGAACTTCCGGAGGAAGACCTGACTTGGCTACCAAGTGAGAACAAGTGGTCCACAATTGCTGCATGTCTTGCTTTCTTGATGCTAACAGCACTTTCATTACGTCTTCGATCGATGCCTTTTCTACCATGCTCGCCAGTTGCTTCTGTCAATCAATTCATTAATTAAACTCGATCACAAATTCAGTAAATTAAATGAGATCAGTTGTAACAGAATTTTCCTTTCCGTGTAACCAAAAAAAAAAAAGTTGTAACAGAATTCGCATTGGGAATATAAATATGATTTGGATGTGTGCCAAATTACAAAGGAGAATGGATTAATATACTACTGCGCTTTGTTTGTTTCTTTTTTGCTGCGGTTACCACCAAATGAGGAAAGTGAAATGTTTTGGTGCGCTTACTGTGTGCAAGACATGACTGTAGTATATTAGGACCTAATTTTAGAAACTTCATAGCGTGTGTAGAGCTACGCCAATTCGAGAAAGCAAGTAACTGTCTCTATCTCTATTCTAATAATCTTGAGTGCATGAAATAATCAAGGACGAGAAATACTTTTAACACCAAAAATAAACGGTTTCTAATTTATTCAATTCGAAATTGTGTCTATCCGTTTACGGAAGAACTGGAGTATAGAAGGCGCAGAGGAAGATAGAAGAATTAATGAAAGAAAAAATCAGGGATTCAGTTCAGTGTCTGACAAGAGAAGCGAAAGCACTTGAGCCGTGATAACTGATACGAAATCGTGGAATTGAATGAATGAACTGATCCTATAACTATAACTATACTCCTGATGGGATAGAATAGATAAGATTAGTAACATCAATTTTAAAAGAAATTAAACACTGCAGTCTGCAAATTGGAATTTAAAATATATTTTCTTCAAAAAAAAAGAGAGAAGAAAAAATGGCGTTCCCAGTTCCCAAAAATTAAGCAGAAGGCGCAGCAGTAATTGTCCAAATTCCCGAGATCCAGAAAACATACGACTGGTCACACGAATCACAAAGGCACAGGCACAGCGAAACTGATGCTGATGGCGTGAGAGATAGTGTGGATAATTTTTTTTTAAAAAAAAGAGGAAGAATTTGAAGGGGGAAAATTAAATAGAAAAAATAAAAGGAAAAGGAAAAAAAACCTGAGTGAGCAATGCGAGCTGTTCAACGCCGAAGTATCTAGCGGCAGCGAGGGTATCGAGGGCGAGATCAACGGCGGAGGTGCAATGCGTGTGCCAGCAACCTCTCTCGCCACAATTGGGCCTGGGCTCGTGTTTCTGCGGTACAATAGAAACTTGTCCACTGTACAGAAACTGAAGCAACAGCAAGAACACCTCATAACCCACGGAGTTCACGGGGATAACACCGGACCTTGACCCACCCGAATTGACCCGAACCGGGTCGAGTCCCGGAGGCGGGTCAGGTCCGCAGAAGAATTTCCTGAAGAAGAGACTCCTGGCGGCGAGTATGCAGCGGTGCGCGTGGACCAAACGTCCTTCCACGCTGAAAGTGACGTCGCTGAAGGCCTGGCCGTTGATTAACAGGTTCAGGTAATCCAACGACAGAGATCTTAGCGAGTCTTCCAGCTGTGAGGACATCGTAACAGATTGATAGATAGATAGATAGATGTGCTACTCTCTTTCTCTTTCTCTGCTGTTCCTTCTTTACTGTTCTGTCTCTTCAACACTAGTTTAGGGTTGTTGGTGGTTAAAGCTTAGTATACACTAATTGAGAATAATAACTCCAGATTGAGAGAGAGATACTGTTAAAAGAGAGAAATGAAATAGTGAAAGGATGAAGAAGATGATGATGATGGTACTGTGATTGTTTTTATGGGATTCGCTGGGTGAATAATGGAGGTTCATCTGTGTTTTGATAGATATTTTTGGAGAGAGAAAACTAATAGAGAAAGAGATAGAGAGAGAGAAAAAAAAAAAAGAGATTGCAATTTGGGTGGCTGTTCTGGGCGGCTGGGGGTTTAAAAAAGTGTCAAATTATTCAATTATAATATTTGTTTATTTTTTTCTCAAATAATTAACTAATCCTTTATCTTAAATTAAAATCATGATCCAATTATTATTTTTTAGTTAATTTAGTCCTTCATATCTATTTAATACTACTGTAACTCAATTTTTCTGGCCTATACTAGTAATAATTATACGAAATCAGGTTTTATCTCTTCTAACAACGTTGTTAATGCGCATGACAAGAATTTAAATTTCTATCATCATAATTAAAATACTTAATTATTTATCAATTATATTAGACTTTATTAAGTTAAACACTTATGTTTATGTTTATTTATAAGTTTTACTTTAATTATTTTTCTCCAAATATAAAGAATACAATTAATACTTTTGACAAACAATAAAAAATAAATTTGAGGCTATAAATAAACATAAAAAATAAAATTGAATAGAAGTTAACATAAATGACTAATTTGGGATATTAATATTTAGTGCCTGATTGATTAGTACTTAATAGTTTTAAACTTCATTTTTCAACGAAATTTTGGATCCAAATATAATCTGACATAAGTACTTCTCTCAGAATGAAGTTTGGCAAAAGAAAAATAGTAATCAAACAGGCCCTAAATAAATATGAAAGAGAAAATTGATCAAAATAAAAGAAAAAAATAAGTAGCTTAAAATGTTTACAAAACACAAAAGACAAACGAATATTTTAGTTTTTTTTTTCTTAAAAAAAAGAATTTTTTTCTGCTCCTTTTATATGCCTTGTTGTCTACTTATATAAATAGAGAGTAGAGTAGAGTAGAAGCATATAGGACTTAGGAGAAGGATTGATAACGATATGCGGATAAAGAAAGAAGAGTTTTAGACTTTACTTATTTATATGCTTAATTAATATATATATATAATGATATTAACCAATTATATTGTTGAAGTCTCTATATATAAATAGACAAAGTTACATTAATATAATAGCCATCACTGGGTCCTAATGTCTTGACTCCTGCCTTTACGTGATTTTGGCATTTTTGGAAATTTACACACTTTCCTTTCACTAGTTACGTATTAATCACTTGTTTTATTTCACATTTTTAGCTAAACAAACGTTATCTGTGGCTTTTCGCTTATAATTAGAGAGCATATTCAATGTTACTTTGATCCCATTAGCGACATAAGTCGCACTTTCAATCAACGTACTTCAATTATTTCAAGTTAAGTACAAAAAAAAAAAACCTTGAATGCTTCAAGAACATTTAAATCATAAATTTCTAATTGCCATCATGTTTTTCTTAGATAAGTAGTATTTCATTTCACCGTGAAGATTTTCATACGATGTTAATTACATGTACTCCTATCATATATGATGGAAGCATATGATTGTGTGAAAATATTAATCCCACAAGTTAATCAAAGTGATTAATTGCAATGTTTAAAGGAATTATATTAATTGAATTTTTTTTATAATCGATTTATTAAAAAAAAGGTAAGTATAATTAATACTCGATCAAAAAAAGAAAAGAAAAAAATACAAGAAACAAAAGAAAAATACTCTAATGTAACATCAATACTTATTAATAGTAGCAGCAAGCGCCAGCCACACAGCGCGAACATCATCTTAAGAGTAGCAAAACTCATAGTTATAAAAAAATTTATAAATAATAATAATAATAACAATAATAATAATAATAATAATAATAATAATAATAATAATAAGCTAATATCTGATCTTAAAGTTTACTCGCTCCGGTCCTATATATAGGCCGCATTCTAGAAAAAATATTTGATCATTAATATAAGTCATTAACTAACTCATTAATGCATGTTTTTCCTCTTTACTCCTCTACCATTTTCAAAGCTTCAATTAATGATTGAGTGAAAAAGAGAGTGAATTAAGAGAGAAAAAATTATATTAATTAACCTAAGTATTTATTAGCATATTTATATTGAGGACATAATTAAAAAAAATTATCTTTTTATATAAATTTAATAAATTAATTATTATTTCTTAATTTTGATAATTCAATTAAATGTGACTTATACGTAAGATCGGAGTGAGTATCATTTTAACTCCCTCCCAAGCATCATCACTAAAGACAATTTCATAGCGCATGATTTATAAATAGAACACATAATTGTAAAACCGAATAAACTTGACCAATCAAGTCGATGGTGTGATTTTTATTTTTGATACTGAACTGATTAAAATTCATAATACACATAATTATATGTTTCTCTTTGCTTAATGATTAATAATCATATTGACTATTTATAATGGATTTTTTTAACCTGTATAATATTATATAAATTAAAAAATTAAAGATAAAAAGTTTTTCTTGAAAAAAATAAACATTTAATGATATTATATTTAACATATAATTAATAATGTGCTTTCTTTCTATCTTTAATTTTTTAATCTGTATAATATTGTACGAGTTAAAAAACTGATTTATAAATAACGTAAACTTAGACGACGAATGTCTGTATGTCACAGCTTATCATTAGCTCAAATAAACAAGTGTCATCCATGCTTTAGCCTTTATTTATTGGTAAAGAAAAAACAAAATTGATCTACGAGGCTAATAATTTTTTAAAAATTAAAAATCTGCGTCCCACATGTTCACACAGAAACAACATCAGGATAAATCCAGTATTGTTAATTACCATAATAAAAGGGATTTGCTACTAACTTGGATTAGGGATGTATGGAATGAGTTGGGACGAAGTAGATTTTTGATGGCTAGGTTTATATCTGCATCCAGGACTGAGGCAGGTGTCCAGACCTACTATTTATTATAAGTTTTTTTTTTTAAGTTCTGAAAAGTCAATTTAAAAACTTATTATTTTATAATAAAGTCCTTAAATTATTTAAATATCTTACTTCTAAATAATTTAGTAAACCTAAAGACTAATCGGACAAATGTACAGTAACAAAACATAATGTTAAAATTTTCACATAATAATAATAATAACAAATATAATTATATTATAATTTATTATTATTACCACTATTATAATTATTATTATTAATTATTTAAATAAGTTGGCTTATTAAGCTTAAATGGCTTTTCAAAAAGCCTAAAAACTAGTTTGTTGAATTGAATAAACTTTTTAAATAGCCTTAATTAGTAATAGGATATACTTAGCATATGTCAAGTGGCCTTTCGTATTCCCACCCATAACTTCAATCAAATGTAACAATTCACCTAGCATACTTAAAAATATATGTAACTCTTCAATTCACCTTAGAGTGTGTTTGATGGCTTATAGCTTATTTAGGAGCTTATAGTTTGTAGCTTATTGTGAAGTGGAGGTGTTTGGTGACAACAAGCTTATAACTTTTATAAGCTATAAGCTAGCTTTCATAAGCTAGCTTATGAAAAACTACTTCAAGTAGCTTATAGCTTATGAAAAGTAGCTTTCAATAATTCTTTCTTATTTTATCCTCTAGTCATTTAACAAATATAAGCTACTTAATAAGCTAATTTTACCAAACACCTCTACTCAATTATAAGTCACAAGTCATAAGCTACAAGCTATAAGCTAGTTTTACCCAACAAAACCTTAGTCTTTTCATCGAAAATGCACAATGGAATATATAATTAAAAAATTACACCGTTTAATACTTGGATTTTAATTAAAGTTCACATAAGTCCTTAATATTTATGATGTTGCATTTCAGTCTCTCACTTTATAGGTTAAAAAAACTCTCTTTTAAGTAAAAACAATGTCGTACATCACGGAACAACAAATCCTTATTTCTAAAATTTGAGAAACAAAAATACTTTTGAAATGCATCAGAAACCAAAAAAAAATAACGATGTTTTGAATTATATGTCATCTCAGCAATTAAACAACAACATTTTAAGATTCCTACCTACCAGTAACGTACCACACTATACTTCTACTAATGGTGTTAACACTCCACTAATTTGTAAAGACTTTGACTCTCGCTAAATTATTATTTTCCTATTCCTATTGCTAATTCCAAATTAACCCCAACTCATAAATTTTGTAACCATTAACTTTATCCTATTCTTAATTCATAATCAATCATCATTGTCTTATTATTATTCTTATTCATAGTTTCAAATTAATCTCATACACATTAAATTAGTTAACAATTAACCAACTCCTAATCCTTTCCCAGTTACTAACTCCAGCCAATTCCTAATTTCAATTTAACCCTAAACATAAATAATATTACATTCATAAATCCTAATTGATCCTAAAATCCTAAATTAGCTAATTGTGTAATAATTACATTTCTAAACCCTTATTAATCTAAATAACCTAAATTAACTTCATCATATTCCAATTTAAGATAGAAGAAATACCTTACAATAAAAAACAACAATAAGCTATCTTTGTGATGTGTGAACGTGGCTACAATGTAAGGTGGTGCCCTTGGAGGGTGGGAACGACGCCATGGAGATGAGATAAAGGAATAACGTGGCGAAGGAATAAAGAGAATGGTGGGGGAGGACTCAATATGGTAGGGAGTGGTGGATGAATGGTGGAAAAAAACTAATAACATGATATCTGGAGGTGGTTCGCAGCGCCGAAGATTGGAGAGGAAGAGAGAGTTTTGGCATAGAATAAGAAGAAAGAAAAGAAAAGTGAAGTGAGAGGTAGAGGTCCCTATATAATTGGGATTTGTGGTGGCCTCACCCTCACTTATGGCTAACGCTATTAAGTTTCAAATTAATGAAGGTCATAGTTGATACCAATGTGCCTTTTTATTTTTTCACACAATTTGAAAATTCAAATTAGTGAGCACTTTAGCTGATGCAAACAATATTTTACATTAGGGTTTAGTGCGAACATGAATTTCTATTATTTTTACGCAATTCTAGATTTTAATTTAGCAAGGGTTTAGCCCTTACAAATGTGCCTTCTCACCTTTTGCGCAATTCGAGATTTTCAATTAGCAAAGGCTTTAGCCCACACAAACAAGATTTCACATCAGCGAGTGATTTAGCCCTCACAAATGTGCCTTTTCATTTTTTGGCAATTTGAGATTTAAAATTAGCGAGAGCTTTAACCCATTCAAACAAGATTTCACAAAGCCCTCGCAAACGTGCATTTTCATTTATGTTTTGCCCTAACATACACGATTTAGCACTATAACTAGAGCTAAATTTAATGTCTTGCGCAATAGGCACAAATACAACACTAACAATTTCTAGATTTTCTTGCTGGGTTTGTGACAACTTAAAGTCAATTTGGTTGATGCATTTAATGTTTATTTATGTTAAGGCCGACACTAATTTTTCGCAACTAATAGTGCGAATTCTTATAGTGGATCAACATGTGGACAAAGTTCGCTATTTTACTAACAAAGTCCGGCACAGTTAGTAGATAGTTAAGTCCTTTAAGTATGTTGACAAGGGTTTGAATGCTGACTGTGCGTATATAAAAGGCTTTGTAGGTAGAGGCAAAACTCACTTCGATGATCTCTAAACCTCAAAGTAGGGGTGGGTTCGGGTTAGGTTGTGTGGGTTTTTCACTGTTTTGAAGCCCAACCCAAACAAAATAATTTGGGTTGGGTTGGTTCGGTTTTGACAATTTTTACTCATTGACCCAATCCAAACTTGATTGGGTTGATTGATTGGGTCTACCCTATCAAAATATAATACAAAAAAATTATTTTCTTTAAAAAATTGTGTAAAATTTATATTGACATATTATTAATTTTATATATGTTGAGAGATTTTATTTGTTAAAACAAAACATAACATTAATAAAATAATCGTACAATACATATAAAATTAATAATTTAAGAATTTAGTTTGGGTAGTTTGGGTTGGGTTGGATTCATTGAGTTTTTAAAATGCATGCCCAATATCTAACCCAAACTGATTTGGATTTACTAAAAAATACGCAAACTAACCCAATAACCCAGAAAAAGGGTTTGATTTGGTTTGGTTTGTTCGGGTTCGTAAGTTACCTAACCTGTTACCACCCCTACCTCGAAGGGATTAGTTTTTTTGATTATCTGCGAAAAGATACCTTGGTAAAAAAAAAAATTTGCTATTTTGATATTTGAGCATAAGAGTATTTAAAATTGACCCAAACCAACCTAGAAATTAAATGGATCTAATTAAAAGATATTTGAAATTTAAATTAGAATGAAAAAAAAAGAACGGAGTGAATTTAAAATAATAATAAAAATAAATAAAAAAATAGAGAAGAAGAAGAAGAAAAGGGAAGAGGAAATCCCATGGATTGATAGCACAGGCCACTGACGGTCTTATGATATCAAAGAGGCCCGATTTGACAATTGACTTGTCTTTTCATTCTCTCTCTATCAGCAAACTGAATACACGGTTGCACCCTACAATTCAATTTTAGCAGCTTTTGCTTTTGTATTATACTCCGTACTATACCATTATTTATTTTTCTCAATAATTTTAACCACGCACACTGCAGACATGCTCTAAATAAATTATTTGGACTTTTCTAACTTCCTAAATTATTAATTTGGTTGTTTCAAAAGAAGAAAATAGTGGATGAGGAAGGAAGAAAAATAAGATAAAACAAATAAGAAAAAAAGGTTAAATTTTTTATTTGTATAGGTTAATATTTTTATTGTAATTATTTTTTTTTATTTTTCATTTGTTTGAAATAAAAGAGAGATTAATTATTAGATGAAAGAAAGAAAAAAAAACAAAATACATTGGAAGTCATATTTTTAAATTTTAAGAAAAAATGAAAAAAAAATACAAGAAAAATTAAAGTGAAATTATATAAATTAAAAATTCAAAAACAAAAAAAATCTCTGATTTTTTTCTTCTCACATTTTCTTTCATAAATTCTCTTGATTCTTAATACCAAAAAAAAAAAATCTCTTGATCCAAGCATCATAGGGTTAGTCTCTCAAATTACAATCATTGATTAATTTAACTTTTGAAATTATGAAAAAAAAAAATAGATATCAAGAAATCAATTTAATTTCTACCAACAACAAAGATAAACAGGGACAAATTTTAATAGCAAAAAAAAAAAAAATACAGGTTTCGACTCTCCTCTGTTCGTCGCTATTAATACTGTATCATATCATATACTATAAGAAAAGAAATTTTTTTTTAGACTCTAAGTTATATTTTATGCCATGTGTCATTCTCATATGCATCCAATTTCCCTCCAATTTTTTTATTTATTATTATTTTATTGTTGTTCCCTCTATTTTTTTTCTTTCTTTTTTTGGCCCCAAGTTATCTTACTTGACATATGTCATTATAAGAATGATTCAATTTCCTTCTCAATTTTTTGCTTACTTTGAGATGAAAAAAAATTTAAAATTAAAATTTAAAATTTTAATAATAAAATTAATTATATTATTAAACTAATTTAAAATTTTAATAATAAAATTAAATTATATTATTAAACTCTTTTTCTCTAACTTCTTTTTTTTCCTCTCCATTTCCCTTCATTTTACGTTTCATTCATTATCCTTTTTATTTTTTTTCTCTATTTTTTATTCGTTCCTTTCTCTATTTTTACTATGCATCTTTCTTTTCTATTTTTTTACTTTGATTTTTGTTATTTGTTAAATTATATATTATTTTGTATAACTACGGGTTTCTTTACCCTTAGAATGAGACTAATCATGTTCGTACTGCGTGGTTGACGCTGACCCTCGAGAATTTGGCATAGTTGAGATTCAAACACGGGAACTCTCGCTGTGAATCGTCCCTCCTATGAACTTAGCGGGGCCTTACACCGCTAAGCCAACCCTTGGGATTAATTTGTTAAATTATTTATGAATAAGATAACATATACTTGTTAATACATTAACAGGTTTGGTTAAGAATGAACTTATCATTTGTCTATTTTATAATTTTTAAAGCATGTTATATGTGATTCATAAACATAGGATCAAACTTCAATTAAATCTGTGTACTTAATATCACAATTTTTTTTCTTATATGTTAATTATATTAGTTTTCATAAAGTTAGTATATAAGTAAGTATATAAATTTGTTACTTGCATTTATTTTACTTTTTGCAAGTGTGTTATTATGTTTTAATAATATTAAAAGTCTAATTTATTGTGCAACAGGAGTCTCATAATAAACTGTTGAGGTCTTTTTCATATTTAATGGTTTTGTGTAATAATTGAGGTGTAAAGAATATTTTAGTGAAGAGATTGTGTCGATAAAAAGTAATTCTTCACGGGAAAGATTGTGTCGATAAAAAGTTATAGATTAAGGTATAATTAAGGTGAATGTTTTAAATATAATGTTTTTTAAGCTCAATTATATCTTTTATTTTAATCATTATATTGTAAAATAATTTATTAAATATTTTAATAATTTTAATTGTGCTATTATATATTTATTATAAGACATTAACACACACTCACAAACGCGTAATCGAAGACACGTGCGAACGCACGGGTCACGTGCTAGTTATATATATAAAATATTATATCATATGATGAAAAAATAAATGAAAAATATTTAGCTAATAATTATTATGTTCTAAATTTTTAATGTGAGACTTTTTAAACTATTGTATAAACTTGTTCATTGTTGTTGTTGATAATCACTTGAATTATGCAATAATATGATAGAATTGTTTATAAGAGTTTACCTTTAAATCTAAAAGATCCTAAAAAATTAGTCGATGTACCGAGTACTTATGTATTAAGTAGTGTTTAGCCTAGTTTATTTTTTATTTTTCTTCTTCTTATAAGTAAAAGCTAGGTCAAATAGTATTTATAGTAAAATTTTTAATTTTAAGCTAATTTTTTTATTATGTACAAAATGTAAAAAGCTGGCTTTTAAGCTATAAGCTATAAATATGAGCTTTGCAGCAAAAAGCTGGCTTATTTGTGGGCCCAGTATAATTAATACCTGAATATTCTAATTAACACCTGAAAATATTTTTTCCTTCTCTCCTTGCTAAAACCTTCGAAAAAGTCTTCTTCTCGTTTATGTATTATTCATTCACTTAAATATTTATGAATTTTATTGTTATTTAAAATTTTTCATATTCAAAAATATTTAATCTAATATTATTATTTTAATAAATTTATATTGCATTTATTTTTTAAAAAAATAAAAATATTGAGTTTTATCAAAGAATTTTTTTTATTGCAACTTTATTTTTATAAGGTCGGCACAAAATACTTTTAATAAACAATCAGTTTTTTACTCATAAGTAGCTTATAACGTACAAAATAATGAAATTGTCAAACAGCTTTCAGCTTTTTATTTAAAGCTCTTATTTATGGCTTTTACTTAAAAGCGACTTATAAGTCAAAAATAAGCCGGGTCAAACGGAGACTTAGTAAGTTTTATCTCAATAATTTTATATAGAAAAAAAACATTTATCAACATATAATGCGACCAGAAAGTAGTATAATTGGGATCGAACAACGTATTCACATACACATGTTCCATGCGCTCACCAACTGAATTACATGACTGAGACAATGCAATCAAATCATTATTATTAATGTAGTCGTTTTTTACATTTTAAATTAAAAAATATATATTTCCTAACATTAAGAAAATTGAATTATTTTTTAATTAATCATTTGATTTACTCTAGACAAACTATTTTCTTTTCAATTTCTACTATTAAGAAATCTTTTCAGTTTTGAAGGTTATAAGAATAAATTAAAAATTAACTTGTGAATAAAATATAGGGATAATTATACCAACTTTCTTTATGGTTTGTCTATATTACACTTATCCTCCTCTAGTTTTCAAAATTACATTTACCTCCTGAAATTTTTACTTTCATTACACAAACCCCCTTAATATTAATTTTTTTAATGGTGTTATTGTGCACATTTTTCATTTTTCTAAGAAAAAATTATTTTACCATTTATTAATTTTTATTTTACTATTTTTCTAATAAAAGTAAAAATTTCAGAGGGTAAATGTAATTTTAAAAACTAGAGAAGGTAAGTGTAATATCAACAAATCTCAGGAAAAATTGGTATAATTATCCCTAAAATATATGTTATTTTTTATTTGATATTTATTATTAGAAATATTTCGGCCCTTCACTTTCTTTATTCTTAGATGCGTCCCTGGTGGTAAAGACACTGAAAAATACACTATTGCATAATTAACCTTTAATAATATTTGAAAAAAAAATTTTGTTAAATAATTATTAAAAATATTGCTAAATCACTAAAAATATTGCCTTTGTGTATTTATAACATTTTTAACAAATGTTGTACGTGTGTGTTTGGGAAATCATTCAGTTGAAGGAAAATTGATTTTTAAGAACCAAAATCAATTTTTGCTGAAACAATGTAAGACTTGCTTTCACGTTAAGTTGAAAAATTTACACTGTATTTTTACTCCAAACTTATTTTTAAGAAAAAAAATCCCAAACATAAAGCACCTTACTTTAAAATCAATTTATAAAATCACGTTGATCTAAAATCAATTCTATGACCACTAAACCAAACACACACGTATATAGACCATGTTGCAAAAAGGTTCTAGCAACATTTCAAAAATTTTGTCAAATTATTAAAAATGTTATCTTTTGGTATTTGCAATATATTTTTTTTTTTGCAAATGTTGCAAATACAAAAAGACAATATGTTTTAACAATTTGACAGTATTTTTGAAATATTGCTAAACTAATTATTTTTTTTTGCAATATGGTCTATATATAATATTTATAAAAAATATTGCAAATACACAAAAATAACATTTTTAATATTTTGATAATATCTTTTGACAATTTAACAATATTTTTATAATTTTGTTGAAGTTTATTTATGTAGTAGTGAGATACATTATAACTTAGAAGGAGAACTACGATTCAAATTCTAAAGAAAACTCTATTAGGAGGATTATACAAGTAATAAATTATCTAATTTTCCTCATATATATCGATCACTAAAATAATTGTCATATAGTTATGTTTTTTTTAGGTTTTCGTTAGATTAGTTATCGTTATATAGACTTTATTTAACATAATTAATCAATTAATATAATATAGACATATATATCAAACTAACGGATAAATATATATTTGCTAACAAATAAATATGTTAGTATAATTAATTTATATAGGATAAAATATGTTTTTAGTCTTTATAAAATAGGGTATTTTTGCTTTAAGTCCCTGTAAAATTATGTTTTGCATTTTAGTCCCTATTAAATAAAAGTTAATACTTTTAGTCCCTTTAAAATTATTTTTTGAATTTTGATATCTATAAAATAAAAAATTATTGCTTTTAGTCCCTATTATTAAGAAATTTATGTTAAGTGCTAACTAGAATGACGGAATGGCACGTATCAATGCCACGTTAGATCTAGATTTTTTATTTAATATTAATATTAATTTTTTATTAATAATAAAATGAATAATAAAAAAAATATCTTCATCTTCTTCTCCATCCTTCTCCTTTTTCTGTGACTAAAACACGTACATAATCCGGCTCCACTTCCTGTGGATGTGGTTACGATAAAAGCTTCAATAACAAGAGTAGAAGACAGTACTTGGTCTTCTTCTTATTATTATTATTTTGTATTATTAATAAAATAATTAATAAATATTAATAATAATAAAATTATTTATATCTCATATTGTGTTGACATATGAGACTCTATCATCCTAGGCAGCACTTAAAGAAAATTTTTAATGGTAGAGACTAAAAGCAATCAATGTTAATTTTATAGGAAAAATAATTTCGTAGGGACTAAAAGTAATAATTTTTCATTTTATAGGAATTAAAATATAAAAATAAGTGGTATGGGGTTCGAATCCCAGAATTCACATTCTCCCTCCCCGCGGTACTCCCGCTCATGTAGACAAAAAAAAAAATATAAAAAATTAATTTTATAGAGACTAATAACAAAAATATCATATTTTATAGTAACTAAAAAAATATTTTATCCATTTATATATTATGGATTTGCAAACTGTAAATAAAGGTGTTTAAAAATAAAGTTAATAAATAATAATTTGTAGTGTATATATATTTATTTATTTACGAGGGAAATAAACTATCGGGGGCATGATCTATTGACTAATGTGTTTTTGTGGAGGCAGTATGATGTTGTAATTAATTAAGAACCAGTGATTGTTGAATTATTCTGACAGGTTTCTTTCTTGCACGAGTGTGTGATTAGAATTGTAGTGAAGAAGAAATTTCTTTTGATCGAAATAGACAGTTAGAGGGGTTGGGTTGGATGGTCAAGTGTTGGAAAATTTTGCAATGCGCGAGTCTCGGACTGTGACATATATGAAGTGATCGATGCATGTTTTATTATCAAAAATAAATAAATAAAATTGATGTATGTTACAAATATATAATTTTATTTATTTAAGGTTGAGTGTACCACATGAGACGCACCTTATGTCTGCTTTACCTAAATCGTCTTATAGCTAATTCCACATGTACATACGTACATTATGCCCTAATTTATTTCATGTGCTTGCTCTCACCCTAATTTATATATATATTTTTTCATTTCTCATGACCGAAGAACTGCCTTTAATTTGGTCTATGGCATTGCTAATTTGGCACTTCTTTTCTTAGTCCAAATAATTATGTGTCTACTTGATTTATAGTTAGTTAGTTTTGAAAGTATTAAAATTATGATATATAGATGAATGTAAGGTTTTAAATTATGATTATAATTGTTATTAATGCGATCTAATGTGATTTCAGTAGTTATGAAAACGCGTAAATTCTTTGGATCCACTGCGTGCAATTCGGAGTTATGTCTGTTCTGTTCGGCGTTGAATGGAATTCTTCATCACTAGTATATATCATTAATTTCTCTGTATGATTTTTCAAAGCACTAGCTAGTAGCTATTAGTTCTAGCTAGATATATAGATATATAGGTGTTTGAGATAAGTAACTTGGGAAAATATAATTCATCGCAGGAGTCCCATAAAGCAGGATGGCCCTTAAACCTTTTTGTCGATTGTGTAGTCCCTTCAATTCAAACTACTTTATCAAATTTTCTTTACCTCATACACTGTTTCTGGCAATGGAACTTTTTTCACAAATGATGTAACCCATCATGAGTTATTGAAGAAATTAAATATATAACTATATCTATACGAGATATTATTACTCACAAAATTAACCAATACTATATTATTATTATTATTATATCGTGCTCTTTTTATCAAATGTGACAATGACCGTTCTTGCAAAGTTTGAAAAGTATAGAAATATATGTGGGTTGGCTTTGAATTGAAACTTTAATTTGTGATGCGAAAGTAGAGAGATGTTCATGTTAAGCTAGGAAATGATATGAATCTAACACATGATTGCATAGCAATATAGCATAGGGTACCTAATTAATATCCTAGCTACCTAGGAGATCAGACGAACTACTGTACAAGTCAAAGCCAGCATGCATGAATAATAAATGAATTGGATTTCATTTGCCATATGTTGGAAGTTTGAAGTCTCTTCTAAACTTAGCTGGCAAGGTAAGGGACACATAAGTCTTCAACATGTTAATTGAATGGTTAAAGAGTGTTATTCTAAGTGGTAGATTTTCAGTTTAAATTTCTGTAAATATATTTTGACCTATCTAAAAAAAGATAAGGGATTTATATATGGACTACTATCCTAATTATGAGAATATCCTCAGATGATATAAGATAAAATCTCATTAAAGGGGATTATAATATATGAGATATTGAACATGTATAAATTGAGACGTGAACATCAAAGAATCATATATATGATCCCTTAGCTTATACGTAACTTGCAAACGCAACACTTTGATATCTCAATCTAGTATTGTATTTTTGATAAAACTGACAGTGTAACCCCATTTTCAAACAAAAGTCGTCATCTAGAGATTTGAAATTTGGACTCCTAAAATATGAGAGTATAAACCCTAAGAGGCCAAATGACATATAAAAGTATCAACCTCCTCCTCATTTAAGTAATTAAGCATCATCTTAAAGTCACTTGTTAACTTAAACATTGAAGTTCTTAATCCTAAACTCACTTGTTAACTTAAACATTGAAGTTCTTACAGGTACCCCACCACCATCATACTACCCAAGAAGTCATGTTGTCATCCATTGTACTCATACCAAAAGTCACAAAATAAAGTCGAACTATCTTCACCGTCTCATTCTGATTAAATTAAGATGCACTACAACATAATTAATCTTTATAAACATGACTTTTATATTAGATTTGGTAAAATTTTATAAATATAAAAGGCAGTATTTTTTAATAATTTGACAATACTTTTCAAATGTTGTTAAAACTTTGTAGCATCAATCTAAAAAAAAAACTTTTAGCAATATAAAGCTCATTTGGATAAGATTTTGAACCACCCGAAATGTATTCTGACAAGGATTTCAAAGCAATTATATTATGCCAGAAACTAATAATTTTTGGTTTCCCAATAATGTATTATAGTCCTTCCCAACATTCTATTCAAATGAACCCATAGTCTTTATCTTACATTTGACAAAAACATTGCAAATACACAGAAATAATATTTTTAATTAACAATATAATAACTTTTTAAACAATTTGATAATATTTTTTAAATATTTCTCATGTCAATCAAATTTTAAGAAAATATATATGTTTTCATTCTCATTAAATTTTAATTATCGCGGTCTTTAAAAAGAAAAAAAAAATCAACTATCTGATCTTAATAAAACGACTGAGATATACCTCATCACTCAAGTCATGCAGTAAATTAATCCATTTCAGTGCCAAATTTATTAGCCTAAAATAATTCAAGATTTTATTTGTTGTGACTGAGTACCAACTTCAGTTCATGCGATTGAGGGAGAAGTCATATCTATATATCATTATACTATTATTAAACATGGCAAATTGGCAATTGAATTGAATTAATTAGTTGGTTTCTAGTACTTTCTCCTCTTAGTTACGGGACAAAAGGAATTCCTATTACAGCTACATTTTTGTCTCACTATTTCTGCATTTTCCAATTAAAAATCAATATATATATATATATCTAGTTAACCTTTGACTCTCACTCATCCATTCCTTTATCTTTCTCCCCTCTTTATCAAAAGCTTAAGGTTATTGATAATGCTATGATACCACATATATATATATAGTTTAAGATTATAGTTTTTTATTTGTTATTTTTAAACATATTTATTTGTATGATATAACTTATATTTTTAAACATATAAGCTTTGGTATTTTTACCAAAATAATATTTTTTTAAAAAATTAATTACTAAATTAGGTTCTTAAAAAAATATTTATTAAAATGAGTATTTTTATTGTTCACACAACTTTTTTTTTTAAAAAAAATTCTTGGGTGCCACGAGGCAACAACTCATTGAATGGCACCTACTTGGAGAAGCCATCTAGTAGGGTACTGCCACGTGAAAGCACCACGTTTTAAAAAAACAAAAAAACTCTTTCCTAAAAAAAACAAGACCAATGACAAGGTGCCACGTGGCGCCCCAGAGTGTTGCGCCCAGAATAAGACGTAATGCTTTAAAAAAAATAAAAAAATACTTTTAAATATATCTAAAAAATAATAAAAATATAAAAATACTTTTAAATTATAAAAATATTCAGAAATTACTTTTAAATTAGAAAAAATAATATTAATATCTAAAAATTATTTTAATTACTAAGAAAATTTAAAAATACCTTTCAATTGTAAAAAAATAATATTGAATATTTAAAAAAATTATTTTAAAAACTAAAAAAAATATTTTACCATATTTCAAATATTGTTAAAATATAGAAAAATATTAAAATCAATACTTTTGAATTATAGTAAAATAAAAAACAATACTAAAAAATATTTTACAATATTTTAAATATTGTTAAAGTATAGAAAAATATTAAAAACAATAGTTTTAAATTATAAAAAATATTTTACAATATTATTAATTATTCTAAAAATATATTTAAATATAAAGAAAATAATTTTAAATTCTAAAAAAATAGTATTAAAATATATTGAAATATATATATATATATATATAATAGTATTAAAAATATTTTACAATATTATTAATTTTTTTTTGGACTCAATTTGATAATTAATTTTTAAAAAAGTATTATTTTGGTAAAAAATCCATGAACATTGTAGCAATAAGTAAATAAAGGATTTAATTAAATAAAATAAGATGAGGACATACAGTGGCAAGGTAACATTCTAGATTCCAAAAGAATAAACAAACTATATGACAATAATATTTTATAGACGTGGAGCTTTAAATATATTTTTTATTATTTTTTTATAGACAGTGACAAGGTAACGTGCTATATCTTTTTTATTATTTATTTAGAATTTTAAATTATTTTTTATATATTTAAATATATTTTTAAAATAATTAAGAATTTTGTAAAATATTTTTAATATTATTTTTATAATTTAAAACTATTTTTTAATATTTTTCTAAATTTTAACAATATTTAAAATATTGTAAGATATTTGTAGTTTTAAAATAATTTTTTTAAATATTTAATATTATTTTTTATAATTTAAGAGTATTTTTTGAATAGTTTTTATTATTTTAATAATTTAAAAGTAATTTCTGAATAATTTTAGAATATTATAAATTATTGTAATATCCTAAAATATTGTAAAATATTTTTTAGTCATTAAAATAATTTTTTAAATATTAAATATTACTTTTCTAATTTAAAAATATTTTCTAAATAAGTTTTATTATTTTTTATTTTTAAAATATATTTAAAAGTATTTTTTTATTTTTTTATGCATTGCGCCTCATTTCGGGCGGAACAAACTAGGGTTGCGTCACGTGACGCTTCGTTATTGGTCTTGGGTTTTTTTCTTTTTTTTTTTGGACATGGTTTTTTCACTTTTTGTTTTAATGAATAACCTGGTTCTAAGATTTTTTTTTGTTAAAAAAATACTGTGTGTAAAGTAAAAAGACTCATTTTAATAAATAATTTTTTTTGACCCAATTTGATAATTAATTTAAAAAAAGGCATTATTTTGATAAATATGGCTATAAGCTTTTGTTTTTTGTGCGTGAGTTGGGTAAGATAGTGATTAGATATGATCATATGCATATATTGGAAAACGACGGGTAGTCCACACAAATTAAAGGAATTAAGTGCTTTAAACTCAAATTGTGGTTTATGTATGTGTATGTGGAGGATATTTAGTCAAAATTTCATCTATGAAATTCTCCATATATATATGCTACAACGATAATGGAATACTATACAAGTCAATTCATATATACTAATAACCATTATTTCTTCCCATTTACTAAATTGCAAATTCTATCCCTATTCTCACCTAGGTGTCTATTTCAATGTAAAGAAAGTTTGAGATAAAAAAATATTTAATTATTTATTATATCAGTATATACATATTTATCTCACCCAAAAGAATTGTATAAGATTCAAATTTATGACCTATATATTATATGTAAGATATTGTTATTCCGACTTCTTGATAGTAACGTAGCGAGAATATTACTCAAATATCATCAAGTGTAGTTTAAATTTTATTAGGTATAAAACTTTTTCTCCTTCTAAATAAATAAAAGTAGTTAATAAATTTTTTTTAAAGACATTGTTAATTTGTTATACTCCTCTTAACCAACCCTTTTTTGGTAATGTGTTGCTGCTATCTTTTTCGCAATAAAACTTTGTTATACTACCTCCGTTTGCTAAGTCAAATTTCACTCACTTTTATTAATGATTTTATTGTAAAATCATAAATAAATAAATAAATAAGTGCGCAATTAAAACAAATAATATAATTTTATTTTTTTTTAAAAGTATACTATAAAATATTAAAATTTTAATGTATAGACTTAGAACTCGTTTAATATCTACATTTAAAACAGATTTCTGTTTTGCATATCCAACAAGTTGGTCTATTAGCTAAAGAATAAAGTTTTGAGTAGTAAATATGTTTGACAATTAATTTTCAAGAACAATTTTTAAGAGTGGTGTGTGATTTTTAGTTTTTTGAATTTGTATACTAATTTATACTAAAAATTTATTTTTATTTTTCAAAAATAATTTAATAAAATAAATCTAAAAAAACTTAAAAACAAACTTAAATGAAATAGTAAGTCATTAATTAAAAACAGTACTAATTTTTCAATGCAAAGGTTGGCGAATTTCTGACTCGGTGATATATGAAAGTCCAAAAAATTTAACAATGATGGAACATTATGAGTCAGGTATTGAAAAATGAAAATGTTGTCTGCCCCTGCCACATGGATCATCAATTTGTTAATTGGTCTTAGATAAATATTAGTACTATTATTATTTCCCTCATTTGACGAATATCTGACTTAATAACTAAATCCAACAACCACACACACACATATATAAATTTGAAATTCCCAAATTAAAATGCCATTCATTCATACATTTGATCCATTCCCCCTTGCTTACAAGTAACGAACAACCATGTTGAAATATTCTCGAGTACAATAACATACCAATCATTAAAAAAAAAAGTGGCTAAAAGTTAAACTCTGAACCTATTGAAGAATATGCTGGATTAATTAATTAATTAATTGAAATAGTTTTATTTAATTAACCGTATACTATTTTATGACTTTAGAAGGAAAGGATGTTTTCCAACACAACTTCTTTTTTTTTAAAAAAAAAAATCATTCTTTTTTAAAATATCACTTTAGCAAAAGAAAAAAAAATACTAAATTTATTAATTTAGTAGCTAATTAAATATGTGACAACTAAAACAATAGCAACACCATAAATAACAACCAAAAGTTAGTAGCTAAATTTTTTATTAATTTGGTCACTAAACCCTTCTTTTCATGTAGTGATATACATACTCTACAATTTTATTAAGCAAATATAATTATATATGTTGTATTGATAAAGTATAGAAGACAAAAATTTCTTAAACAAGAGGACAATTATTCTTGATATGAGTAGTTATTTGAAGAAATTTTCGTTTTAATGTAAAGGATAGCAGACTCAATGGATCAACATTCTAACCGAAGAGGTTCGAGTAAAGTAAAAGTGGAAGCATGTTGGTGTGTTCTTGGGCTCCAGCAGGGGCAAATCATGAAGATGCTGATGGAGAGGGTTCAAACTCCTTAGTTTCGACATCTTGCATCCACTAGAAGAGAGGGACAGTATCTACAAAGCCACTTCAATGCCAAAGTCAACGGTGAGGAAGAGGAAGAGCTGTTCTGAATTATATGACACTTATTGGGAAGAATTATAAAAAACGACCTATCTACTATTCATAAAAAGAGACAGAAAAATATGTCAGCCGTGTGTGCCCTTGCCGTATTGTGCGTCCAACTGGCTCTTAGGTGGGATTCAGAAAGGTTGCAGGATATCCTGCCCCTCATTGGCGAGATATAGGGAAACCGTAGGATATATCTAGCGAGGTTTTGATCCTTGCGGCCTCACGAGAGTACATTAGCGAGATGGTCCTTTTATGCCCTGGTATGTGGTCTTGTTGATGGTGGCTAAATGTTCGGAATATCCTTGGCGAAATTCTGTCCATAACACATGTTATATACTTGAACCTATGTTGCTATTAAGGAATGTTTGATTGTCGGTGCGACGGAAAGAACAACAACTTGATTACGAATTCACGTTTTTTACTAATTAGGGAATTTGAGATTACTAATAACATTAATTTACGTAACATATTTTGCAATTAATATGTTAATCTGATGATTAAGGAAGCATGTAAAACTTTAAGCATTAATACCTTAATTTATAATTTGAATTGATGTGAATGTATTTGGTCACTTATAAAAAAAGACGTAGCTTATTTTGCTTAAAAGATACAACAGCAAAATCTATTGTTTAAACTATTTTTAATATGTACAGCTTATTTAATTATCGTTGTGGAATAAAAGTCCATCAGTTACAAATTAAATTAAAATAAAGCATAATATCAAAAAATGTTCACGCTGGTAAAATATTATAAGTGTTGCAAACTTGAACTCTGTTTTTCTTCTCTCTCTTTTGTCTCTCAGTCTCTCTAGCTAGGTAGAATTAAAAATTGATCTATCAAAATATTCCACCTTAATTCAAGGAACAAAGAGAATTAAAGTATTTATGTGACTTAATTCAAGGAGTATATCGTTTTATCAACAAAAAGAATTAATGTTTCTCAACGCATTGATTTTGCAAATTATTGATCAATTAGCAGCAACCCACAACATAATTATTTGGAATCCTGTCTTATGCAGTTGGTTTGTCTAGCAAGCTAAGTTACTTAAGATCCCTTGAAAGTGACCCATGAAATAAGTAAACCTCATTATATGGTTAATTCAAATTAAAATTGGCACAAATTAAATTTCTTAATGAAGTACCCTGCTTTTTAATTCCTCTTAATCTGTTCTGGTTTAGCTTGAATAATGAAGAAAATGACTCTAATAATATTACGTCAACATTAGTTTGGATTCCGATTTTTCATTTAATTAATATCTTTTCAGTTTCAATATTCATGTGATTAATAAATGAGATAAACTATTGTAACGTCATGCTTTGTGATCGTGATTATTATTCTTCTTTTTAATTATCAAAATATTTTTTAATTTTCTTCTAATACTTTTTTTGTTTTTTTATTGTTTTATTAATTAGATAATAGAACATTAATTATTATTTCAATTAAAAATAATAATTGAATTTTTAAAAATACAATTAATATTTTATTAAAATTAAAAGTTAACAAATAAATGAAAATAATTTTTTTTCCTTCTAAATAACAGATAAAAAAAGAAAGAACTAAGTAATGTAATACTCTTCACGTGAGGAAGGAGCTCCAGAATAAGATAATTAAAGGTGTTGATTTCATAATTGAAATTAAACTTTATTAATTTACTATTACGGTATCGATCGATCTTCAAGGGTGAAAAACATGTTCACTTTTCACCATATTGTAAAGGCAGAAACAGAGTAGAGTTGACACTAGTCTAAGAGCTTAATTTGACTTGTGACATTTTAACATAATTATTAAGAAAAGGTAACCAATAGCTACTTTTAAGCAAATAAAATCATTAAACAAAGCACTATAGTGAAGTATAATTTTTTACGGTAGTGAAATTGTTTTTACTTGTGATAAAATCTTAAATAAACGAATTATAAGTTTTGTTATTGGAGGTTGGATTATCTCCATTATATTCTTGGTTTGAATCCTGCTCAATCCATGTTAAGTGGTAGTTATAATTATTGTCGAAGATGTTTGAAAGAAATGAGTAACGTGATAGTGCAGTCACTAATGACCCACCAACCTTAATTGGGTCGCAACATGCACAAAAATGCTTTCACATAGTTATAGCAATTAGCAAGAAAACGTAATATGAACTTTTTTAATACCAAAAAATAATATATGAATTTTTATTTTATTTACAATCAAACCCAATTCAGTTGAATTTGGGTCACCCTCTAATCTGTCAGCTTGCAAAAACTAATATGCCATAGCCACTCATGATTTCAATTCAAATTTCAATGAGTTTAGTGTTAGTTTGTTGGCATTTTTATTTTTATAAATAATTATAATATTATTACATAATTTTCTTTTTAATTTTTGAAATTAATCTATATAAAAAATACTAAAGACAAGAAAACAAACTAGATAGACCCTTATCTACATAGGGTTTGTTTACTCTACATTTTTATTGTGTGTTTTTAACTTTTATTTTATGTGTGTTTATGAAAAGAGAGATTAAAAAGTAGTATATTAGTGTTTAGTTTACAAGAAAAGATGAAGTGATTTTACTAAACATTAAAAATATATTATATTTGTTTTAATTATTTTCAAAATTTTTTATACAAATTAAATCTCCAAACACGAAAAAAAAAAAAGTAAAAACAAGCTAACATGATATTTTTTTATTGTACTTACTTGTAAAAACAGCAAATAAAAATAGAAAACGTAAATACAATGTAAACATACACTGATAATTCTAACTTTAGTTTTCTTATTATAGTCCCATACTTTTTTAGTAACTTCAACTTCAAACTGTTTTTTTTTTTCATCATATCATTTATCACGTTTTTCATCTTTTTCCACAATTTTTTTTTCTTTTTATCCCTTTCTTTTTACACCCTCCATACTTTTTGCGGAAAAAAAATAACTGTATTAAGAATAATCAAAGAATAAAAAGATTTTCATTAAAAAGTAAAGCATTAATTAAATGCATGGTATATTGTAGAAGTCATCACATTTTTTGACTTTCTTCATGGAATTTCTCATTATTAATTAGATTGTTAACCTATGCAAAATTTTATTATAAGATAAAAATACCCAAATTATTATTTTTAATCTTATTCACAATACTCCACGAGTTAAGAATTCAAGAATGAAAGTTCGTTATAAGAAAAATGAAATATAATAATTTGTGTGTTTATGATGCATTAAATATTTTGTGTTTTAATATTCCATCCACTACAAGAATGACCTTATTTAGCGGGAGCCAAAGCTATCGTTAACGTACTGAAAATCATCGCAAAAATGGACTTAGTGACGGTAGATTGACCATTCTAGTAGTTTTTTTAGTTTGCGACGACATAGGCCGTTGCTAGTTGGGTTTTACTTTGCGACCTCTATGCTGGTTACCACTGAACAACCTAAACTAATTTCGTGCTGGGTTATGTAGCGGGTTCATATAGCAAGAAACCGATGGTGATGGACGTGTTTCTTCTCTTCTCCCCAATCTTCTTCCTCATGATTCCCTCTATCTTATTGCTCATTTAGGTGGAAGAAAGAAATGGAATAGAGGCACAATAGAAGCAAGAGAAAAAAGAAGAAGAAGATGTTCATTGCAAATGGAGGTTACTGGAGATGGAGCTTCGTCGGAGGTGCTTTGTTGCCGGGCTAACTTGTAGGTTGCAGCAAAGATTAGAAAGGGTGTGAGAGAGGTTGCATGGTGATTGGATGGGTTGTGAGATGTACGGCGGTGATGTTCGAGAATGAATGGATGAAGAAAAAGTGAATGAAGATCAGGCCATAGCTAAGATCTCTCCAAAGTAGATGTGTGTCTTATGCCAAATTCATATAATATAACATGTGGCAAGTCCCTCAATTTTTTTGTTTATGGAGCAAATTAGCAACGGCTGTGACTGTCGCAAACGTGAGTTTCGAAATAAAAATAAAGTATTATTCCTTTATTAGCGATGGCCTAGACCGTCACAAATGTAGCAATAGCTAGGACTGTCGCAAAATTGAGCTTCGAAATAAAAAATAATGTATTATCCCCCGTTAGCGATGGCTAGGACAGTCGTAAAATTGAATTTCAAAATAAAAACAATAAAAAATAAAGTATTATCCGCATTAGCAACGACATAGATTGTCACAAATTTTGCGACGGCTATGACCGTCACAAACTTGAATTTCAAAATAAAAACAATAAAAAATAAAGTATTATCCTCATTAATGACGACCTACACTGTCGCAAATTTAGTGACGGCTAGAACCGTCGCTAACTTGCCTCTATTTCTCCCCCGCCACATTTTCAGCGATTTAACAACGGTTATACCGTCTCAAATTAGCTATGATGTCGGGCCTTCGCTAATTTTTGTGACTGAATTTACATATTCTTGTAGTGATCCATTTCATATTATAAGCCATATTTTAGACAATTTTAGCATTTCATAATATAAAACCTCATATAAATATCTATAAACATTTATTATATTTTTCATATTTATTCTTTATTAATAATAAGTTTTTTTTTAAAATTATAATAAAATGCAATTAATGCAATGACGAAAGAGATCGAATGAAGATAGATTTGGAATATTATATAATTTTTTAAAAATCAATGCATTAACTAATCTTACTATTCCTAAGTTTTCTTAATAGATATAATTATTTAAATAATTAAACCTTATAATATGAAACTGAGGAAGTAAACAAATTCTATTCATAAAATTAATTTATTCATACCGTAATTCCTGGTGATTGTATGTGCTAGATAGATGGAGAATCCTATCTCAACCTAGATTGGTCGCTAGGAGTCGTGGTTAAATAATAATTAAATAAAAAAAATATCCCCTAGCAATTTTATAATATAAGTTTTTTTACCGCATTTTATACTGTTTAAACAATAATTAATGTATTAATTATTCTTAGAAAAAAATTATTATCTTCTTTTTATAATTTTACAACTAATTAAATATGTAAAGGTCACTTTCATTATTTGAAATAATTTACTCTAATAAATAAGAGTAAAATTAAAAAAAAATAAAAAATGCTTCTAATGTTTATGACTTGTGTAGTAAACGTTTATAATTATAAAAATTTATTAAGTTAGAGAAAATCATTATACATTTATATGAGTACTATACATTTTTTTTTTGGAAAGAAATCCTAGAAAAAAGCCACTTCCTTAACTAACACACTCCACTGTGATCCTTTGACTTCCACCAATTGGGGAACCAAGGCCATCATTACATAAAATTGCCACAACACTTCATCACTTGCAAGTGTATGTCCTTAATTCTCTCTTCTATCTTCACATCACATGACCACAAAAATTTAAGGGCCCTACTATCAAGTTTCTAGATTGATATATATATGAATTGCATTCTCTTCCCACATTATTCATCTCATTTTATGTATGATTTTGCTCCTTAGACTTTTTTTAATTTCAATTTTGGTCATTATTTAACTTTTTTCAATGTGTTAATTTAGTCTCTTTAATTTGTTCATATTCTTTTTCAATTACGATGGAAGTGACATCCATAAAACTTTTTTTTAGCATAAATTAAGTGTTCATAACTCAAAATGTTTGTCAATATATTTATGCGAATTATTTAGAAACAATGCATTTCATCAATTCTCATGCTTTTCAATGGCTCTCATGTATTCGATATTTCTTCTATTTTAAAATTATAGTCATTTTAGATTACAAGCTTTATTTTAAAACTTTTGTGAGTTTCAAAATAATCATATACTTTAACAATTAAGTTATTAATTATATTTTTTTAAGAGTGATGTACCATTTCGGTTCCTAACTTTGTGAGAATAATTCACTTTAGTCCTGACTTTGTGCGGATAAGTCACTTTAGTCATTGACTTTGCATTTTGCAGGTCACTTTAGTCCCTGAATTATATGAACATTCATTTTAGTTCCTGATTTTCAGGGACTAAAATGATTGATGTAGTGAAAGTCAAGGACTAAATTGACCATTAATAGTAAAGATTTGCTAGGAAGAGAGGGGAAATGCATGGTGGGGTAATTAGACACATGCATGCATGAGAAGTTGAGAATGAGACATCTAGTATATTGAAGAGGAAGAAGAGAAGAGAAGAGAAGAGAAGAGAGGGCCCTATTCATGTTTATGTTATTGCTCCTCGCTAATGAAGTGTGTTGGAGTGTCCCTCAGTTTTGGCTGTTAATTTTGCTATTACTGGTTACTACTACTTGTGCTGCTTGATGTGATTGTGGACAACACACACCAAAGACACCAAAGACACCAAAGAGAGAGAGAGAGGGTATTAGAAGTGAGTTAAGTTACACTACTCAAATTCATAATACACTACTTAGCTTGATAGTTGATAGTATTAGAAGTGAGTTAAAAAAGAGAGAGTAGTGAAAATAGGGACTTGGGTTGTTTGAGTTAAGTTTTGACTTTTGACAAAACAATAAAACAGAGAGTGGGGGCAGAGCAGGGGAAACACACATTAGGAGTAGAGTACTACTGTTATGTTATATCATACATCTCTTCTTTCTATCCCATTCCTTTTGCCCTACTTTCATTCATTCATTTTATAAACAAAACATATAATCTAATCAGATCATATTCACTTTTCCTCCTTTTTTATACTTCTAACTAATAAACTTAATATTTTTTAAAAAAATGTATTAATTGTTAAAAAAATGTGAATTTTTTATATATATAAGTGAAGGTTGTAATAGTCAAAACATCAAAACATTTATATTTATATTTATATATAAAAATAAGTCCAAAATATACTTATTAAAAATTGTTAACTCTTTATAAAAAACATTTATTTTTAATTAAAATATGCATGATTAAATAAAATAATTAATAATCACTCATGTCAATTCCCAATTCCATGTCATCCACCTCTCTCTTTCTCTCTTATATATAGCACAGCTCCACTACTGTATACTGTCTTAACTCCAGTTACAGATAAAAAACACTATATGTATACGTATATGCATATGTAGTCATTCCCTACTAATTAACTCAATTAATTATTCATTAAAGCTATATATCAAGATTTAAATTGCAGCAAAATATCTCACTCATGTAACTTATTTGATGAGCATATCAAGATATGTGCATTTAACTAAGAGGTTTTGAGTTTGAATGTTAGCAATTGCTTTTTTTAATAAAAATAATATGATAAATATTACATAATGGACATTTTCTTAATTTATTAATAAAAATTTAAAACAATAAAATAAAAACCTTCAAGCTGAGCCCCCACTAGATAGATTGCTTGATTTGCTTTCCAATTTCCCACATAAAATCGCCTAACCAATCAATTAAGCAAACTATTTATGATATGCCACGTCACATAATCTTCTCACTTATGCTTAATCCTTGCATTTTTGGCCCCATCTTCTTACCTTTATAACTAATTATGATCATATTTTAATCTCTGATATTTTCTTCTTTTTTTTTTAAAAAAAGCTTTATATACAATTATTTATGCCTCAAAGAGTCAAAATAAAAGTTCAAGACCAGCATAAAAAAAACGATAAGACCTTATCAATTTTGGAAACTAATAGGTGAGTAGGTGACAGTACATGTTGTTTGAAGCTTGTCCATGGCTTTTGGAACATTATATTCTTTAATTAATATTATTTAAAGGAATAAAATCTACCCCAAAGTTTCAGGACACTTTTAGAAAAGAAAAGGGAAGTGGGGTGGACAGGTAGGTATATGTAAAAAACCAGAGAATTTTTTTTTGAAATGATTTTTAATTTTGTAATTACATGTGTGTGATCTCGAATTTGATCAATAACATTCTAAAATTCGATCACCTCAATTATTGAATAAATGGAAAGTTGTTGTTCAAGTGATATTCATGTGTTCTGATTTTAGCATGTGGCAATTTCCCTTAAACTTTAATAATCTTCACACAAAATGTTTTCTAATTATAATTGAATTGAATATATATAAAGATGAAATTCCAAAGCAATCAATATATCATACAACTTGTATATTAAGAAATTATAATATACTATATTTTAATGAGTTGATAGGTGGGTCTTAATTTCTTTCTTGCCACACAGAGGTAAGAGGCCCCAATGAATCTTTCCTTTGCATACTGTACAAAATCATATGAATTTTTCCCCTACCTCTTTTAAAAAGGACAATGCTTTTAAATTGAATTAAATTAAATATTAATGTCCCAAAGAGGAAAGTTTTGCCTTGACCTGTTGATATAAGGGATGAGTGAAATTTAATCATGAAAGAAAAGCAACAATGAACTAAACTAAGCATAGGTGGCGAATGTTGTGCGTATATGTAATGTGTGTGCAATGAGAAGATTTTAATAAATATAATAATAATAATAATAATACACAATATATATTATTATTGCCTTATTGGACTCAACTAAAAAAAGGCTTAGTATGCAAAACAATACTAAATGGCTTATAATTTGTACATAATTAATTTTTTAATTAAAACATCTTTATCTCTCAATTACTTATGCATAGTTTAAATACAATAGCAATTTTCATTTTTATAACTCAAAATTGGCACTTATCTTTTCGTTTATTTTTCTTTCTTTTATTTACTTAGTGCTGTCATGTGGTGGTATTGATTTTTTTTTTTTTAAAAAAAGAATTGCCACATGGCGCCATTGTCCTCTTTCTTTCTTTTTTTAGCGTGAACTATAAATGACTTTAATTTGATAACTAATTTTTTTTTCAACTCCTATTTAATAAATATAGTTTTAAAAATTGTTCTATTTTGATAAAATTATCAGACATTCAAGGGTTTCTTCTAAGAATGGGTGATTGACTTATATCAATTTAGTTTTAAAAATTCATAGATCTGATCATAGATTGAATTGATGTAAGAAGAGACAGCATTCTTTGATTGAGAATGGCCTTTAACTAACTGAATTGAGCAGGGGTTGAAGTGAATTTTCTTTTCATTCACGGAAACCTAAAATCTATGTTACAGCAAATGGTGACAAGTGAAGTATGTATTCATGTGTGATGGATACACTCATGGATGCAGTGATTGCTATTATATAAACAGAGATTTATGTTGCAGAGATAAGAAGAAGAAGAAGAAGAAAGTGTGAATAATGTTAATTGAAGGAAGGAATGGCAGAGGAGAGACAAGAGCAGGTGGTTGTCTTGTCATATCATATCAATTATGTTTATGTCTCCCATTTCTTACAAAAAAAAGTCTTTCTTACCTTTCTCACAATTTCATTTACCATCTTACCCTCTACTTTCCTCATTTACCAAAGAATGTATATGTAGTATATATAACTGTATTTTATTATATAGAAAAAGAACTACCTTTCTTTTTTACAACATAAAGCTACAAAAGTATTAGTATTTACCCTTGGATGACAAATAACTATTTAAGCTCTTATTGCATCCAAAAGATTACTGTTATTATGGTGAAAATACTCAAATAACTCTTCTTACTTATATGAGAATTTTACCCCTTTTTTTTTCTTTTAATGTAAAACTTTGAATTAATACTCTACACATTATTAAAAACCTATCTTTTGAATTTTTTTTCACAATACAAACTATTTGATGGATAAGATAATCAATAATTCATATATGAAACTTGGGAGTTATTCTAAGACGATCTCTCTAATAATTGAATCTAAAAAGTAGTAATTATTTTCCAACTTAATTAAAAAATACAAGTCCATTTTAACGTGAGCAAAGAAATGCCCAACATAATGCTGAGGTGTATCATTGTAGAAGTCCTTGACAATAACATATGGTAATTGTGATAGATGAAGAAAAATGTGATAACAATGAGCATGATAGCTTGCAAATGGTTTACACAATTAGCTACTACTACCTCCTAAAAGGGTTTCAAGTCCAACTCATCTTGATTATCCTTGTCGTTGAAATTTCAAATAATCAAAATGGTTAATCCAATTAAATTGATAGTGTAGAGTGTCTAATGAACATATAACAATAAGCATGTTTTGTCATCTGATTTTGACATTGTTAACCGTGAAACTTCTTCACATCTTAATAAACATCAAAACTGAACAGAGGATGCCCTTCCATTTTCATGTTGATATGGATTTATCATCAATATGTACATGATCTTTTTTAGCGTGTATTAATCAGATGCAATTTGGGGGAAAATGTTCAACAACGGATTTGTTTGTCGAAAACTAATTTCTTTTGAGACAAAAAAATCACTAAAATGACTATACTTTTTTTCAACAAAATATTTTTTATGCGTATCTCCCGAATTCAATTATTGTGGTCTTGTAATCAAATGGTAATTGATATAATTTTGTACTAACAATGTAGACCAAGACATCGGTGGTGCAGCTAGTAGAAGCCTAGCCCAAGGATGCTACTAAAATAATAAGGCCCTTAGCATATCAAGGACCCTAATGTTCAAGAGAAAAGAAGTATATAATCACAGTAGTTGCTAAGAATCTGGGGAATAAAAAAAGTAAATAATATTATAATGAAAAGTTTATCACGACAATCGACGTGGCCATTAGAGAGGGAGAAAAAAGGAGTAAAGAAAAAGTCAATTACATATACAGTTTAGTTCCACATCGAAAATGCTCAAACAAAACCAAGTGTTTTTATAACTAAACGCTAAGTGAGATAGGCACGACCTTACTTGAACAGGATCTGTTCTATAGGATCGTACCGCTGTGTCCTTGAGTCCTAAGGAAACAGGAACCTCAGTCTTGTTGATGAACCACGACCGTGTGATGTGATCAGAGCGTGATCAACCGCTGGATGGGAATCCTCACTTGTGTTGGCTTCATCTGCGCTGTAGAGGATCGTTCTCAAGCAGCTCCTGCTGCCTGGGATGGTCACTCGGTTGTCTGACAGACTCAATCCTTTTGTCTCTCATCAATTTTTTTCTTCTAGTTTACCCTTCTGTTGTAAGATGAGACCGATTTACTTACATGCAGCCAAGCATTTGATTTTTTTTTTTTCCAGGAGAAAATCCAATCATCTTGCACTAGAATATAGTTCAACATACACTTCATTGTAGACATCATTGTTAATCTCAATCAATCAATACAAACAAAATTTGAAGTTTCATCATTCAGCTTTTCATAAGATAAACTGATTACAAAGTAATTCTACTAATGATAAAACAATTGTTAATTATTATTATTGCTAATCATTTTCATTTTTTCACAGTGCAGATTTGTTGCCACACCTTTATTACCAACTGCAAAGGAATATTTGCAAAATAAGAATTAGGAGAGGAAACCAATGAGTTCATCATAGAGTGGTTCAAATTGTAAAGGTTTATTCTAAGTTCCCTGTTAAACATAAAATAAAATGCATGTTAAGTTTTGAATTTCTTACAAGCTGTTTTGTATTTGTCATTAACAGACTGATATCCTGGCTAACCTATCAATCAAATAGAATCATATAATTTGATTTGATTACTGCCAGTTAAAAGGAGTTTAATTTGAGCATTGAATGGAAGAAATGTTACCAAAAATTGGAGCATTGAATGGAGCAGTTTCAACAATATGGTTTGAATGCCATAAACCTGAAAAAAAGACAAGCACCCTCACATTAAGAAAAAACATCAGTCATAGATTTCAATCAATTTGTCTATCTTATGTCCATACCTTAGAACTGCAAACCATGTCCAGCATGACCATTCACACCAGCAATAAGGATAATTAGCCCGCAAATGATTCAATTAAAGGTCAAGAATAAGGATAATTACAAGACCAAGTGACTAAGAACATGAGCAAATCTGAAAATTATATGTAGCAAAAGGTTTTCAAGTGAACAAGAAATAGTTCATTGGAACAGGATATACCTATCTAAACAAAGATTATTCAAAGATATCACAGAAAAACTTATCAGTGATATAACATGATTTGGGATGGAATGTGCTAGATGCATGCTATAGTGCTAATTGTCAAAATAAAATATGAGAAAATTTATGCAGTTTACCTACTTCAGTAAACAGAACACAGCAGATAACTCTAGATATCAAAAAGCTCATAATTTCAATCTTATAAAGGCAATGCACCTCGAAACTTTTCTGTTCATCTCTTGAAAAAAAATATAATTATCTTGACATTTCTAGGAACCAGAAAAGGCACATGATATCCAAGGAACGAAGGAAGGAAACAATCAAACAATACAAATATAGGAATATGGTATTCTGTTTTCTGTAACAATGTGGCAATGAAAGTCTATATGAAAGAAAACAATGGTATAAGAATACTACCAAATTTCGGATTATGAAGGTTCAGAACCCCAAATGCGAGCAATCTCTGTGGAAAAAGGCCTCTAACAATTTTGACACCGTGATAATGACACACTCATCTTGCTAAAAAAGCCGCAAAATAACACTGACAGAGTTTGAAACCAAGAGATAAACAAAGTCCCACACCGGAAAGGTAATAAAAAATAATAAAGTATATAATACTGAGTGAGAGTGAGACGTGCACGACCTTACTTGAACAGGATCTGTTCTATAGGCTCGTACTACTGTATCCTTGAGATCTAAGGAGACAGGAACCTCAGTCTGGTTGATGAACCACGACCGTGTGATCAGAGCGTGATTAAAGGCTGGGTGGAAACCTCACTCGTGGGGTGCTTCATCTTGGCTGTAGAGGATCGTTCTCAAGCGGCTTCAGTTGCCTGGGATGGTCACTCGGTTGTCTGACAGACTCATTCTTTTTTCTATTTCTCTTCTTTTTTTTTTTTACAAACAAATTCGCAAAAGAGTTTCTTCTTCGAAACAGAACAATTATATGTGAAGTTCTTCACTCGGTAATCAATCTGCTTCTTCTTTTAAGCGTTTGTCCATCTATTGGTTTGTGAAATTTTTCTCTAATTTCAATAAAAGTTTGGATTTTGATACCCACCCTTTTGGTCACTTTGCTTGTAGCCTAGGTGTTTGATTAAATGCCTTAGTCAAAGTTCCTTCCCTGGTATTGGTAAACATCTTGAGATGGTCTCACAGACCCAAATTATTTTTATTCTTTTCTGTATTTTGTTTTCAAGTTCAGAGCACCATAATCTTTCGATACTTGACAATTTCTTTTTATATAATTTCTAGAACTACGCAGGATTCATGTTAAAAGATGGAGAAAAAATAAGTTGCGGAGTTTCCTTCCAGAAAACAGTGCAAAGACGGATCAAGAGAAGTATACTTGTGCGCGTGTAAAATATCTCGGGTCCTTTTGAGTTACCTTCGGGTCTTTTTTTTTTTTAATTAATTATAGCAATATCTAGGGTAAAATATGTTTTTAATTTCTGTAAAATATAATATTTTTGTTTTAATTCTTATAAAAAAAATTGTATTTTTCCTATGAATAATTATTATTTTTAATTCTAATTATATTATTAGGATTACGGAGTTTCACGTGTCAACATATAAAAAAATAAAAGCATTTAAATAAATAATAAATATTAAATAATAAGCACTTAAATTTTTGTTAATTAATATTAAATAAAAATTATTTAGATTTGATGTGACGTTAACATGTGACACTAAATCATTTTGATAAGCATTTAATGAAAATTTCTTAACAATAAGAACTAAAAGCAATAATTTTTTAATTATAGAGATTAAAATACAAAAAATAATATTAAAGAGACTAAAAACGAAAGTATGTTATTTCAGAGGGTCTTGCTAAGCACTTGTTAAGAATACAAAAATAAAAATGTTTTATTGATATTGATAACATTTAAGTGAGATTTCAATTTTCGAAACAATAAGTACTATTCTTATTAAGTATCCTAAAGACACTATTTAGCATTTTTTTATTTTATAAGAATTAAAAATATATTTTATCCAACATTTTTGTTGTAAATACCTATGCTGCTTCAACGTGTACATACCCCAATATTTTCTTTTGGGGTCAAAAGGTCAATAAAGAAAAAAGGAATTCCATTTTGTTTTTTTTTTGTCATTTTTCACAACACTGGGCCATTTAAGAAATTTTTTTTTCCAAATTTCAAAATTATCCTGACTCACACCACTGATCCCTGTTGACCAAAAAGAAGAAAAAACATACCACTTATCCCCTTACCTCTCATCACACCATCCCTAACTCACACCACCTCTCCCTTGTGTCATACCTTCACTCACCACATCACCTTTTATTTTGCAAGGGTGCTGGGATTCGCCCAACAAAACAAAAATTAGGAGCTGCACTATTCATTATTTTTAATATCAGAAATATGAAAGTTGTTGACCAGAAGAAAGATATTTGAAAGTTAAAAAGTACATTTTAGATTGATGATAAAAAAAAAATTAAATGATGCACTTTCTAATATAGACCGTATCAATTCCAACCACTTTCTCCAAAAAAAAAGCTTTTTTGTTTTTTAAAGGTAAGTTCAGATTGGTTTGGTACATGTTTAAAGAGTTTTTATTTAAAATAATCAAATTTAAATATATTGAACTAGTTTGAATTTTATAATTTTTGGAATAAAACCCGAATTGAACCGGTCGAGATAGGTTAGACTAGGCTAGTTTGAGTACACGGGTTATATATTTTAAAAAATCAGTATCATTTTTCAATTTTACCAAAAAAAATTGATAGTTTTAAAATTATTTACTAAGCTGGGTTAATAAAAATTTATTTACCAAAATGGGATCAATTATGGTTCATTTGGGTTTTTTTCTTAAAAAAAAATAAGGATTACCGACGGTTTTAACAATTTACCCGTTGTTTAGAAGCCTTTACTAGCTGTTTAAAAACCGCGTCTAAAACCTGCATAATTTAGGATTTAATCGCAATTAAGAAACTTTCCCAAACTAAGTAAGTTTTTAACATCGGTTTCAACTCAACCGATGTAAGTGCTCGTGCACTTTACTAGTGGTCTAACCGCGAGTGAATCATACTTTTAATAGCGGTTCTTTTTCAAAATCGATGTAAAATCATTTCAACATTAAACAAAGGGAGTAATACATCTAAAGATTATCGAACAAAAAATTAAATTACAAACAAACAAGAGTAGAGATAACCTAGGAGGTGGGTTGAGTTTGGTTGGGCTAGAAGGCATAGCAATGGGACGCGGCGGGGCGGGGAGTACTTTCCCGCTCCTCAATTTCTTCCCCGTCCCCATCCCCGCTCCCTGCGACGGGGATATTTTCTCTTCCATCCCCATTTTCCGCCTCCCCATGGGGACTGCGGAGATCCCCGCAGATTATTCAAAAATCTAAAGAAATTCTAAAAAGTATAAAAATCCGAAATATAAGTAATAAAAGAAAGAATCAATGTAAGAACCAAAACAAACTACGCAAGAGCAAGAATGATGTATAACAATAATGAGCATGATGAGCAAAAACGACATGAATGAATGAATGAACAAATAGCACAACAATTAATCTAAGCAGGGACAAGAACTAAGAGAAGTGATAATAATAAATAAAAGTTAATCATATTATTTATTATGTAAATGACTATATTAAGCCTTTTAATTATATGTATATTTATTATATTAATTATATTAAATGAGAGTATTTATGTAATTTTATATATATTGGGGATGCAGGGACCCCACGGGGGCTGGGAGCATGGTCCCCGTCCTGTCCCCAAATCTGTTGCGGGAGAACTTTTGTCCCTGTCTCCGTCCCTACAAAAATTATTTTCTCAATCACAAAGTCTCAAATGAGACCGTCCCCATGAGAATCCCCAAATCCAAGTAGTAATTGTTTTGTCTAGGCTAGAATCCCTGAATTCAATACGCGAATTGAAGGCGTTCATGTCTTATGAATTAAAACTAAAAAAAAAATATTAAAAAAATAGTACCTTCAATTTATTTTTATAAAAAAATAAAAGTGGATTTTTTTCCCAATTATAAAAAACATCGTACTGCCACTTTTTGATGTATTAATTGTAAAAGAAAAATAAATATTTATTTTTATTCTTCATTTATTATAAGCACTTCCTAATTTAAGTGGATATATTAATTACCATATGATCATTTAAGAACAATTTTTAACTTTATCAGATTACTATTAATTAACATACTTTATTAATGAAAATCAACACCATTAAATGTGTTTATTAATTTTTTTTCTTATAAATTATTGTGGAGGGAGTATTATATTAGTTTTTTTTTTATCTCTCCTTATAAGTATTAAATGCATATCAAGTGCATGGATTCATATAAAGTATAAACATTAATCAAGAGAGATAAACCCAAAAATACCAAAATGATAGGTCATGTTGTTTTTGAAAATGACAGGATCCATTCCCGATGAAATTAGTCTTATATTTCTTATAGGCAAATGATATTTACTGTCCTAAGGGCACTATATAAGAACCCAAAAAAGATATTGGAATGTGTAGTTTTTTATATTCTCGAGAGACGGAACAATGTGTAGCACAACAATTGATGTAAGCAGGGACAAGAACTAAGAGAAGTGATAATAATAAATAAAAGTTAATCATATTATTTTTTATGTAAATGACCACATTAAGCCTTTTAATTATATGTTTATATTAAATGAGAATATTTATGTAATTTTATATATATTTAGGGATGCTGGGATCCCACGGGGCTGGGAGCATAGTCCCCATCCTATCCCTAAATCTGTTGTGGGAGAACTTTTATCCCTATCCTCGTCCCTACGAGAAAAAATTTCTCAATCACGGAGTCTCAAATGGGCCCGTCCCCACGAGGATCCCCAAATCCGAGTGGTAATTGCTTTGTCTAGGCTAGAATCCCTCAATCCCCAAATAATACCTTCAATTTATTTTTATAAAAAAATAAAAGTGAATTTTTTTCCGAATTATAAAAAACATCGTACTGCCACTTTTTGATATATTAATTGTAAAAGAAAAATAAATATTTATTTTTATTCTTCATTTATTGTAAGCACTTCCTAATTTAAGTGGATATATTAATTACCATATGATCATTTAAGAACAATTTTTAACTTTATCAGATTACTATTAATTAACATACTTTATTAATGAAAATAAACACCATTAAATGTATTTATTAATTTTTTTTCTTATAAATTATTCTGGAGGGAGTATTATATTAGTTTTTTTTTTTTTTTTTTTTTATCTTTCACCTTATAGGTATTAAATGCATATTAAGTGTGTGGATTTATATAAAGTATAAACATTAATCAAAAGAGATAAACACAAAAATACCAACGTGATAGATCATGTTGTTTTTGAAAATGACAGGATCCATTCCCCGATGAAATTAGTCTTATATTTCTTATATTACATAGGATCGGAGGTAGTATTTTTACTCCATGTGGTCCTTTTGTTTGTTATTTTAGTTTTAGAATTTTATTTCAAAAGTAATGTTGTTTGGTACTTCCTCTTTGTTTTTTTTCGGTCTTCTAAGGTTATGCACATGAATTAAGAAAATGATTAGAGGTTAAACTTTCTATAAGTATTTATTAAATAATTTTTTGTTATACCCTCATTTATAGATAATAGACTATAAATACTTAGTGAAAAGATACATTTATTATAAGGTTGTAACTGACAAAATAGCATTAGTGACTATCAAAAGTGAACAATTCAAAAAAGCTAAAGAGACTAAGAAAAAAAACAAAGAGAGTAATTTTAAGACTCATTTAATCTTTTTTTTTTCATTTATGTTCTCATTTAATGTAGGTAATAATTAGTGCTACAGAATAATAAATGAAATTGTTCAAGGACTTAGGTGAGGGTATTTGAGTTAAAAGCATCATAAAAGATTACCTAATTAATGTTTTCTTAATATATGTGTAGAAACTTTAAACGACGGAACAAAAGAATTGGAGAGATTATTTCCTTTTTGAGAAAAATGTAGGCTTAAATAATTCTTTTATCTTTAAACTAGCTTTTGAACTATGCGTTTGTACGGGTCTTCGTCGTTACGCGTTTGTGAGGTTGTGCTAATATTTTATAATTTTATAATGAATAAACAATAAAACATATAAATGAGTTTCATCATATTTTAACCAAATAACATTCAAAAACTAATGACTCAGATTAGTCTCATCTTAAGGATAGAGAAACTCGTGGTTATACCAATTTTTTTTATTTAACAAATCACAAAAAACAAAGTAAAAGAATGGAAAGAAAAGAATGGAAAATAAAGAAAAAAAATATACTGAAATATAGTGAAATAAACTTGAAATGAAGGGAAGTGGAGAGAGAAGAAAGAGAAAGAGAAAGAAAGAGGAAAAAAGTAAGAGAAAAAGAGTTTAATAATTAAATTTAATTTTATTATTGAAATTTTAAATTTTAAATTTTTCTAATCTCAAAGCAATCTAAAATACAAAAAATCTACATGAAAAATCAAAGCTTTTAAGCTTGGATTAACATCCAAAATACAAAAAATCAAACAAAGAGAGAATAAAATAAAATAATATTAAACGAAATTTTGGAGGGAAACTGAGTTAATGTGAGCATGACACTTGACAAAATAGGTTGCTTGTGAGTCAAGAAGGGATTTCTTTTCTTATAGTATATGATATGATGAAATATAGCGCCTTTTGATTTTAGTACCTAATTTCTTTTGTTACTTTGATCCAAGTTCTTGCCATAAGATTTTTATTTTTAATAGGTGACATGAAAGACACATCAGCATTTGTCATATCAGCGCATATTATTGAATCAGATTAAAATATTCGCGTTAATAATAAATTTTTTAAAAATATTTTTATTTTAAATTAATTATTAAAAAACAAAAAAATTCAAAATAAAAATATTTTAAAAAATAATTATTAGTAACATGAATAATTTAATCCAACTCAACAAGATCAGCTAATGTGAGAGTTGCTAGTATGACACATGCTGATATTTCATTTCATCTGCTACATCACTAATTAACATAGAAATTCAATAATAAAGACTTAAATAAAAACTTTTGAGCTTTAAAAATACAATTGATAACAAAAAATGTTTCAGGGAATAAAATTAAAAGAAGCTACTATAATTTTAGGGACATAAAAATATTCAAGAAAAAAAATGTAAAACCACATTTGGTGGTGCAATGTATCTCAGTATCTCTCATAAATTATAACAACACAATTATGGTAACATCTAATTATATAAATTGCATTAATTTATCACTATATCTGCCATTGATGCATGCACTTGCCATTAGTAAAACATAAATCTTTTAATTCACCTTAAAAGAAATATGCAAATTCACAATTCCAATTAATGTGAGTGAAAGGAAAATCCACATGATAAATGTTTTACCATCAAAAGGAGCTTACAATCCACATTGGAGATTGCCTGAATGTCAGGATAAGTCTGAGAAAAGAAAAGAAAATAGATGATTACCCTATTCTACCTATAACTACAAAAATTACTTCTATCTAATTGAATCTGGACACTAGCACAGTGCTATAAGAAACACTAAAACAGAGAGCAAAGGGGCTATGACAAAAATATAATTCATAATTTTTTCCCTTTGTCAAGATTTTTCAATAAAAATCATCAAAGTTGTGATCAGAAGGCCACAGAGGAGGAAGAAATCAAGGCTTTGGTTTTGTGAGTTTGGGTAGATGACCAATGAGCAATAATAATGATAAAAAGATTTTTGGGTTTAAATCAATAATGTTTATGGTGGTGCTGACCATAGCGCTATTGGTTCTGCCGCTGGTGCTGCCGCCGCTACTTCCGCCGCCGATGATACTAATGGTGGTTCCTGTTTTAATAATGCTGATTCTTCTGATAATGGCTTTCTCTACCAAACATGGTCCTGACTTGATCTGTCATTGTAATTCTATTTGATATATCTCTCTTTGCATGCTTTTCTATGGATGCGCATGTGTAGTTTCAATTATAAAATATTTGAATTTCTAGTACTGTCTTCCTTTTTCTTTTTTTCTTTTTAAATTCAATTTGTTCTGCAATTTGAAAGTCTAAGATTTAACCCAGAAAATCTGAGCAATGAAAGTTTATTAGGTAAAGGAAGCAATATATTTTTTTTTACGTGTGAATTTTCTTGTCACGTAATTGTATTTCCACATGGGCACACATATATAATTAACATTCACACACTATTTCGTTGTAAGATGAACTTGCACGAAGAAGATTACCAATGTCTAATATCTCTGTAACATAATTTTCAATGCATTGTTTCACTGAAAAGTAGTCTAATTTTTCATATGAAATTCAGAATACATTAGTAATTAGTAATAAAAGAGTAGCATTTGCCCAACAATAATTTTGAATACACAAATAGTGGTTTCTTCTCGCAGTAATTAATTAGTTATGCATTTTCCTCAGCAGAAAGACACTGAAACATTTCTGTTTCATTGTGTGTTTGTTTGATGCTAAGAGATTTCAACACCGACATGCCGACACTTGGTGGACACAAATAGCATTTGGTTGCTTTGCGTTGTTTTTCAGGAAAACGGAATATTCATACTTATAAAGGAAAGAGAGAGTGATTACAACTACACAAATATATACACTGTATTACTTCTACATCATTTATCATCTTTTCATCCTTTCCGTAAAAGTCTAACATTTAATTTGACTTCCATTTTCAACAATTTCCCTTACGCGTGCATTATTCAATGCTACCAACTAACTAGTAGTTGGTACATGCCATTTTTTTGTTTTTTTTTTTAGAGTTGTAGTAAGATTTATTTCAGCATAGAATAGCATTTTGTATTTTTTTTTTCCTTAAAAAAATCTCTACCGCGATTTTTTTATTTTTTTTTATTTACAGCTTAATGTATGTGGTTTCTCTGGCTTCCTTTGGAACGAACTTTTGTTTGGAAAGAATTTCAAAAAGCGGTGAGTTGGCAATAATTGGGTTGGTGTTAAAAGCTTATTTAATTCGTTTGGTAAAATACAAACCGGAAATTGAAACATAAAGAAAATGACAGATTCATTAAATCTCAGTTTTCTCGACGGTTCTATTTTAACTAGCGTGACTCCTGTATCCTTTTTCACGTTTTTAATTCATTAGGTGAAACATGAAAGAAACTACACGCTTAAGTGGAAGTAACAAATTCATTGGACCGTGATGAAATACCTTGTTTTGCAGGTTTTTTTTTTTTTCCTCAATAATTGTATTTTTTAGTTGAAAATCAAAGACTAATCCCTTCAAGACAAATAAATCATCGAAGTGGGTACAACTTCTCTAAACAAAACATTTTCTATACACAGTCAAGATTCGAACCCTATCAGCGTACTTAAAGGACCAAACTATCTCCAACTATGTGAGGCTTTGGTGGTGCTTGTTTTGTAGTTTTGATTTCATGTACAATTTACCAAGAGTTCAAGAAGCAAAGGAAACGTTTTGTCCAAAGCAGGATGCTAACAAGGAAGGTTTGGCCATTCAAAATTGGAGAGTGAATAGGCGATGAATTGATCAAGCACACAAATAATCACGAGCATAGTTTGTAAGGTTATTGATCGTAGACGTCATCAAAATTGAAATTTGAAACAAATATTATAAACTCAAGGTGTTTCACAAGGTGAATATGCTGAGACTTTAGAGGATAGTTCTAAGTAAGGCGCAAAAGAGCAACAAGTCCTCTGTTAATTGATTTCAAGACTGTCTAAAAAGAGAATGGATTATTAATTTACTCCCACCCTTTGCTCTTGGATCACCAATATGAGTCTTATGGAACAAGTTGACAAAGTCACAAATTACATCTAATTGTGACTGTCAGCTTGGATGACTCAATACATTTTCCAAATGTCATATAAATTTTGATGTATTACAATATGGGAAAGACAATAAACACCAATTTGCATTGATAGCTTGCAATATTTTAAAGTATTTTTTTTTTAAATGATTGTGGCTTTTAAGTTCTTTTTTAGTATAAGTTCATAGGTTTTCAATAACTATCAAGTTTTCTCCTTGAAAATTATTTGATAAAGTAAACATAATAAATGACTAGAGGGTAAAATAAGAAAGAATTATTGAAAGCTACTTTTCATAAATTAAGCTACTTGAAATAGCTTTTCATAAACTAGCTTTCAAAAGCTAGCTTATAGCTTATAAGCTATAAGCTTGTTACTAAACACCTTCACTTGATAAATAAGCTAGAACTATAAGCTATAAACTCTTAAATAAACTATAAGCTAGTGTTACCAAACACATAGTAAGCCTTGATATGTACAGGAAATCAGCTATTAATTCAAATTTGCAAGGTAATATTCTAATTTCCGGTTTAAACTATATTTATGTTCTAGTAATACATCTGTCTGTAATTTTGTTATCTCTTGATGTGAGTTATAGACTATGAAGATAGAGTTATGGTGGTTGAGACAAATAATCCACCATTTTTTTTTTGTTCGAAAATGATCCACCATTTAAACATGACTATGCAAATTAGCTGTTAGCTTTTGGGCTTAACCGTGCCAACTTGCTTACCCAACTCTAATTGGCAGCCATATAATTATAAGCGATTTAATTCTTCTAAAGTGAAAGAATGTATAACATGTTAAAAGTTGTATTTACCCTTAATTTGAAATTGGTCAAAAGTTAAGAATTACTTAACCCTTTATATATGGGGTAATATACTCCTACTTTCTAACTTTACACTTACTTTAGAACAATTAAATTCAATTATGGGATAGGTACTATAGTTTTATCTATTGGTGTATCATATTAGGATCCATGAAAACAAAATTATTATTTAATTAACTCAGACAAGAAAAGTGGTGCCAGGGATGACAAAGCCCAGCTAATTTATTTTTCACCCGTCACAAATACCTCCAATCAGTTTGAATCAACTACGTTTTATTTACAGTTTTTCATTTAAATGGATATACAAAAGCTTTGAGGTAAGAGAAGGCTAAAGCGTCCAACGTACAAGGGGGCATCGTACTGCTGGTAAATATGATGTTGAGGATGATGCAGCCCCATGGTTTCAAGGGATCGTTTAATCTCACATTTTGGTTAGCTTTTCCACCATATTGATAGCCTCGTTGATTTCTGTAGGACACAACCATGGCTCCTTAGCCCGCGGTAATCATTCTAACATTGCTTTGTTACCCTAAGCAGACTGCAATGTTATCTGTTCTGCAGCAGTTGCGTCGTATTTGGCACTAGCCTCAGGGGTATCTTCTTCACTAGGTGGAACCAGCTGCCAAAATAGTGATAAATACTTATCCCAGTCCTTCAGAATAGCCGCACCCTTGTTACTGCCAGTTTTTTCCTTCATAACAGATACAGATAGGTTAAATAATTAAGTGTGCGCTATGATTATAAGTATAGGTTAAAATCATTAATAAATTTCTGCCTATGTCAATTGAATCGGGAATGCATAAACTTTTCTGAACTTAAATAGAGGGCTTACAACATGGGCTTCAATTAGGCTCTTCAGCTGCATCTGCCCCACTGGCGCTGACACTCGTTGGATTTTTACAATTTCTCTGTTTACCTGTGAATAGTCTCAGATATAAGCATAACGAACAGTAGCATGCTTTTGTTCCCAGCAACATATCCTTCTACTAACAGCTGTATCCAACTAATTAATTACTCTACTAAACTTTCTTCGTCCTAGGGTATACCCATCAGACCTTGACCTCCCCATCAGGCCCAGGCTCATTCTTAAAAAAGTGTTAAACATTTTCTGCTACTGTTTTCATTAATTTGTCTTAAACTTGTGACTGTACGATGTCACCTTTGTAAACATCTTGATTTTATTTTTATAAACACTGATTTTTGAAATGAAAAATGAAGAGAAAACAGTTTGGCACAAACCTTGGGTATTAGGGTATTGTCCTCATCAAGAATGTAAGCCAACCCTCCTGTCATTCCAGCAGCTACATTTCTACCCACTCTGTCAAGGTATAAAATATGTGAAACCCCCGGTTAATTGACTCTCATTCGTTCAATGAACAATTGCACAAAGGGAGAAACGTGGCTAAGGATGAGGCTAAAGAATGATATAGCTTTGAGCCTTTGACAAAGAAGTATTACTCACTTTCCCAAGACAACCACACAGCCACCAGTCATGTATTCACAACAATGATCTCCTGTGCCTTCAACCACAGCTTCAGCAAGTGAGTTTCTGACGGCAAATCTTTCCCCGGCTCTCCCTCTAACAAAGACCTGCCCACCTGTCGCCCCATACAAGCAAGTGTTCCCTACAATAGCTGCATCTTCTGGTTGAAACCCTGTCTCGTCAACTGGAGTGACAACCAACTCACCTCCAGCCATGCCCTGGCAATAGTTGCAATTAAACGTGAGAACAATGTGCCTGAACTTGAGTATCTAACTAAAACTCAGAACAGGTATTATAAAACAAAGACATCCATTTAATACAATTTCAGAATGGTTATAAAAGGAGTGCATTAAATCAGGATAACCTTATATTGGTTAATATAATTATTATAATTAAATTATAATTAGCAATAGGTAATACCACCGGATCTCATGAAAGAAGGGAATAAAATCTAGATAAATTTTCTGTCGTATTTTACATGAGTACAATGCTAAACAAAGAAGCTGGTAGGGTAAAATAACCAAACCAAACCAAAGCACAGCTGCACAAGTCAAACACTCTTCATCACTAAATAAATGAATCATCACAAACGTTAATTTTCCTAAACATGTTCTTAGTAATGTGAAACTGAAGAGAGTTAATGAGATACCTTCCCAACATAATCATTAGCCTCTCCTACCAAGCGAATGTTCATTCCAGGTGTCAGAAAGCATGCAAAAGACTGTCCAGCACTTCCTGTAAATCTGGAAGCACGGAAAGGAATATGCTTAGCTTTCAATTAACTACCCGCTTTTAAGATATTAGACGTCAAACTGCATATTAAGACATCTTACGTTATATTCAACAGTCCTGCAAAACCAGTGTCACCATACTTCTTTGCAATGACACCAGCTATACGCCCACAAACACCACGATCAATGTTGTATATTTTTGTGGTCTTACTAACCGCTTTTTCATTTTCAATGGCATCTGCAATCTGAAGAACAAGTAGTTTATATTGCTGCCTCGTACGGCATTTTTCTATCATGCTCATGCAGCTATATTCTTAATTTGGTTCCATATTTCATTAAAGGCAGAGTCGAAGTTAATAAACAAGGGAAAAACAGTCACTTCTCAGATTTAGAGGCAATGGGAACTTGGTTGCATTTGATAGTAAAGTAGGGACCTAACACTTCAGGATACACCCATTTTATTGTCTTTATGAATTGAGTTAGTTATTAGGAAAGACACATTAATCGAATTTTTTTTTTCAAAATCAAGGAATAACTTTTATTTGAATTAAGATAAGATAAGTTGACAACTATGCAATCAACTACAGGGAAAAAAATATTGCCAAAAGATGATATATTGAATTTTCTCAAAAATCACTAGAAGGTATTGGTGTTTATACACCCGTTTCCCTCCTTACCGACTCTCTTGACATATATTTGATGTAAGATAAATTTGAATAATTTATGGACTTTCCGTAAAGACAATATTTAGCTAAGAGACATAGGAAAAAAAAAACTTCAAAATCTTTCAACTCATCAATGCTTGGAGTTAGTAAAACCTTATTAATAAAATATAAATTTATGCAACTAAGGTATATAAACTATAAAGTAAATATTAGAGTGATCACAGGCGTGAGGCTGTGAGCTATCCAGTGGAAATTCCTGATCCCATTTAAAATCTTTGAGATTGTACGATGACTTTTTGCATAGGAGGCTTAAGGATAAAATTAATATGAAACTAGAGCAAGGTCTAGTATTTGAGCAATGAATATGACTGAGGCTGACGTACAAACTTGTTTAAAGAAAAGCTATTGTAAAGGGAATGCCTATATTATTTTTATAACCATAGCTTAGTAGTCATTTTACCTCTGGGTCTGCTAGCAAAACATCATCCAGAACAGGACCATTGGTGTGAGGTTCCTGATTCCTGATTTCTGTACTACTCCATTTAGGTAACCCAGCGCTCTGAAAATGAGAGGTTCATCATCACTCACAAGCCAGAGGCCCATAAGGCAAAGAACGGAATAATAAAGATACATGATTATAGGTAAGACATACAGAGAGGATGTAACTCAGATCTATATGTTGAGTTTTTGCTAGAGATATGTCTCTTGGTTGCAACAAGTCAGTCCGGCCAATTACATCATCCAACTTCTCATACCCGAGCTGTGCCAATATGCCTCTTACCTGGTCAAATAATAATATTTATTCCAAATAAGATGCTACTTGGTCTAAACTCCAAAGTGGTGCACGAAAATTAGAATCAATAAAGACGACTCTAGAATAAGGAATGTTAAAGTGAACACGAAAGATATCAACAGCAGCCCCAAAATACCTCCTCAGCTACATACAAAAAGAAGTTGACAAGATCACCGGGAACACCAGGAAAGCGAGCACGCAACTCTTCCCTCTGAAATTTAATGATAAATTTTTATTAGATAAAGGACAAGTAATTATTACACTAAAGCATGCAAAAAAAATCAAACTTCAAACGACCTGGCTGGCAACACCAACGGGGCAATTATTGGTGTGGCAAATGCGGGCCATAACACATCCAGTAGCAATCATTGCCACTGAGCCAAACCCATATTCATCAGCACCCATTATAGCTGCCATCATGACATCAACTCCGCTTCTAAATCCGCCATCAACTCTAAGAATGACCCTTTCTCTAAGCCCATTTTCAATGAGTGTCTGAAATAAAAATAGTCCGCAATAATATAGTATGACTTGCAAGCTAGAAATGATGAGAATCACACATATTCATGATTCAGTTATAACCTGGTGAGATTCTGTGAGCCCAAGTTCCCAAGGACCTCCTGCATGCTTGATTGAACTTATAGGGCTTGCTCCTGTTCCCCCATCATGTCCTGAAATCTGTAAGTTGATCACAACATGATATGTTATGCTTCAGCTTCACAAATGAAGAACAGATATTGGAGAAAATATAACTACAGACGCAGCTAAAAAATTCACAGGTCACAGTATACACCTGTATAATGTCGGCATTGCCCTTCGCAACTCCAGATGCAACAGTGCCAATTCCAGCTTCAGCCACCAGTTTTACCGACACCTTGGCCTTAGGGTTCACCTACTCAACCACAAAACAACAGATTTTTCATCAGTATACTAGATTCCTTTAAAGGAAACAAGCGAATGAAACTAGTATGAGAGTCACCTGATGAAGATCAAAGATCAATTGAGCAAGATCCTCAATAGAATAAATGTCATGATGAGGAGGTGGGGATATAAGAGGAACCCCTGGTTTAGAATTTCTCAACCTTGCAATATACATGCTAACTTTTTTCCCAGGCAATTGTCCACCTTCACCAGGCTTTGCACCTTGTGCAATTTTGATTTCTAATTGATCAGCATTTGCCAAGAATGTTGGGGTGACACCAAATCTTCCTGAAGCAACCTTAAGAAAATGCAATATATTTTATCAGATCATTGCTTCCCACCATAATTTCTGTGACTAGAACAGTTACCTGATCAGTCTTAGATTAATACAACTTAAATAAGCCAGATTGATTGGATATAGAATTTAACATGTCATCCAGTTGGATTAAAACCTAAATTAGTGATCAAGAATTTACAAACTAATGAATACTTAGTCTGTCAAATGTAAATCACACCTCCAAAGAATATGAATTATGTATCACATAATCTATAACCTATAAATTATAAAAAGCTTCAGTTGCTATATTCCCTTCATGCATCTGGCCTCTTAAATTAATACTGCAGGAAGGCCATCACATATGAAAAAAGGAACTAACACCCATGTTTTTCCATTCATGTGATTGTCTGGAGATTAACATACAGCGTTAGATATTTTTGGAAGTTTTAGGGATACAGAAAACATTATGAATTTGACGTTTACGAATGTTTCTTCTTTGATGTAAAAGTCAATCAATGGGTTACATTAGTTTCTTTTAGCCTTTTTGCTTTACCAGTTGGCACTAAATCATGACCATCAGTTGAAAATCAAATAACTGCAAGGCGTCAGCTAAACAAATCAAACCACGTTATTTAATTTGGGCCATAAAATGCCAACATTCAACAGTCAAATAGTAGTTTTTGTAAAGCTATATGCTATAACAAAATTTATAAAATGATTCTATGGGTATTTTAAAAACAATTATTATGTCAATTTTATGAGAGCTGTAGGGAGATAAAACGTTTATTTCCCAAAAAATATCCCAAGCATGTGCTAAGAGCTAACTTGTTTTCCTGGAGAACTTTAATATAGTGAATGACGTTAATGGTGGTATTGTCAAAAATTTCAGTGCATTAACCTGTTTGAAGGGTTTAGCAAAGAAAATAAAATAACCTGTTTGATGGCACTAGTAGCAGTATCCCCATTTTGAAGACCTTTAAGATGTGGAAGAGTTGGAGAGTAACCATCAACGACATCTGTAAGTGGTTTCCAGCGAATAGGATCCTGAATGCAGCATAAGAATACATGAAATCATAGACAACGTGAAAATAAAAAGCTACCTAAAATAAGCATTTCATTGAATATAAATGCATTTACAAATTACAAATCATCTATACCAACAGTTATATTGGGATATAAAGTTATATTCACCTCACCACCTTCCCCTGAATTTGATTTTCCACCTAATCTGTTCATTGCAATTGCAATTGCTTCATGAGTTTCTCTTGAAATAGCTCCAAGTGACATTCCTCCGGTGCAAAATCGTTGCACAATAGATGTAGCAGGTTCCACCTTCCCCACAGGTATTGGAGCACGATCACTCTTGAACTCAAGAAGATCACGAAGAACCTGCAATGGGAAATAGGAATATAGGATATCTCACATAATCCTGTTGTAAAAAAGCGCATGATAACAGCATGAAAAGTGGATCTTAAGGACTCACGTTCACAGGCCGATTAGCCAGATGTTGCTGATAAACTGAAAAGGCACTTTGACTTTTTTGCCGAACCGCTTTGTGGAGCAACTTTGACATCTCTGGATTATTAGCATGATACTCACCTTTGAAAATGTAAATCAGAATCAGTCAATTGTGAATGTACCCAGAACAGTTATTTGGAAACAATTTTGTCGATAAAAATAGTAATCATTCTGAGCTTCTAAAAACACAACCGAAAAGTTAACTAACATTTCAAATCTTAATAAGTCAAGCAGCAAATCATACCTCCTGGTCTAAACTGTATAAATCCAAAATTTTCCAATCTTTTAGCTGTATCTTCCGAGAATGCCTTCACCCAAAAAGACAAAGTCTCTCTTGACAGCTGCAATAGGAAAAGGTATAGCCATTATATGTAAATTCAACTCATATAAGCATTTTTGCACTGAAATATATACATAAACACATATTCCCAAATTCTTGTACAAAAATTCAAAGCATATAATTACTTCTAGGAAGTTGACATGCAAAACATTTTTGAAGTTTGGAGATGATGAAGTGCAAGAATGAAAAAATCTAGAAAATAACATTACATCTACCTGTTCATTTCACAAACCTGAAATTCCCCTTATAGAAGTTTTGAAGGAAAACAATTTCATGCGTGACATTCAAACAAATAGAAATAGGTGCTAAAATTGCATATCAATTTTATCCCTGAGTGACTATATTGTATATGTAAATATTACTTATAATAATGTCTATAATCAATAATGTTGAATGAAGCCTTTATACAGATGGAAAGAAGACTTTGTCTTCAATAAAAGAAGAATTCAACAAAAAACAAAGAGGAGTATAAAGGAGGATAAGAAATCTTCCTAGATATACAAATCAAAATAGTAAAGTTGATAAATAAAGATAGATTACAGTATATAAATATTGTATAAAGTTTCACATCCTTTCATCCTCTTATCCTGTTATTCATATATATTGCTTTACATAATCTTTTCACATAAAAAATCATAGTTATGTCCAAAAACAAGCAGCAAGAATTCTGATTGTTTGAACCCTTGGTTATTCATCTTATTCTGTAGTAACTGGTAACAATTTTCTAACAGGATTTTTATCTTCAATGTAACAAATAACATTATATTACTCATATAAACACAAATTTTTCATGTGCTAGATCTGCAGTGCCAAAAGACTGTATGGTATAATATGTATCTTTATCTACCACTATATTATGTAAAGAATATCAATATCAAAGAACTCAAACAAAAGATATCTTTGAATTGCCTACTGATATACCTAGATTTATGATTCTTGCGTTTGGAACCTCTTATGAAGTGGCCAAACCATGGTTTCATGTGGATCAAACTTGATTTTAACATGTTTGGGTAAATTGTGCATAATCAATTGCTGTGTCAAAACCATCATTGAAGGAGAATCAACTTGGAGTTGCTTTTGATTCCAACAAAATCAGTTATGGACCAACTAATGTCTTATTTACCCTTTTGTTTGCCCTTTTATCATAAAGATGTATAAACATAAAAGTCTATATATTGGTAATTATACATCCCAAAAGCAATTTTCATGAAGAATATCCAAACAACATTATTTTTTTAAAATCAATTTTCTGATACCAGGTATCCAAACAAAAATCGCATTACTTATTCAATTTTACTCAAAATCAGTTCTACCACCGTGAAACCAAACACATGGAAAAATTCACCAATTATTAATAGAACATTTCTATTTAATATAATTAATATCTAAATCATACACATTTTGGATAAGAAGGTAACTACATTCCTTTTTAAAGGGCCAAGAAATTTACAAAATGATGCCTAAGAGTCTAAGACTAAAGTTTCAACAGTTAACATATTCCAAGAAAAAATTGAAGGTCATATGGTGAACTGGTGATTCTAGCAATGTATAGTTAGCTGTAACATCTATGGTGATATAGTGTTACCAATAATTTGGCATATTAACAATGAAGTGAAGCTTATAATGCCTGAAAGTTTCATTCATAGGCTAGACCACTTGAGTTCAGTGTTCTCCCTCACCTCATCAAAAGTTAATCCACCAATTTTTGACACACTCCCTCTGAATGCAAGATCAACAACTTCCTTTCCTAATCCATAGACTTCAAATATCTGTGCACCACAGTAGCTATATACAAGGAATTGACAAATTGATTGTCAAAATCATACGCTCAGTAAGGGGGGGAAAAGACAAAAACAACTATTTTAGAAAGTACAAAATTAAAAAAAAAAAAATGTCAGCATTCTCTGGCATCAATTTTCCTTTATAATAACTATGTTACTAAATAATCACATACCTTGAAAGCAATGAGATGCCCATCTTGGAAAGAATTTTAAGAAGACCTGCTTTTACAGCCTGAAATGCAGGAATAAAAAGTCATTAACAGAATTAAAAAATTCTTCCCTTGAATGTCCCTGTTAGAATATATGATTTTTTGGGTGTTATTTGGTTAGTAGTCGTATATAGCTGAGCTAGTACTGCTAGTACCATTATCATACTTGGCCTAGATTATTAGCATAATTGGTGTACTTGATTACTGTGGTGTCAACTCCTATCATTTCATAATATTATCAATAGTTCAGTTTCAATGTTACAATTTTTTCACATATTCTGCTTTCCCTCTTGTTAGAAATGACTCGGACCTACTCAACCCCAAAGCTAGCTCAAAGGGAGAGGGATGCCCAAAGCCTTATAAAGGCTACCTTGGCCATATCTCGAGTCATTATGGAACTTTAACACACCCCTCACACTCAAGGCTGGACATGTGAAGTGTGAAATTTGCAAGATAGAACATCTGCAGGTGGAGCTCGATATAAGAAGGCATTTGGATATATCCTGATCTATAGTTACAGCAAATCATGACCAAATATACATTATATACAAATTTCAAAATAAATCACACAACATCTCAATACAACCAAATGCATGTACACGTCATCATAATTAGAGACTGCCATACAAAAAAAAATAGAATTCAGTTTTAACTTTCAAGTTGTGCATCCGAGATAAAGTCTAAATAGGGGTTTGAAGTAAAAAACTAACCTTGCAATAGTTCTTCTGTGCTTGCTCAATTGATACAGTGGGCATCTTTCCGTTCCTCATCAGATTTACGGTTTTATTGCTCAAACGCCATTGGCGGCATGTCTCCAATGCCAAGTATGGACACACAGCACTAAAACAAACAAACAGATATATCAAGCTGGGATCAAGAAGATAGAGTTAAGTTAATTTAAGTAGGCATGATTCCCAGTTTCCATCGCTGAGAACTAGTGCAACGCGGAACAGATTTCAACAACACCAATAAACTAATGTTCAGTGAGAAAATCATAAATTATTAATTCAAGTTTGAATGAGAAAATGGCTGCAAGACAATGGCATAAGTGTAATACAAAAGTACGATAAACTAGCAAAATAACAAAGTTGCAGAAACAATCGTCAATTAATTTTTTTTTTATAATACAATCGTCAATTAGTGCAAAGCCTAAGACTAACAAAAGGAAATTAGTTTACAAAGCACAACTCCTAATACAAGATTAAAACAAGGCAGAAACAAGAAACTAAAACACCACGGATAAGAGTAACAGAGGCTTAATGAAGGCATTAAACAAGTAAATAACCTTGCACCGTATCCTATTAAACAGGCAAACTGATGAGTGCTAAAGCACTGAGCAGTATCTGCTATAATTGAAGCCGACATCCGCAGCCCATTCTGGATTAGATGCTGATGAACTGTACCGACGGCAAGAAGTATTGGAATTGCAGGATGAGTTGGTTCCTGAGAGCAAAACAAAGGGAAATCCCATTAAAGATCAAACAGAACTGTAGAAATATAATTAATGAATACATGTACAGAGGAACCTAGGAATTATCTAATACTCTGTACATGTATTCATTAATTATATTTCTACAAGAACAAATTGACTCTCAAAGAATGAAGATAGTTGGCAGATATTATAGAGAACCAGACAAGGTTCTTACTTACTATATTACCTTCAATTAAAGAATAAAAGTAGTTATTCTGTAAACAGAATTGGCGTCTAGACCCCAACTAACCCTCGTATACATCCTAACCTAGACCCTTTTATTTGGGGGGTCTGCAATTATCTCTCTAGTCTCTAGTAAGATCTAATTTTTCAACATCAAAGTACTAACCCAAGTTTGGGCTGAGGGGTATTTTGAGTGGATTCTCCGTGTCTTGTAGACATACCTATAGCAAGGCTCTAAGCATCCGTGGATGTAGAGAGAAAAGTGAGATACCCTTATAGAATGATTGGGCAGGAAATCTCAATCGGCAACTTAAGAGTGTCTAGGGGGTTGAGACATCTTAGTGCCTCTGTCTCTGCCTCTAGTGAGATCAGTACAGCTTCTTTTGAGGCAAAAAGTAGCAAGCTATAACGAAGTTTTAAGATTTTGAGGGGTATTAACTAGGCTAAGGTGGTATTAGAGGGAATGGCTGAAAAGTTAATGTGCTCAAATAAGATAAATCAGAAGAAATTGATGAACACGTTGGAGTTCCAGCTTCCAGGGCATGGGAGATTCTCTTGTGGAATAGGTTTGGAGAGTGTGAAGCGGTTTTATTTGCAAATAATAGAGGTAAAGAGTAGTGTGTTTGAGTGATGATAAAGAGTGTGGGAGAAGGGGGAAATGCTCGGAATGAGGAGAGGAAATATACATGACGTGGAACTTCTAATGTGTGTCATAGAATGGGCAGAATGAGCTTGAGAGAGTATTTTTAGGAAGATGGTTGGAGAGAGTATTTGCAGGATTCCTACGTAACCAAAGATACAAGGAGCTGAAATGTGATCAAGTGGCTCCACCATTTGAAAAGTACAGGCCTTTTACATAGGGGTCAAACATAGTGCAATGTGTCTCAGCAGTCAAAGATGCCTGTCATCACTAATGAGAAAGACAGAAGTTATTAATGAAATATGACAGTGACTAGTCAAGGAAGGTTGAGTGAGGAGGGGAGTATGCTAGTGCATTCTGCTTCAAGTTATAGGAAGCTTCGAGGATACTTATAACTGATTTTCTATAGAGAATCATTATCAAGGTGCTGAAGCTCTGACGAGGATTTCTTCAATTAAAAGCCTACTAATCCACCGAAAGTATGGTTCTCTGAAAAAAAAAAGAAGAGGAACAGACCACATGGAAGCCTCCTATACTGTGTGCATTTTTCCTGTTCAGATATTTCCGACGGTCTACATTTTCAGGGGAGCATCTCTGTGGGGGTGTTTTGTTGGTACACATGATGAGGGACTAAAAAACTAGTTTCTATTAATGTATTTTGACTGTCTTGTAATCCTTTTGACTGGACAACTATGCTTAATTAAGTTTTACTTTCATACAAAGGAAAAAAAATCTCTGAAATGCATGTGAGAAAACACTATAATATCTTATTAGTTTATAAACAGAAGGGAAGTTCACAGATCCAACATATTTGAACTAACAGTTAAACTGAGTTCTTTCAGACACCCAATGGTTAGTACTAAATCTAGATCCTGACAAAAGTCACCAAACACAGAAAATGGGGAAGAACCATGATCATCGCAGAAAACAGCACGTCGGGTTTAGTGATCATCCAATGAAATATGAAATAAACCATCACTTCTATCCTTGACCTAAAGAGCAATAATATATACACTTCTATAGAACAATACAGATGCTATTAAATGGTTTTTACCAGCGATTCTGAACGGTCTGAGAGAATAAGCAGCTGGGAACCATTTCGAACAGCCTCATCTGCAGCTTCGCAAAGCTTATTTAATGCTTTCTCTAGGGAACCTTCAATACCTTTAGTTATATCAAAAAAAGTGGGCAATACTTGTGGTTTTAAATGGGAGTCTTTTAGTAATGACTCAAGATCCCCCTCATTCAATACTGGACTAGATAATATAACCTGCTCCAAAAACAAACCATCACCTTGTGGGAACGAAAAGGCAAAACACAATCGGCACTATTTGACAATGACAAACCAAATATTACAGTTGTATGCTAAAATACCTGTGAAGCATTCTCTGGTCCAGTTTCCAATATATTCCCCCGCTTCCCTAAATTCACTTCAAGAGACATAACCAATCCTTCTCGAAGAGGATCAATTGCAGGATTAGTAACCTGTAATTTGGAAATTGGATAAAAGTGGGGTTGTGGCATCAGAAAGTGAATTGCATCGTAAAGAGATTAAGATATATTGCATGCAAATGTCAATAAGATTAGTAGAATTCAAACACAAAGTTTATAAAATACCTAGCATAATTCGAATATGCTAGCATCAGAATAAACGTAGGCAGCATAAAGACAGGACAGGATACAAGACAGACTTATGATTTCCAGCAGATTTGGTAAATCTTGCTCACTATTTTGGAGACTCTCAAGACTTGGAATGGCGCAGAAAAATAATCATTAATTGAGTGGCATATATATTGCATTAACACAACACAAGAGTCATTGGTCATTGTTCTTAAGCGTAGAACTGCTAGAGTTAAGAGTTTTCTGTATTTGATAAGTTAGTGAATCCTAGGGAAGTTCAACTTTATATTTAGAGGTACAATTTCTGATGGAAAGAACAAGTGTCATTTAAAAGTCTTCAACTTAGTAACTTAAGAGTCCAGTCAATAGCAGAGTCTAGTGGGGTACGTAAAAGTCACTCTCTTTTTTCAGAACAATATTCAATGAGTGAAGTATATTCAAAATGAATCTTCTGGTGTTCCTTTTAACTCGGGAATTAGGATTAGAATTCTCATAATATCCGATTTCTGTCCCCAAGGAGATGGACTCCTCCCACACAAACCCTTATCACCTATCCCTCTAAGTACTTCCCTTTGCTTTGAACCTTAATTCTTAACAAAATAGAATAACATATTTCTGTGCTCTCCCCCACACCCCAGGGGAGCACATGAAAACACGAGAAAAAAACCAACATTCAAGAGAAACCTGAGAAAAGAGTGTATTATCCTACAAGAGAAAGAAAGCTTACCAAACCAAATGTGCATGAATCCAGAGATATATAGACAGACCAATAGATAGGTATATACAGAGCCCAAGCAGTTAAACATTGAATACCATATAGTACACAAAAAGTGATTGCATATATCTCAAGACATTATGAACAAACAATAACACATTTTATAGAAAACATAGCCACAGATGTAATCAGATAAGTGACTTGGCAGTATCACGGAAGAAAGGAAATTACTTTTTACTTCTAGAATAAAACACAGAAAAGCAGACTTGGTTACCTGTGCAAACCGTTGCTTAAAATAATCAAAAAGCATGTGAGGTTTCTGAGACAATGCTGCTAATGGAATATCATCTCCCATGCAAAATGTGGGCTCCTTTCCTTGAGCAGCCATGGTCTCAATCACCATCTGGACATCTTCACTAGAGTATCCAAAAGCCCTGGTCTCACCAAAGGGGCATTAAATAAAAACCAAATTCAATGTTGCATTTGAAGCAGATATAAAAACAGCAAACACACTTCCCCATCAACATGCCATAGTACATCAGCTAATATAAAAATCGGCAATAGCTTATGGGAACCAGCCTCATACACTCAAGTTGATATCGAAAAACAGCAGAAAATACACAGAAAGATCCTTTTCATACTCCGCAATGAAGAATATTTTACTCAAATAAGACAACCTTTTTATTTAAATTCAATTTCCCTCCAAAACAAAAATTCATAATCCTCACAAAAATAAAAAATCAACAATACAAAAAAACATAGAATGTTTCAGCAATAGCAGTGGGTAAAGCGATGCATTTGGTAGGATTTATAAATGAAAACACTGCAAAAAAAAAAAAATCCCTTATGAAGGATAAAACTAAAAACAAAATCTACTTAGAACTCTCACTGTTGTTGTCTTAATACTGCGTCACCATCCAACAAAGAGGCTGAAAGGAAGTTCCCAGGCTTCAAAGACCGCAGATTTTCCTTGATCCATTCCCCATATGGGTTTGATAAAGCTACTCGTTTTTTGACCTCTGTATTCTCATAGACCTGCCACGCAAATTGTTTGGAATGTAAAATAAAACCCGAGACAGCACATACTACTTCTTTTGACAGGAAAATAAAATAAAAGGCTAATTAAAGTTTATTACAAAAACAGAAAATACATTTGTAAGAACTCAGGCTTCAGCAACCCAAATTTCAGACATTAAGGGACACAGAACATTGGCCCAAATAAAAAGAAATTGCTAAGTTGAATAAATATTTAATAAATCGATACTTAAATTTGCAGGAACAAACAGTCATTATAAATATGCATATGTAGAAAAGTGCACCAACAAAACAAGAAAAATATTGCAGTGCAAACCTGACCACCAGGTAAATCAACCGTTATCATCATGCCTGGACCTAATCGTCCTTTCAAGATAACCTTTGACTCATCCACTGGTACAACACCAACCTAAAAGAGAACAAGTCAAGACAAAATATCTTAAATCTAATAATTTAATGTCATGAAAAAGAACCCATGGCTGCAGGACTATAGTTCCCAGTACAGCACAAAAGTACTAGAGATGACAAGTTTATAATAAATGTTTCACAAGTCCACTAAAAATAAATAAATAAATGTTTCACACTGTATAGTAGAACTGTCATCTACTCATCTGATCACTGAAATCATACAAAATTAAATCAATCTTATTTTAACCAAGGGATAAAAGTTAGGGACTTCACCTCAGAGGCAACATAGACCATATTGTCTGATGTTCGCCAATACCTAGCAGGCCGAAGTCCATTACGATCCAGGCATGCACCAACAGTTTTTCCATCACTGTAACACAGATTGAAATGCCAACAATTACAGAAAAATGAGAACTTTGGGACCAGCGAGTGATGCTTTTACTTTTAGTTTATAAAGACCAAGCTTTGCTGAATACTTCTACTTCTCAATATTCTCACAAGCCTGCTCATATGAATTAAGATAGAGTGAAAGACCAAAAAGGTAATACACCTCTGGATAATTTTTAACATTTATACCTGAACAAAAGCAAGGCTGGTCCATCCCAAGCTTCCATCTGACCCTTGTAGTAGTCATAGAAGTCAAGCACCTAAGATAAAAACAGCATTAAGGACAATTCCATGCATAAATTGAAGAGAAAGGATTAAGAAGATTGTAAGAAATAAAAGCTAAGGTGCAACAAACAGAAAAGAATTTGCATAGAAGTCACCCATCTAAGAAGTCAAAACAGCATTAAGGACAGTTCCATGTAGAAATTGAGGAGAAAGGATCCAAAAGATATAAAAAATGAGATGCAAAACAGAGCTTGCATTTTTGCATAGTGAACTTGAAAATTCACTATTGATAACAATCGTCTTACAGGGCCAAGGGCATAACCACCACACTAGATGTTGGGTATCAGAGTAACAAAATAGTATCACGCAGCTAAAATAGAGTTGAGAAAATAGGAATTGACACACAATAGTTTACGTGGAAAACCCTCAACAAATAATGGAAAAACCACGGGCAAGATCTCGAGAAAATTTTCACTACGTGGAAGAATAATTACACCCTCTCTCTAAATTACAAGGAAAGAACAATTTCACTCTCTCTTGATAAAATAGGAGAATACACTCACTAGAAGAACCTCACAAGAAAAACTATATTTTCTCTCTATATTTTTCCTCTCAATATTGGATGCTAGTAAGAACTGGGATGCATAAACTGAATTGAGGGAGCTGCTATTTATAGGCAACTCACCGAAATCATTTACGCGTTTTCACTGTTCATTACTATTCATCTTTGAAAAATTTTACACGTTTTGGTAAATTTTTCAATGAATGAACAGTAATTTTAATGTTCACTGGGGCCCACAGTCACAAAATGTGACTTTACCACATTTGTGTTCACAATCTCCCACTTAAAGTCACTTTTGTGAACTTTCAAAATCTTTCCCTTCTTGCCAGTCTCATGTTGCTTACGTTTCCGATAGGCCATAGGAGGATCTACACCATGCAAACTTATCTGCATTGATCGGCTTCGTCATCACATCTGCTAGGTTATCTTTTGTGTGAATCTTCTGTAAGTTCATAGTCCCTTCTTCTACTACATCTCTGACAAAGTGATATTGTACCCCTATGTGCTTTGTCCTGGAATGAAAGGCTGGATTCCTTGCGATATGCAAGGCACTCTGACTGTCACAATACACAGTAATCTCCTGTTGCTTGTGCCCGAGTTCCTCCATTAACCTTTGAATCCAAATTGATTCTTTGCAAGCCTGCGTAGCTGCCATGTATTCAGCTTCTGTAGTAGACAAAGCTACAACAGACTGTAACTTTGATAACCAGCTTACTGCACCTCCTGCAAGTGTAAACACATAGCCTGAAGTAGATTTTCTTATGTCAAGATCACCTGCAAAATCTGAGTCAACATATCCCCTGACGACAAACTCTGACCCTCCAAAACATAATGCAACATCTGAGGTTCCTTTAATGTTCTTAGGATCCTCTTAACAGCATTCCAGTGCTCTCTACCAGGATTTGCCATGAATCGACTAACCAATCCAACTGCTTGAGCAATGTCTAGTCTAGTACAAATCATAGCGTACATGAGGCTTCCCACCGCCGATGCATACGGTACTCGAGACATTTCCATCCTCTCCGCTTCACTGCTAGGACTCATACTTGAGGATAATTTATAATTGATAGGAAGTGGGGTAGAAACTGGCTTACAGTCTTGCATGTTGAAGCGCTGCAAGACTTTTCGAAGATAATTCTTTTGAGAAAGCCAAATCTTCCTATTTTTACTGTCTCGGTGAATTTGCATCCCTAAAATCTTGTTTGCGGGTCCCAAGTCCTTCATATCGAACTCCCTAGCCAATTGTGCCTTCAATTCTTGGATCCGAACTTTGTTAGGGCCTACCACCAACATGTCATCCACATACAACAGCAAAATGATAAAATCATTATCTCCAAACCTTTTGTAGTATGTACAATGGTCTGAACTCAGCCTGTTGTATTTGAGGCTAATAATGAAGGAATCAAATCTCTTGTACCAACATCTCGGCGCCTGTTTGAGACCATATAGAAATTTGGTTAACCTGCAAACCAAGTTTTCTTTTCCTTTTTCTTCAAAGCCTTCTGGTTGGAGCATATATATTTCCTCTTCAAGTTCCCCATGAAGAAAAGCAGTCTTTACATCCAGCTGTTCAAGATGTAAATCAAATGCAGCACACATAGTCAATACTACTCTGATAGTGGTAAGTCTAACCACTGGATAGAATATCTCGTTGAAATCAATTTCTTCTTTCTAAGCATATCCTTTGACCACTAATCGAGCACGATATCGTTCCACCTGATCATTGCCATCTCGTTTGATCTTGTAGACCCATTTGTTTCTATTAGATAAGTAGAACAGAGAGAGAAAAGAGAGAGAAGAGAGAAAATAGAGAAGATATATTTTTTGTATTTCACATTAATAACTGAGAGTACAAAATGTATATATATAAAGGATGTACAGCTGTCAACTAAACAACATAACTAATTGTACAGCTGTCACAAACATATTGTAACTGACTTATATACTACTATTCACTAATATTCCCCCCTCAAAATCAATGTGGTTGATTTTCCAAATCAACCACACTCAGTTTTGACTTTAATTCGAGAAACCTAGTGCTAGGGAGAGGCTTTGTAAGAATGTCAGCAACCTGATACAAAGCAGGAATATGAAAAACAACAAGTTGCCTTAAAGCTACCTTCTCCCTAACAAAGTACAAATCCAACTCTATGTGCTTAGTTTTCGAGTGCAAAATAGGATTGTGAGCAAGTTGGACAGTACTAAGGTTATCACAATATAATCTGGGTACAAAAAATGGAACTTGGATTTCTGCTAATAGAGACTGTATCCAAAGCAGTTCTGCAGCAGTATTGGCCAAACTTCTGTATTCTGCTTCTGCAGATGATCTGGAAACCTTGGCTTGTTTCTTTGACCACCAAGAAATGATATTAGGCCCAAGAAATATACAGGACCCAGAAGTAGACTTCATATCTGTGGAATCCGAGGCCCAATCAGCATCACAAAAGGCTATGATATTGACTGCTGGAGAAAAAGAAGTAGGTTTCATTAGTAAACCATGTTGATCAGTTCCAGCTAAATATCGTAGGATCTTTTTAACAGTCTTCCAATATTCCTCAAGAGGTTGGGACATGAACTGACATACTTTATTCACTGGAAAGCTTAATTTTGGCCGAGTTAGAGTTACATATTGCAGGGCTCCTACTATGGATCTGTAAAGAGTTGGATCTGCCATATAATCAGTACCTTGATTAGTGAGTTTGCAGCTACTAGACATAGGACTTTTGAGTCCCTTAGCATTAAGCATACCAGCCCTTTCAAGTAAATCTCGTATATATTTCCTTTGAGAGAGGTGTAAGGAACCATCTGAAAACCTTTTAACTTCAATACCCAAGAAAAAATCCAGATCTCCAAGGTGTTTGAGAGAAAAAGAGGAGTTTAGCTGTGAGATCAACTTCTGAACAGCAGCAGGATCATTTCCAATGACAAGTATGTCATCAACATATATCAAAATATAAATTCTGAGATTACTAGTAAGATAAGTGAAGAGGGAATGATCAGACTTGGTTTGCCGAAATCCAAACTGTTTAAGAGCCGATGTGAGCTTGAGAAACCAGGCCCTTGGAGCATGTTTAAGGCCATACAAAGCCTTGTTCAGCTTGCAAACAAGAGTATTATCAGTGGCTTTAAATCCTGGTGGTTGCTGCATAAAAACTTCCTCTTGTAGATCACCATTTAGAAAGGCGTTATTCACATCCAGCTGCTGAATTTGCCACCCATTAGAAATTGCAAGAGTAAGCAAGGTTCTTATAGTAACTGGTTTGACAACCGGAGAAAAGGTTTCGCTGAAATCAAACCCAGGCCTTTGGTGAAAACCTTTGGCAACAAGCCTAGCTTTGTATTTTTGCACAGTTCCATCAGGATTTTCTTTTGTCCGAAAAACCCACTTACAACCAATTGCATTTCTGTCAGGAGGAAGAGGCACTAGAGACCAAGTATTGTTTGCCATTAAAGCTGCATATTCTTCTTTCATGGCCTGTAACCAGTGAGGACTACTCAAGGCCTGTTTAACTGTTGTTGGCTCCTTGTGAGTAGGAAGAAGAGTAGGATGAAGTCTAGGTTTGATAATTCCTGACTTGGACCTAGTTTGCATAGGATGGTTGTTTGTAGTAGGAACTTGTGGTGGAATAGGAGGTTCAGGTATAGGTGCATTGATAGGGGATGAAGTATCTGTGTCAGGATCAGGAATAAGGGGCTGAGTATTGCTAGGGATGTGTTCATTATCATTAGAGGAAGTAGGCTGAGGTAAGCTAGTTGGATTGTGATGTTGAGTGGATGAGGGAATTGTGGGAGAAGAGGAAGGAACAGTGGGAACATTAAAGGATGAAGCTATAGGTATAGAAGAAGAAACAGAGGCAGATGTAGAAGAGGAACAATCTGCTTGATTGGAAAAGAGAGAATTATAAGGAAAACGTACCTCATTGAAGAGAACATCCTTGGATATGTATACTTTCCCAGATGCAACCAAGCATTTATACCCTTTGTGCTGTGATGAATAGCCTAGAAACACACATTCCTCTGAGTGAAAGTAAAATTTAGACTTGTTATAGGGACGAATAAAGGGGTAACAAGCACAACCAAAGACTCGAAGAAAGGAAAAATCAGGGTCAGATTTGTAGAGTTTAGTATATGGAATTTCACCGCCAATAGAGGCGGAGGGAACTCTATTTATCAGATATACTGCAGTGGAAAAGGCAACATCCCAAAATTTTAAGGGTAGAGATGAATGAGCTAAAAGACAAAGACCTTTTTCAACAATGTTTCTATGTTTACGCTCAGCCACACCATTTTGGTGATGAGTATGAGGGCAAATCAATCTGTGGACAATGCCATTTTCATTTAGAAACTGCGTAAAGGACCTAAACTCACCACCCCAATCAGACTGGACAGCTTTGATTTTGGTTGAAAATTGAGTCCCAACATAGGTATCAAACTGCTTAAAGGCTGAAATGGTAAATCCATGTATATCTAGTGAAGGCATCTATGAAGGAAATATAGTAGCTATATCCATCAAAGGAGAAAAAGGGTGCAGGTCCCCATAAGTCAGTATATATCAGTTCAAAAGGAGAGGAGTATTGAGTTATAGAAAGATGAGAGGGAAGTCTATGTGCTTTACCAAGACAACAGGCTGAGCAAAAATCAAGAGTATTTTTATTTACTTTTGAGATATTACAGTATTGAAGAACTTGCTTCAAAACATCAAAGTGAGGGTGGCCTAGCCTTAGATGCCACGTATTACAGATAGAAGAGGAAGCTACATCTGTAGTATTACACATGGAATTTTGAGAATTACAAGGACGGACCAAAGAAGAGGAGTTACATGGTTCAGAAATAGACAAAGAATTAACAGAACAAGTCTTGAAGTTCTGCTGAATGTGTGATTTATCCGGCTGCTGCTGTAAATCTGGGAAAGAGAGAAATCTGTATCGACCATCATTGCCAAGGATGCCCTTCAACAAGACTTTATTAGAATCCTGTGATTTAACAAAGCAAGTAGTTGGGTGAAATTCAAAGAAGACATGATTATCCCTAGCAAAACGACTTACACTAATGAGATTTTTGGTTATAGAGGGAACAAGAAGAAGCTTATCCAACAAAAGAGAAGAAGAAGGATGTATGGGAGAGAAAAAGGAGGAGGAACCAACAGACTTGATGACCAGACCTTGGCCATTTCCCATGAAAAGTTTGTCAGACACAGGGGCAGGTTCACTCTGCTGCAGGTTGAGAGGATCAGCTGTCACATGGTGTGTGGCACCAGAATCTGGGAACCATAATTGGGGTTGACTCTGTGGAGGAGGTCCAAGAATTGAGGCTGAATTGACACTAGCCCATGCAGCAGAGGGCTGCTGCTGCTGTTGCAAGGGAAAGGATTGAGGCATATTTCCAGGAAACTGAACAGGGAAGGAATTTGATTGCTGCATTGGAAACTGCTTCTGCTGAGCAAACTGATTAGGAAACTGATAACCTTGCTGCTGCTGCTGATAACCTTGGGCAGTATAACTGGGATTGAAACGATTCCAGCAGGCCAAGGCTTCATGACCACCCTTTCCACACACCTGACAGGTAACTGAGGAGCGGCCTCCACCACGGCCACCACGACCACGTCCTCTGTAATAGCCACCACTGCGGCCACCTCCCTTGTTCTGACCACCACCATGACCATTTCCATTATACTGAGTGAAATTGGCAGAGGAGTCTAAAGACTGCGATTCAGCTTCGTTATTTGAAGGTGTCTCACTGCACGCGCAACATTGGCTGAGAAAATAGTTGATTGTGAAGCTTTCTGAAGTTTCAAAAGACGAGACTCCTTGGCTAGGAGCAGAGCTTCCACCTCTGCCACTGAAAAAGGATCATCACGACTGCGAGTAGAGATTGAAGACACCAAAGATTCATATTCCTCAGGCAAACCTTCCAAAATAACGTTGATATGATCCTAACTTGAAATTGGTTCTCCTATGGCTATTAGCATATCTGAAATAGATTGAATTCGTAGTAGGTATTCTGAAACAGTACGATCTCCTTTCGCAGTACAGTAGAGTACAGATTTCAATTGCCTTGCCTTTGCAACCATATTTGCATGAAAGAACTTGTGGATCTCATCCCAAAGCTGATACGAGTGAACACAGCCAATCACACAAGCATGCAAAGATTCAGAAAGCGAGGATAGGAGCCACGAGAACAGCAACTGATCTTGTTGTTCCCAAACCTGATAAGCTTCACTCACAATCCCTAGCGTCGCATGCTCCTGCGATTCATAGCGAAGAGGTATTTGAGGATTAACAACCAAACGGTGCAACCGGTGAGCCTTAATAACCGATTCCACATGTTGCTTCCAAAACAAAAAATTCTTCGCATCAAGCTTAATCGGAACCGCATGCGTGAACGAGATCGGAAAAGAAGAAGAACCAAGAACAGAGGAAGTCGTAGCAGGAATTGAAGGAGGAGGAACCAGAGGTTGCTCCGCCATGCGCGGAGGTGCATCGCCACCGGAGGGAGGTTGCGACGGAGGAATCGAGAATAGCGGAAACGCGTTGGCCATTTTTGGATCAATAAGCTCTGATTACCATATTAGATAAGTAGAACAGAGAGAGAAAAGAGAGAGAAGAGAGAAAATAGAGAAGATATATTTTTTGTATTTCACATTAATAACTGAGAGTACAAAATGTATATATATAAAGGATGTACAGCTGTCAACTAAACAACATAACTAATTGTACAGCTGTCACAAACATATTGTAACTGACTTATATACTACTATTCACTAATAGTTTCCAATGGCTTTCCGACCTTCTGGAAGTTTAACAAGTTCCCACGTCTTGTTTCTATGCAAGGCTTCCATTTCTTCATGCATTACTGTTATCCACGGAGAAGCATCCAAACCACTCACAGCCTCTTGAAAGGTTGACGGTTCCCCTTCTTCCGTAAGAAAACAGAATGCATCATGAGTTGCCGTGACATATTCTCCAGTGCGAAACTTGAGTGGAGGCTGTTTAAATCGTGTACTCCGTCGAGGTTCTACAACAACTGCCTCATCTGATTCTAGCTCCTCGTGATCAGGTTGAAGAATCATCTTCTCCAGATTTTTCATCTATCTGTACCGTAGTAACATCTTTTGAAGTGTTGTCATCTTTTTGCTCACTTTGCAATTCATTTTCTGCAAAAATAACATCTCTGCTGACAATAACCTTGTGGGCAGTGGGATCCCACAGGCGATACCCCTTAACACCGTCAGCATAACCCAAGAATATACATTTCCTGGATTTTGGATCCAGTTTGCTTCTTTCTTGGGAGTTGTACATCACGTACACAGGACATCCAAACACATGTAGAGAAGAATAATCTACCGGCTTTCCACTCCACATCTCCATCGGTGTCTTTAACCCAATTGTTGTTGATGGCGACTGGTTTATAATGTAATAGGCAGTTTTAACTACTTCTGCCCAGAAAGACTTGGCTAATCCTGCTGAATTCAGCATGGCTCTTGTTCTTTCTAGAAGCGTTCTATTCATCCGCTCTGCTACACCATTTTCCTGAGGTGTATAGGCATTTGTGAATTGCCTTTTCATACCCCCCTTGCTTGCAAAATGCTAGAAAATTACCATCTGTATATTCTCCTCCGTTGTCTGTCCTCAAGCACTTAATTCTTTTTCCAGTTTCAAGCTCTACTTGTGCTTTGAACTCCTTGAATACTGGAAACACATCTGACTTCTTCTTCATTGGGTACACCCACAGTCTCTTGGAGTAATCATCAATGAAAGACACAAAGTATTTTGCTCCTCCTAGGGACAATTCTGGTGACTCCCACACATCATAATGAATCAAGTCCAGTATGTGCTTGCTCTTTGCGATTGATCTATCAAACTTCAACCTATGTTGCTTGCTTATCACACAGTGCTCACAAAACGGTAGGTTCACCGATTTGAGCCTGTGAAAGAGATTACGTTCTGCAAGAATATTTGAACTGATCTTCTTTGCTTTCATCACCACAAGAGCACCTTTTACCACCTTCAAGATCCCATTTTCGACATGAGTCTTGCACCCGAGGTCATCTAATTGCCCAGTAGACAATAGACTCTTCTTCAACCCTTTCACATGTCGTATCCCTTGAATTGTGCGAATAGTACCATCATACATTTTTATTTTGATAGTACCAACACCAGCAATTTCTAAGGCGTCATCATTACCCATGAACACAAATCCTTCTGTGACAGGTTCATAAGTACAAAACCAATCTCGTCTAGGAGTCATGTGCCACGTTGCTCCCGAATCCATGATCCATACATCAGTGAGCTGACTTTTGCCTTTAGAACTGACTGCAACTTCGCTATAAAGGACTTCTCCATCACCAGAGGTATTTGCAACACATCCCTGAGATGTACTTGCCTCAGGAGACTTTTCTGCATTCTTCTTGTTATACCAACAATCTTTCTTCAAGTGCCCTCTCATGCCACAATTGTAGCATTTCATGTTCTTCCTCCTCCGAGATTTTGATCTACCATGACTTTGACTCCCACTAGAGCCACGTTCGGTTGATCTTCCTCTCACCATAGTCAAAGCCTCTGTTTGCTTTGAACTTTCTGATCTATCCTCCTTATTCTTGCGCCTGGATTCTTCTTCAAGAATGGCTCCGGCAACATCGTCAAAGTTTAGATAGTCAGAAATATTATTTGTAATATTTATGATGAGTTGATCATACGAGTCTGGTAAACTCTGAAATAGAAGCTCCGCACGTTCATTTTCTCCGATTTTAACATCTGACGCTGTCAACTGAGCAAATAGCGTGTTTAGATTGTTGATGTGATCCGTAACCGAAGTGAATTCACTCATTCGAAGAGTGTAGAGTCTCCTTATTAAGAAAATTCTATTGTGAAGAGTCTTGACCTCGTACAATTTTACAAGTGTAACCCAGATCTCCTTTGCTGTTTGCTTTTCTGCAACACTAGACAAGATTGAGTCTGCCAATGTCAAGTGTAGATTGGCAATAGCGTTATCGTCCATCTCCTTCCACTTTTCATCGGTAATACCAGCAGGTTTACCCTCAATTGCTGCAAGACAATTTTCTTTTCTCAAAAGTGCCTTTATCTTCAATTTCCACAGGGAGAAATTACTCCCATTAAACTTCTCAATCTCAAATTTTGCTGCCATGGTTGCAACACCAAACTATTTTTCACTGAACCGGCTTACTCTATTTCACCGTGAATAGTACCGTATACGTGAACAGTATTGTATGTATTTCCGTATACGTGAATAGTACCGTATACGTTAACAATCACTGTGCAAGTATACAAGTATACAACTTCACGTATGAATAGTAACCGTGAACAGCATCGCAACGTGAATAGTGACCTTCAACCAGTGGCTCTGATACCACTGCTGGGTATCAGAGTAACAAAAATAGTATCATGCAGCTAAAATAGAGTTGAGAAAATAGGAATTGACACACAATATTTTACATGGAAAACCCTCAACAAATAAGGGAAAAACCACGGGCAAGATCTCGAGAAAATTTTCACTAAGTGGAAGAATAATTACACCCTCTCTCTAAATTACAAGGAGAGAACAATTTCACTCTCTCTTGATAAAATAGGAGAATACACTCACTAGAAGAACCTCACAAGAAAAACTATATTTTCTCTCTGTATTTTTCCTCTCAATATTGGACGCCAGTAAGAACTGGGATGCATAAACTGAATTGAGGGAGCTGCTATTTATAGGCAACTCACTGAAATCATTTACGCATTTTCACTGTTCATTATTGTTCATCTTTGAAAAATTTTACGCGTTTTGATAAATTTTTCAATGAGTGAACATTAATTTTAATGTTCACTGGGGCCCACAGTCACAAAATGTGACTTTACCACATTTGTGTTCACACTAGATATGAACATAAAGAATACAATTTTTAACTAGTGAAGAAAGGTCCTTGTTGAAGAAGAAAAGCAGTCTGTACTTGTTAGTTTGGGACTTGAAATTTTGAGTTAAAAAGAAACTTACAGGAGAAGCAGTCTATGTACTTTCATTGCTGGGTTTTTAGTTTTAATATATTCCTGCACTCTTTTTCTTTTATATCATCTATACCGTTTTTTGTTTTTGTATCTCTCTTTTTTTAATCACATCTATAATGTTTTCTTTCTTTTTTTTATGAATAACTACTTTCCTACACCGCATTTCTCTTAAATTACCTCTACATCTCATTTTTTTTTCTTTTTTACTTAGTTTTCTTTTTATATCACATATCACATCACTTAAAACACAACTCATTATCCCACACCACCACCTCAAGAATTAATATCACCACTATTTTTTTATCTCCCTCTTCTTACACTTTCTTGTATCATGCAAAAGTATCATTTCCCATTATACTAGTATTATGCATATAGGCTAACAAAATTTCAGAAAATCTTTCTTCCCCTTATCATCTAAAAGATCTGCGTCTGCAGCCACCGTTCACTATCCTCCCTGACAAACCAACCTTTTTGAATTCAAAGGAAAACAGGTTCTAAACACTGCAAGCAAGAAAAGTTATTCCCCAATTGCACAAGAGATCTCTCTCCATATTTTTGTATTTTGTATTATTTGAGAAACTAGCAAATATGACATTTGGTATATGATTTACCCCATGAAATATGCTAGTTTATTTGAATAAAAAAAGATGGAGAATGAATTAACAAGTGTGGATTTACAACCATAACATTAGGGCTAGTATACATAAATGTGCATAACATTTGTCAGTTATATATATAGTATAAAGAAACCAACACACACACATACCTCAGGGTACTTGATTGACAGAGTTGGATGATTTTTGTAAGCCTCTGGAACAAGAATCATCATAGCTTCCTCAGGATTGCGACCACTTCTTATTAATAACTAAACAATAGGAAACTATCCATTAACACAAGTCTAGATAATTTGATAAAATTTCTCTAAACAGAGGCCATCGGAAACAGTGTAGATGGGGAACTTGTATATCTTATAGAAACACAAAAGTTAAAGAGAGAGAAAGAGTCATAAAATAGAAAATAGTGAGAAAATATATTGAGAGTAAACAGACAATGACCATCAGTTTTTTGCTTTCAATTTTCTGTCTAACAATATTTTACTCTGATAAAAGAAGGAATGCATTTAAGAGAAAGAAAAGTAATATGAACAAAGAAACATAAGAAATCTCCCAGAGAAACAAAAAAGGAAAACAAAACACTGACACAGGAACAAAAATGAACAGTAACTCTAACGGGCTATCACACCTGTCCCTCTGTAAATACCACAAAAGAAAGAAACCTCCATCACCACCACCACCCACCCCAAAAAAATTCATGAGCAAATATACTCATGAAAGTCAAGAGAACTCTATCCGGAAACACCACAACTACGCAAAAGATACATCACTGCTCCACTTTTCCAGCCATAACAATAAAAATAATAAGACAAGAGAATTTAAGAAGTCAGGAAACCACACAAACCAATTGCTGCATAAAAATGGCAAGAGGCCATTGCCAAAGCATCAAAGCAACTCAAAAAGTAACTTTTGTCATTGAACATGAAAAATAGACAACAAAAGAAACATGAGAAAATAGAAATAGCCACATGGGGCTTAAGAGTCTATAACAAGTCATATGCATCAACTCTCTTAATTCTGGCTTTGGGTCTAACTCAATCCCAAAAGTTAGCTCATAGGAAGATAATTACCACACTACTTATATACTCTACAGTTGTCAAATCTCTAGTCAATGTGAGACTTTTAACACATCCCCTTACGCCCAGGAGCCCGGACTGCAAATCTAGAGCGTGGACAAACAAAGGTGACCTAATAACGTGGGACTTTTCAACACACGCCTCATAAGTGACCCAACAATTGACCTAGGATAAGCTTTGATACCATTTCAAGTTCGGGCTTTAGATCTAACTCAATCTCAAATGCTAGCTTATGCGAGGAGGATTGTCACACCACTTATATACTCTTTAGTGGTCATATCCCTAGTTAATATGAGACTTTTAACAAACTCGGTTAGCTTCCTCATTACAAACAAAAGTACGCACCTTAATGGGAACTATAACCTAACAAATAACCTGGATTGGTATCTTGAAATTTCAAACAATTGGATTATGTTAAAGAAACTGAAAGGAAAGTTTACATTACAAATATAGCAAGTAGAAACCATAAGAGTACAAGGATCATATCTTCTCAAAAAAATAATTTAAAAAAAAATTTCATCATCAATATCCTCAAGTAGAAAGAACTAATAACTCTGTTAAGTTATTGACATACCTCAGCAGCACTGTCAAGATTTGCTGAGTCTGACGCATTTGGATTTCCATAAGGACGAATTTCATTTTCACGACCTCGCCAAACTGGTGACTTCAATGACGGTTCTCGTGATTGCATCCAGTTCAAATTCCCCTGCAAAAAACATGAAGTCATTTCATAAATCTGTCTAAAGCAGAATTTATTGTGAAGTTTTTAAATGCCAAAAGAACTAACCTGTATGGTGTTAATCTCTCCATTATGACCCAGAAGCCTCATTGGTTGAGCAAGAGGCCATCTAGGACTAGTATTTGTGCTATACCTTCGATGATATATGGCAAAGGGGGATTTATAAAGATCATTTTGAAGGTCAGAATAAAATAACCCAAGAACTGCTGAACGAAGCATCCCTTTGTAAACTATGGTTTGATTGGATAAAGAACAGAAATAAAGTTCATTTCCCCAACTTTCTGAGCTTACTGCTTTTTCAATCAATTTCCGACAGATGTACAGTTCTCGTTCAATGTCATCAACATTTTCTTCTTTCACAATCTTAACAAATACCTGCTGTATATTCGGCATGGTCTCCTTCGCATAGTAACCTACCACAGAAGTATTTACAGGGACAGGCCTCCACCCAAGTACCTCAAGACCTTCTTTCCGAAAAGTATTTACAATAACTAAAGAAATTAAAATTACATGTCAGAAAACAAACTTCTAGAATACGAATTTTACTTTGATACATATATGTATGCAATATATGATAATATCATAATTGACCATTTTCCATGTACCCAAAATATTTATGTAGACAAGAGTCACAAGACACGCCACTATAGTGTCACAGAAGCATGTTCAGATGGCTATATAAAAATTTATTTTTCTTAAGAGAACAATTCATAACAAGAAATGCGGGAAGTACAAATGAGGAAAACAAAAGGTACTCCTAGAATTACAAATAAAAGAAAATCTAGAGACACCATTAACCTTGAACCCCAATTGAAATAGTCATCATGAACTTTATGGATCCAAATGGGAGGTCTCTAAACTTTCTGAAATCTGCTGCAATTAGACCCTCCCTACATTAGCTAGATGAAAATTGTTTTGTTTATTAGGCGACTTAAATGTGATCTCTAACACACTAAACATATGGCACTCTACCATTTCCCAAAATGACTATTAGTGGACGTATCCTTGTGCCAGAAGGCTGCTTACTTAGCGAAGTATGGGGAATGCTCCACCCAAAATGAATATTAAAAACCTAGATTGTAATTCTAGGTTCATATGGCATGTCAACAACTAAGCAAAGTTAAAGAGTTGCACACTGCATCAATAGAAATATAGAATCCCTTACACACACAAACCCAGAAAAAAAAAAAATATATATATATATATATGTAGCAGGTAATATACAACAGGAGTCAACAAAATTATTCACAAACAATTGTACATTCTTTTCTCGGTGAAACCACAAAAGACAAATACATCATGGGAGCTCAGTTAAATCACGCCCTTCATAATAAGAACACAGAACACTTACCTTTCTTGGCCTCATTTATAAGTTCTACATCCTTGGGTAGGAAAACCATTCCCACACCAGTGTGCAACTTATCAAATGAAGCAATCCCTTGATTGTGGGCCCAATTGTCGAATAGATCCCATGGAACTGCAGTCATTAGCCCAGAACCATCACCAGAGTCATTATCTGCTCCACAGCCACCACGATGTTCCATACAACCTAAAGCATTTAAAGCATCCTTGACAATCTCATGTGACCCTATATTGTCCAAATTGGCAATGAATCCAACACCACAGGCTCCTCTTTCTGATATTATGTCCTCTAAGTTTGCAACCTGACCAACAGGGAACTGGAATCACTCAACATGTTGCCATGTAGATTACATGCCACAATCATGATTCATGAACAGTTGATCGGTGAAGCATTGAGAAACAATTTTCTAAAATAAACCAGATCCTGGAATGGTGGAAGCCTTATGCACTAGGCCACCCTTTAAATTTAAAAGCAAACTGCTAATGCTAATTACATGCTGAAATACAATGAGAAACAGATGCAAAATTCATTCTCTAAACAAGTTTCATAAATTGGATGAGACTAGTTCAGTTGTTCATTTGCTAAAGCATCATTTAAATAAAATTGAAAGAGCAAACAAGGGAAGGTTCAAAAGCACAGCCACAGCTAATTATTATCATTCTACATCACACACGGACTGGGATTATGGCATCCAAAGTTATTGAGTTATAAAGACTCAAGAAATAGTTAGCTGGCACTCACACTTAGACCATAAAACACTTGTCTTGTTTCCCATTAGCTAAAGCAGCATTTTATTTTATTTAATTGAAATGAGACTTTGGTCTCCCACCTTTGGTCACCTGAAGTAACCATTCTATTTCTATTTTCTACAAGAATACATAGAGCCTGTTTCAATGACCTTCTCAAGAAATACTTTTCAGTGTATATTATATCATATGTCATAAGTTGGTTTTATATAAATTTCAGCTTCACAAATAAGTTCCCTTCAACTTTTCTAAAAGCTCCTTGAGAAATCAATCTAGCAGAGCGTCATTTTCTCATGCTTAAACTACAACATTCAATTCCCCTGTCTCGTTGGCCAGTTGCCAAATTTTACAGAGGTCGCTGGCCTACACGGAGGTTCCCTCCCTCAATCTTCCTCACCTAAAATGAAGAGAAATCAGATCTTGGAAATTCAATGTATAAAAATACTTTCCTAGCTGCTAAACGGCCATGGCATTTTTCTTTACAAACTACCTCTTAGTAGCTTAAAGTCGTATCAGGTTATGCATCGTCCTACTCTACATAATTCCCGCACACGCACTTCATCCTAGTTCAAATCGTGAATTTCATTTAAGAAGAAACTTGATTCGAGCCTACTCACTCTCCGAAACCTTTATTCATTCGCTCGCAAGATTTTTTATAGCGCTGTTTTTACGCGGTAAAAAACTAACCATCTCGGTAGAAACCGTCTACTTCTACCGCTCGATCTCTCAATCCAGTTGTCACGAAATATTTCAAAACGGAAAACAATAACTAAAAAACAATCGAAAAAGAAAAAGCAGTTGAGCTAATTAGGAAAGGAAGACGAAAACGGACCTGTGGTTTGGAATCGGAATCGGAAGAAGGAGGCGAATGATGGAGGCGGTTGTTGTTGGAGCGGGGAAGCTGGAGAACAGCTCTAACGTTGGAATGACGGAAGGTAACGGGAGAAGGAAACGGCGTTGATCGGCGTTTACGGCGGAGAGGAACGAAGTCAACGAGAAAGTGAGCGTTAAGGATGGAAGGAAATGGCTGAGAGAGGCGTAGCACTTGAGAAGCGGAGGACACCGAGTGCAGCGCCATAGCCAGAGAAAGAGAGGGAGAGAGAGAGAGAGAGAAACAGAGAGAGTGTGTTTGTGTGTGGAGAATTAAGAATAGAAGTGTGTGAGTGAGAATGAAGATAAAAGGGAAAAGAGGGAGAGGTCAGGAAGTGCCTGACTCACACAAACCAACCAAACTCACTCACTCACTCACCTCACTCTCGTCTTCGTCTCATCTGACGCTGATGTTAATGTGTGCTCTGGACACGCCTCTATGGGGTTTTTTTCCTCTGTGTTACGGTCCACGCTTACAATCTGCGTCGCACCCCTAACTCCCGATAGATTCCCGTTTTGTTGGAGCAACGTGATGATCACACGCCACTATTGCACTTGCCTTGCCGGAATTTATGCCTTTTGCTTTTCATCCTTTCTTTTTGTGCACAAGAACAAAGGCTCCTTTCTACCGAATTCGGTAGCGGTTTATTCCCTGGCATTAAAGAGAAATTCACATTTTTCTTCTAATCAGGTGTTAGTCATCATGAAATGGAAGATAAACCTTTTCACATTTCACACGTACTAGTAATGCATAATTTCAGTTTCAGTTGTTGTTCCTGAGGTAATGTGGCATTTCAGGTTTTTTTTTTTTTTTGTGTGTTGTGGGGTTTTTTGTGTGTGTGTTTTTCCTGAATTTGATCATAATTGAAGGAGCAAAAATAACATCAAGCATCAATGTTTGGGTCTTGATGTGTATTTAGATTATTTTAAAATATAGTATATTTTCTCAATATGTAAATTCTTATTTTAATGTATTTTAAATTATAACTTTATATACTTTAAATATGTATATATAATTTAATATGCATTTATAATTGTGTGTTTGGTTACTAGTGGAGAAGTATCTACTTGTGTGTTTTCTCATCTCTAAAGTTTTAAGGGGTAAGCTGTAAGCATCAAATGATCAAAGAATACTTTGTATTGAAATCAATCTAAGACAAACTGGCCATACTTTCTTAATTTAGATGTACCATGCTTTCTCAAAACATATCACAAAATTTAGTTATTTTTTTTTCTGACAAAATGGTCAATAATTAATAATTAATAAGAATAAGTAAAATTATCTTGAATTTGTAATTCATCATTCAAAATTATCATTGATTTTGTCTTCTATAATTCAAAATGATTTTTAACTTATAAGAATAAGGAAAATAGTCACTGACTTTGTTTTTCGTCATCCAAAATGATTTTGACTTTATCTTTTATCATTCAAAATGATTCTTAACCTTGTTCTTTATCATTGAAAATGATCTATGACTTATAAGAGTAAGCAAAATGGTCACTGTCTTTGTCTTCCGTCATTCATAATGATCTTGACTCTGTCCTATGTCATTTAGACTGTCTCATATCGTTTCAATAAGTGAACATAAATACGGTGCTTTGGTCCATTGGTGACAAATTCGACAGTCTCGCGGCAGCTTCACAATAGATCTAGGTGAAAGATTACGGAAATCAAAGACAATGTGACTTATAAAGATGATTATTTTGCTTATTCTTATAAGTCAGAGACCATTTTGATTGAAGGGGACAAAGTTAAGGACCATTCTAAATAACAGAAGACAATGTCAATGATCATTTTGAATAACAGAAGACAAAGTCGAATACCATTTTTCTTAGTCTTATTAGTTTGGGATGATTTTGAACAATGGTCACAAACTCAAAGATCATTTTAGTCATTTATTCTTACTATAACTATAATACAAGTCAATCTAGAGGTGGCAATGTGGGTTAGCCCGCCCCACGGCTGCCCCACAATAAACGAGGTGGGACGGGCTAGCCCGCAGAAGAAAACAAGCCTATTTCTTCAGCATAGCCCACTTTATGAAGAGTTGGCAGGTTGCAGGCTAACCCATATAGCTCGCCAATAAATTTTTTAAAAAAATCTAATAATCCTAAAAAATTCATAAATCTCATTATTTCAACACAAAAATCACAAAAAATCTCTTAAAACAACAAAAAAACACTTCAAAAAATCATATTAATCCAAACACTATATATATAAAGAAGTAATATTAATTCTTAAGAGAAATTTCACAATATATTATTCTTCTATGTATGAGCGTTGTTGTAGCTCTCTGCGCAGTCCCACACTCCCACAACCACAATAAGAGATGTTGTAGATTATATTATTATTGCGTCTCTTTTGATTTTTGAAAACCTTAGTCAATGGAATGTTATTGAGCTTCTTTGTGTGTGTGTGTGTTTTTTTTTAATAGAACCAAGTGACACAAAACCAAGCCTGATGATCTATGATAAAATATATATATACATATATATATCAACCCATGGGCCAGCCTGCCCGTCCCGTTGTCGGCCCGTCAGAGTTACGAGTTATGCGGGCTAGTGAGCTGCTTCAATATAACCGCCCCGCGTATAAATAGTAGGTTATGCGGGCTGACCTTCCAGGCCAGGTCCGTTTTGCCACCTCTAAGTCGATCTTCTCCTATGCTATAACCAAACAGTCTCTCCAACCAAAATTTTAATTGACCATCGTACTTACTTTTTGGTTAAAATCAAAAGTTGTAAATTTTTGGTTAAATTATATTTTGGTCCTTTATGTTGTAAAAAAGTTTCAGTTTGATCACATATGTTTATTTTGATTCACTTTGGTCCCTTATGTTTTATTTGTTGGACCAATTTTGTCATTTTCATGAATTTTGTCTAATTGAGTTATTAGAAATGTCAAACTTTCCATGAATTTTGTTTAACTGAGTTATCAGACATGTTAAAATGACTTCGTTTTGCATCTCTATATTGGTCCAAAAAATACAACACAAGGGACCTCATTGGTAAAAAAATATACAACATGAAGGACCAAAGTATTTCAAAAAATACAACATATGAGATTAAAGAGAATCAAAATAAATATAAGAAGCAAAATTAATCCAAAAAATATTACATAAGGGACTAAAATAAATTAAAATAAATATAAAGGATCAAACTAAAATTTCCTTACCACATAAGAAATCAAAAGTATAATTTAACCTAAATTTTTTTATTAAAAAGTTGATTATTTAACTAAATAAGCAATAACAAACAATTTCTTAATGTATATTGTGTGTGATTGGAATTACTTTTATAACAAATTGAGCATATTTAAATGAACTATTCATAGTTAGTTATTGTCACAAAATTACGATAGAAATTAAAATAATTTAGAATTATTTTGAAATAATTTAGAATTATTTTTTTTATATTTAATGTCGAAGAAAATATTACTTTCGCAATTACGAAAATGAAGCATTTATAAATTATAGTTATTGATAGAGCATTGACATTAATTAGTTTTATTTTTACCAAAAGCCATCATGCACCAATGAATGTTTTATTTAGTTTTGTTTTTAGAAATATATGCATAAAATGTGTAAATTGGACATAATTGATAAAATGTTAGTATTTATATAAAAATAATAATAACATAAATCTTAATATTAATGTAATTACTATTTTAATATCACATTAATTTTTGATTAGTTGTGTTCATATAAGTTTAACTCTTTTTTATCCCTTTTTCTATAATAATTAATAAATAATTTTGAGTTCGTTTGATTTAGATTTTAATAAAATGAAAAGTGAATACATATAAACCAAATTAAAAATCAATTGTTATAATTATTAATATAAAAAAATTAAAATAATTCAATAAAAATTAAATATTTTTATTTTATTCAAAATTATTTTTGACCAAATAAAAATTCTAAACGATCAGAATTTTTATCATGTACATGTACATACCCATTAAAAAGTTAGAATTGAAATTTGTTGACCGGGGATTATTTGGGAATCGGGATCATCCGAAAAGCTTAAAAAACGATAATAACGAATGCACCGGATTTATTCTCGAGCGAAGACCCTTCAATAGTTCAATCAGGGAATCTCTGTCGATCATGGATCACTTATTTATTTATTGTTACATCATTATCATTATCATTATGCGTTAGACTAAAGCGCGCGATAATATTCCAACCAAAAAAACGCGCGATGATTGTTAACTAACTGGCAACTTCCAGTTCCGTTGACTAGGTTAGAATCGCAGGAATGACCGGTATTTCCCGGTAACCGTTTGATCAGTCTATCACAATGAATGCAAAGGCGAGGCGGTGTAGAGCTACGAGTTGGAGGTTTTCTGGAAAATAAAATAATAGTATATGCTTTGTTTGCTATTGAGATGTAAGAGCTGCTCCGAATAATTAACAACAATAATTACCTTCAAATTAGATCTAGTATATAATATGAATGTGTAATGCTTATTTGGATAGAAGTGGATTTATGTTAACGTGGATCCACTTTAATATTATTTTTTGTTGTGTTTATTGAATCACTTCGGTTTATGTGTTAAATTTATCTTAACTATTAATTTATGTATCTTAACGTAATTTGACGTGATCTGACGCTAATATATTTTCAAATTACCCAAGTATAGATATATAAGTTAAGTCAATTTCACGTGCACAAAGTTATCTTGCTAAAGTGATAAATTATTTAGAATATATAAGTTAAGCAAATTAGTTGTGATATTATCACATAATGCAACTGTGTTCTTATGAGTAGATAATTGAACTTTCTCACATGTGATTAAGGAATAAAGTGAATTATCATGTATTACACCTTTTAATTTATTCAAGTGTTTAGTTTGAGCATTATATAAATATTTGGTCATAAGTTTATTCGGCATTCAATTTTATAATTGTTGAATTTTACTTTTATTTGACACTAAATTTTAATTAGATTCATGATTATTACTCCCTTTGTTTTAGAATAATAGTACTAGTTACTTAGAAAAAAAAACATAAAAATTGAGAGAATTATTAATTTTTCTAAAACTTAACAAATAAAACATAAATAGTAGCATAAATTAATCTTTAACTTAAAAAGTAATAAATTATTTAGAATAAAAATTAAGGACAATAAATGCACTTTTAATATTATAAAAATGACAAACAATTTAAAATATTTTTTTTTTGTTAAAGTTAAAAAGAGTAATTTTTTTTTTTTACTTTCTACCGTATTTAACTTCTCTAAAATTAAAACTCAAATTCTCACATTTAGAGGATAAAGTATGCACATTTTTATCACTATCAAATACTACGTACGTCCAGTCTTATACTCCTTTCGTTCTTTTCGTTTGTGGCTTTTGAAGTTAATTTACTCATATTCAAAAAAGTAATTAATAATCTTGTTTCTATGAAAATTATTATACAATTTCCTTTTATATCCATATTAAACTTTGAAATTGTTAATTACCTAATATATAATAAATAAATAAAGTAATCAATAAATATAGGTATAATAGAAAAATAAGTAGTAAATACTTTCTTAAACTTTTAAAATGACAAATAAAAAACAACAATATTTTTAAAAGCTATGACAATTAAAAAGAAATCGAGAGAGTACATAAAACCTTTAAGAGAAAATTTATTAGTCCCCATTATAAGATTCTCTGGAATATTCAAAAAAAAAAAGTATTTAATATTTCATTTATTTGTTTATCCTTTCAACTAACGAATAGATAGTGTATACAATTAATATATTTGTTAAAATATTTCACTATGAACAAGTGTAAGCTTCATATATTATATTAATTTTTTAAAATAAAGACATTAAATAAGATTGTTAGAATTTTTTTTAAAAAAATTGATATATATCAAGAATATCTCTTAATCGACAGCTAAAGTAAATTTTGCCTTTCATAACAAAACTTTTTCCTATATACAGGAATAAATTAGTTAGAGAATTATATAAAAAGACCCCAATTATCAAAGTCCCAATTAAATATTATTTCAGTTCACTACAAGAATGGTGTTAATTAGCGGCGGCCAAAGTCGTCAATAATGGACCAAAAGGCATTGAGAGAGTAGACTTAGTGATGACCATTAGAGCGTCGCTAAAATTCACATCGCTAACTAGTAACAATCAACATCGTTGCTAACCTCCAAATTTGCAACAGCAAAAGCTGTCGCTATTGTTCCCGCCAATGCTAGTAGTTTTTTTAGCCGTTGTTATTTTTTGCTCCTTTTCTAACAACTTGTCACGAAAGACTTGGGGTCCGTTTGGATAGCAGTTTGACAAAATGAAATTTGGTAGAATAAAGTTTGGTAGAATGAAGTTTGTTAAAACGAAGTTTGAGATAATAAATTTATTTTTGGGAATGATATTGTAAAAGTGAGTTTGATATAGTGAAATTTGTTTTGATAGATAATGTTAGAAGTACTTTTAGATACAAAATTATTAAAAATGACATCATTTATAGTTAGATTGAAGGAAGTAAATAATATAAATGAGGGTAGAGTAGTAAATTATCATTTTACTTTACCAACCTGCGAATGAAAAAATAGATAACATTTCCTTCTTCTAAACTTCCTTTTCCCAAATTCAAAATGAAAAAAATTCAAATTGAAAAGTTAGTCAAACATATTTTTATTTTTCCAAACTTATTTTTGGCCCTCCAATTTTTTTTTTTCCCAACTCAAATTGGTATCCAAACATAACTCTAGGAGTGCATCTCCTCTTATGTCTTGGGAACTGTTTATCTTCATTATTAGTTAGTTTTATTTATTCTGTTTATATAAAAAATTAAGATCAAATTAATCCTTAATTTTATCTAATTAATTTGCTTGTTCTTTGAGAAACCTAAAAGAGGTTTGGAGGTGTGGCTTTTTTACATATATGGAAATGGAAATTCTAAAGATTTTTTCTAGAAATTATTGTAATGATGACACAAACTCACAAAAAAGAGAGTGGCTTTTCCAGCATCCATAAGGCAACCGATATCTGTCCTTTTGTTCTCATGGGTAACCACTAACCAGCTTACACTGTCCTTTATAAGTTTCTGTTAACCCTGTCTTTCAAAGAGTAAATAAGAAAATAAAAAAAATGGTACTCCAATTTTGGTTTTTGTCATTGTCCCAACAATAATCGAAGTTGAATTGCTGATTCATCCGCTTCCGTTTCGCCCCGTTTCTCATCTGTGTAATCTGATCCACACGGCTACTTGAAATATTTAGTTTCAGCCGCAACTGTTCTTTTCATTATTCTTTTCTTTATTTGCAGCACCCCAACCCCACCAATCTTCTCTAACAAAGCAATACTAACCTTACATTACTTTTCAAAATAACCTCATCAAATATCTATGGTATTTCATATTGACCCGGTACATATATCTTATTGGAAAAATCTAGCCCCTTTATTAAATTATACTGTAAACCAAAACCTAACCCAAGCCTGATGACTCTTAAAATAGAATCCTAATATTTGGATCTTAAAAATAAAATGTTTAATTTGTGAAGTAATGACAAATTGACAATCACTATCCATTACTACTATATTTCAAATAAAAATTAAAAAAAATAAAAAATCGTTGGCATCAATAAGTGAAAAGTAAACATATACATTGATCCAATTCCATTCTCCTATATACATCTCAATCTAATACAAAATATGGAATCTCCTTTCATCCCTCTCCATCTCTTACATGGTGGCTCTTGCTTTGAGCGTTTTTACATATACTATTACTCTAATATACAAAAAATTGAACGTAATTAACAATGTATAATAAACATTAGGTAATTTGAATTAGTACCTAAAGTTATTTGATCTCAATTGTTGAACCACAATTGACCTTCCCAACATAACATGTAATGAGTTTGTGTGTTTAGTTTTACATTTGAATGAGGTAGAGAATCTATTTCAATAATAACTTTTATTTTTTAGATTCATCTTTCGATTAGACGTGAAACTAAACACACACTCATACTAATAGAGGGTGTAACTTGTTTTTTTTTTACTTTGGATTGTAGCTATGTCATATCGTGAAAAGAAAATGAAGAATCATGTATAGCTTAACTTCAGCTAAGTGTCTTCAGTAAATATTCTAAAGATGAAATCACGAAATCTCCTAGAGTATTGTCTAGGATCAACGGCTGATATTGAAATAGGGTCATATTGGATGGACTTGTATGCATGTTCAAGCTTCTTGCTAATGTCATAATCTTGAAGTATGTCTATGACACCAAAACACAACACAACATCATAGAACTCTCCAATTGGTTCTCCTACAAGCTGTAATTCACAATCACCTCTTCTCACTGTCCTTTCCACCCTTGCTGGCATCTTCACACCCAATATGATACTGCACATACCCAAATAGACACACAGAACAATATTAAGCTTTGATGATCTTTTCATCTTGCCAATGCTGGAATGATGAATTCTTTTCAGTATGACTGAATTATGTTTTAGTGGTTATGTATGCAAAAACATAGACATTGACAGAAAAAAATATATATGTAAAAAAAAAATCTAACTAGATTGCTTAGAAAGTGTTCTACAATCAACCTCTGATTAACTGTAAATTAAATCAAAATATAATGTCTTAACTAAAAAAAGAATATTGGTCAAATTAAGAATTTTGTCCTTATGCTTATATTACTTTTTTGTTTTGGTCCTAGTATGAAAAAAATCCTACCTTGTGGTTCTTATATTAAATAACATTTACAAATTAGTCCTTATTTTTATAACAAAGTTTGATTTTGCCAAATTGGCTAATTTTTTATTTTACATAGCATCATGCTACCTCAGCAACACGACAGAAATCTCAGCCAAATCTAACACTATTATATTGGTAAAATCTAATCAATTATATGGACCAAAATGTAGAGTTTTCGTGTGTCAGCACAAAAAATGAAAAGGGGTATCAAGTATGAAGGTGCATTCTTCATTTTCAACAGAAATAACTATTGCTGGCAAAATAGGGGGGAAATGGGGCATGAATATGATGATGAGCTTAATTAGAAGGGAAAATGCTCTGACAAATTAAACATGGCAGTAATTAGGAAACACAAATTGACAATTTACTTGGATACATTACAGCAAGGCTATTAAGATTCTAAGCTATGATATTCTAAGCTACCAATATCATTAGTCTAGTTTATTATGGTATCAAGGCTTCTTTTAAAGGTTCGTAGTATTAATATAATGTTGTGCCTATATAATAGTATGATAAAACAACTTTAAACAAGCATTTCACCTGGAAGAATCAGAATCAGGAACAGGTTGATCTGATTGATCTTCTGTTGGACTCTGAGGTGTTCCATCATTCTCTGAATCAACTGAAGCTGGAAGAAAAAAGATACTAATTAGGTTATGAAAACACTGACATAAAAACAGACTCAAGTATACACATTGATAAACATTGAGGTTCTAGATACTTTATAGACATAAGATAAGAAACTTACCAGCAGGAGTCTTAGATCCTATAGGAATAAATTCCCCTTCTGGTGATATATCATTGAAATGAATGCCCATCAGCAAACTATAGTCCATAATTCCTTCCTGTTCCAGAAGCTCACAGTCCTTGTCAATTTGTCTGCAGAACACATAAATGCTTAACATTCTTAGTATAATTTGACATAAGACAACAAATTAAAAAGCAGTGACTAATCCATTTCCCAAAGCTGAGCTCACACGAAACAGTTGTCAAATGATCACGAAATATGTCGCTCCATTTCCATCGGCAAGGGATCGAACCCTTGCACATGTGATTAAGGATCGAACCCCTGCACACCTCATGGTTAGAGTGAACTTTAACTTCATAGGTTGTTAGCATATTATTCTATCATAATCTTACTCATTGATTTTTTTAAGTCAACAATTATTGCACCACTTTGCTCACTAAAGTACACCCCATTATTTTAAAGGAGCCAAATTCATCTCATAAATAGAAAATTAGTACAAATTAAGGAGCCAAAATCAATTTTCACCTGCAAAACTCTTGAAACCTAGATTTCTCCAGCCGAAATATAAAATTAAGATCAAGATCTTTAAGGATAGTTGTTTCACTAATCTCTGTCTCAGGTTTATCTGTTGTGCGACCAAGTGAAGAACCCTTCAAATCATAGCGTCTATGGGTGACAAAATCAGAACAGAAGAGGTTTCCCATTATGATAAATCGAACCTGGAAAATCAAATAAATCATGCAGCTTATTATACTCAAGCTATAAAAATTCATAGAAATTTGTATTTTCCTTTAAGAATAAACACTATTTAATGTCAAATTAAAAGTTCAAAGTGGAAAACAAAAAAATAAAAAGTGAGGGCTGATTGTTTTGTTTGATATAGAAATTTCAGTTAAATGGGACATTTTGTGTTTGACACTCACGATAGGAAATGTACCTTCCTCTGAATAGGTCCATTTAACTTTACACAATGCAAGCCATAATACTTTGTCAAGAGAGTATTTTTATGATCTCGAAAATGATTGTAATAGGCTGGAAGCATTCTGATGAGAACCTGCAATGGAAATCCATCATGGCCAAATCTTAAATAAAAACATGTCATAAATCCTAATTAAGAAACTTCAAATGTAGGGTTAAACTCACTTTCACTTCAGCTTTCTTCATTGTCTTAATCATGTAACGATCATCATTGGTCAAGTAAAAGAAACTGCCACTTTTACCAGGAGAGGAAAGTTCGCGAAGCGCCTCATTTCCACATATGGATAACATGTAATCGGCTGGATCCACCTTGAATAGCTTTCTAAGAGTCCTGAGGACATATATCATGTACAAGTTAATTAAGAATAGCTGATTTGTTCTTCCTATAAATTGTTTTCACTTTTAATTTCTTAACACGTGCGTTGTTGCACATGTTAAAAAGACAGTAAGAACTAATATGGCTTACCTAAAGACGACAGGGCAATAGTCCTTCCACTTGAAGTCACAGGATGGATGTGGTGGAGTATATTTGGATCCTTCAGGTGGAAATCTTGTCCACACTTTCTCCTTTGGATCAAAAGCTGAAGGCTTAAGATCAAGTGATGCTGTGGGAGCAGGTCTTGCAACAGAATGCCTATGAATTTCCAAGACATTGTCAAATGACAAATGTTATATATAGGTAGATTAACATGAAAGCAATTGGATTATCAGAGAGCCTAAAATTTTTATATTAATAATTTAATATCAATATTAACAGAAGTCTCTATTACCTGTAAAAACTGTATGTACATTGCAGAATATAAATTAAGTGGTGGTTGACAACACTTGAGATGTTATATCATAAATTGACATAATATATTAAGAAACAATGAAATGCAACTTGGCCATGCATATGAAATATATAAACTAACAATATAGGAAGAAAGCAACCATTTCAGCTCTTCTATTTGGCCTTTAGGATATTCAGTTATTTTAACTTAATGCAGAAATGCAATCTTTTGGACGGATTAGTAACCTACGTAACTAGAGCAATCAATAGCACGTATAACATTGAAAGAAGCATAAAAGACTAGATTCCTAAAGTGGTGTTTGGATAAGACTCTGTCACCCTAAAATCAATTCTACACATAATGATTTCATATCCAACGGAAACTAAAAATTCTTATTTTTCTCTGGAACTAATTTTACGTGTAGTGAAAGCTAAAACAAACCGCCTTAACAAGTTGGTAAGTTTAAGAAGTTTAAAATGTATATGTATATACCTGATTCCAAGCTGCAAATTGAGCATGAGCTCATAATTTTTGTGTCCTTTGCAAATGGTCTCTCCTTGCCTCTTAGACTTTTTAGGTGCTTTTAAAGGTTTGAGTTCAGTAGGATCATCTAAAGCTAAACCCATCAACTCTTCATCCAAACAATTCCCCATAGTTGGAGTTCTACCACCACCAGCACCATCACCATCTCCACCATCCCACAAATTCATTCTCTCATTTGGCTTCTCCAAGCCCACACTGACCCTTCCATCCACTGACATTCTCCTTGCCTTAGTACTCTCCCCTGCCTTTGCAGACCTCCAAACAGCAAGCCTCTTATGTGATGGCATAACCAACACCTTCTCCCCTGGACACACTATATAACTACTCAATTCATTGTACAATTCCAAAGGATCCCACTCTGAAGATTCATCCTCCACCTCCTCCTCCTCCTCATTTGACTCACTTTTAACATATGTTAATGTTCCTTTAAGATCCTTCGCATCTTTACCCCAATTCCCCTCATAGTAACTCCCATTAGGAAATTTATAAACTCCATTCCCTTTTGGTATTCCATCTTCCCATTCACCTTCATAGCTTCTCCCATTACCCCAAACAAATGTCCCTTTTCCCCAAATTACCCCATTCTTCCATTCCCCAACATAATGGCTCTCATCCATGCTCCACTCATACCGCCCCTCGCCGTCCTGAATATCGCGCCGCCACTCCCCGTCATACCAATCTCCGTTCACGTAGCTTTTCAACCCGTGTCCGTGTTTCAAATTCATAACCCACTGTCCCTTGTAAGTTTCTCCGTTCGAACCCGTGTAAGTTCCCGTTCCGTCCATGAAACCGCTCTTGAATTCACCTTCGTAGGTGGCTCCGGTGGGCCAACTGAACCTTCCTTTTCCCTTTGTTTTCCCTTTGGACCATTCTCCGACGTACATGCACCCGTCGATCCAGAGGTATTTTCCGATCCCGTGAGGGAAGTTGTTCACCCATTCCCCTGTGTAGTAGTCGCCGTTCGGGAGAAACTTCTCCTCTGTGTAGGACTCGGATTCTAGGAATATGCTGTCGTCGGGGTCGTCGTCTTCGTCGTCGTCGTTGCCTTCTTCCTCTGCCGGAGCCAGAGATATCGTCCCGAAAATGCTGTTGGCGCGCTTCTTCGCCACCGCGTGTGTCTTTCTCATTGTTGCCTCCCATGCCTTCATAACACCGCTATCTTTGCCTATCATTGTTCTCTCTTTAATTATCTCTTCTCCTCTTCTTTGTTTCAACCTACTTTCTCCATTAATGTCTAAGCTTTTTCTTAAGAAACACCATTCATAATTTCATAAAACACCATTCAACAATGCTGTCGTGTAACATGAAAATCAAAGCCAACTCTTTTGTTGTTTTAAGATTATTTTTTTTCTTATGATTCCATAGAGTTCGGAGACATGTTGATGTTATTTCTCTAAGTGTTTGGAAATTTGGACAGCGGTTACTTGCGAAGTAAGCTAAAGAACGAACCTAGTTAATTCTGTTTTTGTGATATTGTAGAATGAAATGAAACCTTGAAATTCAGAGGTGCAGGTTTTGCTACCAAGTTTGAATAATTGTTTTTCTTTTCTGTGATTGAGAGAGAAGAGCTTGTTCGTCTCCTACAACTTCTAAGAACCGTGACATGTGGAGACAAATGCTACAATCAAGGTCTTTTGCATGCTATTCATAGGACTGTCAAACCATTGGTAGTTAATTAATTTCTCTGTTTCATTAAACAATAACGATAGGCAACGCTTTTGTTTCTGGTTATTTTAAATTATATCAACTGATTGATCAGTTGCGGTTTCAAATGTCAATGAGCTGCACCTATTTTGACTTTTGTACGGAATATTTTATATGATCCCCTTCTCTTCTTTTAACTTACTAATGTTTTAAGTTTTAATTCTCAAATCATATTTTGAAAAAAATAAAATCCTATTGTAACATCCAACAGATTGACTGATCTGCAATATTATAGCATATTATTATAGTCTGGACGGTCACTAAGATTGCATTAGACTATAACCGTGCTTCGCAGTGACCATGTCTGATCCCGCTGCATTTTAGATGCATTTAGCACAAAACGATTGTGACGGTAACGCATCAACGATGATAACTGCAATTTAAGACCTTGCTAATTTCCATGTTACCATTCACAAAGGCAATTAACATGTGGTTGGTTACTTTTATTTGTATTTGTAGACACAGCTTATAGAAAGGTCATCACATTCAAATATTCACATATAACTAGAAAAAAACTACTCACATCAGAGTAGCTATGGAACCATTAATTCGTTATTTTTTGTAGAGCTTGTGGTAGGTGGTAAGTGAATAGGATTGGTATGTTTAACAATTTTGCGTGGCTAAAGGGCACAAGAAAAACATTATGTTTTGTTCATAATAGATAATTATATTTTGTTAAGAGCAGCAAGAGTGAAAACAGTGAGAGAAGTGACGCCAGGAATAAAGAACTCATTAGGAATAGCTTCAGGCATTAGTCTCTGCTTGACAAACAGAGCAGTCACTGGAACACCAAAGATGAATAATAGTGTCTCCTTTGCTCCTACACCAGTGAAACCTGATTCCTTCACCATCTGTTTCATTATTTCCTGAAATTCTGCTTTTGTTAGTGCATTTCCTTTCGCTTTATGATGAACCTGCATATGTCATTACGAAAACAATCAACAAATGATTATACACGCACCATGCCACCATGTAACATAATCTGACAATTCAAAACCTAAGTTTCTATGGTGTATAATATAAGCTTAAATTATCAAATTTACAAGGAGTAAAAGCCAAATTAGTCTCGAAACTTAAACGGCTTCAGGTTAGTTCTTAAACTAAAAAAACATTTGTATTAGCCTATAACTTGTGTCAGACACTCAAACATATTCGCCCTTGGATAAGAACTAATATACTCGACCTATTACAAGTTCAGACCTTCCGGGATTAATATGCCAGCAAATTAGCAAGTTATGGACTAATGTGAGGGTTTTTTTTTTCTTTGAAGAGCAACGTGCGAAGGTTAATTGCAAGTTCGAAGACTAGTTTCATGGTTTACTAAGTACTTAAAGAGTAAAATATCAATATTTATTCCCAAAATTGATACCTTTTATCAATTTAGTCCTCAATGTTATAAAAAAGCAAATGTATTCTATTATTTTGATAAATGTCAATGAATTTGATTCCTAAAATTTGCACCACTAGTGAACTTACTCCATGATTTTAACCAAACATAAGTCAATTTGATATCCTTAGCATCATGGACCAAACTGAATTACAATAGTCAATGCAAAATTGACAATATGATGTCAATTTCTGAGACAAAATTGATATTTTCACAATTTCAATGAGAGAAATTATGCACCTACATCGTATGTCTTCTGGAGGTCCTCAGTCTTAGGGAGTTTGAACTGCGTGTGTCCAAGCTTTTGATTGAGCACCCTGACAAAAACATTGATGAAATTTTGTGACAGAGAAAAATTTTCAAACTAGTAAAACAATAAGAAAATCATTCACTTAATTACGTATGCTAATTAAGGTAACTAATTACTACTACTAATTATGTAATTTTTTTATTAAATATGAAAATGGTTAGTACTCGACTATCTCGGATACTGCTCTGTAGAATGCTGGGAAGTTATCTGTGGCCTCCTTGACATGTTTTTCATAGATTTCATCTATAATTGGCCCAAGTTCTTTAACCTTCTTTTCATCAGATCCTGCCCTCAAATTTTCATAATTAAAAACAAAAAAAGGACAGAATGAACAATTATACAAGGAACTTATAATCAAAGCTGGTGTAAGATTGTAAGAAGCATAATTATGCATAGTGCATACCAAAAAACAATAAACTATATGAAACAAAACAAGAAATGACAAAAAATATATGAACAAGTTTTTGGAAGTTACATATATATATAGCCGATATAATGTAATTGTTGTCTAATCCGTAAAATAATTAAGGCTGCGTCAACTCAGCGAGCATACAAGGATATGCGCGTATAGGTATCCGTGTTCAATATCTGATTATTGTATTTTTCTATGAATTAAAAAAAAATTAAGATTGCAAAATTATATGGGTCTTGATATATAGTGCCCTTAGGCACTAGGTTACTAGAAGTAAAAAAATAATCATAAGTGCACATTGTTTCATCTCTCGAAAATACAAAAAATTACATATTCCAATACATTTTTGCTACATTTGACTACTTAAACAGTGTTCTTAGAGCACTAAACATCATTTGCCTAATTATATATATGCATTTGCATTTTCCATAATTAAAATCATGAGCAAGAGTTATTACATGCATGAGAAATATGAACACCATGTTTCAACCGTTTGTTAACATTGAAGAACAGAATGCTGGCAAAAGATAATTAAAAAAAATTCAAGAATAGAATGAAAGAGTTAGATATGAAACCAGGTGCAAATTTCTTCAGAGACTGGCCCATTTTTTCTTTGGCTTTGGTTTAAAAGGGTGTGACTTGTGAAAATGAGGTAGATGGCAGATGGTATAAAGAAACAAAGTAAAAGGACCTTTATAGTTTTTATTTTTTTTGGTGAATGGACCTTTATAGTTTATAATACAGAATAAAAGTTACAATAAAACTTGCGTAGTGGGCAGAGAACATTGAATATCTTAGGTTATAAGCAAAGCTTATATAATCAAGAACCAGACAGAAAGATTATGCAAATTTATTACCGAAGAAATGAATCTTATCCATTCAATATTGTTATATTGTTCTTGACTTCTTGTCCTGATTGATATTGATATTACTTTTAAACGAAAAAATAAATTATGGCTCAAGGGCTCAAATCCGAAATTTCAATCAATTTGTTTGTTTTTTGTTTGGGTCGAAGAAGTTCAATAAGGGCTATTTATAGGGGCATCATCCCCCGTCATCCCCTCCTTTTTTTCATTTTCTTAATATAAAAAAATAATCATTTTAAAACAGTGATTTTCAAAAATGTTTTTGGATAAGTCTCTTTCAAAAATATTAAGATCTTAAAAAGGTTTAGTTTTTTTTTTAAAAAAAAAATACTCTTTTCAAAAATCCAAAAAGAATTTTCGAAAATCTTTTAGAATGGTGTTTTCAGAAAATTTTCTAAAATGAGGTCTTTAGAAAAATTTTTAGAAGAAAGTCTTCTGAAAAGGGGTGGTGACACTCGTGAATAGTCTCGTAATTTTCATTCTAAAAAGAGAGCGTGATGGGTGGCATATTGGTGCCAATATAAATCACTTTAACATGTGATTTTGGCAATATAAATTTACTGTCTATAATATTGCTTGCCCAATTTTCATGATGTTGAATAAAATTCAAATATATAAATTAATATATTATATATTAAAAATGTTTGACGTAATTTTATTATGTAAGCTGATACAACAATATTATTCAAGCTAAAATATTTTTATTTACACCCTAAAATACTACTTTCCCAATTACTGAATAAAATTCTAATATACGGTTTAATATATTACATATTAAAAATATTTGGCAAAATTACGTAAGATAATACAACAATATTATTCAAGTTAAAATATTTCATATTTACACCCAATAATATTACTTGCTTAATTTTTAAGATATTAAATAAAATTCTAATATATGATTTAATATATATACTACATTAGATATGTTTGACATAATTTTTTGGATGATATGACATAATTTTATTATGTAAGTTAATACAACGATATTGTCCGAGTTAAAAAGTTTTATTTACACCTTATAAAATTATTAGCCCAATTTTATATTTTAAAATTTTATTAAATTCTCATATCAAAATAAATTATTATTTATCAAATTTTGAAAATAAAAATTATTGCAATGATATATGTAATTTTCAATTTAAAAATCTATTTAAATGACTATATTAACAAGAAAATGAACCTCCTTAGTTTCAGCATGTTGTCCTGGAATACTTGTGTGTAATTTACCAAAAGACTTGTTTCTGAAACGTTACAAATGTCAATTATATGCAACACTTGTTTCCACATTCCGATTCACAGTGCAAGTGTTACGCATATCCAACTCTTTTATTACCTTCGTGTCCATCAACTCATTGTAACTTTAGTCCACATTGTAAATTCACTATTATTGGTAACATAATACTATGCACATTCAAAATTCAAAGCCATTCAACACTACCCTTTTAATTTCCTGATTTTTTATATTTTTCTTTTTTCTCCGATCCTAATGACATAATGATTCGTTAGTACGATTACCTTTTTTCAGAAAAGGACATTAATTCAATCGTTATCATCTTGTTGCCATTATTTAATCAAGGAATTGCAGAAAACATATAACAAGCATCAGATACAAATCCAGTTGTGAAAAGGGTAGTTGTTGTGTTGAATTACAACAATATGGCTAACATCAAGAACAAGGAGAGAGACGTTGAGTTTTTCTTGGATCACAACAATGACGACGGTAACGAAGATGAACAGGACATTGAAGCTGTCAAGTATGAGAGCGAGAGTGATCATAATGAAGGTGGCAGTGACGATGAGGGGAATCAAAAAACACAACCTCATTCTTTCTCATCTCAGTGGCCTCAAAGTTACAAGTACAAATTTTCTTCCTCATTTGTATATATTTTTGTAAATTAAATATGATCACGTTAGTGGAATAAGACTTTTGTTGATGGTGGTTGCTGAGTGATTCTTTGGTGTGTCAAAATCAAATATATAGTGTCATTTAGATTTCCATAAAAGAGAGTCCAAATTTAAGCTCTTACAAATTTTGACCGAAAATTTTAAATTGTCATCATGGTCGTGTTGCAACAATAGTTGCTTTGCATTGGAATGCAGTTAAATATGATTATTGGAGACTGATATCATTGTCTGTATGATGTCATTTTGATAGCCACCAAATTTATAATATTGTGGCATGATAAGGTATAATGGATCGTGATTTAAATTTATGTTGTGACTAAATAGAATAAGGTATAATGAAATGCTTTTTGTGAGTGAAGATGGCATATCCAAGGTTTTGAATTTCGATTTGCCCCACGACGTCTCATCACAATGTTATAATTTTGGCGGTCATCAAAACTACATCAATGTGATTATGGTATGTAATGACCACATTCTATGACCACAGTGTATTCACAACTGCAATTTAAAACCTCGGGGATTTCATATTTCCTTGATCAAGTAAATGGCTTTGTGAGGAGGTAACTTAAGTTTTCTTGGTATGCTCAACATGCCATGCTACAATTGTATGTAATGTATATGTTGCTCTTCAGTTTGCAGTGTATATATTGCTCAGTATTCTTCTCTGATTTTTCTTTTTTTCTTTTGAGACAGAGAGGCCACTGATCCTTACACAATTGCTGCAGCTCCAAACATTGATTCGATTTTACGAGCTCCGAGTGTTATCTATTCGAGTTTCATTGGTCGTTCTAAGAGTTACTTAGAACATGAGGCAAGGGCTTCTTTTCTGTCTGGTCAGGAACTCACTGCTAGTCAACATTATCCACAAGGGATCACCAGAAGACAATCAACATGGTGGGAGAAAGCTTCAATTCAAATGCACATCCCTGACGAATTACCTATTGGTTATGGATGCAGCCTCACTCAAACAATCTTTAATGGTATGGTGTTTCAAGAATGAATCATAATCCTTACATTCTAGTCAACAACTCAACAATTTGTTGCTGTATCCTTCAACATTGTATTTTTTGTGTGTTTGGTTTTTAATTAAAACTGGTCGAACATGAATTCAAAACATGAAAATTTCTCTTAATTATATTGAATTGGATTCATATTTATCTCATCTTAACGTGATTTAAAGTAAAACCAAACACATTTTTAGTGTGAACTCTATAAATGATTATTTCCCTAAAATTAAGTGTTTCAAAACATGTTGCTAGTATATGACTTCATAGAATCATTCACATTAGTCACTTGCTCTATAAAAAATTTATTCATGTCAGTCTATAGAAAAGACCAATAGGAATGACATTAGAGAAATTCATGTACTAAATATGAGTTCTTTTAAAGTTACAAAATAAAATGAATGACCAACAAGGGATTCAAAGGACTAAAGTTCTTTTTTCCTTTTGTGCTTAATGGTTATAACTTGTACAAAAAAATGCAAAGGATTGAAGGGTTGATTATTCCCTGCCTCCAAAAGTATTATTTTGCATATAAATAAATACCTAAGTCCTACATCCTTATTTATGATTGTAATCTGTCATTTTATAAGGTAATGTTGTACATGGCCAGGGATTAATGTGATGGCTGGAGTTGGTCTTCTATCTACACCTTATACAGTGAAACAAGCAGGGTGGTTTAGTTTGGTAGTGATGCTTCTTTTTGCAGTTGTATGTTGCTACACTGCAGAACTTATGAAACACTGTTTTGAAAGCAGAGAAGGAATCATAAGCTACCCTGATATTGGAGAAGCTGCTTTTGGAAAATATGGTCGCCTTATTGTATCTGTAAGCATGTATTTTGGTTTTTATTAATATTCAAAAAAATATATATATATATTTTTCTTTACTATGATTTTGATGGTAAGCTAACTTTGAATGTAAAACAAACTAATCCAAACATGTACAAAACTTGTTTCTTGTATATTTAAACTGACATTTTTACTATTGTTTTTGTGGCAGATCATTTTGTACACTGAATTATATGTAAGTGTTGCATTGAAACCATTTCACCAATTTCTTTCAACAATAACTTTTCTTTATTGCTTCACACTATTTGAATATGAGATATCTCTCTATGATTGCAGTCATATTGTGTGGAATTTATAATCTTAGAAGGAGATAATCTTTCTGGGTTATTTCCTGGAACATCCTTGAATTGGGGCAGTTTACAATTGGATTCCAAACATCTGTTTTGTATTTTGACTGCACTTATCATTCTCCCAACAGTTTGGTTGAAGGATCTTCGCATAATCTCTTATCTCTCAGGTTCTCCAAATTTTCTAAAACATTCCTTTGGTTAAAGGGTTTAGTCAAATTTACTGAATCACTTGTAATGATTCTATCTGCAGCTGGAGGTGTTGTGGCTACAACTTTGATTATTATGTGTGTGTTTGTTGTTGGGACAAAAGATTCTGTTGGATTCCATCAATCTGGTCCGTTGATCAATTGGAGTGGCATTCCTTTTGCTTTTGGTATCTATGGATTTTGCTTTGCAGGACATTCTGTTTTCCCAAATATTTATCAGTCTATGGCTGATAAAAGAGAATTTACTAGGGCAGTTATGACCTGGTATGCAACCTAACTTTCGATTGTCAAGCATACTTAGTTAGTGAAATGGATCAACGCTTATCTCGTCCAAATGTGAAACCAAACACATATTTAGTGTAAAATTCTCACCTCAGAGCAGAAGCTATGTTTTCTCCTTTAGTCTAACAAGCTTTTGAGCATAAACTTCATTTTACAAAATGATAACCAACCATCAATTTTTTCTTTTATATCCCTTTGGTCTTTCTTAAAAACTTTGCGGAGCATCAACAATCTCTCAAATTTAGTGCGCATTAAGTTCAACTTATTTTAAAAAGACAATCGCTCATTTTTCATGGCTATTATTTCTCAAATTTAAGTGGTTAAAATGTTGAGTTAAGTCTCACGTCAACTAAAAATATGGTCATAATAAAGTATAAAATATATAAAAGCATGAGAATCTTTCTCTCATAAGAGTTAACTTTTAGATTCGAGTTAGGCCCTAAAGCACAAATTTTAGTAAGTGTTCACAAACATGCATTTTTATGGTACAGTTTATGCTTGTTACCAAAATCCTTTTTTTCTGTTGTTTTATTTCTTCTGTTACCATATTTTCTCAATTCTTATACCTGACTCATTTATTTTTTACAGTTTCATTCTATGCTTGTTCATATATGGAAGTGTTGCAATCATGGGGTTTCTCATGTTTGGTGAAGGGACTTTGTCTCAGATAACATTGAATCTGCCACCAAATGCATTTGCCTCAAAAGTTGCCTTGTGGACAACAGTAAGAACAGAGATTTTTGGAGAGTTCTTATAACTATATATTTTCATTTTTTTTATATATTCTTTCTAGTGATCATTTGCATTGTTTCTAACACTCTGTATTTGTTTTCCTTTCAGGTAGTTAGCCCATTAACCAAATATCCTTTTTAGTAGTTTATTACTTATTTTTGAAGTCCAAACTCATATTACACAGAAATTTTTATTTACCTTTTCCTTAATTTTGAACAAATATGCTTTGATGATGAACCCATTGGCAAGAAGTGTAGAGGAGTTGCTTCCGAATGACATTTCAAGTAAATATTGGTGTTTCCTTACAATTAGAACAGCACTGGTTATATCTACAGTCTGTGCTGCTTTTCTGATTCCATTTTTTGGTATGTCTTACACTTTATCTCTGTCAAAGAACAAATTTTGAAGTGCTAACTGCTTGCTAAATGATAATTATAAATATTATACATCATTTGGTTCAGAAAAAAAAAAAGTGTGTATAGATGAAAACGGTTGAATAAGAAAATCTGTGTTAAAATTTAATATTGGTAATATGGATCAGATGAATATATAACATTATTATTTGTTTTAATTTCAGGGCTTGTGATGGCTTTAATTGGTTCTCTCCTAAGTCTACTTGTGGTAAGCATACACTTAATTATTCTCCACAGTTTTTTTTCTTAAAAGTAAAAGTATATTTACACAAGTTCGAACGAAAGAGTAATTATTTAAAATTTTATTCCCTAGCCACTAGAGTAACCTATTGAATATAATTATTCTCCTCACTTAATATCTTGTGACATTATAAGAGCTCGCACATGCCTTTATGAAAAAACAAAGGAAAAAAAAAACTTTTTTTACATAAAAAAAGAAATAGGGCTTGAAGAGAAACAGAGACAAGTACAATAGTATATGGATTTCTAGTATATTTATTTATTTCTATTAGAGAAGTCAAATGCTAGGTTCATCTGTTGTTTGTATTACTTGTAAGAAATTTATATGAAATTGCTATGTAATGAATTAAGGGTTGCTATATTTTTCAGGCAGTAGTATTGCCAAGTTTATGCTTTCTGAAAATTGTGGGGAATAAAGCAACAAATACACAGGTACCCAGTTGCAACTACTCTTGTTAATTACTTTCATATTTTTGTTTTTTCCTCTTAACTGTAATAATCTTGAGAAATTTTGTTCCTGGCATATATCTTCAGGTTGCACTCAGTGTCTTGATTGCAGTAATGGGAATCACTAGTGCTTTCTTCGGAACATATTCATCTATATTGAAGATTATATATCGTTCTTGATGACATCATCACCTTTAATTAATTAGTCACTACAATTGAGTTTTTGGATTATTATGATGATGTGACAATAAATTAAATCTTACTCTCTCTTGAAACCCTTCAAGCATGTTTTTTTTTTTTTGAGTGAACTGAATATACATTAGCATAACTTTGCATTGCAAATTAAACTCACAGTTTTGTGCTTCCTCTATTATTTACAATAAAAAAAAAAAAACAAAGAAAAACAAAATCCTATTAGCTAATAAGAAAGCTATTAGCTAAAATATACCTTGCAATGCAAAATCAAATTGACACCAAATTCTGAAGTAAAAAACTAATATTGATACGAAATTTAAAAAAGATCAATTAAGTACTCTAATACAACCGAGTAGAAAGACATCCGTCTAAAAAAGATCAAACAAACCAACACAATGTACTCAAAGGTTGAATCTTTTATTTAATCACAATAATTATAACATAATTTGTGAATAACATTTTGTTTTAAATGGACTGCAACAATTTCAACTCATATTAATTAAAATAAAATACCATTTCATTTTAATGAACTATTATTGGTGGTATTATGAGGATTTGGCGAAGGTGTCCTTGGCTTGAAATTTGAATGATATTCTTAATTATATTAGGAAAACTGCTATATACCTAAGTAGCTAGGGAGCTGCAAGGAAAAAATGTCCTTCAATACCTTACTATTGCAATTCTTACCAACATGGCAACTCTCGTGACTACTATACTTGCTTTTCTTTTTTGGTACATTTCCTTTTTCATTTTATTTTATTTTATTTTATTTTTTAAAAAAAAAATCTCAATTAGACATACACATCCAGATTCCACACACGAATTCAGGCTTGTGATCGTGGGAGCAATTGCCCCTAATATCATTTTAATCCTAATAATATATCAGTATATGATTGGAGGCCAGTATTTTGAATAATAGCAATAATTAAGATTTATTCAGAATTATATTTAGAATAGCCTAATAAAACTAAGATTTTTTAGTAGTTAGTATTTTTCCTTCTTGTTTTTATTCGTTCAACAGTGGTAAATATGGGTAAGGGAAGGAGAAATATTAACTACTAAAAAACTCTAATTCTATTGGATTAAACCCATTACGAAAAATACCCAAAATTACTAATAATTTTAACAATAAATCCTAATTAGTATTATTATTCTAAATACTAGTCTCCGTTGGTATATATCTATTTATTCCCTTACTAATATTGTATATGATTTCAATTTGATATTGTCATCACAATTGTGTTTATATATACTAATACAGATATTGGTGAATTGATTTTTAAGTTAATTTTTATACTGTCATTAACAACTAATATAATTAAAAAATTATGTTCTGTTATAATTACAATTTAAATTTTATGGAAAAATATATACAAAAATAAATTATTGAATAACTATTTGTTTATTATATGTATATAGAAAAGAATTTTTTTAAGTATTATATGTGGGAAAATTATTCAACATTTTTAAGATATGAATACTAGTAAGATATAGTGTGGTGCATTTTTATACCTTTTAATAGTAAATATGTAAAAAAAAATGGTAATAAATATGTCAAATTTTAGTGTTATAATATAAATTTATGTGTTTATCAACCTCACTGCTTAATTTTTCTGCGTCCATCACTGATATAGTATGTAATTTAGAAAATAATTATTACTACCTTAGTTCTTATATATAAGTACCTACAACAAAAAAAATATGTGAATTAAGAAAAATATTAAAAAATGCATTCATATATATTGAAAAAAACTTTTAATGTCTTTATAATTTTATTCACATTTAAAACTCATTTTTCCTTTAAAACATTACTGTTCTAGATCTACACACATTTGTTACTTATTAATTCGAGTTTAAATTTTAGAGTGATTTTATTATCATTTCCTTTTGTCTATTATTCTTCTCTCAATAATATTTTTTAATTTAAAAATTCTTTTTTCAATTAATAAAATCACAATATTTGTATATGAATATTATTAAAATAATTAAAAAAGAATAACAATAAAATAAACGAAAGAGTGTGATAATTGACCAATTCAAATTGAGCAATACTATATATCTTCCTAATTATCTTCTTAATACTATATAAAGCATGAAATTAAATGTACATTCAATCTTAAAAATGTAAAAAATATTAAAAATATTTTTTAGTGAATAATTAAGATAATTTTTAAGAATTTAAATTAAGAGGGTTTAAAATTATTCATTGAAATTTTAGAGGGAAAGAAAAATTGAAAAAGATGGACTGAAATTAAGAAACTGACAGTTTTAAAGTTCGTTCAGTTGACCAAGACATGTACATAAACTGACAGAGAAATGATCATATGGCCAAGCTAGTTGCATTGAGAGAAAAGAAAGATTGCCCCCACCATTAATATCGATATGTAGATGCAACTTGCAACAAAATACTATAATAATTATAATATAATAATTAATTAACGATTTTAATAATTCAAACAAAATTAAATTATTATATCATGGTACGGAATAAAATCCCGCGTCTTGTCTTCTCAACGTACTCTGCCATTCATTCATTCTCTGAAAAAATCATCATTTACTAAAGGAAAAATTTGTATAAATTGTTAGGATTTGTTATTAAAAAATGTGTGAAATTCAAATGAGCGAGAAAAATAGGATATAGGATTAATTTGCATTCACTCATTTACTTTTATATAGAGTATAAATATCAATTATCAATTATATTATATACTAACGGAAGGAACCCTGGCCTCACCATTTGGAAAAACAAAAATCCGTTAATTATAATTATAATTTGAATGGAAAGATGAAATTAACTAGTATTGATCGATGAGATCATTATCCACCTTCTACATGTATGTAAACTGATAAAAAAAATTAGCGGCTGAAATGAAATAGAAATTAAAAAAGCCTACTCATAATTTTCTGTACTACTCATTGATTACATATATTAAAAAAAGTGGTTAGATTAGTTATAGTGTACATTGTTACGTAGGTTAAAAAAGTGGTTACAATAGTTATTTTTTTAGTTACAGTATTTTTTCGGATTTGGTGGTTACACATATAGAAATATGTGGTTACACGTAGAAATAAAAATTCAACAAAATTTCTATGTGTGTAACCAGATATTTCAATGTACGTAACCATGAGTACAAAGTGAGTACAAAAATCTTTTTTCAAATTAAAAATATTGAGTTATTGTGAAAGAATAAGCATAAACATGTAGAGGGTTCACTTTTTCCATGTTTGGCCAATAATAATTATATAATTAATAATTGTTCAGAAGAAAAGGAATGGGTCTTTTAATTCCCCTCAGCCCTTCTTTGTCTCAATATCTGCGACTCATTCATCATCTTGCCACTATCCTTTATAACAAAAGTCCTACTTCCTACTCCTTACCTTTTTTATGTACTCCTAATTAAGTATATTACTTTCGTTTTTTTTTATCTGTCCACTTCTAAAAAAGAAATTATTATTTTTTATTTATTTATTTAGAGTTTTAAAGTGATATTAAACGCATTTTTTTAATTATATACCCTTTATTTAATTGGGATACTAATTAATATTCTACTTTTGAATCAATCAAAGAAGAAAAGAAAAAAGATATTATAAAAAATTTAAACATTAAATTGATGAAAATAAGAATAACGATTACAATTTTTAATATACTTATTTTAATCCAAAATAGACAGATAAATAAGAACAAAAGTAGTAAATGAAATGCTTTTATTTATGAAATTATGTTGAAATTAAACTTGGTGGACTGATATTTTAAAATTGTGAAAATGAAAAGGGCCTAATAAAACATTATATTGCTTTAAAACATGTTTTAAATTTTTTGTGTGAAAATGAAATTAAACTTGATTGGTGGACTGATATTTTAAATTCATTCATTCTATTATTTTTTGTGTTTTATTTATATATTATTTCTTTCTCATTTTAAATTATTTTAGCATTTTTTTCTATTAAACAATTTTTCTTTTTCCTTTTTATAAAAGTTATACAAATATATATATATATATAAATTATTTTACATGTTAGTAAATAGCAATATTTAAATATTTTATTTCAAAAAGTTAATATTTAATTTTCACAATAAGTTGTTATTATTGTGTTTCAATAATTTTGAAATTATTATTATTATTATTTTAATATTTTTAAAAACTTATTTGGTTCTATTTAAGAAAAAAAATATGAAATTTACGCTCTTAATTATAAATTTAAAAACAAAAACCTGATACAGATGACGATAGATATTCTTTATATACTCAATGTTTTGTGTTATTTTTCTTTCAAAATTTAACCTTTTTTTTCACTTTATTTATAAATTATTTTTATACTTAATATTTTTATTATTATCGTTTTAATTAATTTTGCTCCCCGATCACGCACTAAAATGGAAGATGGTTTGGTATGCACTAATTTGGAGTGTTTGGTTGTAGAGAAATGATAAGTCTTTAAAAATGGAACTCAAGAGTGTTTTGAACTGGTTAAGTTAAGATCCTAGAAGTAGTGAATGACAGCAAACAAGAAGAGTTTTAGTTACTGAGTTCATGATTGGATTGGAGTACGTACAAACCCAAGAATGTGATTGCAAGGATAACATCAAATCTCCCGTCTATAACCCGTGCTTCTTAATTTATGTATTTTTTTTCACTTTTAATTCTATTAAAATCTAAAACAAACACATATAGTACATAATTAAGGTAAGCATAAATATAATGATATCTTTACTTACACAAAAAGATTGTTTTAAAATTGGAAGTTATAGGTTACGAAAGAAGTATGCCACGCATTTCATCAGAAAATAAATGTTAAAAGCAGTGGCAGCAGCTAGCTTAGTGCCCACTGCTGCATTCTCATTCAACTTGTGTGTGTATTTCATACAATAACGAAAGAATAATTAATAAGCTAGGCATTTTCATTTTGTACATATGGGTATATATGGACCCAATCAAATTTAAATTAAAACTAACTGTTGTCAATACCTCTTTGTTCTTTAATTATCAACAAAATATTCGAAAACAAACTGCCATACTGCTAGCTAGCTAGCAGCCACTGCACGTTTATTATTTACAATAATTAATTAAATCAAGGAGAACGACGTCCGTTTGGTATACGGGCAAAGATTTTCTCCCATCCACCCACAAATTACTTCTCTGATCTACTAGTATTAGGACAATAATTAATTAATTAATGTAGTACTAAATAAGTTGTGGTTCAAGTTTTTCATGTCTATATATCTCCTCATCACTTTTTATATTTTTACATCTAAATTCAAATCCAGCCACCTAGTAATTAATTAATAAACATACTACAAATCAAATAACCTATATATCAATTCTTGCACCTAGTCAACTGATCAAATCCGTTTTTAAATTATCTTATTTTAAAAAAATAGTAATATTTTATTTCTATAAATTTTGCAAGAAGAAGGGGCTTGCAGGGTCTTGAGACGGATCCACCTTCATCACTATGGCAACAACTATGTCAGCCATGAGAGGAAAAGAAGATGGTTGTTTGTGTGTGGGAAAGGAGGACCAAGGGAGAGAGAAGGGAGATTGCTGGCAATGGCGGCGCTACACAGAGAAACACGTGCAACGGCGGCGCTATGTGAAGCAACCCGAAACCCTAATCCTCAGACTCTTTGATACCATATTGAAAACGTAAACAGAGAAAGTAAAAGAGAGTAAATGAAATTAGTTGAATGAATCAGAATACAAGGAGAGCGCATAATAAAGAGAATAGAAAGTGAACTTTCATCTAAGTTTAGGCCCAGATACAAGGAAACCAAACAGACACAAAAGCTCAATACATAAAATATAACTATGTTATTTTATCCTCTAATACACAATTCCAAAATGTTAAAAGACAAAAATTAGTATTTATTTATCTCTAAAGAGCTAGCACTACTTAAGAACAAAATCACACTAGGTAGCTGTTGTTGTTGTTGAAAGAATTAAAAAGAGGATGAAATATATATAATTAATCAAACTACCACACATACATACAGATTATATATATTCCTAAATTAATTAATTAGGTTAAATTAAATTTGAGTCCTCATTAATTTCCATCCTCCATTGTGAAAAACAAGTTGATCAAATATATGATGAGAATACATTATCCAAAATAAATCAACACTTGAACATAAATTAGTATTTGACTTGCTATCACTTAAAGAGGATTTTAATTTGTACACAGAAAAGGGAGAAAAAGTTAAAATTACACCTAATTAATTTATCAGGTTAAGTGGCATGATACATAGATAGAAGCAGTATATATAATACGTAATACATACATACATATTGTCCGAAATTAAAAACAATAATAATTGTGAATCTATCTAAATATCATATATAGATAGATAGATAATAAGGGGAACGGAATTAATTAATTAATTAATAGTAGATAGATAGATAGATGGAGGTTACTACTACTGATACTGGTGATGAACATAACTACACTGCTGCATGACATCAAGAAGGGGAGATTCATAGAATAGAGTGGAGGGTATCAGAGCAGAAATGTTGTCTATCATCTGAGGCGTCAAAACATCATCGAACGGCTCAAAATTCTCCATCCAACTTGCTTCACCATTTTGCCCTTTAGGATGAGGAGGAGGATCCGGCGGTACTACTACTGGACTCCTAGGCACCACACTACCCTCCTCATCATTATGAGTAGTACTGAGAATATCGATGTGGGGCCCACCTCCCCCGCCACCGCCGTCGAACCTGGAGGGGTCCGGAGGCGATTCGGCGTCCCGGCCCGTGAGCTCTTGGACGAGGGCCCGAAACTGGGAGGCGCTGGTCTTGACTTTCATGGGGTTGGATATGTAGACGACCTTGATGGGTTTGGGCTTGGGCTTGGGCTTATTGGGCTTGGTTCTTTTAGTGGAAGTCCTCCTTTGTTGCACACTGCTGCTCGTCGCCACTGATGATGAGTTGCTAATGGTATCCATGAATAATAAGGTGTCGTACGAGTGGGTGATGGTAAGGATAATATAGAGAAGAGAATAAAGGGGTGTTGATTTTTTGAAGGGTGTTTAAGGGATTAGAGAGAGAGAGGGAGAGGGGTGGGTGTTGTGATGGATGATGGGGCAAATGGAAAGTTAATAGGAAGGGTGTGATGGCTCATGGCCTCACGCCATTCCCAGCCGACACTTGTCGCGTGTATCTCCAATCCTACTCACCAATTTCACCCAATGCTATAACTCTTACTCTCATTTTTTTTACTTCATCAACTTTTTCTTTCTCTTACTTAATCAATATTCAAAAAACATTATTTATTTTCATTTTCATTTTTTTTATCTTTGCATAATCTCATACAATTTGAATGATTAAGGCTAAAATTTACTTACATACTTTTTAAATTTAACTTTCATTTTTTATAACAACATATGATTTTCACGCCCGAATTATTATATTTTAAATGAGATGATTTTCTTTTTCTCTATATTGAGTGATGAATTCAGTAAATTTGATCAATAAAAATAATATATCACTACAACATAATTTATTTTTAATAATATTTTATAAATATTAATAAATTGTTAAAAAATGTCACTAAAACATTAATAATGTTTGATTTTGTACAATTATAACATTTTTAACAAAAGTTATTTAAATGTTGTTAAAAACTTTTAACAAATTGTTAAAAGTGTTGCCTTGTGTATATTTATAACATTTTTTTTATAAATGTAGTATAAATATTGTATTGCTAAAATTAAGTTATGGTATTGTGTATTTATATGAGTTTATAACATGAAAAACATAGTATATTATTGTCAAATAGTATAAATATACTATCTCTATTTTAAAAAGTATAGTAACTTTAGACTCAAAATCTTGTTCTAAAATAATTGTCGCTTTAGAATTTCAAGATGCAATAAATTGTATATTTTAATATTTTTTTCTCATCACGTCATTTATTCACCGATCATCATTTTTTTTTTTTGATTATTTTGTCAACCACTCTAGCTTCTAATTTGACACCTTAATTCACTTATATTAAAAACTTATCAATATCAATAATTTCTTAATACGTGTGAAAAACTTAAAATGACCATAATTTTAAAATGAAGGGAGTAAACAATATCTATTCTCTACAAGTTTTTATATTTTGAAAAGTTTGAATGATTTTTTGACTTTTAATATTATATAAAAATTAAATACAAGTAATAAACAATTATTCAATCACGTACTTTTCATACAATTTCGTATCCAAATTTTAATGATATTGATAATACCAAAAGCTCTTTCAATGATTGTATATAGTTGCCATTAGTAATTAGTTAATAATAACTATTAAAGCTAACTCAAAAAGCAATACATCTAGAGTTTTTGTGTCCCGTTAAATATATATATTAAAAAACAATACATCCATGCATGGATATAAAATACTTCCTAATTTTCACAAGTTTTATTAAAGGAGAATGCTTTACGGCACGAAGCCAAATTCGTGATGGCCAATTTTTTTCATATAGTATTTTACTTTCACGTTAATATTTTCATGATTTTCGCTTTTTAATGAATTTTAATACTAAACACATTAGTTCATCTTTGATTTTTTTTTTTTTAGAAAATTAACAATTTAATCCTTTTAAAATTCACTTGCAACAATTTAAAACACTATTAAATTGGTCCTTCAAAAGTTAAAATTTAAAACACTAATAACACTATTAAATTAATCCTTTAAATTACACACAATAAATTTTTACTAATTTAGTGTCAAAAAATTGTGAGGGACCAAATTTATCACAAACAATTTTGATAGTTTCTATCTTTTTTTTTATAATCTTTACATTATCACGGTTAAAACACTAATTCAGCTAAACTACTATGGTTCTAACTGCGACTAAATTACGACGGTCCTAACTGCAACGGCTCTAATCGCGACTAATTTACAGCAGTTTAACTGCGACTAATTTATGCGGTTCTAACTACGGCTAATTTATGCAATTTTAATCATGGTTAATTTACAACAATTCTAATCGCAAGTAATTTATGACAATTTAACGGTGGCTAATTTACTCATCACAATTCTAACCATGTTTAATTTACCTAAGGTTCTACGGCTAATTTAACCGAAAATAATTTATGTGCGGTTCTAACTACGAATAAATTATCTGAGATAATAACAATCACTAGTGCCCGTCAATAATCTATTTTTAGATTTTTAATTAAAAACCCTTATTTTAAAAAATAGTTTTAAAAATAGCTCAATTAAATAAATAGTTTAAAATTATAGTACTTTAATTAATGATCCTAACATATAAGGTAGAAGAACTTAAAAAATATTAGTTGATGTCATTCGTGATATTTGCACAAATTATGTTTGGTATGAAATAGCATTGATGTTTACTAAAAGATTAATAATTCTAACAAATTCTAAAAATGCACTTTACGAGCGTACATTTATGAAATAATTTAAAATTTAGGTATTTAGTACCAAAAGACCTATTAAAAAAGAAACTAGAGAATAAAATTAAAGTTAAGTTTAGGGATAAGCTAAAAATTAAAATTTTCCCCAAAGACACCAATAATGGTAGTTTAGATCTAATTTTGGTGAGCATTGAATGCAAAAGCAGTATAGAAGTGTTGTACACGCGCGGCAACGGGCGAAATAATGTGAGCAGCGCATCAATAATTATTCCACGTGGCACGTAATGAAGGAAGCACATAGATGTGCTGACGTCAGGAGTGGGGCGCGTGGTGACGTCATTGATCTCAAGTTGCTAGCGAAGCTGAGTCGGGCACAACGGGTCCCACTTTCTCAAGTTGGCTCCGTTATGCTTTTTTTTTTTTTTTTGGTGTGGACACTCCAATTTTGGAGTGTACGATAATATTTAATGTAAGAAGAGAGATTAAAAAAATAGAAAAATGATGTAAAAAAATAAAAACTAATGAATTTAAATATTAGTGCTTCTAACCTATTTGTATGATAATATAATAAAATAATTAAGTGTTAATAAATAATAATAGTACATAAATTGTTTCTCTTTCTTTTATCTTTATATTTTAAATTTAATTTTTTTTTTCAATTCATAGAACTAAAATGTTAATAATCTATAATTAACAATAAAATAATCAAATAAAATTGGTAATAGATAAAAAATGAGTGGTAATAACTCCACTTTTCTTTTATTATTTTTTTAGATTTTTCGTTTTCTTATTAAATTCATTTTTCTTTACTTATTGCTTTTAATCGTTTCATAAAAATAATAAAAAAGTTGTACGTTTTTTTTCTTATACCAACAATTACATTTTTTCCACACTTTTCTCTTCTTTCTTCTTTCCTAGTTTTGTTTTTTTACCCATTTTCCCACCTCTTATCCATATCCATACAAAAACTAGATATGGTTCGATCTACTATATGATATTTCACTGGGTATATATTCTTTTATGAAAATGAAATGGATCAAACTTCTTTAAGTAAGCGTGTAAATTTTAACGCACTTTTTTTATATTATTTTAACTCACATTAAGTAAATGATGAATGTCCCTCATTTTTTTTTCTTTGCACATGACATCTCTCTAAAGGAGATAAATTCAATTTACATAATACACACACAAAATTCAGAGATGACTCAACATATTTAGACGTCTAAAATAAATATTTAATATATGCTTTTTAATTTTAAAATTATTAATAATAGTTAACTCGAATTATTTCAATTTTATTTAAAGTTTATTTTAAAATTTTTAACATGAAAAATAACTTTTTAAATTATTATAATTAATTTTGTGAAAAATTTCACTGAATTAATTAAGTGATGGTAAATTTATTTTATTTAATATTTGTTGAGATATTAATGAGATTGAAAAACATTTTAATAATTTTAATTTTGGAAATTTATTTTTATTGATACAATTAAATTGTTAATATTATTCAAAGAATATCAGTAGAGAAAGCATGGTTATTTGCACATGAAGAATAATCATTTTTTATCCTCACAATAAATAAATATATATATAATAAATAAAAAATAATAATACACACGTTAACAAAAAATCAAAATTAATTATACAACAAAGCATATCAATTAGTGTATTGTTTAATAGTATAATTTTCACAAATAATATTTATTTAAATTTAATACATTATTAAAACTAAATACATTTAATTTTTATTAATATATATTAATAATAAAAGTATATTTAGGAGTCTTCTTTTTGTCTAAATATTTAAGGGGCTAAAGCCCTTATTTTAGTTGTTTGGGCTTTAGGTCGAGACAGCCCGTTTAGCTCGTCAAAAGGGCGGGGCCGTCATGGCTATGCGGGCTCACTTTTATAGTCCGAGTCATTTTTTTATCGTCTTAATGAGCCACGGACTAACTTGTTTAACCTACTACAAATAAAAAATACATATTTTTTATACAAAAAAAATTCCTATAAAAAAAATTGCTTATATTAAACAAGTATATATTTATAAAAAAATGTATTTTTTAATTGTATTTATGTTATTTTAAAATTTTTAATATCTATTTGCATAAATAAAAAGATATATTTTTATAAATAAAATAAGGAACGTGGGCTGATGACAGGCTAGCAAGGGTGGATAGGATTAGCACTATCCCTATTGGGAGTGGCACCATCTTTTTTAGTATATAAATTTATGATTCTTACATATAAAAAGGATGGTGTCACTCTCAATAGAGATGGTGCTAATCTCGTCCTCCCTAGCAAGCACCGACTTGCCGTTGGCTCAAGCGGATTGGCAGGCTAAGTGAGGGTGGCGAGCTCTATTCTTCAACCCGGCTCTCCAAATTAAAGCGGACTAGCGGGCTGGGGCGGCAAGCCAAACTCGTTTTTCCACCCCTAGTTTAGATCAGCTGTAAAAATATGAATTGTAGAAAAAAATGGATTAAAATTAATAATTTTTTTTCTATGAGCTCCAAATTTTTAATTATTTAAAAAAATAAAACTTATTATAGTTATAAAAAAATTAAAAACTTTAATCAATTTTATAAAAATTATCCATACACATCTAAAACCCCCCCGAACAGCTTGGAAAACGTGATCTAATACTATAAGCTAAGGAATCTCCTATAAATAATATAGGTTAGATTGTTTTATCCTATACAAGTATACGTACATCATAAAAATAAAATTATGAAGTTTTTTATTGAGAAAAATTAATATTTTATGAGTTTTGTGTTTATAATATAATAACATTTTGGTTATTCAATACAATTATATATAGTGTTAGATTATTAAAACCTACTATAGTAAATGACTCAAATATTGACTCTATATGATTATTTCTTGAAGGAAAGAAAAATTAACCTTGACCAAAAGACTGGGCAGTAGTGCTCAGCGCTTTGCCTATATTTTGTTTTAAAATGAAATTAAGAAATACCAACTATATATAGAGTAAAGTTTCAATACTTTTGAGCATCGTGGTGACGTAACCGTCAGAAAAAGTTGAAACTCAAGATCAAACACAATGCCTACATGACAGGTGCGAGTATATCTTGTAAGTGAATTAAGGTACACTAGCTGGAAGAAGTTTGTCAATAATAAATTATATCTTTTGGATATATTTTTAAGAAGTAATTAGAAAAATGTTAGCATTATACCTTATAAGTGTATTTTAAACTATTAAATTATACTTTATTAGTGTACTTATTTTAAAAAGTAAGTGAGAGTATATTCCTTTTAATATGTTCACTTATTGAAAAAAAAAAAAACTCCTATTGATCTGTCTATTAATACTTTTAATGAAATATTAATTGTATTTTTATCAACTTTATTTATATTTTTAATTGGAGTACTAATTAATGCTCCACTCACCAATCAATAAGTTTATGTTCAGAAAAATGTTGTGTCGAAGTAAAATTGATTTTGAAGAGTCAAAAGCAATTTTGGTCGATAAATCAACTGTTTGGTTATGCGTTGGAAAAAATTAAGATTTGTTGTCAAAATCGATTTTAGGTAAAGTAAGGTGAGATTTATTTTCACGTTAGGTTGAAAATTTTACACTGTAATTATACTATAAACTTACTTTTAAGAAAAACATCCCCAAACATAAATCACGTTAATTTAAAATCAATTTTACACAAAATCAATTATATAAAATCACGTTAATCCAAAATCAATTTTACCAACGCTAAACCAAACACACCCTAAAACAATTAGAGATAAATAATATTATATGGAGTTTATATATATGTTGGGATTTTTCTTTAGACTGATTAGATTGAGAATACTCATAAACAAAAAAGGAGTACTATTGAGTCAAAATGATAGAGTAAAAATAACAATAATTACCTGGATATAGGGGTGGCAAAGCGGGCTTGGCCCTCTAGCCCGCCTTAAATTGGCGGGTCGGATTGTGTATTTGAGCCCGTTATCCCCACTTGGCCTAGGCCGCCTAGCCGGCCAACCCACTAGCTCGTTTTCTTCATTTTCTTATAAAAAATACATATTTTTTTTATGCATATAGAGATTACAAATTAAAAAAAATACAATTAAAAACTACATTTTTTTTAAAATACATTTTTTAATGAAAAATATATTTTAATAAAAACACTTTTTTTCTTAAGAATTTTTTTTTATAAAAATGTGTCTATTTATTTTTGAAGGGCCAAACGGGCTAGCCTGCGGCCCGCCAAGTCAATCTAAAAATGGGCAAGCTAGAAAAGTGAGCCGTATAGTCATGGCGGGCTGGCCCGCCCCACCCCACTTTTTGATAGGCCAAATGGGTGGCGAGCTAAACGGGTTGGTCTGTCCCATTTTGCCACCCCTACCTGAACCTTTAAAGCTCATAGTCAACCGAAAGAATGTAGCTTGTTCACATGTGGTGGCATTTTCTTCTGTTTTCTAGTGACGTTTTGTTGCGTTATTAGTGAAGGTTCGGCCCCAGCTAATTAGCGGTGGCCATTTGACCCCTTGCTAACTTTTAACAACGCATATTTTTGCAACGGCCTAATAAATGTCGCTTGGCTGCCGGTAAATATGGGTTAACGAGGGCTTTTTGCTTGTTAGTAAAGGCAATTGGCCCTCGCTAAATTTTTTTTTTTGTAGTGACAAGCATTATGACAAACTCGATCAAGAACTCTATGACTCGCGATCGGTGAAGAGACTCTTGCATCGATATGCGTGGATGAATACAAACAAAGAAACAATTTGGGTTTTTTAAAATTTCAAGTCTTTATGCATAATTACTCTTTATTCTTATCTTATGTAGTAATAAGATGCTATGAAGATTAATTATTGCATATGACTCGATGACTATAACTCTTTTATAATATTAAAGTACTATTTTATGAATGACTATATTTTTAAGACCTATATCATTCACGAATAGTCGTGACAACTTTACTTTTCTTATTTGTATTTTAGTACATCATAAATAAAATAAAACTTATAGTATTTAAATATTATTAGTCCACACTAATTATGATGTTATAAATCTCAATAACTTCATCATTATAAAATCACTTTAGTAAAAACTTATATTCTTTAAATAACTTTATAATACATAATAAATAATATATGTAAACACATATATTAAATAAAATAATAATAATTTAAACATAATAAATAATAATAATAATAATAATAATAATATTCTGATAGAAATAAGAATAAAAATTATATTTTTTAATATCTATTTTCTATTCTCAAATGGACAAATAAACATGAACGGTGGGTTTTTGTTTTCTTTTTTTGTTTTGGCTCACAGTAGGTCTTTGTTTTCAATTGCACGTGCATTGACTATATTTGAATTTCTTTTCGTTGACCAAAAAGCAATTTGTTGTGACTTACTTATTGGGCCCATGATTAAAAAAGAGAGAAAGAATAAAGAAATAAAAATCTGTATGAGAGAAAGAAAAAAGAAAAATTTGCAAAAAAAACGCACTAATGCAAAAGCAAATTAAAAAAAATTAAAAATTCACACCAATGCTTTTGTTGGTTTGGTTAGCCCGAATTGGTATTTTGTGTGTGTTTGAAATTATTTTTACTAGAGGTTAGAAACTATTTAGTGATTAAACTCTCAATTAAAATTTATGTTTAAATAAATTATAATTGTTGATATACAAAAGTAAAAATAATTTTATATTTAACTAACTGAAAATTAAACATGCATATAAATTATGCGAACCAATTTATTAGTATTGACTAATAATAATATAAATTGAAATAAGTCTATTAAATTTGATTAAATAGAACGAAAGAAATTATAAGTAGGCTAAGGAGCCAAGCCGAGTGAGGGAGATGCGAAAAGAGTACAGATAAGATAAGGATGACACTGAGAGACAGAGAGAGCATTGAAAGAGAAGAGAAGAAGATAAAATTAATTAATTAATAAGCTTTTAGATAAAGAAGATCTCAGACTGAGGCCACAAGAACCTGAGTCTGTGGCTCAGATGCCCTTGTCTTCAAGCAATTATATAACTAACGTACAATAATTATTTACCACTTTGTGTATTTATGTAATAATATTTACATTCTTGCATAATTTGATTATAGTTATGTTGTTTAATATACATAATTTATAGTATTGTGTACGATGTAATCTAGTTTTTTTTTATCTTATTATTTATGCATATTTTACCCTATTTGATTCAGGGTTTTTTTAATAGATTTTCAGAATTGTAATATAAAAACTGTTTTTTTAAAAAAATGAATTATTAATGCAAATTTATATATAAATTTAAATAAATAAGACCACTTTTACATATTTTCAAATTTTAAATTTTAAAAACTAAAATGTACACATGGTTTTCGAAAGTTGTTTTAAAAAATTGATCTGTCAAATAAATTTCTTAACATTTTGTACTTAAAAATATAAAACAATTTAACAAAAAAAAAAAAGAAACAAACAAGTCCTTACTCTCATCTCGCCTATATAAATCAAGATGCATGTTATTTAAAATATGCATATCTTTCACGTTTCAAATGTATATATACTACTAAAAAAAATCAATATAGAAAATTAGTCATTAAACTTATTTAGTCAATCGCGAATTAATTAATGACAAAATTATTTATTTAAATGCTTAATAACGTAATATTAACTTTTACTACTATTATAAATTGTGTTTTTTTTATCACTAATAAAGTCATTTGTTATTGCATATTTTGTAAGATAGTTACTTTCTTAATAAAAAAACAATTCTATAAGTTTTGGAGATGAAGCATCTTTGGCAAATTAGATTTAAGCTTTTGATCATTTTTAGGAAAAGCTTTTTGTGGAAAAGTTAAAATTAGAGCATTCTATAAAAAAACACTTTTGCTTTAATCTTTGTTTTCTTCTTCTAAATTTAAATTTCTACTTGAAAAAGTAATTTTTATACTATTAAAACATTAACGATAATTTAAAAAATTACTTTTCAACAAACATACTTAAACGAAAATTAATTATGTTATAATCGATTACAATAATAATTAATTTTTCAAATAATCTAATTTTCACAGCTAATCCAAACAAACTCTTAAGTTTTTTTTTTTTATAATTTACTTTGAGCTTTTTTAAAATAACTAACCGTAGCAAAAAAAAAAATTCTTATCATTATAAACAAACATAAATAACTTTAAATTTTTATCTTAAATTAATTAAAAAATTTAATTATTTATTTACTTTTTTATATTAATTATTTGTTTACTTTTAAATCAATTATTTTTAGACAATAACAAATAAACTGTATAAATATCCTTTTTGTATTATTCGCTTTAAAAGCTAGTAAGTACTAGTAGTGTTCACTGTTCAATCACAATATATACACGAACACCCCAACTTGGCCACAACACAATTACACCAAATGCCAAGTTGCCATTCTATCAACTTGCACAAATCCTTGCTATGCAACTTGCAGCCGACAACAAGTGAAACAACACATTATTGATTACTCCTCTATATAATAATATTGATAAAATATATTTTTATTTTTAATTTTTATAAAATTATTTTTTGCATTTTGGTTCTTATAAATTAAAAAAAAATTATTACTTTTAGTTTTTATAAAATTATTTTTTATATTTTGATTCTTATAATGAAAAATCGTTGTTTTTAATCGTTATTATTAATAAATTTTTATTAAGTGTTAACTAAAATGATGGAGTGTCATGTGTCAACGCAACCTAACTAAAAAGCTTATACCCGCCGTTGCCGGGGATCGAACCCGGGTCGTCCGCGTGACAGGCGGAAATACTCACCACTATACTACAACGACCGCTGATAATAATTTTCCGTAATTTTTTTCTTAATTGAATTCAGAAAACATTAACTTTGAGATGAAAGAAGGCCTATAGGAGACTACAAGCTTAGAGTTGGGTTGGTGGAGATATATAATAATCCTAAAGCTCGCGAAAATTTAGAAATAAAATCCTCAAAAAAATGAAAAAGCCCCCTTCATCATGTGCTTATAATTTCAAGCTAAGGGAAATAATGGCGAAATAAAAAGATTAAGCTTTTTCCGTTTTCCGTTTTCCGTTTTCCCTTTTCCCCTGCAGCATATCATATGCTTTAATTTAGAGCCATCACTGTATGGTCCATACTCTAGGCTTTACGCTGTTATTAGCAGCCATTGAGGAAAACGACTCAATAAGCTAGGTTCTATTGAGAGATACTATTTTCAAGTGGAAACAAAAATGAAAAAATAAATGGATGTGGCACCTCAATATATACCAGCAACACTTGACACAAATTGGATGTGTTCTATATGGACAGTGCACAAGAAAAGGCATTAATTATTTCTTGTGTTCAAGTGGAGCATATGCACCTGATTCCAAACCTTCAAAATTGAATGTCAAGACAGAATTTACCTTTCAAATTACAAACATGGCGAGGTTAAAATCATACACAAAACATTAAAGAAACAAATAATGATTAAAAACATTTTAAAAGTAAGTTAAAAAATTTTATGCAACTCGCACTCCAAACTTACTTAACAACAAGGTCAGGTCAATACCCAAGCAACTAAAGCAAGAGTTTTAGGCCCCCAAATTTGTTGGGCCATCCCTGCTTAACGAGTCATTGTGAACCAACCCACATAAGTCCACATTTTAACGGGTTAATTCTTATACCTAAGTCTGAGAGGATGAGATTAGCACCATCTCTATTGGGAGTGGCACCATCTTTTTTATATGTAAGAATCATAAATTTATATACTAAAAAAGATGGTGTCACTCCCAATAGGGATGATGCTAATCACATCCACCCTAAGTCTATTTGGGTTATGAGTTATTGGAATCGGACTCGTATCGCAACGCTGGTGTAAGCATGGACAAGCATGGCTTCTCATGCTGTGTTATTGTGGTCGCCAAAGAAATGTTTCATTTAAACACACTTTATTATTTAAAAACAAAAGCTTTAGTATAATGATAAAGGTATATTATAATTTTAATAGAAGAATTATAGTTCAAACCTAGAAGAAAATATTATTTGAGAGGACAAGGTTGTCTACCTTAAAAAAAATCTATGACCCTAATAACAATTAGGTGAAAGAATATCTTGAAAATCTAAAAAAAATAAAAAAATCACTCTATTATATGTGTGTGAATTTTTAAAGTATTATATTATGTGTGTGTTGAGCAAGCAAGAACCCACGTATTAGGTGGCTATACTATTGTCGCCATACTATTTTTCGGGTTTGTTACAATTTTTTTTCTTGTAGTTATTCTTTGCTCGTACTCTATAATTGAGCAATTATACCTAATAATTTTTTATATTTCATGAGTTATAAATTTATTATTGGATTTTAAAGTTTAGTTCAAAATAAATTGTAGAATTGTGTTCAAGCTTAACTTTAGAATCCAAGCAAGATAATTTTTTTTTTTTAAAAAAATACGATGTATGATAAACCTTAAAAATGATTTGATGGCAATAGTAGTCATCCACATATTAGAGTGTCAATATGTGTGTTACATTTGTTCTTGGATGCATCACACACCTTTTTTTTTTTCAAAATTAACCCTCTTTCTCATTTTAAAATCTCCTAGTGTTTATAACTTAGAAAAATTTAAAGTTAAATAGGTGTAGTTATCGAATTCTAAAATCTAGACAAAAATGAATGTTAGAACCTCTTTCTTGACCATATTTTAAAATCTGATAGTAGTTATAACTTAGTTGTTGTTTGGTTCAAGGAAACTTTGATGGAAAGAAAATGGGAGATGGTGGAAAACAAGTCACTACACGAAAAGAATGATTTAGTGTTGAATAAATGAGATTGTTGATTGCTAAATATGACATTGCTAGACAATTCTTTCACTAGTTAGTTTTTAGTTTGATAACTAAATATGTTAACAACAGAAAAACAAGTTTAGAGACTAAGGGCTTGTTTGGAATAGTTTTGATTTTTAGTTTTTAAAAATTGTATTATAAAACAGTTTTCAAAAACAGTTTTTAAAAAAAGTGATGGGAGTTTTCAATACAAGTTTGTGTGTAAATTCAGAAAACTGAAAATCAAAACATGTTTTAGATGTTTTCATATTTTAGTTTTTAAATACTGAAAAACAAAAACTATTTTCGAAAACTGTTTTTGAAAACTCGACTGCCAAATGAGTTTTTTAGTTTTCTGTTTTTAAAAACAGAAAACTGTTTTCAAAAAGAGATATCAAACGGGCCCTAATTTACTTGGTCGCCAAATAGACTTTTTTCTAACAACAAGTGGAAGAAAATGTGTACTTTCTTTGTTTTTAAAACTCAACTTTTTTTTTATCTATTTTCTTTTAATTTTCCCTCAAACCATTACAAAAAGAAAAACATTGTTATTTATATTTTTCTTTTTTCTCAATTTTCTTCCTTCCAAACAATTTAGTAGCTGATAGGAATTATCACTTTCTGATTCTAATATTCAATCGAAAATGAATGTTAATTAGATTCTGTTTCTTACAAGACTTTAGAATCCGGTAATAAAGGGGTATAACTTACAAAATTTATGATTGTAGTAATTACAAATACCTTGATTCTAGAATTTGGTAACAGATTTTTTCAAACATATTTTAGAATTTACTTAAAAATAAACTCTTTATTCAAAATATGTGTGTTGTCTAGTAGTATTTTTTTTTTTTAATAACCATGAGTTTTCTCTTTTTATGATAGATTAATTCTGTTCATGTTGCGTGACTAATGTTGACCCCCAGAAATTTGACATAGGTGAGATTCGAACATGGTATCTAATACTACTTCTAGTCTTAAATACAAACAATTTAATATAATTTTTTTAATACAAAATATAAACAAAAATTAACTACTTCCATTCTTATTATAAAAAATATTTATAGATTATTCTTACATTAACTTAATCTGTATTTTCAATCAGTTATTTATTTAGGTGGATAGAAGAGATAGTATCATTTTAAAATAAGTGATAGTAAAGGATAATCCAAAAAGAAAAAAGCTATTTTATGTATGAAATCGCAAGAATTAAAAAAAGTTAAATAGCTTTATTTTTGTATGATATGTATTATATTAACAAGTCCAAATGGATAATATGAAGTGTCATATCTTGGTTTTGAAAATTTAATATTTCTGGTCACGTGCCAACACAAATAACAAACGTGAAGGACTCGATCACCGGCCAGAGAAAAATCTGATATCCATTTAATTAAGTTTTGTCCCAAAATCAATATTAATATATTATATAGTTTATTTCACGTGGCCTTCCACTAAAAACACCTATGAATATGATCATGATTATCCACTATGCATTGGTGAAAATTCAGACCGTAAAAAATAAACATTTCACTTCAATTATTATATTATCAACAATATGATTAATACATTAGGGTTTGTTTGGTTTTCATATAATTTTTTTTATTTTCTGAAGTATATGAAAATCTTCAAGTTTCAGGAAAAAAAATATTAATAAATTTGTCTTTATCTATAAAAAAAATAAAAAATGAAAATAAAAAAAATAAAAATAAAAAATAAGAATACAAACCATATACACCTTTCCTTCTTTTTCTTACCCTTTTTAACCTTAAACGAGAAGCCTGCAAAGTGAAAAGGAAAGAAGATGCAATATGAGCATAAGAGAATAATTATTTTTTTAAGAACAAAAAATTCTTTGTTCCTTAAAGTCATTTTATAGAGTTAATGAAAATAAACAATTGTTGTTTAACAAAACGTAAAAAACACATAATATGTATTTGGAAATTAATTTTTAAACAGCAATCACTTTTTTTTCAAAATTTCCTGAAAAAATAAATGAAGATAAATGTTTTTTTTTTAAAAAAAGGTTTACAACACTACCAAGCTAATGGGCCCTCTCCGAAAGCCCACAAACTGAGTGCTAGAATATTTAGAAATTTTTGAGGGGCACTTTTTTTCATCACACATATTTTTATAAGTACTACACTTTTTAACTCCAAAAATACCTCTCGTTCGGATTTTTAGAATCCGAGTGAAATAGTATTCATCACACTTAAAATAAACGGATTTTCAAAGTATTCTTTCATTTGGATTCTGAGACTTCGTGAACTACTTATTATGAGAATCTATAGTTCAAATCCAATGTTGGTGAACTGACGGATTTTGAGAATCCGTAGTTCAAATTCAGTGTTGGTGAACTGACAGATTTTGAGAATCCGTGAGAGGACGAATTTTGAGAATCGGTGTATTGCGAATTCTAAGAATCCAAGCGACCAATATTTGTGATTATTTGTTCAGATTCTTAAAATTCGTAGTTCACGGATTCTCAAAATTCAAATGAAGAACAATTTTTTTAAAAAAAAATGAAAATGTGTGATATCATAAAAAATATGTATGATGAAAAATCATTCTGCATCCAAAAAAAAAAACTGACCCTCAGCAAACTAATAAGGAAAATTAATGTTTGTTGTATTGCACATACTTCTAGGTTACAAGTGTTTCATCAACAAAATTCTTCTTCCTTTTTTTCAAAAACACAAATTCTTTCCTTACTTTTTGTCGATGATATTTTGAGTTTTATTGATAATAAAGACTATAAAGATTACTAGTATTAAGATAATAAGTTAAAATTCACATTAGGCATACTCTAAGCTATATATAGAACAATATTACAATATATAAATAGATAATCATCCATAAAAACATATGCTTGTTCATATAAAGAACTAACTCTAAATTATTCCTAACAACAATAAAACTCAAAGTTTATTGGTCATTCATAATGTCTGCAAATCATCTGAAGACGAGATAGATTAAGAGACAAATCAAACAAAGAAAATCGCTGAATGTAAGGCAAATGCCTAAAAATTTGATTTTCAAAAAGGTGCTTTTTAAAATTGATTTCCAAAATGGAAGGTGCTTAAAATGGTGCATTTCAAGCATTTCAAAGAAAGCTTGCACCTTTAACTTTTGATCTTGCAAAAATAGGGGATCTTGATCAATAATTTTCACGTCACGTTCATGAAAAGTATTGATGTGTTTGTAGATGAAGAGATACCAAAGAAAAGCTCGCACGTTTACCACAAAATCTTGAACAAATAAGGGCTTTAAATCGTATTAGCCTCCCTTTGCAGCTCTTATGCGGAATATCGGAAAGATATTATTGTCGTCGTTGATCCTCTGTTCGTTTGGGGTGAAAATAGAATGAAAGAAAATGATATGAGAGAAAGTGGGTAGAAAACGCAACTTTCTCTCGTTTGGTTTGTGAGAGAAAATAGGGAAAAAATGTCAAATCAAGCATGGATCCCATCAGAAAATTTTTCTCTCCAAAATGGAGAGAAAGTTAATGTTGTGAGACTGAATATCCACTATTCATGGGTCTCACACCTATTTTCTCTCATATTTCTCTTCATTTTCTCTCAAACCAAACACACTCATTTTCTCTTATCTTTCTCTCACTTTTCTCCTCTCTCTACTTTCTTTCTTTCTTTATATTTTCTCTCCTCGAACCAAACAAAAGAAGAATCTCCTTTATTATCCATGAGATGAAAAGTGAAATGGTGAAGATGAAAAGGTAAAGTTGAAAGTAAGAGAACAAAAATATGGTTAGGGAAACAAAATTCCTACTAAGAGAAGACATAAGAGTTCACACAAGAACTATAAAAATAACTTACACAACCAAAAAAAAATACTAAAAAGTGGGGAACACACAAGGATGAGGAGAGCTACCCTTGAATTATGAACTATGGCCCTCCAATGTTGAAATGTGAGAGGCCCAATAACAAAACTCCAATGCTCCGGGCTTACAAAACCCAGCACAAAAATGAAATTGCTATTGGCACCTATGCTTTTACTATCATACACCATTCTAGTATTTTTGGATTCAAGAAACTAATTCTTAGAATATTTTTTAACATTATGAATTTTTTTATTTTTCTGAAAACTTATTCCAAAAACTAAAGAGAAAATTATGTAATTTGTTGGTATAAGTTTTGGTATGCTCTATCGATTATTGTACTATTGTTGATATTTTTAATGACTATGTTAACAAAATATTCAGTTAATTAAAGTCTACATCAACGAAAAACTAAGCCAGTAATTGTATTCTTCATCAAAAGGTTGGCTCATCAAATAAACATTACTCCCTCCGTCCCAAATTGTTTGGCCTTTTAGGTCTTTGCACATAGATTAAGGAATATAATCATTATTTTAAATTTTAGTAAATTTTATATTGAATTTCCTATTTTGCCCATCAACTAATTTTATTGGAGTACTACTTTTTCAACCAGTAGTTAATACTAGTAGTAGTTTCTTGAGTGTCAACTACTATAATTAATGCATTGGAAATGAAAAAATTTACTTGGAAGAGTAAAACTTAAAGGTTAGTGGTTGATGATAAAGTAGGAATATGTTTAATTAATTAAGGGTAAAATTGTAAAGAAAAAATTAATACTGCATTAGTATCTTAAAGGGACAATCAAATTGGAACAAAATTTTTTTCTTAAAAGGCCAAACAATTTGGGGCGGAAGGAATATTTATTTACTGGAAGATAAACTTTTTTAGTGGTAACATGTAGAAATTAATGTGGAGCACACTTCCACAAATTAATTGTGACACAATAATGTATATAGAACTAACCAAAAGGAAGTGCACTTTCGTAAAAGTAGGCAATGACACACACTTGTTAATTCTTTTAGTATTTTTCTAAAAGGGCTAAGCTTAGAATTGTGACATTGCCAGTAGCTAGTAAAACTAAAAGGTGGTGGAGTGTTGTATTGTAACATGTTATGCAAGTGGGTTATTAGTGTAAAAAAAGTGAAACAAACCCGGTACATTTACAATTGTTTGGGCATATTGACATCGTATGATTCTTAATGACGCGCAACATAAATTAATATTATATATCGATTACTTGTATTAGTATATTTATCTGTTAATAATTACATATTTATTCATTAGTATAAATATTATATATCTGTAATAATATATTAGTTCTGTTAGATAAAATTTATATAAATGATAACTAATTTAACAAAAAAAATTAAATGAAATTTTGTTTGTTGTAGCAATAAGCTAAGCATATATCAATGATTTTTATACACTAATTAACTACAATTAAGCATATAGTTTATTGTGATACATGTACTTGTTTATCTTTCCCCCTTTAATTTTTTAGAACCGGGTAATTTGTCTTCTTTTTTAATCTATTTTTCGTTATGCTTTATTAGTATTATGCTAATTTAGAATTTTTTTATATTTATTTTTATATCCAAAGGGGGAAAATAGATGAATGGTATGTTTGGGAAATGAGCTGAAATCTCAAGGCTTTTGACTTTTGGCTTAGAAGTTGGTTGAAAACGATGAAATTATGATTGTGAGGTTGGTTGATTGATCAGAATTGTTTGGTAAAATAAGTTGTGTAATAAACTGAAATATGTAAAATGATAAAAAAGGACAAATATATTATATTAATATTAATATTTAATGTAATATTAATATAATAGTAATATTAAATAGTAGTGGATATTTTGTGATTTTTAAAAATAAATAAGGACAATTTTAGAAGTGAAATATTGAATGTCCATCATTGAAAGTCAAATGCCTCTTGAAAGAGCTTTATAAAAGTTAGTTTCAAAAGACAAAATCTCGTAGCTATAAGCATTTTTTTTAATTACCAAACAACAATACAAACTTACAAACTTTTTAAAAGTCAAAATTTCTTGAAAAACCCAAAATCTGGATCCCAAACATAACCCAAGTCCACGCATGCAGCAAAAGTTTAAAAAACTCCACTTGAAGAACAAATATAAAAGAAAAAACATAAAAACCAATCACCCAATCTTCATTATAGACTTATAGTATGGATAAATTAATTAATGAACCATCACCGATTCAATAAATTTTCTCCCCGAAGATAATCCTCTTGTACAATCTACATAATACAATCTTCTTGTTATTTCAGATTAATAAAGACCAGGATTTTGAAGTATAAAAATAAAATTATAATTTTGAAAATATTTAATTTGATATGTTTACCGAAAGATAGTGGCATAAGCCATTCTAATGATTAACGAGGCCAACGTATGATCAAATATTAATAATTAGTTGCATGGCTAATATTGTTACTTTAATGATTACTAGTTTGAATTTTGGTACAATATTTATGAGTATGCCATCCAGTCCAAATGTTTATTTTCAAATTGAATTTTGTTACATTGATCACGATGGCCAGTAAAATATTCTTCAAGTTAATTAAACAGAAATTAGTGAAAAAATATTTAATGTATGTTCTTTATACAACAGAAAGAAAAAAACAGTGATAGAAGCATGTCGTTTAAGATAAGTTTAAAATTATATTTTGTTACATTGATCATGAAGGCGTAAAATATTCTTAATATATTTTACACATATTAAGAAATTAGTTATTGTGACAAATTTTTAATATAAATGGATTAAAGTGCCCAATTAATAATTAAAGTTATTGATTGTTAAGTATTTTAGAGTACTAAAATACTAACTCGTTTCAATTTAGTGGAAAACAAGTTATCATCCTCAGGGAGGAAGAACAATTTAGTTCAATTAGAAAACTTGGGTTTGAATTGTGAAATAAGTGCTCGTAATTATAAAAAAAGTTAAAAACAATTTATAAAAACACTTGGGCTTGGTTTTCACTGTACTGATGTTTATTCTCAAAACTTAAGAACTTATTATGTTAATTGAATGATCAAGGATAAAAACCACTGACAAAGATCCCTCATTTGTCAGATTCTATGACAAAACTATATTGATTAAATCTCTTTAAATGGTAAAAGAGTTGCCACGCAATAAGAATTCCTTTTTAAAAGTGGTTCATAAATGAAAACTATCTCTAGACTTTCATTGATAAAATTCCTTTTCACAAAACCTCTTTTCAAATTAAATTCCGGTTAGAAGGAGAGAAGGAAGGTGATAAAGCTTTCAACTCTAAATTAAACATAGAAAAGAAAATCAATCAATTTAATAAGGGTTTTAAGCTACCATCTCTCAATTTCTCAATTTCTCACTTTCTCTCCTTAAAACCCTAAATTTCGTGCAGAGATGACTCTCCTAGCTCCTAATAAATGAGCTTTTTAAAGAGATCTCAAGTGATTTATCTTTACTCAAGATAAGATAAAATAATATCAGTCTTCAGATCTTTTTTTCTTTTTCTTCACCTTTATCTTCTGTGTTTTTATCTATTTACCTGCAATCCAAGATAAACATAATATCATTTAAAATATATTCAAATTAACCACAAAATAGTTTAATAATTATCCGTGATCAATGATAAAACAATTATAAAGAGAGATGAGAAGGAGACGATGAAAGAAAAATATTAATTAAAATATACAATTTAATGCATCTTAAAATCTTAAAGTGACCATTATTTTAAAACAAAGATTAAAGTCTAAAATAACTATAATTTTAGAATGGAAAAAATAAAACCATAGTACAATCCAATTGTTAAATAGTATTTATTGATAGATTAATTGATGATTATTGATTATGTCGTTAATTAAAATATATTATTAACTACCTCTGTTCATGTTTATCATCCGCCTATTTTTAACTAAAATATGAATATTAAAAAATGTAATTATTTTTGTTTTTATCAAAATAATGTTTAAATTCTTTATAATACTTTTGTTTGTTTGATTGTTTAAAAATATAATATTAATTGATGCTCTAATCAAATAAAAGATATAATTAATAAAAGTGCATTTAATATCATCTTAAAACTCTAAATAAACATATAAAGAGGAACAACTTTTTTTCTTTCAAAAGTAGTCAGATAAAATGAAACTGAAGTAGTATTATTTATTGAATAATCAAAATAATAATTACTAATTATTCTATCATTAACAAATAACTGAAAATTAGGTTTAATTGTACTTTTAGTCTATATAGTTTGTTAATTGTGTAATTTTAATTCTTATAATTTTAATTGTGCGATTTTGGTCTCTACAAAATTTAAAATGTAAAAATTAAGTCTCGATATTTAACTTATGTCTAATTTAAACGATCTGCTGTCTATTAATGACATTATTGATCACAAACAAAAATTTAATTAAGATTCTTACAATAACACTCATTAATGTCAATAACAAATTGTTTAATTTGGATAAAAAATAAATTTCATGACCAATTTTTTACATTTTAAATTCTACGAGGATCAAATTTACTCATCTAAAATTATGAACATTCAATTTACACATTTTATAAATTATTGAGACTAAAAATATAATCAATCCTAAAATTTATTAAATATGATTAGAAATTTATAATCATTCTTTAAAATTGTGAATTGCTTAAATTTTCAACTGAATTCAAATTTTACATTTCCTGCCATTCTGCTTATCAATAACTAGCATTTTATTAATACGTACTCTATAAATTTTAAGTCTATATATCATAAAATATTAATATTTCTTATTTATGGAATTTGCTAATGAATGATGATCTACTTAACTACCCTACCCTACCCTACCCTAATGATTTTTTATCCCTAAGCATGTGATTTGCAGTGATTGCCCTCGAATAAAAAGGTTTTAACAGAAAAAAAGAAGATATCTATGGTTTTTGGAGTCAAAGTGTAAGTTATATATTGTGACATAGATACTAAAAGAAAATACTCCTCAAAAAAAAAAAAAAAATCCTAAGTACACCCTCAGTTCTTTTATTAGTCTCTTTTGTATTTTGAGATTGTTTATTTTTATAGTCATTTTAAAATATGAATAAATTATTAATATTATATTTTTTCATTTTTTCTTTATATAATAAATATATATTTTTACTAATTATTTATGGCCTATTATATAAAACAAGTTATTAATAAATATTTCTAAAAATTATAATATTCAATAATTTTTTTAATTCTTATACACAACATTAAATGACTAAAAAACCGAAAAGAGTATTAACAAATATAATTAGTATTCATCAAATACAATTGATAATATTTTAGAAATAATCAAATACAATTGAAATTTGAAAATATTAAAAAAACTTTTTTATTGAATAAATTATAAATTATACTGATACAGTAGTAGCATATAATATTTTTTCTGTTTTATATTATAAGATCATATTTGAATAATAGTACTTATTAAAAAATATATATAAAAAATTTAATTAATGTATTTATTAAAAAATAAATATTAAATATTTAAAAATTAAAAAAAAGGTCTTACCTCTTTAAATATGCCTATTGTCACTCTTTTAAAAATATTTTAAATTTAAAATATATTTTTTAATTAATAAAATTATAAAATTAAAATATAAATATTATTAAAATAATTGAAAGAGAGTGAGAATAAACATTTTTAAGCAATAATATTTCACTCAAAAGTTATGTTATAGGAGTAATATAAAAACGTAGAGTAGTATAAATGTATAATTGACACAAAACTATCGATGGGATTGAGTGATTAACAAACGATACGGATCCAATTATCCAATGACAATTTCAGTCACTGACATTGCAGGTGAGAGAGAGGCGAATTAATTAATTAATTAATTAATATTAATTAATTATTGATTAATTAAAAATAAAATACCACTCCTCTACTTTGAGTCCAAGTTATCCCTTTGACTTTGTGACTGAGGGATATTATTGTCATTTAATATTGCAAACGAAACTTCTGTTCGCATCTTTCAAAGCAAGCGGCGCAGTAGAGAAAGGAATACCGCATCTGATCAATTTCAGCTTCACCGTTTTCAATAACAACAAGATGCAAGCCCCCTGTTATTCCTTGAATTTACAAAAATGCCACTCTTACTTTTGTAATCTTTTTATCGATAAATACACATCGATGTGATTAAAATTAAATCTTTAATAATTTAGATTATTTTACTTTATCAAAATTAAACTCTGGACTTTTACCCTTTTTAAATTTTAAAAATTTGTTGTGTAATCATTTGAGTTAATATTTCAATTTAATTTTAAGTTTCTAAAACCTAAAAGTAAAAACACTTTTATTTTATATATTAATTGTTATATTTTATTTCAATATATATTTCTATGAAATAATTTTAATTTTTAATAAAAGTATTTTTGTTTTTTTAAATGAAAATCAAACTCACATTTGTTAGTTACTAGTTATGTTGTGATTTAATCGCGCATTGTGCATGAAAGGGTACATAGTAGAGTGTTGATTTTTTTACACTCAAAAATCATACACCAACCTTACACCTTTATTATTTTATTATTTTTTGATTCCTTTAGTACTTTTCATTTCTTCAATTTTTAATTCATTTAAAGCAAATAGTAATATTATACTATAGGTGTATGAGGGATGTAAGCTTTTTAAGTGTCAACAAAACATTATTTATATATAGAATGTGAATATGTGATAATTTGAGGGACCATATCATAATATCATATTATTATTATTGGGGACCTTCTCAGTCCACACGAGGCAACCGAATCATTAGGCATCCTCCCCTTTTGGGTTAAAATTTTATTTTGTACAACCATCTATTTTTTTTATTTTTAAAATGAGATTATTTTTGTTCGTGTTATGTAACAGGTGTTAGTTTTCAAAATTTTGACATATATAGAATTCGAATACGGTTCATTTAGATGTGAATCATCTTTTTAATTAACATAGCAGAGTCTTACACCACGAAGTTAATCCTAAGAGTTATTACGTTAGAATTAAAGAATATTTAAATAAATTAATAAAAGAAAATGGAAAACTAAAAATACATCTCTTTAAAAATGTTTAAACGATTTCGATCAGTATAATTTAGCTACTTTACAGATGTAAAGGATCCAAATTTTTATAAATGAAGAGTTTGGATAGTTTTTCTTCTTTTCTTAATGAGTCAACGAGATTTTATTTTATAAAAATATATTAATTAAAGATTGAATCTAAATATTTATATAAATATATTTTTATGTGGTTACTAATTAAATTATAAGACTGTAATAGCCAACAAAAGTTTGGATAGTAAAACAAAACATTATATGAATCATTGCTCTTAGTTATTAAAGCAAAATATTATTGTAATGTAAAACAAAACCCGCAGCCCACTTTTAAATTTATTATTAAACCAAAATCATTGCTCTTAGTCATTATGATACCTAAAGCTAAATAACACGACACATGAATAAGCCAAACGAATTGTTTGCTACCAAAAAAACTTATGTGCACCCCATATAAATTAATAGTATATTTCCTAATATATATATATATATATATATATATATATATATATATATATATATGAGTTTGTTATCGTATACCCACTTATTTTGTTGAAGGAACGCGTTAGCAAGCTACACATTTTGGGTGTATTTTAAAAAATCTAGTTATAACTTGCTAATGCACTTTTTCTATAAAATAAGTTGGTGTACGTTAGCAAACTCCTGTAGGGCTGGCTAATGTATACCCACTTATTTTATAGAAAGAGTGCGTTAGTAAGCTGCACCTTATGGGTGTATTTTAAAATTTCAAATTATAACTTGCTAACGTACTCTTTTTAAAAAACAAGTAAATGTATGTTAACAAATTCTATATATATATATATATATATTTAACGAGATACTAAAACCTTATATGTATGTTATTGACTCATGTTGAATCTAATTTAGGTTGAATTAGATTAGCAATCATATTAAACAAAATGTTATATATACTCATTAACAGTGGTGGAACTTTTTTGGAATGACCCCAAATAAAAGTCTAATAAGTATAATATATTTTTTTATAAAATAACTTTTAAAAAATATTTGGATATTAATTTTACATGTTTAAGTTATCAAAGTCATATAGTTATCTTTATGTTAACCCATATATTACACAAATATTATTTATTTTTAATTTTATCTTAATGTAAACCAATACATTATATAAATATTGCTTAAAATAATTTAACTATTTTATCACTTATCATTTAACTACTTTAACTTCTTCAAAGTATTTGGTCAAACTCCACTACTACTACGTGTCTGTTTGATTTAGTGTTGGTAAAATTGATTTTGGATCAACGTGATTCTATAGAATTGATTTGGTATAAAATTAATTTTAAAGTAACATGATTTATGTTTAGGGATTTTTTTCTCAGAAGCAAGTTTAGAGTAAAAATACAATGTAAAGTTTTCAACCCAATGTAAAAGCAAGTCTCACCTTGCTTCAGCCAAAATCAATTTTAGCAATCCAAAATCAATTTTAACTTTTTCTCAACGCAAACAAACAGCTAATTTAGCAATCAAAATTAATTTTAACTCTTTAAAATTAATTCTAGTCTAACCTAACATTTTTCCAAACATGCACTACGTAGTACCATATCATATCTAAAAGCCTATATTTATTTGAAACCAGGATGGTAAAAGATATTGAAAACTAATTGCTAAGACCAATAAAAAAATGTTGACTTCTAATTAAGACTTTTGAACAACATTTGTTGTCATTGGTTTTGTTAGATTTTTTTGGGAGTAAAGAGACTCGTTAGTCTTTTATTTTGGAGGGTTTTTACATTGGTTTTTAATATTGGTGGTGATGTAAATAGGTCACTTATTTTATGCTTCGCAATGCATTTTTGTCATAATTGATGTTAGTTCAATGTAAATACGGTTGACAGAAATCACACGTTAAAATGTCAGTTGGACTCAAAATATGTCGTTTTATAGTTGATGTGACATTTAATTCAATTCAGCTCTGTGATGAGCATAGACATGGCAAAAAAAAAACTTGCGGGCACTAGTCCGACCCCATACTGACTTTGACGGAAAATCCATGTTTTGACATTTTTTTTACTTGTTCGAGTTTTCTCTATCTCGCTTTTGATTGGGCGAGGTCAGGTTTAGAGATCTAACTATCCACTCCATAGCTATAACTCTATTTAAACGTACATACATACTTATATACACATAATATTATTATTATTAAAAGTATTAATGATACTAAAGTTAGATTTTATTCAATTTCTAATAGTTTTCACATATCATGTGAATTAAAGTTATAAATTTAATTTTTTCTTAAAATATTTTAAATAATTAATTAGTGAAAAAATATATTAATTTTTTTTAAAAAAATGTGAGTATGAGTTCTCCATGGGTTCCTAGTGGGTTTCCCAATCCCCAACGAGAATGCGGCTGGATTCGGATTTTTCGTCCATGCCTTGTTCATCACCAAACGTGACCTGCCAGCTCTTACCGGGGGCGGGGAAAGGAGGGCAAAATCCGCGGATAGTATTATTTTTTTAAAGCAAATTACATAATAATCAATATAATACTCATAAATTGTATTATGTCACAAACAATCATATTTTAACTCGCTTTAGCATTTTACTCTGTTTTTTTTTCATGAAACTTTCTTTTCAAATTTCTCAAGCTATTTTTTTAAATACTTCTATTTTTTTCTAATTTATCTCTCTTGACAATCTCTCTCTAAATTTTTTCTCTCTATAATTAAAAAAATAGCGATTTTCTTAGTTTACACTTTAATTTTTTTAATTAATAGTTTAAACTTTAAAATTTATTTATTTCAAAGTTTTCATCTATTTAAATTTTAAAAGTTGAAAGTTAAGTTAATTTTAATATCACGACTGAGTGAAGGTGAAACAGGAAAAAAATTTCTTATCATATTTTGTCCGCTCATACTCTGACTTCCCTTCATGATAATATTTGAACTATGGAGCATGATAGGATAAATTGACAAGATAGCCTTATCCCATTCTACTGGCACACCAAATTGCAAATAATAACATGATACGATCTTTTATCTTATTTTTTCCAACTTATCATGTGCACTAGAGGGCCTCTAATAATATATTTTCTCGAATTTTCTTCCTATCATGTGATTGCCACATGTCTTGATGCATTTTGCTTTGTTTTGTTTTTTTAAAATTTATTTTTAAACATATTTTGTTTGCAAACATGGGATGCTAAATGTGTATCCTAACTACGCAAGTGAATAAAGACTTTGTTTAGATAGACTGAATTTGTTCAGATAAATTTTACTCAAGAATATTAATCTTTGACCATTAATAATTATTACCTATTACGGAAATATGACATGTTTGACTTTAGTAGCCCTATTAACTATATAAATACTTGTGATTCATCTTCATTTGATACGTATTCATTACTTTCTGATATCTGAGATTCTCACACGGTAAAACCTTACTGACTTGACCGTCGGAGTACTTATAGGTACCCCTCACCGCCAGGTGAGTGACCAAAGGACTCAAACCACCGCACCGAAGGTCAGATTGGAGGTCATGTCCACCATGCACTAAGCATAACGGATCAATAATTACACATATCGAGTTTGGTTTTAAGATTTCTATATGATAAAATAAAAAGACTTCAAAATCTTTTCACAAATTATCTTACTTGTTAATTAAAGAGTGTATTATATTTATAGTCACATCTATTGATACTAATTAGTTTTACACCAACTCTTATATCAATTAAAAACGATATGTCGAAGTTTTTTTCACGAAACCCACCGTTGGATTGAAACTACTTATCGTATAAATGACATGTACAAAATTTCACATCAATCCGACATCGTTTAGTACTCTATCAACGTATTTTAAAATAATGAAAATAACAAGTGTTTTGATGGAGATCTCAGATTGATGTGAAATTTTGTAGATATGATATATACGATAAATAATTTCAATCCAACATTGAGTTTAGTGAAAAAAACTTCGACATGTCATTTTTAATTGGTGTAAGAGTTGGTATAAAACTAATTGGTGTCCACACATAAAATATATTTAATTTTTTTATTACTTATATTATAAAATAGTAAAAAAAATATAAAGAGGAATCTTTTTTTTAAAGGATGTAGCATCACTTTTTAAGAAATGGACTGGTAAATCTAGTTTGAAATTAATTGGAATAGTCTGTTTAATATTACTGCTCATTTATTAAATATAAGTGAATTAACTACTTTCACTTGTATTTAATGAAAATTTATTTAAAATATTTTTTATTTAATTTATTCATTTATTTATTATAATAATTTTAAAGTGAAAAGAGATTAATTTAATTAAAGGTACTTAAAAAAATGAAGTTTTTTTTATATAGTTTCAGTTAACTATTTTTTTAAGAGACATTTTTTTTTATATTCAATAACGGAGAGAGTAAGTTGTTTATTAATCATCATGTACTTTTCCTTAGTTTGATGTATGCCTTGATTGTTATTTCGTTCGTTATTAAATATAAGCAAACTTTTGGATAATCTTATATTTTTAAATATAAGTAAATCTAATTACTTTTACTTGCGTCTAATAAAATTTTATTTAAAATACTCTAAACTCAATTCATTCCCTCATTTATTATAATGGTTTTAGAGTGAAATGAGATTAATTTAATTAAGAGTAATGCTAAATCCTTCTACAAATTCTCTTACCAACTTAATTTTAACAAGTGTCAATTATCTTTCAAGAAGTAAATGTTTAATGGAAGATAAAAACACTTGTCAAAATTAAGTGGGTAGGAGAATTTAGTAGGATGATTTAACATTTTTCTTTAATTAAATGTATTTAAGGAAAACTAAATATTGTTGATATAGTTCAAGTGAGATTAAATGAGACTAACTAATCTTCTTAAAGGGTGTAAGATATGTTTTTCTTCTTATGCTCCCTTCGTTCATTTTTATCTGTCTAGAGAGAAACAATTCTTGTACTTATTTATCTGTCTATTTATATTTTTAATGTAACATTAATTGTACTTTTATCAATTCTAATTTAATTGAATGTTAATCAATGCTCTCTTATCCAGTTAATCAATCAATGAGAAATAAAAGGTATTATGAAAAATTTAAAATTTATTTTAAAAAAAAACCATAATGATTATTACACTTCTTAATATATATAATTTTGTCTCCATAAACAGTTAAAAATATGAACAGATGGAGCACTATTTTAGTAGCTCATATGTTATGTTTTGTCTATGGGTTTTTTTCCTCAATTACTTTTTTTCACTTTTATTAAAAAAAAAGACTAATTTCTTATAGGCATAGTTGAATTTGTCCTGTAAATTAAAGTCATCTCCACAAAAGCACTTCAAACCATTATTCTTTTTTGAAAAATAGATGAACTCTCGACAATTTTTTTAATACAAAAAAATAGTATTTTTGTTTTCCTCAAATAAAAAACTTATTTTGATATATATTTTGAAATTTAAAATTTGAAAAACAGAATTTCTTATGTTGAGTAAAGGATTATATTAAATTTGATCATAATTTATTTTCTTTTAAAAAAATCAAAATTATAAATATAACTAAAAGATTTTTTTTTACCGTGGACTTAAGATTTATTTGGTCATATACCAAGTCTTAAAGCTTATCAAAGTTCCATTAGTTGAGAGAATAAACTTAACTGTACCTAAAAAAATTAATTTTGTATTTATTTTTTTTGATAAATGATCAATTATATATATATTTTTTGGTAAATGAATGAAAGGAAGAACAACAAACAAAAAAGAAAAGAACAAGCTAAAAATTTATAGAGAATATCATTCTAACAATATCAATTGAAAGAGCTAGCGAAACAGAATTAGGATAAGCATAAAGGGTAATAAAATTCTGTGTCATATGAATAGCTTCATTAACAAGAATGTTAGCATATTAGTTTCCTTTCTCGCCAGCGACGAGCTATCTTCACATTCCAATCATTTTTAAGCAAAAAACGAATATTCGTAGTCAAAACAGCATAACCATGGTAACTAGAACATTCCTCGTTATGAATCAATCTAATAGCCTTTAAATAGTCAGACTGGATCTCAAGATGACGAATCATTTTTCCCAAGTTACCTTAAGCCTACAAGAATAGTGAACAACTCGAGCACAAGAATATAAGAAGTCTTCTTACGACTTTGGAACTCAAAAATTCACGAACTATTCTCGTATCCGTAAAGTCCTCCAAAGCCACTATGGACAACTTGATGGACTAGTCTGCCATCAACATTCAGCTTGAATTGAACTACACATGATCAATTTTTATATGAGTTTTACTATCTATTGTCCTAGGAGAATGGTTAAGCAACCATGAATAGAAATTTTGTGTTAAAAAATATAGAATATTTAATACTATGAAATTATTTTCAACTTATTTTAAATATAAAGTTTTTATTTATAGGTTGTTTAACCATTGGTTTCGCACAATAGATACCAAAACCATTTTTATTATATTTGGTAATTGATTTTTTTTGTACAAATAGAAAAATAATTAAATTAAACATGGTAAAAGTAAAAGAAAGAGAAGGGAAAATTAAAGCGGTAAGTTTAACAGAAACGAAGAATTTTAAAAGGCAAGTTTTTTGAAAATGGACGAGAGTTTCAGACGAAAAGGACGTATGCAAGAAATTTGGAATGGTCTGAACATCACGCTTCTTCCACTCTTTCTCTCTCTCTCCTCCACCCTCATAAAATATACTAAAATTATTACACCAAAAAGATCAACTTGATGACATGATGCTCTTCTTTGAATATGCGGTGTGGTAATAAAATTTTCAATCATAAGCAACAATCACCAAATAAATAATTAAAAAAGCACATAAATTTTCCAAGGTTAGAGATGAAATTGTACTGTATAACATCATTAATAAACTAATAATTAATAATAATAATAAAATATTAAAGTGGCATTCCCTTCAATGAAAAAAAGTCAAAATGTCTCGGTATTTATCGTCAAGTTGACACTGGTTAGGGTTTGCTGCGCCATGTTCTATCGGTTTCTTCTTATGGGTATTGCTTAAATCTGTGGAAAGTTCATCTATTTTCCGATTTTATCCGCCCGAGTTTGTTGAAGATCACTTTTTTTTTTTTTTACCCTTTTTCATATCAAAATTTGGGGTGCTTCTCCTTCTGAAGTTTATGTTATTGGACTTTGTTTTAGAAGGTGGGCCTTTTATTTTTATTTCCAAAATTTAATTTTTTTTTGGTATTATTTCGGTGCTGGAAAAGTTTTGTTTTGAGCTTCAAAGTTTTGTCTTTGTTTCAAGCGCGTGTACGAACAGTTATAATTTTTTCCCCTGTTTTTCCAACAGTTATTTTGCTCCAGTGTTATGACAACGAGCTTATCGCTGTTTTGTCTTAATTCTTCTTTCCTGGGCTTTGAGTTAGTTTCTGGAATTCAGCTATTCAGAAGCTTGTTAATTTTTTGCTTCGTTGTTGAAAATTTTGTTTATTTTTTAGTTTTAGAGGTGGGGTTTGACTGAAGTTGTGTGCTTTATGAAATCTGTTCAGGGCTCCTCTGGTTATGGTTTGTGAAGAGATAAGATGATCGTTGAGCTGAGTATGGTTGTTATTGATGGGTAGCAGAAATAGAACGGTTAACGTTAACACTGAGGACACCAACAACGTTGTCAAAGGGATGCCTAGCTACGCTCCTCCGTTGCCTTCTTCTTCTACTTCCATGTAAAATTTTTCACTCGACCCTTCTGTTTGATTTTTATTCTACTCTTGATTACTGTTCTTATAATAGGTTTCCGGGGTCGAATTTATCGTATTTTCGTAATAGTTCTTTTGTTTGTGGATGGTTTATGTAGTAAATATGCTATTAGTTTTTTTCTGGTACAGAGTAAATATGCTATTAGTTTAACCCCTGCATATTAAATTTAAACTATTTTTGTTATTGGAGAACTATGCTGTTGAAATTAGGCCTTATTGGTTGCAAGATTGCAGAGGAAAGTGTGGAGGATGAATTTAATAGAATAATTGTTTGTATATGAGCATGACTTTTCTTGTTTGAATTTTCTCATGGATTTGTTCTTAGATCTTAAGTTGGATTACTTTTGTAGTTTGTAAATTGGATTTGGTCTGTGGCTGCATGGCTTTCTCAACTTTGCATGAATAACTGGATATGCCTGTAGCGATTTTTTTAACGTGTTGTCATGATTTTGGGTTTTCAGGGGCATAGAAGCAACTAATGTTCATCCTTCTCGAATCTCTGAATTTGGAACCCTTGAACAATCTCTTGGATTCCGTGTTGAGGATACCATCAATCTTAGCAGAAGTATGTTGCTCATGTTTTGATCTCTAACTGTTGGGTGCATTTTCTATGTGATATTTATTGTTGATGTGAACAGCTGTTTTGTGAATTTAACTAGTTTAGTTGCCCCTGCTTTGTTCTTATATTATTGTGCTTGCCTCCGTCGTGTTTTTTAAATTAAGATTACAACAACAGAATCATATTGCGAATTGGTTACGTTTATTCGTAGTGTGCTGCTAACATCAGCCTTCCACTACTTCTGCCTCTTTGGGTGTGATTGTTATTTCTACCGAAGATGTCGTTCTCTTTATGCTGTACTCTGTGTGCACATGATCAGACAGTACTTAGTATTCTTTTGTTAGTCTTCTTTGATCTGTGCCAAATTAGATTGTTGTGTATCAACTGAGGAGTACTATGATATCCTTTTCTTACTACTTGAATAACCCCCGTAAGTTAAGGCTATCTATTTATTTGTACCTGGTGGAGAAAATCTCTGTTATCTTGATTTTCTTTTGGAAATTCGTTTTCCTTAGCACTACTTTGCAAATTCACCATGGTGTTAAAATTTGTTTCAATTTTCCTGTACGATCTGAAAAGCAACCAAAAGATGTAGGGTTTGCGAAGAAAATAACTGGAACTGTTTAACTTATGCTTACCTTGCAGGTTTTTGTTTTTGTTTTGGAAAAAGATTACTAAATAAGTAAAGGTAGAATTACCTGGGATCATAATTCTCATCCCTTTCTTGTTGGCTCCTTATCAGACCTCGATTACCTTTTTAACTTTGTATTATCTTTCAGATCCAGTGTTTAGTCAAATGAAATCAAATAGCCAGGCTTTAGGTGCTGATATTCAATTTGGTGCTTTGAGTAAGGTAATTTCTTTAATTTTTTATGTGGTTATGTGCTTCAAGAATCAATAAATCGCACAGTATAATGAATTCCTGCATTTCACACCTTAAGATACAGTCATTTGCAACCCCGGATATGACCTTCTCTGCTGCAATTGCTGGGTCGCAGGCGTTGCCGTTACAAAAAGACTCGCAACCAAATCTGGCTTCTCCATCTGCTGGTCATCGAGAGAACTGGGGAGAGTCCAACATGGCTGATGCTAGCCCTAAGACCGATACTTCAACAGATGATACAGATGATAAAAACCAAAGGGTGGTTATCTACTTATGTTGCTTTATTCAGCATTTGAGATTTAATTTATTAATCAATTGAATGCCTATTGGCGATTCCTTCTAGAGTTATCATGTGACATAGAGAATATTTTTCATTCAGTTGTTTAACATGTTATAACCATACAAAAATCATGCTTAATTGTATTCTTAATCATGGTACTTTATTGTTATTTGGCAGCTTGAAAGGGGTGAATCTAGTGAAAGGTCAAAAGATAAATCAGATCAAAAGGTTGTATAAAATAACTGTGTTCACATGACATGAATTTATTTTTAATCTGTTCAAGTGTTAATTTATTTATTTTTCATTCAGACATTAAGACGGCTAGCGCAAAATCGCGAGGCTGCCAGAAAAAGCCGATTGAGGAAAAAGGTTGGGCCCTTGCTGTTATTTGTAAATGAAATTGTGAAGTTATTCCTTCTTTTATCACTTGGTTAGTTATGGAATGTAATATTGCCATGTTGTTGACTCCCAGCAACACATAAGAGCATGTTTGGGAATGATTAATTTTGGAGAAATAATCCCTTACTTTTCAAAAGCTCTCTCACAGAACTTGTGAAAATAAGCGATTATTTCTTCATATAAGCTAAACCAAACACACAAACACATAAGTTTTAAATAGGGTAAAATGCAATTAGCCCCCTTTGAGGTAACCTCAAATTGCAGAGAACCCCAAGCGACACTGAAATTAGCACACTGCCCCTTTAAACTTCACTGTGAGTCTGACTAACGCCATCATCTATTGGTTAACCATGGTTTTGTGTTGCCTTGGGAAAGATTTAAAAGCTTAACCATGGTTAAATCGTGCTTTCCTTAGTTGTCTATCTCGTCGGCGACGGCTTGGATGTTCCGGAGACAAGGGCAAAGAATTCTTCGTCTGTTGTATCACACTTCCATGGGATGCTTCAAGAAGAAGAGTGAAACCAGAAAGGAAAATAGAGAAACACGAGGGAGGAAGGAAAGAAATCTTTCGTATTGATTGATCAGAAATGAATATTCAGGGAAGTTACAACATATATCTAGCTCAAATAAGCTCTCCATGCTTTCATTCAATTATGGAACTCTGAGGAATTGATACATGTGGAACCAATCTTGGACCCTTCTGCATAATTTCTTGATGGATATTAGTTTCTTTGTTGCTGCAATTTGAGATACATTGAGTGCCTTTAGAAATGGAGTTCTAATCCCTAATTTCCCTAAACCATCGAAAGTTTGAGGAATTGGTAAAGAAAGTTAACCATGCTGTCTCTAAAGAATATTCTAACGGAAAATGCCATCACTGTTAATCACTGAGGAAAAATGGGGTGGAGTGCTATTTTGAGTGTACTTGGGGTTCCTTGCAATTTTAATATACCTCAAGGAAGGTAATTGCATTTTTCCCTTTTAAATATATTGATTACTTTTGTTTTCTTCTTTCCGAATCCTTCTTTCTATATATTCAGGCTTACGTGCAACAATTAGAGAGTAGTAGGCTGAAACTTACCCAGCTCGAGCAGGAGCTTCAGCGAGCTCGCCAACAGGTTTGGTTTTCTTGTTTTGTTTACAGTCTTTATTAAAAAATTGATACTTATCCTTCTCATTTCCCATTTTTATTTTGTCATCTTTTGCTAATCTATTATTAATGATTATGTTACTACATTATGTATTACAGTTTGGTTATTAATATTTTCCAGGGGATATTTATTTCAAGCAGTGGAGATCAGGCCCATTCAATGAGTGGAAATGGTATTTAAACATATTTTACTTCTAGTTGTACTTGGAAATTTTTATTGCATTAAAAGCCCTTCTACTTGGAACAATTTTTTTTATGTTGAGTCTGATCATATTAAATTCATAGCTGTAACTGAAGTCAATGCATAATCCATTAACGCTTGGCTTGACATCCAATTAAGACTATTCAATCCTGAAATCAGTTTATATGTAAAATTTTGCATTGGCAGATAGCAGATTTGGTACTGCTGTTGAGTTGCTTGCTTTTTCCTAACCCGGAATTTCTGCATTAGCCAAGTTATTTATGCTTGATATCATCTTAAATTGGGGTTCTAAATCGGACTAAAGTTTTGTTTACCATTCTGTATGCTAGAAATTAGCTTTGATTTGTAGACTATAGATTCAAGGGTTTAATTCGGCCATCCGTTCCTTGATGGATGACCCCATGTACATTTAGGTGAAACAAACCTATGCATCACTTTAGCCACTTTAAGCTTATGCCATGTCCGAAATTCTAATACTTACCCATGGCATATAACTTAATTGGAATGGAGTGTTATTGTCTCTTTGGCCGCTTTAATGAACGTGTCTCTAGAAATAGTCCATATGTAGCAAGTGCTCCACTAAGCAATATGCAATATATTATTATTATTATTATTTTTATGAAACAAACCTAAGTTTCCTGCAAAGACATATAACCCACTCTTCTTTGAATTACATTTTACATTGGTTGATTTGGTTCCTATTTTTCGTTGAGAAACGCTTGATTATTTGCTTGCATGTTGGGTTTGGCTCTTTCCCTTTAATACTGCAGGCTTCCAATACATAAGGACTTGGTGTTATTTGCTATGCAGGTGCTATGGCATTTGATGTCGAGTATGCACGATGGTTAGAGGAGCATAATAGGCAAACCAATGAGCTGAGGGCTGCTATAAATTCTCATGCTGGAGATATTGAACTTCGTACGATTGTTGACAATTTCATGACACAATTTGACGATATCTTCAGGCTAAAAGGTATTGCAGCTAAAGCTGATGTCTTCCACATTCTATCCGGAATGTGGAAGACTCCGGCTGAGAGGTGCTTCATGTGGATTGGAGGCTTTCGTTCATCTGAACTTCTCAAGGTGAGAAATTTCTTATATGTTGTTGAACACCAATCAAATCCCCTGCCTCCTAAAAATTTGTAAAACAGGATATGTATAAGGAACTTTTCAATTGTTCAACAATTTAACAGTTTTATCTTGATATCTTAATATTCGTTCTTGTTTTGAATTTTGAACTTTAAAGTTCATTTTGTTTTTTCATGTGCCCTTTTAATTGCAGCTTCTTGTAAATCAATTGGAGCCATTAACTGAGCAACAGTTGATGGGGATCTACAACTTGCAGCAGTCATCCCAGCAGGCTGAAGATGCTCTTTCCCAAGGAATGGATGCATTGCAGCAATCACTCTCTGAGACTTTGGCTAGTGGTTCACCTAATTCATCAGGCTCTTCCGGAAATGTGGCTAATTATATGGGCCAAATGGCTATGGCCATGGGAAAGCTCGGTACTCTCGAGGGATTTCTTCGCCAGGTAATTAACTTTCTGCTTTTGTAGAAAGATTGACAGGATTCTAGTATAAGCATTGTACATATTTCGCACATTCGATAAAAACTTACAATACATTGAAATAAGAGTTGGAAAAAACAACATATGAGAACCTTAGATCAATAACGCTTTAAATGGAAGTCTAAATGTAATGATAGGTTAAGGTTTATGGTAAATAAAAGCAGAGCAGCAATTATAATATTTGTAACTTCATTTTTTCTATGTTACTAGGCTGATAATTTGCGGCAGCAAACATTACAACAAATGCTTAGGATATTAACAACCAGGCAATCGGCTCGAGCTCTTCTTGCAATAAGCGATTACTTCTCACGGCTGCGAGCCTTAAGTTCTCTATGGCTTGCCCGACCAAGGGAGTGAAATATCCCAAGCCTGATCCCTTTAGACTGATCATATCATGAAGACAAGCTTTGAATCTTCTGCACTAAGTGAGTTCTATGGTAGCTGGTGTCTTTTAACAATGAAATTCCTCTAGAAGCCTAGTTGTGTTGATGTAACGTTAGATTCTGTGATTTTTCTTCTCTCGTCGTGCATTCGCTGCGCTTACTGCTGGTGTGGTTCAACATTTTTCTTTAAGCCTTTCTGTGCTTTCAAAATAGTCATCAATAATTTGGTTATATAGGTGTATGATAGATAGAGTTGAAGGGGGGGGAATGTAGAATAGTGTTTGTATTATTGGGTATAGCTGTTCATTGTATTTCAGAAATCAGATTATTTGAGGGTTTGTGTTGTGGTTGCACATATGCCTCCATGGAGTTGTGTGAGAAAGTGTATGTATGTGTCAATGTACTATTTTTGTTTCTTCTTTCTACAAATTTGTCTTAACAGTTTCTAACTAGTAAAATAAATTTGTCTTGTTAACTAATTTTGTACTTTTTCAATAGAAAAGGATGTAGTATCTTTTAAGTTTTAATAAATAATCAGAAAAGGACATCTTAAAGCTTAATTTTATTCTCATTAAATTGTCATGACTCATAGTTCACTACAATTGATCAACATAGCATAGCATGCAGTTGTTTTAACTTAACTAGTGGTTTGGATTTTAGTCCCATATGCAGTTGTGTTAAATATTAAAGGGAAACTTTTGTCACTTAGGAAATGGATTTTCTCTAACTCCATCGTGTCTCTAGTCTGATCTTGGTCATTGGTTCGTCATCACACGGAGTTTGAAGTAGCAAGAGAATCTAGATTTTTTTTAAAAAAAATATTAGTGTCTTGCTTATTTGATGTTTCATGTTTTATGCTTAAATGTTGCGATTTTATTGTGTTACCTATCTTTTTAACATTTGAAATGTCATATTTTGATATTTTACAATTAAAGCCCTCCCTTATTCTCTTGACTGGATTTTATGGTATAGTACTATTTTAGCATAAATTTGTTCATTGTCACTTTACATATTCAATTCTAACCGTGAATTCATTGGATTCTGATAATCATTGTATAATTGGAGGTTTATTCTTTTAACACTAAATTTGCAATAATTGAATAAAAAATATTCTTTGAACTTTTAATCGAACTATCATTTGTATGTGAAGCATATTCTTTTTACTTTAATTAAAGGCTTGTTTGTTTTTATTAAGTAACTATTTTTAATTGTAGTAATTTTTATGTAAATTTTAGGAATTAAATGTATTTGTGTTGATTCTTAAGGGTTGAAACTCTAAAATTTCTTGAGGTTTGATGGTAACACAATTATCTAAGATCACATACGAAATAACATAAGTGCTCTCTATATAAAATAGGTTCAAGAAGTTTGCCCCTACTTCAAAGAATTATACCAAATTATCTGAGATGAGGTACTTGTTTGACTTATACTAGCATGTGTGAGTGTACTCTTGATCAAATTCTATTTCATGTGAGGTTTTGATATTCATTGTTTAAGAAACATTATGAGTGTGAAGGCCTAACAATGGTAAGTAAAGAATAATTGAGAAATTTGCTTGGAGATATTAGTTAAAGAATACTTAGATTTAGGTTTGAGATGAATGTGCATTGCACTGATTAACTAATGAAAATTTTGGTTGAAAGAAAATAATTTGATTAGTTTTCGATTTGTTTGTATTCCCTCTGAACTCATATATAAGAACTCATATATAAGCAACAAAAGAAAAATTAACTTGTTCGAATTAAGAAAGATAAATAGTTGTATTTAATTTTTTTGGTTTCATGTAGAAGTTAAATTTTATTTACTAAAATGACTTCTATTGTATTTATTCTAAAACAAATTTTCTCTTTAGTAAAAGTAGTGATTTATTAAATGAAGGATATTGGGAGAATTATAGCATTAAATAATCACATAATAATTGAGAATTGCTTATACTTTGGTCTAAGAAGTATGAATTTTTTGTGTTTATATTTGAGATGGGAGGTAAGGTGGCAAAACAGGTCAGCTTGGCTCGTTTAGTTCACCAAAAAAATAGTTTGGGTCGCCAAGGCTTCATGGGCTCATTTTGCTAGTTCGACTTGCTACTTTATAAATTAGGCCCGTCAACCTGCCATATTAATTAAAAATCAATAAAAAAATCTGGACTTGTCTTTTCTTCTTGATTTTTGTTTTTTATATCTTACAAAAGATATTTTTTTTCATTAAAAACTTTCTAAGTTTATTTACATTTTTAATTTTTTTTTTATTTTTAACTATGAGCCTAAATTTTTTTAATGTGTTTTTTTTTGTTTAGAATTTTTTTTTGTTAGCCTTATCAGTTTGTTTAAAAGAATTCTCATTTTATCCTACAACAAAAAAGAAAAGCCCAACGGGCCAACCCGACTACTGATCTTTGTAGCCTAGCGGGCTGGCGAGTTAAGTCACATTAGTTAGCAGGTCAAAACTCTTAGCCTAGTCTGCCTATTTTTTGTGTGTCGGGCCCATTTTGTCATCCTAACTTGAGGGAGTAACCTATAGCTTTTGGCTTATGTCTTACAATTGTGTAGATGTGTTTAGTAAAATTAATTTATAAGTTATAAGATAGTTTATATTTGTTAACTGGCTTAAAAGGATACCTAATAATTACATGAAATAAATAATTTGATAAAGTAAAATAATATAATAACTGACTTGCGGTAAAATAAGAAAAAATATTGAAAGCTGACTTTTTATAAGCTATAAGCTACAACAAATAACTTTTCATAAACTACTAATTTGGCTATAAGCTTGTTAATAAACACTTTTAATAAGCTATAAGTTACACGATCCTAAATAAGATATAATCTGTTGTTGCTAAATATTGACACAATTTGTGTTTTGCAAAATTAGGTTATAGTTTATAGTTTATAGATTTATAACTTATGACTTATAGCTTATGGTTTATGGCTTATAGTTGTGTAGAGGTGTTTAGTAATGTTAACTAACTTATATTTGGTAAATGACTTAAAAGGACATATAATAATTATATGTAATAAATATCTTTATAAAGTAAACATTTAATAAATATTTAAATGGTAAAATATGAATAAATTATTGAAAGCTGGTTTTTCATAAACTATAAACTATTCCAAATATCTTTTTATAAGATACAAGCTTATAGCTTTTGAAAGCTATAAACTTGTAATTACTAAACATCTTTAGTAAGTTATAAGTCATAAACTATAAACTAGTGTTACTAAATACACTAAGTTTAAAGTTTGATTTCTAGCTTGTGATTAAGTTTTCAAAATACAATTCAAACCCTCTACTTTCACTTTTCTGTGTCCAATTTAACTTTTAGTCCTTAAATTTGCACGCTATCTTCAAGTTAGTTACAAAATTGATGAAATATTTGAATTAATCAGTTAGTTTTGCAAATTATTGGACATAATTTTCATTGATATCCCAAATAATCAAGTTTAAGGATCAAATGCTCATCATTTATTTTTGATTTTTTTTAATTTAAAAATAAATGATTATAAAATGGTTAAAGACATCATTTTTTTTATCTTATTAGTGATTATTTAAATGATATTGTCTATATGATGGACTCTAGAATTTTCATCTCCATTATGATCCTCATTAATTTTGTTATATTTAATTCAAAGTATACTTCATGATATCTGTAGAGTTATCCTTATGATTATCTTTTATCACCAAATTGAAATAACTTAATTTGATTATAGAGCAAAACTAGAAGCACCAAAATTGATTGACACCCATATGTACTTTTACATGATACATATTCAAGCACCCCTAAATCTGCACAATTATGCCAAAATTTTTTCTCAACGAATATAAGAAGAACAACTTAGCAACACCTCTTAGAAAAGGAATTTTTAATAAAAATATTGACTCCATAATGATTAAAGACTTAAATATGCATAAATATGCAAAAAAGAGCTCTCAACCACATATGATATCAATACGTATTCTAATGAGAGGAAACTATAAGGAATTTCATGAGACACTCCAAATGCTATTGTGCCACATCGCATAAGGAATGCACTAATCACTAATTAATAGAGTCCAACAACCATTCATAAACAATCAGAAAGAGGAGGGGTTCTGATTTGCCCAAAACTTAATCTAACCCTTATTTAATTAAATTGGAAATCTAATCTCTCTCAACCTCAATTCCTTCTTTTTTATCGTGATCTCTCTCTCTTTTCTTTCTCTATCAATTCTCTTTTTTCTTGGAAATCCATATGGGAGCACGAACTCGCGAGAAGAAGGAGTGGTGAAATGATGGTAAGTCCAGCGAAGGGAGTAACAGGCTTCGCAGCGGTGAGTCATAGGGGTTTTGTAGTGTTCGCAGCAATGGATGCTCCTTAATGGGACTCATGGTTTCGAATGATTTGGGGAGACAATCTTGGTCGTTGGAGTGGTTAGGTAAGCTTCGTGAGGAAGCATGGTTGAGGAAGAGCTTCGCATACGGTGGTGGTTGTCAAAGCATGATGACATGCGAAAACGATGGGGCTTCAACAGTGTGGCGGCTCATGAAGCTTTTATTTGGGATTCTTTTCGTGTTTACGGTTTTTGAAGGGATTTCATTTTCTTGGGGTGGGGGTTGACAAAAATTAATGGACATCCCGGCAAATATCAAAATTTATGTAATTAATAAAAAAATATCAAATATTACTAAGACCATGATTGTCTTGAAAATTCCACGATCATGGTAAAACAAATACTTTTAAATTTGGACTAGTCATTTAACTGATTGAAACAAAGGTTCACAGTTCATTAGTCGGACTGTGATTGAACCGGTTATAATTAATATATAAGTATTTTATTCTTATATGATTCCTAAAATAAAAAAATATTTAGGGAAGAAATAAATATTAAAAATTGTCTAGTTAAGCATGAGTTCCCTTAATGTTTGATTTTCTTGCTCATTTAGACCGGTCACCTGATCGGTTCCCAGTTGAACCAGTTTGTTTGGCAGATCCAATCCAAAATTTAGAACATCGTCTAAAATGCACCTATTCAAATTGCAAGCTCTATGTTAAGACAAAAAGGTTCTTTAGAAATTGTGGGAATGAACATGAAGCCGAGAATCATTCGTGCCACACATTTTTTTAATCTCGCCATACATAAAACACGAATGATTTTTAGTTTCTCATTGACTTTTGTTAAATTGTAGTGTGATGTTTTTTCACTAAATTGATTATAATTTTCCGGTAAAACCAGATTCTATTTCCCGGACAATATAAATGGGTGATGTATTTTAAAAAGACCTATATGTATGACGAGAAGGTTCTTTGATAAGTTTTGGAGTACCAATGATGACTTAAAAATTATCAGTGTTAGTAAGTATAGTAGGTAATGAGAAATTTTTAAAAATTTAATTGACGGTCCTCTAATTTTCTGGAAACTAAAATTATGATATTCCTCAACGCGTCAACCGGACCTCCAACGATTTCTTCGTTAAGCTTAGTGGCGCGTGCGAGATTAAGCTCCATCCAGACAATTGTGTTGCTACCGACTCTGTCACCATCACCGGGAAGATCGTGGAGCTCGACAGGATTAGGGTTCATGCCTTCTTCAAGTGGTGGAGCATCACCAGAACCCGCTCCTCCGGGGACGACATCGTCTTCGAAGTTGGCATGGTTACGACGACGAAGTACCCCTCAAAGAATTTTGATGATAACCTCGCATGCTAGGGCCAACACTCTGCTCCCTAAAAAGGTTGTTGGTTTGATTTTGAAACTTCCATGCTAAAGTGGAAAGCTTTAATTTTTGGTTGCAGAGAAATCTAATCTGTTTGATGTGATTATATTATGATATAGCCTTATCTAAGTATATAATGGATTTTGTGTCAATTTCTTCTTCTTCTATTTATTCTGCTATTATTGCAGGAACGAGGGGATCTTTCATTTTCATAGCGACAACAAACGGGAGTGGGGGAAGGAGGATTGTAGAACAAAACTGATAGTTGGACAATGTCGAAGATGAACAATAGGGGATCTTCTTCTTCCTTTTCTTATTCCTCTCTTCCTAAACCCAGGTTTAACTATAACTTCGCCTTTTCTCTTTCTTTTGCTTCCCCAAAATTTTACTAAACCTAATATGCTGCTACATGGCAACATAGAACTATGAAAACTTTCTGGATAATTCATTTATTTTGGTTTTGCTAGGGTGAGTTTTCCTGTGAGAAAATTGTCGATTCCCCGCTTTGTACCAGCAAATGCAGTCACTCCAAGAGCGTATATGTCGTCTGTTTCTGCAACCGGAGCTTTTCAGAAAAAAAGATAGCTCCAAAGCTTATGGTTCTGATCAAATTCAGGTATTTTAATTTTGGATAATATTGTTTTGTCTACACAATTTCATTAAACCAGTAGTTGAGTATAGGATGCGTATTGTAAATGTTATTTTGCTAAAAAAAATTTCAACAACTATTTCGAATAATTTATCATTCGACTTTCTTACAGTGTTATGTGTGTTTCATGTTACCTCTCGTGTATTGCTTCGATAATGGATATGGTTCACGGTTGCTGTTATTTTTCACCAATGGCTGTTTAATCAATATATGTAGGTACTTGAAGGCTTGGACCCTGTGAGATAAAGGCCCGGGATGTATATTGGGAGCACTGGCCCACGTGCACCATTTGGTATTTTCTTTGAACTTTCGTTTTTCGCAGCAGCTTTGATGTTTATTTTTTTCTGAGATTTTTCTGGTTGAGGCTGAGTTTATTTTTCATCTTAGGTGTATGAAATTTTGGATAATGCTGTTGACGAAGCTGAAGTAGGATTTGCTTCCAAAATAGATGTTATTTTACTTGCAGATGATTCTGTGATTATCACTGTCAATGGTGCGGGGACTGTGGGTTATGCTTTATTCTCAAAATATTTTCACAGGTTGATTATGCTTTCATTTTGTCTGTATATCTTATGTTTTCACTAGGCTTTCTGTCTGTATAACTGCAATGTAACGTTACTTTGAAATTTGCTTTTCAAATTTAAAATTTTGACCAAAAAAAAACGAAACTGAGTTGTGCATAGTATAATGATACTGTTTTTTTTTCTTTGAAAAATGTAAACCATATTTATTTTCTAACTATGCCGGTTTCATGGTGTTAAATATGTTCGAACAACAATTTGACAATGCTATCAATGGTTAAGTATAATTTGCTTTGCAATATATCTTATTATCTTTCATTTTTTCAGCTGTTAACCCCTGTACCGTATAGATCAGTAAATCACTGCTTAATTGTAATTTTTAGGATATGGGCTATTTATGCTATATTTACTATAATTTGCTTGATTTTGACTACACATATTGATGTCTCTCATGGAATGCAGATTCCTACTGAGTTGCATCCATTTACAAATAAATCTGCCTTGGAGACAGTGTTGACGGTATTGTTGCATATTCTTGAACGAGTCTAGAGGTTTGCAATGCATATGCTTAGAGCATTTTCAGAAGGTCTATAGTGCATGATTCTCTATATACCATGCGATTAAATTCCAATCGAGTCTGTTATGCTATGTTATGAAAGAATTAGATTATGTTTGGAGTGTAACAAAGTCCACGCGACTGTTTGAAAATCTGTTTGAGTAATTGAGTTGTGTAGTTGATTTCACCCTTGGCAATGTTTGGTTACTATTGTTATTGTTACTTTTTGGTATTCTGTGGTCATGTTTTTTGTTAAGTGATGGACTCAAGTTTTTGACCTTTTTTACATCTGAGTCTCTGACACATGGAGATATTGCCTCACCTTTATTATGTTTTTACTTTATTCTAGAAACATGTGATTGGGAACTTGGTCTATTAAGCTTGTCCCTGCCAAAAATTGACTTAGAGGATCATTTAACCTACAGCAAAGTTGATTGACGATGTTCCAGGATATTCAAAGATCTAACATACTCTTTCATATCATTGTTGTAGTTCCATATGATAAATTGTCCACATATGAAATGTTGGATTTTGGGTGTTCTACTTTAACTCATTTTTCCACAGCCTTTGGAGTACATTTTTTTAGTACCGATCTTTTTTCGTATTTTTTCTTTTGGATAAAGATTGTTTACTCTTTTGAACACAGGTCTTGCATGCTGGTGGGAAGTTGGTGGTATTAACATTAGCTACTCTGTTTCTGGAGATTTATATGGCATTGGTTTGTCTGTTGTTTATGCTTCGTCTGAGGTATGTCTCTATTACAGTTTTGTGCCCCCCCCCCCTCCCTCAAGTTGGACTTTGTTATGCATAACTGAAAGCATTGGTTAGTGAATTTGGGATGGGAACTGGGAACTGATGTTAGCTTTAAGTTTGACACACCTTCAAACATTTTCATTTGTCATATACTTAGATGTTAATAAATAATGCCATCACTTTCATGTTTTGTTTTTAGTCAGAGGTTGCAAGTTCTAGTTATCAATGTTATCTAAAGATTCTGTTTGCTATCTGACTTCACAGAAACTAGAGGTAACAGTTTGGCATGATGGATTGGAATACAGGCAAACATATTCTCGTGGGAAGCCAGTGACAATTATGCAGTGCCTTGTTCTTCTGGCTGAAAGATAAGACCTTCATGGGATATGCATCAGATTTTGGCCTGACAAAGAAGGTTTATATTATCTAGTTGATCATGCATTTCTATTCAGGGTTTGTTTGTTACTGAAATTCCAGTCTTATTTATGCTACTTTATCTTAACTTGCAGTATTCACCACTGCTATTCAGTTTGATTACAACACAGTAGCTGGGCGCATTAGGGAATTAGCTTTTCTCAACCCAAAGGTGAAGTTGTTGGTTTAAATCATGTTCACTTGTGATGTCTCATATGACAGTTACTTTTCTCATTAGAAATTATCTTACTATCTTAGGTAGAGGGAGGCACTTTAAAAATAAAACTGTCCCTAGTTAGTTTTCACTATTTGATTCCGCATATTGCCCAATCAATTTCATTGTTCTTATATTTTTACAACCTTCATTCCAAAATATTGCAATATTGTTGACTCCCAGCAACACATAAGAGCATGTTTGGGAATTATTAATTTGGAGAAATAATCGCTTGTTTTTTCAAAAGATCTCACAGAGCTTATGAACATACGAGATTATTTCTTCAAATAAGCTAAACCAAACACACCCACACATAAGTTTTAAATAGGGTTGAGGTAACCTCAAATTGCTGATAACCCCAAACTACACTGAAATTAGCACACCTCCCCTTTAAGACTCACCGTGACTAACGGTATCATCTATTGGTTAACCATGGTTTTGTGTTGCCTTGGGAAAGGTTAAAAAGCTTAACCGTGGTTAAATCGCGCCTTACTTGGTTGTCTATCTCGTCGGCGATGGCTTGGATGTGCTGGAGACAAGGGCAGAGAATTCTTTGTTTATTGTACCACACTTCCATGGGAAGCTTCAAGAAAAAGAGTGAAGCTAGAAAGGGAAATAGAGACAGACGAGGGAGGAAGGAAAAAAATCTTTTGTATTGATTGATTGGTCTTAAATTCGGGCTTTAGGCCTGACTCATTCCCAAAAGCTAGCTCTTAGGAGGAGAATTGCCACACCACTTATATAATCTTAGGTGACCATATCTCTGGTCAATTGGAGACTTTCAACACCCCCTCATGCCCAGAACTAGACATCTGGAGCGTGAGCAAATACGGGTGGCCCGATAAAGTGGGACTTTCAAGACACCCCTCATGGGTGGCTCAATAACGGATTTAGGATAAGCTCTGATACCATCTCATATACTCTTAGGTTGCCATATCTCTAGTCGACGTTGGACTTTCAATAATTAGAAATTGATATTTAGGAAATTACAACTTATAGGTAGCTCAAATAAGCTCTCCATGCTTTCATTCAATTATGGGACCTTGAGGAATTGATTCATGTGGAACCAATCTTGGACCCTTATGCATAATTTCTTGATGGATATTAGTTTCTTTGTTACTTCAATTTGATTTGATGGATATTAGTTTCTTTGTTACTTCAATTTGAGATACATGGAGATGATTTAGAAATGGAGTTCTAATCCCTAATTTCCCCAAACCATCGAAAGTTTGAGGAATTGTGAGGAAAAATGGGGTGGAGTGCTATTTTGAGTGTACTTTGGGATTCTTTGCAATTTTATTACACCTCAAGGGAGGTAATTGCATTTTACCCTTTTAAATATATTGATTACTTTTGGTTTCTTCCTTTTGAATCCTTCTGTCTATATATTTAGGCATATGTGCAACAATTAGAGAGTAATAGGCTGAAACTGACCCAACTCAAGCAGGAGCTTCAGCGAGCTCGCCATCAGGTTTGTTTGTTTTTTGTTTTGTTTATAGTCGTTATTAAAAAAATTATACTTATCCTTTTGAAGCCCCATTTTAATTTTGTAAGCTTTTGTTAATCGGGTTATCATGGTAGTTAAAATCGCGATTTTGATCGCAAAATTGTATGGTTTTACAATTCCAGTACCCTATGCGATTCAGATTGCTTGCAAAATCATAAATGGGGGTGGAATCCCTAAGATTGCTTCGAAAAATCGTAAATGGGGTGGAATCCCTAAGATTGCTTCGGAAAATTGTGGAATCCTTCAATTCCGCCGATTTTTTTTTTTTCCCCAAAAATTTACCAATTTGGGCTGCGCTACAAACACAGCACCGCCGCACGCATCTTCTCCCAAACACCATCGTACCTTTTTCTCCCTCCCTAACACCACCGCATCTCCTTCTCCCTCCCTACGCCATCTCTTAGCAGCGTTACAGAACAGAGTAGGAAGAAGACTAAAGTGGCCAGGGGATAAGGCAGCATGCATGAGTGGAGATGTCCTGGTCTCCTGGATTCGGAGAAGAGACTGTGTCTCTCAGAGTAAGGTAGCTGGAATGGAGGTGTTAGTTTGCAAGTGACGACGGCGAATGGATTATGAGAGTGTAGGGTTTAATTTTTTTACTGGATGAATAACATAACCTAATCCGAACGCACGGCATCACCTCTCTTTTTTTCATCACTTTTTTGGTCAGTTTTTCTCCATCACAACTAACTTGGTTTTTTGGTAAAACATCACTTCCATCACGACTCTTCCAAAGACCAAATAAACAAATAGCTGAAAATTCCAAGTCACGTACAACTTTTTTTTTTTTTTTTATATTGATTTATGTTTAAGTTGTTATATTATGAACTTATGACATGTTGTAGTGATTTTAATATGCTTTTTTTTTTTTTGTTGTTGTTTATGCTACCATGGTGATTATGTTACTACATTATGTATTACACATTGGTTATTAATATTTTCCAGGGATATTTATTTCAAGCAGTGGAGATCAGGCCCATTCAATGAGTGGAAATGGTATTTAAACATCTTTTACTTCTAGTTGCATGTCTCAAGCTTGGAAATTTTTATTGCGTTAAAAGCCCTTCTACTTGGAACAATTTTTTATATTTTGACTCTCATAATATTAAATTCATAGCCATAACTGAAGTCAATGCATAATTCATTAATGCTTAAGAATATTGAATCCTGAAATCAGTTTATATGTAAAATTTCGCATTGGCAGATAGCAGATGAGGTATTGCTGTTGAGTTGCTTGGTTTTACCCAACGTAAATTTCTGCATTAGCCAAGATATTTATGATTTGATATCATCTGAAACTGGGGTTCTAAACCTGACTAAAGTTTTGTTTACCATTCTGTATGCTAGAAATTAGCTTTGATTTGTAGACTATCGATTGAAGGGTTTAATTCAGCCATCTGTTCCTTGATGGACGGTCTCGTGTAGATGTAGGTGAAACAAACCTATGCATCACTTTAGGCACTTTTAGTTAATGCCATGTCCAAAATTCTAATACTTACAGTGGCATATAACTTAATTGGACTGGAGCTTTATTGTCTCTTTTCCTGCTCTAATGAACGTGTCTCTAGAAATAGTCCATATTTAGCAAGTTCTCCATTAAGCAATATGCGATATATTATTGTTATTATTATATAATAATAATAGTCTATATTATTATTATTATTATTATTTTCATGAAACAAACCTAAGTTTCCTGTAAAGACATATAACCCTCTCTTCTTTGAATTATATTTTACAATTGTTGATTTGGTTTCTTTCTTTTTTTTTTTGTTGACGAACGTTTGATTATTTGGTTGTTTGTTGGGTTTGGCTCTTTCCCTTTAATACTGCAGGCTTCTGATACATTAAAGAACTTGGTGTTATTTGCTATGTTTCAGATCTTAATCATATATTAAAAATTCTGCTATGCAGGTGCTATGGCATTTGATGTCGAGTATGCACGATGGTTAGAGGAGCATAATAGGCAAACCAATGAGCTGAGGGCTGCTGTAAATTCTCATGCTGGAGATATTGAACTTCGTACAATTGTTGACAATTTCATGACACAATTTGACGATATCTTCAGGCTAAAAGGTATTGCAGCTAAAGCTGATGTCTTCTACATTCTATCCGGAATGTGGAAGACTCCGGCTGAGAGGTGCTTCATGTGGATTGGAGGCTTTCGTTCATCTGAACTTGTCAAGGTGAGAAATTTCTTATCTGCAGTTGAACACCAATCAAATTCCCTACTTTCTAAAATTGTTTTAAACAGGATATGTATAAGGAACTTGTCAATTGTTCAACACTTTTAACAGTTTTATCTTGATATCTAAATTTTTGTTCTGGTTTTGAATTTTGAAGTTTAAAGTTCATTTTGTTTTTTCATGTACCCTTTTAATTGCAGCTTGTTGTAAGTCAATTGGAGCCATTCACTGAGCAACAATTGATGGGGATCAACAACTTGCAGCGGTCATGCCAGCAGGCAGAAAATGCTGTTTCCAAAGGAATGGGTGTACTGCAGCAATCACTCTCTGGGACTGTGGCTAGTGATTCATCAGGCTCTTTAGAAAATGTGGCTAATTATAGGGGCCAAATGGCTATGGCCATGGAACAACGTGGTACTTTCGAGAGATTTCTTCGCCTGGTAATTAACTTTCTGCTTTTCGACAGGATTCTAGTGTAAGCACAGTACATATTTCACACAATAGATAAGATACGTTAAAATAAAAGTTGAAAAAGACAACAAATGAGAGCCTTAGATGAAAGATGCTTTAAATGGAAGTCTAAATGTAATAAGTAATGTGCATTCAAAGGTTTATAGTAAGTAAAACTATAACAGCAGAGCAGCAATTACAATATTTATAACTTACTTTATTTTTTTCATGTGACTAGGCCGATAGTTTGCGGCAGCAAATGTTACAACAAATGCTTAGGATATTAACAACCAGGCAATTGGCTCGAGCACTTCTTGCAATGAGCGATCACTTCTCACGGCTGCGAGCCTTGAGTTCTCTATGGCTTGCCCGACCAAGGGAGTGAAGTATTTCAAGCCTGATTCTGTTAGACTGATCATATCATCAAACAAGCATTGAATCTTCAGCACAGAGTCCAATGGTAGCTGGTATCTTTTGACAATGAATTCCTCTAGAAGCCTAGTTGTGGTGATGTAACGTTAGATTCTGTAATTTTTCTTCTGTCGTTGTGAATTTGCTGCGCTTACCGCTGGTGTGGTTCAACATTTTTCTTTAAGATTTTCTGTGCTTTCAAAATAGTCATCAATAATTTGGTTATATATAGGTGTAGGTCCTTTTTAAATTAATATCATGCTAATTTAACGTTGTCATGTTTTTTTCCTAAATTGTGACTTTATCGTATTACCTAACAAATTTTTCATTTAAATTAAATTATCATACTTCGATATTTTAGCATAAATTTGTTGATTGTCATTTGATATGACAAGCAAAATGTAGGCTATGCTGGACGCGTTAACATCACTTTACAAATTGAGTTGAATGCATTCTATTCCAATCGTGAATTCATTGGATTCTGATAATCACTGTATAGCTGGAGGTTTATTCTTTAACACTAAATTTGCAATAATTGAAAAGAAAATTCTTTGAACTTTTACTTGAACTATCATTTGTATGTGAAGATTTTTTTTAAGGATAATTACATTAACTTCCTCTCAATTTTTGACATGTTGAAATTTTATTATATTTATTTTCATGAGACCTTATATTTGACCTCCTGAGATTTGAAAATTATTATACTTACTCTTTTTTTGGGGTAAGTATAATTTTAAAAATTAGGAGGGAGTAAATGTAATAAGCGTATGTATATAGATTGATAGAAAATGGACTCTTTGAACTCTGAAGTGAAAAAACTACTAATAATATGTCTGTGATCTCTGCATGCCCTTCTTCTATACGCTCGTGTTTGAGTATAATCCTATTCCATGTGAGCGTTTGATATTCATTGTTTTAGAAATATTAGTGTGAAAGCCTAAAGATATTAGATAAATAATACTTGGGATATTTGTTTGGACTTTGGAGAGATTAGTGAGGATACATGGATTTAGGTTCGATACGTATGTGTAATGCATTGTTTAACTAGTGAAAATCTTGATTGAAAGAAAATAATTCGATTTAGTCTTAGGTTGTAAGGTGAACTGTGACAAACTTGTATGACCTATTTTGCCCTCTTTTTTCTTTTTTCTTCTTACGATACTGTTTGGCTGGAATTATGAAAACTTTTGAAATATAAAAAAATTCTTCGATGATACTTTTTAAACAATTTGAAATCAAACAGGCTTTTAAAAAAGAAGTTTGAAATTTGATTTCTAGTTTGTGAAGGTTTTTAAAATACGATTCTCTTTTCTAATACTCATTAATTTTTATAATTTATTTTTTTTAAAGTTAAGTGATTATAAATTGGTTGAAGAAATGATTTATTATTATTATTTTCCATTTATAGGAAAATATAATAATTAGAAATTAAATTCGGATGTTCACACACATGTCTCGTGTGCTTACCAATTGATAGGAGTGGCAAAATGGGCCGGTCTGCCTTAAATTGGCGGATTGTATTGAATATTAGAGTCCGCTTCCGCTACTTAGTCCAAACAGAGCAATGGCGGGCTAGCCCGCTGGCCCATTTTTTTTATGAAAATATATCTTTTTATTTATGTAAAAAGAGGTTGAAAATTCTAAAACAAAATAAATACAATTAAAAATTACATTTTTGTATGAAAATACATTTTTTTAATGAAAACATATACTTTTTTCTGGAAAAAACTCTTTTTTAATTAAAAATATGTTTTTTCAATTTTAGCAGGTTAAACGGGCTAGCTCACACGGCCCGTTGGGCCAATAAAAAACAAGTTGAGCTTGCCCGCATAACCATGGTGGGTTGGCCATGTGCGATTGAGGTGCATGACTGAATATTTTTTAGGTAGCTTCACATAACAAAATAGAATAAGAATGGAATAGAACAGAACTGTGTAGTGTATTTGACTATTTTGTATTTAGAGCGGATTAAAATATAGAAAATAAGTATTGTAATACATATAAAATTTTACTTTACTTAATAAAAAATATAAAATTAAAGAAAAAAATAAAATAGTATATATTTTTTAATTTGTTTTTAAAAAAATTATGAGTATAACTAAATAATAATTAAATACAAACTTCTCTCAATAAATACAATTATTAAATATAAATTATGATGAATACCTTTCTATGATTTAATTTTTTTTAAAAAAAATTTGGTTAGAAAAAATATAAGGTTTAAGGAATTTAAATATATATTATTTTGTTAATAAAAATGATTCTATGAAAATAATGATAATTCTTCTGTGTGTTCTATTCTGTTATGTTCATTTCTACCATCTTCAATAAAACCAATTTATTATGTTCATTTGTCTCAGTGTCTTATTTCATTCTTATTAACTGATATATTAAATGGAAAATAATACTCTCTCCGGTCCACTATAAGTGTCATGTTGGCCATTTTAACTTTCCATATTAAATGTCACTTTTTAATTCTAATTCAATATTAATTATCAATTTCCCATTTCAATGTCATATTATAGGTCACTTTATAATTTCAATGCAATATTACTATTACTCCCTCCGGTCCGATATATAGGTCACGTTATAGAAGGAATCTTTGGTCTCACTAACTAAATAATTGAAGTTTCTCCACTTTGCCACTTTTATAATTTTCAAAAATTCAATTAATGATAGAGTGGGGAAGAAAGTGGAATAAGAAAGAGAAATAAATTTTAATTTTTAAAGCATTTACTAATCATTTCTTGGTTTTATTGATTCGGTTAAAAGTAATTTATATATAGGACCGATGAAGTATTTTTTATAAAATTAAGACAACTAAATATATTTTTTAATCTGTGTAAAACACTCAAATGTAACATTTATGGATAGGAGGGAGTTAATAATATCTTGTTCTCAACTCTCAATCTTCCTAAAAGCTAGCTCAACTCTCAAATTTAATTCATACTTTATATGATATTAAGAAGATAATTAAAAAAATTATTAGGAAGATATAGCATTGTATTCGAAGCTGTAAGTTGACACGAAAGGATTTACTATATTTTAGGAAATTGTGGGCACGAACACGAATAACACAAGTGTGGTTATTGTGGAGGGAAAACAACAAAAATTAAGAAGTGCTGTGTGCAAAAACATAGGGTTTAGAGAAACAAAGAAGAAGATAGAGTAGAGTCAAGAAGGTGAAGGAGGGAAAACTCTGCGTGTGAATGTAATGGCAGTTGTGCTTCTGCTTCGTCCTCCACCTCATCTTCGCTTCGTCATGGCCTCTCGCTTCTTCACTGCCTCTTCCTTCCACGCTCTTTCTTCTTCTTCTTCTTCTTCATTTTCTTATTTCCCTCTTTCTAAACCCAGGTTTAACTATAACGTCGCCTTTTCTCTTTCTTTTACTTCCCCTTCTAAACCTAATATGCTGCTACTTTGCAACGTTCTGGATAATTTATTTGTTTATTTTGGTTTTGCCAGGGTGAGTTTTCCTCTGAGAAAGCTGTCGATTCCCCGCTTGGTACCAGCAAATGCAGTCTCTCCTAGAGCGTATATGTCGTCTGTTTCCGCAACTGAAGCTTTTCAGAAAAACGAAAGCTCCAAAGCTTATGGTTCTGATCAAATTCAGGTATTTCAATTTTGTATAATATTATGTTGCCTGCACAATTTCATCAAACCAGTAGTTGAGTATAAAATGGTTATTGTAAATGTCATTTTGCTAAAAAAAATTATGACAACTATTTCGAAAAATTTATCGTTCGGGTTTCTTAGAGTCTTGTCACCTCTCGTTTATTGCTTTGGATATGGTTTATGAGTTGCTGGTTTTTCATCAATGGCTGCTTAATCATTACATGTAGGTACTTGAAGGCTTGGACCCTGTGAGAAAAAGGCCTGGGATGTATATTGGGAGCACTGGCCCACGTGGATTGCACCATTTGGTATTTTTTAGAACTTTCATTTTTTGCAGCAGTTTTGATGTTTATTTTTTTTTCTGAGATTTTTCTGGTTGAAGCTGAGTTCATTTTGCATCTTAGGTGTATGAAATTTTGGATAATGCTGTTGACGAAGCTCAAGCTGGATTTGCTTCCAAAATAGATGTTATTTTACTTGCAGATGATTCTGTGAGCATCACTGACAATGGTCGTGGGGTATGCTTTATTCTCGAAATGTTCTCATGGGTCGATTATGCTTTGATTTGTCTATATATCTTATGTTTTCACTAGGCTTCCTGTTTGTATAACTGCAATGTAATGTTACTTTGAAATTTGCCTTTTAGATTTAAAATTTAGACAAAAAAAAGAAAAAAAAGAAACTGACTTGTGCATAGTATAATGATACTGTTTTTTTTCCTTGGAAAAATGTAAACCGTAATTATTTTCTAGCTGTGCTGGTTTCATGGTGTTAAATATGTTCAAACATTAATTTGACAATGCTATAATTTCTAATATATCTTTCATTTTTTCAGCTGTCAGCACATGTACCATATAGATCACTGTTTAATAGAAACTTTTAGGACATGGGCTATTGATGCCATATTTACTATAATTTGCTTGATTTTGACTAAACATACTAATTTCTCTTATGGAATGCAGATTCCTACTGAGTTGCATCCAGTTACAAATAAATCTGCCTTGGAGACAGTGTTGACGGTATTGTTGCATATTCTTGAATACCGAGTCTAGAGGTTTGCAATGAAATATGCTTAGAGCATTTTCCAAAGGTCTACAGTGCCGATTGAGTCTGTTATGCTATGTTATAAAGAATTAGATTATGTTTGGAGTGTAACAAAGTCCTTGGACTGTTTGAAAATTTGTTTGAGTAATTGAGTTGTGTAGTTGGTTTTACCCCTTGCAATGTTTGGTTACTATTGTTATTGTTACTTTTGGTTTTCTGTGCTCACGTTCTTGGTTAAGTGATGGACTCAAGTTTTTGACCTTTTTTACGTCTCTGACACATGGAGATATTGCCTCACCTTGATTATGTTTTTACTCTTTTCCAGAAACATGTAATGTGAACTTATTCTATTAAGCTTGTCCCTGCTAAATTTGACTTAGAGGATCATTTAACCTACTGCAAAGTTGATTGACGATGTTCAAGGATATTAAAAAACTGAACATACTCTTTAATATCATTGTTGTAGTTCCATAAGATGAATTCTCCACTTTTGAAATGTTGGATTTTGGATGTTCCACTTTAACTCATTTTTCCACAGCCTTTGGAGTACATCTTATTTATAGTGATCTTTTTCCATACTTTTTTCTTTCTTTTGGATAAAGGTTGTTTACTCTTTTGAACACAGGTCTTGCATGCTGGTGGAAAGTTTGGTGGTGCTAACAGTGGCTACTCTGTTTCCGGAGGTTTACACGGCGTTGGTTTATCTGTTGTTAATGCTTTGTCTGAGGTATGTCTGTATTACCGTTTTGTCTGTTTTCCCTCCTTTAAGTTGGACTTTGTTATGCATAACTGAAAGCATTGGTTTGTGAATTTGGGATGGGAACTGGGAACTGATGTTAGCTTTAAGTTTGACACACCTTCAAACATTTTCATTTGTCATATACTTAGGTTTTAATAAATAATCCCATCACTTTCATGTTTTATTTTTAGTCAGAGGTTGCAAGTTCTAGTTATCAATGTTATCTAAAGATTCTATTTGCTATCTGACTTCACAGAAACTAGAGGTAACAGTTTGGCGTGATGGATTGGAATACAGACAAACATATTCTCGTGGGAAGCCAGTGACAATTATGCGGTGCCTTGTTCTTCTGGCTGAAAAGAAAGACCTTCATGGGACATGCATCAGATTTTGGCCTGACAAAGAAGGTTTATATTATCTAGTTGATCATAGCATTTCTATGTCATGGTTTGTTTGTTACTGAAATTCTATTGTTATTTATGCTTCACTTGATCTTAACTTGCAGTATTCACCACTGCTATTCAGTTTGATTACAACACAATAGCTGGGCGCATTAGGGAATTAGCTTTTCTCAACCCAAAGGTGAAGTTGTTGGTTTAAATCACGTTCACTTGTGATGTCTCATATGACACTCACTTTTCTCATTAGAAATGATCTTACTATCTTAGGCACAGGGAGGCACTTTAAAAATAAAATTATCTCGCGTTAGTTTTCACTATTTGATTCAGCATATGGTCCAATCAATTTCATTTTTCTTATTTTTTTACAACCTTCATTCCAAAATAGGTGTCATTTTACATATTTTCACAACAACTAAGGAATGTAATTAATTGATCTGAAATTTTAAAAAATTGATCAATAGAGTAAATTACCGCTTTTTTGAAACTCTACTACATTATTTCTCTATTTCTTGAGAAGTTAGAAAAAAAAAAATAAATGTTATGTTGGTATATTATAAAACGATAAAAAAATTGAAACAAGATTCTTTTTAATGTTTAAGTGGTTTGGATATGTGCAAAAAAGGACATTGGAGGTACCAGTGATAACATGGGTTTTAGCCCTGTAAAAAGGGGTAGAAGGAAGCTCAATGGAACCTTGGGAGAAATGATTAAAAGAGATTTGTTTATAGAAAACCTTTCTAAGAATATCTATCGCCTTTGACCAAGTGCAATGGTGTTCTGTGATCCATGTGGCTATCTTGCTAGTGGGATATAGCTTTTGTTGTTGTGTTTATAAAAGTGACACTTATTTTTCAATGGAGGGAGTATAAAGTTTTGTAAGTTTCTTTTTGAGTTATTGGAAGTGGATGGGCCTAACTCAACCCAAAAGGTTACCTCAAGGGGGGAGGACTGCCCTAGCCTTATAAAGATTAGTTTGGAGATATTCCTTGTCGATGCTGGAAGTCAACACACCCTTCTCATGCCCATAATTAGACATTTGTAGCTTGAAGTTTGCAGGACTGAGCATTTGCTGGTTGTCCAATATATAGTCTGGATAGGCTTTGATATCTTTTAACAAATTAATTGGCCATATAAAGACTAGTATGGCCATATTCCTAGTCAATTTGGAATCTCAACATTAATAGTTAATAGAAACAGTATCTTCTTTTTATTACTGAATTTAGGCAGAGTTATGCATAATTTTAGGCTCTAGGACAAAAGTTTTTTTTTAATATGTTCAGTGCTAAATTCAGACAGAGCTATGAATTATTTTAGGCGCAAAGACAACATCTTTTTCTGTAAATAAGCCAATCTTATGGTTGAATTTTGGTATTTAAAATAAATAAGGTGAAGCCTAGCTCTTTACTTGTAATAAAATTTATTGTTCTTTTTCCTCCAAATTATACGAATGCCATGCTCTGGCTATTTGTTGGAAATGTAGATTATTAATCCTTGATATCCTTTTATATATGACATTTATGCTTTGATGTGCTTTTGAGTGTGCAAGCTAAACACTACTGATTTTTGTAGTGGCTTAAAGGAAAAAAAATTGTACACACTAAAAATGGACTTTTGAGACATTGGTAACTAATTGTTCTTTAAATTCTGTCTTTTGGTCTTCTAGAGTACTATTTTCATTTTACTTTGCCTTAATCAAGAAACAACTTCTTGTACCTATTGGAAAACCTGCTATGTTGTCGTTCCTTGTCAACATCATGGCTGACTTTTGTTTGTGCCTTTAAATTTGTTGAGTCCCTCTGATAGATAAAAAGAAGCCATGAGTATGAGATATTATAATGAACAATTTAGGTTAGCATAGTTTAGTCTTTCAGGTCAAATAGATGAAAGAACTGACGAGATAGATTTAAGAAACATCTTGGATGATTTTTTTCAATATGAAATTAACGATGGTTTGTCATTGATCAGAGTTCTTGCTTGAGCTATACACATTATGTTGATATTAGCATGAATTGATCTTTTGGCACCTCTAACAAGCAAGATTCTGCTGTCCAAAAGCATCATTCCCCTAATTTGGCCACCTGTAAATGAAAAAACAACTACCAGGGCATCTTAGTTTTCTACTTTGCATCTTACCATGACTTTTTTTACCTATGCAGCTTACTATCACGCTTAGGAAAGAAGACAATGATCCTGAAAAAGTTCAATATAATGAATATTTCTATGCCGGCGGATTGGTTGAATATGTGAAATGGCTTAATTCTGATAAGGTCTTTTACTTTTTACCTTTATACTTGCAGTGCGGGTTAATGTAATCCGTTTCATTAATTTAATTCTTGTTGGTGTTGGTTTGCTTATTGAATTGGGAGTATAGCTTTTCCTTCTGCATTCCACTTTCTTCAATTTAAAATTTATGATCTATTTTTGTATTTTTGTATGGAATATCTATCGTACCGGGTAGTTTTTACTGCAGAACTTTTGAGGTTCATAACTATGAACACTTCCTCACATGGCACCTGTTTAAGAAATTTTTTCAAGTGGTACTATATGGGTTCAAAATTGTGACTACATGAGTTGTGTAGGTTGTATTAATTCTTTTTTGGAATCTTGCTGTTGACACAATTTGTTGAGTCACAATTGAACTTTAGACTGAACTGGGGCCATTAGGTCTCTGATTTTTCAGTCAAATTAATGATCTGTGGAAGATGACCCAGGGGCCTGCTTAGGTTTGTGTTTGTAATTCACCGTGGGTTATTTGGGTAGAGGATGATTTATATTATATATGCTTCATGGGTTTTAATTGCTCTGGCATGGCGTCTTCTTAAATTTTGATTTTTTTCTTCTGCAATGATGTGTTCTCATTGCTTGTAAGTGGCGTTCTCTGTCAACCTTATCAGATTGGCTGTGTGCAACATGATGTTATCAGTAATGACTTTCTGTAATGAAAATGATTTAACATTTTGATTTCTTCCTTTTTTATTGGGAAGAGGGGGGGGTGCTTATTATGTAATATATTTGGATTTCATGTTTAGCTTGTAGTGATTATTGACTAACGACATTCTGTTTCAGAAAGCTCTTCATGATGTTTTGAGTTTTAGGAAAGATACAGCTGGAATCACAATTGATATAGCCTTTCAATGGTAAGCTCTCCAATTTATCTCAGTCCTACACTTCTTATGCCTCTGTTAGCTGGATATGTTTCATAAAATTCCTTTAGTTTTGGATTCATTTGTCTGTATTTGGTGCTTGACTCCTTGAGCTTGAATAATAATTAAATTGTGAGGTTAATAATTAGCCTTTTATATTTTGTAAATTTAAAAGCTTAAAATGAACAAGTATTATGATTGACTACTTGTATTGCCTTTGTCAGTATGTGATTTTTTTAATTTCTTTACTAGGTGCGAAGATGCATATTCAGATACAATACTTGGATATGCTAATAGTATACGCACGGTTGATGGTGGCACCCATATTGATGGTATGAAGGCTTCTTTAACTAGAACACTAAATAGTCTCGGAAAGAAGTCAAAAGTAATCAAGGTATTCCTCAGCTGTTGTTTTTTTATTCCTTTATTTTCCAGTTGCTGTGCCTGTCCTCAGTCCACTTTCCTGAAAGATTACACTCCTGGTTTAGCGTTTGTTGCTTTGATATTCTAAATTGCTATATTTATACTACCATGGCATCTGCATAATGACTATTTTGCCCTCAACATTGAGTGCACTATGGTAAGTTGGTAACTAATTACTTAAGACACCAAACCACTTTTCCTTACCTTATTACTATATTGAAATTGTATCCTAACCAGAACCAGAATTTCTGTACATGTTCTGTTAAATGTGGTGATTGTAATATAGCTAAAGCTTCCCTTTTCTGAAACGGATTATTTTATGAAATATGAATAGTTCAAAATGGATTCATTTCATTGTTGTATAGCATCTACTTATCTATGCAGGAAAAGGATATTACTCTAAGTGGTGAGCATGTGAGAGAGGGTCTAACGTGTGTTGTCTCAGTCAAGGTCCCAAATCCAGAGTTTGAAGGACAAACAAAGGTACTGCTTCCTTTGTATTAGTTTAATGGTGTGCTTATATTCTTGCAAATTGCAATTTTATGTCTCCTGAATATGTTAGCTTTCACATTCCATTTTCTTCCCCTGCATTTCATTGTCCTCCTTTAAGTTTATTCTCACTGTTCTCTTTATTGCATAAAGACAAGGTTAGGAAATCCAGAGGTGCGAAAAGTGGTTGATCAATCTATTCAAGAGTATCTTACTGAGTATTTGGAATTGCATCCGGACGTTCTTGATTCAGTACTTTCTAAAGCTCTTAATGCCTTCAAGGTAGTCATCTCTTTCTGAAATTTGTAAGTTTATATTATAGATCCTATTGCTTCAGATAGGATTATTATGCATTTAAATATTATTATGATTATTATTATTTAAATTAACTGGAGAACTTTCTCTTGTGAATTTGTTGTCTAATTAGGCAGCTCTGGCTGCAAAAAGAGCAAGGGAGTTGGTGAGACAAAAGAGTGTATTGAGATCTTCATCTCTTCCTGGAAAGCTAGCTGATTGTTCGTCCACAAATCCTGAAGAATGTGGTATACTTGCTTCTACTTTGTGGAACTTATTTTACTTCACAGAAAGAGAGCTATTTGTACCGTATTTCTGTGACCTACCTAGTTCAGTGATAAGAAAGTTATTCCTGTTAATTAGACATGGCATTCTATGATTCATAAGTTTTAAAATCCAAGATTAATTTTTTTAGTAAAAGTGCTATATTTATCTTGTTTCATTGTTATTGGAAATTGATAACCAGATGTTCATGTCTTTGATATCTGTTTTCCTGATCCTGTTTCTTTGTAGTGATGCTTGCTCATCTCATTATCAGCTTAGCTGGACAAAAAATCGGAGATTAATATATGACAAAACAGAATAGACATTTAATTAGAATTGAGAAAAAAAAGATGAGCTATTGGAACTTATTTTCTGTGAGACTACAGTTGAACTAAATGACAAGACTTGAAAAGTCTTCCTTGAGTCTAAACCCAACAGCAAACTATCTATCTCTTTTGATTGATTGCTTTTCTGGAAGCATTCGCTGTCTCTCCTATATGACTGCTAAAGAGTAAATTGCTACTGTGTCATCAAGAGTATATGCAATCGTTGGTGTTTTATGATAATAAGCGTTGTGGTTGATGAATCACATTCTTTATTATTTTGCATTTTAGCAAAGCAATTTGAATTTTTTGAAAATTGAATTTGGGTCAAGGCTGAGACGTGGTACTGAAATCTTGAATGTCCTTATTTCATATAATCCTTTTTAGTTTTAACTTCCATTTTCACCTCCTAATTCTGTTTAGGGACTTTGAAAGTGTATATGCTTTAAACTTATATAATTCAAATTCAAATATATTTCAAGGCTTGATGTTTAGGTTAATGATGACATGTGATTGTTGTCACAGTTGTGGGGCAAATGTCACAATTTTGCAGCTAGTATTGAGTCCTTTGGTTATATTTGGGATTATATGTAACTGGTATGGTATTCTATCCTTTGAAAGAAATTGTTTGTTAACAGACAGGAATTATTTGTTAGGTTTTTCTCATAGTTTATAAGACGTGCTCAATATATTTGCCTTAACACTACATTTGTAGAGCTAAGATATATTTCCTAGCATAGTTGATTCGTTATGAATTTGCTGAGATTTTGTTTAGCTTGATCTTTGGATGTGGTAGCAGTGTGCTATGATTTGAAATTCATTGTTTTTTATTCCCTGTTTTGCAGAAATCTTTATAGTTGAAGGTGATTCAGCTGGAGGAAGTGCTAAGCAAGGGCGAGACAGGCGCTTCCAGGTAATGCATACATTTTTTAATGAAAGCCTACAAAACGAAAGTGTGACCACCAGATATGCAATTTTCATTTTCATTCTTGTTACACGCTACTAAAAGTTTGAAACTATCAACAAGTAACTCTTCTAGAAGCTTAAGCTCTTTGGTTTAGACACATGATGTGTTTTATTATATATATTTAACATGTTCTCTAATGCAAAAGCCCTAGGGGCTTGAAGTGGATTGCGAACAATAACCCTCTAAGCCTTCACTGACACTCAACTTCTTTATAGAAATTTTAAAGAATGGAGGCATTGAGGACCAAACGCCTGATTATTTGTCAAGGAGGCTTTGATATTATATCAATGGCCTACTCTCCTAGAAGCTGAGATACTTTAGTTTAACGCACAGAATTGGTTTGATTATATCTTAATGGAAACTGTTTATTCTGTTACTTGATTAAACTTGGTATCTAATTTATGTCAAGAGTTTCATTTGGAAGCAAATATATGTAAAATAGAAGTTGTGGTTTAAAAGATTGCCACTTGATTACATCTTGAGAAGCAAATAACTGAAGGGATGGCATCGTTTACATTTTTCTGGAAATGAAATAATCTTTGATTTACTAATCCTCTTTATATGATAGTTCCATTTCCATTTCTGAATATTGATAGCTATATCAGTAGAATGTAAATAAAAGGATAGAGGTGTCAAACTGTCAATATTTTGAATTGTGCGAGGGAACTTTTTTTCAACTAAATAATATTGGAATGAAACTTGTGGAATTTTGTTAATTTTCATTATAGCTGGTTGTTGTCTCTTATTATTATTTTTTTTTTTAAGAACTAGATCTAAGATAATGTAATGATGGGAAATTTAGAATTTGTGAGATTTTCACATATTGATTTGGCTTCCATATTTCCAGATATTTTTGTGATTGTATGTTCTAACTTCTACCCTTCCTTTGGATGAAGGGAAAATGGAAAGAGAGAAAATGAGAGGAGTGAAAATGTGGAAGGAGAGAAAATGAGAGGAAAGAAAAGTTTGAATTTTTCTCTCTATAAGTCAACTTTTCTTTTCTTTTTTTCTTCCGTTTCTCTTCAACTAAACAAAGGATAATGTATTTGTTAGAATATATGAAGATATTAAATATCTTAATATATTGTTAGATAATCTTCTGGGATTAGTTTTCTTATTATATCAATATCTCTAAGAATCTTTTAAGATTAGTTGTCCTATTTGCCTAATTACTTATCATATTTGATTTGTTACTTTACTTAGTCTAGAGTTATTAGTATAAATTGAGATTAGTGCTTGATCATAAGACACCATATTGTAACCTATCTTTCTTAGTATCAATACAAAAATTTTATTCTCTTTTATTATTTGTGACAATCCTCCTCCTAACTAGAGATATGACCACCTAAGAGCATATACATGGTGTGACAATCCTCCTTCTAAAAGTTAGTTTTTAGGAGTGAGTTAGGCTTTAAACCCAAATTTAAGATGGTAGAGCCTATCCTAAATCTATTATTGGGCCACCCATGAGGGGTGTGTTGAAAGTCTCACATTATTGGGTCACTCGTATTTGTCCACACTCCAGATGTCCAGACCTGGGCATGAGAGGGTGTGTTGAGTCCCACATTGGCTAGAAATATGGCCACTTAAAAATATATAAGTAGTGTGGAAATCCTCTTCCTACTAGCTAGCTTTTGGGAGTGAATTAGGCCCAAAGCTCAAATTTAAGGGTATCGTTATCCGTGTTTTTCTTTCCTCTCCTCCAAACAGTAGCCTAATGCTTGTTTTTTAATTGTTGTATCTAATCACTTAAATGCTTTGTTTACTGACATGTGTGCCACACTTTAAGTTAGTTCATTACATTAATAAAAAATATTTGGAGTTTCTTAAGTGTATGTATTTATCAGACCATACTTGATGCGCGCAGGCCATTCTTCCTCTGAGGGGTAAGATTCTGAATATTGAAAGGAGGGACGAAGCAGCGATGTACAAAAATGAAGAGATCCAAAATTTAATTCTTGGTCTTGGTCTTGGAGTGAAGGTTAAAATTGTTCCGTCTTTATTAGTTTGCACTTGATTCTTAATAGTTAGTAATTTAAGTAAAAAGTGTTTTGTTGGTTCAGGGAGAGGATTTTAAAAAGGATGCGCTCCGATATCATAAAATTATTATTTTGACTGATGCTGATGTAGATGGTGCCCACATCCGAACTCTGCTATTGACATTTTTCTTTAGATATCAGGTAAAGTATGCATGAAATGCCAGCAAAATTTAGTGCATGGAAGGTGGAAACCTAGCTTGCTTCCTTGAGAATAATAATAAATCTTAAATAAAATGATCTGATCTGATCTGATGCACTGATTCTTTATTGCAGAGAGCTTTGTTTGATGAAGGTTGCATATATGTTGGCGTTCCGCCATTATACAAGGTTTGCCTTAATTTTTTGCTACATAGAATGTCTATCATATATGATTAAGCTAACTTCCGGCTACCTTTACTGAAATAACCAGGTTGTAAGGGGGAAACAAGTGCACTATTGCTATGATGATGCTGACCTTAAAAAGCTTCGAAGTTCTTTCCCTCCTAATGCATCATATAACATGCAAAGGTTCAAAGGTATGCGGAAAAGTTATGTTGTTTATATTAGAAATTGATTGGACCTAACTCAACCCCAAAAGCTTGCTCAATGGTTGAGGGATGCCCAAGCCTTATAAAGGATATTTTTGCTATAGTATTAGTCAATGTGGGATCTTAATGTGCCTGTCTCACACCCAGGATTAGATATCCTGAGCTTGAAGCTTGTTGGATCGAAACATACAAACTGAATATGTAGATATTCAATCTTGCAAACTTCATCATCTAGATGTAAAATCCTAGGTGTGAGGCTTCATGTTAAGGTCCCATATTCACTAGGAATATGGGAAAAGTAGCCTTTATATGGCTAAGGCATTCCTTTCCCTTTCCCTTGAGTTAGGTTTTGGTTTTGAGTGGGTCTAATCCATTTCTAGTAGTTTGCTTCTTGTATTTGTATTATTTGTAAGCTTGTATTATAATTTTGACAAAATAAATAAAAAATATATACATTAAATTATTTATCAATTAGGGGTATTAAGTGATGAAAATGCTATTTACTGCGAAGGGGGTCAACATGAATTTGACCACAAAAGAGGGAATGTATGAGGGTAAACATGGGCTCAAAGTAAGTAATGAGTTTAAAGATAACTGCACACATCCATCTTAAACTAACTGTCTTCCAACTTAGGTTCATGAGATGAGTCCTCTACAAAAATCTTTGCAGAATTCAGCATTTTCTTAATGTCGTTGAGTCCCCCCCCCCCCCCCCCCCCATTTCTGGCTTTCGATGCAGCATGTCATTCCTGATAGCAATCATGACTAAAGGAATGATGGTTTCATTCCACTCCCTTTCTTTCAAAAAGCTATGTTAGAAACAAATTTGACATCATGTCTAGATGGTTAAGGGTCAGTCAATCATGCAATGATTATCCCTGCCATCTGTGGGATGTCTTGTGGTCCCTTGTAGAGAACACTACGTTGGTGTAAGAAGACTAAATTTTATGTTTCTGAGTCTATGGCATTAAAAATTATCTATTTCTTTTAGTTTATGCACTTGTACCCATGTATTTCACAAGACTCGTATGCTTCCCAAATGCTGAATTCTTGGATTTCTGAATGCTACATTGGATTTCTCTGAATTATAGTATAGTACTCACGTTTTATAAATGCAGGGCTGGGAGAGATGATGCCTTTACAATTATGGGAAACAACCATGGATCCAGAACGCAGGTTATTGAAACAACTAAGGGTTGAGGATGCTGCAGAGGCAAATATTGTTTTTTCTTCTCTTATGGGTGCTCGGGTAATGTGCATTATTGCTTTGTCATGTTCTTTTTATCTGAATCTATTTGTTTCTATATATTTTACAGATAACATTGAAGTTTAAGAAAGTTTTGGGTAACAAAAATTTGACCATTCCAAAATTTTAATACATGTTTGGCTTAAAAGAGGGGTTGTTGGTAATTAATTATCCATGCGTTAAGTATTTTAATCTGCTTGTACATTAATTTCTTAAAATGACCCGGATTTTGCATTGATGAAGGGGCTCTTCTCTTTACCCCATTCAATTAAGCTTTGATATAATATACTTGGGACGACTTATAAATAACTTGGATTAGGGTTACACAAGTTTGTGTTGAATTTTAGCCTATCTCTGATCTGTACAATAAATATATTTTGCTCTGGCAATACTAAAGAGCTTCTTTCATTGAATGACGTACTTATTTGTTTATTATGACTAATTTTTTTCGTTGTTTGTTATCTACTATGAAGAGCAATGTTAATCCTCCATATATTCTCCTACTAGCTTATATAGTAAGCATTAAATAGAAAAAAAAGTAAATGCAATTTGTGTCTTGAAACTATAAAAACCATTAATATGTTCCTTATTTAGTACATAGGAGGATTATTCATACTATGAAAAGAAGTTGACAGTATTCATAAATTATGTGCCTTTAGTTAATATGTTTTGTGCAATGTTTTTATTTAAGGGTTCCGCTAAGAGTATATTACCATTTTGGTCCCTCACTTTGTAGGCACCGGGCAAAATGGTCCCTACGATTAAGATTACATTCCGTCATGAAATTTAGTCCAAATCGTCTAACTTCTGTTACATCTGTTAACAGAGTGCACAGCTGGCACGTTAACTTCCAACTAGGACGCCACTTCAGCCCTCCAAAACGCAGTGTTTCAATTAGTGTACAAAATAATGCAATTTGGCTTGTTACCTAGATTGAAATGTGATAAATGATTTGATTAACATGGTGCTGAAGTGGGCCAAATTGCATTATTTTGTACACTAATTAAAATGCTGCGTTTTGGAGTGCTGAAGTGGTGCCCTAGTTGGAAGTTAACGTGCCAGCTGTGCACTCCGTTAACAGATGTAACAGAAGTTAGACGGTTTGGACTCAATTGCATGACTCAATTGCATGACGGAATGTAATCTCAGGGGCTAAAACACTATTTCGCTAATCGTAGGGACCATTTTGCCCGGCGCCTACAAAGTGAAGGACCAAAATGGTAATATACTCATTCTGCTAACCATTAAGGGTAATGGTTAAGCAACCCATAAATAAAAAAATAGCATTGAAAAATCACATTAAAAGTGTATTTGCAGCATTAAATACTATATTTTTTAATGAAAAATATATATTTTTGTTGTTTAACCATTGTCTTAAGTCTCGGGGTAATAGATAGCAAAACCCTTTATATTAGTGAGTCTTTAAAGAGTGTGTTTAATGTATCTTGGTGTGTATTCTAAATTCTTCAGAACTTGAGGCATATTTCCATATCGTATTGCAATACTCAATACCACATTCTAAACAAAATTACTTATGAAGATCAGAGTTTGCTTGTGTAGCTTTTATTTTCGGAAGAGAAATATAAAATACTTTCTGTGCAAATTCTTGCCTCTTCAGATTAAGTTTTATGTTTGTGTATTATGTATCATTCTGCTATCCTTGATTTCTCTTTGTACTTTTTAGACTTGCGGACTCATTAAACTAGCCCGTCTTTGTCATGCATTCTTGTTTTACGCTAGCTGAATGATTATTCGTTAGTGTCATCTTTCGTCAATAAGTTTTATTTAGCAACCGTATTCAAAATGTTGACCTGTTAGATTTCAAATACTACAAACGTTAACTTCAAAAGGTGTTTTTTTTTTCTTTTGTCTTTCACTGAAGTTTGAACCTAAGACTTCATGCTTATTATTCAAACCCCTCATCACTAGTCCAATTCTAATTGTTTAAGGTGCTTGTATTTTAATTTCACTTGTGGTTCCTCAAGTTGTGAATTGTGATACACTTTTTTTTTTTAAACAACACGTGAACATAAATTGTGATGATTAGTTTATTATTTTCCCTTTTCTCTCTTTTCGCTTGAGTGTCATACATGATTACATGCCTTCATTTACGTGTGTTGTGGACTTAAAAATACTGGACTGTCTAGAATTTTTGATGCGATGTCATAATGATCACAAGTGATGATGACCAATCAGCTTATTAGTTATTATTTTAGAATCTGAATTTTGATTTTGATTTTATTAGGTGGATGTTAGGAAGGAGCTGATACAAAATTCTGCAAACATGATTGATCTTGGTCAGCTAGATATTTGATGTGTAGCTAGGTGTGGAAAAATGCAAAACATTCCTTATTTACCATACAGATGCGATATAGTCAAGCATGCAATTTTTTCGATGTGCTGTGGAATGCAGAGGCGTCTTGAAACAATGCTCCTGTTTTTTTTATTGGTGCCATTTGGTGATTTGAAAGAATTGCCTACCGGACAGAGTGGAGCGATCATTTATAGTTGCTGGGAAATATTTGGGAATTTTGTTGAAGGTCTAGGTTAGTTGGATATCTAATTTGATTTCAACCAACCTGACAAGTGCACATTTTTCTGCCCCTTCTGTTTCTGATCCTACATTTTATAATTTCACTTGTTATCATATCATTTACTTCAGAAACCCATCACAATTTACCAGCTCCCAAACTCTTGTTTAATCGTGTCATTGTAAAACTATAGTTTAAATTGTAATTTGTGATTAAACTGGGTAGAGCATTTACTTTGCAGAGTTATTAGTTCCCAGACTGGTAACTTTTTTCGCCTATGATATGATTCAATGGTGAAAGAAATATTGAATGGGGGGAGGCTTCAACTTCAAGGAACATGGCGAAGGCTTTATGTACTATATACGATGTTGCTTGTCATATTTTATAGATATCCATTTGGGTTTCACTTCTATTCTTGTCTTATTTGTAATTCAAAGTGAAAACATATTTTTAATATATCTAAATTATTAGAAGTTTTTTAAAAAACGTGTACTATATATCCTTAAAGAATAAATACCTAATTAAATATTCCAAATACATATGAAGAAAACGTGTATTACGTACAGTTAAATAATAAGGTGTTTTTAAAAATAAAAATAAAACATTTTTAAATTGCTTAAATTATTTGAAGTTTTTGGATAACATTGTATTATTCCTTGTGAAGTTTCTAGCTTAATTTATATAATTTTTGTATTTTTAAAATTTTAATGATTTTTTTAGAGATCGTGTATAATACATTTGGATAATAGTGTTTTTCAAAATTAAAATGACTAGGGTGTTTGTAACTTATTTAAATTATTTGAAATTTTTTAAAGTATTACACTATTCATTTTGATGTTTTAAACTCAATTTATTTTTAAATTTGCAACAATTTTTTAGATATCACGTATTATATACTTGAAAATTTTGCAACAATTTTTGGATAACACTTAAAAAATAGTGTTTTTGAAATAAAAATGAAAATTTGTTTTTTAAATTATTTAAATTGTTTGAAGCTTTATGAAAATAATGTGATATTCACTTTCAAGATTTTATGTCAATTTACATAATTTTTTTATATTTTAAAAATACAACTATCTCTTTAGAGATCTTGTATTATAAACTTGAAGCATATGATGTTTTTCGAAATAAAAATAAAAACACGACTTTTAAATTACTTAAATCATTTAAAGCTTTTTGAAAATAATGTCTTATTCACCTTAAAGTTTTAGTTCAATTTATATAAATTTTATATTTTTAAAATTGTATTTTTTTTTTAAATTTACATGTCTTATTCACCTTGAAGCATATGATTCATACGCTTGAAAAATAAGGTATTTTTTTATATAAAAAAATATGATATTTTTAAATTACCTAAATTATTTTAAGTTTTCTAAAAACTATTCACTATTCACTTTAAATTTCTTGTTAAATTTACATAATTTTTAAAATTACAATACTTTTTTAGTCATCATGTACTATAATTCGAAGAATATGACATTTTTCAAATACAAATGAAAACATGATTTTTAATATACCAAAATTATTAGAAGCTTTTTGAAACAATGAGTTATTCTAGTTCAATTTACAAAATTTTAATATTTTAAAAATTATAAAAGTTTTTTAAGATATCATGTATACTTGAAAAATAGGGTTTGTTTTAAAATAAAAATTAATAAGATGCTTTTAAATTATCTAAATTGTTTAAAGCTTTATGAAAATAATGTATTACTCAATTTAAAGTTTTAAGCTTAATTTAAATAGTTTTTTTTCTATTTCTAAAATTGCAATAGCTTTTTAGATATCGTGTACTATACACTTGCAAAATACGGTATTTTATGGAATAAAAATAAAAACATATTTTTAAATTACTTAAATTATTTGAAGCTTTTCAGAAACAACTTTTTATTCTCTTTGGATTTTCTATCTCAATGTAGCATTTTTTTAATATTTTTAAAATTGCAACTATTTTTTGAGAGATCATATATTATACACGAATAGAATGTTTTTTAAAATAAAAATGAATAGGTTTTTTTTAATACCTAAATTATTTAAAGCTTTCTAAAAATTAATTTATTGTTCACTTTGAAGTATCTAGCTTAATTTAGATAATTTTTTATATTTTTTAAATTGCAACATATTTTTAGAGATCGTGTACTATACACTTGAAAGAATAGAATGTTTTTCGAAAAAGAATTAAAATGCATTTTTAATTTACCTAAATTATTTGAAGCCTTTTCAAAACAATTTATTATACACTTTGAAGTTTATAGCTCAATTTACATAGTTTTTATATTTTTAGTGAAACGATTTTTTTAGATATTGTGTTCTAAAACTTACAAAATGTGCATTTTGGTCCTTTGTACTTTTTGAGGTGTGCACTTAGGTATAAAGTTACATTTAGCAACGACTAAAACCGTCGGTAATTCAAATAAAAACCGTCGCTAAATACAACTTTTGCATCTAAATGCATATTTCACAAAGTTGATGTACTTATCTGTACATTTTGAAAGTAATTGTACTTAAGTGCACATGTACTAAAGTTCAGGGGACTTATTTGTTTTTAACTCTTACCAAGATGAATAGGGTATTTTTAGAATTATTAGTGCAATTATTTTTCTCTCAATTTTAATATTTTACATTTATAATTATTTTGTATAAATATGTGAGAATTAAATGATGCTTAAATTATAACTATTTTTGAATTTGTACCTTTTATTTAACATTCATATTTCGTGGAATTTTTACATTTTAAAAGTTTATTATTTATTTGTGTAGCAAAAAGTTAGTACGGAGGTAAATCATTATTTTATGTTTTTTAATAACTATATTAATTTTAAAGAAAAATAACTAACATAATATTGCATACCTTATAGGATATAAGGGTTTGTAGTTGCTTTGTCACTCAAAACAAATAATTAAATATATTATATTAGTTTTTATCACCATTGATGAACTAAGTTGATACTCAAATTTAATTACTAAGTTGATGTGTTTTTTATAGTTTGACAAACTAAATTGATTGATGACTATTAAACTTGGATAGTAAATTTTTTTTTTTGAATTTTCAGGACTAAATTTAATGTCAATTACTAATCTTAAGGATTTAAATGTATTTTTAATAATTTGTTGAATCAAATTGATCAATTACTGTTAATTTTGATTTAATTTTTAGGGTTAAATATGTTTTTGGTCTTTGAACTTTTGCGAAAATATACTTTTAGTCCCTGAAACTTTAAAACGTTTGGTTTTAGTCTCTAAACTTTGAAAAAGTTCATTTTTAGTCCCTCTATACATTGTTGGGTGACGTGACAATTTGATCTACTGACATGTGGACTTGATGAAGGGCCCTCAGTTTGCCACGTCACCGAAAATTATAAGGAGGGACTAAAAGTGAACTTTTTTAAAGTTCAGGACTAAAAACCGATGTTTTAAAGTTTGAGGACTGAAAATAAATTCTCGCTAAAGTTCAGAGACTAAAAACATATTTAACTCTAATTTTTAACTAAAAATAAATATTTATAAATTAACTTTTTTGGATGTTTTTTCTTAATATTTTGAAAAAGATGTTACTTATATTATGTTTGACTACGACAAGCACGACCGACGTAACCCAAATTGACAGTATCTATGGTGATAAGGTGCGAATATTTGCCATAACAAGAGGTCGCTGAAGGGGACGAAAATAAATTAATCATACCTTCTAAAAAATAATGATTTTTATTTGTTATGATAGTCATTTATTTCAAATTTTCAATTGTCTACGGAACATTTAATAAATTGGCTTTGAAGAATATTCGGAATCCATAATTTTGTAAAATTATTCGTCACTTTTATTTACGACAATAATCAATCACAATGAGGTGACATTTGTTACACCAAAGCAAAAGTGGTGAATGCTCTAAAAAATCTTACTGCTAATTATCAATTTCACATATTAAAGAATTCTAACCCGAACTTGATAACCAGACATCCAATACTAATATATACTAAAACAAGATAGTAAAAAATGAGGAATATTACTATTCATAAGGTAAAATGACACCCTAACCTAATCCTTTATGTTTATTCATGCTTTATATTTCTTACTTTTACTTTTTATTGTGTCAATCCTTTTTATAATATTTCATATTATTATATTGTCCGAAAAAAGAAATTTGTTTTTTATATCCAAATATATATCAGATGAGGTATATAAATAAAAAAGTGGATAAGCAATAAAAACAAAACAAAAAAGTGATAGGTACTTTAATATTTTTAGCTATTTTTTAAAAAATATTCATATAAATTATAGATGTGATACGTGAGACGATCTTTGCTTAAACTATGATGTATGACGTGACGGTAGTTCAAATCTCCCTTTAACAACTGTACATGGGTTTATGTTGGTAACTGGAGCGACATTTCGTGACCATCCGACAATCACTTTGTGCGAGCTTAGTTTTGGGGAGGTTATTAATCACTATCTTCAATAGTTGATACCTTAAAAAAGAGAAAGAAAAAACTTTTTTTATATTTTGCTTGATATTTTTTTAGCACAAAATAAAAGCATTTCAAATAAGATATTATTGTGTTAAATAAAAAAAAGATATCATTGATTCATGTGATAGTGAAAAAAAAGAATAAAAGAAAAAGCTGATAGAAGTGACAAATTATGTTTAAAAAGTTTTTTAACAAGATTGAATAGGCGGCTTGGTTTGATGTATCGGAGACAACAATCAAAAGATAGTTTATGGCTTATTTGTAAACACACTTATTAAGATTTTCATCATTTTAAAATAGGCAAAGTCAAAGTCTTCACTCATATGAGCCCACATTAATGCGAGTAATAATTTAAACAAGTGTATTAACATGTTTATCACTAGCCGTCAGCCCAATAAATGTTAATAAGACATATAAACATATTTAGATTAATATATAACCACAATAAATAATTATTAAAAATTAAATTAACAAGTAGTCCACATTAAATAATTATTGGAAGTTAAATATTTCTAACAAACAAAACAAAGAAAAACTATATATGTGATAAGTGATAACATAAGAGACTAAAAGATATATACTAAACAATAAAAGTATAAAATAGATCAAGTAGGAATTTGTTGCTTAATGTGAAAGTCATATTTTAAAAAACAAAGAAAATATGTTTTCAAACCTTAAGTTAGTCACGTTTGTTTATTTTTTCTTGTACACAAAAGTTTAGTTAAGGGGCAGGCCTATCCCGTTTAAGGCCCGGGTATACCACCAACCTCAGTGAGGATTTATAGTGAAATTTACATATCGCCTACTAACGGAAGTTAAATTCAACGAGATGGGACTCGAACCCATACACACCATTTGGGTCAACCCCCATTGGCCACGTTTACTATTAAGTTATGCTCTTATTGTTTTCGAAATTAAGGATTAAAATCAAATTTTCAAACCAAATTCGAGGATTTATTTAAATTGTTCTTTAAAATTTCAAGTATCAAAATGAAAAATCTTAAAAGTGTATTTAAGAAAAGTATTTTAAGAATATATTTTTAAAATGATGATATATGAAGTCGACCACTATATGTTAATTATCTATGTTCGATTAATTGTGTTTGCATTATATTTGTTTTTATAAGATACTAGAAAAGGTTTCCCTATAAAATGATATCACCTCTTCAAAATACTTAAAAAAGAATAAATTTTTATCACTTTCTTGGACAAACATAATTCGATTGATTCTCAAATAAAAATTAAATTTCAAAGAGTAATGTTATTCCGCACGAAAAAGAAGAGTACAAATTTCAACAAATCTAAAACTATCCATGTGATCATTAATGATAATAGAATGGATGACAAAAGTTATAGTACGTGATTGATGGTGCTAATTACTTGATGAATTTTGTATGACTTTTCACCATTAGGCATTTTATGATTTTTAATAAGACATTTTTATTTGAATTTTTTTAATCTATGTAATATTGCACAGTTAAAAGTGAAAGATGTTTATTAAAAAAATTAAAATTTTAATAAAACTATGTGTAACATATAATAAATATTATGTTTTCTTTTCTTTGTTTAATTTTTTAACCGGTGTAATATTGCACAGTTAAAAAAATTTTTTTTTTTAGGTTAAGCTTTGCAATAACTATTAATAAAATTTAGGGACAAAACTTGTCACGTGATTTATTTTTAATCAGGCCTATTTTTTTATGTGAACAATTATATGTCTCTATATTACGAATCAAATTAAAAGACGATTTCAAATTATCAATAATCGATTAAAATGATAAGATATCTCTATTAAGGTAAAAAAAAAAAAAGACTAAAATTAATAACTTTACATTATATATAATCAACTATCTAATCCGTGGGTGAGATACTAATTAAAGTAATCTAAGTTGGTGTCATAAAAGAATATGCCACAAAATCGCATCAAACTGAGAAAAACAATGCCATGGAAATATGGAATATTGCTGGCATGGCTCCCAAGTGAGATTGAAAGAAGAGAATATGCCACTAAATATTCTAATAACCTTTATAAAAACAAACACTAAACACCCTTTTTGTTTTTCCTTTTTCCTTTCAACTGCAGAGAGACTGCATGAACATTTCCACAAACTGACGAATATTAGCTCATGAATTGCGGATGAACACATGAATATGCACACAACGCAACCATTTGTGAAAGTTGAAGGTTTATCTAAGTCCAGTCACATTTCACTCTTTCTCTGTCCACGCATTAATTTCTTAGCGTTCTGAAGAGTAATCACTCTCCCCAGAAATGGGGCTGTATCTTTTCTTATGAATGATTCTCATTTCGGGAATAAGCATACTATTAGTTTGATGCGATTAACTTGTTTAATGTTGTTTTCTGGGAATGTGCTCTTTGATGTTTAATTGTCTCTAACTATTTGGAGTAATTTGACAGCTTAAGAAGTGAACCTAACAATGAAACCAAGCTGTCTTGATTGTTGATAGTTGTTTTTCTTCAATGTCTGAAAGCAAACAGAGTTTAAGTCATGAATTCAATTCTTTGAATATGTGTTTTAAGTGCATGTTTTGATTACTAGGAGAACTATGACTTAATTGCATGGTTTGATTGGTAGAAGAACTAGGACTGTGTATTGTGTAAACTATCATTTAAATGGGAATTATGTCCTTCCATTTATTTTTTTTTACTTATATTTCCCATCATGGTTGTGACTGAATTCTTCACAGATGCTGACACCCAGGTATCAATTTTGTATCATTGTATATATGCTATTGTCCACAGGAAACAGTATTTGACTTTCGTAACTTGAGTATGATTCATGTTTTGACATGAAATTCAACGCGAGCAAAGTGCATTTAAAATGCTCAAGGACTTGGTGGTAATTGTCATCAAGAATGGAATACTGCTCGCTATAGAAGATAGGATTTTAGTATTTTGAAAGTGTCCACCATTTAGGGTTCTATTAATTTGACCAGAGAGTGAGAACTCAAACTTGAGTGATGCTATGACAAGGAGGTCTTATTGAGTTGTACTTTATTCATCCTTTGTATTGTTTTCTTGTTCATGAGCTCTTTGCAGGCAGTGAATGATTGAAAGCTCAGGTTTTAATTTTGTGGAAGGAGAAACCAATGCTTTCTCAATCTCGGTGATGGCAGATGTAAAAGAATCCAAGAAAGTTGTTCACAAGAGAGGATTATAGTGAATTCTAGAAGTTGTGTGTCTTGTGAAGTTTTTGTCGAATATGCATTACAAGTCATTCCAACAACAACAAAAAAAATGCTTCTTGCAAATCTGCAAGAAACACATCTAGAGGAATGTGGCAGAATCAGAAAATTTAATGGGTTACAACTTACAACTTGAACCAGATGATGAAAGCTGTAATGATATAAGGTGTGGTGAGGTGATGTGAACCAGTGAGTGTAAGTTGTGAGTATAGATGTATTCTTCTTCCAACTGTGCTTCAAACTATTGTTGTTGCTTGTGTTATATATAAATTTCAGAGCATTTAGTTTTAATGATAGGTCTCAATTATTGGAGCTCCCTATAAACAATAGATGAACTTATACTTTTGCTACAATCTCCCCAATTGTGTTGAAGAGATGCCATTTTTTTACTTTCTCTTCATGTGGTATAGAGCGAGGATAGATGCAGGAGCAAGAGCAAGAGCACGAGTCTTATATTGGCTGGGTGTATGAAACTTCTGTTTAAAGTACAATCGCTTCCCTCTAATGATACAAAATGAATTAATCCTTGTCTAAATATTTTAGAAAATTGATCATTTAATGAGGCTAGGGAAAACAGTTCTTTCATGTTGTTTTGTATAACTCTGCACAATTTCCAGCTTTTACTTTACACTAGTTTCGATTTCAATGATACAAAATGAATTAATTAGATTTAGGAGCATGGATTGAGAAGATACTTACATGATATATGATACACATCTAAGACTCATCATTCTTTGATGAATGTTTTATTGAAGAATGCCTAAAGTTCTTAGGTTATTCAAAAAGGTTTCTCCAACAAGGGAGCCGACCTTAATAAATACAGCAGGATATCCTATTGGAGCTTCTATCCATTCTTCACTTCCTTGTTTGGAAAATACTTTTCCTGTCCAGATATGTTGCCAACTGCTACTCTCTCCCAATGGAAAATAAGCTTTAACTCTCTTCTTTCCTTTGTCGAGGACAGGCACCACTAGGAACTCAGAACCAACCAAGAACTGCTGATAACTCAAGTTATGCACACGCTCATCATTAGGGTAATGAAGAAATAGGTGGCGGCATACAGGCAAGCCTTTTTGTGCAGCTTCCTGTTTTCAAAGAAACATCAAAAGGAACATTTTAGACTCCTGCTGAGTTTTCTCAATATACAGTTAAATTAGCATGTAAAATAGATTCTGAGATCACCTTAACTAGTTGAATCCGGTAAAACTTCCATGCTGTGTACACTTTTGCAGACCGCGCAAAGTGTGACATAGTTTGTTCATTTGAGTAAAACTGGCTGTTGCATGATGGTTTGTTTCCCTGTTTGCAGGGTAAGATCAGTAACATAATAAAAAGTTACGTTTCTTTTGGCCATTAGATGGCCTCATTATTTGGATTGTAATATTTCTTGAATTAACATCTCAGCATGTGGATTAGTCTTATTTTATTTTTTTGATGAACAAGCATGTAACAGTGAATTTGCAGGTTATATACTTATATTAGTATGCTCAGTTAAGTTGTTTCACTCCACATGGACAATATCAGAACATATTCTTTTCTAATTCAAAAAATCAGAGAGAGAGAAGAAAAAATGGATAGTATTTGCAGTGGAGTAACCATAAGTACTTTTAACAGTGAAGCTTCTTTCCTGAATGATGTAGTATAATGTCATTGAATGAAAGCTTACATTAATGATCAACATTCCTGCTTTGATGAATCTATCTGTTCTGTGTTTCCAAAATTATAATAAAGATGTGATGAAGGAGTATGTCATGTTGCAGGTAGTTTACTTACTTCATGTGTTCGGAAGACTGTGGTGAAAGAATTCAGTTCCATCCATCGCAACAGCAATTCTTGACTTCTTCTATATTTAACTATAGGTAAGTTTACTGTACAGTATCCACCAATGTCACTGTGGTTAAAGGCATAGCCAGAAATTCCACTGCTAAGTAAGCCAACAACAGAACTCTTTATTCCATCATTTGCTTGCCAACTGACCATTTGGTCTCCTTCCCAAAATAGCATCCCCCATTTCGGGCTATCTCTATAACCGGCTCTCATGAAGAAAACCAAGCCCTCTTCTAGCTCCTTTTCATCCTTGTCCAAGGAGTTACTTTTCCATTCTTCCACAAGCTCTCTGTTAATTTTGGCCCATAGTTCTGGGTACCTGTTATGAGCTTTAATAGGATCTTCACCTGAAATTGAGTATACAAAATGTTAGTAACAATCACAAGTCAAAGACATGGTAAAAAGTTATCCTTGACCTATTGCATGCAAGACTATCTCACTCATGAAATCAAAGAAAATATCGTGAGTCATGAAAGTGATTCAGAGCTAGTTTCATACCTTAACGAAAGAAAATTAATGTTTTAAAGATGAAACAAAAAGAAGGTATTCCAAGGACAAACATTAAGATATGCTTTGCAGCTAATAGTATGAACTTGTTTCTTACTAAATCCACTTTTCTTTGTGTTTTATGTCAATTTTGATGAGGTTACAATGAGAAATAGAGAATAAGTTTTGGGATAAGCAAGATTTGGGAATGAAAACCTGAATATAGAACAGCGTCCGCAGGAAGGCCTTCACCAAAATCAGCCATCCATCCTCTAACTCCATCATCCACCATTTCTTGTAGAATCTGTTTGAACCAAGTGGCAGTTTTTGGGTGTGTTAGATCAAGCATTCCCACATCAAAAGCTGTATTTGGAACCATGTATGCATTTCCATTACTGTCTTTCACCAATATGTCCAACTGCTTTGCCTCCTCAAAGAGATTTCTCCTTTTGTTTTGTTTCTCATCAACCTAAAGGATCAGACAGAAAAATAAGATTAATATTAGTAACAATACATTACCTCAATCTGCTTCTACTAGCCACATGTCTTAGCAGTGGCACTTCCACCCTGTTTATTTAATGGAAAAAAAAAAAGTTCTGAGAGGAATGGAAGAACAATTTGACAGAAACATTACCGGAGCCAGACAAGGATTGCAATAAGTCATAACTTTTATATGCTGAGTGCTAAAATCTTTGATAAGTTCCTTCCATCCCCAATACCTTTGTGCATCCACTTCCCAATTCCACCAGAGTTGTGAACCAATCATCGTTTCTCTCTGCCCTACCCAATCCTGCTTAGTTTCCACGTGTAAACAAGGTAATTACAACTTCCAAGTTTGTGAGGGTGTGTGCACAAGCCAAGTTGTTCAGAAGTTATTGTGTTAGAAATCTGTGTATGTATGCGCAAATAACATATCTCAAACAAAACAACATACTTTACTTAAGTTCTTGCAAATGGTGAGTTCAAATCAAGATTGAATTGTGTCTATAGTATCAAACTGCATTGTGAACTACAAGTTTGTTGAAACTGCAGAGGGTACATATGGCCTTGAAATAATTATGTTTTTCTTTACTTTTAGGGATGAGGAATTACCTGCAACCAAAATGCTGATACAGGAACGTCATAAGTTCTTAGTTCATCCCAAATATGACGTACAGCATCCGTGCCTCCCTGCATTCCAACTATAGCACCAGATATTATCCACTCTGGAAGCTCAGGTAGCCTTCCAATGGTTTCTGTGAAACGTTCAATAAGTTCACAAGGTGAGTTCCCGTGCAATATATGCCCTTCAACTGAGTTTCCATGTATCTGCAAGCTCCATTTTAGAAAAAAAAAATTGGAAACTATTGTATATATGTGTAAGAAAAATGATTTTGGTGCTATGATTTCATATAAAATATACATAACTTCTAATTTGTTTGGATGCATTTTGTTATTCATTATTATGCACAGTAGTATGTAGCTCAATGTCCTGGCTGAATTGATTAAAGGAAGCAGTTTTTTTTGTACAACCCCATCACACAACTGGTTAAACGTGTAAAAATATGTGGTTAAATCTGTCGACTATTTGGTTAAACGTATATGGTTAAATAGTGTATAACTGATCATACATATTTAACCACATATTTGCTTCATATTTAACTGGTTGTGTACTTAGTTGTGTGCTTTAGGTTGGATGAAAAACATTATTCTTTGTTGAGGAAAAAGTCTCACGTTGCCTAGGATAAGAGTTATGATAGCCTTTATAAAGCCCTAGGCAACCCTCAAGAGGGTTGCCTAGGGCCTTATAAAGGCTATCATAGCTCTTATTAGTTAGGCCTATGTCATTTCTAATATGGTATCAGAGCTTATCCAAAAAAAAATAGGGCAAGATAAAAATTCAAGAAAAAAAGAGCACAAAGTCCAGGCAAAAAAAAAGAGAGACTTGAGACAGATGCCCATAAACTTGAAAAAAAAAATGGCCCATTGAAAAAAAAAAACAAGTCACAACTAGGTTAAAAAAAAAAAAAAACCAGTTGGACTTGAGGGAGAGTGTTGAGGGAAAAATCCCACATTGCCTAGGATAAGAGCTATGATAGCCTTTATAAGGCCCTAGGCAACTCTCTTCTCTTGAGTTAGCTTTTGAGGAGAATTAGGCCTATGTCATTTCTAATATTCTTGATTAAATTCAGTCATCACGTATCAAAATTGCCACACTATTCATGTGATACAAATATTTATTAAATTACTCGGCTGATTTCACTTTATTTGCATAAAGATATATTTTATACACACAAAACAGTACTGCACGTTTTCCAAATTTGACTAGACAATTTCAGAATTTAGTCGCACTAATTACACCATATAATATTGAGTAGTTCGTATAACTTAAGAAAGTTGGACAGTTTATATCTGATAATTTCTATAACAAATAACAATACCTGTATCTGTACTCTGTCAAGTCGTGTAAGGTCGAAGATAGAATATTCATATCCTTCAAGGTAGACAGACCTCATCTTGGATGTCACGTAGAATGGGGAAGGAGCATAAGTTGTACTCCAATCACCTCCTGCCCTGCCAATGAAAAATCAAACATCTTCATTAGGTGTCAACAAAATATTATATGAGTTATGATTTACTATCATCATTCATTACATGCAAATTATGGTTTGATTTTGGTCAAATTGCATTTTGATTTTAACATGTTTTGATGAAACCTACCATAACTAATTTACATTTTTGCTTTTGCAGAAGTGAAAAATCAATTCTCAGAGTAGTGTGCCAATTTCAATTTGTCCTTCAAAATAAGTAGTTAATGATCACATATAAAAATTTACATTGAAGTCTACTTTCATAATTATTCAAACAAAAAATCACGTAATTTCAAAATCAATTTTACTCAACATTAATTTTATAAAACTAATTTTACTCGGAAGAAATTCTACAGTGCATTGCATACCTGTAACTGATCAAGTTAGCAGCAAAGGTAATAGGTTGATCTCCTCTGCCAATACCTTGCTCTTGAACAAAGATGGGAACCCTTTTACCTTTGAAATTCATGTAAGAAAACTGCTCCCCGAAACCATAGAACCTTTCATTCTCATCACTTGCATATGTCAACCACACCCTGTTGAATTCTTCTGATTTTGGAATCTCCTTAATGTCTCCCAATTCTTCCTCTACTGAAGAAACCAGCACAAACCCTCTTGGCCTTGAAAGGTACCAATACCAACCGAGTTTCTTCTTTCGATTACTCAGCCTCTTCTTAAATCCCCGGTATAGTCCCGAAGCTGTTGGAGGGACATGGCTGCGTGAGATGAAGTTTGGTTTCTCAATCTTCACTTGAAATCCAACTTCATGGTTGGTTTTCTGATTGAACAAAACCCAATACTTGGCATACACAGAGGGTCCTTTTGCTTCAAACTGTATATTGGCCAGAATTCCATGCTTCTGAAACTTTCTATTCTTCTTAGTCATATTGAAAAGCCTTCCTGTGATCAGCAAAGTTGGAAGCTTTGTCTCTTGTGTGACACATTTCTGGTTTGATCCTGGACACCCAGATGGAGAATCTGCAACTTCATATTCCAAATGATGATCAAATTGATTGATCATCCTAATATCTTCAATCGTTTGGTGATTGCAAATCAAATGAACATCTTTGTCTTTGATAAGAAAGGAACCCCTACTTTCTTCCACTTCTGTGTCAGCCAGAGCAGCTGAGACAAAGGCCTGTCCTGGGATGGATGACCAAATGGGTCTGGTTGGCTGAGAAAGATGAGAAATTGAGAGGTGCCCACCATTGTTGGAGGACAAAGAAAGCTGAAAATCATTGCCAATTGAGAAGGTTTGATCTGAAGGTACTGTTTTGGAATTGATGAACAGAGAGCCTTGGACATAGGGGATGGTGGTTGAAGCAGAAGAAGGGAAAGGGTTGTTGAAACGCTTATGGTGCTTTTTGGTTATCTTAAGGATTGCCATTAACAGAAATAGAAAAGGAATAGGAGAATGTTTGGTTGAAAGTGAAACACCGAAACCTTAAAATATACAGGAAAATGGAATTATTTCTTTTGAGTTCTTGGGAAACCTTTGAAACTTTGTATAGAGTTTCTTTGCTTGAAGCATTTGAAAGAGTGGAAAAGTCTATTGGCGTGTGTTTTCTGTAAAACGGTCTTGGGCATGAAGCCCCGTGTAATATTCCATAACAGGACAAAATGGACCCAGCAACCAAAATTTATTGGTATCACAATGGAGAGTTTTTTTGTTGGCAAAAAAAAAACAATGGGGAGTTTTTTTTTGAAAGGATGGAGAGATTTATTGTTATACTTTTTTGTGTATTGATTTATTGTTAATTTATTATCTATGATTGATTACAGATTCGTCTTTTCAGTGTAAAAGTAGTTTACTGTTTACTTTTTCTCAGATCATCATACTCTATTAAAGGGGTAATTAGTATATTAGAGTAAAATGTAACTATATATTTGGAGAGCATGAATAAGATTGAATCTTCCCATCATTATGGATTTATTCTTAATCATGAATCTTCCCTCATTGTTGGAGAACGTTCCTATATCTTGTTCTTAGTAGGGACGTCTTGTTTGATATACTTGGCTATTCAAACTGAATCTAGTCTTTGTTATGAAGAAGATTCAACTTGTGAGTATTTGATTTGAACTTTGCACTCGGACAAGCCTCATGGATATTGAAAGTTCAATAACTTGAAAAATGAAACCACTTACTTGTACTTAGGAGTTAAACGACATACTCCCTCTCTTTCTATTAATTTGCTATTTAAGGTTTTTACACGTATTAAAAAATATTGATTTGTTAATTAAAATATCTTTATTTATAAAAAGGTTATTTTTGTACCAATAATGTTTGGTTCACGTACACTTGATTTTATGGTTAAATATAAAGAAATATGTGATTAAATTAATATATAAATTGATTAATTGTGATATAATAATTTAATTATATATTTATTCACTTTTAATTAAGTATTTATACGTAGTTAATAGTGAAAAAATATATGGTAACAATTAACTAATTTATGTATTGATTTTAATCACATATTTCTTCATATTTAATTAGTGGTATAAATGATACACAATCAGCGATTATACATAAATCGTATTTTTATTTATATCATCAACGGTTACTTATTAGTATTCTCTAACATATGATCACTAACTTATATTTGATAAGGGATAAATGGAGAAGAACATTAAATGAATTTTGAAAAGGCAAGGGGCTATTTGATTTGCATTTTTATTTTTTAGTTTCATTTTTTGTTTTTGGTTTCTTGAAATTTTACTAAAAATAGAAACGTTAAAAACAAAGGATTTCTGTTTTTAACATTTTTAATTTTTTCTTTGTAAAATTTCAGAAAACAAAAAATAGACTAAAAATAGAAAATAAAAATATAAATCAAACAACCTCTAAAATAACAATATTTTTGATAGAGTTTAGAAGCTAAAACAATCAAACGAAAGGATTGGAGGGAGTTTGTTATTGGGCTTAATTGGATTCTTGGTCCCCAACTTAATTAATTATGTAATTTTAGTTCCTTAATTTTAAATTGTATAATTTTAGTTCTTCAATTATTCTAATTATGCAATTTTAGTCCATATGATCATCTCCCGTTAAAAAACTGATGATCAACAAAGTGAAACTTATATAACCAACTTTTATTTTCATGATTTTGATCTCTCAACTTTTTTAATTTCGTGATTGTAATCCCAAACTTTTTTAATTGTTCAATTTTAGTGCACTCACACTATTATATTAATTGAATTGCATTAACCATTAACTTCAGGATGAAATAGCCAAAATCGTATAATTAAAAATTTAATGAGTCAAAATTGTTTAATTAAACGTTAAGAGACCAAAATCATACAATTGACAAAGTTAAAAAATTTCAAAGATCAAAATCGCTACATTAATAAATTAAAGGACAAAAATGCAATTAAAAAATATTTCTTATGATCAAACGTTTATCATCTGTTTATAATTAACTTATCAAAACTTCTACTATTTTGATTTTAGTTATGCTTCGAAAGTGCTTATTATATATACTACACATTTTTCAATGGATATATCACCACTTCAATAGTTAAGTTACCTTTTGTTTGGAACAAAGAAAAGAAAGAAAAACATGAATAACATTAACGATAAGATTTCTTCGATTTAAGAAAAAAAATCCTTCTCACTTTCCTATCTTCCATTTTTTTTTTCTATCATCCAAATTTCAAACATAGGGTTCTGTCATCTTGTTCTATTTGGCATCACTGCGATGTTATCGGTGTCTCATATTGGCGTTATACTCATCTAGAGTAGTGTCATATCCCTTTTTTTTAAAAAAAATTAACCTTTTAAAAAAATATGATCCGAAAATTTTTCTATTATCTGATTGAAAAAATTCTGTACCACATTTTTCAAAAATATATAGGACTGTTTTTTTATTTTATTTTTTTTGGATTATATTTTTGAGAGTACATTTTCTGAAACTAAACCAAAAAATATTATAGTAATTGATTATTTAATATTAATTTTTTAAAACTTTAAATTTAAAAATATATGACAACAAATCTTATTAACTATTTTATAACAAAAAAAATCTTATTAACTATTAAATTATGATTTTAACATTAATTTTTTAAAAAATTGATAGTTTAGTAAGTATTTTTATTTCGACTATTTCACTCAATTTTTAAAATATTTAAAATGAAGCCTTAAACAAGAACATATTAAAAATTTAAGCCTTAAATCAAAAAAAATAATTAATTAATAAAAATTATTGTCATGAAATTTTATTAAATTATATTTTTTTAAAAATTAACATTAGAAATTAATTACTGAATATGCTCTGATTTATTTTCAAAAAATCTACTAAAAAGACCTAGAAAATGTAATCCGGAAGTTAAATTTTTTTTTTTTAACAAAAACAAGTGCTATATATTTTTCACGAATATTGAATTGAAGTTTAAAATACTATAAAAAATTAAATCATTATTTTTAATATCTTTGTTTATGTGCTTTTTTTTTTGTTTTTACATAAATTACCCACATGCATCACACGGGTCGCACCTATTAGTATTTTAAAAAATTGTGGTTAAGAGACTTCAAGATCAGTTAATCTGAAAATTCTCCAATCACATTTTTCGAAAAGTACAATTTAGTCACTTCTGAAAAGTGGGTGTGGCACCACTCTAAATGGATTAAATGGGTGTGACGCCAATAACACGGAAGATGAAATTAGCTCCATTTCTATTGAAAGTGACACCATCATTTTTATATGTAAGAATCATAAATTTATATACTAAAAAAGATGGTGTCACTTCCAATAAAGATGGTGTTAATCCCATCCACCCAATAACACCCGCCCATGTTATTATTGTTATCCGATGCGGGAAAAGAAAGGGAAAGAAAAGTAAAGCAGCAGGAAGGTTGAAAGGAAAGGAGAGAAAACGTGTTACAACTACCATCTAATAATTGATAATGAACAATAAACTGAGCAACTACTAATATGCAATCTGTAACGCAAATAAACAGCCGATGTCCTATAAATTATGTTACAATAGATGGTATATCAGGAATGATAGCACTTCCCTCTCGTGTGAATTGTGAATCAACATCCTACTACTGACTCCAGTTGATATTCACGATCGAATCCTTTTGACAATCAATGTGCCATGTTATGACAGCACAGGACATCAGGGACCAATGGACCATCATTCATAGAATAAGACTGATGAAAAAAATCATTAACTAACATGAAATTTAAAATAAAATAAAATAATCAAGCTAAAGGAATGAGGGACTAAAGTCATGGTTTTCCCTTCCCACCTTTAACAAGTGGTAGATAGTTATGCTGAAACTATTCTGCTACTTCAACACAATTTCTCGACAGATTAGTAACTTGCAATCGTATCGCAAGTGATCAATTTAAATTCCAAACCTTTCAACAGAGCACAACTTCTATCATTAGCGATCTTTTATGAGCTAGCATTTCAGCCAAATAACGTAAAACATGCACATACTTCTAAAAAGACAAGTGTTTTTCAAACATTCAAATCAACGATGCCTAATTAACTAACAATAGTAGCAAAGGTATGAGTAGAAACAATTCTAACGGAAGAATCAGTTAATTTACTCAATCAAGCAAATCGGAAACGGGATTCTTCCTAAATCCATCAACTTGAGCCAACTGGGTCGCCAAAACTCTGCTGGGGAATACATTATCAGCTTTCATCCTGTCACGAATACCATAGGCTGGAAGCTTAGCATTTATGTAGGCCTGTATTAGAGCTTGATACTGCCTATTTCGAGATGCATAACCAGCTTGTTTCATTCTATAGAAAATCTTTTCTGAATTATGGATGTCACCCCTCTTAGCATACTGATCCAAAATAGCAATATAGGTAGTAAACAGTGGCCTGACCTGGCTCTGCTGCCATGCTTTCTGCAGCACAGAGTCTGACTTCTCCAATTCCCCAGCTTGGATATAAAGTTTCACCAGTGCGTCCCAGGTCAATGGGCCTATTCGACATCCACTATCTGCCATTCGCTTGACTAGATCCTTACCCTTTGACAGCATCTTACTATTTGCATAAACCTTCAGTAGCACAGAGTAGTTCTTCGAAGACAGCTTCCATTTCTTAGACATCGTCTCAAAAACTGCCTCTGCTTCATCAACTTTATTCAACTTTCCCCAAGCATCAATTGCAGCCATACACTCCTCCATCCGAGGGTTTGTCTCACAAACCTTCCAAATTCTTTCCACCTCATCAGCATTTCTCATGTTAGCATAGAGGGGAAGCAATTTTTGGCAGACCCACCGATTCTGTTCCAAGTTTTCACCTTCCATTTCCTTCAATAATGTTTCCGCTTTATCTTGAAGCCCAGCTGAGATGTAATGCTTAACTAAAATTGAATTTGTTGCGATATCTGGTTCAATGCCTTCAGCCTTCATTTTATCAACAATTTGGTCCATTGCAGCAATATCATTGACCTGGCCTTTTGTGTCTATTAAGATTTTGTAAGTAAGAGCAGTAGGTTTGATATCCTCATTTTCCATCAACAATAACACATCAGCCATTTTCTTCCTGTTATTCCTCTTATACAGTAAAAGCAACTGATTGCAAGTAAATGTTGTAACAGGAAAATCCAAACTCTTCATTTTGCTCTGAATTTCCTCTGCTTTCTTCACATTGTTACGAATGACAGCGTTAGCCAATAAAGATCGGTATACTATCTCTCCTCTAAAGGACTCTGGAATAGTTTCAACATAAGCCTCTGCCTTGGCTAGGTCACGGTATTTGGCAATTAAATCAACTCGAGAAGCATAGTCTCTTTCAGTAAATTCAAGCTGCTTTTTTGACTCGAGCCACTCTGAGAGCTGCACAAGCAAATATATATATATATGGGTTTACATAGTACTTCAAAACATCCTTTTATAACACTAGCAAAATTAGAAAACATCAATGACTGCCATGGTTTTAGATTGTGGTTACGTTGGGATTATAAATATTGAAGACATGTGCAGGGAAAAAAAGGGGTGATGTAGCACTGGTTTCATTCAAAACCAGAATATTATGACTACAATGTTACCCGTGGACTGCAGTTTAAAACCCTGCTAAATTGCTACTACCAATTAGTAAATTTGATTTTTAATACGGACTAAAAATCCATAAAACAAACATGCATAGAATGCATTTCAAGAAAATAAATAATGAGACCAGAATTATATCCAATAACTGAATAAAATATGCCCAAAGATATGTCTGCATTCTCAACACAAGAATGATCCCCTATTATCAAAAGCAAATGCAACTGATTCATATGCAAGAAATGAAGGTTTCTACATCCCAGCAGCCCTAAACATTGGGTAGTACAGAATAAACGATCAAATTTAGCAGAAGGTTACAAAGCAAAACAAGCAATGTTAATGAATAATGATTAATCTGCATCAAGAGAAAGTGACTATCGTTCCATGATAAATTATGTTGGAGAAAAATAACAGAATAGCACTAAGAGTGCAACAAGATTCTTGTTAAAAAATAATTAGTATTGGTTCAAAAGGGACAAAAGTCAAAAGAGCATTAGAAGACTAGCAAGCAGCCAAACAAGCTGAAAATCCCATGATGTGCAACAAAATTAACTCCTCAACGTTTTAAAAAATAAATGTATTTTAACATCAAATTTGGTAAAATTAGTATGAATCATCTGATGCAGGGGAAGATAGCACGATATTAGTAGCTATCAATTTCTTCCTCTGCCATATGCTATTTCTCATCAGAAATCATAGATTTGAAAGGAGATGGAAGATAGAACCTGGTAGGCTGGTACTTTAGTAGAGAGCATAGGGGAACCTCCCCGGCCCCCTAATAAAAAGCTATGAACTTGCACAGCTTCGAGGGTCTACACCTCCCAATTCCCAAAGGCCCAAGTTTCCTCTTAAGTGAGAAGGTTTCTCTCTCTCATTCTCCCTCTCCCTCTCCCTCTCCCTCTCTCGACCCTTTGTCTTATTTAGAGGTAAGGTTCCTAGTTCCCAGCCCCTAACTAACTGACTAACACCCAAACTAACTTGTTATTTTACTAACTTAGCAGAATAATTAATTAGTTTGGGTTGCCAGCTCCTTATATTGACAGTCGGCAGTTGGCACTCCTTGCAAGCTTGCACTAACTAAGTTGCCATCTTTGGCCTTGTTTATGCAAGTTTTGTATTCAGATCAATTTAGCAATTTATAATCATGACAAAGAGCTCAGACAGGTATAGCTTGTGGGTGAGGTGGTGTCTGGAGTACGTCATAATTTTACAAGAAATATGATAGAATAATTAGGCCAAACTTAGCCTCCTGCTAGATGAAAAGTTGCACTTAGCCTTGCTTATTAGGGTAAATAGGTAAAAGAAGAGTGTTTTATATCAAAACAGCATTACCATTATTCAAAGATTTAAGTGAATATCAATATATTGTCTTCCTCTATTCTATCATAGGCAGGATACATGCAAGTCACTACAATTTGTGCATGGACAAGTGGAAACTCAATCAAACAAGAATTGAATGACCTTGAACAACAACATTATTTTTTTTCAGAATGAGTTTTTGAGGAAAGATACCACCAGAAATTGTAATAACAAGAAGCATTAACTATCCCACATTCACTTTAAAACCCAAGTTCATCAATTAAAGGGTAAAAATGGAAAAAAAAACATAATAAATGCTTCAATTTTCTTGTTCGGTGATTATATAAAAGAAAACTAGTTTATTTTTTCAGGTTCTTACAAATAGGAACTGAAGGAGTATAAATTGGAAGTTAGAAGCGAATATAAATTTGATTCAATTACCTGCAAAGCTTTAGCATATAATTTATGCTTCCGAAGTATCATTGTGGCCAGTGAGACCTCTTGTCTGCTAAGTTCTTTCCCTTCTTCAATCCACTTATCAAGAACTGAAGCAACTGGAAGAGCTGGATCCTTATAAATCGCCTTGAATAGTTCCGACTGAACCCTTCCACGAGGTGACTTTTTCTTGGTTGGTTCATCAATCTCAGCATCTAATAACCCAGCCTCATCGCGGGGTTCCTCAACATCCTCACCTTCATCAGATAGTTCAGTATCAGATTCTGTCAGAGCTTCATTTCCATCACCAGCAGCCATCTCCAGTTCGGAAAACCGATCCTCCAAATCCTCCTCTTTGTTGCTATCAGCTTGTGAAGAAAGTTCACGTTTGTTCACGGTGAATTTCAGGGAAGCATGTCCTGAATGGTAAGGTGACAGAAACTGTCCATAATTTGTTCGAGGACCCGAGATACCTGTCTCATTTTGCACAGTAGCAGTTGGCGTCAATTTGACACAAGAACCTCTTACATAAAATCCTCTGTTCCTGCAAAAACAATGCACAACAAACGACCACCTCAAAACTCATCATCGATTTGAAGCATAGAAGAAAAAGTATCTATGAAATTAGAAATGAAACGGTTGGAAAACGAAAAGTGCAAATTTCCGATTGAATGAACAAAAAATGAGAAAGGGAAGCTGCGATGGAAATGGAACGCATAACGTAAGAGAAATGAATAAAGAGCTAACGTTTCTGGAATAGATGAGTTACCTGAGAGGGACCGAAGCTCGACGAAGAGCCCACATGGTTGGTTATGAAGGAAGAACAACACTGAAGCAGCGATGGTAGCAACTGAACTGAACCCTAGCTAAAACCCTTTGCTCGATTCGCGTTTTATAATGCTCATGTGCTTCTTTTTTTTTTTTTTTCCTCCGCTTTCTCCTACTAGCTACTGCTCATTGCTTTCATTTTTTTTTTTTTGTGTCTGTTTTTTTTTTCTCTCTTTGTCTCCTACTCCACTTTTTTTTTTGTCTTTTTGGCTTGGGTTTTTACATTTTTTTTGGAACAGCTTTGGGTTTAACGTTGCCAAGTAGCAAGAGAAAATAAGTCCAATGGGCTAACAATTCCAATGGTTAAAGGTGGAAGGGATTGAGACTACCCAATTTTAAAAATCTCATCACCCCTCTATGTATAAAAATCATAAATCTATATACTAAAAAAGATCGTGTTACTTTCAATATAGATGGTGCTAATCCCTTCCACCATGATTCAATTTAGTGTAGCACCAATTCCTTTTTCAGAAAGGCAAATAATATTTAGTGCCTTATATTGAAATGTGTAGTTTTTTGTATTTCTGAGAGACGGAACAATGTGCTCTTATCTTAGGGCATGGTATATCAAGACCCTTTCAGAAAAACCTATTTAGAAGTATACGAGTTATTTCAAAATACACCTTGAAACAAAATGGTGGTAAGATTATTGAAAGGAGTGGTGCATTTATTAACATCCTAAAAAATGTACATAAAAGTATAAATCAAATAGCACTCTAGTACGCCTCACACTATTAGTTATTAGGAATTGGAATCAAATGGAGCAAATACATTTTTAATGGAAAGAAAACAAGAAAAAAGAAAAATTAGAAAGAGGCTTGTGTTTCTTCTCATAAAACAAATTTCAACCTCATCAAATCGGATACATTAATTGGAAAATAGTGAGGAATCAACAAATCAACCATACAATAATAAGTTGAGAAATTCCCATCAAACATATTCACCAACCAAGAAATCAATTTTCCCCCTTTTATCATTAACATCACAATACATTATTCTACAAAGGTATATAATATCATTTCTTTTCTTTCCTTTCCTTTTTTTTTTTTTTCCTTCTTTTCTTCAAAATTCATCTATGCATAAAAGAGAAAAAGACATACACACCATCTCTATCCATCCATTAACTTAATGAAGCTGCAGCAAAGCCACCAGCCTTCATCATTTGTTTAAATTCTTTGAAATTAACCATTCCATCTCCATCCACATCGACTTTCTTGATCATGCTTTTGCAATCTTCTACCGTCTTTCCATGTTTTAATCCCAAAGAAGATAAAACCGCGCTTAATTCCTCTCCCGTTATGAAACCATCTCCATTTTGATCGAACACGTTGAACGCTTCCTTCATATCTTCCTCCTCGTCTTTCTCGTCCATTATCGTTTGGTATAACTCGCCAAATTCGTCAATATCAACGTATCCATCTCCATTTACGTCGATTTTCTCGATCATTTGGATCAAATCTTGTTCCGAGATGCAAATTCCTAGATTTTTTAGAGAATCGCTAAGTTCTTTTCTCGTGATACGACCGTCCCCGTTTCGATCAAACATTTGAAAAACTCGTCCGAGTTCTGCTTGATCCATTTGCTTGCAATAAAAAGAAATGCAAGGAGGGGAATGTCAGAAGCAATAGTATGTGATGAAAAAAAGAAAAGGGGGAAAATGTATTAGAATTAGAAATGATGCTATAAAAGCACATGTATCAACGTTGAGATGGTAGAATATAAGAATGTGGAAGAAAAAAAACAGGGCTTTAGCTACAAGGTGGCAAATGTTAATCAGCACCAACAAACTAAAATCTTGAGCCAAAAAAGATGTTAATCAACATCCTTAATTGCGTTAAGTCATAGGTTATTTTTAGCCTTTTCTTTTTAAAGGTCATTGATCAAAAACGGTTTAGGTCTTGGGATGGGTTCATAGCCACAAATTAAATAAATAAATAAAAATTCAATTTGTAAAATTTTGTTTTGTATTTTTTTTTCTATTATCACTTTTATTTGTCTGTTGTCACTCTCATTAAAATGAATTTTAATGTAAAATATATTTTTACATTAAATCAAATTAAACTGCATTCAAATGTGTTTGAGTTAGAAAATTGTAAAGTTTCGTTCTCCTTCCACTAAATTAACCTGTTAATTGTGCTATAATGTGACAAATTAATACAGTTGGCATACATCATCGGTAGAAATGATAAATAAAAAGGCATTGTTGATTTCATAAGAATAACATATTTATTTGGGAATATCACAACCATAGGCTTCATTTATATAAGCTTTAAAATCCTTTTCAACAAGTTACAATTACAATTTCCTTTCAAGAACTCTGTTCTCATATTCCACTGTTCAATTTCAAAAAATCACCCTTCTTTCTCAACTAATGACCAAAGAAATTAAACTATTCTCTGAGACTGAAAAAATGGAGAACATCCAAAAGGGTTCTAACATTTCTCTCTTGAATTTACCCGAATCCACTTTAGATTACATTCTGAAGCTCCTTTCACCAATGGATCTCATTCAAATGTCACAAGTGTGCACTTATTTAAGGGACAAATGCAGAAGCAACCATTTGTGGCATAACCACATAAATCAGAAATGGGGAAGAGTAATTGGTGAAGTTGCTTACAAGGAGTGGAAATGGCACATAACAACAGCAAAAGAAGGAACAAATCTCTTTAATCAAAATCTTAATGAGAATGGGTCACTAGGGACTTTTAGTGGCACTTGGCCTATGTTATGCCTAGGGTCATATTTGGAAGATTGTAAGCAGATTAATGGATCATTGGCTAATTGGCTTATGATGTCTTTGTATTTTTCTCTTGAGAATGGCAAATTCTGGTTCCCAGCTCAAGTTTACAGGGTAATGACTTCAATTAGCTTATTTCATCTCCTAAGAGTTACAATTTTAATTGAGAATTTGTTAATATGAATTTCTCGTCATCTTGCAGGGATTAGTAGTTAGTGACGCCCTTGTTAAGTATAACTCCAAAACTGATACCTTTCAAGCAAGGTAAGGGAGAACGAAATTCTTCACCGTACATCATTTTTCAAAAAATCGTGTATAATGAAAGCAATCAGATTTAAACTCTACTCGCTATTTAAATCCGTCTTCTTAGTATTATGGTAAGGTTTTTATAAGGTCGTTATAGACTAAAATAATCGACGAATATAATCTAAACGACTAAATGTATGATGGTGCTTGGTTGGTAATTTAATCTGATGCATAATCTATGTTTTAATTAGGCATAGATGTGGTAGTTGGAGGGTTATGGGAAACAACATAAAGTGGGATAAACTGAGATCTCTGCCACTTGAATCCCCTCCATCTCCATGTGTTCGTCATCTTTCTGCAGATTCTTCTTCTCAAGATTTAAAGCCCGGAGATCATATTGAGATCCAATGGAAATCAAGCTCTGAAGCTCCTTATGGTATGTTTTAGGATATAGGATTTAAATTCACTCATGAAAATAAGTAACATAGTTGTTATTTAGTACAAAAATAGTTATAATATTACCCTAAGTAGTTTATCAAATAATATCACTAAGTTATGTCTAATTAATGAATTTGGTTTTGCAGATTGGTGGTATGGTGTTGTTGGTCACTTGGACTCTTGTTCTCAGAATGAGAATTACTGCTGCTGTCATGATTCTGGTGACAAATCTTTTTACATCACTTGTTTTCTCTCATCTTTTTCCTATTATTATGTTTCTTTGATCAGTGAAACAAAAATAACCATCAGGAGGTCAGTGTAACAGAAAACAAACTTTTAGGAAAGTTGGTGTAATATGTGCAAATAGGTTAGGTCTTACTATAATGTATACACAAACATCATGGGAAGTTACTGTAATTTCTCGGATCAAATATATGTGCTTGCTCCCTTACTCCCTTTTCTAGTTATGTCTATTCTAAATTTCTGATTGAAGTTTCAGATGAGCAACTTGTATAATTGTATATATTTCTTTTTGTTTTTTCTTTGTATGTAGAGACATTAATCGTAGAGTTCAGGCAATACCCTCAGGGGTCAAGCATGAGAAGAATAAAGCTGCTTAGAAATAATAATAATGGCGAAATTGGTCTAAATCCTGTTGGAATATATGGAGGAATCAGAAAGCTTCACACTGAAGAGGAGATTCAAAGATGGAAGAATCTCTTACCACAACCTCAAACTCATCCTGTATATATACCTTAGCTTGATTCACAAAGCACAACTTAATTTGTATACTCTGCCTTCAAATTACCACCCCTTTATTTTATTTTGTCTAAGCTTATATAAAAATAAGATAAGTGGATTCATATCACAATACTTACACATACTTGCTTATTTACTTTGGAGAAATCTTGTTTAGAAGAAAATAATGATTATTTTGAGTTAAAATGAGAGTTCAATTCAATGAATGGAGGAATGATAAGGAAGTGAGTGAGTTTTTTTACTACCGGTGAAAGGATGGTATTAGGGTGTCACTTTTGGCATCACACGCTTTGTTAGAAAATCACATTTTTGTTTCGTCTGGTAATTAGTTTCGAAAAGTTTAAATTTTGCTCACTAATCAGTTTATGAGAATTCTAATTTCAAACGGCTTACTGTTTGTAATTGAGAATTAGTTGTCGAGCGAAGGTTTTCATGTGATAAACCTAGCAGTGCTTGCGGTGACAATAATTTTACCTTATTACTTTTGAAGTTAAGATTAATTTTATCCATTGTTTAATTTGGTGTTATAAAGATTTACAATGTTGAGAATTTCTCTTTAATATTCCAAGACATATATCCCTTTACTACAGGTAGTGCAACAAGAAGCACGTATTATATGTTTTGTGAGACCCAGGCCACAACAAATCTGAATCTTCTAAAATTCCAATTCAAATTTCAGGTAAAAATATTATATGCTTACTTCTTTTTATGAATTATAAAACCTGGAGAACATTTGATTAAAAAATTAATAAATGTCAAATGTGACTATTGACAATAGAAATTTCAAATTGGTATTAAATGTTTTGATATGGAGATGATGGTGATATTTTTATTCAATTCTTCTTCCTATGCAGATAATTGGTATGGTTCTAGCTACTTGCAATCTGATTCCTATGTTGTCCTTTTGGTTTTTGTCTGAATCCAGAGTTATCACACTTGAAGAAGAAGTTAATTTCGTTCCACTGTTAATTAGATCCATCAGAGTTGCTGTTGTAGTATAAAAAATTTTAAGATTGAACTATGCTTCTGATCCAGGAAAATAATGTACACGCCTGTACTATTTGTTGCCACTTGTGAAAATTTATGTCTTGATGGTTCCTTCAACAGATACATTTTCTGTTATTTGGTTAAACTTTCAATTCCATAGCTGTATTAACTGCTCTGCTTAGATTTTGTATAAATGCTTTATTTTCTAGTGATTAATCAAGTTTTTGCATTCACAATTCTGTGCCATCACTAAGATTTCGGGTTCACAAAGCTGTATATAGAGTAAAACATCATTATGCTACTTTTGCTGTAATTAAGAGATTTTTTTCATCAAAATAATTTTTTAAAGTTTTAAAATATTATAATATTATTCTCTCAAAGATCAAATTAAAATATTATTGAATTATTTTTTTAAATTGTATATAATAAATATTTGAAAGACTAATTTAATAACAAAAATCTCTGAAAAACGAAAGTAATAACAAACAAATTTTTAGAATAATAAATTGATATTTTTCTCAAACTATTTATGGGTTGCTATTTTGTGTATCACAGAATTTATGTCCACACACTTGCTAGGAAGTTAATTTTCGATAGTTAAAAAAAATAAAATAACAAAAGTTAACTTCTGTTTTTTTACACGCTCTAATTTCAAATTGGTGTGTGATGCACTTAGACAAGCGACTTATATATTGCCTACTCTCTAGTTGGAAGCGGCCATATCAAATTGACATCATTAAGAGTTAAGACTAACATGTAAGAGATGGTTAAATGGCAGTGAACGAGAGAGCATGATACTAATTTAATCTCTAAATTAGATATCGTCCTATTAACAGTTAACATAAGTGTTTAAATTGTGTTCCACCCTGTTGACACTTAATTGAAACTCACAATCAGAAAAGTGAGGTAAAAATAGATTATTGCCTAAAATCTGCATTACAAATGAATGCGACAATGTGTATATATTAAAATATTCAGCTTTCCAATAATCCTTATTACAAGTGCGTTCACGACGGAATGAATGAATTTTTCAAACAATGACAAACACATTAAGACATCTTTTTTTGATAGCATTGTTTAATTTCTGATTAATATTTTTGAGGTAAATTTCGTTATCTGACAAAGACAATGAGAACAAAAAAAAGTCGGCAATCGTTGAAAATCAGAGTAAACACATAGAAGTTATCATAAAAGACAGAAATTAACATAGAAAGAAGCTGCCCAAATTTTCCGGTACCAAATTGTAATGCATCCAACCAACAACACTGTTAGTAGATAGTTAGATCATTTAAACATGTTGACAAGAGTTCGAATTTTGGTCGTGCCAGAAGAAAAAATACTTTGTTGGGAGAGATTGTACCCACTTCGATAATCTCTCAGCCTTGAAGCAATTAGTCTTTAACTATCTACCACAGCGAAAAAAAAATAATTATATTGCTTCCATGATGTGAAACCAAAGTTGCTAGTCTTCTTCCATATACATAAAGTGATAAAACTGATAAAAGGCCTAGAATTTGATCTTCCTTCTATCTAGAAACAGAATAAAACTCATTTTCTTTTATTAAGCTTCATATATATACTGTAGTATAATCTTCACATTAAACCATGTCATTGTCAAAGAATTCAGCACCAAAACTGAATAAGAAAGAGGAACGCAAGATTTCTTTGTTGGATTTACCTGAATCAACCTTAGATTGCATCCTAGAGTATCTTTTACCAATGGACTTATGCAATGTTGCAAAAGTGTGTACATTTTTTAGGTATAGATGCAGAAGAGATTGTTTGTGGGAAAAACAAGTAAAGCAAAAATGGGGTAACATACTTGGAGATAATGCTTATAGAGAATGGCAATGGCATGTAAGAAATATAGCGAATAAGAAAAGCCCCTTTTTGCAAATAAACAAGGAAGGATTATTAGGGTGTTTTAGTGGTACGTGGCCTCAATTGAGTTTAGGGTCTTATTTGGAAAATCCTTGGGAGTTGAGTGGTTTATTGCTGTCTAATTCTTCAATGATGGCTTTGTACATCTCTTTACAAAGTGGTAGGTTTTGGTTCCCTGCTCAGATGTACAGGGTAAGGATTAATTATTTCAAGTTTGCTATTATAATTTTATTTTCACAATATCATTATTTGAAATCAAATATTTCTTTACTGAAAGAATTGTTATAGCTCTTCGCAAAACTTTTATTGCAGAGAGTGAAGGTATATGATGTTCTGCTTAGCTATAACCACATTACAAACACCTTCCGTGCAAGGTATTGTAACAGTTAGCCCACTTCTATAATTTCACATTTTCACTGTTTTTAATGTTCAATTTAATTAAAAAAATTGATATACTTTTTTTTTATACACTACAGGCCTCCAACAGGTGGGTGGCATTTAATTGAGGAAAATGTACAGTGGGAGAGGTTGAGAATATCCCCAAATGGAACCCTACCTTATGATCTTTATGTATCTGAATGTTTGAATGATTTGAAACCTGGGGACCATATTGAAATTCAAAGAAAAAGACGCAATGACGAACCATACGGTAATTAATAATATGGGAACCTTCAAATCCAGAATAGGTTGTGTAATATTGGAAAAGTTTGAGTTCTAAATTGTAATAACTACTTAATTAATGGATTGCAGAGTGGTACTATGCTGTTATTGATCACTTGGAATCATGCGATAAAGACAATCAGAATCATTGTGGATGTAAACATAGCGGTAAGAAGAATTTTTTCTTTTGTTGAGTATTCCTACAAATTTAATTATTTGAATAAATGAAGAAACAATTCTTAGAATTTGGGTTTGGGTCTAACTCAATTCCAAAAGTTAACTTGTAGGATGAGGTTTGTCACACCCTTATAAACTCAACAATGGCCATATCACTAGCCGATGTGAGACTTCTAACACGTCCCCTCACGCCCAGCACTACACAGCTGGAGCGTGGACAAACAAACACCTAATAATACACCCAACGACATGGGGGGCCCAACAAATGGATTAGGATAGGCTCTAATATCATCTTACAATTTGGGTTTGGGCCTAACTCAATCCCAAAAGTAGGATGAGGTTTGTCACACCCTTATAAACTAACAATGGTCATATCACTAACCGACGTGGGATTTCTAACAATAATATATTCATGATATTAGTATTTATTTATTTATTTAATGATGAAAACATAATAGTATTTGTATAATGTAGATGTGTTGATGGTATTGTTGGAGCAAAACCAATACCGACCAAGGTCATGGAGGCGAGCAGAACTTAAGAGAAAGGTTAATGGAGAACAAAGTAATGGATATTGGTTATACGGTGGAATCAGAAAACTTGTGAATGAAGAGGAGATCCAAAGATGGAATAGGTTTCGCACCACTCTCCCGCGAAGGGATCTTATTAGGCTCCGCGTGTAGTTTTAGTTCAAGTTAATTGGTATGTTTGTTATTAATATATTTCTTGTGGATTTATGAATGTAATATACATTTTTCTCTAGTTGATTGTGTATGGCGATACTGATTTAGGAAATTTGGTTGCTGCTAGGGCTACGGATGTGAAGTATATTGCCATATGATGCATTGTACAATTTTTTAACCTGTAAAGTCATAGTTGGTGACTCGACAAGATTATCACTTAAGTGTTTTTGCTAGACATATTTCTCCGTCGTAATCTGAAAACAAAAATATCTCATCTAGGTCTCAAACTCTGGACTCAAAGAATAAAGTCACGCCCTCTTAGCACTACACCACAATAGTTTATGATCACCGCAGAAAAACATCTACCTCTAAACGTAAGATTTTTTGTAGCCTAAGAGGTATATGCAAAAAAAAAAGAAAAACAATAACAGATAGAGTGAATACTTAGTTAATGGGTATGAGTTCAGATATGGATATTTACTCATAAAACTTAATAGGAACATATATAGGGCTTGTTTGATTTCTCTTTTTGAAAATAGTTTTATGTTTTTAAAAACAGAAAACTAAAAAACTCGTTTGGCAGTCGAGTTTTTAAAAATAGTTTTCGGGAACAGTTTTTGTTTTTTAGTATTTAAAAACCAAAATACGAAAACATCTAAAACATGTTTTGGTTTTCAGTTTTCAGTTTTCTGAATTTATATAAAAAAATTTATTGAAAACTCCTCTTACTTTTTTTGAAAATCGTTTTTGAAAACTGTTTTATAATACAATTTTTAAAAACTAAAAACTAAAATCGTTTCAAACAAGCCCATAGATATTGTTACTACACTGTCTACCATGCTCTATATATACCTTCATTCACTCTCTCTCTATATATTTATATATATAATAAAATCAAAATAATTCATTTATATAATTATACATACTATTAATTATATATTTATTATTTATTATTAATTTTTTTAGATATTATTTATTATTAATATCATAAAAAAGTCTTAAAAAATTAATTATACAAAAGTAAAATTGTAGAACTATATAAGAAATATGTGAAACACTAAATTTAAAGGCTGCATGTATTATATTTCATAATTTAAAATTTTTTATTATATTCCGTTTAATAATTATTTTTTTATATTTTATTATAATATAAAAATAATTTGAGAATAATTTTTAGTAAAGATGTTATAATTTTGTATTAAGCAAAGTTTTTTATTCAATTTTATTTTATAGCTAGTAAAAGTGCAGGTCGAAAGTACGGGTATAAAAATAAAGTAGTCACAAAATACGGAGATGTGAATTAAAGTTTTTATCTGCACGAGTATAAGGAAAAATATAGGATATTTTTTAAACACTAGTATAATGGGAGACGAATATTATAATACCTTACTCATACACTACCCACTTTCATCCTATTAGCATAGCACAATATTATTTTAATAGGGCCGTGGCCTAGTAAGAGTTTCTATTGTTTGGCTGTCATATATATAAAATTTATCATTAAAAAGTTATTTTTAACTCAAAATTAACTTATTTACTATCCCTTGGCGCTTATATGTAAGGCTTTCTTAAAAGAAATTTGTTTGTTAATTTATACGGGACGCTATAAAAAGTTTAACGAATACTTTTTATGTCTATCTCTCATAATCTTAAAGAGATAATCAAATATAATTAATGTATTTATTAGAAAATTATACATTAAATAAAAGTAAGTTTTTTTTTTGTAAATTAAATAAAGATAAATTTAGTAAACTAAACTATTTTTTAAAAAGTTAATATATCAAATAAATTAGTTATGTATTTTCTAAATTTTTGTGTATTATTTAAAAATTATTTCGTATAAATACAGAGGAGTAATAAACAAAGGATCAATTATTTTAATTTTTCGTGTTTTTCACTAACGCCTATATGCTAAACATCAACACCCAGAGATGATGGGCGAATAAAACAAGGAGAAATATCATAGAAATCATCCATTTCATGCGTAACGGTGCGTTCAACGTACTTGATCCCATTCCAATGTCTTTTTCTGGTAAAACACCTCCCGATCACAATGACACTAATTTTTTATATTTAGAGAAAAAATTCCTAAATAAGGACAAAATTAGTCAATAATCTAGATATACAGGGAGAAATTTTCTATCGTTGAAATATTAAAATATATTACAATTGATTTGTAATAGTGTAATTGATTTTTTTTTGTTAACATAATTGATTTGTAATATCCTAATTGATTAAGAATTTGATACGATAGGATTAGGTTAGGATTTGATAGGATATAATTTGATTTCATAGGATTTGTTGAGATTAGTTTATTCATTATTCAAATTGTATATTCCTTATTAGTGTAGGCCGAGTGATATGTGACAGGTGATATTCGGTGCCCTAAAAATAAAGCTGAAGAATCTGATGAACAATTTAGTGAACGGTTGGAGGACTAGGATAGCAAAAACCATCAGATTATCACGTGGTTCCAAAATACCTCCATCCCAAACATTCACCTACAGTTTGGAGAGTATGACACAACTTATGAGATACGGGAACATCTTAAGAATCGTTATACCATTTCCGATTAATCTTTTCAATATCAATTGTTAAAGGATTTCGGTAGTATGAGGCAAGAACAGAGTCAAGCCGTTTATGATTTCTTGGCTCAAATGGAAGGAATTTGGAACCAACTCACTCTTTGTGAGCCAACTCTAAAGGACCCTAGTGACGCTAAGATGTATGACAACTATCACAACCGCCCAAGACTCATTCAATTCTAAATGACACTGATTGATGACAATGAACTCGTTCGAGCTTCTCTTCTCCACCAAAGCCTGCCACCTACCTTAGAAGATGCCCTCCCTAGAGTTAAGTTCGAAAAAACAAGGTTAGGTCTTCTCCGAGCCAAAGATAATATGGTGTTTGCAATAAGCAATAAAGGAGGCAAGCTTTGCCTCCACTGTCATCAAACATGACATACTCTTCTAGAATGTCCAGCTATAGAATGTCATAGCTGCAAAAAGAAAAGTCACATTGCACCCAATTGTCCCGCATTAATTTGTCGGTATTGCAAAAAATCCGGGCATCACATAGAAAGTGTCATATTCGCCCACTAAGGTCTGATGAGACAAAGCCTTGGTATCCGTCTCAATCTCGTCCAAACTCTGCTACTATCTTCGCCACTCCAGTTGCAAATTACGCTTCTCTTACCACTCCAGCTGCCAATGAAGCTTCTCTTCTTCTTCGCAGATTCCACTAACCACTGGTGATCTCCAATCTCTTTTCAAACACATTTTTTCTCAATCTAGTAGTGCTCCTACTGCTTTAGCAACAACACCAGATAATTTCTAATGGTACTTTTGACTCCGCTTGTTGTAATCATATAACATCAATATCCTATGCTTTCTCTCGCTTCTCATCTAAAAATATTATTCCTTATGTACATATTGATGATGGTTCTTTGATGGAAGTCAATCAGAAGGGTTCAGTCTCTTTACTTTCTCTGACTTTATCTGTCGTGATAATGTTATGGAATATCGTGACTCACAACTTCTGAAATTTCTTGCTGAACATGATACTGTCTCTGAGTTTTCCTATCTTGGCTCCTCTCAAAAAAATGGTAGGGCTAAACGAAAGCATTGTCACATTCTAAACTTTGTTCGTGTCGTGCTTCTTTCATCTGCTTGCCCTAAACATACTTGGGGAGAAACTACTCTCACTACTGCATATAATATTAATCGGCTTCCTTCTCTGATTCTTGACAACATCTCTCTTTTTGAATGTCTTCATCAAGCATATCCAGACTATACTTCCACCTCATGCTCGTCTTTGTTGTTTTGTAGGATATGTAACTAAACACAAAGGTTATCGTTGTTGGGATCCTATCTCTCAACGCATCTAAATCTCTCCTCATGTAATCTATTCTTCCTATTTTTACTCTTTTTTTACTAACACTTATATTGATCTTTTTCTACTTGAGTGTGATACTAATTTTTGAGGGACACCTGCCACAAGCGACGTCCATGCAGAATCCTCTGGTGCATCCACAATGGTCCTTGAAGCCTTGACGCTGTCTAGTAACTCCGATCTTCTTGACGAATCTAGTGAACCCACAATCACCATTCCAACACCAACTTCGTCTATTAACTTTGATTAGTCTGTCGAGTCTGCACATGACACTTACACTCATCCATGTTGGGATAGAAATTTCCCTTCATATCTTCGTGATTATCATTGTTTCTCCATCATGCTTAACCTCTATGAATCATAGTCTCATCAGGAGGCATGCACTTATTCCCTTTGGCAAAAGTAATGTAAGAAGAATTGAATGCCTTAGAAACCTCTAGCACCTAGGAATTTGTTGATCTTCCCTCTGATAAAGCACTGATAAGGTGTAAATGTGTTTATAAAATCAAGACTCGTTCTGATGGATCCATTGACTGCTACAACGCCCGATTAGTGGCAAAAGGGTTCACTCAATTGACTATGAAGAAACGGTTTCTCTTGCAGCCCGTCTCACTTCTGTTCGCACTCTTCTTGCAATTGCTGCCTCACGGCATTAGAAGCTTCATCAAATGGATGCTAAGAATACTTTCTTAAATGGAGACTTGGCAGAAGAAGTATATATGCGACCACCCCCAGGATACCATTCAATATAAAAATACTAAAAGAACTATAGTTTTACCTAACACTTGCAATTACTAAAATTAGAGTATTTTTCCATCAAAATCAACTTAAAACACATTGTTAAGTGCATAATTTAAATCACAAAAATACGTATGATATTCACTTATCAACCACCCCCAGGATACCATTATCCAGCAAAGAAGGTTTGTCACCTTCGTAAAGCTGTGTATGGTCTCAAGCAGACTCCTCTCCTCGAGCTTGGTTTTCCAAATTCATCTCTACTATTGACAAACTTGGTTTCTCTTCAAGTCCCCATAACTCTACACTCTTTGTTCATCGAACAAAACAAGGTATTGTTCTTTTACTTCTTTATGTTGATAATATGATCATTGCAGGTGATGATACGACAGGAATTTCCAACCCCAGAGACTTCTTGAGCCATAACTTTAAAGGATCTTGGTACTCTCAACTACTTTTTGATCTTAAAGTCCTTTCGTCTACAGATGGACTACTCCTATCTAAGCCAAATATGCTTCTGATCTCATTGTTAAAGCTGGTCTTATTGATAATAACATTAAGGCTACACCTCTCAGCCTAATATCCACTTTTATGCCACTGATGAGACTGTGCTTGATAACCCTACACGCTATCGACAATTGGTGGGAAGTCTGATCTACCGAACTGTAACCCACCCAGATATCTCATATGTTATTCATACAGTTAGTCAATTCATATGCGCCCCACGCTACACTCATTATGCTGTAGTACTTCGTATCATTTGCTATATCAAAGACACTTTATTTCGAGGACATCATTTTTCTTCAAGCTCTCATTTGGTTCTCCAAGCCTATTCTGATGCTGACTGGCGAGAGATCCCGATCAACGTCATTCCACTACTGGTTATTGCATATTCCTTGGCGACTCCTCATCTCTTGCGAAATAAGAAACAAACTTTGCCTTCTCGTGCTGAATCTGAATATCGTGCTCTTGCTGACACCTTTGTTAAAGTTCTCTAGTTTCGTTGGCTCCTAGCTAATATGGGTGCTCCCCAACCTTCTATTGATCTTCATTGTGATAATCAAAACACAATCTAAATAGTTCATAATGATGTCTTCCATGAGCACACCAAACGCATAGAGGTTGGTTGTCACTTTACTACAAACTCCTTGTTCGTGGCACTATTCGCCTCCTCCCGGTCAAAACTCTTTATCAACTAGTTGCCTGTTCATCAACCTCATTCACCTAAACGTTTTAGGGTCTAGTTTTCAACTTGCTAACCTGAGTTTGAGGGGATGTTGAAATATTAATATATATTGTAATTAATTTGTAATATAATAATTGATTTGTGATATTCTAATTGATTAAAAATTTAATATGATAAGATTATGATTAAAATTTGATATGATATAATTTGATTAGGTAAAATTTGTAAAAATTATTTTTTTCATTATTCAAAGTGTATATAAATTGATAATTCATTGTACATATCAAAGGCATCTCTCAGAAATAAGTATTTCTCGGATTTGGATCCTTTCCCTGGTTCTAACATCTATATTCATTATGGAGAATTCAGTTTCATAAATATGCTTATGGCTGTAAAAACATTCTCCACTTGCAAAAAAGGTTTTTTTTTTTTTTTTTTTTTTCTGGGTTCGCCAAATCATAATGTCATACGAGAAGAACTCCGTTCCAAAATTGGAGAATCAACAAGATTTCAAGGCTTCTCTCTTGGATTTACCTGAATGGACATTGAATTGCATTCTGGAGCGTCTTTCACCTCAGGATTTGTGCAGAGTAGCACAAGTGTGCACTCCTTTGCGGCACAGAATCAGAAGCGATGATTTGTGGGATAAACAACTCCAGAAGAAATGGAGTTCTGTTCTCGGTGATGTTGTTAATCGAGAGTGGCAATGGCATACAACAAAGATAAACACACAAAGTCACATGCTTCAGCAGAACCAGAGTGGATCATGTGGTTCTATTAGCGGTGTTTGGCCTTTTCTGAGCTTTTGTTCCTATTTGGAAGATTTTAGGGTTTTGATTGATTTGTTTCAAAATTGTTCAAAATTGGCTTTGTTTGTTTGTCTTGAGACTGGCCGATTCTGGTTTCCTGCTCAAGTGTATAAGGTTAGATTGATTAATTAACTATGAAGAGTCCTAATGTTTGATTATCGTACTTATATTCTAATTTTTATTGTTTGCTTAAGTTGATAGTTTGATCTTGTATAACATTGATTGCAGAATGCACAGATTTACTGTTATGATGCCATTGTCAGCTATGACTCTAGTACAGATACCTTCTCTGCAAGGTACTCTTCACTCCTTACAGAATAATAACAAGCCCCGATTATTCTGAATTGAGTAATATTACTAACACAGTAACTGACACATTATTTGTTATCAAGTAAAAGAGAAGGATGATTTACTAATTAAAGAGTAAGACTTATTAAGTAATAAGAAATAAGAAGTGTAATTCACATCATTTAGGTGGTATGTGGCAGATGGTATAAGATTTATTAATAAGGACTGTAATTTAATTAGTGAATCATATCAAAGTTTCAATCAACAATAAAGAATATATTAGAAAGATTGAAAAAGATGTGTTGTTATCATTTTAATGGGAAAGTTTGTTTGCTGCTGGCTTACATAGGGGCAGAAAGTCTATAATCATACCGTTCTTCTACACACTGCAGTGACAGCTGAATTGGGTACAAGAGAAAGTCTAAACACAGAATGATACTAGTTTTCGAATTAATTATATGCTTTTCTGGCTTTACAGGTCTCCAACAGGTGGGTGGCGAATGATTGAGGAAAATGTTAAGTGGGATAGGTTGAGATTATCTCCAGTTGAGACTTCTTCATGGGATTTTTATGTGTCTAACTGTATGCATGAGTTGAAACCAGGAGATTACGTTGAGATTCAGAGGAGAAGACGCAAAGAATTCCCTTATGGTACATGTTAAGATGTTGAGCCAAGTTACACATCAATTAGGAATACGACTATAATATTTAATGGTTGGACAGTCTTTTCCTCACGAACTATAACTTTTCATGTGGGCAACCACTAGATGTCGAATCATGAGAGGATGTTAATATTTTAAGTCTTATGTCGACTAACGGAAATGGCTATAATTGAGTATATAATAGCTGGATTATCCTCCTCTCACAAGCAATTTGAGTACATCAAGCAGATATATACCTTTTAATCTCAATGTCATTTCTTAATTTAACACTACTTAACAAGTAGTACTTACAATTTTTTTCTAATTAATTTCTGTGCTGTTCTTTTGAATGAGCTATAGATTGGTGGTTTGCGGTGGTTGGTCATTTGGATTCATGTGGCAAGGACTTTTATCGTTGTCGTTGCCAGGATAGTGGTGAGATTCACAGAATAGAATTTTCTCTTTCTTTCTTTTTTTTTTTTTTGTTTTTCCTCTCTGTTTGGGTTGGTGAAATGTTTATAGGTCTTAAGTATCTTTCTTGCAGACCAGTTGGTAGTGGAGTATGGGCAATTCCTCAGCCGTGAGAATCGGTGGAGAAGATCAGTGCTGAACAGAAACTTGTATGAGGAACAAGGCTCTCGGCTTTGCTGGTTTGGAGGAATCAGAAAACTGGATAAACAGGAGGAGATTCAAAGGTGGAAAAGCCTCTATGCAGCTAGATTTAATCCACCGTTCATGCATGGACAACATACACTACAGCTTCTTCCTGGATTTGACATGCAGAATTAGAAGTACGCTGTTTGCTTTTAGGATACCAAATTAGAATAGTTAAAAAAAGTGGAATTCTATTTTTCACACCTTACATTGGGATTGCTCTTCAATTCATAAAGTGGGCCTAGTGAGTTAGTGTGGATGAAATGGGTTTGGCCCGCGGGCCGCTTTTCTTTTTTTTCAAAGAAAACTCACTTTGCTCTTTAAAGACTTGTTTTCTGTTTGATGTGTTTGGATTTGAATATTTTATATTGTTGGACAATGTGATGTTACAATCTTTGAAGGCTGTTTTTTAGTTTGTTTGATGTAGGTTTTTTATTTGGTAATTTGTGTAATGGATTATGGAACTGTGTTGATAATATATTTTGACTGTTGATGTAGTGTACTAGTCTATTGTGTGAAACTGTAATTGTATATGTGCTTATAATTAAGGACCTCTAAAACACTGGACCATTGAAATCAACATGATAATTAAGGATTGTCAAAAAGAGGTTCGAGATGGTAGAGAGACATGCAATTAAGCGATCCATTTAGAGATTATACTGTGGATGGTGCATGGCTAGAGGAGAATATCTTCAAGAAATTAGGGGTAAATGATTACAGGGCTTTTCTTAAGGATTTTGTCAGATAACTGTTAGTACTCATTTTAATAATGAAAATTCTTTGGGTTATATAAAAAAATTGTTATGTATCTTTATGCTTCGATCTCTCAAATACAATAAGACAATTGAGAATATATTCGAAAGTGCTTGATTACCTTAGCAGTACAAACACAGCTCTAAGCTATAGTTAGTGCTTCATCCAAAGACATGGAAGATTCATATTAAGTAAATTAAAATAATCAATTATTCTATGCGACACTATATAAATATGAATCCATTACTCTTTTGTCGTCATGAGCATACGTGCATCCCAATGTCAAGAATACATGGAAGCTTTAATCTTCAAATATTCAAATCTACTAGTAGATATTATGGTTAATTACGTGATCACAGCACTTAAACTTTCTTCCATAATTAATTACTTGACATATATTAATATTATTGCTGTTACTAAAATATGTAGTAGTAGTAGTAGTGGATAGTGGATTCTTTCTAACATAGCATGAAGTTGCTTTTGTTGGCTTTACTCTAGGGACATAGAAAAAGAGAATGTTCTACTGCATACAAAAATTGTTTAACAAATAGAACATGTTCGTGGGACCACGCAGAATTTGGCTTACTTTAGTTTTTTGGGCCAGACGTGATATGGCAGTCAAATTAATTTTCTTTTTGGCTGATTATCTGACAACAATTTTTTGCAGCATGTATATGCAATTAGCCTAATGGAAAACCTTCTATTGCAAAAAATTGGCTTTGTTCTCATCTTTTTCAAAGTATGAGCACCAAAAACTGATAATCACTTACAATGTTTTGTTCCTTTTTTTTCCCTAACAGATCAACTATTCAGGTTGTGTGGAGTCAGGTAGGGTCAAATCAAGCATTTGATTTCACACCCATCTTCTGTTAGGATGTATGGAATCATGGCGCAATTACGGTGAGTAGTTCAATTAGATGGTTCTCCCCTTTTGAAGGGTGGGTAAAACTTAACTGCAATGGTTTGGTGAGTTCATACCCATTTGTTTTGTGGGATGTCCTTCGTGATCACCGAGGTGCTTTTATTGTAGACTTCTATTGCCACTTGAAAACTTGTTTGGTGACTCATGCTGAACTTTGGTATTTTGAAGGGAATTTGGCTCGTTAGAGGACATGATTTCTCTTGAACTTAAATCGAAACAGACTCATCTATGTTAGTGAGATTGATCCTCAAGAAAACTTTGATGTCTCATGCTGCCAACTTTGATTCGTGAGATACATGCTGCTATGGATGGATTAGAGGATTTTCATTTGGAGCATAACATTGCACATAGGGATGCATGTTTATGATTTTGTTCATAATTTTACTTCGACAGTTTTTCATATGATTTTTCTCTCTCCATTTTTAAGAGAGATGAATAGTTGTCTTTATTTCTTTGGGCTTTAGCCCCTTTCATTCACCCAAAAAAAAATCAAGCATTTATTCACTAAATTTCACCTATTTAATTTTTTTTTTTAAAAAAATCTGCACACATCCAAACCTGCGCATGATGTTTTTTTCTTATTCATAAAATGAAAAAAACATGAACTTTACAAATATATAAAACATTGGTATTTCAATAAGAAGAAAAAGAAATGATCATTTTCATTTAGGTGCTGTCTTTTTTCTTTTTCTTTTTTCCTTCCAGAATGTTCTGTTTCATGTGGATTTCATCTCAATAGGGCATAGGCTGACATCAGACAAATTCTGATAGGTGTTGGTGGGTTACTTCCATACTGTATAAGGTGGCCTACTTTGCTTTCTTTGCATATATATCAATGAATATATAAGTCCAAGATATGGGGCATGCATCAAAATCTAAACAATTTTTAGGTTTTCTTGTTTAACAATATGGTTTTCTTATTAGACCAGGATCCCCAAAGTGTTTTTTCCCCTATCAATTGTCCTTATATTATTATTATTTTACAAATCCTTAATTGCAATTCATGTAATAATTCTATTTTATTCAACAAGGTATAGGCCTGATGAAAAAAAAATGTTAAATCTTTATTAAATCACCTTACAAATTCTCCAATTCACTTAATTTTGTCAATTGTTATCTACTCCATTTTAAAATAACTATAGTTTTAGAATGGAGGAAGTAAGCTAACACTTTATATTGACATTGTGATAAATAGTGCTTGTTTGGATAGAAGTGAATTCACGTTAACGTAGATTCATTTTAACGCTACTTTTTGTTGCGTTCATTGGATTCGCCTCGGCTTATGTGCCAAATTTATCTCAACCATTGATTTATTTATCTTAACGTGATTTGACGTCAATCCAAACACACACATAATCGATAATATATATTAAATTTTATATTAATTAATAGACATATTTATTTGTAATTTATTTTACATATATCTTTTCACTTCTCTCATATTAATTTATTTAGTGGTAGTTGGTAATCGTGAGAGGAGTGAGAAGATATATGTAGTTAAAAGGTGTTAGCATTAACATTAAAGAAGAAAGGTAGCCACTCTGGCCAACAGAGAAAAAAATGCTTTGGAGTAATAAATTAGGCAAAAAATTTAATGTCTCACTTGCCTATTGCCATGCCATTCACGACAATTTATTAAATGACCTGAATTGCAGTTGCAGATTACTTGTGTATTGCATACTCCTAACTTCAAATAGAATGAAATTGCATATTACTGGCTCGAGTCCTAGTTATAAGCAAAAAAAAAAAAAAAACATAATTTGTGTATATTAAGAAAGTTGATACTTACGTTTAATTCTCTTGATTTTATTTAAAAATATAAGTTTTAATTATAAAAAGTATTCTCTCTCTCATTTAAATAGGTCAAACATTGAATATAAAAAAAGTGCTTAAAATTAGCATTAAATAAGCAAAGAGAAGTTAAGATTTGTTTATAATTTAAACCAAAAAGTTTCAAATTTTTTTTTGCTTATAATTAGGACGACAGAAGGTATAATACTACTAACAAATTAAATTATGTGAATGCTACAGCTACACGCTGGACGCAGCATACAGCAGACTTTTGGATCCTCATGCTTATATGCCCATCAAATGGAGAAATAGGATAATTTGTCTACACAAACGAAATAAATCAAATTAATTAATAACAAATACTAGTATTAATTTTCTATTGCATAAATATATGTTCAGTTTATTCTGTCCAATTTATACGAGTAATTAACTATAAACTCCTATTAGCCAATAATGACATAAGAGTATGCTTGAGCATTTGAGCTTTGATAAAATATGAGGGGTTAATTAAGTTTTTAGTCTTTTAATAATTTTATTGAGAGTAGTTTGTTTTAGGGACTAAGTTAAGTTTAGAGACTAAAAATATATTATCGATAAGGTTTAGAGACTAAAAAAAGTATTTTTAAAGTTTAGGACTAAAAGCCTAAGCAGGATAAAGTTTAAAAACAAAAACTTAATTAATCATATGAAAATAGTAGGAAGGAGAAACACCTCCTACACTACTAGATATGGCGTAAGTGATATAACATTACAGTAAAAAGCCTAACCTAGAATATTACTGTACAGGTTGGACTGTAAACAATACTAGTCTCTAAGCATCAAAATATCTCTTGAAGAGATATATCAAGAGGAACCTTAGTGGCTCCAAGAAGATTTAAATTCATAATCAAGTTAATCAGATCTCTTTTATTTATCACTTATATCAACCCTCATTAATAATTAGATAAAACCTTATCAAATTATATCGTGACCATAAAATTTAAATGAACAAGTTATACGTACCTAACTCAAATAACTCAGTTTAAGTTGGATTAGGGGAACCTGTGGGGTCCTAAAGAACCCTATGAATAGTAACTGAGTATACTCAAGATTAATGTAACTTTTGTTTTTGGTGAATCATGATTAATGTTGTTTTATGATACAGGATTACCCCTTATTCAGTGGTTCGAAGTCTGATCATCATTTCTACATCTTAAAAAATAAAAAATATATATAAAGTGTACCGTCAAAGTAACATCATTGTATTTTTCAAAAACAAGAAATTGTATATTAGGAAAGCGATTATGAACAACATAACATTATATTTCTTAAATATTCGAGTGACCTTGTTTTTTAAGAAAGAATGAAAGGAGTTTTAGAATTTTTTGTTAGCAGTAGTACATCACAGATTTAAGTTGATAGGATAATCAATAATCAATGCAGTGAAAAACTATTAGGATAACATTATCCTAATTATCCTAATAAAAACAAAGTTTAAGAACATTGGAAATATCAGATAGAACAAGGCAGATAAAGGAGGCCACGTTTCCTTTGTGTGAACAAATCAATAAATACAGTTTTGATGTGAGGTCTTAATCAATTTGAAGGAAAACACAATTTCTGTTGCTCAGTAGGACTGATTCATAATCCCAATCTGATTTATTTCATCACTTTGTAACTATTGAATATTTAGAATGATTGAATTAATTTTTTACTTTGATGTCACCTTAGACTTTTACGTTATCTGTCATTAAGGAAATGTATATGTGATACTATTTTCCGTTTTGGTTATAAATAAAAAAATTTAAAATTTTTTGGTCTAAGCAAATTTTAACCTCCATCTCTTTATTTAATGTTAATTTTAAGCATTTTTTTTATATTTAATGTCATTTGACCTATCCAAATGGGAGAGAGAGTACTTTTTTGTAATTAAAACTTAGCTTTTTGAATGAAATCAAAAAAATTAAACACACGTAACCAACTTTCTTAATATGCGCAAATTATTTTTTTTTTTCTTATAACTAGGACGGAGGTAGTATGTTAAGTATTATTTGACACGTATGAGTCCACGTAAATAACCAAATTATCATTTTTCTTAATCTCTATTTTGCGCTAAAATTAAGTTATATTACAAGTTATTTGAGGGATTAATTGAGTTACTAAATAACATTTTTTTCTGAATCCTTTTAAAAAAATACTAAAATTGTCTGAATAAATATTACTAGTATCTCTCAATAATTTATTTTTAAACACAAAGTTATGATTCAGACTCCTATTGACGTATATTTAAAAGCTTTGCTATCTATTAACTGTGTGATGCTTGTTTTGTTATGGGTGGAGATTACTAGTAGAGTTTGGTGGAAGTTAGGCAAATGAACAGGTAGGACTTTTAATGGCACCTCCTTTCTTGTGACTGACAAATCACATTGACACACACCTCTGTAAATTCTTTATTAAAAAAAAACCCTTATTCAATTTCAGATATTAGTCCCTTTCCTCTCTGCTTTACTCAACCATGCCATAAAGATACACACAAGAGGAAGTTGTGATCAAAATTAAAGTTTGAAACTTTAGATCAATTCAAGGGGACCCCACTTGTACATTTCTTATACTCACCCAAGTTTTTTTGTTTTTTTCTTCTAATTAGTTGTTCTAAGCTTTCTTGTTTCCATTGTGTGATTATTTGTTGTCTAACTCATCCCACGTGGCTGGTTTTTCCTTCAATCTCCTATATTTGAGCTTGCTATTCCCATAATCTTGCAATTGAACAAACGGCTCTATTTCACTAAACCTGTAGATTAACTGACATATGATTGTTTAAACTAAATTAGTGATCTTCAATTCAGAGTCTTGATATTCAGTTGTATTAAATGTTCAAAGAAAATTTCTTACTATCTTATCTGATTCGAGCAAGATTACCAAGTCTCTTTCTGATGACAATATCATTGAAATCTAAGTCCCTTTAAGATCTCTCCATCAATGAGAGAACAGCTGCCTCCCACTGCCCGTACATAACAGCTTCTTCTCTCGTTTGTGGGAATTCACTGTGTGTAGATAGATGATCATGATGGTAACATACACATGTTCAAGAAGCACACTTGGTGTTTGTTTTTTGTTCAATGTGGAAATGGAAAGTGCCTTTAACTAACAAGCCTTGAATTGTGAATGAAAGCCTTGTCGGTTGTGTAGTCTACCCAAGTCCCTCTCTGAAAATAACATTATTGCATCAAGGCACTCACCTCTAGACAAAACTCAACCCAACCCAACCCAAGATTCTCTCATCTTCCATTGGTGGATCTTCTTTCTCTCCAATTAAACGATAAACGATTCAGTTTTTTTTACTGAGTTGATCGTTTACGGACTAACTTTTGATTTGATAATTGATTGTTTTTCAACCTAAGTTCAATTCATTTTTATATTTGACGATCTCAACCGTTTATCTCAGTTTAGCAGGTTCACAGCAGACGAAAGAAACCAATTAAAAACCATTTGATATGAGTTTCAGTTTTGCTGCATTTTCTGCCAATCTCAATTAGACCATTTTGAGATAAAACCTCCAATTACAATGCTTTACTTCCTCATATCATTTCTCTCCTTTGTCATTCTTTCCAAGTCCTTTACAAGAAAGAGTGGAACCAAACTAGTATCAACTGGGTTTTGGGGGAATCTCTCAAGTTTGCTAGTTTCTAGGCTCAAGAAACCAAGCATTCCCTTTAACTTTTTTCAGTTTTCTCTTGACATGCCACTGAAAAAGAAGAGTTTAACATCTAGAGTTGAGAATGGAGAAGAGGAAAGCAAGGTTTCTCTCTTGGATTTACCTGATTTGCCATTGGAGTGTATCCTTGAACACCTTTCTCCAGCTGAGTTATGCAGTGCTGCATCTGTTTGCAAATCTCTAAGGGAAAGGTGTAGAAGTGATTATTTATGGGAGAAACACATGGAAAAGAAATGGGGTAAAGTGATTGGTGAAGCTGCTTATAGACAATGGAAATGGCATGTGACTTCCAAGAATAAAGAGAATATCTCTAATCAGAACAATCACAAAGGAATATTTGCTTCCCTTCATGGTTTTCTTCCCTTCCTTTGGACCAAGTCAAAAGCAGAAAAGTGCAGGCAATCAAGGAATTCTTTACCAGATGATTCAGTTGTTGCTCTTTATCTTTCTCTTGAAAGAGGGAAGTTTTGGTTCCCAGCTCAAGTCTATAACCGTGAGGTATTGAAATGCTTCTCTTAAATCTCAATTATTAAAAAAAAAAAAACAATATTCTGTTCTATAATTCTGTTTTTTTTTTGGGATATTATGTAATTGTTTCACACTTTTCCGTTTTCAGAATGGTCATGCTGGATTCATGCTATCATGTTATGATGCTCAACTTTGCTATGACTCTAGAACTGACACTTTTCAGGCAAGGTATGTGGAAAAGTTCATTCATTCAAATTTGAGTTTAGATTCCAATCCATTTATCTTAGCAGCTTAGTGCATGTTATGACACACTTTCTGATAATATAAAAATGACTACAATTTGTTTAAACACAAATCCTAACAAACTAGGATAGAAGTAATGATTTCTTGCTTCCAGTGACAATATTTTTACGTTGAACCACCGAAAAAGAAACACACATTTAACCTTTTATAGAATGACTTCTTTTCACAAATTCTTAATGGTTGATAAATGATAAGTTCATTCCATTCTTAACATCAAAAGGCACATGTTTTTTTTTTCTTTTTTTATTTTCTGACAGGTACTCACCTCATGGGAGGTGGACAACAGAAGAAAACATACAATGGGACCGGCTGAGAGTACCACCTATTGACTCTTCTCCATTTGTTCTTCACATCTCTGATTGTTTAGATGACTTAAGACCTCGAGATCATATTGAGATCCAGTGGAGAAGAAACAAAGAATTTCCTTATGGTATGTCTAAATATAATTCCTAATTATCTCTGGTAAATGGCTCTTCTATTGTACTTTTGTCAAGAACCAATCCTCTTAATAATAGTTTAGTCAGTGGATATTCTGTTATCTTCATGTAGTAATTTTTGAAGTGTTCAATTGTAGGTTGGTGGTATGGTGTTATTGGTCATTTGGAACATTGTCAAGGGCAGGGGAACCATTGCCTTTGTCACAATAATGGTAAGAAAATCAATATATACATTTTTATTCTTCTTCCTCATCCCTCCCATTATCTCTTTCAAAATTGAGCTTTCATTGATCATATCTTGTAATTTAAACATTCTTAAAGAAGTAAAGAACTATTGCCCTTATATAATAAGGATATATCATATATGATATATCCATTTAGCTGCTCTAAATTGAGTAAGTTGTAAAGTGAGAAAGCAAGAGTAGGCGCATCTATCCTTGAGTTATAATGAGCCCAAGTTACGAGTTACTTTGTTTCAAATGAATGATAGATACACCGTTATTTTCACGCTTTACAACTCATTCACTTTTAAGCAGCTTTATCTATCTGTATGGATATCCACTAATAAAGCATGTTATGGTGTTTTTGGACAATTTACTGACAAAAATGTGTGTTGGTAACAGACATGGTGATTTTGGAGTTCACACAGTACAGTGCTGGTTCAAGATGGAGACAAGCCATGATAAACAGGAAGCATCATAGAGAACAAGGCAATGAAGTAGATGGCTTTTATGGTGGAATCAGGAAGCTACATAGCAAGGATGAAATTGCAAGGTGGAAGAACATTTGGCCAACCAAAACTGTGGAATAGTACCTTATGATTCATAACTTTGTCAATTGAGAATTCGCCCCTTCCTAAAAATGTGAAGGAAGGATTATTTGGTCAGAAAACTGATGCATTCCTAACAATAGTTACAAACAACATTGAGAATGTGTGTTTAGTTTCACGTTAGGATGAGGTAAACGTGGATCCATTTCAACACAACTAAGAATTGTTTTCATATTTTGAATTTACGTATGATTTTATTTGACGTGAATCCAAACACACACAGTACATCTCATGAATTTCCATAGACTCTGTAACATGTCACCACGAAACATAAATGACAGTGTATATGTTTCAGTTTTCTTGTTAACTTTGTTGCTTATTTTTAGTATTGTTTTCAACATTTCCGAATGAAAAACATGTCCCTAACAATTAATGGAAAGAACATCAGTAAGTACATAATCTTGTTAGCTGAAGCAGAGGGGAAATTCTCAAATTCATTTCCTCCTTGATAGTCCTACCAAGACAAAATTTTCACATTATCTTGTCTTGTGAAAAATTCAGATGAGAGAATTCATTCCAACAGTAGATGGTGAAGAAAAATGTGTTGGGGTTGCAAATTGTCCTGGTATGTTTGCTTATAAAATCCTATGGGCCCTTGCAAGATATATATATATATATATCTGTCTTTTGAGAGATTTAGCAACAATACTTAACCAGAAAACACTATGAAAAGTGACTCTGCAGAATTAAGTCACTATGAAGTTGGATCACTCCTCGGAATCCTTGTGCAATCCCTTCATCTTTTGAATGTGATTGATGAAATAAAAGTCAAGTAATTTATTGATTTTAAGTTGCATTTTCACGCATGAATGATCATTATTGAAGCCGTATCATCTTCTATATGCTGTCATTGGTTTCTCAAGAAGCCTAACCATGTTAAAAATTTGTGCCAACCTCCAAGTTTGCGCGTAGACTCAATATATTTTCAAAACTACATTGATGTTTTTTGGACCTAGTAATGTGTACAAATTTAAGTAGAGATAGGTGTGACAAAAATAAACCTTAGTAGAGGTCAGTGTAACAGAGAGATTGGTATAATGTGAGCAAATATATTAAGTCTCGCTGTAATATGCATATAGACTCTAAAAAAGATTATTGTAATTTTCTCTAAAAATTTTAATTAGAATTTATAAATTCAACACCATTTTGCTGCTTGATGTGAGATCTAAATGGATATTATATTATTATTGTCATGTTTGGATGAACTTAAGAAGAAGTGTTTATAGGAAGTGAATTTATTTTATGAAATTCAAATTCTAGTATCATAAATTCTTAGAGTCCGTTTGGTGACCAGGATAAAGAGCTTAGGATAGGATAACCTATCGTATCATGTCATTATCTATAGTTTAGTGAGCTAACAGGATATGATAAAGTTATCATGTTAGCTTATCTTATCCTATTCTCTAGTACAAAAGGTTATCCTAAGATAAAAGTTGGTTTAGAGGCCAACATGATAGGATAAGAATTTTTATTTCTTACTTTACCTTTGCTTATAATACATATTCCTAAATTAACAATTATTTTTATAATAAAAAAATAATTAAAAATAAAAATAAATAATAATAATAATAGTAATAAAAATATTTAATAATAATAATAATAATATTAAAAAGAAAAAATAATAATAATAGTAATATAGTAGTATCTATTCTGATATCTCATAGACACATCAAATACCAGATATGATAAGAGTTTATCAAATCTTATCCAACTCTTATTATATCGTATTATTATCCAACCCTCGTATCATATCCTGCTTCATCCAATCCTATCTACCAAAGGAGCACTTAACTCCTCAAGTAAGCTCATCTCCCTTAATTTATCAAGAAGTTAGTTGTTGGAACTTGGAAAGAGAGTTTTACCGTTCTAACTAGCAAGTATCTAATCCACGTAATCCTAATCACCCCTTAAATTAGAATTTTTCAGAGGTGAATTATTTCAAGTATATAATTTATCATTTAAATATTTGTAATTGGTGTTTAATGTGTTGGGTTGCACATCTTGCGGCATACCCAATTTCCGTGAATCAATTCAAAAATAAATTTAAATAAATGGACTCTATGTACCAAAAAAAAATGGACTCTAATTTTCTATAAAACATTTTTTAAGCATTTGTTATTTGGTATGGTTCTTTTGATTTATCTTAGAAAAAAAGTAACAACCAGAAAAAAAAATGTTAAAATGTTCTGCCCAACAAAGAAATTATCGTATAAGAAAACAATGAAGCATCAAAACTTGAAAGTCACGGAAGTTACAATAAATTATTCTTTTAAATTTGTTTTTCTTCCGTTGACTGACGGCTTTAGATTTGGCAAAACAAAGAAAGGAAGTTTTAATACCAAAAAGAGAAAAGAAAGGAAGTTTTAATCAATCACGTATCAAATATTATATTTTGGTTTATGTCTCTTTTCTTCAAATTTGCAACCAAAAATATTTGAACATGAGACTTTAAATGAATAATCTCCACCACTAGGTCCATTCTAGTGGATTAATTCATGTTTACATGTGGGAAAAAACATATAAAGGTAATAAAAATCACTTTTCAAAGAAAATGTAAGTTAAAAACCTGATTATGTGTTTGATTTTAAATTTAGATGAAGTAAATGCAGATATAATTTAACACAAATTAAAGTAATTGTTATGTTTTAAATCTACAATTGGTCGGTTTGATTTGATTTAAAACTAAAGTCTTATTTTTTTCTTAATTATAATTTTATTTTAAATTAAACACCCACTCATTTTCAGTCAGTTTTGTATCACTTAGAATGTGTTTGATTTTGTGTTGGTAGAGTTAATTTGTATTAACGTGATTTTATATAATTAATTTCATGTGAAATCGATTTTAAAGTAACGTGATTTATGTTTGAATTTTTTTAAAAAAAATAAATTTAAAATAAAAATACGTGTAAATTTTTCAACCCAATACGAAAGTAACATGTTTGCTAAATTGATTTTGAAGGTTAAAAATTACTTTTATAAAAATAGGATTTTGCAATCCATTGCAACTCATGAATAAAAATTTTGCATTTAAAATAATTTCATAACATTAAATACTTTACATTTTTTAATATTAAATTTTTATTTATGAATTATTTAATCATTGTTCTAAAAGTAATTAATAATAAAACCCTTATAAAATACCAGTACATAAATTTTTCAACCCAATACGAAAGCAACATGTTTGCTAAATTGATTTTGAAGGTTAAAAATTACTTTTATAAAAATAGGATTTTGCAATCCATTGCAACTCATGAATAAAAATTTTGCATTTAAAATAATTTCATAACATTAAATACTTTACATTTTTTAATATTAAATTTTTATTTATGAATTATTTAATCATTGTTCTAAAAGTAATTAATAATAAAACCCTTATAAAATACCAGTACATAAATAAGGACTTGTTTGATTTCTCTTTTTAAAAACAGTTTTCTGTTTTAAAAAATAGAAAATTAAAAAACTTGTTTGGCAATCAAGTTTTCAAAAACAATTTTCGAGAACAGTTTTTGTTTTTCAGTATTTAAAAACTAAAATATGAAATCCTGAAACATATTTTGGTTTTCAGTTTTCTGAATTTACACACAAATTTGTATTAAAAACTCTTATCACTTTTTTTAAAAACTATTTTATAATACAATTTTTAAAAATTAAAAATCAAAATTATTTTAAACAAGCTCTAAACAGTTATTTTACCACCTAAAATCAATTTTAAACCAAAAGAATTGATTATACTGGCTGCGTTTGCAGCCCCAAACGCACACTTATAAAGTACCAACATCAAGCAATGTGAAATTTTTCTTTTTTGTAACTAGATGTTCTATCTTCACATATGACGTTTAGTGATTGGGGAATTAGGTACTTTATATGAATGTTCAATTTTAAACCTCAACTGCTTATTGTACACAAAAAGAAAATCTAATGAGCTCTTTTGGTGATTAATCTAATAGAATTACATTGTTATACTTGAAAATATTTTTGTTTTAATCCTTAAACTTAAACTTGACACTATTAATTAGTAGTAGTAAGATAAATCAGATTTCATCAAAAATAAAAGATAAATCAGAAGATCTTATTAAAAAAAAATAGATAAATGAGTAGGTTATAAATAAGTTCATCATATTTTTTTTTTGGCAAATGATATTTAATGCTTTAAGGGCACTATTTAAGAACTCAAATGTAGTAAAAACATATTAGAATGTGTAGTTTTTCATATTCCCGAGAGACGGAATAATGTATTCTTATGATTATTTTTCTACTTCTGGTAACTTTATTTAGTGTCATAAGGCTACTAGATATGAAGAATTTTTTTTTTCATTATTTCAATTAATATATTAGTAATAATATATATGCACATATCAATTGATTATTACTTTCTCCGGTCCTATATATAAGTTACTTTTAACTGAATTAACAAAATTAAGAAATGATAATTAGCTCATTAAATTTGTCTAAAAATAAGGTTTTTTCCAATTATACTCTCAATTTAAATGTGCAAATAAATGCTTTGAAAATTAATATCTTTTTCTCTTTCTTATTCTATTCTCTTTTTCACTCCATTATTAATAAAATCTTTGAAAATGGTAGAAGGGGTAAAACAGAAAAATTCAATTAATGAGTTAGTTAATGACTTATATTTAAAACTAAAAATTATTTTTAGAAGGTGACTTTTATATATAGGACCAGATGGAGTAATTTCATTCCGTATGAGCGAATAATTGCTGGGAAATACTGAAAAGGAAGAAAGAACAGAACACAGGGAAGCGAAGGCAGAACGAAAAAAATAAAAATAAAAAACAAACAAAGCACAACTCTGAAGAAAAGGTCGTTGCTTTCTGCTTCACTGCGAAGATGAACGGAGGCCCATCTGGTTTCAGTACGTAAATTCTCTTCTCCAACCCTATAATCTTCTGCGGTGTTCGTTTTTGACACCTCTTTGTCTTTTACCTCTCTATTTTTCCCTCTTTCGTAGCGAACTTTTCTCTGTTAGATTTATATTTATATTTATGTTCAAATGCTTTGTTGTATTTGTGTGTGATCGCAGCAAATGCTCCCGTTACGAGGGCTTTCATCATCGCCTCGGCGCTTTTCACAATCTTCTTCGGGATCCAGGGCCGTTTCAGCTCTCTGGGGTTGTCTTATCAGGTGCCCCCTTTGTCTTATCACGTCCAATGTGTTATTTTTAGGTTTTGTGTACAACTGGGTTTTGCATGTGACATCCATGTGTGTTAGGAGTGATTTGGGTTACTCAATTTTTGGTTTTGATCCTCTGGGTTTATTAGAACTACTTTGAATGTGGTTTATTCGGGTGATGATTTGAATTTTTTTAAACTAATTGCGTGCTGTAATATTTCAAGTTGTGATTCATAATTGAGCTTCAAATGCATTTTGGCTGTTTCTCTCGGGGTTGTAGTGAAGGATGATGCTGATAATGAACAACCTGGCTGGAGAATAAATACTAATATTTTCTGATACACTTGAACTGTTTTATCTTTCACACAGACTTGAAACACATTATGCATTAACTAATATTTTCTACTCTTTCTGGCAGGATATTTTTGGGAAGCTTCACTTTTGGAAGTTGATTATGTCCATATTTTCCTTCTCATCAACACCGGAGTTGATGTTTGGATTGTATCTGCTATATTATTTCAGGGTCTTTGAGAGACAGATAGGTTCTAACAAATACTCTGTAAGTATTAAGCAATTCGTAAGTTTATGTGCTATCTCTAGATATATTTCCAAAACAAGTTCTCGACGATAAATAAGTTTAAGGTGTATGATATGCTAGATGGATACACACTGACAATAAATAAGCTGAAGTTTAAGGTATATGATATGTTAGATGGATACCCACTGACGATAAATAAGTTTAAGGTATATGATGTGCTAGATGGATACACACTGCCCTCTAATACAATTGGTGAACCACTTTCATTAATTCACGGTCTTTTCCACTTATCCTTGTTCATTCTTAGAATTACCATCTCTATCTCCATCTGCTCCTTAGTGTGGCTGTGGCAACCTTATATATCCAGAAGGGGGGGGGGGGTGTTTAGCTCTCTATTTTACTTGTATGCAGTTTGAAATATCTGTGTGCACCCTTTATGCAGGTCTTTATCTTGTTCTCCATATTAGTTTCTCTACTGTTTGAGGTCTTTGCCGTAGCACTTTTAAAAGGTATGATTCTCAATATTGGTTTTAATCATGCCTCTCACAGTTTCAGTTCTTAAAGTTTGATTAATCCCTGTATATGCATTTTATTGGAATTCATTTTGCTTCCTATTTTTGCTTGTGCATGTCATTTCCATTCATGTCTCATGTTTTCCTTCTTGACTGTTTATGCGGAACCTCCCTTTTAATGAGATGTAAATGCAGATATAACTTTGAACTGCCTTAATTTAAACCATTTTTGTGCCTTCATTTCTCAAATCTCAATACAACAACAGAAACATAAGCCTTGTCTCACTAGATGTTCTCAAATCTCAATACCAATAGCAAAATGTGCCATTTAGGCAATGGAAAGCAAATTGCTTTACAGTACTCATCTTGGAGTACATAAGTGGTAAACAAGAATTTTTCTTAAAGAAGTTTAAGTCTGCATTTGAGAATATATAAAGGATCAGGAATCATTGTTGGTGTCGGTACTTGGTAGCTTGCAGCATGAAGTGAATGAATTCCTGGACATTTGGAAACATTAATTATGAAATATGACTTTAACATTAATTAGGTGACATGATATTAATATGTGAAATATGAATGTTGGGGTAGACAATTGTTTCGATTGTGTCAGTAACGAATGCTTATAATAATAAAATTATCAACTAGTCAAACGTGCGCTCCAACGCGTTGCATGCATGATTCGACACTCCGCTGTGGCCTCGCCGTGCCACGCTCCTTGGTGACTTGCTTCCGACGCTGGCGCGACCTGGAGCGATGCTCCAACACGTTGAAGCAGGTGAAGCAGCGCTCCACCAAAACACGAAGAAGACACTGTTTTCGGATCGGGTCACGCGACCCAGTTGGGAACCCTAAATTCCTCACTTAATCACGTCTCTAACCCTCAAAATCGCATATGCCTCTTTCTCTCTAACCCTAAGCGACCTCTCTCTGTCTCTCCTCTCCTGGTTCTCTCTCATTTTTCGGCATGAAAAGGCTGGTTTCTTTCTTTCCAGCAAGGAAAGGCTTGGTTTCTCTCCTTTTCGCAGTCCTAGTATAGTTATTCTTTGATTCTTTGTTTTGTTCTGCTTCTGATTCTTCAATTTTCATTCTTCATTCAGTTTCCATTTCTATCATGTTTCCTCGTTCTGTTCTGAATTCTGATTCTTCCTCGTTGTGTTCTGAATTATGATGGCTCCTTGTTCTGTTTCGTTTTCTTGTTCTGTTTTGATGCTTCGATTTTGTGTTATGTTCTACACTTCTACTGTTGATTTCTGTTCTGTTTTCCTATTTCTTGTGTTTCTCTATGTTTAATTTGATTTGATGTTGGTTTTTGTCTATAGGTTGTTTTTCTTATGTTTATTAAATATTGTATATAATATGTGTATGTGTTTAAATAAGATTTTTTTATTTTTTCTTGACTCTTACACTCCGTGTTACATTTCACACTTCAACGAGTCGCCAACCTCTCTCCGTGTCGGCCTTGAAACACGAGTTTGACTACATTGAAAATTATACTCCGTTTTCGAATATAAGCAGAAAAAATACCTACTTCACACCCTTTAACATATTAATCCCATCATTTGATTTTTCTTAATCCCATACAAAATGCAATTTGTTTACCTAGATTACCCTTTAACATATTAATCTCTCTCCACTTCAAATCAACTACAATAAATGAGTGAGTGTATTGAGTGGAGGGTATTTTAAGAATGTTTTCATCAAACGTAGTGAAGCCGTGGACGTAGTTAAATTTGCTTATATTTAAAAGCATAGTAGTGTGAAAAAGTTAACTTATATATGATAACGGAGTCGGAGGGAGTGTTGATTTTTCTATAAGTTCAAATCTTGAAAACATTCTCTCTGCTTTAGGGGGTAAGACTACGTACACCTATCCTCGTGAGTCCTCACTAAGTTGGAGCCTCTCATGCACTGGGTCACGTTTTTTAATTAGTATGAAGGATGTTTACAAAATACAACCCATTAGCAAGTATTTGCACTTTTATGTTTTTTGATCATTTTTTTTATGTAGCTTGTCATTTTTCTTACTTTGATAGTTTTATGTTCATGTTTTGCAGATCCTACAGCAAACCTAGTCACTCCTGGGCCTTATGGCCTTATATTTGCTTCATTTGTACCCTTTTTCCTTGACATTCCAGTTTCAACACGTTTTCGTATTTTTGGTTTTCATTTCTCAGACAAGTCATTCATATATCTAGCTGGTCTTCAGGTATAGTAAAATGGAATCTGTGCTTATATAACTTATGCATGTCTCGAACAATTTAATGTCTGGAAGCTAATTTCTTTTTTTTCTTTTTTCTTTTTGTTTTCTGTAGCTTCTTTTGTCATCGTGGAAAAGGTCCATCTTACCAGGGATCTGTGGCATCCTTGCTGGTTCCTTGTACCGTTTAAATGTCTTCTACATCCGCAAAGCAAAGGTATTTTAAGTCTGAAGGTTGAGATTGTTTTGTGATTTTAGTTTTTACTTCAGCAATTATGTATCAGAGTATTCAGATGAACTGTAATTTGTTAACCTTTTGATACGGATGCAAATTTTTTCTAAGGAAAATATGTATATTAGCATATAATGTCAGGATTCATTGACATTGTTTCTAGTTGAAAATTGAAAATCAATCTTATTTTCCAGCTAATAACATTTTATAGGATGAAATATTTCAAAAACTGTGTTCGGATAGCAAGGTTTCATTATTCATATCAAGCATTTAAAATCATATTAATTCAAAATTATTTTGTTTTCCATTCATTCATTGATATACCTAAAGATTAAGATGTAATATACTTTTCAAACAAAATCGGATCCCACGCTGTTGGATATTTTAATTTCTTAAATTTTGTGAGCATCATATTAATTACCTATGGTCTGATCCATTTAAGTCACTTTCTCTATCAAGCTATATGCTTATATTCATACATAAACACCTCATACTTGTGCTGTTTAATTTTCTATTTGGCATCCAATATGAACATAGTAGGATCTTATCAAATCCCCTCATAATTCAAGGGTGGAGTATTGTGAGTCTTATAAGGAGTATTTTTGCCATATACCTAGTCAACGTGGGATTTTATCACATCTCTTCATGCTCAGATACGAAGTATGAAGTGTTCACGATTGAACATTTGTGGGTGACCCAACATCAAGATTGATTACGCTCTAATACCATCTTATAAAGTGTATTTTGGCAGTATGCACAATTGATGTGGGATCTTAACAATTATATAGGATTTATAGACTAGGTTCACCTGTCCGATTACATGTAAAGCAAATGCTATCTGGGGTCTTGTTCGTGAACCAGCTACATAAGAATATAACAAATGCTAGCTGGGATCTTGTGCATAAACCAGTTACTTCAGAAATTATGCAGTATAGATTATTATGCTTCAAGTGATTACTGGGAAGTTATTGTTGTTACCTGCTTGTGCTTATGTGATCCTACATTACAGTTCCCAGAGTTGATCTCGTCATTCTTTTCAAGGCTTTCATTGCCGTCTATTGGGAGTCCACGTGCAACATCAACAAGGAACGTTGTGGGGAATGTCCCTTCCTATCCAGCTCGTCAAATGGAGGTAAGTTCTAGTTTAAGCTTGTAATCCTCTATGGCTCGATTTGCACAGCATAGGCAGCTATGCATTTATGATTTTGATGGCGCATTCAGCCTTGTATACAGCCATGATATTTGCAGCTGGGTGTGCAATAACTCATAAATCAAGCTGTTTTTCTTTAAGCACAACCATGAATAATATTTGTAGGCATATAAGCATATGTTTGGTTAAGACTGTAACTAAAGTGGCTCATATTCCAATGTAATATCAATGATTGAGATTAGCTTTACACATTTTTCAAAGCACTATCAATGGAAGCTATAAATTTCACCTTCCAATGGAATTGATTTTGCTTGTAGTAAAATCTTAAACAAAGTTCAGCTTGCAGCTTCCGTCAAACAATATGCTGCTGTTCGTCTAGTATCTTAACTGCAAGTGAATCAATAAGCTAGTTTAATTCATTTTCAGCCTTAATCCAACTGTTAACAAGTTCAGTTTGCATTCTAGATACTAGTGCTATCTTCAATTCTGGATATAGCTTGCGTTGAAAATCTTGATTCATTTGCTAAACGAGTCAAGCTTGAGCATTCATATGTTTTATTTTTTGCATGTGTGTGCGAGCATAATAAATTTTGGTGCAGTAATGTGCAGTATTCTCAGTGCTTGAATCAATTGCATATATGTTTTATATCTTTAGATGATACAGTAGTGTGCAGTAATATTGGTTGCTTGAAGGTTTGTTTTAACAGCCATGGGATACTGGACATGGTGGAGCTTTACTCAACTCAGATTTTGCTTTATTAACATATGTCTTGTCCAATTCCAACTGTGTTTTGTTTTAAGCTAGATTTAAAAATTTGTCATGATTTTTATTGCTGTTACCGTGACAAACGGCATTACGGCATTACGCTCATTGTTAATGCTGCTCTTAATAATATAGAGTAAACCTATGAGGAACACATGATTATGTACTTTTTGACAATTATTATCACTCTTTTTTGGCTTCCCTGAAGAGTTTTCTGTTAATTGCAGAGAAACTACCCTACTGCTCCAGTTCAATCTGCAGTAGAACCATCTGAGGACTCGATCACCACCCTTGTTTCTATGGGTTTTGACAGGAATTCTGCCAGACAAGCCCTAGTGCAGGCAAGAAACGATGTCAATATCGCCACAAACATCCTATTGGAGGCACAGTCGTATTAATTCGTCAAACGTTATGCATAAATGAGTGCCGGCTCGTTGGGAATTGACAGATGGGTGCAGTATTGGAAATTCACCAATTATGATGTGAGGATGTTTGTGAACTTCAGCATTCATGGTATCATCCTCAAGGATTCCTCTTTTGGAGGATCATTTTTCCCACCTTAACTTGAATCTTTAGATAATATTCATTTCAGTACTGGTATTGATAGATTAATGAAAATTAGGATCCTGTACAAATTACTTGCAATTGTAGATGGAAATAGGCCAAACTTTCATTAAACAGGTTAACAGGAGTAATTACTTTTAATCTGAGTAATTAATTTGCTAATTACTTTCAAATAATTACTCTAGAAAAAACTAACGGACCTCCTTCCCTAAATAGGGCCATTAGGCCTGTAAATGGACTATTAGACCTATTCTTCTTGCTAAACATCAGGGCATTAAAGTGAATTTTTTTCAATTAAAAAAAGTTCAATTTTTTCTATAAGAAATTATAATGAAGACAAAATTAATTCAAACACGCTAATGAAATGAAGAATTGTTAGGTTTCAAACATTAAACATGCTGATGAAGGCCAACTTAAATATGCAAATGAAAATAATGTTTGGTGATAAGCATTCTAGTTTTCTTTTTTGTGACCATAAGCATTCTAGTTGAGTTAAATATTCGGTATTCGTCTCAGTCATGTAGCTCAGTTGGTGAGCGCATGGGGACATGCGTGTGTGGATACGGGGTTCGAATCCCGATTGTACTACTTTCCTATGAATCAAAGAAAAAATATTCGGCATTCATAAATCAAATAAAATTTCCATAATTTTTTGTTGCACAGGGTAAAATTTCCATAAATACTCCCATTAGTTCTATTGGTTCGGAAGATAAACGAAAAAAAATAATAATAAATGGATAACGCATAATTATGAGATAATAGAACAGAGTATTCAGCCAAAAAAATCTACGGTTCTACTGCACTCTCTCTGCTTAGTTATAAGCAACTTATCCAGAGAATTTTTACCAAAAAAATTCATCCAGAGAATTTTATATATTTTCAATAAAAATAAATTTAATTATTTTATTATATTTTAATGAAAGAAATATCTGAAGTATCTCTAATAATTAATTTAGTTATTATTTTTAATGAAAATATTCATCTGTCTTTAATAAATATGTCGGGGATCATTTTTTAAAAATTTTTCAATAAAAATAAATTTAATTATTTTATTATATTTTAATAAAAAAATATCTGAAGTACCTCTAATAACTAATTTAGTTATTATTTCTAATGAACATATTCATATTTTATTATATTTTAATAAAAAAATATCTGAAGTACCTCTAATAATTAATTTAGTTATTATTTCTAATGAACATATTCATCTTTCTGTAATAAATATGTCGGAGATAATTTTTTAAAAAATATTACTTCTAACTTTAGGATTAAGGTACCGTCTAAGGTGGTCAAATTTTTTAAGTGGACCAGTGTAGTCTTAGAATTTTGAGGGTAGTGGTACAAAATTATTAATTTTTTTATATTGATTTTTAGCTTGTTAGATGCTAACAACTTACAACTATACTTTGTTTCTCTAAGGTAAGCTTATGTTTCTTCTTTCTAGACAGAAGCAAGGAAATGGTGTTATTTCTCGCAATAATTTGTATCCACACTAATTTTACACTCACACAAGCTAAAATCACATTTAAAACAACACAAATTTAAAATTTTGAATTATCATCGATTACAAACTTATAGTACTAGTATTTTAAATTAGACAAGTGGTTAAAGAATAAATGACAGAAATTATAGGAAGAAGAAACCACTCTAAGTTTTCACCACGAGTTTTCATCACCGTCATGCTTGTCACTTCCGTTTTCAGCACTATTTCCTCTATTATCACAACCCACTGCAAGCCCCTTTCACTACTACAAGTGGAAGTCATCACATCTAAAAATTAGGTTAAACAGATTAAAAAATAGGAATATTTTGTTTCAGTTTTATAATTTGGTTTGTGAGTACATGAAAATATATGTGTGGATATTTAGGTTTAATCTTTAGTTATTATATTTTTTTTTATAAACAAAGAAAAAAGGAGTATTTTGCAATTCATTGGTGTAATTGGTTATACTGCATCATTGAAGCATGCATGTGCAAAACATCCCGCACATTAGGATTACGCATATTATTAACTTAATCATATCAAACAATCGTGCTAAAAGAATTGTCAACAAACCTTGTTAGTAGATAATTAAATTTTTTAAATATGTTAATTAAGTTTGAATGTGTATATAAAAAAGATTTTGTGAAGAAAAGTTGTGATGTCCATATAATTTGCCTTCTCTAATATTGGAGCTTTAGAAAGGAAGGTGGTGTAGGTGGATTCAAACTGAGGGGCAACCTGATGAAGGTGGTGTGATGGGTGGCAAAATTTGGATTGTTTGTCCATGATGACCTGGGAAATAGGAAATTTTTTATATATATTCACTATTCATACTTATTTATTTATGTTTAATTATTCTTTAATGTGAAAAATTTTTAAAAAAAATAAAAAAAATTGATTGAATTGATATTAAGTGAGTTTCAAATCAATTATATACACTAATAATTGTATACCGACCAAAAGTGTAGTTCAAGTGACATAAGGAGAAGTTATTTGAGTTGAAGAGAAGAGTTTCATCCCCAATAGAGTAGAATTATGAGTAAATTTATGAGTAATGTAGTGTAAAAAAGTGTCGCATATCTAAAAACATAATTGTATACCGACGTGTGGAAAAATAATATCAATATGAGGAGTGACCCTAGATGTGTACATAGTATGAGGTTTATCCCTTTATCATTATCATTATTAGTGTGAAAAGGATGGATGCACGAATCACAAAATTGAAAATTCATTACCATACCAAGCATTAAGCATGTATCGATGTTGACATTACTATTTTATCGTGTATCTAGCTAATTAACACGTGTCTTACCGTGATTGGGCAGTATGCAATTTGGGTGCTTGACGTGGACATCCGCGTGTCATGCGTGCAATGAAGATGGAAAAGAAAGACATAGTGTATGTTTGGTTGCGTGGATAGAATTGATTTTGCATCAACGTGATTTTATATAATTGATTTAGTGTGAAATTGATTTTAAAGTAACGTGATTTATGTTTGGTAATTTTTTTTCTAAAAGCAAGTTAGAAGTAAAAATACAGTGTAAATTTTTCAATTCAACACAAAAGCAAGTTCTACCTTACTTTTTGCAGAATTAATTTTAAAGGATTAAAATCATGACCAAAACCCAACACAAAAACAAACAATTGTTTTATCACTCAAAATCGATTTTGAGACTTGAAACTTGATTATAGAAGCTGCATACGCAGCCCCAAACACACATAATATGTGTTGTGTCTCCGATCCTCATCCCCACATGACATGCATGATGAACATGAACTGTCATGCGACATACATGCGAAATTGGGATGCTATGCATCGACAAGGTCACTCTCTCTTCACATGGACACTTGCAATTTCTGCTGCGTATTGCTACTCCCAACTTCCAACAAATAGCTCCATCATCTTAAGGAACCATGATCTTCCACTCACATTTCTCCACCTGTTACTCAAAAATGCCCATTACTTGTCAATTCCAACCTCCCTTATTCCAACGGTATTCAATTTTTAAGAGTGAGGATCCCGAGTTTTTTTTTCTTTGTTAAACCTCAGTTTAGCGTCAAACCCAGTTTACTAAATAAAATTAAATTAAAAACCAAACTAGGGTATTCAATACAACTAAATTCACTTTTAATTTTACAAACTGAAAACTAAGTGGTGCAAGAAACTTCGATCCTACCTGAAGATCACAGTCGTTGAATGTCACAAATGAGCAATGAAACGAAATTGATGTTATTAAGGGAGTGTTTGGTAATGGGAATATTTTTTCATTTTCTGGAAATTCACTTAAAATCATAACTTACCCATATTTGATAGAATGTTTAAGTGACTTTCTCGGGAATGTTTTTTCATTCCCACCTAAAAAAGTGGATATCACTTACCCAATAAACACTTACTTAAAAAAGTAGCTAAAATTCACTCTTATATCAAGCACAAACAAAGCCTAATTGCCATCTCAGGTTGAACTTTCAACTTCAACACCAAGGCAAAAAGAAAACAACATAGCAATCCAATTAGAGGACCTTTCTTCCTTCACCTCCACTCCAAAACAACATTTTCCACCTGTATCATAACTTATTTTCAGATATTTGTTTTTCATTCTTGATTTTTGAAAGTCAGATTTTTTTTTTATAAGCAGCACTTATTTTCATATACATTTAATATTTAATTTAATAATAAGGAAAACAAAGTCGAATAAGATAAATACCAAAAAATATAAACATACAGCAGCTACTATTCACAACTACTTAAACAAAAAATATATATATGTTTAGTTTTATATAATTGAAAAAATATCACAATTTTTAAACTACTAAAAATCTAAAATTTATTCTAATTTGAAGCTTTATTCTTGAAAAACAAGGTGGGGCCCAAAGAGAAACCGAAACAATATTAGTACTAGAGTGAGTATGTATTTATTTGTTATATTTTATTGGAAATGGAAATTGCTTGTTTCCTTCCGAATTCCGATTCCCTAATTTGCGAATTGGAAGGAATTTGAATTTGTTGGCGATGCCTTACGTAGTCCGTGAGAATCTGTTGATCGGTAACATCGGTGACGCGGCGGAGATTCTCCAAAACGCCACCGTTCACAACGTCACACACATCCTCTCCCTTCTCTCCTCCGCATCCATATCCTTCTTCTCTGAATGGCGCTCTTCCCTCACCATCCCCGCCAAGGAGATCGCCACCGTACACGCCGCCCCAAACTCCGCCCTCCCGCCGGACAAGCTCCTCTATTCACTTGAGTACGCCGGCCAGGACTTCAAGCTCGTTCGTATGGCTGTACCTCTCAAGGACACTGAGAACGAGGACCTCTTGGATTACTTGGAACCTTGCATCGATTTCATTGATCGGAGCAGGAAAGAAGGTTCCGTTTTGGTCCACTGTTTCGCCGGAGTTTCCAGAAGGTACGTCCAACTGTTACCGTTGCGCCTTCTATCTTTTACGCGTCAATTTCAATTTCATCGCGTGAACTGATATTGATCGCTTTGAATCCGTTTCTGAGTTATTGTGTGTCGTCTTAAGGGTTTTGTTTGTGTTCGTTGCAGTGCGGCAGTTATAACGGCATATTTGATGAGAACCGAACGTCTTTCTGTAGAAGGTGTGAATACGAAACCAATTCTTTGTTTAAACTCTTCTGGGACTAAACACTTGGTACATTTTTAGTTCTTACAATAATGTTTAGTTTAATTTATCAAACTGAGAAGCACTACTACTACGAGATAGTCTCGGCGGTACTTAGCATATTAACATCTTTCTCAGTATTAATAAGAGTGTGAGTGTCTTTTCAAAATGGCCTGAATGATTGTCTTTCGTTTTGTTTTTGGAGTAAGATAAAGTGGAAGGTCTCTGTGTCTTGAACTTATACATTATTTTTTTAATATGTATACTTCAGATGCTCTTGAATCGTTAAGGCAGAGCTGTGAATTTGTTTGCCCGAATGATGGTTTTCTAGAGCAGGTATGTGTGCTGTGAAAGTTCACTTTTAATGGTGGTACAGATATCTTTTTAAATTTATTATACTTGCCAATCAGAATTAGGATATTAATATTGTTTAATTCTTTTATCTTAGTTGAAAATGTTTGAGAAGATGGGTTTCAAGGTGGATCAGTCTAGCCCTATATTCAAGCGCTTCCGTCTAAAAATACTTGGTATGGCTTCATTACCCTGACTTCCTTGTTGTTGTATTCCCTCATATTTCTACCGATGTAATGGAAATTTACTTGGTTCTAAGATGCACCTTATCTTGGTGTGTATGATATACACCTCTTACTAGTCATGTGCCGTCTAGAATGATAGATTTCACAATTTTTTTTTATATCTTTTAATGGTAACTTTATGTCACTTCTAGAGGTGTATTATAGAATTCACCCAAAATACAAGGCCGGTAATGTCAATTTTGAATATAGAAGACTAAGTGTTGCTGGAGACAATGTTTGACCAATAAATCCATTCTCTTGGGTGATAGGTCGCTACTGGCGATTATGTCAATTATTCCAACACAAGGTTGATTCACTTGTAGCTCCAATTTCTAAATAACAAGTGTTCAGTTTTCAAGTTGTTTCCTTAACTCCTTCCATGTTTTCTATAATTTCCTCCTTGCATTGGGGTTATCCAAAAACCTATAACAAGATGACTTATCTGGTAATGCCTAGTTTATGGCAATAGATTCCCTCAACCCTCTATTTTTTATGGATCAAGCATCTTACCTAAGCAGTTCTATACAATTTTCATATTAACTTATTCCTACTGGCAGCTGTTCTGGTATTTTGTATATTTCTTGTCCATGTCAATCTTTGTCAACTATGAGCATTGAAAATGAGGTCAACCAGCAATTTATTTCATCTGAGGAAAGAAATGTCTCTGTTTTTTTTTTTTTTTCAGGTGAAAATCATTTCTCAGGTTCCAGGATAGACAGTTCTAAACTTGGTGCAGATCCTGGCATGCCTGTCGAAATTTCTTCACAGGCGGAAGAAGCTATCAAAGTAGAAAATAATCGTAGAACTACATATCGCTGTAAGAAGTGCCGGCGTATTGTTGCATTGCAAGAACATGTCATAGATCATAGTCCTGGTGAGGGTGAGACATCCTTTGAGTGGCACAAGCGGAGAAGCGGCAATCCTTTTAACAAGTCTAATGAATCTGACTGTTCATCCATATTTATTGAGCCTCTACGATGGATGAAAGCAGGTAAGAGCACATCTGACTACAATACTACAATGTGTCTATTTTTCCCACGAGCTGTGATTTTACACTGCACTATTGTGCAGAGCATTCTCATAATTTTGTATAGGAGATTAAGAGTGGCCTTTTATAATGGTTTGAAGTTTATATTACCATTTTTTTCTTGCCTTGTCCCTTTGTTTTTCTTGACTCTATATTTTTGTGGAATATTCTATATAAGATTTTCTTGACTCTATAACATTAAACAATGGTACATACGTAAATTTGCTTGAAGTCCCCCTTATTGTTTTTTAACTGATATCTCTTGCTGCCCAGTTGAGGAAGGTGCGTTGGAGGGAAAGCTTTCTTGTGTTCATTGTGATGCCCGTTTGGGATATTTCAGTTGGGCAGGCATACAATGCAGCTGCGGCAGCTGGATAACCCCAGCTTTTCAGCTCCACAAAAGCCGGGTAGACATAAGCCCTCTGTAATCCCTCTGCACCGCACTGTGCATATCCTCATTCCTCTATCAGGGATGCCACTTTTATTTGTCCGTTGTTATTGGACTTGTATTCTGCTCCAGTTCTCCAAGCTGGTTCACTGCCAATCAAGTTATGGAAAAGGAGGATTCAAGTTTAGTTCCATGGATCTGTTCAAGTTTTCCGGGCTGAAGCAATTCGGTTAATTATAGAAAGGAGGAATGGGTGTTGCACTTATTTTGCTTCTTCCAAAATGACTTTATTGGCGATTAAGTATTATGCATTTCTAGTAAATGATGAGGCATGAGTTCGGTTTCCAGTACAAGGGATAGTTCAAGTATAGGATGATGTTTTTTTTCTACGAAAGTGTTTTCCGCTATACATGGTTTTTTGAATTCTTAAATCCCTTCAGTGTGAAGAGGCTTGCTACATGTTGAAATTGACAAAGGATATTCAATCTATCTTTATGGATGAATATTTAAGACATCCAATGATCTGAATACAAATGTAGTTCATGCCTAACATTCATGTGCCTCTTCCCCTCCATTTATTATTTTACTTGTGGACAATTGGGTCAGAACTTGATTGCTCAAGTTAGGTAAATTAATTGCAGAAGTGTATCTCTGCTACTGCAAGTTGTGGTTGAATTCTTGTTGAAATCCAGTTAGTTTGACTATATTTGCACTGTAGTAGTACCTAAGAAAGAGAACTACCTAATTTTCGGTGCACTGTGAGTCTGTGTAATACATACTTCTAATCACCCAAAAAAAAAAAATTTGTAATACATACTTCTTTCAATCATGTATAATTAATTAATATCCTCATTAACGATACCATGTTAGCATAGAGTATTTATCATAAGCAAGCAGGGGTTAGATGTGTCAATTAAATAATTGGAGTTCTATAAAAGTTTGAAAGGAATAAATTCAAAAAGGTATGATCATACAGGCGATCAAAAAAGTCTAATTATTCAGGCGAGTCACTGTTTTGATAAAGAGATACTGGGAATGAAATTTGATTCTAAAGAAGGGGCACAAATGCTGGTTGATAGTAGCATTTAGATCGTTTAAGATTTTTTATGTAGTTTAGAAAATGTAATAAATTTTTTTGGTTTTTTTAAAATATTTGTTTAACTTCCTATTATAACCTTTATTATTTTTATTAATTAATGATTCACATCTTTTATGATATTTATTAAAAATTCAATTACAACGGGTATATTTGATAAAAGGATAGTTAATACTTAATTGAAATTGTAAAATGATAGGTAGAGTGAGACAATTTTTTTCACAAAAATGACAAATAATATGCTACTAAGAGAGTAATTATTATTCACCGTAACTATACAACCTTTAAAAAAATTTAGTTGGTAACAGCTTTCTGCATCATGAACAGCGAAAGCTTCAAAGAATGGATTGATTTGGGTGATGGAACCCGAGAAAAGGGAAGATGAGAACAACGAAATGAACTGAATAATTCTCTTGTACATAATACATTGATAGAAGATTACAGAGTTTATTTAGTTTTAGAGAATAACAGAAAACTACCCTACCTAACTAACAGAAAAGGACTTAACAGCAAAAAAAGGAACTCCTAATTATTTACAAATGAGGACTTAAGATAACTAAAGGCAGAAAAGCTTAATTGCTGAAATGGTCATCGTCTTCATGTCCTTGTTCTTCATCTTCATGGACGTTATGATGAAGATTATGAAGATGATGATAAGGTAATAGTTGAATAGGATTGTAGGTTGCATAGTGAATAATAATTGTATGAGAATAATTTTTGAATGGGAATATGTGGGTTCCATTTGCATGCTTGGGTCAAACGAAATGGAAGAACTGTCACAACAAATAAGGTTTTTTTTTTCATGGTTTCCTTTGAAATTGGGTGGTGCCAGACTGCCGGCCAGTTCCATAATCTGTCAAATCTCAAATATCAGCATTAATTCAGTATTGTATGTGACACACCTAACATGTCTAGTCACATAATATGGATATTATTTTATAATAATAGCACTCCACAGTTGGTAGTCCACAGTGAAGTAGAACCTGAGTGGTGTCCTGCACTCCACATTTGTTAATCCCTATGGAGTTTCTTTTGCACACTAAGTATTTGCGTCACTTCTTATTATACATAAAAATTTTGTACAGGATTGGGCTGGTTCACGTGCAGAATTCACATACTAGTTGGTTCTGTATGCCGAAAATTGATGGATCTTGGCAATAATATGAACACAAAACGGTGAAGTTCAATAATGAGCATGTTCGCTTAGGCCTAAAATTCTGAGGTTAGAAGGCACGTCATTCCAAATCAATGGTGATTGCTTAAGCTTGGTTTCACTTTATCCCCAACACAATTTAGAGTATCCAAAAACTTGCCATTGTCATCTCAGCATAAATCAAAAGTGAAAAACCTCTTGCCAAAAAAAACAAAACAAAAAAAAGTGAAAATCAACCACATGCAGTATTGGTAGCGTATCCGACTCAGTAGTCAGTCAACACACAGAATACAAATTTGGTAATCATATTAGCTGCAAGCACACGGTAAACTTGGGTTTGGAACAATACCGACGCGGTTCCAAGACATCTTCTTACAATTGTTATTTCCGATGCTGCATTCCAATATGAGAATAAAAAGTTCATCATAGTACACGTGATAATAAAACACTTTAAACAATACTCCCTCCAATCTTTAAATATAAGTCACCTTCTAGAAGAATTCTTTGATTCTAAATATAAGTCACCAACTAAACTTACTATGGATAATTTCCATTTCTACAATTTTCAAAAATTCAATTAATAATTGAGAGAGAAACATAGTGGAATAAGAGAAAGCAAGAGTTATTAATTGAATTAAAACATTTATTAACACGTTTATTTAAGGGTATAATTGAAAAAATCTTATTTTTTAGACAAATTTAATGAATTAACTTTCATTTCTTAATTTGGGTGATTCGGTTAGAAGTAACTTATATTTAGGACCGGAGGAAGTACCTCACAATAACAAGCTCAACCAAAACCTTTTTGCAGCCAAAACCGTGATATGTTATCCTGCTTCTGAAGAAATACCATGCCATCTTAACCATCCACTAGAACGACAACAGCATCCCATCAAAGAGAACGTCAAGGCCTTCATAAGTTAACACCCAATTGTATGCTACTGACTATAATGCACTTATTCATCTGCATCCTGAATTTCAAAAAGAAGAAATCAACCCAAAATTTCAACTGTACTATGTAAAGTTCTTTTAAACAATGACGATATAACTTATATTTCTAATACAACTCAACTCATATCATTGGGATTAGGGTTAAAAAACAAATAAGTCCCTTAAATTTTAGTGTACATGCATTTTTGTGCAATTACTTTTAAAATGTGCAAATAAGTACACTAACTTTGTGAAATGTGCACTTTTCACATTTAGTGACGGTTTTTATCCAAATTAGTGGCGGTTTTAACTGTTACTAAATGTAACTTTGTGCCTAAATGCACACTTTAAAAAAGTATAGGGTCCAAAATGCAAGCCTTGAAAGTTGATACTAAACTACACATAATGTAAAGTTCAGGGGACTACCCTTAGGATTATTAGTTGAAAAAAATTCACATAAGATGTTCAATATAAAACATTTATTATGTTTGATATATATATCATAGGTAATTGGAGTTTGCACAAACATGATATAACTACCAGAAAATGCAAAATTAGACAAAGGTGTGCACACCATTTATACTACATAAAGCATATCCTAAATGAAGCTCGCCACACCTTTCTATGATCACTAACAATCAGTAAGTTCTGTTTCTCGGTATATAACTTCTATGGTGACTTTTCAATTGCCACAGAAACTTGGCAAAAACTAACATCAGAGAACACATAACTAACTACTAGGCACTAGTTCTCTACCAAATATTTTTAATTTTTTTTTTAAAAAAAAAAGCTTTGTAAAAGAATTTAAAATTTGAGGTAGATATACTATTTTTTTCTCCCTTCACACCTTTCACTTCAGAGAAGCTACATTCTTCTCTTTCTTTTTTTTGTTGGGGGCAGCATAGACTGATGCCACTACCGATCTCAATTGTAGACTAGTTATCTGTCTAAAACAGACAAATCTGAGACAGCACTTAGACATAAATACCTACCTAATATGATGCCACTCTACAACAAGCAGAACCAGAAGATCACACTGATAGAACATTTGTGGACATTTCATCACTTAATAATAACTTGCTTACAAATTATGAGAAAGATGTGCTTTCAAGCAACTCTCTGCATCGAACACACAGAATAGAATGATCTTACTGCATACCTACTGCACCTTCTTTTCTTTGTTTGAGAGTTTTGGAATCTTGCTTAAAACAATACTATGAAACTTTTTATAATGAGGCTGAATTATTCCGTGTATCACATACAGCTTGCCATCAATTTGGTCCTGGTACTTGTCGTACAACAGGGGAAGAGACAAGCTAAGAAGAACACCTATCAAGAAAATTATTGAAATATTAAAAGATATATATGGAGAGAGTATTTCACAAAAGATAATTGGATTTAAATCCTACAGAAGCACGGAACTTACTGACATAGATCAAAGTCAGGAAGTTGAACAGACTACCAATATAAGATATTACCCACAGTTCACCAGCAACCTGATTCACCAAGTTCACATAAGGACGTTTTACATAAGATTCCGCAAACAAAATGCTTAAATTCATCAAACTCAGAATAACACAATGATAAGAAAAAAATATAGCCACATACTTGAAGGCAAAGCAGAAAGTTCCTATCAATTGCTATGTCATGTGCAACGGACAAAGCCCGATTTATCCAAATTTGCAATACATCAGAAACCCTGGAAATAGTTTCCTCCGAGATCTCCAGATCAGGGAGAGGGGGAAGAGGTCTGTGTCACAACTCAAAAAACAAGTTAATTTCAAATGAGGAGATTATAATGACATCTCACATCTACACTGTAACATCACTATTTAAGTTTGGCAGGGCTTAGCATCCTCGTAGTTATTTCATGTGCATAAACTGTCAGAAAAGTTAACAGAGCATCTATATGCTGTTTCTTTCTTCTTTTTTTTCTAAAAAAGGTTAGCAGTTGTTTAATTATCAGAAATTTAGAATAAGAATCTGATGGATATGGAATACTAGAAAATGAAAATACCTATTGAGGAGGTTAGCAGCTTTGGCCCAGAAAAAGAGAATCACAACAAGAAGCAATACTACATTGGCAACAAAGGACAAGAAATTGTAGCTGGCTCGTTCGAACAGGTACCACAAAGCGGTTGCCAAAACCAGCACGGCAACTGATCCACGCCAGTTCTTCCAGAGCAACACATCCGCAAGGAAACTATAGATGATCATGGTCCCAGTCTCACATAAGGAAGACCAAATTGGGAAAGCAGAACACCTAAACCTTGATTAAATGGTAAAGGCTTTGTAACTACTAGAGCAGACTTCAGATATCAGAATGATCAACCCAAATGACCCAAGACTAAATAATACAAAATATGGAATTTGCAAATATAAAAATATAAAAAATGAAACTCTTAAAAGTGAAGATAGATGTTATACAAAAATTATGTGTATGATAAACGCATACTCACATTAGGCCAAAATGATTAGCGCTTGAAACTGAAGGCAGGTATCACATACATACGCAGACAAAACAGTAAAGTTGGGAAATATAAGTAATGTAGCACTCTCAAAAACAAGAGAACCGAATTTGAGTAAGAATAAAGATGAAAAGAAAAGGAGAGGAGAGCAAAGCAGTACCAAAAACAATGAAATCTTGTCCGATGTGGATTCTGCTAGGTGGCCGACGATTCTGTGAGCGGCGGTGGGAGGAGGTTGCTTCGGGTGCGGGATCGGGTTAGTGGTTTAAGACGGTGGGGCTGTCGTTCGTCGCAGATCTATAGCTTCGACGTCGTTTTTTGGTTTTTTTTATGTCTTTTATCAATTGAAAATTTACGCATACTATATAACAAAATATTATTTTATGATTAAAATTGTAACGTAAAAATAAAATTCAATTATAATTTTGAAATAAATTTAGAGTATTAAATTTAAAATTTTAATTAGAAATATATATTTGTTAATTTTTTTTATTTTTAATTTTAATTATGTTATAATTAAAAGTATAATGTAAAAATAAAATTTAAAGATAAAAAATATGTTATCACAAGAGAAATTGGGTGTGATAACCATTTGATTAACAAATATTCTTCGTTCAATATTCGTTACAAATAATTATAGTGTATAAAATAATTTTTAAAAATTATAAATTAATAATTAAAAATAAATTTCAATTGATTAGATGAATAAAATTTAATTCATAACCCTAGCGAACACACTTTCGCCCAAATTTGAACAAACGACCTATGAAGAGAATGCCCACTGGTCTTGTTACTATTCTGAACTGGTCCTTCGTAAGAGATGAGCAGACCAGGTATAAAAATATAAGTGCAAGGTGCCCAACTTAACAGAACCCATAAAAATATGGGACCCCAAATATTAAATGATCTACTTTACAGGCTTCAAATATTAAATAATGCACTTTACAATTAGTGTTATAAAGTAGAATAAATGATAAGGTGTTTAAATTTCTAACTTCATCACTTGGGATCAATTCCTATAAATTGACATTTTGGAGTTTTATTTTTCTCTTTTCTCAGAATTGGTGATTTTTCTGACGAATTTTAAGTGATTTGTTAGAATTTTTTTAATGCTTTAATTAATTTTAGAATATAATTTGACAATAAATTTTGTGTGGGCAAAAATTTGTGAATAAAGAGTCCCGCTTTTTTTAAAAAAAATGAAATAATAAACAGGCCCCCAAAATTTTTGCTCTGCCCCTGGCATCCGAAATTCATAGTGAAAATGAAATAAACCACCCTTATTTTCGTGTACAGCAATATCTGAAAACGTGTTTTTGGATACAGCTATTCAAAAATGGATGATGCTTTTCCTAGATGGAATGGTGCAAATCCATGCGCTTCTACTCCCAACTAAATGTAAACTAAAGAATCACTTAACCCAATTTTCAGTTAATGAACACGTAAAGACGTGCGTACGTGAGTATCAATCTCAATTATGATACTTTCTTAAAAAAAAAATCAGAAGACCTTTTTTCTAAGATAGTGTAAAATAAAGCTTTAGCATTTTAGGAAATGATATAACAAATATCTAAGCAAAATATAGCATCTAGAAACTAGATATCATAAAAAAAGAATAAAATCACCTAAATAAAAATTATATATAATAAACCTTTCACTAACAATCTAAAGTTTCTAAAACTATTATATTATTATGAATTATGATTTATAGACTCTATTCATCATATTCATATATTTTTCGTGCATCTTAAGGTGTTAGAGCTAATTGTAGAAGAAGAAAAAAAAAATTATCAACTATAAAGGAGTTCATACAAGTGGAAAGTGTTTATTGATAAGTGGCATGGTTACACAAGTGATAAACCCAAAAAAACACAATAGTTCTGCTAGTTCTAAGTAAAACCTTTGCTCTACTATCATCTGTACAAGCCTCTAATTCCAGCACCACCCACCTTAATGAAACATTGTGGAGTGAAGTATTGAATGTTCATAGAACTCTTGAAGATGGCACTCAACAACAAGAGATGATTTTGCATTTAGCTTCAACAGCAACAAACTATCTTCTTGCTACAGCTTTTTGCTTTCTGAAAACATTGTTTGCCTGCTGTTGAGTTTGCTCATGAGTCATGCATTCAAATCCCATAAATAAGGGCAAGAAAACAATAAACGCAATGGTGTGAATTTCCTCTTAAGCCTTCTGAAATGCGCGAGAAGACACTCCATGCAAGAGTCTCACAAACCCTAAGAAACTAAGCTTCCCGTCCGAGTGTCTGATCCAATCTTGGAGTACCACGTGTATTGGTACTGATGGGCTGAGCCCAAGTTCCTGGAACAAAATCAAGTTACGAAAGCTTAGTAAAATTGTGTGATGGTGACAGATAAAGCATATTGCTGATCAAGAATCTTATTGAAGTTAATGAGTCGTATCCATCAAATTAGAGAATAATTAAGAGGAAAGATAAAAAATCACCATAACCAAGGATTTGATAACCACTTGAGTAATCTCTTCAACAGAATTAACCACTAGAGTGATTAGGAAAGAGCTCCTCTAAAATGAATTTGTAAAGTGCACAAATGAGAGTGTATCCATCCTTAGGTGTGTTTGAAATCACAGCTCAATTAAGTACTTATGCTATAAGCTCTTATTAAAATAAGCTAAAAACAACTTATTCTGATAAGCTATTTTAGAAAGCTTATGAAAATAAGCTGAAAATAGCTTATTAGAACCTATAAGCTATTTTCATAAGTGCGTATAAATTCTTCCAAACACAACTTAATAGGAAGGGTGTATCACCCTTCTTTCTACACTTTACAAGCAGATTCATTTTAGAATAACATTTTCCAAGTTATTGATAGGTCCTAGGAATAACTAATGTGATTTATTGTTCCTTTGGTTCTAATTCTACCAAAGAGAATAATAAACTAAACTAAATCACATTATCACAATCTAAATATGTTGGTATATTAGACAAAGATGGTATTGCATAAGAGTTGTACCGAGGCAAGCTCTTCAATCATGATTGGTCTATTTCCATCCTTTTCAAACAGCTCATAGGCGCGCCTTGCATGTTGCTCCCAGCTCTCCATTCCCTCAAGTTGATGGACGCTTATAGCAGCAGCACAAAATTCCTCAAAATCTAATTTCCGATATTGAATTGAACTAACCTGCAACATGAATAGGAACAAATTCACTTTCCATGGAAGCAACTTTCTTAGAAACTAATGTCAAAGGTTACCATCTTCATAGAATTACCATGTTAACATAATCTAAGACCCGCGAATCCTTAGAAGCATCGGTGGCACTCCTTAAAATAGCCTGCTAATTTAAATGTTAATAGCTTGAAAGTTATTTCGTAAGACTTAAGAGAATATATATATATATATATATATATATATATATATATATATATATATATAAAAGGTTTTGACATGTGCTGACCGTCTTGAAGTTCTGCATAGAAATTAACCCATTTTTGTTTGGCCCCAACATGGTAAATTGTTCTCTGAGATATGCTAGCTGAACTAATGTTAATGTCTTTGCAAGAGCCTGCCAAATTGATAAATTTAATCAAAACATATTTAAGTCTTATAGTGAATCACAAGTTACACCAAACAATTTCAAAAGTTTATTACACATGATCACAAGCAAGTACACAAAACTCTCCTACTGATGCTTCATTTGTCAATAAAAGACAATTTATAAATGTTCAACTATAGCTAGATAGCCAGATAAGATCACCAAGATTCTCTCTCTCTCACATTGTTATCTTTACCTCTCCCCTGTGGAAGGGGAGGCTAAATCTCAAGTTTCAATATACCAGTTTTAGCAATTGAAGCTTTTTCTACTTGTTTCCATCTTTTTGGGTCTTCCAAGCTCCCTCTATTAAAATTTACCATACTCACTGGTGAAATCGTTTTGAGTAACCAACAAGTCGCCAAAGACAACCCAGAAGTTTAACATTAAATTTCAAAATAAAAAGCTTTTTAAAATTTGAAAACTCGGTCAAAGCCAAATAATGGTTACAAGGCTCCAAGTCTTACTCTGCAAGTTGCAGCTATCAAAGATGAAGACAAGGCAATGAAAATAAAAGAAGGCAAGTACATGGTAGATATATCAGATAATATATTTATGAAGCTCACAAAGAGACATCTTGAGAAACAGAGAAGGGGTATAACATAAGTGAAGATAAATGATCAGACACAACATTACATACCCCTAACGCTGATTTGCGCAAAGAAGATGAGCATATGTAAGATTTGACAAGCTTGTGGATTATCATATCAAAAGGTATCTTAACATCAACGCAATGATTCGCCAGCCATGGATGACCTATGCATAAAATCAAGCTATAAACAGGAGACTCCATGAGATTATAAAGTGAGAATGTTAGGAGCACTTACTCAGAGCCTGAGCTGCAGTTAGTCTTTTGCGATAATCCTTATTCAATAGCCTCTTTACAAAATCTATTGCATCAGCCGATAAAGACGGCCAAGGAGCTTCGTCAAAACTTGGATCTGCCTTCAGGACAGCCCGAAATATGCCAGATTCTGTCCTGGCCCAAAAGGGTCGGCTTCCACATAAAAGTATATAAGCAATTACACCAATGCTCCACATATCTGCCTCTGTCCCATAAGATCTATGCAAAACTTCAGGAGCTACATAATATGCACTTCCTACAATATCATTCAACCTTTCATCTGCAAAAACTTCTGATGTATTAGCCCTGATTGATTCAGTTTATGTAAAAAATTGGAGAAAACACGGAGAATATGCAATCGGTTAGACCTGGCTTTACATAGTCAGACAGTCCAAAATCAATGGCCTTTAGTGTGGAATTTTCATCCTTAGAAGTAAAAAGAAAATTCTGCAGCAGAAAACCAACCTTCTTGATTAGGATGAAAACAGTATAGCATGCAAAAACGAAACAGAGAATAATTCTAGTTAAAGAACTAATGAATTGCAGCATCATTTGATTTATTAATTAACTATGAGAAAACAGTTGTTATTCAAAATAGTCATGAACCTACATTATTTTATCGCTAACCAGGCAGCAGTGCAAAGATACCGCTTGCTTATGATAGTGTTTCAGGTGTGATGAAAATATTAAACATCAAGTGAAAATATACAAAAAAATTAAAAGCCTAACTTAGGATAGAAAATAGCAATTGGAAGCATAACCAAAAGAGAAACAAGAGGATCCCAAATGAGTTGGGAGCCCAATTTCTAAAACTATATGGAAAAAAAAAAAACATTTAGCAGTTCCTCTTTGTGAACCATTGATTAGCTTTATGAGCTAATTACCTCTGGCTTTAGATCACGGTGAACAACTCCTTGCAGATGACAGTAAGCTACTACACTTAATATCTGAATCATAACAACTCTTGCATCTTCTTCTGAGTACTTTCCACCCCTATAGATCAAAATTAAATAGTGTAATCAGAAATGTCTAATACTGACAACAGTATAAAATAATGAAAATAAAATGACTATTTTTTTTTTTGGTATAACTAAAATGACTATTTTAGTTCCTCCCAGTTTAGTAGCACCAAAAAAAAAAAATTTACCTGGAAAGAATCTTATCTAGCAGTTCACCTCCTTTGCATAACCTGAATAGCATAAGACACAGTAGAACATGAGCTCCTAATTCATCAAGTTAATTAACAACTTTCAATTTCCTGCTTAATCATCAATACAGCGTCTCCAACGAATCAGTGATACAATTTAAGTTCCTTGGAAGTATGCCCAAAATAAGGAAAGTCATAGATCAATTTATATAAAAATATAATAATAATTCATGTGTACATGAAAGTTTCCCTTTTCCCACTGAACTCATTCAGCTTAGGATTATGTTCCTAATTTTTCAACAGCATCAAAGTTTTTGAGGATGATTCATAACAAGAAAACAAAAAGGTAATATGAACTTACTCCATTACTATATAAACATTCTCGTCGTCTTCATATGCTTCATAAAATTCTACTAGATTCTTATGCCCGGTTAGAGCACGCAATATCTTGACTTCTCTCCTGACATCCTCAATAGCAATTGCTGTTGTCATCTGCCAAGCACCATTCAGTTCAATAAGAACAAAGAGCACACTACTGATTTTCATGAAGATCATCCAAAAGAACACTAGCCATTACATAAGGCAGTAATAACAACAAAGCCATGAAGGATACGTCCTTGTATAGAAAAAAGATGTTATTTACAAAAAAGAAAGATGTATGCTGGCTGCAAGAGTCCACTGAAATATCACAAATCACAATCAAATATATCCACAGTTAACGATTTCTCCAAGTAAAATCTGAAGCCAGATTCTCCACAGTGAACACAAGGCATGAAAACCTCATAAGCATTGGCACCCCAAAAATGGAATGGCTCTATTTGAATATACACAGAACATAATTACAGAACAGCAACACCCACAAACGTTTTACACAACTAGTATTCTTGCAATGGCAACAATCAATGTCTAAAATTGCAATTGTGGTCGCATTATAGTCACCGTCGCATGGCATTGAAATACGGTGAGACGTGGTCAAATGCAGCCATTATGGCCCAAAATCACAGTTTGATTCAATTTCAGTGGTTATTAGGCTTGATATCGCGAGGCATACCACAATTTGAGACCTTGGCAACAACCCATCACAACTCACAAGTGAAAGGATAGTAAGTGACTTAAAATCTTGCATCTTTTACTGCATCAATGGCATGATTTCACTAGAATAAGTAGTAACACACAACTTAACACAAACTACAACAACAAAAAGAAAGAAAAACTAGTAAGTAGTAACAAATTGGAATTGGACCTTAGATTTTGGAATGACTTTGACAGCAACATCATGGCCCTTGAAGGCACCCTTCTTTCCTTTTGCAGAGCAAGTGTAACCGAAATGGCCACGCCCCACTTCTTGTCCAAGCTCATAGTGAGCGAGAAAGTGTTTGGAGAACCCAAAACTCTTGTCCAAACCAACCTCACACTCGCTCCCTTCAGGAATAGAAGCTTCATTGGGCTTCACAGAGCCATGGCGCCGAGCGAGCAGAGCTCGAATGTGCTTCGCCGGCGAAGGAGGAGGAAAGGGACGCTTGAAGATTCGAAGAGGGGTTGAGCTCACGCTGGAGTTCGCCGGTGAATTCTTGAAGAGACTTGGTAAAGGGCTTGGACTGTAAAATGGAAACTTTGAGGATTTTGGGGTGTGGGAACTTGGTACCACCACCTCTTTTTCACCTTGGTTCCCTTCTCTTTGTGAGGTTTCAATGGGTTTTCCATGACACAATCCCATGAATTCACAAACCCACAAACAGTCCTCCAAAAAGTTCAAATTTTTAGATCAATGGGTTTGAAACTGTGAGGTTTGTTTTTCTGGGTTGATCAATGGAACCCAGAGAGGATCAGGGGATGGCATGCATTTTCTGAGTCAAATAAAAAGGGAATTTCAACAAAAATGAGAAATCTAACTAGGGATTTTGATAATTGATGGTGTGAAGTGTTAAATATTGAGGAAAGCAAGTAGACTTTTGTAACTAAGAGAATGATCCCTGAGAGGAAAAAACTGCAAGAATTCTCCAACAGAAGAAGCAATTCTGTGGCTAGAATAATAGGGAAGGAATAAGATGCATAGCAGAAGCTCAAACTTACTTAAAAAATAAAAAATAAAATAAATAAATAAATAAAATTCCAACTGGAATGAGGGAGAGGTAAAAGATGAGAAAAGTGCAAAGATGCTTAGCAGAGTCTGCAAGAAAAAGAAAAGGAAAGAAGCCAATTCTCCTCCTTTTTTTTTTTTTTGCTTTTTGTATTCCTCTTTTTTAATGTTCTGCTACCTTGGTTTAAGGCTAGAGAGTTTTGTATTCAGAAATACACTTTATTGGAGAGGGTAATGTTGGTTTCTTCTCTAAATTAATAATAATGGTGAGTGGGGTTGGTTTTGGATCCTTCCAGCCTGTCCTTATTGATCCCAAAAAAAAACTAGGATGTATCCATCCATTTCATGTGAGAAGCAAGAATGTATAATGAAGAGTTAAGGAACTCACTCACATTGTGTATTTAAGCTTTGAACTTTGAACTTTGACCTTTGACCTCCTTTTGTTAGTCTCTGAAAAATTGTCTTTTTCTGCTTTGTATTTATTTTATTTATTTTTTCCATGGTGGGTCTGTATTGTTTTGCCAATTAGTGACTAGATCTGATAACATTTCAATTGTTAACAGAAAGCTAAAGCTGAAAGCATGTCAGCTTGGTGATTTGTTTTCTTAGCATTGTTTTTCCGTTGTTATGTCAGAGACAGATTGAAACCTTTGGAGTATGCTAAATTTTTTATGAATTTTTTGGAGCATTAATTAAATACTCCTAACATCATGTAAGATGCAACAAATGGAATGTTCTAAGCATGGAAGAAAACTTAATGCCAGAATACAAGCGACAAGAATCATCAGAGTAACACAACCAAACACAGAATTTTTTGGTTAAAACCTCTATGGTCTTATCTGTTAATTACCTTTTGGTTAACCTAGCATAATCCCTTAGTATCAACTTAACAGATATGCTTCACAGCCTTAATTATTTGATTTTCATCACATGAATTTATTTTAAATGAAAATAGACACTGAGTTTTATTTCATTTTATATTTTTTTTTTAATTAAGACCCTACATGACGAAAGATTGATAATTGAACAAAACAGACTCTAGCATGGTCCCTAAATAAATTTGTGACATGTAGCATATTGTTGGCTGAATTTGATTTGAATTCAATTATAGATCTTACTCCAAAGTTGGTGTAGCTACTTTTTAGTTTCATACATAAAGTCTTGAGAAGGATCAGTTGACAAGCTAGAGAAAGAAAAGAAAAAATAAAAATGCAATCATAAAAACTTCAAAGATATCCTCTGTCTTTGACATTTAAGCATTGTCTTTGAGCATCACTTTATTCTTGAAAACTTCAATTCTTTCCTACTATTGATAGTAGCAGTTGGTGGTTTTCTTTACCCTTAATATACTCTTTTACTATTATGAGTTCTTTATTGATAGAGTGCATTAATGCATATAAAAAGGTTCAAGATTTAAGGCTTACATGACTCTATTTAGCAATTTAGCAATATGCACTATCCCAACGAACCTCACCATATGATGATGGCATTTGTAAACTGTACATTTATATTAATATATGCTATGTATGTAAGGAATTATTTTGGTATCTATATATACAGCATCAAATGCACTTTTTTTTGTTGTTATTCTGCAGGTGCTAATGATGCATTATCTCTCTGTGAATGGCCCAAAGCTTTTATGTCATTTGAATTTTGTGTTTGCCATTTCTTGCCTCAGCTAGCAAACACATGATAAAAGAAAGTAATTAAAGTTAAGGGGAATAGTATATATTCCATGCCGCAAAGCTTTTAGTCCTTTCTTTTCCCTTTTACTGGCATTTTTTCTATTTTACAAAACATAAAAATTACAAATCTTTCAATTATTATTTCTCATAAACATATGGGATTTGCTAACTTAATTAGTTCTTTTTAAAAAATATATATGTTAACAAATTATAATTTCATTATGTTTATCATACACACCCAATGTATACCTAGATAAGATATCATTTCTACAAATTAAACCTACGTTTGGATTTCAGTTTAATTTGGTAATAAGACTTTCTCTTGCATTTAACATGTCATTTTGTTTGGATATTTATTAGTGTAGTTACCTCAACTGACTTTGGTCATAAACTCACATTCAAAGCTCATTGGCTAAAAGCAACATTTCTGTCTCTTTTCGATTTGGAAAATTTGGATTGGGAACATTTTAATTAATTTATACTCTATAAAAGAACTTTTATTCCGTTGTTAAAGCAATATTTAGCTTCTTAAACATACTTCTAATTAAAAATATTTAGACATAAATTTTGTTGAATCAAACTAATATTTTATTTAATTTACCTTCAATAAACATAAGTTTAATACAACTAAATTTTATTAACGAAAAACCAAACATACTATAAGAGCAGCTAGGTGCAGGTCTAATTATTTTTAAAGAGTATTTTAACTTATTTTTTTATACATTATAAAATGTAAAATTTGTTATTGTACTTTTTTTTATAAAGCAAGTGAGAATACGTTGACCACACTAAACATATGAGTTTGTTAGTGTTCTCCCACTTGTAAGTATTTTAAAAGTTATATGATTTATTGACTTATATATAGACTAAAAGATTAGTTTAGGGCTTGTTTGAAACAGTGAGAGGAGTTTTTAATACAAATTTGTATGTAAATTTAGAAAACTGAAAATCAAAACATGTTTAGATGTTTTCATGTTTTGGTTTTTAAGTACTAAAAAATAAAAACCATTCTCGAAATTGTTTTTGAAAACTCGACTGCCAAACGGATTTTTTAGTTTTCTTTTTTTAAAAACAAAAAACTATTTTTAAAAAGAGAAATCAAACAAGTCTTTAGTCTCTAAAAGATTTGTTTATTACCAATTTAGTCTTTTAAAAAATTTTGTCAAGAAATTGATCCTTCAAATATTTTTTACGTGCAAATTTAAATAACTAATTTGGTATTAATTTAATTTTTTGAACGACTAATTTAATAATATTTTAAATCTTTAAGAGAGTAATTTGGTGACAAAAATCTCGAGGGATGAGAAGTTTCTAGGAAGTCACTCATCCCATAATTACTTTAGGTCAAGCACGCTTAACTTTGTGGAATTTTTAAGTTATAGGCTACCAAAAGTAAATGTATTTTGTTGTTATAGGTCGTACAAATCAATTCTTTTTTATCAGCTAATTTTTTTAAGGAAGAGATGGAGAGTTTTGCACCTAGTAGGATTTGAACATTGTGCCTTAACCTGATATCCCAATAGTGGTTTCACTAAGCTACTATCACATTAATAAATCAATTCTTTTTAAGCTATTATCAATTGTATACTCTCATATTTATATAATCTTTGGATACCTCACATTTCAATGTATATTCGACTTATTCGTGTGTTCCTCGCATGAAAGATTGTCAAGAGTTACTCTTTGACCATCCTCATTACATCGCCAATCACTTCCCGCCCTCATCAATGCTTGAGATCTCATATCTTACATATTTTGGTCTACTTAATTTTCTTAAGATTTCTCACATTGAGTTGGTTAAAATAAGGGATCAAATTTTTGTAGGTTCCAATTTAAAGATATTTATGTCCAAATCAATTAAATTTAAATGGGTTGAGTTTGGTTAGGTACTATGGTTAACCTTTTTATATATAAAAAAGATCTTCACAAAAAAAATTCCTAAAAATAGAAATTTGTTGAATTTTAAAATTTTATAATATTGTTTGTTCAATATTTTATAATATTAATTAAAATTATAAAATATATTTTAACATATTACATATTAAAAATTATCAATGTACCATTTGTAACTACACTTAATAGTTGAATAATAATTTTATTTATCTTATATTAATAAATAATAATTAATGAAGCAAATTTTCTTTATTATATAAATATTATTAAATTTTTTATTACTGGATGAATATTAATTGTATTTGTATCTAATAAAAAGTTCAAAAAAAATAGTTGACATAGTGTTTGAGTTGGGTTTTTTGGGTTTGGAATCTCTCAAACCAATACCCGAATAAAGTGTGCTACTTTTTGCACCACACATCAATCCTAGGCATATCATACATGACTATTTTTTTTTAAATTACTCATCTTACAGATTCTTAAATTTCATACAGAACATTAAAACGTACTACACCCAAACTGAATATGAGAATTCGCATAGTGTAAAACCACATAGATTTTTAAATTTGTTCAACCAAATAGACCAATTCATAATTCACTTGAACGGGACATCTTTTGAACGAAAATTTATTAATAAGAGAAACTATTAACATCTTTATAAGTTTAAATTTAGTATTAAATTATTATTTATTTGTATTTATGAGTAAAATTATTGTATAATAAGATATACATTTGAGTTATCACTTATTTCTTTTGAGTAAGTTCAATAAATATAAATATCTTTATAAATGTTTACTCTGAAGATTTTTTCTTGTACTAGATTAGGTTATAGATCTTTTTGACAAAAAATCAATTTTGTGATTAAAAAAAAAAAAGAATGATCCTCCTAATATCATTTTTCTTTACCTTTACAAGGAACAGGTTTTGGGAAAAGAAAATGTTATGGAATTACTCTTAGAACAGAAGAAGATTGAATTAGTACTAAACATGTGAAGATAATTTAGCAAAATGAATGATGGACTGCGTAATCAAATTATTGTATGATTGACCAATTGAGAGAGTCATTTATTGCACCGCAAAACAGTGTTGGGTTATTTCTAAAGGAAAAGCAGCAATATAATCCATATAATATAGAGTTTTCTAACCCGTGCAATATTGCACATGTTAAGCTTCTTAAAAGAGAAGTACTTTATGGAAAAAAAATAAAAATTAATTGAGTTATGTTTTAACATTCATTAATTATTTATTATTATTTCCACTTTTGGATTCTTATCCTCTGCAATATTGCACAAGTTAGAAAAGCTCATATAATATAAAGGATTTTTCTAACATATTGCACCGTTTAAAGAATCAAAGATGGAAAGTTTTTTTTGAAAAAACACAATTTTAATGAGACAGTGTATAACATATAATAAATTTTATCTTTGGTTCTTTAACATGTGTAATATTGCACATGTTATTTAACATGTGTAATATTGCACATGTTAAAAAAATCGTAATATAAATAAATAGAATTAGGAGTAAATTTAGGAGTAGTGTGAGAGAGTGTGTTTTTGACCGATAATATATATATATATATATATATATATATATATTATATAAATAAATATAGCTGTTAATTTTTTAATACGTATTGAAAAATAAAAATAAAATATTTATATCAAAGAATAAATATTTATTGAATTTTAATTTTTTACTATAATAAATGTTATATTTTTTATAAAATATTTTTTTTTATCTTTTAACATGTATAATGTTATAAATATTAAAAAATTCATAAATATAAATTGCTTTTCGACCTTTCGTTGTGTTTGTTTCTCTGATTTTCAATCCGAGTTTGACTACCTTTCTTTATTGGGGACAATGGAAGGTGGTATTAACAGACACATTACCGACCACGTCATCATATTCAATAAAATAATTCCTGTGCCCTTTTATTTATTCAATATTCAATATATATAAATAATACTCCATTAGAGAGACTAACCCTTTTATTTATTACATATTGAATAGTTGGAAAATAAGGTAATTCTTATTTTATTATATCTTATATCTTATATACTTCCTGAGCAAACTGTTCGCAAACATAAAATCAAGTCAAATTCAAGAAAAAAAAAATTTCTTCAAACTCAATCGAATTTCAAGTTAAATAATTTTTTATAATGGAGTCAAGCTTAATGAGGTTCGACTCGATTTCTAGCTAGCTCTATGAATTTGGGGATACCATTTCTAATGAATGAAGCATTATATAAATTATTGGGTTGAAAAGATAATCCATATAAATTATTGGATTTATAAAAATATGTTCACACAAGTTTTTAAATTATATTTAAGTTCATTTAAGTTATAGAGCCTGTAAAAGTATTTCATGTGTATTTTTAAGATTATTAAATATTATTTACTTAGGTTTCTGAATTTATAAAAATAATTCACTTAATTGGGTTTATGAAATTATAAAATTTAAGAGATCTAAATGAATAGGCATTTGAGAATTTCATGATCAAACCTAAATAAATCTTTATACAATTCAATAACTTATATGAATTACTATTATAAATTTAATGACCTAAATAAACTCATACAATAATTAAAACATCTATGTAAATTATAAATTATTCTTATAAAATAAAAAACTAAACTAATAATTATTAACGTACAACACTGTATTTATAGTAAATGAAAAAACCTTGGAAAGCAAAATATTCCCTAAACCACGCTTGAGAGTATATATATGAGAGATGATTTTTGTATTCACATTTTTCGTACTCACTTTCTACTCATGGTTATTTACGTTAAAAAATTGGGGTATCCAACAGGTTGGTCGAATGGCTGATGAGACATACTTTGAGTAGTAGGTCCTCGGTTTGAACCCTGTTATACATATAAAATAAGACATGTAACCACTTTTTTCTAAGTACAAGAAAAGGTGATATGTACTCCAATAATGGCCCGTTATCTCCTAGTGGAGTTTAACTATTTTTTTTTTCTTTTTCTTTTTGCAAGACATGATTAAAGAAATTTTTATTCTTTGATGCCCTCCTCCATTGCTCTCCCCTCCACACTTTACTTCTTTCCTTTATGTTGATCATGGCAATAGAATAAATAAAGCTGATTTTTGTAGTAGAAGAAGAATAAAATAAAGTTAAGTGATTCTTTCGAGCCAAGTGAATAAGAGCGCGAACACACTCTCACTACTCACTCTCTCTATCTCACAAATAATTAAATTATTAGTATTAGTATAAATTAAAGAAAAAAAATGAATGATAAGGGTTTCCGTAAGTAACAATTAACATGCATAAGTCTTTTAATTTGTTCAAATTTTAGTGTTTTTATATGTGAAAAAAACAAATACTTATGTTTTTTATTATAAAAAAAAAATAGGATGAGTGATGAATAAAAAAAAACTAGGTTGAATGGATGATACTATCTCATTTCAAAGTTAAAAAAACCTCCAAACTTTAAAAAACACTTATAGAGATATTTACATTTATCTTATCTCAAAAAGCATGTGATATATCGGTGACCCATCAAATATGCACCATGCATATCCCCTCATATCATAATTGAGAAATCACTCGGAGTTTAAAAAAAAAGAAAAGGAAAAGCATATGTTAAGATGCAAGAACATGGAGTAGAAGTGTTCAAGGGATGGAATGGAAATTGAAAAAAATAGAGACTAATAATACCAAAATTGGTGAAATAATAATGTTTGTTAAAATGGACATTAGTAAATTTTAAGAATGTAATGGCCCAGCGCGCTAATCACGACATTACATATGTCTCTCTTTCTAAGTTGGCAAGCAAAAAGGTCAAATTAATATTATTGGATTTCAAACTTTTTCATTTGCAGTTGGTGGGAATTAAGAATGCCTTGGGGGATGTTATTAATTAGTAGTAATATAGTAATTAATTAAGAAAAGAATGCCTTGGGTAATGTTATTAATTAGCTAGGGTGCGGCATTTCATGGTTAATAATTAACCAATTAGTAATTAATATACTCTGTTCTTCCTTAGCCAGGCTAGCAAACCGCCAAATATCATGGAGTAATAATGCCCAGAGTGTTTACTTAAATGGTAGTAATTGCTTAGGGAGAGTATGTTAGTAATGCTTACAGTATTGATTTGGATGTTGAAACTTGAAGCTTCAATTTTACTTTAATCATTAGCTTTTGGTTACTAAAATACTAGCATTAACAGGATTTCAATGGCAAGAGATTTTTTTGGTAGGGTTTGCCCCACTTTATCTTCATCATAATATAGCTAGGAAGTAGGTGACCCACCATAACAGGGTTTTTCATCTCTCTCACCAGTGACCACACCTATGTGAAGAATGGAAGGAAATAGCTGAAAGGGACACTCATTTGGGAGTTTTCCATCATTCAGGAAAAAGATCACTTTGGTGCATATCTAATTTTTAGTTATGTTGATCAAATGTAAATTGCGTTTAAATAATATATTAATGTATATAATTTACTTGAATATAAATTATAATTGTATTTAATGGACTTAACAATAATTTATTATTTTTTTTAAAATATACTTTTATTTTTAATCAATAGAAATTTAAACACATATTAGCTACACTTTTACTTATTCTTATTCGAAACTTATGCTTAATAGAGATTGGATATTGTTGTGCAACATGTGAATTGGGACAACTTCAAAGTCATAGATGTTCTTTCTCATAAATAAAGGTGTTCACGATGCGGTCTCAAACAAGATATGAAAATTTCTTCCTAAGTGGATCATTCCAACATTACTGTGTTTAGATTTAGTTAGTTAGTTTTGTTTTATGTTTTGTTTTCATTTTATCCAAAAAAAAAAAAAAAATCTTTCAACAAAATGTTATGTCATTTTTAAATACAAACCCCTACAACAAAAATTTAAGGTTTCACAATAGAGTATGCCACGATACAAGTCTTTGCAAATAAGTTCAAAAACATTTATTATCTTTATTATTATTTTTCAGTTACATCCTTTCTTCTAATGATTTTAATTAATTAATAAGAAATAATAGAATTTGACTTTCATTAAAAGTGAAACTAGAATAGGATTTTTTTAATTGTGCAATATTGCACATGATAAGAATTCTAAAGCAGAAATAATAGTAAATAATAAATGCATGTTTAAACATATCTAAATTAATTTTTGTGTTTTTCCATAAAAAACTTCTCATTTGAGACGCTGTGCAATATTGCACAGGTTAGAAAATTCCTCGTATAATTAAGAGTGTATTTGGCACAACTAGCTTATAGCTTATTTAAGAGCTTATAACTTGTAGTTTATAGTTGATGGGTAAGTAGAGATGTTTGGTAACAACATATAAGCTATAAGCTAGCTTTCATAAGCTGGCTTATAAAAAGTCACTTCAAGTAAGTTATAGCTTATGAAAAGTAACTTTCAATAATTTTTTTCTATTTTACTTTCTAGTCATTTATTATATGTTTACTCAATCAAAAAATTTATTACATGTAATTATTACTTGTCCTTTTAAGTCATTTAACAAATATAAGCTACCTAATAAGCTAATTTTACCAAACACATCTACCCTATTATAAGTCACAAATCATAAGTTACAAGCTATAAGCTATAAATCATAAGCTACAAACTATAAGTTAGTTTTACCGAACAAAGTCTAATATTACTAAAATCTAAAAAGTCATCAAACTTTCTTTTTTAATATGCATCAATATAAGATAAAGTATTTATATTTTTAAACAGAGATAGTGAACTCATTATAACTTTTTATAAGGATGTCATGATATTTAAATTGTCAAAATTCAAATGTCAATTAATTTTTTTATAAAAATAGACAAACACCGAAAGAAAATGTCACTTTCAACTCATTGAACACAAATTAATTTGCCACGAATTTAAATTCTGATAAGGGAAATCTAAACAGATATTTATCAATTACTTTTGTTGTTGAAGAGTTATTTATCAATTACTTAGTGTCCGTTTATTTAGTATTTTAGAACCATTAAAAAGCATTTTAGTTGAGAAGAATTCATTTTTCGTAAATGATTTTTATTTGGCTAAAAATATAAATTCATTCCCCTTAAATGGTTTGTGTTTGGCTTATCTCAAAATGCATTCCCATTAATTCCCCTAAAAGCATTTATACAAGAAGCTAAAATTTTTAGCTTTTACAAAAAGGCATTCTACCAAAATTAAGTTTACCAAAATTAATTCCAGTTGTATTTTAAACAAAGGACCCTTAATTACTCGTTTTATATTACATTCAACTGTTGTTTGGATGGTTGAGGAGTATTGTTTTGAGTAACAGGTTTTCGGTTCGAACATCTATAAATGCACTTTATTCTATAAAAAAATTACTCGTTTTACATTAATCTAGACACAAAAAAAATGAAAATTAATTTTAAGATTGGGTCATCATCGATAAACACGTGTCAAAGATCGGTGGGTGGAATCTCTGGCAATTTCTTGAGCAAAAGATTATGCTTTGCAGAACTTTATTAGGGATTAGAGAATCTTAATCCCTTCGAAAAGTGTAACTTTGATGTTGAGATTCTTTGATACCATTTTTCTTTTCTTCTTTTTCCTTTTTTGGGTCAAAAGATGTATTTCATTGAGAAAAACACAATTTCGTGAAATTTTCTTGTCTTCTTTTATTGCTTGCTTGTCTTGTTATAGATAAGTTACAAGTAGTGAATATTAATGGCCCCAAACCCAATGGATGTGGTCCAACCCAATACCAATAACTAAGCCCATTCAAGTTTCTTAGCTAGATTTTTATCCTTTTGGGTCATTCAATTTTGACCAAAATAAATTGGGTTATTCAATTTTTTCTATAGGTAAATACATATTTACACATATATCCTAAACAAATTTTTATTATCAAGGTTCAAACTTTAAACCTCAAATATTTCAGTCTTAAGACTTAGTACATGACCAAGTGAGCTGAGCTAAAGCTCACAGTCAAAAATTTGGTTATTCATATCATAGTTTGTACGAAAGTTTTGGAACAAAAAGAAAGACGTTGGAATTGACAACAGCTAATTTGGGTTTGTCACCATCCAAACGGCATGGAAAGGACGTTGTTACCTTCCTCAATTTTGGATGGTAGCATTCGAAAATTGGATGGTGCGTGATGTTTAATTTCTTAAAGACAATATTTTGAAAATTTTGGACAAGAGCATCCGGAATTGGTGTGGTAGAAATTGTGTTGTCACAAAGATAAAATTCTGACATTTGTGTCCGAAAATGGGTTATTTTATCAAAAAAAAAATGTTGAGATAACGTCAAATCCAACTTGAGTAGTGTCAATCCTATCCTTCCAAAAAGAAAGGCTTTACAAAAGTTTTGGTGAATACATCAACGGAAGACAAACGAAAATATACGATTAAATTAGTACTTTTGTCCATTAACTATTTTTTTTAAAAAAAAATCCCTCAATTAAAATAATTTAATAAAAGTTTCAAATCAATTTTGTAAGTGTTTGTTTTGTTTGAATTTTATTTATTTTTCATTAACTTCTATTAAATGACTAACAAAAAGTCATGAAAATAATGTCAAAATAAAGTTGATTTTGCGTAAACTCTAACTCAAATGACATTATTTTTTATATTTTTGTTAGTCATTTAATATATATTAAAAAAATAACGAAATTAAAACAAAGTAAAAAATTATAAGATTAATTTAAGACTTTTATTAATTAAAAGTAAGTTAGTGGAGAAAACTATTAATTTGATCAACCTGTATTGTTGCTTAATAGACTATAAAAAATATTCTGAGATGCAAAATGTTAGTTGTGTGCATACTGCATAATTATAAAAACCGGTTCGGAACAACTAATCCAATCGGTAACCAGTCCAACTTGGCGTAAATCGGCGTGACTAGGTGATTTTTAATGAAAACCCAGTGAACATGTTTTGATAAACTGATACGGGTCAACATATATTTTTGTGAAAATTTAAGCAAAATATTTTTTTTTTTATCAGCTAAACATACACACTCCACAATATACTATTTTTAAATCTACTATTAGAATCTCCTCATCAGGGATTAAACCCCTTCCCTCAAGTTCCAAGAACTTCTTCTTATGCTATTTGAGCTATAAGCTCTTGGTAATTTAAGCAAAATACTGAAATAATGTCGTTTTGAAAAAAAAAAAAACATAAGATTTAATTTCTGGCTTTTTAGTGAAAATTCACATAAGTCTTTAATATTTTTTATGGTGTATTTGGGCCCTGACATTTTGATCTTACTAATTTTAGTACTTTTAAATTTTGAGATCATTTAATGTGGCAGTTAAATGTCAAATAAGACAATCAAAACTAAGTCTTTTTTATTTTGTACATTTAAAAGACTCATTTTCAAGGAAAACAACATCATACATTACGAAAGAACCAAATCTAATTTCTAAACTTTTAGGGAAAAAATTGTTTTTGAAGTGTATCACAAAAATAAAAAAGATTATGTTTTGAACTATATGATATCTTAGCAATAAAATAACTTAATGTATAATGATACTAATATTAAACTAACATCAAGGATTAAAATGAATCACAAATAAAAAAATAAAAAAAATATTAAAAACTAATATGAACAAATCTAAAAAGTAATAAATTAACGTGACTTAATATTTGAAAGTTGAAATACTCTACCTAACTGCTGCCGTCGTGTGAGAAGGTTAATGAAGGTGAAAGAAGGAATACGTGAAGATGATGTCGTGTCGAGAGAAAAAGAGAGAAGGGTTTGCTTTTGGTTCTTCAACTAAGTAAGCTCCTACTACTACCTATAATCTATGCTACGATTCTCCTTTCTTTTTCTTTTTTTTTCCCTTTTTTCTTCCATTCATAAACTTATAAGTTTACGCTAATTGATCACCAACCCTAATTTGAAGATCTTATGTTTATTTCATTGCGCGTATTTGCTAATTCACACACTAGCTATATGATTAAATGCCTTTTGTTTGAACTATTTGTTGTGTGCAAAGTGAATATGGTTATTTTGTTGCCTTTGCTTTAATTAGTGCTATATATCTGTACAATACTCGAACTTGTTCGGTTAGTTGATCAAAGAAATATGTAGTATAATATAATAAGTAAAATATTGTTTTATTACTTGTAAGAACTTTTTCCTAACCAAAATCAGTTCTACTCAACTATTTTAGCAGATGCAATAATGTCGTCATTAGTATATAAATTCATATATATCAACTTATTTAAATACGTCATATGCACATATGAGAATATCTTAAAAATTATCCATATGAGAGTTTTAAAAACACTGATTGATGAAAAAAAAAAAGGTGTGGGTAGTAGAAATTTTTACGAGCATGGCATAAATAAAACCATGAAGTCTCATGACCGAGCGTTTGGTTGAAAAAAATAGAAGAGAAGAGGTTTTTATATCTAGGCCACGAAAAAAGTAATAGGTTGTTAGAGCATAAATGAACTAGTGGAGCATCAATAGATTCAGATTCATAAGCTTGAATTGTATGTTGGTCTAGCATGAAAATAATTTTTGAAAATATTTAATAAAATTTTATCATTCATTTTTTCAATAGATAAAATCTCAACTCATCAATATTTCATATAAGGTTTATATATATTTTTCATCCCTGAAAAATAAAAAAAAATAAGGATTCAAGTCATCGAAAAATATTTTTTAGAATTTAAGTCCTTAAAAAACTCAAAAATAGGGGATATAAGTCCTTGAAAAATACTGATTTAAGGACTCAAATCACCTATTTAAGGACTTAAATCTTAAAAAACGTTTTTTAGGAACTTAAATTATATTTTTCCTATTTTTTAGAAACGAAAAACATATTTAAGCTTTCATATAATTATGAAAACTAACTCAATAACCTAAATTAACCTTAAGATAATGGAAGCAAAGACATTGAATGAATTTTTTAATAGAGCTTATAATAGATAACATAAGTTATATAATTTATAAATATGATTTAGAACCTAAAAGATGTTTTAAAAAATAAATATGCAACTAAATTCAAGAATTAATGACAGGGTCAAAGTTTTTATGAATCATTGCCATACAACTTTTAGTTTTGGTACAAAAACAAATTCGTTAATTCGATAGTAAATTCGCGATTCATAAGAGTTTGTCATAATAATCTATAAATAATATACATGAATTATAAAAATAGACGTTTGAATTTAAGTTTGACAAAGCACACATTTTTGTTGAAAAAAACTATTTTTTCTATTTGTATGCTAGGATTCTTTGTTTGAATAGTATGAACACATAGTTCTCCCCTATAGATATAATTATAGTATAAAGTATTATTCATTATTTTTATATTGTTAATATATCAAAATTTAATCTTAAATAACTTATTAGGAATTAAATTTTATTTAAAATTGATCTAATTAATCTTTTACTCCAAAAATAATATAATTAATTTTAAAACATTTTGAAAAATTATTTTATACATGTGATTATTTGTGATGATAGATGAAGCATTATCTATTAACGTTGGACGAAGAACTTGCAGTAATTACATAGTTATAATAGTTGATGAGGTTTCTACCTTCGTTGGTTATCACACACAAATTCTCTTACCATAATGCAATTTTTATCTTTATTTTTTTTACATTATAGTTTTAATTATAAAATAAATAAAATTAAAAAAGAAGGGCTAAATTTTCAATCATAAAATAATTTTTTAATTATAAAATAATAGTTTTTAAGTATGAAGTATAAAGATTTTCAATTAATGAAAGTAAAAAAAAAAAAGAGAAGCCCAAAACATTATTCACGTACAATTGTTTTTTACTGTTTTTAAAAAAGTTTCTTTTTTAACTTGTGCTTTTATGATACTCTCCCGTTATTGAATATAAGCAATTTTTAAAAAATTCTTATGTTATTTTTATAAGCAAATTTAACTACTTTAACTTGTATTTAATAAAAGTTTATCTAAACTACCATCCACTTAATTTATTCACACATTTATTACCGTAGTTGTAAAGTGGAAAAAGTATAACATGACAAAATGTATTGTAGGAAAATCTATTGATTTTTAGATAGTTTCAAGAAAATTACATTGGACTAACTAACTTTCTTAAAAGGTGTGAAATAGATTTTTTTTTCATATAATTAAAAACAGCGAGAATATTAATTAAGAACATAGAAATAGAAATGTTTCATAAGAGTTAATTTTAAAAGTTGTAAATTAATTTAATATATATTCTTTTAAAAAGTCAAAGTATTAAATGTATTTTAATTAAGTAAACTTTTAAATTGATGATTGAGATTGTAGGCGTACATATTAGTTTTTGAAATTATAAATTAGTCTCTAATTTTTTAAAAGATAATTTATTTTAATTGTTTTTTATTTATTTTTTAATATTATTTAATAAATAAAAGGAGTAAAATGTATGTCAATTTTGTAAACTTAGTAAAAGGACTAATTTACTTGAGACTTGCAATTTCAGGCATTGTTTTAGAAGACTGTTTATTCTTTCGCTCATTTTCTTTGTTATTTGTGAAACCTGCTCATGCTTCCTTATTTCCTTCTTGAATGATCTGCTCCTCGTACCAAAACGACGTCGAAGCTACAGATCTGCGACGAGTGACAGCCCCAACGTCTTGAGCCACTAACCGGATCCCACACCCGAACCCGAAGCAAGCTCCTCTCACCGCTGCTCACAGCATCGTTGACATCGAACAGGTTTTTATTGTTTTTGGTACTGCTTTCTCCTCTTCTTTTCCTCTTCATTCCCACTCAAATTCAGTTTCCTTGTTTTTGAGATGGTCTTAGACTCTTAAGAGAGGGCAGAGTGAGATTGAAGTTGATAATTGACGAGTAGAAATTAAAATAGCCTAAGCAGAGAGGTGAGAAAAAGAAGATAGGGAAGGAAGAAATTTGAGTGGGTGGGCGAAAGTGCAAATGAAATTTCTCGCGTTAACACCAAGCCACAAAATGTGAGTAAAAAAAGTAAACTGTTTAGGTTAAATAAGTAAGTTCACGTTTTGAACAGTAGTTGCATAACTAAGAATTGCAAACATGAACATTCTAGCATTATATAATTTAATAGATGTATGTAGCGAATCAACTATGTTATTTGGTTTCACTGTCAAAAAAAGAAAGTAAACTATGTTATTTGGGTCATCGAATGGCACATTTCACAAGTGCAGTGGAATTCAGTTTCTGTAATTTTAAATGCTTGAACAGACTCTTCGTTACTGAAAAAAAGTATATATCATGTTGACTCATTTGAAATTTGATTTTAAATTCAATTGTCTTTGTCTCGCTGCTTGTGATGGCATCTGGGAGAATTAGGATGGTTGCAACTATTGGCATGCACTTATCGGCTTGGACAAATGTTGATACATTCATTTCTTGACTACTACAGTACTACAGCCTGATTCCATTTCTTTCTTAATACTTTGTAAATGCTGTTGGTAGTGTAATTCAATGCTAACATGTTGGAAGGTGGTGAATGATGGATCATAATCATATAAATCTGGCTGCACCTGTGCAATTAAATATGATTGTTACAAGTTTAAAAGAAAATGACAGCTTTCACTGAATGATCTCAAAGAGTCAATAGCACGTTTAACTGTTTGTTTAACCTTCCTCAAGCTTTCAAATTTCATTACACCAGAGCTAATATTTCTTACTTCTCTCAAAATAGCCTAAAAAACACCTCAGAACACCAGAACATTGTTAGGGTAAAATCCCCCACTCACACAAACGCCTAGGATCAAAGATGAGAGAGCACATAAACACAAAGAGAACAAAGTGAAAGACACATAATCATTAACGTGGTTCAACACCTCTTGCCTTCGTCCATAGAACCATCTCAACAATGATTTCAAGTAAATGATAATACACTCACTCGCAAGAGATCTTCTCACATCTCCAAGCATACATTTGTCATATGACCCCTTTCTCAAGAAGAGGTGGTGCATCTTCTCCTTACACTTGACCCCCTCCTCTCCATGAGGTGGTAACTTTTCTGTCCATATGACCTCCTCCACCACTTGAGATGGTGTCTTCCTCTCTCCACAAGACTCCTTTATAGTTTATATAGAGATGTGGGTGGCCTTTTTCATAATGGAATCAATTCCTCCACATTTCCAAGACCCTTCAAAAAGCCTCATCTCTTTACTTAGTTCATGAATTAACTACATACTTCCTCATCTATTGAACCTCACCTTTATGTAAACCAACCTTTCTCTCCATTCAATGCATCTATTTGTCAATTGGAATTGTTATTCCCAACAAACACTGTCAACCGAAACCTAAACAAACAAGATGCTAGACAATGGCTTGCTTTTTGAACTCCTTTCGCCTTCAATCCTATTTAGAATATGTCAGAGTGCTTCTTCGTGTGTGAGCAAGTTTTTTTTTTTTTTTAATTTTATGAAAAAAACTTAAAATCAATCAAATTCACTATATGTTTTATTCTTTTAAAGAATTACATGACTTTGAATATTCTATTACACTTAAAAGATACATATGTGGTTAGAGTTCCGAAAAGAACATCAGTTGGGAAGACCGTCTGTCTACACTTGGAAAACTAAATAAAGAGATACATATGTGAAGCTAAAGGGATAAAATAAATATTGTCAAGGCTATTATTAATTTTCACAACTAGCTACAAGTGGATATTAGGACTATGTATCAGTAGTGCTTCAAGACTTGGGATTCAAACCACACCTTGTCTCATGCATATTAACTCGTAAACCTTACTTAGTTTCAAATCTCTGTTTATTTTTATGAAAAAAAATTAATTCTCAGTTATTTTTTCTTACTCTAAAATATTTCTGAGGTATCATTTTAAAAATTTTACCTTTGTCTAAAATTTTGGCAATGAAGTGATACTTTAAAATATGCAATCTGTATGTGATCTTTTGTGGAAACTTTTGTAGTTTTGTCTCATTTTCTTGTTTGGTTTTACATCTGAGGTGCCTTTCTCTCTGTTTGTAGCAGTTGAGAGTGCTCCAAATTCGTGAAACGTTGACAATTATGAAGCTGCTAGTTTGATTTAGTCTGGATTATGATTTCATCACCAATGGGTTACAGATGCATTCAGTGCGGGTTTCCCATCAAAACTCTTTATGTGCAATACTCTCCAGGGAATATTCGCTTGATGAAATGTGTAAGTTTGTTTTTTTTTTAAAAATAAAATAAAATAACATTTATGATCATACATTATACTTTGCTTTAATTTTGAAGTTTCCAAATTAGTGAATTGATTATCAGACCCATTTTTTATAGGAAAATTGCAAGTCCGTGGCAGATGAATACATAGAATGCGAAATCATGGTGCGTAGTAGCCTTTGATGTAAGAATTGACACGTTTTGTATTTTTTTTTTCCCATTTTGAGGTTCCCGTTTTCCGTCCTCTTTTGCAGATTCTTGTAATAGATTTAATACTTCACAAGCCCAAGGCTTATAGACATCTCCTACACAATGTCATCAATCAAGAAACCTTGAAGTTTCAGGTATATATGGATTCCTCTATGATTCCCCTACACTACCATACTGTACAATTACTTCATTGTGTATTATGTTGTTTTTATATATCAGTAATCTGTGCTGGTTAATCATTTACATTCTCCGACCCTAACAGGTTGCCCATGCTTTGAAAACTTTGCAGGGATTACTCTGGAAATTGGCTGTCATTTTTCTTCTTTTTGATGCATGTATCCATTCTAGTGTGAATATTATTAGTTTTAATGCTTTAGGAGCCTGTCAAGCACAGACTCAGACCTGACATGGACATTGGCACTCTGGCATGGCTAATATCCAAATATTGAACACCGCATAAATACTCGCACAAACACACACACAGGAACAACAGAATATTTTTGGGAAAAAATAAATAGGAGTGACTTCAATCACCAATCATGTGAACATAAGGTTTGAAAGAATGAATTCCGAACATGTTTTAGACATTCTAATTTTTAAATATTTTTTATTTTAATATTTTTTCTGAATATTTTTAAGAAAGATTCATTTTTATGCGAAAGGTGTTTTTGAAATGCCTGGCCAAATAGAGGTGTGTCTTTCTTGTCGAAATCGTGTCTAGGCTAGATTCAAACCAACAAAAATTATTATGAAGTGTTAAACACATTTTGAATGAGTTTTGTTGACAGAAACATGTCCAACACGCTGAAACCACACTTCATAGAGGTGTCCGTGCTTCATAAGGAGTATTTAGTTTTAAATTCTTGTTTCCTGTTTACAAAACCATATATGATGACCTTACAGCTTGTTGAAGACAAGTTTTTGCTCTTGGAAAGCAGCAAGGGCAAATTGGATTCATCAATGAGCTTCTCTTCATTAGTATCAATATGTTGGAAGGTTGAGATTTCTATAAATATTAAAGTTTCCCTTTTAGTCAAATTATTTTGTCTGGATTTTTATGCCGATACCGATGGATGTTTTATGGTTTTCACTGACAGATGCTAATGGATGTCTTCTTTGGGAACTTTTTGTTTCTTTTAACTTTCTTCATTATAGTTAACAAAATTCTCCATACACCAATAAGCTTCTCCAGGTATACTTCTGATTTATTTGTCACACTCTACTTGTACTTCAAGTAACATGCTCCCCAATTAATTATGCAGGAAAAGGAACAATTTATAATTTGTTTTAGCATTCTGAAGAAAGTTTGAGCAAAATAGTCCGTTAGGAATCTCATGAATCTATAGAATTGAATTAAAGAAGATTGTTTTTGTTGTTTTTTAGTGTTTTAATGTTGAACTGGAGTAGACAAGCAGAATTGCTTCTAGATTCGTGTGTATCGCAAATACTACCTCCCTTTTTATATGACCTTCTAACCAATTCACACGGATTAAGAAAATTACTAACAACTTTATTTAATATCTTGTCTTATCAAAAAATAGTATAATATACCAAATTTACCCTTATTTAAAGTCAAAATTTTCAACAAATACATTAATTGTGCCAACTATCCTTTCATTTATTAAAAGGGTAGACAAGGAAAAAAACTAATAATTGTTTCTTGAACTTTGTAAGAGGTCTTATATATAGGATCAAAAATTTTCCTCCAAAGGGTCTTATATTTAGGACCGGAGGTAGTATATATAAGTTAGAGAAACCTCGTTGAAAGAAGTGAATAGACCAGTTTGTAGTTATGGTTGGGAAGGTAATTTTCAATCTAACCATGATATAAGTTCAAGTGCACAAGTAAAAATGTGGTGGCCTCAGAAATTTGAAGGATATTTATCAAATTCAGCGAAGAAATATAGGATTGTTTTTGCTACATTTAGTCATTCCAATCCCGTATTTATAGCTTCTTAATGACAAATAAGGAAATAATGGGAGGAGCAAGAAAGGGAAACAAGTTTGAAAGGAAGAAAAAAAGAAAAGACAACAATTAAAAGAAGTTTTTGAGAGAGAAAAAAATTATGAGTCCCACTGAGACAGATCAAATTTGATCCAGATTTCAACAATTATAATAGAATACATCTAGGAAATAAATACATACCTATTTACAACAAATAGTAAAGTTAATTTCAATGCAATAACAACTCTACTTATTTCCTGTGACAAGAGTCACAATACAATTTAATGTTTTGTCATTTACTAACATTTATTTCCTCCGATAACTATGAAAACACAGTTATCCGCAGATGACAGGATCAGATCATGATTTTCTATGCATAAAAAAGATGGTTTGTATGTTACACAGAAGTTTCATGTTGTTTTATGACCTTAAGCTTTCTAACCTTCTAAAGGGTCAGAGAAAAATCTGCTTCCAATTTTAACTTTATGCAGCATTAATAAGTGATTTTTTATTGATCAAATATTTGTTTCCATATTTGGTGTTTCAAGACATTCGAGTTCACTTTGTCACAAATGGGTTCATCTATGCAGGTGCAAATACCTTTTGCTTGTACTCATGATTTCAAGTTACTTCAAAATTTTTCTTACTGCCATGATGGTAATGTCTACACTGAAGATATCTAAGTGATCTTTCAGTTTTATTGTGGACCTGTATGTCTATGATGGGTTGTTAACTACAATACACCGTTTAACTTCCAAGTATGTTTCATATAGGTTTGGGAATTTCCATCTTCTGTGATCTTCATTACTGAGTTATTTTGTTTATCATCTAATGCAGTGGCATTAAAAGGTTAGTAGTGATGCCGAATCCTTGCAGAATCTACAATTTTTACTCATTTAGAATGCAAGAATAACTCACCCTTTTGATGTTTCATGATAATTTATTCTTGGATTTACATAAAATTCTTATCATGTATGAGATATATCCTTCAATTTTGTATATGCCATCTCTAGCTTTGGTATAAACCATTTTTCTTTTGAAGTTCTTTTCACATATATGGTAGTGTGTGTATTTGCATTTAGTTTGAATACCTAGTCACGGTAATGAAATTAGCATGAACTGTAATGTGTGTCTCATATGAGAACTGAGTTGGTGCTGCGAGCCTGCGAGTAAATATCTTAGGATTGATTATCTAGTAGGGCACATAATGTTATAGGAATTTCGGTCCTTGTATGGACAGGTTAACCATTTCGTAACAATGATATCAGAGCCTGACAACGAACCGAATGTCTCGAGTTCGAATCCTGGCTCTTGGCATTGGGGGAGTCCCAAATTCACCAAGCCGCCAGGTGTCGGCGTGTGAAGGAGGGGCGTTTGTTATAGGAATTTCGGGTCCTTGTATGGACAGGTTAACCTTTTCGTAACACATAATTTAAAAAATAACCAGGTTTGAGTCAACAGAGACAGGACAGAATTTGAAAGATATATTTGTGGGAAAAGAATTGTGGGGCCAAGGGTGGGTGAGTTAGCGGAAGACGACACGACTTTCTGTTTGGATTTGTTAGTAGTGCGAGGGGATTACTCACGTGAATGAGGGCCATGTGTAAGTGAGGATGTGTTTTTCATTCTTAGTATGACAGAGGACCATCTCCCTCTGAGGAGCCCCTAGGCTCTCAGACTTTGTGAATATTGTTTTTGAATTGTATAATTAATTGAGTATCCCATTCCTTTCAATTGGGTCTTATTTCTGGGAACTTTCTACTCTGTTAAATACTGTTTTTTTGGGTATCCTAACATTATCTCATTTATATTGTTAATCCAATTGTCATTGTAGTCAATTGATTGCTTGTAGTAGTGTCAATGTAGCTTTATGATGCAAACAAATTATTTCCGTTATTTTTTTGGTAACAAATTATTTCCTTTCCTTTATGATCTGAATGTATGTCTATGTGATCAAAACCACATTTGTTAAGTTGCATTTTGTCACTGTTTTGGAAATTTTGTCTCTAGGACTTCTTGTTGTATTTTAATTATGACCACTGGACTTACTGTTAAACGCTGATGAACTTTTTTATCAACCAGTGATGACTGAGTCAACTATGGGTCGATGCGTTTGGACCTGCTTCAGTGCGTATGCTGTAAAGTTTTTCGTAGCTTGGATACTGGAGCTTGTTGCTGGGGCAACTAATGCTGGGTCAGTGGGTTGTGACCCAAATGCCCTGCTCATTGCCTTTAACTAACTTTGGAAATTAGTTACCAGTTATTCAGTGCGAGTTTGGATAAGTTTTTCAAGAGTTTATAGGAATAGAGTTTTTGATAGAAATAATAATGTCATTAGTTGCTTTTACATATATTTTAAAGATTAGCTTCTCTGATATACTAAGCTTTTCAAGAAGCTACCTGAGATAACAGATACCTACAAATTGATAAGAGCTATTGAGCTATTCTGTAAATAGTTATTCAACACTATTTCTACATAATGTAAGTGTTGAAATAGAGTGGTTTCCATAAAACTATAAGCCATTGCATTCGAACAGGCTCTTAATCAAATACTAGATTATTACTTAGTTTTTCAGCTATTTCACTCCCTCTCTACTCTCTATGTCTATATATGCAGAACTGCTTCCTTATGATATGACAAGAGAATAATTTCTTCAATGTTCTACACTTTAATATGGTATCAGTGAATTGATCCTCCCTGCATACTCATTCTCCTTATATTTTTGTATTACTTATTCCCGTTTTATTTCTTCATTATTCATCATTCATGGATGCCATACGTGATGCATGCCATGAAAATAACCCTTCTTGCCAAGTAAAATCGGTTTTGTTGATAGCTCAATCCCACACAGAAAAATGTGCCTTGTATTTCTCTTTTGATGAAAGAATTGGTTAATAGTTAATACTTACAGTATCGTATGTCTCAAGAACAATTCAACCCAAATCTTCTGAAGTTATAAGGTATAATTCAATTATGCATATCAATAAAAATGGTTTTCTCAATCTTTTAAAGAAGATATATCATATATTAGTTTTACACTTCTTTCTTTTTTTGGTAGAGGCTTAATTGTACTTTTGATCTCTTATGTTTTCAATTTCCGTGAATTCAGTTTCCTAAGGTTTTTTTTTTTGAAAATAACTTGAACGATATTTTAAATGAGTTGATCGCTTTGATTGTTAAATAATTAAGATTAATGGAATGGTATCATTTGCAATTTTTGGTAACATTTGGAATCTAATTTGCGAAATTGAAACTTGGGGATTAAATTCGCGAAAATTAAAAACACGGAGGACCAAAAGTATAATTAAGCCTTTGGTAGATAATTTTATATTTCTTTTCAAAATGTACTTGATAATTATAATAAAAAATAATATAAGTTAAAGGGCAAACCAGTAAGGTAATAATAAATGCTAAGAATTGTGTCATGCTTTATTAAAATGACCGCAAAATATTTCTAGGAGATGTCTTATGTACAGGAGGGAGTACCTATCAAGGGAACCATCAAACTGAAGTACTGTGACAAGACAAAATTCAAATCCAAGTACTTTACTAAACGGATGCATATTACCAATTTCCAAGCGACCATTATGATAAAACTCTTGTTTATTTTCACTTCTTTTTAATTATTTTTAAATTTATAATATTTTTGAACAAATTAAAGTATTAATATATAATTATTATTTAAACAATCAAATAGGTATATATATTTAAAATATAAATTTATACATAAATAAAAGATAAAAATATAATTATAGTATAAAGTATTATTTATTATTTTTTTATTGTTAATATATCGAAATTTAATATTAAATAACTTATTATGAATTTAATTTTATTAAAATTAATCTAATTAATTGAAAATTATTTTTGATAGGATGTGTTTGGATTAGATTTTTTTCAACTTATGTTGTATTTTGCACTTACAAAAGTTTTTTATTCATTTTTTAACAAAAGAAACAGCTTTTTGTCATTTAGCTAAAAATTGGACATTGTTTCAAATAGTTTCAAAATTGTTTTTTAAAGCTTAAACTTATCTTAAAAATCGCTTCTAACAACAAATATATCAAAATCAAAATTGATTATGTGACGATTGATTTTTTTTCACAACTTATTTTCATAATTAATCACAATTAATTCAAACACACTCACGATGACACTCACAATTAATCTCAACAATTTATGATTTTTAAAAATTATTTTATACATATTATTATTTATAATTATTGATGAAACATTATTTATGAATCGAAAAACCTGTGTTAATCACATGGTTATCACACACAATTTTTCGCATGATGATGCGTTTTTTATCTTTAAATTTTATTTTATTTTTACATTATATTTTAATTAAAATTTATTAAAATTTAAAATAAAAAACATTTGCAAAAAAGGGCTAAATTTCCAATAAAAATTTAAAAAGTAATACTCAAAATTTTATTTCAAAATTATATTTGAATTTTATTTTTTATTATAGTTTTAATCAAAAATAATAATTTTTAAATTATAATATTTTTTAATATACTATGCAAATATTTTTAATTGATGAGAAAAAAAAAGACAAACTAAAAACACTCATTTATGGCTTGTTTGAAAGAGTTTTGATTTTTAGTCTTTAAAAATTATATTATAAAACAGTTTTTGAAAAAAATGAGAATAGTTTTTAATACAATTTTGTGTATAAATGTATAAAACTAAAAATTGAAAACCAAAACAAGTTTGAGATGTTTTATATTATGGTTTTTAAATACTGAAAAATAAAATCTGTTTTAAAAACTATTTTTAAAAACTCCTGCCAAATAGATTTTTTAATTTTTTGTTTTTAAAAAGAAAAAATTATTTTAAAAAAAGTAATCAAAGAAACCCACTTTACCATTAAATTTTTTCTTTGAAGAAGGAAGAAGGATGCTTAAACCCTAGGCTTTCCGTCCTTCCATGCTTCGCTGGTTTTCTTTCTCATCTCCCAAAGCCAAACCCTCGTCATGCTTCCTTCCTCCATTCCTTCGCTCCTCATACCTAAACGACGTCGAAGCTACAGATCTGCGCCATCGTCTTGAGGCAACTGTCATCCCTCTAACCGGATCCCGCACCCGAAGCAAGCTCCTCCCACCGCTGCTCACAGAATCGTCGACATCGAACTAGATTTTATTGTTTTTGGTACTGCTTTCTCCTCTTCTTTCCCTCTTCATTCCCACTCAAATTCGGTTCTCTTGTTTTTGAGATTCTCTTAGACTCTTAGGATAGGACAGTGAGATTGAAGTTGATAATTGATGACTGGAAATTAAGAAGGAGATGAACATGAAGTAAACTGATAAGGTTAAATAAGTAAATTAAGCAAATTAACGTTTTGAACAGTAGTTACATAACTAAGAATTGCAAACATGAACACTCTAGCATTATATAATTTAATAGATGTTAATTAATATTCCAGCATGACCAAATCCTATATAGTTAACCTTACCTTCACATTGGATTGTGTTCCACCATGATCTTGGCATGGCGGATCTGGCCTCCTAGGTGCGGTGGTTGGATATCTCCGGCCACTCACCTGGCGGTGAGGGGTACCTGCAAGCATTCCGAAGCAGGAATTCTCAGATCTAGAGTTATGAAAAACATACCAAATGAAGACTAATCACATGTATTTATAGGGTAAACAGGGTCACCAAAGTCAAACCTGTCACTGTCATACTTCCGTAAATTGCGGTGGTAGGTACGGATCTGTAACGGTCCTCACGTGGGGTAATGTCCCCTGAGCCTTATGTCGGGTCTCTATGTCGTGGGTACACGACATGGGACCGACAGCTTGGGCCACCCACGTGAGACCTGCACGTGTCCTTCCCGCGGGTTAGGTCCATAACAGATTGAAATATTTTCTACAGTGTGTTCTATGTATGGAATATGGATTAAATATTCAGTTTGAATCATGAGGCTTTTCCTTCTTCTTGATCTTATTTCACACAACCCCGGCGTTCAATTTTGCCACTAATGACACACTGTCCTGTATGTGGATAATCATGTTAGGTTTATAATTTTTCATGATAATTTTTTCATTTCTTCATTCCTACTTCCATGTACGGCAATGCTTGAGTTATGTTGTTAGATTTGTTTCTTTTCTAGCCCCTTACTTGTGTGTGAATATGAATAGCTCATTTATGCAATTTTCATTGCACATACAAATCTCGTTTAAGTGCTGATTTTTCTGTATTTTTCCTTTATTGCTCTGGGACTAATGTCTATTGAGTGAAATATTGCTGAGACTGCTGTCCTTGGTTAGTTATCTGTTTCATATTTTGTTCTAGAAAATTATGAATAACATTGCTGAAAGACCACTTAATGGAGATGTGGAAGATGATGAAGAAGATGAAGCTAATGGTGGAGGTCTTGAAGCCTGGGAGAGAACTTATGCAGAAGATAGATCATGGGAGTCTTTACAAGAGGATGAATCTGGACTTCTTCGCCCAATAGATAATACAGCCGTTTACCATGCCCAGTATCGCAGGCGCCTTCGCACCCTTGCTTCCAAAGCAGCCACTGCACGAATTCAGAAGGGTCTTATACGATACCTATACATTGTTGTTGACCTGTCCAAGGTATTCCAGTTTCTGTGTTTGCTTTGGAATTCTTGGACATTTGGCACAGAGAAATGCTTGTATTACTTGAAATTTGGAATTAATTTTCTATCAGGCAGCTTTCTGTATAAACTTGTCAAAGTTGATTTGCTTAGTCTTCTTGGATTGCATTTCTTCCAATACCTGTGATACCTATATTTTTTAAATTATCATAATTTCTCTTTATAAGTACATCTATATTTGTTGGGTTTTTCTATCCATTGCAATTTTGCACAGGTTAAGGATACCTAAAGTGGTAAAATAGTGAAGTATTTATTGTAGTGGAGCATAAATATAATTAAGTGTCGTCTTTCCCAACAAAATGTTACTATTATTAAACACTTAACATGTACAAAATTGCACAGGATGTATAAATCCATATTTGTTCAATAGACTAATAGACTAACCGTATAAATTTGAGATTGACTAGGTTATTCATAAGCACATCAGTCACACTGATCTTCCATGCTAAGCAGCTCTTATGCGTAAAGAAACATAAAGAAATATGGTCTCACAAGTATCTTTTTCAATTTTAGTGTAGAGGTAATATTAATAGTTAAAGTAAAATTACTGGGGAGAACTATATGATATAGATAAACAAAAAACAGAATAGAATAAAGAACCATGCAGTTACATATGTTTCTTGTTAATATCTTCCTCTTGTATTTATAATTCGGTTTCTATCATCGTATGAAGGCAGCTGCAGAGACAGACTTTCGACCAAGTAGGATGGCAGTGATTGGGAAACAGGTTGAGGCATTTATCAGGGAGTTCTTTGATCAAAATCCACTTAGTCATGTTGGTCTGGTGACTATAAAAGATGGGATTGCTCACGGGCTAACAGATCTTGGTGGCAGTCCCGAGTCCCACATAAAAGCTTTGATGGGTAAACTGGAATGCTCAGGTGATGCCTCCTTGCAAAATGCACTAGAGCTTGTTCTTGGATATCTAAATCAAATCCCATCATATGGTCATCGAGAAGTTCTGATATTATATTCGGCTCTTAGTACTTGTGATCCTGGTGATCTCATGGAAACCATCCAGAAATGCAAAAAGAGTAAAATAAGGTGCTCTGTCATTGGTCTTGCTGCTGAAATGTTTATTTGCAAATATCTCTGCCAAGAAACTGGCGGAACATACTCGGTTGCGCTAGATGAGGTTAGTTTGTTGATTTTGATGGAATCATATAGATGTATTGTAATACAAATACAAATTACCCTCCTTTATGAAAGTGATGCCATTTTTTAGGGTCAAGCAACCATTCTAAACTAGTATTTAAAAAATTGCTGATCATGTGAGAATATTTCTGTTTGTACATTCATAAATTTATGCATTCATATAGTTAATATATATCTCATGCAGTCCCACTTCAAAGAGTTAATTATAGAGCATGCACCTCCACCTCCAGCAATAGCAGAGTATGCTACAGCTAATTTAATTAAGATGGGTTTCCCACAAAGAGCAGCTGAGGGCTCTGTTGCAATTTGTACATGTCATGAAGAAGCTAAGACCGGAGGGGGATACACCTGTCCTAGATGCAAAGTTCGAGTATGTGAGCTTCCTACTGAATGTCGCATCTGCGGATTGACCCTTATTTCTTCACCCCATTTGGCAAGGTCGTATCATCATCTCTTTCCTATAGTGCCGTTTGATGAGGTCTCTCCATCATCTCAAAATGATCCAGGCCGCAGTTTTTCCAGTGCTTGTTTTGGTTGTCAACAAAGTCTTCTTAGTCAAGGTTGAGTTTCTTCATACATTTTCAATTTCGGTGATATACAATTTTATCATATAGACTCGTATAACACTGCTTTAAGGGGAATTTACTCATATTTTAATCTTTAACTATGTCTTGAAAATTCAACCCACGTCCATTGTGCAGCTTAAACAGACCAAAGGAAGCTATAATATCTTATTCATGATAAACATACTTGTTAATCACCTAGAGTCTTGTAAGTTGGAACATATTATGACCTCTATAGTGCAGACTGCGGTGGCTTAAGTTTCATAAATTCAATCTAACTATTTCTTGTGCCATATGTTGTTGATACTGTCTCAAATGCTAGCATAATTCTATCAACTATAATATTTATGTGTATGATACCAGGGAATAACTTTTGCCAAGCAAGAAAGCTTTAGCTTTCTTTCCATCATGATTTTACTTCTATGGACAATGGTGGAATTTAGTATCAATGCATACGCAATTAGCATGCAAAGTATCAAAGAATTTTTAGTTTTTGAAAGAACTTGTTTTTAAGTTGCTGTGGTCATATTTCATGAAATATATGATGGTAGTAATTGTTTATTCCTTTTGTTTAATGGTATCTGTGCTTTACGTGATATTGTGAACAACTTTTTCCTACACAAGCTCACTACTTGAAATCTACATTATTATAGTTAATGCAATAAATTCCTTGTTATTTCTCTTTTCCTCCAAACATGTTGCATATAAGATAGTAAAATACGTTCTTGCTCATTTTTCCTAAAGTTGTCCTCTGACTTGTGGCACAGGAAGCAAGCCCGGACTTTCTGTTACTTGTCCAAAATGCAAACGGCAATTCTGCCTTGATTGCGATATCTACATTCATGAGAGCTTACATAACTGCCCAGGCTGTGAGAGTTCCAGGCATTTTAAGTCAGTAACTGTTTCCCAATGATTCCAATTTCCAACCTTCTGCCTTTGACATAAAATTGCCGTCTTGATGGTTTTCTGTACTGTCCCTGTCTATGTTATATTACCTTCCCCTGCCGGAATCATGAATAAGTTCCGATGCACCGTGAAGTAACTGACTAACATCATCATCTGCTCATCGATCACAATGATTTGGCTTTGATGCAAACCTTAAACAGTAAAGATTATATTATCTATACCGAGGTGAGAAAATGTCATCTTAAACCACAACTGCTGATCTTTTTCCTTTTGTTCTAAGCTAGAAGTTAAGGCACACCACACATGTAAAAGATGTCTTTCTTGCCCATTTTTTATCAGCGGGTTGGCATCATTGTTCTTGCTAACAGATAAATTTTGATCATTAAATCATCATTGCTCATTTTGAGTGAGATATTCTCATTTTTTTTCCTTTTTGCAATCACTGCTGTTAACTTCTAACTTTGATTAAAATATTTCATTAACGTAGTAATGATCATGAGAGAAAATTTGTTGTGTAAAATACTTGATGTAAATCATTTATTATAGAAAACACTTTTCACAAACACTTGATATCTTAAGTTACACCCATTTGATTTGTGTCTTAAAATTAGATAAGTCTTATAGAATATGGTATGTTTGGAAACACAGTTTAATTAAGCACTTATATATAAGTACTTATACACCCTCTCCAATTTTTATTTTTTTATTCTTTTTATTTTTTTATTGTGTATAATGAATGAAGTAATGAGGTTTGAATTTAAAATGTCATAAATTACCCCAATCTCCCACAACTAGGCTGACCCTAGTTTTTGCTGCCATTTTAAACAAACTCATTTTAAAGAAGCTTTTTGTTTGTATGGGGTCTAGTTGTCCGTATTTCTTTTTAAAGTTAATTTAAAAAGATAATTTTTTCTCTCATTGGTCTCCAGTTCAATTAGTGCTTTACTCAAACTATGTAAGAATGTCTTTGCGGTGAGTAAGTTGCATTAGTTGCTCTGTTCCAACATCAGGAGGTTTTGGAGGGGATAAGAGTATTGAAGATTGAGCTTGTTTCCTATTTTTCTCTGGTTGCTTTCTGCCATTTCGGTAAATAAACTTTTCGTCCATATTGATTGGCCATAAAATTCGACTGTAGATTTGACTGTCAATACTCAATAGATGAAGGGTCAATTTGAGTCATTGCAATTAGCTATACCAGCAAGGTGTTGAATTATCTCCAGATGTTCAGCTAATCTAGCAGGCACCTCTAGTTTTCGGTGGCACTATTGTCACCACACTCATTTCAAAGTATACCACACATCTACTTTTTTTTTCCAAATTTATCCTCGTTCTGGAAAATAATTTCCGGGCGAAACTGAAAATTATTATTCGGGTAATTCTGGATTTGATTATCCGTATGAGTTAAACTTTTAGAAAAACGCTAATTATAGTGATTTTGTTCTAACCGGATTTGAGAATCCGGTTGGAATCAAATTTTATTATCCGGTTAGAACCAAATTTTATTATCCGGTTGGAACCAAACATTATTATCCGGTTGGATATCAAATCCTGCATTTCCACACCAACTGGAAATTTTTATCCGGATTCGCTCGGAAATTATTTTCCGGATCAAGAGAAAATTTGAAAAAAAAAAAAAAGAATGAGTGGTGTAGATTGATAATAGTGTGGTGACAATAGTGCCACCATCTTGTTTCAGGCAATAGCAGAGAAACCTCAGTCAGCTTTCTAATTTTGCATTCAATGTTCAGCTAATTCTGTCGTATTAGGAGTTTGTTCAGTTGAAAAGGTTTGAAGCACTTCACTTGCAGCCTGGTTGGTTAAGCTGAGAATGACGATTGTGGAGAGGAAAATGAGTTTGGACTGTATAGTTCTTTCTCTAGGATTTTTTTACTCTGCAAAATCAGTTCATTTGAGTGCATGTTTGGAAAACAGTTGGGTTGGAGCAGAATTGATTTTGAAGAGCCAAAATTATTTTTGATTGATAGATCAGTTGTTTGTTTTTGCGTTGAAAAAAAGTTAAAATTGATTTTGACTGAAGCAAGGTTAGACTTGCTTTCACGTTGGGTTGAAAAATTTACACTGTATTTTTACTCTAAAGTTGATTTTGAGAAAAAAATCTCCAAACATAAATCACGTTATTTTAAAATCAATTTTACACGAAATTAATTCTATAAAATCATGTTGATCCAAAATCAATTCTACTAACGTTAAATCAAACACACACTCAATGTTAGGTTTTGAGACAAATGAACTTTCAAGGTGGATAGAATTGATTTTGAGAGGTTTATAAACATTCTAAAAGATTTTATATATTGTTCAAATAAAAAAATTATTTTAATAACTACTTTTAAAATATTACATTCTTATGGCAAACAAATATTACTATATTTTAAACATACTCTTGTACTGTGTAAGCTGCCTAATATTTATATTTTTTTATTATGTGCAATAATAAGGAATTAATATTCAAAATAGGCTTTGACTTTGTAATCATAAGTTATTTTAGTTTATAACTTCACAAAATAAATTTTTTGTAAGATCTATTATAATAATTATTAACTTAATAAAAAAAAAGTTAATAAAGTTGGTCACAATACCTCTGGATTTTATATAAAAATCTGTCAATTTAACCTTTAATTAAATTGAATTATATTTTATAAAATTATAAATTAAAAATTAATTTTGATTAAAGTTAAATATTAAAATGATCGATGAATACAACTAAGGATCATTTTATTATATTATTCATGTAACTTTTTTTTTTTTGAATCCATTTTATTCGTGTAATTAGAATACCACTTTTATATTTTTTTTTTTTGTCAACGAATACTACTTTTGTATTTGGGTGTTCTGTCTTCCTGAACTTTTAAAAGTTAAAACAACCCCCCAGAAATACTAAACAAGGTCCCATTTACGGTAGACCCTACGAGTTCTGGACCACCGGTGGTCCTGACTTATGTACCTACAATAACAAGTTTTCAGGTTTTGTAGCTTATGATCCTTTTTGCTAAAGTGCTCTTTAAATGTTTTTTTTGTTGTTGTAATTTTGCCATTCAATCTATTTGCTGAGCCATGATCGAGGAAAGATAAGAACTCAAATAACTCTTTTTTCCCCTTGCAAGCAGCGTGCGAGATAATTTTGGTTGCAAGGAAAGGGGTTTTTTCGCAGTCGATAAGTATAGAGCTTAGCTGAGATTACAAGCACTAGGTAGAATCAGTTTTCATTGAAATTTAGTTAATGACGATGTAATTTGTATAAACATTGTTGTTAAATGTACGAAGATTTGAAATTTGTCATTTTAATGGAATAAATTGTCATCAAACGCTCTTAAGTGTAGTATTTTCTCTTTGAAATTATTAATGATTTTCACTATGAGTGGGTCTTTAATGATTTACATTAACATCGCGTCTCTTGCTATTAGAGTGGGTTCACGGTACAAGCTACCAGCACTCAGAGCCGAAGCCCTGCGCCAAAAATTGCGGCTTCTTCGACACTGTCGGCAACGAGAACCTCTGTTCCAAGTGCTACAGGGACCTCTATCTCCAGGAAGAGTGCGCCTTTTCGGCCAAAGCCGTGGTGGAGAAATCGCTATTCCAACCTAGCGCTACCGCGTCTGCGGGGTCGTCAATCTTCTCTTCTGTTCGCACGGGGGAGTCATCCTCTTCGGCGGAGATGACGTTCGGGAACAGTGCTACTCTGAAGGCGGCGAATCGGTGCAGGAGTTGTAACAAGAAAGTGGGGTTAACTGGGTTCGTGTGCAAGTGTGAAACAATTTTTAACAATTTACACAAACGGTGGAAACAACCAACCCATTGTTTAACACCAGAAAAACACAGGATTTAAAATAAAGGGGTTTCATGGAAATATTAAAGAATAATCTTTTTACCCTACCATTCAGTAATTGATTAACTAAGAACAGGAATTCAGGTTCCCCTAACAACTCAGAGTCGTTCACTTATAACAATCTGCATCCAATGGCTGATAATGACCGGACCACCAGTGAATACTTTTTTTCAGGGTCTACCGTAAATGGGACCTACTAAACAAAAAACGGTAAAAATGAAAACAATCACCGAATCCCTCTGAGTATAATTGGACCTCGTGGCTCTGGTTTGGTTTCCTTTTCAATTGACAGATAGGTAGGTCTTTCAAGTTTTTGTTAGTAAAGGTTGTATTTACTTTCATAAATTCTCTATCTCAAAAGGGATTAGTTTCAACTATTAGTGAAAGATATCATTAGTGAAAAGAAAAAAAGAAAAAAAAAAGCTTCTTCACCGAATGCGACTAAGTATCAACTGGTTGATCAGTATTTGAGTTATGTAAAAGGCTTAAAAAGTTTTAGTCCTACAAAATGTTGTTTTTGTTTTTGATTCCAACCAAAAAAAATGTTTTAGTTAAACTTATTTTGTAACCTTTATTTTTAAGTCTTTGTTGTTAACTTCAATCATTAAATATTGACGTGGCTAACTAAGTGTTAAATTAACGATAAAAATTATAACTTTATTTTTTGTCTTTATTTACTATTATATCTTTGACTTTACCGAGAAAAAAAAAAAACTTGTTTTTATTGTGTTTGTTTTGAAAGTTTTATAAATAGGGTTTTTCTAACTTGTGTAATATTGTACAGGTTAAAAAATTAAAGATAGAAATAATACATATCATTAATTGTATGTTCAGCATAATTTCATTAATATTTTGTTTTTCCAAAAAATATTTCACAGGTTAAAAAACCTAAAAAGGATTTTTCTAACCTGTGCAATATTGCACAGGTTAAGAAACCAAAGATAGAAAATATTTTTTGGAAAAAATAAAATATTAATAAGCTTATGCTGAACATACAATTAATGATGTGTATTATTTTCATCTTTGATTTCTTAACCTGTGCAATATTGCACAAATTAAAAAAATCATTTTTAAAATACACCCACAAATTATAACCAGCTAAAGTATTCATTCTACAAAATATGTGGGTATATATTAATAAACCTTATAGCTACTTGTTAATATATACCCAATTATTTTGTAGATAAAGTATATTAACAAAGTTATAATTTAATTTTTTAAAATACATTCAAAAGATAAAAGTTACTAACACACTCATTCTATAAAATATAATATGTGAATGTATGTTAATAAAATTCAATAAATAAATAAATAACGTAATTATATTTCGATCCCAAGCTTAGTTATTTATGGCAAGGTTTTAGTCTCAACTTTGGTATCTAAATGATTTTAGTTCTCAACTTTGCCAACTACGTGAATTTGGGTCTTCTGTACATCTTTTGCTAAATAGTTACTAGTCAACAGGTCAATGGAACATTGATAATATTGTTTTGACTGTGTTGATAGTTAGATTTTTAATTGAAGATAGCAAAATAATTAAAATTGCACAACTAATAAGGTAATTTAAGAACCAAAATGATACTATCTCAAGTTACAAATATAAGCAAAAGGCAATTATTTTTATTTTATTCAATGATAAAAAAATATTTTTAATAAAATTTAGTTTTATGTTGTATCAATTGAAACCATGCTTATGCTTCTTTAATATTAGATATTCATTATCTTTTGATTAGACTTTGAGTTGTAGTACTTTTTCATGAATGCATAAAGCGAATCAATGGACTGATATGCTTGCTAAGGATGCGACGGAAGAGTTAACAATTCTTGAGGATTGCCCTCAGTTCGTCTCTTTAGCTCTTTTAGCTGATAAGTCTGAGACTACGTTTTCAAGAGACTTCTAATTCTTTGTTTCTTTTATTTCGTCTTTTGTAATTCTTTTATTTCAAAAAAAAAAATCATTTAGTGTTAATGGTTAAAAAGATGATATAATTGATTTTTAACTGATTCAAAGAGTAAGTTTTTTTTATAAAATCAAGGGAATTGAATGATACATACAATAAACCAATAACTTTCTCTTGCAAAAGAAAAAGACCAATAACTTTCTTCTCTGTGGTTTTGGTTACAGTAACTAAGAATTCTACGCAGAAACATGTGACGTGGCATAATAATAATAATAATAATAATAATAATAATAATAATAATAATAATAATAATAATAATAATAATAAAGGTTAAAAGAGTAATAAGAACACGCGTGGGAGAAGCGTGCATAAAGAAGGCTGACAAAAGGCAACCGAGGTATGCGGGGATTGCAACACAACAAAAACAAATCATAAGAACATATGTTGATTCAGATTTATTTTTTTTTTAATTTTTTAAAATTGTATTATAAAATAATTTTTAAAAACAGTTAAAAACTGTTTTTTCAAAAAACATGAGTTTTTTTAATAAAATTTAATATTGTTATAAAAAAAATAAAAAATTAGTATAATAATTTAAAAAATTAAAAACTAAAAATTGAAACAAATTTTAGTTTTCAAAAATTAAAAAACACGTACTGTTTTTAAAAACTAGTTTTAAAAGTTAGTCTGTCAAATAAATTTTTTAATTTTTTGATTTTAAAAACAAAAACATATTTTAAAAACCAATTATCAAACCAGCCCTATGATGTTTATGTGTGGTGTTTCAAAATGTAAATACATTCTAATTACATTGATGTTATTTAATATTTTGCACAGGTTAAAAAATTATAAATAGAAAATAGTTATTGAGAAAAATAAAAATTTAATGTGATTGAATTTAACATGTAATTAATACTGTATTTTCTTTCTACTTATAGTTTCTTAACATGTGTAATATTGTATAGGTTAGAAAATCCTTTTAAAAATTCTAATTATATTTTGTTAACATACTCATTTTACAAAACAAGTGAATATATGTTAATAAACCCTCTATTTAGTGTGTTTGAATTGGCAATCGGTGAACATAGATTTATTTGATCTATAAACTTAAAAAAAGTTGCATTCACATTTGACCAAACGTGAATTGCATTCAAACATAATTTTAAGGATTTTTTTAACCTGTACAATATTATAATAATAATAAATTATAAGTAAAAAGAAATTACAACATTAGATATCAAACATGGAGTTTTCTATTCTGTGCAATATTACACAGAAACTTAATATAGAAAATAAACACAGTATTAATTGTATGTCAAACCAAATTTCATTAACTTTTTGTTTTTTCCAACATTAAGTTTCTAACTTTAGTTTCTTAACCTGTGCAATATTGCATAGATTAAAAAAATCCATCAAACATAATCTAATTAAATTATTGTATTTCTCGATCAAAAATTTTACTTTTAGTTTCTTATGCAATATGGTTGTTATATTTGCCTTTGAAGATTGTGAAAAGGAGGGACAAAAACATTGGTTGAGGGATGTACTTTAGTTTAGGGAGAAACATAGGGCATCATTTTCCCGACCGAAGAATCACAAAAACCCCACTAACCATTAATTGCTTCACTCCACATCACTTGTAAGTACTGAATTAACTTTTATCTATTTTTGGTGCCTAATTTTTTTTGTCTTATAGGGATTACTTGATTTCCAATTTTGTCATCCACTTCTCTTCTCTCCCCACTTTCATATGCAATAATTTCAATTAATTTCAACATCTTTATTTTTCTTTTCTGTGTTTCAAAAGACGCACGCGCTATTTCAACATAATTATTGGAATCATAGGATTACACTACTTTTTTTTTCTTAAAAAAATAATGGTAAGAAAAAAAAAACATCTCTAATATTACTAGATAGGGTGTCAATGACATGCCACTACATAAGCATCTAACTTAAAGGATTACTTCACAAACCTAGTCCACAAACAGTTCAACTTAGTCACAGCTCCCCAAAGATTTTAAAAAATTTACTTTATATTTATGTATGCATATGTATGTATGTATAAATGGTACATATGAGCGAGCGTGTTTGTTTTGTTTCACAGTTAACAAAGAGTGTGTAAAAATTTTATTGTTGAGACTCTATGAAAAAATTTAGTGATCTTTAATATAAGATTATCTACAAAATTTAAAGAGTATTTATTACTTTTTTTTTCTTATTTACCCTTATAATTATTGATCTAAAAGAAAGTGGATAAAATTAATACATCAGTTCAAATTTAAATTTAATTAAATAACGGCAATCATACAAACTTTTTAAAAACTAAGAAATTAAATAAATTTGTTACTTTATATTTTCTTTATATGTGTAACTCAGTTAAGGAGATCTTATAAATGATCTAGAGATAATAATACTTGTTTATTGACAGCTTTTAGTATTTTTTTTTTCAAGCTTTTAGCATTTGTTACAGCCGTTTTCATTCTTCTTTGTTTTTTTAACATTAATTATACGGTATTTTTTATAATAATAATCTTATTTATTATAATGGTCCACCTAATTTTTTAATTAATGCATTGAATGTTTTAATTCCGTTAATAAAGATATTTTGGTAAAACAATTTTTTTAGTGGTATTAATATTTACAACTAATAATTTTTATAACATGTGTATAATCTTAAACAATAAATAAAATAAAACGGATGAAGTATGTCTATGACTAGCTTATTTGGGATCAACTTTTTCATCGTGAATATGTAACATCTTTGATTCATTTATTTTTCTAATCAAATTGAATTTTATTAAACTAGCCCAATATAAAGAGAAGACAAAAATTTAAAGTAGAAAAAATTGACAAAGAAAAGGGAAAAAAGCAAAAAAAAAAATTAAAAAAAATCACTGAATTTATAAGATATTTTGAATGGTATTCCTTGAAATTTAGGTTTAAGGTATGTCACGAAATTCAATTGCAAGTACTCTACGAGTTTCCAGACATTAGAGAATCTTTTAAGGTAGAAATACTCACCAAAAAAAACTTAGTGGCTCTAGAAGAATTCGAACTCATGATCAGATCGGACAGATTCCCTTGCCTAGAATTACATTACTTATCAACTGGGATTAGCATGCAACATATAGCAATCTCATATAAAAAAATATATATATACAATTATTTTTCACAAAATACAATTACAATCCTATTCATAAAAAAATACAACTAAACCTCCACTAAAAAAATAGTAGTAATTGAATAAAATTGTAACTGTATTTATGAATAATTCATGACAACTATGAGTTTATTTGGTTTAAATTTTAGTAGAATGAGAAGTGAAAAATACATAAATCGAGATAAAAATTAATAGTTAAAATTATTGATGCACAAAAATTAAGACGATCTAATTGAAGTAAATAAAATTCACTTTTAACCAAAATAGAATTTAAAACAAAAAGACCCTGTATCCTTAGCTTGATGCTGTTGCTTTTTTTTTTTATGCTATTTCTATTAATGAAGTTGATACAGCCTTTAGCAAGCAAGTGATCTGTCTCATAAACCTTTTAAAAGAACCCAGAATTGGTGAATTTGTTTATCCTAGGTAGGGTTCAATTAATGAAAATAAAAAAGAAAGTTATAGTATAAGGGTGGCTTTCACTTTCTTTTTTTTTTTTTTTGTATTGTCACTTATTTTCTATTACTCCATCCATTCTTATATATAAGACCCTCTTAAAAAAGGCATAAGAATTAAGGAAATTAGTAAATCTAAGAAAATTTATTAAATTTGTGTAGCAACTTGTCATTCTTTCCGTATTTACCCTTAATTATTAAAACCAATAGTATTACTTTCTTCCCACTAAATTAGTCTTCTCCAATTATCATAAGAGATCAATTTCTTACATTTATTAACTTTGAACCACACAAAAGTAGTTGATTAGATAATGGTAATTTAGTAAAAATAATTTGAATGTGCACAAAGTTAAACAATTTTTTTTGTAAAGGTTCTTATAAATAGGGACGAAGGGAGTATTATTTATCGGGTTATATTAAACAGTGCCCTAAGGACACTTGTTAAGGTGCAATAAATATATCTTTTTAAATGATTAGAGTTACTATAAACAGCATTCATTAAGTAGTTTTCAAGTTTCGAAACATTAAAGTCTATTATTTTTAATAAAATATTGCTATTTTTGTAATTTTAACTAGTGCCCTTAGGACACTGTTTATCATTTTCCTTATCTTAATGATATTCATATGTTGATATTATGATTTTATTAGATGAAAAAATAATTTTTAAATTAAAAAATATTAATAAGAGAGTGACAATAAACAAAAGGGGATGATAATAAAGTCACCCATAAGTAAACATATATAAATAATTGAAATTAAATAGGGGAAATATAAGGATGAAAATGTATTGCACAAATAATTTATATAATTCAATTATAATATTGCATTATGTATGTCCACACTCCAGTCTTCAAGTAACTAAGCTACTTGAGATTTTTTAAAATGTTTTTTACTGCTTTCTTCTCATTTTAATTTGAACAAAATTTAAGTACAGTAACTAAGAATGTTTTGATGTTTACCTTATAATTTACACTGGATTTTAGTGCTGAACTTTATCATATGAATCATTGAGGTAAAGTTTAATTTTGATTGGAACATATCATCAGGTGAGTTTGGTACTTCTTATTTTCCTTCATAAATTTTAATTTATAGATAGCTTGTTAAAACTCAAAAGAAAAAAAAAGATAGAATAAAGAATTTACACATAAAAAAAATTAGAATAAAAAAAAAATTAAAGGAGCAAATTCAAGAGTGAGATATTTAAGAGATAAATTGTTTAAAAAAAAATTACAAATCAAAGAGGAAGGTTTTAGATAACAAAATATATACCTTTTTATGGCATGATATAGCTCATTTAATTTATGGGTATTATAATAACTATTATGTAATTTTCATGATTTTCAAATATAACTAATGTAGAATTTTTATTTTTTTTTAAAAAAATATACTAGTAATATGAAAACTAAAATGGATTCAGACACAAAAAGTTTATACAGAGATTTATGCATATAGATCCATTCTGATTCTGTCTTTCTCTCAGATCTGGGGTCACAAAGCCTTTTTTTTCCTTTTTTCCTTTTTGTTGTCCAATAGCAAGATTTGGGAACACATTCTTCCAGTTCCGGAGATTGAAACCCCCCCTGCCCCATTTTCACAACCTCCCCTTTGTCATTTCACTGTCACACACACAGAATCACCCTAACTAAAACCTGAGCATCAAACCTGATGAGCTACAAGAATCCAATCCAAAATCCACTTCCCAACAAGCATTCCATCTTTTTCCCACCCAATTCTTTCTTTAGAATCAGTGTAGTAACAGAGATACTAGTATTTGATAAATAAACCAGTGATGAAATGTAGATGATGATTGATGAGAGAACATGAAAGAGAAAGGAATATGCCATTTTTTTGTAGCTTGGAAACTCACAGAAACATTACTTTTACAGAAAAAGACAGACTCCTTTTAATGAGACTGTCACAACTCAAACCTTGCACAGCACGTTAAATTAATTACTAGTAAAATGCATTTCTTTCTTCATTACCCTTCAGGAAGATTCTCAGCCTCCTCTTACATGCAAATTCAACATCACTAACCTCACTCTTCACATGCAAACATTCAACATCTCACATAAACATAAACCCTACCTCCCTAACTAAACTACCTTCACCATTCCGCACAACATATATAATCCCCTTAATTTAGTTCTCATTTACATATAATCCTAAAAGCTAATTGCACACGAAACTTAAATGCAGTTCCTTAATATCAGGTATGGTTGGTATTATTCTAGAATACTCCAATAATTAGAGTTTTACATTGGAAACTTGTATTGATAACTCTAGTCTAGTATATATAACAAGACATTGTATTTTTAATTGAAGAACAACACCAACTAATAGAGATTTGACTTTCTCTGCACTTAGCAATTGCTGACCTCATCGAGATAAGTTGTCGATTAGACGACTTACTTTTATAAAGAAATTGCTAAGAACAGGGAAGTCGAATTGCCTAATAGACTTTTGATCGAAGAAAAAGAAGAATGCCAACCACACTAAAGAAACTGTGTTTAAGTTTTGTTGCACAAACACGTACTATTGGAATTTGAATTAACTAAAGATGCATATGAAAATACGTTGTTATGGTCATTCGTCACATGAGTCTTCGGTCAAGGCCACGGCGTCGTTTTGATCTGTCGGAGGAAGAGGATCGATCGATCAAGGACTTGAGGGAGTTCTGAAGGAAATGGATGGACTCGATGCTGTGGTCTTTATCGGCAGCGACGACGAGAACGTTGCGCGTTCTTCCTCCGAGCGTGGCGATTTCCGCTTTGAGGGTTTTCAGATGAAGCGACTTTAGGATTTCAATTAGGTCAGGGATGAGATCGGAACGGTCCTCGCAACACAGAGACGCTTTGAATATCAACCTCCCGTCGACGCCTCCGCCGGTGGAGAGCACCGTTATCTCGTCGGTCTCCGACGGAACCATTTCGAGTTCCGTTATTTCTGACGTTTGCTGCTTCAGCTCTTTCACTCTCTGCACAACTTTTGCCAGAAGCGAAGCCTTGTCCGTCTGCACGCATAAAAATAATAATAATAATTAATTAATTAATATCTTCATCTTGTTATTATCTTCTAAAAGCAAAGTTACTTTTCCTTTTTCTTCTAGCTAGCACTATTTTGAAACTGGACATGAATGAATAATTAAGACTACCTAAGAGTGCGTTTGGACGTTGAAATAGTGAGACGCTATTCCTTTATTTCTAGTTTAGCTTAGCTGAGAATTGCACATTAATCTATCACTCTAACCAAACAGTGACATACAGATACAATCAAGGATGAAAGAGATCTCGAGTGAATTGAATTTGATGTATATATAGTAGTAGTACCTTGGAATTGCAAGGGAGAAGGGAGCGAAGGTGGTCGAGGTGGGAATTGATACGCTGGCGGCGTCTCTTCTCGGCTTCCTTGTGGTTGTGCAAGGCGGCGAGGGCTTTATCATGGTGGGAGGGTAGATCGGTAATTTCGGAGACGTCGGAGGGGTAATTGTAAAGGAAGGGGTGAGGTGCAGCGTCGTCATGGAAGAAGGAAGCGTGATTGTTGCGAGCAAGGAATTGGAAGAGTTGAGAATTATTATTATTATTAGTATTAGTATTGTTGTCCATTATTTGAATTGAATTGAATGAAATGGCAATAATATAATGGTGCAGGTAGAATAACAAGTGTAAATAAATGGGAATGGGAATAGGGAGTAATGTGGTACAGTTTTGAGTTTTGGGTGGGCGAACGTGAAGTGATGCTTATGATTGCGCTTTTTGACTGACCCCCCAACCATTCTCACTCTTCCTTGTGCAAATCCAAATCAAATACCCTTCCCCTTCCCAAATTGCCTTTCGGTGCCCTTTTCTTTCTTTATTTTTCTTTTTCACAATATTACTGTTTTTTTCTAAAAATAATTAAGGTCAGAGGACTATGTCTCATACTTCAATCTAAGTAAAGTCTCCACATTTAAACAGTTACTTAATTCTAAAGGGTTATGTCGAAAAATTTTAGTGGCACAATCATTATTAATTTTTTACATTTTTTATGATCCACAATTAACTATACTAATTTTTTTTATATATAGTTATTATCAATATAAATTGGGCTCATATTATTGTCCAAATTTGTCTTTCCTCCTATTCATTCAAAACAATATATAGTTGGCAAAAAAAAAAAAAAACAAAACAAAACAATCTACAGCCTTTTTAACTTTTGCTACGAAGTTAAAAGGAAATTAAAACTTGTCAAAAAAAATAAAAAGGTAATTAAAATATTTATTTTCTATTAAGCGTGCATCGAGATCATTACAGTGACTATAATAAGTTATGGAAGTTCCAAACCATTAATAAAGAGGAAGTGGGTCAGGCAGCCTACAAGGACTTGTTGCTTGGTATATTTAAAGTCTGGTTTGGCTTGGCCTGTTTATATATAATAAATATATAATTAAATTATATATACAATATTATATATAAAATAATAATAATTAACTCTTTTGCTATCAGTTAAAAAAATTTATGTAAAGAGAATGGAAATTATTAAAATGACATTATGGAACACTTAATGTAAGACAACACTTAATTTTTGGGAATATAGTTCACATGTAAAAAAATTAAAATAATCTATTTTCTTTCAAATACAAAGTTATATATTTAATTATTTCTTTAAAATATTTATTCTTAAAATTTGGCCTATTAAAATTTACAATTAAATAGGCTTTTAAATAAGCTTTCAGGCTAGTTCGGGCTTAGGCCTTAAAAAAATTTCTTATCAGGCTAATAGGCTAGGCATAGGCCTTTAATTTTTAAATTAGGATAGACCTTTTTACGCAAAGTCCGGCCTAGCCTGGCCCGGCCCACTTCCACCCCTAATCAAGCAGACCTATTATTTGACCACACACATATGTTCCCATGTATTCGTCAACTGAGTTACGTGACTGAAACACTAAGGTAGTGTTTGGTAACGGTACAGAACAAGATAGAACAGAATGGAACACAACATGGCTATAAGTATTATTTGTATTTAGTGCAGATTAAAATATAGAAAATATTTTTTTGTAATAGATATAAAATTTTACTTTTTTTTGTGAAAATATAAATTTTACTTTACTTGATATAAAGTATAAAATTAAAAGAAAAATAAAATAGTATATTTTTTTAATTTCTTTTTTTAAAAATTATGAGTATAACTAAATAATAAATTTAAAATACATTAATTTTTGTATTAATATTTTATGAAAAAATAAATTATTAAATACAAACTTCTCTCTATAAATATAATATTAAATAAATTTTTAAAAATTATTATTGAATATAAATTATGTTGAATATATCTTTTTTACGTAAATTTTTTAAAAAAATACTTTTTTAAAAATATTTTTTTGTTCGGAAAAAAATATATAAGGTTTAAGGAATTTAAATATATATTATTTTGTTAATAAAAAATGACTCTATGAAAATAACAATAATTATTCTTTGTGTGTTTCGTTATGTTCTCTTTCGTTCCACTCTTTTCAATGGAACCAATCTGTCATGTTCTGTTCCATTTGATTGATGTATCAAATCGGGAACAATACATAATGTTCTATTCTGTTCCGTTCAAATACGTCCGTCAAACGTTACCTAAATGAATAGATTGTGTTTGAATAAATTTAATTTTAATTAAAAAATATATAATTGCTTCTTTTAGGAGCTATATGAGACTGTATTTTAAAAATAAATAAATACTTTCTGAAAAATAATTTTTCACAAACATGCACTTAATTGGTATACTCCATATAATTCTTTATAATATTGATATTTTTAGCTAAAACTTTTTCTTAAAAGATAAATGTGGCTGGACTAAAAAAACAATTTATTTATCCTATTCTAGCGAGTATATTCTTACTCATTTTTAAACTTTTTTTTTTTCTTTCAAAATCTATTTTTTTTATATTACACTGAGAAAAATTCCAAGTACATAACTTTTAAAAAATGTGATCAAATTATTAATAGTCTTATATATAAGTTACATTCTAAAAGAACTTGATCTGATTAATATATGACTAATTAACTAATGAGCAGTTTTCATTTTCAATATTTAAATAAATAATAGACTAAGACCTAGTTTGGATGCACAACTTAATTAAACGCTTATACAATAATCTCTTTTTAAATGAAAGTTAATTTATAAATAAAATTATAAAATTTACTTGAGTAAGCTAAAAATGACTTATTCCGATGAACTCATATTTGTTTCTAAAAAAAATTTTCTATTTTTTAAAATATATATAAAACTAAAAAATTTGTTTGATAGGCTGGATTTTAAAAATAATTTATGAGAATAGTATGTGTTTTTTAGTTTTATGAACTTACATACTAATTTGCATTAAATACTCATTTTCATCTTTCTAAATATAATTTTATAATATAATTCTAAAAAACTAAACAGTACCAAATAAATCTTGTCTTAGTTATGTAGCTAAGTTAGTGAATACGTGAGTATATACATGGGTAAGTATCCGGATTTAATCTCAATTAATGTACTCTTTATGAAAAAAAAAAAAACCTAAACTGCTCAACATTTCTTTATTTGTTTTTACCTAAATAGTTGGATAAAAATTAGGATAGAAATAGATCAATTATGAAAATTTAAAATATATATATAATTAATTGTCACTTTTAAGATGTCTATAACTTCTTATGGTCAAATAGACAGTATTAAACCCAAATAAAAGAGAAGAGTTATGTTAGACCTTAAATAATCTGCATCAAACTTGTTAATTTTTATTATAGGACAACTTTTAAAATATCTATTCATTTTCATTATAACATAATTAATTTTTAATAACATTTAAAAAATATTGTTAAATTATTAAAAAATATTATCTTTTGTATTTGCAGTATTTTTTTAAAAATATATTGTGTAAAAATCATGTTATTAAAAAGTTTTGACAACATTTAAAAAGATTTAGCAACATTTAAAAAATATTGTTAGCTAAAAAAATGTTATCGGTCACATTTGCAATATTTTTGTAAATATTATATAAACGTCAATTATATCGTAGTGTCTATTATTATTTTGTAAATATTTTTATTTACTTTATAATATATTTTTTAAATAATAAAATTTAAATTTAAATTTGATTAAAATAATTAAATAAAAGTGATAATAATAATATTAAAAAATAGCGATCAAGTGAAAGTAACTATTTACATAAGAATAGTTTCCCACACTTGATATATCCTTAATTCCACCTATAAGTACAACAGTGCAAGAAGCTGAGAATGGACTTTGATATCTGAATATCATCAAAGAATGGCAATGTTATATGAGTATCGTAAGATATGGGAACAATTTCCGATATCTATCCGGAGCCCCATAAACCCTAGCTAGCTAGCTAGCTCCATTGGACCAATGAATTAGTAGTTTAACATTCTAGCCCGTAATATTTTTTTTTTTTGGGTAATTTGCACTTAATCATCTTTTTAGTCACACGCTTAGTGGGTTTCACTTCCATATTAAAACAAAAAAAAAAATGGAAGCTTGCGCTGCATGATGGATGGATAGATATAGACACAAAGCAACTTTTGTAGCACAAGCTCTGTTCCCAAATCAGCTTTCGTTATTGAGAATCGCCCCATCAAACAAAAATACACGTGTCACTTCATATTTGGTATTTGTAGTGTTAATGAAAAATACAATAGTGTTTACATAATTGTAACAATTTGGGGATGTAGCTCAGATGGTAGAGCGCTCGCTTAGCATGCGAGAGGTACGGGGATCGATACCCCGCATCTCCATTTAAGGTCCTATCTTTTACTGATTTTGGGTCAAAAACACGACGCTGCGACTTTCTTGTTGGAATCAAATTTTTTTTTTTTGTTACGTGTTGGACTTGGAATCAATTTTAAAACTCTGTATAATAATTTTAAAAAAAAAAAATTAATGTACAACGCCTTAGGTTATGCAGCATGTTGCACATTTAGGAATTTGCTTAAAGTGTGTAAAACATTCCATGCTATTTGTATCTTTAAGGATTATATATGTACAATTTAATAATTCAAGTAATACACAAGTTGTATAGGGATAAACATGGCGTAAAAATTTTATAATGCGTTTTACGTAAATAAATCAATATTATCATATATGTTTTATCTAAATAAATAATATTCATAACATGATATTATCATATAATACAAAAATATATTAGTTAAATGAAGATCTTGTGATTTATTTTTAAACTTTTTTTAGAAAAAAAACAAAATGTAATATGGCATGCTTCACATTGAAAATATGCCTTCGTGATCTAGCTAGTTTTCCTTTTTTTCTTTTTTTTTCTCTTTCTCTCAAAAGCTTGTGGTCTAGTTTATTAATTTTATTTATTTTTGGTCAACTGGTGTCCAGATTCAAAATATAACTTTTGCAAATTAAAAATATGACAGGTCTAATTAAATTTAAACCATAATGAATCTTGAGATCGATATAATTTGGTACATTAATGAATCAAATCCCTTAGACCTGAAATTTTGTCTTTTTTTTTCTTCACTTTTTTCTCTATTGCTGAGAATTTTTTTATTTTTTTGATAAATTGTTGAGAACTAATTTGATGGAGGTTCCGAATGGTGCTTGTAAAAGTACTTTTAGTTTCACTATTACAACCTAAAATTAGTTTCTGGTCTGGCCAATGATGATCAATGCATGGCATTATTATTATTGTTCATAAATCATAATCCATCTATGTGTATATATGTTTTGTCAATATTGTGAAATTGAGGTCTAATCCCTAACGGTGATCAAACCCACTTAATCTCTAAACCAATTATTTACTCTTTGATGGCAGCATTTGTACTAGTGCTACCTCATTATCGTTTACTTTCATTCTTAATTATATATTTTAAACCTAAAACATCTAACACACATCTTCTTTCCACTAATATGTTTGTAGTAGTATATAAGGGCTTGTTTAGTTTTCATTTTTATTTTTTATGTTTTTTATTTTATGTTTTTATTATGTTTCTTTTTTTAAAAAAATAAACGGAAAAACCAAAAAATTTGAAAATAAAATTTTTTTATTTTTAATAATTTTAATTTCTTTTTTTGTAAAATCTCACAAAACAATAAATATAATAAAAATCGAAAATAAAAATACAAATTAAACGGGTGTAATTATTCGTCCTATGTAGCTTAGTGAGTGTATGGGGACATGTGTGTGTAGATACCAGATTCGATCCCTGATTCTATTACTTTTCTATGAAAAAAAATATATAATTTTTCTTTTTATTTTTTTTCCTTATCCGTTTTTCTTCATGGTATTCATATTATAATTTTTTTTATCGGCCAAACATACACCCCCACGCTACACTACTCCTAAACCTCCTCATCGGAGATTGAACCCCTCACCTCAAGCTCCAAGAGCTTCTCCTTGTGTCATTTGAGCTATAAACTCTTAGCAAAGTATTCACGTTATAATAGTTTCTGCCCTTTGACTTTACAGCTCCAACTAAACATTTTCTAATTACTTGAAAAGAAATAACTAGTTGTATGTGCTTGATCCATCAGTTCCAACTATTAATATTCAACAAAGTAATTTTATTTAAAGAAAACATTTGAAAAAGGCCAAATAATTAAAAGCACAGATAGGCCTTAGCCGGATTAAAATGACTTAAGTGGCACACGCATGTGCTGCACATTCTATGAAACGTGAATAAAAAAAATGTGAAAAATGAAACTGGTTTCTAGTAGTGATGATTATATTCACCAACATATAATAGTTTATTGAAACTTTTTCTCACTTGAGCTAATAAAAAAAAAAGAATAGCAATAAAGTTTAAAGGCCTTTTATAAACCAGCACGACGGACAACACTTTCTTTGATTAAGATTGGTGTCATACACACATAAAAAGCACTTTTTTTAGTTCATCACTTTCAGCTATCATTGACTAAATGTATAGTGGAAATATATTGTACAATTGAATACTAATATTTAATTGCTCTTATTAATTCTCTCACTATCTAATTTGATATTAATAATAGTAATATGTTGTTTTGTGAATTCAGGTTTGCTTTAACAGAAAATGCGGCCTTTCAGAAGGAATGAAATGATGCAACATCATTAAAGTTGCTTTAGTTTCATGTAGGTATTATTATTACTGCAGTACTGGAAAATTAACTAAATATTAAAAATTAAAGAATTTTGAGACGTAGGTTCATCAAACTACAAAATGGCATTGGTACTATAAAGTAGTATAAAGAGAAACAAAGTTTATCACAAATTCAAAGAACTTTTTTAGCAAAACTATTTTTCTTAATAATTACTAAATCAGATCAAAAAACGGATAAACAATTAAATTTTACCAATAATTTGGTTAGATCAACGAATGATACAAATTTTTTTTTCAAGACAAATGATACAACTTTTTTTTACCTGCACCAAGACTATCCTATGACTAGTAGTAGAAGATTAATTCTTTTAGAAGAAGTAGGAATCAAACCCTTATTATTTATTAGTTGCGTTTGACTTTGGACTATTTATTTTAACTTTTAACTTAATTAAAATTACTTTTGATCAAAGTTATTTTTTTTTATTGTATTATCTCAATTTTTAAGTATTAATAATCTCAACAACTTTTTATAAAAAAAATATCAACTATTAATATTTATTTTGATTCATGATTTTTTCACTTCTCATTTTAGGATTGTATTTATCATTAAATTATTTATGATCAAGGGGTTGAAATACACACTATTAACTACTACTGTTAAAATAGTCTGAGATAACGGAAGCTTTTAAATATTTTTAGATTATTCTTAGGGTTAATTTTACTTTGTATTTTTATTTTTTATTTTATATAAGTATCTAGTTCAAACTTCAAACAAAGGGAGAGATAAAAAGAAAGTGGTATTTTTTGTTAAGTTTATTTTTGTTAATTTCAATGTCTTCTCGGTGGATACTTGTTTTAAATGTTTACTATACATACAATTTTTTTTAGAAAAAAATTGTATTATAATTATTCAAAATTAAAAATTAAAAATAAAAAAAATGAAAATCATAGTAAAAAGGACCTTAATTTTTGCAAATTTTCTCCGGTAAAAAAATCCTATATTATTTACTCAAATACCCCATATGCTATATTAATAAATTGTTATTTACTAAGATTTTTTTTTGCATTCCATTAAATTAGCTATGGTTGGTATAAACTTTGTCTAACGGGTTTATCTATTAATATAGGCATTAAAATTCTTTATTAACGGGTTATAAATCGATAGTATATATCAATTTACTTGTACTAACATTATGTCATTAATTATATATTTATTCGTTAATATAAATAATATATGTCTATACTATATCATTGATTCTGTTAAATAAAGTCTATGCTAACCGTAAATAATTTAACGAAAGCCAATAAAAATACTAAATACAAAATTTTTTTTGTGATAACTTAAAAATAAAAGTACATAAAGATAAAAATTATGTCTTTTAAAAGTTAATACTGCAAAGTTTGGAAAGGTGGAAACAAACGTATAAATAACTTGTAATTCAGATTGCTTTAAATCACTATTAATTTTATATTGTTTTTAGAAGTAAAATTTTTTAATTACTTTCATTAAATATGCATTAAAATCAAATACTATCAATAAAAATATTTTTTACTAAATTTAACGAAAAAACAAACCAGGCCTAAATGAAAAAAAATAAAATCATCTGGCTCTCTTTACCCAAAAGAAAAAAAAAAGAAAAGAAAAGAAAAAGGTAAAATCCATCAACGAAGAAAGCGCTTCAGGATGTTAGAATTCCTTGGTTTAAAGGTGATGTTTGAGGGTGGCACGTGAGAATCACATGCATGCTTAGATAATAATAAAACCACGTAAGATTCCTTAAATTAGGGCGTGTTTGAGTTATATATTTAGTTAATTTAGATTAGGGACCAAAATCAACAGTTTATACAAAATATTAAACTAAATGGCAAAAAATTCATTTTTTAAGGACTAAATTTTTATTTCATGAGGATTAAAAACATATTTTAAAATAATTGTGATTTTGAAATTTTAAGTTACAATTAATAATTTTTTCAATTGTATCTATATCTAATAAAAGCATATGATAATCGTTTCTCTCACACCATCATATTTCCTAAATCACTTAAATTATTAAACAAAAATATTTTAATCAATTCACTATTAAGAGTTATCATAATTAATGACTTTTTTAGTTAGTCAAAAACCTTTAAAAGATTATAATTTTAAGAAGGGCATGGTTAAATAACACTATTCACTCATAGCTCTCAAGCCCCATTAGCAGTAGTGTTTTGATGTCTGAACCCTAATAAAAATAATAGTTTTTATAGTGAGCATGGTTACAAATGAGTGTCTTTAAGCTATTTATACAAACAAACTGGGTCTCCAGAATTCTAGTGTTTATATTCATTCTATACTAGAATAGTATTTGGCCCGGTCAATAATTGATATGCTCTTGATTATCCTCAATCATAAATGATAATTGATCATTGAGGATTCTACGCCTAGATACTAGCTAGGCTCCCTGCCGCGTTAATGTGTTGTGCGTAAGTCGTAAACTCGATGGAAAATTTGGACCATTTGGGTGGAGAACATGTTGAAGGAAGATTTGGGCAAGTTAGTTGAGGCCGGATTAAGACCGACTAGTCTACCAACTTCACAAGTCTCGAAGCCTTGAGCTAAGAAGGCTTGAGGCAGCATGATTGATGCCGAGTTAAGACTGACCAGTTCTAATACTTTTAGGCACTTGTAAAGATTATTAAAATTCAAAAATATTATCATAAGTATTGATTATTTTGTCTCTCAACAATATAAAATATTATATTCTTAGAAATATTTAATTTTTTAAAAAGTACGATTAACACTAAGTAACAACTGTCTTTCAAGAATGATGAAAATAATTTCAAACAGTTTCGGCAAGCTTCTATATTCCATATTTTCAAGTAAAGATGACTGAAAGCAAAGGCATGTGATGCGCTAAACTAACAACTTTGAATTTAGGGCTCTATTATTTTACATCACACTTGGTTCAAATTCTAAAATTTTTTAGTTAAAATATCTGTTTAGAATAAACTATCCGATTCTGATCTTAAAATCTAATCAAAATATAATGCACCTGGAAACCCTTAATTTGGGCATAGCCCTCATTGAAGCTATAGTGTCTGTCACTAATGTTAGAGCGGGCTATGCTCTTAGTGGTATAGACTAGTTGTCATCAGCACACAGCCATAACAATAACAATAATAATAATATCAAAACCTTAGCCATATATATAGCTCTGCGCTACCCTACCTAGCATCAATTCCCAACTCTAAATTATTACTACAACATACTACTACTATTCCATGGAGGACAGCTTGTACATTCTTAATGCTAAAAATTTAATTTATATTTCTTTATATTTTAAAAACATCTTTTATAAATTAATTTATTAATACAAGTATATAAATGTTACAAAGAAAATATTTTTAAAAGAGTGAACATTAACAATTGTATAGTAGTAATTGACCCTCTGAATAACAAATAAATAATATAAGAGAAAACACCAACCAGACAACCCAACATAAGTGCCAGTTGCTTACCCACCTTTTGTGTTCAGAAAAATCAATTCCGTGGTAGTATTTTCCAACTAATAGCGAATATTTTTTAAGACGAAAAGATCACTAAAATATATCCAATCTCTTTTAATTAAGATTAATATTTCTTTAAATGATAGAAAATTTCTGAGTAAGAAAAAAAAATATTACAATTATAAGACTCGCATACTCAGATAGTCAGATAGGACCCACAATTCTCACACATGAAAGATTTGCCATGAGTGGAGTGGATTTAAATCTCTGCCCTATTTAATAAGTTTACTTGCATTGCATGGGATAGAGATTGTGATTCCTAATCGGCTTCATGTTCCTTTTGGCCAACAAAAGTAGTACTGGTGAAAAGGTTGTCCACAACTACAAATTAAACAACCTTCACTTCTTTTTTTGTTTTTTCATTAAACAAAGCAAAACATGAAAAAGAAATAAAGGGTAGGGTTCACAGTAAAAAAGGCAAACACAAAGTTTTCCTACTAGCTATATAGCTATTAGCCCTAAAATATATTATATATATTCTCATCATATTCTGTCTTCTCTTGCAACTCTCCCTATTGTGTTTGGAGATTACAACTTTGCTCCCTTCCCTCTGGTTAAATTCTGAAATTCTACATTGGTTAGAAAAAGCTGCCCCAAAAAAAAATTAAATTTACTCTAGATATTACAAAAGGGTGTAAATCCATCCATTGCAAACATTGCTTCAAATCCCCAGCAAGATGTAGTAAACTAGTGTAATAGGAAGAGCAATTAGCATCCCAAATATTACCCTGCAACCAAATAAATCAAAGATTAAATGGCAGCTAAATGATTCTTAATTTGACCAGTGCATAAGAATAATAAATTAAAAATATAGGTATAAGTATTTATACCCAGTGCTAAGAATGTCAGGATGAACATTGTATTCCTTAGCAAACACAAAAGGGACAATCCCTTGTGGTAAAGCAGCCTGAAAATAAAAAACAATGAACAGAACTCTCAAATTGATAAAATCACAAAGGAACTACAAAAATACAATGATAGAAAAAAAAAATAAAAAATAGACCTGTTATTTTTTACCTGTACAATAGCTATGTGCAACAGAACTCCCCTGAGGCCTACAACAATGGAAGCAACAGCCATGACTGCTGGACCGGTAAGGAAACGAACACCCATAGCAAAGGAAGCAACCGAGTTTCCACACGCAATAATTCTCGGCTGCAATGCCATAAATAGCCCTACAAAATCCACCAAGAAATTCAAATCTCCAATTAACTAAAGTTCTGCTAATGATATCTACAAGCATGTAGAAGAACCAAAGGATAAAATCAAACTTTATTATTAGGAGATAAAAATATACCAAGGCTAAACATTGCCATTCCAAGGCCAGCATCAGATAAAATTGCTATTGATCTAGCAACAATTGCAGGCATAACAACATTCCACCTAAAAACAGCCAAAAATGTTAGTGAAACTCTATAAGCATTGAAAGTTTGAAACAATTGCAACAAAATAAATAATAATAAGGTGAACGTTTCATACTTGAATGAGATCAGAGACCAAGTGAGACCTATAAGGCTGGAGTAAGTGTTAGGGTTCCTAATAAGCTTCCTCCACACCATAATCAAAATGAGTCTAGTCATGACACTAGCCGGTGGCATTGCCGTCGGCTTGGATTCGCCTTGTGATGCGCTTTTCGGGTGTAACTCAGCTGTAGAGCTTGAACCAAGCTTTGAAAGAACAGGCCCTTCCTTGTCCACACCATTAGCAACGGTTCTGTTTCCGAAGCTAAACTCATCGTGACCAAATTCTTCATAATCTGACCAATACAAAATGAAAAACATGAGAAAATGACATATCCTTGTGAAACTCTTGCCATTATTGAATGCTGAAAAAGACTATGTAAGCAGACACATACAAATTACAATAGGATATGAAAATGAATCTCCGAGAAACAGAAATGTCCCACACTAAGAGGATTTGTAAATGAGACAAGGACAATGAAAAGAAAGTCCAATAAAACCCCACTTCAACTTTATTAACAACTACTACCATTTAGAACAGACAAAATAAAAAAAAAAATGGATGCATACTTCCAATATAGTAATAAGGAAAATTACAAGAATTAATATAAATAAAATGAAGTGTGTGTTTGGTTTCTAGTTTATTGAAATGAATGGATATATACACATATCAGTTTAAAATCATGCCAAATATGAGTGCAAAATAAAAATAATTCATAGTTGAATAAGAATAAACAAGTGTACAAGTGCTGAACAATCAAAATTCCACACAAGAAACAAAAAGTCAAAAGTCAAAACCTTTTTGGTGAGCCACCCCTGAAAGCTGGTCATGTCCATAATCTCCACCTCGGAAGACATGGATTCCACCTTCAGAGACAGGAGAAGCACTAGAACTCCAAACAAACATGTGAAGATCCCTTCCACCTTCACCACCGCCATGACTCTTCTTCTTAGCGCCGGGACCGGTCACCGGAGAGAATATTCCGGCACTGGTCGGAGCAGGGTACCCTGCCCCACCACCACCATTAACTCTGCCACTCTCTTCATCATACCCCAACCCACCAAAATTACTCTGCCTCGGACTCACGTTTCTCCCATTCACCATAGAATAAAAATCAGTATGATTGAAGCTAGATCCTCTCGGAGTAGGATTCCTCGAACTCTGAAGGGAATAAATCTCAGCATTGGTCAAATTAGAAGGACGAGGGGTTAGCGAAACACCAGAGTTAGGACCATGAGAACGACGAGAGAAAATCTCAGAACGAGAACTTGTACTCTTCCTAACAGTAACATGAAGCTTTCCATCTTCTCCAACCTCTGCTTCAGTCTGAAGAGGTTCTTTCCCATCCAAGGAAATAATATCAGAATCAACCTTGAACGAAATAATCGAACCAGCAGTATCAGGAAACTGCTCAACAATCAAGAGTCTCGCACCCCTGTACTCGAACAAGAACAGCATAAGAGTGTACCAGATGATACACTGAAGAACAACGATTTGAACCATGAGGGTGCCGGAAGAATCACCGTACATTCCCTTCAGTAATGGGATTCCCATGACCAGAGTGTTAGGCAGGGTCGAGAGGGAAAACAGAGTGATTGACCATTCGAGTGACCCTCTTGAGCTTGTTCTTGACCATATGGCTAGAACTGCGAGAACTATGGCTTTTTGAAGAGAATCAGCTGCTATGAACTTGTAGTTCATAGCGTATGGGTTGTTGGTGGAGATAAAGTGGAAGGAAAGCAGAGGAACCGCGAACAGAGCAACGAACCGGTTGATGCCGGAACACTGATCTGGGCTGAAGATTTTCCACCATTTTACTGACCCATATGCGAGAATCATAGCCACGTAGAGAGGAACAACAGCGGTAAGAACATGGTACAAATCTAACAAGCTTATCATCTTTGTTTTCTAGAGAATGAAACAATGGGGTTTGAAAAGGTTGGTTTTTTTGGAAGCTAAAAGTTGGTGTTGGAAAAGAGGAAAAGAAGGGTCATCGGAAAAGTGGCCGGAGAGTGTTGCCGGCGAGGGAGAGAGTAAAGGGGCTTTGAATTTTGTTCAGTTGAATGGCATTTTGATGGCAGACAAGGAAATAAAAGGTGAGGCCTTTTGTGAAGGTTTTATAAGTCTTTTCTGTTGCTGCAAAGACAGAAAAAACCTCCTCACACTTTCTATTCTCTTTTTCATTTTCATTTTTAAATTTTTTAATTAAAAATGTTAAACTTCTTTTTTGTTTTTTGTTTATCTTTTGGGTGTGGGTTCAGACAGGGGCAATGTGCGTGATGAAAAGAGGTTTTTGTGAGGGGGAAAGGACTATGATGGCAGAAAAAGAAGAGAGGAAAAGGAAAACCCAGAAGAGCTTCTCAAGATTCTCTTTAGCTTTTTGCAGTTTATATGCTGTCTTGTAGTTATGGCACATGATATGCAAAATAAAAACCAGCAATTTATCAGAATAAAAAAAAAAATAGCTAGCCAGTTAGTTGAATAAATTTAACTTAACAGAAGCGTGTTAAATCTATGAAATTTGAGAATATAAACAAAATGATTCATAAGGATGTTTTTAATTTAATTCTAGTAAAAAACATTCTTTTGTAAAAGAAATTTATTTATATGGCTCTAAATTATGAGAATGTTAAATCCTCTCTCCATAATTTTTTTTTAGGAAAAAAAAATCCTAGCCCAGCCAGGTTATTAGGGGAAAAAAGTGAACCTCTAAAAAGAAAATTCTTCGTCCTTTCATGGATTCATTTTATTTGTTTATGTTTTTCTGTCGGGGGAAAAACAAAAGGTTTCACTAGGGAATGGGAATGGAGCCTTTTTTTGCAAATTACAAAAAAATTAGTGGTTGTTACTTGTTCGATACATTAGATATTAGATAGTTAGATAGTAATCTTAAAATTAGTGTTATTTTGTCATTTTTTTATAAAATAATTTATCATTTTGAATTTTCTGTGACACATTAATTATTTTTTAAAAATATATATCTTCGGATAAATATTACAAAAATATTTGAAACGGTAGTGTTAACAGTAAATTTTTTCTTTTCTCATCGTTTATTTATTATATTGGTCTAAAGATTCCAGTAATAATTTTCACTGAGACAAGATGGTTAAACGTATTTTTCAATTCTTCAGGCAGTTTTAACCTACACCACTTTTTAAGTGATGTATGGTATACCACATAAAAAAATATATATAAAATTCAACCGAAAATGTTTAAAATAATAATAAATTATGTATTTTGTATGTTAGTATACCTCTTTTATTTTTTTCTTTTAAACTGAGGTGAATTTTAACATTCATCACTTCTAAAATGGTGTATCATACAAGTCACAATATCATTTAATTAATTATAGCTAAAAAAAATAAAAGAGATATACATACAAACAAAATACATAATTTATTATTATTTTAAACATTTTCAGTTGAGTTTTGTATACATTTTTTCACGTGTTATACCATACGTACACCACTTAAGAAGTGGTGTAGGTTAAAACTGCCACAATTCTTCATATAATGTTTGGAATAGTAGAAATATGGTATACTAGGGGTACACAACACCCGGTCCGATCGGATTATGACAGTTTTGACCCGTCTAATTTAAGACAAAAGACACTCACTCGTTTTTTAAATTCTGACCCGGTGAAGAAAAGGGACGGGTTCGAACCAGTGCTCAGGTCACCTGGCTCGACCCCATAAATAATTTTAATATTTATATATAATTAATAATTAATATATTATATTTTATATGTTATTTTTTATTGCTTTAGTCTATTTCCTTCGTTAGTCTAGGGTTCAAACTTTAAAAATAGATATTATTTTGGATGTAGAAACCTAACTTGATTTGTGAGCCATTATATAAATGATGCAATTGTAACTATTGTTAATGAATATTATTAACACAATAGTTATTTTATTTCACTATTTTTGCCCATTTATCAAGTTTATTTCCTCTATCTTTTTGTTTGCTTATTTGTTTTTTGATTGGTATTGCATACATGAAAATATTGGTAATGAATAAATGTTCGGGTCAACCCGCGTTCGTCCTACATAAACCCGATCCTAATACGACTCTGTAATTATTGGGTTTCTTCGGGTCAAAGAACGGGTTAGGGTTCAAAATATAGGTCCGATCTCAATTATAGTACACAAGTAAAAAATTTGTATATCAGTGTATAATCCTTTTAATTACCATTAATTTATTATTTAAAAAATAGAATATTAACGTCGCAATTTGAATTAATAGATAAATTTGTGTTACATAAACTTATTCACATTTATATTGTCCATATTTGTGGCATATATATCCCCCAAAACTCATGTATGTGAGTGATAAAATCCGGTATTTTCCTAATAGTATATAAATATGATATTTAAAATATAACATACATGTAAAAGAAAGGAAGCTTGAAATAATTATTATTGTTTCATTGTTTTTATTTTACCAAACTAAAATTTCTTTAAGTGTTAATAAAATTCTAAGACCCAATCACAAAGTAATTTATTATAAGTGAATAACCAAGATTTATCCTTGTCTATGTTTACTAGCTAGTAATATTAGGGGAACGTTTTGTGATGCGCGGGGGCAAATGGTGATGCATCATCCCCCCCACCCCCACAAATATTGGCCGTTGAATTGAAGTGTTTCTTCCAAAGTTATCAAATAATTATCACTTTAATTTTAATTTTAAGTTTGTAATAATAATTCATATAAATTCTTAAGTTGTATGAAAGTTTACATAAGTTTTTGAGTTTGTAAAAATAATTTACATAAATTTTTGAATTGTACAAAAATTTATTTAAGTTCCTGAGATTGTCAAATATTTATTTACTTGAATGCACTTATTTACACTTGAATTGGGTTAAATGCAAATAAATGTGTAGTTAAATTAGTATATGAATTAGTTAATTGTTACGTAATAATTTCATCACATTTTTTATGTGGTTAAAAGTGAAAAAAAAGTGGTTAAATTACTACGTAACAATTAACTCATTAATATATTAATTTAACCACATATTTATTCGCATTTAAACACAAAATCGAACTTACCTATCACTACTCATTGTTTTTAGGATGACAAAAACCCTTCACTTGCAAATTAAATGTTCGTAAGTAAAATTCATCATAGGTAATTTGCACTAGTTCTCGCAAGTACTCGTGTGTACTCACTACTTTCTCTTAAAATTAAAAAATAAAAAACATATATTTATTGTATTTTTAGTAATTTTTTCCCTCATCAATTTATAAAGATTATACCTATATTATATATATATATATATATATAAATAAAGATTGTAGGAAGTTTATTAATTGCTAAACATGTTTAAAAATATTATTATTTTATTTAATTTTTAACTTTAGAAAAAAATACATAATTTTTAAGTGTTAAATGTATTTTATTGTTATGGACCTATTTCGTGGTAACGTCACATGATGGGTCACATGACAACCAAGCCCTAAGGATATGGTGGAGATAAGTCATGTTGGAGTCGGCTATGTTGAGAGAATGTCGTGTGACCACGACATGACCTCTACTTAGGCCGAGATGCATTGTTGGCAGTTATAGATTTAGAGAATGCGCCACAACTTACGGAGAAGAGACGTTAACATGTTTGACTCTATTACTCTCATAAACTCTATAAATAGGCGGCATATGGGGTAATAAGGGTTATACTATCATTTTCTACTACTTCACACTTAGACACTTTGAGCTATTACTAACTTTATCGTCGGAGATCCGCACCACTACACTAGAGACTCGTGGAAGGTCATGATCAATGGCCCCAAGAACTTACCAGATCAGTTATATATTTTTAACTTTAATTGTAATATAAAAAATACTACTATAAATATTATATTTTCATATTTTAAGTACTTTTATTATAAAAACCTACAAATACCCGCCATATCTTTGAGTCGGATAGTAAAGAGCTAATACACGTTTCTTTACCATCCTTAATTGGAACAATAACATCAAAAGAAATCAGCATTATTCACTTTTCAAATGCTAGTTAGAGTTCAGGTGAAGATTGTTGGACTTTTTAATTTATTATTATTTTTTTAAACCAGTTGGACTTTTAAAACTTGTACAAATTAACCAACCAATCAAAGGAAAAAAAGTCTGGCTTTAACCTTGATTCTAATCGTTAGTAACTATTTAGTGTGTTTGGATCATGCATGTGTGATACAAAACAAACATGATACTAGTACAAATTATTAAAATCATTGTGCTAAAATGAATTTATGATTATTTTAAATTAAGGTGTTTCTCACGTGCCATCTTTTGATAGAAGGTATACATATTCTATTTTCTTTTACTAATTTTATTGTAACATGTAAGATTAGTCAAATGATATGGTTTATTAGTGATAATTTTATAAAAATTACAATTTAATCCTATTCCTTATTTATGAAAATTGCAAAGTAGTCCAATTTTTTATTATCTCTTTTTTAATTTATCTTTTAAATTTGTCCACATCATAATCCCCAAAACAAGTTGGTTTCATTGTGTTTTGTTCATTTCAATGCATCCCCATCGTTATTCTTTGTGCAATGCCTCTGTACTTCTCGTTGTTGGTTGCGTTATCGGTTGCTGTCCCAACCTCTCTTATGCTAATCTCTTAGCATGTTAGGTTTGGCAACTTTGAGTCAGAATTGATTATGTATACAAAATTTAGGTTTTGTTTTTACTTCTCCACAACCAATTATACATCATATTTAACTACAAATTTGAGGTTTTAACAATAGTATCTAAACATCATTCTCTCTTAGAATCAATTTCCTAATTTAGTTCTTTAAATGGTTATGGACTGATATCTGGGATATTCCGGTCAAAATGGGATGACGAAACCGGCATGGCAATGCTATCCTGGCAACATCTCGGAACGATACCGAGATGCTTCTAACCCACACAGGTTGTCTATTGGTTGAGTTGGGTCTGCGGTGCAAGCCCAAGGTCCAAAAGGCGCTACGGCCAACCCTAATAATCTCTTTATAAATATCAATGTAATGCAACATGCAAGGTACGTAACACTCACTATACACACAAAAACCCTAGTTTACATGCCGACTTGAGCGTCATAGCCTTTGCAGGTGTAGCCCTCACTACTGTGGAACTTGGTCAACGGTGTTTGGATCATCTTCTCCTCTTGGTGTCTCATACAGAGTTCATAGTTCACCTCCATCAGGTTAGATCATAACACAAACGTAAATCAATTAACAGAATCAATTCTGCTCAAAGTCAATTGTACTACTGCCAATCCAAACATACACTCTATCGATTACGGTGTCCTCCTTCGCCACCTCTATTAAACGCTAAGCCACTATTCATTGCTTTGCTACTTTGACTTGGAAGCGAAATTAGTAAGATTGGGAAAATGTTGGAGCAAGTGATGAAGATGAGAGGAGGTTCAAATCTCGCAAAGAAGACTAAAAAGGACCATTTCCATGGTTGCCAAAACAAGAGTTTGTCTCCTCGTATTGAAGTCCCTCCTCAAATAATAATAAGGAATAGGATTAGTTTGAAATTAAATTTTCACAAATAATTAATATGATTAATTTGCAATTTTTATAAAGCAATCATTAATAGATCATGTTATTTGAATAATCTTACGTGTCACACTTAGATTGGTTAAAGAAAATATGACATACAAATCCTCTAATATAGGAGAGCGTGTCAAATACATCCTTTAAATTATCTATACATATGATGCATTATAGTGAATGCTCAGACTAATGCATTATAACTTTCTTTGACGATGAAGTTCTTAGCTCTAGTGAATATGTACTTTTGATCTTGAACCTGCTCCAAATATATAGCCTTAGGAACTTGAGTTCACGTCAGCTCCATATCTTACTGCGATAATTCTAGATCTCTAACTACTATGTAACTAACCATGTCCATATCCATCCCTTAAGCGTGTGTATCCCGCAAGGGGTCTGACAGGTTTAAGTTAATCGACAATACCAAATAACACGAGCGAGATGGATTATGGGTCTTATCCTGCTATACTTTCACGAGATAGGTCAACAGGCAACAACATATAATACTCAGTGCACAATTAATAGAATGAAGACAAGTTATTAAAAATGTTTCTAAAATTTTAAATATTCAAGTATTTTGTACGCATTTCAAATTATGGGGACTTAATTTGTACTAGACAAAACTCATCTATGTAATGTGAGTTTATATTTATTTATTTATTTGAAGTAATTGATGAGATACGGATTACGGGGAATATGGCATCGAAAAGGAAACAATATTTGGCATAGCAAACAGAATAATGCATATGATAATTGGCGATATGATGATTATCTATATATCTATTTGGAGCAAGACAAGACAAGTGGAGTGGGGCATGCATAAATTAAAGCAGCGTTAGAAAACGAATACTCTCTGGCTCTGTTCAGTTTGGAATTTATACAAAAATAAGAGAAAGTTAAAGTTAAATTCCATGCAGTAACATCCACATCCCACATTATCGAATTAATAAGATATTGAAATATAAATAGAACATATATACATAGAGTAGTGAGTTGCGGAAGTTGCATTGTTTGGGATTAATAATTCATGTAATTGTTTGAACATTTGTGGCGTCATCGATCCGTAATCATATACATACACTGTCCAAAATTAATTAATTAAATATACATATAGATCAGAGACAAGTGCATGAAAATAATAATTAAGAAGCAAATTGAATATAATATTAATTTAAAATGAATTATTATTATTATATATAGGTCTAGGAAAATGAGAATGTATATGTGAGGGAAAGAAACAAAGAATAAGAATAAATAATGGAGGGAGGGAGTGAGTGGGAAGAATCCGATGAAAAAGACAAATTGTTACGTTCTGTATGTGTCTCTGCGCTAACGTAACTACTTAATTAGTAGAGCTCTAGATAGATAATAGGTAACTATTTCAGATGCAGGAAGATATATCGATGAAGGTACACGAAAACGCAGAAATTCAGGAATAAAACGACAATATAGCCAAATAGAACGTACAGCATTGCAAAAGCAAATGCAGCAGCTCAGCAATGGTGGAATATATGAATCCCATCCCAATCAAAGAGAGAATCTCACAGTCACTGCAATTAACTTCCTTTCCTACTCCTACTCGCTCACCAATATCATCCATGCTACAATATTGCTTTCGACATGTGTATGTGTCACACATCGATCTTTTTCAAATTTAAAATATTACTTATGTCACCATATTTCACATATTCTTCAAACTTGTTTATTAATAGGCTCTTCTAATCTAGAATCAAGATGCATAATTAACGAGAGTAAACAATAGTTATATTATATAACTTAAACCCTAGATCCTAAACTTTTAAAATACACAAGATATAAAATAGAGAAAACTATATTCAGTTGGTAGGCTAGAAGTTGCATTCGAAGATAATTAAAAAAGACAGAGACATAAGAAGATCTTTTCATAAAAACCCCTTATCTCGCTAGAATGTCCGCACATTAGTTTGCTTCGTGAGTAACATAAGGGCCACACCCCCTCAACTTAAGAAGTTAGCAAGTTTTTTTTTTTGTATTTTACATTCCAACCCTTATATTTTTTAACTTTTTATATTTTTCTAAGAACTCTTATTTTTTGAATTCTTTATTCATTTAATTTTAATTTTTAACTAAGTTGCACCTCTCACTTTTGAATCTTAGGTCCGTCATTGGATATTAATCTTAACTACACCCAAAGGAGGCGAGGCTATGAAACCACATGGTTACAAGCCGTGGCTAGATGATGAACATGATAATCATGAGATTGATAAGAAGAAGAAGCTCTTATTATTTGTGAGACTCATCTGTAATTTTTTATTTAGTTTCTAGCTTTCAAACGAAAAACTTGTTTAAATTGAAAATTAAATAGTACAACAAAAAAATTGAAAATTAATAAGACCTAATACGTAGATGTTGTAATAGGAGAATCATCCATTTAGAGTCGATTTAGTTTAAATTTTAATAAAATAAAAAGTGAAAGCACATAAATTAGAATAAAATTTAATTATTAAGATTATTAATACACAAAAATCGAGATGATTTAATGAAAATAAATCATTTTAGTTTTAGTCAATAATTTTGACCAAAATAAAATTTAAAACAAACGGATTGTGAAAAATAATTTTAAAAAATATCTAATTGTACACAAAATTGGTGATCTAGAGATTAATGAGAGAAAGTAGGGATAAAACTACCTATTGTCACGAGAGAATCTCCACCCTATTGTTTTAAAAAAAATTATTAATATATATAATTTCTTAAAATATAAATAAAAATTATTAACTGAATTTAAAAAAAATTGGACTAAGAATGCACGTTTGAGAAGCAATATAAGGAGGTAAATGGACTGTGTATTAGGCAGTAGCGCAGCGGCGACGATGATGGCAGGCGGCGGCGCTGTTATACTTGTTACATTTTAAAGATATTTTGTTGTCTTGTTTTAGTATTATTACTCCAAATTCCAAATTGCATTTTGGCTTTCGGAGTCCAAAACGACTGCGTTCTTGTCACCTTTGGTCTTTAACACGCTGGGCCTGTCCTTTTCACTGTCTCCCACACTCTCGACACTCTCTCCCTCGTTCCCTGACAATTCCTCTCTTCACACGTTACACTCTTTTATTTCCCTTTTCTTTACTCTTCCAACCAAAAACAAATTCCAACAAAGTAAAAAAAAAAAAAATAAAAGAAAAGAAATTCCCGTGACAAATATTTCAAAAAGATTATGCGACCCGAATTTGTGATCAGGATAGGAATACTAATATACTAACAATATTCACATAAAGAAAAGAAAAAGGCAAGAAAATGATTGGGTACGTTGAAACAGAATAAATGTCGATTCTTTGCTGGGTTCGTGTCCCCAGGAGTATTGGGAATAGAGAAGAAGCAAGCAAGTAGTAGAAGCAAAAGCAACAGAAAAAAGGTTCTGTACTCCGTATAATAGTATAATTAATAATGCGAATATCAAAATATGATAGTAAGTGTGACGTATTAGTGTTAAGTGCAGAAGCAATGAAACATTAATTGAGAGTCTCTGATGAATCGATTACGGTATTTCTGATTAAAGCCGGAGAATGTGGCATTCGCCATTTCCACTAACTTCACGCACTGCTTTACCCAAGTTTCTCACCAATTTCGGATATGTTTTGGGACGTCAGATTATAAATGTGTAATTTATTGTTTTAGTTTATATAGTTTACTTCCTTGCTTTTAAAAATAATTATTAACAATATGATGACGTGATCGGTTGAGTGCTTATATGGCTATTAAGTAAAGTTAAACATTTATGTAAGATTAAAACGTGGCCCTTTAGTAGTCCATGTACTTCCTTTGGACTGAATTATACAAAAAAAAAAAAAAAACTAACTCAACTTTATTAAGGAAATTAGTTATCCAATTAAAATATTACTACAATTTAATATAAAACTCAAAGTTAAGGTACTAAATTATCCTATTAAATTTTATGCAGTTAAATTACTTTGTTTGGTTTCTCAATAAAAAAATTAATTAAGTTAGGTGAAAATGTGAGTTTTATTATTAACTCTTTCTTTATTTTCATTGGAAACCAAATAAATTAAGTAAGGATATTTTGAAGATATTTGCATTAAATGTGATAAAGTTAATTATTTATTTATATTTTAGACGATTAAACACTTAATTTTTTTTGCTTATAATTCAGTCCAGAGGGAGTATATATTATTTAATTTAGTCCCTCATTTTGAAATTTGAATTTCACTCTCAAATAATTTATTTTAGTCCATATTTAACCGAAACCTTAACATTTCTTTTATCCCTAACCTTGAATTCCTAATATTTTTAGCAACTCTCCCTCTCTTTAAAAACTACTCTATATTTTTTAACAATTTTTATTACATTTATCTTCTTAAAAAATATCCTTAAAATACTTAATAATATATATATATATATATATATATATATATATATATATATGCATTTAGTATAAGTTTAGATTTTAGTTTGCTGCGCAAAAATACTTTTACTTGCATGTAATAATTTGTATTGTTATTTATTTTTGGAAAATGAATGCCCTTAGGGGTACTGTTTAAGTATACAAAAATAGTAATATTTTATTGGGATTGATAAAATTTATTATCTCGAAAGTTGAAAATTATTGAATGAGTATTTTTTATAGTAAGTCAAAACATTAAAGAAGATGTAGTTATTACATCTTAACAAGTGTCCTAAGGGCACCCTTTATTTTTCAGTTAGGAGCAATTCATAAAACTGGGCTTGGCCGCAAACTTCGTTCATTCAACAAAGTTAGAGAGATTCTTTTTTGTCTGTTCAATCTCAATTTGGAGTCTTTAGAGTTTATAAAAGTACTTTAAATCATACTATTTAAATATTTTTTAATTTGTCAAATATATTTTTAGTCAATAACAAAGATTTTTTAAAGCAGAAGGGGATTGCACCCCTAAAAAATAATTAAAAATGTCTAATGAGTACCTTGTAAATTTTATAAAATAACTTCTAAAAGATATTGAAATTTTAAAGTGGTCAAATTAGGATTGCACCCCTAAAAAATAATTAAAAATGTCTAATGAGTATGCTGTAAATTTTATAAAATTACTTTTAAAAGATATTGAGATTTTAATTAAAAATTTTAAAGTGGTCAAATTAATGCTATTACTTTAATATTGAGACTATTCTTTCCCGTCAAAATATTCCGTCAAGTTCGATCACTATTTTTAGGTAAACGTATCTAAATACAAAATTTTGTTAAATATAACTAACATTTAATTTAATTTAATTTATTTTCAACAAACATAAATTTAACTAAACTAAATTTTACCAATAAAAAAATAAACACACATTTAAATTCATGTTTGATAAATATGTATCTATTAAATTCATAATCTAAAAAAATATATATTTGTATTTGACTCTATTTTAATGTAAAAAATTAACTTTATTTTTTATTTTTAACTAAATATATTTTAATATAATATCTTTCATGTTAATGTAATTTTAAAATTAAAATTACGTTAAAAATATCAAAATAAATATGCTCTAAACGCCTAAACCTATCACGGTTTTATTAGGATAAGTCACTTTGAGTGGTTCATTATTTTTGTGTTGCGTCTCAATCAAGCCCCCAACGCTATGATACATATTCTGACAGTTGCAGCAGAAATTGGTCATGCTACAAGAAGCACGAGTCCATTGTCTGAATACGCATCCCCCCAAAGTTAAAGCACCTGCTGCAATTCTATTCTATACGGATTATTATAATTAAAGCAAGGAATTGTCTCAAAGTAACAAAATTCACTGTGCTATAATTTCAATTTGACAGTATTGTGAAACTGTGAATACAGTATACAGTATTTTAGCAATTTTATAATTTGGGCTATTTTCCTTTTTTCGTGCATCAAAGTTAATAGTATTTTTTTTTGGTCTAGAAATTTAACAACTAAGATTTAAATAAGTCAAGCTAAGCTGAATACTTTTGAAAAAAAAAAAAAAACTAAGCTGAATGTTTAAACTTTAGGATAGAGTTTTGAACTTAAATACTAGTTTAAAAGAAAGCGTTTTTTTTTTACAGGAGTACGGGAATATACGGAGGCCAAAAAGAACAAAGCGATCCTAGGCCCAAGGTTTTGTTGGGCCCATAATGGTGAAAAACAAAAATGAAATATGTTCTGATCACTTTTTTTTTGTGTACCTCATTTATAACTCGGTCTCGGTCTGAAATTCTAAAATATTTTTTGTTAACAGAAAATTATGGGAGACAGTGCTCTCGCAATTTCGGAGATGGAGCATTATGGTTACTTCTCCTCCTAACAAGTGCGCTTCCCGGAATTCGAAGTTGTGTCCTCATCCTTAAGGAGACCAAGTTGCTTACTACTTGTTCAACCCCTTGTTGATGGAATTCTAAAATATTTTGAACCGAAAATGAATATTTTGGACTTGGATCCTCGTTTCACATGTTTTGTCACCACACGTAATTCCCAACACACCATGTGTCCTTTTTTTTTCTTCCAGAAATATCCTTCGAAAATTCAGGCGAACAAAATATTTTAATCACACATTCTGAAAATCTGATTGCTCTCACCACAATCAAGTTAAGATATTTTGTTCACCCGAAATCTAACAATTAGTAGTTCATAAATTCTCAAATTTTATAGTTCAATACTGTTATTTTTTAAAGTATTCAGTGTTGGGTGAACATACAAATTCAGAAAATTTATAGTTCAATACTCTTATTAATAATAAGTGTCCATATTGAAGTTGAACGTAGCATCTTATCATGTGACTTTGGACTCATGATAATTGTGTTTTTAGTGATATAATATTAAGGACATAATTAAATAAGGAGCCTCGATATACAGTGCCTTGAGGGCATTAGTTAAGGTTATTACAAGTAGAAAAATAATCATAAATGCAGTCTCTCGGAAATATAAAAAGTTATATTTTCCAACACATTTTTACTATATTTGGCTCCTTAAATAGTGCCCTTAGGGCACTAGATATCATTTGCCTTAAATAAGTGGCATTAGGAGAAATTCTTTGAGTTGAAAGAGAGCGATTCAATTCTTAGTGGGTGAAGTAAAATTAAGAATAAATTTATGAGTAGTATAATGTGAGATATGTGTTTTTGACCTATTAAAAAAAAAAGAACATAACTAAATAATACAGTACAATTTCATAGACTAAAACACAATTGTTAAGGGAAAAAAACTAAAAATTTATTGATATATACTCATAGCAAAATAGTATTTATTTAAATTATTAACAATAATTAAAAGGATAAATTCAATTCAAATATTGTTAATATTGTCTCAGTGATGTAATTAAATTAGTATAAATATAAAAATATGTGTACAAATATTCAGGTTGAATTCTCAATAAATGTGCCTATGAAAAAAAAAAATATTGCTAATATTGATGTACTATATGATTATTGAGTACTAGAAAAAAAAAAAGAAAAAGAGTGATGTGTCTCTGCGTATTACAGTCAAAGATTTGGATGAATACAATTATGCAAAGTTTGCAAAATGTTTGTCCTTATCCAACTCATCGTGTTCTTTTATCATTAGTTTCCCTCCGTAATCCCTTCTTTCCATTTTGGATTTGTGATAATCCAACAACACTCATCACGAAATCCGATTCCCCTTTTTCTGCTCACCAATTGCAAGTGCTTATTCTTCAAAGCGTATGCGTAAGCTTGTTCTTCAAAGCGGGCGATCGTTGAATCGTCCACCAGTGCTAACGCAAATTACTACTGGATTCTCAAGTTATGGTTCTTCTGATACACTCCTAACGTTTTCTTCTTCTGCTACCATGGATAAATCTCTTGATTTTCGGTAATTCAACAAGTAACCCATTTTCGTTTTAGATTCTGTATTGTTGTTCAAAACTGAAATTGTTTCATGAATGTTTCTCTGTTAGGAATATCAATTTTGGGGTCATGTGGATTGTGAATTCTGCTTTTGTTATGTGATTTCTAGGTGGTTTTATATATGGGATAATTGTTTAGAATTCAGGTTCACTTGAATTGAATGAGTTGTTCGTTATGGGTGTACTGTATTTAATCTTCAAGCTGATTGATTGATTAGTATTTTCTGTTTAATTGATTTCTTATTGAGCTGGACTTGAAAGCATTGTTTGGATTGAACCTAATTATAGTGATGACCAATTGACCACATCAATATTTTGTTCGAGAAGCTGGATTGATGGTTTATTTGGATTACTTGCGGCGGGTACTAAACTCGACAACAGTGATAGTGAAGTTTGTGCAGCACACTAAAATTTTAAGTTTACATTAATCATCTTCTGTCTGTTATACTGTAATTTGAAGAGATTTCTTGGTAGAAGTAGCATGGATTGATTACTTTTGATTCTTCAATATGTTTCAAGCGAATCTGCTCAGTCTCAGACAAACTTTATAATGACCATCTTCTTCTGCATGTTTGTGTGTGTGATGAATTTTATGTATGAGGTACTTGGTCACTAAGTAACATACCGATCGAGCTACTTGTGTGTAAAATGCAAATGGGGTCATGTAGTTGGCTTTTGAGTTTTGAGCTTTACGCATGAATGTTCTATAACTGTTGCTGTTTGGGGATGATAAATCTCTAAAGTTTATTGAAAATATATATGGTTTAGTTGTAGTCTTTGCTGATTTAATTTGATTAATTATGACAGTTTCTTAAATTTTTTCAATGAAATCATGGTCTACACTAAACAATGTGCTCTTTACTTTCCTAATCTTCAATACACCAGGGAAATGACAAACACAAGAGAACATAGGAATACATTTGACAAATGCAATGTAAAAAGTTTGCTTCGACGTCTGAACTTTACTTCGACGCCAAATGATAATCTTCATTCCTGCTATGTGGTAAACCGTCATTTTACAGCTGATTGCAATGATAGATGCACAAAGGAGTTCTCAAGTAAGGTGCAATTGATCTTTTGCATGATTTTTTCCCCTATTATTATGTATTTTTAACTTGAACTGCAAGATGCACAGAAGATGAAACATGCTTAACCTGTTACACAATTATTATAGCAGCCATGTTGAACCTATAATTTTCTTGTAATTAAAATGAGGAGTCTATTTTTATTTCATATTCCTTTTTTGTACATTTTATATGATGTTTTGATAAATTAGTTGAGCGTTTCCTTACTTCTTAAACATTTTTTATTCTGATTGCCTTATTGTTGGGGAATTTGTGACTAATAATACATAAAATGCTTCAGCTTCTTAATAGTATTCCAGACTTTGTAAAGATAGTGGAGGTTGGTGCAAGGGATGGGTTGCAAAATGAGAAAGTTATTGTTCCTACTGATGTAAAAGTTCAGTTCATAAAACTGCTAGTCTCTTCTGGGTTGTCTGTTGTTGAGGCGACCAGTTTTGTCTCCCCAAAATGGGTACCACAGGTAAGAGGATTTTTATTTTACCTAGAACTAGAAACAATCAATTGTTTGTGATTTCCCTTGATGTTGTCATACACTCGCATAATATTCGTTATCATTATCATTTGTTTTTGGTACATTTTCTACAATATTCCCTTTAAAATATAGCTTGTCTTTCTGCAATTGATAGTCTGGATGAGAATTCTGATCTATATTCAAGTCCTATATAATTTTCTTCAAATGTTCATCTTGATGGACCTCTTCAACCCAACTCTCCATGTATTACTGAAATAGCAGCAAATGTCATTCTCCTAGAGAGTGCATCAGCAGCACTGTTATTGTTCCCAGGCCAGTAACATATGTCAAAATCAAATCCAATTAATTTAGACATCCACTGGTATTTTTCTCATTCATAAGTCTCTGCTCTGTCAAGAATTTCATGCTCTTTTGGTAGAATTGTGAATTGCTGTCCCATTATACAATGTCTCCATTTTTTTGTATAGCCATAACTACGGCCATTAATTCTCTCTCAAAGTAATTTATTTTGAGCTCTCTCTGACCAAGCTTAACTGAAAAATGCCACAGGTCGCCCTTCTTGAAGTAATACTTCCCCTAAACCTTCCATTTGGTAGAAGCATCTGTTTCTTACCACAAATGGTTTCTCGAAATCTGGTACTGCTAGTACAGGTTGTAACATCGTTGCTCTTTTTAACTTATCAAAAGCTACCTGATTTTCCGTGTCCCAATTGAAGCTTTCCTTCAGAAGCTGAGTTAGAGGCTTTGCTATTTTCCTATAGTCTCTAACAAAGCACCTTTAGTATCTCGTAAGGCCTAAGAAACCTCTCAGGCTTTTAACATCCCTTGGGACCAGCCACTACAACATAACTTCTACTATTTTCAGACCTGTGGCCACTCCTTCTGCTGAACTAATGTGAGCCCAGGTACTCAAGGCTAGAGTTGATGAAGTTACAGTTCTTATTGACAATTATGGTTTGCTTCCTCAAAGCTTGTCATACCTCTGACAAAATTGATCATATGGTTTCCAAGTTCGGGCGGATGTCATAAAATAAAAATTAAATAAAGATAAAAATGAACTTTCTCAAGAAGGATTTTGAAAACTTCATTCATGAGGGACATAAGTATAGAACTCGTATTGGTTAACCTGAACGGCATAGCCAAGAACTGTAATGGCCTTCGTGCTTGTGAAAAGCTGTTTTCTCAATGCCATGCTCTCTCATTCTAGGATGGTCAATGGTGATAGCCAGATTTTAGATCCAGAGTGATAAACATGGTGGCTCTGCCTGTTTCATCCAGCAGCTCATAAATAATGGGAATAGGGAACTTGCACTCGGGCGGAGCAAAGATTTTGGGGGCCCTGTTTGTTATTCCAATTTTTTTTTTTTTTAAATGGGGTCCTCTATTCACAAACTTCCGCCTACACAAAATTTATTGTCAAAGTACATTCTAAAATCAATTTAAACATTAAAAAATATTCTAATAAATCACTTAAAAAGTGATGCTCTTTTCACGTCTTGAAACAAAATCAACTTCTTTAAAAAAAAAAGGGAGATGTGTACCTACCTATTAATGCACCTAGGAAAGAAGAAAAATAAAACTCCAAAATGCTAATTTTAAGACTCGAACCCGGGTGGTGATGTTAGAGGTCACAACACCTTATCATCTAGTCTACTTTATAATTCTAATTATAAGGTGCATCATTTAATATTTAAGGATCATTTAATATTTGGGGTCCATATTTTTAGGGGCCTCATATTTTTGGGGGCCTGTGCAGTTGGGCACCTTGCATGGGTCCAAAACCGCCCCTGCTTGCACTGTGACCTTGTTTGATGCTCTGTAATCTACACAAAATCTCCACCCACCATCTTTCTTCATCATGTCTTTGAATCTTATGAGTCGATGCGTCTTACAAATCAGAATTCAAAAATTGGTTTGGCAATTCACAGTTCAAATCATGATTTGTCAAAATATTTGATTTTTCCCACTTCAATTCATCACATTGTCTTTGGCCCAAGGTTGAAGAGTTAGTCATAGTTTTGTTGTACTTTCAAAATTTTCTTTTGGCCCTGCACCTATAATTTTTCAAGACCTCGTGTTTAATGAATCATGTGATCCTCTGGCCAACTAATTTCATGTCTTTTTAACTGAATTCAGTTGGCAGATGCAAAGGATGTATTGACAGCTATTCAAAATGTTGAAGGTGTTAGCTTTCCAGTCTTAACTCCAAACCTCAAAGTAAGAACTGAAGTGAATGGTAAAAGAATAAGTTGAATAAGAATTTGTGGATTGACATGATGTCTAACCCCTTTTTCTTCTAGGGTTTTGAGGCAGCTGTTGCTGCTGGAACTAAAGAAGTGGCTGTTTTTCCTGCAGCTTCGGAGTCATTCTCAAAAGCCAATCTCAATTGTGGCATTGAGGATAGTCTTGCTCGTTGCCGGGACATTGCCGTAGCTTCTAGAAGACTCTCAATCCCAGTTCGCGGGTATAGTTTTTAATTGACACTTTTGAATTTCTACCATTGGATAAAAGTTAGTATTTCTGAACTTTTATGTGTTTCTAGTTTCTACTAACTTAAACAAAAAGCTCCATTCATGTGTATTGTCAATTCTTTTATGGCATACATCTTGATTTGAAGACTATGAACTTTACATTTTTTCTAATAATCTTGAAGCATCACTTGTTGGCTATCGGGTATTTCCACTTTGCCCTGGATTTATATGGCTGTCTAAAGGATGGGTAATTTAGATTTATTAGAGGAAGAATAACTCTTGAGCTGAATTACGTATTGCTATGTTGACGATTTCATTTAGCTGTAGGAATTTTGTTGTTTCTGTGAGACAGTGACATCAGTTCAATTGAAATATTTTGATTTCTATTTCATTTTAAATTGAAATAGACACTTTTTGTTTTGTTAATAACAATATCTGGTGGTATTCTATTCATCATATTGCTGTCAACCATAATTTCTACGCGTTGGATTAAGAGTGAGGGCATGACTTGAAGGATGATTCAGATTATAGCAATGGTTTTGGAGATAGTAAAATTTGTCCCAGACTTCTAGTTGTCCTTACAAGAATCTTTTAACTTCATCAAATTATTTGAACAAAATCTTCAATTTAAATTTCAAATTCATATAGCAAATTATATGATTAGTCCTGCTCCTGCAACTAATTTCATATTTCAGATATATATCGTGTGTTGTGGGATGTCCTCTCGAAGGAAACATTGCTCCGGAAAAAGTGGCATATGTGGCAAAATCACTTTATGAGATGGGCTGTTCAGAGATTTCACTAGGGGATACTATTGGTGTTGGTACACCTGGTAATGTTCATTTCATTTGTTGTCATGTTTTACTAGCAATTTCAGCTTTGGTTGCAGTGCTGGTACTCCTATCTGACAGCAATTGGATCCTTTCCTGCAAGTATATGGTCCAGGTCCAGGTCCAGGTCCAGCCTCCAGCATACCTCCTTCAAGACCTTAGCCCTTAATTAATCTTTATAAAGTGATAGAGTGTTAGGAGTTCAGTAAATGAGCCAAGGCCCAAATTATAGAATTAGGATTATAGGATTTTGATTATAAAATGGAGTTAATAATGAGAGAAAGGCAGGTTAATTGTATTGTGAAGTTTAGACTAAGAGATTTGCTCTTAGAGTTGGCTAGGAGCTTATGTTCTTGTGGGGATTCATCCCTTTTCTTGTATCCTTTCTCTTCTCAGTTTTACAGTAATAATAATCCAGTCTTACTACTTCTTCCATTATTGAATCCGGTGTCCTATCACAGAGGATGAGAGAGAACGTGTTTAATGGATGAGATTTGTGCAGGAGAGGATGTATTGCTGGAGTGGAAGGAGAGGATCTGCACCTTGTTCAAAAGCTATGGATCTTATTCTTGTTGATCTGATGCCTTTTTTAATTATATTTAATGTTTTCTCAACCTTTTAGATGAATTGTATATAGAGAATCCTTTTTAGGGGAAAAAACTTAGGGCCAGTTTATTTTGCATTTTCATTTCTTGTTTTCATTTTATGTTTTTATGAGTAATTGCAATAGAAAGCTATCACATTGATCTCATTTTATTATCCGTTTTTAGAGATTTGTATAGCAAACTTTGAAAACAACCAAAACAACTATAATTTATTTTCAACTTTTTGTAAAACCTCTCCATCCCCACTTGCAAATTAAACACCAACAAATTACTTTTTTTGTCCCTTCCCTCCTATTCTTTGAACCGAACGCATACGTAAAATAGAAAATAAAAACACAAAATAAAAATACAAAGTAAACAGGCCCTAGTGTTTTGTGTTGAAGGTCATTTTGGATGTTCTATAGAGACAGTTTCCTTTTCTTTTCTTATCTGTCTGTACCGGAAATTTATTGAGATGTGTAAGATGATTCCTGTGAAGTGAGAAAAAGGAACATTTTTCTTTCTTGATAAGCCAATTTTTCAATTAAATCCCGTTACTTAAATGAAGTTAATGGTGTAGGGCAGTTTCCTGTCAACTCTAGTTATAAACAACACAACATAGAAGATTGACTGTTGTCAGAACTTGTGTATAGATTTGTATTTAATTAATTCTTGAATATAAGCATGTTATCTAATGTACTTAACTTTTATGGTGCTATCCTGGTTGTTTTGGTTTATCAAATTTTTTTATTTTCACTTAATTACTTTTACAGGAACTGTCATTCCAATGCTTGAAGCTGTTCTTGATGTTGTTCCAGTTGACAAGCTTGCTGTCCACTTTCACGATACTTATGGTCAGGCGCTTTCAAATATTCTAATTTCACTTCAGGTAAACTATATGTATACTCTTTGGCATGCTGATATTTTATTGGGACAGCCTGTTTTTATAGGATTTTTTAAGTTTTTATGTTAAGTACAGTCCTCCCCCTAGCAGCCACGACATCAAAACTGACCATATACGAAGTTCTTATGTCGTGTCACTGTTTATCTTTGCAGTCTAAAAGGAAATAAATATAGTGCATGCTTAAATGTGGAGGATGAAAACTTGCAAAAACTGTGCATGTATCAAAAGAATTCCTATTTGGTTAAACCTAGCAATTTTTTGTACAGATGGGGATCAGCACGGTAGATTCATCTGTATCGGGCCTCGGAGGTTGCCCATACGCCAAGGGTGCAACCGGGAATGTTGCGACTGAGGATGTTGTTTACATGCTGAATGGAATTGGTGTGAAAACCAATGTAGACCTTGGAAAGCTTATGCTGGCTGGAGACTTTATATGCAAGCATTTAGGATGCGTACCTGGTTCAAAAGCAGCAACTGCGTTGAGAAAAGCTACAAGTCATGCCTCCAAACTCTGAGTTACTGCTAAAGCTGGATCATGCATGTGCATGATAGGTACATTTTTTATCCACTTCGTTGTTGTTGTAAATGTGTGTATGTTGGTGTTGTTCCTTGGGGGGCCATGCCTGTAGACACAGAGAAAAAGAGAGCCTGCAAACATGAGTGTTAATGCTGTTCAGTTCTGCTTGCTTGTGTTCTGAGTCTGTTGGGTCTCTTTGATTATCGAGATATCACATGCTGAACATGTAATCAGAATAAAAATTTTATCCAATTTCTACATTGTCATCTTTCAACTTTTTTCTATTTTTAGAAATAGAAAACTAAAAAATCTGGTTGATAGACCGGTTTTCGAAAATAGAATGTGTTTTTCAGTTTTTAAAAGCAAAAATTTGGAAACATTTAAGGGCTTGTTTAAAAATTGTATTATAAAATACTTTTTAGAAATAATTTAAAAAAAAAATGAGAGAAGTTTTTAATGCAAATTTGTGTGTAAATTCAAACACGCCGTAATTCCCCCTCTCCTCCCCCTCTTGTGGTTAGACTCTTTTTTCTCATTCATGTGTTATTTTGGAATTGATTCAAGTAGCTGTTCCAAGATTTGGGAGGTATGTGAACATAGAAACTAAGTTAAAATAGAGTACTTTTATTTATGTGATGCTCAATTTCAAGTCAGTCCCAAATCCCATATATATATATATATAATATGGTTTACAGGTTAAGAAATTAAAAATGGAAAGAAAACACATAATTAATTGTATGTTAAACATAATCCCATTAAAATTTTGTTTTTCTCAAAAATTTTTTTTTTACTTTTCGTTTCTTAACCTGTGCAGAAATGAAAAATGAAAAATTCATGTGTATATATATATATATGTGTGTGTATTTATATATTTTCAATTTTGTCCTTATATTTAAAAAAAATTGTTTTGATCCCCCACTATTTTGTTGCACTAAATTAAACATGAGTCACATGTTAGGACCAAATTGAAATTGTTATCCATATACAAAATCAATCATATGATCTTGTGTAACCCTAATTCATTTCGCCGATATTTGCAAGGCGTTTTCAGAATCAGAAATGAAGAGATTATAGTTGTGAGGATGTCTTCTTCTCTTCTGTAACTCTTTCTTTGGAAAGCATAGTATTTGATGTTGATATTGAATCGGAAAATGAATTAGGTTTTTGAAATTCAATTTTATTTATAAAAATTGAAGAGCGGATTGAATCTGAGGTGAAGTATAGAAAGAATAGCTGATGATGAAAGTATAATTGGCATCAGCTGCGGCAACAATCTGCGCACCGTGTCAATTCTGGCACGGGTTGTTGTAGCGATGAATAATGTGTCAAAATGCTAATCTGAGGCAACTGATTCTTTTTTTTAAAAAAGGTTCGTATGATCTTGTTTAAGTGTATATTAAACATAATCCTAATAAATTTTTGTTTTTTTAAAGAAAAATTTTCTACTTTCAGTTTCTTTGAATTCATTTGTTTGTGTTTGATGCACAAGAATATACATGCAAATTATCACGTAGTAAAAGTCATTGTTGTTGTTGGTTGAGTTTTGAAAGTGCGAAACATTCTTTATGAATTTTCATAGCATTTTGCAGAAAATTCATCTGGCAAAGACTTATTTTGCACCTAAGAGTTAAATTAGTATGAGCGAATTATGACTAAAAGAAAGTTTTAAAAAATATTCTTAAAGAGACATATTATACTTTTTTTTTTTAATTTTCTTAGATCCAATACCAACCACCTAGAATATGTTTTTCAACATCCATTTCTTCATTTAGTGTGTTTCTCATTTTGTAACACATCTTTTAATCTGTCTGATTAAATCAATGTTCTTGATTTGTTCATAGTCGCTATAATAAACCCAACATAACATAAATATTTATTAAAATACTTATTGGAGTTTCAAATAATTGAGATAACATGAAACTTTTTGTTTTGGTCAGCACATAAACTTACATTAGATGTGCATATTTGCAACTGTGGTAAAATTTAGGGTGTGTTATTATTATTTGTTTAAATCTTATTCATATTAGTATATACATCTTATAGTAATTATTTGCTCATTCTGAAATAACAATAGTGGTTTCATTTGGTGGATACTATATCTACCCATATATGGTGCTAATATTCTATTTGATGTCACCTTGCACGCTTTTCTTGTGAAGCACATAAAGAATCTCATTAACACAACAAGCTTCTCACTAGTAAAGTACTACTGTACTACTCAATTTTTTATTTTTAAAAAACAAAATACTTCTCAAATTAGCAAGTAACAAACTATATATAAACCTGAAATTCCCATGTTATATATATCTGTCTGAAAAATCTTAGTGCTCACCCTGCTTTTAAACATCTCTTTTTATAATAACTGAGATAGTAACCATTTAAGAGAGACTTTCTGTGTTGTCTACCTCCTTCCTTGATTTTCTCCCAATCAAAGGATCCTTGTTACAGAACTGTGACAACTGAAAAAAGAAAAAAGAAATATTAGGAGTAGTTGAGTGAGTTGTTGAAGGCATTAGATTGGTAGTTATTGCTCTTTTACATAAACTTCAATCTATGCTGCTTTTATTGAATTCCCCCTTTTAATGCCCTTCACAGTTTTGTCCCCCTAGCATGATTCTAGGTTATCTCATCTTTCATCTCACAACCTAAGTCATGAAAAGTTTTCAGGACAATCCAATTGGGAAAATCCACTTAACAAAGGGGAAAGTACAAAATTTCCTGGCTCTGTTTTGGTAGTTTAGTGTACAAATATAAATTTAAAATGGGAAAGTGATTTCGTTTGTGCTTGGTTTAACATTAAAGAGCATGTTTGGAGATTAGGAAAAAAGCTGTTAGAGAATTGAGTAGTATACTTGTGGAACTTGATTTAATTTTTTTTATTGTTTCAATAACGAAGGGAAATGTTTTTTTTTTTCATTAAGCAAGAATTTAGAGTTTTTTGAAAAATTTTTTTTTTTTTAATCTACTTTTGTTTTTGTACAATTCAAATTTCTTCTCGAGACAATTTTTACACCATCTAAACATAACATATTATGTTTAAAATTATTTTTTAACAACATATACCCCAAACAAAAAATTATTATGTTATAATTAATTATACTCATAATCAATTATTGAGACAACTACTTCAAACACATTCTAAAATTAAGTAAACATGAAACTATTCTAACACAACTAAAAAGAACTTATACATTTTGAATTATGTTTAGTCTATGTTAATGTGAAATTACCAATGGATAGGTCAAGTTGTATGAGAATGGATTCGGGTATGACTTAACCCAACTTAAAACCAATCACATATTTAGAGTTGAACACGGTAAAACTTTTTACTAAAAAAATTCAGAAGACTCATTTGTAAGTGACACTTTCTAAGAGCATAAGTCTATTTTAATAGTTAGAGGTAGCATTTATGTTAATGAAATTCATATGATCTTTAACCTTCATATTATCCTTGTATATTCACTTCATTAAACTTTGATGTCACAAATTATTAAGGACCTGTAGTCTGTATCTAATTTCCCCTCCCACTTTTCTCGTATTTTATTTTATTAAAAATGATGAAGGTTGCAGGAATAATTTATTGTGTATATTATTATGTGCATGTCCAAGTACTTTCCTACCCACAGCAAAAATCCAGAATGCAAATGCCATATGAAGAAATTAAAGATATGGTTACCATATTTGTGATATAGGCATGGACCCTCTCTTTTCTTCTCTGTCAGTTCATTGGGCAAAATGGCTACCCTTTCTCCATTCTACTTATAGTATTCCATATCTTTGCTCTTTTTGTTGGATTAAGATTCGCCATCTTATATGAGAAGATATTCAAAATACTTTTAGTACTGATACTCACTATTGTTTATGAAGTTTTGTTAATTTCTTTTTTCATTTTCTCTCATTTTTCCTTGTTACTTAAAACATGATTAGTCTATGCACTAGAAAATACAGCAAGATTTGTACTTGGCAAAATCATCTTCCAGGAGGATAAGTTTATTTACGTCTAGTGACCTATTTGGTTAAGCTTTTGAAATGTTCATAATCAATTATGAACAATTCTAAAAATTTAGTGTGTATTTGGATATTAAATTTGTTGAAAAATTTCCAAAAGTACTTTTAACAAGCATAACAAAAGTATAACAAATAGGTCGTCTTAAAATAACAAGCCTTTAGAGTTGAGTAAAAATGGTTTAAAAGTGAGTGCAGAATCAATTTTGTGCCCCTATAAAAAGGAGAGTGAATTTCATTGAAAAAAGAGTAATTTACCGTAGTACCTACTACCCCTTTGAGAAGGAGAATGAATTTGATGGGTTGTAGTTAGGAGTGAAACTGAAATAGAAAGAGTGTTGTCCTGAGGAAATGGAGGGAAGCATTAATGGTAGCCCTTAGATTTCATTAAAGATACTCAAATGAGTGACTATGAAGGTGGGAACCTTTACTTTAAATGCCATCCCTTGTCTTGTACATTTATGCCCTTCCCTGTTACATTCTGTTGCCCAGAAAATGACTTCACATCTTAACTCCTCTTCTTATCCTACACTATATACTTTTCCCTTCCTTTTTCTCCCTCCCCTCCAACCAGTACTCATCCTAAACCATCAATAAAATATAAAATGAAAAGTTATATTAATCTGTGTTGAGATTTACGCACACTACACTTAAATAAAATATATTTTTAAAATGTGTAATGTACCATTTTTGTCCTTAATTTTGTGAGAATAATTCACTTTAGTCCCTGATTTTGTGTGGATATATCATTTTAGTCCCTGACATTGCATTTTACATGTCACTTTAGTCCCTGAATTATACAAACATTTATTTTAGTCCCGGACTTTCAGGGTCTAAAATGACATATAATGAAAGCCGGAAATTAAAATAACCAATAATAATGAAAGTCAAAGACTAAAATGACCCATAATAATAAAAGTCAGGAATTAAAATAATTTATTCTGCGAGAGACTAAACTGACTTATTAAAAAGAAAGTGAGGATAATTCGAAAATTATACCAAACTCCCTTGTACTGATAATGCGCACAAACTTTTAAGGAGATCATTGTAACATAAAATAAAATAAACCTTGGAGGAGGTCTTCACAAAAGATTGATGTAATTTTTTCGTAGCAAAAAAAGCTATACGTTAGCAAGTTATCAAGGTATGCTTAACTTGATAAAATTTCCTTGCTAAGAAATAAGTAGGACTATGTTAACAAACATGAGTGCTCAGATACTCTTATTTATTTCTTAGAAGATGTACTTTAACAAGTTTTAATTTTATTTTTTAATTAAGAATATCAATTTAATGGGTGCGTTTGATTTGCTAAAATATACGGCACTGGACAGCACAAAAACTTTATTCCACGTTTGATTGTAAAAACAGATATGTTACAGCACAAAATTTGAGGCACAGCACAGAACAAAATGAGAGATTTTTGTTACTCACTATCCTAGAGGACAAAAAGTTATCTCATGGTACAAGATGGTTAAATACAAAAACACCCTCACTCACATCCACTATCTCATAAAACTTTAACTACATCTCCCCACTCTCACACTTAGTGAAAAATAATAAAACATCTAAAAATACATCAAATTATTTGAGAAATCTAATTTTATATATAATTTTTTTAAATATAATATTATAACAGTTTCAAAATTTTACAATATTAATTGTCAATTTTTTATCTAAAATTAATATTTTAAAGTGTAAAGGATATTATAGTAAAATTGACTTTATATTTCTTGTGTTGTACTTTAATGATCAAACAACAAACAACACAAGTAGTTGTGCTGTAACTTATTAAATTGTCATATACTATATTTTCTGTACTGTACTTGTCCATGTATCAAACGCAATCAATATTTCAGAGGGTTTATTTGTTATTAATTTAGTCTCACAAAGTCTCTCAAGTATTTGAAACTTAGCCCCTGAAAACGCACAAGATGAATCTTTTAACAAACTAATTCGACAGCAAAAGTCTTTTAAGCTCAAATAAATGTTTAAAGAGCATATTGATATTTTCTATTTTAAAATACATCCTTAGTTGTTAATAGTGGCAGACCCAAAACCCAAAACGAGTGAATGCAATTTAATTAAAAATTAAAGCAAAAAAAGAAAAATATAAAAAAAATTAAGTACTTTTAAGAAGAGTTTAAGATAAATTTTAATGTATATTTAGTAATATAGTATATTAAAATTAAAAAAATTAAAGAGTTAAATATAAAAATTGAAGTCTTTAGGGCTTAAAAGTATAAGAGTAGAAAATGCGAAATACAAAATTTATTATATTATTCGTAATTATTTTAATAAGTTAAGAGTGCAGCTAGTTAACAAATACCTTCTTACAAAGTTGGTTTCCAAGTCTTGCTCATGCCCCATGCATCAGTTTTAAGATATCCAGGTCCTATATGTGAATGATATGCCATTTTTATCGGAGTCAAAACTTAAAAATGTCCTCTAAGCAAGTTTGAATATTCAAAATATTTAAAAAATAAAAAATATGCACTTTTATTAGTTGTCAAAATAAAAGAGGAATTAAATTGATTGAATACGACAAGTAATTATTCGTTTGAGTACCTCTTGTACTCGTAATAATAATATTGTTTGGTTTATTAAAAAAAATTATATTATTTAAGATTTAAAATTATATTCATTATTTGAAAATTTGAAAAATATATTTTTAATTTCTTTATTATTAATATTTATGTGTTTTATTATAAATGTTTGCAACATATGTACTCCAATAGTTTTTTTGATCAACATGTACTCCAATAGTTACTTCTTAAAAGAATTGCATTACCAAGTTATGACATTTAAAAAGTGAAAGTACACCCAAAATGTAGTATATGTTGCTAAAATACTAGTATATTTGTACGAAATATGTGAGAGTACGAACAATACTCCTTATAATTTTAAACAGCAATTTATTTAAAATGCTTAATCACAGTTTTGATTTTTTAATTTGATTAATAGTATGATTTTGATTTCTCGAATTTTAATTAAGCGATTTTAGAGCTTCTTTGTTTTGAATTTTCATTTGGTCAAAAGTGTTTGACCCAATTTAAAATATTTACTTTCATTAGATCGTTTTGATTTTTTGATTTTTGTGCATCAATAATTTTAACCATTAATTTTTGTCTCAGTTTGCGTGTTTTTTATTTTCCATTCTACTAAAATTTAAACCAAAAGGGTCCTTAGTCCTTTAACTTTTTTATTTGTATGATTTTGGTCTACTAACTTAAATTGTGTGATTTTAATCCTCTAACTTCGCCTATTATGCGATTTTGGTCCCTTCAACTTTTTTAAATTATGGAGTGTGTGTTTGAATTGGCGTCGGATCACGTCAAATCACATTAAGATAGATAAATCAATGGTTGAGATAAATTTGGCACGTAAGCCGAGACGGATCCCATAAACGCAACAAAAAGTAGCGTTGAAGTGGATCCACTTCTATCCAAACAACAGGCACGGATTTTGCTTAATTAATTTATTTTTTTTAAGAAGTTAACGGTTAACATAATCAGACCAATAAAATAAAATGTGTATGAACACAAAAATGTGCAATTAGAATAGTTTCAAATTAAAATCGCACATATAAAAACTCATTATATAGGTTTGATCACGTTGAACATTAGCTACTTAAAGAGAGATGGTAAAAAAATCAAAATCACACCATTGAAAAAGTTTTGAAACGAAAATTGTGCAGTTTAAAGTTAGGGGACTAAAATTGCATAATTGACCAAGTTAAAAACTAAAATCATACAATTAAAAGTAAAAAAACAAAATCACACAATTAAAAAAAAATTAAAAGACTAAAAATACAATTAAGCCTATTTAAAATTTTAAAACACACTCGAGGAGTGGCAGCACATTAGCATTCCTCTTTATTATAATCTTAACAATTAGTCTTATAAATAAATAATTATAACTTTACAATTTCTGGCTTTAAATGAATTTTTCTCTTTAGATAAACTTATAACTTATTTGAATTGATTTTTGTAATGATGTTTGGCAACTTAAGGCAGAATCAATTTTGGATACAAAACTTCAGAATCAATTTTAAATACAAAACTTAAGTTTTGTTAGAAGTAATTTTTTATTTTTTATTTCTTTATAATAAATTATGGATCATATTTATAAAAAGACTCTAGGTTTTAATAAGAGTATTCAAATATAATTCTTTTTTATAATCAATTTTCTGATCTCAGTTGTAAATTAATTATGCTCACAGTCAATTTTGCTGAATCAATTAATCCAATTAATTGTCCTCACCGTTAAATGCACTCTAATGGGTCCCAGTCATGTAGTTCAGTTGGTGAGCACATGGGGACATGTGTGTAGGTACGAGGTTCGAATCCTGGTTATAATACTCTCCAATAAACCAAAAAAAAAAATGCACTGGATATGATGAATTGCTTTTGAACCCGGAGGGTGTGAGAAGTGAGATTGGAGATGGACTAAGGTTAATTTTTGGCTGTATCCGTATATTCTCTATCGTTAAGTTTATTTTGAAGTCAAGGAGATATATATTCATCTAGTTTATTTTGAAGAAATAATCGTTTATATTTATAAGTTTTTGTAAAAAAAAATAAAGATCTATAAATTTAAGAGTTTATATTTATAACTGTTCTGATGGAGATGTTTTTTAACGAACCTCAAGTTGATACTTAAAAGGTTAATTTTAAGATGGTGATGGCTACGGTGGATTAAAAAATTCACTACTGTTGTCATGAGTTGTGACAGAAGATTATTTAATTTGATTTAATGCGCATTAAATGTCAAATTTGGCTGTTTGTGGTGAACACTCCATAATTCTGATGCATTTGCAGCCAAACAGAAAATTGCTCCTCACACTGCACAAAACTCAGTTTTAAAAATGATGAAGGACAAAATATCTGCTCCCAAAATAATTGTATGCTCTGTACCCAAATAACACATTATTGTATCCCCTGAAATAGGGTAACAACCAACTCCTTCTATGCAAAACCATACAGTGTCTCTTTGCATACAGGTTCAAAAGTATTTTTATTCATAGGAATTTTAGATCTTTACATATATTTGATTAAAATAAAAAATTCTTAATTTCTTAAAAAAAAATACTTTCACTTCTTGTAGTACCAGTATAACAGTATGTTTTCTTTTCACCTGAACTATATTCTTTCTTGTTATCTTCTGATAATAAATTGAAGGCTAAATTTAAATTAAAAATTTTGAACATTTAAAAAGGAAGAAATTTGTTAGATTATGGTTAGTTAATAAACATAATAATATGTAGTAATTCAATTCAACTGTATAAAATGGACATTTTTTTCACAGCATAATGGACATGTTGATCAGGGGTATATATTTTTCTGTTTTGTTTAATTTTCTCATATAGCAGTAAGTGGATATATGGCTGGCATAGGAAGAATAAATATTAAAAAAAAAAGAAATGAATTAAAGTGGGACATGATTCATAATAACGAAAGAGAAATTAAGATGACTGGACGGCTATGGACATTTGATTCTTTACTCAGCTTCATCATTAAAAGTGTTCTTGTAGGTTGAAAAAATTTATGCAGATCCATGCCTTCGAATTCACCTCCCATTTCACAAGAATCATTGTTATGTATGTAGGACACCCTTTATTATTTCATTTTAATTTGTGTAAAAAGCATTTTAGTCCTCTCAACTTTGCTTCATGTGCAGTGTAGTACTAAAACTTTAAAAGTCTTCATTTTAGTTTTATATACTTTTCAAAGTATTCATAAAGTCATATTTAGTGACAGTTTTTATTTAAATTAATGACAGTCAATCGTCGTTAAATATGACTTTGTACGTATATTTTAAAAAATACAAGGATCAAAATACACACTTTAAAAATTTTAGTATTAAATCGTACATAATGAGACAAAGTTAAAATATTTTTTTTTACCGCTTTTAATTTTAAATCTATAGTTGAAATTGTGTATTGACCAAACTTTTGCCACAGCAAAAAGTAGTAGTATGTACATTGTTACATTATATTAAACCACAGCACAGCAGTAGCACTTTATGCAGCGGTTTTATTTTCAGCTGCAGAAATAAAGTTTCACACTGAAATTAATGAGTGAGGTGGTAATGTGCCAAACAAACTAGCTTTATACTAGTATATTCTAGTAAATAATGCAGACAATTTTTAGAATCAAAATATAGTGTTTCAAGCCATAAATTAAGTTTAATTAATCTTCATAGTTAAAGAATTAGTAATATCTAATTTTATTTGCTATCACCAAGTAGATCACGTGGGTTTAGCAAAATTAAAGAAATTGTTTAAAGAAGCTTATTATTAACATTAGTTCACAATTCAGAAAGAAGCAAAATAATATCAAGAAAAACATGATATTTTTAATAGCTGAAAAATTTTTCTATTTTTTTTCTCAGGTAAAAATTATTCTTGATCAAGATTTTGTTCTTAAAAAAGAAATGTTTCATTACAATGTGAATAATGCACATAAGTCCAGTTCCTCTCCCACCCAGGATGGGTACCATTTTCAATATCTTTAGAAATTATACTTGCAGTTTTTCGTCCTTAATTTTCCAATTAAAGACAACCCTTAATCATCCAATTAACAATTAAGCAATAAATAATAACCAACTCAACAATCACCAATGATAAGATTATAATTGATCGCTAATTTGTTAATTAGAGGGTTTAAGACAAGAAATCGAAAGGTAATTCTAGTAAAATTTACAGAGGATCTGAATTCGTCTTGTCAACATCCTACAATACCTCGACTGTTAAACCGAGAATGTGATGAATGATAAAGATTACGGTCACATAGAGAAATCAAAATTCAAATTCAGATACACATATAGAGTTTACATTACAATATTAAAATATTTACAATATTAATTATGAAATTGATGATTATTGTGATTTACACACATGTTTTTGTTGTGTGGAAGCCAGTTAATAAGACTAATAAGCTAAATATAGAAAACATGATGATGATGTCTATCAGAATCTTGGAACAAACCAAATGAAGCATGCAAACAAATAAACACATCTCATTCATATTGTTGTCATTCATGCTCAACTCAACATTAATTATTGATATATATATATTCACTAAAACTGCATATACACCATTAATTATTTTCTTCAAAAATAGTTCAAAAACTATATTCTCTCATCATTATCACAAATATAATCACAGGCCTAAAATTTTCATATACATCATCTGTAGTAAACTTACTTGGAAAGGGACTTATAAAGCACAAAAAATGCTTTCAAAATGTAATATATTTATATAAATAAAGAAAAATTAAAGAAGGGGTAGAATTATAGATTAAGAGAAAGAGAAGAAGGATAATTAATTGAGTTTTGGATGATGGATGAGTCTGCAGGTAACTAACTTATCTGTTGTGTAGAGGATTGGGACCTGTGTACACTTTCCTTTTGTCTGCATTCAAAACTTCATCTTCTTCCTTCCCTTGAAGGCCACCATTGAATTTAGAGGACGATTTGAACTCAGAAGCAGAGGAAATTCCTCTGAATTTCTCAAATCTAGCTTTTCCAGCTGCTTCTGTGTTACATGGAGTAGTGCTCAATAGTAAGATCATCACAAATAGGAAAACAAAACCCATTTTTTGATTCTTTCTCTTTGCACAAATCATGGAATGAGATAGAGATATAGCACTAAAATAAACCAAATAATATAATGTTTTTGTTTTTTCTTGTTCTTGTTTATTTTGTTGTTGATGTGTGTGATTGCTAGAATGATGAGAAGATGTGATGAGGCTTTTTTGATTTTGGTTTGTGTTTTTCAAGAAAAGGAAGAAAGGAAGAAGAAGGCTTTTGGGTTTGAAGAAGAGGAGGAAAGTCAATGGAGGGAGAGAGAGGCAAAATGCATAGAACTTGCTGCCTTTGTTGTGTTGTTTCCTTAGTATATAGAAATGTTTGTTTGGTTGGTAGTGATTTCAGAGCCAAGTTTTTTTTTCTTTTGTTGTTGCTGTGGGAAAAATAAAAAGCTCAACTCTAGTCTCTAGGCATTAGGCAAAGACAAACACAAACACAGACAGTGAGAGTGAGAGAAAGTAAAACTAGCAAGCAAGAGAGAGAGAGAGAGAGAGAGAGAGAGAGTGACTTTGGCTTGGGGTAGAGTTGTGACTAAAAAAGGGGAAGAGTAAGATAAGAAAAAGGGTTTTTTAGGTATTTTTGTAAAATGTATTATTCATTTATCTTGTCTAAAAATTAGAATTTGGATTCATCCGGGAATTGGGATTCGTTTAATGAAAAAACACTACACCACAATTCAACAAAACTCAATAGAAACTAGAATCTGGGTGAGTTCAAAAATTAGAATCTGAATGAGTGTTATGTGTAGCGAGATTAGTGAAATGAGTGGTGTGAATAGTTTAAAAAATAAAGATAAACTTTTTATTTACGGTGTGTTTCTTTAAAATTTTGCAAGGTGTTGCACATAAATCAAGACACTCAAATGAGTAGTTGTAATTTGTCTTTCTCTAAGTGTTTTGATTTGTGTATGTTTTTATTTTTTATTCTACTAAAATATAAGACAAACACACGCTTAATAAGTGTTATTGTATGATTGATCATTTTATTGTGCAACTTCATAAAAATTTAACTTTACTTCCTGATTTTTTAAAAATCTTCATTTTGATCATTAGGTTTATAAAAAAAAAAAGGTACTTAAGTTAATCATAAAAGTAGTAGTAAAAATTACTAATATGAATGTTATTTGTGAAAGTAAAAGATTAAAGATTTTTTTTAAGTTAAAAATTAAAATTATTTGACATATATCATATGAAGGACAAAAGTAGTGATTTAGAGAAGAGTTTTGATCTAAATTTCAGTAAGCTTCCTTCTAGCTTTCATCTGAGATAAACCACTTTGTTGATTTATTTTAATATTTTCCATTGTTATACTTATATGCACTTAAGCTCAATGGATTTAAGTTCTCTCAAGTTAGTAAAAAACAGGAAAATTAATGTCACATTATTAAAGACAAATTAAAAAATATATATATAATTGAATTTACATGAATAATGATGCATTCTGATATAGTTGTTTATCATTTTATATGTCATGAATTTAAACTTAAATTCGAAATGTGATAATGCATCAAAAAGGTAAAAGTTCTAAAGGTTATCAAAACCACATTCCATTCGGATTATGATTCTCAATGACAACATTTAATTAAATTTGATGTAATGTGATGGTAATTACAACTTCAACATGAATGTAACTATAAATTAAAACTTTGAAATGTGTGATAACATGATAAAAACTAATTGCATGAGAAGATATTTGACGTTTTGGATCAGAAATCGGTGCATTTGTTTTCTGTTGATCAGATTCAGAATGTCACTCCAAAAAGGAAAAGGAAAAGGTGCATGCTCTATATCAACACTACAGTACCCCTTAGTCAATACTCAATACCACGTCATATTAATATATAACGATTCAACATTATTATTTTTGTTTAATCACATTTGTTTTGTATAAAATATATATACCTTTTTATACCAAATGAATCATTAGCTAATTAATCTAATATATAGCTGTCAGTAATGATGAAATACAAATTCAATGATTTAACAGCTATTTGAATAATATTTTGAGAGAGACTAAAATTATTTCTAATAAAATTTAAAAATATTTTACTTCTAACAAAATTGTCTTAAACTACGTATGTGTTAGAATTAATTTTGTTTTAAACAAAATCTTATACAAACCGGACTTTCATTCGTTTCACCTGGATGCAGTAGCATATATTGCTATAGAAACATGGTATTGTCTTACTCCAGGTAAGTGTAAAGTATTTTTTTTAAAGAAATAAAATTCTTTTACTTTCATTAAATTTATGTTTAAATTTAAAATTATTACCAATAAAATATTTTTACACTGTTTCAACACAAAATATAGACAAACCCTCCATGTATATTACTATTTGTCTTATATAATTTCAATTTTTTTTTATCGCCACCTATAACATCAAACACACACTAACACAAAGTGATGCCTAACTTCATTTATGCATATATCTTGAGACATTTTTCGGTTTGTATATATATTCTATAAAAGAACATTTTGTTATATTAGTCAAAGACTTGATTGAAGGTTAATTATTGAATTTTATATAACAAAATGTACTTATGTTAACTCCGATTGACTACTCTGCCTATAAAATACCAATCAAAGACATTTTTTTGTCGCTCTTTTTAAAGTAGAAAATGAAAAAAAAAAAAATGAGAGCATATGATTAAGTCAAAAAAAGGAGGAATAACATTGTGTATTGGCTACATTGGTCAATAACATAATCACTCCTACGTAAAGAAAAGTTGATCACGTTATTGTCACAATTAATTAAATTAATTAATCTCTATTACTACATAATGCAGACGTGGTATGGATATGATCAAGTACCCACAAAATGTTTAATTTGTAAGTATCACTCTAAATCATAAAGTAATAAAAAGAGCTTCATCATATTTCAATTCAACTTTATCTCATCTTAATGTGAAATTAACCTCACATGCACCAAATGAATCAACAAGAGTAAAGAGTAAAAAGATGAAGAAAATAAACTATAAGAGAAAGAATAATTATTAATCAATAACTAATTTATAACTCGGATTAACCCGGGTTAATTTAATTTAAGTGACTTTTAAAATGTTCTTAAGAAATATTAATTGCTGATGTGACACAGTTATAAATGTGTTGTACTTGTTAATAGCGTGTTACAATTATTTTTGTAAGAGAAAATCAAAGTGCTTGTTTGGATATACTACAAATTGGAACATCAATAAAGTATTTTCATTCCTAATAATTTTAAATTTTAATGTATGCAAATTTGATAGAAATAATTTTTAGGTAAAATGACATTTTTGGTCCCTTAACTCTTTGCATAGATTCACTTTAATCCCTTAACTTTTTTTTTGACTCATTTGGTCCCTTAACTTCTATGTTTGGTTCGTTTTGGTCCCTGACATTAAGTCCGTCAAGGATATTAACATATCTGTCTTACATGGCTCTTACTAACTCAGTGATAACTTGATGGATGAGGCCTTGGTTAGTCTGAACGACGTCGTTTGGGGATGAATGAGAGATGCACAAGCTTGAAGTTGAGTAACGTGTGAGAGAATCGAAAACGTTACCACCTGAGAAACTATGTGCATTTGGCTAGGTTTGTGCTTCAATCGGACTCTGAAGCAACAAATTTGGAAGGGCGTTGAGTAATGGAAGGAGTGCAACTCAGAATCTCGCGACAGGGACCAAAACAAACCAAACATAGAAGTTAAGGGACCAAAATGAGTCAAAAAAAAGTTAAGGGACCAAAGTGAATCTGCTCAAAGAGTTAAGGGATCAAAAATGTCATTTTGCCTAATTTTTATTACTTGTTTCTAAAGCACTTCTATTTGTAATAAAAACATAAACACATAAATTTAAAATTAATAATAAATAAAAGGTTTAATTGTACTTTTAATTTCTTAAGTTTACATTTTGGTCCCCTAAATCTTAATTTTTAAGTTTCCTAAGTTTCTAAAAGTTGTAAATATTGTCCTTTTATCCATGTATTTCTTTAAGGGTTTTATTACATAATGTTGTTAAAGCACTTGTTAAAGTCATTAGAATTATAAAAATAATCATAATTGTATATTATTTCATTTCTCAGACATTTTTAAAAAATTATATCTAGCTTACTAAAAACATTTTTATTACTTGTTTCTAAAGCACTTCTATTTGTAATAAAAACATAAACAAATAAATTTAAAATTAATAATAAATAAAAGGTTTAATTGTACTTTTAATTTCTTAAGTTTACATTTTGGTCCCCTAAATCTTAATTTTTAAGTTTCCTAAGTTTCTAAAAGTTGTAAATATTGTCCTTTTATCCATGTATTTCTTTAAGGGTTTTATTACATAATGTTGTTAAAGCACTTGTTAAAGTCATTAGAATTATAAAAATAATCATAATTGTATATTATTTCATTTCTCAGACATTTTTAAAAAATTATATCTAGCTTACTAAAAAGTAGAGTTGTCAAAACGGGTTACTCGACCCATTCGAGCCAGCCCATTCGGATAGCGGGCTCTTACAGTGTGGCAAAAAATGCCGGTGAGAAGGATTGAGACCACCAAATTTTGGAAATCTCACCATCCTTTTATGTATAAAAATCATAAATCTATATATTAAAAAGGATGGTATCACCCTCAATAGAGATGATGTTAATCCCTTCCACCAAAGTGCCTAACTTTATTCGGACTCTCAATTTAACAACCCAAGCCTAATCCTATGCGAGCATTGGATTTGTTCGGGTAGCTCATACTTTTTGGTATTTGAACAAAAAATCCAAGATGTCTATATATATAATTGCTTTTTAATGTTAAAAAAATGACTATTAAACAATCATCTCACAACTATTATATTATCTCATCTACTATAAGCCATATGACTATTGAATAATACTAAATCAATATATACAAAACACAATAATTTTGCAGAAGTCTTCAGAGAGAGTGGCTGAGAGTAGAGTTTGAATGATTAAGTGAAGATTTAGGTCTTTCTTTTCACATAAACAAGTTAACAATTGACAAATATAAAGACAATTGTGAGAGTGAGACACTAAACTTGAGAGTGTAAAAATTTAGTGAGTATTTTTTTAATTACTTTTTTGATATAATCATAATGATTGGGTTGAGCCTCATGTAATTGAGTTTTTTTTTGTTATATATATATTTAAAAATGGGCGGTACCCTTAACCCGACGGGTTTTTAAAGCCCGAATCTATTTTATTGTGGGTTTTAGTGAGCCGGGCTAAAAATATTCAATTCTACTAAAAGTGTTCTTAAAACATTAGATAATATATTTGTCATTCTTTAAAATGGTATAATTAAAATTTAAAAGACCAAATTAAAAAAAAAAAAACTGAAAATTTAGTGGACCAAAAGTAATACTTAAGACTAAATTAAAAAAAAAAAAAAAAACAGAATGGCAGGTGGTGAAGTGGGGCATGTATTAAAGAGGGGGGTGGGGGGTGAAATTCAGAATGCATGTAGCGAATACTTTCTTACTCGATATGATTATGTTTTTCCTCACTTTCATTTTCGAAATATCACCATTTTCCACCAATACTTATACTTAAATAGTATATAAAAAAAAAAAGTAACCAATTAAACTTCATATCTGAGACTGCTAGATATAAAAATATAAAATATAACTTTTTTTTTTAGAGAGAGAGCGAGCAACAGAATTTCTTCTGTCTCTTTCTATCTAAGAGGGACACAACAGATAGATCCTGATGATTCATTTAATTAATTTTATCACGTAATATTCAATTTAATTGTAGAATCTTATCCTATAATACTAAAATCAACCTAGTATTAGGCATTGCCTGATATTATTCTATATGGTAAAAAATATAGAAAAGTAAATGTGTTCACAGATTAATATTGTCTATTACTCCTCTGTTTTACATAATAGAGAGGTGCAGAGGGACAAAGACCTTTAGTTCAAATGGTCATGTACCAAGTTAAAAGGCTTGAATCTTAGAAGCAGAAGGTTCAAAGTTCGAATTTTGACAGAGAAAAATAATTTAATTTAGGGTGTATAGTAAGTGTGTGTATATTGTCTATTACTAAGATTGTATTAGTCGTGAGAGATTTAGTGAGTAAAAACCTAGAAATTAACCGGCAAAAAATATTAGGTTTAAACTTTAGTGCTCCATACGTTAAAAAAATAAAATAAAATGATGGATGAGTGGATGGTATGGGAAAAAAGGAACAGTAAATAAGAAAGTGTTTATTTCTTTCCTTTTTTTAACAAAATGTAAATGTAAAATGTCAAGCAGTAAAATAATTCTAAAAATTAAATACATGATATTTGAATTGATTTTTTTTTTTTTAAAAAAAAATTATCTTTCTCCCAAACAATTTTGCACAATTATTATGGTGAAAGTTAATTTACCTGTGCACAAGGTGTTTCAGTTCTTGCCCAGAGGACCCATCATACGTACTAGAATTATAAAAAAGAGGTATAAGAACATGGTAATAAATAAATAAAACTATGTGAAAGAAAAATTATTTCTCATATAATTGAGAGGAAAGTACCATTTGACTTCAATTTCCTAAGCAATGAAGCTATGCTTTCCCATTTTTTATAGGAAAATGATAAACAGTACCCTTAAGATTACAAAAATAACAATATTTTATTGAAAATAGTAGACTTTAATGTTTCGAAACTTAAAAACTACTTAATAAATGCTGTTTATAGTAACTCCAATCATTTAAAAAGATGTATTTATTGTACCTTAACAAGTGCCCTTAAGGCACTGTTTAGCATAACCCTTTTTATATATGTATTAAATTTGAGTTTTAAACTTAATTTACTCTTAAAAATTAGTTCACACGAAGAGGTTAATCACACCTCTTATATTTTCTTCTTTAACCATATTCCTAGTCGATGTGAGACTTTCGTCATCATCATCTTAACAATATATTATGTAACATTTGTCAAGATTTGAACTTTTTAATGGAAACTTTAAAGTAATGTCATGTAATGTAACAAGGTTCTTTTATTTTTGTTTTTATGTTTTTTTTTTTTCCTTTTTCATGATCACTATGTACAAGCTTGTATTAGAAGCTGAAATGAAATGGCATGATGTTAAGTGTGTGGGCGTACGTGGAAGGGATCAGATAAAGAGAGACATAAAAATAAAAACATATGAATGCTTTTAAGTGTATGTGGAGAGTGGATGATTATGAGGAACTTGAAAATCATAATAATGCATATATGAAAATAAACAAGACCTTCGTGTGTGAAATTCAAAGGGGAAAAAGAGCAATGTCATGATATGCTTCCTACATTATATATAGTAGAGTGGAATCATATAATGCATGTGTAAAGGGAAAAAAAGAAAAAAGAAAAAAACAAATATGAAGCTGCATGCTTCAATCTTCATGCTTTTATTTTCTAAAGCCTAGTAATTAATTGATTATGTTCCTGACTTAAAAACTAGGCTATATTATGATTTGCTAAAGTGTGTTTGGTTTAATAAAATTTATGTTTGAATACTTTTAATTAAAAATAAGTTTGACAAATTGAATATTGTTTGAATAATATAACAAGTACTTTTATAAACTAATAAGAGGTTGAAATTATTCTCAGCAAATGAAAAAGAGATTTTCATGTTTTGTTCACCAAATTAGATTTTAAAGCAAGTTTAGGATCAAACTCGATTCAACATATGCAAAATAATAACTAAACATGTTGACACATTGTTACTTAAGTCTGAAAGTACTTTAAACAACTCAAACAAAAATCCAATCATGCTATTAAGGTGCTCAAAGTTAAATAGTTCATAGCATGTAGGACTCTAACACACTTTCTTAATGTTTAGAGGTAAATATATGAAGAATGAAGTACTATATTAGAAATAACTTGAGTTCAACTCAAGCCCAAAAATTTGTGTATAGAAAAGGTTGAAAATGTACATTATCCTTTACTCATTATAAAAGTGGGAGAAAAATGATGTGATTAGTAGCAGCATAGTTTTGCAGTGTTAATGTGAAATTTTGTGTTACAATTGTTATCTTTTTGAGTTTATTTTGTTAAGACCCACAAGGATATTAATTGAGTGCTAGCTAAGATGGTGGATTGATGAGAAAAAAAAGAAAGAAAAAAAAAAGATGAGATTGCAGAGATGGGGAATGTCGTTATGAGTACAAACGATATGATTAGAGAAAAGAAATTCTTTGCTTCACAAGCAACTACATTTTCTCACTTTATTTATTTTTTTTGTTAATTATTATTATTATTATTTTTTTTTTCTGCTTTATAGCTCTGTTCCACCTAGCTCCTTCAGTCAAAGTCTTTGGCCATTCCTTTCATCACCCTCTTACCATCATTGAGACATAACTGCTACATTAAAATTCTCTTTGTGTGATTAAAAAAAAAAAAACATAGCCAACATCACTCTTTGTTCATCATTAATCATGCTTAATTAAACAGTCCTTTTTGCCTGCCTTTTAACAAAATTAATATGTAATTCTATCTAATTACCTTATTGATTTGTTAGCTTAGCGTAGAAATAGTACATGCCTAAAAAATTCATAATGTGTATCAAGGAACCTTATCTACTAGAGAATTAGTTCCAGCATAATATGAATAATGTTTCTGTAACTGAACAAAATTGACGTTAGAGGAATATTATTAGAACACATTGCATTGCATTATATTATTTTGAGTGTACTGAAAATTGCAGAAAAGGCAGGGAATCTCCCCCAACCAATTCATTTGACCAATTTCTCTATATCTATAATTTTACATCAGATTTCCGTATGGAGTTAGATGAATTATATATACACGTTTTAATTTTTTAAGTAAAAAATGATAGTAAAATTTTCAAGATTGTATACGCATAAATTTTTTTACTGCATAATGCAGCAAATATTAACATATGAAATGATTGAGGTTAAGATGATATAATCAGAATCATCAAAATATAAACTTAAGATTAATTAATATAAACTAGTTAGGTTTAAGGTGGTCAAATCAAGTATGATTATAGCCAACCTGTCTGTGATTTATTTCCCCTTTTCACTTTTCTCTGGGTTTCCTTTTGCTCACTTGATCATTTGGCTTTCTGAATAATGTAATCATTATTAAGATTTTTTAAACATGATTTAATTTCCTCTTATCAATTAATTAGGTTGAAGTTATACATGCTTATGTAATACTATGTAGCAGTAGCAGACCTAATTAAAGTTAAGAAATTAAATTAGTTTAAATATTACGTGGATGGTTGTGATACAATCTCTACTTCTTTTTATTTTTGGTAGTACTATTCGCGATCGTCGGATTGCCTATCTCATAACGGTGCCTCCGTTGATCTAACGGTTCTCATGAGGGTTTAGCAAAAGGTGGTGTTTTCTGAAATATTTTCTGTGTTAAAGCTAAGGGGTTAAAAATACTCATTATGCTTTAAATACATTATGGTATGTGTTTATTAATTTGTGAGACTATTAAGACAAGTTCAAGCTAAGTGGACTGTGAACTCTTATGAGGATTTATGGTAGAGTTCACAGTATATATTTATACTACAGTTTAAAAATAAGTGCTGCAAACAGGAACTTTCTTTGTAAGTTTTTTTTTTTAAAAGTAAAAGGTAAGATTTTTGGATAAAATGAGTCCAGAAGCCCATTGGGCTCATTTAGAGTTTCACCCTAGGCCTTTAGATCCATACTATTGCCACCACACATATTTCCCTCTCACCACACATCATCATACTAGAGTGTGTGGTGTCTTGAGAAAAATGTGTGGTGAAGAAAGTGCTGTCAAGGCCTTTATGACAGAAAAAACCCATTGGGTTGGTTTTTGCACCTTTTTTTTCTACCTTTCATTATCAATTATCAGTAGTTGCAATGGTCCAAAAAAAAAATAGTTGCATAATTTATTGAAATTAATTTTTTTTAAAAAAAATTAGGAATTATTTTCCAATATTATTGATTTGAAAAATACTTTTGAAATTAGTTTCAAGAAGTGATTTTCCGAAATCCAATTTGTGGGTGTATTTATTTAAAAGAAAAGAAGGATTGCAAATAACAATTATTATTTATTTCTTACTCGTACACTGTCAAAACAAATTACTTAAAAATATTATTATTTCTTACATGTAATTTTTTATCTGTCTTTCTTAATTACTGACCTAAATCACTTACACTTTGATTGGTATAAGTGATTTAAAGAAGAAAGGAAAGGAGATTATTTCTTGTTTGGAAGAGAGGAGAAAAGTAAGAGACTCCAAAAATGGAAAATGGTGTTGGACAAAGAAACACAAAGATAACAATAAAAAGATGGTCCTATAGCACTGATCAGTTCCTGTGAGGATTTATTCTTATTATTACAGTAAATAGGAACACCTGTATTATTAAATGTAAATCTGTTCAAATTTTATGAAATACTTGGTAGGGTCTTTCCTTCCAAAAACCCTTTAAATAGCTCTAGTGATCTTTCTGGTTGAGAAAAGGGAGCTTCATGAGATGCTCCTCTTATGGTTGCATATGATAAAATGTCACCATATACCTGTGTCCATCCTGCTACCTGCAAAATTAAATAAATAAAGAAAAAAGAAAATAAAATTTGAGCAAAATAGCAATGCATAATCAAAATATATTGCATTACAAGTATTATATTATTAACCTGTTTTCCCTGAAACCAGGCTCTATAGGCCACTGTTGTATTCAATCCGATTTCCTTGGCTAATCCGTTCACCAGAAAACGCGATCCTAGTAACGGAATCACTGAATCTTGATCTCCACTGTATAGAAAGAATTAGAAAAAAATAAAATGAAATTCAGTCTCTTGTTTAAAAAATGTGAGGCCTTGATGATTGGTAGGTTAATGTATAAGAATGAAGTAGTTCACTTAATTACCTGTATACTAGAACCCTGATGCCAGACTTAACAAGTGACCCTAGAATTGGAATTGTTGGTATTTCTAGATTCAGATCATCATAATAGACAACTCTGTAATGTGCATAAGGTAGGTACATTAGCAGAAGTTTCAGAAAGCATGAAAAATATAAACTGAGAGGACCCTAATATAAGTTGCAAATACATGTACAAAAGTTTTGATCTTTTGTTGGATTTGACTTTCTTAAGTTGCTTAATGTTTATGTAAAGTATTTACCATACTTATGTCTATAGGATGAGCTTCTCAAGAATCGCTTGTAGTAGTAGAACTTTTCCGTATAAATACTAATGTCAGAGTTATTTCTACATAATTTTCAAATGTTAGCTTCTTGAATAAGTTCCTCTTTCTCAATTTTTTTGAAAGCAACTTGAAGTAGCTTATTCAATCGGTTGGTATTCATATAGACACTATATGACATTAATATGTACACTACTAGTTCTACATTTATAACTATTTTCTTGAGAAACTCATCCAAATAATCGAATGACAAATCTAAACTTACTCGCTACAAGTTGACCATTTGTTGACTCCAACAAGCTTAGCATGGAGAGCTTCCTGCACTTCTTTTCTATTCAAGTATGTGATTGTTTTATCTCCCACACAAACATCTATCTTCTCTGTCTCTTGCTACTCCAAAAACAAAACCAAGAGAAACAGCTACTAAGAGAAACAAAAAGTTAAAATAATTGACGTGACTAAGCAGAAAATGGAAGAAACTCACTCACCAATTGATTCAGCTGAAAAGCCTGTTGATCTATTGAAGACAGACAGACATCAAGAGTAACATCATATTTATCTATATAATTGCTAACTTCTGTAGAAACTAAATCATTTACTGCTTCACAAGCTCCTTTAAGATTCCCTTTTTGAATTTTTCTCCTAATTGTGGAATAATTGCAGACTCTAGTGAATGCTTCATATGTTGAATCTGATATTAGTCCATGCGACCAAAAAAACTCAGCTCTAGAGTTGAAATCTGTGTTGAACTCCAAAAGAGGATTCCCTATCTGCAACATAAAAACCAGTTATGCTTTTCAGATTAACCAAACACTGCCTTATTCTAAATTTTTTAGTATCTACTTACTGCTATCCCTTTGAGATTGAACTTGGCTTTGGTTTGAACAATAAGTTGTGCTAGTTGTGGAACATAGTGACCTAATCAATTAAATTTGCATAAGATTCAGTTTCAAAATGAATATATTGTAGATTTATTTCAATGATTCTTACCTCCATAGCTCTCTCCTGTTATAAAGAAGTCATTATTTGAGTACTCAGGGAATTCAGTGAACCAGCGCTGTAGGAAAACAAGATTGTCCCAAGCTGTAGGAAAACAAGACTATTTTCAGCTTCTAGAGAAATGTATAGAAGATAAGATGTCCATGCGACGTGCGTGTTTGGTTCAGCTTATCTAGGGGACATAATCGCTTATTTTTACTATAACATCTTAAAAATAAACGAATATTACTAGAAAAACAAACACAACTTTCTATGTGCATGGCTAGAATTCGATTCTTATGCATTTATTAGACTATGGTGTTACTATCTAAATACTATTATGAACAAAATGAAGTGACGAAGAATGAACCTGTAATTTCATCTGTGACTAAGTCATAGAAAGATTTGTTGGTAGAGTAGGAGAATCCAACACCAGCAGGAGATTCCAAGTATAGCATATTTGCCACTGTGACAAGGGTGAAAAATGAAATCAATAAGCAATTTTGGATTTATTTTATTTTTTAAAAATTAAAAATAAAAACAAGGGAATATAAGTTGACCCCAAGAAAAGCAAAACATTGGATTCACATCAAATCACCTTTGTTCCAACTATAATCATTCTTGACAAGAACATTGTTGTCACCAGGTCTGAAAGGACCATGCTCAGCAAAAGCTCCAACTCCAACAGATGAACATCCAGGCCCTTCAATAAGTCAAAAGGGTCAAATAAGGGATTTTTTCTGTTTTCATTTTCCATTTTCAACTACCATTTTCATTTTGTTTACTGTTTCTTAAAATTTGTATAAGAAACACAAAAACAAGACAATCTTGTTTTAAGTATTTTTTATATAAATCTCAGGAAATAAAGCCAATTGGAAAAAAATGAAAAAAAAAAAGAATCTTAAATTCCAAAAATAAGAAAAAAAGAAATTGTATTTAGTATATTGCAATACATAACAAGATATAGTATATACCTCCATTCAACCAGAGGACTAATGGCTTGGAAGCAGGGTCTTCTTCAGCTTGAGCAAAGTAATAAAACAGAGCTCTCTGTTTCTGATCATCCACAGTAATGTAACCAGAATATTGCTGAAATTTGACCTGTGGTTGACCTGGTAAACTGCTTATCTTATCAGATTCTGGGAGTGAATTCACTCCCACAAGTGTTAGTGCAAGAACAATAATTATTGTTGCAATCATAGTTAATGGCTGAAATTTCATGGTCTGAACTCTGAACATAGTACATGAGAACTACAAGTTGTTGGTTTAATTTAATTAATTAGGGATGAACGTGGGATGCATTGGATAAATATATAATAAAGGCATAAATGATTGTTAGGTGAGTAGTGTATAATATTCTTGGATGTGGAAATTTTAGTCCACTTCTGGAAACAGATGCAGATGGTGCCGTTGTGACCAATGTTTGAATTTTGGACATTGTGTTAAAAACACTTGAGTCCTTATTTTTGTCTTTCATTATTTAAGGTCTCTTTTTTTTTTTTTTTTAATTAAGAAATTAACCAATCTTAAGGAGTACAAAGAAAGTGAATGTAACATTTTCACTGGAGTGTCACTAAAGAACAAAAAAGTTGATTTATATGTGATTTCAATCAATTAAAAAAAACCTTGATATTCAGGGTTGCATGTGGTGTTATTCCTTAGTTTTCAACTCTTCATTATGACTGATGTGTGACCATCAGGATCTTATAATATTCAATCATTTTAAAACTCTATAGGGCCTTTCAATATGATTTCTCGGATAATAAATTTAGTTTCTAAAGTTAATAGGTTCGGCACAAATAAATATATCCTTGAAGTTGAAAGTTACTAATATTTAACGAGCATGAATAATTAAGTTGAAATGCATTCAAGGGGTTTGATGCTGAGAATGAAAAGTCGTAAGATATATATATATGACACTGAATTTTTATTTTTGATTTTTCGATGCTTTATCACAACTAAGAAGTCCTTCGTATATAGAGGAATTTTACATACTATTGTACCTTTAATTACATTTTTTTTATATAAGTAAAAGTTTCACAAAAGTTCGAACCGATGAGCTATTATTCAAAGCTTCACTCTTCCATCACGAGATCAACGTATACACACCTTCAATTACATAAGCAATGACATATGTGATGTAAACATTGACATCATCATAATTATGGCATAAAGCTCGATAATCACTGGATAACACATTACATCCAACAAAGACATTATTAACCTTAGCTGTTTTATGCTGTGAATTCCATGAAAAGAGAAAAAAAAAAATTAAAATTACAATTTACAAATTTACATTGCAAAGTAAGGTTTGAATGAATCAAAACGAAAAAAGATGTACACACACCATCCAAGTGTCTTTTGGTGACAAAGATACGAGATAAACAAAAATTTTTAGTGGTTTAACTTCACTTAAAAAATAATTTTTATGTTTTAAATTAACATTCCACGTATCATATGATGAAAATAAACACACATTTTGTCAAGGTGTGGATTCACACTATTGACCACTGCCATTTCCTTCGTATTATTCAATTGTGAAAGGGTGGGTGTATCTTTGACCCAAAAAAAGGTTGGTGTCTGATTTTATGTTTTGTTTATCATTATCATCATCATTAAAACAATCGTGATTTGATTTGAAGTTGGAATGTGATGTCAAAATTAGTGGAGGAAGAGCCTCTTTTCACCGGAAAATCCAAGTGTTTAGGGAGCATATAATTTTGGATAATCATCACCTTGCAAGAGTGACCAGATCATGACTTCAAAATAACATCATCAAAGACGTTAGATCCAATAACAATGGTTAATAATATTTGCTTTTGTTATTCATTAAGTATATGACAAAAATCACAATATATTGCCAACAATTAATCATATATGTTCATATCATAACTATGCTGATTATTTAGACTTTAAGCTACAAGAAATGCTTTTATAACCTGCCTCTGATAGAACCAAATTAATTATGAACTGGTTTACCAACCAGTCCAATCAAACCTCTAAACCAGGCAAGTTCAGAGCCACTAAATGTGAACATCCCACTAGAGAGATAAAGTAAAAAAGCATGCTTATTATTATTGTTTTTCTTTTTTTTTCCCCCTTTCCAGAAAGATGCCGTCAAAAGCAATTAATAATTCTCTCTTTAAGCTAAATTCGCTAAATTCACACTATGTAGTTGGCAGATGACCACAAAGTGTCACCTCATTATCGTTAGCAGAGAATCAAAACTTCACACATATAGTTAAGAAACTACTAAAGTATCAAAAGATTTCACCTTGTAATTTGTTATTTTTGTTTTAAGTACACCAAGGGAACTTTTAGCTAATTAATAATTAAACGAGTTTTCTAACATGTGCAAATTACACATGTTAAGCATCTCAAAGAAAAAGTTTTTTATTGAAAAAGACAAAAATTAATTGACATGTTTTAACATGCATTTACTACTTACCATTATTTCCACTTTGAAATTTTAAACTGTGCAATATTGAATAGGTTAAAAAAACATTAATTCTTAAAAACATCGATTTGGAAAATACAATATTCAAGATCCACCAATGTGTCTCAAACAGTGTTATCAAATAGCGGCTACAGCGGCCGCAAAGCGCTATATCATAGCGGATTTAGAAGGTTCCAATAGCGGCCAAATAGGGGCTATAGGGGCCGTGAAGCGCTATTTTACCCTTTTTTTCAATTATTATATTATTTAAATATAGTTTAATATTTTATATTTACATTATACGTTATTTTATCTACCCGAAACGCTATTCGCTATTTTGTGTAGTGAATTTTTTATCTTCTGCGATCATCCGCTATCACGGTTTAACAACACTACTTTAAACTTAGACAGTAGGGATGGGTAAGGGAATAAAATCAAATGTTTACAAACTTTTCTGGCTCATCGCCGGAATAAAATGATTTTGACTTTGTGCAATAAGGGTTTTGAACTAAAACAATGACACTATATATCAAAGAAAACTCATACAACAGAACAAGCAAAGCATATAAGGAAATTCAATGAACCAAATTAATAACAGACAAACTGGATGGGTTTAAAGAAGTGCATAAACTATAGACAGAATGGCATGCAATCGAAAATCCACTTATGACAAAGATGGAGCAGCAGGAACCGAAGATGATAATGAGGGTTTCTGGTTTCTTAATTCCTTGACAACAGCAGCAAGTGCTTCAGGATTGACTCCAAGATCACAAAGGGCAATAAGAACAGAAAGTGTGTGACGGTCTAAACCTGTGTCGAGTATATTAGACATGTGGAATGCTAGGTCTAAAGATTCTCGTGCAGCTCGTGCAGCTTCTGGATCCATTCTTCAAGCTGAAACTGGGCAGGGCTTAATTCATTAGTATCAACGAAATGAAAACACCAGAATATAGGTCACGGATTCAGATATAACAACAAATCAATAGTGTGTCATTGGATCAAGCATTTAAATATTCCAGTTTCCAGGGAATGCAATTGATTCGATTGAATTACATTTTCATTACTATCAAACATGACATAAAGAGAGAAATTATGGATCAAATAATTCAAACTTCAAAAGTGCAAATATAGGTAATCTAAAGTATAAAACACTTAAACGTGTGAGGAAATCAATCTTGAATATATTAAAAGATCATCAGCAAACACGATAATATGTCAAAAAGTTCACAACCAACATAAAGTATCAGAATTTGCACATTCGTCTGTCTACAGTATCAATATACGTCAAAATGGCTTGTGAATGAAAGTACAGCCCATACTTGTCTTCTAAGCTAAGGCAATTCATTAATTGCATAGGGTCGCACAAAAGACTTGATATCTAAAGTAGCAGTAGCAGTGGCAAATAGCAAAGAAAACAAAAGTAGCAGCAGCAAAACAAGCTAATCTAAAGTGTGTAAAACCTTTATAGAGAAAAATTCCCCCATCTAGTGCACTTAATTAAATTTTCTTCAACTTAGAGAAATAGAATCTGTCACTTTTCTTTGAACTGCAGCATTTGGAGACCATGTTGTATTCTTTCAACTTTCACACTTGAAAGTTGAAAGTGCCCATACAGATTTCGCCAAAACACCATTCAATTTTCAATTTTCACAAGTTACCTATGTATATGACCTTATAACTCAAGCACAAGCCCCCGAAGTAAAACCATAATCTTTGTATTTAAACTAGAGTTTATTAGAAACAGAACTTGAACTATTCCATTTGATGTCAAAAGACAATTGCTTCTTCCATTGCTTGCAATCTATTTTAAATGAAATTTAAACACATGAATCAATGATTTGAAAGCAAATTCAGCAACTTTTCATTCAAGTGACACAACCAATTCGTCTCTCCTCTCACAGCTAGTTTTTCGACTTTCCTGGCTTTCTAAGTGGTAAGGAGGTGATATTTAGAAGTCTTGGCCACCTAAATCTGCTGCCTTGTTTGGATCCTAGATAGCATTGGAGTGGCCAAAAACTAAAACAGAATGATTGTTAGCATCAAAGGCAGTAAGGAAATATATCATTGAAGAAAGGTGAAAATAGAAAACAAACTAAATTTTGGGAATTTCTCCAATCTGGCTGAATATCAGTAATAGAATCACGATTATGAAGGCTACAGGCTGAAGATCAAAGAGAAATCAAATCTGAATTCTGAAATAAAATCAATCAGGCTCAAATCTAGATTGTTTTTAGGCTAGATAATTTCTCATTTTCAACTTCAATTTAACACCACTTAATCAGATGTGCTTAGAAATAGAAAATATCACTATGCTCAACAAAATCACAGGTTAGGTAAATTAAACAAAATTACAAAAGATACCGTTATTATACAATGTCCCTATCCATCTTCAAAAGCCCTCACTAATTTAAACACACGGCTTCGTGGATTCGTGGAATCTACCACCAAACCCCACTCAAACCTAATGGGTTTTTGTAGCAGCTTTTACAAGTTTATCGTTAAATTGAAAACACAACAGAAATCTGTTACAATCACATTGTTCAAAATCTGCGTAGAATGGTAAACGACAAAGGAAGTACAGTAATTACAGTAAATGGATGGAGATTGATATTGTAAGGGAAGAAAAAGAAAAAGGAGAAGGGAGGAGATACCTTAGATGCTTCCCTCTGCGTAGGAACAGTAAGCAATGAACTCGAACACAATACGAAGAGGAGAGCTATGCCTTATGCTTATGCAAAATCGACCTCATCGGTACGAAGAGCAAGTCTAAATTTTTTTGTTAAAGAAACAAGAGTTCACCCAAGAAAAAAAATATATAAAAAAACAGTAAGGAATGACAATTAGTCAATAATAGTGCTGTCCGTGCACCAAGAACCATTCGTAATCACACCAAACTAAATAAATAGTTCGATTTATAAAATTGAATCACTTTTGTATTCTCTAAATCGGTTACCGTTTTGGCCCAAATCGATTCGAACGGATTTTAAATCATTTTTTATTTTTATACAAAAAAAAAATCTCAATTTCTTTATCCATAAATCGGTTCAAACTGATTTAAACCAATTCGAATTAGTTTTTTAACTGGACTAAACCTAAATTATTTTTATTTTCTCAAACCGGTTCGAAATGTTTTTTAAATTTAGTTATGATTTATTTTTTATCAAATGGTTCACATTTTAAGTGATGCGGTTCGATTTGATTATTAATTCGGTGTGGTTCTTTTGATCTTTTTGAACGGCTCTAATCAAATAAGTGTCACTTTTTGTTAAAAAAAAAAGAATGTTACAAATTTTTAAAAAGTTAATTGTTTCAAATTCTATACTAATATTTTACTCCATTAGGTTTGACCTAGAAGTAAGAGTTTAGGCCATTTATATGGATCTGGATTTTTTTCCAGTGTTTTTTGTAACAACCTAGACGGGACGTTACCCACCATTATCGGCGGTGTTTTTAAGAGCTTAGCCACTCTCTTTATGTGGCCTATCCCCCTACAAATAAATCTACCTTTATTCCAGGATTTGGGGACCTTCCGTAGTTCGAACCCATAACCAAAGGGCTATAGTCATGGATTCCTAAGAACCACTTACTATAGCTCTTTGGTCATAGGTTCGAATTACGGAAGGTTCCCAAATTCTAGAATAAAGAGGTATATTTATTCGCAGGGGATAATCCACTTAGGGGTGGCTAAGCTCTTAGAAACACCGCGGGGATGGTGGTTAGCGTCCCGCCCGGATTGTTACATCTCAATTGTCCATTATGATGATTTTTCATCTCGGTCATTCCTCGATCAACATATTATCACTCAATCAACAGTTGAGATTAATATTGGATCCGACGAGAGCTCAAGACTCTAGAGGATCCAAGCACAATTTATACAAGGTTTTAATTTCAATTCTCATTTGCTTTTTTTGTTCACTAACACGGAATTATTCTAACTTAATTAATCGGTGAGTCTTGTGTATGTAGCTCTATTCGTTAAATACTTAGAGTGAGAATTTTTTATTATTATAAAAGTTAAAATGAAAGTTTTGCCATCTATAATGGTCTTACCTAACTCGAACAAGATTACCTCCGGTAAAACACACATTTTTTGTCTAAAAAAAAAGTTTGTAAAAGCTATAAAATTTAATCATTACTATAAGATAAAATTTCTATATTTTGAAAATTTAATAACAGATTGATTTAAAAATGTAATCTTTGAATTTTGTGTGCATGAGGCAGAGAGAAGAATGAAGAAGAAGAATACTAAAATACTCCATCTTTGTTACTGAATGAATGATTGTGTTACAGATTATAAAGAATGATAGAAACTATATATGGAGGTTGTTAATAACCATACTAAACAGAATTAACTATTAACTAATAAAAGCTATGAATTGGGTCAAAGAGAATTGAGCCTGTAACTAAGTTGGATCAGGGTCCTTCCTCCTTATCATTTGTGTTTCTAACGTTGTAGTACAAAAAGGATTCTGTTATTCCAAGTTAGGTTGAGTCAAACCATTTACATTGTTTTTACTTTATAATTTGTAAATCAGGATTTAATCTTACAGGAGAAACTTTCTTTTTTATTCAAATCATGATTGGAAACTCAAATCACGTTAATAAGTAATAATCCAATGTAAATTTTACTAAACATAATACTATTGGGCTTATGCCAAGTTTACACACTATAAATCAAGGTTAAAGTTGGAAAAATGCAGTTAAACAATAAACAATAACGTTTTCATGGTACTATAGGGAGTGGTTTCCCATGAAGAAATGCATTAAACAATACAAATGATCTCTTAGGTTGAGTGGTTGGAGTGCCATGTGAAGCTCCTCTTATTGTAGCATAGGTCATGACATTATTATTGTCATAAACTTGTGTCCATCCTCCAACCTTCATTCATACATGTATAAATAAATTAATAACATAAGTTAACAAAGTTCCAAGCTAAGCAAAAGAAATAATTATTAATAATAATATTGACCTGTTTGTCCACAAACCAAGCACGGTATGGAACAGTAGTTTTAAGTCCTAGTTCCTTTGCTAGCCCTTCAACCAATCTTCGCGTCCCAATGAATGGAATTACTGAGTCTTGATCCCCACTGTAACCACATATTTCATTCAAACCATACTCATAAATATAATTTTAACTTTTCACAAATTAAAGTACAAACAAAAAAATTAGCATTGTTTGAAAGTGCAATTAGTTACGAGACATCATGCCTCAGCATTATGATTTAACATAACATTATTATTGTAGTTTGCAATGACTGCATTTGATCATATTTAACCACGTCCTAATACAATGCAATTTAATAGCCACCTTAATTTGAAACTTTAGCAAACATGTATTAATCAATCATCAATCATATGATAATACCTGTAAACGATGACTCGAATGCCTGATTTTACAAGGGATCCAACAACATTGATGGTTGGAATTTCTCTGTCTAATCGGTTATAATTTGATTGTACAAGCCTGAAATTAGAACAAGTATCAGGAATCATTAATTCCACTGTATGTCAATTAGAGAAAGAGATTAACAGTGAAATTGCAGAAACAGAACAGTAGTTTTATATTTCTCAAAAGTAAAGTCTAACATTTAAATGAACTTAAATAGTAGTAGTAGTTTTAATTACTTGCTGCATAAATGATATTTGGTAGTTCCTACAAGCCGGGCATGAAGAGCCTTCTGCACATCTTTTCTGTTCAAATACATCTCTGCATATTTCAAATTACACTCATCAAGTTCCTGCAACATCCAAAATTGAAAAGCCAAATGTCCGATTAGCACCTCCCAATTTCAATCACAGTCAAATTATGATCAACATTTTAAAACTAAAATAAAACAAAATATATGTTTAATTGCACTTTTTGTCTCTCGACTACGGTCAATATGCAGTTTCAGTACCCTAGTTTTTTTTAAGAACTTTCATAAGGTTTTATGATTTGCAATTTTGGTCCATTTTTTAATATATTTTTCCTAAATTCTATCATAAGCCAAAATATATTTGTAGGAATCTGACCTGGTCAAGTTTATCATCAGTTTGATGCACATTTCTTGACTTCATAAACTGAAATAATTCTGAATGTAGGAACTCAAGAAGAAAAGCTGCCTGAGAGACATTGTAAGAGAAACATCTATCTCCAAGAATATAATATTCATCAAGGTATTCTATATAAGAATATTCTTCTGAGACTTTACTAACTACATCAATGCAATCAGAGGAAAGTTGGTTACTCAGGATTTCTCTGATTAATCTTGATGAGTTACACAGAGTGGCCCTGATTTTGTATGCATTCTCAGTTATGAGTCCATGTGACCAGTAATATTCATCCACTGAATTCATATCTGTGTCAAATTCCAGAAGTGGGTTTCCTATCTGCAAATAATGCAGAAATAACTTAACTCACAAAAAATACCACAGCATGAAATGAAATAAAATGAAATGAGTATTTGAAATTTGTTCTAATTAATTCTGATAACAATTTAACTTCCCTCAAATTAATTTTGATGACAACTTTGAGGAATAAGAGTGTGTTTTGTTTTACACTTATATGAGTACTAAATATGGATCTAATTTAACAAACGTGTATTTGGTTTCATATTAGGATCCGAAAAACGTAAATCTATTTCAAGTAACTTTTATGTTTTGTATTCACTTTTGACCTATCGCAACGTGAAACATAAAAACACACTAAAAGTAACTTTTATGTTTTAAACTGAAGTTGTGATACAAGGTAAATTCATTACAAATTCATTTCAAGATAACTAAAGATCGTTTTTGTGGTAAAAAAAAAGTCACTGTTCAATATTTTACTTACTGCTATGCCCCTTAGGTTGAAATTCACATTGCTCTTGACAATGAGTTGAGCAAGTTGAGGTACATAGTGACCTGCCACCAAAACCAACATGACATTGTCAGTGTCAGCTTTAGATTTTAATTTAATTAATTATTATAATTATAATACAAAGTCCAAGGTAAATACTAGTGTGTTTAATTACCTCCATAACTCTCTCCCATTATATAAAAATCTCTATTTTTGTACTCTGGGAACTTGGCAAACCAGCGCTCAAGGAAAATCACACTGTCTCTGGCTATAAAAACAAACAGACAAAACGATCAAATTGCACCAACCAAAACACAAAGTAATTAATTAAATAAAAAAAAGGAAATTGCTTAGAACTAGAAGTACTGTGTCGGGGTAAGAAAGTGAACCTGTGATTTCATCGTTGAGTGTTTTATAAAATGACAAATTCAGAGAGTAAGAGAATCCAACACCTGCTGGTGATTCCAGGTACAAAATATTTGCCTCTGCAAAACACACAGAATTATTAGCTTTGTTTAGTTTGAGTTTTGACCAAAAGATAATATTTTTGAATTTTGACAGCACCTTTATTCCAACTATACTTATTTTTAACAATATCCTTCCCCAGATTTGTTACAAAAGGACCATGTTCAGTGAAGGCTCCAACTCCAACTGATGTACATCCAGGCCCTGCAAAAATTTTAAATTTTAATTAAGCCATGTATATGTAATAATGTTCAACCAAAATTTATTTCGTTAAAATTTTAATTGTGGTATTCGGCAACATTAGATCGTGATTATGGTATGCAATAACCATGTCTGCTAACATTTGTTGGCCGATTAGGCTACATGTTGATTCAAAGTTAGATAAATAGTTGAAGAGACAAAATATTTTGATTATTTATTTTTATTTTTTACATCTCTAACACATTAGACTCTAATAACTGTGAGAACATGCAAATAATAAATTGTGGACAGAAGACAAATAAAGATGTTTGACAGAAAAAATTAAAGGAAGTAATGATGAGAGAGATAAGGAAATATGGACCAGACCTCCATTGAGCCAGAGAACAAGAGGCTTGGAAGTAGGGTTAGTTTCAGCTTCAACAAAGTAATAAAAAAGAGCTCTTTGATTGTGATCATCAACAGGAACATAGCCAGAAAATTGTTTGAAAGAAAGAGGTGGTTGATGAGGTAAATTTTTCACCATATCAGATTCTGGAAAGCAATTAACCAGTGAGCAGAAGGGAAGTAACAGCATAGTGATTGCAATGATCAAGATCCATGGCAGAGGAAACATGGTGAGGCAGAATTGAGGGAAAGTGAAAAAGTAGAGGCAAATTAAAAGAGTGTGTTTTCTTTAATTTGTTACTATATATCTTCAAAGGCACTAGCAGGTTCTTTTTGAACGGTCCTACATAAAAACGCACTTAACTACTACTGTACTGATGTCTCCATTCAAACACATCTTTACCAAGAAAAGATCATAGAAGAAATAAAAGTATTTTAACTTGTATTAAATAGTGAAAATTTTGGAAACCACATTAGCATGTTAGTTTCACAATAGTAATAATACAAGAATTATTACACTATCATTTTATTGTCATAATAAGAAATTTGAAATGGTATGGCGGGGGGAAGGATGAGTATCAACGAGACATGAGGGCCCTCTTCTGGTTAATCCTGTTTGGGAAAGTTGTATGCCACAATGACATGTTTGTTTATATTTTTACTAAAAAAAATGTTTTTGTAGAAATATGAAATTTTTATTTACAAATTTGCGTTGGAATACAAAATTATTACTACCAGTAAAGATATTTTAAAGAAAAAAGTACAAGTACCCAAACCGGCATGTATTTTAGAATTAATTTTATCAAAATAACAATTAAATATACAGTAAATGTCACCTAAATCATTTGATAGAATAATTCTAAATGTAGTTATATATTTCTTTTTGGTTTTTTTTTTTCCAACTAATACATTTTTGTATAATTTTTGTTTTGGTCAACTTTTTTTACAATGTAACTAAAAACAGAATTGGGCTATAACACATTTCAAACCCAAAGGAAAATTTAGAAAGCTACATGATGGGGGCTCATGCTATGTGCATCACTGATATTTTCCTAACCACCACACGTCCCTATTTATTTTTCAAATTTGTCATTCGCTTGGATTTTGAAAATCCGCAGCACTGTTTATAAAAACTCCAAAACTTTATTTTATAAAATTACTCTACGGATTTTTAAAATCCGCAGTTTAGGGATTTTAAAAATCCGCAGCATTGTTCATAAAAAATTTTCTTTGTATTTAATAAAATTGTACTACGAATTTTAAAAATCTGTGGCCTACTGATTTTTAAAATCTGTAGTACTATTTCTATAAATTTGTACTGCGGATTTTCAAAATCCGAATGAGGGACAATTTTGGAAAAAAATTAAAATGTGGTGAAGAAAAAAATGTGTGTGGTGAAGAAAGTATGGGCCCATGATAGACCTAGAATTCCCAGCCCAAGAGAGAAAGAAGAAGAAAAAGTACAATGGCTTATTGCATTGCAAAAAAAAAACCTAAAACTCATTGGTTGTTGACATTCACCCCACCCACTCAAGAAAGATATTATCTATTTTTGGACAATAACATCTAGAATAAATTAAATAATAAAAATAAAATAAATCACCTTTATTTTTTCAAAGGTCCAAAAACATCGGTTCGAACATTGCTTGTAATTCTAGTAACTACTATAAGAGAGTATTATTGCATTTAAAAAAAGTGTTATTGTTTTATTGTTACTTAAAAGAGAGTTTATAACTTCTTTTTTCTAAATAGTAAAAAAATTAACCTTTTTTTTTTACATGGGGAAGGGGAGGGGTGATTTTGACATTTAAACAGGATCGATCCTGCATCTTGTGGCATATAAATAGTTAAATACCATGGCTTTTGGATTAAAAAATAAAAATAGAAAATACTATGGCTTTTTACTCAGCCACTTGAGGTGATTAAATAAAATTGCACTCAATAAATTAGTTTAATGGTTAAACAATAACGATTTGAGTAACTCATTAACTCAATTTTTAGGGGTACATTTCACTTATAAAAAAAATTAACTTTTTCCTTTTATATCTTTCTTAATTTTTTATTCAAATTATTGTCTTTAATTAATATGGGTTTTTCACCTTATTTATTAAGTATTTATGTGCCAATTTCCATTTTCCCCACTATATTTTAACTTCACGATACTAATTCAATGAATCCAACAATTACTTAATGAAAGGATGTCCTTAACTTTGTAGTGGTTTCAAGTTTTTTTTATAAGAAGTACATCCACATATGTTCGAACCAAGAAAATGTTACTTATTACTTTTCAGTAATTAAACTAACCTATTAAATGTAGTTGCAACAATTTTTATCCTTTTGTTCTAACCTATCTTTGGTCTAGAAGTAAAAACTATGATATGAAGCTTTTTCGATAAATGAAACATTATCTCTTCTATAAAAATTTTGCACCAATAAAAATATTTGTAAGGTTTAATATGATACTAAAATAATATAATTTTATAAAGTCAAGAATTAAAGTGATATCAAATTTATAAAATGATTCTAATTATTTGGAAGGACAAATATATTTATATCCAGTAATTAGTTTTATATATTAATATGAGGTGAATGAAACTAAAAAATAAATAAAAGGACAGTAAAAGACACATTTTAGTCCGAAGAGAATGTGGCTTAATTACTTTGTAGAAGCACAAACCGATGGTTATGCCATTATGTGGATTCTTCAAAACCAATCCTAAAATCATTCAACTTCCCTCAATTTGCAAATGGCATATGCTTTTTTTCTTTTTCTTTTTCTTTTTTTTGAATTTGCAATCATAGGCTGATGCTGCAGAAATTTGCAAAAGGATATATATTTACAAAAATTAGCTACATTTGCAATAAGATTAGGAGCTCTCAGATTAATTAGCTGCTAAACCAAGGTTGTCCAATAAAATTGACCAGTATAAGCATATATGGTAGCAATAAATTGCTAGTTAGTTCATAAAACTTCACACATGCACTAATGCAAGTGAAATTCATAGCGATAATAATTTGTTGATATCATTCGTTACACGAGACAGACCTGCTCAAACCGCTTAGAATTACCGTAAATAACAGAACTCCCACTCTCAATATGTAACACAATTGTATACCAAGACTCGAATTCATGCGTTTGGTGGTAACTAGTCTCATGATTGATTTGGATAATATAATCAACGAGGACGAATGAATGAAGCAGAGCAATCATTTTGGAGAACCAAAGGCATTGTGGAGAATCAGCAATGGAGACAAGATCCAACTGTTTGATTCAACTTTAGTGAGAAAGACAAAAGTGACAAGCATAACACAGAATCAAATTAAAACGGTCCAACATGCCTCTGCCTCTACCAGCATCTTATACCATATAGGTATATATATAGACAGAATTTAAGGTATTATATTCCTGCATTATTATATTATAATGTTATTATCTATATAACTTAGAAAAATGAAACTGGAGTAGTAAGTGTTTGAAACTTCAAACTAACAAATTTACAGAGCAGCAATACAGGGAGGCCATGCTATATGGCTTCCAACAAAATCATAATTTTTTTGCATGTAGGTTACAGGATTCTCTTTATTTTTATTTTTTTTAAAAAAAAACTAGGTAGCATTTTAATTGAATTACAGAACCTTCTCCATTGACCAAATATTCTGTCTATATTGCATTACTACTTTGTCTTTATGCTTTTGCGGCAAACTTAGGACCAGACTACATTCTAGATTCTAGGCATTTTCCTTCTCTCTTAAAGTTTCAATATTCCTGGTTCCTTGCTCAACAATAATGTGCCTCTTTGGTTATACCACGGAATAGTGCTAATTGCTAAAGTACTTTTATTTGTAGTAATGCAAACATAAATCTGACAGAACTAATTAAAATGTTTTTACTTCCTCAAAATTATTTTAAAAGTGTTACTAAAGGCCTAACTTGATGCAATATGCTCATCTTTCAAATACTTATGTGAAAACACAAAAAACAAGTGTGTATGGCATGACATAGTTAGTTTTCAGGATTGGGCCTGAGGCCCAATCTCCCCTCATCTTGGCCAGGCCCAGGATAATCATCATGGGCTGAGGTCCAAATGAAGTTCTCCTTCGTTGTTATAATTACTTTTAGTTTTTTTTTTCCTTTCTGTATAAAGTGGTAAGCTTTGAACATGGATGGTTGGATTAGGAACTTGAAAAATTCTAGTTTCTCTCTTGGAATGAAGGGAATCCAAACCCATAGTTGAGTTATTTAATCTTGCTGACAGAGGTTCAATAAACTTCAGTTGTTGGCTAAAAGTTACCTTTGTTGCATACCAAGAGTGTCAGATGTTATTTATGAATTAAAAAAGAGAGAGAAGCCTTAGCTTGATGACAAATTTTTCCTTTTGAATTCAAATTTTTAAAATAAATAGTTCACATATTTGTATAATTTAAATATCTTTAATTTATATTTTCACATTTTATTTAAATTGATTGTGAAATATTGATGCATCTCTTGTAATTTTTTTAAAAAAATTATTATTATTTTGTTTAATTTTAAGAATACTGGTAATATTCCCATTTTTTTATGGTTCCTCTTGAAAAAAAAGCCCAACTTTTTCAGCTGGTAACGAAGGACCACAGAGAAGGGAATCATCCAATAATGGTGGAAAAGTCCATATGTTAAATTGTAGTAGCAATAGAAATTAAAGGATGATAAGGATTCTATATATATATTGGTGACTAGTGATGAGGCAGATCTTCAACCATCTATTTTCTCAAAGATTCTAAAATGGAGTAATTTTGATTTTTGAACCAGTGATCACGGTTCAGTGTGTTTAGTCTGATTCGCTGAACGATACGATACTAGTATTAAGCATAAATTAAAGCAAAGTTAATTAAATGACTATGTCATGAATAATGTTTCTTGATAAAAGAAAATTTACTATTATAGCCGTATATGAAATATTAAACAATTTCCCAAAATTGCATCAAAAGGACATGAAGGCATAAATGCCGCATCCTTTTCCTTATCATTACAGCATCGTGAAGATCTTCAATCTTCATCAGGGAAATGCACAAATTAATTAATTTCCTAGAACGAAATTGTTAATTTTAGGGGTATTTTATGAGGAATATACGTCACTGAGACCTAAGCCTAGTTGATTGATATTGTTAGAAAAACAAAAAAGAAGAAAAATAATAATTCCATAGGGCGGGGGCAATCTAAACCAACTTGTTACATATAGCTATGCTATCACTACACCGCCCTCTGCAATTTTGATGCTTTTCTTCTAAGCTTTTCAGTTATTCCAAATTCAAATTCAAATGGACTTTTAGTTCACTCATTTTAATTCTTGATTAACATCATCAATGGATATTTTTTGTTTATTTAAACAAATATTATAGTATTAAACCATGAAGAAACATGTTAGTATGTTATTGAAGACTGTGCTTGCACGTATGACACTAAGCACCAACCATGTGGTGTAGAATGTTCATGAAAAATTACAAATAAAAAACGTGTGATTGTAAAAATAAAAATAAAAATGCTAAGAAAACAAATAATTACTACATAAACAAGTAATCAATGGATTATTAATCATATGATCATTCCTAAAAATTAAAGAGAAAAAATATAATTAGTGATGTATATCGGTCTTAAGACAAGTCCACGATCATAAAGTAAAAAGATTATCAAGATGGAAGATTCTGCATTGTATGCTTCTATGATATTTAGAGGATTGTCTCACGACACTCCTAGAGGGTGGGATACCTGTAGAGATCCTAATACTTAAGTTAGTATTTGACCTACAGTTTGATTATTGATAGTGATTATGTAAGCTAAGTTGACCTAGACTTATGATTACTGCTTGTGGATTATGCATTTGGTGGGTTCGGATCTTAAGCCCAAAGCTGGAGAGGCCCAACCCGAATTTAATTTGGTTGATTCTATGCTACATGAAGTTGTTCGTCAATCCCGATGGTTAAAAACAGAGACAAAGAATTGCTGCTAGTGGGATGAGCGACAATCTTTTGAGATAGCCTAAGCTCTAAAGGACTAAGATACCGGTCCGCAACAATTAGTATAGCTCAATAGGGTGGTAAAAGAAATTGCAAAATCTGTTTCTTGAAATAAATTAATGTAACATACTTACATTCAATTTGTAAAATCCAAGAGTGAAGGATTATCTGCAATTAATTAAATTTAGCAAACTATAATGCTTTTGCTCATCAATTAAGTTTCTAGTAATTCTATCATCCTATTCTTCTTCTGTGAATATCTATAATATCAAAAGTCTTCACATTTAATGCACATTCTGCAAGTGGCGAAAGAAGATAAAAGGTTCTGGTATGCAAATAAGCCTTTTGAGAACAAGGTTCTGGTTTAGTCACTCTGAGATTGCAGTGTTATGAACTTTTATTAGAAAAAAGTCTAATAATGGTTTCTGTCACCTTGCTGTCCTTCTATTGCCAAAGACAAACCGTGTATGAGTTAAAAAAAGATATGATTGTGGTTTGTTCCTTAAATACAGTATGTAAAAGCCAAAGGGCCAGCTACACTTAACCCATGTGTTCACTCACAAGAGGCAAAAGTATTCCACAACATGTATCTTGTTTTCATGAAGCTTGACAGAACTTACAAGATAAAGATAATTATCCCTACACTATAATTGGCTCTTAATGCTACATGAGCAATCGTCATGGTGGTCATTATATGGTGGTCCCTTCGAGTATGTTTTGAGCATATTTGTTAATCATTTTGGTCACCATATATCTGGTAGGAGTCTAGATAACAAATATTTTATAAGTCCGATTTCTCCTCAACTCACCAAGCGTCTTTTCAAATGAAATAGCATTTTGGTTACGGTACTCGACTATGTGAAAAAAAAATAAAAAGACTCATTTGAAACTTAGTTAAAGTTAGTGGACTAATATATTAATTTAGCCTATTTATATGTTATTAATGTAATTTAGTAAATCAAATGTCTCACATCACATAGACCACCGGCGGTCCCAAATTGGATGGGACCACATAAGAGAAAATCACAATGAAGTATGTATTTGGTTTCACGTTAAGATGAGATAAACATTGTTATTGCTATGTGAGAAATCGTCATTATATGGTGATGTCTTCGAGTATGTTTTGAGCATTGTTGTTAATCATTATGTTCTAGACCATATATCGGGTATGAGTGGAGACAATAGACACCTTATAACTCCGGTTCCTCCTCAATTTACCGAGGCGAATTGTGAGGCCAAAGAAGACAATACCTCAGTTGCGATACTTGACTATAAGAACAAAAACAGAAGGGACTCAATTGAAATTTGGTGTAAAGTTAATGGATCAAAGTATTAATTTAACCTATTTATATGTTATTAATTTAATTTAGTAAATTGGATGCCACACGTCACATAGAACACTGGTGGTCCCGAATTGGACAGGACCATATAAGACAAAACCACAATAAAACATGTAGTTCTCTTTCATGAAGTGGGTATTTGATTTTATGTTAAGATAGAGAAATGTTATACATTTCAAATTTTCAATACAATTAAATTAAGAATAACTTTTACGTTTTGTAAAGTATAAGTTGATTTAACTTGAAACCAAACAAAGCCTAAGGTAACAACAACAACACATCATGAAGGATATGTTCTTACATATATAGCAGTACTATATTTGTTGGTATTTGATGTACTCCCTGAAACTGTTTTGGACATGAGAATAACTATTCCCTTATCAAATTGCCTCCTCTTTTTGAACTCACATGCAGGTTTCCCAAAACGTTGTGATAATTTGAATTATTTCACCATTTGCATGTTACATGATTTTCAGACTACTCATTATGGATGTTTCTACATATCTCTAGACGAAATCAAAAGAAAAAATGCTTAAGCTCCAGCTTAAACATGTAGTTTTTGTTATGGATGTAATTATGTAAAACAGATTATTCATTTCCTTAAGTAACCTTTTTTTTTCTTGGGCACATCATAATTAACCAACATTTTAACTTAAGCTAAAAGAGTTGTCAGACAGAAACCAGTTTTAACCTTTCATGGGAGTAAAAGAGACAAGAAACAATAATTGTACCAACACACAATTGGGCTGCCAAGTGTGTTGGAATGTTGTTAAGGACAAAGTACAGATACAACATACAAGATCAACATGCAGTGATGAAATCACAGTGGTTTTCGTATGCAATATTGGAACTCTTGATCTGCACAACATAATCAAATGCAAGCCGTAGGATCACACTTGGTACCACTTTAACTTTTTTTTTTTTTTTTTTAACCAAATTGTCCAAATCATGCACAAATCTCTCACACACATATAGTTTGTTTCAATTTTGTACATACTATGGATTATTCAGTGCTTTTGAGTTTGGTCCCACATTGAAGAATCTGCAAGAAGTAATAAGAGAATAAAATAAAGATAGGCATTAGCATTAGCTGACTTTGCAGATAGAGATAATTAGTTCTTGTGTTTTGAACCACAACTCAAATTTCCTGTCTAATTGAATGAAAGAGGTTGATTTATTGATTGTGTTCACTTGCTAAAGTAAAATTAATTTCATTCTGCTGAACTTATTTACAGATTTTACTTTGTTCAAAAGTTCATCAACTAGTATTGAATTTCATGAGCTCTTGAATTTGGTTCCACACTGAAGAATATGATTTGCAGTGTAAATGCTCATACGTTTTTTCTATATTAATTTCAAATAATGGCTTACTAAATAAGTTTCTCTTCCTCAACTTTTCCAATAGCTATTTCAAGAATAAATTAAACTGAACGAGACCAAAATAATTGGAATGAACCAAACCAAACCTGAACCTTATCTTATTGAACCAAACCTAACCAGACTAAACGAAACCAAACCAACTTATTCAAGAAGCCCTCCATTAAGATTCATGTAAAATAACTCATGAGGTTAGTGTTATGAAATTTTCTAATCTTATAAACACTTCTTGAGAACCTTATGTCATTATCAAAACTAACTGTTAGGGAAGTAAAATTATAACTTGATATGGTGTATATCAAGCAAAAGTAGGGGAAGGGGGAGGAGGAAAAAAGAAATAAAAAAAAATTTAAAAATTTGTTTCTTTTTTTCTCTTTTTACTGTGAGAAGATACTGATTCTCCCATATAGCTGCTGGTCATTTCCGTGGTTCCTAAGGAGACAAATCATAATAATTTCCACTTCATTTTGGAAAGATTTTGATGCCAACTGGCACTACCCCACCTCAATTACATTCCATTTCTGCTTATAAAAGGAGCAAACACTGCTACCTCTTAACAACATATCAACTCTTCTTTAGAGTCTTTTTCCTCTTAAGACTCCCTTCAACCAGTTCAATTATTTTGCTCTTCTTTTGAAACCTCAAAAGCCATTCTCTTTTGTGATTTGATTCTCAAACCACAAGAAGTTACTGTTCCTTTCTCTGAGAAATGGCATCAAGTTCAATGTCAGCCTCAGGATCATGGAGTGTTAAGGACAATAAGGCCTTTGAAAGGGCACTAGCCGTTTATGATAAGGACACACCAGACCGTTGGTACAATGTTGCCCATGCTGTTGGTGGGAAAACTCCAGAGGAAGTGAAGAAACACTATGAGCTCCTTGTTCAGGATGTTAAGCATATTGAGTCAGGGAAAGTTCCTTTCCCAAATTACAAGAAAACTTCCGTTTCTGAAGAGGAGAAAAGGTATCATAATCTTGATTCTCCGTGTGTTTAATTTCATATTAGTACAAGTGAAACGTGAATTTACAACCTGAGAGTTATTGTTAGTCTGTGTTTGGTTTCACATTAGAATTGGTCAATATGGATCCATAACGTGAAAATTGTGTTGAATGAATCCACGTCTACATCATCCCAATGGGAGTCCAAACACACTTTTTTTTTTCTACATCATCTTTTAAACACTAGTGTTTAAAGAATTCCAATTTGAAATCAAACAGATATATCTTTGCTATGCACAATACCCTTCAAAGTTTCAAAAATTTTCAACTTAGAATTGTCCAAACTGGATCCAAAATATGAATGCTACATTTTTTTTCTATGCACAATAATTCAAGTTTATGTCATTGCAACACAGTCCAAACAGTTGGGTTGAACGTCAAACCAAACACAGAAAACAGAAATATTTTCCTTATGCACAACACTGTTTAAGTCTCAAAAAATTTTAACAATGAAGTAGAAGAAGTTGTTGTTGCAATTATTAATTGTGGTTACTGCATATGTTCTGTTTATTTCTTACCTGTTTCTGAGAGAGTTTGTAAAAAATAAATAGTTACTTTTTTTAAAATCAAATCTTTACTCCATTTTTTTTTCAACTGATCTTCCTGAATCTAATATTTTATTTTCTCATTTTGCAGGCTGAGGAATCTGAGCCTCCAGTGACCTAAAAACTGCCGTCAGCAACAATTACAAACATTTTTAAGTTTCAAGAGGCAACAACTTTTCCAGTAGTGCTAAGGGATGCTATGTGAAACATAGTTACTAAGTAGCATTAGCCTTTTTAGTCATAACATAAGAATCATGTATCCCATGATTCCATCTTTTACTTTCTTGTCGTTGAAACTACCTAGCTAGCTAGAAGAACCAAACAACTGTTTCAGTTCAGTTCTTTGTTCTAAATAAAATTGTAATATTCTTATATCTTTAATTATCATAACATGTAGTATCAGTTAACTGATTCTTGAATAACACAGAGCAATTAGCTTCCTAGAAGATTCTAATCTCAGTCATCAAATAACAATTACTGCTGGTAATTAAATAATTATCATTCACCAAAATAAATAAAAAATGATTATATATCAAATAAAGAGATACTGATAAAAACATTATACTAGCTGACAATTTATAAGTCACTGCGCTGGTCTTGAATCTTACATATAGAACAGAAACATTGTAGAACTGGAATTACTCATACAAGAGTAGAAATTTGATTTGAAGGTTTAACTAAGAAGAATGCAGAATCAGTAACAAGCAATGAAACATTGGCAATACAAACATGATGATTTTTTATATATAAGACAATGGATTTAGCATTAAAGGTACTGGATGCAAAAAGTTTGTTCCGAACGTAATTATTGCTTGAGTGAGCTTTCTATAACACTAGGCTTTTTCTCATTGAACATAATTAATATCATGTCTGATTCTGACTAATTTGATTCAAGTTTTTTGGGTTAAGTTAAAACAACTCATGCTAATTGATCGTCACACGCGTGCGGTAGTAAGTCTTTCAAAAGTAAAAAAGAAAAAAAATTCCATTTTTTTTCAAAACAACTCATTCTAATTGATCGTCATGTGGTATACCATAGTTAAGAATAAATCATGGTATAACAACCCTTTCAAGGGTATGTAAATACAAATCAGGACCCGAAATTATATAATTTCAGTGCTCACTAATGTTATAAAAATGATTCACGTGATTATACTGTTGTGTTAATAAAACATTTCACCATTTTTAAGGTATTAACAAAAATTAATGTTACGTAGATTAAGGTTTACGCATAAGTGGAGACAGAAGTAGCGAATAGTCACAGAAGTTGTGTACTTGTTAGATGGTCCGACGGCAAATCGAAGTATAGATGGACAGATGCCATCGGCGAGTTAGTTCAACAACCTCTGCCTCGATACTCTTGACAATATTAAACTACTAATGGTCCATTTTTTTTTTTTATTTTAGTTTTTGCAAATTATTGTTCTTAAAAAGAAATATAACATGTTTTTTTATTGGAACATTGATGGGGACACGACAAGTGTAACAAGTTGTACATATATAATAAAAATGATAAATATAAAATATCGTTCTAAGGAATTATGTCGTCTAAGTATCACTTCTTTAATTACACAACTATTTAACCAGATAAAGATAAAAAAACATGAGATATGTAAATAAAATAAATAAATCTTTTTAAAAAAAAAATTTGTTAGAGAGAATATTCTAATTTTTTTTTATAATCAAATTCACTAGGCAGTTAAACATTAATTTATTTACTCATTAAGCCTTTAGCCTACCTCAAGATATTAATTCATTGACTTTTTTAGTTAAAACAAATATTAAAGATTAAAAGTTCATGGAGACTACGTATAGAACATTATCTATTTCTAGACTAACAATATAAATAGTAACAAATGAAAGAAACATACTCATATGATATCTATCTATTCATAGCATAAACATAAATTAACAAAACATATATTTGAGTGGTAATAAAAATCACATTAAGCATAACCATTGATACTAGAGAAATTGTTATAGAACAACTTGATCAAAAATAAAGCTTTATTAAATACCAAATTACACCATTTCTTAAGTATAAAATGATTCAACAAAAGCATAAAGGAAATAAACTAAAAAAAATAAAAGAGAAAGAGATAAAAAGAACTTTACGAAGATGAAGGGTGGTTGGTGGAAGATTCTCCTCCTTCCTCTTTTAATCTACGCGAAGAAGCAAAATTATGACATTAGGGCTTCAATGTATTTCCTTGTGATGCTACGTAGGAGTGGTAAAGCGGGTTAACCCGCCCCGTAGCCTATTTACCCAGCCAAAAAAGGGTCAAGTTGGGCCCGCCAAAGATCTGCAAGCTCACTTCTTTAGCCCAGCCCATAATACTATTAAAAACAATAAAAAAATCTAAACTTATTATTTTTATGAATTTTTCTTTTTGCACCATGCAAAAGTCATCATCTTTTTTTAATAAAATACAAAAGATATTAATTTTTTAAGAATATCTTGTGCTTTTTTCCTTTTTAATATTTAAAAAACTTTAATTTTTTTATTATTTTTAACTATGAACATAAATTTTTTATGTATTTTGTTTTTTATTTGGTTTGGACCTTTTTCTTCATTAGGCCTTATCAATTTTTTTAAAGAACACGTATTCCAACCATTAACCATAAAAAAGTAATCCGGCCTGTCATTTTTGTAGCACAATGAGCTTGATCACATGAGTTAGTCGGCCAAATTTTTAGTCCAGTCCGCCTATTTTGGTAGAAAGAATTAGCATCATCCCTATTGGAAGTGACACCATCCTTTTTTAATATATAAATTTATGATCCTTATATATAAAGGAATTGTGAGATTTCTAAAATTGGGTGGTCTAAATCCCTCCCACCCCTATTTTTTACAAACAAACTCCAATTGGACGTTACAATTCTAAGAGGCTCATAAACGGTAGAAGAGATTAACACCATCCTTATTGAGAATGACACCATTATTTTTAATGTATAAATTTATAATTTTTATATAAAGGGATGATAGGATTTCTAAATTTAGGTAATCTCAATCCTTCCCACCCTCATAAACTACTATCTTAATGCATAAGATTGAGATAATAGTTTTCTAACGAAATTTTAACATGGCCAAAGACCAAAATACTGATCCACAACACTCCCCTTGCCGACAATCACGGTACCTTGTCACAATCGGTGAATCTGTGTTTCAGACCACATCACCACAGTTCACACGGAGTTTGCAAAAGTTTTAGCCACGGGGGTCTAACAGCAACATTACAAACTTCAACAAAATAAATAATCACAATACATCAATCCAACGGTTAAAACATAGCAGTTGTACCGGTACTCCTTTTTTTGTTTTTGAAGAATCTGAACGTTTAAATACCCCGCCGCCTTCACAGCGATTCAAAATTCGAACCCAAACCCCCAAAAACCCTCCTCTCTTCTGCTTCCGAAGGAGAAAGGTACCATCAACAATTTTCACCATGGATGGTTCTTTCGATGAGGATTATGAGCAGCAAGCCTCGCAATCGGATACTTACCTGTTAGGTTTCGTCTTCGCCAACATCGTCGGCCTTAAGTATTACTCAGGCAAGATCAGCGGCCGCGAGATGGTGGGCCTAGTTCGCGAGCCCCACAACCCTTACGACTCCAACGCTATCCAAGTCTTCAACACTCTCTCCCTCCAAGTTGGCCACATTGAACGCGATGTCGCCGCCGTCTTAGCTCCCCTAATTGATTCTGACCTCATCGTCGTCGAAGCTATCGTTCCACGCCCCCGTACCTCCTCCAAATCCTACCGCATCCCCTGTCAAATCCACATATTCACCCAATTCCAGTTATTCGACGCCGTCAAACTCGCCCTCTCCCAAGGCGGCCTCCACTTGATTTCCCACTCCGACGCCTCCTTCACTCTCTCCGACTCCGTCGCGGTCAAGGAAACCAGAACCGATAAAGATTTCAAAACCATCGACGCAGTTTTTAAGTTAGTTGACGACGCCTACAAGAACCAGTCTCTAGAACCCCTGAATCCTCCGACCAGTATTATTAAGACCGAGCTTCTTCAGCACCAGAAGGAAGCCCTAGCTTGGTTGGTCCACCGTGAAAATGCCGATAATTTGCCACCGTTTTGGGAAGAAGAAGATTCTAAATTTGTTAACATGTTAACTAATTATCAAACCGAAACAAGGCCCAAGCCTCTGTGCGGTGGGATCTTTGCGGACGATATGGGTTTGGGGAAGACCCTAACTTTGCTTTCTCTGATTGCTTTCGATAAGAAACTGCGACTAAGCGAAAGTTCGCGGAAAAAACGCAAGATTGGAAGTATTTCGGGGGAAGAAACCAGGGCAACGTTGGTTGTGTGTCCTCCTTCGGTAATGTCTACTTGGATAACGCAGCTGGAAGAACACACCTTGCCTGGGGCGTTGAAGGCCTACTTGTATTACGGTGACAGAAGGACCAATGATGCAGAGGAGCTGAAGAGATATGATTTGGTGTTGACTACATACTCTACTCTATCCAGTGAAGAGTCATTGTCTGAAATGCCGGCAAAGAAAGTGGAGTGGCGGAGAATCATTCTGGACGAAGCGCACACAATTAAGAATGTAAGGGCACAACAAAGTAAGGCAGTGATAGGACTCAATGCTCATAGGAGGTGGGCAGTCACTGGGACACCCATACAGAATGGTACATTTGACTTGTTTTCTCTTATGGCTTTCTTAAGGTTCGAACCCTTTTCCGTTAGGAGCTACTGGAGAACCTTTTTGCAACGCCCTCTTAATCAGGGCAAAGGCCTCACACGCTTGCAGGTATAATATTAAATTATAATGTATTGGTTTTTTTACCTCTTTTTCTTGCTAGTTTGCTACTATGATCAAAGATTGCATACTTGCATTGCATTTGCCTACTCATATAATTACACTGTGTTTGTTTTATTGGTGGCTTAAGTGAAAGTACTAAGAAGTTGTTGCTATTATTGTGGCAGGTTGAATTCTTTTTTCAGAAAAAAAAAATGTTGGAACATGTGTCACGATTGTCCATTTGATAACATAAGCCGTGTAGTAGCATAACATTAGTTTCAGGACTCTATTCAGCTGTGTTTTGGTATCTTATATGCATGTTGAGGGTTCGTTTTTATGGGTTTTCTTACTTATTTTGTAGGCGTTGGTTGGTGCAATTTCACTACGAAGAACCAAGGACAAGGGATTGGTAGGGCTGCCACCAAAAGTAGTGGAAACGCATTATGTTGAACTGACTCTTAAAGAACGTGAACTGTATGACCGCCTGAAAGAGCAAACAAAAACTAAATTGATAGATTTTATCCATTCTGAGAGACTATTGTTCAATTATTCCTCTGTACTAAGTATGATTTTAATACTTCGCCAAATCTGTACTGACATGGCAATGTGTCCTTCAGATCTCAATTCAATACTCCCTTCAATAGAAGGTACGTTATAACCTTTAGTATCAGGATATTTACTTTGATATTAGCTTCTTCAAATGGTTCCACTAGTTTACTCAAGCTTTCATTTGAAGTTCCATAATTCCTCGAGAGGCGGAATCTTTTTTGATATCTTTATCATACAAAGAAACTATTACCAGTATTCTGTGTTTAGTCAGTACCTTGATATATATGTTTTTGAATGCTGAGGAGAACTCATAATATTGCATAAATTCATGCCAAGCAGGCTTGAATTATATGGCTTGTGAACATTATAATTACATCCAACTACTATGTGCTTGCTCACACCCAGTTGATTGAGTGTTGTGTTGACTGTCAACCAGTTGGGCATGGTTGCTTTGTGAACATGTAAAGGTCTAATGTCTTTGGCTTCATTATTTCATCGGGATAACAATGTTTATGCCATGTGATAAAATGTTGTTTCATACAAACAAAAGACCTAATTGCATTAGCAATTTCAGCATATTATTTCAAACCCAAAGTCAAATATACTTAAGGCAGCTTGACATATTTTTAAAGATTAGAATGAGACATTTAGGTTGTGCTTAGTTTGCATTTTCATTTATTGTTTCTTTTTCCTCTTTTCATAAATAATTACATATTCATACTTTTTTACCTGTTTTCTAGAATTTGTTTAGGTAAACATTGGAAACATGAAACAACAGAATCTTATTTCAAGTGTTTCCTGTACAAATTTCAATTATCAGGAAACAAATTGGTAGTTTTGTAATTATTTTTAAAAACAAAAAATGATAATGCAACCAAAACAAGCCCTTAGTGTGGGGTTTTTTTCTATAGAAAGCTCATCTTTGAAATTGTCACCTCTGTATTTAGTGGGACACCATGCCCAACCAGAGAAGATATTAAGCCTAAACTGGTTTTGACTGGGTCATTATTTTCTAGAGGTACTCTGATGAGATGAAGCTGTATTAGATATAGAATCTCTCATGTTGCGTAAATCTTTAAACTGAGTCATTAATACTTTAACTATCTTGACTTTGAATTTTTCATTATTATTATTGTTATTATTATTATTGTAAAACTTATGGTAACTAGTTGAAACTGAAAGGTATTCTGAAATGTGATCTGCATGTCTATTCCTTTTGCCTTCAAAAGACCTCAAGACATCTTGGATTTCCCCTTTCCAGTGTTTTGCATCTTGAAATCTGGCTGTTTTCATGTTTATGTTCTCTTAGAACAATACACTGCTTTTTAGTTACCAGTTTTACTTTGATCGTGTTTCGCTAAATCAGAAGCTTTTCTCAACCAATTCAATGACAAAACCTTGAGGTGTTATTGTTCTTGTATCTGCCAACCAGAGAAAAAGTTTATTATTTTATTTATATAGTTGGAAAGTTCTTTTTATGGAATGAGTCTGAAAAGCCAGTTTGTTGTTCACCTAAGCACCCTGCTGCTTTTTGTCTTTTCAATTTGTTGATAAATTCTTAACTTTACCTTTTCAATACCTCTGATTTGATTTTATCTTCAAGAGATTAAAGCTATGAATTTAGTTTGTAAACTGTTTACTTGATTGAGCTAAAAGTAGTGTGTATAGTAACATATATTAGGCTACGTCTTCAGGTGATAGGTGGTTCTCCTGTCTATGACATCTCTCTGGCTGTAAAGCTCTAGATGGTAAATGACTTTGATAGGATAGCATGTTACTAGAACTCTTATGTACATTTTTTATAGTTGCATGTGTTTTGATTTTTCCATGAACTCGTTAGTTCATATTTCATAATTTAGTATTGTTTGTAATATTTAACGATATGAATTTATTATTTTCAATCAAATTTGCATTGATTACTTATGAAAAGAATCCTGCCAGTATGGGTAAGCCTCTCAGTAGAGTCTGATATTCAATTGTATTTTTGTGCTCTATTAAATAAAAAAGAGTGATATGGCAAATTAGTCCGTAACATTGTTAGCAATGCAAATAGGTCATTGACTTTCTGTTTGTGATAAACATTTTAGTTCATGCTGTAAGTTTACAATTAACACCATTAACCTTTGTCACATTGGTTTCGAAAATTTTAAAAAGGACTAAATTGCATCATGGAACACAACATTAGGGACCTATTTGCACTTTTGAAAATGTCAAGGACTAATGTAAACAAACCCTATAAAGTCAAGGACTAAATGATGTATTTTTTCAAATAAAAAAAATGTTTTTTGCGTTCTATTACTCAGTGAAAGTTACATTTCCATTAGCATTGACAATTACGACTGATGCATAGCATAAAGTATAATTCAACTAACCCATTCTTAGTTCATTTTTAATCAGATGTTTCCAATAACCCTGAGCTGCTGCAAACATTAATTGGGGTGCTGCAAGATGGTGAAGATTTTGACTGTCCAATTTGCCTGTCGCCTCCAACAGATATTGTAATTACAAACTGTGCTCATATTTTCTGTCGAGGCTGTATTCTGAGAACACTGAGCAGCAATCCCCGTTGTCCACTCTGTCGCCGTGCCCTCTCCGAATCTGAATTATTCTCAGCCCCTTCTCAATCTGATGGATCCGAACTGAGCTCATCAGAAACGAAGTTATCTTCCAAATCGTCTACTCTGGTAAAACTTCTCACAGAACTGAGAAGTCAGCATCCATCTACCAAGTCAATTGTGTTTTCGCAATTTCGCAAGATGTTATCCTTACTGGAAAAGCCTCTTAGAGAAGCTGGATTCAAGACTCTGAGTCTTGACGGGACAATGAGTGCCAAACAAAGGGCTCAAGTGATTGAGCAATTTCAAACCTCGGGGAAGGATGGACCTATGGTGTTGCTTGCAAGCCTCAAGGCTTCATGTGCTGGTATAAATCTCACGGCAGCGTCACGAGTGTTCTTCATGGAGCCATGGTGGAACCCTTCAGTTGAGGAACAGGCAATGGATCGTGTTCACCGCATTGGACAGAAAGAGCCTGTTAAGATTGTTAGGTTGATAGCTCGTAACAGCATTGAAGAGAAGATACTAATGTTGCAGGAGAAGAAGAAACAAATAGCAAGGGAAACCCTTGCCAAGGGATCCAGGGATATTGGTGGCAATGGCATGGCCATAAATGATCTACGTTTTCTTGTGGATGCATAGATATGGTTGGTATTGAATGCAAAAACACTGAAGTAAATGACGTGTATAGTACATGAGTCTATATTTTTTGGCTGATCCCTTTAGGTGGATTTTGGAAGAAACCCATAAATAGCTCACAACTCACAAGGGAAGAGGAACAAAAACAAAACAAAGTATATTGTACTGTTTTAATGCTTATCTTCTTAGTACATATTACTTCACAACTTTATCAACTAAACTCTCTCGGATGGCTTTTTAGTTTACAAATTTAACAATTATTTGTTCAAACCGTTAATCATGTGACAGGCAATCGCTATTGTGCGATCCTAAAGAACAAATATTACGTATTAATGCTGTAATTATTTTTCCTATGTGGAAAAAAAAAAGACCCTTGCGAATAGTTATTATAATCGAATTAAAATCAGAATCACAGTTGTCAGTACTCTTGCTGCATCACTCTTACAAATATAATGGATTGATTGATAATTTCAATTAATCTCCATCATTCTAAGTAATTATAAGCGTTTAAAATTAGCTAATGATCAGTTTGCAAAATAACAAGATAGACGTGCACAGGTCCTTATTGTGTTTGTGTTCAACATAATAACATTTGTTGTGGATGAATTGTCTGGTACCTACGTATTTTTAGTGATTTTTTTGGGTAAGTAATTTTTGAGAAAGATCAAGATATCTATCTATTTAAGTGAGAATGTTAAAAATAAACTTTTTTCACATCTATAAACTTCTTTCACATTTCAAAATTTCTGAGTTTCACTTACCCAAAAAAAAGTTTTTTTTATTTGTTTTTTCTACTAAACATAAGTATATTTTGGTTTAAGTGATATTCTCGAACGTCTAAAATCTAATATCATTGTCTAATCTTATAAATTCATTAATATCATATTTGGAATCAGCCAAATTGGCCAAAGCATAAGCATCAGCACATATGTTAGCTTCCCGATACCCATGATAAAAACGAAATTCCCATTGTTGCATGAGTCATCTACGAATATCCTTGAGGGAAGCAAACTGAGGAAATTCATTAGTGAGGCCACAGTTAAGAAGCTGAATAACAGCATGAGAATCTACTTGGAGCTCAAGATATTTGTTTTTTCCTATTCTATATTGAGTTTATGTCTGGGAGGTTTTCATGAAATAGTTCATCCATAACAGATTAGATATAATTTAGAACACAAATCATAGGCTAATGGTCATCCCCAGACCTCATATTAGAACATAAATTCATAAACAAAAATTGTAATTGTAATGGAAAAAATAAAAGTACTAAGAAATCTAGAGTTGAAAATAACCATGAAACACACGGTGCATACACTAGTATAATAAAATAGAGCCCATGATTGCATACTAAAATGGATGGAGAAAAAAGAAGATGGAGAACACATCATCCAAAACGTCTATAAATTGGTTCTCAACATGTTGCGCAACTTTATGATTTGCCAAGGAGGTTGTCCATTTTATTGTGGACCACTAAATAACGCTTTGCTAATTATGCCTGTGGCCTCAATATATCGGTCTACACAACGAGAGATGCAGCTGCTTTCACTCCCACTGAGGCTTGAACCCGGTTTTGTGACACACTTCTCAAAACACTTTCCTCTCACTGTCTGCAAAATAAATAAATGGTAATTGGAAGATAAGTTGAATCGTAACAAATGAAATAACACAGATCAAAAACAGTGCTGAAATATCCCAGGTAAGGTTTCAAATTGTGGTTGTACACGCTGCGTTACAATCATGTCGTCTCTGATGTAGTCGAATGCAACCAACAGGCCAAAATATTGATATTGTAACTTGTAGTGTGATGTAGCAGTGTAGACCACAATTTGAAACCTTGATCCCCAAACTTTCTTACACCACGTGCATTATGCCACTCCAGAAGGTTATGAATAAGCGTTTAAAGAAAGCATATTTTATCATAGTTCATAGAAATACTAATATCAAAATTCATAATCTCTAAGTTTTCAAATAAGCTTCCTTATCACCCTTTTTCAAGAAGTTACTTGATATTGCTTCTCCTTGAAACATGTGTTTGATAGTTTGATAAGAGCTTATCCATTGATCATAACTCAGCATCATTTTTACAAACTTTTAGATGATAAAATATCTCTAAGAATTTTTTGAAAGGCACACCTAAATATGCTCAACTTATTAGTGGTTGGGGCAAAGCTTTAATCAATTAGAGAAAATCAATTGCCCTGTGAGACATTTCAATAAACAACATATCACTGACAGTGTTTGGTTTCACTTTAGTGCGAGACAAATGTGAATCCACTTCAACACAACTAAGAGTAGGCTCTACATTTTGGATCAATATTTACACCATCCCAATGTGAAACCAAATACAGGGTAAGTGTAATTCCACCTTTCTATATGATGAAAAAACCTTTCATCAATCTCAATTTGACCAGCAATACATAAGTGATTTTCACAATCTATATTCTACATTAACAGTAGAAACAGGTAAACTACTACTATCTGATGATCAGATATCACCGAGGGCAGTGTGTCTCATATCATGTGGTCATAATAATCTCTAGTCGGTGTTCCTCTTTATTAAGGGTGTGAAAAAGAAAAGAAATTATTAACTGAAAAAAATGCGTGAAAAAAATGGAGCGGATACCCAGACTCTGTGCCCTCCGCATGCCTAAACCACCTATTCATTCCTTAATTTCTATTACGCCTCTCTGCTATTCCCTATCTGCTCCTTATCCATGTTTCTTTTCCTCTCTTCCGTCATCATAAATTTTCTAAATACCTTGTTTCTCTCATTTTTCCTAACTCTATAGTGTGTTAAGATGATGGATTTTGAAATTCCAAAGAATTCAAAATTCTAGAGGATTCATGAGATGGAACTTTGAAATCTCATCCATCATAGTAATGCTCTAGAAAAAATGAGTTCTTTTCTTTCCCAAACAACAAACTTTACCAATTGAGCATTTTAAATACTCTTAAAAATTAAATTCCTCTTTTCAAATGACTTATCCGAACATAAGGTTCCTGATTTTTCGTGCTTAGGCCTAGCAGCATACCTAATTTCATATTCCTCCTTTATATCTAAACAACTGCTTCTCAACCTAATCAGTAATTACTTTCAAGCTAATATCCTATAAGTCAAATTACTTCTCGATCGAGCTTAGGATTCCGTTTTCATAGCATAGCGGAGAACCATATGGGCATGTAACCGAGGAAAGGGAAAATGCAGAAGGTAGAATAAGGGTCGGAAATCACCGGTATCCTAAAGAATTTGGTAGAGTAATAGAATCCATGAAAGAGGTTTAAAAGGGGGGAGACAGATAGATAGATACCTCAAGAAATTGTTGAGCATACTCCAAAGCAAGTTGACTCTTCAACTGGTTTTTGAGATCCTGTGCGGATAATTGATGCGATGATGATCCAGTCGAAGAAGGATTAGAGAACGAATCCATTGCTTTTGTTTTTCGAGTCCAAAATCTGCTCTGTGGTTTAGAATCTTACTCTGAGTTTGCGGCTTCAAACATCTACTGTTTTAGTTAAACCCTAGCAATTGTTAAATAGTAGGGTTTATTTTCATTTCGAAGTTCTGTTTCCTCCCTCAGTCATTAACAAAAACAATGGTACTAGTACTCTTTATAAAATAAAATAAAAAACAAAAATTAACCAACCACCGTACAATACCGTGATTTTTTATTTAAATTTTTTTAATTTCTCTGTACACAAATTAATAATGATTAGATTTAATTTTTTAATGGTTAAATTAAATTGTTTTTATTATTATATTCCATGTATACTCACTAAACCTATTATCACGCACTATTTAATCAACTTCTTAGCGTAAAATTATTGTTAATTTATGTCGTATAGACAACTTCAAAAATTTCTTTTTATTTTGATTATAAAAAATTTAGGTTGGGGCAGGCATACACTACCAACAAAAGACAAATTTAACTGTCTCAGACTTGAATGGTGCTCAAAAAGATTTAAGCACATGTCATTTGGGCTAATTATTGCTAACATATCCTCATTATAAATATATTTAGCTTAGTCGTGATAAAATTAATTTCAAATAAAAATGATTTTATAGATTTGTTGTTATGAAAAATTAATTTTAAAGTAACTTAATTTATATTTGATTTTTTTTATTTAAAAACAAATTTAGAGTAAAAATTTAATATAAAATTTTTAATCCAATGTGAAAGCAAGACTCGCATTGCTTCTATTAAAATTATTTTTGACAACATAAAATTAATTTTGATTTTTTCCTAATTCAACAAAACAATTATTAACTAATCAAAATCGAGTTAGGTGCTTCAAAATCAATTTTCCACACCACCAACATTTTTTCAAACGTGCACTATTTTTTTTTTCTTTTTTTTTCCTTGTGACAACATGATTTAATCTTCCAAAAATTCATTTGTAAGTAAGTTAGCTCCTTAAAAAAGATTACCTTTAAATTTGTCTTTTAAAATTTTAAAATACTGTTAATTTAATTTTTAAAGATTTAAAACTATTAAATTAGTTTCTTATAATGCACAAAATAACTTTTGGGTGAATGGATTTAGTGACAATAATTATAAAGAAATTAAATTAGTGATAAACTAATTTTTAAACATTAAAATAATGTATTTTTTATAGTAAAATACAATAACTAGAAATTGAATCCAGATATTCATACACATTTTCCTATTTGCTCACTAACTAAACTACATAACTTCAAAATAATACTATATCTCTTTTTTGATTTAGCTAATAGGGCTAAACTTTTTTTTATTGATCAATATTTTCCTTTTATTTTTTTAAGAGGAAGGGATATATAGGGACTAGGTGTGAGGGAGTTTTACATTTAACAAAGTTTTAAATTTTAACCATGTAGGTTGACCTGATACCCCTAACACTTCCACTAAACTGCTATAAGGGGATCTAATGGGGCTAAGCTTATACCCTCTTTACTTTTCTTTTTATTCCTGCAAATAATACTGCCATCATGATTGGGAATGCTCAATTATAGACACCATGTACCCTCTTTCTCTGTTGTTAGTTCCTTATATTCAAATTGTATATATTTAATTTTATTTTATTTTATTTATACACTAAGAGTATTATTTAGTTGACAGTCAAAGATTAATTAATTTTAAAGTAAAAAGATCACCGAAATAAATATAATCTCTCACAACAAAGTCTTTTTATATAAACTTATTTAATATTTATCTTCAAACATATCTATTTTTTTTCTTCACAACACTTATTTGATGAACTATTATGAAAGTTCAAGAACTAAAATAATTATAATTAAGGACTAAAATATTTTCACGAAAACTTTAACATTTTTATTTTATTTTATTTTGAAAAATCTCAAAAAAACAAAAGATAACAAATAAAAACAAAAAAAAAAGGTAAACCAAATAAACCCTAAAAGTTAATATCTAAAATTTTCATATACAAAACCTAGCCGCTGGACAAAAACCCCTCAGCATAATGTTTTTTGGGTTTTTTTTCCCGGCCCGAGCAAGCTGGCCCATTTTGTAACACTATAAACTAATAATAAAATATTACTGATAAAAATTTAATTTTATAATGATTCAAAGGTATATTTCACATTGTTACGAAAAAAAAAGGTATATTTCACATGTTTATCAAATTTAAAACGTTAATTAATTTTTTAAGGCAGCATTGATTATTATATAAATACTATTATCATGCCCACCTAAAAATAAAAATAATAATAATAATAATAAAAAATAATAATAATAATAATAATAATATTATTATTATTATTATTATTATTATTATCATTATCATTATATTATATGATGATGATGATGGGATTTACTGACATACTCCAATTTATATTTCAGGAGTAAGTTAATAAGAACAAAAAATTATTAAAGTGGATATAAAAAGAAATTGTTAAAGTGCACTCACAAGGTTTATTTTACAAAGTAAGTGCTAAGTTTTAAACGTGTTCAATTGGTTGAGTTTAGTTTTTAATATTAAATATTTTCTTTGGTTTTATTTATAAGGTGATTTTAACTAAATTGTAGATATTAAAGTAGAGCTAGTAAAATAAGCTAATCTATTAATGCATTCAATGTATGCTTGCCATAAATTTGATCAAATAAGGAAAGAAAATTAGTTCAAGTATACTCCATATACTACGGAATTAGAGCATCGCAATAAAAATCGAACTCATGGATACCTAATCGACTCTGCCCGACGTTGACGGGGAATTTCCGCTTTGACCGGGTTTTTGACGGGTTTGGGTTTTTCCCGCCCCCGCTTTTAGTGGGATGAGGGCGGGTTTGGGATTTTAACTATCCGCCCCACCCCTGCCCCCGCCCCCGAACCCGTCCCGCCGTTATAATTCTATATATTTATACTTATTTTCATATTTATATACACATAATGCTATTATTATTAGCAATATCAATGATAATAAAGTTAGAATTTTATTATATTTCTAATAATTTTTACATATAATGTGAATTAAAATAATTAATTTATTTTTTAAAAAATTTTCAAGTATTTAATTTGTGTAAAAATATACAAAGAAATTGTATTTTTTAAAAAATGTAAGTTTGAATTCCCCGTGGGTTCCCCGATCCCCGACGAGGGTGAGTTTGGGTCTGAATTTTTCATTCCCGCCTTGTTCTTCCCCGAACCCGTCCCCGCCCCGCTCTTAACGGGGCGGGGATGGGGAGGGCAAAATCCGCCCCCGTCCCGCCCCGTTGCCATCTCAATACGGAATCGTTGTGCGTGTAATTAATTCAGCAACAACTAATAAATATTTCAAAATTTAAATTTATTGCTAAGGATATTTGTAACTTCAAAATGTCTATGGTTACTCTTATTTAATTATTTTAATACTCTCTCTCTGTTCCTATTTATAAGAATCTTTATAAAAAAAATTATTTGTCCTTTTTTATAAGAATTCTCTTTGAAATTTTGTGCACGTTCAAATTATTTTTATTAAATTACCCTTATTTAATTAACCACTTTTATGTGGTTCAAAATCAATAAATGTAATAAATTGATGAGAGAGAAATTCTCTCTCTTATGATTATTAGAGAAGACTATTTTAATAGAAAGAGAGTAATACTATTGATATTAATAATTAAGGGTAAATAGGAAAAGAATGACAAGTTGCTACACAAATTTAATGAATTTTTTTAGATTTACTAATTTCCTTAATTCTTGTGCTTTTTTTGTAGAGAATCTTATATTTAGGGATAGATGAAGTAATATTTTAAGTTTTCTTGGTTTAAAAATATTTAAAAAGAAGTGAAAATAATCATTTTGAAGTGATAATAATTTCACTAATATTTAATAAATTGAATACTTTCTTCCCATTTAATGCTATATTTTATAATTTAATTACCCTTTACATAGTGAGCTTGTTGACTTTTGAATTAGAGAAAATATTGGATTGCAATAAATATGATGAAGGATATTTTAGTAATAATTAAAGTTTATATATTTTTCAATGAAACAAAATAAAATTAAGTACTACTAACTTTTTTAATATGCATAAGTTGATTTTTTTTTTCTTATTATATACTCTTTCTAGTCTTTTTTATAAGACATAATTTAAAAGATTTTTATGGTCATTTTTATAAGATATTTTATAGTTTTCATAATGTATTTATTGTTTTTTTTCTTTTTTAACCATATTAAATGTATTGACTATTTCTACTCCTTAATTGTAATTGGCTAACACATTATTCAATGAAGGGTAAAAATGGTATCTCATCAACTTTTTGAGAAAACCAATAAAGTTAATTATATTCAACTACTTTTCTTGGTCTGTGTAATTCGGTTGAAAACGTCTTATAAATAGTACCGGAGGGAGTATGAGTCATGAGGAAGTACCAAGTTTACCGTTATTTAAAGTTAAAATTTTCAACAAACACATTAATTATATTAACCATCTCTTCATTTATTACTCTTCTTTTTGTTCTTAATTATAAATCCCTAAAAAAATATCACACAAATTAAGAAAAATATTGATATCTAAAAAATACATTGGGACTTTGAAAAGTTATCATAAATCTTCAATTTTACCCTATTTAAAATTTACTTTCATTTGAAATTCAATATTCTCTATCTTCATTAATTAGGTGTAAAAAAGAAAATTCACAATAAATACCTTAATTTCCTATATTAGGAGGGGCTTATAAAAAAGAACACTACTTATTTTTTAAGATTTTATATTTAGAAACACGGAGAGTATAAGGATAAACAACGAAAAATAATAATAATTACTTCTTGAAATTCACACAATATATTATATTTAAGATTATCAAATTTTCTCTAAAAGACCTTATATACGAAATTGAAGGTAGTACATTCTGTATAAAGTATAAAGAGAATTTTATAGAAATTAAAGATATAATATTGTCATATTTTTTTTTTTGTCAACATTAAATACTATTCTCATCGTTTTAAAATATAAGTACCTAACTGATGTTCACCCGTTTTAAAAAAATAATTATTGTATTAATTTTTTAAAAATTAATCACTCAATTATAACTCATTATCTTAAAAATTAACTATAATAATAATGTTCGTTACTTTAATAACTAAAGGTAAAGTTATAAAAAGTTAACGAATACGTATCATATTTTATGTAGGTGCTTGTAAAGGCAATATTAATTTGAGTTGCAAAAGAGAAGTGTTATTTCAAATTAAAGAATATTTAAGTGTGACAATAAATACAATAGAGATAAGAGAAACTGTATGAACTATAACTATTACCTTAGATTATTTTTATAGGATCATCTAACTAATTCATACGGATTAAAAAAATTATTAACAATTTTATTTAATATCTTGTCTTATCAAATAGTACAATATACCAAATTTACTCTTGTTTAAAATCAAAATTTTCAACAAATACATTAATTGTACCCATTATCCCTTCATTTATTACAAGGGTAGACAAGGAAAAAACTAATAATTGCTTCTTGAACTATGTAAGGGGTCTTATATTTAGAACAACAAATTTTCCTCAAAAGAATCTTATATTTAGGATGGAAGTAGTATTATTTGTCTCACTATCTATCTTTCACAATTACTACCTCCGTTTAAAAAATACTAAAGGGGGGTGTATTGGTTTAAGATTGTACTGGATTTTAAAAGATTTTTTTGGGTAAAAAAGCTCGTTGGTATTTAATCAGGATTTTCTATCACTTAAAAACAATCCACTAGTATTTAATCAAGATTTTGAAGACTTTAAAAAGAGTCTATTAAAATCCATTGGTATTTGTTTGAGATTTTCTAGTACTTAAAAACAATCCATAGCTATTAAAAAATATAAGGATTTTAATGGATTCTTTTATTAGATGGATTTTGAGTGACTTTTTAGTATAAAACAATCCATCAAACAATCCCACCAAAATTGAAAGGATTTCTAAACATGACTTTTCAAGTGCTTCATTCTCTAACGAGCACTCAATCACAAAACCTTTCTTTCTCTCTCTCACCCCTTTCCCCAACATGCTCAGAGTCACATACTTCTTCAAACTAATCATGTTCATATCAGTATGATTTTAAAATCTAGTGGTCCTTTCACGTATTATTGACAAATAAAACTCACCTCTGAAGGAAAACTATGGATTAATGTTCTTTCAACTTTTTTTTATTTGTTATTTATGTCTTTTTCACTTAAATTTCATAATTACAATAGATATGTATATATTATAAATTATTCAATATTTTTTTAAATAATATTATTGACTTTTGAAAAAACATGTATGTATTCTTCATACATATGAAATATTATTTTTAAAATATAACAAATAATATGTATATATTATTGATCATATGGTTCAATTATCTGTTTAAGCTTACTCTACTCGGTATATGTTTGACCCAGTTTATTTTGCATTCTCTTCCTTTTATAAGTGGAGTAGTTGAGCAAGATACTTTTGCTTTTACATCTCTTATCTAATTTTTTTTAACTTATAAAAGGCTTTTTAGGAAAGAAAAGCTCTAAAATAATTTTTGAAGAAATAACTTTTTACTTAAAGGTAGATTATATACGCTAAAAAAAAAAAATTATACCAAATGCGTTCTCTTTTCAAGTTCTTATCTACATGTTTGGGTTAAAATCAGCTTTTAAGGTAGAAAAATATTATTTTTTGTGTTTCAATATTATTACAATACTAATAAAAATGTGTGGTTTGGTGCTACCTACAGCTGATGTGAAGGCTTGAATCCTCATCTTATTTGAACATATAATATGAGAAATAATTTTAACATTTAACAATATACAATTTGAATTCTCTTAAACAACTCCTGTTTTATAATTTTATTTATTTAGATAGATGATAGACAAAAAAATATGACTTAAAATTTTACTAGATTAAGTTTTTTTTAATACTTTTATTCGCAAGACATGTTTTATATTATTAAATTGAATTGATGTAGTGTAAATAAATCCATCTTATTTTATTAATTATTTTAATATGGAGTGAGACTATTGTTATTTCAATATATCTATTGTCACTTATTTAAAAATATTTTTTGATTTAAAATTATTTTTTGATTTAAAATTATTTTTTAGCTGAAGAAATTAAAGTATAAATATAAATATAATTAAAATTATAAAATATGAGAAACAATAAATATATTGGAGTGGTAATAGATCACTAAAATGTTTAAATAATCAGTTTTATCATTGTTTAAAAACCCTTATTAATATTAAAATCGTTTAAGCTTCTGATTGTTTTTTCTTATTAATAATAATAAACATTAAATATGCATTTTATAGATTTTATTCAAATTATTATAATAATTTATAAAAATGTTACATTCCCTTTATTTTTAGTTGATTTAAATTCATAACCTGTCATTTTAATTTTCAATGATTTCATATTTATAGGTAATATGAAACGTCTTCATTTGCTTTATGAGACCCGCTACTAAAATTTTTTAAAAAATATGCAATTTGATTATATCTTTTTTATTATTATTATTGAAATCTATTTTAAATTTTAATAGGCTTATAGATTTTACTTTTTTTTTAAAAAAATCTTAAAATTAAAATAAAATAGTAGAAGAATATCAAAATACTAATAATAATAATAATAAATAATAATAATAATAATAAATAAATAAATAAAGTATTGGATGACAACCCGTGCAAAGTACGGGTATGATTGCTAGTTGATAGGTATAACCACATATATGGGTTGAACTTGTATTAGTGTGTGCATAACTTGTATTAGTGTGTGCAACACTACATAACTTTCTTCGAAAAGAATGTCGTTCTGGTGATTTTCGAATTGAATCAGTGGAGGAGTCTTCATCTTCAAAATTACCGGTTAATGAAGACCATAATATTAAGCCTATTATTCAAACCCAAGAGGAAGAACAGACGGTAATGGAGGACTAGTATAGCTATGAATATGTGGACGAACGCCATTTAGGAGGACATAATATTATGGTGAATTAACTAACTGTATTAGTTTTACTTTTATTTATCCCGACTTTTTTTAAATTATTTTTGTGTGTTTTATCCGTTTTTAAATTTGAATGTGTGCAAAAGAATCTTGAATTGTTATTGTATGTAACAACTTCACAAAGTCTTGAATAGTCTATAAAGTCCAATAAAGTCCACAAAGTCCCGCAGAGTCTATGATATAAATCCATTAAAATCCTGACTTCAACATTCTTGAAATTCTTGCAAAATCCTTAAATGTAATGAAAATCCTATAAAGTCTTTTAAAATCTACAGACTTTTTTTTCAGTAAAAAAAGTCTTTCAAAATCCTAAACCAATACACCCCCTAAGTATTTAGGCGCTTTGTATACAGTTAAAAAAATAATTATTCTTTTTGTTCTTTTTTAATTGTTGTAATTTTGAAAAAAGTTATTCTTTTTTATTTGTCACTTTAAAAGTTCAAGAAATTATTTATTGTTCATTTTTCTATTATACCCTTATTCTTTTATTATTTTATATATTTATCATCTTGTGGATAATTAATACTGCCTCCGATCATTTATCATCTTGTTGTTATAACAATAGCATGCTGTTGTTATAGCAGCAAATCCAGATCCCTAATCAATTCACATGGATTAAGACAACTACTAACAACCTTATTTAATATCTTGTTTTATAAAAAATAGTATACAATATTTCAAGTTTACCTTTATTTAAAGTTAAAATTTTTCAACAAATGTATTAATTATACTCACTATTCTTTTATTTATTACAAGGATAAACCGAGAAAATACAAGTAATTAACTCTTAAACATTGTGAAGGGTCTTATATATAGAACCAATAAAATTTCTTCAAAGAGTCCTATAAAAAGAACTAGATGTAATAATTTCAAAGATCAATAAGAGTATATAAAAGAGAATGATTTGATAATTTTTACAAAAATAAACTATTAATTATATTTCTTAATATGTGTAAATTTCAAAATTACGACAAATAAAAACGAACGGAAAGAGTATTACATTGATTTTAAACAATTAGCCACTTTATTATAATTTTAACCCTAAATAAATATAACACTTAATAAGGATAAAGTCAAAAAAAAAAAAAAGTTAATAAATACACCTTATTTTCTACGTAGGTGCGTATATAATATGACACATGTTGATTTTTGCTCTATGTACTTTATTTTAAAATGGAGATAATGAAAAATTTATACATCTGAAAGTTCTATCCGAAGAGAAAATACGAATTTTAAAAAAGAGTGAAGGGTCACGTTAATTTCAGGCTTTTTTTTTTTTTATATTGGTCTTTAATATTTTAAGTTGAGCATTTTGGTCATTAACTTTTTTTATTTATGATTTATTTTGGTCAATGGTGTTAGTTTAGTGTTAACGCCATTAACGAAAGTTTAACATGATACATTAAGTGACATGTGAGATACCAAAAATTCAACGTCGTTTTATAGCTAAATTGGCGTATAATCTAAAACATCATTGTTTTTGGTTCGTGATGTATTTCATAAGCATTTTTTTCCTCAACCTTTAAAAATTAGGGATTGTTCTTTCATAATGTACAACATCTTTTCAACGAAATAGTTTTTTTAACCAACAAAGTGAGAACGACATAATTTTGATTGTCCAACATGACATTATTTTACGTGTCACGTTGGACTTCCGTTAACGATCTTAACGTTTAACTAACTCCAGAGACCAAAGTGGATCAATGATCAAAATGTTATGGACCCAAATATCATAAATGTTAAGGACTTATGTGAACTTTCTGTCCGTATCTTTCCACTTGTATAGAAAATTAGAGCTTGTTTTAAACAGTTTTAAATTTTAGTTTTTTAAAATTATATTATAAAACAGTTTTCAGAAACAGTTTTCAAAAAAAGTTAGAGGAGTTTTCAATATAAATTTTTGTGTAAATTCATAAAAGTGAAAACTAAAAACAGAAACAAATTTTAAAGGCTTGTTTGGAATAGTTTTGCTTTTTAGTTTTTAAAAATTGTATTATAAAACAGTTTTTAGAAATAGTTTTTAAAAAAAATGAGAGGAGTTTTCAATACAAATTTGTGTGTAAATTCAGAAAACTGAAAACCAAAAACATATTTCAGATGTTTTCATATTTTAGTTTTTAAATACTGAAAAACAAAAACCATTCTCGAAAACTGTTTTTGAAAACTCGACTGCCAAACGAGCTTTTTAGTTTTCTGTTTTTAAAAACAGAAAACTATTTTCAAAAACAGAAATCAAACAAACCCTAAATATTTCTAAATTTTTATTTTTAAATAGTGAAAAACAAAAACTATTTTTAAAAACTTATCTGTCAAATATTTTTTTAATTTTATATTTTTTAAAAATAGAAATCAAACAAATCTTAATCTCTCAAATATAATAAGGTTTATCTCTTCAACCTGCTCTGTTCCGCTTCCTAGCTTAAATATTAATTCTCACACTAAATAATTAATATTCATATCTATTTACCATTATGGCAACATCCTTCTTAATAATTTCAATATATTCCAGTAGTCCATTTAAAGTATAATACTCCTCCGTCTTTAAAATGTAAAACCTTTTAAAAAAAATTGTTCCTTTTTATAAGATTTTCTCAAAAATTTTGTGCTAAAGTAAAGGTATTTTTACTCAAATATCCTTAACATTTAATAATACCAAAAAAATTAGAATCATTAATTAAGTGGTAAGAGAGTGAAGTTGTGAGTTTCAATAAAATAAAAAGGGTATTTTTAGAAACTAATACAAAATTTTAGACATAATTAATGAATTTAATCATACTCTTTAATTTTCGTATATTTTTTTATAAATAGTCTTATATTTAGGAATGGAGGGAGTATTAAATGAATTACTTAATTATTATTAATTTATTAATTGTCCAATAAAATACAGCTCAATATTTGTTCCTTAGATACAGCTCAATATTTGTTCCTTAGCGTGTTTCCATATGTAACCGAATTACTCCCTCCATTTATTTTTAAATATTCATTTAGAAAACTGAAATTTATTTCTATTAATTGCCTATTCATATTTTTAAGAAACTATTAATTGTACTTTTAAATATTTATTTTATTCTTATTTTTTATTGAAGTATAATTAATATTATTTCATTTATATAGTTCAATTGATAAGCATGAGAATATACTTGTATGAGTATCTTTCCTATGAAAAAAAATATAATTAAGATTTTACTATTCAACTAATAAAATAATAAGAGATAAATAATATTATAAAATAAAATATTAATAATTATTGTTATATATATTTCTTAATATGTGTATTATTTTATCTTAAAATAGACAGATAAATAAGAACCGGAGAGTAATGTCTGTCTATAAACCTTGGAAGCAATTAAATGAAGGGTTTTTTTTTAATTTGTACAATATTACATATGATAAGAAATCAAAGAAAAAAGATTTTTATAGGAAAATCAAAACTTTAATAAGACTATGCGTAACATATGTACAATAAATATTGTTGTTTTTTTGTTCTTTATAGAACAAAATAAAAATAACAATTATTATATATATCTCTTAATATGTGTATTATTTTATTTTAAAATAAACAAATAAATAAGAACATAAAGTAATATCTGTCTATAAACCTTGGTAGCAATTAAATGAATGATTTTCCTAACTTGTGCTATATTGCATAGGATAAGAAATTAAATTAAAAAAAGAAGATTTTTATGGAATCAAAATTTTAATAAGATTAACTGTAACATACAATAAATATTATATATGTTTTTTTTCCTTTTTTGATTTCTTAACCATGTAATATTGGACCGATTGAAAAAAATCATAAATGAATAGTTTTGAGATACATTAATATCCCTTGTTTTCAGAATTAAATGCAATATCCACGCGGATTCCGAATTAAAATCACCCAAATACTCTTCCTAACCAGTGCATTTTGCTTATTTTGTTTGTAATTTTATCATTTAGTCAAATTTATTCTCATGTATATATATATATATGAGTCACTCATCTCATTCATTCCAGTCCATTCTATTTTACATATATCACAATTCTGAGTAGCATATTGAGTGGTGGTCCACAATCCAAATGGAGCCTCAAATTCAATCTGATGTTGAAGAGAGTGATGATGAACAATCAGAATTAGAATTAGAGGATTACAAGTTCAAACCTGAAAAAATAGAGGAAATGGATAATAAGATTGAGCAAGAACCCCAAAACATTAGACATATTTTGGAGGTTAAAAAGCAACTTCTCACTTACCAGAATTTGGTTAGTCTCAATCCTTAATTCACTTTTTTATAATTCAATCTTCTTTCTGCTTCTGTGTGAACAACATGGTATGTTTTGGATCTCATTATTTTTTGAGTTCTTGTTTTTTTTTATGATTATTTTTTTTTGGTTGAAGCAATGATATACCCAGTCGATATTCAAATACTAATTTCCTCGAGATATTACTTTTACCTATGACTATGAACGGAAGTTCATAAACTGACGTGCCGAAATCCTGGAAACCTGTCGCAATTTGTTCTATCTATTGACTGTTGAGCCAAAACGACGTTACAATTTTTAAGAACTATTTAGCTAATTAGTTGACACTTTTGCCCTTTTGAAAAGGTTTATTTACCCTAACAAATTGTTTTATGATACACATATGTTACTTATTAATTATAAATTATATAAAGAAAATCATTTAATTATATATTTTTTTCACTTTTGCTTATTTTTTTAATTTATAATATGATATAACTTATCGATATTATTATTTAATAATTTTGCTAAATAAGTAATATTTAATACTTTTAATTTTAAATATTTAAATTTATTTCAATATTATTTATAAAAATATATGATATTATTTACATATTTTAATAACACTTATTTAATGATGAGAAACCGTTCCTCCTCTTATTCATCCTCTTATTACTTTCATGTGTCATGTATATATATGAGTCATTCTTTTTTTAAAATTCCTCCACAGGTCCCTAAAATTACAAAAATTAAATACAGTGATCCCTCACATCAAGTCCCAATATTTATATGGACAGAAGTGACACGTGACACGTTAAGTACAGTGACACATGACATGCCAAGTAGTGCTTACATGCAATAATTATGTACTTCCACTCTTTTGTTTTTCTTACATTATTTTTATACCTCTTTTTTCTGTCATAGTGTTATTCTATCACATTTTTTTTATCTTTATTCTTTTACACCTCCCATACACCAAATAGTGAGGAATAAGTGTATGTTTACTCTCTCTCTTTTTTTAATCCTTACATTTTTCTGAAATATCATTTGATTTTGACTAGCTTATATATATGCTTCAATTTTTTGTTTTGACAGACAGAGAAAGAATTAGAAGATACTTTACATAGGCTGGTATTTCTTGTTTACACCATTGAGCATCTACGGGTAAGAATGAATAGATTTAGTTATATTAAAGGCTTTATTAATTTAATTATATGATATATAATATATATCCCAATCATTTAATTTGTCCCCTTCAGATTACAATGATAGGAAATATAGTATGCAGTTTCCAGAAGCACTGGTCGCCAAAGGTTAATAGGCAAGCAAAAAGGGTTACAGAGTACGAATATAATGTTTCTTTAATTTTCTCCCTTTAATTTTCAAGTTATTAAATTTAAATGTATGTGTCCATATTATTATTAATGACCATAATATATATAATATCTTATGACTTTACTGCAGCACATTTAAGAAGATAATAAAACATCAACTGAAAGACAATTTTTCCCTTTTAGGTGAGTGCCATTCGATCACATGAATTGATTATTTCAATTATATGCAAAATATAATTTTATTGCACATTTTGAAATTTGAAGTTATTTAAGAGCACTTATATGACTAACAATCTAAACAGCAAAAGCCAAAGACCCTGAAGCTCCAACGGAATTAGATGAAAATGTGTTGCTTGTCCCTCCCATGGATGAAGGAATTTTAATTAGTTACTTCTTGCCTCTAGAGCAATATTTACGGGTAAATAAATATTTATTTCGCCATATCAATATATTCTTCCTCTAATTTATTTTTGATTTTTGATTTTAGTCTACGTGTAACATTTCATTTTGTTTTAATTTCACCTTTTATATTAGTTCCGTTAAATGTCGAACAGAAAGTTATAAAAATGACGTCAAAGCAATGTTGTTTTTGGATAAATTTTAGCTCAAAACAACGTTAGTTTGGATATTTTCTTTAGTCATTCAATGAAACTAACAAAATTGAAAAAAAAAAAGTTAGAAAGATTGATTAGATAGAGGACAAAATCAAAAAACAAGAATTAAATTAAAGGACTAAAACATGAATTTCACCTATTTATTTCTAAAGTTACTGACTGACTTTTTTTTTTTTTTGGCATATGTTCAATTTCTTTTCTGGGTGAAGTGTTTAAATTTAGATGATATCGACGAGAATGGAAGTAAGTCATTTATAACATCTTTGTGTTATTTAATTAATGTAAGATTAGATAATATTCTTCATTTTACATTTATTAACTATGTGTAATACAGATTCGTTAGAAGATAATGTTGGCAAAGGAATTGAAAAAATAGAATCATCAGTTAAAAGGGAGATGAAACATTCCGAATCAGCATCATCATCGGTGAGGGCGATGGAGAGAGAAAAAAGAAGACTGATTAATCTATTGATCACTGGTCCGAATAAAGATACACCTGTTTTTAAGAGCATTGAGGAAGAAATGAAGGAAGATGAGTTGAAAAACCAGAGCAAGCCATTCTATCTACTTGTGGATGATGATGATCTAAGGCGGTCTTGTAAAACAAAAAAAGCCCAAAAAGTGACCAAGAAAAAAACCAATCTGAAATTTACTATCAGGAGAAACTTCAGGCCATCTGATACCCAAAGTTCTTTACTCAGATTTCAGATGCATAAAGAAACCATTGAAATGGAAAAAAACAGTTTGAAGACTACAGAGGAGCGCAAAGAGGAGAAGGATGAGAGCAAAGACAAGAAGGAGCAAGCATTGAAGAATGTTATAGTTCATCCAAAGTCAGATGTTGATCCAACACCACCGAAACGCGTAAGTGTTATAACTCTAAATGTGTTTTTATTTTGTTACTTTATAAGTCATTTAGTCGTTCAACTTTGTTTAATTTAGTCGCGTGAGTCATTATGGGATGTTGCAAAGAAGGAAGAGGATGAGAAATCGCCAAAAAAGAAACGAAAGCATGATGAGATGGTGGAGAGCTCTAGGAGAAAACTTCAGGAGGCACACCGAGCACGTGAAAAGGGTATATATACTTTAACTCACTACTCTTTCTTTTGTTTTTTAATTGAATATGAAAACTAACTTAAAAATCAAAACAGAGAGTAAAAAGAGCAGAAAGTACAAGGAGGAGAAGCATTACAAGATGAGTCGTGAAAGAGAGGAGAATAGCAGGAAAAACAGAGAGGAGCGCAATGCACGTGACAATGCACGTGACAGGGGTATGTGCCTCATTTACATATACTTTGTTTTATTTTGAGTGGAATATGAAAAGTAACTGAATAAAACAAAACAGAGAGTAAAAAGAGCAGAAAGCACAAGGAGGAGGAGGAGCATTACGAGATGAGTAATAAAGGAGAGGAGAACAGCAGGAAAAACAACTCCTCACACTCGACATACAGAGAGGAGCGCAGTGCACGTGAAAGGGGTTAGTTTGTGCCTCCATCAACTACTCTTTCTATTTCTATTTATAATTGAATTATTGAATATTGTAATTTGAACAGTGATTAAAAGGAGCAGAAAGTACAGTGAGGAGCATTATGAGATTCCAAAAAATAATCATAGCAGTAGAACCTCAAGGTATACCAGCAACCCAAGTTGGAGATCGTGATCCTATGTTTTTAAATCATGAAATCTTGACTACCCTAAGTCATTTTTGATCTGGAGACTGGAGATTCATCCAGACTTAATCGTAGCTATAATTAATTATCCTTTTATTTTCATTCATAGACTTTTGGATTCTTGTAATCATGGCACATGCTGGAGACTTCAGTACTGAATTTGCCTTGTTGGATTTAGTAATTTACTGATTTTTTATGAAACTTAATTAAGGTTTTTTTCTTTAACTTTTTTTTAAATTCAAATCAATTAATCGGAATACTAGATGTACTCAGGGGCAAAAAAAATACAAACAGTCCAAGTTGACATCCTTGTTGTTAAACACTGCGTTATTCATCCCAGTTACGTAGTTTAGTATAGTATGTGAGCTACGTAATTTCTTATGAAAAAAAACAACACTACGTTATTCTTAGCAATTTAAATTATGGGTCTTGCTAAACAATAGTCTAAAAATACTTGTGTAATAACTTCATTATCTTTAATATTTTGACTTACTATATATAAAATATCATTAAATGATTTTTTAACTTTTGAAACAATAAATTTTATTAATTTTAATAAAATATTACCACATCTATATCATTAACATGTGTATTAAGGATCATGCTTATCATCTTCATTATTTTTAATTTAACACTTAAATTTGGTTATATTATTAAAGGTGTATTTGAGTTTTAATTAACTTTTAAAAAAATTTTTATTAATTGAAAGATAAATAAATTAATAGAGAATATTAAAATAAATAAAATAAGACAAAAGTAGTATTTTTTGTCCCTAAATTAAACTTTACACCAAATTTTAGTTTTTTATTCATTTTGGATCCTTTACTTATTTTTGCTTCATTTTATTTCTTTAAATAATCAATAAGAATGTCTAAAATCGTTGTTAGACGTGGGAAAGAAGAAGACAAGAATAAAAAATATTATTGTGGGAGTTAATTATTTATCAACAAAATTTAATAGAAAATGATCATGTTATATTAAAAAAATAAATTACTAATATGAAAAAAAGAATTAAATTAAAATTTGAGATCAAGTTATGGGATTTAAATACAAATTTAACCACAAATTTTACCAAGTAAAAATTAACAAAACAACAAAAAGAAGAAATAGGATAAATTTTATAAATTTGACACAAATAAATCTCACTTAAATAATATTTAAATAACATAAGTGTATTTTAATTTTATAATTTTTATGTAAGTAGCTAGTAAGCATCTCGATACCTTGTCATTCCGCTAGGCTCAAGAATCAGTAACTTGTGTCACATTCTTCTAAGTCTTATTATTTGTTTCAGACACAATTATCAATTATTTACGTTGTATTATTTTTCAAATATGGTTTGTTTCAAGTTCAAGTATCAATTAACTATGTATTTTTCTTCTAGGTCACGTTTTTCAGTTAGAGTATAAGTTACCTAAGTCAGAATCTTTTGGGCCTAATATTTGCTTATTAAGACTCAAGAATGACGTGTTAAAATACGATTTGCTTATTAAGTGACACGTAACATGCCAAGGGGCGCTTGCATGCAATATGACATGACGTATTTCGAATCCGCCACTTTAATCTCTCAATTAAAAGTTATTTTAGTCATTGAAATAAAAATTCAAACTCATCATTTAAATCCTTAATAAAAATTTAAAAATCATCACTTTGGTCCTTCCCTCCATCTCTCTATACTTCTCTCGCTCCTCTCTCTCTTTTCTCCCTTATTCTTTCTATCGTTCTTCAATAAATCTTCCTTGCAGAGGATAAACTTCTACATTCATCTCTCATTCTCTTCCCCTTTTCCTCTTTTCTTCTGATATCATCATTCTCTTCCCATCTAAATATTTATAGTTTCTCTAACTTATTTCATTTTTCCTTCATTATATCTTCCTCCATTTATCCATACTTCTCGACCCCCTTTCTTCATTCCTCATTCTCTTTCTCTCTCTCTTGTAAACAAACGAATATTTAATAAGATAGATAAGTTGTGTGCAATTTTAATTTTCTTTGCTTATGACATTTATTCTATCCTTTGCTAGTATCTTTGACTCCCCTACCCCTTGCCTCTCTTTGTCGTCATTCCTATATTGGTTCCTTCCTCTTTTTTTAACCCCTCTTGCCTTACCTCTCTTTCTTTTTCCTTCTAACCTCTAACCAAAAGTATTAGCATACAACATGGATAATTATGCTGAAATATTCTTGAGCTCCGTCTTTCTCTAAATAACAAAGAGGTGTATCTATCCGAATATTCTAAGGACAAATAGAAATATCCAATAAAGTTAGGAGGTCGTTGTGTTATAATTATAGAGTTAGAGTTTGATAGAATTACCTGAATCTTAACGCTAGCTAACCACACAAGATGCAGCATAAGCTTTATTGAGTTACGAATGTCACGATCTATTTCCATCACGAACTTGTTGACAACATAGAGAAAAGACGTTAGAGAAAAATATAACTCTAAATAGGGAAGAGTATATTGCTAGATGATGGTTTAATGTGTTGGAGACCATCACCTTCTATTTAAAGCAAACTGCCTACTACTAAGGTTCATATTATGCTTATCACAGCACTAGGCAGAGAAAATTATGTCAATAAACATTGTTTATTTTGTAATAATTGTATACTTTCAGTCTTTTGTTTTTCTTACGTTGTTTTTCTTTTATCGGCCAAACATAGACACTCTCATCGGGGATCGAACTTCTCTCCTTCAACTCAAATAACTCCTCCTTATGCCACTTGAGCTACAAGCTTATGACTTTCTTACATCGTTTCTATATACCTCTTTTTTTCTTGTCATATTGTTTTTATATCATTTTTTTTTATCTTTATTCTTTTAAACCTCCCGTGCACCAAATAGTCAGGAATAAGTGTATGTTTACTCTCTTTTTTTTTTTTTAATCCTTACATTTTTCCAATATATCATTTGATTTTGACTAGCTTATATATATGCTTCAATTTTTTGTTTTGACAGAGAAAGAATTAGTAGACACTTCACATAGGCTGGTATTTCTTGTTTACCCCATTGAGCATCTACAGGTAAGAATGAATAGATTTGGTTATATTAAAGCCTATATTTATTTAATTATATGATATATAATATCATTCTCAATCATTCAATTTTTTGTTGAATCTCTCATATTTCATTTTTCATGGAAAAAAATTAATTTGTCCCCTTCAGATTACAATGATAGGAAATATAGTATGTGGTTTTTTGAAGCACTGGTCGCCAAAGATTAAAAGTCAAGCAAAAACAGTTACAGAGTACGAATATAATGTTTCTTTAATTTTCTCCCTTTAATTTGCAAGTTATTAAATTTAAATGTATGTTGTTCATATTATTATTAATGACCATACTATAAATAATATCTTATAATTTTTTACTACAGCACATTTTAAGAAGATAATAAAACATCAAGTTAATGACGATTTTGCCCTTTTAGGTGAGTGTCATTCGATCACATAAATTGATTATTTTAATTATATGCACAATATAATTTTATTGCACATTTTGAAATTTGAAGTTATTTAATAGCAACTATATGCCTAACAATATGAACAGCAAAAGCTAAAGACCCTGAAGCTCCAACGGAATTAGATGAAAATGTGTTGCTTGTCCCTCCCATGGATGAAAGAATTTTAATTAATTAATTACTTCATGCCTCTAGAGTAATATTTACGGGTAAACAAATATTTATTTGGCCTTATCACGATATTTTTCCTCTAACTTTGGATCGGGAGATCGAGACTTGATCGTATTTTTTGAATTTCTAGCTATAACTATCCTTTAATTTTCATTGATGGAGTTTTGAATTCTAGCTGCTAATTAATTAAGGCAAATGCTGAAGATTTCAGCACTGAATTTGCCTTGTTGGATAATTTACTGCGTAATTGATGAAACTTAATTAAGGTTATCATAGTTCAATTATGCATTCTTTAGATCATTACTGATGATGATAATAACCTGTTTTCAAGGTTTTTTTTTCATATATAATTTTTCTTAAAAAGTTTACATGCAGCTATTTAGAAGGATTATTATTTAGCAATAACACCTATAGGTTGTGTGTGTCTCCATTGTATCTCTAATAATCTCAATGTATTTTCAAAATAATTTTCATGAAATGGTTCATTATTGGGGACTTACTACAGGTTGAAATGTTTTCAAGAAGTTCAAAACCTTGGTCACTTTAAGGTAGTTCTTTTAGCCCATTACTGTTTGTTGCAGCTTAGATTTGAGTAAATTTAAGGTCGTAGATTTAAGAGATGTATAAGTAAGGGGAAATTTTGGTTCTTCGAACTTGAAGAGAACAAATGAAACTCTTACAATAAACTCGTTGGGGATCTAACTAGAATAATTTGATATTTATACATTGAGAAAACTAGATTTGCTCTTTTATTGTGGTGAAAAACACGCAATGATCGGTGAAAAGAGATGCGTTGTGATTAGTTAAAGGGTGTTGTGGCTATTTTCTTAGAGGGAGGGCGATGAATCCCATAATGGTGTTTTTCAAGAGTACGATGCTCTCCTCTAGGTTAACTTCAACCCCGCCCTCTAGTAGAGCCATCAATATGAGTTTTAACCCGTGAGCCAATCCGGCTCACCGTAGGTTAGAGCCGGGTTGGGTTGAGAAAAATCCAGCTCGCTTTAAATTACAACTCACTTAACCCAACCCGTTTAACTCACAACTCACACAGGTTGAGGCGCGTTGGCTCGCGAGTTGGCTTGTGGGTTTGCCCGCGGGTTTGAATTGTTTTTTTACATTTTTTCATATTAAAATAAGCTAAAAATTAGTAAAAGATAAAAAAATAGCAAAATTTAATTTAAATTTTTAGAGCTTTTTCTTTTTATTTTTTAAATTTGTTCTTTTTTATGTGTTTTGTATTATATTTTTTTAAGTTAGAGTGTTTGTTAGATTTTTTTAAAATAAAAATTGCATTTATTTGCTTTAATTTTTTTTTTATGATTTTCTTTTAATAAAAACAATTTTTTGGTGAGCCAGCCCGTTTAACCCGCAACTCGCGGTGGGTTAGGTTGGGTTGAAGAAATTCTGGCTCGCAACTCATGTGAGCCAATCCGTGCGAGTTAAAAAAATTTCAACTCGTGGTGAGCCAACCCGTGTGAGCCAGGTTGGCTCACTTTGACACCTCTACCCCCTACGATACCTTGATCACCTTTATATAAAGTGGGTTATGTTCTTATTTTCTTTTTGTGTAAGTAACGAAGACATTTTGACATGGTTAAAGATAAACACAACACATTCCATAGAAGTTGAACTATATATGAAGGTTCTTGAGTTGGTTTCAAAATGTGCTACTGAGTGCGTTGTGGGTTTTGAAGAGAAGTCAATCTCAAAGCGACATAAATATCAAAAGTGTGATATCTCTTATCTACCATAAAGGTTATGTCAAGGTATAAACATTTAACGCGTTTTCTTCATCCAAAACCTTTCGAATCAAATAGTCCATTTATTTTTCAAGAGTTGTGGTACCATTACAACATCGTCCTATCAAAACGGTATAATCCTCTAAGCATCCTACTAATAAAGTAATAATCAAAATATTAGTTATAATTAGTTTTAATTAACAACAATTAAATAAAAATTCTCGACGCTCTTAATTAAATCTCACTTTTTAATCTCTCTTCTGTTATCTCTCCAAATTTAACATACAACCCAAAACCTTGCACCACATTCTCTTGAATTTGCAAAGCAATAAGAATACATTTTGATTATTTTAAGTTAGTTATCTTCATCGAGATCATCCACGTGCTTTATTATTAAAGTTAAGGTATTCGAATTTTGGAATTCATTATATCTTATTGATGTTTACCATATACTTTGAAAATCTAAAGTTGTATCTATTTCATATTGATGTGGATTTGGTGTGTCTTAGGTTTTGTGTTGCCATTGTGGCACCGTCTCATCGAATTTGAGTAGATCCATTCTACGCTCTACTATTTATCTTTTATCGAAAAGCTTAAATAATAATAATTGTATCAAAGTTCCTTTAATTATTTCAGTTTATTTAGTAAAATAAATATTTATTTTAATAAAAAAATAATTATAGAAATTTTTAGTCGGTAGCTATCAACTTAATTTTTAAAATAAACAAAGAATGTGATTATTCTTGATATAACTATATATATATATATCTTCTTATTCTTATGATAATTACTTAAAAAAATAATCAATTCTTTATTTATAAAAATAATATATTAACTATTTTTTAGTTTAAATAAACACTACAAGAAAATTTAATATTAGCTACAAAATATAGCTACCGTTTTCTATTCATAGCTAATTTATATCTAAACAGCTACAGATTAGCTACTAAAAAAAATTCGTAGCTAATACTAATTAGCTACTAAATTAGCTTCTAATTAGCTACGAAATATAGTTATCAAAAAATATCATAGCTAACTTGTATCTAAATAGCTACCAATTAGCTACTAAATAAAATTTCCTAGCTAATTTTCTTGGTCACTGATTAGCTACTAAATTAGTTACTAATTAGCTACCAAATATCGTTACGGATTAACTACTAAATTAGCTACTAATTAGATATGAAGTCTATAATGAATCAAAGTCCCACATTGGATAGTTAGTAGCAAGTTACATGGTTTATAAGTGGATGGACTCATATACATATTGTCTTAAGGAATTTGGTTGTATTAAGATATTGGTTGTATTGTGGTGTCCTATACTTTTGATTCGGTACGGTGAATGACTTTAACAATTAAAAATATTTAATTTAGCAATATATTAGCTACGGTTTAAATAGTGATTGGCTACAAAAATTTTCCGCTACCAAAAATTCGATAGCTAATCCGTAACTATTTTATTTTTGCTACCGAATTGTTATAAATTAGCTATAAATTTTTGCGTAGCTAATATGAAAATTCTTGTAGTGAAATAGACTTTTAATCATTGACACCTAAAGAAATAATTATTAAATTAGATACAATTAGTACTCCCAATTTTCATATTATTCGAATCTCACCCTTCATTCTGGGTTACCCTAAACAAATTCACTTAAACTCTTTTTGGATCCCTTCAAAAACTTCCTCTAAAAATTTGGTGCACTTCATCAATTTTCCTTCCTACCTCGCTGCCACCGAATATAGGAAAAGGACTAGATCCCAACCATTGAATTTTTTGTTTTAAAATAAAAATAATAAAACAAAAGTTGATAAGGATTATATTAATTAATCATTAGATAAAGAAATAAAAATGAAATGGAAAAAAGGAAAATGGAGAGAATATAATCCCCTTTCACATAAGGATACAAGGTGCAATGCACCCAATCAATCCAGTGCTCCTTTTTTCCAGATTATTTGTGTTGGGCCATGTCAGCCCATTAATATTTAATTTGTTTATGTTTGAGTTTTGGACTAAGGGTTTGCAGGCTTAGTGAATGTTTGCATTTAATTATGGCATGATGAAATCATGATTTGTCTACTTAAACTTAATTTTGGCTAAAAAAAATTTCAGCTTACTACTTAATCGATCCTTCAGCAATAAATCTTGATTTTATAAGAAAAAACTTGATGTTCCTTTTGCTTTAATGAGAATAAACTTTATCTCTATAATTTTTCTAATACAAATTATTCAAACAAAAATTAAATTACTTTATAATTAACTTTAATCAAAATTAATTTTATAGAATCAACATTACTTAGAACTCCTATCACTACAAACTAAACAAAAACTTAATTGATCCTTATATTTCATTATTTTAGGCTTTGAGAACTTGATGTTTTGTTTTATAATCCATAAAAGGAATGTCTCAGTCATGTAACTTAGTTGGTGAACGCATGAGGACATACATGTGTAGGTACGATATTCGATTACCAATTATACTACTTTTCTATCAACAGAAAAAAAGAAACTATCTTTGTGAATCCTATATTACTTATTGTTTAAGGTTTTTTATACACAATTCAAAAAATATAATTTCTTTTATTTTCATGCAAATATTTATCTAAATTTTAATTATACTCCTTGTTACTTTTAATAATTAGTAAGTTATATCTTCCTTAACATTATTTCTCATGATTGTTGGTCCTCGCTTTTTAACCTTGGATATTCAGTAAACTTTGACAGAAAGTTCAGGAGCATGATCAATGTTGGATTTTGCTCTTTGGAAGGAAAGAAACAGTTGGATATTCATCTCAACTGCATCCTCAACCCAAGGCATCATTCAACACTCTTTGGATCTTGTCAACATTATTGAAGTAGTGTTGAATGCTAGAATTGTAGCAGCGCTCATGCAACTCTTCGTGATGAACATGGCAAGTCCCTCTCTGAGTTTGTTTGTAAGGTTGGAAGTTGTTCAGTTGTTAAAGCGGAGCTTTGAGGTCTATTGCATGGTCTCCAACTCATAAAGGAACAATATCTTCATCTGTCATCATTGAGATGGATTCCAAGATTGTTATCCACCTTGCTTTGAATTTTTGTGACATGTCACACAGTTGTTACTTATTGGTTAGAGATATTTGTAATCTTCTTTGCATACTTAACTTGGTAAACATAACTCATGTGTTTAGAGAGGTAAATCGTAATTTTACGTAACTTCAGGAAAATGATTAAGCATTAAATTTTTTTTTTCAATTTTGTCTCTCATCATCATTAATAATTTTACATTTTTCAACTACCTTAGCTTTTCAACTCATGCATTAATAATGCAAGTAAAATTAATTTTGGAAGGTCAATATATTTTTTATGACTTCAAGGCTACTCACTCTGTTCAAATATCTATAAGACTCTCTCAACTAACTTTGTGAAATTAAGAAAATTTGTTAATTTAATTAAATACATTAAATTTATCTAACAAATGATATTAGTTTCTAAATTTACTTTTTACTCCCTCCGTTTCTTTTTATCGGTCTCCGTTTTGAAAAAATTTGTTTCTTTAATTTTATCTGTCTTTTTAAGAATTCAAGAAAACATTTATAGCTTGTTTTCCTATTATACCATTTCTCATTTATTACTTTATACATATACTAAGTAGTAGATAATATATAATTGTAGAGTTCCAACAAGGGTACAATAGAGAATTATCTCATAATTTTGATAGTTACAAGAGCATTAAATAAATTTCTTAATATGTGTGTTTTAACCTTAAAAGACACATAAAAAGGAACAGAAAAAGTAAGTTATTGAAATCATCATCTCATTTTCTTTCAAATTATTGAAATCCTCCCTTAAAACAGAAAAGAACATACTAGGAGGAGAATCTAAAACAACAAAAATTCATAGGAAAATAACAACTTTTTAGTTCTAAACAAAATTTATTTATTAACTCTCTCATTATCTTTTAACTTAGAATACTAAGTGCATATTTGGATTGATAGTGATAAAATTGATTTTAAACATAATTAATTTTGTTAATTGATTCTGAGCAAAATTGATTATGAGCAAAATTGATTTATGTTTGAAAAATTATTATTAGAAAATTGATTTTAAGAGAGAATGATGTTTGGATATTCTTGTAAAAACCTAGATTTTGTAATGTAAATATAAGAGATAATTAATTATGGAGAACTAGAAGCAACTCACAAAATTGAGGCTTTGTATCTAGCATCAATTCTGACCTAACGTTGCCAAAGAAAAACCATTTGATAATAGTAAAAGCCAATCTAAACATGCTATAACTAATCTAACCTAGAAATCGGCTGAGACGCCCCCATCTCGTACCACCACCTCTTCTTTTTCTAAAAACTACATTGGTCCATTTTTTTTTTAATTTTCATCTTACCCAAGTCTCCCTCACCTCGTTTATCAATCCAATTCTTTTTTATATATTTAATTTAATTTTAATAATAATTTGATTTTTAAAATATTTATTCTTTTCTTTTTGAATTAAATTATATTATTTGAATTATAATTATTCAATACTATCATGTGCTTCTCTCTTTTCTCATTTCAATTCGATCAAACAAACAAAGAGAAAACAAAATGGGATAGACAAAGTCAAACTCAAATCGTTGGACTAGACATCAAATAACCACTATGTCAAACTAGCGTTTTATAGCAATTCACGACTAACAAAAATATATAATTTTTTTAAAGAAAGGAAGCAAAAATATAATACAGTAGAGTAGCATTAGTGCTTAGCTATCAAAGCATGTATTCAAATAGTCATCATCATTGTACAAATTAAAGTACTATATACATTTTATAAGTTTATATTTAGTAAAATAATTAATTTTAATGTAATTTTTAAAGTTTAATAGTATAAAAATATATTTTGTATGTATATATTACATGTAATATTTTTAAAAAAATATTTGATAATTTAAAAAAAATAAAAAAAAAATCTCATGAATTGTTTGTGGTCTAATGATCTGCTCAAGGTCATGAGGACACCGTTCATGAGTTACAATGTCTTCGTTGTGAAAACTTGTGGTCTACAGAAGACCTAGTTAATTGTTCATGTGATAGAGTCTTCATTGTGGGCTCATTATCTGATTATGACCTAGCAGCAAATATTCATGAGTCATAAAGTCCTCGTTGTGGGCTCGCCAATTATCTTTAACTCAATTACATTCTCTTCACTAATATGTTCTTCATAGAGCTGGTTAAGCAAGCCGATCCGAGTTAGCCCACAATGATCTTCAGGTTAACTTGGCCAACTCACATAAGCCTACATTTAAATGACCTTTCATTTTACAGGCCTATATAAGCCCACAGTTTAAATGAACCAACCTGCGGCCCGCATAAATTTTTATTTAAAAAATATTGAAGTTTATTTTTTTCAATTAAAAATTCATTTCTAAACTCTATTTTGAATTAAAAAATATTTATTTTGTTCAAAATTGCAATAAAACAATTATACATCCTCCTCACCAACATTTTCAATGTTACACAATTTTTATATAACTTTCTTAAAATTTTACTTTAATTAAAATAAAATAATATGATTGTATAATTTTTTGTAGAACATTTAAAATTGTAATTAACAATTTATAATAAAAAATATATTATAAATTTATTATTTCAAATTATTATTAAAAATTTCAATAGTTTTGATATAAAAATATAAATTTTATTTAAAGTATGAACACTATAATTTTATCTAAATATATTTATTAAGTAATTTATATTTTGTTACCAACTTTTGTTGTCTTTTTACTTCTTTTTTTTTTTAATATGAGGTAACATAATTCAAATTAAAAAATATTGAATAGGTAAGGGGATTTAAAATACTCTTACACATTTCATTTAGCTAAGAGAAGAAATAGGAGAGAAAAAAATATGAAAGAGAGAAGTACAAAATTAAAGAAAAGATGAAGAGGTAAAATAGAAAAGAAATGAAATATTGTTTGGTTAGATAGAAATAGAAAATAAAAAAGTTAGGTAATTTCATTCCTTTGTTTAACTTATCTGAAATGAAAGAAGTGAAAAATTCAGAGTAATATAAAATGACTTAGTTTTCCTTGAATTAATAATAAATTAAAATTTTATGTTTTAATATTTTATAAAAAATTTAGTATTTAGTATACAACAAAAATAACACAAAATCATATATAATTTGAATAATATAAATCAATTAAAATAGACAATAATATATATTTTTTAAAAAATGAATTATAATAAGAATTAAATAGATAAAAATTGAATTGAGTTGAAATTTAAGTAGGGGCCAATTTGGGTAAGATGTGGATTGGAAGAAAATGGATATGGAGTTTCCACACAAAGCAAGAGGTGGGGGCGATTTGTTTGGTTTTTATATTAGAATAGTTTGTGTTTTAAGTCAAAAGGATAAAAGATTTAGAAAAAGTTGTGTTTAAATTTTAAATAAGGTTGTTGCTAATATTAGGTGTTTTTTTTTTACAATATTGTAAATTTATGGATAACTTAAATCACATATCAACTATTGAGTGGAACAGTATGGAGGAATGAATTTGTTTTTTATTTTGAAGAAACACATAAAAAATCATCTATTTTACCATGTTTTTGGTTAGGAGGAAATAAATTGAAACGAAAGAAGAACATGAATAACGATGAAATTTCTTTGTTTGGCTTGAGAGAAATTAAAAAAAAAAAAAAGTTGACATATAGAGAAAAAATTGAAAAACTCCCTTCCTCCTTACTTCTCTCCTCCCATAACTTCCTTCCACCATATTTCTCTCATCTCTATTTCTACTCAACTAAACATAACCTAAGGTGGACACTATTGCCACCACATGCTTATCAAAACGCATCAAACATGCTATTTTTTTTTCAAAAGTAACCTTCAATCAGATTTTTAAATACGAACAAAACAAAATTTAAGAATCTGATTAGTCCTAAACACCATATGTAGAATCTTCAATTGAATTCTAAAATCCGGGTGCAACCTGATTCTAAAATTCGGTTAGTCCCTAAACACCAAAGTGCATCTTGTGGTGTTTTGAAGCTAACCAAATTTTAAAATCCAATTCACCTAAATTTTATAATTAGATTGAAGATTATTTCCTGAAAAAATAATATTCTAAATCCTCGTACCAAATATTCTTATAAATCCTCTTACTTACTAAGAAAAAAACATATTAATTATTTTTCATAGTTTCAAGACACAAAGTAGATTTACTTTTTCATTTAATATTTACTATATAGAGTAATAAAAGAAAGATTTTTCTAACCTTTTGCACATGTTAAGAAACCAAAGGTAAAAAATTTTCTTGAAAAAAGTAAAAATTGAATGGGATTGTATTTAAAATACAATTAATGATATGTTTTCTTTTCATCTTTAGTTTCTTAACCTGTTAGAAAAACTCAAAAAAAAATACTCCCTCTGTCTCAATATGTAAGGTCATCTAAAAAGTTTTTATTTGTACTATTTTATACTAGTAAGACCCTTTCAAAAATTTTATGCATACTATTTATTTATTTTTTTATCATTATACCCTTATTATTCAATTAATTTGAAAAATTCAAAACTTAATAAATAAAATAACGAGTTAAGGAGATATCATTTCTCTCTCTAATGTAATTGGACCACATTACCACATTTATTTAATCACTTTGTCTTTTCAAACACCCATCTCTTGCTACAAGATTAATTAAAAGAGACAATACGAGGTGATAGAAAGAGAGTAGAGTGATAGTTTTAATAATTTAAAGGGTAAACTTAAAAATTAATATTTTTTGTTTAAATAAATTTAATGTATTTAATTAAATTAACAATTTTTTTAAATTTTTGAAAAAAATAGTTAAGAAGGTCTTCGTATTAAGACGACTGATGGAGTATATAAAAAGATAAATAAGACTATTATATAAAGGGTTTTTTTAACCTGTGTAATATTGCAAGTTAAGAAACTATATGTAGAAAAAAGTTATTAGGAAAATTAAAAAGTTAATGTGATTGATTTTGACAAGTAATTAATCTTGTGTTTTGTTTCTACTTATAGTTTTTAAACTTGTGCAATATTGCACAGGTTAGAAAAATCCTTATATAAAAAAGCTAAAAAAAAAAATTAAATGCAATGTTTTGAAACCACCCCTATTTTAATAGGATTATTTAGGAGTGTACGAGACTTGGTCCGGTGGCCTGGTCCGACCTGAACGGGTTAGGACAGTTTTAGTCCGTTCAGTTTAAGACAAAATATATTAACCCGTCTTTTAAATTCTAATCCAGTGAGAAAAACGGACGGGTTCGGGTTAATGCTCGAGTCGTCCGACCCGGCCGGATAGACATGTTTAATATTTACATATAATTAATATATTATATTATATATGTTATTTTTTTTTATTATTTTAGTTTCCTTTCTTTGTTTGTTCAGGGTTCAAACTTCAAAAATAAAAATTGTTTTGGATATAGAAGCCTAACTTGACATGGGAGCCATTTTATAAAGGATTTTTCTAACTTGTGCAATATTGCATAGGTTAAGAAACTAAAGGTGGAAACTTTGTATGGGAAAAATTAAAACTTCTCATGTATAACACACAATAAATACTGTGTTTTACTCCCTCCGGTCCTATTTATAAGACATTTTCAACCGAATTACACAGATCAAGAAAAGTAGTTGAGTTTAGTTAACTTTATTGGTTTTCTCAAAAAGTGTATGAAATACCATTTTTATCATTCATTGAATAATGTGTTAGCCAATTATAATTAAGGAGTTAAAATAGTCAATGCATTTAATGAGAGTAAAAAAGAAAAGAAACAATAAATGCATCATAGAAACTATAAAATATCTTATAAAAAGGACCATAAAAATCTTCTAGATGGTGTCTTATAAATAGGACCAGAGGGAGTATTTCCTTTTATGGTTTCTTAACATGTGCAATATTGCACAGGTTAGAAAAACCCTTATATAAATGATGCAATTGTAGCTATTGTTAATGAATATTATTAATACTATAGTTATTTCATTTCACTATTTTTGCCCATTTACCGCATATTACTAACGTTGTGTACGTGAGAATATCGGTATTGAGTTAAATGTTCGGATTAACCTGCATTCGTCCTATATAAACTCGGTCCTAATAAGACTCGGTAATCATCGGATTGTTTAGAGTCAATGGACGAGTTAAGATTCAAAATATACTCCCTTCGGTCCTATTTATAAGACCATTTTCAAGCAATGTTAGTGATCTTTTTTTATAAGACCCTCCATCAAAATTTACAAACATTAATTATCCTTTTTCATGTTTGCCCTTCATAATGAGTCGACTTTTTTTAATTCCAAAATTTGATTACAAGAAGAATTAATATTTTTTACTACTTCACAATACATTAAATAGGGGTAAACATGGAAGAGTATATAATTTTTCAAAATTTCAAGACATTAACTAATTTAATTACTTATTTTCTTAATAATCACTATGTTGGATCCTTATAAAAAGAATCAGAAAGAATAGATCTTAACTTAATTTAAGGCCAGATAAAAATCAATGCAAACGTGTATTTATTCGTGCTTTGCATACCCTTGGGATCATTAATCATTACTTTCGCGGGAAAAAAAAAAAAATTTCCCCAAAAGCGTGTAAGATTCAGATTGCATGTGAGTTTGTAGTTGTAGGGATAAAAAGCGCGTCATCTGTAGTTCAGCCTTGACTGATTAACCACGTGTTTTATTTTTCTGGAAGAAGAACCTCCGCCGTCGGATTTCCTCTGTTGATATTCACGGTGACACGGTCTATTCTTTTTGTTGATTCTGACTGGGGCCCAGAATCTGAAATTCTTAAATTTTTTTTTTTAAACGGTCTACTGTTTTAGGGTGAAGGGACACGTTAATTATTGATTTTAAATAGTTTTTAAAAGGTCTAGGTTTTTTTTTAGTACTGTAAAAGTGTTTTTTTTAAAATTTGTAATGCATTTTAATTTATATTGTTAGTTTATAAGTAATATCATTAACTTTTGTATTATTAAAAATTTAATTTAATTTTTAAATTTTTTGGTATTAGTCATGTAGCTCATTTGATGAGCGTACGAGAACATGTGTGTAGATACAGGATTACGGAATTTAATCTTTAATTGCTATACTTTCTTATGAACAAAAAATCTTTAAATCTTTTGAAAATTTTTAACTTTATTCAAGATAAAATTAGTAATTTTAATTATAAACTAATGATAGTGACTAAACTACATTGTGAAACACAATATTAGAGATATATTTATACTCCTAAAAATGTCAAATATTAAATTATATTTTTTTCTTAAATTTTATCTCTCTCTTTTTTTTTTATATATGTCCTTTATCCCTCTTTACTTTTTTTTTAAAAAAAAACAAAGTATATTATTATTAAAGAGTACAAGAGATACTCTATAAATAATACAAAAATCCAAGAGGCTAACTAAGGATTAACAAGGTCTAATACTTACGGACAAAAAAATAAAGCAAGCTATACAAACAACCATCCGAAAAAATGTTAATGTTTTGTTAAAAATATGTATATTGCCATTCATCATAAATATTACCGAAAGAATCACTACAAAAAAATTATTATTTATTAACGGTTTGTTTTGGCTTTTATTGGATTAGTCATTGTTGATATAGACTTTGTCTAACAAAAATAATTTGTTAGTATAAATTGATAATATCTATACTAACGGAACAATTAATAATTACTAACAAATAAATTTGTTACTATCAATATTTGATATATTAACAATATGCAAAGCGATAGTATATATCAAATTTTTTACTAACATATTTTTTTGTTGATAATTGTGAATTTATCCGTTAGTATAGATATTATCCACCTATACTAACGGATTAGTTCTGTTAGACAAAATTTATATTAACGGTAGCTAATCTAACGGACAACCAAGCGTTACTAAATGATAATGTTTTTTAAGTGAATTTTTTTTATCTCTCTTTACTTACGGTGCTCTCTTAAAATTATGAAAAAATGTCGATATTTTATTAAAAAAATGTATATTACCATTCATCAGAAGTAAAAAAATGTTACGTTATGTGTGTGTATTTTTTTTAACATTCGTATGATATCATTACCCAAAAAAAAAAACCCGTCATACTTATGTTTTACTAGTAACCTAACCACACTTATCATATATTTCCATTTGTTAGTTACTTACTACTATAGAATTATTTATTACTCCATCCATTCTTTTTTATTTCTTCAGATATTGAAAATTTATTTGTTCTTTATTTATTTATTCTCTTATGTTTTTAAAATAGTATAAATTATATTTTATCATTTATGTTTAATTAAATATTTGTTAATATTCTACTATTAAACTAGAAATAAAATAATAAGATAAAAAAATATAGAAACTTTAATTTTTTTTTAAAATCAGAGTAATAATTATTTTTTTATAGCCAAAGAAAAATTCATTACGGGGAGTACAAGGGTACTCTAACACATTACAAACAAAGAACAACAGAAAAATAGAAATCATTCCTACATACAAACTAAACTATGAGAGAGACATTCTTGGGTTAGAATACAAATCTACATAGCTAAAAGAACATCCTTTTACAGAACTACAAATCCAACGCCAAGACCGCAAACAAATAGAATCCAATAACTTCTTACGATCCACTACACCCTGACGAAAGACAATATAGTTTCTGTGGAGACATATTGACCACATAACACTAACCCAAATAATAGTAAAACATTGCATTTGTTTTTTATGCTGGCCAAGTCCCCTCCACAAAAGAAAATGACTATCAAGCCAATTCGGGAAGACTACATGTACCTTCAACCATTTAGCAATATTCACCCAAGTAGATATAAGTAACTAGACAAATGAGAAATAAATGAATTGGCTCCTCATCGTACATATTACAGAACGTGTATTCGACATTCTCCAAAACAATACCACGACGAAGAAGTTGCGACTTGCAAGAGATGGAATGAAACAATAGTTGCCAGCAAAAAACCAGACATTTAATAGGGGCTTTGCATCGCCATAGAATTTTCATAACCAACCTGAAACATCATTACCCCACGAGTTCCACCCATTAGATTATCCAGTCAAATATATGCACTTTTTAACGGAATATAAACCAGTAGAATCATTACTGCATGACTAAATATCAAGCTTATTACGACATAAGATAATACTATGCAGTAGGGGTGGCATGCGGGCCATCCCGTTCCGCAAAATGCAGGGCGGAGCGGGCCAGCCCGTGGAGGAAAACGAGCCCATTTCTTCAGCCCAACCCACTTTATAAAGGGTTATGCGGGTTGCGGGCTAGCCCGCATAGCCCGCAATTAAATTTTAAAAAAGTATAAAAATATTAAAAATTCATAAATCTCATTATCTCTTTAACAAAACATAAAAAAATATTCTAAAAAACTTCAAAAAATCATATTAATTCTAATACTATATAAAAATAATAATATTAATTATTCAAAAGATCTAAAAATTTTACAATGTATTGTTTTCACAATAATATAAGAAATTTATGTTAACTTCATAGTAAACAAATGTAGAACTGGTTGCCTCACTCTGCCTCTTTGTCTTTATGTGTTTATTTTTTTTAATGGAACAAAACAGGCTTGACACCAAAAAAACAAAAAAGTCTTGATTCAATTTCTTTTGTCTATAACTTATTCAAAATTTTAGTTTTTTTTTTACAAATGAGCCCGCGGGCCAGCCCGCCCTGCACAACTGTTGGTCCGTCAAAAGTGCGGGTTATGCGGGCCAATGAGCTGCTTTTATATAGCCCACCCCGCGTATAAATGGTGAGTTATGCGGTCCAACCCGCCAGGCCAGGCCCGTTTTGCCACCCCTACTCTGTAGCATCTCCATCAGGTTTCTCAAAGGTTGAACCTCATGGACAAATGGTGTTCTACGCTAATTAACTTCCCATATTCAACGCTGGTCCTCCCATCTTCCATTATAATCAACCAACAACATTTGATTAGCCGTAAAAGAAAGAGTCTAACGAAAATAATCTATTAGTATAGGTTGATAATATTTATACTAACGGAACAATTAATAATTACTAACAAATAAATTTGTTACTATAAATATTTGATATATTAACAATATGTAAAGCGATAGTATATATCAGATTTTTTACTAAGATTTTTATTTATTATTAATTGTGAATTTATCATTTAGTATAGATATTATCAACTTATACTAACGAATTAGTTCTTTTAGAATAAATATATATTAACGATGGCTATATCTCTTAATAAACGTATTTTACCTTTAAGTAGAGACATTAACGTATATAATTTATTTACAATCTATTTAATACCAGTTTAATTAAACTTTTTATTCTACTTTTTTATTTTTATATTAAAAATAATTAAATATAAGAATAAATAAATTATACGTGAGTAGTTAATGTATATAAAAATTTTTATTTGTGAGATAGGAGTAAGATTAATATGGAAGTATGTGACATTTGGTGCATTGTAAGTCCTTACCACTATCACGAAAATGGATCCTCTTCGACCTTTTTTTTACATAATTTGAACTATTTATTTTACTTACATCAATTTTTTTTTCTAAATTTTTATGTAAAAATAAATAGATAATTAAACTGTTATTTATTGGTGGTTCAAGAGAGCAATAGTATGAGAGAATCCAGATTTCCACCACCACACATGCTCTCTTACTTTCATATAACTACACGTCCACTTCTTGACTACCACCTACCCAAACCATTTCTTTTCACCTTCCACTTCCACCCAAAAATCCTCCTCATTCAAATTTTCTAAACTTTTTAATTTCCACATATCGATCGAATTGAACATGGTAATTACATTTAAAAAAAAAAAGATAATCAACCTACGAAAACCCAGAAAATTTCTATCCATTCAACATTATTATTGTTAGGAGTTAGGACGTACAATCGAATCTAATTGTAATCTCAGTAAATCTTATTCGTAAAGATTGGTAGCTTTTTAAGGTAATTGGCCACGTAAATATTTGATTCTTAAGATCGTTTCTATTTTCTCAGACAAGATTTTACTTGAACATTGTGAGATTAGTACTATTTATGAGATTAATACACCGAATTAGTATTTAATTTATTATACGGAATCAGACTCAGAAAGGAAAAAAAAAAAAAAGCATTGTGATTGTGATCCATACACTTAGTGGGCCCCGCTCACTCTGTCTGAACCGCTTTGTTTCTCTTATCGGCCCTATCTATATCCATATCGTGCCACATTCCCTACCTACTTTTTATAATATCATCATTATTATCATCATTCTCTACTCTTTCTATCTATTCATTTCTTATATATTAAATGCAAAATTCTCCTAAAATTAAATAATTTAATTCTTTAATTACATTGTTAAAGTGTCTGAATACTAACAGATTGTATATTAAAAAATGTTATAAATTGTCAAATTCGTTTCTTAAATATAAAATGCAAAAATTTTCTATAATAAATAATTTAATTTTTAAAATAGGTTCTTTAACTGTTTGAAACTGATTGTATAAAAAAGTTGTTATAAATGGTCAAATTCATTTATTAAATATTAAATGCAAAAATTTCCTATAATAAATAATTGAATTCTTTAAATATCCTCTTAAAGTGTTTGATTTTTAACTGGTTGCAAAACAATATTGTTATAAATCGTCAAATTCAATTCTTAAACATTAAATGTCAATTTCTCCTATAATAAATATAATTGAATTTCTAAATAGGTTGTTAAAGTGTTTGAATTTTAACTGATTCTATAAAAAGGTTGTTATAAATGGTCAAACTCATATCAGTAATTCTCAGGCTAAATTAAAATTTTTATTTTTTTTATTTTATATCTGATTTTAATTTAGTCTATTACTTTTTTTCTTTATTTTAATATTTTTTTATTTATTTTGGGATCAATGTAATTATATTCCATTAATTTTTCTGAATAAATGGTTGATAAAAATGTCAAAAAAAATATTATTTTAGGATTTTCTTCTTCTTTCTCATCTTTTCTTAGTGTTATGATATTTTTGTTAATTATTTAAGTTATAGGAATGAAGCAAAATGTAACTAAAAAAGCTAAATGAAGAAAAAAAAATGTCAAGGGATCATAGTACTAGGGGCGGCTGGTAACAAGGAGAGTAATAAGTTATTTTATCCTTTTTAATAATTTAAGTTGTTCTTATGTAACTTTGTTCCTGTTAAAATTATGAAAATAAAAAATTATACATAAAAAAGTTAATTCTTGTTTATATTATGAATTACAAATTTATCAGAGAAAATGAACTTATCGCTTAACCTCTATTTGAGTGTTTTTTGTTATTACTCTCCTTTCAATTATTAAGCATTTTAATAAGAATTATCAATACTTAATTTTTATTTGGTTATTCATTCATTCTAAATTTTATCTAATCATTTAGTTTATTAAAATTATATAAATATGTATGAGCTCTTTCTTTTACATATTTTACTATTATAAAATTCATTTTATAATTTTCTTAAAAGAAATTTGTGCATTTATTTTTATTTGTTTAAAAGTAAATAAAATAAAAATAATTGACATTTTTTAATGAAAATGTGTAATTGAGTTTTTGGTAATACTTTTACTTTTATTTAATAAAACAATGGATTTTCTTTATTGAATCAGTTTTGATGAATTTAATTTTATAAAATATCCTCAAACACAGTTTTCTTAAATGAAGATAATATTTCTGTTATTGGTTAATTTTTAATATATTAATTTTAATGCTAAATTTTATGTTTGACTCTCAAACTATTTTGACCAAGGCCCATGCAGAGTAGGAGTATTAACTTTCTGTTGCTGACTCCAACAATTTATCAATGCAAAAAAAGAAATCAATACTTTTATGTTTATAAAACCTTATTTAAATACTGTTAGTATTTATCCAGATTCATATATAAATAAATAAATAATTGTTAATAAAATTAATTAAGTGTATTTTATTTTGTTAATTTGATGTAAAGATAATTTTTTTCACTAAAATACTAATTAATTATTGTAAAGCAAAATTTTATCTAATAAAAATTAAATTATTCACTAAATGAGGGGTACTTAGCTTAAATAATATTAAATAGATTTAAAAAATTTGAGAGTCATTTATATTTTAGTCTAACATATTAGAAATTCTTTAGAAGCATTTTTTTAATTTTTATTTCCAGTCAAGGCTTTTATTTATTTTTCAAGTTTGTTTTTTCTGATTCACTACTTGATGGGTAATATCATGGTTAAGGGGTTTATGCATTAATAATTTGTTATATGTCAACCCTTTTAGAATTAATGGATTTTCTAAAATAATAATAAAATATAATTAATATTTTGAAGAAAAAGAATAAAGATAAATTTGAAAGATTATAGAAATTTTTTAAAACTCAATATATTAATTAATATTTTTTTAATAATCATAATTGTCTAAATAGTGTCTTATAATATGAAATGAAAGAAGTATGATTTTTTCAAAATCCAATATATTAATTTATATAGTTATTTTAGCATGTGTAATTGCATAGGTTAAAAATATTATAATTAATTTTTTTATAGGAAAATAATGAATACTATGTATTTAATGTTGTACTCTTTAAGAATTTTTTTTATTGAAATAATTAACAGGTACAATATGGTATATATGTTATACAAATTGATCTTATATTATTACATGATTTCATACGTAATATATGCAATTATCCTATTAAGAAATTATAATGTGACAAAATAGATATAAATATGAAATGATATTTATTTTATTTTGTTAATCATTATCTTAAGAACAATTATACTTATTAAGAAACCAAGAAACCATGTAATTAACAATGTATTGATTTTTAAAAAAGTTTATACAATCTTCTAAATTTATTCTCATTTTCTTTCATCATCATATTATTATGTATTTCATTATCACTTAAAAATAGTTCATTAATGTTAAAGACTAAAAATAGTAAAAATATTAAATACATATTTTGGACAGTTAAATAGGAACCGAGAGAGTATGAAATATTACGTGTTATAAGATCATTTTTTAGATATCATTGACGTTTTATAAAATATTTTACAAGTTTTTAGGAATGAATATATAATAATTTTGTTATGTCTATCTCTTTAGAATCAATAAGCTATTTAAAATGATACTTTTTATGTTCCTTTTTATTTGTCGAGAGATAAGAAATGATTGTTTCTATTTATCTGTTCACGTATATTTTTAATGTAATGTACCTTTATCAATTCTAACCTTATAGTTAATTTGACGTTAATTATTAACCAATCTCACAATAAAAGATAAAAGGTACTCATATTATAGAGAGTTCAAAATTTATTTTTTAAAAAATATAATAATTATTATATTTCTTAATATGTGTGTTTTTTTGTCTAAATAATTAAATAAAAGCATAAAAATAGCGTAAAATAATTAATTCACGAGTGTTTAATAATTACAATTATTTGAATAAAATTTTATAATATGAAACGAAGAGATACTACTTACATGTGTCATAAAAGGGTCCTATGAAAAAAGTAAAAAAAAAAAAGAGATTCCAAAATCCGAAATAATAATAATAATAAATGAAACAGCGTAAAAATAATAAATGAAAGTTTTAGAAAGAAAAAGAGCGCAGAGTCTCTTGTATGTTTCTACGTTTCATCTAAACTTTGTCTAAACCATCGTGTCTTTTGATCAAAGTCAAACACACAGCCAAAAAAGACCCCCTTTCTCTTCTCTCTCATTCAACCATTGTTTTTGTTTTTCTGCCGCAACACACCCCACCCAATTTCTTAACCCTCCGCTATTTTCTTCATTCAACCACTTTCCAACATTATCTACACAACACAGGGGATTTCGATTACTACTGCAAACTACTTCATACCATAGGTAGAGTCTTATACAAAAGATCAACTTTTTTTGTTTTTTTTTTGGGTTTTCACTTACAATCTGCTGTTTCTTCTGTTCGATTTTCTGGTACTGGATTTCCCTAAATTTCGCTCTTTTTTAGCTTCTTTATTTTTTTGGTTAGAGAAAAACCAGTGGGAGAAAAAGGGGTATTTCTTTCTTTCTCCCCCTGAGGTTTTGGTCTGTAACGCCAGAGCCTGAAACAACAACAGAACAATACAAACACACGAATTCGTTGTCGCGTTTATACGCGCGTGTGTGTGTGTGTTTGCGTTGGTTTTTCTGGTTTTTGATTTCTGTTGTTACCGAATCTCTTCCCAAACCACTTCCCCTGCCGAACATTAATCCAATCCAATACTGCCAAAACGGGTTACCCCCCTGGAAGAACAACAACCACAATAATGATAATATTCCCAATCTTCTCTCCTTAATTGCTGATATTTCCTCATCGAAAATTCACCCTTTTCATCTTTCCTCACTCAGGGCAAGGAATCAATCAAGACAGTCAATTTCAAGAAACAGAGCTCTCCACAACGATCGCATGAAAAAGATTCCAACTTTGAGTGGTGGGTGATTGCTAATTTCAGTTTTCTTCGAATTTCTGGATCTGGATTCTTCTGGTGTTGCGGAAAAATGAAGTCCGGGTCACTGGATCAGTGGAGGAGTTACTTTAGTTCTGCGAATTCAGACATATTCGGCATAATTGACCATGCCATTATGGTGGCTGCTTCGGATTGTCCGAAGGAGTTCAGAGCGAGAAGGGATGGGATTGCAGAGAGGTTGTTCTCTAGCAGGTTGACTCGTTGCTTGGGTTGTGACCGTGTCGAACTGGCCGTGTCAAATGGTGATGCTGAGGAGGAGGAAGATGGTGAAGGAGGTTGCAAGAGTGGCTTGGAAAGAGACGGTGTAAGCAAAGAAAGCAAGGTCAATAGCTCTAGAGATGATCATAGAGATGTAGATGTGGATGTGAACCGCGTTAGCAATTATAGCTTTGGTGAAGCTGAGGCTTTGACTGATGAGATTGAAGAAGAATCTCAGTATGTTGCAGAGGTTTTGAGGATCAGAGACATTCTTCATAACCGTGAAGAAGAGGTATATATCCTCAATTTACTCTTTTTCTTTCTTTGTTTATATTCTAAATCAATTCCTGCTTCTTTTGTTTGAGTTGCAATTCAATTGGATGGAAGGATAGGTTTTTGTTCTGACTTTAGGAGTTGTTACAAAGAAATGTGGGGTTTCTTTTATGGATTGAATTTATGAAGGTTGAATTATTCTGTGTTCTGTGATTTCTGATTCATGCTGCTTTGATTCATGTGGTACAGTCTGAGTCTGTGTTGTTTGAGTCATTGAGGAGGCTCCAGCTGATGGAACTCACTGTGGATTGTCTTAAGGTTTGGATTGAATCATTTCTTAATACTCATTCAATGAGCCTACCATTTTGATTTTGATTTTTTTTTTTTGGCAATTTTTACTTGCTTTTTCTGCTGCCCCTCTAATTCTCAAAATTTAACTTTGCCAGGCAACTGAGATTGGAAAGGCTGTCAACCCTCTTAGGAAACATGGATCAAATGATGTTCGTCAACTCGCACGGACTCTTATCGAGTATGAATTAGCTTTTTTCCTGTATATTTGTTTCTCTCATTCATGTATCAATGGACTGTTTGATTGATGATGGATGAGTCTGTTTATGTTCTTCACATGAGAATGTGTGATGGTAATTTAGCTTCAGTAAGGATTCTGTAGATAGGTAAATAAGTCGGCTATTATTGGTATGAATTTGTTTTTGAGATGAAGAAGCTGTTTGATTTGTTCACTTGCATGCTGAACAACCTGTATTCTGAACTTTTTTTCCCTCAACTTTGTAGTGTCTGGAAAGAGATGGTAGATGAGTGGGTCAAGGCAACAACTACCTTAACCATTCCAGGTACAAATTCTTTTATCTGCCTTCATGTTGTTACAATCAGAATCATCCTGCTGTTTTTTCGACCATTATAAAATTAATTCGTGTTCGAAAATGGCTTTATCAAATGCCTAGGTTCCGAAGGCACCCCAGATTCAGTAAATCCATCTGTTGTCGATGATGAAGAAGAAGAAGGACTTCCATCACCTCCTTTGGACGAAGGGGCCTTCTTTGTAGCTCCAACTGGTTCAATAGAACTCTCGCAGGTATCTTCTTGTTCTTTGTGTTCTTTCTCCAACTTATTTTCGCAGGCTTTCATATTTAAAAACTGACTTCGAGTTCTCTCCGTTGGATTTCAAATACCTGGATGATGTAAAGTTCTTCGATGGCATGGATGACGATGGAAGTGAGTTGAATTTGCAATCTCTCATGGTTGCTCTACCTATCTTTGATTTGATATAATGGTTTTGTATCATAGATTTAATGATTATGAATGCCGAATGTTTTTTTCAGATCCCCGACAGAGTGGGAAACAATCCAACACAAACTGTGAAAATGGAAGAAAGCCAGCTTCGGAAAGTCAAATCATAGAAAAGAGGAGAATTCAGCCTTCCAACAACGCAACCAATGCTGCCAACGACAACAAGAGTCAGCAAATAAGGAAAACTGAGGCTGCTGCGAGGGTAAACAAGCCGGTAACTGCTGATTCTGGCCCTGGGAGACAGCCGAAACCAAATGTGCAACGAAAAATCAATGTAGACCCTAAGATGCAGCAAAAGATAGAGAACAACGCAATTACTAGGAAGCCTCCCATTAGCCAGCAAAATGTAAGGAAAATTCTCTTTGCGCATTAAATTTGTTGGTTTTTCTGTCTCTTGACTTGTTTTCTTGTCTATCAGAAACCGAAGAGTTCAGATGATGACGCAATGAAGCTGGAAGCCACTAAGAGGAAACTTCAGGAGCGTTATCAACAAGCCGAAAATGGTTTGTCCTCCCTTTCCCGCATTCTGTCTTTTTTCCTTGAAATGTCAGATTTTGCTGATAGGAATTTAGATTTGGGACACTAAACCATAACACATTAGGTTTTCTTAGGGCACATTATTCATGCAACTGACATTTGATTCTTACGCGCAGCTAAGAGGCAGCGGACGATTCAAGTTATGGAATTGAATGATCTCCCGAAGCAGAATGCTGTCCACCGAAACCCGTATTTCAAGGCCGGAAACCACAACAGGCACTGGGCTCATCCGCGAAGATAGAGCGGTTGTGGTTGATTCAGATTTTTCGGCATTTCAATTTTCAAAGGCTCTCTTCTCTAAGTTGGAGGAAGAAGAGTGATAACTGCTTTTGATACCCATTCATTCTTCTATGCATAGAAGATTGATCCATTTGACTTAGTAAATAACAAATCCGTTCATAGTTAATTTAGTGGGAAGTAAACTTTGAAACATTGTTTATTTCCTGAGTTATAGACTTTGAGTATATAGGAATTTTGTCAATACAGGATTTGGTTTTGGATTTGGATCCTAACTTGGTTCCATAATGGCTGTTTATAGAAATGTCGATTATTTCTGAACAAATTTTCTGGTCACATTAACCTCAACAGTTCCTTGATGTTAATTATTCTATATGTAAAGCAGGTAGGTTTGAAGAATTTTCATTAGCAATAGAATTTAAACCTAAACAGAATATTTCTCGGTATCTAAACAGGATATGCACAATCTTTCATTATGGATTCGTATTTTGGATGCTTCTGTTTCATGATTAACTTTAATTTATAATTTAATTAATGTGATTTTAATTTATGAGTTCAAAGTATATTTTCATCCGTCCTAACTGCTATGACTTGGTCCAAGTCAAATCAAATCTTCTTCTATTCTTCAGTTCTGCTTTTTTTTGGGTTCGGTTTGACAAAGAAGAAGAATAGCATATATGAATAATTATGAAGAATGACCTTTAATGGATGGCATTGGAGTTGTGGACAACTTGCCATGGTTAAATATTCCACTGTCTACTTTTTTTTTTACATATATTTTTTTAAAAAAAAGAGAAACGAGATTTGAATGGTACTATACTGCTATCACTATGAATAAGATTATGACCATAACTCTGAGAAAGAGAGAGAACGTGCACAAGTTGGATGATTTTTTTTGGTTGTCGGCTTGACTTTCTTTGTTCTTTTCACATTCTTTTTTTCTTTCTAACCAACGTTTTAATGATGCTGCTAGTAGTATGTGATAAAAAAAATTTAGTAACATTATCGAGTGGTCTAAGAATATTGTTTAATAACAAAAAAAAATTGATTGTACTATTATGTGATTTGCGTGTATTGCAAAACTGAAATTACCAATGAGATTAGCTACACAAACACAACATATTAACAAAAGCTGTCCATTTTGATTTCTGACTCTATCTCTCTCTCTCTTTGGGTGTCACTTTCTATCTCCCTTCCTACCTTTCTTTTTATTTTTATTTTTTTGGTTATTTGACTAACTCTCTCCCTCACCAGTCACTACCTTTCTTTCTTTTTTTTCTTACAGATTCTTTGTATTGTCTGTATGCTAAATTTTCTGTTCCGCCGCCTCATCCACTGCATAAAAATTGTTTCTTAATTTCACCATTTTCCATTTCTTTTATTGTTCCTAACAATTAAAAAATATTCCGTCTCATGGATCCATCAACAATCCAATGCATATAATTACTAATCTTGTATTTCGGCCAAAAAAAAATAAAATAGTAATGTTATATTTCTTACTCTTCTTACTACACAGTACGTTCTCTAAATTTTAATTATGTTTTCTTATATATTCTTTCATCAGTATTCTTTCTCATCTTCCTATATAGTGTTCTATTACTATTAGTCTATTACCCCCTGTTTTCTTATATATTCTTTCGTTATCATTCTTTCTAGTTTTATTTATATGTTCACTTAAAAATAATATAATCATATTAATAAAAAATATGTAATTTTTTCTTTTTTATAAGTGAAAGTGCATTCGCAGGAGTTTAAACTGAAGAACAACTCAAAGTAACACTCCCTAACCATCCAATCAATTTATTAGATGCATAATTATTATTTTATTTTTATTAAAATGGATTTTAAACTTTTTATAATAACATTTTTTTATCTCATTGTTTTATCATTTTAATAGTACAACATTAATTGATATTTTAATTAAACATAAGAACGAAATCGATAAAAACATTACTAATACTACTTTAAAATTAATATTACTTTTAAAATAAAAGTGGATAAATAAATAAGAATAAATTTTTATCAAATAGATGACAAATGAATTAGAGAGTATATAAAATATATATTAATTGAAAAACTAAATGTATTGATATTTTGAAAACATAAATGTTTTCCTTATCATTCTATTTACATATAGATACCAGTTAAGTTTATTCCGTGTACAACCCACGGTTTTAGTATGTAGTAAGCTTTTTTTTTTTTTCAGTTATAATTATAGTAAGTTTTATTTTAATTGAGTTAATACTTATTAATGTGTTTCTTCTGTTAAAAATAGAAGAAAAAAAAGGACATGTATTGAGGTCTAGATAGTTGTAGTTCACTGGGAAAGGTCAGTAAAAGGACTAGGTCAGTTTTACTTTTTAGTGTATCTTAGCTTTCTTAGGATCATTAATGACATTGAACTCCTGTTTTTCTGTTTATTAAGTACATTTAATTTGTTACTGTCAGTCATGAAAAGATTTTAACCTCGGCCCCTTCTAATATTACTAACAGTATATTATTTATGTATAATATTGTTAATATTAATATTATATAATGATAAAAAATAAAAATAAATATTTCTATAATACAGTAATTATCAAGTTTTAGACGACATATATAATTTGGAACTATTGTATTAATTTTTGATGTTGCATCGTTATGATATTAACTATAATTAACAATAGAAACGGATAATCATAATTGTAAATAAGTTTGTCACTTTCACAGATCATTTGTTAGGGTGGAAAATTTAGATTAAGTAGCTCTTCTCTTAAAATATCCAACATGTTAACATCAGTTATATGAATGTATTACTATTTTATTTTTTAGTCTTTGTTACTTTTATATAATAAACTATATTGTATTATTTTTCTTATTATCATCATACACACAAAATTTTACAAAATATTAAAAAAAACTATTTTTACTCATTTTTAATATTTTCTATATATACTACTAAATTTTGATTATGTTATAGTTATTCATCATAAAAACAAAAATATTATATATAGTTATTTATAAAAATATAAAATAAAATAAAAAAGTTGAAGTACGTGCAAAATTACTGAAATTATTACTAGTAGGAATGTATGATAGTAGGAGTAAAAATAACATTAGTGAAATTTATTAAAATATAAATTAAAAAAATTAATAGTGTATTATTATGGTAGCAAAACAAAAAGAAAAGCATGTTCCATGTGCATATATAAGAGGTATGCAGAGTGTTATTGTATGGTTTGAAATCCATGATGAATGATCTATGAAAAGTAGTGACAAATGAAGACACGCATGCACCCAGCGACACGTGTTTCATAACTCAAATTCAGTAACCCGCACACATGCCACATGCACATATTCGAACATAGACACGTGTATACTAAATCACTCACACATACGCCTGCGTGTGTATGTGTATTCCTGCACTAAACAAATTATTATACTCCTAAAATGATCATTTTATTTTCTGACATCATTAAAATTAGTTTTTAGATCATGAATTTATAAAATGTTATTTAATTTAGTTTAAATCTGTTGTCATCATCTGATTCATTCATATAAGAATATGGGTTGGTACAAGATTCGACTCCATTATACTCCTTTCCTATATAAAAAAAAAATTTATTGTGATCATTTTTTTTTATACAATCTATTATAATTGGTTTTACAAAAATAATAACTAAAAGTTAATTTTAATTAAAAGGATTTTGTTATTTATTGCTTTAAAGGCAATAGTTAAGCAATCCATAAATAAAAATTTAGTCTTGAAAAATGTAAAGTATTTAATGATACAAAATTATTTTTTAAATTATTTTAAATACAAAATTTCTATTTATGAGTTACTTAACCATTGCCCGTGAGAACACTAGATAACAAAACTCTTAATAAAATAAAAATAACTAATAACTACTCCCTTCGTTCATTTTTATCTGTCTCCATTTTAAAAAAAAAAATTGCTTTTTTTTATCTGTCTCTTTAGGAATTCAAAAAAACATTTATAACTTATTTTTTTATTATACCTTTTCTCTAATAATTGTAAAATTTCAATGAAGGTATAATAAAAAATTATCTCATATAAAAAGAAACGGAGGGAGTATAAGTTAAGAACCATTTCTGAGAAGTAATCACAATTATGCTGATTTTCTCAAATAAATACTACAATTAGATAGATTTGCTTCACATATAGTACTCTCTTATGTTTATTAGTACCTTCGTTCAGTACGTAAGTTCCTAAATAATATATATATATATATATATATATATATATATATATATATATATAAAGTGCTAACATAAAAAAAATTGTATTAATTTTTAAAAAAGTTTAATATCTTTTAACTGTTGTCCTCCTTAAAATTCAATTATTTAATTTTATTATTTAAAACTTAACCCAACTATCATAATTAATTAAAGGTAAAATTGAAAAGACATAATAAATGTTTCTTTTTTATTGTAAATAGAGTTTATAAAAATAAATACTAATTTTTTTAAGCACTTACAAATAAAAAAAAAGTAGTATAACTGTATAAGACAGTTTCTTATATTACGTATATTAATAAATAATAATACTCGAAGGATAAATATAAAAATTTATAATAAATTCTTTTTAATAGTTGTACTATACTTTATAAAAAGAATTATTGGAAGCGTTAAGTCCCAGTTATAAATAAGGCGAGCCTAGAATGGAAGATGTTATTCTCTAATTTACTGGGCGACAAAACTCTGGTGAGGGATTGTGTTTACAATGACTCCAATTAACCTTGGGTAGACGGATTGAAGTCTATAGATTAGTTTGTAGGTAAATGGGTTAGACGGACTTAGATTTTTAAAAATGAGAACTATATAATTTATGGGTTTAGGCGGACATGCCCATTAACTAGATTGCTAAACGGACAAATTCGTGGACCCTACAAGCTAAACGGATACCTGCTTATTTATTTAACTTTTTTTTTTGTAATTGAATATATAGGCCTAAGATTTCTGAAAAAAAAAGCATAAACATTAGTGATAAAAAAAAAACTTCCCTTTTGTCAAAAAAAAAAATAGAAGAAGAAGAAGAAAACCCTAAACTTCCCTTGTGCTATATTACTTTGAAATTTATATTTTGAATGTTTAAGATGTTATACATTTTATACACTTTTTTAAAAATATTTTACGTAAGTTTTTAAACCTTTTTATGCATTATTTTTAAAGTAAAGTTACAGTGTAAAGTAAAAAAAAAAGTTTTTATGGACTTTTTAAAAACTCAACTTATAGTGTAAAGCAAAAAAAAAATTGATAAAAAATTGATTAAAAAAAAAGTCTGTAAAAATAATTATGTGGATGCCCGGCCGAATTTGGACTTCATTTTTGTTGGTTTATTTATAATGCGGGCTTAGGTTGATTCCCATTAAGTCTGCCGACCAAGGCGGGGTGGAGCGAACCGTTCGCGTACCCACCTCTAACTCCAATGCCCAAGTAAGTGAATTAGTGTGTTTGGTAACAATAAGTGATAGCTTATCTAGGAGCTTATTATAGCCTATAATTTGTAACTTATTGTGAAGGAGAAGTGTTTAGTAACAGCTTGTAAAAGGTAGCTTTCATAAGCTAACTTATGAAAAATTACTTGAGATACTTATAACTAGCTTTCAATAATTTCTTTCTATTTTTTCGGTAGGTAATTTACTGGATTTTACTTTTTCAAATCATTTATTATATATAATTAATGCATGTTCTTTTTCGTCATTTAACACACTTTTAACTTGTCATAAGCTAATTTTATCAAACACCTCCACTTAACTATAAGTTATAAATTATAAACTAATTTTACCAAATAGAGTTTTAGTAGAGTTTATATGATTTATGAAAATTTACGTACTTTATTACATGGAATAAATGCTACATATTTATAGCAGTGGAGTCTTTAAGATTTAGTGTATGCACTTTATAATCAATTATGCATCAAATTTATACCACAAAACTTGAGTTTTGACAAGAGTATCCAAACATCATTCTCACTCAAAATCAATTACAAAACCTAGCTAGGTTTTGTGAGAAGCAACATTTTGTTGCTTCTATTTCTTTATACTTAATTATGCATCAAATTTGCACTACAAAACTTGAGTTTTGACAAGAGTATCAAAACATCATTCTCACTCAAAATCAATTTTCTAATCATAATTTTTCAAATGTAAATCAATTGTATCCATAATTAATTTTATCACCGTCAATCAAAACATGCATGTCTTACAACGTGCCTAACAACTTGGCTATATCCCAAAACAGAGGTATTTATATGGTTGAATCCCAATGTAGCCACAATGCCAATATATCAATTCATAACACTATTATAACATTTTTTATAATTAGGACAGGAAAAAACACTATAGAAGTGATATCTCATTAGGAGCACCAAAAGAGTATATAAATAACATGATACATTTTTTTAAAAAAATTAAAACTTGACTGGGCACCAAAGTAAAAAATATAACCCTTTGATTTTATCTTTATCTTTTTTTTTTTTGATATTTTTTATCTTTATCTTTCGAATAATAAAAGAGTGTCACTCTTGAATTGATAATAAAACCACTGTTGTAGTAATAGTACATACGCTTGTACCCTACTTTCCCTACATCAATAAATATTATTAATGCAACATCAACGTAACACTTATGCTCGGGGGGTCACATTATATATTGACATACATTTGCTACCTAATTAAAATTCATTTGATTTTCACACAAAAAAAATAAATTATTTGATTTTTCTTACATATATATCGTAGATTTCATTTTATGGTTTGGTCACATACTTCGTTTAGTTATACTTTTATAATCTATACGTAGGAGTATACTATTAATTAATTAGTACATTATATTTATACCCGAAATTATTCTGTCTCAAATCTATCCACGTACGGCTATATTATCAAATGTTCGTAAAAATATGTATATCTTACAATTTAATATGTTTTAATACACTCTTTATTATTCATTATTGAAATTTATATAAAATCTATTAAATAAACGAAGTGATTGACGAAAGAAAGAGCAAAACGTAGATATTTTGTGATTCTCACATTAATTAATTTAAAAGTACTTTATTATCTTCTCAAGTACTTAGAGTAATACTCCAACACACCATGTCCATTTACTTGACACTTGGAAGTTAAATTAAAGTGAGAGAGGGACAATGGCACAATACTATACGTTAGTTAGGATAAGTGCCCCAATGCGTAAGACACGTTCTATGCTTACTTTAACCACTAACAAATTAAATTAAAATTCACAAAATAATAGTACTACTCTTCTATATATACAGCAGAATCTAAACGTGTATGTATTTTTAGTAATTTATCTGAAATAAAAAGCAATAAATGTCCAACGCTAATTTTATACTCACTCCGGTCCTACTTATAAGACATTTTCAACTAAATTATATAGACCAAAAAAAGTAATTGTATTTAATTAATTTTATTGATTTTCTCAAAAAGTGTATGAAATACTATTTTTATCTTTCATTGAATAATGTGTTAGCCAATTACTATATATTAAGGAGTTAGTAAAATAGTCAATGCATTTAATAAGGGTAAAAAAGAAAAAAAATAATAAATGTATCATGAAAACTATAAATTATCTTATTAAAAGGATTATGAAAATTTTTTAAATGATGTCTTATAAATAATACTATAGAGAGTATTTTACACGTTATCATATTAGTATTTAAAACAAGGTGAAAAGTCAAGAGATGTATATATGTATATGGTACCAACCATCCACCACCTAATTAATTAGGCATCTAATCTAACTAACATTATTAAATTGAAGGACACGCATTCATCCACGTAACAAATTTAATAATTACGCCTTCTCTAATTTTTGCTCTACCTCTGCTAATAATTTTCATGATCTAATCTATTAGTTGCTTGTAACACTAGAAATAATAAAATTATGTCTATTGGTGTTTGAATTAAAGAGTTGTTATTTAAAATAGAATTTTTTATTTATTAATTAAACTAATATGTCACTCAAAATTAAATGAGATAATAAAAAAAATAGTTTAATTTTTTATTTTTTTAAGTTAATTCTTTTTCTTCTTTTTTTCTTTAATTTTCTCTTAATTAAATTATACAAGAGAAATCACATTGTTATCAATAGTTTTTTTTTTCTTCTTTATATCCTTTAATCCAAAACAAAGCTTGTACTATAAAGTTGTGACTCATGTGAACTGTACGTTGCTCTAAGGTTGCCAGGTACACCTTGATAATTATTGGTAATAGTATTTGTTGTTGGGACCATTGAAATTAAATGGATATATAGTTTGAATAAATGGATATATCGGATACACAGTACATTATTTAATTTAACCATAAATTTAATAAATTAAAGTACAACACAAAAGGATAGGATATACTAATTTTATTAAATTCGATCCCATTGTTGACTCGATCAAAGTCATCACAAACTACAAATTTAAATAAAACACAAACAAATAATTAAAATTTACAACATATATAAGTGTAGTAGTACATAATTAAAAAAATATTGATAATATTAATAAATAAATGCATAATATATACAACTTAGGATATATAAAGCAAGGAATAATGTCTTCAATCTTATAATATAGACAGATGTTAATACCCTTGCAAATAGCAATAATGAGGCTCGAAAGGGTTCTTCACGATCCTTAACTATTATTGTTTGGGCATAATTTTAGCCTATGAAAATTACTAATAACTAATCAGAAATATTCTAATTAAAGAAAATGTAAGTAGACTACAAATAACCGTGTTCGAATTCAAATCTTATCATAAAAAAAGTATTGCGTAGTCAATATGATTTACGTGTTCATTCAAGATAGTATATAGAATTGAAGTAGTTTTAGTTTTTTCAATAAATTAATTAAAGGTTTGTTATATTACATTTTGTACGTATAACGTATACCAATATATATACCATAACAAACTATAATCAATTACTACCACACATTCAAGTTTCAACATACCAAAACGCTGTTATTACTACATACACATAATAATAATCAACTACTTATCGTTAGTTATGGTAACAAATACTTCCTTCGGTACTTTTTATAAGCAATAATAGATAATTTGGTCTTTAATATAAGTAACAAAATACACTTTTTAATTTTATTAAATGCTAAAAAAAATATAGACTTCTTAATATATCCTTAGTTAATTGAGTTTAATAATTTTTCTCTTTCCACTAATTCTTCTATTCTCAATGACAGTCATAAATTCTATCCTTTAATTTACACATAGGAAAAAAATATATCTATAAGGGCATTTTGGGAAGAAAATTTGTATTCATCATTTAAATGATTAAAAAAACATTATTTACTAAGATTTATTAGTACGTATAAAATATGTCTAATGTTGCTTATAAAAAGAACCGGAAAAAGTACTAGTTAAGTAGAATTCAGTTTCATCAATGACTTAGCTTCTTCAATTCAATTCAGCTACTTAACTACTCAATCATTATTTATAATGATGCATGCCTTTTTACCCCATGGAGAATTAACAAATTGAATGTTACAAGTGCAATAGGAGTCCTAGTAAATTGCATGCTTTTATATTTGTAATATGTGAAGTATTTTTTGTGTTAATACAATATACTAACTACTCCATATATAGTAAGAACATGGAGTATCTAGTAATTAATAGTGTTATATATGTCCGAGGATAATTATTGAGGTGGTAAAACTTAGATGTAGTTTGATTTGTATTTTTATTTTTATTTTGTTTTTTGTTTTTTAAAATTTTACAAAAGAAAAAGTAAAAATACAGAAAAAAAAAATTTGTAGTTTTTAGTATTTTCAATTTTTTCTTTTGTAAAATTTTAAAAAATAGAAAACAGAAAATAAAAATTCAAACCAAATAACCCTTATAGTTTGAACAGTTATAGTAGTTTATTTTAAGAGCACTTAAATAAACCAAAATTAATTAAAGCTAATTTTACAATGAAATCAAACATTATCTTAAATGACTTGTGTGAGGGATATGTGTCGAAAATGACAAATCAAGGGAAAAGGGAGCGAAACACACACTTTAAATTCAGTCACTAAACCTTTTTTTTTCTTTTTGGTAAGCATAAATATATATTATTACGGGAAGGACACTGAATACTTCAACCCGTTCATAAATATTATTTAAAAACAACATAAAATTCTACCAAAAATAAATTATTGAATATATATAGATAGATTTAAATACTAATTATGTAAAGTAAATGAACACCCAGAAACGGAGTTAATAACCCATTTTCAAAATGGCAAATACCAGACACTAAATTTGTTTATTTAATCACTAAATATATTAATAAATAAATTAAAAACCAAAATGTCTAACGAAATTATATTTATTGATTAATGGTCTTTACTTTTTTTTTTATTGTTAAATCATTCTGTTTTTCGCTCTCTCTCTCTTTTGTAGTGAGATTATATATTCATTTTTTCCCTAATATAATGGAACAGTATATGAATTAGATGCCCACCTGGGTTCATAGTTTGTGTATAAAAGGTGGTTCCATGCTTTAGATAAGACACAAGTGCATAAAACCAAATGAAGAGAAGAGACTAGCCTTGTGTTGTGATCTAACTTGACAGGGATGTAGGACGAGTTGGGTAGTCTTCTTGATCAGCAGAGGGCAATGGGATTGCTTCTGGGTCCTGAGCTCCGGCGGTGGTGGTGTGCACCTGCAAGTACTCCGACGCTCAAGTTAGTGAGTGGATTAGGGTTTGTGTATATGATAATATATCTTACCTACCTTGCATGGTGCATTATGATAATATTTATAGAGTGAGGTAAATGACCTAACGCGGTCCGTATTGGGCCAGGATCTTCGCCTGGGCCCAATCCTCATCATCTGGGCCTTGTAAGTAAGCCGCGCCCAACTTACCGGGATGCTGATGGTAATTGGCGACTTCTTGACCCGGCATGTAGGCGTATATACGGGATGCCATTATTCTGGTCCACAACAGTAGCCCCCCAAGTCGTCAAGTTCTTCTTGGGAGAGGTTGGCGAGTTCATTCATCATGCCGGGTGGATGTTAGATGGCGATTCTGGAAATGTTACGAGATGACGGTTGGTTTTCTTTTTGGGTGCGTGTGTTTCACGCATCCCACTCTGGGCACTGTGCGCAATGATTAGCGTGGTTCTTGGGCCCCACATTCATTAAGGTGATGTTACGGTTTTTACTTTATTCCTTTTCACCCGTTACATTTTCACCTTTTCCCTTTATTCAAGTTTTTACTCATTCTTCTCTTTCGCGCTTCCTGTCTCTTCATTTCCTGTGACAGAGAGCTTCTGAAAACCTTTCTTCTTCCATCTTCGTGTTCGCTCGTCAGACCCACTTTCTAGCAACATTTATCTTCATCTTTCAGGTATTGCTTCTACTTTTTGCTAATTTTTGCCTTTGTTCGACTCTTTTCTGATTCTTGAATTGTTCTATTGCATTCTTCTCCCACCTTTTTAGGGTTTAGTTGTAGTTTCTGGGTTTCTTTCCTTCAAAAATGGCTGATGGTATTATCGTGTTGACGAGTAGTTCCTCTTCGGAATCAAATAATACCGAACTTCTTGAGCGTTTTGCGAGGGGTCTTCGCAAACATAGGTCTTCTAATGAGCCAAACCCTTGTCCTGGTACGCCTTCCATAGCCAATCCTGATTATTGTGAATCCTGCCATTTTTGGTTTTTATCCTCTGTATTCGCGACGAGTAGAGAGTGGTGAATCAGTTACCCAAAGTGTGAGTGGGTCATTTAACACTTTGAACCCAAAACCTTCCGCTCTTCTTCTTGCATCAGCCCACCTTCCTGATGAGTATAGTTCTGAAAGTTCTGTGTCTGTTGAACAAGGTTCAGATCGTCGTGCCCCAATTAATTTCATACCGGTAGGGGATGAAGTTGAGTCTTTCTATCCCTGGGATCCTTTGGGAGATAAAGAGTCTATACCGTCATCTATGACTCATTCCTTAGATTCTGAATCTGACCCTGCATATGCTCCTCCTTCTTGCAGCCATTCATCCCCGGGATCTGACTCTGCTTTCTCAGATCATGTAGATATGGAGTCTGCTCAAGATGACATTCCCATCCCGGTAACTTCTAGTGCTCCGGGATCCTCTGGTGGTGTACCGGCTTCACCCGATACTGGCGATTTCGAGATTGTCGTTCGTGGGACAGGGGAGCCCAGTACTTCGAAGCCTCGGATCGAATGCCCTCCAGATTTTTTGGAATTGAAGAACATCTGGGGAATGTTGTGGGTCCCCTGGGATATCATCCGGGAGGAGTGTTCGATGAAGGATGGTCGCCGACTCAGGAGAGTGGAAAAACACCCCCGGGACTGATGTTAAGGTCGATCCTTCATCGAACCATAAGTTGGTTATTCCGAGTAGGAAGGAGAGGATCTGCACACCAGCATCTGAGGGTGAAGGTTCCTATATCATGATGCTTGAGTCTTTATGGCATCAGCTAAAAATTAGGTTCCCTTTTTCCGACCTCCAGATTGAAGTTCTGCACCACCTCCATCTTGCTCCCACCCAACTTCATCCCAACGGTTGGGGATTCCTCCAAACCTTCGAGGTCTTTTGTTGGGCTCAGGGCTGGCCTTGTTCCTCAGCCTTATTCCTATACATCTTCGGTGTTTATCATGGTCCCACGAAGAGGAATTGGGTATCCCTCCATCATCGTTTCGGGATCCCTCAACTATTTGTCCCGTATGAAGAGTCCTTCAAGGCTCATAGGGACATTTATGTCAAGGTCGTCCCACGGACCAAAGATTGTACTCCCTTCTGGATGGGGAAGGATAAGCAGCCCTTGTTCCCACTCTATTGGACAGAAGATCATTTTCAAAGGTTGTTGTCTTTAAAGGAACTAGAGATTGGCTTCCTAGAAAAGGAAGACCAACAGACCTTCAGGAATCTTTGTGTCTTTGTCGAGCGAGGGGGGATTCCCATTCACTGCAAAGATGTGATAGGAGTGTCTCGCCACGACCAGGCGACATGCTTATGTAGGGATTGTCCTTTATCGTGCAATGTCGTCGTGTTTTTTCTTTGTTTTTAGTTATTTTGCCTTAGCTAACAAGTACATCTTTTTCTGCAGCCGAGATCATGGCCAACTATGCCATCCGTTCTCAGAAGCGAGATGCCAAAGGAAAAGGAAAAGTCGGTATTTCAGGTCCACCTCATTCTCCTGCTCCAGTTCTTGCTCCTATCCCGGTAGTTCCTACCGGGATTAGAATCTCGGACGCGGTTTCTGCCAGGGGAGCTTCTCCTGTTAAGAAATCCGTTCCTCCCTCCACTGGGGCCGAGATGGCTAATATGCAGCCAAAGCGTCGTCGTCTTACCAAGTCTGGTATGCTTTTATAACTGAATTTTCCAATTTGTATGGGAATCATCTACTGTCTCCTCATCTGGATCAGTTCGATTTGTAGGTGACCAACCTGGCGGTGTCCAAAGGACTTCTGCCGAGATGACCCCAGTCTCAACGGCGCCCTTCTCTGCTCCTCCTTCTGCCTGGGAAGGCTTCCAATCTCCTTTGATCAAGTTCCAGCATGGGGACTTTTTCTCCAAGGGTGGGGCTTCCGTCGTGAAGGTATATGTTTTGTCATTTGATCTTGTCAACTTCATAGTAATTAATCTCAGTAGGTGTATGTTTAATGTCTTCTTGCTTTTATCTTTGTAGGAGCAAGCCAAGTCTCTAATGGGATGGACTACTATGAGCATGGCTATGCTCCAACATATTCATGATCAAGCCGAGGACATGGACCAAGCTTCTTCCTTGAAAGGTCAACTGAGGGATCTCCGAGATGACTTGGAGCTGAAGGATGCCTTGATCCAAAGCGTCAAGGAGGCGGAGTCCCGGGCTAATCAAGAACTCACTTCTATGAAGGAGAAGTTTGCTCGTTTGGAAGAGGATCTCGCGAAGGAGAAAGAGCGGGCTGCCAGCTTGGAATCGGAAAAATCCAAGTTGAAGGAGGAAGTCTCCGGGCTGAAGGCTAAAGCAGATGAAGACGATTCTGCTCTTAAGCTTCTTCAGTCTGAACTCTTGGGGTCGGCTTCCAAGTTCCATGAGGTTCAGGTGGAGCTGCGGGATACTCAAGAGAGATTGGAAGAGGCGTACCGCGATATGGACACTATAGTGGATGATTCTTACCGGGATTGTGTGAAGACTCTTCAGTTTTTGAATCTCGGGGTAGAGTTGAACACCCGTGGTCTCTGCAAGTATCACGGTATGAAGGATGGGATGTTTATGGATTTCCATGATCCTCATAATCCCGTGCCTCTTGATCCTGCTGATCCCAGATTGGAGCCATTCGACTGTAGCACTCATCCTCCTTCCTCAGATATTATGCCGGAACCCGAAGCTGGAGATGCTGGAGGGGCTACCTGATTTATTTCCATGTTTCTGTATTTCTTTTGCTTTTATTTTGTACCTCTTATAGACAAGTTTATATTGAATGTAGACCTTTTCATTCTGGTATTCCGAGATATTCTTTATGCATAGCTCTGTTTACTTTATCGTTCATGTGCTTCTTTACATCCCGCTTGCCATTGGAACTTTCTTGTGTCTTTTTAATTATTAGGGTATATTTGAGATAACACCCTTTTTACTCCTTAGCAGGAGGGAAAGTAATTTGTACTTTCTCTAATTTTGTTAAGCTGTAGCTTCGGTTTATGCTTTCCTTTTGTTACATCACTGTATGTCGTTGAGGTGTGGCCATCTCGAGATGCCTCCCCCTCTTTGCTTGGCATGAAAATTTTTCGTACCGTTTGAATTGTTAGGGATACATTTGTGATGTCGCCCATTTAGCTCCTCAATAGGAGGGAAAGTAGTTTGTACTTTCTCTAACTTTTGTTGGAGTGTGGCATTGGTGTTGCTTCATGCTTCTTTTTGGCCAGGGTTAACCCGTTTAGGATCCCTATTGAGTCTGTAGCAGAGAATTACGCACGATGGTATCTCGACTCATTATTGGCCTTGCATGTATGTCGGTTTCTGTTTGTTGTCGACGTCTCGATCTCGGATTATTTGTATTTCTCATACTTTCTTCCGATCTGCTTGTTATTAAGAATTGAACTAACTTGTTTATGTCAGAATGAATGAAATGCAACTTTATTAACAATAAGAAGCAAATAACAAATGGGGACCTCGTTAAAACCTCTAGTAGTAAAACCCTCCTTAGGGATAAAACCTGCTACAGGAAAAAGAGTACCCCTTTATTACAAAAGACTGTAAATTACATAGCTTAGCTATAATAGCGCCTTAAGTCTGCGACATTAAGCGTTCTGGGAATCTCTTTGCCTTTGAGAGTTTCTAAATGATACGCTCCGTTAGCTGCGATGGTCTTGACCCGGAATGAGCCTTCCCAATTCGCTCTAAGCTTCCTGTCTTTGGCATTGCGATTTCCAATACTGGCTCTTCTTAGGACTAAATCACCTGTTTGGAATCTTCTCGGGAAACCCTCAGATTGTATCTCTGTGCTACTTGTTGCTTCCGGGATAACTCTTTGATTCTGGCGGCTTCTCGGATTTCCTCGACCATGTCGGAATCTTCTCTGAGGAGCTGCTCGTTTTCTTGAGCGGGGTACATAACCCTCCAGGATGGGTGCCCGATTTCTACCGGGATTACGACATCTGATCTGTATACCATTCGAAATGGAGTTTCTCCGGTGGAGCTATGGGGAGTAGTTCTGTAACTCCAGAGTACTTGATAAAGATCTTCTACCCAACTAGTTCCAGCTTTCTGGCACCTCTTTTTCAAGCCATTAAGTATGACTTTGTTGGCGGACTCTACCTGTCCGTTCGATTGTGGGTGCTCTACACTGGCAAAGTATTGCTTGATGCGGAGACCTGCTAGCATTTCTCGGAATTCTTTGTCGGTGAATTGGGTCCCATTATCACAGATAACTTCTGCCGGGATTCCAAACCGGCATATTACTTGCCGGAAGACAAAATTCTGGGCTTTGACTGATGCTATGCTGGCTAAGGGTTCAAGTTCAATCCATTTAGTATAATAGTCAACAGCAACAATGAGATGTTTGAACTGACTTGTGGTTGGAGTAAAAGGTCCTAAGAGGTCCAAGCCCCAAGTGTGGAAAGGCCAGGGGGTGGAGATGCTGTGCAGATCTTCAGCCGGGATGTGGGACAATGGACTGTGTTCTTGAAACTTTTGGCACTTCTTCACGTGATCAACTGCATCTTTATTCATGGTTGGCCAGAAGTATCCTGCCCACAAGGACTTTCTTGCCAACGATTTTCCACCAATGTGGTGACTGCAACTTCCTTCATGCACTTCAGTAAGAACATACCATGTTTTAAATAGTCCAAATGCATTTAAGCAAAGGAGTTGATAGTCCTCTCCTGAATAATTGTCCTTCTATCACGGAATACCGGGAGGCATTTTGTACAAGCCGTCTTGCTTCCCGGGTATCTGCCGGGATGGCGCCTTTAGTGATATACTCTATTATTGGAGTTCTCCAATCATCATTTTCAACCTGCAAAATAGCACAAGGAAAAGGGAAAACTTCTTCTATTACTGACTTCAAAGTTGAGGATGACTTGGTACTGGCCAATTTGGAGAGTAAATCAGCGCGACTGTTCTCTTCTCTTGGAATGTGCTTAATCTCAAATTTAGAGAGACCAAGTAGACTTTCTTTAACCTTTGTCAGGTATATCTGCAACAATGGCTCTCTTGCCTGGTATTCCCCTTTTATCTGGGATACCACCAATTGGGAATCTGAACATAAAGTAATCGCGGTAGCCCCTAGTTCCTTTGCCGCGCGTATCCCGGCTAGACAGGCTTCATATTCTGCTTGGTTATTAGAGGTTGGGAATTCAAATTTCAGAGAATATTCTACCATTATCCCTTCGTCATTTTCGATTAGTATGCCTACACCTGCTCCTTTGGGGTTTGAGGACCCATCAACATAGATAGTCCAGGATCCTTTTGGCTCTTCCCCGGGATGTGTCATCTCGGCCACAAAATCAGCCAACGTTTGTGCTTTGATCGCTTGTCGTGGTTCGTAGGAAATATCGTATTGTGATAATTCTACTGCCCAGGTCATCATCCTTCCTGCCAAGTCAAGTTTGTGCAAGATTTGTCTGATGGGTTGATTAGTTCTTAACATGATGGGATGACATTGGAAGTATGGCCTCAGCCGCCGAGATGCAAATAGCAGGGCATAGGCGACTTTCTCGAGCCGCTGGTAATTCAACTCCGATCCCTGTAGCGCCTTAGAGACAAAATATACCAGACTCTGGTTCCGGGATTCTTCCTTTACTAAAGCTGCACTGATTGCTTCACCGGTGACGGCTAAATATAGATATAGGATCTGCCCAGGATCTGGGCGAGACAGGACTGGTGGGCTTGAGAGGATTTTCTTCAGCTCCCGGAAAGCTTCTTCACAATCTGCATTCCATTAGAAGTCTTCCTTACGTCGTAAGGTCCTGAAAAAGGGTAAGTATTTCCTGGCTGAATCTAGAAGGAATCTCGTCAATGCAGCGACCCTTCCAGTTAGCTGTTGGACCTCTTTAATAGTTCTGGGACTCTGCATATTTAACACGGCACTACACTTGTCCTGGTTGACTTCAATCCCTCGACTGGTTAGCATAAAGCCTAAGAACTTTCCGGCTTCGACCCCAAAAGTACATTTGTTAGGATTTAGCCTTAAATCATACCTGCGCAGCTGTTGAAAAGTCTCACGCAAGTCAGCCACCGGATCTTTATCTTCTGGGGTTTTTACTATCATGTCGTCAATATAAACTTCAAGGATTCTACCAATCTGTTCTTTGAAGACTTGGCTCATCATCCGCTGATAAGTTGCTCCGGCGTTCTTTAAACCGAACGGCATCATGGTGTAGCAGTAAACACCCATGTCGGTGACAAAAGCCGTTTTATCTTGATCTTCAGGGTACATGGGGATCTAGTTATAGCCGGAGTAAGCGTCCATGAAAGATAGATACTTATAACCTGCAGAATTGTCCACCAGTTTATCGATACAAGGTAAGGGGAATGGATCTTTGGGGCATGCTTTATTCAGATCTGTATAATCCGTGCACATTCTCCACTTCCCGTTAGCCTTTTTTACCATCACCACATTTGAAAGCCAATCTGCATATCGTATTTCTCGGATGAACCCTGCGTCTAGCAGCTCCTTCACCTGTTTTTCTATCGCTGCTTGTCTTTCTAGGCCCATTTTTCTCTTCTTCTGAGCCACCGGTATAGATCCCGGTCTCAAAGACAAGCGATGGCACACGAATTCCGGGTCAACTCCGGGCATGTCGGAAGAAACCCAAGCGAACAGGTCTTTATTTGTCTTCAACAACTCAATGAGTCGCTCTTTGATCACGGGGGGTAAGTTCGCCCCTATCTTGACGGTCTGATCTTCTTTAAGTCCTATCTGGACTAAGATCTGATCCCCTTCTGGTTGAGGTCGTAGATATTCAAAGTTTGCTCTGGGATCTAAGTTAGTCATCATGACCCCTGCATCCCGCATCAAATCACGTCTCTCCATCTTTTGCTTCCCTTTCTCTTCTGCCGTTATCGGTAAAATAGATGGTGATTTCGTGATTTTAAGGCTTTCTTGATAACATTTCCGTGCATCGCTGCTCTTTCCTCGGACAATTACTACTGAGCCATTTTCTCCTGGAAACTTCATGGCTAAATGGATGGTAAAAACTATGGCGCCAAGGCTATTCAGGGTTGGTCGCCCAATGATTGCATTGTAAGCCGAGGGGCAATCCACCACTATGAACCTAGCGGGAATTGTTTTGGTATTTGGCTTTTTGCCGAAATTCACCTTGAGGTCAACGTACCCTTTGGGAATGATCGTATCTCCGGTGAAGCCAATTATGCTGCCTTTATGGGGGATTAAATCCTTAGATCCTAATCCCATTTTATCAAACAAGCTCCAGAACATAATGTCAGCTGAACTTCCTTGATCAATGAAGATTCGATGGACTTCGAAGCCGTTCAAATTAGCTGCTACGACCAATGGTTCGTTATCCCGGATCAGTTCTTCCGGGAAATCTGCATCTGAGAAAGATAGCACTGGGTTAGCTACAGCAGTTACTTGGGAACAAGAATCCCTGACATCTCGGGTCCTCTTCCTATCTTCGAGACCCTGTAAGCTGGTTCCTCCAGCTATGACTTGAATTATTCCCCTAGGAGGGGAATCTTGTGCTCGTCTCGGGCTCCGGGATCTCTTTCAATTTGATCATTTAAAAACATTTTAATTTTGGAGATGACCGAGCATAATTTCTCAACCTCCCTTGTCGGATCAGCTTTTCAATTGCATCTCAGAGTTGGATGCATTCATTGGTGGAGTGTCCATGATCTCGATGGTAATCACAGTATTTATTTTTATGCTTTCCGACCGTTTTCAAAGGTGGCGGCCGCTCTCTCAATTCAGAGTGCATCACTTCTTTTAACACTGAAGTTGGCGGGACTACCAGCGGAGTGTAATTGTTGAAAAGACCCTTGCGCTTCTTGGGAGACCTATCCCGGGATTTGTCGTCTTTGCCCTGGGATTGGTTTGGAGGGACAATTTTTGCTTTGTCATCCTTCTTGGCGGCTTGGGCCTTCTCCTATTCTTCTATTCTGATCCACTTTTTGGCCCTGACCTTCAAGTCATCCATGGAAGTGGGCATATCTCCAGCCAGTTGCTTAGCGAAGGCTCCTGGCTTCAATCCTCTTACAAAGAAATATAACTCCAAGTTAGGTTCGACATTCCTAACTTCTAATACTTCATTGTTAAAGTGTGTTATATAGTCTCGTAGCGATTCATCTTTTCCCTGTTTAACAGTTTCTAAGTGGAATTCAGATTTGAATTGTCTTTTACTGCTAGTGAAATGAAGAATAAACTTATCTTTGAGGGTTTTCCAGTTGCTGATGGATTGTGGTGGGAGGTCTGAGAACCAACGACTTGCAGCTTCTGACAATGTGAGGGGGAAAGCACGGCATACAATGGCCTCGTTCACCCCTTGGAAGTACATAGCCCTTTCAAAGGTGCTGACATGTAGAGTGGGATCCTTGGTTCCATCATATTCCCTCAACTTCTTTGCAAACTGGAATCCATGAGGAAGGGCATGGGACATTATCCATGGCGTGAAGGGATTGTCAATGTACCCGAAATCCGGGACATTTTCAGCCATATGCTCTTAGTTGCCGGCTGGTTGTCCGGGTTGCTGACCCGCAAGGGGGATAGGTGGCGGGATGGCCCCCTCAACCCGAGATTGATGCGGGGCCCCTTCATGTCGGCGACTTACCCGTCCTTCCTGTTGCCTTTCCTGAGTTTTCAGATTCCCTTCTTTGTCTCCCTCAATTGCGGATTTCCGCTGCTGTTTTTCCGCATTGTCATTATCATTTTCCAGATTCTCAGGGTTTGGCTGGGTATGCCTCTCAGCTCTTTCCTCTTCTGAATCATCTTCGATAACAACATGCTTGCCCCTGCGCTGTTGCTCTTTGAGATCTGCGATCTCTTGAGCTTGTGACTGCACCAACTGTTGCAGTTTACGGAATTCTGCTTCGATATCAAAGTGCTGGGGTGCCCTTGCTTGATTCGACACACCAGCCTGCTGTCCAGCTCCTTGGTTTTGCACGCTGGGATCGTTGTAATCCCTATTTCTGGTTGAGCCAACCATTGTTGATGATGGATGGGAGCGAAACTTTTTTGTTGCGATCCCCACAGACGGCGCCAATGTTGTGATCTAACCTGACAGGGATGTAGGACGAGCTGGGTAGTCTCCTTGATCAGCAGAGGGCAATGGGATTGCTTCTGGGTCCTGAGCTCCGGCGGCGGTGGTGTGCACCTGCAAGTACTCCGACGCTCAAGTCAGTGAGTGGATTAGGGTTTGTGTATATGATAATATATCTTACCTACCTTGCATGGTACATTATGATAATATTTATAGAGTGAGGTAAATAATCTAACGCGGTCCGTATTGGGCCAGGATCTTCGCCTGGGCCCAATCCTCATCATCTGGGCCTTGTAAGTAGGTCGCGCCCAATTTACCGGGATGCTTATGGTAATTGGCGACTTCTTGACCCGGCATGTAAGCGTATATACGGGATGCCATTATTCTGGTCCACAACACCTTGTGTTTGGGATTCAGTTGCCACAAACTAAACGAAACGAAGCCTCTATGCTTCTTTCGCGTTCTATCTTTTGGAAAGTCAAATTTAGTTTTTCAATGCATTCAAATTGAGACCAAACGGAATATGAACTGAATGCCAAACATAGTCTTTTCGAGACCAAAATATATAAAAGGTAATATCGGTCGCTAATATCCATACCATCTCTTTTAATAAGATTGTTATACTTTTTTTTGAACAAAACTCATTATGAAGTACATTTTCAGAATAACTTATCTTGATATTATTTTTCATTTTTGGATAATTCTTTTCTGCATAAGAGAGAGATGTCCCTATCTAGAAGTATGGCATGCATATTAACTCCATAAGTTCTATGCCATTTTTTGTCTTTGGTTCGAATGATGTGATCCACTCAATTAGTTGGGTTATAACCCTAAACCTTAAATCTGGAAAACCCAGTCCACAACACTTGATAAGGGATTTGCTTTTTGAAGTATTGCATAAGAATCATCAAATATGAAAATTCTAACATCCATCCATAGAACTTCACTAAGCCTGTGTTTGGGGTCAAATACTATTAATACCACCTCTTTTACTACTTCCACCATCCTTTTAAGAATGCTGAAAGCACCTGACCAAAAGAAAAAAGAATCCAGAAAGTAGATTTTAGAATCGCAGACTGGTGTAAGTAGTAAATATAGCCCATGCTTTTTGTTGCAATCCTTTTTAATTTTTGGTAAGCAAACTGAAAAAAGTCATTTAGAAATTATGGAAGGTAATAAAAGAATAATTATAACGGATGTTAAAATTTGATTATTTGACAGTGCACACAATTTTTCGAAAAGACAAAAAATATTGTAACTTGATCTTTTAATTTTTTTTGGTAACAAATGAAATAAATTTAATCTTTCAATTTGATCATTTAAAAACATTTTAATTTTCTAATTTATAAAATGCTTATTTTCATACTATTCATTGTAATTTATTGTAATTAAGATGGTGTAAAATTGAGTTTTTAGAATTTTTTAAATTTTAATAAAATTGTAATTTAACGTATTTTTATATTGCACTAGAAACATTAGTTACATGTGATTTTAATAATGGATAACTTGAGGAAAGAAATTCTTTTACAATATTATAATAATTTTAACATGCGTTATAATTATTTTTTTATTAACTTGACATTTGATAGAACACCGGTGTTCTCATTTTCTTTTATCACACGGTTATTGTTGAACTTAAAAGGAACCGAATACTTTCTACTCTGCCTCCTTGATTTTTCTGCCTTTTTTTTTTCAAAGTTTATTTTATTTTTTGTCAATTTTTCTTTCTAGACTTTTGTGATTTTTTTTCTCTTCGTATTTGACGATTGATTGTAAAATAATACTCCCATAGAAATAATAAGAGAAGACCCAACCCAAAATAATCAAGTTATACAAACCTAGCGGAATAATTTTTAATTTATATAAACTTATTTTTGAAACCAACCCTTTACACCCATAGAAAGAAAATCATATATTATGTCTTCAACCTTTGCTTGTGAAATTTACCCAACAAAGTTATCTGGCTTATACTGTCATACTAATCGAAATGACAAACGTATTTACACTTTAGAACAAGAAAGTTAGGGAAGAAAAAGATAGGTAGGAAACAAAGAGAAAAGAAAAAAAAAAAAAAGATAATGAAGTTTTAAACAGCGTTTATTTCTAAATTATGTAAATGCATTTTGCTTGTAACAAAAATCAATCCCAGAAAGGCTTTTAGGGCAAATTATTCTGTATTTATATATAAGGGAAAAAAAAGAAAAAATAAATTAATATTTCATTTTTTATTTAATCTAAATGATAAACTCCAATCACTAAAATGTCTTTTACAACATTTATTGCAAAGTATCATTTGAGAACTAATTCAATAAATGAGGATAAATAAGAAATATAGCATTAAATAAAAGAAAATTAGTTAAAAGTTGTTTATATTTTGATAAAAAAACATTAGACTTTTATTTTTTACTTATATTTAAGTTTGGAGAGAGTATTTATTTAATATTTTTAAAATTTTTCTATTTTACAAAGGAAAATAAAATCCGTTTTAAAGAAATTTTTAAAAATATGCTATGAAAACAATATTTGCTTTTTATTTTTTCTGAATTTTCATTTAAAAGCACACAATTTTATTTTATTTTATTTTATTTTATTTCCTAAACTGCACTTTTAGTTTCTAAATTTGTAGTATGCGATTATAATCCCTAAACCATTTTTAAACAAAAATTTTCATAATCTAACTTCTCTTTAATGTAACAATCTAATTTCATGTTTATATTTTGCCCAAATTATGATAGAGATATTATTTGACGTTGTTTCCAATGTAGATTATGTTATTTTGCCCTAAATACTTTTATCTACGGTGAGCTGATATAGACCCGGCAATATGGCCTAGTCCGTGTGGGTTACCTGAAAAAAACCTGGGTTTGGGTAAAAATTGGGAAAAGAATAAAATTCGGGCTTTTTAGCTCATCCTACAAAAACTCGTAAAAAAACGGGCTCGATCTAAGCTAATCTGATTAAAAATTAATTTATAAATATATTTTTATATATTATATTAAAAAAATGGAATTTTTAATAGATTATTTCAAAAGAAAATTATAGCCAACACTTTACTAAACGCACCACTTGTCTTACCTTACACAGAAAAATAACACAATTTGATAAAAAAAACATAAAACCCAAAAAAAAATGAAGGGTGTGAGGTTGACTACTTGAATCCTCACTTGTGGGCCAAACCTCTCACTAGTCCCCCCATGCCTCTCCCTTAGTGGGCCTGTCCGACAAGGCCCACACCTACAAACCAAATAAAAAAAGACTTCTATTAATTCGAAATAGCACTTTGCATCAATTTTAATAGTTTTTTTTTCTCATCCTTGTAAGTTTATTTTTATTGTTGGTAAAAACCTCATCCTTATATGTTTTAATACGTTGTTAAAAGTATACCAAATTTGTTTTTGCATAAATTTTGATACAAACGTCTTAAAGCTAGGAAAAAGTCTAGATAAGTCATTTCCGTCATAATTTAGAAAGGAATAGGACCAAAAATACTAAATTATCACTTTGTAAAAAAATTGAATGACCAAAACAACCACAATAAAACACTGTTTGATCAGAGAGAAGAAATAGAGAGAAAAGAAGTAAAAAAAAAAAAACTTGAGAAGAGAGAAATTGAAAAGAAGATTGATGAGATAAATATAATTTGTAGCAAATAAGCAATAACGTAACATACTCAGGAAATTGGGTAGATTATTGCCGAGATATTGCCTTGCATTAACTAAGACCTAATATGATAATTGCGTAAACTATTCTCACAGTTTTAACTTTTCGCCAGTTCAGGCAAGACTTCTATCGACTGTGAGACTTACGTATTATTTCAACTTCTCTCAAACTTCTTGCCACAATCGAACAGTGCTCAACTTCCATCCTTCTCATTTCTTTCCATTGTATTTTCACTGTACCAAACAAGCTGTAAAAGAATGGAATCAAAATCACACATATAAACCTCTTAACTACTAAAATTGCAATTAAGTTAAAAGAAAAATATTCTCTCTTAGAAACCAATTTTTATAACAATTTTAGAAACATCAATTTTTTCTCTGTAAACAACATAATAACATAATCTTTCATTCTCTTTTTCCTCTTTCTAAATTATGAATAAACCTGGAAAAAAAACCTCCGGCAAAGTTTGACTAATTTAAAGTTTTAAGAGATTATTTGGTTTACATTTTTATTTTCTATTTTCATTTTATTTCCTGTTTAATGAAATTTTACAGAGAAAAAACCAAACATACTAAAAACAAAAATTCTCTATTTTCAGCATTTTCATATTTTCCTTTATAAAATTTCAGAAAACAAGAAATGAAAATAAAAAAGAAAAATGCAAACCAAACGAATCGTTAAAATCTCCGATCTACTACTTGGAATCACGAGGATTGAATTGGGAATTTACTGAGTTAGTATCCTTAAGGCTTAAAGCATGCTTAGATTTTATTAGTACCATGCTTAGGGGCAGGGCAAGGCTATTCAAATAAGAAAACATTTCAAGAACCCAATGTAAAATAGAAAAAAGGCAATGAATAAGAATAATAGTAACAAGATATTAGAGAAACATCATCAGATGTACCAGATGACATAGAACAAACAAAAGCCAATATAGAACACAGACAGATAGGTGCCAAAAGACTAATTTTAAACATGTACCCAAACTCCACTCCCACTACCAATGCCTGCAATATGATACGGAAAGAAAACAGGCATGTTCCCATTCTCCATACCAAAGCTCTATCCCTCAAAACATACTAATTACAACAATCTTCACGCATGAGAGAGGAGTAAATGTAAACACACTTATGCATCATATAACATAATGCAATAAGTACTTTTTTACTTTAATCAGCAGCTCCTAATTCATATTTGTTCCGCTTCCTCTTCCTCATCTTCATACTCTTCATCCTCAGCAGTGGCATCCTGGTACTGCTGGTATTCAGAGACTAGGTCATTCATGTTGCTCTCGGCTTCGGTGAATTCCATTTCATCCATACCTTCCCCTGTGTACCAATGCAAGAAAGCCTTCCTCCTAAACATGGCAGTGAACTGCTCGCTCACCCTCCTGAACATTTCCTGAATGGAGGTCGAGTTCCCAATGAAGGTGGAGGCCATGGAGAGACCCCTTGGAGCAATGTCACACACACTGGACTTCACATTGTTGGGGATCCACTCAACAAAGTAAGAAGAGTTCTTGTTCTGCACGTTGATCATTTGCTCATCCACTTCCTTGGTGCTCATCTTACCCCTGAACATGGCTGAGGCAGTGAGGTAGCGACCGTGCCTAGGATCAGCAGCACACATCATGTTCTTCGCGTCCCACATTTGCTGGGTCAGTTCAGGGACAGTCAATGCACGGTACTGTTGAGAGCCACGTGAAGTGAGAGGTGCAAACCCAACCATGAAGAAGTGCAACCGAGGGAATGGGATCAGATTCACAGCCAATTTCCTAAGGTCGGAGTTCAATTGACCCGGGAACCGAAGGCAGCAAGTAACCCCACTCATCGTTGCAGAGATCAAGTGGTTCAAGTCACCAACTGCAACAAAAACAATCCGTAATTTTCAGTTAAATTCAATTAGTTCGCAGACTATACCTCACAGTTATATTAGTCCCAAACATAGAAACTCCACTTTAGTTTTGATTTCATAAAAACCTCCACTCTAATACCAGAATCAGTTAACAAAACAAGCAAGTTCCTTCTCCTCCAATTATTATAATTACACTTCTATTTAAATGAAGGAAGCGGATCTTCTCCAGTTTTGGTGACAGTTGCACCAAAAGTCTATCATTCTCAAATGTTCGACTAACTATCCAACCCAACAATCAACTTTGAACATTGACAGAGGTTGAGATGAGAGATTACAGAAACATTTCTCACTAAAACCAGAGAGAATCCAAATCCTAATTACACCTCAAGTTATCATATGACGCGGATAGATCTAGCTCATAGAACAAAGACGTAGTACGTGAAAATACTGAAAATAGTACAAGAGATTTTGATCCTAAAGTTAATCCTAGTCCATGTTCCACCGGTAGTAGAAAAGACCATCATGAATAACATAAGAATTGAAATAGTTTTTGTTAAATCAAAAGAATTTACTCATAATTGGCAACAAAGAAAAGGAATAGGGTACGGGACTCACAACTAGGAGTGGTCAATTTGAGAGTCCTGAAGCAGATATCGTAGAGGGCTTCATTATCGAGAACCATACACTCATCAGCATTCTCCACCAACTGATGAACAGAGAGGGTGGCATTGTAAGGCTCCACAACGGTGTCAGAGACCTTAGGCGAAGGGAAAACGGAGAAAGTGAGCATCATTCGATCAGGGTACTCCTCCCTGATCTTGGAAATCAACAGCGTTCCCATACCAGACCCCGTCCCGCCACCAAGCGAGTGGCAGACCTGAAATCCTTGAAGGCAATCGCAGTTCTCGGCCTCCTTTCTAACAACATCGAGAACCGAATCGATGAGTTCGGCACCCTCGGTGTAATGACCCTTGGCCCAGTTGTTGCCGGCGCCGGACTGGCCGAAGACAAAGTTGTCGGGACGGAAGATCTGGCCGTAGGGACCAGTGCGGACGCTGTCCATGGTTCCAGGCTCCAAGTCCATGAGGACGGCGCGTGGGACGAACCTCCCGCATGAGGCTTCGTTGTAGTAGACGTTAACGCGCTCTAGTTGCAGATCTGAGTTCCCGATGTACCTTCCCGTCGGGTCGATGCCGTGCTCGTCGCAAACAACCTCCCAGAACTTGGAACCGATTTGGTTCCCGCATTGGCCTCCCTGAACGTGAAGGATCTCTCTCATTTTCCCCTGCAATTCACAATTTTCACACCAGAAAACCTTATTAAATGAATTCAATTCAATTACTACTATTTTAGATCTAGAATTTGAGATCTGGAATGAAAGAGTAGCGGAAAGAGTGAGATTGTTACCTGTGACGGTGACGAGTGACGAAGAAGAATAGTGGAGAGTAGAAAGTGAGAGAGATAGGTTGTAGGCAGAGTGAGTGAGCTGTGAGCGAGATTTTTATAGTGAGTGAGTGTGTGGATCAGTATCGGTGGGAAGAAGATGATGATGATGGATCGTTTCCCTCGCTTTGTGCTGAGAAGTACTCTGGACCGTTCGATGGAACATGCTGACGGTGGAGATGGAGATCTTTGTTAATTTGAATTTTGATTTTGAATTGAGCTTTTTTTGTCATTAATAATTAATAAATAAATAATATGATATAGTACTGTCGGGACAGATATACCCTTGTTGTTAAATGACGGAATTGGCCTTACTCGCAGAATTGCAGGGAAGAAAAGAAGGAAGAATGTTTGGACGTGGTAACTGCTGGCGCTGTAAAGTGTGTCAGCGTCGACGAATCACTGACTTGACATGACTTGAACTCAGAAATGAAGGAGTATTTTTTTTATTAGTACTAGCACATGAAGCGTGCGTTCGTAGGGTCTTCGATTATGCGTTTGTAAGTATTTATTAATGTCTTGTAATAAATATATAATAACACAATTAAAATTATTAAAATATTTAATAAATTATTTTACAATATAATGATTAAAATAAAAGATATAATTGAGTTTAAAAAACATTACATTTAAACATTCACGTTAATTATACCTTAATCTATAACTTTTTATCGACACAATTTTTTCCGTGAAGAATTATTTTTTATCTATACAATCTCTTCAGTGAAATATTCTTTACACTTCAATTATTGCACAAAACCACTAAATATGAAAAAGACCTCCATAGTTTATTATAAGATTCTTGTTGCACAATAAATTAGACTTTCAATATTATTAAAACATGATAACACACTTGCAAAAAGTAAAATAAATGCAAGTAAAAAATTTTATATACTGACTTATATACTAACTTTATGAAAACTAACATAATTAACATATAAGAAAAAAATTTGTAATATTAAGTACACAGATTTAATTGAAGTTTCTTATATTTGTGAATCACATATAACATGCTTTAAAAATTATAAAATAGACAAATGATAAGTTCATTCTTAACAAAATCTGTTAATGTAATAAAAAGTATATGTTATCTTATTCATAAATAATTTAACAAATTAATCTAAGGGTTAGCTTAGCGATGTAAGGTCCCGCTAAGTTCATAGGAGGGACGATTCACAGCGAGAGGTCCCGTGTTCGAATCTCAACTATGCCAAATTCTCGACGGTCGGCACCAACCACGCAGCGCGAACATGATTAGTCTCATTCTAAGAGTAAAGAAACCCGTGGTTATACAAAAAAAAATATAATTTAACATATAACAAAAATCAAAGTAAAAAAAATAGAAAAGAAAGATGCATAGTAAAAATAGAGAAATGAACGAATAGAAAATAGAGAAAAATAAATAAAAAAGGATAATGAATGAAACGTGAAATGAAGGGAAGCGGAGAGGAAAAAAAAAAGAAGTTAGAGAAAAATAGTTTAATAATATAATTTAATTTTATTATTAAAATTTTAAATTAGTTTAATAATATAATTTAGTTTTATTATTAAAATTTTTATTTTTAATTTTAAATTTTTTTTCATCTCAAAATAAGCAAAAAATTGAGAAGGAAATTGAATCATTCTTATAATGACATGTGTCAAGTAAGATAATTTGGGGCCAAAAAGAAAGAAAAAAAATAGAGGGGACAACAATAAAATAATAATAAACAAAAAAATTGGAGGAAAATTAGATGTATGTGAGAATGACACATGGCATGAAATATAACTTGGAGTCAAAAAAGGGTTTAGTATATGATATGATAATATTGTAGTGTAACTTTTTTTATTAATACTAATATTAAATACTAAATGTTAATATTAACAAATAGTAGTGACTAGTGATACATCTACCATTATTAAATTTGTATAGCATAGAATCAAGTAGCACTTGGATTTTTGAATTTGTGAAGATAATTTACATTAATCTCTAAGATTATTGTTCTTTACTCATTTTAGTGTCTGCCAGTATTACACTAAACTAAATTTTAAATAAAAATAAATAAATTGAACTTTTTATAACAAACATAAAAAATTATATTTGAACTATCGAATAAATTTTGAGGTACAATTATAAATTAAATTTAATGGTTTTAATTATAATAAACATTATAAATTAAAATGAATAATTTATTTTAATTTAAAGACTAATATAAACCTTTGTTAAATTCAATAATTAATGTGAATTATCTTCACAAATTTAATGACTAAATATTTTTTTTCTTTTAACGTACTACTCATTCTATTATTTTATTTTTTTATTTATAATTAAACATAGGGTTTCATAAATGAGAGAGTATCATATTATTTAAAAAATGCTCCTAAATAACTTATATATAAAATGAAACTAAGTGCTGTAATAAATAAAGAGTTTTAAGTGTTTATCATTCAATTTTTGAAAATAATTTGAAATCCTTTTTGGTACATTCTGTAATGTATTCCAATCTTAATATTAGACTACAACCATAAAAAATAAGAGTTACTGTGAAAAAAGGGATGGAAAACTCTTGAGTGAACTTAAATGCTTGACTATGCACTAGAGTAAAGAGGAGAGTTGTATGTGTAGATACTCCAACGATGAAATCAATGATTAGTTTGTATGTGATAGTTATGTTACGTATCTTGTGTATTATGTATGAGATATATTTATAAGTAAGTCTTTAGGATTGTAGTCACAACGATGCGGACTATGTACTTAATGGGTTTGGGGCTAGTGCCCAAATCAGGTAAAACAATCTAGCCTACAACAATATGCTATGATGTCGCTTGGTCTTGATCTTGTAGGTGTTAGGATCATATATTAGAGAGATGAATTTTAATCACTTTTCTTATAATAATATCTAATTTACTTTCTTGCACAAATAAAAAATAAATAAGAATATAGTACACATAGCAAGTGATGTTAAAAAAAAAAAAAAAAGAGCAAGATGCACAAAATAAAGTTAGACATGAAAATTTTGCAAGAGACATAAATGTAACGGAATAGTTATTGTTTTTTATCATAATATTTAGGATTAATTATAATTTGTTTATGTGTACTTTGCCTCATGTTGTTTACTGAAAAAAATATAAAGGATTTGCTTTGTCAATTGTATTTTTCTAATTACAGTGTACTAAAAAGTCAGTTTTATTAACCGTGGCTAATTTTTTTATATAGGTGCCGGCAGCCGGCAAGGTTTAAGTGTTTATTTGCCAAATTAATGGTTTTGTTGAACTTGGTGCATCTTGATTTGTTTCATTGTTTTTTCTTTATCTCTGCTTTCTTATAATTTCCTCTCCATATCCTTAATCAGATTTTATTTTATATAAATGGTAAATGAATATGTGCATGGTCCATATAACATTAACAAATTATAGTCTTTTAAACCGTTTGATTTGTATGATGATTATGAGTTTGATTATCCTTCAAGGCATCAGGATTTGGCTTCAGTTTAGTGTCTTCCCTAGGATTCCATTATGACAGATTTTGGTCCAATTAATTCAAAGATAGATTTTGAAATAAAAAGAAGAATATTCACATGTTTTACATGTTACTATGGTTAGTCCTAAAGACAAGCCAGCTGGCTATAGATATCCCTCACCTTCCGATTTGATATTTTCCATAAAATATATCAATAATGAAGACATTTTAACCAAGTTACATGAATATGACATGATTAATGTCTATAGTCAAATCCGCATCTAATAGTAATCATTTTTGTTTTCTAATGACAACACTATGGCAAGAAGGAATATGGATTTTTTACATTCAACAAACGTACAATAGTCAATGCAGTCTACTATTTAATTGGAGTCGTTTGATTAAGATTAAATAATTTAGATATAATAAATTTATTAAAATATTAACTTTTTTGTTGTAAATTTGTGTAATTCAATAGTTATATAAGGTAAGGTAACTAATAAGTGTAATGTGAAGCATGGTAAGTGAATTATGGAGGCGTAGCTATTTATTTTGATGGGTCGATTAGTAGTTATAACCCATTTGGGTTAATAACGAGTATGATGCTTAATGATAACATTATATGAGCACTTGCTTATGACTTTGAAAAATACATTTAACTAGTTCAGTATCTCCATGAATGAGAGTGTAATGTATGTTAAAAATAACAATGACTAGTCTCTGAAGGAGGAGTGACAACATAACTTTATTATTGGTTCTTTGGTTTACGTAAAATTAGTTGCTTCAATAGTTATAATAAGTAACTATTTTTAGTGTACAAATAATTTTAGAAACTTTGTTCTTATAAATATGTTGTAATTCATTGTTTGCAATAACACAGAATAATAAAACACAAACACAGAGAGTAATAAGAAGTATTCAAGGTGCTGGGCACCAGATTTTTCTCCTCTCCCATTTATTTATTATTCAACATTTGGCATCAGAACGGTCGAGGGCCGCCTTGCTCCAGCTAGCATATAGTGCGCATTTCCTTTTCGGTCAGGGACCGTTGTGAAGTATTGTCGGTGACGTACAGTCAAGGTATTGCGGTGTTCATATTTGGTGGTCTGGAACCATGTCAGATATTGCAACTTCAACTAACTCGATGGAGAAGTTGAACAACGACAATTACGATACTTGGAGCACGCGTATAAAATACTATATGCTTGGACAAGACTTGTGGGGTGTTGTTGGTGGTGCTGAGACAACCGCACCAACTGACGAGGGAGAAAAATCCAAATGGGAGATAAAAATTGGAAAAGCTATGTATGTATTTTCCATCACCATGGAGGATGAATTCGTGCAGCGAATCAAGGACTTGAAAATACCGAAAGAGGCTTGGGATACCCTTGCGACTTTATTTGCAAGGAAGAGTGATGCAAAGCTATAACTGTTGGAGAACGAACTCATGTCAACTCAGCAAGGTGACATGACAGTAAGCCAATATGTCACCAAGGTGAAGTCTATTTGCAATGAAATTGCAAAGTTGGATTCGGAGAGTAAAATTAATGATGCAAGAAAACGAAGAATTATTATTCATGGTTCGAATCCCAAATACCATGGGATTGTTACAGCTACTAGAGGATGGGCAAATGAGCCTACCTTGACGGAGCTAGAAAATATATTGGCCAACCAAGAAGCTTTAGACAAACAAATGTCTATGGTGGCTATAAATGAGGAGGATAAGGCACTCTTTGCCAAAAAGAAAGTGCATAAAGAAGTTAATACAATGACCAGATTCAACAATAAAGGAGAAAGCTCAGGGAGCAGACAAGGTTGGCAGAGAGGTCGACGTGGAGGAGCAAGACAACCCCCATACAGAGATGATAGAGAAGAAAAGAGATATTGTCACCTAGACGACCGATGTTACAAGTGTGGCAAGAAAGGTCACTTTGCTAGAGATTGTCGAACTGAGAAAGTCGAAGGTAATGTCGTTACATTACATGAAAGTGATGAAGAATGGGATTTCCAAGCATCATTTGCTAAGGAAGAATCTAATTCTGACAAAGAATTAGATTGTGTAGAGCTCCAACAAGACAATGGTGAGGAAATGGCAGCTTCATGCATGGATGAACTAGCAGAGGAGATCGCATTAGTTACAGTGAGTGACAAAGCAATTAACTATGATAATGATTGGATTGTTGATTCCGGTTGTTCTAACCATATGACAGGAGACGAGGAGAAACTCTTAAATAAGGCAGAGTACAAGGGAGAGCGTGTTGTAGTGACAGCCAACAACTCTAGCTTACCTATTGCTCATATCGGCAAGACAACTATTGTTCCTCGCTTCGAACATCATCAAGTGCAAGTGGACCAGGTATACCATGTACCTGGGATGAAGAAGAACTTATTATCAGTCTCACAACTAACATCTTCAGGTAATTACGTGTTGTTTGGACCTAAAGATGTAAAAGTGTATCGGAATTTGAAGCCTTCTAGTCAACCGTTGATGGAGGAAAGACGACTTGAGTCTATCTACGTAATGTCAGCTCAAGAGGCATACGTAGACAAGACAAGAAAGAATGAGACAATGGATTTGTGGCATGCTCGGCTTGGACACGTAAGTTATAATAAGTTGAAGGCAATGATGAAGAAAGAGATGTTAAGGGGCCTACCATATTTAGAGATACGAGACAACATTATTTGTGCAGGATGTCAGTATGGCAAAGCTCATGAGCTCCCTTATGAAGAGTCAAGATATAGAGCAGAGACACCATTACAACTAGTGCATTTAGATGTTTTTGGACCTGTGAAGCAACCATCGATTAGCAAAAATCGATATATGATCACATTTATCGATGATTTCTCTAAGATATGTGTTGGTGGACTTTATGAAAGAGAAGTCCGAAGCTTTCATGAAGTTCAAGGAGTTTAAAGAAAAGGCTGAGAAGGAAATTGGATGTAGCATTCGTTGCTTGCGCACTGACAATGGTGGAGAGTACACTTCAAAGGAGTTCATAGCGTACCTGCATAGGTGTGGAATAAGGAGACAATTAACTTGTCCGAATACTCCACAGCAAAATGGAGTTGCTGAAAGGAAGAATCGACATCTGGCAGAAACTTGCAGGAGCATGCTGCATGCAAAGAATGTTCCGCCTAGGTTTTGGGCAGAATGCATGAAGACCGTTGCTTATGTCCTTAATAGGCTACCTCAAGCTAGGCTTGACTTTATTTCACCGCATGAGAAATTGCGAGGGACAAAGCCATCGGTGAGTTACTTTTGAGTATTTGGATGTGTTTGCTACGTTTTAATACCAAGTCAACAACGTAGCAAATTTGACAAAAAGGCAATTCGTTGTATATTCGTTGGCTATGATAGTCAACGGAAAGGATGGAGGTGTTGTGACCCAACAACAGGGTGTTGTTATGTTTCCAGGAATGTAGTATTTGATGAAGCATCTTCTTGGTGGTCTTCTCAAGCAGTATTGTTGCCAGATTCCAAGGAGATTGAGGAGAAGGTACATGAGCAGTTGGAGGAACAACAAGAAGTTAACGAAGTTACCCCAACTAGAGAAGAGACGATAGTTGTTGATCAAGAAAGAGAAAGGTCACCAGATAAAGGGAAAAGACCTTGGCAAACAGGTGTGCACAATAGGTCTTTAGAGGATGAAAGACCCAGCCAAATAGAAGAGACAGTGGAGGAAGTTCCTCAGATTCAACCAAGGAAATCCACGAGAACTCGAAAGCCAAATCTGAAATACGTTAATGCGGCGTTAATTGAAGATAATGGTGTGAAAGAACCAAGCACATATGAAGAAGCAGCTCTGTCTAAGGAGTGGATAGATGCAATGCAAGAGGAGCTAAAAGCACTAAAACAAAATGAAACTTGGGAGTTAGTGCCACAGCCTCTAAAAGTACAACTCATCTCTTGCAAATGGGTATACAAGGTGAAGACTCGTCCAGATGGATCAGTGGAAAGGTACAAGGCTCGTTTAGTAGCTCGAGGTTTTTCACAAAAGTACGGGCTGGACTATGATGAGACATTTAGTCCAGTAGCTAAGATAACTACAGTACGTGTATTGTTAGCATTAGCAGCTAGCAAGTCTTGGAAGTTATGGCAGATGGATGTTAAAAATGCATTTTTGCATGGTGAGTTGGACCGAGAAATATATATGGAGCAACCCAGGGGTTTGAGAGCAGCATTCACCCAACTTATGTGTGTAAGTTGAAGAAAGCATTGTATGGGCTAAAACAAGCGCCAAGAGCATGGTATGGAAAAATAGCGGAATTTCTAGTACAAAGTGGATATGAAGTAGCACCAGTAGATTCAAGTTTGTTCATGAAAGAACGAGGTGGTAAGCTAGCTATAGTACTTGTGTATGTTGACGATCTCATTATTACTGGAGATGATGTTGAAGAAATTCACCAGACAAGAGGCAATTTGTCTGTGCGCTTTCAAATGAAGGAGCTTGGAGAGTTAAAACACTTTTTGGGACTGGAGGTTGAGAGAAACAGTGATGGGATATTTCTGTGTCAGCAGAAGTATGCTCAAGACTTATTGAAAAAATTTGGTTTGTTAGATTGTAAACCAATCTCAACACCAATAGAGATGAACGCGAGATTATGCTCAACTGAAGGAAAGGACTTGGAAGATGGCACGATGTACAGAGAGTTAGTAGGGAGTCTAATATACCTTACTTTAACTCGACCTAACATATCTTACGCAGTGGGTGTGGTAAGTCGATATATGCAGAGCCCAAAAAAGTCACATTTAGAAACAGCTCGCCGAATTTTGCATATATCAAAGGTACTATTAATTATGGTATATTTTATAAGAAAGGTGCATAGGTTGAAGTCGTAGGATATTGCGATGCAGATTATGCTGGTGATCATGACACTCGTCGTTCGACGACTGGTTATATGTTTTCATTGGGATCAGGAGTGGTATCTTGGTGTAGCAAGAGACAACCGACGGTTTCTTTGTCTAGTACAGAGGCAGAATATAGAGCAGCAGCTATGGCAGCTCAAGAATGTACATGGTTGATGCAGTTGCTACATGATCTTCATCAGCCGACTGGTTATGCAGTCGATTTATATTGTGATAATCAATCCGCAATTCGTTTGGCAGAGAATCCCGTCTTTCATGCCATAACCAAGCATGTTGAGGTTCATTATCATTTTATTAGAGAAAAAGTACTACGAGGTGAAATTGAGATGAAGTACGTCAATACTGAAAGTCAGGTTGCAGATGTATTTACCAAAGGTCTCAACGGTTCAAAGTTCGAAGGCTTTAGAAGACAGCTCGGTATGACGACAAGGTCTACATTGAGAGAAAATAGTCATTGAGGGGGAGTGTTAAAAATAGCAATGACTAGTCTCTGAAGGAGGAGCGACAACATAGCTTTATTATTGGTTCTTTGGTTTACGTAAAATTAGTTGCTTCAATAGTTATAATAAGTAACTATTTTTAGTTTACAAATAATTTTAGAAATTTTGTTCTTATAAATATGTTGTAATTCATTGTTTGCAATAACACAGAATAATAAAACACAAACACAGAGAGTAATAAGAAGTATTCAAGGTGCTGGGCACCAGATTTTTCTCCTCTCCCATTTATTTATTATTCAACACTGTACCTATTAGTTTAGAGTTCTATCTATCATTAGAAGACTCCGACTCAACTCCGTAGGAAATATGTACTAGTGCTTGTGACTTGTGACGATCATACCTTCTCTTATTGAATATGCCCTTAAATATATTACATTTTCACTAATCTACTATCTCTTTCGAATCTATTTGATAACATATATAGTTGGTCTATACAGATTTCCATTTGTAAAAATGAAAACTTAAAGATTTTTTCATGAACACAAACGAGATCTACAAATTTCAATTTGGCTAGTGATGGAAAGGCATAATGAACATATTGGCAGGTGGATTTGGAAGGTTTGTTAGGTACGACCATAAAGAAAAAATGATGAGGGGACGGATTCGGATCGGATACAACTAATTAACTGTTTTAGAAAAATGCTACGCTGCAACTGTCACCTTATATATATCATATATCTAGTTGGTGCTGCTGATAGTGATGCTTGTCAAATGGTTTTTGCTTCATTATTTTCCCAGCATGTATGCAATCACACACTACTTTAATTCCATCTATGTATTCTTTTTTCTTATTTTTTTAAAAAATTCATACAACGTGTATCTACTTTGTGAGACAATATTTCCTTTCTTCTTTTTGTTATTTTTCGGATATCATTGTCTCATTTTTATTTATTTTTTGTTGCCTTGTAAATTGAGGTTGCAATTTGGAAGAGAAAACATTAACGATTATTACTTCCTCTTTCGAAGGGCAGTTCTAGGGATTAATTAAAATATAATAATTGTCTCATTTTAAAAGTAATTAAGAAAATATGATCAATAGTATTTAATTTTTCACTGATATAATATTGTTTCGGAAGTGGCCATGGGAGAAAATACATTTGGGGTCCATACATTTTAATTAGAATCTCACCTTAAATAATTAAATATGTGTTTCGTTTCGCGTTTTAATAAAAATATTAATATAAATTTATTTCAAACACACACAAACATAATTAAAGTTAATTGATTGTGTATCTATTCACACATCACACATGATTTTTTTAGTTAAGCTTACTCTTTGACATCTTGTAGAAATTTTAAAATCATTTTTGTTCTTACTTAAACTTGGGGTTGATAGTAAAAGATTGTCTTTCTGTCATAATTGTTAACTTAGTGTTTTTTTGCGAGCATCAATTACAAAATGAGGGATAGAGAACATTTATACATAATGCCATAACGTGTTCGGGTATGTGATATCTCTATAGAGTGCATTTTGTTCGTTATAATGAGGGGCAAGCAATATGGGCACTGATTGATTGTTGGTTTGGAATCAACAATTTTATTACCTCGGGTTAGGGATCGAAATGTCGAGTTGCCTATCAAGTTGAGGTTGTTGGGATGGGAGGTCGACCTACCGAGGTGAAACTGACACGATACACAACCACATGTCCTAAAACTTTAGCTGAAGTATTTTGAAAGGATTGATCTGTCGAGGTGAAGTATAAACAATACACAAACTCCAAAAGTATCAAAATCTTAGCTGAAATGATATGAAAATATCTTGAAAGAATCGGCCTCCAAGATGAAGTGGTATGGTGCAATTTTTTAAAAAAAAAAAAAAATTCGTTACAACAAAATAATGTTTTTAAATGAAGTTTACAATTATCAAAATTTGATTTTTTTTTTGTTTATGGTAAAATACATTAATTAGGGATTGAATATGGATATACATGAGTATCTCTATGTACTTACCAATTAAGTTACATGACTGGGACTATCAAAATTTAATATTAAACTATATGTAAATGTTACCTATACTTAGTAATTAAATACAAAATCAAATGAGAAAAAAATACAAAATCAAAATATACTTTTTGAGACATGTGTTCTTAATATACAACAAAGATTCGTTACTAAACCTAGTGCTATATTTTTGTACTGATCAGCAACCCATTATGTATGTCATTATTGACCAATCTCAAATATTCAGTTTGAAATTGGAAAATTGTGTAAATATGTTTACAAATATAATATGGTGAATTTTAGGATATACCATTTTTAAAATGGTGTACTATACACCAATAAAAAAATATGAATTATATGTGATTTTAAATTAAATGTATCATTTTATATACCTTTTATTTATTCATATTTGTTATTTATTAAGTTTTTTTAACCCGTTATAGGTGGATTTTGATATTCACCAATTTTAAAGTGGTGTATCATACACAAGTCACGAAATTATATTTAATTGATTATAATCCGTTTAAAAGAAAAATTACCAAAGATATATGCATACACACAAAATACATAATTTATTATTATATTAAATATTTTTGATTGAGTTTTGTATACATTTTTTTTATGTAGTGTACCATACATCACTTGAAACGTGATGGATGGTAAAAGAATCCATATAATATGCATCTAAACAATTTTTTTATATAAAATAAAAAGGGCCGTCTAAGCCCATGATCGATGAGCCACTCCTACTTGGAGTCGCAAAATGAAGTTATTAAAAAAAAAAAACTTTCCAACAGCATAAGGTGACAAACGCTGAGGAAGGGCTGCAAGGTAATTTGGTAAGAACGGACAAATTGTGTGACGGACAGACAAGAGGGCAAAAAAGAAAGTACCCAAAACATAGGGCAAAGTCGTAAATTCGGAAGCGGTTGAGATATTAATTTAGTGACTCAATTGAAACGCGACATATTTAATATCCATTCGAGCAGTAGCGCGTGTAATGCACAATACTGCGAAGAAAAGGAGGAGATAAGCGATGAGGCGCGTGGGATTGGTGAGAAGTGGTGTAAGAATCTGGAGTAAGCAACCCACATGAGATAAGGTGTATTTACATGTGACCTCACTGACCTGCCACACTGCCAGCCAATACCTACGAGATCCATCCTTATTATGCTTTTTAAATTTTACTTTTAATTAATTTAGATAATTACAATTAATTTGTTTAGTTTAAATTTTAGTAAAATAAAAATATATAAATTAAAATAAGAGTTAAACTTAGAGCTTATAACAATAATTAATTATACACTCCAAACACACTCTAAATCTACTTCATTGAAAAAAAATCAATATTTATACAAATTTAGCATTAAAAAAGAAATTGTAAAATTAAATGAATCTAAAATAAAGTTTAGAAATTAAAATCGAAAGAAGTAGTAGATGTGCAATAGTTAGTTAGTCCAGCTTTTGCCGCTAGCATGTCCCTCATGTTGTGATGCTTGCTTCAGTTGGGGTTTAAGCATCAAGGTCCGATCCTGTCCAAAGTCACAAGTAGTACTACTTAATTAGTGCTACTACTCACAAAAATTTCCAAAATTATAATAATATACATTGTACTATTATATGGTCATTAGTAGCAGCTTAATTTGCCTAATAATAGGTTATTAACGCAACTAATTAAGATAAGAGTATTACAAAAATGGTTTGTTCTCAGTCAGAGTCAGTTGTCGCATTGAATGATATAACATCGTGTTTATGTCTCTGACTTGGCATCCACTGACGTGCTTTTGTGGCAATGGGTGGAGGCAAAGGAAGCAGGAGTTGTAAGTGAATAGTGCTTTGTGCATTTCAACATTTACTGTCACCATTTATCTGCTTCTTCCTGGATCCAAAGCTATTATTATATAGGTTTTTTTAAACTATCCAACATGTTACAGGTTAAAAAATCATAATTAAAAATAAATATAATATTAATTTTATGTTAAATTTAATTACATTAAATTTTTGTGTTTTTGATCAATTTTTTATTATATTATAATTTCTTAACTTATACAATATTACACAAGTTAAAAAAATCCTTACTATATTTATTAAGTGTGTGTTTATTAAAAATAAAACACAGTATTAATTGCATGTCAAACTCAATCACATTAAATTTTTGTGTTTTCCATCACTTTTTTACTACTTATAATTTCTTAACCTGTGCAATATTGCACAAGTTAAAAAAATCCTTACTATATTTATTAAGTGTGTGTTTGATTTTTTTTCTTTTTATATTTTCTTTGATTTGAATTTTAATCCAATAAAAAATAATACACTTAAACTGAGATAAATATGAATAGTTAAAATTAATAATGTATAAAAGTCGAGATGATATAATAAAAGTAAATATTTATAATTTTGGTCAAAATCAATTTAAGTGTCCATTTTTTCACCTCTAATAATTAATTTTGATTTGTAGTGATCGTAAATTTTAATACAGATCTAATAAAAATTATAAACTTTGCTTACTCCCAAAATCAAATCTATTTATTGTAAAAGCTAAATAAATTGGTCATAAGTATTGTGCCACTTGCTCTTATATATAACAAACATAGGACGTTACATAATGCTATATCCTTTAACAATTTTTATTTATCTATTTAATTTTGACTATTGTCATTTATTATAATAATTATTTAACATTTAGTTGAGTATAAATAACAATTATCAAAATTAAGTAAGTAATAGAATTTAGAAAAAGATTTAGTAAGAACAACATTTCTATATAGTAATTTTTACCCTTACTAAACAATCATTACTCAACTTAAAACAAACAATGTTAAATAATTAATATTTCAATTATTAATAAGAACATTTTAGTAAATTTTTTATTTATATATTATGATATTTATTTCATTTATTAATTTCTGTAAAATAATCTTAAAGAGTATGACACAGACTTTATATTTTGGTTATCTGTATAATAGAGCCACAATATGTATGTTGAGGCCCAAAATTAATATCTTAAACCTTGAATGTGGATAAATGGGCCAACTCGATTAGTGTCATTTATTTTTTAAAAAAAAGATTAGCATGAATTTCTTGACAAACTAGCAACATGGAGCAGTTGCCAAAGAAAATCACGTTGTCCCGTTTATGCAAGTTTATGCAAGATTAGTATCTATATGAAGCTTTGGATGGGATTAACACAATCTCTATTGGAGGTGACACCATCCTTTTTATATGTAAGAATCATAAATTTATATACTAAAAAAAATAGTACCACTCCTAATAAGGGTTGTGCTAATCTCATCCACCTTACTAATGTTCGAGCGAATGTGATAAAGGCTTTACTCATGTATCATACGGACATTAGTATTCATATAGTATTTTAAGTTCTAAATACAGAACTTAATATCCGAGTGCATCCAATAGGTTGTTGGATGGTTGAGGAGTACTACTTTGAATAATTTAAACCCCTATAGGCACAATTTAACCTATAAAAAATACATCTAAATGAGTAATTGATCGGAAATTGACACTTGTTTTTTGTTTAGGCGGTATGTTCTATTAGTTCCTAAACCGAACTTCATTTCTAAGTGAGTAAACAAAACATAAATTAACATTTGTTTTCTTGTGTGGTGCATGTATCTTTGGTTTTTTAATCATTTGAACTGATATTAATATTGATGTCAAAAAAAAAATCTGATATTAATATTTAATAGTTGTGTATAACAAAAACTAACTTTTTGATGAGGCTAAAATCCAATAATAAAAAAAAAAGATTCATGTTGTGCACCAAAAAATAATTGTGCTGCGTAAAATGCCACCTCTTGATAATGCGGATTTTCTGGTTTGCAATGAAAATAATTTTAACCAAACCTACTAGACGTCAACAAATATAAAAAAATAGCAAGGTAGTTACTATTCACACCACCCAAAATATTTTAAAAAACACCATGCTTTCGATGTCATTTCAGAAATTTAGTTCTCCGAACTGATAAGAAACTTGATTTAAGAAAGTCACTTTTTGATTTCTGCCTCAGAATTTAATTTTCAGAAATGATATAATAACTACCAAAATGTAATTTTTGAAAGTGTCCATAACTTCAGATTTCAGGGTGGTGCAAATAGAAACTCCCAAATCTCAAAATGAGGTACTGATTTTGCCCTAAATTTCTGTTGTCTATCAAGTAGTGTATATAGATGGTCGCTGATAACTGTACTACTCATTTTAATAATTTCACCACACAATATTTTTTTTTTAAAAAAAATAGTCTTGAATTGTTTTTTTTTTTTCCTGATGATGGTTTTCCGAATGGCTTTGCTTTTCGGATGATATTTTCCAGAAAAGAGTCATTGATCTAACTATTAAATGGGATAATGCTGATGTTAGTCCACTATATTTAAAATTATTAATTGTGTCACATTTTTTATATTCTAGCATTATATAATTTCGCTATTTTAAAATAAAAGAATCTTATATAAATATTTTATCACCATGTTGGTAAGTGTTGAACAAAGTCACATATATATACCAACCGACAACTCAATCATTTATTTACAATTTCTTTAACTTGTAGTCTTGTACATCAAGAAATTATTTCTTAAATACAATTTTGTGAAAATCAATAAATATTTTCTTGAAATTTGAAAGAAAAAAAAAAAGCAACTAAAAGAACGATTAATCAGATATATACACTCCAATGTAAGCCCATCATTTACATATTTAAACATCTATGAGTGTTTCAGAGCACACAATACATCAAAGTAGTTTATTATTGCTATTAAACGCATGATAATATTTTTCATTATCAGCTTTTTGTGTGTACTAAAGGTATTTTTCTGTCTAGTTAGAAACTAATTTTTTTTTAAGTGACAAAACATTTTCTATATGCACAATTAGGACTCAAATCCTATCAGCATACTTAAAGAATCCAACTATCTACGAACATGTAATTTTTATTTTTCTTAACTTTCTCTTCAATGTGGCATGGTGGAGGAAATTACCAATGGCTTAAAACGTTGACAAAACTTGACATTATTTAAAACTAGCCTTATTCACTTGTGTCATTTTCTTGCCAGTTGCTACCAATATTGCTTTAGTTTTGGTTTGACATTGAACGTTCCTGTTCTAACTTGCTTTGACAATTATATTATTAATTATATTCCTATTCATATTCTCTGTTTGCTTTGTCAATTGCCCATTCATATACATTTGTTCAATTTGTATTTTTTTTTTATGATAATTTGTATTTGTTTTTTAGTTGCCAATCAAATACACGTATATATCTTCTGAATTAATTAACTCACCGAGACCAACAATAAGCTGAATCCTTGAAATTTGATAAAAGTTGAAATACAACAAATTCCTAGGATTTGTAACTTTTTGGATACTTATTTATAAAATGACTCTAATATAATTAGAGTACGGTAGAGATTGTTAAATTTCTAATAATAAGAGTATACTATCGTATGGATATCAGATAAAAATACAAAAAAAATAATTTAAATACATATTTTTTGAAGAAGCAGCAACCTTGTGATGGCTGTGTGCCATGCAGTTTGTAGATTGTAAACGCGGAAAATATTTGATGCTTTTTTTTTTTTTTTTGCTAACAAAGGAAATATTTAATGCATTATTATTGTTTATTAATATATTTTTTCTCCTTTTATATAATTTTTTTTATATTTTTATCACAACTAATGTAAAATCAATAAATAATATTGATACATCAAATATTATCAATTGTAAACTCGGAAATCTTTACAAAGTAACCAACCGTATGATCATCCTACCGTAGCCATGTAGTATGGGAAATAAAATAAAAAAACTGTATAATGTGGTCCCAACCTAAATCCAACGAGAGCGGGCATGTTTGGTTAATGTATTTTTTTCTTAATTTTACTCGTAGTAATTTTAGATTTTAATATAAATTTAATAAAAGTAAGAATTTTTTATTGTTTTAAAAATATTTCTTTCAGTAAAAGTGTAAATAAATAGATTTGACAATCGTATATTTAGCAAGATTTTTTACTTTCCATCTTTCTGCAATTTTACAAACTAATGTTATTTTAAAATTTATTTTTGAAATTGAGTCTTTAAAGAAATTGTTAGAAAATTATGATTAAATACTTTTTTTTTTCAAGAAAATTAGGATAGCAGTGTCATTGGAGAGCTGCCACTGACTGTCCCTTTTTATATAAAAGAAATCTAAAAAATAAAAATAAAAATAAAAAATAGCAACAACACGTGATAGGTGCCAGTAAGTTGTGCTTCCTATGGACAATCCAAGTTAATTGACCACAGTAAATGAAATAGTGCCATGTGACACATTCCTACTAATTGCGCCTACTATCATGACCAACACATAAAAATAAATAAATAAATAATGTTAAATTTTCGTACTAAATCTTTTCATAATTTTTTTATTTATTTAATTTTGACAAGATTAAATATATTTTAAAAAGTAAATATTTAATTAAAAATAAAAGATATTTGTCAAAATTAAATGAGTAGAATGATTTGTAGGAAGATTTAGCATTTTCTAAAAAAATTTGTCATGGCAAAAAAAAAATGATGTAAGTGTAATGAAAAAACAAAATAAAAAAAATGTAAAATTAAGTGTAAACTATACTTTATTTCATTATTTTGCTTGAAAGATTAAATGGGTTGGATTTAGGGTCTAGTGGAGCAAACTTTTTTTTTTTTGGTCTCGAGTGTAAATCAAACTATCACTTTATTTTTTATTTTTTTGTTAAGTAAACTACCACTTTATTTAATTGAGTAGAAAAAAATGAATGAAAAAAATTATGAAAGAAAAATAGAAAAAGTTTTTTTATTTTATTTTTTTTCTCCCGATAAATCAATATATATTTTTTTCAAGTAGAGAAATTAAATTATTATTTTTTTGCCTGTATTTCTTTTAAATATATAAAAGGAAACAAAGGGTAAGGAAGGCATAGAAAAACATAGAGTGGAGGCCACCATGTGTGAGTCTTCAACATTGCTCTCCATGACATGAGGGCTCACTCCATCTAATAATCTATAGCTTTCCATCAAAGATAAAAAAGAACCTTATGTCATAATCGCATGCATTAAATATATAAACGTACACCTATATATATGAAAGGAGGAAATAAAGTTGCACAAATTAAACAAGATAATCAACCCTATATTTACAATTTTATAAACTAACTCCACAGTGCCACACACACACAAAATTATTGTATTCATTGATATTTTTCCCATAAATATAATTTGATATTTTTAACACTTGTTAATTATTTTTCAAGCTAAGCATTTATTTTATGATTCTAATTTTTTATGTTTCGAAACTGATGAGGTATTGGAATTAATTTTATGGTGAATATACTTATATATACTTAGTGCTAGTTTAGATTGATTTTAGCAGTATAATTAATTTTGATTAGATTTGATTTATGTTTAGAAAATTAAAATTAGAAAATTGATATTTACAAAAAATTATGTTTGGATACTTTTGTTAAAATATATGTTTCGTAATATAAATATAATGCATAATTAATTATAGAGAAATAAAAACAACAAAAAATTGATTTTCACAAAATCTAGTTTTTGTTTCCATAATCAATCAATTATGACTCAAGGTTGTCAAACAATTTCTTTTTAAAGTCAATTATGTCCAAAGAAAAATCATAATTTAATGGTAGAAAAAGCCAATCCAAACATACTATTAGTCATTGATAAAATCATATTAATACAAATTTACCGCTAACTAACCATAGTGTTTTCATCATGAACACATTGCCTCCCAATTAGTTATCCATTGATGTAAATGAAAAATTACATGCTACCTCTTCAAAATTTTCTCCATTAATGATCATGGGTGAAGACTAATCAATTCGAATAGTGATATTATTAAAGTAAATTATATCTCTTTTAATATTCTTTTTTTATATGTACATTTAATAAGTTTGTTTATTAAGTGATTAAATATGTTAGCAATAAATCACGAGATGTGACGTAATGGTAGCTCACCTCGCACCTTAATTATATGTGCGGGGGTTTGACACCCTACTAATTAGAATATAGCAACATTTTGTGGTCATCTGACAAATCACTTTGTACGAACTTAGTTTCAGAGAAAAAATTAATCATTATTTTTAAGGGTAGATATCATATAAAAAAAGACCCAAAAGAAACATTAGTAATAAAATAGTAGTAATGTAATAAATAACCACTAAATTTAGTTGCTAAAATGTACTTATTTGTTGCTAAAACTTTCATTCTTATACAGTGCTATATGTGATGTATTTCGTTTTAATTTGTTCTTTATACTTAATTTTTTTTTTTGTTCAATTACATCCTTTTGCTAAAAAAAATATTTCGGTCCCCACTGTTTCTTACAATTATAGCACCGTCTAAGAACAGTTAATATATATATATATATATATGGATTAAATTGAAAATGAATTTCGCATTTAAAAGCTAAATTTACGCGCTACAACAGAAACAAATAGTGAGGACTGAAAGTGAAAACAATTTTTCATATAGGGCACAAATGAAAACAATTTAGACATAGACACCAATTTAAAATAAAGTAACACATATAAAGACTAAAATTATATTTAAACATAACCATTATGTTTTTTATGTTGATCTAAAAGTACTAACATGTAAACCATAAACTGCCACTAATGTTATTTCATTTTGGTAAATTAAATAAACTTATATTATATTAATTAGAGTACTTGTTACTCAACTGATAGGGTATTTAGAAGTAGAAAAACAACAAAATCTATAGTAATTATATTGTGTCGGCTGGCATGGGAATTGAAGCTCTAAATTAAAAGTACATTATGGTTAGTGCCTTGGTGCTATCAGTTGTGGGTTGGAAAATTAAAGGTTCTAATAATAATAATTAAGGCAATAAGTAAATTGATTGTTTTGGTTGCTACCAAATCCTCCCCCACCACAACTAATAGAAAATTAAGATGGTCACATTAGAAAGGTACCATTTTGCAAAAGCATAAGTCCAAAATGGCTGTTATAATAATTAACAAAGTGTATTTTATATTAATTAATTAATTTCTAACATTGCCATCATTTCGTTGATTCCTTCCACTAGACGCGCCTATATATAATATTATTAAAGATGTGCACACACTAAATTCATAGTTTGGAAGGTGCAAATATAAATAATTAAGTAGTAGCACTTTGGATATATGCGTAATGCGTTGATGGGAACTTGAGATTTTAGTGCATGTTTTGGTTTTTGGATGTGTGTGAGAACTTGAGATTTAAGAGCACCTTTTTTTTTATTATTGAACTTTAGTGACTCGCTAATATAATTTGTTTAGACATAAACTATAATCACATATCTAACAAAAATAATTTATTTTTATTGGTTAAATTAATTATTTAGTTTTTATATGTGTCTTTCATTTTTATTTTAGTCATTATAAGTAAAAAATATTTATTTTAGTCTCTATAAGTGTCTATCATTTTCAGATTGGTCTTTAAAATCGATTTCAATATTAATAGTTTTAACTTAATCTTGTATGGCTAATCGAACTTCTGTAAGTCCATCAATGACCGGATACATAGACTACGTCAAAATTGAAAATTAATTAATCCCTATATATGTATTTATTTTTCGTTTTAATCCCTATACATGTACTTATTTTTCATTTTAATCTCTATACATGTAGTTATTTTTCATTTTAGTATCTATACACGTACTTGTTTTTCGTTTCAATTCCATATTTATCAAACGTCAATCCAAACACAAAAATTTATTGAGTTAATTTATATAAACAAAAATTCAAAAAATATAACAGATTATTACATACACGAAAAAAGTACGTTTACAAAACTAAAGTAAAATTAACAAACATGTACTTAATAGAAGCATATGAATGGTCATTACTTCTTGGAAGGCTGCAGGTGACTTTGATGCCAAAAGGGCATGTGGGGTATGCCAGAGGGACATGGAATATTGAATCCTAAGCCATTTAGATATATAATATACTTCTTGTTAATTAATTACTCAACTAATTATGATTATTAATGTTTATCCATAAAGCATAAGCATTTTCCACTTAAACACTTTTGATAAAATTTTCGTGATCTAAATTAAAATACCAGAATAGATAGACATAGTTATATATATTTTTTGGTCAATCTCCACTTAGATAATATAATCCCTTTATCTATCTCATAACTTCAAATTACGTATTAATTATTGCATTTGCATCTAATAATCTATCATTCAATTGAATTTCAATTCACACGCACCTACAGTCTTTACACACGTACAGTTGGTGCGCTTTCACCGTCAAAACAGGTCACAAAGTAAGCAAACTTTCCTTTTTTAAGATAATAATAATTATATAATATTTCTATTAAAAAATCAATGTACTAATCCCACAATTTAAGGGCATATTATATAATTAAATGTTGAAAATTAGATAAATTAAAAATCGCAGCCACACCTCGTAATTCCTTCACCTATATCTCTCACGTGTATGGTACTTGGATAACGTTAATGCATTTTAATATTTTTTTGGATTATTATTTATATTCTTCTTGTTTTTATTCAGAGAGATATAAATTGCTAGCTCGTGTCGTGATTCTACATCATTTTCATAACATCTTTTTTGGTGCAGAATTTATATATTTATCTCCCTTCACATGCATATACCTATCGCAAAAAGTTAAAAACAATTAAAAGTTTCAAAACAACCGTAATGATTATATTTACTAAAAAATAATACAAATATTAACAAAAATATATTAGTTGCTAGAATTATTTTAATTAATACATCATACATTATATTTTTTTAAACAAAATTTACTTTATTTATATAAAGATTTTAAATTTATACTAACAATATAGTACACTAAATAATATTTTTCAGTAATTTTTGTAATGATAAAAATATTTATTAAGAGCTTACCTAAAAAATATTTGTTAAGACTTATAATTCAAATTTGGCAAACTTCAACTTTGTATATCAGTATATCTGATGGTAAATAAACATTTTTAATTCAAAGTTTGAATTAGTAAAAATTAATGTTTAAAAAAAAATATTAAATATGGAATAAATTTGATAATATTTATTTGTAAAGGTGAATTTTCATTTCATAATTTTGTTTCCTAACATATAAAATTAATATATTCTATATATTAATTCAGGGAATTTTTTTAGTGAACATTCCTTCTCAAGAAAATCTCATACTTAACCGCTAGTTAAGTATCTACAATTGAATATGATTGGTTGGTGTGTACAATAATTCTTTAAGTTAGAATTTTGCTGTGGTGGCATAGTAACATCTTGCCTGTTAGTATTAGAGGTAGCTTTATCATTCTTACTATTTCTTTTTTTTTTTATATAAAAAAAATATATATGTAGTATTTTTTTATGAAGATGAAATACATGATAAATGCGTAAACTGAAATTCCTATTGCTATAATCGTATTCATACTAACGTGTGGTTGTTTCCTGGTAATGGTCCCACATCCCAGGTTCAATTATGAATGTCACAATAATAAATGAGATTATAATTTTTATAAAATTATTATTCACCAATACAATTTACAATTAATTTAATCAATACTATTTTATTAAATGTTATAATTATTGATAAATAATAATTGTATTCAAAACATTTTTCTAATAAGTAATGTTGTTAACTTTGCATTTTTTGGGTAACAATTTATTTATTATTATAACTATAAGAAGAAGAAAAAAAAGTCATGCAAATTAAAGATGAAATCTTAAAACAACATCAATTTTACAGTTGGCGAGGGCTAAATAAAAAACCAAACGAACATTTTGTCTTTGTCCGTTTTGTATTTTTAATTTCCTAACAAAAATTCCGAAGTCCATCTTCTGCATTCTGCGGTTTTTTATACGCATGCATCCATCGTAATAATAATTGTTTTTTTTTTGTCAGGGTTAATAATTGTTTTCAAGTGCTTGTTTCTTCTCACCCAAAAGTCATGACGCGGTTAATAAAATTTGTCACTGTGACTGTGTTAAAAAAAAAAAAAAAGAAGAAGAATCTGTGACTGTGACCATTTGTTTGCTAAAAATAGGACGAATATAATAAGGGAAAACATTTTGTTTCGCCCTTTAGCATTTACATAATTGTTTGCTAAAAATATTTATATTTTTATTAAATAATAATTAATTCAAATCACAATATACATCAAAGTAATTAAAAATAAATTGTACATATTACTTATTTTAACTTCATAGGTTTTTTTAAAAGACACTTTAATACTTTATTCAGCTAGAAATATACTAAGTGGATGGCATTTTTATCTTATATATAAGTCGCTTGTTAGTTACTATGAGATTTTAATGTAATTTTTTGAATATGTCTTGTATTTTTTAAATTTAAATTACTTATAAAAAATAAAAATAACATGAATCTATTTATTGTTATACGTCATTTGTCCCAGGTGGATGGCATTTATGAAAATACGCGGGTAACAAAGGGCGAAAGTAGCGAAAACACAAGTCAAAAGAACGACACCCCGCCAAACAGCAGTCTCAGCTGTAAAAGAATGATGAAAAAAGGAAAAAAAGCGTTGGTACGATACGATGATTCCACCAGCCGCACGCGCGCGCGTGCATCTTCACCCATGTAGACGGAGCTTTCCATAGCGCGGTCCCGGCGACGGAAGAGGTGGGGACGGCGCGTGGACTGTTGGACAGTGGACCCCACCGCGAGGGTAGGGGTAACAATGATGCAGTTAAGAAAAAAATAAATAAATAATTTGATTTCAAGTCGTTGAGCTTGAGAGGGGAGACAAATGAGTCAGGTTTTTACAAGCTTTTCTTTTTCTTTTTTTTTTTCTTCTTTAATAACCTTTTCATAAAGCAACGCTAATGGCCACCCTTTAGATTCTTCTTCTTCTTCATCTCATTCTTCTTTTTCTCCGTTCTGGTTTTTCATCCTTCAACTTCAACCCTGTCTTGTCTCCTTCCTCTTGTGCTGCCTCTATGTTTTAATCACACATTTTGGTTAATCTCTTGTTTTTATGTGAGTTATTTCAGCTCTCTCTCTCCTGCATTCCCATTTTGGTTACATGCAATTGCTCTTTTACTACTTTACTTTCTCTGTTTGCTTCTCTTTTTTTTTTTTTCTTTTCTTTTTTGTGGTCTCAAGTATAAGTGGCTCTGAGAAGTAAGAGTTTGCTTTGGTTAGTAATTTTTTTGGCATTAGTAATTGAAGTAGAATGAAACTTTGTTTTTGGGCATGAACCTAATTTGGAATGTGAGTTGATATTGATAATATTCAGAAATGCATTTGATAAGTTGGTAATTAGTGATTTCCAGAATCAATGGTGAAAGACAATTCTCTTGCTTGATCTCAAGTTATCGATGCTTTTTACTTCATCACTCTATCTATTTTTTTCCCTTTAATTTTTTATTAGTAATTTTATTTATTTGTTGCCTAACTCATTGTCTGCTACTACTAATTTTCGTTTTGTAGATCTATGTGGTTACATGGTTCTGCGTGCTTTTTGGGCAGTAGAAATCATCTCCCACCCTTTTTTTTCCATCTTTTTTTCTTGGAAATGTAATTTGGTAATATGAATGCTTGTTGGCATGGTTACTGCGTTTGTTCCTGCTTTTTCTACTAGATTAAGAAAAAAAATAACTGTAATGGAAGGCTAACGTCACCTAATGGAACTCTGCTTTTTCCAGCATTTGATTTGATATTTTGTTTTTGGATTAAAATCAACCACATCATACGCAACATTAAGTTTATGTTATTGCTTTAAATCTTTCCCTCTGACTATAACTACTAATGCTATCAGCTACTACTACTGCATTTTTCTTTTAATGTGGTGCCAGACTTATACTACCATCTTTTTCTTTTCTCCATTTTCTGGACATTTATGAATTGATTGACATATTGATGTGTTCGAACACTTTTTTTCTACCATAACTAAATGATGTTAAATGAAATCACCGTTTTAGTCCAAATCCGTCTTATATTAAAATCAAACTAACCATATTCCCCACAAACTTTACTCTTTGGTGAAAACACTACATGGTTTATCCTCCTGCGCATGCAAACTCTAACATCGCTTTGAGTTTTTCATCATGTTACACATATATTGGATGGTTTAATTTATAATGTCAATCATGATTGCTTGCCAAATTATCAAGAACAGTTTATGGGCGTATGTTGCTTGGGTTTTGATTATGGTTTAATCATACCTATTTGCATGGACATGAATCTGGAATCTTTTTCCCTGTTGTTTGGTGTGTTTAGTTAAATGTGTTTGATGCATCTTAAAGTGCATACATATGCATAACATAATGCATGACAGTCAAGATCTTTAGCTGATATAATCCAATCTGGTCATCCATATTCTAACATGTTTTCGAGCTTTTAGGATTCTTTCTTTTTATTTTGCCTTCTTTGTATTACATGCCCTGTGTCCTCAATTGCTCATGAAGATATGGAGTCTTCTCTACTTAAACATTGTTTTAATTCTGAGTCCGACTCTTTACTACTTAACAAAAGGTCTCATACTATATTGAATTTTATTTTTTATCCAGACCACGACTATTTTCACCATGACAAAGATTAGTCCAGAAGTTGAAATCAAGATGCCAATGGAATCAGTTCCGCCAGTTTCAGCTGACGTGAGCTTTATTTGTAATAGTTTTCCTAAGTATAAGCTGGGAGCAGATAATGAAATTCTGGAAGAGCCTATTGAGGGTAATCAGGGTCCTGCTTTGAAGGATGTTATTGAACAAGAAGCTTCCAATTTGTATGATCAGCACAAGCGTATATCTGTCCGTGACCTTGCCAGTAAATTTGACAAGAACTTGACTGCAGCTGCTAAGTTGTCTAACGAGGTTCCAGTCATTTTTTTGCTTCTATTCTACTATTGGTTATTTTCTTTTCCTAAGTATAAAAACAAATTTTATTCAACATGCTCGATCAGTTTGGTATGAAAAAATAAAAGCAAAAACTCGAGATCACACTAGATCTCTTTCTAGTCTATGTGGACTGTCTTTGGGAAAACATGGTTAGTGAACTGATTTTGATTCACAGTTCAGCAGTTTCTTTTTTTGCACTTCATTTGGGTCATTTCTTCCCTCAACTTCTGATGATATATAATCTTTTGTTTTTTTTTCATGGAATTCAGGCAAAGCTAAGAGAGGTGGCATCCTTGGAGGGACATGTTCTTCTGAAAAAACTGAGAGATGCACTAGAATCTCTGAGAGGCCGTTTTGCTGGAAGAGATAAAGAGGATGTGGAGAAAGCTATCTCTATGGTTAGTTATTTTACACAATCCTATTGTTGAGTGCATAATTCTGTTTGAAGTTTGAAATGACATTTCATTCTGTCTGATTTATGGTCAAAATTCAGTCTTCTGGACTTTTTAGTTATTGGGATCACTCTTGTGGAGCATTGCCTCTATTCCACCCCCTTTCACATATATCTAGGAGTCTATTCAGAGTGCAAGAGGAAATCCTTTTTCCTCTTCAATTCGTGTTATTATTGCTGAATGAAAGTTCACGTGCCTTACAGGTGGAAGCTTTGGCAGTTAAGTTAACTCAAAATGAAGGAGAATTGATTCAGGAGAAGTTTGAAGTGAAGAAGCTTGCAAACTTTCTCAAGCAGGTCTTATTTGATATCTAAATTTTTTTTAGATGGTTAAATAATCTCCATCAGAACTTTCTTTGCTCATAGTTACGGTTTACTTGAACAGTTTCTAAGTTGTCATATTAATAGTTCGAGTTCGATCAAGTTCCAATATTTCATTTGGATTCTTTTGAGGATTCCATGCCCTCCCTCACTTTCACTCACAGTAGCAGTAAATAGATGTTAATGTGTAAGTATTAATCAAGTGTGGTAATGGAAAACACGTAATGGATGATCCTCAAAAGACGAGAATTCACCCCAAGCCTAATATTCTCTTGGATGCACTCCTCTTTCACAATTTCACAAACAGAATATGTTCATACCCTTTCCCCTTCCCCTAACAGATTCTGCCCCCTTTATAACTCCTCAAACACACGCTTCTCTTCCTTCCCTACTGACCAAACTCCTCTAGCGCCTCTTACATACACTTTTCCAAACATAGGCCTAGGCTCGTTAGCTACTTCAGTTGTCGGCACTTGATTCATTTGATGATGTGGGTAGCTAGCTAGCGGGATTGTAAAACAATAATAATACTGATATATTTCATAGTTTGACATGTGTTTGTTAATTATTTGCAATTGTACTGTTAAAAGTTGTATTGTATCAAAACATTATAGAAAGGAACCTTTGGTTTCTTCCTTTTGCCTGCCATTGCCACGTTTCACAAAATCATCATTGGTTCCTTTTAACACAGGTTCTGCCATCAGATTTGATCTAATAGAATTAAATTGGTCTTGAAGATTATTTTCTGTGATTTTATTTCTCTTGTATAGACTATAATGTATTGCAACATCATTGGTATTATTCACTAATCAGTAATCACTAGTAGTACTAACATTATATTTGCACTGTTAACAACTGTATTTTTTCCTTCATCAGGGCTTCCTGGATATGTTAACTTTTCTAGTTCTTACATTTAAATATGTTGATTTTTCTCCTGACAAAAAAAATCTGAATCCAACTTTGTTCTATAGACTTCTGAAGTTGCTAAAAAGTTGGTTAATCAAGAGAAATCTTTTGCTTGTGCTGAAATCGAGAGTGCTAGAGCAGTGGTTCTGAGAATTGGGGAGGCACTTGAGGAGCAAGAAAAAGTTTCCCAAGCTTCTAAGCCACAGGTAATAGCACGATGTTTGATTACACAATTATATGTGTATGTGTGTATTGTATACATCTGCATTAGTGATTTCATAATTAAATATTACTCTGCATTAAAATAATCTTCAATGTGCATAAGAGAATCATATGAATGGGCTATAAGAAAGAATTGTTAAATAATGCAATTTTGGGAGAAAAAAGAGGGGTTCATTCTCTGTATGGTTCTCTTGGAAAGACCTTAAATGTAATTAAATATTCAAAAAAAATTATGAATTTAATTTAATCATTGATCTACAATACAAATTTAGCCTAGAAAATTTTAGTATCATACATGTGAACAATCGAATGCATGAACGACAACCATGGTTTTTCTGACTACCTCATATTTTGTTCCTTCTAGTTATTTACATAGTATCTTCATCTCAACCTTTAGTTTGTAATGGTGTTTGAAAGTGGAAAAATTCTAAAGATTAATATTATGTAGTTATTATTATGTTGATATGTAAATTGTAAAGTATACACTATCTTTTCTTCCTCGTTTTCAGGATGTGGAGGGACTAGTAGAAGAGGTTCAAGAGGCTAGAAGAATCAAATTGTTGCATCAACCAAGCAAGGTGAATTGCTTTTTGCTTTCTCAGTACAGTAGTAGTTGACAGTTGTCACTTAATTTGACTATAATCCATTATATAATAAAAAATAAAAAAAATATCCAGATTTTGACAAGAATTTACACTCATAGTTACTCCTTAGTTGGGTTCTACTCAAATACAATACACCATGCTGGTTGCTGGGGTACCACTTTGTCCCTGAAACTGGAAAAGATGGGATAATTTGATTTTTAAACATTTGAACCGCATGACACTGTAGTTTTGAAATGCATACCAATGTTATTAACTGCCAAATTTTTATTTGAGTTGTGTATAATTGACTAAAAAAATCTGAATACATTTTAATATTAATCTTTATGTGAATATAACTAATGATATAGAATGTATTTTTCTATACCTATATCCTAAATCTATGAAATTTCCATATCTATAGTTGTATCATTTAGGATAACTTATAATGGAAGATGGAACATCATAATCAACGGCTAAAGTATCCTTTAAATTTTTGTTCTATCATTTTAATTTCCCATAAACTAGAGTGTATTGAACTTTCATTTCTATTTGAATTTCTTCAGTGGTGAAAAAAATTAACCTTTTTATGAAATTTGTATGATGATTTCAGGTGATGGCTATGGAATATGAACTTCGTGCTCTGAGGGATCAAATTCGAGAAAAATCAATATTTTCAATCAAGCTGCAGAAAGAGGTTTGTTGGATATGTAGTTTTACTTGCTTAATTAACTATTGAAGAGAATTTATTATCAATTGGTATTTATGTATTTTACTTTTGTGATAGGACAATAGTAATTTATTCCTACACCTTCCTTCCAACTGAAAAGAAGTTTTTTCTTCTCTTCTAATTTTTAAATATGCCAACTAGTCAATGAGTGTTGGCTTTAGCTATTAAAATCGAACTACCTTGACTAAAATGTCTTGGGTTTCATTCTTGTTGATGATCCTTCATTGGTAGTTCATCGCTAAGTACTACTGTAAGCCCTTACTAAGACTTGTGGAATTCCCTAACCATGAAATATGATAGAAAATGGGAAAATGCTAAGTGCTAATGCACTCGAGTATACTTTTCTTGCAATAACACTGTTTCATTCCATGGCAGCTAACATTGAGCAAGAGGGACGAGGAAAATAAATCTCGATTATATAAGTTAGATGGTTCTGAAGCTTTGGGTTCATATTTGCGAGTCCAGCCTTGCTCAGATGAAGTGCCACAGGTTTCAAAATGTTCATTCCAGTGGTATCGCTTGTCATCTGAAGGTAGCTGGAGGGAAGTTATTTCAGGTACTTCTCTTTTAATTTATTTCCAAGCACGTTTCAAGAATGAGAGATTTAAGTATTTATAATAGTTTTTGTCAGTAACATCTATAATTGGTTCTGATAATTCCGTCTGGAAATCTTTAAATGACTTAGTTATCTATGAGGTTACAAATTGGTCATTTTGGTTTCGACCAAGGACCTATACTTGAGATATAAAGTAAAACCATTCATTTGCTTCTTCTTAACGGTTTAATCTTTTCGGATAGTTGGTCTTTGATATGGTATAAAGCCATAAATGTCAAATTGTCAAGATTCAATTTATGCCACTTCCATTCTTAATTTATAAAATTAAATTTAAGCACAAGGTATGGTGGACTCGTGCATTGTCCACACTTCAAACCCAAAGTACTCTTGCATGGGAGTATGCAAGATATAGATGAAATCATTCCTTGACCTCCACATATTATAATATCATAGTGATTAGTGAATGTTGTCTTATATTTATCTTATTTGAACTTATTTACGCTGCTCTTTGCTTGATGGGGCTCTAACTGCTTATTAATCATCTTTATTTTGATTATTATATTGTTTGAAGTTGGTTTACGATTATTTATCAGGTGCCAACAAATCTATATATGCTCCTGATCCATTTGATGTTGGAAGAATCTTACAAGTAGACATTGTCTCCAATGGCAAAAAACTTACACTAACAACAGATCCCATTCAGACTGGTTAGTTTTGTTATGGACCTTACCTTTTGTTTATCCCAACTCCACTATACCCATTGACGCATCCAGAAGGTCAGAAGAAAAGAAAGGCTAACTGCTACCTATCTTCTGTGTAACAGTTTCAGGACTTGGAAGCCATGTGGAGACGCTTCTAAGAAAATCAAACACTGATTTTAATGTATGTCATCAACACTCTTTTTAGATTCAATAACTTCAACTATTCCCCGCTAAAAAGACTAATAAAGTTATCAACCGAAAGCATTTGATGCAGAAAAGTAGAAAAAGTATCTTCAATTCAAAAACATAAATGAACATCTGTTTTTCTGCCCACATTTATTTCTGAAGATGATCTTTAAAAAAGCATATAGTTAATTCCTTGTGGTCCAAAAAGCCAAGCTCACTTGGTTGAGACATCTACCTGTAAGTTGGATGCTATATTTTTCTGAGATGTTTTTGTAAAATAAAAGAAATCTTTACCTTCCAGCCTTAAACAGTGGATTTCCTGCATGTGTTATTTCGAATGTGTAATCATCTAACTAAATATTTTCACCTCTTCACATTCTCCTGTTTATGGATATTTTGTATGCTCACCTAAAGAGTAAATTTTGCTTACAAACTTTGTTGTTGGATTTTTTTTACAGGTGGTTATTTCTCAGATGAACGGAAAAGATCACTCGTCACATTCCACTCATTCATTTAATGTTGGGAGAATGAGGATAAAACTATGTCGAGGTTGGATCACAAAAGCTAGAGAGATTTACTCCCCATCAATGCAGGTATTCTTTTGGCAACTGGCCATCATTCTTACACGAGTATAACATAAATTTAGTCTTTGAAATTATACTATCCATGTACTTTTTTGTTTAGCTTTCCATGTTTTAAGTTCTCTATTTGACTATATCCCGCAAACTAACATTTTATTTAACTATAGCTATGTGGAGTTAGAGGTGATGCCAGTAACGCGGCGAAGGCGTTATTTTGGCAAGCTAGAAAGGGACTCTCGTTTGTATTAACCTTTGAATCAGAGAGAGAAAGAAATGCTGCCATTATGATTGCAAGGAAATATGCCCTTGATTGCAATGTATGCACCATTCTCTTACCAGATTTTCTACTTGATATGTGCTTGGTTTCACGTTCCGACTAGGAAAATATGGATCCATTTTAAACTTTGATCACAATTAAGGATAATTTTCATGTTTTGGTTCCTCGTTTGATTAGATTTTATTTGAAACCAAACGCACACTGATTCATCTACTGGCTTTCTTGTCAACTAGCTCTTCTTTGGTGAATGGATCCCTAGTATATTTCATTTTTTTATGCAAATTAAATATATATATTTTTTATGACAGGTGGTGCTTGCTGGACCAGATGATCTAGTGTAGGAGCAAAATTAACTGACGAGTTTTTCAAACAAACGCGAGTTTTTATCGGATTCTTGGTGTGAGTATACATACATGTGTGCTTGTTCTGTTAAAGAAGAAAGATATGATGATTTCATCTCTGTAATTGGGTTTTCCACTAATTGGGTTGCATTGTTTTAGGCATGTGTTTTTTTTAATTTGCCTAATCATGTTGTAACAAACTCAACCTTGTCATGATTATTAGTTCATTTGTTCATTGTGGCTGATTTGCATATTCATGCTAGTTGTGTATACACCAACATTTCTTGATGAAGCCTCAAGTCAAGTTTGGAAGCAATTACTGATTAAAGATAGGCAACTGAAGTGAATATTGATTAAAGATCAAAACAGAAAGCAATAACGTTGGCTTTATTTTATTCTTCATTAGTACTAAAATAAGGATTAAGGATGCTGTTGTTCCATTTCGTGAGATTAGTTCTCCTCTCCACACTAGTGGACTTAGAGTCCATTTGATTTGCTAAATTTCATGGTACAGCTTAGTTCAATGTTTGATTCAGAAAATGATCCAGAGACAGCACAAAAGTGGAGTTACTGAACAGTACAAAAAGCTAAAATTTTGTACCACACTAAACTATGGAACAACTTTTTGTTCCACAGCACAACTATGCAAAAGTCAGAAATATCCATATTCTCTCCCATTATTGTATAACCACTTTTTCCTCTCTCAACTTACCATATATATATATATAATTTTTTAGTGAAAAATAATGATATTTTTTCAAAAAAATAATTAAGAAAATCAATTATTTTATGTAAAATAATAATAATATGTAATATTAATATGTATTATAAATGGTATTATTGTAAAATTTGACTTGTAAGTTGTGTATTATAAAGGGTATTAATATAGTAGTTTTTGTTCCGTGCATTAGTTATCAAACACTATAATAAGTTGTGTTGTACTTTATTGAACAGATACTAATTAGAAACACGTGTAAAAATGGCTTATGGTGACCAGATACTAATTAGTTAATACTATCCTAAATCTTTTCCTTTGTTTTTTTTCTTCAAATTTGTTCCTTTGGGTGTGAAAGGATTAGACAGCCAATCACTTAGGAGAGATTCAGATTGGAGAATAACAACTATTGTTGATGATTTCCAAGCTCTAATGCAAAGTTCCCCAAGTGATTGGTGAACCTGCCCTCCAAGTTCACTTGGTAGGATCCTGCTTAGGGAAGCGCAGCTTGGCCGACCACCATCCTTTCAAGAACCCATAGTCTAATGGCCGACCACTATCAAGGGCGCTGTTAATGGTGTCGCACCCCTTATTTTTATTGACGAAATTACTCTTTCAGAAAAATATGATCCGAAATATTTCTGAAATCTAATTCAGAAAAAGTTTGGATCATATTATCTGGAAGTTAAAAATTTGACATTATTAAGCTTTAAAAATTTTTAAAAAGTTGATCCGGATACATTTTGATCACATTATTAGAAAATTTAAAATAAACAAAAAAAATTAGTTTGACGTTTTTTTTTTAAATGTGATCTAGAATATTTTCGGATCACATTTTCCGAAGAGAATGAAATTATTATTTTTTTAACAGGCATGTGGCTTAACTCCAAATAAGTGCGGGCCAATATCACCCACCTAACATCAAGTAATTAGAGATCTTATTTTGTTGATAGTTTAGGGTTATTAGAGGTGCTTAACAAAGTGGTTATAAAATATTTTATTATATTCTGTTGGGTTTTACGTATACATATCACTTTATAATTTAAGCACCCGAAGCACTTTAATGCAAGTTTTTAAATAAGCACTTCGAATGAGTCCCGTATGTAAGAAAGTTGATTAATGTTCTTGTTGTTGTCAAAATTATGAGATAACTCTTTTTTATATCTTTGTTAGAACTTTAAAACTATTAATTATCCACTATTTGATTAATGTACATGATAATAAATGAAAATGGTATAATAGGAAAAGAAGTTATAAATGCTCTCTTGGCTTTCTAAAAAACACATAAAAAGAAACAATTTTTTTTTAACTAAGACTCATAAAAAGGAACGGAGGGAGAATCTCATATTTATTTTTTATTTTTAATACAAATCATGTTCTAAAAAATATAGGGAGGATGAGATTAGCACCATCTTTATTGAGAGTGACACCATTCTTTTTATACGTAAGAATCATAAATTTATATAAATGGTATCGCTCCCAATAGAGATGGTGCTAATCTCATTCACTAAAAAATAGGGTGCTATAACTAGTTGCTTTGGGCTTGGCCTTTTTGTATGTTAACAGCGTGTCCTTGGCCTACATAGTTGGTTGTGAATGAAGCTTCTCTCCGTTGAACAAAAAAACAAACATGAAGTTCTACACTCGTTTTTTTGTTGTCACTTCTTTTAAGGTTTTTTTATTGAGTAAAACACCACACATGTTTTCAACTTTACTAGTAAACTTCACGTAGGTCTCTCATTTTTGCGAGAGTTCAGCTAGGTTCCTGACTTTGTCCAACGTTATTCATTAGATCCCTAACGTTAACTACTATTTTAATACCGTTAACCGAAGTTCAAATCAGTCCATGTGTATGAATCAAAAGTTTAAATTAGTCCATATGTTTATTAATTAAAGTTCAAACCAGTCCATGTGTTATGTATCAAAAGTTCAAATAAGTCCCTATATTTATTATCAAAAGTTCAAATTAGTCTCTATGTAACAGTATTAAAATGATGGTTAACGTCAGGACCTAAGTGAACAACGTTGGATAAAGTCAGAGACTTAAGTAAACTCTCATAAAAGTCATGAACCTAAGTGAACTTTCGTTGTAAAGTTAGTGATCTATGTGATAATTATTTCTTTTTGCATTTGTCTAAAACATTCTTAATTAAAGTATAGGCATAATAATGAGCCGTAAAGACCACGAAAAAGTATAAAAATTAGTCACAAATAATTTTTCTATTGTCCCGAGTAGAGCTGGGTATACAGATTGGAGTCCGCGGGTAAATGGGTTGGGCGAATTTGGGCCTAAAAAAATAGAATCATTTAGATTACGGGCTTAGACGGATCTGACCATTCACCCACGAGTTTAACGGATAAAATCCGTGAATTCCGCAGGTAACCGTTTTTTTTGCTAAAATAAGTTAGTTGGGTCTAATATTTTTAAAAGTTTTCTAACCTTTTATGCAACTTTTTTTAAAAGTAAAGTATTATAAAGTTAAAAAAAATTATTATGCACTTTTTAAAAGTAAAGTTGTAGTGTAAAGCCAAAAAAAAATGATAAAAAACAATTCTACAAAAAAAGGTGTTTTTTTTTAATAAAAAAAAGGTGTTTACGAGAATTTCCGCGGACTTTGTGGGCGGTCTTGGGCCTGACAAAGTTAAGTCTATTTATGATGCAGGCTTAAGCGGATAGTCCGTTTAACGCGCGGTCGTGAGCCCCGCAGACCACTCGTATACCAAGCTCTAATCCCAAGGAATACTTATGTATAAAAATTATTTTACAATGGTAAAAAAAAAAAAACACTCGGTGCAAAGATTTTTAATGCAAGAATTAAGGGTATTCTCAATCAACAATAAAAAATTAGTTTATTTTAGACTTAAAAATTATTAAAATATTTTATATTTTTCAACGAAAACTTCTCACATCGTCACAATTACCACACCAGTGGAGCATGGCATTCATATATTTCATCATTCTCCAAATTCAATTTATTCATGTCTAAAGCAGGATAGTTTATGAGGTAATTAATAAAAGGAGTTACGTTAAATCCTCTTAAAAATATTTTTATTTAATTTTTATTATTATATAATTTTTGATATTAAATGTATTTTTAATTTTAAAATCATAAAATAAAAGCATTGAAAATATTTTTTAATGAGTAAGTAGGAGATTTTTAGGAATATAGATTAGGAGGATTAGAAATTACTCAATTCATAAACACTATCAATAAGTTTTGAGGAATGCTATATCCTCTTAATAATTTTCCAAATTATCTTCTTAATATTATATAAAGTATGGAATTAAATGCACTTTCAATCTTAAAAATATAAAAAAAACATTAAAAACATTCTTTAATGAGTAATTAGGAGGATTTTTAAGAATTTGAATTAGGAGGATTTAGAATTATTATAGTTTTATTCCACTAAGAGGGATTGACTACATTGATCAAATAAATATATTAAAATAGAAATTATTTTTACTCCTATATTAATTTATACATTTATTGTTTTTTAAAATCAATAATGGTAAAAAATATATTTATTTTTGTACTCATTAATGGTTGATAATTTCTATATGCTTCATGTTTTGAAAATTTAGAAAATTAATTAGTAATAAATCTTAAATAGTTAATAATATGAAAATTTAAGAATGATATTATTGAAAAAAATTCAAAAACATAAATGAAACAATTATTATTTTTAAAAATAAAAATGATTAATTGCCATTTTGGTATTACAAAAAAGAAGAAAATTTTATCTTATATTATTATTATTATTTATTAAAAAATTTCTCTTCTATTATAGGAAAATCTTCTAAAAACATTTTGAAAATATATTATGCATTTTAATATAAATGACTAAAATATATATGAATTTTTCTTAAAAAAAATATCTTCTAAAGTTTTCTCTTCTCGCTTTTTTATTTTTTTAGTAATAAATTTTCTCATCTAATTATTCTCAATTTAAAAAAGTTTACTGTCATTTTTTAAAATTATTTTGTAATTTAAAATGTATTATTTAACTAAAAAAATTAATATATAATTTTTGCTAAAATAATTAGAGATAAATACATGAAGATTATATAAAATACAAAGGAAAAACATTCACAGGAATAAATGATGTATAAGAAATTTTTTTTAAATCTTAAAACAAACATGAGAATCTCACATTCCCAAGTATACATTCCCGATAATGTTTTTCTAAACCTTGAAACAAACGTCCTCTTAAAATTTAAAATCGCATTGGTTGGTACCTTAACTATATAGCATAATTTTAGAAAAATGGTATTCTGTCATTTTTGGTTTCTTAACTCTTTGTACCAATTCAGTTTGGTCCCTTAACTTTTTTTATCCGTTTTAGTTCCTTAACTTTTATTTCGGATTCAATTTGGTCCCTTTAGAAATGGTTTTTTATCCGTTAACGTCATTGACAGAGATAACATAGGGACCAAATTGAATCCAAAATAAAAGTTAATGGACTAAAACGAATAAATAATGTTAAGGGACCAAAGTGAATTGACTCAAAGAGTTAAGGGATCAAAAGTGTCATTTTGTCTAGAAAAATCAAACTAATTTTTCTTGCCCATATTTCCTCCCAATCACCTAACTAACTTGCTGGCTATTTAAAATTCAAAATTATATTAAAAATATTAATTATAATCCTTTCACACTGTGTCCTGCTTAAATCTCCTCCTAATTAATTCCTTAACTTTTTCTTAAGAATAAAGATAAAGATTTATCAAAATAATGCAAAATAATAAAATTAATCTTTGCGAAAGTTAAATCACAATATTTTCGTTCTTATTGTTAATCATATCAACATAATTTTAAAGTATAAGGATAAAGATAATAGGATTTTAAAATATAAAATTTCATGAAGTAACTACTCAATCATAAGACATAAATTCCAGCCAAAACTTTTAAAATGGAATAGGATAGATCACACATAAAAAAAATACTTTTAAAAGTGAAGTAAAGGCAAAAAGAATAATAGTAGCTTTCTCTAAAGACAACCCAGGAAAAATATAATTTTACTACAAAATTGTACAAAATTATATTGTAACATAAATTTTTCAGGATCGAGCAAATTTCATCTAGTCATTTTACTACAAAATTGGCTCCAAGATTTTTCTCTCTTCTTTTGGTCTCGTTTAGTTGCTTTTATATTATTAAAATTATTAAAATAAAATTAAGATTAAGATATGTTTTTGTTTATTAAAAAAGAAAAAACTTAATTTTGCCGCCTTTTTCCACTATTATTTTTTTAGGTTATCCGCGTGTCCTTGTTTTCGAACCTCCAACGGCTATAATATTTTCCAGGGCCATACCGAGCCGTCAGATTAACGAAAAAAGATCCAACGGTTAAGAAGGAGGAAAAAATATGACCGTTGAACAGGAGAAGCGTCGCCACCTTCAGCTTCATAAGAGAAGCCTTTTCCCATTGCCCCCATCTCATCTCATTCTCATGCATTCTGCGCAGTAGACACAGAGAGACAGAGAACATAGGTTCCTCCCACAAGGATTCTACATTCCATTCTATTCAACACACGAAAGAGTTCGAAATGGCTTCCAGACCCATCGTTCCACAACAAGCCAGAGGTAATTCATTGTCTAGTGACTATTTAGATTTCTGTAGGGATTTGATTTTCTTCGTATGGCTGTTTCTTTTTCATTCTTAGTTGAATCTTTCTGCTTCGATCCTTTCACCTGGCTGGCCTTCAAATCAAATTTTGTTCTTGAAACTAAAGGTTGCGATGCAGGGGTTTAGTGCTAGTTATAGATTTGTGTTCAAATCTCTAATCTGAGGCAAGTTTCGATTTTCTGGGTCGGGTCACAATGGATCCTTTTTCGGACTCACGAACCAAAGGGCCTGTCTTTTTGTTCTTCTGGATTTGGCTTTGTATGGTGGATTTGAATCTGGTTTTTGATCGAAAGCTTTCACTTTTTCTGATGGGGTTTTTTGGTTTTGCATTTTCATAGGTGAGGCAATCGTGGGTGGAGAGAAGCAACAGAAGAAGAACGATGTTGCGGGGGGAAGGAATCGCAAAGCACTTGGTGATATTGGAAATCTGGTCACTGTTAAAGGAATTGAAGGCAAGCCCAATCGCCCTATTACAAGGTTTCAATCTTTCTCTTCTTTTTTTCTTTTTTCTTTTACTTTCTTTCTCACACAGTTATTGATGTGATGCTTCTATGATTTATGATTCTTGTAGGAGTTTCTGTGCTCAATTACTTGCCAATGCACAAGCAGCTGCTGCTGCTGAAAACAACAAGGTACAAAAAAAAACACTCTTGCTTCATTTTCCTTTGTCTGTTTCTTCAATTTAATTTAATTTCATTAACAAGGTTTAACAATTCTCTTTCTGGATTTTGAATCTGCAGAAACAGGCTTGTGCTAATGTGCCTGTTGCTGATGGAATACCAGTGGCAAAAAAAGTGGCCCCTAAGCCAACTCAGAACAAAAAAGTCACTTCAAAGCCTAAGCCTGAGGAAATCATCGACATATCAAGTGTAGATAAAGAAGAGGTTCCCAAAGACAAAAACAAGAAAAAGGAAGTAGATGCCAACTCTAAGAAGAAATCAAAAACCCTCACTGCTGTTCTCACTGCAAGAAGCAAGGTAGATTTAGATTAAAAATTAATAATAAAAAGTGAAAATTTTAAGACCCTTATATGTGTCTGAAAGACTAAAACGAGTGGTCATGTGATGTTCTGTCACAGGCAGCATGTGGTGTTACTAAGAAACCAAAAGAGAAAATAATTGACATTGATGCTGCTGATGTCAACAATGAGCTTGCTGCTGTGGAATACATTGATGAAATTTACAAGTTTTATAAGCTAGTTGAGGTATGAAATCGACAACTTTCATACCCCTCTAAGTATCAAATATTTTCCCTTGTCTTTCTATTGTTTATGATCTGATGTGAATGCATTATGTGTATGTGATTTTGCATGTGATGGTGTGAAGAATGAGAGCCGCCCACATGACTACATAGACCTGCAACCTGAAATAAATGAGAGGATGAGAGCCATATTGATTGATTGGCTGATAGATGTTCACACAAAGTTTGACCTTTCACTTGAAACTCTTTATCTGACCATCAACATCATTGACCGGTTCCTAGCAGTCAAGGCAGTTCCAAGGAGGGAACTTCAGTTGGTTGGCATCGGTGCCATGCTCATGGCTGCCAAGTATGAAGAAATTTGGCCCCCTGAGGTATACAATACTTTTTATGAATAATAAATCATCATCATTTTAGTACTAAATTTTGTAATGGCATTTCACTTTAACCCTATCTTGATTTTCACTTTTGTCCTTGAATTTTTGTAAAGTCATCAAGTTATATTAGTCCTTAAATTATCAGGATTTGTTCACTCATTCTTATTTGTCTCATTTCAAGAATCTTTGTTGAAAGAGAGAAGGAACTGAGGTATCACTTTTCTTTGCAGGTGAATGACTTTGTGTGCCTCTCAGACAGAGCTTACACTCATGAACAAATACTAGTGATGGAGAAAATCATACTTGGGAAGCTGGAGTGGACACTGACAGTGCCTACACCTTTTGTTTTCCTGGTTCGTTTCATCAAGGCATCAGTTCCTGATCAAGAGCTGGAAAACATGGCACATTTTCTGTCTGAGTTGGGAATGATGCATTATGCCATTTTGATGTATTGTCCATCAATGATTGCTGCCTCAGCAGTCTTTGCTGCTAGATGCACACTGAACAAGAGTCCCTTTTGGAATGAGACTCTTAAACTCCACACTGGTTACTCTCAAGAACAACTTATGTAAGTTTATATAATATATTGTTCTTCAGTATTTTGTACTATTTATTTATTTATTAAAATGATGTTTACTTAATATTATTATTTTTTATTTGAATTAGGGAATGTGCTAGGCTACTTGTGAGTTTCCACACGACAATTGGAAATGGAAAGTTGAAGGTTGTGTACAGAAAGTACTCTGATCCTGTGAGAGGAGCTGTTGCAATGATTCCACCAGCTAAAAATCTTCTGCCTGAAGGTTCTGCCTCCTCCTAGAGAGAGACCATTCAAAGATGTTGAGGGAGCACTTTGAGTTTTATGTGGGGGGAGTGGCAATAACCTTTTGTTATTGTAATTTTTTTTTTTCAGAAGCTAATTTGTGTTAGACAAATACAATTTGATTTGATATGAAATTGTGCAAGTTTTTCCCTAAATATAATTTTAGAGATAGAAATTTATCAAGTTTCACCGGGGGAAGAAAATTTTATCGAACCTTGTAAAAGAATCGTTAATTAAGAGCTGAACATCGTTGATCCTGTAAGATATGTAAGAATCAAAAAGCAAACTCTTAACGCACAACGATATTTTGAAAGATAAAACTTAATAAGATTAGTTTACGGATTTATATTAAAATTTGATCTATGTACAAAAATAATTAATTTATATATAACATTCCATACTTTAAAATAAAGATTATAAAGATTTCAAACTAAATTAAAAACATTTTAAAAAAAACTAAATATTTTTGAACTAAATTAAGATATGTAAGAATCAAAAAGCAATTAAAGACAATATTTTAAGCAGCGTATTAGTATTTTTATGTAAGAAACTTTTTGGTATGTTTAAGATATGTAAGAAAAATATAGCATTTTTAGGTGTGTATTTAGAAGATGATGTAATATTCATTACATTTTTTTTTTGGGTTACAAATGTAATATTTGACTATTTTTATTTGATAAAAAAATGTTCTAGTAAAATGCAAACTCTTAATGCACAATGATATTTTAAAAGGTAAAACTTAATAGGATTAGTTTACGGGTTTTATATTAAAATTTGATCTATGTACAAAAATATATATAACATTTCCGTACTTTAAAATAAAGATTATAAGAATTTCAAACTAAATTAAAACATTTTTTTTTCAAAAAAACTAAATAAATATTATAGATGGTAAAAGAATATAAAGAATTCTCATCCATTCTTAAAGATAAAAAAAAAAAAAACCTCACTTGGCACTCATTTATAATAGTGGCCGAACACTATTTTCACTAAAGATTTCCGTAATTTTAATATATGTTTTTTATTTTTCACTAAACATTTACTTTTTGAAAAATTTTTGTAGGAGAATTTAATATTACTCTTTGAAGACTCATATTTAGTTAGTTAATCTCCACATGCCTTAACTTTGATTGAATGGTTGAAAACTATTACTATGAGTAGTAACTCCTGAGTTTAAATGCACTTTGACCTATCTAAAAAACATGCGTTAACTTTCTCCAAAGCTCCAAGCCTTAACTTTATTTGATTTAATATTCCATCTGTTCCTTTTGCCTATCTTCATTTTAAAAAAAATTATTATTTTTTTATTTTTCTTCTTAAGAATTTAAAGAAATATTTATAACTAATTTTTTTAGTGTACTATTTTTATTTATTATTTTGTATATAGTAACATAAAGTGCAGAATTAATGATTTTTAAATTCTAATAAAAAATATAATAAACAATTACTTCATAATTTTTATAATTAATAAGAATATTAATTAATTTTTAATAAGTTAAATTAATCTTAAAAGATAAATAAAAATAAATTAAGAAAATAATATAATCTTTCGGAATCAATTTAATTTTTAAAATGATTTATTAAATATCATTTAATTTTTAAAATAATTCATTATAATCTTTCCGACAGAAATGGAAATACTAAACCCTAAATCCAATTCTAAAATTCTGGGTCAAGGAATCGGACCAGAATTGAAGTTGACGGAGCTTAGGGACGATAAAGTAACTAACCACCAGGGTTATCCTTAACCCAAAAAAAAAAGTTATTATTATTACACACCTTTAACTCCTTTCAACTCATTTACACCCCATCAAATCAATTAAATTTACTTTCTAATCAAACTTTTCTTTTTTTTATTCTAAATAAATTATTTAATTGAGTTGTGAAATACACAATGGTGTGCACTACTCATTTCTCAAAAAAAGAAAAAAAAATCGCAACACGATTTTTTTTTTGTTAAACCCCAGGGTTTTGCGTTACGATTCTCTCTTTCTCAATTCTCATCCACCATTCCAAATAATCAAGCTCACACTCCTGAAAGGAACAACAACAGTTCTCATTCACCATGCCTTCGAATTCGAAGCAGAAGAAGCAATCGAAGGCGCACTCACGGTTATCATCATCGTCGTCGGCGACACCTGAACCCAGCACTCCCTTCGAAACCACTCTCCAACCTGAACAACTTGCTTCGTTATGCGAAGAAGCTTCTCGAAGGTTCCCTTCTTTTATTGCTAAATCCGCTTTCGTTGGCCAAGTCACCGATGTTGAGGCTTCCCCTCTTTCCAAGGGTTGTAAAATTTGGCTTTCCGAGCCCTCCATGCTTTCCTCTTCTCTTGCCCCTGGTTCAATTGTCTCAGTAATCCCTCATTCCTTTTTTTCTATTTCTCAATTTCCCACTCTTTTCAGTTTCTGTTTATTTGTTATGTCTCTTCACAGTCACAGCTGCTTGCTGATGATACTGTTCAATTTTGGCGCTCATCATTTCTTGTTGCTATTGGTGTTTATAGTCAGATTTTTCTTCTTAATGCTGATATTATGTGCTTTCATCGCTTCTTTTATATCTCTTTCCTTCTGGTTGTTTTGCAGGTGTCTATTCCATCTTCTAAGAAGAAAAGTACACAATCTGATAGCTTTCCTCTCACGTCGTTGGCTAATGAATGTGTTAAATGCTACGGGTTGGAAAGTTGTAATGTATCGGATGATGATGCAGGAAACTACTTTGCGCTAGCAACAGTGTTTCCTTCTAGTAAGGTGTGTTTCCTGCTGTTTTATTGCTAATGTTTAAGTTTTGTTATTTTGTTGATTTCATACAATAGAACGCAATTTAGAGGGGAGGGGAGTTAGATATGCTCTTTTGGTAGCAATCCTAGTTAGTGGGGACGTGTTACTCAAATTTTATTTCTCCACAAGAGAAACAAGCACTAAAACACCAGCTACGAAGTATGCCCAATATTAAACTTGAACAACACCAAATGCCAAAATGAAAATCCCGATGTTTCGTGATTAACCAGATTTTAATGAGAAATCCTGGTAGACTAAGCTTGCTGAACCATAAACAAAATGCTGTGTCAAACACACTTCTACCTTTGAATTCGGAAAAATGCTTTCAAAAGCTTAAAACTTGTATTTTGCATAAAGCTCTACTTCATATCATAACATATCTTGAAGAACACCAATAGTATGCTGAAATTTGTTCTGCTTCATGACTTTGTGGAAATATGGTGGATAGTGGTTTTGGCAGACAAAAAGATAATGGCATGCACCATATTGGGTGGGGTTCTTATTATCTAATATTCAATTTAAGTCCACTTTTCAATTTTTCATTCTCTTTTTTTGGGGAGAGTTCCTTTTTTATTTTTTCCCCCAATCTTTCCAGTTATGCATAACAGTAGATCTATCTTTACTAGAATCCTATATTTTGACACTTGCATAGGTTTTGAAGAATGGAGTACGCTTGTCTTCAAATCTTTCTTTTACCATGGGATGTCCGCCTTTGAGCACAAGTATATTTGTACACCCACTACAGAAACCGTACATATCTTCTCTTTCCAATGGAAGCAATGAACTGCATTCTACAGAAAATAATTATCCGTTGATATTTAATTGCAAGGAATTGTTTCTTCAGTTGGCTTCTTCTAAGAATGGACTTCCATTGAAAATTAACAACTTTCCCTCATTGGACTTGTCTAAGACAAAATTCCTAGTCCGATCTGAGAATGATATTGTAGCATCTCCTAGAACACCTTCTTATGGATCAAAGTTTTCTAATGCTAGTGGGTTGTCTTCTCCAGTATTTGAAGACTCAATATCAAGTGTACCCAATCAGAATAGTCAATCATTTGTTTCATTTGATGTTAGCGAGGCATTAGGGGATGAAAGTTCTAGAAAGCTACTACAGACGTCTGCAACTTCATGGTTATACTCTCGTTCTTTACTGCTTGGGAATCTTGTCAATGTCCCAATGCTTTCAGAGTTGTGCATTTTCCAAGTAATAGGAGCTACAAAGGTCCCACTTACCAGATCTGATCATCATCTATTGAATGGGAGCAGTAATTTAAATAGTGAGGATTCTGATATTGCAGAGAATGTAAATCAGGCTTTCTCTGTCAATCTTGAAACCAAGATATTTTTATCTCTACCATCAAATGCACCATCTGAAGAGCCAAGTCAAGGGGATTCATCTTCAGTGAAACTTAAACACAAGGTTGCTAATGCTAGCGTGCACAAAAATGTTTCAAAATTGGGTGGTCTATCTAAAGAATATTCAATTTTAAAGGATATAATTTCTTCATCAGTAAAAGATGCTTTATCAAGGTATGTCTTGTCTGTTGCATATTTTTTACCTGTGAGTATGATGGCATTTGATGTTAAAGTTTATATTTCTTTGCTGTAAATTGTGTTGTACACGTCATATTATGCTTGGTGGGTTTCAAGCAGTGTTGACTGTTGACTATTTGAGATGAAAGCTTGATATTTTTTGGTTTGAATTCTATGTTGTATATGTCTCATTTAGATATAGCCCTCATAATTTCATAAGGAAATGATTTAGACTAAGAATTTGATCTTAATTATTCTCTAGTGGTAGTAGTATCCTTACTTTTACTACTCCACACAGAATTCAGCTCTCTGTTCATTTGTATTGGCTGGCAGCTGAAAGGCTCAACAGCCTCACATAAACTTAGTTTAGCATCTATGAGGATATTACATGAATCTACTATTTTCTTAGAACATTAATTACTGTTATTTTGATGAGAGTTTTCAGTGCTCTAAGATGAAATTCACAGGAATTATTAGGTATTTCCCTTGCCCCTCCTTCTCATTATTTATTTTTCATTTTCATTTAATGGATGGCCATTGGTTTATTATCATTTGTTTAATGGTGCCACTTCTGCAAATATATAATTTTTGTGATATTTATTAGCCTGAGAAAATATGAAGTTATGTTATTATTAGATTTAATTTGCTTTTTTGGGTGAATATTATGTCATTTAGTAAACTCTGTTTTGTTGTGAAAATGGGTGCAACTTCATGTTAGGTCTGAACATAGTCAGTTTATTCTAGGCACGGGATGTTGACACATTTTTGTTGCCATTTACATCAGTTTATAGCCATTCAACGAATGAATTTATAGTTTGATAGGCCCTTAGATAAGGTCTATCGAAGGAAAAGAGTTGTGCTGTGCTGGGTGCTGTTCAACGTGACAGGGTCGTGGGTGTCTGGGTTTTTGGCTTTTTAGGGTGGATAGCTGATGAGAGAAGGTACTGATATTGTGAGGAATTTTGGGGATTGAGCTGCTGAGGTTTGGGGCAGTCTCTAGATTGTTGCTAAGTTTTTTCCTTTCTTATACTACAATCTACTGTTTCTCTGTAAGGATCTTGCTCCAAATCTTCCATTAATATAATTCCAGCAGGGTAGTTTTATATCATAGTTCAAGGTGGTGCTAATTTCTATTCTTGATAGTGGTGTCCTCACATACTTGTTTACATGTGTACATACAAATTCTGCTTTACATATGCTAATGATTCTTGTTATTGAAAAATGTAGTTTTGGTTTAAGAACTACAAGAGGAGTCCTTCTTCATGGTCCACCTGGTACAGGAAAGACTTGCCTGGCTCAGTTATGTGCTCATGATGTTGGGGTCAGTTTATTCCCAATAAATGGACCTGAAATTGTTAATCAATATCATGGGGAAAGTGAGCAAGCATTGCATGAAGTTTTTGATTCAGCCATTCAAGCTGCACCTGCTGTGGTTAGGGTTTTTTTTATGGTTTTCTTTCAGTAATTTTGCATTTTATGTTCGAGTGAAATAATCTATGCTCTTATATTGATGTATATGATCATTACAAGTTACACATCACAGGAATAATAATTGTTGTAGACTTGAAGTTTTTTTTGTTAAACTATAGACTTTTGTTATGAATCTTATCGTATGCATGTAGGTAGTGATAGTTTTCTGATTTTAATTTCACTTGTCTCTTTTCCCTTTTTCACATTTGTCATACAACTAATGCATGGTACATTTGGAGGTGATTTGTGGAGTCAATGAAACACCTAATATTATGAGGCTTCATGAAATGTATGAGAATTGTGCTGTTGAGTGCTGATATGTTGGTCTTAACAAAGTAACAAATCAAGAGAAGTCATAAAGGAGGTACAATCCAAGGGTGACTGAAGTTTATGAGGCATTTAGTCATAAAATGTTAATTATAGAAATGGGTGAGATTTGAAGATAATAGTAATGTATAAAATGAAAATTTAAGCATTACTTTTTCAATCTGTTTGTATTTCAAATTGTGATCGGGAATTTGGGATTGGGTTTCACCTTCAGTGGAAGAATTATTTGAATTATAGATAATTCATATTTGGTTTATTTCTCTTCTATGATTTGAAAGTCTTCAAACTTGCCTAAACTATAATAAAATTAATGATTCATTTTTTTTATTTTCCCTTTACTACTTCCAAAAGTTATTGTGGGTGTGGAAGTCTACTATTGGCTCATTTTGCAATGTAAATTAATTGTCTTTTATTGCAAACTTGAGTTGTGTATATTTTCTCCAGTAAACAAAACATAGAGGAGCAACGTTCACTTTTAACGCAGAGGTAGTTTAAATGAGTAACATTTTTCCCCAGTATTCTTAGAATTGTTGATGCTTTCCATTCGTAGTTGACCTATCAGTGGCCAGCTTTCATTCAATGTTTGTACAACTTGGACATCTTTTCTTCAGGATTTCGAAACTCCTGTTTTTTCTGGTTATTTATATTCAGGACATTTTACTGGGTTCACTGATGTGTTAATAATGTATGTTCAAAGTTCTCCTAGATGTGTGAATGATCTGTTATGTATAGGTATTCATAGATGAGTTAGATGCAATTGCCCCTGCAAGGAAAGATGGTGGTGAAGAGCTATCTCAAAGATTGGTTGCTACCTTATTGAATCTGATGGATGGAATCAGTAGAACTGAAGGGTTACTTGTAATTGCTGCTACTAATAGGCCTGACCATATTGAGCCAGCTCTTAGACGACCAGGAAGATTTGACAAAGAAATTGAAATTGGTAAGAATGAAGTTCATATCTCCTTCTGAATAGTATGTTATTACATACCTATTTGTTTAACTGAGAATTTTACCGCTTACTTCTGCCTACTGCTGTGTAAGCATTGTCTAGCTTCATAAGTGAACAAAGCTTTTCTGCCGATACTGCTATTTTACTTGTTGATTCGTACAGTCTTGCAAGTATAATGCTCTCTCTGAACCCATCCAGACCTAGGATCACAACCTGGTTGAATCTGAGCTGGACTGCTAGTGCCAGGAAAACTAGTTAACTCATGTGCTCACAAGCTGGAAGGAGTTTTAGATCTGTGATGGAAATGTGTTGGTCTGTTCGACCCAAGAGAAAGAACCCCTGACCCTCTTTTTTTTATCCTGATCGGTCCTCTCACCTAATTGTCACCTCTCTCATTCCCTTGCTCATTTCATCTCCTCTCTCCATCTCAGACTGCATCCCCTGCAGCCCCGCTCCACCGTACTGTTAGATTCTGTTTCTATTTGCCTCTCAGACTTTGGTTATGCCTCATTTGATCTCGTTCTCTGTTCAGGTGCTCTGTTCTCGTTCTCTGTTCTTTGTTCAACTTTTGTTCGGACTTCAGACTGTTCCAGACCAGCATAGTTTGTGCTATGCCTACGTGTTTCTCTGCATCTATTCCAGCCTTCATGTAAAAGCCCATGATAACCTTTGTTTTGTTTTGCTTTTTGTCTTTTGCTTTTTTTTTTTTTTTTTTTAGTTTTTTGTGTTTTCAAAAATGTCTTCTTTGTTTGGAGTTGTTTATTTAAGTTACAACTTTTGCTTTAGTTGTGAGTTTTAGATTTGAGTTTTATTTCACCTTCTTATGCCCTTTTAACATCAGTTTAATTAAATGTTAGTTTTTATTTAAAGACTATTTTGTTGTCTTATAAATGCATTTTAAGTGGGATTCTATGATTCGTGTTATGGTTGCAAGATTTGCATGCACCCTTTTGATCTTTAGTTTCGATACTGATTTTAACAAATAACTTTGGAATAGAGTACATTTTCTTTGCAGTATCTAAATTTCTATTATTTGAATAATAATAATACGTTGTTTAATTGATAATATTCTGGTATAAGACTTCCATTTTGCATTAGTTCATGTTAATGATACATATCAACTAAATTTCTTTTATCTTGAGATTTAAAGGAATAACTTGGAAATGAAACATTTTATCTAAAATAGAGAAACTTGGTCATTGAATACGCTGGTGCTTCTTTTCTTTGCAATATCTAAATTTCCTATCATGAGATTGGCAGACTTGGCAACTTTGTGAAGTTGTGCTCCTTTATGTATTGTTGGATTTTGGGTTTATAAGCTGCAGTTACATGTTAACTCTACTGACAGTGTGTACATAAATACACTTGCAGGAGCCTAACAGTTGAGGCTTGAGCTAGTATTTCCTTGCAAAAATTTTCTATCCCTCTGTCAACATGGTATTGAAGCTTGCTTTCTCGCAATAGAACATCAAATAAAATCCCACTATTCTTGATAGTTTCCAAGTCTGTCACATCTATTTTTCATTTTTAGCAGTGTTGTATAATATATCATGCAGTATAAATATCTTGGTCTTTCTCAGAGTAGAAATCGTTTTTACAAAATTGATTTAATTATAACAATATCTGCCATAGTTATATGATCTGAAGTTCTCAAATTTATTTATGAAGTGACTAAATATCTGCAATGTAGCATAAATGTTCTATGCTTTTGTTTTGGGCACAGGCAGCATGTGCTTGTGCATGTTTTGTCTTATGTGAATTGTGAAAGAGTATCAATTTGATCCGTAAAGCTGAAACAATAGTAATGCCAAAAGTATGGAATTGTTGATTTATATGTTCATCAGTGACCTTGGCCTGTAAAATATTATTCGTCTGAAGCATACATTTTAGGCTCTGTTTTAAATACTTAAATGGATTCACAGAAAATCTCATTACTGTAGAACTTCGCCTTTTAAAATCCATATGCAGGTGTGCCATCCCCCAGGCAAAGATTGGATATTTTGCTCACTCTTCTCTGTGAAATGGACCATTCGCTCTCTGAGTTACAAATTGAACATCTTGCCACAGTTACTCACGGTTTTGTGGGTGCTGATCTAGCTGCCCTTTGCAATGAGGCAGCCTTTATTTGTCTACGCCATTATGTTAATTTGAAGAAGACTTATGGTGTTTGTTCTGATAACATAGCAGACCAACCTGTTCTGATGAATGGTGCAACAAACTTGAGTAGTCAATCTGGTCTTGCAACTTCATCTGTTTCAGACATATCAGAGGCCTCTGGTCCTGTATTACCTTCCTGCATGATGGTAACAACTTCTGAAATTATGGAAATAATTCCTGATAGTGGTGAAGATCATATTTTGAAAGTAAGTTTTGAAGATTTTCAGAAGGCTAGGATGAAAGTAAGACCCAGTGCCATGAGAGAGGTATAGTTGACGCTATGAGTAGTATTTTGAGAGTCAGTTTTAACAAAATATATTTCTTTGACCAAGATCTGTCGTATTGATTTGGGCTTATTTGGGTGTTCTCGACTTTTTCATTAATCCCCTTGAATTTCTTGTAATGAAATACCTAAGTTCCTAAATGTATAACCTGGGTCATTTAAATTACACGGGACTTCGTTTCTAATAAATGCTTAGAATCGTTGTTGGTAGTAATTAGAAATTAGAATAGTCTATAATGTCAGAACATCGGTTCACATCTATGAAGTTTTTGTCAAAATAAAAAGAAATCTCTTCATTTTCATTGATCAACACTTATTTGATACAAGCTGATAAAAAAAAACACTTATCTGGTACAAACTACTGAAATTAAGTAACTTGTTATCACAATAGCTATATGGTTAATGACATAATGTTAAACCTATAAAATTACGATTGTGCCAAAATTCTTGGGATTTATTTTTGTTATCAATTACCATTTTCCTTCTTACGAGCATTCTGCTCCAAGTAAGATTGTAGTTTATAACACGTTAAGATATGTATTGTCAGTATTTTCTGCATCTTTTTTTATGAATACAGAAGGTGAAGCATAAGATTGTGGTTTTAAAATTTGTGTCTACTTAGGTAATCCTTGAGGTTCCAAAGGTTAATTGGGAAGATGTTGGTGGCCAAAAGGAGGTCAAAGCTCAATTAATGGAAGCAGTAGAATGGCCCCAAAAGCACCGTGATGCATTCAACCGTATTGGCACTCGCCCTCCAACAGGTGTCTTGATGTTTGGGCCCCCAGGTTGTAGCAAAACCCTCATGGCACGTGCAGTTGCTTCTGAAGCAGGGCTGAATTTTCTAGCAGTCAAGGGTCCTGAGCTCTTCAGCAAATGGGTTGGTGAATCGGAGAAGGCTGTCAGATCATTATTTGCAAAAGCAAGGGCCAATGCCCCATCAATTGTATTTTTTGATGAAATAGACAGTCTTGCTGTAACTCGTGGGAAGGAAAGTGATGGCGTTTCAGTTTCAGATAGGGTCATGAGTCAACTTCTTGTTGAATTGGATGGTTAGTGATGAATCCCAAGCCGTGGATATGTGAATGATTGCTTATATCTATATATTGCTTAAGATGTAATAGAAATGATAAACTGCTTTATGATCTTTCAATCTTTCTGTAGGCATGTCCAATGTTTTGGCCTAATATTTCTTGGCAAGAAAATAGTAGTGTAAAATCTTGTTTGAACTTGATCATATTTTTCTTTTGACAAAAAATGTGTGTGCCAGGTCTGCATCAAAGAGTTGACGTCACTGTCATAGCTGCTACAAATAGGCCTGACAAGATTGATCCTGCTCTTTTAAGACCAGGTTCTCTCTGTTTGATTATTTGCTGTTTTTCTTACTGACATGAATCCTTAGATACACGAAGTTGGATGAATGGTATGAAAAGTTTGAGTAAGTTTCAAAATTCAAATGACTGATGAAACACATTTCCAGGACGCTTTGACCGGTTGCTTTATGTTGGACCTCCAAATGAGATGGACAGAGAAGAGATATTTCGCATTCATTTGCATAAAATTCCATGTGGTTCTGATGTTAGCATTAAAGAACTAGCTCGAATCACAGATGGTTGTACTGGGGCGGACATATCACTGATATGTCGTGAGGCAGCTGTTGCAGCAATTGAGGTTTGTCACGCAACGTGATATATCTGATGGACGTTTTGTCGTAGGTATATTGATATTAATCTTCAGAATTTGCTCTGATGGTATCAGGAGAGCCTTGATGCTTCAGTTATAACAATGAAGCATTTAAAGATGGCGATCAAACAAATCCAGCCATCAGAAGTTCAGTCATACCAAAAGCTGTCAGCAAAATTTCAAAGGGCCGTTAATTGCTGTGATATAAAAGACGGATTCAATCATATGCAGTGCAATAGTAGATCTACTTGGTTCAACATTTGGTAAACATTTCATATTCCTGCTTGTGAAATTGTGATATTTTGATTATCTTTCCTTGTTTCTTCTGGAATTTGCAAAGGTGGACAAAAAAGTTGGAAATGTGTTTGTTGATTTCAACTGAAAATCAACTTTGATTTTCTTCACATCTTAAATTGAAACTTACTATCTGTTTTTTTTTTTTTTTTCCTCCCATTTCTCTTATCAAGCAGGAAGTTCATAAAATCTTGAACATCATTCTTCCATCAGATTTCAGCAGCAGTCATTTTTCATTTGAGGACTGCTCGAAGTGGTTAACCACAGTCCTCAGTACTGTTCATGTGCAAGGGGATCATGCTCACTGTAAATTATTTAGCCTTCATAAAGTATGAGCGCTGATCTTGTTTGTCATATTCATGTGGCTGGGTTTATTTGTTATTGAGCATGGGGAAGAGTGTCTGAAATCTGAATCTCCAGGAGTTAGATTAGTAAAACAGTCTAATTCCCAAATATGTGCTCCAAACCCTAACCTAGTCATGGTCCGACTTTCAGCTAAACAAGTGGAGGATGAAATCTACCATCTATTTTTGTGCGCCATCTTAACATGCTGAGGTCAGTTTCTCTAGGTCTCTGCCACACAAGTTTGTATTCAAAATCATAAATTATTGAGCTGGTTGATAAACTCATCGTGTGAGGAATATGTTTAATATATGTCGGTTGGTGCATGCATACAGATATTTTATTGGCCATTCAATGCTATGTTGCAGTCCTAGAGTATTTTGAACACCCCGCTTGTAATGTCACACTAGTAGATTAAAACTATAATTGGCTGGAATACAATATCATGAACTCATGATATTGTTTCAAATATTTTTGTGAGGAATGTTAAAGTTTCTTCTGTAAAGTTGATCATGTTTAATTTTGGATTTCATTGTTGGATTGGATGTTCGCATTGGGTTCACTGAATCAACTCACATTGAGGAATATTTTCCAATGTGTGATTTTTTCTTCTACTTTTTCTTTTACAAAGTATAATTATATTTCTCCTCACGTGGAACAATTTCTGTATACAATGCACATATTCTTAATCATTGACAGGGTGTTCAGTTATGTGGTCATCAATTTTGTTCAGTGAGATTTAAACTCCTAAATTGTTAGAGAAGTTGCCCATATAAAAATTGGGTTGCCAACGGAGTCACATCCCCATAATTTTTCCTTCGTGATTCCACAAAACATCTCGAATTCAAGTTTCTAACCATGATGGAGTTACTTAGGCCATTTTTTCTTTTTTTGTTAAAAAATTATAATATAAAATTCTTACCTTATTTTCATTTTATTTTTTATTTTTTAACATTTGTATAGTAAACAAAAATAATCGGAATAACTAAAATTTATTTTCAGCATTGTGTAGAATTTCTCTTTCCTTACAAATACGATAATGTTTTTTCTTCCATCCCCTTCTCTCATTTAAATTAAACACATATAAAATAAAAAATAAAAATGTAAAGTAAACCTACCTCTTTTTTAAATGAGTGAAATGCACTAATAAGAATTTGAATTGAGTTATTACTCAAGTTCACTTCTCAATTACTAAAATTTTGAGTGCAGTATACAGACTCTTAGTTTTTTACATTGCCCTGCTATATATATGTATAATAAACGGATATCCCTGGTATATATTTTCATATAAATTTTAAGAGGTCATAAGAAATTAAAACTTAAGTAAGTTTTCTTATTTCCCGTTTCTTTTTGCATCATTTGAATGTGCTACAAACCTGTAGCTTTGAAAAGAAATAAGTTGCGTATGTCAACATTTCCATACTCATGTTTATCAGATTTGATCTCCGAACTCAATTATTTTGATGTTTAAAGATTGAGAAATTTAGAAATTGTTAAAATGTAATCATTGTAGTGACTAATTTTTTTATTAAGGATAGTTGGACACGATACATGAGGACAGGGTGTTATCTTTTTTCTAAATATAGGAATACATTAATTTCAAGTGGAAAGTATTTTCTATGAACATTCCTAGTAGAGAGAAGGGGAAAGAAAAACAAGGCTACTAGAACAATAATCAATCAAGGGTACTACTATTTATATTTGTATTTGTATGTCATAAATGCCAAAACAATAATCATAGATGGGTATATACACCTGTCATGATATGGTATGTTGAAGTTGAAACATGAAAACATGGGGATCACATGGGGGGTACCCTTATCATATTTCTTTGATTTAATTGGTCCATTCCATGAGTACTGTAGGCAATGCTGCACGAGGAAACATGCGCTTTCTAGGGACAATAATTTCATTTTCCTTTCTCTCTCTCTCTCTCTCTCACACACACACACACATTTGCTAATAATAGGTAGACAAATTCGCAACCCTTGATGCGTCTAGTGTTTCTGACCTTAGTGCAATCAATGTGTGATATGTGATTGGGGTATAAATCAATTTCTGCAACCCAACAGGTATCCCACTTTCAACAGTAGTAGTAGTTCCCTTCTGGGCATTTCATGGTTTCTGTTCCAACTCCAAACAAAAGATTCTACTTCCTCACCTTTTTCATTTTTTTTATTGCTACTTGTTAGTAACTTTTTGTTATTATTAAAAATTATATTATACTCCGAACACTCATTGCTATAGGTCTTTATTTAATATTTTTGGCATTACCCTCTTGTGTGTAAGTACAAACTAGGGGTGTAGATGGCCGGGTCTATTTATCCCTAATTTGTTCGGAAGAAATCCAATTAAATTCGTGTCTAATTAAATATGTGATAGTTTAAAATATAGCTTGACATCTATGATTAACTCTGTTCAATTTTAAAATCAATACTTTAGATAACAACAACAATAATGATATGTTTTGAGCTTTAAAAACATATGAATTTAGGTTTCTTGTTATAGAAAATAATCTAAAGTAAGAAATTGAAGTAAAAAATTTAGAAAAGTTGATTAAGTGAAGTATAATAGGTTTCCTATCGTAGATTCAAAACTTTCCACTCGTCATGCTTAGATGAGATAAGTAAAACTATTTTCATAAACGCACTTATGATTTATAAGACCACAATACAATGTTACTAGTTGAGTTGCTTAACAAATATTTTATAATATTTTGATAGATCTAGCATGTACACATCAATCTTTTAATTTAAGCAACTCTTATACTACAATGCAATATTCTTATTAAGCAACTCGCATGGGTCCCGCACGTACCATAAAATACAAGGTTCTTACACTACAATTATATTTTTTTTAGTCTCACTTTTCCTTTAACCAACCATTAGTCTTGATTGCTTATTTAAGCAACTCAATTAAGCAACACAAGCCACGTCAGCAAGCTGCAATGAGAAATTGCTTGCTAAGGGCGGTTGCTTAGTACAAACACATCATTTAAGCAATCTCATTGTATATGGTCTAAGCATACTATCCTTTTAATATTTTCATCACATTACTTTTCAAAAAAAATCATTTGGAAGTATTTTTTTAAGACAAGTATCCATTTTTTTTAAAAAAAAAAAATTGGACTATCTTTTTAAATAATTAATGGTGTTTGTACTGAAAGGTATAGTGTGCATATTAGCATCTTTATTTATTTTATTTTGTTATAAAAATTTAGAATGAGAGATGCTTATATTGTTTTTTAACATTAAGAGTAATGATCCATATAAAAAATATAAATTCATAATTCATATTAACATATGAATTCATAATCCTTTGACTCCAAAATATAGTGGTCCTAATCCCTCTTAGGGTCCTATCCCTCCTACACTCATAAAGAGCCTACATAGGTTCTTACGTCTACCTTCTAACAAAAGAACAAGGAACTTAGGGTTTGAACTCTCAATTTGTCAAATATAAGACCTGTAATACTCTATTTAATCAACTCTTTTAGACTATTAGCATTTTTATTTTGTTACGCTTGGTATAATTTTTTTATTCCGTCTAATTAATTAATTGTAAATAAAACTTTACTCATTTTCGGTTTTGTAAAAAAAAACTAAAACTTTACCCGTTTGGTTGTGCTTACATCCCTATTCACAATCAGTCAAATGGAATTTTACTTTGAAGTTAGACAAATGGTGAAAGGCAAACAGCAGCTGAAATTATTCGCTATCAATTTATATTCTATAAAACAAGAAAGAAATTCCACAAAGTGAAGAATCTTTGCATCTCTCTCTTCATTCCTTCCTGTTCCTGTTCCTGTTCCTGATCTCAACTCTTTCCCATACTCGTACATTTCATCCTTATTGCGCTCTAATTCTTCCATAACTTCTTTTACTGTACGTGCAGTGCACGCGCCGATTCATCTGCCGGCCTAATTTAACCCCAACTGATGAAAATGGTTGTATTTGGGAACACAAATTTTTAGTCTTTTTTTTTAAACATAAATTTTGAAAATGTATAGAATTTTTTGATAATATAATCATAAAAACTAAAATTTTTTGTCTTAAAGTTATAGTTTTTATTCGATCATAGGACATATTCGATAAAAAAAATTATGATTTTTTATAAGTTATTAACTAACTTATTAATTATTTATTTTTAATTTATTCTTTATATAAATTTTAAAAACTCATTTAATAAGGGACGGAGAGAGAATAGAGTTAGAGAAAATAATATTTTACTTTGTTGATGGAATAATACCATAAACATTTGTTAAGACATTTATATTAGTTTTATCGAAAAACGGAGGAATTTATATTAGTGTTATAATTGAAAAACTAATACCCTCTTCGTTTCATATTATAAGGTCATATTTGGACAATTATATTTATTAAGAAAACATGTAATAAAATTAATTGATGTATTAATCATTAAAAAAATGTATATAATCTTTCTAACTTACTCCTTTTCTCTTTTATCATTGCATTAATTACCTCCTACTATCTTTTTTTTTGGTAAATTGCACTCACCACCCTTGAGGTTTTGCAAAATTGCACCCCACCCTATTATTGAGCAAAAATTGCACTCCACCCATTTCATTAATTATAATTATTTTCTTTTTATTTTACAATGGTTAATTGATTTTTTGGTGCATTAAAATTGTTAGTTTTAATTTTGAACCAATTTGTAGTCCCAACAATTTTGTTTTTTTATTTTAATCCAATTTAATTAAAAAAAATTATTTTTGACGACCCCTATTAAGATTAAATTTTTTCATGACATTAAAAATTTCGAATTAAGTTGAATTAAAATAAAAAACAAAATTGTTTGGGACTACAAATTTGTTTAAAATTAAAACTAACAATTTTAATGCACCAAAAAAATTAATTAACTATTATAAAATAAAAATAAATTAATTATAATTAATGAAATGGGTGGAGTGCAATTTTGGCTCCAGAATGGGGTGGAGTACAATTTTGCCAAACCTCAATGGTGATGAGTGCAATTTACCTTTTTTTTTTATAAAATCACATTGATTATAATAGACAAATATGTAAATAAATAATAAATGGTGCTAGAAAATTGAATAAAATCTTATATTATGAAATATTAGTGTTGTAAAAAGAAGGGCATATAATATGAAACATAGAGGGTAATTTTTAGACAAAATTAATGAACTAATTATAATTTTTTGATTTTGGATTATTCGGTTGAAAATAACTTATAAATAGAATTAGAGGGAGTAACTAACTTTTAAGATAACTTTTGGCTTTAAAAAATTAGTTCTTAATAATTTACTTCCAAAATTATTTTTATTTAATTTTATACTGCTTTTTTATTTTCTTTTGCTTCTTAAGGCTAGTGCACGCATATTAAAAAATAATTATATATTAAAAAATAATTAATTATGATAAAATTTTATCCTAAATAGACTAAATTAGCACGGTTAGTTAAATGGTTGGCTTATTAAAGTGTAATAAAAAAAAGAGATAAATACGAAAAATATAATTGATAAAGAAAGAGATTATGAAATAGAAATAATGAATTAATTAGGGATAAAATTTTAAAACTAAAATTAATGGTATTTTAAAATTCTAAAGCTGCAGTTATTTTTTCTCATAGAAAAGTACAATGATTATTTAAAAATAAAAATAAATGTCTAAAAAAGCAAAAAAAAATAAAAAAATAAAATTGGAGGGAGTAAATGATAAACTACCCATCATTTCACACTCATTTATTAATATAATATTATTTATCCTTTAAAGTCATTTAATATAATTTAGTAAATCATACAACTTTTTTTAAAAAATAATTTTAATTAATAAATTAACTACATAACTATAACCTTACATTCATAATTTTAAAACTTAAGTTAAGTTCATAGCTAAAAGTTGAAGGCAAATGATATTTAGTGTCCTAAGGGCACTATTTAAGAACCAAAATATAATAAAAAAAACATTAGAATGCGTAATTTTTTGTATTTTCGAGAAACGCTACAATGTGCTGTTATGATTATTTTTCTACTTCTAATAATCTTAAAGGCACTGTATATCAAGACCCAAAGTTAAATGCTAATATTGTTTTCAAAAGTTAGTATTCATTTTTTATTCCTTTTTATAGATGTAACCTTTCTTTTATTCATTTTTTTATTTTTACTTGTTAGTATTCATTTTCGGAGTATTCTATTTTCCCAAATGTAGTAATATTATTTTCAACAAAAAATTTAATAATATTATATAAACCGTTGAATAATTTAAAAGGAAAAAACCACTTAAAATCAGAAAGACTTTTTTGGTAAATAAATCATAAATACTTTGTTGACTGAGTTATTTTTTTCTATATTAAAAGGTGTCAAAGCAAATGCTAATAAACCTTAAGAAATTTAATCTAAATATTGAATTTAAAATCAAATTAATAATGTTATATAAACTATTGAATGAATTTAAAAGGAAAAAACTACTCCAAATTGGAAATAGTTTGTTGAGTAAGTTATTTATTATTAGTTATAAAAAAAAGTGGCAAACAAATGCTAATAAACCCTAAATAAAATTAATCTAAATAGATAAATATCAATTTGGTCATTTTAAGACTTGTCCATTATTAATTTAGTCTTTTGAATATTTTTATCATCAATTTTTTTTATTGTCAAATTTTAATTACTGAATTAACCCTTTAAAAATTTATTACATATATTTTGAGAGAATATTTTAATAGTATTTCAAATTTTAATAAACTAATTCGATAATGTTTGAAATATTTATTGCTAACTCGACAATGTTTTAAACTTTGAAGAGACTAATTTATCAACAAAAATTTTTAAAAGATGAAATTTGTGACAAATAAGTCTTTAAAACATCATATTAATATATATCTTGATATAAATATTGAATTTTATGTCAAAATTGAAGCATAGAAAGTACTATTATTGTTATCAATTCAAAATTCATTTTATGTGGCTATGTTTGGTTTATCATTAAAGTTATGTTATTTATGTTTAAAAATATTTTATTTAAAAATAAGTTTGAATTAAAATTATAGTGTAAATTTTTTAATTTAAAATAAAAATAAAACTATTTTACTTCAGCTAAAAACAATTATGATAACTTAAAATTAATTTTAACATTTTCTAAACTAATAATTAAATAACTAGCGAACCAATTAAAATAGAGTTTAGTGTTTAAAAATCAATTCTCCTCGCTATTAACTTTTTTATCAAACACATGCAATGTATTGTACAAAAGAAATTTGCACAATAAAAAGGGTTTTATGTTCTAACACGGCCTTTCTTTGAACTTATTCTTTCTCACTTTTATTTTCATTTCCTCTATCTTATCGTGATTATGTTGATAGTTAAAATGAGTTAATTAATTTCTTTGTGAGTAAGTCAAATAGTCAAATATTAACTTCTAAATTTGACTTTTTAAATGTCACTCTAAATAAAATAAAAGCCAAATTAATTAGTCTTTATTACGTGACCTAGCTCGATCCTAATATATAAATCATAACTTATCATCATATAAATTGTAGTAGTAGCTGGGTCCTAGTAAAATTTGGTTTAGTACATGTTCACTGTAGCTACGAGCAGCACAGTGAATCTCGGAGAGGCGAGTATAAGAAACGCGCCACCGTAGTAAGTTTATGGAAAAAAAATTGAAACTTTGAGATCTCGCAACACTCACTCTCAAGTAGAAAACCCCCAAATCCCGGAAAAATAAAAATCATGAGAAAGAGGGCATCAGCAGCAGCAGCAACAGTACCCACAATAAAAAGCTGAAAAGAAAGAAAAAACAAGATCCACCTCGAACCTCTCTCCACCCTGCAATTACACCCACACTGCCACACTCCACCCTCTTCTCTCAACAACAACATCACCACTCCCCTTCACTCCTGTCTCCTATCCTCAACTCACTCTCTCTCTATCCTTCAATCAAATTCTAGAGAGAGATTCTCCTCACACAGAATCAAATCCCTGTCTCCACCACCTCCGTCACCACCACCTTTCCTTTTCACTGTAACCCATTAAAAAAATAACAAACACCCATTTGTTCAATTCAACACCCACATCCAAAAATCTACTCTTTCCTAAGAATCAATCCAAACCAGTGAGCGTTATAAGGGAAACAGGGAAATGGGCTGTGTCTGATTTGAGGAGGAAGAAGAAGAAGCGTAGAAGAATGAGGGAAGAAGATTCAAGTTGGTTTTCAAGATGGGAAGAGGAACTTCCTCCTCCAGAGGATCTCATGCCCTTATCTCAAACCCTAATCACCCCTGATCTAGCCATGGCCTTCGACATCAGAAACCCAACCACACAAAACCACCAACACCTTCAGCAACAACCCCCACCACCTTCTAACCCTTCCCCCACCAACCCCGCGCAACCCTCCTCCGCCGAGTTCGCTGATTCCGGCGAGTTGGGCTCCGGAACCGCCGGCGAGGAACCGGCGAGGACCCTCAAGAGACCCCGCCTCGTGTGGACCCCACAACTCCACAAGCGCTTCGTGGACGCCGTTGCCCACCTCGGGATCAAAAACGCCGTGCCCAAGACCATAATGCAGCTCATGAGCGTCGACGGTTTGACCCGAGAAAACGTCGCTAGCCACTTGCAAAAATACCGCCTTTATCTCAAGCGCATGCAGGGGATTTCCGCCGCCGGACCCGGCGGCGCCGGCGGTGGAGGTGCAGCCTCTGCCGTCGCCGACCCTGCCACGGACCACCTGTTTGCGAGCTCCCCCGTGCCGGCGCATTTCTTACACCCCGCAGCGAGGCCCAATTCCGACCACTTTTTACCTTTTGTGCCTGTCCCAGCCCTCCACCACCACCAACAGCAGCAGCAACTGGCAGCACAGTATCACCGGCATGTGGGGCATTTTGGGTCACCTCCAAACGGTCACTTCGAGAATCCCTTCCTTTCTAGGCATTCTCAGCAGCAGCAGCTTCATAGGATGGGGGCACCTATGCACAGCCCTGTTCCTAGCTCTGGCTATGTGGAAGACATGGAATCAGCTAATGCATCAGGAGGTAGAAAGGTTCTGACTTTGTTTCCAACCGGAGATGATTGAATTACGGTTCTACATAGTTTTCTGTGAAGTTAATGTTTGGTTGGTGGTGTAGTTGAGTTTGGTCAGGGTCTTAGTTGTTAATTTGTGTTAGGGTTATTGATAATCTTGGTGTCACTAATTGTTATTGGAGTCTAGATTAAATCTGCAGATCCAACAGCTCCAGAGGCATAATTGAGTAGGTATAATGATATTTAGTACTTGAAATGACTCTGTAGAATTTCTACTGTGGTGTCTTGTCCATAGAAAATCACATCTGTAATTGCCTTGTTGGTAGCTGTCTGCATATTCTCTATCAGCTTCTGGTGACTGAGATTCATCATGATGTCACTTTTGGGCGACAAATTGACAATCTGAAAGCCTATGTGAATCAGTAGTTGTGTGGCAATGGCGCTTCCTCATTGTTGATTTGTCCTGTAGTCTCTGGAAATGGACTGGAGGTAAGCGTAATCCAGAGTGTCGCTGATTGGGAAGTTATGTATCGGCATTCGTGGCAGGAGCTGGATGGTATGTATGTCTGCAGGTGATAATAAATTTGCATTGCACTGGATAGAGACTAATGGAATTGAACCATATCTGTTGGTGGGTTCGGCTGTGAATTCTTCAACTTAATCCGGGAACCTCTATTGTGAAAGACTTGTCCTCTTCTTGTCAAGTTTTGTATCCTGTGGAGGTGAGTTGTACATTGTTTGATTCTATAGAAGACATAATTGTCTGATGTAAGGTGATCGTTTAAAATTCTAATCTGACTCTGGTATGGGGTTAATTTCTATATGATAAAGATGAACTTAAGTGAACTAGTTTTGATAATTTCTTGGTTTACCCTGTTTAGTGAAGACAATAAGTTCATGTTTACTTAGTTATGTATTTCTTCTTTCTTCTTTGAACTAGAATTCCTTATTCCCTCATACATGGAGACTCCCAGTGAGTCTTATTACTTTATAACCAATGATCAATTTGCCAATGACCAGTTAGCTATGCTATGTTTAAGGATTAATAATTGTTCGATTCGTTTATCCTTTTCTAGTTTTGAATCACAAGGCTAAAGTAAAAATTAGTCATGGAATTTTGGAATGCATTATCCAATGTGATATGCTCTATTATCTGCCATAAACATCATGTGATTACACTTCAGAAATGTTTATATTGCTTGTTGTATTTATGTTTGATGTAATCAGACTAGCAGAGTCATGACTGAGTTGACACCTAAATTGCCCTTGACAAACTGAATTGTTAAACCAATTGGATTGTCATGGAATTCGATGATTAACTCAAGTTTTCGTGCAACCAATTGGGTTTTTTTGCAAAATTTTGAAATGTAGCTCCACAAAGTCTGAAAATTCTGAACCCAGTCACCTGTCTTTGAGTATTTTGAAATCATCATCTTCATTTTGGAGCTATTTCTTACCTGCTATAGATCCCTTTCGAAATAAAATATGGTCGTTTTCTGCTAGACTCGTCAAGTTCAATCTTAAGCTGTTTTACTTTCCCAGTTCTCTATCAGTCTATCCGAATTCCTAAAGTTTCTTCATGTATTGTCTGTTGCCTTTTTTTTCTTAAACGCGTCTGTTTTTCGAAGAAAGTAAGAAACATGGCTCTGACTTCAGCATGACAGGATCATTTTCTCTAAAGCTTATGAACAATTTTTCTGACTATTCTTTCATGGTGTGCTTGAACTTCAAATCCTTCTGTAGTAACGGTCGATAATTTAACTCCGATGAAAATTTACCCAGCTTTGCATTTTTACTGTGATGTACAAGAGTAGCATTGCTTTCTTCATAAGCAAAGCATCAATCAGCATGCAGGTTATCCTAACTATGGATTCTTTAGCCATTTTAGATGGCAGCTTTGTGAATTTCTTTATTTCTTTCTTTCTTACATGTGAAAAATGTTTTCTTCTCTAAACTACAATGCTTTTTAGTTTTTCCTCCTTTTATTTATCATGGGAAAACCATGTTATTGATACTGTTATTAGATCTTTCAATAGAAAAAACTGTTGCCCTGTTTTGTGTTGGAAATGGAAATTTTTCTCAAAAGGACTTGCGTTCTATTCCTTCTATTGTTGTTTGGTGTCTTATGGGATAGTTCAAGAAAGATAACTGATGTTTTCATTTATATTTATTGTGTGTTTGGTTGTGCAGTTAGTTGAATTAACATGATTTTATAGAATTAATTTTAAGTAAAATTGATTTTGAAGCAATATAATTTGTGTTTGGATACTTTATCTTAAAAGCAAGTTTAGCGTAAAAATTAGTGTTAAATTTTTAGTCCACCGTGAAAGCAAGGTTGGGTTGTTTCAACTAAAATCAATTTTAGTTGTTTCAAATCACATTCAAGATATGTGCAATGTAAAATCAAACATTGAGAGGAATTGCTCAAAATCCCGTTCACCTCTCCAAAACGTGTGTTGGTTCTCGGCGCAAAAATAAACGTGTTTTAAATTTATTTAAATTATTTCTTATTAAATAATTTTCCTTTTATATTAATTTAATATTACTTCGTAGTTATTTCTTCACTTTTTTAAAACTGTGTAATATAATTAAAAATTAAAATAATAATATAATTATGAAAATAAAGTTTTTTTAAGAAAAGGAAGGAGAAAAAGGTTAACGTGGCTGCCAAGTTATTAGAAAATAAAAGAGTTGGCATGAGGAACGTACAACATAGAATGTGATCAAATAGGTTATGGTAGAATTTATTTTAAATCGTGAGTTTGTATTATTTATTTTAAATAAAATTGATTTTAAAGTAATGTGTTTTGTAATTGAACATTTGGTATCAGAGAATTTTAGACAGAGTGGATTTTTCAATAAAAAAAATACTATGATTACTAAACATCCATTTTGTTGTTGAAGGGCAAACACAACACTTTTTACTGCAAAATTAAGTTGTATCAAAGTAAAAACAACTTTAAATTACATCTTCAAAAAGTATAATTTAAATGTTATAACAAATAGGATTAGTCATTGTTACAGGTGATGAATATTCTGGAAAGAAAAAAAGAAAATAATGTTATAACGGATTATGCATTTTGTATAAGTATAACTCTTTGAAACATGTTGAATTTGATCAAAATAAAATTTGACCAAGATGAAATCATGATTTACATGTATCTAAGTACTAGTTTCAAATATGTATTAATATCTGCTACTATTATGCATATAATAATTGCATATTGTTTTCTTAATAGCAGCAATACAAGGGAGTCTCTGTCTGATGGCTTGCGAAAGAAATTTTGATGTACTTGAGATTGAGATTTGGTATAAATAACATAATCGATTTTTTAATTCTCGAAATGGAAAGCTTAACTCATTAATCGTTATTAAAAGACACAAATCGTTTTCTGTAAGGAACTTGAACCACCTAATATTCATTTATCTAATCACCAACCAATCTTATGCACTTACTTAGCTTTTGTCAAAACTCATTGAAAATCATTGCATGCTTACAACTAATCAATTATCTCGATGCTGCATTATGTACCAATCAAATCTCAAATACTAACACAAGACTCCATATTATTTTATTCTTTTTGGAGTGTTCACATGTAAATCAGACAGCAAATCATGACAAATTCGAATCTAAGGAAAAATCATAAAATACTAGGTCATGAGAAAGACAGATTTATCCTCTTACACTAGTGTGTGTGTCAATGAGTTAAGTGTAACATCAAGGAAATAGTGGTGGATGTAGGTAAATGTCAGTTCTGTTCCACTTTATACATCAAAGTGTGGATAAGGAAGAAGATCTTATCTTATGAAAATCAAAAAGAAAAATCCAGTGCTTCTTCCTTGGTATGAGTTAGACTGTATTCAATAAGGCCTGATCCTATAAAACTCTTCCCGAAAAAAGCAAATTTCATATTCATTGACCATGTATAATTTATGTGATTGGCATAGTTTGGATGACAAAAAAAAATGAGAGGAAAAATATGTATGAGAGTGTAATTACTTTTAATTAATTTTTTTTAAAAGAAAAAGTTAGTTTCAAGAAAAAAAATTCAAATATTTTTTTTCATTTTCTTTTCACATATTTTTCTTCATTATTGGAAGGGTTAGGTTGGCTGACATAAACATGATTCGGCACTCTGAATTTTGTTCATGTTGAAAAAAAATGGAAAATCTATACTTATAAAAATTATATGAAAAGGGCTAAAACCTCTTATTAGATCCTCTTATAAATTCTTCTATTCACTTAATTTTAACAAAAATGTCTTTTATCTTGCACTAAACATTTACATTTTGAAAACTAGATGACACTTGTCAAAAATATGCTCCCCAGTTCAAATCTCAATGAACACACTTTAACCTCTAAAAAAATATATATAACGAATTACTTTTCAAACAGTGAACAAATTTGTTAGGGGAATGAATCAACATTTGGTAGCCACCAGACAACTATTCCTTGCGACTCAATTTTGGGGTGATGATTAATCATTGTTTTCGATGATAAATATCCTAAAAAGAAACTTAAAAAGACAGTAAACAAATAGGATTAAAAAAAGTAGAGAAATAGTTTGTTACTAAATTGGAATAATCAATGAGTAACTCTTTTCAAATGCTTTTTTTTCTCTATAGGAACAAGATTATCGCAGGGAAGGAGAATGCGAATTTTGGGATTCGAACACCAGTTTAGTACCCTGTCACCCACACCAAATGTGCTGGACTCACGAGATAAAAATAAATAAACATAAGGTTTTTCCGGTTGAGTATATCTATAAATTTTTCGTAGTTTGGCCTCTGGTTTAGGTTTTATGATAGGAATTTTTTAGAGGCTTAGAGCTAAAACAAAGGTTGTACTTACACATGAAGTCTTGATACTGTAATTGCCAAGTTGTCATACAATTTGGGCTATAGAGCGCTTATCCCAATGGAACATAGACCAAATTCAAATTCATACAAGCTTGAAAAAGGCAAATAAGAGAATATTTTTACTTTAAAGAACTGGTTAAAGAGGGAACTATTATTCACGTTACACTCATTTCTGGACATATCACATTATTTTAAACATGTTTTACAATTTGATAATGATTGTTTGAATTTATGAATCTATTTAACTTGAACTATCAATCAAATTCTAGAATTAAAATAAAGAACAGTGCACCTAAAAATAGATGTGAAGCAGATTGTAACGTCTACTGAAGATGTCGCAATACTTTAGTTGATTTAAATGTTAAATTTGCATTAATTTGTGATGACTCTTTTTGGATTTAGTATCCTACCCAACATTTATTATTTATAAGTTTGATCCTGGCCCTTCCTTAATTAATCGCTACTCTGTTTGATTGTGGCCATTGGATTGGCTCAGCAGGATTCTCTGATCTCAACTGCTCATCTTATATGAATACTTATTAATCAAAACTGACTTAAATATATTATGAGCAAATAGAAATTTGGTCCTAACAGAATGCCATTGGAAATTTGTAGAGAATATGTTATTAAGTTACTGTCATCTATCTTTTCTAACGAATCCTGTTGATAAACATTCTACTCTAATTCTAATTAAAATAAAAGTCCTTAATTAAAAACATAAAATTCGCTAATTACTTTACCTTCAAAAATTATATCAGTCGTTAACAATAATTCACTCCATTTTTTTCAGCCACGACGCTTAGTCTGTTTGGCTAGTAGATAAAACAAGGTGCCGAAACAAGATTACAAAAAGATCCCATTAGCTAATGATTTATTTATTTTTTAAACCTGTTAAATTCGCCACTGTACAAGAAACATACCTTAACCAGACCCAAATTTAGGCTTACTGTTATTCTTAATATGTACAAAAAGGCATACGAATTAAGAAATAACACTAAACTCTATTTAATCTATTCTTTATCATTAATTAAAATTCATAAATGAGATAAACTCTACTTTTCAATGAATAATTGCTTGAATTAGTAATACTAAAGTATATGAAAAAGTAATACCAACCAAAAAAAAAAGTATATGATACTAATATAAGTAGTTGGTTTGGTTACATTAACTAATCTGCCAATTTTTTAATCATCTACAGTTGGTGTCCTTGTCCTTTCAGTGCAGAATCAAACCATAAATATAAAATGGAATTGCAGCCATGCTTTTGCATAGACGTAAAACAAGACAAGAAGCACATTATCTATGTGCCTAACCAACGTTAGAAAAAATGTAATATTATATTTCAAAACCACAAAAACCTTTAAATATATTTTTAAATAAATCCAGTAATTCATCACAGTTCACTACTTTTATAAAGTTTTGCACTAGAAGTACCCAATGATTCCCTATAACCATCAAAACTGAAATCCACAGAGATACTGCTACAGCAAGAACAAGGGTCTATGACAGAGTTTACTGAAAATAAACCTAAATATGAAATCCTAAGATGCTAACATAACTTCTGCATTCAAATAAAAAACTCCCACCCTAAATGTCATCTAATAATTCTGCGAATAATCAAAACTCAACGGCTGTTGACCAAATGGAACCTGCAAAACCGCAAAATGTATGACATGTGTTACAAGTCAAATCTGATTAGGTGAAAACATAAAAGGATTTTTTTTTTTAAACATTTGTCAGGATCATTATTCAAACAATGTAAAGCCAGGAAAATTCATCAACCAACCTTTACATCCATATTAAATATCAAGAAATTCCCATAACTTTAAAGTCAGATGCAATAGTTGGGGGAAAAAAGTACAAATGTCATGTGCAATTATACAGCAGTTGAAGTTGGAGAATAAAAAATGTCTAATATTGAAAATCTTTAAACATTATGTTACAAAAAAATTGAAGAAATTGCAAGATTGCAAGAGTCACACCACACACCACAGGTAAATTGGATGCAGAAACCAGAACATGAGATAATTTAACTTTAACAGACAATACAGAGGCAAATCATTCCCAAAAGCCATTATAAACAATCAGGAGCACCTTAACCCAAGAAGCCTACATTATTTATGAAGTTATTAGATTCATTTCTAACATATCCTGATTTTCGCAAACTGATCAAAAAATTCACTCACCTAGTTCATCAGAGTAATAAGATTAACTAAAGTGGTTTACCTGGAAAACAGCATGTCTAATTTGGTCATATGAATGTGCATACATCATTGAAGCACTCGGCCACTGTTGATAAGCACCATCACTAGATATCTGATTCAATCCCATGGTAAAAAAAGGATTCATCATCGGGCTTGAAGGAGGTACATAGCCAAGTGAAGCCTGAGTTTGTGACATCTGACCCAACTGACTAAAGGTAGTGTCATATTGAACAAATGGAGGTTGAGCTTTTTGCAAATTATACGGAACCAAATTAACGGCAGGGGTTGGAATACTCCTGGCGTACCTGCACGGATAACATATTTCAATCTGATAAATAACCCAACATAATATTGAAGGTAAAACCCAACATTAATCCCATCGACTACCAAATAAGAAAATATTTGAAGAAACAAAAGCAACCACAAGTCACATAAAGTCTTGAATACCAGGTGCCATCAAATATGGCAAGCCAGAAACCTTCACTTTTGAACACCCTTTCTATCTCTCTCTCACACAAAAGCTTTTTTCTTCACTGTTATAAATTCGAAAATGAGATATTCAACTTCCGGAGAACTCTCAACTGAATTATAGAGTTCAGTGATGAAACTCACCTTCCATAGCTACGATCATAATCTGGATCACTACGATCCTTTTCCCTATCTCTGAAAATGGCAACTCGAGTAGAACTATTATCCTTTACACTAAAGAATCTTTCTGAATCAACCAAGGTGTTCTTGCTAATTTCATTCTCATCCTTACTCATAACAGAATTTTTGCCATCCATTGGGACCAGGGATGAGGTATCACCTGAATCAGAGCTTCCAGAGCCACTAAAAATACGAGCTCGTGCCCGATCATATTCTTCCTTCCTCTCTTCCACACTTCTCAAAGGATTTCCTTTCATTCCAGCTCCATTGGCCTCATTCAAACTTGTTTTATTAGGCCTAGGTCTGATGACAATTTTTTTCTGCTCAGACTTATCGTTTTCCAACTGTTTTGTGGGTATTTCAGATAATCGAACCACAGGATACCTGCTTTCTGCTAACTTTCTCACCAGAATTTTACTTCCCTGTCCATCTAAGCCATTATCTTGAACCATTGTTTGCATATTGTAGTGTTGAGCAACACGATGAGCGGCAAGTCGGAGGTAGGAAGAAGGGAAATGCTGGAACTCAAATTGTTGCTGATCAGCATTATTCAAGAACCTTTGGATATCCAGCTCCATCCGCAAAACTAAAAATGTAAACAAGGTAGAAAACAATTAAAAAGCAGATGCCGTCATTTACAATAACAGAATGGAAAAGAAGGAAAGAAAGTAACCAAACTAAAGTCAAAGAGGAGACTTTTTTTTTTGGGGGGGGGGAGGGGGGGGGGTGTACAGCCAGAACATAATGATCAAAGAATAGCTCATTCATTTGATAGAAAACTCCCATTCCAACTGCCGGCTACAAATCAGGAACTAATATTTAACCTTACACACAAAATCTCTATCCAAGCAAACAATACTTCTACCCTACATCTAAATGATAGTTAACTGCTTAAAGAACTAATAACAGCAATATATACAAAGAGTATCTCAGCCAGGAAGTAAACAATTTCAGGCCCAATTAATTTTGCAGGAGCCCTCAGGTCTTATGCATAGTTAATTCTGACACTAAAACGAAAGCTTCAACAGTATGGGTGATGCAGGATCATGCCACTTATAGTCGATGGCAAATGCAATGTTTTAAACAATCAAAGCATAAAAAAGCGACACAGAATCACAATTTATGAACTTAGGAAGTAAGGTGCTTGTGCCTTTATCATCCCAAGTTAATACTACAAAATTTTATATGGCAAAGGCAAAACATACATTACCTGTGTTATATCCTTTGAAGAATGATATTCCTCTTAACAGAGCTTAGGATCAAATCAACTAATCAACATAATCATGGATAAAGCCCCAATTACCATTAGGTTTCATTCATTCAATTTCCAAGTTACAGTCTCAAAATTACATCAAATTCAGTGTATGAATCTCCAATTATCACAATAAAGCAGGCTACAATCAGACCCGTTCCAGATCCAACTTAAATTAACCTATACACAAATTAACCTATTCAAAACCTACACACAAAATCTAAGCGACCAAAAACATCAATTGTTAAAGAAGAACCAAAAAAACGAAGTAGTCAAAGCGAAATCGAGGTCAAGCAACAATTTTGAAGCATACCCATGAAGCGGGAACTGGGAAGACAAACAAAAAATTCAAAATTCAAAAAAAAAAAAGAGAAGATAAATAAGAAGAGACTAACTGGTGAGACGGTGACGAGGGTTCTGAAGAGCCTCGACCAAAAAGGGGTCAACCATTGACTCCTTATCTTTAAAACCGGAAGCAGAATCGTTGGAGAAACACGACGAATCCATGGTTCCACTCTATCTCTATGGATGAGGCCAATAAAAAGTTAACAAAAATAAAGTTAATTAAATAAATAATAATTATAGTGGTTCCTCCTTCCCTCTAAGGACGAGGGAGAGGAATAATAAGGGTCAGAGGGAAGAAGACGAAGGAAAGGAGAAGGATTTGTTGTGCCTTAAAAGCATAGGAAAAGAAGGAAGATAGATTAATTAGAAACGGCGAAACGAAATCCAATCCAACCCGACCCAGCAACTTGTTATCTCTTTTATCTTTTTCTGGGAACAAAAAATTGGGGCACAATAAAATATTTGCCCAAATCTTCGTTCTTCCTTTCCCTGTTTAATGTGAACAGACAAAGGGATCACCGCATTATCTTCTTTGTACGGTTCGGTTTCTACAATTCCCAATTTCCCACCCACAATCACAAATCATCATCTCCGTTCTCCACTCGTTTTCTGTTTTTTTCTTTTAATAAAAAAAAATATTATGAAAAAAAACCTCATTTAAGATAAATATTATCGGTAACGTCTCCTTCATATAACTCAATAGTTTATATTGATATAAATAGGCAAAATCAAGCCAAACATTAAATAGATCTAACATACTAATATACAAACTTAAAACCTAGGCTTGTGACCTAACATATACTAAAGTAGTGTTTGATCCAACTTATTTTGGGTTTTTCTTATTCTTATAAGTAAAAGTTATGTCAAAGTTTTGTGATAAATCTCTTAAATTTAAATTTAAATTTAAACTGGCTTTTTTTGTTTACGAAATACAAAAAATTGGCTTTTAAGCTAGAAACTAGAATCATGAGCTTTTCGTAAAAAAGTTTGTTTATTTTGTGGCTCATCGTAATTAATACTCAAATATTTTAATTAACACCTAAAATCTTTAATATTTTTTTTTATTTTCTCTTTGTAAAAATAATAATTTGCTAAAACCTTCAAAAAGTCTTCTTCTCATTTATCAATTATTCATTTCACTATAATATTTGTTATTTTTATTTTTATTTAAAAGTTTACATATTTAAAAAATTTAATGTTAAATTATTATTTTGATAAATTTATCTTGTGTTTAGTTTTTTTAAAAAAAATATTGAGTTTTATCAAAGAATTATTTTTTTAGTGCAACTTTTATTGATAATTTATTTTCTTATATCAAATAAATGTGACAGTTAATTATAAGTAACTTAAAAAAGTTGACACAAATATTTTATCAAACAAATAGTTTTTTACTCGTAAGTAGCTTATAAAGTACAAAAATAATGACGTGGCCTAAAAGTCAAACAGCTATTAGCTTTTTTTTAAAGCTCTTATTTTCAACTTTTTCTTAAAAGTAGCTTATAAGCAAAAAAAAAAAAAAAATCTGGCCAAACGAAGCCTAATTTTCTAGGTCTGACGTGGCCTTTTTACAAATTAGGCCTGACACAATAGCCTATTTAAATAACTTATTTAACACTAACTTTTCGACAAAAAAAAATAAAAATTTATCGGCCAAACACTCACTACACTACTCATAAATTTACCCCACCGGGGATTGAACCCCTCTCCACTCAAGCTCCAAGAGGTTCTCTTTATGTCATTTCGACAAAAAAAAACTCTAAATAGATAAACTATTCTCCATTGACGGGTCAATGGGCTAGCTAGAGCTTGGTATGCAGACGGTCCGCCCCGCCCTGTCTTGTCCGCGGACTTAACGGACAATCCGCTTAAACCTGCGTTATAAATAAACCAACAAAATAAAGCCCAAATTCGCTCGCAGCCCGCGATGTTCGCGGGCATCTGCATGATTTTTTTCCTTTTTACATGCTTTTTTATATCAAATTTTTTACCTTTTTTTTTTTCTTTACGTTATAGCTTGACTTTAAAAAAAAAGTCTATAAAAACTCTGCTTTTTTTCTTTACACTATGACTCACATAAAAAAAATCCATAAAACTCTTTTTTGTTTTACTAATGTTTGAGTTATTTTTTGAAATTTTAGGCTTATATATTTTATTAAAAAAATAATAATAATAAATATGTGGACATTTGTTTAGTCTGCGGGGTTTACGGATTTGTCCGTTTAGCCCATGAGTTAATGGGCATGTCCGCCTAAACCCGCAAATTATATGGTCCTCAATTTTAGAATCTCAAGTCTGCCTAACTCTTTTTTTTGCAGACCAGTCCATGGGCTTCCGTCTGTCTACCCAACGCTAAGACTAGTTGGTCAATCTCAAACAACATAATGTTAACAAACGCATAAAAGATCTCAATTTAAAAATAAAATAATGTTTAAGAGAAGGAATTTTTTTTTAAGGGTAGGGGAAAGAAAACTTAAGTATATTCACTACTAATGTATTATAATATTAAACTTAATTTTGCATTTTAGTATTAGAGCATTTAGTATTATAATTATATTTTTTATCGTCAATAACATTTTTATATATTATTATTAATGATATAATTATATTTTTTTATAGGTTAAAGTGCGTCTTCAGAGAATCAAATCCGACCAACTTGTTTGGATTCAACATTATATAATTGGTTGCCCTAACAAATTTAAAAGGCTTTCTTAAAAGTTTAGATCTAGTCTTTTTATTTAAAAAGACTTTTTTAATTAAAAGCTTAATGCTAGCCTTTTTTATAAACAAGTTGGGTCAAATTAGGCCCTAAACAAATCGAGTCATAGGCTTCCAAAAGCGATCCAGTTCATTTTCATCCCTAATTAATAAGCACATAAAATATATATATATTTGGGTTTAATTCCCGATTAACGTAATTTCATATTAAAAAATATACTACTAGTGATAACTTTTTTTTGGGTAAGACTAATAAGTAGTAATTAAGTTGAATTTTTTTTGTTATAATAAGTACTAATTAGGTTGGATATTTATTTCCGTTAATTACCAACAAAATTATGTTGGATATAAAAAAAATATATAATTATTTGGTTGAATCTAATCTTCTAATCTTAATTTATTAATGTTTATCTCATTCCAGTAAGGTAGACCTTATAGTGGGTCAGGATTTAGATATTTTACATAACCTCTCCTGAAGTTTGCTTATATTACACTTACCTCTCTCTAGTTTTCAAAATTATATTTACCCCCTGAAATTTCAACTTTCATTACACAACCCCCTTAATGTTAATTTTTTTTAATGGTATTATTGTGCAAATTTTTCATTTTTCTATGAAAAATTAATTTTACTATTTATTACTTTTTTTATTTTACCATTTTTCTAATAAAAGTATAAATTTTAGTAGGTAAATATAATTTTGAAAACTGGAGGGAGTATGTGTAATTTCAACAAACCTCGGGGGAAGTTAATGTAATTATCCCTAAATTTTATAATTTACAATTTAAAAGGAGTTGATCAAGTGAAACAAAACATGTTTCATATCTAATAGGTTATAAGTTTAAGTTTTTTTTTTGGTCATTTTTAAGTGGGGTAAAATGCAATTACACTCTATGAGGAATTTTGAAATTGCGTTAAACCCCAAACTACAATTAAAATAACACTCCGCTCCACTTTTCTAACTAATAACTAAAGGAGATAAAATATTTGGTTGGAATATTCTTTTGTTCAACCATGGTTAGTGTTTATTTTCTCTTTTTCCTTTTCAACTCTAAAAGTTGTATTTTTCATTGTTTGGAGAAAACTCCATTTAATCTCCCATTTTCATCACAATCAATTCCTCTGCATACCCTTCTTCATTTTCTTTCCTTCAATCCTTCTAGCTTAGCTTAACCCATACTCTGCAAATTTATTTGATCTCTCAAACTAAACCCATGTACCCTCCTGTCACATTATTTTTCCTTTCTTCTACTCATTACCTTCAGAATTCCATTCCTATTCTTGGCACCAACAATCCATTCTCTGCATCACTACATGTTCATCATCCATCCCTTCACCATTACACACATCTCCACTTTTTCTTTTCAATTACACACTTCACTATCACTATTAACTCATTCAAAGAAATTTCCTTTCATTATTAACAAAGAAATCAAGTAATTGATAAAATGGAAAATAAATGATTAAGAGTTGAGGGCCGCGGAGCAGCCAACGAAGCCACCGTTTTTAACCGCATCCGCACCCACTTTAATGCTCTTGTGATTCTTCACACTACTACAAATCAGCCACGCCATTACTGTTACGACCGCCGTCATATATCTGAATCAAATTTGTCCTTCAATTTGGATTTTGGAGTTACAGCTTGCATTTTTTATTTATGGAAGAGATTTTACATTTGGGATTTGATGTTGAAGAAGTGAGAGACTACTTCAAGAATTTTAACAAAGAGGAAACCTTAACCAATGTTGAGTTAAACTTTCATATGAGTAAACCATGGTTAATGAAAAAAAGTAACAGAGTTAGCATCTGTTTTTGAAAAATGGAGTGGGGTGCTATATTTTTTTTAGTTTGGGGTCAATTGCAATTTTCACGTACTTCAAAGAGTGTGAGCGTATTAGTGAATATAAGTACTTTTACAAATGCTCTTTAAATTTATAAACTTTATTTCTCTTCTCTCAAGGTATTCATTACTGGTAATCGTTACTAATTTTCTCCCACAAACTCAACTTGCACGAAATGGTTATTAAGTGGTTAGGGTTGTTCATAATCAAACCAAAACATTCTAAATTGCAAAAATTGATCCAATAAAACTGAAAATTGAAAACCAAAAAATCGCTTATTTTAATTGGTTTTGTTCGAATTTTATTTGTTCTGTGAGAATCAGTCCAGCTCAAATCAAAACCGCAACATATATATAGTTTCCTTATAAAAAAAACTCACCTACATGCAGTTTAAAATTTTAAAATCGATATATCAAAATCTTTGTGGTAGTGGCATCATTAAAAAATCATTATTGTCTGATTTGCAATTTAAAATGTCAAATGGCAAGCATCTTTGTGCATGCATCTGATCTAAGACTCCTCCTCATATCCTATCTCTGATCTAAGACTCCTCCTCGTATCCTATCTCTATCCCACGATCGCTTCTAAATTTAAAATTCCACGAGGTGTTAAACTAATTTTTGTCTGGTCTGCAACCAACGTCACCCACAGTTCAACACACAATCAAGTGGGCCTCAAAAGTCCAATTATCTATGGACTGGACCTTCTACTTAGCCCATTCCTCTTAAATAAAGCAAAAAAAAAAAACTTTCAGAACGTGACACCGCATGTCACGGCAGTTGAATGCTGAAGCAGAAGTAGCGGAAACGCAACTCCTCCACCTGCATCAGCCTTGCCCCACTCATGATTCCTTCACAGACTCACATAGAACTTTCCAGACACGTTTTTCTCATTAAAATATTAAAATAATAAATATAATAAAATATCAATAAAAAACAAAATAGGTTTGGAAAACCTGATCTTAAGTCTGATATATCTACTTCCGAAAAGCTCCACGCCCGTAGTTTACAACGCGCTAATCAGCTATGCCTGCTGTTCACAACTCGTTAGATCTACGATGCAGTGGAAACACGCGCGCATGGGGACACCAGCTAACAGAACTATATCGTACACGGTTTAATGGCGCGTGTTCGCACGCGCACAACTTCAAATAACGATCGAAACCCCAAAATTCCCCAAAACCCAGTGTTAGGTCGTTGAAAACTTCCTTCGTCATTCTGCAAAACCCTCATTCATGCCTGATCCAATGCTCGCCGCCGATCCGCCGCCGGATTCGGTGGCGTCCGATCTCGGCTTTGACGATTTCTCCGCCGAGTTCGACAGCCTCCCCATACCGTCCATGAATTCTCTGTTTGATAACAGCGAGCTGCCCACAGAGGCCTTTGCCACTGATCTGGAATTCGGCTTGGATTTCGGTGAGGATGGAGAGTTTGAGATCACCTTCGACGACCTCGACAACCTCTATATCCCCTCTGACGCCGAAGATTTCCTTCTTCCCGACGCAGGTAACCCTGCCGGCGCTTCTCTTTCGCCTGTTATCGACGATCGCCGCGATTTGTCCCCTAAGAATTCTGATGATCAACATGCGCATTCCAATTCGCCTGAATCCGGCACATCTGCGGTTTCCGGCGATCAAAGCTCCGGAGTTTCTAGGTTTTTCAATTCGCAAGCATCTGAGTTCGTTTTGACCGATAATTCTGGTACTCTGGATTCTCACAACTCGATCGATGTTAAAGTTTCGAGCATTCCGTCGCCAGAGTCTGAATCCTGCAACCGAGAAGAGTATTCGAATGGACCGGTTTCGTCTCAGGGTTCGGGCGATGGTGGGTCGGTTGTATATGAAGCGATGAACTCTCCCTCACCTGATTCTGGCCGTCGTAAGAGAGACATTTCATCGTCCCATGCACATGCAATTGCAGATAAGGGTATAAAATTGGAAGAAATTGGTAGTAAAGGTTGTGATCTGAAGAGGAAGAAAGAGCAGAGCGAAGGAAGTGCCGAGACTAGAACTACCAAGTACAGGAAGTCCTCCTCAGTGTCTCTTGAAAACAAGACCCAACAACAATCTCAGTCTGGTGTCAATGCCGTTGAGGACGAGGACGAGAAAAGGAAAGCCAGGTTGATCAGGAACAGGGAAAGTGCACAGCTTTCAAGGCAGAGGAAGAAGCATTATGTGGAAGAGCTTGAGGAGAAGGTGAGATCAATGCATTCCACAATTGCTGATCTGAGTAGTAAGATTTCCTTTGTCATGGCTGAGAATGCTACTCTTAGACAGCAATTGGGTGCTGGAGTGATGTGTCCTCCTCCAGCAGCTCCAGGGATGTTTCCTCATCCTCCAGTGCCGCCTATGGCTTATCCTTGGATGCCTTGTGCTCCATATGTTGTCAAGCCTCAAGGGTCTCAGGTTCCTTTGGTTCCCATTCCTAGATTGAAGTCTCAGCAACCAGCTGCAGCCTCCAAGAGTAAAAAGTCTGACAGTAAGAAGACCGATGTGAAAAGTAAGAAGGTTGCTAGCATTAGTTTGCTGGGTTTGTTTTTCTTCATCATGCTTTTTGGTGGGCTTGCTCCTCTGGTTGATTTTAAGTTTGGCGGTTTAGTGGACAATGTTCCTGGTAGGTCTAGTTATGTCAGTGACAAATTTTATAGTCATGTTGGAGGGAAGATTTTTCCTGTAAATGGTACTAGGAGTGGATCTGAAATAGATGAGGAGATGAGATTTCATAATGGAAAGTCTAGTATTTCTGAAAGAACTAATCATGAGAGAGGCCGGAGACTAGGAGATGAAGCTCACGAACGGCGAGACCCTAATGGTTTCAGTCATCAGGGCAATGCCAGTGGAAGTGAGCCTCTTGTTGCTTCTTTGTATGTTCCTAGGAATGATAAGCTTGTGAAGATTGATGGAAATTTGATAATCCATTCTATCATGGCCAGTGAGAAAGCTATAGCATCTCAAACGGCTCAAACAAAGAAAGAAAAGAGAGAAACTGCTTTGGCTATTCCTGAAGTTGGAAGAAATAGAGGTCAACATCCACACGTGTATAGGGTTCCTTCTGAACAGAGGAGGGCTCTTGTTTCTGGTTCAGCCAAAACTTTGAAGGACCATATGAAATCCTCTGCAACTGATGGTAAAATGCAACAGTGGTTCCGTGAAGGCCTTGCAGGTGACTACCTGTTTTTCTGCCTTTCCTTCTTAATTTAACTCTATATAGGTTGCTAGGTAGGAATGATACATTTTTCTTCTGCAATCTGCTGACTTATGTATGTCTTCTTAGTTGCGCTGCCAATTTGGTATCACATATTGTAGGCTTAAGTTTTTCAGTGCTGGCTATGATCGAGTCACTAACATGTTTTGTATTTGCTTGGGTTGTTCCTTGGTTTACCTAGACAAAAATTCATCATGATGCTTAGTATCTTTTTTAAAGCTTCCATTCAACTTGACACTTGTTATGAAGCAAATTCAATGATTGTGATGTTTTGTTATACACATCCTGAACTCTTTTTACAGAAGCACATTTGCTTAACTTCCATCCGAAGTGGCACTTAGTAATTGAACTTTGATAGCTTGGTTTTAAGTGCTTAATTCAATATTATCATCCACCAACTGTTTTGTTTTATGTTCATTGTATTCACGTTGATCGCCTCTCAGTCATACTTAAGCAATTTTTTCTGCTGGTTGTCTAAGCTGTATGCCAAAATGATGGATTTGTTTGCCTATTTTAATGCCTACATAACATTTAAAATATACTGAATCTTCTAGTTATGTGATGCAGGGCCAATGTTAAGTTCTGGCATGTGCACTGAAGTATTCCAGTTTGACGTTTCTCCAACTCCTGGAGCTATAGTCCCGGCAACATCAGTAGCCAACATTTCTGCTAAAACTGGTCAGAATGCTACTACTGTTAACAAGAGCAGGAATAGAAGAATACTCCATAGGCTTCCAGATCCGTTTGCTAGATCCAGTCTTAACGTAACCGAAGAACATGTAAGAAGTTCACAGCTCCATGGTAATAAATCTTCTATGGTGGTTTCAGTGCTCGTTGATCCCAAAGAAGTCGGAGATGGTGATGTTGATGGCATGATGACCCCAAAGTCACTCTCTCGGATTTTCGTGGTTGTGCTTATGGATAGTGTCAAGTATGTCACTTACTCCTGCGGTCTTCCCCGTGTTTCTGCTTATCTGTGATTGCTGCTTATGCATCATAATTCTCCCTCCAGCTAGTGTTTTGATACAGCTATTTTATCTAACTTAAGTTCTAGTTTTTTAACAAAAGGATGTGGGGACTGGGAAAGAAACTCAGCTCCAGTTTTGTACATAACAACATATCTAAAGCAGCAGAGAGCAGACCCTATGTACCCCAAAAAGTAGCAGCTGTGAGGAATTAGAAGCAGGTTTTGAATGGGGTTGACCAACCGTCGCGTACTGAGTTGAGACCTTTCGGAAAAACTAATAAAAAACTTAATGCTTGAGCTGATTGATCCCTTGCTATGTTCGATTGAATTCATAGTTGCAATGTATCTTCAGTTGAGGGTTTGTGAACTTAATTTAAAATAATGTTAATTTTACAGTTGAAAGTTTATTTCAATAGTAAATAAGTTTGTATAAGATTTACTAGATAGATGTTTCACTTTTGGTATTTATTAGATAGATGTTTCAGATAATTTTATTTCATTTTAATTTGTTAAAAAAGCCTTTTAATCAGTTGTGCTTTCATGACAATTTTGTTTGACAAAATTGAACATATTTTTCTCTCACAAAATGTTGTTATTGTTGGATTTAGCCTTTTTAAAGCAAGATGTGTAAAGAGAGAAAATGCAGGTACATTTATAATCAATTTTAAATCGATCGGAAGTTAAGGACCATCATGGCCTTGTCATAAAATAATATTATTTTAATAAAATGATAAAATATATTATTAGGAGGTCAACTAATCTTAAGAGTTTAGACATTGAGCATCCAAACAATTACAGAGCCCTAACTTTGGTTGGGAGAAAGAAATAGTAAGAAAAGAATAACAAAAATATTGATATAACTTTTTTTTGGGTTCGAGAGAAATTGAAAGGAAGAAGTTTACTTAAAGGAAAAAAAGAATTAAAACACTCCATTCCTCTATATTTCTATCTTTTCATAACTTTCTTCTTTCGTATTTCTCTTTATCCTATTTCTTGATAAACAAACACATGTAAGTCGTAAGACATCGTATTCATACTCAACGTCGTCCTCCACATCCTCTTTCTCATCTTTCCCTTCACATTCTCTTCCTCACCTTTCCCTTCACGGGTCTCATTCTTAGTTTAAGATAGCGACATCGAACCTTGTTGTTGTAGCATCCTTTCTTAACTCTATTGTTGAGTTGATTAGAAGCCTTGTCCTCATCTTATTGTTGCGTGGATGCCGACGATGGTGGTGATGGAATGATAGTCATCATTGAAGGCCTAACGTGTTGCAATTGAGGCGGGACTTTTTTCAACTGAAGCTTCCATTGGAGGAGAGATAGGCGGAAGAAATTAAAATCGAGTAGGAACGATAGAAGCAGAGGCGAGATTGTGTGTTCTCATGATATCATCTCACCAAGATGAATCCACTAATAGGGAAGGCACAAGAAAAAAGAAGTGAAGGTTGAAGAAGATTTGTCCATTAATTGTTGAAAAATACAATATAAAAGATATAGTCAAAACTATACTTTTGGTCCTCTATTTTTAACGATTCGTTGGAATCAATCCTCTTATTAGTTTAGTTTAGTTCTCAATATTCTATTTTTAATTCAAGTTAATACTTGTCGTCAATCATTTGTTAAAAATTAATACAGAAAAACTAATGACGTCAAAAGAAGCCCATATGTCACAATTTGAGTGGTTCAAAAATAAAAATAATGATATCTATATTCAATATTTTCAAATAAAAATCTGTTTTATAATAAAAAAACCTTTTTGTCTTCCCCAACCTCACTCCATCCACTGCCAGTGACCCCCTCCTCTCACCACCAATACCCTCCACGGATCCACCCAGTTTGAATTCCAACGCACAAATCCAAAAGAATGAACATGAATAAGAGAGAAAAGGAGAAAAAAAAAAGTGGGTAAAAAAATACTAAAAAGGAGTTGCTACCATAGAGCCTTATTTTTAAGGTCCATTATGAACGTAGTGAAAAAAAAAAATTTATTAATAAAAGAAGTTAAGGTATTGGCAAAATGGTCCACTAAATGTTTGAGTTTTAATTTGAACTCACAATTCAAACCCAGCAAGTGTATGTTCTTCTTTGTGCATCCCGCAACGATGCCAAATCCGCACACGATTCCAACGAAGCGTGATATTTTTAGTGCAAAGGTATGTTTAGTTGTGTGATTCCTAATTCAACGATGGGGAACAAATCCCTATTGAGGGTATTATTAATGAATGTCGTTGCTCTCTTTCTCTTACTATGCAAGGTTTTGGTCAGTGAAATCTTTTTGGTTAAAGGCGTTTTGAGATGTACTGTCCGACCTCGGACACCTTTCGATTAGCTCAACTCGGATGACGCGATGCCACCTCAGCAATGGAGCCTGGTTTTTATGGTGGAGGGTCGTCTGGTTTGTTATGATATGGAACATTTGGTTTGAACGTAATAATATCATTTTTAAGTAGGATCTTTGGGATAATGACATTATTTTTGACAAGATTGTGCTGCACTCCCGGTTGAAAGCAATAATGGTTCCCTTTTCTATCCTTTTGTGCAATGGAGCCTGTTATCTAGAGCTGGGTATGCGGGTGGTCCGCAGGGTCCAAGACTGTCTCGCACAAGTCCGCGGGTTAAACGAACCACCCGCTTAAGCCCGCATCATAAATTGACTTAATTTCGTCATGCCCAAGATCGCTCGTAAAGTCCGCGGACATTTGCATAAACACTTTTTTTTTAAGAATTTTTTTTATCATTTTTTTTTGCTTTACACTACGACTTTACTTTAAAAAAGTGTATAATAATTTATTTTTTTTTACTTTATAATACTTTACTTTTAAAAAAAAATTGCATAAAAGGGTTAGAAAACTTTTATAAAAATATTTTAAAAGTACACAATATTTAACATACTAAACATAAATTCACAATATAAATTTTAATATAACACAAACATTCAAATTTCAAAGTCTAGATTAAGTTTCAATAATTAGTACAAACCAAATATCCAAACATTCAAAATAAAAATAAAAGTCTTAACATACCAAATAGAAATATTAAGACTCAACTTACTTCTTTCAGTGAGTGAGTGAGTTTGGACTTTCTTTTTTTTCAAAAATGTTATACCCAACTTACTTATTTTAGAACAAAAAAAATTAAAAATTTTAAGCAAATAACTGCTGAGTCCGCGGATTTTATCCGTTCAACCCGTGGGTAAATGATCAGGTTCGCCTAAGCTCGCAATCCGGTCCTAAATTTTTTAGGCCCAAGTCCACACAACCCCGCGAACCGGTCCACGAACTCCGGTATGTATTCCCAGCTCTACTATCACCTAGTGCTTGTCTGGGGATGTAGTGTTGGTTGTAGTATATTCCTTTACTTTTTTTATCTTCTTCTTTGTTTTCCTTTTCCTCCATTATTTTGTAGCCCATTAAACGGATTTTCCTTGTAATCTGAGTACTGTACTCTTCCATTTTAATATAATCTTTCTAGTAAAAAAACAATAATAAAAAATAATTAAGACGAGATTAGTTGATTAATTTATAAAATTGATTAACTAATAGTTTAGTTAATTAATAAAAAATTATGATGAAGAAATTGAATTAGTTGGCTGGTTTAAATAAGCATAGAAAACTAAAAACAAAAATAAAAATCTCAAAAAGAGATGGCAGTAGTATTGTTGGATGGTTACTTCCCAGAACTAAAATACTCAAAAATTAAGGGATAATTGGGGAGACTCTGTCAAGAAATTCTGTTGTGGGCTCTGTATGTATAATAGAGAGAACAGTTGAGAAAAAGCAGGAAGAATACATATACATATACATACATACATATATAAAGGAATATCAGAAAAAAATGAGGATCGGAGCAAGAGAGAACGTAACAACGTGAAGAATTAAAGATCATAGAGCCAATTAGAAGAAGAAAGGAAGCGCAAGCTACCAAAGCAGAGGTAACATCATATCATTTTGAGACCCAATCTGTTTATGAGATTGGCATTACAGTTAGTTAAGGGGATGGAGAGAGGCAAAGAATGTGCAGTGGGAATTGACCTCGGCACGACTTACTCGTGCGTTGCAGTATGGCGAGATGACTACGGTCAGGTAGAGATCATTCCCAACGACCAAGGCAACACAACAACTCCTTCTTTTGTTGCTTTTACTGATAATCAAAGGTTCATTGGAGATGCTGCTAAGAATCAGGCCACTTTCAACCCATCCAACACTGTCTTTGGTAAATAAACCACGTCATTTTCTTTATTAAGTATATATATGCACTTGCTTTATTTCAAGGCATTGATTTCTGCGCTTCAATCACTCGTAATAAGTTTGAGGAAATCAGTAAGGATCTCTTTAAAGAGTTTATGGAGATAGTAAAGAGGTGCATAATTGATGCTAAGATAAAGAAAAGTAGTATACATGATGTTGTGCTTGTTGGTGGCTCTTCTAGGATTCCAAAGGTGCAAAAGTTGTTGCAAGACTTGTTTAAAGGGAAGAAATTATGCAAAAGCATCAACCCTGATGAGGCTGTTGCTTATGGTGCTGCTATCCAAGCTGCTTTGTTGAGTGAAGGCATTGAGAATGTTCCTAACTTAGTGTTGTTGGAGGTAACACCATTGTCTCTTGGCGTATCGATAATGGGAGATAAAATGGATGTGTTGATCCCTAAGAATACCACTATTCCTTTTAAGAATAGAAGAAAATACATTACTACAGTGGATTATCAATCCTCAGCAAAAATTGATATTTATGAGGGTGAAAGAAAGAGAGCAAGTGACAACAAATTGTTGGGTTCTTTTATTATTGGTGAATTTCCTTCCGTTCCTTGTGGCCATCCTTTCAATATATGCTTTGCTATAGATGAAAATGGTATCTTAAGTGTTTCTGCAGATGAAAAAATCAGTGGCAACAAGATTGAGATAACCATAACCAACAACAAAGAAAGACACTCTGCAGAAGAAATTGAAAAATTGATTCAAGAAGCTGAAAAATACCGAGCTGAAGATGAAAAGTTCTTTCGGAAGGCTTGTGCTGTGGATGGTATAGATTACTTCCGTTACAAAATGATGAGCGCTTTAAAGAATGATGATGTGAGATCAAAGCTTTCCAACCGAGATGAGTTAAAGATTCATAATGCAATTTCCTGGGCAAAGTTTATACTTAATAATCAGGAAAATAATGAAATAGAAATGATGGAACGTTGTTTGCGGCAAATTGCCACCACCTTTAAATCCACTATCCGAAATGTATAGACGGTGCATGAGATGAGACTGTGTGTGGCACGCACTCTCACTTATACGCAGTTAGGTGCTACTTATTGTTTAATTGAATTCTCTAGATGAATTAACTTCTTTTAGTCATACTAAAATTCTCTACTTTTTCAATTGCCAGTGGAGAATTCTAGAGAAATAATGATGGATGCTTTGACAGCCTTTGTATCTATATGTGAACGAGGTGAGGGTTGTTCATTATTTTTCAAACATACACTCCTTCATCGAGTCTATCGGTAAGTAGATCAATTTCGCAAGTCACAGAAGATATATGGTAGAGGTACTAATAGTGAAATTTTTGAAATTTTAAGAACTAAAAATGGATGTTTGATTGAATAGAAATGAAAGTGAAAAGAAATATGAAAATGAAAGTCTTTTTAAAGAGAATATGAAATAGTGGGTCTATTGTCACCTTAAAATAGTTATTGTCAATTATTTTAATGATATTTATATATTAATATTTTGATTTTATGGTTATAAAATATTTTTCAAAACTAAAATATTTAAAAGAAATTTCTAATAGCCATTTTAAATCAGCAAAAGTCACACCTATTTAAAAATAATATAAAGAGATCTATGTTGAACATGTTTCATTACATTTTTACTACGATAAAAAGTATACTTTTTTAGAGAATTAAAGATTTTTCACTTCTGTCAAATCTGTGTAAAGATCTAAAATTATTACACATAAAAGTACTTCTGGACATATTATATTATGCCCCTTACACAAGCATTAAAATAATAAAATAAAATAATATTAAATAAATATAGTCATTCACTTTGGACATTGGCATTTTCATCATTTGAGAAGGGTTAAAATATAACTTTGTCTTTTATCTTTTAGTGAATTTTTATTTTGGTCTGTTATCTTTTATTTTTTTCAATTTGGTCATTTATGTTATTTTTTCACATTGCTAACACCATGAGATACTTTCATTTACGAGTAATGCTTAATCCTCTTATTAAATTTTTCTACTAATCCTCCTACCCACTTAATTTTGACAAGTGTTATATATCTTCTAAAAGTAAATACTAAGTGGAAAATAAATGACTCTTCTTCTAGCTCCTACCGCCGCTAAAGCATGGGCAAAATTACGAGAACGGTTCTGTCACGCTAATTTATTTCGCATTTTTGAGATTCAAGAGGAGATTTATCGCCTTCAATAAGGGGACTGCACGATTAGCAAGTATTACACTCGTATGAAAACGCTGTGGGATGAATAGCCAAGTAACATTCACAATGGTTAGAGGGTGATAATGTGATGTAGTCAGTTGCCTGTGGTGGGAATGTTCTCTAGGATCTTTTTCTTGTAGTAATGTATTTAATGTACTTAATTTTAATTTATTAAATATCTGAATGGTCACGTGGCCAAAAAATAACTCGGAACTGATATCTGGTTTTTTATTTTTTGGGACAAGATGTAACCGAGTTTGTTAGGTATTTATATACAAATAAGAGAAAAGGCAGAGAACTAAATCGTGTAAAATATGATTTAACCCTGGAAACAAACAAACAAACAAAAAACGGGGGGCCCAACACAGCTCTTGCTCAGTGATCCTGTCAAAAAATTAGAATGAAATAACGTTCTCTTATTTACCATTGACAGAAAACTACACTTGAAATGAATCCAGCATGGCCTTTAGAGTCTTCTGAGAAGTTTGCCACTGCTTGTCATTGGCACTAGCTACAAACAAAACGACAGTGTTTCCCTTTGCTGTTGCTTTTGCAAGATTGTGTGAACCCGTAAGAGCATATGGAGTTTCAAGCACATATTTGTAGTACTGCAGACATCATTTCAGTAATGTTAGTCACTAACAATTGACGACGACATAGAAAACTGAACATTCAGGAAGCAGCCCGGCCCAAAAAATACAAGGAAAGTAGGACTCTTCACTTGCAACATGGAAAGAAAATATATAAAAAAAGAATATCTAATACAATCTTGTATTGTGGTGTGAGTTTAAGTAGACAAATAACTAGGTTTTATGTTCTGTTTTTATATATATATTAATATATTTATTTATTTATTTTACGGGGATGCAAAGAATGATTCTTATTTAAGAATATAGATAGATATAGGTAAAGCTGTTAAGAAAACACATTGCAGCACAAAACGATATCACAGTATTGATAAATGCAACTAATACAAAGCCTAGACTCCAGAATCCTCACAAGTCAAACGTCCACAAAGCCTCATCTTCCAGAGATTTCATATACTTTAGTTTTCTGAAATTTCTCATTTCAACTTGTGTATATGAGAGTGTATAAACCTCTTCTACATTGCACATTTCAGTAAAATGCCTCAACCAGAATAATATTGTTTACTGCATAGCTTATGCTTGGGTAGGAGGATAGGAGCTCAACTTTGTATTTTTGATTCTATATCAATGTTGAAAAGACTTGAGGTGTTAAATTTATTGCCTAGTACTTAATCCAGTTTCTTCATTTTCTAATAAGTAAAAACAAAAGACAAACAAAAATGTTCAGACAGCATAGGCTACAGAAAGAGAATATACCGTCTGATCACCAAGCTTTTCAACTGAGGTTTCAAGCAGCTCATCAGGATCATATGTGCTTCCAGTGACAAATGGTCCAAGAGAAGCAATAAGTTTTTCTGGGCTTCCGATTTCCTCAATTGATGCATTTGGGTTGTTGGTTAGGCGTATTAAAGGTGAAGCCACTACTTGGACTTTTCCCTGTCTGTCATCTTCAAATTTAACTTCAACCCAGGGCTCTGCACATTTTGGCTGACAGTAATTCCCAGATAATATGTTTGCTACTCGTGCCTGTTTCCATGTTGGGGGGAGGATAAACTGGTATGGCTGCACATTTCCTGCAAAGAACTAAACCTAGAGTATCAACTGCAAAGAAGAACAGTGGACAAAATATAATGCCGGAGATATGGTTTGATCTCTCAATTTTAAGTTTGGGAATATATTATAAAAGCATATTCCAAAGGTTAATTATCAGAAGCCATAGAATTTAGTTAGCATCTGCCAAAAACGGGGCAATGTAGATGCATGCAGATAATTACTATTGAGTTATTGACTACTATCTCGGACTCAAATATAAACGAATATAACTAGTTCACCATAATTGAGAATGTTAGTTAAATGCATTAAAAAAACAAAAAACATCAAAAGGTGAACTTTATTCACTAAAATGCACATTATAGTATTTATTGTAGAGTGATGCTCCCTTTAATTTTAAAGTCAAATAGTTAATTAAATTGGGAGTGTTTTAGGGATGATAGCATTAAATGTGGTAGAATTAGTTAACCATTTGCTTATATTTTGGACCACTAAATTTTGTTTATATTTAAATCCGGAGGTAGTATAATACATGAATCAGTGTAAAGGAAACTGTTAAATTTACAAAATTGAATTTTACCTAGAGACCAATGACAATAATGAGACAGTTTGAGAGTCAAAAAACCTCCAAAAGTTAATTGCTCTACATTCTAAAAGTATCCAATTAATCAAACAAGATAAGCGGTGGTGCAAAATCTTCACTTCCTAGACCCAGTAATCAATCAATACACCAAACAGTTTGAAGGACAGGCATCACAACCAGAAATCGGTATGACCTATCAAACTATTCAAGTTATTAGGATTACCATAGACATAATTTGCCCTCATTTCTTTCATTTGTAGCCTAATCGTAATGCATGTAGAATCACTTAGCTAGTTTCTTCACCCATACATTTCAACTCAACTCTTCAGTTCTAAAATCAAAATAAAAAAAAGCAAGCCCTAATTGCAGTAATTGGAAAGAAGAAATTAAAATGGATATACCTGCACGAAGGGCGGGAGTGTCCTTGGGAGAAGCCTTGAAGAGAACGAAGGAAGGGTCCGATGGTGAAGGTGGGAGGAAGGAGCCAACCTCAACCTCTCTAGCTTGCGATGGAGGTGGTTCCCTCAGAACAAGAAGTGGAAGAACATGGAATTGCAAAGCAACGGCCTTCAAGAATTCCCTTCTAAGAGTGTGTTGTTGTTGTTGGTAGCGATTTGCAGGAAGTGAATCGGAAGCAGAGGCTCTGAATGCACGAAAAGGTGAGGGTTTTGAAGATGAAGATGAGAATGGAAGTAAGGAGGTGAACGAAGAGGTCGCCATTTCAGAGAGGGAGTGGAAATTGGAATGTATGAAAGAAAGGACAAGTAGCTCACGGTGGTCTCTTATCCATTGTGGATAAATGAGGATCACACTTTCACTCTGTATTCCCCTTTCTCCTTGGGAACAAGCATTCTTCACTTGGTATCTTGTTTTTTCAAAGAAAAAAAGAAAATTTATAAATAATTACTACAATGAAGTTGTTAACATTTTTAGGGTTAGGTTATTTTCACTTCTCTTTATTTAAGCCAAATATATTTTTTGTTTTCTAATTTTACGTCGGTTTTATTTTGATCCTTTAATTTTTTGAGGTTTCATATTAGTTTTTTAAGTCTCAAAAACGTTTTATTTCTCAATTGTCAGCTTTATTAATAAATTTAACAGAATAGTAATGAAGGCATTGATTTAATGTGGGTTGTTAATTCAAAATAGTGTGAGTCATTCATTTGAAAAGTTAACGTCGTCATTACTGTTGCGTTAAATTTACTAACGGATCTAACGGTTTGGACCAAAATAAAATGTTTTAAGAGTTAAGAGACTAATATGAAACCTCAAAAAGTTGAAAGACTAAAATGAAACGAACATAAGAATTAGAAAACCAAAGGGTGCATTTAACCCATTATTTGTTATAATTCTCTTTCTAATAATTTTTTAATTTAAAATATATTTTTATAATTAATAAAATTTAAATGTTAATATATATTATTAAAATAATAAATTAAGAATTACCAAACATAAATAATAAATTAAGAGTGACAATGAATTAAAAGGAGTGACAATAACTTCTTTTTTTTTTATCTTATGTATTCTTATTCTTGGAACATATCTGATAAGTGAAAAGAAAAAATTATAAGTTTAATTACACTTTTGTTTTCTCTAGGCTCTAGTTTAGCTAAAGGATTTGCTATTGTTATTTGAAAAAGTCTATTGTCACTTTTTTAAACGTACTTTAATAATACTTATGTATAAATACTTTAATATGATGGGTTAAAAAATATATTTTAAATTAAAATATTTAAAAATAAGTCGTAATAGAGTTTTTGGAGTGACAAATTAGCAATAGCTTTATCCTTTAATTAATTGTGAAATTTTAATTCCCTAACTTTTAACTTTTTGATTTTGATCTATTAATTTTTAATTGTGCAATCTTAGTTCTCAAACAATCTCAGTTGTGCAATTTTACACCCTCTTAACTTATATTTTTAATGGTTAAAATATACATTTGATCCTTTATATTTTGTCGAAGTCTTATTTTGATTATTTATGTTTATTTTGTTTTAATTTGTTCATTTACGTTTGTTTTTTGGACCAAAATTGCACTTTTTTTTTACTTCGTTGGTATAAATTAACAGAACTGAATACATGACACTAATATGAAATTAACGGCGTTAGTTGTCATCCATTTCCAGATTAAAAAGACACCGTATTGAATTTTTTTTTAAGCGTGTTTCCGTTATTCTAAGTTAAAAGAACTGCATACGCTTAAGAAAAAATTCAATACAGTGTCGTTTTAATTTGGAAATGGATGACAATTAATGTCAGTGTCATATATGCAGTTCGGTTAACTAGACTAACAGATTCAAAGAAGAGTCTAACGTTGGTTAAAAAACAAACGTAAGGGACCAAATTGAGATAAAATAAACATAAAAGGACCAAAATAAGATTTCGACAAAACATAAAGAACATGTTAACCTATTTTTAATCCTCAAAACTTAAATTTTTATATTTAACTTCATAGTTTTATAATTTTATGTCTATTATATTATTAAATGATGATTAAATTTCATTCAAAACTCATTTAAAATTACCAATTTTTAATATTTTCATTTTTAAATTTTTATATTTAAGTTACTCCCAATCGCCTCGGTCCTAATCTCACCACAAGTGTTCATTTAAACCTCCAACATTGTAGAATTAACTGCTTAAAAAAACCGAAGGATGACATTACAAATTAATATCTTTTCCAATCATCAACTCAAATGATAATCTAGTGGAAATGTATAGATAAAAAATCACGTGAATAAATCATAAAACAATAATCACTTTTTTTTTTCTTTTTCCGCCCATCTCTATCCTTTTATTACTCATATATATATATAACTCAAAATGAGGTGTATGTATGTTTATTATTATTATTAATGAATTATAAATAGCAAAGTTTCGCGGACATGACTATGCAGAAGGGAAATTGGTTCGTTAAGTGACGGTGAGGATGTAATATATAACTACTGCAAAGTGTGTCCTCTTCTCTTATAGAGGAATATTTGATTTTGTTCAAACTTCTCTGATCTGATCCAAATCAACACAGCTTGATTCCAATTAACTTCTCTTATGGCGTAAGCAACGACGTAATCATAATTAACGTTGTTTACTTAACAATATTGCATTTGTCTTTTATCCTTCGCCATATTCATTAATTATTACGCTACGCCCTTATTTCAAGGAAAATAGTAATAATAATAATCCGAATGTCGATTGGCTAGTTTTCTAGACTTTATAGGTATTATCTAATTATGTTTAATTTAATTAATATTCCGGCCATATTATTTGTGAAAAAATCTGTAGTAGCCGGATTGCGTTAGAACGTGGATTGCATCAAAAAAATTATCTAGCCGTTGATTGGCTAGTATCTTTAAACATAAAAATTAGGGCTAGAACTAGACCATACAAATGATACAGTAAAGTACAAGTCAACAAAGCACATCACATTGTTTAGTGTTTGATAATCAGTGTACAAAACAAAAAATGCAATGCAAATTTTACAATAATACCATTTATATTATATATTATTATTGTACATTTAAAAATTATGATTTTCTTAATTATTTTTTTAAATATATTATCATTATTTTCCACTAAATAATTATATATATATATATATATATATATGGGGTAACTTAAGAGAGAAAAAGTGGGGGAAGGCAGTTACTCAATATTGGGAGATAATATGGATATTTTTGACTTTTAGATAGTTGTGCTGCGGAACAAAAAGTTGTCCCATTAGTGTGGTACAAAATTTTGGTTTTTTGTGCTGTCCAGTAACTCCACTTTTGCATTGTCTCTTGTCATTTTTCGAATCAAACATTAAACTAACAAATTTGTGTTGTACTATACTATAAAATTTAGCAAATCAAACGGACCCTTAGTATTGGAACGCCTATAATATATATTTTAGGGAAATAGCAATTTTTTTCATTAAAAGAAACTTTATATTCCCTCATATTTATATATAAGTAAATTTTACACTAAAACTATTACGTATGGGTTTATTAACGCACATATATCCATTTGTTTTATAAAAGAGTAAATTAACATGTTATAACTTTAATTTCTAAAATACATCTGCAGAGCATAGCTTGTTAAATATTCCTTTCACAAAATAAGTGAGTATAAATTAATAAAATAAAAAAAATTATAAAGACTTAAAGCAATTATTTTTATTTTATAGGGACCAAAATGCAAAAAAGAATATATTATACAAACTAAAAGCAATAATTTATCATTTTATAAGGACTAAAATAAAAAATTATAGAGACTAAAACTAAAACTACCTTATTTTATAAGGATTAAAAGTATATTTTATTCAAAATATAATAATTTTTATGATAGGTCTTATAAAAATTAATATTTTTTTTGTATTTTAGATGTTTATAAAAAACACTTAAGATAGTAATAATTAGATGTTAAAAATTATTTAATTGATTATTCGGAAAAAAATAAAATGTAATTACTTTATTCTAGACTAAAATAATTATTCTTAAACCCAATTGTTTATCTGCAATTCTTTCAAAATAAATTTTATTAGAATTTGGAACAACCATCCACACTATTGTAGTTGAAAATAGACTAGTCCACTCTAAGCGATTTGACTTAATTTTAATCAGGCTCTTCTAAATGCCTCTTAAATATTAATAAAACACCCTTCTTTTGTTTTTTAGTCCTTATCCATAAATCAATGATTAACTCTTCTAACTCACAAGAAGGAATGCTTTTCTATAGTTAAATCTATATCCTTTATTAATATTTAACGTGGATCGTTTAATTTAAAAACAAAATCACAACTCGTTAATATTAGTTACTTAAGAGGTGCGAATGAAAGTCTAATTCGAAGGTAAGCCAAGTCGCTAAATTAAAATAAGTTAGAATATTATTTAAAGCATTTTTAATAAAACAAGTCAGATTTCGGGCCATTCAAAATTTCATTTAAACCTAATAATTAAATCAATTTCTTTAAAAAATAATAATATTGCCGATAAAAATAAGTATTATCACTACAATGTAAATAATTAATATTTTATGATTGCATATTTGTTTTTTGTTTGGTCTCTTCCTAGTGTATTTATTGTCGGAAGAAGCGATGATTGATTGTCTCTTTAGAGTTGAGCACGCATGCAATAAGTATCTAGTGGTCACGAAAACTTACATATATGTTTAAACTAGTTAACTTTGTTAACAGTAGTTTATTAATTTATTTTAAAATTTATTATAAAAAGTTTTATTATCCATTAAGAGTAATAGTTAAGTAATTTGTAAATAAAAAAATTATATTAATAATTATATTGATAATGTATTCGTATTATTAAAAATACTATATTTTTAATAAAAATTGAATTGTTTAACCATTATTCTTAAGATAAAAATACGGGTGTACAAGATTTGGTCTGGTCCAAATGGGTTAAGACAGTTTTGGCCCGTCCAGTTTAAGATAAAAAATACTAACCCGTCTTTTAAATTCTAACCCAGTGAAAAAAAGGTATGGGTTCGGGCCAAGTGCTTGGATCATCTAGCCCAACCACATGTTTAATATTTTTATATAATATATTAAATTATATATGTTATTTTTTATTGCTTTAGTTTATTTGCTTGGTTAACCTGGGGTTCAAACTTAAAAAAAAAATTGTTTTGAATGTAAAAGCTTAACTTGACTTGAGAGCCATTATATAAACGATCCAATTGTAGCTATTATTAATGGATATTATTAACACTATAGTTATTTCATTTCATTATTTTTGCCCATTTACCACGTTATATTGACGTTATACATGTTTCTTTTTCTTATCTTTTTGTTTGCTTATTTGTTTTTTTGATTGATGTTGTGTACGAGAGAATATAGGTGTTGAATAATGTTCGAGTCAACCCGCGTTCGTCCCACATAAACTCGGTCCTAACAAGACCTAGTAATCATAGAGTTCATTTGGGTCAAGGGACAGGTTATGGTTTAAAATATATGCCCGATCCTAATTTAGGGCCGAGTGAAAATCAATGCGAACTCGTTCTTATCCGTCGTACACCCCTAAATAATAGATTACAAAATCTTATTATAAAATAGACTTTCATTAGCCCAAGTTTCAAATCTAGTCATATGTAAGATAAACAAACTAAATCAAGACCTTTAATTTAAGAAATAGGTCAAGCTGAGACCTTATATAAGCTACTTCAGTACAACCTATTTTCATCCCCCTTACATATACTGGTTAACATTTTTCTAATTTCAATGACACTAGCGTAGCACAATATGTCATGATCAATATAGAAAACTATTATGTATACAATTAAAGCTTTTTTTTATTTTATTTTTATCCTTATATAATAAAAATATAAAAGTTAATTTCCTTGAAACTAACTAAACTATTCTGACACTTCATAGTCACTGGATATAATCTTGAACATCAAACAAAAGACGCAGCTAGGGAGTACTACATTTGAAAGTAATGATCAAGATTTTGTAAAATAAAAATAAAAATAATATAGGGTCACTACTGTACTATACATCAGTAACATTTTATTTTTATTCATGTTATGTCTTGAATGGTAGTACTCTCCTAACCTATAATTAAAGACTAATCATTTGAGGCAGAAAAATAATTAAATGTACCCATGTTATTTAATAACCACATTATAATTTCAGGGTCTCAATTTATAAATTTCTTTTGTTCATACATTTCAATAATTGACGATAAAAGGATGTCATTTATTTTTATTTATATGTTAAATGCATCTTGATTGAACTAATTGATGACACCCACTGAGCGTTCAACATCATTCTTCAGTTTAGTTTAATTAATTAGTTGTTTATATCTACCGGAGGGTGCTAATTCGTGGCTCTAATCAGTCTGTCGAATCATATTGTTTGGCATAATTATATTTTTTATTCCGATTCTATAGTTTGTGAATAGTATAATTTTGTTATTTATAGTTTTAATTTCTGTCTAATTTAAATAATATGTTATTATTTGTTATTGATGTTACTGATTAAAATAAAAAATTAATTACAATTCTTATCAAAACTTTTACTAACCGTTACAAAGTGAAAATCTCATTGTTGATCAAGAACAGTTTCGGAAGTAAACAAAACAGTGCCGAGAGAACAAATGCACTATATTGATTTTATTCATTATAAATGAACTTATAAATTGATATATATAGAGTGAGAATGGTAATAACTAACTGTAACTATTACGTGACTTACTTTGATAATGATATTTAACCAAACTCTTAATTTAGAAAATAAGTTGTCTAAGATACAATGTAACTAATTATAGTATAATGTAAGTTAACTTTAACGTCAGTAATATACCATTTAATATTGGATATTATAATTTGATCTATGAACTCAATTTTTACCTTTTTTTTTTTTACCATTTTTTTTTTGCATTTTAGATTTTATAAAGACAAAATTTAAACTACAAACTTTAAAATTACACATTTATTCACGATAAAAATGCAATTAAACTTATATTATTAATATTCAACACGAACAACTTCTAGATATACGTTTTTATAGTGAGAATACGTTTAAATATATTTGAGCCGAGGAGCTGCTATAATTTTTGCTCCCCTAGTCATAAGATCCACTTGTGTGCATGTTGAGTGCAAAATTCAACCAATCCCCTAGTTATGATACCTGTTTTTTTTTCTTATCAAATATATCTTTCAGCCGACTATAAAAAACTAATTCTTTTGAGGCATAAAGATCATCGAAGTAAATTTTACCTCTCCCAACAAGCTTTCTCTATACATATAGCCAATATTCGAATCCCTATCAGAATGCTTAAAAGACCCAACCATTTACTAATTATGCTAGGCTTTATTGGTAGTTCTGTTTTCTTCCTAATTAAAACAAATTACATGCAAATTTAGGTTTTTATTTTATATAAATGATAATAGAAAAAAAAACCTATTTTATTATTTATTTTTCAAAGATTTAAATATAAAATCAGAAGACAACTTATTTTATTTTCACCAATTCTCACATTATTAATCTTTAATTTTTTTAAGAAAAAAATTGAAATTTTTGGAAAACATTCATTAATTTTTTTTACAAGAAAATACTTATTAAATAATTTTTTTTTCAAAACCAAAAAATCCTTAACTTAAATCCCTCTAGCTCTACTTCCTTGTTTCAATCTTGAAGCTAAATTTCAACTAGCTTCATTTATATAATTTTTTAGGAAAATTAGTTTATTGTATATATACATGTTTTTCTTTTCTATCATGACTATCAATAAGATGGGAATAGGTTGAGTCGAGGTAGGTTTTAATTTGTATGGTCAAGGTTTGGGCATGCTTCTAAAATTAGAAGTATGAGCTTGACCTGTTACTCTTCATAGTTTTTATTAAGCCTGAAAAACTAGTTTAAAATCTTATTAAATAATCGAGTATATAAAAATTAAAATTATTTAAAAAACTTAATTTTTAAATAAATTAATAGACTTAAAATATAAATAAGTTAATAAGACAAAACTTTTAACATAAAAAATTTATAATCATAAAATATGATATTAAAATTTTTACATAATAATATTAATAATATATTATATTACAATTTATTATTATTACTATTAATATTATTATTATTATTTAAATAGACGGATTTATTAGGCTTATTAGTGAAACTTGATCAAACATTTCGAGAGGGCTAAAGTAGTCAAGTGACAAAAGATAGATAAAATAGCTAAAATATTTTAAACAATATTTATGTAATATATATGTATAAGTTTACATTGACATAAAATTGAAAAAAATAATATAGACTTTCTCGATATCAAGGTAATCGCATAGATTAGATTCTTAAACATGTAAAATTAAGATCTTAATATTTTTTAAAAGCTATTTTATAAAAATTATATATATGGTACTTATTAGATATCTTTAATTTTTTCGATCTGCTCCAAAAAAAGCTCTGCCTCTAATTAGGACTAAAAGACTTTTCGAAAAATCCAAAAGCCTAACTGATTAATTAATTAGACTTTTAAAAGGGTCTTTGTGTATGTTTAAAAAACAAACTTAAAGTTTTTAGTTACTCTATCTATTTTATTTTATTTGTTGTTTAAGGTTATGCGCGTTTCGTAAGAAAATGATTCGAGATAATCATTATTACCACTTAAAAGATATAATTTTACCAAATTACCTTCATTAATTAAATTGAAATATTTAATACATTAACTACATAGTTAAGTGAGAGAAGATAATAATTAAAGGTATAATTATAAAAAAATAATTAATATTATATTATTTTACTAAAGTAACAAATAATTTGAAATATAAAGATATTTTCAACGTAACAAATAAAATGTGAAAGCAGTGAAATTGGGTGAAATATAAGTGTGGAATGTATTATTTGATTTTAAGTTAGCTTGCTTAATTGAGTGTTATTTCAACTTTTTTGAACTGTCCCCATAACATATTTTATTATTTATTATTATATTTGTACCGACAAAAACAAAAGAAAAGTAACGCAGAGCACGTGCACATACAGATCGTAGTAGTTGGATTGAATTTTGGTAAAATTAGTTTATAAGTATTCGCTAATATATAAGCATACATTATTAGCATTTACCAGATCATATAAATCTATTTGAAAAATTAGATGAAATATAAATAATTTTTCTATTGTATCATCCGTCAATATGAAGCATATAATTTATAATTTAATAATCTTAATAAATACTAAGTATTTATCTATCAGCTCATTATTATTATTATTATTATTATTATTATTATTATAGGGGGAGGGGTGGGAGAAGTTGTTAATTTAAAACAATTTAAACAGTAAAATAGAATTAAGAAATGAATAATGTGGCATTTAGAATGGCTATATATAGCATAGAGTGTAAAGGTGTACATACAAGCATAGACAATAACGGTGTCTCTAAAGCATATGATTATACTAAGTTTTTAGTTAATTAATTAATTAAGTGATATGGAGTTAGAAGAGAAGAAAAGCATTATTATAGGCAATGGCGAAATGATCGAGAAAGCAGAGGAGAAGAAGAAGCGTCATCGGCGAGGTGGCATTCGAACATTACCTTTCATCCTTGGTTCGTCAGCCTCAGCCCTCTTAAATCACAATACAGTATTTCTATTAGTTAGTTTAATTTAACATGTTTCTCTTTTAAACTTGTGCATATTCTATCACTTCCACCTCAATCCCCTGTTTTTTTTGGCCTTGTGTAGCTGCAAACTTACAATTAATATAAGTGAATCGTATTTGCGCTTAAATCTCAAATCACTATCAATAAAATTAGTTTTGCATCTGATCTTCAGGGAAATTAGGAATTTCTGAAGTTATAAGTTTGTTAGCTGTGCGTGTGGGAGGGAGTTTCTGTACTGTGTATTATTATTGTATTGAATTTGCGCTTACATATTAGTTTCACTGTCAACCTAATAAGTAATAATTCCTTTATACACTAAAAAACTTACATTATTATATTTGTATTTCATTTCATTTATTTAAAAAAAGAAAAGAGTATGTGCATGTTGACATAATGACATGTGTAATTTTTCTGGTTTTACTGTCTAATTATTATGAGTGAAGTTAAAAACAAAGATATTGTTAAGTGTATTAAGAAGGAAGTTAAATTTGGAAATGTACAATTATATGCAGGAAATGAATTATGTGACAGATTTGCGACATCGGGGTTCAATGCGAACATGATAACATACCTTACACAAGAGTTGAACATGGCATTGGTTCCAGCATCAAACACACTAACAAATTTCACAGGAACATCAAGCTTCACTCCACTAGTTGGTGCTTTCATTGCAGATTCTTTTGCTGGCAGATTCTGGACTATTACTGTTGCTTCTCTCATTTATCAACTGGTTCATTTTATTTCTTACCCCTCCCCTCTTCTCTTTATTCCCCTGTTTGTCTAACTTCTCTTTATTTCTTAGATGTATCAAACTTTACTGTTTGGCCTCTATCATTTGCTTTTGGTACTTTTAATTGACACGGTTTTTCGTTTTAGTGGTATATATTAGTATAGAGATATAAAACTTAATATTAAGACTAAAAATAAAAATTATGTCAAATATTTAAGCATGAGGACTAAAATCAAACGGTGAGGGTTAAATGTGAACATTGATACATTTTGAACAATAATTTTTTTTTTTTTGGGACTAAAGAGATTTTTTTTCCCCTTTTAGGAACTCAAAATGAAAATCATTGTGAAGTGTAGAAACTAAAATATTAATTTCAACTTAATAAAAATAACGGGATCAAATTTTTGACAAAAGCTGCATCGACTTTTTATGTTATTTGAAAGCTCTTGATGTTTGATTTATTGTGACATTTAATATAGTCGATTCAATCCTGTTTAGATGAATATTGACTAGTAAATTAACCTAATTTGAATTAACCATTAAGATTCGCTGGGCCATCATGAACCACCATGTCACTTTTCTTCTTTTCAAATTTCTAAATCCTTCTAAGATAAAACTCAACTTTTTTATTCAATTTGGATCTTGACATTAAGATTTCACGACATCCCCATTCTCCATGCTTAAATCCAAAACAGTTTCAACTTTCAATTTAGTGAGATGCATATATAACATTTTAATATATAACTCTTTTATTTTTCTTCAGGGACTGGTAACTATAACCATATCAGCCATACAACCACATCTACACCCAACACCATGTCCAACACAAGAAAACTGCCAAAAAGCCACAACCTCACAACTCTCAATCCTCTACATCTCCCTCCTCCTCTTATCTCTTGGCACAGGGGGCATAAGACCCTGTGTAGTTCCCTTCTCCGCAGACCAATTCGACATGTCCAAAAAAGGCGTTTCGTCCCGAAAATGGAACCTCTTCAATTGGTACTTCTTTGTTATGGGTTTGGCTTCTCTAAGTGCTTTGACCATTGTGGTTTACATTCAAGACCACTTGGGTTGGGGTTGGGGTTTTGGTATTCCAACCATTGCTATGTTTGTGTCCATTGTTGCTTTTGTTTTGGGTTCGCCGCTTTATAGGACTGTCAAACCGGAGAGTAGTCCTTTGGTTCGGTTGGTGCAAGTGGTTGCAGCCGCGTTCAAGAAGAGGAAGGAGGTTTTGCCTGAGGATCCTAAGTTTTTGTACCAGAATTGGGAACTTGATGCTGGGATTTCTAAGGAAGGGAAACTTTTGCACTCGGATCAGTTTAGGTAAGTGATAAAAGTGAAAATTTTGGATTTGAATAATGTTTTGTCATGAATCATGATGATCTTGATGTCACATACACAAACATGTTCATTTATGACTCATGCTAATGACTAATGAGTTTTATAATTAATCATATAACTAGTTTTATAGAAAAAAAAAAATTGTGTGTCAGCATTCGAAAATAACTGTTGCACTCTAATACTAAGAACTTAACAAAAGCTCTTGTATTGGTCATATATGAACTTGTGAAAACCACTAATTTTAATTTAAAATCCACGTAATCGTGAAAATAACTCTACCAGGCAATAGGCATCCATATCTTAATATTAACTTTTTTTCAATAAAATATAGATGCATGCTTAATATAGTATATAATTAATAATCACTAGTTGAACACATTGTACTAAAGATTGTCTTAATCTGAAATAAAAGGAAAACATATTTTTAATTTTAAACACCATCATGTTGAAAAGTGAAGGACAAAATATTTATAATAGAAAACACAGTATTATTGGTTAAGGTCCATAAGTCATATTAAAATTAATTGTCATTTTCACTTTGTGATTTTTTAAATTTTAAAATAAAAAGAGTTCAGATTTGACAAATAATTGATTCTTAGCATCCTTTAGTATTTTTTTATTGTAATCATTTGGTAATCATTGGTGATGGTTTGAAAGTTGAATGATGTTTGGTAGCTAGTTGGTTTTCATCACCGGCTTTGCCCTTTTTGGAAATTTGAAATAAAAATGAACATCATTTGTAGAAGCCTCCAATAATAAAAAAATAGTCATCAAGTGTCCCTTTTTCTCCTCTTCTGTTTTGTATGGATACATTCCAATAAATATACTTATTAAACAATTTCACATTGGTTGCAAGAACTAAGTAGGGTTTATTGACTGTAAAATTTCATGTTTCTTGTTAATTTGTCTAGATGGTTAGACAAGGCTGCAATAGTGACAGAGGAAGAAGCCAGAAATCCAAATTCATCACCAGACCTATGGAAATTAGCCACTGTCCACAGAGTTGAGGAACTAAAATCAATCATAAGAATGCTACCAATTTGGGCATCAGGAATTTTACTCATAACCGCTGCATCACATCAACAAAGCTTTGTGATTCAACAAGCACGCACAATGGATCGTCACCTTTCTCATTCATTCCAAATCCCCCCAGCTACCATGTCTATTTTCAATGTCATAACCATGATGGTAGGCGTTATTCTCTACGAGCGCCTTTTCGTTCCCTTCGCTCGTAGATTCACCGGGAACCCTTCTGGGATCACGTGCCTACAAAGAATGGGAATAGGCTTTGTTATCAACATCCTAGCCACAGTGGTTTCAGCACTAGTGGAAATCAAAAGAAAATCAGTTGCAGCAAAATATCAGTTATTGGATAATGCAGAAGCTATTATTCCTATTAGTGTGTTTTGGTTGGTACCACAGTATTGTCTTCATGGTGTTGCTGAAGTTTTCATGTTTGTTGGGCATTTGGAATTTCTGATTGATCAGTCACCTGAAAGTATGAGAAGTAGTGCTACTGCGCTGTATTGTGTAAATACCGCAATTGGGAATTATATTGGTACATTATTGGTTTCATTAGTGCATAAGTATAGTGGTAAGGAAAGGAATTGGTTACCTGATAGGAATTTAAACAGGGGAAGATTGGAGTACTATTATTTTCTTGTGAGTGGGATTCAAGTTATAAATTTTGTGTATTATGTGATATGTGCTTGGTTTTACACTTACAAGCCAGTGGAAGAAATTAGTGAAATAAATAAGGAATTAGGTGATTTGGAACAGTCAAATGTAAAATTCTCACCTACTAATTCAGTAGATGGTAGGGATGAAGAAAACAGGTAATTTATAAATAAGGAGTGAATTTATTTTGATCTTGTTTTAAGGAGTGTTGAACAGTAATATATGTTCAACTCCATGTCAGTTAATGTAATTACATGCCAGAGCATGTCCAATAATTCCTTAAATCGAAGTGTACTTTTAAGTTTACTGAGTTTTTCATCTAACATGTTAGCCTATAAAAAAAGTCTTTTGAGTTTTGAAATTAACAAGTGATTATTTTTTATTATGTGAAAGAAACATTACTACATTACGGGAGAATGACGAAAATCATATCCTACTTTCTCGGTTCTTATTTATCTGACCATATAGATAAATTATATTTTTTTCAAGAGTTTGTAGCGCAAATGGCACAAAGAGAAACTCTTGGAGTTTGAGGGGAGGGGTTCAATTCCCGGTGGGGAAATTTATGAGTTAGATTCAGGAGTAGTGTAGTATGAAGGTGTGTGTTTGGCCGATAAAAAAAGATAAAATTATTTTATTTTTATTTATCGGATCACTTATATTTTTAGGATAATATTAATTGCATTTTTATTTCTTTTATCTTTATGTTTAATTGGATATTAATTTTTTGTTTACAAGAAAATTTAATAACACTCGGAATTAAACCATATACCACACACTCACACACATGTGATATGTCCTTACTGGTCTTACCGGACATGTTAATATAATTAATTGGATATTAATTAATGTTTTACTATCAAAATCAATTGTTTGAAAGATAAAAATTAATATAAAAATTTTAAAAATTATTTTGATGAAAATTTTAAATTCTTTAATAAAGATGTTTTAAGTAAACAGAAAGGGAGAAAGTATTTAACTAGGGACTTTAGATAATGAAATAAGTTCTGTAATCGACAAATACATAGTAGCACTAGAAACAAAGTTTTGATACATGGAAAAGTGATATGAAGACATTGGAATTGAAATTGACAATATGCACGTAAGAGTTAAGACAATTATGGAATAAGGTTTACTTTGACAAATAGTTACTCATTTTTTTAAAAAATATAAACACTTACAATAAAATATCCATGTTTTATATTATAAACACCTAAAAAGTATAAGATGTATTTATTAATTTTTTAACGTTATTCTTCTTTATTAAAGTAATCTATTATTAGTATTGTTAGTTTTAAAATAATGAGTTATGTTTATTTAAGGATAAAATGATAATAGAGTGATTAATTTTTCAAAATTAATATAATAATTACCTTTTTAAAATTGTATAAAAAACAATTAGGTATTTATATTTAAAAACGAAAGGAGTACTCATACTCTCCACCTTGTTGAGAAGAGATTGTGGTTACATTGACATTACTAGTACTCCCTTAGTCCTTTTTATAAGAAATATATGATTTATTTTACACTGATTAATAAAACATAATAAATAATGTTCATTTTAATTAATAATGTGAAAAAATTACTAATATATCTATGTAGTTAATGCATCAACTTCTATGAAAAATTTTGAGTGCTCACATTAAATTAAGATAGAAAAGAACTTTAACTTTTTTTTAGCAATTAGTATATCTAGAAAAAATACCATTTTTCTTTTATAATTAGAGCTAAGAAAAAATAACTTCAGAGAAAATACTTTATTTCATTCTTGTATTTACTAACAGAATAATTGAATAAAAGACTCACAATCAAGGTAAGAATTCGTTTCATAAAATGTTTGTTCGAATACTAATGTGTGGTGGCCTTTGACAATAGTGTGATGCCGAAAGTGTTGGCAAATGCATAGAAACATAAAGGAAAAAAAAAAGGCTTCAAAGTTAATAGGAGAAAGGGCAGTGTTAAATGCACCAATAATTTTTTGTAAAATCAACACTCTTGTTTTGAAAATCTCAAAACTCAATATTTTTCTTGGAATAAACTAGTCTAGAAACACTTTTAAGCTTTCAAATTTTTTATTTGATGTCCCCAAAGGGACTTTAAACTTTGAAATTGACTTTTCCCGATGGGGTAGTGCACTAACAAAAACAAAGTGGTGCATTTACTAGTTCCTAAAGACAAAGTTAGACAAAAAAGGGCTTTTAAGACAAACCCAAGAATAGGCCTGTTATAAAAATAGAATTAAAAAAGGGTTATGCCAACCTATTCTGAAAAATAAAAGAAGAGAGCCCATTTGGTATTGTTTTGAGTATGCTTGTCTATTTGGACTTTAGTGATACTACATATCTCGACAAATGTTGTCCAAAAAAAATATCTCCACAAATTAAAAAAGAAAAATGCTAAATCTTGCTACAAATTCTTTTATCTACTTAAATTTGATATGTGTTTTCTATCTTCTAAAAATTAAATATTTAATTAAAAATAGAAGACGCATATTAAAATTAAGTGAATAAAAAAATTTGTAAGAGACTTCCATGTAGTGAACTCAAGCTTTAGCCATGACAGAGCATATCACATGGGTGAGTTCACTCCCATATTGGTTTACTATTATGATTATAATTGTTTATTGTTATTGTTGCCGTATGTATTTCTTTAAGCGAAAATGTTTAATATATATATATAAAGATTAGTGAGTAGTGGAAAGTGCAAATGGATATTAGAGACAAAAATGGAGATAGAGAAGAGTAGTAGTGGGGAGGCGATGGTGAAAGAAGAAGAAGCGGTGATGGAGAGTAAGAAAACGAAACGGCGTCGTGGCGGCATCCGAACACTGCCTTTCATCTTAGGTTAGTTCACTCATATTCTAAATTTCTAATTATTATTGACTACTCCATATTACTCCACTTACCACTAATTAATCCTTTCTAAATTCTACTTATGCAAAAAAAAAAGAAGAAAAAAAATATATTTTCTCCTTAATTATTCCCTTCTCTGTTCTCTGTTCTCACTATCTCCTCCTTCCCTTCCTCAGTTCCTCTTTACTCTTTTCCTCACTATTTTTTTTTTTTTTGCCGTAACTTAATTAGGGGAGCGGCCGGTCTATTTTTTACAAATAAAATATAAATATAAAATACAATTTTGTATTATTGTATTAAAATTTACATAAAGACAAAGTTTTCCTTACGTACTCCAATAAATTAACATATTACTACTATATACGATATATTTATTCTTTTCAATTAAATTGAGCTCATTTGGTTTGGGTTCCTGATTCTCCACTACTTGTTATATCAATTCTCTAAAATATTTTATCATCAAGTTAAATTTGTCATTTTTTATACATAATTTTTTTGGATACAAGTTAAATTCATCATTTTATATCACTTTGGTAACTTTACAAAACAAAAAATCACCAATTCTTTTTTAACAAAAAAAAAAATATTATGCCACTTTAATTTAGATTAGTTACAAATTAATTATATCCTTAAATGTTTCTTGAAACTAAGACAGACATAGAGTAATATTCATTATTGGAGAAGATTCCATGTGGCAGGCAGAGTGTCAGTAATATAGCCATTTTTTTATGACTCAAGTTGTCACACGGTTGACTCAGAAGCTTGTAACGTTTTATTCCAAGCCAACTTGTATTCTCAACAATTTTCTATTTCTTTCATCCAAAGATAACTATTATTTACACCACCCTTTTTAATATTCTCACCACCATTATTTTTCCTGAAATCACATTACGGAAGTTTAACTATTTTGAATAAATAACTTGGTGAAAATATAAAAAATAGTGGTTCAAATAGCAATCACATCATCCAAAAAGGCTTATGCAGTTTTCTTTAGGGCTTGGACGAGCCCACCTTAGTTGAGCCCGCTATCAGATCAACTAACTATGAAAACTAGTTTTAAAAGAGGAAAAAAAAACAAAAATCTCATACATACCCCACAATGTTGATTGTTGAGTATCCAGTTTCATTTTCCATTCTATACATGGATGAAGAAGGTTAATTTTGGAAAATGATTGAGTGTGTTCATAAACATTTGCAGCAAATGAATTATGTGATAGATTTGCTGTAGCTGGTTTTAATGGAAACTTGATAAGTTACCTGACCCAAGTTCTGAACATGCCATTGGTTAAGGCCTCCAACATTCTCACAATTTATGGTGGAACTGCTAGCTTCACCCCTCTCCTTGGTGCTCTCATTGCTGAGTCCTTTGCTGGTCGTTTTTGGACCATTACCATCTCTTCTCTCATCTATGAACTGGTATATATTACTTTCTTACCTTTTCCTCTGCCCCATATGTGAAATCTCACTCATAATATATAGGGTTCGAAATCTTCTGTGACTAAAAGGTTCAAATATAAAAAAAAAAAATATTATAATTGTGGGATCCACCTGAGTACGTGAGTCTCATAATTGCAATGTCTCTTCTCTATCATATCTTAGAATGATTATTTTAGTGCCTAGCAAATTCCACTCTGATACAACACATTTTATTATTTCATACTAATCTGAATTATTTCATCAAACTTTTGCATTGCATTTTACAGGGATTGATCTTGCTAACAATATCAACTATATTACCACAAATGAGGCCACCACCATGCCCAAAACAAGTGAATTGCCAAGAAGCCACATCCTCACAACTCTCAATTCTCTACATCTCTCTTTTCCTCCAATCTCTTGGATCTGGTGGCATTAGACCTTGTGTTTTGCCCTTTTTAGGAGAACAATTTGACATGTCCAAAAACGGCGTCGCATCAAGGAAATGGAACCTCTTCAATTGGTACTTCTTCTTCTTGGGCTTGGCTTCTCTAAGTGCATTGACCATTGTGGTTTACATTCAAGACAATACGGGCTGGGCCTGGGGCCTCGGAATACCCACCATTGTTATGTTAGTATCCATAATTGCATTTGTGTTGGGCTCACCACTTTATAAGACTGTGAAACCAGGTGGAAGCCCATTAGTTCGCTTGGCCCAAGTTACTGTGGCAGCTATAAGGAAGAGGAATGAAGCTTTGCCAAATGATCCCAATCTTTTATACCAAAATAAGGAGCTTGATGCTGATTTTTCTTTGGAAGGAAGGCTTTTACACACGGATAACTATAAGTAAGTCAAATATTTGGTTCTTTTGATTCTAAAAAATAAATTGTGAGTATAAATTGAGTGCCTTCATTATTATCGGGATCCCTTTACAGATTTTGGAAAAAAAAAAATCGGATAACAAGCCTATGATCAAAAGTACAAAGTCCAAATCCACTAGGGTCAACCTAGTGGTGAGGGGTTTGAGTAGTTTACAAGAGATCTAGGGTTCGAATTTCATCTTCTTTTGTTGTATATAAAAAACCAGGAAGTTCAATTTAAAAACTTTTTAGGACATTTTCCACATGTAAAAATTTTTTGGGACATGTATAATATTTTGCATAATTTCAATAACATGATATATATAAATTTGAAAAGGGAATTAAATGCATATTTCAAAAACACATTTCTAAAACATTTATATATCTTATTTGCATAATAAATGTTACTTAAATATATATCCAGATGGTTGGACAAAGCTGCAGTTGTCACCGGAGAAGATGTCAGAGATCCAAATGCACCACCAAACTTATGGAAACTAGTGACTGTCCATAGAGTCGAAGAGCTAAAATCCATCATTAGAATACTTCCTGTTAGTTCCTCAGGAATTTTACTCATAGCTGCTTCATCACATTTACCTAGCTTTGTGATTCAACAAGCACGCACAATGGATCGTCATCTCTCTCACTCGTTTCAAATTTCCCCTGCAAACATGTCCATTTTTAGTGTGCTAACCATGATGATAGGAGTTATTCTCTACGAACGCCTCTTCGTTCCGTTTGCTCGTCGATTCACACGAAACCCTTCTGGAATCACATGCTTACAAAGAATGGGAATAGGCTTTATCATCAACATTGTTGCCACAGCAATTTCAGCACCAGTAGAAATGAAAAGGAAATCTGTTGCAGCTAAGTATCACTTATTGGATGATCCAACATCTACAATTCCTATCAGTGTGTTCTGGTTAGTTCCTCAATATTGTTTGCATGGAATGGCTGATGTTTTCATGTCTATTGGGCTTTTTGAATTTCTCTATGATCAATCACCAGAAAGCATGAGAAGCAGTGCAACAGCAATTTATTGCATAGTTATAGCAATTGGAAGTTATGCTGGAACATTCGTAGTGTCACTTGTTCATAAGTATAGTGGTAAAGAGAATAATTGGTTACCTGATAGGAATCTCAATAGGGGTAGATTGGAGTATTATTACTTGCTTGTTAGTGGTGTTCAAGTAATAAATCTTATATATTTTGGAATATGTGTTTGGTTTTATATTTATAAACCCTTGGAAGAAATCACTGAATTGAGCAAGGAAGAGGATTCAGAACAGGGGAACACAAAACTCTTGTCTAGTGATTCAACAGATGGTCAAGATGCTGAGTAGAGGAAGTTTAAAAAAGATAATGTATTCATGGTTTCAATCTCTAAATAATTGACATTTGTAAGCACAAGCAATTAATTAAGAGTATTTGTTTTTATTTTCAAATTCTTTAATATACTCTATTAATGTAGTGTTTATGGGAAAAAATTTTCTCTTACGAAATATAACTCTATATGTTAGTCTTTGAAATTCATACTATCATTTGATTAATACATTATGGTTATTTTAAGCGTGTTTTTTTCTTTTTCTTAAGCAACAAAATCATTTATGTAAGATTTGATTCCCGGTCATATTTAGGGTAGATTCTATTAATTTTGGACTATCATACTCCTTTACTATTTTTAATAATAAAAAAATATTTATAATATTAATGAAATAAATAAAATAAAAATTTAAAATTTTACTATTTATAATAATATTTTTGAGGTATATGGTACTCCCGAATGTATTTTAAATAGCTAGATCTTTACTTTTTAATAGTTTACAGTAGATTGATTGACATTTTTCCCTTTCTTTCCTTTTTAATTTTTTATTGTCAAATTTTGCATATTTTAATTTTAATTTTTTGAGCTACAAAGAAAAAGAGGACAAAATTACAATGGGTTTTTCTAACGTATACTCATAGAGAACAAGTTAACAATGATTGAATTGAATTTTTTAATAGTTAAATTTGAATCTTTTAACTATATTATGTGTGTATCTATTAGACACTCACTCACCACTCACTACATAATAATTTTTCTTTACTGAAAAAAACTATTTTTTTTTAATATTTTAAATCTCTTTAGGCAAATAAGTTTAATTGTTTAAACGTGGTAGTTACATGTATGATGTTTGTAAACCAGTCAAAGATAAGAGTTGTTGAAAGAATAATTATTGGAGACACCCTTATTCATCAACAATTTATTTATAACTCAGGTTAATTTGAGTTAATTTAACTTTCGTAACTCTTAAATAGTTCTTAAAAAATATTAATTATTAATGTAATGCAGTTATAAATGGGTTATACTTTTTAAGGTGTGTAACAATAATTTTTGTTGTTGAAAATCATGTTAAAATCTTCACAGACCCTTGACCTAGCTCTTTATTTTGTCTTTTACATAAATTGGTATGGACACACGTATTTATGGATAAAGTCAATAAAAAAATTGTTGTAATATTACAATAAAAATAATATTAATGTTTAAATTTGTGTTATTATTATTTTAATATAAATATTAACATCTTATTAATTATGTGTAATAGATGCATTCTATAAATTACTTCTCGTCTTTCAGATTAAAGATGCAGAGTATATTTTATCGTTAAAGCTAAGGTACTTAAGAATGGATGATTCAGTGAATGGTATGCTTGTATAGATAGTGAAAGTGGGTTAAGAAAAAATCTCAAGTTTATTAAAAAGAGAATTACTATAAAATATATAAATGATATAATAATTCTCTTTTTATAAGTTAATTTTTAAAAATAAATTAAACCTAAACTCAAATTACTGAGATAATATAAAAGTGATGAGGTCCAACTAATTAAAGTGTGACCACTGCACCAGATCAGATCCAGATGGATGGACTAAAGTCCTTAATAAGTCCTCAATCAACTAGTACTATTTTCCTTGAGGCTGATAGATAAGATTGAGAGAATTTATAGTGGGAATCATCATTCTTTTTTTTTCTTTTTCTTTTTTGTTTTTTATATTAAACTATCATTATTTATTACGTCTAAACAGCTAATCTTATACTACTCCTATATCTTGAGTGCACGACTCTCAAGAAGTTGTGACTCTCATTTATTTTATTTTATTTTTAATAACATAATTACATAGTTATTATTTATATTTATTAGTATTAGTTTTGATAATTACTATTCTAAAGATAATAAATAAACAATTCATGAATAAGAGTATTTAATGTTGCAAATAAATTTTTATTAATTATAATTCTATTAAACTTTTTTATTTATAAATAGTTTATTTATTGTCCTTAATTAGGATAACAGTTAACAAATTTTTTTTTTTATTAACCACAACTTAGTTGGTGGTTTACATTTTTCTCGATAGACTATATAAAAATTTGTAATGTACGTAGTTTAATTTACAAATCAATTCATTACAAATACAATTCCTTATCTCATCAAGTTTTATTGCTTCTATTTGTTAGAGATTATATATTTTATACTTATCATAATTTTTAATTGATTTCCAACTCATGCTTTTGTCTAGCGTATATAACTTAATAATAATATGTATTTTTTTTTACAAACAACTAATCTTATATTTTAATTAATACGATAGAGCTACCCAAAAAAACAGTCAATAATTCTAAATTTTCTTACCAAATATTTATATAACTCTTTCTATTTACTAATTGAGAAATGAATTAAATGTTTTATTTATTTTTGAAGACATAAAATATTTTTAATTTTGTATTTATTATTTATTTTATAAATTAGTACAAAGATATATAAAAAAAATTTAGGAGGATACTATAGTATTTAAAAACAAATACAACTTTGTTTTAAATTTTCATTGAGAATGGAAATAGACAATGGGCTAAGCAAACAACAAATTTAGTTAATTAGTTACCCTTGATATAACTAGGGACGGTAAACATGGCGGGTCAAAGGTGAGTTTTGCCCGCCTCATTTAAGAGCAAGATAGGATTTGGAGAGAAACAAGACAGAATTTAAAAAGAAAATAAAAAAAAATACCTCAAATCTAATCACTTCTAGAACCGTCAAAAATTGAAAAACTTATGGAAAATTCATAGTCACATTATTTTTTTAAATATAATTTATTCATATAATTTTACACAAATTAAACATTACAAATATTTTAAAAATAAATTAAACACTTTAATTGAGCAAAAATAAAAATATTATTCAAATTAAAATAAAATTTAAACTTTATTATTATTAATATTATTATGTGTATAAAAATATGTAAGTAAGTGTATATAAAACACAGGTTGTAGTTAAGCGCAGGGTGTGTGTGTGTGGTGGAGAAGTGGGGACTAAATAGAATAGGAGTTTGGAGTCACGGACATGATACTGCAAATTACTAAAATCTATCCTTATTTGGAAATATATGCTTTTTATTCACTCACCACTCCACACTGTCTATCTTGACCTTTCTTACTTCATTCCAATTCACTTCGCGTAAGCAGCGACGTCATATTTAATAATTAATTATATAACTATAGTTAGTGCAATGAATTTAAGGAAAACCAAACTTGTTGTTTATAATCACAAAATAGACTACAAGCTTTATTGAAAGATAAATAAGTAATGTTTCTTGGTTTTACTAGAATAGCAGTGCTCGCTTGTTACACCTTTTCAGTTTAATTATTATAAGGCTCCTAGCTATAAAAAAATTATGGAGGATATGTACAAATTAATTACTAATTAGAGACTACTTTTAGTTTTGGAGGGGAGGCATTAGGAATTTAGGATATTGATGGGCTAATTACTGTTGTCTTTGGTTTTCAATCATTCCATATAATTATAGTGATCACGATAAATGCTTCAAAACTATTCTTATACTTTTCAATCATTCCATATAGTTAAAGGAAAAAATTTTCTTTCCTTCTTTTTCCTACTATTAAATAACTACATTTTTATTTCATTCTCTCACATTTCCATGCCTTTTATTTCTTATTTTCTCTTGTCTTACCCAAACTTGTTAACCCAAAAAAGATAGGGATGATAAATTATGGATCAGGTTAATTCGATAATCTCAACTAATTTAATTCGAACTAATTAAGGATATGCTTGTTTAGGATTTATATTTGGTGAAAATCACTTTTGATCAAAGCTAAAAATTATTTACTTTTATTGGATTGCATCGATTTTTGCGCATCAATAATCTTAACCATTAATTTTTATCTCGGTTCATGCATTTTTCACTTCTCATTCAACTAAAATCTAAATCAAACGGACCTTAAAAAACTCGGGATTAAATCGATTTCAAGGACTATATTAAATTTTATAATGCAAAATCTAATCTAAGTGGATCGGATGTCAAATCAATTGATGTCAAATACAATCAACTCGACCATACATTTTTTTAATATTTTCTCTATCATTTTTATTCTAACTAAAATCTTTTAGTTAAAAATATTTTTATTTTACTATTTTTCCTATTATAATTATATAAATATGTATTAATTTTTTTCCATTTTTATATTTTTTGCTATTTATATTTTAATTTTTAATATAAATTTATATGTAAAATTTTAAAAAGTAAACTATTGAGTTTGATCTGTCATTCGATCTAATCCAACTCGAGTTTATTCGGAATGGATTTACAAAAAAAAATTTGCACAATTCGATCTAATCCAACTAGAATTCAGTTGATTGGATCAAAGAAGTTTTTTTTATCTAAATCAAATTCAATCAGACTTATAATCACCCATAAAAAAATGTATTTACTACCATAAAAATACAAAATGTGGGAAATACTGACCTATACAAATTTAGATTTTCTCCATCACTCTCTTGTTATCTTGAATTCTGTGTGATGATGAACTAACAATCCATGAAAATCACGGAGGTGTGTTAGGTTTCAAAATTACAGTAAGCCTATGTTTGAATGTATGAAAAATAGGTGGGAAAAAAATAAATAGAAAGAAAATATGAGTAAAAAGGAAATAAAAAAAATAAGAAAAGTTTAAAATTTTTATTTCTTAAAGTCAATTTTTTTTATTTGTCCCAGTCAGGTAGCTCAGTTGGTGAACGTATGGGAGAACATGCGTGTGGGTACGGAGGAGTTTGATCTCTGATTATACTACCTTCCTATGAAAAAAAATCAATTTTTTATTTTATTTTTTTTCAAACTAAACAAAAAAATTATATATTATTATTCATATTTTACTTTCTTCTTATTTTCTTTCCATCAATCTGAACACAGCATAAGTGGGTATTTCCCATCATTTGTTCATTTGACCCCACACCAGTGTCTTTATACGGCATTAGTTGCAATGACACTCCTATATAAATGGGAATTGGGATTGGATATATGTAACAAGTTAATTAAGTTGCTAAAAATATAACAACTTTCCATTCTCTTAATCTCCCTCTATCTATCATTATATATAACACATGATTATTAATTAAGAAGAAATGGAGATAGAGAAAAGGAATATTAAGAAAGAAGAAGAACACAATAACAATAATAATGTGAAGAAGAGGAAGCAGTATCGACAAGGTGGCATCCGAACATTACCTTTCATCCTTGGTAAGTCCCTCAAAATTATTCTCCCTCATTATTAATTATTACATTTCTGAAACACCTTTTAACATATGCAGATTCATTCCAAGTGAATTTATTATCCCTTCCCAATTTCATTTTCTCTGTTTTATCACTCTGGCCTTCTAATCAAATTGTTGGTCAGACATCACACAGAGTAGGGATAGAGATTAGAGAGATCAGAGATGCATACAGCTGATCTTGCAAATTACTTTACAGTCACTTAGGAATTTTATTGTTGATTCTCATTCATTGTTGAAGAATTAAGCAGGGGAAACAAAAACAGTAGTGATGCACACTTATAGCGTGTCTTCTTTTATGAAATATTTTAAATTATAATTTGGGGCCACTTTTCCTTTTAACTTTTAAACAATTTTAGAGCTTACTATCAATACATGCTCCCTTTAACATTGTGTGGATCCCCTTGTTCTAATTTTACGAATGAATAAAATAAATCTGCTCAAAAAATTATCTTTATCATGATGTAAATATTGTCAATTCTAATGAAATTCTCTCCCATAAAAAAATTGTGATATAAATCCATGGTTTATATATTTTTTTAGTTGAAGATGAATCGAAAAACATTCCACGTGCATTTATTCTATAAATCCATAGTCTATATATCACATATACATATGTGGGATATACCAATTCAACGCATATTCAGAAACAAACAGAGTGGCCCTGCATCCTGATTTCTGAGGCTAACACAAATTTGAGATAAGATATAATAAAATTAAACAAAATCTCGTCCTGAAGTGTCCATTATTTTTATTATGTCCAATTTTGGAAATTGGTGTATATGAATTATGAAAAAAACTAGATTCTTTTTAGCGTTAGACGGTCCAGCAGCAAAACAAAAACATGCCGTCTAGTTACTTTGTTTAGCAGCTGAATCGTCCAGCACCGAAAAGTATTAGAATCCGAATTATGAAGAAAGATAATCTAATTTAGACTTACTTTGTTTTGTACACGTGTATGAACAGCAAATGAAGTATGTGACAGATTTGCCAGCGCTGGATTTCACAGTAACTTAATAAGTTACTTGACGCAAGAACTGAACATGCCATTGGTAGCTGCATCAAATACTCTGACAAATTTTGGAGGAACATCGAGTTTCACTCCTTTGATTGGTGCTCTCATTGCAGATTCCTTTGCTGGCAGATTTTGGACCATTACTGTTGCTTCTCTCATTTATGAACTGGTTCAATTTTATTTCTTACCCCTTCATCTCCTTTTTAATCTAAATAAAATTAATTAATTAATTAACTTTACTTGCCTACTGATTTTAGTTTTATTACACTCGTGAACCTACCTTCCGACACAGGGGCGGTATATCATGTTTCAATCAGATAAAGATGGATTTGAGAATTGAGATTCGCAATTTTATGTTTTTTATCTCATTAAAAAATTGATATCTCCAGTAGTAGTTGTTATATTTCAATCAAACTATAGCTATTTTAATTATTTGTTAATCATTGAGTGGGTGATAGATATACATTTTTTTTTCTTTTTTTAAAACTGTAAATATGTTTTAAGTCCTGAAAAATAGATAATTTTTGTTTTTTATCCTTATAACACTTTTATTTTGTATTCAGTCCCTCATTTTTTAAAAACTGTGGTTTCTAGTCTAGTAAACATATTAATGGATTCATTAAGATTTAATTATAATTTTTATCTATCGGTTTTCATTTTGGATGATTTTAGACCCTCGAGTTTTAAATTGACTATTTTGATCCCCTTTGTTTAAAAAAGGGGCGATTCTCCATTAATTTTTCTTTCAAATAACTATAATTTTTAATTAACTTAGTGTCATGATGGATTTAAATTATTTACTAATAGATTATATTCAAAAAATTATTAATTAGCTACAATATTCCTCCCAATTATGTTTAGAAAATGATGTGAAAATCGTCATTAATTTGGCGAAAAATTGCCACTAAATTAATATTTTTTGAAAATTTTCTATTTATAAATTAATTTGGTCCATCTGTTATTAATTTGGAGAAAAATTGTCACTAAATTAACTAAAAACTGCGATAAATTTAAAAAAAAAAACTAACGGAGGGACCAAAATTGTCCGTTTTAATAACAAAAGAGACTAAAATCATTCCTTTGAAATTTGAGGGACCAAAATCGTCCAAAATATAAAGAAGGGGACCAAAACTACTATTAAGCCAATTTTTTATTATTCATAAATAAAATAATTAAGAGAAAAAAATCTTCCCCATCAAATAAATGGTGTGCTTAGTATTTGGATACGACTGAGAAATGAATTTCTAGTTGCCTGAGCTAGTTTTAGAATTAGGGTATAGTGAGAAGAGACGCCCCATCAAAAATATTTTTCAAAATACGTTATTTTAGTTAAATTTCAATTCATTAATTATGTGATTCTGTGGTGTTTGTTTTATATTTACGATAACAATTATACTCCATTATAAGAGTTTAACCTTATCATGTTATATTTCATTTATTGACAAACAATAGCATGTTTTCAAATTATGTTATTTATCTAACATGTGGTTCAATTTGTTAATTATGTAATTATGGTGTAGTTGTCACATATATATGATAACAATTACGATCAAGAGAATTTAATCTCTTTGTGTTACTTTTCACCTATTGAGAAAGAAAAGCATATTTTCAAATTATGTTACTTTCGTAAAATTTGATACGTTATTCAACCTCATTGTGATTCTATTGTGGTTATTACATATTTATGATAACAATTACGACCATGAGAGTTCAACCTTGTAGTGTTACTTTTCACCTATTGAAAAAGAAAAACATATTTTTAAATCACATTACTTTCATGAAATTTGATATGTAATTCAATCAATTGATTATGTGATTATGTTGCTGTTGTTACACACACAAATATATATATATATATATATATATATATATATATATATATATATATATATATATATATATATATGATAACAATTACCACTATGAGAGCTCAACCTAATATGATTTATCATGATGATTCTATCTATTGATTATGTTGTGGTTGTTACATATATACGACAACAATTACAACTATAAGAGTTCAATCTTATAGTATTATCTTTCAGAGAAAAAATAACATATTTTTAAATCATGTAACTTTAATAAAATTTGATATGATTTATGATGGTAATTTAATGCATTGATTATGTGATTTTTTCGTGGTTGTTACATATATATGATAACAATGACAATAATCTTATAATGTTTCTTTTCATTTATTGAGAAAGCGAAATATGTTTTCAAATTACATAACTTTTATGAAATCTTATATGATTTAGGATGATAAATCGATCCGTTAAATTTTATCATTCTATTATAGATGTTACATATATACGATAACAATTACAACTCCGTCATTTAACTCCTTTCATTTTTATTTTCAAGAGTGATATTCATTTGTACTCGACACAGGGATTGGTGAGCATCACAGTATCAGCAATATTACCAAATTTGCGCCCTCCACCATGCCCAAAACAAATAAACTGCAAAGAAGCTTCATTCTCACAACTATGGATTCTCTACACCTCTCTCCTTCTCACTTCCCTTGGATCAGGAGGCATAAGACCATGTGTGGTTCCCTTCTCAGCAGACCAATTTGACATGTCTAAAAACGGCGTCGCATCAAGGAAATGGAACCTCTTCAATTGGTACTTCTTTGCCATGGGCTTGGCTTCTCTAAGTGCTTTAACCATTGTGGTTTATGTTCAAGACAATATGGGCTGGGGTTGGGGCCTTGGGATTCCAACCATTGCCATGTTAATATCCATTGTTGCTTTTGTTTTGGGCTTGCCACTTTATAAGACTGTTAAGCTTGAAGGAAGCCCTTTGGTTCGTTTGGCCCAAGTGGTTGTTGCAGCAGTTAGGAAAAGGAATGAGAGTTTGCCTCATGATCCTAAGGTTTTGTACCAAAATTGGGAACTTGATGCTGCTATTTCTTTGGAAGGGAAGCTTTTGCACTCGGATCAATATAGGTGAGCCTAATATTTGGTTCTTTTTACTCAATCCAAAAACTAACAATAGACCAATAAAAAAATGGGTTTGGGCCTAACTCACTCTCAAAAACTAGCTGATAGGAGAAGAATTGCCACGCCATTTATATACTCTGTGGTGACCCTGTTTCTAGTCGATGTGAGATTTCATCTTAACAGTTGGTCATACTTAACTTAGTGATATTAGAGTTTATAGTTATGATTTGATTCCTCTTTTCCTTCTGTTGCAATGTCTTGTGATTTTGCCCATTCCTTTTATATGAGGGGCATTTAATTCTTTTTGTTTTTGTTCTTTCACCAAAAAATAAATGTTACATTAACTCACTGATTGAGTTTATATTTACAGATGGTTGGACAAAGCTGCAATAGTGACAGAAAAGGAAGCTAGAGATCCAAATTCACCACCAAACCTATGGAAATTAGCTACTATCCACAGAGTAGAAGAACTAAAATCAATCATAAGAATGCTTCCAATTTGGGCATCAGGAATTTTACTCATAACCTCTTCATCACACATACACAGCTTTGTGATTCAACAAGCGCGCACAATGGATCGTCACCTCTCTCCCTCGTTCCAAATCTCCCCTGCAAGTATGTCTATTTTCAGTGTCATAACCATGATGACAGGAGTTATTCTCTACGAGCGTCTCTTCGTTCCTTTTGCTTGTAGATTCACAGGGAACCCTGCTGGAATCACGTGCTTACAAAGAATGGGAGTAGGTTTCATAGTCAACATTGTAGCCACCATAGTTTCAGCACTACTAGAAATTAAAAGGAAAACCGTCGCAGCCAAGTACCACTTATTGGACGATCCAACAGCCACTATTCCTATTAGTGTGTTCTGGTTGGTGCCACAATATTTTCTTCATGGGGTGGCTGATATTTTCATGTCTGTTGGACATTTGGAATTTTTGTTTGATCAATCACCTGAAAGTATGCGAAGTAGTGCTACTGCTCTTTATTGCATAACTACATCAATTGGGAACTATTTGGGTACATTATTGGTTTCATTAGTGCATAAGTATAGTGGCCAGGAAAGGAATTGGTTACCTGATAGGAATTTAAACAGGGGAAGATTGGAGTACTATTATTTTCTTGTGAGTGGGATTCAAGTTATAAATTTTATATATTATGTCATATGTGCTTGGTTTTACAATTACAAGCCCTTGGAAGAGATTAGAGAAATGAACAAGGATGAAGATTTGGAACTAGCTAATGAAAAGAGTTCACTTGTCAATTTAAAAGATGATAAAGAGGAAGAAAAGAGAGATTTTACAAGGGATGAGTGAGTTAATAATGTTGTATATTTTTTTTATAAACAAAATGCATTTATAAGGGTTTGAATTGAGGAGTTACCACTCAAAGCCTCATTTTTTAATCATCCAACCAACTTATTGAATGTAATAATATTGTTGACATCAGTTTAACGAAAGTTGTTAAATTCTAATAAATGTTCATTTCCTCATCAAGTAGTAGCATTTGTAAGCACATGGCTAAAAAATGTCATCTTGTATTTTATTTCCCTATGTACTATAAACGTTTAAAGTTGAGGAGTCATTTTGTTAAAATAACACACTTTGTCAAAGTAAATAGGCCCTAAAATTTTCTAACTTTTTGTTTCCATTTGTGGTTGTAAAATTGTTTTATTTATTTATTTATTTTTTATCGGCCAAATACATACACACCCACACTATTCTACTCCCAATTCTACCCACCGAGGATTGAACCCCTCTCCTTCAGCTCAAAGAGCTCCTCCTTATGCCATTTGAGCTACAAGCTCTTGACGTGAAATTGTTTTATTCATCTTGTTAATTTTCTCTTTATCTGCACCCTGAAATCTACTTTATTTTTATTGTGTGAGTTATTGCTTGAACTATGAATAATTGAAACTCATATATCTTTGCTCCACATTGAAAAACATTCTTGTTATGTAATCGAAGTACTTTATTCATTTTATTGTGAGGTTTAATTTGGTTACTTGAAACAGCAGAACTAGTTGTTTGGGCTTAGTCTCCTTTTTATACCAAAAAAAAATTCTAATTCACATAAAAAAACCCATTAGTGATTAGACTATGGAAGAAAAAAAATGACCGAATGTAAACCAGTGGCAATTGTTCTAGTAGACAAAAAAAAAATGAAGCTTAAGTCCAAAAGAAGTTCTGAAATGGTGACAAAGGAAAACAGAACTATGAACAAGGACCTTGACACAAACCCGTTTAAAATTGCATTACATTTATTTTTTTAGACATTATACTTATTTTTTTATAATTTGAAATTTCATTATATTTATCACTTCTTTAGGGGTAAATATAATTTTTAAATTTAGTAGGGAGTAAGTGTAATACACTTACTTCATGAGAGGTTGAAATCATTATCCCTTAAAAATTCATTTTGAAGGTGGAGTTAATCGTCTTGGCAATGTAACATGAAAATAAAGATAGTATCACACTTATCTTGCATCCGCCATATCATTTGTATAATTGCATTGTTTTAAGAAAGTTCTCTTTGTAGTAATCAACATTATTTCTTTGAAGAAATGATATTGATAGCAGTTACAAATTGATCTACTTATTATTATCTTGGTAATAAATAAAAAGTGTTCAAGCATGACCTAGAATTTTAGCCTCAACTAGTATCCCTTGCCCGTGTGTAACGCATGAGCTAATTCTTTAATTTATATATAATAATTAGTATTTTTTTTACTTTTTGACTTTACTTTTTTTAATTTTTTATTTAATATCTTTTATCTTAACAGAATACTTTTGTTTTGAAATTGTTTGGTAGTGCGATAATGAATTTCATCGTTAATTATCCATGAACATATGTACTTGTTATTGTTGATTTAAATTTTTTACTTAATTATCTCATAAATCTTGTTTTTATGGTGGATTTTAACACGCACCACGTCCTAAGTGGTATACGGTATACCACATAAAAAAATGTATACAAAACTCAACAAAAAATGTTTAAAATAATAATAAATTATCTATTTTGTATGTATTTATACCTCTTTTTTTTTCTTTTAAACTGGGGTGAATTTTAACCTTTACCACTTTCAAAGTGGTGTACCATACACAAGTCATGATATTATTTAATTGATTATAGCAAAAAAAGAAAACAAAAGAGGTATACATACATATCAAATACATAATTTATTATTATTTTAAACATTTTCGCTTGAATTTTATATACATTTTTTCATGTGGTATACCGTATACCACTTAGAACGTGATGCGTGTTAACCACATCCTGTTTTTATTGATTATTATAAAAGTTGTACTAAAAATTTATATGTGAAATATGTTACACTTTATTATTGTCTCTCTTTTATTATAAAAGCATCTTATTGCATATTAACACGTATAAAAAAAATTGGTTAATATCTTGATTTTAAAAGTATTAATTGCATCTTTTCAATTATATCCTTAATAAAATATAAAACATCATATTTCATTGTATTAACTAACAAAATTAAAATTACTAAAAATAAAAAATTAAAATTATTAAATAAATAAGAGTATAGTTGCCAAAATAGAAGATAATTCTAATTTTATATATTTATTATTTAATTTATTTTAAATGAGGACTACATCTTGAAGAACAAGGTTGTTCCTGGTTCACATCTCACTTAGAGATAAGTGGGAAGACCTTGCCTTATGTAGATCTACTCCAAGCCAATCTACAATATCTCCTCTAATCTAATCTATTTTAGAATGACAATTTCCTAATTTAATATTTAACCATATATCATTGAATGAAATGAAAATAAATAATACATGTATATAAATTCAGCTTGCATATTAAAATTGGACTAATGAGTGATGATTCATCATTCTCTGGAGGTTTCTTCTTCAATTGATGCTCCAGAGACCCAGAGATTTCTTCTTCATTTGATTCTCCAAAGACATACCGCTATGCTCCCTGATTTTGGAGCATCGGACCATCTTCAACCCCAAGTTTCTTAATAAGTTTCTTAATAATATTTTATAATATATTAGTGAGTCCTACATATACATATTACTATTTCAATTTAAGCAACTCATTTATTCCAACATAAAGTTCTTAATAAGAAACTATTACATGAGTCTCACTTAATCCTCAAATTAACTACCTCTTATTTTTTATTTATAACTTCAATTTAAAATTCAATTTTAGTTTCAGTTGAATTTGATATATAAATTTATAAATTTAATTATAATAATTAAATATTAAATTAAAATGCAAAAAAACTTCAATTAAAAAAAACTTCAATTAAAATTTTAGTTTTATCATTTTACCTTTGTCCCTTATGATCAAATCAGTTGGGCTGTTTGGTTTGCATTTTCATTTTTTGTTTTCATTTCTTGTTTTCAGTCTGTTTTCCGATGAAAAATTGAAAATGATGAAAACAAAAAATTTGTTGTTTAGTTTGCATTTTCATTTCCCGTTTTCATTGTCTGTTTCCCATTTTCTGAAATTTTATAAAAGGAAAAACTGAAAATACTGAAAATAGAAATTTCGAGTATGTATGGTTTGAGTTTTCATTTTCTGTTTTTGTTTTTCGTTTTCATTTTTAAGAAGCTATTTTCATTTTCAAAATTTAAAACTTTGAAAACATGCTTGTTTTGACTTTTTATTTTTCTTTTTCAGAAAATGAAAATACTGAAAACATGTTTGTTTAGACTATTTTCAATACATATTCATATATTTTTTGAACATATGAAAATAATAGATTTTAAAATAAAAATGTTTTTTAAGGATTTTCAAATAAAAAAATTCTTATATTAAAAAAAATTATATATATGAACATAAAAATAAAATCTTGTAATTTATATAAATCTAATTAATAAACCAAATAAATCATTCATTAATAGAAATTATCATAAACAGTGGTCATCTTTTGCTCTCATTGTTTTTTCTTTTAATAAAAATTCAGCATCAGCTTAACAATAACAAGTTAACAACTTTTTCAAAAGCTAAACACATCTATTGTTTCTCAAGTTGAAGAAAAGATACACACTTTGGAGTAATTAGTTCAACAGGATTGAAAAACTCAGTAATACAAACCTGAATAGTGAACAATAATTCAAAATACCGCAAAATCATCAATAGAACAATTAAAATAAAATCAAGTTTTCAAATTGAAAATCCAATGGGGGTTTATACCCAAGTTGCAAAAAGGATCGGAATGAAGAACCCAAACCTCTCTAGCAAAACAAAAATTGAATCTAAAAAATTCAGAGAGATTTTGGATGAGTACCTAAACACTTAGTTTTGTGAAATCAAATAAGAAAATGAAGAAAGAAGTGAGAAATTAGAATCCTCATGTGCGATGGCAAGTCCCTCCTTCACGATGGCGAGAGTGAGGATGACGAGAGAAACAACGAGATTCATGGAGAAGGAAAAAGAGAAACCATGTGCAAAACAAGGAAAGAGGGTGAGAAGGAGAGAGAAAAAAATAAAAGTGAAACACACAGGTGAAAACAGAGGTTATGTTTAAAATTACAGTTTTGCCACCTTATTTTCAATATCAATTGAAAACACCGGAAACAAGAATTTTTCGTTTCCAGTTTTCGGCCTTATTTTGAAAATGTTTTCAATACACCAACCAAACGAGTTTTCTCCACTATTTTTATTTTCTTTGAAAATGAAAACAGAAAATGCCAAAAGCAAACAACACCTTCTATTTTCAGCATTTTCAGTTTTTCTTTGTGAAATTTCAAAAAACAGGAAACAGACTGAAAACACAAAATGAAAATACAAACCAAACATCCTTGTTTTCAGCATTTTCAGTTTTTCTTTTATAAAATTTCAAATAACCGAAAACAGGAAATGAAAATACAAATCAAACAGCCCCTTATTTTCCTTTTTTTCAAAAAGAGAAAGTAGATCACTTTATGTCAAATCAGGACTGCATATCCTCCTTGATCAAATCAGGGCCACAAATTTCTCCCAAATGAACCTCACTTTCCCCTCCTCATTCATTTTCATTCTCTTGTGCCCTCACTCCCTCTTCCTTATCCTCATCTCTCTCAAAAACAAACCTCAGCACCGCATAGAGGAGAGTCTCCTCTACCTCTCTTCTATCCGCTTCTTCCTCCATCTTACAGTAGAACCTCTCTGCACTCAAGCCTCCGCCGCGCCTCTGCCATAGCCAAGCCTCCTCCGTGGCCAAGCCTCCTCTGCAGCCAAGCCTTCTCCGTCGTGCCTCCCTTCACCGCGGTTTATCCTATGTGATTCGCCGTCCCTTCTGTCGTATCTTCTCTTCTCCTCAACACATTTCTTCACTTGCTTCCTCAGATTCCCTCTCTTTTCCCCTTGTTCCCTCTATTTCCTTCTCTTCCTCTGTTTCCTTTTCTTTCCCTTGCATATTGTGATTTCAGAGATTGGTGGTTGGGAGAGAAAGATAGAAGATTAGGAGTGAATGATCAAAGCCTAAGAGGGAAAGATCTAAGCTTGGAAGAAAAAAATCGAAGCTTGAAAGAGAAAAATCGAAGCTTGACACATTTACTCCTCACGGTTCAAAATCATTGAAACAGAGCTCGAAGACACCAAAACTATTTTGGGTTGGAGTAGCTTCTGCTTCACATCTACTTATACATATATAGGAAAATTTAGAGGGAGATGTTTAAATTACCTCCATATTTTTGAAAATTGGTTTTTAAAAAATTCAGAGGGGGATGCTAAACTTTAAAAAAATTAGAGAGAGATGCTAAAATTACCTCCATGTTTTTGAAAATGGATTCTTAGATTATCAACCCTTTTCACCTTCTCACAGTGAAAAATTCGCTGAAAACTCAAAAACAAGATGGGGTAAGAAATCATTTCACCGCATAAACATTAACTCGCATTTTTTCCTCTGGACGGTTTTGGTATTAATCTGATACCATTTACACTAGGTGAGACTGACTCAACATAACCTAATACTCTCTTAGGCATTACAACAAAAGAATAGATTGAGGCAATTTATCCAGATCAATACTCGTTAACCTAGACACATGCATTTTACCCAAATTACCATACTAAAATGCAATATATACGAAAGAAAAAAAAATACTTGAGTACATAATAATTTAATTTGAATAATTCATTAAAACAAAGATAAAATAAAGATCACTAACTCTATCAAAAGCCATTTATGTCCATCAGAAAAAAAAAATCTTCTTATCAATCTAAAATGAACACTAAAAAAGATTATACTAAAAAAAAGCACGTACAATCTTTCTCTATAAGTTAAATAAAAAAGTAATGTTAAACAATTTTTTTTTGGTACAATGTCATATCTTTTTATCACGGTGAAAGGATTTTTATTTTAATAATTAAACTGATTAACATAAATTAGAAAATAGCCATCTATCAAAAAACAAAAAATTTAAAAAAGCTTTATTATTGTTCTTCTTTTTATTTTTTTTGAAAGCTATTATTGTACTTCTTATAAATTATAATTATTATAAAAAAAAAAAGTAAAGGTATTTAGAATTAGAACTTACCCGTTAGGCCCTAATGTGTCTCAATTTTGATTTTGACGAAAATAAATTTGCGATTGTGTGGAACTCCCTGAGACGGAGGTGCTTCCCTCGGCTAATAACGAGAAACGCCTGTTGAACGCGGATTGAAGAAGTGACTTGGAGTTTCTTCTTCAATCTATTCTGTGGTTTTCCTCTGAAACCCGATTCGTTCAAATTTCTTTCATGCAAAAGAAAAAAGAGAGACGAAGTTTGATTTTGTTGAGAGGAAGATGACAGAGGTGTCGATGTGTAACAGCAGCAGCTCAGAACTAAGCCCAGACGAGGAGAGGATCATGATCAGAGACATTGCTCTCTCTGCTCAAGCTAACAGCAAAGAAGGCGATACCTTCTTCTTAATCCACCAGAGGTTTGTTTTCCCTCTTAATGCTCAATTTTCAAACTGGGTGCCCCAAATCAGACCCAAACTTAACACCTTCTTCGGAAGATGGGTTATGCCCTGAATTTGCACAGATCTTTTTCCTCTTCATTTTTTTCCCAGTTTGGACCTGAATTTTGCTTAATTTTATATCTATTATGGTGGATGGATGGAAGGATTTTAGGTGAATATTGCAATAATCATAGAGTGGTTAGTGATGATCCCTTGATTCTGACTGCACCTAACCCTCAATCCCTTATTTTTGGAGTGGGAGGGATATCGTGGGTGGAAACATGTTAACTAAGATGATTTACTTGGGTTTAACCGCTATTCAGTATTTCAGTTGTTTTTGTTTGAAAGCTGCCTTTTACATGGTATAGTCTTGCTGTGTGGTCTGAACCCACCTACTGTGACTCTGTCATATCTTATGAGTAGAAACTGTGAGTTGATTTGTTTCGGGAAGGGTTGTTGAGCTTGAATGTTGTGCATTCAAAATGTAGGAGGTTAAGTAACACGAATAATCAGTTCTTTGCTGCTGGTTGTGCCACACTCCTTCAAGATCCCGAGGTTGCATGTTGTCTTGCATTTTGTTTGGATGATTATTGTTCAAAGTTTATGTTTAAGTTCACTTCAATCAGTTGTTTAACGTTTTTGTTATCCGCGCTTAATGAGTGTGGTTGGTGTTGGTATGACCAAACTATACAGAAAAGAAAAGTGTTGCATACATAAATTATTGGCTTCCATACAGTTTCGATAACCAAAAAGCCAAATCGTGAGAAACTGAATGGATGTATGAGCCTCTACACCCAAAGGAGTGCTTGGCTATGTGAAAGCAATTAATTTTGAACCTCTGTTTACCATTAACAGTAACTTCTTTTTTTTATCTAAATTTTGTGGCTAGAGAATTATAGATTAATTGGTCTAGTTTGAATACCTTCACTCTAATATGTAATTACACAGGGTTAGAAGGAAATTGTTTCTGAATTCTGATAGTTTTCATACAGATGGTGGCAACATTGGATCGAATATGTGAACCAAGACCAGACGAACACCTCATATGATGGATCCTCCTTTTCAGAACATTGTGATTTGGCCAATTCAAGTGTATTAAAGAGGCCAGCTTGTATTGATAATTCTAATTTGATAGATGATGCAGTAGCGGAGGACTCTAGTGCGGGTACTGAGATCCATGATACCCTATTAGAAGGCCGTGACTATGTGTTACTTCCCCAAGATGTTTGGAACCAATTGATTACATGGTGAGATTGTCTGCTTGTCACACTGGTTGCCTGTTTATCATTCAAAATGTGAAAAGTGCCACTTTGTATTGATGAATTTTCTTTTTTAGTTTCTTGGTTTTCTTTATTTGTAAGAAATATACTAATTGATACAAACTTATGGATAAATCTACCTTTGATTGGGCTTTTGATGTAAAGCTTCTGTCTCAGCGTCTCTTTTTCCTGTTCACATAGGTATGGTGGTGGACCTACATTGGCTAGGAAAGTCATTAGTTCAGGTCTTTCTCAGACAGAATTGGCAGTAGAGGTGTATCCTTTACGGCTTCAGTTGCTTATGTTGCCAAAAAACGAGCGTTCCACTATAAGAATAAGCAAGAAGGTATACTATTGAGTCAGATAAATATACCCTCAATATCTCTTGCCATTACATTGCAAGTACAATTCATTTTACACATGCTACATCCACCTTAAGTTGAGATACCTTTTGGCAGGAAACAATTGGAAAACTACACAAAAAAGCTTGTGAAATATTTGATCTTCCACCAGACCAAGTTAAGACTTCATGGTTCTTTATTAAATTTCCAATTCTTTTGATATGGTTCATGTAGTAAAAAATAGCTACCTCTATTGTAGGTATGTATTTGGGATTACTATGCCCGTCGGAAGCATTCCTTGATGAATGACATGGACAAAACTCTTGATGATGCCAATTTACAAATGGATCAGGATGTAAGTCTTCACTAAGTTTAGAATGTCCTTCACTTCTTCTGCTCTTGTGTGCATATTACATTTTAACACTATTGTTTTCTGGATTAATGAGAAAATTCATACAGATTCTTGTTGAGGTCCTCAACAATACAAATAGCATGTGTTCTGCTCAAGAAAATGGATCTGTGAAGAGGGAAGCGGGTTCTGTTCTTGTGGAGCCTTCAAAATCAAGCTTATCAATTGCTGGTGGCTTGTCTGCTAGCAGGGGCACATCTAGAGGCCACAATTTGGAGTTTTCTTCATATCAGAATGTAAATTCTCCGGTCAGAGATGCAGAAAACCCTTATGGAACCAGTGGTGTCACCACAAGAGGTTCAGTTGGTGGTCTCACTGGGTTGCAGAACCTTGGCAATACTTGTTTCATGAATAGTGCAATACAGTGCCTTGTTCATACACCAGAATTTGCTAGGTACTTCAGGGACGACTATCATCGTGAGATAAACTGGCAAAATCCATTGGGCATGGTTGTAAGTATCATCTAAAAAGCAGTAAGAATGAACTTGTTTCCTTTTCTCCATATTCTTTATTTTTGCTAAACACTAGAGCTAGGACTTGGTTTGGACAGAAAAGATTGTTTCTAAAGTTCACTAAATATATTATATATTATATTATGTATATAATATTAGGCTTGTCATGAACCAACTATGAATACTTAGGTAGGCTATAGGGTGAGTAGAAGGCAAATGAATGGTTTTACACTTACCAGCTGACACTTGACACCTCCTCTCTAAGAGTCCATTCGGCTTAAGGTGTTAATAATGCATTTGCACAGCTGCATCTACCTTGTGGTTAATTCCAACTTTTTTTATTTAGAAATATAGGGTTGGTAAGGGATTAATTCTAGAACACCTGGTCATATATGCTCTGATATTGTTCCATAGACCAACTATTAAAAAGCTTCAGCTTTAGGGTTGAGGAAGATTTTATATTTAACAAGGCTGAAGTTCTCTTCTGATCCTACCAATTGTTTTCAATTTGAATAATATCATCCTCCATTTGTTGAAACTGGAATCAAGAGTGCAACAGGTTTTTGTCCCAAAGGTAGGAAAATAGGAAATCCACAAGTGAAATGAAGTTGAAGCCTAACTTTAATTTGTGGTCATGATATTCCTTTTTAAGTATCTTTAAGATTTCAATAAAGTGACAAGAAAATTATCTACTTTTGTTCCTTCTATAACTGGTATATCTTTCTTCTTTACATAGAAGAATATTTAGTAGTCTGTGCATCTGAAGTAGTGTTTCGTATGGAAGATTTGTCCTCAGTTAGCTTGACAGCATTTGTTAGGGAGTTATTATCTTGAGTTATCAGAAGATATCTCTGTATTCAACACTTCATATTGCTGGAATGCCTGCTTCAATACGATTTGACTTTTTAGGTTTGGCTGAGGAATGATTTTCTGTTAATCATACAATTACTGTTATAATTACACTACAGTGTTCTAAAAAGAAGTTTCCACCTTGTAGGGTGAATTAGCTCTAGCATTTGGCGAGTTGCTTCGAAAACTATGGGCACCTGGACGAACACCAATTGCTCCTCGGCCTTTTAAAGCAAAGCTTGCTCGTTTTGCACCTCAGTTCAGCGGGCACAATCAGCATGATTCTCAGGTTTGGCTGTTGAACGAAAAGCTTACATCTCTTAATGTCCATGGCGCAATCTGTAGTAGCATTTCTTTTATTATTTTATCAGGAGCTTTTAGCATTTCTGCTGGATGGTCTCCATGAAGACTTGAATCGTGTAAAGCACAAACCATACATAAAGTCTCGAGATGCTGATGGTCGACCTGATGAAGAGGTGGCTGATGAGTATTGGGCAAATCATATTGCTCGTAATGATTCCATAATTGTTGATGTGTGCCAGGTGAGTCAAATGAATAATTTCCAAATCTTTTTAATGCTTAATAGTTAGTGGTTTAATATCAGCCTCGCAGAAACAGCTATAATTTGCATGTTGAACTGGAAATGCTGCATCTAATGTCTGATGAACAATGTTGTTAAATTCGTAAATCGAGGCCGATACGTGGAGGGGGTGACAACTTGTTGACACGTGAATCATAACACGACTCGTAAGAGTCAAGAAAAATTCCTAAATTATATTTAAACACATATATATGCATAAAAATTAAGAAACGTAGAAAAAAAACCTATAAATAACTACCTCTCCAAGGCCAAATAACATAAAATAAAGCATAATAAAGGTCTTACACACGTTAAAACTTAAAATAACATAAGTTTGTCACACTTAAATCTAACAATAAACAATAAAACATAATAAAGTAGTCAAAGACTCAAAGTGTCACTCAAACATAAAGCCTAATTAAGCAGCCAAACAGCCACGAACCACGAGAGCCAAACAGCCACGACACCGTTGCTAGAGGTCGCCGGAAACAACCAAACGAGGCTCAAGGTCGCCGGAAATAGCGTCGTACTTGCTAGAGCAGTGCGGTTTTCTCAAAGAAATTGAGAGAAACCAACATAAGAGAAGTGAGGAGTGAAGAATGGAGTGAGGCGTGTCAAGTGACTGTGAAAAATAGGTTTTTTTTTTTTTTAATAACTTTCGGGTCATTTCACCTGGCCCACCGACCCGCGAGTTCTGACTCGCAAACACGGCCACCGTGTTGACACGGCGTATCAACCGCTTCAAGGCAAAAAACGAGTCTGCATCTGTTTTGACTCGCAGCGGCCTCCAAAGCTCGTAAACTCGCCGTGTTTACGTGTTAAACTGCGAGTTTAACAACATTGCTGATGAACAAATATGAACTTGAATGATTAATTCAAGTCTGTCCAAATATGATTTTCTGCTGAAATTTTCTGTTTCCTCTTTCCTGTAATCAAAAGGTTTCAGAATGTTTATGTGCATCTCTGTGTGTGTGTGTGTGGCATTACAATCATAATGTTGTTGCTAAGTTATGTTTTCACTCAGTTGGTAAATTTTCTTATATTTCAAGATTGCATTTTTCTTTCTTTTATTGATGTTGGTTTTCCTTCATTTAATGCTTTTTTATTCACTATTCTTCAATTGAGCCTTGATCACAAAATTCAGATGTGGTTGCTTGATTAGATGTTTTCTGCTAGTCTGAATCCTGCATGTGAATTTTGTTTTGCCACTGAATCTGATATTACATTAACCCTTTTATTACTGTATCTGTGCTTGTTACTTCTGTCTACTAGATATTATCTCTGGTCTCATATTCATTCTATTAAGATAGTCCTGCTTAATGTTCTGACAATTTTGTGCTTTGGCCTACATATCTACATTTCGGAAACCTTTCACGATTCTCTGTCATCTAACTTTCAATTGAACATAATCTTTCATCCATGAGAGTATCTTTCCCTTGTATTTTACATTTCATTTTGTTTTTGATTTATCCAGCTCCTAAGCTTTCCTAGCTGCCTTAGTGAGTGGTTAATTGCCTTGGTCTTAAGGTGGCATTACGAGGGGTCTGTTTTGGACTACTATGTACTTTTTGAAAGCTATTGTGCTGGATATATTTATATCCTCATAGAATGTTAATATTTTTGTCTGGTAAAAATTGATAAAATTTGTGTGAATTGTAGGGAATCTTAGGTTTATCTGTCCTGTAGGTTTGTAAGAGCTTCTTTGTTGTCAATTCTGGGCTTGTGTTGTGAAGAGTACATAGTTTGCTCTGTTATCTGGCACCTTTATTGAGGAATAATGTAAACTTTTTGGCATGGTAGTTAAAATTGCTATTTTATGACCCTGTGCGATTCAAATCGCAAGTAAAATCGTAAATTGAGTAAAATCATTAAGATCACAAAAAAAGATCGTAAAATCGTGTAAAATTGCGATTTTAGCTATTCTGTATGATTCTGTGCAACCTTCTTTTTTAAAAAAAACGCGGGTTTGGGCCAGGCCTACACAGGGTCTGACCCGTTTAATTTTTAAAAACCCTAAAATTTTCCTATTCTACTCCACTTCCACGGCGCACAGAACAGAACACAAACAAAGTTCATCTTCGATCATCTCCCAAGTCCAGGGAAGGGGGGCAAGCAGGGGCCTTGAACCCCCACCCCCACTCCCCGATAATAACACTACTAATATATATAGTGCGCGCGTTTGGGCTGGGCATAAACCCGTTTAATTTTTAAAAACCTTAAAATTTTTCTATTCTACTCCACTTCCACGGTGCACAAACAGAGTTCATCTTCTTCGATCATCTTCTCCCAAGTCCAGGGACGGAGGGAAGTGGGGCAAGCAGGGGCCCTGGCCCCCCCTCCCCGAGAATAACACTACTAATATGTATCGTGCGTACTAAGCGACTGTAAAGCGTTTTTGGTCTGGTGGTTGCAGTAGAATTTCTTTTCCCAAAGGTTGGTAGCTTCGAACCTTGTTACTGATTTTTTTTCTTTATTTTTAACTCGAAGGCATGTTAAGGTTGGATACTCCAAAAATGTCTTTTAAATCAATTTTTCTATTTTTCTTTTATCTTATTTTCTTTTGCTTTTTATATTCTGTTTTTTTTTCTCTTTTAAAGTGTTATAACACTCTTTTTTATGTTATTTATTTATCTTATTTTCTTTCTTTTTATCATTTAAAAATTAATTTTTGATTTTCAAATTAAGTTATAATTATTAATATTTTAATATTATTAGAAACTTCTTATTTGGTCGTGTTTACGAACAAGTGCTCTTTATAAGATTTAAAAATTTTGAAAAAAATATTTCAAATACAAACATTAACAAAATCTTTATATGTTCGATGTTTGTTATTGTTTTTTCCTATAAAATTTAAATATTCTTTCTTCTTTTTATTTATAAATTTTTTAATGCTTAATATTTTTCTTTAAGTTTCGCCCCTCCCTCTATGTGCTCCTAGATCCGTCCCTTGCCCAAGTCCCAACATCTAAAAGAGATCATCTTCCAGACACTACTTCTCGTCTATCTTCTACTCGATCATCATCTTCTTCTCCCAAGTCCCAAGATCGAAGAGAGTTAATCTTCCAGCCACTATTTTGTTGCTATTTATGATATTTTCTATTCATATATATGATAGTGTATGTATATGTATTCAGCAATCTGGTAAAATCTACGATTCGATTTTACGATTCTAGGTTTTACGATCTTAGGTACCCTTTCCGATCTTAAGGTAAAATCCCTATTTTAACTATCTTGCTTATTGGTCTCTTCTGTGATTCCCTACATCTCTTTGGCATTTTTTGACCGAGGATTGAATACGATGTACTAAATTAGAATTGATGTAGGTGACCAATTATATGGGACTGAGGCTTGGTATCTGTTGTATCATGTGGATTTCTGGCTATGTTTGTGTTATTGCTTTTCCTAATAAGATTTATTATTTATTATATTAAAAAAAAGGACTACAAGTTGCACATTTGTCAATAAAATGTTTGTAAGTTTATAGGAAAGTATTTTTTAGTTCTATAGTAAGGTGAAGGAATTTAAAAGATGCGGAAACCTGCATATGTGGTATGGCGACATTAGGGAAAGGTTTAAGCTTTATGGATTTTTTCTTTTTCTTTTCCTTTTTTGGTTTGAAATTAAACAGAAAAACTCAATGTAAAGAATCTACTTGCAAAAAATGTGGGATTGTGATTCGTACTGGGAAAAATAATGTGGGTTTCCATTATCATTACTACATCATTCTTTTTCCTAGGAGCTTAGTGAGCTTCATGCCTTCGCGAAAAAAAGAAATGTGATTTATCCAAAGGGAGGGGCAGTTATACTATAATTGACAAGTATTATTTTCTTCCAACTTCTGTGATATTCGGTTTATAGCTTAGCCAGTCTAAGAAAATGTTCAATGACGTCACTGTTTGTTCATAACTTAAACTATGGTCTGCTGGTTATCTGTTAGTAATGTTTGTGCATGATATATGTACATTTTACATTAGAGCTGTAAAAAAGCCCCAAGGCCCTAAGGCCAGCCTTGGCCCTTCTAACATTCAGCCCTATTTTATTTGGCCCTCATTAAAATAATTTTTAAAAAAAGGCCTTTACTGTTAGGCCCATAATATGTAGGGCCATGTAACAAAAAATGAAGGGCCTCCAAATCCAAACGTCTTGCTGGGCTATTCAGCTACCTACGTGATAACGTGACCCTGTGACTGTGAAATAATTTCCAACGTATACTGTAGTCACCTTAATTAATTAATTAACAATAGCTCCTATTTATTTTAAAAATTCATATTTTCGGTCGGTTTTGACCTTAATAGCTTTGAACCGAACAAGCTTATCCCCTATATTTTTTCTTTTTTTTTTTTCATATTTATCTGAAACTAAAAGCATGCCTTTGATGGATGAATTATTTTCATTCTTTTCCAGTTCCATTCATACTTCAATTTTCATCATACCCACTTTTCTTAACCAACTGTATATTCTCATTTTTTTGTTTATTTTAGTGTATATCTGTTTCATTGTTGGTTGTTGAGGCAACGAAAAAGGAAAAAAAGAAAGTACAATATGACTACTTCAATTATAATCCTCACAACCGAGAAGCTTTCATTTAATGTTAATATAATGTTCATAAGAGTACTGTTATTATTTTGTGGGTATTTGTAATATATTTTTAGAGACTGTTATTCTATTGTTTATGATTTTAGTGTAATATTTGAGACTATTATTATGATGAGGGTGAATGATATTGAGATTAGAGAAATTACAGATTGGTATAATATCAAGTTAGACAAGGGACAAATGAAAGTCCTTTATTTTTCCTAGGCGGGCCCTAATTTTGCTAAAAAAATTTCAAGGCCCATGGGCTGACCCTAAGAAATTCAGGCCCTATGGGCTTTGGGCACTATAGGCTTTAGTTACATGGGGTTTTTGGCCCTGGCCCTATGGGCTAGGGTTGGGCTGGGCTTATCTTTTTGACAGCTGTATTTTACATGTTCCTAATCAAGTTCACCTACTCAGATATGTTTCTTATCATTTTCATTTTACAGGGGCAATACAAGTCTACTTTGGTTTGTCCAGTTTGCAATAAAGTCTCTGTCACATTTGATCCTTTTATGTACCTTTCCCTGCCACTCCAGTCCACCACCAGTAGGACCATGACTGTAACGGTTTTTACTTGCGATGGAACTGCCCTGCCATTGCCCTGTACGGTAACTGTGCCTAAGCAGGGAAGATGCAGAGATCTTATCCAGGCACTCAGCAATGCTTGCTCATTGAAGCATACTGAGAGGCTATTGCTTGTGGAGGTGCTTATAATGCTAGAATAAACATTATATATATGTACTGGAATTTCAGGTATGTTTTATTCTAATTGGGTGCGTTACATTGATGGGCCATTACAGATACGAAACCATTTGATTCATAGATTTTTTGAAGATCCTCTTCTATTGTTGTCCACTATCAAGGATGATGACCGTCTTGCTGTTTACAAGATTCCAAAGACAGACAAAAATACGAAGTATCTCCAGTTGATACATCGCCGCAGAGAGCAGTATGTAATTTTTCCAGTTAGGTGTTAATGTGTTATACTTACAGTAGTTATATTTGCCAAAAAATTCAGTCTGGTCTGGTTTTCCTTATTAGTACACCACATATAATGATGCTTACCCTTCTCCCTTGTACCATTCTTGTCTTTTCCTTTAATGAGGGATTCAGTGAAACAATCTATGCCATGGTTAACTATGATGAAGTGTTTTTTGAAGTATTGATTTGATTTGATCTGTGTCTGTTTGATCTGTACCCATTAAAATTTAAATGGCAGTCACTTCGCTGTGGTATCATCCTGAAAAATCACATTGGGCATAATTTTGTATGTATTGGTATGTTGTTTGTTAAACTGCTTTCTGATATTTGCTGTAATTTTCTTAGGAGTAATGACTCTCAGACCATATCAGGATGGAAAGCGTATGGAACACCTATTGTTTCATTGATCTCATGTGATGATACAGTCACAAGAGGTGATATACAAGTAATAGTTAACCGTATGCTCTCTCCTCTGTTGAGGAAAGGTGTCAAAGTAGAACAGGCTACTACTACTGAAGCCAGCATCGCTGCTTCTGGTGACTCATGCGCTGCCAACATGGTGTCAAATTCAGTAAATAAGAATGCTTCCAATTCAAAGGCACCAACATTACCTCTTCTGTTGGTAGATGATAACAATGCTTGCATTGATCTTTCAATGGGAGAGGATAAGGTAGTTAAACTGTCATCATCATCGTCAACAGTTCTAGTATACATTGATTGGTCTCAGAAGCTTTTAGAGAAGTATGATACTCACCCGCTTGAGACTTTGCCTGAAGTTTTAAAATATGCACCTGTAACAAAGAAAGCTCGTAATGAGCCTCTCTCCTTGTACACCTGCTTGGAAGCTTTTTTGCGTGAAGAACCTCTGGTGCCTGAGGATATGTGGTTAGTTCATCATTCAGCCCAGTTATTCCATATATGCTACTCTCTCTTCATATCTTTCTTTCTCATGCTTAGCTAACATTTAAGCGGAATATGCATTAGTAATACTATGCTTGATCTGATTATGACCTGTTTAAAGAATTGTGTTGCTGGAAATAAAAAAGTTCACTACTTTGTTCAATAGAAGAATCTTGCAGAAGATGATATTAGTAGTTCAGACCAATGTTGTTAAATTCGTAAATCGGAACCGATACGTGGTGGGTGTGACGACTCGTTGACTCGTGAATCATAACACGACTCGTATGAGTCAAGAAAAATTTCTAAATTATATTTAAACACATATATATGCATAAAAATTAAAAAACAAAAAAAAAACCTATAAATAACAAGAGGGATAAAATTAAACATATAAGTCAAGAGAGCAGAACAGACAACTGAGCTAAACAGAACAGAACACAGCACAATCAGAACAGAGCAGAAGTGCAGAACAGAACAGAACCCAGCCAAGAACAGAGATGGGAGAGAACGAGAGAGAAGGAGAGTGCAAAGGCTGCGCGAGCTTTGTTCCCTCAAATTAGGGTTTTTAGTTCGGGTCGTTTGACCCGACCCAAAGATCCAACTCGTTGAAACTCCACCATTTCAACAGTATCAACGTATCAACTCGTCGTTTCAAGCGAGTTACGGCAGAAAACGAGTCACCTCCCTCCGTGATATGCCGGCGCCTCTGTGACTCGTTGAAACGTGTGTATCAACGTTTCAACTCGCGTTTTTAACAACATTGGTTCAGACTAGTATTGCACCTCTTGTTTTTAAGTGTTATTTGTAGTAAATTGAGAGTATGGGCAAATGGTGATTATGCACATGTTAAATTATAATCATTAGTAACTTACTGTAAGAATTATGAAATTGAAATAATCTCATGACCAGGACAAAAATGTGCAACTGCTGCAGAAATAGTTCTTGGATCTTTTCTCTATTTACGTATATTAAAGACGGAATGTGACTAACAGAATGGATAATACTTGAATGTCAATTTCTAATATTACATTGTCCTTATCTGATATAGGTACTGCCCTAAATGCAAAGAGAGACGACAAGCGAGCAAAAAGCTTGATTTGTGGAGGCTCCCAGAGGTTTTGGTCATTCACTTGAAAAGGTTCTCATACAGCAGGTCAATGAAGCATAAACTGGAGACTTTTGTTAACTTTCCCATTCATGATTTTGATCTAACAAATTACATAGGGAACAAAAACAATTCTCGGCGTCAACTTTATGAACTCTACGCACTTACAAACCATTATGGTAGTATGGGTAGTGGGCATTACACTGCACATATCAAGGTAATATCAGAAAACTTCAATTCTTGCTAGTTGACTTTCAGATATAATGTGGTCTTATTCATATTTTCCAAATGTGCAGCTTATAGATGAAAACAGGTGGTACAATTTTGATGATAGTCACATATCAGCCATAAGTGAAGATGAGGTTAACACAGCTGCTGCCTATGTTCTATTTTACCGGAGAGTGAAGACCGATGATGCCGCCGTTAGCAACGGGGTGTAGTTTTTGTTCAAGAAATGTTATATTAAAAGCTAGGGTGAGCAAATATTATGTGTCTCATTTCAGGGATTTTTTTTAATGTTTTGAAATGTACAAGCCTTTGATACAAGAGTGTAGCAATAGAATAATTGTAGAAATACTTCTTTTCCGTTGCCTACTTATTCCTTTGTTTATGTAATTTATCTCGACTTTTTTTTTTGGTAGATAAATTTATCCCTTGACTGTGTTATATTTGGTTAACTTGTTGCATAGTTAATCTCAATTGTGTGCCGGGTGAGTGTAATATATATGCTACATTGAGTTTGTGTGGTTTGGTTGCTAGCAAGAAAAAACGGCGCTGCTTAACAATTTGATGTGCCACTGTGTGGACATAAAAATAAAATTGTTTTTGATAATGCTATGTGTGATAGTGGTGAAATTGTAGATACTACTATTAAATATAGATCTTGAAAATGGATAGTAGTGGGGTTGAAAGAGGGGCAAGTACTGTATGCTAATTGGCTTATTGAGTCTCTTGTTTGTATTTATCAGCTTGGTTAAGTTTAACGGGTTAGAATATCTCTGGTATTCCAAATCTTTTTATTTAATATGTTTTGCTTATAAAAAAATATCTAAAATAAATTCTAAAGCATTCAATTAATTTTAATATTCAATTTATCGTGTTGTAACTTTTTTTTTCTATGGTTTACAAATATTTGAACATGAGATATTGTTTGAAGAGAAATATGTTCCATTTAAATTAATCATTTGTTAAGGATAATCAGTTACAATAGTTAGTCGAACGATGAATATTATCTTCACTAACTAGACTAACGATTACTTTGATAATTACAATTTAGTCTAAATATATTTTTTTTCCCTTAAAAATGCAAAGATTTTATGTTGTTTTTAAAGCGATTTTGATTTTCTCAATAAATGTAATTAAAATTTAGCAAATGAGACAATAATTAATGATATGATACTGAATAGCGAATACTCCTATTTTTCTGCAGTTCATTGAGAGGACTTGAACTTGAATTTCACCTTTTCATCCATTGTTTATGTTGACAGAGGTTTTCGATTTTTCTTGTGAATATTTATTTCATTTTTATTTTGTATGTTTTAATGTTGTGAGTTTTATTTATTTCATTTGCTTACTTTAAGAGATAAATTTGTATGTCTCAGTCGTGTAATAGTTGGTGAACATATGAAAACATGCGTGTGTGAGTATTTGAGTTTAATTTCCAATTAATGTACTTTTCTGAAAAAAAGAAGATAAATTTGAATAATTATGTTATCATAAATTATAAATTTTCATATCAGTTTTCAATTCTTAACGAGTTATTTTTTTTATTTTAAATTGAGTTATGGTGACTCCTTAACAAACGCTATTTTTTTTATATGTTTCCGTGTTTGATTCCAGTAATAGTCTAGTTTTATAACCTGTCGTTGTGAAAGGAGATTCTGTGTGTGAAGGAGAGATGGTGATTTTCCTCTTAATTAATCTTTGTGATTTTTCTGGTATCGCGTTCAGCTAGAGTGAGGCAATAGAGATTTATTATTATTATTCTTATTATTCTTCTTCTTCTTCTTCTTCTTATTATTATTATTATTATTATTATTATTATTATTATTATTATTATTATTATTATTTGTAAATTGAGATTTGAATTTAGATTGCACAATGAGCTTCACAAACTAACCTCAACGAAATGAACCTCCAACAAACCAAAAGAAGCAAGCCACAACAAAAAAAAAAAATGAAATTTAATTAACATCGTCACATCGAACTTTTCTTTACAAAGTAATGATACTTCCAACATCATGAAAAAACCAATAAACACCTATGTTGTATACAACCTTCTCTTATATTAAATGCACTCTTCCGATATAAGTTTACAAAAAAAATTTCTATCTAAGTTTACAAAAAAATTTATATTTTAAAAATTTCTACGATTATTTTTAATAGATTGTGTACTATACACTTGAAAAATAGGAAGCTTTCTGATATAAAAATGAAACACATTTTCTAAAAAAAATGTATTATTCACTTTGAATTTTATAACTCAATTTGTATAAATTTTAATATTTTTAAAATTACAACAATTTAATAGAGATTATTTATTATATACACTAAAAAAATATATTGTTTTTTTTTAATGAAAATGAATAGAGTGTTTTTAAATTGTCTAAATTATTTGAAGCTTTCTGATATTATTCATTTTAAAGTTTCTAACTCAATTAACATATTTTTTATATTTTTAAAATTAAAATTTTTTTTTAGAGATCGTGTACTATACACTTAAATAATATAGTGTTTTCTTAATAAAAATAAAAATGCAATTTTTAAAATTCCTTAATTATTAGAATCTATCTGAAAATAATGTATTGTTTACTTTGAAGTTTTTACCCCAATTTACATAATTTTAATATTTTTAAAAGTGCTACAGTTTTATTAGAAATCGTGTATTATATACTTGATGAATATGTTTTTTTTCAAAATTAAAATAAAAACGTGGTTTTAAAATTAACTAAGTGTCTGTTTGGATAGAAGTAGATTCACGTTAACGTAGATTCACTTCAACGCTACTTTTTATTGCGTTCATTGGATCCGCCTCGGTTTATCTACCAAATTTATCTCAACCATTGATTTATCTATCTTAACATGATTTGACGTGATCCGACGCCAATCCAAACACACACTAAAATATTTGAAGCCTTTTCAATACAAAGTCATATTCACTTTGCAATTACTAGCTCAATATAATTATTTTTTTTATGTTTTTAAAATTACAATAATTTTTTTAGAGATCGTGTATTATGCCTTTGAAGAATATTGTATTTTTCGAAATAAAAATAGAAACGCAATTTTTTAATTACCTAAAATATTTGAAGCTTTCTAAAAATAATGTATTATACACTTTTAATTTTCTTTCTCAATTTACATAATTTTTAATACTTTTAAAATTGTAACAATTTTCTTAAAGACCGTATTAGAAAAATGGGGTGTTTTTCAAAATATAAATGAATAGGTAGTTTTTAAATTTCTTAAATTATTTAAAACTTTCTAAAAAAATATATTATTTACTTTCAAGTTTCTAACTCAATTTACATAATTTTTTTTTTATATTTTTTTAAATTACAATAGTTTTTTTAGAGGTAGTGTACTATACATTGAAGCTTGGTGTTTTTCAAAATATATATGAAAACAAAATTTTTAAATTACTTAAATTATTTGAAGCTTTTTGAAAACAATGTCTTATTCACTTTGAAATTTCTAGCTCAATTTATATAATTTTTATATTTTTAAAATTACAACAGTTTTTAGAAATTATGTACAATAAATATGATGAATAAGGTATTTATTGAAGTAAAAATGAATATGATGTTTTTAAATTACCTAAATTTTTTGAAGCTTTCAAAAAATAATATATTTTTACTTTAAAGTTTTTAACTCAATTTACATCATTTTTATATTTTTAAGATTAAAATCGTTTTGCTACCGTTCATAGACTACACACTTCAAGAATAAGGTGCTTTTCAAAATAAAATTTAATAGATTATTACAAAAATTATTTTATGCTTCTTAAAAAACAATGTATTATTTACTTTCAAGTTTCTAACTCAATTTATATAAATTTTAAAATTTTTAAAATTGCACTAGGTTTTTTAGTTATCATATATCATCACTTGAAGAACACACTAGATTCTTTTTTGAATAAAAATAAAAGTATGATTTTTAATGTACCTACATTTTTAAAAACTTTAGGATAACAGTGTCTTATCCACTTTGAAGTTTAAAACTCAATTTACAAGAATAAGGCATTTTTTTGAAAAAAGAATGAAAATGAGATGTTTAAATTACCTAAAATATTTGAAGCTTTTTGAAAACAATGTCTTATTTACTTTGCAATTTCTAGCCCAATTTAAATTATACTTTTAATTTATAAAATTGCAACAATTTTTTTAGAGATTGTGTAGTATATTTGATGAATATGTTATTTTTTGAAATAAAAATGAAAACACAATTTTTAAATTACCTAAATTCTTATAAGCTTTTTGAAAATAATGTCTGATTCACTCTACAATTTCTAGCTCAATTTAAATATTTTTTATTTTAAAATTGTAACATTTTTTTTATAGATCGTGTACTATACACGAGAAGAATAAGGTACTTTTCGAAATAAAAATGAAAATATAATTTTTAAATGATCTAAATTATTTAAAGCTTTATAAAAATATTGTATTATTCACTTTGAAGTTTCTAAGTCAATTTGTGTAATTTTTATTTCTTTTAAAAATGCAAAAAAAAAAAAAAATTAAAGATCGTATACTATGTAGTTGAAAAAATGGTGTTTTTTGAAATAAAAATGAATAGAGTTTTTTTTAATTATATTAATTATTTGAAGCTTTCTGAAAATAATGTCTTATTCACCTTAAAGTTTCTAACTCAATTTATATAATTCTTTTTTATACTTTTTAAATTGAAATAGTTTTCTAGAGATAGTGTACTATATACTTGAAGAGTGTATTGTTTTTTTTTTAAAAAACAAATATGAAAACTTGATTATTAAATCATCTAAATTATTTGAAGCTTTTTGAAAATAATGTCTTATTCACTTTGAAGATTTTAGCTCAATTTTCAAAATTTTATATTTTTAAAAGTGAAGAAGTTTTTTTTTATACATTGTGTACAATACATTTGAAGAATATAATATTTTTCAAAAAAAAATGAATTGGGTGTTTTCAAATTACCTAAATTATTTGAAGATTTCTGAAAACAAAGCATTTTTCACTTTTAAGTTTTTCAATCAATTTACTTAATTTTTTTATATTTTTAAAATTAAAACGGTTTTTTACCGATCATATACTATACACTTAAAGAATAGAGTGCTTTTTGAAATAAAAATGAATAGATGTTTTTAAATTACCTAAATTATCGAAGCTTTCTAAAAAATAATGTATTATTCACTTTAAAATTTTGAATTCATATTAAATAATTTTTAATATTTTTTAAATTGCAAAAAAAAAATTATATATTGTGTATTGTTACTTGAAAAATATAATAGGATGTTTTTCAAATAAAAATGATAATATGATTTTTAATATAACTAAAATATTAGAAGTTTTTTTAAAATAATGTATTTTTTATTTTGAAATTTTTATCATAATTTACAATTTTTTTTATAATTTTAAAATTTCTATAGTTTTTTTAGAAATAGTGTTTTATACATTTGAATAATAGGATATTTTTTGAAATAAAAATGAAAAAATATTTTTAAAATTATCCAAATTATTTAAAGATTTTGAAAATAATGTATTGTTCACTTTTAAGATTCTATCTCAATTATTGTTTTTTTATTATATTTTTTAAGTTGCAATGGTTTTTCTAGAGATAATGTACTATACACTCGAATAATAGAGTGTTTTTCAAAATAAAAATAAATAGGCATTTTTAAATTACTTAATTTATTTGAAGCTTTTTGAAATAATATATTATTTACTTTAAAGGTTGTATCTCAATTTACAAAATTTTTAATATTTTTAAAAGTACAACAATTTATTTAGATATTGTGTAGATACTTGAAGAATATGATGTTTTTCAAAATAAAAATTAAAAATCATTTTTAAATTACTCAAAATATTTAAGGTTTTTTCAAAAAAATAACGTATTATTCACTTTGTATTTCTTTAACTAAATTTATATTATTTATAATATTTTAAAAATTGCAACAACTGTTTTAGTAATTATATACTATACACTTGAAAATAGGATGTTTAGGAAATGAAAAAGTATAGGGTATTTTTAAATTACCTAAATTATTTGAAACTTTTTGAAAACAATGTATTATTCACTTTTAAGTTTCTAACTCAATTTACAAATTTTTTTTATATTTTTAAAATTGCAACTATTTATTTAGAGATTTGTTCACACTTAAGAATATGGTGCTTTTCAAAAAAAAAAGTAAAACATAATTTTTAAATTTCCTAAATTATTTGTAACTTTTTGTAAACAATTTCTTATTCACTTTGAAGTTTTTGGCTTAATTTATATAATTTTTATATTTTAAAAATTGCAATAATTTTATTAAAGATCGTGAATAATACACTTGATGACTATGATGTTTTTCGCAATTAAAGTTAAAAAATAATTTTTAAACTACCTAAATTATTGGAAGCTTTTTGAAGATAATGTCTTTTTCACTTTGAAGTTTCTAACTCAATTTACATAATTTTTATATTTTAAAAATTGCAGCAGTTTTATTAGAGATTATATACTATATACATGATGAATATGATGTTTTTTGAAATTAAAATGAAAATATAATTTTTAAATTAACTAAATTATTTGATATTTTTTAAAAAACAATGTCTTATTCGCTTTATAATTTCTAGCTTAGTTTAATTAATTTTTTATATTTTTAAGGAATAATTATACCAACTTTTACTGAGGTTTGTACTTATTACACTTATCACCTCATAGTTTTTGAAATTACACAAATCCCCTAAAATTTAAAATTCCATTACACTTGCCCCGCTCAAGATATTACACTTAGCCTTGAGGTTTGAAATTTATTATACTTATCCCTTTTTGTAGGGGTAAGTGTAATTTTAAAAAATAGGAGGAGGTAAGTTTAATTTTAAAATCTAGGAGGAGGTAAGTATAATAAACGTAATCTTAGCGAATGTTGGTGTAATTATCCTAATTTTTAATATTGCAAGAATGTTTTTAGAGATCGTGTACTAAAACATTTGAAGAATATGATATTTTTCGAAATAAAATGAAAACACGATTTTTAAATTAGCTAAATTATTTGAAACTTTTTGAAAATAATGTCTTATTCATTTTGAAGTTTCTAACTCAATTTACATAATTTTTTATTTTTAAAATTACAACAATTTTATTAGAGGTCGTATACTATACATTTGATAAATATGATATTTTTTAAAATTAAAATAAAATCTATTTTTAAATTACCTAATTTATTTGAAGCTTTTTAAAAATAATTTCTTATTCATGTTGAAATTCAACAAATGATGGACCACGCTTAAGATAGTCAGGGGCCAACGCAAAACCAACAAAATTTTTGTTACTGATCCAGTGATCCTGTAGACCCATTGCAAAACTCGCTGGCCAAAAAAATCCAAAAGTATAAATAAAAGAATTTTTCTATTCCGTACAAATTTGAACAGGTTAAGAATATCTAAAGTAGAAAAGTAGTATACTATTTATTATGATACAATATAAATGTAATTTAATTTTTGTAAAAGTTATTATTGTTAGACTCTTAACCTGTGCAAAATTACACAGATAAATCCAAATTAAAAAAGTTAGTTAATTTTTTTTTGTTTAGTTAAGCCATCAAAATAAGGACAGCTGTCTACCAAAAAAAAGGTACAGCTTCTTTACCAAAAATCGCTGGCCATAAAAATGCAAAAATATACTAAAAAAAATTTTGAATGTTCATTTTTATAAGTCTCTGTTGCACAAACAAAAAGTATTTATTATATTTTTATAATTTCATCTCTAATTAATTTGAGTAGTTCGACTTAGTTTTGAATGAGTAATAATAAAAACGGTGCATATGTTTTTAAAAGTCAATGTATTTTTTAATATTTACAATTTTCTTAATATGTGTATTATTTTTATTTAGAGACTTATAAATAATTGAGCAAATGAAATGAAAGGTTGGTGCAACGTTTTATAATTACTTCTACACTACATGATATGTAATTTAAGATTCACATGTTAAGTACTGCTCCTATAGATTCTGAAAGCTTTCTAACTCAAAATGGACCCACTATGCATACATGACTACTATATCGACCCATGGAATATGCCAGAAACTCATGATTTTTATTTAATGGTAAAACGACAAAGCCATATATTTCAAAATAAATATGTATGGATATATAGAATGATCTCGATAGTGGGACGTGGAAAAACGCTGCTGCTGAATGCTAATGATGTGGTCATTATATTGTATTGTGTGCTAATATGTTTAACACAATCCCAACTCCATAAAATGTCTGTCCTTTTCGTAATAATACCACCACTTTAATATTAAATGCAGTTCTGGATTCCACTATACAACAATTTGCTTATAATTTGGTCACTACTTTTCTTTCACTCCATAATTTTACCTTCTTTCCTTTTTAAGAATTTTGCTGCGTGCTACGTACTAATTTATTTTGTTTGTGATCGATATATTCTCCATTAATTATTTTTGAAAACTTGTGGGTATTGCTACCTTCATTTTATTTTATTTTCTTTTTAATGAAAAGGGTGTTAGCCTCTGATTGAATAATGATAGTATGATGCATATGTACGCTCATTATTTAATTAGTATATCCGGTATATTTTTGTTTAAATGTGAATACATATTTAAATCTGTATTTGTTATTAAAAGTTCAATTTAAACTCTGAATTTTTTGAAAATGTTCAATTTAGTGTAAGAATTTAAAAATTTTTAATTATAAACTAATTAATGATAAGGACTAATTAAATTACATCCTATTAGCACTCTTTAAAATATCAAGAAATAATGTGAAAAAACTTTAAAATCAAAGACTAAAAATAATGTTTTTTTTTTCTAGATCTCAAATTGATATGTTACGTTGGGGGTACGAAACTTGTTAGTATTGCATATGATTCGAATGAACTTATATGACTTTTATAGTTTTTCTTTGTATTTCAATTATTGCATATATGTATGTTCAATTGCATGCATTATCCTTATTGATAGTATATGCGTAACAAATGCTTCTTGCTTTACATGAAAACGATCTGTGATTCCCTTCGCATGATGATACATCTATCCTGTGTAATAACGCATACCTTTTATTTATTTTTCTCTTTCTAAATATTTATAGTGACTAATTTTTTCTAAAGCTAACTCACACAAAGTGATTATTGAATACGTGGTCACAAAATATTGTTCTATTTTTAATAAAACTCTTACAAGTATGATTAAACAACAAAATGAACTCCCACATCATACTTCGTAAGTAATTAATATATAGCATATACCTTTAAATGCACTTGGACTTAATAACATCTTCAATTCTCCCTTTAATATTGTACGCGTCGCCACTTCTAAGTTAGACCCCTTTCTCCAAATCTTGCCCAATATAATCACCACTCACATTCAGGTTGAAATCCTGTTATGTTAAAGTATGAGAGAGATAAATATAATAATTTTATAAATTTAATTAATTTAACAAGTAAGAACTATAAAATTATTGTGTTTATCTCTTTCATACTTGACATCAAGTGGACTTGAAAGGATCTCAACTCCTCACACTCACCCTCAAGAGTCATTTTGCATGTGATAAATTAAAATACATACATGTTATGTGTGTGCTCTTTCTCTTTTTATTTATTTGTTTATTATATTTAAGAAGAAAAAATTTATTCTTATTTATTTTTTATTGTAATATTAATTATTATCTTTGTTTTTATATATAAGTACTTAAAATGAAAAAAAAAGTATTCTGCGTATTTATTGTGTTTTTATATTTTTAATCCTAATTAAAAAGAAAAGTTGAATTTAGTTTTAAAATAAAAATGTTTTTTTAAATAGAAATAAAATTAAAAAAAGACATCATAAGGCTTTAAAATATCAATGTATTTTTTAGATGTTAGCAATTTTTTTAATCTATATGTATTTTATTTTAAGTGCTGATATATAGAAACATATTGTTTTATAAGCTATACCTTTATGTCATTACTAATAAATTCTTGACCGCTATTCTACCAATAAATTAAATGCATAAAAAATATAAAAAGAAAAGGTATAAAAAAAGTTGTTCAAATCATATAACTCAGTTGGTGAGCACATGATAATATGGGTGTGTGAGTATCTAAATTCAATCCTCGATTAATGTACTTTCCTATAAATCAAAAAATTAAAAAAGAATATTTTGATACAAAAAATAATAATAATAATAATAATAAATATATTTCTAATATGTGTTTAGTTCTTAAGTAGATAGCTAAAAAAGAAATAGTAGAGTGAGTATTGTTTAAATGCATGCTTTCATAGTCTTATTTATTAAAGTAAAGAAGGTGTCTTTTATAAATGGGAACAGCTAATATAAAAATATTGATCAATCAATCATCCAAAAGTAATGGCCAAACGGCACTTTTATCATAATATCATATGCTGCAAAATGAATCTACCTTTTGTTGACATTTTGAGACCAAATTAAAGTAATTCTCAATGTGTTTGATACACGTTTCATATATTTCATATTTCATATATATATATATATATATATATATCAATGGCTTGTAAAGAAAGTAGGCTGCAGGGATTGTCAAGTGAAATTAAACTTATGAATTCTCGTTTTAGGAGTGCATGATATATATATTTCCACGCAAAGACGTACGAAAGTCTAAAGATAATAGGCTCAATTATAGAAATTCATAGATAATAGGATATATATCTTTAGTTCCTTTCGTAGAATTCTCTAATTATGACAATGCTTATTATTAGTAATCATCCTTATTTATCAAATTCAACACTGCCTTTCAATCATCATTGATCACTTTTTAATTTTCTAGTTTGTTTGACACATATGAGTTAGGGTTAGGGGTGGCAATTCAGTCGTACTAAACCTAAAGATTCACTAAGTGTGTTTGTGAGATGGGTTGAGATAACAGATAAGTTATTAAAATAAATATTGAAAGAAATTAAAAATATGTAAAATAAGGGTTTAAAAATAACATATGGATAAAAAATAAAGATTGGTCGATAATGTAAAATAACATAGGGATGGTTGGATTGAAGTAAAATAATTATCGTAAACTAAAATATCCTCTTAATAATTAATAATAATCTTTTTAATCCAAAAAAGTTTTTGAATGCTTTTTTCTTGGCATAATCAAGCCCGTGCCATTCACTTGGGCCGTTCAATACTATCAGCAACGTTAGGAAAAAGAAAGAAAAAAAAAAGGTTTAATTCATTAATATGTACTCTCTCGATTCTTTTATAAGTTTCATTTTTGAAGTGTTACACATATCAAGAAAAATCATAATTTTTTTTTTGATGATTTTGCTAGTATTTTGATACCCTTGTTAGGATTTGTAATCATTAACGATTTACTTTAATTATGATAAATAATGTGTAAACTAATAATAAGTAAACGAGGATATAAGAAAAATATGTTATTGATTTCTATAAAAGAAACGGAGGGAGTAATAGCTAATAATTTTTACAATAAAAACATTTTATTGCTGTCTAAAAAAAGTAATTTACGATGTTTATTTTTGTAATAAATATTTTATTTAATTTCTCCATAGAAAATTTTCACTTTTCAACACAAATTAAACATAGTTTATTTTGTCATTAATTGAAATTTGGATAAGTTTGTCATTAATTGAAATTTGGATAAAGGTAATGGAGTCTCTTAAGCCTTTTAATTTCAATTAGCGAATTCACTTTTTTTATTTCGGTGAAATCTTGGTTTAATGAGTTTTTTCGCGAAAAGGATGGGTGAAGGTCAATTGTGATAGATTGATTGTCCGAGAATTTCAGCTTGCTATCTAGTTATTTTGTGGTTAGTTTCTCGATTCAGTTGGGGGGATTACTCCACAACGCATGTTTAACTCTGGTGAATGATTAAAGGCTCAACTATATTGTAAGGGGGCTTCGTATGGTTTGTTTTTGACATGTAGTTGTTCGATTTGTTCAATTGGGGTATTATTGCGCACTCATCCATGAGTGTATTTAGTGAAGGAGATCTCAAGTTTTTAAGGATTATTGTTGGAGGTGGTAGAAATATGTTATAATGTGACGGCGGAGGGCAACAGTGTTGCTGATGTGTTTGTCAATATGGCGCTACAATTTATGATATTGTGCTTGATTTTGCTTTTGTTTGTCTTAGTTTAGATTCTTATGAATCTTTAGTAGTGAGGGGCTTATAATTGTTATTTTTTCCTTTTTCCACGAAAAAAAATATGTTTGATAGACTAATTTTTTTAAAATTAATTCAAAAACAGTATATGTTATTTATTTTTAAAAAACTAAAACTTGAAACCATGTAAAATTTGTTTTAATTTTCTGAATAAGGTAGACAAAGCGGGTGAGAAATCCAATGAGGCATTTTCTTGTGGAAGAAAAATAGTGGTTTGGTCAAAGTTATCAACACTTTTCAGGGAAAAAGCAAAATATTTTATAAACAGATAATCCTTTTCAACAGCCTGTTATATGAATATGAGGAAAACCTTATATTGCATAAAATTAATTCATCAGAACTTTCTGAAAAGTAATCGCATATTCGTGTAATGAACACACATAAAAGTAGAAAGGGATATTCTTGTCATCGAAATTAATTTTCATGCATGCAAGTTGTTTCAAATCTCTGCATAAAATATTTATGATGAACTCTTGCATTTTATTAATTTTTCAGTTGCCATTATTTTAAAATATCTTTTACTAACTTTTAGCGACATTTTAAAACTATTATCAAATAGTTAAAAAATATTATTTTTTGCATTAATTGGCAACGTTTTTGTACATATTACGTTGTATAAAAGTTTTGTAACTAAAAGATTTTAAAAACATTTGAAAAGCTTCCTTAAGTTGTTAAAAAATGTTGTATTATTTTATATTTGTAGCATATTTTGTTTTGAAAATGTTAAAAATCATATTACTAAAGATCAATTATGTTATAATATTTTAAATTTTTTTAGTTTTAATGTTTTATAGTACTTATAGAATAGTATGAAACAAAAACAGAGCATTTAGATTCAAAATATTTTTTTTTGTCACAAGAGAAATGTAAGAAATGTACGTGAATTAGTAGACATAAGTTTAACGCTACTCTTTTGAAAGAGAATGAATATATAGTATTATCAATCGCAAATTTTTTGCACAAAATCCATTCTCAACAATTTTGATTCAATCCACAATATAATAATGGACCCTAGGTATATATTGCTTTTTGTTCTTTTCGTTTAATATCAGGAATTCTATTGGTTGATATTTTTCCACACGTATACATTCCAAAACGACAAATCTTTTCAAAGACCAAGAACAATTTTTTTTTGCTATTATGGTTCCATGCATGAGATTGCACGTACGTTTGATTAATTAGTGTTCTGAATGAATAGAATAATAATAAAATTAAATTAAAGCTCTTAGGTTTCAAAGCAATTAATAAAGTGAATGCATTATAGAGAGTTTCTATAAATTATGAGAAGACGGTGCATGATTCGTATTAAATTAGATTAAGAAAGGCCATAAAGATTCATGTTTGATTGGATGAATGATTGATTGTAAGGACTCTATTGGTGACACTATCATTTTGTGTGAGAATGATTTTTGACCAAGAAAACTTTTAGGAGAAGATGACATAAGTGGGTTTCAATAATACACCCTCTTTATTTCACAAATGGATGTTTTAGCAATTTATTGAAAGATATTTAGATAAATGCTCAAAGAAATAAAAAAGGAGTAGTAGTAGTCGTCTTACTACTAAGGACTAGTGACAACTCTAAGGTTTTTTGTTTCATTCACCTAAGGATAATTTTAATTTCTAACAGATTGATAGTCAAAGAATGATTTTTTACGATGTGGAGATTTAACAATGAAATGGATATATAACATCTTCCGACGACAAAGTAGCATTTTTTATAGACATATTAATTAGGGTTTGATTCCTGATAAGCATGCTTATTAACTTAACAGACATATTTATTTGATTGGCGAATTATGTCGAGTTTGATTTTTACATTATTTTCCATTGGTAGTGTAGCATAGAAGACAATGTGGGGGTAAAAAGTATAGGTAGTGCATTCATGATAGAGCTTTTTGTTTTGGTTGGTTTTGAAAGATACAAACTTGTGTGCATGCTTTGTTACTATTATATATATAACTTTTAGTGGGAAGCTAAGTGATATCCTTTATGTTTTTTTCATCATAAAGGTTTTTCAAAAAAGATTTTGAAAAAGAACGATGTCTTCTCCTTGCCATTGCACATTGAATAATGAAAATCAAAGATAAAAAAAATGAGTCAAAATTTCAGCTTGATTATTGATGAGAACCTCTTTCTTTTCCTTTTTCTTTAATTTCTTCTTCTTTTCCTTTTTACTTCAATTAGAGTTTGAGTGGAAAAAAAAAGGGTTGAGTGCAAAATAAATGTAGCAACAATGATTGTGTCCTATCATGGCATTTTTAATCAAAGGAGTTTTTTATCCTATGCAATATTGCACAGGTTAAGAAACTCAATATGGAAAGTAAACACATTATTAGTTGTATGTCAAACCAAATTTCATTAACTTTTTGTTTTTTCCAACACTAAATTTCTAGCTTTAGTTTTTTAACCTGTGCAATATTGCACAAGTTAGAAAAACCCTTAATCAAAATACTCTATTGCCTGGCAAGTATTTGCATATAATTAATCCAAATTATAATTATTGATCATTATATTTGCAAAAATATTATGAGAGGATATATGATGTTAAACCATAGAGGTAAGGTTCGAATTGCAAGTATGAGACTAAAGTTCCACATCGATAGTATGGATTTCTAGTGCAATAGTGCATTGTTTATAAAGCTTTTGAGTTCCTACCAGAGTTATATTATATGTGTGATTCTCTCATAATTCTTATCAATTTAATTTAATTAAATATATACGTGCGTTTTGAAAAGATGATGACTAAAGTTAATAAAATGATATGATAATAGTAAGGGTTTTGTCTCTTTGAATGTCTTCATGCATGTCTGCAAGGCTCAGACTCCATAACAAATTAGTTTAAATTTGCTTAAAAAGTAAAGATTTGGTGGACAAATGTTCTAAGACCACTATTCCAAGAAGAATATATATTTCATATGTGAAATATTACTTATTAATGTGAGTTGAATTATTATTTTATAATTTTGATGTAATAAATGGTTCATCTTTTTTGTTTTTATAACTTTTATATTTAACTATAATATCATTAGGTTGTCACCAGACCAACAAATTCTTTTAAAAAATTGATTTAGCGAATGAATTAGCAATACTGTTGGTCACTAAAAGTGGTGTTGTTAGCCATTATTTCAGTCACAAATTTGGTTACTAAAATAATTATTGATAGAAAGGTAAGTTTGATCACTATAACATAATTGACCTTTAGCACTATGACATTTATATAACATTTGCAAAAAATATTATAAATACAAAAAAAAAACAATCATTTTTAAACAATTTGATACTATTTTTGAAATGTTGCAAGAAAAATTGTGCAATATGATCTATATATATAACATTTGCCAAAAATACTACAGATACACAAAAGTAATGGTTTTAGTTATTTGGCAACATTTTTTAATAATTATGCATCATTTTTTAAAATATTGCTAAATGTCAATTACGTAGTAATTGAGAAGATAATTCTGACTATACTTAAAAGATTGGTCTTTTACTATAATAATAATAATAGTAATAGAGTAATAAGTGAATACAATAGAAAAAAATAGTATATGCCTAAAAAGAAATATTAAAGAGAGTATAGTCTTTTTGTGTTTTCTTGTTTTGCTACGGTGTAATTATTGTAACAACAAAAACAACTTTAATAATCTTCTTAATTAATTACAAAAATTAATCTACATTATTTAGGTCCAAAAGTTAAGATGGTGGTGATGGAATTTAAGGTTAGAAAAACTGATACTATTCATTGATACAAAAACAACATATATACACAGAGTAGCTCAAGGAGAGATTGGGCCAAGTTGGACAGAAAAGACAAATTGGGCCTATTTACACTGGGCCTATTTACAACAACAGAAAAGGATACAAAGAGAGAGCTAAGTAATATCTAAAATATTGTTCAATACCCCCTGCAAACTGAGGAGTACAAATTTTGTACTCCCAGTTTGGAGAGGTTGGAGTTGAAACGAATAGGCTCAAGTGCCTTGGTGAGGATATCTGCAAGTTGTTCCTGTGTTGGGACAGAATGCAGAGAAATTAGGCGACGTTGCAGTTTTTTCCTGACCACATGACAGTCAATTTCAAGGTGCTTGGTTCTTTCATGAAAAACAGCATTCTTTGCAATATGAAGGGCTGAAGAATTATCGCAGAAAAGCTTGGCAGGTGCAGGAAGCTTAATGTGAAAATCCTTCAAAAGGTTGGTCAACCATTGGATCTCGCATGTGGTGGCAGCGAGAGCTCGATACTCAGCCTCAGACGAAGATTTGGAAACAGTTCGCTGTTTTTTGCATTTCCATGATACAACGGAATGTCCAAGGAATATACAAAAACCAGTGACGGAACGCCTTGTTTCTTTGCAAGACGCCCAATCCGAATGCTATATGCAGTGAGTAACAGATCAGATTTGCAAGGATAAAAGATTCCCTGGCCGGGGTTATTTTTCAGATAGCGTAAGATTCTGATGGCTGCTTGGTAGTGTTTTTTTCGAGGCTTGTGAAGATATTGACTGAGCTGTTGGACAGCGTATTGGATGTCAGGTCTCGTTGTAGTCAAATACAGTAATCTGCCAATGATTCTTCTAAAACTAGCAACATCTTCATAAAATTCATCAGTTAAGGCTTCTTTTAGTATTCCTTTCACCATTGGAGTTGGTGCCGGTTTAGCTGCAAGAAGCCCAGCAGACTCAATTAGTTCTAAAGCATATTTTTGTTGGGATATTGAAATTCCAAGATGGGATCTTGCAATTTCAAGCCCAAGGAAGTATTTTAGATGACCAAGATTTTTTATTTTGAATTTAGCATCCAGTAAAGACTTAACAGATTCAATTTCTTTGTTGTTATTGCCAGCAACGATAAGATCATCCACATATACCAAAATAATAGTGATAGAAGTGCCAGTGGTTTTAGTGAATAAAGAGTGATCATTTTGAGATTGTATGTAACCAAGAGATTGTAAAAAAGAAGACAACTTAGCATACCACATCCTACTAGCCTGTTTTAAACCATATAGAGATTTGTTTAGTTTACAAAACAGACCAGATTTGGCAACAGTAAGACCCTCAGGTATTTCCATGTAAATATCTTCTAACAGGTCACCATGAAGGAAAGCATTGTTAATGTCAAGTTGATGCAATTCCCAATTTTTAATGGCAGCAACAGATAAAAGAAGGTGGACACTAGTAAGCTTTGCAACAGGGGCAAAGGTGTCAAAATAATCAATGCCTTCAAGTTGTTTATATCCTTTGGCAACAAGGCGAGCCTTGTACCGTTCAATTTCACCATTTGATTTATACTTTATTTTGTAAATCTATTTAGAGCCAATAGCCTTTTTTCCTTTGGGTAAAGGCATAAGAGACCAAGTGTTGTTAATAGAGAGAGCATGTAACTCCTCATTCATGGCCTTTACCCAATGAGGATGTTTACTAGCAGTTTTAAAGGATTTGGGTTCATTATGCATGCTAATTTGAATGCTAAAACAGGCAAAGGAATCAGACAGATTAGCATAGCTAAGGTAGGAACAGATAGGATACTTGACAGCTTGAGAGGTGGAAGTAGATTTATCTTGTATAAGACTATAGTGATAATCCAAAAGATGACTAAGAGCAGATTTTATGCGAGAAGACTTACGTAACCTTGGTGTGGGTTGGGTATCACCTGTTAATGAGTCCACGGCAGTGTCATCAGGAGGTTCAATGTTGTGACTTGGTTCCTGCAAAGAGCAATCTAAGGCAGAGGGGATGTTAGTAGTAAATGTCTCCTCAACCAAACCTGGTTGGGAGTTTGCTGTAGGGGTAATTATCCCCATGGGCTTGGGATCATCAAAACAGAGAGGTAGGGATTCAGGTTCAGGAACGCAATTATCAGTACCAACACTGTCAAGATGGGCTGACTTAAATGGGAAAAGGTTTTCATAAAAAACATTTCTTGAAACAGATATAGCACGAGTATTGATGTCTAAAACAATGAATCCCTTAGTACCATTTTTGAAACCAAGAAAAATAGATTTATGGGCACGAGAATCAAGATTATTTCTATCTTGGGTGAGGGTGCTGGGGAAACATAAGCAGCCAAAAACTTTTAAATTTAGAAGGGTGGGTGGTTCCTTAAAAAGCTTTTCATAAGGGGTTAAATTTTTCAAAAAACGACTAGGAAGGCGATTTATTAAATGTATAGCATAGGAAGCAGCAAAACACCAATACCTTTGTGGAATTTTAGAATGGAAGAGAAGGCAGCAGGTAGTATTCAGAATGTGTTGATGTTTCCTCTCAACAACACTGTTCTGTTGAGGGGTTTCGACACATGATGTTTGATGTAAAATACCTTTCTCAGCATAGAACTCAGACATGTGAAACTCAGGGCCATTATCAGTACGAATAGACTTAACAGAACAATGAAATTGATTCTGAACATAAGCAATAAAGTTTTTAACATGCAAACGAGTTTCAGACTTGTTTTTCATCAAATGAATCCATGTATGACGAGAATGATCATCTACTATGGTGAGGAAATATTTATGAGAGTGAATGCAAGCAATATTAAGGGGACCCCATATGTCCATGTGTATTAAGGCAAAAACAGAATCAGTGATATTGTTTTCATGTGGAAAAGATAACCTATGCTGTTTACCAAAATGACAAGAATCACAAGCAGATGTAGGCATGTATTTTACATAAGGAAATTGAACAGAAAGAGTGCGCAAAACAGAATCCGAGGGGTGTCCTAGACGTGTGTGCCATGATGTGCAATCAGCAGAAGTAGAAACAATAGGAACATGAGTATTATTGATCACAGAATCACAATTAACAGAGTAATTCAAGTCCTGGAGGATGTAAAGGCGGTTGTGAGCTTTAGCAAGCCCAATCATCCTCTGGGTATGCTTTTCCTGAATAACACAATCAGACTTATCAATGGTGAAAACAACATCTAAGTATTCAATAGTCTTTTGAACAGCTAAAATGTTGAATTTGAAATCAGGAATTAACAAAACATCTTCAAGGACTAAAGATTCAGATAATTTAACTTGACCACAGAATTTAGAAAAAGCAATATCACCATTAGGTAAGTTGATCTTTATAGTAGGTATAACATGAAATTTAGTAAAGAATTCAACAGAGTTACAGATGTGATCAGTGGCACCAGAATCGACAATCCAAGTGTGAAATTCTAAGTTCATACCTGTGGTGTTGTGATGAGCATTATTGGTGTTCACGTGTGTAGTGTGTGACAGTTGATTGATGCTAGATTCAGGGTTAGAAGGTTTAGCCTTTCGTAACATGTCAATGAGCATTTCATAATCCTCTTTAGAGATATTTAACGACTTGGATTGTTGGGAATCAGTGACAGAATTAGTGTTGCAAGTGTTAGAGGGCATTAGGTTGTTAATAGCAGACTTTTGATTCTTAGGTTTGAACTTGAAGCTATCAAGAAATCCATTTTTGAAGTAGCAAACATCTATAGTGTGATTTTCACGTTGGCAAAATTCACAAATTTTACCTTTCATTGAAGGACCCCGTGTGGACGATTGATTTTTACCTTTAGGGTGACCAAAATTCTTTAAATGGTTGGATTTCCATGTGTTTGCCACCATGTTTGGCTGGGGCTTCGCATCAATGAAAGGATTATCAGAATCCTGTCGCTCCTGCTGTTGAATCTGTGCAAAAACAGTGGCTATAGAAGGTAAAGGGTCAGAGTGTAAAATTTGCCTGCAAACAGAGTCGTAAGTGTCAGTTAATCCCTTCAGAAAACAGATAACATATTCAGTATCATGAGTTCTAGAAACCCCCTTTGCAAGGTCACAGGAACACGAAACGGCGCAAACGCAGTGAAGAACAGGTCTGAGGACTTCCAATTCTTGCCATAAGGTTTGGAGATGCAAGAAGTAATCCGAAACAGAACGGTCACCTTGCTTTATCGAATGAACGACATGTAAGAGATCTGAAAGGCGAAAGTAATCACCCTTCGAATAACGATCTTGGAGCTCCTTCCAAAGCGCATGAGCAGAGTCAAAGAACGCCACACTACGTGCGATCAGAGGAGATAGGGCTTTTGTTATCCAAGAAATCACCATGGAGTCACAACGGACCCAAGAATCATATAAAGGGTCATCATGTTTCGGCGGTTGCAAAGAGCCATTGATAAAACCTAATTTGTTCTTACAGATGAGGGCACGACGAAGATTACGGGCCCAAAGAAGGTAGTTACCAGCCCCATTGAGGATTGGGGTGGAGATAGTGGAGTTAGGGTTTTCACTAGGGTGGAGGTAATATGGGGAAGATGGATTTTGGGTAACATCGGGAATGGGAGCTTGTGCCATTGGAAAGGGAGAAGAAGAAGGAGATGACAGCTAAGGGCGGAGGAAGAAGGCAGCGAGAGAGCCACGTTAAGGCTTCGACGGCGGCGATCTTGGAAACCCTAGCGGAGAGGATCTAGGCAGCAAAAGAGGAAACGAAACCACAAGGGCTCGTAGATACCATGATGGAATTTAGGGTTGGAAAAACTGATACTATTCATTGATACAAAAACAACATATATACACAAAGTAGCCCAAGGAGAGATTGGGCCAAGTTGGACAAAAAAGATAAACTGGGCCTATTTACACTGGGCCTATTTACAACAACAGAAAATGATACAAAGAGAGAGCTAAGTAATATCTAAAATATTGTTCAATAGGTGGTTTTGCGGGAATACGAAATCTGTTGTGTTAATTCTTAATAAGGGTTGTGAAAACATGTAGGGGGTTTTATTTTCTGTTTTTGATCTGAATTTGTATTGTGTTAAAATTATCTAAAGACTAATAATAATATGGTCATTGTCATGAATTAAATTATTAGCATGTCAGTTATGTAACTCAGTTGATGAGCGCATGAAAATATATGTGTTAATATTTGACTTCAATCAACATTTATTATACTTCCTATGAAGAAAAAAAATAAAATTAGAGTTTTTGGCCTTATAGTGTTGAAAATAATATCTTTCCAATAAAGAAATTAGGTCCTAAAGTTTCTGCACTGACCAAAAGGAAAATGTACTATATATTATATATATGAAATAAAATGCAAATCCCTTTCAAGAAAGATAAAAAAAAAAACAGAGAAAGATTAGAACGAAGCGTGTGTGTGGTAGCTAGTGCTCTCCTTGCTAGCATTGTTCATCAGCCATGCCTCACAACTTTCCAACCTAATCCAACTTCACCTGACAAACCGACAAATTCATCATCAACAACTCATAAACATAAATCTTTCAACCATGTTTATTATTAGAAATTAAATTTTGACCGTATGTATGAAAAATACATTGTTAGAAGAGGCTATATTTATTTCGAATTAGTCTATACTCTGTAACAATTTAAGAGTGTTGGCCGATCGACCCCATGAGAAAGGCCATTATTTGAAACAAGTTGAGAGCCCTATGCTTTCCTAGTGGAATCTAGCATGAAAAGTCTAACACCCCCAAGCAAGAAAAGGGAAAGAGAAAATCAACAGAAATTATATATATATATATATATATATATATATATATATTGTGTAAGAAATTAAAGTAGAGATCTTCATTGCCTTTACTCTGCTTCAATTGATTCCAACATTTGCTACTTGAGAGAACACCTGTTACTGCTTCATGCTCCCACTTGCTCTTTAACTCTTTCCCTTCAAATTGTAGTAAAAGGATAAAATTTGGACTTTTGACCTATTCCATTTCGTGTCACTAATATACTCTATTAAAATCATATATTTAGTTATGTGAGATCTTTAACATATTCCTTACGTTCTGAACTGAACATTTAAAACGTGAATAAATACGAATAGTCCAATAACAGATTTAAAATATAATTGTCACACTAAATAGTTGATGTGAGATTGTTAACAAATTGGCACCTAACCTAATGTTTCTTTTCCTACCTTTTCCATTTTTTTCTCCTATGACATGCAAGAATTACTAAAATTAAACTTAAAAGAAGAAGATTAATCTAAAATTGTCCTTATGGAAGATAGAGATTATATTAAACAGAGCATGCATTCCAAGTTGGTCACTGAAACAGTATGTCACATTGGATTTGGACCTGACTTAGCTAAATGTGTTACAAGCAAGTATATATGTCATCACATTTAATTATGAGACACATATGGTGATGATTGGAAGGTGATTAGTGATTAGATCCCCAATTTCACTCCACTTCTCCTCAAACACCTATTCCCACCCACTTGACCACTGTTCAATTTGTAATGCTGATGCTGACGCGACAAAGGGCATTTAAGTCATTTTACAATAGAAAAAACTAAGATGTGATAGATTTTTAAGTGTGCATCTTTATCCGTATTCTTCAATTAAAGTTAGAGTTAGTTTATTTTGATAACATGATCTTTAACACGGCATGCATTCATTACATGGATTTCTAAAGTGTTAGGATATGTTATATATCATAATCGAACTCTTACTCTGATGAGTGAATAACACTAACTAAACGTAAGCGACCGGAAATTATTGTTATGTGAAATAGAGGAACAAACAAGGAATGAACTGTGGCTATTGTTGGCTATGGGGTACATAAAGTGAGCCATTAGTATGAGGATGTTTTGTTCATATTGTGGTCTAAAATAATAATCAATAATTTGGGATATATATATATATATATATATATATATATATATATTTTGGTTTTTGATTTTTGATTCAATTACAGTATGTCTGAAACTTTTGTGGATGTTAATGATATTGATGGGCCACCATAAAGCAACAAATTAAACGTGACAGAAGCAATGTATGATTTGATCAGAGCCCTATTAGTATTAGAGACAGAAAATCTTGTGAATATAGAACAACTATGTATTGTTTTCTAATTGGAATGCATACACATTTGTCTCTGTTTTTTCCTTTTAAAAGATATCGAAACATATGTTTGTGTTAAATTCTAAATTTACAGCAGAAAAGGGAATGAGAAATATATCTTCTGTGCATATATATATGTAGTATTTTTTCTGATATATGTAGTTAGTTCAATTTAATTTCACCGAAACAAAAATGTAGTTCAATATCAAATCAGTACTTCATTAAGAGTGCGTTCTTTTTTCTTTTTTTTTTTGTTTTGTTTTGTTTTTTTATGGTAATAAATTATGTGATGTGTTTTTGTTTGTAAGGGATATTAAAATGCAGTGAAACAAGTTGTGGTGAGACAAATGGTAGTGACCCTTCAAATCACTGCACTTTCAACTCAATGCTGTGGAATTTCTGCTGATCATCAAAATCTACTGACGTGTCTTTCTGTGTGGTCCTTAATTCATTCTTTACTTCATATATTCAACCATAAACTTTTCTAGGTAATTATTTTCTCTGTTAAAATTTTATTATAAAATTAATTGATAATGTGAAGTGTAGTTTAATAGATATTTAAACTGCACTCTAAACATTGAGGCAGATGATGATGTAAGACTTTCTTCTAACATTCTAGACCCGCTTTATACTTTTTTTCAAGTTTAATTTCATGAATTTTAACACTACTGTTTATTTGTATATACAAGATTACAAGGTTACAAATTCTTCATTTTTCCTCCCTTAATTTAATTAGTAAACTTTAACTCAAAAATTAGGCTGTTTTTTTTTTCTACGGTAGTAATATGGGATTTTAAATTTTAGAAAGACAAATGATATTTAGTGTCCTAAGGGCACTATTTAAAAACTTAAATATAGTAAAAAGATATTGAAATGTGTTGTTTTTTATATTACCAAAAAACGAAAAAATGTACTCTTCTAATAACCTTAACTAGTGCCCTAAAAGCACTGTATATCAATCAAGATCCTTTTAAAAAAATCTCGAGTCCTAAGTCCTTTTGGAAATTTTACTTTTACTCATTTCTTTCCTAAAGTTCAGAGGTACTGAAAAATATGAAAGTTTTAAAAAAGGTTAATTAATTATTATAGTTTGTCCACACAAAACACTACTACTAATTATACTCTTTACTTATCATTACATTAAAAATGTATGGTTTGAATTCCGTTTAGTTTTTAAGCGGTTGTTTTCTGTTTTCATTTTTTATTTTCAGTCAGTTTTTTATTTTTAGTATTTTCAGTTTTTTTTATAAAATTTTAAAAAACAGAAAATAAAAACAAAATATGAAAATGCAAATTAAACTCTCCCTAAAATGTCCAATTTACTTCGTTAATTTAAACAAATTAAAAAACCATCTTATTGTTAATATTCCGACACTAACATCTTTAGTGATAAAACAAGTAAGGCTCGAATATCTACCTGGAAATTAAACTTAGGATGTAAGCATTAGAAAAACTAAATAAATAAGTTGAGAGAAACATGATTAATTTAATATAATGAGCACAGTTGATATGGGACATGCCAAGGATAAAGTGCAAGATACAAAATTTGTTGCAGATGAATTTTATAAACATTGAAGGAATAAAGCATTTTATTATATGCCTTTTTATTTTATTGCTGTTATTCTTCTTAATCGATATTATACGATTAATCATTCATATATATAAATACTCTCTCCACAATTTATAAGAAAAAAATAATAATTTACAAGAAAATTAGTTAAATATATTTATTTATTTATTTTGTTTTCAAGCAAATACTTAACTTTATTTAACAAATTAACCTAATAATTTATTCTCTCTACTTAAAAAATCAAATAGCCAATCAAATAATAATACTTAAAGAATAAAGATATTAAATGAAATAAAAGTAGTTAAAATTTACTTATATTTTAAGACAACAAACTTAATATTTTTTTAACTTATAAATTATTCTGGAGGGAGTAGTTAGTTTATGCTCGATATCAATTGTTTTATTAGTAACATGCCAAAATCATGCTACTTAGGTTTTAATTATTTTTTTTAATAAGTCAAATAATTTATTAGAATGATTTGAGGACAAGAAGTTCTCAAATACTACAAGTCATATAAATAATAAGAAGAGAAGACTACCTACCCTTTTAATTATTAAGTACCTACAAATTGTTGAGAGTAAAATAAGTGACAACAAAAAAGACAATATTACATTGGAAGTTGGAAGTCTCACGTCAACTAGTAATATGGTTATCATTGAGTTTATAAGGGTGTAACAATCTTCACCTTACAAACTAACTTTTGAGAGTAAATTAAACTCAATTCTAAAATTGTAAGATATTACACGAATCATTACTATTCACTTATACTTTATAAAATTAAATTTCTTATATTAATAATTTTTTTAAATTATTATAGAGTATAAAATGCACATTGCTACCATACTATAATAGTAATACACCAAATATTTTTAACGAACAACACAGAACAATATTTTGCCTCCCCTTCTTCACTTATATGATGAAAAAGGAACTAGATTCCATTTGTAGCACTCGAGAATATGGCTTATTATTATAATGGGAACTTTTGACATATTATTATTATAATAATGTTAATTTGATATTCCCAAATTCAAGCGTGTGTGGGAATAATTCTGATTTTTGTAGATTAAGCTTATTTCTCTCCATATAAGTATCTTAATTCTCTCTTTTGTTATAATGGGTTGGACCGATTGGCATTATATTGTAGAGGTATATATACATGCATATATCTCTCTATTTTAAAGTTGATTATGACTTGAACCATACACATGCCTTCAGTTTATATATAGATGTATTTTTCAACGTTTATTAATAATTATAAAAGTATTTTTTTCAATTATACAAAATAAGTTAAAAATTAAAGTCACTTAAAAATTACCACTTCAAAGAGCCACGTGCAATAATGTACGTCTCAATCGATATTTGTAAGTCAATAGAAGATTACAATTATTAGTTATTAAACTCTAAGGATTTAATTTAGCAGTGTAATACTTTGTTGAGTTCATAGCGTGAAGGGAATTAATCTCATTTAAAGATGTGAAAACTCGTAGTTATAAAAAAAATTAGTTACTTACTAAAAGATAGGTGGATTTTTTAGCTTTATTGAAAAAAAGAAAAAAGAAAAAAAAAAGATGTGGCATATAAATGAAGGAGAAACAAAAAGTGAAATAAATGTTATGATAAATACTCATATTTTTATAATATATTTGGTGCATTAATCAGGAGAGAGAAATAAAGTAAGACAATTTACATGGATTGTGACATGAATTGGTCGGCAGAGCAGAAGACGTTGAAATAAAAGTTTTGATATATAGATTTTCATAGTAAACTACTTTATACATTTTTCCACACAAATTAAGAAATGAGACGAATATTCTATTCTGATGTATGGATTAATAAGCTAAGGGAATTATTATATATATTGAAATTCTTCTTCTTCATTATATTCATTCAAGTTGTTAGTTGCATTGCTATATAGATAAATCTGATCTGCCATGCATCTATGTTTGCCTATTTGTTGTCTTGTCAAGAATCAATGCAACCAACAAATTCTAAACCTTCAACATGCCAAGTTTTGTGTACGTACTAGCTGCCATCACTAAATTTAAAGTCACCCATTACAAATTTATAACTAAAAATGCCAAAGGAAAATACACATTTGTTCTATATACTTAACACCTACTTACTGATTAGTCCATATATTTAAAAACACTAACTATATTAGTCTTTTACATTAAAAATTTTCTACAAATAAGTTTTTACCATTTATTTATAAGTAATGGAGGTTGATGTAGCAAACGGAACTTCACATTGACAACAAGAAATACACGTGAAGTTTTGTTTGCCACGTCCGTTTCCTTTACTCACAAACAAACTGTATAGGTTTATTTAATTTGTAAAAATTATTTCATGTAATGATTAATAGTTAGCAATTTTAGGTACTAATTTTTAAGTGTGTATAATATATAGGGACTAAATTTATATTTTAACCTATTTAAAATCAGTTTTCCAAAATAATAGTAGTTTTTTTTTTAAAAAAAAAGTTACATTAAAATAAGTTGACCCCAGAGAGGTAGAGACATCATACATATACTAATTCCCTAATGTATTTTCTCATCATTCCAAAGTGTACCACTTCTATGCTTGGTCACTTTTCAGTTTGCTCAATATTATAGTAAACTAATCAAACTTAATGATGTGTTTTTATACAAGTTTATAGTCTTCTTAAATAATTGAAGGTCTGCTCTAATAATTTAATTAAAGTTGTACGTTTCTATTGGTGTACAGCCAAAAATAAAAAAAATATTATGTGCCTTAATTAAGGGTAGTCTCCTACCAATTGTAGAAGATTTTTTTTTTCTTTTAAACATAAAGATCATTATAATATGGGTTGAGCAATGGATAAACTATTTATAAATAAAAATTTTATATTAAAAAGTGTAGTATTTAATGCTATAAATACATCTACATTAATTATAACTTTTCTTAAAAAATTTTATTAATGAGTTGCTTATCGGTGCCCTTAGGACAATGGTTAGCAAAACCCTTAATATATAAATATTGTCTTTAATTTGGCCAATTTCTTGACGGAAGAATATTTGATGTTTATTTTATTTTCCCACTTAATTAGTTTTTTTTTTTGATATTTTTGGGTTTTATTCCGTTTATTATAAAAAAAAAGTTGCAACTGAATTTTAGTGGTAAGTTATGATTTTTAAAAGATTTTTGTATTTTTTTTTTGTTGATAAAATTGAGGTTATCTCATATTTTTAGTCTATCAAGTTAATTACATGCATTGAGTTTGTTTTTCTCCCTAAATGTGAATGGAACGAAGAAAGAGAAAATTTCTCCTTTTAAAATTGGTCCCCAGAGGTAAACAAGGGGACAAAACTACTTTCCAAACACACATTGGTTTGGTTCTTTCTAGTTCTAGGTAGAAAGAGTTGGATTGATTAATTAAAATCTAAAGCCAGTTAGTATTTGAGTCATTTATTTTTCTATGAACAATACCATTTTAATTTCACTTTCCAAAATTAATTTTCATAATTGAGTGTTTTTTTTAAAAAATTGAATGATTATATATGTATAGATAATTGAGTTCTTTAAACATGCTAATAGATGTTCAAATCTTGGTCATACACTTTATTATAAGAAGTTATATTCACTTCAATGTATATAGAAAAATGTGTGTAAAAAAATAGATTGTTCAAAATATAACAATCAAATCTTAAACTATGTAGACCAATTCAAATGAAAAGAATTGGCCCAATTTAATAGCTTTAATCAATCATGATTGATTGTTAACCAATAAATAAATAAATCATTTTTAGGTGAGTACTAATAATATTCTCTAGTTAAACCACAAAAATTAATTTTCTTACCAAATTTTTTGTCAACTATATCGAACATTATTGGTTAGAAATAACTAAATTATTGATCATATTTTGTATATTTAAAATTATTATATTATAAGAATAAATATGGTGTGATGAATTAATATTTTTATGTGATAGGTAAATATTTACACACTTTTAAAATAAAATCTTTAATATATATTCTAAATTTCTCATTTCAAGATTTGAATTTTAAACATTCAATCAATCAAACTTTAAAAATTTAATACATGATCAAATGACGTAATGACCAATGTCTAAGGTTAATGTGATGAATTAATATCATGGGTAATATGTAATTGATTATATCGAATTTTTTTTTATAATCACGAGTTTCTCTATTTTTAGAATGAAATTAATTCAATTCGCGTTTTGTGATTAACGCTGGTCCCAAAATATTTGGCATAGGTAAAATTCGAACATAAGTTCTTCCGCTAAGCCAAACCTTAAGATTTTATATAAAACTAATTGATTATATAAAACTGAGAGAGATTGATTAGGTAGCACTTATTCTGATATGCATATATACATAAAGGATGAAGATTCTTGCAGTGCCTATAATCAATGGCAATGCCATAATCTATATATAGTTAAGCTTTTTTTATTATTATAAAATATATGTTCTCTTTGTTCTGAAATATTAGTCACTTTAATTAAAAGAATTTATTCTCATTTTCTTTATTTGTATAACCAACCGCTATTGAGTAAACCTCATCTATGTACTTTTTTATTAAATTCTATAAAAATTAATTATTTTTCTTAATTCACGTAAAATTTTTTAAGATGATTAGTATTGCAGAATTGTAGAGTATATAGTTAAGCTTTAATTTCTCATAATAATCGGAATGTTGGTGTGGACACGTATCTAATTAACGAACAAAATAAAATACCCCGCTTTATCACCCTAAAAAATAAGGCATAATGATACATGAACAAACTACTTTATTTTATATTTTTATTAAAAAATAATTTATTTGAAATACTTTTTTCATTGGATCTGCACCCTTGGACGTTGTACAATAAGATTGTTTAGATAGTGTGTTTGTGCTAAGCAACCACTTTTAGCAAGCAATTTTCCATTGCAGCTTACTGATATGACTTGAATTGCTTAGTTGAGTTGCTTAAATAAGCAACAAAGACTATTGGTTGCTTGAAAGAGAAGTGAGACCAAACAAACATAATTGTAGTATTTTGTGAGGTACACATAAAACTCATATGAGTTATTTAATAAGAATCTTGTAGTGTAAAAGTTACTTAAATTAAAAGAGTAATATATACATGTGAGACCTACCAAAATATTATAAAATATTTACTAAACAACTCAATTAATAACTTTGCATTATACATTATACATGATCTTATATGCGAAATTAATTTCTTCTGATATGGGACAACTTGTTTAACAACTACTGTGTCCAAGACTCATACCTTTATAATTTTCAAAACAAAAGAAGAATCTTCTTAATTATAAGCTTTTTTTCGTAAACATAATGGCACGTGTATTTTTAAAAAAATTTAATTATTATTATACATCACAGTATTCCTTTGAACTTTTTCTCACCTAAGTATCTCAAATAGTGCAGATGATCCATTGTATTATTAAAATTATTTTTGTGTTTGTTAACAATTTTTTTTCTATTTACTGATTATTTCAAGCGTTTCTTAATTCCTTCCTTTGAATTTTTTTATCGATAAATAGACATGCACACAATTGAAATTAAATCTCTAATAATTTATACTGTTTTTTTTTTTTTTGCTAAGGTTTGAAACTTAGACTTCCACCCTTCGTAAGCCTTAAAGATTTGGGACATGACCGTTTGGACTAATGCCTTTGATTCCTTTGAACCTTTGTTTATTATCAGGAATTTCTAATTTTAATTATTGGAAAAAATCCTAATTAAAAGCTAAACATTAAAAATTGCAATTAGATGAGATTATGCCCAAAACACCTAATGAGGTTAAATTCTCTCAATTTCTTTTATAATTAAATATAAGAGAGAAAAACATAATATATAACTCAATGCTGTAATGACCCAAATGTATTTTAAAAAACAATTGTCATAAATAATCCAAAAGCAAATGAATAGTGATGTGTATGTCACCACTCACCAAAATAATAGATGAAACTTAATTTTATATTTTGAGATAAAGAAAATTGAATTCTGCAATATTTGAGTTTCTGAATAACGATATCAAGCAGACAGAAGTATTAATGAAAACCCTCATAATTGGATGATGAAAAATGAAAGAGAAAACAAATAAAAGAGAATTATTTATAGTTTGTATCGTCGCTTTGGATAAGATGTGGCAGAAACTCGCCGAGTCGTCAAATTCAATATCCGGAAAGAGATGTTATTGAGAGTGACACTCAATTAGTTACCGTGTGCGTTTATTTTTTTATTTTTTGTTTTTATAACTATAAATTTTTTTACTTTTAAGATCACACTAATTCATGAGATGTGTACACTAGATCTCTCGTTGTAGATCCTCTCTTATATGAATTTAGCGGAATCTTATTATACCGTTAAATTAAGTTTAAAATTGTTTCATTTTTAATTGCAAGAATGTAAAGATATTTTAATTAAAATTTAAAAAATTATTTATCTATTAAATATAATTGAAATTTATGTTTAAATAAATTTTAATTATTAATATTCAAAATATAAATAATTTTACTTTTAACTAATTGAAAATGGACATTATGATTTGAATTTTGAGCACCTTATTATTGGTATCAGCCATCACTCCCCACTGAATCATAAAACAAGTGGAATCCACTATTTATGTTATTTTAACATCATCATCATAATAATGATGATAACTATCTAATAATATTACCATCTAATAATAAAGTAGTACCTTAAATAAGAAAAATAAGTAGTATTTTAAAATAATTGAATGAGGAAAATGACATGCAAAATAGCATTACTCAGAACCAGAGTCATTAATCATTACTCAAACCATCCGTCTCAGGTGCTACCACCAACTTGCATAGATCAACTAAAAATTATTTCCTCTGCTCCATATTAACTCTTTCTCTGATATTTTCTCTGTTTTTATATATAAGATTTTCTTAAAAAAAAGGTAAAAGAATTAAGAAAATTAATAAATTTAAGAGAATTCATTAAATTTGTGTAGCAACTTATTACTCTTTTTTTATTTACTCTTAATTATCAAAATTAATAGTATTATTCTCTTCCCACTAAATTAGTCTTCTCTAATTATCATAAGAGAGATAATTTCTTTTTCATCAATTTCTTACAGAATTACACAAAAGTGATTGATTAAATAAGGGTAATATAGTAAAAATAATTTGAATGTGCACAAAGTTTTAAAAAGGTTTTTATAAAAAGGGACAAACAATTTTTTTTTGTAAAAATTCTTATAAATAGAGATGGAGAGAGTAAAAGAGAAGTAGGGTGAAAATATGAGAAAAATAATTGATTTTACAGAGAAAATATTTTAAATTATTTTTTCTACTCTATTTTTTTTTTCTCACTTCTTTTATACCAAACAAAGCGAGCATAAATGTGGTTTAAAATATATTCATAATGTGTAGCATGATAACTCATTCCTTTTATAAAATAAGTGGGGGTACGTTAGTGTGTATTTGGTAACACTAGTTTATAACTTATTTAGGAGCTTATAGCTTGTAGCTTATTGTCAAGTGGAGGTGTTTGGTAACAACTAGCTTATGAAAAGCCACTTCAAGTAGTTTATAGCTTATGAAAAGTAGTTTTCAATAATTCTTTCCTATTTTACCCTGTAGTCATTTATTATGTTTACTTTATCAAATAATTTATTGTTTGTAATTATTACGTGTCCTTTTAAGTCATTTAACAAATATAAGCTACCTAATAAGCTAATTTTACCGAACACCTCTACTCAATTATAAGTCATAAGCTATAAGCTACAAATTATAAGCTATAAGCTACAAGCTATAAGTCATAAGTTATAAGCTAATTTTACCAAACAGAACCTTAGTAAGTTCCATAAGGATTTATTAACGTACACCAACTTATAAGCAATAAATTGATTTTTTTTTTAAAATACATCCGAAATGTATAGGTTGCTAACACACTCCTTCTAAAAAAAATGAGTAGGTGTACATTAACAAATCTCATTTATTTATTTTTTTTAAATCTCATTGATTGAATTTAACTTTTAAGAACAAATACAAATTTTTTTGAATTATTTTTAAAATTTTAAAAACTAACATAAACTAAAATTAATTATTTTAATATTAAACTAACAATAGAGACTAACATAAATTATTATTAAAATCTTGAATATTTATATACACTGCTTGAAAATTAAGGACTAATCATGTATTTATTGTTATTATTATTTTTATTTAGAAGAAGAGCTTTATCATAATATCATCTACCCAACTCTACTATGATTGTCTCAAATAGAAGATATTTGTAATCTTAAATTCAATCTTTTTAACTGAATTATTTTTAAATTAGAAGACACAAAATTAGTGCAAATCATTGAATCTTATTGTTCACTAATCGCTGAGCAGATTTAAATATCTTATTTTGAGTAAAAGATGCATGTGACCTCACAAAACAAAATCTCACTAACGAGTCTCATTCATGGAGGATTATGAACAAACTTGAGCAAGTTGAACAGAATCATCCATTTAAATTTCACTATGATGAAACATACAAAGCATTGTTTCCAATAATCTCACCTTAACTTTTTTCAGCAAAACAATCTAAAATTAGCCACGTGGATTTCCATATTACTATTCTCCTTCCATACATAAGCACACCAACAAATAAGAATATCCACTGCCTTACGTATTAAATATTTATTAATATTAATGCTAATACCAAAAAAACAGCTCACGTGTGACTGAGATTCTCACACGCTTCAAATTTAAACTCCCTCTTAAATCATAGATCTATAAATACCATTGAAGTGGTAACATTTTTGACTTAGGAGACACAAACAACTAGTAGTGTTCTTCCTCTGTACACAACTCTGCTCTTAGTTTTCATTCAGCATATAGATTAAATCATTCTCATTTTATATAATACACCAAAAAAAAAAAAAATGGAAGGGAAATTGTGTAGTTGTGGGAGTTTTTTTCAGAGGTGTAAGCCTTACATAGCAATGATTTCTCTGCAATTTGGGTTTGCTGGAATGAACATAATCACTAAGGTTTCTCTGAACCGTGGAATGAGCCATTATGTGCTTGTGGTTTATAGACATGCTTTTGCTACTGCTGCTATTGCTCCTTTTGCTCTTGTTCTTGAGAGGTAGGTTACCTTTCACAGTTATAAATTATTCTTCATAAATCAGAAAAAAATTAAAAAAGAAACCATTTTCTTTTTCCTTTTCTGATCATAGTTTCTTGTAATTGGCAGGAAAGTGAGGCCTAAGATTACTTTTGTAATGTTCATGCAAATGTTCGTGTTGGGTCTTCTCGGGTTAGTAATAAAAACTGGTTTTTGTTATCATTGAAAGCATCTAAAAACACTGTTCTGAATTCCTCTGTTTTCCTCTGTTTTTATTTACTCTGTTTTTGTCTTTATAGGCCTGTGATTGATCAGAACTTATACTATGCTGGGTTGAAATTCACTTCTCCAACCTACTCCTGTGCTATAAGCAACATGCTCCCTGCAATGACATTTGTTATGGCAGTTATTTGCAGGTATATAATATAGTTAGTTAATTAATTAATAATCCCATTTCATTGAATTCCTCTGTTTTAATCATTTTGAATTTAACATTAAAATTAGGATGGAGAAGGTGGACATAAGAAAAGTAAGATACATAGCAAAAGTGATTGGAACAATAATTACAGTTGCTGGGGCCATGTTAATGACACTGTACAAGGGGCAAGTGATTAATTTCTTGGGATCTCAATACATGCATCATCCAAGAAATTATACACCTGAAAACACCACTGATTCAGCTGAAAAGGATTGGTTTAAGGGTTCTATTCTCCTCATAATTGCTACCCTTTCTTGGGCTTCTTTCTTCATCATTCAGGCAAGCAACACCCTTTTTTATTTATTCAAACAAATAGAACTAGAGATTGATTTGTGTGCTTTATTTGAAGATTTATTTATTTATTAATGATTAATGCAGGCTGTGACATTAAGAAAGTACCCAGCTCAGCTGTCCCTCACAGCAATTGTGTGTTTCTTGGGGACTTTGCAATCAATTGCAGTTACCTTTGTTGTGGAGCATAAGCCTTCTGTTTGGACCATTGGCTGGGATATGAATCTGCTTGCTGCTGCCTATGCTGTAATTCTCTCTCCTTTTCTCTTTATCTATGTTTTATAAGGTTTTAAATTGTGGTACCTTACACAAGTTTTAACAATTATTGAAATCGGATTTGACCTTTTGTGGTTAGCAATGATATCATTTGATTTTGATCACATTTTGTCACATTTAAGGTGGCTCAACATTAATAGAAACCACAATTTAAAATCTTATAAAAATAAACCATCAAATTAGTCTAAGCACGACCTTATGGCTTACATTTGACCTCAAACAAAAAAAATATAAAAACCTTTGTGTTAATATATTAGTCCCTAAACTTGTTGAATTGATAGCATATTAGTCCTTAAACTAGCAAGTCGAGCATAAGTCCTCGGCAAGAGATTAATATGTCCGATAAATTAATAAGTTGAGGACTAATAAATTGTGGTACCTTACACAAGTTTTAACAATTATTGAAATCGGATTTGACCTTTTGTGGTTAGGAATGATATCATTTGATTTTGATCATATTTTGTCACATTTAAGGTGGCTCAACATTAATAGAAACCACAATTTAAAATCTTATAAAAATAAACCATCAAATTAGTCTAAGCACGGCCTTATGGCTTACATTTGGCCTCAAACAAAAAAAATATAAAAACCTTTGTGTTAATATATTAGTCCCTAAACTTGTTGAATTTATTGCATATTAGTCCTTAAACTAGCAAGTCGAGCATAAGTCCTCGACAAGAGATTAATATGTCCGACAAATTAATAAGTTGAGGACTAATACTAATACGAGGATTTATTCAGATTAAGAACAAACGTGAAGACCGAGTACAAGTTTACTCAACATATACCTTATTGTTTAAGAAATAAGAAGTATATGAGATTCTAAATTTATGCACATTTTTGTGAACAGGGTATAATATCATCTGGTATCACCTACTATGTTCAAGGGATTGTGATGCAGAAAAAAGGACCAGTTTTCGTAACAGCTTTCAGCCCTTTGATGATGATTATCGTAGCCATAATGGGCACTTTCATTCTTGCAGAAAAAATATATCTTGGAGGGTATGATTCAATTCAACTCCTTATTCACATTCCAATAATCATTTTCTAAAGAAACTTTGCTTTCATTCGGTTTCGTCTCACAACTTATCTTTGCTTTCTGTCATTTTTCTTATCACAAACCAAAAAGCTACGCATTTGTGTAAAAAATACTACCATTACTAGCAATTATTGACGTGGATGATTTATTGTATTGCAGAATTATTGGAGCTATTTTGATCGTAATAGGACTATACTCTGTTCTATGGGGAAAGTACAAGGAGAGCAAAGAAGTAAAAGAAGAAATAACTAGTGAAGCAATTAAGTGTTTTAGAACAGAAAATTTAAGGATGGAAACTGTGATTGAAGAAGGTGAAACGAATGACATTGAGATGCAAAAGGGAGAGGTTTTGAAGGAGTTAAGGGTAACAATTAGTGCTCCAAAAGCATAAAGAAGTAGAAATTAGAAAGAAAAAAAAGAAGGGGTGAATAATAATAGAGGCTGCAATGTAAAAGGAGAGCAGAGAAAATTGAGAAGGGGTTTTGTTTTTGTTTTTGTTTTTGTTTTTGTGTTGTGTTAAGGTTGATCCTCATCCACAACACTTTCTTTTTAGGAAAATTAGCTTTGTTCGTGTGGTCTGATTAGGACCATTATGTGGACCTAGTGCTCCATGATGTAACTTATAAATTTTGCACACTTTGCTGAAAGGAAAATTCATATTCCAGAAATCTCTCTTTCTCTCTTGGGTCAGTAATTACAAAATTAATTTTAGATTAAGTTAGAGATAAATGTATAATTTGAAGGACTAAATTAATTTAGGTCTTATAAACTTCTTTTCTTAAAAGAAAGTTTGGAGATTAAAAAAGAAAAAAGAAAGTTTGGAGGAAAAACTATAGCTTGAGATAATTGATGTAAACTCTCAACTTGCTTCAAACAAAATTATGTAAGGGAGTTTAGAATTACACTGGAGCAATAGCAAAAATCAGATATAACAATCTAGAGGATTAGCGAGGTGAAACATAACAGGATCTCGTATCTTATAAGTTGTAGGTTTAAACTCTCACTTATTCCTTTTAAGTGAAGTAAATGTAAGTATATCTGTTAACGTTTATTTGAGTTCAAAGACTTTTTCCCTTAGATCCTCACCCTAAATTTCTAATTAAAAAAAAAAAAATCAAGTAAAACCCAAAAACCAATTTAACAAGTGATTTCAAACTTATATATAAGGTTTTACATGTAAATTCACTTGAATACAATTAACACATATTTACATTTTAGATTTTTATTTTATCAATGTTAATGTGAAATCAAACATAGTATGAATAACTCCGAGAATGTTGTGATGTCCATGGAATAATTGGTGACATGTGGTTGTAGGTAGAAAGGGTCTCATCGTTTATGAAAGTTTTGTTGAGGATCTGATGCTGCTTCTTTGCCCTCTTGGTTGATTGACTTCATTGGAATTTGAGCTTTTCAAATCAAATCAGAAGCAGTGGCATCATCTTAATTCTTACAAACGGTTAAACTCAGAATAGGAACCAGTTCCCATTGCTATATCATAATTTTCACTGTCATCAAACAAAAGTGGTAATCTTAAACTGGGGCAGGCGAATAGTTAGAATCTTAACCTGCACCCCCCCCCCCCCCCACAAAATGCTGGAACAGAAAAAATTCCATCAAAACAGGAATTTTTCATCAACGTTGAGACGAGATTGATCAAAGTTTATATGATTTAGTAACGTGAACTCATGATTTGTGAATGCAGAATGTTCTGTTTTGATGAATTAGTAAATAAGACTAGTGATAAGATTATGCATTGAATATGATATCATATCAGTGTAAAAAAATATGTCTAAAGTAGCTAAGATCTTAATTTTAAAGGACATATTCTCTCTTATCTACACTACATGAAATAAGCATCGAACAATAAGATGATACAACATATCATTACTTCACTCACAAAATGTCAATTGTTATAGTTGGAATAATGACATCACCGATTCCAAGTGATGCAACTATATTATGAGACTTGCATTTCACCAAATTCTTGTATATATTAAACATTCTGATTCCCAGCTCAACATAGTAGTGATGGTGAACAACAACAACACAACGTAGCATAAATAGATCTTCCAAACTTAAAAGATTTTACTAGGAGCAACAATATATAAATAGTAATAGCAAATCATACAAGAGACACTAAGATTTTTAAGGTGGAAAAATCTCTTTAATATGAGAGGTAAAAGATGACAAATCTTTTCAATCCATTATTATCAAATCTAAAACACACATATACACGATTAAATCATATACGTTTAACTAAATAATATATAAATTTAATTATATATTTTCATACATTTAACCAATTATGTGATGAGTTATATTTTTGGGGTTGTACAAAAAAATTACTTCCTATATTATAGGGGAAAGTTAAAAGTGATAACATGGATCGTAGATATCTATTATTATTGGGTTTTAGTCGAAACTCACTATTGAATTGGGTTAAATTTCATTTGATTAATCCTGGACAATTAAGCTAAGTATATAGTATATGAGGTCAAGTATAACAAGTAGTATATACTCTCCTTAATTATAAGTCCTTAAATAAAATTGAGTGTTCTTTTTCTTTAAGTTCCTACTACATTAACAAACAAAGAGCATTTATTATACCTTTTTAATTGTTACCATTAATTAAGTTGGATAATTAGACTTAATTTTAAATGAAGAAAAGTATTGATTGATTTTTAATAAAAATAATAATAAAAAGAGTACATATTTTTTAAAAAAGCTAATACATTTTTTTAATATTTTCACTTCTCTTAATATATGTATTTTTTTAAGAATTTATAAATAGAAGCGAAGGAGTATAGTTAGCGGAACAAAATTCTTGGTGGAGCCACTGCACCAATAATATTCCGCCACTGGGTACATAAATGGGTGTAAAACTGTAAATAATCAGCCATATAACAAAGCACAAAGCTTACAAATAGATACAAAAGAAGAAGAGAAAGCTAAAAAAAAAATACATGTTCGAGCAGCAAATCTCACATCCCATACCTCTTCTCACTGCTCCAACAATGAAAGAAGTGATACTCACAAATTGAATGAGGTTGTTTTCTGAATGAGCAAACCAGTTTGTGTGTTTGTATTCAAGTTACAACTAAATTTTGTTTTATTATTATCGTGGATTCTGAGGCGGTGAATATGAAAAAAAGAATGAAGTGCTTATAAGTTTCGTTTGCACCTAACAAAAATACAAACACAGTCTTTATTTATACTTTTGTTTTCTCATTTCACTTTCAATGGGCAAACGTTATTTCACATACTTTAAGAAAATTTGAGGTTTAGTTATTTAATTTGTTAAATATTTAATATACTTAATAGTTAATATTTAATTAAACAAACACAATATTACTTTTAAACATTTAAGTAAAAGAATTTTAAAAATTCTAAAAAATAGCTATATATAAAACCATTAAACAAACATATTGAATATTATTATTATATAAATACTAAATAATGTTAATAAACTTTCAAAAATAAAATAAAATGAGGGCCAGTCTATTTAAACTTAAAAATAATTAATTTTGAATACAAGTAAAAAGTGATTATGTTTTTAATTAATTATGGTGAAAATCAGAAATTGTTTATATTAAGTTCAAATAAGAATAATTATTTTTTTAATTTGATTTTTCTTGTATTATAGTTGATTATTTTCTGCTTATAGTAAAGCACATAATTGAGCACTAAGGACTTAAAAATTCAATTTTTTATAAGATAAGAACTAAAATGTAAAAAATAATATTACATGAACTAAATTTAAAAGTGATGTATGTTGTAAGTACTAAAAATATATTTTACCCTATTATAAATTAATATTAATATTTTTATAAAATTATTTCAGTTTTTTCAGGTTATGGTATTTGATTTTTTTTGGAATAATTAATCCAAAATTGTATCTAGAAAATGTCTTTCAAATTTTGTATTTTCAAAAGTTTCTCTAAGTTATTTTTTGAGAAATGTAGAATTTTTTTTAAAAAAAATATAGAAAATATTTTAAGACTTTTGAATCTAACCCAATAAGAAAATCACACTCTGTTAACTTCAACGGCAAAAAGAAAGGTTAAAACTATCAAAAAAAAAAAAAATCTAAAGAAACGTGGAAACATCTTCATCGTGCCCTAGAATACTGTAGCAGGAAACCTGAAAGCTTCAAGGAAGAAGAAACAAGGGGAGCAAAGAGATCAGAAAGACGAGTCGCAAGGCATCCACAGAGAGAAAACCCTGAAAAGTTTTGTTTTTCAAACCGGGTCGCGACAAACCCGACCCGCATGAGCTTCCAGCAAACTAGAAAACGGTTGGCGATTGCACGATCCTACATTCTACGGCGATCCCACATATTTACGATTAAGCGCTGAATCGAGCACGGAGAGGCTGCCAAAGATTGTAACGAGTTAACTCGCGGTTTTACGTCGACCCAATTAATTGCCCCATGGACCCTTTTGATGATATTCTACCTGTTGCTCCTGCTGCACGTAGTAAGTGCTACATTCAGTGGAAATTTGGAAATCTTCTTCTTTTCTTTCATCATGTTTATGTAATGTGCTTTTTTAATTATAATTATGATGTTCTTTTGTAGATAGACCAGGTAGCAAGTTTATGCCGAAGGGCAAATCAAAACCGCAGCCTCGAAAGGAAATTTCTGCATCAGAAAATGCAGATGGAATTTCTCAGAATGAATGTCATAATGCAGTTGCTTCACGTCCACTGGTAGAAGTTCCAACTTTGAAGGTCGCCTCAAATTCTGAAATGGGAGATTCTGCAGCCTTGGCGGATGATCTGCCTTCCATTCTTGATAGCAACGAACATTTGGAACCTGTTGATAATTCATTGCAAGTTGGCCCGGAAATGGGCTTCAAAAGTGCTTCAGATGATAAGGTTGCAATATTCGAGAGCAACATTGTTTCAAATTTTAGCTTTGGAAGAGAACAAGAGGTAGTCTTTTTAATTTTTGTTGTGTTTTTCCAAGTAGTTACTCTGCCTCAGATGGCATGATCAACTTGTGGAGTGAACTGCTTTCAGGTAGTGGGAGCTGAATTTGAATTAGATCCTTTCAGCAACAACCTCCCTGATCCTGGCGCCAGGAATGGTCAGTAAAATTAATCTTATTGTAAATTTGCTTCTTATTACTGGAAAGATAAATCATTATTATATATATATTTTTTGTAGCTCATAAGTTTCAGCCCAAGATTAAGCCACGACCTAGAGCAGGCATTAAACCAGCTATTTCTTCTCCTTCATCTTCTGTTATGATAGAGAAATCTGTTGAGTTGCCTACTTCTTGCACAAATGAAGTTGAGTCTTTTCAGTCTGGTGGTGTCGATGATGGCAGATTAAACCAATCAACCAGTTTACCTTTACCCACTTCAGTGTCTCCTAGTGCAACTGATTTAGCCAATAAGGTTGATTATATGAACTCAAGTATTCCATTCTCTGAAGACAACAGAAGCTTCGGTGCAGTAATTCCTTCTCAACTGGATTCCCCAAATGCTATGCATTCAGAGGCTGCAGTTCATAATGGAACTAGAGATTTTCTTCCTAGCTTTGGTAAACCATCCGGGGAGGTATACAATTTTTTATTATTTTTTTCAGTTTCATTAACATTCTAAGTATTAATCATATTTGTACCTACAGGATGGAGACATTTTTACTGGGCTGGAATCCCTTGGTAGCTATCTCACCCAAGCTGCCACTGATACTGGTGAGTTATTAAATGCCTTGTGTACCAAATTATGTCAACTCTCCTCAGATTCCTACGTTTTAGCTTTCATGAGCATCTCTAGTATTGTGCTGTCATTATATCTGTTACATTTTACTGCCCACCAGCCAGATGTGGTTAACTGGCTCCCAGTCAATTGTGAATACCTGAACTTGAGTTTCTTCAGTGATTATTGTATGAATCGTGTGTAGGAAAACCAGCTGTTCATTCTTTCAATGAGAAGGGTGGTAAGGAAAATTTTGTCATTCCTGCTTGTAGCTCTTCAAACTCTCATGGGGTATCTGATACCACCCGAGTTCAAAGGTGTCCAGAGTATCATACCACCGAAGATTCATTAACCTTCAATGAAGCTGCAGTCCTCAATGAAGATGATACCCATATTGACAATAGTAGATCGGAAACAGAGGTGAAGATTATGTGATTTCAAGGATATGATGATGATTTTCTGTAGATTATGCTAAATAATTAATTTATCTTTTCATTGTACAAAGTTGATCGGGGGTATTATTGGTAACAGGAAGTTTTGGGCTTGAATTCTGCCTGTGAAGTTGATGACATGATTGATTATCAACCCGTGAAAGCTGGCACAGATCCAACCTCTGAAGTTCCAGTGCATGAAGAACTGACGAATGCTGCAGATAGTCCCACATTGGCTGACTTTTTGAATGCAGGTGACAATGGAGAAAACAAAGTAAGTATCAGTTTTTATGATATGCTTTTCTTTTTTCTTTTTTCTTTTTTCTTTTTCATTTTTCTGATTTATGAATCTGGTCATTAGTGATTGATCATTTCATTTACCATGATTCCCAGGATGCTAATGAGAGAAAAAAGGATAGCACAATGGCAAGTTCTCTAAGGAAGCATAAAAGATCTTCTATTACTAGTGAGGAGGATAAAGGTGGTAAAACCACAAGGAAACTGAGGAAACTAACAGCTCGTAAACCTGCTAACAACTCATTGAATGAAAATGTAGAGGATGATGACGACAACCTTGACCCTCCATATAATCCTGGTAGAGATGAACATGAAGAAAATGATGATGAATGCGAAGTGGATTTTTTATCCAAGAAGAAAAGAGCATCAACAAATTCAAAGAAGGAATCTGTGGCTAAAAATGGAAAAAAATCTCGAAAGCGTAAGAACGATGACGATGATTTAGAAAAGACTACTAAAAAACCTCCTAAAAAGTTCTCTCATTCAACCCGACGAAGAAAAAGATGCGGTAAACTTACTAGATTATTTATTTTAATTTTAGTTTTGGTGATTATGTCTTATATGCTGATGTGGATTTTTTTATAGTGGACAAGGCTCTGCTGGAAATTCCTGAGGATGAACTTGATCCTCGAACATTGCCTATTAAGGATATTATTTTACTTGCAGAACATAGGGAGCGGCTGGCGGTGGGTATCATTAGTTCTAATCTTTGTGTTTATATGCCTGACATTTGATAATATCATAATAAAGCACCATGCTTAAATTTTCACCGACTGTTCCATTTGTTTCCGTGTAGAAAAAGGATCCAACAACTTCAGGTACACCTTTCACCAATCAAAGGTACTCAAATTTAGTGTTAGTGTATAATATAATGATGTTGCAAAATCATCTTATTTTGAAAAAAAAAATAATTATCTACCTAATACCTGTAAACATATTATATACTACAGTGTATCTGTAATTTTTACAGTCTTATCCTATTGATTTAAGGTATGTATTAAAATGTGGAGACACTTAGTTGGTTACAGAAATTCCTATTCATTCTTTTTTCTTCATGGTGACATGTAAGTGCCCTGCAAAAAACTGTTGTGTGGCTTGAATTACATCACCTCATTTAATGATTCTATGGAGTCCTTGCCCAATCTGTCAAAATGGTTTCTAACTGAATGGGTTGCCATACTGCCAGTTAACTGCTTTATTTGTTTCCGTTAGGTTGATGGCTTGAGGCCAGGATATGTTATAGTGACCTTATTTTCCTAACAGTCCATTATAGAAAGTCCTTGTATTTTAGGTATTCATCAAGGCACTTCATACTTTGTGCTTTCAACTCCCATTCCTCAGTATTTGAGAACAAAAAGAGAAAAGGAAAACGTTATACAGAAAATATGCTGCATATTATTTACTGGCCATTGCTTTCCTCACCTTTTGAGACGCATGCAGACTGGTAAATAGATTTCTACTTTAAAATGTTTATCTGCAGTGGCGGAGATGCTTTTCATGAGGCTGGTGCTTTTCATGAAGAGGAGATGTTTGGTGGTTTTAATGAAGAGGGAATGTTTGGTTCAGAAGACGGGGGAGACCCAGATGATAATCAAGCTGATGAAACGGTTCCATTAGCTCCCTCTTTATTCAATTACCAATCTTTCATGGACAAGACACCTAGGGTAAAATGGTCAAATCAAGATACTGAACTGTTTTACGAGGTATTTGCTTAATTCTTAGAACTCGCAAAAATGTCGTTTAACATTGTTAGGGTTTAGGATTGGGAGGAGGGGGAATGAGAGAGAGCTGGAATTTACATTAAATTAACTAATTCTATTTTGGAATATAGGCCGTTAGGCAGTTTGGCACAGATTTTTCTATGATACAACAGCTTTTCCCTGATCGAACACGTCATCAAATTAAGTTGAAATACAAGAAGGAAGAGAGGCAGCATCCTTTACGGCTATCAGATGCTGTTAACAGTCGTTCAGAAGGTGAACTCTTTAGTCATTTGTAATGTATTTTCTCTTTCATATTGACGTGTTTTCTCTTTAAGCCGTCCAAAAATTATCCTCAAGATGTCGTTTATGTTTTTTTTTTTTTGTATTTTTTGTATTTATTTTTGCACTTTATACTTTATCATGGAAAAATACAAGTTCAGAATGATTTGTTGCTCTTCATATAATTCTTGGTAAAGGAATGACATTATACTAAATCACACCCATACTCTTCTCTTGTAGATCACTCTCATTTTAAATTGGTGATTGAGCGACTGCAACAACTTTCCGCCAAGGCACAACAAGACAATCCCCTTAAAGATCTCCCGTCAGATGTGATGACTGGGGAGGAGTTTGAGGACGTGGCACCTGGAACTAATGTATGCACTTATGGCCGTTATAGTTTATCTTTTGATGTCTCCCTTCTTTTAGTTTTAGTGCGCACATTTACTTTTTGCTTGATGTATTTGCCTGAGGAAGTCTGGAACATGGCTAATCTTTCTACTAAAAATTAAGGGCTGATTGGGTTTGCGTTTCCATTTCCTGTTTTGATTTTATTTCTTATATTCTGGAATTTGTGTAAGAATATCTGGAAATGGCTAGAAATAAGGGTTTCCTCTTTAGAAAACAGGATATAGAAATGCAAGCTGAACATACCCTAACTTTTTTCACTTAGCGTTGTTTCCGAAATATGTTCGAGGTATAAATCTTATACCCTAAGTCATTAGATAGTTGCTAATATCTTCAGCTGTATCATGTAATATAAAGCATTGGCTGACATGAGCAGCAGATGATTAAGGCAATTATAATTATCATTGCCACAGCTTCAATTCCTTAATCATTGATCAAGGATAGTTTTTGATTCGTTTAATATCGCAATTGGCCCGCTAATTTTCGAAGATTCATGTTATCTGTATGCAGCAGGAGGAGGAGGAGGAGGTTAAAACAACTAACCAAGAGAAGGAGAGCGAAACAACTAAGGAGGACGCCGGTGTTAAAGATCAGGAAGATTCTGCGGCACATCATAGTCCGGAGCAAGATGATTATAACAGTGATGATGACATGGAAATATGGGCTCAGTATAAAAGTGATTATTAGTGACATAGAACGAATATAAACAGTTATGATCTCATTACATTCTTATTTAGTTGATGAGAAATTCTTTTCACGGTCCAGGGCTTTTTCTTTTGTTGCAAACTTGCATTCAGTGTACATTATTGTTATTAACAAAATTATTTGCTTGTAGTCAACTTTGCGGTTCATTAGTTTTAGGAATTGTAATAGTTTGATGTTTATGCGGTTATACCTGCATTTAAGAAAAAGTAAATAAGAATTACTACATGTGTGCATTTTAAAAGATGAAAAACATTTTATTGTGTTGTTTAAGCTCTTGGAATTTTAAATTGTAGAATCATCTTATACCTTGAAGTTTCTTTGGCTAGAACCTTCATGTTATGTACAGGTAGTTATATTAAAGATTAGTGGTGATAATTATTTAAAAATCAGAGGTGCAATGAGTACCCTTTTTGAGATTCTTCTTCATCAGGTGCAATAAGAGTAGTGACGAGATTATCCACTAAATATCATATCAGTGTAAAAAATATCTAACGTACTTGAGATCTTTTCAAGGACAGATTCTTTCCTATCTATATGAAATAAGCATCCAACAATAACATGATACAACATATCATTACTTCACTCACTGAATGTCAATTGTATTCTAAGTAATGCAAACATATTTTGAGATTTGCATTTTATCAAAATTCTTGTATATGTAAGACATTCTGATTCCCAACACAACATAGCACTAAATACCCGGCGGAAATAGATATTACAAACTTGAAAAACTGTACGAGGAGCAACAATAAATCATATATGAGGCACCAAGATTTTAAAGTGGAAAGATATTTTTAATGTGAGAGGTAAAAGATTACAGTAGTCTGTACTAGAAATCAATTCATTGTTATCAAACAAGAGTACAAGACGGTCTCAATCAAGTATAGAAATGATCGCAAATAATTAGCCATACAACAAAGCACAAAGCTTAACTAAGAAGAGAAAGCTAAAAAATAGAGCTACTCTTGAGCAAAGTATCTCACACCCGAGACCTTTTCTCACCGGTCCAACAGTGAACGAAACAGCTGTTGCTTGACAACTTGAATTTTTTGTCCATAGAGGAGAGAGCCTAAACCCAAAAAGTAAATAACTAAGACTCACTCTTGATCATATTGAAGGAATCAAAACTTGGCAGTATATATAAAAAAAAAATGTTTTGTTTTAGAGATCGTATATATTTTAGTGATCTCTTCGCCTCAAAAAGAGATTTGTCTCTAGTTGCCGGCTTAAAAAATACTTTTAATGTACAGTTAAAGAAAACATTCTGATTCTCTAAACTTTTTTTGCAAAATTCAAATCCCTAGTTCCACCCTATTACACATCAAGTGTCAATTAAGTGGCCAATTCGGTGTATAAAATGTATATAATAGAGACCTTTAATTTGTTATATCACCGGCCAACACCACCTTATACTCTATCTTAATTCGATTCACATGGCAGATTTGCAGAATATTTTTCCTTCTTTTTTTTTTTTAATATATATATATACAACATATTGGCTCGAACATCAATTATTAATCCATTTCAAACATAGATAACAAAGCTCTTATGAGTTTCAATGTTTAGACCTCTATTTAATTCAAAGCTTCGAACATTCTTGCATTGGCTGCAGAGAACAAAATTTACAATTTAAAAAGTACGTATTTGGGTTTGGAGTGACCAAACTAGTAGTTATGTTGATCTAAGCTCTTGCAAAATTAGTTGAGTTAAGTTAACTATTTTGGAACTTTAACTAATCAGAAATGGACATTATTAGTGGCTGATAAGGCAAAATTATTATTTAATTAGCAAATATATGGACAAAGTATCAACAATTCTGCTCTGATCTTGAAGAAAAATAGTATGACATAGAGCCCTCCGGGAAAGTAATTTTGAATATGATTTTGTATCATGCAGATATATGCCAGCACCCACTAGGAAAAAAAAATCGAATAAAAAAATGAAAAGAATAATATTTTTTAAAAAATCAAATATGATAACCAGAAACCTTAAAAAAGAATTGAGATGTACTGATGCTGATGCTAGGATTTTCATGGATATTTTTGTTGAAGACGTTGAAAAGAAAATGAAGAAAAAAATGTTGAATTATTTGAGGGATATGTCATGGTTAACTAGCATTAGACATTTGATGCAGATTCCACTATCTATTGCAACATGAATGTATATCCACTACTAGAGAGAGAGACAGAGAGAAAGGAGGTTACTCTGCCTTCAAAATTTTCCCTATTTCCTTTCCCTAACTTAAAATTATCTATGTTTAAGATTATTAGATTATAGATAGAGAGAAAAAATAACATAAGACTAATAAAAAAAAAACAGAGCAAAATATTCGATTGTGTTTACTTGAGTTACATCTAAATGAAGAGAAATTTTTCAGGTGGCTCTTACCAAAATAAATTTCTTCTCCTCCATGCCTCACAAAATATGGTCCAGTTGAAAATTGATCTACCATAGACATCTTAATTCTTAACCACTAAATTTAAATTTGATAATTCATTGTAATTATACTAGTAATCCAACATTCAAAATTCAATAATCCATTATGAATCAATTTTTAATTAGGCTATTGTAAATGCCACTGAATTATAGAGCAACTAATGTCATTTTTCACCTTTATCTCTTGTCACTAATATAATTTAGTAATTTATTTTTCCTCAATTCAAGTAATTCTAACAATGTGGTAGAAATATCAATCTAGTGGTGGTGAATTTTGAGTAGGAATGGTTTACACTTTACATGAGATCTTAGTTTTAAACTAAACTTGATTTTCTTTCTTTTTTTCTAAACAAACCTGATTTAATTTTATTGTATATATAAAATTAAAGTGATAGAGAAGCTACATCTGCTTGAGCTGATCTCATCAACAAATCATTCTTCAAAAAATTATTATGACCCCACAACTAGATTATTTGGGTTAAGTTGGGGAACATAAACTTATCCACATTTTGTGGTGCATGACACACTCCTTCAATATGGATAAACTAATCTTCATGAACTTGACCAAAAAAAAACTAATATTCATGAATAGTCATCCATCAGAAGCACTTTGTAGTAATAATAACTATAATATATTTTGTAACTAAAATGGAAACTTGATGGAGAAGAGGAGATGGTGAGTAAAGATATGAGAGGTGGTGTGTGTTGTGGTAGGGAATTGGGAGTGTGACTATGTGACGGGATAAAAGGATTTTTAGTAATGAGAGTAGGGGTGGGTTTTGAGTTGGGTCAATCCGATAACCCGACCAATCTAAACACTATTTTGACCCAATCCAAGCCAATCCGAACCAATAATATATTCAACCCAATGAAACTGAGGTGGTTTGGTTCGGATCTCGGATTTGCATTTCTAAACCAAATCCAATCCGAACCAAACCGATCAAAATTTAAAACTATATTTGATATATATAAAATTTAAATGTATAATGAATATACCAAAACATAAAACTAAAGGTCTCAATCCTAATATCAACACAGTTGTGCCTCAACTCAGTTCTTGGTATATTTTGATATATAGTGGTTAGTTATTATCTATTTTAAATGACTTGGAACTTATGTGAAATTATGACCTGATGGGTATGCTTATAAGCATATGTAGCCTAGCTTATTACTCGGCAGTGGCATATTTTGAGAGCTATTGTTGATTTGTTTGTTTTTAATTTTGTGATTTATGGTGACTTTATGACTTATGAGTTTATGTTATGAAAAATTACGAGTTAGATTTCTATGTTTAAGTTTATGTTATTTATAATTATTTTTGTTTATTTTGTTATTTTGGTATAGATGAATCACTAAAAAAAATAAATAAGTGATTTCATAAGTAAGATAATTTTTTAAGAATTTTCGAAATAATTTCAAAATTTTAATTTTTTATTTATTAACCCGAGACCCAACCAAACCGAACTTGGTCGGGTTTGTTTGGTTTGGATTGAAAGATTGTTTTTTTACAAAACCAAACCAATCAAATCCAATGAAAATTGATTGGTTCGGATTTTAAAATCTCTCAAAACCGAACCAAACCAACCCGAACCCACCCCTAAATGAGAGTAGTTTTTGAACGAAAAAAACATTTAAAGAATATGGTTGGTGAAAAAAGAAAAAACTATGGGTGTTAAAAATATGAGCAGTTGAATGCTTGATATAGTTTGTATTGGCTGATCGATGCTGGGATTGACACTATTTCAGTTGGGAACGAGACTACTCTATTTCAGATATTACCGTTTGAAATGGTGTTTTTGAATGACGTCATCTGTAAAATAATAAGGGTCGTGTTCTCAACTGAGATGATATCAATCTAATGTCCCTGGTTGACCTAGCAGCTTGCAAAATTTTGGGTCCATCTTTGGAATAGTGGTCCAAATTGAAAATGTTTCTTTTTCTTTATTGAGAGGACACTATGGCCCATATGTTTTTTTAGCATAAAAGTCAATGGCAAAATAGGCTATTGTTTAGGCTGATAACAAAAAAAAAAGGAAAACGAGAAAATGGGCTCATATATTAGGATTCAGTTGAAAGAGGTTGTCGGTAATATTTGCACCTGAATTTTCGATATTTACACAACGTATTTTCTGGAAAATATATTCCGAAGTAGAAACATAATGTTTCTGAAATGTAATTTAGAAATCTAAACGGTGGTGTTAATATGAAAAACATGGTGCAAATATTAGGACCCAAAACGATGAATCCCGTAAAAGGTACTTCCTAAATTTTGTAGAGATTAAAACTATATGTACGCTTTTTTGTTATTAATAAATGGCCAAATTAATAAATTGGTCCTGTAACTTTTTTTTTATTTTATTTTATCCTGTAACTTTAAAAAGTTTCAATTAAGTCTTATAATTTTGCTCCGGCGAACAAATTGGTCCTTTTTTATTTTCCGGCTAAACAGTGCTGAGGTGGTCTTCACCGGACACGTGGACACCTAGGTGTGCGCTGACATGGATCCAGTCAGCATGCTGACGTGGATAAGTAAAAGAATTAAAAATAAAAAGGAAAAATAGTTGAATTAGCATAAAATTAGAGTTTTTCAATTGGAAAATTTCAAAAACGAATTTATTCTTCTCCAGCTCCATGTTGATTTCGTTGTTGGTTGTGGTTACTATGGATCATTAACGGTTTTGTCTCGTGTCTTCTCATGGCATCACATTCGTCTTCAACCGGTGGTAGTAGGCTTAAGTCCACCGCAAACCTGTCCCTTATAAAGCTTATATGCTTGACCTCAAACCTTCTTTCCTCACCTCTGCTGAAAATGACCATATTAAAACTCACTAAAATATTTACAGGACCAAATTAAAACTCATTTAAACAATTACAGGACCAATTTGAAACTTATTTAAACTATTACAGAACCAATTTGAAACTCATTAAAACCATGTCAGCGTCCACCTAGGCATCCACGTATTCGGTGAATGCCACCTAGCACTGTTTAGCCGGAAAATAAAAATAGGACCAATTTGTTCGCCGGAGCAAAGTTACAGGATTAAATTGAAACTTTTTAAAATTACAGAACCGAAATGAAACAAAAAAAAAGTTGCAGAACCAATTTACTAATTTGGCCTTAATAAATTAATTAATTGATGTTAAATTAAGAAAAATTATAAAGTTGAGTTGACATTATTAACGACTCACACTATCAACCATAATTTTCTTTTATAGGGATCAATAAAAGAATTATTTTGTAGACAGAAAATATATTTCTCAAAAAAACCCCATAAAGACTTATAAGCTATAAAAAAAATTTTAAAAATATATAGAGAATGATAAGGAAATATCTCCCAACCGAAAGGTCCAAAAGGAGGGAAAACCAATAACGGCTTATCCATTGTTAGAAACTTATAGCTCTTCCTTTTCTTTCTTTCTTTCTTCTCTCATATCAATGGCATTTTCTCAGCTAAACACCACTCTGGAAAATGAATTCAAATTTGAAGAAAACTCAGAATTTCCTGTCAAAGAAATTGGAAATGAAGGACTCACCAAACAGATTCTCAGAAAAGGAGTCACTTGGCAAACTCCATTCCCTGGTGACGAAGTGGAAGGTCAGAAAACCTCTTTCATTATCTTTTCTTCATCTCAATTTTCATCATTTCAGCTTATGACATATAATAAATCATAATGTCTATGCCATTGCGAAAACAGGGTCATGGTTAATTTTTCTAATTTTTCACCTTCAATAAGCTACCACACTAGTAGTAATCATGTGTTTGGTTTTAGGTTTGAATAGGCTAAATGTGTGTCTATCGATTTCACTGCAACTAAATGCATTTGGTTTCAAATCAAATAAAAGCAAACATGTATTCAAAATGTAGAAACTATTCTTATATTTGAATTCACATCAAATTAAGTAAAAAATGAAGCTACTTTTAGTAATATTGAAATAGATTTATATTTATTTCCTCCAAACTTGAAACCAAACAATCACCTAGTTATGTGAAACCTAATAATATTCCTTAAGAGTAGTTTTCATGTTCTGAAAGCGGTCAATGAATTATAAAACATCTTGTTTTTCTTTTCCTTGTACATTTCAGTTCATTTCAGAGGACAAGTTGAAAAGGGAGCATCACTTGAATCCAGTTATGACAAAGGGTCCTCCTTTCGTTTCAAATTAGGCCAATGTAAGCACTTCCGTTCGTTGAAAATGGAAATTAAATCAAATTATTATTTGTTCAATCCATAATTTCATTATTATTTTATTTGGTTTCAGGTGAAGTTATCAAAGGTTGGGATGAAGGAGTAGCCACCATGAAAAAAGGAGAGAGAGCAATGTTCAGAATACCACCAAATTTAGCATATGGGGAAGAAGGTTGTCCACCATTGATTCCTCCAAATTCAAATCTCATTTTTGACATTGAAATGCTGTCTTGGACTACCATCAGGGACTTGACTGATGATTCAGGAATCATGAAAAAGATTATTAGGGAGGGTCAAGGATGGCCTACTCCTAAAGAAACCGACGAGGTGCTAGGTATTTTTTTTTCATCTCTTCCCAGAATATTTATCGCCAGAATAAAATACATTATTCTATCTAATTTTTAACAGTTTTGACAGAATTGAGTGAAGTATTCATTAATCACACATTTATCAATGAATACACGGATTGACATGGCCATATATTTATGTGAACCTATTGTAGTCCATTTCATGCTATATAAACAAGTCTGATCTGTTAGAAGTATATTATTGATATTTTAATTTTACATAAATTAGTTATTTGCAGTGAAATATGAAGCAAGACTGGGAAATGGGATGCTTCTCTTTAAGGGTGATCCAGGTGTGGAGTTCAATGTGAGTGATGGTAAGTGTTGAACTTATTGCAGTGTTGATCTATTTATATGACTCAGTATTATCAATTTTCAATTACTTTTGAGAATTTTTCTTAGGTGTGTGAAAGAAAAATAAAAAAATGGATCCATCTGAGAAATGCTGCAATATTTGTGTTTGGATCAGGTTATCTTTGTCCTGCCATGAGTATAGCAGTAAAGACAATGAGAAAGGGCGAGGTGGCAGAGCTAGCTTTGAAATTCCATTGTAAGTTTTATTTTTCAATTTTTTTAGAAGACGGAGTTTTGTATTTAGCCGACTTTAAACCTTGAACCTTCACCTGATATTCTGATAGCACTATTTATTTCGGTTGAGAATCCATGCGAGGCCATAATTTTACTTTTCCTTTTTGTTTCTATTGCATTATTACTATGCTCACTAAAACCATACAGTAATATTTACAAATCTTTGCAGATGGGCTCAAACAAAATTCAAATAGAAGCACTGAGATAGATGGTTGTCTCCTACCAGATTTGAATTTAACTGCCATAAAACTTGAGCTGGTATCATGGAAAACTGTTATTGATGTCACTGGAGATAAGAAGATACTGAAAAAAATTAACAAAGTTGGTGAGGGGTTTGATCGTCCTAATGAAGGATCCCAAGTGAAAGGTAACTAACCTATATCTCAAGAACATGATGATCTTGTTGTAATTATAAACTTAAACATGCCAAGTAAAAATAAATTCAGAATATAAATTAACCAAATACATCCCATTGTTCTCAATAAATGTTTTCAATTTATATTCCTGCAGTGATATATTTGTGTAAAGGAGAAGATGGAACAGTTATTGAGAGGAAAGGATCACAGGAAGAACCCTTTGAGTTCACAATTCATGAAGGTATACTTTTGCATTTGTACATGAGCACTTTAATTGACATGCACATTTGTTAGTACTTTGTAGATAAATTTTTCTTCTTCTACACTACTACTTAATTAAGCCTATTTGGCTTAATTGCACTGGTAGTTAATTGTGTAATTTTGATTTTTTAATTTTTAATTGTGCAATTTTGATTATGAAAATTTTGTCAATTGTGCGATTTTGGTATCGTAACTTAAAATGGCACAATTTTGGTTTCTCAACTTTTCCAATTGCTAGATTTGAGTCTTTCTGAGTATCTCCGATTAATAAACTAACGGGCAATACAATCAAACTCATATAATCAACTTTTATTTGCGTGATATTAGTCCCAAAATTTTTTATTGTACAATTTTGGTGCTCTGACACAATTGATTATATTGTTTTAACTCCATTAATCATTAACTTAAATTAAAATGAAACGACTAAAATCGCGCAATTAAAAAAATCGAGGGCCAAACTAAAATCGGACAATTAACAATAAGAACCAAATCTGCAGATAAGCCTACTTTTAATTACCTCCTTCATGTTGTATTAATTTTCAGAACAGGTTATTCCAGAGGGTGTAGAAAGAGCAATAATGACAATGAAAAAAGCAGAACAAGCTCTGTTGACCGTCAATGGTGAATATTTGTGTGACCTCAGAGCCAAAGACAAAGTCCTCTATTACGAAATTGAATTACTTGATTTCATTAAGGTTAGTCGCTCCTATGTATTGTGCATATCAGTTCAATTAGAATAAATAACTAAGAAGAAGAATAAGAAGAATCAGATGCACTACACATTTCTTAATGCCATGAGTTATACCAAATGCTTTTAAAGAAATTCTGCATATAAGTTACGATTTGTGCAGTGTTATATTACTCACAAAATAAAAGAGTCTGATGTAAATAGGAAAAGCCATTTTGGAAAATGGACACTCATGAGAAAATAGAAGCCTGTGAGAGGAAGAAGCATGATGGAAATCTACTGTTCAAGGCTGGAAATTTCAGTCGCGCATCCAAAAAATATGAAAAGGTAAGTAAGATCACACAATTAAAAGTCGAAGAACTAAAGTTACACAATTGACAAAGTTAGAGGACGAAAACTGCAATTAAGAGTTAAATGTATAACATAGTAAATTAAACATGTTGAATAATGTTGTAGGCTGTAACATACGTTGAGTATGATCACTCATTCAGTGAGGATGAGAAGCATCACGCAAATACCCTGCGACTATCTTGTAATTTGAACAATGCTGCATGTAAACTTAAATTGGGGGAATACACTCAAGCTTCAACATTATGCACTAAGGTATTTAATTTACTGATCCCATTTTCACTATTGAATTGAATGGTTGAAATTAATAACTGTTTTGCTTGATAAAAACACATGCATGCAGGTTCTAGAACAAGATCCTTTAAATGTGAAGGCACTTTACAGAAGATGCCAAGCGTACCTGAAAACATCAGATTTGGAGAATGCTGAGAATGACATTAAAAGAGCTTTGATGATTGATCCAAATAACAGGTACCACTTCTTTTTAATAAGTCAAACTGCACTCACGTGTGTTCGAGTTGAAGAGTTACAACTTAAAACTTGTTTTCCTAACCACCAGACCAAAGATCAGTGAATAATTATTTCTTCGCTTGGCTTGTTATCAGGGACATTAAATTAGAGTATCAAGAGCTGAAACTCAAGCAAAAAGAACACAGAAGATATGAAGCTGACATCTTCAGCACAATGGTCTCAAAGATGAGCTAGATAATTTTAAAGTGAATTTGATATATTTTCCAAATGGGATCAAGAATCCAGCAGGGGTTGCTGTTTCTATAGCTATTTGTAACAATGATATGTACACGCCCAACACTTCAAAAAATTAAAATCGAAAGTTGTTTTCACTTTCTTAGAAACTTAGAGCAATATTTTGTTTATTGGGGTGCATTGGTTTAGGATTTTAAAAAACTTTTTTAGCTGAAAAAGTCTATAGATATTAAAAAAGACTTTATAGGATTTTTATGACTTTTAAGGATTCTGCAACAATTTCAAGAATTTTTAAGTTAGGATTTTAATGGATTTGTATCATAGACTCTGCGGGACTTTGTGGACTCTATAAAATTTTATAGATTTTGCAAGACTTCGTAAAGTTCTTACATAGGATAAGAATTGAAGATTTTTTTGCATATATTCAAATTTAAAAAAGGGTAAAACACACAAAAATAAAAAAAAAGAGTCGGGATAAATAAAAGTAAAAATAATACAGTTATTAGTTAATTCACCATAATATTATGTCTTCCTAAATAGCGTTCATCCACATATTCATAGCTATACTAGTCCTTCAAGCATTACCGTCTTCTCGTTCTTACTCTTGGGTTTGAATAATAGGCTCAATATGATGGTCTTCATTAACCGGTAAAGTTGAAGATGAAGACTCCCCCACTGATTCAATTGAAAATTCATCAGAACGACATTCTTTCCGAATAAAGTTACATAGTGCTGCACACACTAATACAAGTCTTGCTTGTGTCTTTAATGAAAATGGAGGCACTGACTTAAAAATTGTAAACCTTGATTTAAAAATACCAAATATTCTCTTGATCACATTCCTTAAAGATGCATGACGAAAATTGAACAATTCTTTTTCATTTTGAGGGTCATTACCCTGACCTATAAAATCTTGTAGATGATATCTTACATCTCGAAATAAAGCTAAAAATTGACATCAAATAAAAAATCCACAATCCACCAAGAAATATTTACCTAATTATATATGCAATAGATATAAAATTAGTATAAAATATATATATATATATATATATATATATATAAATTTATCATTTTAAAAATAAGTAATTACCTTGGGCCACTTTAAGTCCAATCCTCCTTTTATAGCATTATTTAGTAGCTTAGAGTAATGAGCTGAACCCTCCCACCCACTAAAAACATACATGAACTTCAAATCAAAATTATAAGTCGCTAATACATTTTGTGATATCTTTTCATGACGATTACTATAACTGCTAATATCTCACCCCCTCACCATTAGTGGAATATGTGTCCCATCAATAGCTCCAATGCAATCCTATAATTTAGCATATATAATATGTCTTCGTACAAAAAAATATAAATATAATTTTTATTATTAGATAATCAGTGCATACCTTGAAGAAAGGGAAGAACCTTGTGCTTTCCTTGATTTTAGCAGTTGAGTTTAGCTATCAAACTAGGTCCTATCGTATTCAAAGCCTTCAAAATCTTGTGAAAATTTTTACTTGTAGCAAATTGTGATCGGCCAAATGTATTATGAATTATTCCCTCTATTTTTTAGCAGTCGTTTAAGGTTATACGCGGAAATTAAGGAAATGATTAAGTCTTTTAAATTTTATAAAAATATATTATTAGATTTCCTAATATACCCTCACATAAAATCTCTTCTCAATTAATATCTCAAGTCACAACTAAAAATGATGCATAGTGATTGGATCTAGTTGTGACAACAATTTTTGATAAGTAGATAATTAATCTATATAGGTGGCGTGAGAAGGTTAGTAAATATGAGTAATATTGAAAAAAAATATTAACTTTGTCTTGATTTCTTAAAACAACTAGAAAAAGTAAACGTGATTAAAAAACTAAAACGACTTTAAAAAAAAGCAGAGGGTAGTACACAATGTCGACTATTCTGACCAACAATTTGTAGGATGATGCAAGCATTTCTTCGACACAAATATATCGTGTATCTTCTAAAGGTGTTTTTCTCTAAGAATTGCACATAGCTTCTAAAACACATCTGGATACATCCTATAAACTTGTTGAAAGCTTGCAGGATCATCGTTTAATGCTCGATGTATATAGTTACTTCCCTTGTTAGTAATTCGTCGTTGATTTAATGAACGCTCAATTTGTTCATTGCGTATAATAACTAAAATTTGATTTAGCACATGTGTTAATGCTTGAATTTCCATGACATATGTGTATATGGCTTCATAGAATTCTTCATCATCTATGTCGCGACCTTCATACATGTTTGAATGTGACATTATACTTATATAAGAAAATATAACTGGAAATAATATAATAGATAAAATAAAAAATGCTAAATAGTCCAATCAAGTATGGTCAGAATAACACAACCAAAATATGTTAAAATAGTTCAATCAATCCAAAATGTGTTCATACACCATCAAAATATAAAACAAGTACATCAATCAAGTGCAACCAAGATAGATTTTCTAGAACTTTGCTTGATTGTTGGTCCCAACTAAGCTAGAATTTTCTCCATACTCGGATCTACTTCGCTTACAACCAATTGGTTTTTCGATGGGAACCTCTGATCCTAAAGGAAGTTGAGGTGGTGAGTTGCTTGGGCGAGGTGATAGAGGCTGGTAAAGTGGTTTATAGTGATCTGGTATTATGAATGCATCTTTGTTAGGATCATACGAAAAGTGTTCTATCCCAGAATCTATATTCTCTTCCGCAAAAGTTATAGCATCAGTATCATTAGGGTCTACTAATATGGAAGCGTTCCCACTAGCAGTTCCACCCTCAACAACAATCTTCAAATCCTCATAGTCAACCATACTTTTTTCTCGAAGGTTTTTGTGACTTGGGTGGGACTAGCAAAAAAAATCCATTATTAGTAAATTGAAAATAACATAATGCAATAAACTTGTAAACCATTAATATATTTAAACGATTACAAATTAGTCTCACCTTTAAATACTCTTTTCATACTTCATCACTAGCGGTAATTGTCTTTGTAATTGGATCCCACCCAAAGCCAGAATTGTTGCGCATAAGTGTTGACATGTTATATTGTTTCTTAAACCACTTCATTCGACTCAGGTAATTATTATACATTTTCTGAAACCTAATTTTAGCATTGAGACGAGGAAGTATGACTATTTCCACATTTATTTTATTAAGCGACCCATTAGCATCACGCAGTCCACTTTTTATAGCATCCACCGTTAGGTGTAACAATTCTTTGGAATCCTCCTTGGTCCAAGCTTCATAGTTTTCTTTCTGTTTGTCATGTCCTTTGTTATTTCTTTGTAATCTCCCATTTGAATTACTCAATATACGTTAAAAACTAACTAGTTACGTTATATAAAAAAAAAATTCTACATTTGGTATCTCGCTGATTGTAAACAACACCACTTGATTCAATTGAGATTAATCCAATGAATAATAAAAATCAATTTCAAATAAAAAATGGACATAAAATATGAAGGTACTATTTATAAACTTGAGTTATAAATTGTGAACATGTACCAATTAATGTTTTTAAGATCTTATATTTTTAATACCTATGAATTGTTTTTAAGTTATAGGAAATCTTAAACAAATACCAATGGATTTCAGCAGACTCTTTTTAAAGTCTTGAAAATCTAGATTGAAAACTAGTGAATTGTTTTTAAGTGATAAAAAAAATCCTGATTGAATACCAACAGATTTTTTTAGCCCAAAAAAAATCTTTTAAAATCTAAATTGAATACTAATGAATTGTCATGGAAGATTTTCGAACAAATCAGATTCAAGAATAACAATAACAACTCACAGAATATAGTGTTGTGGAATATGATCCTATCGTTTATGAAAATAAAAAAAGATTTCACATTTCAACCATTAACAGCATAAACAAGAATTTATTGCTTCCAAGAAAGCCCGTAAGTTGATGAATCTAATTGATGCTTGATTATAATCAAACAAAAACAACCATTTACTTTCTGCAAATTAGTACTCCTATTTACTTCATTTGGTCTTTATTGCATTAATTTTACTCCAGTCATATACAGGAAACTGCGTCGAGAATCAGCTGCAGCAAGCAAGAATTGCAGAGAAACAAATTAAGGCAAATATTGTACGTTATTTATTTCATTTTTATCTTTGAAAGAATACCAAAACAGAGTTCTGTTTTTATGTCCCTACGTACATGCAGTCTGATGAAAAAATATCGCCTTACAGTAAGGCCTACATTAATGATGAGGAAGAAGAGTGGATCACACAGAGTGAGGAGGAAGAACAGTAGAACACTATAGTTCTAAGCAGAATCTCAAAAAGGGAAAACAGGAATTTGAAATGTTGATATTAAATTCTAGTAAGAACCCTAGTGAATAAAACACACAGAAACAAATGCAGCCACTCACAAGGTTACTTGCTTATATTATCATAATTTTTCATTATTTAGAATTTTCTGTGAAATTTTTATCTTATTTTTTTACAAATGGGATCAGCAAATTAAACACCTCAAAAGCAATTTTGATGAAGAATGCACTGACAAAAATTTTGTACCAGTTATATATGGAAACCAAAATTAAGTTACTTTATAATCAATTTTTCAAAATCTATTCAACCAGCAAAAAGCCAAAAACAATAAGTAATAACATAATGTGAAACTTCATACTTCACTCACTATGTTTGGTTCAGGAAAGAGGTGAATTCATCTTGTAAGAAGATTAGAAATAGCGTGCAGCATTAGCAATTAAGTTGTATGGAGTTCAAGCAGCACTTTTATCTGCATTAGAAAATCCTTTTGAAAACTTGTTCCAATTCACCATGACCTCAAGAAACATCAACTCACAAATTTTAGTACTAACCTTGAAACAAGCCTCTACCGGCTTCTTACCCGCGATGATATATAAGGACTGGAATGTTCATACTTCATACTGAGTTTTGTTTACACTGTGATGGTGGTTTGGTCTTTGGCCTTTAGAGTTCCTATCATCACAATGCCATGCCTTGCTCTTTTGTATTGTTTGTCTGTGTTGGTGGCCACGACATCAAGGTTTCATGTCACATGCAGCGCGATTAGAATGGATGGCATTTTGTTTGCATCTTTAGGAGTTATTGGATTCGTTCTGCTTTTGTTCTGGTCACGCTGGTGCTCTTTGCTTCATGGCAACGCACAAATCAAACTTCATTCTTTGTACACGAAAATGGAAATGACACTTTTATTTCTCAAGTTTTATTAAAATCGAGATGATCTTAGACATAATAATTTGAACATGTATTCATGTTCATCACAAAAACACTATATGTATGCATTTGCATTCCTTTATACTACCCATATCTATCTATCTTTTGGATTATTCTACAAAAATTCTCCACATACATTAACCTCCAATAAAATCAATTAAGCAGCATCAAAGATTTTAGCCCCACTTTCATAATCAGAATTTCCCATAAGAGGAACCAATTCCCCTGCATCAGAATCACCATCATAACCACTCCACAAAACTGCATGAACCAAAACCAAAGGCACAGAACAAGCCAGAGTAACAGCAAGATGAATCCCAGCTTCAGTCAAAATCAGTTCCACTGCGGTGGCAATCGCTATTAAAGTCAAAGCAAACCTTTTATCGATCATTCCATGAACCAAAAACGAATTGGGAAACGCCCTTAGCAGCAAAAGATAAACAGTGGTCACATAAGTCATTATGACCAACAGAATTAAGGACACCTTACGCTGTGGAATAAGCGTTATGAAAAGTATGATCCACACAAAAAGCGTGTAATATAACCCCAAATTCCGTATGTTCTTTATGATTCGAACACCTGCTGCTTCTGATGAAGAGGGGATGTTAATTGGGAAATAGATTTTGAAATCGTTGTACAACTTTTTATGTGCTCCTTTTGACTCGTATGTTTCATCTGTAGATGAAGGTTTTAAGGAGTTTTGGTTTGGGATTCTCTGTGTGGTTGTTCCGTAATTTGCCATAGCAAAATTGAAGTAGAATTTTTGAAGATCAAAGAATTGATATCTTTGTTTCAAATATGTTACTGAAAACAAGAAGAGATTAAAAGAAAAGACAGTAGAATTGTACTAATTTAATATGGATGCAAGTTAATTAATATTCATACATTCATACGTACATATAAATAGAAACAAAGGAGAAGAGAGGCAAGATGAATACCTATGGCACAGGAAGAAGACGAAGACTTTGAGTATGAAGACTTAGTCAAGTATTGTACTAGTTTGCGCGTTGGTTTTTTTTTTAATTTATATTAGAGATTGAATACAAATATTCATACACACATGTTTTTGTGTGTTCATCAACTAAAACTACGTAACTGAGATAATTTGCGTTGCTAATTTATTTTTATACACCAACGGAATAAAAAAAATCAAATTTGCCGATCTAACTACTAGACACTCCAAGAAAAATATTCAAACGCCTTTTTTTTAACATCACTCAACTCTCAACCTATTCTTTTTTCTCATTGATTCAGTTCAAGGCTGATCATATCATTGGTTAGACATTGTAGTGGTACTGTAGTAGCATTGTATACAAATTCTAAGTCATTATTTGATAATATAGTCAAAAAATCGTTCATATAAAAACAGTAATTTTTTTAGAATTCTTTTTTTTTTTACATTGAACAAATTATTTCTATGTTCTTAATATTTAAAAAATTGCTTGGTTGACTGAACTATTTTATTTTAATAAGCAAGAATTTATCGAACTAAAGAACAAATTGTACTCACATAACAATTACAAAAGGTTCACATTACAGTATAAAAATACGGTTTTATGAAGAGAAATCAAACAACATAAAACCAAACAAATAAAACACCAAATTAAAAGTTGAAGCTAGTACAAGCCTAGAACAGTTGCCGAACAATTGCCAATGCACGGATGAAAAAAAGAAATAAGATTTGCCTTCAACCATTACTAAGATTGAAGCACAATATTTTCAAAAATTCCTTCCTCATCCCAAACTTTTCCTCTAAAGATAACACCATTACTTCTCAACCATATGTACCACACACATACAAACTAAATAGTGATCCATCATGCTTGTAAAAATAAATAAATAAATAATCCACCATGATCTATGCTTTGCGGAGCACGTAGCTAAATTCATAAAATGTTGGCTGACTTATTGTCGTGAAAGACTTTAAATATAATAATATATCGAAGAAAATTCATAAACGATATGTGTTTGCTGTCGTCGAATTCTACATGGAGAAAAGTCTAAGAGCTCATTTTCGTTGGTTGTTATTTATTTTGTAAAATAATATTTTTTATTTAAAAATTAATTCTGAAACATTATTTTAACATATTTGTCTATACTTTTAAAAATAAAGGTTTAAGTAATCATTTTATTCTTTCTTTAAAATTAATTTTATTTATAATGAAAGCTGAAACAAACTGCAATAAAAACAACAATACCATAATTATTAATTGTGGCAAAATAATCATCGATTACAAACCTGTGTAATTATTCACTGTGACAAATTAAGTATATTCACAAAAAAATTGAATCACCATACACCACGCAAGTAAAAACAAGAAGTAAAACAGAAAAAAAAAGAAGCTAAACTCGTATTTATTTTTAATAGTTTAATCAAAAAAATATTGACAAGAGTGTTAGTGTAGTAGTAAAGAAAAATATGATTTGAATCTCCAAAAAAGCTTAGGAAAATAAATCTATGTATGAAGAATTAATAGAGTGGAAGGATAACTGACAAAGAAAAATATCTTTTATTAATAATTATAAAATTACTCATTTTCATTTTATTCATTGTTTGTATGTATTCATATAAAAATAAAGATTTTGTTAAATAATGTCCTTAAAGTACCTGTGAAATTGAAAAAATAATTATAAATACAATCTCTTGAAAATTAAAAAAATAAAAAACTATAGTTTTTAATAACTTTTTAACTCCTTAAAAATGTTTTAAGACACTATGCATTGCTTAAAAATAATTCAAAGTTAATTGTGCCCCAAATTAAGTCAAGTAAAAATCATTTTTTGACAAATTAAATAAATTTATTCTATCGTATTCTGTTTCCTTCTATTACAGTTTATAAACAATTTAAATACTAATAAAATTATTAAATTAATTTCTAACTAGCACATACATATACATAATTAATTGAAGGAAAAAAAATTATTTACCCACTATTCACATAATGATATTACCCATTTACTCTGAAGTTTAACTATTCTTTTTCATGTAAAATAATTAAAAAGTAGAATAAAAAACTTGATTTAACTAATGTTATGTAATTTATAAATGAGTCGTATACGTTTATAGTTGTATACGAATAATTGTTAATTCAAATACAACCAAATAAAATAAGGGTCTTGCTAAACAATGTCTTAACTGCATTTGTTAAGAATAAAAAAGTAAAAATATTTTATTAGGATTTGTAGCATTTAAGGGGTGTTTGTTTCAAGGTTTAGAAAAAATATTTCTTGCAATGTATTTGAGAACGTGAGATTCTCATGTTTGTTTAAGTTTTTAAAAAAATTCTCGGGCATCATTTATTTTCGCGAATATTTTTCCTTTGTATTTCTTGTAATCTCCATTCCCATGGTAAAAGGTGGATAAGTTACTTTCCCATAAGAATATAGGTAGTTAGTTTATATTTTACTTATAACTACCACCATTTTTATTTTTTTTTTTGGATTTTTCATTTGAAATTCAAAAAGGATTCTTAATGATGTTAATTTTATCAAACACTTTCTTATAAAATGCTCAAAAATACACATTTTTAGAAATATGCAAATTATCAAAAATAAGATGCTTGAAATATTTTTTATTCGTCGAAGCTAACGCCCTCTAAGTTGTCAATATTATATATCTAATTAATTATATTGTTGTCATTTTACTAGTTATCTTTTACATTTTTATTCATTAAATGATTTAAATAAATAAATAATATTATATGCAATAAAAATATTTTCATATTATTACATGTAACATTATTATAAATCAAATAGATTTTAAATTTTATTGAATTTTTTCAAAAGATTCTTAGGAACAAAAACTAAAAGCCAAACATCTTGTTTAAAATGCATGAAATAAACATTACTGAGAATATATTGCTGGCAATAAGATGCCGGGGAATGTATTTTAAAACCTTGAAACAAACGCCCCATAAGTAAGATTTCAACTTTCGAAGCAATAAATACTATCAATCTCAATAAAATATTTTTATTTTTTGTATTCTTAACAAGTACCCTAAGGGCACTGTTTAGCATTTTCCATAAAATAATGGTAATTGAAAAAAAAGATACAGATGTCAATCGTTCACTTATTTGGTCTCTAAGGTATAGCTTGGTAGACGTGTTTGAACAGGATACTGTGTACTGTTCCCTGTTTGGTGCATCAGTCAAGATGAACGGAACAGGTTGAAACCAATGAATGGGAAAGATTGATTCCATTGAAAAAGGTGGAACGGAAGAGAACAGAACAAAACAACACACAAGTTTCATTGAAAAAGGTGGAACGGAAGAGAACAGAACAACACACAGAAAACTTATTATTATTTTCCTAGAGTCATTTTTTATTAACAAAATCATATATATTTAAATTTCTTAAACCTTATATTATTTTTTTTCAACAAAAAAATATTTTTAAAAAATATAATTTTTAAAAAATTTACATAATAAAAATATATTCAACATAATTTATGTTTAATAATTATTTTTAAAAATATATTTAATAATTGTATTTATTGAGAGAAATTTGTATTTAATAATTTATTTTTTTCATAAAATATTAATAAAAAATTAATATATTTTAAAATTATTATTTAGTTATATTCATAATTTTTAAGAAAAATAAAAAATATACTTTTTTGTTTTTTCTTTAATTTTACACTTTCTATCAAGTAAAGTATAATTTTATATGTATTATAAAAAAATATTTTTTATATTTTAATCCGCATTAAATACAAAATAGTACATATGGTTTTGTTTCTTCCATGATCGCCAAACACCATACACAATTCTATTCTGTTTCATTCTGTTCTATACCATTATGTTTATTTTGTTATGTATCATTTTATTCTATTCTGTTCTGTACCAGTCTTCTATGTTTTTTTTTTCTTTAAATAATTAGTCAAAATATGGTGAAAAGTCCTGTTTCTTGCAACTCTTAGATTATGATGACTTAGTTTTCAATGTAATTGTTGAAAACTAATGAAGCTTACCGTTAATAAATAATTGCGTTTTTTAAAATATTTTAAATAAATATAAAATGTGTTCGTATATATAAAAATATTTTGTAAAAATAAATTATATTTATTTTGATTATCTCTTGGAATAAATTAATTTATGACAATGAACGGAAGATAACGTATGTGAAGAGAAAAATAAAAAAAAATAAAAAAATCACTATCAGATTTGGCCACCTAACATTTCTTATCATTTTTTATTTTAATATTCATTAAATTATATGAATAGGTGGGTCAACGTCAATCAGACAATCGGTGTAGTATAAAACGACACCACCAGGCTTCACCAACTCAATTGCATGTTCTGAGTTTGAATTAAGTAGTTACGTTATGTGTGATTTGTTTTCTTTTAGAAAAATTTGATTTGCTTCAAGTTAAATTTGATATAAGTTCAAAATTAGTTTTGTATAACAAAATTTGTGATTAAATATTTTTAGCTAATGGTATATTTGATAATTTATTTAATATAGTAGATAAAATTATTTTCTGTAATTAAAAAAAAAATGTTCTAAATCCAAGTTTACTCAATTCAAAAGAGAACTTAACTTTTTTATCATCAAACTAGTTTTTTAAGTCAATTTTTTACCCTTTTTTTATATTATTATTATTACAAGTAAAAATATTTTTAAAAATATTAAACAAGAATTTTTTATGTCAGATTTGTATTGGAGTGTGAAATCACGATCAATAAAAATATTTTTGAGGTTTTAAAATTTGTATCCAAACAATCACACACTTAATTACAAACTCAATTGAGCTAATTTATATAAATCAAAGGCCAAATATACTTTTTGATCATGTATTTCTTATGCGTATTTTACTTTAGTTCTATATTTTTTTGGGTTACATTTTAGTCTTGTATCTCTTATCAATGTTTCATTTTGGTCCAGTTCGTCAACTCCGTCACCCTGTTAGGGTTCATGTGTATGTTAACGGGAGTGATAGGGTTGACGGATTGGACCAAAATGAAACGTTTATAAGAGATACAGGACCAAAATATAAAACCGAAATAAAATACACATAAAAGATACAGAACCAAAAGATACAGAACTAAAAGATACATTTAGCCTAAATTAAAAACCAAACAACTTAACATATTATTACATACACCATAAAGTATTTTTGTAAAATCAAAACAGAAAATCAAACACTTACATAGAGGTGGGACTAATATACTACTTGCGGTTTCTTTCTTTCTTTCTACAAACTAGCACTTGACCCTTGCATTTGCACGGGTTTTCGATTACGCGTTTGTGAGTGTGTGTGTTAATGTTTTGTAATAAATATACAATAGAAAAATTAAAATTATTAAAATATTTAATAAATTATTTTACAATATAATGATTAAAATAAAAGATATAATTGAGCTTAAAAAACATTACATTTAAAACATTCACCTTAATTATACCTTAATCTATAACTTGTTATCGACACAATCTTTTCCGTGAAGAATTACTTTTTATCGACACAATCTCTTCAGTGAAATATTCTTTACACCTCAACTATTGCACAAAATCATTAAATATGAAAAAGATCTCCACAGTTTATTATGAGACTCATGTTGTACAATAAATTAGACTTTAAATATTATTAAAACATGATAACACACTTGCAAAAAGTAAAATAAATGCAAGTAACAAATAACACACTTGCAAAAAGTAAAATAAATGCAAGTAACAAATTTATATACTGACTTATATACTAACTTTATGAAAACTTACATAATTAACATATAAGAAAAAAATTTGTGATATTAAGTACACAGATTTAATTGAAGTTTGATCCTATATTTGTGAATCACATATAACATGTTTTAAAAATTATAAAATAGACAAATGATAAGTTCATTCTTAACAAAACCTGTTAATGTATTAAAAAGTATATGTTATCTTATTTATAAATAATTTAACAAATTAATTCCAAGGGTTGACTTAGCGGTGTAAGGCCCCGCTAAGTTCATAGGAGGGACGATTCACAGCGAGAGATCCCGTGTTCGAATCTCAACTATGCCAAATTCTCGAGGGTCAGCGCCAGCCACGCAACGCGAACATGATTAGTCTAGTAAAAATAGAGAAAGGAACGAATAAAAAATAGAAAAAAAGAAAAAAAAATAATGAATGAAACGTGAAATGAAGGGAAGTGGAGAGGAAAAAAAAGAAGTTAGAGAAAAAGAGTTTAATAATATAATTTAATTTTATTATTAAAATTTTAAATTTTAATTTTTTTTTCATCTCAAAGTAAGCAAAAATTGAGAAGGAAATTGAATCATTCTTATAATGACATGTGTCAAGTAAAATAACTTGGGGCCAAAAAAAAAAAGAAAAATAAATAGAGGGGACAACAATAAAATAATAATAAACAAAAAAATTGGAGGGAAATTGGATGCATGTGAGAATGACACATGGCATGAAATGTAAGTTGGAGTCCAAGAAGGGGTTTATTTTCTTATAGTATATGATATGATGATAGATGATAATTTAATTTATTTTTAACTTATTTTGTAAGAATGATTTAATTTTTGGGTTGATTATTATCATCAATTTATTTTAAGTTTTAATATATTATCATTAACAAATAAAATAAAAGATCTCAAGAAAAAAATACAGTTGATATTACAAATTTGATTAATTATTTCATAAAATAGTAAAAAAAAATTAAAGACAAATAGAAATGAAAAAAAATAGAAGAGAGGAATAGAAATGTAAAGAGGAAAAAGAACAAATAGAAATAAAAAAAAATGAAAGGAAGTGAAAAAAAAATGAAAGAAAATGAAAGAGAGCAATAGACGGTGAAAGGGAGAGAGAGTGAGAAAAAATTATGAACGGAGAGAGAGAAGGATTTTAGGTTTTCAATTTTAAAATTAAAAAAAAAGTAAATATAAATAATGGGTAAAAGACAAAAGAACAATAAACATACTTTAAATACTTGAAATACAAAAAAAAAAGAGAAGTAATGCACATCCAAACAAAAAAATATCATCCAAAAAGTGGAGGAAAAATAGAAGCACGTGAGCATGACATGTGTCACAATAATTGTGTGGGAGTTAAAAAAAAAGTTTGATTTATTATAGTATATGATTAAAATATGCAAACTACCATTTTCTTTTTTCTTTATTTTTTAACCAAATTATGTTGCATTTACAGTAAACAATAAAAAATTTAAACACTACAGTACACAAATAACTTAATAATCCTTAATTTAATATTGAAATAAAATTAATGCACTAATAAATATATCACATCATATGTAATAAATTATTAAATTTATCTCTTAAAAAATTAATTTGTTCACGAATGTCATCATCAGGAGATGCATAATAATAGTGACGCAAGTAGACCAGGAAAAAAAAGTGGGTGATACAAGGAAACCTGCACTTTAATTTGGCCTTTGCACTTATTTTCATGTCACTAAATAAATGTAATTAGTGAAATAAAAAATTAGTAAAAGTTTAACAACAAACATTTTTAATTTAATATTTAAGTAAGAGTATGTTTGAAAAACTAGTTGAAAACTTTTAATTTTTAGCTTTTAATTTTATAGTAAGGGTACGTTTGTCTATAAAAAAAATTTCTGCATTTTTTTTTTGTTAAATAATTTCTGCAATCTTCCATCTTTCGCAAAGTGCATTCGATTATATGGATTGTGTTTGATCTCACCAACCCACTATGGATAAAACGTGTGCTGTGTGGGTCCTCCTTCTCCCAACCCAACACTAACTTTTATTAGCCAACTATTTGCACCTCCACCAACCTCTCTCTACTTTATTAGAAAACAAAAACAAAAAATTAGCAAAAATTAAGGGTATGTTTTGTTTGTATTTTTATTATATATTTTTATTTCTTGTGTTCATTGTGTTTTATTTTTTAAAAATTTATATTAGAAAACTTAGAAATGATTTGGAAACATTTTTTTTATTTCGGTTAATTAATAATAATAAAGTGTGATTAAAAGAAAATAAGAAAGGTTAACATGTGATTAAAGTAATTTGAACAATAAATAATGACTTATTAGCAATTTTAAAAAGTTAAGGGTAAATTACACTTATTACCCTTGAGGTTTGGCAAAATTGCACTCCACCCCATTCTTGAGTCAAAATTGCACTCTACCCTATTCTTGAGTCAAAATTGCACTCCATCCCATTTCATTAATTATAATTAATTTCTTTTTATTTTACAATGGTTAATTACTTTTTTAGTGCATTAAAATTGTTAGTTTTAATTTTAAGCAAATTTGTAGTCTCAACAATTTTGTTTTTTATTTTAATCCAATTTAATTAAAAAAATTATTTTTGAAGACCCCGAATAATATTAATTTTTTTCATGAAATTAAAAATTTCGAATTAAATTTGATTAAAACAAGAAACAAAATTATTTGGGACTACAAATTTGTTTAAAATTAAAACTAACAATTTTAATGTATCAAAAAAATTAATTAACTATTGTAAAATAAAAAGAAATTAATTATAATTAATGAAATGAGGCGGAGTGCAATTTTGGTTCAAGAATGAGGTGGAGTGCAATTTTAGCTCAAAAATAGGGTGGAATGCAATTTTGTCAAACCTCAAGGATGTTGAGTGAAATTTACTCAAAAATTAAATACAAAACACGAAGCGAACATTAATTAGTTTAATGAATGAAACATGATGAATGGGTTGATTTACCCTTTATTTAAAAGAGGTTAAGGAGAAATAATCAGATTCTCCTAATCCATTGATGATGAAAAAAGCAGCAACATCAGCATGTGGTGCATATATATCAACAACTCTTAACCCATAATTTAATTATTAAGGAGCAAATGTAAACCCAATTTGAAAAATTCCACTATGAGTGAGTGTGGGACTCTGGCCTACACTACCCGGAGGGGTCTACATCCTCACCAACCTTTGATTCTTCCACAATCCAAATTTTGAGTCTCTTATTATTTTTTTAATAAGAAATTAATTTTAATTAAAATCATTTAATATATATGCTTGTGATTTTAGAAATAATAACCGGCAGCAAAAAGTAATCACATTTTTGTTAACTCCAATGGTTGGCTTTACGGTGTAAGACCCTCCTAAATTCATAGGAAGGACGATCCACAGCGGGAGATCTCGTGTTCGAATCCCACTTATGTCAAATTCCTGGGACCAGCGCCAGCCATGCAACGCGAACGAGATTAGTCTCATTCTAAGGGTGGGAAAACTTGTGGTTATATAAAAAAAAATCACATTTTTGTTTTTTAATTGTTTCTCAAATTAATTAATTTTAGTATAAAAGAGAAAAGTTAAATAAAAAGATAGTGCTATTACTATTTCAATATACTCCCTCTCTCTCATAATATAAATCCTAACTACCAAAAAGTCTTGTCCCATAATATAAGTTCTTACACACAAAATTAGAAGTATTTATTATGATTTTTTAACTTTCAAAGGCATTCAACCAATAAAAAATAATTAAATTTAAATTTAATTGGTGTAATATGTCAATAGTCTAATTAATATTTTTAATTCTAATAATTTAACCACTTTTCTTAAAATGTATGAAATGTTAATTGGGGTTTATATTATGGGACAGAGAAAGTAACTACTGTCATTTTTTAATGTCAAATATATTTTTCAGCCAATAAAATCAAAGTATTAATATTTAATTATTAATTTAAAATATTTTAATAAAAATGACAATAAACAAAAAATAGTAATAATAGTCTATAAAAAAATAACTCTTATTATCATGGTAATCAAACACAAATAATCCAGCTTATCAAAAAAAAAAAACACAAATAATCCAAAATGATCCAAAACTCCAAAAGTAATGGGTAAAGTTCTTACCTCACCAAACATAGACATTGAGAGTGAATGAATAGCATGATTCAATGTAACCTGTTCCCATTCCGCGTCACTTATTCCTCATCCTAACGCCACCCCATCCCCTTCCTAATACTATCTATACATTATACTTTTTATAAGAAATATTTGACATGTTTTATATATATCAATAAAACATATTAAATGATATTATTTTCAATTAATGATGTAAGAAAATTATTAAAATATCCATATAATTAATACATCCTCTTGGATGAAAAATTATGAATACTCATGATAAATTGAGGATAATAAAATATTTTTACTTTTTCTTAGCGATTAATAGATCTAAAAAACTCACAAAATCTCTTATAAAAATGACTAAATTTTTTTTTCCTTTTATCTCTTATAAAAAAGACCAAAAGTAGTAATATATATAATGCATCTGGATAAATAATATTTTTAGAAAATTTATTAAAATTAAAATATAAATATAATTGTATATTATTTTATCTCTAAAAATGATCATAAAAACACTAAATAGTATTTACATACTACTCCCTCCGTCTCTATTTATAAGAACTTTTACAAAAAAAATTGTTTGTCCCCTTTTTTATAACAATCTCTTTGAAATTTTGTGCACATTTAAATTATTTTTACTATATTACCCTTATTTAATCAATCACTTTTGTGTGGTTCAAAGTCAATAAATATAAGAAATTGATGAGAGAGAAATTCTCTCTCTTATAATAATTGAAGAAGATTAATTTGGTGGGAAGATAGTAATACTATTGATTTTAATAGTTAAGAATAAATAGGAAAAAATGACAAATTGCTATACAAATTTAATGAATTTTTCTAGATTTACTCATTTCCTTAATTCTTCTATTTTTTTTATAGAGAATCTTATATACAGGAACAGAGGAAGTAGTATATAATTTTGTTGTCCATCTCTTTGATCACTTTTATGCATGCACATATTTTATAAATTCAATTGTCCCACTGAATATTTAATGTTAGTCACCATATTAATGTATTTTTTTTTAACTTGTGCATAATTGCACAAGTCAATAATTCTGAAAAGCAAGGTGTTTATAATAAAATAAAATAATTAAATATTCCTATTATTTTTTTTATCTGTCTCTATTTTGAAAAAAAATTATTTCTTTTTATCTGTTTATTTAGGAATTCAAGAAAATATTTATAACTTGTTTTTCCATTATACCCTTTCTCATTTATTACACATATACTAAGTAGTATATAATTAATAATTTTAGAGTTCCAACAAGAGTAAAATAGAAAATTATCTCATAATTTTGATAATTACAAAAACATTAAATAAATTTTTTAATTTGTGTATTTTAACCTTAAAAAACAAATAAAAAAGAACAAAGAAAGTACATGATAGACATAATGCCATTACCTTTTGCCCTTTCTCTATAAAACCTTTTACTTAAAATTCTTAATTTATGTGAAGTTATAAGTAATAAATTTTAAGTGATATTTGGATGAAGAATTTTAAGAAAATAAATTATTTACTTGTTGAGAAGATTTTAAATGCTTTAGATATATAATTGTATTTAATGTGATAGTAAATATTTACAATTTTTATTTAAATAAAAAGTATTTAAATAATTATTTAAAAGTTTACAATTGTTTCATCGATCCAAATATACAATTAACGAAATATAGGATCACAAAATGGAACCTTATTACTTACTACCTCTTGCATTTATTTTATTTTTCAGGTGAGATTGACTCACGCACCAAAAAAGGAAAAAAAATCAAACTCAATCATATATTAATATCTCTGTAAACCCATTATTTATGTTACAATATAACTTTATAATTTTTTATTTGTTATTTATTCAAAAGTCATAAATTTTGTGTATGTCAATTTTTTTTTCTCCAAAAACACCTAAACTCAATTATTTTTTTTATAGGAAAGTAGTAAAATAGAGGATTAAACACTGTAAGGCCGCACATACATATCTTTATGTGTTCACCAAGTAAGCTATATAATTGGATCAACTCAATTATTGTTTACAAATATAAAAATGAAAACGATTTTATAATTTCTTTTGAAAAGATTATCTAACAAATTTTATAAGCTTTACACGACCAACATAAAGCAACTCAATTTATTTTTTATTATCGTTATTAATATTATACCTTATATTTTTGTTTTTGGTCAAGACATGATTAATTTAATCCTTCTTTTTCTACCTAGAGTCAACAAGTTAGAACCGCCAAGCCCACCCCATTATTAGTTACACATGGAATTTTCTCTTATGCTTCACTAGTCACTACATACTACCTACACGGTTGATAATATCAAATCAAATATTAGTGGTAATCTAATTATTTATTCTATGCCCACAGAAATATAAACATTAAAAGCTCTACCAAAAAAAAAAATGAAATATAACTATTAAAAGGAAAGAAAATAAAAATTGGAATACATGCTTAGCAATTAGCATGTAGAAAACGAAACGCTTACATACATCCAATTTTCACCAACTCCCTCTCTTCCTCTTCTGTATATATCAATATCAAAACCTGCCTCCACAACAAACCCAAAGATAAAAAAAAAAACCTCTGTTTTTTTTTTCCGATGGCTCTGTTTCTGATAATAACCGCCACAATCCTCACAGTTTTCGTGTGTTACGAGGTCTACCAGCGGCTACGGTTCAAGCTTCCACCTGGTCCGCGCCCGTGGCCCGTGGTCGGAAACCTCTACGATATAAAACCGGTTCGGTTCCGGTGCTTCGCGGAGTGGGCTCAATCATACGGACCAATAATATCGGTTTGGTTCGGTTCGACACTAAACGTGATCGTCTCTAATTCAGAACTTGCGAAAGAGGTTCTGAAGGAGCACGACCAACAGCTCGCGGACCGGCACAGAAGTCGGTCCGCGGCGAAGTTTAGTAGAGATGGGAAGGATTTAATTTGGGCCGATTATGGGCCCCACTATGTGAAAGTGAGGAAGGTTTGTACGCTTGAGCTGTTTTCACCGAAGCGAATTGAAGCGTTGAGGCCCATAAGGGAGGATGAGGTTACGGCTATGGTTGAGAGTATTTTCAAGGATTCTACTCATCCTGGTACGTTATTTTTTGTTTCTCTGCCGTTTTGTTCATTTTTATTTATGCCGTTTTGAGTAAACGCTTTGGATTTCGTTTCTTTTCTTAATTAATGATATCGCTTGCGTTTTGGGGGTTTTCTCTGTTGTTTTGTGTGTTTATGCCGTTTTGGGACAAATGTTGTCGTTTTTCTCAGAATTTCAGTTTAGGGGATGTCCCAACCCAGGTGGATGTTCAGATCCTCGGGATCAATTTCTTGTATATTATATTTAACGGATACCAAAATCAATCTTATGGATCATAGGTTAAAGAATCTGAAATTGAAAAAGTTTTCATTAAAAAAAATAATTTACCGGCTACCAATAGATGTTTTCACCTCAATTTGTTAAATGTTTTTCTTACAATGGTTCTTTTAAATGTGTGCCTATTAACAAACAATAAGAAATCTAATATGAATTTTTTTATTTTAAAATGTATCAGTTATTTTTTAAAATTCAGAAACAATAATTAATATTTATTTTTTATGTTAATTCAAAATATTTATAAACTGTATTTATATGTTTTACATTCTTTTTATAATTTTTTATTTTGTGCCCATATAGACATCTACACATTAAAAAGAAAATCTTATAATTATTTAATTTGGATCTTAATCTAAAACCCTTAAAAATTAGACGAGTAGTTCGAATGATAAATGTAAGTTTATAAATTAAATTGTTGGCATATGAATGTGGGTCGTATAGAGATAATTTTCATTAATTTCGGATTGTTTTCTTAGTATTTTTAATTTTAAATTACAGTGCCAAAAACTTTTTTAAAGCTAATGATAAAGATTACAATATGTCGCCGCGAAGAATTAAAAAAAAAAAAAAGAATACATTGACGCGTGGATATATGGTTTTTTCCTTCTTTTTTTAATCTAATAAGAAGCAAATGGTGTAATAATTTCCTAGGAGGAGAAACTGAATTTGGATAACTTATCTTCGAGTAAAGTTTTTTAACTTTTATATTAACTATTAATATATGAGTAAGATTCTAGAAAGTTAAATTTTAACTGATAATATTCGATTGTTGGTTGGTGGCAAAAGTGAATTTTAAATAAAAGAAAGTCAATAGATGGATGCAAGGCAATCACATAGAAATAAATATATTTTTTTTTAAAAAAATTAGAAATAAATATCGTTGTGATGACCATTGACAACACATATATGCCCATAATCCTTTTACTTTAATAGCTCTGAAGGAAATATTAGAAAAAAAAATACATTGAAGGGAGACATTCATACATAAAAATCAATAATATGATATGGAAAATTTTCATTATAATACTAGATTTATAAGAGAGATTTTCTTTAAATAATTTTGCATTTATAGAAAAAGAAAAGTTTATAATTCTTTTTTTTTTTTTGTGTTTTCAATTTGTTATGTAAGTTTATACAAAGTGACGTCACATTTTGACATTGATACTTATGCAGTTATGCACTGAGTTTAGAAAGTTAGGCTAAACGAATTTTTTTTCTTCTTTAGATAATAATTCTCTTATATTTTAATTTTAGTTTTGATATTTATATGTTAATAATAATTTTGTTATATCCATAATATTAGAAAATGAATATTTAGTGTGCAGTGACAAAGCTAGTTTTGGAGGAGGGCAAATATATGATAAAATAACATATTATGATTTTAACTTAAAAATTAACAAATGGTGAGCTCAATTTTAAAGTTTATATAGGTGTGTTATAGTATTTCTTTTTGCAATACGAACGCAAGCCCCCCAAATCTCAACAAGGAGCCGCCTCCGTTAATGTGTCTTAAAATATATTTATCATGCCTTTTTAGAAAAATAATATGCTAAACATATTAAAAAATGATGTGTAAATAATAAATATCAATGTTAATTTATTTTTAATTTTTATAATCATATAATTCAATATTAATCCTAAAATTATTTTATACTTCGAGTAAAAGTATTGTCACCTATAATAATCTTATCTGATTCGAACAAAATTGTCTTTAATAATATGGTTTAAAAAAATGGATGATATATATATATATATATATATATATATATATATATGAGAGGTTTGCTAACGTACACTCACTTATTTTTTAGAAGGAGTGCGTTAGCAAGCTACACCTTTTGGGTGTATTTTAAAAAATCTAGTTATAATATGCTAACGCACTCCTTCTATAAAATAGATAGATGGGTGTACGTTAGGGTTTGCTAACGTACACCCATATATATATATATGTGTGTGTGAGAGATAATAAAGGACTGGGAAAAAAAAAAAGATAAAAAAGGACTCGCGGCACGCGAAACATATGGGATTTGATGAAATGAGTTGAGGCTTTGCACAGCTTTTAGCTTTATGATAACTTGGCTGGTAATAGGTAAAAAGAACAAAAAATCAATCATTTTTTCAATATTTTCTATGTTTTATTAAATAAAGGGTTCAGTCTTAACCTAACAAGTGGTTGGGGGTAAAGTTGGTTGCATTATGAATGTGACCGTGGCCTTGTTTATGATCAAGCTACTTCAATGTTCACCAAAAAAATTACTATGAGTGCATTTTTCTCATTTCTTCTCCCATAAACAAAGCAACTACTCTGTTAGTTGTTTCTTCCCCCAACCACCTACTTTACATAATAATTATCAATTATTCAAGTCATAACTTTACCTAATTTTCCTCAATTTGGTAAAGATACCACCTACTCATAATCTTGTGTGACAAAGTTTCACATACAAACAATTTGAAATGGTAGTTATTATATGCACCACCATTTTTCTAATCACACCATTTTTCTAATGCACTTGAAACATTGTTTTGGATGAGGTGTTGATGACCGAATATTATATGGATTTTTTTAACATGTGCAATATTGCACAGGTTAAATAACAAAAGATAGAAAGAAAACATGGTATTTATTATATGTTATAACCATCTTATTAAAGTTTTGTTTTTTCCAACAAAAGCTTTCCCTCTTTGGTTCCTTAACCTGTGCAATATTGTACACATTAGAAAAACCATATTATATTAATGTGTATTTGTATGTACCAATTTTTTTTTTTGGCAGAAAATTCAGGGAAGGGTCTATTAGTGAGGAAGTACATAGGGGCAGTGGCATTCAACAACATAACAAGGTTAGCATTTGGGAAGAGATTTGTGAACTCAGAAGGTGTGATGGATGAGCAAGGTGTAGAATTCAAGGCTATTGTGGCAAATGGGTTAAAGCTAGGAGCATCTCTTGCTATGGCAGAGCACATCCCTTGGCTGCGGTGGATGTTCCCGTTAGAAGAGGAGGCTTTCGCTAAGCACGGTGCTCGCCGCGATAGACTCACCAGAGCCATCATGGAAGAGCATACTCAGGCGCGCGAGAAATCTGGTGATACCAAGCAACACTTTGTTGATGCATTACTCACATTGCAAGATAAATACGACCTTAGTGAAGACACCATCATTGGCCTCCTTTGGGTAAATTGCACTTGTTACTCACTTAATTTTGACTTATAAGTCTAAATCCATACATCTTTAGTGTGTTTTTTTTTTTAATATTTTAGAAAATTACAAAACTATCATTTTATTTTGTTCAAAATGAAAATAGGAAATAAAAAAACAAACTAATAATATCCAAGCAACTCTTTGGCTTTTATAGTATATTTGGTTTGCGATTTTTTTTTTTCATTTTTGTTTTTAAAAATAAATATAAAATTGATACTTTACTTTCATTTTGTTGCACGATTTCGGAAATCTATAAATATGAAAAATAAAAATAAGACGACAATTTAGAATTATCTACAAAAAGAGAAAATGATAAAGGAAAGCATTTACACAAAACAAAAAGGCTTGCCCTTCCCCTATTTTACCTATCCATAAAGTAATTGAAATATTTGTGTTCATTATACAGGACATGATCACGGCTGGGATGGACACAACTGCAATTTCAGTGGAGTGGGCTATGGCTGAGCTTATTAAAAACCCAAGGGTGCAACATAAGGCCCAAGAGGAGTTTGATCGGGTTATTGGGTTTGAAAGGGTCATGGCTGAAACTGACTTCTCAAACCTACCTTACCTACAATGTATAGCTAAGGAGGCTCTAAGGCTACACCCACCAACACCACTAATGCTCCCACACCGTGCCAATGCCAATGTCAAAATTGGTGGCTATGACATTCCTAAAGGGTCTAATGTCCATGTAAATGTATGGGCCGTGGCTCGTGACCCAGCCGTGTGGAACGACCCGTTGGAGTTTCGACCTGAGAGGTTTCTTGAGGAGGACGTTGACATGAAAGGTCATGATTTCAGGCTATTGCCATTTGGAGCAGGTCGACGGGTGTGTCCAGGTGCACAACTCGGAATCAATTTGGTGACATCCATGTTAGGTCACCTATTGCACCATTTTTGTTGGACACCGCCCGAAGGAATAAAGCCTGAGGAGATTGACATGGGAGAAAACCCTGGATTGGTGACTTACATGAGGACTCCTCTTCAGGCTTTGGCTTCTCCTAGGTTACCTTCACACTTGTACAAACGTGTGCCCGCTGATATCTAATTTTTTTTTCTCTTGGTGCAATGTTGCTATTTGTTACGTTAAGACATTTAATTCCTTGTGGCACTATATCTTCCTATAATTGCGTCTACGTGAAACTATCATCAAAATCACAATCTAAGGATTTGGATTGAAATCCTTATAGAAGTGTTATATGTAGTATTAATGTTACATAGAAACAAGAGATTTGAATTGCGCAAAGATGCTAATCATTAAAATTATCATCGAAAAGTAAATATTTTACCTGCTCCAACTAGAATTGAAGTTAGATATAGGATTAAAGTGAAAATTTTCAAAATATATTACACCCAAAGAAATATCAAACTTTGTTAAAATATTAAATTCAACGATATTTGTATGTGTGTGTTGATAGCTATGTAACATTGTAACCTTATAATTATTTTATATTATATATTCACTAAATAAATAAATAAATAATTAAAATTGCAGTTGTTGATCATAAATGTTAGCTTGATTGGAAGAAGTTTCGCTCTGATCTAGGGGTCACTACAGTTAATGTAGAGAGCAGCAACAGGCGATCCAAGATTATTAAGTTGAGCAAATTCTCTTGTATTGAATTTCGTCCTCCATATAAAATCAATATCCACGGTTTGTTGTGACTGTTGACAAAATACTACTAACACCAATCGGTGAACCCCACTTAATGAAAGACTTGACCTTTGATAACTAATTAAATCTTGACCCCTCTCTCTCTCTCTCTCTCTATATATATATATAATTTCCAAATCATTCCAAAATTATATAGTAGGTACTTCACAAATATGCATATACAAAAATAAACATTATATGTGTGTTTAGGGAAGGATCAAATGACAACGGGATAAGTTACACCGACTCGGTTTATAATTATTTGTTGAAGATTTTTTTCACGAAATTGAAACAATATATAGATCATGTTTACAAAATTTCACATCATTCCGAAATCGTTTAATACTTCATCACAATGTTTGTTAATTTCATATATTTTAAAAATATATTTTGCGTTATTTTTTTAGTACCTTGATGGAGCATTATAAGGGTGTTAATTTTAGTAAGACTTAATTACAATTTTTATCTTTTAACTTTTTTAATTAAGTGATTTTATTTTATTTTACTTCAATTGTGCGATTTTAGTCCCATAACTTTGTCAATTGTGCAATTTTTGTCCCCTAATTTTGAATTGCGCAATTTTGATTCTAAAACTTTTGAGTTGCGTGACTTTGATTCTTTTGATCATCTTTGATTAAAAAGCTCGTCCCATAAGGCTATTTTCCTCCGTCGGCTAAGGGGGTGGTGGCGATGCAAACTCGGAAGGCGATTTCGACAAGAGTTTCGGTAAGGGTAGCGCCTCTGAAATTGGAAACGTGGTTAGTGATGAATGCTAGATAGTGCTTCGTCTGAAGATTTAGAGAATGATAGTAGTAGTGATTGTAGTTTGGATTTTACAATTTGGGTTTGGACCTAACTCACTTCCAAAAGCTAGCTTGTAGGATGAGGGTTGCCACACTCTTATAAACTTAATGTTTGGTTATAAAATTCAAAAGGGTCAAGGACATTGACTTGAACAAACCTACCTTCTAGAGGTTTTCAGAAGGTACTATGAATGATATCAACAAAAAGTTATAGCTTCAACCGTCACTACAAAAGCGAGGAGAAAAAACTAAATAAGGAATCAGTGTTGTTCCATCTAATTCGTCTCACGACTATTCACAACCAAGAAGGAGTTTGGATAGGAGATATTCTAGAATTGCTCATGATTACCATTCTTTGGATGAGGTCAGAATGCTACATATGTTGTCCCCCTGGCAGGGATGGTTACTTTACGGATTATAAACTAGTTCTTTATAATCTTTAGCTAGTCTATTTCGTAGTTCTATTAATTAAGTGAAAAGGGTCATCTACAACCAAACTGATCTAAACCGACGTAACCGAACCGAAAAAACCAAAATTTTTTATTAGATTGGTTCGGATTTTGGATCCTCTTAATCAAACCGAAGCAACCCAAACTTTTATATGCACTTACAATTTTCTTACAAAATTATAACATTATTCATATTCATACTACTAAATATTTAACAAAAATAATACCATAACTTACTTTTCATAGTTTTATAATGTAACATCATCTTAATATTATATATTTATAAATTTATTATTTCTTAATCAATTTAAAATTGAATTTCAACATTTTTAGTTTTATATTGGTTAAATTTATAATATATATTTTGTGTTATATCTTTAACGTTTATCCAAATGTCTAATTTTACATTTAATTTAGCTTACAATTGACACAATCTTAAAACCGAAAACTGATACAATCCGAAATTTATTGGATCGGATTGGTTCGAATTTGTTTCGTAGACCAAACCGAACCAAACCGAAAGTAAATAAATTGATAAGATCGGATGTCTTAACCCCTCAAAACCGGACCCCGAACACCCCTAATTTCCATCAAAACTGGTCCGATTCTTGTTCGGTTGACCGATTTTCCGGTCTAATTACCGGTTTGATCAATAGCCGATTTTATAGGTTGATCAGACCGGTGGGGTTTCGGTTCCCGGTTCAACCGATCAGACCATTCGGTCCGGTCCAGTTTTCAAAACCATGACTAGTATTTTAATTTTGAACTTGAAATTCAGTGACCCATTTTTTTTCCTGACAAGCAAGTTTTCATCTAATTCTTAGTTTCCCAAAAAATCTTATAGGTTGCATAATGTATAGTTGGTCAAAGTTGTGAGCTTTAATTGTATGGGTCGTGACCCAATACACACTCGTGTGAAAGATCCATTGGAGTTTTGACTCGAGAGGCTTCTTGAGAGGACATAAATATGAAGGGCCGTGATTTTAGGCTATTGCCATTCGAAGCGGCCAAACAGGTATATCCGAGTGCATAACTTGAGATCAATTCAGCAACGTCAATATTGGGTCACCTATTGCACCATTTCAGATGAACAACACTTAAAGGAGTGAAACCTAAAGAGATTGACATGGGAGAGAATCCTGGATTAGTGACTTACATGAGGAACCCTGGCTTCTCCTAAATTGTCTTCACACTTGTACAAAGGTGTGCCTGCTAGCGTCTGATATATCTTTTCTCTTGATGCAAGCTATTTACATTCGGATATTATTCTCCTTTGACAAAAAAAAATATATATATTCTTCTCATTGTGACACTATTTCTATCTTTTTGTTTATGTAACTATCAATGAAATCACAATCTAAGGATCTACAAAACATTCACGGCCAAGTTTGGCTTTGTCTCGTTAAGCTTTTGGATTGAAATTCCTATATAAGTGCTATCTGAAGTATTGCTGAATGGTTTTCTTAAATAGGTAAAAACCACGAAATGTCATTATTATTATTATTAGTCAAATAAATGTAATCAGTATTTATAGATGATATACGAAAGACATGATACATGTACATGTCAAATCTGTATAAAGCACTTACTATAGATCTAACACTGTTAGCAGCATCATTCCAGTTGCATAAAAATAAAAAAGTTTAAGGATAATCAATCAATTCAGGAAAGATATTATTGTGGCATCAATCAGCACAGAAAAAACTTTCCTTCTTATTTTTCCATATTCAATTTCACCACATACATAAGATTCTTAAACTCTCTAAGTCTTCTTTTCGAGCCCCAACAGTTTACCTAGCAAGTTAAATTTGACATAGTCTTCTTCAAAGACCTGATGATATTTTAGCAAAAGAATATATATATATCAATTGAGAAAAAAAGTTAAAATGACGAACAAGAAAGACACTCAACATATTGGTTTGGTGGTTGAAAAGTCTGACCTTGTTCTTGGCTTGAACAATCTCTACACGTTTGCATAGAGGCGAACTGATGTGCTTCACAGCAAAAGTAGCAGCATTTATGACCACAGGATTATGGATCGACACTTCACGCCATTCAAATTTCTCTCCCTCTGAATTAAAAGCAATTCATATTTTACATAGAAAAATATATAAAAAGAAATAAAGGAGAAGGAAGATATAAAGGAGTTAAAGTAGATATTAAAAAAAACTAGTAAAATGCTAAAATAGAAGTCAAGTACCTTGGTTAAGACAATAATCTACACGTATAACGACAGACATGAAAAAGGGCTCATGACTTCCCGCACCGACTGCTTGAAGTTAATCCATGGCTTCACCCAAAATTTGGCTTCATATAACATTTTCTTTTCTGCATCAATTGCTTCAAAGCTAAGATAATATATCTTACTTGCCACAACTTGTTCTTTGTGTTTCAATACCCTTGCAAATTCAAGAAAGGCAATTTGCGAACAAAAAAAAAAAAACTCCATCATATGCCGATTTGTTTGAAACAATAATTTAAGAGGAGAGTAGACATATAATTCGATAACCATCAATCAATGTCAATATTCATTTGGATATTCAATTAATAAATAGAAGTATAAAATCAAAAGCGCATGGTTGTACGTTGTGGTGTTGAATGGCGAAACGATTCTGCATCTCAGGGGAGTTGAGATTTTGAGTGGAGATGGATTCATAAGCTTGCCCCAACATGATGAGCAAAATGAAGATCCACAGCTGCAAAAGTGCAACCAAAAAGCAAAACAGAAACCAATTAGTCTTGTCATGGCCACTCTACTCAATACTCTCTTGGTTGCTTACTTACTCTTACTCTGAATTTCAATATCGCACTATGTATTATAAACAAATCTCGTTACCGTAATTTCCTAAAAATTCGTATTTTATCCTCATCTTCCTTAACTAACTCATTTATCACTATTATTAATTATATTTCACAAAAAAATATTTATCTTAATTAACATTCCAAATATTATTTATTTTATTATTTGTTATTTGCAAAATTTTAATTCCTGAAGCATCTTTTCCTTCTTCGACCATTTCTCCACCACCACTCACTACTTTATTTCTTTCTCTACCATCATCATCTTCTTCCACCCATTTTCTCCTCCACTGCCCAACACATTCCTCTTCTTCCTCCACCACCACTTAAAGCCTCTTTTTCGTCCACCCAATTCTCTCCTCAATCACCAAAACGACGTTGACAAAAAAACCACCAAAACGACAAAACACATTGTATATACTCAACTAAAGCCTCTTTCTCTTTCTCTCCCGACCATCACACACCACATCTTCCTCTACCACCAAGACTCATTTCACCAATGTCAATTCTTTTATCTATCACATTTTACCACTAACACTCAATAACCTGAAATCACTGTTATCAACGACACAATTTTATCAATCAAAAGCTAAAAAAAAAGAAACTATTTTACATATGCTTCAAGTCAAAATAGTGAATTTTCCTAAAAATTTAAGATTTTTTTAAGAAAAGAAATGTTCATTCTTTAGTGGTGCAAATATGTGGTGATAGAGGAAGAGGAAAGTGGTGGGCAATGGTGGAGGAAAGGGGTAGAAAAAAAGGAGGATGCAAGTAGTGGTAGAGGAAGGCGTTGCTTTTAAGGTTTTGTGGAAGTGAAAGGTAAGGATGAGGAAAGAAGAAGATAGTTCAAAGACTAAAATAAAAAAATAAAGAAACGTAAATTCTACGGAGATTAAAAACAATCTAATTTTGTAGGACTAAAAATATATGGCTTAAATATGTTTTTCGTCCATGAAAAATAGAAAAAAAAGAATTTAAGTCATTGAAAAATAATTTTTAGGATTTAAGTCCTTAAAAAACTCAAAAATAGGAGATATGAGTCCTTGAAAAATAATGATTTAAGGACTCAAATCACCCATTTAAGGACGTAAATCCTAAAAAACGTTTTTTAGCGACTTAAATCATAATTTTCCTATTTTTTAGGGACACAAATCATATTTAAGCCAAAATATATTTATCTTTTTGTTATTTTTATATTTAATAATATTAAGTTAAAATAATATTTTAAATATTGATGTGGTAGAATGATATGCACTTCGATAGCCACATTAGCATCTAATCGACTCTTATTAATGACAAAGACCAAAAACAAACTTTTAAATTAAGTTAGGTTAAAATAAATAAAAATTGTATGAATCAAAAACAAAATAACCTATTTAGTAGGAAGAAAAAACTTATTTAAGTCTAAATTTAATTTTAAATTTTTGCTGCCATTGATTTTGAACTAAACAAGCTTGTACTTCTATTGGTGCTTCTTTTAGGATTTGAACCATAGTTCTCTCATTTAATCATAATGTGCCTCTAAAACTATGCTAACATCTCCTTGTACTATTAAATTCATCAAATATGCATACATAATACACAAATACATAATAAGAAAATAAAGTCTTAATTGGTTAATAAACCATTTACAAGAACGACAATGATTAAAATACAATCATTAGCTTATATAATTTATTTACAACTCACTTAACTTAATATCAGTCGAACCAAACTTTTTATTCTACTTTTTTATTTTATTACTTTAAAAAATAATTAAACATAAAAATAAATGAATTGTACATAAATAGAAATTTGACTTATCTTCTTAGCCTTCCGTCCTTAACACCTTCTTAGTCTTGCAAAACGACCATATTTTTTTAATTTTTTAACTTAGCTGTGGTTGATTAACCGTCAATAATGTGTTATTTCGCCTCGGTTAAATGGTAACCGCCGAGAAATTACACATTTTTACTCACGGTTTGAACAGTAACTACGTACACTCTAAATTATAAAATGTCATTAATGTGTCATTTCACCACAGTAACTGAAGGTATTTTTTTAAAAAAAATAAGTTAAAATAAACCATATATATATAAGAGATATTTGAAAAAAATTTCAAAACATAACTATTTTGCAAAGATAATAAAGAGGTGCTAATGAGAAAAAGACTTAAAAAAATAAGTCAAAATCATGTAAATAGTAGATATATACAAATCTATTTCTTTACAAGAATACATGGCAGTATTTTATCAATTTGGTTTCCATCCATTTTTTTATTGGCTCCATTAACTTTTATATGTTGGATAATAAATGTTGGGTAATGTAAAGGAATAGAGATTTTAGGATACTATTCTCTATTTCTCTTTCTCTCTTTCTCTTCTCCCCCATGTTCTCTCTAGTCCCTTTCCCTTATCTTTTCATTTCCCTTACTCTTCTTGCACATGAAATGTTGATCTCTACTCAGATGGGGATCGGATCCTCTCTATTTCCCTTAAAAAATAGACATATTTAGTCTCGTTTATTGAATTTATGGTTATAAACAAAATAATAAAATTAGTATTCAGTAGAGCATCGATGGCATGTGGAATCTGTGGCTCAGAAAATTAAGTTCAACTCATCAACTGCTTTTCAGTTTTTCTGGTTTTTTCTGTTATAACAGTTGCTGTGGTGGGAAAAGCTGTTTTCTGTTTTAAGTGACCTTTTGTTCCCTCCTTTCTTAATCTTCGGTTTACCTCTTGTGTATAAAAGCTTGCTTGGGTTAGAGGATTAAGGCATCATGAGAATATCATAGTTAAGGGTGTGAGAGTCGTGATAATTCTGTACGGAGAACCATGATGCATCTTTAGCTTGTAATGGTGTTTGAATGATCATAGTGGATTGCTGCTGTTCTTCCCGTGGATGTAGGCTTTAAGCTGAACCACGTTATTTCTGCTGTGTATTTCTTCTTCTTCCTATCTCACTTGGTTAATTCTGTTTCTCTTCTTTTGGTTTTATCTTTTTCTGCATAATCTGTTTTTACTCGTGCTGCTATCTGTTCTTACTTCGTTTGTTCGTTCTTACTTTGCTTTCAATTATCTTGTTAGGTGAACTTGGAACCAACGAGTGTTTAGAACAAACATGGCCATTGAATAGAGTATTGGAGTGGTCCAATTCTATTCACAATTAAAGAGAATCTCTACCCCTTATGAGATGATGAAATTATACTGTTAGTCTGTCAATGCAATCTCTATTAAATATTATGTTTCAAAAAAGTAATTCATAATTTGATTTCGTGTGGGTAATTTTTGTAATGCTTAGACACTTCAATTCATATTATCGAAAGCCTTGCATCTGAACCATCATTTTATTTATTTATTTATTTATTTATTTTTTGGTTAAAGTACTACCCCTGTTTGATGTGATCTGTTGAATTTTTATTGATGTTTAATGGAATTTTGAACCTAGAATGGCCAATTTTATTTCAGTCATGTGAACTCAATTATAATAAATAAATAAAATGGAGCATGGAATCATAAGTGATGTACAATAGTGATAATAAGCACTAGTAAGAGAGAAGAATCAAAGTGTGTTAAAAGAAGAAATTACTAGTAAGAGAAGAATCATAGAGTGTAAAAATGAGTGAAATGAAATGAATATTATCTGCCAATATATACTGGGAAGAATTAAGGTAATCAATGCATCCCATTACAATTTGAATCACCAAAATGAAAATAAAAAAAATACATAATCACAGGTAAAAACCCACTTAGATAGCATACAGATCTATTTTGTCATAGAAAGGTAACTGGAAAAAATGAAGGTATAGTTGAATGGAATGGATGGCATTAGCACCTCACCAATCACTTTTCCATCTTTCCCATATGTGACTTGGTATCTACAACCCTACACTAGGAACCTCATGGCTTTAATGTACAATTACAAGCAATAGTGAGTGATTCATCTCTGCTTTGGTTACCTATCTTTCTAACATTCATTCATCAACTTCCATGACATTTAATTAATTAATTAATTAATTATAATTATATTCCAACTTTTCCTTCGATTAATTCTTGCACTTCTTATCCTCAAAAACTCTAGGCAAAATCTTACTAAAAATCTCCAAAAACGATTCCCATTCACCTTGGTTCAGGTCTCCCAAACAAATGGCACCAACTACACAATTAGACTCTTCTTCACTTCCTTCTTTGATGTTATTACAATTCTTCTCATTGTTGGAAACACGAGTGATGCTAATGCTAGATTTGACTTGCAAGCAAATAGTTTCCATTTCACTTGGTAATTCGTCGGCGCCACAGAACTCCCTAGTCATCATCTGGCCTATCTCAGCAAGACATAGGCCAGAAGTAGCAGCTAGCTTCAAGAAAATGGTGCAAACAATAAGAACGCGAATCGAGAACTCGGTCAAAGAAGGGACCTCGATTCTTAAAATCTCTGCATCTCGAAAGGGATCGAGTTTAGAGATGTAGTCAAGTTCCGTGTTAGAGAAGGGAACTGAAGCTTGAGGCCAATGCAGCCACTCAAAGTAAGGATCATCCAACCACTCAGGGAGGCAAAAACCATGGTCAATTGGAACAAGGTTAGTAACTCCATTAACCAAACTTTTGTTTCCGTTTTTCACAACAAGCATGTTCCCTGCATGTCTATCAAGATTTAGAAGCCTAATGTCTAAGATTCCAATTTGGTGGACAGAATCAACAGAGAAGAAAGAAGGACCTAACTCGCCCGCGTCGAAAGCGTGACCAACAAAGCGTTGGATTGAGGCAAGTTTAGGAGTATTGGATGATTTATCAGTTGCAAAGAAAGGAGCATGAGAAAATCTCACTAGAGCAGTAGGAGGCACACCAGCAAAGCCTCCATGGTCAAGGAGATAAGCAGCTAATTCCCTTATTCCAGTTTCGCCGATTCGAATCGAGCGTTTCAAGCCAGGTTGGCCTAGCATTTGACCCCCCATGCCCTTTGGATTGTTCAACGCTAACGGTTCTTCATCCACAGGCTTAGCCACGGCGATTTGGTTACCGCTTTGGTTGTGAAAAACATAGGCACCACCCAGGCCGCTCGGCAGGGGAGTAGGTTGATTCCCAGAGGCCATTGCAATGGCAACCTCAATGACTAAAGCATGAACAGGGGCTCCACTCCCTCGGACTAACTCTACCCGGGGATGAGGTGTGTCTTCCCGAGATAGGGGTAGGCAGGGAGTGGAGAAACTGCGGTGAATGTTATCGGCTTGGAATGTTAAGGAGGTGGAAAAAGTAGTTTGATTAAGTTCGAGAATGTTGGGATCAAGGTGACCATAGGATTGGAGTTTGCATCTCTGGGATCGACTAAATGGCTTAAAATCATGATTTTGTTGGTCAATGGCCACAGCCATTTTTAACAATCTCATCCAAATGAGAAGAAGGATGGCAGCAGTGCATTCCAAAGGGTAGTGGTTAGTGGTTAGTTCTTAATCCCCTGAAAATCAGTTTTCTGACCGCGATGACATCTGCACCAATTAAATTAAATAAATATAAGATTAATTTCTCAACAATTAATAGAATTACTAGAACCAAAATGCAGGGACTTTCTTACTGTGGATTGGCTTTGAAGTTGTAAAATAATTCAGAAGCTGGACTCATCGCTTAAACTTTGGATACCAAGTTAACAGAAAAGCAGGATAACTCTGCACATAATTTTTTTTCTTGAATCCCTTATAACCTGCAAATTTCCCAATCAGAAAGTGTGAACATGAATGAATTGGTATAATGTCATGTCATGTATATCTATAGAATGAAATGCAGAGAAACCAAATTTGTTGATCCCTCTATTGCATAAAACTTCATGTTTTTTCTGTTTCATGTACATTAAACGGGTAATAACATTCTTTAATTTATGAAAAATTAATTATATTTATCAAAACAATTTTTTGCATGACAAAATCATGCAAAATTTTCATTTTACAAGTTTTAAAATGCAAGATGATGTTTCTTTTTCATTTTCATTACAATATTTCAATTGATCAAACTAAACAAAAATAAAAATAAAAATGATGCGTACCCTGAACACACTTGGTAAAGGTATTCAGGGGAACGAGAAGCAAAGGGGGAGCGCGAGAGAATCAAACCGTCGCCGGAGTAATATCGAAATAAAACTCCACTTCAACTCCCACTCCCACTCCCAAACGTCAATATCCCCACCCTCTAAAGCACAAACCACCTTTCTTCCCCCTTTTCACCTCTTTCTTCTTCTTATCTCTTCTTTTTCCTCCCTTCCTTCTTCCTCCTTACTATTTTTCCTCCTACACCCCGCATGCTGACACTTGGCATATTTTCCCACGCAAAATAGTATAATATTTTTATACCGAACATGTTAATTTGGCATTAACTAACTAACGACCTTAAACTGTAACCGCTATTCGGTTCGTGGCCCTATCACTATGCGACACCTGCCGTGACTAAAAAATAGGTTATGGTTAAGTTCTTCCCTCCTTTGCATTGCAACTGCCATTTTATTCCTTTTATTAGTTTGTGGCCGTTTGAGAGTATTCAATACCACGGGTTTGTTGTCTCCTGGCCGTTTGGGATTCAGTCTAACTAGGAGATTAGAATTGGTTAAATTCAGACAATTGAAAAAATATGAGTATATTTCGAATCTTATAAATTGTTATTTCAGTTTTGAAAGATTGAGTATTTATAGTTATTTTTTCTTTTAATTAATGTGTTTTTTCGAAATTAAACTTATGTTCTCAAACTGTTTATCACAGGTCCAAAATCGTTTTTGATTTTAAATATTTGTTTTTCCATAAAACTAAGTATTTTTTTTATTTTAATAAAAATCATAGCCTTTCTTTAAACAAAGTTTTTTTAAAAAAAAAAAATAAATAATTTATTAACATTAATTTTTAAGACATGATTGATTCAATTTATAAAACTTTAATACAAAGACATTATTATATTGTTGTCTAGCATATTCCAATGTTCTGTCTGGTTTGAATTTTGATAAAATTAATTTGTTCACGAATAAACTGCAATTTTGGTTGAATAATAACATAAGATAAGGTGTTTTGAAAAGTGAATATAAATAAATTATTTAAAATATTGTCAATCTAACGCTGAAAATTAATTCTACTATATATATACTCAAAAGTTACTATTTTTACTCATTTTAAAATTAAGCCAATTCATTACAAAATTGATTTTGAGAATGTTAAGAATATGTGATGATTATCTTGCAGTCATGTGATGATTAGAATGTTAAGAATATAAGTTAGGGTTAGATATAAGATAGGCCTAATAAGATAAACCCAAAGTACATAAGGGTTATTGTTATGATTTCTAAAATATTCTGAGTCTATATATGCGATTCTAAGAAAATGACAATAAATGATAAATCAGAATTTTTTATTTTATGTTATGAGAGAGCCTTCACTCTAATAAGATAAATTAGAGATAACCTCCCGTAACTGTATTTTCTTCTTTCTATTCTGAATTCATAACATAGAATCCACACACTAGCCAAACACACGCTACACGTATGAAAAGTATGTTTATAGTCTGTAGAAGTTAAATAATTGCTTTGTAAATTTTTAGTGCCACGTAAATATTATGTCTATTATTTTATTGATTATTAAAATTTATCTTTTTCCAACTCCCACGCTAGTCCCATATATTAAATTATCTTGTCAATGAATATCTTGTGCATATAAATTTACTCCTGTACAGAAAGTAATCCATTTCAGAAATAGATATGGGCTGAAGAAGACAACAGATTGTGGGTGCCAACACCATATTTATAATTTGTGGGTGGATGGGATTAGCACCATCTCTATTGGGAGTGACACCATCCTTTGTAGTATATAAATTTATGATTCTTACATATAAAAAGGATGGTGTCACTCCCAGTAAAGATGGTGTTAATCTCATCCTCCTAATTTGTGTTCAACCCGAACATTACATGGATAACCATTTGTGCCAGTAATTTTTGAAACATCCAAATTCATTAGCATGAGATTGATAGTGGGAATCTGTCGTGTTCACAAGCATGGGTTGCTATCAGTTGTTAATGTCAGCCTGTTATTGTTTGCGTTTGCATCAGTGGAATCTTTGGCATTCAGTAACATGGGCCGATCTGAACCTTACTTTAACAGAGATAGAGAAGACATTTAAGGACGTTGGATAGACATGAGAATAAAATCATCTTATTTCAGACATCAGCATTCGATGTGATGTTTTTGGATAGTATCATCAATAAAATAGTAAAAATAGAAAAAAAATCAACCTTATTTTACGGATAACACCATCCAAAAACATCATTCTTAATAATAATATCCAAAATAGGATGATCTCATTCCCAACTCCTAATCACAAGCACGGAATACCTTACTTTTGATGCGGATGAGTTCAATCATTAATTGGAAGCGTCCCAACAAGGCTCAATGTTATGAACTTTTCACACTCATGATTTCTCTATCTCATACATTTTTTTTTTTAATATTTCTTTATCTCTATCTGCAACCATTCATATTTATTGATTAATGATATTATGCACTTGATCATGACATGTTTGTAACGATAATCAGATTCACGTGCTAATTCAAGTTCATGAAAATTGCTCTACCCGGGACATACCACTTTCCTGCATTCAGAGAATACCTCTTGGGAAAAGAAAAACAATAACTATTATTATGATACCTATAACTTATAGGCGTGGCAAATAGCCTAGACATACTTATCTAAACTTATTTTTATTTTTCCTTATGAAGAAAAACCATGAAAAAAAAGGGAAGAAATACAAGTGCCATCACATGGATGAATCCTTATCGTTTTTCTACATTCTAGCAGGAATAATAGGAATTGAAAGGCTAGTATGCATAAAATTCAGCGGACAGCCAAAGGATCCTTTCGAGGAACTCCATTCGATTCAGGAAGACGAGATTTTCCCCCAGCACCGGCAAACTGCCTCTCAGAAACAGCTTCTGCCACTGATGATGCTGACGCTGACACCGAGTTCACTTCTGCTTCAGAGTCCTCTGGAGGGACCGATCTTCCGCTCCATTGTACAAGATCCTTGATGGTGGTTTTTAGCTCGTTATCCTTGAGCAGTGATTCCAGAGTCACATGTACACCTGACAACAAACATTCCAAGGCAAACTTAGATCATAACTTCCAATTCAAAGCATTTATATAGTCACAGATTGTAATGTATAAAGTTAGCTACAAGACAGAGATGAAGACATACGGTATCTCCAGTAGTGCTTCGGATTCGTAGGGTCATTGATCGTCTCTTCTGTCGCAGGACGTGTTGTATACTCTTCTTTCAATGCCAACAAGTCCTATTCACCAGATTAAGAGCATGATGTTCATGTAAACAGAGATAAATAAAATGGAACAGGAATCTAGCAGTCAAGTTCTTTTTAACAGTGTTAGAGTAGAGCATGTATGTCAGGGTACCTGAAGAGGGAAAATTGCCCACATTGATGGGGCTTCGACGTGTTGCCTTATAATAAAACGTGCAATTTCCGGAACACATTGTTCAGGTGGCAATTCATTAGACTCCACGACATTCTTGAAAAAACGTTGTCTTCTGTCTTCATCTTCTTCCCACCAAGCACGCAAGGTGGAACAGTCATGACATGATGGGGCACATACCTGCATATTCATGTAACTCATCCCATTACATGACATTCTAACAAAATTCCTCTAATTTCAAAAACAAATATTAGTTTAGTTCTCAATAAATCTCAAGTCAGACTTAGCAAAAAAAAAAAAAAAACTAAATATCTATACAATCAGAGGTTTGAGTTGGCGCTTCTAAACACTTCAAACAAAGGATGATTTATTTTTAGAGGATTAATCATCCAGCAGATGGTTTTTAAAAAGCCTAAATAAAATTAAGAGAAATTTAACGAAAGGTTCCCAAACAAATAGGAACAAGCGATAGGACATAGAAGCCTTACCGTCATGTAGCTGTATCGAGAAGGAATACCGAATTCCAGATCAGTTTCATTGGGCATGCGCTGAATGCGCAAGCCAACTAATCCCAGTTCTTGCATAACCTACATTAACAAATTTGTAGTCAAATCCTATGAATATAATATCTTTAGGATAAATCACTACACGTATGTGTGTGTGGATCTCTGAGTGAAATAGAGAGAGAGTGACATAATTAATGGCCATACAGGATGGACACAAGACGGAATGAGACCAAGATCTTCCCCACAGGACAGCATGTCTGATGAGTTTAGAAGTACAGGCAGAGTCTTCAATGCATTTTGCCTCCAAAGATCCTCTTGACGTTGGAAATAGTAGTCAAAGTATAATCTTTTCAGAACATTCTTGCTGTATCACACAATGAGAAGTAAGAGATCTTGTGAAATGATATTTCAAGAAAGTCATAACTCAAATGTGAAAAGAAATTTGGTTCTAGATGCAGAACAGTTTTCAATGTCAAAATAAGCTGAAAAGAAGTGTCATAGTAGGAACTAGGAACCATCCTCAAGGGATTCCACAGAGAGAGAGATAATTAAGTTGAGGTACCTATGATCATCCAAATCCTGGAAACTCGAGGTATCTTCAAGGTTGAAACGAGGATAAAATTTTCTTGGATCCTCTGGATCTCGGATTAGGACTATATTCTGCAATCCAATAGAATAGAGCATAATGTAGGACTTGCCCCACCAAGAGGAACAGATCACAAGACAAATAGATTCAAAATATGTTAAAATCTAAGTCAGAAGCTGAAAAATGAATTTTTTTTTTTCTTCCACTAAACACAATTGATATACAAGGTTTTCACTTGTAGTGGAATCTCAAGAGTATCTCAAAACAACGAAAATATATGGTTTATTGATAGTCCAACACTCTTAATACAGTCAACGAATGAAAATTAAGTAAAAAATTTATTAGTTTAACCTTTCGCTTTAAGTATCACCACTGAGAGATAATGGGGAGAGAAGAATATGAGCAGGGAAGCGAATTCGATAAAGCTACCTGAATAAGATCAAAGAGATTGCGTCGGAGCTTGTCTTCACTCTCCAACAAAAGGGAACTATCTGCACAAGCTTTTAGTTTGGAAGCAATTTTTTTCTCCGTGTTGCTGTCCTCCTTGAACTAAAATCATTTACAGAAAAAAAAAAACATTTCTAAGGACAACTCAACACTTCTAACAGAACACATATAATGGTTTCAAAATAATTCATAACAAATTGAAGCATAGCTAACATGGTATAGCCACAAATGATAGAAAACGATTTGTGTAAATATCTAGAAGCAATATGTTTCCAAGCAGTTAAGCATCAATAATATAATTGTATAAAAAGTGATGATGACAGCAAAAAAGCAGATAAACATATATAACGTGTATAGAACAAGAAGAAAAATATTTCAAAAAGCAGATAGCATAAGTCTAAATAAATCTGCAAGTAGAATAACCAATCATGTGTGGCTCATGCCTTTAGTTTTGTTACTGGTTCCATCTCAAAAGGACCATATATTTTAATCACTCTGCTGAACCAAGCAGAGTACATTCATGTAAATTTATGATCAAATCAAATCTAATGACTAAAGCTATGTTACATAAGCTGTAAGCCTACAAGGGATGATAGTGATATATTTATTAAATTAAACAACGATGGTAACCTCAAAGCAGTGATTTTCATATACATTCAGAAAAGGTGTCCCCTTGTGGCTAAAATTGAAGGTATGCTATATACATCAATTAATATGTAAATGAAAATCTATACAGAAAAGGATGATCACCTCGTAGAAGTTCTTGCCATTTTCATTCAGAAAATTTGTTGCAACAAATGTCCAAGCAGCTCCGAATTTTTCCTGAAACAAGAATGAATGTGATATAGTATAAATCCCCACAAGAAGGATATCGACAAGACATATTGTAGAAAACTAGATAGCAGCCTGAAGGTAAATTATTTACAATTACAAATTATAAAAATGCAGCTGCAGCCTAAAAGATAGGTTACTGACCTTCAATAGTTCCTGCTTAATATATGGGCGAGTCAGGCGATTGAAGTCCCATATTCCTTCTTTTTCAAGTTCTTCCTACAATAGATATAACAGAGATTATAAATTGACTAACAGAAGAAAAAAATTATTTTTCTTACCAGATAGAGAAGTTCATCATGCATTCATTGTATCAAGTGCCCTTTCAATTTAATAGAGCATAAGGATACCTGACTTAGAGGAATAGATGGTCGGAATTTTCCAACTAGACCTGTCACAGCATGGTCTGGAAGTTCCCAGATTCGGAAGAATCCCAGTATGTGATCAATCCTGTAAGCTGTAAAATATTTTGCCATCTGTCGTGGATATAAAGGAAATTAATCTTCAGCCTCTATACTTAAGTATGCAAAGATTATTGTCCAGTTAATGACTGTGTCAAAAATTCAAAACCAAAACCTGTGTCAATCGAGCTCGCCACCAACCATAGTTGTCTTTAGACATTTCTTCCCAATTGTAAGTGGGGAAGCCCCAATTCTGGCCATTTTTATCAAAATAATCTGGAGGTGCTCCAGTAGAAGTGTTCATTCGGAACAAATTTGGATAAACCCAGGTATCCACACTGTTTCTGTCAACTCCGATTGGAAGATCTCCCTTTAGTATCACTCCCTTCTTTCTAGCATATTCTGCAGCTTCTGATAGCTGTCAGAACAAGATGAAAGCAAATGATACGATTCTTTTGGTCAACCGAATTGACTGCCACGAAGAACTAACGAGATAAGGTTCAGTTGAGCTTACTTGTAAATGCAGATGGTATTGAACATAGTAGTGGAAGCAAATTATCTCATAATGCAGGCTTTCCTTGGAGACAAGTTTCTCCAGCTAGACAATATGAAATAAAAGTCTCAACATGACCACATTTTAAAAAAAATAATAAATAAATAAATAAAAATAAAAAAATAAAAACTAAAAGCTAAGGCATTTACCTTATCCTCCGAGTAGTGAGCAAAACGACCCCATTGAGTGCGATCTGATGTTTCAAAGAAGTCCCTCAGGAAACAGAAGGCAGCATAGGGTTTCAACCAACCCTATTACCATCAACAACAAAGCTGAGTCAGTGTAGTAATTTAACTAAAATGGCAATATAATAAACAATTAATCACATAGTGAGTAGTAACAAGATGCAATAGTAAGACCTCATTCTCAGAAAAGAACTCCTGAAAGGAACTTGAATTAAGTATCAAATCTTTCTCTAGAGCAAAGATTTTCTTAGCAATCGAGAGTTTAGTAGCCATTGTAGCTTCATAATCAACATCCTGTAAGGACACATAAATTAACCATAAAAAGTTGCCATCCACTAAAATGTTTGCATATAAAATGCCGATTGCAGTAACATATTTACATAAAATATATCTAACAGCAGATACAAATATCTCAATTTCAGAAGTTCAGTTTAATTATGCAGAAGGCTGCCACATCATAATTGTTCATAGAATTATTTTTTTTTTTTTGGGCGGGGGAGGGGGGAAAGGTTTCTTATTTCAAACCTTGAATTGAATCTGATTAAGTATTCTAGTAAACAAATTGTGGCAATCTGATTTTCCATAAAAATATTTTTATACGCCACAATATTTGCAATGTTAATTCTATCTAAGGTATTATCTTGTTATTGACTTGCTGCACCTTTTCCTTTTTTTTGGTTTTCTCTTATTTCAAGCCTGGAATTTAACCTAATGAGTATTCTGGATAACTAATAGTGCTGATTGGATTTTCAACAAAAATGGTTTTATTGGCCACAATATTTGCAATATAAATTCTATCTAAACTCTTAAGGTGTTATACTGTTGTCTACTTTTAACTTTTAAGGAAATGTAAAGTGACTGGAGAAACATCGAAGACTAAAAATAATTCATTCACCACCAATCATTACAACCTTAGCAGCACTTCCCTTCTAATTTACAAATATAAGGCAGTTATACCTTATAATGGTGTGACAATTCTTGCATGATCACAGGGTTTACAGGTGCAATTAATCAAATGTTAAAAAAATTAAGATAATATTAGAGTATATTTTGAAGTTTGTGTTGGAATTATTTTAATGTTATCCTGACCTTTTGAGTAGTTGTGCATATAAGCACTATGCTCATGCAAGAATTATAAATTATTCATAATAGTGATTGCCCGGAATTGTTATGTTCTTTAAAAACAAAAGCAATGTTAGGACTGACTAAAAAGACAAACTATTTAGACTTTGTAACAGCATTTTCTTTTAATGATGCAATATTAGAGAACCCTCCTTGAAGATTTCAAGATATATATAAACATCTGATAACATTACCTTCCCATCCAATTGCTGTTTTGCCTTCTCAATCTCTTTCTGTTCAAAGAAGCAAAGCATTTCAAATATCAGAAATTCAAAGTCGCAACAATGCTATTCAATAGAGTAAAATTCCTAAATATAACCTTGATCTCCTCTGGTATGTTCTTAGAAAGTGCCTGTACTCTCAGATACAATGGATGCAACGCAAATACCGAGAGGGAACTGAAAACAAGCATATGTGAGATTACAACTTCAAGCCACTAAAACTTAGTAAATGAATTGTTCGAAGCAACTATTAGTCACAAGAAATGTTTTTTTTTACCCTCATAATCATGGGAAAGATAATGCCAGAGACATAGTCTAATATGGGGCATGTTTATATCTTGTCTAGATAAAAGTTTGACATAGTTTTAAATCAAAGGAGGGAAAGCAAATACATGCTGTCCCAAAAATATAAGGGGGATCAAAGATGAGAACTTTAGCAACATCAACAAATTTATGAAAATTTATGATTTCCTATGTTTACATTTTCAAATTTTTGCCTTTGAAGCACCTCTACTCAAGTCTATAGTAGAAGGAGAAACAGCACAGGCTTCTCCCAATTGGGTGAATGGTGAAAAGAGAGGACAGTTGGCGTGATCTGAACGGAGAGTTGAATGATATAGGGATGAGGAAAATAATGGGGAAGGTGGTTATTGAGAGAATACGAAGTATTCTGGAGCACCCTTGGCATTTGTAACCTGTAGTTTTCTTTGTCTGTTTTCTTGTAATTTCACTATAATACAGCGGATTACCTCTGAATCAAGGAGCAAATGTTCATTATCTCTGTTCTGTAAGACTAACTTCTATCAGTTTCAAATATCTTTAGTTAATGCATAGTAAAAATCATGTTTGCAAAATTACAGTACAATGATATTTATATGGTACCTATATTTATATCTAATTCTAATGTCTACCATGATTTTGAACTTGTTATACCTGTATGGATAAGAATCCCACCACATCATATTCACTGATGTATCATTGATTGGTAAAAGTTGAACTAAATGGAAACCAGATGATACAGCCCAGTCAACTAGTAACTTAAGGTCAAGAAACTCTCCAACTCCTAGATCGGATTCCGACCTAACTGAAAACATTGGGATTGCCACGCCAGCACCACGCCAAGGCACTTCCTAGCAAAACAAAGCAACATCTCGTTATGACCATGAAATTCTGAAAAAGCACAATCTCCACTTAGTACCTACAATGTAATTTCGGCAACTTACCCGCATCATGCAGTCTGAAAGGTGAATATATTTCGCCTCAATCCTCGAAGAGTTAATAGAGACTTCTCGATTTGGACCATTCTCTATAGAAATGTTCCCAGACCTGCCATATTTGCAGTATCTATATGTGGAATCACTGTTAAGGAAGAATGTAAAGCTTGATGAGGGTATTGGTAGCAACATATGAAACTAATAACATCATAATTTCTTCTTATAGTCCATGATGAAAACTCCAAAATGGATATCTTATGGGAAAATCACTCCTTTGCATTACACATTCAGCTTGCCAGACAGATTCACCAAAATAGCTGAGTTTTAGTCCATTTTCAACTTTCCACTGCCCCAACTTTGAATTGCTACCAATCACGTATATCTGCAGAAGTTCAAGAGAGGTCACTACTTCATGGTAAATGCCAACCTAGAATTATCCTTGCATACAAACAGATAAATATATGCCTTTAATGAATTCACAGTCCATGCAGATAAACATAATTAGTCATTTAGGGATAAAAAAAAGTCTCACTGATGTGTCTTTCTCAATATTTGGGCAGGAAACTTTGAATTGGACGATGATAGATGCTGCAGGTCATCAGAAGTCAAAAAGACCAAGTTGTCAGCAAAATAACAAATCAACATTCTAGACACACACATTTACAGCAAAGAAGTCCCAAAAAGGTTTAAAATGTAGCTTTTAAGAATTTACCTTCTGAATCTAAATTAATGTTATTGACTCCTGCAGCTGCCACTGCCTCAACAGGCAAATCCCAGCTTCGTCGAAATATCACATCCCTGAAAGCACTTCTGAAAGGGAGAGCATCTGAGCCAACCTGGACTTGATGATAAAACAAGGAAAGATCTTCAGAAGATAATATAAAAAAAAATAAAAAAATAAAAAACTAATATTTTTATTCAAACAACTATTACAATCTATTAAAATATATAAGGAAAGAGAATTATATTCAACTTTTAGAAGTGATTTTCACATGGATAACTTTGAGAGGCTGCACTAAGTGAAGCATTTTGGCAAAACTCTGAGCAGAAAGATCAAGAACTAAGACCATCGATCTAAGAAGAAACTTAATAACAAACCATATCCTTTTGGTATATTTATTGTACCAAAGTGTTACAACTTACAATGTTACAGAATATAGAAAGTATAAAGAACACAAACGATATTATTTTAGGCAGCATCTCCACACCTTATTAAGTGATATGCACTAACTAGACTCTCCAAAGAGATGGGATAGAATAAGCCAGGTCAAATAATGTGAATATGACTTTTTCCCAATATCATGGATGTAGTGCAAGAGGATGATTGACTTGGTCTAAAGCACAGTTGCAATTGGGGAATGGTTGGTTCGAAAAAGTTTTATATTACGTAAGTGAACTCTCCCTATAGTATAGGCGCCTCTTCTAATAAGAAAATTGCACATAAGTTTACTAGAAAGTTTTGCTTTCAGATGAAAAATTGTGAAACAAAAGCACAATTGAATTGCATGTATCCTATAAAAATTTTAATTTTATTGGTGAATGAGATGTATCAATCTACTGAAAACAAGTGGATAATAAGAAAGGTGTGTTCAGAATCTGCACAATTTTCTCAATATGACTAAGGCACCAAACTTATGTTTTGAATACGCCTTTCCTTCTTTCATCTACTATAACAAGAGTTCATAGAAAAGGTCTACTACTTTGTAATATCATTTAACAAAGATGAATCTACATTTAAAAGCAAGACAGAAAACTATGGAAAGAGAGAAAGGCAGCACCTGCCAAAGATCACGAAACTCGATCTCCTGACCACTCTGAATAACTTCAGGGAGTACCAGTTCGCGCTTTTTCCCCATCTCCAATCTAAGAACATTTTTGTTATCATCTACAACATAATAGTTGTACTGGCATTGGAATCCTTTTGGCACCGTTATGCTTCCGCTCCAGATGAGCTCACTTCCTTCGTGGAAGGGGCTGAGCAACAAACCCCTCTTCACATTCCAGGAACCAAGTACTGGTACAGAGCCACACACTAGCAAGCTCTGACCCCATTGGGTAAAATACGGTAGCCGAAAGGTTACTTTCACTGAATTCACAGACTTATTCCCAGAAAACAATCCCGGATTCACCATATCTACAAAAATGGATAATCACAGAGAAAAAAATCAATTTCCGGCAAAAAAAAAAATAAAATATATATATATATATATATATATATATATATATATATATATAACAATTAGAAAAAAAATAAAAAGTAGAATCATCAGTACTCAGACAAATCCAAAATATATTTAAGCATAGAAATTACAAAATTATGAGCCATGGGCACTAAGTTCACATCCTCTTGGACTCAAAACTGTAAGAAAAGATACAATCAAGCAAAACTTAAGTTCCATTTTCGTCTATTAAATGCTTCGATTTCTAACCTTTTCCTGACACCTAACTATTCATACAATTTTCTTCTGTTTAAGCAAGCAAAAAGTATGTCAGTGGATTTCTAATCGAACACACGATACCAATTGAGAATAATTCAAGTAAGCTGAATTATAGGAACAGAAACTCTCAAGAACATGAAACGAGTTCAACCAAAATCTAATCTTTTCAATGAAAACTGGGTGGATCAGATATACCGTGAGAATGGGAGAAAGAGAACGTAATTCAGAAGAAATGATATTGTAGGTCTTAACAGGGGTATAAATAATTAAAATAAGAGATTGCGAGAAGAAATAAGGGACTGAGACTGAGAGTGGCGTTTGTTTGGTTTCAAAGGAAAAATAAAAATGTGGGGAAAGTTTATATCAGCTTCGTGAATTGGAGAGATATTTAGAATTTAGAAGGAAAAAGTAGAATGCAATTTGAGAGCGAAGAGAAGCGGTTTCTGGCTCTGAGGATTTGATAGGAAAGGACAAAAGAGTGTGTGATATTGTGATATTGTGATATTTTTTTCTTGTTATGGCTGCGGACATGAATGCTGCTTTCACAGTTCCATGGAACGGTGACACTGAAATGGGGTTGTATTTACCATGCTCCTCGTATTTTTGGGACTACCATACTCCCTTTTAAGTGAGATAATTACAATCGTCAAATTATGTGTCTTTTCCTTCTCTCTTCTCTCTCATCTAGATCCAAGTAGGGATGGGAAAAAGATCCGCTCCTGCCCATAATACGTGTCATGGATACTTACCGGCAATATTCGCGGATATTCGTTACCGACTAAAAATAATAAAAAACATAAATTTATTATATTATAAATACCCTTTTCCTTAATTTCTAAAAGTGATTTCAAATATTTCATATAAAAAAATATAAGGTCTTGATATACCGTACATTTAGGATACTAGTTAAGGTTATTAGAAGTAAAAAAATAATTATTTTCTCTGTTCTGAAATATCAGTCACTTTAGTAAAAAATAAATGAATTATATACTAAAATAGTCCCTGACTTTGTATTTTATCTTTCAGTTTAGTCCCTCGCGAAATCAGTCATTTTATTACTTTCACTATTATTGGTCTTTTTAGTCCCTGACTTTCACTACATCATTCATTTTAGTCCCTGAAATCAGAGACTAAAATGAATGATCATATAATTCAGGGACTAAAGTGACCTGTAAACTATAAAGTCAGGGACTAAAGTGACCTATTCGCACAAAGTCAGGGATTAAAGCGAATTATTCTCACAAAGTTAGGGACTCAAACGGTACATTACTCAAAAAAAATTGTTCCAAAATATCTGTCACTTTTACATTACCAATGCTATATTTATTAACTATTTTCACTTTTATTATTTTTATAGCCAATAGTTATTGAGTAAACCTCATGGGATGAGACTAATTGTTTTTTTTGTTATATTCTATAAAAATTAATTGTTCTTCTTAATCCATGTGAAATCTCTTAAGGTGACTAATATTTCAAAATAGAAGGAGTATAAGAGTACATTGTTCCGTCTCTCGGAAATACAAAAAATTACACATTCCAATATTTTTTTACTACATTTGGGTTCTTAAATAGTGTCCTTAGGACGATAAATATCATTTGCCAAAAATATATTATAACTTTATTCAATATAAAATGTCTTTAAAATATTATGATTTGACTTGAGTTTTTTTTTTATAGGCGAGCCCTAAGAGTTTGATGTCTTCGCTTTAATATTAACAATTCTATTATATTCTAAAAAAAATCACAACTGAAATTAATACAATCTCATATAGCATCAACAATATCTCCATAAAAATTAAATAAAATAACTTTACTACTCATCATTTAAATGAAATATCATATAAAATTAATTATAATAGTTTAATAAGTGATTTTATCCTCATAAAAAAATAAGTGAGTGATTTCACAAGTTTTTGATATAACCATGGGTTTCTCATCCTTAGGATGAAACTAATCTCGTTCACGTTGTGTGGTTGACGTTCGCTCCCAGAAATTTGGCATAGGTGAAATTCGAACGCGGGACCTCCCGCTGTGGATCGTCTCTCCAATGAACTTAGAGAAACCTTACACCGCTAAGTCAACCCTTGGGGTTGTGATTTCACAAGTTTAAAATAGACTTAAAATAAAATTAAAAAAATTAGTTTTTTTTATAACCACAGGTTTTTCCACCTTTAGGATGAGACTAATCTCGTTCGCGCTGCGTGGCTGGCGCTGGCCCCCGAAAATTTAGAATAGGTGGAATTCGAACCTGGGTTCTCCCGTTGGGGATCACTCCTTCAATGAACTTAGCGGAGCTTTATATCGCTAAGTCAACTCTTGAGATTTAAAAAAATATGATTTTTATTAATTATTATTAATAATTTCAAAAGGCCCCCTAAATTAAAAATTTCTTTTAGGCCTTCGAATCTCTTGAGCCGTCCCTAGTTTGGGTTGTACTCTTAACATTGTTGACTTATTATTATCGGTGGTTTGTTGTCACTTTTTTTTTTTGGTATTTTTTAATATTTTTTAATTTAAAATAATATATTAGGAGTTGCAGTAATAAATTAAATTCCTATTATTATTTATATTTGTTTCTCGTTTTGCAAAAGTTTTATTTAAATTCTTGGTTATAAAATTTCAATTTGACATAAATGAATAAATATCTCTCGGCTTATATTGTTGAGTTTAGCTCCTTATCAAGGTCTTCGCTGTTAATTCTAGAGTCATTTTCGTAAATTTGTAATTCGTCTACATTATAGGAGTAAAAAATAAGTGACTTAATTTATTGTGTTTTAATAATAATAGTAACTTACGGTTTGGCTCTGGCAACGTCTCTAGTATATATGATTGTTAGCGTTTAGATGGCTTTTGTGCCATGTTGTTCCATTTGTCCATATCTTGAATATTGCATTGATGGTCATAGATTTAAGAAGAGATGGATAAATGGAACATCAAACTCAACAGAATAACATGTACTCTTAGTTGCCTGTTGAGTTTGGTGTTGCACAAGTTACATTGCTGAGGTTTATACAAGTAGTGAGGGTTATAAATAGCTTTCGAAGCGCATGCCAACTACTGCCCTCCTCATCCTTGCTGTCTAATTTGGAGCCTCAACATCCTCGAGAGGATAAAGCATTTATGTTCACTACTGGAATGAGGTAAAAAAGAGACGAAAAATTAGCGATGGCGAGTAACTGCCACTAATTTGTGATGGAAAAGAATCATTGACGATTGTTATAACCCACCTAAATTTCGGCGTAAATTTTTTTGCAGGTTCAAATTTAGCAATGAGAAAACGGTTGCTAAATTTGCAACTGCCAAATCCGTTGCTAATATGGGACAGCAATTAATTTCTTTTTTTGTTTTTTTTCTTTTAATTTCGAAGCTTTGTGACGGAAAAAATGATTGCTAATATGGGACTGGAATTAATTTCTTTTTTCGTTTTTTTAATTTCAATGCTTTGAAAGGAAAAACGGTCACTAAATTAACGATACAAAATGTCGTCGCTAATTTTTTGATAGTCATTTTTACATCGCTAAATGTGATTGTCACGTGTCAAAATTGTATTAGAAAGTAGTATATGGTGCGAATCAACATTAGCGACATGTCAACCATTATTTTCCTTTAATCTCGTATGTTCTTTTATATTCTTCTTATGTATTCACTTATTCCATTATCTTCTTCTATTAACTTCTCTACTTTTTCTTAACTTCTTCCAATCGCTCTCCTCAAAAACAAACAATAATTTAATTAAGGTCTTTTTCATAACAGTTTTCTATTTGTTGACATAAATAGTATTGCCTAAACTAAAAAATGTTGTAGTAGGGATTGATTACCTTTTATGAAGCAATAACAAAATAACAATTAGTCACTATAAACAAATTTACATATATATTATGTCTATGGTATAATTTCCTAAGGTTTCCTTTAAATCATCTTCTATTGTTGTTAGCTTAAATTCATTAAATAAAGAGAGTCCAGCACTCAAAAACTACTTTTAAAGTAATGTATTCATGCACAAATAAGTTTATAATTCTTGATATAATATTAAAATAAAAGAAACGTCATTTTAAATATTGCATCGTGTATTATAAATGGTTAAATTTATCTCTAAAATAATCATTTTGTATATACTATAAATGCTACCATACTCCCAAATATAGTTGCAAAATTGGTATAGGGACATCAATCTTGGCCCGTTGTCATCATCAGCACTAACTTCCGCTGACTATGGGAAATGTAAGTAAAAATTGAAGACAACATCATTACCTCCCTATGAAATTCTACCTCCTTAAGTTAGATTTCAATCAGATTGAACTTTAGTCTTGTTGCATCTAAAGTTTACAAACTCAGTTTTTAACTCGTGGATATCATAGACTCGACTTATAAACTATAGATCACATAGCTTTAGTTACATGTTAAAACTTAACTATAGATAAAATCTCAGCACCCAAAAATCTATTATCTATTATTATATTTTATTATATATTATATTATATATATATATATTAAAAAATTAGCCTAAACTGAAAATTTGACTAGTTACATATACTCTTTTATAAAAAGTTATCACATCAGCTTTTATATATACTTACACAATTCAATTACATTACACCACACACTTTGCTACTGGGACAGATTTAAGGGAGGTAAGGGGGGCCTTGGCCCCCCTCCCCTAAAAATAAAATTTATATATTATTTATTTGTATAGATATTACCATTAACATTGCATAGCGCAATGGTTGTGACTCATTGAGATGTGCGTCTGGTTTCAAGTTTGATTCCTGTATGGGTCATTACGGTATATTTTTCCCTTTTAATTGAGGTTATACATTTATATTATTTGTTCTCTTCTTTTTTTCTCTTTTTTTTTTCTGATTCTTTCTTATGTTTTTTCTTTCACCTTTCTAAATTCTTCTTTTAGCAATCATTCAAAAATTTATTCTATTAAAAATATTTTTTCTTTTGGTATTTAAAAAAATTATACACATATATAGAATATATATTTATATTATTTTGTATGTTAGTAAATAATAATATTTAAATATTTTATTACAAAAAATTAATATTTAATTTTCACAATAAGTTATTATCGTTGAGTTTTAGTAATTTTTATAATAATTTTTATTATTATATTAATGTTGTTAAAAGCTTATTATTTACTTGTATTTAATAAAGAAAATATTAAATTTGTGTTCTTATAAGAATTAAAAATTTGAAAATATAAAATCTAATACATATAACAATAGATATTCTTTAAAAAAAATTGATGTTTTGTGTCGTTCTTCTCTCACAATTTGAATTTTTTTTCTTATCTTCATTTACAAATTTTTTGTATGCTTAATATTTTTTATTTTATCGTTTTAAATTTTGCCCCCCACTAAATGTTTCTCGATCTGTCCTTGCTTTGCTATTCTCCCTCCTAAATTCGACCCATTCTCCTTTTCTCTCTTACCACAACTAATAACTTTTTTATATCAAATTCAAATATAAATTTAACTCAAAAGAAATTCCACATAAAAATAATAGTTCAAATATTATAAATGAAACTTTTATATATATATATATATATATATATATATAATCAACTAATTAATTGTAATTTATATAATTAAACATCTTAAATTATTATTTTAAAATTTGGTTACAAAATTTTTTTAAAAAAAAAATTAAGAAAAAATTAATTAAATTATCTGATTATTAAACATTTAAACTAAAACATTTTATGTTCAATAAAACTAATTTTATATTAATTAATATTTAATATTTTAATTAATTTGAGTACAATATCAATCATTATATTTACTGCATATTATATTATATTCATTTTCATATTATTCATTCTTTAGATTTTTTGTAACTTTAGAATTTATAATCTATTTATAATATAAATTAAAAATATTATAAATTTAAAATTTCAATTACAGTACTATAAAAGAAAAAAAACTATAATTTATTTATAATTATTTAATTTAATGCATGTGCGTTTCCAAAAGGATCTTAGCTTATTTTTTTTGTTTTTTGTTTCCTTTGTTACCAAAAAATTTAATGTATGTATAAATAAATACTCTCTAATCTATTTTTTTTATAAACGTAAGTGCATCACGAAGGTTCAAACCGAGAAACTACTACTCAAAGCTTCTCTCCCCATCCATTAAATAAATACTCTTTGTATATGCACCTCTAAATTGACACAACTTTTTTTATACTTTATATTTTTTAAAATAAAAATAAAAACTATTATTATCTTCTAAAGTCAAATTGACATGAAATATCATAATATTTGAGAACACAATAATAACAAGATGATTATATTATTAAAGTTTCAGTTGTCTAGTTATTACACATCTTCATTTACCAAAATAATCAACATCCTATATATTTCTTCATCTATCTTATATAATTTTTCTGAATAGCATCTAAAAATCAAAATACTTTTTATATTTATCTAACTAAATCTATTTTCTTTTTTAATTTAATTCGTGTAACTCAATTATGATTAATTTTATTTTTTAATGCAAAAAAAGTTATCTAAATAATAAAAAAATTATTTTTTTTCGACTTATGAAGTTTTTACTATAAAGTTAACTTTTGAAATAGTAATTTCTTCATAACTTTATTAACTTAATTTTTTTTGGAATAGTAACTTTTTTTTTACTTATGCAAAAATATAACTTTAGGAAAAAAATTATTAACTTTATTTTTTGGACTTATGAAAGGAATATAACTTTATTTTTTTCCTATTTTATTATTAGCATTAAAATTAAGTATATACAACACTAAATTATGTATATAATATTATCTCTCAATTATTTATGTATATAACTTTATTAACTTCAAAAAAAGTTACTATTCCAAAAAAAATTAACTTCATGAAGTTTTTACTATAAAGTTATATACCCTCATAAGTTAATAATAAAGTTATATTCCTTTCATAAGTCCAAAAAATAAAGTTAATCTAATAAATGAAAATAAACTTATTTTTTTCCTATTTTATTATTAGCATTAAAATTAAGTATATACAACATTAAATTATGTATATAATATTATCTCTCAATTATTTATTAATTAAATTCTTAAAAGATAAATTATAATAAAAAATTATTTTTTATTTGTTATATAATTACAGGTAAAACATAGGTATTAAATTCCTAATAGTGCTTTTAAAAAATGTTTGGTTCCAACCGGATTCGCCTGAAAATTATTTTTCAGTTGTGTCCGAAAATTATTTTTTGGATCGAGCACAATTTTTTTTTTAAAAAAAAGAATATGTAGTATAATTTGATAACGGTGTGATAACAATAATGACACTCCAAATAGACCAAAAGTAACGTATCATTCAAGGAATGGAAATATCATGTAACTTGTTTATTCTTTATCAACAAGGATCATGTGCAACTTCAACGAATCATACGCAAAACAGGGCCAAAAGTAACGTGTACCAACGTTCACAAATTTCCAACCCTCACCCTTAATAATAATTTTTTTAAAAAAAAACATAGGGTTTTGCTAATTTTACTACTGCATCTTTGAATATTGTGAAAATCACTAGTTTTTGGGTTGTTGAAGTAATATTGAAAGCCAAATTGAGAGAGAAGACTGGAGTAAACATTTTTCTGAATCTCCAAAACGAACTCGGTTCTGTAAAATGCTTCAAATTTTTTACCCATACAGTCAAATGATGGAAATTATTAATTCTAATCAGGAAGCAATCAATAATCAACACTTTAATAACAAACGATTTACTAAAATACTAACAAGTATGTTGGATCCAAAATTGATACCTGCCACTTATAAGTATTCTGTGATGTTTTATGGTGGGAACAATTCTTCTTGGAATGGCAACAAAAGGAGGACTTCTCTCGTGTTCAAGAATGGCAATATATTGATGATGCTTTCGAATCTCAATACTGGTTCGAATTGCTTGGTAATGTATGTATAACAAGAAGGAAGACAGATTTCAGCGTGCTCAAATCCCTACCGAAATACCATGGATCGGTTCCTCTGTTACGAGTTATACTGAAACCTTGGTTATGCCTTCTTAAACTCAACTTCCTCGTTTATACAGTTTTTAATTTATCAACATTCCTTTTCAATTATTTTCTAAGCTAGTTTAATAATTGGATTAGATGGAGTGTTGGTCTTAATTGAATATTTACTATATATTACAAACATAGCTTCTCCTTTTACTCGGTGGTTTCTATGGTGTATCTGTATCAACACGACATTATGTTCTCTTATCAATCAAATTAAAAATTTGATATGAAACAACCAAAAATTCTTTCAATTTGATTCTTTTATTTTTTTCACTTTAACTCTTTTACTTATTTTTGTTTTATTTTATTTTATTAAATAATTAATCAAAATATCTAAAATTATTGCTTGATTCGAGAAAAACGAGAAGACAATGATAAAAAAATATTATTACAGACATTAATTATTTATCAACAAAAATTAATATAAATGATGATATTATATTAAAAAAATAAATTATTAATATGAAGAAAAAAAATAAAAGACTAAATTAGAATTTGAGATAAAGTTATGAGACCAAAATATGAATTTGGCTGTACAAAATTTCCAAGTGAAAATTTATAAATAATGCAAAAACAATAAATAATTGATTGATAAATTTTATAAATCTGACACGAATAAATTTTACTTAAATAATATAATTGTATTTTAATTTTTTGTTAATTGTTATATAATTTTTAATTCAAATTTTAGTTAGGAAATATAAAATTTAAATATTATTTTCATATAAATAGCTAGTACACTCTTCATTACATTATTATCCTTATGCTCAACAATCAGTTACTTGTGTCACGTTCTTCTAAGTTTCATAATTTGTTTCCGACACAATTATCAATTATTTATATACTATTATTTTGGAAATACAACTTGCTTCAAGTTCAAGTATTAATTAATTATGTATTTTTTTTCTAGGTCTACTACTTGCTTCAGACTTGAGTATAAGTTACCTAGGTCATATTCTTTTGGGTCTAATGCTTGCTTAAGACTAAATATTAGTTACTTGTATTATCTTGTTTTAGGTTTATCATTTACATCAAGCCCCTCATGATACAAGTAATTAAAGCAAATTGTATTCTCAAAATAATAGAACGTAAATAATTGATAATTGGACTAGAAACAAATTATAAAACTTAAAAGAACGTGACACAAGTAATTAATACTGAAGAATAGAGATGACAACATAATAAAACATATACTAGCTATTTATATGAAAACAATATTTAAATTTTATATTTCCTAACTAAAATATTAATTAAAAATTATATAACAGTTAACATAAAATTAAAATATAATTATATTATTTAATTGATATTTATTCATGTCAGATTTATAAAATTTACCGGTGAATTATTTCTTACTTTTTTTTGTTATTTTATGAATTTTTAGTTGGAAAAATTGTAGAATATTATTATTATTATTATTTTTATGGCTAAATTCATATTTGGTACTATAACTTTATCTCAAATTTTAATTTAGTCATTTTATTTTTTCTTCATATTATTAATTTATCTTTTTAATTTAATATGATTATTTTTTATTAATTTTTTAATTATAAATAATTAACAAGAATGCCCACAATAATATGTTTTTATCCTTGACTTCTTCTTTTTCACATCCAACAACTATTTTAGATATTTTTATTAATTATTTAATGAAATAAAATGAAGCAAAAATAAGTAAAGAAGAAAAAAAAATCAAACTGAAATTTGGTATAAAGTTTATGGACCAAAAATAATATTTTTGCTTTACTGTATTTATTATAATATTCATTGTTAATTTATTTATTTTTTAACTAATAAAAGCTCATTTTTTCAATTAATTAAAACTCAACTACACCTTTAATAATATAATCAAGATATAAGCATTTAACTAAAAAAATAGAGACATACAATTCAGATTAAAAATAAAAGCTAAATATTAGATTAAAAACAAAATCAAATTTATATCTATTAAAATCTATATGATTTAATAAAAAATATAACTTGATTGAATTTCTGATTATCTCATATCAGATTTTTAATTTGATTGATATGAGCGCATGGTGCTACCATTCTGGATAACTAAGCTAATTGTGGCAATTGGATTCTCTACAAGGATGGTTTTAACTATACACCGCAAAATTTGCAATATTAATTCCATCTTAAGTGTTATTGTGTTGTCACGTGACTGGAGTGACATTGAAGACTGAAAATAATTCATTCACCAACAATCTTTACAAACTTAGCATCACTTCCCATCTGATTTAGAAATATACAGTTATTACTCATAATGGTAGAGCAATTTTTGCATGATCGCATAATTCAAGTAAATTGAATTTTACAGACAGAAATTCTCAAGAGCATGAATGGATCAGATATACTGTGAGAAAGTTGAGAGGAAACGTAATTCAACTATAAGCCATTTTTTAGACGAAGGAGGAGGGAGAGTTTTACAACTAGAAGGGTTTGAAACATTCATTAACACTCCTATTAGGCTATAAATATATCAAAAGATGTTGCCTTCAAATAAACTTTAGGAGCAGTATGTATCTTTTCATTTTTATTTTTTTTCAGTTTTGTTTTTTAGATTTTCAAGACTGTATTATAAAATAGTTCTTATGAACAGTTTTTTTACAAAAAAAAAAAGAAAAATGAAAAAAAAAAATAAGAAATGAGTTTCCAATACAAATTAGTATGCAAATTAAGAAAACTAAAAACTAAAAACTTGTTTTAGATGTTTGTCAAATTTTATACCGTCTCCAAAAACTGTTCTTAAAAACTAGTGTGCCAGACAATTTTTTTTTAGTTTTCAATTTTTTAAAATATAAAACTGTTTTTCAGAGACAACTATCAACAAGTCCTTAATATTTGTTTCAATTTTTAAGTTTATGAGTTTTCATACAAATTTGAATTGAAAACTTATATAGTTCTTTTTTTAAAAAAAAAATTATTAAAAATTATTTTATAATACAATTATGAAAAATTAAAAATCAAAGTTGGAAAAAATTACTCCTTATTTCTATTTTATGTTTTTATTTTCTATTTTATATAGGTAATTAGTCTAAAGAAGGCTTAGGTTGTTATCCTTAGATATCGGATAACAATACCCTTAAAATTTTGATAAAGCTTTTGGCTGCTGAACATACAAATCAATACCATTATTCATTGCATACTCCTACTTGCTTACGAGACACATGCTAAAATCTACAAAATCCCGATATGTAGCCGAAAATCACGGTGTATTATCATTAGACACATCTAACATTTACAAGGTAATTCAATTGTTCATAATTTCGTAATAAGTGGATAATTACCTCCCATTAGCCATTAATGCTTTGGAAAAAAAATCATCTTCATTCAACTGTCTTAAAAGTCAAAGGCAATTCACATGAGAGGATCCTTTTGAATTGGTTGTTCTATTCATCCATGCCACCGTAAATAAGAGGAATGGAAATATCGTGTGACTTTTTTATTCTTTATCAACAAGGATCATGTGCAACTTCAACGAATCATACGCAAAACAGGAGCCAAAAGTAACATCAAGGTTCATAAATTTCCAACCACCACCCTAATAAAAAAAAAGTATAAAAAAACGCACAAAAAAGAAAACATAGGCAACCGTTCATCTACTGCACCCTTTTACTGAATACACGTTCAGAACAGTTTTTTGTTTTTTCACAAATATTCGTACGCCTACCACCGTCAATTAGATGTGAATTATTGCAGCGGAAGAAACAACATGGTTTTCAGCTGAAGCTATTTTGCTCGTGGAAAAAGAGAAACAAACAAAGGGGAAGTAAGCTATCACATCGCAACAACAAAACCGCGTTTCATTGCTATCATTGGTTGGACATTTTCCTGGTCCAGCATAACCTTTTGCTGCCTTTGAGAAGCATACAGAATGATTTTATTGCCAGGATTAAGAAACAAAAAAGAAAATTGTTACTTTCTTCTCTCTCTCTCTTTTTTTCCCCTTTCATTTTCATTTTTCATCTTACATAACAAAACAGCGGTGATGCAAGTAATCAAGGCCTGCCACTTGTGGACTTTGACCTGAATCTTTTCATCTTACATACACCGTCTGAATCTGTTCTTAATCAACTATTTACACGCATCATCACAAACTTATATCCACTCAGATGTGCAGCTCCCCTTTTGCGTAGCTCACATTTTTAGTTTGTTTCTTGGCCGAATGAAACTATTCCAGTACTAGTACTATGTTATACATGTAATACAAGTACTATAAACATCAAATATGACCATTTAACAGTTCCAGAACAACCTGCAGAAGCTGATAAAACAGGATATGAGTATACAAGAATAATATTTAAAAGCCATTTATTATGAATTAACAGCAACATTAAGAACTTGTACAGTCATCCTATTAGCTGGTCAACCTAAAATTAGATGCAACTCCTTGCAGAATTTGGATAAATAAGAGTTGCACATATGATCTGATCCAAAATACATTAAGCTCCTTGAGTTCCTAAAGTTCAAGTAATCAAAAAATATGTACCAGAACAAATGATAAAACCATTATAATCTTTTATTGGATTTTGAATTTGTTAATAATGAATCATGGCAAACTCCATTTCAAGTTATTTTGTCCTTAGTTGAAATTTCCAAGACCATTTCTAATGGAAGAGACAACAATATAGTAAGAAATAATAAAAACAAAAAACAAAAAAAAAGCAGCAAAATATCAGGAGCAGATTGCATGTTAGAACAGATGAGATCATTTTTATAACTTCTCATTAAGCTGGACATCCTAAGGCTTAACTATTGCTAATTTCCTTCATAAACTGAGTGATCCAATCAATTTTAATATCACCATAGATTATTAATGATTTAAACCTCTAGTCTTGCACCAACAATATAATAGCTTTATAACCAAACAACTAACGGTAAAGTATACTCACATGAAGATAATGGCGGCCCGTGATAATGCGTATGAGAATGTTCTGCCGCTGGTTCGCTTTTAGGAGGGGGCTCGGCATGAGCAAAAGCTACATTTGGTAAAGGACTCAAAGCAGGTACTGAATGAGAGACATGTGCAGGGGGTTCAACCTGTGGTTTTGGTGATGCAACAGGAACAGGATAATGTGGACCAATACTAGGGGCAATCGCAGGTGTTAAGTGAGTGTGCTTCCTGGGATTATGGGTAGGCCTTTTTCTATACCCTAGTTGACAACTAGGAGGCTCAGCTTGAGAACTTCTCTCCGGTGCAGGCACGTGTTTTGCTGCAGCAGGAGAACCAACCTTGGGTGGAGTTATAACACCCCTAGGTGTAGGTGAAGCAGGTGGAGGTGTAGGTGTAGGTGGTGTAGGTGTAGGTATAGGAGAAGCTGCAGGAGCTAGATGCACATCATGGTGATGGTGATGGTGATGGTGATGGTGATGGTGGTACTGTGGTGAATGAGGCAGAGGAGCAGGGGAAGGTGACCACGCAGAGCCACTACCATCTTTGCCATGAAGGGAGTGTTGCAAGATGGATGAGAGTCGGACCTGCTTAACTCTACCAAATTCAGTGTTATTTAAGCCAAGATTATGACGTCCCATGATGGTTTGTGCCAATTGCTTTAGCCTCTCATCTGATGGAGTAATCCCAACTGCAAGTAGAACTGATGCCTGAACAACGGTAGGAGAATCTACTGTTGACCCTTCAGAATTTGATAAGGTTACATACAAGTTCTGCAACCAAACAGGAAATCCAATCAAAATCAGAATGACACATAATGATTATTAATATTTCATGAGAAAATTCCTATAATTTCCAAGAAAAATAAACTGCATATTATGTATTGGATTCCCCATTTAGAACAATTTTCTGGGAGCCAATAAAGACACTAATAAGTACGGACATTAGTACACTAACGAACAAGCTCTCTTATTTTTTTCATGCTACATTGTTCTTTCAGCTTACATACTCCGATGTGAAACGTGACTCATTTGAAACAGCCACACATCACACTACAGAATCCTTACACAAAACTGTGTGGTATACTATCAAGACATAACACAGAAGGTACCAAAAGTTGATCTCAAACATAGAAGGCTTCCAAAACAATTACCATAAAAAATATATGATGAGAACAGTAAAAAAAAAAAAAAGAAAAAAAAAAGAAGAAGAAAGAAAGAAAGAAGAATTAACAAACCTCAAGGGATGTCAGGTGTAATCCAGACTTTAGCTGACTTTTCAGCTCATTGAGATTTGTTTGTATTTGATAAATGGGGAAATTCAAAGAGAAACTGAACAATTGCCCAGGCTGCAGAGGAAATCCATTCTGTAGTGGAGTTACAGTAATTCCTCCCTTAAATTTCAGCACTTCAAAAAAGAAGGGAACTCCAAACAAAGATGAAGAAGTGAGCCGGAGAATTGATTGGTGAATAACCAGGGATGTAAATGATGCCCTTATCAAACTAATGGGAGTTGAAGACATTTCTAAGTCATTGCCATCATCAGGATCAACTGCAAACACCACTTTTGTCTTGTTTGGCCCAGGTAAGGGATCTAGAGACAAGATAACCACCTGTTCGTTTGTATTTTTAAGAACAAATGATAATCACTCAATATGTAAACACTAATAAAGGAAAATAAAAGAAACAATTAAGAGAGATGTACTTTACTTTGGTAAAGGGAGCTCCTATCTCGTCAAAAATTTCATCTGTGAGCTGCAGGATGTTATCTTCTAGCAACGACACTGACGTATTAACATTAAAACTTGCAACAATATCATGATCTGCACAATTGAACAATGTCACTAAGAAAATAGATTTTAAAAGTTGTGCATATTATTGAAATTTGAAAGAGCTTGACTTTTTAGGTATGTTTCGTCAAAGTCATACTCTTCCAGTGATACGACAATGCAAGATTTAAGTGATAAAGCTTTAAAATAACAATGGATCAAAACGAAAATAAAGATGCATTTGAGTCTGAGGAATAATCTATGAAGTGCATGTTTGTTCTAGATTTCTTTCGAAGCAAATGTGTAAAATCCCATATCCTAATGCATCTCCAATGGAAGCTTAAATAATTTTTAGAGTCAATTTCGAAACACTCCCACTGTTAACCAAACAGAAGGAAAACATATTAAACTTGTCCTGAGATGACAACATGTTAAGAGACCCTGAATATAAATTTGCTAGGAAAAGGAAGAGAAATTGAATATTGCAATTTGAAAAGTCGTCTTATGCAGAAGTGTACAGCAACATGTATATTTAAGGAAATTTATTTAGAATTACAGCTACCCCTATTTTATTTGCCTGTTAATCTATTCTTATTGTTTGTCAAACAATAAGCTATACACTATTCATTCATTCTTGCATTGGTAAAAAAAAAATCTTAGTGGCAGTTGAATTCTCTGAATCTCTGATGGTTGAAAATGTATTGAGTGCAATGGTTGCATAATGAGGTAGGAGATTGTAATGGATGAAGTAGCAACGACAGCTAGTGGCTAGGCATACAGTGTCACAGTGTCATGGCAATGCTATGGTCCTTGTAACAAAATTTCCCTTGTCATGCAAAAGATTCACAGTTTTAAGATTGTAGAACTTCTAAGGAAAAAAATATATCAAAGATTATTCTCATAATCCCAAGCAATCACACCAATGCATATGACATCCAATCCAATTTGCAACACCAAGCGACCACTGGACAAAATCTAGTAAGCCAATTTTGATGTTAGAACTAGAAGTCAAAAAGTTTTTTTCGCAACCTAAAACGGGGGGTGGGGGGGGGGGGGGGCGGGGGCCGGGGAGTTCTTATCATGGGCACCACCATTGAGATAGAGAACCCCTTTCTAAATGCCTACTATAATTCATAACCATGGCTCATTTTATAGGTCTCAAAAGTATTAAAAAAAAGTATTGGCATAAGTTTGAACCCCGTTGTAAAATAAATTGGTAACAACCAATGCAGTGCCAAAACCATTATGCAGAAATGCAAGTCTTCAAGATCAAAACCCTCAAACCTTACTAGAAATAGGAACCAGGAAAGTAATTTCCTAAGTGGGGAATTGAAGATAACACGCACCGACAAACAAGTTCCTTTATATAAGCCCCTTCCGTTGGCCAATGAACAAACTTACCAAAATTAAAAGACGAAAGTAGTCATTAATTACTTAAAAAGGTAGAATTAATTAAATAACTCAAGAAGCGAATTTATTTCATACGGGGCACTCTTTAATACGCATCTTAACCGATGATTAAAAACCGAAAACAACGCAGAAAAATTAAATTCACAATTATTTTCCCCCCGCATTATTAGTTCAGATGCGCCAAATTACAAACATACTTAAATTGCGAGGAATAAATACTTCAATTCTTCGGTAACCGAAAACAGAAACAGATCTACACAGACGAAACAATGCCACAAAACCAGAAACCCACCTTTGTATCTGGAATCGCCACGCAGATTCCTTTGATCTGCGAGGTGAAGAAAAGGGGGCAACCAAAACATAGCAGAGAGGAAAACGGCAATAGAAAAGACCAAGACGAGAATGCATCTGACACCTATGAGTTTCCGAATCCGAGAACACCGGCACCGACACTCAAACTCCGCATTCTGCGGCGGATCCGCGGATGCGGCGCCGGAAGGCAACGGTGACTGTTCTTCTTCGACCTTTCCCATTGGGAGCAATGCAAAGAAGAAGAAGAAGAGGGTAACGGTCAGGGTCCATTACAATAGGGCGTGTTCGGTGCACCCATTTCAAAGTGTGAGAAAAAAGAAACTGTTGAAAAATGAAAAAAAACAAAAAACAAAAAAGAAGAATGAGATCTTTCTGGAGAGCGTGGTTAGGTTTGAGAGTGTGAGTGCGGAGAGAAGAAAGATGAACAAATTTTTAGGGTTTGATGTTGAAGGGTGGAAGATGGAAGCGAGAGAGATAGTGAAGTGACTTCTTGTGCAGCAAAATTAACAACTGGTGTCATTTTCTTTTGGAGAGATGAGTTTAAGTTTTTTTTTTTTTTTCTCCTTTGAAATTGAAAATTTGAAGTGGAAGCAAAGGAGAATAGAAAATGCGTTAATTTAAATAATTACCTGTGTTTATGTTTATTAAATTATATTATTAAACTGCGCACTAACATTAACATGGCACTATTATCTGTGAGAAAGATAGTGTGAGGTGTGATGACGAAGAAAGCATTTGTGGAGAAGCAGAGAGGTAAGGTTTGACTCTTCCAAGTTAATATGCGCCACGTTTTCTCCTCTTTCATACTTTGCTCGTGTTAAGGGATAAGGAAAATATTTTTAATTTTTACTTTGTTTACACAAAATTAAATTTATACTAGTAGTACTACACTATTACGAAACAGTAGACAATGTCCCTTGATATTTGGTGTACTACATGTCGATAATTTAATTAAAAATAAATTCTATTAAGATATATTATTATTTATTATAAAAATAAAAAAGGCATTTTAACATACTTTTATTCATTTTAAAAAAAAAAAATAAGTACATGATCAAATTAACTTTTTGGGTGAATTTCAAGAATTTAAATAGTAACCAACTCTTTTCATCCAAAAATAAATAAATGGAAATGGATTCAACAAACTAGTGCCTAGCATTTTCATTCCCGGAGATAGCGTAAGTTTGGAAAGTAAATTTATCTACATCAGACTAATTAGTCTTATATCCGATAACTAGGTGTAAGATACTCCTAAAAAAAATTTTAAAAAAAAAAACCCTAGTGTGAAAAAAAAACATTAATTTAGAAAAAAAACACATATGAAAACAGAAATTGACTGCATTGTTACAAATAGAGTAAAACATTAATTTAACTTTTAAAATTATGAAGATCAATCACTTTAGTCACTATTTTTTAAAAAAAAAAATCATCACTGAAACTGTGAAAAAAATATAGCAATGAAATTTACTTTTGTCAATTAATTTAATTCATATGATGATTAGTTTAGTTATTAAATCATTTAAAGGTAGATTATAAGATTAATTTAGTCTCATAAATTAAATAAAAAACAATTAATTTAGTCTCTAAATTTAATTTTTAAAAACTAAAATAATTGATTATTGTAATTTTTTAAACTAAAATGATTTACAATTGTTTTAAGGACTATGTATTGATTGATTGTCATGATTTCATAATTATAAATTGATGTATTAGTATTTCTCAATATACAAAAATAGGTGTATATATTTTTATTGAGATTGACTTATTGTCTTTAAAATTGATAAATTATTTAATGTATATTCTTCTTAAAAAGATATATTTATTGTACATTAATTATTTATTTTAAATATACTATTTAGCAAGGTTCTTATAATAATTTATATCTCATTTCAAATTATTCTTAGTTCAAATTTAACATATATATCCGCTAAGGTTCAGAATCTTTAAATGTTAATTATAATATGCCTCTTGCTTTTACTATATTTGTTAAATTACCGATAATTTTTCTTTTGTCTAAATTAACAATGATTTTAATCAAAATTACTAAGTTTTTTAAGTACTAAATTGCAATTTAGAATTTCAACAAAAAAAAATTACAATTTGGAAAGTACAAAGGAGTAAACTGTACGTTTTGTAAATTCTTGTAATAAACCACATATAAAATAAAGTATATGAAACAAATTATAATTAGCTCCAATACTTCAAGTAATTCCCCGATCCTGTCTTATTCTGTTTTTTTTTTGTCTAGACCAATCTCTTGTTTTTTTTTCCAATTAACATCTCTTGTTGCTTTGTTGCATGATCTTTAGATTGACACAATTTTAGATAAAAATGATATCACTATCTTTAAACATCAATTCTAAAATAATGAAAATAAAAAATAAATCATTCTGATATTTTAGATGATACGGTTGAAAAATATTATTTTAGATATTAATATCCAAAAATGATAATCTCCTTGTTAAATGAGGTGGTGTTAGTCTTACTATTCTATCTGTTGTACGTTGCTCGCAAGCCTTCTCCTCCGGATTGATTTTCTTTTTTCTTTTCCTTTCGGGCCTTGGCTCCTTTTCCTTCACCAAAAACAGTTTAATATATTCATGATTAATTAATTTTGTAATTTAGAAATACTGTATTTCTGATTATTTTGCTTCCAAACGCTTGCCGCACTATCAATCATCATTCATTCATTTTTATATTAAATTTTTTTAAAAAAAACTTTATTATGGACACATAGTCCTTTATTTATATTTCTAAAACTTTAATTTTGCTCATCTATTGGAGTTAAAAAAACATTTTTGTTTACATGGTCTCTTATCCTAAGTCATGACATTAGTTCACCTATAATCTATAAGTGCCGAACTTATTATATATGTTGTCATTAATCTTAGGTTCAAGTTAAAGCTTGTGTTGCCCATCATCTTCCCCAACCTCCGACATATGATATCAGAGGTAGACATAGTTTAAATTTTATGCAAAATCAAACTAAGTCAATAGACCAAACTCATTTCATGGTTTGGTTTTAAAAATCAAAACCAATTTCTCACCACAAATTAGTTTAGATTTTTTAAAACCAATTTCAAAATCAGTTTTAAATTTAAATTGGTTTATAATCTAAAAACCATTTTAGACTTATTTTAAATCCAAAAACTGGTTTTAAAAACAACTTTAAAACGGTTTCTAATCCATTTCACACTTAAACTGGTTTTAAAATCCATTTTACACCCAAACCGATTTTTAAAATTGTTTTTAGACTCATTTTACACCAAAATCGATATAAATTGATTTTAGATTCCTTTCACATTCTAATAAGTATAAACTCGATTATACCCCCTTTTGCTAGTTATTATACCCTTTTTTTATTCTCCTTCTTCCAACTTCTATCCAATCAGGCACTTAAAATCGATTTAAATCCGTTTTGGATCCAGAATTTTGGATTGGATTTTTTTGATTCAATTTGTACAAAAAAGTGGACTCAATATTTTAGATTCATTTTGTACAAAAAGTAGACTCAAGTTGTTTATTTTGGATTTTTTTTTTATTTGGACTGGTTTGGTTTATGGTTTGAATATGGATATGGATAAATTTTGCCCACCTCTATTTGATATGAATTGATGGGAAGGTTAAACTTCCATTTTAAATTCTAAGACAAAGCTAAATTCAAGATTGTGTTTGGTGGGATGTTCCAAGCCCTAACTTCCAAGTTATATTTTATGCCATATGTCATTCTCACATGCATCTAATTTTTTTTCAATTTTTTTTGTTTATTATTATTTTATTGTTGTCCCCTCTATTTTTTTTCTTTTTTTTTTGGCCTCAAGTTATCTTACTTGACACATGTCATTATAAGAATGATTCAATTTCTTTATCAATTTTTGCTTACTTTTGAGACGAAAAAAAATGAAAATTTAAAATTTTAATAATAAAATAAAATTATATTATTAAACTCTTTTTTTCTAACTTCTTTTTTTTCCTCTCCACTTCCCTTCATTTCACGTTTCTTTCATTATCCTTTTTTATTTCTTTTTCTCTATTTTTTATTCGTTCCTTTCTCTATTTTTACTATGCATCTTTCTTTTCCATTTTTTTTACTTTGATTTTTGTTATTTGTTAAATTATATTTTTTTTTTGTATAACCACGGGTTTCTTTACTCTTAGAATGAGACTAATTATGTTCACGCTGCGTGGCTGGCGCTGACCCTCTAGAATTTGGCATAGTTGAGATTCGAACACGGGACCTCTCGCTGTGAATCGTCCCTCCTATGAACTTAGCGGGACCTTACACCGCTAAGCCAACCCTTGGGATTAATTTGTTAAATTATTTATGAATAAGATAACATATACTTTTTAATACATTAACAGGTTTTGTTAAGAATGAACTTATCATTTGTTTATTTTATAATTTTTAAAGCATGTTATATGTGATTCACAAATATAGGATCAAACTTCAATTAAATATGTGTACTTAATATCACAAATTTTTTCTTATATGTTAATTATGTAAGTTTTCATAAAGTTAGTATATAAGTCATTATATAAATTTGTTACTTGCATTTATTTTACTTTTTGCAAGTGTGTTATCATGTTTTAATAATATTAAAAGTCTAATTTATTGTGCAACAAGAGTCTCATAATAAACTGTGGAGGTCTTTTTCATATTTAATGGTTTTGTGTAATAGTTGAGGTGTAAAGAATATTTCACTTAAGAGATTGTATCGATATAAAGTAATTCTTCACGGGAAAGATTGTGTCGATAAAGAGTTATATTAAGGTATAATTAAGGTGAATGTTTTAAATGTAATGTTTTTTAAGTTCAATTATATCTTTTATTTTAATCATTATATTGTAAAATAATTTATTAAATATTTTAATAATTTTAATTATGCTATTGTATATTTATTACAAGACATTAACACACACTCACAAACGCATAATCGAAGACCCGTGCGAACGCCACGTGCTAGTTTTAGGAAAAAGAGCTTTATAATCACATTAGTGAGATACTACTTATTTATAATTAAAATTGAGTTTTTTTTTTATAAAAAAAATTGAAAAGTATATTTAAAAGCATGATTTAAGTAATTTGATAGGAGTAGTAAATGAGGTATCCTCACTAATGTGAGTAGATCAATCACTGCTCTTCATTTTATTTTAGTTAAAAAGTAACTTTGATTTTCTTTGGTTTTGTGTATTGTTTTTTCTTTGAAATGTAAAAAGTCTTGTTTGTTTATATTTTTATTATAAATTACAAATAAATATATTTTTGGAGGAAATAAGAATTTTTTTTATTACTTTTATTAGCTCTTCTTGACATCTTAAATAACTACTAATAAAAATACTTTTACAATATTACGTAAAAAAAAAGTCTCATAGTAACTATCTACATAGGTGTTTGGTATCCATAATCCTTTAACATTCTCAGGAATGTTACTTAAAAAGTTTCCTTACCCATATTTGCTATATGATAAAAAATATATTCTCAGGTTGTGAATAAATTGAAATTTTCATTTTCCCACTTCAATAGGTGGGTATCCTCAGCTTATTTAGGAATATGAAATTTTCTGATAAAAATGCTCCCACTTCCCTACTTTACTTTTCCAATTCCAAGTCATTTTTGCACTCTCTTCTCTTTGCTTACAATGGTCTCTCTCACATGCTCTCCTTCTCCCTATTGCTTCTACTCTTTGGTAAGCATTGGCTTATTTATCTTTTTTATGGGTAGGTCTATTGTCATTCTTTTTTGGTCTATTACTACTCCTTTTTAAGTATTATAATATAATATGTAAAATTTTATTCTTTCATTTCATTGGTTAAAAAATATTTTTTAAAATTTAAAAATTTAAAAGGAGTGACAATAGACAAAAAGAAATGATAATAAACCCACTATTTTTTTTTGTTGTCTTTCCCTATTTCAATTGCCATTGTAGCGTTGCTTTTTCTTTCTCTCTTTTTTTCGTTGTTGGCTGTTGTCATGTTTGCATTGCTTTTCTTTTTCTTTATTTAGTTGCTTGTTGTTGTTCTTGTATTCTTGTCTTCTTTGTCATGTACATTTTTTATAATCATTTTTTTTATTATTCTTTTGCCTGGGTTGTTTTTTCTGACTATAAATTTTGTAAATTTTAATTTTTTACTTCCTACGGATATGTGAATTAGTTTTTTAAGTTAAGGGTATTTTTGTAAAATTAATAATATTTCTGAGTAAGATTTTTTAATACTAAACATGGGAATAGGAAAAAAATAAAAAATACTCACTAAAAAATTACTTAGTAAACAAGCATGAGTAACAAGTTACCCAAAAAACACATTATCGAGAATCACATTCCCATAAATTCAACTTAAAAAGATTTCAGATACTAAACATTCTTTTATTGTTTTTGTGTAAGGGGTTTGGGCGTTGGAACACTAACGAGGAGTTTTAATTTTTCAACAATCTTCTTTAACAAAAACAAAATCAACAACCTTTGAAGTACATTATATTAACCCTTATTTGATCCCCCCTCCCCCCATGTACTTCTTTAGTCCATTTTCATCTGTTTTGCTACCGTGTTCCACCTATAACAATAGCTCATGTGGTCAATTCAAGCTTTCAAGTGTGATATGATAAATTTATCTTTTATTTTTTTCACAGTAAGGAGGGGTAAAAACCCCAAAACAATAAGAATTAATACCAGACTCTCTTAAAAAAATAAATGAGGCACCAGAAACATTCAACACAATGAAATAAGAACAATATGAAGGTAGCACATGCACATCTAGCTGATCTATTTCACTCCTATTTTTGTATCAAACTTTATGTTGGTTTTTCTTTTCTTTTTCTTTTTGGCGTATTTTTTTTTAAATCCATCCATTAAGGTTGTTATTATAGGGTGGTCTCCTTGAGTTAGAGATTACCATAATCCCTATAACTTTTAACCATTAGATTTATTTCTTTATTTTTTTGATCTCTCCTCAAAATTGACGGCTCACAATTTGGGAATCACCGCTGATCTTAAACCAAGGGACCACCTTTTACAAAGGCCTTCATTAATTGTAACTATTTTAAACTTATGTAAAAATATTGTTTTAATTCTTTAACTAAAGTGTTGTGAAAGAATAAAAATCAATGAGTAATATATTAAAATAATACTCAACTTTGTAGACATATAGTGCTTTAGTCTCTGATTTGTAAAATATCTTAATTAGTCCATAACTTTGCACTTTGTATATCATTTTAGTCCATGATGTTAAGTGACACTAATAGATTGCCTATGTGGCACGTTAATGTCTATGTAACACTTCATTTGACCCCAAAAAAGTCCATATAAACGACCAAAAGACGTTATTCTGCTTAATCTCACAACATGTCACTCAATTAGTTCCTCAAATTACATACAACAAACTCTAATTTTGGCCCCAAAACGTTGAGTAACTTTGGAGATTAAGCAAAATGACATTGTTTAATTGCTTATTATGTGCCAAATAACTTGTCATATAAGCACTTAACATGTCATACAAGCACCTCATCATTGTTGCTTAATGCCATGGACCAAAATGACATACAAAGTGCAAAGTTATAGATTAATTTAGACATTCTATCAAGTGAGGGACTAAGATATCCTGTGATTGCAAATTTAGGGTTTGTTTTTATAAATTACTCAAAAAACAATATTTTATTGAAGAGAAACTAAAAATATGTAGTTTGAATGTGGAGAACTAAAAATGAATTTTCACAAAAATTTAAGAATTAAAAGCATACTTAAATATTAATTTTAGCCCAGAAGAAATAGTTAAAGTCTAACATAAATAAATAAATAATTTAAATATAGTTTTAATCCCTATACATGAGGTAAATCTTTAATTTGGTCTCATTGTATAAAATACTTTCAATTTCAACCAAGCAAACATTTTCAAATAAGTGTAGTCACTTTTCGTTATAACACCATTGATGTGTTGATGTGATCAAACGGAAATCTTACGTAAGGACCAAATTAAAAAAAAATATGTTACATACAGAGACCAAATAATTTTAAAACCATGTTCTTCCAAACTCATCCACCAAGCACCACCACCCTATCTCCATCCCCTCTCTCCACCCCACCTCAACTACCACCACGGCCCCCTATCCTTCCCATGCCCAACCTCACTAGAAATTTAGCAAGGAGGCCCCACTACAAAGCCAATAACACATAAAATCAACCACATCAAATTCTCCATGGCTTAGTCGTGAAGCTTCGAATTAAACTCCTCAAGCGTCTCTGTCGTGACCACCACACCACCTACAACCAACCTAAAAAGCCCCTTAACTACTACGACATATCATCAACAATAAGAAAACTCCATATTCATTTGTCAAAACGATGAATAACAATAGTTTTGAGCTCCGCTTTCTATTGTCATCCTATAGTAAGGGAAAAAGGCTAGATGGAGAATGAGGATTGGGGGTGGTGGTGCTTGGTTGATGGATTTGGAAGAACATAGTTTAAAAATAATTAGATTCTTGTACATGATATGTTTTTTAAATTTGGTCCTCACTTGATCTTCCGCTTGGTCACACCAACATGACATTAATAATGTTATAATGGAAGGTGATGATAAAGACCTACTTAAAAATGTTTAGGGCATGTTTGTTTTAACTTTTGTTTTAATCAAAAATCACTTTTAACTAAAGCTTAAAATATATGCTTTCATTTGATTGTCTTGATTTTTATACATTAATAATCTCGTCATTAATTTTTATCTCGGTTGGTATGTTTTATACTTTTCATTATACAAAATCTAAACCAAATGGGTCCTTATAGAGACTAAATTAAAATAATTTTACCTATAAGATCCAAAATGAAAAATATATTATATATGATGACCTAAATTGTATTTAATCATAGATTAATAGTATAAGAAGCACGCTAATATATTGCCATTAATCCATTATTAACGATCGAGAAAATCATGAATATATTGCCATTCTTGAACATACACGATAGATATTAAGTCAAGAAGTTTGAGGTCAAAAATTAAACTAGCATACTGTATATGGATGATGAGTGTCTTTTTGGTAAAGAATTTTTTTAAAGATTTTTCTTTTTGAAATTATTTTTACTCGCAGCAAGTTAATTCTCATTTTTGCTAATATTTGTTTCTTAACTTAAATTTTAGTATAATCACTATTTGAACATTTTCATACGTATACCTGACATTGATAGGTCAGCCTTTACTTATACATTAATATTTGCTTTGATCATGTGTGATAAAATAAAATAAAATCTGCTCAAATCTTAATATTCGAATGAAAGCTATTTTTTTTTTAAAGAAAACCTTATTGTGCACTAAAAAAAAGGCGTAATGCACAAAGTAGCTAAATCTCTTAAGGGAAGATATGGTGGTCAAGAGAAAAAAAAATTTAGATGGCACCTAAGTTTAAAATGTAAATAGATAAATAGATATCTTATCAAATTATTTTTCTTGTATCTATAAATTTTTTGATAATCAACTCTCAACAGGGCACAACGGCCTTTTTCTTGTATCTATGTTATATCTATATAATAATTGCATTCAAAATTAGATATATTAAATGTAAACTTTTAATAATTAACATAGCAAAAGATATTTACACGGAGTACTTTAACTTAATTTTTTATTTTATATATGTTGTTTATTTTAAAGTTTATTCAATATATTCTTATTAATTAAAAATAAATTTTTAAAAACCATCCATTCAAACTAATTTTAATTGGGTTTTTTTTGTTAACAATTTTTAATTCGGTTGGATTATATTAAAATATAAAAACAATTGAAAAATATAAAATCTAAATCAATATAATTAAAGTAGATAATTTTTTTTTCCTCAAAACCAATTTTACTTTTTGTTTTGGTAACAAAAACCAATTTTACTTTTTTAATAGTAGTAATTAATAATAATAATAATAATAATAATAATAATAATAATAATAATAATAATAATAATAATAATAATAAAAAACATTGATCGTACCAGGTCTCTTCTTCAACAAAATATAAACACGTGCATCGCACGAGTCCCTTGTGTAGGTGGAAAATATAAGTACGCAGCATCCTCTTCTTTCGTTCTTTCTTCACTGGGAAACTCAACTCTTTCCCTTCGCTTCCTCCGATTCGCATCCGACAACAGTTCCGTTCGATTCTTTTTTCTCTATTTCAGTATTTTTTTCAGTTTGTTGCGTTTCGTAGCTTTCTTCTCCTTCTCTAATCATGGCTAAAGGCGTAATCTCAGACGAAGAAGGTGAACCCTAGAATTTCCCTTAATTCCTCTTTGCATTTTCCATTCCCCTTCGAGTACCTTGGGGATTCTCGAAGCTCTAACAATTTCGGGTCTTCAATGCGTGTGCAGATGATGTCGAACTCGACGAGGATGACAGGGAACCTGTTGACGGGGAAGGATTGGAGGAGGGTCGCGATGTGGATAACGAAGATGACGATGAAGAAGAGGAGGGTATGAACTTTGATTACTTCGAAGCTTCTGAACTCTTCGCCGTTTGAGTTACTTTCTGTTTTTTTTTTCTATTAATTTGTTTGCACTTCTCTTCAGTAGGGGCGGCGTGGTAGATTATTATTTTTATCACTATTAATTTTTTTCTAGATTACTAGGGTTTCAATCTTCCATTTTCTTCTATTGGTTTGTCCGTGGCAAATGCAGAGAGGTTCTCTTTGTTGGTTTGATGGCGAATGTTTGGAAACGGAAACAGCAAATTTGAAAGCTTGATGTTCATTTCATGAGAGAAACCTATAAAAAAATAGATCATGGGCATGCTATATTGGATTTTTCATAGGATAACCGACTTTGGAATGGAAATGAAAGATATATACACTGCAAATATCAATCAGTTGGTGTGGCGGGGAGGTGGTTGTGAGTTTTTAAATCCTTTTTTCCAAGGTTGTAAAACACGGTTGTGTTGCGGTGGAATAAGGTCAAACGTGGTTTTCGTGTAGTCATTGCAGTCCACAATCTCACCCTAATGTGGTTGTGGCGAACACCAAAACCACTATATTGCTGCCATCGTGATTTGAAATCCTTCCTTTTTTCCTTGTCTAAGGCTAAGAGAAAGCATCAAATTCTGGTTGGCCAAGCAAATTATGAATGTTTAACTTCTGCTTTTTGTTGTATAAGATGTAGCAATTACCTATGGGCTTCCCTGGCAGTCATGAAAGTTTATAGTTTTTTTCTAGCTGGAGACCATGCTCATATACTAAGAGTGTGTTCTGGCTGCTGATGATGGTGCTTCCACTTATAAACAGTGTCACAGTGATGCTTATTTTAGATTTTTGCTTTTCCTTTCATTAAAATGATGTTGGTATTCAATTGTTTGGTGATTTTAGTCTGTCCTGCACTGTAAGATTGTTAAGGGTAGAGCAGCATTTACCTTTTAGTATTTTGCTTATTTTTTATTCAGATGGTATATAGTTATCTTGAGCTAATAATGTCCATATAATTAATCCTTCAGTTGACTTTATTTGATGCCATGTTATTGTTGCTTATTCCTTAACCCCCCCCTTTCCCTCCTTACTTCAGAAGGACAGGATGAATATGAAAATGATGGATTTATAGTGGATGACATTGAAGATGAAGAGGAGCAGGATGAAGAAGAAGAGAGAGCAGATAGTGACGAGGAGCGGCAGAAGAAGAAAAAGAGGAAGAAAAAGTCAATTCTTTACTCCCTGTTTTTTTACCGCTTCTTGTGGTTGAAGTTGATGAACATATTTAGAGAAGAAATCAGTATGTTTAATATATGATTTTTTTTCAGATAAAAAAATGTAAATATATATAAAAAATGTATATATATGTGTGTGTGTGTATATATATATATATTAAATTTGGATAAATTTGCATGTGTTTGTACATATCTAATAACCAGTCTTGCAAGTTTTCCTCTTATGAAAATATTGAAGTATTTTTGTATGATATGTAAATATGTCTTCTATTGCTTTAATAGTTTGGTATAGCGTGGCTTCTGACTTTGCTCTCTTTCTACCTGTCCCTTTTGGGAAAGGTGGAGTTAGGATTTAAAAAGTTTGTTATGTATTTTGTTCGTATTTGTTTGAAAGTTTAACAGATTCATGATATTAACATTCATACTAAAATTTTTACGGATTTATTCTCTGTTTTAGGGAGGAGTATGTCCTTGATGAAGATGATTATGCGTTGCTGGAGGACAATAATATCAATATTCATCGGCGGAAGGTTTTGAAACTTTTATATATTTTTTCATTTTTTGGTTAGTGTTGGCTTTTAGTTAAATACTATACTATGCTTTGTACACTAACCTTATTAACAACAATTTGTTATGATTCATCAGGAGAGCAAAAAGTTCAAGCGGCTGAAAAAAGGCCAGAGGGATACTGAGGAGGAGCCTTTTGGGCTATCGGATGAAGAAGAGTTTGTTGGAGGTGGTAAAGGTGGGAGAACTGCTGAAGAGAAGCTTAAACGCAGTTTGTTTGGTGATGATGAAGGTGTGTATTTGTTATGCTGGTTATTGTTTTTGGTTTTTCATTGGTGGTACTATTTGATAGTAGTTTGGAAATTGCTTTTGAACTACATGAGTTGTATAGAACCACTTTTGAAAAATAATTTATGGGCTTGGAAAGTTCACTATAAAATGAGTTTAAGAATAATTTTACTTTGAAAGGTGTAGAATGTTTTTTGGTAGTGAAATTACTGAAGTAACATTGAAGTCATTTTGAAATATTACTCCCTCTGGTCCTTATTATAAGACATATTTACCTAAATTAAGTATACCGATTAAGTTAGTTGGTTGCATCAATTTTCTCAAAAAGTTGTGTGATATATCAATCTTACCATTCCTTGAGTATTGTGTATAGTGGTTATTACAATAAGGTAAAAGCATTTAATAGGGACAATTAAGGAAATTAACCATAAAGATTTCATGGGATTTGTGCAATGCCTTATAAAAAGGACCACCAAATCCTTGCGAAATGTGCCTTATAATAAGGACTAGATGGAGTACTTTGAAGATAAAGAGGTAAATTGTGCAATTATATCTAAAAGGTAAGGGAAGTATTTCTGTCCGCATGGATGTTGGAGTGTCAATGCACATGTTTGGCTTTTATTTTTTTAGCATAAGGAATTCTAACCATCCAATACTGAACACTACTCCGTCTGTTTTTTTTTTCTTAGTCTTTTAAGGTTTTGTACAAGAATTAAGAAAATGATTGAAGGTTAAATTTTCTAGGAGTATTTATTACATAATGTCGTATTATACCCTCATTTATGGATAATGGATCATAAATACTTAGTGGAAACATACATTTATTATAAGGGTTTAAGTGGAAAAATAACATTAATTATTACTTATTGGTATTCTAAAGTGACTATCAAAAGTGAACAACTCAAAAAAGCTAAAGAGACTAACATAAAAAACAGAGGGAGTATTTCGGTAATTTGATCTCAAACATACATCAATGAACCGAACACATGCTTTCTTTGCTTCCAATGAATTCTAGGAGCTCCACTCGAAGACATTGCTGAAGAGGAGGAGCAAGCAGAAGAAGAGGAAGATGCTGACATGGAAGATGTTGATGAGATGGCGGACTTTATTGTGGATGAAGAAGAAGTTGATGAGAATGGAGCTCCTATGAGGTATTCCGAATGTCTGTTCCATTTTTTTATTATTAATATTCTTATTATTTGATCTAGTGATCTGTTACTGAACTTCTATATAGGCAGAAGAAGCTGAAGAGAAAGAAACCTAGGCAGGCACCAGGAGTCTCTTCGTCAGCTTTACTAGAAGCTCAGGAGTTATTTGGTGATGCTGATGAGTTGATTATGGATCGCCTTAAAAATTTAGAAATGAGTGAATATAAAGAGGCTAAACTTGAAGATGAATTTGAGCCAATTGTTCTTTCTGAGAAGTATATGACGGAGAAGGATGACCGGATTAGGGAGCTTGATATTCCAGAGAGAATGCAGGTGTTTTGGGATCTCTGGAAATATACTATGATTTCCCTATTGTGTCTTTCTTGTAATAATTTTTACTGTTTTTTTGTAGATATTAGAAGAGAGTACTGGTGCTCATCTGTTCGATGGAAGCAGTATAGGCGAAGAGACTGAGTGGATAGTTACTCAACTTATAAATGGAGCAGTCCCTTGGATATGCAAGAAAGTACCTAATGAAAGGGACCTTCCAATAGAAAAGGACGATATTATCAGATTTTTGGAACTGCATCATGTGCAAAAATTAGATGTCAGTATCATCTGATCTTCTTTATTCATAATTTTAACTTTATTTTTCTAATTTTACTAATCTGGAGTTCATTCTTGTCTTGTAGGTTCCTTTTATTGCAATGTATAGGAAGGAGGAGTGCAAAAGCCTGTTGAAAGACCTAGAGCAACCTGAAGCTGGTGATGAGAATTGGGATAACAATAACAAGACACCTACCTTAAAATGGCATAAGGTCTGTTAACATTGATTTTGGTGATTGTTGTTTGTTACAAATTTTGTTATTATTATCAATAACATAAATGAAATCTGCTAATGTACTCCTATGCATTGTTTAGGTACTTTGGGCTCTTCAGGACTTGGACAGGAAGTGGTTGCTTCTCCAGAAGCGGAAGAATGCCCTCCAATCATACTATAGTAAACGGTTTGAGGAAGAGTCCCGTCGGGTTTATGATGAAACAAGACTAAACTTGAATCGGCAATTGTTTGAATCAGTAATGACATCACTGAAGGAGGCAGAATCTGAGAGGGAGGTAGATGATGTTGACTCCAAGTTCAACTTGCATTTCCCACCAGGGGAAGCTGGTGTTGATGAAGGGCAATATAAGAGGCCGAAAAGGAAGTCAATGTATAGCACCTACAGTAAGGCAGGTCTGTGGGAGGTTGCAAGCAAGTTTGGGTGTAGTTCTGAGCAACTTGGATCATGTCTATCTGATGTTAAGCCAGTAAGTATGCTTATATTTGAAAATGACATTTATTTAAACCCTAGACTAAGGTTTTGTTTCCATGCCCTCTTTTTTAGCAAGAATTGGAAGATCCTAAGGAAACCCCAGAGGAGATGGCTGCTAACTTCACATGCACTATGTATAATAGTCCTGAAGATGTACTTAAATGTGCCAGGCACATGGTAATGTTTATGTTAAGTTTTTCATAACAATTGAAATGTAGTGGTATATTTGATTCCTTTGTTGTTATTTTGTTCTAGGCTGCTGTTGAGATAGCCACCTTATATTTGATTCCATTGTTATCGTTATTTTGTTCCAGGCTGCTGTTGAGATAAGTTGTGAGCCTAGCATTAGGAAACATGTTCGCAGCCACTTTCTTGATCACGCTGTGGTGTCAACTTGTCCTACGGTTGACGGAAATACTACAATAGATCCTTTTCATCAGTTTGCCCCGGTGAAGTGGCTACGGGAGAAGCCTTTATCTAAATTTGAAGATATGCAATGGCTCCTTATACAGAAGGCAGAAGAGGAGAAACTTATTCAAGTTACTATTAAGCTTCCTGAAGAGTATCTTAATAAGTTAAAAGATCAATTCTACGAGTATTATATCAGTGACAGTGTTAGTAGATCTGCTCAACTATGGAATGAACAGAGGAAGTTGATACTAAATGATGCAATTTATCGATTCCTTTTACCATCAATGGAAAAAGAGGCAAGAGGTGTCTTAGCAAGCAGGGCAAAGAATTGGTTAGTTATGGAGTATGGGAAGGCTTTGTGGAATAAGGTTTCGGTGGGACCTTATCAACAGAAAGAAAATGACCTCAGCTCAGATGATGAGGCTGCCCCTAGGGTTATGGCCTGCTGTTGGGGCCCTGGAAAGCCACTAACAACTTTTGTTATGTTAGATTCATCCGGAGAAGTGCTTGATGTGCTTTACACTGGGTCCCTTACTTTAAGATCACAAAATGTTAATGACCAACAACGGAAGAAAAGTGACCAGGAACGTGTGTTGAAGTTTATGACCGATCACCAGCCCCATGTTGTTGTCTTAGGAGCAGTTAATTTGTCTTGTACTCGTTTGAAGGAAGATATATACGAGGTTAGTATATTGGTTTCTATGTTTAGATCACTATTATGCTGAATTAGAGTAGGGATTCATCACTTTTATGATGTAATACTTATCCCTGTAATTGTAGGAATTCTTACTCGTATTCGCATTTTCATTACATTCCTTTCCCTCCAAATGTCCAACCCAATATGCACTTAGTCATTCTGTTTCTAATACATTCATATTCTCCCAAATACATTGTTTCAACATTCATAGCATCATGTTGTGATCATATATAATACATTTGTGTTGTCTGTTGAATGAATTTTTCAGTTAGTAAGAGTCACTATAAAACCATTTGGGAAGTGTATTTACTATTTAGAAAATGCTAAACACTATCCTAAGGGCACTAGTTAAGATGATAAAAATAGCAATATTTTATTGAAAATGGTATAATTTAATGTTTCAAAACTTGAAAACTATTTAATGAATGCTTTTTATAGTAACTCCAATCATTTAACAAGTTGTATTTATTACTCCTTAACAAGTGCCCTAAGGGCACTATTTAGCATAGCCCTTACTATTTATCAATACCTCCTGCTTAGTTGATGTGCGATAGTGACAATTAAGTTGTAATAATTTGCCTGGGTCTTGCTGTCATCAGTTCAAATGGTTCTATTGTACTTGCATGTAGTTAGAGTTATAAGCTGTTTAATTCATTTATTTTCCTACATAGTAGCAAAAGGCATTTGTTATTGTTGTTTGGTGGGTCTTATCTGTGGTTTGCTTTACTTTTATTAGGTCATTTTCAAGATGGTGGAGGAAAACCCTAGAGATGTTGGACATGAAATGGATGGGCTCAGCATCGTGTATGGAGACGAATCACTTCCCCGACTTTATGAGAATTCTCAAATTTCCTCCGAACAACTTCCTTCGCAGCAAGGTAAATATTGTTTGTGTTTGCTGCTTACTCTCTTCAAGGAATATCATTGCTGATCTTATTTTTCTTACCTTCATAGGTATAGTGAGGCGGGCTGTTGCCCTTGGTCGATATCTGCAGAACCCGTTGGCAATGGTTGCTACACTATGTGGACCGAGAAGGGAGATATTATCATGGAAATTGAACTCTTTGGAGAGCTTTCTCAACCCAGATGATAAATTTGGGATGGTTGAGAAGGTTATGGTAGATGTGACCAACCAGGTTGGCTTAGACATCAATTTAGCAATAAATCATGAGTGGCTATTTGCTCCATTACAGTTTATATCTGGACTTGGTCCACGAAAGGCTGCATCTTTACAAAGATCCCTGGTAAGAGCTGGTGCAATTTTTACTCGGAAGGACTTTTTGACAGAACATAAACTTGGTAAAAAGGTGTTTGTCAATGCGGTTGGTTTCTTACGTGTCCGGCGATGTGGCTTGGCTGCTAACAGCAGCCAATTTATTGATTTGCTGGACGATACAAGAATACATCCCGAATCTTATATTCTTGCTCAAGAGTTGGCAAAAGATGTGTATGACGAAGATGGCACAGGTGATGCAAATGATGATGATGATGCACTTGAGATGGCCATAGAGCATGTGAGAGACCGACCTAGTTATTTGAAAAACCTTGATGTTAAGGAATATGCTGCTGGGAAGAATCGTGAGAACAAAATCGAAACTTTCTATGACATTAAAAGAGAATTGATTCAAGGTTTCCAGGATTGGCGTAAGCAATATGAAGAACCAAGTCAGGATGAGGAATTTTATATGATTTCGGGTGAGACGGTAGAAACGCTTGCTGAAGGTAAAATTGTTCAGGCCACAGTTCGCAGAGTGCAAGCCCAAAAAGCCATATGTGGGCTTGAATCTGGAATGACCGGAATCCTCATGAAAGAAGACTATACAGATGACTGGAGAGATATAATTGAATTATCTGATAGGCTACATGAAGGTGACATACTCACTTGTAAAATCAAGTCAATCCAAAAGAATAGGTATCAAGTCTTCCTTGTTTGTAGGGATAGTGAAATGAGAAGTAATCGGTTACAGAATAACCATGATCTTGACCCCTATTACCATGAAGACCAGAGGTGTTTACAAAGTGAACAAGACAAAGCTCGGAAAGAAAAGGAGCTTGCTAAGAAGCACTTCAAGCCAAGGATGATTGTTCATCCACGCTTTCAGAACATAACTGCAGATGAAGCAATGGAGGTTTGTTATTGAGTACTTTTATGTTACATATTATTTTAATGTCCTTTTGTTAGAATCATGGGATTTTCCCAAGTTGTGAAATTGTGTATGCTCATGCCAACCTGACTTAGATGTTAGAACTGGTTCTTATTTATGATTTTTAACGACTTCAATTGGCTGAGTTTGTTTTTTTGTACTAGTGAAAACCCTCTTCAAGTAATCATTAAAATAAAAAGAATCACTGTCTTCTGATTAATGATGTGTCTGCTTTGCTTAACTCTATCATATACAGTTCTTGGCTGATAAAGATCCTGGAGAAAGTATTATTCGTCCTAGTTCTCGTGGACCTTCATATCTTACTTTGACTCTTAAAATTTATGATGGAGTATATGCCCACAAGGATATTGTTGAAGGTGGGAAGGAACACAAGGACATCACAAGCTTACTTCGAATTGGGAAGACACTGAAACTTGGTGAGGACACTTTTGAGGATTTAGATGAGGTAAAGTCACTCCCCTGCTTTTCTTAGTTTTTTTTTTTTTTGGTTGGTTGACTGGGATTTACGTTTTCCTATTCAATATTTTGATTAGGTTATGGACCGTTATGTTGATCCATTGGTGACTCACTTAAAGGCAATGTTAAACTATCGCAAGTTCAGGAAGGGTACAAAAGCAGAGGTGGATGAACTTTTGAGAATGGAAAAGGCTGAGTATCCCATGCGTATAGTCTATGGTTTCGGCATCTCCCATGAACATCCTGGCACATTTATATTAACTTATATAAGAAGTACTAATCCGCACCATGAGTATATTGGGCTTTACCCAAAAGGATTCAGGTTCAGGAAAAAGATGTTTGAGGACATTGATCGGCTTGTGGCATATTTCCAGAGGCATATCGATGATCCCCAGCATGAATCAGCCCCCTCCATTAGGTCTGTAGCTGCTATGGTACCAATGCGAAGCCCTGCAGCTGGTGGCTCATCAGGGGCATCTGTGGGTAGTGGCTGGGGTAGTTCAAACAATGAAGGTGGCTGGAGAGGTCACTCCCATGATAGAAACCGATCTTCTACTCCTGGTTCCCGGACAGGTTTTTGATTAAAATTTAAATTCGGTTCTGGTTCATAAGTTTCCATATATTCTTGGATCTAGTTGGGTGTGTTGAAATAATTAACAAAAGTCTTGTGCTTTTTAGATGCCGATTTGTTTCCTCTTCCTGCACACACTGTTTGACTCTTTGTCACCCTTGTCTCTGTTTCACTAATTGCTTTCACTTGCCATTTTCCAGCCAAGACCTGACAATTTTATTAAAATTCTGAATATGCTCTGTTCTTTTGTTTTACAGGACGTGGTGATTATAGAAATAATGGGAATCAGGATGAACACCCTAGTGGAGTGCCCCGACCATATGGTGGTGGGCGTGGGCGTGGACGTGGTCGAGGTAGAGGCTACAACTCCAATAATGATCGGCAGGACTCTGGTTATGCAAACAGATGGGGTTCTGGTACAAAGGATGCAGATGATGGTTTAAGCAATTTCCCAGGGGCTAAGGTTCAAAATTCCCCTGGAAGGGAAGCTTTTCCTGGTGGTTGGGGTGGAAGTGGTGGAGGCAATGGTTGGGGTGGGAGTGGAAGGGGTAGAGGCAGTGGTTGGGGAGGTGGAGCTAATAACGGTGACAATGGTGGCTGGGGACATGGGAGCGGTGGTGCTGGTCCTAGTGATGCTGAACATGGAAGCTCTGGCTGGGGATCTGGCTCCAAGAAAGCAGCTGACAACGGGTGGGGTGGAAATTCTGGTGGCGGCTCCAGCTGGTGAACCTAGCCACGAACTTAGTTTAGCCTGCTGGGTATAGGTTGATCCCGAAGTCATATTTTTCTGACTGGCTTGTAATCCCCAATTTTCCTTGAAATGAATGATAATGTGTTGTGTTGTGTAGTTTTTTTGGGGTTAATGTAATGAATTAGTTCCTAAAACCTGTTCAATGCTGGAATGAACAGCACTTTTATTTACTCCAATTTTAATGTATTTCATTTAAAGTTGTAGCAAGTCTTTTACTTACACAGATTCATCTTACGGATAAAGATCGTTTTGTAACACTTCAGTTGATGTGTTTCATCCTCATTATTTATATAACACAATTATTTAATTATGCAAATTTTTTAATCCATTTACGTATAAAGATATTAATTATATGATTGATTTTCAGTTAGCGAAATATGAAAGTATTTTCACTTGGGTATCAAGTATCAACTTTTATTATTTATTTGGACATAAATTCTATTAATGTTCAATGAACAAAATAATTTTTAACTTTAATTAATATTTTGATTTTATTGTTTATAAAATATTTTAAATTTAATAATAATAAAAAATGAGCGATAACAAATATATAAAGAAATGACAATAAAAATACTCTTTATTTTTCATTAAAAGTTAAGGTTTTAATAATCTTGTAGTTAAGATGAAGTTTGAAAAAGAAAAAAAAATACTGATATATTAAGCCTAATAAACTCTCTGAATAACATTAAGTTAGGAATCATTAACTAATTAGGATTTTAAATTAGGATAGGATTTTAAAGTTAGGAACCTTTAACTAATTAGGATTTTAAAGTCTTGTCGAGACTTAGTGTGTGTTTGGTAACACTAGCTTATAGTTTATTTAGGAGTTTATAGCTTGTAGCTTATTGTCAAGTGGAGGTGTTTGGTAACAGCTTTCATAAGCTATAACTTATAGCTTACGAAAAGTAGCTTTCAATAATTCTTTCCTATTTTACCCTCTAGTCATTTATTATGTTTACTTTATCAAATAATTTATTATATTTAATTATTACTTGTCCTTTTAAGTCATTTAACAAATATAAGCTACTTAATAAGCTAATTTTACCAAACACCTCTACTTAATTATAAGTCACAAGTCATAAGATATAAGCTATAACTATTTAACAAAGCTATTTAATAAATAAGTGGTTAGGTTAATTTAGTGTTTAATAGAGTAAAATTTTAAGTAACAACTTCTCTACTCAAATTTATAGCTATTTAATGAATAAGTGGTTAGTTTAATTTAGTGTTTAATAGAGTAAAATTTTAAGTAAAATAGTCTCTACTCAAATTCATATGGAGCAAGTGACATGACCTATTTTTACATATGACACCTGTTTTTTTTTTGTTACTTTTTTTTTCACAAAAGTCACAATTTTTTTCCCTAGCCATTATGTTATTGCTGATTTTTTAATCAAAGCCATAAAATTTTTATTAATAAACGAAGTACTAGAGTACTTTAACCAGAATATAATGATATGACAAAAAATCAATGAGCAAAAATACAAGAAATGGGGTTAGAGCACCAAGAAGCGAAGCTAACATAAGAACACTTGCTATGTGTTTTGATTAGCTAATTCTTAAAAAATAATCATTTATTTTTATGAGTTATATGAGTTATATAAGAGAGCTTTTAAAAAATAATATTTTTTTATCGGTTAAACATACGTACTTTTACATTACATTATTTTTAAATCTACTATATCGGGATTAAATTTTTCTCCTTGAGTTTCAAGAGCTTCTCCTTATACCTCTTAAACTATAAACTTTTGACGAAAAATAAGAAATTATTTCTCTTAAAAAAAGGTGTCCAAACAAGCACTTAAATTGTGCTTTCAACCACTCTAAGATCGTAATTTTATAGAATAAAGTATACAAAATAATTATGCTTTCAACCACTATAAGAGTATAATTTAAAAACTAGAACATTTAAAGTCAATCAAATAACCCAAACAAAAGCACACATAATCACCAAAATCAACAGCCTTTTGTTATGAAGAAGAATAATATTTTTCATCAAATTTATAACACACAATTAAGCACACAATTGATTAAATATAAAAAAAAATGTGATTAAATTTATATAATTAATTATACATAATTTAACCACATATATTTAACTAAGTATAATGAATTGTATTTTTTGAGTGGTAATTTGTTATTGTTACGACTTACGAGATGCATTCAAGAACTCATTGTTCGAAATTAAAAAAAAAAAAAAATATTGATTCACCCAAAAAGTCACCTACCAGAAATTCTTGTTGAATCATATGCTTATGACACATCACATAGAAGATGCAAAATAGCAAGATAGAAATAGATTAGAAACATTCTCAATAGAAATAGAAATATGGTAAATCTTATTATTAAATTCTCTTATAAATTTTTTTTATGCAATTAAGTTTGATAATTATTATTTATTTTTTATTAAATATTTATTTTTGAAAATAATAAGTAACGATTGTCAAAATTAAGTGGATAAAAAAATTTGTAAAGAGATTTAATAGAAAAATAAAGTGTTTTTCTTCTTCTTTTTACTCAACATATTTTCTCTCTGAACTATATTTTCTTGTAATTGCTTTTTATGTTTCTTTTGTTGTAGTGTGTCTTTGGCACAATTAATTTGTATCTTATTTAGGAACTTATAGTTTATAGTCTATGAGTAAGTAGAGGTATTTGGTAACACTTATAGCTTATATAAACTATAAGCTAGTTTTCATAAGCGAAAAAGCTACTTCAAGTAGCTTATAGCTTATAAAAAGTAACTTTCAATAATTTTTTCCTATTTTACCTTCTAGTCATTTACTATATGTTTACTCTATCAAATAATTTATTACATGAAATTAATACTTGTTCTTTTAAGTCATTTAACAAATGTAAACTACCTAATAAGCTAATTTTACCAAACACTTCTACTCAATTATAAGTCACAAGTCATAAGCTATAAGCTATAAATTATAAGCTAGAAGTTATAAGCTACGAGCTATAAGTTAGTTTTACCAAACAAAACCATAATCTCCTGCACTTCCTGTATTTTTTTAAAGAAATTAGTGAAATTCTGTTGGCTTTAAAAAACAATAATGAACAGAGTTTTTTATTGGGTAATATAGTAATATAGTAATCTACTATACTGTAGTATGTACTGTAGTTTTTAAATTGACCTAGCGTGGTAATAACTGGTAAGAAATGTCTAAGTTTCCGTGCGAACCGCATTGAAAAAATGGGACGAGAACCGGAAGTAACAGGTTATAACCGGGTCAACCCGAAGTTATGACGGTATAAAAACTCAGTTCTAGGGTTTTAGGTCGTTGCTTGTGTTGAATCTTCTGCATCAGAATCCATCTTTGACATCACAGCACCGATAAATCGCCATGACTGCTGAGTTACAAGAAGAGCTTCTTGCGGCCCATCTCGAACAGCAAAAGATCCATGATGTAATTTGCATCTTCTCTTCTCGAATCTCTTTCCTTTTTTCTTTTATTTTTACTTTAAAGTGGATTACAATTCGATTTATGGATGCATTGGTTGAGTTTAGTTGCGTGCAACACTTAGGGATCTCTAGTGTGTGTGTGTTTTTCTTTCTGTTTACTTTCTAGAATTGATTAGCTAACTCATGATTGTTCACTAGAGTTTCGACTAGTAACTTGAGATTGGAAGTTTCTTGATTTGAATTGGTTCAGCGTTGAACATTTTTTATGCTGTCTATTGAAAGGTTTCTGCGGATTTAAATGATCCTGCAATTTGTATGAAAGTGGAGAGTTTAATTTACAGATCATCGATATGAGAACTCCACCTTTATATAAGAATGAACACTTACATTCCGGAAAGATCTTAAGTAACCTCCGTGGAACAATATTAGCTAGTTGACACTGTGTCTCTGATTATTTATTTATTTATTTATCTTCATAACCTTAGTAGATTTTAGTGCTAAATATTCTCTCATGACTAGTAGGTATTACTTTAGGTGTAGTTGCTGAAGAACTTTCTTACTGCATATTTAATGGCCACTATTTGTTTTGTGTTGTAGTATCTTGAAAATTTTTAATATCTTTTGTAGCATGATGAGGCTGTAGTTGAGGATGATGATGATGAGGAGGAAGACGACGAGGAAGATGAGGATGACGACAATGCTGACGGTAAGCTGACTAATAAATTAACTGAAGCAGTGGTACTTCTTTTTTACGTTTGGCAAAGTTTTATTAGCATTCCTTTGATAACTTGGTTTGGATTTATATTATATAAAGTGAAAAAGAATGTTTATTTTCAAGATTTAGTGGAATTATTTTGGCTTGGCGGTGCTGTTCCAGTAACGAATGACCTATTGTCTTTATTAAAATTATTAAAGTGGCAATGGTAAAGTTTAGTAAATATTTTTGTATTTCATTTTTGTTCTTTGATGTCTTAATTTTACACATTGTTAACTTTCATGGTTCACATAGTCAACATTGTTTATACATATCTCATAGTTATCTGTCGCGGATAGCTATGTGTTGCGGCCAGGCCCCAAAATGCTATAGTGGGATAGCGGATGGCGGGATAGCCGCTACAGCGAAATTTAGGTACACTATAATGCCTAAATATGCTAAGTTATATCATACTCAAATAATTGCATAAAATTTTATAATACATAACATTAAACACACTTTCATTGTTCATAATGAGTAATCATATTTCCATAGGGTATAATCACATCAAAACATGCAAAAAGACTATTCAAACAACAATTAGTCTAAATATTAAAACAACAAAAAATTCACAGTAAAGGTACTAGAAAAAACAACAGAGGGAAGCAGAACAGAACATCCTAATCCAAATATCCAATCATATTAGTCAATAGCATGCTATCGTGCCGTGGTGGAGCGTCGTGCCCCCTGGCCGCTACAGTGGCGCCGCCGCGTCGTGTGTTGGTTTTGCGGGCGTCGCGTGCACTATTGCGGTCACTACTGTGTTTTTTTGGCCTCTGCTGCTGCTACTCACTGTGTTAGTGAGTTTAGGGTTTCTTTTCTTTTTTGCCCAAAGACCAAATTAGCCCTCATTAAGGGTAGTTTAGACATTTTCCCCTTTCATTCTTTAAAATAGAGAGCATGTTCTATTTTTTAACCTAGTTTCTTCTATCTGTTAAAGCGTTGTGTGCTCTGTTTTTCTCCCTTCTTCTTCTGTGCCTCCACCTCCTCAAATCTGCGCCTCTGCCCCTTCAAAACTGCGCATCTGCCTCCACTGTTCCTCTCTCAGATTTTGCAGTAGTGGCCATCCAGCTATACGCTATCTCACTATAGCGTTTTGGGGTTGGCTGCTACACTCCGCTATCCAGGACTAACTACTATGTATCCAATCAGTCTAAAACAAAACAAAAACATTCACTATGCAAGTATGTACAGGAGTTAGTAAAAAAACATAACAGAGGGAGACAGAACAGAAGAGAGGAAAACAGAACAGCAGGTGCACGTTGGAAAATGCAACAAAGGGGAGAAGAGAAGATGTCGAAGCAATTTTTTTTACTAGCGTTGAAGCAAATTGGAATTTTTTTTTTTTTAAAAAAAAAAGTGGCAGTGGCTTCACTGCAAAAAGACCAAAATACGCCTCTGTAAGTGACTCAAATAGTCACTTTTTTAAAAATAAAGATGTTCTGTTTCTTTTGTGAAAGTTCTGTCCTCTCGCAGATCACCATCGTGCCGCCCCACCGTGGCAGAAGGGGTCTGCACTGCTGCTATTGCGGCCACTATAAGCCCTATTAATTAATATATATATATATGTGTATATATATATAAAATTAAAAATTTTAATATCAGAATATATTTGTTTCTTTTACTAACAATAAGTTATACCGTCATTTTTTAAGATTTAGAAATTACTGTCAGTAGAGTTTTGATGTTTCAAATGGTTTAATGGTGCAAATTGATTCATTAAAGTAAAATTAGAATTTCATCCTTAAATTTGTGTTTAATATTTACTGCTGTGCTGTATTTAGACCCGAGTTAAAAGGTTTAATAAAGCTTTCTAGTGTCTTGAATTGGTTGGGTAAATTCCAGGCTCAGTTTAGTAGGGGTGTGCATGGTTTGGTTTGATATCAAAACATGAACTGAACCAAAATGAACCATTATTATTATGGCGTTGTGTATATAACTGAACCAATTTAACAGTTTCCCAACCAGTTCTGAAACTGATTTTCATTACCAAGCCAGTTCTCAAACTGATTTTAAAAAATGAAGGGCACGCTTCTTGTTTTTGGCAAGTGACATCACCGAATTCATCCTACTACTAATGGATCATGGTCTTGCTTGTCACTTGTGTCCATGTGAATTGTCAAATGTAAGAGGATTTTCCGACCGCTAAATGACCCTCCCTATCTAAATTTGTACAATCACATCCAGCCATTCGAATTCCATAAAGAAGATACTTCCATGTTATTACAATTTTTTTTTGTTTGGTTGCATTTTTCGTCTGGAGAGTGTGGTTTTAGTCCCCCAATTTTTTGCATCCTTCAGGTTTTATAATGTGCAATTTCAGCCCTTTTTTATTTATTTTTTTTCCCCAAATTTAATTGCAATATATTGAAAGATAACTTTTATTTTAGTTTTTTTTTTTAAATCTCATTAAAAACTGACATGTCTTAGCATGATCTGTTAATATTTGGGAAATATGCTGAAGGAACAAAATTGTCATTATAAAACCTGAAAGCTTGAGAACGCTAAAAATGTTGGAGAACTGTGAAATCTCACATTGACTATAATTGCCGTACAAATGTGAAATTAATCTAATTTTTCATAATTGAATTTTCATAAATTTTGTCAATTTTATAATAATTTTTTTAATATTTATGAGCTTTGGAGGTGAAATTAATAGCAATGACCTGATATTGGCAACAAGCAAAGTTGACGGTGGCCTTGAAGTAGCCCTGCTACACCAGTTCTTCAAGCTGGTTCTTATACATCACCCAATCTTCCTCACTTTACTTTCAAAGGAGGGGAGGGATGAAAGAAATAATATTGATTTCGTGTTTGGTTTGCAAGGGGAGAACAAAGATTTTATACGACACTGAAAATAATGTTTAGTTGTTTTCAATGTTTGCTATATAAATACTGTATTCTAATTATTTAACACAAAATTATAACAAGAAATAGAAATGCCAAGTATGTAAGTCCTAAGGTTCTGAACTGGTTTGAGAAGGAACAGTAACTGGTTTCAAAAGCTTGGTTCAGTTCAATAAACTGCACTGCACTGTTAATCCAGTTTTTTTAAGGTTTTGTGTGGTACGGTTCTGGATTTGGTGGAGTTCTTGAATGATGTTTGCTCACCCCTATAGTTTTGTCTCTGTCAGGATAGAAAGTTAAATTGCATCTAAATTTTGATGAGCAGAGTTTATACTTTATACAGCTCATTCATTTTACATGAATGAATTGAAAGCTATGATTATCGATACAATTCACAGTGGCAGAGAAATTTGTGTTCTACTGCAGGTCAAGAAGGTGATGCATCTGGTAGGTCCAAGCAGACCAGAAGTGAAAAAAAGAGTCGGAAGGCAATGCTTAAACTTGGAATGAAACCTGTCACTGGTGTCAGTCGTGTGACAGTAAAGAAGAGCAAGAATGTTAGCATTTAACATGCAATTTTTATTTTTTATTTACTAGTTGTATCATTGTGTTCTCTATTTTGTATTGATGAAAATTGAATATTTGACTTTTGTTTAGATCCTGTTCGTCATCTCGAAACCAGATGTTTTCAAGAGCCCAACTTCTGACACATACATTATATTTGGCGAAGCCAAGATTGAAGACTTGAGCTCACAGTTACAGACTCAGGCAGCAGAGCAGTTCAAGGCTCCTAATTTGGGTAATGTGGGACCAAAGCCTGAATCTTCTGGTATTACTCAGGATGATGAAGATGTAGATGAGACTGGTGTAGATCCCAAGGATATAGAATTGGTGATGACCCAAGCTGGTGTGTCAAGACCAAGAGCTGTTAAAGCTCTCAAAGCTGCCGGTGGCGACATTGTTGCTGCAATTATGGAGCTAACTAATTGATGTCAGGTCTGGTAGAAGTTGAGTAATTGTAATGTGGATCTATTTTTATTTGTTGATCGAAATTTTGGCTCACTCGGTTTGAAATAGTTGTATGCTAATATTTATCTGTGTTTTCTCCTATTTTCCGTGTGATTTTCCACATGGAAGGTAAAGACTAGAAGTGCATGTTTAATGCAAGAATGACCGTCAATTAAAAATGATTAAATATCTATATTGATTCGTCGAGTGTAAGCACTTGGTCCATCACTCATTTGGGATTTGGGAATTGTTTCCTCGCACCATAAGCAGGTGCAAGAAATGCTTAAGATAGTCTGTTTAAGTGTACATCGCCCTGGAAAGCCTGAACTTGTGCATCAGACTTGGACACTTGGTATCCTAACGATACGGGAAGTGGCGGTTGACACCACCAAACATTTGAACCTTTGATCAGAATAGATGTAGGTATAAGTTTATTCCAAAAGCTGTGTTCTTCTAGCCGATATAGGAATACTTTTCTTACATCTCTGATTAATTAGAATTCATATTAGTAGACTCAAGTTTCGTACCATTTCACATCAAGCAATAGGCACAAGTTATTGGACCTTCCCCTTGTTTAGTTTATTCAAGTAAATTTTAAAATTTTAGTTTAGAAAAAACTCAAGTAAGGTGACATCTAGAAATGTTCATTTTTTTTAAAGAACTTTCTATTAACGGCTTGATTGGTGAAATTAATATTGATGTTTTATGGAGTAAATATCTCAAGACTTACTTTTGAAGTAAGTGGATCACCACTTATATATATAGGTAAACTAAATTAATTATTTATTTTAGGGTTTACTTAATAACTAATGGCAATAAAAATAATAAAAGTGGAAAAAGTTAATAAATATAGCATTTGTAATATAAATGTGACAAATATTTTGGAACAATTCTTTTTACTAAAGTGATTAATATTTCTTAGTAGAGGGAGTATATATATATATGGATTTGTCTATCTTGTGTAATGTTGCATAGGTTAATAAACTTAAAGTAGAAAGTTGTTATTGGAAAACACAAAAAAATAATGTGATTTGATTTAACATACAATTAATGTTATACTTTATTTTTATCTTGGGTTACTTAACCTGTGCAAAGGAATGAGCAGAACGCTTTTACAAAACTCAATGAGCAGAACGCTTCGGAACAGAATGGGATCAAAGCATGGGGTTTCACCGGGCGAAGCTCCTATCCCCAATGTTGTCGGCATTTCCGTTCTTTGCATGTTAGCACTTTTACCTGACCCTTCGTCACTACTTTATGATCATGTGGATGCCGCTCTTAGAGAATCCGCGAAAGGAAAGGACACTGTGAGGGAGATGGGTCCTAGCTACTTCTTTCATACCAATAAAGAGAAGAAGGGATGCTTGCTATCATTCTAGTGCCACTGTCCAATCAGTGAGTCCTCTTTATTTAATCTAATTCCCAAGCAAAGGATTAGAAGGTAAGGTGCCAAGTTCAAGGCAAAGCTTAGTCAGATTCTTCCCCTAGGTTAACTACCTTTAGCTTTCGATAAGACAGTTCAAGCAGAAGACTAACTTGAGGATGTCACGTGGAAGCTTTCCTAAATCCATTTGACCAGAGCCGGAAAACTACTTATATATGTAAGGATATACCACCCTGTGAGCCTTCCCAAATTCAACAGATTCCACTATAGCAACTAAACTCTTCAGATCAGGAATCACCTTTCTTATCTATTTTCTTTCACGCCCTAAGCCTGAGCTAATTCATTTATCTTTCGGTCGAGTCCAGTTTGGCGTAGCTCCAAGCGAAAACATCAAAGAATTATCTGAGTAGATCCATGTACTGTCAAATCTCTTTCATTTGAGAAGCTTGCACTTAGGAATACAGGGCGAGGATTGTCAACAGTCCCGAGATCCATTTACTTGACCTCGTCCTCTCTCTGTAGGGGGCATAGGCTCTATATCCTATTCTTGAACTGACTGTCGTCTCTTTGCTCTTTGTTTGACGGAGACAGAGTTTATAGACAATTGGAAGAGATCTGAAAGAAAGATCTCCAGAACTTTCGGCATCAGACAAAGTTTTCGGCGCAGGGAGCGGAGTTGGCAGGTAGCCCAAGCCTATGTTTTATGAGATCGACGTACTGGCTGGCTAGCCAAGCTTCCCTTTCTTCTTCACTTAGATGCGGCTCGAGGGGTACTTTTCTGCCTCGACCGTTCTTCATTTCAGCCCGACAGGCTCCTCAAGGTCATAGCCCATGTCCTTCGCTTCTTTGCCATCAAACTTTTCTCTTTCTTATCTCACCATCGGTGACGATTCTTTCCTGCGTAGAAGAAGACTTCCGGGCTACCCTGTGAAAGATGAGGAAAAAAACCTTCCATTGAAAGGACGAATGTCGCTCCATTATGGTCCTATGCCTGAGAAGGTTGCTGTAATGCAGGAAGTGGCATCTTTACCAAGAGTTGAAGTCATTCCCCCAACCCAAGTTTCGATATTTCGTAAACGGGGTCATGCTTTTTGAGATAGCATTGACCGTAAATCCCTTAGCTTTCGACTTTGGGATTCGGAGAGGTCTACGAACCTGTGCTTTGGCTTTTGCTGCCCATGTTTGGCACACACAAGAGACGAATCTTGCCGATGGCTCTTTGCGAGTCGGCATTGTACCCCGGAATAGTCACCTTGGTCTGACTTTGCCGGCTCGTAGGAATGAATTCCAAGATCGGCTAGGGCCCGTAGTGGCATCACGTTGATGGAGGCCCCAGGGTCGATCTCTACCCGCGGTAGCCTTCTTTCTTTCCTCGATGTCACCAGTGAGATAAAGAGGCCGCTTATGTATGCTTCTTCCAGCAAGATGTCTTCTGTCGAGAAGGTTATATCTGCACTCTGGACTTTCTTCATTGGTGCTTCCATGTACTCATCTTCGATGCTTTGAACTTCCACCCTGTTGACATGTAGGGCATACTTTTCTTTGCTTCCTTCCTACTACTAAGCAGCTTTCTTTATAGGCTAAAGCCTTCTATCTACGGTAGCTGACGCAGCAAGACCCGAGGAATCGGATACAGATCTTTTTTAGTCTCTTTTGCTGGGGCAAAGTGTGTGTGTGTGTATATATATATATATATAGGGAGGGATCAAATGACACCGGTGTAATTCACACTAACTCTTACACCGGTTAATAATTATTTGTCGAAGATGTTTTTCACGAAACCCACCGTACGATTGAAACTACTTATCGTATAGATCACGTCTACAAAATTTCACAACATTCCAAAATCGTCTAATATTCCATCACAATGACACCGATGTAAATTACACCACTCTTACATCAATTAATAACTATTTGTCGAAGATGTTTTTCACGAAACCCACCGTCCGATTGAAACTACTTATCGTATAGATCACATCTACTGAAACTCTTACACCGGTTAATAACTATTTGTCGAAGATGTTTTTCACGAAACCTACCGTACGATTGAAACTACTTATCGTATAGATCACGTCTACAAAATTTCACAACATTCCGAAATCGTCTAGTACTCCATCACAATGACACCGAGGTAAATTACACAAACTCTTACATCAATTAATAACTATTTGTCGTATATGTTTTTCACGAAATCCACCGTATGATTGAAATTAGGTATCACATAGATTATGTTACAAAAATTCACATCATTCCGAAATCGTTAAGTAACGTAAAATATAGTTTTAAAATATATGAAATTAACAAATATTGTGATGGAGTACTAAACGTTTTTGGAATGACGTAAAATTTTGTAAACATAATTTGGTGGAAGGGATTAGCACCATCCTTTTTAATATCTAGATTTATGATTCTTATATATAAAGGGATGGTGAGAATTCCAAAATTGATTGGTCTCAATCTGTCCCACCATATAATTTATACGATAAATAGTTTCAATCATTCGGTGAGTTTCTTGAAAAACATCTACAATAAATAATTATTAAGCGATGTAAAAATTTGTATAAATTATATCGATGTCATTTAATCCATCTCCATATATAAGAACTTCAAAGTTATATATAAAGATAAAAATTTGAGTAAACCTTAAATTAGCCCTCATATTGTAAAGGACGGTTGTTTAATTCCTTCCTGGAATTCAAAATTTTAAATTAACTTTTTACTTTCTAAAACAATTGGTATTGGTATTTTAATACTTTTTGCTACCAAATGACTCAAATATAAAGAAAAAAAAAACTAAACTAACGGTTATTTTACAAAGATAACAACTAATTTAAATTTTTAAAATTTAAAAGAGTAAGATAATCGATCTTACCATTAAAGAAGTGAGTTTTGAAAATTATGCCTCATGTAAACTACTTAAATTTTTCGCCACTAGATTGGTAGATTTTTTTTTGTTCATAAGAAAGTAGTATAACCGAGATTCGAACCCCTTACCCACACACATGTTCCCATACGCTCACCAACTGAGCTACATGACTGAGACTACTAGATTGATAGATTAAAATAATAATATTTCTACTATTTCTATTTATTTATTTATTTAATGGTAAACATACATAATAAAAAATATAATCATTATTTTAGTTTTTATTAAAATAATTTTAAAGTCTTCATATTAATACTCTTTATTTTTTATTTTTTTTATCAATAGAACATTAATTAGTATTAATCAAATACAAAAGTAGAATAGGTAAAATTATAATTAATATTATATTAAAAATATAAGTAAACATATAAATAATAACACTTTTTTTTATATACATAAAAAAGAAGGAAGAGAGTATTATTCTGGTGTACAGTGAAAACAAGTAAATGAGTTTTTACCTTAATTTTTATTTCTAAAATACCCATCCGATCAATAGATTCACTTATTTGAAAGAAAAAAAATGTTAGTTAGTGTCTTTATGAAATTTTTTAAGAAGTCAGCCATAATTAAAAGTTGTTGAAAAATATAATTTTTATATTTTTGAGAAACAAAATAACGTATACTTATGATTAATTTTTAAATTTTAATAATCTTAAGCCCTACAAACATTGTTTAATAAGACCTTTAAAAAATTAAAAATTGTGAGTGTTTTACTACTCTCATAATCAATAAATGACGGATTGAAAATATAATATTATCTTAATAATTAATACATTCGTTCCTAAATATAAGTCCCTAAAAAAGTTAGTGTTCATTTTTATAAGCCCATAACATAGAAAATGTAAATATTTATTATGATTTTTCTTTTTTACCCCTAACTAATGAAGATAGAGGAGATTAATTTTAAAATAAAAGTGAATTTTAAATAGAGATAAAATTATAAATTTATAATAACTTTTTAAAATAGCACTACATTTTATGAATGTCAATACTTTTTATAATTTGTGTGTTTTTCTTTAAGAAACTTATTGCAGGTTAAGTTTAGCTTACTTGCCACCAAAATTATGATTTGCCATGGAACAGAACTGATTCTGACTAAAAAAATCATATTTGGTAACTTTGAGTCATAATTGATTCTAGATACAAAATCTAAATTTCGTGAGAAACGACTTTTTGTTGTTTACTTTTGTTTAATCAATTATGTATCAAATTTATACTATAAAGTTTAAGATTTGATAAGAGTATTCAAAAATTATTCTTTCTTAGAATCAATTTTATAATCATAATTTTCTAAACATAAATTAATTTTATTCATAATTGATTCTACTTAAAATTAATTAACGTAATCAATTATACTAAGAATCAATTCAAACGTACACTTAAATTTAGAAGGAGGCAATATTAGACAGGGAAGAGCCCTTTGGCTGCCTACTCTCCTAGCATGCGTATCTACGAGAGCAATGGAGGGAAGGTGCAGTTAATAGTACCTTTTGGTCGGAGGCACAAGCAGAGGGAAGAAATTCCAAAAAGGGAAAGCAGTTAACGTCAGCATTAAAGGGAGACAAAGGTTTGCAGAATGGAGGTCAAGACATACTTCTTAAATTTCAATTTCATAGTTTAAGATTTTATCATAATAATTAAGAAAAATATTTAATATTTTTTATTTTATAAAATAAATTACTTTTTTTTATTTTTTTAGTCTTTTAAGAATTTGTACAAGAACTAAAGAAATAATTAGAGATTAAATTATTTAGAGTATTATTACATATTTTTTATTATATTCTTATTTATAGATGGTAAATCATAAATAGTAAGTGAAAACATACATTTATTAGATGTAAGTAGAAAAATAACATTAATTACTTATTAATAATATTTTAAAGTGGCTCTTAAAAGTGAATAACTCAACAAAAACTAAAAAGACTAATATAAAAAAAACATAAGGAATACTTATTTTACGGCGATTTTTCCATGGAAGAGAACCCTAATTGTTACCTCCTATAGCAGGTTTCTGATCATTTTTAAAATTTTAAATTTGACAACCGAATTTTTCTGAAATATTGAAATAACCTCAAGTCCTTAATTAAAAATTATTCTTCTATTTTGAACTTCTTCAACCATTATTTGTAGAAATTTTTCAACCTTGTTTCCAAAAATTAAACAAATAATTTCCAGAGATATGAACTTTGTTCTTCTCTCTCCTTGCGTATTCTTGCAACCTAGCTATTAACTTCAACTTCCCAGTCCCACTTTTCTCTCCTTGAATATTCTTGCAACCCAGAAATTATTCAACCTTGTTTCCATTTTTCGGTAAGCAAGCTCACCATTTTTTCCGGTTTGCTCAATGTAAAAATAAAGATCAAACATAACAAATAATACATTAACACCAAATAAAACAGAAAGGGACCCAACAGTTCTAGAAACAAGAGGGGATAAAAAATTGCAACCAGAAAATAAAGAAAACAAATTTAAAAACAAGTGATTTAATCACCAAAGTCAAAAATGTTTCACCTTCCTCTGTAATATATCTTTGTTCTATATTTTTGTTCTGTATTTACCCAAAAAATTCAGTAAAGATGGAAGAATTGAACAGAGAAAACCAAAAGTATCAACAAAAAAAAATATAGATCTAGATATCAACTTACAAGAATCAACCAAAAAAATATAGATTTGGATAAATCCAACAAGAATCAACCAAAAACATACATTCTATGGATAAAAATCAACGATTGTGCGCACTTTCTTAAAGACCATCCCGGCGGCACTGACATCATCCTCATCAACACCGGTACCAACAGTACAGAAAAATCGAAGCCAGCCACTCCGACAAACCGCGGTCTATATCTCGCACTTTAATAAGAAGACATTGTGACGATCTTGTAGATCTTCACGCAGTTCTTCTTATTCAACGTCAGCTCCTTCTCCATCGGCGGCTTCTTCGTCTTCTCTGTCGGTGGCGTCTTCCTCTTCTCCTTTGTTGGCGTTTTCTCTGCAACCTTAATCAAGCCTCAGATCCACAACACAACTCAGCGAATCAAAGAAAACACAACAAAAAAGGGGGAATATGAACTCTATTTTTGTCATCGAAATATGAATATGGACTGAGAAAGGGAATACGAACTTTGTTCTTCTTCTCCTCCTTTTCACTAGTTTATAAACAATTAACATATAATAATTAATAATAATTAGCCTTAATTGTACATTTGGTCCCTTAACTTTTTAAATTGTGCAATTTTAGTCCCCTAACTTTGAATTGCGTAATTTTAATTTTGAAACTTTTCCAATTACGTGATTTTGATTCTTTTCACAATTTCACGTTAAGAAGCTAATGGTCAACGCAGTCAAACTCATATAATGAGCTTTTATCGATGCAATTTTGAGTTTCATTGCACGATCTTGTTGCTTTTACACATTTTATTTTATTGGTTTGTTTGTGTTAACCGTTAGCTTATTAACAAAAGATTGATTAGTTGAGCAAAATCACACAATTTGAAAAAGCCGAGGAGACAAAAATCACACAATAGACAAAGTTAGAGGACTAAAATCACACAATTAAAAATTAGGGATTGCACCATTCAAAAAGTTGAAGAACTAAAATCGTTCAATTAAAAGTTGAGGGACTAAAATTACATAATTGAAAAAGTTTGGGACTAAAAATACAATTAAACCTAATAATTAATATGCGTATAATCTTCTTGATTCTTGCTACAATTTTTGCCCCAATATTTTTCAGATTCATGCCCTAAATTCATTCTATGCGCAAAATCTGAATAGTAAAACCTTAAATTTGGGATCTTTTAAAATATCTGGGGAGGAAAAGAAAAATTCTGGAAAATATGAACATTTAATCATAATTTTTAAAAATTAATAAACTTTAGGTTTTAAGTAAGCAATCTCATTCATTAAATTAAAATATAATATATTTAATGGCTTAAAGATGACTTTCCCACTATGGGAAAGTTTAACACTTGCCCATCTTAAACAATTCCCTTAATTTACTAATATACTTTTTCTCATTCATAACTAAAATTTTTCTTTATTATATTAATTTCTCTCTTTATATTTAACATTAATCCTCTCTCTTTTGAGAATATAATTAAAAAACAATAATTAATATATTATTACATATATAAAATGATAATTAATTTTAAAAAATTAAAATAGTTAAAACGACAAATATTGTGAAAATCATAGACTATAACAATAATAACATGTGCCTTTTTGCTTGTAAACCTTCACACCATTAACAGTATAAAGTTTGGTTTACAGACATTGAATTAATAATAAATAATTGTGTGTAAAACTCAATTCTATTTAAAACAATATAAGCAATAACTTCTTAGGGTTGGTTTAATACTGAGTTTCATATTAAAAATTCAATTGTTTTTAATTTGAAGTCAACTTTATTTTTTATTTTTATTTCATCTTTTAAACGAAATAAAAAAAGACAAATCATATTTAGTATTCTAAGGGCACTATTTAAGTAGTCAAATGTAGTAAGAATGTATTGGAATATGTAGTTTTCTGTATTCCAGAAAGACGAAACAATGTATTATTTTTTATTTCTAGTAACATTAAGTAGTACCCTAAGGGCACTATATATCAAGACCCATAAAAAAATGGTATCATAATAAACACTCTATCTGTTTCAAAATGACAATCATTGAAGGTTATTTCACGGAGATTAAGAAATGAAATAAATGTCATAATAAATAAAGCAATTTTACTAATATATCCCTATTAATGATTGAAACATTAACTATCTCATATTATTTTTAGTTGAGCATTAATTATTATATAAGGGTAAAATAGAGAAAATAGCATTTAATAATGCATTGAAAATATAAAACGACAATCATTTTGGAAAAAAAATTATTTCTCTAAAATGACCACTCATTATGAAACGAATGGAGTAATAAATATATAAACATAATAAATAATAGGTGTCTTTTACGATGGTCTCAGAATTTTTGGGAGCATCATGATCTTCGTGCATAGATACTATTAAGCAATTATTGAAAGTTTAGAATATTTGCATATTAATCCTATATATAAAAATATAATCAAATGTCTCACGGTTAGATGAAATAATATTCACATCTGAATCTCAGCCTCCAAAAAGTTGCTTTGGTTTGAAACGGTGGGAACTTGTTATTGTCCTCTATGATATATTCTAGAATTGAACATTTTGAGTCATCAAAGGTTTTTTGTTTTGCTTTCAATTCGCGCACAAGGTATTCTGTTTTGTTTGTTTTGAAAAATTATATCGAAGGTTTTTTTCTTGAAAATTGACTTAGGGATTTTGTATCCCTTAGTATTTGATTCAAACTCCATATTATCTTGTGTTTTAATGGTAAAATTAATTTGGGATTTTTATCTCCTTGCGAAGACGGTTCAAACGACAATAAGATCAACAAAAATTATTGCCGAGAACGACTAATTCAATCTGATCTTTATTGTAGGTCAAAAAAACCGTTTGACAATTTTTGGGTATGTCTTGAAAATCCCATTAATAATGAGCCCAATAATGTGCCACTAGCACAAGAGTGGTTTAGTTTCATCAATTGTCTTTATGACTTCATCTAATGAAACAACAAACAAGAACGTCATTGTTGGCGGTAAACAATAAACAGAGATGAAGAGACACACCGTGTGATTATTGGAAATTTAGTTATCGATATGGTTGTCCAATGGGGTTCCATGTTATCTGGGTGGCAAGGGTATTCTAACAATTAATCTCAACTTTTTAGGCAATAAAATATTAGGGATAATTATATTAATTTACTCTGACGTTTGTCTATATTATACTTATCTCCTTTAGTTTTTAAAATTATACTTACCTCCTGAAATTTTTATTTTCATTACAAAAATCTCTCTGACGTTAGTTTTTTTTCATTTTTAAAAAAAATTGATTTTACAAAATATTACTTTTTTTTTTAACTATTTTAGTATTGAAAGTAAAAATTTTAGGGTTTAGTCTAATTTTAAAAATTGAAGATGGATAAATGTAATATAGACAACTCTCAGAAGAAGTTGGTGTAATTATCCAAAAATATTATTATAATAAACTTGAACATCATAGAAACTATTTTTCCAAGACCATTGTAAATTAAGTAAATAACACCTAAATAATAAATACAAATAGTGGAAATAAAGGGAGTGAGAACCGGAAGCAACGGGTTATGCATTATCGCATTATCGCATTATCGGGTCGACCCGAAATAAGCGGGCAGGGTATAAAAAAGGATTTCTAGGGTTTAAGGTTGTTTGGTTGTGTTGTGTTGGATCTTCTGCACCTCCAGAATCCATTTCTGACAGCAAAGTACTGATAAATCGCCATGTCTGCTGAGGCAAAAGAAGAGCTTCTTGCGGCTCACCTCGAACAGCAAGAGATTCATGACGTAATTCACATATTCCCTTCTTATTTCTCTCCTTTTTTATTTGATTTTAATTTAAATTTAGAAGTTGATTACTATTCGATTTAAAAATGTTTTGGTTGAGTTCAATTAGGTACAATCAGTGATCTCTAGTTTTTTGGATTTGATTGGCTAACTCTTATGTTGTTCATTAGAGTTTCGTCTAGTAAGTAACTTGAGAGTGCAAATTATTGGATTTCTATTCGATTGAAAAGTTTCTGGGGATTTATCTGATCCAGCAATTTGTATGAAAAAGGAAGTGTTTTATTAATTTCAAGTTCGAAGTTAGGCGAAAAACTCAGGCTTTGAGAAAGAGTTAACTTCCATATTTTGAAAGGAACATTTTTGCTGAATATTTAGTGGCCCACTGTTTGCTCTGTTTTCTAGTGTTTTAATCTTTGGTATAATATCTTCTGTAGCACGATGAAGCTGTAGTTGAGGATGATGATGAGGAAAACGAGGAGGATGACGATGAAGATGAGGATGATGACAAAGATGAAGGTAAGTTAGCAAATAAAATCAACTTAAGCGATGCTTATGTCTGACCGTATTTTGCAAAGGTTTATTAGCATGCTTTTATTGGTATTAGAGTAGAAGAAGTAACCAGAGTTTTTATGGTCAATCATGTTAATATAGCTTTCATTTATCCTACGAATAAATGACCTATTTTAATTAACAAGTTCAATGCTTCAATATTAGGATTAAGGAATTTGAATTTGTTTTTAAGCTCATATCAAGTTATGCTTTAATTTGTTTAGATTTATAAATCACTATCAGTGCTAGTGTGACAGTTCACATGACTTAATAGTACAAATTGAAGAAAAACTGAAATTTCATCCTTAATTGCGTACTCATATCAGATTGGAATAAACTATGCTAGCGTCTTAAACAGGTTGGGTTTAATTCACAGGCCAGTTATATTTGGGTCAGAATAAAAACAAAAATGCATGTAGATAGCATAGTAGTTAATTGCATGCTAAAGCAGCACTATAGCACCAGAGCTTCGCGTCGCAGCTGCTATCGCGGAGCACATCACAGCTGTTCGCAGCTGTTGCAGCCGCAAGCGGGAAGGCTAGGGTTGTGCATGAGTTTGGGCCCGAAAAAAGAAAATCGGGCCTTTCATTAATGGCAGTTAGGTCATTTCGCATACCTTTTTTTGAAAATGTTTATACCCTAGTTTTTCTCTCTCTTTGCTTCTTTTCCGCCTCCATTTTTCTTTCTCGCATGTTTAATTATCTCAGAAGGCGTGCTTGAGTTCCTTCTCATTTCTCACTCTCATTCACTTCCGGCGAGGGTAACCAGCCTATTTCCATTTCCAGCGAGGAACCCCGGCGAGGTTCCTCTTCTTTCCAACGTTATTCCTCTGTTCCAGCCATTTTCCTTGTTTTTTTACCGCAGACAGCAACCTATTTACAACTTTCGGTTTTATGATGTTTTAAACCTGTTTGATTTTTGTTTTGTTATGTTTTGAGGTGTTTATGTTTTTAATTATGGTTACTAATTATGAATATTGAATAATGAGTATGTGTTTAATTTTAGGTTTTTTTTAAAAAATTGTGCAATTATTATATAAGTATAATATGATTTATATAATTGAGGTACTTGAATTCGCAATAGCGGCCATCCTGCCATACGCTATACTGCTATAGTGTTTTGGGGGTGGCTGCTACGCGCTGCTATCTGGGATTGATTACTATGGTAGATAGGGATGGGCCTCTGTTTGGTATAACAGAGTTAATATTGCCCTTTCTTTCACACTAACTGAAGCTGCATTGAGAGATAGAAATCACAATCCCTGAGGAATGTGTGTTCTACTGCAGGACAAGAAGGTGATGTATCTGGTAGGTCCAAGCAGACCAGAAATGAAAAGAAGAGTCGCAAGGCAATGCTTAAACTTGGAATGAAACCAGTCACAGGTGTCAGTCGCGTGACAGTCAAGAAGAGCAAGAATGTTAGCATTTGACATATATACATTTTTAGTATATTTTCCATTGTCTCATACTCTCATCTATTTTGTATTGGTCAAAATTAATATTTGGACTTTTGTTTTGTTAGATACTGTTCGTTATCTCAAAACCAGATGTCTTCAAGAGCCCAACTTCTGACACGTACATTATATTTGGGGAAGCTAAGATTGAAGACTTGAGCTCACAGCTACAAACCCAGGCAGCAGAGCAGTTTAAGGCTCCTAATTTGGGTAATTTGGGTGATCTGGGATTGAAGCCTGAATCCTCTGGCGTTACTCAAGATGATGAAGATGTGGATGAGACTGGTGTAGATCCCAAGGATATAGAGTTGGTGATGACGCAAGCTGGTGTGTCACGACCAAGAGCTGTCAAAGCTCTCAAAGATGCCGATGGAGACATTGTTGCTGCCATTATGGAGCTAACTAATTAATGATCAGGTTTGGTACAATTTGTAACATGTAGCCATTAATCTTTTGATTTAAATTTATGCTCCACCTTGGATTGGAAATTACCTTTTGCCAATTATGTAAAATTGTCCTTACTGAAGAAAAAGATTGCAAACAAGTTCGCCCAATTGCATGTTTATTGCCCAAGAATCAGTCATAATTATCAATTATCTGATATTGATATTGGTTAGCGTAAGCTTGTGGCACTTCATTGCATTGGCATATGTATGCTAGTGTGAGAAATTTCTTTCGCACCATAGGCTGATTTTGAATGATTTTACATTCCATTTTTCCGTGAACTAAGACATGAGTCATTGTGTATGTTCTAAAGGTCATCAATTAGTCTTATTATACGATCACAGGGAACCTACACAAACTCAAATACAAAAGTAGAGCTGTAAATGTTTTCAGAAGTTGGTCAAAGGTGTTGGACAATGTTTATGTGATTATTTTTGTTATAAATATGCCATGACTGTAAGACCTGTATTAATCTTGGTCTTGATTAGTTTCCCTTTTCTTCTTGTTATACAAAAAATGATTACAAGACTAGCTATAATCTGAAATTAGCATTGAATATCGGTTATTCCATATATCAGTTATTTCCAATTGATCATCTATCCTATTTGATTTGCAGATATTATCTGTTAATGTGCAATTTTTTCTAAGTATTTACTGAAGCATAATATTGGTTACACGGAAGGATATCTATTCGGTTTGCAAATGTTACTTTATGTGCATTGTAGTATTGCGAAGTTGTTTATGTTCATATCTATTTTAGTTGTTTCCATGCACACGCAAGTGGGTTCATTTATTGATTTTTTTTTATTGCCAATGGGGTTTCTATAATCTTTATACGAAAAATTATTGGTTCCAGGCACAAATTACAAGATTTTCACTTACCTATCTGCTTTTGTGCTATCAGCTTCTACAAGTATACTGCTAAAATTGGTTAAAGCATGGGTTAGAGAAAATGTTTTATGAGTTGCGACTAATGCTCCCTTGCGTTTATTTTTTTTTTTAAGTTCTGTGAAAGGGGTAAAGGTAGGTCTAAAAAAACTCTGGTTGAGAAGGCATGAATTTATGTAAAAACTCGACGGATTAATTTCTACCTAGGTGAGAGAATATTCGGTAAAAAATTCTCCCTTCTTGCTCTTCTCCTTAAATCATTTTTAACGGTGATAGAGAATTTTTGCAATTTATATTCTTTTCTTTGACTTCCTACTTCCTAGATCTTATAAATTGGGTTTAATCCAGATCAACCAACTTATAAGATCAGTTAAGATGTTTCAAATAAGGTCGTTGCACCACACGAATTTAATTTGATGCCATCTCCTTTATTGAAAAAAATTATTTGGAAGATATTTTTTCTGGGGAAATGTTCTATTCGATTTTTATTTTTATTTTACTTTAAAACAAGTTGTTCCAAAAAAGGAGGTAGTGCCATACTAGATTGGTGGACACAACTATCAGCGCCATTCAACTAAATGAAGATTCGATTAACAAGTAATTGATTGTTTTAGTTTTTCACTTTGTAATCACATGGTGTTTTACTCCTTAACTTTTTATCATGCTTTAATTAGTCATTTAAGTCACTTTAGTAAGTTTAATAACCACTAGGTTTCAAATTAATCTAATTCAAAAAAAAAAAAAAAAGTTCTCAAATGAATCAATTTTTTACTATATGCTTAATGCACGTAGAAAAACAAAATCATTAAAATGATAGCCTAAATTATTCTTTTAAGCAACTAAATCATATTCTTCTATTTTAAGTAAATATAAATTTCTCTTGTTGAATCATGGTTAGAGACTTAGAGAATAACAAACTGTGTTAGTCATAATTATTTGAAGCGTAGCATCAATTAATATAATAGTCTACGAATTGGTAGTAAATTCAAGTGATTTTCACTTAATTATTTTTAAGTAAGAAATTTCGTGAACTTTGAGTTTTGTGAATGAAAAAAGTCTTGTTAAGAGAGATAATCTCACTGAAACATAAATATTTTCAGCTCATACAAGATTATTTTCAAATAAAAACACTTTGCTAAAAAAACATTACTACTGTATTCTAAAATACGTGTTTAAGTTATTTTCAAATCCAAAGATCAGAGAAGAGAGAGGGGGATTCAAGGGATTTAGCTTACCTGCAGTGCAGAGTACCTACAAAGCAACTTATATACACACACTTCTTTTTATTTTATTATTTTTTCCAATTTCTCTCTTTAGTTTATCTTTTTAAATTAACTCTAAGTCTTAACACTTATTTTTTGTGCTCTGCATGTAAGCTAAATTCGGATTTCAGAACACTTGCCAACAACTTTTTTGATATTTGTTGGGCTTTCTCACTTTTTCTGTCCCTAGTTAATTATCTTATGGTTAAAAATAAATAAGTTCTTTAAATTTGAGCTTATTTACATTTAAGTGTAATTATTTTTAAAGTTTGCATTTTGGTTCTTGAATTTTTTAAGTGTACATTTAAATATAAAAGTCACATTTAATGATAAATTTTATCACATTTAACAATAGTTAAAACTGTTATTAAATGTAATTTTGTATTTAAGTGCGCACTATAAAAAAGTTTAAGATGTTAAATGTACAATTTAAAAGGAGTGATTGACCATTTTGGTCTCTCACTTCGTAGCTAGGGGCATTTTAGTCCCAAACTTTTTAAAATATCTGAATTAGTCTGTACTTTGTAAGTCACTTTAGTCTCTGACGTTAAGTGACACGGACGAAATGCCTATGTGATAAGTTAAGTGCATATATGAGAGGTTATTTGTCACATATGACTCCATGTAAACTATCAAAAGATATTATTTTGCTTAATCTTTAAAGTTACGCAGTGTTTTGAGCTTAAAATTGAGTTATGTTGTAAGTGATTTAAGGGACTAATTGTATTACCTATTTCTAGATTAAGCAAAACAACGTCTTTTTGTCGCTTATGTGAACTCTTAAGTGTCAATTAACATACCATATTGGCACTCAACGCGTCACATTGATATTTTACAGTGTCACTTAACACTAGGGACTAAAGTGACCCATGAAGTGCAAAGTTAGGGACTAATCCAGACATTTTGAAAAGTTAGAGACTAAAATATCCTATAACTACAAAGTGAGAAACTAAAACAGTAAATAATTCAATTTAAAAATAATTACTCTTAGGTACACATTAGAGTGAGACTTATATATTTTTAACCCATTATCTTATCTCGCTAATGTATCTTATTACTGTTTAATTTACCACAAAAACAAATTCTGTACCCAAAAAGTGAGGACAAAAAGATTCCATTGCTAAAATTATCTTGACGGAAAATAAACCAAATTTTGAGGATGAAAGATACTGTCCCAGATTATATTTTGCTTTTTGTTCTTTATTTGTGTTTATCTACTTATTTATTTATTTATATATCCCTTCCTTCATTCGAACGCATACCACACGATGTCTTTCTATTGTCTTTTCTATCTTCACACAATTGACGAAACAAACAGAAAAATAGTAATCTTTCATCTTTTCTCTTTTTCAGTCTTTTGTTTTTTTTTTTTTCTTTCCTCTTAATGTGGACAAATCATAGCACACAAATTAAAGGAGAGAGTAGTTACCCAACCAAAAAAAAAGTCATTAGAAAATTTGGGAATTATTCATTATTATATTTTCATAATTTGTGACATATACTATTATTTTGAGTAATCTTGTCCTATCAAATTTGTGTGGTCAGTATATGAATCTTCGATACTACTAATCACCATCAACATGAATGCTCCAAATGGGAGAAAATGAAATATACTAAATGAGGTTAGTAATTTTTTTTATATATATAAAGAAATAATTATTTGTAAAAAAAACTCAAATTTTTTGGTAAATAACAAATTATCATTTATTTTTTAAAATAAATTATGGTAATGACGCAGAAGCCACTGAAGTCAGGCCAAACATAATGAATTACAAAGACATTTAAAAATTAAATAGAAATTATAATGAAAAGAAAACTAAAAAAAAAAAGTGCTGCTCTAAAGATTAATCAAATAAACTTCTAGCTTAAAAGTAAATTTTTTAAGTCTTAGTATCTCATTGAATATTAAAAAAAAAAAAGTCAATTATTATATTATCGTTCTTTAAGCCAAAAATATATTGAATTATAAAGGGTTAAATATGTTTTTGGTCCCTAAACTATTCCAAAAATTTGTTTTTAATCCCTAAACTAAAAAAAGTACGCTTTTGGTCCCTAAACTATTCGATTTGTTTACTTTAGTCCCTCCGTCTAACTTCTGTTAAGTTTTTTATGACGTGGTTAATGGAGTCCACATCAACGTTGTTTATATGGATAAAACGAGTGAATTTCCTGAATTACCCTTAATGTGAAATGTGAAATGACCATAATAACACTAACCCTGAGTTCTCCAAATCCCTAAAATTAGGACACATTAAGAGTAATTCAAGAAATTCACTCATTTTTATCCATATAAGCAATGCTAATGTGGACTCCATTAGCCACACCATCAAAAACTTAACAGAAGTTAAACAAAAGGACTAAAAATAGACAAATCGAATAGTTTAGGGACCAAAAACGTACTTTTTTTTAGTTTAGGAACCAAAAGCAGATTTTCGGAATAGTTTAGGGACTAAAAACATATTTAACCCAATTATAAATAACAAAAAACCTTCAAATAAAAAAGTTCCTTTTGTAATTTTAAATTAAACTTAATAATAATGTTTAAACTCAAAAAAATTGGACCAATTACTATTAATAAAAGAGAGAGAGATATGAGTTTTTTTTTTTTTTTTTTTTTTTTTTTGCTTACATAAGAGTGTTGGCGCATACACTGATTAAGAATCAACTTAACCCCCTTCAACCTGTTCACAAGGGCAATGGCATCTGAGCTCAAGGCTCTTGGCGATGAGTTGTGACTCAACTTGATTTTCATCAAGGTCATTTTAAGGTGATTGCTTTAAGTCATTTACTATTAGTAGTCCTCAACTCACTACTCTTGGATCTATCTTTCTCTTGTCTATCTATCATCCTCTAACAAGTCCTTGTTTCGCATCTATCGCAATTTAGCGATTTAGGAATTATCGTGATTTAGCGCAGAGCTGTCCAAAGTAATATTAAGAACTGAAATTGAATTGAGGAATGAACTAATCGCAAAATAACTATTTTTTATTATAATTTATTAATTGAATCAAAATTTTCAAATAAGTTCAACAACTAGTTCAAAACTGGTTCATAGTTATTTAGAATTGGATTCGAACTAATTTAAAACTCTTTTGGTTTTTTTTTTCTAAAGATTAGTTTTGAAATGAATTCTTTTTATTCAAAACTTATTCTAAATTATTTTGAAATTGGTTTTTAACAAGAAGTAGTGGATTGAGAACTAGTTCAAAATCAGAACTAATTGATTTACACAAACAGAACCAATTTACTGAATTAAAAAATTAGCTTGACTGAGTTCATTGAATTGTATAAAAAAATCCTTTTTTGTTCAGTTTGATCACTGAACTGAACTTTGACCACTCCTAATTCAGTGACTACCTTAAATACAACTCAAGCTATTATCCTATATGTAAATACCTAAAGTAAACACAAATTAAAAAATACTAACATAAGAAAAATTGTATCGACTTTAAAAAAAATTATTATATCTTTCTATTTTTACCTCTATTAAAAATCAATCAACTGTGTCTACTATTTAAAATTAACCCAATTATCATCATAAATTAAGGATAATATTGAAAACACAATAGAGCTTCTTCGTCATTGCAAGAAGTAGTGTCATTGTCATGGCGTTATGCAGGGATATATACCTCTGACTCTTTTTATAGTGTTTGACACTACTTAAATTTCTATTTGTTGAACAAAGACTCTCATAATTCATAAACCAATTGTTTTTTATGGTATAATGTTTGAAAGAAAAAGAAAATAAGAGGAAAGTTATGGTATTTTTGTTTTTTTTTCCTTAAAAATATAAATGAGAAATTGAAAATGTTGAAAATAAAAATATTTTATTATATTTCCAATCATTTTCAATTTTTTATACAAATTAAAAAAATAAAGTAAAAAATAAAAAATAAAAATACAAACTAATTAAATGGCCCTGAGCATTTTCGTTTTACAGGATATATGTGAATATATCATTAATTATTAATAGCCAAAAATACAATTTTAGTCCCTTAATTTTTACTCAAGGTTCATTTTAATCCTATAACTTTTTGAAGATTCATTTTAGTCCTTTAACTTCTGCTTTTTGTTCAAATGGTCTTGTCATTACTCCCATTAGCAATGTAATGGATTTTTTACAGCCAAAATTGTTCTAAATAAATGGTCTAAATTGTTGTAAATCAATGGTTCAAAATAAATAGATAACTGAATGCAATAGCTTTAGTCAAAAATCCGTTAAATTGATAATGAAATTGACGATAGGGACAATTTTGGATCAAAAACAAAAGTAAATAGACTTAAATAAACCTTAAAAAGGTTATGGGATATTGAGTAAAAGTTAAGGTACCAAAATTATATTTTTACATTATTAATATTATTTGTAGTTTTGATGATGAGATTGACTAGTATTGTTTTTCACTTCAAAAACTCTTTTCTTTTATCTTTATATCTTATATCTTATTATTAAGGTAGAATATTTTCATTAACATAAATAGTTTTGTTCTTTCTGCGATTTAAACTGTGATTTTTTCACCGAATAGCTAACGCCCTAGTTAGTACAAAAGCTTGGTTTTGAAGTAAATTTTTGGCCTGACAAAAAAAAAAGAGTAGATTTTTTGAAAAAAATATTTTATTGTTTACAAATATACATGACACCAAGGTTACTTTCAATATTTCGTAACTAATTAACTATATCATGGTACTAATATTTTCGATTAATTGTTTGCCTTATAATCATACATATGTGATTAGACAAAAATTAAAGTTAATTAATCACGAATTCAATTGAACGCGCATATTTTTTTTTCAATCAGACATTGGCTGGGATACCTGGTTAAGCAAAATTATATTACTACTATTTGATAGTATAAATTGATGGAACCCAATTAAGAAATTAAATTCACCAACCCTATTTATCTGAAATTAATTAATTACCGACCCTCTTTGTCGACTTGCATGTTTCCAACCCAAGTAAATTAAGAAATCATTTAACTAATGTTCTCCAATCTTTGCTGTGAATTAAGAAGATATATGCATCCATAGGTCAAGACAAGGCATTTCATCCACGTTAAAACAGCCACCTAGAACGAATTGACATACAATGGATGCAAGATAAAGTTATTGTTATTTTTTAATCAATTAATTTAAAATATTAATATATTATACAATTTAAAAAATTAAACAACAATTTAATTCTCCCGCTCACTTAATTTAGTTAATAAATACAAAACAAATATGTGTATAAATACGAGATTGGATCTTCAATTGTTGTACTTTTCCATAAACATATAACAAGTTAGTCTAAAAATCCATCAGGACTTGAGAGATGAGATGGGCGATAACGTCCAAAGAGAGAATAAGAAAGATAGATAGATGTGTGACGTGGCTCCAAGGCGTATAGAAGAAGGAGAGAGGTGGGGACATAGGCCACGTGACGAATGAGAAGTGCTTCCCAAAAGCGTAATATTTTAATGCCGTGTTTGTTTCGATTTCTTTCTTTTCTTTCTTTGTTTTCTTCTCCTCTTGTTATCAAGTCAATCCCTGACCCACACAAATCTTTTGATTTATACCCGCTTCAATTTTGTAAACCTTGTTTAATATTTAGTTTCCACTTGCCAATCCATCTTCAACAATTATATGCTCTCAACTTTATGTAATAAATTTATTCATTCTATGAAAATTTTGGTCAATGGAAATTAAATTCGCTATTTAGTTGAGTCAATATATTATTAATTGTATTTTTCATATAATATATTATATATGATTATATTGATTATAAATCATGCAATTCAGACTAGTATCTATAATTTTTAGGGTTTTAGGCGAAATTTATAATGAAAATCTTTTTTTTAATATGAAAGGTGTCTTACCGTCAACTAAGCGATAAAGACAATCTTTTAAAATGTAAAGATTACTAGAATGAATTTTTTTAAAACAAAACATTTTCTAAATATATGGTTAGGAAATTGTTTTTTTAACCTAAAGCAAAATATGACCTAGACGCAATCAAATTAAATATATCTAATTAATATTGATTTTAATTATTCAATCAATTTTTTTTGTCATATCGATTGAGTTGTACAATGGTAATATCCATTTACTTTATGAGAAAAGTAAGTGATTAATAGCGTGTTAGAATTAGTGGTGAAAATAAGATTATTTTAATAATCGATTATGTGTATGATTAATTATAGCATAATTAATTTTTATTTGGCAAAGTTATAAAAAAATGATTTTGAAAATAATTTTGTATGTTTGGATAGTATAAAAATTATTTTTTATAGTAGAAATTTGAATGATAGAAAAAAAAAATAGATTAAAGCTATAAGTTTTTTTTCAATAAACTCCAAATTCTTGCTTATTTTTTAAAAAAAAAATGTTTGTAGTTGTAAAAAAAATCAAAAATCTTAATTGATTTTTTTTTTCAAATACACATTTTTAGCTTTTTAACTGCTTTCTAAAAAAGCTTTGGGAAAAAAGTTTTCCCAAAAACACCCTATGTGTACTTTTTTTTTCTATGCTTAGCTTGCGATTTTAATCCATCTACTTCAGATTGATTTTAGTTCCCCTATTTCTAAAAAGTTGTAATTTGGTCCCTCCATTAATTTTTTAACAGAGAAGCTAACACCGCAGACGTTTTAGTTTTTTCCGAAACAATCACTAATCATCTTAGATTAGGTTAATTGTTGTATTATCTTAATAAATAATAGGGTAAAATAAATTTTTAGTCCTTATAAAATAGGATTTTTTTTTATTTTAGTCTCTATAAAATTATTCTTTTGCGCATTGGTCCCTATAAAATGAAAATTTATTGCTTTTAGTCTCTACTGATAAGAAATTTCCGTTAAATGCTAATTAAGATGACAGAGTATCATATGTCAATATCACATCAGATCTAAATATTTTTTTATTGAGTAAATTATATCTACCTCCGTAAACATTTAGAGTATTACATTGTTCCCCTACATGTTTCCAAACATAACACAGAACTCTCCTACTTGTTTTCAAAACCACACAACTCTCCATTAAATAATAACAATGTTAACCTCTATTAGTGTTATTTCTAAATTGACAATTTTACCATTTACTAAAAAAGAGATCCCGCCTTATCCCAATCTTTCTCATGCTCGTGAAGCCATTATGCCTCTTCTTTAACCTTGCGCACCTTCTTCCACCTCGCCGCCCTTCTTCCACCTTATCGCCATTTTTCCACGTGCGACCTCCTCAACCTCATCGCCCTTATTCCATTTGCAACCTTGTCACTATTCTTCAAGGTTGCGACCTCATCAGCCTTCTTCAAGCTCACTCCTTGAGACTCTTTTCAAACCTCGCGGCCCTTTATTATCCTCACCACCTTCCAAACGTTTTCTCAACCCCGCAAGCTTCCTAAATCTTTCTTCATCTTCACCACTTAGGGCTTTTAATTTGGAATCATTTTCTTATTTGGAACAACGTGAGTGCTCTGCGCTTCTGCTTAATTATCCATTCTCATAGTTTCATATTATGGATTATGAGCTTAATGTCCCTATTGTTTATGCAATTTTGTGATCTCCCTTCTTATAAACATGATTGAAGTTCTTCTCTTCTATTCACCCTCTATTCCTTAATCAAATCAATTTCATATTAATTGTAAAAAAAAGGTATAATACTCTTAAAGTTTAGGGGAGTTTAGTCTAACTTTTCCAGTTAAAAAAATAATTAAGGGTAAAATTGTATTTAATAATTATGAGGTCATGTGCAAGTCACATGTTGGTTAAAAATTTAACATACTATTAACATGAGGGGATATCAATGTAAAGTAAGCAAACTTCAAGGGAGATCCGTGTTATGTTTGGAAACATGTAGGAGGACGATGTAATACTCCAAAAGTTCAAGGGAAGTAGATGTAATTTACTCTTTTTTATTTAATATTAATATTAATTATTTTATTAATCATACAAAAATATTAATAAGAAAAAAATAAAATTAAACGAAGACTTTCTTCTCACTCTTCGCCTCTTCCTTCTTAATCGCTGTAGTGTGACCTTCCAAACAAAGATATCTTTTTATCATTCTTTTTTATTATTAATAAAATAATTAAATATTAATATTAATATTAGATACAAAATTATTTAGACATGATGTGGTGTTGACATGTGGTACTCTATCATCCTAATCGGTACATAACGAAAACTTTTTAAAGATTGCGACTAAAAGCAATAAATTTTTATTTCATAGGGACCAAAATGCAAAAAAAATATTTTTATAAAGACTAAAAACAAAAATATTCAATGTTAAAAAAACCAAAAACATATTTTACCCTAAATAATAAAAAAGACAAATTAATAAATAAATAAATAAAAGAAAAGAAAGAGGATCAGTTAGATTGCTTGCTTCCATCCCTTCTTTGTATTTTTATTTTTTATGAATAATTACTATACAAGATTATTATGTTAAACTATATTTACTTTAGTGTGATTAAGGATGTGTGAATTCCATTCTGATGCCAAATCACTCAGGCATCAAAACAATAAAAAAATATTTTGATGATGTGGTTTATTTTATATTGAGAAAAATGTAGATAGAGAAAATGGATAGAAAAGGAAAAGGTAGCTATTCCCATTGGGATTTGCTACCGTTAACGAAGCATACTGCGTGTGCAGTGTGGACCCCTTTAATTTCCCCTTTTTCATCACACTGCACTTATTTGAATTATTTATTTATTTGCTGTGAGTCGAGTTGAAATAATTCAAATAAATTCAAATTTCAAAGATATATATTTCAGATAACTTGTATATATTAGGTCTTAGGAGGAGGTAGCCTACTTCGATCTTCTTCTCAAAGAATATATATATGCTTATTAATAATTGGGTAATAAATTAAAATTCTTAATTATTTTAACACGCATTTGGTGTTTCTCTCCACAAGTACCACCTCATAATAGGTCAGTATATTATATGGATACAAATTTTAATTTGTACTACTCTTTTGATCTTTTCACGTGGAATTTCCAATAATATTGCCTATAAAAAGATGCAATCAGTAGATCATGATACCAATATATGGAGAAGTTATTCTGTAATTATAAATGCTATTGTACCAAAAAATAAATCGTACAGGGTGCTTCTTATTTGGAATTGGAAAAAAAAAAAAAAAAACTATAGCTGTAAAGCATTTGTATGTATATACAAATAAACAAAGAAAAAAGTATATCATTAAAAAATTACTTTAGCCACAGTTGTTCTTTTGACATGGCGGGGGTTTAAAGTTTAAACCCTCGGTAAATGTTCCAGGTGAGAAACCAAAGAAGAAAAGTGAAGATAGGAATAATAGAAGAAAAAATAATATTTAAGACTTTGTTTGGATTTGAAGAGAAAATAAGAAGAAATAAAATAGAAAGAATAAAAATAAAGAGTAAAAAAGTTTAGAAAAAATTGAGAGTAAATAATGCGTTTGATTGGATGGAAAATTAAAAAGAAAATGCAAGAAAAAAAATAATTACATTGACTAATTTGCCCTTGTTTAAAAAATATGCATCTAATTAAAAAAAAGAGTACTGTGAAAAATTCAAAAATTCTTCCTCCAAAAGTTTAATTTTCTTATCTCATATATGACTCATTTATTCTTTTCTTTTCCTTTCTTTTTTCATACCCTAACCAAACAATAGAATTTTCATTTTGCTTTCAAGTTCTTTCTCTTCAAATTATTTTCTTCCAAATTCCATATAATCAAAGGGTAAAGGAGGACAGAAGTGTAAATTTAATGTAACGGTGTATTATTATAAGGGTAAGAGTTTTTTTATCTTGTATTTATGGGACACAAGATAATAATAATTGGCAACCAATAAGGAAAGTTATTAAGGAGTGGGATGGTGAGAGATTTAGTACCGGGTGCACATAGGATATAATAAAATAAATCAAATTCAACCATTAAAAAGTGTAATCTAATCATTATTAACTTGTGTCCATAGGCACAAGTTTAAAAAATCCTTATTATAATTATTAAATTTAATGAAGTTTGGTTTATGTTACTAAAAAAAATATTTGTTTAGTAACAAATGAAAGTAATAGTTAAATTTATTTCTTTTATCACTAAATATAGACTAAACTAGTGACTGAAATAACTTACGATTCAATATTTAGCGATCAACAATTCTATTAATTTGATTGCTAAATCAAGTTTTTTTAGTGTTTTTACATAGTTTACAGTTTAAAACTAACCAAAGTAAATTAAAGTAACTAGAATTGTACAAATACTTCCAAAAAAATATGCACTCACATGTATGAATAATTAAATTAAATTTAGGAAAATCTAAAAATTGGCTGATCATATATATTTATATATATGGAGTGATTTTTATCCTTCTACATACAAGTGTTGATGATTTACATTATGTTACATATTAGTATAATAGGTATATGAGAATCTATAAATAAGTAATTTTAGTACTATTATTTGTAATGCACCTAATCCAATAGGAATATTTTAGAATAAAAAGAATTAGTATTATATAATGTATGAGTTGTAATGAAATGAAAAATTAATCAAATAGTAAAGTTTTTTTTCCTCTTTAAACCCTTCTTAAAAGACATACTCTTCCTCGAATCAGAACAAACCGATTCCTAACACATTCACTTTTATATTGTCCTAATGAAAACATAATTAGTATAGAATTATATTATGTAACAAAACCACTAAAATTCCATTCCGTATTGATGCAGTGACTAATAAATAAAATGATCCTAATTGAGGTAAATTACACTGTACGAGCACAATATGCTCAATGCTAAGAACCCGTTACATGATTAACTAAAGTTGAAGTTAAATAAATTTTTTTTCTCTTTCCGCGGATTGTTGTAATTAAATCAAATCAAAAACAAAAATGGAATCAGTGATTAATGACAATCATGACATTATAATCACTGTTGACGTGTGGGTCATCAGGCATTATTATTATGACAAAAAATAAATAGTAGTAGTACTAATATGAAATAAATAAAAGTAACACGCATTAGCTAATTCATAAATAAAATCATAAGGTGAATTTTGACGATTGGTTTATAATGTAATTAGGGAATTAGGGATTAGGGGCTAGTTTGAAATTGTGAAGAGAGGCCACGCGACTCTCGAAGTTTTGAACACTATCCGCACGTGATACAGACACACACTTGCAAAACTTTGACTCAATTACTTCCAAAATACTAGTACAATAAATTCAGTCCGTAATTAAACTATTTATATCATGTCTTATTGTGTTTTGAAACTAAGCCATAATGCCAAGCCCTTAACCATGCACCACGACATAACCATGGCTTATATGCCCTTAAATTAAAACTAGCTTAAAATTAGCTGTAAAATGACTATCAAGTTAAAAATATATACTATATATATATATATATGAGTTGGGTTCAAATGACACCAATGTGTCAAAGTTCTTATATGACACCGCGCATAACTTTTTATAAAAAATGAATTTCGCAAATCTAACCAATCAATTGAAAGTTTATATAATGTAGATCAACTATGCAAAAATTCATACAATTTAAAAATTATTTGATACGTTATCGAAATGTTTTGCTTGAACGTCTAATATATTATTTAAAATACAAGTAAATTTCATTTGTTAGATTACATACCTACAAATTTTTAAATGGTATGATATTTTGCATAGTTGATCTACGTCATACAAACTTTAAATTGATTAGTTGGATCGGCAAAATTCGTTTTTTATAAAAAATTATGCGCGGTGTCATTTAAGAATTTTCACACCTTGGTGTCATTTAAACCCATATAGTTAAGTAATGACTTAGGTTCAGTTATGATTTTTTTGTAACTAATCTGTTTTGGTACATATATAAGCTACTGAAATTTTCAGAGCTAATTTATAAATTTTATTGTGGTTAGATTAATTCAATCTTATAAATTAACCACTCTAATTAAATTGGATTAATGGTTAATGATAAAATAAAAAAAAATCATATATAACTAAATCATATATATAATTTTTAAATCTTCTAACGACCCAACTCTTGAATAGTTTGGCTCGGACTCAAACTTCCAGAAAAAAAAAATGCTCAAGCTGAAGACGGTTTGTATTACAAGAGAAGTGGAAAAAAAGAAAAGAAAAGTAGTAGTACAATAGAACAATAGTTTTAATTTAATTTGATCATGATTAATTTAAAATTGAGAGATCATGCAAAGACACTTCATCTATTCAGATAAATAATGCATTGTGATGATATGTAATGGCAGGTGCTATAATTCTCCTTATCCTGGACTAGTCCATGTGACGGTATCAGAGTAAATAAAAATATAAAAAGCTAAAAGAAAAACAATATTACAATTTTAACATTTTTGTATACTCTCCTTATTATAATTAAAAGGTTATATAATACCGGCTTTAAAAATAACTTATTAAGACAGTTTTTTAATTTCTACCAAAAAAAAAGTTATAGCAGACACCACTTTTATTAATTAATTAGTAAACATTAACACACTACGAAATTTTTTTTTATCATTTACTAATTGTTTTGGCTTCCGTTAGATTAGCTACAATTGGTATAGATTTTGTCTAATAGAATTAATCCGTTAGTATAGGTTGATAATATCTATATTAACGGATAAATTGACAATTACTAACAAATAAATCTATTACTATATATATTTGATATACTTGCATTGCAATATGTAAAGTGATAATAAATATCGATTTTTTATTAACATATTTATTTTTTAGTAATTGTGAATTTTTACGTTAGTATAAATATTATCATTAACCTATACTAACGGATTAATTTCATTAGACAAAGTTTATACCAACGGTGACTAATCCAACTAAAGCCAAAATAAAGTGTTAATAAATGATAGTTTTTTGTAGTGACATAAAATTTTATCCATGGATAAGAAGGTATTATAATTATTATTTTTAAATAATTAAAAATATTTTAGTCTTCTCAACTTTGCCTCATGTATAATTTAGTATCAAAATTTTAAATATATATATTTTGATCCTTTATATACTTTTTGATATATGCATTTAAATTTATTAAAATCACATTTAGTCACAGTTAAAATCGTTATTAATTTGAATAAAAATCATTATCAAATATAATTTTTTTACTTAAGTGCACATCTTAAAAAATACGGTATATAAAAGGCAAAATGCATATTTTAAAGTTTTAATATTAAACCACACATATATGAGAAAGTTCAAGAAATTATAATATTTATAACCCTAAAAAAGTATATTATATTCATTTATTTTAAGTGTTACTTAAAGGGTAAAAAACATTCATATTCAACTGTTCACTTATATTTTTTTTAAAAATATTAATTATTATAAATTTTATGTATATAAATAATTTGTATAATAATTAATATTTTACAATCGATTCAACAAAATAAAATGGAATAAAGAATATCCCAGTCATGTAGTTTAATTGATAAACACATAAAAATATGCGTGTCTGAATACGAGGTTCAATCACCGATTATATTACTTTCTTATGAACAAAAAAAATAAAAAATAATATATGAAAGCTTGGATATATTTGAAAAAAATAGATTATATTCTTTACCTAATTTAATTTTAAGTTAACAGTTAAATAATACAAAAGAGTAGTAGTAGTATTGTTTATTTTTGAAAGTAAATATACTATAAATATTAAAGGCCGGTCTGTTTAAACTTTTTTTTCCAAAATTATGTTTGACCAATATTAATTTTTTTTTATTGGATGACTTTGATTTTTTTACGGTAATAATTTTAACTATTGGTAATTTTTTGTCGGTATATTTTCACTTCTCATTTACTAACATCTAAACTAAATACACACTAATATTATTTTTCATAGACAAAAGTGTGTCTATAGAAATTCGAATTGAGAAACTGTTATTTAAAACTTTACATGCTGAATAGAAAAATATTAAATCATCTTACTAAATTTTTATACTCATTTAATTTTAACAATTATTATTCATCTTTTACTAAATATTCCTTCGTTCCTTGTTCCTTAAATGTAAGACTTTCTATAAAAAAAAAATTTGCCCATTTTTATAAGATTCTTTTACAAATTTTGTGTCAAATTGAAGGTTTTTTACCCAAATACCTTTATCATCCAATAATACAAAAAAAGTTAAAATCATTAATTAGATGGTGAGAGAGTGGAGTTATGAGTTTCAATAAAATAAAAGAGGTATTTTTGGAAATTAATACAAAATTTTAGAGATAATTAATGAATTTAATTATATTCCTTAATTTCTGTATATGTATTTTTTTTAAAGGGTCTTGCATTTAATAACGGAGGGAGTATTTATTTTTTAAAATGATAAAAAGTAGTAGTAGTTATCAAGATTAAATTAATAAAGGTTAGACCGGAGTTAATTATTTCCGTGTGTTTTTGCATTTGGTGAGATACTCAAATATCATGAGTAGAGTGTGATTCTAAGATTGCTTTTGTATGTTGTTTTATTGCACTTTTTGTGTTTTTTTAAAATTAATAAAAAAATTTAAAAATTACACCTATTCCTACCAGTATAGAAGTAAGTGAAAATTGTTAAAAAAAGTTATGCTAAATCGTGTCCTTATGATATTTATTAAGAAATAATAAATACAATATATTAAATGATTTGAGTTACTATAAAAAATATTCATTAAATTATTTTTAAGTTTTGAAATATTAAATTTTATTATTTTCAATAAAATATTATTATTTTTGTTATCTTATCTAGTACACTTAGGGCACTGTTAAATATTTTTAAAAAAAAAAAGTAAGTTAAAATAGAAAGTGAGGAAATCGGGAAGCGAGATTACGCGTAAGAAGACGCGGCTTGACCGTCAACAATTTCAACGGATACTCTGCTATTATGTTCTACAGCGCTCACAGTCACAGTAGCTCCTTTTTTTTTTTATTATTATTTTAATATTATATTACCAATTATTTTATTATTTTATACTACCAAATCAGTAATATATTACTGTAATACGATATATACCAAATAGACCATTGAGAAGAAATGATGATGTCAACTGTTTTATTATTAGTATTAAATCTCATTTAATGTTTCAGCATGCAGTCAAACACCTCTTCAAGAATCTACTGTCCGATATGCTCCACGTATACTACTAATAAATTTTTAAAATGCAAGAAATTAAATCTCATTCTTAAACAGTCAATAACATTTTTAAAAAAAATGAAATTCATATAATCAATTATTTTATTTTAAAATATATATTTTTTAAAATATTTTAAAATGTTGTTTATCGTAATAAAATTAAATACTTCTGAATAAATATTCATTAAGTCTACAAAATTTCTCTATTTAAAATTAATTAATGTATCATCGTTAAACCCTCAAATATTTTATTTATTTATTTTAATATTTTATAACCAAATATTTTATTATTTTATACTCTCAAATCAGTAATATATTACAGTAATACCGTATATACCATTGCTTTCTAGTTCTAGAATAAATGATGATGTCAACTGTTTTACTACTAGTATTAAATCTCATTTAGTGTTTCAACAAGCAGTCAAACACCCCTTCAAGAATCTATCGCCGAAAATGCTCTACGGATACTACTAGTAAATTTCTAAAATGCAAGAAATTAAATCTCATTCTTAAGCAGTCAATAACATTTTTAAAAAAAATGAAATTCATATAATCAATTATTTTACTTTAAAATGTATATTTTTTAAAATATTTTAAAATGTTGTTTATCGTAATAAAGTTAAATACTCCTCAATAAATACTCAGTCTACAAAGTTTCTCTATTTAAAATTAATTAATGTATCATCGTTAAATCCTTAAATATTTTATTTATTTATTTTAATATTTTATAACCAAATATTTTATTATATTATACTCCCAAATCAGTCGTATATTACTGCAATACCGTATATACCAAATATACCATTGCTTTATAGTTCTAGAAGAAATGATGATGTCAACTGTTTTACTACTAGTATTAAATCTCATTTAGTGCTTTAGCAAGCAGTCAAGCACCCCTTCAAGAATCTACCGCCAGATATGCTCTACGTATACTACTAGTAAATTTCTAAAATACAAGAAATTAAATCTCATTCTTAAACAGTCAATATCATTTTAAAAAAAATGAAATTCATATAATCAATTATTTTACTTTAAAATGTATATTTTTAAAATATTTTAAAATGTTGTTTATCTTAATAAAGTTAAATACTCCTCAATAAATACTCATTGAGTCTACAAAGTTTCTCTATTTAAAATTAATTAATGTATCATCATTAAACCCTCAAATATTTTATTTATTTATTTTAATATTTTATAACCAAATATTTTATTATTTTATACTCCCAAATCAGTCATATATTACTGTAATACTACTGTATATATCAAATATACCATTGCTTTCTAGTTCTAGAAGAAATGATGATGTCAACTGTTTTACTACTAGTATTAAATCTCATTTAGTGTTTTAGCAAGCAGTCAAGCACCCCTTCAAGAATCTACCACCGGAGATGCTCTACGTATACTACTAATAAATTTCTAAAATGCAAGAAATTAAATCTCATTCTTAAACAGTCAATATCATTTTAAAAAAAAATGAAATTCATATAATCAATTATTTTATTTTAAAATGTATATTTTTTAAAATATTTTAAAATGTTTATCATAATAAAGTTAAACACTCCTCAGAAATACTCATTGAGTCTACAAAGTTTCTCTATTTAAAATTAATTAATGTATCATCGTTAAACCCTCAAATATTTTATTTATTTATTTTAATATTTTATAACCAAATATTTTATTATTTTATACTCCCAAATCAGTAGTATATTACTGTAATAACGTATATACCGTATATACCATTGCTTTCTAGTTCTAGAAAAAAGGATGATGTCAACTGTTTTACTACTAGTATTAAATCTCATTTAGTGTTTTAGCAAGCAGTCAAGCACCCCTTCAAGAATCTACCACCAGAGATGCTCTACGTATACTACTAGTAAATTTCTAAAATGCAAGAAATTAAATCTCATTCTTAAACAGTCAATATCATTTAAAAAAAAAATGAAATTCATATAATCAATTATTTTATTTTAAAATGTATATTTTTTAAAATATTTTAAAATGTTTATCATAATAAATACTCATTGAGTCTACAAAGTTTCTCTATTTAAAATTAATTAATGTATCATCATTAAACCCTCAAATATTTTATTTATTTATTTTAATATTTTATAACCAAATATTTTATTATTTTATACTCCCAAATCAGTAGTATATTGCTGTAATAACGTATATACCGTATATACCATTGCTTTCTAGTTCTAGAAAAAAGGATGATGTCAACTGTTTTACTACTTGTATTAAATCTCGTTTAGTGCTTCAACAAGCAGTCAAGCACCCCTTCAAGAATCTACCGCTGGAGATGCTCTTAGGTATTATAGTATATTTCTAAAATGCAGGAAATTAAATATCATCTTTAAACAGTCAATAACATTACAATAAAATTTGAAAATAAAAAAAAATGAAATTCATGTAATCAATTATTTTCTTTTAAAATGTATTTTTTTGTTAAATATTTTAAAATGTTGTTTATCATAATAAAGTTAAATACTTCTTAATAAATTAAATACTCGTTGAGTCTACAAAGTTTTTCTATTTAAGATTAATGTATCATTGTTAAACCCTCAAATTTTACTAAACAAAAAAAACTGTAATTTGTATTTGTAAAAAGAAAATATAGAATATTATTACTACATATCACCACTGCAAACAAAAAATGGATTTTGAAGACAACTAAATAAGTGGTTATTTCTTTAATCTAATAAGGGACAATCTCACACTACACAACATCAATTACAATGTTACTAAAGTTAATAAGCGATACATTGTTTAAATTTGAAAATAATTAATTTTAATAGATTATTTTTTAGTTGGTTATAGTAAAAATTAAAAATTGTTATGTTTGGTTTAAATAAGAATAATTATTTTTTTATAAGTTAAAGAATAATTATTTTTTTAATTTTTTTTCTCTTTATTTTTTTTGTGGAATAACTTTCTCTCTTTTATATTAGAGTTTATTATTTTGATAAGTTGCTTAAAATTGCTTCTTAAAATAAGCATAAATCTAATTGAGAATGCCCTCATATACAAAAAATAGCAGGATGTATCGTGTTAGTGTTTTTATGTCTATCTCTCTCCTCATTAATGTTTATAGGTTCCCACAAATTTAATATGCATTTAATACATATTAGGAGAGAGATAGACATAAAAACATTGATACATCATGTTACTCCATTCGTCCCATGATATAAGCCCCAACTAACATTTCACACAATTAAAGAAAAGTAGTTAAATTATTGAAATTATAAGCATTAATTAGAGTATTGAGATGCTACACCAATTAACTTTAGGGAAATGGTATTTAGTGCCATAAGGGCACTATTTAAAAATCTAAATATAGTAAAAAGATATTGGAATGTGTAGTTTTTTTATTTCCGAGAGACAGAATGATGTGTTCTTATGATTATTTTTCTACATCCAGTAACATTAACTAGTGCCCTAAGGGCACTATATATCAAAACCCTTAAATTTAAACTCAATTATTTGTTATTGATTGGATGACTTTAAAAGTTAAAAATCATAATAAAAGCTTCTAATTTAGTGTATAGGAACTTATATTATGGTATAAGATTTTTTTGTAGTTGGGGCTTATATTATAGGACGGAGAAAATATTTTTTAACATGAGGGGATCCATTCCCAATCTAATTATTTTTCGCTTCTGATTATTTTGAGAAACACAAATAAACATAATAAAAATTTATAAAAGTATTTTTTTATTAAAATAAATACGTATTTTACAAAACAAGTACAAACAAAAAGACTCTAGCAATGATTAAATTAGTCTAAAAAAATACAAGAGCAACAATTAAAGTAAATCAAAATAAAGATAAGAGATCAAATTAAAACTTTAGCAGCGTTTGTTTCAAAGTTTAGAAAAACATTCCTGATAATGTATACTTAAAAATGTGAAATTTTTATGTTTGTTTCAAGGTTTGAAAAAAGATTACCGGGCATCATTTATTTCGGAGAATATTTTTCTTTTGTATTTTCTACAGTCTCAATCCTCATGGTGAAAGCTGAGCAAGTTACTTTTAATCAAAATATAAATAGTTATTTTGTATTTAACTTGTAATCATATTTTTTTTTCTTTTTTGATTTTTTTATTTGAAATTCAATAAATATTCAGACTGATGTTAATTTGTACCAAACACTCTCTTATAAAATGCTCAAAAATATATATTTTTAGAATATATACATTACTAAAAATAAGATGATTGATTTTTTTTCCAATATTAACACTATCTAAATTGTCAGTGTTATATATCTAATTCATTATATATATATATATATATATATATATATATATATATATATTGTTTAACCTATATTACATTATTGTCCAGCTACTTGTTATTATGTTTTACTTTGTTATTAATTAAATAATTTATATAAATAAATAATATTATATGCAATAAAAATAGTTTTATAACTATTACATGTAACATGTATTGTAAATCAATTTTTTTAAAATATTATTAAAATTTATTCAAAAGATTCCTAAGAATAAAAACTACAAATCAAACAATTTGTTTAAATTGTTTAAGAATAAACATTATTAAAAATATATTCCTAAAAATAAGATACTCAAGAATATATTTTAAAACCTTATAACAAAAGCGACGTTTATATAAATATAAGGAGTCAAAGTTATAACTTAACAATAAATTTTTAATAAATAAAGAAATTATCTACGTTAAATTTGTTGGATCTTTCAAATGAATGCAAATAGTTGATAGGAATATAACTTAAAATTACTCTAAGATATTAATTTATTAAAGATTTCTCATCATCTTAAACTTTGATGGTAAATTCTAAATATTTTTTAGTATATTTAATAGAATGAATATGCTAATTTATTGCCACTCTGATGTATTAATTGGTTCTCCTTTTCTTTAAATATTACTAATTTAACATAATAAACTGTCTTCGATCTCTTTCAATTTCCTTCTACCCAACTTAATTCCATAGAATTAAACGGAAGGTTTTTGATTGGTGTAAATTAACATTAAATAACACTCTTCTATTTTTATTTAACTATATACTTAAAGATAAAATATACATATAAAAAATATATTCTATTTGATCTTTTTTATTTTTATTTTTATTAGATTAATAATAAAATATTACTAATTATTACTGTAATTAAATTAAATATAAAAGTAAAATTAATAATAAGAAATAAAATAGAAGTAAATTTGTAGTCTTAAAATAAATACATAAAATTCGGAAAAAGTAAATAAACAAAGGATGGAGTGAGGTTAATTTAATGGAAGAAAGGATGCTAATAAATAGAATTGATTTTGTTGATTAATTGAATTTAATTTGTGGCATTGATTGATTGAGTTAATAAACAGAACAGGTTAGTTAATTAGTTACAAAACAGTCCAACTGAACTAGTAACAATATAAGGATTTTTCTAATATATGTAATTACACATGTTAAAAAATTAAAGATAAAAATTTTGTATAAAAAAAATTAAAACTTTAATAATATTATGTATAACACACAATAAATATTATGTTTTTTTTTCTTTTATAATTTGTTAATTTGTGCAATATTACACAGATTAAAAAAAATCATAATATAATAGAGTAGTAAACCATAAACCACTAAGCAAGGGTGATTTTTTTTTTTTTTTTGATTAAAATGAAAATGCAGTGAAGTAGTAAACCATGGTTGAGTTAAATTGAAAGTGGGGAGTCCGCCAAGTTCAGCATCAGCATCAGCTGAGGTCACACTCTCCCGTACGGACAATACGACGCGTGTCTTCTCTTCTCTCCCCCAACAAACAACGCGCTTTCTCTCTCACCGCCCTATTTATCTCTCTCTCCCTTCTTACCCATTTCTTCCCCCTCTCACTCTCTCACTCCCTACAACCAAACATGACTACCTCTTCTCTCTGACCTTTTACCCATCACTCCTCTTCTTTTCTCTAAATTCCATTTTCGATCACTTTTCCTCCGATATGGCTTCATCGGAGAATCTACCTAGCATTGAGCCCTGGATGTTTCGCCCTGCCGCTCCTGACTCCTGGCTCTCCGAGTACATGTCTCGCGACGCCGATACCCTCACCAAGGCTCTTCAGAAATCCCTCGCCGGCGCTGTTCCGCCGATGGATTCTGTCTCTCCTTTCATCAACCTCGTCAAGACTACTGACGCCGCTCCTACTACCCCTACTACTGTTTCTAGCCTCTCCGGCTCTGACCACGACTCCGCTCCCAAGCGTCAACGGGGCGCCGCCGTCACGCCCACCGGGAAGATCTCCAAGCGGAAGTCGCGCGCGTCGAAGCGCTCGCCGACGACGTTCATCACGGCGGACCCGGCCAACTTCCGCCAGATGGTGCAGCAGGTGACCGGCGTGAGGTTCGGGGGGTCGCAGATGCCAATGGCGCCGGTGCTGAAGCCGGAACCACATCGTGCGGTTGGATTAGTCGGAGGAGGACGGTTGCCGGCTACTGGATCGGGGTGTTTGCCGACGCTGGACACGTCAGCGTTCTTACTGGACCATCAGCAGCAGCAGCAGCAGCAGATGATGGTTGGGCCGAACTCGGTCGGTTCCGTGAATGGTCCGGTTTCTGGGCCGGGCCCACTTCCTTTCGGCGAACCCATTGGGGCGCTAAACGATGCTGCTGCTGTTGGTGCTTCTTCATTTGGTTCTGCAGGTTTAGATTTTGACAGTTTCTCAAGCTTTCCTACTCTAGAGTCGTGGAAAGTTATGTGAGAAATAGAAATTGAGATGAGATAGATTCTCTCCCCAATTTTTAGTTTTTTGCCTTTTTTACCCCTCTCGTAGGTCGAATCGGGTCCCAGTGACCTGCTACCGAAGGTTCATATCGGTGGTAGCTAGGAAGGATCTCTTTGTAAATTTGGGAACGGAATCGATATGGATCGAACTAGTACCTTTTCTTTTTTTACTTCTGTGTAATTTGTTACATAGTTCCTTTATTAGTATTATAATTGTTATGAGGAGGGGTGTAATGTAATGGAGATATCAGATATGGTTTAGCTTAATTAACCTTAATTAATGCAATTTCAATTTTATGTATGTATGTGTCTATTAGTAATTTCTCTATCTCTTGCTCTGTATTGCAAAAAACTGAAGTGTGTGAAGGAGGGTGGATATTTAATTAGAGAGATGGTGTATGTGTGAAGCGTGTCAAGGTTTGTTTTGTTACTCGTCAAAGCATTAGTAATTGGTCTGACTTGGTCTCTTGGATACTTCAGGGGAGCTTCATTTCTGTGTGTATCTCAAGTTTGAACGCAACTTCTATTTTCTTTCCGTTTCTCTCAGTATTTTCTGCCTGAATTTCTGTGGGTGCAGTTATTCTTATTAATTATTTCTTGTTTCATTTCAGTTTCTAGCTGCTGCGCTAAGAGCTTCAGTTTTCTGTTCCATTATCAAACACACAATGAATGGTTCTTTTGTTTCTTGCAGTGGTCCAGGGGTAAAAAAAAAAAAACACTGATAATATGAGATCTTTCTTTCACTTTCATTGGAAGAGTGCATAAAACGCTGTACAGAGCAAGATTATTTGTTTTTAGGCTTTATTTTCACTCGCATATTTGACAATAATAATCATGTCTATTTCTGCTTAATCATTTCCGTAGCTTTCATATCACCGAAACCTTTAGTCAAAATCAATTTTTAAAAACCAAACCTTCTCAATCCAAATCTTAAATATAATAAAACCAAATTTAACCTGTTTCTTGTATTCTCACTACTAATGAGTCTCATCGCTCTCTATCCATTTTGTTTCATGTTTCACAGTCTCTTTTCTTAGATTATACTACATTTTTCTTTGCAACATTTTAATTTTTTTTTTTACAAGAAAAACTTGGGTATCAAGTTTTAACATGAAGTACTTCTCTATACTGTACTACATCATTTTTTTGTTTATAAAAAGAATATACTGTAGAACATTTGACTCTGTTCGAATTGAATTGCTTCAGCGAACATATCCATGTGACCATGTGATCACTTCATTAACATGTACTTTGGCTTATTATTATTAGGTTCGAATGAAAGCATTTTCCTAGTACATGTTGATCTTTTATAATATACTACTCTTGCATAGAAATTTAAAACGACCAAGGGAGCTAGGTGCTTTTTACTTAATTATGTTATATACATAAAGATAATTTTTCTGATCAACTACTTGATATTAACTTAATCCAAAGCATATAGGGTTTTACTCAAGTCAAAAGTATTAATATAACAAAAAAAAAAAATCTAGATTGTATTAGGTAGGAGAATAGTCTGACTTGGGTCTTGAGATGTCTCTAAAACCATTAGTTTTCTATTAATACATTTCGGAGAAGGAGAACTTATATAATTTATTTTTTTCAGATGTCAAGTGTCAATCCATTAAGAATATAATAAAATGCAAAAAAGAAAAAAGAAAAAAGAAAAAAGAAATGTATTTGATCATCACTCACGTACACAGGATATCTAGATGAAACTTTAAGGTAGGCCCCATTTTAAATATCCTAATATTATATAAACAATTGAATACCAATATAATATACAAACCAGGTCTTCCTGCTTGGAACCCATGGATGACCTAAAATAACTTCAGAAAATAGTAAGCCGTATGAATGATGTAATTCTAAAATTTTTAATTGTTTAATTTTTTTTCGTAAATTTAATATTATTTTTAACATGACCCTTATGTTGAAAAAAACATACAACTGATTTTAGTTAATTAAAATTCCAAGCAAGCGATTGATTATGATTTTGATGAGTTGAAAGGCAAAAAAGCAAGGCTCCACATATGCATGTAACATTTTGGGTGAGATACCTGGTTACTAAATTTCAAAAACTTCAAAAGACGAGTAATAATTGAGATGGGGGAGAAGGAAACAATGACCAATAGAGGAAAAAGAGGTGACGAATGCAATGTCGTAAGCCATTTGAAAACTAAGTTTGGATGAAAAAAAATGATATCAGCAGTTTGTTTGGAATACTTTATAAAAAAAAAAAGAAAAAAAATAGTTTCTTATTTATTTAGGTTAAAATCCAAAATTACTATGTGTTCACTCAAGTTTCTCATATTTCAATTTTAGTGGAAAGTCATCTTTAAACTTTAATAAAACATTAATAAGAGGGTGATGTTTAACATATCAATCAACACTATTATTTATACAAGGTGTTCGGCTAAAACCCTAGTGTCTAAATGCATTATGAAAATAGAACTATTATTTATATAAGGGGTTTGGTCTAAAACCCTAGTGTCTAAATGTGTTATGGAAAAAGAAAGTATTTTGCATTGAATGTTGAGTAATTGAGTTGTCGTGATGTAGTCGTCAAATCAATGTCGTGACATGGTCGCCAAATCATGGGGACATGGACGTATTTGGGGCGAGTTAATTGACGATGTCTGAATTGATGAGGCCAATTGGTATACCAGCTAGCAAGATTCGAGGCTTTAACGGAAAAAGTTTGAGTTAATTGAGTTGTCGTGACATGGTCGCTAAATTAATGTCGTGACATGGTCGCCAAATCAAGGGGACATGCACGTATTTGGGGCGAGTTAATTGACGATGTCTGAATTGATGAGGCCAATTGGTATACCAGCTCGCTAGATTCGAGGCTTTAAAGGAAGAAGTTTGAGTTAATTGAGTTGTCGTGACGTGGTCACCAAATTAATGTCGTGATATGGTCGCCAAATCAAGGGGACATTAACGTATTTAGGGTGAGTAATTGACGATGTCTGAATTGATGAGGCATATTGGTATACCAGCTCGCCAGATTCGAGGTTTTAACGGAAGAAATTTGAGTTAATTGTCGGCATTCGAGTTAAAGCCCAACGTTATACTATAAATAAAAGTATTTTTTTGTATGATGTTTAAAAGTATATAACCAAACAGGTAGATGCCCTTTGTGCCCCACATGTATCCAACTTTATCACCAAAAAAATTATTTTCGTCCAATGCAAAAGAAGAAGATTGGAAAGTGAAAGAAGTAACTAGTCTTGTGTGATGGTAGGATACACCCTCTCATACGTTATTCCTTGCTTTTCGGTTCTTTCCCCCCAAATTCTTTGCACTAATCATGCCATTTTAAATTTTTTTTTTCTAGTTCGTAATCAATTGAAGATTCGCGGCTCATAATATAGGGTTAGGGTATATAAGAGAAATTCTGCTACTATAGTATGTTATATGTGTGACAATAATTAATTTTGCCTAATTAAGCTTCTTTAATTGTGATTATGTATAGGGACAGACCTATACGATAATTCTTAAGGAGGTTGGCCATAAAAATTCAAATTAATATATCAAATATTAAAATTTAATTTTTGTTTAAGTAAAATATAAGAATAAGTATTTTGTAGCATTAAATATATCAATAATTAACACATTTAAAAAAATTCTTCAATTTTTTATAAATAAAAAAATTATGGAAAAGAATTTCAGTTTGGAAGGTTAGAGTGATATGGATAAACATCTTTTCCAAGATAATATCTTTTGCAGGAATTGGGCTAACAACCTCTTAGTGAAGTAACCATCTTTGTACACATTCTCAAACTATTGAACTTACGCGCATCCGCAAAGTTAAACATATTTGGAATAGAAAATTCGTGATTTGATTAAATAAGTGTCAAATAATAATCTAAGTCAATTAAATACCTCTAAATTTGTCAATAATTTTTTATTCATATAAATAAGACTTGTATAAATTATTTTTATGAAAATTAAAATGAGTGAAACACCACTTTAAGAGGTTAATTTGTTCGCATTATTCATTTAAGTCCTTGATTATCTCATAATTACTTTTTAATCCCTGACTTTGTAAAGTAATATTCATTTTAGTTAACCCTCGACTAAAATGACTGATTTTTTTATAAGTTAAATACTACATTGACTACTTTTTTTATACAATCAAAGACTAATATGATCGATCTTATAAAGTCAAAGATTGAAGTAAAATTTTGGTAGAGCAAAGAATTAATATGAGACACTCATATGATCTAGAGAACTACTTTATGTATTTACTCAAATTAAAATACAAAAGAGAGAGTTCATACACATTTTAAATTAAATAAGTAATTCAATAGTATCATAACTAGTATATAAACAATATCTTATACAAATTTAAAAATAATTTCGATGGAGGGCCGTCCTAGAAAATAATGGAGGGGCCGTTCAGTAAAATAATATATACATTTAAATAAATCTTTTTCGCGATGCAGAGCCTTAAGACACAACTACTGTCCGCCCTTGATTATATATAATCATAATTTCAGTCCTATTTATAAAATGATGATAAACATGGTTGCCTTTTTTTTCTTAACATAAATCATCAAAATTAATATAATCTCTTTTAATAATTTTTTATGTATAAAATTTAATTGCTAGTTAGTACTCCTAGTAACATTTTGAGAAAATAATGGGTGCTATTTTGCCCACCACACCCATTTCTTGGTTCACTACACGCTATTATTTTTTTTTCCAATTTTGCCCTTCGCTCGGGGATTAATCCCCGTTTTTCAACTTAATAAGAGACATATGCGCACTACATTTAAAATAGAGATTAATCCCCGTTTTAAAATTCGCTCGGAGATTAATTTCTTTATTGCAACTTAAAAATCTTCGCTCGGAGATTTATCTCCGTTTTTCAACTTAATTCCAACATTGTATTTTCATACCGGGATTAATATCCGTTTCCATATAGATATTAATATCCGTTTTGATACAGATATTAATATCTATTTTTTTGTAATTCATCATTTTCAAATAGCATGAATGACGAAGAAAAAAATCCTTGATTCCATCTGTATTAATGAATGACAGAAAACAATGTTGGTGATTTTTGAAAATTGGTAAAGTTATGTTTTTAAATCTAGATTTGAGCCAAACAGATATTAATCCATGTTTTTCTGATTCTCACTCGGATATTAATCCTGGTATGAAAATACAGTGATGGAATTAAGTTGAAAAACTCAAAATTTTGACACACTCACTACTCTATATGTAACTAAACCCAAAATCACCAACATTGTTTTCTAACATTAATACAATTAGAATCAAGGTTTTTTTTTCTTCGCCATTCATGCTGTTTGAAAATGATGAATTGTAGAAAAACTGATATTAATATCTGTATGGAAACATATATTAATATCTGTATGAAAATAGATATTAATCTTTGTATGAAAATACAGTATTAGAATTGAGTTAAAAAACGGGGATTAATCCTGGAGCGAAAGACAAAATTAAAAAAAAATAACAACGTATGGTAAACCAAAAAATGGGTATAGTAGACAAAGTTGGACCCGAAAACAGTTACTCCGGAAAGATTGCTGTATTTTACATCTGACCCACTCTGAGTCACACGATCACAACAACATCACAGTCACTGATAATCCATTCATTCAATCCGACGGCGAAAGAAACGCAACGTGGACGGCTTTCAGTGAGGTGGCATGTATAATATAATGAATCTCTAGCCGTCCATTCATGATAATCGATGGAGTCAACGGACGGTGCTGTTTCATTCATTAGATAACAGTGACATTAAATGCATCCTCACTATAATTAATAATAATTTTTCTAACATTTACAATATTGTATAGATTAAGTATTTTTAAAAAAAAAAATTCATAAAAAAAATAAAAATTAATTAAATTTTATATTCAACATATATTTATTAATTATATTTTATTCTTTTAAAATTTTTATTTTAAGTAATAGTTGCACATATTATAAAAACTCAATTAATAATTATATACACTACACTAGGGCCACACAATACTAATATAGCATACAGATAGACAACATATCACCATTTTGGTTTTTCTTTCTCTTATCTCTACTCAACAGTAATGGAATATTCCCTTTAATTTTTGAAATTTCAATATCATAAGATACTCTTGAGTTAATTATATCAATATTAAAAAAATTGATGTGATTAATTAGTATATTAGTTTTTTTTTTAAAAAAATACTGTATAGAAACTTTGAACTTGTCATTATTAATTATATTCTACTATTAATAAAGCTAATTAAATATTCATGATATATAAAGAAATACTATAATTAAGACTCTTATAAATTAGTAGAGTATGTTGTTTTATATCATGAAAGACTATAAGTTTCTCAAAAATATTTTATAATTTAATCAGACTTGTGAGGAGTTGTATCTTTTATAAGAAATTACGTACTATTCAGAGCAAAATGAAGATAAATTATTGGCAAGAATATCAATTAGACCACAAAGAAGGACTATATAAATTTGATGTATTTTTCATGTCTTTATTTAATTTTATTTTAATTAAATATTTTTAGATTATATGGTATAATTAGCTCTCCAGTCTTTTTTTTTTTTTTCCATAGTGAAGACAGTATAATTCTTTTAAAATCCATATCAATGAAATAGAGCGAGGAAATACGAGTAAAGTGTAGTCTTCGTAATGCAAGTAGTTTCTACCTTTATTTGTTCTTAAAATTTTTGCTAGAAGAGTAAGAAGACTACGAATTCAAATTTCCTTTCTTTGGCATACATAGCTTCTAGAATATATCTAAAGTTGACTTTGGTAAACAAAAGCTGATTGATTAAAAAAGTGAACAAAACTATAAAAAAAAAAAAAGTTGAACAAAACAATACTACTAAATTAAAATGGAATCCGTGAAGTAAATAAATTAAAGAGTAAAATATCAATTTGATCCTCTAAAAATTTATCTGTTATTAATTTTGTTTCTCGAATATTTTTATCATCAAAATATTGTTTTAAAGATTTAAAACTCTTCTAAATTAGTCTTTAAAAACATTTAAACAATATCAATTTAGATCCTCAAAATACATATATAAAATCTTTGAAGAACTAATTTGGTGACAAAAATATTCGAAGAACTAAATTGATAATAAATGAATCTTTAGAAAACTAAATTGATGATTTAGCCCTTTTATATCATTTATTATAAAAATAATGTTCTCTTCCTAATTTAAAGAAAAAATATATTAACTAAAATTAATAACATTAATTAAGAGAAAATTAATTAAAATTTAGTTTTATTTTAAATTAAAAAATATAATTTTTTTATTTATATTTGAGTCAAGAAGATTAGCTAATTAACCATAGATATAAAAGAGAAATGCTTAGCACAATTCAAAAAGAATGAGACATTGGACATTAATTGATTTTACCGTGTATTAAATCTTTAAGATTTAGGATATCAAAAATTTAAAACTCAAATTTTTGTACAAAAATTTAGTATAAATGTTAATAAAAATTTAGTTTAAGATATGTGTAAAATTATTTGTCTAATAATAATATGAAGTTAGAGAATTACTAGTCCTATATAGAGTAGATTAGAGAGAGAATGTTATGTAGGCATGGGGAATAGTGGTGGAGGGTAGAGGAAGGTGTAAGTTGTTGACTGAAGTAGTAGTTGTAGCGTAACATTGCAATGGTTGACGTGTACCTGTGACTTTTTAAATGTCTTTTTCAAATGTGTGTTACTACTTTGATCAGACACATGTTTTGTCTCTTTCTTTCTTTCATTTCATAAACATTTTTCTTTTGACAGATATGCCCCTCCCTCTCACCCCCAATTTTCTCTCTCCTTCACCTCATGCTTACTTCACCATCTCGTAATAAAACCAAACCCACACAAATTACTCTAAATTCTAGCTTCCTCCCCACTTTCCTTAATAATTAAAATTACAATTCTTCATATTACTATTATTATTATTATTATTATTTTTAGGTATATTTAAAATTTTTTATGTGTACTTTTTTTAATCACTGAATTTATTTAAAGTAATCATTTAAATTTTTAAAATACACTTAAAAATTATAAGATGTTAAAGTATTTATTCTATAAAATAAGTATATATGTGGACACTAACGAACCCTTTTAATTATTTATAAACAAAACTTTCACTATTTATTTTTTACTTTCTTTTCCATTAAATTTTTAATTATAAGAGGATAAATCTCTTAGGCAACTATTATATATTGGTTAATAAAGTAATATCATAGTTAACTTTAAAAGTATACATAAATATGTCAGTGGGGGCAAATGGGCAGTATTACTATTACATTGAGATTATATATAATATTTATGCAAAAAATAATAAATACATGTAATACTAGCGAGCTTAATGTTTTGGTGGGGCCAATTGGCCCGGAAAATGTCGATCCATGTCTGGTTACATAGGATTAAAAACATTTTAATTCCCCAAATTTTATTTCATGTCTAATTTAGTATTAAAATTTTAAATTATATGTTTTGATCTCTTGTATTTTTTGAAGTGTACAAAGCATATTTAATGATAGTCTTTAATTTAAATAAAAATTGTCACTAAATATAACTTTTATACTTTAGTCCACATTTCACAAAATTTGTACTTATTTATATATTTTAAAAGTAATTATATTTTAATGTATATAAACTAAAATTCAAAAGACTTATTTATTTTTAATCAGATATATATACACCTACTGTTGATGTGTACCACCTACACTCTCATTCACACAAATTTCTTTATTTTTTTTATTTTGTTTGTGACACTTGAGTGTAGTAAAATTTGTGAACAGCAGTGGTATGATAAGATTTTCCTTTTCTCATATGCATGCTTATAAGGTGCATTAACATTCGTTTTAGTGTGTGTTTGACACAACTAACTTGTAGCTTATTTAAGAGTCTATAGCTTATAGTTTATGAGTAAGGAGAGATGTTTGGTAACAACTAGCTTATAGCTTATATAAGCTATAAGCTAGCTTATGAAAAACTGTAGTTTATAGCTTATAAAAAGTAGCTTTCAATAATTCTTTTCTATTTTATCCTCTAGTCATTTACTACATGTTTACTCTATCAAATAATTTATTACATGTAATTATTACTTGTCATTTTAAGTCATTTAACAAATATAAGCTACCTAATAAGCTAATTTTACCAAACACCTCTACTCAATTATAAGTCACAAGTCATAAGCTATAAGCTACAAGCGATAAACCATAAGCTATAAGCTATAAGTCTATAAGCTAGTTTTACCAAAAAGAGACTTAAGCAGTTAGTTACATGTTCTCAAACCTTCAACAAGGCAGTAACTTTAAAATCTTAGGTACTGTTTAGTAATGGTATAGAATTGAACAAAATGGAACAGAATAAAATAGAATGAAACAAAACAAAATCATGTATTGTATTTGGTGATCATAGAACAGATCATAACCATATGTATTATTTTGTATTTAATACGAATTAAAATATAGAAAATATTTTTTGTAATATATATTAATTGCAAGTATACATTTAAAGAAAAATAAAATAGTATATTTTTTTAATTTTTTTAAAAATTATGAGTATAATTAAATAATAATTTTAAAATATATTAATTTTTGTATTAATATTTTATGAAAAAAATAAATTATTAAATACAAACTTATCTCAATAAATATAATTATTAAAAATATTTTTAAAAATTATTATTATATATAAATTATGCTGAATATATTTTTATTATATAATTTTTTTTGAAAAAATATTTTTTAAAAATATTTTTGGTGGGATAAAAATAATATAAAGTTTAAGAAATTTGAATATATATTATTTTGTTAATAAAAAATGACTACGAAAATAATAATTTTTCTGTGTGTGTTCTGTTCTTTCCCGTTCCACTCTTGTCAATAGAACCAATTTGTCCAATTCATTTGTCTCAGTGTCCTGTTCTGTTTCTCTTGACTAATGTACCAAACGAAAAATAATATACAGTATCATGTTCTATTCAAATACGTCTCTCAAACACTACTTTAATAACGTGTGTGGGGTATCAACCTGTCACACAAATACAGGGCATTCCCCTGAAAATTTAACTTCCAAGTGTGGGATACCTAAGAAAGAGACAAAAAATATATTCACAGTGAGAAGGAATTATTTGTGTACAAGAACGTTTGTTTCGTTTCTTGCAGCATATTTTGTTCAAAGTCTTCTGACAAAAGTTGCCAAACAAGAAACAGCTTCAAATTTGTTAAAAACATTTTCATATGCGTTGTGTTTTGTCCCACAGTTCAGGTGGATAACAAAGTTTATGGACCCAAAATTAACAAACAAAAAGTTAAAAATCGAATGGTAAATCGAATTAGGAAAACTTTCAACGTCATCTCCAACATGCTTGTTTAGGAATTTTGTGTTTTGTCTCTCCCCAAATTGAGTTTTCTAAACTTCATTAAAAATAGGACGGTTCAAAAAGACCAAAAAAATTATATCAGATTGATAACCAAACTGAACTATACACTTAAAAAGCGAACTACTTGATAAAAAAACTAAACCATAATCAAATTTGGAAACTGTTTAGGAAAAATTAAAATAGTTTAGGTTCGGTTCGGTCCGAAAAATCAGTTTAAAACGGTTTTGATATAACAAAATTGAGATTTTTTGCATAAAAATATAAAACGGTTAAAAATTGGTTCAGACTAAAATGGTCCGGCTCAAAACTTGTTAGGAAATTACAAAGTGATTCGAACTTATAAACCAAACCATTTCTTTGATTTGCTGTGCTTCTAGTTTGATTTTTGAATGAACAAAATTATTATGAACAACCCTAATTAAAAGTGCATTAAGATTGATAATCACGGTGAGAAAAAGTGAAATCTTAGGAAACCAATCAGCCTCGATATCAATTTGTTTAATGAGTTAAATTTATAGCCAAGATTCGATGAAATCATATTTTAAGGCCAAATAATATTTGAATGAGCAATACTGCATGTAACAATAAGTTAAGTTGCTTAATTTTTAATTTGATTAAAGTTAACTAAATCTGCAATGAAATTAACTTTGAAAACTAGTTTAATAGAAGGAAACTTCGAGTTTTTTTTAGGTTGTGCAAACTTCAATTTTAAGCAATTTTTTTTTTCTTTTTAGTAGCAGAAAATACTTTTATCTAATATATTCAAACAATATTCAATTTATATTAAAAATATCTGAACATAAATTTCATTAAAATAAACTAACTTTAATTCAAGTCATTTTCATTAAATTTTAGTCAATTTAAGTCGAGGCAAATAAATTTTTTTTTTCAAAAAAAAACAAAACAAAACGAAACACATAATGAATCACAATTCACACATGCCGATAAAAAAAATCACAATTCACACATTACTGTTTCATGATAGTAGAGTATATCACAGGTACAATAAAAATTTTCCTATATGCAATTATGCATATCAATATGAATAGGATGATTACCTTAATTTGATATACAGTGTAGTATTTTTTTTTTTGGGTAACAAAGGAAATAAATAGTGTAGTATTTAAACCATGACTATGATCGAAGAAAAAGTAAAGGAGATAATTTTTCAAAAAAAAAGGAAGTAAAGGAGATAATACTTCAAAAATCGTGCAACTAGTATTTTCGTATCTTCAATCGATCACAACCTATAGTCTTTATCAACTTTGAGCACGCTAATCCCAATTTTCTATTCGTGAAGCATCCAAGCAAAAGAAAAAAAACTTTCCTTTGCCAACCCAGCCCCACGCTTTACCCTTTTTCCAAATCAAACATGGCTGCAATCCCTAGACCACTTGAACATGTAATTTTCAAGACAGGCCATATCTGGAGGTTGTTCTTGAGTGTTTCAAACCTTTTAGTGTGTTTAGTTTAGATTTAAATAAAATCAGGTGTGAAAATATACACCAATCGAAACAAATCATGATTTGATCAAAGATTGAGATATATTAATGCATAAAAATCGAGTCCAATGAAAAGTATTTCTAACTTTAATCAAAAGTAATTTTGATCAAAGCAAAATCCTACACTATCATGCCCTTAAACTTACAAAAAAACATTTAATTTCAACAAGTTATTGGTAATTGGGAATGCAAACTCAATGTCATAATCTTACAAAATAACTAGATCTAAACTTATGTGTCCATGCATTTCGGTCTATAAAAAAAACCAGATCTAAACTTAACTTTCAAGAAAAATTTTCTATTTTTTTTTTTTTCAGGAAAAAGAACTCTTATGTGGTTTGAATGAAGTGTAATCTTATGGGGAACAATAAGGAAGCTTGCGTTGATGAAATTGCATACAAAATTTCTACAGGGGAGTTAATAGAATTGCTAGTCTTCATGTCAATTAGCATAACATTCAGAAGACTTTTAAGAACAGCTCCTGCAGCCTCCTTAAATGTTCTTTGTCAAAATCATTCTGAAGAAATTATCAACAGACACACAGACAGCATTCTACATCTGTAACTTTAGGACTTCTTAATCAAAAAGGATCACAAGTATGTCTGATGGTGCTTCTACGAAACGGTTCATGGTAGCTTATCAATCTGCACAGCTGTTAGAATTAGATTAAAACAAGATTTACACTACAACATCACAGACTGACTCACTCGAAAGCAATTTTCATAATTTTTTCTTTTGCTCATTAGGTGAAGAACTGTTTCATTTTTTAGTGGCGTGTAACTTAATTTTCTAATATTCTCTCCCCTTGCAGCTATTTCATAAAGCCACCATTCATTAAAAAGTTTTCAGGAATTCCCAAGACGGTTGAAGTGATAAATTTGATGGTAGTTTTATACTTGTAAGACAGATAAACTCACTTTCTTCTCTTCACATATGCTCGCGTATGCTTGAATTGCTAAGGTAATGGAGCTAGTTAAAATTAGGTTTTATGCATTCATGAAACATGAAGCTTACCTATTTTGGAAGAACTTCTTTGTGCGCCATAAACGAGAGGATAACATTCCACACCAAGGCAACAACATTAGCAGCAAGGACCTGAAATTATTCTCGTAGAGTTTAAACTTAGCAATAACATTAAGAGAATTGGGAAGCAAATATAAGAACATTGAAGAATATTGTGGATGCTATGGTCAAACATATGCTGTCAACAAAAGAAAAGGTGCAATGGTAGAGGGAAATACATCAGTGAGCATAACCAAATATACCCCATTTCAGAACTTATCAGTGTACTTAATTTGAGATTAAGAAAAATTCTGAGTCCACATAAAGTATATGTGTGCATTTGGTTTGAACAAAGCAAGAGAAAATGAACAGAGAACCAGTGCGATGTCTGCCTCATCCACTCACTTGGAAAATGATAAATGGATCTCAGTTTTATGCGCTAATACTTGAAAACAAAGTATCCACAAGATTCATTCTAAAGATCCAAGCATGACGCATGATGAAGAAAGAAATGTTACAAATAGCGCCTTCCTTACACACTATGTTCTACCATAATTCAACTAAAATAGGATAACAAAGGTAGTATCTGTGTAGGTGTGCATCTATTAACAGAGCAATAGAAAATTTCTCTTTCAAGAATTCCAAAATTCTATCAGAAGCAATCCACTGGGTATAGAACCCCGGTGCCTCCAAATGAACTTAAAGAAAGAAAACTAGCAGTCATCTTTTTTAAAAAAACTACGACAGGTTTCAGACTGATGAATAGATTACACCTATGATTAAGTTAAATAACCAATTTGCATATGTAGTCTAGTCAGCCAGTCTAACCTGAAATTGTTGCGGAACAAATCTGAAGTTGAGAAATTGAAAAGGTATCCATAATTTCCAGTTTGCTATAACAGCAGAAAACCACTCCTACAAAATGAAATTTCTTGATCAGTATAAATCAATTGAACATGAAAAAAAATGAAATTAATAAGCAGATACAAGTTAAATAAAACTGTTAATACTTAGTACTACCTGTTCAAGCTTGGGTATAGCTTGTGATGGCCTTCCCTCTAGCGTCACCAATGAAGCCAAGAAGAATCCAATGAATATGGGAGAAAATAAGAACTGCAAACATAATTCATCAGATTCAAAACTGAAATATCTTAAGCACATAACCAATTATTGATACAAAATAACAATAGACAGTGGGTTGGGGACCAATGGAAATATCCCACCTGATCAAGTACAAGCCGTAAAAGTGCACCAGATGCTCCAGGAAGTGTGACCAATTTACTCAGATACAAGTACCTACAGATTTAAAGCAAATGTCAGGACTCAGGATTAACAATTATTGAGTTTTCAACCACATTATAGTGACCATGCTAATATATGTGGAAAGTCTCATGAAATTGACATCATGAATCTTAGAAATCAATGTTCACTGGATTTCTCTGATTGTATTCAGTGGGGTAACCCAGTGACAAGGCTCCAACCTAGTGGGGTCTTAGAAGGATAGATGTACACATCCTTATACACTGAAGCTCGCCCTCCTAATGAATAACAATCATAAGGGAGATGAATAAATACTTGCATTGTTATATAAGCAAAAGCACTGCACACAGGACCAGAACTTAGAACGTTTTGCACTTATTATTATTAACATTGAGATTTCTTTACATTATATAATACATTATCAGAATCAATAGGATATAGACAGAAATTTAAGTTTTATACAGAGTGACATAGATTCCAGGGCATTTACCAGAAATGCAATGTTGGACCCACTAACACGAAACCAAGCAATGTAAAGAGAAACGTCCTCTTGTAATCCAGCGACTGCACTTTGTCTATCACAAGCTGTGGAAAATAAGAGTAAATAAAAAAAAGAAGGAATATATGTGAATGAATGCATACGATACTCTGAAAAGCAAGTATTAGCTTAAATGATTATCTGCTTAAATAAAACTCATGTTATTTATGCCATGTCAAACTTGATACCACAAGCAAAGAAGATTGACCAAACTGTCATGTAAGCCCAGACATAAAATTCAGAAAGCAGAAAAGCAAAATTCATGAATTTCCTCCTAATGGCATAGAGTAGGGTGTCTTGTAAAGCCCAGTTATGATGAAATCAGAGCTCTACATATTGCATGTATCAATCAATGATAAACTTATCTCTATAACTCTATGCATCTCATACATTTTGAAACATTCATGACGATCTAACCCAAGACAAATTGTCTTAAAAGAGAAACAGGTAAAAAGTTATCGTAATACCTGGCAAATCAAATCTCCAATCAGAGTCAAAATTGCAGATGTTAGAGCTTTTACTGGAACAGGATATTTTCCTAGAAGAGCCAAGTACCTGTAGTAAAGTTATGTTAGATTTTCAAAAGCAGGTTGAAGCCACTACAAATAACTTGAAAAGCAACAAGTAGAAAACCAATTGTTAGAATTTTGCACACAAGGCACAACCCTTCTTCTTTCCAATAAATAATAAACAAACAAATAAAAGCACAGATGACTGGTTTCTAATATATTGATTTTTGACATTTCTTAAAATTGGAATATAAATCTACATGAAATAGGACCCCTTATATATGTTCTACAATTTCTCTTCATTGCCTTCTCTTGTGAGTGGCAATGTAATTTAATCTTTCAACAAGACATAAAAACAAATAAAACATTTTGATAAACAAAAACACAATCCAGTGCAAATGCTCCATTCAACGTGTTCACCACAAACCACTATCAGTTAAACATAGGAACAAAATTGAAGCGGAAAAACACAAGCATTTTCTTCTTCTTTTTTTTTGACTTTTTATAATATTTCTTTACCATGACAAGAAGGACCACTTTTCTCCTCCATCGCTGCCGCTGCTACTGCTGCCGCCACCTGAATTCCAACCACCAGAGCCGCTGCCACCACGTCCACCGTTTCCGCCGGAACCATCATTAGAGAGGGCGGCGAGGTGAGAATTACGGAAGCGGAGTTGAGTGAGGGAGGGTGCAGAGGGGTTGAAGTTGAAATGGCGAGGGTGGTGGTGGAGCGAAGAACAGGAATGGGATTGAAGGCGAGAAGGTTGGGAAGGGGATTGACGGCAGAAGATGAGGGCACGGGAAAATTGTAGGGATTTATGGGTTAGTGCATAACACGTTCCAATCGCCATTTTTGCAGGAATTGAAGAGAAAGGGTTTTAGGGAGGTTGGGGTTTAGTGAGTGTGGATAAACTGTTTGTAAATTGAACGCTACGCTAACTCAAGGTCAACTACCTTTTTAGTTTTTAGTTGGTTAAAAATAAAAATATATTTACTTTCTATATCAACCATTATAATTTATTAATTTCTATATCAATTAAAACCAAACACACACTTCAATGCCCCTTTTCTTCACCACATAGAAGAAAAAATATGTAATTTTTATAAGGGTTTTGTTAAACCATGCTCGAAAGGCACTCGTTAAAATTATTAAAATTAAAAACTACATATTTTAATAAATTTTTATTACATTTGACTTTTTAAAGTGTCTTAAAAATATTAAATAACATTTGTCTTTTTTTTAATTGAAATCGGTTAGAGAAATTATGGCTTAATAGTTGGAATATCCGATTGTTTACTATTTTTCTACGAGAAAAAAAACTCTTAAAGATTTGCGTTAGAAGTATTAAATTATTATAAGTAAAATTACTTTTTTAAAAAGAGTATAAGTATTCAAAAAACCACATATTTGATGAATGTGTTTTTTTTATGGGATATTTGATGAATGTGTTGTTAGACATGTTAAAATAAGATAAAATATTATTTTTAAGTAATAAAAAAAGGCAAATGAGTGAAACATTCTGCCCAATATAGGATACCGGATAAAGTTTATCTATATCTAAATAATTGAGTGAAATATTCTGCTCAATATATTACTAGTTTGGTGGTTAGTAAAACAAAACTTTTAAGTAATAGTTCATCAACTCAAATTTATATGGGATATTTATTTCACTCTATTTCATAAAAATTACAATTTTGGTGGTTGAATTTGTGAAGAGTGTTTTCGTCATTTTCTCAAAAAACTGAAATTAATTTTTGTCATTCACTTTAATTTCTGGCGTTAGTTTACCATTAACAGAAGCAAAAGTGATACATTAAGTACCACGTTGAAAAATCAAAAATGATGTCATTTTTTTTGTATCTATATTTAAAAAAACTCGGGGTCCCTTGATCCATCCCACACTAATCAAACCCAATGAACAAACATTTAGAAACACATAAACCCTATTGTCGTCCTCCTCTCTAGCAAACCATAGTCCACCACAACACCACACTGTACTACGCTTGCTCCTCCATCGCACATGAAGTCATCCTCCTCGAAGCCATCCTCCATCAATATCTAAGGTGCTTCGCTTTCCTTCGAAATTCTCTACCTTTACTTACCATAACTAGAGTTGGAGTGGAGAATTTCGTTTAAAAATTACAATTCAAGCAATTTGGGGAAGAAGGATGAATGAATTAGGGTAAGGATCTCTAGGGTTTGGCATCTAAGGTGAATTGAGGCTAAATTGTGTGCAAATTAGGGCTAAAAGCCACACTCATCAAGTTTTTTAGTTGCAATTATGTTAAATGATGTTATTTTGGTTTTCTAACGTGGTGATCATAAACTAATAGACATCAATCCCCTACTTTATTTCGCTCGACTGTATTCAACATTAATTATCTAAACACATAAGGATATACTTTCTCTCGCCACAAACTACATTCTATACAAATTACGAGCATTTCCACTTCAAGGATATTTAAGTTTTTGTAAGCCTTCAACAATTAAACAAGCAGGGTAGTCGCATTCGAAGCTACACACTCATTATCCAAAATCCAAAATATGAGCAAAGATAAAGAAGAAAAATAATATTACCAAAACAAAATGACTGCGTGGTTAAAAATTACTTATAGTTTAAACCAAGGTACAAGTTTTTTTTTCTTATAGTTTTTACCAACATAATAAAATGAGAGTATGAAACCAGATTATTGCACACAATGCAGCGGTTGAACACTTCTATCTCGCGGGTTTCCTTGCAAAAAGAAGTTTATTGGTGCGTTCCGAAGGAGAATCAAGTGAAGATTGAATATCGACGGTAGTTGTATTGGCAATCCAGGTCCGGCAGGGACTGGCGGCCTCCTCCGTAATCACTGCGAAGAGTTGTTTCTTGGCTTCTACAAATCTCTGGGCGATTCCACGAGTTTTCATGCAGAGCTTGTCGGCTTCTATCGTGGTCTTTTCCTTACATGGGAACTTGGTTATCGTGATGTTGTTTGCCACTCAAACTCGCTCCTTGCGGTGGAGACCGTCAAGCTGGGTGCTAGAGAATTTCATCTTTATGCTGCATTGATCCACTCCATCAAGGAGCTCTTGTCTCGCAATTGGATTTGTCATGCTTATAGGGAATCAAACTTCTGTGCTGATGTCCTCGAAGCTTGCATTTAGCGGTGTTTTTCCTCTCACAGTGATCCACTCTCTTATCCCTCAGCTGTCTGGTTTGTTGTTGGCTGATAGAGTAGGAATTGTTCACTTTAGATCCCTTCCTTCTTAGTTTTTTAGTTTTTATTTTTATTTATTTTTCCAATGTACCAAAGAAAAAAAACTTGGGTCAGCATCTAGCTGTTTGGGAGCAATGGTACATTACATCCTAGCACATTCCTCTTCAAACATCCTTGATCCTTGCAACCACCAAGCAGAGGCTGTTTTCACACTTTGAACCTGTAACCCATCAGTCAGACACACTAACAATCTTACCGTTGCAGAAAGATAAGAATTAATACGAAAGAGATAAGAATTAATCAGAATTAGTTTCTCTTTCCAAAGGTAAACTCATAAAAATAGTAATCAAAACTCAAAAGGATGATCTCTGGCCAGGCCTAAAAAAGCATCATTCTTAGGTCTCAACAGCTAAACACCCAAGGTAAACTCCATTGGCATAAAAGACAAGAATAAGTACTAAAGATTCACAAATCACAAGAGATTTTGATTTTAACAGCCAAACACGGCACAGGGCATGCATTCAAACTCGGAAAACACTAGAATAGAGGAAAGGTGTCGGAAGAATTAATCAGATTCCTATGGCCTCTAGTTTGTTCTGTGTATAGTAACTGCATAAACTTCTGAAAATGTACTCACCAAGTCCAAGAACTGCATACAGGGTGTGTTTATGCTAAACAAAAAGTAAATATCATATCAGGCATGTTTATAAATGTCCAATTTACCCATTTTTGAAAAGCAAACAAGCCAATGCTGTGTTTGGACATTGGCACCAAGATTATAACCAGCATTTTTAGTTATGCACTCCACACATTTCTATCACTTCCACAGTTCCACTTAACAGTTAACAGTTACTCTCAACATTAAGATTTCAGATAAAAATTCACTCATTTCAACTTTCTTTTATATAAAAACCAATAATAAAAGAAATTACAGTGAACAGAATCAGGCTAAGAGAAAGAACTTCAATTTTCAAATAGCTCAGTTGGGCTTGGAAGTTCATCTCAGACCATGGAAACCTAAGATTGGAACTCAAATAATTTTTATTTTTAGATTTCCCAATCCATAGAAAAGAAAACAAATCTCACCACAAAGATAACTGTTATTGAAGTGGTGAATGAAAAATGAGAAGACTGTAATCACACTTCGATATGTTCTGAGCCTCCTTTTCAAGAACCTCCACAAATATAAAATATCTAGAACTCTTTCACATATGAAAATTTGAAATTTGAATAAGAAGGTAAAAAGAAAACGTGGATGAAAAAATAATAGAGCGCACTAGAAGAATAGGAGCTGGTGTCACACAAGAGAGAACCAACTTAACACATGTAACATGTAATAGCAAAAGTTTGTTAATTAGAGAGCTAGTGTTTGTGGACAACATCTTATTTACATAGGTGAGCAACTTTAACACTAGGGAGTGATTTGTCCAGTGTCCACCAATGAAGTTTCTTTCATCCAGCCCCTGTAACTGTAAGTGACAAATTATTTATAAAGATATTTATTTATAAAGATAAAGAACAATATAATACCAATGAAATATTGTAAAGGAGAACACGTAGAAGGCAATCAATTCAACGAGCCCAAAACTATGTTCATAATTTCAAGCAACAGATATAAGAAAAAGGAGTTGGTCCAGCATGCAAGGCACTCACATTGCAGTGTCTAGGAAGGGTAAGATATAAGCAACTTTACTTGTGGGCTAAGAGGTTGTTTCTGCAAGTAGAACCTGTCTTATAAAGGGTCATGTCAGGTCTATTGTGCACCCTTTTTTTCTAATTGTTCTTTTATTAAATTTTTCAATTTTAGCTCATTCTTATATTATGTTTTTATTTGACTAATTTTTTAAATGAAAAAATTGAAACGGCCAAGAAATAAGAAGTGGCAGATCCGATTGAGAAGGAAGTGGAAGAGGCAGAAGAAGCTAGTGTGATTTTTGCAACAAATTTAACTACCAGAAAGCATTAGGTGGACATACAAAAGCCCACTTCCAATCCAATCCAAGCCAAAAGGAGACATATGGTGAATTATAACGATACTACTGAAGGGAATATTAACCTTGTTGCATGTTCCCTTCGAAACTGTCCTGGTTCCGGCATATGTTTAGAGTCACCCCTCACAAGGAATAGTAGTGAAACCAAATGAAACAATTATTGATCTGGCAAAACAATATTGCCGCCAGGTTGGCACAAGACTGATAAACGAGGGAGATAAGATACTTTTTAATCTAGAAGAAGTTACTGCTTATGCAATCATGTAAACATAAGCCATGTAAACAGCCTCTCCAGAATAAAAGAACATTCCCTGCCTCGTTTGCTAAATTTTGCCATATCAGTTGGGTTTCAATTGGTTTCACCTTGCATTCCATGTCCGGGTAGGCCCTTCTAGTATGCGAGAACAAGGACATCTTCAATGGAAATTCAAGTAACCGGCTTTGGGGTTTATATTCCCGTCAAAATCGTTACGGTAATCTTTTTAGCATGAGAATCCATATTGATCTTCCTCCTTTTGGTTCAAAAGTACACTTTTATATGTCCACCCAATGCTTTACGGAAGCTAAACTTCTAGCAAAAATCGCACTTCTTTCCCCACCTCTTGCACTCCCTTCCAAACTGAATCTGACACTTTTTATTTTTGTCATCAAGAACCTTTTCATTTCAAAAATTTTGTAAAATAAAAAGATAACAAAAAAAAATGCGCTGCAACTGAGTAAAAATAATTAAAGAACAGTAAAAACATGCACAAAATATCTGACAGACCCTTCATACGACGTTTTCTGGTCACATAATATGATATCTTACCTAGAGTAAGAACAGATTATTGTACCTCACAGTGCTAACAGTACATAAAACCAATGTATAACTAAACAGCCAGCCGATTTTACATTATAAAATGAAATAGCAGTTTCAATGAAGAAAGCTGTGTTATTATCTGAAACAATTCTATGGCTTTGTCATATGAAAGCTGATTAATGCCAGTTAAACATCAAATTATGAACTGATCAATGATATAGGGATCAGGCAAAGGCAAGCTAGCTTTGTATTTTAACAGAAAAGAGCAGGACTTACCTTCTAGCCGTTCTACAGGGAGGAAAAAGGACAATATTTACTTATAGAACAGGGAGTCCGACTATGCAAACAGTGGACTCAAAGAGAAAATAGATGCTAACAAGGTCATCAAGCTTCTTTTGTCAAACAAAAGCACTGAAATGCAAGCATGCACATAAAAAGCTTCAACTTGAACCGATCAAAATGAAATCTTAAATCACATTGCATATGTTTCCTTCAATTCATAGTTAACCTTTTGCAGAAGTGAAATGTATTTTCACTGATAGGAGTATAAATAGGAGAGAAACCAAACCTGTACAATTAATTGAGGCCTAAAAATCAGGAAAAGATTGATTATCCAATAAATGCTGAAACTGAAAAAAGGAAAGAAAATATCAACAGATTTAAAATTAAGCAAACTGTTCAAATCAGAATAAATGTTAATCACATATAATTGATTGATAACTGAGACAATCTCACAGCTTTCAATACCATAATAAGGTAACCACTACGGTTATGGTTTATGAGTGGAAGTCGAGTCAATGGTCAAAACCATAATAAGGTGACCACTACAGTTATGATTTATGAGTGGTACTCAAGTCAATGGTCAAAACCATAACAAGGTAACCACCACAGTTATGATTTATGAATGGTAGTCAAGTCAACAGTCAAAATGGGGCAACTTGAACCTATCAAAACTCCACATTCTTTTTTAGGTGAAAGTGCGTCCATAGGGGTTCGAACCAAGAAGCTGCTACTCAAAGCTTCACCCTCAGCCACTAGACCAACCTGTTGGATGCAAACTCCACATTCTATTAATGCTTGCCAGGTCGTAAACATCTTTTGAAATTTGAATCAATCACAAGAATCTATTTTGACCTTCAATCAAGTTCAAATAGTATTGGAAAGTTCAAATCTTCGGGCAGGTATGAGACAGAAATGGATCTTCTCGTGTTGAAAAATAACACGACCAGAGTCATGTTTATTTTTTGGTTTATCTCTTTCTTGACAGAATGACAGGTATCAAATGCATATTAAACATGTGGGTCCCTATACATATTAAAGACAAGAGATACACAAAATGCAAACAAGAGTACAAGACATTTCAAAATGAGGGGATCCATTCCACAAAAAAGGTAATGACAAATAAACACAAAAAAATAGAGAAAAAGATTCATGTTCAGATACAAATAAGCCAAATCTAACTGCAGGTTGTTAATTTTGCTGAGAATCAAATAGCTAACACTACCTTCTTGTATCCACACTTTATTACTTCTTTTGATCTAATGTTTCAAAGAGATGAGAACTAGCTGGTGAATTCCTGTTAATTATCAAATCAAATAAATTCTTCAAATATGCTAACTTGGCTACATTCACAATATCATGAGGATCTATTCTCTTCACAACTCTCCAAGAAAGGAATCACCCAATCTCCTTCTCGTTTACCATCCCTATCTACTTCATACACTACAGTACTGCTCTCTTCCTTACATTTATCACAAGCTAGCAATTGTTTGGTTTTCCTACGCCCTAATAATACAAGGTCCAACATATTCATACAAGCTGTGTACACCGGATTCGGATCAATCAAATCCCCTTTCCTATATGCCTCTCTAAGAAAAACAGTTTGTGTTTTTCCTTTAGTAGATATGTAAAATATCCCCGGGTACCTTAGCAGCAATTCGCGCACATTAACTTTGATTGCGAGGTCCCTCCGGAAATGAGCCAGTTGATCAATATCAACCATTTTATCCACAGTCAAGCTCAACAGCTCATGAAGAACAGCAACAGCCCTCTTCTCATAGCGCTCAAACCCTCCACAGGTTCGAACGCGAATGATCTCTTTCCTCTCATAAGGCTTTGTATAAGGAAGCCTTTGCCAATTCTTCAACTTGTCTCTAAAACCTCTCTCAATCTTAAACCCAGTTGGGAAATTGATTGGAAATGCAAACTTAGTCTCAAACTCACTCAACCACTTCTCAGTGTACTCTTTCTCCCTCCATTTCTCAACATGAGCCACTCCCAATTCATCATCCCAACCAACCAATTCGACAACCTCCAAATCAACCAACCTGAAATCACCACAATACTGACTCAGAATGGAGTCTCTGAAATCCTCAGGAAGACCCAATTCTCTTCTGATCATCCTCAAGGCATGAACACGAAGGGTACCATTAACAGACATCATCAGCAACTTCTTGACCCTCTTCACAGCCTCAAGCTCCTGCTGCTTCGCAGCAACCCCTTCAAGCAAGATCAAATCTTTCATCCTCCTAGTGATCCTACAACAAGGGTTTCTCCTCAGAGGATGCAGAAACACCTCAAAAACATGAGGATACTTTCGGAGAAAGGACGCGATAGGGACATTGAGTCCAAGGATGTTCCTCCAACGGGACATTAGCTGAAGGGAAACGAAAGGACCGCGCTTCCGATTCGTCATGAGTTTGTGGATTCCGAGGACGAGGTCGAGTTTGTTGAGGTGGGTCATGAGCTTGTCGAGGTGGGGGTCCCTTACCCTGTCCTCCAAACGGGTTTGAGCAGAAACGGTGGGTTTTCTCCATCTCTTTTGGGTGAAGAGCACGAAGGGGAAGAGGGTTGGTTGGAAGATCCTGTGTCTGAGGGTTGAGAAAATGTTCATGTAATTGATTCGGAGAAAAATGAAAGGTGAAGGTTTGAAGTGATTGCAGAAGAAAGTGTACAGGAAGAGTCAGCAGCTTATTACTCAATGTAACAGGGTTGTCTCTACAGAACGCCCCTCCAGTTTAGGCGCACCGGTGCGCACCTATGTACATATCCGTTTGATTTTTAGAAACATCAGTGTGCGGCTAAGATGAAAACCGGAAATCGGTAGCATACATTACATGACAATTTCTTAAAATTTTGCTAATAGTCCTGTTGTTGATGAATTTAGGCTCCAGGTTCGGGACTTGGAAGAGGGGAGAAGCGACTGCGCTTGGCCGTTGATGACGGTGTGGTGAACATGGGGTAGAAGAAGAAGATGGAAGAGGAAGGAGAGGGAGAGAGGGTAGCAATTTGGACGACGGTGAGGGGCTGTGAGAGGGAGGACGACGGTGGGCTTGGGGCGTTGGGTTGGGATGCGGCGAGATTTGGCCGTGCACGGTGGTTGGCCGCTTGGAGTGGTGGTTTGAGGTGGCGGCGGTGAGGGAGGTTAAAGCGCGTTGGTGGTTGGGAGAGAGGAGGGAGAAAGGGACGGAGGTGAGGTGGTTTACGGTGGAGAAGGTGAGGTGGTCTCTGTTGGTGAGTGGCAGCGTTGGGGTGGCTGTGACGGAGAGTTGGAGGAGAAAAGAAGAAGGAGTCGAGGAAGGGACTGAGTGTTTCTCTTTATTTTTTTTTTCTTTTTTTGGACAGGGTGGTGTAAAGAGCAGAATTCAAAAAATCATGGCCTCTTGATCTCTTACTGCCCCAGGAACCAAACAGCATTTAATTTGTTCACTCAATTCATCCACACATACAAAAAAATTTAGGGACTCAATAGCGATTACATGAAATAGCACAGAGACATCAATTGGCTATAGCCGGTATTGAAGTAAAGTGTGCATTGGTGCTATTCTTGAAGGGCACTTTGTAAAAGGCACCATGTAACAGAGCGCAATCAACACACAAGTGACACAACCGGAGGGTGGAGGACTCATTCTATTCTCTTCACAGGTGCACCACACATTTATCTCATTTTTATAATCTAGGGCTTTGGAGAGTACAAAGAGAAATGAAGTACAAAATAATAAAATTATGTTAATTCATTTATTTTTAACTTTTACATAAAAGTCGTTTAGAAGTAAAAAATAAGTTGGGTTAAACGAAGCCTAACAGTATACTGAGAACTTGAATGGTTGGGTCTGTCATCTCTAACAACACAAATATAGATTTTAATTCTTGACTTTGTTTTAATTTCACACAATATGACACTAACATGTCACTTATTTATAGATAGAATATTGTAGATGATCGAGTTTTCTAGTAACATTGTAGAAGATCGAGTTTTTCTAATAACAGACTCTTTTGGAAATTTAGCACTTACTCTCCATTTTTAAAATGTAAAAGGTATCTAATCACGGCCAAAAAATAAAAATTCTATAAATCTATGAAATTATTAATTTAATTAAAAAATATATTAAAATAAATTGCAAACCCCAAAATAATTCAAATTAAAACAATAAAATTATTCCAAATGAAAGCATAAAACATTTTTAAAATGGAGAATTATTTTTAAATATAGAAAAATTTAAATGTTTAAACAAATGTAATTTTTTTCAAATAGTTTCCTTAATTAAATTTTAATCTACTAAAAAAAATTAAATTTTTAAACAATTGTAACTTTTTTCAAATAATTTCCTTAATTAAATTTAATTTCCTTAATAACATGATGATTTTCGAACAAGAATAAAAAGATAAATTGGCAAAAAAGTAATTTACTAAAAGATAAATGATTAAAGTCGTATTTTAGTCTTTTTAATTGAATCTTTAATTGTGCACAAAAATTTAGAGAAAGCCTTATGAGATGACCAAACAAATTTTCTAAGAGGGAGTAATAAAAATATTTAACGTTTTAAAAAAAATATAGCATTATTTAATGGGTGTTTTATTTGATATCATTTAGATTTTAACAAATTGTTATTTTGGTTATTTATGTTTTATTTTTATTAATTTAGTTTTTTATCTTTTTTTCACACTATATTAGTCGTTTTGGGGTAACACCATTGATTACTTTTATCTATATTATCCTCAATGTCATTGTGTCATTTTCACTAAAGCGCTTTATGATGTTTGTTCAAAATTATTAAGTGTGTGCTTAGTTTAGTGTTGGTAAAATTAATTTTGGGTCAACGTGATTTCATATAATTAATTTTGTGTCAAATTGATTTTAAAGTAACGTGATTTATGTTTGGGAATTTTTTCTTAAAAGCAAAGTAAAAATACGGTGTAAATTTTTCAACCCAACGTGAAAGCAAGTCTTATCTTGCTTCAGCCAAAATCAATTTTGGCAATCCAAAATCAATTTTAACTTTTTTCTCAATGCAAAAATAAACAATTAATTTAGCAATCAAAATCAATTTTGGCTCTTCAAAATCAATTCTGGTCCAACCTAACATTTTTTCAAACATGCACCAATATAGTGTGATAAATAAAGATATGAGATTATATTGTCAAAAATAAAATATAAAGAACTAAAGTTATATCGTAGCTAATAAAAAATTATATGTATTTTATAGTTTGAAAATTATTAAAAAAAAATCAAATTAACAAGCTTTATATTATTAAAAAAATAATATATTTTAAAAATTCATATATATATGGTTGTTGTATTATAGAATAGAACACCAATAAATAAATAGGTCACATTGTTAAAAAAAATGAAATTTTTAAAACATTTAACAACCGATATATGAAATTATAAGTATTATTATTTTTTAATTGTAGTCTTATTTATTAATAGTTTAAAAGTTAATAGAACGAGATAGTGACGTTTTATATTTGATTAGGGGTACTCTTGAAATCAATATATAACACCAATTTTTAATATGTGTGAATATGCAGTTAAGTGCTTACAAAATAAAAGGGAGCGAACAATAAAGAGTAACGTATTTTGTATGTTTGTTTTAAATAAAAATTTTATAACGACAAATTAAAAACAATAATCAAGAGACAATTGAGTAGAAAAATTTTAGTAATCCAATCAAAAGTCAATGTGTTCATGGATAATTAAGCACCGAATTCATTGTATCACTTAGCACTTATAAGGAATTTTAAAACGAAAAATCGTTTTTTGGTAGAAGATGTTGAATGAGAAAGATTGAAAAAAATAAAATAAAATAAAACAATAAAAGTAAGTGAATGTATTGAATATTATATAGAAAAATGTTAAATCATCTTATAAATTCTCCTATCCACTTAATTTTAATAAGTTCTATTTTTTATTAAGCATTTACCTTTAGGAATATAGATGATATTTGTTAAAATTAAATGGACAGAAAGTTTTAGTAGGAAAATTTAGCATTACTCTATTATATATTATTGAAAAGCTATCCCATGTGTAACCAATTGGCTTAACAATATATATCTTTGTTATCCCTGTGTAACCATTGGCTTAACAATATATATCTTTGTTATTTATTAATATTTAATTTTTGTTATTGACAACAGCTGCAATGTTTAGATCTCATTTCTCTCTAATCACTAAAAGTTTTCACTAGGAGAAAAAAACAACACTCATGTGAGACTCACGTATTAAGTGAGATTTATATGTATTAAATGGAAAAAATTGTGAGATCGATATATGTGTGATTTATTTTTCTTTCATGCTCTTCATCATACAATCAATGTATGCTTTATATTGTATTCCTTCAAATAGAAATTATTACCGCAAACCCAATTATTTATTTCTCATACTACAATCCATGAAATATGTGTTTATAATGACAGAACAAGGTTATTCCTAAGAACAATTAATCTGTGAGCTGATTGGAGTGAATGAAAATGAGCGACTTGGTAGCAACGGAGCATATTTGAAGGTGATAACATCGCTTTCATGGATTGGTTCACCATTATTAACAAGCACCTTTAACCAATTTTAAAATCATCGGTGGCTCTAATTCAGAATATAGAAATCCAATGCAATTCAAATACACGTTACTTTGAGTGCAAGTGCATTTGTTGGTAACAGTCACAACCCATTCTGTCAGATTTTGCACTTTAACCCCAATTGCAGTTTGGCTTATATGGATATCGCTTGGGGAGCATTGGTTGTAACCTAATATAATGAGGGAAAATAAGATAATGAAAGACATAACAACAATTTTGGACAAATATTCTAATTATTTAGTGGTGTTAACAAAAATGACCGTATAGGTAAAAACACACTAAGATAAAGGAATAAATTAAAGTAAAATAAATATTGAAAAACAACTTATAACGTTTGCCCTGAAATTAAGAGTCAAAGTATTATTTGTAATTTGTTATATTTGAGCGAGAAAAATAATATTGTCACTCCTAAATTTGATATTGTCATTCTTATAACACTCATTTATAAGCTTTTTTTCATGATTTTGGAGTGACAATATTAAATCTGGGAATGACAATATCACTTTCCTCGATCAATTGAAAGAAAATCTTACCTTGAGAAATGAGAGGAAGGAATAGGAGTATGCTGAGAACTAGAATGGTTGAGTCTATCATCTCTAATAACACAAATGTAGACTTTAACTATTGACTTTGTTTAGATTTCACACAATATAACCGCGGCATGTCACTTATTTATAGATAAGATGTTATAGATGATTGAGTTTTCTAGTTACAGACATTTTTGAAAATTTAGCACCTACTCCCCATTTTTAAAATGTAAAAGGTATCTAATCAAAACAAAATAATAAAAATTCTATAAATTAATGAAATCATTAATTTAATTAAAAAATATATATTAAAATAAATTGCAAATTCTAAATCAATTCAAATTCAAACAATAAAATTATTCAAACTCAAAGCAAATCAAATCATAAATTATTTTCAAAATGGAGAATTATTTTTAGATCTAAAAAACTTTAAATGTCTAAAAAATGTAACTTTTTCGAATTTGTTTCCTAAATTAAATTTTAGCTGCCTAGAAAAATTTAAATTTCTAAACAAATGTAACATTTTAAAAATAATTTCCTTAATTAAATTTTAGTTTCCTTAATAAAATGATGATGATTTTCATAATTCAAACAAATAGTTTACTAGTACTCGTAAATTTCCTATTTGGGTAGAACACAATCGTCACCGGTAAAAAAATATTCCAAATCAAAGCATAAATTATTTCCAAACATAGCGAATTTTTTTTAAATCTAGAAAGATTTAAATGTCTAAATAAATGTAACTTTTTAAATATTTTCCTTAATTAAATTTTAGTTTCATTAATAAAATGATAATTTTCTAAATTCCAAAAAAAAAATTTCTTGTCATTGTAAATTTTTAATTCGGGTATAATTAAATTGTAAAGATTATTCCTAATCAAAGTAAATCAATGTGTAAATCACTTTTAAAAATGGTGAATTATTTTTAGATCTAGAAAAATTTAAATATCTAAACAAATGTAACTTTTTTTAAATGGTTTCATTAATTAAATTTTAGTTTCCTTAATAAAATGTTGATAATTTTCAAAACTCACCCTAATAATTTTCTAGTATAAATTAGGACAAAACACCTTTTTAAGAAGTAAAAGGTATCTGTAGCCAAATAATAAAAATTCTTTAAATTTATGAAATCGTTAATATAACTGAAAAACATATATTAAAATAAATTGTAAATCCCAAATTAATTCAAATTCAAACAATAAAATTGTTCCAAATCAAAGCATAAATCATTTTTGAAATGGAGAATTATTTTTAAATCTAAAAAAATTAAATGTCTAAACAAATATAACTTTTTTCAAATAATTTTCTTAATTAAATTTTAATTTTTTAGAAAAATTTAAATTTCTAAACAAATGTTACTTTTTTCAAATAGTTTCCTTAATAAAATTATGATGATTTTTTAAATTTAAACAAATAGTTTTCTAGTAATCGTAAATGAGTGATGTACTATTTCGGTCCCTAACTTTGTGAAAATAATTCACTTTAGTCCCTGACTTTGTCCGCATAAGTCACTTTAGTCCCTGACTTTGTATTTTGTAGGTTACTTTAGTCCCTGCATTATATGAACATTTCATTTTAGTCCCTGAAAGGGACTAAAATGATCAATAATAGTAAAAGTCAGGGGCTAAAATGACTGATTTCGTGAGGGACTAAAATGAGTTATAAAATACAAAGTCAGTAACTATTTTAGTATATAATTCAATCGTAAATTTTCTATTGAGGTAGAATCAAATCATCGCCGAAAAAAATTCCAAATCAAAGCATAAATTATTTCCAAAAATGGTGAATTCTTTTTAGATCTAGAAAAAAATTAAATGAATTATATACTAAAATAGTCCCTGACTTTGTATTTTATCATTCAGTTTAGTCCCTCACGAAATCAGCCATTTTAGTCCCTGACTTTCACTAATCATTCATTTTAGTCCCTGAATCAGGGACTAAAATGAATGATGATATAATTCAGGGACTAAAGTGACCTGTAAAATATAAAGTTAGGGACTAAAGTGACCTATTCGCACAAAGTCAGGGATTAAAGTGAATTATTCTCGCAAAGTTAGGGACTGAAACGATACATCACTCAAAATTAAATATCTAAACAAACATAACTTTTTCCAAATATTTTTCTTAATTAAATTTTAGTTTCCTTTAATAAATGATGATTTTCTAAATTCCACTACATAGTCTTCTTCAAAGCATAAATCATTTCCAAAACTAGTGAATTATTTTTATTATCTAGAAAATTTTAAATATCTAAGAAAATGTAACATTTTCAAAACATTTTTCTTAATTAAATTTTAGTTTCCTTAATAAAATAATTTTCGAAATTTCACCAAATAGTTTTTTTCTAGTCCCCGTAAATTTCCAATTTTGATAAAATTAAATTATAGCTTTGAAAAAAAAGGACAATGCATATAGTATAAAGAAAACGAACAAATTTATCAACTATAGTAAATAATTAGGACAATCATGGATAAAGTCTAAAATTTAGAATAGAAACATGATTCTTCACAGACTTTTAATTCAAATTTGATAATAAAAACAACATAAACCCTAAAAACACAACAAAAACACTTTTGTTTAAGATATAAATAAATTTATAACAATAAAGCTAGTGTGCCAATATAGGATGCATGTTGTAGATTTTAGACTTATGAATTATTCTCTTTTTCTTAAGAGATGCAACATTTTCACTCTTTTGACGAGTTTAAATGTTAATAGTAAAAAAGCTATAGAAGCTACCAATATAGGACACATGTTGTGGATCTTAGAGTTGAATTCTTCTCTTTTTTAATAGGTGTTACATTTTTACTATTTGTTGAAGAGTCTTGAGTTTCAACTGCATCGATAACAGAAGTGAGACAAAACAAATTAGTTATAAGCAAAACGAATTAGCTACAGTAGAATCAGAGACAAATGCGGAGCAATGATATAAAAATAAAAATAATAGTATTATAAATGTGATGCATAACATATAAAAACCTAAATACAAAATGAACGAGAAATTAAACTTGTCGGTAATGACCATTTTATAATGGCAACGTGTCGCGGCTTAAATTTGGAAATGAGGAGAATTAAATTTTTGGTGAAAATTTGGTTTCCCTCCAAATATTTGTTACTTATATATATATGGGTTTAAATTACACCAATATGTCAAATTTATTAAATGACACCGCACATAACTTTTTATAAACAACGAATTTTACCGATTCAACCATTGAACTGAAAGTTGAATTTGTAGGTATGTAATCTAACAAAAGAATTTTACTTATATTTTAAATAAAACATTAGACGTTAAATCAAAACGTTCCAATAATATATCAAGTAGTTTTCAAATTTTATGACAGAATAAAATTTGTTTGGATAGATGAAGATAAAAGTACTTTGAGATATAAAATTACTAAAAAGGACATCAATAGAGAGAGTAATTAGTTAGGTTGAAGGTAATAAATAAGATAAATGAGGGTAGAGTGATAAATTGTCATTTTATTTTACTAAATTTAAAATAAAGAAATATGTAACATTTCCTTCTTTCAAACTTCCTATTCCCAAACTCAAAATAAAAAATCCCAAATTAAAAATTAGCCAAATATATTCTCATTTTTCTAAACTTTATTTTGACACCCTAAACTTTATTTTACCTAACTCAAATTGATATCCAAACATCTACATAGTTAGCAAAAGTTAACACTTTATGTCTCCTCACTCTATAGTTAGCAAAAGTTTTCTTAACCTAAGATGAGGATTAACTTACCATAGTAAGAAAATAGACTACAAGAATCAATTTGAAGAAAATAGACTATAAGTTTTTTACGTATAAAATTTAAAATAAAAATACTAATAAGAAGTTGGACCAGTGATAATCAACATAAGTTCAAAATACTGGAAAACACCATTTTTTTTAAGAGGGGAAATAGTGTGCTCAAAATTTCTAGAGCTTATAATTTTTTAATTAAAAAAAAGTAAATAATATCTGGTGTTTTAAAAGTATTATTTAAGGAGTTAAATAAAGTAAAAATGTATTGAAAAATATAATTTTTTTATATTTATAAAAGACAGAATAATAAACATTTATAATTTTTTCTATAATTATTTTTAATTCTATTAACCAGAAAAAAATAAAGCTAAAATGAGAGACAGGATAGTGGTTAATTAATTTAAACAATTAAAGATGACTTTTGTAGTTGATGTCGAAACTTTGTGCTAAAACCCTACTCACAGTCTCAAGTCTCAACACTAACGGGAACATCACATGGCTTCCTTCCCTCCTCTGGGGTCACTCACTCTTTGCGAAGTCAACCGCGACCTAAGTATCTCTCTCTTTCTCTCTCTCGATGCTGCTTCATTTCTCTCGCTCTGATTTTCTCTCTCCCAATTTGCAGTTACCGTCGACGCCCTCTCCGACGATCGAGCCAACAACACCTACGGAAAGATTCTTGTAAGCAATCGCATTGCATCAAACACACATTTCATGATTTTCTGCTTTTTAATCCAATTGTTTTTGTTTTGGTGTTAGGGATTGGTGTTCAGCCCCGTGCCATTTCAGCCTCTGGAGAACGATGCTTCCGAACACGTTGGAACAGTTACAACAACCGCCGGAGAAAGCGTTCAGCAGAAAGGTCCGGTGGCGCTCTTGCAAGGGCTAGTGAATCAGGGTCTCAGACGCCTCTTCTACCCCAATGATGTATGCTTAATTGATATCATCGCTTGCTGTGTGCTTAAAGGTTTAGTTGTGGTCATTTAGAGTGTGTTTTTATTTGAATGTGAATGTGAATTGTTGTGATATTTTCAGGTGCATTTGTTGCCGGAGGTTGATCTTCAAGGAGTAAGCTGGCACCCTAATAAGCATATAATCGCTTTTATATCTGGGCCAACCCAGGTTTTTGTTCGTGATTACCAAGACTCAGGTACTGAGCCTGTTATGATTGTGAGATATGTAATTGGCTGCTTGCTTTAGTTACTGTTATCATTGTTTTTTTGTTTTGATGGAGGTTTGCATTTAACGAGCTCATGCTTTGACATTCTAAATAGAGGGGAAGGACCCAACAATTTTGACCAATGAGTCTCAGAGGGATGTTAGAGTGCTAGAGTGGAGGCCCAATGGTGGGAGGATGCTTGCTGTAGGTTGCAAGTGAGGTTCTGTCTATGTGCTTGACTGTTACGGTGTATACAATGTACATTGCCAGGATGATTTGTTTTCTTGTTTATTAAACTTGGGTTCACTATTGCAGGAGTGGAATTTGCCTATGGTCTGCTTCTTATCCTGGAAACGCAGCATCTGTTAGATCTGGGGCTGCTTCCTTTTTAGGAAGTTTATCTAGAGGCTCAGGGATTCGATATATCCTGGTTGATTTTCTTCGTAGTCAAAATGATGAGCATGTTAGTGCTCTCACTTGGAGTCCAGATGGAAGATATCCTTATAAATGTCTAAAAGTCTCTCTTTCCTGCTACATGTTTCCCTAAGATGATTATTATCATTCTTTTTCATTGCAAAATTAAAATTGTGGTAGTTTATTTCTTAGTGTATGACTTAGTAGGAATTTTAGTAGTTTATTTTTGGGCAATATTGAAGCAGATTTTTCCTTTTCTTATAAAAGAAGCTTGAATTACTTAAATATGTTTTTCTTAACCTATTTTCACATACTTAGCTTCTGCTTCATATGAGAGCTCCTCATTCACTGTGTGGGATGTTGCTCAAGGTACGATGAAGATCTCTGCCTCTTAGTTGTTGATGTTTTACTTTGAAGCATCTTTTTCTGTTCAGTAATTTTACCAATGTGCTGAATACTTAAAAGTTCATTCTGTTTTATTTTATTGTATTTTTTGTTTTCTACCTGAATTGTTCTCAATTTTAAGGGGATATCAAAATGCCCCAAATTGCTTATGTTTACAAGCTAGACTGATGATCTATATAGCTCATTAGTTTGTTGAAGATAGGACCGTGCTTGGTGGGCCATAAACTATGCCTTCCCAGCAATCAGTATGTAGAAATATACCCTTTCACACTTAAATTTAATTTACTTGTGTGAGTAGCAAGTCAACATCTGCCAGAGTCACTTTCCTCTTGACCCAAGGGGCTTATTTGGCACAAGTTTGGGTCTTTGGGACTCCGACAAGGCAAAAGTCAGTTTAAATGTTTCATTGGTGCTTTGTCATGATGGATACATGAAGTGGATGAATTTACACTGACAAGAGAAAGTGATGAAACTATGTCCAGACAAACTTATTGTAATTTGTTGTAAGAGCTAATTTTCTAGACTATAGTCTTCACATGTGCCATATTATTGTTTTGAAAAGTTTCACGATTGGATTGGATTATTTCATTTTGAAATATTAATGTTAGGCAAACACAACTTTTGAACCTTCAGTGTAATGAAATAAATTGTCATATTTCTGATGAAGACTGGCTCAATTGGTTTGATTGAATTGTGCATCGATTGACCCTGGAGCAGGGCATTATTCCTTTCCCTTAAAATCACTCGAGCAGGACATTATTCCTTTGCCTTTTGTCAGAGTCCTGTTTCCGTAGTCTGCTATGTTGATAAATGTGTTTATTCTGAATCATTATCATTGAGAGTCTAAAGCATAGGAGGGTAAGGACAGTTTAGCTTGTCACTACAATAAAAAGAATCTGAAGGGCAAAATTTTGTCTGTACTTTCTGAATTTCTGGTTTTTTCCAGGTGTGAGGACACCCATTCGGCGAGGATTAGGGGGCATATCAATGCTGAAGTGGTCACCTACTGGAGATTACTTCTTTGCGTCAAAATTGTAATGCAACATGCTATGCTAAGATCTAAATATAACTTGGGTGAATATTGGAAAATTTATTGAACTGAGTTGTTTATGATTCTTTACTGTGTTATTATGCTTTTTTACAGTGATGGAACATTTTATCTTTGGGAGACGAACACATGGACATCAGAACAATGGTCTTCCACCAGTGGCTTTGTCAAGGTATATGGGGTGTAATTGTGTAAATTCATGTTTTGGTGCTCTATGATGATGACCTATTTACAGTAACATGATGTTCAATTCTTAACTTTTTTTGTGTTTATATGTTCTAGAATGTGTTGATGCTATGAAAAAGATTCTTCTTCAATAGTCCAAAATAATACTCCTATCCAATTTACCAATTTATGTTTTAGATGTTATGTTTATGTTTAACAAGTTTTTTTGAATATCTTTTAGATGTTATGTTTAACATGTTTCAAAAATTATTTTCGAACTGAAATGTTTCATGGCAATGAAATTTGAAGAAGCTTTTTCTTCAAAAGAACATTAAGTGATGATTTCCTTGTAATGGCCTTACTAGATTTTACGGCTTTCTATGAAAAGTTCATGGAAAAATAGGTGGCATTATTTTCTTTTAGTGTCAGGATCCTCAATAAGAGCAAGATAGCTTTCTTAGAAATCTTAGTAGAAATGGCTAGGCTCTGTTTTGAAAGGAAAGGCATAAAAGAAAACTTGTTTCAATTTGAAATAGGGAGTTAATTAGTGTATGTGTGTGTGTGTATATATATATCCACTTACTCTTGTGTGACTTGCTCCGCTCAATAACTCTACATGTAAATCGATTTTCGTTGATTTGAAGTTCATAGCATATAGATCCATTGTACAAAATTTTAAATGATTTGAAAACTTGTTGATTCTTCATCAATTGACTCTAATTTAATGAATAATAGACTTTTTAAAACATGAGCAAATGTTGCCTATAAGATGACATACGTAGAGATGCTTGATTGTTCCAAAATTTGGTATACATGTTCATCATGATGATATCTTATGATTCAATGATTGGATCCACAAAATTCAATGTCAATAACGAGTTATTAAGTGGAGTAAGTATCCAAGACTTACATTTGGAGTAAATGGACCCCTCCTCATACATACATATATGTATATATGTGTGTGTATATATAGAGTATAAAAAGATACAGTGATAAAGGTTGTAAAGAGAAGATAGAACCATTGAGCTTAACTTTTTTTGTATTACTGTAATTACTATAATAATATGAAGCAATTGCTGGATGGGCGATGGCTGATGGCTATTATCTAATGGAATTACTTATCTGGTTTCTACTTTCTTTGATGTCTGATCAGGGTGCAACTTGGGATCCAGATGGGCGCATGATACTGCTTGCTTTTTCTGAATCGTCAACTTTGGGATCTATTCACTTCGCATCGAAGCCTCCCTCATTAGGTATCTTAACTTTTTTTTTCAATGATATCATATCATAAGCCTAATAGCATCAAGTTCAAGGACAAAAAGTATTTGTACTTAGAGTACAAACAGGAATGGAAACTAGAGAGGAATGGAGAGACACACTCATAACATAGAAAAGTAAAGGAATAGAAAAGGAAACGGAGCTAAGAGGAATAGCGAGAAACAAAGAACTAGAGAAAGAGTCGAGAAACAAAGGAACAAAGACGGGGAATAGAGTGGTTACTTGAGCAAATCAAATCAGTTGTTTGGGTCATTTGCCGGAGACGGTCTTAGATCTTAGCCGTAGACGGTGGGGGTCTTCAGTCAAATGGGTCCCATTGGTTTGTTTTTGCAAAACAGACTGTGAGTGCAGAAAAAAAGATGTTGGGAGAGCATATTTGTAACTCCCATGTTTAACACATGTTGAACTCCCGTGGAGGTCTTTGGTCAAATGGGTCACTTATTTTTTCTTCTTATTTTATTTTTTGTACAAAGAAAAAAGAGTAACTACCTCTCTTTCCACCATAACTTTTATGGGAAAATTGGCCGCTCATGAGAAACTTCAATGTAATGCATTGCTGCTATGCTATATAACAATACTGACCTTGTTCTGCTAGCCAAACAGAATCATGCAATGAACTTTTGATGTTATTTTAGTGTGTATGTATTTGAAATCCTGGTTCCAGCCTCAATTCGTGCTAGCCTTATTCGGTTCATTTTTAATATGAAGATTAATGCTTGTAGCATGATATTTTACATTATATTGATAGTTACTCATTGTTGAATTTTCTAGATGCACATCTGTTACCTGTTGATTTGCCGGAGATATTATCATTGACAGGCAGGTAAAGATGAGTTTTTTCTTTTTTTTTTTATTTGTTCAATAATTTTTGTATGGTTGTGATTTGGCCCTGAATTCTTGTCATAATATGGAATTCCTTCTCAACCTATTTTAGTCATTTTTCTTCTGTCTAATGTCTATCATAATGTGTCGATTTTTATAAGGCTTGAATTAAGTAGGGTTGCTGATCTTTATTTATTTATTTAATTTTATATATTGTACTATGTTACTATATTATTATAAAAAGTGGAACTGTTTTTTGAATTTGTCAGGCAGAGATCAGTTAATAGTGTTTGGTTGGTAATTTACCTGTTCATTTTATTGGAAGTAAAATGTGATTGGGGTTGTATTTAGCTTGGTTTTAATTTTTAACTTATTTTCTAGAATGTAGTTGAGTTTGAAAATTATGAACAATTTTCCTCATTACTTAAAATTCAGAAACAATAAATGTGGAGTTGAAAATAAGAACAGAATTTTCAAACCAGACAAACTCACAAGTTCCATTTGAAAATTTGAGATTAACGAGAGGTTGAAGTTGAACTGTGACCCTTTGAAATAAATCTACCAAGTACCAACCTAATGTCGATTGCTGAGTGGATTCCAGTATGTTTATGATTTTAAAATGTTCCTCAGTGTTACTCTTTCAGTGTTTCTCAGGAGCTTGAAACATCAGCGGTTTTACTCATATTTGGGAATGTTAGTGATGCCTAGTCCAATGTTGATTGTAGCAAAAAAAAACCCATCAAACATCTTGTAATCTTTTCAAACAATGGAATTCAAGTCTCTTGTTTTGATCTTCATATGTTGGTTATCAACATGTTTGTTTTTGTTAGAAACTATATTTTATTTTTGGTTATCTTATATTATATCATTCAGTCAGGGAATTGAAAAGATAGCATGGGATAATTCAGGAGAGCGATTGGCTGTGTCTTTTAAAGGTGGAGATGATATATGCAGGGGTCTGATCGCCATATATGATACAAGAAGGACTCCTCTGATATCTACGTCATTAATGTGAGTTCATGGTTGAAATTGGTCCAATTACTGGTGTTCTGTTTTTCGTTGTCTTGTTTTTTCTAATAATTTGCAGTGATTTATTTTTCCATTATTTGTTTTAGTGGATTTATAAGAGGGCCTGGAGACAATCCAAAGCCAATCTCATTTTCATTTCACGGGAAGTTTAAGCTGGGACCATTGCTTTCTGTGGTAAGTCCGCCTGTTGAGTTTTACTTCTTTCTTTATTTCCAAGTCATCATGACAATTTGTATATAATAGATTTGCGGTGCATCCGGGAATATACCTATCATATCACAAGTATAGATGTTCTATGTACATTTTTCCACCGGCCCTGTAAAAATAATTTTAATATCTTATTGAATTATTAAGAATATTCATATTAAGAATCCCATTTTGGTATCATTTCCTGCTGCAAACAGTTGATTTTTTTTGTTTTTAATTCTGCAGTGTTGGAGCAGTGGGCTTTGTTGCACTTACCCCCTCTTATTTCACACTCATATGCTTCCATAACGAGGATTTCTGAGACGTTCTGTTGGCTGTATGCATTTGGAGCAAGCTAACTTTGATGTTAGCGTCATTTATTCAATGTTTCAGGATTGCTCTTTTGTTGTTGTTCCCGTAAAAATGCTATACACGTATTTGAATATTTGCTGGGCGTTGACAAAAAAAAGAGATTATTTGCTGGGCTATTGGGTAGATAAGTATGCTGCTAGCCAAAAAGAAAATGCATGCAGCTCAGAAAAATGTTAAAAGACGAGTTTACCAACTCGGTTGAATTACATTATACTCCCAACACAATGGCATGTTATATTTCCAAGATTAATACTCATACAACCCGTTTCACCTCTAACTGGGCTATTTTGCCTGGTTTCATATAACCATTGTTCATGCTATCCAACTAGAACTAAATTCAACTTAAAAATAGATTTTTTTTACTTGAATCGAGTTGTATTAGTATGAGTTATATGAGAACTATTGCTCTTATATTTCACATTTTCACTCTTTTCTCTTTTCCTTTTTCGTATTTGTTAATTCTCGTTGAGCACTCAAATATTTAGGCATTAAAATGTCTAGACTCTAATGAGGAAAAAACTTCGTTTAATTCCTTTAAACCCAGTTTAGAAACTACTTTGATTATTCTGTGTTCTGAAAGTAACATCTCTATATGCGGAACTCCACAGTCTCTTCACGGTGTTTGATATCCAACTAGTTTCTAAATGGCATATTGCTGATTTGAAATTATTTAGGATGTTTGGTAAATCTAGCTGATGAACTAATTGAAAGTTGAAAAGTTAGATTAAAGCTAAAAATTTGGTTAAACTTTGAAAAATAGGAAATCACATTTTCCTAATTAATCTTATACAAAACACAATAAAATAAGACTTGGTTTTGTGCTCATACTTCTACTAGTTCATGTAGTTGTTTGACACCGTCGAAATTTCTTTTGACGGTTCCCACTTTTCTTTCGCACAAGTATTTGAAATAAAATATAGGTGCTTTGATAATCATACTTCCATTATACTGTCATGACGCAAGCTACTATGCAACGTAGGATCCCACATCAAATTCTCAATAATGATTTGTGAATTTCAAATATACGTTATCAGAGAGAATCTGGATAAATGCAAGTGTAACCATTGTATTGTGGTCAATACCCATAAATTTCATAGAACAAGAGAGGAGTGCCATAGAAAAGCAAACTCATATTGAATTAATTGAAAAAGATGTTTACAATGTGTGTTGATCAAGTATTTATAGAGGATAGTAAACTAATTCTAACTCACCCAATTATGCTCTAACAAACTCTAATTATCTTTATTCTCTATCATACGTAACACTTAGTAACATTTCATTCACTCATGTCAAACACTGTTAACACTTCAAATTAAAACAAAATGCATAAATTTTTTATATTGATTATGGTTGCAACATTCTCCGTTTATTTTTGGCAGTGTCGAATTGAAGAGGAAAAAAACCATCGATAACGTTTATTTGTGGTCAATACCCATTAATTGAAAAAGATGTTTACAATGTGTGTTGATCAAGTATTTTTAGAGGATAGTAAACTAATTCTAACTCACCCAATTATGCTCTAACCAACTCTAACAAACTCTAATTATCTTTATTCTCTATCAGCCCCCCTTTCCATACTTCTAGCTTGGAATTAAAAAAGAAAACAACTCAAACAATAAAAAACAAAAGGCAATTCTAGCCGTATTACAAGGAAGCAGTAGAAACATTGAAGCCCATCCAAAACAGCAAGAGTCAATGAATTCCTGATCTAAGCCAGAGTATCCTTCAAGCCAATCAATACCATCTATGTGATTGCAACCTTAGCTCAGAAAAGTCAACACCAAATAAAAAAAAACTACAAACAGTGCCTTAGCTTCATTTTCCATGTACATCATCATGAAAAAGTGGTTCAGAGCATGTTGACACCTTGCTTCAAAGCCAAGCAGAAACCATAATTGTTCAAGAGAGAATAATTTGTAAGCCATGGTGTTGAGAAACTCCTGAACAAGAGTAAAACTTCCCCACTTCGTATACATGTCAATTGGTGCAGTACAAACAACAGCTTCAAATTCATGAAACAAGGCTAGCGACTTATTCATATATACATTGATCATAACAGTCCATGAAGCACAATTTCTTTTAGACAAGTGAATTCCATGACAATGCATTAGCACACCATGAACCAGTGCCTTTGGTTGCACACACAATGAAAACAAATACTGAATTGTGTTAATATTTGGGGAGAAGCCACCATTTAAATCTCCTTTGTAACAACCAATAGCTTTGATATATTTTTCAAAATCTCCATAAGATGTGAGCAGGTAAATCCAAGAGATACAACTGGCATGAATCCCAATAAGCCTCACATTCAAGACTAAACCCACATCTCCAAATTCCATATAACCAACAAGAAGTAATTTATTAGAAAGTGACTTACACTCTGACATGTTATCAAACACTTGAGGTTCAGCACACTTATATCTCACAAACAAGCCAACCAAGCACTTGTACAAAAATAGAGCATCATCAGATACCTTCTGAGCATCATCATTCTCTCCAAACTTGAAATATATCTTAGGCTTTCTGTTAAAATCTTTATTTTCTATCTCATCTAAATTACCAAAACTGATACACCTAGCAAGCATAAAATTCCATCTAACTATATTTCTCAGGATCATATCATTAGGCACACAAAGTGCAAGCTCAACAGTTTTTCTATGCATGTTAACTTCAATTACCTCTAACAAATTTTCACCAGCATCAATCAATGAATCACATACATGGATATTGAAAAATGTTTTGGGGCAAAAATGAATTGACTCACAAGCATTCACAAGGTGCAATCCTCAACAAGAGAGAACAACAAACAATATACCCATAATTTCATGAGCCAACTCTGCTGATAAGAATTCTACACCAGATACCTTCGATGCATTTCTTGTTGAACAATGCCTTGCCATAGCCTTAGTTTCTTCATATTGTGGCCTAATTGCTCTAATCAGACTCAAGGTTGCATTCTCAGTCAAAAAGGGGAGAAAACAATTGATATGGAAGTGCGAGGAATTAGAGATAAGGATGAGGGAATTGACAGAAGATATACAAGAACAGTGTTGAGAGGAATTGTAATCTCTAGCGCCTTTGTCGTTCTCGGTTAGAGTTTCTTCCGGAGCACGTGCGTCTGCTTGTTGAGGCGTTGCTACCGAAGCTTCCGATGTCGGTGTGTCTTCCGCCATTGACGTCTTTGGCAACGTGACAAAGAACAGAGAAGGTTTCTCCAAGCATAATGACGGCAAAGGAGAAGGCGAAAGACCGTGCACATCCCGAGGAAAAGGATCAGCGTTGTCCTTGTCGATGGTGCCGCGGTTGTCGTTCTCAGCAGTGTCTTTAACATCGATAGGAATTGCACCGTCATTGTCTTTACTAGTGGCTAGGGTTCCGTCGAATGAAATTACTCTCGCTGGTTGAGACGTTGTGACCGAAGCTATTTCCATCATTGTCGTCTTCGCCAATGAGGCGGGGAATGAATGAATAGGAAATATAACAAGAACAGATCCAATCAAAATTTTACCATTCTCAAGTTGAGCGGATACCGAATCTTGACGAGTGAGAATCGTCTCTGGCGCTGAATCGATCGTTGGAGACAGCGCCAAAGATGATAGGATCTGGATGTTCCTTGATGAAAACTTCAGCTTCGATCTCTGTTTCGGTGGTTTTAATCACACAGAGACTCTCCACCTGAGCAAGATTCTCCCATGGTGATCTCTTGGCAAAGTGAAGCTTTCTTTTAAAACAGTGATGGTGTGGTTTCAGATTTTGGCTGAATCTGGAGAACTTCTTTCCTACCTCATCAAAAGCAACAACGGAATCATGAGAGTCCAGAACTGGATCATCACTCTCCTCGGAGGAGAGCTCTGATACCATATCAGAAAAATGAGAAGAACCTGGATAAATGCAAGTGTAACCATTGTAATGTGGCCAATACCCATAAATCTCATAGAACAAGAGAGGAGTGCCATAGAAAAGCAAACTCATATTGAATTAATTGAAAAAGATGTTTACAATGTGTGTTGATCAAATATTTATAGAGGATAGTAAACTAATTCTAACTCACCCAATTATGCTCTAACCAACTCTAACAAACTCTAATTATCTTTATTCTCTATCATACGTAACACTTAGTAACATTTCATTCACTCATGTCAAACACTGTTAACACTTCAAATTAAAACAAAATGCATAAATTTTTTATATTGATTATGGTTGCAACATTCTCCGTTTATTTTTGGCAGTGTCGAATTGAAGAGGAAAAAAACCATCGATACGAATAAGCAAGAGGCGTGAATAGACAAATTAAGTGTAATAAAGGCTTACAGTGCACAACTGCAGTGGGGGGAATGGAATCACGTAGCAGAATAGTTTTTTGCAGCCTTAGATTCTGTCTTATGTTACATTAACCTGCATGTTATGCATCAACATTCAACACTCATATTGTGCAGGAGGTATTATGCAGAATAGCAAAATTTCATAAACACTAACAGGGGAGGTTTATTTGCAACATGGAAGAGCGAATGTCACTTGCCATAAACGTTGTTCATTTAGATGAGATGCTGAGTTGGATTTTTTGACGTGTGAAAATTTGAATGTGGAACAGGGATATGCTAAGGGTGACACTAGTCGCACTACACTATCTTCTACCTTCACCACACACAAACAGATTCTGGAACCAGTAGTTTAAAATTTTACTTGTCCAGGTTCTAGAATCCATTTTGAAATTGATTCTAGTACCCAGGTAGACATATTTTTTTTCAATTATCGGATTCTAGAACTAGATGAAGTGTGGCGAGCACAATGAGTGCGATATAGATAGTGTCACTGATGTGATGCATGAACTCAACCATGTTTAGATGAGATGCTGGGTTGGAGCTTTTTTAAGTGTAGAAATTTGAATGTGGAGTACAAGAACTCAACCACTAAACACACTTATTGCTTGTTTGGTTTCACATCAAATAAGTCAAATGTGAATATAAAAACATAAAAGTTATTCTTAGTTGATGATGTGCTTGATGGATTTGGCTAAGTGAGTTCGACTACATAGATCATACAATACCATTATGCTTGATAAAAAAATAGCTCAAGCTACGTCTACCCATGAAACTAAACACACTATGGTATGATAGTATTCTTTGGACAGGAAAAACAAAAAACAATCTAGGGTTTGGGCTTCATGGGAGCTTTTCAGTTTTTATGGGCCATCAAATGGAGATAGATAGAAACTATAAGCATGGTTTCAGGGCACATTTGATTCAGTTCCTCAAAAATGTCTCGGTTTGAAACTATAAGCCTCATGTGAAATGGTAGGAAAAAAACTAAACTTTTTTTGCTCGACTTACCAATATTGTCATTAATTAGATGATAGCTAATAATTATGACTGTAATATTCATGGGCATTATATTAAACATGTATGCACTTGTGCAAATGAGTCTACAGTGTGCAGTCCAATTTTCATATGTGCGGACAATACACTGATAATTAGCAGAAAATATTTCCAAAACCCAATCATCAATTAGTTGGTTGGCTCAATAGTGGCAGCAACAATGTCGCCATTAATGAAATAATTGAGAGCTTTGACAGCACCAGCTGCCTGAATTCTTAGTTGTAGCTCAAGTCTTCATTCTTAGCTTCCACAAATATAATGCATGTCTCAGAAGTTGGGCTCTCCTGGACATCTAGTTTTGAGACAACGAACAGGATCTGCAGAAACAAAAATCCCAATATTCAATTTTTGTCAATACAAAATTTATCAGATGATGGGAAATCTACTAAAAATTGTATATATGTGATTATATGTCAAATGCTAACATTTTTGCTCTTCTTGACTGTCACCTAATGAGACAAAGTTCACCATATGGTACTACATTGAAGAATTGAATAATCTCATATAGTTGGCACTAGAAAGAAAACAATAAAATACACCATAGGTTGCTTTTACTGTTTTACAATTTTGGTTGTGACGCCATTACCGCGGCTACTCCAAACGAATTAAAACTCGGCAACTGGCAAGTGTTATATCACACTAATCATCTTGAAATGAACTAGGACACCCCAGTTAAATGCTCAAATATTAATTAACAATATAATCACATGATTCTTAACACATATTACATAATTCAGCACTTGCCTTTAAAACCCTTTATTGCAGCGTTGTATCACCTTGTTCACATCTTCGTCTCTGTTAAATTCGCTATTTTCCACAGATAATGTGAAAAGGCTTGGTGTGTATAATGTTCCTTCTTCATAAGAAAAGGTCTGCATCTTCGGGCATTCCTTAATATGAATAAACTGACACAAAGGCAGATCAAGGTAGCAAGAACCTAGATAGAAACAAATAAGGTTGGGTAGCTTCTCAAATGTAATATTAATCAAAAATGGGAATATAATCTTAGCCTCCTCTTTTGCAGGTTGTTGAATTGAATTGGAATTAGTATTGTTATTACGAAATAAGATGATCTCCTCCATCTTGTTGCATTCCCGCACTTCAAGACTAGACAACCTTGGAAGGCTTTTGACAACGGAAACATCCGGAAACACATATTTTAACTCATGACACTCACTGATGCCTACAATTTGCAAGTTTTCAAAGTTTAAAATGGTCATATCATGATGATTTCTCCATATGTGCTTCAGTTTTGGCAGAGATTGCAACTCTAAGTAAAACAATTCATATTGCATCTTAGTAGTACTATTATTATCTCTCCTTCTGCTGTTGTTGCTGTCATAATAATCACCATCGTTAATTGATTCGAAGAATATCTCTTCAAAGCAGTCACATTCACGTACAACGAGTTTCCGCAAATGTGAAAGTAAGTGTCCTCTCATCATCATGTTGGATGGGATGCAATTCAATAGCTTGTCACAGTGTTCAAGAACGAGTTCTGATTCTCTTGAGATGTAGCTAATTAGAAGCCCCAATTCATCTCGCTTCTCCTCAATATCCTTTAATGTCTCTAATTTTTGCAACTCCACCTGCAGAACAACCACAAATGTAGTAGTACTCTTTATTCAACTTTAACCAGTTATTTAGGTAATCAATTCCAAATACTCCTAAGGAAATTAATTAAATAGGAGATTAAGTAATCTGTGTACGTACCTTATATTTAGCTGAATTCAGAATATAATGTATAGTCAAGTTAAGGTCTCCCAGTGTTCGGATTTCATGGCCATCCCATTCTACGTTTTGAAGATTAGGAGTGGTAACAGTTACACTTGCACGGGGGGTTTCAACGGTTGTAATCTTTGGGCATTCTTCAATGATGAATTCTTCACTGCATCTTGATGTTGATGCTGAGATCAGCACAACGTCGTAGTTGTATGCTCCTGAAATAAAACACTTGAGCTTCGACAGATAACAAAGCTCCAATTTCTCTAATCGAGGAAATGAAATCTGAACCATATTATTAGTATTTATTTCCTTATTGTCGTCACCAACATCGCACAGTGGGAGATCATAATCATAATATCCAGAACAAACACATTCCAATTCATGTAGAGAATAAAGACTCAATTTCTTCAATTTGGGAAATAAAATCTTAACTTTACTACTATTGCCTCCTGCTAATTTCTCATCATCTTCTTTTGTAACTATCTCCTTCAACATGTCGCACCATGAAACATCAAGTTCTTGAAGCTGCACAAGGCTTCTAGCCATGGAATAGGAAAACAAACTCTTCAAACTACGGCAATACGATATTGTAATTGATGTTAGCTTCCCGAAAGTTACAAGCCCTATTAGACCGTGTTTCCATTAGTCAAATCTAATAATCTTAGAGAGCTTAACTGTCCAATATCCACTGGGAGTTCTTTAATATCGGAGAACGCAAAGCTTAGGATTTCTAGGTTCATAAGTTCCTTACCGATCACAGACACATCTTCCACGTTGCGGCAATATTCTACTTGCAATGTATGAAGATTGATTGAGGCTTGGAACAGAGACTGTTTTCGGGGGATCTGTAAATTTTGCATGGCTAAAACTTTGAGTTTACTCATGCTGCCTTTGAACAAATTCTCAGGCCATAAACTTTGCTCATCGCCTATTGATTGTACTTGTAAAAGTTGAAGTGTTGGACACTCTAAGCCATTTTGTGATTCAAAAGATTTGTCCAAAATGAGTGATATTGCTTTAAGGTGATTCAATTGGTCTTCTTTTAGTTTCTTCATCAACGCAGCTATTCCTCCAGTACTTCTTACAAGCACCTAATACAAAAATAAAACATATATATTAGGGGTCGTAAAAAAACTGAAATTGAGTTAACTGAAACTAAACCAAACTTGAACTGCGTCTAAATAACTGGATGTCTGGATCTGCAGTGCAGTTCAACAAACCAAACTGAATATAGAATGCAGTTCAAGAAACCAACTTCTCTTACTATGCGGTTTTGAACTGCGGTTCACTGATCCTTCAAAACAATCACAACACCAACCGAATATTTCATGAGCCAAATACTTCCTTAAGCTTTTGCAAGTAGTGGAGAGGTGAGTGGATGACAGTCTTCTAATAAATTTTATAAATGGTTTGTTCCAGTTTAGTTCTAGTTCTGGTACTGAACCAAACCTAACCAGGAACTCCCCTATCTTATTTGAAGAGTAATTATAACAAGAAAATGTATTTTTTTCTCTAAAAAACTATGGAGTGTCTTTTTAATTTTACCCTACTTATATCTGAACTCTATTGTTATTATATCCTTATATACTATTTTAAAAAAAAACTCCACTGTTCTCGTCAATTAAGAGTGTGTTTGAATTAGCTGAGATTAATTGTGAAAATAAGCTATGAAAAAAAAAAATCGATTTTCTGAGACATAATCGATTTTTGTTTGGATATATTTGCTGTCAAAAGCGATTTTTAAGATAATTTTAAGCTGTGAAAAGCGATTTTAAAGCTTTTTGAAACAATGTCCAATTTTTAGCTGAACGACAAAAAACTTTTTCCTTTATTATAAAAATAATCAAAAGCTTTTGTAAGTACAAAATATAACTATCCAACTTGGAAAAAAATCTAATCCAAACGTACTTAAGAGTAAACTTTAATAATCTAATAAATGTTTCTCATTTTTATAACCTAGAACTATAAACTGAAGCGAAAAAGGTCATTTTGTTCCTTCAAAGATACTCGTGTTACCAATTTAGTCCTTGAAAAATTTTGTTACTATTTTAGTTGTTGAAAATTTGAAAAAGTCACTAAGTTGATTTTTGGAGGACTAAATTGGTGAATTTTAAATCTTTTAAGCACTGAAATAATGACAAAAGACCTCATTTTGATTTTCCAAAGCTGTTCCTGTTACCATTTTAAACCTCAAACGATTTAAAATTCACCAAGTTGATTACCCTTCAATCTTTTGATGACTAAAATGGAGATAAAAATCTTTCAAATACTAAATTGGAGGACCAAAATAATGAATTTCAGGGGAAAAAAAAAAGGAACACCTACCACAAACCCGTGCTCCACTCTAGATGCAATTGACATGACAACATCTCGTACGAGATCATGCATCTTCACACACCCTGGCTCATCACTATCCAACAACAAGAAGCATCTCTTTAGCTTGTCCACCAAATTATGCACTCGGTTTCTTGCCTTCCATGGTGAATCAATGTTTTTAAACAATTCCAAGCCCATCGCATGGCGCAATAAACTTTCAACGGGAATGTCAAAGTCTTCAGGAAACAAGCTACAAAGGAATAGGATGAATTTATGTTCTTCACTACCCAAAAAACTAATACTAAGCTCGATTCGTGAGTATACAAGTTCGTGCACATCTTTGAAAGATGAAGATGATTGGGAGTTTCTTAATTGTTCAAGTGCATCCTTCCATGCGTGAATTTCTTCATCTGCAAGTGCTTTTCCAACAATCACAATAGCAAGAGGAAGGCCACCACACTCTTTTGCAACTTGTTCTGCTATGGGACGGATATTTGGCTTACCAACAACATCCCCTGCCATCTCCTTAAATAAATACCAAGATTCATCCTCAGACAAAGTAGAGACAACGAAGATCTTTTGACTTCCCATACTTTGACACACCTTCTCATCTCGTGATGTGAATAAAATTTTGCAGCCACCTTTATGATGTTCTGAAGAAGGAATTCCGATGCGTTTGAAATCAAGCACGCCCCAGACATCATCTAGCAAAATTAGGACTGATCTATTAGATTGATTCAGTCTCTCATGTAACTGCATTGCTCTACCTTTTGTGCTCTCCCATGTAAGTTTCAAGCCCAAATTATCAGCAATTTGACCTTGAATCTTTTCGTAATCTAGATTTTGGGAAACAACTGCCATCACAACTTCATCAAATAACTTGTTTGCTTCTATAGTTTTGATAAGTTTTTTCACCAATGTGGTTTTCCCCACACCACCCATCCCACAAATGCTTATTCTTTTGAACTTATCATCTTTCGATTTCTCTGTTACCTCTTTTATAGTTTCATCTCTAGAGTCGAAGCTCTTGATGTCTTCTGTGAAGGTAGATCCGAGACTTAGAGGAGCTTTAGGGTAAGATATGTGATCAAATTCATCTCGTTTCTGCTTCAGCAAGCTCAAAATTTTTTCTTTCATTTCAGTGGCATGCTTGCCCACCGAATAATTAAATACTAAATCTGGACATTTCCCACCAAAGCATTTCTTGTTTTGGTTAACTTCATTATCATAGAGTCTTAACTCATTTTCGATGTCTTCTACCTTGGAGAGCCATTTTTTAACGATAGGTATAATTTCATGCCCATTTCTTTCTTCTAGATCCACCCTCCGTTGAAGTTCTTGTTGTACATCCTTTAAGTTCTCGTGTTTTTCCTTCAAATTGGCCAGTATTTTCTTGTGCTGGATCAAATATTCAAACTGCTTCACGGTGGACCCCACTACGAAAGTTCCAAGTTTTGAGACTACTTCCGATGTCAGTGATATAAGAAATTCCATCTTCCTTAGCCTGAAATGCAGGGGTCTCTACATTATCACATCATGCAAGTGAATGTAAACCAGGAAGAGTGCAAAGGATTAGATGTAGCAATATGTATATGCAATTAAAAACAAAATTAGCTTTTATCTGGAACCATATTAGCTAGCAAAATGTATATGTAAAATGAGAGCTATTGTTGTATAATTATTGCATATAATTTGTCGTTATTGTAGGGAAGTATGTACATATTAGTTTTCCACATTACTTATTTAGGATAGGTTATCAGGGATTCATTTTATTTGTAGAGATTATTAGTCCATATCATCATAATTAGATACGAGGAATTGCCTTATAAACATTGTATGACCACGTAGATAGAAAAAAACATCAATATGATTATTATTTTCTCATATTTCAAGTTGAACTACCAATTATATTAGCTTTTGTAAGAGGTCTTTAGTTTAAACGAAATTCTAGGGGTGTTCACAAGACATAAATAAATTGGTTTCGGTTGGTGTAAAAAAAAATCCAAAACAATTAAAATGGTTTGGTTTGGAATTGTGAAAATAATATTCTTCAAAACTGAACCAAACCAATCCAAATCAGAACGGGTTGGTTTGGTTCAGGTCATCAGGTTGTCCAATTTAAAAAAATAGATATATTAATCCAGTCCAAACGCCTAATAGTATACCACCAATGCTCATCTCACATAATTAGTAAGTACATTCTTCAGATTCCTTGACCATTCGGTCTTTGGGCGCTAGTATTGGCATCCCACTGACTACTACTTGTGCCACACCTTGTTTTTTTCCTCCAAAATTACCCTTCTCCCAATAATTAGAAGCCGAGCAAAAACGGTATTTAAAACCCAAGCGAGAACAGTTTCTAGATACTGGTAGTGCAATTTCTAATTTTTTTCATAAAAATTACACATTACCACTCTACCGGTATCTAGAACTTGGGCGAAAACAATTTCTAGAAACCAGCCGAGAACAGTTTCTAGATACTGGTAGTTCATTTCTGAATCTTTCCAAAAAATCACACTACCAGAATCTAGAACCCATGCGAGAACGATTTCTAGCTACCGGTAGTGTAATTTTGCAGAACCCAGTGTGGTGTGCGACTTTACTCGCTCGGTTTCTTGATACTGGGGTGAAGGGCAACTTTGGGAAAAAAGAAATTAATGTGTGGCGCCCCACTAATCAGTGTGGTGACAATAGTAACCAGTACCACCAGAAAGAAAACATCAAAATCAATAAACAAAGCAAAAAATCATGAGGAAATTAAACATATTCATTGATCAGTAAGTATTAGGAATATGGATAATAGTAAGAGGAAACTAATTGCATCTACGGAAACCAACAATTAAGCACATAAAAATGGTCTAAATTAAGTTGAAACTCAATCATTTCCCCACAAAAACGAAATGCAAAAGGATGTAAATGGGGACTCAAAGTCTGAAGGTTTCAGTAGCAGAGAACACTCGGTGTCTCAGTGTATTGTGTGAGTGAAAAGATGAAATTGATACAGCAGAACAAAGGTCCAGCCTAATGAGTTTAAGTTATCGTTAAATTTAGAATCAGATAGTGTTCTCACCTGAATTTCGACAGAGCAAGAAGATAAAAAAAATTTCAAAATATATGGAAATAGAAAACAAATATAAAGGGACAAAGAAATAAAGAAACACAGCAATGTATACATGCACTAAATGAAAGAATTAAAGTTTCTAAAAAAACTTACTAGAGCGAGCAGCGTTGAGGGAAATGATTATGTAGAGTATGAAGTAGCTTTTGACTGAAGAAGAAATGCTGAATAGAGTGAACAGAAAGCTAATAAAGAGCTTTAATTGCAAAATGCGCGCAGAGCAAAGCAAATTATTAACATGAGATTATTGAGAGTGAGACACAGTAACCTGACCTTCGTGAAATTAGGGATCTGATTATAGCAAAGAACGCTTACAGTTACAGCAAGTTTAAGGGAAAGTTGAAGTTTTAGTTGAGGAACGAGATGAGTGTGTTAAATGTAGAGCAACGAAGCAGAACAATTGAGGTGAAGAAGAAAAGGTTTGCTTGTAAATTATATTTGATTCCAAAACTAATACCCACCATCTACCAAACTAGAAGCATCCTTATGAGGAGGCAAGCAAATTATTTAGAAATAAAAAGAGAAAGAACAAAGAAGAAGAAAATGATATATTCTCCACCCGTTTGAGGAGGCAAGAAAATAGACACCTTTCAAAATTGTCCAATATAAATCCAACACAATAGGGAAAAAATATAAAAAATTGTTAAATGATGCTCTCCGAAAGTTGTTTCAAAAGTTATACTTACGGTTTATTTAGAAATTAAAGAAAAGAATATGAATTGTATAGTTTGATGTTTGGTTCAAAAAAGAGATAATAAAAAATGAAGTTGAAGAGAAAAGAAAAGAACAGAGAGACAAATATCAAATTTTTTTAATATAGGAACTAAAACATAAACATAAAAAAATATAAGAACCAAAAACATATTCAAAATCACTTAAAAAATAAAATTTGTAATTGCACTTTTAATCCATTTGTTTTAACTATTATGTGATTTTAATTCCTTAAATTAATTTATATATGTCAACACCATTCTTATTTTTATTCAATCAAACAAAAGAAATGTAATATTCTTTCTAACTTGTTTTTATTTTATTTCTCTTCAATCAGATATTCTCTAAACTACTGATACTTCTATGAAGGAACTAGACTTGTATGAACATATGTATCTATAGATACAACCAATCAAAAATTGATGTGCTATTAAAATAATAATAACAACATAAATTGCATTCAAGAATTAGTCTTTAATATTAACTTTATCCCGTCCACCATTAGCAATTAAACCAAAATAAAACAAAATGCTGAATGATGATTGAAAAAAATTGTTTAATGTTGATTCAGGTTGCAACATTCTCACTTCAACTCTGTCTCTGTCTCTCCTTCCAACCTCTCGTCAATTGGCAATGTGAAAGGGAAATAAGCACTGAAGAGCTGCCAATGTAGTTGTAGAATATGGATCCTCTCCTGTTCTTCATTTCTCAAAGTTAATGGATAGGTCCAGTTTCTAATCTAATAGTTTACATTACAACCTTAACATCTTTATTTTATTATTTTATATTAAAACAATAAAGGTTAAGATTTTTGGTATGTTTGAAAAATAAGCTAAAAGATTTTAGATTTTAACTTTTAGCTATGAAGCTGGCCGGACTGTAAAATTATGACAGAGAACTATTTGACAAAACAAGCTGTATGATTGAACTATATTAATATATGACTAAAAAGTATAAATAATATTATAACATTATATTAATAAATGAGGGTAGTAGAGTGAAAAGTTTATAATTTATAAAAATAAAGAAAAATAATTTAGAAAGCAAATTATTAAAAACTAACTTTTGAAAGCTAAAAACTTTCTCAAATAGCTTTCTAAAAGTTTGTTATAAAAACTATAACCTTATAGTCAAAAGCTTTAATTTCGTAACTACTAAGCAACTCTATAGAAAGCTAAAATCCCGCGTCATCAAACATACCCTTTATCCATTGGTCAAATCGAATCTAGTTAGTTTTAAGAGTGGAGGCCATCAGCTAAACTGTAATTGTATCTATCATCTGATAATACTAATTCAATAGAGAACTTGCTGCAATGTGAGACATCTTGCTTTCGTGATAGCCGAAGATGTCAAATGGAAGACAAACTTTACAGGTTGTTATTATTTCAGCAGGCCATAACGGTGTTAATCTTTGACAGAAAGTTTAGTTGGATTATTAAAATTCTGTCCAAATTTAAATGGTGTAACAAAGATGTGGTACAGAAGATTTTTATCCAGTCAGGAATCCAATGATGCGATGCCCTGTGCACATTTAGAGTCTACTATTCTCTAGACTGGAAAATGAAGAAACAAACCAACCAAGGGTTTAGGCTCATAGAAGCTTTCAAGCCATTGTGACTTGTGAGGCACCAAATGGCAGATAGAAACCACAACCACGATTTCAAGACATCATAGGATTCAATTCCTTGAAAAAATATCCACGTTTGGTCCTTTGTCAAATTTTGGTAGTCAAATTCCATTCACATTCTCCTTCCTGTATGAGGAGCAATTCATAGCAGTTCTTTTTTTTCGGCTTTAAAATAATTTTGCATTCCAAAGTTTACCTTTGTCTTGTAATGAATTAATAGACATGAAATCCACACGGTGAGAAAATTTCATTTTCTGGCACCAAAAAAACGAGGAAAAATTGTTTCATTCTTTATTTGTCTTAAAGCAACATGTCATGACCATATATGTAGTCTACTATTCAGATAAACAAGTATAAGAAATTGAAACAAAAATAAACAAAATAGCAATTGAGATGTGCCTACAATAGAATGCCTTGTATTAAAGAGGGTTACAACGTCATAAAGTAGAGGATCATTTGAAAAAGCAATAAAGATTGAAAAGAGATACTAGTACATAATAATTTAAATTATCCATAAACCTTATCCATAAAAGAGTGTTATACCGCACATGAGCAAAATCAAAGAAAACTGTATTTTACCTCTTTCTCTTCTTATTTCCTGCAACAGAACCCTTACTGAATGCACTAAAATCATTAGTGGTGTCAGCAGTATTCTGCTTCTTCAATCCCTTCTTGCCTCCAAAACCAAATTTGGAATTCCTAACTTCTCTTTTCTTTTGTTTCTTTCCTTTTCCAAAGGCTTGCTTTGCTTTCCCTCCAGACCGATCACCTGGAGAAACTCCAGGCCTTTTCTTTTGGGACCTCTCAAATACTTTTCCATCCTCAAAGTCGAAACTCATATCTGCATCATCAGCAAACCCACTCTGTTGCCTCTGCTTCCTCCATTTCTTGACAGATTCTATATCTTCCTTTTTCTGCTTAGCCCTTTCTTTCAATTTCTGAGCCTGAATCTCTTTGGCCAATCTCTTAGCTTCCCTAGCCTTTCTTCTCTCTTCAGCCTCTTCCATCTTTCGCTTCTCTGCTAACAGACGACCTTTCACCTTTTCCATGTGGTTATCTGTTTTCACCATTTCTGCATAATAGTCAGCGGGCCTTAGGAAAGGGAGACCCATGGACTGAAGTTTCTCAAATGCCTGCCTAGTTCCCTCCAATGCCTGTGTGTAAAACGCAAGTTCTCGTGCCAAGTCATCATTAACATCGACTTCTTGTTCTTGATCAACATCAATAGAGAGTTTGTGTATCCATTCCACATTATCAGGCCAACTGATGTCTCCAAGTTTATCTAATAGAGCATCTCTGTTGTATACTGCAGTTTTAGAAGGTTCAGCTAATTTCACATCTTCTTCGGATTCTGATTCAGACGGTGACATATCCTCACTCATGTCTTCAGTTTCACCATTAATCATTGTATTATCATTTACCAGAGGCACCTCCATTGACCTATACAAATATGTAAACAAAAGTTCATTCAAGATCAAAACAGTTTATAAGGTGAGGGGCAGGCATTGCAATCAAAGAAGAATTATAACTCAACACACATGGGCCAAATAAACTATATATTGAAAGTAATGTTACAAAAGCCCAGTATATATTATGTTGGGAAAGATAAAGTAGAAGAATCAACATTTATTTTTCTTAATCTATTAACTTCTTCTTTTGGGGCAGGGCACAAAGAGCGTAGATTGACAAATAATTTAGGCATAATGACTGACGTAATATTAAAAATCAGATAACAAAAGAGAGTAGTTCAAAACTCTCTCCATTCAAAAGAAAAAAAAAACTTCATTAAATTACAGGTAATGAAAACAGTTGCAATTATATATTAATGGAACGTAGCATCAAAAAGCAATACCCTTCCAAATTAAAATTAATATTCTTTAATCTAGAACTCAAAACACAGCATACGAGAACTGAACTACAACCTATCTTCTTATGTGACGATCTTGTGTGGCAAGGAAGGAAAAGGCTATCACAGAAAAGAGGATGTAGCAAACACATCTTACTAGTAAATAACCAACAACCAGTAAACAATACAGTTTTCTCAAATGAAATTAAAGCCCCTTTTTTCAAAAGGGCAATTTACCAGAGGCACCTCCATTAACCTATACAAATATGTAAACAAAGGTTCATTCAAGATCAAAAAAGTTTATAAGGTGAGGAGCAGGCAATGAAATCAAAGAAGAATCATAACTCAACACACATGAGCCAAATAAACCATATATTGAAAATAATCTATTAAATTATAAAATGCTAGTGTTCGTGTTTGCAATTCTTAGTTTTGCAACTACTGTTCAAAACGTGAATTTACTTATTTAACCTTGTCAGTTTACCTTTTCACTCGCACTTTGTGGCTTGATGTTCACACGTGAAATTCCATTTTCACCCTCACCCACTCACTCAAATTACTTTCTTTGTCATCTTCTTTTTCTTCTCACCTCTCTGCTTAGGCTATTTTAATTTATATTCATCAATTATCAACTTCAATCTCACTCTGTCCTGTCCTAAGAGTCTAAGAGAATCTCAAAAAAAAAAAAAAAGAGAACTGAATTTGAGTTGGAATGAAGAGGGGAAGAAGTGGAGAAAGCAGTACCAAAAACAATTAAATCTCGTTCGATGTAGACGATTCTGTGAGCGGCGGTGGGAGGAGCTTGCTTCGGGGGCGGGATCCGGTTAGAGGGATGTCAGTTGGCTCAAGACGGTGAGGGCAGATCTACAGCTTCGACGTCGTTTTGGTATGAGGGGCGAAGGAAAGAAGGAAGGAAGCATGAGTAGGGTTTTGGTTTGGGAGATGAGAAAGAAAACCAGCGAAGGAAGGACAGAAAGCCTAGGGTTTAAGCATCCTTCTTCCTTCTTCATAGAAAAATTTAATGGTGAATTGGGCCTTTAGCCCATAATTTTTTTTTGTACATCGGAAAAATGCCCATAATTTTTTAAAACAGAAAAAAAAAACAAAGGTTATATTGAATAAGTGTTTTGGGTTTATCTTTGCCTTTTTTTTTTCTCTTATCAATTGAAAATCTTTGCATAGTATATAAAAAATATTATTTTATAATTTAAAAATTATTTTATGATTAAAATTATAATGTGAACATAAAATTAATTATAATTTTGAAATAAAATTTAGAGTATTAATTTTAAATTTTTTATTAGAAATGTAGCCCTTATTTGTTATTTTTTGCATTTTTAATTTTAATTATTTTATAATTAAAAGTATAATGTAAAAAAAATTAAAGATAAAAAATGTGTCATCATGAAAGAAATTGTATGTGATAAATATTTGATTAACGTAGGTTCTTCGTCCAATGTTCGTAAATAAGGCTTCATCAATCATTACAAATAATCATATGTATAAAATAATTTTTAAAAATTATAAATTAATGATCAAAAATAATTTTCAGTTAATTATATTAATTTTAAATAAAATTAAATTCATAACTCCAATTGACGCACTTTCACCTATACAGAAAATCATAACAAGTTATTTAATATTAAATTTTGATATATTAACAATATAAAAATAATAAATAATACTTTATATTATAATTATATTTTTATACTATTATAGTAATTTTTTTATCTTTTGTTTATGCATAAATTTATAGTTTAAATATATACACTTATTTGATTTTTTTTTTGTACAACTACGTGTTTTCCCACTTTTATAATGAGACTAATATCGTTTGCGCTGTGTGGCTGGCGTTGTCCACGAAAATTTGGCATGGGTGATATTAGAACACGAGTTCTCTAGCGGTGGATCGAACTTATATGAAAATTAAGGAAAGAAATTAAGGTTAGTTTTTTTAAAAAAAAAAATTAGTTAAAGATAAGTTTTAATTTGTTTGTAAATACGAGTTCCGAGTTGGTGGTTGACACCAATATTTATGAAAATTATTTATGTACGAGAAAAATTTATTTTGATAATCTCATGTCACCAAAGATATTAGTGACAACAGCGTCTTTAAGTTTTGCAGTTAAAATATATATTAAAATAAATACAATATGTAATAATCAATTTTTAAATTATTTTTGTTATTATTTGTGTAAAATTTCACAAATTAGTTTCTTGAGTTCACAATTTCACATTCAACTAAACAAACTTTTTTTTCTATTAACTAAACAATCTCGATAGTAAAATAGTTTTTCAATCAAAACTTTAATATTCCGCATTTTAATTAAGAGGATAAATATTGCTACTCTCTAAATTTAATATTATCATTTTTATTCACAAGTTTTTTTATTATTATTTTAACTTTAAAAAATTATGAATAAAAGTGACTATATAATTTGAAGTAACAATATTCAATCCCGTTAATTAATTTTTCAACGTAAGGTGAACCAAAACAAAGAGTCTCAATGTTAATATTTTATAATCCCTAATTCCCCAAATCTATAAACATAAACACAGCTTATGGGAATTTTTCCACGGTAAGAGGACAGTGGTATGAGTGGAGGGCACCCACATGGTGTAGCTTATCCACAAATCAATTCCAATCCTCTTCTTCATTTGCCCCAACAATAACATCACCAATTGAGAAACTCACACGCCGAAAATGGCGCTTCTCACTTTCAATTCCTTCACTCTCACCCCTTTCCATTCATCGTTTCCCTCTTCCTCCTCCACTCTCGCACTTGCCACCGCCCCTAGTAAGTTCTTCTTTCTCTGTTTTTCCCCCTTAATTTCTCCGAAATACATTCTTTTTTCTTAATTTTCTGAAACTGTGTCAGTTTCAAGAGTGCAAGTTGGTCTGCCTCCGAAGCCTTTGAACGGAGTTCGAATCTCAACACCCTTTGACGCGAAACGGAGAAAAAATGCGATGATTGTCGAAGCTACTGCTGCTGATGGTACTGGTTCACCGGAAAAAGGTGGCGGTGGGTCCCAGTCGGAGCCCCCTCCTCCGGCGGAGAGTGGTGCCTCTGTTGAGAAGCTTCCCTTGGAGTCAAAGCTGAAGGAGAGGGAGGAGCAGAGGCTGAGGATGAAGCTCGCGAAGAAGATAAGGTTGAGGAGGAAGAGGCTTGTTCGGAAGCGCAGGTTGAGGAAGAAAGGTAGATGGCCACCTTCTAAGATGAAGAAGTTGAAGAATGTTTGATCTATATAACACACATTTGCAACTTACTTTAATTTCTATCCTGCTTCTGAATTAGTTATCATTGTTAATTTGTTATCCATATTGTCTTGTGTTTTTTTGGACAATTTTGTTAATTTGCAATCAAGAATGTTAGTTTATGTAGCTATCTCAATTTGGTTCGCTTATTGAAATATGGGTAGCATTTGAAATCCATGGCGGCATCATCTTCTTCGATGGTGTTTGGTTATTCAATAACCCCATTTTGCAGTGTTTGGAATGCTCGGGAGTATGTTATCTGAAATATGTACTTATTGAATATTTGACGAAAACAAAGAGCAAATTATGTACTCACTACTCAGGAAAAAGTTGAGTTGAGGAATGGAATGAATTGTCTGATTCTGATGCTAGTATATGGCTATATCCATCTCCTGTTTATCAAAATTCTTAAGTGAATCTTCTGAGAACCGAATTCTGAGTTCAATATTTTCATTTTTTGAGGAGCTAGTGGATGGTTGTTTCATGTTCTGTTCCTGCCAATTTGTCATCTTCATGCTCAGCACATAGCACTTGATCATGAAGCAGACAAACAGTACTCCTGTATGGCAACGCACTCTTAAACAAAGAACACAAGATAGGTTTGGTTGACTTAGTTCACAATCAAATGACTGAATACTTATCTAATCTATTAGAGTAGTATTTTGTGTACACCAATTGTTGGTGTACACTATGTATACCCATTAAATGTGAATAATTACATAATTTGGTTATATATTAATAGTTATCTAACCATGTATTTCTTAACTTTTAACCGCATAATTTTATATGGTTAACAATCAATAAATGTGATTAAATTATTACGTAATAATTTAACTAAATCATGTATTAATTTAACTACATATTTTTTCATATTTAATCATAGAAATTTGTTGTAATACACAACTTTATTCAATCTAATAGCACCCCAAAGTCCAAACGCTAACATCTTGTGTTGGTTCTAGTCCTTTAGACCTTTACCATTGTCATCTAACTATTTTCTGGGTTCAAGGGGTATAAATCATCTTGGGAAAAAATGGGCATTCAACACTAGTTAGAAGATTAGCAAATGTTTATTAATCAACAACAGAAAAAAATAGCTGTACAGAAAATTGTTTTCTTATAATGCCTTATAAGTGGGGAGACCCTCTCTAGGTACCTACAATATATACATACCCCAATATAAACTTAAGAAAATTCAGCTCAAGCTTTATGGAGAATGAAATCCTAAGCCTAGAGCCAAGTAAAGATGAAAGGTTGGAGCATTTAATTTTCTTTTCTACTTATTTACCAACACTAGTCAGCAGATTAGCAAATGATTTGGTTCTCCAGTGTCATGTTCCTTTTGAATGATGATACTGCACCTCACTGTCATCCAATCTTTATCTCAAGGAAGGGTCAGTCAAACCAATGAATCAGCTCTGAGGATATTATATTTGCAAAGTGGGCAGGTTGCTTTTGTCCGAAGCCAACGACTAATGCATCCACAATGAAAATGGTGCGTACAGGGAAGGCGATATAGTTCTGCTCCGTCAATGTATGGACATAAGCAGATACAGCATTCCTGCAACACAATAAGAAACAGTTCAATTCTCTTTAAGTAATTTCATAATGTACTTCAACTGTATGAAAAACAGAAAAGAATCGCAGTAACTTAAGTAATTTTCAGGTTAATGGACCATCCAACATATCCATTAAGATCCACCCACTTAACAACTACCCTTCAAAGGTCTTGGCTTCTATCCACTACTAAGTTACATGGCTCTTTTCTACATTGGCACAACTTAGCAGTTAGCGCCCAAAATTACCACAGATGGTACAAAAACCTTGAGAAAACCCATTGGAAGTACTCATTGCCAAGAACCCTTGGACATAAGTTTTGCTATTCACAGCGCCTTTGTTCTCAATCTTGGTGCTTTGGTAGGAAGAGAATGAAGAAGAGAGAGGGGTCAGAAACAGTTTATTTATAATTAAGAATAGACTAGATAGATAGGTTGAATAGCTATCCATAAAAATTTTAATGGATGGTTTAGATATCTATCCTTAAATAGGTAAAGGATTTATTTTAGAACCATCCATTACAATCCAAAATAAAATACATTCAACCCATCCATTCATCACCACCCTAAGGCTTCCCCACCATGAGAGTGTTGGCATTGCTACTAGCACTATCTTATACCATCCGACAGCAGTAAAAACGGGTGTAAAGTCTCAAATTTTGATAAATCAGAAATTGCTAAAACAAACTACATATCCAGTGTAAATCAAAGACGACAATCCCCAAACGAAAAATAACCTTAGAACAAGGGGATATAGAAAAGTTAGTTGAGATAGCAATTTGTAAGAGAAAACCACCGAATCAAGGGCGTCAAGGTTCAAGCCTTAAATCTTACTTATATTAACACTAACGAATAACATTGATATTTACCAGGACAATTTTCAAAGATGATGGTGCTTGGAAACTTAAAGCAAAATTCCAGTTTCTTTTAGAAAACTTAAGCATGAATAAGTAAGATGAACAAAACAAAGTAGAAATGCAATTAAAATGAGTAATTAAAGGATATATCAGACCAAATATCAGAATAAATGAATAACACAAGTCAAACAAGGGAGTTATACGGAATGAAATTTTAAATGCAAAGACAGACAGTGAACGACAAGGTTCAAACAACAAAACTATGTTAACACAATAATTACTAAATGGGAGATCTGTGAAAGAAGACATGGTCAGTACTCACAGAATCGTCTGGATGGAGAGAAAGTTCACTTATATGGCTTCCATTGCATGAATGGACTTTTGCTTTAACAAGTTGCTTCTTGTTGTCCTCAACCAACATCAATGAATTTGACTGACTGAACCTGTACTTAGGAAGTGACCTGATATCTTCTTCCGATGCACCTTCTCTGATTCTTAAAGCATAAGCTAATGCTATTATTGGGATGATGCAGAAGAGGGCAAAGAAAATTATACATGCCATCCCAATGCAAAAGATAATAAAAAATACATCAAAGGCTAGAAACACCACTGTTAACCTGCAACAATGTGATACATGGATCATTAGCATTCCATACACACAACATACTGTTTGAAAACATAATACAAAAGAACTATGTTAGATAACAGCTTACTATGTTAGCCCTAGGAGTTGAAGTAAATAAGATTTGCATAAATAAAATACAAATAAGTATATGATCATTTATTCAGGCTTAAGCTGGGCATTTTGACAAAGCTCAATCTGAACCAACTGGCTTAACAAGAGGCCCAAACCCCGTAAAACAGAGCCAAGCTTAACCAGTTATACAGGTCTAGTTTGAAATAGTCATAGACTCATTGTAATAACTAACAACAACTCCACAAGAGCTTATTTTTTGTTCAAATTTCATCTCAGACATGAAAAATAGGAGCTCTTCCTACAGGACTTTCATATGCACCATGTCTCAAAATTTCCAGTGTACAAATTAGATAATAAATTTCAGCAAGATGAAGCTTGTACTCCTAATCACAGGCCAAACCATTCAACAGAATTATTCAGTTAAACTGTAGAGGTTTTCTATTCCATCAACTAGTGTTGAGGTTGGATAAAAGAAGGCAAGTGTAAACTATATGGCCATTTAGTGTGAACTGTGAAATAATGATGATTTCTCAAAAGGATAAAAAAAAGCATCATGCATACCACCTTAATTCTACCAAAATTCGAAAGAAGATAAGGAGAAGTTTAGAATAATAGCTTATAGTATACTAAGTTAAAAATTTATCCTTCCTAAAATATCACATCAATAAAAATTACTTTTTGTCAGGCGCATAACCATTGATTTTCTCTTCATTTTCATTTCCTTCATTTATATGACATTCAAGACAAAGGCAGAACATTCTACAATAATCCCTTTTTAAATTTTATGATCCATGCCTCTACTTTTTCTGCCCAGGACTCAGGGAGGAACTTTGAGCAGTAAAATTCTTCTTTCTTTTTCTTTTTTATTTTTTAATAAATTGCTGGTTTACATAAAGACAAAGAAGGTTCCCAGTTGCATAAATTTTGACTATTCCGACTATGTTTCCTTGGCATTCATAATAACTTTTGTTATCCACCCCCAACCTCCCCCTAAAAAATGGAAACGGGAAAGCAACTTCCAAATTGAGGTTCTTACCAGTAGAGACGTGGAGAATCTTCCAAAAGAGCTTGGCCACCCACAACAATCCAATAGAATCCAAACACCCACCAAACAGACGATGCCAGAGTATTCATAGGCTCTAACTTTTTCATGATGCTGAAAGGAATAGAAGAATAGAGCGAAATGAAATTTCAATCATCTGCCAACGTAAGGGACTACAAGCGAAAGCACACATTATCATTATTCTTCTCATATAACACCTTGAACATCAATAACTTGGTTCTCAACACATGAAAAAGACAACATGAATTTTGAAGCCAGTGAGGATCCTGTTAGGAACAGAAACTACCAAGGCCATGCACATATCTAAAGTTATGAAACAGTAGTTCACCACTATGAAGAGACCAAGTCTAACTATTTGATTCAGATGAACCTAAAGTCAATTAAACACTTTCCTTCTCTCCCTTTCGTGGAAATTTCGCAAGGACGGTTGAAAGGGACGAAGCTTCATGGACAATCAGCTCCTTCCAACCAACAACAATTATCCATGCGCAATTTCAGAATCCAAAGTTCAGCAAACTCACCCGAAATTCAAGTTTATCCATTACTACCAAGGCATCATCATCATTACAAAAATGAACAATCCATCACCATTAAATCTCCAATGGCTAACAACATCACGGAGCACTTCATCACAAAGTTCATACATAATCAAATTAAAAGTCACACCAAACATAAATGCTAACAATAAAAAAAAAAAAAAAGAGGAAATGCACTAAATTTCCACGAAAATCCTCTAAGGAGAAAGCATATGTCAGCAATTGAAAAAAAAGAGGTACCTATAGGGAGTGTGCGACAAGGAATCGCGAATTGTGGCGCGATACTCGAAGTAGACGAAAGCCATGTGGAGAACGCACTCGAAGGCGTAGCCGCAGAGCCATAGCCTCAGAGGAGTGGAAGGGCGCTCGCGGAGCGTTGATAGAAGCACGCCGGCGGCCACCACGACGAAGACCAGGTTCCACACTATGTCCAGAACAAGGACCGGCCTCGAGTACGCGAAGCTCCCACCGTTGCCGTCGCCGTCGACGTCGTCCGATCGGTGGTCGGCGGCGAGGAAGGGAGCGAAGGGGAGGGTGAAGGTGGTCCGCATGGTGGGGCAGCGGAGCAGGGGATTGTTATTAGTTCCGCCACTGCTGAGGTGGCGCTGCTGCTGCTGCTGTTGCTGTTCCATGTTAGAGAGAGAAAGAGGAGAGAGAAAGTGGAGGCTTTTGAATTAAAAACAAAAAACAAAAGGAAGAAAGAATAGAATAGGAGTCAGTAAGTGGTGAGTGGTGGTGGTGGTGAAGGTGGTTATTTGGAAGGTGGGGGAAGTGAAACGACGTCACATCTACATGATGATGTGTTTTTTTTAAACAATTAGTATATTTGGACTGACGTTTATATTTATTAGATTTATAGACTAAAATAAGTTGCGTTTGCGTTTGGCTCTATTTTAACGTGAAAAGTTGTCTTTAAACGTAATTTTGATTTCTAACAAAAATATGCTTTAATGTGATTTTTTTCCATTTTAATGTGATTTTAAAATGAAATTAGGTTGAAAACGTCAAAACAAATACATTTAAATATGTTTAAATTCCCCTTTATAAACCAAAAACGACAAACACAATAAAATCTTAGTTTTATATTTAAAGTATTTTTTTTCTTACTTTTATATTTAAAGTATTGAAATATATGATTATAAATTCCAAAAAACTCTCCATAAATATTGAAACATACCCTTATTATTTTTTTTCAGCGATACATACGCAGTCGAATGCTAAATTAAATCTTCACAATTCCCATTATCAGTGATGGAAACCTTAATCTCAAGTCTATCAAAAGCTTGGGATGTTGACAAAGTGAGCTAATGCACACGGTCTACATACTCTTACTACTAATAAAACAATGAATTTAGTTTTGTGACGATAAAATTAACTCTAGATCAACATAATTTTCATATAATTAATTTAGCATAATATTAATTTAAAAATAATGTGATTTATATTTTATTTTTTTAAAAGAAAATTTATAATTAAAAAATTATTGTAGATTTATTTTTCGATTAATTGTTGTAAAATTTTCAATTCAATACAAAAGTAACACTAAATTTGCTTCTATTAAAATTGGTTTTTTAAACTTTTAAAATCAAGTTAAAAATTGACTCAACACACAACTAAAATTTTTTTTAAAAAAAATCAATTTTGTAGCTCTCAACTCATCTTGAGGGGCTCTAACAGTTTTCCAAACACATAAATAATATTTGTTTATACATCAGTTGAAATATCTTGAAATTATTTTTAGAGATAATGATTATTTTCAATGTTGACACATATAAAAATAATTTTACTTATAATAAAAATATAAACAAACATGTCTATATAAAAATAGAAAAATACTAATAAGTGTTGTTAAGGTACTAAACAAACATGTCTATATAAAAATAGAAAAATATTAATAAGTGTTGTTAAGGTACTCTCTCCAAATTCAAATATTAGCAAAAATAAATTTATGTTTTTTAGTCTAAAATATAAGAACATTTTAATTATTTTTCTTTTGTTTAATCTTTTCATTCTTATTATATTGCACACATTAGAAAAATCCTTATAAAAAATAAAAATTAATATAGTAGTAAGAATATTTTAAAAAGATAAATTACTTTTTGATAGAATAAAATAATTGATTGGGACTAACTATTTTTTTCAAAAAGACATAAAAAAAATTCTGTTTATATTCGAAAATAGAGGTAATACTTTCTTTATTTCTATTTAATTATCTACTTAAAGATAAATTATGCATGAAATGCAAAAGTTATTAATTATGCATAAAAAATAGAGGTAGTACTCTCTTCGTTTTTATCATTTCTATCAATTATAATTTCTATCAATTATGCTAGTTGGTTTAATTGGGAGTATCATTTATCTTTTTTTCTTTTTATTAACACCAGGATATAATTGATAGAAATATGATTAATACTTTTTTAGAAAATATAAGTAAATGCTTAAATTAGATCTATTTTTACTCTTTGTTGATAAGCAAATAGCTATAGGGGGAATATTTAGCAAGACGCTAAACAACACTCCATGAGTGAGTGAGGAATAATCATTGATAGATTAAGATTAATTACGACTTCAGTGGTAGTAGTGCTGCAATAAATTAAACCAACTAGCTACTCTTGTTGACTTTTGCCATAATAAGTCTTCTATTCACAATTTTCATCATGATTCAATTTTAATGGGTGTTTAAAATTCATTTTAATCAATCCATCAAAAAAATCATTTTAATCAGGAATTTGGTAGAATACTGTTATTTAAATAATTAACTTCTATCAAACATATACAACCTATATATATATAGGTGAGTCAAATCAAACGATACTAGGTATTAAATTTGATAAAATGACTCTAACTATAATTTTTTATAAACATTAAATTTTATTAATGTGAGTATTGAATCGTATGATATTATCCTAAAGATCATATATACTAATTTTTAGATTATTTGAATATTTATGACTATGTAATCTTGAAATGAAAATTCACTTATATTTTAAATAACATGTTTTACATCAAAATATATTATTCAAATGAAGTACCAAAAAGTTTTTAAATGATATGAAATTTTATTAGGTCGATCTACTATGTATAAATTTCTATTTCAGTGGTCAAATTAAAAAAAAAATTTAATGTTTTTAAAAAGTTATGGTTGATATCATTTTACTACATTTGATACCTAGTGTCATTTGATCTTGACCCATAAAAATACAGATGTACCAAAAAAAAATATAAAAGATATAGAACTTAATCTTTTTATTGAATTTAAAAATGGGTTTTGTTAAACAAATATAATATTTTTAAGGTATTTACTAAAGTTATTAGGATTAAAAAAATAATCATAACTGCACATTTATCGATCTCTCAAAAATACAAATGAATTATATTTTCTAGTAACATTTTATTTATTTAAATTTTTTAAAATTATTTTTAAAGTACTTATTAACATTTAATTACCTTTAAACATATTGAAAACAAACCTTGTGTCCAACAGTTTTTAGCTTCAATTTATTTTTTTATTATTACTTCATTATTTAAATTCTTTTACATTTGAATAAATATTATTTAACCATTTTCATTGAACAACAATTTATTATCCATTATAATTTACAACTTATTCAAACCTTAGTCTCATCAATATAAAAGAAACATGAATGCTATATAAAAATGGAGGGAAAATTTTAAAGACCGTTTGATATGTATTTTTATTTTTTGAAACTTTACAGAGAAAAATGATAAAAATCGAAAATTTTTGTTTTTAGCATTTTTATTTTTTTCTTTATAAAATTTTAGTAAACAGAAAACAGACTGAAAATAAAAAATAAAAACAGAAAAAAAAAATTAAATCATATAAGATTTGTTTGATTTCTAGTTTTAAAAATAATTTTCTGCTTTTTTTTAAATAGAAAATTAAAATATTTATTTGTCAGACGAATTTTTAAAAATAGTTTTTGTGAACCGTTTTTGTTTTTTCGGTACTTAAAATCAAAATTTGAAAACATCTAAAACTTGTTTTAGTTTTTAATTTTCTAAATTTACACACAAATTTGTACTGAAAACTTCTCTCACTTTCTAAAAATTGTTTTTAAAAACTATTTTATAATATTATTTTTAAAAATTTAAAATTAAACCTATTTGAAACAAGTCCACAGCCTCTTAGTTTTGTTACGCATACTACATCAATATAATTCTATATTTATTGTAGGGTGACTCATAAGTAGTACATACAGCACCATATAATAACTCAAATATTATATTATAAATTAGAGAAACCCAAAAGATTACCATTTTCACTCTGCAAAAGCATTCACACGTATTATTTCTATTCTCGTGTTGTTGAGCTCACAAATCGGAGGAGTTATTAGATAGTTTCGATGAGGCAAGAAATCTGAAAAAAAAATACAGCAACAAAAAAAATATTTAAGGGGACGTTTATTTCATAGATTGTAATAACAATTTAGAAAATTTTATTACTGAAAATATTATTCCGATGTATTTTAATATAACTTGTTTAGTTGATAATTATTATTCCTAGGGATATTTTATGAAATTTCTAAGAATGTTTAAAATGTATATTTGGTATATAAAATGTATTATTAGAAATATAGATTGTAATTATCAAAATACTCTTATTCTCTTATTTTTTTTTAAATTTATTATAATTTATAATAATATAACTAGGATTAAAAAATAAATAACATCAACTTATTATTAAAAAATTTTGTTTGACTTTTTCATATCAAATCAAAATAATTTTGGTATAATATTTAAATAAAATATTAGAACTAATAATCTTAATAAGCTCTATTATTGCACTAGAAAATCTCTGTAATCTTAGTGCAAATATTTTAATAAAATATTAAAAACTAATAATCTTAACGAGTTTTATTGTTGCACTATAAAATATTAGAAATTAATAGTCGTACAGCGAATTGTTACACTAGAAAATTCATATAATCTTAGTACAAATATTTTAATAAAATATTAGAAACTAATAATCTTAACAAGTTTTATTGTTGCACTATAAAATATTAGAAACTAATAGTCATAGAACGAATTGGAAAGAGCATTAAAATTTTATGTAGGTAATTGCGACGATAATTTTAAGATTTTATCAAAAAATTTATTACTCAAGTCATAGGAATGAAAATACTCATATTTCTTAGTAGGAATGAAAATCTATAAAAACTTAAAAATATAAATTTCTAGAAACAAAACTTATCTGAGAATATATTTTTTATTACTTGTAATCAAATATGAAAATGTTCATTCTCAATTTAACATTCTCAAAAATATTATTGCAGTCTGTAAACTAAACTTTTCAAAAGAAAAGTAAAAAAAAGATACCCACCTAAGGGAAAGAAATAAATTTGGCATGAGAATTTGAGTTATACTATATAGCAACAGAATTTTTAAGAAAAAAAAATACGAAGTAAGACTATAAATATCTTAATCTTAATAATATATGATATATATTTAATTTGAAGACCAAATTATTGGAAAGTTTATTATAAAAAAGAGTTCTGAAAAGTTTTGCAGAGTTGTCAACTCCTCGATCATTATTTTAGAGTTCTTTTTATTTTACTTTAATTTTTTAGTTGTTTACTCTATTAGTTTATTTTAAAATTGTTTGTTATCTATTAAACTATACACACATCCCACTTATTTAAAAATAATCTCTTAGTGGGTAGTTGGGTTGTTTTTTCCAATAGATCCTCATCTGCCGCTTCCTATCTCTGTTTTTATGAAACTAAGGTCATGTTTACTTTTTTTTCATATGCTTTTCTATTTCTGATTTTCCTTTTTATTTAATTGTTCTTCTTTTAGTGTTGCTATTGCTAAATGCTAAGTCATTTTTTATGTTTAAATTTTGCCAGATCTCCTTTGAGCTGAGTTTTCCTCTAGCATCATGTTTTAAGTTATATTTGTGAAGATTTTTTTAGGGGATTTTAGCTTTTAAAAAGATTTGCTATCGTTTGATAGTTACAAAAATAAGACTTTTGGCTATGTAATTGTGACTTTTGCAACTAACTTTTGCAAAGCTCTTTCAAGAGACTTTTGTCTTCCAAAGATGTGCTTTCAATATTTCACTTCTAAAATTGCCTTTATTTATTTTTAAAAACCATAAAATAAGCCCAACTATTTGATATTACTATTATATTAAATATTAATATAATATTATTTGTCATTTAACATATTTCAACTTATTACACAACCTATTTTACTAAACAATTCTGATCAATAAACTAATCTCACAACCATAATCTCACCGTGATAATCTGACAGACTTCAGCTAGCTTCACAATTAAAAGTCAAAAACCTTAGATTTCAGTCTATTTTCCAAACATAGGCTTACTGACTCATGCTTTATCCGCATAAGCAAAGTGAATATTTTTGTGGTAAATAAAATGTTGGAGATAAGAGATACTATCAAGTTATTGAATAAAGGGGTGACTCAGATTCGGTCAATAGGTGTAATAGTTCAAAGAGCTTGTAGAATTATACTCTTAAAATAGGCTAGTTTAAGACTATTTAAAAGTTATTGTCAAAAAATCAATTCAACTAACTCTTAGACAAGCCAAGAGTTTGTAGCTCAAATGGTATAAGGAGAAGCTCTTAGAGCTTGAGGGAAGGAGGTTCAATTCCTAGTGAAAAGATTTAAGAGTAGATTTAAGAATAAGATAATATGAGGTGTGTATTTGGCCGATTAAAAAAAAAAACTAACTCTTAGACAAAAAAAAAAAAATCTCTTTCGAAAAAATTGTCTATAAAAAAAGACTTAAATAACTCCACCAATTCTCGAATACAAAATCAAATTGAAGAAATCTTACTTTTCCGTTACTATTTACGCCAACCCCTTTGTCCATAATAGTGGGTTATTACCTTAACAAAATCAAAAGTTTATACATTGCATTGGCGGTATGCAATGAACTTTTTTGCCTGTTGAAAAAAAAGTTTCACTCTTGTGAAACCCTTTTGTCTATCAATTTATTATTTTTTTTACACACTTTCATATAAGTCTTATGATCATTAGGTTGAACATAAAAAAATATATATTTAAAGAAATAAAATTTATTTTAATAATTTTTATATTATAAATATTAATATTCAATTGTCAGTCAAAAATACACTTGAAATACGAGAAAAAAAAGGTTAAAATACAGTTTTAGTTTTTTACGTTCTTAATAATTTTCAGTTTGGTCCCTTATATTTTAAAAGTTTCAATTTGATCCTTTATGTTTAAAAAGTTTTACTTTGATCCCTTATGTTATATTTTCTAAATCATATTAGTTCCTTACGTTGTATTTTTGAATTATTTTGGTCCCTCACTCTGAACCCTTAATTGGTAAAAAAATAGCATAAAGGACAAAAATGATTCATAAATACAATGCAAGTAATCAAACTAAAACTTTTAAAATATAAAAGACTAAATTAAAAATTTTAAAACATAAAAGGTGAAACACAATTTTGTCAAAAAGAAAAAAAGTCTTATCAATGGGTTACGTTGTGTTCTCTTCCTCTCCTGAATTCTTCATTTTGCATTATTTGTCTTTTATTATTTTCAAAACATACTTATTTGGTGAATTTTCAAAACATACTATGACAAAATAGTAAAATTATAATTTATTTATTATTTTTAAATATTCATAAATTCGATATTTTTTTTAAATTTTTGTTAAATATTTATAGTGTTTTGGTTTTCCTCGGATCTTCTTTGATAACCAACCAATTTTTCTCATTAAATAATATAAAAAAATTAAATTCATTGTTTTAATTTCTTTTTTAATATTCATTGTCTTTTAGTTTTCCTCGGATCTGCTTAATGGTTTGATTTTATTGCTTTGTGCATGTGTTCATATAATGATATCTGTGACAGTGACAAAACATTACTTGCTAGTTAATGAATTTAGTCATAACCATTGAACAATTACCTACCTTACCTTCTTCATTCACACATCTATATCTATATATTCATATCGGAAAAATGCAAAAAAGACTCTTGGTTCCCCAGTCATTCTATTTTGTTTCAAATCACAAATCCATTGCCTCCTGAGGTGAAACTCAAGCTATGTTTACTCTGCATTTTTCTTTTGTTATAAGCAATTTTAATACAAAATCACTTTTTTTTTATTACACTTATGTGGTTTGATCAACATTTAAGAATATTTTTATAACTTTTTTTTTTAAAATAGTCAAAAATTAATATTTTAAAACATCGTCTTATTATTAAATAAAATAATAAAATAAAAATTAAAAGTCATACGTTTCTTTGCTCATTTGTCTCTTGATTAATCATAAATGGAGGTTATATTTTAAATAATAATCATCAACATGATGTTCAAATACCTTAAATTAGGATTTGTCTTCAAACAATTTTTTGTTATATTGCTTACATTGTAATTGTTTTTGATCTTATTGTTTTGTCTTTTAGGTGGCACAAATTATAATAGGGATTAGAAAAAGTTGAACTTTAGGTAGTAAAAATGAGGTACAAAGCGTTTATATTGCCTCTTGATATTTTTTTGACAAGAGAAATGCACAAACTCTATTTCCCAATTATTTTTTGTCTTGTTAATTATTTATTTATTTTTAATATAATATATGCAGTGTCCCGATGTCTTATAAACGGTATTAAGATGTCAATATTCGTGTTGTGTCAGGTATTTGTATTAGTGTCTTATATTTTGTTTTTCTCATTGTTTATTTATTTATTTTTTTAAAAAAGTAAGATGAGCTTGAGCTTGTGCTTTTCATTTTATTTATTATTTTGATAATGACATAAATTAACCTTACATATTGTGTCTTGTTTTTTTTTTTTTTTTTTTCATTTAGCTAGGCCAAGATAGCTTCATGTTTTTTTTTTTTTCATTTGTATTGGCTTAACTTATTTCGTTTAAGTAATAAGTCTTGAATTCGAGTGGTTGCGAATTGAAAAAATCTCAGCTTAAATAGCTAATCCCACAATGATATTGATGTACTCAACTAACAACTCGAATAAGGGAATATAAATATACGACTAGAAAAAAAATAATATATTCACCCAAATTTTATGATTTTTTTTTTTTGATTCAACTGCCAATTAACAAAGCGAGATAAAATATATAACTGCCTAGAGTATTGTGCTATATATATATAAACTATCTAGTAGTAAAAAATTGAGAATACCTTTTAATTATAAGTGATATTCTAATTATTGACTATTTTAACAAATCAAATACTGTCAATGAAACTGCAGGAAGTATGACATTCATCACATTGCCTGGACTCTGAAGTGGACTTCGCTGTGGTATTATCTGTACACATCAACACAATTAATTGGACATTAAATTAAATTCACATGTTATTAGCTTAACAAGTTTATTAATTAAAAAATTAAATAGAAACAAAAAATGTTACTAAACCTTTATTGGATCTATGAAGCTATTCTCATCCAATTCATTTTCCGACGTTAACACTGTCTTTGTTGACTCGGTTAGATTTGCGCTTGCAAATCCGTTAAGAAAAATGTTGAGATTCACATGGTTTTTCCCCAAGTTTGCAACCTGGAGAAATTAATTGCAACAAATTAAATGAAATGAAATTAAATTTGTTTGATATGATAACAAGAGAATTATGCAAATAGATTGATTACCTTGATTTTTAAGAAAATTTTGTTATCTAGAGGATTTTGGCAAAGAATTGCAGAGGCAGCAAGAGAAAAAGGATGAGGTGTTTGAAGTTGTGATTTGAGAAGTGTTGCTCCATTTGATTCTCTAAACATTTTTTGTACCCAATAGCTAGGAGTTCCATAAGCCTCATTTGAGTTAAAAACAATAGCATCTGGGTTCCATCTACATACACAAAAATAAATAAATAAATAAATAAATAATAAATGGCACATCTCATTTATTTTTTATTTAATTTAATTTCATTATAAATCATATATATATAATATACCTCCTGTCATTTGCATGTACAAAAAGTGGCGCATAGCTGGCCATTACCACGTGATCACTACATCAGAAATTTAAAAATAAAAAATGGTGAATAGAAGAAAAACTAGTTGAAACGCAAGAATAATAATTATCTGATTTAATTTTTAATTTGAAAAGAATAATAAGAAGAAGCAGTTACCTGTTGATTTCTAAACCGATAAGAAAGCCAGCTTCAGATATGGCTCCCAAAAGGGTTCCAAACTTAGCATGACTTCCAGTTAGAGCATACTCACTCACAAAAGCCTGTTTGGTATTATTAATTGATCAAAATGAAATTGCATTAATTAATTTATTTAAACATCAAATGCTTAATTAATTATTAATTAATCGCATAATATAAATGAGGGTTAATAAAAAAACCTTTGGACCATTGCGTGGTGTTTTATCAAACACGTGAGCATTATTAAACATCACTCGAGGATCCATTGGATAAGTCTGGTGAGGAAGTTAAACAGCTTTAATTAGTTAAGAATATTTTTTAAAAAAAATTAAAATTAAAATAAAAATAATTGAAAACCAATAGTGAGAAAGTTGTTAATTACATGATAATCATATAGATCAGCTGGGTGATCTAAGGGCTTGGCAGAAGCATCACAATTTGAAATGATTCGAATATCTGGATAAACACGTCGTATTGCATTGTAGAATGCTAAGTAATTTCCTGATCAGTCAAAATGTTTGAAAATGATTAGATTAATTATTAAAAAAATTAATTAATTGGTCTCACAAATTTGAAGGATTAAATTGTAGGTTAAGAGAGAGCATGCCTCGGTAATTTTTCTTCACACAATCTTCATTTCCAATTGCAACAAATTTTAGGTCAAATGGCTCAGGATGCCCCATAGATGCTCTAAGAGAACCCCATTTTGAAGTTGGTGTGCCTCTAGCAAACTCAATACCATCAAGGGCTTCCTGTAATTAAAGTAAAATAATAATAATATCTTGTTCGCATTTAAAAAAAAAAAAGAGAGATTAAAAAAACTCTGGGATGCAAGAAAATGAGATGTCAGAATATATAAGAAAATATACTTGTACAAAAGGTGTGATGAGGCTGGTATCAATTTCATCCGTGTGGCTAATGCCTGAAATTATTATTATTTTTTAAAAAAAGCAACAAATTCAGCAATTGTTCATATACCCCATATATACTAAAAAAAATAAAATTGAAGCACAATAGATAGTATTGAATGCAAAATTACCACTGTTGAATACCCACACTGGCTTTGCACCAATGTCCTCTGCTAGCTACACACACAAAAATATTATTTTAGCAATTGCACTACAAGAAAACTCATACACAAATATATTTTTTCACTCATACATAAATTTTTAATATTAAAAGGTAAAACTTACTTGGAGACCTTCAAAAAAGCCAAATCCATCATCTGTCCAATAACCCCAAACATCACCAAAGTGTCCAGGTCTCTGTTCCCATGGTCCAACACTATCTTTCCACCTAAATGCATTTTTCAATGTTTCTCCCTCAACAAAACAGCCACCTCTTGCAACAGTAAATAAACACAAAGTCAAAATTGCATTATTGGAATTTGGACAATCAGAGAGATTGAGGTAAATAATCGCACATTCTTTTCAAAAAGTCAAATGCATTCACGTGAGTTCAAATTAACAAGTTGCTATTTAAAATTATGCTCTCTTAACCACTAGACTATCGTGTTTGATACACTAAAATCGGACGTTAACTATATATGAGTGACCTTGAGTATATATAAAGCATAAGCAACAAGATAAAAAGCCTGAATTTCCTTTCTTAACTTCAGTTTAAGCATATATATATATATACCTGGAAATCTGAAAAAGGCAGGTTTTAACTCCATCAACATGTTAACCAAGTCACTTCTAAAACCATGTCCCTGTGCCATCACAAGTTTGAAAATTTACTAAATAAACAGATAAAAGTTTATTACTGGCAACAAAATTTTGAACTGAACTTCTATGCTGTACTGATTCTCTACTAAATTTGTTCATGTGTTGTATACTCATAACTCGTGTAATAAAACAATTTGAACCATCTATTTTTAGCGCTACGTGTTCAAAATAGAAAGATCAGTAGAGAAGTTGAATTCGAAAATTTTGATATTTTGACCGGGAATTAAATAATTTGTGAGAGAGAAAAAAGACCTTAAATGTGTCAATGGGCATAGCAGAAACTTGGTCTAACCAAATAACTCCTTTTGTAGTTGTTGTTAAATGAAGAGTTGAATTGACACTTGATGCATCAGCTTTCAACGTAGTTTTCATCCTTTTCCACTTTGAAACTTTTGATGCAGAACCTCTGCAACACATCAATTAATAAATATTTCTATAATTATCGCATATATGCATATATTAAAGACACTTTTTTTAAGCAATGTTAAAAAATTAAGATTACTTGATATTATTAGAAGCCAATATGGCTCCATCTTCTGCCTTTCTGAATGACACTGTCATGTTTAATGATCCTGTTGAACGAATAAACAACACTACCTTGTACTTTTTCCCTTTCACAATATTCTGAAAACAATATTATTTCACTGTTAAAACATGCAGAACATTTTAGAAAAGTTAAATAATGGTTAAATTAATAATTTAATATTTCTCACCATGCCCCAAAAACCAGGGTTAGAGATGCCAACACCACCAGAAGGGCAATTGTCACAGAGTACATCCATTCTTAATGCCACCTTATTTCGTTCAAAGCAAGAACTTAATTCTGTTTGTACTAAAATGGATGATTCTTGCCCAACTATACTCCAAGGTTCAATATTTGATGGAACTCTTGTGCCCCCTGCTTCAAACCCTGAAACACAAATTTATATATTAATTAATGCATTGCCCTTAATCACTTGAATCATCATTATATATGCGTTGGTCAATTTAGTCCATAATTTTATCAAAATTATTTTTTAGTCCCTAAAAAAATAAAATACCAAAATAACGTGTTTGATAATGTTTTTGTATATAATTTTATTCAAGATTATAAACTAAGATTTGTTCACGATATCACATTGTAATATTAGCATTTACAAGTAAGGATTCATTAAAAGAAAATTTTAAAGAATAAAGAGATTTAATGACCTCTGTTGCTCACAAGCTCTGCCCATAATCCTCCAGCGCCAGCATGATTGATCTCCTGCAAAAAGGGGTTGAAGGTTTTTTTTTTTATCAATTTTAAAATGCTGAAACAATTTTGGTCACATTACAAAAAAATAATATTGTATTCACATGTGAATGAGCTGTAAGAATCTCTTCCTACCTCAAAAAAAATGCCAAAGAGAGTGTTTGGCATTGGCCTTGCAGAAGAATGAGAAGCATCAACAATTAGAGATGAAGTTTGATCATCCGCAACACAACATTGAAAAGAAAAACAAGACACTGTTATGAAGTAAAGCCAAAGAAAACTGCAATAAGCTTTTGAGAGTGTCATTTTTAATTTTCACAAACTCAATAATAAATTAAAATTATTTAAGCCAACACTTTTTTTGTGTTGCTTTCATTCTTTGTGACTTGTATTTATAACACTAAGTTTCAGAACAATTAACTGAGATCCGAGTCTGAAGTATATTTGACTGAGATGGAGTTGTCGAGTTACCGTGGCTTAATTTACAGCGCTGTTAATCAAATTACGTGGATTATTTTACTACGTATAAACCCACGTGATGCGTTTTTTATTTGCTTTTCTATTTTTAGCAACACCTAATTTTGGCTGAACTAGTTTTTTTTTTTTTTTTTGTAATACTGAATTTATTCATAAGAAAACGACCAAAAAGAATGCCTACTTATAAACGTGTTAAAAAAAAATACCTACATTAAAAATAACCTCCGACATAGTTTTGGGTACCCGCAAGGAAATAAATTGAATATAATATTTTGCATTTTAACTAATATTTTTATCTATTTTACGGATTTTTTTAACTATGAAAATGAATTTAAAGTTTTAAGAAGGAAACTTTTTAGAATTATAAGAACACATAATGAGGTTGTTTAGAGTCATTATTTGTACTAAGCAACTCAACTTAGCAAGCAACTCCTCGTTGCAGCTTGCTGACGTGACTTGGGTTGCTTATGTGAATGGTTGCTTGAAGGAGAAGTGGGGCCAAACAAAAAGAATTTTAGCGCAAGAACCTTGCATCGTATGGTACGCGTGGAACCCATTTGAGTTGCTTAATAAAAACCTTGCGTTGTAGTGTAAGAGTTGCTTAAATTAATATAGTGTGTGTAACTGCATGACTTACCAAAATATTAATAAAATATGGGTTTAGTACGCTTGTTGAATTACTTACCTTGTAAATGGTGTAATGGGCATATATATAATTAGTCTAAAGAAAATCTAATAACATTAATATTCAAGATACTACATTGTTGATCAAGGATGTGTTAATGGTGGATGGAATTTCGATCTGTTAGCCACTGTGTTGCCTAGCGAATTAAAAAATAAGTGCTCCTTAGTGCACGTTAACCCGTCTGTTCAGGATCTTCTTATTTGGGCTGCTAATGTTCATGGTTTTTATTCTTCTCGCTCTGCAGCGTCTTGGCTCCAAGATCGTTGGCAATCTCGACATTATACTCCTCAAATTGCTTGGGTTTGGCGTCAACCAATTACTGAGGGTATGACATTTATGTTCTGGCTTTACTTAATTGGTATTCTCCCTACGAATGAGCTTCGCTACCACCAGAACCTTTCGGCATCTGCTATGTGCCAGCGTTGTGGCTCGGCTGATGAAACCATCATGCACTGCTTGCGTGACTGTGCTCATGCGAGAGACATTTGGCGTGGCGTTGGTTTTCGTGAAGACGCTCAGTTCTTGGATAATAATGTTGTTTCTTGGGCTTCTAGCTTCCTGAAGAATGGCAATGGAATCTTGTTCGCTTGCACCGCGTGGCACGTGTGGTGCACTCGTAATAAAGCTGTTATTAGTGGTAAGATCATGTCTAACATTGAGACCATTTCAACGATTCATAGTGATGCCTTCGGCTTGCTGCAGCGGTTGAACACTTCTATCTCGTAGGTTTCCTTGCAAAAATAAGTCTATTGGTGCGCTTCGAGAGAGAATCAAGTGAAGTTGAATATCGACAGTAGTTGTATTGGCAATCCAGGTCCGGCAGGGGCTGGCGGCCTCCTCCGTAATCACTGCGGAGAGTTGCTTCTTGACTTCTACGAATCTCTGGGCGATTCCACGAGTTTTCATGCGGAGCTTGTCGGCTTCTATCGTGGTCTTTTCCTTACATGGGAACTTGGTTATCGTGATGTTGTTTGTCACTCTGACTCGCTCCTTGCGGTGGAGACCATCAAGTTGGGTGCCAGAGAATTTCATCTTTATGCTGCATTGATCCAGTCCATCAAGGAGCTATTGTCTCGCAATTGGATTTGTCGGTTTGAGCATGCTTATAGGGAATCAAACTTCTGTGCTGATGTCTTGCGAAGCTTGCATCTGGCGGTGCTTTTCGTCTCATAGTGATCCACTCTTCTATCTCTCAGCTGTCTAGTTTGTTGTTGGCAGTAGGAGTTGTTCACTTTAGATCCCTTCCTTCTTAGTTTTTTAGTTTTATTTTTATTTATTTTTCCGATGTACAAAAAAAACCTGAAAACAGATATATTTAAAAAATCAGTGAATTTTTAAAATCAAAACAATTAAGAAAACAGATATATTTACTAAAAAGAAAATAAATAGAAAATCGAATTACTCTTAATAAAGTATCTAATTAATACTAGTGTAGTATTGCCCGTAGGTTTTTTATGTGGTATATTTATTTAATGAAATAATTATTATGAGTATAATTATTTTTATTATAATGTTTATAATTTGAAAAATTAATTATATTGAATAATTATGAACTTTAATTAGTCGTTTATAATTGTTAACTAAATGAATATACTTTTCCTTCTTAATGTAATCGAGAGATTTTTGTTGTCGTTCTCTAGTTATCCTTTACATATGTATGTCACTTTTATGCAAATTTTGATAAGAACCAATGAGTAATAATTAATTGATTAAATTTATGGGAAAAAAATTACTTTTTCAACTACTCTTATGTTGTTAACATAAATGTTTTAATAAATACTTAAAATTGATTAATATATTTTTCTCTATTTTATTTCACTATTTGTCTAACTTCACTCACACATACGCCATCTAATATTAAAATAAAAATATATATTATACTATTTTTTCTTTGGCTTTTATACAGTTACTCTCTCAAGTCCTATATATTCATTATATTTGTATGATCGTTTAATTAATTACCAAGTAATATTGATACCTAATATTTATGTATAAAAAGGGTGATATTTAATATTCAATATAAAATATTTCATTGAGAATTTTATTTAAAATAAATGTCTTTAAAAAGTTAGCTTTAATTTACTCGCAAGTATTAAGTGTTCAACTAAATTGTTTAATATTTATTTTTTATTTTAGTTTTGTTTAAATAATGAAGTTTCACCTTATTAACTTAGATAAAAAAAAACAATATTAACGATTGACATAGGTAACAAAGTGAACCTCTAATTTTAGTTAGAGAAAGACACTAAAAACACCTAAAAATTTAAAGATGTTTGTTTCAACAACATAATTTTTAAAAGAATTTTGTTACTATTTATTCCTCAAAATATTAAAGAAAAACCAACTTATAAATTTTCTATCTCTTAGAAACTAAATTGGTGACGAAAACAACTCTCGAAGACTAGCATGAGAGTTGTTTTCATCACCATTTTATTTTAGTCCTTAAAGATTAAAAATTCATCAATTTAGTCTTCCGAAAACCAAGTTGGTGATAATTTTATTTTTTCAAGCACCAAAATGGTGCTAAATACCGTTCAAAGACTAAGTTGGTAGGTAACACACATATCTTCAAATAATAAAATGACATTTATCTCGTACCAATTTTACCTATTAATTAATAGAAGAGAAATCCACCATAGAAATGGAATGGATTGAAGAACTGAAATTACATGAAACCAGTAAGTATTATTATTTACATCACAAACATTGTTCAGTTACATGACAAAAAAGCCAACCTTGTAAAGTTAATTGCAAATATTGCACATATATCCCATTCCTTCCCCCTTTATTATTTTTCTTTATTTTTTTGGCCTATTTTTGTCATTACATCAAATGGAAGAAAAAGAGCTTGTGGAATAATCGTTTCCTGTCATCTTCAGATTACTGGATTCTTTCAAAAAGTCAACTGATGTGAATGAATGTGGTGGAACTGTGACATTCATGTCTTTCCCAACAGTTACAAGTATACTCTGGATTGGCACCACCTGTATCCATATTACCAAAAAAATAAATAATAAAAATACAAAAACAATAAAATAACTAATCTGACATTGGTTCAACGGCCATAACACAAGCTCACAACTATTTTCTATTTTTAAGAGTTAATTATAATTTTTCTCCCTCAATGAACAAAAAAAAATGTCCCCCTCTTAGTTTACCTCGTGCAGTTTACTACAAATCTTTCAAAGTGTGCGATTTTTTCGCTTTGATTTTTTAATGTGCAGTTTACTACATTTTGTCCAAATTTATGACAGTTTTTATTTTTATTTAAATTAGCAACGGTTTTTTTAGTAAACCTCATGTTCGAAAAGCAAAGACAAACCACACACACTAAAAGTTTTTGAAACAAACTGCACATGAGATAAAATACAAGGGACAAATTATAATTAATCCAATTTCGGGTTTAATTATTAACTATTATATGTATAATTATTATTAAAATAATTCATTTTGCAGCTTCATGAATCATGATAATAGCTAACCTAAACACAAGATTCAATGTGAAAATGAAAAGATTTCCTTGTAACAATGATTCATGCAAGGAGTTGGAACATTAGTATAAGAGAAAAACATCAAGCAGTAGATCCTCCAAAGATTCACTCGTCGCTAATTTGGTCCCTCAAATATTTTTGTCACTAAATTTATCCCTCAAAGATTTACAACACTATTAAATTATTAATCCCTCAAAAAATTAAAATACTACTAAATTAGTCCATCAAGTTGCACGTAATAAATCTTTGAATGACCAATTTTGTGACAAAAATTTTTAAGGGACCACATTGGTAGCAAACGAATCTTTGGAGGAGGAATTTGATGTTTTACTCTTAGTATAACCACAGGATTCAGAAGTTAATATTAAGACATGGTTACCTTCTGTGGCTGTGAGAAAGAATTTTCATCCATTACATTTGCAGATGTAAGAACTGTCTTTGTTGACCCAGACAACTGCAATGAGTTTGGTTTCAATCCATTAAAAGAAATCTTGAGGTTTACTGTGCTGGCGCCAAAGTTCACAACCTGCAAAGGTCAAAATTGCTTCATAGTGACGACATTGCTTGTGAAACATTTATTATAGAACAAATTTGTTTATTAATCTTAATCTGCTCATTAAAATAATGTGTCACTTTGATGAGAAATCCAGAAAGACAAGTTTCATACAGCATTTCATTTTCAGCAGCCAGGACTTCTAATGAGAATAAAGGAAACCTCAAGATTTTTTACATCAGAGAAATTTGAAGAACAAGGAAAAGAAAATGTGTGTCGAGATTATGCTTAATTTTATCGCATGACCCCAAAAAGCATGTTGGTTTTTAATGTAGGTGACTTTTTAAAACTAGACATTTTATGGCAATATCAACTTCCAGAAAATATGCAATAAATGGTAAGATCAATATATTCAAAAAATTAAAGTATAAAATGTTTATGCATGTTCAATTTTATGCCATTAATCATGAATAAGAAAACAGAACTAGATTCTCAATTTAAAAAAGAATATAAGATGACTCAGATATACATGTTGTTTCTGTTATTTACCTTAATACGTATGTAGTTGTTCTTATCAACAGAACTTTGCCAAGTGATTGCTGATGCAATGAGTGGATTTGAGGGAGTGGCCTGAAGTGATGCATTTAGAAGTGTTGCTCCACTTGACTCGGCGAAAAATCGCTGCACCCAGTAGCTAGGAGTTCCATAGTGCTGAAAGGAGTTGAATACAATTGCATCTGGGTTCCACCTGATGATAGAAAGTGACATAATCTTAGATGGAACAATAGTACCTAATTTATTTACCATCTTAGACCTGTCTGGTTAGCTTTTTAAAAAATTTTGCATAGGAAAAACTAGATCTTGTATGGGAAATCTTGTTTCCAGTCATTTCTAATTTTTCCTATACAAAATCCACAAAATGGGAAATGAAAAGGCAAACCAAACAAGCCTAGCATTTGAATTGGAAATGTTTTTTTTTCTAATGACATTAGAGAAATGGAATCCTATGAACACACTTTTTTATAAATTATGTGAAATGTGAAACAAAAAGGTCACATTTTTTTTCAAGCATATTTAGCAGAACATGAAATAATAAATGATCTACTTCACCATCATTTAGCTAATAGGTACAAGAAGAGAGTGAATCAAGCTACAATTTCCTTCTGGTTTAGGGGAAGCCTGGACTTAAAAGAAAGGGCCCATAGCACTTCCATAAAAAAATATCATTCTATTTTCCCACGGCAGCATTTTCATAAAACTTCTCAGAACACAATATAGTGCATAATCTAAAGGCTAGAGCCAAAAGTAAAGAAGAAGAATAGATGATAGAAATTTCCTTGTAAAATCACAGGAAATTACCTCCTATCATTGGCATTCACAAAAAGTGGAGCATAGCTAACCATTTTGACAACATCACTGCACCAGAAAAGAAAATGAAAATGGTGAGTACTATTAAGTGGACTAGATGGGAAACAAGTGTTTCATAGTAACTTTCTCAATATTATTCCTGTAGCACAGAGAACTCAAGGGCCATTTTTCAATTAAATGCTATATTTAGATTATCATACAAAAGCTAAAATTATGGTGGAGATTGGAGGAACAGTGTCAGAAAAAAGAGCTTTGAATACAATCGGTCCCTATCGTCGTGAAACTGTTTTGGTTTTGGTCCCTATGAAGGACCATTCCTAATGTTTTTTTTTTTTTTGGATAAAACCTAATGTTTTAAAACTATTGGGACTAATAACAAGATTTTTAAATTAAAGTAAAGAGACTAAAACTCAGATCTATGTGAAGCGTAGGAACTAAAATTATATTTAAACCAAAAAAAACTGAGGGACTGAATTAAATAGAATTAAAAAGTGACTTGCTAGCTCAAAATAATTAGGGTACATAAGAGGAATTTAATTAGAATGAAAAAAAAAATATGTTTATCAAAATTGAAGTGAATCTAGTTTAACAGATAATTCAAACTTGTAATACTAACAACAGTGTTGATCTACTTAGGGTTATATATAGTCTGTTTGGGCTTGTTTATGGCTTTACCAAAAGCTCAGTTAGAAGAGTAACATGCTCACATATTATAAAAATGTCCTCATTATGGTTTGGTATTAATTTCAAGCCTGGCCTTTGATAAAATAGCGAAAATTTCAAAAGAATCCCCAGCAAACCTGTTCTTTTCCAGTCCAATAAGGAATCCCGCTTCAGCTAGGGCAGCCAAAAGGCTTCCTGTCCCGGCGTCTTTTCCGGTCACAGCATACTCACTTACAAAAGCCTGTGAAGTGTTCAAAAAGAGTGAGTATGCATATGCAAATAACCAATAAAAAAGAGGTGGTGTTTAATGGAGATATAAAAACCTTTGGACCACTGCGCAATGCACGATCAAATGTGTTAGCTCTAGAAAACATGTCATTTGCACTTGTATAAACCTAATCAAGAAAATAGTGAGTGAGAAAAGATACTTGAAGTGGATCAATAATATATGAAGTGAAAAAATAAAAAACTTTACTTAGATATGTAATTAAAGGAATCATGCAAAGATATTAATTACATGATAATCATATAGATCAGCTGGGTGATCTAAAGGTCGAGAAGAACCATCACAGTTTGAGATAATTTGGATATCTGGATAAGCACTTTTTATTGCACTATAGAATCTCAGGTAGTTTCCTGGAAATTCAAAGATTTAACAGAAAAAGTAGTATCAGATTACTATGATTCAATTAGTCAGGAGAAAATGAAATCTAGAACTCTTTAGTCCAAATTAGCACATCACATGTTAATAATAAATCCAAAAATAGTTTTTGCCTCGTCTTGGTATAAATAATCCAAAGTGTTAATGTGAATTAACAAAGAACATATCAGATTTTCTTACAAAAGAATAAATAAGAAAAATATGCATACCTCGATAATTCTTTTTCCCGCAATCTTCATTCCCCACAGCAACATATCTAAGGTCAAATGGCTTCGGGTGTCCCATGGAAGCTCTAAGGGAACCCCATTTTGATGTTGGATCGCCTCTGGCAAACTCAATTCCGTCAAGGGCTTCCTGCAATCAAGAATTTAGTATCTTTCTATAAATTCTGAGTCAAATTTCATAAACAGGAAAGGATAAAGTAAAAAAGAATAGGGAAAAAGAGAGAGGGGGAAAAGATAATATACTTGCACGAAAGGTAAGACAGCAGATGTATCGACTTGATCATTATGGCTGACACCTAAAATGAAATATTCAATTAGAAAACAAGGACAAATTTACTAATTACCTTGCTATAAAGAAACTTAGTTAAAAGGGATAAACATAACATTACCATTATTAAAAACCCATATCGGTAATGCACCCAAGTCCTCTGCAAGCTGCTCAACAATATTAAAATATATCATGTTACTTACGTAATACAAACTGAAGGCATGTCAACTAGGTATGAACATCATAATCCTGAGAAGTCAGAACTAATATTTGAATTCGAAATGAGGCACTTACTTGGAGAAACTCAAAATAGCCAAGTCCATCATCAGTCCAGTACATCCAAACATCACCAAAGTGCCCGGGTCTCTCCTCCCATGGCCCAACAGTTGGTTTCCATCTAAATGCATTTCGTAACCATTCTCCTTCAACGAAGCAACCACCTAATGCAATCAAATGAAAAATATCATTCCAAACAGTTAGTTGAATCAGATAGCTTGAAATACTAGCAGAGTGAACTGGAATATAAGATTACCAAACAATGCTAACTTAAACTATAATACGTATTTAAAGATCATGAAATATTAAAATAAAGCAAAGCAGAGCAGAGCAAAGAGATCATCTTGGTTCAACAAGGCTTAGCAAAATTAATCTCCTTATCAAAAGCTAGCACCACAGAAAGTGAAACAAAATGGACCGGCTGAAGTTGAAATGCAAATTTTACGCTTTTGCATAGGGTGAAAAAAAGTAGAATGGTTTAAGATAGATTGACATTCTCTTAAATTAAAACACACTCTATTCAAGTATTTATAAGTTATGATTTAAAAATCTTGCTTTTCAACCCCCCCCCCCCTAATTTCCCCCTTCCAATAAAGCAAATCCTCATTCAAGTATGCACCTTTTGGGCATGCAAGACAAGAGCACATTACAGTAATACAGAACAAAGGCAAAGCATATAATATGCAATATATATATATATATAAAACAAATTCAAGGTTTGAAATTTCTTAATACCTGGAAATCTGATAAATGTTGGTTTCAGATTTGCCAGCATTTCAACAAGTTCACTTCGGAAACCATGTCCCTGTGCCATGTAAAGGTTGAACATTTTACTGATAGGGTTAGTGGATGACAATGCAATATATGCTCTCATTCTAATGAATACAAAAGTAATAGCCACATATATGCAAGGCACTATAAAAAAAAAAAAAAAAAATTCAAAATCAAGACTTGACGCCTGAAACAACCTATTTGGCCATAAAACATTATGGGGTTCAAAAAGGTGATTAAGGAGACTCCCACCATTGTGGGGGTATGTGGAGGATTGGGTGCACGCAGCCTTACACCCTACGAGCAGAGAGGTTATTTACAGAACAAGCATACGTGAAAATTAATCATTTTATTCAAACACTCGAAAAGAAAAAAATAAATCAATTTCTTTTGCATATATGTGGCTGTTTAGGGTCCAAGAAAATATTCATCCAGAAAAAGGCAAACGAATTCAGCATTTAACAAACCTTATATGTGTCTACAGGCATAACAGACACTTGGTCCAACCATATTACACCCTTTGTTGTTGTTGTTAATTGAAGTCTTGCGTTATGATTCGTAGCCTCGGCCTCCAATAAAGTCTCCACCTTTGTCCAATTTGAAAAGTCAGTTGCAGAATCCCTGCAAGATCAATTATAAGTATTATTCGTATTTCATAGATTCAAAAGATCATTTGTATTTTATTGAGTTAAAAACATAGCGCATAAAAATGGAGCTCACTTTATCATAGTTGAAGCCAGGTTTCCCACACCATTTGGTCCAGTCAATGAAATTGCTAGATTAAGAGATCCAGTTGAACGGACATAGAACATCAACTTGTATTTTTTCCCCTGCTCAATATTCTGAAAGAAAGAAGATCAAAGTAGTAAAGATACTTGCAGCATCAAACTTGAAGGAACCAAAAAAAAAAAAATCTAAGAATGAAATTAATCACATAAGAATCAACAAAATTTATAACCTGACAAACAAAATGACAACACATACTTTAAGGCCATGATTATATGTTATCTAGATTTTTTTTTCATGTTCAGGAAATATATGCACATAGGATATGAGATCCAATCAATGCAAGGGTATCGATTAATCTCACCATGCCCCAGAAACCAGGGTTATAAACACCAACACCATCGGCTGGGCAGATGTTGTCACCTTTACTGTCACATAACACCTCCAATCGAAGTGCAACCTTATTTCGTTCAAAGCAGGAGGTTCGATCAGTTTCAACATTTATATAAGATTCATTTCCAATAATTGACCAGGGATTGATATTCGAAGGTGTGTTTGGGCCCCCAGCTTCAAATCCTGAAACAAGAATTCTTGATATTTCAGTTATACTTGAAAAAAGTAACCTACAAATAATGAATAACTAGGTAAACAACAAACCATTCATTTGTCCATATGTGAACATTGACGAAGTAGGATAATCTATCATATAAAAAACATAAAGATACACCTCAAGTCTCTCCTTTCCATCCAACATTAGATTAAGGAAGAGAAAAAGTACACTGGCACCAAAACAAAAAGGGGGGCCAGGAAATCCAAAAAGCTACTCTGAAGTGAATTTGTCGCTAAGTGAGTAAGGGTGTATCTACTTTTAAATTTTAGTGGGTTAAAGTCATGATAAACTTCAAAGCAAGATGGATATATCCTTACTTGCTAACTTTAAAGTAGTCTTATCCCATCAACTCTACATTCTACGTTCTACTCTATTCCATTTTCTTTTCAATTATTATCACGTTTCCTCTTCAAATGGCAGGAAAATTGTGCAATTTAACATCTAAGATGAAGCGAAAAGATCACAAAAGTAATATAAATATCTTGGAGAAATCATCTAGTGCTAGTTTCTATCACTTAAAAGTTTAGAGAATAAGAGAATGACCTCTATTGTTCACAAGCTCAGCCCACAATCCCCCAGCTCCGGCGTGATTGATCTCCTGCAGAGCAAATTCAAGAAATTCATTAATTTCTGATATTTGAAATTTTGAATAGTGAATCATTATCAAATTGAATTCAAATATGCACACTTAAAGGTAAGTTTCATAATTATAAATTCTAATCAGTTTATGCAACAATTCATAATCCTGACAACACATGTTCTATCCTAGCCAAGTCCATTCAAAAGAAAACTCAGCAATACACCAGAAATAAGGAATTCTCAAACTAATAAGCACAACTGAAAAATATTTTACATATTAATACCAATTAATATGGACAACATTTGTTCTTTTCATGGGTTGATATTAGTGAGTGCACATGACAATATATAAGAATAAGCTTGAAATATATTACAAAAAAACATTAAAACTTAGTTGCTTCCTCATTACATCAAAATCATACTGTACATATTATCATAAACAAATATATTATATTATGACATAGATAAATATCACACAATCCCATTGAATTGGTTTGAAGAGCTTCTTTTTGAGCAAAAAAAATTGTCCTCAGTCCAAAGGCAAAATAAATTAAAAATTAAAAAAATCGGAATACTAATTAAGGAAATGGGAGAATAAAGGTAATCATGATTTTAATTGTAGTTATTGCTGTAGTTAATGAGTTACACATGATCAAGCAACATAACAGCCAGACTAACATCAAGAATCAGAAGAAAACTTAATTAAAAAAGGGACGCAACGAGCAAAAAAAGACGGTCAAATGCTTGATGCAGGATTATCCTCACCTCAAAGAATATTCCAAAAAGAGTATCTGGTATTGGTTTTCCAGACGCATCAGAAGCATCTACGATTAAAGTTGTGTTCAGGTCAGCGTGTACTTCAATAGCAAAACATCGGAAGACAAGGAAAATCGCTATGAACAATTTGAGCATAGCAACATTGCATGAGGCCTTGGATGAACCCATTGTTTGTTTACAACATTCAATCTATCTGCACTATGAAAAACGCAAGGTAGTGGAAATTAACATGAATAGTATGATTATATAGAGGAAAAACAGATCAAAGTAAAAAAACAAAAGAACATGTCATGAAATCAAGATGGACAAAAATGGAAACGTATGCAAGAAACAAGTTGAAAAATATTGTGTCACCACCGCTTGATCCCACAATATGACAATTTAAACCAACCCTTTTTTTCCCTTTCATTTTGGTTTTTGCATAATTATACATGAAGGCTAATTTACAAGATTATGGCAGCTAAGACTCATCTAAATTTAAGTTACATGAAACAAAAACAAATAAGGGAAAAAAAAAACAGTTGTTTCAGTAATTTGATGGAAGTACTTTCAAGTCAAGTTTAATATAAAGATCCAAAACAAAATTTCTTCAACAATGTGCATCATTAATTTATCATAGTGAACAGAAAACACAAAACAAGTTTTGAGAATTTGTAGTAGGAAGCAAGCACTGAGCTCAAATTTAAGGTTTTGAAACACATTGGAACGCTAATATTGTTATGACAAATGTATCTCTGAAGTGTTAATTCAACTAAAGTCCAAAACATCCAAAAAATTGTGAGAATAACCCAAATCCAATTGCAGGGAAGCCGCATGCAACAATGTTCTGAAAAAGGTCAAATTGCTCATAATCAAAAAGAAAAAAGAGATTTTTTTTTTTTTAAAAAAAGGCCCAAAATATGAATCAGAAGTTCTCATCCACAATGCACAATCAAGTTTCCAAAACCAGAAAACTCATAAAGGATCTATAATTCAGAAGCTAAAGAGCTGAAAAAACTCACAGTTATGTATATTTTGAGAGAGACAGAGTAACAAAAACAGAGCGAGAGAAGCAGAGTTGCGGAGGGTAAAATGGGAAATAATGAGTGGAAAATGGGTGTGAGTGTGACTGAACAATAATCAGAGAGAGTGTTTCTTCAGTTTTATAGACGAAGATTGAATTGAATAAGAATTATCAGTGAAGTGAAGCAAAGGGATAATAGATAGATAGATCGATGTTGGTGTTTTTTTCTTCAGACTTTGCTTCTACGGTTTGAAGTGAAAATGTGCAGAGAAAAGAGAGTGACTTGTGAATCGGTTTAATTAATTAATCAATTAATTAATTAATTAGTTAATTAATAATTAAGAATTAATTGTCAGGGATGTGTGGACCCCCACCAACTCTAGTTTTTGCCGTCTCGCTTTGACGCAATCGCATTTTTGGTGCGTGCCGTAACCACATTACAACATGAATTTTACGTTTTTTCTATAAATGGAGTAATCTAATTTTTCAACTCTTCATATTATAGGACTTTATTATTTTAGATATTAAAATTTTTAAAATCTAAACTACTTTTTTTAAAAATATTTATAGTATATTTTAATCTTTTTTAATACTTTCATATCATTTTGTAATATAAAATAATTAAAGTATCTGTTATTTTGTGAAATTAGTCATTCACTTTTTTTAATATTCAATTAGTCATTCAATTTAGATTTTTAAAACCTGGTGAATAAAATGATTCTCTATGAAGTTGGAGTCTACTCTCTATAAATATATTTTCCGTATAAATTTTGTTTTTGATAAAAATATTAATTTAGTATTTGTTTATTATTAACTTGGTCTATTAAATATTTATTATATATATTTTAAGAGACTAATTAATAATATTTTAAATTCTTTAAATTAATTTAATAATATTTTAAATCTTAAAGAGAATAATTTAATGACAGAAATTTTTTAGACAAAATCGAAGCTCATCTCTTTGTTTTATTTATATTATTGTTCCATCTGTCCCAATGATATATACTCAACTTGGGGTGAATTCATTTCTATCTTTAATTAATTATTTTATAAATTTAGTTGTGACTAATACTAATTTTTGGATATTATTAAATAAATACCTTGTCAGATAAACAGAAAATTTGGTCATATATATAATTTTTTAAAGATCTAAGGAACTGTTGATTTGTATTTTTAACAATACTTTCATATCATTTTGTAACAATACTTACATATCATATTGGCAGCGAGTATTTACATATATGGCCAAACTCGAGTGTGGAGTGCGTAACATCTTTATCCATATCCTATATGATATTAATATTCATTGTCTGTATTATAATAAATTTTAATTTATTTTTTTACATACAAAAGTTTCAATTAATCTTTGTCAACTCTATTATGTGAGTAATATTATATTATGCACGAATAAATATTCGGTAGGTGAGTTCTATCTTTTGTGGCAGTCTTTTGTATAAATCTAACATCTGGCTAAAAAAAACTTATTCACATGTTTAAAAAATTTAGAAAATTAATAGAGAGTATTTCAAAGTTTTTAAGAAGAAAAAATTCATTACAGAACAAAATATTTACTACAATATAAGTGTTTTAACTATAGGCGTGGCCAATATTTAATTAGCACGTGTTATTGTAATTTAGTTAATGATTTTGGATTCTTGTTGTAAATATGGAATATTTATAATGAGAGTTTTTTTTTTTTTTATTTAACGGGACACTAAGACCCATTTACCATTCAATGGGAGTTTTGTTGGCCATTAAAATCATATTTGATTAAAATAGAATTATCTCTGAGATTATGTTTAGATTGGTGGTGCATAATAAAATGAAGTAGAACGAAATAAAATGGAATCAAATAAGAGTGAAGCTAGCCTAAATATTTTGGAGGGGTCAAATATAAAAAATTAAATAACCCAAAATCTTGAGGGGCCAATTACTTTGAGTGTTAGTAATTTTTACTCTCATTTTAAAAAATTACATATACATTTTAATAATTTTTTTCGCAATGAAGGCCTTGGCTCCCCCATGCTATAAGTTAGCTCCACCCCGGAATGGAATGAAAAAAAAATCCATTTCATTATTTGGATATTTTAAGATGGAAAAGAATATTATTTCCATTCCATTGTTTGGAAATAGAATAAAGTGGAATGTATCATTATAATTTCTTCCTAATATTACCTTTCATTTTACTTTAACTACCTATTTGATTTTTTCTCATTTTTTACTCTTTGTAACTCTATTATAGTATAATTTACACATTTTAATGAAACTAAGATAATTGTTTCCTTGTTAATTTCAGTTTTAATTTTATTAAAATGTTTATATTAGTATTTTTTTAACAAATAAGAAAATATATAGTAATATTTTTACTCGTTAAAAAGACATCTCATATTAAAAATAACTTTAACATAAATATTCTATATAAATTATGTCATGTATTATAAGAAGATAAAATTAAGTCACTGTTATGTCTTTCCCAAATAGTTTAACAAAAAAATAAAAGTGCTAAGTTTTGTAGATTAGTCAAAGAGTATGAGGTATCAAAAGCTTGAAAATTCTTCAACCATTAAAAATAACAGCTTGAAAAAATAGTTGCAGTTCTTACTAGTGACTTGTGAGGCCTAAGACTGGATCTACGGTTAGGCCAATGAGAAAATACTTAAGACCCCAAATTTTAGAAGGCAAACAAAATTTATTTAATAGTATTGTTAATATAAATTTTAAAAAATATTTTTTATTTTTTTAATATTATTATAACATGGTTAAATTTTTTTATTTGCATAATAATACTATATTGGAAGAAGTATTGAACGGACAAAGTTAATATTTTATTAAAATATTAAACTATGTAAAATATTGAATTCAATTTCAAATATAAAATTGTTTATAAAATATTTATGACAACAACTATTTTATAAGATAAGTTAATAAGATAAGTTAATGAGTAGTCATATTATCTATTGAAACAAATATGTTAAATTTGCATGTATTAAAATTTTTAATAAATAAATAGGACACGAAAAAATTCTTCATGTATAATACAATATATTCAAATAAGCTTTTGTCATAAATTTCGCTTTAAGCCTTAAGGTTTATTGATCCTGCCCTAGCGAAATCAATGATATAAACCCACACTGATAGAAAAAAAAAAAGCACATAGACAGATACTCAGATTGATTTGAGGAGAATAGAGAAGAGAGTAAGGAAGAAATTTTGGTATTTTTTTAGTTCAGAAAAAATAAAAAGAGAGAAATGGGAGATGAGAGATTTTCGTTCATTTTTCTCATCTTTAAAATTGAAAAGATTTGGAACATAGAGGAAAGGAAGAAGAATTAACACATGAAGTCTCTCTCCTCCCCTTCAATTAAACACAAAAAACACTATTTTTTTTCTTTCTCCTCTTTCTTCATTTTATTTGAACTGAACACAATACTAATTTTTTATTTTTCCTCACTTTCTTTTGAACTAAATACACTATATACATACACGTGGTCTTCAACCAAATATAAAACTTTTTTTCACCTTTTTGATAAAAAGAATATTATATTTAGAACTGTAATAAAATAATTACAGATTGATAGGATTAAGACATTCCTACTAAGAAAATTTCTCTAAAATTATATTAAAATAACTAAAATAAAATAATTTTTCTTTTGGACGACTAACTAAGATAAAATAATTAAATTGACATTTCTTGCTAATACTACTGAGCCAAGTTCGTTATATAATATTAACCCTTAAAATATAAATAAACAGGGCTCAAGTTGTTAATGTTGCTTACTCTTATTTATCATGTTAGCTTACTACAGACTTCTAAAAGTATAAATCATTATTTTCTTAGTATATTTTTTTAATATACACTAACAATATATCAATTGATAATATACATCAAAAAAATTTGTATAATAATAATAAATATGTAATAATTAACGGATAATGACGACAATTTAGAAAAATCATGTATATTGTATCAATTTTCATACTGATAATTTTTCCCTAAAATATTTTTAAAATAAATATAAGAAAATTTTAGCATTCCCTTATGTTTCATAATCAAAAGTTAATTACTTTTAGCATATTTAATGATTGGATACGTAAAATATCTCCAATAATTAATTCACTTGTTATTTTAAATAATAATTTATTTCTCTCTATAATAAATATGATGGAAGGTAATATAACAAAATAAATTACCTTTTTAGATGAATTAAAAAAAATTAAATAAGGTTTACTATCCTTTTTAATTGGCATAAGGTAATTTTTTTTTCTTATATTTAAAAACAAAGTAGTATGCCTGCATAGGCTGTTGGGAGGTTATTTGTAAAGATAAGGGAGGTAGTTGGTCTTGGAGTTAAAAAAATTTATTTATTTAATTTGATAAATGGGTGTGGAGATTAAAATATGACAAGAAGGTATTGTGCATCAAGATTTAACTAATATTTTCTCTGTTTCAAAATGTAAAACTTCCTAAATCAATATTGCTGAAATTAAGAAAAGTGGTTAATTTAGTTAAATGCATTAAATTTGTATAACAAAAGTTATTACTTTACAAATTTACTATTTCAATCTCTTTATATCACCTCTCTCTTAATTAATGTTCATTAAAATTAGTTGAATAGCAAGAGTGTAATGGTAAAAAAATTAAATGTGCACAAAAATTCTCAAATGATCTTATAAAATAGGACAAGTAAAAACTCTGTAGAAAATCTTACATTTTGGGACGGATAGAATATTATTTAAGAGTAGCGGGACAATGTGGTTTTTCTTTGTTGTGAGAGAGATAAGGATTTTGTAATGATTTTGATTTTAGTGGTGTGTTTTTTTTTTTTGAGTGGGATTGTTGATTTTCAATTGTCTAAAAATTAATTGAAACATAAATTTTAGAGTAATTTTTAACTTTTAATGAAAGCATTTTTATATTTTGTCAATTAAAAATCAAACACACGCATCCTTTCTTGATTGGGTGATCTTTTTTAATTATTTTGGTTTCCTTTCTCTTTTTTATGACTCTTTTTGTATTATTTTTAAAATACGCTTTGTACTCTAAAGTAATAATATTTTTTGACTTATTAAAAAAGATATTTAACACGTATAACTTTGTGTATGATTAAAAAAAACATAAATTGACTTGTACGTAGTACCAATCGATACATCAATTAAAATTGTCAAGCGATCTTCAAATAATATATGCAACAAAATAATCTTAGATTAATGTAAAAAATTCTCAAAATTAGATACTATCAACCATTACATTTCATCTTAGCTTCATGTATGAAAATGTTTTTTTTTTTTTTTACATCAGAAAAAATGAAAATATTTTTTTAAATAAATTAAAGTGCATTTATAAAAATTTAAATCGAAAAATTGTGATTCAAAGCTTTACTCCCACGCCGTAACCTAACTACATTCTACATATAATTGTTTTAAATTCCTTAGAAGGCATGTGCAATTTTTTCCCCCACTGATGAAGAAACTTATCCACGCTAGTTTATATTTCGATTCAGAAGTCTTGTAAACTAGTAGTAATATTCTTTTCATAAATAAAGAGCAGTGATTGGTAAATACAAGTATTACATATAATTCATTTACAATTAATTTTGTGGTTAAATATAAAGGGATATACTGTTAAATACATAAATGAATTGGTTAATTATTATCTAATAATTTAATCATATTTTTCTTTTTTTTAACCATCTATATATACATCTAATTTTATGATTAAATGCGAAAAAATATATACTTAAATTAGTACATGAATAAGTTAATTATTACTTATTAATTTAATTATATTTTTCTTCACTTTTAATCATCTATAAAATATGATTAAATTATTAGTAAAAACTAACCATTTCATGTAATAATTTAATCACATATTTCATTGTATTTAACCACAAAACCGATTATAGATGAGTCGTATACTACGATTATGTACACAAAACATTTTCCTAAAATAAATTTCTACATTGAGTTTTTCTATAAATTTTAATATATGCACACCATTATTTTTTATAACTTATTAACAACCTCTTTCATGTCACCAAATTGTGGGTCTGTCTGTTCTTTTGCTTTTTTTTTTTATTAAAAAATAAATTTCCTAAACCGGTTGTAAATAAGTTTTAGAGTGCACAATGGTATGCAACCAACATTTTTCTTTTTCTATTATATGATAAGCAAATAGTCTAATTAAGAAGATCCCATGAGACACTTTTACTCTTTCTTTGGTTAGCAACAAATATAGTGGAGAGAAATATGGTAAAAGAAAGTCACGAGAAGTGAGAAATAAGGAAGAATGAAGTGTTTTAAATTTTTCTTTTAAAAAATCAATTTTTTTTAGTGATGTACTATTTCGGTCTCTAACTTTGTGAGGATAAATCACTTTAGTCCTTAACTTTGCATTTTGCAAGTCACTTTAATCCCTAAATTATACGAACTTTCAGGGATTAAAATGATTGATTCTGCAAGAAACTAAAATGACTTATAAAATACAAAACCAGTGACTATTTTAGTATATAATTCATTTGTTCCATCTATTTTCTCTTGAATCAAATAAAGAAAATTACATCATTATTTATATTCTTCTTTATTTTTCATTTTTTTCCTCTCAACTAAACATAACCTTATTAAAATGGTGGATCTAAGACTCAGGGTTAACGGAAAAATTTATTTAAAAATTAAAATGTAATAATAAAATAAAGATAAAATTAAAATTATTAAATATATTTGTGGTCCTTTAAATACTAAAATTGTTCTATTTAGTCCCGACATTTTAGTTCTTGCGGAAAAAAATTGTTTTGTTTCTGTCTGATCCCTCTAGAACAAATAATTTTTTCACGAAAACCAAACATAAACAAACTAATTTTTGCAAGGATCGAAGGGAAATTTTTGTTTCAGATGGATCAAACATCAAATAGGACAATTTTAATTTTTAGAGGAACCACTGACATATTAGAGCCAAATAAAATTTAAAATATGATGCCCTAAGAAGATTTCTAGCATTAATTTAGGTTGAGATTTTGATTACAAAAGGAAAAGCAAAATACAAAAAGTTCAAAATTATATTTAGAGAATTATAAAATTCAAGAATAGGGGTGCAAAATACCAAAGATTTTAAATCAATTTAGTGTTAGGATGGACTAAAAACGTTTACTGATCGAATGTATTTCCAAAAACTATTAATTAGCTACAATTTTTTTCTTAATTATTTTTAGTAAACGATTTGAAAGTTGTGTAAGTATTTAAAAGCACCAGATGAGGTGAACAGCCCCCCTATGCAGCATCTCTTTGTAAACTTTGTGACCATCCTCTTTCCTGCCACACCTGAAAAAGTTCCTAATGAGGGATGTATATACCACTGCATTTGGAGTCTTATCAGAATCTAACATGTTTTCATAAAGCATATAGGCATCAGTCACCCTGCCATTTTCAATAAGTGAACAAAATGTTACTGCGTCAGGAGTGCAAACTTTATGATCCAATTCTAACATGCTAGTATATGTAACATCATCAGGCACCAACCCTTGCGCTTTTATTTCATGGAAGAACTTCCAAGCCATATCCACCTTACCAACTTTGCCGAAACAGTCTAAACACACATTATAGAGGACAAGATTAGCATGAATGAAGTTGCTCTTAATCTCATCCAGCAAGGACAGTGCAGCATCAACACGGCCCTCCCTGGCAAACACACGAACAAGCATAGTAAACAAATGTATGCTCACTTCATAGCCTAATTCCTGCATTTGATGAAAGAGAGTAAAGCATAAGATCAGCTTCATTAGTCCCAGCTAGGGCACTAATCAGTGTTGTATAAGCTGTAAAGGCAGGGTGAAACTTGAACTTCCTCATTGTTTGAATAACACCAAAAGCTTCTCTTAGCTTCCGCGACTTGACGGAACTAGCAACCAATTCAACGCAAGTAGTATTAGATGGTCCAAATCCAGCGATACTCATTTCTTCAAGAATATGTTCCAAGTTGTCCAGGTTTCTAGTCCTAGCCATAACCATGAGAAGTACATTGTAGGCTTCTGAGTTATGTGGATTTTCGGTTTTTCTCTCTACCCATCAAAAATACTGCAATGCCAGCTTCACATCCTTCAACCTCCTTATCACTTCAACAACCAATTCTGGTTGAGGCATTTCATCGAACTTGTTGAGAGCATCCTCAACAGAAGGTCCCCAAGGACCAGTGTCCAGGATACGGCACACATCATGAACTTCCTTTCTGATACCCTGTTCTTTTGTTGCCCCACAAAGGGATTAACTTTCCCATACATGTCAGAAGACCCATTAGAAGAGGACGATGAGAATCTGTTGGAAAAAAGGGCTTCTTTTACCACATTTAAGAACATATCGAAACTTTAGAACTGCAACCGAAAACAAAACAAAACAATAGCAATAATCAGATTTCAAATTACAACAAATATGATGATAACACCTATGATTATGCTTTTATGATAATGAAAACATCAACAATCAAAAGAAGACCTTGGTCCCTTGAGAGAATCTTCACGTGAGCACGAACACACAGTGATGGAGAAAAGAAACAAGAGCAAATTGAGAAGGGGACGGCGCGCTTAGATTACTGAAAAAACAAAATAATAGCACAACGATTCAAATTGTTTTAGCATTTTAGGAGTAAAATTACTTATCATTTTACTGCCGAAATTATATCTCCAAATAATAATTTTAGAGACTTAAATAATGTCCTATTCTTGTTTTAAGATCTTAACTACACCAATATTTTACATCAAACAACTAACAAATTGACATAGATTTTCAACTTTATGGTAAAATATTTGGTTTGTAAAAATGAAAAAAAAATAAAAATTATCAACTTTCTTAATCATAATGCGGAAGCTTCGAATCAGAGAAGAGAAAAACAAATTTTATTTGATTGATTTTAGAAAATACAAAAACTGGTTTTAAGTTTCTGAACCTTTGCCTTTATATAGAGGCAATGTGAAGGTTTAACAAAAAACAAAAAAATGATATACAACAGAAAAAGGGAAAAGGGTATATTTGCAAGAAAAATAAACCCTTCTAAGCTAAACTAATATACTAAAAAACTATCCATTAATTGCAGCTAGGGTCCTTCTGTTTATCACTTCTTCCTTGTCTTCTTCACCCTTAGTCGCACCTTCTTCTCCATGCTGCTCCTTCTGCTTCTTCATGATTTCATTCTCCAACAGCCCCCCACAAGTTGGAAGGTAGATATTCTTCATTCTAAGCTTGGACTCAGCATTCTCAAATGGTCCTTGGGCAAGACTCTTAGTGAAAATATCTGCTGCTTGCGATTGACTTGGTACAACGATCAATTGAATGATTGCTTTTTGAACTTCTTCTCTCACAATGTGACAGTCCGGCTCAATGTGTTTCGTTCTTTCATGGAAAACTGGATTGTTCCCTATGTGAACAGCGGATTGATTGTCACAGTATAAAGGTATAGGTAGATTTGGTTGTAAGTGAAAGTCTTTGAAGAGTTTTAAAATCCATTTGACTTCACAAGTAGTATCTGCTAATGATCTGTATTCTGCTTCTGCTGATGACCTGGATGGTGTCTGCTGCTTCTTGCTCCTCCACGCGATTAGAGATGATCCTAAGAAAAGACAGTAGCCTGTGATTGATTTTCTGGATTCAATACATGATCCCTAGTCAGCATCTGAGAATGCTCTTAGTGAAAGATCTGATTCTGAAGGAAACATAATTCCTTTTCCTGGTTCTTTCTTTATGAATCTAAGAATTCGCTTGGCTGCTTGAAGATTTAGATCGGTTGGATTCTTCATGAATTGACTTAGATGATTGACCGAATAACAGATATCTGGTCTGCTGTTTGTTAGATATAAAAGTCTTCCTATGAGTCTTCTATATTGTTCTGGTTCTGTCAGTGATTTTCCCATGTTCTTGTGATACTTCACTTTGCTGTCCAGCGGTGTGTTGCAGGGCTTGGCATCTCTCAGTATATTTGTTGCATACTTCCTTTGATTGAGAAGTATACCCTTCTTTGTTCTTGCCAGTTCCATTCCTAGGAAGAATTTTGCACTTCCTAAGTCTTTGATGTTGAACTTCTGATCTAGCAGTCTCTTTATGCTGCTTATCTCTTCTTCATCTTCACCAGCTACTAAGAGATCATCTACATACACAAGGATGAAAGTTAGTTTGTTTAATTTCTGTTTTGAGAACAAGGAATGGTCTGATTTAGATTGGAAATAACCCAAATCAGTGAGAAAAGTGGTAAGTTTATGATTCCACTCCCTGCTGGCTTGTTTGAGTCCATATAAGGACTTCTTCAATTTGCAAACAAGAGATGGATTTTCTGTCTTCAACCCTTGAGGTAGCCTCATGTAGACTTCTTCCCTTAGATCTCCATGAAGGAAAGCAGTGTTCACATCAAGTTGCTGTAGGGACCAGCCCTTTGCTGCCACAAGGGATAGGAGGATTCTAACAGTTGACATTTTGACAACTGGGCTGAATGTCTCTGAATAGTCCAATCCTTGAGTTTGTGTGAAGCCTCTTGCTACAAGCCTTACTTTATGTCTCTCCAAACTGCCGTCTACCTTTCTTTTAACCTTGAAGATCCATTTGCATGTGACAGTTTTCTTTCCAGGTGGAAGCTTGGTAAGCTCCCATGTTTGATTTTTCTCCAAGGCCTCTAGTTCTGCTTCTACAGCTTTCCTCCAGCGTGGTTGCCTCATGGCATCTTCAAAGCTAGATGCTTCTTCATCAGAGGTAATGGCAAGGCAGACATGCTTGTAATTATCTGACAAGGAATCATAAGATATATAATTAGTTATAGGATACTTGGTTTTTATGCTTCCTTGTCTTTCTATTGCAGCTGCTGAGTTACCTGCTGAATTGCCTGCTGAGTTGCCCGCTCCTTCCCATACATAGTCCTTCAGGTGGCTTGGTGGTCTTCTATCTCTTACTAATCTTCTTAAATCCAGTGTCTGGGAATCTGTTCTTTCTGTTGCTCCCTCAACCTCTTCTTCTAGATCAAGAAAAGTTTCTCTCAAATTGTTGTTCAGAGGATTCTCATTGAATATAGAAAGAGTAGTTGAATATGCCTCAACCTGTTTGTTAGTGAAAGGAAAAATATTCTCATAGAATTTCACATTCCTACTGATGAAAACTTCCCTATTATTTAAATCAAACAGAACATATCCTTTTGTGCCCTTCTTATAACCTAAGAAAATGCATTTTCTTGCTCTACTGTCTAGCTTCTTTATGTTATTAGATAAAGTTGATGCATAACATAGGCAGCCAAAACATTTCAAGTCACTGATATCAGCAACTTTATTATTAATGATATGAAAGGGAGACAAGTTATCTGTTTTCTTGCTAGGGAGCCTATTTATCAGGTGTACAGCATGCGAGACAGCAAAAGTCCAGAAAACTTTGGGAATGTTTGACTGGTGTAGAAGAGCCCTTGCAACTGACAAGATATGTTGGTGCTTCCTTTCCACCCTTCCATTTTGTTGAGGACATTCAACACAAGATGTTTGATGCTCAATTCCTCTTTCTGCAAAGAAATCTGTTAGTTTAAATTCGAGACCATTATCACTTCTTATGCATTTGACCTTAGCATCATATTGAGTATTAATCATGTTAATAAAGGACTTAACTAAGGAATATGTTTCAGATTTAACTTTCATGAAAAACACCCAAGTATGCCTACTGTGATCATCTACAACAGTGAGGAAATACTTGTGACCAAGGATAGAAGGTATGGACAAGGGTCCCCATATATCAAAGTGAACTAGATCAAATATATTGGAAGCAACACTATCACTATCTTTGTAAGAGATTCTTTTCTGTCTAGAAGTATGGCAAGCATCACAAGGAAAACTAGATTTATTCACACTTATACAAGGATAGTAATTCTATAAGGTTTTCATCCTCTTGAAGGGAGGATGTCCAAGTCTAACATGCCATTTATCAAACACATTATTAACAACAGAGTTCACATTGGCAGAAGCGATGGATTTTATTGGTCCTTTTAGAGCATACAATCCTTTTTCTACTCTAGCAGCACCAATCTTCTTCAAAGTGAGCTGATCATGCACAATGCAATCAAATCTAGTGAATATTAAGCAGCAAAGAAGGTCAGCAGTAAGCTTGGAGACAGCTATAAGATAAAACTGAAAATCTGGAATAAATAGAACATTGTTTAAATAGAAATTGTGTGAGAAAATGACAGTTCCAGCTTTGGTTGCTACTGTATTTTCTCCATTTGGCAACTCAATATACATAGGTCTAATCCTTTTTATGGATTGGAAATCATCAAGGGAGCAACAAACATGATCTGTAGCTCCTGAATCAATTATCCATCTAGAAGATCTATAATTAAATGAAAAAGCATTACATTTACCTGCATCATCTCTGGATGTTTGAGATGTTTTGGGTAAAACCTGTCTGGTTTGTGCTGTCTTGCTCTTTATTTGATTGATGTTGTGGGATGAAGAACTGTTGGATTGTTGAAGGATATCGAGGATGGCTTTCTTTTGTTCTGGAGTGAAGTCAAAAACAGCTTCATCTAAATTATTTCCATGTCCCCCTTCTTGAGAGTCAGTATCATCTTCACTTTCAAGAGAGTTGTCCTCATCGGCTGCACAGTTGTTGACAACAACATTCTTCTTGAAGTGGGTAGGGAAGCCATGTTTCTTGAAGCAAATTTCAACAGTATGGCCAACTCTCCCACAATAAGTGCAAACCTTGTTGGGTCTATTACCTCCCTTTAAGTTCTTGGATGTTCCAAAAGACTGACTCTTGTTCTTTCCCTTTGGTTTCTTTTTATCTTGGAAACTAGTGTTGACAAAAATCTTGGATTCTTCAATGTTTAGATTTATCTGCCTTTCCTGTTGGCTTAAGAGATTAAAAACCTTCTCCACATCCGGAAGAGGTGTCATCATCATAATTTGAGATCTGACATTTGCATAATTCTCATTTAGTCCTCTTAGGAACATGATGACATAGTCACTTTCCTTTTGAGTTATAATGGTTGGTATGAGAGTGCATGAGCATGGCACTGCACACAGACACTTAGGAACAGGCCTGAAACTGTCTAATTCAAGACTAAGTTTCTCCATGCAATTGAAATACTCAGCTATTGTTTGTTTCCCTTGATGAAGATTATACAGTTCTCCCTGTATGGCTGCTATTCTGAAGGCATCAGCTTGATGCAATTTCCTTCGCAAGTTCTCCCAAATGTCTTTGGCCGTATCCAACCAAATTACGCTTTCTGATATGGAAGGATGAATTGTCTGATTGATCCATGCAATGACTAACGAATTGCATCTATCCCATGCCTCAAAGGTTGCATCACCAGCCACTGGTTTGGGCAGAGCTCCATCTATGAACTGAAGTTTGTTCTTGATCTTGAGAGCAACACACATGGCTCTAGACCAAGAGTGATAATTTGGTCCATTCAAAACCACCGAGATCAGAGGAGTGCCAGGGCTTTCATTAGGATGGATGAACAGAGGGTTTGAAGCATCAATGTTCTTGGCCATGATTCCAAGAAGGGACAGAAGAAACAGACAAAAAGGTAACCAAAGAAGGGGAAAGAAGCAGAAACAAAACGAACAAGGAGATAAGGAGAAAGAAACAATCAAGAGAGAAAGGATCGATTATCTAACCATTGCTCGTGATACCATATCCACTTTCTTGATCATAATGCGGAAGCTTCGAATCAAAGAAGAGAAAAAGGAATTTTATTTGATTGATTTTAGAAAATACAAAAACTGGTTTTAAGTTTATGAACCTTTGCCTTTATATAGAGGCAATGTGAAGGTTTAACAGAAAACAAAAAAAACGATATACAACAGAAAAAGGGAAAAGGGTATATTTGCAAGAAAAATAAACCCTTTTAAGCTAAACTAATATACTAAAAAACAATCCATTAATTGCAACTAGGGTCCTTCTGTTTATCACTTCTTCCTTGTCTTCTTCACCCTTAGTCGCACCTTCTTCTCCATGTTGCTCCTTCTGCTTCTTCATGATTTTATTCTCCAACAAAAATAAACAAAATGTGATTTCTATTTTTTATTTCTGAAAATTAGAAGCAATTTCTTATCTTAGATAAGTGTAGTCAGTCGCATTATTCCAGCAAGTCTAAAGTTCCAACCACCGCCTCTGGACCTTTTTATAAGACCTCTAATTAATTCACACGGATTAAAAAAACTACTAACAACCTTATTTAATATCTTATCTTATCAAAAAATAGAACAATATACCAAATTTACCCTTGTTTAAAGTCAAAATTTTCAACAAATACATTAATTGTACCCACTATCCCTTCATTTATTACAAGGGCAGACAAAGAAAAAACTAATAATTGTTTCTTGAACTATGTAAGGAGTCTTATATATAGGACAAAAAATTCCCCCAAAGGGTCTTATATTTAGGACCGGAGGTAGTATTAACACTCTTGTTTCTATGTAACTTTAATCCTAATTAAATACTCCCTCTAATCCTATTTATAAGATTTTATAAGATGTTTTCAACTGAATTACAAGAACCAAGGAAAGTAATTAAGGTTAGTTAACTTTATTGGTTTTCTAAAAAGTGTGTGAGATACCAATTTTATCTTTCATTCAATACTGTATTGGCCAATCAAAATTGAAGAGTTGAGATAGTCAAAGCATTTAATGAGGATAAAAAAGAAAAGCGACAATAAATGCTTTATGGAAACTACAAAACATCTTATGAAAATGACCATCAAAATCTTCTAGATAATGTCTTATAAAAAGGACTAGAGGGAGTAATTTCACTACTCCCACGGTCACACTTAGAGCTAGGAGTGGCAAATGGGTCGGCCCGTTAACTTGACCTGTTAGATGGCCTTAAATTGGCAGGGTGAGTTGTATAATAGCGTTCGCTATCCCATTTGACCCGTCTCGCCTAGCTCGCCAACTCGCACGGGCCAACAGCAGGCCGGGACAGGCTAGCCTGTTGGCCTATTTTCCTTGTTTTTCTTATAAAAGTACATATTTTTTATTTATGCATAAGAGGTTAAAAATTCCAAAAAAATAAATACAATTAAAAATTTTACTTGTTTTTATGGAAATACATTTTTTTTAATAAAAACGTATAGATTTTTTTTTTAATTAAACACTTTTTTTAGGAAAACTCTTTCTTTTTCATAAAAATATGTTTTAAATTTTTTTGGCAGGGAAAACGGGCCAGCCCACAAGCCGCAAAGCCAATCCAAAAATGGGTAATGCTAAAAAGTGAGTCCCGTCTTTTGCAGGCTAAATGGGCAGTGGGCTAGCCCGTTTTGTCATCCCTACTTAGAGCTGGGTATACGGGTTAAGGCCCGCGGGTCAGCCTGCGTAACTCGCAGCTCGTGTGGGTTAGCGTCGAAAAAATGCCGGCTTATTTAAGAAATGAACTTAGTAAGCTAGCATGTTCAAACTGCAGGTTAAATAGGTTCAACTCGCGGGTTCGTGGATTAGCCCGAGGAGCACCCTTAAAATTAAAAACAAAATTACTTTCCACACCATACTTGTCATGGATGATGATGGAATTGAACTATGAAAATGTAGCACGATAGAGAATTTAGTTGGGATGTTAATATGTTTTAAGTATTTTTTAGATTATGTATACTATTACTCTATTAGTTTCAATGATTTAGAACCTTAATTTTAATTGTTTATACGTGAAATTTATGCCTATACTACACTTAGCTTATAAATTGTAACTTCTCAATTTTATAATTTTTTTTTTTAGAAAAAAATATAAGAAAACTGTTCTTTTTATAAAAGAAAAAAATTGATTTTAAAAAAGAAATAAAGGAAGTTGTGAGTTGGCCAGGAGTTAGTTTATTAAACCACATGCTCATATGTGTTCAAAAATATTAACCCATTTATAGAAGTAGGCCTCCTGAGTTAGTCTACTCAACTTACGAGTCAAAGTGAACCGGACTAGGTTGGCTTGTATACCTCGTCTTAATTGCACCCAATAACTTGTAGTTTAGTATTCTCAAAAAATATACGTAATATGTATTTTCTCCGCTCCTTATTATAAGATGCTTTAATTAATATTACACGTACCAATAAAAGTAGTTAAGTTTAATTAATTTTATTAGTTTTTTAAAATATTATATAACATACTACCTCCGATCCTGATTATTTATATCTATCTATATAATATAAAAGAAGAATAGTTTTGGAGTCATTTTAACAGGAAAATTTTAGCACAAATTCATTTTATTTTTATTTTTTTTAATTCATAATATATATTAAATAGCTTTGTTTATGGTCCATAAGTATTTTAAATTATATCGGCACATTTCATATATATCTCTTCATGTTCCCTATGCATTTTATATTTTCCACAAACCTTTCAAATGCTTCTTCCTTTGGTGCGCTGCATGTAATCTTCATGCACCTATTTCTTTTAATACCAACGTGAACAGGGTTCTCATTCTTTTTCTTCAATATATATAGTTCATTGTTGGTTTTTCCATCTGCACCTTTTCATTCCTCCTCATTCAGCATTTTTTTTTTCAAGCCCTCAAATCTGTTTTGCGATTTATCCGGTGAAGAATAATGGATGGTGATACCAGATTTTAATTTTGTTTGCTTATAATATTATTCATTCTTTTGATTTTTATGTCGAGTAATTAGAATGCCATGTAACTTTTCATTTTTTCTATCTTATTATTGTAGTTTTGTTCTTTCTTACGTGTCTTTTCAGGTATAAAAAGTTCTTCAACTATTCTTTATATATTCTAAATATTTTATTATATTATATAGATAATTAATTTTGTAAATTTTTGTTTTTGATCTAGTATCTGCAAAGAATTCTTTCGTTTGTTGAAAAAAAATTTGATGGACTTTTTCTGCTTGATGCTGTGTTGATAGATCTCAATTTGACTTCCATATGTGTTAATTTTAGTTTCAATTCTACTTCTCTCAAGTTATATTGCTAGTGAATTTTATTAAGTTTAAGTATCATGATCGAAGAGATCTTGAAAGTCTTTGGAGACTTTTCTTACCGATTATGTAATTGTATCCGATCAAAATATTATGTTTGGTCTATTTACAAAAGATTCATCAGTTATTCATATTAGGATTGTCAAGGATCATTATATCTTTGTCATTTATCTATTTATCTTCAATTGTCTGTTTAAATTGCAATTAAAAAACATGTTTAGTAAATATAAATGATCCAAGTTTAAATTTCCAATACCTAGACTGTATGAATGTGTGTTTCATAAATAATAATAATTATTTAAATGAATCGGGAGCCAAATTGATATTCACTTGGTTGAAAAGGATTGAAATTGGTTTAAAGAAAAAATAAAATCATAAAAAAATAGGCAAATAAATTGGTTGAGTTATATAACCAAACTTTATTGTTTTGCGTTAGTTTTGTAAAAAGTAAATAATATAAACTCTAAGTAACTAGAATTTTGTTTGAGTAATTTCTTTTTTAATAGGCAAAAATATATGATCAATCATATTTTGTTTGAGTAGTTAATGATGATACAAAGAAAATGAGAATTGAAAGTCAAGTTCAACAGTATATTTAAAAGCATTAAAAATATAACACATGTAAAAGATGTGAATTGAATGCTTCATTTGTTTTGGGATTTTTTTTAAAATTAATTTGAAAAAGTTTGCGAAGTTGTGATGATTCATAGTCATTAATGAATGTATAATTTCAATGCAAAGCACCTCTTTTTATTGGTGTTTTTTATTTTTATTTACTTTAATATTTTTTCACACAATAAATATATTGTTAAAAGCATACACGAAATTGAGACAATCTTATCTAAACTTACCTATTTCTTCTTCTTCTTTGTAGCTTCTTTTTCTTTGTGTTAATCTAAGAATTCAAATTTTGATTTGCATTTTACATGATTTCATACAATCAATTACAACAATAAATAAATGAAGAGTTTTTTAATTCTTAATTGACATACTTTTGTCTTTTTTTACTTGATATGAAAATTATAATAGGGAATAGTAAGTTATTAGTGGATTTTTATAACATAATAATTAAATAACTAGATAAGTAATTCCTAATGTGATTAATTTTTTAGGGACTCATTTGGTATTAATTTAAATTTTTAAGAATAAAATTTTTTTTAGACTTATTAAAAATGTTTCTGGGATTAATTCAATGTCGAAACTAACAAGGGGACTAAATCGGTTATGAGTGAATTTAAAAAGTAATTTCTTAATGTTATATTTTTTTAATGGAGTAATTTGATGATAAAATCAATCAAGGACTAGACTAATAATGAATGAGTAATTTGCAATGTGGTTAATTTTTTAAGGACTAATTTGATATTAGTTTAAATCGTTAAAAACTAACTTTTAAGTCTTCTAAACCTTTTGGGGACTAATTTGATAATAAAACTATAACAAGGGACTAAAATTAGTTATTAGTGAATTTGTATAACATAATAATTAAATAATTATATGACTAATTTCTAATATAATTAATTTTTTAAGGACTAATTTGATATTAGTTTAAATCGTTAAAAATTAATTTTAAAGTCTTCTAAATCTTCCCGGACTAATTTGATATCTAAACTATAATAGGGAATAAGTTGATTTTTTAGTGAATCTTTATAAAAAAAATAATGATTTAATAAATAGATGAGTAATTTTCAATGTGGTTAACTTCTAAGTAACTAATTTAGTATTCGTTTAAGAATCTGTAAGAATTAATTTTATAAACCTACCAATATTTTGGGGACTAATTTGATGTCAAAACTAACACAATGATTAAATTGGTTACGTGTAAATTTATAAAGTAATTTATTGAAGTTATAATTTTGAGAGAGATTTGATAACAAAAATTTAGAGAGGAGTAAATTAGTAATAAATGAGTAATTTTCAGCGTGATTAATTTTGGAGTGACTAATTTGGTATTAGATTAAATTGTTATAAACTAATTTTTAAGTTTTATAAATCTTTCAGAGACTAATTTGATATCGAAACTATAACAAAGACTAAAATGGTTATTAGTGAATTTTTATAACATAATAATTAAATAATTATATGAGGAATTCCTAACTTGATTAATTTTTGAGTGACTAATTTGATATTAGTTAAAATCTTTAAGAAATTTTTTTTTAGACTTATAAATATTTTCGGGACTAACTCATGTCCAAACTAACGAGGGGACTAAATTGGTTATGAATGAATATATAAAGTAATTTCTTAATGTTATATTTCTTAAATGGAGCAATTTGATGAAAAAAAACAATCAAGGGCTAGACTAATAGTGAATGAGTAATTTGCAACGTGGTTAATTTTTTAAGGATTAATTTAATATTAGTTTAAATCGTTAAAAACTAATTTTAAAGTATTCTAAATCTTTCGGGGACTAATTTGATATCAAACCTATAATAGGGGAATAAGTTGGTTTGGTAGTGAATTTTTATAACAAAATGATGATTAAATAAATAGATAAAAAAATTTCAACGTGGTAAATTTGTGAGTAACTAATTTGATATTGGTTTAAGAATCTTTAACAATTAATTTTATAATTATTAATATTTTGGGACTAATTCAATGTCAAAACTAACACAAGACAACTAAATTAATTATGTGTCAATTTATAAAATAATTTCTTGATGTGATTTTAGGGGGGACTACTTTGATGATAAAAATTTAAAGAAGAGTAGATTAATAATAAATGAGTAATTTTCATAGTGATTAATTTTTGTGTATATGACTAATTTGGCACATTAATTTAAATTGCTATAATCTACACGGAAGCGGATCATCTCCTGCAGCTTTTCTCACCTTCTCCCTCCTGCTCAAATGTGAGCCATTGGATCCAATTTGTGGTGGTGATCAAAAGCTTTCTTTAAGGCACGCACAATGCTACAAAACAGCAGATTATTCCTCAAACCCATTACTTAGCACATTTTCAATTTCCACCGTGCTTTTTTTTTTTTTTTTTACCTTGATACCTCCATTTTTTCTCCTTTCAATTTTTTTTAAAGAGTGAACATTTAAAGGATCAAATTAGTAATATAAAAAAAAATCAAATTAGTTCATCAAATTTAGAATAAAAAAATAATTAGTCTATTAAATATTTAAAATATTATTAAATTATTTACTTTAAAATTAAAATACTGCTAAATAAATCCTTCACACTGCACATAATAAATCTTTAATGTACTTTAAATTGTTGTTTTACTATTTTTTTAATTGTTACATAATCCTTATACTTTGTTGGTATTTTTACAATATATGAAAATTAAAATTAAAAAATTAAAAGAACGGTATCTGTTTTTTCACTTTAGAATTTTCAAATGAACTTTTCAATTGCTCATAAATTGATTTTTTATGCACTTAACAGAGGTTCTATAGCCTAACCATGAATTTTTCTCTAACTATATTCGAAGCAATAAGTGAAAATATATTTGTGTTATTAAACGATTATACAAAAAAAAAACTTTAAAGATAAAGTCAACCAGAAAAATTTAATAAATATCTTGTTATTGAATATAAAAAAAATTATATGTCAAAATATATATTTTGCAATATGAATATAATATATATATATATATAGGGTTTGCTAACGTATACCCATCTATTTTCTAGAAAGAGTGCGTTAGCAAGCTACACCTTTTAGGTGTATTTTAAAAAATCTAGTTATAACTTTCTAATGCACTCCTTCTATAAAACAAGTGGGTGTACGTTAGCAAACCCCTATAGGGCTTGCTAACGTACACCCACTTATTTTATAGAATGAGTGTAATAGCAAGCTACACCATGTGAGTATATTTTAAAATTTCAAGTTATAACTTGCTAACGCACTCCTTCTAAAAAGCAAGTGGGTGTACGTTAGCAAACCCCTATATATATATACTTCTTTTAATAATATTAATTTTCATATATTGTAAAAATACCAACAAAGTATAAGGATTTTGTAATAATTAAAAAAATAGTAAAACAAAAATTTAAAGTTCATTAAAGATTTATTATGTGCAGTGTAAAAGATTCATTTAGTAGTGTTTTAATTTTAAAGAGAATAATTTAATAATATTTTAAATATTTAATAGATTAATTATTTTTCATTTTAAATTTGATGGACTAATTTGATACTTTAAATGTTCTATCTTTAAAAAATAATTGAAAGGAGAAAAAATGAAGGTATCAAGGTAAAGGAAAAAAAAAGAATTGACGGTGGAAATCTGAAAATGTGCTGAGTAGTGAGTTTGAGGAATACAATATGCTGTTTTTCAGCATTGTGCATGCCTTAAAGAAAGCTTTTGATCACCACCACAAATTGAATCCAATGGCTCACATTTTAGCAGGAGGGAGCAGGAGAGAAAAGCTACAGAAGATGATCTGCATCTAAACTACACTCTCCGCTCCTAAATATACGAATAAAAGTTAACTCATCAAATTTATTTAAAAAAATAAAATTTTTTAACTATACTCATAAATGAAAGTGTTAATAAATGTTTTCATTCAATTAATAACTTCTTTCTTTTATTCAACTATTTTTTTCTTTTTATTATTAATTGAATCTTTGAAAATTGTATAAGAGGTAAAAATAGAAATTATTCATTATAAGTGAGTTGATGACCTATATTTAAGACCAAAGAATTATTCTAAAATGTGACTTATATTTAGGTTTGGAGTAGTAATTTTTAAGTCTTTTAAATCTTTCGGAGACTAATTTGATATAAAAAATATAACATAGACTAAATTGGTTATTAGAGAATTTGTATAACTAATAATTAAATAATTGTATGAGTAATTTTTAACGTAATTAATTTTAAATAGACTAATTTGATATTAATTTAAATATTTTAGAGAAAAAAAATTGTCTTATAAATGTTTTGGAGACTAATTCGATGTCAAAACTAACATGAGCCCTAAATTGGTTATCAGTGCATTTATAAAATAATTTCTTAATGTTATATTTCTTAAATGGAGTAATTTGATGAGTAAATAAATGAGCGCTACAATAGGGACTAAGTTGGTTTTTTAGTGTGTTTTTATAACATAATCATTAAGTAAATAGATGAGTAATTTCTAGCGTAATTAATTTGTGAGTAACTAATTTGGTATTGGTTTAATAATCTTTAAGATGTAATTTTATAAATTTATTACTTTTTGGGACTAATTCAATGTCAAAACTAACACAGGGTTAAATTTATTATGTGTAAATTTATAAAGTAATTTCTTGATGTTATAATTGTGATAGGACTAATTTGACGACAAAAATCTAGAAATGAGTAAGTTAGTAATGAATGAGTAATTTTCAGCGTGGTAAATTTTTGAGTGACTGATTTAGTATTAGTTTAAATTGTTATAAATTAATTGTTAAGTCCACATAGAAGTATTGGAGACTAATAATTTGATATCGAAAATATAACATAGATAAAATTGGTTATTAGTGAATTTTTATAACATAAAAATAAATAATTAAATAATTCTATGAATAGTTTCTAACATGATTAATTTCCATTTTTCAAGAGACTAATTTGATATTAATTTAAATCTTTAGGAACTAATTTTTCAATCTTATAAATGTTTTGGGGACTAATTCGATGCCAAAACTAATATGAGGACTAAATATGTAATGAGTGAATTTATAAAGTAATTTTTTTATGTTATCATTCTTAATGGGACTAATTTGATGACAACAATAGATAAAAAAATAGACTAAAAATGAATGAGTAATTTGCAACGTGGTTATTATTTGATGAACTAATTCGATATTAGTTTAATTCTTTAAAAATTAAATATAAAGTGTTCTAATATTTTAGAGACTAATTTGATATCAAAACTATAACAAGGAGTAAATTGGTTTGTTAGTAATTTTTTACTATAACATAATGATTAAATACATAGATGAGTAATTGTTAACATGATAAATTTGTGAGGAACTAATTTGGTGTTAGTTTAAAAATCTTTAAGAACTAATTTTATAAATTCTAATGTTTTAGGGGAATGATTTGATGTTAAAACTAACTAGGGACTAATTTGATGTTAAAACTAATTGGGGACTAATTTGATTATGTGTAAATTTATAAAATATTTTTTGATGTTATAATTAGTAAATTAGTAATAAATGAGTACTTTTTTGCGTGATTAATTTTGAATTAGTTTATAATGTCATAAACTAATTTTAGTATTATAACTCTTCCGCGGACTAACTTGATAGCATAATTATAACACGGATTAAATTTTTATTAGTGAATTTTTATAACATAATAATTAAATAATTAGATAAGTAATTTTGAACGTGATTAATTTTTTATGGACTAATTTGATATTAGATTGGATCTCTTAGAACAAATTTTTTAGTTTTATAAATGTTTAGGGTATTAATTCGATGTCAAAACTAACATAGGAATTAAATATGTAATGAGTAAATTTATAAAGTAATTTCATCATGTTATAATAAGAAACTAATTTGATGACAAAATCCATCAAAGACTAGACTAATAATGAATGAGGAATTCAATGTGGTTAATTTTTTAGGAACTAATTTGATATTAGTTTAAATTGTTAAAAACTAATTTTAAAGTCTCCTAAATTTTCAAGAGACTAATTTGATATTGAAACTATAACATGGACTAAATTTGCTTCTTAATGAATTTTTATAACATAATGATTAAATAAATAGATGAGTAATTTTCAACGTGATTAATTTACGAGGAACTAATTTGGTTAAGAACTAATTTTTTTAGTCTTATAAATGTTTTGGGGACTAATTCGGTGTAAAAATTAACACAAGGACTAAATTTGTTACGAGTGAATTTATAAAGTAATTTCCTTATGTTATAATTCTCATGGGAAAAATTTGATGACAAGAATATATTAAGGACTAAATTAATGATGAATGAGTAATTGCTAGCATAATATTATTTTGAGAGACTAATTTAGTATTAGTTAAATCATTAAAAACTAATTTATAAATCTTTAAATTTTTCATTGACTACAAATGTTGTCTACAAATATTGTAAAATGTGTATCAAAGCTTTGCTATATCACTTAAGTAAAATTTCAATATTGCATGAAATTTTCCTTTTGTCTTTTTTTTTCTATTTAAATTTAAATTCAAATTTAAATTTAAATACTTGAACTATGCATACATTATAAAAGTTTAATTTTGTTTAATTTAATGTTTAAATATCTTAATGTTCTATTTTCATCGGTTGCTTTATTTTTCTAAATATTACACATTATAATTTAAATTTTATCTTCTAATCATTTTTGTTAATTCATATTTAAAATTAATCATTTTGATCGCTTTTATTTCTGTTCATCAAGCACTAATCTAGTAAGCAAAAAAACATAGTAGTACTATATCTTCCATTTGCATAGGTCAAATGATCTTGAATATGAGAAAAAAGTGTTTGAAATTAACATTAAATAAGAAGAGAGATTAAGATTTGTTTATATTTTAGACTAAGAAATTTCAATTTTTTTTTTTACTTATAACTAGGACCAGAAGTAGTATTAACTTTATTCCTTATTAAATATTATGCTAATCAATCACAATTGAATAGTACAAATAATCAATAAATTTAATATGGATAGATAAGAAAACAAGTAATAAATGCTATATAGAAATTATAAAACGTCTTATAGAAAAGAATATTTAAATCTTATGAAAGACATCTTATAAATAGGAATATCGAGAGTAGTTTTTTATTAATATTTCACACATGACACATTATTTTTGTCAAACTTTTAAGAGTTAAGAATCATAGTTCAGTTCACAACACAAAATTTAACAATTGGCTTATAATTTAGTCTAAAAATTTATTAGAAGAATTTGTCTTTAAAAAATAAATGTGAAAAGAAGATAATAAGATTCACTGAATTGAGAAATTAAATACGAAACAGAGAGAAGAAGACGCAGAAGAATGATTCCCCATTTCACATTTCTCCGGATCGACCACGGCGGCTCCGGCGTCCAGCATGCTCGCCAATTGCGTCAAGATCTGAATGGCACGCACTAAGATCTCTACCGTCGGTTGAACCAACATGGCCAGGGAGGATTTCGAAGCAGAAATCGAGAAGGGGTAGATCCGGAGAAATCCTCTTTGGAGATGATGGTGGCACGAGAGGAGATCTGAGCATAGATATGCGTATTTGGGATTTTCTGGTAACGTTTATTAGTCTTCGTCATCTAGCTTATTTCCTCTCTACTTTCATTCGGTGATTCTGGCAATCGCGGTGGTTATGGGCGGCAAGGTTATGGGGTGGAGAGGGTTGAACGACGGCAAATTTTTTTTTTGTAAAGCAGATATTGAAATGTACACGAGATTGTAATTTAACTATTTTTCAGATTTAACCGAGCAAACATGTTTTCTGTCTTAGTGACAACCGTCGATTTAAAATTTACCAATCTGATGGTGTCTAATGAGAGATCTGCCGGTAGTGCCCATATTTTGGGGTCTACCTTAAATAACACCCTTTTTCTAACAAACTACTTTGGGAAATATGGGTTTTACAATTTGGTCAACTATAAAAGATGGCCAGCAACCACCATTTTTGAATCGCTGTGTCCTTGACAATTCACATAACAAAAAAATTCGCTTTGTGAAACGCGTCTGTCTTCAGAAAAAGTCGACCGTTGCACAATCTTGCTGCTTCTTCACTTTATTCAGTTCTTCTGTATTAGCGTTTTTCACTCACTCACTGACGATAATGGCGCGGAAGACAACAAAACCGAAACCCCTCGACACCGCTTCTTCGCATCGGAAAAACTGGGGTAACATCTTCAACTTTCTGGTTCTGATGGTGCGAAACCAGCTTCAATCGTTCGGAGAAGAAACGGTTGCTTGAGTCGGCGAAGGCTTATTTGACGCAAGGATTAAAACAAAGGGAGATTTCTATGTTGAAATGGATTTTGGGTCAGCGCCTTTTCTTTCTTGCTTGCTTCATTTTCTTGCATTATCAATGGTAAGCTCTTTTTTTTTCACTACTTTTTTGGGGAAAATAAACAAAAGTTAGCATTTTGGTTTCTTGCTTGCTTCAATTTCATGAATTCGTCAATAATAAGCTCTTTTTTTCACGTCTTTTTTTGGGGAGAATAAAAAAAGTTAGCATTTTGATGCTTGTATGATAAAAGGGTTGTTTTTTCCATTCTTGATGTTGGATCTTGAATTTGATGTTCTATGTCGAGTCCTTTATATTCTGTATTCATGAACCTGAAAGTTGGTTTTGTTGTTTCAATTAAGCAATGGGAGTGTATGGTCCCTTTATTGTTTCAATTCAGTATATTTTTGTACTTTGCTTCAAAGGTCTAGCATTTGTATTTTGTATGTTTCTGATTCAACAGAGTTTGTAATTTTGTTGTATTTTTTTGCATGTGATTGGTGGTTTATCTTGTTCTTCTTTTAATCTTTACAGAGCAATAAGAAAAATGAGCAATTCTGGGTAGTCTCTCCTTTCATCTATAAGATCCTCTAGAGGTGAGAAGATTCTTGAGGTGGACAGAACAGTCACCACACAGCCAGTCCTTGAACATGTGGGAATATCTACATGGCTTGGTGGGTGTCTGTAAAATATACATTTATATTCAGTCTTTGTGAAGTATATGTTTCCATCAAATTGTAATGTCTACACTTGCTGATAAAGTATAAGTATGTTTTTTTTATTCTTTAGGACTTTAGTGGATCTTGAGTTTGATGTTCTATGTCGAGTCCTTTATATTCTGTATTCATGAACCAAAAAGTTGGCTTTGTTGTTTCTATTAAGCAATGGGAGTGTATGGTCCCTTTATTGTTTCAATTCAGTATATTTTTGTACTTTGCTTCAAAGGTCCAGCATTTGTATTTTGTATGTTTCTGATTCAACAGAGCTTGTAATTTTGTTGTATTTTTTTGCATGTGATTGGTGGTTTATCTTGTTCTTCTTTTAATCTTTACAGAGCAATAAGAAAAATGAAGAGCAATTCTGGGTCGTCTCTCCTTTCATCTATAAGATCCTCTAGAGGTGAGAAGATTCTTGAGGTGGACAGAACAGTCACCACACAGCCAGTCCTTGAACATGTGGGGATATCTACATGGCCTGGTGAATGTCTGTAAAATATACATTTATATTCAGTCTTTGTGAAGTATATGTTCCCATCAAACTATAATGTCTACACTTGCTGATAAAGTATAAGTATGTTTGTTTTATTCTTTAGGACTTTAGTGATACTTCCTTGTGTCATGCATGCAGGAAGGTTAATCCTGACAGATCATGCACTTTATTTTGAAGCACTTCGTGTAGTGTCATATGACAAACCTAAAAGATATGATTTATCAGAAGATCTAAACCAAGTTGTCAAACCTGAGTTGACTGGACCATGGGGTACTCAACTTTTTGACAAGGCATTTTTCTATAGCTCAGTATCCTTGTAAGTGTTTGATAATCAATAACTGCTGAAAATTATCTTGTTATCAACTTTAAAAATGTTATATTTATTGGTCAGAACCGGTTGTACTAGAATTTCCCGAGCTTAAAGGTCATTCTCGCCGTGATTATTGGCTAGCTATCATCCAAGAGATTCTTTATGTTCACAAATTCATAAGCAAGTACAGCCTCGAAGGGGTTGCACGGGATGAAGCACTCTGGAAGGTTGTTTTAGGGATTTTGCTTTTACAACCCATTCAAGATATTAGTTCTACAATCCCTATACAGAATGATGCTCTTCTCATGTTTAATTTGTGTGATCAGCTTCCAGGTGGAGACTGGATATTAGAAACCCTTGCAAACATGTTGAACTTAAGGGAGTCTGATCATGAGAATGAATTCAAAGCTGGAAGTGGAATGTATTCTTTCTCAGCCTTGGACATGGTTTCTAACTTGGGATTTGTGTTTGGGACTAGTTCAAACAACTCAAATGAGAGCAGAATTGCTGTAGGTGAAATATCCGTTGGAGAAATGACTTCATTGGAAAGAGCGGTTAAAGAATCTAAGAACAGTTATAAAAAGATCGTATCTGCACAAGCGACAGTTGACGGTGTTAAAGTTGATGGTATTGACACAATTTTGGCTGTCATGATGGTACTAATTCATCATCCTCTTTTACTTTTCTTTTCTTACAATATTGTTAACAATGGATATCAGTCAAATGGAAGGGTATTACATTTTGATTGTAATTTTTATAGATGCATTTGATTGTAGATCTTACTTACTCTTGATAGGAATCTTAGAGTCCCACATTGACTAAGGTAGCTTTTATATGACCTTTGGCATCCCTCCCCCTTGAGTTAGCTTTTTGGGATGCATTTAGGCCCGAGCCATTTCTGATAAAGTAATAAGGAAAGTTCCCAAACATGTGCAAACACTTGAGTAGTTTGTGTAATGTGCATGTTTTGCAATGGACTGCTTCCCTCTTATTTTCTTAACAGTGATGTAATAATAATGTGGTTATGCCAAATGGTAGAATAATACCTATTGTACTTGGAGAGTGCAAGTTGAATTCTATGGCTTTATGGCTCCTATTCATGAAATAATTTAGAATACTAAACCCAACTTCCATTAATTATCCCATTTTGATTGTGATATCATTCACCCTCTACTTTCAGGAGTTACTTTTTCCTCTAAGGGAACTTGGAAAGTCTTAGTCTTTGGCCTACTGGGATGATCCGTTGAAGTCTTTTGGGGTTTTGTTTGTTTTTCATTTTCGTCATCTATAGGTATAACTTTCAGAGACTAATCAGTATTATGCTGACCTGCAATTTGTTGAGAGTCGGGAGTGAGGGGAAATATTTTTAATTGAAATGTATGAAATTGTTAGTAGAAATTTGGTTAGTAATTCTGAGGGGGAAATCTTTGAATTATTTGATAAGGGTACGTATATTATAACAAGACACAGTTTTGGGAATAACTCCATAGACATTTAAATTCAAGCATTTATGTAGCTTGCTATGTACTTATAGGTTCAACAGTTCTGCAATTGTAGATTTGGTTTGGTTGAAGTTGTAGGGTTTTTTTTAGGTAGGGGAAGGAGGAAAGAGAAAACGGAGACTGAATAATCTGCAACTGTTATGTTATGAATTATGATGTTATGATGTGATAGCCTCTTTTAATAGGCTAGTCACAATTTTGGTCTACTGCATTTTTCTAGTCCATACTATTTGCTCTCTCTTTATTGTCAAGTGTTTTTTTACATGTTATCAAATTATGCGGTTTTTTAGTTTCTGTTCTCATTACGAGTATACTTGATTACTAAAAATATTTTATGCAAGAAAAACACAGAAATACTGAAAACTTAGGGTCTGTTTGACTCATGAAAAAGTTCTGTTTGCGTCAATTATTAATTCATTACAAACACATTTTATTTTTAGGGTGATTCTTGTTTTCGAAGATTTGTGTAGAAAATGACGGAAACAGAAAATATTTTCTTGAGCCAAATGTATCATTTTTGATTTCTCAGTATTCCCTACTCTATATATCATTTAAATTCTCAACATTTTTTTGCTTTGTTATTATAAGCTTTCATTTTACAACATAGATAAAGTGGTTACTTGAGAGGTTATGTTACTAGTGCTTGTTACTAGCAGCTTTCATGATAATAAGCGGATGTTTCAACCAAGGTAAGGCCAGCTGCTGAAATTAGAGTGATAGTTGTTCAGAATGAGTATATGGTTTTTGTATGAGTATTGAGTAACATTCATACTAGATGGTAACATAGTCTGCTCAAGTTCCGTGGCTTGTATATGGTTTTTGTATGTGTATTGAGTAACATTTTTTTAAAAAAAAAAATTAGATTTTTTTTTGTTTGGATAAGTGATAAATGATATCATAAGCGGTACGTGATAAGCGAAAAATGATAAGCGATAGTGACAAGCGATAATAAGTGATATGATATACGATAAGTTATTAAGTGTTATGATAAGTGATACGATAAATGATAAGCAATACGTGATACATGATAAGCGAAAAGTGATATGATATTTGAAAAGTAATAAGTTATAAGCAATAAGTGATAAGTGATAAGTAATAAGCGATAAGTGATATGATAAGTGAAAAACGATAAGTGATAAGCGAAAAACGATAAGTGATAAGTTATAAGCGACAAGCGATAAATGATATGTGATAAATGATCAGTGATAAGCGATACGTGATATGATAAGTGATAAGTAATAAGTGATAACAGATAAGTGATATGATAAGTGATAAGAGATAAGTGATAAGCGATAAGCGATAAGCGATAGGTAATAAGCAATAAGTGATAAGTAATAAATGATAAGCGATAAGTGATAAGTTATACGCGATAAGTGATAAGCGATATGTGATACGCAATAAGTGATAAGTGATAAGCGATAAGGGATAAGGGATAAGTGATATAATAAGTGATAAGTGATAACTTAAAAGAGATATATGATATAATAAGATAAGTGATATAAAAACCCTAAACCCTAAACCTAACAAGAAATTGACATATTTAGGATATATTATCCTCATGCACCCCAACCCCAAAGGTGAATTGATGCTTATAAACTACCTTTCATATTTACTTCTACTTGATGTGAGACTTTTGGTTTTGGAGTTAACTATCACATACTTTCAATTCAACGGTTGGATTGATAAAATTTAATGTCTACAAAAAGTTATTGGAGATGTAATTTTATTAAGTTTGACACATGATGACACATGATATCTACAAAAAATTTATATAGCTAGGCTTATCTTTTACTTTGAATGGAATTAGGGATACACCAAACCATGGAACAATTGAATAAGAACTAAGTTGGCTTTTCAAGCTACAAAATGCATACGATTCTCTCTTGTGATACCATAATCATTTGAAATTACTATTTTTGTTTTATACATTCATTTAATTTTTTTCCCTTGATTTCTACTCATCACATTAAACAATTTTTGATGAATTATCCCCATATACCTCAATAGATTAGATGAAGTGGTGTTTATAAACTACCCTTCACCTATGCTTCTACTTGATTCAAGACTTTTAGTTTGGCCCCTTCACCTTTACTACTTTTACTTCTATTTGATGTATCACTTTTGGTTTGGCCTCCACAATCACATTCAAAATTGTCAATTTTTTTTTGAAGGTTTAAGATTAAAATTGTATTATTACTTATTTAATACCGTTAGACATTCATTTGATAAGTTGAACGATTGAATAGTTTTAGTATAAGTATATATGAATTCTAGTGATTATAGACTATCTTTCTAACAATATAAACAAGAATGAAAAAAAAAGGAAATTAATATACCAATAATAATAATAAAAATAACAGGTACAAATATTAAATTGAGGTATCCATGCTATGATAAACTTACCCTCCATTTTTGTGCCTTTAGTGGGCCTAGTATTTTTCGACAATTGCAATGGCTTCTTTATTTCTTCATGTTCAGAAAAACAAGATTTTTTAGAAATGGGCATTGGAGGCAAGTCTGATATTTTTTTTAGATCGGGAAGCAATTCGATGAATTACTCCTAAGGGTTTACATCAAAATACATAGTGCTAGTTGATGAAAGTTCCTTCGGAAATAAAGTAAAGTAAAATTAATTTGCTTGGTTTTTTTTTATTCTCCCAATTCCAATAAAATAGAACTTGATTTAATATGAGTTAGCGATCAGAACGTATGTGGATAGAACTTAAAACGGGGTCTCGAAAAACAAGCAATTTCGGCTGGGTCTTTATCCTTTTTTTAGGTTCATTAGGGTTCTTATTGGTCAGAACTTCTAGTTATCTGGGTAGGAATTTGTTATTTTTATTTCCGTCTCAGCAAATTCTTTTTTTCCACGAGGGATCGTCATGTCTTTTTCTATGGAATCGCGGGTCTCTTTATTAGTTCTTATTTGTGGTGTACAATTTTGTGGAAAATTTTTATCTGTAAATAATTTTGCTCCCTCCATCATTAATTTAGAAGAAAACTGTCACTAAATCAGCTAAAAATTACTGCTAATTTGAAAGAAAAACTAGCAGAGGGGCTAAAATCACCTTTGGAAACAAGAGGGACCAAAATCCTCCAAAATGCAAACAAGGGGACCAAAACTGCAATTGAATCTATACGTTTATATGCAATTAATTATTTTAAAATATGGTTATTATAAAAAAAAATTAAGACTTTATTTAAAATAGGCTTTTAAACCGGCTTTTATTTAAAAGATGGTCTGCATTAGACATACATGATACATCATGCCTATATTTCTCTTCTATAAATGCATAGGGCCAGGTTAATTGTAATTTCCCCCTACATTTAGAGGCAGTAATCTGAACAAGCACTACATGTAGAGACAGTAATCTTAACAAGCATACTGGCTGTTTCCAGTTTTTTTGCACCGTGACACAACAAGCATAATGGTTGTTTCTAGCCGAAGTAAAACTTGTTGAATCTCAGTCGTGAATACAAAACAACTAAAGAGTTATACATACTTTCATAGATTCAAGGGTGAATGCCTTGATAAAGTAGCAGCATATTTCTGTCGTGCTCTTGAACCATTCTGTCAAATCACATGGTCAGAACAACTAAATGTCAGGGATCATTCGTTATGTTAAATTGATCGATAAGAAATACAATTACAAGTTAAATAAATACACCAGTTCAATAAAATCACTTATATAGAGATAAAGAGTGGTTACTTAAAATTTGAAACCCCCCTCCAAAAAAAAAAAAAAGTCAAGTGCAGTATAAGTTTTTCAAGTTTTGAGAAAATCAAGGAAAACAAAAATTCAATAAAATTTATACCTTCAATAATGATTCTGTATTAGCAACTGCATCACCAGATGCATTCCTGTCAACATCCAGAGCACACACGCACTGGTCATACAACTCTGGCGATACCAAGTCTGCTGAGATGTCAAGTTTGGAAAATCTAACCTGCAATTTACACAAATCCATTGTAAGTGATAGCTACTTATTGTGCGCTATCTAAAAAACACTTCAGTGTGTATTCGGTATTTTGAAGAAATAATCATTTATTTTTTGTAATAACAAAAGTGTAAGGTGCAATGACAAAAGAACAAGGTTAAAACATATAGGGGCTGACAATTACAATTATGGGATGTAGAGACTAACTTGAGATTAGAAGAAATGAAATATTTACTTGCACTTGTAACTGCAACGACTTCAAATCTATCTTTCATAAAATCTATCTAAAGGAGTAATTCAAACAAATTCAGAGCAAAATAATATTAAAACAGAGACTTCACACAGACAGAGACAGAGATTGCCAATAAAGAACAAATTTTTTATTGAATGCTTCCACACTAGTATTATTTAGTTTCACCTCTATAACATTAAGTAATTATGATTGAATGCTTCAATGGGTAGCAGCAATTCAGACACAGAATCAGAAATCAGCGAGTCAGAGAAGGAAGACTACAAAGAGAAGACATATAACCAAATAAAAGCTAGGAAATACAAGATCAAGATTCTAGACAGTACCCTCAAATCCCATTTTGTGAAGGCCGAAAGAAGCAAGCATACTACATATCATTTTAGAGATCTTCAACATGCTTCTGGAATAGGCACAGGTTCATCCAAAAGAAGCATAAAAGTAAAAGCAAAGCACTTTGCCTTAGCAAAATACTTGAAAGAAGATATCAGTAATGAATTGGATCACACAAAGGCTAATTCTAAGTTGGAACTATCCAATAATGATGAGCATCCCAATACAGAAGAAAATTTTATTTGGCCCCTGGAAAGGGATTGTAACCAAAATTTTCATGAAGCCAGAAGACTATGAAAATGAGCATTGGCTAAGAAAGTTTGAACTATATAAACCCAGAAGCTCATGTATTGCAAAAGATAATCAAAGGGTATGTTGTGCTAAGATTTTGTAACTTCAAATCAAGGCAAAAAGGATTGGGATTCAATGAAAATGGGTTATGTTGATTCTGAAGAATTATATGCTTGGTGTGCAAGAGAAGAGGAATACTACTCTATTGGGATTCTTGAGACTTATCTTTGTGAGAAAGCAGAACTGAAAACAACTTCTAATGTTACATAAGTTGTATTTGAGGAAAGGAAACAAACTATGGTCAAATTGGCTGGAGAAATAGAATAGAATTCTAAGCATAGAATAAATTTAAACAAAATACAATAATTCCTTTATGAATCACATAATTACCAAAGACATCAGTCATTAGAGTAAATGCTTGTGGCATAATTTCATGAAAAACCATGTTTTTCTCTTCCATTGAAGCTGTCTCAAGTTTCTGTTAGATAAAATGACTTTCATATTGGTCAGCACTGTTTAATAAAGAATTGATCATGATCAAAGTAATTAATTCAGAACATACAAACAACCACAAAATAAAGGATAGGGAAACTGGAGTGGGAAGGGAAAAGGGAATTTCCAGGGAAACAGAGCTTATTGGAAAGGTCGAGCTTGACCTAAACAGCCGCAAATAGCCCTCCACAATTTTGCCTTTTCATTGTAGTGTGATTCTGTGTCTGTGATATAACTGTACAGGATTTAAGACTATGTAAATGAACAAACAGGTTCGGATCAAACTTTGCTGAAGCTCCCACAGCATAAGGTATTTCATCACTAATTTTTTAAACCTCTACATGCGCTATCACACAATGAATTTCATAAACCACATGATAAGTAACGAGCCCAAGCACAGGACCTTAGAATTGCAAATTACACACCGCATAAAAGCTTCTAATATAATTTTTCACAAATAGTGTGCTGAGATTAAAATACCTGGTAAGCTGAAGATGCAGTTCTACAGTAGTATCTACACAAATTAAACAAAGATTAGTAGAATAAAAATCTGCTATGAAGAATAAAATTCTGCACAAATATGAATTCATATATTCTGTTATGAAGTATACAAATCTCTAGTTTGTTTCATAAGAACAGATAATAACAAGTATAAAAAAGTGTATGCTAGAAATTGTTGTATCAACATATAGATTTGGTTTCTCCACTTTTTTTTTATCAGCAAAACAAGCATATATATATTAATAAATTGAAAAGAGCACAAGTAGTGCAAGGTACAAAAGTGTTCAGCAAACAACAAAAAAAGCAAAAAATACCCCTACCTCAAGTATCTAATAAATCACCGTGATAGTGGGGTACAAGTTTAGATCCAAAAACTACATCACATAAGATTGAAACAGATACATTCACCATCTCTTCAGAGAAATATAGCACCTAGCTGAGTCAACATCATTCAAACATGATAAAGAAGAGAAAAATCGAGAGGAATGTTGTGTGTTTTACATCAGCACAACGGGAGTCTATTTATAATAGGTTTAGTATCTTTACAATGATTACAACAATAAAAATAAAATATTCACTATGATACTAACTTCCTAAAATACATGATTCACACAATCAATCAGATACTGAATATAATAATGGAGATATTCACATATTCTAACAGAGATATTCACAGATTCTAACACTCCCCCTCAAGCTGGAGCATATAAATCATATGCACCAAGTTTGTCACATATGTAGCTGATTCGAGGACCCCTTAGTGCTTTGGTGAAGACATCGGCCAGCTGGTCATTGGAATTGACAAAACGCGTAACAATGTCGCCAGATAATATCTTCTCTCTAATGAAATGACAGTCTATCTCAATACGTTTGGTCCTCTCATGAAATACTGGATTTGAAGCAATATGCAAGGCTGCCTGATTATCACAAATGAGTGTCATCTGTGTAAACTTCCCAAATTTCAACTCCTTGAGTAGATATTTAAGCCATATTAGTTCATAAATGACTCGGCATTCTGCTTCTGCACTAGACCGAGCAACAACACTTTGTTTCTTGCTTTTCCAAGAAATTAAGACCAACAAAGACACAATACCTAGAAGTAGATCTCCGATCATCAGGAGAGTCGGCCCAGTCAGCATTTAAGTACCCAACAACCTGAGTATGACCCTTGTCTTCATACAAGAGTCCATGTCCTGGAGCCCCTTTGATATACTTTAGGATACGAATAACTGCATCCCAATGTCCTTCGCAAGGAGAGTTGAGAAATTGACTAACCACACTGACTGCAAAGGAAATGTCTGGACGGGTGACTGTGAGGTAATTCAATTTTCCAACCAATCTTCTATACCTTTCTGGGTTGGAAAGAGGCTCCCCCTGATTCCGTAGAAGCTTAGTATTGGGATCCATAGGAGTATCCACCGGTTTGGCCCCCAGTAATCCGATTTCTTCTAAGATATCCATAGCATACTTCCTTTGAGAGATCACAATACCATTCGTAGACTGAGCAACTTCAATCCCCAAGAAATATCGCAACCGGCCAAGATCCTTTGTCTGAAAATGGCGATGCAAATGCTGCTTCAACAAGGTAATGCCACAGTGGTCATTGCCAGTAATGACTATGTCGTCAACATAGACAACAAGGTAAATGCACCCTGATAGAATGTCGAAAGAAGACAGAGTAATCTGCTTTACTCCGAGTCATACCAAATTGTTGTACCACAATGCTGAACTGCTCAAACCAAGCCCTAGGAGACTGTTTCAGGCCATACAAGGATTTCCGAAGTCGACATACAAATCCTGAAGACTCCCCCTGAGCAACAAATCCAGGAAGTTGCTCCATATATACCTCTTCAGCGAGATTACCGTGCAGAAAGGCATTTTTGATATCTACCTGATAGAGAGGCCAATGGCGAATGGCAGCCATAGATAAGAACAAACGCACATAGGTCATTTTAGTCACCGGAGAGAAAGTGTCACCGTAGTCCAAACCAAAGATTTAGGTATATCCTTTGGCCACTAATCGAGCCTTAAGGCGGTCGACAGTGCCATCAGGACCAACCTTAATTGTGAATACCCACCGACAACCAACAATGCTCTTGCCTTGAGGAGCTGGAACAAGATCCCAAGTACCACTGTTCTGTAATGCCCGCATCTCCTCAATCATAGCTTGTTGCCAACCAGGATGAGATAAAGCTTCTCCTGCAGTCTTAGGAATAGAAAGAGAGGACAAGGAAGACAAGCAAGTGTAATGGGAAGGAGACAAGCGATGGTAAGTCAAATTAACATAACGGGGAGAAGGATTCCGAGTGGAACGTATACCTTTCCGAAGGGCAATAGGAAGATCTGGCTCAACTGGAGTAGGGGCCGGAGTGGGGGGCAGATGAGGTGGCCCCGGAGGTAAGTCACGAGGTTACTGGTCGCGTCGGTGATACACCTGGAAAGGAGGTGGCGGAGGCGGAGGCGATGGCGGTGGCGGAGGCGTATCTGGAATATCAGGCGCCGCAAGAGGATGAAATAAAACCTGCGAAGGAACAACGGAAGGAGAACTAGACCCTAACTCATACGATGAGGAAGACTCAAAGAAAGGAGTAGTCTCAAAAAATGTTACATCAATAGAGATAACATATCGACGCATAGTTGGAGAGTAACATTTGTAACCTTTCTGAGAGCGAGTGTAGCCGAGAGAAACACATTTATGAGAACGTGCATCAAGTTTATCAATACCTGGGCCAAAGTTGTGGACAAAGCAAGTGGATACAAAGACACGCGGAGGTAAAGAATATAAGGGGTCATGAGGAAACAGGACAGAGTGAGGTACCTGGTTGTCAAGAGTAGAAGAGGGCATGCGATTGATGAGGTAGCAAGCAGTAAGTACGGCATCGCCCCAAAAACGATGTGGGACATTACCGTGAAGTAAAAGGGTGCGAGTTGTTTCAACCAGATGTCTGTTCTTTCTTTCCGCAATGCCATTTTGTTGACGGGTATGTGGACATGATGTTTGGTGCAAAATCCCATGAGAGGCCATAAATTGTTGAAAAGGCCGGGACAAATATTCATGAGCATTATCATTGCGCAAAGTTCTAATGGAAACACCAAATTGATTCTTTATTTCATTATAAAAGTTTTGAAAAATGGTAAACAATTCAGAACGGTTTTTCATCAAAAATAACCAGGTACAACAGGAAAAATCATCAATAAAAGTAACAAAGTACTGCGCACCTAGAGTTGACACAGTACGACTAGGACCCCATACATCAGAGTGCACTAAAGTAAATGGAGACACAGCTCGACTAATGACTCGACTCAGAAAAAAACGACGACTATGCTTACCTAATTGACATGACTCACAAGACAAAGAGGATAACTTAGATAGATGAGGCACCATACGCTATAACTTCTGAAGACTAGGATGACCCAACTGAGCATGAAGAAGATCAGGTGAACCAACCGCCGAACTAGCATATGCACATGGGTGAAGTTGATATAGTCCGCATGACTCACATCTGATGTCAATCATCCGCCCTGAACTCCGGTCCTTTAAGGAAACAATGTCTTTAGTAAAGGAAATAACACAATCAAGAGAGCGAGTAAGGCGACTGACAGATAATAAATTGAAAGGGGAGCCAGGAACATAAAGGACATTATCAACCGAAAAGGAGGGAACAGGTCGGACAGTACCAACCCCTTGAGATTGTGTTTTGGAGCCATTAGCCATGGTTATAGAAGGTAAACAACTAAATGAAGAAATTGATGAAAATAGAGATTTATTACCAGTGATATGATCTGTGGCCCCAGAATCAAGGACCCAAGGACCAAGAGAAGTGGAGTGAGAGATGCCAGCAAAGGAATTACCAGATTGAGCAACAGAAAGAGTGGAATCAGGACCTTGAGAATGGCGTTCGGAAAACCACTTTAGAAAATCATCATATGCAGGTATTGGTTGCTGAGACGGAGTTGGCTCGGAACAATGAACTACCTGGACAGTGCTAGAAGTTTTCTTCTGCAAAGCATAGCATCGATCAATGGTGTGCCCCTCCCTATGACAGTGGTCACATTTAAAGCGAGATTTGCCATTCTTGCTCTTTTTACCCCGAGACACCATGGCAGAAGATTCGACTGGGACAGGGGAAGCTACGGGCTCAAGACATGTCTTTGTCAGTACTCGAAGGAGAACAGACCAAGTAGAATCCATAGTTTGAACTGTGGGTGAACCCAATATCTGATCTCTAATGTGAGAGTACTCCTCGGGCAATCCGTGCAGGGCTAATAACATGAAGAATTGTTGACGGTTAGCAATCTCCACTGTAGAGGTAAGAGACGGGGGTAAGAGTTCATTAAAATCTTGAAGAAGACTAGACACCTTACCCAAATAGGTAGTCATACTATCATCAATCCGACGAGCTCCGAGAATGGTCAGGAGGTCACTGCAAATGCCATAAAGACATTGAGTGCTATTAGTGTATAAAGTCTCATCTTGTGCCCAGATAGAGGCACATGTCTCATGAGCCCGGAAGACGGGACGAATTGTAGGATGAAGGGTAGACTTAAGAATGCAACAAAGTTGAGCATCAACTTTCCTCCACCGAGGCCGGTTTGCATCATCAATATCAATTGCTTGGTGAGGTGGTCCTCATAATCCTGACCAACAAGCCAAAGTCAAACATGAGAAGCCAAAGAAGCATAATTTTTACCGTGTAACTGTTCACAAGCTAGAGGAACAACAACATGGTTGATAAAAATTGGGGCATCAGCTTTGGTTGGGTTAGAGGCAACCATAATAAACCAAAACAGAAGCAAAAAACCAAGAGAGAGGGTGGTCCGTGGCCAAAAGTGACAAACCAATAGCAAAATCAGAAGGAGAACCTCGAGGCGAAGACGACGATGGGAAGAGCCGCCGGAGAGATGCCGTCACGCGCCGAGAAAAGTGGCGGCGCTGTTAGTGAAGCCGCGAGGACGAGGAGGCGCGTCGCAGCTCCGATGGCCACGACGTTCTGGGGTTTGACCGCTCTGGGGACAGCGCACATGATGCCGGGGGTGGTGGCCGGAAAATCCGCCGTATACGGTGGCCGGAGAGGAAACAGAGGCACGGTGAACAGTACCGCTAAAACAGAGGGAATAACAGAGTGAAAAACTGGGAATGGAACCAGTTTTTCTAAAAAAAATACTCCAATAGACCGTGGGTCTATTGGAAATAAACGGTTTGCCTCTCGTTAGGCTCTAGATACCATGTTAAAGAAGAGAAAAATCGAGAGGAATGTGGTAGAAACCGTGTTTTACATCGGCACAACGGGAGTCTATTTATAATAGGTTTAGTATCTTTACAATGATTACAAGAATAAAAATAAAATATTCACTATGATACTAACTTCCTAAAATACATGATTTACACAATCAATCAGATACTAAATACAATAATGGAGATATTCACAGATTCTAACAGAGATATTCACAGATTCTAACAAAACAAAAATCTGACTAGTTAATTCCTCACCACACTAGATAGAGCAGTATCACAATTCCAAGGCAATCACCATGGTTATTACGACTTCTCATAATAGAAAAACTTATATAACAAGGTTTCAAAGATAGAGCAAAACATGTCACAAAATTAGAAGGACACTCAAACAGAATAAATACTCCAATCCAATTTTCTGAACTTAGCTCAAAAGGGATTCACCTTATGACTCTCCTAATGAAGCACAAAATGATTCTTGTAACTCTTAAGAATGTATAAAAATTCGAATGTTGTAACTCTCCCAATGCAATTGTCTTTATATGGAAGTGGACTGCCCGTTGCTTCTTTAGAACCTCTCAATACCAACTAGCCATTGCAAAAGATAGGTAGACCACTTAAAGCCTTCTAGATTCATCATCTTTGAACATTTGAAATTAAGAAAACATGAAACATCCATAAAACAAAGATGAACAACATATCTAAGAACACATTTAGAACAACATATCTAAGAACACATTTAGAACAACATTTCTAAGAACACATTTCTAATTGTAGTGTTTAGCGACTAATTGTACCTAGAGAGTGATGAACAATGCTAGAGAGAGAGAGGAACAGAGCAGCATCGGCAAGCGATAGAGGAACAGAGCAGCGCCGGTGAGAGTGAGATGAACAGAGAAGCGCCGGCGAGAGGGAGGCGCGACGCGCAGTGCAGCCCGGTGGGAGATGGTGAGAGACGATGAGAGGGAGAGGCGCTAAAAGAGGGAAAGATAGGGTTTAAAAGAAAACAGCCGCGATGGAAAAATAGAAAGAGGGAAAGAAAAGAGCAATCTTCTGAAGATAGGATTTAGAAGAGGGAATCGCAAAAATAAAGAGGGAAAGCATGAAATAGTGATTACCGCCGCGAGACAATTGGAGACCGCCGTTGTTTACTTGGAAAGCGGCGGCAGATTGGTCAACCACCGCAGATGGAACATGCGGTGGCAGTTTTAATTAACCGCTGCCCTAAACCTGCCGCGATTTCCATTTTCTTATAGTGCGAAGTTAACCCGCCCACGCATAAAGAAGAAAAACACAAATTTGGGTAGATGAGGAGGAGTATATAAGTGAAGGATATCATAATCCAACCAAAAATCTTAAGGCATTAAGTGCAATGGTCTTTTTACTTATAAACATTTTTTTTAACTCTTAATCATTCAATGTAAAACTTCACTTCCCACTTCACATTTGACTCTCAACAAGAAAGGGTGATGGAGAAGCAAAAATCGAAGGAAAACATTTGCAAGAGTAGAAAGTTTGCAAATTTAACAACAGGGAAGAAGATCTATTATTTTCTCTCTATTATCTGGATTTGTTTGTAAAAAAAGAGAGATACTCTTCTTATTTGAACCTAAATTTTGTATCATTGTAAGCTTTCTTCTTCTTCCCCTTATACGTCTTCTCGTTGGAGGCTTTGTTTCAAACAGTTTTGTTCTGTTCATATGCTCCTTGTTCGTATGCTCCCTGTTTTAAGGATCGGCATTTTCGTTGAAGTTATACTAGCGAAACCCAGACCAGTTTTGATTGATGGTTTTTATGTCTTTGTTTTATAGGGAAACCATATTGTAAGGATACAAAATTTTGTTAACGTGATTATATTGAAACCTGGTTTTGTAATCGTTGCTTTCTACAATTCAGCTTATGGATTGGGGTGAATTTTTGATTTTTTGTTTTTGGTTTAAAAGAAGCAATTTTTTCTAAGTTATTCTTTTTTGGGGTGATAAGTTTTCTGCAAGTTAATTTAATTGTGATTTGTTTAGATAAGAGGATCAAACCTCTTAAAGTTATGTAAGTGAAACCTTTTTTTAATTGATGTTTAGTTAAGCTAACCCTAAACTATTAAGGTTTGCCCTGCAAATCTTTCATTTTTCCAGCTTTATTAACATTAAAATATTATAAAAATTATTATTTTTATTCAAGTCACCAGTTAACACAATCTAAACATTCATATTATTCAAGTTTTGCACCAGTACACAACATTTTCCTTGTGTATGTTAATGTTAAGTCAGATTCTTTGTTTAACATGAACCCGCCCTGCTTTTTTGGGTATTGCACCTCTATTTTTGTGTTTTAAATAAGGGTCTTATCATATATCATATATTAAGTGTAAAATTCATGTGTAGAATATAAGTGAGGTGGACGTAAGATTTTAATTTGGAAATAACAAAAGATCAACATGTACCATTAATATTTGTGATGTGGCTATTTTTCTATAATTACGGGTTTTTCTACTCTTAGGATGAGATTAATCTCATTCGCGTTGCGTGGTCGGCACTAACCTGCGAAATTTGGCTACGATGTGGCTATTGTTACTTCATTGAGTTTATTATTTATCTTTTTTAATTTTTTTAATTTAAAATATATTTTTAACTAATTAAATTAAAATACTATTATGTAAATATTATTAAAATATTTTAAAATAGTGACAATAAACTTTTGAGAATCACAATAACTCTACCCTAATAATATATGAACTAAAGGAGATACGTGAGTGTGTAATTTTGAAAATAAGATTTTAAGTGTTTTAATGTAATTAACCGGGCTGAAAAAAATGACGTCTATGAAGGATAGTTCAAAAAGATGATACTACATTGGTTTTAAAATATAAGCAATTAAAATAAAATATGTATATTTTATTTTCATATTATGAGCACTTATACAAAATATAACATACATTTTATTATTTTTTTAAAATTTTATTTTTATTTATTAAAATAATTGATTATTAGTATTGATAGTTCATAAGATACTGTAATATGTAATGTGTCATATTTATTTAAAGATAAAATTATAATAAAATAATTAATATTTCCAAAATTATTCCAATAACTAGTTTTTATAAACTATATAAAAAATGTCTAATTGCTTATTGCTTATATTTTGAAATAGAGGTAGTATATATATGTAAAAATAATGAGTTATAGGTGTTATTGGGGTGCCACTAAAGGCACCACACCCATCTCAAAACGTACCACACATCGTCTATTTTTTTAAAAAAAAAATGCCTTCTAACCGAATATTTATATCCGGGCGACACTAGATATTAATTTTCGGGCAACACCGGATAATAATTTCCGATTCGCAATTTGAACGCGCCACACACATAAAATCGGAAAAACATATTCAGAAAATTACATTTCAAATCTAAACTCAATATTCCCTTCATCTTGAGCAATCAATCTAAGGTGCACAAATCCATCAAAAGGAGTTAATCTACCGGATTTTCAACCGTTAATCGCCGAAAAAGGTTAGTTTTATGATGTTTTTCATATGATTTGGTTGGTTTTGATTATTTTTGCTTGATTTCTGTCAACCTTAGCTGTTATTTGCGTGATCATCGCAACCGAAAATGACATTTGTTAGTCTAAATACCGTTCATTGTATATAGTCTGAATGGTACTCACATTGTCAGGATCATGCTCTTTTAGTGCAAGCAATATACTACTAGGCTTGACGTTGTTCTTTGTCATGTCTGCCACTACGGTCTTCTCAGTTTAAGGCGCCCAGGGTATGGATGACCTATCAAGGTGACTGCTCTCTCATAGTTGTGTTTGCCACATATCACAATAAGTATCCATCCTTCATTAGCATGAGGTCTTCCTCTAAGTCTGAAAGGACATTCACATTTCTTAGTTCCCGTGACTTTCCGTTTAAGTTGTTTTCCACAGTCTCTGTACTTTCCACTTCTTTCACACCCCAGAGTCACAAATTCTCTCATATTTCCACCTGCACCACCCTTATCTGATCTGCATGTAACAATAACAAATCCAATAGTCCTGCCAACTTCTTGCGCCCAATGTATCAAATCCTCCCGAGTAGGAAAAATCTAAAAAATTACAACAGTATTAACATCTAAACACAATAAAAAACCAACAACACATTCAGCTCAAAGTGACATTTACCTGCTTAGTTTCAAAATACTCTTTGTAATCAAAATATTCTTCTTCTTTGTGGTTTCATGTACTGATTCCAATAATTCATCCATATAATCTAACTTTGAAAAAACAAATTTTTATGAGACATTTAGCTAACATATTACTAAAATTTCAATTAAACAATATAATAATAATCGAATATAAGATTTGGCCTCAACCGGATATTAATATATGGTCAGAAACGGATAATCATGTATGGTTCCAACTGAATTTAATGTTTGGTTGGAACCGGATAATCATATCCGGTTAGATCAAAATTAGTTAAAATAGCGAATTTTCAGTCAACTAATTTAAATATAACATAAAAAACATGAACATATAACATAAAATACTTACATTTTGTATAATAGATGTATCAAGATGAAACAATGGCAATTTCAAGTGGTTTGTTGTTGCTGGTGAGTGGTTGTGTGGTAAGTGATTTGGTTTTGGAGGTAAGAAAATAAGGATTCTGATTCTTAAATGCGTTTTAAAGTATTTCAGTAAACCGGATAATCTTATCCGGATACGCTCGGAAAATCATGTCCGGTTGGAACCTGACAAAAATATCCGATTAGGGGGATAGACTGCTTTATGATGAACCGGAAATTATTATCCGGTGTCGCCCAGAAATTAATATCCGGTGTCGCCCGGATATAAATATCCGTTTAGAGCGAATTTTTGGGAAAAAAAATAGGCGATGTGTGGTGCGTTTTGAGAAGGGTGTGGTGCCTTTAGTGGCACCCGTGTTATAGGTAGCTTTTGGCACACATGTTTGAACAAGACATGACACTGTTTGGTACATCAGTCAAGAGAAACGGATCTAGACAATGAGATAAATTAAGAGAACATTTTGGTTCAATCGATGAAAGTTGTGAAATGGAAAAGAACATAACACACACAAAAATTATCATTAGTTTCATTGAGTTATTTTTTATTAACAAAATAATATATGTTTAAATTCCTTAAACTTTATATTATGTTTTCCCGACAAAAAAAAAACAAACATTTTTAAAAGATTTACATAATAAAAATATAATCAACATAATTTATATTTAATAATTATATTTATTGTGAAGAGTTTGTATTTAATAATTTAATATTAATACACAAATTAATAAAGTTTAAAACTATTATTTAATTATACTCATGGTTTTTTTAAAAAAATAAAAAAATGCTATTTTATTTTTCATTTAATTTTTTATTTTCTATCAAATAAAGTAAAATTTTATATGTATAACAAAAAAATATTTTTTATATTTGAATTCGCACTAAATATAAAATAAAACATATAGTATTATTTTATTTGATGATTTCAAACACCATGCGTGATTCTGTTTCATTTCATTTTATTATGCACAATTACCAAAGTGTTTAGGGATGACAATCTGAAAGGGCAAGGGCGGATATTTATCAAGCACTTATGGGCACGGAGCTATATGATGAATCCCTTAATTCTTATTTTAATTTATTTTAAAACAAATAATAACAAAAATTAAATGGGACAAGCATATTAAAAATTAAAAAAATATTGTTATATAAATCATACATATCATAAGTGCTAATAATTTTCTTGGACGGGCATAAATGTTTATCAACTCAATCAATACTTTACACTCTACTCCTGTAGTTAACCTTATATTATGTATTATAATATGTTGGATATTATATTTTAGTTTTAAAAGTAGATTAAAATATAATAGTAAAAGTAATATATGAATAATCATATTATTCACAAAAAAAGTAAAATAACTAATTGTTATTTTAGCCAAAAAAGTTAAATAATAGGGGCCATTCTAAAAAAGTACATATACGTACTAATAATTTTTTAACTGTCGTACGTATGACACGTTTCCAACACGTATATATCAGTATTCAATAAAAAATATTTTTTATTGGCTCGACATTTTGAGTTGACATCTATGCTGTGACTTATACTTTCATAATTATTTTATTTTTTTAAATATCCTATATCAAATAAAAAATTATATAATTAGGAATAATATAAAACTTATATTGTAAGTATGATTGTTCGTAATTTTTTTTGTGTATAAGACATTTAAAGAAAAAGATTTAAAAAAATGCGAAGTTTAGGTGATAGAAAAGACAAAATACTTACGTTATTGATGATATCTCTAGCTTTTTTCTTTTTTAAATGAAGTTTATTTATCAAGTAAAATTATAAGATTTAACTAATTATTTAAAAAAGATGAACACAAATCTTATTTCTTTACTTATATATTTTTTTTGATGTTTCTTTTATATATATATATATATATATATTATATTTTTTTAATCCTCCAGGTATTCCTTGTTATTTATAAATTAAAAAAACATTAAAAATGTGTTTTTTTTTCTATTAAAAATGTATTTTTCTTTAAAGACATTAAAAATGTATCTAAGTATCTTTAAGCAGAGGTAATGACGCTCAAATTATAAGATTGCTATAAGTAACTTTATACTTTCCAAACAAAAATAAAATCCAAACAAAAATAAAATCCAAACAAAAAGAAAAAAAAAACTTTATACTTTTAGTTAATGAGAAAACATAACTTCTAAAAAAATAAGAATGTCTTAAAGTTTTTTTTTTTTTAAAGGAACAAAAGTATTTACTTTCTTTAATGAAGAAAAATGTGTTAAAGCCTTAGAAATAAGGCAATAACAAATGTCATTAATGACATTTAAGTAAAAATTTTATCTTTTAGTTAAATTTTTAAAAAAATTAAATGTAATTGTTTTTTTATGATATAATACAACCAACTTTCTTTTATAATGAGTAAGTTAATTAATACTTTTTATTTATATATGAGTCGAGAAGAAATACATAAATTTAGAAATATAATTATTATGTTTGATTTTTCCAAAATAATTTTATTATATTTTTTATCTTTATTTATTTTATTGATGCAACATAAGAGTATTGAGTTTAATATTTAATATATGTCTAAAAAAAAATTAATATTTTTTTTGTGTGTATTAAGGATATCTCCCAACCAATCGTTGAAGACTAATTTTCTTGAGGCGTGAGATTATTGAAGTGGGCTTTGTTTCTACCAATTGAAGAATCCAGCTATTTATCAATTGTACCGAGCTTTGTTGGTTAAAAAATTTCAAAAAATCATATTTAATACTTCCTCCGTTTCTATTTATAAGACACATTCTAGAAGATTTTGGTGTTATTTTTTTTATAGGCAAACGAAAAGAACAAGATGTTCCTTTTTATAAGACATTCTATCAAGTATTTATTACTACCTCTTATTTTTATAAGACTCTTTAACCAATCCATACGGATTAAGAAAACTATTAACAACCTTATTTAATATCTCGTCTTATCAAAAAATAGTATAATATACTAAATTTACCATTGTTTAAAGTTAAAATTTTCAACAAATACATTAATTGTATCCACTATCCCTTCATTTATTACAAGGTAAGATAAGGAAAAAACTAATAATTGCCTCTTAAATTTTGTAAGGGGTCTTATATATATGACAAAAATTTTTCCTCCAAATAGTCTTATATTTAGGACCAGAGGTAGTACCTGTTTTCTTTTTTGTCTCTATTAAATGCATTGACTATTTGTACTATTTAATTGTAATTAATTAGCATAATATTTAATGAAAGATAAAATTGATAGTATGTTATATAATTTTTAAAAAACTAATAAAATTAATTAAACTTAATTTGTTTTATTGATATGTGTAACATAGTTAAAAACATCTTACGATGGAATAAGAAACGGAGGAAGTACTGGCGTAAAATTATGGAAATATAATTTCTACTATAGTAAAACTTTAAATGGATAGATGCATAATTAAGAACAAACTTTTCCTCCCTATATCAACAGGAAAATAGGATCAGAAAAATAACAATTTCCCTATTAAGAACAAACTTATCCATACTTTAATTTTTAATATAAAATATAAAATAAAATGAAAGAAATTCACATGTTCACACATACAAATGCCTCTTTTTATCTCCTAAAATTTGCATGTCAATATGCAATAGTTGAAATCTTGGGAACACTTTTTTTTTATTTAATAAAAATAAAAAATCTAGTGAACATTTTCATTTCCATCACCTGTAGTAATTTTGTAGGTCATTTTCTTCCTTTCCATTTTCCATAAAATTCTGAGATTTCGTTTGTTCCTACATTCAGTTGTCGAAATCTGACCGTTCATTTTTTCATTCTGTATTCTCCATTCCGCTTCACCCAAGGGGCCATCACTTTACTTCTTTGTATTTACCTTTCTACCCCTTTGATCCTCCTCCATTCAGTTCAAAGTTCAAACTCATGATCAGCGAAACAGCATCACTTCGTGTACTCTCTCGCACCTGATCATTTCTAGAACCCCTTAAGGACAGATAGACCGAGTGATTCGCTCCTTCTCTTCTCTCTCTTCTCTCTCTCTTCAAACTCAAACACGAAGCTTTGGTTCGGGGACTTCGACGCAGACTGAAACTCGCGAAACTCACTCCAAATTCGCAATTCCCGTTCCAGGTTTGCTTCCTTTTTCAGCTTTGCATTTCAAAGTTTCAAACTTTATAAGCCAATCTGGCTGCTCATGCCCTGATTTGCTTCTATTGCTCTAGTTTGAACCCTACGATCTGATCTGAGAATATATCTCCATTTCTTCTGCGATTCGTCATATAAAGTTTACATTTTACATCCCTCTTCCGCTTTCTCTTTGTTTTGCACCTTCTATTGTGGTCTTTCACTTTTTTCATGTCATTGATGGGTTTTGTAAATGGGGGTGGCTGTGAGAAAACCTAATGTTTCATTTCATGCAACTCAATTTGGTTTTTTCTTGTGTTTTTCAATTTTTTTTTAACATTTTGGTTCGATTTTTTGGTTAGGTTTTTCTGCTGACACCTGATTTTGATTGCATGTTGCAGGAACTGTGTTGTTGTTCTCGGTTTTAGCTCCAAATATTGTATCTGTCAGCCCTTGTATTGTGATATGTTGTACTTAATATATATTATCTAGCATTCCCTTCATTTTTCTGAACATACCGGCCATGAAAGTTGTTAGCCTTCTCTTTTGTTATTGCTAGCTGGTCTTGTACAGAGAGATTGTTTGTTGGATACTGAACTTGTAGGAAAGGTTGCCTCAGAAGAGAGTGTACTGTTTGAAAAATTGTATCAATGGAACACAATTTAGGTCAAGAGTCTGTACCTGCACCTGGGTCAATTGATAAGTCTAGGGTTTTGAATGTTAAGCCTTTAAGAACTCTTGTCCCTGTGTTCCCTTCACCTTCGAATCCCTCTTCATCTTCAACACCACAAGGTGGTGCGCCTTTTGTTTGTGTTTCTCCTTCTGGTCCTTTCCCTTCTGGGGTTGCGCCATTTTACCCTTTCTTCATCTCACCAGAGTCCCAGAGGCTTTCTGAACAGAATGCCCAAACTCCAGCTAGTCGTGTACCTGCCGTTCCAATATCTTCTGCTGTTCCAATAAACTCATTCAGGACGCCAACTGGGGCTGTGAATGGAACCGCAGGCTCATCACGAAGGAAAAGTCGTGGACAGCTCTCAGAAGAAGACGACTATGGTAATGTTGAGATGAGTGAAGTTGATGCAGAAGATGGAACTGGGGATGGGAGGTCAAGGCGCAAGAAGAAGACGAAGGGACGGCGGGTTGCTGGTGGTTCTGCTGCTGCTGATGTTGATCCGGAAGTAGTGGCTAATGATATTCTTAAATCACTGAATCCTGTAGTCTTTGATGTGCTAAATCAACCTGATGGTAGCAGGGATTCAGTTGCATATACCCTTCTGATATATGAAGTGCTACGAAGAAAGCTTGGACAAATTGAAGACGTTGCAAAGGAGCTCAATTCTGGAGCAAAACGGCCCGACTTGAAGGCTGGTACAATTATGATGAGTAAAGGGGTTCGGAGTAACAGCAAGAAACGAATTGGACCTGTGCCTGGTGTTGAGATTGGGGATATTTTCTTTTTCAGGTTCGAATTGTGCTTAGTGGGATTACATGCTCCTTCTATGGCTGGAATTGATTACTTGGGTAGCAAAATCAGTGGAGAGGAAGAGCCATTAGCTGTTAGTATTGTCTCATCTGGAGGGTATGAAGATAATGTTGACGATGGGGATGTTTTGATTTACAGTGGCCAAGGTGGGGCTAACCGTGAAAAGGGAGGCAGTGATCAAAAGCTCGAAAGGGGAAACCTTGCACTAGAAAAAAGCTTGCATAGAGGCAATGATGTGAGAGTAATCAGGGGTTTGAAGGATTTACAACATCCAACTGGAAAGGTATATGTCTATGATGGGCTTTACAAGATTCAGGATTCATGGGTGGAGAAAGCAAAATCTGGTTTCAATGTATTCAAGTACAAATTAATCAGATTGCCTGGGCAGCCTCAAGCATATATGATATGGAAATCCATTCAACAATGGACTGAAAAGTCTGCTTCAAGAACGGGCGTTATATTGCCCGATCTTACTTCTGGGGCTGAAAATTTACCTGTTTGTCTTGTGAATGATGTTGATAATGAGAAGGGCCCTGCGTATTTCACTTACTGCCCTGGTCTCAAGAATTTGAAGCCAACAGCTCCAGTGGAATCTAGTGTTGGATGTTCTTGTGTTGGTGGATGCCAACCGGGCAATTTTAATTGTCCTTGCATTCAAAAGAATGGAGGTTATCTGCCATATTCTGCAGCCTCACTTCTTGCGGACCTGAAATCTGTGGTATATGAATGTGGCCCTTCCTGTCAATGTCCTCCTAATTGCCGAAATCGGGTTTCCCAAGGTGGCATGAAATTTCGATTGGAGGTGTTTAGAACCAAGGATAGGGGTTGGGGCCTAAGATCATGGGATCCTATCCGTGCGGGAACTTTCATTTGTGAGTATGCAGGGGAAGTCATAGATAATGCTAGAGTAGAGGAGCTTGGTGGTGAAAATGAAGATGATTATATTTTTGATTCTACTCGCATTTATCCGCAGCTTGAAATATTTCCTGGTGACACTGAGGCTCCAAAGATCCCTTCACCTCTTTATATATCAGCAAAAAATGAAGGCAATGTTGCTCGGTTCATGAATCACAGCTGCACTCCGAATGTGTTCTGGCGTCCAGTGTTACGGGAAAACAAGAGCGAATCAGATCTGCACATTGCTTTCTATGCAATTAGACACATCCCCCCTATGATGGAGTTAACTTATGATTATGGGATTGTTCTTCCTCTCAAAGTAGGCCAGAAGAAGAAGAAATGTTTATGCGGGTCCATTAAATGCAGGGGTTACTTTTGCTAATTGTCTGATAGGTTTTGGATGAGGTGGCCTTTGAAGAATTATATTTAAGTATAAGGTCAGTTTTCATTTTTGCTAAATTACATTATATTGTATTAATATACATAATTTTTCATCTTTCTCTTTTTCTCTCCATAAGCTTTGTTGGTGGTTTTATTACATTATGACATGACATTTTAGATGATTCTGATTTCACACGAATGGCTTCTTCAATAGGAAGAAAATCTCATTTATGCCACTGATTGTTATTTCACAGCTCTAGGTATGGCAGACAGCAGGATGGAACTATTTAGAAAGGAGTTAGCAGACCAACTTTTCCTTTTGGCAATTCTAGTTGTAGTGAATTGGTACAAGAATGATCAAGTTGTCTACTTAGCAATGTGGTTAAGTTATGAAAATTAACTGTAAGACACATTTTGTGTAGTTTGTTTCTCTTTTGTTTGTTAGCTTGCTTTATTTTTTTTCCCATTGGGAAGGATTTTTAGCAGGCTTTTGACTCCATATGGTAAGGATGAACTTGACATGTAGAATTGAATATTTAGTTTGTTGCCATCATTTTTAAAAAGCATCTGATATTCTGTTCCTTGGTATTTTGCTTATGCTTGGCCTGTGGATGATCTTGTCCCAGGAATGAACAAGGCTCCTTTAAAGTGAGTGATTGTGTAAAGTGATAAAGTAAGTGCGCATCTACCATCGATATGAATTAAAGTGACTTGAAATTTTGACCCAGTTGAACTTAATTGTGGATGTACTCTTAATTTTTCACTTCACTCACTCGTTCACTTTATGGAAGTCGAATCTGAAATTGATATTCATCAGTATGATGAACGTTTGAATAGCTGTTGTATGGTTCTGGTGGAAAGTAATTTCTAGAAAAGAAAGATATTTGTACTTTGTATGAAGTGATTCTACATTTGGTAGTTTTTGTCTCTGAATTACTTTTTCTTTTTTTTTGGTCTGGCAAAAAGAGAATGTTCGAAGGAGCAAGCTTTGATATCATTTTCTGCCACTTTGCTTCCTATTTATGACATAAGAATCCTTGGTTTTTCTATTTTAGTGTACGATGGACCATGAAATTCGCATTATGGAGGAGGGTATTATTCCATTGATCAGGAAAATATTTTGCCCAATGTTGAATCGTATAAACCACGAGTCAGATAATGTTCGTTAATTGCACTCATTATATCTACGGTCATATTTTTGTGTGCTATGTTTGTATTTTATCAGCAAGGTTTAGTCATATCATGTAAAAATTTGAGTTGTTATTTTATTATAATTTAGATTTAATGATGCGGTTGAATCTTATTTGTGGAAGAATGTCAATATGACACATGAAAGTAAAAGTTTTGAACCTCACTTAACACCCACGATTTTAAATTTTGTCGGGTCCGCGACCACCGAATAGTTTCAATTGGAAAAGTAATTTGATGGCCTTTTTTTTTCTTTTGGGTGTTAGGGATAAGCTTCCTACAGAGGTTACGTTTTCGTTGGGGTTTTCAGTTTTAAAACTTCTGCAAAAATTCAGTTTTGGTACCTCATGTCTATTTTAATTAATCTTGAAAACACATGTTCTTTGGTTAGACATGTGTCAGCATTTGGTGTATATTTTTTCCGCTAAAAAATTCGCCAGCAAGCTGAATCTTTTTAATCCTGTTTTATTTTTTTATTTTTGGATTTGAGAGAATTTTGAAATTGAAATCATGATTGGTTGTTAACCAGTGGACAAAGTACGTAATAATATGCACTGTGTTGTTGCATGTTCGGTAGACTTTAATAGAGGCAAATTTAATTGGGTCTTGATATCTAGTATCCAGACACTAGATACTAGTTAAAATTATTAGAAGTAGAAAAATAATCATAAGAAAACATTATTCTGTCTTTCGGGAATACAAAAAACTACACATTTCAATATATTTTTATTATATTTGAGTTCTTAAATAATGCTCTTAAAGCACTAAATATCATTTGAAAATTTTTCAATCAGCTTTTCATCTACTAATTTGGGTACTAATTTGCGCAGATCCCTATAGTTTGTGTACCAAAGGTGTAATTTTGCCTATTTTTAATTCTCATAATTATTTTGCTACACATTTCTTTTTCATTTATAAGAGATTGATTTCTTTCATATTATAATATTATAGTTTTATGTGTTGATTTGAACAAATTTTATTTCACATGTAAGAGTATTTTCTCTGTGATTATCAAACACTATAATTGTTTCTTTAAGACATTCATAGTTACTTAGATTTTTGTAACAAGTCTTCTAAATATACTATGGTTCATAATGTAAATTTTTATTTATTTGCAAACAATCATGTTTGAGCCGGATTGAAAGCTCAGAGAATGAGAGAGTATACGAAGAAATGTTGCATAAAATCGTGTTTGTGTGTGATTGGAAAATTATGGAGTAAACCTCCAAATTGGTCCCTCATATTATAGGGGTTATGCAGATTAGTTTCTGAAATTATGAAAGTCGTTTCATAGGTAAAAGGACTAAAATGCATGTCGTTTTGCAAAGTCAGGACTAATTTGAGGTTTTCATAATCTCATGGACTAATATGTACGATGCCTACAATCTTAGGACCAATTTGAAAGTTTACTCGAAAATCATGTATCTTGGGGAAGAGAAAATATTTCACATATCATTTATGTCAATATCTTATTTATATCTATTTGCATCAGAGGTTCTTTTTCACACACAAAAACTATGAAAGGGATATTTTGTGTATACTTAGTCTTTTTTAGATATTTATGATTTAGATATAAGGAATACGTAATAAATTTTCATGTTATTTCAACAATATTTTTTAATAGCTATTTTATTAATTTCTTTATACACTAGACATGTAAGTAAATAATTAAGTAGCAAAGTTCAATACACAATAAAAAAAAGTTAAGAGATAGAGATATGTTTTTTCTGTTCACTTATGAATTATCTTTTAATCTTTTAAAATAATGGTAAAATAATTGATAGATATTCGATATGAATTTAAGCAACGTCTTCGTGCTACGGTTGATTGTAGAGTGTGGAATGGAGCACATTTACCTCACAAATATTGTTCATATATTTAATTGTAAAGTGTGGAATGAAGCACATTTACCTCACAAATATTGCTCACATGTTTAATTGGTGTAAGAGTTGGTTAAAGACTTAACGATGTTAATGAAAAAAATTTAAAGTTTTGTAATAATATTCTTTAAAGTGATTATATGATATATTAAAAATGATTTAATTAAGCTAAAGAATTCATGACTTTTTTTATAGAAAAAAACACACATAACTATACAATTTATAAATTGTGCTATTTAAGAACAAATAGTTGATTGAGAAAATCTTATGAAAGTTCAAATTGAATAATTTTAATTTTTTTTTGAAAGAAAATAATTTTAACTTAAAAGATTGTTCAATTAAAATTTATATTTTGTAAAAAGTAAAAAGAATAAATAATAATAACAAAAATTGAGTCTTACCGAACTATGCTATCATATTAAAAGAAAAAGTCCTTCAAAAATATAAAATGTTACCAAATATTTGTTTGGAAGATTCATAATATTTTATACATATACTTGACATTTTTTGAGTTGCATCATTTGGAATTTTCTTTTTTATTCATTAATGATTTGAATATGATTTTTAAAGATTTTTAATGAAAAATATATTTAAAATATTTCAAAAATACTCTTTAAAATTATAAAATGATCCATTAGAAATTGTCTAATTATGTAGAAGAATTCATTTGGCCTTTTTGAGAAAACACACACATAATTACACTATTTATAAATAGTGTTATCTGGAACAAGAAGATGAATTAAAATATTTTAGTAAAGTATATAAAATGATTATTTGAAAATTTAAATTGAATAATTTTACCTTAAAATTTTGTTTAATTAAGACTTAGATTTTGAAAAAAAATATAAAGATATAATAATAACAAAATTAAACTAAATGTATTACAGAAGTATGCTATCCGTTAGAAGTCTCACATCAACTAGTGATGTGATTAAGGGTGTGAAAATTCTCTTCATACAACTAGCTTTTAGGAGTGAGTTAGGTCCAAACCTCAATTGTTAGATAAAAAAAAACATAAGTCCTTAAAAAAAAAACCATATGAATTCTTCATTGTGAATTCTAGACCAATATCTTTGGAATACATTCTTATGTCTTGGATGTATAATATATATTAGTATGATCTCTAATATTATTATTTCATAAGTACTAACAAATTAATAAATTATCTCAATATGTGATTATTTTGAGACAAAATATACCGCGTAATAACATATAAATAATAAGAGTAAATAAACCGCGTGTATAACACATCTCTATGTTACTAGTTTATAATATATGTATTATTATTTTTTGATGAATAAAACGTATGTATTTAGTGCTTCATATTTTATGGTCATTTTTTAATTCATAATTGTAATAAAGCAAAATTATACTAACCTCCTTTTTAAGGTTTGTGATTATTGGATTTAGTTTCTTTAAAATGAGTGTGTTAGATGAGATAAAAATGAATAATGTATTTATTTATCATTCATTCAAAGTAATGAGATTATTGTAATTCAAATTAAGGGTTAACTTAATACAAAAACTATAAGGTAAATGATATTTAGTGTATTAAGGACACTATTTAAGAACTCAAATGTAATAAAAAGATATTATAATGTGTAGTTTTTTTTTTATTTTCGAAAATTCTTGTGATTATTTTTCTACTTCTAATAACTTTAATTAGTACCCTTAAAACATGGTATATCAAAACCTAAACTATAACCATTGGGGATAAACTTGCCCTCATACTGAAACTTTATATTGAATTTAAATTAAAATTACTATAAAATATAAGTTGATATACATGGGAAGACTTGATGTAGCTATTTATGTGACGAATTTGATAGCTGTGAGGAAACCAGTGACACATGAAAGTGTGAATAAGGAGTAGATGGGGATAGTTAAAATCCATGGTTGATATTTACCAAAAAAAAAAAAATTGTTTTAGGAGAAAGTTTTGAGTAGTTAGTTACACTATGTTCGAAGGTTGGTGTAGGAGGTGGTGTCATCTCATGTTCTAGAGGGAAAATGTCCTTTAACTAGGATCTTGGATTTAGTTTAATTATCTTTAAAAAAAAAACACGATTATTTGTCTAGAAATAATAATAGTATGCAAACCTAGTTACCCGTGCACAAGTTGAACTCGTGGAATGCATAGCTTTGATTTGGAACTAGAAGAGGGCCAAAGACAATGAAAAAAAAAGAATGAATATCAAGTGTGCTTTTATTACTTCGGTCACAAATTTATTAGAGTAGTTCATATAAGTCACGTTGATTTGCATGAAGATTTATATTAATTTTGAGATTGTCATCAGTTATTCACATTAGTTTTTATTACTTCTTTCAGTCTACTATAAGTGTCATGTTGGCCATTTTAATTTGGTCTAATATGTCACTTTTTAATTTTAATGCAATATTAATTATTAATTTTTCATTTTAATGTTATATTATAGGTCATTTTATACTTCCAATGCAATATTACTATTGTTTTTTATAAAATTAAGAAACTAGACACGTTTCTTAATATGTATAAAACACTCAAATGTGACACTTATTGTGAACCGGAAGAAATATTAATTTTTAGTTAACACAATTAAGTCTTCTACTAAATTGAAATTTTTTTTAGAAAAAAAAATTAACCAAATTAAACTTTTATTATAAAACATTAAAACCTACTCACACCCGTTCCAAATATAAACAAAAATAACTAAAATATACCTATTAAGAAAAGTAGTTAACCTCATTAGTTCTTTTGATTTCACAAAAATTAAATAATGTCTTTCCTAAATTGCCCATTTGTTATATTTATTTTAAAAAATAATTAAATGAGTTATGTGGAATAGTGCTTTAATCTTAATTCTAGTGTTTTTCCAACTACTAAAATTAAATGAGCTATGAGAAATAAACAAGCAATTAAGATCACCGTAATAAGGGAATTTTAACATTAAATAGAGAAAAAAAATGTGGCTTTTGTTTATATTTGAAACAAAAAAAAAAAGAAAATAATTTTTGCTTATATTTGAAACCAAAAAAAATATTTGAATAATTATTTAAAAGTTAAGTGCCAATTATTGAAAACTCACGTAAAAGATTAAAATGAATAATAGACTTGAATTTTAAGGATTAATGATTAAACTAAATTACACGCGTACTCACTTAAACTAATTTAATCTTTTTCTCAATTACTTAACTCAAATTAAATTGAAAGTATCAATTATGCAACTGATGCTTTTCTCTTGAGTAATTATTTGCATATAATTTATACAACTGATTAAATATAAAAGAATACGTGATTAAATCGTTACATGATTTTGTCAAATTATTATTAATAATTTAACTAAATATTCTTTGATTTTTTAACCATAAAAAATAAGAAAAAGTTTTTCATCCAATTTAAAACATACAATTTAGCACACAAATTGTTAAACATAAAGGAAATATATTATTGAATCTTTATAATCGATCGTACACGATTTAACTATATATATTTAACCAAATCGCATGGAGATTTAATTATATATTTTTATACATTTGACTAATTATGTGATGTGTTGTATATTTTGAATTATAAAAAAATCAAGACTCAAAAAATTAATATGAGAACAATCTCTAACTTAATACTAACATTAAAATTAATTAAAATATATTAATTTAATGATGTATTTCTTCGTATATAATGAGTTATAAGTTGTTAAAAAATAAAGTTATACACGAGTATTGTTGTTTTCCTTTCACCCATATTAGATGCAAAAAGCAAGTCTTTTCGTGAAAGAAATGTTATGAACTAAGAATATTAACTTTTCTTGTTAGTTAAATCTACACATAATAAACAATTATTAAACATAAAAAGTATTAGAAAGCCAAATATGGAAGCAAACATAAATTGTAGTTTTTTTGTTACCAAAAGAAAATTGTAGTTTTTCTTTTCCTTTTTCCTTTTTCGAAATATAAGAGAGGGAGGAAAAAAAAGAAAGGCATAAACTGAATTATATATAATACCCGCCATTAATTGAAAACTCGAGATATTGGTTGAGAAAAAAAATCGGTGGAGCACAAAATTTTCTTTAGCGATATATATTCACAACTGATCATTGTCTCGGAACCCTAATCATTCTCTCTTCACTAATATATGTACGAGTCTTCCTCTGATTGTCTCCCACACAAATCGTACGTTTCTCTGAATTTTTCACTGTTTTTGCGTTTAACTTCAATCGGGTTACTTCACGTTTTTCCTCCACAACCAGGTTGCCCTCTTTCTCAAACCATATTCAATTTGCTTGACGTTGTTTATCCAATCGATTTGCAGTTTTGTTTACAAGCTTGAGCTGGAAAGTGGAAATCATTGCACTGAACAATTGAGGTTCGTCTCGTTATTTTCTCTTCCAATTCGAAGCTTTTCCTATCGCCAGTTCCAGGTAAATTTTGCTTTGCACTGTTTTGACCTAATTCTTTCCATTAGAAGTAGAACAACTCGATTAGCTTATGAATCGTGCTTCTCTTGTGTTGTCATCATTGATTATGTGTTTCATTTCTATTTTGGAGAGAGTGAGAGTATATAATGACTAGTTTTTGGAATTAAGTTAAGCCTAAGTCAAATCTAAGAAATGGCAATATCTTATCCTTTGAATTAACAAATTAGGTCCACTTGACAACTCATAACTCATAAGAGGGGAATTCAAGTCCATTTCCTGTAAGTTCTGTTCTGCATTCGATGGACAGTTTAAAGTTTAAACTTCATCTTCTTTCTCTGTTCTGTATCTGCCTCTGTTTCTAAATTCTAACTCGTTCATCTTCTTCAAAGTTCAAAGTTACTGCATCTGGAGTTTTGAAACTCATTATTTTGTTTAGAACTTGTGAGTTAATGGTATGTTGCTATTTATAGTTTATTTTTGTGTCAAATTGTCTACATTACTTATTTTATTTTTTTTTAAATTATTTATTTATTTATTTTTTATAATTATTATATAGTTTAATATTGCATATTTACATTAGTGGATAGGTTATATAAGTTATTTTTTCCGTGATATTAAATTCCGCTATTTGTCCGCTATCGTCCACTATTTTCTATAGCGGATTTTAGGTTTCCGCGATTGCGATTTAATAACACTGATGGACACTGTTATTTTCTTTGGAGGGACAATAAGAATGAACTGTTTGGTCAATTGTGTTGGAGAATACATTAATTTCATTACTGATCAAGTTACGATCTTAAACTATTGTTATTACTTTCCATGGTACGTACAACACATTGTGCCTTCAAAGAAGTAGAAGTTGAGTAAAGCTTGATGCTTAAAGATGGCTGACAGGTGAATAAAAAAGAATACAAGAAATTGACATTAAAATCGTTGATCACATAACTGTAAGTGTGGCATTAAAATCTCAATACCTCTTAAAGAATAATGATGAGCTACTGATTCCAACTCTTTAATCACATAACAATTAGTGGCAATTTCAAAGAAAGCAAATAATAAACTGTAGCCATGTGCTTCGAAGTTAAAACTTTAAAATCTTTATTCGTCGCCAACAATGAAAATAATCATTTTGATCATATAAGACTGAGTGTGACGCATCAGTCGGATAAATAGCACTCCATATAAGGAAGGTTGATCTTTATTTTAGTGTAGTATTTTAGTGTATGATCACGAAGGTTGATCTTTATCAACAAATGGTACAACAAGAAACAATTCATCTTTAACACATTGTCTTTCGTCTCTTCTTTGGAAGGATAATGTGGAGGAAGAGAACATGCAGTAGTTTGGCTTTGGATTCAGAGGCTGGAGTCTTATATATATAAAGCCATTGTAACATTGTGCCAATAAACAATGTCTGAAGTAGCTTTGTCGAGCACAACAAGCACAAAACATTTTAGCGTTAGCCCATATGGAAACGATACTTGGGCTATAGAGAGTTCCTTGAATCTAGGAGCATCTCTACCATCAAGTTGCTTATTAGGGTATCTCCTGCCACTCTGCATTAACCCATATGGAAACAATGATGTCTGGGTATTAAGAGTTAAAAGTTTTGACATATTTCGTCCACACAGTAGCTCATTTCTCCTAAACAATGTCTATACCAACTTTTGAAGATTTCTGAGAACCACAAATACCCTAGGAAAAATATCATTCTCGTTGAAGTTCTTTGCAACAACTTTCTTGGCAACATGATTCCTCCTGATCTTTAATTTTATTAGAGAGTGATGAGACACTCAGACATTCACAAGATACAGGTCGATTTTAGGGTGGTCCATTTTGTCACTAGAATACGGTAGTTAGCAAAAAAAATAATGTTAGGTTGTGGGTGTAACAAGATAACGAGATCATTTATAATTATAAGATAGGAGTATTTAGTAATTGGTCTTTCTTCTGTTTACACCTTAACTTGCTGATATTTACATAATCCCCCTTCTTCAAATTGGTCATTCTCTCTCTAACCACCCAACACCATAGCTTGGGGTTCTTCTCTCACCTTCTCTTTCAAATCGCGGCGATCCTACTGAAAGGGAAGGGCGGTGATTTCAGACCAAGGTGCTTGCGATGCGGCTTGGATCGACGAACCCCAGATGAACCAAAACGACCCCACTCGTGTTCTGAAGCGCAAAAAAGATGAAAATGAAGGAAGGAGATGGAAGTAGACTGACGTTGTTCTTGGAAGTAGCAGCGGCCTTGCCGCCTTGGAGGCGAGAAGTCGAGAACCAAGGAAGTTTCATCTTCAGATTTCACTTTCACTCATGAAGAAGAAGATGAATGGCTTGTCCAATCTCTCGAATCTCAGATTTCGCTCTCATTTGTAAAGGAGAAGAAGAAGATGGCGGTGGTTAGTTGTTTCATCTTCATATTTTCTTCTCTTCCTCAGTACGGATTTGAACCCATCCCTGGAATTGCTCTTCAAAAATCACAACAGAGACCAGCAAATGCCAGTCATGTTCTTCATATTTATTCTTCATTTTCTGAATCTAAAATTTTAAATTTGATTTTTCTTTTCAGATTTGAGCTCTGGTTTAATGTGTGCACTTCAGATCTGAATTTCCGTTTGCAGATGTATCATTTTTCAAATCTTTTTGTTTGTTTGTTTGTTTGTTTGTATATCTTTAATGTTTTTTAGTTGCTCATTTCCTTGGATGAAGATAATGGAAACTGACCCTAATTCCTTGTGTGCGCCCACGATGAATGAATCTCTGAATGGGAAAAGGATTTGGATTTGAATTTTTGCTTACCTCTGTTGTTGAGAAATTAGGAAGAGATTGAGAAATGAGAAATAGAAATAGAAAGTAAAGGGTGCGTTGAGAAGGAGGTTTGATTTCAGTTTGAATGTTCTGGATTTCCCTTAATGTTTGGTAGAGATGTGAATATCAAATGTTACGAGTCTTAATTTGCAAATTGAAATGTTAAAATATGACGTTTAATCTCAACCATTTATATTTTAATTGTATATCAAGCGGATCATACAAAACATGAACATTGGTCTTAGTTACATGAAGGGATGGATTTGGGGGCGAGGGGGTTCCTTGTATACAACAAATTTGCAAAGATTGTTGTTGAAAGTATTGCTAGCATAGTAGTTATGGCGGGTTATGCCACGCACCATTGTCTCTCAAGTTCTGGGTTCGAATTTTAAAATGTTGTTTTTTCACTTAATTGTTTTATTTTTTCCTTTTTCCCTTCTTTCGCGGCTCCTGTAGAGGGTTTTGTTCTACTTTTATTGTTTTGTTTCTTTTTTTTTTTTTCATTCTCAATTCTTCTTTTAGTATTAATTTTCTCCTTTATTTTACCAAATGTATTTTTTATTTTGGTATTTAAAAAAGTTATACACATATAAAGAATATAAATTTATATTATTTTATATATTATTTCAAAAAATTAATATTTAATTTTCACAATATGCTATTATTGTTGTGTTTTAGTAACTTTTGTAATATTTTTTATTATTATTTTAATATATTAAAAGCTTATTATATTATTATAAGAATTATAAATTTGAAAAATAAAAAAGCATATGACGATAGATATTGTTTTTAGATTTATGACTTGTTTGATTTCTCTTTTTGAAAACAGTTTTTTGTTTTTTAAAACAGAAAACTTAAAAACACAATCGAGTTTTCAAAAACAGATTTTAGGAACCTTTTTGTTTTTCAGTATTTAAAAACCAAAATATGAAAATATCTAAAACATGTTTTAGTTTTTAATTTTCAGTTTTCTAAATTTACACACAAATTTGTATTGAAAACTCCTCATTTTTTTTAAAAATTGTTTTTGAAAACGGTTTTATAATATAATTTTTAAAAACTAAAAACTAAAACTGTTAATTTTCTCTCAAATTATATTATGTTTTTTCTTCTCTTTATTTATAAATTTTCTATATTTATCGTCTTTTTAAGTTTCTTCTCTCCCTCCCGATATTTTTTTGGATCCGGCCCTGATTACATGGGATCTCATTTTTTTTTTGTGGAGTACTGTAATCTACAATCAATCTGGCCCACCTTAGACATGGCCCAAGTTACAACCAAAGATATGAAATATGGAATGTTTGGTCGTTTTGCCTATATATATATATATATATATATATATATATGAGTTGGGTTCAAATGACGCTAAGGTGTCAAAGTTCTTAAATAACATTGCGCATAACTTTTTATAAAAAACGAATTTCGCCGATCTTTAAAAACTATTTGATACGTTATCGGAATGTTTTGTTTGAACGTCTAATACATTATTTAAAATACAAGTAAATTTTATTTGTTGGATTGGCGAAATTATATGAATTTTTGCAATCTACGTCATACAAACTTTCAATTGATCGCTTGAATTGGCGAAATTCGTTTTTTATAAAAAGTTATGCGCGATGTTATTTAAGAACTTTGACAGAGGATATGATCTATTGATATCACTTTCACTTATACTAATTCTTACACCTCTTAAAAACATTTTGTTCAAGATTTCTATTTATCTTATAGATATGTCTACAAGATTTCACATTAATCCGAAATCTTTTAGTACTCCATGTACTAAAAAATTAACGTAAAATATACTAAAGAATTTCGAATTTATGTGAAATTTTGTAAATATGATTTATACGAAAAATTGTTTTAATTTAACGTTAGATTACGTATAAAACTACTTGGACAAAATGTTTTTAAGAGGTGTAAGTGAAAGTGGTGTTCCACTATCCCTATATATATATATATATATTTATTTATTTAAATGTATTAGTGAGAAGGATTCTCTATTGAATATATATAACAAACAACTTTAATTGCTCTTCCACAGAAGTATCATGGCGAAGAGTTTTCACAAAGCAATGTTGTCATCTTTTGCAAAGTTATGTTATTCCTTTCAACAACTCCAACTCCATTTTGTTGAAATATTATTGGAGCTAAAAAGTTACAGAAGATACTATATATTCTTCTCAAAATTGCTTTAAATTCATATTTCCAAAATACTTCTTTACAGTCAAATCATATACAACCCTTTTCATTTTGTGTATTCTTTTGTAGAATATTTCAAATACTTCAAAAGATTAATTCTTGTGGGTAGGAAGAAAGTAAACTCAAGTGAATCTAGTATAGTTGTCAATAACAAGCAGACCATACTTCTTACCATCAAGACTCGTTCTTGTAGGACCAAATAAATTGATGTGTAATAACTCTACTGGCGTACAAGTGGACACAATATTTTGGAACCAAATTTTGAATTGTTTTCCTTTTTGTCATTTTTCATATTGAATATCATATTTTCTAAAAAAATTTGCGCAATCCATTAACAACGTCCAGTTTTTACGCTTACATGTCGAAATTAACTTATTATGTGAAATTCATTTTTTACAACTTCTAAAAATATGATTTGGATAATTTTATGTTCTTTTTTTGTCATGTTGATCATGTTATAAGAGAATTAAACGGTAGACAATAAGATGAGAGTGAAATGGGGTATAGTCATATTTGTTTAGGTATATAGATAACAATTTGTTTAAAATTAAAAGCAATTGATAATATAAGTTTAAACTGGAAAATAAATTGCTGTTTGTTATATGTAGAATAATTGAATGGTTGAAATAAAGTAATAAACTTAATCTGTTACCAAAAAAAGTAATAAACTTAATCATGTATCGGCTTATTTTAAGTTATATTTGAAAGCATATAACTTTTTTTTTTTTTTCCTATGTCACATTTTTTTGTGTTTTTTACCTTTATAAAATACAAAAAGCATGCATCAAGATATAGAAAATGGTGATGTTTTGCAATAATAAATATGTTTTGCAATTAATTCACACACACACACATAATAGTTGAAAATCATTTAATTTTTTTCCAAACATATTTATTTCAATAGAAACTGTTTTTCAAAAAAACTGATATTTTTCCACCAAAAGAAATTAAAATTGATATTTTAAAAAACAATTTAAGTAATTACAAAATGCCTACTTTTTAATGGTATGTCTTTATATCCAACTTTTTCTGGTTTGCAAAACATCCAGAATTCTTACAAGTTCCATTCAGTGCTGCTTTACTTATTTTGATTTGCTAAACATTTTTGTAGATCTAAATCATTTTGCATGTTCTTAATTTTATTTGCACAATGTGACAATTCAGAGAGATAGCTCGATTTGAGACAAAGGAAGACGGAGTGCCTTACAACATTGGCAACACAAGCTATCTCAAAAAAACTTGAAGATGTTGTGGACTCAATTGTGGAGCAATTTAAATATATGATCAACCACAAAAATATCATAGCTAATTTGAAGGAAGAACATGAGAACTTGAAGGCAATAAAGGAAGCATTGCAAGGAAGGGTGGATGCAGAGAGAAGAAGTGGATTAGAAATTGTACCTATTGTGAAAAAATGGTTGTCCGATGTGGAAGGTATTGAGAGTGAGTTAAAAGGGTTTTACAGTAGAAACGTTGTTAAGCAGAAGAAGAAATGCTTTAGTGAGAAATGTCCAAATTTGACATTGAGTTACTCATTGGGAAAGCAAGCCACAAAAAGCAAAGAAGATATTACAAGGTTAAAAGAGGAAGAAAAAAATTTTCGGGAAATATCTTACCCAAAACCTCCACCAAGACTTGGATCTACCTTCGTTGATGATATCAAAAGTATAGGGTCAAGAAACAAAATTATAGCAGAGGTCATAGATAAATTAAAGGATGATAAGTTCAAAAGGATTAGCATTTGTGGGATGGGTGGTGTGGGAAAAACCACACTTGTGAAAGAAGTAATTGAAGTTGCAGAAAAAGAAAAGCTATTTGACCAAGTTGCGATGGCAACAGTATCTCAAAATCCGAATAACATGAAGATCCAAAGTCAAATCGCAGATCGTTTGGGCTTGAAGTTTAGTAGTGAGAGTGTGGAAGGCAGGGCAGGGGAATTAGTACGACAATTGAATAGAATTGATCATAAGATCCTGATAGTACTTGATGATGTATGGAACATGCTTGATTTTGAGGGGATAGGACTTCCTTCTCGAGATGGTCAACATGGTATAAAAATATTATTCACGTCACGAGATGAGCGAGTCATTCAAAATATGGGAATTGAAGCAATATTTCGACTCTCTATTTTGTCTGAGGATGAAGCTTGGTATCTATTTCGAGAGATAGCACGTGATATGGCAGATAAGCCTGATATCTATCCAACAGCTAAACAAGTTGCAAATGAATGTGGTGGCTTGCCCCTTGCTATTGTGACAGTTGGAAGAGCTCTAGAAAATGAGGAAAAGTTTGTGTGGGAGGTTGCACTCGAAAAATTACGGAACTCTCAACAATCAGCCTTCTCAGGCATGCAAGAATTTGTTTATTCACGCGTGGAGCTTAGTTTCAATGTTTTGGGTAATGAACACAAATCCTTCCTATTTCTTTGTAGCCTATTTCCAGAAGACTTTGACATTCCTATTGAAAGCATATCGCGCTACGGGGTGGGCTTACGTTTGTTTGAAGATATTGCTAACGAGATATGGAAAGTGAGAAATCAAGTACATGATCTGGTGAGAAACTTAAGAAGGTGCTTCTTATTACTGGATAGCGATGAGCCTGGATGTGTGAAGATGCACGACGTTGTGCGTGACCTTGTCCTAAAAATTGCTTTTAGACAAGAAGATGGGATTTTGGTAGAGAATAATGTCGATTTGAAAAGGATAAAGATGGTCGACCAAAGCAAATGGCGTAGAATGTCGCTTCCTTTGGATGAAGTGGCAATTGATGATCTAGAAACGGGCTTAGAAGTTCCAACACTTGAACTTTTACAAGTATGGTGTTCAATGAGCGCGGAGGAATTAATTCCTTGGCCAAAAAACTTCATAGAAGGAATGCTTAAGCTAAAAGTTTTAGCCCTGCGAAATTGGTGCATTCCAAAATTGACATCTCTATCCCAAGCCTCATTCAACCTCCATACATTGCAAATAGAAAATTGTGACGTTGGAGATATATCCGTTGTTGGTAAGGAGTTTAAGACGCTAGAAATTCTAAGCTTTGCATACTCAAATGTTAAAGAAGTTCCAGCTGAAATTGGGCAACTCAAATTTCTGAGAATATTGGATTTGACCCGATGTGATGGCCTTGAATTCATTCGTGATAATGTCCTAGCAAGGCTATCTCGTTTGGAAGAATTTTACTTTAAGATAAAAAATTTTCCTTGGATGTTGAACAAAGACATTTTCATGGATTTAAAACATCTTTCCAAACGATTAAGGGTTCTTGAGTTTAGTATAAGGAAGGTAGAAATTTTACCCAATGATTTGAATTTCGAGAACCTAGAAAGATTTTGTGTATATATGATTCCTTATGTTTACAATCTTGATCATTTTGAGTCAAATAAGTTGTATCTCGGATCTACAAGTTACAACTCTTTAAAGTCTAGTTCGATGATCATTCACTTGGTTACAAAATGTGAAATTCTCATACTAGAGAAAGTGAAGGACTTAAAAAATGTTGTTTGTGAGTTAGATAGCACTGGGCTCCAGTACTTGAAGGATGTAACAATTGATTCCTGTCCCAATCTTGAGTATGTGGTGGATCGCAGTGCTTCTTGCTATGCTTTTCCACTAATCAAGTCGATGTGTTTAAAGAATCTTGCAGAGTTCAGAGAAATATTTAATGCTTCAAATTTAAAATCATTGATCAAGTTCTCAGATTTAGAAAAGTTGAAGCTGGAATATCTCCCAAATTTTTTTGGCTTTGGTAAAATGATTGATTTAAATGAGTCCCATCAGCCGGTAAGTCAATTATTTTCTAGTTTCTTTTTGCATTTTTGGTTTTGGTCACAGTTTAATTTTTTTCTTGAATTTAGTTTTATTGCTTTTAGTCCCTAAATTGCATTAATAAGTTTTGTGCCAAACATGCCTCTATCTTAAATTAATTAATCAATCAATTAATTATTAAATTAAATATTTATTAAAAAAATCTTGTTATCTTTCTTTTCCATGTCAACCATCTCTAATCAACCATGTTTTTATTTTTTCACTTTACATACTTAGTTAGAGAAATCAAATTTTGCTGTGTGTAGGATTACGTTGCATCACTTATTTAATTATTTAACACTACAAATTTTATAGGCTAAAGAAGACTAACAAATTCTTGTTTCACGTGCTTAGGGATTGGGTTCTACCTCTGCACTAGCAAATTCAATAAACGTTGAGGATGATAAAATGTTATCCAGTTCTAATTTATAACCGGGTGGTCATAAATTCTCACAAATTGGTGCCAAGTTGTTTTCATCTAGTTGGATGGAACAATTTCCAAAATTGAAATCAATCTTGTTGAATCAATGCTCTTCCTTAGAAATGGTATTTGACTTGCAAGGATTTTCACAATCAATCGGTCATCCAGTAGCCTTGAGATAACAAGCCTCAACAATCTAACTTATGTGTGGGGTAATGTTCCAAGCTTTGTTCAAGGATTTCAAAATTTGAAATCTTTAAATATTTCAAGTTGTGACTCTGTAAAGTATGTATTTACTTCAAACATTATTAAAGCAATCAGGAATCTTGAGAAACTAGAAGTAAGTAACTGCAAGATGATGAGACATTTAGTGGGTTGGGACGAAGATAAGGACGAGGAAAGCAATAAGAACAATAGACATGTGGAAACGAATATTGTGTTCAAAAAGTTATACTCTATATCACTTTCAAAACTTCACGAGCTTGAAAGTGTTTGTGTAGATTCTTTACATAAGTTAGAATGGCCATCCTTAAGGGAAATTAAGATTATTGATTGTCCTATGTTGGATATATCTTTATTACCAACTACTCTTATGCAAGAAAAGAAAGACAATACATATGATGCAAATACAGAGGATACTAGTTTTCAGAATGTCAAAGAAAGTGATGTAGGATGTTTTCGTTGGCTTGCTGGGCACAAGTCATTGCCACCCAAATTTAATCGCCAAGGAAGGACAAATAAGGAAACTAACAAGGTATGGATTCTCATTAAATATACTTTCACCATTTTTTCTATGATGTCTCATCTCATCTCTTTTTTTTTTTTTTTTTTCAAATGCATCATCTAATCTAGAACAAAAAGTAATAATGCATCATGTAAATACTCCTTCAAGTTTGAATATTGAATAATGAATAGGAACCATGAATAACATGATCAAGATAAACCACGAATACTTATTTGGTTTAATTGCACTCCTTCAAGTTTGGGGAATGAACGATTTTGGTTAACCTTGACTAAAAGAAGAATAATTAAATGAGTTTTAAAGGGCAATAGTTAAACAACCTATAAATATAAACTTGGTATTGAAAAATGTAGAGTATTTAGTGTTATGAATTGTTTTTAATTTATTTTAATATAAAGTTTTTATTCATGAATTACTTAACAATTTCCCTTAAGACAATAAATAGCAAAACCCTAATTAAATATTTGATTGGAAAATGTGAAGTTAGAACATTAGCATGGGGAAAGGATACAATTAAACATTAAACATAAAATTTAAATTTAAAGTTTTCTTATCTGATGATCTGATGATGTATAATAGGGAAGGATTACTATCAAATAATGTTCGGGGGACATGAACGGGTCGGTCCATGGTCTAATCTACTAAAACAAAGGATTTGACCTTAAAATATTTGGACAAGAAAAACCTCAAATATTATTAATTATTAATGAAATTAGATAAATTTAATGAAAAATAAAATATATTTAAAATTTAATTTTAAAAATATGTTAAATATAAATAAATATTATTTAAAAGAAATTTATAGTAGTCAAAATGATACACTAATTTTTTTCCCTAACGTATTTTTTTTTGTTAGATATACCCTATCCTAATATTTTGGTGAAAGACAAATTTTTTAGATGTAAATAAACTTTTCGGATGTAAACAGGCTTGTTATCCCAACTAGTGTTCTCTGGATAATGTTAACAATTTTATTGTTTGTCTATAAAAAAAACAAGGGTAAATAGCACTTAATAACCTTGAGATTTGTAAGAATTGCATTTAACTCCATTCTTTTTCAATAACAACACTCTGCCCCATAGCTAAACAGAACTGTTACTTTAGAAGATGGTTCTCCATTAATAACTTCCTAACACAACTTAAATTAATAAAAAGGAACAAAATTTTACCATCACTTGTGGCCTCCAAGCTTACCACATCATTCAATATTTAAAAGTTCAAACTCACCAATCTCATTCTCACACCATCACCATGTACGTGGCAGCTTCTCAAACTAATTTTTTTTTCCTAGCCATCTCGACCCATTCTCTTAATTTTCTGACTTCATCCTTGTTAGTTGTTTCTTAAGCAAACAAAAACCTGAAAAAAAAGGCGATAAATGTGGTAATATGCATAAGCTCTTAATTTTGTTGGTTTTACTATTTCAGATAGCAATTGAAAATTAACGGAAAAGCATATTCACTGTTCATTCCGGTTTAGCTATTGGAGTGGAGTGCAATTTTTTTAAAAAAAATGGAGTTAAGTGCAATTCTTACAAACTTCAAGGTATTCAGTCATTGCTATTTACCCAAAAAAAACAATTGTATTGTTTTTGAAAAAATAAATTTTTGACAATTAAAATTAATAAAATCTCATTCAATGTCAATAATATTATCTAAAGAAAAACTAAATATAATAGCTTTGTTATTAGTTATCTAAATGAAATTAGTTAATTATAACCAATAATTTGAAAGACCATATGTTAAAGATCTGATTTACACCTCCAAATTTATTAGGCTCTACCTGATATGAGTGGCATATGTATATATAAATTATAATAGGTTGGGGTTACTGCTCGTGGTTTGTAATTAAACAATCTCTGCTCGTATTCGTTTGAGTTCTTTGCTTTTTGTACTCTGGTTTCAATAATACATATTATTTTATCATTTTTTTAATTTTTCTTGAAAAGTATCTAATTTGATAATATGAGTATATGACCCATGAATTTGTAGCAGGAAGATTCATTAACACGTGATAAGAATAGCAAGATAGACAAAGATGAAAAGGGTAATGTAGAAGATGACAAAGGAGTTCAATGTGATTTGAAGGCTAAAAATATCATCATGATAGATTCCTTTAGTCAACTTGAGTCTCTTCACTTAAAGTCAATGCCAAATCTTAAGAGATTTTGCATTGCTGGGATTGATGAATTCTCGAACACACAACAAGACTTGGTAGGTAGCATTTTTGTTGTTGTTGTTAATTAATAATTACTAGTTAACAGGTAAAATAATATTTTTGATCTCTTACGTACTAAAAAATTTCAGTTTGGTTTTCTATATTTATTTTGATTTATTTTGGTTTTTTATATTGTACTTTTTAGATTAATTTTGTTCATTATGTTTATTTTAATTCTCTTTGATTCTTTATGTTATATTCTTTGAGTTACTTTAGTTTTTCATGTATTTTTTATTAATTTGGTCCCTTATATTATATTTTTCATGAAATTATATATTATATTAATTTTTTAACATAATAATAGAGTATTAAATGATTTTGGACTAAGGTAAAATGTCATACATATAATCTATATTATAAGAATGTTGATTTTTTATTTTTTTATACATACGAATCCTGAATTTAATGGTGAATTTTGTGATAGGTATTATTCGATAAAAAGTTTTTAATAATGTAAGGCTTAAAAGCCAACTTACACCTATGTGTAAAAAAATAAAAAGCAAATGAGGAATAATATATCATAAAAATCGAATGATAGCGTACTATTGTTTGAAATTATTAATTAATAGTTTGTTAATCTTTTGTTGTAGGATACCACTTGTGAGGGACATGACGGGAGGAAAGAACGTGGGTCCCTGTTTTCAAATTGCTTCTCTTATTCATCTTCCCTGAGAATTTTACAGCGTCTTCAGAAGTGTAAAGACAGAACTCAGAGAGAGAAAAAATAATATTGAATTGAATTGATTTTGTGATTACTCTGAGTTACCGTTTCTAAAGAACAGTATATATACATCTATATCACTAACTAACTAATCTACAATTAGAGAGAGTAATTTTATCTTAACAGATATATTTATTTTTTAATAACTGATTTATCCCTATCACCCCCGTTGCTGAAATTACACTTAGTTTGGGCCTTAGTGATAAGAAAATACTGCTGGATGGAGACTTGGTGAGTAGATCCGCGATTTGAAATTGTGCAAGGATGTGCCGAACAAATATTTGTCCCTGAGCCACCTTTTCTCGTACAAACCATAGATCAAGCTCAAAATGTTTGGATTTTGAGTGGAGGACAAAATTCCTTGTGAGAAGAATAGCACTCAAATTATTACACCATATGAGAGGTGGTGCTCTAGGTAGAGTGTGTAACTCAGTCAATAATGATTTCAACCATCCAATTTCTGTAACAACGGCAGCTAAGGCTCTGAATTCTGCTTCTGTGCTGGATCTAGATACCACTCCTTGCTTCTTCGCAACCCACGAAACTAAGTTGTTTCCAAGAAAAACGCAAAACCCAGTGGTTGATCGCATGTCTGTTGTGTCGGATGCCCAATCTGAATCTGCATACCCAGTTAAATTCAGATGTGGTGATGGTTGAAATAGCAATCCATGATCCAAGGTGCCCTTCATGTATCTGAGTAGTCTCTTAACATGCTTCCAGTGAATTTCTAAAGGACAGTGCATGAATTGGCAGAGTTTGTTGACTGCAAAACTGATGTCTGGGCGTGTAATGGGGGCGTGTAATGGTCGCATATTGCAACGCGCCAACAATGCTTCTATACAGTGTTGGATCTGAAAAATTATCTGTACCATCAACAGGGAACTTGCTGCTTGGTGGAAGAGGAGTTTTGACACCTTTGGCTTCTTGCATGTTAACACGTAACAACAAATCAGATACATATTTACTTTGTGTTAGCAAAAGCTTACCACCTTCAAGTTGCTTTGCTTCAATGCCCAGGAAGTAGTGTAACCTGCCAAGATCTTTTAAAGGAAAGTGAGATTTTAATTTATCAATAAGTCTTTGATTCATAGTAGGTGAACTCCCTGTTATGAGAATATCATCCACGTATATAAGAAAATAGGTTGTGGATTGGGCAGTTCATAAAGAGAGAACTATCACATTTTGTAGATATAAAACCAAAAGAGTGTAGAGTTGAAGCGAGTTTACCAAACCAAGCCCGTGGGGCTTGTTTTAAGCCATAAATAGCTTTCTGCAGATGACACACAAGGCTGGGATACTTTGTGTTAAAGCCTGGAGGTTGCTTCATGTATATTTGTTCTTGAAGATTGCCATTCAAAAAGGCATTATCAATGTCAATTTGTCTTATCAGCCAACCTTTTGAAAGAGCAATGCTGAGTATGACCCTTATTGTTACAGGTTTGATGACTGGACTAAAAGTTTCATTGAAATCTAGTCTTGACTATAACCCTGTGCCACCAAACGTGCCTTGTACTTCACAATTGTCCCATCAGGATGTCTCTTAATCCGAAATACCCATTTCGATCCTATTGCTTTTCTGGTAGCAGGGAGCTGAGTTAATTTCCATGTATTATTTTTCAGTAATGCAGCCATTTCCTGTTGCATAGTCTTACACCATTCAGGACAAGTAAGAGCTTCACTAACGGATCTAGGCTCAACCTCAGTGAGTAAAACCCTTGGCTTAAAAATACCAGCCTTGCCCCGTGTTACCATTGGATGAGTGTTTGTTGGTTGAGATTCAGGTTGAACATGTAAAGGAGCAGGTTGAGCCTCCAAAGAATCATCATGTACAGATGTAGTAGGTTGAAGAATTTGCTGATGTAGAACAGGAGCAGTTGCAGATAACATAGTAGCAGCAGGGGATGGAACATGTGCAGGACTGTTGGTAACACACTGCCCTGAATAATAGGAATAATAGGCAAACTAGAAACTGGAGAGTTAGTAATAGTAATAGTTCAAAGAAATTTTTGTTTTCTTTCAAAGGAAAAACTCCCTCATCAAAAACAACATGCCTAACAGTGTAAATTTTTCCTAAAGCATTAATACAATTATAACCTTTATGTTGAGTAGCATATCCAATGAAAACACATGGTTCAGACCTAAATTGCATTTTATTTTTATTGAAGGGTCTAGTATATGGGAAACACAAACATCCAAAACATTTGAACATAGAGTAATCAGGTTTGTGACCAAAAAGTTTCTCAAAAGGACTAAGCATATTAGTGACAATAGAAGGCAATCTGTTTATAACAAAAACAGCACTAGAAAAAGCATCCACCCAATATGTAAAAGGTAAACCAGAATCAGCTAAGAGAGTGAGACCAGTTTCAATTAAGTGCCTATGCTTCCTCTCAGCAGAGCCATTCTGCTCATGAGTATAGGCACAACTAAACCGGTGTCTTATTCCATGTTCATGTAAGAAACTCTTAAAAACAACATATTCCTTACCATTATCACTTTGAATGGCTTTTATTTTTCTGTTGAATTGTAATTCAACCATCTTCTTAAAATTCTGGAAACAAGTTAGAGCCTCAGATTTGTTATGCAAAAAATATACCCACGAAAATTTCGAATGAGCATCCAAAAACAAAATATAATACCGATATCCTTCTCTTGAAGGACTAGGAGCTGGACCCCATATATCAGTGTAAATCAAATCCAAAGGAGCATCATAAGAAGTGTCAGAAACATAAAAAGGAAGTTTGTGGGATTTGCCCAGACAACATGCAGAACAAACGGAATTGCATTTATTCATATTGCAAGGAATGCGACATTGTTTCATGACATGTTCTACAATTTTATTGGAACAGTGTCCTAACTTTTTATGCCAAACAGAATTACTAGTACAATCAACAGTAGTATGGAAAATAGAAGAAGTAGCAGCATGCATAGCAGGCAGAGCTTGTTTGTGAAAAGATGAGAATCTCTGTGTGTGTAGCAGGTAAAACAGTAACAGAATCGAAAACATATAAACCGTCTCTAAGTTGCCCGCGTAGAAGCACCTTCAGTGTTCCCTGTGATTTAACACAACATGTTTTATCATTGAATTCAAAATTAACATGATTGTCTTTGCAAAATTGAGCAACACTAAGCATATTTTTGGTTATTTCAGGAACATGTAAAAGATTTTTCAGATTAAAAGAAACTAAAGAATTTGGAGAAACAAACTTAGAATTTCCAAAACTAGCAATTCTAAGACTATTTCCATTGCCTACTGTAACAGAAGATGTACCAGTACATTCAGAGCGATTAGTCACATTGTTTAGATCATGAGTAATATGGTGGGTAGCACCTGTATCCGGATACCAAGTATCCTCATAGTTGTATTCATTTGAGATGGATGCGAGCATGGCCTGAGCTTGCTGATTAGAGGAGTCGTCCTGCGTTGACGGACCAGAAGTATTTGGATCTGCAAGAGTTTCATCATAGCGTGACCAGCAATAATAGGCTGTATGTCCCAATTTCCCACAGAGTTGACATTGGAGTCGTCGGCCACGTCCACCGCCACCAGATTGTTGATTTGATTGTTTAGAGTTCCTACCACGCCCTCTATTGGAATTCCTTCCCTGTCCTCGTCCTCGATTTGATTGGAAAGAGGATTTCTTGATGGTTCCTTGAGCCAAATTCGCCTGAGGCAAGGTGGAATCACGATTCTTGTGGCGTTCCAATCGCTCTTCTTGATGCATCAGAATAGCTTCAATCTCCGAAACTGTATAGGGTTCCATGCGAGTGATGCAAGAGGTGATCATCGCATCGTATTCCTCGGGAAGACCATCAAAAATGGCATCAATATGTTCTTCCGTAGTCAGAGGAGACCCAATCGCCACTAGGGTTTCAACAATCTGCTTGATCTGAACCAGATAATCAGCAATCGACGAACCTTTCTTGATGCCACAAAGTTGAATCTCCAACTGCTTCACCCTTGCACGTGTCTGGGATGCAAAATAGGTACGGAGAATTTCCCAAATTTCAAAACTCCATTCACAGCCAACAACCCTCACTTTGAATTGGGAATCCATCGATTCTAATAGCCAAGATTTCAAGAGGTTATCCTGTTGCTCAAAATTTTCATACAAAGGATTAAAAATACCTTTCGTCTCGTCCTCCTTTGTTAAGAATTTCTGCGGGATCTGTGCTTGCCCAAGAATATGCTTCTTTAAGCGATAGCCTTTGATGGTAGCCTCAGCGTGTTGCATCCACGTGAGAAAATTGTCGTCCGTGAGCTTCGCAGAGATGGCGGAGGAGAAAGTCTGAGGAACGAAGGCATCGTGAGCAGAAGCTTGTGTGCTAGCCATGGAAGAACGAGAATCGACCCGGCGTAGCTGATACCATGTAAAGAGAGAACTCAGAGAGAGAGGAAATAATATTGAATTGAATTGATTTTGTGATTACTCTGAGTTACCGTTTCTAAAGGTAAAGAAGAGTATACATCTATATCACTAACTAACTAATCTACAATTAGAGAGAGTAATTTTATCTTAACAGATATATTTATTTCTTAATAACTGATTTATCCCTATCAAGAAGCTTGAAGTTTCTTATTGTGAGAACATAGAAGAAATAGTATCTTATGAAACAAACGATGAAAATAATAAGATTATTATTATGTTTCCTGAGTTGCAGAGTGTACTTCTTGAAGGCCTACCCAACCTCAGGGCCTTTTGCCAAGGTTCCTATCATTTTGATTTCCCATCATTGCAAAAACTGAGCATTAAAAACTGTCCAAATATGGAAATGTTTTCTGGAGGAACTTCTCATACACCTAAACTACAGGATGTCACCATTGAAATTGATAAACCATACATCATCAGCAGCAATTATGTTCGAAAGAAAGTCCTCAATTCCACTATACAAGGATTTAAAGAATTTGTAAGTACGCATGCATGCCTCCTCTAGCTAGATTGTATATCAATTCTTTGTTATATACGCATGAATAGGCACTATTAAAAAAGTTTGATTTAACGATCAAATAACTAACACGGCCGACAGTTAATTCTGTTAACTATTTAGCGTTTGAGTAAAACGAACAATTTTTTGTGGCTAAATAGAACTTTTCTAGTAGTGAGATTATATTCATGATTTGTTAATTAACACACCAATTAATTCATGATAGTCGATTATCTAGTTAATTAGTTTTATTTTAGAAATAAATTAAAGATAAAGTAAGTAACATGTTTGATTTAGAAATGACATGAATATTTCTTAATTACAGGTGGCGTTAAGAGAGACTGACAAGTTAAGATGGACTGAGTTACATAACAAAGGCATATTTGGATAGTTCACAGACAAGCATTCAACAATGAAGATCTTAGAGTATCATCAAATTTCTACTCTTATTCCATTGAATGAGATGAGTATGGTTCAACTTGTGAGGGAACTCAACATAACAATGTGTGATTCATTAGTTGAAGTGTTTGAATTAAGGGATGATGCCACCACACACACTGAGCTAGAATCGATAAACTTAACCAATTTACCAGAATTGAGGCACATATGGAAATGCAATAATATGACTGAGCTTTTAAGCTTTCAAAATTTAAAATCTATGACAATATTCAAATGCCATAGTTTGAAGAGTTTGGTTTCCTATTCAATGGCTAGAAGCCTTGTGCAGCTTCAAAATTTGCAAGTTTGGCACTGCAACAAGATGGAGGAGATAGTTACAAAGGAATTAGGCAAGAATACCAAAATTGGTGACAGTAAAGTAAAGATTTTATTTCCAAAATTGGAGATAATACATCTTCTATCTCTACCAAAACTGAAATGTCTTTGTTCTGGAGATTATGATTATGATCTCCCACTTGGTGAGGAGGAAAAACTCGAAGAAATTAATAATAATAAGGTTCAAATTTCGTTTCCACAATTAGAGACATTGTTTCTTAATTATGTGCCAAATCTCAAGTGTTTTTGTTCCGGAGCATACGACTACCACATCATGCTCTACAACAAAGAAAACAATATCATTATTCAAAAAGAGACTGCAACTGCATCAACACCAAATCTTCAACATGTATGGTGGAATTATCAACATATGCGCATGCTAGGTGATATTAATTTGACAATACATTATCTTCAAAATTTTGAGAAATATAAGGTACGCTCGCCACACATAATTAATTTATTTTGAATTTGGAGCTAGCTAGCAGTTAGTGAATGAACGAATTTGCAGATGGAGCTGCAAAACTTAGAGACATTGAAAGGAATAGAGCAGCGAGATGAATTTGCTGGACTTGTTGGGTATATCACAAGAGAATGTCATCTTGTCCTTGAAAGTTGTGATAGACTTTTGAATTATTGCATTCCATCCAACATGAATCACTTATTCTCACATTTGGAATCACTCACAGTAAGACAATGTGGCTACTTAGAAGAGATATTTGAATCAAATGATGATTGGGAAGGAGATGTATATGATTTGGAGTGCATAAGGTTGCATTCTCTGCCGAAACTATAGCACATTTGGAAAAATCCTGATCAAGTTATTAGCTTTCATGGATTGCAACGGCTATATATCTATCAGTGCCATGAATTGAAGTATGTGTTTCCTGATCATATTTCCGCGACCAGAAGCCTTCCCAAGTTGAGGTTTCTTGAAGTGATTGAGTGCTACAAGATGGAGAAGATCATCCTTATGCAGAAAAAGTCCAATAGTTCAAATTCTTCACAACAACAACATGATGCAAAAGAGCAGGCTAAGATCATATTCCCAAATATCAACATAATTAAACTTGAGAAGCTACCCAACCTTATATGTTTTTGTCCAATTTCTTGCTATCTTGAGCTGCCTCAATGTTGGAGTATAACCATTAAGGAATACCCAAAGATAGAGACATTCTGTTACGAAGGAAACATATTCGTACCATCTTCTGCGACAATATATGTGGAAAATAATTTCTATTTTGGATCTGACCAAGAGGTCAATGAGGCGATACAACATAGTAAGTTTTAGAGGTGAGTATTATTGGATTCATTAATTCAGGTGTGAGTGCATTGAATATTTGAGCAAATTTTCTTTACTTCTTTTTTTTTTTTTTTTTCTTTCTTTCAGCTAGCTAGCTATACACTCTTTTCTCTGTTTTTCATTTCACAGCTTGTTACAGGGAATGAACATTCAACCCACAATGTCAAGAATGCATACATGGTCAGTTTGTTGCTGTTGTTGTTGTTAGTAAATCATTTGAATTACCATAAATGATAAACATAAAAGTGTTGTTTTTGAATTTGGATATTACGGTAATGGTTAAGCAATCCATAAACAGATTTTTTAGCTAAAGTACAACTTTGGTCCTTTATGTTTAAGTGAATTCTTACTTTAGTCTTTTATCTTTTTTTCTTGTCAATTTGGTCCCTTATCTTTGTTTTTCACATCATATTTGTCATTCTGAACTAACACTATGAAGAGCTTTAGTAAAAATGTCACAACGACGATAAGAAAGATGTAGATGAAATCACTCGATAGTGTTATCGCAAAAGGACTAATACGATGGGAAAAGTAAAGATAATAGACCAAATTGACAAGAAAAAAAGATAAAAAATCAAAGTAAGAATTCACTAAAACCTAAAGAACCAAAGTTATATTTTAGCCTTTTTTTTTTAATTCAAAAGTATAGTATTTAATGTTACGAATACACTCAATATTATTTTCAATCTATTTTTTCTATTTATGAGTTGCTTAATCATTAATTAATAGCAGCACCGTTTGAATATGTTTTCGATAAAAAATCTATGTCATAAACTTTTTATTGTGTGAACACATTAAAAATACTGTAAACTTGTTATCATCTTCTTCACCCCTTTTTATAGAGACTGTCTTTAGTCTTTACCACGTTATGCTGGTATATCGAAGTTTTGAGTACTTGATTTACTTCATTTCAAGTGTCTTGGTGTCAAATGAATGGTATAGTTCTTTAATATAATGCTAGTGTCCATTTAATGGTGTGGATTCTGTGAAATAATGATTTGGACAAAATATTCATCATGTTTGTTGTATGATTTCTTGCAGGTTTTCAATTCAGACACATGTAGTTGTTGGATTAGAATTCTAAATTCAAGAGTCTAAGAAAAGGAAATAAATAAAAAAAGATGAGGGACTTGGCCTTAATTCCTAAAGTAACTAGCTCGTTGGTGCAGGTAAAGAAATAATTAAGATTCTTATTTTATTTAGAGCATTTTTGGAAAGTAGGAAAAAAAAAACTTCTGATTTTAGAAAAAGGCTTTTGAATGGTTTGCGATGTTGTTTGGATGAAATTTGAAAAAAAAAAACATTTTTTTAATTATTTTTGTATAACTATAAAGAAATTAAATAAGCAAAAAAAATTGGAGCTTACTGAATTTTTTTTTAATAATATACTTTCTTCTTTTAAAATTCAAATTTCTATTATAAAAAACAATTTTTTATATCATCTAAACATAAAAGATTATCTTTAAAATCACAATATACTTAAATAAAAATTGATTATGTTATAACCAATTATATATATAATCAATTTTCTGATAAAAAGAATATATAATCAATTTTTGAAATAATTTATTTTTCACAATTAATTCAAAACACATTTTCAATAGATTTTTCGTCTACAATTCACTTATTGGAACTTACCTATATGTATCCTGTAGGCCTAATTAATGTCCTATGCTTAAAGAACTTTGGACTTCAACTTTCAAAGAAAGAGAAAACGATGGACAGAAGTCCAACCAAGGACCTTTCTTTCTTTCCTATGTTGTTTCAATCAACTTAGTTGATTTCATTTCATAAAGTGCAATACTCTCTCAGATCATCTTCAATAGGAGATGCTCGGAGGAGTTCTTAAATTTTAAGCAGCTTATTTAAAATTTATGTCCAATTGAAACATACTAACTTGGACATAGGTGCTTAACAAAAGTACTTGTGGTAACACCTAATGCTTATGTTAATTTAAATGTGTAATCTATATGAATAATTCTAAATATATAATTCTAAATTCTCCTAATTCATGTTCTTAAAAATCTTCTTAATTACTTATTAAAAAATATTTTTAATGCTTTTTTATATTTTTAAGAGTGAAAGTGCATTTAATTCCATACTTTATATAGTATTTGAAAAATAATTAGGAAGATTATTAGGAGGATATAGCATTGCTCAATCTATGTTAATTTAAATTTAATGTAATGTGTATTAATGATTGTCGATTTAAGTATAATATACTAATTATGTTAATTTATATTAATGATTGTCAATTTATGTCAATTTAATCGTTGTGGTCAAACTAGTCGTTATGGTTAAACTAATTATTGTGATCAAACTAGCCATTGTGTAATATCTTATATATAGTTTTATATTTGATGACAAAGTTAGAACCTTGAGCATTTATTCAGTTGTCCTCTGCCTCCCAATTACTTAATAAAATAGATTTCATTGATTCTAAAGTGATGATGACGTTCATTATAACACAACCAACCTTGTAGTATATTTACTTCTCAATGATCAAATATGGGAGAGGTGATGCCAACGTCGAAGGCGAAATTTCACCCGACGTGAGCGTACAAAATCCATATAGAGTGCAATCATGAAAATGGGCATATTTGATTGTTCAAGGATTATTTCTCTGAACATTTATTATACACGGAAACACAATTTCGTAGAAGCTTTTGAAAGAGGAAGCCTATATAAGTCCACATTATAGAAGATCTTGAAAATCATTATGACTATTTTTAAATTAGGACAGATGCAATTGGTAGAATGGGTTTTTAAACGCTTAAAAAATGTAGAGCTGTTATTTGTATGTTGGTGTATGGATCAACCGTTGATTATGCCATGTACGCATTGGTAAAAGAACTGCAATCAAATGTTTAGAGCAATTTATCAAGGTTGTGAACGAGAATTTTGGCGCTGAATACTTGAGGAGGCCGAATGACATTCAATGTTTTCTAATGATGAGAGAGGCACATGATTTTCTAGGCATGTTAGGACGCATAGATTGTATGCATCTGAAATGGAAATTTTTTTTTCCAATAGTATATAAAGGACAATTTTTTCGTGGTGATCATGTTAGACTTAGCATCATACTCAAAGCAGTTGCATCATAATGCTTGTGGTTTTGATATGTGTATTTTGGGACTATAAGTTCAAACAACGACATCAAAATCTTGAATCAATGTTTAATGATATCTTGGAAGGGAATGATCCTCATGTATAATTTATGGTGAATGGAACGCAATATAATTTATGGTATTTTTTCGGAATAAGCTATATTTAAGGTCATCCAAATGTCACAAGGAGAAAAAAGAAAAGATTCTCCACCTAACATCAAGAGGGAGCAAGGAATGATGTAAAATGTGCATTTGAGGTACTTCAATCAGGATTTGCCATTATACATATACCAAGATGCCCTTGGCACATGATACACTCAAGAACGTTATATATATACACACATGATACTCCCTTTGGAAGCGAAAAATAACTAACTTACATATAAAAAAAATTAGTTAGACATATTTAATTTTCTTGATTTCAAGTAAAAGATTCACTTTATTTACCAAAATAACTTTATTCTATTTATTGTCTCTCTAATTTATATGCTAAATAGTTCATCAAATGATGGGTATTTTAAGAATAATAACATTAAATGGATAGAAGTAATTGAAAGTTGCTTATTTTAGTTCAAGAAAGTTGATATTTTTTAATTCATTCTGAAGGGAGTATTGCATAATAGGATTGGTGAGGATGAACGATACACATATACTAATTTTGATTTAATTTATAACCAATCCAGACGTGATATACCAACAATTGAAATATCTAATGGTTCTTATTCCGACTTTCAAAAATAAATATAAAGGGGACCCTCATCAAAGGTAAACTTATCACCAACTTCAAACATATTAGGGAACATTTTGAACATGAAAATAATTTAGATTGAATGTTGCTTAAATTATAAGTGTTCTTTTTAAAAGAAAATTAAAGTTATACTTTTTATTTAATATTCATGCTATGGGGCACTTTTACTATTTAAAAAATATATTATTTTAATTTTTAATTTTTAATTCTTTTTGCATTTTTATTCAATATTTTACAATTAAAATTGAAATCATATAATACGTATAACAAAAATTAAAATGGAACTCGTAAGGCAAGTCAAGTTGGTAGCTTAACAGGGTTATTACCTTGCACCTCGAGATCGATTCCCGCTAAGTGCATTTCCCCTCCCCCTATGATAACCCCGCTCCTTAGACTAAACAAATTAAAATGGAATTTGAATTAAAGTTAAAAATAGTAAATATTTTTTATGTTAGTTATAACAACCATCATCCAAAAGGAGGGTGAATGGGATGATTACAAGTTTTAACATATTTTTAAAAATTAAACAATTTCATGCAATCAAAGATACTATACGCAACGAAAAGATACTATACGCAACGAAATGACTATATAAACAATCCAATTTGCATAAGCACTCAAATATAATGAGAATATGAGGAATTATAGTATAAAGCAAAGTGAGCAATAAATATACAAAGCAACAAATATGAAAATTGAAAGAGTAAGGGAGAGAGAATCGAACACAAAAATTTATACTAGTTCGGTCATTAAACCACCTTATGACCTATGTCCAGTTATTTAACACGCCTAAAAAAACCTTTGTATTAATTCTTCATATAATTAAAAAGCAAGGAGCACTTCTCACACTCTTGGATGTCTCACCAAAGTGTAGCGTCTCAAAACACAACAAGGGATACTCCACCCTTCCAATAACTAAAAGAATACATCATCCTTTATCTCACAAGAGGGATGTTTCATCCTCATTTAAAGTTTAGTTAAAATTGAGATAGAAAATAAAATTTCTATACAAGAGTTAAGTAATTTACAAGTTAAAGCATGAGAGCTAATTAAACTCTCACAAGATAGAATAACTCATTTGAATCAAATCTTACAAAGATATAATATGACTATTGTGTGAAACAAGAGAGAAGAAACAACCTTTGGTTCTTAAAAGTGCCAAAACACCTTTTATTTATAGTCTTTCATTAAATATAGACGTTTGAGATGTTTAATGGTTTAAAATCACAGAAAACAAAGTTGAAATATATAGTGGTTACAGTTCTGCACTTTTTATATTTAAATACATATTTGAATATGGTTCAAACAACTGCTTTATATTATAATATATATTTGAATAAGCAGACAACTTTTCGAAAACCATCTTCAAAAGGTCATAACTTCTTAATTTCTCATCTGTTTAAAGTAAATGTACTGTCGTTAGAAAGCCATTTGAGTATACTTTCGTACAAATCATACAAAGTAAGTTTCAAATCAAAACTCAAAAGTATTTTTTAAGATATGATCAAAAAGGTTAACAAAGATCATTTTCTAAACCACAAAAACAAAGGTTAACTTCATGAAAACATAACTTTATCATTTCTTATCAATTTAGAACAAAATACAAGTCATTGGAAATACCTTTGAATCTAGTTTCATATGAAACAAGTTTCAGATTAATACTCAAAACACACATAAAGATATAATCAAAACAATAAACACATATAAGCTTCCATATAAGACTATAATTAAAAATATTTATGTTTATGCTTCTTAACATATTCAAAATAAATATATTAGCACTTTGAATTGATGTTTTTTTTTTTAAAAACACATGTTAATAACTATAGTTCAAATTGATAGCTATAAATACAAAGCGAAACATGAGAAAGTTGCGAAAAAGTGGTGATATAGCCTTAAAATCAAACAAACACTTGAAAATATATATTTTTAAGCAGTTTTTTAATATGTCCAATATTATACATGTTAAACATCTCACAGAAAATTTTTTTATGGAGAAAGACAAAAATTAACTTATGTTTTAACATGCATTTATTACTCATCATTCTTTTTACTTTAGGATTTTTATCCTGTGCAACATTGCACGTGTTAAAAAAAAACCTTATTTTTAATCATGACTAATAAAGTGGTGGAGAAATTCTTGAGTGGACACAAACATAACACGTCAATTTTGGGCACAACCAATAGAAAAAAGCCAACTCATTAAATAAGTAGTTTCTCTCTCACTTGATGCACGTAATTGTTATCATTTGCTTATCCCCATTCCTATTCTACTTTTTCATTTTTTATAGTTTTTAAACTCAATCAAAAGAAATTATTCATTTAATGAGTTGACTTTTTTCTATTAACATCGTAAAAAATGACATGTGTTAGGTAGAATTTCTCTAAAGTGGTGATATTAGCCTTAAAAAATGATGATTTCATTTTCAATTCCAATTCATACATGAGTGCCAAGTGTAATGTAAGTGGTAAGAAAAACCCAAAAAGGAAGGTGAATGCCAAGTCATTTTTTTCCACTTTACTCTGGAAAAAGAAACAATTGTTGCTGCTACCTTATTCTTTCTTCTAAAATAGTTGTAGCCGCGAAAAAACCGGTGAAAATAGAGAAATCGTTAAAGCAGTGCTGGTTTGATGGAGAGAAAGAGAGAGAGAGAAAGGTGAGGGGGAAAATGAGATTTTAACAAAGAAAGAAAAAAAAAAGGAATGTGAGAAGGGAAAAGAAAAATTTTCAATTCCCTTCTTCTTCTTCTTCTTCTTCTTGTTCCTCTTTCACGGCCAAATCCCTAAAGGGTGAGAGGGAAGAAGACAAAACAAAAAAAAAACCCCAAAAAATAAATAAACCCACCCAAATTCAAACTTACACAGATTCATTCATGCTCGTGGTGGGTTTTTGCAGATCATTATGAGCACCAACGCCTATTACCACCATCATAATCATAATAATAATAATTTGGCCTCTCCCTCCCCTTCGGTGGCCGTTTCAGTGGAACATTCCAATGTCAACACCAGAATGCTTTACCAAGTTTGGAAAGGAAACAATGTACACTTTTTTTCTCTTTTCCTCAATTTATTTATGTACCCTTTTGAGTATTGGTGTCTCTTTTTGTTTTTCTTCTGCCAAAATCAAAACTTTTGCTGTGGATGTATTTTGCAGGGAATAAAATGCCATTTTTGTGTTTTTGTGGTAATTGGATGGAAAAATGAAATAATGTGAGGCTTGAAATGAAGATGTGTATGTGATTTGATATATATAATATATGCGTTGTGAGTGAATGTAGAAATATGTTTGTGTTGGTGCCCTTATTGTTGTTTTGTAGAATTTGGGGTTTTTATGCGTAGTGGTGGAGCAATTCAGTACTTTGAGATAATTTGGTGTTCTTGATCTTTTGAAAAGGATTTTCCCTTGGAAATGCTTCGACCATTTTCCATCTTAAAGTGCATTGGTGGCAGGTAGAACTGTGATGAACACTGATTATTAATCTGATGGAAGGCATGCTGAAAAGTTTACTTTATGTAGTATGAGGGGGACATTGGCAGTTCTATTTGGGCAAAGGGAAATAAAAAAGTACTTTTAGAATTAATGCCTGTGACTTCGTACTTTAGAGGAAATTGATATGTTAACTTCACTTTTAGAAGAAGGAAACTAGATATGCAGGTAGCATGTGATGTTAAAATTTTTGAAGATTTACTTTCCTTAACTAAGAATGAAGATGACGTTGGTTTTATCCGAGTGATATGCTGTTTATTTGTATTTATATTTAAAACTATTTATGATTATAAGAACATCCCCAACATCTAGTGGAAAATAAGAAAATGCCTTATTGTAAAAGGTATTTGGTAGACATTCCTCTTATCTGAAATGACAGAGCAGACAGACATTTGTGGAGCACATGTGTTGTATGTAAGTAGAGTGCAACTTAATGCTGTTTAGAATTAATTAATTGTTAATTGTATTCTTAAAAAGAATCATACATGTGGAGTTTCCATTAAACATTTTGTCCCGATCAATTTCTTTAATCATTGCAAAGGTGGAAGTAGTTACCTTGTATTTTAGTTTTAAGTTGATAGTATATAGTGTAATACCTGAATGATGAAGAGTTAGGGCCCCATAGTGAAAGATATGCATGGCTTTTTATTTGAGTAAATATATAAATATATAATTTGTTGCTTTAGTCCTTGAGAATTTCCATTTATATAAATTAGTTCCTGAATAGATGAAGTCATTTGTAACTTTACATGTTTTGTAATAAATTCGTTAACCAAGTTTATAACTCTAGGTAAAGAAACTTTCTTGGATGGTAGAACCTAAGTAACGCAAGTAACATATGCAAAGAGACCAAATTGTGTATTTGCTCCTTTCATTTATGTGGATTTCAGTGCATTTTGAAGATTCCTTTTTGTGGAAATTGAACAGTCAAATTTCTTCTTGGACTAGACAATTTCTTGGAGCCTAGGAAAAGAGAATTATCGAATAAAAGTAAAGAAAGATAAAAAGAAAGTTGATGTGAGACAGTCATCTGTCTCTTCAATTCTTCACCTGAAAAATGGATAGCAAACATATGGGAACTGTTAATTTAAAAGTGAAGAGACATTTTGAAAATAGGATAAGAGTCATATTTGAGTGATGAATTCTTGAGGAGTTTAAGAGAACTATGATGTAAACTGATTTCTGATAGAGCTTCTTTTCCATATCAGAAATTTCTATTTGGTGGAAGACTAGTCTTTGGTCACGATGCATCATCGCTTTATTTAACATCGTTCCTGATTGGAGGTCCTGCATTAACGTTCTGCATAAGAATGCTATTATCAATAAAAGATGAAGATCCTTTGTTTAGTCACCCTGTACTGATTGGAGGAGTTGTTCTCACAATTTTGGTTGGTAAAGTTAAAAGTTTCCTTATTGAAAACAAGTACTTGGTGTGTTCATGATGTTTTAAACATGACATTTATCTGGTTGATACAGGATTTTATTTTTCTCTTCATGACATCCGGTAGAGATCCAGGAATTATCCCAAGGAATTCGCAACCACCCGAAACAGATGAAGCATTCGACATAAATACACCGTCCATGGAGTGGGTAAACAATAGAACCCCAAATCTGAAATTACCAAGAGTGAAGGATGTGGTAATCAATGGCCATACAGTGAAGGTGAAGTTCTGTGATACTTGCTTGCTGTATCGTCCACCGCGTGCCTCCCATTGCTCTATCTGCAATAACTGTGTGCAAAAGTTTGATCATCATTGCCCTTGGGTTGGTCAGTGTATTGGATCAGTAAGTTGTCTAAGCCAACTTCAATCTATCAAGCAAAAGTTTCATATATTAGGAAAGCTAGTGTGTTTTCTTTTGCTTTAAAAGGAGAGTTTTATTTTCTGCAAGAGTGTATTTTATTGAAAAAGGATTTTTGTGCTTTTCTTTTAATTATTATATAACATTTATATATTTATTAGCATGTATCTTATTTCTGTTATGTGTGAAAAATACATTGAAACATAACAGACAAAACTTTTTTTTTTCCAATTTATTTGTAATGGTTGGGCTAGTTTCACTGATTCAGTGCCTAAGGATAGATTAATTTCCCGTGGGATATGATGAGAAGTTCTGTGGTTTATTCTTTTTATATTTGTTCTGATTGATATATTTATATTTACATGTTTCTGTTTCTCCATGATTGAGTCTCTTCGCGTGAATTCTTTTTTTTTCATTGATGATATGGATGGAACTCTTTTATTTCCTCCCTTTCCCATGACAACTGTTTTCACTAAATTTCGCATATATTTCGAAAAAATGGAATTGATTTGGAGGGTCATTTAAAGGTTCAATACAAGATCACTCATTTCATCATTTTATTGAAGTTCTATTTTTGATGCATGTCAGTTGTATCATTTTCTTCCTCTTTCCTCAAGATAAGCTTTTAATCTATTTGATAGTTACTGAAGATTTAGTCTTCTCATGAATGTTTGCCTTTTCATTCTCAGTTCATACTACACTAATATTTGAAAACAGAAGTAGCTTTTAGCATGGACAGATTGCTGAGTAGTTATTTATTTCATTGATTTCACTTTCTTTTCTTTCTATTTTTCAAGTCTACTTATCTTAATCGTTCTCCACGTTTCTTCAGCAAAATATAACACCATTCCTCCACTGTGTTTTTCAGCGCAACTATCCATTCTTCATATTGTTCATATCATCATCAACCATGTTGTGTATATATGTGTTTGTGTTTTCTTGGGTTAACCTTCTCCGGCAAGAGAGTAAATTGTTGGTCACGATGTCACATGATATCCTATCGGTTGCTCTCATTGTTTATTGCTTCATTGCCATTTGGTTCGTGGGTGGGCTGACGGTCTTCCACCTTTACTTGATTTCCACCAACCAGGTTCTCTCTCTCTCTGTCTCTCTCTCTCTCTGTCTCTCTCTCGTGCTCTATATTATTTGCTTCTATATGCTATGGCTGCAGTGCAGATTCATAATTGCAATATTTATGTCTTTGTTTCTCTCTTAATGCATTCATGCAATTATCAGTTGTCATTAATTTGTTTAGGTCCATCTTTAGTGTTCTCTATGTTTATAGTAAGGTACCATATGACGCGTAAGATATTCCACTGACTTATTTGCCATTGTCTTTCTTACAGACAACTTATGAGAATTTTCGGTACCGCTACGATAAGAAGGAAAATCCATATACGAAGGGAATATTGGCTAACTTCAAAGAACTTTCCTGTTCTAGAATTCCAAGGTCATTGATCAATTTCAGAGAATGGGTTGTGGTAGAGGAGGATATTCAAGACGGATCCTTTACTTCAGATCTTGAAAAAGGTTTTATAAGTTCGAAACAAAAGTTCGACATGGAAATGGGAACAATGTACGGCAAGGATGGTATGCGGCTTCCTAGCATCCTAAAGGACTTAGATTACAGTGGCATTGATGATGATCTGAAGAAGAAGGCAGGAGCAAAAGAAGGCACATTTGATATTTTTGTCCCTGTTGATCAAGATCAAAAATATTCTCAATGGGAATCCAAAATTGGAGCCAATGGTGATGACCAGAAGCAGTAGCTCCTTCAGATTGCATTTCTGGTTCATTAGAGAAAAAGGTACCACTTTGATGTTTTCATTGTATGTGCACGTGAAAAGCACTCTCCATGTTTCTTTATGTCGTAACATTGTTTTCAATTTAGTCCTTACATATGACGCATATTTTCAGGTTGATCCTTATATGCAACACTCATTTTTTAATATGGTCCTTATTTTTTACATTCATTTTCAGTTTAGTTTACGTAGACAGTTTGAACAGTAGCAAATTGTTGGGACTAAAATTAAAACCTTTTTAGTATGAGGACATAATTGAAAAACAGTTAAGTATAGGGACCATATTGAAATCAGGCGTTATAGGGACTAAAAGTAGTATATTTTAACTTGTCACTCATGCATAACTTTTGTCCTAAGTAGTCAATGATCAAGAACTTGTAAAGTCCTTTAGATTTGCTCCTCTACCTGATGATTTCATTGAAATACAAAGTTAGAAACAAATGAGAGATTTGCAGAACTTGTTGCAGAAGCTTGCAGAATTATGTGATTCAGATAATAATCTCTACAGTTTCCTAACTATTTTTTGTGCAGATACATTTGGGCATATCTTGAAAAGGGAATATTTGTATTTAGTGGGTTCTAAGGTGATGAATGGGGTGGCATGAAAAGGGTATGACTTGATTTATAATGCAAGTTGTAAAGTGAAACAAATGATAATGGAAACTCAGATATTCTCATTACTCAAAATGGAGAAAAGATTGACAAAGTTACAGAAAAATTGACACATGTTTACTTAAACTGAAGGAGCTAAATTGATGTATTGATGAGCGATGCTGTCCTTTCTTCTTTTTCTTTGCTTTAGTGTGAATTGTAGATTTTGTATGGTCTGCATCGAATGATCCATGTAACTGATCTCGCCTAGTAAAAAACAGTCTTAGATGATGAAATGAAATGCAATTCAAACGGCGTTTTTTATTTTAGGTAATAATGCCTTATTTTGCATGCTTACTAAAATGCTTATTAGAAGAAGAAAATAAGGTCTAACCATGCTTCTCTGTCATTCTTTTTTTCCCTCCCTTTCATTTTCCTCTTTCACAGTCAAACACACTAACAGAAATACGAGTCATATTGTGGAAACTAATTTGAAAGAATTCAATAACTCTGATAAAGTTCACATTTGAACGCTGTAAATTTAAATTTAAAATATAACTCATAAAGTGATGCAAACAAATTAATTTATATGGTTCATAGGCAATAAAAAACTCTACTGCATATTTGGTTTTCAGTTGCTTAAACGTAAAAGTATTTTTATTTTGAGTATTACGATTATAATTTATTTAAACACAAATCTCAATCGCATTTGACAGACGGAACAATTTTTAACTTTAATAAAAGTACTTTTTCTTTCAAACAACTGAAAATTAAACACACTTAGTCTTACTAGTAGATGTAATTGGTTATTGCCTCTAATTTCTCGCTTATTTTGAGTTCCGCATCGATTTAATTTCACTATATTAGGTGTGTAATTTGGAGTAAAATATGAAGTTATATATTCACTAAGTAGAAAAATTAAATGAGTGCTTTCCCGGTTGAGCCTTTTAGGTGGTCTATCAAGCGAATCATACAGTATAGGAAGTGCTCTTCCCATTAGGCGATTTGCTGGATGGACAGCGTACTAGGTTAAACATTCTTCAAAATAAATAGAATTAATTTGTGTTTATCAAATAATCTCAACATAAATTGATTATGTGTGATGAGGTCCTGACCAGCATTAATTAGGAACTTTGTTACAAAATTTTAAAGTGATTAAAAAAACTTTTTTAGTTATACTTGATTAAAAAAATTTAATTAATTATAAAGATATAAGAGTAAGTCCAATATAAGAGTTCTTATGATAGATCTTAATAATATTTAATAATATATGAGTGAGTTCTATGTGTACATATCATTTTTTCTATTTAAGCATCTCAATCACTCTAATGCAAGATTTTCATAAAAACTTCTTTTCTGGATCTCACATGGACTCCACAAATTAACTACTTCATATATATAATTATTAATTTTATTTTATTTATACTAATAATATAATATGATATAATTTTAGTAATAAAATAATAAATAACAATATAAAATTTAAAATACGCAATTAAAAATAAAAATACAATATTAAAAATTAAAATTACATAATATCATCCTCTTGTCCTCTTCACCCACCCAAAAAAACTGATTTTGGACTAACTTTTAATGCTAAGAATCAGTTCTTCTACAAGCAACTCTATGTCCAATCAGCACACTCTAATGAGACTTGGGTTCTTACAAGAGGTTCTTAAGCATAAGCATCCAAGCAAGAACTCCCATTGAACTTCTCTAAGAAATTACTATGTCAGTTTCTAATTACAAGCCCCTCGAAAAAATATCACGCAGATTAAGAAAAATGTTGACATTCATAAAATGTATTGGTATCTTAAAAAGTTATTACTCCCTCTAATCCATAAGTTATGCTGCTTTAGATACTTAATTTTGGTTTCAAAAGTATTGTTGTTTCATATTTTCAAGGCTCATTTAATTTATTTTTGTCAATTATACCCCTCATTTAATATAGGTAGGTAGTGGAATATTAGAGGAGTAATGAATGGTGATTAATTATATAAATAAGAGTAATATAATCAATAACATAATAAAAACCTCATAATAAATGTTTTCTTAATATGTGTGTTAAAACCTTAAACAACAAAACTTATGGATCGGAGAGAGTATAAAATTTCAATTTTACTCATATTTAAAACTCACTAACATTTTAAAATCAATCTCCTCGATTTTATTAATTAAGGGAAAAAATCATAATAAATAATCAAATTTCTTATAGTACTAATTTATAAAAAAAGAACACTAACTTTTTTTCGGAACTTATATTTAAAAATGGAAGTAATATCTAATTTAAAGAGAATAAAGTTTTTTTTAATACCAAAAATAGTTTTTGACTGTTGACTAAATATTAATCTCTCTCAATTATAGAAATCATTAAAGTGAGTTTGTGTATTAAAATGAAATCATACACATAATCAAATACAAACAGTTACTTAAAGCTTCTATACCCTAATTTCATACGAACCTCACTAGTGCATCTGTGAATCCGTATGGTCTTATTCCAACTTGTATGGTGAAGAAATTGTAATAATGATAGGAAATATTAAACAGTGCCTTAGAACTTTTTTTAAGGAATAAAATGTAACAAAGCTTTCTTGAAAAATATAATTTTTATAGTTTTGAAAAATAGAATAATATATATTTATGATTATTTTTTTAATTTTAATAACTTTAAAAAAAACACTTTTTAGCAAGACTCATGATAAATTAAGCTCTAAATTGTCTTATCCAATTTGATTGTAGAGATTCTTGATATTTTATACTTTTTTAATTTTTTCATATTCGTCTTAATGTCCCCTTTAATTAGATATTAAAATTTCCCAGGATGTATTTTTCATATTTAATTTGAACCAACAGGCAACAGGCATATATATATATATATATATATATATATATATATATATATATATATATTATTTTACGTTTGACCTTAATAGCCAATGTTTAATGGATAACATTATTTAACAAATTATAGTTGGTTGCTATATATGTATGACACATTCTGCCAAATGCCAGCTTTTTCAAAGCTTAGATAATAATTATTTATATATTTATATTTATATATATATATCTGTCTCCACCTTTTTATTTGGCATGTTTTATATCTGTCTGTCAACAAAGTGGTGATCATTTATTAATTTTTATAAAGTATATTCTACCTAGACACACGCACTCCATTTGGCCAAGAACAAGAACCAAGCTTGGTAATTTCGATTCAGACAAACCCAATTCATTACCAATTTGTGTGGAGCAATGTATTATTATTACATTTCAAAGATGTTTTGTTAAGAGAATTCTAGTTGCAGTGTTTAAATTACTTCATTTCTTTGCCAATGACAGCTTGATTCAATTAATATATGTTTGTTTTTCGTTAAATAAGAGGTCTTTAATAATTTGATGTTTATTGTGAATGAAATAAACCGTCATTGAAAATGTTAGCAGACTAAAAAAATAGCTATATATAGGTAACAAAAAACAAATAGTTGATTTCTTTATTTAAATTAAACAAAATTGATTTTCTTAATTATAAGTTTTATTCAACAAATATTGCTTTATGCAAATTCAACTCACAAATTATACCGAGTATAAATTTCACGCGGAACTAAATTATTTAGTCAGAATCACGTAGGAGTTCAATTACTAGACAATTGCTTCATGCAAATTTAGTTTTAGCTAGGAAATTAGTAATTATTTTCGATAATAAATACCCTAAAATGAGAGGGAAAAATTATCTGATTTCACATAATTTCATTTATGATTTTTTAATGAGTATCTATGCATGAGTAAATAATAAAAAATACAAAAATATTTTAATTAAAAACAATGCTATTATGTTTTGAATTAAAAGATAACATTGTATGTGTTTACTTTTTATATTAATTCAAAATATTTATTAATACTTTTTCAATAAAAACATTTTTTTTTAATTTTGTGCTCATAAGCACACATTAAAAAATTGTTTCTTTTATTGAGAATTATATTCACAATCCCCTTTTTAACGTTTGTTAGGTGTTGCATTACTTTTGTAAGTTGGTCGGAAATAATTGTGAATAAAAACATGTTAAGGAGTTCAATCACCTTAAATTCTCAATAAATATGTTACTCTGATTACACTCTTCATATTTAAAATTAATTAATTTTGGCAATTTCACACTGTTACTAATGATAGTAGTAGTGTATATCCAACATGTTGGTCGGACAATTGAGAAGTACTATTTTGAGTAGCAGCAGGTATTCAATTTGAACTCTTATAGATTCACTTTAGACTATAGAATATGATTAAAAACAAATAAAACTTTATAGAGACTAAATTAAAATGTTATATTTTTAAAATTTTAAAGTATATTTTAACTTAAAATAAAATTTATAGGTAGATTGTGGATAGTGTTCTGAATATTTTGTTCATAAAATTACAAAATAAATAGTTTCACACGCTTTCAGTGCGTGATTAAGGTCATTTCCTTACAAAAGTGTGTACGTGACAAACGTGGGGGCACGTATGTTAGGGCTGGACACTCTGGTCAAAGGAAAAAATAACATTATATCGAAAACTAATTAAATATGGCTTAAAAATAAATGTATTTTTTTATTTATAAATTTATTAATTATAATATTAATATATGTCAAATAAAAAAGATGGAAGTTAATTTTATATAATTTTGAAATTGTTGAAAATTAATTCTTAATTACCTAAAGCGCGTGATATATACTATTAAAATCATAATCAAAATGACCTTTTAAAAATAATATAAAGCCTGGGTGTATTAAGGTAAATAAACTCAGTTAAGCACGTGTGTAATTAAAATTTAGGGACATTTATTACACAGTATCAAAAATAAATTTTTTTGAGCTCAAATGGCAAAGGAGATGGAATAATATGGAGCTCAAGGTGCGGTGAATTGAATTTTTAATGATATAAATTTAGAAAAAAATTCAGTATAATTTTTGTGTTTTTCAACGATAATTTTTTTTTTTTTATGAACATGGTATTTTCATGTTTATATGTTATAAATTATAGACAAATATTTTAGGATATAGTTTTATTTTTGAAATGTAACTTTCATGTGTTTATCATTAGGATTAAACTTAGAAACAATATTCTACGTCTTGTTGGTACTATTTCTCTTTAAAATTATGATATGTGGATTAAGTTATTTACGTCGTCACTTAATAATTAAAGAGTTTTCCACTGATTCCATCCACTCTATTTGTTGTTAGATTGATTGACAAATCTTGTGATGTGTATTAAACTATCATGTTAACTCTTTTTTAGTTTTTGTTATATTGTGGGTTTAGAGTACGGATAACACCTTACACTCCATTTAATAAATTTATTTTTGCTTATTAAAAAAATTTGATACCCTTAAATAAATGTCCCTTGTTATGTAAAAGGTTTATGTATATAAACACCGTGGAATTTCTTAGAATAAAGTTTTTTTTTTTTATGAAACTTATGGAATTAAAAAAATAGTGAAAACATATATTATAAATTCAAATAATTTATTTTATAAGATATTTAACTCACCACTTAAAACCAAATTCTTAGATAAAAAAATTAATCAAAAATATGAAAATGATGAGAGATATATTTAAACCAACAAAGAATACATGAAAGCACATTTTTTTTTTTTTGATAATGTGAAAGCAACTTACTTATAGATAGAGCTGGATATGCATGTGGACTGTGGGGCTTAGGATTGCCCCGCACAATTCCGCAGGTTAAACGGACTATCCGCTTAAGTTCGCATCATAAATGAATTTAATTTTGTCAGGTCCAATACCGCTTGCAAAATTCTCGAACATCCGCATAAATACTTTTTTTTTAGTAAAAAAAACTCATTTTTTTTAGATTTTTTTTTACCATTTTTTTTTTACTTTACACTATAACTTTACTTTAAAAAATTGCATAATAATTTTTTTTACTTTATAATACTTTACTTTTAAAAAATTGCATAAAAGAGTTAGAAAATTTTCAAAAATATTAAACCCAACTTACTTATTTTAGCGGAAAAAAATTAAAAATTTTAAGTGGATACCCGCGAATTTTATCCGTTCAACCCGTAGGTAAATGGTCAAGTCCGCTTAAATCCACAATCTAAGTGGTCCTATTTTTTTTAGACCAAGTCCGCCCAACTCATTTACCTACGGACCGGTCACACCGATCCGTATAAGAAGCTCTACTTAGGTAGATGTGATTAGCACCATCCCTATTGGGAGTGACACCATCCTTCTCAATATATAAATTTATGACTGTTACATGTAAATGGATGGTGGAATTTCCAAAATTAGGTGGTCTCAATCCCTCCCACCTTCTACTTATAGAAGAGTCTTCACATGTCTAGCGTGCTAATAATAACTATATATATAATAATTACACATTGTCCTACTTTTTTTAAGGGACAAATTATTTTAAATTACTTCTAATAAAAATGAATATCATTAAATTCAATTTTAAAATTACAACTATTTGTGAACAAATTCATGTTATATTGAATTGTTTCCATAGTAACATAAGTTGTGGCTTTTGACTTTTTGAGAAGTATTTTTTTATTTGTTGTAAAAACAGTAAATACATACAGTTTTTATTGGTTTTAACCAACTTTTAAACTGAACGAAGTCAAGTAAAGACGGTATTAGCAACGGAACTATATTTTATTTTTATTTTTATAAAAATTAATTGATTATTGAAAGCATTTTATTTTTTTTTATATTTATATTTAATTTTGTAACAGAATGTAAGAAACATTACGCGCGTAAATGCCGCGAAGAATTGGAAGATCCGCCCAAGGACCCCAAAAGCTGTCAGCACTTTGGATTCGAAGGTGAAAGAGAGAGAGAGAAAAAGAAAAGAAAAAAATTTACACAGGGAGAGAAAGAGAAAAACAACAAGAAAATTTGAAAAAATTGAGGGATTCATTTGATTAGAAAAGGGTCATGGAGATTCCCGTCTTCAAATGATCCTTTCAAACCCACGATTTTTCCTGTTTGGATTTGGTGTCACAGCTTGATTCTCCATTGCTGTGATCCCAACATCAATCTTTCTCTCTCTCTCTCTTTCTCTTTCTCTCTCTCCTTTGTCTGCATTGTCCCGTTTCATTGCAAGAGGAAGCTGAATTGAGGAACCCTAGAAGGAATTTCGGAATTTTGGGAGGATTCTGATTCTCGGTTGAAACGTGAATTATTGGGTTTTATGGGTTTTGTGAAGGTGAGAGGCCAGTTTTGGTGACACACGAGGGTGGTGCTGCTGCTGCTGCCATGATTGGGAATAGAAATCATCAAATGGGGGCTTCTCCTTCTGATAGGGTTCCCCACAATATGAAGCCCAGGAGGCTTTATCAAGTCTGGAGGGGTGGCAACGTGAGTTCCTATCTTCTCTTCTCTTCTCTGTTATTTTTTTTTTATCTGTTTTCATGTCCCTAAATTGGATTTTGCTAATGATGTTGATGGCGTGTTTGGTCACGATTCAACCTCAGTTTGAACTCGTTATGCCTTTTATGTCTATATTTTAATTCTGTTATGTTGAAAAGTGTGATTTCTGGGCCTCCTTTTTCTGTCAATATGTTTTTTTTTCTCGTTTTGGAATATTGCCTCTTGTTGTGAAGGGTATGAATGTTTCAACATGGATGTTGCTTTCATGCAAGGTTTCAAATTAAGGTTTCCTCGGTGACAGTATACCATAATATCATGGTTTCAGCATTGAAACCACATCAGACCGTGATTGAAGTCCTAATGGTTGCATTTAGCATTTAACCGGATTTACCTCAACGCAAAACATTGGTGTCGTGCATAATTGATGTCTGCATTTATATGGATGCTTCTTTATGCTTTCCAAGTAAAATACAAATACAAACTAATAACTGCTAATATCTGGTTAATCTTTCATGTTGTTGTTTCCCTTCTATTTTGCCCATTCTCCTGCTTATGTAAATGTAAATCCGCAATGTTTTGATATTGTGAACCTGTTGTTGTACCAGTGTCACTTCAACTGGAACACTTTTCTTATGGTCAAAATTTCATTTAAATAGATAAATATTGACATGGCTGTAAATGTCTACCATCTGAAAGTTTTCACCTTGTATTGTGTTGCAAATAAGCATTAAGTTGATGCAATGACAAGCATGTTATACTTTACTAATTCTGCTTTGTTTTCCTTCTTTCAGAAGTTTCTCTGTGGTGGGAGGCTGGTATTTGGTCCTGATGTATCTTCCGTGTTTCTTACAACATTCTTAATTGCTGCACCCGCAATTGCATTTTGTGTAAAGATATACCTTAAAATCAAGAATGGGAAGGCCAGTGATGAGGCTCGCTGGTGTCCTGTATTGATCGTGGCTTCGGTTCTCACTGTGTTGGTAAATACCCCTGACTGTTTGTCCTCAGAGATTTTAGAGAAAGTAGTCCTCAACCTCACCCATGCATTCTTCCTATAATTTTTCCTTGCACCTCTCCTTTTTCAGTTACAAAAAATGAAAGCCAAATTTTCAATATGCATAATCTTACACATGGGGTTATCTGTTGCATAAATAAGATATGATTCAGGTAATATGACAGCAAGAAAATGAATTTTGCGAATTTTACAGATCCTCTTTTTTTCCTGAACTGCAATGTCATTTAAGTAATGTGGATGAAAAATAAACTTATTTTGAAATTTAAATGACAATGACCACTTTACATTATGCTGGAATTTAAATTTAATTGTGAAGAATAGGGAGCAGGGGCAACAATGATCAAACTCTTTACTACTCAGGCATAAAGACTCAGATTCCATTTTGAGATTATAAGCAAAAGATAAAATAAAATAGAGAAGTGAGGACTCTGACTATTATTATTGAGTCAATTTGTGATGTAGAGAATAGAGAAAAGAAGACTAATATTATCCTTGATCCTCTCTATTTTGAAAGTAAAAGCTAATATGTCTGACAACTCATCTGCAGGATTTGATATTCCTCCTCTTGACTTCCGGAAGAGATCCTGGAATTGTCCCTAGAAACTCAAGACCTCCTGAATATGATGAGACATTTGATATACCCACTCCTTCAATGGAATGGATTAATGGTTCAACCCCTCATCTTAAACTACCTCGAACTAAAGATGTAATTGTTAATGGTCACACCGTGAAAGTGAAGTTCTGTGATACGTGCTTGCTTTATCGCCCTCCTCGCACTTCTCATTGTTCTATATGCAACAACTGTGTCCAGAGATTTGATCATCACTGTCCCTGGGTTGGTCAATGCATTGGAATAGTAAGTCCACTTTACTGCAAAAGATGAAGTTTAGAAACATTTAGGGAGATAATGTTAATGTTTTTATAGAAAAATAAAAATGAAAATAAAAGTTTTATGCTACTTGGAATCAGTTTAAAAGAATTATAGGATAATTTTTTTTTGTACACTGTGTTGATCTTCTGAATCTAATTGATGAATGCAATTTACCTGGTGACTGAAGTTAGTACCTGCCTTGAAGTGCAGTTTAAAAGAATTATAGGATAAATTTTTTTGTAGACTCTGTTGATCTTCTGAATCTAATTGATGAATGCAATTTACCTGATGACTAAAGTTAGTACCTGCCTTGAAGTGCAGTGATGAAGTTGCTTGTTTCATACATCTATCTACTGCATTGTTCAATTTCTTTATTTACTTTCCTATCTTAGAACTAATGAATTAAAACTAAAACCTTGCAATTGAAGGATCACTGTCTCTGTTAACAATGTTTTGGAATTATTTAATTTTCTTTTTCTGCAAGAAAAATATGAAGATCTCTAGGCTCTGAATGCTAATCTTTCCTTAAAATTTGTCAGAGTTGAATGATGATTGCTTTACATTGAGAGACATATTGCTCGAGTATAATGTCCTGGAATGCTTAAAATGTAATTTTGCAATTTTATGTTGATTTGTAATGGAGGAAGTTCTAAATTTGACTTGTTACAAAGTTTTGGGATCTCGAGCTCCTGTGAAAGATTTTTTGGTTGTATCAGCCAGTTGAGTGACATTTGCATTGCACGTGTCTTTTTTTCCAGGATGCTTGCATCCATAGTTACTTGAATTAGTTACTTGTCTTTGTACATTTTCGTTGAAAACCACAAAATTTCCCATATGACCTGCTGCTATATAGCAAGAACTTTCTTGGCCAATCATATTTGCTTAGCAGAAGCCACGGTTAATTGAATTGCTCTAAGTAAAACCGTTGGAGAAATTAAGGTGTTGAAACTAGGGAATTGATGAGAACATCTGAAATACAATGTTTTTCTATAGACAATTATGTCATCTTCCTAGTTCCTTGTTATACAACCGGGATGCATAAGGAAATAAGCTAGAGAATGATCATGACGTTCCCCTCCTTGTAGAATATGCTGAGTGTTTCTATAAAATCTTTTTTACAGTTGGGCTCATGCAGTGATTCTTTGGTCAATGACAATTTTGTTTTTCAGTTGGTAGGGTATATGCATGGTTTTAAATCTAGGTTCAAAATGCGACATTGCCCCAAAATGTTAATGTTTTGGAGGTCACCGAAATCGCATCCGACCGTGATTGTGGTCCGAAATAACTGCATCCATTCGCATTCAACCTAACGCGATCATGATCGCAACATGACCACGAACCTCAATTTAAAACCTTGGGTATATGGTTATCAACTGACACTTGTAAATAGGTTTTGCTACATGTAACTGCTTCCTATCCATCAAGGAGAGGACGTGAGAGAGAAAATTCTGTCGTTTTAGTTATTCCCTTTCCCTGGCTTATTTTGTTAGAGACAGGCTAATAGCAATATGATTTGTTTATTTTTATGTGTGTCAAAATGTTTTGCTTTGTTTCATTCTTTACAAGAACTTACATTTGTTTTACACGATGACATAATTGCAGCGAAACTACCGGTACTTCTTCATGTTTATTTCAACGTCAACCATTTTGTGCATGTATGTCTTCGTGTTCACTTGGATCAATGTTGCCCAGAATAATGTTTTGAGGACATTAGCTCGTGATTATGTAGCAGACTTTCTCATAATTTACTGCTTTATTGCTGTCTGGTTTGTCGGTGGCCTCACAGCCTTCCATTTCTATCTCATTTGTACAAACCAGGTGCCTATTTTACTTCTTGAAATGTCAAAAAGTTATTAATCAGCCATATCAAATGCATGCTTTAGTTTTTTTTTTTTCTTTGCTGGCTTCCTGCTATGCACCACCGGTTAGAATATCACCCGATGAATTCAGCAAAAGGAAAAACTATAACGTTTAAATATTGTTCAAGATTAACTATTCTTTCACAGCCCTCATTTAGTTGGAATCTCAGAAGTAATGCTTCAATGGTTATAAATAGTTTGGTTATCAAAATTAGCAACACTAACCAGAACAAATAACAGGATTTAGTGAAGGGACTTTGTAAATTGATTTGGGTGGCACACTAACAGGATTTTTATGTGGCACGCTGGTTTAGGTCCAATAAATTAGAAGCTTATTGAATATGATAATAGAAGAGGATAAGTAAAATAATCAAAATGGCAAAAAGAATATATGCTTGTACCGGTACTTTTTCCCTATTTATGATAAAATGATTTTTTTGGGGCCTTGTGCTAGCTATGGATGAATGATCTGCTATTGATGACCTTAGGATAGCTAGTACCTAGTAGGCGATCATGCTAATAATTTTGCAGCAGTATGGATGTTTTTATCGAACAAAGACTTTCCCTCTTCTTCATAGACTTTTTTAGATTGATTTGTATAGATAATAGGTTGTTTGTTTGTTCAAGCTAGCTTATACTTTTTTATTTTTTATTGTTGTGCAGACAACTTATGAGAACTTCAGATACCAATATGATAGAAAGGGGAACCCATACAATAAGGGCTCATGCAGAAATCTCAAAGAAACACTTTGTTCCAGTATTCCTATTTCTAAGAATAATTTTCGATCTTTTGTGCTGGAGGATGAACATATGATGGTTGATTCTTTGACACCAAATATTATGGATGGAATGTTGACTCCAAAGGAGAAAATTGATATTGAAATGGGATCTATGCGTGCAGAACATGGCGGTATTCCAATTCCCGAGCTTCTACGAAATTTTGACTTTGATAATTTTGAAGATGATATGAAGTTTGCAGATGGGGAGGGACAACCTTCTTTTGATCCATTCTACAGTATTGAGGAAGATGTAAAAGACTCGGCGCGAACATCTGTTGCTACAGTTTTAAATTTCCACAGCATCACTGAAGATGGAATGGAAGAGTCTGCGCAAACTTCCCGCACTGGATTTGAAGTCACAGAATCTACCCAAAGGCCCATCACTGCTGCTGGAACCAATGCAATGAGAGTAACCGATGAAAGGAATAACGCATGTTAAGCCACAATGCCAGCCTTTGCTTTTTAATGCATAGAGGTTTTCTTCTCACTCTTCATCCCCCCCTTTTTTTTTTCTAAAAAGTTTAGCTATTGTATGTCTGGAATTTTCCAACCCATAAAACCATACTCTGACATAAGCCTGCATTTTCCATGGATGATATGTTGCTTAAGTTTGACCGTGTAAAATTGCTCTACAATCATACCGAAACCTGGCTAAAATACCCTCATACTGAAAATGGAGAAAGTATAGCCAAAAATGAAAGAAAGAAAGTGCTTTTATTTTCATTCTCTAGCCGTTTCTGTGATTGATCTTATTAGAGATATTATCTTTCTTTTTTTTTTTTTCCCCTAAGCTTGTTAGAGATATTATTTTGTTAGTAGTCAATTAGTTAGTTATTAATTAGGAGTTGTTATGAATTATGATTGTTCATCCCAAGTTAGGATGTGCTAAGATGCACTTCCAGCTCACGGAGCGTATAAGAGATAATACTCGGTTATCAATAAGGATTTGATGTGGTTATCTATTGTGATAAGAAAGATTCTTCTTATCTTGTTAGCAATTTATTAGGAATCTGTCTAGGTTTTTGTACTCTTATGGAACGATTAAGCAATAATATATCTAGTATTTTCCGATAACTCGAGATTTTTCTCGCCTTTACTCCACCATGTTTCTCAACAGTCTTCATATCAGGTTTGGTGCAGGTCCTCTCTTTGATTGCGTGTTTCCCTCGAAGTAGTAGACATCAAGGGATAGTTTGCTTCCATAATTGCAGCAATTAAGAGTGGTTTGTAAGAATTTTCGAGTATGCAAGACTTTCATGCAAGTTGATTGATGCTATTTCATGGGCAGACTGACCTTGCACTTCTCTCTCTCTCCCTCTCTCTCTCTCTGTCTCTCTCATTTTAGTATTAAAGTCTGGCAAGTGTTGTTTGTTGTAAGCTGTAAATGCCACTTGCATTCAAAATAATGCAGAAAAAGATTGTCTAAGTTTATGATAGGTATTGTGATAGGTCTGCCTATCTCTTCCACTCAGTCCTTTTGTTAAGATCTTAGATTGGATACTTTTTATTTACAAGTAGGAGTTTAGAATTCCTGTGTAAGTAGCTCATTCTTTTCTCTTTGTAAGATGTATCATTCCCTCTCCTTAGGTCCTCCCTATAGAAGGCTGCAATGTTGAAGAAGCAAAACTAAAAAGGTTTACACTGGCCTCCCCTGATATTAGAGTTAAATATACTTAGACTTTACTTCTCTTGAAAAAATCACACATCTCCATTAATTTATATATTATTCTATAAAATTCTCTCTTAGTTTTAAAACATTTGGACTACTTCTCTTATTTTATGTACAGAATTTATACACAATACTCTTTAAGTAACAAAATAAGAAAGCTGAAGGGGAGGTTGTGTACATTTTGAAACAAAGAGAGTTTAAGTGTATTTAACACTAACCTAGGGGAAATTAGTATAATTAACCTCAAACTAAAATGATGTCACCTTAAAAAACCTTTAGAGTGTGATGTTAATGCCATTTTTCCCCCTATTGCCACTCATTTTTAATTATCTTTTTAAATTAAGATATTTCTTTCAACCAATATAACTAAAATATTAAGATTTAATTATTATTAAAATAATCAAACAAAATTAATAATAGATAAAAACAAAAGTGACAATAGATTCAAAAAATTTTGCTTGGGTAAATAAATGTATCACTCAAGCAAAGTTGAAGCCAGGATTATAAAAGGGGAATAGACCGTTGACAGCATGTTTGGATATGATTTTTTTTTTCTTTGATAATCAAAGCATCATATATTAATTTTGAGAGTACAACGGATACTCCAAACTTATTACATACAACAACTTCAAATTCACATAAAACTAAAAATTACGAAGAACTAATTGAAGCATTATTTTCCGATACACATATTGGGATTCAAGTTTCAATCAGCAAAAGAGAACTGAGAGGCCCCATCACCCCGCACCAACCACTTGCAACTCCTTAATTTCACAGAGAAAATAAGTTCTAACAAATCCACTCCAGTCAAGAAATGAACTTGGCAAATCTTTAAGACCACTGCTTGAAAACCCAACCAATTCATCACCTCATACCATAAATTCGTAGCCACAGAACAACACAAAAACAAATGAACTCCATCTTCTACATGGCTGCCACAGAAGATGCAACCAGCATCTTGGATCTGCATAGCTTTCAAAATTAACTGCCACGCAAAAACCAGCACTTTAAGAGGAGCTTTACACCTCGAGATCTTACGTAACGCCCCAGCACTCACCTTTGGATATGATTATTTTCAAATATACGTTGTACAGTTGTATTTTACACTTAAAAAAATTTTTGATTATTCTTTTAACAAATAAAAAAGTTTTTTATCCTTCGGCTAAAATTTGGACATTATTTCAAAAACTTTTAAAATTATTTTTCACAGTTTAAAATTATCACAGTTAATCCAAACACACCATTTTATTTAGTGAAAGTTAAAGCCAGAATTATAAAGTTAAATCATTTCATTTTGATGATACAATAAATACGTGAAATACTTTCCTTTTATAAAAAAGGACAAATATATCTTTTGGTCTTGTATTTATTATGTGTGTTTCATTTCGGTCCTATATCTTTTTTGGGTTACATTTTGGTCCTGTATCTCTTATAAAGGTTTCATTTTAGTCTCATCCGTCAATTCTGTCACCCCGTTACAAGGTAATTTGACTCCGTTCTTATCAGGTTCTGAGTTTGAAGACAAAAGCCGTAATTTGACTCTGTTCTTTCTAGGTCAATTCAGTAACGGATGTGATGGAGTTGACGGATTAGACCAAAATGAAACATTTATAAAAGATATAGGACCAAAATGTAACCTAAAAAAGATATAGGACCAAAATGAAATGCAGAACCAAAAGGTGCATTTCGTCTATAAAAAATAATGGAGTTGAAGGGAAATAAAAGTTTACAATATTTAGTTGTATAATTAATTAATAATATTTTTTTGTCTAAAAATTTGTCTTACTAATAAAAGAAAATCACATCTTATCCATTGATTTTATACATAAAATGTGTTTCTATCAATTATTTTATTTTTAGCAATGGTTTTCTTATAATTATCATCATTCTCACAACTCAATTTCATTCAATTAAAAAATATTTTTTTAGTTAAATGTAGTTATAGATTGTTGGAATGAATAGTAGTCGTGGGTTAAATATTTTTGTTTTTATCCAAACCAAAAGATTTTAGAGTGTCTTTTAATGGTGAAGAAATAAATTAAATAAAAAAGAAGCAGGAATTTTAGTGGTGCTGCTTTTTGCGATTTTTGTGGTTGTTGGCTTTCCCGCCCTAATTGCAGTTATTGGTGGTGGTTTTGCACCCGGAGAAAAAAATATCTGTGTTGTTATATTTAATTTTAAATTAATTAAAAAAATATCAGATGAAGATGAAGTGCTGTTTGTACTTGGTGAACTGAATGCCAATATTATTTCAAGCAGCCACAACTTCGAACCCTTTATTCTGGCCATTTTTTACTTACCAGATTTTAATTTTAGAAAATTTTCTTACACTAGAGAAAGTAAGAACATCGTTTACAAATAGATAATAGATATGTGTCCAAAAAAAATAAGAAGATAATATATAGATAGATAATGCTGACAGGAAGGGACTGTTTCAACAAAATTAAGAGATCTCAACTTTAATTTCTCATTATAAATTTGCATTCAATTTAGTGAAGAAGAGTCTTCAACCAACATATCAGGATATCTAGATTATATATAGGAGTATACTGAAAAGACTAACTTTATCCATAATAATAATAATAATCTGAAGTATATAACTTTTATCCATAATAATAACTTTTATCCATAATAATATTATGATGGATCATTTTAAGTATATTAAGCTATCAAATGTTTGATTCCTAACTACGTATAAAGTGGCTTTTTGACCAAAATAAGGTAAAAAAATAAATTATTTCTTAATTAAATATAGAAAAAAATTATTTATTTTACTAGGTAAATTTTGACCATTCAAAGAGTTAGTTTGCGATTTTATCCTCTGTCCTCCACGCCTCAGCAAGATGGAATTGATAAGACAAAATGTTATTCAATTTGCAATTTTCGGCAGTCAAAAAGTGAATTAACTTTGCACTGATAATGATGATAAAATCAAAAAATAAAAACTCAAAGTCAAATTGAGACTTTGAGCTATTTTGATAACAAAAAAATGTTTTGATTGGGGCTTGATTGGATGGACTATAAAATAAATCACCACTTCAGGTTAATAACATTACATTCAGCTTCATTAAATCACATAAGCCTTCTAAAGCTTCGTCTGTTCTTCTCTTCATCAATTTTATTCGTCTCATTTGATATCACGATTTCTTTTTTTTATTTTCCACCACTCCATCATAAATAATGGAGCTTGTATTATACTACTTTATCTTTTTTCTTATATAAGATTTGTATTATACTGGTTAACGTTTTTTTTCAACAGTCATTACCTTTTGTTGTTATCTATATATTTTACTACTAAATTTATTTATTTATTTTTTATAAAATAAGCATTCTCAACTTATAAGCACACTCAGAAAGCAAGACGATGTATGAATCCTACGAATATTCAAATTAAGTTTGCGATGTTGAGGGCACAAATTTTAAATTAGTCTCAAATTGAGCTTAAGGCTTTTAAAAAGCTAAAATTTCAAAATGGAATCTCAAACTGAGTTAACTGAGTTAGAGGCTTTGCAAAAAGTTAAAAAAGTAAATACTTAAAAGTAGTTTGAGGCTACTCGAAAGCACAAAAGTCACAAACCGACTTTGAGATTTTTCGATTTCAATCAATTCTTCCCAAGGCAAATGAAACACGCAAACTGAGTTTGCATTTGTGGGTAGCAGCTTTTTCTTACACGAATCTCATCTTATCGTGACACAAGAGATAGAAAATAAAATTAGTAAACCCACTTTGCGATTTGCCTAATAAATAAATAGTTTATTTTCTACATTTAATTAAGAAATAGTTATTCTTTTTACATTATTTTGGTTAAAAAGCTTGTAAATGAGTTGTTTATGCTAATCGTAATATACCAATCATTGTTGTGTCTATAATGAAACATAAGCAATAAGAACATTAAGGGCATGCTTGGATATTTTTTGGTGTAACATATGTTGGATTGTTTAATTTTGTGTTTTGCAAAAGCTTTTAGTTATTCTTTTAATAAAGAGAAAAACTTTTGGTTCTTTAACTAAAAATTGAACATTGTTTTAAAAAACTTAAAAACTATTTTTTTACCGTAAATATATCAAAACAAAAATTAAATATATTTTAAATAATTAATTATTTTTAACAACTAATTCAAACACACTCTAAATTTGTTGAACTATAAGTAATTTTTAACTACTATCTCCAATCCTTGTTGCAATTTCCTTATAAAACCAAACTGTAGTTTTTTTTTTATCATTAGTTATATCACTTATATATATATATATAGTTGGGTTCAAATGACACCAACGTGTCAAAGTTACATCGCACATAACTTTTTATAAAAAAACGAATTTCGCCGATTCAACCAATCAATTGAAAATTTATTTAATGTAGATCAACTACGAAAAAATTCATACAATTTAAAAACTATTTGATACGTTATCGGAATGTTTTGCTTGAACATCTAATACATTATTTAAAATAGAAGTAAGTTTCATTTGTTAGATTACATACCTACAAATTTTCAAATGGTATGAATTTTTTCATAGTTGATCTACGTCATACAAACTTTCAATTGATTGGTTGGATCGACGAAATTCGTTTTTTATAAAAAGTTATGCACAGTGTCATTTAAGAACTTTGACATATTGGTGTGATTTGAACCCAACCTCATATATATATATATATATATACACACACATATACACATATATAAGTAAACTTAAGAAAACTATCAATGGAGATAGAAGGAAGCCACAAGTTGTGATCCACATGTAATCATCACAACCAATCAAGTCCCAATAAGAAGCTGACAAAACCTGCCACGTGTCAACTTTCAATTAACGTTCAAAGATTTCATTGGATGAGATTCTATCTATCACTCCCAATTCAAGTTTATAACAATTCTACCTTCTTCTTCCTCTGCTTCCTCCTTACTCACTCCTCAACTCAAAGTTCCGATCTTTACCCCCAAAAATGGCTGCAGAAATGGCTCTCGTGAAACCCATTTCCAAGTTCAGCAACCTCACTCCCAGAACAACTCCTTCTTCTTCTTCATTCTCCAAATTCACCACCGTAAGAATGTCTGCAACTTCCACAACAACCCCCGCGAAGCCGAGCAAGAAAGCCAACAAAACGGCGATAAAGGAAACCCTTTTGACTCCCAGGTTTTATACTACTGATTTCGATGAAATGGAAACCCTTTTCAACACTGAGATCAATAAGAATCTCAACCAGGCTGAGTTTGAAGCTCTGCTTCAGGAATTCAAGACTGATTACAATCAGACACATTTTGTGAGGAATAAGGAGTTTAAGGAAGCTGCTGACAAAATTGATGGCCCTCTCAGGCAGATTTTTGTGGAGTTTCTCGAGAGGTCTTGTACTGCTGAATTCTCTGGGTTTCTTCTCTACAAGGAGCTCGGAAGGAGGCTCAAGGTATTCTGTTTTTTCTTCAGAATATGATTTTTTTTTATGCATTTTTTCTTCAGAATATGATTTTGGTTCATCATTCAAGTTGGCTTAATTGATAGTCGTGGCTTTGATTAATTACTAATTAGAAAAGAAAAATTGTTTTTTTTTGGGGGCGAAATGTAAGTCATCAATTTTTGTTCTTTCTCAATTCTCAATTTAGCTTTAAGTACGAGGTTTCTGGTCTTATGATTAGGGTCGTTTAATGTAAGATTTTGGCTATTCTATGCGTGTAAGAATCTCAAAATAGTAAGGTTTTATTGGATAAAAACAAACATTTGACGGGATTTTATGTTTCTAGTACCATAAATGTTTTTTCTATTATAAGATTCTTAATTTATGCATGTAATTCATAAGATAGAGAAAGCTTAATGTACACAATTGTTGCTTGTGTTGTTAATATTACAGAAAACCAACCCTGTGGTGGCTGAGATTTTCTCACTGATGTCTAGGGATGAAGCCAGGCATGCAGGGTAATGGCACACCTTCAGTCTTTAATTCTTAGTTCTTCTCCTTCCATTTTCTATATGTTATCTCTGTTGGTAGTTCATGGTCTCATCCTTTTGACTCTATGCAGGTTTTTGAACAAGGGTTTATCTGATTTCAATTTGGCATTGGACTTGGGTTTCCTGACAAAAGCTAGAAAGTACACATTTTTCAAGCCCAAGTTTATCTTCTATGCCACATATTTGTCTGAGAAAATTGGATACTGGAGATACATAACCATATACAGACATCTTAAGGAGAATCCTCAGTACCAATGTTACCCTATTTTCAAGTACTTTGAGAACTGGTGCCAGGATGAGAACAGGCATGGTGACTTCTTCTCTGCCCTCATGAAGGCACAGCCACAGTTTCTAAATGACTGGAAGGCTAAGTTGTGGGCTCGATTTTTCTGTCTCTCGGTAATTTTCGTCTTTTGCATGCAATCTTCTGGTCTTCCTTTAAGATTTTTAAGTTGAAACCTCGATACCTATTGCTATTTGGTGCTACTGTTAAGTTAGTGTATGGTTGATTCGGCTTAGTTTGAAGATTGAAAGAGCTTTTGAAAATTAAGCGTTTGTTCCTCCGAAGTTAATCTTTCCCAAACATGCACTTAAGCTGCTATAATGAGTGTAATTGATATTACAAGAGAGAAGTGGGTTTAGATATAGAATACAACAAACTTTAACTGATAATGCAAATGAATGGCAAGTATATCCAATATGCTTGTCATTCATGTGTATACAAGCCAAAGAGATCACATATTCACATTTTGTGCTGTCTTTCATTATAAGGTTGTTATTATTGTTATTCTTCATAAGCCTACTTGAAACATAATTTTCAAATTTGTCCTGCAGGTTTACGTCACAATGTATCTCAATGATTGCCAACGTACAGCTTTCTATGAAGGCATTGGACTTAACACAAAAGAATTTGACATGCATGTCATCATTGAGGTTAGTTAGTGCTTGCATATTTCCTATAATATCTGTTAACAGCCATTTCAATTTCACAAATACTTATTTTTGATGAATTTAGTGACTGATGTACTAAATGAAACAAATCTTGAACCTTTAGTTACCATTGACAATGAAAACACATAAGACAAATAGAGTTGATCAACAAAGAATGGATGCTGAACTGACAAATTACAAACAATTACACTTGCTCAAGCTTGATTTCTGGATTGTTTTTGCAGACAAACCGCACAACAGCTCGGATTTTCCCAGCTGTTCTCGATGTTGAGAACCCAGAGTTCAAGAGGAAGTTGGACCGCATGGTTGAGATAAACCAGAAGCTCTTTGCCGTTGGTGAGAGTGACGACATACCACTGGTGAAGAACTTAAAGAGGATCCCACTGGTTGCTGCCTTGGTGTCTGAACTCTTGGCTACATATCTAATGCCGCCGATTGAGTCAGGATCAGTAGATTTGGCTGACTTTGAACCACAAGTTGTGTACTAAAGTTGATTATATTAAATTCTTCATTTCTTTCCTTTTGATCTTAATCACAATGTTCAAGTTCTACTAGTATTGCTGCCAGAGTAAATCATGGTTGTACAAGACAGTGAGGAAACATTTACATGATGAGGTTCTTCTTAGTTATAATTATCTTCTGAGCTTATTCTATCTTCTTTTTGGTATTTTTTAGAAAGTCATTAGAAGTTTTCACCTTATGAGTTGCTTATATCAACTTGTAATTCTTTACTCACTACTATATCCCAATTGGAATATCTAAACAGCAAAAAATGTTCTTGTCACCCTCATTCCTGTATCCTTAACTGTTGATTTTGTTTTGTCCAATTTATTACATGGTTTAAAAATTGAGTTTTCATTTGGTTAGTTTATGATCTGTTTGTTTAAGATATTGGGGGAAGCAAACTGCGGAAATTTGACTTTTCAATGCACTTTTCTCAAACTTTGAAAAAAAAAAACTACTACAATCCAACAGGTTTCTAACAGTGAAACAAACAAGCTGCTAGACATTCAGAGATGCAAGTTTTTAATGAGGAACTTGAATTCAGCAATAATATTGAAAGGACAGTAGAAAATGGTTCGTTGTTCTGAAGACGTAATTAGGGTTTATAACTTTATGTTATCAATGGCCAACAACATTATTGAAAGGACAAATTGATTCCTTTTCACTTATGGTATGTTTGGCAGAGAAAAATGGAATAAGAAGAAATAGTGGAGAAAGAGCCAAAGAGGTAAAGTAGAAATAGGATACATTAGTAGTTTGGTAGAGGAGGGAAATTCTTTGAGCAGGGGTCAGTGGTCACCCAAGAAACTTTTCTTCTCATGAGGTGACAAGGTGCATAACTTCTTACTTCTTAGCTTCCCAAAAAACCCTTCCCATGTTTGTATCTTATAAAGATTATCAACTTTGGTATTCGATTTTTAGATATAATTCTGAAAAAAAAAATTATTGTTAGACATATAAGTCTTTTTATATCTTAAATGTTTTAATATTTTCATTTCTACCTAATTAATTAAATATAAAAAAAAAGTTATATAACTTATTTTTTTCAATTTTCTTTAACCGATCTCGCTAATCACTTAAACCATAAACCATAAAGACTCTTAACTTTTTCCTTTTTTTTTTGTTTACCAAGTGAACACAAACTTTGAAGTTAAGCTGTCTGTAAAATATTATAGGTGTCTGGTAAGGCCAGCACATGCTCGTCATAGGCCGTAGCAGGTGCTCGTCATAGCCCATGAGAAAAATAATGCTTTAATATTTAATTATGGTGATGATAACGACAGTGAATCTTAACTTGTTAAGGATTAAACAGTGGTATTATGGAACTCATCTTCCACGTGCATAGGGAAAACTTATATTCAAATGATATTATGAAATTATTGTATAAGCTACATGTGAATAAAGTAGTACGCAAACACTGTTTTGGGGAACACTAGGTTCAGTTTCCTGCATTATGGTAACCAGACGCAAAAACTGTTTTACTGTCACCGTGTTTTACTCCTTTGTGTTTGTCAACCATGGTGTTTATCCCTTAATTTTACCAAACGCACCCTATAACTTCTGAATTGAGACCAGAAAGCTTTCAGTTTAGAACATAGGCTTTGGAATTAAATCTACAACTGGGGTGGGATCCAGAACCATGTCAAATATAACCAATGAGAAATTTGAATATTTGATTGGGGAGGTGGAAACAAGTACAAATGTACAATGCATGAAAGGACTTGAATTGTACAATTGGTAGGGCATGAAGTATTACACAAAACAAGATTGTTGATAATACAATAATACAATGTGAGTATGTGACCAATGATTTTATGGTAGACACCCCTAGAAGTTCTTGTCTTGCCATACATTCATCCCACCAACTGCACAAATAATGGGTTACTGTTCTATCAAATGACCGGAAATTTTCAATATGAGAGAGAATAGATATTGCGATTGTGGAACCTACATGCTTAGGTGGGTCCCACAATTGCGATGTCTTTCTATCTTAGACTGAAAATTTTTAGTACTGGGGAGGATTTAAATCCACAAATAATAATAGGAAAGTGTGACGGAATCAGACACCTGACACAAAATGGAGTTCCTTCAATCTGATTTACTTTTTGAGCTTGTCTTATCTTCTTTTTCTGGTTGCACTAACAATTTGAATGTCCACTCCGCCAAAATCGCGGCCTGTATGGGGGCAAGCCAGTACACAAGCAAGTGCTCCTTTGTTATGTGATCCCCGCGAGCATAAGCCCATCCCATCACCTAAACAAGCCAAACAGCACATCTATTAGCAAGAAAGGCAACAAAACCTTCTTCTATGGTTCATGCGACGAAAGTTTTTTTATCGAAAGGATGACTGGTGAACTCGGATAAGGAAGTACTCACAGACGCAGGGTTCATGCATCCACCGGTCAGATCAGAGCCAAGTATATGAAGTGTTAACTTGGAGAGGCTGGAGATCCAAGTCTTCATGAAAAAACTTCCACGAACTTTCGTGGCGAGCCCAAGTGAAATTGTCACTATTGCAAATGTTAGTAATCCTTCTGTCAGTGCACCCCGGTGAATGTCAATATTCAGACGCGGTCCACGTCCTACTTCGGGAATTGTGTCAATAATAAGTTTTACTCCAACAATGGATCCAACCACCTGGAGGGATTAAAAAAAATGCTTGAGACATTAGCAATGTCATTCAGATGTATAAAAAATGGTACAGCTATACTAAAACTTGATGTAACAGTTTGTATACAGCAGCAACAAGCCTTATCCCACTAAGTTGTAACTGTTTGTATATATTAGCAAAATTCTTGGTTTCTAAATCCTAACATATCAGACATTGCCACAATACAATGCTGTTCTGCAGTATCTTGTAGTTAAGCATATTGTTAGGTACTCATAATATAGAGAAAAGAAAATAAATGAAAGATAGAATGGAGTGCAGAACCTTTATTATGAACTCACTCACTCTGGAAAATGGATTCCACAAGATAGGAATTAGGAACTGATAAGAATATTACAGAAATCAAAGACCTCAAGACTCGAGAGCCTAGTCTCTCCTCAGCTCAAACAGTGATGTAATGGGGTTACCACATTTTAGCAACGTGAACAAGAATTATACAGGTGTAACAGGGAAGAGGATACTCAAGCCTTAGATTAATATTCTCATTAACACAGAACTGCAACTCTGTATGCAAGTGAGAGAAAGAATGTGAGCCCATGTGTGATCATGTGCTAAAGAGACAGTAGGAATCTACTAAGCACATAAGCCTTTAAACAAATATTGCAGAAGATTTTTACAACTATTTCATTGATTTTGTGAAACTAAGAACAATGAAATGGAAGGAACTCCCTAAAGGTCACCAAGCTTAATCTACAGAGTTTGAGTTTATTGTGTTACTGCCCTTCCATAGAGACATTTTTCAAGATAATTGTGTTACTGCCCTTCCATAGAGGTATTTTTCAGTAATCATGTACAGATTTCTGGTCCTCCTAGCCTATGTTTTGTCAAATTAAGATTGGTAAATTCAAACATGAGAAATCTATGCAATTCAAATCCAAATCTTCACAGAAAAAAATTCAAACATAAAAAATGAAATACTTTTGCTTCAAAATTTTCATCATTGAAGCATCAAAGTGTGGAATGCCTAGTTAAGCCCGCACATGCAAAACTTTAAGGCATCCCTTCCAACAAGATCTTAAACGCTGCGCTTAGTACATAGACACGGAAATAGAGGCTAGAGATTTCTAGGGTGCAAACATGTTCACTCAAACCACAAAACCTGGTCCTAGTTATGTAGCTCAATTGGTATGCATATGGAGACATGCTTGTGTGGGTTATCCGGGTTCAATCCCCAGCTATTGTACTTTCCTATATAAAAAAAAAAAAACCCACAAAACCTTACTAAGAGACCGAATCCACAACACAAATTCAATTCGGAGATTCCATCAACCAACAACTTTTACAAACTTTTAAGTATCTAATTCAACCAAACTTCTAAACTTTTTCATTAGCATGATTAGCATGAAACTCAAGACAAGTCAAATTTAACGCTTCCCCTAACAAAGTTTTTTTTCCCCCCCTTAAAAAGAACTCAACTTTCAGAAATAGTCAATGCCTATGTTATTGTGGCAGAACAAACAATAATTCTGCATTAAAAAAGAGGGCATCCAGGGAAAAATTGAAAATTAAAAGAAAAACAATTAAGATATTATAAGAGAGAGGGCATTTGTAGAAAAAACACAACCTGAGAAGGGATTCTAGCACCAACAGAGTAAAGGAAGTTGTTAAAATCCCCAGAGATAGCACCAGACAAGACATTAAGGGGATTGTAGGCCCCACCTTTGGTAACCTTAACGAGAAACGCGAAGAAAAACATGCTGATGATGGAGAAGAGAGTCTTCACAATCTCGCCGAGATGGTCATGACCAAAGCCCAGAATTTTGAACACGAAAATCCGAACAAGAACACCAGACCATACCCACATGAAAGAAAGAACAAAATCTGAAACCAGAAGCCTCGTTCGTCCCATCTTCAACAACAATTAATAAAAAACAAGAAAAAAAAAATCTACATCTACTACATGGCCATGTCTCTGGAAAAGATGATCATATGAAAATGGAGGCTGCGGACATCGGAATCTTATTCTGAAATAGTAAATTTACTTCAACCACTTGTGATGCCACCACTTTTAAAATTTGTTTTGGGGGTTGTAATAAAAAAAGGAAATAAATATTGTATTTTTTTTTCTGTTTTGGCATTTTTCTTAGTAGGTTATACTACTATATACATTTCTTTTTAAAATTCAAAGAAGATAAATTTATTCCATTACCAAATTAAGTAAAAACCTCTGAATGCCTATGATACATTTATTGCAATAATTTTTTCAATTCCTGCTATATTAATTGTTCTAGCAGCAAATAAAAAAATCATTACTCCTTGATAGGCAAAGCATATATATATATATAATAAATAATAGATTTAATAAATAAGAGTTTTGTTATCTATTGCTCTAAGGACAATGATTAAGCAACCCATAAATAGAAATTCAGGTGTTAAAAAGGGTAAAGTATTTAATGTTACAGAATTATTTTTATTTTATTTTATATCAAAATTTTTATTTATGAGTTGCTTAATTATTGCCCTTAAGACAATGAATGACAAAACCTAATAGATAATTTAAAAGATCAATTTAATTAATTAGTTTCAAATGTTAACCTGTTTTCCGATGGCACTTTACGCACCACTCTATTCTCACTGCACACCACACAATATTATTTTTTTTCATTTTTCTCCTTCGCCTCCGTATTTTTACTAAAACAGACCTCTGCACAACCTTACTTCATCCGGAACCGAAGATTCTTTTTTTTTAAGATATATACTCATATTTTCTTATTTTAAAAAATTATAATCTCTTAACCGAATAATTTAAAATTTTTATTATTTAAGTCTAGTTAGGATTATAGACCGGAAGTAACGGACCAAGTTTATTTGGTTTTAAGTTCAAAGTGATTTCTTTTGCTTTACAAAACCATATTTCACTTCCTGATGAAAGTCAGCCTGAAAGTAACACTTGGACTCCGTTTCTATTCAATTAAACTTTCAAACAACACAATCAATCGATGATTTCAACTAAAATAACTTTGTTAATTAATACAAATGTAATCCAGACTAAGGTTCTAAGAGTAGTATATTGCCTTCATCAAACGAAATCAGCAAATTTAATAGAAACTACATAGGAAGGAAAAGGTGTTGTTTTTGACTTGTTCTGTCCATCTTTTGCCTTTCTATGTTGAACTCAGAGTTCCTAGGCATCTGCAGGATATATGTATATAAGTTCCAAGTAAATTGTAGATCATGACAAACTAAATAAAATATATGAATCATAATTCTTTACCTGGACAAATTAAACTAGTTACTCTAGGAATTGAGGTCCCTCATCTCTTATTTTCTATGACAGATATTCTTAGACTCTTACTTTGAGTTCTATTCAAATTGGGGTTGGATTGAAAACCTGCAAGAAATTATCATACGTCAAAAGTATGAAATGAAAATTTTCCCTCAACTAACTACAACCAAGTACCTGCCACAACTATCTCATACTGAAACATGGAATGTTCCACCAACAGTCAAGAGTAAGAAGTCCATCAAAGAAAATATCAGTCTACAATTCTTTAGGTACATGTTTGTCAACAATTTTGTCATAAATTAGAATCTGTTTTATTTTCATCAAGTAGATAAGACATATATTTCTCTATTCCAACAACGTTTTACTAGATTTGACTCCTTAAAAAGTGACTTTAGGTTACATGTTAACATTTGTCTTTCTCTAATTAAGTGAAAAGAAAGAAAAATATGTTAAAACACATAATTGACCTCATCATGCATTGATTCCTCATCACAAATATTAGGTGATTCTTGACATTGTTGCCTGGATCAATCGAACACTCACCTCGGTAATTTCATCGAGCTCTTGATCAGAGTCAACATAGGTATTATTTAATCTCTCAAGAGGTGGTGCGAATACGTTTCCTTGGTAATAGAAGGTGTCCTCCATCTTTGGGCATCCCTGAATGGTTAAATGACTGCACAAAGGCAGCTCAAGATAGCAAGAAGTTGCAAAGAAACAAATAAGGCTTGGTAGATTCTCAAGTGTAATCATCAACAAATTTGGGAATATGATCTTAGAATTAGACTTTTTCTGGATGATCTCCTCCATCTTGTGGCACTCACGCACGTGAAGATATGTCTAATTGGGAAGGCTTTTGGCCGCAGAAACATGATCAGGAAACAGTACATATTTCATTTCATGGCACTGGTAGATATCTAAAATTTCCAATCTATGAAAGCAGGTATTAACTTGATCAGGATTTTTCCAGATGTGCTTCAGTTTTGGCAAAGAATGCAATGTTATGCTTTTCAAATCATCATATCTGCAGGCTCCTTCTAGTTCATAATGATCATTTGTGGATTCAAATATCTCTTCTAAGCAACAACATTGTCGAACTGTGAGTGACCTTAAATGTGAGAATAAGTGGTTCATGTTGGATGGGACGCAATTCAATAGCCTATCACAACTTTCAAGGACAAATACTTTAATCTTGGAAATGAAATCTGAACCTTATTATTCATATTTATATTCATTTCTTCTTGCTTGTCCGCTTCCTCAGTCTCAACAATTTCAAGTGGGACATCATAGTCATAATAATCTCCTGAACAAACACATTTCATCTCCGGCAGATGTCTAAGACTCATTGTCTCCAATTTTGGAAACGGAGACTTTACTTTTACTACCTCCCTCGCTAATATAATTGTTGTCTAATTCTTTTATAACTATCTCCTCCATCATGTTGCATGACTTAATTGTTAGATGTTTAAGGTGCACAAGGCTTTTAGCCATGGAATAGGAAAGCAAACTCTCTAAACTATGGCATTCTAGTATTCTCATTGATGTTAACTTTTGGAAGCTTACAAGCTGCCCTGTCATATAACTATTGTATTTCCATATATGCCTCAATTTTGGTAAACTGTATAACTCCATCTCTTCCAGCGCATAGTTAGTGTATATGGTGGCATGATGATGATACCCTATTTCTCTTGCTGCTGCAGTTGTTCTCATGCCTTCTCCTGATTCCAATTCATACACTTCAACTAATGAATCACAGTCTTTTATGTTGAGTTCCTTCACACGTTGAAGTTGAAGCATATGCATCTCTTTGAATGAAATAGGTGTAGAAATTTTGCTAAACTTTCTGATATTCATTATTGAGTTTGATCGATCAATGGTGAAGTATCCAAATATGTCTTCTTTATGTAGCTCAGTCCACCTTAACTCGGTCCCAGCTGGTATCATCGCCCTCTGCAGTAAGAAATTCATTCGTTAATGGCGTCGTATATATCTATCTATCTTAATACCAAATCTGTTACATACTTTATCATCATCATTATTTTGTAATCAAAATAACTAACTAGTTAACAGAGTATGAGTACTATAAGATGAGGCATACATACAAATTCTTTAAATCCTTGTACAGTGGAATTCAGGTCTTCCTTTTGAACATAGTTACTGTAGATCCATTGACGTTCATCATCAATTTGCATACCGAGAAGGCGAGAAGAACACCCTGTAGCTTAGGTGTATGAGAAGTTCTTCCACAAAATATTTCCATATTGGGACATTCTTGAACGCTCACTTTTAGCAATGAGGGAATTCAAAATGATAGGAACCTTGGCTGAAAGCAGATTGAAAGAGCAGGGTGAAGAGTAAATAATTTATGAGATATAGAGGATAAGTATTCAATGTAGTACAAAGACAGAGAGAGGGAAAGGTTAAATGCTCAATAAACATTAACTAATAACTATTCACATTTATACCTCACATAATTGTTCAGCACTTGCCTTAATTTATAACCTTCCTTTTACAGCGTCGTATCACCTCATTCACATCTTCGTCTTTGTCAAATTTGCTATTTTCCACAGATAATGTCCAAAGTATTGGTGTGTATACCATCCCTTCTCCATAAGAAAAGGTCTTCATCTTTGGGCATGCATAAATAATTATTACGCGACAGGAAGGCAGTTCAAGGTAGCAAGAACTTGGGTAGAAACAAATAAGGTTGGGTAGCTTCACAAGTCTAATTGAATTCAACAGTTGGAATCTAATCATAGGCTCGTCCTCCTCTTTTGCAGGCTGTTGTTGAATTGAATTGGAATTAGTATTGTTATTACGGAATAAGATGATCTCCTTCATCTTGTTGCATTCCCGCACTTCAAGTGTAGACAACCTTGGAAGGCTTTTGACAACGGAAACATCTGGAAACACATATTTTAACTCATGACACTCACTGATGCGTATAACTTGCAAGTTTTCAACGTTTAAAATGGTCATATCATGATGATTTCTCCATATGTGCTTCAGTTTTGGCAAAGAGTGAACTTTTATGTGCCTCAATTCATGTGTTGTTATTGCTGTCATAAATATCATCATCATCATCATTTGATTCGAAGAATATCTCTTGTAAGCAGTCACATTCACGTACAACGATTATCCGCAAATGTGAAAGTAAGTGTCCTCTCCTCATCATGTTGAATGGGATGCAATTCAATAGCTTGTCACAGTGTTCAAGAACGAGTTCGGATTCTCTTGAGATGTAGCTAATTAGAAGCCCCAATTCATCTCACAGTGTTCAGATACAGATTTTAAGTGATAAGATTTGGATTAAACTACTAATGAGACACTTATATTAGTCAGAACAGGCTCTTTTCAGGGAATTGGGCACAAAAGTAGGTTTATATCATAAAAGGAACAATGAAGGATACAAATGAGGTGAAAAAGATTAAATAAGTCTTGCATATATAGAGGCACAAAGAGTCTAAGGGAATTTAATGCCTTGACCAACGTAGAAGTAAACTATTAGTTATGTATTTTGTGTGTATATTTCAATAGCAAGAAAAATAATATTCTTAGTTCATAGCATTTCTTTCACGAAAAGACATGCACATTTTGCATCCAAACCCAAATTGTAAGATGGTATCAGAGCCTATCCTAGATCCGTTTGCTGGGCCCCCATGTTGTTGGGTGTGTTATTGGGTGTTTGTTAGTCCCGTATTGTTGGGTCACCCGTATTTGTTCACGCTCCAACTGTGTAGTGCTGGGCGTGAGGGGAAGTGTTAGAAGTCCCACATCGGCTAGTGATATGGCCATTGTTGTGTTTATAAGGGTGTGGCAATCCTCCTCCTAAAAGCTAGCTTTTGGGATTGAGTTAGGCTAAACCAAATTGTAAGATTTCATGCTTACAAAAAATTGCAAAAAAGACTAAATACTGACATCGTCCTCTGTCCTGAAGATGGATACTTTATTTTTACTCTATTGCAGTCTAACCACAAGAATTGCAGTAAAATACTGCAAAAGAAACTATTTTAATTTCAGAACTGCAACTCTGTGTGCAAGTTAGTGAAAGCATGTCAGCCCATGTGGGTGATAATGTGCTAGAGAGGGAGAGTGGGAATCTACCAGGAATCCAAGTGCAGAAGGCTTTAAACAAGTATTGCAAAAGAATTTTATAAAAAATTTCATTGATTTTCTGAAACTGAGAACAATGGACTGGAAGAAACTCCCAAAAGGTTAGAGTTTATCATAAACAATAAATCTCATATTTGAATGTCATCCTGCATCGGACACAAATGTATCAATCATATCAGTTTCATAATATCTCAAGGTCAGCAGGTTTGCGATCAAAATATCTAGATAACAGTGTCAGTTGTCACTTCCATAAAGGTACTTTTCAGAAATCATCTGCAATTTTCTAGTCCTACTAGCTCATGTTCTGTGATATTGGGACTGGTAGAATCAAGCATGAGAAATGTATGTAATTCAAATCCAAATCTTCACAGAGAAAATTTCAGACATCAACAATGGAATACTCTTGCTACAAACTTTTAATTATTGGAGTATCAAAACTTAAAATGCCTACAAAAAGCGTGAATCTCTGTACATGCAAAAATTTTAAGATGTTCCAACAACAAGAAGATCTGAAATGCTCCACTTAGCACAAGAGATAGAGATTAAGTTAAATGGATGTTAGCACCAGCAAAAACGGTATAATAGCACAAGGACACAGGGTTAGAGACTGGAGATTTCTGGGTGGAAACATGTTAATGAAAACCACAAAACCTGCTCAGAGACAGAATCCACGACACAAATTCAATTTAGAGAATCCATCAACCAACAGTTTCTAACAAAAAACTATGTATCTAATTCAACCAAACTTCTGGACTTTTTCATTGGCATGAAACTCAACACAAGTCAAATTTAACACTTACCCTAACAAAGTTTTTAGTTTTAATTAAAAATAAAAAATGGAACTCACCTTTCAGAAACAGACAATGCCTATGTTATTTTGACAGAACAAAACAATAATCCTACATTCAAAACGAGGGCATCCAAAAAAGTGGGAATGGGAAAAATAGAAAATTAAGAGAAAAGCAATTAAGATATAATAAAAGAGAGGGCATTTGTAATTTGTAAAGTAAAATAGGAAAAAGCTGAACCTGAGAAGGGATTCTAGCAGCAAGAGAGTAGAGGAAATTGTTGAAATTCCCAGAGATAGCAGCAGACAAAACATTAAGGGAGAACGGAAAGAAGAACATGTTTATGATGGAGAACGCAGTCTTCACAATCTCACCGACATGGCCATGACCCAAGCCCAGAATTTCGACTTTGAAGGTAAAAATGCGAACAAGAAAAACCAGAAGTCTCCTACGTCCCATCTTCAACAACATCAATTCACAGACAAATCTACTGCATGGCAATGTCCCTGGCCCTGGGAAATATGATCTTATGAAAGTGGATGCGGACATGGCCATCCTTCCCAAGTAGTAAATTGACTTCACACCCACTTGTGTCGCCATCCCTTTTAATTTTAATTTTTTAAATAATAAAAAACAAAGTCTAAACAAGATAAATAATTCGGTGGCCTTTAATTAAACAAATTAGGCACTTTTCCTCGTTGTTTTGAGTGTATCTTCTATCTTTTATTTATAAATAAAAGTCAGACTAAAAAAAAATATTAATAAACTCTTAAAATTTTAAATAACTTATAATTAAAAAAAAATAAACAAAAAAACTTTAAAATAAATGACACATAGAAATTTTTACTTATTTTTTAATTTCTTATTTTAGTTAAACATTCACCAACTATTATAATCAAGGTCGGATCGCCACCCACCCGCCATCGCCTGCGACCACCCTCCTCCGTCAATTGTCGTTGCCGGTCAAATTTTTAAAAAAAATAAAATGAATTACCAAATAACTTATGACTTTTTTTAAGCTTTTTAATTGTAATTTAAGTTTAAAAATGACTTTTAAAAAGAAAATAAACTACACCAAATACCTAATTATAAATACCCTAAACAAGAATATTTTAGTCCTGTCTTATTCTTTTTTACCTCTAGGCTATTATTTTAGACATTTTTCTTAATTGCTTACTTTTTATGATAAAATTATTAATTGTTTATTGAATAAAAATAGAGTTTGTCTAAGATGTTATGGGATAATGACGGTGAGTCTTTAGAACAAGTGAAATTGTAAGAAGAAAGAGATAATAGAAATAGTACGAAGGATGTAAATAGCGTTACGTCAAGAGAATATTCCTTGTCCCTAAATTTGAAGGGATCATGATATAACATCCCAATAAAAATTATGTCAAAGAAAGATGAACGACCAAAATGGTAAAGAAAATAATTTGACGGACCAAATAAAAACTTTCTGTAAAGTTATGGGAATAAGTTAATTTTACCTCAAATTTAGCTACGAAACGTTATTTGGCAACTGATCAGCAGTTATTTCAACACAAATTAGCTATGAGGAATTTTTTAGCTATATTCCATAGTTAATAGTTAATAAGTAGATACAAAAATTAGTTATGAAATTCTTTTTTTTTTGGCTAATTAGTGTAGTACAAGAATTCACTTATTTAGCTTGAAATTGTTGCATGAGTCCCAACACTAACACTAAGTCAACAAAAATTGTCAGAAAGTCACTGCAAAGGTTCTGTATCGACTAAAGCGCACCTTAAAATGTGTTCATCTCGATCTCCTCTCGATCTTCAAAGATAAGAAAAGTGAAGTTAGCATCGGTTCTAACTAATGCAAAATAGTCAATGACGTGGCATGTTAACATCGGCCTAGCATCAACCTATTATTACTACTTATTGTAAGTTATTTATTCTTAAATATAAAGGTAATTTTAGTTTTTTAGATTAATTATGATTTAGGTATGCAATTGCTACTAGTAGTTAATTTTAGGAATGCAATTGTTACTTATGATTATTAATTGTAACTAGTTTAGTGTGCAGGGTTAATTTGAAATTATTAATAAGAATATGACAATGACGGAGAATTAAGAATAGGAATAAGATTAAGTAGGGCTAATTAATGATTAAGTGGTTAACAAATTTATGAGTTAAGATTAATTAGTAATAGAAATACAGGTATTAGTGTTATAGTTAGTGTTAACTCAAGTTCAGATGACTTATATTATTGTGATGACATTAGTTAAAAATTTCATTCCATAGTTAACTAATATTTATTTATATGCAAATTGGCTATGGAAAATATTTTGTAGCCATCTCCTTAGTTAATTAATTGCCAATTTAATAGCTAATCTATGGCTTCTAAACTAGCTAGAAAATTATATTAAGTAGCTAATTATTATTAATTTAACTATAGAGTAGTTAATGAAATAGGTTTCATCTACTATACACTATGTTTCAAGTGGTATATAGTACATTATCAAATAAAAATATATAAAAATAAACAAAAAAAATGGATATAATAAAATATTATGTCTATTATACACATGTACACCTCCTTTGCTTTTTTGTGTTTTTAATCAGTTATAATTAGTTTGATAATTTTATTGAAAAAATTTTAGTTTGTTATAACATATTAAAAAGTTTTAATTTGTTACCCACATCAGCCTCTATATATATATATATATATATATATATATATGTATATGGTGCGAAGGAACATTTGTCACACTAATGTAGGATATATGAAGGGCCATAAGCCTATACTCTGACAAACTAATATCCATATTAGATAATATTGCTAATTATGACCGAGTCAACAGTGTTACAGCCTTTTTCTTCTGTCATACAGATAATTAGCAGAAAGTATTTTCAATCCAAGTAGTGCAAATATTTCAATCAACAAAGAAAAAAAAAAAAAAACAGTCACATGTTAATTACAAGTTAATTTTACCAAATAAAACTCAATCATCAATTAGTTAGCTGCTCCATAACTAATGTAGTGCACATGTGAGAAGTTGGGCTCTTGAAAACATAACATCTGGCTTTGAGACAAGGACCACAATTGTTCAATAAACATTAACTAATAACTATTCACATTTATACCTCACATAATTGTTCAGCACTTGCCTTAATTTATAACCTTCCTTTTACAGCGTCGTATCACCTCATTCACATCTTCGTCTTTGTCAAATTTGCTATTTTCCACAGATAATGTCCAAAGTCTTGGTGTGTATACCATCCCTTCTCCATAAGAAAAGGTCTTCATCTTTGGGCATGCATCAATAATTATTGAGCAATAGGAAGGCAGTTCAAGGTTGCAAGAACTTGGGTAGAAACAAATAAGGTTGGGTAGCTTCACAAGTCTGATTGAATCCAACAGTTGGAATCTAATCTTAGGCTCGTCCTCCTCTTTTGCAGGCTGTTGTTGAATTGAATTGGAATTAGTATTGTTATTACGGAATAAGATGATCATCTCCATCTTGTTGCATTCCTGAACTTCAAGTCTAGACAAACTAGGAAGGCTTTTGACAACGGAAACATCCGGAAACACATATTTTAACTCATGACACTCACTGATGCGTACAGCTCGCAAGTTTTCAACGTTTAAAATGCTCATACCATGATGATTTCTCCATATGTGCTTCAGTTTTGGCAAAGATTGCAACTCTAAGTAAAAAAGTTCACATGTTTTGTTGTTTCTATCATAAATATCATCATCATCATCATCATTTGATTCGAAGAATATCTCTTGTAAGAAGTCACATTTACGTACAATGAGAACCATCAAATGTGAAAGTAAGTGTCCTCTCATCATCATGTTGGATGGGATGCAACTCAATAACTTGTTACAGTGTTCAAGGACAAGCATACTATCGCTTGACATGCATCTAGTCAGAAGCAGCCCCAATTCATCTCGCTTCTCCTCAATACCCTTTAATGTCTCTAATTTTTGCAACTCCACCTGCAACAAGCATGCACAACCACAAATTAATGTACGTACAACTACAACTACTCTTGATTCGATTTAACTTTAAACAACTAATATAATAATTAAGCATTTAATTTAATTCCACATATATATTCCACAACTAAATAGCAAATTGTGTATGTACCTTATATTTCTCATAAGATTTAGCATAATAACGTATAGTGAAATTAAGGTCTCCCTGCAGTGTTCGGATTTTACAGTAATCCCATTTTACGTATTGAAGATTAGGAGTGGTAACAGTTACACTTGCACGGGGGATTTCAACGGTTGTGATCTTTGGGCACTCTTCAGTGATGAATTCTTCACTGCACCTTGATGTTGATGTTGATGTTGAGATCAGCACAACGTCGTGGTCATATGCTCCTGAAATAAAACACTTGAGCTTCGACAGTTTATAAAGCTCCAATTTCTCTAATTCTGGAAATGAAATCTGAACCATATTGTCGTCACCAACATCGCACAGCAATGGGAGATCATAATCAAAATCTCCTGAACAAACACATTCCAACGCAGGTAGATAAAGAAGAACCAGTTCCTTCAATTTGGGAAACAAAATCTTAACTTTACTACTACCGCTCCTTGATCTGCTGCTTTATCGTGGTCTTCTTTTGTAACTATCTTCTCCATCCTGTTACAATCACTTACATATAGTCGTTCAAGCTGCACAAGGCTTCTGGCCATGGAATAGGAAAACAAACTCTTCAAACTAGGGCATTTCCGTATTTCAATTGATGTTAGCTTTCCAAAGTGGTTTACAAGCCCTGTCATATAATTGTGTTTCCATATGTGCCTCAATTTTGGTAAACCTGATAAATACATCTCTTCTAGCTCATATTGTATGGTGGTGGTGGCTTGATCCCCTTGTAAATGTTGTTTATCCACTCCTCCATCTACTTCAAACACTTCAACTAATGAATCACAGTCTATTATGTTGAGTTTCCTCACACGTTCAAGTTGAAGCACGTGCATCTCGTTCACTCCAACAACTGTAGAAATTTTGTTAAACTCTCTGATATTCATTCTTGAGTCCTTGAGATCTAAGAAATATCCAAATATGCCTTCATTATGTAGCTCAGACCACCTTAACTTGTCGGTCCCATGTAACGCAACCTGGAAGAAATTCATTAACTCAAATATCTTAATTTCAAATCTATTACTTATTACTACTTTATCACTATTAATTATTTCCTTCAAAAACTAACTAGCTAATTAAGCTCTATCAAGAATGAGTGTTAGCTTTAATTATTATTTTTTCATGTATATAAAGCAATCTAGACGAGGCGAGCATGCGTACAAATTGTTTAAATCCTTGGATAGTGGAATTCAAGTCTTTCTTTCGTAGACAGTACTTGCTGCTGATGCTAAGTTCATCGAATCTCATGGTGACATTGTGTAGCTCACGTGTATGAGAAGTACCTCTAGAAAATATTTCTATATTGGGACTATTTTTAATGCTCACTTCTTGCAGTGTTGGGAAAACAAAGTGATAGGAACCTTGGGAGAAGGCTCTAATGTTGGGTAGACCTTCAAGAAGTACACTCCTCAACTTATGAAACATAATCTTATTATTTTCATTTGTTTCTCTTTCTTGATCTTGAGATACTATTTCTTCTATGTTCTTGCAATGCAATACTTGTAACTTCTGAAGACCCTCTAGACTTTTCAAGGATGAAAAAGAGAACAGTTTCCTAATTTTATCACAGCCTTCTACGGTCAAAAATGTTAAGTTTGAAAACAAGGACCCATCAATAAGTGGTCGATCGCGTCTTCTCCTCCCCTCATCTCCTTCACATGTAGTAATACCCTTCAACAAAATTAATTATATACAAGTTATTAGTATTTAATTAATTTCCAACTATAGCTTATACATATCATCATTCTCTTTTTTATTATGTTATATTTCTCGTTGCATCAGCCCAAGCAAATTAAAGCAATATGTTTTCGTAAAATAATTCACTGGAATAATATAATATATGCATTAATTAATTAGAACTAAAAGTATCAACGAAATGATGAATTATTAATAGTCAACTTTGCGTCTATGTATATACTTGCTTGTATTTGAGATAATAATCCTGTTAGATGTTAGTTATTAATTAATGACAAATTACTTACAAAATCTTCTTGTGTATTCGAGAATTCATCAGTCCCAGAAATGCAAAACCTTGTAAGATTTGGTAGCGACTTTAAGTGAAGAGACTCAAGTTGACTAAAAGAGCTTATCAGGATGACAGTGTTTTTAGCTTTCAAATCCTTTTGAACTCCTTTCATGTCATCTTCTACAATAGCCCCCTGGCCTTTTTCTATCTTGCTATTTTTATCCTGTGTTAATGAACCTTCTTGCTGCAAACTCATGGGTAATATTATTAAACTAGATATATATATATACTTCCCAAAATAAACTACGATTACAATAAAAATTCCTTGAACGAATACGAAAAGAGAGATATATATACGAATAATAACTAAGTCTAACTAGACGGGCAGTTATAAGAAAGGGAAAGATATAATAATGGCATAATAAAAATATAAAAATAAAAAATCCACTAAAATTGATCCATTGAATTATTTAGGTGACGCATTAGAAAAGTTAAAATAAATTCAATAATGCGACTACATACCTTGTTACTTTCCTCATTTGTGTTTCGATGGCTAATTGATTTAGGTAGCAATGGCTTATGCCCAAGGAGCCAGCGAAAACAACCCAGATGGTTTTCTTTGACTTTATGAAAACTAGCATCTTTTGTATTTGGATCATATGTGTCACCAAGTTTGTGCTCCTTTAATTGCATATTAGTAGTTGGTGATAAAGATATCTCCAACTTAGGACAACCATCAATCACAAATTCCCTTAAGGATGGCCATTCTAACTTATGTGAAGAATCTATACAAACACTTTCAAGCTCTGGAAGGTCTGAAAGTGATACAGAATACAACTTTTTGAACACAATATTATTCACTTGTCCTTTAGTTTTATTGTTGTCCTCTTCACTATCTTCATCTTCATCCCAAACCACTAGGTTTTTCATCATTTTGCAGGAACTCACTCCTAGTTTCTCAAGATTCACCATTGCTCTAATAATGTTCGGAGTAAACACATATTTTAAAGAGTCACAACTTGAAATTGTCAAGGATCTCAAATTTTGAAATCCTCCAACACATTTTGGAACATTACCCCACACATGAGTTAGATTATCGAGGTGTGATATCTCAGTTTCTTCCAGTTGTGGAAATAACAAAGCTAGAGGATGGTCATCCGATTGTGAATATCCTTGCAGGTCAAACACCATATTTAAGGAAGAGCATAGCTTCAATGAGATTGATTTCAATTTTGAAAATTGTTCCATCGAATTAGATGAGAACAACTTGGCACCATAAATTGGTGAGAATTTATGACCACCTGCTTTTGAATAAGTAGATCTGGATAATACTTTACCATCCTCAACCTCTATTGAATCGGCTAGTGCAGTTGTAGAATTCAATCCCTGAACAAACGCAACAAAATTTTGTTAGATCTGTATGAAGAAGACACAACAAGAGTTTAAAATAGCATTAATATATGAGATGCAGTGCTCAAGTTTCAAATAATGTTTAACAATAACTAACAAAAATAATTGACTTACATATGATTCATTTAAATATTCAATGGTATAACCAAAGCCAATGAAATTGGGGAGATCTTCCAGCTTCAAAATTTCTAGATATGCAAACTTCATCAACAATTTCGGATTTGAAGCATTAAATATTTTTCTTAACTCTTTAAGCTTCACAAGAGACATCGACTTGATCAGTGGAAAAGCATCGCAAGGAGTATTGCAATCGACCACATACTCAAGATTGGGGCAGGAATCAACCGTTAGACATTTCAAGTACTGGAGTCCAGTGATATCTAACTCACAAATGACATTTTTTAAGTCCTTCACTTTCTCTAATGTGAGAATTTCACATTTTTCAACCAAGTTAATGATCATCGAACTAGACTTTAAAGAGTTGTAACTTGTAGATCTGAGATGCAACTTACTTGACTCAAAAAAATGAATAGGATGGTAAAGATAAGGACACACATAAAAACAAAAATTTTCTAGATTCTTGAAATTCAAATCATTGGGTAAAATTTCTACCTTCCTTATACTAAACTCAAGAACCTTCAATTGTTTAGAAAGATTTTTTAATTCTGTGAAAATGGTTTTGTTTAGATTCCAAGGAAAATTTTTTATCCTGAAATAGAGTTCTTCCAAACTAGATAGCCTTGCCAAGGCATTAGCAAAAATAAATCCAAGATCATCACATCCTGTCAAGTCCAATAATCTTAGAAATTTTAGTTGCCCAATTTCGGTTGGAATTTCTTTAATACTTGAGTATGCAAAGCTTAGAATTTCTAGACTCTTAAACTGCTCACCAATAATGGATATATCTCCAATATTACAATGTTCTACTTGCAATGTATGGAGGTTGAATGAGGGTTGGGAGAAGCATGGCATTTTTGGAATGCACAAATTTTGAAGAGCTAAAACCTTTAGTTTCGTCATTCCTTGTATCAAGTTTTTTGGACAAGGAATTGGTTCTCTCTGGCCAGTTGACCATACTCGTAAAAGCTCAAGAGTTGTTTGAAATTCTAAGCCATTATTTTCTAGATCATCAATTGCCTCATTCAAAGCAAGTGACATTCTATGCCATTTCTTGCCTTTTATCCTTTTCAATTCTGCTTTATTCTCAACAAAAATCCCATCTTGTGATCTGAAAGAAATTTTTAGGACAACATCGTGCATCTTCACACATCCTGGCTCACTACTATCAAGTAATAAAAAGCACCTCCTTAAGTTGGTCACCAGATTATAATTTACTTCATTTCTCACTTTCCATATTTCACCAACAAACAATTCTAAGCCCACACCATAGCGCAACACACTTTCAATGGGAATGTCAAAGTCTTCTGGAAATAGGCTACAGAGAAATCGGCAAGATTTTTGTTGATCGTCCAACAAATTGAAACTAAGCTCTATGCTTGAATATACAAATTTTTGCATGTCTGAGGAGGATGAAGATTTAGAGCTCCTTAATTCTTCATTGACAACGTCCCACTTAGACTTTTCCTCATTTTTTTCTAGAGCTCTTCCAACTGTCACAATAGCAAGGGGCAAGCCACCACATTCATTTGCAACTTGTTTAGCTATTGGATAGATATCAGGTTTATCTACCACATCACCTGCCATCTCCCGAAATAGATTCCACGCTTCATCCGGAGTCAAAATGGAGACTGAAAAATTTTCTTGGCTTCCCATATCTCGACACACTTTTTCATTTCGTGATGTGAATAATATTTTGATACCCTTTTGAAGATCTCGAGAAGGAAGTCCAATCTTCTCAAATTCAAGTATCCCCCACACATCATCAAGCACTATTAGCACCTTATGATCAAATTCATTCAGCCTTTGGAGTATTTCTCTGGCTCTGCCTTCCACACTCCTACTACTAAAGTTAGTGAAGCCCAAACTGTCAGCAATTTCATTTTGGATCTTCTCATAATTTGGTATTTGAGAGACCGCTGCCATCGCAACTGTACCAAATAGCTTTTCTTTATCTACAACCTTGATGACTTCTTTTGCTAGTGTGGTTTTTCCCACACCACCCATCCCACAAATGCTAATCCTTTTTAACTTATCATCTTTTAATTTATCTATGACCTCTGCTATAATCTTGTTTCTTGACCCTATGCTTTTGATGTCAGCAACGAAGCCAGATCCAAGTCTTGGTGGAGGTTTTGGGTAAGATATCTCCCGAAATTTTGTTTCTGCCTCCTTTAAACTTGTAATATCTTCACTGCTTTTAGTGGCTTCCTTCCCCAATGAGTACTTCAATGCCAAATTTGGACATTTCTCACTAAAGCATTTCTTCTTCTGCTTAACTTCATTTCTATGGTAGAACCTTTCTAACTTGTTCTCAATTTCTTCTACTTCGGACAACCATTTTTTCACATTAGGTTCAATTTCTTGTCCACTCCTTCTTGCTGCATCCACTCTTCCTTCCAATGCTTCCTTTATCTCCTTCAAGTTCCCATGTTCTTCCTTCAAATCAGCTATGATTTTTTTGTGGTGGATTATATATTTAAATTGCTCCACAATTGAGTCCACCGCTTCTTCAAGTTTTTTTGAAATAACATCTGTTGCCAATGATGTCAGGCACTCCACCATCTTTCTTTGTCCCAAATACAACTATCACTGGATTGTTGCAATGTGCAAGTAAAATTAATCAAGACAATGCAAAATGATTTAGATCAACAAAAATGTTTAGCATATCAAAATAAGGAAAGTTGCAGCACTTATTTACATTAATCTTACTATTTATTTTATTTTATTTTATTTATTTTATCAATATAGGTGTCATTTAGTTATGTTATTATTATATCTAATATCTAATTATTAGTTATATATATATAAAGTAGAGATATCCTATCCTCCAAGGCTTCCACCAGAACAAGCTAAGCTCCTAATATAATTAATTAACTCTAATGCGTGCTTTAGAAGATCTAATTATCAAATTCATATAGTAAGGAATCATATACATCTCACAGAAAAACTTCAATAACCACATGGAATATTCTCCTATAACTTGAAACAAATTAAAGAATGGTTGGCAATATAAAATCAAAATTTTTCTCCACCGTTTCCTTGAAAAGAACCAAGTCAAAAGCTCTAACGAGATATTTAAATCTGATTTTTTTTTGCAAATCTTGAGACTTAACCTTTTCAATGCTTACATCTGAACCGTATCGTCTTAATTTTACCAAGTTCAAGAATTGCAAATTCTAAACCATGCAAATTTGAAGCATCTGCTCAAGGGAGGCAAAGACCCTATTCTTTTCAGGAAATGTTGACCAAACCATACGTTTTTATCATAAAAAAGGAAGCTTTCTGAATTGAAAGTAACTAACTGATTAAGATGTTTAATTGACAAATTATGATTTACATGAAGGTCCAAATAAAACTTCATGAATGGTGATTTCATTCAAGAAAGATGATTTTATATGAGAGTGAGAAGAGTGAATCTGGACCTTTACATCCTATCATGAATGGTTGAGATTAAAACATGGTAATTTCTATCCATGTCGTCTCTTCTATGTTGTCTATCCATTTCATTATATTATTGCTCTTGCTATAACTCCTGATTTTGTCAGTGTTAATGTCCTAACTCCTAACTCTTAATTTCTAAATCACATAATAGGATTTAATAATAAAATTTTCAAAAAGGTATTACTTTGTTTACGTACCTCAAAATAGCAACGGAAAGAAAACTCTGATGATCTCGAATTAAGCGTCGTTGAGTACCCCCAAATACTATAACAATGACAATAACATGGAAAGACAAAAACAAATATTAGCAAAATTATTGAAATTAAATTTGTTACTATTCTTCCCTACACATAAAAATAATTAATTTAATCTCTAATCATAAATTATCTGTTTAAAAAAGTCCCACCTATCAGTATGGAGATTATAACATAACACAGTTCAACAAGTCCTGCGTACATGTTGAATTTTCATAACATGCCAAGTCTATCTAATTTCTACTAGAAAACATGTACAGAAGCCTTTTTCAAAAGGTATTTTAATCTTTAATTTACTGATGTTAAGAATATTTTTAAAAATTATCTATGTGTAGGACTAAATTAAATATTGTGTAAAGGACCAAATTAAAAATCCACGCTACTGATACGAATAATAAAATGTTCAAGATAGCAATGAATTACTTGTACTTTCGGTAAGAATGTTTTTTGAGACGGTATTTTCGTTAAGAATGTTTTTCAAAATAATTTTATAGGGGTGGAAAAGGGTCTAATTATATTCACAAACCCAAACCAAAAAAAATAAACTTGGTTGTTTGGATTATTGGCCAAATTTCGACAGATTAACAAAATAAAGAGTTGGTAGCAATAGCTTTCACGGTCGAAAAATGACTCTTGGTCAAGGGTGTGTTTGGATGAAAACTAATTAAATACGATCAGGAACTAAAACAAACCATCATGCACTACCAGCCAAAAAGAAAAGGCAAATGATATTTAGTGTCTTAAGGGCATAATTTAAGAACCCAAATGTAGTAAAAAGATATTGAAATGTATAGTTTTTTATATTTCCGAGAGACGAAATAATGTACTCTTATGATTATTTTTCTACTTCTAGTAACTTTATCTAATGTTTTAAATTTCAAGACCCAAAAGAAAATTGTACGGACCAAAATCAAAACTTGCTATATTTATAACGATCAAAAATATATTTAAACCTTGCATTAATTACACTCCATTATTACTTTATAACAGTTCATTAACCAACATGGAAAAATTAATCAATGCTCCTAAAAAATTGTATGATACTTCCTATCGTCCTAAATAATATAAGTCACTCCTAACTGAATTACCGAAATTAAGGAATAGAAGTAAACTCATTAATTTTTGTCTAAAAAAATAGGATGTTTCAATTCAATCAATAACTCTTCTCTCTCTTGTTCTACTAACTTTCTCTCTATTATCGATTGAATCTTTGAAAATGATAGAAGGGGTAGAAGTGAAAATTATTCATTATATGTTAGTCGGTAACCTATATTTAGGACTAAAAAATTCTTCGAGAAGGTGACTTATATTTAGGACTTGAGGGAGTATCTTATATTATGAAACACTAGTGTTGCCGAAAGATGGTCTTATAATACTACCTCCGTTCCTATTTATCAATCCAATTTGGACTAAAATAGGCATATTAAGAAATATAATGATTATTCTTGTTTTCACTAAAATAATGTTTAAAATCTTTATAATACCCTTTTATCTCTTCTTTTTTGATTGGTTGAAAAGTATAATATTAATTGATACTCCAACAAATAAAGAGTATAATTGATAAAAGTGCATTTAATATCACCTTAAAAATGTAAGTGAACAGATAAAAAGGAACAATTTTTTTTTTGTCAAAAGTGGACAAATAAAAAGGAGCGGAAGTAGTATGAAATTGAGTAGCTCATATATGTTAAATGACATAAAAAACATATAATAACTCTGCCAACCACAACATTCTTATGACTTATAGTTTATAGTTCACTATTGTCTTCTAGAACTGTTTAATGGCTACAAGCATTTAACTTTTGTAAGCTAGCTCATTAAGAAAAACTATTTGAAATAACATGTAACTTATTAAAAACTATTTGAAATAACGCATTGCTTATACTTTGCCAAAACATTTATTACAAGTAATTATTACATATCATTTTAAGTCATTTAATAAATATAAATTTTTTTATAAGTTAATTTTTCTAAACATCTTAACACGACTATAAGGCTATAAGGCATAACCTATAAGTTACAAACCATAAACAATAATCCATAATTTTGCTAAGAGTAATGCTAAATCTTTCTATTAAATCTTTCAACCCACTTAATTTTGACAATTGTCATCTATCTTTCACAAAGTAAATATTTAATGAAAGATAGATCACAATAATAAAATTAAGTAAGTAAGAGAATTTAGTTGGAGAATTTGACATTTTTCTTTTGCTAGACACAGTCTAACACTCTACTTAAATAACTTTTTTTTGGGAATTGCCAAACATAGTAAATGAAGTGTGAAATTACGAATACTATTTTCAAGGATTCCATTATTATCATTTGGTGGTATAGTTTTAAAAAATAAAATAAAAATCAATGTGTTGTTGAAATTGTAAAATGACACTTCCTTCTAAAAACAATCTATCTATCTATAAATCTATATATATATATATATATATATATATATATATATATGGGGTTTGCTAACGTACACCCACTTACTTTTAGAACGAGTGCGTTAGCAAGTTATAACTTGAAATTTTAAAATACACCCACATGGTGTAGCTTACTAAACGCACTCCTTCTATAAAATAATATAGAGCTTGCTAACGTACACCCACTTGTTTTATAGAAGGAGTGCATTAACAAGTTATAACTAGATTTTTTAAAATACACCTAAAAAGTGTAGCTTGCTAACGCACTCCTTCTAAAAAATAGATGGGTGTACGTTAGCAAACCCTTATATATATATATATATATATATATATATATATATATATATATAAAATTTAGTTGAGCTTTAACATTAAATGCTTAAATATAATGATTACTATTACCCTATTCTACCTTTGAATTAGTCATTTTTAAAACTTTTCATAAAATTATCCCTAGGGAGTTTTATTATATACTCTCGGTTACTTACATCATCTATATTATTTTTCTCTCTTTTGAGAAAAAATAAAAAAATAATTTAATAACATTTTAATTCTTTAAGAGATTAATTTGTTAGTATTTTAGATTTTTTAAACTAATTTAATAAAAATTAAATCTATGAGAAAATAATTTGGCATAACAAAACAAATTTAACTCTTCAATTTTAATAATTTATCTCCATTATTAAAGATTATAGATAATAAAACAATTTCGTGTTTTCAGGGCTAATTTGATATTGTTTTAAATCTTTAACGATCAAATTTTGTAGTATTTTAAAGCTTTAAAGGGACTAATTTTGTAGTGTTTTAAAAATTTTAAAATATGAATTTGATGTTTTGAGGGACTAATTTAATATTGTCTCAAATTTTAAATAAACTAATTTTGTAGTGTTTTAATCTTTAAAATATTAATTTGATAGTATTTTAAACCTTTAAGAGATTAATTTACAAGTATTTTAAACTTTTTAAAATTAATTTAGTAAAATATTAAATTTACAAGGGACTAATTTGACGTGAAAATCCAATATCAACCCTGAATTTTAATAATTTGATAATATTTTAATTCTTTAAGAGACTAAGTTCATATTTTAAATTAATTAATCTAATTTAATAAAATATTAATTTTATGTATCTATCTATATCTTATGTAAAATATTACAATGGTGAGCTACAAATATTTTAAAATCAGCAGTTATATATAATTTACTCCCAGTTATTAACATCATCTATATTATTTCTCTCTCTTTTAAAAAAACGATATAAAAAATAATTTGGTAATATTTTAAATTTTTAATAGATTAATTTGTTAGTATTTTAAAATTTTTAAACTAATTTAATAAAATATTAAATCGGAATAATTTGACTGAACAAATCAAATTCAACTCTTCAATTTTAATAATTTTTCTCCATTATTAAAGATTAAAGATAATAAAGCAATTTCATGTTTTCAGGACTAATTTGATATTATTTTAAATCTTTAGCGGTCTAATTTTGTAGTATTTTAAAGCTTTAAAGGGACTAATTTTGTAGTGTTTTAAAAAAATTAAAATATGAATTTGATGTTTTGAGGGACTAATTTATCGTCTCAAATTTTAAGTAAACTAATTTTATAGTGTTTTAATCTTTAAAGTATTAATTTGATAGTATTTTAAACCTTTAAGAGATTAATTTACAAGTATTTTAAACTTTTTAAAATTAATTTAGTAAAATATTAAATCTACAAGGGACTAATTTGACGTGAAAATTCAAAATCAACACTGCATTTTAATAATTTGATAATATTTTAATTCTTTAAGAGACTAATTTGTTCGTATTTTAAATTATTTAATCTAATTTAATAAAATATTAATTTTATGTATCTATTTATATCTATATCTATATGTAAAATATTACAATTGTGAGCTACAAATATTTTAAAACTAGGGGTTATATATAATTTACTCCCAGTTATTAACATCATCTATATTATTTCTCTTTCTTTTAAAAAGCGATATAAAAAATAATTTGGTAATATTTTAAATTTTTAATAGATTAATTTGTTAGTATTTTAAATTTTTAAACTAATTTAATAAAATATTAAATATATGAGAGAATACTTTGACGTGATAAACCAAATTCAACTCTTGAATTTTAATAATTCTTCTCCATTATTTAAAAACACAAAGCAAAAGAAAACCGTGTTCAATGAACACAATGTAATAATTTGTAACTAGACTTTTTTATTTATACTTTATGACTAACACTTACATTTGTTTAATTAATTGAAATTCTTATAAGTATAATGCATAAATAAAATAACTCAAACATTTATTTAAGATAATAACTCGTGCAATACGTGGGCATGCTTACTAGTAATATCCTAAAAGACAATTATTTTGAAACGGAAGGAGTAACATAATTAGTACTCTTACCTTAAGCAATTCTTTAATTAAAGTTTGAAAGCATTAATATATACTTAATTATCTCAAGATAGCAATAAAAATAACTCTAGCATTCTATATATACGAATTATCTAAACCGGAATTAACTTAAAAATGAGTACTAATTAGTGTAGTTATAAGTTTGTAATTGTTAGCAAAGAATATGTATAAAGATCTTACCGGAGTGAGCAGTTGAAGGAAAATCAGAAGTAATGATGAATGCTTAATGCACAAAGCAGATACAGATTTGATTTGAAGTAAACTACAAATGAGACAGAACAGGCTCTTTACAACAGGAAATTGGGCACAAAAGTAGGTTTATATCATAAAAGGAACACTGAAGGATATGAATGGGGTGAAAAAAGATTAAATAAGGCTTGTATATATAGAAGCACAAAAAGAGTCTAAGGGAATTTAAAATGCCTTGACCAACTTAGAAAAATAATATTCTTAGGTATGTACTTTGTGTGTGTATTTCAATATCAAGAAAAATAATATTCTTAGTTCATGACATTTCCTTCACCAAAAGACAAGCACATTTTGCATCCAATCATCAAAGAATAATAATGCAAGTAATTTCATAAGTGACTTATGGGATAATTTCGGAGTTAAGAAAGGCACATATAATACTTACCCAACAAAATAAAATATTTTCTATTCTCTATAACCAAAAAAAAAAAAAAACAGTCCACGAATATATATATATATATATATATATATATATATATATATATATATATATCTTTTTCAATTGCAGGTTTCTTTCTTTCTTCAGTTTTTCCCTTTAAAAAAAGCCGTGCATTTATTGCTTTATCACACATATCTCATTACTTTTTTATAAATCAAACATCAAATTGTTACCAAAAAAATCAAACATCAAATTTTTTAATCATTTGATATTATCTTAATGATCATAATGATCATGTATATCAAATTTTAGATGATTTGGACATTGATACATATGCCATATAACAGTATAAATTTACTTATAATTTACACAATATATATGTTCAAGTAGATTAAACCGATGGATCCCATGGATTAATGTAATGAAACAAAAAATTATTTAAGAAAATCAATAGTTTAACTCAGGCCGAGAACTTGTGGCTCAAGTGGCATAAGGAGGAGCTCTTTGAGCTGAAGGAGAGGGGTTTGATCCCCAATTAGAGTAGATTTAGGAGTTGTGTAGTGAGGTGTGTGTTTGGCCGATAAAAAAAATAGTTTAACTCCAGATTATTATAAAATTTCAAAGGGGGCCATATCCAGATTTATTATAAGACTATACACAATGCTTAATTTTACTTGAACTGGTTAAGTTTGCTTAATGTGTTTTATTCCAAATATTGACAAGTTTATTATGTTCACTATATATTTGTTTGAACTAGAATTGTCCGTGTCAATTCTGTGTGCCTCTTGATTGGAATATATGGTTTGGCATACTAGGGAAACTAGAGTTACAGTTACAGAGGAGACTGTTGGATTTTTGGAAGAATTATAACGAGATAGTGAGATAAGATACCTTTAGCAAACAAGGCAATTGTCTAATATTCCACTTTTATAAGCCCTCTAAAAAGTTTTTACTAATTTTTAATATTATTATAATTATATTATAATTATAACATGGTAAAATATATTTTATCAACATTATAGTACTCCATTGAAAGAAGTATTGAACAAAGGAAATTATTATCCTATTAAATTATTAAAATATATAAAAAGATTATATTCTTCTACAAATACATAGATTCTTTATATAATACACCCTTTCTGTAATTGTTGCTACCACTTGAAGAACATTTTCAAAGTTAAAAGTGATTCAATCATATTTTAGATCAACTATTTAGCGATTTATCTATTTAGATTGAAATGTTAGAATTGCTAGCTTATAAAATTGAGGCTAAATTATACTTTTGATCCCTTATGTTGTAAGGAAGTTTTAGTTTGATCCTTTATGTTTATTTTGATTCATTTTAGTCATTTATGTTATATTTTATGGACCAATTTAGTCCCTTATATTTATTTTGATTCTCTTTAGCCCCTTATGTTAAGGCTTGAGATGTAAATTTCGTCTCAAGCCAAAAAAAATTAGATCAGGCCCCAAAAGAGTCATGTATATTGATGAGAAGAGATATTTGATTGGAAATCAAGCATGAGTCATGTACTTACAGCTGCAGGGATTGTGTCAATAATAAGTTTAACTCCAACCATGGATCCAACCACCTGGAGAGATTGAAAAAACTTAAGAGACATTAGCGATGTCATTTACATCTATGGTTGAGTTGTATAAGAAAAGGTTCAGCTACACTAAAACTTTATGCAACAGTTTGTATATAATCATGTTTGGGAAAAATAATTGCTCATTTTTCAAAAGCTACAAGAAGGAGCTGGAAAAAATCAGCGACTATTTATTTAAAATAAGCTGAACCATACAGACACTATATTAGCAAAATCCCAGGTTCCTCACACATCAGATCAGACATCGCCGCACATATACTAGTGTTCTGCTGTATCTTGAATCTGAGCATTGTGTTAAGTACTGGTAATGTAGGGAATAGAACATAAATGAAAGATAGAATGGAATGCAGAACTTTTATTATGAACTCAATAATGGATTCCATAGAAAATAGGAATTGTATAGATGAAAAGCACTATTGTCCAGATTTTGATCCCTAAAAGCGGTCACAAATTCAACAGATCATCCACACTAATAGTGAGCTCAATCACTAGTTCTTGATCTCCAGCAGAGACATATTTGAGAAGGTTTACATTATCTGATAAATAATAAACATTAAAAAAAAGGCTTTGTCATGTTTCCTTGTTTCATGCTTTCAAATATTTGGAAATGACTAAAATACTGACATTAATCCTCTGCCCGTCCTGAAGATGTGGTTCTCATAAAAACAATAAAACCTGATAACCTGAGCCGCAGACAAGTGTGCGTTTTATCGGATAACAAACAAGATAGGCAGGTTGCAATGTTAATAAAACTTTAATGCTTCATGTATCTTTGGAGATGCAGCAGAGGTCAAGAACAAATAATGAATAGAAAGCAATCACACTATCAGCTTGACAAAATGCATCAAGAAGATACAGACTTAACACCAACCTTCTATTTTATTTTATTTTTTTGTTTAATAAAAAAAAGGGAACTGACATAGGTTCGAACCAGGGAGTTGCTAATTAATTTATCTATCGAATTCAATCATGAGCTTGGAAGTGTTCTCTCACTCTTGTGTGTGTGTGCGCGTGCACAGAAAAAAACAAGTGCTCTTGTTCGGACAGATACACATTATAGCCTAACAGGTTGATTGATAAGTGTTATCTGCTTCTGCTTGAAAGAGTATAAAAGGTTAAATTGAGAGGGTCTACATATATTTATCAAATATCCAGTTCAGTCCTTTAATCACAACTAGCCTTGATTTTCATTGATGCTTAAAATTTACTATATTATAGTCTAGACCACAAGACTTCCAGTAAAATCTGCAGAAAGAATCTATTTTATTTTCATATGGTAAATTACATTCAACTACATATTATCAATGACCAACTTAGAGGCCAACTATTTCAAGTTTTCCAATGTTATTCTCAGTAATCAGTCAGGCAACTTATGGAAGATGTTAAAGGTTCAATCCTCTGACATCACTTATTCTATCCAGGTGCCTACACACTCAATTTACAAATAAATAAATAAAGCAGCTACATGAGACAGTGAAGTAATGGGTTGCATTTTAGCAAAGTGTTCAAGAATTACATAGGTCTAATTGGGAAGAGAATGCTCAAGCCTTAGACTATTACTCTCATTAACAAAGAACTGCAACTCTGTATGCAAGTTAGTGAAAGCATGTGAACCCATGCATGTGATCATGTGCTAGAGAGCGACAGTAGGAATCTACTAGGTATCTAAGCACATAAGCCTTTAAACAAATATTGCAGAAGACTCATTTCATTGATTTTGTGAAACTAACAACAATGGACAGGAAGAGGAAGGAACTCCCAAAAGGTCACTGAGCTTGTTCTACAAAGTTAGAGTTTGTCATAAATAGTGAATCTCATTCTCAAATTTGAATTTCATCCAGAATCGAACATAAATGTATCAATCATAAAGCATTGAATAATTAGTTTATAAGCTATGATAATAGTTTCACAATATCTCAAGGTCTGCAGGTCAGTGATCAAAATGTCAAGATAATTGTCTTACCGCTCTTCCTAAGAGGTATTTTTCAGTAAGTATCTGCAGATTTCTAGTCCTACTGACCCATGTTTTGTGATATTAAGATTGGTAAAATCAACATGAGAAATGTATTGCCGAGAGCTTGTAGCTCAAGTGGTATAAGGAGGAGCTCTTTTACCTTAAGGTACAGGGTTCGATCCCCGGTAGAGTAGATTTAGGAGTAGTGTAGTGTGAGGGTGTGTGTCTAGCCCATCAAAAAAAAAAAAAGAAACATGAGAAATGTATCTCGTTCAAATCCAAATCTTGAGAGAAAAATTCAAACGTCAAACAAATAGAATACTCTTGATTCACATTTATTTATAATTATTCAAGTATCAAAGCATTGAATGCCTATAAAAAGCGTTAAACCATCTTCAGCACATGAAAAATTAAAGGTATTCCTTCCAACAAGATCTGAAGTGCTGCACTTAGCACAAGAGGCACAATAGCACAAAAACACAGAAGTAGAGATGTTCGCTCAAACCACAAAACCTAATCAGAGACCCGAATCCGCAGCACAAATTCAATTTAGAGATTCCATCAACCAACATCTTTTAAAAAAAAAATAAGTATCTAATTTGACATTAGCATGAAATTCAAGACAAGACAAATTTAACACTTAAAAAGTTTTTTTTTCTTAAAAACAACTCAACTTTCAGAAAAGCCAATGCATGTGTTAATGTGACAGAACCAAATTATAGCAATTCTGCATTCACCCATCTTTCTACACATCCCCAATCCACGCCATCCAAAATAACAGGGAATAGGGAAAAAAAGGGGAAAAAATGATTATGAGAGGGCATTTGTCATTTGTAAGAGTAGAAAAGGAAAAAGCAGAACCTTAACGAGAAACGCAAAGAAGAACATGTAGATGATGGAGAAGTGAGACTTCACAGAATATGGAAGACGAAAATCCGAACAAAATCCACAGAAATAGTAAAGTTAGGACTTAGGAGTGAATCGCCACAGTAGTCTCGAGACGGTCTACTTTTTAATTGAAATTAATTAATTAATTAATTAATTTTTAGTTTTAAACTTTATAAAGTGTCGTTTAATTTAGGCTTGATTTGGCCCTATTTTTTTCTTATGTAAAAATTATTTTTAAGTTAAAACTGCAAATAAGATTTTTTAAAAAATCTACAAATTATTTAACTATTTTATTTTATTTTTAACTGATAAATTATTTATAAGTAAAACATTATTTATTTTATAAAGTATTTTATATACTCTTGTCTGAGAAGAAAAAGTAAAAGTTAAATTTGTGTTTAGATCTCCTTCTCTTTATAGGATTTTTTTATTATTTTTATAAGATTTTTTTAACTTATGTAATATTTTATAAGTAGAAAAAAATTATTTAAAAAAATAATATAATTGAGCTTAACGAACAATTAATGTTATATTTTTTATTTATAATTTTTTAATTTGTACAATATTTTTGAACAAGTTAAAAAAACTCCTCTTTATAAGGAGAATATAAGTAAAAAAAAAAAACTAAATTAAATATACATTTATTTTAAACTAAATTTATCATTTTTTATTAAGTCAAATGATTGACTTTTTATAAAGTAAAAATTTATTACAATTGATTTTATAAAATTTTAGAACTAAAAATTAATTTTGATGAAGTTAAAGTTTATTAATGCCATAAATTTACTTCAGCCATTTAGGTTGGCTTCCCTTTAAAAAGTTGATTTGGGGTGTTATAAAAACTGTAGAAAAAGTAATATAATATTAGAAAAAAAAGTATTATTTTTGTATTTTAAAAATGTTTGTCATCAATGGAATCCTTCAAAATTTGACACCAATTTTATATGTTATGAAAATTTATGATGAGAGAATAGTGTTGCAATCTATAATAGAAAAGCTTAAAAAACAGTTATAAAATTATTTATATTTATCTAATGACAACGTCAAGTTTTTTATTATTTATTACTATTATAATTTAAAATTAGGTTTGTTTTAATTTTTGTTTTAATTAAAATTACTTTTAATTAAAGTTAAAAATATTTATTTCAATTGGACTGTCTTTATTATTGTGCTTTCATAATCTAAATCATTAATTTTTATTTCAATTTATGTGTTTTTTACTCATCATTCAACTACAATCTAAACCAAACACGATTCTTTGATTGCATTTAAAAATCAAACTTAGTTTCTCATTGCAAATCAACTCGAAAATATCATATTTAACTGTGTATTTAAACATAAAATGTATATTAAATTTTATTTTTTTTTCATCAGAATCATTTTTAAACTTGTTACCAAAAAAATCATTTTTAAACTTAAACTCACAATCATTTTTGAACTCACAATAACTACTCCCATTTATGATTGCCACCACAATTGGCTTTTCTGATTCATTTAGTTTTTTTTTTTTTTTTTTTGTGCGTGTGGATCTCAATAACTAGAAAAAATAAAATAAAGAAAAGTGATATTCTCTAAGTTCATAACACTTCTTTCGCAAAAAGACAGCACATTTTGCATCCGTAGTTTCATAACTGACTTATAATATACTCCATCCAATTTCATACATAAGTAATTTATTGTTAACTTATAGCTAATTTATACTTATACTTATTAAAAAATTAATCAATTCTATTTAGTATAATAATATAAATGTTTTATAAACTTCTTAAAGAGACACATAAAAATGATAACTTTTTTTTTCAAAACGAAAACACATAAAAAAAAATAGATAAAGTATTTTAAAAGAGAATAATCTTTCTGCATTGAAACTCATGAAAATTAAATAAAACATTAAAATTTTATTATTAGTTATAAAAAAGTTAGTTAAGTTTTATTTATATTTAAGATAAATATAAAGTTACGTATATATGAAATGGAATCAAGTATAATCCAAGTCAAGAAAAATGCATACAATAGCTTGAACATCAAACTAAAATAAAGAAGAGTGATATTGTCTATATTTAAAGTGAGGCTCTGTAACTCAAAGTTTACTTAATCTACTAGACTAACATGTTGAACGCTCTTATTTTATTTAATATACTATTTATAAAGTATTTGGATGATTAATGATAAGATTTTATACCAATAAAATTCAACACAATTAATAAATAATTGAGTTTTTTGAGTACATTGATAAAAGTTAAAATTCTCATAGTATTAATAGAGAAGAGGACATTCGGAAAGAAAACAAAGTGCATAAATCTTTTCCAATTTCGTGTTTCTTTTATAAGTGTAAGAAAACAAGCTAAGCAAACTAAATATAGTGAAATAATCTGTGAAAGGAAAATAATAGAGAAACAAAGAAACATAAAAAATTTCTTCAGAAAACCTTACATAGAATCCATGCTTGCATATAATACTTTTATTGGATATAGTTTGTCAAGGCATTTCTGAAATAAATAAATAAATGGGTGAACCTTAACCAACTTTATAAATAAATAAATAAATAAATAATTGAAGTGCAGGTAGTGTGAAGTATAGAGTAAAATAATACTAGTACTATTTAAGTTCCTCAAGGCTATATATATCTATATATATTGTGTATATAAGGTTTCCTTAGGTACCGATTGCATATATCGTCTCTGTTACTCGGAGAAGCGGCTCCAAAGGCTTGCTCCTTTCGTATCTGCGTTTCCTTTTCCATTGCATGTGTTGTTTAGCGCTTCGTTTGGTGAATCTTCTCTCTTTTTCTCCATCATTCTCATATCAGAACTAACATTTTTGTTTTTTTGTTTATTCGTTTCTCTTCAACGAACGTGAATTGGAATTTTGGATACTTATGATGAATGAGCTCACTCTGTTTCTGCCTTTATTGTTGATTTCTGAATATTCAATTTTTATTCTCTGATTCGCCCCCTTTTAATTCCTCGCACCATAAAGTGAAAAAGGCTTCAACTTTTTAAAGATACAGACAACCGAATATTCCTTTCTTATTATACTACTTTTTTTTCCTTATTGCCATGTTCTAATGTTCTATTTTATTAACAATTTTGGCTTTTTCTGCCACATTTTGAATCTGTGATTCTCAGAGAGACTCTTTTACTGATTATTTGTTCCTCCGTTTCAGTATTGTTGATATCAGTTCATTTGATGCAATGGAACTCTTTGAGAGCTCCACACTATTTCTGGCTGAAAGCAGTGTGAAGGAGACAGCTTCTTTTGCTTTAGGTGTAATCAGTGTCATTGTTTGGCTTGTTGCTGAGATACCTCAAATTGTCACAAACTACAAATCTAAATCTGCTGAAGGTCTCTCTATCACTTTCTTGATCACATGGATTATCGGGTAAATTTCCCTTTTCATTACAGGTTCTAAGTGCTGCTTGCATTTTCCTTATGTGATTCTATTTAAATACTCGATTCCTTAGTATTCTTAGTTATATCTAAACTTTTTAATCACAATTTTAAGGATATGCTTAACTGGCTCTAAGATGTGAGATGTGAATACTAGGGAGGTGAGGTTTTAAGTTCTAGATTAGTTTGAGTGCATGCCACTGTTCATTAGCAGAATCAAGAGGTTACATTAAAGGGGCAGGGGAGAAAATACGATAAAATTTGATGTTCACATAAGCTAAATTCGAATTTCCACTTGCGTGATCATGCATGTGTCCATCTTGGCTACTAAGCAAGCAATACTCATTTGAAGATTCCTTTTTTCCCACATCATCCTTATTTTTCATATGGCATTATATATGCTTGAAACTATTGTTCTATGTATGTCCACTGTTTTGAATATTATTGATACCTTTTTATTTTATGCTGCAGAGATCTATTCAACTTCCTTGGATGCCTGCTGGAACCTGCAACAGTGAGTATCTCTCTTGTGTCTTAAAGATTCAAGTAGCCAGTCGTTTAGGAGAAATCTGCGAAGTTTGCTATTATTTTCTTCCATTATTAACATTCACAAATTACAACATTTTCTTTTAAAATAAATAAATTAAAAAAACAATATTGCTTGACAACTATGTTCTTGTGCTTTTTGTTTGGAAATATTATTCCTTACTTTAGAAAGAGATAAAAAAGAAGATTTTTAAGTTTTTGTGTATCTAAGTTAATAAACCATGTGAAGTACTAGTCTCAGAACTTCCCAGTATTAACACACTAACACTGTATTATTCTCTCAAATTCTCAAATAATTGGTTTTCTAAGAAGAAGTTTTATATGTTGTTCTCTTAGAAGGCTTTGGTTGGGAAAATACCTATGTTTTACGTTGATGAGTGCAGTACTATTAGATTAAATACTAATTTAGAAACACTGAATGTTTATGTTAGTACTCGCTTGCTTTGTTTTTAGCGAACTGAATGTACCCAGTAATTTCTCCTTTTGTTGGGAGTTTCATGAGCATTTTATTACCCATTTTCTGAATGGCATTAGTGTTGAGCTTGCTGTGTATCATATGCCCATACATAATAGTTGATGCTTGAATCAACAAGGGTATGCTAATGGATTCCTTTGATTTCTTGTTTATGTAGCTTCCAACTCAATTATATATGGCAGTGGTAAGAACTCTAGCTAAAGGAGGGTTTGTGGTACCTGTGAAATCATTCCTTTTATGTGACTTTCCCATCCTCGGCTACTTAATGTGACCTTTTTTTCCTGATGCATTAAATTGCAGCTGTATACCATTATAACTGTTGCACTTGCTTTACAAATCATTTACTATGGACACATATATCCTCGACTAAAATACAAGAGACAGCACCAGGTGTGACCCCTATACTATATACTTGCTGATTTTCATTGTTTTTTCAAAACTGGAAACATTATATATCCCTCCTTCAACTTGAAAAATTGATATTTCTTCACGATGTGAATTTATGTTCACAGAATTTTAGAAGTAATATTTTCTTTTTCTTTATGTGAAGTAAAGCTAACCCTTGAATGTGATACACATGGTGAATTCGGTTCCAATATGTGCGGTGTATAGACCAGATTCCTGTTTAAATGGGAACCAAAATGAAAGGTCAAGTTCAATATACAAGCATCAGCAAGGAAGTTGGATTCGGAGACAAGTGCATATAGCTGTCCAAGTTGCAGTAACTTATTGGTTTTCTTATAAGCTACACCAACTCAATTGTTTAGGCAGATTATAATCATACAGTTGTGGGTCTTATCCACAACGGGAAAGATTAAGTAGATATATCTTCTCTGGTTTCTTGCAGTTATTTGCATACTGAAGATAATCCATATCATTTTTTAAAACCAAAAAAAAAAAAAGGTTTTATCTTTTTCTAGCTATCATATCAAAATTGAATTCTATTAGAAATATGGTTTGGTACTCTTGCGGTCTTGCCAGTATTTTGCAGCATTATTTATTTATTTATTTATTTATTTATTTTTATCTCTTTGGACTATATGTTCATATAAAGTGGTTGCGAAGAGTTAAAATAATCACATCACAATTAGTCTCTAAAATTTTGTGAGAGACATTTTGTGAGAGACTAACTGTGTAATTTATCATTTTTATTTGTTCTCCAGAATTCCAAGCATGGACAGGTTGAGACACTAACCAAAGTTGGACTAGTGGAAAAGGCCAGTGATGCTGAGCAGAATAATCAATTCAATGGTTTGGAGAGAAGCAGTTCTCCTATTCCTCTTCCAGCGCATCCCGGAAGAGTTTCTACTGGAAGAGAATTATTCTACCAGTAATCAATCTTTCTCATTGAAAATTTATTCAAAATGCACTCTCGTGCTCTAGCTTCTTTGTCAACCTCAATCTCCTGATGTGTTTGATATAAAGAAATATATAAATAATTCACTCTTCAGAAGTATATAGTTGAAAAGCTTAAACATTTCATCATATTGTTGTAAATTTAAAATACAAATATCTTCAATCTTATAGGATCATGTAGATCTCATGATTAAATACTGAGCTCCAAACTCGATTTTTTTTAAAAAAAATTTTTTATCATTCCTTTTGTCTGCTTCCTCTTGGGCTTGCAGAGCAGGCCTCATTCCTTTTGCGGTAATATAAAAAGAATAGGCCCCAACATAGTCCATGTGTGTTTGTTTAAGATTTTTGGACATAGTAAAAATAGCATCTCCTGCCCTACAAGGCAAAACCAACAAGGAAATCAAAAGCTTCAAATTTTTACTTAAGTCACTCAAAATTGATTCTGAGGCCTCCCAACTCTAAAACAAACAGATACTCTGTGGTTATAAAAGTTCTATTTGGCTTTGTTTTCTCAAAGTAAAAGAAAGTTCTTATTTGTAATTGAGTATAATAATTTTGTTTCCAATTCATTAGGTCAGCAAGATATCTATCTCAGAGTCATACTCCAACAGCCGGATCCATCTTAACCCAAAGAATGACACCTACTTCTCCTAATTTAGATTCTATACAAGAGAAATTGCTTAGTTCAGCTATTGCTACACATTCTGCGCCAGCTTTGAAGCTCAAGACTACACTTTGTTTGGTAAACATTCTAGTTTTCCTACTAGTGTTGTACATAACTATCACAATGTCAACATTAAAATCTAACTGATCTGGTCTTTGTCCAGGTAACAACATTAACATTTCTTGGAGCTATCAATCTGCTCCAACCACTGGATAAAAGAATTAATCCCCTGGTCTCAAACCCAAGAAAACAATTTGTAATTTATGTTGGACGGAAGCTTTTTCAGGTAATGCAAGTTGCAACACGGTTTCATATGTAAAAGATTGATCACCGTTGTTTGGATATCCACTTGACTGATTATAATTTAGTTAGTATATCCTATAAAAATAGGAATAACTTGATCACCGTGTGATTTTTTATTTTTTAACTTGTTACTTCCTTTTGGTCAATTTGATGATCAGTGACAGAGTCAAAGATAACCCTCTCCCATGTACCTACCGGCCTACCCATTCCTGATGAAGACATGATTTTATTGTATTGCACGTCCTTGTGCCTTTGCAAAAGGATATGCCTGCTGAATGTGTGTTTAGTGATCTGAAACTGTTCTTATTGTTAGGCAATGGCTAGGTTATTATTGCCTATTAGTTGAACATGGATTAGAGAGTGAAAATATTTCGCTGGATAGGTAAAGATTAAGTTTTAAGCAGTGGTTAAGGTTGTATTATTTTAGACTTTCAAGTCTGTTAGGAAAAATGAAATTTACTTTGTCCTGTTTGTCATAAATTTTTACAGCATTTGTCGGCTAGCAATGAGCAGTTGCCAGCAAATGGTGCATCAGGAAGCAGTGGCATTGGGACCTTCCTTGGTTGGGCAATGGCAGTTATATATATGGGTGGAAGACTACCACAAATTTGTTTGAATGTGAGTTGTATGTTTATAACTTTATATTCCAGTACCTTGGAGGGAATTTCTACAGATAAATTTTCTTGTGCAATAGATTTTTTTATTATTTAACTGGTAGTGGACTAATTTAGTGCTTAATCACATCACGTTTAGATTCTGCTTCTGCTTATGTAAACTTGGAAAGGTAAGTCATAGAAAATAATAGAAGAATGCAGAATACTCTGCATAATCGCATACAAATATTATGATAGGAATGATTATTTTTGGTATTTTCCAACAGAAACGTCTCTGTAGTATATTTGGATATTTCAAAATCATCTAATTTCTATTAGATCATGCACTTTAAGGTGGATTGTTTCTTCTTGTTAAGTGGTTGTTAATGTTGATACTTAGTTCTCGTCAACTTTGCAGATCAAAAGGGGTCATGTTGAGGTTAGGGACTCTTAACTATTAAAGCTGTGATCCTCTATACATTTATTCTAGTTTGTTATTAAGTAACTGAAAACATAAAGGGTCTGGCAGAAAGGTCTCCTCCCTTCTCCGAATCACTTTTATGAGGGAAGTAAAAGATACATTTTTCTAGTTGCATGAAGCAGTGTCAATTAGCTTATGTATAAAGTTTAAAGCTGTCTTTTATGATTTGTAGGGACTTAATCCATTGATGTTTCTGTTTGCTTTAATTGGGAATGGTACTTATGTTGCAAGGTAACCTACCATTTTATGTTATCTTCTTGATTTGAAGTCTCAGCGTCAAAGTGACTTCTGCAAATTGAAAATATTGTGTATGTGAAATTGTTACATATATTAATTAACATGTGCTTCGGCTTTCTATGTAGCATACTAGTGAGTAGTGTGGACTGGTCAAGAATCAGACCGAATCTCCCGTGGCTTGTAGATGCAGGAGGATGTGTTCTTCTTGATGGTTTTGTATCCTTTTTTACATATTTATCTTCTAATGACTTCGTCTTGGTGGAGAGAAGTGGACTCTAGGTAGTAAAATTTATATATAGGATCAGCAATGATAATCTGAGTTTAGCAGAAGTAACGTATATTGATTATCTGAGACCTTTTAGAAGGGAGTATATATTTTTTAACCCTTTTCATTTGAATGAATATGAATTCTGGTTATAGATACTAAGGAAGCCATACAAGATTTGAGGACCATTTTAACTAAAAAACAAAATATAATACTTATTCCTCTAATATTTACACGAGATTCCTATTGAGCCATGTACAGAGTTAGCAGGCATGAGAAATATGTCTACCTTAACATCTGTTTTAGATTTTATTGCAGTTTATATATTTCCATTATTGGACCTCCCAAGGCACATGGAGTAATTAACTAATTATTAACACCAGAGCGTCCTTTAACAAGGAAGAAGAGAGGATTTTCAGGTCTCTCTCTCATTTTGTCTTGTTTTTTATTTTAAAAAACTACACTTCACTCTCCAAGATATTCATGTGTCACTTTAATCACTTTTTTTTTTTTTAAAATTTGAATAAGCCTCTTGGGGACAATTTTTCTTTCTTTGCGACTCTGTCATTTGCAGCTAGTTTAGAACCCCTATTGTCGATGTTGGAAGTTGCACATAAAACTTACCAAAGTGTAGCACATTTTAGAGAAGTGTAATTTTTGAAATATACAGTAGAAGGAACTGTAATTTAAACATCTTTTAAGAAATGACTCAAGTTTACCCTAACTAAAAGTATGTCATTCTGGTTACAGTTGCCTGGTAACACATTCATTCAGTTAACCATAACAAATGCCTGTCTATTTACATGGAGTAGATACACCGCATAGTTCATTTTTGCAAGTTGTGCAATCATTCTCTGCTTATTAATGCTGTCTTCCATGGTGAATTTTAATTTCTCCTGACCATAGAAGTTGACATGTTGCTGTTTTTCTTTTTTTTTTTTCCCAGCTTCAATCAGAATGAGATTATTTCATAAAACTGCAATAGATGTCAGTACCAGTCTTGCAATCTCCACCAAGTTGACCTAGAAATGTGAGCATGAAGCTGAATTGGTTAATGATGATAGCCAACTAATCGTTATGATCATTGGCCTGATGATCTGAAAAGGAAAACCAAGTGACTCGGTTTATTTGATCCGGCCAGCAATTTTGTTTAATTTAGTTTTTGCTTTTGATTTTTCTATTTTGCATTGCTCTTCAATTTTGTTTTTGCTGTTGATGCTTCCATTTTGCATCACTCTTCAGTTTGTTGCTTGTTAGCCCGCAGAATTTCTCCTTATTAATCATAAATCAGGTTTTACACCATTCAAATATTTAATATGTATATAATCTAATCTAATAATATAATAGAGCGTGGGGCTTTGCCCTTCACAACAATAACATATACTCCTTTGTGACACCTATTGATCATGCGTTCGAATATGGAAAAAGTGACATTATGAAATATCAACTTTTTTAGTAAAATATGGAATATCAGTTAGTTTTTAAATGGAACAATCTTTTATAAATTTAATCTACTTCACCATAGCTTTTTGATTTAATGAAAGAATTGGTAAAACGTGTCACTTGGATGAAGTCACCGAAATTGTGAAAACTTATAACTTTATATCAATGGATGTTCTGTCTATATGTATAATGTAACTATATAATTGCAAAAACTTGTAGTATCTAATAAGAGCAATTTAATTAGAACAAATTTTGCATGTGGCCTGATGTACAAGATTTGTATATATAGAAAAGAAGAAAAGATGTAAAATTAATTGTATTGATAGGGTACAAGATGTTCCGTGGTGGCCTTAAGTGTGGGAAGCTTTACCCTTGGAGCTTCAGCAGCATCATAAGAGTACCCTTTGCCTTGAGGGCAGAACACAATGTACACTTTTGCATCACGACCAAGTTCTAAATCATACACACGTTGCCCTGAAGCATATTCCCCCAGAAGTTGGTAAGATCTTTCTGATTGATCCATTGCAACACAAATATCCTCACTACCTGCTCTAATTCAAGGGACAAAAATGAAAATTAAATTATATTAATTTCTTGTTGATATTTTAAGGTTAGAGTGACTCACTCACAAGCTGCTAATTCTATTTGAGTCTGGTAGATGAAATCCAGGACAGCTGAAATCTCTTTCTCAAAGTTATGAAATGGCCCATTTGAGAAATCCATCTTCTTCAGTTTGCATAGTCCTTCCCCCAATTCCATCATGGCTCCTCTGTGATTCTGTTCACCCCATACACAGATTCATTTCTTTAGAGACAATATACCTCATTATTATCAAATAAAACTGTATACCATATTCTCACACTAATATTTTATTTTATTTTTAATATAAGTTAAATGCATCTACGCGGATTCAAACTAAGAAATTATTAATGTGTTTTTATAGCCACTATACCAACATGCCAACTCAGTATTGAAAAAACCTGGTTGAAGAGATGATGGAAGCCGACGGCGCATTGGAGTATGCCATGAAAGAGTGTTCTTGTGGGCTCTTCAGCTTTGTGCCAAAGGGCTTCAAGATAGTCATGACATTTGTAGTACTCTCCGCTATTAAACAGAGCCACTGCTTCATCAAACTTCTTCCGCTTTTCTTCATCACTTTCCTCTTCGTCTTCTTCAGTGAAATACCTGTACCTGTAAGAAACTGTCAAGAGGCAATTGGAGTTTCGGCTTCTGCGGTTCAAATGCTGCTTTGAACGAGTAAGTGAATATTTGAAAGATATTGTAGTGTTATGGAGAGGAAGTAGAAAGGGAGGAAGAACTCTGCAACGTTTGGATGAGATATGTAAAACAGCTCTGGCTCTGAAAAAAGAAGAAGAAGAAGGAAGAAGAAGAGCCATAGATGATGAAAAGCGAACAGATCAAAGGTTTCTCTGGTTTAGCCATATTTCCATTCACTTTTTTGTGTGGTGGTGGTGGAAGCTCCTGCCAAACAAGAAAAGGGAATTTCTTGTACTATTTGAAATTTTGAATATCTATGTGCATGACGTACGTCATGTTTTGATTTTTTTTTATTAATTATAATAATTTCACCTCTGTACTTTATCTAATTTGTAATAGTATACAGTGGTATAAAGGCATACACCATTTTTTATTATAAACAAAAATATTTTTTCACACTAATTAAGAAAATTAATTAATCTTATTTAATTTTCTTGATTTCAACTAAAATTTAAGTTAATTTTTCAAATTTTCATTGCAATAAATAATTTTTTGAAAATAAAAAATACATTAAATTATGAATATTTTAGATATCTTTCTATTAAAAGTAATGAAATAGTTAAAATCACTTCTAATAAAAAAAAAAAGGTCAAATGTACCTTTTTGGTCCTGTATTATGCCCATTTCATTTCGGTCCTATATATTTTTTGGGTTACATTTTGGTCCTGTATCTCTTATAAAGGTTTCATTTTGGTCCCATCCGTCAACTCCGTCACCCAATTACAAGATAATTTGACTCCGTTCTTATTAGAGTTCACGTGTATGTTATGATTTTTCTGGGTTTGAAGATAAATAGCGTAATTTGACAATGTTCTTTTTAGGTCAACTCTGTTAACGAGTGTGACGAGATTGACGGATTGGATCAAAATGAAATGTTTATAAAAGATATAGGACCAAAATGTAACCCAAAAAAGATGAGACCAAAATGAAATATACATAAAAGATATAGGACCAAAAGGTGCATTTGGCCTAAAAAAAATATAATATTCTTAAAAAATTTGCTTATAATCAATAACGGAAGGAAGGAGTACTTAAATTGTTCTGTAGAGAAAAAGTATTGGTCAAATTATAATTAACCTTTGTTTTTTTATTGTTTAATTTTCAGGTTTTTTTTTGGACAACAATTTTTTTCAGGTTTCTTTGGATAACGATTCATTTAGGTTTTTCTTTTGGGCTTTGCCTGGAAATATTAGGATGGGAGTTATTATTTGCACCATTTTTTTTTATTTAACCATACCACTTTTATTCTAGTCACTTTCAAAACTTATTTGTACAAGTATCTTTTTATTAATTTTTAGAAACTCATTTCGTTGGACTGGAAAGAAAAAAGAAACCAAATTTTAAAATAAATTTAAAACATCACATCCAGAATTCAAAATTTGGATCCAATGATCTGATCTTAAAGTTTTGTTAAAGCAAGTTTAACGAACAAGCAAGTTTGAACTAAAAACATATACTTCCTTTCCAAACGAACCGAGTTTACTCTTGCTAGACTCAACACATCTCACTTCAACTCCTACTTCTTCCTTTCCCCCTCTCCCAATAGATTAGTAGTATGCCACACTCAGATGCAGTTTTTCCTACACAGGCATTTACTATATTTGTTTTTTTATCAGCCAATTATTTTTTAGGGAAATGGGCGAGACGGTTTTGCACCTAGCAGAATTCAAACCTCGTACCTTCTTCCACTAAGTGTGTGTTTGGATTGGCGTCGAATCACGTCAAATCACATTAAGATAGATAAATCAATGGTTAAAATAAATTTGGCACATAAGCCGAGACGGATCCAATGAACGCAACAAAAAGTAGCGTTAAAGTGAATCCACGTTATCCAAACAGACACTAAGTTTATTATAAATATGACATTTCTGTTAGTCTGTTACACTTGTACTTAACTGACCAGCCAAATTAGAAGTAAATCCTGAGTTTCCATAAATAATAAGTATAGTCAGTAAACCTAATAACTTCTCTCATAAAACAGATCTTTATTTAGAATCTCTTATCTCTTAATAATTTGTGTGTTGATAACAATTACCACCAGCATCACAGACGGAGCAGGGACATGAAGAAATTAATCGTCATCTAACGAGAAAGTTCAAATTTGAACATGAAGAAGTCTATGATGTTTGTTTTCTTGTTGGGGGTTTATGAGGAAAAACTGAATATTATACTTATGGCAACCAGAAACAGTCAACTGCGACATCAATATGAAATTCTTACCGATTACAGCGTTTTAACTAACCAACCGTTCAGAATATGACATATTAAAAGAAGGCATATGTGGTAGAACAAAAGAGAAATCAGCAAACATAAAATCAAATGATATTTTTGTTTCCTACAAATTAAAGATAAGTTTCACAAGAATTGCAACACCAAATAGGTCACATTAATGCTTATAAAAAAAATAGGTCACATTAATCCACCATCTATTTCACATATTGCGAGTTGCGACAAAAGAAGATTTGATTCTCCACCAAACAGGAATAGGAGGAAGAAAGAAGAAAAAACAACAAAAATCAGTAGTAAAAGACATATACAAGTGTAAAGGGAAGCAACTCTTTTTCACTAAAGGAACAGTAACATCAATTTGGATTACTCTGCAATCTGCATCATCCAAGTTAAATTTTGTAAAGTAAAAAATTTTGATAACAAGTCAAGAAATTATGAAGTAAAAATAATAAACTACATTGTCTGATGAAAGAATGTAATCAAAATCTAGTTCTATGGCAAAATGAGGACCACCACAACTTCAAGAGCCATACATAAATTGTATAAAGGCAAGCAATAAAGCAGAGCATGTTACCTAGATGGCTAATGGTGACCCACCATACACTGCTTCCTAAATCCATCCACCTTTGATAATTGATTGGGTAAACCCATAAAGACAGTACTTTATGGTCTCTAAAGAGTTCAGACATACCTTCTTCCCTAAATGTCAAATGCAATGGACCCTCACACACTCACATTGCTATCTGGCTGATGTTTGATGTCAGATAGGACGTGCTTCCTTGCCTAATTTATTGAATCAACACCACCAAACTTTTCAGGCGGCCACATGAAGAAGAATTTTACTTAGTAAACAAGAAAAGAATGAGATAAATGGTCACATATCTTGAGTTGGGAAACTATCCATCAAGGGGAAAAAAAAAGTGATTCCAACAAGTTTTAGGTTTAAATAGTAATCTTTTTTGCTCTGGATCCCTACAAGGCCTAACATTATTCTGCCGTTCCAAGATACTGATATGATATGGACTGTGTGCATATAAAAATAGGTAACTGAGTACAGCAATGCAAGATAGTACAGAATTATCTGTACGAAAAATTTATGAATCTACTTGGCTTACAGTTACTGGATACTGCATAGATTAAAGAAAAAGAAGGCAGGCTAAAAATTTGACAGAAATCACGACAGTTTTCGTTTAACTTTTGTGTAACTCTTCTTCGTTCCATTTATCAATTTTCAATCATTGTGAGTGATAGCAATAACAGAGGTCAATAATTCAAAGAGCACAAATGTCTGTAGCATATATTAATGTGAAGTCCTACATGTATATTACATTTTGATTTTGATAGTAGCTTGTATAAAATATAATATCTCTACCTTTAAATTAAATATGATGTGTGGCGTCCAATTTTTTGCACATTTAAATAACTCTCTCATACGTAATACAGCTAGGAATCCCAGATGCATTGTCATTTGTCAAGATTTAGCATATCTCTATTTCAAAAGTAGCATGCCCTATAATGAATAAATTGGACTTCATAGATAACTTCACAAGCATGTAGAATCATAGTCTATTGAACTTGTGTGTGTATATTTATAGGCAGTGCTAACCAGTGCTAAAAGAAAACGAATTAAGGAGCATCAAATAGACCACATTAAATACTCTCAATCACTTCTAAAAAAAAAATTATGTGTTGAATGGCTTTGTACTTCCAATACAATAACTGTGGTCTTTTCTGATAATTTTCTTTTTTTCACATTTGCTTCCTTAGGACACAGGTTAGTATTTGTCATATAGGAGTATATAAAATAAATATATACCTGTGTTGCTTTGATTTAATTTATTTTTTTTATTTTACTGCGCCCTATGCTAGCCCAAGCTAAAGTTATCCTTAGCTCACAACCACAAGGCATTGAATTTGTTTCAATGATTAACTCTGTAGACACAGAGAGCTATTAACAAGTAACAAGTGGCCATGATGCAACCAAATGATGAAGTATCACATATAATTGGTCATCCATCACTCTATCTACAACATAGATATCATAATCTAGTGGGGGATATTCTGTTTTTAAATTCAGACATTTGTTGTTTACTTTAATAAATACATTGACAAAGTGTGCGAGGTAAATCATAGGTTGGGAATTTGTTTCATTACATTGGGAGGAAAAAGAGGGTAGAGGGGCATATGATGTTTTATTGTTTTTAGTTTTTACAGCTTTATAATAATCAGTGACAGGACTAGTTGGTACAGTACAGGGACCTCGACACACATATATATCAGCATAAGGAATTTCATCACAGGCAATAGCTTTTGCAGTTACAAAAAAAATATTAAAATAACATCCCTCAATATAAGGAGAAAAGATGGAAAGTGCAACAGTGATGAAGAGCTTTCAAGGGAACCTGAGAGATAGAGATGCATCTTTCTCATCTTATCTCAGACCTGATAAGCCAATGAGTTTCCAACCACATAATCAAATCACTGGATCTGGAAGATGTAGCAGAGTTCTTGATGAATCCACCTCTGAGCTTAGCATATTCGATGCTCACAAGTACTTCAACGAAGTCACCACCAGCAATGACACTCCAAAAGTTACCATCACCAGCAACAGCAGAGTTTCCCCGATGGTTCATATGGACATGGAAAGCATTCCAGAGAGGAGTGACATTATCACAGACCCCATTAACAACAACAACACCAGATACTCCTCTGCTTCCTCCTCAATTGATGGCTACGCCAACATCAGAAACTACAGAGCACGTTCCTTCCATGCTGCAACCCCAACAGCTTCCTCAGAAGCAAGCTGGAACAGCCAAGCTGGGTTGTTATCTCATCCTCCAGGAGCAATTCCAGTCTCTGTGAAGAACCCTCCAAACAACAATGATCTTAACAAGAAATTCAGAACAACACTGTACAAACCCATATGGCTTTTGAGGAGAAACTGTCCGTGCAGTGGGAGAAAATCAGTACAAGTCAAAGAAAACACAACAGAACCAATTCAACCCAAAACTCAAGTTATGCAAGCAGCAGCAACAGAAGCAGAAAGAGATTACGAATTCAAGGCAGAGACGGTAGCTACAGGTGAAATTGTTCATAATCATGATCGTAACCAACTGATTACACCAAGCAACTTGGTTGTGGCGGCGAAGTCTCAAAGATTTCATCCACACAGAATCGTGAGCTCTGTGAGAGTTCCCTTAACCGACGGCTTCACGTTCCCTGTGCTGAACCCAAACGTTCAAAACAGCGTCGCGGAAGACGATCCACCGCGAGATTCGTTGGAAGTATTTCGACCACCTGACAACATCACCGAGCCGAAGCCGCTCAATCCCTTCCCGGCGCGAGCCGTGGAGGAGGACGCGGCGAGCGACGCGAGTTCCGATCTATTCGAGATCGAGAGTTTCTCGACCGCGACACAATCCAGCATCTACAGACGCAGCAGCAGAGACTCCTTCGAGGAAGGCTCGACGGCGTTGGGATGCCGGCAGAGCATGGACGAGGAGTCCACAACGGCGGCGGTTACGGAGTTGTACGAGCCGAGCGAGGCGAGCATCGCGTGGAGCGTGACGACGGCGGAAGGACAGGACGTCGGAGAGATCGGCGTTGGAGCGGCGGAGAGGTGGAAGAGGAGAGAAGGGAAAGGATTGTTGGTGAGCTGTCGGAGCGAGAAGGCGGTGAGCGTGGAAGAGAGACAAAGAGGGTCCACAGTTATTAACAAGAAGAATGTGATAAGGGTAGGGAGTGTAAATAAGCCACCACTAGCAAGGTCTCACTCTCACCGGAGCAACGCACATCGCGTGTCTCTTCCCTTCACGACATAACCATTTGCCTCTTCTTCACTTGTTACCTCCATGCTCCATGCTCCATGCTCCATGCTCCATGCTCCATGCTCCATGCTCCATGCATGTATCTCTCTCCCTCTCCATTTTCTTTCTTTCTTTCTTTCTTTCTTTTCCTTCTCAATTATTATTTTGTTTCCATTTCCTATAATTGAGTTATTCCATCGTACTCCTCCTATCTCATTAATAATTATATTGAAATAACGTTAAATCTTCCTAAAAAATTTATTTATTATTTTATTATTATTATATAAAGTATAAAATTAAGTGAATTTATTTCTTGAAATCATAAAAAATATTAAAAATATTTTTTAATAAATAAATAAAATTTATAAGAACATAAAATAAGAACAGTAGAAATTATTCAATTACTATATATTATTTCAAGACAGTTAACTCGATTTATATTCGACATTTTATTAATTAATTAGTTTAATAAATTTAATTTTGTGAATTATATAAATTTAATTTGAGCTAACAATAAAATTCATTAATTAAACAAGTCAAACTTAAATTAAATACGGTTCGATTTGATTAATTCTAAACTAAAATCATAAGTGTGTGTATACATATATCAATGGCTTTGAACTTTCCTTTATAGATTTTGTACTTTAGTTTTATCTTACAAAAATAAATACATTTTTATTTTGGTTTTACTTTTGAGGTTTAATTGTATTTGCTTTTTGTTTTGTCTTATTTTGTGTTTGGTGCAAAATTAATCTCCCAACCTTTAAATGAATAATTTTGATGCCTGAAAGTTTGCAAAATAAGATATTTTAGTTCCTCTATCGCTATTTTAGATTAAAATTGTTGGCAGTTTAAATAAAAATCGTTGTTAACTTTAAAAATTTATTGCTAATTTGGATAAAAACTGTCATTAATTAATTTTTAAAAAGCTAACGAATGGATTAAAATTGTCCATTTTATAAATTTAAGAATCAAAATCACACGTTTAAAAGTTTAAGACTAAAATGTAAATTATAAAGTAAGAGACCCAAAAGCATAATTAAACCTCCAATAAAAATGAAAGTAAATAAAAATTTTGGTAAGTCAAGAGCTTCAATTCATGAGTTGAATTAAAGGCACGTTTGTATAAGATTTTGTAATAGTATTACACATTAATTGAGACTCTTGAATGAAAACTTATAATTTGTCTCTTTTTCCAATAGTATTTCAGTTTATGCATTTTTTTACTTTTTATTCCATTAAAATCTAAAACAAACACACTCTAAACATTTTATAAAATTGTCTATTCGGGGTTAGTTGTAAGAAAAATGTTACTCCCTTCGCTTCAAAATGAAGGTCGTTTAAGGTTATTTTACGGAGATTAAGAAATGAAATAAATGTGATAATTAGTAAAGCAATTTAATTAACATATCCCTATTAATTATTTAAACATTAACTACCTCACCTTGTTTCTTAATTGTTATATAGAGATAAAATGGAGAAAAGGTCATTTAATAATGCATTGAAAATATAAAGCGACAATCATGCGGAGGGAATAAATCATCTTACTAAATCATCTTATAAATTCTTTTACCCACTTAATTCTAACAAATATCTTCTGTCTTCCACTAAGTGAATAAGAGAATTTGTACAAAGATTTAATAAAAGAGTTTAGCATTACTCTACTTGTAACTTATTTAATTTTAATAATACTTTATTTTGATGAGAAAAATAGAAAAGAAACTTTTTTTTGGTAAATACTGAATAATCAATTTAATTCAAATAAAAAAAAATCACGGGTGTTTCTATCTTTAGGATGAGACTCATCCGTTTGCGCTAGGAGTGTACACAGATCGGGTTGGTTCGGTTTTAACCGATATTGAAATCCAATCCAAAGAAAACAATACGGTTCGAATTGGATTGGATCAGCTTATTTTTATAGGCAAACCCGATCTGATTCAATCTGATTATAATCATATTGGATCAGATCACGGGTTTTTTCATATTAATCATAAAAAAAGCTGTTATAAAATTAACAAAATATTTGTTCATCTTGTTTCACATTTTTTTTGTACTCTTTACAAAAAGAATGTTATTGAAAAAAACTATGTACTCATCTATCAAATCCCTATACAATGCATAATATCATGTTTTACCGTCATTATACTCTAGTCTATTACTCTATCGGATGGGCAATGAATAGCTTAATTAGTCAAATGAACTTAAAAGTTACATATTTACATATACTTCGGGTTGAGTTGGTTTTGGCGGGTTAGTGCAATGCAAACCCGAGAACCAAACAATAACTACGTAGGTGATTTCTTTATCCAATTATACCCGATGACCCGAATCGACCTGATATTTTCGGGTTGGATTGAATCCTCTGAACACCCCTAGTTTGCACTGTGTGGCTAGCGTGGCCCCCAGGAATTTAGCATAGGTGATATTTGAACACGAATTTTTCTGTTGTGTATCGTTCCTCCTATGAACTTAACAAAAAATTATTATATTTATAAAATAATAATTTTTTTTTTACTATTCATTGGGGACTCGAAGGCCTAAACAAAACAATTTAATATAAACCGAAGAAATATCAAATAGATTATATCAGAATATTTTATTTAGAAAAACCTATCTATAATTTGCACCGTTAACCCCGAGATCCGCCCATGTTAACTAGCCATATTAATTCGTGACACAATTCCTACTTTTTATCATTTTTCAAAAAGATAAGCTAAAAACGGTTACCGGTGATAGAGCAAAATCAAATAAGTTATGTAACAAACAAAAATCAAAATAGTTAAAAAAATCACTCAAAGCACGACAATTCTGTTAATCTAGTTTTTACTTAGTCCAATACATCTTTATTTCACCCTTGTCTTAACTCATTAATGGCCAAAACTTTATCATTGTCTAAATTCATGTTTAATCTTTCTCTTATTTGAAAAGAAAAGTGATCTAATTCATCTTTAATCTTTCTTTTAGTTGAAATACTATTCTATCTATAGTTATGTGTGTAAGCACACTCATCTCTGCCCAATTAATTTAACAACCATGGCTATGGCTTACAAAACTTTAGGTACTACTTTTTTATTATTATTTTTCCACTCTGCTTCTTCCCCAATTGCAACGGCTCAAATGAACATTCCAAACACCTTTTTTGGAGGTAATTTAAAAAATTCTATTCTCTTTAAAAACATTCAACTACTATGCAATCATATTTTAAATTTTTTAAATGATTGTTTTAAAGATAAATTACACCTATTTCCCCTGAATATTTTAAATCACAACACATATTATTATTTTTTTAAATAGATTTTGGATAGCATATTTTAAAAACAAAACAATTCAATCTAAACGGAAGAAAATCAAATAGATTAGAATCATTAGATCGGATTATTTTATTTACAAAAATCTATCTAATTTGTACAATGAATACCCTATGTTTACCGAAGTAAAACAAAGTAACAACAATGAGAAAAATTACAAAAAAAATAAAGAAATGTAAACAAAAAAAAATAATAAAAAAAGAAATTAGACGAGGACTAAGCCATTGAGATTAGGCTGGTATGAGAGGTGTTTTATTCAGAGAAAAATATAATAACCGATGACTGGATCTGGATACCTACGCACATAAAATTGAGCTAGTATAAGAGGGTTAGTGATCATAGTAATTAACAATAATAATTAAATTCAAATTTTAATAATGATCTCATTTACATCATTTACATCAAAAAGAATAATTTATAGTTTTTTATGAGACCATCATATATATATATATAGGGGGTTAGGATCAAATGACACCAATTGATTTTACACCAATCAATAATAATAGATCGAAGTTTTTTTTCATGAAACATACCGTTGGATTGAATCTATTTATCGTATATATCATGTGTACAAAATTTGACATCCGTCCGAGATTGTTTAATACTCCATCAACACTTGTTTACACTATATTTTACGTTAATTTTTTAGTACGTTGATGAAGTACTAAACGATCTTATACCAAATTTTGTACACATGATCTATACTATAAATAGATTCAATTCAAATTTAGGTTTTGTGAAAAAAAAACTTCGATCTATGATTATTGATTAGTGTCAAACTAGTTGGTATCATTTCATCTTAATTATGGAGTGTAAATTTGATAAGTACATGTTTTTTTATAGCCCATACACCAATGCACGTTCACCTCCATAATTATTTCGTAACACAATTTCGATTTAGATACACAAGTGATATATAGAACAAAATCAATAAATCAAAATAGTTAAGAAAATATTGTCTTAACTCAAAGCATACCAATTCTGTTATTTTAATTTGTATTAAATCCAATTTATCTTTATTTCACCGCTTTTTTTTTTTATACGGAAATTATCGAAACTAAGAATTGTATCCGTATCACATTTCACCATTATCTTAACTCAATACACAGAGATATATAGATGGCTAAAACTTTATATCTTTTTGTTAAAATTAAACTTTATCGTTATTTTTTTATAGACAAAAGAAATTATTATTAATATTATTATTATTATTATTATTATTATTATTATTATTATGTTAGAGTAAAAATAGCAGCGACGAAAACAAAACAAACTAAAACAGCCAACTAAAAAGGGGATAATACCAAAGAAACAATTATCTAATTCTCATGTTTTATCTTTCTCTTACTTAAAATACTATTATATTCCATCTATAAAGATGTGTGTAAATTAATAGTAGAAACACAGTAATTGGCACAACAACAACAATGGCTATGGCAGCTTTAGGTATTAGTAGTACTTTCTTATTATTACTTTTCCTCTCTGCATCTTCCCAAACTGCAACCGCAACGCTTCGCGCTAGAGGTAATCAATTTAATTCCCTCAAATTCTCTTAGATTAACATGTTTTTCAAATAATTGTTTTAATATCAATTTAATTATATGTATCAGGTTTGGAAGAGGAAGATTTTACTAATCCTTCAAATATTCCAGCATGGAAAGTAATCGGAGATTATTACATATCAGTAAAAATTGATGGTAACACTTATTTTTTACCTCTACTTAATAAAGTTGCATTACGAATGGAGATTACTTGTGGTGGGTTTCAACATCCTTCTTGTCCACCTGGTAGTGTTGGTATCTCCACTCTTTCGGGTATGGTGAGTAATATTAATACTCTTTTTTTTTTCTTATTTGCAAAAAAATTAAGATTAATACCAGTCATTTTGATTATTATAATTATGTTGTTAACATATATACGAATAGAATAATAAACAAATTTAGCCACTACTTTTTATTGGTAGCTAAACTAATTTTCTTTTAGTTAATGAGAAATTTTATTTATTACAAATAGTCTCATATTTTCTTATCTTTTTTAAGATATAGATATTTGACACAATTATAATTTTTAATTTTTATGATGAATAGAACATTGAGAAGGGGAAAAGCTATAAAGTACTCCTCCACCTATTTGTATTTGCCGCTGAAATACTATTCATAGAAGTTTCACTTGTTGGATTTGATGGGTAAAAATTGGCTTCAAAAAATTTCGAGTAAGTTTCTTTATTTTGTAATTCATTCTTTAATTAATTTATAGGCTAAACATTATTTATATAGATTGATTATGTTTATGTGATTAATTAACTGATTGATTTATCATGATAGGAAGGAAAAGGGAGGCCTCTACTTTAAGAAAAAGATCATACTTGAAGCTAGTGACACAAATAATAATTCAAGCTTTCAAATAAGAACAAGTAAAGTTGCGCTAATATGGATTCAACATGTGTCAGTTATGCCCTTGGGCACAAATCAAGTGTCTCCTCCTCCTCCTTGTTCTTGTTCCCCTAACAATAGTCAATAGACATGGCATCGAGAAGTACAGTAGCTGTGAAAGATTCTAACAAAGGACTTGGTTTTAGATTGGATTTATAATAATGGTTGTTTTATTATAAATTTTTGGATTGGATTTATAATTATGGTTATTTTATGATAATTTTTTTTAATTTATAAAAATATATGAAATATTGAATTTAATATTCTAAATATAATCATAAAATGTCAACAAGAGTGTCAATATTGTATTCGAGGTAGACATATAATCATAAGTCAAAGTGGTAGAAGTGTCTTTAGAAGGGTGTGTTAGTTTGAAAGCACAACTTAAGGATAATGGTTAAGCAACTCACTAATAAAAATTTTGCATTTAAAATAAATTAAAAATAATTTCGTAGCATTAAATACTCACACTTTTCAGCATCAACTTTTCATTCATAAATTGTTTAACTATTACCCTTAGGACAATAAATAACAAAACCCTGTGTATATATATAATTACAAAAGTTATTTGAGTAAGTTAAAAATAATTTATTCTCCGAAGATTAATCACTTAATAACCTTAATAATAAAATGGATACCTATTAACTTTATAAACATTATGTATTACTTATATTAATCAATTATTAAATGATATATTAATTTTTATAACAAAACAAAGAAACAAGCCCATTCCAAAAATTGTTGGTCAACATTGAGTCCATCTAAATGGACTAAGTGGCCCAAATTGACACCTCTATTAAGAAATCTTTTTTTTTTCTTTTTGCTAAAAACAAAAAAGAAGTATATATAGATCTACTTCTTTTGTGTGAATCTTCGCCGCAACTTGCAATTGTGTGAACTATGTTTTGTGAAGGGAAGTTATGTTGTAGTGTATGGTTGAACTGATTTGGATTTATTTTTTTTATTTTTGAAAAATGGAAAATGGAGAAATTGTGAGAGGATTCTAATTACGGTGATTTAAGAAGAAGAAGAAGAAAGTGGGGATTGGTACGGTAAGGAGGATTATTATGAAGAAAGACAAAGAGGATGAAGGAAGATAGAATATGATAAATGATGAAAATTTAAACTATGTGAAAATGGAAGGATGAAAGAACAAAGAGAAGAACATGGAGATGGAGAAATTGATGACTAAGGGCTAGTTTGATTTCTCCTTTTTTTAAAATAGAAAACTAAAAAACTCATTGGCAGTTGAGTTTTCAAAAATAGTTTTCGAGAATAATTTTTAGTTTTCAGTTTTTTAAATTTACACACAAAATTATATTGAAAACTTTTCTTATTGTTTTTTAAAACTGTTTTATAATATAATTTTTAATAATAAAAAATCAAAACTGTTTCAAACAAGCTCTTATTGTCGGTTAGTAGCAAGGATGGAAGGGAGAATTAAAAAGAAGAATAGCGAAGGAAGGAAGATAAATTATTAGAAAAACAGAGAGGGATAGAAGGGCTTGAGAGTGGCAGAAAGGTGAGGTAGGCGGCCGCGGGCGATGGGAGGAGGGGGCTATTAGTGGGAGCTAGAGGTTGGGTTAGGGTGTAGAGTTTGGAAGGAAGATGGAGAAGGGTTTTTGTTTTTTAACAAGGTACTTTTTTAATTTATATTAATTTATATATGGAATTTGTTAATTTGCTCCCTTTTGTTTTTAAAAGGAGTATGTTGCAAGTTATAATTTAATTTTTTAAAATATTTTCACTAGTGTAGCTTGTAAAAGTATTTCTTCTAAAATCTGAATTATTAGTGTTGTGAACCGATATTATAAGACATCTCAATTATAAAGACACATCTGCCATGACATGAGAGAATCATCCCGAAACAAACTTGATATAACACTAGGATAAACAACCATCATAACTTTTATTAGAATTAGGTTGGACTTAAAGGCAAGGTTCAGGGGGTCTAAAATACAACCTACAAGTCCTGTAGTACCGAGACCGGAGGTAGTATCATACTTTTATCCAAAATAATCACTTATTTGAGCCTCAAAATCTCTATAAACCCCCACCCACTGTAGTAGGAGTGTCACTAAAACACTAAAAAATTAGATTTCTTGTTGTGAATTCCACCGTCGTCATTTTTAACTAGAGATACTATGTTATTTTTATAATTTACAATGCACGAAACAGAGGACAAGGAACACAACAGAAAAAAATTAAAGTGGATAGCTGAAGGAAAATTATAGTGATATGAATTGGACAGTGGAAATGTTCACATTGGTAGAATGATAACTTTTTATGCAACTATGATCGTGATACAATACATATTTGGGGAACAAATTGAAAATTAGTTTTTAAAAACTTGTATAACTAAATATAAAATTATCCAAGATTATGAGATTATGGCCGTGTAAACAACTTATTAAATTAGAGTTAAATTGACAAAGTAAAACTATGGAATTAATGAAATTATTATATTAAATAACTAAAAAATTACATGAAATATCATATTATATTATTCTATTTAACTTTAGAAACTAAAAGCTCACCAGTAGTATTTCAAAAACTATAATTTCCCGCAAAAGTTAGGCCCTGTAAAGGGCTTGATTTGCATTTGTGTTTTCATTTTTTCTTTTTTTTTCATTCGATTTTTGGTTATGTGAAATTTTACAAAGAAAAAAAATCTGAAGATACTGAACATTTCTATTTTTTTTTTATAAAATTTCACAAAACAGGAACCAGAATGAAAAATAAAATAAAATAAATATGCAAATCAAACATGTTCCTGTTTATATTTTTTATTTTCATTCTATTTTATATTTTCTGAAATTTTTTAAAAAAAATTAAAAATATTAAAAATAGAAGACAATAAATAAAAACAATAAATAAAAATACAAATCAAATAGATCTTCGTACTAAACACATTCTAAATCAAATAGATACAAACTCTTGGCTCTTGAAGAATCCTCGCCCCCATGAACTCCTCAATCTCAATATCACAGTCATTGTTCTCTTTTTGCTTTGTCCATCTTGCATGAAAATTTGAAGCATCTTCTACAATGTCTGAAGAGAATGCAACAGAGGCAACGGTGGAAGCTTGGTTTCTAACAAATAAGGACAGAAGAAGCACAAGAGAAGCCATGGCATGGAGAATCAAAACCCAAGTTTTAACTTACCACTAAGCTAGCATTTGTTTATTTAAGTAGAGAGATTCTGACTTCAGGCCACGAATTGATCCAAATTCCAAAAGGTTTTAAATTACAATTAGCAATTGTTTTGCAATCATGATTGCGTACACTAAGTTAAATACAACTAAATATAATCTAGTGTAATTTTGATGACTTTCAATATTTTTAAGTTTTGGTACAATATCGCGTTTTAAATGCAAATTTAAAAGCATGAATGCAACTTCCAATTTTATTACCGCAGCATAGATTTGGCTATGGAGCCAGAAAAGGTGGTTGTGAGTCATTTTCTTATTGGTTACTTTTATTTCATCCTTTTTCTTTTTTCTACATCTGTTTTTTGGGCTAATTAATTATGGGATGATGAATATGATATTTGTTTCACCTTGCTGTCTAATCTTTCCGTCCCAGCCATCCCTATAAATGAAGATAATTGGCTTTTCATCTTTCAACCACACATTTTAAAGGATGTTTGTTATTAATTATTTTGTAAAATAATTATTATTTTTAATTAAAAATAATAGTTTTAAAGGTTTTTAAGATATTTTTCTGTGTTTACTTTTTTAAGAAAATTGAGTAGAAAATAATTAATTTTTTTATTTTTTTTAGAAGTCACTTTGAGTTTTTCTCAAAAAAATCAATTGTAATAAAAGAGAAATAAAATTAAAAATTTTATTTTAGTCATTATAACTAAACATAAATAACTTTTATTTTTATCATAATTAATTTAAAAAATAACATTATCTACCCACCTTAAAAATTAATTATTTTAAAACAATAACAAACTGCCTTTAATGTTGTTAAAAATATTCTATCAAAATATTTCAAGAATTTCACGTGACAACTCTATGTGAGGAGCTAATTCACGTATGCAAAATAACATATTATTTATTTTGATTAATATTTAATACTTATAATTCATGTTAACCAATAATATTTTGGTAAGAGATTATTTTTTAGCTACAGATATTATCTTGTCCTAAAACATTCATATTATAATAGGATTGACTCTCTTAGTGAGAGTTCTTTTTTTTTTTATCCACAAGAGCTCAAATTCAAAACTTTTAATTTAAAAAGAATAAATATATATCACTTGAACCAATTACTTGTTGGTTAAAAGATAAAGTTGTAAGGCTTAGAGGGCCTCTTAGTCATGTGAATAAATTACCTTTTTCATTTTGAAAAATCAATTTTTCACTTAATTAAGTTAACAAGTTTTAAATAATTCTAGGGCCATCACCAACCACATAGCGCGAATAGGATTATTCTTATCCTAAGGGTGGAGAAACCCGTGGTTATAAAAAAAACAAATTTAAAATAATTTAAAATCATAATAAACAAGAATAGCAATATTCACACGAAAAAGATACTCCCTCAATTCCTTATTATAAGACGTTTTTAACTAATATTACATATACCAATAAAAGTAGTTAACTTCAGTTAATTTTATTGGTTTTCTAAAAAATTATATAACATACCAATTTTATCCCTCATTAAATATTATGCTAACCAATCACAATTAAATAATACAAATAATCAATACATTTAATAAGGATAAATAAGAAAATAACTATTCCATAGAAACTATAAAATATCTTATAAAAAGAACATGAAAATCTTCTAAAAGACATCTTATAAATAGGAACGGAGAGAGTAATTTTTGGGTCTCTCTTTTTTGCTTTTCAATGTTAATTTTTTGTGTATCAACTTGTTTATATTTCAAAAAAAAGTTAATTTTTTGTCAATTTGAAAAATATAACATTATCCTTATACTATCATTTAGTTAAAATCATTTAAAAAGATTATTTGAAATTTAAAACCTTTAATCATCTTGATATTAAAAGAGGTTGCAATAATTAAGGATCAATTTTTTTTCTGGTATGCCCAAGAGTATGCTAGTCAGCATACTTCAACAAACCCAACTAGTCCAACTATGTATGATTGCAGCACACTATAAAACTTCAATGGTAGTGCTTAAAATTAGTTAAACTTCAAATGTAGTGCTTAAAATTAGTTAACAAGTTGTTAGAATAGGAGTAAGCAACTTCCTCTCATCCAAAAACAACAACGCGAGTACACAAGTTGTAATTCTGAAAAGTGCACTTGACGAGAGTTTTGAATCTTCAATCATAGTGCTTAAAGCTACTTTACTAATACCAACAAGTTCTTAAAATAGGGATAGTTTGGTTTCTTCGTAAGGATGAGAATACAAGATCAAGGTTTGGAAAAAGCACTTGTTGAGAGGACCTTTAACTGTAAATGCTCCATCTCAAAAAGAAAAAAAGAGATCAATTAATCACAGAAAGAAAAAATAAATAAAAAAAAAAGTTAGCCCCTTTTGTTATTAATCAATGGATGATACTTTTCAAGGATTTTTTACATGGCACTAAAGCTGTGTACTTAATTATAACATAGAATACCAAACACCATCAGCAACCATAATCCAGAAAACATTCTGTAATTCATCACCTTAGTTTAAAACATAATTCATATAGGTCATCTAACTCATTATCATAGATTCTTAAGGTACATGCATGTAGCCACTTAACCATTTGAAACCATTATTGATAAATAGCATAAGCAAAGTATCACTAAATAGGACCAGTGGCTCACTAAGAAATTTTTTTTTTAGCCAGGGGGCCATTCCATTTGTCTTCCCCCAATTAGGTGCACATGAATGTGGTAAACTGATTGGCCTGCCATAGAAAATAGTCTCAACACAATTAAAATATAAAACAAACACTCACAAACTAACAAGAGCATAAAGATCAAATACAATATGATTGATCAAAGTTCCTTCAATGACATGGAGAAGAAGCACACTTACACCCGTTTGGCCCGTCATTAATTACAATCCTGAAGCCATCATCAAGACCTTCTTGCTTCGCAACTACCTTCGCGGTATACAGAAGGCGGCCGAGAATCTCACAGTGCCTCCCCTCAGCCTGGAAATACCGTAAATAATAAATCAGTATATATGCATAGACATAGCCCTGACCCTGACAACATGTAGTTGAAGGTGGTGGTGATCCAAGGTGTCGAATCACTCTGCATTCAATTTGATTTGCCAATTAATTACTTAACTAATTATTAATAATATTAAAAAATGGATCCAGCTTGAGAATAATTGTTACTATTGGATGCCATGAGCCCATGACCAGATATGTGTGCATAATGATATACAGTTTGTTTTCCTTTTGCTCTCTTGAAGAGCTACTTAATAGATCCAGTCATGACCCATGGGCATGACAATGTAACGTAAATGCTAAACAGGAGAAATAATTCGAGTGTTTGATACGCAAAAAGAATGGAATAGAATGGAATAAAACAGTTGTATGTTTTCAGGATTTCATCTTGCTAAAAGGAAAATATGCTGCAAAAAAGAATTCCTATATATCAATCAATAATCTATATAAGAACCAACAACTTATATATTAGACTATAATAAAGGCAACACCAGATTAATGTTAAAATGAATTGATATGAATAAAAAAACACACCAACAAGTACGAAGAGCCTATTTTATGACAAAGCAACTCATAATACTGACACACAAGATTTTATCCTAATAATAAAGGCATGGTATCAGCAGGAATAACCCAAGTCTCAGATTCAATTAAATAATTCTTCAGACACCTCGAATAACAACTTCAAAGCAGTATCACACTATCACTTAATACATGAGTATACAAGCTCCACAGTGTGTTCGCCAGGAAAATAAACCTCGATGCCATCAGCGTGCTGATACTAAAGTAAATTTATTACTATGCACTAATGTAAATTCTCCTAATCCTAAATAATGTGTTCTTTTTTCATTGAATTTTCACTGAATTCAAAAATAAAAAGTTTACTTTTTTTTTTTTAATTTTAAGTAATAAACTATGCATCAAGTATACTAGGCAATAGGCACATGTATATATATCAGCTTGTTTCCAAATGGACATATGAGACGACATAATATGCCTACTAGCACAGAAAAGCCATTAACAAATACCTTGGATAGACCAGTTAACCCATCCCTAACTTTAGGAATGATTAGAATATGGGTAGGAGCTTGGGGAGCTATGTCCCTAAAGGCAAGAACCTGTCAAAACAAACAGATAAAAATATAACCATGTTTTCTTCGGAACAAAGTAATGGACTAAAATTTTATTCCGGAAAACATTTATAAAATGTTCAACTCAATGATGAATGCAATTAGGCAAGGACTAAAGATATGAAACTGGAACACTATTTTGGTCACATAATTAAATTGTCTCAGTGGAGAAGGAGACCTAAAGACAAGAGGATAGGGTAATATTAAAACAAGAACCCGTGACTAATAATTGAAAAAGAAACAAGAATACTATTGTCAAGAAAACAGATTTACAAAGCATGATTCATTTTTAGACGTCAAGAAAACAAGGCGTTAGTAACCAAGAAAAGAATACAGGAGCAATCGTAAACATGGCAAAGAAAAGATTGGTGTAGAGAATTTGGAATATCCATACAGATACAGTAATTAGTTGAAAATCAAGTACTCATACAAATTGATTGGTAACTTTATTTTCAACTCTGAACCTGAGAAATGTATCAGAAAGTGCAGTCAAAGAAGAACGCGTGAACTAGTTCCATTGAAGGTAGTCAATTCAAAGAACACCTCATAATAATGCCTGGTTTCATTTTAAATGGAATATCCATTGAACCATTTTACATGTTTACCTGATCAACAAGAATTGACTCAAGAGAAGAGAGTAAAGAAATGTTAACAAGATGACATCAGAAACAATATAGAAGAGCAACAACTTATATTGAAACCGGAAAAAGCAAAGAGAGAACAACTCTTCATTAGACAACAGACATACTTCATCAGACATGTTTAGATCTTTAACCTATAGCTATCACTTTGGATACGAAACTTCTCTATGTCACCATCTCTGAAAGATGTAGCATTTTGAATTTTGAAGCACTGTTTTGTATATGATACCCTCTATCTGTAATTGCTGTCACATACTCAAACATGAACATATAAAAACACAAAACTGCAATATAGGGGACTCCATAAACATCAGACAGCACCTTATCATCATCATAAACCACAGTAGAAGGAATTTCCTTATTGATGATCTTGTCAAATCTGTTCATGATAGAATACAAGGGAATGAGTACGTGTAAAAGGAACTAAAAAATAAATAAAATAAAATCACAATCAAAACTTGAAGTTATTCAGATACATGAGGGAACGAAGGATGCAGGAATTCTACAATCCACCATACATATAAGCATACAAAAATACTAATCAAATCCCATCATAAGCAAGCAACACACATAGACACGAAAATAAAAAAGTAAGTAAGCCATTATAGAAAAACCTAACTTTCACCAGTAATTAGGGAATGACACCAATAACTCTCCTATTTTTGTTGGCCATCAGATTTTGCTTTTCCATTATACCGAAGCATGGTAAAAATTAAACAAAAAAAAAAAAGTTACCGATTAACCCTAATTACATAAGCTTTTCGTTGTTTTTGCACATTGACGGAGGAAATCAGAAAATATAACAGATTAACCACGAAGAATCTTTTCAAAAGAGAGAGAGAGAGAGGAATGCGAGATCAAAATGTATGAAGGACAGAGAGCAAGGGATAAAAAGAGAGGGAGAGGAGTGGAAAGAGAATTAGAGAAGCTTACATGGTGGGAGCATCGGACGGAGTGACTGCAAGAGCAGCCTCTTTCTCTGAAGCCATCAAATGAAATGGAAGTATTTGGTATACTATTTATCATTAAGTACGAGAATTGAATTTCAATACTAAAATATGTACTACCTTCGATTTTAGTTATAAGTAAAAAAAATTTAAAATTTTTTTATTTAAAATATAAATAAATTTTAACTTTTTCTTTTTATTTAATGTTAGTTTTAAGTATTTTTTTTATATCTAAATCAGAGAGAGAGAGAATACTTTTATAATTTAAACTTATTTTTTAATAAAATTAAAAGAATTAAATACATGTAACCAATTTTTATGCGTAAATTATATTTTTTTTACTTATAATCAAGACTGAAGGTAGTATTATTTTGTGTGCTCACCAAAAAAAAAAGAAAAACATATTTAATTAAGATTTTGAAATAGCATTAGACATAAATTGAGGTATTAGAATAAAAAATTACTCCGTATAATCTGTTTTTTTAAGTGTCTTAATTTATGTATTTTTTTATTTTATTAAATTTAAAATAAACATATAAATAAATTATTTTTTATTTAGTATAGTCATGTAATTCAGTTGGTAAACACATGTGAGTATCCGGATTCAAATCCAGTTTAATTTATTTGCCTATAAAAAAAACTTATTTTTTGTTTTAGTTATTATAATAAATAAGAAATATTGACAATATAGTGTATGAAACAATAAAATGTTGTAATTTATTTTATATATACAAAAAAAAATTATGTCTGAGTCTTTACTTTTATTGCTGGCAGTGGCTGACCAGTGGCTCTTCATAGCCCAATTGGGTCTTATGCTTAATTGCCCCTACTAATATTTATATTTATTATTATGTTATTATATTTATTACTAAAGTATATTATTACTAGTATTATTTATTTACTGACTCTTCTACCAGTCAAAAGTCACCATGCCATCGTGTGAGTTGCCTTCTTTCCCTTGTAAAAACAAATTCCATCATTGAAATTCATTTTGAAAGATGTTTTTATCTTGTTATCAAGTATTCATGAAAATAAAATAAGTAGCATCATAAATTTCAAAAAAAACATAATTAAGAAAACATCAAGTAGAAAATTTTCAATCAGAAACAAAAAAATATCATTAGAAAAACATAATTGATCCCAAGCATTTTACGTTGCATTATTCATACCACACATTTTTTTTGCTTTACCACACATTATTTTCTAAAAAAATACCCTTTACTCGAAAACTAGTTTATGAGCAAGATTTTGACCTTACAGTCCATTGAGGGTGGCAAAACAGGCCAGTCCTACCTACCAAACCCACTAAAAAGATAGGACGGAACAGGTCATATCACAAAAAAAAAAGGAGGATGGGATTAGCATCATCTCTATTAGAAATGACACCATCATTTTTATATGTAAGAATCATAAATTTATATACTAAAAAGGATGATGTTACTCCCAATAAAGATGGTGCTAATCTCATCCACAAAAAAAAAAGCCTAATTTTTCAACCCAGCCTGTTTGTAACCAATATATGTAGGCCATGGGTTAGCCTGCCAAAAAAAATTGTTTCATTAAAAAAAAATTGTTTTATAGAATTTGTGAAAAAAAAACATACATTTTTAAAAAAATCACCATCTTCAGCGATTGCGAGAGAGACAAAGCAAAGGTGCATAGCATGAGTGAGAGAGAGAGCTAGTGTGAGAGAGGGGCGCAAGAGAGGGCTAAGAGCAGCGACTGAGAGAGGGACGACGCTGGGTGTGGTGGCTAGCCATAGGCTGTGATGACGGGGTTGATAGCAAGATAGTGTAAATGGGGAGAAGAAGAGGTTAGGAGAGTTAGAAAGAGAGGGACGTGAGAAAGGGCTGAGAGCAGCGAGTTTGAGAGGGACGACACGGCGTACGGTGGCTGGCCAAGTGATGCGATGGAATCGCTACTAGGGTAGCGTGAACGAGGAGTGTTGGAGGTGAGGAGAGTTAGAGAGAGGGCTATGTGCACTTTTGTAAATCTGTTGTTAAGTATTTTTTTTCTTTAATTGATTTCTTTTAATTTAATAACAAAATTAAAATGTTAAAAAAAGGCCCTTCAAGACAGCCCACCCACCTCGCCAATAGCCTGCATAACCCACAAGTAAAACGAGGGTGGGCTTTATAGGTTAGCATGGTTATTTTGTCAACCCTGCTCGTCTAATAATCCAGGGGTGGAAGAGATTAAGACCACCCTATTAGAAATGACACCATCCTTTTTAACATACAAATTCATAACTCTTATATATAAAAGGATGGTAGAACTTCTAAAATTTGGTGGTGTTAATCCCTTCCACCTAATCCAGGTCTAGCCCACAATGCCATCCCTATAAACCACATCATATAAAAAACAAAAACTAGTTTTTGATATAAACAAAAATTAGTTTTTGAGCGAAAAAATAACCACATCACACAAAAAAATATAAACTAGAATATGTTTCTAAAATATTATAGTTTTCAAAATTGCAAAGAATGTATTTCTCGAACTAAACATAAAAAATAAAAAATATTAAGACAACTCAAGCCAAAATTACACGATTAAAATCAATAACTTCAAACATTAAACTAATTTATGTTTTTCGTGTGATGTGATTATTTTCTCACTAGGTAACTAATTTTCGTTTTTTGTGAAGTGTGGTATGTAAAATCAAAATCTCACTCTTAAACTAGTTTATGAATGAGAGGTATTTTTGAAAAAAGGATAATAGAGCATGTGATAAGCCCATAAAAAATGTGCGTATAAAACACCTTGTATGGATATCGAGGCTAAGAAAGTCTTATGAATCCACAAATTCTATCATTTCAATGCTTTTGGGTTATATATGTGTACGTTTAAATTTCTTTATGACAAAATTTAACTTTTGAAAGTAAGTTAAGTTAAAAGTTTTAATTTTTCAAATGAAATTATATTTAGGTATTTTTATCTAAAAGTACATTTTACAAATTGAATATTGTTTGAATAAGTTTAAAAAAAGTGTATTTTTATACACTCAATTAATACTAAACTTGAATTAGCTGAACTAGAAAGAGATTTTTTTTCTTCTATAGACCAAACTCAGATCGGGAGCCAAACTCAGATTTGTCAACTAAATCTAATTGAAAACAAACAAAATTTTGAGAGAAAAAAACTTAATTTTATAAATTAAAAAGTACTTTTGAGAAAGTACACTAAAAGCTAAGTATAGTAGGGTAATCACCTATGTTTACCCATCACACATCTGATACATGTACTAGATGGTGATTAATGGCATTAAAAACAAAGGGCACTCACGATGATGACTTCATTAAAAACAAGCTAGATAAAACCAAAACCAACCATAATGTTAACTTTGCAACCAGTATTTTTATTATCTTAATATTTTTAATAATTAAATTATTAATTACATGTCATGTAAAAATTATTCACAAAAACAAACTCATGATCTATTTTTTTATATAATTAATATGCGAAAAATAATCAATAATTAAAATGATTTATGATAATTAATAGATATATATAAAATATATATTAGAGGTATAAAAAAAGAAAAGAAGGATGAAAAATTTACAATTTTCACCTAGGAAAATTGAATTCGACAATGCTGTATAAATTCAAACTTATCTATGATTGATTCAGTATTGAAACGACTAGCAATTTCTTTCTCAATATAAATTGTTAGGTTGTCTGCAAGAAATCCATCACTCATTTTGTTTCAAAATCTTGTCTTAACAATATTCATCGCTGAGAATGTTCTCTCTGTAGTTGCCGTAGATACCGAAAATGTCAAGATCAAACGAATCAATCTATCGATCACATTATAGTCTTGAAGTAGTCTTGCACGCTTTGGTTCGCATTACTCTTGTTCATGAGTTAAAATATTGAGACTAGATGGCTCAATCGTAAATACGTAAGTTGTATTCCTTTTAAAAATTTTATCAAATTGTTTTCATTTTACTCATACCTAAAACAAATAAAACACATTATTATATAGTAATTTTTAAATTTGAAACACATCTTCAAAAGTTATTTAAGGCATGTTTTTATGCTATTATATTATTATACAGTATTTTCAAAAATCTAAAACACGTCTATATTATATATTATATTATTATATGATAATTTTCAAATTTGAAACACATCTTCGAAAGTTATTTTAGACATGTTTTTGGCTATTATATACTACTATTATATATTATATTATTATATAATATTTTCTAAATGTGAAACACATCTTCAAAAGTTAATTGACGTATTTTTTTATGCTATTATATATTATATTATTATATAATATTTACCAAAATCTAAAACACGTCTATATTATTATAGTATTTTCTATTATCTTTATCTTTTAAATGGATTAATATTTGTTGTGGAATATCATTGGTACACATCCAAAATAAACTTTTTATGGGGGGCCGTTGTAAAAAATTTTGGGGGGACCGTTATGTAAAATTATATATAGATACTAATAAAAGTTGTTCTCAATGGGGGGCATCGGCCCCCCATTACAACACTAGCCTCCGCCCATGGATAAAATTAAATTATTTTATTAAATAGACTAAATTAAGACTTTTTTAAAAGCCTAAATAATTAATAGATCGGACTTCTGACTATTAAAAAAACTTTATAAGTCTATTAGGATTACCTATAATAATAATAATAATATAATGTATTATTTTCTCAAAAAAAAAATTATAGGCTATAAGGCATTCACAATGGTTTGAACCGTAGAACTGCTATTTAAAAATTGATAAAATTACACTTTTGGTTCTCTATTTTTAGGGGTTGATTCAATTCAGTCATTTATTTATTTTTTCATTCAATTTGGTCCTCTATCTGTTAACGTTGATTCACGTTAGTCATCGACGTCAAAAATCCGTTAAAAACTAACGGAAGTGCATTAAGTGTTACAATTGGACACGTGTCGCAATCTGATTGGTCTATTAATCAAATAATAATAATAATATATTTTTTAATGAAATAATAAATTTTAATAAAAATAATAATAATAAAAAAAACCCATCATCTTCATCCTCATTCCCACCACCACCACCACCCCTTCCCTTTTTGTCACCGTCATTGCTTCTGGACCACCCTTTCCCCTTCCTCCATCGTCACCACCACGGCACCAACCAACACCTTCCCCCACCATGAATTAATTGGACAAAAAACAAATAAGATGCACCTAAAACACTTCCAAACAAACAAGATAAGAAGCAAATTGAATTCGCTGCAAGATAAATATAACCAATCAGCAACGAAGCTGTTATTTGTGATGCAAGAGATGGTTAGGAAGGAGGTGAGGATTTAGATGGAGCATCAATTCCAACCAAAGATTGATCCTTTTTTAATTCTTTTTTTTTCCTCTTCAACAGGAAATAATTTTGGATGATGTACAGAGGAAGAATTTGTGAGCCAGAAAAGACATATTTGGATGAACATCAGGGAAAATGGAATTAATTTCCTATAAGCCTGAAAAAAAAAGAGATTAGATGATGAGATCCAAAACCAATTGAGATTCAGTTTAATGGTATAGTTTAATTCATTACAGTAAATTTTGAACAAAGATAATAATCTCTTTCAAGCTGATTAATTAAAGACAGGTTTTTTAGGTTTTCTGTTTCACGGTGGGGGAAGGTGTTGGGTGGTGCGGTGGTGGTAACGACAGAAAAGGGGATGGATTGGTGCCGTGGTGATAACAATGGGGGAAAGGGAAGGGGGGTGGTGGTAGTGGTGGGGGGATGAGGATGAAGAAGATGAGTTATTATTATTATTATTATTATTATTATTATTATTATTATTAAAATTTACTATTTCATTAAAAAATATAATATTATTATTATTTGATTGATGGACCAATCAGATTGCGGCACGTGTCCAATTGTAACGCTGTTAATGCACTTCCGTTAGTTTTTAACGGATTTTTGACGTCGAGGACTAACGTGAATCAACGTTAATAGATAGAGGACCAAATTGAATAAAAAAAAGATAAATGACTGAATTGAATCAACCCTGACAGATAGAGAACTAAAATTATAATTTTGCCTTAAAAATTTGATGTTATGTTTTATAATTATATATTATCCCATTTATATGTTTATTGTATATATAAAAAATATGTTGTATATATTGTACACATTAACTTATTTAGAGGTAAGTTGTTTTAAAATAATTTTGAGAACTTCATTTAGAATAGACTTTTAGGTAGTGTTTGGTTGGAGGTTTTCGGAAGAGGGGAAGGGTTTATTAATAAGTTGGTGTGTTTGGTTCAAAAATTAGAGGAGGGGAGGGGAGGGATTTTAGTTCATTTTAAAATCCCTCCAAAAGTTGGGGGATTTAGAGGAGATGAGAGGGTAAAATTAACACATTAAATCACTTAAAATCCCTCCCCTCCCCTCCCCTCCAACCAAACACAAAAACATTATTTTTCCTCCACTCCCCTCTATTTGAACCAAACACACGCTCAAATTTTTTATTTTTCCTCCCCTCCATTAAAATCCCCCCTCCCCTCCCCACCGTTGAACCAAACAGAACTTAGGCCTAGTAAGTTTTTAAAAAGGTCATATTCATATTATCAAAATAGCCTATGAAAAGTAATAAAAGCCCGACTCAAGGTGCCGAATTAAGAAGTGGGTCAGGCTTAGGCTTTACAAAGGCGAGTTCGGCTTAGACTATTTCCAGCCTTATCAACCAAAAAAAAAACAAATAGGTTGATCATGAATCAGGTCATTCCAATAGACTTAACTAATTCAATATACTAATTAAAAATTTGATTGAATCGATTTAACATATTAAATTGAATTTTAAATGCAAATTTTGACATAATTGAATTGGATATAGGAACATTTATGGTAAAAAATTCAATCAACTTGACAAAACATTTTTTTCAATATTTCGTCTATTATTTTTATTCTATCTAAAATTTATGTAAAGTTTTTATTTCATTATTTTTTTATTGTAATTATATAAATATGTATTCGTTTTTAAATTTCTTCCATTTTTTTAATTATATTTTTATTTTTTAATAAATGTTTATACACAAAAACTTTAAAAGTAAACAATTAAGTTCAATCGTTCATCAGTTGCAACTATTTACGCCACACGATTTAATAGGGTTATCACACATTTTTTTTCGCCCGAATTTTAAATATCGTTCGCAAAAGGTTTCTAAAACTTGGTAGTTCAAAACAACTCACAATAACGCATCCGAGAACTAGAGTAAACGTCAATTAGAAACCGAGCAAAATTAAAATGTATGGTGAACAGTTCCTGTGGTGTGAATAATAGCCACCATGATGAAATGATCCAAACCAACTCGAGTTTGTTTGGATTGGATCGGAGCTGATTTATAAAAAAAAAAAAAAAACAAAGTCACTTGTTCGGGTTGGGTAAATTTTTGTCGACACTCAATCCAATCCAATCGATGATCACTCGTGAAAACAAAAATGTTATTGAGAATAGAGAAAAAAAAAAGATAGTAACATCTAAAGAATCTTGATATAATTAGACTAGTACATTGATTTATATTGTCTTTCTTTGATTTCATTTATTGTTTAAGGTTATCTACACTTTTTAAAAATATTAAATGCAAATAATTAGGCTTAAATATGTTGTTCATCCTTAAAAATAGTGTTTTTTTTAGTCCTTGACAAAATTTTGTTTCTAATTGGATATTTAAAAATTCAAAAGTTTTGATTAACACCCGGTTTGGAAAGGTTTATGAGCAGTTTATGGAAATAACTTATAGGTTCCTATAAGCTGTTTTCAACTTATTTTCATAAGCTTCTTAAAGTAGTTTATTAGAAAAAGCTGTTTTTAGCTTATTCAAGTAAGTTTTGCAATTTTTTATAAAAAATACCTATAATTTGAAAATAGCTTATTGCATAAGTACTCGTGTACTCAAACACATTTTAAGTCTCTGCTATAAGATTTTATGTTAATTGATGACATGACAGACCATAATCACATATCAACATATGTCATGTCCACTGAATATTGTTGAGTCGGATTAAAATACCTACATCAACAATAACTTTCTTTAAATACTTTTATTTTTAACTATAAAATAATCTCGTGGTTATAAAAAAATTTATAAATGCTTATTAAAAATAAAAATTCAAAATAACTTTTAAAAAAAAATTATTTCTAACATGGATACTTTAATTTGACGTAATAAGATATGTTAATATGTCATATACTGATGAGACATTTTGTATGTTACGTCATTAATTAACGTAGAAATCTAATGGCAATGACTTAAATAAAAAAATTTAAACTTTAAAGGATTTTTTCGGTAACAAATTTTTTCATAAGAACTAAAATCAAAAGACACTAATTTTTTTAGCGACGAAAAACATATTTAAGCCTAATAATTATTAGAGATAATTACACCAACCTCATCGGATGTTTGCTTTTATTACTATTATCTCCTCATTGTTTTTAAAAATATTTAGGCTTCGTTTTGTTCGACTTATTTTTTATTTATAAGTGGCTTTTAAGCAAAAACTAAAAATAAGAGCTTTAAAAAAACTTAAAACTATTTGACAGTTTCATTATTTTGTACTATATAAGTTACTTATGAGTAAAAAGCTATTTGTTTGATAAACGTATTTTTTTTGTCAACTTTTTTAAGTTACTTCTCATTAACTGTCACATATCTTTAATACAAAAATAAATAAATTATCAATATATTTTTTTTAAAATTAAAGTTGCAATAAAAAAATAATTATTTGATAAAACTCAATATTTTAATTTTCTTTTTAAAAAACCAAACACAATATAAATTATAAAAGTAATAATTTATAAATATTAAAGTGAAATGAATAATTGATAAATGAGAATAAGACATTTTGAAACTTGTAGCAAATTGCTATTTTTACAAAGAGTGAAAGAAAAGATATTCATGATTTCAAGTGTTAATTAGAATATTTGGGTATTAATTACGATTGACCCACAAAATAAGTCAGTTTTTTTACAAAAAGCTCATATTTATAGTTTTTGGCTTAAGAGCCAGTTTTTTGTATTATGTACACGGAAAATAGTTAGCTTAAATTTAAGAGGTTTACCCCAAATTCGGTTTGGACAAGCTTTTACTTATAAGAAGAAAAAAAAAAAAAACTAGGTCAAACATTCCATTAAGGTTTGAAATTCCATTATATTTCTATTTTAACGGTTCCTACTGGAAGTTAGTGTAATTTCAAAATTAGGAAGGGATAAATGCATTAAGCGCAAACCTTAAGAGGAAATTTATAAAATTATTCCTAATTATTATTATTATTATTAAAAGTATTTATTTTATTAAAATACCTTTGTTAATAAAATTTAAATTATTAATGTACAGACACTATAATAAATAAGGATATTTTGATAGAAAGTAAATATTTCATATAATTATGGATATTTTGTTTAATCGTTTTTACATTATCTATGACTAGAATTAATGACTTGTATTATTTACGAGATAAATTATTACTATATCATATATTGTGGTTAAACCACTAATATTTTAATATTGATAGTGATATATAGTATTTTTCTGTTCTTATTTATAAATCCATAAAAAAATTATACATATTTAAAAAATGTTAATATCAATAAAATACATTAATTTAGAGACAAATAATAATTTATTTATTTATTCAATCAAGCTTAGCTACTTACATTATTTAAATTAAACTCAATTACTCTTATTAATTAAAAATAAAATTTTAAAAAATACATCTCATTCTTATAATATGTTTTTATAAAATGTAACAAAAAGAATATGTACTTGTAAAAGGGAATTCATATTTTTTTAAGGTCCACATATATTTTTAGTTTTGTATCTCTTATTTGCATTTCATTTTGGTCCTATATTTTTTTTGGGTTTCATTTTGGTCTTGTATCTCTTATAAAAATTTTATTTTGGTCCAATCTGTCAACTTCGTCACCTCGTTAAAGATAATTTGTTCTTAAAGGATTCATGAGTATGATATAGTCTTTTTTGAGCTCGAAGATAAATGACATAATTTGACTATATTCTTATTAAGTTAATTCTTAACGGGATGACGAGATTGACGAATTGGACCAAAATAAAATGTTTATAAGAAATACCAGACTAAAATATAATCCAAAAACATATAAAACCAAATTGAAATTCACTTAAAGAAATATGAGACAAAGAATACATTTGAAAAAAAAAAAGTTTATAAAAACGAACGGATGTAGTGATTGATATATGGATATATTATATATTATATTTGATATATAAAAAGTGAAAAAGAAGGCGACGCAGGAGTGTTAGGGCAAAGGGGTTGATTCCATTTCCATCCAAATCTGAAACCCTAGTGCCGCTCTGCCCTCTCTCCACTATCCAACCGAAGTGAAACGATGGTGAAGAAGCGAAAGCTCGTGCCTAAAGCCGCCGAACCCCCTCGCAAGCACCACCAACCTCTTCCTCAATTGCAACAACAGCAACAGCTACAAAATGCAGCTCAAGAGTACGAGGAAGAAGTCGAAGAAGTAGAGGAAGAGGAAGAGGTCGAAGAAGTAGAAGAAGAGGAAGAAGATGACGACGACGAAGAAGAAGATGAAGAACAACAACACAAACAGCAACCAGTAGACGACGACGACGAACCGATTGAGAAGCTTCTTGAACCCTTCAGCAAAGAGCAGATCTTGAGCCTCTTGTGCGAAGCTGCCTCCAAGCACCGAGATGTAGCTGATCGGATCCGCAGAATCGCCGACGGGGACGCCACTCACCGGAAGATCTTCGTCCACGGACTCGGATGGGACACCACCGCACAAACCCTAATCAACGCGTTTCAGCAGTACGGTGAGATCGAGGATTGCAAGGCCGTCACCGACAAGGTCTCTGGGAAGTCTAAGGGCTACGGCTTCATTCTCTTCAAGACACGCCGTGGTGCACGCGCCGCACTGAAGCAGCCGCAGAAGAAGATTGGTAACCGCATGACGGCTTGCCAGCTGGCATCTATTGGACCGGTACAGCAGCAGCCAGCTGCATCGATGTATCAACCGGCTACTTCAGCAGGGGTTTCGGAGTACACGCAGAGGAAGATCTATGTCAGCAACGTTGGACCTGAATTGGATCCTCAGAAGCTCTATGCTTTCTTTTCGCGGTTTGGTGAGATTGAGGAAGGGCCGTTGGGGCTCGACAAGGCCACTGGCAAGCCGAAAGGATTTTGCTTGTTCGTTTATAAGAGTCCGGAGAGTGCGAGAAGGGCCTTGGAGGAGCCTCACAAGCAATTCGAGTCTCATATTCTGCACTGCCAGAAGGCAATTGATGGTCCCAAGCCGGGGAAGTTGCAGCAGCACGGTAATCCTCAGATTCAGAGGCCTCAATTTCAGAGAAATGATAGTGCTTCCTTTGTTGGTGGTGCGGCTGCTGCCCAACCCGGACACTTAATGGCACCTTCTGGACCGAGCATTGGGTTCAATCAGGCTGCAGCTGCTGCTGCCTCACCGGCCCTGAATCCTGCTATAGGGCAGGCCTTGACGGCCCTGCTTGCATCTCAGGGTTCCTTGGGTCTGTCTAATTTGTTGGGGAATCTTGGAACAAGTTCTGCTGTTAACCCTGTTGTTCCTGCTACGACGCCTGCAGTGCAGGGTGGTTACAGTGCCCAGACAAATATAAGCCCGGGTGTTATGGGAGGATATGGGAATCATGTAGGACTGCAGTCGGCATACCCAAACCAGCAGATAGGTCAAAGCAGCTCTGGAAGAGGACAGTATGGTGGTGTTGCACCTTACATGGGACACTAAGCTTGTGGCAGGTATGGTGTATGTGTTCACATTATTTCCTTGAAGATTGGGTTCTCTTCCTGTTTACTTGCTTTTCTATCTATTGAGTTATACATTTTTGACACAATGAGGAATAGGTTATACATTTCTTGAGATGTTATGCTGTTCCTCCATATTTTTAAATGGGAGGGATTATAATTTTGTTTCCACCAGTGCCTCTAGACATAGAGGATGAAACAATTATGATTGACAATGAAGTTTGAGGTCGAATGATTGACAATGTTGTATGATTATGCAATCATTTTGGAAAGCAAAATAGATAAACAAGGAATATCTGGAGTTCTAAGTAACTGAATAAATAATAATCTTGGACTAAGATGATGCAATAGCATCCATAATTTCTTGCATGAAAACCTCTCCAATTACCACTATAATTGTTTTAAATAAAGAATTATTTTCTTGACTTTCTTCTCATGTTCGTAGTTCCTTTGTTGTTGATCCCTTCCCCATCTTTTCACTCTTCCATTGTGTAAATTTTATGGGTTTTTAATGTTTCATCTGTTTTTCGTTATTTCCTGTTGGACACAGAATGAACCATTTCATGGTTAGGCTCATGGTTAGGCATCTATATTCTGTAGTTAATTAATGTGTCACGGTTAGTATGTAATAATGTATATAAATGTGATGTTTGCAGAATTTTATGCTTTTAATGGTTTCAACTTTTATAAGTAAAGAGTACTTGTTTTAGAGAACTAAATAGGGGAGGCCCAGCAGCGGGTGACTCCTAAACTTGCATTTACATGCTGTGCAGCTCAACCAATCAGTGTTGTGGGTGCCCAAATTGCTGAAGACTGCCAACTCTATAGTTTCCCCATGCTATCCCACCAGAAAACAATCTGTGTTTGCGGCATCAGATGGCAATTTGAAACTCATAGGATTGACTACAATCTTATGATTAAAATCCATTTTGTATTTGTGATCTGTTTGGTTATGCGTTTCTGTAAAATCTTTTTTCTTAATTTCTTCTCACCATGCGCATCATACTTTTTTACTACCCTATATTTTGTGCATTAGCGTTTTTCCTAATTTTTGAATAGTATTTGAAACCCAATTGTTTTTAAATTTTTGTCAAAACTCTGATCCTCCATGCATGTTAAAATGTCAAATCATTTTGACATTGGCGTTTGACATTCAGCAGCTGTAAACCAATTTCACTAAAGCATGGTTTTTGAACCCTTCGTCTCTCTCTACTTAAATTGTTTTTCATGCTTTTTCATTCATTTTTGCAGATTCAACTTAAGTGCATCAGTCTTTTATTACTGGCCTGGTGATTCTTCTGAAGTTTAAGGAGCTGATGCAATTGGCGTGTTTATAATGAAATGTTACTTACTACAATGATCAGAATATTTTAATTATCAAACAGAGTTCTGTTTTCGCCACCTACTATTTCACCTTTTCTTCTGTTTCAAAATATTGTAGTATTTTGACTTTTACTTTATCTTTGAAACTTCCTATGGAACTGTTTTTGTAACATGAATTATAATTTTATCCGTAGTATTAGTAGTTTGGGATGTTGAACTAATTATATTTTGAAATTTATGTTTGTAGGAGCCATTGTGCTTCAACTCTGTTCAAAAGTTGCTTGAGATTTATATGGTTACTGGCCGTTTTCACATATTTTTTTCTTATTCTATTTATGGTTACTGGCCGTTTTCACATGTTTTTTTCTTATTCTATTTATTTATATTTATTTCTTTCATACTTGGCTTTTGGCTTTTCCTTTCACCTTGAAATTGAAATGTGCATAATATGCTAATTCTTTTTGTCTTTAATATCACCCCCTCGTAAAACTTGGTTAGAAATCAAATTATCATTTTTCATTTTACTTGTGTTGAAAGTGCGTGTACCTAATTATGGGCAGTTATTTTGCAGGTTTGACAGCTAAACTTGTATAAACATGAAACTATAATGAAATAAGTCTAAATTAAAATGAAAAACTGGTTTTGTTTTAAGTTTGATTCTGATCTATTTGTAAAGTTCCCACATTTTGAGAATCTTTTTTTGTGGTAGAGTTCCTCAATTTATAATTTAAATCAGCTTTTCTTTTCTCCCTTCTTACAAAGAAAAAGTACAAAAAGTGGCACTCTTTTCTTGATGCTCTATTTCCTTGACACTGTTTTCAATCCTCTTTTGTCAGCTTTACTTGTTTAAAAATGACTTTCGATGTATTTCAAAGTTGGGATAACTTCAATTGATCTCTACAGGGATTATTTGCTCTGATTACGATTACATTTGTACTGTGTTTTATCGGACATAGGTTAGGCTGCAATTTTTTTCTTTCTTTTGCTCTACTTGTTTTTCTCAAAGGGAAGGTTAATTACCTGCTTTGAAGAAAAAATCTTTAACCTTAAATGGTCATGCGACACATTTGATTATCACTGTCACATTTTTTTTTTAGTTATTTATTGCTGATCCATTTTTTTTTAGTTATTTATTGCTGATCCATTTTCAAAATGTTTCAACACGTGTTTCTTGACATCCTTTTGGATGCTATGCTTTCTTTCTGGAATTGCACATTGTTGCTTGTTTGATCCAGTTAACAAAATGTAGTAACTTTTGTTTTATGGTGTTTAATTTTCAACACATCCTGATTCCGAGATAAAAGATGTATTAGTCTCGGTCATGGTGATACTGGCCTTGTTTATGTTGCTGGTTATCCTCAAATAAATTGGTGGCTTTCAGGGACTGGAAGGTAAGCTGTATGTTATTATATCTTATTTCTTATCCTTGTTCCTAGTATGATTTGGAAAGTGAGTGTTTTGTCATGCTTGGGGGGTTTATATGCTCTTTACTGGACAGTTCGGAGTGTCAAACGTTTTGGTATTTTAAAATACCTGTTGCTCTCTGTTTCTCTATTTTTCTTCCTTTGAAAGATAACCATCACATCATACATCTTCCCTCGCAGCGGATTATTTATACATAAATAATTATACTTTTACATTCTCTTCCTCATCTATATTACATACTCCTCTTTTTGTCTTTTTCTCCTTTTCTATCGAATCACAGTTTAACATTTTTTATGTTCTCTGTTGTTTTCGTTCTCTCTTCTCATACTCTCCGACCTTATAATAGGGTGTAGATGAATTGTTGCTCTTTATACTTATAGAGAGCTTGATACAAGCCTAGATTTGTTTCCAGTGTCTAGAAATTATAATTTTGAAGCACCATGGGACATTGAGATTGGGGTAAAAACCTCATGTACCGATGCTGAAGTTGCTTCAGACAACCTTGAATCCTTTTATACGTTGAACGTTTATTCACATTTGATGTTGTATCGAGTCTAACTTCTGGTGTATTTGGAGTTCCATGGCGTGCCTGCTTTGATTTCCTAGTGCATGGTTGGCTTTTGGTTAGTTAAAAGTGAAAGTATTTTCACTGTATCATTGTTTATAATTTATTTGGATATTGTTGCGTACCTGGGAATTAGGGATGTCGGTCTGGCATTGGCGACGGCTAGATGGCCTTGCACTCCAAAGGGGGTGCGGATAGATGGCCCCATACTCCAAAGGGGGAGTGGATACCTGTTAGGACTCTGATGAAGTTAGTAAAGGCTAGGATTTGTAGTAATGGCCTTGTTGGGATATTGGCGTGTCTATGAGTGTTTTATACGGCTCTGATAGGGTTGGGCCTCTTTCATTGGGCTTTTCGGGATATGGCCTTGTTGGGCCCACCGTCTTGGCTTGGTATCCTTCCCGCCATGTATGGGCCTCAAATGAGGTCGGGTCCTGGTCCACAACAGATATTTGGAGGTTGGGTCCTGGTCCACAACAGATAAATCTCAACCACATTTAAACTGGGCAGAATAATTTTTAACTTCTACTAAAAGTATTTTCAGTTTTAGTTGGCTGAATGCCAAATACACCCAGGTAATCCTTCATTGTTGCTTTTCCAATGCCCAGCGCTTCACCGCTTTAAGGTAGATGTTTGCTCTTTTATATCTACAAGTCTCCATCCTAAGAAATTTCTAATGGCTTTTGTGACATGAATACGTAATTTCACTAAGTCCCTTGAAAGAATGGTTGTTACGTTGTAGCCGAAGAGATGCTCCGTTCAGACCACTACTTTGCAATAGCTGAATGGAAGTTGCTTTTCGAAACAAGGGAAAATGAATAGTACGAATTGGCAAAGCTATTCATGAATGTGCGGACAGTTGACGCTTTCTGTTTAAAATTAATTATGAACTATAAATTAATTCTTATATAATTTTCTGTTTTTCTACGTTGTACTTTTACATTTAGGAAGACATTTGTATACTTTGCAAAATAGGAATTAAAATTGAAATTAGGTGATAGCTTTGTAGTTTTTTTTTTTTCCTTTTAATACGCGGTTTTGTAGCTATTTACAAATGTGATAGTAATAATCAAGTGAGTTAAATATGTTATTCCGTATTAGGGTTTACGATAAATATATATTAAAACTCAATTATTTACCATAATATATCTGTATGCAAAAACAGATGGAATAGACATAAATATGACAAATGGAATATATACATCATTGTGGACATACATTGTGGCATTCATAGTAATTCAACGATGTAAATTATATTGTTAAATGAATCAAATAAAAAATCATTTTTTGAGTGTAATATTTTATATTTGCTGAATCCATAGACCATAAATATATTATTTTTTTCTTTTACATCTTTTCAGTGGGATTGATTAACTATAATATACAAATGTAAATGTTTATTATTTTTACTTTGTACTTGAATTATTATATAAAGTAAAGGAGTTTAATTAGCATCACAATAATATGAAAGTCTCTCAACATAGAAGTATAATAACTGAACTCAGTTTTAATGTATTTTTCATAATTAAAAATTCTCAAAATATAGTTTGAACGTGAATTATTTATACACCGTCAATAAAAAAGTTAGAATTATTTATAATCGATTCTTTCAACATGTAATTTAATAAGAAGCAATTTTATTAAATGTGTTTGGTTTGGATTTTTTTTTTTTATTTAAATTTGTATTTGATTTAGATTCTAGTGGAGTGAGAAGTGAAGAAATACACAAATCGAGATTTAATTAATAGTTGAGATTATTTATAGAAAATTGAGGTCATTCAATGGAAGTAATTATTTTTAATATTAATCAAAAATGATTTTGATCAAAATAATATTTTAAACGAGGGTAAATTGTATTAACTCTTTTAAAGTTTTGTAACATAGCACAAAATTTCAAACTTCCTTAAAAATTAGCACTTCGTCTGATTTTCTTAAGTATGGTTTTGACTTTACCATGTTACCTTCAAGTTGGAAACCCTTACAACTTTTGTCTCTCTTTGTCAAATCTTTTTCGTCAGAAAACTCGAACAATTCATCAAAAAATTAATACAATCAACCTAACCAGTACAGTATCTCTTAATTCTCTTGTATTTATTTAATTGTTTAATTGTTTAATTAGTTGTAACGCAGCATCTTTACATGTTACGAAATGCATTGCGTGGGTGGAGATTTGGGGGATTAAGCGGCCGTACTTCGTTTCCAACTCTTTGCTTCTGCTTCCATCGATTAAGGACGATAGTGAGGGAAAGTGAGAGAGAGAGAAAGATGGTGGTTGAGGCATTGTAGTGTTCGTATCCCCAATTGGTTTCTCTATTCTCTTACTCAAATCCCTACTCCTCCTTAATCCTTCCAATACTCCCAAATCACCAAACTCTGGCACCTCTCACATATTCCAGTTCTGACATCGTCACTCTCAGCCGTGTGATCTCCTCTGTTACGACATTGATTTGGTGCTCCAATTGCTTGCCACACGTTCCAGTAAGCAGAAAAGGGTGATAAGAGTTAACAAAGAAGGAAACAAGGAAAAGGGTTTTGTTTTGTGTGTTTTCGGGTGGTTTTCTTTTCATCTTCCATTGTTGAACAAGAAATAGAGAAAAATGTGGTGTTGTTGCATTGTGGAGTGTGAGGGAAGAGAGAGATTGAGATTGGCAACTAGATTCAGAGGTCAAAATAAAAAATAAAAAATAAATTAAGTTAACCATAGTTTATAAAAAGAATATTCTGTTGGCTTATATTAGAGGATGTTAATGAAATGGGACAAAAGGTATAATTTAGTAAAGTTTGGAATTTTGTGCTATTTTATTAAACTTTAAGGCAAGTCAGTGTAATTTACCCTTTAAAAAAATAAAACTATGCCCCAAATTGACCCAATATTGATATGCATTACGCCCGTGTACAATGCTTGTACCTCAACATATGTTAAGGTGAGATCTTAATGTAATTTACACTTTAAATGGTAGAAAGAAGAAACAGATAAAGAAAAGAGAATAAAGAAAGAAAGAAGCAATAGGAAATTAGGGGTAACATTATTGCCGTCACACACATTTATATTTCATTTTTTCTTTTGTTAAAATTAGCTTTTAACCAGCTTTTTAAATTCAGATGAAACCGAATCTAAAATTTGGTTGCAACTAGATTTTAAAATCTGGTTAGTTGTTATTTGTTTGAAGAGAAATCGTAAAGAAAAGTTAAAAGTTTTCACCTTATTTATTTGAGTAAAGTTAAGAGATGAAAGAAGTATAAAATTTGTATATAATGACAAAGTTAACACCGAATAAATAATAATTTCAAAATGTATTTTAATATTATAAAATAAATAATATATTAAATTAGTAATAAAAAAACAAAAAAACACAAAAGTGAAGTTAAATAGTATATAAATTAGATTAAATAGATCATAGTATATATTTTAAGAAAAAAGTAGCAAAAATTTTTAAATAATAACTATTCTATTTACTATTTCACTATTATATTGATGCATTAACTAAATTATTTAATTTAAATCAAGATTATATATAGATATAAAAGATAGATAGATAAATAAATAGATATTTAGATGTTAGTAAATAGAATGAATTTTCACTGTGGTCTTTATTAAATGTTATCATTTCATGATTTTATTAACGAAATATTTGTACAACAGCATTTTGTCAAATTTCACTATCATTGAACTGGAATATCAAGTATGAGTAGTTTTAAATATATCACCACTATTTATCATACGGTTTACATCCTAGTCCAACCAAAAAAATTATTATTATTTTATTTGAATTAAAATATAAAATAGATGATAAATAATAATGATACATTGATAATTTTTCATGGCTAGCCGCTTACTCTCTCTCACACACACACACTGGTGTGGAACATCTGCTTCTGACAGAGGAGTGGCATCCAACTTCTCCGAGAAAAAAAAAAAGTGACTTTTAATTTGTTAATTAAAATGGAATAGTTAATTAAGTAGACAGAGAGACAATCTGTTCTAAAGTAGGATTAATTATGTATACATATTTAGTCATAACAAGACAACTAATAAATATTAAATTAATTAATCTTATTATAATATTATTTCTATGAAGCAACGGCTACCTATATGTATGTCACTATGTATCTCTTTAAACATAAGATAGCGTACATCGTTTGCCACTTGGTTTCACAGATCAAACAGAAACAGATTGAGGGTGAATATTAATTGTATGATAATCCCCCTCATGTATATATTTACATAAAATGATGATCATGATGATGATATGTTTGTATAATTGTATTTATATATATATATATATATATATATCAAAGTAAAGGTTTTTTTTTAATTTTTTTTATAGCTTATAGTGTTTATTAATATTAATATTAATCACTAAAAAAAAGTTTGTTTAGCCATCAACAAAACAATTGGTCGGTTCTAGTCATGTAATTCAGTTGGTGAGCACATTAAAATATGTGTGGATACAGGGTTCGATCCCTCGTTGTACTATTTTCCTACGAATAAAAAAAACAAATATTTGGTCGCTAAACCAGTTTTCTCAATGACAAAATATTTTAGTGACCAAAATAACTTGTGACACTATGTTTAGGGTTTAGGGTTTTGCGACCAATACCTTAATAATTTAGTTCATAAATCAATCTTTTTTTTTTATGGATATAAGATGCAAAAGTGCATAGCTACTGGTTGTCACTATTTGTGCCACACAAATTTTCGGACACACTGCACTTTTCATGAGTTCTAGAATTCAATAATTCAATCCAAACAGATGTAGAATCAAAGCTAGATTTTTTAAAACTTTGACAATTCTAAAACCTGGACAAAGTGTGGTACAGCTAAAAACGTGTGTGATAGATATAGCTACCCTGAGAATTGTGTTGATAGAATAAAAGAAAAGAAGAAGAACAGGTGCACGTGGAATTGGTCCTCGGAGGAATGCGCACGCGGATTCTTATGCATACATTACATGTGCTTTTGTATGAGTTTGTCCGTTTTCTTAACCTTCATCTTCACATGCTCCTGCTCTTTTAATTTTCCTCCTCACATATACTTTTAATGCAGATAATATTTAGTATCATTTAATCTCATTAATTATATTTATCAGTTATCACACCAACTAAACCCATTTCAAGTAACCATTAGAACTTTCCAAAATCTTCAGTCACTATTTTCTTCTTTTTTGGATATATGTATGGAGGAAGTGTCCATAACTTGTTTTCTAACTGTTGGGTTGGATTATGAACCCGTCAAGTTTCTAAACCTCCTTCGATCTTAGTATCCAACAATTTCTCAAGTACCATGTTATTGGGATAGAACTAGAAAATAAAAGCTATGGTTCAGATGTTATATTCAGTATATTATTATTATTATTAAGGTTTTTTTAACATGTGCAATTGCACAAGTTAAGAATCCATAAAAGGAAATAAAACATAGTATTTATTGTGTGTTATACATGATATCATTAAAGTTTTGATTTTTCTTATATAAAATTTCCACCTTTAGTTTATTAATCTGTGCAATGTTACACAGGTTAAAAAAATCCTTATTATTATTGCCTTGTGTCATTTACACCTAACATTCCGCTCGATCTGTCGTAGGTTCATAACTAAAAAAGGGGGCTGCCTACTGGTGCTGCAATTGCTCTAATGATATCTGTGGGCCATGCACAGCTCCAATGGGACCCTACCCTTCATTTTTATGTACCATGAATCAATTTTAGAAAAGTGTCAAGCAAATCGATTTTGGTAAAATTTCAGTTATTTAACTGTGTGTTGGATTGATTTTTAACTTAGTTTTGCAAAGTCAAAATCAGTTTGGGTACAAATAAGCCCAACTTTACTATTGTTTTGAGTTTTTAAGGAAATCGTTTTCATCCCAAAATCATGATACTTTAAAATTAATCTTACACTAAATTAACTGTATAAAATCACTTTGATCAAAAATCAATTTTACCTCGACAAAACCAAACACAAACCTAAATAATTCCCTTGTAGTACATGGTTAGAAATTAGAACTCTATATATGCAATATTCCTTGCTCTCTCAAGTACTCTTGTCTATTTCTTACTTGTCTTTTCTTTTTATTCCCTTCTTTTATTTTATGCCTTTGCAATAAAACACGTCTACTCAGATTGGTTAAGGTCCAAAACAAAATATTTGCAAAAGAAGTAACTCACTGTTTACTTAGATTTCCATATATTGAAAAACAAAACATCTTAAAAGTTTATTTATATTGATGAATTTAAGAAATAATCCAAGCGTGCACAATCTAACCCGAATAAATTTATAGCAGAGAATGACATGCATGAGAGAGAGAACATAAAAAGGCTAGTAGAACTTGCATATCAGCTGAGTACTGTGTGGTGCAATATCAAATCTTAATTAATTAATAACTTTTTTACCATTTGAAAGATAGAAAGTGGATAAGAGAGAATGTAGGTTCTTTTCCATTTACTGATTTTACTGTTATACTACTATATATTTATTTATAATATAATAAGTTCATCTTTTCTAAGATTTAAAAATTCCTTCCTCGCTTGGCGTGGTTGGTGTCCCTACTCCCAAAGGAAAAAGAAATTAAAAGGCCCACTTTTAATTGTCTTAAGATTTTAATTTTCTTAAGATTTCATTTCAGATTGGATCCTGCAGCCAAATAGGTGAAAGTGTAGTAGTTGTACTCTTAGATTTTGTTTTGTTTTAAGTTAAGAAGTCAGAACAGTCTATTCTCTCAACAATTTCCTCAATTTCTTTATTGATTTATAAATTCTTCATTTTTCCCTTTGAAGGGAAAACTTAATCATTCTTTTTGGTTCACATAAGCAATGTTTTCCAAGAGAATGTTTAACCCTCCTGTTTCAAACGCCAAAAATAGTTATTTTTGCTCTGAAGTTTTTGCAGGATCAATAATTTTGGGCCTTTGTTCCTTGATACACAATACAAAGGATAATATGCATATTTAGTTAGTTGATGCCTCTTTGCTTTTTCTTTCTACTCTGTTAGTATCTACAACTTCTGTTCTTACACCATTTTCTCCATTTCCTATAATATCTGATCTGGGTCACCTTCATTTTCTTCTGGAACCAATTTTCACTCTCTCTATTTTACACTTCTTGCATACAAATCTCGAAATTCAAGAGAAAATTTGTGGGGTTTTGTTTCTCTGGGGTTTCAAATTTGGTGCCAAGTCTGTTCATTTAGGTATAAAAATTGAAACTTTACCCTTAACTTCGGCCACTCTGTTTCAATTGAGTTCTGGGTGTTGTTGATTATTCTGGGAAATTTAGATATAAAAATTGAAACTTTAGTCTTAACGGCTGCCACTCTGTTTCAATTCAGTTCTGGGTATTGTTGATTATTCTGGGAAAATGAAAAAAAACTGTGTTGTAGCCTAGCTGTTTCTTCTGGGCTTCAGATAATGGGATCTCAAGGAGGGGAAGTTCAAGAGCCCAAGACAGGGTCTTTAACTAGGGAAGGGTCCTTGTACAATCTGACCCTAGATGAGGTTCAAAATCAGCTTGGAAATCTAGGAAAACCCTTAGGAAGCATGAATCTGGATGAACTTCTGAAGAGTGTTTGGACTGCTGAAGCAGCTCAATCCTCAGGAGGAGCTGAAACTTACATGCAACAAGGTCAAGTAGCTTCTGGGTCATCCCTAAATCCACAGGGAAGCCTAACACTAGCAGGGGATCTCAGCAAGAAAACCATTGATGAGGTTTGGAGAGAGATGCAACAGAAGAAGAGTAGTGGTCAAAATAGAAAATCTCATGAAAGACAACCTACACTTGGTGAGATGACTTTGGAAGATTTCTTGGTCAAAGCTGGTGTGGCTACTGAATCTTTTCCTTCTGAGGATAATGCTGTTTCTGGGGTTGTTGATTCTTCCCAGCACAATAATACAGTTCAGCATGCCCACTGGATGCAATATCAGCCATCACAGCAGCATCAGAGTCAAAATCAGCAAAATGCTATGATGGCTGGTTTTGCAGGTTTTGTGGCTGGCCATGTGGTTCAACAACCTATAGCAGTCCCAGTGAATCAAGTTCTCGATCCAGGGTACTCTGAAGCAATGGTGTCTATGTCACCATCTTCTCTGATTGGTACCTTATCAGATACACAAACTCCGGGGAAGAAAAGGGTCGCCTCTGGTAGTGTGGTTGAGAAAACTGTAGAGAGGAGGCAGAAGAGGATGATTAAAAATAGGGAATCTGCAGCCAGGTCCAGGGCTAGAAAACAGGTTATAATTTATTTATTTTCGCATGATTCAAAATGTTTCAAATTGAGGCGATATTGATAGTTTTATTCTGTTAAATGTGGCCAAATGAGGCTGGATGCGGCCATTGCAGATCGCAATCACGGTCTGATGGGGTTTCGGTTTATTCCGAAACCATGATATTTTGATGTGGTGTCATGGAGCGGATTGCAATTTGTATGTACTTATTTAATTATTTATTTAATTTGGATTTGAAACAAGGCTATATGTATGTTAATGGGCAGGCTTACACACAAGAGCTGGAGATTAAAGTTTCACTTTTGGAAGAAGAGAATGAGAGGCTTAGAAGACAGCGTGTATGTTTCAATTCCTTTGTTAACATGTGTCTTTAATTTATTTCTTGTCTGTGTATGTTTTAATTCCTTTGTTTGTTGTTAATTAAGGGCTGCTACTGGTTTTATCATACTGTGTTTTCCTTTCATCTACTTTTTCTACTTCATACATTATTCCGATTTCTGAGTCTTTTCTATTTAACAAGGAATACTTATCTTTGTGTGGAATTTCTTGACATTAGCACTAGAAAGCTAGCGGATTTTAGAACATGTCCAACACCATTTGGCTGGTTTGATAGTTTTATTGATGGAAAAGTGTTCTGGTTTAATGACTATTTCTGACTTTGTTTCTCTGAAATTTGAAGTATGATGTACCTGTTGCAAGCCTCTGTAAATTGATTGCATCTTTTCGTGTTTGTGAATATTTTCTCCTTTCCTGAACAATGAAATATCTTCTCTTTTCCTAAATAATGTTTTTCACCTCGTGGGATAAGACTTGTTGTTCCTAAATAATGTTTTAGTGAGTATATCATTAATGCTCTTTCTCTGTCATGGTTCCAAGGATTACTTTAGTGTTTAAAAGTTTAATAGTTTTGGGCAAGAAGTTGTAGTAGAAAGGTGTAATATGAAGGACTTCATTAGAGTGAAGTCTAGAAGAGAAAGGTGTGATATGAATAATAGCGTTGGAATATTAGCAGTTTCGCATATTTGAAACACTTTTAATTGTTTCCAAACATGATAATAATAGTTTGACCTCTCTTTCTTCATCTGGAAGTATCTTCTTTATAATGAAAGGAGAGACAACTATTTCAGTTTCGAAATAGATGCACCTTTCCTAGTTTGGACTTTGCAATACAATACAATACCCTGTGGCTTCATAATTTGGACAACTGTTTTTGCGTTCAGTTTGTCGTGATGACACATTTGAACTCAATGCTTCAAGAATCAATAGTAATGCAGAAAACCTGAGCATGAAGCTATTGAAAGTGAATGAAATAAGCTACAGACTAGTAATAACCTCGATCATATATTTCTGCTTTCTGTTATGTTTTGGATGGTACCATTCTGGAATGATTTGAGTTTTGAAGTATTTATTTCGTCTCAGAAATATGTCTGCAACTTTAAGTAATTCCATTTGGAATCACTATATTTTGTTCTTATCATGAAAAAGTGATTTTTGTGTGATATGATTGTCCATAGTTGTAATATGCTCATCTCTTTTAGCATAATTATATTCAATTTAAATGTAAACACTTGGTGTTGGATCCATTTCTTAATTGTAACTTAAAACGCTGACAAAACTAAACAAACCTTAACAATCAAACAAATATTGAGACTTCAGTTATACGAATTTCAGCTGAAGAGCATGAAAATCATAACCTCTTAAGATCTTAAAAGTGGTCAATAAAAGAAAGTTTGCATTTTTATGTTCAGGCTGAAGCCAATTGTCTAATTTGTTCTTGGAATCAAAATGAAATATCTTCAATCCTAATCTACTTGAGGATGAAGTGGGTACCTGTATTTGTTGTCTGACAGTCCTAAATCATACTCTACTATTTTGATTTTTGAACACTCACTGCATATGCCACAAGTAGACGTTTCATATAACCCCACCAGTTATACCTCGAACTTTCTTGAACAAACATCAAATCATCGAACATGAAGAAGAACATAGCTCTCTGTGTCTGTGTCTGTGTCTGTGATATAGCTTTACCCTACAAAAATGATCTATGTATTTTAAGTTTGCAACTTATCTACCACCATTGTGTTTTTATCTTCAGTTTACTAGATCATTAAACTGTTGAAGCTAAAATAGTACAGTGTGTGTTTTGGATAACCACATAGAAGATGGTTTCTATATAGTTTTATCTCTTTCTGTAGTAACCTTTTTCTGATGAATCTTTCTTGCAGGAGATAGAAAGGTCATTGCCAAGTGTGCCGCCCCCTGACCCTAAGCGTCAGCTTCGCAGAACTAGTTCGGCACCCCTTTGACGGCTTCATTGCAAAAGAATCCCTAGCAGACTATCAAGCACACCCAGAAGTCTCATTTGCAGTATATATTTGGCACTCAAGATTCCAACGTTTGGAAGGATATTTTTCTCTGGGCAGTGCTGCTATTTATTCTCTTCAACTTGTCCCCTTGCAAGAGTGTTTTACTGTTTTGTACATTTTATAAGCTCAACTTCCACTTTACTCAGAACTATAAATATGACTTCAGTGTCTAACTTTGGACATAGTGTGGCTTTACAATCAATTTTTTTTTTTTTTTCTGTGTGGTGCAACTTATAACCATCATCCAGTTGCATCTGCTTTAACCAGTTAATTTTTTTGTTTTAAACTAATTTCATGAAGGATGTGACTTTTCCTTCTAAGTGTGTTAAATCAAGTCCCATCGTAAGTGTCATGAACTCATGATCATGACACAAAATTGGTTTCTGGATTGATGTTACTACCTATTTATTAGGCTCCTGGGACTATATAGAATCGAAGTACTGTATGTTTTGTTCACCTTTTTTTGAAAAAAAATGATCATTTATGTTTGTAAGATTCTGGAATGAGTTTTTAAATTAAGTGATTATTTCTCTCAAGAAAAAAAAAAAAAAACAGAAACTATGCCAAACTAAAAGTTAGTAGATTGCTGTTCCATTTTAGTAGCAAATTTCAATTGCTTGAGGTTTCTATAGGACGTGCTACTTTCAGGGAGGATGAAAGGGTGAATATAGAGTGGAGCAAAAGCATTTTACTATTGTTCTGCTACTTAGTAAAACAAAAATGGAAATGGAAATTATTTTCAACTATTTCAAATCATTTGGATGGCTGGAATCTACTGGGTGGAATTTAAAGCATTGTTAAGGTGAAGAAGTGGTTGGTAGAGACTAGATGTAAGGCAATCATTAACATTATCATAAACCAAAGAGTGAACACTTGTATCAATTAGGAATAGTTGTTCACAGATGACACTCTTCTTAGTCGCAAAGGTTATAGTATAGGTGGTGGAACTCAAATCACTTGGACATAGGATCAATTTCAATGAACTTTGTGAATATCACTTGCTTGTAGCTAGCTTCACTGGAGATGAGGTCCAAGTATATCAGTAAGTAACATGAAAAATGTAATGAATTCCTGGCATAATCACTCTGATCAATCAAACCTGAACTATCAAGTATCAACTATCACGCAAGTATAAATGTTTTCTATTTAAACTCAGTAAACAGACTAAGCATTCTTCTGACATATGTTGACATTAGTCTGTAAAGAACTATTAAAGGGAAGAACTAGTAAGGCTAATCGTGCATATATAAAGAAATCTATTATGTCATCAACAAATGAATTAGAAATGAGGATGTTGTCATGCAACTGAGGAAGTTCTAGAAGAGGGATGGACCCAGAAGTTGAACAAGTAGCTTTATGCTATTGGCATGTCATTAGATATTAGATATCATTACTTCTAAGTTCTAACAATAAAATGAACAGCCCCCAAGTGAGCATATCATTAAATTAAACATGAAGTAGTAAACATGTTTACCCAAAAGGAAAGTAACAAAGTATACTAAAATCAAGATAACCGCATATAGATCCCACTATTACAGAATCAAGTGCTGCAAGAAGGCCTTGTGCATTACTATGTCTTAAATGATAATGCTCTTATTATATTTCATGATCTACACTTTTTTTGTTTCTTGTTACTGCCCGAGTGACGCAATGCCCTTCAAAACTGCAGTTTCTTGTACATTCTACGAATTTAATACTCCTATCATCAGAAATTGCAAAAACAGCCGTACCTGAAATGATAGTTCTTGAAATAAGAGACTCGAGTTTAAAATTCTATCATTGACCTGAAAATTAACATTTTGAATTAAGGAAATAATAATGCAAAAGTTCCTTCATCTTACATGTAGAGGGGGTTGAAGTAATATGGTAACTTCTCATTCCCCAGTCTACAAAGGAATTTAAGAGTATGTCAAACAACATTGACTTGGACGAAAACAAAGAATAAATGTAAACAGAAGCTTTCATTTGACTTAGACCGCAACAACTTGAACACTAATAATTATCCTGCTCCCAACATTGATCATCCATGACCACATTATAAATGCATGTCAATGTATTTATGTTGGGTGTGTAAGCAGTGTTTATGTGATTCTCAGGAAAGAAGAACGCATCTATATCCACATTAATATGTACAAATGATTGCACGAAGTAGTATAGTAATTTACAAAAGCATGATTTGTATCTTCTACCAGAAAAATACACTAAGATATTACAATAAGACACATGACCTACAAACAAATGGAACCTATTTCTTACTCCTCACTCTCCTGATCTTCATCCTTTTCAGTCTCCAAATCAAATCCAAACCCACTATCATCTTCATATACGTTTCGATCCAAATGACCAACATTACAGTCATTCTTCTGCGCAGATTTTATCGGAACTTGGGAAGTAGTGAAGCTTTCCTTTGAACCATCATGTATCCTCTGTTTTTTGAGTGGGGACACAGTGCCTGCAAGGGCATCACTAGATCCAGAGGGCTCTGACTGGGAATGATTCTTCACATCATGGGATAACGGAAGTGTTTCCGAGGTTGTCAAGGTACTACCTAACTTTTGCTGTTCTTCTATGATCTTTTGCAAGTATTTACCCTGTGCTTCAATTCTCATTTGTAGCTGCTTTTGGACCTGGAATATCATTGAAGAAGATGAAGGGATATCATTAGCAGGAATGCCAGCTCATAAAAGCACAATACAATGAAATCCAATTAGTGTCATTCATCTTTTATTGCATGCAAACCCAGAGGCTAAATAGAAGCAAATTATTCTTCTTCATCAGAAGGCTGTGATGAAGATACACAAATCAAACAACCAAACATAGTCGGCAATCGGCATATTTCAAAGACCTATACCTGCAAATTACTATAGTAACATTTTAAGTTTCTAATGTAAGTTAAACTAGAAACAATTACTCAATGAGCCATATTAATGCTTATTCAGATATTCATCTTTACGTGTTACACTCCCATGTTCTAACTTCTTTCAATTAACAGGGGTAAATAATCTTTACGATATAACTATAACAAAATTTACAATTGTTATCACTAACTGATATTATTAAGGAAATGATATAACATATTAAATCAGATGTACTGTGAACATTAGAAACTTGTAAAAAGCTTTCGTCTGTGCTGTGAATTCTAAACGGAAGAAGAATGATCTTAAGTGCTAGCAGAGTAGCAGGGAGCTGCAGGAAATATGTCATCGTTCATTTTTCTTCATTTATTATTTTTGCTCTGACTCCTTTTTCAAAAACCTACTTTTTTGGTCTTTTAGCACAAAACTGTTTCTAAACTTCTTCACAACAAACAAGAAGCAGGAAAGCATGTGTTAAGTGTGTTTCTAGACTGAAATGACGTTCTATTCAGCAATTAGGAAAAAATAGTAAGTTCAGGTACTAAACCTCAAGCTGTTCATGTAGACGTTTCTGAACCTCCATCTGCATTCTTAGAGCATCATTGATTTGCGATCCCCTGAAGGCAGTTAAGAATTTTATCAGAATGTTACAAGTAGCAGCAACACAGTTTAGGAGTTGTGAAATATTTTGGGAAAACAACTAAGATACTCACGGGGAAGAATCTGCACCAGAAATGCTGTCTCCAGAATTCCTTTTCTCGTCTTTGGAGTCTGAAAGCCCGAAAAAGAACTCCCACAGACTCAATTCAAAATGTGAAACAAAAACAATGTGGTGTATCCAATTAATTGATTTAGGGATGAGTGAAAAAAAAAAGTTACCTTTTCCATCCGCTGGTGATTCAGGCAAGTACTTTGCAAGGCGATACTTCTGCATTTAATAATATCGAAAAATTAGATTACATTTCAAATTAGCAAACAAGCTGAGATTTTATTTGCACATATAATTATTAGACCAGACAGAACTACCTGTAAATGGCTTTTTACGTGATAAATGGTCAGTCCAGGTACACCCATCACTCTCAGGACACCTTTTGGTGTTGCTCCTGTCATGAATGACAACAACGTTCTTAAAAGTTCCAGGAAATTAGCTAATATTTTGCAGAGCATCAGGCTGAAGAGGTAGCACTTTCTAACAATGAGTCTACAAGACTAAAAGAAGTACAAAATATCAATTGCAAAAAAAAATAAAATTAGGTGAATTCGTAACTTGAAAGTGATGTGCCTGCGGCTTGCCTGCCTGGCTTGCACATACAGTTGCAGCCAGCAGTTTTAATTTTCAAAAAACAATCTGTGCTGCCAAACAATTGATTCACCAAGAAGAAACAACAGGAACTATTCCAATATAACTTACCATTAGCTTTTTTGTTTCACTAAGAACGTGTATCTATCTGATCTGATAATTTGTTGTTTAGACAAAGTCAGCACTTGAGAAAGCATTTTCCAGAAAGCATTTAAAAGGTTGCAAAAGGTAAACTGAATTCAAGGCATAAAACTTGAGTCATATAACATATATGATTCAAAAAGTATCACTGACACTCATATTTAGTGACTACTTTAAATTGAACTAAATTCATGCTGTCCAACATGGTATTGTCAACTGCAATTCAATGCAAGGAATGCAATTAACAAGATCAGCAACATCTCAAATAGTTACAGGAATAAACTGATAACAGCTATAGTAAAAACAAAATAACTACCCTTTGCATTTTTAACTGACGCTTATCCAATGCATTACTTACATGAAAATGTGGCAGTCAAGTTCCCACAAGCATTCATTCTCTTTAACATGTTTTGGCAAGATCATCATAAATTACCCAAAAAATATAATATTTTCCTTAGAACTAGAATACATGTGTCAATCTCAATACTGAAAAGAAATACCCACTATCTGGTCCACCAAGTTGTGTGATGGCATCCACAAAACGGTCATGAAGATCAGATGTCCATCGTAATCGTTGTTTCCCGCTTCCCGCAGCAGAAGGTGTGGCACTTTTTACTGCAGGTCCACCCAAAACCCCAACATTTGCAAGTTCTTCAGCACCAGCTTGAGATTTATGTGACACCATGGTTGCTGGGGAAAACTTCTTTGTCTGGTACATAGTTATACTGATTACAATTTACAAGAAAAATAATCAATTTGTGCTTAACTTTGCAAGTGAAACAAAATAAAATGACCAACTTTGATCCACCCGATTGGTATTTCACAAAAGTAGTACCTACCTACCATCTATGCACCTCACATTAATAAAACCTCAAACACTTCTCAAAAAAAGTGAGGATTAACTAAAATTTAGATTTAAACTAAAAAAAATAAATAAATAAAAAAATCATTTGGTCAATTTATGGACAGAACAACAATATATGCACGGCTTCACCTTCACCAAAAAATTTTTTTAGAAAAATCTAATAAGACAGGAAATTTACCCAAGAGACTTAAAATTGGAGAAGCGAATCCGAAGGTGGAAATGGTTGAGGGTTTGAGGAGAGATCTGAGGCAACCAATAAACAAGCACCAGAAGGGCTCAGAGCATTCATTCTTCAACGCGAAATCAAAGCATCCAGAATCTACAACTGGATTGCTGCGGATCGAAAACGACGAATCGAATCAGCAGAAGAAGCAAGTTCTCCCGAGTGGAAAATTCGCGTTTAGAATTTTCCCGAAACCCGAGAAAGAAAATAGAAACTTTCTCGGGAAAAGTTTGAGATTGGGAATTGGTGGTCGTAGGGTGTGTATGTGTCTGAACGCAAGCTTCTTTTGTTTTGTCTTTCAGGAAATGATTGGATTTTTAGAGAGAGAGACCCGTTAGGAACCTCAGCGTTGAATTTGACAGACGGCGGCGTTTTAAATGGACGTTGTCGTTAACTGTGGTGGTGATGGTGGGTCCCACAAGCATGTACGTGTCATCGCTCTCTGTCTCTTTCTCATTGTCGTCGTTTTTCTTTGACGCCCATGCCGTTTAACACCCCTGAATGCTCAAGATTCCAATCCAGGCGGTGAAGTAAAGGAAACCGGCCGACTAATAATATTAATAAATTAGTTTTGTTTTAGTATTCGTTTTATCCATTGTTAGTAAACCATTTTGTTTAATACTCCTACTAATTTGAAATATATACCATATAGTCTCTAAATTTGTATTTTGTAAATCATTTTAGTCTCTCACTCAATCAATCATTTTAGTCTCTAAATTTGTATTTTGTAAATCATTTTAGTCTCTTAATCAATCAATTATTTTAGTTTTTGATTTTTATTATCATCGGTCATTTTAGTCTTTAAATTTTAGGGACTATAATGAAGGTTCATACTATAATTCAGGGACTTAAGTAATCTGCAAAATACAAAGTGAGGGACTAAAGTAACTTATCCGCATAAATCAAGGACTAAAATAACTTATTCTCACAAAGTTAAGGACTAAAATGATACATCACTCTACTATTTATATTCTACTATTTTATTCTTGTGTTCATGACTATGTTGAATTGTTGGACACAATTTGTTTTTGGTAACAAAAACTTCATTGTTAAATAAAAATTAAAGCTTTTTATTTTTATCTTTTATAGTGTACATGAACACACATTAAAGAAATTCATGAATAAATCAATTATTTTTAATTTAATAGTATATATTTCTAGCCATATGATCTGACATTAATTTTTTTTAAAAAATTTAAACATATTATACAATTATCGACAGTTTATATGATCCTTTTTTTTTTGTGGACAACAGTATGATCCTTTTGATATATGTTAACTATTCTTAATTTTACCAAGATGTCACACCTTCATATTTCGTGTAGACATGCAAGAGAATGTCACATTGATCATGGCCACCATATACATTGGTGCTTCCATTTATCCATTTATATTTACAAAGGAAAAAAAAAGTTGGTTGAATAAACACAGTTGTATATGCCGCCATGAAAAATAGCTCATACAATAACGTCGTTCAAAACCTAACAAAGTTATTATCCTTATTCAATTCAATATTTCACAATACTAGTCTATCGATACTGTGCTAGAGTCATGTGACACAAAGCTATTACCGATGGTAGTCACAACTCACATCTAGTGCTAACCTTAAGATACTAAATACAAACAGAATTATGCAAAAGCAAACAACTTCCCAGCACGCACGAAATCCTCTCAAAAGCACAAACATATTCCTAGATTCCTAAGCCGCATACTACTAGCAATTGCAGTATTTGGAAATTGGAAACCATACAAGTCAGCCGAAAAATAAAAATAAAAAATAGAAACAGATACATGCGTCAGAAATGGAAGCTAAGCATCAAGGGAATTTCATGAGGGCAAAAGTGCCTAGCTAATATAGATCTCTCTTCCGAAAACCTGCATCACGCATCTCCCATGATGGCCTACTCTCGTTTGCAATGTCCTTCTTGATCAGTCCTTCTATGGGCTTCGTGATAAAGAAATACTGTAGACATGTAATGAAATGAACAAGCAAGAGAGAAATCATTACTCATCTGTCACTGTCAGTACTCAGTATAATGAGAAAACAAGAAATTCAAAAGCTTACTTGGAGAGCAAATATTAGAGGAATCCATAACTTTCCTCTCTGATTTGGATTTGGCCCTTCAATCAAATTCTTGTCAACATGAATAGATTCACTTTTGTTCAATGCGATTTCTGTGATTGTTTGGACTAGATGAGGAATCCAAGCAATCCCATTTGGAAGAACCTGTCAACAAGAAGTACATGGTACACCTTTCAGTAAGACTGGGCCAGATGAATGAAGTAAACAGAAAATATAGGAAATGACATGAAGCAAATCTCCAACCTTTTCGTCACTATCATTTTTGTTGCATCTCCCACTGTTCTCGATTAAAACAACAGGAATGGTCGAAGCCTAAGAATTGAAAAAAAAGGCAAAACCCCAGCATAAAAATCATGAGCTATACATTACATGCACACATAAACTGGACATAATCTTAATGTATTAAAATTAAAATAAAGGAAACAAAAGGGGCATTAAAATAGTAACGTGTGAAAAGCAACAAACTGCAGTTCTTGATATTAAAATTAATTAAAGAAAAACAGAAGGGACAGAGTAAAAAAAAAAACCTGAAGGGACACAAGCGGCACATAACTTTTTTCCAACAAAAAACAAAAAGGGACAAATAGATGTTTATAACTGATAAAGAAAGTAATTTACACAACAGAATGATTCTTTCCAAACCCATAAAATGTTTACCATATAAATCCCCCAAATGAAACCATGTGATTAGAACTAGTTTAAGTACAAAATTTTGATTCTTTCCAAACATCTTATGGAATCCACAACAGAATCAACACAGTTAAGAACTAACACACGGATATTCTCACATCAAATATCTGGATTCTGGGTAATGCCTCCGTATGTTTATATTATTTAAAAAAAAAAAAAAAGGAAAAAAAGAGAGAGACAGAGAGAAGAAGAGAGATTCAAGGTTTTGAGGTTGGATTTGAGTTGAACAGGGGTAAACTGGGATTCATGATACACACATATATCTAAAAAATAAATAATAGAATGTGAAAAATAAAAAATATAGAGAAGAAGATATTAATTATGCTTCAAACATGATTGAATTGATTAACACAACGGCACAATACATAAACTCGATACTAAATAGTTATTACTTATTACAATTTACCAAACATATTACACTAAATATACCAACCATACAATATTGATTACACCAAGTATAGGAAAAAAAATCAGGCTAAGAGCAGCCTAGGAGTCCATCGCCTTTTATGGATACCCCTGGTTCAATTCTTATAATTGCCACTTCTCTAATAAGTTCTAAACATCAAAAGGGGCATACCAAATTTAAAATAATTTGAGCTTTAGCGTTTAGACATAGCATTGGAGAGGTGGCTGAGCGCCAACCCTCCACCACACCATCCCATGGTTAAATCTTGATTACTCTTTAAGTACAAAATCTCATAAATTGAACCAGTTCAACTGGTCATGCTATGTCCAATTCACCAGTTTCAAATTCCATTTTCAACAAACCAGGCTTAGGGGCACAACTAGTTTGGCCAGTGGACCAGTTCATGGTTAACCTGGTCCAACCAAACAGTTCATCTGTGGTTAAAAACAATGCTCTCTGATCTATCAATAATGCCGTATTTATAAACAGTCCAAGTGTCTCAAATGGAGGGATGGAGCTAACCATATGGGTCATCAAATACACAGGCAAACAGATTCCTGGATGAGGGAATGCAATATGAATCAACTAAATGGCCATTTTTTTTCATCCAATCCAAGGAACATAGTTACGCGTACAGAAATCTAAATAATTTATTTCTGATGCTATTACAGTTTTGACTTTTGACAAATTAAGATGTATTCGAAGGATAAGACTGAAGTTACAGCAATGAATACCTGCAAGGCATCTTTCTTTAACCGAGCACCTGATTTGACAACTTTCAAGAGAGCCTCAGATCTTTTTGAGACAAATTCGTCATAAGGCAATCCATCTGGTGGAGAGAACTGGGCATGCGTGAGTGCTACTATAGCCTTGTTCCATATTCCTTTGCCAAAAGTATCGGTGATAGCTTTGGCGACTAACTTATCCAAGTTGTCCACTCTATATGCATCCAAGCGATCCACATAAAGCAGAACATCTATGGTCTTGTTCAGAAGGAAACTGCTCAAACAAACCCAGATTCACCCCCAAACAAAATAAGAGGTTAAGGAGAACGAACATTAAATCAATTTCTTTTATTTTTGTTTATTGAAGACATAAAAACATGGTTTATATGTGGAGCATAATATCCTAAACATAAGCATACCATCCTAAACATAAGCATACCGTTTTATTATATCAAGTGCCATATCATTGATGTATCCCCCTTCAATGAGACCGGGAGTGTCAATAATGTTTAATGTAAACCCTGCCCTTGTACGCGATTCCATCACTGGTCTTGGCCCTTCCGACTTTTGAAGATAAATAAATTAATATATATTAGTTAACAAAATAACTCATGCGTAAACATAACAAACTGATACCAACAGAATAACAACCCTATAGACCATCATAGCAAAGCATCATCGGATACCTGAAAAGGACTAATTGAGACTACTCTTTCCCCAATGATGGAGTTCACAGTGGAAGACTTTCCAACACCACCTTTTCCCATCACAAGTATAGTCAGGGAGTTCACATTCTACACCAAAATAAACACGAAATTCACCAAGCAGTGAGAAACCCTAATACAAATATAAATTTAGCAAAACAAATATTTACGCAATAGTGAATCAAAATAATAAGGACACATTTTGACTTTGCAAGTGCATAATTCCCGGGAAAGAAAAGTACCTCCTGTTTGAGTTGTCCTAATAGTTCAAGCAGCTTATTCTGGGTAGCAGATGCGAATGAATTGATTCCTGACCACTCACGGACGAATCGGGAAGCCATTGACGAATGTCCTACACAAAAAAAAAAAAACAACATTAAAAAAATAGAAAAGGCAAATAATAAAGAAATTAAATCGAGTTTCAGTGCATATTCCACAAAACCTATCAATTAGAATGATAGACATTATTATTAACAAGATATTCAGCAGAATTTCAAAATGTAACATGAAACAACAGATATTATATCTAATAAAACAGGCATAAGAAGGTAAATTGCTCAAAACCCAATCTGCAACGATAACTTTGAAATTGCGGAGAAAAAGAAACGAAGGAGAAGAAGAAAAAGAGATAACGAATTGAAGAGTTTACCGGCAGAGACAAGGTTACAGAGGAAGTAGTGGGATGAGGAGTGCGACCGAAGCACCGCCCTTACCCTCCTTATCCGACTATTTCAGCTTTTTGATAGCGGAGTCCGTCTTCGACTAATGGTTTTGTCCCTTAAATTAAATATATAGTCTATTATATAAATCATTTCTAACTAAATCAATAAAATTAAGAAATGATAGTTAATTTATTAAATTATTTAAAAAAAAAGAGAGTTTTTCTATCTATACTCTCAACTTAAATGTGCTATTCCCTCCGGTTTTATATATAGGTCACCTTCTAGAAGAAATATTTGGTCCTAAATATAAGTCACTAACTAATTCATTAATTGAGTTTTCCTCTTTTACCCCTTTTACAATTTTCAAAGATTTAATTAATGATGAAGTGAGAAAGAGACTGTAATAAGAAAGAGAAAGAGATATTAATTTCTAAAACATTTACTAGCACATTTAAGTTGAGGGCATAGTTGGAAAATTTCTCTTTTTTAGACAAATTTAATGAGCTAACTACCATTCCTTGATTTTGTTAATTCGGTTAGAAGTGACTTATATATAGGATCAGAGGGAGTAGTAAATACTTTAGAAATTAATATCACTTTGTCTTTCTTATTCCGCTCTCTTTCTCACTCTTTCATTAATTAAATCTTTAAAAATTATATAAGGGGTAAAAGAGGAAAACTCCATTAAAGAGTTAGTTAGTGACTTATATTTAGGACCAAAGATTTTTTATAGAAGGTGACTTATATATAGGACCGGAGGGAGTATTTATTAACTTCTTCTCGGTGTTTAACAAAATTTTGGTTAATTATTGGCATTTTTTTTTGCCGTATAATTAATTTTTAAGTAAAAGTTAATAATAAAAGATTTAAAAAAAATAGTTGAAAGTTTTTGTTCTATAATCACGAGTTTCCTCACCCTTAGGATGAGATCAATATTGTTCGTGCTGTATGGTTGGTGCTGGTCCTTAGGAATTTAGCATAGGTGAGATTCGAACACAGGACCTCCCGCTAGCGAGGCCTTACATCGCTAAGTCAACCCTTGGAATTTTTTTAAAAAAAAGTTGAATGTTGATTGGTAATTTCATTTTTTTTTTATTTTATAAGTTGTTTATAAATAAAATACTATTTGTTTGATAGAAGTGTTTTATGTCAATTTTTTCAAGTTGCTTATTATTAATTGTCATATTTCTTTCATATAAAAAAATAATTTAACAATATAAAACTTTTAAAAGTGAAAGTTGGAATAAAAAAACAATTATTTGATAAAATTTAATATTTTTTTTAAAAAAAACTAAACACGGTATAAATTTATCAAAATAATAATTTAATATTAAAAAATTATTAAATATGTAAAATTTTTAATAATCATAAAATTCATAAATATTAGAGTGAAATGGATAATTCATAAATGAGAAAAAAAATTTGAAAATTTTAGCAAATTGTTATTTTTAGCGAGAAAGAAGGAAAATATATTAAAGATTTCAAGTATTAATTAGAATATTCAGGTGTTAATTACAATATGCCTGAAAAATAAGCCAGTTTTCTTTTTTTAAAGCTCCTATTTCTAGTTTAAAAGTCAGTTTTTTGCATTTTGTAAAACAAAAAGAAAAAAATCAGTTTATAATTTAAGAGGTTTACCATAAATATTGTTTGGTGCAGCTTTTACTTATAAGAAGGAGAAAAGCCAAAAAAAATTAGGTCAAACACTACCTTGGTCTTTATATATATTTATTATTTATTATATTATTTATTATTTTTGTTTTACTAAGCATGTGAAAGGTGAAAGGTAACATTTTACTAAACACATAATTTATTTATGGTATTCGTGTATTATTCTCACATAATATTGAGTGCATTATTTATACAAGAGTAATGCTAAATCTTCCTATAAATTATCCTACCCATCTAATTTTAACAAGTGTCAACTATCTTTCAAAAAATAAATGTTTAGTAGGAGATGAAAAACACTTGTCAAAATTAAGTGGGTAGGAGAATTTAGTAGAACAATTTAGCATTTTTCTTTATACAAACAAAGAATTTAGCACTTAACAAAGTTATGCGCATAATGATTCCTTCAGGGTTAAAGTTTCTTGCAGCATAAAGAAATGGTAAGGCTTAAAACACTATAGAGCGAAGAATGACGCTTCAGAATTTTTGCACTTAAGAAAGAAATATTTGAAGAATTGTTGTTTAAGTGTTATTAATTAACATCGTGATCTAATTATTATTAATTAGAATATAACACAATCTTAATATTTAACTAACATGACACACTCTATATAAAAAGGGGTTAAGGTATCACAAAAAGGAGATCCCTAAATAACTTAAGCCCCTCATTGTTACTGAGCACACTCACTCCTTATTTTCTTTCTCCTTTACTTCTTTCACGATAGAAACTTGCTCATACCTCACAAGTTTACGGATCTACGTTGTTAAAATCCGTGCTACAACAATAGTCAACATTTAAAGAATGCACGAATTCAAATTGTAGAGAGATTGAGGGTGGGGGAGAGGGAAGAGGGACTTCAGTGTTTCTTTGACTCTGATAGATCAACGACATCACCGTGATGTCCAGAAAAGTCGTTAGTGTTTATTAAACAATTAATGTTGATCATGTGAATGAACTTATCTATGTGTTATGTTTTGTCCTTCAACTAAAAGTACATGTTTTAAATAGGTCCTTAACTCTTTTCACTAAGGCTCTGCATCCAAAAGCTACCCCTTTGTCAAGCGTGTGAAAGAAAGAAATGAGAAAAGGAGGATAAAAGACAAATGGAGAATAGAAGAAGTGGTGTTGATGACAAATCGGGGTGGCCAATGGTGGTTGATGATAGTGGGACAACTGAAGATGAGGAGGCACTAGAAGGAATAAAATTCCTACACCACAATAATGAAATTAATGAAAAATGACTAAATTAAAACAAAATAAAGATAAAAAAAAAACCTATTTAAGACTTTTTAAAATAGTTATATAACTAAAGCCAAAAAAATTTGGAAGAGGAAAATACTAATTTAATTTTAGTTAAATTAATAATTTAATTTTTATATATTTCTTTTAATTTTATTTTAGTCCTTGCATATTAAAATACTTGTTTTCCTTGCACATGTATGTTTTCTTTGCGTTGATCTTTATTATCCATTTTTTTACTAAATATGTTAGTTCTTATTTTAGGTGGCTAATGACACTTCTACTAACTATATACAATAATGAACACATAAAATGTTAATATTGCTCATTTTAATCTCTACGTATCAAATGCGCTAGTCTTTTTCTGGGGTACCAAAAGTAGAGGAAGTTGTTAGTCCAGCGGAGGAATCAATAGATCTAGTTGAGTTTAACCTAACCTTGCCGGGTAAAGTAGAAAAGGGCTCCCTAACTTTTTTGATGGGCTTGAGGCACGAGTTCAATAATCTTAGATGTATTGTCGAGAGTTTGTAGCTTAAGTGGCATAAGGAGGAGCCATTGGAGTTTAAGAAAAAATGATTTGATTCCCATTAGAATAGATTTATGAGTAATGTAGTGTGGAGTGTGTATATTTGGACGATAAAAAAAATAGCTACATGTATATTAATAATTTATTTTAGTTCCTATACGTAAATTTATTTTTTGTTTTAGTTCATGTATGTCTATTAATTTTTTTTAGTCCCTGTAAAATCTATTTATAACATGTCACACCAGCAAAGAAGAATATTGAGAAGATCAATGGATTAAAAGCACAAACAAAAACCTTTGTAAGGACTCAAAGAAAGCTTTTTTACTTAGAGGGACTTTAACAAAAATGAATGACACCTACAAATAGAGGAGTCCATCAAATCGGATAATCCGACGAACTCGATGAACCAAACTAAACCAAATAATTGTCTAACCCAATTATAATTGGGTATAACCCGAACCAAACCGATTAATCCTTAAGATAATTGTTTTGGGTATTGGGTTCATGAAATGCCAACCCGATGATCCGATGCACGACCCGTGAACCCAACCATTTTAATCCCTAAACCCCTAATTAGTAAATAGACTTGAGATAGAGAGTTGAGTGAAGCATCGAGTTACTTTCTTCGAGACTTTGAGAGTGTCAAAATTGAAAACTTACCCTCCATCTTCATCCTTCACAGCCACCTGCGCCTGCCACCGTCATTGGAGATGCAACAACGCCACCCACCTGCGCCACACCTCCACATTGTCGCGACATAAAACATTTTACTGTTAGTCCGTCACCATATGACTTGCGAAGGAGACGAAAAAGTGTGATGTAGCCGCCACAATATCATTTCTGGATTTGTGAAGGAGACGAAAAAGTGTGACAGAGCCGCCACACCACAAACCGTCACAACGTCGCCAGTGAAGCTTCACCTGCAATCTTGATCTTCAGCAATAAGTGAAAAATCCCCAAAATCTTAACAAGTTTCTAATTTCTCTATTGAACATATTGGTTTCTTCTTATATTGTGTTGTGAAATTATACAATTAGAATTTAGACTACTTTATTAATTTAATATTTTAAATATTTAAATGCTACGATATTAATTAATATTGTTAGACTTAAATATACGATGTAGTTACATTTTTTATTTTAATCGAACAATTCGATGATTCAATCCAAACCAACCTCTTTTGTTTCAAATCGGTTCAGTTTGAATTTTAAATTTTTTTTGCACTAATTCAAATCAACCTAAATTATTTCCATTAGTTTGAGTATCAAATTATCTCAAAATCGAACCAACCCAACTTACAAAAACCAAATAATTAATTTAAGCTTTAATTTTTTTTACTCTAAATTTTATTTTTCAGCCTTGTTTTGAAGATATTGACTTTCTTATAGTAGCAACACTACCAATTAGAAGATAGAAAAATAAGAAAAAAAAAAACAAAAAAGATATAGACTAGGCAGAAAGAAGAGGAAGAGAGCATTTGCAGTTTGGAAATGATAGGCGAAGGAGGAATGCGAGATGAGAGAAGCAGCAGCAGCAATAACAGAATGACGACACCGGCGCCGAGAAGAGGTGTAATGTACATAAACAACCCCTCCACCACTACGACGCCGTTTCAACAGATCCGACCCTCTCTTTCTCTACTCCCTTCCTTCCTCCAGAGGCCTCACTCCCTCCCTTTCCTCCTCACCGTCTTCCTCTTACTCGCTTGGATCTCCCTCCGCTTCCACCGCGCTTCCCACTCTCTCCCTTCCACCGCCACCACCTCCCTCCGCCTCCACGACCTCGCCGCCAACCTTGTTCGCTTCTCCCCCTCCGAGATTGCCAAGGATAATCGCGGTTGGTTGCTCGACCCTATCTCTCTCGCCCTTGCTTCCGGCATTTCGGGTATTCTCATCTTCAACTCGATTTCCATGTGTTGTTATCGTGATTCTAAATGGCGATTGAGATTTTGAACGGAATCGTGATTCTTTGCAGGTGGAGCTGTCACCTGTGCTTCGCTTCATGCAGGAGAAATTCGCCCGGGCAAAATTAGAGCGAATCACAGACACCATGATTGTAATGAGACTTTTCTCTTTTGGGGTGCCGCAATGAAGTTTAGGGTAATCTCTTTACTCTATCCTTTACACTGAACATGCTGAATACTCATGCAGTGTTTGTTACTACTTTCCCCCTGAATGTGTTCACTGAAATTCATTCACATTTTGGATTCTAAGAAACTCAATCTTTTTATATCTTCACCATTTATGGATAAATACCCAACTGTTCAACACTACTTCAAAGGAAACAAGTACTTTTTAGTAAGTTTTTTAACACATTTTTTCTAATGTCAAAGCTATGAATTGAATAATAAAAGCATCTTTAATAAGAGTTGCTTAAACTTAACAAGAGTTACTTAACTAAGTAGCACCATTGGAGATGATTATGTGAGTCGTTTATATAGGCAACTCATGGTTAACCCAAATTTGTAGATCCAATATCATAAATTATTAATTAATTTAAGTAGTTTGTGAGGTCCATTTGATGATTTTATTGAGTTGCACTATTGGAGAGTTAAGTTGCTTAAAATTACATAAGGTAGAGAGATGATGAGACCCACAAAATAAGCGCCTCTATAGAGTTGCACCAATGGAGATGCTTTAACTTCCATTATTTGTTTTTGGTTTATTAGATAGTTGAATAACAGTTTCCCATTTGATAACAGTTTCCCCTTTCATTGAATATGCTGGCTGCACAACAAATGCAAAATAACAAAACAAACAGACTGAAAAAGCAAGTGAGATTGAAATTCTATAATGGATCATAGTGTTTGGATTTTAATCAATAGCCTAAAATCCGTTTTAGTGATTCTTATTCATTTTCGAAAAGAAAGATGTCTCAATCATGCACATAAAGGAAGTTCTGGAAACGTGCAGTGATAATCTAATAAGGGTTGTCAGAAGTATAGAGCTCTAACAGTGGCAAAATATCGTTTTCTTCTGAAATGACAAAATATTTACAGTTTTATATATGTACATCATCCTGAAGCCGACTTGGTTGTTTAATTTTACTATGCAATGAAGGCATAAATTTAAACAGCACAGTTCTCTCTCTGTATTAATAACATCTATATTTTGCATTATTCGTTATTCGTGGCTTGCAACCTATTTGAAGTTGGAGAACAGTGAGATAACTGTTCAGGGTTATGCTGAAGTGATCATTGGCAGAGATGAAATCGCTGTTGCAGCCAGCCCTGTTCATAAAGCACATGCTTTGGTGAACGTAGATCCGATTCGGACTGTTTTCTTCATAGGATGCCAAGACAATATCATAAACTATAATGCTTCTAGTACTGACTTTAATGTTTGGAAAGATCTATAAGCTGTTGCTCTGTAAAGATGTTGCCATCACTTTTCCTCTTTAATGAAATCTAAAATGTGTCTGAGTCTCTGTTAGTACAATATTGCTGCACAACGTGAGGAAAATTTTAACCTCAAGCTTTTTCTCTCTCTCTTTCTATATGATATGGACAGAACTTAGTTGTATTTCGAAAACCTTAGCAGGAGAACTAACCTTATTATGATATGTATGTTTTTTGAGAGAATATGTGAATAGATTAGAAAGAAATCAGAGGGTTAAAGGAGGAACATCTATTTATGTAAATCCTATTTATGATTGTGCTTCAAAATGCTCATAAGATTGAGGGCCTGTTTGGACTTTGGACATGGCTTAGAAAACTCTAGAAGTACTTCCAGTGGTAGTGTTTTTGGATCTCAATGCAGATCTAGCTTAAGCAAGAAATTTCTGCTTTTTCCAAAAGCATTTCCACTTATAGTGGAAATATAAACCAACAGGCCTGAACTTTCATGTTGTGATATGTTTATCCAAAGATTTGGTTTATGAATGAAACTATTTTCTAGAAAGTTACAAAATGAGTTAATTTGACTTTGAAATCATTTTGGATCAAGGTGCATATGTAGAAATTTGGTTGAATTGACAATTCTGTCCTTAGGTTGATTGCATTTATCTTTAGCATATTTCAAACTTTAAATTTAGAACAATTTTTTATTTGCTGAGGTAAAAAGGGAAATTAGCACAACTTTTTTACACTAAGGGTATCTTTCAATCCAGTCGTAGATTAATTCTTCCAAAACGTAAAGATCATTAATGTGGACTTTGTCTCTTTTAACAAAGTTTTTTCTATAAATATCATATGCATATGAACTCTTGTAAGAAATTTTAAAGAATCATGTTATCTAGCAATTAGCAAGTGTGTCAGATCTTCTTGGTTATAACATTTTTTGAGTAATTTTCTTTTTTCAACAAGTGAGTTTGTTTCTAAACCAACTTCACATTATAGTTAATTCAAACCTAAATCAATGTTCGACCCAAAAATTTAAATAAAATCCCAAATCCAGGCTTAGAAGTTAGAATGTTTAATTTGAATGGGGAACTTGTGCATATCACTTGCAAGAAAAGAACTCATCGTGTTCCTTTTTTTTTTTTTTTTTCCTTCATAAATGAATGGTGGATGGCCGGTGAGCGCAATGCGCAAAGTGTGTGAGGTTTACTTGCACGCAAGGGCTGTTTTGAAGCCTAAGAATTACTACTATAATTCACCGGGATTTGTTATGAATAAGGAAACGAAAATCAATTATCTTAATTTGTTTAACACATAAACTATACAATTTTGCCAATAGATAAACTTAATTTGCTTAAACAAAATTATATTGTCCAGGTTTATCTTCGCTTTAAACTATTCCGATCAATGATATTTTTTTTTTCATCATATAATTCTCACTTAGGCTAGTAAGAGATTAATTGAATAATTTCTCATAATACGATAACAAAGCAGGACTTCTCTCAACAATAGTATTGTTTTGGTATGCATGAATTTCAGATTAAACCCATCATTTAACCGAGTTATTGGCAAATGGTTCTATGTTCACAAGTTTGGGTGCATTTGAACCCAATTTAGTGTATGTTTGGTTCTGCAACCGTAAAATTTATTCTAAATAAAATCAATTTTGTAAAATTAATTTTGAGTAAAATTGAGTGTGATAAGAATTGATTTATATTTGATTTTTTTTTCTCCCTTCAAACCAAGTTTGTAACAAAAATATAATGTAAATTGCTTTTCAACCACAAAAACAACACAAATGCGGCTTCTCTCAGAACTCAAAATCCCATTAACCAAATATTGAATATAAAAACAAACAAATTAAAAATGCTGCAAAATTAATTTTATTGTTATCAATGTAAGTTTGGGGTTCCAACTTCCAACGCACTCCCAAACACCATACAGAATAGGTTTGACAAGAAAAAAATAGAATTATTGTATGGGTTTCTTTGGATAATCAGGTGAGCTATCATTTTCAAGTGTTTGATTTGATTTTCATGAGTGAAGGGACGGTTCAGATTTTGCTTTAACTTGCATCAAATCTCCAACACTATGGAGTAATTAAGTCAAAAACCCCACCAAGTTATTTTTCTTTTCGACAAGTCAAAACACCAAGTTAATCAGGTGATTCTGTTTGCTTCTAAATACAACTTCACTACAAAAGTTAATCAATATAAATAATCATTTTCACATGGCAAAGCAACTAGCAACCACATCTTTTTAAATGAGATTCTGAAAAATATTAAAGCAGTGATACTATTGCACGTATAGGTATATCCATTGAGATTAGGATCTTAGTTCATGGTTTAGAGTCTTTAATTTCAATAGGAAACTTAACTGATGATTCTTGTAAGTTGTAACAAAATAAATTAGGCTTAATTTCATATTCGGTTAATGTGAAATTGTAGTATTTCAATTTTTTAATACTTTTAGTCCTTTATGTTTTATAACATACTACAACTTTAATAATTTTTTCATTATTTTCCTTAAAATTTAGTGGTTGAGCTTAGTTGTACATGAAGGGACCCTAAAAAAATAAAAATTATCTTATGAGTATTATATAACTTTTATTTAATAACTCTTTCAAAACATATTAGAAATTTGAATTTTGTTCGAGTAGCTACATTCATATTATTACTTTAACATTAAGACTTTAAATGTGTTATTCCTTTTGAACTTGTCTTAATTTAGACTCATAATTTATGTAATTAATGCTAAAAAAGTGATTACATTATCATTTGTCATTTAACTATTTTTGTACCCCTCAAAATATATTTTCAAGTTATGCTATTGCTTCAAACTTTATCAGATTATACCGCATAATATTTTTTTTTATCAACATTATAATAAAAAAAAAACTATCCCTCAGCATAATTCCTTTTCAATTAGGCCAATAAATTATCTCTATAATTATGTTTCTCTAATAACAATCTGAAGTTAAAGTACTCAGCAAATTCTTATGGCTAAGAGAGCAAAAATTAGTATCAATTTCTCAATTAAAAGTTAAAACTTATGTTTGTGTAGTTTTGTGTAAAAAACAATCTGAAACTAAAATTATTGAGTGAGGGACATTTGAGTCTCTAATTTTAAAAGGTTCATTTACATTGGATTTTGAAATTTTTTGTGGTGCTAATCTTTAATGTTAATTTACAATTTATATGGTTGAGATTCAAGACTAAATTAAACTTTTTAGAAGAATTCAGGAAATAAATTGAACTATGAACACAAAGACTTGTTTGAATTATTTTTAAAATTTCACGAATCAATATGAATTAAAGTTAACCGTGTTAATTTTAAATTAACGAAAAAGATTAAAAAGGAATCATTTTTAAAATCTCAGAAGACTAATATACATAGTTTAAAATATAAAAAAAAGTAAGGGTCTTGCTAAACAGTGCTCTAAGGACACTTGTTAGGAATATAAAAGTGGAAATGTTTTATTTGGATTTGTAGCATTCAAGTAGGATTTTAACTTTCGAAACAATAAATATCATTAATTCCAATAAAATATTTTTACTTTTGTATTCTTAACCAGTGTTATTAGCGCACTGTTTATCATTTTTTAAAAACTAATATACTCTGATAAAAATCTCTAAAACTACGAAAAGTTAAATATTAAATCATGCAGAGTATTTTTCTAAAATTATTGGTGGTTGAACCAAATCCTTGATCTTCACACGCTTTAAATAATTATTAATTAATGATTAATGAATATACTTAAAAACAGAGTTCCCTCGCTTGAAAGCCAATATAAATGAAGCAGCACGTTATTTGTAGCAAATCCAAAAGGAATTCCAACACTCCCCTCTCCCCAAATAACTATAAAACCAATCCATTGAAACACACCAATTAACTGAATCAATCAACAAACAAACAAACAAATAAATCACATAAAGAACACACCATTTAATTTAATTCAACCAGAATGGAGGAGGGTCAGAAACAGAACAAGAGGGTAGCAGTTTTAGTAGGATGCAACTACCCAAACACAGCGAACGAGTTACATGGTTGCATAAACGATGTGTTAGCAATGAGGGAAGTGCTTGTGAATGAGTTTGGTTTTGAATCTAAGAATATTAAGGTTCTCACTGATGAACATGGTTCTGTTTCTATGCCAACTGGTGCTAACATAAAGAAAGCATTAGGGAGTATGGTTGATAAAGCAGAAGCAGGGGATGTGCTTTATTTTCATTATAGTGGACATGGAACTAGAATTCCTTCTATGAAACATGCACATCCATTTCGCCATGAGGAAGCTATTGTGCCTTGTGATTTCAATCTTATTACTGGTTAGTGGTTAGTCATATAACTGATAGCTCTCCTCTTGAATTGAATTGGATTTTGCATATCACATTGTTAAAAAAATGTGCATTTGGACTGAGAACATTGAATTCTTTTGTCACATTGTACACAGATTTGGACTTCCGGCAACTAGTGAACCGTCTACCAAAGGGAGCAACCCTAACAATCCTCTCCGACTCCTGCCACAGCGGCGGCCTTATCGACAAAGAGAAGGAACAAATCGGACCATCCTCCACCACCACCACCACATCAAATTCCATTTTTACCCCCAAAACAATCCCCTTCGACTCCATACTCCAACACCTCTCTTCACTAACAAAAATTAACACCTCCAACGTCGGAACCCACCTCCTCCACTCCTTCGGCTCTGACGCCAGCCTCCGCTTCCAGCTCCCCTTATCTGACCTCGACTTGTTCGACAAGTTGAGGCCAGATGAGGGGATCCTGCTGAGCGGGTGCCAGGCCGACGAGACGTCTGCGGACGTGGGCGGTGGTGGTGGAAAGGCGTATGGTGCGTTTAGCAATGCGGTTCATGTGGTGTTGAAGGAGAATAAAGGGAAGTTGAGTAATAGAGAGGTTGTGGTTATGGCTAGGAATGTGTTAAGAGAACAGGGGTTTATGCAGCATCCTTGTCTTTATTGCAGTGATGAGAATGCTGATGCTACTTTCTTGTGCCAAAAAACACATCAGGATTAATTATTCTGATTTGTAACTGTGGACTGTGGAGTTTGGACAAGTGTTGCTATGTTGTTATTTGTGTTGCTTTGTTTGAATTTTATGTGAAATATGTGGAAAGAGTTGTTGATTCTTAAACCAGACTTGTGAACAAATGAATCTTTCGTTTCAATTGGAAGTTGGGTTTGTGTTGTGTCCTGAGATGGAATTCATAACTGAGTATTTATGGAGCTTTCTGCAACATTTTAAAACTGTGTTATTCAATTTACATGGTACACATATAACTAACTTTCGCTAGAAGATTAGCTAAGCCATAGTTACATAATATGCATGTACGCATATCAAGTTAGCTGATATACTAGTATTTGATATGTTATTTTTTATCTCATTTTTACAATAATTCTTTTTAAAAAATTGGTAATTAGGACAAGGAATTTAGTATGCCGTAAGTGGAGTAATTGAAAAATTATGTGACTATGAGCTAAGCTATACGCCTACATATTCAAAATTGTGGAGCTATATGCAACATTGTCAAAATTATGTTATTCAATTTACATGGTATATACATAACACCTGTTAATCAACCCTCCTAATCTGGTTTCATAACTGTTATTCAGCAATTTTTCTATTCTTCTTGTATTCATTAAGGTCTCTTAATAATTCTTTTATTTTTGCTTTCCTGCCACTGTTGGACCTGTATATATAGCTGACCGTTTTCTGTTAATGAATAATTCAAGTTTTTGTTTTCTTCCAAATACACACAGTGTTGCTTTCCTCTCTTTTCTCCTTCTTCTTCTACCTTTCTTCTTCTTTCTCTCGCTGGATTCTTGCAATCCATGCTCTGCTTCATCCTTATTTTTTCGTATTAATACATATAACTAACTTTCGCTAGAGGACTAGCTAAGCCATAGTTACATCATAATTGGTAGGTCCGTGTATTTGATACACTGATATATTAGTAGGAAAATGTTTTTTTTACATCGATTTTCCTTACATTTATCTTACACCCTTATTAAAATAATAATATCTAGATTAAAAAAAAAATGAAATTGAAGAAGAGAGTCATGTAATCATTAAAATATTAAGGGTGTAAAGAGGGTGTAAGAGAAAAGGATGTTAAAAAATCAACACTCTATTAATATTTGGTATTCTATTTTTTATTATTTTTTCAAGAATTCTTTACATGTGTTTTTGGTTAAAATACACATTTGGTCCTTTATGTTTTGTCGAAGTCCTATTTTGGTCTTTTATGTTTATTTTGTCTCAATTCAGTCCGTTATGTTTATTTTTTTGACCAACTTAGACTCTTCTTTGAATTCATTAGTCTAGTTAACCGAACTGCATACGTGACACCTACATGGCATTAACGGCGTTACTTGTCATCCCTTTCCAAACTAAAACGACACCGTATTGAATTTTTTTCTTAAGCGTATGCAGTTCTGTTAACTTAGACTAACAAAGACATGGTTAAGAAAAAAATTCAATATGATGCGTTTTAGCCTGGAAAAGGATGACAACTAACACCCTTAATTCCATATAGGTGCCACATATGCAGTTCAGTTAACTTAGACTAACGAATTCAAAGAAGAGTGCAACATTGGTCCAAAAAACAAACATAAATGACTAAATTGAGACAAAATAAACATAAAAGACCAAAATGGATTTCAGCAAAACATAAAGGATCAAATGTGTATTTTAACTTTCTTTTAGTAATCAAATATTATTATTACCAAGGAGCATAAGACATGCTCTATAGTAATAGTATAAGAGATTCAAGATGGCTAACCCAAGATCAAATAAGCCACACCATCCAGAATGAATGATACACAAAGAAGAATTACATCCCTAAGAGATTAACAACCCAAACTCAAGAAGCTAAGCAATGATAAGGATTAAGGAACCAATCCGTCATTGAGTATCTAAATCGTAGCAATGATGTTTTGATCCAAAGTCACGATCGGACTTTGACCATATCCAACATTTGTTGGGAACTCTATGAAGCCTCTTTGAAAATTACTTAGTTATGAGTTATTTATATAGCCCAAATTACTGAGAACCAAATCAAATACCATCATATTTTTTTTTCTTAGAAAAACGAATAATGTTTTGAATTTACATGTGGGTACAAAAAATTTGGTATGCGATATACAAAATAATTAGAGAATTACCGGACTATGAGAAAAGCTATACACATCCATATTTTAATTAACTTAATTGAAGGTAAACAATTAAGTTTGTCTTTTAAGAGAATGAATTAATTTAACATAAATAATTGAGACTAAAATGAAACTGTTTGTTAAATTAAAATTTAATTTGTAAATAGCAATGATTAGTGTATAATTAGGGATGACAATTGGATAAGGTGGAGCATGTATTAGTCTCCGAATCCAATTAATTAAAAAATAATATAAAGAGAATGACAATTAGTAGAGTGACAATAATCTCATTCATTAACGTATACATGTAAATTTTCTATTTTAATATCAGATATAAGTATCTATTGGTTAAATATTAAACAAACTAGACTCAAAGTAAAAGAGGACAATATAATGTATGTAGCCATCGATCTGAGAAGTAGAGCTGTCAATGACCCCAACATATATGATGTGGGTTAAATTTTTAAATTATGTAATAGCTTGGCTTAGACTAGCTCTAATTTGACTGGATTTATAATTTATAATTACTACTATTTTATAATAAATTGCTTAATATATAAATATATGAAATATTCAATATAATATATTAAATATAATTATAAATTGCCTGCAAGTGTGTTAAGATCATGACAAAGACACACTAGTTCTCGTGGAAGAATAATATGTTTAATTTTGTAGATAATATTTGTTGTGATGACAATTTAAGTATACATGTAATATTGTACGTTAGAGTTTATAGTTCAAGTGGGATAAAAAAGGAGTTTTTAGAATTTAAGGAGAGGAGTTCAATTTACAATGAGATAGATTTAGGAGTAGTGTAGTATGTGGTTGTGTGTGTTTGACTGATAAAAAAAAGTACACATATAATATTAGTATCATACTTTAAGATGAGTGGATACTTGAAAATGATAAAAAAATTATAATTTATTAATTTTATAAACGGTTTTTCTAACGTATGCAACATTGCACATGTTAAGCATGTTAAAAGAGAAGCTTTTTCATAGAGAAAGACAAAATTAATTGAGTTTTGTATTCAACGTGCATTTATAACTTATATTTTTTTTTTCTATTTTAGGATTCTTATCATGTGCAAATTACAATAGTTGTACAGATTCAAAAAAACTCTTTTATAAATATTATGTATTGTTTTTTTTAATTGCTTATATTAATCTATTATTGTCTATTGACATCATCCATTGCAAAAAAAAATTGTCATTTATTAACGTTTTGTTTTGGTTTCTGTTGGATTAGTCACCGTTAATATAGATTTTGTCTAACAGAATTAATCCATTAGTATAGGTTGATAATATCTATACTAACGGATAAATTTACAATTACTAACAAATAAAATATGTTAGTAAAAAAATTAATATATACTATCACTTTACATATTGTTAGTATATCAAATATTTATAGTAACAGATTTATTTATTAGTAATTGTTAATTTTTCTGTTAGTAAAATACTATCAACCCATAATAACGGATTAATTTTGTTAGAGAAAGTCTATACTAATGGAAGCCAAAACAAAGCGTTAGTAAATGAGAATTTTTTTGTAGTGATCCAGTTAGAAACTAGATCACACTTTTCTTGGACATTAGCGTCCGAAATGACATTTCTGGATGTTATCGTGCATAAAATAATAAAAATATGTAAGAAACCATTCTTTTATATTTTAGTGACGATAATGTCCAAAAACACCAATTTAGAAACTAATCTTATTTCAACTTAGGGTGGTGTCATACCTGCGTCCATGGATGGGAGTGCTCCTTAGAGACAATTTTTTATTTGTTGTAAAAAAAATTTAAAAGTTTAGCCTTAAAGTTAGAATAACAAAATTCATTTTCAACAAAGGTTTCGATCAAAGAAACTTTTTTCTTTTTCAGCTGTAATCTAGTGTTTTATTTGTGGACAAATTAACAATTTTTTTCCCTATCATCAACAAGTATTTTTTATAAGAGGTCCGGTTGAATCAAGAATATTTACATTTTAGTAAGATAAAACTTTTCAATCAAAAATTTTATCAGTGAACTCAAGACTTTATATTTAAGAAGAATAAATATGTGTCACTTAAATTAACTATATATTATCTGAAAATAAATCATAATTTTTTTTTGTTTCAAGATAATCAACAATTTCACATGATTAATTTTCTATTTTCTTTATTACTAGTATTAATTACTTTACTTTTTACTGAGTCGATGACTTTAGATTTAAGCGATGCATGGCAATTATATATCATGGAACAAACAAAAAGAAGTGGGACTGCCCAGCATTGACTATCTTCCAATGTATGCTTTTGTAAAAGCAAAACCATATAATAATTAGTCACTGCATTGTGAGAAATAAAAGATATTTGGTAGTCATTTAATAATTATTTTTGTAAGAGATAAATTTTAAGAAAAAAATAATTTATTATTTATAGCGATAAATATCTTAAAAAGAGATAAAAGAAATACTTGAGATATAATAATCACTTTAACGTTGTTTGTGATATATAGTGTGAATTTCTGAAAAATAATACCAAAATATTTTTTGGGTTAAATAATTTTTTTATTGATTTTTTTATAACCATGAATTTTCGTATTCTTAGGATAAAATTAATTCGGTTCGCGCTATGTGGTAAGTGTTGACCCTCTAAAAATTTGACATAGATAGAAATTTTTTATTGCTTAATGAAATTCTTGAATTTTAATTTTTATCCAAAATGAAATTTATATATATTTTTTTAGTTTAAACATTAAAAATACTCACCAAAAATAATATTAAAAAAATTCACCAAAAAACTTTATACATTTTCAAAAAGTGACAACTGCAGATATGAAAACATTCAAGGTAAATAGAAATTACTATACAGGAATATTTACAATCTAGGATTTAATCTCGTACCTATCCACGTGTTTTCATATACTCACTAATCCAGTTATATAATTGGGACAATACTAAGACTATCACTAATTTTTTCTGTTATGCATTTCTATTTTTGTTATTTTTAATGTTTTTATTAAATTGATTTTTTGGTAACTCAACGATTGACTTAGCGGTGTAAGGAGGGACGATGTATAACGGGAGAAACCGTGTTCGAATCTCACTTATGCTAAATTTGCGGAGGCCAGCACAAACCACTCAATACAAACGAAATTAGTCTCATCCTAAAAGTGAGAAAACTCGTAATTATAAAAAAAAATAAAAAATCTGACGGTTTTTCCTGCGATCAATGAATAGCCGCTGATAAATGCGTAGCGATGCTTGTTGAGGTGACACCTCACCGCCGAAAAATGCATTTTGCAAAATGTCCGCATTTCTGGTAGTGCTTCCATGATATATAGCAAGTATTGAAAACAACAAAAAAGTAACTAAAATATATTTACAGTATTTTTTAAAATATCTCTTCTTTTTAAATTAGTAAAAAATACACTATTTTTTTTTTTATCTTCTCGTCTCCTTTGAGAAATACATTTATAAAATAAAGAATGATAAAAAAAGAAAAAGAAAAAACAAGTAAACATGCTCTACAATTTACAACTAGAAAAGCTTTTATTTTCTTTTAGAAAAAAAAAAAAAAACAGGCGAGGAATATTACAGAGTGATCTCCAGATGAAAGATTAATATATTATCACTCTCATCGTAAATTTTTACTTAAATACAAGAGCCACAAAATAATAGAAAAGAGTTTGTAAGTTAGAAACCAAGTGACAATATCAAACTTAAATTGATAATATCCATTTTTGATCAAATAAAAAGGATGAATACGGATCGGACGTCAGGTTTATCCAATACTATAATAGAATTTGCAAAAGATTATAATTAAGTAAAAAAAGTCTAGTAAAGTATCTAATTTTGTCAAATATATAATTTTTAAAATAAAAAATATGTCAACAAAATAATTACACCATTACTACTAAGTAACTTAAGTCCGCAAGGTACGTTTTCACATTATTCAAAAAAAAACTTTAATTGTTGAATTTTCGACAAATATTGTTTATCTTTTCATATCAATTAATAACTAACAAAAAATATTACAAAAAATAAAAAATAAAAAAACATATATTAATAGTCTTTTCCTCCTTATAGATAATGTAACTTAGCATAGATTTTGTCTATCTTATCGAGTAATCGAGTCTACTTAATTTTAACTATGTTAATTTAATATTTGATCTGTATATATTGAATTTATGTTTCTTTAATTAGTTTGCATCCGTTAATTCAAGTAACTTATTTTTTTATGATTGGATTGAATTAATTTAATTTCTCAAGTTATTTGAATCCATAATCACCCATACCTTATCTCACCGCAGTTTACTTTGCTATCATCATCGTAGAAGAAGGTTTTGCAGCCATTGAGCCACCAAATTTTCCACCATCCCCCAGAACATTCAATTAGAACAGATAATAAGACTGTATATATCAGGAAAAATACTAAGACTTTCATTAAACATATTTTCTCTAAGTAACAAGTGTTGAATAAAAGAAGCAACTATAATTTATACAAATGAGGTAGTACAATAATTTTAGTACCCAACATCTATAATAATTTTAGACACTATCACAAAGTAATTATTTTTCACACTCAAACATTTAATTATATGTTGCCTCACCAAGTCACACTCACACAATTCACTTACACTCACTCTTAATTATTTGCTGCTCCCTCACGTCCCTGTACACTCTTTCACTCTGTCAATTTCTCACACTCACTTGCTCACTAATGAAGACTTGGACTCTATTTATACATATGCAATGTCGATTGTGGGCTTCTCATGAAGCTTCTAGTTTTTCTTCAACAATTTACATATACTAGAAGCATCTATTTTTCACAATTTCTTGGCCAGAGTTGGTGTGCATTTCTCCAGAAGCTTCCAACTTCTTCTCCTCCTTAATATTAAAAGTTTTCTAGTTTATTGTCAATGGTGATGGTAAATTCTAGAAGGGGTTGGTGAAAATAATAATTGTTTATTTTCAACAGCAAATACATTAATTAGAGTTCGATTTTCCATAATATGTATATGTTTAAACAATTAAGGAACATTTTACCAAAAAAACAATTAAGGAATATTTTTTATGCATTAAAGAAAAAGTTAAAAATTGTATACATCCCATGAAAGTTAGGTAGGATATTGAACAAGTTTGCTACTAGTTAGCTAGGATTAATTGAAATTGAAAATTTCACCATTTAAATTGTTGTAGGCTGGGAACATTCCGATCTAGAAAGCATGTTAGATTTAGTAAGAAGGAATTATCTCAATAACATTTCGGACTAATATTAGGATGGCTCCTAACTTATTCGAGATATTAAATAAATAGGTTGGAGTAATGACATAAGCTCAAGAGGCTTAAAAGGCGTCGTGACCAACCTTAATAATTCCCTTATAAATACAACATTTGATAATTAACAAAGTATATAATTAATCTAACATAATTACTCTAACCCTAAATAGTCACTGACTTGAGCTTTATTGTCATGAAGCGCTACCGAAACACTCAGGGATCAAAGTTCTTTCCGAATATCCAGTCAACATTGTCTCTTATCCAATTACATTTATTTTATGTTTGTTTCTCTAATTTTTAAAAAGATTTTTCTAACTTGTGTCCATGAGCACAAGATAACAACTAATAAAATTTCATTAAGGGGAAGTTATCAAATAGTGAGTGCTATGGAATTTAATGGTTGCTCACAGGATATAATAAAATGAATTAAATCCAACCATTAAAAAATTTAATCTAATCATTATTAACTTACACAAGTTAAAAAATCCCTTTTTAAAATGCAACAAAAACAGAACACAAATGGTTAATATCTCACTTCACTATCCATAATTATTTTCATGCATAAATGGATGCCGAAGCCATAACCAGAGGCCATTATTTTCTTTTCCTTTTTAACTTTTACTTTTTCCTTCTTCGTTGTGTCAGTCATTGAGATCTCGTGTAACAAACCTCACTCAACCACCGATTTGGCTCCCACCATATTACTACTACTAATTCACAAATTATTTGCCACTAAAACACAAAACCATGAAGAAAATTAGTGCTAGTACAAAAGATTAATTAATTAGAAATCTAATTAATACCAAACTTTTAATTACTATATCTAATTATTCTAAAAATCAAAACGAAAAACAAAAACGCAACTAAAAGAAAAAGAAACGGGAACATGATAATTAACATTCCACGTGCAATTCGCTTTAATTTTCGTTTTTCTTGTGATAACCGTTACCCTTTACACCGTCAAACACACTTTGTGAGTGTTGTGAAACCAAAAAACAGAAGAGAAAGAGAGTGATGAAGAGACAAAGCAGCGCGGTGTCGCCGTCGTCGTCCCGGCGAGAAAACCCGCCGGAGAAGATTCACGCGAAGACCATCGGCTGCATGTCCGGCATTCTCCACCTCATTTCCAACTCTCACTCACGTCGTTCACGACGCTTCCTCACCTTCGGTCCGTTTCGCGTTTTCCTGGTCCCACACGAAATCTGTTTGGTTCCTCAGAAAATTTTATTCATTCTCTTTTTTGTCGTTATTCTCAGGAAAGAGGCAGATAAAGAGTCACGGTTCCTCTGCTTCTCCTGCCGCCGCCGCAGCCGTCGCCAACAATTCGCAACCGCAAAGCGCAAAAGAGAAGTCGACCGCCGATGCTTGCGCCGGGCGTGATTCGCGTCTGTCTTGCGAGGTGCCGAGGAGCCCCACGCTGCCGGCGGAGATTCGCCGGTCGAATATGAAGCCGCCGTCTCTCCCGGTGGAGAATCGTCGGGAGACGCCGGCTCTGGTGGCGAGGCTGATGGGACTGGAGGCAGTTCCGGCGGCGGCGGAGTCGGTGGCGGAGAAGAGGCAGAAGCTGCTTGGCGCATTGCAGAGGTGCGACGAGGATCTGAAGGCACTGAAGAAGATAATCGACGCTGTGCGGTTGGCAGATCCGTTGCCGGTGGCGGCTACGCGAAATAGAAGCGGTTTTGGTGATAAAATAAGAACAGTTTCGGAGGTGAAGTGTTCGATGATTAACAGTGAGCAGCAGCCGAGTCCCGTCTCGGTGCTTGACGAGTTAACTCGTTCGCCACTCAGTCCGAGCTGCCACTCAGGACGGCATTCATTTGGTAAGCGCTTTCTATTTCTTTGGACACCATTATTATTATTTTTTTAATTGCCGTTAAATAAATTTTAAATTTTAATTTATGTTTAATATGGCATATAAATGTGAATTATTTTAATAGGTCAAAATTTTCGTTAAAGTCTCGATAGGACTATTTTGATTTTATAATATTATTTTTTTCGAATAGAATAAGATTAATAATAAATTTAATGAGAGAGTTCTTAAAAAATAAAATAGAATAAGAGCTAGACATATTTTATTGTGTTCTTTATCAATTTTTTTTTGTTAAAAGTTTTTTATCAAATTTCTTACCATATATATCATTAATTTATTTTATCCACTGAAAATAATACTAAAAAGTCAAAATAATATTATACTAGACTTCATTGACCTATTAAAATAATTCACATTTATATGCCATACTAAACATAAATTAATATTTATATTAATTAAATTAACTATTGGTTTCCTATATTATGACATACTCTATTTCTTACCTACGATAGATGCTAATTTTTCAAATGTGCTTTTGCATGATTATGACATATTCTGCATGGGCATGTATATAATATGTGATGAATTTACTTAGTTAATAGCAATATGAATAGTTAGATATTAGATTATGAGCTGATTAACTCTTTCGATATATTTCATCCTAACTCTAAAAAATATCTCCTTTTCCCCTTTAGTTAGGTACGAAAATGACTAAAATAGAAAAAGAATGGTTTATAAAAAAAAAAAAAGAATGGGGCACAAATAAACTTCCTCATTTTTATATTTTGGATTAATAATAAAATTACTTTTTCTTTTTTTTTTACATTTGGCATTAACGATATATATGCAAAAGGCAAAAGCAAATTAAATTCAATTAGCATTAAAATAAGGTAACTATTTTATGGGCACACTCTTTATAGCAATACCTAATAAAAAAATTAACAAACTAATATTAATAAACTCTATTTTCAAACTATATTGCTATTTTGTAATTATTATTAACTTCTTATTAGTTGCATGTATCAATGAGGTTTTAGTTTTGTGATTATATGAGAAATATTCTAAAATCAATCTATAAGTGAGAAATATCCTTGAAAAGTATTACCTTCGGGTTCCGGTATTTAATATAAGATTCTTTAAGAAGCATTCATTAACTTTTTCTTTTTATATGTTTATCCTTATAAAATTATAGTTAATGAAAAAAATAGTATGATATAATTAGGGTGTTCATAACTGGATCAATCAATTTTAAACCGTTAAAATCGATAAAAAAACGAAATTAAAAAACTCAAAAGCTGAATAAACAAAAAAAAATCGCATAATTTTATTGGTTTAATTCGGATTTCGATTCCTCCTATTAAATTTGATCCAACCCAAACTTCTTTAATGACCGAATGATATGCTTAAAACATTATTTTTATATTTTTATAGTTTGATTTTTCTTTAAAATGTAGATATTGTGTAATGTTTATTATATATATATATATTATATAAACATTTAAATAAAATTTTTTCCCAAACTAAATAAATGCATTATATCTAAGTTTTGTTATTAATATTTAGTATTTTTTAATAAGTACATACTTTAAAAAAAATCATAAAAATGACCCGTTCAAAACTGCAAAAATTTGATTCGAATATCATTTAAAAATAAAATCAACCGGATGATGAGATTACACAATCGAAAAGATTGAATTGAATGAATTTTTTCTTTGAAACTGAACCAATCTGCATCGTAAACACCTTAAGATATAATAACTAATGTATTGGTTGTAAAGTTTTACCATTTTGAATGATATGATTTTGATGGGTCTTTTTCCGACGGGTAAACAATCCAAGGGAAAAAATATTTTATTGAAAATATTTTTATTTATGACTAAGTGAAGTAGTCTAGTTGATTGGTTATTAACTATAATCTACGGATTCGAACCCTTCCCTTATATTGGTGGTTTACCTAGTCCTCTCTAACAAAAAAAATAAAATTTATTATCCTAAAGACAATGACTAACAAAACTCAATTTTGATAGATTATACGAATTTTTAAAAAATAAATTATATATTTTTAAATTAAACAAATTGGATAAATAAGTCTTATTAAATGGCCAGAGGTAGTAGTTTTTTTTGTTTTTCTCTCCACCTCCAGAAAAAAGACATTTTTCTGCTGTCATTCTTAGATGTTTGTAAGTGACTTGGATGATGTAGCGTAGCCATGAAGTGGAGACACAATGATCCATGGCGTCTAGGATTCCAAACTTAAAAATCATAACTTCTCGTATCCCACAACCATGATGACAATCAAAGTGGGAGACAAATCAATTTCCTCTTGGCCGCTGCAATCATCATCTTGCATCTAATTTACCAAGAGTAGTGGATTTACAGCTAGTAGTAGCTTAGTAGTAGTAGTAGTATGATGAAAACAAATTAAAGAATATTCCTCTAATCCACTTCTTAAAGTACTATTATCATATCCTCTTCCCAAGAGAAGCTAAAAATGCCCGTTTTTGCTCTGATCCAAAAGAAACAAGAAACCAACAAATTGTGGTACTACTACTTTGATGGATGGACCACAATTTTGCAAGCACTATGCCTCATGAGGTGAGGCAGTCAAAAGTCGTTCAAAAGAAAAAGGAGGACAGAGAAAGAGAAAGAGAGACACTAGAAAAGAAGACACCAACCGTTGGAGCTTTATCTGCTACTTGGATATGCAGAAAACCCAACTTTTCAGGGATTCGTTACGTTTTTTACCCCCACCACACACCATACCTCACCATCCGTAACTTTGCTCGCCATATTCATTTTTGTGTTTATAACACGTTTTTTTTTTAAAAAAAAAAATTGACTTTAAGTCAAATATTAATTTTTGAGTGAGTTTCAATTTTATTTACCACACTCATACTTGTTCGGATATTAAAGTTTATATTTCACATATATTAACGCTTGTATAAGACCTATTTTTTTGTTTTAATTTTTTCTTAAAAACACTACAAAATCTTCATTTGCATAAAAATGTCTCATTCAAACATTAATGTCCTAACAATATGGACATTACATTAATGTCCGAGTACGAATGTGGTGAAAAAAAATGAAACTCGCTCGTAAGTTACTAATATCAGAAGTTTAGAACAAAGGTCAAATTTTTTAAAAAAATATTTATATAGTGGGCACAGAAATTAATATAATGAGCAAAGTAACAACCAATACCACCTTCCCTTCCGCAACAACCAAAACCCTCTGTTGTTGCTTGCCTGTGCAGGTACTGCACTACTGCAGATACATTCATGCGCATGGTCGCTTGAAGAAGACATTGTCTTTGCTCATTGTGTCTTGGAAATTAACAACACACAACTGTCATTGTGGTATTCGTAATTCCATTCTTGTAGAAATACGTGTTGTCCATCAATTATACACTTGTATAACCACACAAAAAAAAATACGTATATCTGCCAAAGAAACTTATAATAAAAAAATCTTAAATAAAATAAGTAAAAAAAACAAAAATCTTAAATAAATTTTTAGTACTTGCATAATTATATTTTTTGTTTAAGTCCTTGCAAAAAAAAAATATATATATATTCGATCAAATGTAAGTCAAGTTTTGTTTTAAGTTTCTACAAACTTTTATGTCATAATAAATATAACTTTTTAGTCCATTCAAGTTAATTTTTTTATTTTGGTCCCTAAGATTTCAATTTTTTTTATTTGGTTCCTTTAAAAAAGTGATGAAACAAAAATCTTAATACCAAAGAAAAAAAAATTGAATTAAGTTGAGCTAAAATAAATTTGTTAAGAACTAAAAGAAAATTCTAATTTTGTAAAGACTAAACTTATTTAAACATAATAAAAGTACATATTTTAATCAGCGATACAACGTGTACCTAAGTATGTTGTTGTTGTTATTGTGTTTTTTCTTTTTTTAGTTTATGTCAGCGTACAAAAGTACATAAGTAAATTGTTGTCCAAAGAAATTTTGTTTTTGGACTGAAGTGCAAACCTTTCTGTTTTTTTTTTATTACTCCCGGCCTTATTTCTTTCTTTCTTGTCTTGGGCTTTAAGCCTCTTCCAAAAAAAACAGAAACCGTATATTGTAACAGAGTACTGCTTATTATTAAATTACCCTAAGGATTCCAAAAATAAAAAAACCCAAAAAAATTGCTTATCTCTTTTTTGTGTTAATTTCATCTGCATCATTTGGATCTAGTGCTTATTCAACTTTTTACTTAAGTGCACTTTTGGTTTTTTTAAAAAGAGAATATATGTTGTTACTCTAAATTTGATATTGTCACTCTCATTTAAAAGTTCTATGAGTTATTTACACATTGTTTTTTCTTGCATATCTTTTCTATTGCCTTCTCATTGGAAAAAGTTACGTATCATCATAATCTATCAAATTTTGGAAAACAAACTATCAAAATTGAACGTTAAAAAAATTTGAAATGTGAGAGACTAAGACGTTAACAAGAATATATATGATTAGTTATTACTATTTCTATAATGATCATTGTAGCTTATCTAGAAATTTTAGCTAGAATAAATGTTGCAATACCAATAGTTCAATGTCCATCATTCACCCCTGCATATAAATTACTTAAAAGTTAACATAATTATTTTGGATGATGCCATTTTTGTGCAACAGCGCGAATGCAGCAACAAAAGCAACAGTTACTGAAGAAACCAGGAGAGGATGAAATCAGCAACACATATATCTATGAGAGAATGACAAACGAATTAATCAACAGGAAAGTTAATGAAGAAGATCATTCAGTAATTATGTGGAGTAACAAAGCCATGTTAAAAAGTGTAGAGGAAGTGTGTAGGGATGTTGGTTGGGGAGAAAAGAGAGAGCTTGGAAGAATAGGATTGGCTTTACAGGATTATATTTTTAGGGATTTGATTGAAGAGATTGTTAGAGAATTAGGATGTTTCTACACTCTGCCCTTTGAGGCTTGTAAGAGAAGACTTTGCTTCTAAACTCTATATGCCCAAAATTCTTCAATTCATCTCACATCAAGGTATATTTGCCTTTCCAATTACATTTTGTTTTTGTATTTTCTCCAAAATTATATTTACTTAGTTATTCGTGTAACATATTATACTATCATTTCGTTTATATTATGACTTTTTTTAAAATCTCTAATATGTCATAATATGAGATTCTCTACAGGTTTTTAGGAATATTTATTAATTTTTTTACTTGATTGTAATTTTAATTCCTGACTTAATTAATTGTGTGGTTTTAGTATGTGTTTGGGATTTAGTTGCTGCAAACAAAACAAAATGAGAGGACTAAAATTGTATAGTTGACAAAATTTGGGGACTAAAATTGTGCAATTAAAAATTGATAGATTAAAATCACAATTGATAAAGTTAGATGATCAAATTACAATTAAACCTAATATTTTTTATGTCTATCCTTATAATTAAGGAGTTTTTTTTTTTTTATGTAATAATAGAGAATAAAGATATTTCGTAAGATTGTTGAAGTTTTTTGAAAATTAATCTATTATAAGTTTTATTAAAATATTTATATTTTCTTAAAATGAGATTACAATATATAATGAAAGGAGTACTAGTTAATTTATTACTGGGGTCAATCATCGTCCAAATTCTAATTGTGTATCATTGCTAGGTCAGCTTTTTGTTACAATGTTACAATTTAATTTAGGTGTTGGATTTTTTCATGCCGATAGTAAATATTGGGTAAATTAGTCCATTTATAGTGTAACTATTTATCAATTGGCCTGTTGATTAATTTTGCCATATAATCACTTCACATAGACAAAAGTCAACAATTAACCTTACAAGAAATCCAATGGCACATGTGAAGAGTAAACACATTCAAACCAAATTTCATTTTTTAAGGGACAAGGTCAACAAGCAGCAGATGGATGTGGATGGGAGAGATTGAGACCATTTAATTTTAGAAATTCCACCATCTTTTTATATGTAGAAATCATAAATCTATATATTAAAAATGATGGTGTCACTTGCAATAGAAATTGTGCTAATCCCTTCAACCATGGATGTGTGCTAAAAATAGTTTGTTAATTCAGCCTAAATATTAATATTAGGCCCATATGTTAATAAGTGGCCCAATGTAACAGTGTATTTCATTTTTCTTTGAGTAATATAGTATACATACATACACTGATCATTACTCCTCATGTACTCTCTTCCTTTACTCTATTGAAAATGAAAATGAAATGGCTAAATATTGTCACCTTAAAAAATAATATAAAAGGAAATAAAAGGATAAAAATAACAGTCAAATTAAAATGATGATAAGTAATAATTTTGAATACTTCCATTACGGACTGAAAGCTACCATTACGGACTGAAAGCTACCAGTTTTCACTACTCTGGATGATTAAAGCAATCTATACAACTATCTTAAAAAACTAAATTTCAACCCTAGTTTATTCAATTTTGTTGTGATTAAATAACCGATTCAGATTAAACTGAAGAAGATTAAATCGGATTAAACTTCTTTTATTAAAGAAACTGATAAACAAATTTTTTGGTTCATAAGAAAGTAGTACAATTGGATCAAACCTGATACCCACACACATATCCTCCTATACTCACCAACTGAACAATCGATAAACAGATAGAACTCGAAACTAAAAATCAATAATAAATTATTTGGGATTATTTTTCCTTAAAAACCGATTAAAACTATACGTACAACTAACACCTTAAGTGTACTGAAGTAAACAAAGTAGACGAGGGGTTAGGTGCATATAGTAGCTAGCAAGAAAAAAATATTAATTCTAAATTTTAGTGCTTCCATTAAAAAACACTAAAAATGCTATTTCACAGGAATAATATATATATATATCACGAATTTTTATGAGCTTGAATGTGACCAATCAAATATTTGATCTATATATGTATATATATAAGGGTAGATTTGATAATACAATTTTGGGTTATATATACTTTTAACTTTTGAATTTTCCTCAAAAAAATTTCTTTTTATTTTTTATCTTCAAAACACATACATTTAGTCACTTAACCTTAAAAGTGTCTGTCTTTAGTCCCTCACAACACTTATTTGCAGCACAAAAATGGTAGAAATTTAGAGAAAAAAAAAAGTTGTAATTATGGACTAAATGCAAAAATTTTAAAATGAAGAACTAAATCCTTATATTTTAAATACGAGAAATTAAAAACAAATTTTTGCAAAAATTTAAAACTAAAACCATATTTTAACCATATAAATTCATAAAAACTGTTGTATAAAAAAACATCCCTAAAAAAAAATAAAAACAAATAAAAACAAAAAAAAAATCCCTAAATACTCTGGTGATAAAAAGTCAATAAAATTTGAAATTAAATTGAAATTGAAATCAGTTTAAAAATCTTGACTTAATTCAAAGCACCAATTCTGTTGTTTATTTTCTGATATAGAGATAGAGATAAAAAAAAAACACCAAGTCTGTTAATTTGTTAACCCCAACCATTTTTGTCACCATCATTTTAACAAAAAACAGCAGAAATTTGATTTTGTCCTTATCATCTAATTATACATACTCATGTTCCCTTATAAATAAGTGTGGAAGAACACTAGTAGCTACTCAGTCAAAATTTTCATTTTCATTTTTATTGATACAAGAAAAATGGCTTACAATACTTTACTTAGTATCTTTTTATTCTTTTCTCTATGTTTTCAATGCTATGCTCAAGATGCAACTCTAGTTGTTGATGGTTCTAAATCATCCCAAAAGAAGATTTCTGATAGATTTTTTGGAGTATTTTTTGAAGTAATTTTCATTTCTCTTATTTTTCTTTAATGTTTTTTTATATATTGCAATCACACTCTTCCACTTTCTAAAATTGTTCTTAATTTTAGGAAATTAATCATGCTGGCGCCGGAGGATTATGGGCAGAAATGGTTAGCAATAGAGGTAATGTAGATTTCTTTAATTTACATCTCAATGAGACAATTATTATTTTAAAAATGACTGTTTAATTTGTTTTATTATCAATTTGTGTCAGGTTTTGAACAGGGAGGTCCTAGTGTTCCTTCAAATATTCACCCCTGGAAAATTATAGGGGATGATTCTTCTATATACGTTTCAACTGATCGTACCTCTTGCTTTGAGTGTAATAAAGTTGCGTTACGTATGGAGGTTTTTTGTGGTAGGTTTAAGTCTTGTCCACCTGGCGGTGTTGGTGTCTCCAACCCTGGTTATTGGGGCATGGTGAGTAAAATCTTTTTTTTTTTTAATAATAAGTGTTCTCCATTTTTTTCATATATTTGACATAGTTTTTTATATTGTTTTTTAAATTTTTTTATTAATAGAATGTGGAGAAGGGGAAAAAATACAAAGTAGTCTTTTATGTAAGAACAAAAGGTGCACTTGATTTAGAAGTTTCACTTGTTGGATCGGATGGGTCAAAACTAGCTACAAATAATGTCAGGTAAATTTCATAATTTAATTAATTTAATAATTATAGGCTAAACATTTATATACATATGTAAATTATAAATTATGTTTGTGCTTAATTGAATCTTCATATTATTGTATTGTAGGGCTTTTCCACTTTATGTTGTAACTTGGAAGAGGATGGAGATCATACTTGAATCAGGTGCTACCAATCATCATTCAAGCCTTCAAATAATAACACGCGTTCCTGGAATTGTATGGTTAGATCAAGTGTCAGCTATGCCCTTGGATACATATAAGGTTTGTATTATTGTTGGTGATGCATTTTTAATTCTTTTTTCTTTTTCTAAAAAAATTATTTCAATGGATATAATATAATCAATATTGATCTATATAGGGTCATGGTTTCCGAAAGGATCTCTTTCAAATGGTGGCAGATTTGAAACCAAAATTCATGAGATTTCCAGGTATGTAAAAGTTTCAAAAGATTAATGTTTGTTTGTTTGTTTATATAATATAATTATAATTATAATTATAATTATTGAATAATTTCTATTATTGTGCTATTATAGGTGGATCTTATATTGAAGGAAATTATTTAAGAAATGCATTTAGATGGAAAGACACTGTTGGACCTTGGGAAGAAAGACCTGGACACGTCAATGATGTCTGGAATTATTGGACTGATGATGCATTTGGTTATTTTGAGGGGCTTCAGGTAATAAAAATTTTTATAATCAATAATCAATTTTATTAATTAATTTTAATTAATTATTAATAAAAATTGAGTCAATTGAATAATTAAAAATAATATAATCACTTTCTTGCAGCTAGCTGAGGATCTTGGTGCTCTACCTGTTTGGGTGTTTCACAATGGTACTTTTTCCTTTTTAATTACTAGTAAATACTTTTTTCCTTAATTTAATTAATATTGAATATATGCTCTTTCCATGAAAGGTCTTAGCATCAAAGAAGGAACTGACACATCAGCCATCGCACCTTTTATAAAAGTATAATTTTTTTACTTAGTTTCCCCTATTATTTTTGTTATTCTTTAATCTCATATTTATCATAATTAATATTAATATTTACTGTATATATATTAAAAAATATCTATACTATTTTATTAATTAACAGGACACTCTAGATGGCCTTGAGTTTGCTAGAGGACCTATTAATTCAAAGTGGGGTGCACTTAGAGCTTTGATGGGACATCCTGCACCATTTGATTTGAGAATTGTTGCAATTGGAAATGAAGAATGTTGGATGTGGCAATATCATGGTATGTAATTTCTTTAATTACTATATATGATACCATATATATTTTACATATTTTTATTTTTATTTTTATTTAATTTTTCAGATAACTATCTTAAGTTCTATAATGCTATCAAAAAGGCTTATCCAGATATTCAAATTATCTCAAATTGTGATGGTTCACAACAACCACTAAATCACCCTGCTGATCTCTATGACTTCCATGTAATTTTCCAATATAAACTCTTTTTAAATAATTTTAATTGTTGATTTTGTACTTTGGTTTATGCTAACATATGTTTTTTCTTTTTAGAAATATACAAGTGCTCAAGACATGTTTAATCAGCATACCCACTTTGATAATGCACCAAGATCTGGTCCAAAGGTTAAATTATTATTATTAAATAAAAAGAGAGTTTATATATTTGATTTATGGAATAAATTAAAATTGATTTATCTATATTATGAATAAGAATAAATGTTTGACTTTGACTGATTTTTTTTTGTTTGTCCAGGCATTTGTTAGTGAGTATGCTGTTTGGCAACATGATGCTGGGAATGGAACCCTTTTGGGAGCTTTGGGTGAAGCTGCATTCCTTATGGGACTAGAAAAGAATAGGTTTGCTTTATTTTTTTAATATTTTCATCTCATTTATATGTTTTGTTTTTCTCATAATTTTTCTCATATTTAATTTATATACTATAGTTTGTATATGTGTATTAATTTAAGCTAAATCCATATTTTTATTTATTTTTTCCTTAACAGTGATGTCGTGGACATGGTCAGTTATGCACCGCTATTTGTAAATGCAAATGACCGGAAGTAATTTTCTTGTACCCTTTTCATAAATATTCTATTATTTTTTTCTTAAAATTTTCTTCTACTAATTAATACTAATTCCATTATTTATGTATATATAGGTGGACCCCAGATGCAATTGTATTTGACTCTCATCAACATTATGGAACTCCAAGTTATTGGCTTCAACGTCTTTTTATTGAGTCAAGTGGAGCAACTTTACTTAAATCAAACCTTCAAAATTCTCCTAATTCAATTGTTGCATCTGCAATTGAGTTTACCAATTCTGATGACCACAAGAATTATATAAGAATAAAGGTAATTGAATTTGTTAAAATTTCATTGATGAGTAATATTTAATGTTAATTGAAATTTAAAATAAAATAGAATACTTATACTTATTTCATATTCTAATTGTTGAAATTTGGCAGGTGGTAAACTTTGGAGGTAACCAAGAGAATTTGAAGATTTCTATAAATGGATTGAGTTCAAATGTGCAAAAGTCAGGATCAACAAAGACCGTAATGACATCATCTAATGTAATGGATCAGAATTCTTTTGAGAATCCGACAAAGGTATAATACTTTCTTTTTTTTTTTTAATAAATTAAATGTTATTTTGATAATACTCCTATTAAAATTAAAATGCCTAATAATGTATATATGTTTTTGGATAAATACAGATTGCACCAGTACAATCTGCACTCGAGAATGCAAATGGGGATATGACTGTCGTACTTCCTCCTCATTCAGTTTCATCATTTGATCTCTTAATCTAGAATTTAGAGGAATTAGGAATTAGGAATTAAAAATTAGGAATATTTTTTAGAATAAATGTAAAGTTAGTTTGGAGCAATAAATTTATTAGTATTACTAGCTAGGATTTGCTACTTTTGGAGAAATAAATTTTATCTATATTATTATTATGTAAAATTATGAGTATTTCTTGTGCTCATTTTGCCTTTAATAAAATTTATTGTTAGTAAAAAATAATATTACTGTGTGCTCATTTTGCCAGTTTGCCTTTAAGGGTGAATAAATGAGGTGCTTGATTTTATTTGTTATGCTAAGTTATGGTAACCTTTTGATTTTCTACATTGTGCTTCTAGTGCTTTTCTAATAAAATCCTTTTTTCTAATAAAAAAATGTTTATATATAATTGTTTACACTTAATGTTATAGTGAATACACAAGTAAATAGGCTTGAAACCAATTGATATACAACTATTAATTTATACAATTCATTTATAATTCAATTAACATTAATCAAATCAAACTTTTTATTTTATTTTTTAATTTTTTTTACATTAAAAAAATAGTCAAACAAACTCTTAAATAAGTTGTTTATGAATAATAGTTTTATATAAATTTTTTTCCTTTTTCAAATGTTTCAGAGTTGAAACCTTTTTTTTTTTTTCCGAATTCTTGGTATGTTTAAGCTAAAATTTATATACTATAAATTATTTTAGTCACATGGTCCAACCAATTTTGAGATTGATTTTTCTAGTAAGATCTTTTGAAAAAGATAAAAAAAAAATATTTTAAAATTGTTAACAAAATCTTATAAATAACTTGTACATTTTACTTAAAGATAAATTAAACATATTTCATGAAGAAAAAATATTTTTTTATATTCTAAAATATGTAATACTTTTTAAATAAAAATACATAAAAGTAGAGTATAAATATATTAAAAATACACTAAAGCCAGTGGACCAAGGGTTTTAGTCCCTATTTTTTTTCCTTGGTTATTCTTTGGTAGGAAAGCTGTAATTGAACTCAGATATGTGTTGATTAACTCAGTTACTTTTTTATGATTCTATGTTTTTATATAAAAATAAAAAATATTTAATTTCAATAATCTATTTCTTTTTTTGTAATAAGCAAAAATTTTAAAATTGTGTTAAAAGTAAATTTTTAAATTGATGTCACACTTATAATCGTGTTATGTATAAAAATTGTCCTTCCTTAATAATTTTTTATACATAAGAAATTTCATCAATAGGTATTTCTGATGGTAATAGTGACGTACAATAAGGGGCTTAATCGTAATTAAGGGAGCTTGATTAATTTTGAGAAAATTTGAAGGGTCAACCGAGAAACAAGTCAATTGAATTTAATTAATTAATGGTAATGAAAAAAAGGGAAGAGTGTGTGGTTGAGGCATTGATATAAAAAAGGGAAAGAGGTGTTATCGGAATTATAAGATTGAAATTTGCGTTTGTTGGATCAGTTTCTTTGGGTCTCTCTCTTTCTTCATCATCAGATCATAAAGCAGAAAAAACAAATAAAATCCATTCAAAAGAAAGAAAGACCAATTTTCATTCATTCATTCAAATGGCAGATCAACTCACTGATGAACAGATCTCTGAGTTCAAGGAAGCCTTCAGTTTGTTCGATAAGGATGGCGATGGTACACTTTCTATAAATCTCTTTCATTAATTAATCCTTTTGTCTCTTTTATTATTATTGTTGTAATCGGTCTGCTTTTTGTTAATGTTTTATATATGCTTTGATTTTTTGGTATTAATCAATGTGGGCTCCATACTATATTGTTTTGAGTGTGGTTGATGTTGTTGAGTTTAAAATTGGTGTTGATGTGTTTATAGGATGCATCACAACGAAGGAGCTGGGAACCGTGATGAGGTCACTAGGACAGAACCCAACGGAGGCAGAGCTACAAGACATGATAAACGAGGTAGACGCGGACGGCAATGGCACCATCGACTTCCCGGAGTTCCTCAACCTAATGGCTCGGAAGATGAAGGATACCGACTCCGAGGAGGAACTCAAGGAAGCCTTCAGGGTCTTCGACAAGGATCAGAATGGTTTCATTTCTGCTGCTGAGCTTCGCCACGTCATGACCAACCTCGGCGAGAAGCTCACCGATGAAGAAGTTGATGAGATGATTCGAGAGGCTGATGTTGATGGTGATGGCCAGATCAATTATGATGAATTTGTTAAGGTTATGATGGCCAAATGAACTGAATAAACAATAAACAAATTATTTAAATTCGAATTTGTGATTCTCAAAGGACACAACAGAAAAATTAGGACAAGCTAAAGTTGACTTTAATTTTCTTTCTGCAGTTTTGTTTTTGATGGTTTTGAATTCAATCTTCACCACATTTCTAGTGGTAATTAACTCTGCTTATCTTATGGTGTCTTTTTTTGTTTTCTACTTTCTTCTGTGAGGTTTAATGTTAATTTATTTCATTAGAAAGTGAAATTTGCATTTCCATTTCAAGGCAGAAGTAGTTGCCAACATCAATTAAGTATGTGTTTGGTTTTTAATACTTCAATTGAACTTAAATGAGACTCCTTCCTTCCTTTCACGTTTGCATTCTTAGAAAGCCAAATTACACACTTAACATACTAAAACAACGATAACCTATAGATTTGAAAATGAGTTAGAGTTTGGGGTACAAGAATACAAATTCTTTTTAGTTTGCGTGGGAATGAATTAATCACCTAGCGCAAAATACAGCTTTGCAAGTCAAAACAATTTTACTAGTATTATTTTAGGAACAGTTAAACAAACCATAAGTGTTTTTATCAATAGTGATAATTGTGTTATTGTTCTTTATGAATGCATGAATTTTAGGTAGGTGTAAACATACAAATTTTCTAAAAAAAATATACAGAAAGAAGGAAAAGGACAAAAAAAAAAAGCTCAAAGTTAAGTGAATCCTCAGCAAAATATTCGGTTCTAGATTTGCTAATACTAACGGATTGTTTGTTATCTCAGTCGGTGGCCATTCAAGCATTAGAAAAGCTTCAATTAATTATTTTAATTTTAGAATAAAAAACAAGATGCTGCATATATAATCAAAATTCTTGGTTGAACTTGATGATATTAATCTATTAACCTATTAAGAAACTAAAACAAACATAGATTACACCAAAACATTTGAAAAATCTTTAAGAAATTATCTAACTGATTGACATACCTATCATTATATTCGGTCTTCACTGAACACAGGTCTTAATAGACCCAACTCAGTGCATATTTCTTTGCTTACACTTATCAGTTTTGTCAATTTCCTAAGATTCATTCTTAAACTATTTCTCCGAATCTAAACATCCTCAAAATTGCAACAAAGCATCCAATGTTCCAACTTTCTTCAAGTTCAGACATTTCAATTTCACTTTTTTATTGTAGTGTGACCCACCCTGCATCTGCTGCAATCAACCCTACCATGTTTTCTAACTTTTCTCTTTTTATAATGTGAGAAGATTTTGTTTGGAGAGTATTAAATAATATCTTGAGTCTACATTAGAACTTAAAGAAGGTTGTTCATAATGCCCCTTAACCAAAATTTCAACCTACTTTACTTCCATAAATGAAATTAAGTCCAAAATTAACCCCAACTCTGGTCCACCCTACTGATACACTAATTATGTTCTTTGACCAAAAGAAAAGAATAAAGAAAAAAAGATCAATATAACACAAGTCCAAAGACGACAAAGTTCAATTGCATCCATTTACTCCCAATGAAAAATTACTCATCATAAAGCAAATGTTCAAGCCATCCTCCTTTTTTCCTCTCCCTATCAAAGTAAATAACTAGACCACAAATAACAAGTTTCAATTATTGATCAACTTTATCACAACCTTTTCAAACTTTTCTTTCTGGCATCTATCTTCTTCTTCTCTGCCTGAGATTTTGCTGGTCCTCCTTCCTTCTTTTGCAGTGCAGCAGCAGCAGAAACTGTGGCACCGGAAACAGCAGTGGAACCATTGACCATTGTCTCAGTCAGAACTGCTGTCTGGTCCAGGGTATTTCCTCTGGTCGCAGCTGTTGAGGGCAACGGCAATGGCAATCCAGCACTTGGAGTTGTGGCTTTATTCTCAGCACCACGAATGGAAGTGTTTGTCTGATCAACGTTCAGAGCAGTTGTTGATTCGGATATAGCACCGCTTTTAAATTTCGGCTTTGGTTTTGCATGGATTCCAGTATAAAGCCTGTAATTACACACACAAGTGAAAAACTTTATACGCATCATATAGGTAAATACTAGCATATTTCAAGAAAATTTATCGAGATTAAAGTAAATCAACTCAATAAAATATGTCAGCTCCATGAAGTAAATCAAGAATAGTGTACTGCTTTATAAACATGAGCAATAATATGTCCAACAAACTCAACACCATTAAATAACTGAAATTTCAATAGAAATAGAAGTGAAGAAACATAGTATCCACAGGTAGTCATGCTCAAAAGGATAACTTGAATGAGGTGGTGAAAAAAATGAGAAGTAGATGGCTGGAATTCGGAAGATAAAGAAACACAATCATTTAAAAATACTTTAAAGAAAAAAAGCTCAGCCCTTCTTGCCTTGTTGATTTACCATATAAGGGTCAAGCACAGGGTCAAACATAGTCATTAGTAAACACCGAAAGTTTCACAAAAGTTTTCAAAATTCAAGTCCAAGAAATTAATTCACTTACCTAGCAAGTCTAGCATACTCTTCATAATTCTCGAGTAGCATTTTGCTAGCCTGGTCATTTAGAGCTGAATCTGGAAATGGTTCAATCAATAGACACCTAACAACCTGTACATTGCAGGAATCCCATGTTAACAATTACAAAGACCAATCAAGCAAAACTAAATTTAATACATCGAGAATATAAAAATGTCAAATAGACATAGACAGGTTAGAGGAATAATTAAGATTTTGTTTGGAGGGACAAATTAAACACTTACAATAAGAACATGCCGTAACCCAAGGCTAGGATTCCAATCCTTTTTAAGTGTGTTGACGCAAATCTCCCCATTGGTTGCAATATTTGGATGGAAGATCTTAGTCAGGAAGAAACCTACAAGAGAATATATGTGATTCTTTCAAGTAGGAAAAGTGAAGCAATACATATAGATATAGGGTAAATAAATGTCAATAAACAACAGATTCCATCCAAATAAAAGAAGTTCCGAAAAGAAACCAAGTCAAAATTCCATATGAATAAACTAAAACATAATTTTGAAATTATACGTGGCAATGTAACTAGCAGGTTGTAAAATAGTCCATATGGGCAGTCTAAAACACACCTTTAGGTGGCGAATGCGGAAAATCATGGGACAGTAACAACTTCATGCGGAAAACCCCATTCTCATAAGGAGTCCCAGCTGCAAAAATATCTTACTCGGGTTAGGGTTTGGCTATTCATCAAATGCTCAACCACACACTAAAAACATAAAGTTACTTGCCTGGGCCTTCAACGTCAGCAAATATTGTTGAAAAATCATCATCATTTACCACAACTTTAATGCCCTCAGGAGGGGATTCATCAAGGTTTTTCAACTCCTTGGCAAGTTGCTTTATTACATTTGGCGGAAGATTTTCATTAGTGGCCTAAGACAAAAGCATCAAACTACAATGTAAGAATACTAAACATCCAAAATGCAATTAACCAATCGTTAATGACACGTGATCCATAATATGAAAACTCCAATCATATAAGGAAACCTTACCATCAGCACAAAGTCACCTTTGCTCCCTGTTTGTTCTGTCACTGAGGAGTAACGGACACTTCCCACAAAATTAACTGAGTTTCGCTGTTCAGAGCAAAGGATGCAATCAAACCAAAGGAAAAGTGCCTGCAAAAGTATTTTTGGTCATGAATAAGTGAAAGTTGTATTTATGAATACTTAAGCTCAAATCAATTTATCAAACTATTATTGAGTAATTATTGAGTAAAGCACCACATAGGTCTCCAACTTATTGCACAAATTTATGACGCAAGCAACAAATTATACTAGAAACGGCAGTGAAGAAAGTGTTGAATGCAGACAGCCATTCATTGTTAGCTATAAGACAAATCATTAATATAAATGTTAAATAACGTCTAGTAATCTTATTGTGTGAATACTGAATACCAATATTCCGTTTCCAGCCGTTCCCCACGAGCAAAACAAGTACTATAACTCAAACAATCAACAACAATCTGTGAATCAAACTCATTTTTCAGAACAAACCAAACATAAATAAATTTTTAGACTCATTTCTGTAACCTAACCCCACACTTCCCAGAAGAAAAATAGTAAGTAAATGAATGTGTGCATTAACATCAACATAGAAGAGAACAACATGACATCTAAAGGTTGACCCTCTTTGCAGACACTTCTACAAACCACAGAACAAAAAGCTACAAAATTTGCACACTCAATCGGCTTATAAGTAGAATCCCAAACATAAAATGTATCCCAAGGAAATGAATTACCAAATTCTCAAGGAAAAACCCACATAGAGTTCCTAAACTGAATTTATCTCATTTACAATGCATACAACATATATATATATATAAGCAAAGTAGTATCATTTTCCCCTATAAAAAAGAACAACTGAAAGAAAATGGTTGAAAAGCCTCTTTTTTGAAACAAAAGGGAGCCGATCACACGGGCAAAACCCTACTGGACAAAATAAAAACCCCAGAATCTCAATATTCCTAATCTAACATGAAAGAAATCAGACCACGAAAAATTACTTATGCGATTAGAAAAGTATCACTTACAGTGCACGACACCGAAGAAAAATAAAATCTGGGGTTCCAACAAACCCTCAAATCAACACAGAGTTTGACCCCCAAAATTGAAAAAGGAGCGACCTTGCTCCGATTCATCACAGTTATACAGAAAATGAAAAATCACAAAAGCAAAATCGAATAGAAATGCACGAACTGCAAAACCCAGATAAGGATTCACCTTCGCAGAACAGCCGAAGTTTCGAGGTGCGGGAGGAGAGAGAAAGGGAAAAGGGGAGTGAGAGAGAGAGAGAGAGAGGAGAGAGAGAGAGAGGAGCGAGAGATCCTTCTTTAAAATGAATGAATGATTGATTGGTGGAACCTTGAGGCAAAAAAAGTTAATATTTATTCGTAAGGTAGGAATTGAAATGGAGACGCCATTAATTAATTACTAATTATTTAAACAATTAAAGAGTGAAAAAATTTGATGATTTTGGATATAGATGGAGTAATAGCTTAATCACAAAATTAGGTAAAAAAATTATGATTTTGAAATGACGTGTTGCTAGCCCAGATATTCTGGATTTATAGACGTTGGATTCTTCATGTCTGCCTCTAATAGAAAGCTTTCCCACGCGCTTTTGACAAGCGTGAATCACACATTCTGTTTAACGGTAAAATTATAACGAATTTGAAAAATAAACTATACTAGTTTATACTACTACGTACTTATTGCTGTTCGCTAGATCCAGCTCGCATCAGTCATCAGTGTATTGTATGTTTGGCACAACTAATTTATGACTTATTTAAGAGTTTATAATTTATAATTTATAATTTATGAGTAAATAGAGGTGTTTTATGACAATTAGGCTATAAACTAACTTTTATAAGCTAGGTTTCATAATACTTTAAGTAGCTTATAGCTTATAAAAAGTAGCATTCAATAATTCTTTTCTATTTTACCATCTAGTCATTTATTGTATGTTTATTCTATCAAATAATTTATTACATGGAATTATTACTTGTTCTTTTAAATTATTTAACAAATATAAGCTACCTAATAAGCTAATTTTACTAAAAATATCTACTCAATTATAAGTCACAAGTCATTAACTATAAACTACATAAACTACAAGTTATAAACTATAAATTATAAGTTATAAACTAGTTTTGACTAATTAAATCAGACAGTTTTCTTTTTTTTTTTTTGCATATATTGTTCAATAATCAAATAATGATTTTATTTGATACGATCAAATAATGTTTTTGCATATAAAAAAATAATAATGTGTTTGCATGATATAAAGTGCAATAAAAAATTACTATTACAGTTTATTATTAAAAAAATCTAATACAGTCAATTAATATAGTAAGGTTTTGTTTGATGCAGTTTATTTTTAACTTATAAGGAGTTTTTAAGTAAAAATTAAAAATAAGATATTTTAAAAATAAATTGAAAGCTGTTTGACAGTTTCTTTATCTTATACTTTATAAGTTATTTATGAGTAAAAAAGTTATTTGTTTAATAAAAGTATTTTGTATCAATTTTTTTTTAAGTTACTTATCATCCATTGTCGCATTTATGTGATATAAGAAAATAAATTAACAATATGATTTTTTTAAAATGAAAATTGCAATAAAAAAATAATTATTTGATAAAACTCAATATTTTTATAAAAAAAAATCTAAACACAATATAAATTTAGCAAAATAATAGTTTAACATTAAAAAATTTTAAATATGTAAAGTTTTAAATAATAATAAAATTCATAATTATTAAAGTGAAATGAATAATTCATAAATGAGAAAAAAAAAATTTGAAAGTTTTAGCAAATTGCTATTTTTCAAATAGAGAAAGAAAAAATATTTAGATTTCAAATATTAATTAGAATATTCAGGTATTAATTATTATTTGCCCACAAAATAAGTAAGTTTTTTCTAAAGTTCATATTTATAGCTTCTGGTTTAAAAGTCAAGCCAATTTTTTGCATTTTGTAAAACAAAAAAAAACATTTTAAATTTCATAAATTCCATTTGGCCCAACTTTTACTTATAAGAGAGAGATAAGCCAAAAAAAAAATGGGGTGAACAATACCTAAGATTCAATAATTACGACTACCTATGATACATTGTGGTATAAAATTTATAGTTAGCTTGGGTTTTATTTTACTGCTCATTATGATTGTAAGGCTCATTTTCTTCAATTTCAAGGGTTGCCTTCATGTTTAACCAGTATTCGTTCACTATGGCAGGTGGTTTGGTTTGCAACGATTTGGGCTATTTGGCTTTGTAGAAATAATGTTGTGTTTAATTCGGCAGTATGGGACTCTAGCAATATTTTTTACTCGATTATCTTCCATTCTTGGTTGTGGCTTAAGGCCAAATGCCTCAACTTTATGTTTTCATTATTTCATTCGTAGTCTATGCCTTCCTTCTGTTTAGGAGTTTTTAAAATTCCCTGAAGTTTGTCTTTTTTAATTTCTGCGGGGGAACACCCCAATGATTTTGTATTGCTCTGAGTATCTCTGGTACTCTTTTAATTTATTTGGCTTATTCAAAAAAATATGAGACTCTTTGTTTTTAATTTATTTTAAACTATTTAAATATAATAATGTAATAACAAATATCATTAGGAGGGTTAATTTCATTATCCTGAATAAGTACTTTTATTTAGGTTTGACAAAATGATTCCGGCCCGTCAAAAATAGGCGTGGAGGGTGAAAATAAGCCTATCAACTCGTTAGGCCCGCCCCGTTGACCCCATCAGCAATGCGAGCCATGGGCGGGCCACAACAGGTCAGTCTGCGACCCTTTTATTTACTTTTTAATTGAACATACCTAAGATAGATCGGTCAGCCTGCAGGCCGCCAATACTCAAGTTATGTTAGACCGAATTTTTTGACCCATCTCCCATGATGGGCTAACCCGATCAGCCTATTTTGAGTAGACTTTTGACGAGCCAAGCTAAGTAATATTAGTAAAACGTGTTTGATTCGTCAGATCAACTTACTCAACACATCACTTTTTGGCAGATTAAGTTGCACTTTTCAATTTAACAACCTATGGCAAGTCAAAGAAAATGGTGTGGGTTGGCATATTTTATCAAATTTAAAATTGTTTAACCTTTTACTTATTTTTAAAATTTTAATGACTTTACATTAAATTAAATTTTTATTATGCCTATTTAACCACACATTCTCATTTGAATGTTGATTTTTTATCTTATTTATTTTTTGATATTATAAAATATATTTTACGTTTTTCCTTTTTTTTTCTCTCTCTCTCTTTAATTTTATTATGCCTATTTAACCACACTTATTCTTATTTCAATGATAACTTTTTATCTCATTTATTTTTTGATAATAGAAAATATATTTTACCTTTTTCTTTTTTTTTCTCTCTTTTTTTATATTTTTATTTTCTAAATGGGTTGAGCACCAATATCCAATCAACTATAAAATGGGGGTTTGTTAGCTTTCTGAACTCATTTTATAAAATGAAATTGAACAAGCTGATCCTTTTATGACGTTTTAACTCACTTGAGTCTATTATTTTGTTTTATGATTCTTTTGTCTCTATTTACATGAGAGAATTGTAAGTTTTCTTTGTTTTGGCCTTTAATCTCTTTTATCACCGGAAAGGAAAAAGTATTGATGCGGTCATATTTAGATAATTTTTTAAAACATTTTTTTTGTTCATATTTTTTTTTAAAAAAAACATATTTGTATATGATATAAGTATTCATTTTTTAAACATGTTTATTGAAAAAATATATTATTATGAAAAGTTTTACAATTTAGCCTGTTCCATAAATTTATAATTTATAGGTGAATATATAATGCTTATATTTTTGGTGTAACTTTATAGTTTTGATAAAAAAAAAAACCGGTATATTGTTTTCCATATATTTATTGTCAATTTTCCTGTATTATATCATAATAATGATAAAAAAAGCATTAAAAAAATCATAATAACTATTAGAATATTAGTAGTTATTAGAATAAATAGCAAATATTATAGTAAATTATGCTTCACAAAAAAAATATTATAATAATTATTAGCACGCAAAAAGACTAAGCATCTACTATTGTAATTATACAATGCACTTCTTTTAAATAGTTTAACAATCCATAATTTGAAAATTTAATATATAAGATTCTAAAGATGTCAACACTTTGGTGGTTGTACCGAAGTTAACCTCGTGCTCATTAATCAAATTCAAGCAGCATCTTTAGTGATATCTTTGATAACAAAAAGAAAGAATAATCGAAGAAAGAAAAGAAGGATTAAGGATACGTGTTAGACACTATGAGGCACCTAATGCTTCTTTTTTCTTTCTTTTCTATTCCCTAATACTTATCTTATATTGTTTTAATTTGTGGGGTATGGGCTTTCACTTTCTTTTGTCTCGTGTGTAGCCCCTTCTTCTTTCAATTTTTTTTTTTTCAAATTTTAGAGTAAGAGGAAAGTGGTCAAGTATAAGATTCGAATTTAAGGAGTACTTGTTTTCCAAAAAAAAAAAAATTAAAAAAATTTAAGGAGTATTTACAAAATTATTTATATTTATCTCACTTAATTACATCACTCAAAAAGAAATAAATGGAGATTTAAATTTACAATATGTTATCGTCATGCTCCACTTGAAGAATTCTTTTGAATTTCTTTGAATTTTTCTTTTTAAATTGATTGAGTTAATCTGTGTTAATAGGGTCATGGCCTCATGGATAGGAGAGGAAATAAGTTAGTCAGTCAGCCTAACAGAAGTCTATGGCCTGACCTAACCTATTTAATAAAAATGTCAAGTTCAAACCCAAATAAGTCAGTCTGTTTAATATATATAATAAATAGAGCAGACTATTTTTTAATATATATATATATATATATAATATTTATTAATGAATGAATATAATAATACAACCATAAAAATTAACATTGATAAGTAAATGTAGATTTTTTTTTTCATTTTTTATTTTTATTTTTAAATAAGATAATCAAATTGGTAAATTGATAATTGAGAATATCTTGAGATTTTTAAATTTAAAATAAATAATAGAATTTAAAAATAAAAAATACCATTGGTAACTTGATAGGTAAGAATCTTTTGAGATTTTTAATTTTGAAATAGATGATACAATACAATTAGAATTATTTAGAAATTTTGAATTGATAATTGATTGAGTTTAAAAATTAAATTTGATAATAAGTATTTACAAAAAAATGTTATAGTAAGTGAGGAAGAAAATCTGATTAATTTGTAAACTTAATTTTCATTTATAGTATTTAGAAATTAAAAAATTTAGTGTATGTTTGAAAACGCTTTTTTCATGAGAAATAATCGTATATTTTTCAAAAGCTCTCAGAGATCTTATAAAAAAATAAGTGATTATTTATTCAAAATAAATTAATCTAAACACACTCTTAATTTACGAACAAAAACAGTATAATAAGTAAGAAAAGAGCACTTTAGAGACTTTTCGTGTACTATTATTGAATTTAATTACAAAGTTTGTTGACCTATTTAGAAAAGGACCATTAGCCTATTTAGTGGTCTATTTACCTATTTAAAAAAAAGACATATTAACCTTTTTAGATGACTTAAAAAACTTAATGACATATTATAGACTTTGAAATAAGTCAGGTTCAACCTACAAAACTAACAAGCTAGACTAAGTCCTAATATTTAATATCAAATCTTAAGAATTCATCTATGGCACGAGTGTGAAGCTCGCACGTGCAACACCAAGTCAAAAGTCAAAACATGAGGGGTTGTTGGAATGCCATAAATATGGAGGTAGGTGGGAACAGTGTATGTATTCTAGCTTCTTATTACAAATAAATCAATTCCAGTAGCTGGTGCCTGGTGGTGTATCAGTATACACACAGATAAACAAACAAAAATGGAAGGAGAAAATGGAAAGAAGCTGAAAATACTGTGCCTCCATGGATTCAGAACCAGTGGAAGTTTTATGAAAAAGCAAATCAGCAAATGGGATCCTTCTCTATTTGCTCAATTTGATATGGTAATAAATATCCTTTTAATTTTCAAGCGTCAAGTGTGCATATTTAGCAATTAGCAGCATCGGATGAACTCAATTTCTTTGCATTAATATATCTCAACTATTGATTAAATCTTAATTTGTCACTTCTCATTTTACTGAAATCTAAACTAAACACACATTAAACTGTTTTCGGTGACAGGATTTCCCAGACGGCAAATTTCCAGCTGCAGGGAAGTCTGACATAGAAGGCATCTTCCCTCCACCCTACTTTGAGTGGTTTCAATTCAACAAGGTAGAAACATTATACATTATATCATATTTATCCTTAATTTCGAGTTTGGGCGATATGTTATGTAGCAATGAATTTATCAAAAGAAATTGAATTTTACTAAACATAATAATAACATGAATATATGACACTTATAAAGGATTTCACGGAGTATACTAACTTGGAAGAATGCATCTCATACTTGTGCGAATACATCACAGCAAATGGCCCCTTTGATGGTTTCCTTGGCTTCTCACAGGTAAAAACATTCATAAATTGCTCCAAAAGTCAATCATTTTTGGAATTTATTCCATTTGAGTATTAGATAGCTACCATTTGACTCGAATTTCTCCTTTTTTATGAGAATCAGGGCGCAACACTATCAGCACTTCTGATAGGTTACCAGGCACAGGCAAGTAACTGATGTAATTTGATTTATAATTCAAAATTTCAACTACAAAATAAAGAGTGATGAACATGAAATAATTCACAGGGAAAATTGCTAAAGGAGCATCCACCCATACAGCTGTTTGTATCAATCTCAGGATCCAAATTCAGAGATACCAGCATATGTGATATTGCCTACAAGGAAGCCCTAAAAGCTAAATCTGTTCACTTCATTGGCGAAAAAGATTGGTTGAAACTGCCTTCCGAGGAGCTTGCCTCAGCATTTGAGAAACCCCTTATAATAAGGCATCCCCAAGGTCACACCGTCCCGCGCTTAGGTATGATAGTCTCTCAAAGGATCTCCATCTCCATGTTCCTGGTTATGCTTTTCACCATATGAATTGAATTGAAATTTTCTTGTGCTATTGCAAAAACAGATGAAGTGGTCACCAGTCAGTTGAGACAATGGATAACTGAAATCCTAAGCTCACCAAAAGACGGAACCCCGGCTTGTGAGCATGAAATAGACCACGAAGAAAAGAAATCAGAGAAGGGGAGCAAGCTAACTCACAATACCAATGTAGACAAAGTAGTAAACGGAGTGGAGATAAGCAAGGGAACTGAGACAGCAGAGGTGGCCCTAGCCTGAACTTATGTATGAATCCATATAGACATGTCTTTTGTAGTCTTTATCTCTAATGTACTGTGCAGAAATATTCAGCACTCCAATAAAATTAGATGAATTTCCCTTCAATCAATTGTGATTCACCAATGCTTCAAATATTTTGTATATTACGAAAATCATCACCAAAATTGATGATTCACAGTTAATTAATAAATGTGAAATGCCTAGAAGAAATTAATACCTAGAATAAATTTAAAATAATTCTTTCTTGCTTACTTCAAGCATTGGATATGGATACGTTGCTGATTCCCAGCTTCTTTGTAATTCTTAAAAGCTTCAAAAAAATCTGTTGCTGCTTCATCCTTCAGCCCACTGGCACTCGGCCATATGCATCTTCCCTCCAGATTCATGGATTATTCCCATTATCCTTGGATACAGAATTGCTGACTTAATAGTTAATGCTTTCAGAAAAATACTTACTTTAAAAAAAAGAAGACTGCAGCACACACAAAATTGTATGACCATTCAAGTTCTCTAACTCCAATATCCATCTTTTTTATTATGCACATTCAGAGAATAAAGTTCTCACCATTCTGTCTTCTCTTGTTTCATGCGCACTACCTCAGAAAAACCAGCAAGTGCACCTTCTCGATCAGTTTCAGCCAAACCTATATATACAAACATAATAACAACGCCCAAAGAAGTCGGTGTGAAAAATGGATTAACCAGCCTTGAACCATAATCTATGGAAAACCAAATTTTACTTACAACTTTGCAAAATAAATTTAAACAAACATAAAAAGCAACAGAAATATATAGTTTCAAACATAATCCTAATGAGATAAAGAATCGAATATGTAGTTTCAACCATAATCCTAATAAATGATGAATGATCATAAGTGCAAACGCATCCAATTATTTTCAGAAATATCCAATGATAGAACACAGACTTGAACAAAGTAGTTCACAACACAGTCCAATTTATAAGACCTAAGACTAAAATCCCGGAAATAAACCAACCTTTACAGATTCATAAATGCTAATTAACAAGATGCAAAAGTAATAATAGTTGTTGAAAATACCTTTTGAATTGTAATATTGATTCTCAATATCAACATCTTGCTCTATAGTCCTTCATATCAGCATCTACAAAGTGAGTACGTAACAGAAGCAAACACTTAGTACATTTAAATCAACTGGTAAAAATTAAGCCAACTATTATGACTACATCTTTTCAAGCCAAATCTCAAGGTCAATATTAGATAAAGTATACATACAATGATTATGATTAAGTTATACATACATACAATAATAAGTTACATTGTCTCCTTGTACAATCCACAAGAACATTGAAGCAAAAAAATCAGAAAACCTTGATTGACTCAGAGCTTCACAGTTAATCAAGATTGGGATAATCATAAAGTGACCTCAACGTTGGTATTGCCACACACAAACAGACGCCACCAACACACTGTCACCGATTACGGATTCACAGAAACATTCTAGGGCTCCAGAATTGGGGCTCAACTGATGAGCCACTAGAAGTAAAAACCTCTAGAACCCGAAATTCCATTTTCAAACTTTACATCGCAAAATCACGCATACGATCATAACAGGATTCAAATTTCAAGCTTCTTCAAATCGAAACAGGGACAAAAATAAATAATAATAATAATAATAATAATAATAATAATAATAATAATAATAATAAAAATAAATCCATTGCATTTTCAGCTGCTTCAGCCTTCGAGGACTTTCCACTTACAAGAAAAGGAACACAGAAGTGTGCTCAGTAAACTGCCAATTATATTAATTACTAATTACAAATTACTACACCCTCTATATTAAAATTATAGTCATTTAAAAATTTAATTTTTATAAATCAATAGGTTTTTTTTTTAATCCAAACAATAGTTATTTTATAAAGCTTGGGAGCGTGGCTATAAGGAGGTTATTAGTGAATATAATTCTTTGGGCGTAGTGAGACTCATTAATAACTATGCATTTTATTATTTTCACATATATAAAGCTATTTTAGTAGATATCCAACCACTATTATTTAGATATTAAAGGATTTCAGTAAGTCACATATATAAAGCTAATAGATGAACTTTTATTTTTTTTGGTATAATAGATGAACTTTTTTTTATGTAATTCTCACTTAGGTTGGCTAAAGGTTCAAGCAATTAAAATAAAGGTTTTAGGATTCCAAATTTTTATAAAAAATGCCTTAAATAATTATTTTATTGTCAATTAATATTAATATATAAGTGATTAAAAATATATTTAGTTTTAACAATATGATACTAGTAATTGAAATATTATTTAAAAGAAATTATACTAGTGAAAAATAATACATCGAGTAATATACTTAATTTCATAATTAGTCTTTATTTTAACGTATATATTGCTACTTATGTTATTTTAAGTGCCATATCATATTATTAGGATGAAAGACAAATTCAGAGTAAACATGTTTGTTTTTTCAACTGGTACTCTCTCTATAATATTAGCAACAAAAATAAATCATTCACAACTAAAATTAATAAAATCTTAATTAAAGTCAATCGTAATATATCAAGAAAAATGAAATAAAATAACTTTATTGTTAGTTAATTTAATAAAATATTACATAAATTAATCATAATAATTTAACAATTAACTGGTATAACTTAAAAAAAAAATTTAAATAAAATTAAATAAGTTCAGTTGATTATCACAAATAATTTTAAAATGTCACGTAACAAAAAACTGTTTTAGGTCTTTAAATCTGTTGAGCCCTTTCTATACATAATAGAATCCAAAAACCGATTATAAACATTTTCTAAATGCTGGATATGCTCAATTTTTATTTAACGGCAAGTCATTTTAATTTTTTTTTTTTTATGTTTCTATTTTTTGGGCGCACTAGAGTTTTTTAATATTAGGTAGGTGATTTTGTAGCTTTGAAGCTAAAGATGGTTATGAAATCAAAGGGGGATCTCATAATGAATTGATATTCCTAAAAAAAGTCAAGTTATTCCTGATTTATGGAATCAGCTACTTTTGCCGCTAAAGGCATATAGAATCCTGCAGAAAGGTAAATCTATTATTCTCTTTAGGTAAGGGTTACAGGGCTCTACAACACACTTATTCATTCATTCAATTTCTAATTCTCGGACGTGCATGAGTTTTAAATACCGAGCGAAGGCAATTTAAAAACAAAAATTAAAACATGTGGCGCAAGAAAAAAAATAGAAGAGGCGTCAATAGTAGCAACCACTTTAGAGGGAGTAGTTACTAATTATTACTAATTACTATTTTTGTTGGTAAGATACTAATTACTATGGGGCTGTTTGATTTATATTTTAATAGAATGAGAAGTGAAAAAACACATAAATTGAGATAAAAATTAATGGTTAATATTATTGATGCACAAAAATAGAGAAGATCCAATGAAAGTAAATATTTTTAGCTTTGATCAAAAGTGATTCAAAACAAATAGACCGTATATCTTTAAAAAAAAAATATCACGCGGGTTCTCATGAGTTTAGAAACTTTAAATTTGTCTATAATTTTGTTTATTTTATAAAATTATGATATTTAACTTTTTTTATTATTGGACACATTAAATTTTAAGTTAAAAATAATCAAAATATTTGTGATTTTATAAAATTATTGTTTAATTTAAAACTTTTGAAATTTCAAAGATTAAAATGGTCTATTCAAAAAACCGTTTCTTAATTCTATTGCGTGAGTACTTAAAATAATAATGGTGTGGTATGGCATTAAATGGAGCTCATTTTCTTCCATTCCATTATTTCTTTTCATTTTTGTTCTATCCCAATTTAGACTGTATGGGATGGAGTCATATTTATATTTTAGGTTAAATGTATATTTTGTTCCTGTATTTTTTATGTGCATTTTATTTTGGTTCTATATTTTTTAGGGTTACATTTTGGTCCTGTATCTCTTATAAACATTTTATTTTGGTCTAATCCATCAAATCTGTCACCCCATTTGACATAATTGATTAGAACAGAGTCAAATTACGTTATTTATCTTCAAACCCATAAAAACCATAACATGAACTCTAATAAGAACAGAGTTAAATTACCTTATAACGGGGTGACGGAGTTGACAGACGGGACCAAAATGAAACCTTTATAAGAGATACAAGACTAAAATGTAACTGAAAAAAGATATAGGACCGAAATGAAATGCGCATAAGAGATACAAGACCAAAAGATACATTTAGCCTATATTTTATTGAAAAATTATTAAATTATCTTTTTAACCTCAAAATTTCTACACTAATCATTTATCAAATTTTTATTCTCACTCAAGAATCAAATAACGTTTTTCAAAAGCTGCATACATCTATAAGTATAAATTACTTATAGTTTTAATTTCTTCATACAAAAAAATTGGGATCTATATGAAAACATTATTTATTTTATTCTTTCCATTGATATGTCAAATTGTCCAGATAGAAAATAAATATATATTAACTATGGTTATTAAAGAGTTAATATAGCAAGCATTTTTTCAGTTGTGGAATGTGCTTTTGTTAAAAAAAAAAAATTATGTATTAATGAGATGTAATTATACTTTTTTTAGTATTACAACCATAAAGACTCACGGCTATTTCAAAGTGTTTGGACTCTTATTTAATCTACATCTTTGATTGTTTTTTGTTATGTTTCACTTTATTTGCTAGTCTTAAACTTGGTTTGAATTCAATTTGAAGTTATGTTGGTAGGAATTTTATAAATTTGAAACTATTATTATTAAGTTTGGTGATTATGAATGTCGTCTATATTAAATTTGTAGTTACTGTGTTAGTTACTAGTGTGGGTTTGTAATTCACCTCACCCGGGCCAGATCAAAAAATCTTGAAGCTTAAAACGAAATTTACGACAAATGCCTATTTGAATATATCGTATTATATATCAAAAATATTTTTTTTGTCCTATTTATTTATCAAGAATTTTAATACAAACAAGTTTAACATGTTTGTCTCAATAGATAATATGACTAATTGATCCACCTATTTTATAAAATAGTTGTTGTCATAGGTATTTTATAAATAATCTTGTATTTAAAAATGAATTCAATCTTTTATATAATTTAATATTTTAATAGAATATTAATTTCACATCTTCAATATTTCTTTCAATATGGTATTATTGTGCAAATAAATAGAATTTAATTATGTTATAATAATAATATTACAAATTTATACAATGTTTTTAAAATTTTACATTAACAGTACTATTAAATAAATTTTTTCGGCCTTCTAAAATTTGAGGCCTTATTGGCCTAATCGTAGACTTGGCTTTGGGCCTCACAAGTCACAAATCACTAGTAAGAACTGATACCATATTTTCAAGTTGTTATTTTCATTGGTCAAAGAATTTTCAAACTTTTAATATCTTCTACTCTTTGACTTTTTTATATAACTTAACACTTTTTTCTTTAGTTAAGCTATTTAAGAGACACACCAGGGTGGCTTGTTTTTGTCTTATTCTAATATATGATATAATTTATAGAAAATATTTTTGTTAAGGTTATTTTTAATATGAGATATCTTTTTAACAGGTAACAATATTACTATATATTTTCCTTCATTTATTAAAAAAGGCACTAATATAAGCATTTATTAAAGTTAAAACTAGAATTAACAAGGAAATAGTCATCTTAACTTTATTAAAATGTGTAAGTTATACTATGAAAGAGTTACAAAGAGTAAAAAATGAGAAAGAAATCAAAGAGGTAGTTAAAATAAAATAAAGGGTAATATTAATTTTTTTTATTATAATACATCCCATTCCATTCCATTTCCAAACAATGAAGTTGAATTGTTTTACCATTTCATTTCATTTCGTTCCACTCTGCTCTATTATGTACCATCAATCCAAATATAGGCTAATAAAAATGATAGATGCCATCTATTTTAGAATATAAGCTTTTTTTCAATGTGATGTGATATAGGGTATGTTTGTAAAATGAGTTCAAAGCTTTTAGCTTTTTACTTTTAACTGTAAAATTGGCTAAAAACTGTGAGATTATAACTGTAAAATCATAGTTGGGTGATTAGTTTATTAATTAAAATTGTTTGACAAAATAAGCTTTTGTGATTAGTTGAACTATGTTAAATAACTAAAAAAATAATTAATATTTAATATTACATTAATAAATGATAGTACTATAGTAGTGAGCGGGTAGTAACAAATTATTGAAAGTTATTTTTTTTATATTGAATGTTATTTTTGAAAGCTAAAAGATATTTCAGATAATTTTCTAAAAATTAATTATAAAAACTATAATTTCATAGTAAAAACTTCACTTTTATAATACTAAACAAGCCTACAAATTTTTGAAAAACTATAATCTCCTAAAATACTAAAAGCTTGTATTTTCAAACATAGCCATAAATTGTTTAATAAAAAAGATTACCTAGAGTCTCTTTTATTAATAGTTTTCATTAATATAAATGAAGCGACATTTTATAGCCATCGTTTTAACAAGCTCATTATTCATTGCTTTTAAGTGTTATTACCCAGAGAAAGAAAAAAAAATGCGAGGGACCCTTCTTTCTTTCTTTTTTTTTTTTTGGTAAACCCTTCTTTCTTATTTTAACCTTAGGGGTCCAATACTTCCCTTGAAAGCCACTCTTGACTCTTCCAATAGACTCTTTCTTTCTTTGGAACTTCATAGAAAAATATCTCCAAAAAATTCACAACAAAGAACAAAATATCGCTTTCATTCCCCCCACCCCTTTTTAAATTACAATAAATCCGTTCTTGCATAATTTTCATTATTTTTGGTAATTATGCAATTTTCATTTTATTAATAGATAAATTAATAAATTAATAAATAGAAAAAGACCCCAAAAAGAAAAGAGTGAGTAAGAAAACGAGTCACGACCTTGTGTTCAAAAACTAAAAAATAACAAAGACAGGACAGGGTCAGACGTGAGCATAATAATTGTTTAAAAGGGAATAAGAATTAAAAATATTTTAATAAAAAATAATTAATCATTGCTAAATATTTATTTATTTATTTATTTATTTTATCTACAATGACGAGGCTCGTATTGTAGTATTGTCCAGTTCACAGCGCAAAAGTAACACACGCATGAATGACTGAAAAGTGAAAGCTCAAATAAAATAGACAAATTGCATAAAAAAAAAGAGAGACAAAAACACCATTTTTTTTTTCTTTTTGCTATGATTTTCAATTTCCAAAATTCTCGTTGTGGTGCAAGCTAGCGAGAGCAAGCACCAAGTTCAGAACTTGTTGGATCAGTAACAAACAGGGTTCGATCTGGTTCAAGCTCTGCTATTTCACGTACGAAATATTAGAAAAAGAAGCCAAAAAAAGTTGAATAAAAATACAGAGGAAAAAGGAAAAGAAGAGGAAGATCTGAAAGCTTCGTTGCACCCACTTATAACACAAAAAATGCAAGGTATTTTTGTTTCTCTTAACCCTAAATTCTCTCTCCTTTGACTATTCTTTGACTCAATTTCGTTCCCTCGATGCTGAGATTGACTCGGCTCGTTCCGCATTATTTTCTGCTGCTTGTTATCTTCGTTTTTTTAATTGTTGTAATTTTATTTCCGAATTGTTTTTGTATATTTGTTTGAATTTTACTTGTGGTTGCGGTCTTTGAGTTTATTTTTTCAATTAGAAACTTTCGTGCGCGCTGAATTCGTTCACTCAGTTTTTCCGGGAGTGATTAGAGATTTGAAGTGGGGGAGTTTTTGCTTGGCAAATTGATTATGCAATTCAACTCTGTGTGCAAGCTATATGATTTTTAGGATTTTTGTTTTTGGGTTGCGATTCTGCTTCCATATGTGAATTATGGATAACCTTTGTGCCTTTATACCATTTATTTATTTATTTATTCTTTGTTTTGCCCTTTTCGTTCTTCATGTGGGGTGGTGTGCTTGCAATTGTAGTTCTGTTTTAAGCGTGGCCTTGCTACTGAAGCCCCATGAAGCCTTTTAGTCTGAATGGACTTGGGTATTGCTGTTATTTTGCTTAAGCTGTAGCATTTATTACACTATTCTTCTTCTCAAAGTTTTTTTAATGGGCATTCTTCATTAGTTCTTGAAGCATGTGAATGATGTGATATGAATGGCCACATCTAAAAGTCTTTGTGGAATTTGTGCCTATATTCATCAAGCTTTTGTAAATGACCAAGTTGTGGTAATTGATAGTCTAACTTGAAAACTTCATTCTGCCTTTTATATCTTCAATCGTGAGAAATCAAATTGACTGAACATTGTTTGAATTTAGCCCACTAGTTTCTGGTGATAGTTATGTGGCTTGTAGCTTGTCAGTCCAGGAAAGATGTTGCAACTTGGAACTAACATGTTGTGAGAGAAAGCCTTGTCATAACATTAAGGTTTTTGCCTTGTAACTTGGAACTAAAGGTTTAAATCATGTAAACAGCCTCTCCGCTTGCGAGGATAAGGCTGTGTATCTTTGATAATTCTTTAATCAACATATAGAGACGTTGCAACTGTGTAATGTACATGGATAAGGAGGGAAATGATTGGAAAATTTCTGGTAGTGAAATGCTGAATATTTCTATTGGTGTCGGTGATAAATGTATTGGCGTTGTTTCAAGTTTTCTCATCTTACCTGTGCAAATTTTATCCTTTCATACCATAAAGCCTATTTTTATAAGTTATACCGGTTCAATTGAAATTGATGATTGACATTACTTCATTTCAAGGGTTTTTATTTACTGTTGTTCCAATTGAATGATGATCTCATGCAGCAAGTTTGAATGTTGCTGTGTAAGGCTGAGGAAATTGATATGGTTGGTAGTTTGAGGCTTTAATTGACGTTACGAACAATTCTGTAGTGAGATTGTTATTTTTACTAGGTTGATGAGTTTGTTCTTTTGAGCCAAGGAAAAGGAAGAAAGAATTAACATGCTTTAAGTGTGGCTTGACGTTTTGATGTTTAGCATATAAATATAATAACCCCTGTATGATAATTAGGATCTAATTTGAAAAATCATATTCATGTCTGACTTATTTATTTGAATTTTAAAAGGACTTGTGATTGTATGAGTAGCAAATGTAAATTATTTCCTGTCTCTTCTTTCAAATATATGGTTTAACTGTATTATTGTGCACTTAAATAAATTTTTATGCCTATCCTTAGGGGCAGTGCTAGGATAAAATAACTGGGGACCAGTCTGAAGTTTTAATAGTGAGGACTGAGGAGGGCCATTTTTTTATTTTTATATAAAAATATAAAATATAAAATTTTCTCTGGAACCCCTTATTTTTTATTGAAAAAAATGAGGCTAGCTAGGCAGCAGCACCACCCTTCTTATCCTTTATTATAAGTAACATTAGAGGTAGTAGGTTTTAGCTCTCTAGCCATGTTTGGTAGAGGTGAAAATGGTGATTTGATGGGGGATGATAGAATAACATTTTTCTGAATGAACTCTTATATAAACGGAGGTCTTCAAGAATTACCTAAAATTTCTTAATCTTGACCTCAATAAATACGGCTTAAGCATTAGGAAGCATTGAGCAGCCCCAAAAGTATGCATATCATGTTAAACTGTGATATTCTGGAACTTTTGAACTATATCAAAGTTGAAGGAGAATATAGTAGACTGACAAAATTCAGCCTTTAATATTTGATCAACTAGTGAAGAGGAAGACCCATAATATATTTGCACCGCCTGAGTTGTGTATGCGATAGTACAGGTGTTTAGCTTTTATTGCACCTTGTTTTTTGTGTGTGATCTATGCAAGACACATTGCGTTTGTAACCATATTGGGAAAATAAGGACAAAAGAGTAACTGTCATGGACTTATGGAATGTGATTTATTTGAGCTTGAAAAAATGGCAGTTTCTGCAAGACTAGGTCTTGGCTTTATTATGTTCGAACAATTATATAATTGTAGCCCATCTGAAGCAGTGAAAGCTTATAAAATATGAACCTCTAATGTGTGCACTCCCAGCATATGGGGGATCCATTTACATCTTAAACGCAATCTTCCAGTAGGGGGCTGGGATCATCTCCATTTCTTATCTAATGGTTTTTCCTTTCACAACATCATCTTTTTTCAATGTCACCCACGCCCACCTTTTAAAATCAATGTTTGAGATTCTCTCAATTTCCTACTAGAAACAGAGGATCCTATTCCTCCAGCAGGACCTTTCAAGGGTGCGTAATGTTTGATCTTTTTGATCTGTCTTCAATAATAGATATAGTGGTTTTATCCTGTTTGATCATTTCGATCTTACTTATAGATATAGTGGTTTTAGGCTTCCAATCCAAATATAGTTATCAAAAGTGAGTACACCAATTTTTTTTTTTCTTTTTTTAAATTTCTGCTGTCAGTTATGCATTACTTTTTTTTCTCTGAATTTTCAGATAATGTGAGAATTGTTGCTATCTTTGCATCTTAAACTAACGAATGCCTGATTTTAGTATCCTCATAAAAAATGATCAGTAATTATAGTGATATCAATGAACTTGGATGCTTGTTTACAGGTAGATCCCCAGATCAGGAATCAGTAGGGTCTGGGACAAAGAGGTCCAGTGTATCTTCTGGGGGTAGGTCTCGTAATCAGAAGGAATTCTTCTATAAGTTTGTTGAAAGTGACAGCTTGACTGCAAAACTTGTAGACTGGTTTGAATCCATAACTGAAAATTGTGCATTGAACTCGCAAGCATTTGATGTTCCATTTGAGTTGATTGAACTTCAAAAATTTGATTATGCATTGGAAGGGATTTCATTTCAGCAGCTGACCCGCATGCCTAATGCTGTTCATGCTTCTACATCTGATGCTTTAGAAGCAACAGCTTATCTTGCCATTGAAGATTTTCTACATGCAAGTGTAAAGGGATTGTGGGAGGCATTTTGGAGTCAAGATGAGCCCATGCCTTTTTCTGTGGGTTGTCTTTATAATGCTAACATGAAATTTTATCAGGCTGAAAAGGCAATTGCTAATGGAAGGCTTTCAGATCTTTGTGCCACTGGTATATTGCTTAATAATCCTAGGCATCCTCATGGAAAATGGGATCATGTCCTTGAATTGGCACTTTTAAGGCCTGATATTGGAGGTATTGCTGTTGGCAGTGACCGCCAGCCTTCTCCATCAGTTCTAGGAGAAGCTCTGTTTTATGCTCTTCGAATGCTATTAGCAAGGAGTTTGAGTAGACTGAGTTTCTTTCCAGATCCTCGCACAGTCTTTGTTCTTATAGTTGATTCTCAATATGGGGGTGTTGTAAAGGTTGAGGGAGATGTAAATAAACTCAATTTTGATGTGAATAATGTTTATGATTGTGCTGCTGAATGGGTAAAAAATCATTCTAGAATTTCTGTTTCTCCAATTGATAGGATCTGGAACAAACTTGGAAATGCAAACTGGGGAGATATTGGTGCATTGCAGGTACTATTTGCAACCTTTCACTGTATTATGCAATATGCAGGAATGCCAAAACACTCTGTTGAGGATTTAGCTGCTGACCATAGTTCGCGCCTTCAAACAAGAAGATTTGAGAGGCAGCTAGGAGATACTGGAGTGAATGGAAATGGTCTATTTCGACACCAGCAACGTAGTGCTTCCCCTGAAATAGTTGAAGTTCAGGATGACGCCGACCAAGTTGATTCTAGAGAGTCAATGAAATTAGAAGAAAGATCGGTTTTATGGCTGGAGGATTCAGATTGGCAAAAGGGTTATGAAATAAAAGAGGTAATCAGCACCAGTGAATTCACATACTACATTGCATCTCATCTTGAAGACCCAGGGAAAAATCTGTTTCTATATGTGGGCTCTCATCCCTCCCAGCTGGAGCCAGCATGGGAAGATATGAATTTATGGTATCAGGTTCAGAGGCAGACCAAGGTATTGACAATAATGAAGCAGAAAGGTCTATCAAGCAAATATCTGCCTCAATTGAGTGCTTCTGGTAGGATCATACACCCTGGCCATTGTCGAAGGCCCAGCACAGGTGGAAACTGTGACCACCCTTGGTGTGGGACTCCTATTCTTGTGACCAGTCCAGTTGGTGAAACAGTAGCTGAAATGGTACGTACGGGCCAATTTGGTTCCGATGAAGCCATCAAGTGTTGCCATGATTGCTTATCAGCACTTTCAACTGCTGCCTCTGCTGGAATTCGGCATGGAGACATCAGGCCAGAGAATGTGATCTGTGTTAAGTCTGGTGTAAGTCACCCTTATTTTGTTTTAATAGGGTGGGGCCATGCTATTCTCGAAGATAGGGATCGCCCAGCTATGAATCTTCATTTCTCATCTACATATGCACTTCAGGAAGGAAAGCTATGTTCTGCTTCAGATGCGGAAAGCTTAGTTTATATGCTTTATTATTCATGTGGAGGAGTTTTTCCTGAACTAGATTCAGTAGAGGGAGCGCTACAGTGGAGAGAAACATCTTGGTCAAGGAGAATAATTCAGCAGAAGCTTGGTGATATCTCCGCTGTACTGAAAGCTTTTGCTGATTATGTTGACAGTCTATGTGGGACACCTTATCCTATGGACTATGAGATCTGGTTGAGAAGGTTGAGGCGAAATATTCATGAAGATGATCATGGAAAGGAAATTGATGCAACAGGCTAGGCTTTCGAACTGGGTCTGATTACAGAAACAAAAACAATATTATCTTGACGTGTTTCTCATTGCAATGCTTGGACTTTTGGGTGGTAAATAAATGGATGTCAATGGCTCAATCTCTCGGATGCTCATGAATTTGTATTCGTTGAAAGATTGGTTTGGGGAATGGTTAATGCATTCCATGAAACGAGCATACCACGACTGCTCTTGTTGGTATAGGTTGGGGCATTAGGATGCTCTATCTTCTATAAATCTTTAGATTTGATTGGTGGCATCTTTGGGTATATGAATCCTTTCATTGAGGAGCAAAAACATGACTTTTGACAGCTTTGTTTCCATTGCATTTTTCTGATGACGAGTTTAAGTAAGCTGTATTGATAACATCATTCGTTTGTAAAGATAAATAGGTTTTTTAGAATGTCCTGGTATTTATGCAATTGCTTTGTTTGTTTATGGACCGTTCTGAATGGTACACACTTCACAGGGCATATAATCATATTCTGTATATCGCTGTTTTTCCTGTGTTCATTGTGGTTTCTCTTTCATTTTTGAAGTTTTACGACCCTCAAATTCATTTCTCCATGGAATAGTTGTCTATTTAATATGGGGATAGTGTGAGAACATCATAGTACAACCATGGCTAATAGCTAAGCTTCCACTAATGCCAATGGAGATTTACAGATCAACTGCAATATAGCTGACATGTTGCCGTTTCATCAATCTTCATTATAGCTCGGTATATGGATTTCGGTCCACGGACCGGCCCGTTTAACCCGCATTTTTGTGGTCGTGGACTTTTTCATAATGAAGTGCATTTAGTTTGGGTGGAAGGGATTAGCATCATCCCTATTGGGAGTGACACTATCATTTTTAATATATAGATTCATGATTCTTATATATAAAGGGATGGTGAGATTTTTAAAATTTGGTGATCTCAATCCCTCCCAACTTAGTTTGCGTGCTTTAACGGATTTGTCCATTTACCCGCGGCTTTCCTTGCAGGTTATGTGGATATTCGCTTATAGTGCATTTTTGCATAAAAAATGGCTCAAATGTTCAAAACTCAATTGACAAAAACAATCAAGGAAGACCCAAGGAAAAAATGGCCCAAATGTCCAAAACTCAATCAAAATCTTGTTTTTTTTCAGTTTTTTTTAGTAAAAGATTATCGGTAAAAACAATAAAAAACATTGAAAAAAATGATACTTATATGGATGCTTACGAACATGTCGGGGCTAATGCATGCCTAATTGTGAGAGGCCCATATAAAATGTGGGTTTTGACAAATTTGCCAATTTATCCGCGGGCCTCGCAGGCGGGGCAATCCATATACTCAGTTCTAATCTTCATGTCGTGCTAGCGTGAAACATCTTCATGCTAGTCAAAGTGCCTGCCTTAGGTTTGGCTTAAGGGTGTAATCAAGTTGTGTTGGGTTGAGTTTGAGAGAAATTATGGTTTAAACCGTTTTCAATTTGGTGCAGGTTGGATTAAGTAATTTTTCATAGCTCGAATTGTACCAACTCGATCAAGTTGAGTTTGGGTCATTGTCCGTTGAAAATTTTAGATCTTTCTTGAAAAGTCTTTGAGAAGTACAGAAAATTATAAAAGAATATCATTTATTTATTTTTTCTAAAAAAAAAATATCATATATTGGGGTGGTTGGATTTTTTCTTGGGTAGGTGGGTGGTTGGGTTTAGAAGTTTTCAATTTGATACCCAACTCAAAATTAGTTGGATTTAAGATTATTTGATTTAATTGTAAAAAAAATAATAATAATATTTTGGCTCAAGTTAGGTTTATTGAATCGACTTAGGTATTTTGATTTTCGATCAAGTTAGGTTTGTTTGGTAGGTTTATAAACAGCTATATATTAGTAATACTTTCGCTGCTAGCCTTGCTTTTGTGACACAGTATTTGTCTATGAGAACTAATCTGTTAATAGATTTTATGCTAATAGAAAAATGCACCAACTACAATGTGTTTGTTTGTATAAGATTTTGTTTTAAATGAAGTTACTTCTAATTAAATTTAGAAATACTTGTTTTTACTGAATGAATTTAATTTGTGTACATTAATATATTTTAATCATTAATCAAATTTTAATTTACTTTAATTTATGTATTTTTTTCACTTTTTATTAAAATTAAAATCTGAAACAAACACACAATATTGAACGCCTTGAAAAAACAAAATTTCACACACACAATATCGAACGAGAACTCTAATTGTCCCATGAATGCAATATTAAGTATTAATCATAATGGACATATATCGAGTCATATGCCTCACGTGCTGCTGTCGAGGTACGTAACATTTATTTGCCTATAATTTATTAACATGAAGTTATAAAATGTGATGCATATTGTTATTGTAACATATGTGCAATCTTTAGTTCTCTATGACATTTTCCATTTTTGATTTTTTTCTAATATTGTTGAAATTTTCTTCTATTCATAGAAGAGTTTGCTAGGACATTAGTCATTGACATTATATGAATTTATTAGTTTCGTCCAAAAAAATTTAAAAAGTTTTATTTTAATCTTTCAATTTAACTTCAATTATTTAGCTTAGTTCCTGTGGTTGTAACAATGTTAATGAGTGTTATGTGACATGTTATGGTAAGTGCACCTGAACTTTCATCTTAATAACTAAATCAAACTTTTTAAATGAATTTTAAGAACCTATTCAGATCATTTTTAAAAATGTTACGAACTAAAATAAAATTCATTAATAACACTATGACGCTAGAAATTAAAATAAACGACGGAGATAAAAATTACCGGCAAAAAATCAAATTCATTAAAAGTTAAGAATAAAACTAAAAAACTACAATTTAAAAGACTAATGACATACTCATACACAAAGTTTACGAGGCAATTGATCAAGTTCTCACAAAACTGATCGACTAAAAATTAATGATTAACAAATAAGTGTTTATTTGTTTGAGCTTTTATTATAAGTGAAATTGATTTTAAAAGAAGCAGTAATTTTTAGCTTCTATTATATCTACATTAGAATTTGAAATATCTCATAGTATAATTGATTCTTAAGAGGTGAGAGTCAAAAAATTGATTATTGAGTAAACAATGAAACTAGCGATCCGGCTTATCTCCTTAGTCCGTAACAAAAGGATTGTTTGAATGATGAAAATAATTAGGGACGGCTCAACATTTTCATGGATCTCAGTCTTGAACACCTTTTTTAAATCAATCATAAAAACTAAATATGAAGTTTTTTTCAAAGAATTAATACAAATAAAAGTGGAAAAAAAGAATAAAACTTAAAAGCCCTTACTTCATTGTTTTACCCTTTTAGACGCCTTTACAAATTTCTAGTGACAAAATCTTTGATTTCCATGCATAAAATTAAAAGGACTAGTTAGACAGATTGTTGGTCCAATTGACTCCTTACCTATTATTCAAGACAAATGACAATGGATTAATTTATGCCACCTACTAGTTTATTGCTGTTTTCGTCTACAAGTCTTCTACAAGAAACAATCTTACATGTATATTAATAACTGAATCTATTTCCTTTACTATATATATATATCAGGATTAATTAAATAACAATTAAGTGTTAAACAACTTAATAAAATAACACTAGTGATTAAATTTTACTAATTCGACCATTAAATCATATGATATTATCTTAAAGATCATATATACTAATTTTTAAATTATTTGAATATTAATAGCTATATAATATTAAAGTAGAAGTTCACTTATTATATATTTTAAATAACATATTTTATATCAAAATATATTATTTAAATGAAGTATTAAAAAATTTTAAATGATATAAAATTTTGTTAATATATATAGATAAATAGATACAACGAAGGAAATGTTTGCATAATTTCTCATGAGATTACTCGTATATGTAAAATTAAATTAAAGGATACAGTGAGAAAGGAAAAATAATAAAATCCTTAATAAATGTCTTTGGATAGTCTTAATGCATACGTAAAAGGACACAGTAATAATAATACAACCCTTAATAAATGGCTAATGTCTTTTGATAGTCTAAATGCATAATTTTGGAATGATAAATTGTTGGAAAATGTTATGATGAAATAAACTTAGTCATGCGACTACATATTGTCTTCAAGAGTTGAGATGTGCTCCATCAAGAGAAGGAAACAAATAATAAGAGAGGGTGATGCAAAAAACTGTTACAAATTGTCCAATAAAAGGACATGATTCCATCAAGAGTACTTTAATATAATTAACCTTTTTTTTTTATAACACTAACTTATAACTTTGACATATAACTTGTAGTTTATAGTTTGCTACTTATAGTTTATGACTTATAATTAAGTAGAGGTGTTTGGTAAAATTAGCTTATTAGGTAATTTATATTTATTTTTATTTTTTTATATTAAACTTATATTTATTAAATGACTTAAAAGGATAAATAATAATTATATGTAATAAATTATTTGATAAAATAAACATGTAATAAATGATTAGAGGGTAAAATAAGAAAGAATTATTGAAAGCTACTTTTCATAAGCTATAAGCTAGTAACTTTTCATAAGCTATAAGCTAGTAGCTTTTCATAAACTAGCAATTGTCACCAAACACCTCCACTTACCTATAAACTATAAGTAATAAGCTATAAGTTAGTTGTGTCAAACACACTCTTTGTAATTTATCCAAAAAATAATAATTAATTAAGCTTTAGTTTATAAACATTTGAAAAGTCATTTAATTTACAAAAAAAAAAAAACATTTGAAAAGTTCCCAAACAAAACAAAGTGAGACTTGGAACCTTTTGAAAATCACACAAACTTACAACATAAATTCAAAGAAATTAATTGATATGTAAAAAAATCTTATAGTACACAATTATCACATAAAATTTTATTCATAATTATAATTACAAAATTTATTAAAATAAGTAAAAATTTTATCTTAATTATTTTTTATAAATTTTTTATAATAAATTAAATTCTCTTATAAAAACTTTTACCAAAAAAATTCACTTATAAAAACAAATTATTTTATAAGTTGAAATAAATTGAATAAATTATTTGAAGTATTGTTTAATCTATTGGTACAAAATTCACAGTACAGTGAGCTTTTGTTACTTGTTTTTCTTACCCACATTTGACGCGCCCATTCAGCTGATCACGTCTTCGTGCTTCTCCGTGCAAGCCACGCGTCCTTTCTCTCCTCCTCTTCTTCTTCACGATCCTCATTCTTCTCTTATTCTCCTCATTTCGTTGTTTCTTTTTCACTTCTTTTCTCTCTCTCTCTCTCTGTTACTCTTCATCATTGCATACACTGTTCATTCTGGCAGGTTTCGTGTTTCCCTGAAGATACGATTTGATTTTTCAAACTCGTGTAATGTTTGCGGTGGTGGCATTGATGCTTCTGTGATTAAGTGGCTTCAACTATTGGTAATTTTTGTTCATTTAATGATCTTGTGCATCGGATAATAACTTTTGAGTTTCTGTTAGTGGCTCTTTCTGGAATCACAGTAGAGAAAAAGCAATAGAATGCTATTATGTTAATGAATTAAGCTGTTCAGCGCTGAGGAATATTACAAGTGAAACTGTGAAACAAGGTCTCTTATTATAAATAAATGACTGAATTGTGTTTAATTATTCCTATGTTGATTGTAATACTTGTTGGAATTAATCACCATAGTGTTTACTGCTTTGTGTTAGTGATCTGGTATGCTTGAATATTTTTTAGTACTTTAATTTGTTGCTTTCTAGGGTTAGATTGCCATGTGAACGAGACGGTTCTTTATTGTTGTGTGTGCCATTTTAGGATACGATGTGAAATCATGTAATGAAAGCACTATGCCGTCGATTATGTGTCTTATCTGCTTGGTGAAAATGGAGCAGATTTTAGTTGAAAAAGGATGGGTTATGGTGAAGATTAATTGGATGCTCTAGGTTGTGAACTAGCGTCTGAAACAAAAATATTACCACATATTCTTTAAACTAATTATCACAATAAGGAAAAATAATCTATCCTTATGAAAGGTGGCAAATGAGTGCATCTCTCATTTTCTTACCTTTTAAACCTTGGCTACATGATAATGATGAAGAGATACCAGACATCAAATAAATAGAATATAAACAGCATATGTTCAATGAATTGAAAATACTTCATTAATTTCATGATATACAAATGTATAGCAATATGGTGATTTTGGCAATTTTTAGGTCCAAACTTAGCTCCAGTGTTCCTTCTAACTTGTAGCTGTCTATTTAACAGCAATTAACCTGAGTATGAGTAGAGTTATTTTTTAAGGTACTTCAATTGATGTGCTCACTCCAAACATCTAGAAGTAAAAATCTTACTTTTTTTTCGGTTGTCTTTCATATTTCAGGATGTTTTAGCTTGTTTGGAATATGGATAGAAGGCTGTCATTTAAGAGATTGAAAGAAGGTTTTACTGAAAAAATTTTATCTCCTGAAGAGCAGCAAGCTAAGGTATTTGACATTAATTTGGCTCTATTTAATGGATGTAAGTGATAAACTTGATGCATATTCTTATTGTATATCTGTGCTGTTTCTATGGTATTCTTCCATCCAAAGTTTTGTTTGTACTCATACTAGTTGTTAGACAACCAGTTTAATTCTCTTGGTATCCCCAAACTGCCAAAAGTCAGCCATGTTAACAACGATAATTGATTCTCTTCCTAGTTTTCTATGTGAACTTGAGTGAGCACTGAGCAGTGAAACTACTCTATAGCAAAGAGGTTGTTTGAGGGTAGTGATAGCATTTTATGGAAGAATTTTGAAATGAAAAAATATTTGGTTCCCTTTGTTTTACTGTAGATTGGAGAAGTCAGAAAAATAATTGGTCCACTTGCCGATAAGTTCCCAGCTCTGTGTTCAGATGCATCGGTGCTAAGGTACCTTAGAGCGCGAAACTATAATGCTAAGAAAGCTGCAAAGATGTTGAAAGGAACTATAAAATGGAGGCTGGAGTTCAAGCCTGAGAAGATTCAATGGGTATGCATCACTCTAGCTCTGTCTCTCAGCCTTTATTTTGTTCACCTGATTACAGGATAGAATTCCTGGGTATGGTTGGGAGTTGGGAAGTTTTAAATAGTGATGATTAGTTAATGTTAACTAGATAAGTTAAACTGAAAACACTTGTCCTTTATACTTTTTATGCAATTAGGATGATGTAGCTCAAGAAGCTATGACAGGGAGGCTATATAGAGCTGATTACTTGGACAAGAAAGGGAGGATTGTTCTAGTTATGCGACCTGGTGTTCGGGTATGGCTAACTGGTGTTCATTTTTTTTTAATGTCAATGCTAATTAATATAATTGAAGTTTCACTTTCATTGCTTTGACTGAGACCTAATTTTTCCAATTTAGAGTACAAACTCGACAGCCGGGCAGATCAAATACCTTGTTTACTGTTTGGAGAATGCTATATTGAATCTTAGTTCTAATCAAGAACAGATGGTTTGGCTTATTGATTTTCAAGGATGGAACACCTCCTGCTTATCATTAAAGATCACCCGGGATACTGCTCAAGTCTTGCAGGCTCATTACCCAGAGAGGTTGGGCCATGCAGTCCTTTACAATCCACCAAAAATGTTTGAATCTTTTTGGACGGTATGATATCATAACATCTCCTGTCTTTGTCGGCATCTCCTGTTTTATTTTCTATTTTTGTTTGGGGGTGGGGGTTATGAGTTGAGACTTATATGTGCAGTGAAATTGGCTTACTGATGTTGTGTTGCATCAGTTGCTTGGCTATTTTCTGAAGTTTTTGTTGTTACGCCTGTAAAGTTAAAAATTTGACAAAATGTGTGCTTGATAGGAATTTATAAACGTGTACAGACATCTGCTTCCATTTTCTATTGAGATTTGTTCTTAGATATCTCTGAAATTCAAAGTTGTCAAGTCAATTTTTTATTTGTATTTCTTATGTGTGCATTTTTTTTTTTGGAGCAGATGGTGAAACCATTTCTAGAACCCAAGACTTACAAAAAGGTGACATTTGCTTACCCTGACAACCCAAAGAGCCGCAAGATGATGGAAGAACTCTTTGACATGGACAAGCTGGAATCGTATTTTGGTGGGAAAAATACAGTTGGATTTAACTATCAAGCTTATGCTCAAAAAATGAGAGAAGATGATAGAAGGATGTCTGATGTTGTTGGTTTTGGTTGTTCATCACCCAGCTGTTTAAACTCGGAAGTTAAGGAATCATTGTACTCAGGAGAAAATGATTCAGAGGATGAAATATCTGGTGATGAAGCAATTTGTTCAAATATTGAGCAAGGTGATGAGATTCTACAGGGACGAATGCCTTTCTCCAAAAATGAGCCCAAGATTGAGGTTCAGGAACCCAAAAATATATGAAGGGCTGAATCCGAAGAGCACTAGGAACTGTCAGGGCCAATTAGATACTAATTCAAAGTTCACACAAACCCTGAACTTCAACCAATATGTATTTTTGGTTAGAAAGTGAGACTGCAAACCAATGCCCATATAATGAGTCCACTGTCCACGACAACTTGAGTAAATCACTACTTTAGTATTTTAAATTATATACGTTAGTTATTTTAATCTCGGACATCATAGAATTTTATTTTAGCCATTAACTTTGTAAAATAATTTACTCTAGTTTTTTTATTATATAAAACCCATTCAAATTAGTCCTAGACTCTAATTTGAATTAAGTTTTGTAAAGTTAAGGACTAAAATGATTAAATTTGTACAATCTAAAAGTGTAAAGTGATGATTTGCTCGTTAATATGTGGGTCCACGTAGCTTTTCGCTGCTTAGTGAGGCCAAGTTTGAGTTGGCTCTTCTGGCATGAGAATTTCAACCAGCACTCAGGAAATAGAAAATTCATATTTCTTCCATGTTTTCTTCATCCTCTGTCTGTGTGTGCGCATGCTGGAATGTGTTGTGTTTGTGATTGCCATTTGCTCAATTTTGCAAGCTATGATGAGAAATGCCACCCACTATGCTTCCACGGTTCCATGTAATAAGGCCCAAATCCTAACTGGTCATTGCCTAAAATACTAACACAAGTATGCCACTAGGTTTGTGCGGTGGTAGCTCACTTCGTCGCTTAACCATTTCGTGCTTTCGGAGAGGGAATTAGTCAATGCTTTCAACAGTGGATACTAAAAAATATATGATTAACACAAGCATCTTTCTTTAAACATCAAAATTTAGAAGAGAAAACATTTAAATTTAGACTAGACTTTTAATAATGCCTTTACAGTATACAGAAACGGAAGCACATGACTTTTGCACGGAGGCACCTAACTTAAGAACTAATCATCAATCTGTATGATAAGATTCTATTTTAAATCACCCTAACTTTGAACATGACGGGGAAAAAGAGAGAGAGAGAGAGAGAGAAAGAAAAGGTTGCTTACCCATTGATACTTTTCTAAGTCCAACTGGCTAAACATAATTTATAAACAAAAAGTAAATTCTTTAGCTCTGTATGGTCCTGTACCTCCTGTATTAGACTGGTTGGTTGGCTTTTTAACATCTTATATTTTGTAAAGGAAAATCAGTAAGTTGTTTCTTTATAGTACTAGTTGAGGTGTGTTTGGATTATTTGTTATTAATTGAAAAAATAAACTGTAAAAATAAATTAATTATTTAAAATATAATTAATTTTTGTTTGGATATATTTGTTGTCAGAAACGTTTTTTAAGATAATTTTAAGTTATGAAAAACAATTTTCAACTTTTAGCTCATAGACAAAAAATTTTTTGTTAAAAAAATAATCAAAAATTTTTTTAAATACAAAATACAATTATCCAATTGTACATTGAAAAAAATCTATCTCAAACACACCTTTAATGTACCACAATTACAGGTAAATTTCCAAAAGAGATATTCAATTACTAATTCACGTACAATTTACTCTCCAAACTTTTTATTAGTATAATAGCTTATTATTTATCCAGAGAACTATATGAATTTGGCTCTTCTTTTTTATTATAGCACCTTTTAAATTGATGACATTTAGACGGGAAATAAATTTCATCATTGCAAAAAAAGATAACTCATATGTAATACGTTATAATTCATCTATGGTGAACTACTAAAATCACCTTTCCTAACATATTATCATGAAAAAATGATTAGTCAAATACTTTTAATTTTTAATTTTTTTATAGAATATAATATTAATAATATTATAATGTAGAGTACAATATAGTATAAAGAGTCTTTCTATACCTCTTAAAAAAAGAGTTTTTCTATACAATATTTTACTCTTTAAAATCCTCAAAATTGAAACATTTTATAGAAAATTATAAAATTAATTACTTTTATGTTTATCATGCATTTAGATTCAATGCTTTGTTCGTCAATACAAATATTCAATCTTCTATTTCATGGGATTTTGAGTGTTGAGGAGGGCGGCCCTGATCCGTCCCTACCTAACTATCTCTATGCTTTTGTATGTTTTTATATTTCTCCTTAATTTTAAAGTAGTCCTAAAGATATCAAAATGTAATAAAAAAAATATACGAAATGCATGTTTTACTATTTAATAGTTTTACTTGTATGGTAAATGTAAATATATAAAATATGTTAGATAATTAAATTCAGTCAAGTTTCTTTGACTAATAGAAGTATTTAGAAGATTGAAGGTTTTTGATGCATGTTTGAATAGTCAAAGGAGAATTTCGAATTGAATTGTGAAGCCAAAAACTTGAAGTTTGAAAACTGATTTAGAAGTTGCAAGAAAGTATAGAAGAGAAAATCAAATTGAATTTCTGCAAGCTAAAAGATGAGGACATCTTCAAAGAAAATTTTAGAGTATAAATACATTATATTTATAGTTATCAAGTTTAATTAGAACTCTAATACCAAGTAGTCAAGTTTAATTAGGAGCAATATTCATAACTCTATAAATACACCTCTTGTATTAGAATTTTGTAATCAATTTAGAGATTGAGTTCTGTGAGTTAAATGTCTCTTCCTCTCCACTTTGTGTCCATATGTGTGTGAGTTAAAAATATTAGAAATGTTATGTCCTCTTGTTTATAAATTGGCTCAGAGCTTGAGAGCCTGGTATTGTGAGTGTGTAAAAAATTTGAGTGTCTGAGAAAGAAGCAAGATTTGTTAGTTTATTAAAAAATAGAGAGTCATGGCAACAATCAATTTTAATATTGTTTGGTCATGTCCCAAACTAAATGGGAAACTTGAGCTGTTCGAAAATTTTAATGACAACTCATCTTCAAGCTCATAATATATGAAGTTTCGTTGAGCTAGGTATAGATGAAAAAGCCAATGAAGATGCTAAGAGGAAGGACCAGTTAGCACTCTCACAAGTTCATTTAAGGAGTAAATTACTCAATTTTTGGCAAAATAGTGAATGCCAAAACCTCTAAAGATTCGTGGAGCATTTTGAAGCTGTCATACAAAAGAGTAGAAAAGGCCTATAAAACAAAATTACAATTCCTACGGAGAGAGTATGAAAGATGTGAGATGTCCAGTAAAGAAACTGTGGAACAATATTTTTCACGTGTTACAAACCTCGTCAACAAGATGAGGATATATGGAGAAGAAATCAAAGACAACCAGGTGGCAGAGAAAATCCTACGCACCATGTCAACATAGTTTGATCATGTGATGACTATAATAGTAGAGTCCCATGGCATTGACACCATAAGTCCATGACAATAGTAGAGTTGCAGGGTAGTATTGAAAGTCATGGCAGCACAATTTTGGAGAAAACAGAAAAATCAAATGAGGAAGCCTTGAAAAGTCAAGTGAACCTCACCAACGTAGTAGAATCTAGCCATGGTTTAGAAAGCAGAGGTCGTGATAATTCAAATTATCGAGGTCGAGGAAATTGGAGAGGAAGAGGTCGCGAAAATCGTGGAGGAAGAGTACGTGGTAACTTCAATCAAGGAAGAGATGATAATTTCAGAACTAGTCAAGGAAGAGGTGGAAACAATTTCGGGCCTATTAAATGAGAATGAGACACAGGAAAATTTTACGAGGAGAAAACCAATTTTAAGTGCTATGAATGCAAAAAGTACAAGTAGTAGATTGTAGATCCAGACAATAGGAAAATATTGTTGAGAATTAAAATCAAAATATTAGTGAGTATTCTGATAATCCACAAAGTTTATTTCTTGCCACTAACAATTTTGCAGAACATGATAATACATGGTACTTAGATACCATTGGTTGTAGTAACCATATGTGTGGAAAGAAGGAGCTATTTTCATCTCTAGATGAAACAGTTAAATCAATGGTTAAATTTGGTAATAATACCAATATTCCAATTTTGGTAAAAGACAAGATTATGATCGGACTGAATGATGGTTCTTAGAATTTCATCTCTGATGTTTTCTATGCTCCTGGTATTCATCATAACTTGTTCAGCATGGGACAATTATCAGAGAAAATTTACAACATGCAGATTCATTAAAGTTTCTGCTTGTTGATTGATAAGAACGGGAGATTTATTGCCAAGGTAAAACTGACTCCTAACCGCCTATTTCCTTTGAAATCCAGCATGAAAGATATCCTTGTTTGAATTCTATAATTCCAAATGATGATTGGTGGTGGCATATGCATTTTGGATATTTTCATTTTTCTGGACTAAATTATTTGTCAAGAAGAAAATATGTTTTTGGATTGCCTGTTGTCAATATTTCAGTATTTGTGAAACATGTGTGATTAGGAAGAAACATAGAGAACTATTTCCAACTGGCGTTTCGTGGAGAGCCAAAAAGCCGTTGGAGATAGTGCATTCAAATTTGTGCACAGTTAATATACTCACTCATGGAGGTAACAAATAATTTATTACCTTCATTGATGATTTTAGTAGAAAAACGTGGGTGTATTTTTTTTTAAAGAAAATCAAAAGCATGTAATGTCTTCAAGACATTTAAAGCAAATGTGGAAAAACAAAGTGGCTACAAAATTAAAGCACCGAGAACACATAGAGGTGGTGAATATATTGCCTGTGCAGATTATCTTAGACAACATGAAATTCACCATCAAATGACAACCAGATACACTCCCCACCAGAATGGAGGAGCAAAACGGAAGAATAGAACGATTATGGACATGATGAGATGCATGTTGAAGGCCAAACAAGTGCCTAGAGAATTTTGGGCAGAGACAGTTGTCATGGCTATTTATATTTTGAATAGGTGAGTGTTCGTGGTAAAACGCCTGAAAAAGCCTGGAGTGAAAGAAGCCCTCAATTAGACATCTCAGAGTTTTTGGGTGTATTGCTTATACCCATGTTCCATATCAGCTTAGAAAGAAACTTGATGATAAAGGAGAAAAAAATATTTTTATTGGCTATGATTCTAACTCAAGAGTGTATAGGCTTTCCAATCCAGAAATAAAGAAAGTGATTATCAGTCGTGATGTTACATTCGATAAAAGAAGAGTTTGAAGTTGGTCCTCAGCATCCCAAAAGAAGCCAGTGATGATTCCAAAAACTTATCAAGAAACTGATGAAAAACAAGATCTAGTTCTAGATATACCATAATCATCACGAAGACCACATAGACAACCTAAATTACCAGCCAGATTTGAAGACTATGTTATGGGCAATGACCCATCTGATGAAAAATTATCAATTTTTCTTAAGACTATGTTATGGGCAATGACCCATCAGATGAAAAATTATCAATTTTTCTTTGTTCGCAGATTGTGAGTTAATGACCTTTGAAGAGGCAGCCAACGATCAGAATTGGATAAAAGCCATGAATAAAGAGATACGAGTCATTGAGAAGAATAAAACTCAGGAGTTGGCTGATTTACCTGCAGATATGAATTGGAGTGAAGTGGGTGTACTAAACTAAGTATAAACCAAATGGTGAGATTGATTCTTTTAAAGCAAGGTTAGTTGCAAAGGGGTATAAGGGTATAGATTATTTGAAGTTTTTGCCCATGTTGCGAGATTGGATATAATCCGTATGATTATTTCTTTTTCAGCACAAAATTATTGGAGAATTTATGAGATGAATGTTAAGTCTACTTTTCTGAATGACACTTTAAAAGAAGACGTGTATGTTGAGCAACCTATAGGGTATGTGTTGCATAATCTTCACAGGTAATAATTCAAAGATGTCCTATTTCCTAGGCATTGAGGTCATTCATCGTGATGATGAAATTTTTATTTCTTAAAAGAAATATGTAGGTGAAATTTTGAAGAAATTCAAGATGGATAATTCAAAACTAATTTCCACACTAGTAGAAGAGAAGTTAAAACTAAGAAAAGAAAATGAGGTAAGAAGGTTAATTCAACTCATTACAAAAGTTTGATTGGAAGTTTGAGATATTTAGCTACAACCAGATCAGACACTGTTTATGAAGTTGGATTTTTTAGTAGATTTATGGAGGAGCCTCGTGACTGTTATCTACCAGAAGCAAAGAGAATCTTTAGCTATATTAAAGGTACTCTGACGGAAGAAATTTTTTATGATAAAAATGTTGAAGTGAATCTAATTGTCTACACAGATAGTGATGGGCTGGAGATCTTGAAACAAGAAAAAGCACGTTGGGATACACATTTCATCTTGGTAGCAAGGCAACATTCGAGAACTAGTAGCTGAAAATGTAGTGAAAATTGATTATTGTCAAACAGAAGAGCAAATAGTAGATACTTTTATAAAGCCGTTAAGGTCGAGTTATTTTACAGGTTGAAGAAGTTGCTCGAAATGATGCAGAGTTGATTTAAGGGAAGCAATGTTTGAAAATTAAATCAAGTGAAGTTTCTTTGACTAGTAAAAATATTTAGAAGATTGAAGGTTTTCGAAATATGTTTGAATAGTCAAAGGAGAATTCCAAATTGAATTGTGAAGTCAAAAGCATAAGTCTAAAGTTTGAAGAATGATTTAGAAATTATAAAAAAGTGTAGAAGAGAAAATCAAATTGAATTTTTCGAAGCCAAAAAATAAGAACCAAAATCTTCAAAGAAAGTTCTATTCATTCTAAAATATAAATACATTATATCTGTAATTGTGAAGTTCAATTAAAACTCTAATATCAAGTAATCAAATTTAATTATGAGATGTATTCCTAAGTTTATAAATACACCTCTTCTAACAAAATTTTGTAATCAATTCAAAGATTAAGTTTAATAAGTTAAATGTCTTTTCCTCTCCACCTTATATCCCTATGTGTGCGAGTTAAAAATACTAGAGATATTACGTCTTCTTGTTTACAAAAGAATCTATAAAAGAATAAAGACTTTACTTGCCGGCCAAAATCAGGAATCGAATTAAAAAAATTATTGAATAATATATCTGAATCTGAGAGTGTTTGGCGATCCAACACCGAAACCAGCCTGGAAGAACAAAATGCTGATAAAATGGCATGTTTTATGGAGTAAATAACAAAAAACTATGTCAGAAACTCGAGGACGCGATCATGACCAACATTCATCTTTTCTCGTTCATTCTTTTTCATTTTCTATGATTAAAATATAGTACTAATTTTTTAATCTGCTCCAGATTTCAAGGTATATCTGATAATCTGAATGTTATAAAAACAATACTAGTACTAGTGAGCAGTTCTAAATGTTACAAAAATACTAAAAAGCATTTTAAAAAAAAAACTTAAAAGCACGAATCACTTCACAAACCATGTGTGATGTGTGTGATTATTAGTGGATGTAACATTCAGTGATGAGGTAAAAATTCAGTTACTCCATTTGACAGCCATGAGCCATCATCAGTGGATGTGAATAAAAATGGTTTCTCTCAGTGTTCTGTGTTTTTTTATAGACCAAATACATGCATTCTTGTATTACATCTATAGGGATTCGAATCTCTTTTTTTAAGTTTCGAAGGCTCTTTTTTATGGTATTTGAGCTACAAGATTTTGGCAGTTAGTGTTCCGTGTTATTTAACTTTTTCTTATTTTTAAAAGGAAAAAAGATTTTCAGCCAACCTTAAATTAACTAATTTTTTTGCCAACTTAAATAAAACAATAATATTTGATTTTTTAACTTAAAAAATAAAAAGCAAATGAAAATAAAAATTAATTTTATATTGTGATTGACTAATTGTAGACCATTTTTAGGTGACAAAAAATCAAAACCATTCATAAAACTCATACTTAATTCACTTAAAATAAACCTCTTTAGTCTTAAATACTAAATTATATTTTCATCATCAATAGAGTAAAATATGAGTGCTATAATTCTCCATTTCTAGCCTACGAATAAAGTTTGAATAAATTAGTAGACAATTTAATTATTTAAACACTTTATTTCAAGACAAAATTTATTTCAATAATTTTTACACCTAAAAAAATGACTTTGATGCATACCAACCAAAATTCTCTTTGCCTCAAAGGAAAAGAAAAATAAAAATAAAAATACAAAGACAGCTTAAAAAGCACCCTTTTTTTTTAAAAACAAAAAACTTTAGAAAGCACCATACTTATGCTTATGCATGCATTAAGAATTAAGATATGTCATACAATTCTCAAAAACTAGCTCGTAAAATTAGGATTGTCATGCTCTTATAAACTCAATAATGACCATATTATTAGTCTACATGAAACTTCTAACAATATGTGAGTCAAACTACCCTCCATCCAAATTGTTGTGTACCCGAAGAACAGGAAGTGGACGAGGGTTTACCCGTAAAAAAATTCGACAATCAAATAAATTGCAAGCTAGGATTTATTTAGTTCATGTGTAATGTGTGTATTTGTGTATGACACATTAAAAATATATTTATAATATGAAAAATACTAAATTCTCATATTAAATCATCCTATAAATCTTTTTATGTGTCTTCCATTTTCCATTAAGCATTTACTATTTGAAAGATAGATGACACTTGTTAAAATTAAGTGAATTTGTAGAAGGATTTAGCAGAATGATTTAACATTGCTCTTATAATATTACAGCTAGGATTCTATGCATATAATTAGGTGTGACAATATTATTGGACTAGTTAACGGCTCAATCGACCTATGCTAGTTAAATAAAATGTAATAATGTAATGAATATGATAGCTTTGTATCGTTTTATTTTCTTTTGATGCTTTCACCTTCTCCCTTCAATCTTCTTTGTTTCTCTTCTTTTGGTGCCGCCCCACACACTCTCTTTGTGAAACCATTCAAATACCATAACACACACATTCAGCTCCCCCATTGCTCCTGTTGCTCATGATTTTCCCCATAAAGCAAATTCAAGAAGAAACATAGAAAAAACAGAGGATTCCCAATTACCCTTTGTTTTCTCTTGTTTCCACAGGTGAGCCATTTATCTCCACATATTTTATTACCTTTTCTCTTCTCATTGATTATGGTTTGATGATCAACCAATCATTCTTCTTTTCCTGGATTTCTCCTTTTCTCAGGGATTGGATTGATCCTTCTGATTCTTTAAGATTTATTTTGATTCATGTTGAGGTACGTTCAAGCTTAAATTGTCATAAATTCCCAAAACTTTCTCAATTCAGCTAGGTTTATTTTTGTCTTTTTTGTGGAACTGTTGTTCGTGGATCATTGGATCTTCTTATTTGGGTACCCATTTGTTTATGGTTGATTCAATCAAACAGGTTTTAACTGGGGGGAGACGGAGAAAGAGAGGGAGATGGGATCCGCTTTGGAAATTGGAATCAAAATTAGGAAATTTGTCGTTATTTCAATCAAAGAGGGTTACAGATCAGCTTGCAATCATCCATTCCTTTTGGGTTTTTTGTGCTTCTTGCTTTTGTTGTACAGATCTTTTCCTTTTCTGTTTTCTGTGTTGGTCTCAGCATCCCCTGTTTTGGTCTGCACTGCTGTTCTGCTTGGGACACTTCTCAGTTTTGGGCAGCCAAATGTGCCAGAAGTTGAAAAAGAAGAGAAAGTTACTCATGGCATTTCATCCTTCCAAACTGGGTTTTCAGAGGGTAACACTTTTGTTGCTGAGAGGGATGCAAGTTATTTTGTGAAAGGATATTCAGAAAATAAGAGTGATATTGAAGAGAGTGGCATTGAAGAAGCAAGTTTGGTGGGTGAGAAAGAGAATCGGGTTGAGGAAGATCCTGGCTTGCTTTCTGACCTGCCGACCGATGGTGAAAACTTGCAGGATGTTCAGTCTGAGAAGCAAGTAAGAGGAGAAGCGGATAGGGAATTTCATAGTTTTGAGTTGGGAAATAACAGGGAAGTTAATGAGGAGAACCTGAGGTCTGAAGGTGTTTCAAGTGATGATGAAGCAATTGAGAAACAATATGTCATGGTTCAAAATGCAAATGATGATATTCTCGAAATTGAGAATGAGAAAACTGTGGGAGATCACATGGACTTTTCGCCCAGTTCGTCTTGGAAACAGGTGGAGAACAACCATGATGAAGATGACTCTGTGGAGTCGGGATCTGATGAGGCCGAGAGTTCTTCACCAGATGCTTCCATGGCTGACATCATGCCAATGCTTGATGAACTCCACCCACTATTAGATGCTGATGCCCCACAGCCTGCTCATTTGTCCCGTGATGGTTCTGATGCAGCATCTGACAAGTCTCAGAAAAGTGATGATGACAGTGTCGAATCAGACGAAGATACTGAAAACCACTGTGATGCGGAGGATGATGGTGTTGACGAGCATGATGATGAAGAGGAAGAAGAAACGGAGGGTGGCAAGGAGGATGAAAGTAAATCTGCTATTAAGTGGACAGAGGATGACCAAAAGAATCTCATGGATCTGGGAACTTTAGAGCTAGAAAGGAATCAGCGGTTGGAGAATCTAATTGCTAGGAGAAGAGCGAGGAGACTGATGACTGAGAAGAATCTAATAGATTTAGATTGTGCTGATCTTCCCGTTAATGTTGCTCCCATTACTACAACAAGACGTAACCCATTTGATCTCCCTGATGACTCCTATGCCTCCATGGGATTACCACCCATTCCTGGATCTGCTCCATCTATTCTACAACCTAGACGAAACCCTTTTGATATTCCATATGACCCAAATGAAGAAAAACCTGATCTTAAGGGGGACAGTTTTCAACAAGAGTTCACAATGTTCAATCAAAAAGATGCATTTTTTCGGAGGCATGAAAGTTTCAGCTTGGGACCATCAGTATTGGGGATGTCCAGGCAAGAGAGGTATGATATTAATTGGAAACCTGTCTTTATCTCTGAAAGGATGGCTTCAGAGGGAACAAGCTATTCGCCATTCCAGAGGCAGTCAAGTGAAGTAAGTGATTCAAAGTTGAGTTCTGTTCTGGATACTGAATCAGTGAGCTCAATTGATCAGGATGAGAGGAAATTCAGTGAACAAGACTTGTCTCAAGAAGCTGAATCAATATCTAACATTGATCAAGCTTCTGATGATGCTGAACATGGAAGCCATACCTCTGGAGACAATGATTCTGTGGGGATGATACAAGTCGAGGAGAGGAATATTCGTCACGACGAAGCTGAAATAGTTCTGGGTGGGGTGGAAAATCCTTCTGAGATGGAGTTCTATCCTGAAACAGGAGAGGTTGAAATTCATGAGCAATTTAATGCAGGGGAAACACATTTGAGAAGAGAACCAAGTGAAGAGGAGAGCAGCAGCAGCATATCAAGTCATTCTTCACACTCGGAAGTAATTAACAACATACCAGATGAGAAAATGGAAAAAATGGAAAATTTGCCTCAAGGAGACGGTCATCTCCCAGAATCCACAATTTCAACACAAGCTTCAGAGGAGGAATCAAATTTCCATCATGTGAGTAGTGAGGTGGAAGACAATCAACACATAGAGCCTGTTTATGATTCTAGTCCACCTGCTGCTGAAAAGCTCCTTTCTTTTCCTTCAGTATCTTCTGATTCAGCAACAGAGTTTTCTGATACAGTATTGCCTCCTGCTGCAGCAGAAGTGACTGCTACTGTGGCAGATAAAGAGTCTGAAGAGCATGATCACAGACTGGAGGTTAATTCTGGTCATGAAGAAACTCAAGTGGCCTCTTCGGAACCACACATGGAAGTAAAGAATGAATTGAGGTCTGAGAAATCTGAAGATATAGGTCAGCACAATGTTACTTCAAACGAGTTATCTGCTGTTGCTTCAAATTCTGTTGATCAGAGTGGATCTACGGTGGCTGAGTTTCATGATGTCCCTGTTTCTGTGGATTCGCATTTGCCTTCAGATATTGGATCAGTAAAGGATGTGCCGAATTCAGATTTGGTGCATGGAGAAGGTCTAGCCGAACATGCTGACTCTGAAATTCATCATCAAGACAACGTGGATTCTCCAGATTCAAACTATCAAATGGCTTCTGAAAAGTCGCTTCTATCCGATACTGAATCTGGGGAGGAAGTTGCACTGCCCAATGAGGTATCAAGATTTGATAATGCAAATCTGTCTGGGCCACTCCAAGATGCAGATGAAAAGCTGAATTTGGTGGTTTCCAGTGCCCACGATATTTCTTCTAATGGTTCGTCTATGCATGTAACACAGGATTTACAGCAAGCACCAGTTGTTAATCCTAATCTGCCTTCTGAGGAAACTGAATATAAGGAGAAAAATTCTGCGGAGCAAGCTGGCACTGATATCCACCACGATATCAATAAGAATATGGTGTCTTTCACTTCTGACAGTCAACATGAAATTGATCTGAAGTCCTCGAAATTGGAGAATCGTCTGTCAAGCTCAGATAAATTGGAGGATCATGATGAAATTCAGGTAAGTCACAACATAATTTATGTTTTCATTGATCTAAATAATTCATCTGTTAAACTTTTTTTTTGCTTTGAAGGTTCATTTGTTTATTCATGAGGCTCACATGATGATGAGAAACATATATATTCAGCTGAAAATGTTGTCCTAAAATGAATTGTTTGCTATTGTTTGATTTTGGCAGAGGAAAACATTAAATTATTCCTTCTAATCACCTATTGATAATATTCCCTATGCTGATTTAAATCAGCATATGAAAACAGTTTGTCGCTGTCAGTAATTGTTGTACTTCCAATAACAGTTGCATAGTCCATATGGATACAGGTCGATCTCTTATCAATATTATTTACATCCAGAAGAAATAGTTATTTTGCTCAATTTATATCCCCCTGGGTTCTCCGTTAATGCGGAAGAAAGAAGAAGGTCTACACACTTAAATTATTCAGAATCTATATTTCCCATAGATTCTGTCATAACTATGTTATCTAATCCTTCAAGTTTTCCTTTTCTGTGATACTTGAAAATAGAACAAAATATTTCCTCCATTTTTCATTGGTTCTAACCAAGGATACCTCATATTTCATTATCAACAAACCCATATTTTTCATTTACTTGTGGCTTTTCCTGATCTTTTCCACTGTATCATCATGAAAATCTCAATTCTCATTTCCTAATGAGACTGAATCCTCGTATACCCAGAAAATGTTAGTTCAATTCAAATAGGTTGGAATATCAGATTGGTCACTCGCTTGTTCTTATCTATCTTTTTAGTGATTACCCACAAGTTTTTAGCCTCTGCTCCACCACACAAAAGAAGAAAAAGTCCTCCATAGGAATTTGATAGAAAGACGAATTATGTAAATAGAAATAAACAAATATGATGCTTAGTAAGTATATATGTGAATTGCAGTTATTGCACAAGTGGATAGAATTTTTTCTCATTGGGTAATAATCCTTCAGTCTATGTATTATTTAACTACTACATGCAAATGAATGAGGTACTTAAATAATTTGTTATGTTCTTTTGACCTGTTTTCATACAATGCTCTTAACAGCTCTGCTGGATGTTTCTTAAAAACTAAGGTTATTGATCTAAGACTCTAAATTTGCATGAGAAAAATTGATCATACATTCTTTGACATTCTGCAGAGTTCAGATGCTATCCGGGTTGAATCTGCACAGGGTTTTGGATATTCCAATGATGGAGTTGGTGAATCACGTGATGCCATTAACAAAATTCCTCCCAGAATCTCTTCTGTGACTTCTGAAAAATTTGAGACTCCTCTATTAGGTTCACCGACTGGCGAAGTATATTTGGAAGTTGATAGGCATGGGGAAGTTAAAAATGAAGCGCCAGAAAATTCGGTTCCTTCTGAAGAGGGCTATGTGTCCCAGGTTTCTGAAGAAAATATGAATGGATTTGATGATGTGAAGGAAATTGAGGAAGGATTCTTGTCAGAGTTGGACACTGTTGGGGACTTTAGAGTCAGTGATGCCAGTGTATCTCATCATACTGACATTGAGAAAACTACGAATGCTCAAGTCAGTTCACTCCCTAAGGATGTAAAGATAGCAGAGGTTGAGCAGGACATCCCAGTTCTTGAAGCAAGATCACTTGAAGATATTAACTTGGTTTTTAAGCAACTTCAAGAAGGAGCGGACGTTAAAGAGGTCATCCTTCCCAGTTCGATCAAGGATCAGCATGTTAATCAAGAGTCTAAAGATCATCCGGAGGTTAATTCGGACCTTCAAGTTGTTGAAGCCAGATCAGTTGAAGATATTGATAATGCTTTGAAGCCAACCTCAGAAAGTAATCGAGAGGAGCTGGAAACTCCTTCGGCTTTGAAAGACGAATCAGTTAAAATTGGCTCACCCAAGGTGACTGAATCCTTTGACGTAGCAACCAGTACTGAGGAAACAAGCACAAGTCCAGTGGATAAATTGGAAAATGTACCCATTGGCAGCTCCAGTAATGAGGTGAAATCTCATAGTAGAAAATCCAGTTCCAGTTCCAGCTCAAGCGATTCTGATTGATACTGAGAGTTCAGTTTGAGCAGGAAAAAAGAGTTGTAAGTTTCTTGTTTATGTTATTTATTTTTTTTCTTCGGTGATGGGAATTTGGTTTATAGCCTTGGCAACATCATGCCTTGGCTAATGGTAGTCTGGTCAGTGGTCAAGCTTTTCTAATTTTGATGGATTGGTTTCTTCAAGAATGAGTTTTGGTTTTATTTCTTGAAGCGTGCAGTTTTCTGTTCAATTTTGGGTGTGAGAAATTTGGCATATATTAGGGTGAGAGCTTATTTCCTACAGGTGCATATTGTGTAGTCCAAATATTAAAAAGAAATTGGATTATTGTACATTATACTTTGATTGTAGAAATGGTGATTGGACGTTGTTTCTATGTATATAGCTAGCTGTTTATTCCTGTTTTTGCTACTTATTTCTTCATCTTTTGTCCAAATTCTGTTTAGTTTATCTTGGCGTTGGCGCAAAGGGATGTAGTGCGGTCCTCAAATTTGGCATTGGCCTCTATTGACTCCATATCAATAACTGCAGCCATGTTAACTTTTACTCTCATTACTAAATTTATTTTGGTTTGCGTGTAAGGAGTTGTTGCATTTCTCTCATCAAGTCCCAAATTTTCTGACTACATCATACTAGTCGACCTCTCCAAGATAACTGCAAGGTTGGGTTGATTGAATGATATATTTTTGTCCTATTTCTTTTACTCAGGTTAAGAGAGAGAGAGATAGATACAAATATTAATTATAAAACCCATCATTTTTTTTTCGTCCATCTCTCTTTCATAATATGACTATAAGTCCAAAAAGAAGAGGATTAAAATCCGATTTTGGCCTTCTAGTTAGTTTTGTTTCATTGGCACTAAGCACCTAGTACTTTTTTCTATATAAATTATAATGTCCCTTAGCGCACATGAACCCATGAGTTAAATTGTCCAACCTGCATTAGCTTGTGTCTTGATGGGTCTAAAAATTTTAGGCTCATGTTCCCATGGTAGGCTTGGAAACCCCTTTTCTTTATTTCTTGGTAAATTGATATTCAAGCCTTTCTTATTAAAAAACGAAGTAAATATATATTATTAAACAAATAAAATTTACATAATTTGATAAAAGTACAATGAGATGATCACAGCATTCAAATTATTAAGAAACACATTTTAATTTTTACTTTCATATCTTTGAATCTGTCATTTTCATATCACAACTCGCACAATAGACTAATTCAGAATAATTTTTATATAAATATTATTAAATACAAAATCATTAAATAAAACATTTAATCCAATAACATGGAATAGGCACTTTCAAGAATTGTATATCATGTTATTATTACTTTTTTTACTTAAAACTCGGATCGGCTTGCAGACCAAGCTCATTGAAAATGCTACTAAAGCTGTTGAACCCAATAATTTGCTTCTAAATGAGTCTATTTTTTTCAAACAAACCTGCAAAAGATATAAAATTTTACAAACTAACTTACGTGCCAAAACTCGAACACATAGCTCTAATCTTAGTTGTGATGATTTATCTCCTGAATCATAGCGTGGCATCTAGATGAGAATAAAGGTTTAACAAAATACAACCAATTAACAACCATTTTCGTATATTGAGCTTGATCCACAATACAATTTTCAAAATTTTCCTTCGAATTACCTTCCAACAGTTTGTATATTTTAGAATGGTTCTTTTTTTCATCTAGATCACATGCATCTTCTATAGGTGACAAAATTCTTCTTCTAAATATTTAATACAATTGCATTCCTAATGCTTGAATTCAAAATCACTAGTTAAGCTGAAACAACTCTATGAAAGTTGATCCATTCCATGCACTGCTTTATTATTCAGTACCACTATACTTTGCCAAAGGTAAAATTTTCTATCGTCTTTATCTTTATATCTTTTATTGCTCATTTCATTTACCATTCAAGGTAAGGATTTTTTCAAAAAAATAATAATAAGATATGAAGTTTGTTTTTGCTTTATACTGATATTTTGAAAGATTAACTAAAGCAGACAAACACATGCAAGTAAATAAAAAAAAAAAAATCTTATTAAGTCATAAATTTAAAACATATAGTTTAAGGGAAAAAAATATGATAGGCTCAATCACATTGTCACAACTCAAAAAAAAAAAAGTGAGAAAGCATCATAAACTCATCCTTACATAGTTATATACATATCTTTCTTTGAAAAAGAGACTGTGTACAAACAACACATACGAACTATACTCAATGGCATCTATTAAAGATTCATAAATACTTGGACTAAAATCAGTAATAACATCTAACAATTTCTAAGGCAAATACTAATGCAACATATATCTGATTTATCTTTTCTTTAACTAGCTCTAACTTTTATTTTCGTTGTTTAAATGGGTGATATACTATCTTAATATTAGTAATCTGATTACACAGGAAAACAAGCTACTGCTTTTGTTTCTTGTTTGCTGGTCCGGAAGAAGTCTCAACCTGCAAACATATATGTGAATGCCACAACAATGAATACTGTACTCGACTTGTCTGGAAAGCACAAAAAAGAATAACTGTTAAACTATTCCATGTCGTTTCCTTAATTCTCTCTCCCGGCATATATTCTTAAAATATAAGTAAAAATTACTAACATTCTAAGTAACTCCCCCTCCCCCCTCCAAAAATTTTTTGATATATTTAATCCCTTATATTTGGCTCCCCAAAAATTTTGGGCTACGGTCGCCCCTGTGCTGAACCATAAGTAAATAAAGTAAAAGTTCTGCAGGATCTTATATTTCTGCCAACTTTGTAGTTATGACCAGAGAGGAGCTATCATTTATTCACCTACCAGCAAGTACCTTATCAGTTATATCCTGAATGAAAATTCGGAACATGAATAAAGGTAATAAAGGTTTCCAGTTCTTCATTACATTACCATCCATGATCCATCCATCGCAATGGATAGCATTACTCATTTTCCAAATCTAATTAACGACAAGTTCAAAATGTTGGTTTGAATTCGGCAGGCAAACATCTATCAGTAGCAGATTACTCAGCATCTTCATTTCTTATTGCAAATTTCCATCCAAAATTAGATGGATTCATCTGCCTTTCCTTTTACTTTTAGCAATCCACAAGCTACCAGCCATTCTCATTAATTCTTCAGTTCAGAAGAAACAAGTTTACATATCAGGAACAAAATAATTAATCTGCCTCATTTTCAACAATATACTCTCGATCAACTGATTGATAACTTTAGGGTTAATTATCCAATTCATCATCATAATTTGGTTTATTAAAAAAATATATAAAAGAATTTCTTACAGCATTTAGTTGTTCACTGATGTATGTTATGGATCTCAGCATAGCCTCTAGAGTGTCCCTTGTAAGCTGAAACGTCACTTCTGTTTCGCCTGATGGAGATTTTCTATCATCATGCAGCTACAAAAGAAAACAGAAATCAATACGTTACAATGTTATACCACAACTAAACCTATAAAATTATTTAAACATTGCAGGTATAATGTGGCCCTTTAAAATACCTAAGACACTAACAAAAACACTTCTAGAAAGCTGCTTTTGATTCATGCTAACCATACATCATTACATAATTGTCACAGCACCTTGTAAAAGCAATCATGCCACAGTTTTACAAAGTACACCAGACCAGAGGGACAGAAAGAAAAAAGTTGCAATACAGAAATGAAGATTAAACCAAAATTTGAAGATTAGAGCTCTTATACATGAACAACCAAGCATGTATTTGTCAAAATGTGAAGACTGAAGACAGAAGCAAACTGCCAAGTACATACAGTTGCATTTACCTGGATAAGATTGACATCGAAGTTTACTGAAACAAGCTAAAAAAAGGTTATAAACTACTTTCACAAGCTCAAATAAACTTCATAGAAGCTCTTACAAACACGTTCACTCTTAATGATTATATAACAGATCAGTTTTCGTTCTTACCTTGAGGCTAATTATAGCCACTCTATCTGCAGGGGATGAGCCACGATTCTCCATTTTCCAAGTCAAGGATTTGAAGGAAGGAAGGTTTTCCTATGAAGTTTAAATTTATAACAAACAAAGAAACACAAGTAAATAGGCAAATGCAGAACAATAATATATCAATTTTTGACATGCTACTATCTACAATCATCTTGAGGCAGTTAAGAATCGAAAATGTAGCAATAAGAAAACTGCAGCAAGTGATGCAAAACTAATGATCGATCTAAAGGTACCGAATCGTGAGAAGGAGCTGTATCACATTGGAAGAACGCGGAAGCGCAAAGTTCGGAAACAAGCGGCATCGTCGGTGTTCCGAAATCGCAGCGAGCAAGTGAGGGAAGAGAATCGTCTTGGCGTGGCCACTGCGATTGTGTGATTGAAGGTGTGACGGTGACGTGTTCTTGAGAAACATCCTCCTTCCAGCGATCTAGGTTTTTCTGGAAGCACAAGAGGAGGTTGCTTTGGAGGTCGAGCGGAAGATCGGGAGGAAACAACTTGAGAAGGTCGTCGCTGGTGAAGTTTTGACAAACGGATTTTCTGATGAGCGATCGAAGGCATACCAAAACCTGTTTATTATGAAATACTGTTTGTCACTGTACATGAATTGAATTGCATTCTGCAAGAAGAAGAAGAAGTGGTTACAGGGTCGAGATCGGAAAGAGAGGGAAGTTGGAGGAGGGTTTGGAAATGAGACTTCTCGGGAGGACGAAGACCGGTTTTACGGGTGGACCATAGAGTGCATAGTAGCTGCTCCAGCGTTTCCTCCTCCGAGTTAATGCACGACAACTTGTGCAGCTGCTCCTCCATTTTCTGGCGGTGCCTTGTCCGTCTTCTGTCATTTTGACACTATTTGTTGACCCGGCTCCCTTGGAAGACCCGACCCGAACACGTACCCGGTTCGCCTTTCGTCGATCGGTCTCCGGTAAAGATTGAACTCTTTTTCTTTTTTATTTTTTCACGGTTAATTTTGTTGGGAGTTGTGATTCAGCCCATTGCAATTGAATACTTTTTCGCGGCAATTTTTATAAGCCTGTTTTAATTGGATAAAAAAAAAATGACCGTAATTAAATTATATCGATACAAAATAGTTAAATTTTTATAAAAATTATGATATGATATATCATTTTTTATGAATTACTATCCTTTAGTGTGGGAACAGGCTAGGCCGCTCGACTGGAGTTCAAGTAAAGCCTATACTAAGCCCAGACTATTTAAAAAGTTCATTTAGTTAAACAAGTCAAACTCTAGACTTTTCAAAATTCCTTCCACACTTAATAGACCAGCTTATTTAAATAATTATAATAATATTAGTGATAATAGTAATAAATTATCATTAGATTACATATGTTATTATTATTATATGAAAATTTTAATGCTATGTTTATTATTGTACATTTAGTGTTAAAAGATTTTTTTTACTAGGTTATTTAAGTCTTTAAGTCTATTAACTTATTTAAAAGTATGATTTTGAAATAATTCTAGAGGATTTTATTATGAACTAGACTTTTAAAAGGGCTTTTTAAGCCTTAAAAAAAGCCTATAACAGGAAACAAGCCAAACTCGGACCTCTAATTTCAGAAACAAACTCAAACTTGATCACCTAAAGCCTACTTCAGCCAAGTCTATTCTCATCCTTACCTTTAGGGCCTATTTGGTTTAACAGAGGAGAGGAGATGAAAGGAATTTTAATGGAGGAGAGGAGAGGGAAAGGAATAGAAAATATAAAAATTTTGGAGTGTGTTTGATTTAGATGGAGGAAAAAAGAGAAAAAAATAGTGTTTGTGTTTGGTCGAAGGAGATAAATTTTAAGTGTTAATTTTGTCTTATTTTCTCTTCCCTCAAAATCCTCACACTTTTAGAGGAATTATAAAAGTAATCACTTTTCCTCTCCTCTCTTCTAAAAATTGAATTAAACACATTTTTAAAATTAAAATTCCTCGCTGCTCTATTTCCCCAACCAAACACACCCTTAAACAAATTTAACGTCTTAATCTAGTTTTGTTCCTACACTCTTTTAGCTTGCACTTACTTGAATTTTTTTTTTTTTTGGTTTACAGGAGCGAGATTACTCTAACGGAGGGAGAATGAATTCTTACTTCAATTGTTGATATCTCTTTTTTCATAATTTATTTCAATTCGATTTTCCTTTTCTTCTTCAGCCAGCTAGGAGCGGCTCTTGGCATATTTCCTTCTCGGCTCCTCTATCTTTTTTTATCTTTTATTCCAATTTAGCATTATTCAAATGTTGCAGTGTATGTGGGTAGTAATTGATGGAAGGGTTAGCCCGTTTGCTTTGGCTGTTCATAAAAATAAAAATGGAAGGGTCAGCCCCGTTGTTTTTTATGGTTGAAAATTTGAGACAAATGGGACGAAAGGGAATGAAGTGAATTAGGGGTGTACAGGACCCGGTCCGGTCCGGTGGTCGGGTCTGGCCCGATCGAGTTATGACAGTTTTGGCCCGTCTATTTTAAGACAAAAGACACTAATCTGTCTTTTAAATTCTGACCCAGTGAGAAAAAGGGACAGATTTGGGTTAGTGTTCGGGTCACCCGACCCGTCTCGATAAATATTTTTAATATTTATATATAATTAATATATTATGTTATATATGTTATTTTTTATTGCTTTAGTTTCTATCATGTGTTAGTCAAGGGTTCAAACTTCAAAAATAGATATCGTTTTGGATATAGAAGTCTAACTTATTGGGAGCCATTATATAAATGATGCAATTGTAGTTATTATTAATGAATATTATTTTTTTTATAGGCAGTTAATTAATATTATTAGCACTATAATTATTTTATTTTATTTCATTATTTTTGTCCATTTACCATGTATTATTGACGTTATACATTTTTTTCCTATCTTTTTGTCTGCTTATTTTTTTTTTATTGATATTGTGTACGTAAGAATATAGGTATTCAATAAATTTTCAGGTCAACTTACGTTCGTCCCACATAAACCCAGTCCTAAAAAAACCCAGTAATTATCGAGTTCCTTCGGGTCAAGGGACGAGTTAGGGTTCAAAATATACGTCAGATCTTAATTTAGGGTCGGGTGAAAGTCAATGCAAACCCGTCCTTACCCGTTCTTTGCACACCCCTAAAGTGAATTTGGCCGTTAATGGTGGTGGGAGCAAGAGTGAGGGAAGACGAAGACAATGTCATATACCTATTTGGGATAGTGGGGAAAAAACCGTAGAGATGGGACAAAGTGTAGAGAAGGCCGTTCAATCTTTCTATATGGCCAGTTAAGAGCTTGTAGCTCAAGTGACATAAGGAGGAGTTCTTAGAGTTCAATGAGAGGAGTTCAATTTTCGATGGAATAGATTTATGAGTAGTATAGTATAGGGCGTGTGTGTTTAGCCGATAAAAAAAAAATCCTTCTATATGCCCTCTCTCTAGTTTTTTTTTTCCTTTATTTTTTTCGTCACATTTCCAAATAATTATTGCATTATATTTGATGAGAGCATTTCTATTAAAGTTTTGTTTAATTGTATCACTTTTATGCACTTTCCTTGTATTTTACATGCATTTTAATTTTTAATTTAAATAACTACGGGTTTATTGTGTCTCAATAAGAAATTCGAGACATGGGTGAGTGATTTTTATCTGGCAGTATTTATTGTCAACTAGTGAATTTTTTTATGATAATGAAAGATTGTGATATTTTATCTTTTGGAAGATTTAAAATTTACTATAAAAAATAGAGAGAAGCTATAAATAAGAAATCACCGGTGAATATAGCAACTTTTGGCTTTTGGCATGTGAGTTAAAGAGAGAAGGCACTAGGCTTTTGTATTTTTTTTTTGAGTTTTGATTTTTTGACACCCAATTTTTTTACACACATTTACATTCTCAATATTTTAATAATTTCTTGATTTTCTCCAACTCTTTTTTTTTTTAATTTAAATTAAGATATTATTATTATATTATAAATATAAGGAGGATATAAGATTTTAGGGTGTTAAAAAAATATTTTTCTTTTTCTTTCTTCTATTTTCTTCCTACGACGTTATCTACCTTGATTTGTTTTTTTTCAACCATGTCTGACTAATTCTTTTAGTCTAGGGTTTAGAGAAGTGAGAATTTATTATTTTCGTCAAATTTACGTTCAAAGCTAAAATTACAATAAATAAAAATACTTTTAAATAGTATTGTTATCTAAACATGTATTAAATAAACAAGTTTAAGAAAGTGAGTCGAAAGTGAGGAGTTTTTGTTGAAGTGAGTCAAAGACCGTGGCGTAAATCATCCCACCTACAATTTTTGCAAATTGAAAACATATTAGTATCAGATACATATTTGATATTGATATATTGTCTGATATACCTACGATAAATACTTAAAAGGTATATATGACATTAATTAAAAAAAATGTATTCTTTCCAAATTTGTTCAAATACCTTAAATACGGAAGTATTAGAAGAAAACTTGTCAGAATTAAAGGACTACACACCAATATTAAAAAAAAATTAAATTATATAAATAGATGAAATCCTTAAAGCAAAAAGGCAGAATAAAAGTGACAAATTTCTATTTAAAAAGAAATAAATTAAAATCAAATTAGTTATTGTCATAATTACTAATAATGGTTAAGGAAGAGACGAAAAATTATATGAAAATGATATTGCTCTGATTTCTAACTTACAATAAATAATTTGTAGTTTATATGTTATAGTTATTTATTTAGATTTAAGAATTTATAACTATATTTTTTTTATATAATTTTTTAATTAAAATAAAATTTTAAGACTTATATATGTGTATATTAAACATGTCGAATCTTATATTTTAAAAAATAAATGTATCTCCATATTCAATACGTATAGTATTCGATACTCATTGTGTCCGTGTTTCATATATCTCAATTTATCTTACAAAATACTCTAAATTGTTGGATTTCATTTATACTATCAATTTTTTAGACACCATTTTATTAATTATTTTGGTTCTCGAAAGGTATCGTGTAACCCTTTTTTTGTTCTAGTAATATGTCAAATCTCTTGTTTAAATGAAATAAACATGTATCACTTAAATCAACTAATCATGCAACATTTATTTTATACTTGTAATAATATACCTAATTGTGTATGTGTAATACGATTTAAATTTTATTTAAAGACTCTCAAAATAGGGATTTTAATTTAGAAATATTTATAGAGTAAAACATCAATTTTGTTTTTGAAAGGTTGTTCTTCATTAATTTGGTCACTCAAAAATTTTTATGACTAAATACATGCATAAAGATTTGTTACGTAGAGTTTGAGGGACTACTTAAATACAATCATGTTTACAATTTTTAAGTGATTAATTTGATAATATTTTAAATATTTAATTTTGAAAGATTAATTTGTTGCGGGCAAAAATAGAAATTAGAATTACTTTGATAATTAATTAGGTGGGTAAGAGTGAATATGTAAATTCTAGTGTGGACACAAATGTGCGTGAATAATAATAAAAAATTAAAATTAATTAATCTAAATCCTCCAGCATTATATGAGTTCATTTGTTTGCGCTTATTTTAGCACTTATTTTAATTAAAAAAAATTTCATAAATTTTTAATACGTTTGTTTGTGTTTTTTAAAATAATTAAAAATAGAAAATAATTTTAAAAAATTGTTTATAAAAACAATCAATTACAATAAAAAATTAAAAAATAAAATTATCCTTATTTGAACTAAATAAAAATCATTCTTAATTTTTAAGATAATAAATTAAAATGATAATAATTTCTTTAATTATGTTCAGAATTAATTATTTTTAAGTTTAACCCATATTTTAATTGATTAATTGATAATTGATATTTGACTCTTGTGATCTGACGGTCTTTTTATTTTGATGTTTAACCTTAACTTGGGTTTTAGTTTGGAATGGGACAAACGAAAAAGGAGAGAACTGCAGAAAATTGAAATGCATGTTAATATGTTATGTTAGAAGACAGAAGCATATTTATGGTAGGGAATGAGTATGGAATTGCATCTGCATGACTTGGCTCGCACGCTTCACTCGATTGGCAATGGGAGACAACTCCATGTGGCATTCCTGAAAAGTGGTATCCTGAATTCTTCCCTCACTGTTGCGAACCGTCTTCTCCAACTATACTCCCGCTGCGGATCACTCCGCGATGCGTCCCACTTGTTCGACGAAATGCCTCAAACAAACGCATTCTCCTGGAACACCCTCATCCAAACCTACATCGATTCAGGCCACGCCCACGAATCACTCCACTTGTTCCATGCCATGCCTCACAAGACCCTCTACTCCTGGAACATGCTCGTTTCCGCATTTGCCAAGTCTGGGGACCTTCAATTGGCTCACTCCCTTTTCAATGCCATGCCTTCAAGGAACAAGCTCGTTTGGAATTCCATCATTCATGGTTATTCTCGACATGGGCATCCCGGGAAAGCGCTGTTCCTTTTCAAGACCATGAATTTAGACCCCTCAGAAGTGGTGTACCGGGATGCTTTTGTGTTGGCAACTGTTCTTGGTGCATGTGCTGACCTGTTGGCTCTCAACTGTGGGAAACAAGTCCATGCGCGTGTTTTTGTAGATGGTCTTGGGTTGGAAGCTGACAGTGTCTTGTGCAGTTCCATTATTAATTTTTATGGAAAGTGTGGCGATTTGGATAGTGCTGCTCGTGTTGTGAATTTTGTGAAGGAAGTGGATGACTTCTCTCTGTCTGCTTTGATATCAGGTTATGCAAATGCTGGCAGAATGAGAGAGGCAAGAAGGGTTTTTGAAAGCAAGATTAATCCATGTGCTGTGCTGTGGAATTCAATTATTTCGGGTTATGTGTCCAATGGTCAGGAAATGGACGCACTGGCTCTCTTCAATAGGATGCGTTGCAATGGAGTTCGGGGAGACATCTCTGCCATTGCAAACATTTTGAGCGCTTGCAGTAGCTTACTTAGAAATGAACTTGTTAAGCAAATGCATGCTTATGCTTGTAAAGATGGGGTAACACGTGACATTGTGGTTGCTAGTGCTTTGCTTGATGCTTACTCCAAATGTCAATGCCCTAATGAAGCTTGCAAGTTTTTTGGTGAGCTCAAAGCTTATGACACAATTTTGCTTAATACTATGATCACTGTGTATTCTAATTGTGGAAGAATCGAAGATGCAAAGTGGATTTTTAACACAATGCCTAGTAAAACCTTAATTTCGTGGAATTCTATCTTAGTTGGCCTTACTCAGAATGCGTGTCCTGGTGAGGCGTTAGATATTTTTCTTAAGATGAATAAGCTGGACTTGCAAATGGACAAGTTTAGCTTTGCAAGTGTTATCAGTGCTTGTGCCAGCAAATCATCCCTTGAACTTGGTGAACAGGTGTTTTGTAAAGCTATCACCATTGGGCTTGAATCAGACCAGATCATTTCTACCTCCCTTGTTGATTTTTATTGTAAATGTGGTTTTGTTGAGATAGGGCGCAGAGTGTTTGATGGAATGATAAAAACTGATGAAGTCTCATGGAATACAATGTTGATGGGTTATGCTACAAATGGATATGGAATTGAAGCATTGACACTCTTTAGTGAAATGAGGTATGGTGGTGTTAGGCCTTCTGCTGTTACTTTCACTGGGGTTCTTTCAGCCTGTAATCATAGTGGTCTGGTTGAAGAAGGAAGAAACTTGTTCCACACCATGAAGCATAACTATAATATGAATCCAGAGATTGAACATTACTCTTGCATGGTTGACCTTTTTGCCCGAGCCGGTTTCTTCGGGGAAGCAATGAATCTTATTGAAGAGATGCCTTTCCAGGCTGATGCGAACATGTGGATGTCAGTATTGAGAGGCTCCATAGCCCATGGAAATAAGACTATTGGCAAGATGGCTGCCAAGCGAATCATTCAGCTTGATCCTGAAAATCCAGGTGCTTACATACAATTATCTAACATTCTTGCAACTTCTGAGGACTGGGAAGGATCAGCACAAGTAAGACAGTTGATGAGAGATAAGCATGTTCAGAAGATTCCTGGTTGCAGTTGGGCAGCAGATTGCTAATGAGGAATTCTGCTGAGTTACTGAGCTTCCTGGCGAGGTTTAATCAATTGGCTTCCTGTTGTAGCAGAGAACACACTTATACATCTAAAATTTCTTATCTATTTCTATTGCAATAGTGAATTGAGTACCGAATTGCTTTATTGGTATTGGACTATTGGTTACTCATACATTGGTTGCACATCACATCAGGAAACCAGCTCGAATCCACTTTGGTGAATGATTTGCAAGAGCAGGAAAACGAGCTTAAACATTATATGGAGCAACTTGAAAATGCTGAGGCTGCAAGAGCTTCTTTGCTTTCTCTACTCAAAGTCAAAGATGCGCTGCAGGAAAAAGTATAGTTGTTTCTACAATCATGCTTACAAGAAAAAAACTCGAAATTGGTGACTGCTTACTAATCTTTAGCTTTTCAGGAATCAAGGCAAGAGCTTGTTTGCTTTTATCCGTCTATGTATAGTGTTCCTTTTTCCTCCGAAGCTCATTGAATTAATTTTGGCTTCCTATGTAAAGAAAGAATAAAAATAACTAAGGATGACATGTGTTTGGGCTATAAACTTTTTTCTCCCCTATAAACTTCATTCAACTGTCGTTCTTTGAGCATATACTTTATGTTCCTTCAGTTCCTTGATTGTTTTGAAGCTTTTGATTCTGCTAGTTTTGGATTTTGCTTCCGAGGTGTATAATATGTTGCCTACATTCATCGAGATGGCTACTGTGTTCATGAATAGTAAACGTGTGTGGCAAGTAGGTTGTTAATATTTTCTTATTTTTAAAAGAAAGCATATAATGCTTTTCCATTTCAGTTATTGAAATAATTGTTTAAGAACTTTGATATCGCAGTTTATGGATAAATCAATCCAAACACAATGGTGAATGGTTCTTTAACACATTATTAGAAGTAGTTAAATTTTCTCTGCACGTGCATAGAACATTACTAGAAAGTATTCCATGCATTGTAGAATTGTATAAATATTTTGAATTTCATGTTGATTTAATGACATAAACTAAAAGACAAAAATGCTTAGAATTATATAAGAAGATATGTATAATTAATTTGAAAAGATTCGAAATTAATTCTCTAGGAGAGACTAAACTAAGCATTGTTTGGTTGAAGGGAAGTAGGGTGGAAAGAAAATGAGAGAGGAAAGAAAATGAAAGGAAAGAAAAGTGAAGTAAACAGGCCTTTAATTTCTTTGTTTCTACAAATCAACTTTTCCATTTCATTTTCCTTCCATATTCCCGCCAACCAAACAAAAGAAATTATTTGTTTTCTGTGATTTTCTTTCCTCTCATTTTCCTTCCACTCTTCCAAATAAAGCATAAGAGAATAAACTGTTCTCGATAAAATGTATTCTTATTTAATACTTAATAGTCACTCGTGGATGCCCGGATGAATATTATTGGAGGGTTAAATTGTCATGTTTTACATCAATATTTATCAATGGATTCTATTTGTTGTTATTATACATATTTTCATATTTATATATATGATCTGATGGTTTTAATGTTTTGAAGGTTGCACCAGGCCTGATGGAAAAAGCAGACGGCATCAAGAAGCGGCTTAACCAAGCAACAGAAGCCACAAACCCTTCTGTTCAACTGAACAGCAGCACGTCTCAGCCTACTTTAACCCAACCTTCCATGTCATTTGCTCCATTCCAAACTATTAATGATGATAACAAAGCAGCAGCAGCTGCTGTTTCTGCTCTTCAACATCCTCTGCTCATATTTTTGCATCTGCTCTTTCTTGTCTTGTTGCCGAAGAAGCTGCCTCCGTGAATGGTAGCTCAAATCCTACAGGATTACCTGTTCTGAAGTCAGAGAAAAGACTCAAACTTGATAAACTAATGCCTGTTCCTGATGCTAATAATGCTGATATGGTGTGATATGGTGATCTTGACGTTTTTCACCACTTTACAGCAGCCATCATTGGCAAATGTGCCACTTGCGCTGTTGCTCGGCATGCAACTGCAAACGATCCAATATGTGCAAGTGGCTTATTCTTCAGCAAATCAACCATCAAACGATCCAATATGTGCAATCAACTGGTTTGATGGTTGGGGGAATCCCTTATGGATATGTATCAAATAACCTATCACCTTCGCCTATTTTCCTTCGCATGTGGCAGTAGGTTTATCAATGCCTAGCACTCAACAACCACCACCGCAGCAACAGCAGTCATCTCTTGGAGGATGCTGGCCGGTGTCAGGTTTTACAGGAAAAGCCACCCGTCAACACCACCACCAGTTCCAAGGCAGTGAGCATCTTCGCGGAACCTTGTAGCAAGTTCCTCTAAATAAATTGCTGCAGCCTACCCCTGCCTTTGTCCCTTTTTCCAACTGCATAACATCTGAGTGCATGTTTTGTTCAATTTTTTAAGAGAAACAGTTTCTTAATTTTGCCAGTTTCTTGGAAATGCTTTTGGAAAAAAAAATAAACGATTATTTTTCTAAATTAATTAATTCCCAACTTGCACTGAGTGGAAGGCTTTTTTGACATTGTAGCAATACTTGAGAGATCTTCACCAATGTAAACTATTATGAAGTACCTCATTTGGCCCTTTACAAAATGTTCTGAAACATTCATTACATTGCCCTTGTTATAGTGTATGTGGACCACTTCTTTGCATAAGCTGCCTATGGAGATTAACATTAGCAGCTGCTGTTGTTCAACTGTAGATAACTTTTTAGAGTTTCAACATGCTCATAGTATGTTGTTCTAGGAGATTGGACGTTCATGTTGAGTTATTTAGCAAGGATGGTGCATGTTAGGGCCATTTGTTTATATTTTTATTATACGTGGAAGTATTTTAAAAAGTAGTTAAAATTTTTTATTTTCATTAAATTTGTGTTAAGGTACAAAATTATTACTAGTAAAATTAAGTAATTTATTTAAATGCGTGATGGATTTGAGTTTTAAAATAAGTTAATAACTTAATATAATTTAACGTATAATAAATTTGTTAATTTTTTTAAATAGTAAGACTATAAAATCCATTTTAAAATATGATAAAATTGTAAGCTACTCAACTATAATTAAGTTAAAAAAAATATACTAACGAGTGATTGATTAAGTGGTACATATTTAGTTTCTTTAAGTGAGTGGTCTCAAATTCGAGCTCTTGTAGATAGAAAAGCCTTTGTTAAGATAACTAATCCCATTATAACGTGAATATTTCTGACTCAAACAAAATTATCTCTTATAGAATATATTTATATATAGAAAAGAGTTTGATCCAATTTAAAAATTGCTAATTTAACTTTAAAACACCTAGCTTGAGGGCCACACATAGATAAATGTAGAGAGGAGTTGAGGATTGCGATGCAAGAAAATAAAGTAAATGTGTTTGGTGTTTAATTAAAACCAGAAGGTTCTCACTTGTTCGGATGCTAATAATATTTTGATGAATAATTTTAAATTCTCCTAATTCAAGTTTTTAAAAATTCTCCTGATTATCCATTAAAGAATGTTTTCAATGCTTTTTATATTTTCAAGATTGAAAGTGCATTTAATTTCATATTTTATATAGTATTAGGAAGATAATTAGAAGGATTATTAAGAGAATATAACATTGCTCTATTTTGATACTTGAAAACACGATTGAAAAAGAATTTTGCAAGGATGAGGTATTAGTTCATCAAGTTTTTTTATTACATGTGTGTGGTTCGATTTTTTATAAGTGGAAATGGAATAATATTTTGTGGCCATTTGAAAAGCGCTTCATGCACTTAAGAGAATAAATTAATCTACGCTCTCGATGATAAATACCCTAAAAAGTAACAAAAAAATAAATTTGCTTATCGTGACTAGACTCCAGGTTAGTTACTTGAAATCATGTGATTTATTTTTGGTATACAATAAAAGTAGAAGAGGTTTGGAAATTTAGTTTTCAATTTTTTAATAAAAGTTAAAATTCTAATCTAGCTGAGTTATGACACTCCAAGTAGAGGAACCTTTTTTCTTTTATTTTCGATTACAAATATCAAAATCTATCTTTAGCACTTCTCTGTACTAATTTGTCTGTATTGTTTGTAATGAAAATTATCAATTATCATAGTTAAATTTTTTTTATTAATTATCATAATAGTAGGATATAAGCTATAATATAGCCTTAAACTCAATACATAAATTATAGTATTTATTACTATAATTTATGCATTGTTTGTAATGAAAAACTGAAAATTGTCCATTATCATATTAGTAGGATATAAGTTATAATATAGCATTCAACTCAATACATAAATTATAGTATTTATTACTTTATTATAATTATAATACTACCCACTAAAATAGAGTCCAATTTGACACTACTATAAATTCCTTTCAATGGAAGCAAGAAAATTAGGAGTTTCATACTTTCATTTATTATTTTCCCTTAAAAATCCAACTGTTCTGTTATTTGCGGTGGCATACCCAGAACGCGTTTGAGCTGGACACGCTACTCTTGGTTTGGTAACGCACCACAGCACACGTCATCTTTCTCTTCATTTATTTTTTATTATTTTTATTTCATTTTTATTTTTATTTTATATTCTTAATTCTTATGAAGCACGAAACGAAATCGAAAAGTAATAGCAACAGTATTAAGCAACCTTTCTTCTTATTTTTTTGTAGGGAAAAAATTAATTATTAATAAAACCCCAATTTCTTGTTATTCTGCATTTCCACTCAAAGATTCCTTTCCCAGAGTTTCCCTCCTTGAAATTCAGGTATCCATAACAAACCCCCAATTCTGTTGATCCGCATTTCGAATTATTTGGTTCCGTATCGATCAATCGAGAGAAAAAAAGGAGCAATTTTTGTTTTTGCAGTTATTGGTAAATTGGTCATCTTTAGGGTTTATGCAATTTATATTGTTAATTGATTGGTGTGCATTTTTAGTTGTTGAAATTCAGTTCTATTAGTTCGTATGTTGTTTTACTGTTCAATTAGTTGGATTATTCGGTTACCGTTGTATGTGGGGTTAGCAAAATTAGAGAAAATGATCCCGTAGTTTGGTGGTTATCAACGTCTTAAACGGATTTTGTTGATGCCTGGACGTGGATTGTTGAAAAACTGTGGAATTCTAGGTGGAGTGATCTATCAAAATAATGAATTTTTGTTTCAGAAAACATAGATGATAATGTTCTTATACTTGATGATTCTGGGCTCTTAGGAATGACCCCTTTTTGACTTGCAGACTGACTTGTAGGTAAGAATCACCTTAATGTCGTCAAAAACATTGAGGAGGAGACTCCATCATGGGGATGTGGATGGCAAGAGGAAGGAGCATTTCGAAACTTCGGGATTGGAATCTTTGAGTGAGCCCTTGCTGGGGGATGATGATTCTACTGAGAATAAGAAGGTGAGTAGTGTGATTATTGTTATTATTACTAGTTTTATAGCTGTGGTTAACTTGATTTGTTTTAATCTGTTTCTACTTTTTGTGTTGTTATAATATATTTCAATGTCTTACAGATTTGTACACTTGAAGATTTATGGGATGATGAGAGGAAGAAGGCACAGTTTCATTGGACGTTCATATTTTCAAACCTCATTGCGCAATGGGCACAGTGGTTAGGTATTTGTGTGATTGTTCTGACTATATTGTTTCTCGGATATACTTAAGCTTGATAGTATGAGTAATTGAGTAGTAGGTTGTCACGCATTCGTTAGCAAATAGCTATACCTGACTGTTTGTCCATCATGGTTATTTTTATTAACTACAGCTAATTTGCTGTTTTGTTTATCTTTCCCTATTAGGTAGATATCTTCTTTTCTCTAGCATATGCTGACATATTTTCTTTTTTTCCTTTTTAATTTCTCAAGGGAAGCCCTGCATTTACTGCTTAATAGTATTCTTGTGAAGTTGTGATCATACTGTAATTCGCATATTCAATGCTAGGTGTTCCTGGACATATTTTACATTTGAGGTAGTTATGGGGTAGATAAAATCTAATGGTGTTGTCTCTCATAGAAATGGAGAAAGTCAATGATCTTTCTTTCCCCTTAAGTCTTACATCTAGAGTGGCAGCTAAAAGAATCAGACTTTGATCTGTGGACTTTGCTTAATTGAGCACTTCTGGTTGTAAATTGTAACTATTAGTTAACTGAATCGATGGAGGAAGGTGATTAATAACAGGCTGGGAATCAAATTTGGTGGAACAGTCACGTGGTGTTGGTAGTATTGCATATTAGGCTTGAAATTTTATGAAACATAGAGAAAGAAGGGAAGAATTACTTTGAATGCGCAGTTTTAAAAATATTTGAACTTCTTATAGTATTCATTTATCAGAGCCTCTTTTATGGCACAGGGAAAAATATATGAGCATATATGCTATAAGACAGTAAATTTAGTTTTTTTGCGTGTGTGTGTGTGTGTGTATTTTGTATCCCTTCTTTATTGCTCACTGCTGTACAAATAAGAAGGCAACAAATGTTTTGCCAAAAAAGAAAAGAAGGCAATACATGCAGTAAGTCATGATTTTAGTGGTGAGCGACCTGCGACTAATTATTTCATGTTGTCTTTGCAGCACATATTGTAATAGGATCTGGATCTCTTATTGGGCGTTTTTTATCTCTTTCTTCTACTGCTCTAAATGTGCAAAACAATAGGATGCTTCCTTCATCTCTTAGCGCTCTGCAGGTATGCTTAGTCATATCTTATTTTGAATTCTCATTTGCTTGTTTTGACCAAAATCAAGTAACGAACTTCTAGTAGCCTAATTTGATTTTGCATATTGTATATAAATTATCTTAAAATTATAGACCCTATCTGAAAATACAATTTATATTTATATTTTATAATGAATCTGGCAGACATTTGTAAGAGCATACCTTTTGAATCAATGTTCACCAAACCCCCCAAGGCCCCAACTCAAAACCACCCCTCATTGTTTTGAGAATGAAATGGTTAAAGGGCAAGCCTGATATTAATATCAATTATGTGTTAGGAATATGATCATTGTCTTCAGTTTAATATTGCCATACAATGTTTTGAATAGATGCAGTAAGGCCTGGGTGTGGCAATGGATATTTCTTTGTGGTTTGATTATAATATGTATTAGGTTGGATTATAATGGATTTCATTGGAAGAGCAACTCTTTGAATATATATATTCAAACATCCAATTTGTCGAGATTTTGGTTCTTTTGCAAAGTTTGTGTTGTCTGTCTGTCCTGATATGGTTGTTGTGGAGTTCATTTTTTTTTAAGTATATATTTCATATAATTCCCTCTTATTGTTTATACCTTCTTTCTGTCAGCTTTCCTTTTTATACTCTAGATAATCTGCTACTCTTGGTTACTTCACATTTATTTCTTTTTTAGGAAGAAAGGCTAAGAAACTTGCGGCAACGGGTTGAAGTCCCCTTCGATGGTTCTAAAAAAGAGCACCAAGTACGTATTTATGGTTTTTTTTTTTTTAATTTTAAAATCACTTTACTGACATTTGTCAATATATCCTACATTCTGTTTTCACTTGTTGTAAAGCCTGCTGCTGTCTTCATGTGCACCATTTGTTACCACTTTTTTCTGTTGATTTCTGTTTTGCTATGCAATCTGAATGCACGCTTGATGAACAATCTGAATTTTTTTTTATCTGGATTATCTATGTATATGGTAGATGCTTGACATGTAAATGCTTTATTTTGGGGCTAAACAATTTTTAAGTTGAGTTTCCTTACATGGAGGAACTGTAAGGTGGCCTAGCACAATGACTATCCATTCCTTTGATGCATTTATATACAGTGCATAGATATCTAATCCACCCATGGCCATAGGATGTTTTTGAGAATTTTTAGTATAATAGTAAATATTATAATATGTAAGATACATTTTCTATTATTCGGAGTTGGATTACATTTTTTTTGGGGTTTCAGGATGCACTTAAACAGTTGTGGAAATTGGCTTTCCCTGACAGGGAGCTTCCTTCACTCAAATCAGAGCTTTGGAAGGAAATGGGATGGCAAGGTTCAGACCCTTCAACTGATTTTAGGTGTGTGTGATGGAAAGCAATGTATTTTACTTTAAGAAGAGGTGAACGTTATGAGTATGGACAGGGTTTTGATTCAGCAACAGGAGAAATACTCAAAACATTACCTTAGAATATCCTGAACCTGCTATCTGCTCTTTATTGCTGTTTCGAGATAATTTGATTTAGATTTTGAGAGGTTTTTCCTTGTGTACTTTTGGGATTAATGGGTTACAGTCGTGCAGCATGTTCTTAGTCAGTAACGTTTTTTGAGAAAAAATCTGAGATGCATTTTCCTAAGTTTTCTGTATTAGTGCAGCAATTAGCTGAAAAAGTTACATAACTTTGTCTTATGGAACGAAGAAGTTACTTTCGTTAGATAAAATTGTGGAACAGTATGTGTTGATCAATCATTTTCTATGAAGATATTTTGTTCAGAAAATATCTCCACTCTCCAGAAACAACACATTTATTTGACAAGATATTTGTGATTCCTACTCTTGATCTTCAAACATAAATTTCCTTTAATATGCGTTCCACTTTACATTTTTTTTTTATTTAATTTTTAATAATTATGAATTTGTTAATCTGAACTATCTAACCATGTTCTGCAGGGGTGGAGGATTTATATCATTAGAGAATCTCATTTTTTTTGCACTTAAGTATCCAGTAAGTTTCTTCCATTGTATTTGCATCCATTGACACATTGCCCTCCCTTGACGAATAGGTTTAATATTTCTTAATGAATACATTATTAAACTGATTCTCATTTTCATCATATTTAAATCTTATTGTTTGCTTAGTGCTTATCCTGGAATTATCTGCTCAAGGTCTAATTTTGCACCTATCCTTTGTTGAAAGAGAGTGCTTTTATAGTATTCTTATGTCTACATCTTGACTGTTGTGTGGATGATTGAATTTGGCAACAAGATTGAATTTGGCACAAGATTGAATTTGATCCACTTGGCATCTTTAAATGGAATTAAATCGAGCAGACATAGATTTTATGTTCATTGAGCATCTTTAAAAAAGTATGTTTTTCTGCATTACGCAGTTGTGCAATCTGCATAATGTGTTAAATATTTTATTTAGTAGCGACTTTGGTTAGTCAAGAGCGTTTCTACTTGGCACTGCAGGATTCATTCCAGCGGTTATTGCATAAACAAGATGGAACCAGAGCAGAGTGGGAATATCCATTTGCGGTCGCCGGAATCAATATTTCTTTTATGTTGGTGCAAATGCTGGATCTTCAAGCAGGTAAAATAAATTTTCTTGAGAAGAAGTTCAGTGGTTTTTCTCTGCCTGAGTGCAAAACCGATATTATGGAATCCTGTTTTTGCATGCCACCTTCATAGGTTCAGTATTCTTTTTGGGGTTTCCTTATTTTCACTAGGAATGTATGGTATTTAATATCAATTTTCCCTTGTAGGGTTTCCATCTTCTTCGTCAGGAATCCGTTTCCTGCAACTGCTTGAGGAGGATGAAATGGCATTTGATATCCTTTATTGTGTTGCCTTTCAAATGATGGATGCTCAGTGGCTAGCAAAGCGTGCGACTTATATGGAATTTAATGTAAATCATCAAATTCTATTGTGTTCATTGCTTAATCTTCTCAATCATTTGTAATTCTCTGTTTGTTTTGTTTTAGGATGTTTTGAAGTCCACAAGAACGCAGTTAGAGCGTGAGCTAGCTCTTGAGGATATCTCTAGTGTGAAAGATTTACCAGCTTACAACATGTTGAGATGATTTGCGATGTTCTGTTTAGTTTAACATCTCTCCTGTTTTTTTGGTAGAGAATGTTATTGAAATGTATCTAAAGCATCTGTTATATTATCTCTAAATAGAAACATGAAATTTAAGTGAAATTGAGTCCTTAAATACCAGATCAATCTTTCTTATTCCCATAATTTGTTTAAAAATCTATGACCAAGTATTTTCACTGACTGTGAGATTAATTGTCAGGTTGAGGGCAATAGCAGATAAAAGCTACATGAGTTAACTTTTAGATTTTTAATATTTACATCATATGTAAAGTTTGCGCTCCAATCCTCATGCCCAAACTCACCTGGTTCGTTCAAACCGGAGGGAGTAATATAATTGATTTTGTCCATATGCTCCATCGATGCAACCTAATGAAATATTTTATAGAAATGAGTTGGAATGCCGTTTAAAAATAAAATTATTATAAATAAAAACTTTGGTTCAACATAATCATACCCATGTCTAACAAATCTAACATACACGAGATTTACGAGTAGCTTAAGAAAAGTATTTCTTTTAATGACAAGAGAAGTTAGAGCTTTTAAAAAAATGTCATTGTTATGGTGTACCCTTTTAAACGGGTGTAAATTTTTATTTTTATAATGTTTTATTTATTAATTGATATAACTGATTACACAACCTTCGTTTTTTAAGATTTGATTGAGAATGTAGACACGAAAAGGTCCAAATCAAGTATTTTTTATCAAAGAACTCTAGAAAAAATGAAAAAACATGGAAGCAACCGACGCAACCAATAATAGTTATTTTTCCGATATTTGATCACGATTTTTCATTAAAAAACACTTAATTTTGGCATTTTACATCTATACTCCCCATCAAATACTACTACATACTAATAATAAAACAGCTTGAATGACGATAATGCAAGTTGTATTTTGTTTTATTTCTATCTTTAAATACACAGTGCAAGATTCCTAATAATTTTACAAGATTTTATTTCTTGCAGCTTACAAATTTTGGCAGCCTAGTCCATTAAATAAGAACTAGAGCACGATACTTGAACCAATTCTTTCGCTGTACCATCTAAGTCACGTATTTTTCAGTTAATAGGTTACTTTTTAAGTATTCAATTTAGAAGAAAATTTTTGTTTTTATGTACTTTATCTGTTTTTGAATATGAAAAAAAAAATACTTAACTTACACTTTCATAAAAAAAAATAGTTAGTCTCATTTAATATATATATATTTTTTGGTAACATCATATCATTTAATACTTTTGAGTCCATAAAAAATTAGTAATTTATTTTTTTAAATTATCTTTCGTTAAATTAATCTCTATCCACTTAAAAGAAATTATAATAAATGAGTAAATAATTTGAGTAGAGAGTATTTAAAGTATATTTTCATTAAATATGTAAATATGTAGTGAAAGTTAATTTTGCTGATATATAAAAATAGAGTTAAAAACAAATAAACCTTCGAACTTTAGTGTATGTGTATATAAGGATAGTAATCTTTAAGATGTGCAAATAACTACATTAACTTTGTGAAATGTATACTTAAGTACAAAAGTCACATTTAGCTACAATTTTTATTTGAATTAGTGATGATTTTAAGAGTCGTTAAATGTGACTTTGTACCAAAATACACACTTTAAAAATTTTGGTGCTAAATTGCACATGTAACATAATTCAGATGACTAAAATGTTTTTAACCCTATTTAAAAATACGGTTTTTCTAACATGTGCAACATTGCACGAATTAAGAAATTAAAAGTAAAAAATTTCATAAGAAAGTACTGTATTTATTATAGCATAAAACCAAAGTTCATTAAATATTTATTTTTTTCTAAGAAATATTTCAAATTTTAGTTTCTTTACACAAATGTATAAGTTCGAAAAGAGTACCATAAATCAAATGTATCATCCCAAGAGACAAGCTTGCGCTATAAACAGACCCAACTGAGCCATAAAGAAAAACCAATTCACCAGCTGCAGTTACTAAATGAGCAATACAGCAATGGTTGGTTATTTTTTTATATCCTCCACTAGAGTGTTAATGTTTTTTTAAAGACGAAATTGTAAAAAAAATTTACAAAACATGAAGAGTTTTGTTGTTTGATGAAAAATTGTGTTGTTTCATTTAAAGTTGAAGAGTTGTTTTGTTTGAAATTGATTAAATTTCAAGGGCTGCAAATGTGACTCTTCAATTAAAGGGATGTGACTCTTTAATTAAAGGAACGTGACTCTTGAATGAAAACACGTCACTTGAAAAGATATGACTCTTCATGAAGGGACACAAAGTGTCTATAAATAGAAGTGCATTTGATGCACAAAAAAACGAAATTCATAACTCACATAACATTCACATATTAGTGAGAAGTCAATCATGTAATAGAGACACATGATGAAATTCCCAAATTTCTTAGAGCATCTTCAAGTGACTATGTCTTTGGTGCACAAGAGATATATGCAAAATATCATTTTGTAAAAGACATTGTTGTCACGGCTCGGGTTTTAGAAGTGTGAAAACATACTCGAGGAATCTTCATTGTATCCTCCGGTTAACCCATTTTTGCACCCAAGAGTTTGGAATTGGTGGGGGCAAATTAAACCTAAAGGAAAGTGCTAGAGAACACGCCTTGAAGAGACATTGTGCACACTTTCCTCCTTCTATTCTTTTTCTTCTTCTTATCATTCTTTCTTTCTAATCTTCGCACGTCTACCACCACCAACGAACTATATTCTATAGGTATGTATATAATTTCCAATCCTTAGGCTTAATTTCGTGAAATGAAAATTTCTTCTTTGAAGAATTTTATGGTGGACTTTGCGAAGTTAGACAAGTTTGAAGAAAGAAAATTTTAGAGATGGTTAAGAGACAGAGAAACGAGAAGAGAATCTCCATGATAAAGAGATGGACAAAAGCTTTTGGATTGTTCTAAGTCGTTACAAGATTCAAGGTATTCAATATCTTTTATCATAGAAAAAGGTTAGTTTTTCTATATCTATTGTTATAAGTGAAGATATAGTTTCTTATCATAATCTCGGTTTATGTTCTCTCTTGATAAATGTGGTATATGATATATGTATGATTTATGCATATGTTAAATTTAGAATTCCATGTATACTCATGTATGTGGCATAGCGGTTTGCTTGTAATCAATTATTAGGGGGTGTCTTTAAGATTGAATAATTCATTACGTTTTATTGTTCTGGTGAGATGGGACAAAACAATGTGAATTTTTCGCAGGGGTTTATTGAGTTTGGTTCAATGGTTATTAAATTGGAAATTTAAAACCATGACCTGGTGCTTGCTATAGAGAATGTCAATATGCTAGTCCTCAATATGTATTGTTGTTATATAAATTCGGATCTTGCATGTAGTTTAAGCAGTGCTTTATTATCATGTCTTCGCATGTTTTATAATTGATGTGGAAGGACTATACTTGAACTAAAACATGATTTTCTTTTTATGATTAAAGTTTATTATTTATGACTTGTTTGTTCTAGTTATATTAATCTGAGGATAATTCAAATTACAAGAATGATCAATTGTAATTGTATGATTGATACATTACTTGAAAGAAAATATATTATGAATGTCATAAATGTTTTTGTATGAAATTGGTATGTATATTTATCATATGTTGGTTAAAAAGTATCAAAATATTTTGATAATAGTTTGGATTATAGTAAATTTTAAAGGGTTAAACGTATGATAAATTATTTAGATAAAAGACTACACATACTTTTGTAAGCAGTTGGGTCTACATTTATGGTGGAGGTGTTGTTTCTTGAGATTTAAGAAACATGAATATATTGCTAGTTAATTTTCTCAATACAAACATGGCGGGATTTGGGGTGTCTCTAGTTGTCACGGAGCAAACCCCGCGAAAGAGCCCATGTTGTGTCACCGTCAGTGATGGCTAAGATGAAAGTGTCTTTGAAAAGAGCATGTTGACACCAAAGTCAGTAGCAATTTTGACAAAATAACAATTTTTAATAGAGTTGAAAGAAGCCTTATTATAGGCTTGGATATTGTTTGGTCAAAATTGGTTTGTCGATCTGGTGTTGGATTCACTTAATGTAATCATGACTATGATCAGAGTGCGACTTACCTTATTGTTGTCTATTCACATTAAGTCAAGACTTGCATCTCGAGACACGGTGGCTTAATGGCCTAGTTTAATGTGTTGGCCTGCCAAGAGTGTCGGACGAGAGGATTTTGTGTCTTGACTATCAGAATAGGACCTTGTGGTGTTGGTCGTCATGGTTATCTTTCAGCCAGAAAGTAAGCAATATTTTCAGGTTAATCTTGACATGAATTTGACCTCTGTAGGTGTCTATATAATATTAGTGTAACTAGTACTAATTCAACTGCATTTTCAAGTAGTCTTAAACTATTATAAATTTTCGTCTGGTTAATGTGTTTTAATCCCTAATTACATCAAGTTGTTTTTATAATAGTTGTTACAAATAAAGAGAAAGCGGATTGGCTTAAAAGCCCAATGCTTGAATTATTGGTTTTGTGCAAGCAAATGGTACCAATAGTTATCCAGTGTGATAGGTTTATTATAAAATTCGCGAAATATTTATAAATGGCATAGCTGTATGAATAATTTCATAAGTTTTAATAATTATCTAAAGGTCTAAATTAAATCTTGAATATCCTTTGACGAAAGGATTGACAAGTGTTTTGGTGTTTAAGACATCAAAAGGAGGGATGAGAAGCCCATAAAACCTTTAATCACCCATAGTGGAAACCCAACTCACACTTGAGTAACATCAAGTCTTGAGTTCAATGGTGAAAGTACACTATCAGAATGTGATTGCAAGTACTTGACATTATTTTATATTCATCCCAAGGTTAAAAAGTACTTGGTTACCATGTGTTTACGGTAAGGTTGAGCTTTAGCTCTTAATAGATCTATGAGCATATATTTGCTGGAGTACCCTAGCATGGTGGTACTCTTGATAGAGTCTACCTATATGAGAGTGAAGTGGGGCCGCTTCTAAGAGTCTTTTGGGCTTGACTTTTATGGCTCTCATGAAAAGGATACATGACACAAGGCCATAATAAATGTGTCAAACAAATACGACATTCAATGGTCCGAAAACTTATGCGTAAGACATACACACCTGTTCAGATGGGATAATTTGTTCAAAGCTTGTCTACCATATTATTTCGGATGGGTGAAACCATGACTTACTAGGGAAAGGTTAAAGTCATAGCGACACCTTTTGCTGAAAACATGAGATTTCCGAAGTGATAGAATTTATGGATGTTTTGTAAATGGTGGGGGATTGTAAGAAAAATTTACAAAACATGAAGAATTTTGTTGTTTGATGAAAAGTTGTGTTGTTTCATTTAAGGTTGAAGAGTTGTTTTGTTTGAAATTGATTAAATTTCAAGGGCTGCAAATGTGACTCTTCAATTAAAGGGATATAATACTTTAATTAAAGGAACGTGACTCATGAATGAAAACACGTCACGATATGACTCTTCATGAATGGACACAAAGTGTCTATAAATATAAGTGCATTTGATGCACAAGGATATGAGAATTCATAACTCACATGACATTCACAATATTTATGAGAAGTCAATCAATACCCAAATTTCTCAGAGCATCTTCAAATTCATTTGCCGATGTCTTTGGTGCACAAGAGATATATGCAAAATATCATTTTTTAAAAGTCATTGTTGTGAGGGCTCGAGTTTTGGAAGTGTGAAAACATACTCGAGGAATCTTCATTGTATCCTGCAGGAAATTCTCGCCAGTTAACCCATTTTTGCACCCTAAGAGTTTGGAATTGGTGGGGGCGAATTAAGCCTAAAGGAAAGTGCTAGAGAAGACGTCTTAAGACACTTTGTGCACACTTTCCTCTTTCGATTCTTTTTCTTCTTATCATTCTTTCTTTCTAATCTTCGCAAGTCCACCACCACCAAGGAACTATTTTACATATTTATATCCTAAATTGCAATGACGACTTTCAGAACAAAATCATAATCAAAATACCAATACCAACCTATTAGAGATGGTTAAAATTGTTGAAGAATTAGTTAGTTGTGTTGGGTTTGTTAGGATTAATTAGTTTGGCATCTGCTCTAAATATGTTATATTGTACTCATCTTTTGATCAATCAATTCAATGAGTGTTATTCTCAATTCAGAGGCTTTTGTCTTATCTCTTTTTTATGACTATGACTATGACTATTGTTATGTCTATGGAAATTATTACTCTGATTTTCCTGTTACAACCAAACAGTTATCAATTGTGTGAAAATGCATGGGCTGTTTTTATAGTAGCTAAGGAGCACGGGGATTCCATGAGATCGAAAAGCAGGGGAGCATTTTTCTACGGAAATCCAAAATATATTGGTAGTTTCCTTAATATGCCAATTCATAATGCTGATTTTGGAGGAGGAAAGCCTTCATCTTTTGGCATTGGATTTTCATTACACGATGGAGAAGCATATATAATACCAAGTGTTATATCAACAGACGAGGGATATGTTGATATAACACTTGCTTTCCAAACAGAACATATGGAAGCTTTTAAGAAATTCTTCTATCAAGATATTAATGCTATCAATTTCCCTCAATATTCATTGGATCAAATTATAACCGATGCTGGACTCTAGTTTTTTGGTGTTAAGGATTGACTCTAGTTTGATATGAGAAAATTTGTTCTATTCAATGCTACTACTTTCTGGAAAATAAACAAAACTCTGTTTGCATATTGCAATAAAGATTATTTGTTAGCTACCTCTGCTCTAATATTAGTATGTTGAAAATCTCGAATCAGTGTCCGTGATTGTAAGAATTAGTCGTTTTAATAACTGAAATTGTAAGAGTTGATTATTTTAATGGATAATGACATTTTAAAATTCTCACCTGACTTTCTAACTTCGTAAAATGTCAAATATTTTTGTTTAATTTTTGTTAAATTAATCCTTTAACTCTTATGCATGTTCTTGGTTTTTTTAGTTTCTATACGTAAAAATTATTCTTTTTAGTTTCTATATGTCTCTGTCATTTTTAAATTGGTCCCTATAATCAATTTTAATACTAACGGTGTTAATTTCATTCTACATGACTAACAAAACTTGTGAGCCAATTAATGACGGATATATGAACTGCCAACATAGAAAGTAAATAATCTCTATACATGTATTTATTTTTCATTTTAGTTCTTATATATATATTTGTTTTTATTTTAGTCCCTATGCATGTATTTCTTTTTTATTTTAGTCTTGTACTTGTACTTATTTTTCGTTTTAGTCTCTGTACGTGTTTTTTATTTTATTTTTAGTTGGGACAAACGGTAACATAACGGAAGAACCAAAAGCACTCACGAAGACACGTATAGATACTAAAAGAAACGTTTTTTTTACATATAAGGATTAAAACGAAAATAAGATATACGAATAAAAATTAAATGATTGATTTAATTTTTTTTAATGGTGTTTAGTAGCCAAATGAACTAAAATGATTATGGTTTATAAAGTGAAGAACTATTTTATAGAAGAAGAAAACCAAAAAGAATAAAATTACAATAATTTAATTTGAAAATACAAGAATAATAAATAACGAGAAAGGAAAATGAAGAATGCATGCATATCACTATTCATCCTGAAACTCATTTACAATTGGTTTGGAATATTTTTTTTAAAAAGAAAAGAAAAAAAATGACAGACAAGTCTACATAATAGTGACATAAAGGTGATTATTGATGAGTTAAGCACGATAATAGTACGCACATATCATTGTTGAACCAAAAAATAACTAAACCTTTTGGCTGTATAGCACCAGCAAAATAAATCATGACAATAGATAAAGTATATGTTAATTAATATTAGTTTAATAAAAAAACAGGGAAAATAGTTTTAGCATTTTCCCATATAATTAAGTGTTGAAGGATCTGGACCTAATGATCTGATGGTAGTTTCCTTATCCATCTTAGACCATCTTTTAATGCGATTACAAGCTATATTTCCCTGCACAATTAATATTTGTTCATAATACTAAATAATGAGAATATACAAAACCATATTGTTGTGGCAGCTATCGAGACAAAGATAGCTAAAACAGTATAAGGCCAAGAGAGATTTAAAAGGACCTTAGAAAATCTTACTAAACAATGACTTTGTTTATTCCTTGTAGTCAACCCTACTTAGTAAGATAAAAGCTCCTTATTGTTGTTATTTTGTCTTTCTTTTAATTTTTTTTTTTCAACGTAACTAACATAATTGTTCAAACTTAAGTCTACTAGTTAATACATGGGCTTACAGTAATCCGGCCCATGTTACTTCTTGTATATCAAATCTATGTTTGCTAACAATTTTTTTTGGACCAGATGTAGGCTAATAAATTGTTCGGTTTTAACAGTGGAAGGGATTAGCACCATTCTTATTGGAAGTGGTATCATCATTTTTAATATATAGATTTATGATTCTTATATATAAAGGGATTGTGAGATTTTCAAAATTGGGTGATCTCAATCTCTCTCACCCTAACATTATTGATCAAAGACAACTCAATAGGTGGTAAAAATAGCAATCGCCCAAATAGATAAACTTGGGGTTTTGATAAAAAAAAAAATATATTCTTAAAAATAAGAGCTTGGAGAGTGGAGCAAGGGCGGTTCTAAGGGCATGCAAGGTAGCTGGTCGCACAGGGCCTCCAAAAATATAGAACCTCAAATATTATATATGATGCACTTTACATTTAGTAATAGGGATGTCAAAAAATTTCGTGTCCGCGAATAATACCCGTCATGGATACTCGCCGAAAATACCCACACATACCCGTGGGTACCCATTACCCGCTAAAAAAAAACATAAATTTATTGTATTTTAAGTATCTTTCTCTTAATTTCTAAAGGTGATCTTAAATATTTAATATTAAAAAATATGTTATAATTTTATTTAATATTAAATATTTTTAAAAAATAGAATATTTTCTCACTTAACTTTTAACTTATGAAAAAAGCGTAAACGTTAAGTGATAATTATATTATTTGAACATTTATTTTTCATTTATGTTTATTTTAATTATTAATAAAATTACTAGTATAAATTTTAAATTAAAATATGAATTTAGGTATATTGTTTAAATATTTTTCAATAATTTTTTAATTGTATAAAATACCCGCGGATACCCCTAAATCCACGGGGACGGGTAGCGGGGGCTACTACCCGCTCCCGCCCCGCCCTGTTGTCATCCCTTTATAGAATAGATGGTAAAGTGTTTTGACCTCTAGCATCACTACCCAGGGTCAAGTCATGGGATTAACATTTTGGAGTTTTATTTTTTTCTTTTTTCCTCCTTTCCCAAGAGTAGAGCTGGGTATGCGGGGCCCATGACCGCCCCGCACAAGTCTGCGGGTTAAATAGACCATTCACTTAAGCCCACATCATAAATGGACTTAATTTTGTCAGGCCCAAAACCGTCCGCAAAGTCCGCGGACATCCGCATAAACACATTTTTTTACAAAAAAAAAAAACTTTTTTTGCAGAATTTTTTTTTACCATTTTTTTTCTTTACACTACAACTTTACTTTAAAAAAATGCATAATATTTTTTTTTTACTTTATAATACTTTACTTTTAAAGAAATTGCAAAAAAAGGTTAGAAAACTTTCAAAAATATTAGACCCGATTTACTTATTTCAGCCCGAAAAAAATTAAAAATTTTAGGCGGATACCCGCGGAGTCTGCGAATTTTATCCGTTCAATCCGTGGGTAAATGATCAAATCTACCTAAGCCCGCAATCTAAATGGTCCTATTTTCTAGCCCAAATCCGCCCAACTCATTTATCCGCGAACCGTCATTCCATTCCGTATACCCAACTCTACCCAGGAGTATCAACTATTCAACTTCCCCTTTTTTTTCTCTCTCTTCCTCCCTAGTCCCCACATTCACTCATTGCTCCCTTTAAAAAACCTCTTAATATTTTCCAAAATATTAGTGTAAAGTATTTTTTCTAACGGGAGTGGAGACAACTTAAACTTCATCCCTTTAAAAAAGGACTGAATAATAAACACATATAAAACTTTTTATTTGTTACTCTAATTCTCGTCATATAAGATGTAAAATTAAACTCTTAAATTTTCAAAATCTATTGGATATTTTTTTTTTTATAGAAAAATATGATAATTAAAAACTGAATCTGAATACTCATACATATATATTTTTGTGCTCACCATCTAATTACATGACTAGAACAAACTAATTGAATTCCACTGTAACTCTCTTGGTTGTTTGGTTGAGATGCTCGATCATGAAAATTAATGAAACATATACATTTTATTGCACGTGGATAAATTCATTAATTAATTATTCTGCGACACAAAAAGATTCCCATTAGAATTGAAAAATTGTTTGTTTTTTTTTTATAATCACAAGTTATCCCACATTCCTATCTTTAAGATGAGACTAAGTGCATTCGCGTTGACGCTGGTCCTAGAAATTTGACATAGGTAAAATTCGAACACAAATTCGTCCTGCTATAGATAATTCTTCTTATGAATTTAGTAGAGCTTTACAACGTTGAAGTTAGGGGTTTGAGAAATTGCATTTGGATTAATTAATTTATTAAAATCATCAAAGCGGGTCTAAAAAATGAAACTGACTAGTTAATAATTAAGCAGAATTATCTTAGCGAACGAGATTAATCTCCTTAATTAGATCGATCATAGGCAAAAATGGTGGTTATTGTATGATCTTGCCAGAGTTGTCCCTAAACATCCCACTCCAAAGTGTTTTATGAATTTGTGAGTTTGATCAAATCCGATCACTAAGTCATGTACCCATCTTCTACATTTACAAGCCATTCTTTAGTGACAGAAACAATGAAATATATGAGGCTATAAAAGATTCCCTAAGCTCTATACTGGTTCACTATTACCCTCTAACTGGTCGTTTGCACAGGATCAAAGACACTGACAGATTCATCATGATTGAGTGCAACTCACGAGGTTTAAGTGTGTTACGGTGGCGTGTGGACAGAAAATTAAACCAAAGATTCCATGAACATAATCTCGGAATGGAATTACCAGAATAGTAACACCAATAGTAACATGCTACTGATATGCTCACTCATGAATACATCAGATCTTCTCTTGATTTTCTAGCAGCTAAGGAAAGCAGGGGATCATTTTTCTATGGAAATCCAAACTTTAATATTGCTAGTTTCCTTAACATACCAATTCATAATGCTGATTCTGGAGAGGGAAAGCCTTTTTTCCTTGGAATTTTTCTTTCATTAGTTGATGGAGAAGCATATATTCTACCAGCTTCTATTGAGGGATCTGTTCATATAACACTTGTTTTCGAAACAGAACATATGGAAGCTTTTAAGAATTTCTTCTATCAAATATTAATGCTATCAATTTCCCTCAATATCCATTGGATCAAATTATAACCAAGGCTCGACTTTAGTTTTAGTTTGTTCTTTCCGTTGCTACTTTTTCTGTAGTAAACAAAACTCTGTTCGCATATCGCAATAAAGATTTGTTAGTTGCCTCTGCTCTAATTAGTAGTATGTTGAAAATCTTGAATCATTCGAGATCATACGGGTTCGAACTGAGGAGTAGCTACTCAAAGTACTACTCTTCAACCTTCCAACTAACTTATTAATAAATAAAGTATATGTTAATTAATATTAATTTCATAAAAGAACAGGGAAATTAATTTATAAATTTTTTCAGAAAAATAAGCATTCTCTCATAATTAAGTCTTGAAGGATCATGGACCTAATGATCTGATTCAGTAGTAATTTCCTTATCAGCAGGATCCACTTTAGACCACCTTTTAATGCGATTACGAGCTATATTTACCTGCAAAATTAATATGACATCATAATTGAACACAGATAATTATAACTTGCTTTAGAAAAAAATCTAGTAGTTAAGGAACAATGAAAGGTTAATGAAGAAAATTAATTAATACCTGTTCGTCCCAATTAGTTTTGTAGGTGATTATAACTAGCACAATAGTTTGAATAAGTGTTCCAAACAACATTCCAATCCATATACCCTACAGAACAAGAAATAGGTTTTTCCAATGGATGAAAAAATAAATAATTGCTATACCAATGAAATTAAAAATGTGATTTGAAAAAAAGAGGGAAGAGTAACAGAAATTCCTACCTTGACTTGCCAATGGATAACATTTCCAAGAACAACACCAACAGGAATACCAATGATGTAATAACAACCAATGTTCACATATGCTACAATGCTTTGCCACCCTGCTCCAATTGCTACTCCTGTTCAAATTAATCACATAATTTCATCATTTTCATATTCATATTCATATTTATTTTCAACAGTTTGTATAGATCTGTTTATATACTGCATACATAACATCTTCAATGCATAACTTTGATATATTGCATGTTTGAATTCAATTTTGTACCATGCAAACTATGATTTTATTTTGGTCAAATTTGATTTTTGACTAAAAACATGTTTAGTTGCTAACATAGTGATTTACTATTGATGATCAAACCTAAGTTGTAAAAGAAGCAACTTACCATTACTTTCTCTTCTAACAAAATCAATTCTGTTACACCAATGTTTATTTGTTATTTCATTTAAGAAAATTTTGAGTGTGCACATTACATTTAACCTATATTTTTAAAATTACACGGACCTTTTTAGGATTCAATAATATGCACAAATCTTATCAGAAGTAGGTGAAATAAAAAATAAACATTGAGAGAGGTCGGTGTAACAAAAATAAAACTTATGGGAGATTGGTGTAATGTATAAAAAGTATTAAATCTTGCTATAACGTGTGTAAACTTTAAGGAAGTTTTAGGTAATTTTTCTTTTTATTTATTATTTCATGAGTTATTGACAAGATAAATTGACAATTTTCACTAATATTCACGATTTGTCATCATTTCATATTTAATTAAAAAAATTAATTTTATTTGAAATCAATTATAAAGCTCCAATATAAAACATACCCTAAGTAGATATTTAATGTAAAATAAGCCAAGATTGAAATCTTCAAGCAATGGATGAAATGAGTAGTACCTGAGAGTACAGGTTGAACACTGTTGAGAAGTATAGAAAGTGATAACAGAGGTGACAAATCCCCAACAGCATTGGCCACATCTTTATTTGATGTGAATATATAAGCAAGTCTTTCTCTAAATAATAAGAAAAATAAAAACAGAAGGAATCCAATGACAAATGATGTAAGCACCGAGACAACAATTGATAACTTTGCAGCTTTGGCACTTCCTTTTCCAAGCTCATTTGCCACTCTAACACTGCAACAAAATGAAAAGTAGAATAAAATGAAAAGTTGATTAGAAAAAGCATTGACTACATCCATAATGGCAAAAGGCCAAAAAGGGTGGATAATGCAATTACCTTGCTGCAGCCATGAAACCAAGTGATATCATCATTTCCCATCCACTGATGTTGAGACTTCAATGATGAAATTTGAAATTTAGCAACTCAAGAAAAATAGTCTACTATACATGATGCTGATACAGTACAATCCAATAAATAAAGTTGAGATAAAATGAGTAAATCAGCACTTTTATGTTTGACTATGTAAGATCATTTTCACTTTTGTCTTTATATCTTTAGGAGTTTTACTTTAATTATTAATTTTTGTAAAATTATTTTTGTAGTGTTTAGTCATTTATATCCGTCATTGACTCAATTATAAAAATTAATCATATTAATTCTTGACTTAATGCAAAAATATCCATATTAGTCTAATAAATGACTAAAATGAAAAGATCTTATAAAGTCATAGATGAAAGTGAAACAATAAAACTTGCAAAATCAGAGAATTGATGTTTACTCAAGACAAACTTTATAAATTCTAGTGAAGTAATGTTACAATGCAGAAGGGTTACCATATAGAAAGAGCATCAATTTGAACCTCTGAATTTTCCATGTTGCCTGTTAAGAGAACCAATATTGTGTTGTACCATAGCTCTAAACTGTAAAATACATGACAGCTTCAAGTTAGAAAGACATATAACTTTTAAAAAAACATTTCTGTTAGTGATAAATTGCATAATAGGAGTAAATCAAAGCTTTATCTTCTAGATCAATCATGATGAAAATTCAAATTTAAGGTGTGTTTGGTTTATATTTTCATTTTCTATTTTCTTAAATAACTATAAAACTCCCTTTATTTAATTATGTCTCTTATTTCTTGAAATTTATACAAAAAATAAGGGTCTTTTATTTTGTATTTGTATTTTTTTTTGTTATTACGAGTAATTGCATTGCAAAACTAACTTATTGTTTTCTATTTTTGGAGAATTTTATAGCAAACATTAAAAACAACCTAAACAACTATAATTTATTTTCAATGTTTTATAAAAACTTCTCTATATTTCCTTCTAAATCAAAAACAAAACACCACTTTTTAGTCTATCACGTTCATTCTTTGAACTAAAAGCATGCATAAAATGATAAAATAAAAAATAAAAATGTCAAGTAAACAAGCCCTAAAATTTTCTTATTTTTAGTTATTTCTTTTTTTTTTTTTTACAAATCTCAGGAAATGGGAAAAAAAAAAAGATGAAACAGTTTTATAATTATTTACCAAAACATAAAATAAAAACAAGAAATGAGACAGGATTGGAGGGAAGCTTACCATAACATGGCACCAGATGAAACAGAAAGCTTAATGACAGGCCAAAGATCTTTGAAAGCTAAAAAGGAGAAACCTTTCCAAGTTTCAGGACACCAACCACAAGTAACAAATATAAGTTGACCAATGTTTGGAATCCAATATGCCAAAACTGTTGAAGTCATGGCACCAGCAATCCCAAGCTCAAATTTCACAGTCAAAAGCCAACAGAGAATACCATGAATAACAATTGCAATAGCTGCCAAGAATGCAATGATGGTGTTCTTGCTTTGAGCTTGAAGGAACATTTGGCAAGTGAATGACACAATGAAAGCAAACACTAAAGGAATTGACCAAAGAGAAATTGTTCCTGCAACTTCTGTTATGCTTTGTTCTTGGCCTAAGAGAGATAAAATTGGGGTTGTGAAGATGAACAATGGAAGAAGAACTAGTCCTGTTAGGAATAAAACTATCCATGATCTTTGAAGATACACTCCCATCATTCCATATTCTTTTGCTCCATATGCTTGTCCACAAAGTGTTTCCAATGCACTAGCCATTCCTAACTAGTCATGTTAATCACACAAATAATTTCTGTTATTGTTATAAATTTTTTGTTACCATAACAATAGCAATACTGTGCCAATATACTACATCAAATAAATTGTGTTTGTAGCAGGTGAAGTAGAATACAACAACAGCCAACACTAAATGGGGTCGGCTAGATAGATCAAACGATATCACTGTACTCTATTAAAAACCATATCTATTGTGATGTTAATCTAAAGATCTTGTTTAATAAGTTCACCTAGAATTCTTTTAGGTCTAACTCGGCCTCGTTTTATCAGACTAACTATCATGCTATCAACTTTCCTCACAAGTACTTCTAATGGCCTTCTCTACACATGCCCAAACCATTTAAATCTATGAAACTAAACTGGTCCACAAAAGAAAATAAATTTTAAGTATTGTGACAGACAGCAGATGTTCACAACCTTTCAAGCTGCAACCTTCAACCTATTTAGTTTTTTTTTTAATAAAAAAGAAAACAGAAAAGAGAAGGAATATTTATTTTTTATGGGTAAAACTAAAATTGGTTAGAGCCCAGAGACAATGGTGAGTGGTGACTCTGAGGTCACAGGTCCAATTCCTTAATATAAACATAAGAGACTAAGATACTAACATCTTGCTTTTTTATGTTTGTATACCAATAATACCATGATTCACTAAAATTAAATATCTAAATATTATTTTAACTTTATCCGGTAAATACCAACTTTAATCATTAAAACTTATATATGTTGTCAGTTTGTCATTTTAGTGTAAAAACTTTATTTTAATGTTGATTTTATAAAACCATTTACATTAGTCTTTAACCGTACAAAAGAATCATTCATATTAAAACTAATTTAAATAGAATCCATAAAATAAAGAATTAAAGTAAATTTCTTTAAAATAAAGATTAAAATGACTCACACATATAATCTAAATAAATAAATTAAAAATTTACTCCAACTTTAGTAATTAAACGATTTTGTTTTCACATATTCCCTGACATCTAGCATCCAAAAAGTGTTGTCAATACACTAATAACATACCAAAATAATTTGTGGACACTTATGAACAACGAGTTAAATGTGTATAAATATGTAATTAAATTAATATATTATTTAGTTAAGTAATGTTGTACTAATTTAAGTTTAGTAGAATCATTTTGTACTAATTACACATTTAACTGTGTGTATAAGATGTAAGTGAATAGTAGATGTACATCAATAATCCATGAATAACATATTGGCACAGGAAAACAGAGAGAAACAACATTTATAGAGATGCATGACACAACAGAACATTGAAAGAGTTTTGTTAAGAAAGAAAAAAAGGATTTGTGAAGGGAAAGAACATACCAAAATACCATTGGCAAATCTAACAAGAACAGTGAAAACAAGAGAAAAAGCAGCAAGTTCCTTAGAACCAATATGGCCAACAAAGGCCTGACTAATAATGTTGATTCCGAAGGTGGAGAATCTGGTGAATATCGCCGGAGCCGCCACTATCCACATCAACTTGCTCTCTTCCCACACCTTCGTCGCCAACGACGACGGTGCTTCCTCTTCTGTTTTCTTCTCTGTTATCAGTAGCTTCTTCTTCAAATCTCCCTCCATTTTCAGACGTCAACCAATATTCCTCTGTATTTCCTAAGTTCCTTTTTTTTTTTAATTATTAAGGTGGGTACAAGGTAGCCTCAAGCAATGGACTTTAACTTCGTTTGTTGTTTGCGTCAGAAAGTCCATTTACACATTTAATGCAAAGAACAATTGCAACGTGTATTGCTGCGTTCCATACATATAAATGTTTCTTTTTCTCAATGAAATAATTATAGGTAAATGATATTTAGTGTTCTGAAATCATTATTTAAGAATTTAAATATAGTAAAAAGATGTTGAAATGTATAGTTTTTTTAATTCTTAAAAAGCGGAAAAATGTGCTCTTATAATTATTTTTTTTATTTTTAGTAACCTATCATTAAAAAGAAAGTAACTGTAATAAATTTCTAAATTATATCATTGGTTGATTCTTAGGATTTGTTATGTTAATCCCTTTCCATTTTTAAACGATAATTATACCAACACTTATTAAAGTTTGTGTTAATTATATTTACTCTCTTTTAGTTTTTAAAATTACATTCATTCCTTAAAAAGAGAGTAAGTGTAATAAATTACAAGCGTGACGGTGGAAAGTATAATATCTAGAGGGGTAATTTAGTGTAATGGAGTTTCAAACGTTAAAAAGTTTGTACAATTTTAAAAATTATGAGAGGGTAAGTGTGACAAGTAAAAATTTTAAAAAAGATTAATGTAATTATCCCTTTTTAAAAGTCAAATAAGTCACTAATATTGTAGTGCATAATACCGTCGTTAGTACACAGTTAAAATTGTTAAATACTCCCTCCGTCACAAAATGTGACACTTCCTAGACCAATATTGCGCAAATTAAGAAAAGTGATTAATTTAGTTAAATGCATTAAATTTGTCTAACAAAAAGTTTTAGTTTCTAAATTTACTCTTTTAATCTCTTTCTATCACCTCACTCTCTCTTAATTAATGTTCATTAAAATTAGTTGGGTAACAAGAGTATAATGATAAAAAGAAATTAAATGTGCACAAAAATTCTCAAAGGATCCTATGAAATAGGACAAGCAAAAATTCTCTAAAGGATCTTACATTTTGGGACGAAATGAGTATGAGATAAAATTGAATCTTTTTATTTCAAAAATAGAAGTGAGAGACTAAACTAAACTTTTATAAAGATTTATATGAATAGTTTTTAAAACTGATCTTTGTTGTTAGTACACAATAAAAAATCAATAATTTTAAGTTTTAACGATAAATTAATAATATAGATTTAAATGCATCACAAAACAAAAATTCATTATTTATACCGCTAAAAATATTGAGATTAATATATAAACAAATCCTACAAAAATCAATAAATTATGAGTGTGTCGTTCATGGGAAAAATACGGGGAGTTTTATATAAAGCGAATAACTCATAAGAATATCACGGAGGATAAGGGAGATGAATTTAAAAGAAATAAGAAAAATGAAATAGGGTATTAGAAAATTTACATTCCCGAACTTTTTTGATTTTATCATATGTTTTAAAGGTTTTTTTCAATTAAATAATTTTAAAGATAATATAATTAAAAAAATTAGAAGTAGAGTAGGGTATCCGAACATCAAGAGTAGATTTTACGTCTATTAGACCTATGTGGTTAGTATATACCAAAAGGATCTAATAATTATCTGCTGATTATATATGTCAAATTTTGTTGATAATATTATTTTCTTGAGAATTTACAAACACGTAATAAATTAAACTGAAAATATAGTTTTTCAAGAATATATTTTCTTACTTAATTGTTAAAGAATATTTCCTTCAATTCATATATATCATAAAAACTTTTTGAGATATTTATTGTGTTTTATAATACTATAAAACTCTATAAATTTCCAAATGCATTTATTATTATTTTTCATTTTTGTCCTATATAATTAATAAACTTTTTTCCATGTTATCCGCAAGTGTAATCACACAGACCACAAATTTATGATGGAATTATATTTTATTTATGACTTTTCTTGTTTGATTTAAAAATATATATTGGAAAAAGAATATTTTTCCCTTGAATCTCTTTTAAAATGTTTCATTCCTCTTCCTGTCCCAATACATTTCCAACTAAACAAAAAGTTTTAGACAAATCAAGTCAGCATATTTTAAAGGGATAATTACACCAACTTCCTCTGAAGTTTGTTGATATTATACATATTTTCCTCCAGTTTTTAAAATTACATTTATCCCCTGAAATTTATACTTTTATTAGAAAAATAGTAAAATAAAAAAAATTAATAAATAATAAAATTAATTTTTTTTAGAAAAATGAAAAATTTGCACAATAATACCATTAAAAAAAATTAATATTAGGGGGGTTGTTTGAAATTTCAGGGGAATAAATGTAATTTTGAAAACTAAAAGGAAATAAGTGTAATATAAACAAACCTGAAGAAGGATATTGTAATTATCCCTATTTTAAATTTATTAGAAAATATACAGTGTCACTTCCCTTGAGCCAAAAAAATATTGCTGTAGCTACGAGAGGATGAGGGTCAGCGTTGAATTTCTTTTTGGTTAGAATAATATTTCTTTTTGGTTAGAAATTTCAGATCCCCCAATCTAATAATACACACACAATTTATATTACTATAATTTATTTTTATATATAAAATATACTGCAATGAATAATAGAGATGGTGTCTAGTCCAATTTGGACCGGAGAGGATCCTCTCCCATTTTAGGGGAAGTATGTGAAATTTTGCAAAGAAATTTGTTATTGGCGCAAATTTTCTTGGGTTTGTTCCAATCATATAATTTAATTGGTAAGTATACGAAGACATGCATGTGTGGATACAGAGTTTGATCTCGAGTCCGGTTGAATTCTTATTAGGTTTAAAGTAAGGCAAATGATATTTAGTATTCCAAGGGCACTATTTAATAACTTAAATGTAGTAAAAAAATATTAAAATATGTAATTTTTTATATTCTCAAAAAACAGAATAATATAATTTTATAATTATCTTTCTATTTTTAATAACCTTATCAAATACTCTCAAGACCTTTAAAGCAATTATTTCTCCTAGATTTCATTCATTTATTATCCTGCGTTGGAGTATTGATCTTTCGAACTCTCTTCCCTTTATGCCGAAGCAAGTTATTAAATGTGACATCGCTGGAAATTAAATAGAACCCTTTTTGTCGACACACATTTGTTAACTAGTTAGCCTCTGCCAACTAGCAGCATCCCCTTCATTAAAATGGACTCTCATTTCATAAGAATAAATTATATACTCGGAGCTTGTTTGCCAAGGTGTTTTATCTTTCATTTTTTTCCTTTCTGTTTTGAGGTTAATTTTGAATTAATATTAGTAATTTTCATGATTCATATTACTCATTTTCTATAGGTTGAGGATACGTTTGAAAACACAACTTAATTAAATATTTATATTATAAATTTTTATTAAAAAAACTTATTTATAGTAGATAAAATTATTAAAAATTTTGAATAAATTAAAAATAGTTTATTCTAATTAATTATTTTAAAAAATTATAAAAATAAACTGAAAATGACATATTAGAATCTATAAATTATGGGTAAATGCATAAAGTACCTTTAAGGTTTAATAATGTTACACACAACACCGAACTTTAACAAAATAAGTATTTTCCAACATATTCTTTAACAATCACTATTATGTTAAAGTTTTAACCATGGTTAACTCTATCTACTTTTTTTTTCTGCAACACCTTTTTTTTCAACTCTTTTTTTTTTCATTTTTCATCGAGATGCTAAGGCTTAAAAAAACGAGGAAAGGCAATACCATAAGCCTCCTCTCTAAGAATAGATACAACACTAGCAGGAGGATCAACTATTTTTTTCTTGTAAGACATTTTTTTCTTAATTCTCTTTTTCTTTTCTGCTAGGCTTTTTTTTCCTTAAATCACGATATCTTCTTAGAGGTTTTTTAGTTTTATTTTTTAAGATCTCCTTGCATTTTTTCAAACCAAAAAAAAATTTGATTTTTAACATTTAATTATATAAATCAGAGAACACTTTTTTTTTGCGTAAAAATCAAAAAAACACATTAGATTTCATCATCTAGTTACATCGTATCAAATCAATTAAACACATTGAATTTCAACTGTTAGTACAAAAACTAGTAAAACACTCATGTTGTTTCTCTCTCCGCATCACACTCAGAATCAAAAACAAATAGAACTGTCGAAAAATTGTTGCGAGTTCATCACCTCTCTATCTTGTTGGAGCGGGATGATATAAAGGGAAGAGGTGAGCAAGGTGTGAATGAGAGGAAGATGATGCAGAAGGACTGAGATGATAGGAAGGGAAGAGGATACCAAGCCCTAAACAAGGAACATAAGAAGACGGTGTAAAGAGGAGACCGACAGGGCCGGCCTTGGGACATGGGCACCCGCCCAAGGTCCAATGTTCAAGGGGGGCCACAATATATATATTTAAAAAAAATCTCATTTCTTAAGTGTGGATGTTGTTGGTGCTGTTATTTTTAAGTTATGCCCTGAGAAATTGTGATGTATTGATAGGGTCGTATGTAATATCAAAACTTTATTATAGTTTAATAAAAAAAATACTTTATTCACTTCGACCCCGGGGCCTATGAAAAGTCAAGACCGGCCCTAGAGACCGAGCCTTAAGCCAATGAACAAAGAACATGGGGAGATGGTTTTAACGGATGAGGAGCCAAGATGGAAGGTTTTGTTTTTTATTAATTAATCCAAAACAATTTGTGATTATAGTTACCTTGCGTAACTAGAATTAGTTTTATATTTGATGGGGTTTAAGTCTAATAAAATTTGGTAGAGAGTACTTATTTTGTTAAAGTTTTGTGTTTTGTACAATATTATAAAACCTCAAGAATACTTTGTGTATTTTACCCATAAATTATTTTTACAAGTTGCATAAATTTTTCCAAATGTAACTTTATCTATTAACTCAAGAAAATCACTCTTTCACTTAAAAAAACTCAAGAAAACCACTTGTTTAAAATATAGTTCTCCCGGTGTAAATAAAAACAAAAAACAAAAAACTGTCCCTTTGACAATTTTAAGATGAATAAAATATGCAAGAATAAATTTAAATTTTCTTACAACTTCCTCTTAAAAATTCTTACATACAAAGATGGAAACAATTGTTTGTTATATTTTCTTTCCAATGCACCCAAAAACAATTGTTTGTTACATTTTTAAGATATGAGTATGACTATACTAACTTTTTTATTTAAAATTCCTACTTTATAAAATATTATGAGAGTTCATTGAAAGATTTTGTAGGAAGTTATAGTAAAACTCAATATGCAAAGTAGTCATTTTACTTTAAAATTGAATTGATAATCTACAGGAAATTTTTTAAGTTCTAATCGATATAACTTAGTAGTATATTTGTATAAGATACAATTTAATGTGATTTTCGAGTTTCAATTGTCTCAAAGCATGATTAGAGTAAGAAGATTTTTTCTCCTTTCCACAAACTTAATTAACTGTAATTAAAAGTGTGGAGAGGAATGTTGATCACGTACTGTTTAAATTTTTTTAATAATATTTAACTCCAAGAAGCATGCAACTCGAGGATTGTTGATCATATACTGTTTAATTAAAATTTACACGTGATCCGACAAACAAAGGGGTCAAAAGCGATTAAATAAATTAAAGTGTCAAATCAGCATCATTTCAATGAACCACTTTAAATCTTGACTAATAAAGTGTTAGAGCATTTGTTTGTTTATAGTATTATAGCATGTGAAGTGCACCCAAGTCTTTTGAGTTATGATTGAAGTAAAAAATGGACCTACTATAAAATTCAATGAGACCAATAAGAAAAAAGTCCATTAGTTATGAATTAAGACTTACAATTAACAATTGTAATTACTAGTAAATATAATCATACAATTGCTATATACTACTATCAATCACTTATGGCCCTGTAATAGCACAGGACACATAAAAGAAGTCACAGAAACTAATTATCTGACATATTTTGTTTCAGTTTCTTGATCACTACTGTCCAACTTGGACCACCTGTTAACACGATTACGGGCTATGGTAACCTGCACAGAATTAGTGATATAATCATGTTTAGGTATATTATAATCATAATCTATGAGGGTAGTACTTAATTAGAAGCAATCTGAACTGAAGGTAGATAAGTCAAGTACCTGCTCCTCCCAATTAGTTTTATAGGTGATTATAGCTAGCACTATGGTTTGAATAAATGTTCCAAACAACATTCCAATCCATATTCCCTGCAGAGGAGGAAGAATTTTGTTCAATACATAAAGCAACAAAAAGATGAAATACAATTTAAAAAGAAAAAGAGAGAGTAGAATGAAGACGACCTTGACTTGCCAATGGATAACATTTCCAAGAACAACACCAACAGGAATACCAATGATGTAATAACAACCAATGTTCACATATGCTACAATGCTTTGCCACCCTGCTCCAATTGCTACTCCTGTTCAAATCACATAATTTCATTTCTTTCATGCTCTTTCTCGAGTTTGTGTATAAATATATATTTACATACATACATAACATGTTCAATATTCGTCCATTGATAAAATATGGAAAGACACACTGATGACTAGTCCTTTAAGAACACAGAACCCTGAGAAAGTCCCCAAAAATTGCAAATATTATGTGTCAGTCATTCTCTATGGGTCACTTTAGTCACTGAAAATTACTGATATGACTAATAATTATAATTGTTACGAATTAAAGTACTAATTATGGATTCTTAAGCACTAATGTGTCTCCCCGTGTTTTCCCGTATTTTATGTAGTGACTAATTTGGGAATTTACTCTATTAATACTGTTTTATAATGCAAAAACAGTCAAGATTCAATTCTAGAACCAATTCATCAAATTCACACACAGAGAGCAAATAGTGCTTGAAAATAGTACCTGAGAGTACTGGTTGAACACTGTTGAGTAGTATAGAGACTGATAACAAAGGTGACAAATCCCCAACAGCAATGGCCACATCTTTGTTTGAAGTGAATATATATGCAAGTCTTTCCCTAAAGAATAAGAAAAATAAAAACAGAAGGAATCCAATAACCAATGATGTAAGCACTGAGACCACAATTGAGAACTTTGCAGCTTTGGCACTTCCTTTTCCAAGCTCATTTGCCACTCTAACACTGCAACAAAATGAAAAGTATAATAAAATGAAAAGTTGATAAGAAAAAACATTGACTACATCAATAATGGCAAAAGCCAAAAACGATGGATAATGCAATTACCTTGCAGCAGCCATGAAACCAAGTGATATCATCATTTCCCATCCATTGATGTTGAGACTGGAAAGAATGAAATTTGATCTTTAGCATGATACTATACATCATTACATCAAACCAATACAACCAACATAAAAAAGAAATACAAAATCTAAATTTGAGTTAATTACACTAACTCCCCTTAAAATTAGCGTTAAATACAGTGAGACATTCATTGTTTGAAAATTATATATATCTCCCTTACAACTGTCTTGCTTTATTATTTCTAAGGACATGATGTGTATAGTTCAAACAGAAGATAGGTATAACGTTTTAAGTATCGCAAGTATCAACATGTAAGAACAACACAAGAAGGAGATATGTAATTTTCAAAATAAGAAACAGACTAATGTATCTGGTGCTACTTTTAGGGGAAGTAGTTGGAATTAACCCAGTAAATTTCAATAAAAGAATGTTAAAGTTAGAAGAATTACCATATAGATAGAGCATCAATTTCAACCTCTGCATTTTTCATGTTACCTGTCAAAAGAACCAATACTGTGTTGTACCAGAGCTCAAGACTGTAAAATATAATTACAGCTTCAAGTTAGGAATACATACGTCTATGTATCTACTACTAGTACTATCATTTATGACAAATAAAGTAACACTAATCTTAATACTGAAAACTAGCAATCATTCATTTATGACAAATAAAGTAGAGAAAATCTTGCATAGACACAAAACCAACACCAATCTAACTACTAGTAATAACTAGCAAACATATAATATTTTTAAAAATAAATAAATAAAAACTCACCATAACATGGCACCAGCTGATAGGGAAAGCTTGACAACAGGCCAAAGATCTTTGAAAGCTAAGAAAGAAAAACCTTTCCAAGTATCAGGGCACCAACCACAAGTAACAAAGATAAGTTGACCAATGTTTGGAATCCAGTATGCTAAAGCAGTTGAAGTCATAGCACCAGCAATTCCAAATTCATATTTTATAGTCAAAAGCCAAGAGAGAAACACATGAATGACAATTGAGAAAGCTGCCAAGAATGCAATGATGACGTTCTTGCTTTGAGATTGAAGGAATGTCTGGCAAGTGAATGAGACAATGAAGGCAAACATCACAGGAATTGACCATAAGGAAATTGTTCCTGCAACTTCTGCTATGCTTTGTTCTTGGCCCAAGAGTGATAAAATTGGGGTTGTGAAGATGAACAATGGAAGGAGAATCACTGCTGTTAGGAATAAAACAATCCATGATCTTTGAAGATACACTCCCATCATTCCATATTCTTTTGCTCCATATGCTTGTCCACAAAGTGTTGATAAGGCACTGGCCATTCCTAACTACAGTATCCATTTCACAAAACAAGAATTTGTGTCATTATGATTGTATTAAGTTGTAATTGCAATTGCAATAAGAAGCCAATAGAATTTAACCCAATATATGATACTCAAAGGCCATATTAAGGCTAACTTTGTGTTTGGTTTGCAGCTGTAATAGACGTAATGTGGATTTCAAATTTATCATGTTTAATATCAGGTTAAGATAAGATAAACATGAATCTATTCCAACACAACTAAAATTGGTTTTCTCATTTTGAAGATATGTTTGGTCAAATCTAGTGTGAAACCAAACACAAAACTAGTTGTGTTGAAATAAATCACCTGTACCTTGTCTCTGAATTGAATTCACATGCACTTCGAATAAAAAATGATAAATAAAAGTGCGTACACAAATCCGCAAAGTAACATCTTTTATACAAAATAATAATAATAATAATAATGATAATATAATAAAATAAAATCGTGATAGGCTGATGGCAGATGTTCAGAAGCTGCAACATCACTATCACTATTACTACAACAAAAATTCTATCATCCTTAAAAAATAAAAAAATAAAAAGAAAGACATTCAATTTGGTCTCAAAAATCATTTGAGTAGCTATTTGTTGTTTATCTCAAAAACCCAATTTAAAATGTTGTCAGTTTTATAGCACCATGAAATTCTATCATTATTAACCTAAAAAAAAGTTAAGAAAAAATCCAATTTATAACAGATGAAACAGAGGAGGGTCTCTGTTTCTTTGAGACAGAAAACAGGACATGTCGCTCTTATATTCTATTTTCACTTAAAAAACAGAACAACACAACGGAGATAAGCAGAAACATCTCAGCAGATGACACAGCATAAAGCAAACAACAAACACAGAGTCTGTGAAGAAAAAATGAGCTTAATTGCACTAGTAGTTTCAGTTTCTAACATTCAATTTATTATACCGTCATGCATCAGTATAATCCGTTAAAATTATGTAAGAAAATTGAGAGGAAAAAAATCAAGCAAAATTATACGTTAACTGAAACACGAATTAGAAAAATAAAATGATCCACATTTTTATTTTTATTTTTTGAAAAAAAGGGGGAAAAAAGCGGAGGAAGTTAATTACCAGAATACCATTGGCGAATCTGATGAGAACGGTGAAAACAAGAGCAAAAGCAGCGAGTTGCTTAGAACCAATATGTCCGACGAAAGCCTGACTAATAACATTGATTCCGAAGGTGGAGAATCTGGTGAATATCGCCGGAGCTGCCACTATCCACATCAACTTGCTCTCTTTCCAAAACCTGTTCAGCAACGACGATTCCTCTTGTTCATCGGAGGGTTTCTCTGGAACTAGCAGCTTCTTCTTTAGGTCTTCACCCTCCATTTTTCTCCGGCGTCTGGTTTCTAAAGCTGCCTGCCTGCCTAATACGTCTATATATAAAGGCCGAGAATAGGGGGAAAAGTAGAACACGTTAACAGGATCAGTTTGACATTGACCAATCCCTAATGACATGCAGAGAACTGAATTGTTCGCATCTACATCATTTCATGCGACGCCAATTTAAATACTTTATGATAATAAGAAGAGAAATGTTATACTTACTCTATTTCTACAAATTATTTACTGATTTCGTCTTTCAGTTTGTACTATGTAAGTTATTTTAGTTTTAGATATTAAGTAATATTAGTAAAATGTCTACATAATACTCTAGATGTTTATATGGTTGATTAATTAACACTTAGAAGTTTAAGTAAGCGATAAAATGACATTGATTTCCTTAATTTATAAATAGGTATTTCAATTGGTCCTTTAAATCGCTTAAAATATAACTTAATTTAAATCTCAAAATGTTGTGTAACTTTGGCGAATTAACAAAATGACATCGTTTGGTCATTTACGTTGACTCATATACAAATAACATGTCATATAGGGCATTAGCACGTCACATTGGCATTTCGTCAACGTCACTTAATGTCTAGGACTAAAGTGACTTACAAGGTACAAAGTCAATGATTAATTCAGACATTTTAAAAAGTCAATGACTAAAATATACTGTGACTACAAAGTGAGAAACCAAATTAGTCGATCACTCCTATTTCTACAGATAAGGCCCTTCATCCCGAATTACTAAAATTAAAAAAAATTAAAGAATAGAAGACGGTTCATTAAATTTGTCTTAAAAAGTTATGATTTTTTTAATTATATCTTTAAATAATTATGTTAATAAATATTTTAATTTAATCAATGACTCTTTCTCATGTTATTCTATTATCTTTTTTCTCTTTATTATTAATTGAATTTCAAATTGTAAAAGGGGTAAAAATGAAAATTATCCTTTTAGTTTGTGACATGTATTTAAAACCAAAAAATTCTTCTAGGAAGTGACTTATATTTAAGACTACAATATCTTCTTATTAATTTTTCTTACAAATATTTTTATTTATTTAATTTTAATAATTATTATCTATACTCTACTAAATATTAAATAATTATTACTTTTTAAAATAATAAATGATAATAATGATGATAAAAAATTTTGCAAGAAAAATTACTAGTAGAATATATTACTCTTATTTCCCTAATAAGAAATTAATAATGAGTAGGGATCCATATGGTAATTTTTATGCAATTATTTCACTTAATAAGTTGTTATTCGCATTAAATTTGGTCTATCTAATTATTGAATTATTAAATATTAACATGATAAATATGTTTACAAAATTTTTAAAAATTAAACATATCTAAATATGTTATCTTATAAGAAATACTACATCTATTACTAAATATAAGAAAAATAACATATCTCACGTTCTTTAAGAAAATTAGTTATTTTTTTTTGAAATATTTATCACTTTAAGAGATTTTACATGGATTAAGAAGAACAATTAATTTCTATAGAATATAATAATAAGTGCATAGATGAACTAAATTAATCATTAACTTTAAGGTTTACTCAATAGTTATTGGCTATAAAAATAATAAAAGTAAAAAAAAAGTTAATAAATATAATATTGATAATGTAAATATGACAAATATTTGGGAACAAATTTATTTTACTAAACTGATTAATATTTCTGAACGGAGGAAGTAGTTTCATTTAATTTCCTTGAAACTATACCAAAAATATTTAATTTTCCTTAAGTACCCTTAATTAAACTATCCTCTCTCCACTTTAAAATTATTGTAATAAATGAGAAAATGAATTGAGTTGATGATATTTTAGATAAATTTTCATTAAATTCAAGTAGAGGTAATTAAATTTGTTTGTATTTAAAAGCATAGAATTGTCTAAAAACTTGCTTATAGTACTATTTAATAATGGAGGGAGTATGGCTTAATTGTAGCTTTAGTCCTTCTATTTTACATTTTGAGTAAATTTGGTCTCCCAAATTTTAAATGTTCGACTTTTGTCCTTTAAATTTATCAAATGAGCAATTTTAATCCTCGGTTAGCTTTTAAAAAATGAGCAGCATTTTTTATTTAAATTAGTGTAGTCTTTTAAAATTAGCAACACTATTTAAATTAGCAATGGAGAAATTAAAGCTGGCCATTTTACAAACTTTAAGGACCAAAATTGCTCATTTAAAAGTTAAAGAATCAAATTCACACAAAATACAACTCAATTAAAAGTATTAACGCATTCAACAGGTTAGTCGGATGACTGATGAGACCTGTTTTGAGTAGCAGGTCTTCTGTAGACGCACTTTAGCCTATAAAAAATAATTAAATATCAACAAACTTTTAAATTATTTAAAATTTTGTACAATTAAAAATTTGAATTTAACGAATTAATTATCAAGAATCGATATAAATATAGAATTATCAAAAAGAATAAACCTTACTACCCTTACTCTTGAGTAAATGAATCATCACTCATTAATAATTGATTATTTATTTAATATTATCTTCACTGGCGTAGATTCATTGGAATTTGGAAGTGGGAATTTGACATAAGACTACTGTCATCCATAATAATACGATATGTGGTTTGGTGGAATCATTTGTAGAGATGAGTAGATCTAAATATTCAAAAGATGAATAGTTTTTTAATTCCAACATTCAATCACTTGTCGATGTGGGAGTAATAATTATTAAAATAATTAAATAAAACTAAAAATAGGAGTAAAAAAGTGAGAAAGGGGTCACCCAAATATTAAATAGTAGGAGTATAAAAACACAATTATTCTTTTAATGAGATCAGCGATGAGAATTTGACAGCTCTCTCTGACAACGTAGGCAATAGCCAATAGGGAAGGCGGCTTGGATACCATACGAAATTACCAATATACCATTGGGGTTGGGATTTTACGTGCATCCTCGTGAGTCCTAACAACCATGCTTATTTTGGCTACCTTTCATAACAAAACGACAAAATGACAACCATTTCTCACGAAACTCTCCTAATTTGGATCGTGTTTATTAAAATTATCTTATACCGTAATTTTTAGTTTATGATTTATAATTTAAAAAAAAAAGATTTTTATATTTACATTTTTATATTTATTTTATATATTTAGTTACATATGTTAAAATATCTGATTATATATATAGAATATTTTTTATTTTTACGTTGTAACCACATATTTCTACACGTGTAATTATTAAATTCAAAAATACACTGCAACCAAAAAATAACTAATGTAACCAAGTTTTTCAACGTACGTAAGCAATAAGTACATTGAGTACAGAAAACTTTGAGTACAAAAATCATGACTCGTTTAGTTTATAGTTAAGAAGTAATGTTTAGTAAAACTAGCTTATGAAAGCTAAAATTATATGAAATTACTTAAAAAGACATATAATAATATATTAATATTTAATATAATGAAATGACAAAAAGATATAATTAATAAAAAAAAAGATAAGGACAAAGTTGGATTGAATTATTGAAAGCTAAAAGCTACGTGAAATAACTTTTTAAAAGCTCATAGCTTATAGCTTTTGAAAAACTATAAGCTTGTCATACTAAACGAAACTTTTTGAAAAAAAAACTATAAGCTATACTTAAACTATAAGCTCCTCAAAAAGTTATAAGCTGATGTTGATAAACACAGCTATGATCTTTAGCTCAATAATACTCTCTCTTTTTTGTATAAATAAAAGTGCTATCAAATATTACCTCTAGACTTTATAAGCAAAAAATCTTTTATATTTTTTTAGTTTAAAATATAAGTAAATTTTAATTATTTCTCTCTTATTTAACATTATTATTCTTAATTTACCCTTTATTTATTGTTATAACTTTTATGTTACAATAAATACCGTGATGATCATTTTAGTAATTAAACTTTGTCTTTTATCTAAAAACAAGAAAATTAAATATAACTAACTAACTTTCTTAATATGCATAAATTAAATAACTTTTGCTTATATATAAGTTCGAAAGTAGTATTAAACCTGAATTTTGGGTATATTAATTCTTATTCATTAAACTCTTTATCATTAGCTAAATTTAGTTAATTTTATTGATTTTAAAAAATATGTGATATATTAATTTTATTTATCGTTTGATAATATGTTATTAGCCTATCTTTTATAGTCATATTTAATGAGTTTAAGTACTTAAGATACAAGTATATTTTGTGATTATATAGTTTGTATTGTATTGTCATATCGAAGCGGATTAGAACCACTTAGCAAAATACAACAGGATTAATTTATATTTAATTTTAATTAACAATAATTAAATATCATTATCAAACAAACATAATTAATTTTTATTTGAATATATTTTTAAAAGTGATTTTGAAAAAAATATTTTATGTTTAGGTGATATATAAATTGCTTTTTACTGTATGATGTTGAATTGTTGAATGAAAAATTAGATTAAAGTAATAAGCTTTAATTAAAAAAACTCAAAAGTCTAGCTTGTTTTTTTTAGTAATAAAAAAATAATCTAAAACTTATGCTAATAAAGTTTGACACAATTTGTAAAAAATTAGGGTTTTAAGCATCTTGACAGAGATTTAAATCTTGACAATATGTATCTAAAAATTACCTATGTTCAAAGAAAACTAAAGTTGTTTTATGATCTTGTTTGTATATATTTTTATTACAAATAAAAATATTTTTAAAGAAAATGCCAACTTTTTACTTTCATCATATCTGTACTAAAATCTAAAATTATTATAAATAATTTTTTTAAAATTATTACAAATAAAATATCTTTCAAAATTATCACAAATAAAATAACTTTCGAGCTTTTACAACTTGTATGTAAACCGTCTGTGTCTCTATGGAAAAATCACATATACTCATACTCATATATAAAAAGTGTTTTTTTAATTTGTGTAATAGTAAAAAAATTATAATTAAAAATAAAATATAGTATTAATTGCATGTTAAACTTAATCACATTAAGTTTTTATTCAAGAGCTTTAACTCAAATGGTCATGTACCAAGTCATAAGGCTCGAGAGCATGAGGAGAAAAATAGTTTAGTTTCAGGATAATGAGTGTGTGAGTATTTGTCTATAAAAAAAATCACATTAAATTTTTATTTTTCTCAATAACTTTTTTCTACTTTCAATTTCTTAACTTGCACAAATTAAAAAATCCGATATAAGTAATTGAAACTCAAAAGAGTATTTTCCTCTCCAACATCTTCGTTCTCCACTTCTCCACACGAAACAAAAACAAAATTGATATTCCAAAAGTCAACAGTAGACGGAGAATTCGTGGCTGCTTAAATTTTAGTTGATAAAATATAAATCAAGTTTAATGAATGAAATAATTTTTAACATTTAATAAAAGTTTATTTTTAGTTAATTATAAATTAAACACACACTTATCTTAATCTTTAATTTTATAAAATTAATCACAATAATATTTTATTGTATAAAAAAGAATAACAACACCGACTTTAAATAAAATTTGTATTTATTATATTTACTCATATTAGTTTTTAAAAATACTCAAACCACTTAAAGTTTAAAATTCAATTATATTTATCATGAGACATTACACTTCTCTGAGGTTTAAAATTAAACTCAATTACACTTACATTTTTTTTTAGTGATAAATATAATTTTTAAAATAATAAAAATTAAATATAATAAATTCAAACCGCATATAATATTGCTATATATAATTGTCCTATAAAAAATTTGTTATCAGACTTCTTGATTTTATATATAAATTAGTCACTTTAATTTTTTAATATACTAAACTAAATAAAATTTTACAAAGTCATAAATTAATTAAAAATTAATTTTGATAAAACTATCTAATAACTATTTTATTGTAGGCTAAAATACACATTTGATCATTTATGTTTACTAAAGTCCTATTTTGGTCATTTATGTTTATTTTGTCTCAATTTGGTTCTTTATGTTTATTTTTTAGACCAATGATAGACTTTTCTTTGAATTTATTACTCTAAGTTAACTGAACTGTCTATGTGGCACCTGCATGACATTAACGACGTTAGTTGTCATCCCTTTTTCGAACTAAAATGACACCTTGTTGAATTTTTTTAAGAAAAACCACACCGTTTCATTTTTGAAAAAATGTAGGGTCATTTTAAAAAATAATCAATACGATGTCGTTTTAGTCTGGAAAGAGATGACAACTAACGCCGTTAATGTCACGTAGGTGGCACATAGACAAATATGTTAACTTAGATTAACGGATTTAAAGAAGAGTCTAATATTGGTCTAAAAAAATAAATATAAGAGATTAAATTGAGACAAAACAAATATAAAAGGCTTCGACAAAACATAATGCACCAAATATGTATTTTAGCTATTATTTTTTATTTTATATATAAGACATACTCCATCTGTTATCGAATATAAGCAATTTTTTAGAAATTCTTATGATATTTTTCATAAGCAAATTTAACTACTTCCATTTGTATTTAATGAAAATTTATCTAAACTACCCTCTACCCAATTCACTCACTCATTTATTACGGTGGTTGTAAAATAAAGAGAGTATAATATGACAAAGGGCATTGTAGAAAAATCTATTACTTTTTAGATAATTTAAAAAAATTTAAATGAAACTAATTAACTTTCTTGATAAGTATTTTTTTTTTCTTATAATTAAAAACGGAGGGAGGAAGTAATAAGGTTGAATTTGTCATCATGTGTGTAAGACAAAAACAAAACAAATCAATATTGCGGTTGTTGTCCTCTCTCGTGTTTCCGACGTCCAATTGACAACTGACGCAGATGCTTCTTTGATTCTTTTACGAGGTAGGAATAGAATCAGGAATATTATGATTTTTATTTAATATTTAAAATTTAAATATAAATACTTTTTTATACAGTTGAAAAAATTATAAGTATATATTAACATTTTAATTTCATTAATTAAAAATAATTTTAACTTAAAAATAAATCAAAAGGAATGGCAATACTTATTCTTTTATTGAAAGTTAATTTTATAAACTAATCTAACTATTAACTATTGAATAAAATCTAGGTTAAAAACTTTTGTACTACATTTTAAAATTATTTATTAAGTTGCGGTATTTCTATAATTATTTATCAAAATGAAATTGTTTTTTGTTAAAATAAGAAAAATAAAGATTATCCGTGATTGTTCATTGTTGTATAGCCGCGATTACTCTATAATGTGGCTAGTGGCTACTGTAGATTTTGGAATTACCGCAGGCCGTAATTACTGCAGAATCCAAGCTGGTAAGTACTTTTTCGTTATTAAATATAAGTAATTTCTTTGGATAATTTTATATTTTTGAATATAAGTTAAATTTAATTATTTTTATTTATATTTAACAAAAAAAATTAAAATATTTTCTACGCTACTTATTTTTTTATTTACTACAATAATTTTAAAGTATAGACAGATTAATTTAATTAAAAATAATTAAAGAAAATTAAATATTTTTAATATAATTTAAAAAAATTAAATAAGACTAATTAATATTTTAAAATGACATGAAGTAAGTTCTGTTTTTTTTTCTTATATTAAGACTAGGGAATAACGTTTAACACTTATGTTTGCTCTCTTCAATGGTTTCATTAATTAAAACTTGTATATTTATGTACAATTCTTTTAATCATCATTAATTTATATTTAAAAAATAAAAAATCAATATTTCAAATTAAATCAATAAAAAAAATTATATTATTTAAACTTTATTATATTTATAATATACATGATAAATAACACCTTTTAATAGATGCACATAACACAAAACAACAATCCTATGTCATTCTTATTTTGTTATGTACTTCTGTTTAATTATGTCTACCAAATATTCACTCCATTAAGCATCAATTATTTTTCGTACAGTTTAAAAAAGTTTATAATATACTGATTTTAGGAAGAAAAAAAACATTGTATTATTCCCCTCTATCCATCATTAAATGTAAATTCCATAATTTTTATTTATGATATGAATTTAAAATCATTAAAAAATAATATTAATATTATAAAAATAATAAATATTTTTTTTCTTTTTTTAATAGAACTCGCACAAAATAATTGCTAAATAATCACAAAATATTATTTATTTCTATCGAAGAGTCAAACTTCCACACAATATAGAATGAAGTAAACTACATTCACGTTATATTTTATGATTAGATAATAAATATTTTTAATTTTATATACAAGTACTTAATTACTTATATTATAAAATACTTATTTTTATGGTTGAGAATTATATTTATTTTGATAACCTAATCTAATACCTAAAGAGTAAAACTTTAAAAGAAACTCATGATTTAAATCTATAGGTATATATATACTTTCACAGTTTTCGCTTATGAAAAAATATATATATTACGAAGAATTGAAGGGAGAAACTATGTAAGGATACAGAAATTGACAACGACGTATACGAACTCCACTACAACAGACAAAACTGGTGATGTCACGTGATACACCTAAAAAAGCGTACTCCCTCCATATTTTATACCCTCTGTCGTTGTTAGTATATAAAGTATATTTATCTTGGGCAACGATTGGGTACAACCCTAAATATGTATAATTATTTATATAAATTTTTTTTTTCAATAAAAAGTAAGTAACTCATATTTTCTCTCAACAAAAATAATAAAATAAGTAAGTTGTATAAATTGTATAAACTTTGAGTTATACATTAAATTTTATTGATTTATCTGACTTACTAAGGAAAAAATAATTATTAGTTGGATTAATTTATTTAATAAGTTATATAAAATATTAATTTTATCTTTTTGCAGTATCTGCTAGTTATTCTCTCAGTTTTATAGCATTTGTTATTTTTGTTATTTAATTTTTTTCAAACTATTCCCTCCAAAATTAATTATAAAATAAATTAGTTATTATTTTGAAAAATAAAATATTCGTTATATTTAATTTCGTTATCTAATTTAAAAGTTAAATAGTCGATTAAATTATGAGTACTTTGAGAATAGTAACATTAAAGGAGATATAAATAATTGAAAGTTGGTTATATTTTAGTCCAAAAAACTTGATTTTTTTTTCTTTATACTCCCTACATTTCATTATTTCATATTATGTTTATTAAGAAAACATATAATAAATTTAATTAATGTATTGATTTTTTTTTAAATACATAATCTTTTAAATGTGCCTTTATTCTCTCTTTTAAAAACTTTAATTGCATTCTACTAGTACTCCTTCCATTCCTATTTAACTATTCAAGACAGAAAATTACAAGAAATGTAATAATTAATTATGATTTTTTTGAAAATAAAATTTGAATTCTCCATAATACTCTTTTATCTCTTATTGTTTGATTAGTTAGATATTAGAGCATTGATTAACATTAAATTAAACGTAGGTTAAAATTGATAAAAGTACCATTAATGTTATATTAAAAATATAAATAGATAGATAAATAGATATAATAATTCTTTTTCACTTTGAACACATAAAAATGAATGGAGAGACCCAGAGAGTATCATTTTAAAAAGTTCATTAGTTTTAAAGGGGTTGACATAAAAAATTTATTAAATACTCTGAAAAACTTGTAAGGAGTTTAATATTATGAAATCCCAACGATGTTTGAAAATTATCTTATAATATGGAACGGGTGGAGTAATTCATTTCAGAGGGAGTAATTGTTACTTTACAATTTTAATGATGATATTATTATTATTTTTTCAGTTATACCTCAAAGAAGAGATAGTTAATGGTGAATATAAAGAGAGAAGTTAATACTGTTGATATTTAAGAGTGAAAGAGAAATTTAATTATAAAAGTGAAAGATCATATTATGAAATTAAGTAGTTTATTTTGTAGAACTAATAGTGTTAAATGTTTTTATAGTTATTGTGTTAAAAATTTAAATTACAGGTATTATAAAGTAAGTGAATTGAAAAAGTAAGAAAAGACGAAAGACAAATAAATAAACTAACAATAAATGTTTTATGGGAACTGTGCGTTATCTTATAAAAATGACTACAAATTATTTTTAGAAATAAGGACCGGAGTGAATAAAAAAAAACTAATTATAGTATATATTAAAAAAATAGTTAATTTTTTCATTTTATTAAAAATATTATTTAACTTTTTAAATTACTCCTTATCATAGTTATAATAAAAAAATTGTTATTTAAAAATAATAATTCAATTAATTATAAAAATACTTTAGTCACACTTATGTTGATTAAAGTGAGTGTCAAATCTCCAAGAACTAACACTAACCACATAGCACGAACGGATTAATCTCAAATGAAAAATCTTGTAGTTAAAAACAAATGTGAGTGTAGTTAAATTCTTACAATAGAAAATATAAAACAATACTAAAAATGACTTATAACGAAAAAAATTGAAAGAGTACTCGCATCATAACAATTAACATCTAACCAAATATTATTTACTCAAGCATTTATACATTGCCAAAACTTGAGCCTTTTTGTTTAAAATGTTTTTTTTTTAAAATAAAATCCACCAAGTTAAATGCAACAGCTTTCATATTATATGATTTGTTTTAAAGATTTAAAAGGAGTTGAATCTTTAAATGTTTGTTAATCAATATTTTATAATGAAACTATCGTAGTTAATCTTAGTTAATCTTAAGAGTGTTTAAAATCAATTTAAATGATTAAACCAAACTGAAAATCGAATAAACCGATCTTTTTATAAAATTGATTTGAACTTTAGATCTTCTTAATCAAACCGAACCAATTTAATCTAAACCAAACTTTTATATATATATATATATATAATTTTTTTTTATAAAATTATGTTACTACTCATATCTATACTTATAAATATTTAATGCAATTAATACCATAGCTTACATTTTAATAGTTTTGTAGTATAGATATTATCTTAATATCATACTTTACAATTTTATCACTCTTCAATAAATTTAAAATTGAATTTCATCTCGTTTGTTCTCTCTATTTTTTTTTTGCGAAATTAATTTTATATATTTTATATTTGATCTTTTGTGTTTTATTCAATGTCTAGTTTTATATTTAATTTCGTGCATAATTGACATAAAGTTAAAACTGAAAATCGATTTAATCAAAATTGAAAAAATATCAAATTGGTTCGGATTAGATTTCTTTTAAAAATCAAATTAAACCAATCCAAATCGAGGGTATATAAACTGATTGGATCAGATGGTTTATCCCCTCAAAACCGATCCAATCCGCATCATGAACACCCATAGTTAATCTCATACTAAAGCTAAATACTTAAAAATACAATTGTTGAAAAAGTAAAGACTAAAATACAAAAAATATATATATAGACTAAATTCAAAAGTGGTATATTTATAAGGATAAAAACATCTTTTCTTTTTAAATTTTAGAAATTGTTGGGGCATATATTTTGAAGTTTAATTATATTTTTTTGTTATTTTAGTATAGTTACGTGATTTATTAATAACTGTGGGAATATGTCATGCCGCTTGATAGAGGCCTAAGTATAACTTTTATCAGGCCCATATTAAGTTTATTTAAAAAACTGATTTAATTAAACAAGTTAGGTCTTGACAAAAAAAAAAAAAACAAATTAGGTTTCAAGTTATTTGAAAAGCCTTTTTAAGCCAAACATGATAGTCTATTTAAATAATAATAATATTAGTGGTATCATAATAAAATATAATATGATTATAAAATATGTTATTACTATTATTATGCGAAAAGTTTTGGTGTTATATTTTATTATCCATTAACATATTTAAAAGTAAAGTTTTTAAATAGTTTTAAAAATTTTATTATAAAAAAAGCTTTTAAATGAGCTTTTCAAACTTTAAAAAAAACTTATGACAAGTAATAGATAAGGTTTAAGTCTCTAATTTCAGAAACAGGCCCAAGCCTCTAATGTCAAAAAACCTCTAATTTTATAAAGGTGGATGAGATTAACATCATCTTTATTGGGAGTAACACCATCTTTTTTAGTATATAAATTTATGATTCTTACGTATAAAAAGGATGGTTCCACTTCCAATAGAGATGATGCTAATCCCATCCTCCTTTTATAAACTGGGACTCAGACCTCTAATTTCATAAACAAGCCCAAACCTAACCATCCAAAGGAGGATGGGATAAGCACCATCTCTATTGGGAGTGGCACCATCCTTTTTATATGTAAGAATCATAAATTTATATACTAAAAAGGATGGTGCCACTCCCAATAGGGATGGTGCTAATCCTATTCACCCCATCCAAAGCTTACTTAAATTCGGCCCAACTCATTTCCATTCTTATGACAATTCACTTTATAGTGTTTGTTCAGGTTACTTATTTATTTATTATTTTTTTACTTTTATTATAAAAATACTTTTTCTTATAGTAATTCTAGATTTCAACACAAATCTTACTTTTCTAATTTTTTTTCTTATAATAATAATATAAAGAAGCGGACTCATAATCTTTTTCTACAATGTAACTGGTCTCTAATTTCTCAGATCATTACAATCAAGTCATTTTATCAGTTTTTATGTGTATAAATTTTTGAATTCATATTTTTACTCAAATCACAGATTATAACAATACTAAAATAATAAAAGAATCTTTGTAGGGCTGAAAATATTAAAATTAATGAATTTTGAATAGTTTTTTAGGATGTAACATTGTAATTCGTTTGAAAAAAATGTCTTCTTTTTGTCGACTAAAAACGGTCCAAGAAGTGGAGTTAATTAGTCACAGGAGTTTTTTTTTGGTTTAATGATTTTTGCGAGTCTGTCACATTTTATTTCAAGTCTTTTCTTATTTGACCAAAAAAGAAGAATCCTTTGATAAATGGGCCGAGCTCAACACGAACCCTATCCCGCGGCCTAAACCTCTTTTGGTCGATGATAGAAGTGTGAAGAAAGAAAAAAAAAAAAGTTAGAGATTAATTATATTGTTTTATTTTTGGTATAATCACGGGTTTTCTCATCATTCAGATATGACTTATTCAATTGAAGAGTATCTCATTTTTTATTCCCCACGAGCGTCTCTGTTCCAATCCTGTGATTGTGAAGGATTTTTGTTAACAATCAAGTCATAAGTAATTTTTCTTGACCGAAAAATATGCCACGAGTAGTTTTGTTTTTTTTCATCAAAAGTATTAGTCGACAATCAAAGACTAATTCTTTTTATAGAGATCATTAAAATAAATTTTATCTATTTCAATAAAGTCTTTTTCATGTACTTCACAGCTATTTTCTTGCATATACATGAAGTGGAGTTAGTCAGAATTTATGCTATATTGGTAATGCTAATTTAAAAAATGTCATCTTAATAAATAAATATTACTGGAATCATGGACCAAAATAAAAAATAAAAAAAAATCAAAATGGTTAACTCCTTGAAAGTTAACACTTCGTTTAATTGAAGGAAGAAAGTTTGCGGAAAAAAATGTAAACAACGAAAATAAAGAAAAAAGAAAATAAAGAGGAAAAGTAATTAAGGTTAGATAATACCGTTTGATCGATTTAGGTTGGGAAAAAAGGAAAGGGAGAAGATGAGAGGTTTGTTTTTAAAAAAGAAAATGGAAGTAGACCAAAAAAACAAAAAAAAAAAAGAAAGAAAAATGGTACCTAAATTAATATCATCTGTTAAATAGTAGTATATGTCAAATTCCTCGGAGCTAGTGTCAGTCACGCAGTACGAATAAAATTAGTTTTATCTTAAGAGTAAAAAAACTCGTAATTATACAAAAAAAAAATATCTTTTTAGTATTTAAATTTTGTAAAAATTTATTTTTAGTCTATCGTCTTCAAAACACACTTCTCTATGGAAATATCTGTCTTGGTTCCACATAGCACTTAATTAAGTGATTAATAAATAATTTTCCAAAACATAAGGGATTAAAATAATTATAATTAAATACTAAAAATAATTTACCCTTAAATATGATGAGTGATTTGTAATTAGGCTATATTTACGGTTTATTGACACAAATTTATAGCTTTTTGAGGAGAGTTTATATTTTATAGCATTTTATAGAAAAAGCTTCATTTAGTATGAAAGCTTATAACTTTTAATTTTCAGTAATTCATTCCAATTTTAACCTTTTTTTTAATTATATTTTTTTGTCATCTTATTATATTAAATATTAATATATTATTATATGTTATTTTAGGTTATTTTATATAATTTTAGCTTTCTTAAGCTAGCTTAACTAAAGTACTAACATTACTTCTCAACCATAAATTATAAGCCATAAGTCATAAACTATAAGTGTGTTTGGGTACACAGCCTAAATAAGTACTTATGTAATAAGCTATTTTCAATTTATAGACTTTTTTAAAAAAAATTGTAAAACTTACTTGAATAAGGTAAAAACAGCTTATTCTAGTAAACTACTTCAAAAAGCTTATAAAAATAAGCTGAAAACAGCTTACCCATAAACTATTTTCATAAGTTGTGCATAAACCTTCCCAAACAAGACCTATAAGTCATAAGTTAAAAGTCGTAAGCCATAAATTAATTTTAGTAAACAATAGCCTTAATCTTTTTTGAGTGGGTGAATAAATCCTTAAATAATTAGCAAAGACCAGTCTTAACAATTTGTCTATAATGCACATAATTCTAATTTTCTTTTAACCGAATGGAATATTCTTAATACAAACTATAGTTAACTTCATGGCCCATTTTCACTCTAAGTTGAATAGACAAGAATTGAAGAACAAGATCGAGAAAATTGACGCAGAAACAATATGTAGAAAACAAGAATGGAGGAGAAAGGGATTTATGAAACTGAAATGGGAGATTTTGTGCATCTGAGTATCCAATTCTAGGTACGTTTCCTTCAACAGCAACATGGGAAAGAAGAAGGGTTAACAATTCATATTTGCCTTCTGCCCTTCGACTGCGATAGTATTATTAAAATTTAACCAAAATCTTTTACTTTTAATTTTTTATCTTATGCAGTCTTACGAAAATTTCTTAATTTAATAGTTATTGTAGTCTCTTTTAATGTGTATATGTTTTTTTTTTTCTTTATAAACGAAATGTCACATTTAAAACAACATAAGTGTAAATTCTAGAATTAATTTATGATGTTATCTACTAAGAAAATAGAATTGGAGAAATTAACGTCCAAATCAAACTTATTTAAAAGAACTGTTATTAAAAATTAAGTTTAATTATACTTTTAGTTTTTTTATTTTGTATTTTGGACGAATTTAATCCCCTAATTTTTAAATGTGCAGTTTTAATCCATCAAATTTGTAAAATGAGTTATTTTAGTCTCTCTTACTAATTTAAATGTAAATAGTCATTAATTTAAATAAAAATCATTGCTAATTTTAAAAAACTAACAGAGAGACTAAAAGTGACATTTTTACAAACTTATAAAATTAAAACCGCATATTTAAATGTCAAAAATTAAATTCGTACAAAATATAAAAATACTAGAGAAGAGTGCAATTGAGCCTAAAACTTATAATTACAAACCGATGAAGAGAGAACTGAAATATGAGGTGCAAGATAAATAGTGACTAGCTAGATATGCTTGTTCTGTTGTTTGATTCTTCATTCTCCACTACAGACCATTTGTTGACACGATTTCGAGCTATTACTACCTGTAACATATTATATATAACATTTATTCATATAGCAAAATTCTATAAATATGGAAAATTAATTTCACAATTTATAGATATTTAACGATACATCGATAATAATTACCTGATTGTCCCAATCAGTTTTGAATGTTATTGTAATAAGCATTACTGTTTGAACAAATGTCCCGAACAACATTCCAATCCAAACACCCTACAAGTCATGCATTTTTGTGTCAAAGTTATGTTTGCAAAATAAATAATATAAGTTTTTTATTTTTATTTTTTGCACAAAGAGAATATAATATATCTATGACTATGAATGATTAAATACCTTAACTTGCAAATGGAAAATGTAACCGAGTACAACTCCGACAGGAATGCCAATAAGGTAATAACAACCTATGTTTACGTATGCTACCACGCTCTGCCACCCAGCTCCAACAGAAACTCCTATTTTAATTTTAAATAACATTATTATATATTATTGTAATAATAATAATAAGTGAAGATTAATTAATTAATTAATTACCAGAGAGGACAGGTTGGACACTATTCATCAACATGGAAATTGAGAGCAAAGGAGACAAATCACCAACAGCTTCAGCAACATTTGTGTTTGGAGTGAAAAGGTATGCAAGTTTTTCCCTCAGGAACAGAAACACCAAGAACAGCACAAACCCAATGGAAAATGATGTCAATACTGTTATCAAAATTGAAAATTTTGCAGCTTTTGAACTCCCTCTTCCTAGCTCATTTGCCACTCTCACACTGCAAAAATTCATTCATATTACAAACATTCATCTTCTTCTACCAATTATTCAATCAATCTGTCTTCTAATCAAACTTGGAATTGATATTACCTAGCTGCCGCGAAGAAACCAAGGGCTATCATCATTTCCCACCCATTTATGTTGAGGCTGCAAATTAAAAAGATACTTTTTTTATTATTAAATCAAACAGATTAATTTCAAAATAAAGTAGTACTATATATGAGACATTAATTATTACCATATGGCCAGAGCATCAATGGCAACCTCAGCATTTTTCATGTTACCTGTTAGAAGAATCAGAACCGTGTTGTACCAGATCTCAAGACTGTATATTTAACCACAAATTTTTGTTAGTACTATATATGTTTTTCTCCACTGGATTAGGGATGTTATCACGTTTACAAAATTTCAGAAAAATCAGTAACCAAGATTGTTACAACATAGGATCTTAGAATTTTTTTATAAGCGAATTGTTCAAACTAAGAAACTGTTATTTAAAGTTTTGTTTCATAGCCACCAGGCCAATTTTTAGTAATTACATGACAAATTGTACTGCACTAAGCATTTCTAAGTAAATTCTTTTTTTTTTTTTTTTTATTGAAGATGAGTAAATTCATACCATAACATGGCTCCAGAGGACAAAGAAAGCTTGATAACAGGCCAGAGATCTTTGAATGCCAAAAATGAGAAGCCCATCCAAGTGTCAGGGCACTTTTTGAAGATAAACAAAAGTTGGCCCAAATTTGGAATCCAATAAGCCAAAATTGTTGAAGTCATAGCTCCATTGAGCCCAAACTTGTATTTCACAGTCAAAAGCCATGACAGAAAAATGTGAATGGAAATTGAAACTGCTGCTAAGTAAGCAATAATCTTGTTCTTGCTCTGTGCTTGTAGGAACATTTGGCATGTGAATGACACAGAGAAAGCAAACACCACACCAATTGACCAAAGAGAAATGCTTCCTGCAACTTCTGCAATGCTTTTTTCTTGTCCTAAAGCTTCTAAAATTGGGGTTGTAAAGATGTAAATTGGAAGAAGAAACAATGAGGTTATGAACAATACTATCCATGATCTTTGAAGATACACTCCAAGCATGTCATACTTTTTTGCCCCATATGCTTGCCCACATAGAGTTTCCAATGCACTTGCCATTCCCAACTACAATTTCCAAACATTTCAAATGAGTAAAAATTAAAAATTGGTTCACATGCAAGATAAGTTGATAATTAAACTAACTAAACAAATTCATACAAAAAGAGACTCGGATCCTCTCTAGTTTTAACTCTGTCGAACCATAGTCTAAAGTTAAATGAAACTAATTCCACTTGACTTGAGCAAGAATAAGTCAATTTCCCACGGTCAAGCCTAGTAGAGCTCCTAGTCCAACAATACTAGAGGAAATTATAGTTTCTAACTCTCAATTGTCTAATTAACAATACGAGATAATTCTCATCCATATAGAGACTAGAGAGAGTACTAAGAAGCTTATGAAGGCTTACCAACACTCCATTTGCAAACCTTACAAGGACAGTCATGACAAGTGCATAAGCTGCAAGTTCAGTGGAACCAATATGTCCAATGAAAGATTGACTCACAACAGTGATTCCAAAAGTTGAAAACCTTGTGAAAATGGCAGGGCCAGCTACCACCCACATCTTCTTGCTTTCTTTCCATGCCCTTTTCCTAAGTGACTCTTCTTCTTCTTCTTCAATACTCTCCTCCTCTGTGTTTCTGTTTTGATTCTGCAAAAGCTTCTCCTTTAGCTTCTCTTCCATTTCTTCTTCTAGTATGGAGCTGCTAATTAAGTGCCTAGTGTTTTGTTGATATGAACACAACTCATCACGTTGTAATAGGTCATATAAATAAACTAATTAAAACATGTTTGCCATTCAAGGCCAAATCAAGATTTTGAATTAGACAAAACTTAAAAATACTAATAAAATAAATGTCCAATACCTATAGTGTTTTTTTAGCACTTTTAATACCATATTTTTGTAATTTTCAATTTTCGGTCCTTTCTGTAGTGTTTTTTTTGCACTGATGTATAATTTGTTAGAATTCGAAAAAAATATAGAAAGAAAAACTAAAATGCCGCGAGGCACTAAAAACATTCAAAAAATTAAGGGGATTAAAATTGCAAATTGGACAAAACCAAAATTGCAATTTAATCTATAAAATAGTAAACTTTAAATATGTGCTATCATTTTAATATTTAAAAACATTTATTGTATCTAAAAATAAGATATTAAATTTATGTTCCGATAAGAATTACTCTTTATTCTTTATTTTATTTATTTAATATAAATAAAAGGGGACCTAATATACCTTTTTTTTTGTCTTAGATATTAGACACAGTGCGTTTCCCTTTAATTTGTATTTTGTGATGCAGAAATGTACAACAACAACAACAAAAATGAAGCTGCATTTGCCTGCTACACTGTATTTCAAATTGCTTTGTCCATCTCTCTATAGTTTGTCTTTTTTACTAGAGTCCACTATTTTATTCTGCACAAAGAGATATTATGTAACACACATACTTTATTTATAGAAAATAAATGGGCCTTATGATCAGATCATAATAATTATCTTTTGATCCGTAACTAGATTTGGCAACGCAAAGTTACGACTTTTCTTGTTATTGTGGGAAATGACTGAAAGTTTATAATTAATTATATTTAATAATTTAATATTTAATTGACACCACACCACACTTTGTTGCCACTAGAAACATGTCTTATTCACTTATGTATCCTTTTTTCTATTTGCAGAGAAATAGACACATGCATCCAGATTCCAGTGAATATAAGAGTAATAGACTATTTTGGTTTTTAGTGTAATCGTGAGGTGTTTTAGTTCATGATTTTTATAATGCTTGAATTAGTTTTTATTTTATTTTGTACTCTATAAGTCAGTTTAGTTATTGACGTTAAGTGACATTAATAAAATGCTTATATGATAAATTTAGTGTTTATATCATTCGACACATTTGAATTTATGTAAACGGCCAATTATGTCATTTCACTTAATCTCCAACCTTACACAATATATTGAGACTAAAATAGAGTTATGTTGTAAGTAATTTATGAGACTAATTGAGTTATTTATTACGAAATTAAGTAAAACAACGTTATTTTGTCACTTACATAAACTTTAGTATCAATTAACGTACTACATAACATATCATATATATACACTTAACGTGTCACTTAATATTAAAGACTAAATGACTTTAAAGTATAAAATCAAAAACTGTATAATTCAGATATTTTAAAAAGTTAAAAAGCAATTATAAAATAAAGGATAAAAACAGTAAATTATTTGTGAATATAATCAATTATATATGGCGACAAAGTTGAGTAGTAAATTTATTTTAAAAATGAAAAGATGATGGAAGATATGGACTACAATTCCAAGATGAAAAGGTTTGAAAGGCAAATTAAACGGCATGTGGACGGATGTAAACCAAGATAATCTTCTCATTCGGCGGAATATACACTATGTTCCAACTTTTGAATTGACCCATAACTAATTCAAATCTAATATATGTTTTTTACTAGTAGGAAAATACAATAATTAATTAAAAATATATTAATGTACACATATATTTTAATGTGTTATTAACTCAATTATATAATTGGAACAAATTTAATATATGTTATTTTACTATTGTATGTTTAAGTATTTGAGGTTCAACGCAACGTAAAAAGAATTTGTGATTTATCGTTTCAAAAGTTCGTTGTAAAAGACAAATCAAACATGCTGTATACTACATACTTATACAGATGAAGTTATTTGTTCGTTACTGATGATATTAATTAAATGGCCAACTAAGAGTAATTTACAAAAAGACAAACAAGTGTATTTTTCATCACAACAAGATGTGTAAGAGATTACAAAGATTACATTAACATGACATTGATAGCAACCTTCTCAAAGGATAGTGCAAAAAATCGAACCAACAAGAAACAAGCAGCAAGAAAGCAAAAATCAGCAAAATTGCAAGACTTAATATATAACATGACTCTGCAACTTAACAACGTTAACCACCAGCTTACCATCTTGTAATTCAAATGATATAAAGAGAAATTCTTAGAATTTAAGGAGATGGGTTCGATCCCAGTGGAATAGATTCAAGAATAATGTAGCGTGGATATATGTATTTGACTGATAAAAAAAAAGGTAACCACCACTTCAAAAATGGGCGAATTAAAAAAAATTACAATTTATTATTAATGTTTTACAAAACATTTTTATCTCTCATTTCAAACCAAACAAAAACAGTATTTCCTTTAATTTCTCACCTCGCATTCTTTATACTAACATATACATGAAATAAAAAATAAACATAACCTAAACAATAGGTAAAGGAGCAAGATGCAGAAGCTAATCATTAATTAATTTGAGATGATGATAGAAGAAAGAGCAAGATAGTAATGTGTTTGTCTCTGTTTTTATATATATATATATATATATATATATATTCCGACTGTAATTAATTAATTAATTATATAAGCAATGGAGGCCATCCTAGTACCGTGACTAAACAAATTAAAGCTAAAGTTTTTTTTTAGTGCGTACCAAGAGTATCCTTTCGCTAAGGGTTAAAGATTAATCTTTTTGATTATAAAGTCTTTTTTATACACACGATCAAAATTCACACACCTATCAATATCCTTAAAGGACCTAGCTATTTACCAACTAACCATACCAGACTTTGTTGATCAAAACTTTTAATTGATTTCTATTTAACAATTAATTTAAAATTAAATTGTGCATATTAAAAGATGTAACGCAATGACTTAGTACTTGTTTAGTTAATATTTTTGTTGTTATCTAAATTCAAAAATTAATTTTACTCACAAAAAATTGAAATCAATCTAGCAATTGCAAAAACAAAAAATTACTAGTATTTTCTCCATAATTAAGTGTATTTGTACCTGTAACAAAAGGTAAAGTTCATGTTGATTGATGTCACGAATAAAGTTTGGTAGTATATAGAATAAAATAGCAACGAAATGAGGAATATAATTGATTGACTCTGGTAGTGGTCTGGTCCTCTCTCTCACTTTACTCTGTTCCCCGCAATTACAAGAATCACATTTTTTTCTTTACATTATTTTCCACTACATCTCATTTGTCACTGTTGGGGAACCACAAGAGAGCAAAAATTCTCCGAATAATTTTTATCAGTGGCAACACACACCCATAAAAAGCATATGAAAGCACAGAAAAGTTTAACGTACATTGACACCTTATGACCTATGTCTACCAATACATTCAAAATAATTTATTATACTCAACTTGTAAATTTATAACTTTTGAATGGAGATAATTACAAACACTCACATCATACACAATTAGCTATATCCTCACTTAAAAGGCTAGCGTAATTATGATGAGAATACTTAAAGTATAACTCTTTTCATTTATATGAATATTTTCTTTTTTCTTTTTTTTTAACTATACAATGTAGAACTTTAAATTAATTTACATCATGTCCTATATCTTTATCTTAAGTCTCACACATTTTCAACTTCATTCACAACTCTTCCCTTCGATATTAGTAATGCTTGGTTCTACCGCAATTCTCTCTTCAAAGGATACTATTATGCTCTCATCAAAGGAATAACGCACCACACTACTCTTCTTTTTGCTTCTCTCTCTCTATATATATTTGGGACTTTGATGAATACACGCAGGTTTGACATTCTTCAAATTACTCTTTTAGGGATTTATATTCTCACTTTCATCCTATTAAATGTGAGACTTACATGAATTCATAGTAGTTGCAAGATATTATTAAATTGAATTAATATCTAAAATAGTTTATAATTTTGTAGTCATCGATTATTTTAGTCCATAATTTTATTGAAATTAATTTTTAATTATTGACTTTTTAAAATCAATTACAATAGTCATTAATTTTATATAAAAATAATAAGTCACTTTAGTCTTTAACTAGATTAAATTGAATGATGTTTTACAACGTCATAAACTAAAAATTAATTTTAATAAAATCAGAAACTAAAATAATCAATGACTGACTATAAAATCAGAGATTATTTTTGTTATATTTGCTCAGTTAGTACCAGATTATTTTAATTTAATTACTAGGCCAATTTTGAGTTTTGAAAATCTAACTACAACGTTAAAACTCATTTAAAAAGTTTTATTGGCTATAAAGATCATATACAGGTAATTAAGGTTAATTAAAGGAAAATACTAAACTTTACAAAACTTTTCCGTTGACTGGCCAGCAAAACAAATTACTTATGACTTTTAAGTTCTAAGTTCAAACATATCATCACTTATGGAAACTGTACTAAACATTTGATTGGTTAATTTTGAATTAATTGATTTAGATCGGGTACATGTAAGTTCTACTACTTTAATGGTGTCTGGACTCCAAGGTGGCAGACCAAAAGAATTGAATTAGAGAACAAGATAATAAGCGTATCATCCAGTAGGGAGTATGGACAAAGAATATAATCAATCCCAACAGGTGCCGAATCCCAAATACTCCTATAGCCTATCATAAATTTAGAATCTGCTAAGATATATAATACGAAATTCCTTGTTCAAACAACGAAATTCAACATTAAAAATTGTATATTTTTTTTTTTCATAACAGAGTAGTACAACTTGAGATCAAACTCTATAACCCATACACATGTTCTTATGCGCTCATCAACTGAACTACATGACTAAGACTTCAGAATTATATTATTATTATTATTAGAAGATTTTCATTAATTATATGTAAAAATAAGGTGTTAAATTTGTGTGTATACAAGAATTATTCTTTCAAAATAAGAATGTTGGTATGAAAAAGAGAGTTGGCAAAGAAAACTGTAGGTCAATTAGCATTTCTAATGCTTTTCATGACATTTAGGACAGATCAAATTCTAATACATTTTTAAACTTGATCCTAACTCACTCATAAAAATAAACTTATTATCAAACAATAATTGTCACGCCATCTAAAATAAATTTATTATCGAATTATTCTCATGTGCTCACCAACTGAACTAACATGACTCAGACACTTTAGAATTTGTTTAATACCCCATTTTCATTTTTTTGTTTATTTTTATTTTATCATAAATCATTACTAAATTATCATACCAAGTTAATGATTTCAACAAAATACCAAACTAATTTTTCCCCTCTTAAAATTTATATAAAAAAACACTAAAGTGAACCAACACCATGAAATATAATGTGCAGCACATCTTTAAGTTAATGGGCAAGAACACTTTTTTAATAAACAAAACTGCAACTACATATACTCTAGTTAAAGAACTCTACTCAAAACTTTACTCTCCAAACCTCTAGACTAAAGTCCAGAAAATTGAAGTTGAGTTTGCGAAAAAAGAGAACCACCTTTTTCAAGAACTCATCTAACAAACCAACAGGAACATCTAATACACCGTCAAATATTCTTCCATTTTAACGTGCAATATGATGAAGAAAAAAAATGCTATTATAGAATCTTTGATCAAATCATTAAAGAGCTCACACTACGATACTTCTAATTCCAGAGGAAAAGGACTTAGCATTTGCAACCTACTCAGGGTTCTTCCAGTTCCAGAAAATTGATACCTCTGAAATTTTACTCATCTCTACCAATGCCATACAAAGAGATAAAAATCTGTAATATAATTAAAAACCTCACAAAAATTCAAAAGGAAACTTGGCTGGAATATTTGTTGTGCAACCCCTACACCCAACATTATGATCCTGGAGATTAAACTGATGCTTTTACAAAAATGAACCAGGCAAAAGTTTTGATCTTTCAAGCTGCTTTCATTCTGTTTCTGTACTGTTCTCATTCTGTTTACTGCCCTCCGAAGTTTCACTTTCGATTTGTTCTTGTGGTGCTTCTTGTTCAGGCTTTGCAGGTCCTGGACCAGCTGATACTTTTACCATTGACGGACGCAAGAGGCGGTCACCAAGCTTAAAACCCTTTCTGAATTCTTGAATTATGATGCCCTCCTCAAATTCAGTGGAATCCTCGCGCATAATTGCTTCGTGTAGCTTTTACAAGTGAAAATATAGGTTATCAGAAAAACGTTCATTGACTATCGATACTATATACCTTCAGAAAATACATTTCATCACAATAGACATAAGCTTCTGATGTTTCATTCTAGGAAGTAGCCGATGCAAAAAGTTCAAGTCAAACCATCTTACAAGCAATCAACTGAATAATTCTCTAAGGTTATAGTTTAGAAGTTTATAAGATTCTCATACACATTCTCCTACAAAGCTTTTTTTCCCTTCGTATTTTTTGACACAGTTATAAAATCACCTAGTTGGCTCGAAACAATCAAGAAGTGCTTTGAGTTAAAAGCGAATCCAGGTCTTCAGGAAACCTGAACAAACTTGATTAAGTGTTTGAAAAAGTTCAGCAAGTGCACGATTGAATTTCGAGCCAACAAATTTGCGTGCCTGCATCAACCATAGTGACAGCATTATGCCAAAAAAAAAACAAAAAAACAAAAAAAAAAAGAAGTTGGAGCCAAAAATACTATTTCAGAAATTTAAAATATTTTTCATAGAAGGGAAAAAAGATTTTGAAACTTCAAAATAAATATTGCAATAAACAAAGACAATATAAATCATATTGCAGAAGTGCCCAACAAAATTGACAATTACACTAGCGGAGTACTACAACAAAGAGACACATCTTCTTGTACTAAGACAATGTAATATAAAATGTTTGGTGACTCCAACCTTCAATAAAAATTAAATTTCTCAGTTCCATTTTTGGGTTAGCCAGCATTGAGATGAGATTTGTTTTTTTAGTAAATACTCAAATTTCCCCTAAAGAAATACAAAACGACCAATTAGTCCTAAATAATATCAGATTCTTAAATCGTCAAAACTCAAAAGTATAAAGGTTGATTATATTTGTCCTTAAATATGGGACACAACTAATATGACTAATAAGTCTTCCCCTGTTTTGCTCAGGAATAAATTTGTGGACTTATATACTATTTTCCTTGAAAGTCATATATATCATATATTTGCTTTCCACAACAATTAAAATTGAAGAATACTTACCAATGGATCAAAGGGTCTTCCAACTGTCTCCACTGGTTCCACTCCAAGTGAGTCCAGAATTTCAATGAACTGCTTATATATACTCTGATAGCTGTTGTTTATTTTCTCCTCTGCCTCTGTCTCCACCTTAATCTGAGTTTTTGCTCTCTCAAAATTATCCAACACAGGCAACAAACTCTCCACAACTTCTCCCTGAGCATTAGTGACCAGTGAAAGGCGATCTCTCTCAGTCCTCTTACGGAAATTGTCAAAGTCTGCACTAATCCTTAGAATCCGATCCTTTTCTACTGATAAATCTTCAGATAACGAAGCAACTTTTGCTTGAAGACTTATTTTTTCATCTTCAATGGATTTAATCCAAGATTCCAACTCAGCAATTTTAGCTTCATCATTGTTAGCTACTGCTTCTTTGTAAGATTGAAGTAACACTTGGAAAGATGAGGTGGGTGTTTCATCAGCATCGCTGACCTCATCATCACTAGAACTGTCAGTGTCCTCCATGCCAACGACACCATCTGAAGAGTCCTGTTACATTAGTGTATCAGAAAATTGGTACATGAAGGAACTAAAACTAAAACTTCAAATTCTTAACCCCATTATTTCCTTCAATAGAGGTAGTCAAGATATGGTTCCTTCAAAGGCGAAATCACAAGCGGGGGCGGGAATGAACCAAACAAAAGCGAAAAGAAGACACAGTGGGCATAGAGCCCAAAATCTTTTGATGATAAATCAAACTCCATTAAGAACAGTAGGATCAATTAGTCATAAACAAACTTCAAATATGGCTTTACATAATTTGACTTATCATTTAAATTAGGAAGAACGAGATATATGCATTGTTGAAAAGATGACGGCAATAATGGAAATGCAAAAGAAACAACTATTATATATCAAATGCAAAAACATAATATCAAGAAAGTGACAGATAAAATTGAAATGAAGGACATGGAAAGGCACAAAATAGACAGAAAAGATACTGAACATCATAATACTTGCCCACAAAGTTGTCAAACTAGAGAGTTTAAGAAAACTCATGAAGGGAAAGTAAACTAGTTTATTCAGGAGCAGTAAAATAAAATAAAATTAATAGTCAAGTAGTCTTTATAATTTCAAGATAAATTATTTGATTTTGGTAGCTTCTGTTTGTGGGTAGTAGTATTTTAGGTGAGATTTATGTTGATGAGGCGTTCTGGTAGTTAACTTGTACATCCAAGGACTCACAAGCCAAAATGGTCCCGGGTTAGTAATAAGTGCCAAATGTTACAATTTGAGAGTCATTTTCTCGTCAGTTAAGCCTAGGAAATTGTAGCTTAATAATTGTAATCAGGAATTCCTATGAAATTAGGTAGTAAACTAGGAAGGTTATGAAAGCTAAACTTCAGACATTAGGATATATCCATTTTTGCTAAATATTAAAACCAGAATTATCAAAAAGAATTTTTTTCCTTTCCAAATCTGGTACACACAAGAAGAACCAGCCATTTTCTGTACTTTTCTCTTTTCATCATTCAAACCATCCTTAATCCATGGAAGAAGTAACCCTAACCAGACACCAGAAGCTAGCTCTACAATGCTAGTTTACCTATTTCAAAAGATAATTTTAAAACTATATCATAGTACCCTCAAACATTAAATAATAGCATTAATAATAAACAAACGAACTTCAAACATTTGAGAAATTATGGCAGACTTTATGAGGGTCTAACTTAAAAAGTTTGCTGCAAGGCTATAATAATAATGATAATAGCTTTGAAGGAAGTTAATGATAGCTATCAGAAATGAGGATAAAATTAGCCCAAGTCAACCCAAAAACCAACTCAAGCAGGGATGATTGCTCAAATCATTATAAGGAATACTCTGGCTTCAGGCATTCGTCGTATATATCTGTGGCTCAGATAAAATCTGTACCGTTCATACTCCCTTGACAATGAATCATTTAACACCATGGATGCCTCAAGAACCATCCTCTTGCTCAAGAAGAACAGAAGCTATTTTGCGACAAAGGCATGCGAAGGAAGACAGGTGATCTCTCAACGGTTTGGATTTCAAAAGGGATTTGAAGGAGGAGATGGGTATAAGGTATTGGTAAAAGTGGGTTTTGGGGAGATCATAAGTAGGTTTCCCAATCTTTAGTCTTCACTAAAGTTTCGTTTTTTCTTTTTTTTTTTTTGAAATTCCAAAACATATAGTAACTTGTGAGTTGTGACATTTAATTATTTTTCTTTGGAAAGAGACGAAATATTGAAACACAAGAAAGTCAATTAATAGTAGTACAGTAAGTAGTAAAGTTTTACGTTATTGATTGTGGCCCCACCAGCTCAACTTGTAATTTACCGCACACCCGCACGTACCGATTAAGTATACCCCTTACGTACCGCATTCTTGTTAGGTAGCGAATCGCGTACCGGAGAGTACCACGAATTATGTGACTATAGGCCTAACTCAAGCTAAAAGCTAGCTCAAGGGAGTGGGATGGCTCAAGTAATTCTACAAATTACTTTTGCAGACCTAGCCAATGTGCAGGTGGAATCTTTACGAATGCCAAATACCTCAAAGCCCAGTTATCTTGATTGTAGAAGTTCCTTATCAAGAGAAAATGATGCCAAGTCACATATGCCTTAAATCCTATTGAATGAAAAATAACACTAGAAATTTCAAAGGTAAAACCCCCAAAGAGAGGCATCTCAATCCTTTTGAATACAGTGGCTCCAGCCAAAGATGTTACAGAGTCATGATGTCATATTCCTCATCAAATTCACAAAGTAAAATCACCATAAGTCCATAACCCCAACAAGAAAGATTTGACAAGTAACAAGGAGAAGATTGATAGCAATACATTTTGGTCAGGATTGAAGTGAAAAAGGAATGCATTGAAAAGACCACGAGGACATACAATACTACATGTCTTCAACACATTTGAAACGGTGCAAATGCAAAAAGGGAAACTGAGTCTTCAGTGGAGGTGAAACACAAAATTGTATCCATGCATTCTTCCAAAACAAATTTATATTCTGCAAATACTAAATTTACACTATTCTTATCACTCCCCCTATTTTTAACGTTAACTTCATAGAATAACATCTTAATACAACACTTTTCAATAGCAGAAAATGCAAAAATTGGACACAAATTCGCAATATGAAATTCAATATGGTTCTAATTACGCTTGCTTGGTCAGTGACTAAAACACGATAATAATTAATTAGTAATTAATTGATGATGAAAATGACTCACCAGAACCTGAACCTCTGGCTCTTGAACTGGCGGAGCTTCGGTGTCTCCATCGAAAGCGAAAGGCACAAACTTGACGAAGCGAAGGGAGGGAATGGCATGGAAGCGGAGAGAGGGGAGGGGTGAAGGCCTCCTCCTGGAGGGAGTGGATACGAATAAGGGTTTGGAAGAGTTGGAAGAGAGGGCGGTGGAGGAGGGCGGTTGCCGGAAGATGGGAGTTCTAAGGAGGGTGGCCATTGGCGCAGAGAGAGCAAGAGGGATAAGGAGGTAGGGCAGGTGGCAAGTGCTTAGTACTTGGAAAAATGGTGGAAAGTGACCGTCCGTTTGATGCCTTTCAGCTGAGTTTTAATCGTGCGGTGGAGATTGCCGCATATTCATTTTGGAGGAAACCCTTGTGAAAGGCCTGGAACAATCGTGAGAAAGTTGCTCCGTCTTTCTTTTTCTTTTTTTTTTCTAAACAATATCCTTAAAACATAAAACATGATTATTAAAATTAAAAAAATAGTAATAAATACACGTTATTTTCTCTTTTTTGGTATAATTATGGGTTTCCTCACTCTTAGGATGAGATTAATCTCATTTGCGCTATGTGGCTGACGCTGATCCTGAGAATTTTGCATAGGTCAAATTTTAACACGGGTCCTTCCGCCGTAGATTGTCACTCCAATAAACTTAACAGTGCCTTACATTGCTAAGTCAATCCTCGAGGTTCACGTTATTCTCTCTTTAAAATAAAAAATATTATGTTTTAATAATTTTTTTACTATATTTAACTCCTTCAAATATGTGTTAAAAACATAACATGGTATTTACTTTTTTTAATGAAAGAAAAGAAAAACAAAGATAATAATATATTTTAGGCCAAATGCATCTTTTGGTATTCTAACTCTTATGTCCGTTTTATTTTGATCCTTCAATTTTTTGAGGTTTTATATTAGTCCCTTAACTCTCAAAAACGTTTCATTTTAGTCTCATTGTTAGCTCTGTTAATAAATTTACGGAACAAAAATTAACGCCGTCATCACTGTTCCGTTAAATTTATTAACGGAACTGACAATTGAGACCAAAATAAAACGTTTTTTTAGAGTTAAAAGACTAGTATAAAACTTTAAAAAGTTAAATGATCAAAATAAAATAAAAATAAGAGTTAGAAAATCAAAAGTTGCATTTGACCTATATTTTATTTTTATTTATAGTAAATTGTATTGGCTCCCTTAAAGTGTGATAAAATTACATTCCACTCATTCTTTTATGTAAATTGCTTTCTTTTAATAATTAGTAAAATTGGGTGGATTGCAATTTTGAAGAAAGAATAGGGTAGAGTTTAATTTTACCCAATCTAAAATAAAATCTGTGCATTTTACATTTTTATTTAAGCTAAAACCAAAAAATATAAATCTGATTTCTTTTCTTTCTCATTTCTCTTATCTTTTTTATTTTCCTGCTTTCAAGTTCCTAAAATCCAAATATTACCCAAATATTTGAATAAATAAAATCATCGGTGCCCAAATAATAAAAAAAATAATATATTATAATATTTCAAATTAAACTTCAACAGCATTCAATAGGAAGTAGCAAAAAAAAATAAAAAAATCACGTAGTATATCTAATACTATTATTATCTTATCATGCTTGCATCTCAAATTTTTGAAGGTATTTGAATCTTAATCTTAATAATATAAAAATAATAATATTTGCTATTTTTTTCGTCAAAATTAACATTAATTTTAGTTTTTTTTTAATTTCAAAATTCAGATTATTTGTATATTTCGTTATTGGTTTATGTGCCCCTTTTTCATTTTTTTAATATTTTTAAAATTTAGATTCTTTGTATATTATTTAGTTCGTCGTTGATACATGTGTCTTTTAATTATTCTCATCACTTAGTCTACTATCATTATTCATAATGTTCATGCATTCCTTTTCCCCATTTTCTTTTTTCCAATAGCATTATTAATTCTCTATTGTTCATTACATATTTCATACTATAAATTTCTCTCAACATTTTATTTGTTGTTACAATTTTTCTCCTCTCCTATTTATTATTTTTCTTTGCATTCGTAACCTATTCTTCTCTCTTGCATTGTTCAACTTTTTGCGTTTCGTTTTTTTATTTTAAAAACTATTGCCATGTCTTCCTTCTTGGCCATTTGTATTCTTTCTTATGTTCCAACTTATGTCAGGATTTTATTAGGTGTCACTTGATATTATTGTTGTGTTTGTTGATTTAGTTGTATATATTTTTTAATAGAAACACAGAGAATCCCATCATTTGTGACAGAGAAACTTAAAGGTAAAACTATAATTTTTCTCAAACATTGTTTATTATTTACTTCATCATTTAATCATTCCTTATATTTTTTTTTCTTTATTCATGTAGTTTGTGCAAAGATTTATGTCATTTAATTTGTTGCTAGAAAATTTGAGGGATATTTTTGGCTTGATGCAGTGTTGATAGATCTCAAATTAATCTTTATTAGTGAAAAATTTATTTTTAGTTCTACATTTTTGAAATTTGAGAACAGATGATCACATATTAGTGAGATATATTCCCTTTGGTCCTTTTTATAAGGACCTAACATGACAATTGCAGTTATTGAGAAAACATGTAATAATTAAGTTAGTTAATGTCTTGGGGTTTTGAAAAATTGTATACTCTTTTACGTTTACCCCTATTTAATATATTGGGAAGTAGTAAAAGATATTAATTATCCCTGTAATTCAAATATTAGAATTAAAAAAAGTTAACTCATTATGAAGGGCAAATATGAAAAATGATAATTAATGTTTGTAAATTTTGATGAAGGGTTTAATAAAAAAGATTATTAATATTGTTTGAAAGGGTCTTAAAAATAAAATTAGATGAAGTATAATTTAAGAGATGATGGTTGTATTTTCCTCAAAGCCATATACAATGATGGTAAATTTTATGAAGTTCAAATATATTGCTCAAAAAGATCTTGAAGACCTTGAGAGTCTTATTTAAGTAAAAGATCGTCGCAGTTTTATTCAGATTACGCAATTCCTTCATATCGCCTATCATATTTGGTGTATTTAGAGAATATGATGATACAACTTATTTTAATTTAAAACATAATGCTTTTTTTTTTCAAATTATGTGAAGGATGCCTGTTTAAGATCACAAGGGCAATAAAATTATGATTTTAGCAAATGTAAGATGCACAAGTTAATATTATACTAAACCTATAATATATACTATCATGATAAATATACTTAATTATTTTCACCAAATAACATTCAATATTAATATAATCCTATCGTATGTGTAATTTTTATATCTTATCTATATTTATTACATTTATTATTTGAATATTTAATTGATCATTAAAATATTAAAATATTGTTTAAATTCAAACAATGCACCAAAATGTACGATGGGCAACTTAAGGTCCTATAAAATGGCAATTTAACTTTATAAATGAAAGCACCAATTAGATTAAATTAAAATAAATATTCAAAAAACAATTGAATCAATCCAATTCAATTTTCTAGATTCAATGAAAAATAATGCAATTCAAGGTTAAATACTTCATTTTAAATTCACTTTTTAAAGGTTTTATAATTTTTAATATTAATAATTCATAATTTAATTATAATTTGAAACAAAAAATTGAAAAGACACAAAGTGGTTGACTTTCCTTTTTTATTGGAGGTTTGTTGGACATTTTTTATAATGTCAAGCTACAAATGCAAGTAATATTAGGTGGTGTACCATGCATATAGAAATTTGCCAACTTATCTAAAAGTCACATTTTTTCAAAGAAGAGAGTGCATGCTAATTAACTTTAAAAATGTTTTGTGATTAACTATTTTTTAACTGATTATTGACTAACCAATTAAAATATTATTTTTTTCTATTTTACTTTTTTCTTTTTAGTTTAAAATTTTAAAATATTATTATTTTATTCAAGTAAGTTGGCCAAAAATCACTACTCTTTTAACTTGCTTAATTTTTATTTGGGCATCTAGAAGTGCATGATTTGAATTTTCAAAGTACAAACTGAAAGAAAGATTGGAGCCTCATTTCAGTTCAGTTGAAGACAATTGAAAATCAAATATAAGGTAAATCTACATTATCTTGTTTTAGATGCTTATGTACTTGTTTGAATAACCCAAAAGTATTTTTATTGATAATGATTTTAGGTCCAATGCAGGTCTAATAAACAATTTTTTTACTCTTTTTAAATGTATTTTTATTTATTATATTATTATAAAAGTATAAACATAGGTATTTTCATATAAGAGATTCTATACTTAAGTTAGTAATTTTAAAAGTATAAACACATGTATTTCCAAAAAATAAATTTTAAATACTTCTTCCATTTTTATTTATAAGCTCCTAAAAAAATTTCTTAATTTATTTTTATAAGCTCCTAAAGTGTTAATTGGTTTTCAATAAAAATAATAATAATAAGTTAATACTTTTTTTTAAATCAATATTTTTTTATATTTATATTGTATTTCTTTAAGGACTTGTAAATACAAAATAAAATATCATTATTAATAGAAAAATGTTAAATTCTCATATTAAAATTTTTTCTGAATCTTTTCACTTATTTAATTTTAATAAGTATCTTTTATTTTTCACTGGATATTTACTTTTTAAAAGATAAATAACACTTATCAAAATTAAGTTGATAAAAAAATTTATAAAACAATTTAATAAAAGAATAGCTTAAATATGTTTTCAGTCTCCATAAAATAAGTACTTTTTAGTTTTAACTCCTAAAAAAATTATTTTTTGACATTAATCCAACACTTTAACAAAATTATATGATTTTGGTCCTTAAATTCAATTAATAGATTTTTTCTCAAACTAACCTTTATGAAAATGATTAATTAATTAGTTATTTATTAAATTAAATATATATAATATATAATGTTTAAAAAAAGAAACTCCCTTACATTCCCAGCCACCCCACAGTGCCACCTACCACCACCACCACGACCCTCATCCTCCCCCAATTTCAAGAACACCATCTTCAACCTTCACTTTTGCCATTATAGAGCCGTATGAACACAATCAAAAGTCACTCCTTCCTACAAATCTCACAAAATCATCAAACCCAAAACCAAAATCTACAAAACAAAAACGCAAAATTAATGAATCTACAGTCTCCGAACCAAACCGGCATAACACCATTTTCTATGCCACCCAACCACCCACCACTACCTTCAACCCACCACCACAACCAATCAAGTACCCAATTTTTTTTAAACGTCTGAGTAATAGCAAGAAGATGAAGAAGATGAGGACTATAAAAACTTCCGTTTAGAACTCCAAATCCAAATCTGCTACCACCACCGTCTGGATCTGTGCCACTATCACGATTCACGAACTCTGTTCTGCGCCTCTACTGGTCGACACATTTGCTACGTCTGCTTTGAGTGAAGGGTAGATGGAGAGGGAAGCTCAAAGAAAGGGGAAGAGACAACTATGAGGAAGAGGGAATGTGAAATGGATGAGATTTGAGTATGGGGAGTCTGTGGGTGGGTCGTTTTTTTTAGTGTTTTATTTTATTTTATTAAATTATTAATAAATAATGGTTGGTTCTATGATAAGTAAGGATATTTAGTGATGTATGATACATCACTGAAGTTTACCTTCAAACACATGTAAATGTGTAAAAAGAAAAAGGCCTCCCGGTTTCCATTTCTTTCTCTCTCCTCAACTCCACTTCCTCCTCAGCCTTCTCCGATCCGCCGCCACACCCTCTGCCTCTGAAACTGCTCCTTCCACGGTGAGTCGGTGAGATTAGATCCATTAATTATTAGTTAGGTGAAAAATAAACAGCTTTTCTGTTCGGCCACCCACCATCCTCAGCCTTCTTCCACTCCCCCCTCTGCCTTCTCCGATTCGGTACCGCCCTACCCTCCCCGGCCACCCACCATCCTCCTCCCCTCCACAAGTCGCCACCCACTCCGTTTTTTCTGGCCACCTCCGCAACCTCTCCTTCGACGCCATTGATTTTTCCCGTAGTGGTTCTCTGAGCGATGTCGTCACATTCATCCATAGCTTTCTTCTTCTTCTGTGGCTTCAACCATTTGGAGCTTCAAATCCCACACACCCAAAAATAAATCAACAAGCTTTATTAGTTGAGGTTTCAAACTTTGTTGGCATCAACACCAACCAGATCTAGGTAAAAACCAAACAGATCAGAATCTTGTCTCTTCCTCAGTTTCTTTCTCCAAATCGCAGAAAATTTTGATTCAATGGAAAACACAGAGAAAATCTCTTTTCTTTCGGAAAAACTCTGAGAAAATCTCATTATCTGAGTTTGCCAGAGATTGTTCGCCGGGGATGACATTCACGGTGGAAGATGACAGACAGATTGAATTGTCGGTGTTGGAGATGGTAACCGGTATAACCGGTAGCCTTGAAAAATCAGGATCATTCAATATTAGATTAATGAATCTAATGGTTCAAAATAACTTGTGTATCATATGTATCATACATCACTAAATCTCCTTACTTACAATAAAACCAACCATAAATAATATAAAAATATTTGATGTAAGGTGTTGTTTGATGAGAAATCAATTAATTGGACTTAAAAATTATATAATTTTCTTTTAAGTGTTGAATTAATGTAAAAAAAAATAAATTTTTCAAGGGACTAAAATTAAAAATAGCTATTTTATAAGATTTAAAAATATATTTAAATCTAAAAATATTTAGGTAAAATGATATTTTTGGTCCGTTAACACTTCGTGCCAATTCATTTTAGTCTCTTAACTTTTTTTTTTATTCATCTTAGTTCTTTAACTTTTATTTTAGATTTAATTTGGTCCTTACTGTTACTTCCATCAAATCATAATACAAGTGTCTAAATTGAACGGTAAGGACCAAATTGAATTCAAAATAAAAGTTAAGGGACCAAAATAAAAATTAAGAGACCAAAATAAATTAAAAAAATTAAGAAACCAAAATAAATTAACACAAAAAATTAATTAAGGAACCAACAATATCATTTAATTAAAAATTTAATATTACTCTTACTCATATTTGTGTATGGCGGTATGAGAGAGCGCTATAGCCCATTACTCCTATGTGTGTACTATCACTGTATTGTCACAGTCTGCTGGAATCTGACTGGAATCCTCAAAGTGGGAGCCTCTTGTCCCCTTCTTCATTAACACCATTGTTCCTATTTTTTTATTGAATTATTGAATTGATTGAATTCAATAGTACGATTCAGTAATGAATAATGAATATGAATAATGCTTATTAAAAAAAACTGAGTCATAGTGAATAAATGAACAATAAGATTGTTGTTCATTTTGGTTTTTCATGTGAATCGTAAACCAAGATTTGAATCTCACCTTTATTTTCGACTTTACTCGTTCGAACTTTTTAGAACAAAACAAGCGAGAAGATAAACGTTGCCGCTATACACTTCCCGTTACACTTCAAAATTCACCCCGCGTTCGTCAAACTTTGAAGACCATGAATCAGTTAAAAGGGAAAATAATAATAATAATAATAACAACAACAATAATAGCGAGTTAAATTTACTTATTTATTTCAAATTTCAAATATTCAATTCAAATATCAAATAAATGTATTAAACTTAAAACTTCTAAAAGTAAAGTATCTGTTATTGTTGTCTCATCTAGTTTAGTCAATCAGTTGCACCTGTAAACCAAAAATCACACACAGCCTTCCGCACCGCAGATTCCAGAGTCACTCCAACTTCTTCTTCCTTCGCCGAAACCAAATTCGGATCATACTTCACTTCCGTCACGTCATCCTTTTCGATTTGTCGATTTCTTCGTACATCGTTGCTGAAAGTTTTGCGTTTCTGAGGCATTTTTCTTTTCAGTTTTCTAAGTATCACACTTTCTAGGGTTACTTCTTTCTCTCTGGTGATTTTTTCGGAAATGGGAAATAGAAAGGAAGAAGAGAGGAACGAGAAAATCATCAGAGGTCTCATGAAGCTTCCTCCGAATCGAAGATGCATCAACTGTAACAGTTTGGTACCATTCTCGCACTTTCACTTCTCTTTTCTATCTTTTTCTGGGTTAGTGGAAGTGTATTTTTTATTTCTACTTCTTATTTATTTATTTTATTATTCAAGTTACCGTGTAATGTGGTTAATTACATGTTGAAACTTCCTTTGGTGCTGAAGTGTGTTGGTTTGATTGAAAAGAGAAAAGCTCGGGAGTAATTCAGGAAGTTTAGTTGGACATTGAAGTTTTCAGTTTTTGATTCATGCTTTAGCAGATCCTCGAATATCTTAATGTATTAGATGAAATTAGCATAGTAGGAAGTACTGGTATTTGCTGAAGATGTCATTGTCATGTGTTCAGTATTTGAGGGTATTTTTTTTTTGTCCTTTTTTTTAATTGATTTTGTACCTATGAGTTTCGTTTTCTTTGCTACCATTTTGTGTTATATAATAGTTTAGTTTTGTATTAAATTTTTATAGGTTGTTGACTGATTATGAGTAGAAGTACTTTTGAAAGTTTTGCCCTATGATTTCTAGTCAATTGACAATTTTAATTTAATTTTTTGTTCAGGGTCCTCAATATGTTTGTACGAATTTTTGGACCTTCGTTTGCATGACATGCAGTGGAATACAGTGAGTTCCTTCTCATTTTATTAATATAGGCTCTGTGTTCTCTCGTTATTTGGTATTCTCTTTGAGAAATGTTTAATTTCTTTTTATCGTTTGCCAAGTCTGGAGTGTTAAATGTGCCCTGCATTTCAGTAGAGATATAGCAGATTCCATATATCAAGTCCTTGTTAGAAGTTTTTACTTTTAAAGTTCAGGTTTGGCCATACACTGTATGTGAATATTACGAACTTACTCGGGATATAAGAAGTTTGTATTGCCAGGGTGATGTTAGATGCTGTTATGGTTGAAATTTACCATGAGCTTATGAATTTTTTTTGTTGCCGTCAATTTTCTTTTAAACTTCCATTTCGGAAGTAGTTGATAATGAATGCACTTGTAGTTAAAGAAAATCTTAAACTCAAAATGCAATCCTTTCAATCTTGTGTTTTGCTTGTGGGCCATTCTTGACAGGTGATAAAACTAAGAAAACGAGAAAGCTACCTAAGTAATAATAGTTGATTTTGAGGAAATATTGGATTTTTTTCATTTGATAAATTCAATATTTAATATTTTCACATGAAATATAATCTGACAACAATTATATTCATACTTTGGTGGTAAATGATTATTTCTATTCATATTTGGTGTTTATCCTTTTTGGTAAGACATGAAAGTTTTCGTAGCTGAATTAGTCGTTATTTATGGGGTACAACAATGACAATAGAGTTTGAACCTATGAATCCCATGTAAACTACCAACACTCTCACAGTAACCTATTCCTAATAAAAACAAAAACAAAGGTAACCCATTCCTAATCGTGTGAACTAGTGAGTTATATTTGGTTATAGTGATGAGTCTCAGAATTAAATTGTTTACCTTGATGTTGTGCAGTCGGGAGTTTACACATCGTGTGAAGTCTGTGTCTATGGCAACATTCACTTCACAAGAAGTTGATGCTCTTCAAAATGGGGGTAACCAGGTACAATTGTGGATTATATTCCTTTTGACTTTTGTTGCCATTTTTATTTCCTTGTTGAACTGAGAATTATCTGTGATTTTTTCATTCAGCGTGCAAGGGAAATATATTTGAAAAATTGGGACTTCCAGAGGCAGCGGTTGCCAGATAGCAGGTCCAATATATTTAGTTTTCTGTTGAGGCTATTAACAAACGTTTATATATCTGTGTATGTGTAACTTATTATGTGACATTATGATGTTTTGATTTGGCAGCAATGTTGATAAAATAAGAGAGTTTATAAGGAATGTATATGTGGATCGAAAATATGCTGCAGCGTCTTCTGATAAGCCTCCAAGACATGTGCAGGCAATATATATTCTCTTCCATAGCATATCTTGCCGTAGTTTTGTAATTATATATCTTATTATTCCCCGAAATTGAAGTACTTGGTTTTGTTGATATTTGACGATGAAGAATATGTTTTGATTATATAACATTTTTTATTCAACTCAAGTCATTTCTAAACATTGCATGATTAAAGAACTACACAAAGAAATAACTGAATGAAGTAATCATACTGATCTTATTTCTTGTTTTGTACTTATAAGTATTTAATGTAAGCTTTCAACTTTGGATGGTTAAATGTTTGAAGTCACATATGAAGTCCACTAAACATAATTAATTGCTCCAGTATCCTAATAATCAGAAATAATTTTTACCATTTCATTAAATGCTAAACATTCTATGTTTGCTACTGACTGCAGAGCCCGGGAATCCATGAAGACGATACAAGGCGTGCCAGTTCTTATCACTCATATTCTCAAAGTCCTCCATATGATTACCAGTATGAAGATCGGCGATATGGAAAACACGCAGCTGCACTGACCAGGAAGCCTGGTTCAGATAAAGTTCGCTATGAGGGAAAGATAAGTAGTATTATCTATAGTCCTGGTCGCTTGAGTGATCATGGATATGATGACAGATTTGCTGATGAGGGATATCGTCCGAGAATCTCTGATTTTTCTGTGTCAAACGGTGGTGAGGAATTCAAATCTAATGTTCAGCATTATAGTGCCCGTTCAAGTGAAGATATATGGTTCCATGCAAGAAATGCATCTATCGAGACAAATTCCAAGACAGATGCAGATGTCATTCATTTTCCACAGGTTTGTTTTTCCTGTCTCTGTTTCTATGACAGATATAAAGATGTGTGCTTGCTTCAAGATGATTTTTTTTACCTTTATAAACTTGTATGGGTTACTCTCCTCTGAAAAGTTTTTTCATCTAGGAACTGATTGACATGATAGAAACTCAATTCTTTGCCCTTAATACCGAAGGCCGTAGATTTTAGATTAGACTGAAAACTGATTTTATCCTGCTGTAGGCATGTAAAAGTACTTCATTGTTTGTGCTTTTCCCTATTATTTGTTTTGTTGATACCTTACTGTCTGTTAACGTCTGTCACTGTCTGTTTTATTGGTATACCTTGCTAAAAATGTGATCGATTGACTGAATTTGGGAAATTTACTGTTGTTTGAGTTTGCTTGGTGAGTATGCATTTATTTTGTTGCATTCAACGTGCTTGTGCCCTTATTTTCAGTAACATTTGATCATGTGTTTCTCTATCACTTAACATGAAAATAAGTTGTACTTTTTTCCCCAGAGAGCTACTTCGTTGGAATCAACTGACAGCAACCAGCCATCCTTAAGCGCTAACAATTCTGGTGGTTTCGTTGATTTTTTCTCTGAAACTGTCCAAGCTTCTGAACCCTTTCAGCATAATGTGTCTTGTGTTCCACAAATATCTGGTCCGGAAAGTTCTGTTAGTTCAGATCCTTTCAAGGCACCAGTGGCACCTGAACCATTCTCTTCATCAGCTTCATCTGTCGATCTTTTTCAGTTGCCAGCTGCTCCCTCTCATGCTGCACCATTGGATCTGTTTCAACCTACTGATTTATCTGCAGTTCCATCTTTCAATGAAAGTCAACCCACACAAACATCCCAACCATCTGTTAACTTCTTCATGGATCTTTTGCAGCAACCATCTGCTGCAACCTCAAATGAGAAATCTCTAGAGTTATCTGTCCCTACTAATGAAGGATGGGCCACATTCAATACACCTCAGCACACAATATCTACACAAGTTGAAATTCCAGTGGCAGCATCTTCAACTGCTGACTCTGTGCAGGAAAATCCATTTTCAAACTTAAATTCAAGTATGCAGGGGCCGTCTTTTGAAACTTCTAGTATTAACGTTCCTTCTTCAGTTACATCTAATTTATGGCATGATGGTGTGCGGAGTGAAGAACAAATTTCTGTTACAGCAACAACCACTCAAGTAAGTATAGGAAAGCTTGTTGCACGTCTGGTTTTGTATTTTGGTAGTATACTGCACAAGAAATGCACATCATGCTATACTTTCTTAAATCTTTTAAAATTGAAGACATCATGGAAAATTGGAACTTAAATCAGATTTTGTATGTTAAGACTGAACAGCCATGGAATGCATTTGAAGATCCTGCTACTCCTGTACCTGTGGATGCCCATAATCAAGGAGTACAACTGAATGCTTTTTGGTCAACTGATGATAAGTTTCAGGATTTAAGAGCCTCTGAGGTTGGTGTCTATATGATGTATTACCATGACATTCTGTATGAATTTGAAAATGAAAGAAATTCTGAAGATATTTTCTTCTACCAGGGATCCAACAAAGGTGGGATGCAAGGCATTGCTCCTATTGGTGGTGTTGATGTTCATGATCTCACATCACATTTTTCGAGTGGCTCGCCATTTTCTCAGTCTGCATTTCCTCCAATGGTTTGTGATCTCAGATTGCATATTTTTTTCTATTTCAAGTGGCATTTCTGATTTGTTTAGTATGCTTTCTTTCTTTGTTTATGTATTTTTACTCAGTTATTTTGTTTCTTCTTTCAGGGAGAGGCTCAGCCTAATGAAATCAACCCTAGATCAACTAATCCATTTGATTATCCCTATGATTCAGACTCAGAACATAATAATATGGTACGTCATGAATAGCAAATGGACTTTCAACTCTTAATCAGTAGGTGATTATAATAATTTGTGGTTGTGTATTGTTTTTGTACTGACTACCACCCTGTCAAACAAATTAGTTCCTAGTGATACTGGATATTTCTGCATGTTTCGCTCTGTCACCACGATCATGAATAAGCTAGTTCCTCCTATCATCACACTCTTGAAATTTTCTAGTGTGGGATTGTGCATTTTTATTCTGGTATGTGAGATATACGTAAATACTTAATTTTGAATTTTCTAGACAGTTCCTTTTTGTATACTGAGTTTCCATGAAATATGTTGCAACCCCATCACACGCCTCAAAAATTCTAAAGGATTTTAATGTAGATTTTCCAGGAAACTTCTTTCTTTCTTTTTTTCTAGTTAAAACATTTTTCCCTACTCATTTTTCACTACTAAAAACTGACATCTGCTTATAATTCTAAAGCTGTCCCTCTAATATGTATGAAATATAAAATTCTGAAAACAACTGCTTAGTATTCTAGTATGTGTTTGCATATGTAAATTAGATACAGGCTTGAGATTGTAGGGTTGTTGATGCAATTACATGAACTTATCACCCACCCCAATTTAAACTCATACTGTGCTTGTATTGAACTTCTTCACATGGTATGTAGTTGTTAGTCTGGCTAAAAATGTTGCTCAACTGTTATTCCTGAATTCTGAAATGATATAAAGTTATTAACTTGACAATGTGGATCTTGGGATATAGGAAACACATAGCAACTTGTTCTTAGTTTCCTGTTGTCTGTAATTCGTGTGCAGTGTCAGTTGCCATTCCTTGATATCAGCTCTCTACAAGCTGTTCTGCCAGATTGCCAGCTACCACCCACCTTACACAGTGGTATTGCTGAACCATGGGTCTCTCAAAATGCAGTGAGCCCTTACATTTCCTCAGCAGGACAAGGTACTGCTCCAAGACTAATTCAAACAGTTTTTTTTTTTTAGTTTTTTATATATATATGGGGAGGGATCAAATGACACAGGTGTAACTTACACCAACTCTTACACCGGTTAATAACAATTTGTCGAAGATTTTTTTTCACGAAACCCACCGTAGGATTAAAACTACTTATCGTATAGATCATGTCTATGAAATTTTACATCATTCCAAAATCGTTTAGTACTCCATCAACATACTAAATAAGTAAGGTTAATATAGTTTTAAAATATATGAAATTAACAGCATTGTGATGGAGTACTAAACGATTCTAGAATGATGTAAAATTTTGTAGACATGATCGATACGATAAGTAGTTTCAATACTATGGTGGGTTTTGTGAAAAAAATGTTCGACAAATAGTTATTAACCGGTGCAAGTTACACTGGTGTAATTTGATCTCATCCCTATATATATATTATATATTCATTGTCTGAATTCTATCTCTACTGCTGTTAGAATCATTTACAAGTAAATGCAATTCACACATCTATTGGTAGCATTTTAATGCATTTCACGTATCTGCATAAGTAGGATTTTCCTTCTGTCATCTTAAATTGGTTTTGGTTCAATTTTGTAGGTGGTTTGAAATTAATGGCTGCACAACCTCCAAGTTCTCAAATACCGTAAGTTAGCATACATGGGCCTTGTTTTATCCCCCCTAAATATCGTGATACAGATGCAATGATGCATTCTAAATCAGTGTTTACTTTTTGCTTAGATAAAATATTTTGGTGCTTCCAACTTAGTTTTCAGGAATAAAAAGAAAAAAATGGTGTTTAGGAGTTTCTGATTTCATCTTTCATATAATACTTTTGTGCTTTAATATGTATGATACTCTAAGATACTGACATTGGAGGTCAGCAAATAAATTGGGAGGGACAAATGCAGTCTGTTTGCCATAAGTTTTATTGAATGGTCCAGCCTTTATGGATATTCCTTGGCTATAAAAAGGTATAGTGTATTGGCCACATATGGATTCCTTACTAGTTACTACTGATGATGAATGGAAATAAAGTTGACCTCTTGGTGGTCCTGACACCTCAGTAATCTTGTTCATGAAGCGTTATAATCTTTGTATGCTTCCAAGTCCTAACATTGAAAGTGTTCTGCTGGTCCTTTCATTGGATAGCAACTTTAATGGACTGCATGTGGGATATATCATAAAGTTGTGAATCTACCCGCAAGTAACTTTTTTTAGTTTAAAACTATTTGTTAATTATTGGTAATACAAAATGGCACTTCATTTACATGGAATTTTGATTTACATCGTGGTGGTAAGATTGGACAATTCTTACGTGCTTATCATAGGATAAAGAGACTCTATAACGTCTGATTTTGAAATTTTTAACAGTATGGTCATTTTGTTTTTCTCCTTTTTAATTCCGGGCTTGTTCATGACTATTTGACTTGAAAATTTGCAGGAACGTCCAGGCACTGGGACCGGTTGCTTCTTTGGGTGGCAATCCGTTTGCATAGGATTATAATGTAGAATATGGAATCATCCATATAGAAATTTTTGCAAAGCCAGCCTAGTTAGTTACTCCTGCGATATATTCAAGTGCTGTTATTTTATAAGATTGTTAATCAGGTTCAAATGTTGCTCATTACCTCGACAGCAACGAGGGCTTTGTAATTCATAGTCTCTGCTGAATACCGCCATGCGGTTGTAATTCTGTAATTGGATGCATTGTAGTTAGAATTATTGATGTTCTATTAATGTTCTGGTAGGTGATGAACGTGATATCCGATCAAATTTGGACATATATTGAGAATCTCGAGGGTATTCGATTTCGTGCGTAATTGTAATTGGATGAGTTAGAGAACATCTCATTTTCTGCTCATGCTCATTCTATGTAATTCAAAGCTTTGCTAAAATAGAGGTATTAACTTATCAATAAAAAGAAAACAGAGGTATTAAGCATTGACTCAGCTTATTTTTGTCTCCTCAGTCCTCATGAGTCATGATTGTAAAGTGTAAAGATTACTTAAATCAGTTTTTTGTTGTGAAATTCACAATTTTTAGCCTTTTTGTTTTTTGGATACACAATTTTTAGCTTTGGTACTTCTAAACTTATTTCATTTGTTTTGTTTATTTATATATATATATATATATTTTAAAAAATGTCCATATTTTTCCCAGAGGAAATTAATAAAACCAAACAAAAAGGTTGTTAAGGACCAAAACAAAAACAAAATTAACCCGAAGGTTGGCATAGCAATGTAAGATCAGGTTTTGTGTATACTATAAATTACGTATACTGAAAATAACTAGGAATCAGTAAATGGATGAATGGTAGTTCAGGTTTTGTGTGTTACTAATAATAACATTATCCAAAATTTCGGACTTGTTGCACTAAGTTTCTTTTTTTTTTTAAAAAATACATATAAACTGTTATACAGAATAATTTTTGAGAATTTTTGTAAAAATGAGAAAACCTAAGATGCAATTTTATTTTTAAAATGTAAGTTAAGAAAATTGAAAATTGGAATAAATTTAAAATATTTTTAACACGTTATTTTCAAGAATTGATTTTGAAAACTAATTCTTCAAATTTTTTTTCAGATTCTTTAAAAAAAACATTTTTTAAAAAATAAATAAACATTTGCTCAATTTATGGTTTAATTTCTTTTTAAAATTAGTATAGTTTGAACACGTTCATTACTTCATTTCATCTCATGAATTTTAAATAGAGTAATAGTTAAATAACTCATAAAATAAAAAGTTTATTAAAAAGTATAATATTTAATGTTATCATAAATATACATTTAATATAATTTTCAATGTAATTATTCTACTCTATTTGTAGATTATTTAAGCATTATCTTAAGGACAATAATTAATAAAACCCTTTTAAATATGTAAATGCAAACTTGAATTCAATAAATATCCTTAATACTAATCTTCAAAGAATTAAAAACAAATCCTCTAAATAAACATTGGAATTAGGTGTGTACAAGACTCGGTCCGGTCCGTCCAATTTAAGACAAAAGATATTGACCTATCTTTTAAATTTTGACCCGGTGAGGAAAAGAGACGGGTTCAGATTAGTGCTCGGGTCATCCGGCCCGTCCCAATAGACATGTTTAATATTTATATATAATTAATATATTATATCATATATGTTATTTTTTATTACTTTAGGTTCCTTTCTTTGTTAGCCTAGGGTTCAAACTTCAAAAATAGATATTGTTTTGAATGTAGATGCCTAACTTGACTTGGGAGCCGTTATATAAATAATGCAATTGTAACTATTGTTAATGAATATTATTAATACTATAGTTATTTTATTTCACTATTTTTGCCCATTTACCACATATTATTGACGTTATACATGTTTCTTTCCCTTATCTTTTTGTTTGCTTATTTCTTTTTTATTGATATTATGTACATGAGAATATAGGCATTGAATAAATATTCGGGTCAACCCGTGTTCGTCTCACATAAACCCGATCTTAACAAGACTCGGTAATCATCAGATTCCTTTGAGTCAAGGGACGGGTTAGGGTTCAAAATATAGACCTGATTTTAATTTAGGACCGGATAAAAGTCAATGCGAACCCATCTTTACCCGTCCTTTGTACACCCCTAATTGAAATCTGTGGGGTTTTTTTTTTTTTTGTGGCTAACCTTGATTTCTATTGGAAAAAAAATCCTTGCACACCACTATTCACTCTCATCTTATTTACAACTCATATTAATTTTAATATTTTAAAATAAAGAAAGAAAAAAAATAACAGCCAGACGTGACTAATGTCATTAATTAGATGGTTATAAATAAGGTGTGAACCTTAATAGTGTGCACATATCATTTCTCATTTCTATTATATCCAATCATGCATTTACGCGATCTCAATTATGTTGTACTAGACAACGGATGGTGTAAGTGTAACACCACTCTTTCACAAAAGATCGATATTATATTCGTTTAATAATTTTCCTAATAGACTAATACTATATAAAATATGAAATTAAATGTACTTTTAATCTTAAAAATATAAAAAATATTGAAAACATTTTCTAATGGGTAAGTATGAGAATATTTTTAGGATTAATAAAATAACAATACTTAATTTATGCTTACTTATCTTAAAGATAAAAAATGTGGTCATATATATACTTAAGACTGTTGTGGGTCCATACAATTCAAAATGCCTAAATCTAGATCATAATATTTGGATATATTTTATCTAGAGCTATTAAACTTTTGATTGACTAGAAATTGAATTATAGAATCCTTGATTGAATCAATAAATGAATTATTGATTAAGCTATTAGTGTATAATCAAGTAAGAGATTTTTTCTTGAATATATATTACTAATATTGATTTTATCTATATATGCTCCCCGATACCAAAATAAGTTGTTTTAGATTATTAAAAAAATTAATTAAGAAAGTTAATGAATTTTTCTTAAATATAGAAAATATTTGATCAATAAAGTAAATTACCATTTCCTTAAAACACTTTACAACATCAATATCTCATTTCTTGAAAAGTTAAAAAGTAATGAGGTTAGAAAAAAAATGTATTGGTATGGCAAAACAATTAGTAATTTGGATTTTGTTTTGTTTTCCTTTTTGTTTTTTGTTTTTGAAAAAAATTGACATTTATATAGAAATGGAGGGACTATGTTATTTGGATTTTGTTTTAATTCTTTGTAACTTTGATCAGGTTAAGAGTTTTGAAATAGAAAGTTTATATTGGAAAGAATAAAAATTAAATGTAATATACACTAATTATATATTAAATACTTTAAATTTTAATAAATATTTTTTATTTGGATTATCATTAACATGTACAAAATTGTACAGAATAAAAAAAAAACCAAATCAAACACTTCAAAAATTAAGATGGATTAGTCAAGTTTAAAATTGCAATTAAGGGAAGATGTAATTCCATTTATGAGTGTTTTGAAGGAAAAAAACAAATAGTCCTAAATTAGATGGGCTCGCAATCCAATGTGATTCGTGGATAGAGTCCAAACGTATGCATGATGTTATCAGTCCATATCTTTAATTTAAGCCTAATCGTTACCATAATTTTTTTCTAATATAAAATATAATATAATATATACTTGCACTCTCTTCAGATCAGATCAAATATCAATTATATTCACATTTTAGTCTCTGGTGGCCCCTTACATATAGTTCATCACCTTTTTTCTCCCAATAATCCTTTTCACTGTTGCTTCTACTTCTACAGTGACATGAATATGAAGAAGCTATTGTTCATGACCCTTTGGATTCTACTCGGTGTGGGACTTTGTTCCATTACAAATTACTCAGTGTTAGCTACTTCAAGTTCAAGGAAGTGTGATTTCCCTGCAATATTCAACTTTGGTGATTCAAATTCAGACACAGGAGGCCTTTCTGCTGCATTTGGACAACCTGGTCCTCCTCATGGAGAGTCCTTCTTCCACCACCCCGCCGGCCGCTACTCCGATGGCCGTCTTATTGTTGACTTCATTGGTACTTCACTACTCACTTCTTCCCTTTTCCAATTTGCTAAGTTTTGAGTGAATGTATTTATTAGTAGTGTCTAGAACTTTGGATGATGTTGCTTTTTTTTTTTTTTTTACTATAAAATATGTTAAGTCAAATTCTAAGAAACATGATCCATGGTTTGAACTTTGAACTGTGAAATAAGTGCTTGGTTCAAAATTCATGATTGAGTAGTTTATGAATGAAGGATAACTTTTACTACTTCTTTTTGTTTTCTTAGAGAATATTCATTTTAATTTTGATATTTTCTTCTCATATACTGTTTGATAAAGGGGATTTAGAAGAAATAGAATCATTTACCTTTTTAATTTTTTTTGTTTTTTTTTTTTAAGTATCCACCGACAGTGTGAATGGAACACACCAAAGGAAGTTTGTCATTATTGATAGCAAACAAATTTCTAAAGCAGATCCCTGTCTGTCAGTACAGATACCCTCAATCTCACCCAACCGTGTAGCGTTATTATATTCCAATGAATCGTAGTTTCTAGAATTTAAAATATAAAAATTGGAACTTAGTAGATAATTAACTTAAAAAATGGTAATGATGTTGTTTTACTTCCTTGAATCATCAACTAGAATATTGTTGCAATTAGAGCAATGACTGATAATTTTACTATTTTGGCAAATGTTGATTATGAAAAGCTGAGAAGCTGGGTCTTCCCTATTTGAATGCATTCCTTGATGCTGTTGGATCAAATTTTAGCCATGGAGCCAATTTTGCAACTGCTGGTTCCACCATTAGACCCCAAAATACAACCCTTCATCAGATTGGTGGTTTCAGCCCTTTCTCTTTGGATGTTCAATTCAATCAGTTCAATGATTTTCAGCGCAGATCACAAATATTCCGCAATAAAGGTAATAATGTCAATTCATGAATCTTGTTTTGTTCTCTCTATTCATCTCAAACATATTTAGTCTTCATGTGTAACAGAATGTTGGAATTTGACTTGTTAGTAACTCAATTTAATTCACATCACACCAATAAGTGATCACTATTTTGTGTTTTTAGGTGGAGTATATAAAACATTGTTACCAAAAGCAGAGGATTTTTCAAGAGCATTATACACATTTGATATTGGTCAGAATGACTTGGCTTCTGGTTACTTCCGCAACATGTCTATAGATCAAGTTAAAGCATATGTTCCTGATGTTTTGGCTCAATTCAAGACCATAGTGAAGGTAACACACTCTAATGCTACTGATGTACTAATTAAAAAGTGATTAAATTAGTCCCTTCACATTTAGGGAAAAGACTTACTTTGTGATTAATTTTTAGAGAATTTATTTGGTGACATCTCAATCTTTAAAGATCTATTTAGTGTTTTTAAATAGCGTTGATCTGAAGTGACTAATTTGTTGACCATTTAAATTTTTAGAGGACTTATTTGGTGGCGATATTTACTCGATTTGAAGGGCAAATATGACCATTTGTAAAATTAAATATCAGCATATGCATCAAATAAAGTTCATGTTTAATATGTGTGTCTATTTGTTTTATTGCTAGTATGTATATGGTCATGGAGGAAGGTCATTTTGGATTCACAATACAGGTCCTGTTGGTTGCTTACCATACATAATTGAACTTCATAGAATAAAAAAATCAGAATTTGACATAGCAGGATGTGCAATTCCTTATAATGAAGTGGCTCAGTTCTTCAATCATAACCTAAAGGAAACTATGTTTCAACTCAGAAAAGAACTTCCCTTAGCTGCAATCACCTATGTTGATGTTTACTCTGTGAAGTACTCTCTCTTTACTCAAGCAAAATATAAAGGTAATACCCTTTTTTGAGGGCTTTGTTTGGTTCATGAGATTATGATTATTCATTTATTCTTATTCATGAGTGGAAATAAATAGTTTTGTTGTATAAATGCAGGTTTTAAGGAACCACTGAAATCTTGTTGTGGACATGGTGGGAAGTACAATTATAACATACACATTGGATGTGGATCTAAGATTAAGGTTCATGGAAAAGAGATCTTAGTGGGAAAATCATGTAAGAATCCATCAGTTAAGGTTATTTGGGATGGTGTTCATTACACTCAGGCTGCTAACAAATATGTGTTTGATCATATTGTGGATGGTTCATTTTCTGATCCACCTATTCCTCTGTACATGGCTTGTCATAAGGATGCTTAAGTGAAAGGATTAATACCTCTGTCTCGGATTCTCTTTAGTTTTATTGGAAAGTGTACTTGTAGTCTTTTATACTCATTCATTCTATTGTCGGATTGATTATTAATTGAATAATTGGGGATGAGAGATGGTAGGTATAGTTCCCGTCAAAGCTGGAAAGTTCTGCATCCCTCTCTCTTCCCCTCAATTTTTTTCTCCACTTAATTGAGGTTAAGAAAGTTATACCTCTATTTATCTAGGTGGTGTTTCTATTGAAGCTTATTGGAGGAATAAAATTGAGAATTGAGAATTCGAGTCTTGTATAATGATGGTTTGTGATTGTTTCACTGGTAGCTAGGTTTTATTAATATGAGATGTTTTCATTTATTTTTGTTTTTTCGTAGTTATTATGTTTTAGTTGAGTGTTTATGATCTTCTTTCTCTATTTCGTATACTATCAGACATAATCTAAAAAAAGAGAAAAAAAGAAAAATAAATACCGATCAATATACTTAATTTTTTGTAAGAGTTGTTGTGCTAACAAGTATTTTAAAAACTTCTACCATTGAATAAGATGCAACAAATACACTTCTAAATAATGTCTCATATTTAAATACTGTAGTTGCTAATACAACTACTACTATGTTATAGAAAGGGTACATGAATCAGTGCATACAATAATGTTGTTGTGTTTCTGCACCAATCAAGATAAAGCTTCCTAATGATTACAAAAGTACAAGCTACTAGTCCTTGTGCTCTAAACAACTAATCCTTTGATCTTAGTTTATCAACATAGATAGCACAAGTTGTTGATCCTAGTAAGTCGAAATACAAAACTATAGGTATTGATTCTTGTTGATTTTGACAAAAACACAAACTATTCCTCTACTTATTGGTAGATAACCTACAATGAACTATATCATCCTTCCAATACATTTTGATGAATGGAAAAGGGTTTTATGTAGTTTCTTATTTACTTCATTTTTGCAAGCCATCATCATAACATGAATTCAATAAATATAAATCTAAATAATATTGTTGCTGTATTGCCAAATTATTCCTTATGATGTTGTGGATTATGGGACCCCCTTCAGAATGATTGATTTGCATCTTGATCAGAATTTCCATCAAGTGCCCTTTGGAATTTAACAACAAAGGTTGCAAGCAGCCAAGCACCAAAGCAATTCTTAGCAGAAGCCTCATCTCAATATATATACCTGTAATCATTTTTAGTTTGTTAGGTAGTTAGTTCTTCTAGTCAGCTGTTTTTTCATGACAAAAAAAATTTGCTTTCATCTTAATACATGACAAAAAATTTCATTTTAGTCTCTTCTTGTCACATTAAATAATCATCAAAACACATGTGAGTAATGTTTTTGTCATGTTCGATGACCGTTTATTGTATAGAACACGGACCAACGTCTTTTCTACGAAACAGATAAAAAATACTAAAAAATAAATTTTAACATGTATATAGACTAAAATAGTACATTTTTTTTTTTTGAAAAGATCAAAACAAAAATAATGTTATGTATATAGAACAAATTGTTAATTTAGCATATAATTTTAGGATGCACACCATTAAGGGATACAATCAATTTATAACTAGCTAATTAATGACATTAGTCACTTTTATCTGTCATTTTTTTCTTTCTTAATATAAGTTGTAAATAAGATGAGAGTGAATAGTGGTATGCAAGGATATTTTTTTTTCATTTAAGCGTGTGTTTGGGGCTGCAAAAAATTTATTGGTTCAAAATTGATTTTAGATGGTAAAATTGTTGTTTGGTTTTGTGTTACTCTCTTTGTTTTATAATGAGTGTCGTTTTAGAGAAATAATTTTTTTTTGAAAATGATTGTCGCTTTATATTTTTAATATATTATTAAATGCTCTTTTCTCCATTTTATTTCTATATAACAATTAATTCTCAACTAAAAACAACACGATATAATTAATTTTTCAATCATTAATAAGGATATGTTAGTTAAATTGCTTTACTCGTTATGATGTTTATTTTATTTTTTAATTTCCGTGAAACAAACTTAAACCACAATCATTTTGAAATTAAGAGAATAATATTTTTATAAGAGTGATTTTTATCCTTTAAAATTAATTTTGTAGAAAGCAAAAAAATGTTGCTTTTTATTTTGAGTTAAAAAATTTACACTGCATTTTTATTCTAAACCTACTTTTAATAAAAAAAATTAAACATAAATTAATTTACTTTAAAATTAATTTCACACTAAACCAATTTTACTAAAATACGTTAATACATAATTAATTCTACTGAAAAAACCAAATAGGGACAAAAATCTGTTTACTCCACAAAAAGTAACTGTTCAGAGATTTGAAAAAAGAAAAAGAAAGAGCACTACTCCGCTAAGTAGTTTCACAGAAAAGTAGGAGGAGTCTAGCAGAGAGAGGGGCAGAGTTTTGGGGAAAGAAGGAAGAAAGGGAGGATTGTGATTGTTATGGGATCGAATCGTTGATACAGAAAACTGAACAAAAATGGAATCAAGTGTGTTGGAATGCATCGGCGTCGAGATTATCGGAGTTATGTCTCCGGTATCAATCTGCATGTTCCTCGTCGTCCTCCTCGTCTACTCCCTCTCCTCCTCCTCCTCTTCCTCCGACGCCTCCATCCGCACTGCCGCTAACCTCGTCTACGCCGAAGACCCTTCCGACACGGCGGCGCAGAAGCTAGAAGGCGCCCTCCTCAACGCCCTCGTCTTTGTCATCCTCATCGCCATCGTTACCTTCCTCCTCGTCCTCCTCTACTACTACAACTGCACCTCCTTCCTCCGACACTACATGCGCTTCTCCGCCTTCTTTGTCCTTGCTTCCATGGGCGGATCCATCTTCCTCTCCCTCATTCAGCGCTTCTCCCTCCCTTTCGATTCCCTCACGTGCTTCCTCCTTCTCTTCAATTTCACCGTCGTTGGGGTCCTCTCTGTGTTCTCTCCCGCTATTCCGATTGTGCTTCGCCAGGGGTATATGGTGTGCTTGGGGATTATCGTCGCTGCTTGGTTCACGAAGCTTCCTGAATGGACCACTTGGGCTTTGCTTGTTGCTCTTGCGCTTTATGATTTGGTCGCCGTTTTGGCCCCCGGTGGCCCCTTGAAGCTCCTTGTTGAATTGGCGTCAAGCCGCAACGAGGAGCTTCCTGCACTCGTCTACGAGGCTCGCCCTACTGTCGCTGTATCCCGCCGCAGCGGCGGCGGGGCTTCTACATTGGGGCTTTTCATGGCAGGGGTTTCGGATTCAGAGTCGTCGTCAGTGGAGCTTCAGGTGGTGTCCAGGGGTAATTTTAATAGGAATGGGAATGAGAATGAGGGTGATGTTGGTGGAGGTGGAAATTCTGTTGAGAGTCAGAGAAGGGGTGATGAAGAGCAAGAGGAAAGGTCGCCATTGGTCAGAAACCGGTCGTTGAGTGAAGAGATGTCTCCTCTTGTTGAGGTAATTGGGATGGAGAATGAAGAGGAAAGGAGGGTTGGTGTGGAAATTGCTGATAGGGGTATTAAGCTTGGTTTAGGGGACTTTGTTTTCTACAGTGTTCTTGTTGGTAGAGCTGCAATGTATGATCTGATGACTGTGTATGCTTGCTACCTTGCAATTATATCAGGATTGGGGTGCACTCTTATTTTGTTGTCAGTGTGCCGCAAAGCTCTGCCTGCTCTCCCAATTTCAATTGCTTTGGGTGTTCTTTTTTATTTTTTGACTAGGTTGCTGATGGAACCCTTCATTGTTGGGACAGCCACAAATTTAATGATGTTCTGAACTGGCATTGATTCTTGAGTGACAGAGGCTAGAGTTTAGGCATGTTCTTCTAATGCTTTTATAGATCGGAAATTGTACATGGAGTGATAGGTAGTAGTGCTCCATGAGGCTCGTCTCCTTTGCAGTAACATACTTGTACTCCATGAGTTTGGAATGCAACTTCTTCCTTGCCCATTGCTTCAAAGCTGTAAATTTGAAGGGTGAAATGAATAGTTATGTTGATTCAAATGTCTTGCTTGACTTTTTGACATGCATGAGCTGTGTAGAGGACATTAATGGTAGCTAGGCATTTGTTGAATCTGCCAAATTTACTTGTGTGTTTTTTCTGATTTTCTATATAAATTACAAACTTCAACTTGTTTCCCTTTCATGTTTTTCTGTGTTGGATTATGCCTTTTTTTTTTGCTCATAGTAATGGAAATCATCCAGTTTCGAGGTTGAAATATCTTACAGTTACAAACCAGAAAACAATTTAGATGACTGTTTCATGTATCTTCAAACTGTTACCTTAAACTATTAAGGTTGTGCTGTTGGGTATGTGAGTTTATGTATCCTATGACCTATGTACATTTAGATGTGCATGAGCAGATTATCTGCAATTTGCATATCAATGTTTGTACTTTCATGCACACAACTTCACTTCAGGGATTCATTTGCAAGTGTATGCAACTATTCTCTCTCTCTCTCTGTCTGTTTTTAATAAGCATATGCAACTATTTACGTATGTTTACAGTCCTACGTAGTAGTCCTTCCCTTCTTTTCTTATGCTGTTGAATGATTTGTGTTGCCTCTTTTATTGGTTGGGATGGGGGATAAGGGGCTATTTGGATCTCTTTCTCCTAATTATTGGAACAAGAATGAAGTAACTTCCCAGTAATATTAACTGAATCAACTTTTTAGGTTATGAACCCATATGTATGGTTAAGTATTCCCTTCCTTCAGGCTTTCAAGTTATTTACCTTTTGAATTCTATTTGCAGGAGTGAGATTTCGCGATTATGTTATTGAATAGGTATATGTGGGCTGGAAATATCTGTCTGATTTCTTTATTGCCGATAGGCTTAGATTATTCAATTTATTGGTATGTGATTTTAATTGAGATTTATTTGGAAATTGGTTATAGAGGTCATTGGGATTTTGGATAGAGAGGACTGTAGGATGATCTTCTAATGCCGTAGCTTTATAATCATTGGGATTTCTATTAATCATAAGAAACAGTAGTTATATGTTAGGTTTCAGAGATTTCACATGGTTAATAGCGAGATGAAGAAATGCCAAAGGTTGGGGTGTATGATTAATCAAAAGAAAAAATGTTGGGGGTATATGAACGTACTTTTTGTTGTATAGAGCAAAGCTTCGTCCAGTTCAATGTAACAGGAACACTTTTTATCTTCAATTTTCTTTGGTAAAATATGAACCTGATACTCATTGTTATTAGGCAAATCATAGGAAAGGTAAGAAACTGCTAACTGGTAGATGCTTACAATCTCAATTATGTGAATGTTTAGTTTAAAAATTCAGTTTTATTTATGACCTAAGCTGATCTGTCATATCTGCATGGTGTTAAGCTTAAGACTTTGTCAACTCTGGTATGTTATACTTTGTTTTACTACAGCTTGTTATGGTTTATCACTAAGGATGCTCAACATTACCTAGATTTTGTAAACGCGCCCCCTACCGCATTGTGAGTATAAATGCTGCTCAAATTTAAAGCCCGTTGTTCCTTCTGAAGTTAGTTAATAGCAGCGAAGTGCAGCTGAGTAGCCTTCGGACACTGATGATATCATGCCCATGGCTGCAACTCTGAACAGGGATGAGATCCCTGTTTTGCCATTATCCACTCATTTTATAGGCACACTTTTCACTTTTGTGATTTTTACTTTCATTGCATCAAAAGGATTTTAGGATTAGAATTCCTTAGTCCATCAAAAAGGACCAACTGCTGCGCACTCTACTTGCACCTCAGTATGCTTTCAATGTGTTCCTGTTTACCTTCCAGCAGCCCAACCTTTTTCTGACCAAAGCCATCCTATCCCTGGTAGGGTGCTAATATCCTTCGTGGTAGGTGCAACTTCTGTGTCACACAGTATAGTTGTTCTTAGCTTCTTTTGCATAACTTTGTGACACTGTGTCTTTTCTATATGTCTGTTTTTTTTTTTTTTCCTCTTATGCTGCTTGACTTCTGTTGTCGTTGAATTGTTATTTTGTCTATAGATTGATGGTGATTGATCTCTAAACTTTGTAATAACTAATGACTTATATCTCTTTAATTTTCCTTTCTCTCTCTTTCTCTCACTTTTTCCTTTATCTCATTTTCTCAACTCCCTATTTCTCTAGAACCAAACACAGGGTTAGTGCAGTAACCATCCTGCCATAGGGGATTTTTGGGGTTTATCACTTTAAGTTGTATCAAAAGTATAAACGAACAGTTTCGTGCTGATTTTTTTCAGTTCTCGATAAAAACAATTGGGTTTGTATAACGGTTTTTATTCTTGTGATCGTGATTGTTATGGGCAACTCATCCGCAAAAATTATAACCAGGCTTTTTACTTAATTTATTTAAAATTCAACTAAGATTTACATAATAATAAATTTTTAATTAAGTTTTTAATCTCAATCTAATATGGAATCTATTTCGAATCATTTGTATTTTACTCTTATAAATTAAATATTAATATTTTCGCTGAAAAAATAAAGTTTTAAAAGATTTTTTCTTTTGTATCCAAAAAAAACTTAAGTACTTGCTCTCTAAAAAATCATAATTTATTTTTTTTCTTTGGTTCATGATAAATTGATGCTTTTCTTTTTTTTCTTTTGAAGTTTTTCTAGCTAGTTTATTCCAAGAAAAAATGCACAACATCCGTGTGTGCTATTTAGTCCGTAAACAAGACAAATATTGATTTAGAATATCAGTTTGTAAGGGTAATTGATACAAACTAAAACGAAGGTGGAAGAAAAATAAGAAATAGCTATCACTTTAATTAAAAATTTCAATTTCTCATAATAATACAATGTTACGAACTCATTATTATATAGAGTATTTACATCATGTATGTAATTATAATACAAAACAGTAATTTGCTTTAGTACGTGACTTTAGTGATGGTTTATGTTAGTGTCTCAACTGAAATTGAAGTCTGTTATTTATTTTAGTCTACAACAGTAGTTTATAATGAACACTTTGAGTTTAGTTTACATTAATATCTGAAATTTTTAATAATAATTCAAATAGTTCATTGTGTTTGTAATTAAAAATTCAATTGAGTTCCTATACTTTTCAAATAAAGTTTAATTCAGTTAACAGTAAAGTAACAGTAGGAACTGAAATTCAAAACAAATCACAACCTTGATTCTTAAGATCTATATGAACCATAAAACTTTAGGGCTCGAGTGCCCTTTGGTTGGGCTATAAAAAAGTGTAAATGACTGCACAATGTTTGAAAACCTTAGATAACAGAATCCATTACGTTGACGTTTAGCTCCCCAGTGGCAAGCGCATGAAATGCCGTGCACACTTATGATCGAGTTATACTCCATACGATGGTAAGCTCAACAGCCGGTTAGACATGGATGGCCTTGAGTTATTCTGTTCAATTGTTTCCAATAAGCTTAATTAAGTGCCAATGAATGTAATTACTCCCTGTTTAATCTTTGTGTCTATTTGTATTCTTTACTGAGATATTGTTATAACTATATCCAAATTCATTTGTTTGTAAAATTGTTTCATTGAGGCCTCAATTAATGATGGAGGATCATGATGAGGATAGGATAACGAGTTTACCAGATTCAATTCTGTGTCACATTCTATCTTTTCTGTCAACTAAAGAAGCTGTTGCGACGAGTGTTCTCTCTAAGCAATGGAGACCTCTCTGGCGCTCCCTCTCCACTCTAGACATCGAGCATATAAATTACATTTGGGAGGAAAATAGCAAAGAAATCTGTTTTCGTTTTGTTCAATCAGTGTATGTTGCTATCATCTCGCGAGATTTGCAGCAACCTATTCGAAAATTTCGTCTCCAATGTAAGTCTGATCTTCGCGACGATGTCAATAATTTCAATGCGTTGATTTAGAACGCAGAGTTGAACACCTTGACCTCTCTCTGTTTGGTTCTTCCATTGCAATTCCCAACTGTAAAACACTGGTGATTCTAAAATTGGAGAAAGTATCCCTAAAAGGTTCAACATCTGTTGATTTACCCTCACTTAAAGTCCTGCGTCTGAAACATGTTCGGTTCTCCGAGCATGCAAATTTAGCCGACTTTCTTTCTGGATCTCCACTTCTTGAGGATTTGGACGTAACATTCGTTCTTAGCGATTCAGCCGCAGGGAGACCGATTAAACGCTTATCCAATTTGATCAGAGCTTGTGTTGATGATTATGCCGTTCCTTTAAATGCAGTAGATAATGTCGAGTTTCTCCACTTAAATAATTGGGTGCGTACTGTCAATTTTTATTGCTTTGATTTGGTTTTACTATCATTGCTAGGGTTTTTGATTTCTTCGTATTGGCTTAATGTGATAATTTTATTGCAGAGAAATGAGGTGAACCACAGTTTCAAGGGGCTTATTCCTATATTCTTCAATTTAATCCATTTTGAACTGACAATATACACAGACAAGGATAAGACTGATGAGTACACGCCTAATTTTGTTATGAAATTGCTCAATAGTTCTCCCAAACTTCAATTTCTTTCTGTTCATAAGGTTTGTTTCAGTTTAAACACAGTTTTTATGTTTTTTCCTTGTTCTTGTACTTTTACTAATTTCTGACTGTATTTTTATCTTTAATGTTGCTATCAGAAATTATGTGATCACAGCTACTTATATAATGTTGTTGAAAGAGATTGGACATACCCAGAATTTGTTCCCAATTGCATTTCATCACATCTTAGAACATGCCATCTTAATTGTTATTTAGGCTTGAAAAGTGAGGTGAAATTTGCACGCTATATCATGAAGAATGCAGCACATCTGCAGACTATGAAAATCTACAGTCCTTCTGATGAATGAGCGACGTTTAAAATGCTCATAAAATTATCCGAGTGCACAAGGCTGTCAACAAATTGTAAACTTGAATTTTCATAATGACTTGTAGTAATTAATTGGATTTAAGTATATTCATGTAATGTACTACTCCGTTGGTATATTCTCCTTTCACTGATTTAATGTTCTGTTGTCATTATCTCCTGTCTTGAGACTAATTTTGCCAAAATACTATATTACTAGAAACATCTTCAATGGGAGAGTAGTGATTACCTTGTCAGAATATGAGAAGGTTTGTCCAAAAAAAACAAAAGAGCTTATATCTAAGAGTACTAAGGAAGAGCTTAATTGTGAATCGCATTTTTCAACTGTTTATAATTTATGGTGTGTTTAGATTAGATTTTTTTTTTTCAATCGTACATTGGATAATTGTATTTTGTATTTATAAAGGTTTTTGGTTATTTTTTTAACAAAATAAAAAGTTTTTTTTTTGTCTTTCAGTTAAAAATTAGACAGCGTTTGAAAAAGTTTCAACATCGTTTTTCACAGCTTAAAATTATTTTAAAAATCACTTCTAACGACTAATATATCCAAACAAAAATTAATTATTAGAATATAAGAGGTTTCTAATCTAAACTCACTCTTATCAAAATCTTTAAAGAAAAGCATTTCTAAACATAAGATTTTGAAGGATGATACAATATACAATTGGAATAAATTACACCGCGGTGCTTATGCAGTTCAAAACAAAAGTGAAGGGGCCATTTTTCTTCTTGTTTGATTCAAAGATGAGTAGACTCAGTTACTCTGGGATCCAGTTTATTTTTATTTTTAAGTTAAAGTTATAAATAAGAGGTTTAAAAATAAGCCATAAGTTGTTTGACAATTTTATTTTTTTAATTTAGTATAAACGAATTATTTTAATTTTTTTAATTATAATAATATAAAATAGTATATATTTTATATATTGTATAAAAAAGTATATATTTTATATTTTATAATTTTTTTAAAAACAATTGTTGACCGGCGGGTGGCGGTCCGGTAGTGGAGGGCGATAGTCCGACCATAGCTATGGTGGTCAGTGAATGTTTAATGAAAATAAAAAGTTGAGAAATAAGCAAAAACTCATTTTTATAGCTTATTTTAAAGCTTTTTTTTCTCTTTTTTTTTTCATTGTCCTAAAGATAATGGTTAAGAAACTCATGAATGAAAATTTTATGTTGAAAATTATAAAGTATTTAATGTTACAAATTTTTTTAATTTATTTTAAATGCAAAGTTTTCATTCATGAATTACTTAATCATTGTCCTACCATTGCCCTTAGGACAATGAATAGCAAAACCCTTATTATATACTTCGTTCATTCCAAAATTATAGGTACTTTAAATTCAAAATTTTGTTCCAAAACAATTACTCCCTCCGTCCCTATTTATAAGAATATTTACAAAAAAAATTGTTTGTCTCTTTTTATAAAAAGCTCTTTGAAACTTTGTGCATGTTTAAATTATTTTTATTAAATTACCTTTATTTAATTAAGTGGTTCAAATTCAATAAATGTAATAAATTGATGAGAGAGAAATTCTCTCTTATGATAATTTGAGAAGACTAATTTAGTGGGAAAAGAATAATACTATTAGTTTTAATAATTGAGGATAAATAGGGATAGAAAGATAAGTTGCCACACAAATTTAATGAATTTTCATAGATTCACTAATTTCCTTAATTCTTGTGCCTTTTTTGTATAGGGTCTTATATATAGGGATGGAGGGAGTATTATTTTAGGATTCTAAGATACAATAAATTGCATATTTTAATATTTGTCTCTCATCACTTCTTTTATTCATCAATCATCATTTCTCTTTTTAATTTTTTGTCAACCACTTTAATTTCTAATTGGACATCTTAGTCCACTCATCTTAAAATCTTATCAATATCAATGATTTCTTAATATGCGTAAAAAACTTAGAATGACTATAGTTTTGGAATAGAGAGAGTATATTAAAATTAAGATTAATAAGATTAAAATGTTATATTTTCTTACCAATTTAGTCCCGTTATCTTGTATTTTTGGGCAAATATGGAGAGATAAAATGACGTTGTTTTGGTCTCTCTAATAACTCAATTTGATAAAGTTGACAAAAATGACCTAAGAAATATAACATAAGAGACCAAAGTGAATTAAAATAAACGATTAAATATATTTTTGGTCCTCGTAAAATAAGGCTAATTTGGTTTTGGTCCAGTAAAATTTGTTTTTTGTCATTTGTCCTAACATTTGGGGAAATTGATTGGTTTTAGTCCCTATACCTAATTAATGAACTTTAGCCCAAATATGTCTTATGAAACTACCGTTTTTAGTCTGTCAAGCTATCACATCAGCATTATAAATAATTTTTAATGTTAATACAGGGTCTATAGAACTTGCAAATGTGACAGATTGACATGACAGAAATGTCAATTGTATAGCAGTTGACCGACATTTTTGTCCCGACAAATTGCTACATCAACATTAAAAATAGTTTTTAAAGATAATGGAGGGACAAACACGCAGATGCGGCAAACTGGCGTGACAGAAACGTTAGTTACGTGAGTAGTTAACTGGTCAAATTGACACCAGGGACTAATTAAACTAAGGCTTGTTTGGCTTAAAATTAATCAATGTGTTTTAAGGACTAAAACCAATTATTTTCTACAAATTGGCCTTATTTTATGAGGATCAAAAACATATTTTAAACTAAAAATGAATATAATAAATTAAACCAGAATTTTGATACCAAGTACATAAGGAACCAAAAGTAAAATTTAGCCTAAATTAAATAAAAAGTTGGATCTAACTCTAACATGCACTTATTATTATGCTAATGAGGACAAGGAGCGGCTCTTGGCCGGCTTCTGAGGACCGGGATATATGAATGAATCGAATATACACCAAAACGAGAAGGATCCAAGGATTGTATAATTATAAGACTATATAGTTGATAATAGTTTAAAAGAATTGATTCACACTATTTATAAAAATAAAATGCATTTACTTTTCAGTAGTCTATCACTTAAGAACTCCAAGGTTACCTGAATCAATTAAGAGATGAGTGATTTTTTGGGAAGTCATTCTCAAGAAGTATGTCGGTGAAAACAAAATAGTGTTCTATGACTCGGAAATAAAAAAAAACCATATTTTTCAATACAATTTTATTATATCAAGCTCCTTAAATAATACTCATTCTGTTCTTTTTTATTCATTATTATTCCTATTTATTTGTTCACTTATAGTTTCAATTTAACATTAATTATACTTTTATCGATTTTGACCTTATATTTAATTGAATATTAATTAATGCTCCAATATCCAACCAATCAAATAATAAGAAATAAAGGGATAATGCTAAATCCTCTTAATAATCCTCATATTTATCCTCCTATTACTATATAAAGTATGAAATTAAATATACTTTCAATCTTCAAACTATAAAAAACATTAAAAAAATTCTTTAATGAGTAAATAGGGAAATGTGTAAGAATATGAAGTAGGGGGATTAGGAATTTCTCTTTTTAAAGAGTTCAAAATTTATTTTGAAAAAATCCGTAATAATTTCTACTCTTTCCGTTCCTATTTAAAGAGAGAAAATCACACGTATTAAGAAATGTAATAATTGTTATAGTTTTTCTTAAAATAAATTTTGAACTCTCCATGATATCTTTTATCTCTCATTATTTGATTGGTTGGATATTGGAGCATTGATTAGCTTCCAATTAAACATAAGGTTAAAATTAAAAAGAATACCATTAATATTACATTAAAAATATGAATAAATAGATAAATAAAAACAAAATTTTTCTCTCTCAACGAACAATTAAATAGCAACGGAAGAAGTATTACACTTCTTTTAATATACTCCTACTTTGGAGGGAGTATTACACTTCTTTTAATATACTCCTATTTTGGAGGGAGTACCGTTAGTGCATCCTATCGCAAACGCTTGAAATTTTGTGCAAACTTATTGATGGTGAGCTCCAGAGTCGATTAGACATGCATGAATGGGTGTGAGTTACTATTATTATTTTGAATTGTTTTCAAGAAGCTTAAGCGTGAAAGGAATTAATTACTATTCCACTCGTGTCTTTTAATTTTCCTTACTAAGATACTCACTCCTTCTTATTTATAAGTCACTTCTAAAAATATTTGGTGTTCTTATTTATAAGTCATTTTTTAAAGTACGTGAAACATTAAATAATTTTTTCTTTATATACTCTTGTTGTATTTAATGAGTTTACAATTTACAGTAATAGTGTCAATCAATAAAATAACTCAATTTAAAGTGGATAGAGAATATGAGGAAAGAGATTTATAGAACCAAAAAGATTAAATAAAGATAATGTTAGAAAGTTAATATGAATTTTGCTAAATTTAATATTACGAACTAGTTTTAACTACTTTTCTTAATATGTGTGAATTAGTTAGAAGTGATTTATAAATAGGAAGGGAGGGAGTAGTACTTGTAGCTAGAACTAGAACTAGTACTAGTAGTATAAATATGACCTGTCACGTTCCCTTGAGTTGCAGGACTAGTAGCAAAATTCATTTGTTCAAAGTGAAATGTTGGAGGATAATGAAGATAGGATTACCAGTTTACCAGATGCAATTCTGTGCCACATTCTATCATTTCTGTCAACTAAAGAAGCTGTTGCAACTAGTGTTCTCTCCAAGCAATGGAGACCTCTCTGGCGTTCAATCTCCACTCTAGACTTCGAACTTAAATTCAACAGTAGCGAGAAAAACAGCAAAGAAATCAATTTACTTTTTGTTCAATCAGTGTATCATGTTATCAACTCGCGAGATTTGTTCCAGCCCATCAAAAAATTCCGTCTCAGATATGACTCTAATGTTCTCTGTGGTAATATCAATTTCAACGTTTGGATTAATACTGTGGCACAGCACAGAGTTGAACACCTTGACCTCTCTTTATGGTCTCATTCCATTGCTCTCCTGAAGTGTACAACCCTTGTTGTTCTCAAGTTGGAAAAAGTGTCCCTAAAAGCTTCAACATCTGTTGAATTCCCCTCACTTAAAATCCTGCATCTTAATAATGTTTGTTTCTCACAGCGCAGCCATGTAATGGACCTTCTTCATGTGTCTCCTCATCTTCAGGATTTGAAAGCAACAGATTTATTTTTGTATAGCTTTTTAAGAATGTTACCATTGGATAGCTTATCCAAGTTGATAAGAGCTTGTGTTGATGATGATGTTGTTCCATTAATTGCACTGGATAAGGTGGAGTTTCTGTCACTCCATTTATATTGGGTACTGTGTGAATTATTATGTCTTCCATTTTATTTTTTTACTATCATTGTTCTGGTTTCTGTTGTCTTCTTATTGACTTAACTTGTTACGTTCATTATTGCAGAAATTTTCTATGGTATTTGATGAGAAGGTATTTCCCATATTTTCCAATTTAACCCATTTTGAAGTGACAGTGAAAACATATAATGCTGAGTACTTTTGGCCTGAGTTTGCGTTTGAAGTGCTCAAACATTCTCCCTAACTTCAATTTTTTTCTATTGATAAGGTTTGCTGATCATAAACACAAGGATGATCTCTATTTTTCTTTTTTGCTCATGTACTTGTACTGACTGTATTTTTTTCTTTAATACTAACAGGAAGTAGATGATTGCAGCTACTTTTATGATGATGTTGAAAGAGATTGGAAATACCCAGAATTTGTTCTCAATTGCGTTTCATCACATCTTAGGACATGTCATTTTAATGCATATGTAGGCTCGAAAATTGAGTTGGAATTTGCATGCTATCATGGAGAATGCAACACATCTGCAGACCATGAAAATCTGCAGTCCTTCAGATGAATCAGCGAGGTTGGAAATGCTCATTCAATTATCCATGTGCACAAGGCTTTCAACAAGTTGTAAACTTTTATTTTCTTAATGAATTGTAAAGTTACTAATTAATTGGATTTGAATGCTTTCATGTAATGTACTACTCCCTTGATATATTCCCCTTTTATTGATTTAATGTTCTGTTTCTCATTATCTCTTGTCTTAATTAGCTGTGATACTCAGCGAAATTAGTAGCATTAAAAAAAGTATATTTTAAATTAAAAATATTAAAAAGAGAGTGATAATAGATAAATAGAAGGGTTAACAAGCTCATTTTTGTCTTTGAATTTTATTACTTTTTGCCTGTTGAGGGATTGAATGTGTCTTTTAAATTTTGAGGACCCAAAGACAATAATAACCTCACAATATTTTGTTTAAGATAAACTTAAGAGGACACATTTATCTATAGACACAACTAATCAAAATTTGATGTGATAATAAAATAATAATAATATGATCTTATAACTTGTGCTATTATTATTTTAAGGCAAATGATATTTAGTGCCGTAAGGGCACTATTTAAGAGCCTAAATATAGTAAAAATATATTGGAATGTGTAGTTTTTTATATTTCCGATAGACGGAATAATGTACTCTTGTGATTATTTTTCTATTTCTAGTAACTTTAACTAGTGCCCTAAGGGCACTATATATCAAGACCCTTATTTTAATATTAATATTATAATTTTATTGGTTGTGTTCAATATAATGGACACATTCCATACAAATTTTACTCATTTTTTATCACAACTAAAATCAATTCTCATTAAGAGTATCTAAATAAAAATTCAAATAAAATAATGTTATTATTTTAGACTCACATTTACTATAAATCAATTTTACAAGCTCATGTGCTCCAAACTAAATTTTGCAGATGATAATATAAACACACACTTAAACATGTTATTTATGTATAAAAAAAACAAGTTATTTATGTTTAGAATTTTTTTTAGCCCGAAACATGAATGATTAACAATATATGCTTTTGCTTGTTTTTTATCCAATCTTAAATTTTTGAATAATAATTTATCCTCCTAAATATTCTTCTAAATATTTTCTTAATTCCTTTTAAAGTATATATTGAAGGAAAAAATTAAATGCCTTTATTTTAAAACTATAAAATACATTCTCTACTTAGTAATTAAGAAAATATTTAGGAAGATGTTTTTGGAGGATATATTATTGCTGTAAATTTTTTTTGTCAAGAATGAATATATAAGCTTCGTTTAGCCTTATATAGGCTTCACCATGGCCTAATCGAGTGATATGGGCTATTCCTGTCCTTAATCCTAAATTTAAATTAGTACTGGTTAGAACAAAAAAAAAAAATGTTCTGGTTAGACCAAAAGAATCAATAATCCCTCTATTTCGAATCTGTTCGGTTCATGTTTCCATTTTTTTTTAATTTTTATTTTGTTTTTGTTTCTTGATATTTGCAAATAAAAAATTAAAAAAGGCTAGAAACAAGAAAAATTATATTTTCAATCCAACTCAATTTGTTTGGTTAGACTTGAGTTATGTCATTGGTCTAAACTTTAAATTAGAAGTTAAATTTGTTTATATTTAAAAGTGCAGTAGTGTGAAAAAAAAAAAACTTATATATGAAAATGGATAGAGTATAAAACACTAGTTTTGTATTTTATAATATGTATTTTGAATATTAAATTTGTATAATACTTTTTTATGAGGTACATTTTGAATATGAAATTAGTATAATGTTCATCATTATTAGATGTTTGATGTAGTTAAAATATAATAATAATTTTTATAGTTTTTAATTGAATAATTTGATACCCCAAATAAAACCAATCCGTTTTTGTTTTGGTTGGATTTGATTTTACTTTTTACTTGAATCCAAACCAAAAGGAGTATTAATTTCGACTGGCTTAGATTTTTTTGCCAAACCCTAAGTGATTTCCGTTTAAGTATCACATTTACTCGGTGTTTGAAATAGTGTTTTTTTTTAAGAGTAAGATAAGTCTATTGTCACTTCTTAATAGTTTGTTTTCACTTCTTTTTTAAATATTTTAATCATATATAAAATTTATTTTTTGATTTCATCGATTAAAAAGTATATTTTAAAAATTTAAAAAAATTAAAAAAGTGGCAATAGATAAAAAAAAAAAAATGATAATAGACTCGTCGCGAAGAGTATGCTTATCTTTTTTTCGAAGAGTACAGTAGTATTACTAATTGAGATTTATTTATTCAACAATAATACCTATACACTACTTAGGTGTAAAAATTGTATATCTAATTAAATACATACGTGGTTAAATTAGTATAAAATAATTTTATCAAATAAGTAGTTAAATTAGTAGGAAATGATTTAATAATCATATAATATCCTTGCATTTAATCACATATTTGTTTGCATTTAACTTGATTTACAAATTTTTATGCTCGCTTTTTTTTTTTTTATGAAAACGGCTAAATGTTCTAACTAAATCCTCCTACAAATTTTTCATGTACATAATTTTGTCAATTGTCATTTTTTTATGAAAGTTAGCTTATAGCTTATATAGTTGTTAACACCTCTATTTACTCATAAGCTATAAGTTATAAACTATAAGCTCCTAAATAAGCTATAAGCTAGTTGTGTCAAACACACACTATGTTTGGCACAAAGCTTATTTAAGAGCTTATAGCTTGTAGCTTATAGAGTAGAGATGTTTGGTAACAACTAGCTTATAGCTTATATAAGCTATAAGCTAGTTTTCATAAGCAAGCTTATGAAAAGCTACTTCAAGTAGCTTATAGCTTATGAAAAGTAGCTTTCAATAATTCTTTCCTATTTTACCCTCTAGTCATTTACTACATGTTTACTCTATCAAATAATTTATTACATGTAATTATTACTTGTACTTTTAAGTCATTTAACAAATATAAACTACCTAATAAGCTAATTTTATCAAACACCTCTACTCAATTATAAGTCACAAGTCATAAACTATAAGCTATAAGTCATAAGCTAGAAGCTATAACCTAGTTTTACCCAATAGAGCCTAAGTAGATGGATATACATTATAAATTTTGTCTCTTTATTTGTGTAAGTGATAAAGTGGTTGACGTTTAGGTTCTCCATGGCAAGTACGTGAAGTTATTGTGTTCAATTGTTTCCAAGAAGCTTATACAGTCACAGATACAGTAGTAGTATAAATAAATACAGTAGATCTTCAAGATACTGTTTTGTTGAGGCTGGAGGATTGTATTGTTAAATTTTCTTAGTGTTTGGCCTCAATTAATGATGGAGGAGGATAGGATAACGGGTTTACCAGACTCAATTCTCTGTTACATTCTGTCTTTTCTGACAACTAAAGAAGCTGTTGCAACTAGTGTTCTTGCCAAGAAATGGAGACCCCTCTGGCGTTCAGTCTCCACTCTAGACTTCGAGTATCAAATTTACATTTTTGAGGAAGATAGCAATGAAGTCAGTTTTCGTTTTGTTCAATCAGTGTATGCTGTTATCAACTCACGAGATTTACACCATTCTATTTTCGTTTTTAGTAACTCTTTATCTTATTGAAGATGTCAATAATTTTAATGTATGGATTAACGCTGTGGTACAGCGCCGAGTTGAACACCTTGACCTCTTTCTTAACTTGCCTTTCATTTCCATTGCCATCCCCAAATGTGTAACACTGGTGATTCTCAAGTTGGGGTGTTTAACCCTAGAATCTTCAACATCTGTTGATTTCCCCTCTCTTGAAGTCCTGCATCTGAAATCTATTATTTTCTCTGACCTTGCACTTTTAGCGGACCTTCTTTCTGGTTCTCCACTTCTTCAGGATTTGAAATTATCTGATTTTCTATTTGCAAGTCGCCATTCAAATGTGAGGCCGTTTAAAAGCTTATCCAAATTGATCAGAGCCTGTATTGATATTGGTGGTGTTCTCTTAAATGCATTAGATAATGTGGAGCTTCTCCAGATGAATTTGGTATTCTATCTTTCATTTCATTTACTACTTTACTATCATTGGTTGTGTTCCCTAGTCTTATTTGATTTGACGTAATTATTGCAGATAAATTACAATCCGTTTCATGAGGATCAGGTGGTCTCCTACGTTTGTGAGGAGGTTATTCCCATGTTCTCCAATTTAACACATGTTGAACTAAAAGTATACTTGGACCTGTCTAGTACAGTACACTGGGTTGAGTTTGTAATGGAACTGCTCAAAAATTCTCCCAAACTTCAATTTCTATCTATTGATGAGGTTTGCTGAGTTTAACACAAGGATGAGATTACCTCTACTTTCATTTTGTTTTTCTGTTAGTCTACTTGAACTTGTATTGACTGTATTTTATCTTTTATACTTACAGGAAGTGCTATTTCATCACGATTACTTATATGATGTTGCTGGAAGAGATTGGACATGTCCGGAATTTGTTCTTGATTGTATTTCGTCACATCTTAGGACCTGCCATTTTAATGGATATTTAGGTTCGAGAAGCGAGTTTAAATTTACATGCTATATCATGGAGAATCCATCACTTCTGCAGACTATTAGAATATCCAGTCCTTCATATGGATCTTGTGAGTCCGCAGGGTTCAAAATGCTCATAGATTTATCCATGTGCCCAAGGCTGTCATCAAAATGTAAACTTTTATATTTTCTTAAATGACTTGTGATTTTTTAGATTTGAGTGAATTCCTGAAATGCACTCCGTTGATATTCCCCTTTCTTTTTCATTTAATATTCTGTTTGTGATTTTCTCCTGTCCTGTTAGTCTGTGACCATGTTTGTCAATGTAATACTAGAAACTTCTTCAATATTAGAGTTGTGATTCTCTTGTAGGATTATGACAAGGTTTGTCTAAAAAACAAAAGATCTTCTAGGAGTACTAAGGAAGAGCATAATTGTGGAACGCTTATTTCAACTCTTCAGTATTTTTTATCAGCTTAGAAGGAAAGCATTCCAAAACATAGGATTTTTAGGGATCGAGATAACTTATTGTTGGAATATTTATTTTCACCGGTGTGTGCCTGTAGTTCAAAACAGTTATTGAGAAATATTTTTTGGGTTACTAATTCTCTTCATATTGTTATTAGAATGAGAAAATGAAAAAGTGTTTGACTTAGCTTTCTTTCTTTTAATAAAAAAGTAATACAATCCAGTATTGAATCTTATTCCTCCACACATATCTCATGCACTCACCAACTGAGAAATAAAGTTTTTTTGTTAACCCCAATTGGACATCTTTTGGCCAGTTGGATTTATATTGGGTTTTTTATTTAAAAGATAAAATACAGGAGAGCTGTATATTATTATTACGTTGGATTGACCAAATTGTTGATGAAATTCAGTTGTCCAAAAATTAATACAGGAGAGTTACATGACTAAGACAAGTGCTTTACTTAGTTGCTACTTATAAGACAATAAATAAATAAAGGGTCTTGATATCCAGTGCTCTACTGGTTAAAGTTATTAGAAGTGGAAAAATAATCACAAAAGTATATTGTTCAATCTCTTGGGAATACAAAAAATTACACATTTTAATATCTTTTTATTACATTTAGATTCTTATATTGTGCCCTTAGGGCACTAAATATCATTTGCCATAAATAAATAAATAGAAACAAGATTTATCCTGAACTTGGAACGATGCTTCATATATGTATTTAATGGTAAAAAATTGTATATCAAAAAATATAAATTTTTTTTTTGTTTTCCTTAAAATATTATTTTAGCTGAGCAAATAATTCAAAAACTAACACCCTCTTCTTATTTATTAATTGGGAAAGATATTGTCACTCTCAAATTTGATATTGTTATTTCTATGACATTCATTTATAAGCTTTATTTTCATGATTTTGGAGTGGCAATATCAAATTTGAGAGTGACAATATCATTTCCCTATTAATTATGTATTTTTTTTAGGTCTACCTTTTGTTTTTGTTGAAGTATAAGTTACTTAAGTTATGTTCTTTTGGACATAACGTTTGCTTAAGATTCATGTATCAATTATTTGTATTATCTTATTTTTGTTCTTATCCAAAGTAATTAATACTTGGATTGGATGCAGATAATATGCTTAAAAGAAGAATGCCCACATTTATGTTTTTTTTTTCTTTCTCACAACCTACATTTATTTTAAAACATTTTTATTAATTATTTAATGAAATAAAATGATGCAAAAATAAGAAAAAGTGCCAACTTGAAAAAAAAAATGAAGTACCAAACTGAAATTTGGTGTAAACGGTAGGGATACAATATTAATTTTGGCTTATTTTATTTGTTATAATATACTCCATTGATTTATTTATTCTTCAACTAATAAATTTTTTTTTAATTAATCAAAATTGAAATACACCTTTTTTTTTTTCTATTAACTGAAATACATCTTTAATAGTGTAACCAAAATATAAACATTTAACTAAAAAAATAGTGATATACATTTCAAATTAAAAATAAAAACTAAATATTAGACTCAAAAATAAAATCAAGTTTATATCTATTGAAATCTAAAAGATTTAATAGAGAATATGACTTAATTAGATTTTTGATTTCCTTATGTAAATTTTTTTATTAGATTGGTTAAAGAATTTAAATCTGGTGTTCTCAAAATTATGTCTCTACTCATGTTCCACAAATAGAATGTCACCACGTCATTAAAAATATTCACTTTAGTATTAATGTTTTATTTCCTAATATATTTTTTTAATAATGTGGCGACAGTCTATTCGTGATACATGAATAGAGACATAATTTAGAGACATTAAATTCAAATCCTTGAGATGGCATAGTGTCGTCTTGATAGAGATAAGATAGAAAGAAAATTATAATTTTCAATGAAGAATGAAAATCAAAAGCCTGTCTATACAATACTCCCTTCGGTCCTTTTTATAAGCAAGACATATTTTACACATATCAATAAACCTTAATAAATGATGTTTTTTTAATCATTTAAATGATGAATACAAATTTTCTTCCTAAAATGCCCTTATAGATATATTTTTTTCCATGTGCAAATTAAATAATTGGGACTAGAAAAAATTAGTGGAAAGAGAAAGGGTATATTAGGAAGTCTATATTTTTTTAGCATTTAATAAAGTTAAAAAGTATACTTTGTTGCTTATATTAAAGACTAAAAAAACTTACCTTTCGTTACTTATAAAAAGGACCGGAGGGAGTACAATATAACTAAGGCTTTATGTAGCCAAAGTACTCTATTTATCTGTATGTATTCATTTGTCTGAGATAAAAATACGTATGTTAAGAAATATACTCGTTATTATCTTCATCAAAATAATATTTAACTCTAAAATATTCTTTTATCTCTTATTTATTTTGTTTGTTAACTCTCCAATTAAATAAATTATGAAACTGATAAAATTACATTTAGTACTAGTTAAAAAATGTAAGTGCAGATAAAATAATAATTTTTTTTCACTAAGTGAATAAATAAAAAAAAATAATGGAGATAGTAACTATCTAATAACTATCTCCAACAAAATTATAATCCTTCTGAACTCACATATAGTGGTTGAAAAAGGCCTACCGACCTATCAGGGGTTTAGGGCCTAGTTTATTTAAAGTCTGGTCTGCCCTAGCCTATTTAATAAAAAGACTAGGTTTAGGCTTTTTAAAAAGTCTATTTATGTAAAAAGACTAGGTACAGGCTTTTAAAAAAGTCTATTAAGCCTAATAGGCTGGCCTATTAAATTTTGATATATATGTATATTATAAATTTTATAAATATAAATAAAATATTATATTTTTTCAAAAAATTATATATATAAAATAAATTTTATAAATGTATATACAATAAATTTTATAATATATTTATAAATTAAGTTTATGTAGAGGCTTGTCAAAAAGGCCTATTAGCCTCTTTAGTGGTTTGTTGGCATATTTAAGATAGAACTGTTCGCCTTTTTAGAGGCTTTAGGACAAAGTAGGCTTATAAATAGGCTTTCAGGCTTTATAGGCTTTCAAATAGGCTAGGCTTAGGCTCTGTTTGGTAAAACTAGCTTATAGCTTATGACTTATAGCTTATGGCTTGTAACTTATGGCTTGTAGCTTATGGCTTGTAGCTTGTAGCTTATATCTTATAGCTTATAACTTGTGACTTATAATTGAGTAGAGGTGTTTGGTAAAATTAGCAGTAGCTTATATTTGTTAAATGACTTAAAAGGACAAGTAATAATTACATGTATTAAATTATTTGATAGAGTAAACATGTAATAATTGATTAGAGGGTAAAATAAGAAAAAATTATTAAAAGCTACTTTTCATAAGCTATAAGCTACTTGAAGTAGCTTGTCATAAGCTAGCTTACATAAGCTAGCTTATAGCTTATATAAGTTATAAGCTAGTTGTTACCAAACACCTCAACTTACTCATAAGCTATAAGCTACAAGCTATAAGTTCCTAAATAAGCTATAAGCTAGTTGTGCCAAATACACACTTAGCTTGAAAAATGAGCCTATGATAGGCTAATAGGTCAGACTTAACTCCATCAATTATAAAATAGGTCTGACCTGTTTAGTCAAAGTCTGGCCCGGCCTATTTCCACCCCTACTCACATATAAGAAGAAGGGAAAATAAATTAACTCACGCGTACTAATAAAATTAATTAATTGCATTTAATTTTTTTATTTCATTTAGTAGATAATCTTTCATTACTGAAATCTCATAAGTAATGTTAAAGTCTCCTAAAAATTCTCTTACTTATCTTCCTATTATCATATAAGGTATGAAATTAGATGTACTTTCAATCTTGAAATCATAATAAAAGCATTCTTTAATGAGTTAATAGGAGAATTTTTAGAAATATGAATCAAGAGGATTAATAATTACTCAAATATTATTCATGTCATTTATTGTAAAAGGGTAAATAGTAGTTTTTTTAATTTAAAAGCAAATTAACTCACTAATATAATAAGAATAATAACATTAAATTAAATAAGGAAATAGTAGGTGATTTTTGCTTATGGTTTTTTTGGGTAAATAATTTTGCTTATGTTTGGGACAATTGGACTAAGAAGTTATGATTTTTTTTCATTTTTTATTTTTTATTTTTTTATATTTGAGTCTATAGGTTGTAGTACAGTGTTTCTTATAATTTTTTAAAAAAATCATCTTTTACTTTATTTTTTTTATATTCAAATCATCTTTTATTTTTAATAGGGTTTTTTTTTTAAATGTGTAACATTGCACCGATTAAAAAATCCAATATAGAAATAAAGCATAACATTAATTATATATTAAATCAAATCATATTATTTTTTTTTTTTCAATAACAACTTTTTATTTTTAGGTTTATTAGCCTATGCAATATTGCAAGTAAAATAGTACTACTTTATTTATCTTAAATTTTAAAATGATAAATGTGCCCTAGATGGCAATCGCTTGAAATCCTATTGATGGTGAGCTCAAGAGTCGAGTAGACATGCATGAATGGGTGTGAGTTATTACTACTATTATTTTGAATTAATTTGTTTTCAAGAATCTTAAGCGTGAATAGAATTAATTACTATTCGAGCGTTGTGTTTTAATTTTCTTTACTGAGATACTAGTAGTAGCTAGTAGTTGTATAAATATGACCTGTTACGTTCCTTTAGTTGGAGGACTCGTAACAAAATTCTTTTGTTCATGGAGCTTAATGAAGATAGGATTAGCAGTTTACCAGATTCAATTCTGTGCCATATTCTGTCATTTCTGTCAACTAAAGAAGCTGTTGCAACTAGTGTTCTCTCCAAGAAATGGAGTCCTCTCTGGCTTTTAGTCTCCACTTTAGACTTCGAACATAAATGCAACTGTCGCGAGAAAAACATCAAAGAAATCATTCTACTTTTTGATATTTCCAACGTTGTGGTTGGCATTCCGTTGCTCTCCCCAAATGTGAAACATTTGTGATTCTTAAGTTGATGTCTGTATCCCTAAAAACTTTCAAATTATGTCCCTGAGTTTCCGGTTGAAGTGCTCAATCATTCTCCCAAACTTCAATTTTTCTCTGTTGATAAGGTTTGCTGAGTATAAACACAAGGATAATTTGTTTTTCATTTTGTTTGTTGTTTTTTTTTTCTGTGCACTCTTACTGACTGTATTTTATCTTTAATGCTAACAGGGATCAGTGTTTCCTGATAGCTTATATTCTGTTGGAAGGGATTGGTCATGTCCAGAATTTGTTCCCGGTTGTATTTCATTCCATCTTAGGATATGCCATATTGATGGATATTTAGGCTTGAAAAAGGAGTTGGAAGTTTGCATGCTATATCTTGGAGAATGCAACACATCTGCAGTGCTTGAGAGTCAGTAGTCCTTCGTCAGAATCCGATAAGTTCAAAATGCTGATAGAATTATCCAAGTGCACAAGGCTGTCAACAAATTGTATACTTGAGTTTTTTTAATGAATTGCCGTGATTAATTGGTTTTGAGTGCATTCATGTAGTTTACTATTCCCTTTCATTGTTTTAGTGTTCTGTTTCTCATTACAAATTATGAGTGTATTTGTAGTGAGTTCGAGTCCTTTGGCAGTAGCTTATGTAGCACTGCAGTTGATGTTTTCTTTAACTATAAAGTAGGAGAAAGTAGAAATTGTCAGCCCCGTTGCTCCATTCTGTTCTACTGAATGATTTGGGTGTTTTATTGGAATTGAATTATTTTATTTTTAAAATTTATTTATATTGAATTATACTATTAGAAGAAATATTTAAACTGGTTGAAGAGTTACGTTAAACATGCTGTGGTATATAACGAGTGGCTTTATAATACTCGGTCTGTATTTATTAATAACGTTTGCAATCTGTTTTAACGACTTATAAATCTTCTCTGAGCTGAGAACAGTCTTTCTACATTTATAGTTAATTTAGAGAGACGCATATTGGAAAAGTGAGAAATGAATTGAATTGGTTAGTGAAATCAGAGAAACAGGGGAATGTAAAAGAAACAAACTTACCCTTGCTGTCCTCATGATAGCCCATAGAGATATTGGGCTTTGGTGGTGTAAATAGTAATAATGCCTAGAAAGGGAATAACATTAAAATTGTTTAAGTAATGTTATCCTCTAATAATATGAGCTTGTTCTTTCATTATTTGATTTGAAACTAGATAATGGGACATAGTTGTCGTATTTAACAAATGTAGCAAACTCAAATTGTATTTACGATTGTTATGCCCCATAAAATATATTAAGGTATAAAAATTTGAGATTATAAGATGTTCTCCATCACGTCCAATGTGTGTAGAAATTATAAATAGTAAAATAAAATTCAACATTTATTTTAAGTTATATTTAATTTATTAATTTTTTTTATTTCTACAATAAGTTTTTATTTTTTAACTTGTGCCATATTATTGCATATATTATGTAAACCCAATTTATATTTATATCTAATTTTACAATATAGGTGTGGGCTTGAATGATTTAGACTGAAATGAAATTAGCATTGTGAGAGACTAACTTGCTTCTTAATTAAGAGGTATGAGCTTAACTTACTTTTCTATTCGGGCCACTTTAAAAACCTTGATTTGAGGTTTGTAAAAGTTTTGGACTGCAGGCTTTTAGTCCAGTTGATTATGTATTATCAAGTTTTAGTTTGTGTTTTGTAGTTGAATAGAATAGAATGGAATGATATATAATAGAATGTGTGATGTGTTTATTAAGTGAAGTGTTATATTGGATGGTTAAAAGTTAAGTGAATGATTTATAAGTAAAAATATTCTTGTATCTAATACATTTAGGTTTTGAGTTGTATTGTAGTGTTCTTTTAAAAAAAATCATATAATGATAATCTATCAAATGATGTTATTTTTTATATAAACCGTGCTTACTTAAAAAAATAATCCGTGTTTAGTTGGCTGTTGAGAACCCTGGACATCCATTTATTTTTGTTTAAAAAAGAAGTTCACTTTTATTTGGCCCTGTATTTTGCTTTTTTGTTAGAACATATTAGTTCCCTCAAACTAAGATTAGACCCAAGTCAAGAAATTATTGCCTGAAAATTTTACTTTTTCCTGTTGGAGGATTAAATTAGAGGCTTTTAAATTTCTACAACCCTAAAAGACTATTTTTGCTCACCTAGATCATTTTGGTAATTGAACCCAACCAAAATCACTTCTCAGAAAGAGTATTCAATTAAAAATTCAAACAAAAATCATATTATTTTAAACTTACATTTACTTAAAATATGTTCATGTTAATCCAATTTTGAATTTATAAATGTTAATCTACACACATTTAAATATATTTTTTAGGTTTAGGAGATTTTTTAGTCGAAACATGACTGTTTAACTAAATATGCTTTTTAAAATTTTTAAATTCAATCTTATTTTATTTTTTAAATCTTATTTGATGAATAACCTTTTTTTTTCTTTTTTCTTTTTTGTCAATACCTAATGAGCTTTGTCCGGCCTAATACAGTCTTCACCAATGCCCTGCTCGAGTGATATAGGCTATTTCCGTCTTTAATCCCAAATAATACTAAATACTAATTCTAGCACTTTTTGGATTTAGTTATTGTGTTTCTTTTTTGTTAAAAAAAATAAAATAAAAAATCTTGTTTTTATTTTCTAATGTTACTTTTAGTCTTATTAAATTTTTTAATCCTTGTAATTTAAATATTTTTTTATTTCGAGTCTTGTAATTTTAAAATTTTTTATTTTTGTTCTCTATAAATATGATAATAAAATATTTATTCCCTCTGTTCCTTTTTATCTGCCTAGAGAAAAAAAATTATTTCTATTTATTTGTCCATATATAATATTAATTACACTTTTATCTATTTTATTCTTATGTTAAATTGGATAATAATTAATACTTTCATTAATGAATCAATAACACAATAAAAAATAAAAGATAATATAAAAACTTTAAAAATTATTTTGATAAAAGTAAAATTAATAATTACATTTTTTAATTAATGTGTTTTACTCCTAATTAGAGAGATAAATAGAAACTCTCCATCTCCTTATTATTTCTTTAATTGATGGCTCAGAGAGAGAAGATGAGGGTGCGCCGTGCAACTATAGGAGAAATTAGAATCCAAGAAAGCATCAAAAGTTCTGATATTAGAGTTCATGAAGAAAGAAGAAAGAGATGGAGAGTTGCTAAGAATGTTAGAGGTTCAAGGTTAGGGATAAGAGATATATTAGAATTTCAGTCAAATATAGACTAAACTGAATGATTTGGGAGTTGAATTTAAATTTCAAAACGAGGGATTGAAGTGCATGATTTGCCTCTACCAAAACGACGTCGTTTTAATCCTACGTGAATGTCTAACTGTCACTTAACAGCCACATAAGCATTTAACAGGCCACATCATCACGCTGTTAGTGAGAGTTAAATGTACGGACTGAACTGTATAACGGCCTACAAAGTGAGGACTAAATCAGTCATTTTTAAAAGTGGAGGAATTAAACTGCATGACAGCTTAAAAGTGAGACTAAAACGCTTAATCACTCGATTGTAAATTTGTAATTACTTGCTCGATCCAACACCGGAGCTTTCCCGGCGTAGAAAAAAACCGAAGCTCTGGCAATCAATCACACGACAAGCTATTGAATTTCTGAATATGTCCTTGCTCCTGGACGAACTGTGGCGTCGAATTCTTGAAATCGGAATCGAAACCGGCGGTTTCAGCTACAAGGACCTCTGCTGCCTCTCCATCTCATGCCGCCGCCTCAACCGCCTCTCCTCCGAAGACCCTCTTTGGAACCGGCTCCTTTCTTCCGACTTTCCCCTAACACCCCCTCCTCCTTCTTCCTTTTCTTTCGTCTCTTCTAAATCCCTTTATAAATTCAGGTACGAATGGGGTTCTGGGTTTCTGCCAAACACTGTTTTTGTATGTTCTTCTCATCTGGGTATCCATAAAGTTTGGATTTTTAATTTGTTTATCTAATTTTTGTTTGGTGAGGTTCGAGAGAGACAAGGAAAGGAGATTAGCTTCTCATAGGAGGGTTTTACTGAGAAAGGAGAGTCAGATTAGGGAACATCACAGAAGGCTCCGAGACATTGAGAGGCAGATTACTCAAGAGACCTCCAAAGCTACAGAAACTTCTCTTCAGTTGTCCAATTTGCGTAGGGTCAGGTACCTTTACCCATCTCATTACTGCTAGCATTTTTATTTTTTTCACTGAGTTCTAGATGAATGCTTTATTGCTATGCTATCTGTTTGGTGTTTTATATATTCTGGAAAAATGGTGATAGTCATGTGATGTTCTTTTTGTTTTCATTGTAGAAGGGTAATGGGGTGGATTGATGTTTTCATTTCCTGGGCAACTTAAGGTTTATGTTTTTACTCTTGTTAAGTTGGTATTGGACCCTGTCACCCTGCAGCTATTTTGTTATTTCAATTGGTTTCGGATCCTCTCATGTCAGGAAGTATCATGACAGTGTGGTGTTATGGGAGAGAAAGACTCAAAAGCAAAATTAATGGGGTCTAATAGTGTGTTTAGATCAAAGAAAAAAAAAAGTTGAAGTGTTGAACAAAAGCATAATTTTCATCCTGTTGAGCAAAAGGCAGTTTGACAAAAGACTCCTGTTTTCCAAGGAAATCCAAACACGCACCAAACAAATAGTGGTTGATGGATCCTATTATAATTGTTTCCTTTCATTCTTTCTGATAACATGACTAACACTAATATGAGAGACTCTTAATCTATGTCGATTCTTGTCTTGTAGTTTTGCTTCCCCTTGTGTTGCTACTGGCTTGTAGTTTTATTAACATTTGTTGTAATGTCAGTGTGTATTCTGTTGATGGGGTTTTGTTATTGGTTTTTCTATAGACAAGCCTCTGTGGCTTTGAACGTGTGGCAACCAGAGGTTGTCCGGGGTAGACAAAAACAAATGGTGGAGCAATGCGCTGTGCCTGCTGAATCTCGGATACATGCACTTGAGATGGAACTCAGGCTTTGTAAGCAACAGATTATGGGGTTGGAGAAGTCCTATGTAAGTGTTAATATTTCTATTTAATGTCTTCTATAAAAGGTTTGACGGGTTGTTGTTACTTGCACAAAATTGTGCCAGAAAGATGAAAAGCGCAGGCTTATGACTACAAGGGAAGAGTTCGCATCTATGACGTATCATCCTATGCGTGAGCATAAACCTGTTAGTGGAGAGGACAACGAACAGAACTTCCGCAGGAAGAGGCAGAGAAGATGGAATAGGAGTGAGGCTCTGACATTAATTGCTTCAATATCTGTCTACAAAATTGAAATTATTGCTTGAATAAGAATGCCTAGTGTTTTTTCCTCTCTTTGTTGACTCACACCTTCTATTTTGTTACATTTTCATTCCTTCTATACTTTAACCTTGTGTTTGGAAGTAATTTTTGTAAGCAATAAAGGTTCATTAGTACAAATTAACTTGTTTGGATAAATGAAGCAATAATCTTAAAAGAAGTCGTAAGAATTTTATTTTTCAAAATGTAGAATTTTGAAATGAAGAAAATTCACTTGAAATAATTTAATTTCTCGTAATTTTAAATTCTTTAGAGTTTTGAATTTCACCATTTCAACACACTAAATTATTGTAATGGAAATTGTCAGTGTTTGAATTGCCTACCCTTTTAGTTTTTTTGCTTTTCTTTAAAAAAAATTATCATATTGTTCAGTTGGCATGCAAAACTAGTAATGAGTTGTGTTCCTTGATTGTGCAGTACAAGATTGGCAACACAAAACAACATAGATGGATATGCTTCTTGCAACAAGTGCGTAATGATCTCGCTCTCCAGAGGTAGTAGAGCAAATGTTATGGTTCTTATTTGTGGATGAGATATTCTATATCAATTTGATATTTTGATTAGCTGCCTGTTGAGGAAGGGTTGCAAATCCTTGGTAGAAATATTCTCGTCTTGAATAGGATTCATTACATGTTAAAAACCATACTGCATTCTGAGTTAGAAATTTATATGGGTGTTTCTTGTGCGGCTTAGGAGTTGTCACAATGTTCTGTCTCTAGCAATTGGAATTACCTTTTTTCAATACAGATCAGCACAAGGGAATGTTTTTATTCGTCTTTTTTGCAACACAATCTATACTTTTTTGCTCTCTTTTGGGTTTGCATTTCTACATGACCTCTATGTAGAATTGGATTTTGATAAAATATGATGGTTTCATTTGATCAATTTAACCAACCACACTTAGCAAGAAAAAGCTTTGGTCGTTGTTCTTGATTAACTGGTTGATAGCAGAATTTGATTCATTCCACGAATACAATATATTTTTATGTTTTACTTTTTATCAGGAGGCCATGCATTGGATGATGAGTAAAATTCTGGGGAGATGATATTTGCTGCTGGTCTTTCTTCCATTGAAACTGGGAAGTTGCTCTATATGTTATGATATAGATATTAAAGGATTTATAATTAGTATTTTCTAGTTAAGATAATTTAGGAATTATATAATGGGCTTGACTCAATAGATATTAGGAATATTCTAGAATAGCCTATGAGTTTATTATATATTTGTGCTAAATGTATGAGAAAGGAATCAATGAAAAATATGAGTTAAATCTTCTCCTCCAAATCTGATTCTCTTCTCCCTCTCTGAATTTCTGTTCTCTCTCTAATTTTCTGTTCTAATTCTCTTTCTCTGTTCTTCAATTCCTTCTTCTCTGTTATTTCTCATTCTCTTCTTCTTCTCCAAATTCCGGTTCATATCACTCTAGCTGTGAAGACTGAACCGCACAGATCTTCTGATCTGTCATTTGATGAAAATATAGGATGCAATAACAATGGCTCAAATCAGACTCTTGTTTATGCAAAATGGCATAAAAATGACTGAAACTTAACAAAACATTGTGTTGTGTATTACTTTATGAAAAATGGTCTTGGAATCATTATGTTTAAGTTAATTTAGGTCAGATGATTGCTTGTAGTACGTAGACCTCGTGAAAACGTTGTGAGCTAGAGAGAAGCCGGATCATATCAGGGAGACTATGTGCGTGTTTGGAAACTTTTTTTTGGGTATTTTTTAAAAGTAAACGATTATTTCTTTAAAATAAAATATTTTGAAATTTTACTTATTTCTGAGCCCTTCATGTTCTCCCGTTTGTTTGTCTTTGTTAATTAATGCTGAAAACTTCTTATTAATTAGAACTAGTGATTTAGCAAGTTATTAGGGATGAAAACGAGTGGGGGCGGTTTCATGTTTGTAGATAAAAGCGAGATGGAAATTCAAACTTAACGGGTTCAGAGAACTTGTGTGGAATTCATTGCCTAGGAAAGTCTATTTAACAACTAAGGTAATCACTTATCTGTTTGGTGGTTCAATATGTTAGTAACTTAATTAGAGACCAATTAACAACAAAATAGGCTAACAAAGCTAGATTTAACGATTAATAATCTTGTTTATTTAGTCGTTAAATTATTCTTTTTTAAGTAGTAATTGATACTTTGCATTTATTTCTTCAACAAAAATATTAATAAGCGATGATAGGGGAGTCGTTGGATGAGCAGATTGTGGTGACAGTTTCGCATGTTTACAATGTACAGCAGCAAGTGCTGCAAATTGTTCTATGTACAAACAGATACATAACATGCAGTTGATGATGATGTTTTTGTTTTTTTTATTTTGGTACAAATGATGATGATGATGTTCCATTGTTTTTGTTATGTCCCAGATTATATTATTGCACTTCCGTAATTTGCAGACTCGCCCCTCATATTGGAAAATCAAAGTTTTTGGACCACTAACCATATGTTGGGACTTGGGAAGATATGTAGTGGCAATACTGCCCCTTTTTCTATCGCTAATTATGAAAACAAATTTAAGGTTTGATCAACTTAATTATCATTTCATAAATAAAGAGTTATAATTATGTTAATTAATCTGGATTTAATTAAGGATATATAGAATGATCAACGTAACCACGCTAAGTGTTGGTTATAATGTGAAACCAAAATTACAATGTAGCTAAGTTGGATTTAATTAATGAAGGATATACAAATAGACAAATATGTTAACAAAATAAATTAAATGTCATTTGATGGACTATAGAACGTAACGAAAATGATGAATCATGATTCTAATTGTCATTCCATGTTTCATTTTGCTAACTGAACATGAAAAATTAAAGATAATTTCGAAAGATAATGTATATGTGAAAAAGAATAGTCATTCCTTAATTAAACAAACACTATAATTTGAATGACGGTTAGGACTTTAAACTAAGATAATGATAGCTTGCACACCAAGAGTGTAAGGTGATGACCATTTGGACACTTGAAATTTTTTCAAAAGTTTTAAGTTGAAAATTAATCGATTTTCCATCTTATTAATTAGGGTTATCTAATGACTGAAGACCTAAGGAAACAAACATGTTAGAAAATTAGAAGAGTAAGTGACTAACATTATTCTAATATGAGAAGAATTTTGGGATTGAGTACTGTGCTGTTGTTGGATATTAAATATAAGCAAATTTGAATTAATTTTCTTGATATTAAATATAAGTAAAACCCAATTAACTTTACCTTTTATTAATGAATGTATTCTAAATTGTCTTTGTATTGATTATATTCAATGTGTATTTTGCAATGATATATTTATTTAAGTGATACAGAAGATAGAGAGCTTGTTTGAATTCTATTTTTGAAAACTAAAAAAACTAAAAAATTCGTTTGACAAATTAGTTTTTAAAAACAGTTTTCGAAGACTGTTTTTTAGTATTTAAAAACTAAAATTTGAAAATATCTAAAACTTGTTTTCGTTTTCAGTTTTTAATTTTCTGAATTTACATACAAATTTATATTGAAAGCTCCTCTCACTTTTTTTTAAAAACTGTTTTTGAAAATTATTTTATAATATAATTTTTAAAAACTAAAAACAAAAACTCTTTCAAACAAGCCCAGAGTCTCATTTTAAAAAAATAATTTAGGAAATGAATTCATTTTCTTTATGAAATTTAGAAAATTAAATAAAGTTAACTAGTTTTCTTTAGTGGTTATAATTAAGTTATAAGGCTCTCTCTTTGAATTGGACTTTTTTCATGTGTATAGGTTTTGAGTTGTTCCCTTAATTATCAGATTAGCATTGTTAGCACTTAAGCATATGAGGAGAACCCAACTAAAAAGACTAATTCAATAAAAGAGACTCATAATTTGAGTAACACATTAAATTTTAATTTTTTTTTCAGTATGAAACTCCTAACAGTAATACAACGTATCGAGATCCTTTAAAGACATGAAATTTCTAAAGCATATAATAAAGGGTTAATGGGATGTAATTTTATTTAGATTCTTTCACGTTGCGTAAGGATAATAATTAATAAAATGGGTTTTAATTGTTTATGACCAAATTCCAAAATCAAAGAATCATTGAGCATGTATTTGGATTTCATTTTAGAGCCCCAAAAGTACTTTAGTTTGTGTAACAATGTGTGTACATGTTTGTTAATTAGTTTGGCTCAGTTAAAAAAATTCGGTTTGACCTCAATTCCTCAAATTTTTCTTCTAACCTCGTTGGGGAGAAGTAGTAATTCCATAATCTCTTTTAGGTTTGTTCAATTTGAGTTCAGAGCATTTATAGTTTATTTAAAAAAAAGTATTCTCATATCTAAACAATATTTAATTTATTAAACACAATTTTAACTAAAGATATCTAAACATAAATACTATCATCACTAGCTAGCAATTTTTCTTTTTACGTGTCCGATATATTCACCTCTTATGACTTATGAGTTATGAGGCCCATTTTTTACATGACATGAAAAAATCGTGTAGAAAAGAAAAAGAACAAGAACTAATGAAAGTACGGAACTGGAAGCAGAGCCAAATGGACAGAAAGTGAAATACGTGTTCCATGATGGGTTAAAACACTTTGTAATCACACTAATTTTTAAATGTATCACATATAAAACAAAAATTAATATCTAAATATAATAAAATAAAGTTAATTTTTTTTATTGATTTTTTCATCTGTCATAAATTAATCTCTTGAAAAAAAAAATAAGTGTGATACTCATAGTCACCACCATTAAAGTGTATATATATTTTGTAGATATTTACATGAATAGGTCTATTCGGTGTGGGACACAATTTTGATGACTTTGATAATTACATTGAAAACTCATATCTAGAACAACAAGGAAGCCTTCAACCTTTCTCTTAAATGCTTATTAAGCACACCACACCCACTAGTAACACTTCAATTTTACATGCTAGCGTATTTTTCACAATCAGTAATATAAACAATTATAATTTATTTTAACATGAAACTTAGTTATATTTAATTGATACAAAATAACAATTCTTCACTTTAATTAAATTACTTTTAACTTAAACGATAGTAAATCAAACACACGCTAAATTGTTACTTTTTCACTCAAAAACCAAGAAGTGACACAAACTAAGTACTAACACAAAGACAGACACAATTCTCATGAAATCATGAACTTTATTTTTGTGTACTAATAATAATCACATCATCCAAAGAAAGCCAAAAAGATAACAGAAGAGGCTGAAATTTGATACCACTAAAAAGTAAAATATTGCTCCTTATGGAAAAGACTAGTTTAATTTTTCCTTCACATACAACTATTTGATAATCATCTAAGGGGGTGAATTTATAAATCTTTACAAGCTGATCAAAAGTACAAATTAAATATTTAACGTGTATGATAACAGACAAGTAACCAAATAATCATTAATCATTTTGTTCAAGATTCCCTAAACATTCCCCCAAAAGCTAGCAACAACCTCACCAAAATCTCAAACCTCTCTTGGCACCCTTGTGGCATTTTTTGTTCTCTTCTGTGAAATTTTCATTTATTGTATGCATTGCAGTACTCCACTCAATTTTGGCTGTACCACACATTCAATTTTGCTGTTAATTTGTAGAAGAAAAGAAAAAATAAATAAATAAATTATTCGTTGGAAAACAATGTCATAATCAAGTTTGCTTTTAATTAACTTTATGTTTGGTTGGTGACTTTAATTTCAATAAATTAAAAGAATAGCTTAGAAAGAAAATACACATACTTTTCCATTTCAATTTCAGCCTAGGTGTCTACCAAATTTAAGTGTAAGTGTAATACTGTGATTAGTGTGCTAACCGGTAAACATTACTTAAATTGTTAAATTGGTGGTAATTAGCTAAATTATTATAAAGATAAGAATACAAATTTAAATCACAGAAAACACGTACACTTGTTGAGAGATGAATGAAATACTGGTAAATGTTTCATCCGAAATAATTAATTAAAAAAAAAAGTTAATCAAGTAGTAATATTGAATTTTCCTAACTTTTGGGGAGAAGGTGCCACGTGTCAAGGGGAAAAGGGAAAAAGAAAAAGAAAAAAAAATGCAGAAACAGGTCGCTGACTTTGGTTTCTTATTTACATTGACTGCATATAATAATAATAATATAATTAAAAATGAAGTAAAAGAGTTAGTAGGTGACTAAGCAAGGTAGATGAAAGAAGGGTAGTAGTAAAACACTAAATAGTTTCTTTTTCTTCAAAGTCCATGAAGTATATAAAGCACTCACATGCATTGGTACTATTTCCAAAAGCTTTGTGGGGAAAAAATTTAGGTTATTAAGGCTACTAGAAGAAAAAAAAGAGAGAGAGAGTTCTAAGAGACAGAGAAGGTGGAATCTCCTCCATGGGAAGACCTCCTTGCTGTGACAAAGTTGGCATCAAGAAAGGTCCATGGACACCTGAAGAGGATATTATCCTTGTCTCTTACATCCAAGAACATGGACCTGGAAATTGGAGATCAGTCCCTACTAATACTGGTATTTCAAATTCATATATATCCTGTTTTTGTTTTGTGTAGCTCTCTCAAAGGAAATAAAAGTATGTTACATGATTATGATTCATGACAATATATAACTTCTTTTTCTTTTGAAGTCAATTGTTATGTATAGTTTGAATGAAATTGATGATGATTACTGAATTTTTTCTTAATTCTATGGATGAAAATTATTATGAAGGGTTGTCAAGGTGCAGCAAAAGTTGCAGGCTGAGATGGACAAATTATCTGAGGCCAGGAATCAAGAGAGGAAACTTTACTCCTCATGAAGAAGGAATGATCATTCACTTGCAAGCTCTTCTGGGTAACAAGTAATTAATCATCTTCACTACTCATCACATTTCTCTCTCTCTCTTTTCTCAACAACAAAAAGAAAAGTCCAATCTTTTATGCAATCATATTTAATACCATGAAGAAGAAAAAAAAATTACACAACTTGAAAAGATTGATTTAGCGACCAAATAAGCAACACTTTTGATAGGTTGCTAACTATTTTGGTCGCAAATTCAGTCTCTAATTCAGTTGTTAAATGTAATGACCAAATAAGTAAAGTTAGCGACCAATGAAATTGAATTGGTCGCTAAAAATACTTTTTTAAATAGTGAATTTATATCGATTGGATAGACTTTGCGTCCCTTTCAACAATTTTGATAAAAAAAATTGCTTCGTTTTTTTTTTTGATGATTATGAGCAGATGGGCAGCCATAGCTTCCTACCTTCCACAGAGAACAGACAATGACATAAAGAATTATTGGAACACTCATCTAAAGAAGAAGCTGAAGAAATTTCAAGCAGCCTTAGAGCCCCACCACCAATTAGCAGCATCAACAGACTCAACCACCACAAATGCTCAATATCTATGCAAGAGCTTTAATGACAGAACAAGTAATAATAATTTAGATAACAATGCTTCATCCCTTAAGCTTAGTCACTCTCAATCCTCCACTACTTATGCTTCAAGCACTGAAAATATCTCAAGGCTCTTAGAAGGTTGGATGAGATCTTCTCCTAATAATAAGCCTCTCAAAAAATCTCAACCAGATGATGATGTTGATGATCAAGAAGAGATTCAAATCAGCAATGATAATGGTGATCATGATCATGCTAAGCTAGAAGAAGTGCCTGCTTTGAACCTTGAGCTTCAGCACAAAGTTACAAACAAAGATAATGAGTTAGTGTCTCATGAAGAGTTTGAATCTATTCTGTCATTTGAGAATCTTAACAATGGTTCTGCTTGGGATAAGTCTACTTGTGATTCTGTTCCTGATCACCAAAAGGTTTGTTCTGAAGTTTCTGCTCATCATCATCATCATGGAATGACAGAGAGGAATACTAGGAAAAAATCTGAGGACAGTACTAGTGCTCCTCCATTATCTTTTCTTGAGAAGTGGCTCTTGGATGAGAATGTTGGTCAAGTTGAGGAGATGATGGAACTTTCTCCTATGTTCTAATTAATTAACTTGGAATAAATATTGATGATGGTCACAAAATCAATCCCTAAGTTTATTGGGATATGATATGATGACACAATTCAAAATCTGTTATATAAGTCAGGAAAAATTGAAGAACTAAGTAAAAAGGAAGGAAGTAGTACTCTTTGATTTAACTAGGGTTTGTTTGAGGTTCTGAAAAAGCTGGGATCTCTTTCAACTTGTAACTTGAAGTTTAATAGTTTATGATCATGAATGGTTTAATTGTTTCTAAGTATTAGCTAAGATTAGTGCATGTCTCTCTTAATTTGTCTTGTAGAAAATCACAAATGTTGACAATAACAAAGAAGATTTGACAAAATTTTATGTTGCTGGCTCATGATATGATAAATAATCTTCTAATGTGTTTGCATGAATGTACAGTTCAAAACTTCTGAGATTGCTTTGTACTTCATTTCCATTTTCTGTTGGTATAATAGTTTATAAGGAATTTTGAACATTCATACTCACTGAAAATGGAGGATTAAAGATGAAGGGCAATTCAATGGAGAATTATCATGATTATGCATATTAGTGATAATTACCATATTTTTCAGCTCAAAATTGTGAATATTTATTGATGTAAAGTGTAGAGAGGAAATTTTGATGTGACCAGAGAGTCCAAGTGTACAAGTTAATGGACACAAAGAAATATCTTTGATATTGTCGCCAGTAAACTTGGTTGGCCAAATTAATTGAATTATTAATTATTACTAAATCAGTCAAATACATGGAAACCAAGTGATGGCATTTGTTAATTGTCATTGTTATTTTTTCAATCAATAATTTAGAGAAACGGCACCATTTGAATTTCTGACATTAAAATGAATGATGGGACAGGGCGGTGTTTATTTATTTATTTTTTATTTTCTAGTGAGAGATGGATGGAAACATGAATTGTTGTAAGTAATTTAGAAAGTAATAATAATTAGTAGTACTAAATAAGAAAAAAATGATGATGAGGTGTGGAAGAATAGGGAAATGTGAGTGAAGGAAGATGATGGTGTCACGAAAGTCTTGTTAGCAAATAAGGAAAAATGGGGTAGGGATGCCTGAAAATTTGGTTTTCTTTTTTAGAAAAAAGAGTATGGAGAAGCATGTGATCTTTTTTTACCTTTCGGTGTGAGATTGCTGCTATGTATTATGGTATTGCCGTATATGCATGTAACTTTCACAGGTTGCATTGCTAACACCAATTCTGGGGCTGCATTCCTCTGCTGCTACTCCACGCAACTCTCCACTCTCAACCCATGCTGGACCAATCATATTGCATTGCCCCCATCATGTATTATGTATTATAGGATTTGTATAAAAATAAGGATCGTCCTAAGAACACTTGTTAAAGTTACTAAAAGTACAAAGATAATCATTATTGCACATCAATCCATCTCTTGGTAATGTAAAAGATTACATTTTTTAATAGTTTTTTATTACATTTAGTTATTTAAAAAGTGCTCTTAGGATACTGTTTAGCATTTTTCCTAAAAAATAGTGTAGAAATAAAGAAAATAGATAATAAAAGTGAGATTAAAGAAAAGATAAATATACAGAAATTTAAAGGTATAATATCAAAAAAAAAAAATTTAAAAGTATCAATACTACTTTAATAATAGAAAAGTGTATATACATAACTATAATAGTAGTTCACTGACTAAAAATGATTTAATTTCTTAAAATTAATCATATAAGATTTTTGACATTCTTATAAAAAAAAATTTGATGATCATCTTTCTATGGAGGAACTAATTATAAGAAAGTGTATCTAGTACACTAGTTGTAGCAAAGATAAAAGTGTCTGATAGTAATGCCGATAAATAATGAAAGAACAGTGCAGAGAACTTCGTAGTCGCAGAGATTATAAAGAAATCTCATTTTTAAAGGAATATTTTCTGTATAAATCAAATTAAAGATTTCTTTATAAAGTATTATTGTATATTCCGTTATATTCTCAAATGTAATTGTAAATAATCTACCACGTTTTCACTAAGACAAATTATTTATAAAAATAATAATAATGGAAGAATAGTGATTAAGAAGAATAATAAGAGGGTCTAACAGCAATAATTTATGTAATTAATGGGTAATAAAGAAAGCAATAATATTAATATGATGTTAAATTAGTGGCATAGGGCACCTTTGACTTTAAGACTATATTTAATAGAGCAGCTTTGGGACTAAATGCGGCATGTTGTGATTGGCAGTAGACAACCAGAGATGAGGTGCATCATTTAATATAACTCATAGCTTCCACATTTTATTTATTTATTTTCCAAACAAAATACTACTAGTAGTACTAATAATACTAGCAGAAATTAATTTATTGTAAGCATGTGGTGTCAATAGTAATTAAACGTGAAAACAATTACAGTATTTCCTGAGCAGTGACCCATCTCTTCTTCTTCAAATGAAATCACATTTTGCAAAAATAAATTAAATTAAATTACATGATTGACATACATTATTATTAGAGTCTTTTTCTAGCAAATTAAAATTGTAGCATAGGAAAGAAAACTTGAGTATGTATCGATGGATCGATCAATAATAATCCTGTGAATGTATGAAATGAAGGAGAGAGAAAGCATGTGAAATAATTACTCAAAAGTAAAAAAGGTGAAAAGTGAATTATAGTAACGGCAAATAAATGAATATGTAGGGTTGTGGTGGAGGAGTGTTGGATCATTTATGTGTGTTTGTGATATTATTATTATTATTATTATTATTATTATTATTGATAATATAATGTCCCATAGGCCACACCTTTAATTTTCTTCAATATTGCCTACTTTTTTGGGTAATCAAAAGTGGGGTTCCCCAATTTTCTCTTCCTTTATAAGAAAATGTTGTTTTCGTCTATTCATGTTATATATATGGCACTATATTTATTCATTCTGACTTATTCCACTGCTACCATTAATATTATAACATAGCCAATTCACAAACTGGTAGGGACATTCAACACATTCAGCCTCTCACTTTGATTCTTTTACCGTATATACCAATAAATATGAATTATAGTGTGTTTGGCACAATGAACTTAAGGCGTATGGATAAACTAAGTAGAAGTGTTTAGTGATAACTAGCTTATAGCTTATAAAATTAGCTTATGAAAAGCTACTTGAAGTAGCTTTTAATAATTCTTTTTAATTCTATCTGTCTTTTTTTTAATAATGATAATTAATACTAATATTATATTAATATATTATAAGTATGTTCTTTTAGATCATTTGACATAATTTTAACTTGTCATAAGTTAGTTTTACAAATAAGCTAGAAGTCATAAGTTATAAGCTAATTTTACCAAACAGAACCTTATTATTACATTTTTAATTATTTTCCAATATATATTATTAGTACTCGATTTCAATGTTTATCTATAAAATCAACAATAATAACCAAGAGTTGCTTGTAATATTTTTTGAAAAACATCAATTTTTTAATTTAAAAAAAATACAATCACTAATTAATTTTAATCTCTCAAATTATGAAAAAGAAATTTGTGTTTGAAACTAATAATTATCAATCAATTTAGACCATATGATAAATCTAATGCTGCATTATTCAAAAATAGGTTAATTAAATCCTAAATTTACACCCTTATAAGTAAGTAGTTTCTTTTAGAAGTTCATTAAATGACATAAAGCGCTAAATTTTGTAAAAAGATATTTTTCATAACTTTTTATTAAAAAATAATTTTTTATAATCTAATAATTTTTTGATATAACTACGGTTTCATCACTTTTAGGATGAGACTAATCCCGTTCGCACTGACTTCCGAAAATTTGACCTAGGTGAGATTTGAACACGGGACCTCCAGCTATGGATCGTCCCTCCTATGAATTTAGAAGGGTCTTACACCGTTAAGCTAACCCTCGAAGTTTTTTTATAATCTAATAATTGAATTGTAAATTTTTATGCATCCAACAAGTTGATCGGATGGCTAATGAGATCACCTTTAAGTAGCAGGTCTTTGATTCAGACCTCAATGAATACACTTTAACCTTTAAAAGAAAATTGTAAGTTTTTATGAAATAGATCTAACTTAAAAAATATTCACACGATTTTTAAAAGTTATTGATAATTTATCAAAATAATTTATTTGAAGGTACAATGTAATTTAAAATATTAGTAAACTTTGAATATTATTGGATTAAATGTCCAAATCATAAAAATTTTGACACACGTGTTTGATAGAAAACCATATTATTCAATGATTGGACTGATAAAATATATAAAAGAATCATAATATATGGCTTACTAAAAGTAAAAATTAAACGTGTGTAAAATCAATTGTGATTATTTATGTCTAATCATACAAACAATATACCATGATGTGTATTATATTCTCGTATGTCTATTGCATATAATAGTGTAGTACATACAATACCATGAAGTGTCCGTCCTTGTCATATGGAAAACAAAGGATGAAACTGTCGTCGCATTTTAGGGATCTTCAGGTTCGAGTTCTACTTGTTCTTTTTAAGCGAGATAAATGTAAGTATTTTTTGAATTTGAAGATTTTCTTTGCAACTCTAACTTAAACTAAGACATTATCGCCTCACTTTAAAATTTTATTTACCAAAAACAAAATGAAACTGTACTGTTTCAAAAACTGTACATCATTAGTGGAGATCCCCAGATCTGCCTCTGTGCTCCCTATCCAGCCGACTCTTTTGTAAGATTACCCCAACAATTTGTGTTTCTTTGTTGGATTCCCTTCATGACATAAATTGTGCCTTAAAAAAATTTAAAACGTGTAGAGTGCTCTAAATATACTATGCAAAATCTTTTATTTTATAAACATATAAAAATTAATTTGATAATATTTTCAATCTTTCTCTACTAGCTACTGCATGTTTGGTCTAGCATTTATTCCACGTTAAATTCCATTGAGTTGCCAAAAATTTCCTTTCCATTGATTTTTACATCGGAAATAACTTTTTTCGAATACTTTTTATAAAATTGACTGTTAGATTGAATTTTTTTATCATAGTTTCACATCAATTTAAGATAATTACTCTATTAATGTACTAAAAGATTAAAGTATTATATGATTTCATTTAAAAAAAATATGAAAATAAAAATCATGTGATTAACTACTTATTGTTGTTATTATGATTATATAGAATTTGTCATGATTAATCAATATAGTATATACTATCATTCAACGCCTGAACCGGCAAAACTCATAACATACATGAAGTTATTATTAATGTAAAAATTGATGTTAACTTATACTAATATAAATGAATCACCTATAATTTATATTGAGTGTTTAAAATTTAAATTAGGTTTGTAAACGGTTTTATGTTGTCCTACAAAATCTAGATATGTGTAGTCCTCTAATATAAAATATTAGTTTTTAACTAACTAATTAAACTTTGAAAATTGATTTATATGAGATACTAAGGTGGCAGTTAGATTTACGTTTTCATTTTCAATTTTTATCATGTTTCATGTTTTCAAAAATTTGCAAAGGAAAAACTGAAGGTTAAAAGCAAGAAAATCCTGAATCCTAGCATTTCCAACTTTTTCTTATGTAAATTTTCGAAAACAAGAAACAAAATAAAAATATGAAATACAAACCAGAAATAAAAATACAAATCAAACATGCCTAACAATTTTAGTGATAATTCAGTAATTTTAGTTTACTCTTTCTTTGATGCACTGACATGTAATGACAACATCTACGAGAGATAGAATTGGAGCACAAATCTATCTTTGAATTATCCCAATGATAATTAAGTGAATATTAATGCTAATCGTGTAAAATTTCACACCATTAAATCTGTTTGCCGCTTTGCTATTATAATTTGCACCTAACATTGCATGGCTGTCATGTGAGATAAGAGACTCTATTTGTTGTGATCCTCATGAATAGGTATTCCCTTTTATGCAAAACACAAAATAAGTCCTCACATGGGACCACAATAACTTGCTATCTGAAGTTTCATCACCCATACTGCACATGTTTGGAGATGCGTGGCTCTTTTTCTATTAGGCCAAATGAAAAAAAATAAATAAACATAGCACTAATTTTCTCTGTAGATGATTTCAGAACAGTAATAAGCAATAAAGACCGTAACAATTGATAGATAACTAGGTCTTTTCTAAGCATATTGAAAAGGATTTTAATTTTGACCGTTTATAGAGAAAACTTTGTTAAAAGAAGTAAAAATTTATTTTCAATAAGAGTAATCTCTACTTCTCAAAAGAATTATCATAGACTGTCGATTGAAAGATACATCAGTGAAAAGAAAAAAAATAAAGAAAACAAGTCAGCTATATTGGAATCTAAGCCAATGGCCATGGAAAGACTAAACGGGACAAGTTACTAAATCATTGTTATTGCCCAATTACTATGCGATCCCACTGCCTTAAATGCAATTTAAGTTTTGTCCTGTTCTTAATACAAAACCATTAGGTTCTCTCTTTCTATATTGTAAATCAACGTCTATGATATAATGTGGGAAAATGAAGTGTGGTTTGCTTACTGTAAGTCCACAGCATTTAATTGGCCTTCAAATTAGGCTAAGCATATGGACCAGAGATGGCAGAAAAAGGAGTGACAAATTCTTAAAAACATGATAGGAATCATATTATGGAACCAGCCTAGGAGAGACAAACGTAAGTTTCAGCAGTAGTAAATAAAAGATTGTTATTATTAACTTTGTACTATACTTGTACAGTGTCACAAAAAATACATGTCCCTCGAATAGATGAGATGTCTCAATGGAGATTAAATTTTCATTCATTTGAAATAAAGTAAAATGGCTGTAAGTCGTTGGTTTCTCCATTTTGAGACCTAGAAATATGTAAGCATAATTATGCTTGACCTACGGGTGAAGTGCTAATCTGCAATATTTTCTGAAACTTTAGGAGGGGGGGGGGGGGGGGGGGGGGGGGAACAATGTTGTTGGTATGGTTTGGAGGACAATATTTTGGTTTATTTTGAGTATATATACACTGATATCGAATTTAATCTTAAGAATTTTTAAACCTAAATGAGTAAAGTTGAAAGGAACAGGGAAGATACAAATATACCTCTGATTGTTGGAATTGTCTTATTGTTCTTGGTTAGAGGCCATCTTCAACTCTCAAATAAAATAGTAAAACTGTGACCATCCAGATCCAATCAAGAACAATAGGTTGATTCTGAAAAGTATAACTTGATGAAAAATGGTTTAACTAATGCTTCAGGAACTGATTCTATAATAACCTTTTTCAATATATACATTAAATTATCACAATTAAAGCTAACCAGAATGTCTTAGTAACTCAATCCGCAACCGCAACAGTTTCCACCTTACACCCGGTGCTTTGAAATATAGCTCTATGTTACTTTAAGATGCAATATTTAATCTGTACGCAAGCACTAATTGGACGCTAATAAAAACATCAACCATGCTATTCAGTCATTGATTCTTCCATCTATATCTACATATATGATACATTGCGGAATGATGTTAATAATCCCATAAAAGAAAAATTGGAATATTGTTTATCATAAGGAAGGTGAATAATTAAAAATAATAATAATAATTGGAAGAGCATGCTAAATTACCAGCACGCAGCACCAAAAAAAAAAAAAAAAAAAGAAATACATTGTACCTCAAGTGTGTCTTCCCCTTTTGCATCCTGCCTGACCTCAGCTCCAAGAAAAAAATTATGCATCTGATGCGAAAATTCCGAAGATAAATTAAATTACTGAAGATCAGTTCCCTTTTAATGTTGATTCTATTCAAAATCTGTCTGATGGTACCTATACAAAGCATAAGGCGGCAACTTTCTAGAATGGTGCTATGAGAGCAGCTCCAATCTCCGAAAGGCAAGTGTCCACGTTAAGGTATAATGTAAGTTGTTACAAATTCTGGACCTCTTCATAGATAGAATGGAAGAGGGCAGTAGAAATATATCTCTCACCAAAACTAGGAAAAATAACCTACAAATATGTAAAATAAAAGGGAAAGAAGAATCAACATTTATGTAAAATAAAAGGGAAAGAAGAATCAACATCATGAGAATGATTTATCATGGAAAGTAGTAAAATAGAATATCTAACAGCATCTATTCTATATACACATCCGTTCGCCAAATTTCCACCCTAGTTAATTCCGGAGCAACATTAGTGTTAAGTTTCCCTAAGACCTTATTTGTCACTCTTTCACTTTGCCATCAATTGCTACTTCTTTGAAGGGCAGCACAGTGGTATTTACCATACAATAAGTCACACTTTTTCTATACAAATCCAAGGGCTCATAGATTATAGTTGAAGTGATTCTTTCTATTTTTTAATAATAAATCAAAGGCTATAAAGTCACTTATGTATTCATACACAAGTTTTTACTTGTGTATCGTAAGTAAAACAAGGGAAGCACACAAACCCAACTTCATCTAAACCCACAAGATTTTTAATCTTGCATCTAGACACTGATCTTGTAGTTTTATAGCCAAATGAAGACAGACGCCAGAGAGATCTTGCCTAGAATAAGTTATTTTTGCAAGGAGTCATATTTATCTAATTACAAATGAGGTCAGAACACCATACTAAAGAAAAGCTTGTTTAATCAACAACATAAACTGGGGCTGAAGATGATGTAGAAGGCAAGATGAACTATTAGTTGAAAATTCCACATCCTAAACTAAACTTATGCACTAAAGTAAACAAAGGAATATATCTCAAGGCACAAAACTGATAAGTTGTGAGAAAAATTCACAAAGCTTCATTTATACTATCAATATCAGTTCTAAAAGTAACGAAGTGCCTATTCAGATATATAAAATGTGTTAAGTTGCATCCAAATTAAAAAAAAATTAAAAAAAAAATTAGAAAGAAATTAACTCACCGCAATAAGCTTTCCAGAATTCTCAGGCCGCCTTGCTAAATTTATGGCAGCCGCTGCTGCAGCACCTGAAGAAATCCCAACCTACAAAATTTTTGAAATATTTATGATAAACCTAAAATTAAAAACAAAACAACTTAATAGCTTACAGTGGCATTGATATATCCAGCAACATAAAGAACTAAGTATGAAGAATGTCAAATCAAACCAATAACTAAATGATTTTGCATCTAGAATATATACAGTTATACACACTAAAAATACCTATAGAAAGCTAAATGCAGATTATCTACAGTTTATATGCAAAACATAGAATTTCATAATTTCAAAATATTGAAAAACTTTGCTATTAAATGAAATTATAAATTTAAAGGTATTATAAATTACAACTCACCAGCAAACCTTCCTCCAATGCTAATTTCCTTGCCATTTCAACAGCTTCAACATTTGTAACCTGTACTCTCATGTGTCAAGTAAATTTATTGTGGAATAAAATCTATACACACAAGTTACGAAGAGTCAAAGATAATAATATTGCATAATGAAGAACAAAAAGCCACCAAAGCAACAACTAAAAATTATTCGGTGATTGAAATTCTAGGTAAAACAATTAAGCATATGTTCAGTTTCACGTCAAGATACGTCAAAAGTGAATCCAAAACATAGAAGCTACTCATAGTTATGTTGAAAATGATTCACATTTATCTCATCCCAACATGAAACCAAAACACATTAAATCATATGTAGATGACTCCAGAACTGAACTCTCTAATACCTATGATCATGATAAGCATAAAGCCTGTTCTTTAGCAACGAAATGCCAAAGCCAAAGAGAATAACCTCAACCAGGTTATTTTGACCACAAATAAAAAGGCAAGTATAAAACTGAGAATGAACATTTTTTTCCTTTACCTTGATAACCTCATCAAGCAGTTTAATATCCAAGATGCTAGGCATGAAACCTGCAACAAACTCTCCAATACAGTGTGAAGAAAAATGAGAAACTGAAAAAAAAAATGAAACAAAAAGACCATTCATAGTGAAATATTCATACCGGGTTTATCTCCTGAGATTACACTTCTGTCTGCAGGTTCCACCCCAACTACCTAGGAAAGACATAATATAGCACACTTTCATTCTATTTGAAAGACAGTAGAACATATAAAGCATCATTCGCACTTTAAATGTAGAAAGCATATAAGGCATACAGCAAAAATGTCTATCAGATGCCAATACTCTTAGGTATGTTGCAAAAAAATTTAAGCTACAGTTTATGGTTTAATCAAATGTATGGAAGAATAGTCATACTACTACTCTAAGCATTCCCTCTCTCTCCAACACAGGAACACAAAAAACATTGAGCCAAGCCCCTAGAGGTTTAGAATGAGAAATACAATGCACAAGTTGTCATCATACTGATTCAATAACAACTACACATAATTTCTTCCAATACCAATCAAGCCCCTAGCGTGTTTGGATTAGCTGTGAAAATTAGATTATTTCGAGAATCGATTATGTCTATAATCGATTATTGTTACAATCAATTATAACATAATTAATTTTTTTTTTTTGGGTATGTTGTTGAAAAGTGATTTTGAAGATAATCTTTTATGTTTAGATTAAAGCTAAAAACTTTTTTCAATAAGCTCCAAATTCTTGCTTATTTAAAAAAAGTTGTTTGTAGTTATAACAAAGAAATCAAAAACTTTAATTGATTTTCCCTTTTTATTCCCAAACACACAAGTTTTTAGCTTTTTAACAGCTTTTTTCAAAAGCTTTGGAAAATAATCTTTTCCAAACACACTCTTAAATCTTAATAGTGGAAGTCAGTGCCAAAAGACCAATAAGTATCTAATTCAATTTGAAATAACAACTAAATTCATATCACAGGAATAATAATATCATACCTTTATTTTTTTGTTCATCATTTTCAGATAACGTCCCGTGCCAGTAACAGTGCCACCAGTTCCAATACCAGCAACCAATACATCAACATTACCCATGGTATCCTCCCATATTTCTGGCCCTGTAGTTTCGAAGTGGATCTGTAATTTGTGCATATAAAATTTCCATTTTCACTGATGCATTATATAATTCAAAAAATGGTGATTAATAAGGTGAATGCCTTATAAGAGATGGATTGAGACTTAACCTTTGTGTTAGTCAGGTTATCAAACTGACGAAACATGTAAGCATTGGGTGTGCCATGAACAATTTCTTCAGCTTTGTCAACTGCTCCTTTCAACCCCTTCTCGGCATCAGTCAAAATAACTTCTGCCCCAAATGCACGTAAAAGGATTCTCCTTTCGATATTAATGGACGCAGGCATTGTAACTATAAGTTTGTACCCCTTGGTTGCTGCAACGAAAGCAATGCCAAGTCCTGTATTTCCAGTTGTTGGTTCAACTAAAACAGTCTGCACAAATCCAGAGCCAGGAATTGAAAGAAAAATCAAAATCCAATTGCTCAGATTTGAAAAACAAAACCACTACATCATAGTAGAAGATGTTAAAAGGTAGCTGAAGTAGCAAAGATCACATTGATCTATTCACCAAAATTGTTCACGACATACCTTCCCTGGAGAAATTGCTCCAGCCTCTTCGGCATCAGATAACATACTATAGCCAATTCTGACATTTAGAACAACAACACACATTAAGTGTTAACACATTATGCATATATCCATCAGAGGGAGAATCAAAGTCAAATCCAGAAGTGCAAAATCACAGAATGCTGCCAGGTAAATGACAGGGTTCAATTTGATGAAAATGGGAAATAAATGGATAGATTAGTACTACTATGTCTCTCAGAACAATCATACATATCAGAGAACCAATCCTAACTCTTAACAGAACTAAAGCCTACGAAAACGAAGACTGAAGAAAAGGATAATAATGGTAAAAATAATTGACCTGTCCTTAACACTTCGGCAAGGCTCCATAGACTCAAGCTTTGCAGCAATGTTAGCGACACAGCCTTCTGTAACTTTATTGAGGTACACCATTGGTGTATTTCCAATCAGCTGCATTATTAAGTTGCAATTGCAACAATAATTCAAAATTAAGAAAACGCAAAAAGAAAATGTCATTGTTTGAAACTTGTGGAAGGGAATGGAAGTAGGGAGTACCTGGGTGACATCTTCAGCAATGTTGACAGTGTCAAACCCTTCTCTGCCGGAGTAAAGCGTAGGAGCAGAAGTTCTGGCGGATACGGCGGCGGTGGCATGGGTACGCCGAGAACAAGTATAGGGTTTGAAGCAAAAGAGAGAGTGGCGTTGGAATTGAGCAACGAAGGGACGAGGAGGAAACGGTGTTGAAGTAAAACACGAAGATGAAGATAGCGCCATTATCATTCCTGACTTGTTTTGAGATTTAAGACGGGTTTTACCATTTATTCCATTTGTTTGTTTTTTTGTTTCGGTTCCATCTTCTCGTTTTATTATTAATTTCCAGCTTTTTGGGCCCAAGTTTGGGCTCCTTTTGGAATTACTAAGGAATCATGCACATTAGAAAAAAAAAATCCTGACCAACAAAAAAACACAGCAATAAAAAATATTATAATGAAAAAAATTATTTATACCAAATTTATGTAGCTCATCAATCATCATTGAAGTGGTGTACATATTTGATATGGTTCAGATTGACGGACTGTAATTAGCTATACCAAAAAATACCAAATATAGACATAGCATTTCACCTTTTCTTTTAATTTTTCAAAAGGAAAAAATTGGAGGAATTTACAAAGGCTATTATTATTCTTTTTTTTTTGGAGGAATAAAAAAATTGATTAAAAAAATAAACAAAAGTCTATAAAAGTTAATTGGAGGAATTTACTTTTTCTTATACTTTAAAAGTATTTTTTTTTATATTATTATTCTTTTCTATAGATTTTAAACAAACTAAAAAAATATAAAGTTACAAAATAACTTCAATTTTATTTCAAGAGATATTCTTTTTAACTTCAATTTTAATATAGCTTTTAAAATTCACAAAGGTTAGATCAATTGCTACTTAAATAAGTTTTCATGATGGTAAGTGTTTAATTAAATTGTTTACCTAAATGTGTCCAAAATATATGAACAACATGCTCCTAAGTAACATATTAAAAGATCAAGCTCTCCCTCCCTCTCTCTCTCTTGTTTTTTGATTGATGAAGGAATTAAAAGATCAAGTCGTATTAAAATAATAGTAAAATTCTGGTGGAAACCCCAATTCTAAAAATATTTTTTAAGCTCGAAGCTATCCATTCAAAATGAATATCCTCAACAACACATGAGGAGATTCATTCTCTTTACACCCAGCCCTTTCTGTTCCAACAAGAAATGGAAATTGCTCAAAGGAAAACTAACAAGTGGATGAAATAATGTTGCTAGTTTAGAGTATGTCTTACAAAGCTTTAGATTTGGATTATTTTTCTATAACTCTCTCATAGAGTTTATGAAAATAAACTATTATTTTTTTAAAATAAGTTAATCCAAAAATGCACTTAATGTATGGATACATTGAAGAACAAATGAAATTTCATAGTATCTTCAGTCCAACCACTAGTGGGTCCAAATTGCCTAAATTCTCTATCCTATGATCTGTCTTTAGTTATAAACGTTACACTGTCAGTATCATAATCACAATATACACACATTTCTTCCAATTCTAAAGGCAAAATCTAAAGCAACCATTTTCTATCTCCAAAGTCTCTGAGGTGCAAAGCATCAAACAAAAAATACTCATTTCCCTTCTTTCTCACCAAAAGTTAGCAGGGGAGGATATTAATTTGAGCACCATCTGTTTTCCATTAGGAGACCTGAAAAACCTTTTAGACCTGTTGATTTTCAGTTTCATGAAAGGCACTTTACGTGCAATAGCTTGCCAAATCATCTGAACAGCATCATCCTCCTTGGAAGGAAACTGAAACTCAAAGAACTTTTCAACCTCTTTCAACTTGTTCCACATTCTGGTCCACTCATCCTTCCCAATACTCCTAATGAAGTTTATCAGAAACTTCTTTTTGAGGGCATCTCTTGTGCGCACAAATATGCAGAACTCGGAGTAGTCAAGGGCATCCTCATATGGTAGCTCAATTTGGTCACTGATGATAACGGGGACGCAGTGGCTCACAATGGCGTCGAATAAGCGGTTTGATGAAGGGGTGTCGCCAGCTATGTTGAGGCAGAACTTGGAAGAACGCATGCCTTCCGTGGACTTTTTTATTCCACCTTTCTGAACACTCCCAAATGAAAAGTGTACGTCCTTTTCATCTTTCAAAAGGTAAAATAGTTCTTGCCGAGCATGACCTCCCTGAGTATGAGGAAAACTCAAGTTTAAGGCAACTGATTTTTTTAACAAATAGATTATTTTGAAAGCTTGACAAGCAAAACAAACTTACCCTTAATAAGAGTTTCTAAAAGTAGAACTTGTCACATAAAACTAATTCATGAAATGATTTTACATTAATTTCAAAGATGGACTTCTCCAATAAGCTTCCTTAGCTAGAATGTGCTTTTGGGAAAGTTGAGGTAAGGAAGCTTACGACATTAGCATTTATGTGATAAATTCTACTCCTATAAATGCTCTTCAATGAACTCATCCGAAGTGACTCTTCAAATTGTAAATATCAAAATGGTTTTTATAATATAGAAGGACGAGGCCAATTGGAAGTTAACTGTTATAACAACAATAATCCTACTATATGAGGTCAGCTACATGGATCAAACGACACAATTGGAGTATTGGACTCATCAAAAATTAGATTTTCAGAAATATTACTAAGCAAAAGATTGTTATCTATTAACAAAAGTGAAATAATGTTAATCCTTTTCCTGGAATGTTTACTGAGTAAGCAACTAACTAAACATTATTAGACATATGATGACACAACAGCGTATAGGTCTGAAACTTTCCAAAGATAACATATCGTCTTCTGCATAAGTTGAAAGAGGATTATAAAATGGTAATTACTTCACGAGGCAAATGCTAAAAGAAGAAACAGAATATTTAAATGCTGAAGACTTCCCTTAATTAACTCGAAGGAGAAACCAACACGGTGCTGCTAAGAAAACCAAAACTACCTAATTTTCAAACAAAGCAAAAGATATATGCATTGCAGTCAGAAACAAAATTCAGATGGTTACGTCACTAACTATGGAAACTACTATCCTATAACTACGAGTCATGGATATTTATGGAAAACACAAATTAAGAAGTAAGAACACTTTAGCCATTGTGTATGTAATGCAACCTCAGAAGCATTTGACACAAATTCCTCAAAAGTAATGATCAGAAGAGTAATAATAATCCCTAAGAACTCATTGAAAAGGTCGAAGTCAATAGCATTTTTTCTTCAACTCTCGGATCAAATCCACATAGAGAACAAGGATGTGGTTTACAAGATAATCCACCTGATTTTCTAGTATATGTAGTGTGTGTTTGGATTGGTGTTTGGTAAACGTTGATCCATTGCCCACAAGTTAAAAAAAAGTTGCGTTCACTTTTGGCCCTGTTTCAACGTGAATTTCCCCGTTTTAATGTGATTTTGAGACTGAAATCACATTGAAAATGCCAAAACAAACACACCCGTACTAATCAAATCACAACCTTAACCTCTTGTTTTTTTCTAAAAGCTGATTATATTGAATCAAATATTTGTCTACAATTATGTAACTAAGATGACCAAAACATCATTTTTCCAAACAAAGAATCTTGCAAGCTGGATATTGATATTGCATCAAACCAAAATGTGCATGATTAATATTCAATGACTAGGGTGCCTAAGAAAAAATTCAAGGTGTATAAAAACTCCATATAGAAAAGTGCTTCCCATTTCCCAACCTTTGACCCCCTCCTCCTATCATTGTATTGTAAATGAAAACAAGAACCATAATGTTTTCTAACTTGAGAATTCAGGATATGTAGAGTTCACTAAATCACACAACATAACAAAAGCTAAAGAAACAAACAACAAAACCAAGGCATTAAAGAAAAAGAGGAACATACATACATCTTTTCGGTATATAGCTCCTTGGAAGTAAAGCAAAGTTTTGCGACTATCAAAGCTGGATTGATCATCGATATAGGATCCAATCACATGCTTATAAGGTGCGATCACATCCTTCTCAACATTAGCAATATTCGTAGGGTACCTCCCGAAATCCGAAAGAATAAACACAGCAGGCCACAGTTTCATTCTAGCATCCAACATACTATTAGGATGGTGAGCCAATATCACATGGTCCCTTCCCCCTGACCTCTTCCATGCCTCTTGAGAAGTCACATACTTCACCAATTTATCTTGAAGTTCCTTGTTCTTGCTTCTCTTTTCATGTGGATTAGTCTTCGAGTGCCTGTTATAGGTCAAAGATGAAAAGAATGGTACAAATATCACATCAGCTTCAGTGGAGTTTCTAACTCTAATTGCAGTCCTAGCACTTGAGGAGTTTTCAATTTCAAGTTCTGAAGCAAGAAGATCCATAGTAAGCCAATATTCTATACTATGTTGTAAATTCAAACCTCCTGGATAATGAGGGGATTGGGTTTTGAGATCAGGCCAAACTACATTTTTCCCTTCTGGTTTCCATTCCAATAGCCCAAAATGGAACTCAGGGGGTAAATCATACATGAAAACTTTCAGAACAACTCTGTTACTATCTCCGCTGCATTTCCTTTCTTCAGGTGTTTGCGTTTGTTTCTCTGTGGTTGGTTTAGATTCTTCTTGTGTTCTTTCGGTGTCGACGAGAATTGCTCGGTTGCTAAAAGAGGATTCTTCTTCCACTTTTTGAAGGACCCCAGAATTTGTGGCGTTGAGGGAAGAAAAAAGCTGTGTGCTTTCTTCCGTCGAACGGGTGGAGCGCAGAACGAACAACCAAGATAACAAGAACAAGAGCGTCGTCATTGTGAAGAAGAAACACAGGGACTTTCGAGAAACGACAAGCTTAATGGCAGAGGCATGTGTTTCAACCATTGTAAGAGCGTTCCAAGGAATCAACAGTGCTTGAAACCGATTTGCATTTTCTTGTTTGGAAAAATGACGAGCACATCAAAATTAGTAATTAGTAGTGAGAATGAAAAGGCATGAATAGCAGGTGTGATTACGAAAGAGGAAGAGATTTTTGCATGGAGTTTTGTGTATTGTTATTGAATCAATATGTGAGTGGAAGAAGGAGAAGGAAGCGTGAGAGTAGGGTCTGATAGAAATTAACTGTGGAAGCGTTCTTCTTTTTCTTCTTCTGTTTCTGCTCGAGCTTAGAGGACTCTGCTACGATTTCGGGTCCAACTCATGCAATGACGCAACAGAATCAAACTCTTTTTTTGGTATGAAACCTTTTTTTTTTTTTGTACACGAAAGAAACAAACTCTCTCTGCCTCTGAGTGATGAGAATGAGATCATACCGTTTGATAATTGATTTGAAAATTGTAGAAATTAATTAAGTAATTCCAAACATGGAATTACGTGCTAACAATACCATGGTTTACACTTCACGTCTTCGACTATACCACTATCTGGGGAAGGTAACACTTTTATTGAAAATAAAAATCTTATTATCAGATTTCGTCAACCATTCACTATTTTCTGTCCATTCCGATCCTTTTATAAAAGAGTAATATTATATTCTCCTAATTATTTTTTAATATTATATAAAATATGAAATTAAATGTATTTTTATTTTTGAAAATATAAAAAACATTAAAAACATTCTTTAATAAATAATTAGAACAATTTTTAAAAACTTAAATTAGAAAAATTTAGAATTATTCTTTATAAAAATACTAGAATTGGCTTTTATTTTAGGCTTGTATAAGGTGGGGATCTGTAGCTACATTAAACATGTGATTCTTCGTATATAGGAGTACTCCTTACAAATTAGGGTGTACATTTTATTTTTTTGTTTAATAAATTAGGGTGTACTAGTACATAAATCAATATATTGTAATTTGCATAAAGTATTTTTGAGGTTTTAGAAAATAACACAAACTACTAAATTTTAAAAAAATTAGCATTCCACACCATTTTCTCAAATAAACACAAACCATAGTTAAAGCTCTCTCTATTTTTTTTTTCTATAATAAAAAAAATCAATTTTCTTGTATGCTTTTTTTTTTTTTTACGAAATTCATCTACTGAATTTTCTCAAAAATTATTTTTTCATAAAATAAAAAAATTATTTTTTCATAAAGTAAAAAAACTATTTGTGAATAAAAAATTATTTTTTGTAAATTAAAAATAAATAATTTACAAATAATGACAGTATTTTTAAATTTATTTTTTAATTTACAAAATAAAATATTCACAATTAATTATTTTATTTTATGAAAAAATATTTTTTGAGAAAATTCAGTATTGTACAAAAAAAAACAGGAAAATTGATTTTTTTATTTATAAAAAAAAATAGAGAGAAACTTAACTATGATTAGGGTTTATTTGAGAAAATGGTGTGGACTGCTAATTTTTTTAAAGTTTGGTGGTTTATGCTATTTTCTAAAACCTCAAAGGTACTTTGTGCAATTTACCCATCAATATAACTAATGTTAATTGCAAAAAATTAACTAAAAGGTCAGAAATAAAAAAAACAAACAAATGTATTTCTTTTAAATCATTGAGTTGGATTATAAATCAAATCTAAAATTCTGATACAATTTGAATTCAACCTGAACTAGCAGTACACATATATGAATTTATATTATAAAATTATTATTATTAGGGTCTTGCTAAACAATGTTTTTAGGGAATTTATTAAGATTATTAGAATTAAAAAATAATTATAAATACACATTATTCCGTCTTTCGAAAATTAAAAAAAAATTATATTTTTTAACAATTTTTTAGACTTTTTAAAAAGTTTTTCCTTATTAGTATACTACTGTATTTCTTTATTTTGTCATTTGCATTATACAATTTTTCTAATATTTATTATACGATTGTTAATTCAAAATTGGTTTCAATTTTAATTTTTGGTATATAAATTCTGTGTAATTTATTAGAAAAATAATTTTTAACAAAGAATTGGTAGAAGAAACAATAAAAATGTTTCTTTGACAAATTCACAAAGTAAGTTAGAACAAAAATAAACAAGCTAATTTGTAACTTAAAAAATGGAAGAGGGCAGAAAGGTGGTGACGAAAGGGATGGGTGGAAGCGGAAAAGGAAATCGGTTTACGTGGGCTAAATGGGCCTTAGTGGCAAAGGGAGAGTGATAAGGATGGTGGATGAGATTAACACTATTTCTATTCGGAGTGGCACTGGTGAGATTTCTAAAATTGGGTCTCAATCCCTCCCACTGATAAGGATCCTGGGATTGATACCATTTCAGTTAGAAATGAGATTACTATTTTTTACGGATATTAACATTCAAGATGGTGTTTCTAGATGTTTTCGTCTGTAAAATAGTGAAAATAGAAAATAAACTACTCTTATTGTACGGATGATGCTGTTCGAAAATACCATTCCAAATTTTGATGTCAGGAATATGGTAGTCTCATTTTTAACTGAGATTGTGTCAATCCTAGCGTCCTAATAATATGTAGGATTATATAAGTGCTGTCAAAGCAGCCTACTCAGCCCTATTCTAGCCAGCCTATTTGGGTAGCTGGTTTTTCGGTCTAGGCTAAAAAAACTCTAGCTCTATTCGGCCTCTCAACATAAAAGTCCAATATAGCCTTATGTGAGTATCGGGCTTTTTTTAGTAGCTCGTATTTTTTGTTATTCTAAAAAATTGACCTATTATTTATAAAAAAATATATATTACTATTTTTTCCCTTGTATCAATTTTTTTTCCTTTAAGATAATTTACTTGGGGCTCTAAGGAATATATATCAATAAAAAAAATTTAATAAGATAATATACTTTGTCAATATAGTATTGAGTATTGAATAATGTGTAGCACAATAAATAAATAAAAAATAGACCAATAGTGTGAGCCTGACAAGTTTTTAGGGTCAAGCCCTTTTTTGCGACAGTGAGAGGGATTGGCACCATCCACTTTTGAAAGTCTCACAATCCTTTTATATATAAGAGTTATGAATTTGTATGTTAAAAAGGATGGTGTCATTTCTAATAGGGGTGGTCTTAATCACTTCCACCTTTTGCGACCTTCTATGGTCCAGGTTAAAAATGCCCGACTTTATTTAGACTTGCATTCTTTATAAAGTCCTCCTATTTTGTTGGTTATTCGGGCGGGCCTATTTTGTTGGCTCTATATGAAGTACTAGTCACTCTCTTAAATGTTGTGTGTCATGTCAAACATGCGTCCACTAACACCTTTTTATCGTTGTCCAATAAAAAATAATTTTTTATTGACTCGACATTTCTAGTTGACACCTATGTATGATCGACACTTTTGAACAGACACTTGTAAATGTGGATCAACACATCTAAGATGCTTTACATAAACTTTTTTTTTTGTCAAAATAATCATCTTAAAATATCATATATGGAATAAAATAACAAAATATAACAAAATATAACAAAATATATTATAATTATGTCTCTATATATTTCTTATGAGTCATTTAAAGATAGAGATTTGAAAAAATGTTAAGTTTAGGTGGTATTAAAAAAAGATAAAATATTTACATTATTGATGGTGTCTCTCGATATTTCTTTTAGGCTCATTCATAAAATAAAATTTTAAAGTTTAACTAATTATTCTAGACAGATGAATATGAATATCTTACTACTCAACTAACATATTTATCAAGTTTATATATTTTAGATATTAATTAACTATATTTTAGATAATAATTAACCGTGTCAAGTATCTGTATCGGGGTACTTGATGTTCGTGTCAAAAACAGTACTTCATAAATGATGGAGTAGTAAAAAAGATGGGTGAATGGAAGAAAAAGTCAATTTAGTTGGGTAAGAAGAGTTTTGGTGATGGATGAAACCGGGTGGAGGAAGAATGTGATCGGTGCCAGAGGAAGAGGAAGGTGATGGCTAGTGGTGGAGGGAGAGAAAATAGTTTAGAGATGATAAAACTAGTTGTATTAGTATATTTAAACAATTTTGTTAGTATTAAATTAATTAAAATTAAATTAAAAAAATATTTTCAGTTGACATGGCACGACTAACATGACACCGAGTTAGTCATACCGTCCTGTTTTGAAAGTTGAAGATTGATTGCAAGTGAAGACCACCTTTCAATCTGTTTGAAAAATAACGCTCATGCGATGACAATTTCAGTCAATGCAGCCTATTAAGTCTAACTCAAATTATGCATCTCTAGTACATTGTCAAAGCATTAATCTCATTATCATAATGAGAATCAATTATTTCAGACTTCAACTCTGAAGAAAATTGAGAAACTAAATGCACTGTGGATCCAATGCTTCACAGGTTCATTGCCAGAAAAAATAAATTGCAGCATCTTTTTCAACAGTCAAGATCGAGAAATGCAATGTTAAGCGCCAAGTTAAGAGAATCAGAACTGGAACTGCATCTCAGGAGCATAACCAAGGGTTTCAAGGTGAGCAGCCATGGCCTTGTTCATCGGTGGCGGACCGCATCTCAATATCTGAAAATCATCAATGAACACGTCTAATCATTTGTCTTACTTCTTTGCAATGATAAGCGAGACGAAAATAAGATAGTGCCATTGTAGAGGAATAGGTAAAACAATGAAAACAATTACCTTGATATCATGTGCTGGAGCAGGGCAATTGGTTTCAATCATCTCCTTTGATACAAATCCAACACCGCCATCCCATACCTCAGGAGGCTACAGAGATTACATATGTTAAGAAGAAAAAGATTGCTCAATCTAATATAGAGAGACAATGTTAATGACTGATTGCTGAATGTAATGTGATACAACCTAAACCTAATACTAAAATTTACAATAGTAACTCAGTGCAGCTATACAAGCCCAAGCCACTAACTATAAGACTAATAACAGGAAATATAGCAAATTCTGGAAACAACTTCTAAATTGCTTCATCAAGTCCAATATTGACAAACAGTGATGCATTCAGCAGTTCACATGGTTGAGGAAACTCCAAAACATGGTCAAGTTCTAACAAACATTTTCAGAAGTCCAATGAAGTTTTGTCCTTCTTAATGATTACAAATATTGAATTGTTGCTTGTATTTTTTAATGTAGGTCTGTTACCACTTTGATATTTATGTTATCCAGACAAATTTTCCAAATGGCCACTCAACAAATGAAGCAAAATCAACAAATGTGATAGACAAGAAAATTATGGTTCTGCATGCAAATAGCAACTGACCTGATTTAACACGTAGTATACTTTGAATTGATCTGGATACTTAGAAGCAAGACCATCAAGTTCTTCCTGCACATGCATATATATAAGTGGATTTCTATTAATAACAAGAATCAATATGTATATGAAGGCATTGGCCAGCAAGAGGAATTGGTGATGCACATTTGCTGTTCTATGAGCATTGAAATAAGAAAAAAGACCTAGGATAACAAATTAGTTGCTGATAGTATAAATTTTCTCTCTACGAAAACTGTTCAATTCTTCTTATTTTTTATTTGGTTTATAAACAACAGTTTAATCCTTTTACACTATAAAAATTCTTACTAATAGATTTCTATAACTGTTAACAACTACAACAAAAATTGCAACATAATGCAGTTTCACTCTCTTGGATTGTCAAACAGTGAACACAAGATCATTGAACTTATAGCTAGAGTGAAGCAATGGATTAATCTGAACAAAATCGGAATCAAATGTCAAGTTCAGAAATTCTCAAATTAAATGAAGAATGTCATATATCAAGATAAAAGAGAGATGCTAATTACCTTCAAAAGAATGTCTTCGTATGTAACATTGGCGTAGATAAGATGCACCTTTGTCTTGTCTTTTGGGTTTTCTAGTATAGCTCTAGCAACCTTCAGCAACAAGCAAACAAATTAAGAATAGATACAACTCCACGATAGTGTTTTCCTCTTGATGACCAAAAAAACAGCATGTGTCCGAAAAATATACTTGGAACATTGGAGTGATTCCAGACCCTCCAGCGAGCATCCCAAATGCTCTAACATCACCAGGTTGGTACCTGAAACGTCCCTGGAAGAAAATATGTTTTAAAAGCCTGACTATCCAAATAACAAGCCTTTCATGTGATATAAAACTTTACGAACTCCAAAATGCATTCAACTGTGTTGCTCAATGAAACAAAAAAAAAGGAAATGGAAAAAAAAATTACTTTCATAAAGAAAAGAGTATTTGAAAACAATATAAGATAAAATCAAATATACTGAAAAATACATGAAATTTTGAAGACAACTATACTGGGCACAAGACTTATTTGAGAAAAAAGAATAAACCATCAAAGTTACAATGAAAAAGTTAAGAAAATGGCAAAACCTGAAAACTCTGTATCAAATGTCTACCAAAAAAAAAAAACATTTACCTTGGGTCCTTTCACAGCAAGATAGTCACCAACACGCATCTCACGGAAATGGTGTGACATCCTTCCTTGTGGGTACATCTAAAAAAGGCATATTTTAGATAGAATCTATAAATCAAGGGGCAAATTGAAAAATAATGCACAAAAGTTAGAAAAAGCATAAAGATAAAGACGGAAAATTATACCTTGATAACTAGTTCAAAATGTCCAAGATCAGAATCCAAAGTAGTTGGGGTATATGGTTTGACAACCTCTTCCCCTTGAGCATCTCTACCCCTGTTTGAAAAATACTCATTCACAATATGAAAACAAAACATCGATAAAAAAACTTTAAAAAAAGCAGGGGTAATCCCTATTATACTTGTGTTATAGCTATGATGGAGCATTTGAAAAAACCACGCACATGGTGAGCAGATACTAAATCAAACACAAATATATGCTGAACTGATTAAAAGTAGTTAGAAAAATAGGCACAATAAATAAAATCAGGCTACAGAACCTGCAACTTATATGTTGCCCAATTGGAAGACCCAAAACAGAAGTAGGTGTAGGGAGTTCAAATGTGAACTTTGCAACATTATGGCTCAGCTGTGCACGCTTGACAAGTTTAAATTCCTTGAAATTCTCTGGGTCCAAGCAACCTATAAGCACATGGACAACATGAATGAACACTTTAACTAGAAAGAATATCAAGCATATTAAACATTAATGAGTACAAAACATCGAGTACACAGTTTTAGTTAATCTCAGGCTGTTCTATCAAGTGCACTTAATTTCATAAGCAAAGATGTAAATAAGGTCTATCAATTTCACTCATGTGAGCAAAACTCCATGCAGTGAGAAGATCTATTGTCACCATATAATGTACATTGTGAAGAGGATATTGATAATGAAAAATATGAAATACCACTATGTGGTTTTAGTATTACTACTGGAAGTAGCTCATAAATCAGCCACAAAATATCACTGCCAGTGCCAACTCCCTAAAACAAAATATTACTTGCAGAGGAAGTTTGTCTGGTAGCAAGAAAGAAACTGAAAAGTTTCAGATGGTTCTAAAATGTTAATATCCAAAAATTTATAGGGAGGGAAAACAATAAAATGAAAGAACAAATAAAAACAATAAAACAAGGGTCACCAACCATACATTGTTAGTTACACACACACAAAAAAAGGTCTGGATCCTAGTGACCAATATTTCTAGTGCAGGATGCAAAGCTCCACCGAATTATATTGATAAGTTACTAATAGATCAGAAACAGAAACAGCCACGTGTGGAGATAAAGATACCACAACAAAGTGCAAAAACAGAAATTGTAGCTCATGGATAATTCACATCAGGAAACATTCAATAAAAATAAAAATCAAATTAAAGATGCTCAATAAATACAATGAGAATTCTTCATGCACACACTGAAGTAACACTGGCAGTTACACTATTCACCTTTTTTAAAAACATGAAGCTGCGAATTAAAACATCTTTGAAAAATAATACTCCCTCTTTAACCAGATTCTAATTGACAATCAAAAGAACAAAATTTGAGTCTTCTATTGCAAGCTGAAGCAAGACAGAAAAGACCCGGAATTTCGAATCCCCAGAAAATGAAAAGTCATTGGAAACATCGCCTCTTAGGCATAAAGGTAGTAAAACAAAGAAGAAACACATAATTAGTGAATTCAAGCTGGTAAAAGATGAAGCTGAAAAAGATAAAAACCTTTGGGCTTCTTAGATGAATAGAGATAAACGGCACCAACCCCAACGGCTACAAGGGCCACCGCCACACCCACAAGTATCTGATTCTCTGGTGTTTGCAAAAAATCCATGATTTGGAAAATGGGAAGAGAGGAAAATGGGGTTTTTGTAAGAAAAAGATACAAAGTGAGAAGTGAAGAAGGAAATGGAAAATATAAGAGAAGGGGGTATTGGTTGGTTGGTAGGTGAAAATCAAAATAGTGAACAAATGGGGTTATGGAGGACGGTAGTGAGAGATCTGGTGCAACTACCAACCTCTCTCTATCTAGCTGAAGAAATTGGTATGAAATCAAATCAATTCCACGAATGAGAAACTTTTTTGGGTATATTAATTTAATATTAAATATTAATATATTTATCAATATGGATTATGGAGTACTATATTTTTTATCTTTATTATTGAGACATGTAAATTACTGTACTGAATTTTATTTTGAATAGGGAAGAATTCCATTAATTAAAAGTAATTTAATCATAATTCATGGTAATTCAATAACATTCCTTCATTAATACTTCCTACATCCAAAATGTAAGATCCCCTAGAATAATATTACAGAAATTAAGAAAAGTGATTAATTTAATTAAATATATTAAATTTATCTAACAAAAAGTATTAGTTTTCAAATTTACATTTTCAATCTATTTCTATCACATCACTCTCGTTTAATTAATATTTATCAAAATTAGTTGAATAACAAAGATATAATAATAAAAAAATTAAATGTGTACGAAAATTCTTAAAGAACCTTATAAAATAAGACAAACAAGAATTTTTCAGAGAGTGTTGAGAGAGTAGAAAAATATGTTGAATAGTGTGTGATGCGAACTGATGAGAAAATTCTATTCTATTTTCCATTGTTGACCTTTGAATTGAATTGGCATTTTGTAATGGTGAGATTAGATGAGCATCGGTAGTGTTCGTAACGGATTCAAACTTCAAAGGAGAACCATCAGCCATCAGCTTACGTGATATGGCAACATTTCATATTATTTTTCGTTCAAAGTTTTACGTATAATTTAAAAAATATAATTAATTTTTATATAATTAGGACTAAAAAACAATTAGCTTATTAAAAAATATAAAAAAAATAATTAATGCATCAATTTTTAAAAGATTTATATAACTTTTTAAAGTTACTCTTATTCTCTTTTTTTATTTTATTAATTATACTCCATTATTATTTTGAAAACTCATTAATTATAATTGGTAGACATGAGAAATAGTAATGATTACTCTTAGACCATATACAATGTAAGGTTGTTAACCAAGAGCTTCAGCTCAAATGATCAAGTACCAAGTCATAAGGCTTGGGAGCAGGAGGTCCAAGGTTTAAACCAACTCACATGGGTCCTGCGCGTATCTCACAATACAAGGTTTTTACATTACAATTATATTTTTTAGTCTCACTTCTTCTTCAAGCAAACCTTAGTCTTGGTTGCTTATTTAAGCAACTCAACTAAGCAACTCAAGCCACATCAACAAGCTGCAATGGGAAGTTGCTTGTTAAGGGCGGTTGCTTAGCACAAGCACATCATCTAAGCAATCCCGTTTGCACATGGTCTTATATCAAAGATCACTAGTAATGTCCGAAAGAATCTTATAATAAGGACCGGAAGGAATATTATATATCGTATCACTTTTATTAATCAGTGAGTCACATCTTTAATGATATTTATTAAAAATTTAACTACTAAGAAGATATATTTGGTAAAAGAATAAATAATGATTTATTGAAATTGTAAAGCGACAAGTAAAGTAGAACATTTTTTTTTCTCAAAAATGACAAGTAATATGAGAAAGAGGGAGTAACCTAATAGACGAGGTATTTGTGGTTTCTTAGATATCTCTTAATACTTCTAGTATAAAATATAAATAAATTCACATTAATTTTTTATATTAAATATAAGTAAAATTTAGCTATTTTTTATTAATAAAAATATTTTTTAATTATGTTAATTTAATGTATATTTTTAATGATATATTTATTTAGTTGGGGTGGGAGAGTCTCCTTTTGAAATTGTAATTTAGAGAATGAAGTTGTTTTTATTTATGAAATTTAAAAAATTAAATAAAGATATCTATAGGGGTATTTTTTAGTAAGCGTAATTTAGTTGTCTTTTTTTATATTTGATATCGGAAGTAGTATCATACCATCAAACTAGCACAATTAGTAGATAACTAAACCTTTTAAATATGTTAACAGGAGTTTGAATCGTGATCATGTATAAAGAAATTGTTTTATTGCGAGAGGTCAAACCTATTTTAGTGATCTCTATACTTTAAGGGCCTCTTTGGTGACCAGGATAAGGAGGATAAGATAAGATAGCATATCATAACCTATTGTTATCTATTATTTGGTGAGCCAACATGATACAATAAATTTATCCTATTGGCTTATCATATCTCACTCTCTATTACAATTTGCTATCTTGAGGAGGGAGTTGGGTTAAAAGTCAGCATAATATGATAAGAGTTTTATTTTCTATTTTACCCTCACTTAACAATATATATTCTCAACTTAACATTTATTTTTTATTAATAATAATAATAATAGATTAAAAATAATAAATAAAATAAAAGGTAATAGTAATAAAAATAATAAAAAATAATAATATGATAATGATAAAAAATAATCATAAACATAAATAAAATAATAAAATAACAATAATAATAATAAATAAAAAGTAATAGTAATAAAAAAATAATAATAAAAATAAATAATAATAATAATAATAATAATGATAAATAATAATAGTAATAATAATAATAACAACATCAACTTATCCACTCAACATCTTATAAATAAACCGAACCCTAGATAGGATAAGAGCTTATCCAAGCTTATGACTTTGTTTGGTAAAACTAGCTTATAGCTTATAGCGTATGACTTATAACTTATAGCTTATAGCCTGTGACTTATAATTGAGTAGAGGTGTTTGGTAAAATTAGCTTATTAGGTAGCTTATATTTGTTAAATGACTTAAAAGCACAAGTGATAATTACATGTAATAAATTATTTGATGGAGTAAACATATAATAAATGACTAGAGGGTAAAATAGAAAAGAATTATTGAAAGCTACTTTTCATAAGCTATAAACTACTTAAAGTAGCTTTTCATAACTTATAGTTTATATAAACTATAAGCTAGTTATCACCAAACAACTCTACTTGATAATAAGCTACAAATTATAAGCTATAAACTCCTAAATAAGCTATAAGCTAGTGTTATCAAACAAGTTCCGAAAAAATTAATCTTTAATGCACACTACAAACATATCTATTAATCACATTATATTATTATTATTATAATAAAATATTAATTTTTCGGACATACTTAACCTCTTAATCACATTTAAATTGCAGTGTGTCTTTCCGTTGTACCAAAAAAAAAAATTGTGTGTCTTTGTTGCTATCCAATAACATTGTTGGTATTTTTCAATTGTTTAAACAGCTGTAATGTTTTTAACCAATGTATCATACACATATATACTTGCTTAGTTCTGCTTCAATTCCAACATCAAAAACCTATTTTTATTTAGGTTTATAATTAGAATTACTTTTTAGAAATATATAAATGGTATAACTGGAATAAATTCAGAAATACCAAAATCTAATTAAAACTTGAATTTATTTTTTATATTAATCAAATTATGTTGAAAATTTCATATATTTTTATTGATAATATATGACTATAAATAAGTTATTTTTCAGATAAGGGAAAATGACAACAAAGCACAAGAAATAAATAATAAAACTAGAACCCTTTGAGCTAGAAATAAAGTCCTAAAAAGAAAAACTATAAATGCTAAAAGAGTTTTTCTATACAATATTGCATAGGATAGTAAACTATAATTAAAAAAAAATCACAACATTAATTACATGTCAAATATAATCTAATTAAATTCTTATATTTTTCAATAAAAAGTTTTTATCTTTAATTTCTTAACCTATGGGTTAGAAAAACTCGTATTAAAAACATTGAGTGAGGAAATTTTTTTAATACAATCATCTATATAGTGTTATCTTGGCAAGTATATTTATATACTGATTTGTTTCTCTTACACAATGGACCATAAAAATCTCTCGAGATCTTGCTAAAAGGGAAGAATCACAGTTGTATAATCAATGAGTCTAATTGCATCTAGGGAATCTCACTCGAGCTATCTTTTGGTTCGCTCATCTATTCCAAGCGATGGTATGGTCTAGACGAATGGCTTGCAATTCAAGAAGTAAGATGTTTTTTGCCTTCTCTTCTCTTAGAATTTGAATAACTAAGCACCATGTTTGTCGCTACTAGAGAATCCCACCAACATTAATCTTCACGAAGTCAAAAGGAGTTTGGACCAAATAATGGCTAGTGACATTTGAATTGAATTATATACTAAAATAGTCCCTGATTTTGTATTTTATAAGTCAGTTTAGTCACTCGCGAAATCAGTCATTTTAATCCCTGACTTTCATTATTATTAGCCATTTTAGTCCCTGACTTTCACTACATCATTCATTTTAGTCTCGAACTTAATGAATGACTATATAAGTCAGAGACTAAAGTGACCTATAAAATATAAAGTCAGAGACTAAAGTGACTTATCTGCACAAAGTCGGGACTAAAATGAATTATTCTCGCAAAGTTAGGGATTGAAACGGTACATTACTCCATCTGAATTGCATCGCTGTCAATTTCAATATGCGAGTAGCTAGGGATTTCCGGGTTGATCGCAGAACAAAATACAGTGGCCATTTATTAGTATAAGAACTTGGTTGCACCTCCATCGCCAAAGCCATTATAATACATAGCAAAACAAGGTCGTTATTGACGCTTGCATGGCCTAAATAAGCCAAACATTAGTGTCCAAAGTACAAAAGTTGACATACTCATGTGATTAAAAATACATGTTTATTTTCTTAACAATGATAAATTTTCATGAATCGTAATAATATTTTTCAGACACTAATTTATATTTGTCTATTTTTATTTGCAAACTTTACAATCAAAAATCGATTTAAATAAATGACTGTGTGTTTGATTTTCTATTAGTAAAATTTGATTCGGTTAAAAAAAGGTTAAGCTAAAAATTACTTTAAATCAAAAGTAGATTTAAAAAGAAAAAACTTCTAACTAACTTTCAACAAAATAAAAAGAAACTCAATAGTTTCTCCAATTGGATTTTAGGATACACCACTTTAAAAGTGGTGTACCATACACCAATAAAAAAATATGAACTACACGTAATTTTAAATTAAATGTATCATTCCATATACATTTTGTTTACTCATATTTGTTATTTATTAAGTTTTTTAACCCGTTATGAGTAGATTTTAACATTCACTAATTTTAAAGTGGTATACCATACACAAATAATGAAATTATATTTAATTGATTATAATTCAGTCAAAAGAAAAAAAATCAAAAAAATATGCATACACATAAAATATATAATTTATTATTACATGAATTGTTTTGAATTGAATTTTATATACATATTTTTATGTACTATATTATACACTATTTTAAAAGTGATGTATGATAGATGCAGCCGTTTCTCCATCCAAATCAAACCCAAAAACACTCAATTATAAAGTGTTGTAGAGTAGAGTGGGCACGTACGTGGTTTTCCTTTTTCAGGTTTTCCAATTGATGCGGCAGGCGCAAATGGTTTGGTTTGGAGCCATTTCAATTCCATTTTATATTTTATATTATGGATTCAAATATGTGTACTCAAATTATATTTTCAATCATGTCCCACCAATAGAATATCGTCACGTCATTGAAAATATTTTCTTTAATTTTAATCTTTAATTTTCTAATAAATTTTTTAATGACGTGACAATATTCTATCAGTGGGACATAATTAGAGACATAATTTGGAAACTCATATTTAAATCCTTATATTATCGGTCGCAACTCCACACCTACCACCACTCACTCTTTGACCTGTAACCATAATTCTTTCGCTATTTTTATATCTTACAAAATTGCATGATAAATTTACAATATGGAGATTTTTTTTCAAGTTAAATCAAAATGTCTAAAGATTTATAATTCAAGGGAAGAGGGAGTGAGAGATATAGTTAGATTGGTTAGACTTCATTAGTTAGAAATTAGGTTATAAACAAAATTGATTGTTTAAAATATAATCAATTTTTGTTTGGATATATTTGTTGTGAGAAGCAATTTTTAAGATAATGTTTAAATGTGAAAAATGATTTTTAAGTTTATTAATACAATATCCAATTTTTAGTTGAAAAATCAAAAGTTTTTCTCATGTGAGAAGAAGAATAATTTTTTTTTATAAATACAAAATTAAACAATCTAACAAAATTAAAAGAGTAATTCTAAATTTTTCTATTTCATGTTCCTACAAATTCTCCCATTTACTTATTAAATAATGTTTTTAATGTTTTTTTATGGTTTCAAGATTGAAAATGCATTTAATTTCATACCTAATAGGAAGATAAGTAAAATGATTTTTAAGAGGTTATAGTATTACTCGAATTAAAAATACCCAAATGTACCCTTAGGGTGCGTTTGATGCGTGAACAGAACAGTACAAGTAGTACAGCACTGTACAAATTTTATGAGGCACAACACAACTTTTTTATGTTGTGTATCGTTTGATACTCAATGCACATAACAAAAAGCACAACATAAATTTTACAATAATATCTTTAATGTTATATTATTAATTTTTCTTAAATTTTTCTAAGAAAATAATATTTTGATATTTTATAATTTCTTTATTATTTATTATAAAATTAAAATTTCATGATTTAATAAATTACTACATAATATATTTTATGTAATATAATAATTATATTATATATAAAAAGATTATTATTAAAAAATATTTTTGACTCTTTATTTTTTAATATTTATATTTACCGTTAAAATTTATTTTATTATTAATACGTTATTTTAATTATATATATAAATGACAAAAAAAATGACGTAAACATTGATTTTAAAAAAAATACAACATAAACTACCTCGTAAATTGAGAAAATGGGGAAGGTAGTTACAGTACTGAATAAAAATACAAAGTTAACTTGTGCATCGAACAAGAAAGTTGTCTCTTGGTTTAGTGAGGTACAAAAAATTGCCATTTTGTACTGTCCTGTGACTCAAATTTTGTGCTGTTACTTGACAGCTTTTAGAATCAAACACAGAACAAAAAGTTTTATCTTGTACCTTAAAAATTAGCAAATCAAACGGACCCTTAGTATTTTTTATATCAAGAATTATTGTTGCACGTCATTAAAAGCACAACCCATTTACAATTGTGCCACGTCAGCAATTAATATTTTCTAATCTTTTTTAAAAAAAGTAATGCTATAACTCTTAAAAATCTTCCTATTATTATATAGGATATAAAATTAAATATACTTTCAATTTCATAAAGATTCAACAAACCTAAATTAACCTAAATTGTAAATTAATTGCTGATGAATAGGAATGTATAACAATCATTACTCTTTTTCTATATCAGGTATTTACTTTGTTGTTGGAATTTGGATTAACTTTTTATTTTAGTCTATATGAGGTGTTTACTGTGTGGTTGGAATTTGCATTAACATTTTTTTAAGGATAACCGCTTATTTCATAAGCTTTTTTTATAATTTTTTTAAACATAAGTGATGATTTTTAAAATAAAGTGTGTTTAAATACATATAGTCAAGTTGCATTTAAAAGAGTTTATACACAACTTATAAAAATAGTTTATAGTTTTCAGTAAATTATTTTTAACTTATTTTCATAAATTTTTTGGAATAATTTATCAAAATAAGTTATTTTTAGTTTATTTAAATAAAATTTATAATTTTATATATAAGCAAACTATTTTTTAATAAGAGTTTATTATATAAATATTTAATTAAATTTCGTATTCAATCATACTTTTTTTTTTATAAAGTCCAAGACACACCTTTAATCAATTATTAATATGACATTGACTATACCATTTATCATCTTTGATCTTATCATCTAATTATCAAACTTTTTATCTCTATTATTAGAATAATGATTGGTGTACTCAATAAGTATTTTTTATTTACAATCTCTTAAATCGGTCAAATCATACTTTTGACTTTTCAATTTTTTTACATTAAAAAATAATTAAACATAAGTGATACATAAATTGTATGTATATTGTAAGAGTACACAAAACATGTACCCTATTATTATTGAGTTGTGATGGGTATACAATGACTATTCACCATACAAATATATAATCTTCCTATTTTATTCAAATTAAAATAAAAAAATTGAAGAATTAAAAGTTGTATGGTTGTAGGATGAATAGTTATTAGATGGAAGATTATTTTAATAATAAAAAAGTTTACAACTCTGATATGAGGGAGTTTGTAACATTTAAGTATTTCTTCTCCTTAATTCTTTTATTCTTTTCATATTTATTCTTTGTAGACTTTACTTTTTTGTCGATCAAGATTTTACTGAATTAATCATTGACCTTCAATATCTATAAAAAAATTATCTTTAATTTTTAAATCAGTATTTGATTGATTGATGACAAATAAAATAAAAAAAAATCATCTATGGAAATGTTATTTATAATTTTATTTACAGAAAAATATGATTATGTTGTTATATATTAAAATCGTATGAATAATTATTTTCGTGTCATATACTTCTTCTAAAATTTATAAAATGCCAATTTCTTTTAAAAATTAAGTAAAATTATCAAATTGTATTTTTTTAATAATCTAAAATTATGAAATAATAATATCTATTATTTGTATTGTTTAATTTTATATAATAAAATATCTATAAAGTTGAATAAAATTAAGATATTGAAATTTTAATTATTTGATTAAATATTACATTTTGTTCAAGTAATATGACATGTCGTTATATGTCATTTTACAATTATCAACTATTTTAACATTTAATTTTATCAAACACTTTTAATTCTTTTAGCTAGTTTATCCACTCATCGCTTTTAACTTTCATCATTCAACTACCTTTTCATATTTCAATTACCTTTTCAGCTTTTAACTAACCTATCCACTAGTTTTACCAAACACATATGCATCTGCCATCCATCCTCTCATGTAGTTATCTCTTTTACTGAGAAAAAGCTGATTTCAAGCAAAAGAACATTAAAAAGAACAGAGCTTGAAGATCCAAGCTTGATCAAAGAAAATCAGGAAACTAAAGTTATAGGCACTGTCAGTGTCACAAACTACACTGAGCAAATCAAGGAGGAATAAGAAGAGGACAACCAAGATTTGAATTCAATTCCTTTTACTCCTCAAACACATTTAATTTGCACTCAAATATACCATGTTTAAGCAAATGTAACATGAACTGTGTACTGATTGAATCTCACCATGGGTTTCTCCTTGCTAACACCACATTAAAACCTTAATTCAATGTGTTCTAAATAGTTTATACTGCTAAATGTTAATGGTGAAAAAAAAAGAAAAAAGAAAAATAAAATCAATTACAACCAATAAACAAGTACTTTGATCAGGTCAATTAGGTGCAAGGACAGATTCAGAAATAATTCACACTAGACCAAAACTTCAATAAAAACAATGAGAAGCATTAAACAAAGAGAGAATTTATAGATGAAGAGAAAAAAAATAGTCAAATTTTAGAAGAAAAGTTGTAGTATTCCTTATTCAATTGCATTTCTCATTTTTCATTCTGTGTATAATATCAATTATCAACACTTTATTCCATTTAGTTCCACCAAAACATATCCCTAAATGTAAAGGACTATTTCATGTCTCACCAAATGAAATTCCTCTGTGTCACTAACTCTACTGAAATTTACTTTCTATAAACAGCAAGATTCCCATATAAGTTCCAGAGTATGTGCCAATTCTTTCTCTCTGCCAAAGACTACAGTGCGGTGATCTGCATTTGGAATGATGCTAATTTCAGCATTTGGAGCCTTCAACTTTAATTTACTGCAGCATTCCATAGGGACAATTTGATCTTTATCCCCTAGAATAACACTGATTCTAACTCTATTTTTGGACAAAATTGTAAGGTAACTATCCATAAATTTTGCTCCTCCACATATCACATTATGCATGGAATTCCAAGCTGATTGATGGGTGTGCTTAGTGAAGTCTGTGACCAAGAAATGAAGATCCCTGAGATATAGGAAGAGAAAAGCATGATTATAACATCATTATGTGTGCTTAGCAATATAACCAATAAATTAGACATATATGATGTCTTCTACTTTGCTGGAATTTGGATTTCTTGCGTTCAACAAATCTTACAGTCACTGCAGTCGTGCTATGTGACCTTTCTAGTAAGATGAGATGACTGAAATATAATTGGTCGGTTAAATTTTTTTAAAAAAATAAAAAATTTCAACTCATCAATTTGACAAATCAAAAATTATAACTCATAAGTCTGATGCTCATGATAACAACAGCATGTATTTTTCTGACTGCAGATAATCCAAATCCACATTGTATTGTCTGTTTGTTTAAACTTCCATTCAACGTGACACGTGTTATGAAGCAAAATTAATGATTGTGATTTTTCTACTACATGCATCCCAATCGCGTTTGATGAAAGCAGATTTTTTTAGCTTCCATTCAAAAGCGGTTTGCAGTGATAAGAAACTTAACCAAACAGGCATTCATGAAATGTTGATTACCTCTTGCGAGTGATGAATTTTAGAATGGTCTCCCATATCCTGTGATTTCTGCAATAGACAAGGCAAACGGTTCGACCCAAGTGCTCATACCATGACATAAATGATGAACCAAATGATAATGGCGGCCACAATTTCTTTCCAGCTAGATTTGCAAGTGCATTTAATAAAGCATTATTTCCCTCAGAAGATGAATATGGCTGCCACCGAAAACCATATCAGGAAGAATGGACAAATTCAGGGATATCACCAATCAAAGATTTTAAAATGCACTTTATTCTGACTGTAGAATGCAAATGATGTTGATTTAAAGGTTAACAGCCAATAACTTATGTTCCTCAAAATTTGTCAAATTTGATTATGAGCAGTTCAATTTTCAATACATAAAAACCAAGAATAAAATATACTTTTGGCCAATACGTGAGGCGGATTTCAAAACTTGTTTTCATTTGTTGCACTCCATTTGTCACAATGCAATCTAAGTTCTGTTAATGTGCATAATGCAATATATTAACCTGAAAATGAGTTTGACATATAAGAATCAAATTGAAAATAGTGTGACATATAGAGACTAAACTGAAAATAACACCAACAAAAACAAACAATGAAAACTAAAGTGAAAATATTTTTGTATATAGGAATGCAATTGAGAACAATTTAGTATGGGAACCAATTTGAAATCTGACAGCTGCATATAAGGATTAAAATTTTATCCAAACCAAAGAACAACAACCATTTTGGGTCTAACTTCTAAGATTGAGAGACACTTACAGGTGCAACAAGGGTGATTGATTTTACACAGTTGGGGTGTTTTGCAGCCAAGGCTAATGCTATTATGCAACCCATAGAGTGTGCAACCAAATGGAAAGTATTTAACTGCAATGGTTGAATCACAGATTTCTCAATCATTTCCACATGATCCTTCAAAGTGTACAAGCAATCTCTTGGTTTTGGACTATTGCCAAATCCCAGCAAATCAATAGCAATCAACTGGTAGTTGTTATTCACTCTTTCAGAAAATTGTGGAAACACTGTCTCTGTCCAAAATGAAGAAGAAGAGAGAAATCCATGCAAGAATATGACATTCTCAGAAGGGTTTTTGTCTGTCAAAAGCATAATTTGGCAACAATGTCAGTTACACAGAAAAAAACATTGAAACATAAAAAGAATCAAACCAAATAAATGGAATCAAACCTACTCATTAAGGGCTTCTTCACAACAAAATGAAGTTTATAATCATCATCACTTTTCGCCCATGAAAGGCAAGAATCACACCCACAATCAGACCAACGGGTCATTGACCTTGCACAACATTTTCTATTGGAAGATTCCATCTTTCTACCAAATTGAAGGAACCCCATTTCTCTGAAAATGCTCTTCCTCAAATACAAGCTATCTGAAATACCATCATTTTCATCATCCTTCACATTCATCACCATCTTCTCCTTGTTCTGTTTTTTCCAGTTAGAACAGCAACAAGGGGAGGCCTCCCCTTCAATGTGCTCATCAAGGAATCTATAGATAACACAGAAAACGGCATCGAGAAGATCGAATATGAAGAAAACAACGATGCATATGATTGAATTGAGCACCCGAGCACAATTGTTAAGCCATTTTGGTGAGGAAACTGCTAGAGACATGGACGTGGATAAGATACGAGAGAGTTTGTGTTTGGCTGAATAATCCAGATTCTGTTTTTCATTGCCAAACAATTTCTCCTTATAGGAAAGAAGAATCTTTGGTGTAAACATGATTTAATGCTTGCTTTGACAGAGAGATTCGCTTCTTAATCAAAGAAATTTACCTGCAAGTCATTTCAACATGCTTGCTTACATTAAAATATATACCAAAACCATGGTTTCAAATTGAGGTTCATTTCAGCATCACATTGCAATCACGTTATGCTTGCATCAATATGTGATTGCAGTTTGTGATGGCCGCATCAAGTCACGTCTAATCGCACCCAGATGCGACAGTGGCTGTGACAATGATGTGACCATAACAGTAATTTAAAAAATGTCTGAGAAGTGTTAATGAACTATTTGGTTAAAAAAGAATAACAGAGACGGTAGCAACTAGCAAGTAGCGTTACAGTTAATAAGAGAATTTTGTCACCTCTAGTTTATGTTCCTCTTTTCTAAGTTTCCCAAACATTCTGAATAGCGTTTGGCGAATTGCGGGAACATACAAAATTGGTGATTGAGGTTTGGCCACGTAGTTGGATAATTCAAAGTCTCCAATGTGGAATAGCCAATCAAGAGAATCTGTCTGTTTCTGCTATATGTTTTGTTCTTTCTGTTTTTCATTTGTTTTTATTGTCATGATACAAAAACTTGCCAATTGTCAAAGAATGACAACAACATTATACTGTTCGAAATTTAATTTCAATCAATTTTGAGCGTAGATCAGCTTTTAACATATCTATTGTTTATTTTGAGCGTACTTTATTTCTTAAAATTTTGTTTATTGTTTTTAAATTTCAAGAGGGGTATTATATTTCAGCTATATTCTTTTTTAATGTCTACTACTTTATTTAGATGTGGAGAAACATTACTGTAACCAATTCTAAAACTATAATGAATTAAACAAATCTTTTAATGCACTGGAACTAAATCAAAATTAAGAGAAATTAAAAAAAAAATATATTTAAACTTTTGCAAAGAAAACAATGCTCTAGTATTTATCTTCGGGTGAAGAATAATTTATTGTTAAAATAAAATAAACAAATATCAGCAAGTTAAATATTAGAATGTTAAGTTGTTAGGTCAGCATTATGCGCACCACACTAATTTTTAAGAGCATTACACAAAATAAAAGTTAATTTTAAAAGTTAATTTTCGAACGTGAAAAAAAAACAAAAGTTAACTACCGGAGGCCGACTTCTAAGCAAGCATGTAGTGCCCACGGTAATTTCACGATGCACGAAATAGCAGCCAATAAAAGCATTTTGAGATCTTTCATATTCTTCCTTAATTCCTTTTAGTCAGGTTAGTAAGAGAAATAAAAACAATACAATAATAAGACCCAACCTAATCACTTTATTATATTGTCTCTTTCGTTTTTAACATGACCAAACATAACTAAAAGAAAGAAAATTGAGCGGATTCAAATGCAACTCAGTTTAATTCTAAAAACTTGAATTTTAATTCTTTTTCTACATTCGAGATAACAAATGAAAAAACACAATAAAAATGCATGATTAATCGTGAAATTTAATAAACTAGTTCCCCAACCTGATGTATACCAAGGTCACCTCAACAGTGAATAAAGAAGTTTTGAGTAGTAATGTTTTACATCATCTTCATTTTCCTTTCCTATATTTGCCGTTAAATTATTATCACGTAAAAAAAAAAAATAAACAGATGGATTATAATAATACAAGTCGTCAGCTACCTTCATTTTCTCTTTTAACCGGATCTGAGCTCACAACTGGAAGATTTCTTCGGTACTGCTGAGATGTCAATCTCCTTTCCAACGGTGTTTTCCTCTTGCTCACAACAAATCTGTTCACCCCTTTGCGCATAGGCATTATTGAAGGAAAATCTTCATCTGGAATCTGACTGAGTTCAGAGATATCCTTAATCTGTGCGACTCGGCGGAACCACCTTTCTGCCTTTGCCTCCTCTGACATGTCCAAAGGATCCGGTTCCCTCACCGCTGACCCCTCCAAACTCTTCCCTGTCCATTCTGCTTTAACGTTCTGGTTCTCAGGAGCGGGGCCTGAGGATGAACTCCCTGTCAAATTTGGCACATTAACTTGATTGAAACTCTGGCTTGAATTTCCACCGGTTGTTACCCCAGAAACAGAACCAAAATGGTTGTCATTTGAATTCTGTTCAAAAGGCTTTGGACTCTGTTCAGGTGTGGCTCTAGCATCATTTGACATTTGTGGAGGCTTCTCTGCCACCTCCGATGTTGAAGATGCATCATCATTAGACCTATCAGTTGAATCCGTTCCTTCTGCCTGCTGCTTGTTCTTTTTTGCAAAGTAATCTGGGGGGAAGGGAACAAAGGGGACGAAGTTGCTATTGCCAGATTGCTCCATTGCTAAACGTCTCTTATATGCTGGGGTTGTCAAAGAGCGATCTTTCTTCTTGCTAACAACAAATCGATTCTCTCCTTTACGCATGGGCATTATTTCAGGGAAATCTTCATCAGATATTGCAGTAGTTAAATCTGGAACATCGTGCAGCTCTGCAACTTTTCTAAACCACCTATCAGATTTTTCAGATTGCTCTTTCTCCTTATCCTTGATGACGTTTTGGCTTGTAGAATTACTAGAAAGCTGTGAACTGTCACTCGAATTAGAAAATGGAACAGGAGGAACAGCACTGTTATTGCTCCCTTTCGTATCTTTAAAATATGAAGTATTGCTAGCAATTGAAGACGGGCCAACTCCACTGGTATTTTCTTCAGCAACGATGTTCTTATTGTCAGATTGAAGTAGGCCAGCTGAACGACCTAGAATGTCATCCAGAGTGTCATGGGACTTGGTTGACTCTCCAGCTATAGAATCCTGGACCCCAGGATTGCCATCATTGCCCAAGTTTCTTTTGTATTGAGCATTGGCCAGCCTCCTCTCCAATGGAGTTTTCCTCGTGCTTACGACAAATCTATTTACTCCTTTTCTTAATGGCATTATTTCAGGAAAATCTTCATCTGATATCACACTGTTAATATCAGCAGTGCTGTCTAGTTGTGAAACCTTGCTGAACCAACGCTGTGCTTTCTCTTCATTAGCCGCTAACCTAGCATCAATGTCTGGTGGATTAGAAGTGTTTCCATTTCCATACCCCATATGTGACATGCTATAGGTGGCACTGGCATCCAAAGATATTTGTCCTGGCCGCTTGCAATCACACCTTAAGCAAGTGACGTTCCTCCCATAGTTATAGAAATCACACCTTGAAAACAAAATTCCTGTTAATTGGACTCTGGCTCTGTATCAAAGGTTAGGGGAAAAATTAAAGAAATACTTACTGAGGACATTCCCATTCTCCTCCAGCCAGTTGTCTTTTTGGCCTAGCTTCCTCACACTCAAGACATTTGACGTTTCTTGCGAAATTCATGAAATTACACCTGTTCAATATTAGAAAGAGTATGCTGACTTATCACAATGTTGTATAATACATGAGAAACAAAAGTAACTACGACAACTGCTCCACACTCACCCGGGTGTTCCAGCATGAGACAAAGTAAAATAGTTCACTGGGAATCAAATTAAAAAATAATAATAATAATAATTACTAAAAAAATTACCTAGGGCAAATCCAATCACCCCTTTTCATTTCAATTTTCGGTCCAGGAGGCACAGCCTGTCCAAATCTACCAGGCATTCTACTTTGCACTGAATCAAAAGAGTTAGGTGCTGGTGCATTATAACTCAGTTTGAAAAGTTCACCAAATAGATTTCTGACAGATGATTCAACAAGATCGTTGTTATAGGGACTATTCCTTCCTGAAGAGACCAATGGGTTACTTGCATAACTCAGCATAAACTTCATTAGATCAACCGTATTTGCTCTATCAGTATCCGACATCTATGAAAACCATATCAAGCGCAGCTATATCAAAAACAGTTTCAAAGCACTTGTCAAAAATTGAAATTAAGTGTCAAGGCATAAAAGATGTGTTTCATACATTATGCATGTATTTTCTCATGTTTTGGAATAAATTGAAAAGATGAGCCATAGCAAAAGTTCAGAATTTCAAAAATCTCCACTTCCCCACATTTAATTTGACCAATAAGAGATATGAATTGAGGTAAAGGTTACACAGTTGAAATTTTCAACCAAATTGCTACTTACACAGTTATGGTGTTTAAATATGGTATCAATAGTAGGATATTGAAAAAGGATCAAAACTAAATATGAGCAAAGTAATAGAAGTTGATTTAGTTTGTTAAACATGAAGGAATAGCCTAATTTTGTTAACAAAACCTGAACGAGCATAACATAAAAGAAACCTATCATTAAGGTTAAGTCTGATATAGGAGACTTGAGAGAGATGAAAGTGAAGAGATTAACAAACGTAACTTGTAGTCAAGACCCCCCCCCCCCAAAAAAAAACAACACGCACACACAGAAGAAAAAAGTTCCATACCAAAGATAGCATAAAACTCAGTATGATTTAAGACAAGTAGAAATGAAAAAATGATTTCATATAACACTTCATCTTTAAAGATAACAGAGAAGCGGTTTCCAAACTAATAAAATGATGGGGTTACTATAAAGTAACTATAAATAAAATAAAAGGTTGAAAACATATTTTCTCAACAAATTTCCGTTGTTTCTCTCCCATGAAGTCTTATCTCCACAATTATCACACACAAAGACACACATGGCTTTTTCTAGAAGAACTGAACAATACAGGCGGAGAACAATAACTGCTGAGACACAAATCTACAACTCCTTAGTGAGAGTCACATGGGGGATCATAGTTTTTACACAGAACTTTGGAGTGAAAATATAAAAAATGAATGACATAATAGTTTTGAATAAAAAGGAAATTGATAGTACCTTTTGGTATCAATTCATATACTATCGAGCAGCACAGCTTAAGGGACAACTGCTAAAGAATATGAATTTGAAACTAAGGGCACCAGCCAGATGCAAAGCTTAAGTAGCTTTCGGAAACACAAGGGACCAATTCTATCAATTTCAAACAAAAGAAGATAAACAGAATGGACCTGAACTGTTCTCTTTTTCTTTTCAATCAAAGATATTTGAAGCTTCCAAGTGTAACACACCAACCAAAGATGTCAAAGGTTCCTGAGACCCTAATATATGTGATCGGGCAAGACCACACAACATGGAAGCATGTTTTGCATGGTCAAGCAAGGCCCTTGCTTATTGCACCTATTCAAAAAGGTTCATAAGGGAAGCTCCAATACCACCAAAGCACCAATTGCACCATTAAGGACCGGGTAGTTCTAAATTCTAATCATCCAGTCTCCATAATAGCAATCATTTGAAAATGGACATGGTACATTTGTAACATCCCATGATTACTAGCTTAAATTTTAATTAAGCCAATATTTATTGTCAGCAAAAACAATATTACGGCAATAAGGAACGCAATGGAATAGAATTGAATGAAAAGGCCAAAATGTGAAGAAGGTCCTAGTGAAGCAGTAAGTTCTTCTTATCAAAACAATTGCACCTTAATAACATCAAATTGACATACTAAGCAACAAGAGCATCGACTCAATTACAAACTAGTACTACTACTAGTACTAAGTGTGTGTTTGATAACATTAGCTTATAGCTTATTTAGGAGCTTATAGCTTATAGTTTGTAGCTTATTGTCAAGTAGAGGTGTTTGGTAGCAACTAGCTTATAGCTTATATAAGCTATAAGCTAGCTTATGAAAGCTAGCTTATGAAAAGCTACTTCAAGTAGCTTATAGCTTATGAAAAGTAGCTTTCAATAATTCTTTCCTATTTTACCCTCTAGTCATTTATTATGTTTACTTTATCAACTAGTTTATTACTTGTCCTTTTAAGTCATTTAACAAAAGCTATCTGATAAGCTAATTTTACCAAACACCTCTACTCAATTATAAGTCACAAGTCATAAGCTATAAGCTACAAGCCACAAGCTATAAGCTATAAGCTATAAGCTAGTTTTACCAAACAGAGCCTTAAGTTCTAACTAACCCGACACTGAGGAAACGAAGTTCGAACTTCAAGGAAACTAAATTAAAATATCAAACAGTTGGCATGCGAAATAGAATAACCAAGCACTAACACTGTCGTCACCGTTGGACAGGAAAGATTTCATCTTCTGCACGGAATCCTCAGCGTCTGGGAACAGAAAGGGAGTGCCATGTTCAACCACGACCGCAATGTCTCTAACAGAAAGCAACCGCATAAGGTTAGGTCGATCGCGAGCGAATGCCAAGCAGGCACTGGCCTCGCGGAGGAAGGGCTGCGACAAGTCGTTGGCGGCGGCAGCGAAGGCGTGGTCGGGAGCTGAAGGAAGGTAGCCGGCGGAAGAGATGTGAGCGAGAAATCTGGACCACTCAGGCCATGGGGAGGATGAGGAAGAAGGAGATTGAGTGTGAAAGTGTTGTTGGTGTTGGGAAGCTTTGGCTTTCAGTTTGAGGGAGAGAGGAGGAGAGGAAAGAGGAGGGGATGAGAATAGGCGGTGAGAATGTGAAGAGAAGGAAGGAGAGAGAAGGAGGAGGTTGTGGTGGCGGTGCCGGAGGAGAGGGAAGGGAGCGGTGAGGAGGAAGAGGAACCTTTGGGCGGCGCCACCCATTTGGTACCGTACAGTCAGATGAGGCTCCGTCAATGCCTCTTCTCTGATAATAATGATTTTAGATTTCCTATTCTATTGCAATCGGAGGATCTGGAAATTTTACATAAAAAACGAATATTTTTATTTACTTCGTGGTGTAAATAATATTTTTAAATTTGACTTAAATATGATTTTAGTTCCTGAAATATTGAATTTTATTGACTTAAGTCCCTAAGAATTTAAGACTTACGTCCCTATAAAATTTGAAGTGGTGATTTAAGTCCCTTTAATAAATTTTTTGGGTGACATAAGTCCTTGATAAATGTGAAAATTTTTGACTTAAGTCCTTAAATTAGGGACTTAAGTCACCCAAATTTTTTTTAAAGAGACTTAAATCACCATTTTAAATTTTATAGGGACGTAAGTCCTAAATTCTTAATGTTAGGGACTTAAGTCAATAAAATTCAATATTTCAGGAACTAAAAACATATTTAAACCTTCAAATTTTAATCAAACTAACAACATATAATTTTAATTTTTTTTCGCTATTTATAACTTTAATTTTTTTTTGAGTAAACAAAAGGTAGAATTATATTTTTTCATTCTTTATCTTTAGGGTTTGATTCAATTCAGTCCTCAATTTTTTTTTATTCATTTTTGTCCTCTATCTATCAACTCACTTTTATCTTTCTGTGAGTGATCCGTTAAAAATTAACGAAAGAGAGTTAACGGAATTTTAAAAATAACATTTCAAATTGTTAGTGGTCTATATATAAAATAATTATAATAATATAATTTTAAATTAAATAAACTAAAATTTTTACCCTTTTTCTAAACACTATTTCACTGACAGAGAAGCAAAATCCTCATATGACCATTTTTGAACCTCTTCACCTTCAACAGCCCTCAAACTCTTAACCCATCTCAAACATCAACCACCTTTAACCGATGAAACTCTAACCCTTTCTCCATCTTCGGCATCTTCTCCATGTGAGCTCCACATCGCTCTTGTAACTCGCCGCCCAAATGATTATAGGCGAGAAAAAGAGTGAACATATCGAAGGAATCTAAGATCTAAGAGAGGGTTTGGGAGAGAAAGAAGAGGAATTCAAGAGAAACATTAGAGTGGAGGAATGGAACAGGAAGAAGATGTCACCATGATCTCTTTTCGAGTTTTTTTTTTTGTGCAATTTGGCTTTGTAAAATTACTGAGATGTAATGTAATACTTCTTAGAGTTGTCTCCATCTTATAAGAGATATTCGTGAGCTTATTAATATGTCAAATATTGTAGGCATATTTTTAGAGAAACAAATAAGAGTATAGATCATCTTGTAAATATTACCCATGTTTATAATTTATCCTATTGTATCTCCCTTCTAGTCTTGTTTCTTTTCATAGAAAGAAGGGTTGTGGAATCGCTTTCCCTTACTTTGTTTGCTATTTTTTTTTTTGCCTTAGTGCCACGATAAATAGAAAAAAAAAAAATTATTTAACTAATAATTAGAGTTATAGAATTTTAATGTAGTTTTTTTTTTAACTTTAGTATTAATTTATTTATTATTATCATTGATACTAACTTGGATGAGGTAATAATATGATAGAATTGTTTACTTATATTTAGTTTTAAATCTAAATGACCATAAAAAATTATTTGATGCACAAAACATTTATGTATTAGTATTTTTTTTTTTGTATCTCGATGATTAGCAAAATTATATACATCTTAAAATAGGAAATTTCTTAATAATACAAAAATTGAATTAGCTTATTTCATTAATTATTCGGTTCGCTTTAAACGGGTTATTTTTGTTATGAAAAATCTTGTTTTTAATTATTATATATGCTTATTTGGATATAGTTCGTTTGTTTGTGCTTACTTTTTAAAATAAGTATTTATCCTAATTTTAATAATATAAAAGCAAGCGTGTGAAGCTAAAAAAAAAGAAGGAAAGTCTTGGTTAGAAATAGAAATATTGTTTAGTGTTCAGAATCAATTATTTTAAATTTAAAAAAATTACTCCATATTCTAAGAAAGTTTAACATGATTGCTAATGCTTTGACATAGTTTGGTGCTCAAAATAAACATTAGATGCGTGTATGGAAAAATTCTCCTTTTTAAATTGTTGATCTTCTAAATCAAAATCTTTGTAGTTTTCTTATTGTCTTTTATTTCCTTTTGAATCCAAAAAAAATAATATGATTAGTTTTTTCTTTTGCAAACATTTTGATTAGTTATCTTCTTTTTGTCAACTATGATTACTTGATGGAAAATGCTAAATAATATCTTTAAGGCATTTAAACACTTGTTAACGATATAAAATATGTTAACGTTTTATTGAGATTGATAAAATTTATTATTTCAAAACTTAAAAAATTATTTAATGATAATTTTTATAGTAAGTAAAAGTATTTAAGAAGGTGTAGTTGTTGCATCTTAATAAATACTCTTACGGGTACAAGAAATATTTTTTAGTGACTTTTCTGAAAATGTTTTTTCATTAAATGATTTCTAAAATAGTTCAAGATACCTGTGAAAATATTAAAAAAAAAAATTCCTTCACATTCTAAAATTTTTAAGAATGCTACTTACCTAAGAATTTATTTTTTTGTCTCTCTACGTATATTATATATTAAGTGACATTGGGTCCGTTTGATTTGCTAATTTTTAAGGTACAACACAGGTTGTGTATGATTCAAAAAGCTGTTAAGTAACAGCACAAAATTTGAGTCACAGGACAGTACAAAATAGTAATTTTTTATACCTCACTAAATCAAGGGACAACTTTCTTGTTCGATGCACAAGTTAAGAAAAGACATAATTAACCTTGTATTTTTATTCAGTACTGTAACTACCTTCCCCATTTTCTCCACTTACGAGGTAGTTTATGTTGTATTTTTTTTTAAATCAATGTTTACGTCATTTTTTTGTCATTTATATATATATAATTAAAACAACGTATTAATAATAAAATAAATTTTAACAGTAAATATAAATATTAAAAAATAAAGAGTCAAAAATATTTTTTAATAATAATTTTTTTATATATAATATAATTATTATATTACATAAAATATATTATGTAGTAATTTATTAAATCATGAAATTTTAATTTTATAATAAATAATAAAGAAATTATAAAATATCAAAATATTATTTTCTTAGAAAATTTTAAGAAAAATTAATAATATAACATGAAGGATATTATTGTAAAATTTATGTTGTGCTTTTTGTTATGTGCATTGAGTATCAAACGATACACAACATAAAAAGTTGTGCTGTGCCTCATAAAACTTGTACAGTGCTGTACTACTTGTACTGTTCTCTTCACGCATCAAACGCACTCAAGTCAATAATTTTTTTTTTTTGGTCAAAGTAGCGTAGATTTCATTGAAGTTAAAGAAAAAGGGGGCCAGGCCCATTACGTATTTGGGTGGTACTAGGACCATGTCTCAGTAATACCGCTAGGATAGAAAAATATCCAATTAAATACATCCTGCATACTGAGAGTTAACATGAAAATCCCCAAAATGAGAGAGCTATCAATTCTTCCGTTCTTGCGCTAATCAGGCCCTATTTGTTGAATTTCCATTTCGATTCGGCACTACATCTCTCTGTAATTTATCTTTTGCTGCTTGATGTGCTTTTTTGTTTGCATTTCGGTGAGTACACAAAAATCCTATCCATTCAAATTTCTCTCTAAAACCCTGCACATCTTGTAGTATGTTTGCTATTTGTCCCAATTTCTTCCTCTCTCTAATAGCTTCGATAAGTTTCTGGCAGTCAGATTCTATTAGAATTTTTGGGATGCCCAAATTGTATGCCGTGTTGAGGGCATTCCTAACTGCAAGGGCTTCGGCTATGAGAGGGGACTTTGCTTTGATGGAGCAGCAATCTGAGAGAAGAGTAGCATCTTAATAAAAAATTGGTTACAGAATGTAATCGCTGTAATCGCTGCCGGTGGCGCCGGAGTATCGACGGTCGTGGCGGAGTTCCAAGATTCAATTGGTTGCAGAATCTGCAAAATCATGACACTGTACCCTCCTTCATAGAAGAAAATCGCCATTGCGAACCTCAATCGCTCATCGCAATGTAGTACGTCGTTCTTTGCCTCTACCGCTACACAAAACTCTTCGACGTTGAATGCCATAGAAGATTCCATTATGAATCAGGTAATTTTCTTTCTTTTTCCATTTGTTCCTGTTAGAATTTCAATCAGATCCTCTTCCTTTTCAACATTTCTGAATGTTTCTTTAATTATCTTCTAGCATTCTTGGATTTTGTTTTTTTTGATATTTAGCTTTCTTGGATTTTGATCTACCACTTTTGGATTTTTCTGCGTTCAACAATTTTTTATTAAGTTTCTTGAAGAATAAAAATTAATTTTTACTGTGCTAAGAAAGTGAATGATTAAATTAAAAATGATTTTTTTTCACGATTTTTAACTCTTTTTTATATTAATATTCAACTCTTTTTCGGTCTAGCGATTTTTAACATATAATATATGTACGTATATAGGAGTATCACATAGTTACATCTGTACACATTAAGTTTTTTTTGAATGAAGGAATGGTACAAATTAAGATTTTAACAATAAATTATTACCTTACAAATATATATCGCATTTACTCCTTACTTTGTAATAATATTTTTGTTTTTTAATTGAAATTTAAATTTTAATATAAAGATTTTAATTATCTCAATTCTTTAAGATTCAATTCAAATAGCATATATTTTTTGGTGATATTCAAATAGAATGTTAGAAACAAAATATTTTTTTTATATTAAAAACAGTTATTTTAGTATTAGATTTTTTTATAATATTTTAATTTTAGATTTTAATATGATAAATAGTTTTAATTAAATATTATAATAATAAAAATAATTAATACTTTTCATTAATAATGACAATATTTTAAAAATTACTAGATAATTAATTTTTATTAAAAACTATAATAATTATTAATACTTTCCATTTATAACGGCACTATTTTAAAAATTACTATATAGCTTAGATACAACGCGCACACTCGGAATATATAATAGTCTACTTCAGACGCATTACACACACTTTCATTTTATATCAGACGCACGCTCAGCTTCGAGTTTCTTCTACCGTGGGTTTTTTATTTTTTTGCCTCGATTGGTCACGGGTTCCCTTTCGTTTTTGTCAACGATGAAACATGATAGTCGAATGGTGCTTGAGATAGGGATAGCGGGTTGAAACTAGAAAGCAAGAATAGATTCTTGATAGGACCTCGATGAATCTACGGTCCCGTCAATCATCTTTGCAATCTTGCGATATCAAAATTAAAAGTGTCGCTCGCTTGATCTTGAATCTTTCTCCATCTTTGAAGCCCTTTATCACGGTTACATTTCATTCTTCTGCTTCTACTTTAAATTTAATTCTTCAAATTTCTTTATAAAAATAATCAATTTGAAGAAATTGGCTTCTTGCTTGCTTAGTTCGCTGTCTTCTGAAACTGTTTTTGGCTCCATTGGGTTTTTTTAAAATAATACGAGGGTAAAAAGGCTCCATAATTCAGTTGAGGGAACTGATTTTTTCACTTTGGGTAACGATTTTTTTAGGCAAAATTTTCATTTCATGCTGTAATGGGATTCCTTTGAACTTAACTTTTGAATTTCTATTCTAGTGAAATTGTCTAGTACCTGACCCGACATTTTCTTATTCTTGATTATTCAACATTCTATTTTTCGGATAATGTTGATAAAAATATGAATTGTGCATGTCACTGTGTGCTGATTTCGTTATTTATTTTCTAAACGAGATGGTATTGACCCGAAATCCGATTGCAAGATGTATGATTCTAAATCATGATGAGGTTAAATGCCTCAATGACTCTAAACGGATTTTCTCCATGATTTAAAATCATGATTGCATGTCTCAATGATCCGAAACGGATTTTAAATCAGAATTGGATGCTTCGATGACCTAAACGGATTTTTTCATGATTTAAAATCATGATTGGATGCCTCTATGACCCTAAACAGATTTTTCCATGATTTTAAATCAAGATTGAATGCCTCGATGACCCTAAACGGATTTTTGCATGATTTAAAATCATGATTGGTTGTCTCAATGACCCTAAACAGATTTTTGCATGATTTTAAATCATGATTGGATGTTTAGATGACCCTAAACGGATTTTTGCATATTTTAACTCATGATTGGATGCCTTGATTTTTGCATGATTTTAAATCAAGATTGGATGCCTTGATGACCTTAAAGGGATTTTTGCATGATTTTAAATCATGATTAGATGCCTAGATGACCCTAAATGAATTTTTGCATGATTTTAAATCATGATTGGATTGGATGCCTAGATAACCCTAAACGGACATTTCCATGATTTAAAATCATGATTGGATGCCTCGATAACCCTAAACGGATATTTGCATGATTTAAAATCATGATTGGATGCCTCGATGACCCTAATCGGATTTTTGCATGATTTAAAATCATGATTGGATGCCTCGATGACCCTAAACGGATATTTCCATGATTTAAAATCATGATTAGATTCCTCGATGACCCAAAACGAATATTTCCATGATTTAAAATCATGATTGGATGCCTCGATGACTTTAAACGGATTTTTGCATGATTTAAAATCATGATTGGATGCCTCGATGACTCTAAACGGATTTTTGCATGATTTAAAATCATGATTGGATGCCTCTATGACCCTAAACGGATATTTGCATGATTTAAAATCATGATTGGATGCCTCGATGACCCTAAATGGATTTTTGCATGATTTAAAATCATGATTGGATGCCTCGATGACCCTAAACAGATATTTCCATGATTTAAAATCATGATTGGATTCCTCGATGACCCAAAACGGATATTTCCATGATTTAAAATCATGATTGGATGCTTCGATGACCCTAACGGATTTTTGCATGATTTAAAATCATGATTGGATGCCTCGATGACCCTAAACGGGTATTTCTATGATTTAAAATCATGATTGGATGCCTCGATGACCCTAAACGGATATTTTCATGATATAAAATCATGATTGGATGCCTCGATGACCCTAAACGGATTTTTGCATGATTTAAAATCATAATTGGATGCTTCGATAACCCTAAACGGATTTTCATTTCATGCTGTAATGGGATTCCTTTGAACTTAACTTTTGAATTTTTATTCTAGTGAAATTGTCTAGTAGCTGTCCCGACATTTTTCTTATTCTTGATTATTCAACATTCTATTTTTTGGATAATGTTGATAAAAATATGAATTGTGCATGTCACTGTGTGCTGATTTCGTTATTTATTTTCTAATCGAGATGGTATTTAGTAACTTTAATGACCCAAAATCCGATTGCAAGATGTATGATTCTAAATCATGATTGGGTTAAATGCCTCAATGACTCTAAACGGATTTTTTTCATGATTTAAAATCATGATTGCATGTCTCGATGACCCGGAATGGATTTTAAATCAGAATTGGATGCTTCGATGACCCTAAACGGATTTTTCCATGATTTAAAATCATGATTGGATGCCTCTATGACCCTAAACAGATTTTTCCATGATTTTAAATCAAGATTGAATGCCTCGATGACCCTAAACAGATTTTTCCATGATTTAAATTCATGATTAGATGCCTCGATGACCCTTAACAGATTTTTGCATGATTTTAAATCATGATTGGATGTCTAGATGACCCTAAACGGATTTTTGCATGATTTTAAATCAAGATTGGATCCTCGATGACCTTAAAGGGATTTTTGCATGATTTTAAATCATGATCGGATACCTAGATGACCCTAAATGAATTTTTGCATGATTTTAAATCATGATTGGATTTGGATGCCTCGATGATCCTAAACGGATTTTTGCATGATTTAAAATCATGATTGGATTCCTCGATGACCCTAAACGGACACTTCCATGATTTAAATTCATGATTGGATGCCTCGATGACCCTAAATGGATATTTCCATGATTTAAAATCATGATTGGATGCCTCGATGACCCTAAACGGATTTTTGCATGATTTAAAATCATGATTGGATGTCTCGATGACCCTAAACGGATATTTCCATGATTTAAAATCATGATTAGATTCCTCGATGACCCAAAACGGATATTTCCATGATTTAAAATCATGATTAGATGCCTCGATGACCCACCCTAAACGGATTTTTGCATGATTTAAAATCATGATTGGATTCCTCAATGACCCTAAACGGACATTTCCATGATTTAAAATCATGATTGGATGCCTGATGACCCTAAACGGATATTTCCATGATTTAAAATCATGATTAGATGCCTCGATGACCCTAAATGGATTTTTGCATAATTTAAAATCATGATTGGATGCCTCGATGATCCTAGACAGATTTTTGCATGATTTAAAATTTTCATTGGATGCTCGTTGACCCTAAATGGGTTTTTCCATGATTATAAATCATGATTGGATGCCTCGATGACCCTAAACGCATTTTTTCATGATTTAAATCATGATTTGATGTCTCGATGACCCTAAACAGATTTTATTAGATGCCTCGATGACCATAAATAAATTTTTGCATGATTTTAAATCATGATTGAATGCTTTGGTAAAGATATTTCAGGCCCTTTATCACCGTTATATTTGTTTCTTCTACTTCTTTCAATCTAATTTTTCAAATTTCTTTATAACTAATTTGAGTAAACTGGCTTCTTCCTTGATGAATATGCTGTCTTTTGAAACTGTTTTTGTCCCCATTGTGTTTTTTTCTCTTAAATATAATATGCTGGCAGAAAGACGTGATAATTAAGTTGAGGGAACTAGACTTTTCATTTTGGGTATCAATTTTCTGTGGCAAAATTTCTATGGATATGAATTAGAAAGAGATGCTTTTCATATGTATCTCAAAGTTGGTGTCACACTGTACTACCTTTGGTATATGATGAGTGTGCACTTACTGAGCAAGGAAGTGATGGTTTAAAATCTGCATGAGGTGTAACATTTTCATGTAGGAGATGAGCGGTTACTTTGATTAGTCTCTAACAACTTCGGTAAACAATAAGAAAGAAAACTAGTTTGGATCTTGTTTCTTGCAATTTGGGCAATTTTTAGTGCTTTTGAGGAATAAGTGTCTGTCTTTCAAAGCCATTGCCTCCCTTGTTTTAAAATTAATATATTTTAAAAATTTAAAAATAAAAGCCAAGTCAGCTTCCTGGATGTTTATTTTGAACGAAGTTTATCTTTAAAGAGCTTCCTGAGAATCCCGACTTCCATCCGTTATGATGGATCTTTCTTTGAAACATTATTATGCTTTCATGATATGCATAATAGTCGTTGCTCAATATATTATGCACTCTTTTAATTCACTGATGTCCCTGGTTTGTTGCCTTTCGTAATCCATCAATGCACAGAAATTGTCTTTGTTTGAAGAGTCATTATGCAAGGTGGAAAATAGTGATCCAATCTGCAATGATTATCGCAGGTTGGTATGTAATGTTCTTTTGTGTGTCTGTTAGATAAATTGACACTCACAATATCAGCAACAGTCAACACCAATTTCTACTAGGTGAGATTGGCTACATGAATTAGGTGATGCCACTTTTTTTATCTTTTATTTATTTATTTGTTTGTGGAAAACCAAATTTTCAGAGAGAGGTCATTCAATTTTAGATCCTCTGATGTTTTCACTTACAATTTTCTTTGTGGATAACCTCTAAATTATCTGCCCATACTCCATATGATCAACACTTCTAACTTGGTTTTGGAGCCTTAACTGGTCTTTTCCTGCTAGGCTGATTGACTGCTCAGAACTGTAAAGGTAGAAGTAGAAGAGCGAATCATGGCTTCTCTCACCAACGACGATGAGAATCAGGTTTCTCTCCACTCTTAAATACTCCATATAAACTTCAAATTGAACTTTACTTTCCTTCAATTTTATGTTTAATCTTATCGATTTCATCGAAGCACTTATTTCACTTCCAAATGTTTGTGAATTGGAATGGAATCGTCTATTCATCGCTTAGCTTCTGGTGCTAGCTTCCAAGTGTTTAATCTGTCTGACAGATTCTGGTGGAGCATAAATCATCCGCAAGAGTTTTGACATTGAACAGGCCTAAGAAATTGAACGCCCTCTCTCTTTATATGGTACGGCTATGCTCCTTGATATTTCATAATTACACAAAATCTGTCTTTTGTTTTGCTTAATGAATTGTTTTTACTTTGGAGTGACCGCATGAGTATGATAGGATAGACCTTTAGGTAGTGTTTTGTATTGGGAATGTTTCTTTAATTCTCAGGAAGCTCAATTAAAATAATAACTTACTCATGTTTGACACAAGATATAAGAAAAATTTATCCAGGTAGGTGAGTTTCCTAGGAATGAAATGATATTCCTTTCTCAATAGGTGGGTATCCATCCACTTGCCCAGAAAACAGTTTCTCGGGAAAGTAGCTAAATCTGTAACTCGCTTTCACTGAAATAGTTATCATGAATACCTGAGGTTGTGTGTGGAGGTTTCTTTTATTGTTTGATTTTCTTAGATTTTACTAATTTCTGGTACTCTCGTTGAACTTTCTGATTCTCAAATCTCACATCTTCTGTTGCCTACGTTAGGTTGGCTTAACAACCAAATAAATTATATTTCTGGAGTACTTACATTAGGATACCGGAACAGGGTTTTCAAACTCTCAAGGGAGGGTTTGGTCTGTGGAAATGATTTCTATATTTGTTTTTGATAAGCCAAACAAAATTGTACCCACAAGGATTGAGCTGAGGAGCTGCTATTTAAAGTAGTGCTCCCCTAGCCACTAGATATCTGTTTTCGCTAATAGTTACTAAATTATCACTTTTTTATTCTATTTCATTTCATATTTTTTACATTTGTAGAATATTGTTTTTGCAACTTTGTGCAAAATTCCTTGAAAACAAGGTGATAGTTTTGTAATTATTTGTGAAAGTAGTAAATATTTTCACAAACCAAATGCACCATAACTATTTCCCTTGATAACTATCTGAACCATGAAGTCTGAACACTCTTTTTTCTTCTATTTCTGAAGTTCCAATTCTATTCCCTATTTTCCTATAGGAATGTCGGCTATTGGAAATTTTCAAGAAGACTGATGTTAAATTGATTCTCATGAAGGTAATTTCCTTTTGCTGAGCACATTAAATTAATATTTTCTTTGTTGACTCCGCAGAAGATGAATGACAACTGCTAGCAGCTTTCGACTGATGATGATAAAACCGCTGAATTGGTTCTTGAAAAATTCTGGCCAGAGCAAATTGTTCAATGAAAAGTTAACCTGTATATGTTTATAATTTATTTACACTGCCATAAGTATCAATTTGGTTCTTGCAAGTCATTCCAGTTTTGCAATTATCCAAATTTAGAGAGAATGCAAGTTTGCTTATTCATTTTTTATTTTTGGCAAACTTCTATTTCATGTAATATGTGTTTCTTTCTTTAACAATTAGAGGGAGAAGTCATGGGTGGAACAAAAGTATGATTGGATATGCAACATGATCTTCTCATCTTCAAAGAGAATCTGGCTTGTTTGACTTTTGGCATGTCTTGTGGCCACATATACCAGGGAAATGGAAAGGCATTTTGTACGGGTGGTGATGTTACAATTGTTGTTCTTAATGCAAGAGCAGGTATTTTTTCTTCTTGTTACTTAGTGGAGTCCACGATTCAGAAATAATATTCATTGAACTGCTATCATGTATTTGTCCTAGTTTTCTATAATTTCATTTCATGTTACTTTTTTTCTTTTTTGTGGATTATATCTTATTTTAAGAATTTTATTTTGCCATTTTAGGAGCTGTTTGTAATAGTTCCACATTGTATATGTCGTAATTTTTGTGAATTGATCAGTATTTATGATTATTAGTTAGCACAGATAGTGGATTTTAGTCAAGTAGACAGGTCTATATATTGAAAGCGTTTTATTAACCATTGCCCTAAGGGTATGGATAAGTATCCCATACATAGAAAATTTTTCATTGGAATTATAGCATTTAATGCTATAAATGCTACAAGTGTATTTTCATTTTGACCTATAGTTAAAAAATTCTATCTTTGGGTCGCTTATCCATTTCCCTTAGGGTAATGGTTAACAAAACCTATATTGAAATGCAGCATTAACTAAATTATCATCAATAAGATTCAGCTCTATTTCCAAGTCTTTTCATTTCAAGTTGGCTGCTGGCATCAGAGCTCATATGGGAGATTCTGCTTCTTCAATGAACCCTTACCTTCATTGCAGCTGTTGCTTCACCACCATCATTATGGCCGATATTGAATCCTTACTGCACCTTACTAATGCTACATTACGTTCCAATTAGTCTTAATAGGACTGTTCTCTTTGTATTAAAAGAAATTGGGAATTAGGGATGAATCCCTTTGATTACAGAGTAGCATTAGATAAAATAAAGAAGATGAAAAGAAGGAAAATGCCCTAAGAACAATGTTAGAAAATGTCCTGCCTGTGGTTAAGCCACCCTACAAATGCCCAAGATATTTCCTATCTCTCCACTACCTTTTCTCATCTTTTATATCCGATTTCCTTGCTAGGTAAGTTTGTTGCAACCCCATCCAAATTCTTATTCTACCCCTATCTTATATTCTACACAAGGAATAGAATAGTGCACTGCAGGCCTAACAAGTCTCCACTCTGCAGACACCTGTATCCACCACATCATGTTCTTGTATGTGCCATGTGTTGAAATTTAACTTTTTATTTATTTATTTAGAATAAGGGGAGTCACAAAGAACAAACTCTACACCACATGGCCAAAATGGCTTTGATGTCATATCATGAACTAATTGTTGCAAAAGCTTTTATATCTAAGAAAATAATCAACACACAGATAATCTTTAAAAAACTATATGGACTTGAATTTCCTCATTGAACTTGGTAGTACATAAATGTGAAGGACAAGCCAAAATCTTTTTATTAGTTTTTTTTTCTTTGACAAAATTTTATCTAAAATAAATATCTTCATGCATTTGCATAACTCAGCTTCAAGGTAACGAGTGTACCAGTGGTATAGTTTTATCTTTCCTTGTGCATAATTGATCTTAATATCTTTATGCATTTGCATACTCAGCTTCAAGGTAATATCTCTTGTGCTAGTTGCACTCAATTGTTATAATACACACCTAACCACCAACTCGACTAGAAGCACAATACAAAGCCCAACTCATGTAATCAGCCAAATCCCAAACAAACCCATGAAGGGTATTAAAAATAAAATTTTAAATCAACATTAATTGGTAGCTGGTATCATTTGTGTGCAGTATATATTTTTTTCTTCCAACAAGAAAAATGGTGATGGAAAAGGAAAGTTGGTTTGAAGCGTTGTGTGCATGTTTTCCTTTTTGTCTTTCCCGAATCTAAATGACTTTAAATTTTTGTTTATGCTACTTGACCTACATGTACTGGTGTACTGTTTGCAGGTCTTTGCAATGCCAGAAACAACTTTGGGTTTATTTCCTGATTTTGGTGCCTCGCATTTCTTGTCTCGACTTCCTGGATTTTTTGGTATTCATGTTATATCTTAGCTCTCTATGAATTTAATTGGCTTTGATTGGTTTCCTTGATATTAAGGTTACTTAGTTTCTCAATTCTTTTTTATTGTTGTTGTCACTGATAATACTATTGATGATTTCTGTTTTTTGTCTGTCAATGGATATCTATCTTTCAGTGCTATACATGCTCCCTCACACACATATACACACACAAAAGAAAGAGAGAGGGAATTGGCTAAGAGTTTTGAATTTTTCAAGGTGCTTTACGGTGGACTTTTTGACATACATATTCCAGAGAAGGGACTTTTGAATTTTTCAAGGTGGTTTATGGTGGAATCTTTAACATACATATAACTGAGAAGGAAATGAATAAAAGGAAACGTGCTACAATGAGAGCAGTGGGAGAAATGCTGTTATGAGAATTAGAAGAAGGAGAGTGTTTCAGATTGTACACATGGAAGCAGGGAGCCGGAGAGAGAAATTCTGCTGTGATGAGAGTAAGAAAAACTTGAATAAGGAGGAGGGAGGAGGGAGGAGGGAGTGGGATCTCGTTGAGTTTTATCACAATTTTGAATTTCCACATAGTTTAGGTACCTATCAGTTCACTTTCTCTTGCATGGGTGGATTGTATATATTTTGATGATATTGTTTCATTTGAACTCTTCCATTTTTTATTTGAACTTTCTTTCTGCGGAAAAAGTATAATAACATTCCTTTTCCCACCTTTTTCCCTTTTTATTGGAATACTAATTGCAGGAGAATATGTTGGTCTTACGAGTGATAGGTTGGATGGTGCAGAAATGCTTGCTTGTGGTCTGGCTACACATTTTGGCCCTTCATCTGTAATGTACCTGTTTCTTTAACTCTCTGCTCTTTCTGACATTTAGTTTCTGAAATAACAATAATTAATGTTTTGATAACCTGATACCCTACCTTCAGTCATAAATATGTGCGTGGCCAAATGATTGAAATTTTAGTGCTGTTTTGAAAATGGTTAACCAAATAGTTTTCAGACCTGGGACTTGTAAGTTTACCATGAAATATCTATGGAGATACGAATTAGAAAGTGAGATGCTTCTCATTTGTATCTCAAAGTTGGTGCCACACTAATACCTATGGATTCTGGCATATGATGGATGTGCACTTGCTGAGCAAGGAAGTGATGGTTTAGAACCTACATGAGCTGTTGACATTTTCATGTAGAAGATGAGCTGTTATTTTGATTAGTTTCTATCAGCTTCTGTGAGCAATAAGAAAGAGGACTAGTTTGGATCTTGTTTCTTGCAATTTGGACAATTTTTAATGCTTTTGAGGAATAGCTGTCTGTTTTTCAAAGCCATTACCTCCATTGTTTAAAAATATAAAAACAAAGTCAACTTCCTGGATATTTATTTTCGTTATAGAACTTCGCGAGAATCCTGACTTCCATCAGTTATGATGGATCTTTCTTTGGAACATTATTATGCTTTTATGATGCATAATAGTTGTTTCTCAATACATTATGTGATGTTTTATTTCACTGATGTCTAATTTGTATCCCTGGTTTGTTGTCTTTTGTAATCAATCAATGCACAGAAATTGTCTTTGTTGGAAGAATCATTATGCAAGGTGGAAAGTAGTGATCCAACTGCAGTATCTGCAATCCTTGATAAGTACTCAGAGCGACCTTTTATTTATTTGCTATGTTGACTCTCGAGTTAAGACTATAGGATCCACCATAAGCGTTCGTCTTTCTACCATCTCGTCTCTTGGATATGTTCAGTAAACATTTCTAGATCCAAGGTAAAAAGATAAGGGCTCCAAGTAAACCCTTGGGCCTTGGTGTACACATAGTTATAGGGAAATCTTATGTATAGCCTTGTATGATTCTTGTTTATCTGTGCTAACTGTGGCCACTCATATCATTGCAGGTTGGATGTCATCAATAATTGTTTCTCATGAAAAACTGTTGAGGAAATAGTCTTCTCTTGCAAGTGTTTTTGAGTTACACCATTACAAATGTATGATTGATTTATATTCTTCGTCAATATCCAGTATGAACTTCTTCCATTTAGTAACCATAATTTGATCCTACTCTTTTAGGAGATGCAAAGCTATAAGCAAGGGTGATAAGTGGATTTTTTCAACTATTCAAACCTTAAAGAAAGAATCTCCAACAAGCCTTAAAATCTTTCTCAGATTGGTATTTTCTCTTTGATAACAAATAGCACTATAATCTTGAACTCCGTCATCATCATCATACTATCATTAATATTATTATAATAATTGTTTCTTAATTTCTTTTGGCTTCTTCAGATTAGAGAAGGCAGGCTCCAAGGTGTTGGTCAATGCCTTGTTTTAGAGCATAGAGTTGTTTGTCATATTCTTAAAGGACACTGCAGTAAGGATTTCTTTGACGTACTCTTATGATTCCTATTCATGGTTCTGTCAAATATTATTGGCTTAAGTATGCTTCGGTTGCCGCAAATATCACGCCTTTTCTATTCAATGCCTTACTTAATGGTCTTGCTGTACTGCAGGGTTGTAGGGCTATACTATTAGATACAGACAAGAACCCAAAGGTGGGTAGCGAGTTTGATTGTGTACAATCATTTCTTGTTACTCATGATTATTAAATTTGTTTTTTTATCTTATGTGTATTTGTCAGTGGGAGGTTTCCAATTTGGAGTTTCTAAGCAGGGGTGAGAATGGGCTAGGTCAGTCAAGCCGAAAGTTAAATAAATCTAGCTTATTACACAAAATTGAAGCATAAACCTAGGCCTGTGACCTAACATAGGTCATTTTTTTAAGGCTTGGCCGGGTCTTCTTAAAAGTTTGGCCTTATCCAATAGCCTATTTAACATTAAGGTCTTGTAACAATATTAACAATTCAAATTTAACAGGCTTGTAGGCAACGAGCTAACGGGCTGAAAGGTCTATTATTAGCCAAATGAAAAAACCTTGATAACTAATTATATTTAAATACTACGCTTAGTCTAAAAATATACCTAAATGACTTCACAAATATCATAACTCAACATGATTATATTTAATAATGCCACAAAATTCCATATCTCAAATAATCCAAAAGCTAACAAAAAGTAACATGTCTATATTATATTGTTAGCTTGTTATAAATAAATAAATATAATATATAAAATAAAATAATTATTTAATTGGGTCGGCCTAACGGCCTTAAAAGGATTTTTTAAAATCTTAAACTTGGTCTCTTTTTTAAAAGTAAATGATATTTAGTGTCTTAAGGGCACTATTTAAGAACCTAAATATAGTAAAAATGTATTAGAATGTGTAGTTTTTTATATTCCCGAGAGACGGGACAATGTGCTCTTATGATTGTTTTTCTATTTCTAGTAACTTTATCTAGTGCCCTTAGGGCACTAGATATCAAGACCCTTATTTAAATAGGTCTTTTCAAAAGTCTAATCCTATCATTTTTAATAAACGGGCTGAGTCGATCAGGCTTTAAATAGGCTAGGTCATAAGTCCCTGAGGAGCGGCTTAGCCCATTCCCACCCCCATTTGTAAGTGATAGTGACATTGATGGTTGCTTCTCCAAGCTTGATGATGAAGGATGGAAAGAATTGGAGCTTCCAAAGAGGTTCGATTTGTCTGCGTATGCCATTTCAAAGCTTTAAGGAATCAACAATGTCATCAAATATAGAAGATAAGTATCATAGATATTGACGCACAATCTTTCTTTCTGAAAGTGCATTTTCTAAGTGTTTCTAGAATGTACTTTCTGGAAAAAAAATTGTTTGCGGATTACGCTTCCTAACAAAAACAAAGGCGGTATCAATATTAATCACCTCACAGCTTTCATGAATATTCTTAAATGTTAAATATGAGAGTTTATGGATTGTCATTACTGTGTACAACAAAATAATATTCTTATGAGAAACAAAAGGCAGAGGGCGAAAGCTGAAATGCAAACAGAAGGCCCTTCTATGAAAAAGGTTAAGGAGCCAAAGCAACTCTTTGATACGATGACAAGCTTGGGCTTGAAACGACATTTGGTTTCTTATAGGAATGCTATGATTGGAATCAACGGGAATGATAATGGCTACATGTCTAAGAAAGTAGATGATGTGATAAGCATTGATTGGGATGAGAAAAGCGTTGAGGACGTGGGAGGATGTGCTGATAATCATCTGTCTGGTGGTTCCGATGACGCGTGAACTAGTGGAGTTGCGGAAGCCATGGAAGCATGCCATTATTGTCAAACTCCTAGGGAAGGTGAGTCTTAAATTTCTTAACGTTAGGCTATTGGCTTTGTGGCAGCCCATGGGTGATAGGGAGATTATTAATAATAATTTCGAAAATGATTATTTCGTTATCTATTTCTCTAGTCTTGGGATTTTGGTCATACTTTTGAGGGTCCATGGATGATTCTCGGTCATTTTTTGCTTTTGCAAAGATGGGAGATATGCTATGAACGAGGTCCGAAAAATCTCGGTGTGGGTTAGGGTGCCTCGTTGGCTGGTTGAATACTATGAACAGAACTATTTATGGGGAGTTGGTAACAAGATTGGTAGAACGATCAAGATTGATCTAAATACTCTTCATCAGAAGGATCAGGGTGAGTTTATGTTGGATAAGGGCTCAGTTTGCATGTATTTGTGTGAAAGATTGATCTTAAAAAATTTTTGGTTTCTGAGTTCATGTTTAACAACAAAATTACAAAGTTATATAGAAAGGCCTTTACTTGGTTTGCTTCTATTTTTGGATGTTATGGGAATAGGAAGGAGATGTGTCTCTTGAAAATTGTCCTGGAGAATCATACAGCAGCTACGACGGAATGTGAAAAACTGTGGAGGAGACCTTTATGGAAACGCTACTAGACAACACTTTTGGGTTGTGGATGCTTGTCCAATGGCCACAAAGACACTATAATAATGTCGCTAGTAACAAGGCGAAATTTCAAGGTGGTATCAGGAGTGCATTTAGTATGTGAGATATAAGGACCGGATCACGTTATGTGATTTATTTGCTCATAAAGAGGGAGAGAAAATTGTTTATCCAAATATGATCGTTGAGGGATCTTCTAAGATTAATGACATAGTAAATGACAAAACATTGGCAATCAATAATGATGCTGTTTCGACTAACTTATAAAAAATACTTCTCTAATTTAAGGGAGTGTTATTTGTTAGTCTACCATGCTACTGTTGATCCCGAACAATAGATTGAATTAATTTGGTGGTGAATGATACAGCTTATATGGAGTGTGACGATGATGTTCGTGCTCAAGCATCTGGTGGAGTGGACCTGACTCCTTTGGAGACAGAGGTTATGCATGCTAATTAGCATGTCACTATTTTATTTTATTTTCTGGTTAATGATGATGTTAAATATGTTATCATGGTATGTTTGTGGGGCAGGTGCTAAGGTCTTTCTCAGCTGATGAAAGATCTTGTTAGTAAATATTGAGTGGATATCTTGATGATTATGGAACCCAAAATTAGTGGTCGTTGTGCTAATAGTTTGGGGTTTCCTTTCTCATGTAAAATGGTTTCGGTGGGATTCTCTCGCGAAATTTGAGTTCTTTGGAATGGTAGAAATTTTTCTATTTGAGGTTGTAACCTTGTAGGTCCAGTATATTCACCTCTTTATTGTGCCTAGTAATGGGTTAGGTCATTGGTTCTTATCTTGTGTGTATTGGGCATTTATGGATCAATTTAGAAAACAATTTAGAAAATGCTTAGAGGACTGAGGCCGCTTAGATGTGGGTTTTAGGGAATGACCTTTACATGGGAGTAGGTGGAAGTTAGGTTTCCATGATACCTTTATTTGCTAGATAAAATGCTAGAAACTAAGTTGCCCTTGTAGGGTCACATCACTGTTGGCATTGTGGCATCCTATGGGTGATAGGGAGATTATTAGTTTCTAAAATGATTATTTCGTTATCTTTGGTCGTCGAAATTTTAGTCATACTTTTGACGGTCCATGAATGATTCTGGGTCATTATTTACTTTTGCAAAGATGGGAGCATGCGTTTGATGCTATGAACAAGGTTTGAAAAATCTGTGTGGATTAGGGTGCCTCGTTGGTGGGTTGAATACTATATGAACAAAACTATCTATGGCGAGTTGGTAACAAGATTGGTAGAACTATCAAGATTGATCCGAATACTCTTCGACTAAAGAGGGTAGTTGGGATGGGTTTATGTTGGATAAGAGCTTGCTCGGTTTGCGTGGAGATTGATCTTCAAAAATTTCTGGTCTTAGTTCATGTTCAACAGAAAAAATTACTAGGTTATCTATGAAGGCCTTCACTCTGTTTGCTTCCATTGTGGATGATATGGCCATAGGGAGGAGATGTGTCCCTTGGAAATTGTCTCGGAGAACCATGTAGCAGTTATGACTGACTGTGGAGGAGACCTTTACGGAAATGCTACCGACAACACTTTTGGGCTGTGGATGCTTGTCCAATGGCCACAAAGACGCTGCAATAATGTCGCTAAGAACAACGTGAAATTTCAGGGTGGTAACGAAAGTGCATTTAGTATGTGAAATATAAGGACCAGATCATGTTATGTGATTTATTAGCACATAAAGAGGGAGAGAAAATCGTATATCCAAATATGATTGTTGAGGGATCTTCCAAGAATAATGACATAGTAAACGACAAAACATTGGCAACCAATAATGATGAGGCCAATCTTGGACTAACTTATAAAAAATACTTCTCTAGTTTGAGGGAGTGTAATTTGTTAGTCCGACGTGCTATTGTTGATTGCGGACCAAGAGTGAAGAAATGGATTGAATATGGTGGTGAATGATACAACTTATATGGAGTGTGATGATGATATTCGTGCTCAAGCATGTGGTGGAGTGGACCTGACTCCTTTGGAGACAGGTTATGCATGCTTTTTTTGATAGGCTAAAGTGCGTCCATAGGGGTTCGAACCAAGGACCTGTCAGACAGGTTATGCATGCTAATTAGTATGTCTTACTATTTTATTTTATTTTCTGGTTAATAATGGTGTTAAATATATTATCATGGAATGTTTGTGGGGCAGGTGCTTGGGTCTTTCCCGGCTGATGAAAGATCTTATTAGTAAATGTCGACTGGATATCTTGGTGATTATGGAACCCAAAATTAATGGTCATCGTGCTGATACAATTATTAATAGTTTGGGGTTTCCTTTTTCTTGTAAAATGGTTTCTGTGGGATTCTCTCGCGTAATTTGGGTTCTTTGGAATGGTAGAAATTTTTCTGTTGAGGTTGTAACCTTGTAGGACCAGAATATTCACCTCTTTAGTGTGCCTAGTAATGGGTTAGGTTATTGGTTCTTATCTTGTGTGTATTGGGCATCTATGGATCAATTTAGCAACGGCTTATAAGGTTGAGGTGTCTTAGAAGTGGGTTTTTAGGGACCGGCCTTCACTTGGGAGTAAGGGTGATCATGGATTTGGATAACTCGATTAATTCGACTAAACTGATTCAATCCGACTAAACAAATCTAATCCTCGGATTGGTTCAGATTAACGGGTCCAAACAGATCAAGAGAGCATAAATCCAATCTATACCAATTAGATACCGGATTGACAAAAGTTAAATCTAATCAACTCGACTACTCGAACGTACCAATTTTTTCTAAATAATTGTATGTATTGTGTTATGTTTTATTTTTTTAATCCAATATCATTGTTCAAAACTTTAAGTTTAGTGTTAAAATTTTGATTTTGATTTATACATAATATATTACCACTAAGTTTTTATTTATACATGTTCTACCATTGTGATTTTTATTAGGTTCATAATGTAATATTTATATATTGTCTTTAATTTTTCCTTTTTACATATTTAGTTTTTTTTTAGTTTCGCAGTTTTGTTTACATTTTACTTTATCACACTTTTTATTTATACATGCTCTATTTTTTGCATTTCTATTATGTTGGATAATTCAACGTCAAATCTAATCCAACCCTTTTTATGGGTTGGATTGGTTCAGGTTATATATAATAAAAAATTGTAAATTCAATCCAATCTAAGTACTCATCTTTTTTATTGGATTGGACATCGGATTTGACTAAATCTGGTCCAGTCCAATCTAATCCATGTGCACCCCTACTTGCGAGTGGAATAGTAATAGATAGAGGTTGGATAAAGTTGTTTGCAACACTCATTGGTGCCTTTGGTTCTACGAAGGTATACGTATATCTATTCACCTCCCAAGCTTTAGTTCTAAAGTTACTAGGGTGGGCGAGAGATCATTTCGTTTCTTAGCCTCATGGTTAGTAGATCCAATGTTCAAAAATGTGGTTGATGCCTTGTGGGATAATGGGACTAGAGACATCAAGGACTAGGAGTGTACGAGACCCTATTCGGCTTGGTGGCCTGCCCCGACCCAAACGAGTTAGAACATATTTTGTCTATTCAATTTAAGATAAAAGACACTCACCCGTCTTTTAAATTCTAACTCCCGGTGAGAAAAAAGGACAGATTTGGGCCAGTGCTCTAGTCATCAACCTAGCTCGTTAGACATGTTTAACATTTATGTATAATTGATATATTATATTATATATGTTATTTTTTATTGCTTTAGTTTTTTTCCTTAGTTAGCTTAGGGTTCAAACTATAAAAAATAGAAATTTTATGTTGCTTCACTTTAATATTTATGAATTTTATGGTTATTTAAAATTTTACACATTCAAAAAATTTTAATGTTAAATTATTAAATTGGTAAATTTACATGATAAAATATAACTTTGGTTCTTTATCTTTTTGCAAATTTCTAATCCTTTGTCTTTTATTTTTGTCAATTTAGTCCCTTAACCCTTTTTTTCACACCATATTGGTCTTATTATACTAATATTACTGAGTGCATTCATTTATATCTTCCTCAACGTTATCGTAGCATTTCACTAAGGCAATCAATGGTGTTAGTGCAAAAGAACCATTATGATGTGAAAATAAAGATAACGGACTAAATTGACCAAAATAAAAGATAAAGAATCAAAGTGAAAATAAAGATAATGTACTAAAGTTATATTTTAGCCCAATTTATAGTGTTTAGATTTTTTTTAAAAAAAATAAAAAATATTGATTTTTACCAAAGAGTTATTTTTTTATATCAAAGAAATATGATAATTAATGTGTTTGGATTAATTATGATTAACTGTCAAAATAAGCTATGAAAAATAATTGATTGTTTGAGACATAATCTATTTATATTTGGATATAGTTGTTGTCTGAAGTGATTTTTAAGATAATTTTAAGTTATGAGAAGTGATTTTGAAGCTTTTGAAATAATGTTCAATTTTTAGTTGATGGGCAAAGATTTTTTTTTTTTTTTTGTCAAAAGAATAAGGCTAAATGACATTTTTGGTTCTTTAACTCTTAGTGTCGATTCACTTTGGTCACTTAACTTTTTTTTTATTCCTTTTTGTCCATTAACTTTTTTTCATTCATTTTGGTCTCTTAACTTATATTTTTTATTCTGTTTAGTCCTTTCCGTCCATTCCGTTAGTGATGTTAACGGAATAGTTGCCAACACCGTTAAGTTTTGTTATCTTTTAAATCAACGATTCAAATAAAAAAAATGAATGACTCAAGATGAATCTGGAAAAAAATAATTAAAAAAATTCAATTAACTTTCTTCATTTGCTTCACTTTCTACGTGCTGCAGTACCCTTTCTTCATTTTCTCCATCTTCACTTTCTCCTCCTGCACCTTTTCATCTTCTTTGTTCATCACACTTAAAAATACATCACATAAGCAAAATCAATTTCATTGCACAGACCCAAAATGAAAACTTCTTTCTTCTTTCTGTTTCATTTTCTTCATTCTTTTTCTTTCTTAGCTTCTTCATTTTCTTTTTCTTTTACAGACCCTAAATCAAATGTGAATTTTTTATTTTACATTCACAAGAGTTGGGTACTGAACACTCAACTACTTGTGTAAGGTTATGTTTGAATAACTAAGGTTTAGCTGAGCAAAGTTGAAGAAAACCAAACGGAATGGATGGAATGAAGTTAGGATTCTCAGGAAGCTCTTTAAAATAAACTTCGTTCAAAATAAACATCCAGGAAGCTGACTTGGCTTATATTTTTAAATTTTTAAAATATATGAATTTTAAAACAAGGGAGGCAATGGCTTTGAAAAACTGATACTTATTCCTCAAAAGCATTAAAAATTGCCCAAATTGAAAGAAACAAGATCCAAACTAGTTCTCTTTCTTATTGTTTACAGAAGCTGTTAGAGACTAATCAAAATAACAGCTCATCTCCTACGTGAAAATATTACACTTCATGCAGATTTTAAACCATCACTTCCTTGCTCGGTAAGTACACACCCATCATATGCCAGAATCCAAAGGTAATACAGTGTGACACCAACTTTGAGATACATATGAAAAGCATCTCTTCCTAATTCATATCCATAGAAAATTTGCCACAGAAAATTGTTACCCAAAATGAAAAGTCTAGTTCCCTCAACTTAATTATCACGTCTTTTTGCCCGCATATTATATTTAAGAAAAAAAACACAATGGGACCAAAAACAAGTGTTATAAAACTAGGGTCACTCATCGATTCGGCCAAGGTACTGGGTTGATGAGTCACTAGGTCAACTCGGGAGTTACTGTTAAATTGGTTAATAATAATATAAAATTTTTATAAAAAAATTTGGTGCAACATAATTTTATTTAAATATATTATAATAATAAATAACATGAAAAAAATTTAATTTTAAGGAAATTATATTATTGAAAAATAAATTTATGCTAAAAATTAAAGAAATAAATAAGATATATATATTTTGTAATTGTAACAAGCATGACACAAATCTACAGTTGGTGTGGTGGCAGCTTACTAAATGTTCAGCTTCTCTCCCAAGAAGGATTCAAATCAGGTGTCTCTAAATCATGTTTCATCAATAGAATATTATCACGTTATTAAAAAATTCTATTAGAAAATTAAAGATTAAAATTAAAAAATATATATTTTTAATGACGTGGCGATATTCTATTAGTGGGACATGATTGAGGACATAATTTGGGGACACCTGATTTGAATTCTGCCCGGAACTGGGTTCAAATCAATTATAAAGAAATTTGAAGAATTAGATTGAAAGAAGTAGAAGAAAAAAATATAACCGTGATAAAGGGCCTGAAATATCCTTACTGAGGCATTCAATTATATATAAATTTTGTGATATATCTTTTTATCATTTAACATAATTCAACTAATCATAAAATTTATTTTACAGAATCGTTATAATTTATAATATAACTAATGAGCTATAATGCTTTAATTAATTATAGGTAAAATGACCCTTTTGTCCCTTAACTCTTTTCATTGGTTCACTTTGATTCCTTAACTTTTTTTTTTATTCATTTTGGTCCCATAAGTCTTGTAAACGTCTCAGTATGATCCTTTCCGTCAATTCTGTTAGTGGCATTAACGGATCTGTTAATAACATTGTTAACTTTTAAATTAATGGTTCAGATCATTTTAAATTAACGGTCCAAATTGAATCTGAAAATAAAATTTTAAAAAGAAAAATATAAAAGAAAAAGCCAATGTTTCTATACTTCTTTATCTTGGTTCATCTTCTTCAATCTTCATCTTGTTTTTCTTCAATCCTTCTTTCTTCTTCCTTCTTCTTCCTCTTCTTCTCCTTCACTCTTCATTCATTATTCTTCTTCATTTGTTCTTCGTTCTTCTTCTTCCTTCTTTGTTCTTCTTCTTCTTTTGTTTCTTTATTCGGCTGCTTCGTTCTTCATTTTCTTCGTTTTTTCATCTACTACTTCATTCTTCTGCTTCTTTTTCATGCAAGTGTCAACGTGGTTCTTAAATTTGGGGGTTAGGGTTTAAAAATTTGAGGGTTAGGATTTAGAAATTTGGGGATTAGATTCTAAAATTAAAACTAAACAATCAATACGGAATTATTTGGTACTGATTTGGGATGAAGGTTTTGAAATTTAAATATTATTTGATTATTTGATTCTAAAAATATTGTTCTCATTTTGATTTTTAAAATTGTCTTCACATTTAATTCAAGGTCCGTAAAATAAAAAGAAAAAGAAAATGAAGAAGCTAAGAAAGAAAAAGAACGAAGAAAATGAAACAGAAAAAAGAAAGAACAAGAAGACATAGAATGAATGACAAAAAAAAAATCATTTTGGGTTTGTGAAAAGAAATTAATTTTTGCTTGTGTGATGTGTTTTTAAGTGTGATCAACAAAGAAGATGAAGAAAAGGTACTGCAACATGTAGAAAGTGAAGAAGATGAAGAAAGTTAATTGAAAGTTTTTTTAATTATTTTTTTACTAGATTCATCGTGAGTCGCTCATTTTTTTTCAATTTGAACCGTTGATTTAAAAGATAATGAAACTTAACGGTGTTAGCAACTTTTCCATTAAAATCACTAACAGAATGACGAAAAGGACTAAATTGAATCAAAAATATAAGTTAAGGGACCAAAATGAATAAAAAAAGTTAAAGGACCAAAGTGAATCTACAAAGAGTTAAGAGACCAAAATTATCATTTTGCTTTAATTATACTTCAATTATACTTCACAATAAAAACTTTCTTTCAGTCTTAGGGATGACAAAAAAAAACCGCGCCTGCAGATATCTGCGGATAATACCCGTTATGGATAGCGATCGGCAATATTCGCAGGTACCCGTTACCCGCTAAAAATAAAAAAAAAAAATTATTGTATTTTAAGTATCTTTTTCTTAATTTCTAAAGATGATCTTAAATATTTAATATAAAAAATATGTTATAATTTTATTCAATATGAAATGTATTTGAAAAAATATAATATCTTCTCAGTTAACTTTTAACTTAAGAAAAAACGCAAACGTTAAGTAATAATTATATTATTTGAATATTTATTTTTTATTTTTGTTTGCTAATATAAATGTTATATTAAAATATAAATTTAGGTATATTTTTTGATTTTTAATAATTTTTTAATTGTAAAAAATACATGTGAATATCCGATAAATACCTGTAAATTTACAAAAATGGGTAACGGGCTACTACCCGCCTCCGCCCGTTGCCATCCATGTTCAGCCTCTTTCTAAAACATACCCTTCGTTATCGAGCCGCAGAAAAAAAAAGGAAGACAGTTGCGTTTTTCTCACAGAAGGGACCGCGCCTAAAGGCAGCATTATTAGGAGGCAAAAGAAAAACAATAGAATCAATAAACCTTAGTTTGTGTTGAGTTGAGTACTTGAATTGTGTGGTTTCGATACGATTAATCTCGCCATTGCTCTCCGGAGAAGACACCGCTCATAGCTTCGACGGCGGCACCCACCCCCAAAGCCCCAACCAACCTAAGACGGTTCTCATTCTCATTCATCATTCATCATTCAATTAGTCACTCCCAAACCCAATCCATAATCAATCTCCTCTCTTTCCTTAAAAAAAAAAAAAATCTGCGCCTTCAAGCTGTTTGTTATATGGTCTCTTGAAGTCCGTACTTGTGTTTTTCCTCTTTGCCTCTTCAACCACCTTCAACATTCTCGCCGCCCAAACCCTTCCCACTTTCATACTTGCCAACAAAATTTAATTTTTTTTAAGATTATAATTTTGATGGAAGCTCAACAAATTTTTGCTTGGTTTTGTCCAAAATCATCATCACGGCCGTCAATTCCAGTTGCCAAACGATCATTCTCTTTGAAGTTCCTTCCTTTACCTACTACTTCTTCATACCCTTCTATTCAGTCCAAACAGGTGTGCTCTAGTTCTTGGAGAAGAGTATGGTGTAGCAGGAGTAGCAGTACTGCAGAACCAAAAGAGGGGCATGAGGTGAGAGCTCAGGTCACAGTGAGGCGGAAAAAGCTTGCAGTTTTTGTGTCCAGTGGAGGATCCAACTTCAGATCAATTCATGAGGCATCCAAAAGGGGGTCACTTCATGGAGATGTCATTGTATTAGTGACAAATAAAAGCGGTAATGATCTACCTAACTAGTAACTACCCTCTTTCTTTCATATTTGTGGTTCTGTGTGATCAATTAGCTTAGCTATATTCTTGCTTGGCCTCATGTATTGTCCAGTCTTGTTCTGCTGGTTAAGTGGCATTGTTCTGTAGCCATATAGAAATCTTCAGACACATTCCATTCACGCATTCCATTTTGATGTAGTCACTAGTTAGCAGGCTTTCTATCTTACAACCCCTTGTTGCCTTAGTGGAAGAAAAGTGGTAAAAATGAAGCTTAGAAATTACCATGTTTGGCTGTGTACTCTAGCAGCTGAAGTTATTTTTGTTGGTTATTCAGCTATGAAGTTTAAAGTTTGGAAAAACAAAGGCTAGTTATTTAATTTAATGATAGGACCTAGCTTGGTGGAGTTTGTGGTGTGGTGCCTCTATGCTTTTTCAGTACCGGCTTGTTTCTGATATGGGATTTGTAAGTTGCAAGTAGAGTATGGTAGGTAATGATTAAGGAATGTTTCTATAAGCAGAGAAGAAGCAGAAGTATGGTAAAACAGATAAGAAAAATTGTTGAGGTGTGTATGCTTGATTGCTTGTGAATAATATATTATTATTAATTTTCTTTGTCTTCCCTCGTTCTATATATCCTTTCACATGCATGGATCATTATGATCTTTTAGAATTGTTCAGACTTCAGAACTAACAAAAGGACACATTATGATCATATTACTAAGGGAAGGTTTCTTGACACTTTGAAACCATAATATGCAAATGTTTAAGAGTATAGTTTAAGCTGTCAGCATGCTGTCTGTCTTAGTTTTTAAATTAAAGAAGTGGTCAAGGAGACAGGCATGATGCATGTAGAAGGAATATATGGATCTCAGTATTTAACGTACATATATCTTAAATTAAGAAAAGGAATAGTTCAGCTTCTTCGTCAATTGCAGACATTAACACCACAAGCAAGCTAGCTTTGAACATTTAATTTGGTCACAGATTCCTCCACAGCTGCTGTCTTGTAATCTTCCCATGCTTGTGTATAATGTCTGAAATATCTAATTGGATTGGACAACCCACTTAAGACACATAGGCCTTAGGTAGCTAAATACCTGCATTTACAACAGAGCTTGGCCTTGAAAGAGCTCAATTGCTCTTTGGCCATTCATTGAAGCCATTACTGCAAATCATGTGTGCTTCAACTAGTTTGCTTTGTTTCCACAAGCAGCATTGATTTTACTTATATAATGGTTTGGCAACCACTCATTATTGTTTTTGGTTACAAGATTGCACGGAAAATCAAACTAATAATATTGTGTAAAACTACTTAAACCGCCTCGCCTGTAACCACTACTAACCTTTGCAAAAGAAGATCTTTATGACTCTATCCACTTTTCTTTTTCTCTGTCTTATTTAAATGTGGCTGCACTTGGATTTGATATAATAGTGTTATACACATGGATCAAAGTGCTTATATTTGAATTGACTTTGTTATGGTTGAGCTTAGCTTTTCTTATTTCTGTAATGTGTTAATTAGTTAGATATAGATTCAAATATTATTGTGGATGTTCACATACTGGATGAGCATCGAATAGGGAGCTCATGTTTTATGAAGCTTTTGAATGGTTCTGATGTTCTGTCTTTTTTTTCCCCTTTTTTCAAAGAAATTCTCTCTTTTTTTTTTCATTAATAGTTTAAAATTATTCTTAGAATATTTTAATAGGTGGCCTGTAGTGGGTTTTATAGGTAGGGCCTGATTTTATTTTATTTTTTAAAAATGGTAAATTGTTCCATGGGTTGGTCCTATCCGACAGGGCCTTGTGGACTTTGAACTTGTGGGCTTTAAGTATGTGGATATTTTGGCCGTAGCCCATGTGGGTTGAGCTATATTGACATTTGACGACTTCATGTATCTATTCTCTTCCATGAGTATGGCCCTCGGGAGTGGGTTGTAATGGCACATGCATTCGTATTTGATTGTGAGCAGACAAGTTTTTACTCTGGTTGTCGTTATTTTTATTCTGTGTGCTGGACGGAGAGAGCTTTGGGAGGGCTGCATTTTGGCATTGTAGTTTGCTGTGTAACACTTTTATAATCTGTGGTAGAGGATTCTTTCATGGAACAGACATACCTTTACTAGATTGAAGCTTATATTCTTCCTAGGGGGTGACAATTTAGACAATATTGGTTTACTCGGTTTCCCTGATTCTTGTTCTGTACTTTTCATGGTTGTCTTTCTCACGTATTCTGTAAGTTCCACTTGTACTTTCACTCATATTAATATTCCATTTTTTTTATGATTAAAGAAAAAAAGTTTTAGATGGCATGCCTGCAAAAACTTCTTCCTTGTGTATTGCTGCTGCTAGTCATGTGTGACATGTGATTAAGGGACTATGTTTTGATTTTTCTTTTTTTTTTTTTTGAGGCTTGATACTAAATTTTATTTCTTTGTTTCTGTCTTTCTATTTTAATACCAGATTGTGGAGGTGCGGAGTATGCAAGAAAAAATGATATCCCAGTCATATTGTTTCCTAAAGCAAAGGGCGATTCTGATGGATTATCTCCAAATGATCTTGTTGATACATTAAGGTTAGATGCTTCTTTATTTTCTTTTCTGCAATTGCATTTAACTCTAGACTTTAGAGTTCTGTCTTTTCATGAATACGATGTGTGGTTGCTTTGCTTTAAAGTTGAAATGCTTTACACGGTGATATTGTTAACATGTTCTACAATTTTTTTTTTTCCACAGGAGATTTGAGGTTGACTTTATTCTTTTAGCTGGATACCTCAAACTCATACCAGTGGAATTGATCCAAGCCTATGAAAGATCTATACTAAACATTCATCCATCCCTTCTTCCGGCTTTTGGAGGCAAGGGCTACTATGGTACTAAGGTGCATAAAGCTGTAATTGCTTCTGGAGCAAGGTATACTTATCACATAATATCTCAAGCATGTTTTTAACAGTGAAATACTATTGTACTTGGCCCTTGATTACTTATATGTACTTCATTTTTCTGTGTTGCTTAGGTTCTCAGGTCCTACGATTCATTTTGTCGACGAACACTATGACACAGGACGTATACTTGCTCAGCGTGTTGTCCCTGTTCTTGCTAATGACACCGTGCAGGAGTTGGCTGCAAGGGTTCTCAAGGAGGTAATGATAGTTTATATCATCAATCAGCTTAAAAAAATGTTGGAGTTATAAACCATTGAACAACTAGAATTCTGAATGCAATTCAATGAATATATGCAATCAAAAGGCTAGCAATTTAGCCGATCAACAAGATGGACTCAATTGAATACGGTTTGCTTTTATTTCCAAATTTAGGAGCACCTGTTATATGTGGAGGTGGTAGAGGCTTTATGCGAAGAGCGCGTAGTTTGGAGGGAAGATGGTGTTCCTCTCATCCGAAGCAAAGAAAACCCCAATGAGTTTTGTTGATTATCATTGATATGGTCTGAAATTTAAATTCCTTTTTTGTCACTTCCATGTTATAAAATATTTGTGTTCTACATCGCCTTTTTACTATCGATATCTGGCATCTGATGTGACTTTGTTCAATGTTGCAGGGGACTTTGGTTTTGAAAATTTCTCTTTTACTCCAAATGAGCTGATAGACGCAGGTGTACTCATGTTGTATCCCTTCAAGACTACAATAAGCAGGAAGCCATAAAGTTTCTGAATAAACTTTTGAGTATGTTCTTGGTAGAATTTGATATTGGGTGGCTGATTACATTTTTGGACTTCTTCATTCTCCACACTGGATTCTATTAAGATTCCATAATTTTGCCCTTTAACAAAGTCATTGTGCACTAGTACTATTTGGATGAGAAATTTAATGTGCCATGATACAATATTTGAATTCATAATTGTTGAATCTGAGGATGAGCAATTGGAACGGATTATGAATGCCAAAGCATTTGGCTTAGCCTTATTACTTTAGTTGCTTTGTATGTTTGATCAAAATTGTAGTAATACTATTGAAAGTTATAGAACCCAGTTAGCCTCTTTTTTTTTGTCAACCCAATTAACCTTTGATTCACCTTAATGGAAGGTCGCCACATATATATTTATTGTTGCCTCTGTAAAGTAAATCTACAAATAAAAACTTTGTAAAGTGCCAAAAGGAAAAAAAAGAAAAAAAAAGAAAAAAAAAAGTGGACTAACAAGTTATCAAATGGACCGTAACTGTTTACCAAAAAAATTGCCCGTAACTTGTAATCTGTATAGCATTGGATTGGGCCAATAATTTATTCACTCAAACTAAATTGGTAGATGGGATTCACCATCTTTATTGGGAGTGGCACCATCCTTTTTAGTATATAAATTTATGATTCTTACATATAAAAATGATGGTGCCACTCTCAATAGAGATGGTGTTAATCTCATCCTCCACTAAATTAGGATAGTTTCAGGGTGTTGGAATTCACCTCGTCCCATTTGAGAATGAAATCATCTATTTTTGGACTAGAAAGTAAATCACCCTTGTTTTTACGGGTAGTTGCGTCCGGAAACACAATTCTGAAAATGAATGATGCATTTTCTAAATAAGGTGGTGCGAATCTCTACGTCCTAATTTTGGCAGTTCACAAAATCAAGGGAATATCTGAATAGCACTAACCTTGTATTTGGTTAGATATAGATGTAGTGGAGATAAATAGAGTGAAAAAAAGTTATGAAAGGAGAAAAATAGAGAAAAATGAAGTGTTTATATTTTTTTCTTAGTAGATGTTAATTTTTTTTCTTTTAATATCTCTCAAAACAAACAAAAAAACTTGCATCGTTATCGGTATTTTTCTTTTATTCTCACTTCTTTTCTATTGACCAAATATAATGTGTGTCCAAATTTTTGCTTTTTTTTTTTGTTAACTCGTTTTTTAATTAGTGTTAAAATCTAAAGTCAATAATAACAGCGGATAATCACGCACTCAATATATTAAATAAATGGATCAGAGGAGTTTTATGGTACACCACATGAAAAATGTATACAAAACTCAATCGAAAACTTTTAAAATAATAATAAATTATGTATTTTGTATGTATGTATATCTTTTTTATTTTTTTTAGCTATAATCAATTAAATAATATCATGACTTATGGTACACTACTTTAAAAGTGGTGAATGTTAAAAATCTACCCCAGTTTAAAAGAAAAAAAAATAAAAGAGGTATACATACATACAAAATACATTATTTAGTATTATTTTAAATATTTTTGGTTGAGTTTTATATACATTTTTTTATATGGTGTAACATACATGTATGTTAAAACTACCCAATGGATCAAGGTAAAAAATAAAAGAAATACGAGAATGAAAGACCCAGACAGAACAAACAAATAGAAAATTGAAAAAGCCTAACCAAGAAATCAAATTAGGTATGGCACTTTACTATTAGTTCAGAGCAATTTTCTTTTCTTTTGTTTTTTTTACTATGCATTGTAAGGAGTCAATTATTGGTACATATACAGAATTGCAGATGATTGACAATCACATTATTCACCTATGCTACTATGATTCATGATGATGTTTTTTCCTATGAAAGCTAAGGGAAAGAAAAAGAAATGAATGGTAGGAAAAAAATAAATGCAAACTCATCACAGTACTAATTTAATTGGAGAAGATAAGACAATTGCTTAGCTGAAGCATAAGCCATAGTACTTTCAGAAATCAGAAGGCAAACATTAATATATATGAGATTAAGGACTGAAGTTACTAGTTAGGCTTTGGAAACACACTATTAAGGTCATGTTTGGTTATCTGGTTTATCTTCTCAACTCACTTTTAATTTATATGTAACTATATGTTATGTTATTTGGGTTTTAGTAAGTTTGGAAGATTTATAATTTGTGAAAGTATTTTTATTTTATTATTTAAATAATATTCAGTTTATCAATGGTATTTTTATTTGAAAGTATTTAAACATAAATTCTGGTAAACATAATTAATTTTTGACTTAACTTATTTTATCTAAATTTACTGTCAAGCAAACCAAATTTATCAATGAAAAACTAAATCAGATCAATAGTACATTAGTATTGTGGGTATCAGAATTTCTTTTTTGATAGATTTGGATATTTGAATATGTACAAATACCGTAGATTGAAAAAAGCACATATAAGGAAAAAAATATAATGCACACATTTATATATAGATGCAAAGGAATCTATCATCTACTATATGTCAAACATCAAACATAAAAAAAAATGAAAAAACAGAATGTTCTGTTTCTCATTTACCAGAGACAAAAAAAAAAAAAAACCGAGATGGTATCCAAAGAAATCAATGTTAGAAACGAACGAGAGATAGTTGCAATAGGAGTGGAATGACAATTTTATTTATCATAGTAAGTATTATCTACACCTCAAAGGCTGAAAATTAGGATGTAGAAGGATAATTTTGAATATTATAATAATAATTCACGTGCAGAATTAGAAATGGGTCCCAAAATTAGGGACATAAAATTAGTTAAAATTATGAATGATGCAGATTTTGTTGAGTGGACCCTCGTTGTTTGGGGAATTTTGTCATTAAGTACCCTTATATGAGGCAAGTAGTAATACTATATAAGTATATATGCGAATTGAAGGAGGAATATAATACTCCAGTGATATGGGGTGGCACCAAAGTCCCTTCTGTTGTCAAATATGGCTGCACTTCAAAACCAATTTTCCTAACACATCACAACTAACTTTTATGTCTTTAACTAATTTCAAAAAGGGCTTCACAAATTAGAGTATGGTTGTTTACACTTTTATTATAATAAAAATATTTTTAAATAAGTAAAAAATTTTGAATTATTTTTATTGAATTTATGTTGAGATAGAAAATTATTATAAATAAAAATATTTTTAAAGAAAAAGTACTGTTCATGTACACAAACATACATTAAGGGTCCGTTTGATTTGCTAATTTTCAAGGTACAGCACAGGACAAAACTTTTTGTTCTGTGTTTGATTCAAAAAGCTGTCAAGTAACAGCATAAAATTTGAGTCACAAGATCGTACACAATGGCAATTTTTTGTACCTCACTAAATCAAGAAACAACTTTCTTGTTCCATGCACAAGTTAAGAAAAGACATAATTAACCTTGTATTTTTATTCAGTACTGTAACTACCTTCCCCATTTTCTTCACTTACGAGGTAGTTTATGTTGTATTTTTTTTTAAAATCAATGTTTATGTCATTTTTTTTGTCATTTATATATATATAATTAAAATAACGTATTAATAATAAAATAAATTTTAACAGTAAATATAAATATTAAAAATAAAGAGTCAAAAATATTTTTTAATAATAATTTTTTTATATATAATATAATTATTATATTACATAAAATATATTATGTAGTAATTTATTAAATCACGAAATTTTAATTTTATAATAAATAATAAAATAATTATAAAATATCAAAATATTATTTTCTTAGAAAAATTTAAGAAAAATTAATAATATAACATGAAGGATATTATTGTAAAATTTATGTTGTGTTTTTTGTTATGTGCATTGAGTATCAAACGATACACAACATAAAAAGTTGTGCTGTGCCTCATAAAACTTGTACAGTGCTGTACTACTTGTACTGTTCTGTTCAAGCATCAAACGCACCATAAGTCTCTTTGATTAACGGATTAGTTATTTTTTAATAATAAGAGAATCAGTTATTTATTGACTATACTGCATTGGGTTCGGCTGGTTAATCTAGTTAGCTATTTTTATTCTATTATTTATTAATTTTGACTAATGCATCGGGAGTTCTGATTTTTTGACACCCAATTTCTTTAGACTTAGCTTACACCCTTAATATTTTAATAATTTTTTGATTTTCTCCTACATCTTTTTCTTTTTTCTTTTTTAATTTAAATTGAGATATTATTATTATATTATAGGTGTAAAATTTTAAGGTATTAAAAAAACATTTTTCTTATATATGGATGCGATTTAAAAATTAAATACTCAAATAAATCACAGTTGAAGTCGGTGAAAAGAGGCGTGTAGTTTGGATGTCAATTGCTATTTGTATAGTACAATACTAGAGTCGACTACACATTTATTTTTTGAACGTAACAGTTGTTTTTGGTTTGGTATTTGATCTTAAATTGGTTTGGTAAGTTGATTCTGTAATTCATAATGATCCCAGACAATAATATTTACGATGAGTAATTCCTAATCTTCCTACTTTATCTTACTCATTAAAAAATATTTTCAATACTTTTTATGTTTTCAAAATTGAAAGTGCATTTAATTTCATATTTTATATGATATTAAGTGGATAAGTAGGAGGATATTTAGGAGGATTTAGTATTACTCCATTTACAATTCTAAGGCATTATCCGTTTTTTAAAGAAAATGTGATAGCTCTGGTATATGATTTGGTTTTAAGTTATTTGGACCATTTAGTTATCTAAAATTCAAGTTGTCCTTAAGAATGAACCTCTTAACTCTCGATAAGTTTTGGAGATAATTAGGGTCTATTATTAACTGTGGATTAAAGCTTGTTCAACACGCTTCACCTACTCTATAACGGATTAGTTCTTAAATCCAATACATCGTTTGGCTCATTAATTAATTTAAGAGTTAGTGTTTCTTTTTATGTCGAGTATACGTGCTTTCTTATATTAAATTGTTGTCTCCTAATCTTTATGTTTTTATGTTGTTTCTTATTTATCTTTGTCATGTTGAATTAATCTTGTTAGTCCTTGACCTACCTTATTCATAATTTTTTTGTGTTATATTTTGAGTATTTCTTATTTTCATTAATAATAATATGCTTTGATTTATTAAAAAAAACGTACTACAGTTGGAAAATATTTTTACAAACTATTTTACGTACTGAATGAAAAATTTAACGGAGTGCTTTTTTATAATATTTATGAGTCAAGAAATGTATTTTACTTTTCAACTAAAATAAACGTATAAAACTACTCATTATATAATGAGATAGTACATTATATAGTTCAAGTTCAATAGAATTTAGTTGCAATAATGCAATAAGTAATTTGTAATATACTCGCACAAGTAACTACCAAGCAAGAAACCTAATTAATTAATAATAATCAAATATAATAAACTATATTCTTTTTGGACAGAAAATATAACAAACTACTATTGGAAATCTAAAAATTAGAATTCAAGATATTCTATGGAATATTTTGCCGTTTTTTTTAGAATAATGAGGAATTACGGAAGTGCGCGCTTAGGTCCATAAGCAACCTCAATTAATTATAAAAAAGATATTAAGGATGTGTTTGCTAACAAAGAAACAAGTTAATTAAAAGATAAAATGATGCATGAAAGATAAAATACTAAAAGTTCTGAGTTAAAATCTTAAAGATGATAATGTAATGATAGAATTAAAAATATTTGGCAAAACTAATTGTTAGGGTATGTATGGTTGATATATGTAAAATAACAAGAGAATGTTAATTAATTAATAATGATAATATTAAAAAATAAAATATTTTAGGAACTGAAATCCTCAAATGCTATAGTTATAATAATAGTATGGAAAATGAAAACAGTGCCTTAGGGATTATAAAAATAGTAATATTTTATTGAAAATAGTAGACTTTAATGTTTCGAAACTTAAAAACTACTTAATGAATGTTGTTTATAGTAATTCCAATCATTTAAAAAGCGTATTTATTATATCTTAACAAGTGTCCTTAGGACACTGTTTAACGTAACCCTAATAGTATTTGGAGAAATGGTGGTAAAATGCTAGTAACCGCATCAAAATCAACTAATACCTATTTAAACATTTACTTACTAACAACTTTTTAACTCATGAAAGCATCTTTGAATTAAATGGAATACACGAAATATAACTTAATATAATTACCAAACACACCCTAAACCAAGTGATGGTGATGTGCTAAGTTATTTATTTACATTATTAAAGTATTACAAAAAAAAAAAAAAAAACACGTTGGTCTTGTGTTTAGAGTTTGTCGTTCGGTTTATAGGAATGTATGTTTTTTTTTGTTTTTCTTTTTTCCTGGAAATGGTCCCCCCCAGCAAAGCTTTCCTTTGAACTCGAAATTAGAGAGAGGTGATGCTATGAATTTGTTCGTTAATCCAAAAGTGGTTAGGTTTCTATCATGGAGATCCAGTCTTGAAAACCTAATTAATTAGTAATTAGGCTAAGGAATATTGTAAAGAACATGAATTAAAAAATCGACCATCTTGGTCGCTACCGCAAATCTAGACAGAGAATTTAACTCATTAAAATTTTGAAATTTTTTTTTTATTCGTAGAAAAGTAGTACAATCGGGATTCGAACCTCGTATCCACACATGCATGTCCCCATGCGCTCACCAACTGAACTACAAGAAAAAATTTTGAATATTTTTATTATTAAAAAAATTGTAATCTTTGACTAGACGTCATTTGGTTGCTGTTAATGTGTTAGTTTTATGTAGCATCGGTTTTTTTATTCTAGGCAATTTTACGCAAGTTGAGAATATTATATTTAGAAATTTTTCGTATAATCCCATAACATTTATGATATACACTCATTAATTTTTACATTTTTTTTATATGGAGTTTTCACTTTAAACCTCTTAATATGTATAAAGTTGTAAAAGTTAAAAAAATAAAAAATGTTTAATCCTTTTTATTAAATCTTTCTATTAATTCTTTTATTCATTTAATTTTGACATTTATCTCTCACTTAACATTTACTTTTTAAATAATAAATAACACTTGTTAAAATTAAATAAATAAAAAAATTAATAAAAAATTTAATAAGAAGAGTAAGCATTACTCTAAATAAATACATGTAGCAATAATTTACGAATAATACATGTGACATGATTTTAAAGAATATAAAATTAAACTCAGATATCTTCACTTAATGAATAATTATGAGCATGTTTGGTGGTAATATGTTGGAACATTATAAAATTAATTTTATTGATTCAAAGTAATTTTAAATCTTAACGTAAATTTAATGAAAGTAAAAAATATTTATAATTGTAATAAAAACATAGCTAAATTGACCATATAATGATATTAATAAAGAATAAAAGAGAAATATTATAAAGGGTATATTACATGTACATTTCCTTAAACTTTTTGAGTTTTATACTCTTTTTTAGGGTCGGCTCAACAATAAAGCGGGTCAAACCTTCGCTTTAAGCACTAATTTTTTTTTTTTTACTTTTTATACATTTTTTTAATAAAAACAACTTTTTAAGATACAAATATTAATAAAACGTGAACTATACAAGAATGTAGTTTTTGGCTTGTTGGTCTTCCTAATTCCTTGCAACTTTTGCGTCTCTAGTTCAAATCCCACGGTCATTAATTTCTCTTTTTTTTTTCATTTTTATTTTATATATTTCTTTTTTAACTATTTCTTCCTCCTTTGTAGATTTCTTCTACGTTTCATATTCTTATTTTTAACTCTTTCTATTCTCTCTGAGTCTCAATCGATCACTCTCTTTCATGTGTCTCAATCAATGTCTTATCTAAGATCAACAATGTCTTAACAAAGATTAAATGGATTAGCTTTATTATCAAATGAAAAAGAAATATTAAATAAAATCGATTATGATAATTTAATAAGTGATTTTGCATCCCAAAAAGCTCGAAAAATAAATTTTAAATGAAATTAAAAATTTAATAATTATTTTTATTAAATTAAGAAAATATCCCATCTAAAAAATTTGCTTTATGCTCTTAAATTTGTTGGGCCGGCCCTGCTCTCTTTCTACATATTTTTAAACATAACACAACCTCTCCTATATGTTTTCAAAACTACATAGCTCTCCCTTAAATGATAACAACGTTAACCTTTGTAGGTCTTATTTATAAATTGATGATTTTATTTTTTATTAATAAAGAGAACAACTCCCGACCTCATCCCAAACCTTCTCAGCCTGATGAAACCCTTGCAACTTTGCGTCCCTTCTTCAACCCGCAACCTCTTTAACCTTGCCTCCGTTCTTCAAGCCGCAATCTCGTCACCGTTTTTGAAGCTCGTGACCCCTCTTCAACCCTATAACATTCAAAACACTACCTCAACCCTACAACCTTCCCAAACCCTTCTTCAACCTCGCGACCTTCTCAAACCGCAAATTGTTCTTATTCCTCGTGAACTCTTCCTTCAATTTTCTTCATTCTCACCACTTAGAATTTCTAATTTGGGATCATTTCATCTTCACCTTGTCTAAGATGCATTTTCTAGGTGATCTTTCGACATTTTAGGTATGTTTTACTAATAAAATATTTTTTATTTTTAAGATCCAATCGCTTATTTTTGAAGTGAAAGTTTAATATTTGTTTGATTTAGTGTAATTTTCCCAATTAAGGATAAAATTGTCTCTTCATAATTATGAGACCATGTACAAGTCAAATGTCTGTTAAAAATTTAATTCTTTGTTAACGCGAAGGGATGTCAGTGTAACATCAACAAACTTTAGGGAAGGTCTATGTTATGTTTGGAAATATGTATAGAGACAGTATAATATTTCGAAAGTTCAGGGAACGTGAATGTAATTTAAAAAAAAAATAGAAATGAGAAAAATAATAAGGATCCTAGGACAGGAGTGGCGCTCACGTGCATTCGTTACTCGAAACAGAAACCGTTCACACGTGTGCACTCTGCTATCACAACTAAATTTTCGCTTCCTCATTTGTCCATTTCGGACTGCTGCCTTCTTTTATTTATGTTACTTAAGTGTAATTAATTTCAGAAAAATATTAATATTTTTTATTAAATTGTGTTACAAATTTTTATATTTATTTAATTTTAATAATTGTTATTTATCTTTTTATAAGTATTTATGTATTTTTTAAAATGATAAATAACAATTGTCAAAATTAAATAAGTAAGAAGATTTATAAAAAAATTAATTAAGAATTATAGTATTCCTCTTGTGTTTAAAGTGTATATTTTAGTTTTTTAAATTTTTAAAGATGTGTACTACTTAAATATAAAAGTCACATTTAATGAAGATTTTTATCAGAATTAATAATAATTAAAACTATTACTAAACGTGAATTTGTAATTAAATGCAAACTTCAAAAAGTACATGAACTAGAATATACAATTTGAAAATTATAGCTTATAACTTATGACTTGTGACTTATAATTGAGTACATGTGTTTGGTAAAATTAGCTTATCAGGTAGCTTATATTTGTTAAATGACTTAAAAGAACAAGTAATAATTATATGTAATAAATTATTTGATAAAGTAAACATGTAATAAATGACTAGAGGGTAAAATAAAAAAGAATTATTGAAAGCTACTTTTCATAAGCTATAAGCTATTTGAAGTAACTTTTCATAAGCTAGTTTATAACTTATATATGCTATAAGTTAGTTGTTACCAAACACCTCTACTTGATAATAAGCTATAAGTTATAAGTTCCTAAATAAGTTATAAACTTGTGTTATTAAACACACATTAAAAGTTAAAAAACTTTTTATTTTTTATTATTTATGTGTTGATGTTGAAAGTTGAAAGCTTAACGGTAGAAGATATTATTATTATATTTTACAGTACTACATTTCTGACTAGCTCCTTTCCCTATTTCTCTTTCTTCTGTTTTTGATGAGATTCGGGACAACGAAAATGAGATCTTCCTTTCAGTGACTGTTTTAATGATAGGATCATTTATCTGCTTTCACCTTCATAACTTTCTTTTTCATTTCTCTTTCTTAGCTTCTTTCCACTCAATCATAATCATCATTCGCCCATATAATTAGCCCAACATGCTAGTAGTCCTAAAAAGTCATTAAATTAATCCATCATGCCAACACTTTTCATTTAGATAAAAATTTATTTATCGTCCAAACAAAAAACAAGATAAAAATTTATTTTAAGCTTAAATAAATTTTTAATTCTTATATTTTTTCGTTTTAATCCTTATAAAATGATTATAGTTATAGTTATTTCTTTCTGTCCCCATTTAATAGTCTAATAAGAGTAAAATATACATATTAAAAAATAATATAATAACTATTATTAGTTATCAAAATAATTTTTGAATTTTTTATTTTATTTTATATTTCGTTTTGTTTTATAAGATTAATAGTAGAACACTAATTATTAATCATATTAAACAATATAAGATTAGAATTCAGTTTGAAAAAGTGAATTAATCATTGCTTCTGGCGATAAACACTTTAAGAAGTGACCAAAAAAATATAAAAAGATTATAATTTATAATAATACAATTAACGTTATCTTAAAGGTATAGAGTATTATATAGAATATAAATAGATAAATAAATAATAACAATTTATTTGTTTAGATGATAAGAAAAAAAAGAAATAAATAAGGAAGGGGATACCCGACCGACCTGCTCCGACTTTGACGGGGCGGGATTAGGATTTGGGGATTTGACTATTCGCTGCTGCCCTCAAACCCATCCCACAGCAATAATTCTCTCTCTATAATAATAATAATAATAATAATAATAATAATAGTAATAATGATAATAATAATAATAATATTATTATTAATGATAAAATTATAATTTACTCTATTTCTAATAGTTTTTATATATAATGTAAATCAAAATGATAAAAATAATTATACCAAAAAATTGATAAAAATAATAATAAAAAATTTTAATATTTAATTTATGAAAAAATATATTAATAAATTATTTTTAAAATAAATAATGTAAATATGAGAGTCCCATGAATTTTCCAATCCCGACTGTGCCATGTTCTTAATTAGTAAGGGCGGGTAAGTATCCTAATTGTATAAAATTGTAAAAAATTTAAAAAAATTGTATATATTTATTATTTACGCACAACTCATTTATTTTCATGTTTAATTATTTTTTTAATGTAAAAAATTAAAAATAAAAATAAAAAAATTTAATTTGAATGATGTCAAATAAATTATATATATATTAATAATTATATAACAATTAAATTGTGAAAAATATAAAATAGCGAGGGGGCAATTAAATTGTGAAAATATAATGATTACACTAGTATAGAGAGGTTATAGAGAGAGGTAAGCAAAGCAAAAAGACAAGTCAAAACTGAATCTTGACAGATGATAAATGTGTGCTGTACCTCTTATCTTCTTCACAAACCAAAAAACGTACATGATTAACGTTAGTAATGTCTCCTCCTGCATATATTATCTATCGTAGGAAAAGGGTGACCTGTCACGTGTCATCATTTCCTGATTTATTTTTCATTTTGCAAGCAAATGGAACGAATTACGATTCTCGTTGGGATATGGGTCACCCAAACAGAACGCAAAAACAAGAAATGCGTGTCACTCTAACGATACTAATAACGTTTTTATATTTAATTAATAATTAATAATAAAAATGTATTTTTTTAATATAAAAGAAGCGCTATAACAAACATTTTGATGCAAACGTCCAATTTGAGATTGTTAGTTCACGTTTCCTTTCAAAAAAAAAGATTGTTAGTTCACGTTTTTCTTCTAACTTCTTTAGCAAAGTAGCAAACAAAGGAATAAGAAACCGAAATAAACGGTTTCGATGTTCCTACATGAGATGCATGCAATGCAATGCAACGCAAATATCTTGTTTGGTCAAACAAATAAAACGCGTCGTTTTGTACGGACGTTTTTAAAACTTTGCAGAGAAACCATCATTTCACTTTGAACTAACCAAACCGGGTCTTGTGTAGTGTCATGCATTTTGTGAGGTCTTCCACCTGATCCTGCCCCATTACCGCTTGTTCTTATCTCAAATCTAACTGCATGCAATATTCTCGTGTTTGCTACGTTGAATCCGTGAACTTACATTTCTATGTTTATTTTTTAGCCAAAAATTATTTTAACAAAAAAAAAAAAGCCTCTCCCCAACTAACATTAACTTTCTTTATAATTATTACTAGGTGTTAGTATAATAATAAATATATGTTACAGTTTTAGTGAAAAACTATAGTTCAAGTCCTAAAGAGGATACTAGCCGTTAGGAGAGTAAACTTAATTACTCCTGAAAAATTAGATTTAAATATTTATAATAGGGTTAGAGGATATATAATATAAAGAAAAAATATTAACATGATGTTACTAAATTACATATACATATGTGCATGTATGTCCAAAATAGAAAGGAACTTAAAATTTTAAATTCTGATTGTATGTAGTGGCATTACAGTGATAAATAATGTAAGATTGTATCAAATGTAACTTAATGTGATCGGACACATTTACGTGAACTACAATCAATTATAGTCTAATGCTATTTTTGTGAATGCTAAAAGTATAATGTTATGACATGATGTCGCAGAGAATCACTAAACTTTAGTTTAATTAAATACAAGTAAAAAAATGCAAGGAAATTAACAAGAAAGAAGTTGTGGTAGTTGGTTATTGTGTTAAAATAAACAAAAGGCTTAATTATTGGATTGAACTTTTACATTTTATTTTGACTAAAAAGTGAAGTTTGAAATGAGAAAAGGGATCAAGTTCATCGATAAGTTGTGAAATTAATTATTTAATTATCTCTTAGAAAAGAGAATGGATCGACTCATATCATGGATTTGTTGATATCGGATTCTTGTTTAATGCACTTAATCCTTATTTTAAACTAAAAATTAACATCATTATGTTTAAAATATATCTTCCTTTACTTCAAAGCGACCAAATTGATATAATTCCAGCATGATCTGCTTGGTTAATTTATTAGCTTAATTTAATTGCATGATTAATCCATGTGTCACTTGTTGTAATGCTTACATATACATATCCCAAGCCCTTCGTGCGCATGCAGCTTATATGTTGGATTTCCTACAACAAGAATTTATGTAATAAATCAAGTGGCTCGACTCGTACAAGAAGAAATTTTATAATGTTATTGTAGTGGAATACAGTGAGGTAGTACATATGCTTTTAAAATTGAGTGACGGTACAAAAGTACAAGCTTAATGCATAAATTCCATAAGCACATAATCCAACAAATTAGAGAGTAAATTAAATTTTACACACACTCAATAGTTAGGTCGGTGAGATGGGTAACTTTTAACTTTCTTTGTTGGTTTTCAACTGAGTACAGGACCGACCTAACCAATTTTGAGGCCTAAATCGAATTATCATAACGAGCTTTTTTTAAATTAATGATAATAAATATTTTTTGAAATTATTAATATTATTGAGTAAACATCATATACATTTTATTTAGGAGAAAGAAATATTTTATCAAAAAAAATGATAATTTGTATATTATAAAGTATTTAATATTGAAAAAGTAAAAATATATTAAAAGGGAGCTTTAATATATTAAATTTTGTACATTTTTTTGGGACCTAAAGCAAGGGCTTGATCGGCCTTACCCTTGACCGGCCCTGATTGAGTATATTTACTTTAAAATTAATTATATTACAATTTTAATATTATTGTATTTGATACAAAATTAATATAATATTTTTTATCTTTAATTTTTAAACTGTATAATATTACACATATTAAAAAAAATCTAAATAATATATTACTAGTTTTGAATTGATACAATTTCGGTTGGCTTTGAGAAAGCAAAAGGGGGATTTATTTGAGAAAGAGACAAAGAGATCGTGGTTGTTTAGCTCAAAGTCCGAGAGAGAGGGTGTGCAGTGGTGCAGCAGCAACCAGGAGAGGAAAATAATAATAATGAATTTTAAATAAGAAATTTTTAATAGTAAAAAAAATTAATTAATTTATATTTTAATTATTATTTATCATTTTTTCTGATTTGAAAATTTTTATTTTATACAATATTTTATAGATTAAAAATAATTTAATAATAATGATGATTCTTATATATTTTTTACTGTCTACAATTTATTTACAATTTATTTGATATCAATTAAATTAATTTTTTAATTTTTAATATTAAAAAGTTAATAAAATAAATAAATAAATAAATTATACACCTTAATAAGTATACATAAAATATTTTTTAAAAAAATAAAAAAACAATAGCCTATTTAATATATTATATATATGTTTTGTTTATTGATTTATTTATTGAGAACCCACACGAGCGTTTCTCGAAGTGCATGCCGCTGCCCTCTGTCCACTTTTTTCTAGTGACAAGCACAACCCAAACTCCCCCCCTCATCACTCCCTCCTCGTCATCTCTCTTTTATTATTTATTTTTTACTTATTTATTATTATTGTAGAAGTTAAATTTAAGTACTTGTAATAAAATATTTATCTTTTATATTATAAATATTTATATAAAATATTAGCTTTATTTATTAATTTTTTTTAAAATTTATTTTTATAAAATTAATTTATTACTAGAATTGCTAGTTTTTAAAATAGTGAGTTATATTTATCTAGAGATAAAATTATTATAAGAAAATTATTAATGTTTTCAAAATTAATGGAATAACTAATTTTCTTAAAATTTTTTTAACTTGTACCTACGGACACAAGATAATAATGATTAGCAATTAATTAAATTTTATGTAAGAAAAAATTATTTAGTGGGTGGTGAAAAATTTAGTGAGTACACATAAGGTATGATAAAAAGAATTAAACCTAACCATTAAAAAATTCAATCTAATTGGACACAAATTAGAAAATCCTTTCTTAAATTATGTGAAAATTGAAAAATAATTAAATACTTATATTTTGAAACAGAGATAATATTACTTTAGATAAAGTTTGATATATTTTTAATGCTTATTGATGCATTGTTTCTGTTTAAAATTATAATTAATATCTAGTTATTTTTCACTCAATTTAAGAAAATTAATTATTACATTAAATTTTAAAAAATTAATCACTTTATTAATACAATGTTACATATAAATAAATAAGTATAGCTCAATATTTTGAGAATCAACAAAATAATTAATAGTGAATTACTTTAATAAATAAAAATAAAGTTAAAAAAGATTAATAAATACACTTTTTATTTTTGTATATGTGCTTATAATATGAAATATGACACTTTGCTCTAGTTGCTTATATTTTAAAATGAAAGTAATTACTTATAATGAATTGTGATAGAAATTACACTTTTTAATATAAAAATATAAGGTATATTAGTGAATAGTAGCAGTACATCGAACATTTTTATTATTATTTTTAAATAATAGTATCTCTTTTTATCACTTCAAAAAATTTTATATAGTGACCAAACTAATAACCAAAATGACTTGCGACCTAATGTTTTAGGACAAACAACTATATTAATTTGGTCGCTAAATTATAGTTTTGGTGTGTTTTTTTTATAGGCAAATACCCACACATCCACTGCACACTGTAAACTAAACTATTCTCTTCTGCCAAGATTCAAACCTTAGACTTTCTGCTCTCAAATCTTATGACTTGATACATGACCATTTGAGCTAAAGCTCTTGGTCTATGATTTTAGTGTATTAATACTAGAATACTACTTCCATTACTATTTTTTATAAAATTTTAGAAGTATTTTTTATATGTTTTTCTTTTATAATAATTTAATAGTTGAGGAGTATATTTGAGGGAGATTTTACATTAAATAAGATCAATAATAAAAGATTATACTAATATTTTAAAACTTAATATATTAATATACTAATAAAGACCTTATATTGTGAAAAGAGAGAGTGACACATTATATACTATTCCTTGCATTTCATATTATTTTTTTCGTTCCTAATTATAAGCCCCTAAAAAAACATTTCACGTATTAAGAAAAGTGTTAACGTCTAGAAAATACATTGATACTTTAAAAATTTATTATAAATCTCAAGTTTTACCCTTATTTAAAACTCACTTTCATTTGAATATCAACTTCCTCTATCTTAATTAATTATGGGTAAAAAGGAAAAATCATAATAAATGTCCCAATTTCTTATGTTATGGGCTTATAAAAAAGAACGCTAATTTTTTTTTAGGGTTTTATAATTAGGAACGGAGGTAATATGAGATATTTTTGAGACATTTATAGTATTTATGAGTATTTAATTTTTTTATGTTTTTCTTATATGATTAATGAATGGATTTATATATCCTGATTTTGCACTGGTTAAGTGTTTAATAATAGTAACTTTTTATTGAGAAAGACAAATATTTAATTACATTTATGTTCTACTACAATAAATATTTATTATTTTATCATTTTAAGTATTCTTAATCTGTATAAAATTGCACAGGATAACAAAAAACCCTTAATGAATATGGAATGTAATTAATGTAATGATAAAAGTGAATGTTTATAAATGAGAGTGATAGTAAAATCTAATGAATAATCTTGTAGAAGTAAAAACTAATAAATGAGTGTGATAGTATAGAAGGAAAATAGTATTAAATACTATTGAAAACTCATAAATGACAAATTAAAAAAAGGATAGAGTATCATTAATTGAGAATAAAATTGAAAAAAATCTCTCATTTTTAAGTTGTCCTAGTTATGTAATTCAATTGGTGAGCGCATAAGGATATGCGTGTGTAAGTATGAGGTTCGATCCTCGATTGTACTACTTTCTTATAAACTAAAGAAATCCAAACTAAGCTTAATTTTCAGTAAAAGTACTTTAACTTTCAATTAATTATATATCAAACATACATTTAAGGAGTTTTTAGTATAAGAGTGAATTTTAACTACTTTTGTGCTATGTGGTTGGTGTTGGCCTCCGAAAATTTGACATAGGTGAGATTTGAACACGGGATCTCTAGATGTGAATCGTCCATTTTATGAACTTAACAAAACCTTATATCGCTAAGCCATAAAAGACATTTATCGAAATTAAGTAAATAAAAAAACTTTTAAAAAATTTAGTAATAAAATTTAACATTTTTCTTAAAATAAAGAACCCTGATCTCATTTACTGTCTTTGTTCACGCATCCACACACATGAACATAGTGAACACTGAACACAATAGTGTGGGCTCGCACCCTTTCTTACTACTACCGTTTTTTTTTTCTCCTTCTCTCTCCTCCTACTCCTATTGATTCAAACACCCCACCTCCCCCAATTCTCTTCTTTATAAACCTTGCTCACTGTGTTTCATTCTCACTCATTCCTATAACCACAACTCTCTGCTCTCCCCTTTTGACACTCTGTTGCTCCCAAGGGGAAGAGAACAAAAACCCATTTCCCATTTCAAAGTTCAAACCATTTACTAGCCTTTAATTAATCTTGATTTTGTCTCCATGACTTCAAAGCACTTGAGAAGTGGTGGTGACGGTTTCAGTGGAGAAATGCGTAATTTTTTCCCCACCCCTCCTCTTCCTCCTCCTCCTCCCCCTCTTCTGGGTTCCCAACTACCTCTTCACTCTGAGCCAATAGACTTTATGGCTATTTATTCCAATGGGTTACAGGGTATTAATCCTGAAATGAGGCTTCAGATTTTGAGCTCTTCAATTTTGCAGCTGCAGGAAAACATGGCTTCTCTGATACCCAGTGGTGAAGGGGAAGGAAGCAAGAATTTGTCTCTGACCATTGGGGATGAAGCAGATGAATCTAGGATGTCTGCTGCAAATGCTAGAGGTCACTGGAGACCATCTGAAGACGCACAACTTAAGGAGCTTGTTGCGAAACATGGCCCTCAAAACTGGAACTTGATTGCAGATCATCTTGAAGGAAGATCAGGTAACAATGCACACCCCCATTTCTAGTAATATCGTAAAAATCCGATTTTTGTCTTAAATTTGCTTTAAAGTTTGTGTTTTTATCTATCATTTGTAGAAAGAAATTAAATTTATGATGATGATTTCTGTTTGGGGTAATATCTAATAAGAGAATCAAAGAAGATGCTCTCTTTGCTGATCCTATGGTATGACTGTGCATGTTTTTTGTGTTTTTGTTTTATTTTTATTGAATTGCAGGGAAAAGTTGCAGATTGAGGTGGTTTAATCAGCTAGACCCAAATGTCAACAAAAGGCCATTTTCTGAAGATGAAGAAGTGAGGCTCATGGCTGCACACCAAATGTATGGTAACAAATGGGCAATGATTGCAAAACTGTTCCCTGGAAGAACTGATAATGCAGTGAAGAACCATTGGCATGTGATCATGGCTAGGAAGCAGAGGGAAGAACAGTCCAGTTTTTATAAAAAGAGAAAATTCGCTGCTGAAAACCAAATTCCAATTGGTATTGGTGGTTTGAAATGGGCTCTTTCAAACTACAATGCAGCCAGTACTGAATCAACCCTCTCAAGCACCATTGCTGAATCTGCCTCAATTGGCACTAATGTCTCTCTTACTCCATCCTCAGCAAAACCAGCTCTAACTTTGAATCTGCTGGGTCCACCAGTCCGCAATCAGTACCAAAGCTATGGATCACTGATGGGTATATGCTTATTAAAAAATAGCACTAAATTATGTTTTATTATTTATTTATTTATTTATCTTGGCTCTGTTGTTATATTTTTATTATTTCTTATTCTTAATGTTTGTGTTGTGTGGAATTGCAGGTCAATCTAGTGGAAGTGGGATGGATAAGAATTTTGGCAATTTGTTTGGTGCTTGGGACAAGGGTAAGCTTCCAATGGGTATGGTGGTGGGCCAGTCCAATATTTCAGATTCAAACTCAGAAGTATCAGCATCTGAGTCAGTTGCTACCACCAATAGGTCCAACTTCTCAATTTTTGGGGAAGCTGAAAACTTGGGTGGTGATGTGAAGATGAACAGGAAGCCAACATTCATTGATTTCCTTGGAGTGGGAGATGCATAACTGAAATTTGTTGATACAATCTTGTTCTCAGAAACAAAAACAAAAAGGCTGAAGAGAAGAAGAGTTAGGAAAGTGAGGGGTAGTCAGGTCAGGTCAGGTCAGGTTAGGGGCACCAATTGTGTTGGGTAGAAATGGGTCTGTAACTAGTGCATTCTCTTTTGTACAGTTTGGTTCCATAAAAGGCAAAAAAGTAAAAGCTGAAATGAATAGAAATAAGTAGAGTGAGAGAGAGTGAGAGAAAGAAAGGGACTGTTTGTTATGAAACTTACTTATGAGTTATGACATATGAGTAGTTATGTTATCAAATTCAAACAAAGTAGTAATATAATTTATTTTTCAAACTCATGGTTTTGGACTGTTCTTTCCAGTTTCTGCAACAGCAGAAGCTGAGCTTAATTTGTTATCATGTGGTGGGGGGGCACTTTTGGCATTTTGTTAATCAGAAGCCAAAGCTTCATGCATGACTTGGATGAATCACTCAATTGAATTGCTCTTCTCACTTCTGACTCTGTCTTAGGATTTTGTGCTATTTCGTTTGGCTCTCTGTCTGGTATCACCATTTTGACCTCATTTGACATTCACCACCACCAAGTATTCTCTATATATACTTCAATTAAATTCTTTTTCAAAGCCTTTGACTCATTTCGTTTAGATTTTACTATAATGAGAAATAAAAAAGTTGGATTATAGTAAAATGTTTATTTGCAGCTAATAAGTTTAGTAACTGAAATATGGGAAAAGATGAGAACTCAATTTAACCGATTAAGCGTATGGTTGATAAGTTTTGCATCAAAGCAAAACTCCATTTGTGAAAGGGGAACTATCTTCTTCCTTTAACAACTAGTGTAGCTTTCACAGTCCAATGTGTTTCTTTTTGATTTAATAAAACAATTATATTTATCTTTTAAAAGAAAAAATAAGTATATTTATTGTAATTACCTTTTTCATAATATCAACAGTTTGAAAATTTAATTTTAATTAATTATTAATTAAATAAATATATTTTTCCTTTCTAAGGTCATCGAGACCTTTAGAATTGTCAATGAAAAATCTACTACAAATATTTTAACCTATTCGCCAAAAAAAAAAATATCACATTGTAAATTTAAGGTTTTTTTTTTTTAAATGACACAATGTCTTTATCATTTTCAATAAATTATGTGATATCAAGTGTCCTTAATTATTACAATTTACACCCTAAATAATGTTTATAATCAACCGAAAAAAAATCATATTCTCATTGAAGAATAAAATGCTAGGAATATTTGAATAATTACAACTTAAAATAAAACAAAATCAAATAAAAAAATTTAAGAGCTATCATAAAAATATTTATTATATATCACACAAAATACTCTTTAAATCTTTGTTTTTAAACTGGTTTTCCAAATGGAAAATCACTTTATTTTATAATCAATTTTACTCAAATTAATTATATAGAATCAATAATACTATTTCAAAAGATTTGTTTTAGTGAATGGATGTCCTACCACGGAGGCGGCTATCGAGAAAGGCATTAAACAATAAGATTCATTATTGCCTTTCTTGTTTTTATTAGCTGCTGATGGTTTGGGTGGATTAATGTGAAGCGCAGTGGCGAAAGGTTTTTTTTAAGGTATGAAAGTGAATGAGGGTCCAAAAATATCGATGTTATAATTTGCGGATGATAAACTAGTGATTGGGGAAGCTTTTGAGAGAAATTTATGGACCGTAAAGGCGGTTTTAAGTTTTTTTGAATTAATTTCTGATTTGAAGATTAATTTCCATAAAAGCGACTTGATGAGTTCTTTCTTAAATTGTAAATTGGGTTCTTTGCCATTTAAATATTTGGGCTTGTATGTTGGTGATAAGCCTAGACGTAAAGTGGCTTGCGTCCATCTTTTGGAGATGCTTCGGAGTAAATTGGCCTAGTGGAAACATAGGTACGTGTCAATTTAGGGTAGAGTGACTCTACTCAATGCTGTTTTGAATAGTTTAAGTTACATTATTTGTCGTTTTGGAGAGTGCCGTTAGTAATTATTAAAGAAGTGATAAAGATTCAACAAAGATTTTTTGGAGTGGGGTTAATGATAAATTGAAGATTTATTGAGTATCTTGGAATGAAGTCGGCAAACCGACAAGGGAAGGGGGATTGAGAGTTAAGAATGTGGAGTGGTTTAATTTGAGTTTATTGAAAAAATGGGTTTGGCGTGGTTGGAAGTGTCCTAATTCTTTGTGGGTGCAGGCTAGCTTGTTATGGCGGTTTTAATTCTTTAATTTGTTAAGGAGTAATGTGGTTCCTCCTAAGATATCGGATTGGTGGAAAGGTTTATCTTTGGTATGTCAGGTTTTTGGGTAAATTCAAATTTGGTTTGTGTGGTGGGTGATGGGTCATCGGTGTGCTTTTGGAGGTATAAGTGATTGTCAGGATTTATTTTGGCTGATGTCTTTCCTCGCTTAGATTTTTTGGCTGCTAATAAAGATTCAAAAATGGCTAAAAATGGAAGTTTTGTGAACGGGGTGTGGTAGTAGCAGATTCAGTGGCGTCGTTTGAGGTTATTATAATGGGAGGAAGACCTTGAGCATCAACGGAAGGAGTTGCTTGAGTCAGTGGTACCAAGGAGGAATATGCTCGACATGTGGTTATGGAACAGTGATTCGACTAAAGCTTGTTCCGTAAAATCTGCGCATAGCTTGTTGCACTCTTTTTTTTTTTTTTTTGCGAATTCAGAGTTGGTTGACAACGTGGTTTTGGCTTTACGTCGTATTTGGAAGCCAAAGGCTTCACGCAAGGTTATTGTGTTTGCATGGCAATTATTGTTAAAAGCTTTTAGTGCATCGATGTATGCTATTGGTAAATGAAAATTATCCATTGTGTGATCAATTTGAAGAAGAGGTACTGAATTTGTTTTTAAATTATAATATTTCGTGCAGCATTTGGTATTCTGTTTGGGGTTGGCTTGAATTTTTTGCTTGCTTATGACAAAGCCTTACATTCATGTTATTGTAAATGTGTGGCTTTGTTATTGGACTAGCCAAGGCCCCATGTCTGATTCTGACCAACTGCGACCCAGACTGAACTCTACATCACCAACTTTAGCTTGGCTCTAATAACTTTATTCAAAGGTAGCTAATCACACGCCTAAAGACGATGACCCATCAAGCCAGATCCAAACAAGAATCAATCAAGAGATACCCAATCAAAGCCCCACTAATCAGCAAGATATGAAATGTTCCTAACTTAGAGTGTGTAAAGCATAGATAGAATTTAGTCACCGAAGGTGAGTATTATTGATTTATTGTCATGATCAATAGGAAGGTACATTGTGATATATATAGCACAACTAAATAATAGCATCTAAGATAACCTTCCTAAGATAGTGCTAACAACTCAATAAGATAAAGTTATAAAGCGCTAACAACCTGATAATATAAGACTAAAGTGTACTAACAACTAACTATTAGTATTTACTCTAACAGAGTGAACCTGGACACTAGGAAGCTTAGGTCTAATATGTATTAAAGGCCAAAGGGCTCTCGTTTGTAATTATGCTTACAGTAAACACCACAGTTCTTATTAGGGTTCCGACATCATAATATCATCGCCGTCGGGACCCGGGAGCTGTGAGTGAACGGTTATTGAAAAAAAGCAAATGTATTATCTTGTTTTGATTTGGTTGGCAGTGGTGTGGAGCATTTGGTTGCATCAGAATAATATGGTGTTTAAAGATGTGCAAATAAATTTGTTGGAAATCTTAGATGCAATCAAATTTCGATCATGGAAGTGGGATTCCATGGGGTTGAAAGGAGTCCATTATTGTATTCAAAATGGCTTAGAGAGCCGCTATTATATGTTTATGAGATTTCTTAATTTTGTAATGGATTGAAGTACCCCTTGTACTCCTAATTTCTAATAAAAATATATTTTGCTTATAAAAAAAAATTCGCTTTGAACTAAGTCTACCCCCATGACACTATATAAAATCAAAGGGAGTAATAAGAATTGAGTGATTAATTTGTCTAATCAAAGAAAATAATTATGACTTAAAATTAATCTTCTTACTTAACCTTTATGGTGTTGCCTAACATGATCTAAAAAACCATACACCATGATATAGTCAAGTTTATATAATCTGTTTGATTTAGTTTAGGGAAAATAGACCGATTAGATTAAAGGATATCCCATGATTTTGTGTATTGCTTATTCATTCCCATCCAAAATTAATTAATATTTTGGAATCTAGCTATGCAACGCTAAAACAAGTAATAAAATTTTCACGTCAAAGGTCTTCTTGCTTTCTCTTCAAAATAAGGATTAGTTTCAAACTCATTTGACCATTTATTTTTATTCTAAACAACATTTCATAGTCATATTTTTCCTTCTCGATGTTGAATCAACACGGTTTATCCCCTTCTTTGTCAATTTACAATTTTGCTATGGAATCACATAACAAATTTTTTCTACTATAATTTTCTTCTTCTTCGTGTTTTCAGAAGAATATATACACACCTCATATATTAGTAATTTCCGTAGTGTTTAACGTATTTCATTTTTGGAAATTTACGGATTAGGTTATTTAGTTTATATATAATAAGTTGTGGCTCTCTTCCTTTTGTGTTATCTATTTGTTAAATTTGAGTTAGTATATTTAATCGTCACTATTACAATGCATTCTAGTAGTGCGAGATTCAGTTTTCATAGTTCGCTCATGGTGCCATTATATTGATGGGTTCCATGGGCATTTGTGTTTGTAATAATGGTAACCGACGAAAATGAAGAAAAACCCCTTTTGATATTAACCAATTAATACAATTAAATAGAAATTAGTAATACACTTAATGATCAGGTATGGACCAATTAATATAATTGAATGGAAATTGATAATACAAGGCAATTTAATACACTTATATACGTTAACAGCGTTTTTAGCATTGAATGAAGATAGAAATTAATTTCCAATGAGGATTAGTTCGAGTGTTTGACGCCACCTCTCCTTGTCAGGTTTGAGGTGAGGTTTAACGTCCCACTCTGTTGAACTTATTCCTCACTGGTGGACGATCAGTAAACTCTAATGTAACTCCTCGTTGAGGGTTGTGGTATGCACTGGTCTTGGACGAGATAGACATACCCCTTACCTAAACTTTTTATATATAAAAAAATGTAAATTAATTAATTAATTCATATTATAACATCAACTTCACTTAAATAAAAATTAATTAATTAATATTAAAATGAAAACTGACCTATATAATTAATTTGTGAGAGATTTATATAATATATTCCCTTCGTCCCAAAATGTAAGATCTTCTAGAGAATTTTTGTTTGTCCCATTTTATAGGACCCTTTAAAATTTTTTGTGCACATTTAATTTTTTTTTACCATTATACCCTTGCTACTTAACCAATTTTGATGAATCCAAAACATTAATTAAGAGAGAGAAAGTAAGGTGATTGAAAGAGATTGAAAGGGTAAATTTGGAAATTAATTTTTTTTGTTAGACAAATTTAATGTATTTAATTAAATTAACTACTTTTTTTAATTCTCGCAATATTGATCTAAGGGTCTTACATTTTGAGACGGAAGGAGTATTTTTTATATAGATTGTTGATATATTTACTTCTACAAGAAAGCTACTTCATAAATCTCACAAACTTAAGAATATTTTCATTTGAGAAAAATATATAATATTATGTTTTCACACAGAATCATCATGGTCTAAATAAAAAAGTAAACCATTATAAAAGCCAGCTAACATTTATATTTATATATATTGAGAATCAAAGTTAAAAGAAAGAGAAAACAAAAAAGCTATATATATAAAAAGCCTATATAGCTAGAGCATATAGCCATGGACTCATTTGCTTTATATATAAAATTTTGGTAACTATTGTCTTAAAGATAATAAATAAACAATTTATAAATAAAAATTAATAATAAAAATTATAATTAATGAATATATATTTATAATATTAAATATTATAATTTTTAATAATAAATGTCTATTTATAAATTATTTATCTATTATCTTAATAATAATGATTAACAGAATCCTTGTATAAATACTACTATAATAATGCGTTTAAGATTGGTGCATCGCAAAGGTATACATTTAAAAAATAACTAAAAAAAAGGTATACATTTAAATCATAAATTCGCTATAAAAAGAAGTTCGTTTAGGGGCTAATAAAATTAATTGCTAAATTTGTTTATTTGATTATTAAATACTCGTATGTTAGTAACTAAATTAACAACGAATGCTAAGTTTAACTATCAACCGTCTCCGTCTTACGAATAATGTTGAAAAGTGAGATTGTTTTTCGTTTTGGTTAACGAAATTCAAAAGTACGCTAAATAGCTAATATGGGAATGTCATATACTAGTAAATTAAATAAACAGCATGATGATACTTAAATAATTATTTACTGATAGAAGTAATTAGGCGTTTGGCCCGATCGGTAAAAAAGGTACCCACCTTGTTTTCACGTGTTAATTAATTAATCTGACTAAACTGGTACCTTAGAAGGAAAAATTGAAATTAGGCATTTGGCAAGCACCAAAAATATGGTGCTGAAAAAATGGAAATCATATATATATATATATATATATATATATATATATATATATTTTTTTTTTTTTTTAAGTATCGCTTTCTGAGAAACGTGATACTGGAACTCGGTGTGATTTTTTGTTCTGGTTTTTCATGTAATGCTTAACTAAATTAAGTGGAATTAGGCATGTGGTAAGCGCCAAAATTCGGTGAGCGACAAAATTCGTTAAATAACAAAATCACTAGTAATTTTGTTATTTCTTTATAAGCACTTCAATTTATATTAAAAGATTACAAGTTGTACTCAAGAAAATACATCAAAATATCATGTCAATAAATAATTAAGTAGGTAAGCATATCAATCTGAAAAAGATGAATAAAACAAAAGATTAGAATATTCATTCTAAGTCCAAGATCGAATCTTGATAAGATTAACGATTTGTTTTCCATCTCATACACTATTATTTAAACTTATATTATTTCTCATTAACTATAACGATCAACACGCTGCAGCCCATACAACAATTAGCGACTTGTTTTTCTTCTTGGAAGAGAATGTTGATCGAAACAAATTAAAACTTTTTGAAACGTGATGGTGCACCAAATGCCATTTGCAAAATTACAATGTAGAAATAGATGAAACACTGTTTTTTGGGAAAGAAGAACAACACAAGCAAGCTTCAGACACCACAAAAGATACTCCACAACGAATAAAATTACCATGAGTCGAAATTTGGTCTATAAAGCTAGCCTTGAAAATATCACCACTTTTAACGGAGTCAAAGACTTCCATGAAGCTTTCAAAGCCTTCAACATGGCAACCTCCAGAGGTTCTGCTTCTGCAAATTTTAATTTTGAAACAAACGAGCATACCCCAACAAAGCATGTGGTTTACCAGTATCACCAATCCACCTTCGCTGATCCTCTAGCAAAATCTACAAAAATATGGGCTGCAAAATCTGCGTTAATTCCGCAACCATTTCGTCCTTCAAGCATGTTAACTTGCGACACCAACTAAAACTCCACTGCCATTCCACTCCCCATTATAAGAAATTGCTCCTTGTTGTTGCATTGACAAAGCAAATAAGCTAGGAAAGACTAGTTTTAAAGGCATAGTACCGATTCACCTCTCCTCCCAAAAAACAATTTGCTTACTATCATCTAATCTCCATCTAACATTTGATTCAAACAAACTCTCCAAACCATTGCCACCTCACAAACTGAGAGTACATCCATCGACCATCTCGATCCACTACACTACCCTCTCCCTCCACCACCACATCTGGCCACAATTATTTTTAACCAAAGATCATCTTTTTACCCTTCAAAATTCGCTACCTGCACTTAAGCCAAAAGGCTCTTACTAGCCTACTCTATACTACGCACTCCCAAACCCCCTTGATCCTTTGATAAACACACTCGACTCCATTAAACCCAAGGGATCTTCTTCACATCCCCCAAACCTTGCCACAAAACATTACATTGCAATTGAATTAGAATATTACATACCTTCTACGACCATTTCATGAATTAGAAACTTTTGCCATGTAAGAGTTCAAATTTTATTTCAAAATATTTACCTTTTAAGAATTTCAAGATACAATTAAAAAAAATAATTTCCAATTTTTCCCACTATAAATAAATACACTCACCTTCTTTTTTTCACTAATCATATTATTTATTATTTATCTCTTAATTACATCACCAATCACTCAACCACTCAACTAACTATTGAATAAGGTTAATTTAGTCTATATATATATATAAAACAAAATTTCACTACACTAAATAACTTCTTAATATATGTGAAAAAAAACTTAAAAGTCAAAAGTTTGAAACGGAAAGAGTAACATCTATGATAAAAACTAAGATAACATTTATTAATATCTCAAACAATAGTTAAAACAATGGTGGTGCCAATAATCATATAATAAAATTCACAATCAGAGTAGTAAAACAAAATATAAACTTTGTTCTAAATGGATACTAATATTTGTTTTAAACGGATACTAATATCGGTATGAAACACATATTATCATTCGTTTTATAAGTTTCAAAATGAAACTTATTATCCGAGCAAGACAAAAAAAAAACAGATGATAATATCTATATCGGGGTTTCCATGAGTTGAGTTAGTTTGGTTGGAATAATCTGACACCTAGACCGATAAAAATAGTTTGGGTTGGTTTGGTTAGTATTTGTGCAAAAATATTTTAAAATCCGAACGAATTCAATCCAAAACATAACGGGTTGGTTTGAGTTGGATCATTGGGTTGTCTGATTAAAAAAATCAACCATGTCGTACATTTAATAATATATTTAATATTATAATAATTAAACATTTTAAATACTAAGTCTAATAAAAATAAAGTCTAAACTCAAGTACTACAAACTTAAAACATAATACTAATTCCACTACCTAATACAAATTTCAATCTCAAGTTTAACCATACAAATTTCAAAACACAATTATCACCTCTAGTGATCTTAATTTTTAATTTCCTCCTTCTTCACCAACGTATAATAAGATGATAACCACATAAGTTAGTAGTTAAATAAAGAAATTTTAAACTTATGCTATATGACTCCTAATTCTTCTGACGTCTTACTAATAATAAGAACATTAGGTTAGTAGATTTTCAAAAAATAAAATATTTTGATCGGGTCATAGGTATACCATTGGGTGATCGGTCTACCATAGGTCATCGAGTTCAAATTTTTAAATCCGATACTTGCACCAAACATCTTTGGGTTTGTTCGGTTTAGATCGGGTTTTACGAGACTGTGATTGGTTTGGACAATTTTTTGGATTGGTTTGGACAATTTTTTAGATTGGTTTGTCCGGTTTGTCAACTTACCTAATTTGGTGGACTCCCTTTGTATTAGTTTACCATGGGCAATAGTGCTTTTAGTTCCGTTCGAGGGTCAAAACTGAAAAAAAAAAATTTGCATGTGGTGTGCTGTAAAATGTGTAATGCGCATAGTGACACCCGATTTCATACTAGTAATTCAGTTAATCTTTTTTTTAGGGGGTCAAGAGGGTTCATATCCTCTTCATTTCTCTTTTCCATTTCCTCATTTAATGGTTTGATATAATTTCTTACGAAATTTTGTTTTATTATTTTATTTTAAAAATATAAATTTAATGGCTAAGATCTTGTTTATTTCTTTGTTTTTCTTTTTAGAAATAGAGAGGATCTCAACCCAATCAAATTTCACTTATTTCTTTTTTTTGTTTAAGCATGTAAAAAAGTTTACATGGCACACAATATTACATACTGTCCTCAATCCTCAATTTCTCATAGTCCGATCTGAAAAAACTTGATAATTGAGTTCGTTTTGTCAATTTATATGTAGGCATTATATATCCATTCCAAGATAAGATAGAAAACAATCCAATTATATCATTTGGTGCTTTTACCTTGTGTTTAGACAAGCCATTTAAAAAGTAAATGTAATTTTTAAGAGTATTTATAATATTTAACAATAACTATATGTATTTTTTTATAGGCAAAAATTCATCTACTAGGATTTGAATTGAGAAGCTATTATTCAAAGTAGCTCTCTCCAGCCACTAGATAAATTGAATATTTTTTTTTAATTAATTATATTACATCATCCATTGCAAATTGTAAGATGCACCATGCATCCAACGGTTGATATAAGTGTTAGAGAGGGACTGGAGGGGGAATCTGCAAGAGATCAGAGGATCTGGACGACCAATTTTTTTTATCACATAATTTTGTATCCATAAAATTTAAAATAAAAACTTCACATGAAACTATATATAATAATTTTTATAAACTAATTTGATTAATTAATTTTTTTATCGTGAACTATTTTGATTGATTTTTTTTGTCATTGCTGGTCATTATTGATTACTTTGAAAATATGTTATCTTAAAATTCATTTTGGGCCTCGATACAGATTGGGCCCCCAATTGATGGCAAGGAAGGCGATCGAATCATAGTTCACATAGGAACAGAGTAATCTTGACCAAAAAAAAAAAGAGAAACAGAGTAATAACACCATTCACAACTTAGGACCTTGAAATTAATCATGAGCTCAATTTTAAAATTGCATATATGCAAATTGGAATTAATTAGGAACATGGGTGCCTAACCTGGGCAACAAAATCTATAATCTCTTTAAACTCTTAAAATAATAATATAATAACCTTAACATAGGACACACTAGAACATACATCGAATCTAACATAGTGATACAAGTGTATATAATTTAATAGACATGCCAACCAATAGAACTTAGTATATATTAATCTCACATGTTTTTTCTAAGTTGGTGTGCCCCCATTCTCTAATGTTCTGCGATTATTTAAATCTTCAAAAGAATCCAACACACCCGTGTGATTCGCATTGGTTATATTGGTCGGCCAGATATCAATGTTTTTTTTTTTTTCAATAGAAAAGTAGTACAATCGGAATTCGAACTCCGTACCCATACACGTATGTCCTTATGCGTCACCAACTGAGCTACATGATTGGGACTATCAATGTTCCGTTTGGTTATACTTTTATGGAGTTTTCTAACTTGTGTAATATTGCACAGGTTAAGCTTCTCAAATGAGAAGTTTTTTATGGAAAAACACAAAAATTAATTGAGTTATATTTAAACATACATTTATTACCTACTATTTTTTTTATTTTAAGATTTTTATCATGTGCAATAGTTAGAAAAACCCTACTTTTATTACGAGCAAATGTATTTTTTTCAAAAAAAAAATTAGGGAATTAATATTGCCACTCCCATTTAAAAATTTTTATTCAATCTTGCTTTACTTTTTTACAAAAGAAAAAAAAAAGAGTGACAATATCAATTATTGGAGTGACAATATCACTCCTCAAAAAATTATCACTTTCATCACGATTAAAGTCATATAGTATTCAACCGCTATAATGGATTTGGGGCAACTAAAGAAAGAGAAAGAAAAACGAAATACATAAATTCAAAAATGTTGGGCCGGCTATGAAGGCAAAACCACAAAGCAAGGGTTTATATATGGCCCAATTTTTCATTGACCAAAAACTTTGATTATAATATTTCTGTGGATATATAATGATAGAATTGGTTGTATTTAAAATATTATATAAAAAAATAGTACATGGAGTAATATATATTAATTTATTCCTTAAATTCAATACTTAAAATTAAGATTTGGTTTCTTTTTCTAATTAATATATTAATATATTAATAATATTAATTTATTCCTTATAATATTTCGATTAAACACACCTCCACACTATACTACTCCTAATTCTACCACATCAGAGATCGAACCCCTCTCCTTCAACTCAAAGAGCTCCTTCTTATATCACATGAGCTACAAGCTCTCGAGAATTAGTAATTAAAATAACTAGCAATCAACAACCTTATTTATTCAGTCTTAAATCATTTTTTTCTATAGTGTTTTCTTTAGCTTTGGTCTCGATCTCATTGTCACTGTTAATATGCAACAGATCGATCTCCGGTAGACTTTCCTTTATTGAAGTTAAAAGGAGCAGCAAAATTATTTCTAACTTTGCAGTGAATTACAATTTAAATTATTTTAAAGGTGAAGGATATGAGGTTTTTTCCCTTAATATTTCAATATGCTTCGAGTAAAGATGGATGATGAGCATGCTGCTTTTTGTAATGCATGGATTGTTAATTTAACGGAGCACTCTTATGTTTTATTAATGTATAATTATTGTTTTAAATTTTTTTTACAACTAATTTGTGTATATTTTTAGGTTCACTAACTTATTTTAATGTAAGATTTTTAAATAATTTTAAGGATTTTATTAAGAAATAAGCTTTAAATGGAATTTTTAAGTATAAAAAAATTTATAACGAGTATCAGATTAGGCTGAGGCCTCTTACTTTAGAAGCAAACCCAAATTTGATCATCCAAAACGGAGGGTAGGATTAACACTATCTCTATTGGGAGTGACATCATCCTTTTTATATGTAAGAATCATAAATTTATATACTAAAAAGGATGGTGTCACTTCCAATAAGGATGGTGCTAATCCCATCCACCTCCAAAACCTACTTCTACCTAGTCCATTTCCATCACTGTGAAAAAAACACAAACAACAAAAAAGAATATTAATGTATTTAACTTTATGAAGAGAGAAAATCATACATATTAAAGAGTGTACTAATTGTTATAGGTTTTCACAAAATAAATTTTAAACTCTTCGTAATACCTTTTATTTTGATTGGTTGGATAATGAAATATGGATTAATATGCAATTAATCATAAGGTTAAAATTGATAGTTAATATTAAATTAAAAATATGAATGAATAAATAAATATAAATAAGATTTTTTTTTCTAAATAGATAAAAAAGAACCGAGAGAATAGGATTAACCCAGGAAACAGCGTTAATTATATAGTATTATGGATATGGAACATCCACGTACAATGGCTAATGATCATCACTTTCCGCTAAAGAGGTGGGATGGATTATATTATTTGACTAGTAGTGATTGTTCTTTGAAATGCAAATTAAAGAATTTAATTTAGGAAATGGAATATTCAGTGAATTTAGACTTAAAAGAATTATTGTGGAATTAAAGGGAGACAATGCAAGAGTATAGCTGTCTGTATGATGGTTACCAATGGTCAACGTTCCCCTTATTTTCCTCCTTGACCTTGAGAAAGGAAAGGAATAGATAGACAACGCGAGTCAATGAGAGTTAGATATGTTTCCATCCAACCAACCTTTCTATTATTCTCTTTTGTTTGTTAATTTAAGGATGCAAAGTCACATTTCCATCTCATATCCTAAATTCCTTTGTTGTGAATCATAATTCCGAACTACACATCATACCGTTCAGTTGACCGATCGACATATTAGTTAACTTTTGATCTTGCGTGTCATTAGATCGAGAATGTAATTCATTGCACGAGTTATAATGGATAAGAGCTTAAAGGTCAAGGTCTAGGCCCATTAAACACATGACTTAAAGGTCCGTATCTAAACTTTGGAGACTATATTATTATGTCAACTATCTACGGTTTGCAATCATTATCAATTATACACAAAACCCTAAGTCAACGACTAACTTGATCGTCAGGACCTCTATAAATTCAATGCTTCAAACCTATTGTTGAAAAGCAAAGCAAGATGATAGAAAAGTTGGTGCGTGAAAAGCAAGCAAGCCTCAACCCTAATAACAACAACCGACAAAAAGGAGATATCTAGGGTTATATTGGAGATTCCACCAAGAAACAGGCACCAATGGTCTCTCATAAGGCGGCCTAAGACAGATAGAGAAAGTGAGCGAGAATGAAGTATCCTTTGGGTTCTACAATAACCCATTTACCTTTACCTTATGGACAGGGACGGATCCAAAAACATTTAGTGGTGGGTGGGGAACGAAATTTAAAACGATAAAATAAAAAATATTAAGCATACAAAAAATTTGTAAATGAAGATAAGAAAAAAAATCAAATTGTAAGAAAAGAACAAACAAAACATCAAAATTTTTAAAAAATATCTATTGTCATATGTATTAGATTTTATATTTTCAAATTTTTAATTCTTATAAGAATACAAATTTAATATTTCTTTTATTAAATACAAATAAATAATAAGCTTCTAACAACATTAATATAATAATAAAAATTATTATAAAAATTACTAAAACTCAACAATAATAACTTATTGTAAAAATTAAATTTTAATTTTTTGTAATAAAATATTTAAATATTATTATTTACTAACATACAAAATAATATAAATATATATTCTATATATGTATATGATTTTTTTAAATATCAAAAGAAAAAATATTTTTAGTAGAATAAATTTTTGAATGAGTGCTAAAAGAAGAATTTAGAAAGGTGAAAGAAAAAATATAAGAAAGAATCAGAAAAAAAAAAAAGAAAAAAAAGAAGACAACAAATAATATAAATATATAACCTCAATTAAAACCGGAAAAAAATATCATAATGGCCCATATGGGATTTAAGGCCCCCTTTAAATCTGTCCCTGCTTATGGATCATAACTTATAATTTAAGAGCTGGTTACTTATAGTTTTCGTGTCCTCTTGATGATTTTGATGAGTTAAAGGATCTTCTAGAACATGTATGCACACCATCTATGTATTAAAATGAAAATTATAAAGCTATTATTCTTTTAATCACGAAACATATTCGGAATTAATTTGGATAAATACCAAATAATAGATCGGAAAATATGCAGAAAAAGATAATTAAATTACACACCTTGCTTTCATTCACATATATAGAATATAATAAAGTTTATGAAAATATGTTTGTACTGAAATTAAACCAAGCTAAGAGAGTACAGTATATATATATATATATATATATATATATATATATATATATATATATCTATATATAATATAATTTCCTAAGATATATATAATTAATGACACAATAAGATGGTCTCCGTTATTTTTGACACATGAAATTAGAAAGAAAAGCAGCCAAAGGCAATTATATATTATATAGAAACATGTGAACGAATATATATAGCTTCCATTGCTGCCAGCCATCCAAGTTGATATATGTTTTCATACTTAATTATTTGTTTGCTTTGAGACCTGTAAACCAAAATTAAGCATTAAAAAAATTGAATAGAAAAAAATAGAAAGAATAATACTATATATTTAAATTGCAGTAGATATGTGGGAAATTAATTAATTAATTAATTACCAGAAAGTAGCTTTCACCATGCTGCAAGCTTTGCATCAAGAAGCCAAATTCGTTGATGGGAAGTGGAATTCCAGAGGAATGAACTAACATTACATCTTCTCCAAACATCGTTTTCATATCTATTGCTCCTCTTGGAACTTCCGTTGCAATCTCATTGATAAATACCGTGATCATTCCTCCTCCTGAATTTAATTATTCGATGAAAGCCAGTTAACTCAAGAAAATTAAAATTAAAATTGAGATATAGACTTATTATAATTGGAAGAGACAATGAATTACATATATATAAATAGGAATATGATGGTAAATAAAAAGGTTTTTTTTTGATGAAAAAAAGAAAATGGGAATGAAAAGAATCTAGGGTTTGGAAATCTTTGTAGAGAAGTTTTGAAGAGCAAAAAAAGGAGTGAGAGAAAGAAAAAGGAAGGAACAGAAACTGGAACCAGAAAGTAGGCTTGTGTTTTTCCGGAAAGTACAACTTTTGTGCAATTTCAAACACAGAACTGTCAAATCAGGGAGAAAAAGCTTCTTACTTTATTCTCTAGCCCACCTCAATACCTAATTATCACCACAAAAACATTATTTTTACACACTCAAAACTCATTAAACTAATACTAATTATAACAACACTTATTCCATCATTATCCTCAGCTTACTTACTTTTGAAATTCAAGAAAAAAGGAAAATATATACTTGAAATTACTTTATGTTAATAAGAGGGAAGCATGCATGAATATTGATTTTAAAAATAAAATCATCTGCTTTTTCAGAGGAAAAAATATCATTGTTTTTTCAAAATCGAGCAAAGTTTGACATAATTAATAAATTTATTATAATTAGAAATTGAACCTGATCATGTATATAAAAAATTAATCTCGAATGAAACACTTGTGCTCACAAAAAAAAATATATATATATACACATCTTAAATTTTGTTTTTAAATAAAAAATAAAAAATTTATGAGAGAAGACTAGCATGCAATTTAATTACCAGGGTGATAGTTAAAATTCTGATCAAAGGGAGGAAAGAAAACCGAAGATGCGACCGAAGCTTGGTCAATTTCCGGGAAACCGCCCATTTGAGGATCAGAAACCGGAAAAAAACCGTCGAAAGCATCTTGGCCGCCGCCACCACCACCACCACCACAGGAAGAAGACGAACCAGAGGCAGAGGCAGAAGCAGAACCAGCAAGATAAGACAAAGAAGAAGAATCAGTAAAACCCATGGGAGTTAAGAAGGAAGAAGAATTAGAGGAAGAAGCAGCAGCAAGGGTATTTGTGTTTATTGCACCACACGGAATAATTGCACCAATATCAAGCTGAAGCTGCTGAGTCGGTGGTTGCTGTTGTTGTTGGAGAGAGGCGGCTTGCATCTGTCGCTGACGGCGGCGGGATCGAGAGCGGCGGTTCTGGAACCAGTAGAAGACGTTGGCGTCACCAACAGAGCCGAATTTCTCGAGAAGTTGTCTGATTCGGACGGTTTCGTCCTTGGGAGGGTTAACCATGCCGCTGTTGAAGATGGATTCGAGGATGAGGATTTGTTCCGGTTTAGGAGTCCATCGTGACCGAACCGGTTCGGTTTTCTCACTCTTCCGTTCTTGTTCTTGTTCCTGATGCTGATGCTGATCTTCTTCCATTCCAATGCACCAAACGCAAATAACAATTCTTTTTCTTTACTTTGCACCTGAAACCTAGGTACTAAAATATATTAATACTATCACTCTCATGTATGTATGTGCATATAAATAAGTAGTAGTTTAGTACATGGAATACAGTAAACTACTACTACTTCGACTTTGGGACTTAGAACGGTTAATAAATAGTAATGAGCTATATATTCACTAGTACTTGTGAAATTACCTATGCCACCTTCACCTATATTCAACCATTACTACAAGTATACACTTTCATTAATAGAATTAATTAATTCGTTAATAAAGATTAATAAATAAATTTGTTAATGTTTGGGTTACGTACCTTCTCACTATTCAGAGAAGTCATCTCATTCAAGATGTTTAATTATGTTTGACTGTGATGTCACATTTACAAAGAATACTCTTGATAACACTTTTATATCATCGTTAAATGTAAATATAGTCCATTATAATAAGATGTATCTTGTAGGTTTGTAACAACTTGTATAAGTGCTCCTTTGACTTAGACGTGTACCTTCACGCTCACAATAAACACTAAATTCTTATTAGAGTTCAAACAACAGGTGTTTACCGGAGTTGGAACTTGAGTGGTAAATATATTTGATGTATACTTTGATTTAGACATGTTGCTATCTTTAATGGTTATATTGATAAAAAAAATTATTAAACAAAGTTAACTTTATATTAACTGTAGCTAATTTAATCAAAATTAATTAAAAAATATTAGAAAATGATAATTCATTTTTTAAAAAAACACAAAAGGGTAGAAATTAATCCAAGTGTAATCTAGGTAATTTCGTTTAAGCTAATGAAGCTAGTTAAAGTAGTATATCATTAGCTCTGATCTTTGCGGGTGCTCAACCCCAATAATACATGTTGCTTTTGTTGATATATGAAAAATATTGGTCGAAATATATACATACATACATACATGATCACACCTAAACATGTAGGCCAGGTCTCGTGTAGTGTAGATTAGATGCTGTGTTCATAAATAATAATAATAATAATAATAATAATAATAATAATAATAATAATAATAATAATGCATAAGCCACATTTTATGAACCGTTGGTTAAACACACAATTCCCAGCTCTCACCTCATCTTATCTTCTCTTTCTATACACTAGTATTTTTATTTATTTTTTCATTTGAAAGTTAAGGGCTTGTTTGAAAGGATTTTAATTTTTTTAAAAAAATTGACAAGAATTTTTAATATAAGTTTGTGTATAAATTCTGAAAATAAAAATTTGAAATAAGTTTTAGATATTTTTAACATTATAAGAAAAATTAATATTAACTACAAACTATAACTACAGATTTCTATTTATAGTACTACTAGAATATTGTTAATTACTTACAGATTTTTTTACGAATTTTTTTTGCAAGATTTTTTTGCAAATTTTCCTACGATTTCTGTTGATTTTATTGGGGATAAAAAATTTGTAGGAAAATCCGTAGGAAAATAGTTATTTCCTGCAAATTTTTCCTACAGATTTTTATTGTTATTATTCCCTAAAAAATTTTGCATGAAAATTCGCAGGAAAATTTGCTTGGGAATTTTACTGCAAGACTTTACTAGGAATTTTGCTATAATTTTTTATTTGGGATGCTTTCCTAAGGATTTTCTTGGGGAATTCTTTTCCTGCAGATTTTCTTAGAAATATTTTTTTAGGAATTTTCTTGAGATTTAGCTTTCCTAGGAATTTTCATGGAGAATTTTGTTCCTATAGATTTTCTTGCGAAATTTTTCAAGGGGATTTTTTTTGGGGTTTAGCTTTCCTAGGGATTTTCTTAGGGAATTTTGTACCTGCAGATTTTTTTGCGAAAATTTTCTTGGGGACTTTCTTGTGGTTTACTTTCCTAGGAATTTTCTTGGGGAATTTTGTTCCTGCATATTTTCTTGCGAAATTTTTCTTGAGGATTTTCTTGTGGTTTAGCTTTCGTAGGGACTTTCTTGGAGATTTTCGTTCGTGCGGATTTTCTTGCGAATTTTTTCTTGGGGATTTTATTGCGATTTAGCTTTTTTAGGGATTTTGTTGGGGATTTTTGTTTTTGCGAATTTTCTTTCAAAATTTTTTCTTGGAGTTTTTCTTGGGATTTAGCTTTCCTAAGAATTTTCTAGGGAATTTATTTAAAATTTTATTATGATGAAAATTTGTTTATAGAAGTTAGTGAAAATTAAACTATAAATTGTATTGGTAGTATTCTAATTTTTATGTAATAAAGTATTTATTTCTATATTAAAATTAAACTATAATCTGTATTGGTAGTATTCTAATTTTTATATAATAAAATATTTATTTCTACATTAAAATTAAACTATAAACTGTATTGGTAGTGTTCTAGTTAATGTTAGATAATCCTTCTTCAAAAAAAAAAAATAGGGTAAACACTTAAATTGATCCCTGAGATTGTATGCGTCATGCATATTAGTCCCTGAGATTATGAAAACCTCAAATTAGTCTATGACTTTGCAAAACGACATGCATTTTAGTCCTTTTACCTATTAAATGACTTTAAAAAACTAAGTAGAAAAGGAAGACACCAAAGATTAGCTACTAAAAAAATTCCTAGCTAATACGAAATATGCTACCAAAGAATATCATAGCTAACTTTATCTAAATAGCTACCAAATAAAATTTTCTAGTTAATTTTTTTTGTCACTAATTAGCTACTAATTAACTGCGAAATATAGCTACCAAATTTTTTTCATAGCTAATTTATATCTAAATAGCTACTAAAAAAATTTTCTAACTAATTTTCTTAACTACTAAATTAGCTACTAATTAGATATGAAGTTAAGAATAAATCAAAGTCACATTGAATAGTTAGGAGTAAGTTAAAGGGTTTATAAGTGGATTGACTCATGTAGCTATTGTCTTAAGGAATTAGGTTGTATTATGGTGTCCTACACTTGTGCTCAATTCTCTTGGTTTGTGTCTTTGGTAGTTAATATGTAGCTATTCTATTTTTGCTACCGAATTGTTACAAATTAGCTACAGATTTTTACCTAGCTAATATGCAAAATTATTGTAGTGTAAATTTTGATTTTTAAATACTGAAAAATAAAAATTGTTTCCAAAGACTATTTTTGAAAATTCATCTGCCAAACAGGTTTTTTAGTTCTTTGTTTTTAAAAACAGGAATCAAACAAACTATAATTAACCGGAGATTAAACTCGGATACTCACACATACATGTCTCCACCTGTTTACTAATTAAACTACATGAATGGAACTCTATATACTAGTATTTAATAGTATTAATTGTTAATAAATGAATTTAATTAAAAATGTATTTGGGAAAGAATCTACATATTACTAGGGGTGTTCACGGTCCAGTTTAGATCAATTTTAAGGGATTAAGTCATCGAATCCAATCAATTTATTTATTTACAGTTTGGTTTGGTTCAGTTTGATCTACGAATGAAACTCGAACCAATCCGATCTGATAAATTTCGGTTAGATCGATTTTCGATTTTAAATTTGTGTCAATTATAAACTAAATAAATATAAAATTAGACATTTGAATAAAACGTTAAAAATATAACACAAAATATATACTATAAATTTCACCAATATAAGACTAAAAAAGTTGAAATTGAATTTTAAATTATTAAGAAATGATAAATTTATAAATTTATAAATATATAATATTAAGATAATGTTACATTATAAAATTATGAAAAAGTAAGTTATGATATTATTTAGTAGTATGAATATGAATAATGATATAATTCTGTAAGAAAATTATATGTGTATGTAAAAGTTCGGTTTGCTTTTGGGTTGGTTCGGTTTGATCAAGAAGATCTGAAATCTGAACTAATTCAATAAAAAATTTCGATTTTTTCACTTTCTGGTTTTTTCTGTTTTCAGTTCATTCGGTTTTTAATTTTTTCAGTTCAGTTACATCGGTTTGAATTTGTTTTGAACACCCTACGTATTACTCCCTCCGTCCCATAATATAAGTTCTAACTACTAAAAAACTTGTCTCATAATATAACCTTCTACACACAAAATTAAAAGCATTTATTATGTTTTTTTAACTTTCAAAGTCATCTAACCAATAGAAAATATTTGAATTTAAATTTAATTGATGTAACATCTCAATAGTCTAATTAATATTTTTAATTCTAATAATTTAACTATTTTTCTTAAACTATGTGAAATATTAATTAAGACTTATATTATCAAATGGGAAGGAGTATTTTTACTAAGGACTAAAACAACTTATTTATTGAAAATCAGTTACCAAATTCAAAGAAATTATTTTACAAAGACCGAATCAAATGTTCCTTATATATCAGGGATCAAAATAAAATGTCCCTTATTTTTTAGGGATTACAAATATATTTAACTTTTATTTGTTATACTTATAAATGTCATTTACTGAAATGAGTTTGGCTTAGTAAAAATGTTAAAAGTGTATAAAATAAAAAAATATATATGAGGATACTCTACAAGAAAATTCCTGATTTAAAGATTTACTCATGTAATTTTAATTTTTGGGACAGTGAGTAAAATTTTTCTTCACGGTTCTTAAAAATTACCGAAAAAAAAAGCATTTTTACAAATGATAACGCAGAAATCCACAAAATCCGTATTCAAAGCGAGATTCCGTAACATCATAAAGACTGTCTACATATCAGGTCATAGGCTTATTATTGCTTTTGATGAGAAGGTGAAATTAACTTTTTCATTTTCATTTACTTAATTATTTAAGCTAATGATTAGTTTTGTAACATTATTTTTAAAATAATCGATGTCAAAATAAAAAATATATATTTTTAAAGTATTGGTATTATGAAAACTGATTTGTGTTTGAAAACTGAAAAATGATATTTTAAAAGTGAATTTAGTGAGGTAAATTTATTTTTTTTCTCAAAAATTAATTTTTGAGTATAACTTTTATTATCTTAACTTATATATATATAAATTAAAGATGCATGTATCATGAAATTGATTATAAAAGATTTTTTAATTCTTCGAGTTCTTAAATGATGATGGAAAACATTACTGTATTTTGGTCCTAGGTAGCTAATTAAAACGGTTCCAGTGATCATATATTATTTTGTTTAGCTCAATTTTTAATTTATTATGACCAATGTTAATAATGTTTGACATATATATAAAACGTGTGAATCCTTAATTGAAAATCTCATATTTAGACGAGCTAATTAATTGATCAATTGGATTGGAATGTCTAGTGTTCGGTGAAGTTCAGTTGATGAGCATATAAAGATATGTACGTGGATATCCGGTTCAAATCTCGATTAATGTATTTTTTTAATGAAAAATAAAGAAATTTGATTGTAAAATATGGATTGCAGGAAATCCCATGGGTTGGCTTAGCGTTGAAAGGTGCCGCTAAGTTTATAGGAGGGACGATCCACAGCGGGAGAACTTATATTCGAATCCCACCTATGCCAAATTTCCGAGGGTCAGCGTCAACCACACAGTTTGAACATGATTAGCCTTATCTAAAAGTGAGAAAATCTATTTTTATAAAAAAAAAATGGATTGCAGGACAATTATATTGGAGGTATTAAATTAATTTGTGTAATGGATTGCAGGACAATTATATTGGAGGTATCAAATTAATTTGTGTCATATGCATACATTATGATATTGTTTTCTCCAACGTAACACTAGGTAGTCTCATGAACTTCGTTGTAGCTAAATAACTTTTGTAATTAAACTTTGCATAATTCACATGCATGCCTTATTCAATCATGAACAAGCTTTATGTGCCTATGGGATTTCTTAATTCAAAAGCCTTTTTTACAGAGTGCCTGTTTTCAGGAACACTATAATTATCGATGGATGAATTAAGGGAAGCTCATCGATCAGGACCAAGCTAATTAAGCAACAAAATTTAAAGGGCCTTTTTGACCATAGTTATCAAAAAAAAAAAAAAGGCGAGCTTTGACCATGTAACTTGAATTCTTTTTTTACCAACATTAAGGGAAGTTTTAGGGATTGTTTGAAACAATTTTTGTTTTTAGTTTTTGAAAATTGTATTATAAAATAGTTTTCAGAAATGATTTTTAAAAAAAGTGAGAGGAGTTTTCAATATAAATTTGTGTGTAAATTCAAAAAACTGAAAATTGAAAACCAAAACATGTTTTAGATGTTTTCATATTTTAGTTTTTAAATACTGAAAAACAAAAATTGTTCCCGAAAACTGTTTTTGAAAACTCGACCACCAAATGGATTTTTTAGTTTTATGTTTTTAAAAACTAAAAACTGTTTTCAAAAAGAGAAATCAAACAAGCCCTAAAAATCAAAACTGTTGCAAACTAGCCCTTAAAAACTCGTTTGGTAGACGAGTTTTCAAAAACAGTTTCTGAGAATAGTTTTTGTTTTCAATATTTAAAAACTAAAATTTGAAAATAACTAAAATTTATTTCTGTTTTCAGATTTCAGTTATCTGAATTTACATACAAATTTGTATTGAAAACTCCTAACTTTTTTAAAAACTGTTTTATAATACGGTTTTTAAAATGTAAAAACTAAAACTATTTCAAACAAACCCTAAATATTTACAATTTGGATAGTTTTCAAAACATAATATTGTGATAAGACATGGTAGATCAATGAATCCCAAGTTAAAACATTGTTATTTACATGGCAAAGATAAGAAATGATGATGAGCATATGAAAAAGGGTAGATGGTAAAATAAAAGGTTACATTACATAGTATACATTAGAGGTAGGGTTTGGGGAAGCAAGTGCATGTGATGATAGTTATGGAAAGATGGGTGGGAGTAAAGGAAGAAGAAGCAAAAATGATGTTAGAAAAGTCAATAAAATATTGGGAACAATACAAAGTCTTGGTCAACAACCCGTGCCATTATTTATTTCTGCTGACGCTACATATATACTCATATTTAAACTTAACACTCTCACTCTGCAACTACATACTCTTCCTCCTTTTTTATTATTTATTATAAATAAATAAACGAGAGGAGGGTAAGCACTCTCAGGTTGGCTTAAACCTCGAACACCTTTCTACCATATATTTATTATTTATATATAGAAGATAGATGCAAATTTATTTTTTTTTAAAAAAAACTGTACCTATGTTTAGCTTGCTTGGTTGCATGTGTGAATCCAACATAACATAGAGTATTTCTTCTTTGATTACACGCGGGTCTCTTGGTAGCATTAATATAAAGTGACGATAGACAGACATATGCACGTGTGTTGCTTCACTGTCACACGGATCGGATATATACACTCTCATCTTTTCTTCTTCCATTTATATGTGCAAAGACAATCCCTATATATATTTATATATACCGTCAACTTTATCATCTTATATATCTTAAACTTTCTTATTTATATACCCTGGTCAAAAAGTTCTGTTTCATTTTATATAAGTTGCAAGTATATGTAGAAAATAGGGATTGAAATTTGAAATCGCCTTATGTTGTACTTCTTTAATGACACGTTATTTTTTATTTTTAACTATCTCTAACTTTAATATTAGAATAGGAGATTAATCGTTCTAATGTAAATATATGTTTGTCCTTCCAACAAATGTTTAAAACAGTAATATTTTTTAATTTATTGTGATCCGCCTAACCGAGAATGAGAACACAAACTATAAAAGTGATGCCTGAAAGATAGAATGAGTGATCCAAGTTTTAAGGGTAACAACGATGGTAAAAGGTATCTACAAAAGCACTCTAATGTTTAAGTTAGCTTACGACGAGTAAGTAGTGAGTGGTGATGGAATATGATGAGATATTCATCTTTACTACGTCCTTACTTAATATAATAGTACTATATTTCTCGGGTTTTGTGAGTATTGAGGCTAGCCAAACCTTTAAACTCAAGACTCAAATCTCTAGACAACAATTTATGTGCTGGTGTGGTGTTAGTCCAATTTGTTCTTAAGGTAATGTACTTAATTCAGGATATCAAATCGTCACTCCTAAGTAGCAAGATGACTTTTAAGTTTTAACCTTGTAGGGTTGAGGTGGGCTACTTCGGGATTGTTTGGAAGTGCTAAGAATCAACGCGTCCTTAAAGCTGTTCCAGGATAGTACAGGGACCACAAAGGGGTAGCGAAATTCCATCCATAACATAATATGTCAATGAATTTTTTTGTATGATTAATAATTATATTTTACAATGGAAAAAAAAATTGACATCACTGTAAAACAAGTGAATTGAGTTCAAAAGGTAGGTACCTCTCAATATTTAAAATTACGGTTGTAGTTGTCACATTTAATTGTAAATATTATTGTTGTAACAACAATCTTCGTTTGTATCTCTGCCACATACATTTTTAACTACGTGTGTCAGCTAACTCAACACTTATATTATAGAAAAATCTCTGACATAGACTAACGTTGTTAAGGTGAAAAAATAGCAGTAAATTAGGCCTATAAAAGCATTAAAATCAGAATTAGGCATATATGCTCCGATACACATGCCCCAAAATTAAAGAAAAATAAAAGGATGGTAGATGCTCTGTTTTTGAAATTGAAAACAAAAGCAAAGAATATTTGGGAGTGAGATTAGAAAATTATGTTTAATAAGCGAGTTTGGTGGGTTGCCAGTTTTGTACATTCTACATGGTTCTTCTAAACTCGAGTCTTTTGCCAAAAATGGAAAACTAGAAGCTGTTACACATATGAAATGATACTTGTCAAATCAACATTCTCATACTAGTTAAGTTAACGATGCATAAACTTTATTCCAGAGCAAGGTAGTATAGAATAAATAAATCAATATATATAATACATCATGACAATTGACTATTAGCTGTTTAATTGAATATATATGTATATATGATCACATGTTGTTAACTCAATCGATGCAAAGTGAATATGAAAAAGTGTGCATATATTTAACACTTTGGTATATGTATGTCTAGTCATTGTTTGCTATATAATGCAACAAACACACAGACACGTTTAATCATACGAATCTCCATATGTTGTTGGGTTCTGAACTGTATATATGACACCCTCTCGTGCTTTCCGTACCGCATTTTTAATTTCAACATTTTCAGGTACTTAACTATTACGGATTTTCTTATCTTTAAAATGGGACTAATCACATTCGTGTTGCGTGACTAGCGTTGACTTTTGCGAATTCGGCATAATTGGAATTCGAACACAAGACTTTCCGCAGTGGATCGTTCTTCCTATAAACTTAACGGGACCTTACATCGCTAAGTCACCCTTAAGATATATACTTTTATAACTTTGAACCTTTTATTTTATTAAGTAAAGTTTTTTGTACTAACATAAAAAATTTTTTATAGACAAAAGATAATTAATTGAGTGAGTACAAGATACTCCAAACCTATTACATCAGTCAAATTAAATAAAATAATAATTGTTTTAAAAAGAACAAAGATGTAGAAGATCCTATTTGTGAGCTAAATCACAGAGCAAACTTGAGTAATACAAGTTGAGTCCATCAACCACATATGTAAAGGCATAATATTCTTGTGAAGATTCAAGTTAAACCATTTCCAATCACGCAAACGAAAACTTATTTTGGAATAACCAAATCGACCACACAATAATTACCAATTTCCACTAACATGGAAAGTTGATTTGAGCTATTGAAGATCAATATTTTAAGATGAACTCAAATTACTAATTAAAGCTGTACAATTGAAGTCTCGAGTTAAGAGTAGTAATTCTGTAATTGACATACAGCTATACAACCATACAATTTATTTTTTTTTTTAACTTAGAAAAACAACTCTTTTTTGTCACTGAGGTACCATTTTTTTTTTGTTACCACTGTAGTCGAAGAGTTGTACAATTACCGTATTTGACAATTTTTCAACGATCTCAGCCTCAGTCCAGATTCAAATGTTTGGCAAAAAAGTAAAAAAAAAAATGTCCAGATTAAAACTATTTTTTGGACCCACGGAGGGTTGACAGCCCAATTATGAGAGGTAAGTCAGGGCCCATAATGGATCTGGGTTAGTTGGGGAACGACAATATTTTTTTTTGGACAGAAGTTGGGGAATGACAATAGGCTAATTGGGAACACTAATCCATACCATATATTGATAACAGGGCACTAATATTGACACCACCCTTTTCAATAAAATACATCATCTTTTTTATGAAAAGTACATTTTGGAAATACTTACGGAATACACTTCCATTATACACTTTTCAGAAAAAAAAAAAGGTACTTTTTAGAATATGTACTTTCTAAAAATAATGGTACGATTATTAAAAAGGGTATTGCAATTTTAGTACCCTTGAAACCATGCCTCATTTAAAAAAAAATGGCTTTCCATAAAAAAAAAAGGTCAAACAGCTCCCTCTTGACAGAAAAAAAAACAAAAACTCTCATCAATCTTTAATTTTACTTTCTTTAATTTGGTATATATGTTTTATGGTGTGTTAATTTTTTGGAAAATATTAACTAGTACCCATAGAATACAAATTAAGAATCTATAAATAATAACATTTTATTGAAAATACAAAAAAATATTGCTTTAAAAGTGTTAAAACTATTAAATGTATAATTTTTTAAGTAAATTACAAAAATATTTATTACACATTAATAAGTGTTTTAAGAGCATTAATTTAAATGACCCTAATTTTTAATCTCAATTCTATTTGATTTTTTTATAATTTTAAAATTAATAACATTGCTTATATTCTTGTAGAGCCATGTATGAAAACACTTTAACTTATGTAAACGCTTATCAAGATGAGTATCCAAAACAAATAGCTTATTGAATTTGAGCGCATATGATAAAAGTTCTTATGTCAAAAATGCTTAATAAGTACTCGCTCTGTATTATTTATTAGCTAGTCTCATTATAATATTTTGACTGTGTTCATTTTGGTTTGTCACTTTAAAAAATGAATAATTAATATCGTTGTTCTTTCATTTTTATCCATATAATTAATGTATGTTTTCGTTAAATATTTATTATTAGGGATATGATAAAAAAAATTATATAATAAATATTCATTGAAACTAGAACATTCAACCGTAAATGAATAATCAAGTTTTATACTAAAACGCAACTATAATTCAATTTTTTTTTATATTTAACGGGATACAATGCAACAATAATGTCATTTCTAACGAGGCTCGTTAAAAACTCTACAATTTTGTCGGATCTCTCCATTATTTCCTACCAAAACATCAACCTTGCCCAACTTCACCATAGCATTGGCAAAGCTTTTTAGAAAAATTACATTATCTGTTGCAAAAGTTGAGACTAGTTTCTTGGAGGAAGGATCCCAAGCGATTTCTTGATCCAACGAAAGCACCCCTCTGTTCAAAAGGATTTGCTTGAAGAATTGGTTGTCAAAAATCGAAGTTGTGTTTTGATCCAAAGCCACTTGGGGATTCGGATTTTCATTCCCATGAGAATTTTTACATGTTTGGGTGAGGTTTGCACGTAAATCAGGATCCATGGTAGGAATAACAAGTCTCTTTTCAATCGACGAGAGGGCAATTGTGTCATTCGACGAGAGGCCCTTTGAAGAGAACACCTGCAGGGCCAGAGACACAGGATTGTCTGGCCCTAGTAGGTTCACTTCAGAAACATTTGAAACTAACCCATCACGTCTCCCGGTAGGGACATCGTATCTTAGTCCTCCTGCCATATTCACTACATCTCTAGCCGCAAGTGTTACGATATCTGCGCATGAAATCGTTGAAGGGCAAACGTGTTCTAAAGCGCTCTTTGCCTCGTTAATGACCTCAAATCCCCTAACGGATTTGTTTGGCGGCGCATCTTTCTCAAACGGATTATCTTTTGTTGAATCAATTAAAATTGACGCGTCACAACCCTGAAAATAATTGAACCAAAATGTTAATCAGAATTAATTGATCAAACAAAAGATTGGTTGGTGTGAATTTAATTAGGTCTTACTCTGACAAAGCAATCGTGAAAGTGCATGCGAATCAAAGCAGCAACAATATCTATCAGAGTTGAAATTCTTCTGAACAACTTGGCGTACAATGTCCTCTGCTCGTGGACAGGTAGAGCGATAGAAACCAATACTCAGATCAGCAAATGAAATGGGAAAGAAAAAGAAGTAGAAGATCATTACAGTGATGAACTTCATTTTCATTTTTGGTATAAAACGATAGTGGTGGCTCAATATTTGAGTTACCAATGTCTCAACACTATTAGAAACAATGTATGTATTTATACTAGTCCTAATAATTTTAATTGAGCAATACTACTTTAACTCCTAAATATAAACCTTTAAAAAAATTAGTATTTTTTTATTAGCTTTTAATATAAGAATTTGAGACATCTATTATGATTTTTCTTTTTTTATTTTTAATTGGTGAAGATAGAAGAGGTTGATTTTGAAATGAGAGTATGTTTTAAATAAGGATAAAATTGAACATTTAGAATAACTTTTAAAATATCAATACATTTTATAGATGCCAACATTTTTTTAATGTATGTGATATTTTTTTGAGGAGCTTATAATTAGGATCAAAAGTTATATTAATTTTTATAAAATTTAAAATATGAAAATTGGGTCATCAAATCTTATTTTGGTCTAATTTAAAGGAATTGTTATTGATAATAAATAAGAAATTAAGCATAATTGTTAATTATTTATCACGACTTTCACTAATGTCAATAATAGATTGTTTATCGAATTTTCACATTTTTTAATTTTACGTGGATCAAATCTAATCCTTTTGTCTTATAATATAAGTTCAAAGTATTAAAAAGTCTTATTCCATAATATAAGTTAATACACACAAAATTAAAAGCATTTATTATATTTTTAAACTTTTAAAGTTATCTAACAAATAAAAAATAATTGAGTTTAAATTTAATTGATGTAACATCTTAATAGTCTAATTAATACTTCTAATTTTAATAATTTAATATTTTTTTATAAGACGGAGGGAGTACAAAGATAAGTATAATTCAACTTTTATATTTAAACCTTCAATTAAATTTGACTACAATGCTAATTAATACCTTTGACTTGACTTTATTTCATTTCCCCCACTTTGGAAAACATTAATACTTTATTTCATAATTACTGTGGTTTTAAAGTTTTTTTTTAAAAAAATAATTGTGGTTTTAGTATATTTTAAATAGATTATTAATTTTTTTTTCATTTTATCTCTATATATATAATAATTAATCATCAACTAAAAATAATGTGAAATAGTTAATATTTCAATCATTAATAAGAATATATTAGTAAAATTATTTTGCTTAATATGATATTTATTTTATTTTTTAATATCTGTAAAATAATTTTAAACGACTATCATTTTAAAAGAGAGCGAGTAATATATTTAGAGCAGGAGTAGGAGTATATATATTTGACATGTCAACAATATTTAAAACAATATTGTCAAATGGTTGCAGGATTTTGGTCACACTACAATATATATAATTATCACTTTTCCATTGTCAAATCGTTAAACTTGAAGAAATCTCATTCAACAGTATTTATTATATAAAATTAAATTAAACAATAAATAATTTAAATACTATTTAATGTTGCTTTTATTTGTCATTTAAGATAATTAAATAAAACTAATTAATGTTCTTGTTATATTATTTCAGTCTTTTAATTAAGATTCTTGTTTACTTGTTTTAATTATTAGATTTTTTTTTTATATATATATAAGTAGGTACAATACAATGTATCTGTTTGGAGCATTTTTGTATTTGTAATTTGGTAAATGTGATATTAATACTGTGTCACTAAACTTTTTTAGCAATAATTAAATATAAAAATTAAATAAAAAAAATTAAATACTATTTAGTGATGCTTTTTTTTGTCACTTAAGATTACTTATATAATTGAAAAAAACTAATTAATGTTCTTGTTTGAATTATTATATTATTCAAGTCTTTTAATTAAGATTCTTGTTTACTTGTTTTAATAATTATTAGAATTTTTTATTTTTTTAAGTAGGTACAATACAATGTATCTATTTGGAGCATTTGTGTATTTGTAATTTGGTAAATGTGATTTTCTTAAGTAGGTACAATACAATGTAAAAGTTCTAGCAATAATTAAATATATAAAATTAAATTAAGCAATAAATAATTTAAATACTATTTAATGTTGCTTTTATTTGTCATTTAAGATTAATAATATAATTGAATAAAATTAATTAATGTTCTTGTTTGGATTATTATATTATTTAAGTCTTTTAATTAAAATTTTTTTTACTTGTTTTAATTATTAGAATTTTATTGATTTTTTTAAGTAGGTACAATACAATGTATCTGTTTGAAGACTATATTAAAAAAAACCAAAAAAAAAAACTGTATGGAGACTATTATTGTCTTTGTTTATTTACGGATAAGGTTTTATTTTATAATATTTGATTAATTATTATATTACTTGAATTATATTAAAATGAAGTCATAATATATCCAAGTTAGGCTTTTGAATGTATTGAGATTAATTATGAGCACGTTTGTTTAAATTTATAAATAATTAATTCTAAAGATAAGTAGAGAAGTGATATCTTTTAAATTGATTATAGTGAAAATCAGAAATTAAAATAAGAACAATTACTTTTTTAATCTTTTTTATTTTATAACAATTAATTATTTTATGTTTCTGATTATTTTAAGAAGTACAAACAAACACGCTAAAATTTTATAAAATTTCTTATTTTATTAAAATAAGTGCTTATTTTACAAAATGTAAAATAAGCACAAACAGATGAGCTATTAACTCAGTTGGTGAGCACATGAAGAGATGCCTCTATGTTCGATCCCCGATTGTATTAGTCTCCTATGAAAAAAAAACAAATAGCCTATAAAATTTAAAAAAAATAAAGATAAATAGTGTTGGCTTATGATTGACACAAAGTAGCACTACAAAAAAAATTCATTTGCTAATGTTATTTTGTTGGTTTATCTTAGGATAGTAATTGGTCTCGGTCATGTAACTCAATTAGTGAGTATATGGGAACATACGTATGTGGATACGAGATTCGATTCCCGGTTGTATTACTTTTCTATGAAAAAAAATGTTAAAATAATTATTGTTGGTATACATTTTGTCAAATAAAATTAATCTGTTAGTATATAGATATATAATATTTATACTAATGGATAAATATATAATTACTAACAGATAAATATGTAAGTATAAATAATTGATATATACTATCAATTTATGAACTAATAATAAAAGTTTTTAAGCGCTATACTAATGAATAAATCTATTAAATAAAATCTATATTAACAAAAACTAATTTAACATAAAGTAATAAAAAATGTTAGTAAATTGCAATTTTGCTTGTAGTGTAGCATCGGCTTTTGACTGACGCAAAACTAGCATCGGCTACACCCAAATTTGCCAACTCTTTATGCAGCATGGTGTCACCCAATGCGGTCAATGCACTACAACATAAATAATATTTAGGCAGAATGACATTTCTGGTCTTTTAACTCTTTGTGCCAATTTAGTTTGGTCTCTTAATTTTGTTTGATCCGTTTTAGTCCCATAACTTTTATTTTGGATTTAATTTGGTCCCTTCAGAAATGGTTTTTTAATCCGTTAACGTCCTTGACGGATGTAACGTAGGGACCAAATTGAATCTAAAATAAAAGTTAAGGGACTAAAGCGAATAAAAAAAAAGTTAAAGGACCAAAGTAAATTGGCTCAAAGAATTAAGGGATCAAAAGTTTTATTTTGCCTAATTTTTAGCAGTATTTTTAAAAAATATTGTTAAAATGTTAAAAAAAATATTGTTATATCATTAAAAATGATGTCTTTGTGTATTTGTGATATTTTTGACGAACATAAGATAATGGCTATGCTATGTTACAAAAATGTTTTAGCAATATTTATGTTATCAAATTGTTGAAAAATGTTTTTTTTTATTATATCTTTGCAACATTTTTTCAAATGTAGTATAAATACTACTTTCTCCGTTCCTATTATCTATCTACTTAAGTTATATTACGCATATTAAGAAATATAATTTTTATTCTTGTTTTCATCAAAATAACTTTTAAACTCCCTTTAATAATACTTTTAATTTCTCTTAATTATATTGATTAAATATTACTAATCTAATTAAAAATAAGAATATAATTAATAAAGATGTAATTAATGCTTTATTAAAAATATAATTAGATGTACAGATATATATGAAAAAAAAAAATCTTGAACAGATAATAAAAATCAATTATACTAATATAGTGATGATGCTTAAATTTAGCTTCCACATTTAAAGCGTTAAAAGGCTAACATTAAATACATATTATCAGGGATTTTGGCTGGCGTGCTAATGTCATTATAAACATATTTATCATTTACAAATTTTTTTCCCTTCCGGTTAGAATAGTTAGGTTAGAGACGGATTTTTACTCATTTGTAATGACTATAAAAACCTTTACTAACTGTCAACAAATTAATAATATATATCAATTATTTATACTAACATATTTTTCTATTAATTATTATATATTTTTATTAGTATAAATATTATATATCTATATTAATAAATTAATTTGTTAAATAAAATTTATAAAAAATATTAATAAATGATATTTTTTTTAGTGTTTGCTAATTTCCTGTAATTCTCGTTCCTTCTCTCTTTGATCTCTACTTCATTATGAGAGATTAAGAGACTTAAGAAACTTCAAATGTAATTATTATGTACTTATTTTTTTGGGTAGAATTTATTTTTAATTCTTATAAAATAAGGTATTTTGTTTTTAATCTCTATTATTAAAAAATTTCTGTTAAATGCTAATTAGGATGATAGAGTGTCACTTGTCGACACTACATTACATCTAAATATTTTTTTATTTAATATTAATATTAATTAATTATTTTATTAATAAAAAAAAAATAATAACAAAAAGAATCTTCATCTTCTTCTTCATCCTTAGCTTCTTTCTTTCTTATGACTAAAGCACACACATAATCAGGTTTCCTTTCACTCCCTCCGAGCTAGCTCCCTTCTTTTTTCCATAACTTAGCAACCAGTCACCTCCCACTTCGTCTTTTAGTCCAATTTTCTTTTTTTTTTACAAATGTCCAATTGAGTATAGAAAAAAAGGGATAACAATCATTTTTTTCAAAATCAACAAGTACCTAGTGAATCGAAGGAGGTTGCACAATAAGAAGGTAGGGCTCTACTCACTCTAAGAGGCGTTGACACGTATGGTATTCTGTCTTCCTAGTTAACACTTAACATTAGAGATTAAAAGCAATAATTTTTTATTTTACAAGGACTAAAATAAAAAAAATAATTTTATAGGGACTAAAAACAAAAATATCCAATTTTATAGGGAGTAAAAACATATTTTACCCCTTATTTTTTTTATATCATATTTTTATTTTTTTAAGAAATAGGAAAGAAGAGAGATATGCGAGATTTGTGAGATTTTATTTAATTTCTTGTTATTTGTTGGTGTATATACCATATAGAAACAACACCTATTTATACTAGAAAGAGTTTTTTGGTTCATAAAAAGTACAATAACCGGAGATCGAACCCCGTACTCGTATGTCCTCATGTGCTCACACTGAGAATCTACACAAATAAGAAAAAATAATCCTAATCAAATCAAAATTTAATCCTAGGATAATTCCTAATATCTCTAAAATTATTTCTAGTATCAATACAATCATTAAAAAAATATAATTATATTAATTACAATTAAATTTATTATATCAAAATATAACTTAACATTTTTTATCAATCATCACATGCATTTTTTTCACGTCTATTACATTTAGTGTGAATTATTCTTTTAGCCAGTATCAAACCCGACTATAAAAATACTAAGGATAAGACATTATCTTTTTTTTCCTCAAATTTATCCAATTGTTGTATACACTATATCGTTCACAATTCAATAAAATTGCAGTTTTTGTCTTTTACTTTTTCTTGTCCCCCAAAAAATGTCAAACTATAAGACAAAACATCATGTGCCCTCATACCGGATGTATATACATGTGATTCAAGAAATAATTACATTATACGTCACAGTATTTAATTATTTACATTATCAGATTATATTTAAAATATTATTAAAATAGATATGAAGAATAATTATAATTTTCTTTTGAAAGCCTGAATAATAACAAAATGACTACTATAATTTCATATAATACAATTATTTTTTAACCGGAACCTTACAAGAACAAGAGCAAATGAAAAGTAAAGCACAAGCGATTTATGAAATCAAATTCTTGTACATCAAAGATCATTGAAATTTGAAACAATCAACTGAAACTGTAATTAATTAATTATCTAGAGAACATTATTTTTTCTTGGAAGGCCCATTAAAAACTCTGCAGTTTTTCCTGATTTCTCCCTGGGTTCCCACCAAAACATCAAGACTACCCATTTTCACAATAGCATTAACAAAGCTTTGTCGAAAACTCGCTTCATTTCCGGCAAAAGAAGAAACTATTCCCTTTGAAGAAGAATCCAATGCTAATTGTTGATCAATGAAAAGCACCCCTCTGTTCAAAAGTATTTGGTTGTAGAACTGATTATCAAACACGAATGACGTGTTTTGATCCAAAAACGTTGTCGGATCTCTCTTTGACCCACCACATGTCCTAGTCAACGTGGCGCGCAAAGTGGGGTCCATGTTAGGATCATTAAGCCTGCTTTGAAAGAAACTGCAATGAACTAATCCAACTGTGTGGGCTCCCAAAAGGGTCACCATTTCGTTAAGTGTCATGCCTTTCGCGGTGAAGGCTTGCAATGCCTGTGACACAGAGAATCCTGGCCCTGGCAAGTTCACATCAGAAGGATTTGAAATTAAACCGTCACGTCTTCCTGTAGGGACATCGTATTTTGGTCCTCCTGCCATAGTAACAGAATCTCTAGTAGCAAGTGTTATAATATCGGCACATGAAACTGTTGAAGGACATTCTTTTTCTAAAGCTCTCTTTGCCTCATCAATTAGCTCAAATCCTCTAACCGTTCCATTTGCTCCTGCATCTTTTTCCGATGAGTTACCTTTCTTTGAATCTATCAATATAGAAGCATCACAACCCTGAAATTAATTGAACCAAATTGTTTATGAGAATTAAGCCTACAACAAAAAATAATTAAATTTTAAAAGTTATTAAAATAAGAATATTATACTTATGGACTAAATAATAAAGTTAAGATTAGATCTGTTGAATGAATTCGCGGGGTTTTACCCTAACAAAACAATCATGAAAGTGCAAGCGAAGCAAGCCACCAGTGATGGTTCGATCACGGTTGAAATTCCTTTGAACGACTTGACGGACAATGTCCTCCGCCCTCGAGCAGCTAGAGCTATAGAATCCAACCCTAAGATCAGCGAATGCAAAGAAGGGATGGAAAAACAAGAAGATGGTTACAATGGTGATGAACTTCATTTTTGAGCTAAGTAGTGTAATTTGAATATTTGGTGTGTCTCATAGCAATGGAAATGACCCATATATATAGTAACGTGGGCACTGAAAGAGACTACCATTAGTCAAAGTTGATACAATGTCTTTTTCATTTTTTTATTTTAAATAATATTATATGGGTGAATCATATTGCCACTAAAAATAACTAAGATATATTATATATATATTTTTCCGTGGGTATTTCTTGTTTGTATGCATGAAGGATGATAGTTACGTGTTTGAAGAAAAACAAAACAAAAATGAATTGAAAATGCCAACTAGCTTTTACATAAAATAAAATGTGGAATACACATCACATTGACGCGTTTTTGAATATTGCTCTCAATCATTGTCGTCTTTTATGTACAGCAATTGCCTAACGGATATATATATCATGATCTTACTTGTACACTAGAAAACATAAATTGCAATTTGCCAAAGAAATTAATTAACAAATAATGTATAATACTATGACCTACAAAATCATAGAGATATTGATTTTGTGATTTTGCATTTTAATTAAAGAAAGATTTAATAGCGGAATAAACAAGTTTATTAACTTATCTTTTGTAGCGTTGCTATTATTTCATATATTTAGTTATTGATGAATAAGTTAATTTAATAGTTGCTAACTGTTTATTTTTTGTAGTGTCAATTTTTCCCCAAATATTCTTAAGGAAAATTTCTTCACATCAAAAGTTTGAGCAAAAAAAAATATGTCTATTTTGGATTAAGGATATTTCTTTCAAAAGTTATATACAGGAAAAATGATAAGTATATTATTATTATTCATTTTACTCATTCTATTAGTTTTTTTTTTATTTCTATTTTCCTCTTTTTCCTTTTGTCCTTTTTTATTTTTGTCTTCCTATATATACATGTCTAGTTCTCTACATCCAAAAATTTGGGTGGTATGTATAAATCATTGTTCTAATATATAAAAGCTTTCTGGTATTTATTAGTTTGACTTCAGTGTTTAATTTAGAGTTTAGACTCTATGTATAGAATGGAGTCCCGGTGCTTCTTTCCTTTATTAATAATAAATATTATTTTCCTCATTAAAAGAAATATAAAAGCTAACAATAATGTTAAAACATGCCCATCCAAAGGTTACATGACAATTGAAAATTTATTGATCGATCTAGCAAAAGCCAACTCTGATCTGGGTTAAAAAGTATTTCGAGGAAACGGAAAATTAAACCTTATTTATTTTTTATTAATTAATAAATTAAACATTTTTTTCTTCAAATGATTTACTGCAACAAAAAAAAATGTATGGTTGGTCTCTAATGGAGAAATCAAAATAATAATAAAAAAATCCTTTCAAAGTCTAGATGCATTTATATAGAGTCTCATGTTTTTATTTTTAATTTTCGTATATATAATCCAAGGGAACGGGCTTGGCTAGTCTCTTATTATTCGAATTTATATGGAGTATATAATAAGCCCAATCTCTCATTCGAAATTTTTGGGAGTTAAAACTTTAAGCATAATAAATATATACATATGTTAATGAGTTAAAATTTTAAACATAATAATTAAATATATAATCATAAATCATAATTATTAAAATTTTCAAATATTAATATATAATAATAATAACATATATAATTATATTATTATATATTATCACTATTATTATTATTATTATTGTTATAGGTCTCTTGCTATGTAGCTATCTTTTATATCTCTTTATTTATTTTTCCTAATAAGTTTATATATTTTCATTTCTCCCTTTTTAATTTTCTTTCTTTTAATTTGTCCCCCATTAGCTGTAGGTTTAATTTTTACAGTGTTACGCGTATAAGAATAAGAGCACGAGAGATTACTAATTTCTCCACGAATTGAAATTGTGTCATACTCATTGACAATAAAGGATTTTATGACCTCTTGGAAAGAAAAAATTAGTGTAGAAAGGCATAACAAATGAATAAATAAATCTACTAGATCAGAGTTACGTTGTTCACGGATGTACGAAACTAGGTTGATGAAATTATATATGTATAATATCTGTCAGTTATCTAATATAATAATAATAATAATAATATAGATAATATTCGATATACATATATACTACTCCAGCTGCATATGAATCATATATATATACTCGTAGAATATTAATATTAATATTAATATTTACATATATACGTAAGCAATAATTTGGACACTGGTTTTATTGCATGTGATTATATTGCTGTGGTCAAACATGGAAGACGCAGAGTCAACCACTATGTCACGCCCACCCTCACTTTTTGTATTTTTCCTCGCAATTTTTTTTTTTTTATTAAACAATTGGTGTGTTAGGAAACATGCGCAGCTTAATCAATAATGTATATAATAAATGTATGTTTATAATAAAATGTGTTTATTTAAAAATAAAATTATAAAACTTATTCAAATAAACTAAAGATAAATTGTTTTAAGAATCTTATAAAAATAAAATGAAAACAATTTAGGAAGACTTATAAGTTATCTTTATAAACTCTACTAAAAAAAAATTTAAACACAACAAAATCTGTTCTGTGGTGGCGTTACCTATCTACTTTCTTTTCCTTTTTAAGGCTCTTAAAAGTATCTTTTCTTCTCTTAACTCTTTATTACGCAATTTTCTTTGGAGAGAGAGTGAAAGAGATAAAAAGATTCCTTAGCTTTGATTTCTTGGAAAACAATTTGCTTGGAAAAGGAGATAGGAAGTTTAGGTGCTAAAGATCTTAATCGTTTTAATATTGGTTTATTGGATAAATGGAGTTTTAAAACGAAGATAGACTCTTAGGTTTCGCATTTTGCATGCTAAGTATGGGAACAATATTTATTCCTTGTGCTGTGATATGAGACTTAGTTCGGTGTGGTGGGAGGATCTGTGTAGGATTTTTGGTAATGAGAACGCAGAATGCTCTTGATTCCGCGACAGTCTATCTCTTGTGGTTAGCAATGGGCTTAATTCTGTTTTTTGGCATGAGGGGAGGGGATATGTCTATGTGATAAATATGAGCAACTATATTCTCTAGCGGTATCCAAATATATCACTCTGTCTTTAAGGGTGGTTCGTGGATAGATGGGTGGTGGTGTTGGGTTTGGGAGTGGTGTAGAAACCTTAATGCTTTGGAACAAGTTATGTTGGCTAACCTTTTGCAGAAACTATGAACTTTCTCTCAGTAGCAAGACACTAATAATAACGTTTTGCACTAGAATCATTCTGAATCTGGTGCATGTTATGTCAAGACTGCTTATCAGGTGGCTTTCCAGGCTCCAATGGACAAGATTTTGCTTTCAGTATGGCACTTTAAAACTCTTTGAAAGGTCAATATGTGTTTGCTTGGTGTTATCTTCTTGATTGGGTGTCTTGTAAAATTACCTTGTCAAGAAAGAGGAGTGACTTTGGGGGATTTAAATTGTTGTTTGTGTAATAATGAAGCTCATGAATCATTTTTGCATTTATTTTTAGAATGCAGTAAGGTTGCTAACCTTTGGTATTGGGTTTTGAACTAGTTTAATATCGAATCCGCTCTCCATGACGATCGAAAAATTCAATACTTACAATTTTGGGACATGATACACTTTTCAAAGAAAAGATGCATGATGCGGGTGAAATTTGATCTGGTTCTCGATTATTTGGGCAATTTAGTTAGCTTATAACCTTGTGATTTTTCAGGATAGACCGTGGAATGCTCATTATGTTTTGAACTTAATAAAAACTCGATCTTGACTTTGGATTATAGCTGTCACACTGTCCTTTTATTCAATAGTAGAATGGTTCTTAAACCCATTACAAGGCTTGATTTACTTATTTGTTTGGCCTTTGCTGATTTGACCTTGATGGTTGTTGTTGTAGTAGGGTGTTGTTTGTTTAGTTGTAATTTTTTCTTGTCACGAAGATTGGACTTGTTAATTCTTGACTTATCTTGTTGGTTTTTTGTATTATTTTGAAAGTATTTTTTATGCTCTTGAATAATAATATGATTTAATTTATAAAAAAACAAAATATAGTAATATAAATTCAAACTAAAAAATTACTACTCAAAACTTTATTTAAAATTATCTTTTCAACTTGCTAGTAATTACGTAACACTGATATGAAAATAATGCTGCGCTCGATTTGCACATACATGAATATGAACATATTATTTGATTTGATGCTTATTCTATCTTAGCTTTCTTCCCGATATATAGAATTAATTAAGGTTAATGCCTAAAACCTTTCATGCATGCAGTTGGTAACATGGTATATAGATGAAACATAAGTTCGATGTATTAAAAAAATTGTCAAATGAGATAATATCTACTTCAGTAAAGATGACTTTTTTTTGGGTCAACCTTTCTCACAAGATTGAAGACATGTGTGGACCACGCGTTTTCAGTTTCTGCAACCACTAAAGATGATTCCTTTATTTTTCTAATTAATAATTAGATAATATAGATTGCCAAAACTTATCAATTTAAAACACATTCAATTATTACGTTGATTGATTAGTAAAGATAGCTGTTTCAAGTGATAAATCCTTCCAAGTTCTGAGAGTCGTGTCGGTTCACACTCAGTCTTTTTATTGTATTCGGACAAAATTGAAACTACTTATATTATATCTTAATTTTTTATAAAACGAAAATTCTTATTAGTTTTTTTAATTTTCTGATGTATTAAAAAAAGGCATCCAATATGGAATTAATCTATGATGAATTAATAATTAACATTCATAGCATTTGGTTTAATTTCCGTCGTGAATCCGTGATTCTTTGTCGTTGATTTTTTTCTAATCAGCATCACAATGAATATTATTATTATTAAATTAAAAAGCACAAGATATAATAGGGGTAGTATTTAATTCGGTGTATCAATTTATCCGTACATCTTACAGTTAATTGTGATAAAAATTAATTTTTATTTGACACAAAAGTGTAAGATGTACCAATAAACAATACTAATATTCTATGTATAGCCACAGTGATAATGGGCACATGGCGGCTCGTTTTCATTTTTGTACACTTCCTCAATTATTACATTATTACTTTTTAAATATGTGGTTTTGTCAAAGGCCAGTTTTTCAAAAATGTAACAATGCTATTTGGTAAAGGTGGCTTGAAATGGTACGTAATATAATGGATAATATTCACTTTAATTTGGCCATCAACTTGTAAATAGAACAATATACTAGCTCCTATATTTCGTATCAATTTATCGACAATTCAGCTAATAATTAATTACGTACATTATTTATTTGGAAAATGTAATTGGAAGAAAAGGGCTGGAAATGTCATATATGAGATGGACATAGCTATAGGTTATTCAAAAAAGGCTTAAGCTTAGATTTAGGTTAATAATTTCGTATATTGAAGTAGTATTTCAAAAAGTTGGAAGTCATCCCATATTGATTCGTTCAGATGTGGATCTCTTTTAGAGTCAAAGGGTGTCACAGCCGCTCCCAAAAAAATTAGTCTAATAATTATTATATAATTTTTATAAAATAGTTTTTAAAAAATATTAGAGTCTTAATTTTAAATGTTTAAGTGACTACAATCATGTAATTACCTTAGTATTGAACCTTCTTTTATATATATATATATATATATATATATATATATATATATATATATATATATATTTATTCATTTTGTCTCAATACACATTTATTACATAAGTATTGCTTAAAATATTTTGTTAATTTATCACTTTTCACTTGACTACTTTGGTCCTCTTAAAATATCTGGTCAAGGTCGGGACCGACCCAACTAATTTTGAGGTTTAAAGCAAATTATTTAATATTTTTTAAATGAATGATAATAAATATTTTTTGAAATTATTAACATCATATGTATTTTATTTAGGAGAAAGAAATATTTTATCAGAAAGAATGATAAATTTGTATACTACAAAGTATTTAGTATTTTAAAAATAAAATATATTAAAATGGGGCTTTAATATATTAATAATTTTATACATTTTTTTGGGGCCTAAAGCAAGAACTTGGCCGGCCTTACCCTTAGACTGGCTCTGGTCAAGGTCCGTTACTGTCTTGGTTTACATTTCTTAATAAGGGAGTTTATAAGCCGAAGTGAGTCTCATGATAGTAAGATTGAATAGAAAATAAGCTAGTCTCGTGCACATGAGATTGGGCCCTTCTAGCCCAAATCAGTTGAAAATCTTTTTTGTTTATTTCCGTCAGACTTTTTCTAATGAATTTGTTTGTTAGTATAGATATTAAATATCTTTACTAACAATTTGTAAATTGATACTATACTATATATATTAATTGTGTATACTAACTCATTTATCTATTAGTAATAATATATTTATCCATTAGTATAAATATTATATGTCTATATTAACATATTAATTCTTTTAAACAAAATTTATACTAACGATAGTTAATCTAACAAAAATTAACAAAATTTTTTTAATAAATAGCAATTTTTTTTTTTTTTGCGATATGTGTTATTCTCATGATTAGCTAGCGAATTTTAGAAGGGCTAATTGGAGTTTTTATATTTTTAAAATTGAAAAAAATTAATATTTATTTTAAACAACATCTTTAATCTAAAAAAAATCATGTATTATACATTTGAAGAATACGATATTTTGATTTAAAAATCAAAGCATATTTTTTACTTAAATTATTTGAAGATTTTTTGTAAACAAAATACTATACACTTGAAGTTTCTAGATCAATTCACATAATTTTCTTTTAAAAAATTTTAAAAAAAAATTTATAACATTTTTTTCAAACAAAGTATTCTTCAATCTAAGAGAAAAAATCATGAACTATACACTTGATGAAGAGTATGATATTTTGATTTAAAAATTATAGCATATGTTTTTAAATTATTTGAAATTTTTTTTCAAAACAATTTACTATACAAGCTAAGTTTTTAGGTCAATATAAATAATTTTTATATTTTTGAAATTGTAGAAATTTTTTTAGAACATTTTTTTAAATAGTATATTCTTCAATCAACAAGAAAAAAATCATGTACTATACAGTTGAAGAATCGTATATTTTAAATTACTTAAATTATTTAAAAATAATGTACTATATATACATTAGAAGATTCTAGGTCAATTTACATAATTTTATCATTTTTAAATTGCAAAAAATAGTTTTAGAACATTTTTTCAAACAATGTATATATGTATTCTTCAATCTACAAGAAAGAAAAAAAAACGTGTATTATACACTTGAAGAGTACGATATTTTAATTTAAAAATCAATTCATATTTTTTAAAATACTTAAATTATGTTAAGTTTTTTTTTAAAAAAAATAATGTAGTATTCAATTTGAAGTTTCTAACTTAATTTACATTTTTTTTTATATTTTTAAAATTGCTACAACTTTTTAGGAGATCATATACTATAAACTTGAATAATATAGTGTTTTTCAAAATAAAAATAAAACAGAATTTTTAAAAATACTTAAACTATTTGAAGTTTTTTTTTTTTAAAATGATGTATTAATTGTTAAAGTTTTTTTGTGAACTGTAATCCGTTGTAGTTTTTGTTTTGAAAAAACAGGTTAATAATATTGTGATCCATTTGATGACACTCAAGTTCACTAATAATGTAATCAATTGATATTGAGCTTTGGGTACTTAATCTTGTGTGAGAGAGAGTGTGAGTCAAACCACTGGGTCTATGATGGGTGGTACCTAGGGTTTATAAATAACGTGGCTAGGTCCACTTTATCGTCACAACTGACAAAAAATGCTTTCTAGGTTTTCCCCATTGAAAAACCTTGATATTGGAGAGAGATTGATTAGGCAAAGGAAGACTTTTCTCTTCAACCCTTCATCCAGGCTAAATCGATGACGATGTTTACAACAAATAAGTGCTCTTCTAGCTTTCTAACATTAGTGTTCTAATCTTATATAATCGATCTCGGTGTTATTGATTTGGTGCTTACATTAATCATATTGAAGTTTTTAGCACAATTTATAGTTTTATCAATTTTTTAAAATTACAACAATTTTTTAAGAGATTTTGTGCTATACATCTGAAGATTGAATATCGTGTTTTTCGAAATAAAAATAAAAACATGTTATTTAAATTACTTAAACTATTTAAATTTTTTTTGAAAATAGTGTATTATTCATTTTGAATTTTATAGCTAAATTTACATAATTTTTTATATTGTTCAAATTGCAACAACTTTTTAAAAGATCATGTACTATACACTTGAAAAATAGGGTACTTTTCAAGATGAAAATGTAAACAAATTTTTTAAATTACTTAAATTATTTAAAGTTTTATTTGAAAAATGTGTTATTTACTTTGAAGTTTATAATTCAATTTACGTAATTTTAATATTTTTAAAATTGCAACAACTTTTTAAGAGATTATGTACTATACACTTGAAGAATATGGTGTTCTTCGAAATAAAAATGAAAACACATTTTTTAAATTACTTCAATTAATTGATTTTTTTTCGAAAATTGTGTATTATTCACTTTGAAGTCTATAACTCAATTTACATAGGTTTTATATTTTTAACATTGCAACAACTTTTTAAGAGATCATGTACTATACACGTGAAGAATAAGGTGTTTTATGAAATAAAAATGGAAACATGATTTTTAAATTACAAATATTATTTAACATTTTTTGAAACAATTTATTGTTCACTTTAAGATTTCTAGCTCAATTTACATAACTTTATCTATTTATACAGTTTTAATAAATTTTTAAGAGATCGTGCACTATACACGTAAAGAATAAGTTATTTGTCAAAAAAATAAATCAAGTAAAAATGTATTTTCTAAATTACTTAAATTATTTCAAGTTTTTCCGAAACTAATGTATTATTTACGCACCTTGAAATTTCTAGCTCAATTTATATAGGGTATTTTGAAAAAGGAACAGTGTTCATAAATTACCTAAATTATTAGAAGCTTTTTGAAAATAATGTGTTATTCACCTTGAAGTTTCTAGGTTTATTTACATAATGTTTTCTATTTTTAAAATTTTTAAAAAAATTTAAGAAATCGCGTACTATAGAGTTGAACAAATTCGTGCTTTCCAAAATAAAAATAATAATAATTTTTAAAATTACTTAAATTAATTGAATTTTTTTCAAAATAATGTATTATTCAATGTATTGCTCACTTAGAAGTTTTAGCTCAATTTTATAATTTTTTTTATAATTTTAAACTTACAACAACATTTTAATAGATTGTGTACTAAAAACCTGAAGAATAAAGTGTTTTTCGAAATAAAAATGAAAGCTCCTTTTTAAATTACTTAAATTATTTAAAAATTTTTTAAAAAAATGTACTACTCACTTTGAAGTTTCTAGCTTAATTTATATAATTTTTTATATTTTTAAAATTGTAATAACTTTATAAGAGATCATGTATTAAACACTTGAAGAATAATGTGTTTTTTTGAAAGAAAAATTAAAGTGAATTTTTAAATTACTTAAATTATTTTAATTTTTTCAAAAAGAATGTCTTATTTCCTTTAAAATTTCTAGCTTATGTTACATAATTTTTTTATATTGTTAAAATTAGAACAATATTTTAAGAGATCGTGTACTATATATATCTAAAGAACGGTGGTTTTTTGAAATAAAAATGAAAACACGTTTTTTAAATTAAATAAAAAAATTATTTGATTTTTTTAAAACAATATATTATTCATTTTGAAGTTTCTAACTCAATTACATAATTTTTTATTTTTAAAATTACAACAACTTTTTAAGGGATCATGTACTATACACCTAAATAATATATGGTGTTCTATAAATTAAAAATGAAAATGAATTTTAAAAATTACTTAAATTATTTAAAGTTTTTTTCAGGACAATGTATTATTCAGTTTGAAGTTTCTAGTTGAATTTACATAATTTTTTATATTTTTAAATTATAACAATTTTTTAAGAAATCATGTACTATATGCTTGAAGAATATGACGTTTTTTCAAATAAAAATTAAAACGCTTTTTTTTCAAATTACTATAATTATTTGAATTTTTAAAAATAATTTATTATTAAGTTTTATTTTTCTGACTGAATTTACATAATATTTTTTTAAAAAAATTGCAATAACATTTTAAGAGATCGTGTACTATATACTTAAGAATTGGGTATTTTTTCGAAATAAAAATGTAAACACATTTTTTTAAATAACTATAATTATTTGAATTTTTCAAAAAATAATTTATTATTCACTTTAATTTTTCTGGCTCAATTTATATAATATTTATATTTTTAAAATTGTAATAATTTTTTAAGAGATCGTGTACTAAACACTTGAATAATATGGTATTTTTCGAAATAAAAATTAAAATGCATGTTTAAATTACTTAAATTATTTAATTTTTTTTAAATATAACATTATTTACTTTGAAGTTTGAAGCTCAATTTACATAATTTTTTATATTTATAAAATTGCAACAATTTTTTTAAAGATCATATATTATACACTTGAAGGATAAGAGCACAATGTGTGTCCGAACCCGTCTACATTTGAGCAGTAGTATACTCCCTCTGGACTAGGCATGACAATTCAACAAGTCCGCACCAGAATTAATGGGGAAAATCTGCTCAAAATGGGGTCAGGACTGGAGAAATCTAAAAATAAAACGAGGGACAGGGGTGGTTTCGGTGAAGCAGGGGCGGGGACTCTCTCGCATGGGAGGGTGAAGACCGCCCTGTTTTGTTGCCATGCCTACTCTCAACTCGAAAAAAAAATACTACCTCACATATATTAAGAAAATTAGTTAAGTTTATTGAATTTTTTATTTCATTCAAAAGATTATTTTTAATTATTTAAATGTTCTTTTATGTCATTCATTGCTTCTCTCTAATTTGAAGATAAACCATATTATTAAATAAAGGGCAAAATAAAAATAATAGCATTAAATAAGATAATAATAGTTAATTTTTACTTATACTCCCTCAATTTTAAAATATTAAGAACTTTAGACTAACACATTAAGAAAAGCAACAACAATCATAAAATCTAAGAAAATAAATTATTGAAGGATAATATTATCGCTCTCTTTAAACCATCGTTTATTATTGGGCCGTGCATTCACGGGAGTTCGAACCGAAGACCTACTGCTCAAAGTAGTACTCTTCGACCATCCAACCAACTTGTTAGATGCAATCATCAACCAACCAATAAATAATGGTAGATTTAAAATCAGTACTTACAATTATCTTTCAAGGTTACTCCCTCCATTTTAAAACAAGGTTACTCCCTCCATTTTAAAACTTTAGTCACTTTGGACTCAAAATCTTGTTTCAAAACAATTATTACTTTAAGATTCCAAAATACAATAAATTACATATTTTAATATAGGTTTTTCTAATATGTGCAATATATTGCACAGGTTAAGAAACCATAAAAAAAACACACACAGTATGTATTGTGTGTTATACATGATATCATTAAAGTTTTGATTTTTTCCATACAAACTTTCCACCTTTAATTTCTTGTGCAACATTGCACAGGTTAGAAAATTCCTTTTAATATTTATCTCTTATCACGTCCTTTATTTATCAATTATCATGTCTTTTTTTAATTATTTTGTCAACCACTTTAACTTCTAATTGAACACCTTAGTCCACTCCTATTAAAAACTTATCAATATCAATAGTTTCTTAATATGTATGAAAAACAACTTAAAATGAAAATAGTTTTAGAATAGAGAGAATATATTGATATTATAATGTAATAAATATTTCAAAATATATATATATTTTTTTTTAAAGCAACTAATATTTCAGAAAATAAAAAATATGTTAAATAAAAAAATATAACTTTTTTTTACTTATGTTTAAATCCGAATAAAATACTCCTATATTACCAATAGTTCAAAACGCATTACATATATACTTACAAGCAAGAACAAGCTAAGGAGTAATTCAGAACACAATACTTACAAGCAAGAACCTTGAATACATTCCCTAGGATAGATGTTGACACCAATCTGATAAATTAATGATACGGATTTTCTTACATGCACGAGCACCAACCTTTAATACATTCCCTAGGATAGGATGTTGACACCAATATGAGAAACTAATGGTACCGAATTAACTCCACCGGTCACCAAAATCGTTGAGGGTGTTAATTTGTCGAGCAGCGACATCGCTCATAACTACTCCTTCCGGTCTTATATATAGGTCACTTTCTAAAAGAAATCTTTGGACTTAAATATAAGTCACTAACTAACTCATTAATTGAGTTTCTCATTTTATTCCTTTTACAATTTTTAAAAATTTAATTAATGATGAGTGAGAAAGAGAATAAAATAAGAAAGAGAAAGATATATTAATTTTAAAAGCATTTACTAGCACATTTAAGTTGAGGGTATAGTTGAAAAAAAATCCCTTTTTCTAGACTAATTTAATGAGCTAACTACCATTTCTTAGTTTTGTTGATTCGGTTAGAAGTGACTTATATATAGAACTGGAGGGAGTATTGTATTAGTGTGTCCGACACACATTTGATATCGATACTTTTATGATACCTTTCCGACAATTTTTTAGTGGTGTCTAATAAAAACAAAGGTCTTGATATTCAGTGCCCTAAGGGCACTAATTAAGGTTACTAGAAGTGGAAAAATAATCACAAGAGCACATTGTTCTGTCTCTCGAGAATACAAAAAGTTACACATTCCAATATCTTTTTACTACATTTAGGTTCTTAAGGGCTCTAAATATCATTTGCCTAAAAACAATTTTTTATCGGTTTTATTTGGCACGACACCTTTAAGCCGACATATACGTAGCTCGACACTTCCTAGACACTTTTAGTGTAGTAATTTTTTTCTTAAATAATTACTTGAAAATATCACATGTCCAATAAAATAAAATGAAATAAAATTGATTAATTATAATGTTATAATTTAAAATAAAATGTCAAGAAAAAATTAAATGAAAACATTTGAAGATGAATAAGATGACAGCACATGATATATAGCTAGTATTTGTTCATATTAATATCTATCTTCTTTTTAAAAATAGTTTACAATATCTTGAAGAGGAAAAAAAATGTGAAACATAATCGGAGATGAGTTTGGATCACATGATACTAGGAAAATCTTGAGATAGCACATCTGTCTCTTCAGTGAACTAGAATTGAAGACTATATTTTTCAATAACGAGAATAAATGTGACTTGTTTTAAATTCAGAATTATATTCTCTTCAAAGTTTTTTTTGTTATAGGACTTACATTTAAATTATATCTTTTAGTAATTTTTTGTGTGCAACATATTATAATAGGGGTTAAAAAAATGGGAAGCTTAAATAGTAGAAAAGACAAAATGTAAACGAATGATGCCTCCAAGTATTTTTTTAGACTCGTTTATCAAATAAAATTATAAACTTTAACAAGTTATTTTAAAAAGATGAATAATTTATTAACTTATAATTTTTTTTCATGTTCCTTATAATTTGTGTGTGTATATATATATATATATAAACAGTGTGCCAGTGTTCTATATTTTGGACATTCGTCATGTAAAGATATCTGTGTCATGTTGTGTTATGGTGTCTATGTTAGAATCAGTACTTCTTAGATGTTCATAAGTTGAGTTGGTTAATTTGAATTTAAGTAAAAATTTTGAACCAAATAAAATGATTTCATTTGAGTTCATGAAATAATTTAAAAAATAAATAAATATTTAATATTACACTAATTAATCAAACATCTAAAATACACGATATAAAACACATAATTCGATCAAGTCTATTGTATGAGAATTTTTGCTAGCAAAACTTTGGATATATTTTTATATACCGCTTTTACAAAACTAAATCATTTTTTTTTCACGCTATATTGATCTTTTTATTAATATTATTAAGTATTTTAGTGAAAATGCCACAATAAAGTTGAGGAGGACATTTTTTTTTATAAGCCAATTTTCTTTTAATTTTAGAAAGAGAGGAAGGGAGAGCTAGTAGCACTCTCGCTAGACTACAATCAAGGGGATTTGAAGAGGATTTAGATGAAAGCACTCAATGATATTAGTGTAAAAGGATTAATATGAAGTGAAAAAAGGAAAGAGTTAAATTGATAAAAATAAAAGATTAAACAATAAAGTAAAAATTTATTAAAAAATAAAGTAACAAAAGTTGTATTTTTTTTATTTATTAATTAATAACAAGGTTGTCTTTTAGTCTAGCTAGATAGATAGAAGCTAGATGATTAATATTGGCACCTCGTTTTCAAGTATCCCACCATCATTTAAAAAAAAAAAATTATCTAGAAGTACTTTTTTTTTATCGAACTTTAAAGATGAAATTCTAAAATAAGAATGGCGCAGTTGTAAAAAAGGGTGGTGCAAATATTAATGACCTCAAAGTAAAAAAAACATTGTTGGGGCACCTTGGATCTTCTAATTGGGCTCATTAAAAATCGTACAATTTTTCCGTATCTCTCCCTCCATTCCAGCGAGAACTTCAATGCTACCCATCTTCACCATAGCCGTTGCAAAGCTCCGTTGAAATTCCACATTGTCTGACGCAAAACTCCTAACAATACCGCTGGTAGAATTATCAAACGCAAGCTGCTGATCAATTTTCAAAACACCTTTCTTTCCAATTATCTGGTTGTAAAATTCGTTATCCACGCTAAACGACGTGTTTTGGTCCAAAAACGCAGAGGGCTGGATCTTCGAAGGTTTGAAACAAAGGTTGACTAGCTTAGCCTTCAACTTAGGGTCTATATTAGGGTCCGTTTGTTTTCCCGAAAGCCTATCAACGAAGAAACCGCAATGAGCAACACCAACCGTGTGTGCATAGACTTAAGGGTTAAGCAGCTCAAGCAAGGGCTTTAAGCCCCAAAAAAAAAAGGCCCTCAAATTTTTTTTTTATTATTAATATACTTTACAAAATTTATTAAAATATATGAAGATATTTTTGATTTTTTATTTAGTGTTAAAAAATTGAAGTCACTAGATTGTACACTTTTGAAAGAAAAATGCTTAAACCTTGAAAAATCTTTGAAACATGATAATTTGTTGGACATTGATGGATTAGATTTATTTTCAGAATTAAATATTTTAAAGGAAATTATAAGATTGGAAAATGATAAACCAATTGACATTCTTAATTAAATAAAAAGAATAAATTCTTTTCCAAATGCATATATAGCTTACAGAATAATGTTAACAATTCCAATATCAGTAGCGTCAGCTGAAAGGAGTTTTTCAAAGTTAAAAATAATAAAAAGTTACTTAAGATCAACAACGTCTCAACAAAGACTAAATGGATTGGCTTTATTATCTACTGAAAAAGAAATGTTAAATGAACTTAATTACGACAATTTAATTGATAATTTTGCATCATTAAAAGCCCGAAAAATAAATTTCAAATAAAATTATGATAATTTTAATAAACTATTTTTATTAGTGAACAAAATGCCCCATTTGTTAAGTTTGCTTTAGGCCTCACTAGTGCTTGAGCCGCCCCTGTGTGTGCACCCAAAAGGGTCACCATTTTCGTTAGTGTAAAGCCCTTTTCTTTGAAAAATATAAATGTTAAACGCATCGGATCATTCGGTTGGGGTAAGTCAACATCTTTAGGATTTGACACAAGCCCATCACGCCGGCCCGTGGGAACTTGGTATTTGGGCCTACCTGCTAGGCCCACGGCATCTCTAGCCGCGAGTGGAATAATGTCGGCGCATGAAACCATGGAAGTGCATTCGGCTTCTAAGTTTTCTTTGTCTCACCTATCAAATTGAATCCTATGAGGAAGATGCTATCAAAGGCGTCTTTCTTCGATGGCTTTCCCTTTTTGGAATCTATAAGAATTGATGCGTCACAACCCTAGAAAGTGAAAATAAAATGTAAGTTTAACACCAGTGTCTCCAATTGGAATTGGATTTCATTATAAAAATAAATTGATCTAAGATAGAATAGACAAACTTCTAATTACTAATAATATCACGTCTCGCTTATTTAGTTGTTTTTTTATAGGCTAAAATGTGTCCACAAGAGTTCGAACCGAGGACCTGCTACTCAAAGTAGGTCTCATCAGCCATCCGACCAACCTACTGTTTATCTAGTCATTAACTATTCAACAAATAAATAATTAGCGATTAATTTTCTTAGTCGCTAAATTGAAATTTTTTCAGAAGTGTCACATTGATTGAACTTTCAAGAGTGCATGCATGTCAGCATGTAGTAATAATTTAAAATTTTCTATCTTTTATAACTTTGTAGGATTATAAGAAAATTAATGTCGGTTTATCGATCAATGAAATTGATCATTAAATATTTTTTTGGCCACTAAATATTTTAACGACCGAATTAATGATAAAATGGCTTGCAAACTAATGTTTAATGACTAATAACCTTGTTAATTCGATCAATAAATCAATCTTTTTTTGTAGTATATAATTAAAAAATACAAAATATTTTTTAATTGAAACTAAAATATTTATCTAGTTAAAAATTCTAAAATTGTTGATTAATATCGTAGAGGTGTAAAAAGAAATAATAGTTACATGTAATAAATGATTTAAGAATACAATACGAATAAATTATGGATTGGAAGCTAGCTTTTATAATTTATAAATTATAAACTATTATATAAGGTATATAATAAGCTACTAGCTTTAATTTATAAAAGCTATAAATAAATTTATAGTTACTAAACACATATAGTACTAGATAATAAACTAGAAATTATAAGTAATAAAAAATAATCAAACTATAAACTAGTGTTTATAAGTACAACCTTAGTTTTCATAATTAAGGCATTTCAACTATATCTTTTCAAGTAGTTAGGTAGGTGGAGGAATTCAATTGAGAAGCTAGAGTTTCCAATATTAGTAGCTTTCTTTTTATATGAATACCAAAAGTTTTTTTTTTCTCAACAAAATCTTTATATATATACACATACACGTGAATTTCTATTTTTCTATCAACATGTTGAAAGAATTAATTATTCACTAATTACGTCCGGATCATATATATTATAAACCATTAATTTGACAAATTCACCCAAATTAAAATATGGTCTTACTCGAACGAAACAGTCATGGAACTGCAAGCGGAGCAAGGCTGCTGTTATGGAGTTGTCGCGGTTGAACCGCCTCTCCACCGTTTGTTGTATGATTGACTCTGCTTTCGGACAAGTTGAGCCATAGAAACCAACCTGCAGATCTGCACCACCATAGGCAAAGGGAACTACATAGAACAAGATGAAGAAGAAGAAAAAGAGCATTTCCATCATGAATGATAACGTGGCGAGCGAAGAATCTAGGTGAGGGAAACACATGCGATCAATAAATGTACGTGTATACAAGACATATACTATTATAGATATTGTCTACCACGATGATATCGATGTATAGATGACAAAAACTACAATAATTGAAATATGCAAAGTTTATAAATGTATTGAAAAAAATGTATGTGTGAAGAAAATGTTGGGAACCAACCTAGTGACGGATCCAGAAAAATTAGTCTGTGAGGCAATATAAATATATAAAAGAATAAATATTAATATTATTTTTATATTTTAAAAACTTAAAAAATATATTTTTGTTATTTTCTATGTTGTAAAAAATTTTCTCTTAATATCAGGGGGCGTTTGTAAAAAATTCACCTCTAATTTTTTTTTAAAAAAAATGATTATAAATTAATAAATAATTATAAATTAGATGTTGATCTCACATAAAAGTGAATAGATAAAATAAAAAAAACAGTAATATTTTTGTACCCTATTTCGGGGTGTAGGAAAGTAGGAGAGATATTGAAAGAAAATGAAAGCAAAAGATAAAAATAAGAAATGTAACAAGTGATATAATAAAGAATTAATTATATTTTATTCTTTATAGTTTATTAATTATGTAATTTTGATCCATGCAATTTTAATTGAGTGATTTTAGTTTTGATAGAATTTAAAATGTAAAAATTAATTTGAAATCTAATTTTTGTCAAAATTAAACGATACATTATTGATAGCTATTGTGAGAATTGTGATATATTCATATTTGAAATTAGTAAACGTTACCTACAGAAATTAACAAACCGTTTAAATTGATAAAAAATTGGATCTTACAACTCTATTTTTACATCTTAAATTTTATAGGGACTAAAATTTCCCAATTAAAACTACGAGTACTAAACTTACACAACAAACAAACTAAAAATACCAAAAAATGTGATTAAATATATAATAAACAATGAAAGTAAAGAAGAAAATGAGATGTGCAACTAATTGAAGGAAAAATAATTTTAAAAGGATATTTATTGTAAAACTAACTTTGTATAATCTCAAAGTAATTAATACAAATTTTAGAATTATGGAGTGAGGGCAAAGCAAGCTAAAAAACAAAAGTTATTGAGACATTTATTATTCCAGTGACAACTTTTTTTTTTTTTTGATAATCCTCAAATCAAAATTTCACATCATTTAAAATCATTTAGTATTCTATTAATGTGTTAAAAAGTATGTAAAATATAGTTTTAAAATGGCTAAATGTACCTTTTGGTCCTGTATCTCTTATTTGCATTTTATTTTGGTTCTATATCTTTTTTGAGTTACATTTTAGTCCTATATCTTTTATAAACGTTTCATTTTGGTCCAATCCGTCAACCTCACCACACCCGTTAACGGAATTGACCTAACAAGAACAGAGTCAAATTACGTCATTTATAAAAATTATAACATACACGTGAACCCTAATAAGAATAGAGTCAAATTACTTTGTAACGGGGTGATAGAATTGACGGATGGGACCAAAATAAATCCTTTATAAGAGATACAGGACCTAAATGTAACCCAAAAAAGATATAGGACCGAAATGAAATGTGCATAATAGATACAGGACCAAAAGGTGCATTTGGCCTTTTAAAATATATGAAAATAATAAACATTTTGATTGAGTACTAAACGGTTTCGAAATGATATGAAATTTTGTAAATATAATCCATACGATAAGTAGTTTCAATTCAACGATGAATTTGGTGAAAAAAGTCTTCGAAAATTAGTTATTAACTAGTGTAAGAGTTAATGTAAATTACACCGGTGTCATTTGATCTCTTTTATATCTCTTTTATATATATATATATATCCCAAGTTTTCGAATATAAGGGAAAAAATAATTACTTTAAGTTATTTAAAAAAATTTGTTAATTTCATTTCATTATTTTAATTTCATCAAAAAATAATTACTACAAAAAATAATTTGTTTAGTGACCAACTTATAATTGGTTGCTAAACATACTTTTTCGATCATTAAATATTTTAGTGATTGAGTTAATGATCAAAATGATTTGCGATCAAATGTTTAGTGACCAACTAACTTACTAATTCGGTCGCTAAATAAAACTTTTTTTAAGTGATTTATCTTCTTAAAATACCCTTAACTGAATCACTCTTGTTTTTAAAACAACATAAATTAATGAGTTATTAAAATAAATGGAATATACCTTTAAAATATTTTCATTAAATATAGTGAGAATAGATGCATTTGCTTATATTTAAAAATGAATTATATACTAAAATATTTTATCATTTACTTTAGTCCCTCGCAAATCAGTCATTTTAGTCCCTGACTTCCACTATTATCGGTCATTTTAGTCCAGGACTTTCACTACATCATTCATTTTAGTCCATGACTTTCAGGGACTAAAATGAATGATCATATAATTCAGGGGCTAAAGTGACGTGTAAAATATAAAGTCAGGGACTAAAGTGACTTATCCGCACAAAGTCAGGGACTAAAGTGAATTATTCTCGCAAAGTTAGGGACTGAAACGGTACATCACTCTAATATTATTTAAAAAATTACTTATAATGGAAAATTGAAGAAATATATAATTAATGAACATGGTGGAAGTGATTTTTCTTTGGTACAAAGTAATAAGTTAACATATTCTTTAGTTTGAGAACAGTGAAGAATAGAAAAAAAAACAACTATAATTATTTAGAACTATAATTACTTAGTTCAATGATCAATATAATTACAACTCAATTCAATAAAAAAAGTTATTTTATTTTCTTATTAAATTGAATTGTAGTTATATGAAAATAGTAGTTATACAGGGATTATTTATTTCCTTATTTATTAGTAGCAGTAGAATAGAAGCACGCACGCACTATATATCTAGGTAGGTAGGAAGTTTGTTTGTTTGTGTGTTGCAGGTGTACAGTGTACTACTAGTTGGGATTATTGAAAGCAGAGCATTTGTTACGAATTTGACCTTGATTTCCAACCAGAACATGAATATTTCCCATCTTAATAATCGCATCTGCAAATTCCTTTTGAAATTTCTGTGCATCTACTGCGAAATCGGATACAAAACCTTTGGTAGTTGTATCCAAGGCAAGTTGCTGATCAATCTGCAAAACACCTCTGTTAACAAGAATCTGTTTGTAAAACTGATTATCAACGAGAAACTGCGTTTGCTGATCCAAAGAAGCAGTTGGATCTCCAGGTGCACTACACAACTTCACAAGCTTAGCATCCAACGAAGGATCCATCGTAGGGTCAGATTTCCCCGAACTCGAAAGTCTGTTAAGGAAGAAACCACAATGCGCAACACCAACGGTGTGGGCCCCAAAAAGTGTAACCATATCCTTTGTTGTTAAATTTAAGTCATTGAAGAATTGGGAAGTTGAGGAGAGAGGGTTGTTGGGTCCTGGAATGTTAACGTCGTCAGCATTTGAGACTAATCCGTCACGGCGTCCTGTGGGAACAGAGTATTTAGGTCCTCCTGATAAGGCAACGGCGTCTCTGGTAGCCAGGGATATTATGTCTGCGCATGAAACAATTGAAGGACACGTTGATTCCAGGCTTTCCTTCACATCGTCGATTAGATCAAACCCACGGACACCGAAGTTAGTGCCTGAAAATATCTCTGAATTGGTGGAGTTTATGAGTATGGATGCATCACAACCCTGTGTCATGTGTCAAATGACAAATTAGTTTAGTTAACAACAAATTAAATCAGAATTGAATGTAGAGGGTACAAATATGTATGTTAGGTTAATTACATTGACAGCGCAGTCATGGAAATGCAATCGAAGCAAGGCAGCAGTAATGGATTTGTCACGATTGAATCGATTCTGCACAACTTCCTGCACAATTGACTCTGCTTTTGGACACGACGACTCATAAAATCCAACCTTCAGCTCACCAAATGCCAACAATGGAAGTACCATAAAAAGGCAAACCAATATTATTGCAATCTTCATTTTGGAGTAACTCTTAATTACTTCTTTATTTGATCTATCTGAGGTTGGGATTTGAATTCAATGCATATATATATATATACATACATATACAGAGATCGAGAACAGAGAAAACGGTTGCAAAGCTATGACAGTAGAAATTGCCGCCTGATAATTACTTTCAACTTTGTATCTTTCGAAGCTTGCAGCTAATACATCCAAAACCAATTCTTCATCCATCCATTTGACTTTGAAATTCATTTTTGATGATTTAATATATTAACTGCTACTATTCATTCTTCTTCTATATATCCAAAACCTTCACCACATAACTACAAACGAAAACTATTTCATTACTGATGAAACTTCAACCAAAGTAACTATTTTTGCAGTCAATGTGCCAGTTGGTACATGTTCTAATTTATCGCAACAATGCCTAAAACTTCGATGAATCCGCTCCGTACCTCAAACTAAAGCCTGCCAAAAGCCTACAAGCACTAGAAATTGTAAATTCTAATACGTGAATCAAATACTAAATTATCCTAAAACTGTGTAGATTGTGATCATTTATATCTAAATTAATGATTTTTTTTAATAAAATATTAATTTTAACTGTCACCGAGCCAAACTACAATCCTACGATACTGACATTTTTCCGTTAACTTAATCATCGTTATTATAAATTTAAATTAATGAAATTATATTTTAGTATAAACATTAAAATTCTATAGTTAACTGTATAATTATTTATCAATATTATATATCAGATTGGTTAGAAGTTATATATATATATTTAGTATACAAATTATTGGCTTCCGTCGACAAATTAATTTTATTGGACAAAGTTTATATGAAGATATTAAATTGTGTACTCATCCTATAAGTAATATGTTAGTTTAACCTTAAAAATGATTATTTTTTTCCATTTTTTCAGCTAAAATATATTTATATTAGCTATTATGCCAATAAAAAGTAAGTTTTTTTCAGCGATTTAAGACTTATGCACGTGAGAAGAGTCTAATTCAAAAGACTACTTCATTAGGTAGGAGAACTTCAAGGTAAGTACTACATTGATACGATCAATATACTAAAAACTTTTAATCTATCAGTCGATTTTGTAAAAAAATTATTAATTAATGAGTTATTGGCCGTGTAAAAGTTGGCGTTAACTTACACCGATATAAATTGATATATATATATATATATATATATATATATATATATATATATATATATATATATATATATATTTGGACTGAGAATTTGATGACTTTATACCCAATTTTTATTTTCTATAAAGGTATCACCCATTTTGATAATTCTCCTTTGATAAAATTACATCTGGAAGCACTTTTCTTTTTCAGAAAATGTATTTTGGGAACAACATTTATTTCTTTTTTTTTTTGACGACTAGAACAACATTTACTGTGGTGCGTTTATTAGCAATCATAGAGTCTGTTTACTTTGTACTTTTTTTTTTTTTAAAGGGTGAATGAGATTAGCATCATTTATATTGGGAGTGGCATCATCATTTTTAATATATAAATTTATGATTCTTACATATAAAAGGACGATGAGATTTCTAAAATTGGGTGGTCTCAATCTCTCCCACCTTTTAAAGGTGTTTAGTCCAAAGGAGAGAATGAGATGGGATGAAAAGAAGTGTTTTTATATTAAGTTTATAAGGGAAGAAGATTTTACAAAACAATCAAAATAATTGTTAGTTATTTTCACTTGTTTTCAGTGTGTTATACAAATTTCAAAACAAAAAAAAAGACAACAAGATGATAATTTCGTATTATAATTATTCATAAAAATGAAAAATACAAATATAAAGTAAATATCTCTAATTTTTTGGGTATTTTGTCATAATATTATCATGATAAAATATTAATCTCTCGAGAGTAGTCAAATTTACCCTTCTAATTGATGTCCAACCTATGACCCATGTGTTTGGAAGGATATAGGGAAAGAAAATCATAGATATGATGCAATTTTTATTGTTTGATTTGAGAGAAAAATAAAAGGAAAAGTGCAATTATAATCTCAATTTTTCTTTCTACCACTCCTTTTTAGCTATTTTTTAATTCAAAATTTTTTCAACCAATAAAATTTAAATATCGATATTTAAAAACTATTACAATTTCGGCAAAGTCATAAAAAAGAATGGCGATAACCTCACCATTTTTTTCTCTCCCCCTCCCCCCCCCCTTTTTCTCCCCCATTTTCCTTTCACCCATTTTCTTTCCATCTGATTTCACTAGTTCCAAACAATATAATAGCTTATTGATATTCATATACCAAATTTCAACTAATCAGTGTGTTTGAAACCACTTATTGAGAGGTAAACCATCAATTAAAATTATGCATTACAGAACTTAGAGAATGAAAGCGCTTAAAAAGTTAAGGGTCTGTTTACTTTGTATTCTCTTTTTTTTTTTTTTATCATTTGCTATTTTTATGAGTAATCGCAATATTAAACTATCACATTATTACATTCTCATTTTATTTTCTGTTTTTGAAAATTTGTATAGAAAACTATAAAAACCATTAAAACAAGTAGAATACATTTTTAATATTTTGTAAAATTGCTCCACCTTCTCTTGCAAACTAAACATAAACACATAACTTTTTAGTCTCTCTCCTCCCATGCTTTGAGTTAAACATGCACATAAAATAGAAAATGAAAAAGCAATGAAAATTCAAAGTAAACTAGCCCTATGAGACTCAAACCGCACATCAAATCAATTTTTGAGAAACTAAAAGTGCAATTAAACATTACTTTTAGAGTGTGTTTAGATTAGATGTGAATATTAAATTATTTTGAAAATCAATTTTATGCATAACTGATTATTATTATTATAATTGATTATAATATAATTATTTTTTGTTTGGGTATGTTGTTAAAAAATGATTTTGAAGACAATCTTTTATGTTGGATGGTATACAAGTTACATTTATAGTATAAATTTAAACGGAGTAAATTAAAGCTAATATATTTTTTCAATAAATTCGAAATTCTTGTTTATTTAAAAAAAAAATGTTTACAGTCATGACAAAGAAATAAAAAATTTTAATCAATTTTTCTTTTTTTCCCCAAACATACACTTTTAGCTTTTTTAAATTTTTTTTTAAAAAGGTTTAGAAAATAATCTTTTTCAAACACACTATTGAGATGTTGATTATTATTGTGACAATTATTTTTTGGGTGTGTTCTTGTTCTCTTTTTTTAAAATACACATAAAAAAATGTACGAGAAGGCCGGATGAAATGTTGTGCGCACAAAAAAAGTCCCATCTTAGTAAAGGCCCATCGTGATATATGAATAAGGAATGGACTTACATCAGAAAGGAAACATCATTTTCAAAAAAAAAAAAAAACAAAGAAGAAAGAAAAAAAGAACAACAGATTGCTTATAACCAGGTTGGAGAATTGATGTTGATTTTTTTAGTTACAAAGGAAAGAAGAATTGATGTTGATCTGAACTTTTATTTAATGAGTAATGAGTAAAAAAATAATGCCACGTATTAAACGGTGTGTTTGAACCATTCTTTTGATATGAGTCAAAAAAGCAGATATTCCACAGGTTGTGTTGTGTTTGGTAAAGAGATATTTTCTTTTTCTTTTAAATAATAAATCGTAAAAAGTAGGGCCTGAAAGCAAGGCTTTTAAGACTTTGGTTAAGTAAATGGCACCAAGAAAGAAAAAAAGGAAAAAGTAATAAAGTGAAAGCATTTGCACAAAAAGAACTATCAGTCTTTTGCCTGGTTAGAACTTCACTTCAAAGTATTTCCAATTACGACTTTCTCGTTGCTACACTATTAAAAGATAGAGAAAATGAAGGTAGGGTAGTGTCCTAAAAGCAAAAAGATTATGACTGCAACACCGTAAAAGACATTTCTTACACGATCAAATCTGAGGACACAACAGACTGCATTCTCATGCAATCATATGAAATTAAAGAGGAAAAAGAACTAATTTTTCACCTACGCGTAACTTTTTTCTTGCATTTTTTTTTTTTAAAATTTACACATCAGTATAATTTATTGGAAATCGAAAAAGGAATAGCCAGAATTATAAATTACAAAAATGCAAGACTCAAAAAAAAAATTAACCAAAATCACACAAAGTGCAATTAAAGCAAACCAAAAACAAACAAAATAGTAATAGAGCCTATTAAAACTAAGTGTGTATTTGATTGGTGGTAGAATTGACTCTATAAAATTAATTATCAACTAAAGTAATTTACCTTTGGGAACTTAGATCGGAAAATCAATTTTAAGAGAAAATGATGTTTGAATACTTTTATCAAAATTAATTATAAAAAAAAAGTAAAAATAATTAAAAGTTACTTCTCCACATTTAACTTTTGTATCAATAATCAATAATAATTTTTTCTCTAAATTTTCAAACATGATTTTTTTTTTTTCCAAAATCAAGTTTGATCAAAGTCAAAACCATGTTATTGTTTGATTGTTTGAAAAGCCAAAGCAAACATGCATTAAGCTCATCTTCCAAAAATCATTGAAGTCCACAGGGAGAATTAAATCATGAACTCATGCATCTCAAACCAACAGAATAGATATGGCCTTATGGGTTACATACATTAACATCATTATTTATTCTATTTACAGCCCCTTAAAATGAAGAGTATTACAGTAATCACTATCATTTCATCCTTTATTGTAGCAAAGCCACAAAAAAAAAACACATTTTCAGAGAACATGTATCAATATAGATATAATTTATAAATACACCTTTTAAATAAAATCACACAGTCAAATCCACAAAGCAGGACTACCTGCAATAGAAACAAAACCATGCAATGTGCACTACTACTTTATTTGAATGAAAATGTCAAGAATGAAAATTTGAAGCTAGAAAATCACTGCATGCTCTGCCTTAGCTTCTCCTTTAGGTTCTATATTTTCAAAACATCACCATTTGACACATTTTGCACATTTTCAGGCTTCAAATCTAAGGGAGCCCTTAACTTAGAGGCTTCATTTGGGTCATCCATTCTGATAGTCTTAGGAACCAAACCACACTTACCTGATTTGTCTTCATCAGCGAAAACCGTCTCTCTGGCATGTTTTCCCAACGTAGGCGAGCCATTGCCCGAGCAACAACTGTTACTAGTAGAAGAAGACGGCGAAAGGCAAGCGTTGGAACCTATGGACACTGTCCCGGTTCCAGCAGGCCAAAGGGGCATTCCACCCCAGTATGACACAGGAATGTTTGGAATTGCCACCATTGGTGAGGGACACCATTGCATTGTAGCCGGATTAGTACTATACAGGATAGCCGCGGAAGACGGATGAGCAGATGGCAGGGAAGCAATGTTATTCCAACCGGAATTCCAAGGTAAAACCCATGGAGGTACAGGGTAACGTTGCAACAAATTTGATGTACCGTTTTCTGATAATTCACTTCCTCGAGCGCCATTATTCGTCACAAAAGACTGACTTAAGGATGGTACTTGCTCTCCATGATTCGCGCAACTGATAGAACCAGCGTCAATTATCCTCTTTTGGTCTCTAAGATTAAGCATCGATTCCATTGATTCACAAAGAGGGTTATCTGCACCAAAGTTTAATATAGAAGAGGATTCAAGACTTGAGATATGTTGGTGAGCCGACGAGTCCACCGCATCAATCGAGGATGAAATTCTACCAGAGTTTACCAGAATGTGCCGGTATTGAGAGGGTAGGAGCTTATTCTTCCGCCTGCCAGCACCTATTGGAACGTTTCTTACGGTTCCACCGGCAGTCCAATACCTTTGGCAGTTCTTGCAAAAATGCCGAGGTTGATTAACATTGTAGTTGTTGAAATAACAGAACTTAGTTTCCAAACTGTTGCATCGCGGACACTGAAGAATCTTCTCTGGTTTCTTTAAGGCTTTGTCTTGATCTGTACCAGCACTCTCTTTATTATCTTCAGCAGGCTTCGGATTTACTACCGGCACATTTTCCTTCAGTTGAGCATCTTGGTTACCATCCTGTAAATCAGGCAAATTCTTTTGCTGCTCCGAGATTTCTGTGCAAGGCGTTTCTGCTTTCGTTTTCTTTAAGTTGCCATCCTGAAATTCAAAACATAATCAGTGTTAAATCAAGCAGAATAACATCTTACCACATATCTACAATAGTATTAGAAACAAAAGCAGTGAACAGAACCATCATGTTTATTCATTTACCTTCAAATACTACAAATTATCACATAGTCATCAAAGCAAATTTTGTTTAGAAATGCCTTGTAACACTTTGAATAGGACCAATTTTTTTTGGGAACACATCAAGCGAAGAATTGTAGAAGGGAATACAGTTTCCAATCTAACAAAATCAATAACAGCTACAAATTGTTTTCAGTCTTCACATGAACAGCCATTTACTACCTCAATTTAAGAAAAGAAATGCTACAATTCAAAATGGAACAAGTTGCATGTTAAATTCCATAGATACAAAGTGTGCTTCCACTAAAATCAACGTTTTAAATTTGGGCACTTGGGCCCGAAACGCGATGATGCCTCCAAACTTAAAGGTTTTGGAGGTCATTGAAACCGTATCAGACCATAATTGTGGTCCGCAATGACCGTATTTAATGCAACACGATCGTAACTAGAACATGACCGCAACTGCAATTTAAAACTCCGCAAAAAACCGTCTTTGTTTACACGAATATGAAGTTTGGACTCTTAACATCAGACACATACACAATTATTCTCAATTATGCCATCCTAGTAATAGTTAACAAAGCTTCAATTTTATTTTTTTCCTATAAAAACAAAAACACCACCACCCTGCACATTTCAGAAGGTTTTGAAGCTTAAAATGGACTCTGACAAGCAGCCAAAAAAATCTCAAGAACCCCATAAACATGAAAATAAAATAAAAATCAAGAATTTATATTCGTTCAACCAATTTTGATATAGGTAGAGAAAAGCATAAGTCATGAAGAAAGGTGCTAAAATGTTTATAGTTGGCTATATGTAAAATAAAAGTATGTACCGTGGGTCCAGAGTTGGCCGGAATCTGACATTCCGGCACCGGAATATTCCTGCCAAATAGCCTGATACCAGATTCCTTCTCAGTCTTAGACATGTTTGAATTGCACACTCTGAAGCTAAGCACCACCAACGCCCATTACATAGAACAGAACAGAAACAGAGGCAAAAATAATTCAGATATTTGAGTGAGTGACAGAGTGAGTGAGATAAAGAAATAAAGAGGCTTTTTTTTTTCCTCACTTTTCTGAATTTGATTTTTACACACAAGACAACTTTTCAAGGGTAGACAGACTTCACACTTGCACTAAAACCCTCTGAAGAAAAAAGTTCCCCTGCAAAAAGCACAAAGAACGTGAGGCATCAAAAACACACTACTACCATCTTTTGTGTTTATTTTTATTTTTCCCCTTTCTTTAGGAAAATAAAAAATCTTCTTTTTCTTCTCACCTCTTTCCTTTTTCCAAATACAAAGTCTTTTTCTTTTTAAAAGACTACCTTTTCATTTTCTTGGAAAAAGTACTCTCTTTTTTCCTTTGCCTTCTGGTTTTTGTTCAAACATGGGGCCCTACCCTAACCTTCCAATATATATTCTTTTCATATCACACTGGTTTTATTAATTTCCTCCTTTTTTTTTGGGTCAAATATATTAATTTCCTCTGTAAAGATGGTAGTCAATTTAATAATAATTTAATTTTATTTATTGATGTATTTAATATTTGATTATAGTTTTAAAGAAAAACATTGATTATATTTTTCTTAATATTTTTTTTAAAAATAAACTAATAATGGATCTTAATGGATTAATAAAATATATATGATTTTGTAATTAATTCTTTTAATATCATGTGACAACTTATTGACTTTGTGACTTTAATAACGTATTTTCAATAAATACAAATATTAATAGATTATTTAATATTGTCGATTCATTAAGATCCGAAAGATTTATGATTAGTATAATATTGGTATGTATTTTGCCAATAAAAAAATAAATTATTTAGTAATATTCTTATCATTCAATGAAATTGAGTTACTGTTAATAAATAACTACCATTTATTCACCAAGATAATGGTAATATATAAGAGTTTCATTCACCAAAATAATAATAATAGAGTATTAAAAATATATGAGAAAAAATATAATTATGTAAAGAGGAATATAGTAATTTTTTTTTTTCATCTTATACGAGTAGACATCTAATTCTAATGCATTAAATAAAATGGGAAAATTCATCTAAATGTTAAAATAAAATAAAATGGAAAGTAGTATGTGTTTATCTGATATTTATTTAGTTTTTAAAATGCAATAGATGAAATTAAATATATTATTTATTATTAGAAATTTACAAGTAGTATATTGGAGAAAGGGGAATTTGGTGGAAGAAGGAAAAGGGGGTGGAGACAGGTGGCAGATGAGTCAGCAAAAAGAGATAGAGAGATATGGATGACGTCAGAAAGAGAAAAAAGTGAATCCATTGCCGACTCCATTTCGATTAGGCCTTTCCCTTTCTACGCCGCCTTCAACGTTTTCGCCACCTCCTCCCTACTCCTACTATTTCAATTTATCTCATTTTCTTTTTTGCCAAAATAATCTAATATAAAATATATTTCCTTTCTAACAAAATAACACTATGTAAAGTACTACTACTTACCACAAAAATATGTATACTATGATAAATTTCAATGTGTATGAATATGATTAAGCATGGAATTTTTATTATTAGATTAATTTTTAAATATTAGAAACATTATTAAATTAGTTTTTAAAAATTAAATTACTATTAAATTAATTTTTTAAATTGTATATAATAAATTTTCAAAAGACTAGTTTGATGAAAAATCTTTAAAAATTAAAATTAGTGACACTAATTTTTTAAAAATCAAATTGATATTTTTTTTATAGGAAAGTAGTATAATCGGGGATTGAATCCCATATCCACACAAGCATGTTTTAGTGCGCTCATCAACTGAGCTACATTACTTAACAAATTGATATCTTTATTTATAACGTTTAAAGTTTAAAATTTTGATGCTTCTAATAAGATTGTTTTAAAAATATAAAAAATAAATTTTAATTTTATTTATATAATTTGACTTCTTTATTAATAGATTTGATTTAAAATATGTTTTTCACCTTTGCAGTAATAGTAATAATAAACAAATATTAAAAAAATAATAGAAGTGATAAGAAAATATTATAATACTAGTGTAAAAAAGAACAAATAGATGTGAGAATAAATTTAAAGGGTCTAAAAATATTTTATATATATTTATTAAGATGTATATATAACTCATTTATTTTATTGGTTTATTAATTTTTTAAATAAAATAAAAAAATTAATTTAACTGATATTAAATGAATTATAAATAAATTCAACAACCTAATTGATGTATTATTATTACTGGATATATTCCGAAACTCTTAACTTTTGATAATTCTTATCAAAGGTTCTATGAATGCTTTTGACGGTCATTTCCATTGACTTATCAATTCTGCAGTTGTGATGCAATTGTTTATTTATTCTGTGGCAATTCTTACTAAAGATTTTATTCCTTTATATCAAGTCTTATTAAAAGGGTTAAAAACTTATCACTCCAAATTCCTTTTTCAACTATGAAACGTGGTTCTCATATTCTTCTTTTTTAAAAAAAAATAAAAAAGAAAATTCTTTATTGATTCGTGTAAGCTAACTCTTGTTAGTAGATCAAAAAATATACACCCTATTCGAGTTTATATCATTTAACTTGACTAATAATCAACTTTATAAAAATCTAAATTGAAACTTTTTTTTGTGAAATTTGTTAAAATATTTTAAGATATAGTGATTAGCTTATTACTACTATTCACTCGTATTTACTTGTCATTAGTTAAAAAGAAAAAGTTAAACTAGTGTTGGTAGTAAATAGGGGACATATATTAACATGAGTAAAATATCAATTCGATATTTTAAAAATTTATTTCTCACTAATTTGGTTCCTTAAATATTTTTGTTACTAAATTAATCTCTTAAAAATATATCAAGTGAATTTTAAGAGACTAATTTGATTAATTATGTTTAAATCTTTAAAAGGTTAATATGACAATCTTTTAAATTTTTTAAGACCAATTTAATAATAATATGAAAAAAATATTTGAGGAATAATAGTGATTAAACTAAATATATTCAAAGAACCAATTTAATATTTATCTCCAATAGTATTTATAAACACTGGCCAATCATAATATTTTTTTTTGTTGCTCATGAATATCATAGCAATTTAAACTCATCTTTGTTTTTTCTTTTGATAAACTCATCATGTATGTCTTTACCAAAAAAAAAAAAAAGTCAGAGTATGTTAACCAAGGCAAATTTATAAAAGAGTGTTATTTTAATAATATTTATTAAATCGGGTTTCAAAAAAAATATTTATCAAATTAGTCTATTTACTATTTACATTTGCTTTTAGGAAGAAAAAAAAACAAAATTTTGGTGTTGCCATATACTTAGATTTTTGTATTAAAAAATAATATAAAATATTAAATATAATATATCTTTATTAAAAATAAAAGTTATTTCAAACTCAACTAAGACAGTCCTAGTCATGTAACTTAGTTGGTGAGCGCTTGTGAATATGCATGTGTGGGTATGGGTATGAGATTCAATCTCCAGTTGTACAAAACTCAACTAACGTAAATTTTCTGTGTGCACAGTCATTAAAGATTCGTCTGCAGAGAAATTTTCGAGATTGTACTCATTGGCCGAGAATAAGGAGTCTTTAATTGCTTAGGGTTTTGGATGTGGGATATTCAATGGCAACGTCCTTTCCTCATATTAAAGAGGAGTCTCATTCGGATCTCTTGGTTTGGAGTATTTAATTGCACAGGAAAGTATTACAACTGGGGATCAAACTTCATACTAACACACGTATGTCATCATGCGCTCACTAGCTGAGTTACATGATTGGGACCTTGTTCCCTATTTATTAATATATTTTGTTTATAAAAAAAATTAGATAATTTGCTTAAACCAAATCAAATAAAAAAAATAGTTAAACATAAAAGTAAATAAACTATATGTAAATAGTAAATGTATAGAAAACTTTTTTGGAGGTTGTAATTCTTTTGTTTCTTCGGACCTTGTTGAGGTCTTTTTTGGTAGATTGAGAACTTAAGGCTCCTCCTCCCTTTTACTTAAAAAAAGAAATTCTTGATGGTATTTTTGACCACTTAATTTTATTAATTGTGTGATTTATATTTTTAATTTTTAATTGGACGATTTTAGTCGCTGAACTTTTTTTATATGTGCAATTTTGGTCTCTTCAATTTTTAATTGTGATTTTAATCTCGCAATCTTGTCTATTGTGTGATTTTGGTTCTCTTAGCTTTTTTAAATTGTGCAATTTTGCTCCATTAATTCATCTTTCGTTAAGAAGCTAATTATTAACACAATCGAACTAATAAAATAAATTGTGTAAGAAAACTAAAATTGTATAATTAAAAAAATTTCAAACTAAAATTACACAAGTAAAAACACATTATATAAGTTGATTGCGTTAAACATTAATTTTTAAGAAAAAATAATCAAAAGAAACCAAATCACAATTAAAAAAGTTTTAGGAATAAAAATCTCAACAACTCTTAACAACTCACGAATACAAAACAGATTGAATTGAATTATTAAAAAAAAAAAATTGAATTAGATCTTGGGAATATATTTATTCTAGAAACTCTCCTTAACCTTGTGGTGAAATTTGAGAAGACCTAATTGTTTTGCTTTAACTATAAATAGTCACTTATCTGGTGGCCGCGTGCTTAGAAAATATTTCTGCAATTGTTGATAGGGTTAGTGAGTTACCAGATGAGATTCTGGAAATCATACTGAAATTTCTGCCATTGAAAGCTACAAGTGTTGTTTCAAAGAGATGGAAGCCATTTGGGGTTTGGCTCCGCAATATCAATTTTCATTTTGATCTCGTTGCTGACGTTTCTTCAACTCTTTCATTTTCCGATCCGGTTTGATGCTCAAAAGAAGGGAACAATATTTGGATTCCTATTTCAATTTCAAGAAAAGGCTAAACGCTGTTCTAAATTGTGGACTTGAGAATCTCTCCATCAGACTAATTATGCAGTGTTCTAAATTTACATTGCCAAACTCCGTTTTTGACTTGCAAATCCCTAGTTGTTCTCAAATTGAGTAACTTGACTGTGGAGCCTTTTTCTTTTTCTGTTCATCTTCCCTCACTCAAAACCTTGGATTTGAATTCGCTTTGATTTGCGGACAATCAAATTACTCTTGTAAATATCATTGATGGGTGTCCTGTTCTTGAGGATTTGAAGGCAAAACGTACTCGTAATTGGTATGATGCCCGAATCAAACTCCAATCGAAAAAGTTTAAAACTTTAGACAAATTGAACAGGGCATGTGTGTGTCAAAATCGCCAGTCACTAATTGCTCTCAAACAACTCTCTATGACATGAATTGGGTAAGCATACATAAACATAAAATTAATTAAAATTAAATTTGTTATGCTAATTTCATTTACAATTCTTGCAGTTAAAGGAGGTTCCTCTTTTTCCCAAATTGACTCTTCTGGAGTTGTGGTGTCAGTGTAATCCTAAGATGCATTTAATGTTTGAAATGCTCAACAATTGCCCAAAGCTTCAATCTTTTTTTGTCTCTGAGTAGGACATACCTCATGGACAATGTTTGGTCATATCCACATATTGTTCCTGATTCCTGAATGCATTTCTTCACAGATTACAAAGTGTTGTCTCTTGGATTTTGAAGGCAAAGAGTGTGAGATGAAATTTGCTGAATACATTATGCAGAACTGCAGAGCTTTACAAAGCATGGAAATTAAGAGAATGCCTTATTGCAAGATTGAAATTTCTAGCGAGTTATTCACTGTACCATGGAGTTTCTAGTTTTATCATATTATTAATACTTTTATGCAGTTATTTGGGCTAGTACTTATGGTTTGATAAGGTTTTCTTAGACCATCACACATTTTGACGATTCTCAATTTTTCACTGTACATATATGCAATGTATTGCCGCCTGCATGGTCTTCTATTTGGCATTCCTAAGCTGTATTCTTAGCCATTAGCCAGGGCCGTTCCTGGCCTTTGAGAAGTAGTTGGGCGAAGTGAATAAAATGAGTGTGTTTTGATATTATATACTCTTTCTGTCTCGTAATATAAGTCTTAATTTAACCACTTTTTTTAAACTGCGTGAAATATTAGTTGGAGCTTATATTATGGGACAGAAATACTATCTTATCACTACATCATAATTTTTTAGAGCATAACATAAAAATAACAGTATGCATTAACAATATTCACACTTAAGAAATGAATTTTTTTTTTCAAATAACAGTCACGTGTATATATATTTATATTATGGGTCTCTTTGAACATTAAACCCTGAACTGGTGCTCGCTCGTCCGCAGCAGGGCCGGCCCTACCATTAGCTTTTTACCATAGTTTTATCACAAACTAACCTGTCCAATATGGTTTCTTTTTGAACTTTACCTATATACACTCCAAATTTGTTTTTGAAAATAATATACAATGACTTATTACCTGGAATGACCCAACACAATCATGTTACAAAAGTTATTATTCTGGGCCATATGATGCATGGTTGTGTTTAGTATAACCATTATTTATTGTTTATTGAAGAGATGTGTACGGGCGTGACATAAAAATATTACTCCTTCTGCTTTCTAAAAAAATTTTTGGTCATAAATATAAGTAATTTTTATTTTTAAGTTTTAACATTTAATTTTTTTATAATTTTCACAAATTCAATTAATAAATAAAAGAGAAAGATAATGGAATAAAAAAGATAAATATTTATTAATTAAAGCGAAATATTTATTAATATATTTATTTAAAGGTGTAATTGAAAAATCTTTTTTTAAAACAAATTTAATAAATTAATTTCTTTAATTTTAATAATTCAGTTAGAAATGACTTATATTTAGAATTGGAATAAATATAGACGGTATAGTTTTAGAACCATGGGAGTATAGCAAAGAGTAATTCCTAATTCTCCTACTTCATGTTCCTACAAATTCTCTTACTTACTCATTAAAGAATATTTTCAATACTTTTTATAATTTCAAAATTAAAAGTTTATTTAATTTCATATTTTATAAAATAATAAAAGATAAATAAAATTTTTTTAGGAGAATCTAACGTTACTCTTTAACAAATCTATACTCCTATGTAAAACACTTGTTGCGAGAATCGCTTTACAAAATGTGGACCAGTTGTCTCTTGTGACCATGACAATGTGCAATTCAATGTAACTTAATTAATTACCTTGTGCAAATCAATATCTCTACTTAATTACATGCCTCAACTTAATTAAGTACCCTTTTACATTTAAGTTTAGTTTGCATTTTATTTCATTTTCTGTTTTTTAAAAAAAAAAACTAAAAATACTTTATAAAGAAAAAAAAATTAGAAATGCTAAGAATTTTTTTTTTCTTTTTTATGTTTAATATGTCCTGTTTTTCTATTATAGAATTTTATAAAAACAAATGAAAATCAAAATGCAAATCAAACAAAACAGGCCCTAAACTTTTCATACATCTTACATCACCATAAGAACATATATAAGATAAAATATAATGTACATATATCTTCAATTAGAGACTTTTCTTCTGAGAGAACATGCTTAATTTCAACTTAGCAAAGCAAACAACCCCAAATTAAACCATACATATATATTATCTACACATGCATGCACTTGTTACTTAATTATAATATCTAAATCAAAAACTACTAATCAAGTCTCAGATTCCCAAGATCACATTGAGGAAAAAAAAAGTACATGAGGGGTTAATTAATTATGGTTTTCCGGGAGATTTAGGATTATGGGATGGATTTGGTCTTGTTCCAGGGTAGTCTGCAGTAGTATCCATCATCATTCTGCTTATCTCTGTTATTGCTCCTTCCTGCAGATTGATGAAGAATATCATTATTATATTTGGAACTTGTTAAAAATTAAAGGAATAATAATAATAATGTATCACAAATAATATTCCTCTCATAATAAGCAAAATTTTATTGATACAAGGAGGGAACCTTATTAGCCTGATGATCTTGCACTGATGGATCCATTTTCGAGATTGCGAAGCTTCCTGTGTACCCACAATTATATTAATTTCAAATTAAACACAATGAATCAGATTACATTGTTTATCCTGAGTTTATAGATTAATTAACAAAACAAATTAATTAAAATTCTTGAAAGTACTTACTGGTTGCAGGAACAGCTGCAGAAAATACAAGGCAAGAAAGAATAAGTAGAATCCTAATGAGTGCTTTCTTCTCCATGATATGAATCAAATTAAACAAGATATTTAATTATAGAGAGACAGAAAGGGGGATTTGAATATATTGATGAAAGAGAAGAGAAGAAGAGCAAATTAAGCTTTGTGAGATGAATTTGAGACAGGGCTAACAGGGTTTCTTATATAGCAGAGTAAGAACATCACTTTTGAATTAAAAATATATTTTGTCAAAGAATATCCAACATTACTATAGTAAGGCATGGTAGCATCCATTTTGGTTTTCTCTAACTCTACTATAGTACCACATGGAAGCCTTTTGATTTTAAATAAATGTTATGTGAATACACTTTGACTTAAAAAAAAAAAAAAGACAATTATACCTACTATGTACTAGAAAAGTAAATTTTTTTTTTGTTTGAACTAAGTAGGAGTATATGATAGGACCGTCCGATAAATAGTAGACGTATATCTACCATTTTGTATTAATAGTAGGTGTATACTTATCATTATATGCTAGTATTATTTTAGATTTTGGTGTAGAGTCCTCAAATCTAGAGATGGTAGATTAACTATGAAAATATTAATTTAATAATCAATTATAACTATTAATTTATTTTTGTGTATGTTATTGATAAGTGATTTTAAAGATAATATTTTATGTTTGGGTGATATAAATTACTTTTTACATTAAAAATTTGGATGACAGAAGAAAAAAATATTAAAGTTAAAAGTTTTTTTAATAAACACCAAATTCTTACTTATTTAAAAGAAAATTGTTTGTAGTTGTAAAAAGTAAAAAAAATATTATTCCATCCATTTTATCAATTTCATTTAAACATATTCTCAATAACTTTTCAAATATAAAAAAACGTTACCTCTAAAAAATAATCTCATCCGGATATGCTCTTGGTCCAATCCAAGAGATAAGAGGAATAATATTCATAGCATTCACCAAAGTTTAATTATAATAATTTTTTAGGTAATTCATAATTTTTAATTTTTATCTTAATCAATTAAAAAAATATTTTTTTTTTCACTTTTAAAATCAATTGTTTTTAAGTATATCAAACAGATTTAAAAAGTGATTCTTACATTATAACTATACATAAATCATTTTTAATTTTTATTTTAATCAATTAAAAATAATTAATTTTTTACTCATCTTCGATATTAATTATTTTTAAATAATAATAAATGAACTCTAAATTTCTTTTTACAAGATGAAGATGATACTCCATTAGGGTGCCTAAAAAAAAACACTAACCCACTAGTGCCACTAAACTTTGATTTTTTGGAAAAATGAAACGTAACACTTGACACCCAAATACTCCGTTCAGTCCTATTTATAAGACATTTTCAATCGAATTACACAAATTAAGAAAAGTAGTTGAGTTTAGTTAATATTATTGATTTTCTCAAAAAAAGTGTATGAATATCATTTTTATCCTTCATTGAAAATATGTTAGCCAATTATAATTAAGGAGTTAAAATAGTCAATGCATTTAATAGGGGTAAAAAAGAAAAAAAAAATAAATGTATTATGAAAAATATAAAATATTTTATAAAAATGACTATAAAATTTTTTTAGATGATGTCTTATAAATAAGACGGAGAAAATATTGCAATTCTTGTGAAGCTCTATTATTGGGGACGCTGCCCTTCTTTAGACTTTAGCTAGGACACTTTGTTTATTGTAATGATAGAATACTCCTATATCATACCGTTCGTGTCACCCTATTCTATTCTATTTTATACACTTTATACTAATATATTATAAAATTGACAAGTGTAATTTTATCGACATCGAACGTGTGGATCAATTAATACAAGTAGTTTTCACTTTAATCGGTTATATAATATATTTTTTATAGAAAAGTAATATAATTTGGGATTGAATCTCGTATTCACACATGCATATTTTTATGCGTTCACTAACTAAGTTATATGATTGGGACGGTTATATAATTATATTAAATACTAAATTCAAGTTTTTCCCCTTTAATTTTACAATAATTTCACTTAGGTCTACTACAAATAAATTATTATTTATTATTATTAATATCTATTGTTTGTATAAATTTTGTCTAACAGATTTGTTCATTATTATAAACATTAAAGATCTTTAGTAATAATTTATAAATGATAGTATATATGATAGTATATATCAATTAGTTATACTAATATATTTATTTGATAATAATTATATATTTTCTGTTAGTATAAATATCATATATCTACACTGTTGATCAAGCTCCAAAATCATGGGATTGTGCATATAGAGACTCTAACGCTCAAATCAACAAGTGATTAAGATTTTATATGTGAATTATAAATGTTATGTATCTTGCATACTACACATACAATATATTTATAATTGAATCATTAACATTTGTAAGTTGTATTTTGATTGTCATGAGTTTCATCTTTGAATCTAACCCAATTGTCACGAAAGACGGGACATTGTTGTCCATCTTTAAATTCCACTAAGATGATCCTAGAATGATCTCCTTGTACCATAACCGACATGGTTTTTTTGGTTGAGATATTTGTTGATATCGGTCCAAAGCACTATACTAACGAATTTATTCTATCAGGTAAAATCTATATCAATAATGATAACTATTGTAACGAGTGGAAAAAATTGTTAATAAAAAAAAATCATTAATAAATAATTTTTTTTGTCATGGTTGATAAATGTAAAGAATATATGTAGTTTAAAAAAAAAAGAACCAGCCATATGGATGCTTCGTTTATTTAGTGGATTATTATTGATATGGGATTCATATTACCAAGTCTTTTCTGAAATCCGAAATGCAGTACACTTCATTCTTTTAAATTCGAATGTCACCGATAAGAATTAGTACTAACAATATAATTAAAAACCCCCAAATTTCTGATATCTTGCAAACGTCAGAATCAAACAGAACAAAACAAAAACATTCTTTTTTATCAAAGTTAAATTTAATTATATATAGCCGGGTCACTTTTACATATTTTGAATTAAAACAACTTCCACATGTCCTCCTCCTGCTCATTTAACAATATATTTCTTTGTTTTTAATTTCCTGATCGAAACAATTCCAACAAAAAGAAAGCAACTCACAGGGATATTTTCATCATTATATATATACACAATTAGAGGAATTAATCTAATTATTTATTTATAATCGCCATAATGAGTTCTTATTAGTATTTAATTTCAATAATTACACCTGCGAATGATGGCAATGCCACATAATTAAACGATAGTTGTAAACACTTTAGGCTTTGCTTGATAAAAGCTTAAAAATAGCATCCATTTCCTTAATGCTCCCCAACATTAAGATTAGATTTAAGTGGGTTTGGTGTGTGGGTGTCAAATTAAAGATACCTATGCATACCAACATGTATAGAAAAATTATTATTTTTTATTTTATTTAAAAAAAAGTAGTAGGGCATCAGTGACATATCATTATAATAGAGGCTCAACTTAAAAGATTAAATATATATTTAGACAATCAACTGTCTTAACCAATTATAACTACTCAACTAATTTGTAAGCATCAATAAATTTTCAAAACACGAAATACTTAAAAAAAAAAAAAAGTATTTAATAACTAAAGAAAAATTCAAATACATAATAATCTGATCGAACCTAATAGAAAAATTATTAGGGTTATGCAAATGCAATTCCCACAATGTCGGTAACATAGAAAACTGTCCACTCTGCAACTAATTAATCAAACTCTCTTCCCAATTAATCATCATTAACAACTTAATTATTGAGCATTTGTGTACGTATACGAACTTAGGTGATGTCTCTTGTTTGTTGTTACTTAGGCATAATCATATCATGTTAACCTAGTTAGCAACCAATTATAGTAGTTAACAAATCTAACTAATATAATCTCATATATATATATATGTTAACAAACAAAAAGAAAAGTCCCACTTCTTTTGCACATCATTGTACACGTACGCCTTTAATTTAATTAAATCGGAGGAGCGTTGGGGGATAGGGGATCAATTATAATTATAATTATAATTATAAGGTAAAAGATGCATTGTTGTTTAGAATCGGTTAACCGGTTAACAAAGTAAGTTATAATTGTTTGTGGTTGTTGTGAATCGGTATCTCGATTATAGATAAGACTCCACTAGAAATTCATCAAGAATGTTATATGTTGATCGGGATTACAACTTTGAAGTTATCCTTAAAGTATAACCGGTCAAATCTGGTGATGTTTCAATATCCAAATTAAGGTTAACATCGAATACGGAAAGATGAGTGAAGCCGCTAAAGGAGAAAGAGCTACTACCGTGTCAGTGTCAATGGAGTGAAGCTGCTAAGGACGTCGGCCCTTAAAAGGGGCGGCAATGTTAGGAGTCCTACGTTGAGTAGAGATGGAAGTTTAATGTGGTATTTAAACCATGAGGTTCTCCCACCTAATGAACTAGTTTTTTGGCTTATGCTCTTTTTATGTGTTCAAGTCCTAACAATCAATGCTTTCATTGAGAGGTTAGGCCAAAGAAATAGCTACCCATATGTTGGATTAAGGTTAATATCGAATATGGATAGATGAGCGAAGCCACCAAAGAGGAAAGAGCTACCACCGAGTCAGCATTGATAGATTGAAGCTGCCGTGGACGTCAACTTTTAAAAAGAGAGCAATGTTAGGAGTCTCACATTAAGTAGAAATGAAAGTTCAATGTGGTACTTAAGCTTTGAAGCACTCCCATCTCATAAACTAGTATTTTGCAATTATAGAAAGCAAAAACAAACCTACACGTGCATCACAATTTACAAATTACAATTACAAGTGAGTAATTGATTGTTTTAGTTCCTCGCTTTATAGTCACGTAACATTTTAGTCCTTGAGTCTTGAGAATGTAATCCTCTACTTTGTATTTTGTAAGTCACTTTAGTGTTTGTTGATAAGTGACATGAAAAAATACTGACACGTTATTTGTCATATATGAGTTAACGTAAACAACCAAACAATATCGTTTTACTTAATCTTTAAAGTTACGCAGCTTTTTGGGGCCTAAAATTAGGTTATGTTATAAGTAATTTGAGGGACTCTAATTGAGTTAACTATTTCGACATTAAGCAAAATGACATCATTTTGAAGTTCACGTATCAATTAATGTACTAAATAGACATGGAGTGTGTCACGTAAAATTTCGTCAGTAATACTATAGGGACTAAAATAACATACAAAATACAAAATATTAGAACAATCCTAAAAAATTAAAAGACTAAAATGCCTTTTGACACAAAAAATAAAAGACTAAAATAATCAATCATTCATTACAAATCTTGCAGGCTTTTGGCAGGCTTTAGTTTGAGGTACGGAGCGGATTCATCGAAGTTTTAGGCATTGTTGCGATAAATTAGAACATGTACCAACTGGCACATTGACTGCAAAAATAGTTACTTTGGTTGAAGTTTCATCAGTAATGAAATAGTTTTCGTTTGTAGTTATGTGGTGAAGGTTTTGGATATATAGAAGAAGAATGAATAGTAGCAGTTAATATATTAAATCATCAAAAATGAATTTCAAAGTCAAATGGATGGATGAAGAATTGGTTTTGGATGTATTAGCTGCAAGCTTCGAAAGATACAAAGTTGAAAGTAATTATCAGGCGGCAATTTCTACTGTCATAGCTTTGCAACCGTTTTCTCTGTTCTCGATCTCTGTATATGTATGTATATATATATATATGCATTGAATTCAAATCCCAACCTCAGATAGATCAAATAAAGAAGTAATTAAGAGTTACTCCAAAATGAAGATTGCAATAATATTGGTTTGCCTTTTTATGGTACTTCCATTGTTGGCATTTGGTGAGCTGAAGGTTGGATTTTATGAGTCGTCGTGTCCAAAAGCAGAGTCAATTGTGCAGGAAGTTGTGCAGAATCGATTCAATCGTGACAAATCCATTACTGCTGCCTTGCTTCGATTGCATTTCCATGACTGCGCTGTCAATGTAATTAACCTAACATACATATTTGTACCCTCTACATTCAATTCTGATTTAATTTGTTGTTAACTAAACTAATTTGTCATTTGACACATGACACAGGGTTGTGATGCATCCATACTCATAAACTCCACCAATTCAGAGATATTTTCAGGCACTAACTTCGGTGTCCGTGGGTTTGATCTAATCGACGATGTGAAGGAAAGCCTGGAATCAACGTGTCCTTCAATTGTTTCATGCGCAGACATAATATCCCTGGCTACCAGAGACGCCGTTGCCTTATCAGGAGGACCTAAATACTCTGTTCCCACAGGACGCCGTGACGGATTAGTCTCAAATGCTGACGACGTTAACATTCCAGGACCCAACAACCCTCTCTCCTCAACTTCCCAATTCTTCAATGACTTAAATTTAACAACAAAGGATATGGTTACACTTTTTGGGGCCCACACCGTTGGTGTTGCGCATTGTGGTTTCTTCCTTAACAGACTTTCGAGTTCGGGGAAATCTGACCCTACGATGGATCCTTCGTTGGATGCTAAGCTTGTGAAGTTGTGTAGTGCACCTGGAGATCCAACTGCTTCTTTGGATCAGCAAACGCAGTTTCTCGTTGATAATCAGTTTTACAAACAGATTCTTGTTAACAGAGGTGTTTTGCAGATTGATCAGCAACTTGCCTTGGATACAACTACCAAAGGTTTTGTATCCGATTTCGCAGTAGATGCACAGAAATTTCAAAAGGAATTTGCAGATGCGATTATTAAGATGGGAAATATTCATGTTCTGGTTGGAAATCAAGGTCAAATTCGTAACAAATGCTCTGCTTTCAATAATCCCAACTAGTAGTACACTGTACACCTGCAACACACAAACAAACAAACTTCCTACCTACCTAGATATATAGTGCGTGCGTGCTTCTATTCTACTGCTACTAATAAATAAGGAAATAAATAATCCCTGTATAACTACTATTTTCATATAACTACAATTCAATTTAATAAGAAAATAAAATAACTTTTTTTATTGAATTGAGTTGTAATTATATTGATCATTGAACTAAGTAATTATAGTTCTAAATAATTATAGTTGTTTTTCTATTTTTGACTTTACTCCAGCTAAACCATATATGTTAACTTCCTTTGTTTGACTACTTTTACGAGGTTAGTCTTTTATTCTACTAATAGCCCGAGAGAATATGCAAAAAAAAAAAAAATTAGTATATGTTTACTTTGTATTTCTATTTCTCATTTTCATAAATAATTACAATACAAAATTATCATCTTATTGTCATTTGATTTTTTCTTTTTGATATTTGTATAACAAATATTGAAAAAAGTTAAAATAACTTACATTTATTTTGAGTGTTTTGTTAAATCTCTCTTTTCCACTTACAAATTTATCATAAAAACATTATTTTTCGTTTCATCTCCTTTCCTCCTTTAATTTAAACACTTTTACAAAATAGAAAATAAACAAACAAAATAAATAAGTCCTAAGATTATTGCTAATAAGCGCACCACACTATTTTAATAAGTGCACCACTCTTGTAATTTCCGGAAACTGAAGTAAATTTTGTTCCCAAAATACATTTTCTGAAAAACAAAGTACTTGCAGATGTAATTTTCTGAAAAAAGATTATGAAATTATCAAAATGCTGATAGGTTTAGTACGGGTGCTACTTTGCCCATCGCACCGACTTCTTGATTCACCACACGCTGTTATTTTTTTTCTTTCAATTTTGCCCTTCACTCGGGGAACTTAAAAAGAGGCATATGTCCACCACATTTGAAATAGAGATTAATCCCCGTTTTAAAATTCGCTCGGAGATTAATCTCTATTTTGCAACTTAAAAACCTTCGCTCGGAGATTAATCTCTGTTTTTGAACTTAATTCCAATAATGTATTTTCATACAGGGATTAATATACATTTCCATACAGATATTAATATTCGTTTCCATACAGATATTAATATCCGTTTTGATACAGATATTAATATCTGTTTTTCTACAATTCATCATTTTTCAAACCGCATGAATGACAAAGAAGAAAAAAGCTCTTGATTCCAAGTGTATTAATGTTAGAAAACAATGTTGGTGATTTTGGGTTTAGTTACATATAGAGTATTGAGTGTGTCAAAATTTTGAGTTTTTCAACTTAATTTCATCACTGCATTTTCATACATGGATTAATATCCGAGCGAGAATTAGAAAAACATGGATTAATATCTGTTTGGCTCAAATCTAGATTTAAAAACATAACTTTACCAATTTTCCAAAATCACCAACATTGTTTTCTGTCATTAATACAGTTGGAATCAAGGGTTTTTTTTTCCTTCGTCATTCATGCTATTTGAAAATGATGAATTGCAGAAAAACAGATATTAATATCTGTATCAAAACAGAAATTAATATCTAGATAGAAACGGATATTAATATCTGTATGGAAATACAGTGTTGGAATTAAGTTGAAAAACGGAGGTTAATCTCCGAGCGAAGGTTTTTAAGTTACAATAAAGAGATTAATCTCCGAGCAAATTTTTAAACGGGAATTAATCTCTGTTTTAAATGTGGTGTGCATATGCCTTATTTTAAGTTGAAAAACGGAGATTAATTGCCGAGCGAAGGGCAAAATTGGAAAAAAATAACAGCGTGTGGTAAACAGAGAAAAGTGGGTGGTGGGCAAAGTAGCACCCGTTTAGTAGAAAAGAAGGGTAAAATATTTTTAGTCCCTATAAAATAAGATATTTTTACTTTTAGTCTCTATAAAATTAATTTTTTATTTTGGTCCTTATAAAATGAAAAATTGTTACTTTTAATCTTTATCAGTAAACTTCCAAGAAAAAAATCCTTATTTTATAGTTTGTCATTCTAGTTAGTATTTGATGAAAATTTTTTAACAGTAGAGACTAAAAGCAATAATTTTTTATTTTATAGAGAACAAAATGTAAGAAATAATTTTTAGTGACTAGAAGTAAAAATATCTTACTTTATAGAAATTAAAAATATATTTTATACAAATCAAATAGTGACGAAGAATGAAGTCCTTATGAAGATCTCAGCTTTAATTGTTGATGAAAAATAATTTAATTAAAAATTTTATTCAAAGGCTAACAAAGATTTTTTAGTGTAAAATGAGAGTATCAAAGTTTGAACTTAAGATTTTATGCCTATTTATTCCGACCAAATCTCTCGCCACTAACTCAATCCTAGTTACTCAAGTGTTGGTAGAGATATTAAATATTTGCTGTTAAAAAAAAAGAGAGAGACATTAGATACTTATCTTTCTTCTTTCTTTTTTTTTCCCCAAAAGATACTTATCTTTGCACTTTGGTTTTAGTCTTCTTTTTTTTTTTGTCATTTCCTTATTTTGGGCTTCTGGCCTAATTTAGCTCGTTGGGCTTAATGAAATCTAGTTCTTTTTGACAAAAAATATACTGCCTGCGCTATGTGCCATGTCTTACTTGAAAATAAGAGCTGTTATTTTACTTTTTCTATATATAGATTTAGTAAAAAAATTCATTTTTTTTCTGATAGCAATATTTTTTTGGTGAATTTTTATGATAACAATTTCATATAATTATTAGTTCAATGATTAATTCTCCCGATTAACTATGTTGTATGATTGTATCGCTTCATAATAAGGTTCTATATATATTATTAGTTTTTTTCTAGAATTACGAGAACAATGTCTTCGACAATTTTAAGAAAATAAAAGAAGAATTTGTTAAAAATATTAAGAAGTCACGTATTGACTAAAAATATAGATATAATTATATATAAGTGATATGACAATTTTATTATTTTGAACTAACTTTTAAGAATAAATTAAGCTACCTAAACGCATCATCATATTAAATATCACAATATCATTAATTTGATTATATTAACTAATTCAATTGTTTACCGCATAGAAAGAAGTATCATGAATCATGCATTAATTATTTATAAAAACAATTCAGTTGTTTACTGCATAAAATACTATTAAAACGTATGAAGACAAAAGTAGTGTTTCATTTTAGAGTTGCATATCATTGAATTATATTGATATTAATTCATCGCCCTTCTCAAGAACGTGAATTCCATGATCGCAAATATATATATATATATATATATATATATATATATGTTTCATTTTCCATGATTAGAATTGAGTAAGAGAATAGAATATAATATAGACAGAAATTTGAGAATTCAAAGTCAATACAATAAAGGTTTTGTTGTTGAAGAAATCTGAGAGTTGATATTAATTGGAAGCTGGACTTGGATGAAGGTTAAGATTTGTTTGCCTTTTTCTGCATGGTCCTCGATCAAATTTATGAGCTTGCATCTTTGGTGTTGAATGTTAGTTGGAGACTTGAATCTGGTTTGTTTTGTGTTATTTTTATGCTAATTTAGCTTTGCTGCTGCTCTAGTTTGTCTGTTGTCCTCACTTTTCTCTGTACAGACTCTATGTTGTTCTGGTTTCAGTACTCCATGATGGACCGTGTTGCTTAACGAACTAGTAATTGAGAAGGAAAAAACTCAATGCACTTGTCTATACCTACACTTATGTTATGAAAAAGAAACATTTTTTACCAATCCTCCTGTACACTTTATTTTTTACAATTTTCGTCTGTTTTTCGAGAATTAAATACTTAATAAAAAATAAATGAAAATTAAGTGGGTAAGAAAATTTAATACAGATTTATTATTTTTCTTGCCTAATTGAGAAATTCTAGTTGTGTGGATTATGAACCGTGAATAGATTTGAGTTAGGTCAGTAAGCACAGAATAGAGAAATCAACGAACAAGTTGACTTTTTTCATTTTATTTTATTTTTGGTTTATCTACTGAATAAACTCTCTTTTATTGTGCCACCTATTTATAGAAGAAAAGCTTTGTGAGTCCTGGATCCCTCTCTGCCACTACCTATATGTATATATATATCTATCTCTTCTCAGTGCTCTGCCTCGTCATCAACTTGCTCTTTTTCATATTCATCTTCCATTTCAAGATGCAGAGAAATTCCCTCAGACTTATAGCTCTACTCTTGATATTTCTCCAACTCACATATCTTCTCTCTGCCTCTGCTATTCCTGCAACCAGTAAGTTTTTGTTCCTTTCTTCTCTTTTCTTTGTTTTTCTTAAATAAGTAAAAGTATGCCCACGTGGATTCGAACACATATGAATTGAATTGATTTTGGTGGTTTCAGGAACACAAAATTTGAAAGGTCAAGATTCAATATCAGCTCTTCCTTCTTTTGTTAAGGTTAGTTGTTTGTTCCTAATCTCACAGTCATACCAACATTATATATGACCTTATTATTATTATTAATTGCTAGTATATTAGTATTTGTATTTGGGTATTAGCAGATAAATTAAACTGTGTTGCAGATGGAAGAAGTACTTGAAAATGATGAGGAGGTGGTTGATGAAGGATGGTTAGAGAGGAGGGTAGATTTGGAAACTCAAGACTATGAAGGAACTGGAGCAAATAGAGATCATGATCCAAAATCCCCTGGAAGGTTTTAGTCCCAAAATTACAACATGTTGCAACCAATCAAAGCTGTTTAAAGAGGATTTAGATATATACTTCATATTTATTTGTCTTTCTTTCACTTGTAATAAAATAAAATATTAAATATGCACGGATCCCTCTCCTTTATTTAATTTAACTTTTCTGTCTGCTTTGTCTTGTATTGTATATTCAAATGTCATATTAACATATTATTGTAAAATGTTATTTATCTTTCATTGCACTTTTGACTTCACGTGTAGATACAGTTTCCAGTTGGCAAGTAACTAGAAAACAATTGCCATACCTCATTTGTTGAATTTTTTAATTCTAATTGATTCCTATAATGTATAGTCAGCTCAATTTTTTCTTAATAATTTTCTATAGTTTTACTACTAATAAAATCCAGCTTGTTCTGTTTTGAATTAAGAATTTATATAATTTAAAATCCTCTGGAAAATTATGCTTGGACTTTGTTCCTTATTCCTCCGTATTAGTCTGCAAAACACTAAACTATATGCTACTGTAAAGTATTTTTCAAACCAAAGACTAATTCCATTAAGATGCCAAAATTAATTAAATATTTGTCATGTTTAAGAATAATCCTCCAACATTAATTAAATATGAAATATACATGGAGATAAGGATGAAAAAGAATTTTTGTAGGCGTAGGATAATCATAGTCTTCCACTAATAATAGCATGGCACTAATTTGTGGGATTAGTATTCCACTAGATGTTTTATTCATCTGCTCCCTGAATTCAACATGATGAAGACATCCACCTTATATCTTTGTGAGAATTGGAATTCTTTGTGACCCAACAAAAAGAAATTCCGTGTTTATCCAAAAATTCTAAAATAAGTTCCATCATACTCAAATAGAAATTAGAGGTGTAATATTCTCTTGATTTGTTGTTGCATGTAAATTGAGTAGTGACTAAGGAACTCAGTAAGATGAAGATGTTAGTTAGAGAAGATTTTTCCAAATTGATGTTTTGGGCATGATACACAAACCCTACTTTTATGTTATTGTTATTATTATTGGCAATGGCAATTGGCAACATGAAAATATCTTCAATCGTGATTTCAGTGAATGTAACTCTTATGCAACTTGTGAATTTGGTTAAAAAATTCTACTAGTTCTCACTCTATAAATTTGTTTCTAAATAAAAGTTTATAAAGGAGTATAAGTTATGCAATGACTCATCCCAAGCATCCATAGTTATTGGGAAAACAATTGTGAGTATTGAATTATTATTGAAGAGGTATAAATATATACAAATTAATTTGCTATATATCCGAAAGTTCCAACTCCATGATCATGATGGTTCTGTTCTGTGAGTTGTGTTCACACTTTAGAGTAGAATTTGCTATATATCTCCCTTCAAAAACTTCACACTTGTCACTCTCACGAATCCATCATCTTCTTAATGGAATCCCACCATCACCACTTATCACTTACCTTCCATACCAACATTAATTCCATTTTGGTCATACAATCAGTCATTATCCCCGAGGCTTTAACTATCATGAAAATTTTCAATGTTCAAAGTTGAAAAAATAAAAAACAAAAGATTGATTATATTATAACCAAAATTTCAACAGTCTTTACAAGTAATCAATTGAATGGAACTCCCAACAATTTACCTGCACTGCTGACCACGAAAATATCTATCTGATAAAATCTTTGTTAGCAAATTCTTTAGCCTTCTTGAAGAAGGGCCAGGGTTAAGCACACCATAATTCTCTGTTCTGAAAGCAGAGCATGCTCTGTTCCTTCCACCCTGAGAACACCATCCTCCATAAGAAAACTGCCCACGAAACCTCTTCAAAAGATCTCTATCAATTTTATCGAGGACCGGATCGTTCCTCTTGAATTTTCTGGCGAACGGATGGCTACTCAGTACCATTTTGCGATAATCCTTGAGTCCTAGGGATCTAGGGTGCTGTTTTGGAGGGTTATCCCAAGTGATGAAGTGAAGGTCATGGTTAGCAGTGGTGTTCTTGTATGCTTCAGAGTTGCATATAAGTGTTTGGAAATAGCCTTCAGGGGAAGACACAAAGTTAGTGTAGTAGAGGAGAAGAGTCCTTGGGAGATTTTCCCATCCTACGATGCAATATTCTGAAAAAGATCTTGATAGTATTGTCCATGCTGAACCTGAATTATTTTTTTTTTGTGGGAATTCAGAATAAAAATCAAGTTAGATGTGCAAAATGTTACCAACATAGATTGTGTCATATGCATTAGTTTGAAAATAATATTGTGTATAGTATCACTTGGAACTTGGAAGGATCTGAAATTCTGAAGATTGTTAGTTTTGAGGAAATATTCAAAGTCTTTGGTAATACTACTATATGAAACTATGCATAGAAAAGTTAACTAGTAGTATTTTATGTGCACCGTCAAAATAGTTATTTCACCCTGAACCTCTACAAACAAGAAGGCACGTGCATTGCTAGAATCAACACAGGTTATCTAAAAGAAAGGCACGTGCATGTGCCATCTACTAGAAATGGACAAAGCACATTGCAATCAGCATAGAACCACCACCATGTGTACATGCCTTCTCCTCTGCTCTGTTAAGCAAGTGTGACATTTGTATATTCCGAATTTAAGCACTTGCATTCAACATTTTCTTTAATTTCTTCCTTAACTTCCCAAATTTCACTGTCCCTATATAAAATGACAAAGTTCATGCAGTACAACCCTATCATTTGTGTAACTAATAATATGTGATGGTTAGATTTATTTATATTTTTTTTTCTGATTTTCATTTTGTTTTCCAAGCATTTTCAGAAACCTAATCCTTTTAGATATAGAAATATTTATCCTTTCAACTAAAGTGTGTTTGGATTAGCTTATTTTGAAGAAATGATCCCTTATTTTCATAAGGTCTATAAAAAAGCTTTTGAAAAATAAACGATTATTTCTCAAAAATGATTTCCAAACATACACTAGTATTCTTTTCGGGACCCAAATCGTAATTATCCCCTAGAGCCATAGTGTTTCTCACCAACATGATTGTTGGTATTTTTTATATTCAATTTGATGAATTAATATTCAAAATAGTTTCTGATTTTATAGTTATTAATTAATTTAGTTCCTGACTCTATCAAAATTAAACTTTAATCCTTAACTTTTGAAATCAGTCACGATGGTCTTGGACTCTTGGCTTTATATAAAAATCAATCACTTTAATTCTTGACTAAACTAAATTGAATAACATCTTATAAAGTCAAAATTAAAAATTAATTTTCTATAATGCCGTAGAATAAAATGTTTTGTGCTTTGAAAGTGAAGGACTATTTTAATTACTATATCATTCTCAATTTGATATTTTGTCATGTTTATTGAAATTCAGAGACATGCCAGAATTAAAAATAATAACTAAGTACGCCAGAAATTATTGATGGGTAAGTGGAGGATGTAGGGTTACACTCAATCAACAAAGGAAGGTAAAGTTCTTGAAGCCACATTATGCATATGAAAACCCAGCTACCACCCACCATTTGATTTAATTACTTTCTATGGCTAACAAGCAATAACTGAAAGGGACATTTTCGTACCATCCACAACATTCATATTCATAACTCTTTAAGAAAGCAAAGTTTCATTTAGCCAACTAAAAACTAAATATGCATTTTAAAATTTTGGCCTTTATCACATTTAAAAATAAATAAATAAATAGTTCTAGGATGTTGTGATCTAGAATTCTCTAGGGGCATGCATGCTAATCTACACCAAGAGGTAAATCCAAGAGGGGAAAATATAAAATATAGACAAAATGTTGAATAAGCTCAACAAATATAGACCTTAACCGACGATAATTAATTTTGACATTGATGTGTGAACCATATATTATGGGACAACTCATGTGATTCTTCAGAATTTCACATGGCCCACGTATATGCCTTTTTTTTTATGCACATTTTTACACACAATAGCATAATTTAGAATAAGCAAATGATTTTAGGGGAAATAAAAGAAAAACCTGTGTAGAGTTTAAAAGACGTTGGCAAACTCCTCTGCTTAACGACCCACCAAATATCTGATTTATTGAGACTATAAAGCCCTGGATCTATGATTATTGGCTTCCCTCTCTTATTCCTAAAAATGGGTATTGAAAAAGTCATGATTTTAAGCAACACACGACGAATTAAAAGTTAAAATCTTATGAAAAAACAATGTCACTTACAGTTTCCAACCCAAGCGACTGCTATGCTGTATGAAATTTATATCGCTTGGCAACTCAGAAAATGCTTGGATCAGATCTGGAAATTCAAAGAAATTCAAACCAATTTGAATTAAATATTAACATATGAGTCCACCACTTGTAACATTATTTCTCAAACCAATAAAAGAACATACCTAAAAACTATACAATTTGTTCTGTCCAGCATGATTCCAGAAAGTGAACCGGTCCATCCCAGACAAAACACAAACTCAAATTTTCTTTAATTTTGACGGGAACTGTATTTACAATCTTTCACCCTCAAGTCTTAACCATTATTGTCAACCGAACTATAATCCATAGTTCGATTGTTAATTAGACTAACAATTAGACAAATGAGAGTGAAAGAATGCAAGTGGAGTTCTCACTAAAATTAGAAAGAATTGGCTTCCACACAACACAACACGATGAAAAAAGAAAATAAAGCAAATTGGATTATCCAAAATGGCATATAAAATTTAAGGCCACTCACCATACCATCTTGTGTAACTAAGGGATAATCAGAAGCACTAAGATTAATAAACCAATCCCAATGGCAGATCCTGAGAAGCATTGCCATAGCATGAAGAGTAGTAGCAAGCATAGTTGGTCCTCTATAAGTTACCAAATTCCTCTTCCCCACAATCCAAACATTTCCCACTTGACTATAAACAGGATCACTAGCCACATATTCTGCCACATCCTTATGTTCTTCCTCTGGTGCCCCTAAATCCATATGAATCAAATAGTAATTTCCTGGATGATAAAGAACTCTCAGCAGTCTCTTGAGCTTCCCAGAATCTCCTTTAGATGCAGAGATCAAGTAGGCAAAAGTAACTGGGTATGTGGTGTTTTTAGGGACACTGAAGTAGTTCATAACAGGTCTTAGGCTTGTGATTTGTGTGGTTAATCTAGTGGGGATGAAGAGAAAATAGAACAGTATTGAGGTTACCATGAAGGAAGCCATGAAGATTTTGATACCCATTTGGGAGAAAATTGCAGAGGAAACATAAAAATTGAAACTTTATGGGAAGGGAAGAAGTTGGGAGAAGAGGTTAGGACCTTTGTTGGAATGTGAAGACATATTATAATGGGAGTAGTGTGAAATTAGGAACAGAAAAAAGTATGATGAATGTGTTTGTTTATTTTAGTTAGATGTAAAGTTAAAAAATACATAAATTAAGATATTTTTTTTAAGAGAAAACAAATTATAATTTTTAGTAGGGTTACAAAAACCTAAACAAATAAACTTGGAATAGTATTTTATTTTATAAGTAAGCAGTACAATAAGATCGAAACTCTCTACTTACACATATATTTTATGTACTTATTAACTGAGCTATGTGTGGTTCTTTGCTTTGAATGCAAGGCGTCCATTTGTCAGTGAATTGTCGGTTGAGAATTGAAAGAAGAGGAATCCAGTGAGTGAGTGAAGTTTACACTTTGCATTTGCACCACCAATATTACTGTCGTACTAGTTGCTATGTCAAAAAGAGGTAGAAATTCGTATCTCTGCCAAATTATCTCAACTGGACAAATATTCCTAAATTAAGCATATTTTGGTTTACAAACAGTAATGTACTTTTATTATGATCCACTGCCTTTATTTGGGATGCAATTACCGACTAAACTGTATATGACGCAAAATGAAAATGACTAATCATGTGTCACACAACCTAACTCAAGTAAAATTAAGAAACCTGATTTTAAGTTAATGTGAGTTATTCTAAGATAAGCCCCTAACTATAAATGTGAATGATACTCCTGATAAATAGTGATTTCAATGCTTTTGGGCCTGTGTGGTTCATCAGAAGGGAGAAAAAAAAATTGTAATGTATTTAGTTCACATGAAGAGAAAAGAATGGAAAAAGAAAAAACAATATTTTGTGTTTAATTGGAGAAAAGAAAAAAAAATTGTGTTAAAAACTCTTTTTCTTACTTCCAAATCTTTTCATTGTTAGAGGGATTACAAAAGAAATATATATCAAAATAGTCATTCACTTTATATTTTATAAGTTATTTTAGTCCCTGACTTTCATTATTATTGGTCATTTTAGTTTTTGACTTTCATTATTATCGGTCATTTTAGTCCCTAAAATTCAGGGATTAAAAAGAATGTTCGTATAATTTGGGACTAAAATGACCTGCAAAATACAAAGTTAGGGGTTAAAGTGACTTATCCTTACAAAGTTAAGGACTAAAATTATACATCACTCTTGATTACAAAATTCACACAAATCACTTCCCTTCCTTCCTATTATTTCTCAACCAAACTTCAAAACTTTTTTTCTCTCCTCCCAAAACTCCTAACCAAACATAGAGTAAAGGATAGTCTAGAATCGCCTCAGATGATACAGTGCATGTTTGGTAAAATGTTGGTGGTATTGGAATTGATTTTGAAGCATTAAAATTGATTTTAGATAGTTAGTTGGTTGTTTGGTTTTGAGTTTGGAAAAAACTAAAATTGATTTTGGGTTGTCAAAATAGATTTTGGCAAAAGTAATGTGAGTCTTGTTTTCACATTGAGTTAAAAATGTTACACTGTATTCTTACTCCAAACTTATTTTTAAAATCAATTTTACACGAAATCAATTCTTCAAAATCATATTGATCTAAAATCAATTTTATCACCGCTAAATCAAACACACACATAATAGTAGTGGGGTAAAGATTCTAATCTAAAAAGGGGAGGTAATTATGAATGATATTTATTTGATTTAAATAGCATTTAGCTATTTTATAATAAAATCTTTCATTTTATGATTTTGCGCCAAAATATATTTGAACCTTGAGCCCAAATCTTTAGGTATCATTTTTTAACATAAGTGGATCTCACTTTTACCAACTATCATGCCAAAATATTTTGGGTGACACATAGTCCACTACACCCTTTTTTTAGTACACCACACATTTTATTTTATTTTTCAATTCTAATCTTCGTTTGTATATTAAGATTCAAGCGAAGTTTTTTTTTTTACCACATTTGACCCAACCAAACATTAATATCTGAGCAAATACGGACATGACATTAATCTTCGTAATTGTATGAAATTATTCTAACGATAATCATGAAGTTTAATTTTAGAAACAAATGTTAATATCCGAACAAAATTGATAATTAATGTTATTATTTGTTTAAAAATGTTTAAAATAGTAATTCTACTCAAGTTTAATTTCTGAATCAGACATTAATATTTAAATGAAAACATACATTAATATTTATTTTGTTAGGTGTAGTGAGGAAAAACTTTAAAAGAAAATTAAGTTAAAAAAATAGACTTTAATGTCTGAGCAAATGTTAATTGGAGAAAAAATATGTAATGTTCTAAGAAGAGAGTGTGATCACAAAGTGCCACCCAAGTATTTCTTTGTCCTCTTTCTTCACTCTATTCATAACATAAAATTGATCATAAAAGGGTTTGAGATCACCAGTGTAATTTCTTTTCCCCTTATTTTTTTCACTCACTACATCACAAAATTATAATAACGAAAAACCCCTCTTCTTTTAATAGACGTTGAGTTGTTGTTGACTACTTGACTTGCCTAGTGTAAACGATAACCATTGTTTTGTGTGGATAAAATTGCACATGACCCATGTGAATTACAGATTTACCACTGTTTTAGTTAATCCATTCAATTCAATTTAGGGTTTATTTGATATCTCTTTTTAAAAACAGTTTTTTGTTTTTAAAAATAGAAAACTAAAAAACTCGTTTGACAGTCGAGTTTTCAAAAACAGTTTTCGGAAACAGTTTTTGTTTTTCAGTATTTAAAAACTAAAATATCAAAACATCTAAAACATGTTTTGGTTTTCAGTTTTCAGTTTTCTGAATTTACACACAAACTTGTATTGAAAACTCCTTTCACTTTTTTCAAAAACTGTTTCTAAAAACTATTTTATAATACAATTTTTAAAAACTAAAAATCAAAATTATTCCAAACAAATCTTTATACTCCATTCAGCATTTTTATATTAACACGTTAACTAGTATTTGATTATCTAAAATAGGTGGACCTACCCTATGATTTGAGGTTTCGGTTTACATTGCTAAAAAAAATTATTAATATATATATATAACATTTTAAAATTTAAATAAAAATTATTGACTTTTTAAGTAATTATTTTTTAAAAAATTTTGATCTATTTAATTTTTTATATTTAGTCCTCCAAAAAATTTATACTAATTCTACTCTTGAATATAACTATTCATATTCTTATAAAAATTAAATTTATTTATAATTGGTAAAGTTATGTGTGTCTGAGTGTGTAGTACAAGATTTAATATCTATTGTTGTTAATTTTTTTGTAAACAAAAAATTACTTTTATATAAATAAGTTTTCTCAAAAATATTTTTTAACAATTATAATAAACATAAATTATTTTCTTATATACCAATTGACATTCATAGTCACTTTATAAAAATTCAGACAAACGACTTTTTTTTCAATAAATCAACATAGGCACAGTATATTTAGGCAGGTAGTGCTTGTGTCGTTAGATTTCAAGTCACTATCTCTTCCAAAGGGACAAGACAATTGGATGGTTGTATTCGCATTTTATTTTATTTTTTTGAAAACCTAAAGTACAGAAGAAACGTAAGCATTATTTAACTGAATCAAATCTTTATGGTGACAAGTCATAACTTATGGTAGATAAAGAAGGAATTTAAGTTGATATAATTTGTGTTCGGCTCAACTATTATATTTGTAAGAAAAAAAAAGAAAAAGAGAGAGAGAGAGAAAGAAATACTGGAACAATTGTAGGTGTCTTACAAATTATGGTTATCATTTGGTTTTCATTTTTCAAGCTAAGTACCTACAGTAACATTTTACTCAATAAATAACCTAAAAAGGGGTGCGAATTGCGATGACGTTAATAAGATAAATGCATATTTATTTAAGTCGGTAAATAAATATTAATTTTTTCAATTATAAACTAAAAACAGGAGTTGTGATCGTAACCAATAAAAAAACAAAAACAAAAAGGAACAAACTTGATGTCACGACTCTGTGTTAAGAAGGACACTTGTGTTTGAACTTTGAACAAGAAAATTCGGTCTATTATCAAAAAGGAAAAGAAAAGAAATTTTCAGTCATATTTTGACTTCTTAAGCCAACTCTAATGCTAAGTTTTAAGGGGTGCTATTTAAAATAAATGTGATGTTACAAACTACGTACCATTCCATAAGGATTTAAATTTAATATCTTCAAATTATGCCCTCAATCATATCTTATGAATATAATATCGTCACGTCATTAAAAAAATTTAATAAAAAATTAATTATTAAAATTGAATAGAATATTTTTAATGATTTGACGATATTCTATTGCATGAGACATGATTGAGAATATATTTTGGAGACACTAAATTTAAATTTATTGAACAATATTCTTATTTTTCTCGCCGTATTACTTTCCAAAAATGTACTGTATTACAGAAGTGTGAATAGTTCTGCACCTATGAATTTTTATAGAAAAAGCATAGGGTTTATAGTTTAGATTTTAGTAGATGAACGGTAAAAAACAAACAAATTTAAAAGTTAATAGTTAAGATTATTGATGTATAAACATCAAAACAATTATTTTTAGTTTTAATCAAAAGTAATTTTGACCATAATAAGCATATGTAGCAACTATAAAAAGTAAGTTATTACAATGAGGTTTTTATTAAAAACTAATATTTTGATGTTCTAAAATTATTTTAATTGTATATATAAAGTAAAAATATATATAAGGTAAATTGTGGGGTCCATTTAAAAAATTTGTTAGAGTTATTTGGTTGAAGGAAAAGTAAGTTGAATTACTAAACATGAGAAAGTGTGAGAAATAATAAATTATTAAAAATAACAAGTTTGATGGATTGCTTTGTGCTTCTGTTTTAAGAAATAAGTATGGACAACTTTTAAGCGTATGGTTAATCGTGCAAAACTCATTTTAAGTTTATAGGAAAAAGGATTTATATTAGGAGAATCTAAGTTCATTTTAACTAAAAAGGATTTATATCTATGTCAAAATTTTTATGTTAGCATTAGCTGAGCAGCAATTTGATCCTTAGTTGAAGATATCACAGTTGTACAAAGAGTAAAACACCAATTCAATTATTTAAAGATTCGTTTGTTATTAATTTAGTTTTTAAAAAAATTATGTGCAAATTAAAGAATTAATTTGGTAATAAAAGTTTTTCAGAAACTAAATTATTGATAAGTAAATTTTTAAAAGATTAAATTGATGTTTTGATCTTGCAAAAAAAAAGAGTATTATAGCAAAATTATCCTAATGTGAGTTTAGTTCAATAGTGGTAAAATTGATTTTAGATCAACATAATTTTGAAATTTTGATTTATGTAAAATTGATTTTAATGTAACGTGATTTATGTTTGAGAAATTTTTAGTTAAAAACAAGTTTGGAGTAAGAATACAGTGTAAAATTTTTAACTCAACGCGAAAGCAAGACTCACTTTGCTTTTATCAAAATTAATTTTAACAATTTAAAATCAATTTTGATTTTTTTTTCAAACTAAAAACCAAACAACAAACTATCTATTTAAAATTAATTTTGATACTTCAAAATCAATTTCCAACACTAGCAACATTTTATCAATCACTTACGTAAATATTAGTATTTTAGTTCTCTATCTTAATATCCTGATAGTTCACAGATGGTTTTAGTCACTAAATTTATTTGTCATTATCGAAATACCTATATATAACATGTTAAATGATACATCTCCACACTCAAAACCACGTGGTTTGGTTTAATTGAAAAAATAAGTCATTTGAGTTCCTATGAAGTAGAAAAATCATTGATTTTCGTCCCTATCTTTATCAAATTGAAACTTTTTTCTTTTCTTCTTCCATGGTTCCTAACTCAAACCATACCTTTTTCGTAATCAGTGTAGCGATGATGTCACACCCCACGGGTTGGACGGAGATGGCAGGAAGCTAGCGGTGCGGACGATGTTTGCCGTGCAGAGGAGACGGTTAGGGGCGACTATTTGCACGCTGAAGGATCAATCATTTTTGTGATGGCAGGGGCGGTTGTGACCGTGGTTTAGGCGGTGACGTTGGACGTAATAGATGAATATTTTTTAATGTATTACTTAACATGTCACATATTATATTCTATTAATAATTTTTAATGTTATATACTAAAATGACGCGTAGATGATTAATTGTGCATTAATGTCCAATAATTTTTAAATTAAGGACTATTTTAATAATTTATTAAAAAATTATTGGACAAGAAGTGAAAAGTAGTTAGGATAGGTTAACTGAAAAAAATAAAAATAAAAATTGAAAAACAAGCCGTCTTCTTAATTTCACCTTCTCCTTACGCAGCAACCAATTTTCCCGGGAAAGCAATCACCTAACATGTTCTGGTCAACCACAACAACAAGAAAGAGACGAGGGACCCACCCAATCGCAGTTGAGCACGTCACCATGTCTGATCTGACCTGTACCTGAACGCCACGTCATCACATCTTACAACAACCAAAACACATTTATCCACACTGCCCTACTTCTCCGGCTCCACTCAGAGAGATAGACTTCAATAGAAAAATGCACTGAGAGAAGAACGAGGACTGAGTCAGTTGCTTGTATAGCAAGTGTGGTTTCAAATGTGGGAATTATTCAAGCAACCTGACTTGAGTCTTATTTTAAGGTTTTTTCTGAGACTAGACTTGAAAATTTTCCATCTTGATTGGATCATTAGTGGGGACCAAGAAAGTGAAAGAAAATCCAAGAAACTCTCTGGGATTGGAATTCTGAATGCATTTCAATTTCATTTTCAATTTTCAACTACAATTGGCAAGTCAACATGGCGATGTTGAACAACTTTAATATCACCACACAATCACAGAACACCCGAGTACAAGTTCAACCACCAAGGCTTCCTTTCACAAACTCCATCACGGTAATTTCTCTCTCTGTCTTTTCTTTCTTCTTTTCATGCTTTTTTTTTTTTGTCTTTTCTTTTTCTTTAATTGTAACTCCCTTTTGCTTCAATTCTTCTTCTTTTTGTTTTTCTTCCCCAACAAGCTTCTCTTCTGCCGACACATCCACTTCATATAACATTTCAAAATTATACAATTACTACAGCTACTGCATTTTGTTATATATCTTTTGGTTGAGAAATTTCAAGTCAACTTGGTTAATTCTGGTGCAGACTCAAGATTCAAGCTTTCCAACAACAGTGGCGGATCAAACAGCGAGATGGGTTTTTCAGATCCTCTTCCACTTGCATTTGTTCTTAATTGCAGTCTTGGTGATGTTCCTTACCATCTATGGCCTTGTCTCTGATTCTCACACCCACCATTTTCATCCACGGAAGTGGTACCCTCCGCTTCTGGTATCAACAGCATGTGCAGGAATTCTTGGTTTCATATGGCAATTTATCACTGCCAATCACCCCACAAGGGCAATCAACGCAGTATTTTGGCTAAGTCCCCTGCTAACATGTGCAATGGGAATTCTGTTTGTGACCATTGGTTCCGCAATAAGTCTAGCAGCTGGCGTGATTTCTCTGGTTTTAGCGTTGATTCAATCCCTCTATGGTTGTTGGGTCAGTTCCAGATTTGAATATGCCGCCAGAATCTTGTCAGTTTCAATAGCTTTTCCTCCTAATAAAACCAAGGGGTTAACCCTTTCATCAATTCTAATTGGTGTCCTCTATTGCTGTTTTCTGGTGTGTGGGATTGGAGGAGCCAGGGCCATTGAAAACAGAACAAAACTAGCAGTTTTTTTCATCTTCTTGATCCTGCTGAGCCTGGTATGGAGTATGCAGTTTCTGAAGAATGCATTGCAAGTCACTATTTCAAGAGTCAAATACATGCATTTTGCTGGAGGAGTTGACATGGACAGTAAAGTGGCATTCTGTGACACAATCAAGTACTTAACCGGAAGTGTTTCCTTAGGCTCCATCCTCGTCCCGATTATCGGACTCTTTCGAGGTTTCGCGCGATCAACGAGCCTAGTTGGAGGAGATACGGATGAGTTCATGTTTTCCTGCGTTAGTTGCTACATGGGGATTGCATCTCTTCTGGTAACCTGTGGGAACAGGTGGGCTTTCGTGCACGTTGGAATTTATAACAAGGGGTTTGTGCAAGCATCTTATGATACTTGGGAAATGTTCATTAGAGTTGGATTACAACAACTGATAGACCTAGATCTCACAGGGGCGTTCTGTTTCCTTAGTGGGGTTTCAGTGGGAGCAATCTGTAGTTTATTGAGTGGAATTTGGAGCCTTGCAATGCACAAGAGCTATGCTATGGAAGTATCCGTTTATGCTTTCCTCATTGGATATTTTGTGGTAAGAACTAAAAACATGTGTTTGAATTTTGAATTTCCCATCTATATTGATACCTATATTTAGCTTAAGTTCTCTGTTTGTGATATCGCAGTGTAGGTTGGCGATTGCATGGCCACAGGCATGTGTTTCAGCTTACTATGTTGCATATGCAGAGAATCCACAGAGCACTCAATTTGATTCCACCATTCCAGTACGTTTGGAGCAGCTTAATAGAACTCAAGCTTTGCAAATTTTCCGAGTTAATAATTTCAGCTGAGCCTCAAAAATACTGAAGCATCAGTAAACCAAGGCCATATTATCCCCAGGATAATATGATGCTGAACATTTAGTTTTAGAACGATTTTGTGTTGTATATAATGATTAGATTTCAATTTCTGTAGTATTCAATTGCCATGAATCTTGATTATGCAGGTTCTTCATTTCATTGACAGCAATATATAAAAGTAGATACAATTCACACCCATGCCTTTTCTGTAACCTTCATGTAATCAATCATCAGTGTGAGCAAAGAATATACTGAGAGTTCTCATAAATAAATATTACAGCCATGATTTCTGCAGTCACAAAGACTCGTTGCTTTACACAAAAATAAAAAATAATAATAAAAATTATGACTTACAAGCATTAACAACCAAAACATCACATCGTAATACAACAAAATTCCAAAAAGACTAAAGATCATTTGGGTCCCAGATGACCTCTTCCTCCACATTCTGTGCACATAATATTACCAGTTCCGCCACAACCTGCATTAGAAAAGTTACCAAATCAAAACATATTCATCAAAAGAATTGCTAAGCGTCATAGAATTTGATAATAATCATAATCATAATTATTGAGCAAGTGCATCCTTTTAACCTAAAAATAAACAAGAACATCAGCTATGCGTCATAGAATTTGATAATAATCATAATCATATTAAAGTTGTACCAATTCTACACAGGTCAAGCAGATATAAACCTATACAAATTTGTTTCATTCAAAGTCCTTATATTTAGACATAGGTGACAAACTCGATACCAAATACAAAAGAAAGCTGCAAAATTCAAACACTGCCAAAACACACAAGCAAGGTGCAGGAATTTTGGATGAAGATCCTCACCATTTTCTTTTGGAAATGGACAACATCTCTTAACCACAAAATTTATTTATATTTTTAATTAAAAAAGTTATATAAAAAGGCTAAACTTGCACTGTGAGCCAATAGATTAGGAAATGGACCTCTCCATTTCCTTTGAGAAATGGCGAGGGTCCATAGTCAGGAATTTCAGCAGCGCACACATGACATATCTTAAATACAAGGTTGGTTGAACAGGAAAGAGAATATACCGAGACAACGGACTTTGACAATTATGCCCTGACTTTCCAATATGGAGTCAACATATAGACCAGAACCAGCACAAGTGGCACAAAGCACAGCACCTTTGGCTTGACAATCAGTGCACCGTGAATTGTTGCCAATAGCTTTCTCAGCTAAAGATAATCCAACAGGCTTCTCAATTATTTCTTCTGGGATAGCCTTATCATAACAAAATAGAGATTCAAGATTACTTCTGCGTCTGTTTTCGTCAGCCTTTAAACTTGACACGGACTGAAACACAAGGAAATAGTTAGCCATGATATCCATCAAACAAACACCAAACTTCTACATGACCTAGTATAGAAAAGCCTACCAAATCGCATCAAGAATTCATCAAAGTAACACAACCTCTTGTAATACCTCATCAGAATTATAATCTACCTTTTATAACCTATAACTCTTTTCTGATACAACACCTTAAGTTATTTTGGCTATAATTAGTAAGCCATGTGGGAGATAACACCAGTTGATAGCAAATCTATATACATGGAGCAAATAGCTAAACTGTCAAAAATTGCATAGATAAAGCCCGAAATGTCTCAACATACAAACAGGTATAGATCTTACGAAAAAGAAAAACCAAATTATTTGGCCAAAAAGAAGAAAAAAAAATCCTCCTCTTCCCCTGGACAACCCCAAAAAATTATACCTACATTTTGCTATAACACTGAATAGAATGAATAAAATTTCAAAACAATTTGAACACTGCAGTTTTCCTCAGGGGACAGCAGAATATTGGGATCTCAATCATCAAAACTTTGTTTAATCAAAATCTACATCAACTAATGTATTATATGCTGGAAAAGGTTCAATCCAATAAAATGCCAAGCTATTATACATTGATACTTCACTTGCTTCTTGTGCATAAAAACTTACTGGCATATCAGTATCTGAAATTATTTAATATGATTTCAGAATTCAGGCTACCCCAGTGTGCAAAATTGATAGATCATTTCAATTAACTTTATCACCATTTATGAAAAATCATTATGAGGAAAGCAAGAAGGTTGAATTGATCTAAGTTCAAATAAGTACTAGTCAAATTGAAGAATGTTCATTCTATACAAGTAATTCATTTTCTGGCAGTAGTGAGACTGCTCTAGCTCTACCTTCTGCTCTTAGCTTGTCAGATTCTATCTTGCTAGTTGCTAAAGTCATTTATTGATTATAAGTCCCTAATCATAAAATCTTAACATTCTACACTGTGAGGAAACATTTACGCCAAGGTAGTTAAAGCGTAGTTTCAGGGCTGACACGGAGAGGGGGTGTCGACTAGTTGAATCGTGAAGCATAACTCGACTCGTAAGAGTCAACAAATATCCAAAATGGTGTCTAATAATTATTAATAACAACTTCTTTTTGTCTTGATAGTTAATAATAACTTCAAAAATAGTAAAAATAGTCCAAAAACTTGTTATTTTAAATAAAAGCCCAATACAGAAAGCCCAATATGTGGTAGAAACAAAAAAAGAAGAAACAATAAAATTAAGAGTACCAACTAGCATTCAGCCTGCCCTAGTTGGCTAGATCTCAAAATAAGGAAAGATGTGAGGCTGAAGAAAAGTAAAAATGGGAGTCAAAATGTTCAGTAAAATGGAGGAGAAAGGTCGCAGGGCTTGTTAGGTGTTGGACGCATTTAGAAAACAGGGGAATATCGTTTCGCTGCCTCCGGGTCGTGTGACCCGACCCGATTCCTTCAGTTCAAACCGGAGCGTTGAGGCACTTTGGAGCGCCGTTTCAACCACTTCACCCTGCTGAAGCGTTGCGCCAGACCGCGTAGGGGTCAGAACCACATCATCCCGGCACATGGCGCACTGGGGTGGTTGTGAAACGTTGAAACGTACGCTTCAACTTTAACTACACTGATTTACACAATTATTGTAGCAGATATTTAGGATTTCTATATACACACACCATGATTCACAAGAGCTAAAAGCTACCATGAGAAGAGTCACAGGTTCTAGGTCTAGCAGGGAATCCTGGGATCTTTAAAACCAATCTAAGTGATCATCGAGTGCAGAAGAATGGCAGATGAAAGCAGGCATTCAAGGTGAAAGGAGGAAGAGGAACCCGATTTTTGTATATTTGTACTATTTAAAATTAAAATAATTGGACAATATGTTTTAAAAATGAAAATATTAAAACTGGTTGAGATTTAATATAGATCAAAGGTTAAGATTTATCAACCATTAGTGAAGTAGTTAACATAGGATATATTTAACAAAAGCTGGAGCCTGAAGTTTAGGCCTTTAGGGGTCTCTATGCACTTTTCCCTTAGAAATAAATCTTGCGCATACTTATGTATTAGAATTGTTCCACTCTCATAGTCCAATCTACTTTAGAGATATAGTCTCAATGAAGAAAAACCAAATTTAGTTCATGTTTATACCACTACATCTGTCCTTCAAATCTACACTAAGCTAGGGTCAGCTTTTCCAAGGAAAAACTAGCATGCAGTGTCAGCAGATATTAGATTTGGATTGGATTTCTCAAGTTTTAAGGACATCTTAAGTATGATTACGGGAAACTCAATGTGATCTCAGATACAGCAAATTCTACATAAGTTTGCCACTCAAAGAAGAAAAGGCTTTCCATAGTAACATACAAAATTGAAATTTGTCACTCCAGAACTATAGCAAGGGTCAAGTAATAACTATCAATCAATGCAATCAAAGGAGTAAACAGCATGACTCAGGCCAGTTATACCCATTCAATAGGCTCTTCAAATTAAAATACAACAAGGACTTTCTCAAATAAATTTACAAAAAAACAAAACTGCTGATATTTGTTCTATCTTACATATCACACATCAAGAAATTCAACATTAAAATAGTTGTTTCCGAACAATTCCAAAAAAAAAAACATAACACAACAAATCAAACGAAAATCCACTACCAAACACAACCAAGTTATAGATGTAAAAAAAAAAACGAAAAAGAGAACTGACCCCGCGTGAGGAATAGCTAGAGGCAGAACCATTAGGCGAAAGGGAATGTAGTTTGGTCACAATTCCTTTGAAATTCGACCCAAAATTTAAGGTTTTCTTCTTGTGACTCGCGACCTTCACCACCGAAGAATTGGGGCAAAGAACAAATTTTGAAGTCGCCATTTGCAGAGTAGCTGAATCCATCGGTGCCCAATAACATGCACAACAAAACTTCAAATTGTTCCTCGTTGAAATCGCTCGTTTCAGCAACTCGCTTCTCGTAGTTCACGACGCCGATCCACGGGTCGTTTTTTTTTGGGCAAGGGATCCACGGGTCGTGAATAACCCACGTTGTAACTCCGAAAAGGAATTCAGATTCGATTCATGAACTTAACAAAGCCCATTTATTCCATTAGCAATGGGCTTCCGGGTCGTTTTTACTTTTGGCACCGAAAATGTTTTCATACCAAAATTACCCCTATCTCTTTTTCTTAAAATTATATTTTGGAATCTAATTAAGAACATTTAAGAAATGTAAATTTTGACACAATGAAATGAAATGTAAATTTTTATGCCTTGGATTGGTTAGGTCTACCCTCAACCTAAATTTTTATGTCAGAAATGTAAGTTTTTAAATTTCCTAAAAATTTATTTTCAGAACATTAAATTAAATAACCGAAATTGACTTTGTCAAAAATAAGATCTTTAGGATACTAAAATACTAGTGCAGCCTGTGCAGGAGTTATGCTTTGCACGAATGTGTCATATACTGTAAATATAATTACATATTTTTTTCATATTTCATCATTAATTTTAGTACATTAGTTGTTTTAGGTATTTTTATGGTAAACAAAAGTATTCATTACATAAAATGTTTTAAGATTGATTAGTACTTAGTTGTGTTAATAAATAAATAACTTTTTTAACTTGTGAGTGTATTCGTATAGACATACTGCAGGTGTCAAACCTCACTTCGCCCAAATCAGCAAATGAATCATATCAGCTATATACAAGAAAAGGAGAAAGATAAGGGCTTTAAGGTTATGATCATGAAACCATTGATTCCCCGTAACTCAACCAACAATAACATAATCTCAGCCACCATAAACTTGGACATAATAATAATTTAACTAAGAGGTTTTAGAGGCTAAGTAATCCCTTATCACTAATACCCTAAGTCTAATACCGAACAATTCAAACTTTTGTAACCAAAAAAAATGTTTAATACTTCGAGAGCTTTTCCTATACCTAGCTTAGTCTTTTTTAATCTCTTTTTCCTCACGTTGATTATGGTTTCGTCTTTAGATGTATGGCTATGTTTGGGAAGACTTTTTTAGGGAATTTCGACTTTCAAAAAGCTCTGTCATCGTTTGATAATTACAAATAAGGCTTTTGGTTACGAGATTGTGGCTTTTGTAACTAAATTTTGTAAAGCTCTTTCAAGAGGCTTTTGACTGTGTTTGAAAAACGAGTTGAAATCTCAAGGCTTTTAACTGTGAAGCTAGTTGAAGGCTATGAGAATATGGCTATGAGATTATGGATGTGAAGTTGGTTTATTTATTAGATTTGTTTAGTAAAATAGACTGTGTAATAAGCTGAAATATGTTAAATGACCAAAAAGGATAAATAATATTATATTAATATTTAATATAATAGTAAAGTTAAAAGTTAATTATTAAAAGTCACTTGAAAGAGCTTTGCAAAAGTTAATTACAAAAACCACAATCTCGTAGTCAAAAACTTTATTTTTGTAATTACCAAACGACGACAAAGCTTTTTGAAAGCCAAAATCCCCTAAAAAATCCTTCCCAAACATAGTCTTTAGCTTCCAAGGATTGGCTTTCAATATTCTACTTCCGAAATTTTCCTTATTTATTTTTAAAAATACAAAATACCCACCTCTATTTGATATTACTATTATATTAATATTATATTAAATATTAATATAATATTATTTATTATTTTTGGTCATAACCTATTTTATCAAATAATTATGACTAATAAATCAACTTCACAATCATAATTTCATAGTCTTCTGCCAACTTCACAATTAAAAACTTAAAACCTTAAATTTCAGCTTGTTTCCCAAACACAACCGTAATTGATTACTTTGTGAGTAAGTCAGTTTCTTTTCTTGCACATTTTTTCATTGCGTGAAGGTTGGGATATCTTTTTCTTCAGATTGTAAACCTTATTCCGGCCGAGAATAAAGTGAGCCAATACAATATGCCTTCAGTTCAGGTTGAGTTAGAAATAGGCCAACCTCAAAAAAGAAAAAAATACTATAGAAATAGGCCGAACTAAATTAGTGAAGTAAAATAATCATTAAATTATAACGATATCCTATGCAATTCAAACAAACTTTAATTTAAGCTATGATATTGCTTGAATGGCACATAAAATAAATTCAACACGCAGGAAAAAATATTAACATACACAGAGAAGGAAGAAAACCCGTATTCAAGAAAAACGCGGAACGGTAAAGTAGGGGAACGAGTTTTAAGAATTGAGATAAGAGTAAACATACCCTACCCGGTGTGTTTAATTTCTGTTTTTAAAAAAAGTTTTTATTTTTTAAAAAATAGAAAATTTAAAATTTCGTTTGGCACATGAGTTTTCAAAAATAGAGTTTGGAAATATTTTTTGTTTTCTAGTATTTAAAAACTAAAATATGAAAATATTTAAAGTCTATTTTGATTTTTAGTTTTCTGAATTTACACAAATTTGTATTGAAAATTCCTCTCAATTTTTTTGAAAACGGTTTCAGAAAGCTGTTTTATAATATAATTTTTAAAAACTAAAAACCAAGTGTGTGTTTGGCACAACTAGCTTATAACTTTTTTAGGAACTTGTAGCTTATGAGTAAGTAGAGATGTTTGGTAACAACTAACTTATAACTTATATAAGCTATAAGCTAGCTTTCATAAGCTAGCTTATGACAAGCTACTTCAAGTAGCTTATAGCTTATGAAAATTAACTTTCAATAATTCTTTCCTATTTTACCCTCTAGTCAATTATTACATGTTCACCCTATTAAATAATTTAATACATGTGATTATTATTTGTCCTTTTAAGTCATTTAACAAATATAAACTACTTAATAAGCTAATTTTATCAAACACCTCTACTCAATTATAAGTCACAAGTCATAAGCTATAAGCTACAAGCTATAAGCCATAAACTACAAACTATAAGCTATAAGTCATAAGCTATAAGTTATAAGCTAATTTTACCAAATAGAGTCCAAAACGTTTTCAAACAAACTCTAAGTTTACCCTCCTGAGATTCATTTTGAGATTCAAAATAGTTATTCTTCCACTAAAATTGAATTGTATTTATATCATTACTCCAATATATGTTTAGAATCTCTTTTAAAATTACAAAAACCATGATTTTAATTGTGTCATTTTTTATTTTAACATGTTTATAAATAAATGAATCATAACTGGTCTTAGTGTCAAAACTTCAATCCACTGAAAAGTAATTTAAAATTGTCTATATTTCTATTACACTTGACAATACATAACATCTAATATATTAGTAGAATAGTTAGAGTGATGCTCTGCGTAATAATTTTTTGGTTCGAACTATGTTAATATATTTTTGCATATAAAAAAACATTGTATAATACATGTAACAATTATAATGAAAATTATTATATACACTCCAAAAACAATTCTAAACATTAAAATGAAAGTCAACTTTTTAACACTAATTTTTAAATGAAAATGACATCATTTCATAATTAATTTTACTTAAAATTAATTTTTATAAAATCAGTCCAACTCGAAATTAATTTGATTAGTATACAGCTAAACATACACTTAATTGATGAAGGAAAATTTAACTTACGGTGTGTTTGATTTAGTTGATTTTGAATCAAAATAATTTTAATTTAATATGATTTATGTTTATAATTTTTTTACTTAAAGTTTCAAATAAAAATATAGTGTAAAATTTTTAATCGAACGAAAAAACAAGACTCATCCTACTTTAATCAAAATCAGTTTTGACAACAAAAAATTAATTTTGACTTTCTCGTAACTAATAACTAACTAAAATCAAATTAAGTGCTTAAAAATTATGAGTATGTTTGGGAAAAATTATTTTCCCAAGTTATTTTTTTTTCTTAAAACAAAAAAACTTATAAAAAGTTAAAACCGTGTGTTTGGAAGAAAAAAAAAAAGGAAAAGTTAACAGAAGTTTTTGATCTTTATTGTTATAATTATAAACAACTTTTTTTAAAAAAATAAGAATTAGGAGTTTATTGAAAAAAAAATAGCTTTAATCGATTTTCTTTCTCCACCATTCAAATTTCTTCTATAAAAAATAATTTTTATATCACTCAAAGACAAAAAATTATCTTCAAAATCACTTTTTTAACAACATATCTAAACAAAAAATAATTATATTATGATCAATTATAATATCATTCAATAATACGTATAACAGTCTTTTTAACATGTATAATATTACATATGTTAAGAAACTAAAAGTAAAAATATTTTATTAAAAAATATAATATTTATTATAATAGAAAATCAAAACACATTAAATATTTATATTTTCTCATAAAATGTTTCTACTTTTAATTTTTTAACATATACAATATTATACATATTAAAAAAAATCATACATATAATTAATTCTTAAAATAATTTAATTTTAATGAATGATATTTAGTACTATAAAAAAAAGAAGACAAATATAATAAAAATATATTAAAATATATATTTTTTTATAATCTCAAAAAACAAAATAATATACGCAATTGTTTTTTTTACTTCTAATAATTTTAAGTAATGTACTAAGGATATAAGGATATAGTATATAATAATTTTTGCACCTAATTTAAACACACAATAACTCCCCCTAGCCATCAAGTCTTACCAAACATGGACTTAATTATTGGTATCCGGTCATGAAGAGAAGAAGAAGAGCAAAACAAAGTCTCCTTTCCTTCCCTGCTTTATCTGTTTCTTCATTGTGTGACGAGTGAGAGTGAAGTTAACACTATGTTTTGTTTAGAAAAAACAATTTGAGAAGAAAAAAAACCTCAAATAATAATATTATTGTTTTTTGGTTCAGGAGAAATAAAATAAAAAAAATTAAATCTTTTCTCACATCTATCTTCTTTTCACTACCCAAAAGTGCATTCTATGTTTCATTGAGTGAACAAAAAAAATAATGAAAAGAATTTCAACATAAATCAAATAAAAAAATTATTTTTTAAAAAGTTACTTTTATTTATAAGTGAGCATTTTTCATTTGAGTGCATCATGAGTAACGCGTCTTCATTTTCTTTTCATAGTGACTCATCTGATCTCATCGTCATTATACCATCCACACCAATATCCATTTACTATTAGTACCGATATACAGTGTCTTAAGGATGTTAATTAAAATAATTATAAAAATATATTATTTATTTTTTGAAAATAAAAAAATTATATATTTTAATATATTTTTATTATGTTTGAATTCTTAAATAATATTTTTAAGACACTAAATATCATCTCCCTATTAATATTTCCTTACTTAAAGTCTACTTTTCCCTTCCTTTTCCGTTACCACTGAAAAAATAAAATTAATTAATTATGCCGCGCAAGTGAGAAAGCAATAAATACCACACACTACAAACACGGAACAACATTCTCAACAATTTATTTTCTCAATAATATCTCTACCGTCTAAACTATTTACCTCTCCTTTTCTTTAAGTAATCTCTCAAAAAGGTTTCTTTTCCTTTTCTTTATAAGAAAATACAGAGGATACAACTAGTATATACTCACGTAAATTTTTTCTAAAAGGATTACACGAATATCTTTACGTACTTATTAATTGAGTTATATAATTGAAATAATTTCTAAAAATATTTTGTGACACTTCTATTATTTTTTTTCGTGGATTGTGATAGTGCTACTTTAATTACTAGTAAATTGTTTATATTCTTGACTTCAAATATATAATTATACAGCGCAAAAAAAAAATCCTATAAAAATAAATTAAAAACATGAAACTAACGAATGCACTTTAAATCACCAGATATCGTGAGAACTAGAGTTTTCAAATAATTTTGTACCGATTTTATTTTTGGTATTTTATATCAATTTTCAATATTAAATTGTGTTTGGTATTATTCTTATTATTATTATAATAGTAGTAATAGTATAATTTCGAATCTCTTGCGGTTGCATTGACGAGAAGGTTGGAAAGCAGGGGAAAATGACAAAACAAATAAAAATTAAAAAAGAAAATTATGTAGGCAAACTTAGCGATTGTGCATGAAAGAAGTTGATACAGAAGACAACTGAGAAGAAAGTTGAGAGAGATGTTCTTCTTCTTCTTATTCTTCTTCTTAATCATCAATTTATTTATTATTCGTGTCACCTCTCTACTCCTCCCGACCTCCATGAATGCATCTTCTCTTCCACCGACACGTGTGTTTTACTTATTCCTTTTCTCTTTCTTCCCTTCCCTTTTTCCAAAACACCAAAACCCCACCCCAACACACCAGACGTGTGTGGTAGCCCCTCACCCTCACTCATGCTTTTCGGTTTCTTTCTCTGTCACCTGAATGATACTACTACAACTTTCTCTAATTTCTCTACAAAATTCAATTCTTTTTCCGAATTGATCTACTTTCTCCCAATCTCTTGAAAAAAATCAACGACCGGTTCATCCAAATCAGAAAAAGGGAAAGAAAAAAAAAAACAGAGAAAATTTAAGTTTGAGGTCAGTTATCTGTTTTTTCACCTCCTTTAATCGTGGGTTCTTTCTTTTTGTGATACTATAAGAACTTGGATTTTTACCGCAACTGGGTTTGTTTGCTGAATCATCAAGTTTCCATCTTTTTGGGATCATGGAACTCGGTTTTCTGTTTTAGTCTCTAAACATGCCTTCAGCCACAGTTTCTGCGTCCAGAAGCATGGGTTTCAGTTTCTCTTTCACCCTGTTCTTTAACACTGCGTTCCTTTTGGTGTTTTGTGCTTCTGTTATTGTTCATTTCCACTCTTCAGATTCAGAACATGTTCTGAGGAGGAACAGAAGCCGCTTTTCTTTGGGGGCTAGTGGTGACTGCAAGAGCTTCCATAGCTTGGGTGACTATAAATCCAAGTGCTTTTACTTGAAATCCAATGACCCATGTGTTTCTCAGGGCTATATTGACTACCTTTACCTTTTCTATTGCAAATTTGGGGGGTACCCTCTATTGGGTCACAGCCTTTTGTTTCTCTGGCTCTTGGTTCTGTTCTATCTCATGGCGAACACTGCTTCTGAGTACTTTTGTCCTTCCCTTGAAAATCTTTCTAAATTTCTGAGGCTTTCCCCTACAATTGCTGGGGTGACTCTTCTTTCTCTTGGAAATGGTGCTAATGATGTTTTTTCAACACTTGTCTCGTTCGAAGGAAGTGGGACCCGCGACATTGGCTTCAACACTGTGCTTGGTGGTGCTTCCTTTATATCCTGTGTGGTGGTGGGAATAGTAAGCATTTCAATTCGCCATAGGGGAATTCGGGTAAAGAAGCTTGCTTTGATTAGAGATGTTTGTTTTCTCCTCTTGGTTCTTCTGTGCTTGTTTTTTATTTTGATCACTGGTGAGATCAATGTTCCTGGGGCTATTGCTTTCTGTTTGATGTATGTGGTGTATGTGGTTGTTGTTTATTTCTCATCTACAAGAGGAAAAGGTGTTTCTGATGAAGAATCTGAAAATGATGGTGATTCGGTTCATGGTAGTGGTAATGGTAATGATTTAGGTGTGCCTTTACTCTGTGAGATGGAGAAAGGACTGGTTGATTCTGCTGCAAATGGAGCTGAAGAATGTGAGTTCAAAAATGAGAAGAAGTGCTGCTTTAAGAAATCTACAATTTGTAGAACCTCACTTTTTGTGTTGGAGATGCCACTTTACTTGCCCAGGAGATTGACAATTCCTGTTGTTTGTGAAGAGAGATGGTCAAAGCTTTATGCAGTTTCTTCAGCTATGTTAGCACCTCTTCTCTTGTTTTCCCTGTGGTCAAACTCAAGCCTCATAGTTAATGGAATTGGATTAATCATTGGAATCATATTAGGTGTATCTGCATTTTTCACAACTGAAGTGTCAAACCCACCAAGAAAATACTTGTTCCTTTGGCTAGCAGGAGGCTTTCTGATGAGTGTGACATGGAGTTACATAGTAGCTCAAGAATTAGTAGGATTGTTGGTTTCACTTGGTTACATATGTGGAGTGAGTCCTTCAATTCTGGGGCTAACTGTCCTTGCCTGGGGTAATTCACTTGGGGATCTAGTCACAAATTTGACAATGGCCTTAAATGGTGGGCCAGAAGGTGCTCAAATTGCAATATCAGGTTGTTATGCTGGACCTATCTTCAACACAGTTGTTGGATTGGGCTTATCTCTTGTATGCTCTTCTTGGTCTGAATACCCTTCTTCTGTTGTGATCCCTAGAGATCCATATCTATGGGAGACTCTGGCACTTTTGGTGGTTGCATTAATTTGGGCACTTTTTGTGTTGATTAGAAGAAATATGAAGCTTGATGCAATCCTAGGAGGAGGACTTTTAGTTATCTACTTGATTTCTCTGATTCTCAGACTGGTTCAGACACTTGGGTCTCTCCAATTTCAAAATATGTTAGTATTAGTTTTCAAATGATTATAAGAATTGTGAATTTGTTATTAGATTGGTATAGGTATAAGAAACTGACCTTACTTCACTTTTATGTATTGCGTAACTAAGATAGGTAGTCCTAAATTAGTTAGGGTATAACTTCCACTGTTATTTGTACCTAGGTTTTTCTTGGCTAATAGTCTAATTCCACTTCTAATACATCAAGATCAAACAATTATACCTGTATACTCCTTTTGTGATAATAGTTAAATTTATTTTATTATAAAGTTTAGCCACAAGAGTGTTGGCATAATAATAATGTATATCTTTAGAAGAGAATTATGGTTTGAGTTATGAGAAAAACACTACTTGAGAAGACAGAATTATTTACGGCCTGAGAGTTTTATGTCGGTCCTAATAATAGGGCAACGATACTAAGAAACCAAAAATTTTCTCATTTTAATAGTATTGTCATCACTAACATTGCAATTTTATTTTAAATTTTTGCTTAATTACAAGTGGGTATATAAGTCAAAGAGTAATCTCTAGACAGTCCACAAGTTGAAAGTTAGTTAAATTATGCTGCATATAGATGAATAATGTGCCTTATCTAGAGAGGCACATGAAGGAAATGCCAAAACGGTAACCATCAAAGTCTAATTTAAGGTGTCATTCTACACCGAATCAATGGTGATGTTTCATACGCCAATAAATTATAACCACAATTATCTAGTTACTTTGGACGATGTGAATTTGAAGAGGCAGAGATTATTGATGAATGTGACAATTTGAAGATGAAGAGCCTTGTCGGTGTCTTGGATCACTCTGTTATCATGTCATTTGTCAATCTTTTTCCCTCTAATAATGCTTTTCTTTGGTGCTTCACAATCTGTATTCCTTTCAAGATGTTAATGAGCTCATCAAGCTTTTTTAATGAACACGTTATTCTTTTGTTAGAAATATTGATTTGTTGAAGAATATTTTAGAACACCGGTTAAAATTATTAGAATTTAAAAAATAATTATATGAGTATATTATTTTGTTTATGAAAATGTAAAAAGTTGTATTTTTTAATATATTTTTGTTATATTTGGTTCTTTAAATAATATTCTTAAGACACTGGATATTATTTTTTAAAAATTTGGATAATTTTTTTGATTTTTTACATTTTGATAAATTTTCACAAAAGGATGGTGTGAATATTAAGGATCCTTTAAAGGTGGAAGAGATGGCTGCCATTTTCATTTGGGAGTTTCTATATTGGGTCAACACTTTTGGTATCCCGCATTTTTTAAAATACTAAGTATTTCATAAAATGTTTGGGGCGAATATGTGGTGACTTAAAAAACATGTGTAGTATCAAACGTGCTAACCTTATTAGTCTTTCGTTCTTTTTAACATGTAGATTCATGATTAGTAAGTTATTCTTTAATATATGAATTCATAATTCATATAAAGATATAAAGAAATAGTAAAATTGTTAAATGAAGTGATCTCAATCGTTTTTAACTGCTTATGCGATAAGATGGGCCAACGCGAGTGCGTAATACTATTGAAAGAAACGAAAGCAAAATGACTATGGACAAGGAATTGGGAAGTAGGACAGAATAGCCGTCTTTCAAAGTTGCGTTTCGGACAGAATCTAAGCCTAATTTTGGGTCCAAATTCCAATAACCAAAATCTAAGTTTTATATGCCTAATTATTACATCACCCAATTTTATTTTAAACTTTATTCAATGAAAAATAAAATAGAATAAAATCGAAAACCAATCTATTACCAACCGTTTCTATATTGGATTGGATTAAATTTAAAGGCTTAAAATCAACCAATTTGATAAAATCCAATCCAAAACGATGAGCATGTTTGGATTTAGGGCATCAAACGTAAGGTTGAAATAGCAAACATGATTTTGGATTGTTTATATTTTGATTATAAATATAAATAAAAATACTTTTGAAGATACTGAAATCACTGCTACTAAAAGTAAGTTTAGAGTTTTTCTAATGGTATTCAAACGGGCAGGTAGTACTAGTTTGGAACGTCAGTTATGTCCAACACCTTCTGGATCTTTCATTATTTGTTTTCTGATCCACAATCAAATTGCGTATTATTAATTGGGGTTCAAGTTAAACCCAATCAGTACTTAGTTTGAGCTAACAGGTAAACTCAACTAATTGATGAAAGTTTACACATGTACTGTATCGAACAGTGTTAATAATTAGTAGTAGGAGTAGCATATAGTATATTATTATTATTGGATTACCTTTTTCACCACTTATATATTTATATATGCTAATTTATTTTGTCACCTCTGTTTGTTACCCTGCAGCAATGGGATGCATAGAGCTATATATGGTGTTTTCAGTTGAAGGAAAGAGGGAATATGCTACTGTCAGTGTCGTCCATTCCAAAACTAGTGACCCTGAAGGGATCAACAGACAAGAAGATATTATCATCTCTGTGGTTAGGGGAAGTTGAGTAAAATCTGATGCTGTCACTATCGATTTTGGATTAGATATAGAATTTACTAGGTAAGTAGTAAATTAATTAAGGAGGTCGATTTATTTAAAGGTCCTAACTATGGTATGCTATTTGCCTCTTATCTTTTTTTTTGTTTTTTGTTTTTATATAATTAAATTAGTGGAGAGGAGAGACAGCTCCAAGCCACCGAGTAAAACACCACTGTTCAAACTAGGGATTCAGCCGTAGGTGTGGATGGCCCGAAGGACTTATCAAGAACCGCACTCTCAAATTGGGTTAGCCTAAGACTACCTAGAGGTTATTGTCGAAAAATCGACTCAACTAGCTTCTAGGCACCAAGGGATCTCATTGGGGAGGATTATTACCCACTAAAGAAAACTTAAATGGCTCCACACGGTCTCGAACCCATGAATTGAGGGGATTCTACTTCTTTACCATTTGTGTCAACTCCCGTGTAACGTCCTGATCGCTTTTCAAAACGTTTTTGCTGTTTTTTGGGATTGACGACTATTCTCATGTACAAATACGAGACCTTTCAGTGTATTTTGTCCTCACTAATACACTTCACCAAAAGTTCTTAGGAGGTCACCTATCTCAGAATTGTTCCAAGGCACTATTTTAGTAAAATTAGCTCATAGCTTATGGCTTATAGCTTATACCTTGTGACTTATAGTTTACGGCTCATGAGTAAGTTGAGGTATTTGGTAAAACTAGCTTATGACAAGCTAAAATTATATCAAATAACATACTTATAATATATTAATATAATATTAATGTTAATTATTGAAAGCTACTTTTGATAAACTATAAGCTAATTGTCACTAAACACTTATACCTATCCATAAGCCATAAGCTATAAGCTCTAGAATAAGTTATAAGCTAGTTGTGTCAAACACACTTAAGTTTGGAGCTCTTAATTAATATACTACTTAACAGTAAACAAATTTTATTGATATAGGTAGTACAAATCAATTCCTTTAAGTTATCATCGATTGTTCAGTTATATACATATACTACCTTCAAATCCCTCTAATTAAATATATATTTAATTCATTCATGTGATTTTACCCATTAGTAACCGCTCCTTATCCATGCCTCATTTCTTTTTGCAAGCGATCACTTCCTGTCCTCACCGGCACTCTAAATATCACAGTTGTTGGCACTTGTCTGTAAGAAAAGTATTTCATAATATTCAGGGTGTTACTAAATGAAGAGTTTAATTATGCACAATACAGTAAGTTTCTTTATAGTTAGGATCATGAAACTAATTACTTGAACACATTGAAAACAAATTATCTTGAACAAGCTTCTCCATAAAATTCATACAAATAAGTTAAAAACTTGTTTTTCTAAATTACGTATAAACTCTTGCAAAAATAAATATTATGTTCTACTCTAGGAAAGTAATCCAAATTAGTTGCCCACTTAGCAAAATAGCCGCTATTTAGTCATTTTTTTTATTTTGATAAGCTTGTCATTTTTTACTTATTAAATTTGTTAGTGTTATTTAAAGATTGGAAGGATGTAAGATTTTTGTCGTTTTACAAAATCAGCGAATGATTTCAGGGTTTTTAAATTCATAAACTAAAATATTGAACTTCTAATGATTTTAATCTTTGAAATTATAAAAAAAAGAATTTTCAATCCTTGAAATTTATAATTGTTTATTATTATTATTTTAGTTTATGTGATTATTTTAATCCTAAAATTATTTTAAAAAAGATCAATTTAGTTTCTAATTAGTTAAACATAGACCAATTCAGTCAGTAGATAATCTAAAAATTATAGACCAAAATTATAAGTGGTTGTAATTTTATGAACTTAATTTTTTTGGTAACAATTTTATCAACTTAATTGATTAACCGTCAGTAATTTTAGCTATAATTATATCAGTTGTTGATTACAATTTTAGAGACTGAATTAATTAATTAATTACTCTATTTTTTTTTGTGCTGTTTTATTTTCATATATACAATATATAATTTAAGCCAAAATATATACTTTTGGTTCCTTACATTTATTTAAAGTCTCAGTTTAGCATATATACCTCATCATCATCTTATTTTTTTCTGTGTGTAAATGTCATCCATTATATTTTCTTAATACATCATTTTTTTGTCAATTTACTCCTTTATTTTCATTTAAAAATTTTTACTTTAATTTTATTTTATCAAGTTATTTAACACACTTTAAGTAATTATATATGAAGGATTAAAGTAAAGAGTTAGGATAAACAAATAGAAAAATAAGACTTCAAAAAAACATATACATAAATAATTATGAAAATGAGAGAAAATAAAGATAAAATATTAATTGAATCTTTGAATAAACACCAACGAATTGAATAAATCAATAAGAAAGACAAATAACTAAATTTATATTTAAATAAACGTAAGGAAGTAGTAAAAGTGTATTTTGGTAATTTGGTTTTTATATATAATAACATGATCGACCTATTAATATGTCTGCTAATGTGACTTTTTTATAAGTAAAAAAGCAGAGAGGAACAAAAATTTTGTATTAACCATACATATCCGTTAATTATGTTTATTATAACGATCTTGTTTTGTTGAGGAAATTAAAGAAAATCAACGTGCCAAAAATTAAAAAAGGACCACCATGATTTGGACATACATGTGAGAAATACATTGGACTTTGGAATTCTTTTTTTTATATTTTTGATAAAGTATTGGACTTTAGACTTTGGACTTGTTATTAATATGATTCCTCCTCCCACTTGGTACGAGGCTATCGTCCGAGGGAAAATGGACTTTAGACAGCCAACCTATTATCTATCAAGAAATAAAAATATATGTACAATTTTTTTAATATGTGTAACATTATAGTACATATTAAAAAAATTAAATAAAATATTTATTAAGAATTTTAATATTTATTATAATAAAAAATCAAAACACATTAAATATTTATTCTTTTTTATAAATTATTTTTAATTTTAGTTTCTTAACATGCACAACTGTACATGTTAAAAGAAATTGATATATAAAACTGATTTTAAAATTTCTTAGTTTAAGTCAATAATAAATGTTAAATGTTTCTAGTTAATTTTCTAGTATTACTTAACTGACTAATAAGTATAATTCAATTCAAAAAAATAAAATGTATTCAATGAACATGTTTAGAGTAATAATTTATAATATATATTTTATTTAAAAATGACTTATTTCCATATTATTTGGAACAATAAAAAATAATTTGACATATTTTTATAATTAAAATACACAAAAAATAGGGTCACCCTAACCGTAAGGCTGACCAAGGAATTCTTATGATATAAAAGACAACTTTTTTTAAAAAAAAAATTGTTTTAGTCATCAAAATTTGTTAAGTCAATCGTGAAAAAAATTAACCCATGTAACACAATTGGATAATTGATGAGTCTAGTATTTAAGTTATTTTTTTATTTATTTTTGTCTTAATTTTAGTTTTTTTTAATTTTTAGTTATAGTAATTTTAATATTCCTTTCTCATAATTTTAGCTTAGATATTATTTTATCTAATTTTTGTTATTTTGGTAATGTTTTGTTGGCACCTACTTGCAAATCCGTTTCTCGCCCGAGCGTGTAGGTGTGAAAAGTTGCCTCTCCTACTATACGCTTGGATGTTCAAATGCGCAAATCTTATACCATATCAGCGACTTAGTGAGTTTAAATAGAAGTGTTTATGGACAATTTAGGGACACAAAAAGACTCTAAAAAAAAGAGGAAAGTGTGGCATTCACCTCGTAGACTTTTTCGATCCAAACCCTATTTTGCTTCTTCATAGAGTTTGGAGTAGAAAATATGCTATGAACAAACAGTGGACCAATTAGATTGATTTGTGTGCAGGATCAAAATGATTTGTTTTAATATAATACATACATGTGCCAAATTAGCAAATTGTTTAGGTCCAACGGAGTAAATTAACAAATTATTCTTATTTGCACGACGTTTGACAATTTTAAAGCATTTGTGGGTTTTTTAAACCCAAAAACTAATTTACATGATTTTACATCCGTTTGGCTATACGTTTTTTTTTATAAAAATACTTTTAAAGAAAATAAGATTTCTTTTACTTTTATCAAATCTCTAAAACCACTTATAAACAAACAATATCTAATAATCTCAAAAACTAATTTACAAGTTTATTATTAAATCTCACACAATTAAGTGGTATGAGACCTTCTCCATCCTAAAGGTTTTGTGTGTGCATACATGCATTCCAAAATGAATAATATCTTGTTGACGCCTAAAAAGTTTATATTCTTTTTACATCCATAATATAATATTACTATTTATTTTAAATGAACTAAAAAATGGAGAAATAAAAGGTATTAAATGGATAAAAAATAATAAAATAATAAGAATATAAGGTTGATGTATGATTTTTAAGTATAAAAAAATTAGCACTCTTTCAAAATTAACAATGGCACAGAGATGCTGAATATGATAGATGTTAGACTTTTGACCAATAATTGATGATAACAAATGTGACAATAAGTTGATAATAATAATAAGACATAAATATGAGCACGCCCTGCTTAGCCAAATAAAGGAAAAAGACATTTCATGAAAACTAATTATAAGCCAAATTATGGTAATGATTGTGACAACATGGTTTTAAATCTAAAACCTTCAACTTTAAGATTCGTAGCCAGTGACAATTTTTGTTAGGCATTTTTGCTATTATTTTTGCGGGATGATTAGCAAGTAATAATAATAATTAAAAAAATACATGATTAAAGAAGTGACAATTATATTGTCTAGTTAATTTTTTTTAGACCACGAGTACTTTTAATTGGAGGCAGTATCCTGCTCAAGTTAGGTAGTAGGCAGTAGAGTTTGTTAAGATAGAACAATCCGAGTCATTTGTCTAGTTTATTTCTTTAAGACTTTTCAAATAATTTTATATATAATATGAGGAGGAAGGTAAAATGGAGAAATAAATTATAGTGAAAAATCAATATCAAGTGGATAAGTCTATGTTTTATGTTTTTATTATTTTAATTTTTGCCATTAATTGGTTGGAATTGAACTCAGTCCTTTTAAGTAGCGTATCACATGCATACTAGAATAAGACGGAATAGGAGTATTGATTTATAAATTTGTTACGCTAGTAGTTAAGAGAAACGGAATAGAATATTGAGAGAACACTATAACATAACTAATTTTAAAATATAGTTTTTATATTATATTTTTAAAAATGTTACAATTACAAAATGATAATATCTTTTAGTAATTTGATAATATTTTTTAATGTTGCTAAAACATTTTAATAATATGATTTTTATATAATATTTGTCAAAAATGTTACAAATTGACAAATCCAACAATTTTAACAATTTGGTAATATTTTTTAAATTATTCAACAATATTTTTTTAAATATTGGTAAATTTCAATTATGTTATATATAGTGCAAATAAACTGAAAAAATTTGGTTTCACATAAAAATGTGGAACGAAAGAGAATAGAACATAACACAGAGTAAAATTATCATTATTTTCTCTATATATTAGTCATTGACAAAATAGATGTATTTAAATTCATTAAACCTTATATAATTTTTTATCTGTCTAATTTTTTATTTTTGAAAATTTATATTGTAAAAATATATTCAACATAAATTATATTTAATAATTATTTTTAAAAGTAAGTTTAATAATTATATTTCTTATAAGAATATTGTATTTAATAATTAAAAAACTATTTCCATAAAAGATTAATATAGAAACTTATAAGTTTTAAAATTATTATTTAATTATGATAATTTAAAATAAAAAATTATATTGAAAATGTTCTATTTTATTTATTATTTAATTTTATGTTGTACCAAATAAACTAGAATTATACGTAATATATATGTGTATTATAACATTAAATATAAAGTAAGATATATGAATTTTTTTTGTACTATGTTCACCAATTACAATACATATTATGTTGTGATTCTTCTAATTCCATTTTATTTCACCCTATTTTGTTAAGTTCTGTTTAACTATCAAGCGACTAAAAGACATTTGTGACAAGACATCATACCTACACAATTTCCAGTTCATAACTGAATAACAAATCACCATGTCTTTAAACATGTATAAAAGAAAAATTAAGAAAAAAAAAAAGCCTTGTGATAATACATACAAGAAGACGATTAAGGATGGACTATCCCTGAGCAAAGGTCTGGGCAAAGGTCACAGTACCCTATCCCTGAGACAGGGGACTGGTCTAGGATCCTATCCCACTTGCGTACGAGAAATTCTTCACTATAAAAAAAAAACATTTTAATTAAAATTAAGTTTTCAAAAATCCGTTTGTTACTAATTTAGGATTTGTTTGTGTTGCGTTTTAAAATTTCATGAACAATATAAAATAAAGGTACATGGTTTAGAGGTGACGTTGACGGGATCCACGAGAATAAATCCGATCTTTAGGAGTTCTGGCGGCACTCCACGATGGGGAGTGGGGGAGCTTGCAAGGACTTCGAAGCCTAAGCCAGTGACTATTATGGGTCAGAGTAATTATATTTGATTAATATCATACCTGGCATAGTGTTATGTGTTATATTTATAAAGAGTTATTATTAGGGTTTGCAGGTTATATTTGGGGTCTCAAGGCATTGTCTCTAGGTCTAGCCCAATTCTAATAATAACTATGATATAGTGTCCGACATTGTATTCACAACTGGGGTGTCTCTTAATTCCGGTCCACGACCGTTTGATTTCTGTTTTTTAATATAATTTTCTATTTTTAAAAATAGAAAACTAAAAAATCTTGTTAGAAGACGAGTTTTTAAAACAATTTTTGTTTTTTAATATTTAAAAAAAGAATTTAAAATCATCTATGGGTTCGTTTAATTCCTGTTTTTAAAAACAGAATCCTAAAAAACTCGTTTGGCATACGAGTTTTCAAAAATAATTTTCGAGAATAATTTTTTTTCAGTATTTAAAAACTAAAATTTAAAAACATCTAGCTTGCTTCTGTTTTCAGATTTCAGTTTTATGAATTTACATACAAATTTATATTGAAAACTATTTTATAATATAATTTAAAAAAACTAAAAATAAAAACTATTTCAAACAAGCCCTAAAATTCCCCTCATTTTTTTTAAAGAAAATTATTTCTGAAAATTGTTTCTAAAAACTAAAAACTAAGAGCTTGTTTGAAATAATTTTAGTTTTTAATTTTTAAAAATTGTATTATCAAACAGTTTTTAGAAATAGTTTTCAAAAAAAGTGAGAGGAGTTTTCAATACAAATTTGTGTGTAAATTTAGAAAACTGAAAATTGTAAACCAAAACATGTTTAAAATATTTTCATATTTTAGTTTTTAAATGCTGAAAAACAAAAAATCTGATTTTGAAAACTAGACTGTCAAACAGGATTTTTAGTTTTCTGTTTTAAAAAATAGAAAACTGTTTTCAAAAAGAAAAATCAAATAAGCCTTAAAATTGTTTCAAACATGCCCTTAATTTCTTAAATATTTTTTCATTAAATTGGTCCCTCAAAAATTTATTATGTGCATTTTAGGAGATTAATTTGATAATGTTTTGAAAACTAATTTTATAGTATTTTAAATTTTTAAGAGACTAATTTAATAATAATAATATTTGAAAGACCAAATTAATGATAAATAAATCTTTATAGAATCAAATTAATATTTTACTATTATAAATGATGCAGTTAAATTTTTGTGTCAGGTGTTATACATATTTAAGGATTTTCTAACTTGAGAAATCTTTCATAAGTTAAGAATTATATTCCAAGTTAAAAAAAAATTTATAAGCAAAGTAAGCATTTAATGCATTGTGAATATAAAAGTTAGTAATAATCTGTCATCCTCTAAAAAATTAATCTAATTTTAAAAGGGATTTTTTATAACTTGTGTAAAATTATAAAGTTAAAAAATTTCATATTTTAATCAGATTGAATTAGAGCTGAACCCATAATATATATAAGATTTTCTTTTCTGTTATTGTTACAAAAGTACTTTCTTACATTTCTAATGTTAATAACTAAAGTAACTAACTAGTAATCAAGAAAAACATAATGGAATTTACAAAAGTGAAAATGTCTAGTATAAAATGTATAATTAACATGAGTGAATCCTTAAGATGGACCAAAATGGAATTTTTTGGCTAAGTTCCCTTAAAGGCTATGCGTCTAAGATTAACACCATTTTTATCTAAAAATACATCTTCCTTTTTTACCACTTAATCTGAATGTTAAAAAAAATTACAGACTACGTGATCCAAAAAAAAAGATGCACTTTTTAATTTATGTAGTGTGAATCCCAGCGCGAATCATCTCTAGAATTTCAAAACACCAACAGCCATGGCTATCCTTATGAACAAAAAACACATGTACACACTCAAGAGCCCTAATCCCAATGATTTTTCCAGCATCATATTCTTCTTAGGCAATATCACAAGGGTCCAAAGCACCCCTCCCATCAAGAACAGAAGTGTTTCAAAGAGACAAGTGTCCTTAGGAATCACATAACAATCTGGATACTCAGCCCAAGCTGACATCACAAAAGGAAAGCCCAAGCCCATCAAAATATTAAACATGGGCCCAGCAAAACAACCAGACACAGCCATCTGTGCCCCATCAGGCCCACCATTCACAGCCATAGCACCATTGGCAATCAAATCCCCAAGTGAGTTACCCCAAGCAAGGACAGTTAGCCCTAAAATTGAAGGGCTAATCCCAATTATATTCCCAATTGAGACCAAAAGAGAAACCAACTCTTCAGCAATTATGTAAGTCCAAGTCACACTCATTGCAAAACCTCCTGCTAGCCATGGAAATAATGATCTTCTTGGTGGGCCACAGTTCTTAGTTGTCACAAATGCCAAATTTCCCAAAACAATTCCAAACAAAATAGAAATCAAATACGTTACTAGGCTGCTCTTAGAACCCACGTTTTCCCTCTGAGTGTTTATAATTGTTGCCAATAAAATTGGTGCTAATGTGACAGATATAACCCCATATGGCTTGGACCACTTTTCTTCACTCACAATTGGTATAGTAACCCTTCTTGGCAACCAAAGAGGTAATTCCAAAAAATTTAGTAACATTCCCAGGTAATTGTTACTAAAAATCACACCTTTTTCCACCTTATCTTCAACACTTACTTTTTCTGCCAAACTTCTTGGTTTCTCTTTCTCTTTCTCATCACTAGCATAACCCAACAATGGTATTCCAGACTCTAGTAGTAACTCATTTGAAGAATCTTGAAATTCACTTTCTTTTGTGTCCTTTCCACACATGAGATGTGTTGCTGAGACAGCACATACATAAAGGAAGTATATACAAACATAACATATTGCACCAAATAAACTAATTTTACCAATTGAAATTATGAGAAGGAGAATGAGAAGAGCAAAAAGGAAGAAAAGGGCATCTCTAATGAAACTTGCTTTATCAACTGAAACTTGATTTGGACTAATTAAAATACTTATAATCCCCAACACAGCACTTGACACAAAAAATGACCCTCCAAGAATGCTGTTAAGCCCAAATTGAGCATTTTTGGACCCTGTGATGGAAACAATACTAGCAAAAAAATCAGGAGCTCCATTTCCCAAAGAAAGCAGGGTTACCCCAGCAATTGTAGGAGAAAGTCTCAGTAAGTTTGATAAACCTTCTAAGGAGTTGCAGAAATAATTAGAAGCTGTGTCACCTAATAGATAGAAAAGCACCACAAGCCATAAGGCAAGAAGAGTTTGTCCAATAATTGGGAATTGGCCTAAATTGCAATAAAAAATTTGAAGATAGTTTATGTACCCTTTTGACCTGCAATCATGTTGGTTTTTGACATATAAGCACTTTGAGGTGTAATCTGAGTACTTGTGAAGATTGGTGCAGCCTTCAACACTAACATCACTTAGCAAATGAACTTTGTTGAAGATGTGAAATTTTGAGGTATTAGGTGGTGGTTGGAGGTGGGATTTTAGAAGGAGACAGAGGAGAAAAATGAAGATTATGTTGAGGAAAAGAGTGAGTTTTTTGGGTGCCATATAGAGTGGTCAATTAATTTCTTAAGGATGTGGTGTGAATGTGTGAAGTGATGATTTTGATTTTTGAAGTGGTATCCATAAGATATGTAAAAAGAAGAAGAATCAGAAGAAGGAGACAGAAATAGGAAATTTAACTCTCAAGAGTTTATGAGTTTCTTGGATTGAGAGTTTCAGAGTTGGATCAAATAATTTAGGTGTGTGGGATTAGAGTTAGGTGTGTGTGTTCATTTGTGTGGATAGTAAAGGGACGTACATAGGAAAACGGATGAAGACAAATTGCACTGACAAAAGTTCTGGAAAAGGTTCAAGTGGTGTTAAAAACGTATGGATTGGCGGGTAGAATCCATTCCGAATAAAATTAATTATAAAATTAATTATGTTAATTGATTTTAAGTAGAATTAATTATTAATAAAATTGATTTATATTTATTGATTATAAGAAAGAATGATGTTTAAATATTTTGTCAAAAGTCTTAGATTTGTAGTGTAAATATAATGCATAATTGACTATTAATGAAAAGTTATTTTTCACAAAATTTAAATTTTATATTTAGAATTAATTTTGATCTAGAGTTGTCAAACATAATTTTTTGATCAAAATCAATTCTGATTCAAAACAAATCATAGTTTCTGTGGTGGATAAGCTATATCAAACACGCATTCAATCCACACAGAAAATATGGTATTAGTAAAAAAAGAAAATTTACGCAAATTCACTAATCAATCTTCATCAGTTTTTCTATGTTTTCTGTTCAATCTACGTCAACAGGTCACGTTTGGGAATGTGTGGCATGTATGTGCTCGCGATGGAAGGAGCATTTCCCTCAAAGTAATTAGGTAAATGGATGAAATGAGAGAAATTAAACACATGGGCTTGTTTGTTTCTAAGTTGAAATAGTACAAAAGACTTCAAAAAAAAAAAGTGCAAACAAAAGAATCATGTATATTAAGAGATTAAATTTAATGAAATTTCCATGCATTATAAAAGACTGTGATTTCATTAAAAGAGAATGAATAATAAACATGTTGAAATTTTTTATTCATTACTTAGGCCCTTTATTTATTTTTTAAATGAGTGTTACTCTCACTCACTATTGAAGTATTGCATCTGGCTAGGTATATATGATCACCTTAATTAATACTCCATTACTCCTATCAGTGGTTTCAAGTTTCAGCGTTGGATATATGCAATTGTCTTAAACACTTATGAAGGATTTTAATGGGTAGATTTATTGTCATTCCTTTTTGTTAATTATCACTACTTTTTAATTTTTTAAATTTTAAAACATATTTTCAACCAATAAAATAAAAAAAACAAAATTTTATATATTATTAAAATACTTAAAAAAGAAGTGGTAATAAAAAAAAATTGATAACAGACCTACCTATTTTATTGTCTAAAGTGATCATATCATGTTTACTTTGAGTAGATTTACTCTTGAAAATGATAAATCTTGTGCCAAAACTGAAGTATTTCTGTGAAGTATGAATAAGGGTTACAATGTTGAAATTTATTGTATTATAAAATGATTATGAATTGTGTAGAATTGTTTTTTATGGCCTCATCTCAATCTTGATAGGATTATACTCTCTTGTCCAATTATATTAAAATTTTAAATTAGGTAATTAGAAATTCAATTAAGTCATATTCTTTTTATATTTGAAGAGATATAAATTAATTTTTTAATTTAATATTTAGTTTTTATTTTTAATCTGAACTATACATCTCTATTTTTTAATTAAATAATTATATTTTGATTATATTATTAAAGGTGTATTTGAACTTTAATTAATTAAAAAAATATTTTTTATTAATTAAAAGATAAATAAATTAACGGTGAATATTATAATAAATAAAATAAGGCAAAAGTAGTTTGTTCCTAAACTTTACACCAAATTTTAATTTGATTTTTTTTTTTTTACATTTGGGCTCTTTTACTTATTTTTTCTTTATTTTATTTTATTGAAAAATTAATAAAAATGTCTAAATTGGTTTTGAGAAAGAAGACACGGATAAAGAAACTATTACAAACATTATTGTTTTAGGCTTACCGTCCGCATGAAGTCCAAGTGTTAATTACTTTGGATGAGAGTGAAAATAAGAGAATACAAGTAATCTTAACAAATATTAGGCCCAAATAAATGTGACTAGCTTATACTCCAACAAAAAGAAAACGATAGACTTAAAAGAAAAATACATAATTAATTAATACTTGAACTTGAAACAAACTATATTTACAAAATAATAGAACGTAAGAAATTCATAATTGGGCCTCAAACAAATTATAGAACTAAGAAGAATGTGACAGATATTTGAGGCATTCGGATTCTCTCTAGTGCTGGACAATAAAGTTAGTTGACATTTTTGTATAGCATACCATAAAATATTAAACCACATGATATAGTGTTTTTTGTCCAACTATTAGATCTTCCAGCTCTAGAGATGATCCAGATCTATACTTGATGTAATGATGCATGCACTAGTTATTTATAACAAAATAATATTTAAATTTTACATTTCATAACTAAAATTTTAATTAAAAATTATATAACTGTAAACTTAAAATTAAAATACAATTATATTATTTAAGTAACTTATTCGTGTCAAATTTATAAAATTTATCTTTGAATGATTTCTTTGTTTTATAAACTTTCACTTGAGAAAATTTGTTGAATAGTATTATCATATTTTTTATGGATAAATTCATATTTTAATCTCACAACTTCATCTCAAGTTTTAATTTGGTTCTTTATTTTTTTTCATATTAATAATTTATCATCTTTTCAATATAATAGGATCATTTTCTATTAATTTCTTTTGATAAAAAATCAATGCTCACAATAATATTTTTTTTATCCTCGTCTTCTTCTTTCTCAAATTCAACAATAATTTTAGACGTTTTTATTAATTATTTGATAAAATAAAAGGAAGCAAAAATAAGTAAAAGAGACAAAACAGACAAAAAAACTAAATTAAAATTTAGTGTAAAGTTTAGAGATCAAAATATTACTCTTATCTTATTTTATTTATTATAATATTCACGGTTAATTTATTTATCTTTCAATCAATAAAAACTTTTTATTAATTAATTAAATTTCAAATACACATTTAACAATATAACTAAATTATAAGCATTTAATTAAAAAAATAGAGACATATCAGATTAAAAATAAAAAATAAATTAAATATTTAATTTAAAAATAAAATCAACTTTATATCTTTCAAACCTAAAAGATTTAGTGAAGAATATGACTTAATTAAATTTTTGATGGCCTCATATCAAATTTTTAATTTGATTAGCTAAGAGAACATTGTGTCATCTAGATAGATATGTCACTATAAAAAGTACCTTGTATCGATTTTGTCAAGTTTATTTGATCAATTTTAATGGAGCATTGATGTATTGCATAATATATATAAATACGGATGAAAATTATTGAAAACTAAAAGTTATAGGTTATTTGAAATAGCTTTTTAAAAACTTTTAGTTTTTAATTTTTTGTAAGTTATAAGTTTATTATAATAAACAGAACTTATTGATAAAAAAAATTATAAACTATAAATTTCTCAAAATACTATATACTCGTATTAGTAAATAATCACAACAATGAGTAGCCAATATATGCTCAACAAGTATGGGCTTGGGTATGGTATTTACCCATAAAAATTATCCGGGATGAGCGCGGGAATAGCTACTATACTACTCAATCTGCCCCCAACCCATATTATTTATACATACATAAAATCAAAATAGTTTATTTATATAATTATACATATTATTATTATTATTATAATACAAGATAAAGGTATGATTATACATGAGAAAAATATGAAACACTAAAGCTAAAGAATACATCTTTTATACTTTATAATTTGATTTTTTTTATTGTATTCACTTTAATAAGGTTGTTGTAGTAAAAGTACGAATTGAGAGTACGAATATAAAGATAAAAATACTTATAAAATATGAGATTATAATTAAAATTGCTACTTACATAGGTATAAGGATGAGTATGAAAATTTCTTTCAAACATGAATATAGAAATAAATACTATAATATCCTACTCATTACCATCCATACGAAAACAATAAATAGGAATATATTATGTCATTAAAAAGTTAAATAATTTTCATGTAAAAAACTAAATAATAAATAAAATGTTTTTTAAAATTATTATTTAATCTCTTTCTAAAATTTGTTTATTTTGTTTATAACGTGTCATTTCCTCGTTTATTGATAATATATTCTATTAAGCATATATCAATACTCCATTATATTTAAACTCTTTATAAAATTCACTTTTATATATATATATATAAAGTATTTTTAGCCAATTTATGGAAAATATAGAAAATTACTCATATTAAAGCAGAGTAAACTTTAAAAAATATATATCAAAGTTTTTGATATTAAGAAAATGTAAAAATATCAGTTTTAATTTCAAGAAAAATGACTTTAACCTAAATATCAATATAATAATATCGAGTTTAGTGTAATTTTAGGTAAAGTTAGATGTGTTTTTTAATTTCGTTACTAACTTTTAAGTAACTTCATTTTTGGCACAACTTTCACCCATCACTTTAATTATTCAGTTAGATCTTGAAGTTAGGAATTAACACCATTAGTATGAATCCTACGTGTGATTACTTATTATTATATAAAAGATACTTGTGGACTAAACAAAAATTTAAAGAAAGAACTCTTAATTGAGTGCAATAATGATTTTAGGCCAACTTTTGACCAATCTCAATAATGTTTTTTTCAATTAAAAAATGCAGAACGGAGGGTAACTAAATATAATTATTTTATTGGAATTGGCTAAAAGTTGGCCAAAACAAGTTGGCTAAAAATCATTATTGAATTGAGTGAACCTTTCTATATTTATCTCTTCATAAACACTATATTTGCATTTGTGGATGATGCATCAGAACAAAAATATAATTCAAATTAAAGTGAATCATCAATTTCATCCTCAAACTTTTAGCACACCATTATACTAGTCCCCAAATAATGAATATACAAATAACTCCTTAAACTTCTAGAGCATTTATCATGTTAGTCCTTGACATTAATCGATTGATGTTAAAATTGACAAAAGTGCCACATGGCACGTTAAACACCATATGACACCTCCCTAAAACTGACTAGAACATGTTATATTTCCCTTCCCTTCATATGAGTTCCAAAACTTTTCCCCCCTTGATATCAGTCCCTAAACTTTTGTAATCATTCCCAAAAGCCGTTTTCTTCGTCACCTTCTCTACTTTATATTTTCTATCCATCCAAACAATAATAATTTTCTTCCCTTTCAATCATCATTTATCTTCTCTGTTTATGTTTTTTTTTCACACTTTTTCTCCTAAACCAAACATAGACTTAAATGTGTCCAAAAGTTAGATTCTGGAAATTTATTTTTAGAAATAAGATTAATTTTGATATTTAAAAGCTTTTAGAAATTTTTGGCACAATCTTCTTAGAAATGAAATTATCCTATTCTAGACATAAGTATAATTTAAAATGATATTTTTAGATTGTGTCGTCCGTAAAATAGTAAAAATAAAAAAGAAATCACCCATATTTTTATTGATGAAACCATCTGAAAACATCATTCTAAATGCTAATATCCAGAATAAAGTGATCCTATTCCCGATTAAAATGATGTCAATCATAACACCCAATACCAATCACAAAAGCCCATATTAAAGCAGAGTAAACTTTAAAAAATATATATCAAAGTTTTTGATATTAAGAAAATGTAAAAATATCAGTTTTAATTTCAAGAAAAATGACTTTAACCTAAATATCAATATAATAATATCGAGTTTAGTGTAATTTTAGGTAAAGTTAGATGTGTTTTTTAATTTCGTTACTAACTTTTAAGTAACTTCATTTTTGGCACAACTTTCACCCATCACTTTAATTATTCAGTTAGATCTTGAAGTTAGGAATTAACACCATTAGTATGAATCCTACGTGTGATTACTTATTATTATATAAAAGATACTTGTGGACTAAACAAAAATTTAAAGAAAGAACTCTTAATTGAGTGCAATAATGATTTTAGGCCAACTTTTGACCAATCTCAATAATGTTTTTTTCAATTAAAAAATGCAGAACGGAGGGTAACTAAATATAATTATTTTATTGGAATTGGCTAAAAGTTGGCCAAAACAAGTTGGCTAAAAATCATTATTGAATTGAGTGAACCTTTCTATATTTATCTCTTCATAAACACTATATTTGCATTTGTGGATGATGCATCAGAACAAAAATATAATTCAAATTAAAGTGAATCATCAATTTCATCCTCAAACTTTTAGCACACCATTATACGAGTCCCCAAATAATGAATATACAAATAACTCCTTAAACTTCTAGAGCATTTATCATGTTAGTCCTTGACATTAATCGATTGATGTTAAAATTGACAAAAGTGCCACATGGCACGTTAAACACCATATGACACCTCCCTAAAACTGACTAGAACATGTTATATTTCCCTTCCCTTCATATGAGTTCCAAAACTTTTCCCCCCTTGATATCAGTCCCTAAACTTTTGTAATCATTCCCAAAAGCCGTTTTCTTCGTCACCTTCTCTACTTTATATTTTCTATCCATCCAAACAATAATAATTTTCTTCCCTTTCAATCATCATTTATCTTCTCTCTTTATGTTTTTTTTTCACACTTTTTCTCCTAAACCAAACATAGACTTAAATGTGTCCAAAAGTTAGATTCTGGAAATTTATTTTTAGAAATAAGATTAATTTTGATATTTAAAAGCTTTTAGAAATTTTTGGCACAATCTTCTTAGAAATGAAATTATCCTATTCTAGACATAAGTATAATTTAAAATGATATTTTTAGATTGTGTCGTCCGTAAAATAGTAAAAATAAAAAAGAAATCACCCATATTTTTATTGATGAAACCATCTAAAAACATCATTCTAAATGCTAATATCCAGAATAAAGTGATCCTATTCCCGATTAAAATGATGTCAATCACAACACCCAATACCAATCACAAAACCCATAATTAGTTGACAAAAAAGCCTATAACCAGAGCGCCCGTCTGAACCAAATAGCGTTCACCAAAAAAAAAAAAACTAAGTAGCGCTAAAAAAGAAAAGCCGCTGACCAAAATAAAAAAAAAAACCAAATAGAGAAGCGGATAACGGCACCTTCTTCTCCAATTCTTCTCTTTCTTCTGTTCCACACTTGCCACTCATACAGTCACAACTCACTCTCAACATCAACAAAAACAACAACAACAGCTACTACGTGCTCCAAAATCGAAAACCCTAACTGCGAAGAAGAAGAAGAAGAAGAAGATGCTAGCATGTCCTAGCAGCACTCTCCATGGCCTCACCACGCTGCACCGCCATTCCCAACCCTCTCAGTTCCTTCTTTCCAAGCCTTTCGTCTTCCCTACCTGCTCTCGCTTCGCTAGTTCCAGAAAATGCAAGTTCCGTTTTCTGTTTCCCGGCGGGAACAGTCACCGGTTCGGTGTCAGAGCTTCCATGGGTTCGTCGGAGGTTTTGGAGTCTGCCTTTGGTGATACCGGTGGCCCACACATTGCGCCTCAACCGTATTCCGTAAAGATTCCCGTTGGTGATAGACATGTATGTTTATTCCTCTTGTTTTATTTGGATTAGAGCATTTTTTTTTTCCTGCTTTGTGTACAAGTGTTTGCGGATGGTCTGGGGGTTGGGTTGCGTGTATTTGAGGTATAGATTCAATTTAAATGCATTTGTAGGTTTGAAATTTGATATATCTTCCCATCAAAAGGATGGTTTTATCATTGGCAAAAGCTTTTATTTATTTATTTATTTATTTATTTTTTTTATTTCTCATTTTAAAATTGAATTAGATTGTTACCAGTATTCGGTAACTTTCCAAGAAAAACTATTTTCATGTTGTGAAATCAGCTTTGTTCCTGAAAGCATTAGTTTTAACCAGAGCTAATGCAGCTTCCAAGACCTAGAAAAGCTTGGTTAAATACTACTTTAATCCCCAAATTCTGCTTTCACCGAAGTTATATATATGGTTTTATTCATGGAAGGTGATGTTTTTTATGTACTCATGCTTCCTTCTTGTATCTAGATTGAAAGATTACCCATACACTTGACAGTTAGGATGGACGTTTTTTTCCTTTCAAACGGAGTAGTGTTTGTCTCCTGAAGATAATGTAAAATATAAAATGACATAATTTTGGAAGAATTTATTGAATAAATATAAAACAGTTTTTCTCACATGTGCCCATGGGCACGCGATAACATTTAATAAGTTTTCCTCCAAACGTGTGCAATTTCAATGTAATGATGAAAACATGTTTAAATTTGAATAATCACTTTATATTTTAAGATAAAAGAAAGTGGGGTAATAATAATGTGAAAGAAATAGTAAGTATTTATTAAAATTGCCTATGGGCACACAATAGAAACACAAAAATAAAAATGTTGATTGGTCACTTGACTAAAACTAACCCGACCATGATTAGGTTGGGTTGGTTCACGCCTTCACGGTTGGTCTAGTACAGCTACAGTCTTGCATATGTGGCTAGCAGTGTGGGTAAAATTAGGAGTAAGGATTGGGAGATAGGGAAGAGGCATGCAAGAATTGAGTGAGGTAGAAAGCTTAAGGTTTGGGTGAGCTCACTCTGAGTCGAAATATTCTTTTTTGCTGCAGAATCTTGATTGTTTCTACTCGTTTTCTTCTGCATTTTGGTGTTAATATCTGCTGTAAGAAGCTTGGTCTCCTTATTTTGTATCCCAACTTTCTGTTTATATCAGTTTGGGTTTATAATATAGAATTTCCTCTACTCAACCTGATTGCATATGATCTGTTTGGTTATTGTTTTTGCCTAAAATCGACCTAACCTGTGATCACCAGTCATCATTCATTCATTTGTTTTTGGTTAGCAACCTGGTGACCATTGCAATAGGATAGACCATGGTCTATCGAAGTGACTTTGCCTCTTTAAGGCTCTAGTTTTTTGAAGGTGGGTATGATTTGCTCATTATATTTTTGGAGGATTTTGGACAGGGGTTTGTTCCATTCTCTGAGGTTATTCACCGTCTTTATTTTTCTGCGAACTTGTCCATTTCTTCAAATACGTAAATGTATCTTTTGGATTAGAATGAGTTTTGTTATTTTACAACAATGTTGTTCTTTCTAGCTAAATAAATGTGGATTGTAGAAATTGAATGGTTTAGTTTTATCTTTCAATTGCTGTATTTAAATTTGTTTCTATTTCTTTCCAGTATCTTATTGCTTTGATAAGAAGATTTTTTGTTCCAAATGAAAATTCTTCATAACTTTTTTATTTTATATTAATGTTGTACCTGCAGTGAGGTTGTTGTAAAAAGAAAAATATCTTTTATAAGAGAGGAAAACTTTGTACTAGTTTGATTTTACATGTTTTTGTGTCATCCATTGTACAGATTTTGGTTGAGACTGGTCATATGGGAAGACAAGCAAGTGCCTCTGTTACGGTTACTGATGGAGAGACTGTAAGTTCCCATATATGTTTTGTTGATTAGTTTATCCATGAATGACGTGTTAATATTGTTATATGTATCTATGTTATGTTGATTAGTTTATCCATGAATGACATTCGAACATTATCATATGGATCAAAATGGTATTAAAAAAAAAGAAAAGAAAAGCATTGATTGCTCACTGTAAATGCACTTCTAATATATTTATTCTTTTGAGGAAAAGCACTTCTGGAAAAGTTGTTTGTGGCTTCAAATATTGTTGGTTTCTCCTTTTCTGCTATAAATACACTTTGAATTACTTAGAATAGCATGGCCTAATTTATTTATTTATTTATTTTTTTAAATTTTTGGAACATAAATGCTTCCATTCCCCATAAAAATTCTATTTTTGTATTCTTAACAACTGCAGAACTGCTCTTAGGGCACTTGTTAGCATTTTCCAGTAAAATAATGTACACAAACTCTCTCTTTTTGGTATTGAAAATGGTGGTAAGGAGAGGCACCTTCAGTACCACTGGGTAGGACGCCAATGCACTAAGCCGAGGATCCAACCTGTAGGTGGTGAGTTGCCACTTGGGCCAAGATACTCATCCATCCGTATTGGGCCAACCCAAGGCCACTCAACATGACTCATGGGGTGCTGATGGAGTGCCAAGGGATCTCCCTAGGGAGGCAAGCCCACTGAGGGGGACATAGTGACACCAGAGGATTCAAATGCATGACTCTGGGGAGGGTGAAGTTTTTGTCGGATCCCTAGAGCCTCATGTGCCAATCCCTTTGGCAAATAATGTACATTATGCTAATATATTAGTAGCTTGTTCAAGTAAATGATGTACTTTTTTATGACAAATAAAAAAGTTAATTTCTTGATGTTATTGAGAGATAGCTTAGTATGTGTTAATGGCCCAAACCACCACATGGAATGTTTAGCCCGGAATGCAACATTGAATAAAATAATTGAATGTTAGAGAAAGCGAGAGACATAGAATGAAATCCGTGTGGTTTGCACAACAGAGATATCTAATTTGTATAAAAGGATTACAATGAATTACAAGATTGACTTTTTCCAAACTACAAGATAATGTTTATCTTTATCCTAAACAAGATAAAACCCTATTTACAATATTTCCAACATCCTTCATAATGAGGTGGAGAGGAATTTTTATGATAATGTGATTGACACTTACCGAAATTCAACATTGATAGTTTGCTCTCTTTGGTGCCTATTGTTAACAATTTTTCTGTTGAAGAAAAATATGAAATTTACGTTGTTTTTGGATGGAAACAATTGGTAGTTTATAAATGAAAAACACAGCATTTATTCTTTTGAAAATTTATGTAGTTATTTTTCTTATTGCAGATTGTTTACACAACTGTTTGTTTGGATGATGTTCCTAGTGAACCATCTGATTTTTTCCCCCTTTCTGTTAATTATCAAGAGCGTTTTTCAGCGGCAGGTCGTACTAGGTATGCCTTGTATACATTTCCATTTCCTGATTTTATTTTGCTTGTTGCATGTTATAATTGTTTTTGGTGTTTAATACTCTAATTACTGTTGTTTCAGTGGAGGTTTTTTTAAACGAGAAGGAAAGACAAAGGATCATGAGGTATTGTTTCTCTAGTTATTAACTTTGCAGTTACCAGAACTTTTCTAATGTCAATTGGCTGTTAATATTGATCTTGGATACCCATCTGAGTTTGTCAATTTGTGACTTGTATTGGTCATCTACTTTCCCAGCTGTTTGTGAGAATCACCATGGGTTTTGATGTCTATTCTAACGTACACTCATTCTAGTTTTAAATCAACAAATAGTGAAATGTGGAGAGACTAGATAGTTTTGTTGTGTTGACAAGCCCTTTTCTTAATTGTTTTTGGTCATTTTATGATTTTTTTTTTTAAAATAAATTTGGTTATTGAAATTCGAGGACCTCTCATCACCCATTTGGCCATTTCCCTTGTAGTTTTCTTCTCTTAATGGTTTTCTTCTTTTATCATTTTCTCTTACCATCTCTATATCTTTTTCCTGGGAATGCAGCAGCCACTCTACCAATTAAAACAAGTCCTGATAGCTCATTAAAATAAGAAGAATAAAGTAAAATACTATGAAGTCATGTTGATGGAAAACAGTTCTTGTCATTTATGTAAAAGGGATCTCAGATTCCAAATAAACCCTTGTGAAGCATGTATTACATGTGTTAAAGCTGGACATACATGGTTGAATACTTGAATCGATTCAATTTTAATTAGTATTGGCTTGTTATTATTGCAATTTTGATGAACTTGGTAATACCATATGTTTTTGGAAAAAGGTTTGGTTTTTATTATTTTCCTTATTCCTTATTTTAATTGTCATCTATTGCATGCAGGTTCTTATTTGTAGATTGATCGATAGGCCTCTACGTCCTACTATGCCCAAGGGCTTCTATCATGAAACTCAAATATTATCTTGGGTATGATTATGATTATACTTTAAATTTTATCTTATTGTTAATATGTCTACTTTTGCTGGTCCTTCTCCTTAGTTTACTATTATGTAGTAAAATATTTTTTTTTTTATGTATCTTAAAACCTTTGTATAGTGTTCATTCCGCTATAGCAGTTTTAGGGTTACGGGCTATGTGCCGCTATCTAGGATTGATAACTATGGTTTGGATCAGAAAATATTATTCGGAAATATTTGTCTTTGTCAACTATATATATGTGAAGTTTTCATTAAAATGACTATACTGTCCTTGTGGGAATTTCACATGCTTTTGTTTACTGCAAATTTATGCTTTTAGGTTTTAAGCTATGATGGATTACACTTCCCTGATTCTTTGGCTGTCACCGCAGCTGGTATAGCAGTGTAAGTTGTTCTTTTGGTTTTGCTGCCAACCATTGTGCATTTAGATCCCATGCACATTTCTTTTCTATTGTGATATAGAAACTCGTTTTACTCTAAACTTTTCTTCACCAAAACAATAAAACTAAAGATAGTTCAATAAATAGAAGGAAAAAGGTACAATCAGAAAGGAGGGTAAGATGATATGATCTCCTATGACTTATGAGATAAAAGGTGTGAAAATAAATCACATATGCATGGTGCCGTCTGAGACACACTCATATGCAGACACTTGTATAAGTTAGGCCTGAGGAATTTTGACCACATGCATGGTGCCCATCAGTACTCTATGCTTCAATGTTAACCTTTACCATTTTATTTCTACAGTGCACTTTCGGAATTGCCAGTGTCGAAAGCAATTGCTGGAGTTCGAATTGGTCTTGTTGGCGATAAGTATATAGTGAATCCTACAACTGAGGAGATGGAAAACTCTGAGTTGGACCTATTGCTGGCCGGCACAGATAGTGCGATATTAATGATAGAGGTAAGGCATTATCCTTCCTTCTCTGAATTAAGGGATCCAATTTGTAACCTACATTATAAATTGATTCAACTGAAATCTGATCTCAGTTTCAATACTAATCAAAATCAGTAATTTTCAAGTCTCTTAACTCTGATATCTATTAATTTTGTTTCCTGAAACTCTTGTCCTTAAACTTTCATACTGGCTGAACTGGTAATTTTCATTGCAGGGTTATAGCAATTTTTTATCTGAAGAGAAGTTACTTAAAGCTGTAGAAGTTGGTCAGGTAGACAAGCTTACTAATTATCAGTAGATTTAATGAAACTTTTTGTTCTGCCCTAAAATCATATGCATGTGTTCCTTAAAATATTATTATTGGCTGTGTTATGCAAGATGCATTTATTTATTGCTGCATAATACAGAGCACACAAAGCAACGCATCGTCACAGAAGATTTTTTTTTTTGATAGGCAAATACTCACACACCCACTACACACCCTAAACTAAACTATTCTCCTATTCTCCTCTGCCAAGGTTCGAATCTTGGACCTCCTGCTCCCAAGCCTTATGACTTGGTACATGTCCATTTGAGCTAAAGCTCTTGGTCCGTCACTGAAGATTTTGATTTCTAAAAGTATCAAGACATCACTTAAAACCACATTTTTTTGGTATGCATCTGTCTATATTTTTATATGAATATTTATGCCATTGGGAATTTGAAATGTTCACCAACAAAAGTTGATATAAGAGAAAGCTACTTGCCTCCCTGATGGATTTTGTTTTAGTTATAGTGCGATGGACATGCTTTACTTTGTTGATTTCCTCTTTTTTATATTTCATTTGTTTCCTTCAATGGTTTATGAGCAATGATGTCGTAAATTGTTATTACTGATGCATAACTTTTGCCTATTGTATGCTGTCAGGATGCAGTGCGAGCAATCTGTAATGAGGTAGATGCTTTGGTAAAGAAGTGTGGGAAACCAAAGATGTTGGATGCCATCAAGTTGCCTCTTCCTGAGCTTTATAAACATGTTGAAGTATGTTCTTTTGCTATCTATCATAACTTTCTGCTGTTTCTTTATTCCATAAGTTGAGGATTGTTCTTGATTTGTGAAGGTATCTATGGAGATAACTTGCCAGTTCCTTTATTACTTGAAATTTGTTATCTCTTGAGTAAAATCTCTAATGCTTGCTGTGATAGTGTCATAGTGCTATATGGTGTGAACTTTTCTTGGCTTTTCATTTTTGAAACGTGTATGTGGTCATTTTAGCTCATCTGTTGCTACTTGCTATTGATAGTTTAGTGCATGCGCATGTGTATGAGAGGAAAACGTGCATTAACATGATTAAATATTTTGCTAAACAATATGACTGAAGTCTTTATTTTGATAATTTTGTTGAATGTGATGGTTAGGATAGAAGCTGAAGTGAGTCCTAATGTGCAGGAAATTGCTGGTGATGACCTGATAAAAGTTCTTCAAATTAGAAAAAAAATACCAAGAAGGAAAGCCCTTTCATCATTAGAGGACAAGGTTCTGAAAATACTTACAGAAAATGGGTTTGTCACAAATGATTCAATACTGAAGAGTAATGCAGAAACCATTGCGGAGATTCTTGAGGATGAGGACGAAGATGAAGAAGTAATTGTTGATGGTGAAGTTGATGAAGGTGACGTTCATATAAAGCCAACTCCACGCAAACCAGCCCCTATAGTAAGCACTACTCTTACAGTTCTTAGCTATTATTTTTATGAAGTCGTGCATATATAGGTGTATCAGTCTCAGTGCTCTCTGTTTATGGACCATGGTTATTAGTCTAGGGGTGTTTCTAGGTCTGGCACGCAAACAGAATAGGTTGCTAAATCAAATGAGTCCCCCTTATGTTTCATTTCTTTTTGTCTGTAGTTTCTTTGGAACTTTTGTCAGATTACTAGTCCTCCTGTGTTTCTCACTTTTTATTCGTAATACATTCGTTTGCAAAGAGTGATACATATAGGTAATAGACCTTTTACAACTGCTGCAGTGTGTTTTTCTTACCTCTCTGCATGTTGCATGAAGCCCCTGTACACATATGTTGAGACTTGAGATAGGAATGCAAAAATATACCAGAACTCAGAGTTACTTTAAGATCTAAGGATGAAAGCATGATGGTGATGGGTTGTATTACACAGATTTGTTAGGAACCATTATCTCCTAATGCCTAATTATCTATAACCGAATTTTAACAGATTACCTTACAGTAGTACAACAGTTCGAGTGACCCTAGTACGCATGCTGTTGTAAGAATTCAGCTATTATGACGTGCTCTAACAAAGCATTAACTCAAGTGGGACTAGGTCCTTTAGGGCTTAATCACTTGATCCTGGGATTGAATCCCAGCCTGAACCTTTTGGTGACAAATTGCAGCAGCTCTGAGGTAACACTGTGGATCAGTGCAAGAGAAATGTGAGGTTGTAGGAGAACTTCATGAACTAAAAAGTGTACCGCCACTGTACTTGAATTTGTTGAGTTTGCGGATTAAGTGATTGAAGAGCTATTGCAATTAGTTTCCAGAATCACTTGAGTGGCATGAACCATGAAGCATGTTCAAGAATCTATTAAAGCATACTTCACAAAATGCTCATGTTGCAATTATGCTCATGCTAAATTTTGAGGCTTGTGCTACTATTATGTAGATTTCGTTTGGTGTTTTACACATGATTGTTTTAAGTGAATATCCATTGCTGGTGTTGAGATGTTGGTCAGCTTTGCAACATTTTATCCTCTTTGGCTTTGTTTACTTTAAGTTACTCGGTTTAGGAGGATTTTTTACTCTCTCCCTAGTAGTAACTTCTCTGTAATTAAGTGTCTCTATTTGTCCCACCTTGTTGCGAGAACCAGGGAAAAAACGGGACATTGCTCATGTTTTCTTTTCAGTTTTGTGTGTATAGTATCTCTATCGTGGGTCATGTTTTTGCTGCAATATGTTCTTCTCAATTTATTATCCTGTGTTGATGTTGTTTACACTTTATTCCTCCATTCTTGGGATATCTTGATTGATGTACAGATGAGTCATGAGGCCCTGCCTCGTTCTTGGGATTTCTTGATTGATGTACAGATGATGCCCTGCCTTCTTGTATGCTTATTGTTCTGAATTCATTTGGTTTTGATTTGTAACATCTATCTTCTTTTTCATTTTGTACAGTTTTCTGAGGTAGACGTGAAGTTGGTATTTAAAGAAGTTACGTCCAAGTTTTTGAGGAAGCGCATTGTAGAGGTATCACAGTAGTTCTACATATACAGCATGTTATGCAACTATTTGTGGTCCTCTTAATATAGCCCAGGATGTATCTCTTTGAAATTTATTTTTTGGGTGAATGTGAATGTAGTAATGTACTTATGGCAATGATGCTGCAATCCTTAGAAGCTTGTCTGCATGATGAGCTATTGGTTGAAATAGTGGTAAAATGGATGCATGTCTATGAATTTGTTTTCTATGTCTATGACAGGGAGGGAAAAGGAGCGATGGGCGAACACCTAAAGAAATACGCCCAATCAACTCTAGGTGTGGTCTATTACCCAGGGCACATGGAAGTGCTCTTTTTACAAGAGGAGAGACACAGGTTTTATGCAACTTCATTTTACTTTATTTTATTTCATTTCATTTCCAAATTTATGCTTTTGATGATATGTGGTGATGGCTCTAACTCTATGGTTATGCAATCACATAGAAGTGCACCTTTTTTTATTTACAGTTTCATTAGAATTGAGGCAGGATGATTATTGATTACAAATGCAAAGGAGGAGGATAAAAGCTAATAATACGAGAACTCTTTGGCCCCTTAACACTCTTCGTGTTTAAAATCTTCAATCATTGTTAGCTGTAACCAAATAGGATATAATCTAGAAACTAGTGACCGGAACCGCACATTGCGTTATTCAGGTTATTTCAAACCTTAGAAGGATGAAATTCTATAATTTTCGCAAGCTTGGCTTCAGTTCAATGTTTATATTTTCTGTTGACCCTTTTGTAAACTTTTGCATGGAGATCTATACAATCCATTATTACCCTGTACTTTTTGGGAGGAGGGGAGGTAGATGTGATAATTTCTACTTAATTACTGATGGTTCTGATGAATTGATGTTTAAAATGCATCTCTAAATTGCTTTCCAGAAGGCCACCTTAGGAATAGAATTGCTTTTCCAAACTGCTCTTCAAGGGTGCTAGACACTCCGATTGTGACTGTTGTTTGCTGTAAGAAGCTTACACTGCACAGTAAAAGCATGCTTACCAATTGTAAAATCCCAAAACCAAGACAATATGTTTCTCTGCCATCAATTTTTTGTGTCTGATCAAAAGTCCTCCGTGCTGCCCCTTTTTGGGAATCTGGCATACTATGAACACCTTGATTACTAAATGCTGCCAGTAACTTCTTATTTTTCTACTTTATTCAGAACTTGTCTTTAAGCACTTCTCAAATGATATTTATATCACCTCTTAACTTGAGTGGTAAATCTGCTTTGTCTGGGTGGCAGTCGTTAGCAGTTGTAACTCTTGGAGATAAGCAAATGGCGCAAAGAATAGACAATCTTGATGGAGTTGATGAATTCAAGAGGTTCTATCTGCAGGTCTCTTCAGAACTTAACTACCTTTATCTTCTCGTCTTATTGTGGTTTCATCTCAATGTTTGAAAAACCTGACTGGACCGGCTGGCTTGACTTGTAATTTGCTGTTAGTCAAATTCAATTCATGATTATTAATCATAACTGTAGATGTCAAATCAAAACCTAGGATAAGAGCAAACTGAGCTTCCATTCAGCAGGTCTGATCAGTCCCTTAGCTGATTTCATGCACCGGCAATATCACATGCTGAACTGCAATACTGGGACTATTAGGAGTAGTGGTTAATACTAACAATACTAACTGTAGATACACTTTTATTGTTAGTATTAACCTCTACTCCTAATAGGGACTACCAATGGGATGCTAGCAGCTTATAATTGAGTTAGTTGCTACCCTACTGTTAAACTTGTAGAATGCAAAGGATTAGAAAATGAGAGAAAGAGAGGGAAAATGAGAGAAAGAGGGGGAAAATGACAGGAAAAAGTATGGTTTGGAAATAAGACTTTGTTTTCTTTTTTTCTCATAAGATCTCCCTTGACTTGATTATATATTTAAACTAAGCTACCAATGGAAACACTTCCTTTCCTGTATTAATGCTCTTACTGTAAAAGGCGATCCTGGTGATTGGTTTTATTGAGAGGAAAAGAAAAACAAGAGACATGTATTGGAATCTTTGTGTTGACTAGATGGCAGAGTGATTATTGTTTATACTGAAATTTTTTTTTAAAAAAACGATGGATTTACAGCTTTCCTAAATTAGAATAATTACACATGCCCTAAAATATTGGGCAACATAAAATTACCCTACTTAATCCTATCTAATAGGTTTATACATCAATTTCTTTGTATGTCTGCCACGTTTCTCTTCTGCATATAGTGTGTGCTTATGTTTACACTAAAAAAATTTTTGGGATCTATTAGTTTTATATTATGTGTTTTTTAAAATTTTCAGAACTTGAATTGTTGTGACTGGCTGAAATGAAATTTGCAGTATTCATTTCCTCCTTCATGTGTTGGGGAAGCTGGCCGAATTGGTGCACCAAGTAGAAGAGAAATTGGTCATGGGATGCTGGCTGAGAGATCCCTTGAACCAATTTTGCCTTTTGAAGATGATTTCCCTTACACTATACGTGTTGAGAGTACGATCACAGAAAGCAATGGCTCTTCAAGGTGTCTTTTCATCTTTATTTTTGTCTATATTATTTACTTTTAAGTTTCAATGCAAAAGTTATATTCTTTTATTGTTTTTCATCATTGTTCTCATAGAGAAAGTGAAGATCAGATTAAATTTTGTGTAGACTTAGGTACCTGTTCTTGGGGTTGTGAGGTCGATGTTTTGAGCATGATGAGCCCATCATTTAGCTGCCGCGTCTTGGGCTGATCATGCACAAACATCAATGAGAATGGTGATCACTCAAGTTATCCGATTGTTGTTTTCTGTGTGTTTTTGGGCTTATCATCATTCTTTTGTGTAGATTAGATTGATCATTCTCCAAATCACAAGTTTGCAAGCATGTTAAAGTGAATGTTATGTCAGATATGTTTAAGGTGAACCTTGAATGAAAGAAACATTTGATAAGATGATTTTGAACGTGGTCTGAAAGCCTCATATAAGTATTACCTAGTGAATAGCTTGAGTTGCGTTCGTTGTGTTCTACTCCTCAATATGAGCTAAACCAAATTTCCATATCACGGTTTTTTGATTAACAGGGAGCACAGAACTTTGTGGAGCCACAATTTTTTTGTGATTGATTAGCATTTATGTATTGGTTGCATTCTAAAAGCTAATGGCTTTTATGCAGTTTATGTATTTTGGCTGTTTTAGGAGAATGTCATATTCCTACACCTCTGACTCACTGTTCTTAGTTTTGCACTTGATACTATTGTGCCATTGCCGATCTGTTTCTTTTAGAGCTTCCACATTTAATATAATTCTTTTATTTTATTATATAGCATGGCTTCTGTTTGTGGAGGTTGCTTAGCATTGCAAGATGCTGGGGTACCTATTAAGTGCTCAATTGCTGGAATTGCGATGGGTTTGGTGCTGGACACCAAGGAATTTGGTGGAGATGGAACTCCACTTATTTTGTCTGACATAACTGGATCTGAAGATGCATCTGGAGATATGGATTTTAAGGTTTTAGTTTACTCAATTGAACTTGTGATACTAGTTTACTCGCACGATTATTTGGATTAATAAGTTTGGGAGTTTACTTGGGTTTGTTCTGTTTCTTTATAGTTACTTCATTTCTGTTTGATCGATGTGATACTGATATCATAATGCTCAAAGAGATATTTTGAATGATACGATGCAGGTTGCTGGGAATGAAGATGGCATAACTGCATTTCAGATGGACATTAAGGTGAAATAGTATGAACATTTTAATGCTCATATCTTTTATGCTTATTGCTTTTCTCATTTCTTCATATCTTGAAAAACTGCTTTTTTTTTTTTTTTTTTTTTAGTATTAAGCTGCTTATTTTTCTTTGTAAGTAAAGCATTTATTCATTAATTAATTTTGAGTTGTTATTTTTATTCATTCGTCCTTCTAAAAAAATTATATCATTTTATATCTATATTTTATATGATACTGTTTCCCAATGGTTATTAATATATTGGTGTTACAAATGGGGAATTACTTTATTCACTAATTAATTTCTAGTTTTTTTTTTTCATTCATTTATCCTTCTAAAAAATTATATTATTTTATATGATACTGTTTTCCAATGGCCATTAATATATTGGTGTTACAGGTGGGTGGAATTACTTTACCTATCATGAGAGAGGCACTCCTACAAGCAAGAGAAGGCAGGAAGCATATACTTGGTAAAGTTAAAATGTTCAAACAAAAAACTAAGGCACCTTTTGACCCAGCTTATTTTGGGCTTATCCTCTACTTATAAGTAAAAGCCGGGCCAAACAAAAATATTAATATACTCTTAAAATTTTAAGTGGTTTTTTTTTTTTTAATGAAGAAAAAAGAGAAAAAAATCTTTAAAATAAGCTCCAAATACGAGCTTTTACTTATGTTTTCAACCTCTTATTTTCATTGAACATCCAACGACCACCATAGTCACGGCCGGACCGCCGCCTGCTGCCACCGGTCAATAAATTTTTTTAAAAAAATATTATAAAATATAAAATATATACTACTTTTTATTATTATAAATATTTTTTTTTAAAGAAAGTAGCTTAAACTAAATTAAAAAAAATGAAATTACCAAACAGCTTATGCCTTTTCTTTAAGTCTTTTATTCGTAGTTTTAGCTTAAAAGTGACTTTAAGAAGAAAATACGCCAGGTCAAACGGTACCTAAGACTTGCTTCATTTTCATTGTTTTTCATTTGCTGTCTTTGTTCGTCTTCCTTTTGATGACCTTTCTGATTTTTTATCCTCCGACATACTTCATTCTTGGCAAAATAAACGTAAGCTGCATGTGATTTAAAGAGCAATATTTGTTGTTTACTTCTGTAAAATTTAAAAATTCTCTTTTATTTTTTGAAGTCTTAAATTAGTCCTTTGTTAAAGTTTTGAATATCTTTGTTTTTTCTTCTGCCATTCTATTGGTGTCTAATCCAGAGGCAATGATGAATTGCTCACCGGCTCCGGCAAAAAGGCTTTCCAAGTATGCTCCTCTGATTCACGTTATGAAGGTCTGTTTCTTTCCTTCTTCCCTCCACATTTGTTATATCACTCAGTCAACCACTGGTCATCACATCCATATATTTTTTGTAGGTTAAACCTGAGAGAATAAATCTTATAATTGGTTCTGGTGGGAAAAAGGTAAAGAGCATTATTGAGGAATCTGGAATAGAGGCTATTGACACAGAAGATAATGGCACTGTATGTGAACAATCAGCTTATTTACATGCTTTTATGTGATTATTACAGTTTCTCCTCTATTGTTATTATTGTTATACAATGAAAAGGACTTCCATGGCTTTTGCAGGTGAAAATATTTGCAAAGGATTTGTCTAGTTTAGAGAGGTCTAAAGCTATTATTACTAATTTGACAATGGTTCCAACAATTGGTGATGTATATAGGTATTCATCCCTAGTTTTTCCTTCTTATATTTGTTTGTTGCTTGCAGTGAGGATTTTCAATGTTCAAGTAAAAAAAAAAAAAACTACTTTTATCAGAAGAACCTTAGGAAAAGAAATGTTAACATTGGAAAATAATTCTAAAAAGTGACCATCCGTAAGAAGTTCATGGGGTTCAACTGCTGGACGTTACTTACAAAATGCTCAGAAAATAGTCCTTGACCCTTTTTTGTTTATGTTGGGGGAAATGGTGTTAAGTTTTCATTTTTCCTTTCCTGTTTTTATTTTCCCTTTTCTTTCAAATGAAGGAGTTGTATGTTTTGGCTCAGAATTGCTCATCTGGCTTTTCTGGTTTTCTATCCCATGGCCTTTGAGAATGATATATATATTTCCCTTGTTGATAAAATAATAGGAAGAACAAAGGGGCTGTGAGATATATTGATTACTATTTTTTGTTTTAATTTTCATGACATGAATTGTATATTTTCCTTCTGTTCAAATTTCCTAATTCGATTGCAAACAGAAACTACTGTTCACAACATTAAATTATTGTTCGGCTGTCTATTCTTCAGGAACTGTGAAATCAAATCAATAGCTCCATATGGAGTTTTTGTAGAGATAGCACCTGGACGAGAGGTACATGCTTTGACCTAGTTTCCAAAAGCATAAGTATAGATAATTAGTAACAGATACCATTTGCTGTGTGTTTTAGCTTGATTCATGCTTCAAAATGGAGTTCACACTTCACACCACTTTTTTTTTTCTTTTTTAATTTCATAAAAAGTGTCTCTTAATTTGTGAAACCAAGGTTTGCCATCACTCGAAGTTTAAACTAACATAAACTGGATTGTATCCAAAACATAGTTGAAGTTTGGGTTTTGTTTTGAAGTTGTGCCTTGTGTGTTCTATTTCTGAATCCTATAAAAATGCTTTAGAGCTGATACTTTGGGTTGGGGTATTTACAGTTACTAGACGATTTGAAAATGTTATGTATTGCCTTTTAATGTTCTCATTTCACATAAGAACGCTTTAAAAAATTTGAAAGAAAAAAGTGAATGCTGCTATGGATTGGTGTAAATTCAAAACTTTCTTACTTGTACTTGGACATTCCTTCTCATTTTATTTAGGGACTTTGCCATATCAGTGAACTGAGTTCAGGCTGGCTGCCTAAGGCAGAAGATGTAAGCTTTCTATTCTGATCTCAAAAGAAAATCTGTATTTATATTGGTAATAGGACAATGTTTGACTTATACTCCTACAGGTTTTCAAAGTGGGAGATCGCATAGATGTAAAGCTTATAGAGGTATGTCATTTTTCTTTCTTTCTTTTCTTTCTTTTTTTTTTTTTTTGGTTACAGCATGTCATTTTACTTTTGTTAGCTTTTTTAGATTGTGTTCAAAATTACCAATGGTCCTATACCCCCAATTCGTTGTAGCTTACGTTTTTTTATCTTCATGTTGATTAATGTTAGAAGTCCCACATCAACTAGTGATATGGCCATTGTCGAGTTTACAAGGGTCTGGCAAACCTTCATCCCACAAGCTAGCTTTTAGGATTGAGTTAGGCCCAAACCCAAATTGTAAGATGGTATCAGAGCCTATCCTAGATCCGTTTGTTGGGCCCCCATGTTGTTGGGTGTGTTATTGGGTGTTTGTTAGTCCCGTATTGTTGGGCCACCCGTTTGTTTGTCCACCCGTGTTTGTCCACGCTCTAGCTGTGTAGTGCTGGGCGTGAGGGGGCGTGTTAGAAGTCCCAAATCGGCTAGTGATATGGCCATTGTTGAGTTTATAAGGGTGTGGCAAACCTCATCTTATAAGCTAGCTTTTGGGAGTGAGTTAGGCCCAAACCCAAATTGTAAGAATTAACATTTCCAGGTATTCCTCCGTTTGGTTTCTGTCCTATATGCTAGTTCTTTTAGTGAATTATATACTTGTTCACATTTTAGGGTGTATATAAGTTAGAACACAATAATCTGCATTCGATTGACTAGATAATTAACTGCGCTAATGTTTTGCTTTGTTTTGGCTATGTTTGTTTCAAGACATGTTATTGTATTCCCAGGAATATTATTTCCTGGTTAAATAAGAAATCTGCTTTATTAGAATTTAATCTTTGCAGACAATTTTTAAATTTTAAATATTAAGGAAAAAATGGTAAGGGTAAAAGAAATGTTGCAATTTAGGTTAGGAAATAACTTCGTATATTCCCATGGGAAAAGAAGTTACCCTTCCCTCCCATGCAAATAATGATAGGAAAATATTTTACTTACATGAGTGAGACATTGTCTCAGCCAGTAGAATTTCATTGTTTTGTTCTTTTTAATACTTTTCTTCGACATTCTGTGTTTTTTTTTCGATTTTCTGCCTTATCATTTGAGCCTTTTTTTTCCCTGAAATTTGTAAAATTGTTCACAGTCAACCACCTGTTGATCAGTTGGATTAGTTCCTGCTTGTTATGAATTGTTTAAAATTTTATTATATCTGAAGGATATAGGCATTCTCTCTAATGTTCTAGTTATTCACTGCAGATAAATGATAAGGGACAGCTGCGCCTTAGTCACCGAGCACTGCTTCCTGATACGGATCCAGACAAATCAAATGTTACACAGGCTACTGACAATCTCGCTGAAGATACAGCAGCTTCACCGAACTCACCTGATAAGGGTTTATCAAAAAAAAATACCAGCCCACCAAAAGATGGTTTAGCTGAAGAGAAGATTGAGCAGCCTAATGATAAGGTTAGCACTCCGAAAGTCGCAGCCTCATCTAAGAGGAGTTCAGAGGACGATTCTGTACTTCCATCAAAAAAGTTTATCAGGAGAATGGTCAGCCCTTCTCAAGGTAAGCCTTTGACCAACAAAGATAAGATAAAGAAGAGTAGCAACAAAGCTCTTGGTGGCGTCCCTGGCAATGATGAAAATAGTTTGGTTAGTGGAGAGGCATAAAATTGGTAGCGTAAATATATACAAGCACAACAGAGAACAGTGATGGTTAAGAGAAAAATTTTGGTTTCGCATGCACTAGAAGGCTGAGGTTGCGAGCTCCTACAAACTAACAGATGAATGGTATGAACAACCTATATCAATTCTCTGCTGAATTGATATACCTATTTACAAATATCCAAACTCTCAAGTTTTACCTAATGGAACTTCTTTTCGATAACGTATAATAATTATTAAATAATAGAAAATTGCCACAACTAAACCTGCTCAAGCCTGTCAAATGGCTGTTAATTTGGTAGCCACAGAACTGAGGCTATTTAAGATGATAATTTGATTAATTTCAACACCTGGGTAGCAGTTCAACTTTATGTTTATCATAAGAAGTAATCACTAACTGGTATCATTGTAACTTGCAAGTATCTGATCCGAAGTTTTGTTTCTGTAAACGTGGTAGTTCTGGTTTTGGTGGCATGTTTTCTATTAGCAAGTATTTTACTTGCCCACTGATGGTGCAGATCTTGTCAACAGCGAAGAATTTTCGGCACATCCCGGTGCCTGAACTGCAATATAGGAACCTGTGTGACTCTTACTAAGGTAGATGACCTTGCTTAAGCGGGAAGGGTGAAAGAGGTTATGACGCTCCTTTTATACAGTTCGTAGTGCTTCAGATGTTTGTGATGAATGCATCTCATTGGAATTTTGTCTGTTTCCTCTCCCGATGATTCTTGTTTATATCTTCAAATTATTTATACTTGTTTTCTTACTTCAGTAATGATTTGTTATGTTTCTATCTTGTCATAGCTCCTATTTTAGAACTATCAAATGTAAATCTTAATTCAACAGTACAAGAGAGGGACGGGGGAAGAGGTAATCTAGCATTTGCTGTCTTTTAACAATTAAAAATTCGCAGATATTTTTAAATATTCCAAGTTGCAAGTATGGTATTGTGACATTATGTACTTCGTAACATTGAACTCATACAGAATTATTACTTTGAATTATTCTCATAGAAATGCGGTTCGTCCTTCCCAATATAGGCTGTGTTTGTATGGACTTCTCAAGCAATGTTTATAAAACACTAACATTATGAAGGCTTAATTGTCTTTTGAGTCTCTTTATTTTTGCTTTTGTGCTGTTTTGGTTTCATCATTTTCAATCTCAAAATTTTATAAGAGATGACGATTTATCCTCTCCCTTGCATCTCCATCCAATTTATGAAGGAAAATTCTGATGTGAGCTACTGTTTTATACAAATCAGAACTCAGATTGCTTTAGAAGCCTATCGAAATTTTGCTTTCAAGGCAATAATCATACCACATGAAAGCAAACTTTCACTCTTCTAACAATTGTATCATGTATTGTGGATTACTTATTTTTATCAAGGGTTGATTATAAAGAGGATAGCCACAGTTGTAAACAAAAGAACAAAACTACAAAACAAACTATAAACAAAGACTTCTATAAAATTTAAGGGTACGTTTACTTTGTATTTTCATTGTGTTTTCATTTTCTATTTTTTGTGTGTTTAGTTCATAGAATATGAGAGGGACTAAAAAGTAGTGTGTTTGTGTTTGACTTGTTAAGAAAGATAGAGATTTTACAAAATATTAAAAATATATTATACTTTTAAAACAGAAAATAAAATGAGAACAAAGTAATGATTTTGCATTACAATTACTCATGAAAATAGCAAATAAAAACAAAAAATGAGAATACAAAGTAAACAAGCATAAGGCATGCAACAAAATGGTTCAAAAATTTCCAATTGATATTTACATTTTCTAGACAAGGCTCAAGCCACCCATTCATACATGATACATCATACAAATGGTAAGTAATGGGGAAGAAATGCGATATAATTTAAGTCATGCATTACAACAATGACGTATGAAACTAAGCTCTGAGAAGCATTTCCTGCACATGGGTTACATATACACTTGAGGGAGCTGCAATATTTTCTTTGGCTTGGGAAGCAAGAAATATCCATTCACAGAAATTAAGCAAGAAAGCTTCTGGAAGTCTGATAAATTTCATCCACATGCCTTGCGGGCACATAAATTGCATCTTTTAGAGAGCTATGGTTTCTACCATAAAACACATAAACTAGTAGTCCTGCTACTAGCCATACAGAAACACGCAACCATGTACCATCTCTGAAAGAAAAGATATGCAATAATTAAAGAAATAATGCAATTCAGTATACAAATATAAACAGAGAAATGCCGATTAAAAAATACACAACTATTAAAGATATGCATAATGATGTGTATACATCTAGCAGTAATGCTTACCCAAGATTAACAAGTAAGTAGCAATTGATGAGAATGCAAGCTATGGGAAGCAGTGGCACAAATGGGCAAATGAAACCTGAAAACAGATTAATAACAGTTATTTCTCTTAATCTAACAGAACTCATGGCCAACCAAGTTTATTTTAATGGTATGGAACACTTGATCAATATACTCTATCAAACACTTATGAATGTATCAAACACAAGGACGTGATGATAAGGCATATACCTCCAGAGTGTCCAAAGTTGTGCCTTGCATCATCTTGATCTATACAAGTTAGGGAAACAAGACCACACAAAAGCAGAGTACCTCCAACTCCACATAACGCGAAGCGGACAGAACTGGCAATGGCAAAACTAGAAATTAGGCACATAACTATTTGTGGATCTTAATTATGTAACAAGAAATTATCATTGCATGAGCAGGTTGAGGAAATCTATGACAATATGCCAATAGACTAACCTGAGAAGTGTCAAATCTGAAGCCGCATATGTAAGCACAAGTGCCCCTAAGCATGTGACTGCTATGATCCAACCAACAATGCTTCGCCTATTCCCCTCATTTAGATCTGCAACCAAAAAACTAACATTAGATCATAAATAAAAAAATAAAATAAAAAAAGAAGCAAGGAGAAAAATAAGACATGCAAAATGACAAGATCTGAAGATTGTAACAAAGTAAAAGATTTAGTCTATGAGCCTATTAGGATGAGTTTGTCCAAAAGTACTTAAAAGATTAATTTTTTTCCCCTAAACATTAATTTCATAAATAGTTTCCATATAAGACTCAATAGTTAGCTTCTCTAATAAACTTTCATACCTTAACATTTTCAAAAGCTTTTTGAAATAACTTTTTATAAATATTTGTAGATATTAAGAGTTTTTCTATATATCATAGTTTAAGACTACTTCAATATAAATAAGTTTTCAAATAGAGAAACTCCCATAAACTTATCCAAGTGACTCTAAATCAACCCTCAATTGTGTTTTGAATGCGGTTGGGTTGGTGTTATTTACTTGACAGCATTGATTATATTTCTTGAGCACTAAGTTTACATTATTTATCATAAAAGAGTGATAAGAAGGAGAAGGAAAATAATAACTCACGGTTACCTATGGAAAGACGTTTCATAATTAGGGGATAACCAATGGAAACATCCTCCTCAACAACTAAAGGTTTTGTGTCCTCGGAACCAAGGACATTTGCCTCTGCATAATTCACATTTGACTCGGTACTGCTCAAACTATAACGGGTCGACACAGAAGCAATTGAATCCTGGAGAGAAGGAGGCAGAGGGACTTCATCTGGAGGGATATATCTTAAGATCAACACTGATATTGCCACCACCGTGAATGCTAAAAGAGTTCCCACACTAACCTGCTCCAGAAAAGCTAAATTCACAATAGTGCTAACTAATATAGACAACGAAGGAAACATCCGGTGAAAAACATACATGCCATATAAAAGCTTCTCTATTTCAACACTGAAGTGGTGGAGTTATGATTTATAGAAAGAAAATAGAAGTCTTCGAAGAGAAGCTATCTTAGGTAACTTTTAGAAAATTGAGGTAAGGCAGCTTATTCAAAAAGCTAAGTACATACTCTTTTGAACATACTTTTTAAGACATTATTATTATTATTAATGGTTCATTTTCTAAAAAGCCAATTTGGTAACCTCGTAAGTCATAAACATGTCACTTTTTAAGGAGCATGTCCACCTCTTAAAGAATGAACGAATGATAATTATTGCTAACATTTCTCATTAGAAAAATGATATTTATTATAGAGCAGTGTCATTTAGTAAAGAAATCTGTATAATAATCCAGGGTTTTGACTGTCTCAAAAGTGGGCTTACCATCCCTGCCAGTTGAGAGACTTCCATAGAAAATGTCAACACTGCAGCTACAACACCAGTTGTTATTGTGCCCTTAACAGGAACCTGAGTTTTCTTATTTATGTGAGAAAAAAGTGGTGGCAGCAATCCATCCCTTGCCATAGACATCAAAATTCGTGGCTGACAAACATTAAACAGAACACATTTATAATTTCGCCTAGTAAATTAAATACTTCAAAATAAAAAGCGAGAAATTTGTGATAACAAGCGATCATATAATAATAAACTAGCAAAAGAAATGCAGCTTATATTTGAATATGATGATTCAAAATGAAATTCAGTACTAAATGGCCTAAAGTACTAATCAAATTACACAATAAAAAATTACTACCTACTACAATGTACTAATCTCAAATATCATTTCACCTCTTCTTGGAAAATTTCATTTCACTATAACCAATACAGAGCTAGCTCACCAAAAAATAAAAGATATACAAATTATAGTTGTTAGGTATCGTATGTATAAATACGAGAGCTATAATTTTTCTTCTAATAATTATAGATAAATTTCATATTATATTACATTCAATTTACATTAATTTACCTGAGGAAGTATCCCACCCATCAATGCTGAACAGAGGGCTGTGAAGGCTCCAGCATTTATAATGTAACTGCAATGACAAATTTGAAACTCTTCATCAACTGCAACATCTATTGAGCTACCAAAACTTCATGAAAAACCACATGCACCATAAAGATGCAAAATTGTAATCTTACGCAGCCCATTGCATCCCATGGTCAGAAAATGCAGAAGATATAGGTGTATCCGGATCCATTGCATAATAAGGTACTAAACCAACGACAACAATGGAAACCATCATATACATTCCACAACAAAGAAACAATGCACCTCCAATACCCAATGGCAAATCTCGTTGAGGATTTTTCACCTGTTGATCATGTGAAACATTCTCAGGAAGTTTGATCAACTAAACAATTAAACATTCTCAATCATGTATTTGACTCAAGGTTTTAATTTGCGATATGCTCAACATCTAGCCGCAATATTAAAGTTTTGACTATTACCAAAAATATCGTGCTGTTAGGTATGAATCACAGTATACAAAAAACGACGAATGAGTTATTTGATCAATTAAAGAATGCTCAACAATACATCCTGGGTTTTGAGATAAGAGGATATTCTTGGCAAAGTTAAGTAATTGCTCTTTCATGATCTTTTCGTGTGAAACATTTCGTACTAATAAGCATTTATGTTACCAAAATTGCAGCCTATAATAACCACATTTGAAACTATATAATTGCAACTGCAGTTTGAAACCTTGATGAGACTGCATGAGACCATCATTGTATACCTCTTCAGCAGTGCTGGCAACTGCATCAAAACCTATGTATGCAAAGAAGACTGTGGCAGAACCAGCGAGCATTCCGTCAACCCCAAATGGGAAAAGGCTATAAAGACAAAAGAGAGAACTTTTCATAACTAGAGAGCAAAAATATCTGGGTGAAGTGCAAAAAAACGTTTAAAGTACCCATTAAAAAGTACCCCGTTGGAAGTTCATATCCAACCCATCCAGACTTGAATCCCACGTAACAACCAGCTGCTATCACAAAAAGCATTGCACACACATTCACTGATGTGACTATGCCTTGTACCATTGTACTCTGCATGTATTAAGTATTGAAATCTGGAAGTTAGGAAAGGAAAGGAAGCAACTATCATAATCATATCAAAAAACTCTAGCTCATAAATCAAATAAAAGCAGAACAACACAGATTATTATAGTAGAAAGCAGAAACCTACCTCCTTGATCCCCTTACATAGGAGTCCAGTAACAATTAGTACCAAAATTGCTCCACATGGATCCACAACAACATTTATTCCAGGAATAAACTGGCGAGATAAAAAGATGGGCAAATTGTCCGGACCACCAAAAAGTGCAGCCTAATCAGGGAAATGTTTTCGTATTTGATGTCAGTAATGAATCAATTTTACTTGCAATCCAAACAAATTGATCAGTAAGCTTGTTTATTGTACAAAAGATGCGTAAAACATCCAATAGAAGCTCTGAACTTGCTCCAATTGTTTCTTACTTACATACCAAGGAACTTATTTATTCGTTGCAATACTGAAGAAATAAAATGGTTTTGCCCAATAGCAAGCCGTATTAGCCTTTGTGATTCATTCACATTACAGATGCAGGGTAAAGTGAAAAATGTAACAGGCTCAAATTATTATTAGAAATTTAAAATAACAACCCACAAAATAAAAGTCGGACTTGGATGATGTAATCAACACACTCTAAGATATAAGAATTGAATTAAGACTTAAGAGCATACCATATTGGGGGATATGCCACGAGCAACAGCAGCGCTACCAATTGTATATTCCAAAATCAAGGACCAGCCAATCAACCAAGCAACACTGCAAAAGTTTAATCAATTATATCAATCAACACAAATCATTTCCCAATCAACAATGATATCAATTCCTTCTATATAAGACGATGTAACTTGAATTTCATATTATGACTATGACTATGTCAGAAGAAATTAAAAGGAAAGGAACAACCATAAAGTCATTAGCCCTACAAAGTCAAGATGCATACTAAGAAGGACAAAGAACAAACAAATATGGAAGAACTAAGAAAGAAACGGAAAGAGAAATTAAGAGTACCCTTCCCCGAGACATATGTAAGAATAGTGATAAGCACTGCCAGCTGAAGGGCAACGACTAGCCAACTCTGCATAGCAAAATGCAGAAAGACCAGCTGCTAATCCTGCTATCAGAAACGAAATCGCCAAAGACGGTCCTGCGTGCTCTCTTGCTACGGTTCCTACCAGAACATAAACTCCCGCACCAATTGTTGAACCAACTCCTGCTCAAAAGTATCATATCAAACTCAATTTCCATAACTCTTCAAATAACCAACCATATTGCTGTAGATGTATTGTATAAACACACATGCAATGCAATAGGGCCTCAGAAAAAGGGTTCACAACCATAGAGTAGTGTGAATTTTTAACATGAATCAATCAAGCAGTGAAAACCGGCGGATTGCAAGGAAATTGTAACCATCTAAGGAACCTCAGATGGAAACATGATTCAAAATGGAATCTTTTTTTTCTTCAAAAGGGGAAATGAATTGATTACCAACTGCGATTAGATGAGGAACAGTTAACTCCTTGGCAAGCAGAGCACGAGTGTCCTTACGTACAGAATCAACCTGCTTCCTCCTAGTTAAAAACCTTAAGGAACCCCATGAACGTGAACCCTCTTGAAATTGTGAATTACCCGAAACACCCATCAAAGAAAAAACCACGCCAAATTAATTTCGCCCAACCACAGAATCAAGCTCCCAAGTAAATTGGAAAAAATCAAATTAAGTAATTAATGATTGTTCACAAGGAGTGGAGAATTGATCATATACACAATTAAGTATCAATGATCAATCACAAGTGGCCGAGATCAATTAACTAATCTGTTGGCATTCCAATGAAAATTTGGCTTCGGAGAGAATGTTGTTAAGAAAAGAGAAAGAAATTGAATTGGAAAATTGTTGGGTTATTGATTGGATTGTCATAAATATATATATTGAAATTTTGTAGAAAGAAAGAAATCAGAAATGATTGGGAAGGTGGGAGGAGGAAGAAGAAGACGAATGAGGATTGATGTGTGCTTTTACGTTACGCTAAATGCTATGGCTATGCTAATGCTGATGCTGATGCTGATGCATGTCCACTTTATAAGAACTGTCACTTATAAATAGAAACTCTCTTATATATGTAACCACGTTACATGATTCTACATTTATGTCTTTAAGCTGCATTCATTTAAATATCAGTTTTTTTAGATAAATGACTTGTAATAAATAGTACTACATTTGATGTTATATATAAAAAAAATATAAAATTAATTAATTTTACACGTAACAATGAAACATACTTTTTCGTTTTAAAATATAAATTCCCACCACTAAAAGTTTATTTCTTATTATAAATTCTGCACAGAATATTAAAAATATTTATTAATTTTTTTAGTTTTATCTGTATTTATTAAAGTACATCATTATTATAGAGATGCTGACATTTATATTTAATTAGAATTAAAATTATAAAATAAAAGTATTTTTTAAAAATTTCATATATTAGTTAGAGACTTATAAAGTACTTATGTAGTTAATGCATTTACTATAATTAAAAATGAGTAAATTATTTATAATAAATTAAAAATAATATAAAAATTTATATAATTAATGCATTTATCTTAATTAAAAATAAGTAAATTATTTATAATAAATTAAAAAAAATAATTTTTATTTATTTTTTAGCAATTGATGTTATACATAGAAAATTACAATATTTTTTATACTAATTAAGATAAAGAAAAACTTATTTCTACCAATACCAAAAAAAAAAAATTATTTTTTCCTCTTATGAATAAAACCGGAAATTTTTTCGATATACCAAAAAAAAAAAAGAAACCGGAGTTAATACTAGTATTAATTAGTGTGAGGAAGAGTGGTTGAAGTTGTATTAGTCTGTTTAATACTGATTGGATGTTTTCAGGTTCAGCAGGAGAAAAATGATGTGACAATTCAGTATTTAATTTCGATGGATAGAAATTTGTTTAATTCCCACGTGACTATATTAATATGTGCTTATATTTTTCAAGTTGGGTATTGTAGGGACTGAATTTTGGCAGCTACCACCAATTATCACCACATAATAATTTCAGCCACTACTATTACACTATTTCAAATATCAAATATCAATCAAATATATTATGAAAAGGAACTTTGTATGTTTTTAAAATGCCAATTCCGAGGTTCTCCCATCTAATAAATAGTAGTAGTTATTAATTAATTGCTTCACACTCATTTTTTTTTGTCACGCCTTTCTTTTCTTTAAAATTACCTTTTTATAATTTCTAAGCGAGATTTTAAGACAAACATCACATCATACTTAAAATAGAAATTAATTTTCAAACAAAAAAATAATATTTGTTCTGCAAAACACAAAATAAAAGTATTTTTTAAAAGAAAAATGATATTTATTCAAAAGCCAAAACAAAAACTATAGTTTATACTATCATAGATTATAGTTTCCGTTAAAAAATACTCGACTTGACAGAAAATAGATACTAAAATTTATCTGAGACAACCTCTTGTTTTCGTTATAACATGGAAATTAAAATTTGTTAGAAACAATACAATCAAAGCCAAAACGAAGAGGGAGAGGCAGACGACAACATCATGTTCTACGGCTTCTCTCTGGCATCTCTTCAAAGTGACAAAGGGGAAAAACAAGCGGTTGTGAGAGAGATCGATTTAGAGGAATATTTGAAACAAAAATTAGTTTATGTTTTATTATCATGTATGTTGTGTATAACACATGTGCATGGTGTGCTTACAAAATGAAAAGTAATTTTTACTTTAAAGAAAAACAAAAATAATTTTATGAGTAAATGACTGTTAGAAATGAGTATGGTGCAATTAGTTATCATTCTAATGAACTAACTTTTTAGGTTGGACTTTTCAATGGAAGCTGAGTATGTTACTAACTCTATAACTCACAAGGACTCTTTCATGGTTTTATTTATTATACACAAGTAAAAATTTGTGTATGAGTGCACAATCTCCTTAATAACCATTGATTTATTGTTAAAATAATAAAACGTCAAAAAAAAAGTTAACATCACTTTTTAAATCAATAGATAAAATTGTGTCACATAAATTTCTTTAGACTTTTATTGTGTATGGTAAATAACATCACATTTCATCTAATATAGGAATACTAATATTTTGAGTTAAAACTGTTTTAAGTTGTTAATTGTTACTGTCTCTTGCTACTAAGAAGTATTGTACTCTCTTCATTCTATAATACAAGTCATTTACACGATGTTTGGTTGGCATGAAGTGTGATGGAAAGAAATAGGAGAGAAGTGACTCACTTCCCTTGTTTAGATAGGAGAGAGGTAGGATAGAAGTGAATAAATTTAATGGGACCCACAACTAAAAAGAGTATCTTCTCCTCAAGCGAGATCGAGAAAGGAAAGACATTAATTTATTGCTCAAATTATTAAAACACGAACTCAATTCTCAATATATATGTTGATTGTTGAAGGCTCTTTAAAGGCAATTTTGTCTTTTTGATATCTTTTATACTTCTTTCCTCTCTCATTTCTACTCAATCAAACAAAAGAACTCAAATATTCTAACTTCTTTTCTCTTTATTTCTCTTTAAACAAACATTTTTCAAATTACTTCTATTTTTATCCTATCTCGCTTCTCTCAACTTCTTTCCTCTCCATCTCTCTTACAACCAAATATAGTGTTAAGATATTGGCACAATAACTAATAAAAATATTTAATACTCTTAATTTTATAAATAAATTACTATTTAATTTTTTAATATATTATTTCTTTTTCATAATTAATTTTCTCTCTTATTCTTAAATGTTAACATTAATTTTTCTCTCCATACTCAATATTAACTCTCTTTTTTAAAGATAAAATTGAAAAAAAAATATCATCATTAAATTATAAAATGACAAATAATTTAAAAAACACTCCTATTAAAATAACTAAAACGACACATGAACTTTAACGCGAATAATACTAATAATAATAATAATGTAAGGGACCATGGTCAGTGTTTATAGTTTTGTGGACAACAATTTAATTTAAAGGGTCCCCTCATTATTGAATTATGGGCCTCTTGTCATTTATACATAGCCACTTCTTAGCTTAGCTCCTCGATTGAATTTGAACCCTGAACAAGTAGCTCACATGAAGACAGATCATCATGCCTACAAAACAAAATCCACATGTGCATGATTGGAATTCAAATTTTTTAAATTAAAAAGTTCTGTATAACTTATGAATGCTTGCTATTAGTTTTTATAATAATTAAAAAAAAATTATCATCTGAAAAAATTGTGAAAAAGTAACAAAAGTCATATAATTATATGTCATGTGTTTTATATACATTGTTTATAAAACTAAATTAATCGGTGAAACTATTTATTTTTAAAAAAAAGAATGAATTATTTTCATTGTTTTTTTAAAAAAAAGACAATTACTATGGATCTAATTTTATTCTGTAAAAATTATAGTTTGTTAATTATAGAGTGATGTACCATTTTGGTCTTTAACTTTATGAGGGTAAGTCAGTTTAGTCTCTGACTTTGCGTGGATAAGTCACTTTAGTCCCTGATTTTTATATTCTGCAAGTCACTTTAGTCCCTATGAACATTCATTTTGGTCCCTGGAAGTCAGAGACTAAAATGATTGATATACTGAAAGTCAGGGACTAAAATGACTGGTGATAGTGAAAGTCATGGACTAGAATAACTAATTTTGTGAGGGACTAAAATGACTTATAAAATATAAAATGAGGGATTATTTTAGTATATAATTCGTTAATTATACATCTCTAAGAATAATATTTTAGTTTTCAAAATAAAAAACTTGGAAGGTAATTAATTATCTTTGTCTATCTGATCGCAACTATCCTCTTTTATTAGGTGAGATTAATTAGATATCATGAAAGGGACCTAAATTGGAAAAGAAACCAATACGAGTGATAGTACTAGATTACTACAACTTTGGCGTACCAAAACAAAATTAATATATAATAGGATGAAAACTTTATCAATAAAAAAACAATTTATTTATTTAAACTAGAGAATGAGGTGTATGATGAATAACAGTGATATATTGATAATTTTCCTATTTATTTAATCCTAATCTTTATACTACTTTATTTATTCATTTAACTTTTGACTTTGTGGTCCTTAATTATTTCTCTTTCGCCGGCAATATTGATGGAGTTTAGGTGGACGATCATATTGACGATGACGAAAACAAAAATAACCAATTAATTAATTAGATATTACTTGCCGCCATTGTTGTAATAATCTTTCATGAGAACGACTAATAATACATAAATCATAAAAAAATTTACAAAAATTATTCTTACATAACTACTTATAAGTTATAACTGTTGGAAATAATAGGGGAGAACAATGATGTTATAGCTTGAGACGTGTTGATAAACATTGTCCTAAAGGATTTATCCGGCGTTAATACCGCAAATTCTCTGGGATATAACGAGCTCCTCCGATATTAATCTGGATGCAGAAACTAGCGAAAAATAATAACAATATAACCATAATATGTTTAGAAAGGGAAGCTTCAATTAGAGAGAGAAGAGAAGAATGGTTTTGGTGTGTCTGAGAAGTAAGGTGAGGCTTCTCTTATATAGGTTAGGCACCTGTTAATTCCTATGTAAAACGTAAATTACAAGGATTGGACGGTAGCCTCTGATTGGTTTTCAACTTGTGCAGAAGATTAATATGGACGGTGGAGGTAAATCTAAGTTTGGACGGTGCCGTAAAAACCAATGATACACTTGAATTTTTGAAATACACAAATTTTATAACAATAATACACAAATTTTACAACAATCCCCCACATATTTCAAAAGTTTAAGTTAGAACAAAAAGCTAGAATGAAGTATTTTCTGGGTTATCTCAATGTGCACAATAGTTTCGAATCTGGTGTCTTTTAGACTATGAACCAGACTTAGATTGATGAGACTTAACACACAAGTGAATTGGTGGAGCAAGCTCTATGAACCAAGACACTTTAGTGTGTGATAGAGGTCTACCAATCATATTGTACCCCCCACAATTCTCGCTGTTATCGCTGTTTTGCGCAAATAGGCCATGCGCGCGCCCGGTATTCATGAGTGCTCTAGAGATCCTGCCAAGATCTCATGCAAGCGGCCCCACTTGACACTCATATAGGTGATTTCATCAAGTGTATGCTGCAACTCATACACTACCCATAAGGGCTATGAAGATCATTAAAAACATTTATGCTTATCCTCACAGTGATGCAGTCTAGCACTTCACACACCATAGGAATGGACAAAATAAATAGTGCTAGCAGAATTAATTAATGACTTGTTTTTACCTATAGGAACCTTTTTCATGGGATCTCCAATCACAAAGGTTGGGTTACCATCACAGTTAATTTCAAATGGCTTAATATAAGTCACATTCCCCTCAATGTTCTTCTCACTAGCTTATAATTAAGTGAGGACAGTCAAATTAAATTGACCTCACACAATTTAGTAGCTACTTTTACAAAATTATAATGTTATAGTGTACATGTACATGTTGCAAATAATTGCATCACATTTGCCTTTTTGGCAATCACTACATAGAAGACATAATTTTCTTCTTAAACTGTTGTCATTTGACAACCCCGACATATAAATATGGATGACTCAATTTTTTCCTTCACTAGTGCCACAGGGCATCCATGACAAATAAAAAGTATGGAAGACTCAATTTTCTTCCATAGGTTATTTGCTAAGAGAAATTATTTGCCAATCAATCTCAGCGTATTATATAGGTCTACTTGGATGACTTCCAAGTGACTACAATTTCATGAAATTGATAAACTCACTTAAAAATTTATACTCATATGAATCAAATCAATTCATCATTATGATATAGTGGATCCTCCTCAAAATTAAATATAACATTACCAAAGTTCTCTAACTTATGAGTATTACAAAAGAAAATATTATTATCTTAAACTCGTTACTCTTAAAAATGGGTAAGACTCATGAAAATAAATCTTCCTTCTCTAATTATGGAATTTTCCAAAATAATTATTTCACCATTTACTCATAAGTCAGTGAGTGAATCTGCTTACATCAAGCCTCTCTCGCTCCATTCATGATATGAGAAGCATTGTGGTACTCAAGTCAACCCCGTACTCACAATTAATATCACTAAAACTGTGCAAATACACATATCAATCAACACATAATTTGCTCTTATACGGTGGCACATTATCACAATTTAAATTGGACAAACTATGTGTGTTGCTTATATATTTTATCTAAGTCAAAGTATGCCTCTAAAAAAAAAAATTTCTCTAATCATTTTAGGCACACTTACTCAACTTGATAAGTGTCTTGATTATGTAAACACGCTCAATCAACATACTGTTGAGATAAAACTCATCTATGGGATTAATATCAAACAAATTAATATCTATAAAGTTTCATCCATTTTTCATACATATCCCAATTATAACATTTCTATAATATTAAGTCCATCATACTAATTTTTTATAATATAACTCACAATAGTTCTATTGAAAAATTTACACCCAACTCATAGAAAAATAATTCTCTCAATTTTCCTTTTTCTTTTCAATTATCACACTACACACTAACACATTGGGATACAATAATACTTTATTGTCTCTATTTTCATAACTCAATACTATTGCTTATCATTATTCAACCTTCACAAATGAGAATAGTATGTTATACTTATTTATAAAATTCTTGATATGATAATAAGACTATATGGATAAGCATACTATAAAGATTAGCGGTTAAGTTTTCTTAACATTTAAATCAATATTCCGAATTTCCCCCGCAAGTTCAAACATTCATAAATAATATAGATAATATATATTGACTATAAAATGGGGTCAAATTAACATGCATGAACTTAAGCACATAGTATAAAAAGAGGTAGCATCTTGAAGGAGTGAACTTATAGATCAATCCGATCACAATCTCAACAAAATTCCCATAGTAATTTTAATCATAATGTAAATTATTCTAAATTTCAAATAGCATCATATATCACACAGTTTTAATTCAATTACTAATAAGAAAATCACATAATTACTATCTGAGAATTTTTAAGGAGCTTATATACTATTGCCAACATTCATAGTTAATACCTTTATTGTTACAAAAAAGGACACAAGAAGTATTAAATACACAACACTCAAACGACACCCATACTTGAATTCAATTCCTTTTTTTTTAAGAAAAAAAAACATTGAGGTATTCTTGGGGTACATAGTTGAATACAATAAATTACTCAGTAATTTTTCATTAATTCACTATTCCAAGAATAATATAACAATATCATCTATGATTCACAAAATTATGCATTATACTCAATAATTTCACACAGTTGTAAATTGAGATTAAAGGAATAATTAATGTCAACAACAGAACAATTCATATAGCACATAAAAAAATACTCCCTCCGTTCCAAATTGTTTGGTCTTTTAGGTCTTTGCACATAGATTAAGGAATATAATCATTAATTTAAATTTTAGTAAATTTTAGATTGAATTTCCTATTTTGCCCATCAACTAATTTTATTGGAGTACTACTTTTTCAACCAATAATTAATATTAGTAGTAGTCTCTTGAGTGTTAACTACTATAATTAATGCATCGGAAATGAAAAAATTTACTTGGAGAGTAAAGCCTAAAAGTTAATGGTTGGTGATAAAGTAGGAATATGTTTAATTAGTTAAGGGTAAAATTGTAAAGAAAAAATTAATACTGCATTGGTATCTTAAAGGAACAATCAAATTGGGACAAATTTTAAAAGGTCAAATAATTTGGGACAGAGGGAGTAGTAGTTTGGAAAGGGTAATAACATTCTTGATACAAAATCAATTACTACTATAATTTCCTATTAAAGAATTAGTGATACGTGGGACTATACGGAGAAAAAATATAGTCACTGACTCCTACAACTATCACTCTTTCTTACTGATTATTCATTTTCAAAATCAGAAAATCAAACAAAAAATTATAATTATAACCATGCCTCTGTGAATTATTAATTTCTGCTAAAGTAACACATTATTGCAATCTCCTACCCTCAACCACCACAATTAACATATCACAATTGTAACCCAAAGGTAATAGTGCATAAAAACACAATAACCAAAAATTAGCAACGGAATTACCTAGAGGTCTTGTTATAGTAGAGCTAATACATTGATCTCTCTCATTCATCACCTTAGTTACACTAACACCACGTGAAGGAATAAATCCTTTAGATTGTTGGAAATAATGGGGGAGACCAATGATGTTGTAGCTTGAGACGTGTTGATAAACATTGTCCTAAAGGATTTATCCGGCGTTAATACTGCAAATCCCCCATGATATAACGAGCTCCTCCGATATTAATTGGGATGCAAAAACTAACGAGAAATAATAACAATATAACCCAGAATATGTTTAGAAATTGAAGGTTCAATTAGAGAGAGAAGAAAAGAATGATTTTGGTGTGTCTGAGAAGTAAGGTGAGGCTTCTCTTATATAGGCTAGGCACCTGTTAATTCCTATGTAAAACGTAAATTACAAGGATTGGACGGTAGCCTCTGATTGGTTTTCTACTTGTGCAGAAGATTAATATGGACGGTGCACTAATATGGACGGTGGACGGTGCTCTAATATGGACGGTGGAAGTAAATCTAAGTTTGGACGGTGCCCTAAAAATCAATGATACACTTAAATTTTTGAAATACACAAATTTTACAACAATAACTTCATTCAAACAAAAAAAAAATTGATTAATTAAGATTGTAAGTTAGATTTATTTGGCTTAATTGGGATGCAGAAACTAACGATAAATAATAACAATATAACCCAGAATATGTTTAGAAATGGAAGCTTCAATTAGATAGAGAAGAGAAGAATGGTTTTGGTGTGTCTGAGAAGTAAGGTGAGGCTTCTCTTATATAGGCTAGGCACCTCCTATGTAAAACATAAATTACAAGGATTGGACGGTAGCCTCTGATTGGTTTTCAACTTATGCAGAAGATTAATATGGACGGTGGACGGTGCACTAATATGAACGGTGGACGGTGCACTAATATGGACGGTGGAGGTAAATCTAAGTTTGGACAGTGCCCTAAAAATCAATGATACACTTAAATTTTTGAAATACACAAATTTTACAACAATAACTTCATTCAAACAAAAAAAAAATTGATTAATTAAGATTGTAAGTTAGATTTATTTGGCTTAATTGCAGTTTTTATTTCTTAATTTTATCAATTATACGATTTTAGTCCTTCACTTTTAATTGGGTGATTTTAGTTCCTCAATTTTTTCAATTAAGCGGTTTTAGTCTTCTTCCTAACTTTTAATTTTGTGATTTTAGTCTCTCAACTTTATCTATTGTGCGATTTTGGTCTCTCTACTTTTTAAGTTATGCAATTTTGCTCAATTAATCCATATTTTGTTATGAAGCTTACAGTTAACTCAATCAAATCAATAAAATAAAGTGTGTAAGAGCACCAAAATTATGCAATTTAAAAAGTTTCAAACAAAAATCGCACAAATGAAAACTCATTATATGGATTTAGTGTTAATCATTTGCTTTTTAACAAGAGATAATCAAAATAATCAAATCACGCAATTAAAAAGTTTTGGAACCAAAATTACGCTAATTCAAAGTTAGGGGACCAAATTGCACAATAAACAAAATTAGATAGACTAAAATTATACAATTAAAAATAAAAAAACTAAAATCACACATTTATAAAAAAAAATAGACTAAAAATACAATTAAGTCTATTTATAAATAGTGGATAGTGATTGCATAAAAATTATTGCTCAAAAATTTATAAAGAAAATTTAGATGATGATCACTACTTATTTCACCAAGATTTGATGAAAAGTTAGCTGCATTGCTATTAATTAAAAGATTAATTAAAACATTAGAATCAATTTTAATTTTTTTTTATTGTCACTAGCTCTTACTGTACTTTCCTTTTGAAATGGTTTAATTCAACGAACAATACATTTCTGATTTTGTAATATAGTTTAAAATGGTCCCTCAAGTAAGATCAAGCAAAATAGTTCTTAATTTTGTTTTTTATGATTTAAAATGATTCCTGATTTTGTCTTTCTTCATTTAAAATGGTTCTAACTTAAAAGACTAAACAAAATCATCACTAACTTTGTCTTCTATCATTATTCAAAATGGTTTCTAACTTTGTCTTCGTTCATTCAAAATGGTCCCTAACATATAAGAATAAGCAAAATGTTCATTGACATTATAAGTCACATCATCTTTCATTTCTGCAATCTTCCACATAGATCTGTAATCAAGCTGTGCAGACTGTTGGATCTGTCATCAATCGACCAAAATACGTTGTTTTTGTTCACTTATTGAAACGGCAAGGACCATTCTGAATGAAGGAGGACAAAGTCAAGAACTATTCTGGATGAAGAGGGACAAAATTATGGACCATTTTAAATAATGAAAGGCAAAGTCACGGACTATTTTATTTTTTCTTATAAGTCATGAACCATTTTGAATGACATAAGACAAAGTCATTGACCATTTTAAATGATGGAGGACAAAGTCAAAATTATTTTTCTTAATCTTATAAATCAGTGACCACTTTAAATAATAATCACAAAATTAAGGATCATTTTGGTCATTTATTTGTTGAAAAGAAAACAAATAAACAAACATAAAAATGAGTGTCAATGTATTCATAAGTTTGTAATTTTTTCTATAATTATATATTTGTAATAAATATTTATACGTCTCCCCTAACTTCTATAGGCAAAACAGGCTTTGCTAAGAAGAAATCACCTATTTAAAGTAAAGCAAAACTAGAGAAGAAACCGATATCATTAAGTAATTACTATCTTCGTTTTAAAATATAATCACTTAAAGTAAAATTTGTATGCTTCATATTAGTATTACAAAAATTTATACAAAATATAATGTATATTTATTAACTTTTTAATTTTATCTTTATTTATTAAAGTAACTCATTATATTATTAATATTGTTGATTTTCAAGATAGTAGATTATATTTATTTAAGTATAAATTATAATAAGATGATTAATTTTTTTAAAATTATAATCCTTAAACCGTTAAAAACTATTTAAGTACTTATTATATTTTAAAACAGAGATAGAATTAGAAGTAATCACCAAATATCACCTATCACCTATAAATATAAATTAAAGTAAGCAGGTTTATAGAACAAGAAACCGATATCGTTAAGAAGAAATCAATTACCATAAATTAATATAAAAAAATAAAATAAAAATCAACTACTATAAATTAAGGTGAACGTATGTTTGCATAAAAACCAAACATCATTAATAACTATAATTAGCCTGCTATTATCTGGATGCAATTTGATACTTTCTTCGATTTCGAATATAATTCACTTTTAATCGAATTACTATAATTAAAGAATAAAAATTAATTCATTAAATTTGTTTAAAAAATAAGAATTTTTTAATTACATTTCTAAATAAATGTGTTAATATATATTTCTGTTTAATTAATAACTCTTTTTCTCTCTTATTCTATTATCTTTCTCTCTTCATTATTAATTGGATCTTTAAAAAATATAGAAGGGGCAGAAGTAATAATTATCTCTAATAAATTAGTTAATAATGTATATTTATGACCAAAAAATTATTCTAAAAAATGACTTATAATTAGAAACCAAACAAATAGGTGTTATTTACTATGCACAATATAAACATAGAAAAGGATTGTGCACTAGTACACAAGTTTTTATCTTTTTGGTTTCATAGAAAAATAGTATAATCATGGATCGAATCTCGTACTTACACACATATCCTCATATGCTCATCAACTGAACTACATGACTAGAACATTATATTATTAATGTATAGGGCCTCCGTCTCATATTACTTGGAGAAAAGGTCAATATAATGTATATGTATACTTCAAGTTGTAGCTCTTTAATCTTTTCATCTTTGTGTATGACGTGTGGAACATATTTTGTCATTTTAATCCTCAAAGAACTGAAACTACAATTTATTATTGGTTAACTTGCTCTTTCTTTATTACCTACATTTATTACATGTATATTTTCTAATAAAAAATACTAAATTTTCTTATTAAATTCTTCTACAAATTATTTTACTTACTTAATTTTGATAAATATTTTTTATTTTTACTAAACATTTATTATTTAAAAGATAAATAATATTTGTCAAAATTAAATAAATAAAAAATTTATAAAAAAATTTAGTAAAAGAATTTAGTATTACTGTTTTGATATTTGTAAATTTCGAGAGTTACATTTGCAATTGTCTTGTTTCTTTGTCAAACAAGAAATTGTAACTTGATGAATATCTCAGCCCTCTCTCAACTTGTAATATATAATATTGGACTAAAATCTACTGTCTCGAGATTATGTACCATATTCCTGTCCCACTAATCAAAGAACGACACGTTAATTAAAAATGCCACGTCATTCTCACATCCCAGTAACTGCCGTTGCCTCCGTTAGGTCTTCTTCATTGTATTCTATCCCTTCTCGTCTGTAACTCATCCTCAATCTTTTGTAGCAACAACAGGATAGAATCAAAATTTGAAGCCTTGGAATTAGAATTGCCAAATCCAGCAAGAATGAATTGGGAACTGGAAAACCCAACACGCCAGAAAAACAAAACTATGGAAATCAGGAACTAGTGGTAAACCAGGAACCAAAAATATAGCTTTAATAGAAAAAAGCTATTAATAGTGAGACAAAAGCTTTAGTAGTGGAATCACTTTATTTTCGACTTTTGATTAAGACCGTGTTAGAAGTCTTATGTCAGAAGTCTTATGTCAACTAACGATATGGTTATCATTGAGTTTATAAAAGTATGGTAATTTTTATCTTATAAAGTAACTTTTTAAAGTGAATTTTTTTTAAGTCTAATCTTACTATTGATAAGAATATTACTAATTGCACTTTGATAAAATAAAAATTAGTATACTTATCTAAAGTTTTAAATTGTAATTATAGTCACATTATGATTATATTTGTATTACATTAAATGTGGTCAAATACGATCATTACAAATCAAAATCACGATGAAATACAATTTTAAAAATCTCCTAAATTTTTAGATTTTGGCGCATCGTCACTCTTCACACCGATGAAAACTCAGTTCTGGAGTGAGGAGATGACGAGATATCTGATGCGCAAGAAATGGCGTTACTAAACGCCTTTTATCCTGATGACGCTGAGGTGGAATTTTAATCACGTGTTGATCTTTGGTTGGTGCGACAGGAGTACGGGACAGGCATCAGGGGACAGATGATTTTTTATCCATAATATATCTTTAGATCAATAGATAGTAGTCTATCTTATCTTAAAACGTAAAATTTGAAAAATAAAATAAAATTGGTTTGACATGTCCTTATATGACCTACGACTAATACTATGTACTGCGAACAATAATTTTTGAAGTAAAAAGTACAAATTTCGCTAGGTTTGAAAACCAATCAAGTTAGCTCACGTTGAATATTGCTTTAAACAATTCAATTATATTTTATAAACATGAATTAGACCCATTTTAACAAAATTGACTCTTAAAAACATTTAAATATTATTGTCATATCTCTAAAAAAAAATTAATTTTGTATTTGCTGTAAGAAATGATTGGTACACATCATTATGTCCTCACAACTCATTTACAATTGAATTTAGGTGAGTAAATTATAATTTTTAATTTTTTTTAAAGTGACAGTAGTTATTTTTAAAGCCTCCCAGTTGTAAATAAGTTTGACAAGAATAATAGTGTGTATGAATTATTTTTCTTATTGAATTCTTGTGATGTTTATAAAAATTATATTGCTAAAAGATTTTATCAACATTTAAAAAGTGTTATTAAAATTTTTAAAAAAGAACTTTGACTTTTATATTGACAATATTTTTTTATAAATATTATATAAAAATTATATTATAATTAAAGGTCAATTATCATGTAATGAAGTTTTGAACTGCCATAACAAGTCATCAAATGAAATTACCAAGTACTTTACATGCCAAAAAACAACAGGATGCAACGATTTGGGAAAAAAAACACTTACTTATCTTAGGCATTATTTTGTGGTGGATGGGATTAGCACCATCCTTATTGGGAGTGGTACCATCTTTTTTAGTATATAAATTTATGATTCTTATATATAAAAAAGATGGTGTCACTCGCAATAGAGATGGTGCTAATCTCATTCTTCTTATTTTGTTGGGACATTAGTGTTCATACACTAGTTTTTGAATAATAAATAATACACTAAATTAAGTATTTTAAAAAGTATGTCTGAAATAATATATATAATAATCAATACCTTCTTTCTTCTCTGATACATAATTTTTGTTTTGATTTTCTTCGACACACTTAAGGGCTAAGGCACTAATTATATTGAGTTTTCTATTTTTTATAATATTGCTGATATTTATTTTTGGTTAGACAACCAAGATGCTTTTTGGACACATAAATAAGGGTATGTTTGGCAACACGAGATTATAAATTTTTTAGGAGATTATAACTTTTATAAAGCTGGTAAAGTTGTTTGATATTACAAAATTAAGTTTTTGGCTATGAGATTATAATTTTTATAATTAATTTTTAGAAAGTTATCTAAGATAGCTTTTAGCTTTCAATAATTTGCTTCTTAGAAGAGTTTTAATTAATAAATTAATTATACACTTATAATCTCATAATTCTCAGTTAACTTCACAACTAAAAGTTAAAATCAAGCTTCCAACTTGTTTCCCAAACATACTCAAAGTAGTAAATGTCAAGTGAAATTTTCAAGGGTGAGTACTTTTATCAATACCCCTCTTTCCCACTCCACCACATGTTTTTTTTTTGTCAAAAATACTCCTCGTTTAGATTACGAGAATCTAAGTGAGTTAAAGATTATAATACCCCTCTGTCGAATTATAAGAACTCCCACCACAACTATGATAAAGATATTTTGTTCTACCACGAACTACACTTCCAAGAATCCACAGTTTAATACCCTTAATTTTTTTTGGAAAAAATAGCATTAGTTGAACTGACAAATTATTAGAATTCATGAGATTATAGATTTTGATAATCCTGAAAGACCAATATTGCTAAATGTCTACTTGGATTCTTAAAATTTATAATTCACGAATTCTCGAAATATGAACGAGAGTATTTTCAAAAAATGAAAAGATGTGCGATAAAGTGAAAAATGAGTTTCTAATAGTGCCGGCCATTTTCAAGTTCACGTGATCAATAAAGGTTTTTGTTAGATTTTATCCTTTAAAAAAAATACTCTTCAAAAAAGATCCTAGGTTATAATTATTAAAAAGTTTCAATTAAGTTACTAGTAACAAGCCCATTTATTTGTGCTCATTTTATAAAATAAGCACTTATTTTAATAAAAAAAATACTTATATAAGTTTTTAATATGTTTATGCTTCTCAAAATAACTAAAGTAAATAATAATTAAATTTCTGCTTATTTTGAGAAGCAACTTGAGCCAGTTCTCAAAATAATTAACTACAGTCAAAGAGAGAAGATTAGAAAAGTAATTTTTCTTACTTCAACTAAACATAAGCAACTTTTAATTTTACCATAATCAACTAAAAAATAATCACTTTTATACTAGTCTTCAAAATCAATTATTTATAAGTTTAAACCAAGTGACCCATATCACTCTCCTCTCAAACTTGAGTTCATTCTCTCCGGTGCAAATACAAGTTTCTTCCGATGTTACATAGAACTTGTCACTTTCGATGTATTGCAATTCTGTGTACAGTGAAATATGTGAATGATACCACTAGTTTAAATTAAATAAACAATGAAACAATAGTAGTTACCATCCATCTGATAGTTAAACAAAGTCCTGGCTTAGAAATAGGAGATTTACAAATTGGTACAAAGGTGAAATTTACGTGACATCTTGCAGTGAGGTAACTTTGTATCAGCATTCAGTAGTTACTAGGCAAGATGATGTGCGTGATAAGTACGGTGGATCTCATCGGCACGTTCTGAGGGAACATATACCGCGTTTAGGAGCGAGCTATGAGTGCGGCCATAGAACAAGTATACAAGTACTCCTATCAACAGCCATACCGAGACTCGAAGCCACGTGGCAGATCTGAAATATAAACATCCGAATGATTAGGCATCGCCACTCATGTTATGCATGAGTGCCTATAGAAAAACATGAAACATGGTTGTGAAGAGATTTCTCACCCAAGATCAATTAGTAAGTAGGTGTTTATGAGAATGCAGGCAGCAGGTAAGAATGGAACAAATGGGCAAACAAAACCTGAAATTCATGGAATCAAAACCATTGTGTAAGATTAACCAAATATGGTTGTCTGGAATTAAGAGAAGAAGCACGCCGAACTAGTAGTTACAGGATTTCTGGATAGAATGACTCTGGAGATGATAAATTTAATAAAATTGAGATTCTTTTGTGGATCCTTGCAGTTTTTCTAATTCTACCACAGAAGAAACTTCTGAATTGGAGCTAGCTACAATGTTCGTGTGCACATGATGGTGAGGTTAGCTCTCCCAGTGAGATTTTCCCCATATACAAGACTACTTGAGACTTTCCCTAAGCAAAATCAAGTATGTACCACTTAGTTTACTCTATTTTGAAAAAAGTAATCGCTTGGTTTTGCCAACCTTTTGAGACAGCTTTTGAAATATGAAAATTGATTGTTTCCCAAAATTTGAGATTTTCCAAGACATAGTCTACTACACATACCTCCTGAGTGTCCAAAGCTGTGCCTCGTATCATCTTGCTTCATGCAGGCCAAAATAATTATGCTGCAGAAAACAAGAATTACACCCAATCCGCACAATGTGAAACGTAAAATCCTGCATATGCATAGTCACCAAAGTGAGGATAAGGCACAGTTAAATTCAAATTGATAACTAAAACAAATTTGTTTTCCTCAAATGTATACACTGTACAGCATGATTTTATACTTATTGCATATCATTGAAAGAATACCAGGATATATCAACACTATTACTTCAAATTTTTTAAGGATTCTCAATGCTGACAAACCTGGGACACCAGTCAGCTGAAGCCAAACCGGCAACTATGAGAATCCCTATACATAGAGAGGCTATGGTCCATGCAGCAAGCTTCCGCCTATTTTTCTCATTTCGTTCGTCTGTACAAACAGATCAAGCAAATTTGTTAATTATCACATTAGGCTGTTCTTCATTTATCCTTCAAGATAGTATTTTGAGCCAAACCCCAAAGGGTCCGGACCATCAAGATGAGCTGTCCACAATTAGGAACCACCGCACATTATAGAGGAGCGTAATGCCAATTCATCGATGATGTAGAAAGATACAGCAACATCGCAAGAATGGGTTCGAACAAGAAAATGACCAAAATCACACCTCAGAAGCTCCCATATTAGTATGCTTACTAAGAAAAACTAAGTGTCATATCACAACCTAACATTACAAATGGATTATTTTTTAGCGTGACTAACTTAAATATCCAATCCCAATTGGCAGAAATCATCAACCAATAGAGAGTGTCTTCTTTCTGCATGCATAACAGCAGTACACATACATTCCAAATTTTACCAAAAACTCATTCCATCAAAAGATACAGAAGATTCAAACAAAATTTACCTTTGGTTACTTCTTTTAAGATTAAAGGATGTCCTAGAAGAGCCTCTGACTTGTCATGTAGGTGATTGTTCTCATAATAATTAGCAGGATCTACGGGACTTATGGCCATATCTTCTTCAATGTCATCACCAGAATGCCTTGTTGGTGGATCAATAGCTGTTAGAAGTGAAGATGGAATTGGTATCTCATTAGGTGGAACATATCTGATTATCAAGACTGAAACTGCAACGGTGGTAAATGCAAGCAATGTTCCCACGCTAACCTGTATTCGAAAAGCAATGAATATAAGAACTGATTTATGAAGTTACTTTATGATAATATAAGAAAGATGCATATCTCTAGTTACTTTATGAAGTTATTTTACAACTTAACTCACCATCCCTGCTAATTGAGAAACATCCATAAAGAATGCGAGAGCAGCTGCGAAGACCCCGGTGGCAATAGTGCTTTTCAAAGGAACCTGTGTGCTTTTATGGATCTCTGAGAAGAAAGAGGGCAACAAACCATCCCTAGCCATTGCCATAAAAACTCGTGGCTGCAAAAACATATTTTCCAATGGAGATACATGTTATGTGCAAAAAAACATAATTTATAATAATAGTATAAAGTATATCAATATTCACTGACATATCTATCATAGACATGTGTCTTCATATGCAAATGTAGAGTCTACCATTGCAGCACATGCTAACAAACTAAAGGACCCCAAAATTAGACAATATTATAGTTAAAGCAGAAATATTTATACATAAAAACAAGGACACAATGACCTTTAGAATTTCAAAACTAATTGGGGCTATGTCATTCCTTAACTTTTGGAGCATACTATGCGTATGGAACTTGTGCATTTTGTACCAAAGACTAAAGGGGAGTTAGAAAGACCTTCTACAGAACTTATATGGTTTTATCTTATCATATAAGCTTAAGCAGATGTTTGGTTAATGAAGGGAAAATAGCTTATGACCTTTTTATAATTTCTTTTAGTATATCTCAATAAGCTTCACGGTGAAGCATATCAAAATAAGCTCATATGATAAGCTCTTATCGAATAAGCACTTAATAAATATGTTTAATCTAAACACACCCTAAGGCCCAGTTTGGATACACAGCTTAATTAAGCACTTATGCAATAAGTTCTTTTTAAATGAGAGTTTATTTATAGATAAAATTATAAAACTTACTTGAATAAGCTGAAAATAGCTTAGTCTGATAAGCTCCTCTAGGAAGCTTATGAAAATAAGCTAAAAAGGGCTTATAAGAACCTATAAGCTATTTTCATAAGCTACATATAAGCTCTTCCAAACTGGACCTAAATCTATCTAAGAAAAAACTTAAAAGAGCTGACAGACAGGTTTCAAATACTGATAGAAGAAATGCATTAGGACTTAACTCAGGTTTGAAAGTCACACCATGACCTTATACCAAAGATCAATGTCCCTGAAACAGCTAAATTGAAGCTTTCCATCCCATTTCTTTTTAGGAATATTGCAGGCAAGAATTTTAAAATGTACAAACAATCTCTGTTCCTGACTTCCTGTAACAGAATCTCATCTCATACTAGACTAAAACATGCAGGAAGTGTCATAAAACAATCCAGTAACAAATTAGGGCATAATGAAATGAAGTGAAACAGTAATTTTGAGGTAGTGAAAATCCAAAATCAAAATCTAACACCCATAAGTTATGTGATCAATAGAGATGATAAATAAATTAAATCTTAAACATTTATATACCTGAGGAAGTACTGAACCTAACAAACTGGCAAAAAGAGCAGTGACAGCTCCTGTTGTTATTAGATACCTGTCGTGGATAAAACAAAGTTTGATGCATTATATTCAAGAGTGACGTCCATAAATTTGGAGTTAGTCTAAACAATGAAATACAGCAAACCTTACACTGCCCAATTCATCCCATAGGTAGAAAATGCTGAGGAGATTGGGGTATCAGGGTCCAACTCATTATATGGTACTAAGCCAACAATAACTGCTGATACAAGCATATAAAGAATACAACATATAGTTAACGCAGTTGATATGCCGATTGGCAAATCTCGTTGAGGATTTTTGACCTGCATGACAACAAAACAAAACCTTAAATAACAGAATATTGTTTCACAATGCCAGCATCATTTGAGATACTCAACTACCAGACTCAGATGTATCGGTATAGCAGTAAGACGTGAATAGAACTAGCTCTAATCTTATAAAGTAAATTAATAATTTTTTTGTTTGTTTCCCTTACAAATAGCAGAAAGTATCCATTCAAAAGGTTATATACCAACTTCTGGTAGCTGTTGACGGGAGAAAAAACACATGTGTCTTCACCTAATAACTAAAGCTTTTGGGATAGATAGTTCATGACATGGTATCAAAGCCTCTATGGCCATCTGATCATAAGTTTGATACGTGTTGCCCCCATTATTCTAATAAAAATGCTGAACTTAACCAAAAGTTAGGCGGACGGGATGGTCTATGCATTATCCATGCTTCAGGCCTAAAGGGCTCTTACATGAGAGAAAGTGTTAGAGATGTAATATAAAGCCACTCATGCGTCCTCACAAAATGGCTTAAGCTTTTCGGATAGTTGGTTGAGGATTTTATTCAACATATTAATTAAATGCATTGTTAAACAATGCATGTGCCCTTGATAACCTTTGCATTTTATTTTACAGATACAAATAAGACATGACTTAAAGGATCACTCCCTGTTGTGAATAGTTAGTTACCTCCTCAGCTGTACTGGTCACTGAATCAAAACCAATATATGAAAAGAAAACTATTGCAGACCCAGCAAACATCCCATTCACACCATAAGGGAAATACCTGAGATATAAGAGAAATTTTACCAATATTAAGAGTATGCTATAGATGATAAGCTGAATTATGGAGACACAAAAACACCAATTACCCGCTGGAGAGTTCATATCCAACCCATCCAGACTTGAAACCTAGATATCCACCAACTAGAATGACGAAAAGCATGACACAGACATTTACTGTTGTCACAATGGATTGTGCCATTGAACTCTGAAACATCAATGTCAGAAAAAATAGGTAAGTAAAAAAAAGTAGTGGTGCTCATATATGCATTTTTTATTTTTTATTTTGAAAAGGCATACCTCCTTGATTCCAAGGCATAAAAGTAGGGTAACAAGAAGAATCAATACAGCTGCACAGGGATCAACCACAATTTCAACACCTGGTAAGGTATGACGAGCCAAAAATGAAGGTAGGTTTCCCTCTCCACCAAAAAACAAAGCCTGCACAAAGTAAGCAAGAACAAAATTAATAGAAAACCAAACTGCTAAGTATGTTGTACTTGTTGGAAAAAAGCATATATGTCATCAAATGGAAAATGTAGAGCATCCTAAAGGAAAATACTATTTGGCATATGAAGCTACCATAGCAGAATATTTATTAAAAAAAAAGGACAAAGAAACATAGTTAACAGTGACTGAAAGCAAACCAAAAAACCCAAAATAAAAGTAACGTAGTTGACAACGAAAGGAATAGAAAAAGAAATCTCACATATGCAACTCTGGTTTTAAATTAACTACTGTACCAACGAATACATATATAAAATCATTCCAAACACCTTACCCAACAGCTTAACCTTTTAGGTAACCAGATTTTTTTTTTTTTTAATAAGCGGTAAGCAGATTTCTAACTCTGCCTATGCTTGCATAGCCAGTCCCAAGCCTGGATAAAGGAGGAGGGTTGTGCTAGGCCTCAATAGCCAACGTAAAACTTGTTGAATCTTTAACATGGATCACACAAGCGATAAGCAGATTTCTAACCTCACATCAGAGTTGACTAAGCAGATCTCGGTTCAAACTTCAACATCCCCTTAGTACAGGTTCTGCCTCATATTTCGAGGGAGGAAGTGATATAAAGTGAACCTTTGGAATTTCTTTAATAACATAAAATCTTGTAATTTGACAATACAATTATTTGACACAAAATAGTTATATATAAAAGTTGCACTCAGAGGATTACTTGTAATGATTTGCTTAAGTCTGCATCAACAGTGAAGAACACATAACCCAAACATTTGCAGTTGTAGCATCATGTTGATTTTCTTTCTTATAATTTCCTCTTTATCTTGTTTATAATATCAGGGTTGGAAACTCCATGCAGATCACACAGTAAGTTAGCAAATCAAATAGACCAACTGTCAAAATACATTCAGGGTACCGTGTCATACAATACACAATTCCTGATTATCCAGAACTTGTAAGTGCTTAATTACTCTCTTCGTGCATTCTCAATTACAAAGGTTCCATGAATGTAAAAAGAAAATGCAAAATTAGAGTTTGGAAAGAAGGGGTGAGTCTAACACACCAGATTTGGGGTTATGCCACGAGCAACTGCTGAAGCACCAATTGTATATTCTAGAATCAGGGACCAACCAACCAACCAAGCAACCCTGACATCAATAGTAATGTATAAATAAGTGATTTTCATACAATGGCGTAAAATAAATAAATAAAACATAATCATCCACAATATCTCCTTTAAGAACAGACATCTTTTTTGAAAGCAAAATCAGCAATGCTATTATTTACATAAATAGACCCAGTCCAAAAGAGGCAGCTAGTAGCAAGATAGCACTGCACAATTATTCTGTTTAAGTTAATAACTTGACAATATATCCTTCAACTCACTTGAGTAGTTCAATTAACCATTAGATCTAAAGTTTTGTTCCACAAATAGGCCAAAGCGTAACTTACGCTTCTCCAATGCAAATGTATGTATAATGATAAGCACTCCCCGCAGATGGGCACCGACAAGCAAGTTCTGCATAACAAAAAGCTGATAATCCAGCAGCCAGTCCTGCGATGAGAAGTGACAATACAAGTGCTGGTCCCGCCTGCTCTCTAGCAACTGTTCCAATAAGAATATACACTCCAGCTCCTATGGTAGCTCCAACCCCTGATTGTCAAAAATAATCATATCCAAAGTTTTCAGTTCCATTTGGGTAGAGTCACCTTGGAAAGCTGAATTTGGCTTTCCTATGCACCCAACGTGAAAGAAGGAAAAAGGGTCAGTTGGCATTCTTTTCAACAACAACAAGCCTTATCCCATTAGGTGAGATCGGCTATACAAATTTTCTAGAATAACATTCCGTTCACTGAACCAAAATTCAAAAATATTCTACATACCCTACAGAAAACATAAACTAAAGTTGGCAATTGGGCATATTATGATATGATAACTAGGCCAGAATGTTTAAAATGGTCACACATCAAAATAATGACCTATTAATATCCACACAAAACATTATTTAAATTTTAAAAAAACTTCATCACATAATATCTGAGCAATTTTCCTGTTTATAAACCCTACCCTGAATTGACCTATATTACACACACGCGCATTTAAAGAAGAAGGCTAAACAGAACATTCAGAAGCACATACATATGTGATATGACAATGAGATATGCTTCAAAGTTCAAAATCCAAATTTCCACTGGATTCATTAAATCACAATCAGTCAATGACTATAATTTCTTTGTTCCTTTTTGGAAGTTAAGATATTGAACTGTTACCAATTGCAACGAGGTCAAGAGCAGATAACTTCCTGGCCAATTGAGCATGTCTCTTCACATGGACAGAATCAACTTGCTTCCTCCTAATCAAGCTTCCAAAACCTCGCGACCATCTTCCTCCTCCTCCATTGCCATCATTTCCGTCCCTCACAATCATTATCCAGTATCAATGCAAGTATTGATACAAGTTTCTGATGAATTTCCTTTCGCAAAAAGGAGGAAAATTTGATGAACCCCAGAATATTCTGTGCCCAGGAAAAAACAAACCAGTACCCACAACTACCTTCTCCCTCTTACAGCGAGATAGAAACAAGACTAAAGCGAAATGAGTCAGCAGCCTTTACGTGTTGCAAAATTATGTGAATCTATCGATTATAATATAAGCATGCCCCAATAAATATTTTATTATCCCCTAACTCCCTTTTGATTTTTCTAAACTTGTTTCTGATCCGGATAGCTACGCAATTATCGTCAAAAAAGATTATAAAAAAAACAATAAAAAAACACTAATTATGAAACGTTTATTTTATTCTTGTGCAAACGCATTATGGAGGCTGTACCGCAAACTGCAAACCTCGATTTTAGGACACTATATTCTTGTTGATATATACTCCCTCCTTCAACCGCTTATTAAAAAAAAATTAACAAAATTATTGAGATTTTAGTTTTAAAAAAATTAATATAATTTATCAAATCTATTCTAATTTAAAATAATAAAACTATTTTTTATAACCACGAGTTTCTCACCTTTATAATGAGACTAATTGTTCGCGATGCGTGGCTTTGACATAGGTGGAATTCGAACACAGATTCTTTCGCTGTGGATCGTTCTTCCTACGAACTTAGCGAGACCTTACACCGCTAAACCAACCCTTGGGGTTAAGAGTATGTTTGGTAACACTAGCTTATAGTTTATTTAAAAGCTTATAGGTTGTAGCTTATTGTCAAGTGGACGTGTTTAGTAACTACAAACTTATAGCTTATAACTAAACTACTTGAGATAGCTTATAGCTTGTAGCTTATAACTAACTTCAATAATTTCTTCTTATTTTGTCCTTAAGTAATTTATTATATTTTACTTTTTTAAATCATTTATTATATATAATTAATATATGTCTCTTTTAATCATTTAACACACTTTTAACTTGTCATAAGCTAATTTTATCAAATATATCTACTTAACCATAAGCTAAAATCATAAGTTATAAGTTATAAACTATAAGTTATAAGCTAATTTTATCAATCAGAGTCTAAATAGTAAAACCTTTTTTACCAAAAAATATTAAAACCTTTTAATCGATGTATTAATTATGTTACACTAAATCTTAAAAAATATAAAAATATTCATTGATTGTGAAGGATAGAGAGGAAAATAAATAAATGTCTATTTAGGAACATTATAGAGTGTCTCATGGTAAGAGATAAGAGGAGTATAAAAATTTCTCTTATAATAAGGGACACACGTAGGGTCTTATAATATCGGATTAAGGGAGTATTAAATTTCTCTTATATAGTATATTTTAACTAATAGGAGTATAATCAATAAATGAAGAAAGGAAATATAAAAATAAATAAAAATGGTGAAACATAAGAGAATGTTATTGATATCATAACTTTAAAAAACTACATAATAATTATCTAAGAGAATGATAAACAAAAAAAATTATATCAAAAGAAATTCCCTATCATTCTTTTTTTATACTGCCCACCCTATCATTTGAAGTCTTGAATTAAGCAAAAGTTGCATAAAATAAAGTGACATAGTTACCTTACTTTAGATAATAATTTTGTACTTTTTGATAAATACTAAGTATATATCTTTCGATCAACAATCAAAGAATAATTTTTTAAAAAAATTACGAGAAAATTGATTTTGTTATATCTTAACCTAAATTTTATTATACATAATACTTCATAATATTTCATCTGTCTTATAATATAAATTCCAATTAATATTTTACAATTTATACAGTTTAAAAAAAGTGATTAAATTATTGAAATTATAAGTATTAATTATACTATTAACATGATAGTATAATTCTTTTTTTATACTGCCCACCCTATCATTTGAAGTCTTGAATTAAGTGAAAGTTGCATAAAATAAAGTGACATAGTTACCTTACTTTAGATAATAATTTTGTACTTTTTGATAAATACTAAGTATATATCTTTCGATCAACAATCAAAGAATAATTTTTTTAAAAAATTACGAGAAAATTGATTTTGTTATATCTTAACCTAAATTTTATTATACATAATACTTCATAATATTTCATCTGTCTTAAATTTAAACTCAAATGATTTTTATTGGAGGGGTGACTTTGAAAGTTAAAAAATCATAATAAATATTTCTAATTTTATGTGTAGAAACTTATATTATGGAACAAGACTTTTTAGTAATTAAGACTTATATTATAAGACGAATGAAATCCTATCATTAAAACCCTATAACACATTTATAAAACCCAACCATTAATTTTTTTATTTATTGAATTGAACATCGCTCTCAATGATTTTTTAAAATTATTTGCTTGTGATATTCCCTTGCTCTAGTAAGGAAAAAAAGAAGTCTGGATTCACTTACTTTTTTGTTAGAAGATTTAACTCTCACTCAAAATATATTTTCAATATTTTCTTTTTGGTTAATAAGAAAGTAATACAACTGGGAATCAAACCTCGTACCCACGTACGCATATCCCCATGCGCTCACCTGCTGAGCTACGTGATTTGGGACATATTTTCAAGATTTGAATAAGTAGAATATGGTAGAAAATCTCTTCTTTATTTCACTCTTATTAAATATCCATATTCTCAACTAAATTTTGTCTTATAAATTGAAAGAAAACAAAAGACAAATTTTTTAGATGAAATTTTGGTGAAAGCGAAATTTTAAATTTGAAAACTTTAAAAAGAAAAATTTTTGGAGAAGTTTTTAAGAAAAAAAAACTCCCAAATTTTAATGAGAAAAATTTTGAAAAAATAATTGAGATAAAATTTTTTAGAGAGAACAAATCTTAGAGAGGGGAGATTTTAGAGGGATAAATTTTAGAGAGAAATTGTAAAGATAGAAGCATTTAGGCATGACAATAACAATTGAACTCGCGGGTATCCAACCAACCCCGTCCGACGTTGACGGGGAATCTCCGCTTTGACCGGGTTTTTGACGGGGTTGGGTTTTCCCCGCCCCCGCTTTTATTGGGACGGGGGTGGGTTTGAAATTTTAACTATCCGCCCCCGCTCCCGAACCCGTCCCGCCGTTATAATTATATATACTTATACTTATTTTCATATTTATATACACATAATGCTATTATTACTAGCAATATTAATGATAATAAAGTTAGAATTTTATTATATTTCTAATAATTTTTACATATAATATGAACTAAAGTAATTAATTTAATTTTTTTAAAATTTGCAAGTATTTAATTTGTGTAAAAATATACTAAGAAATTTTTTTTTTTTTAAAAAAGTGAGTCTAAATTCCCCGTGGGTTTCCGACGGGTTCCCCGATTCCCGACGGGGGTAAGTTTGGGTCTGAATTTTTTATCCCCACCTTGTTTTTCTCCGAACCCGTCCCCGTCCCGCTCTTAGCGGCTGCGGGGATAGGGAGGGCAAAATCCGCCCTCGCCCCACCCCGTTGTCATCCCTAGAAGCATTTGAGAAAAGACTTTAGAAAAGAAAAAAGAATTAGGGGGTGAAATTTTAAAGTGTTTACATCTATGAGGAATTGAAACTTATAATCTTGTATCTTTTGGGATGTTTGTTTCACGGATTACAACAACATTCTCGAGAATGTTGGGTTGAGAATGAACATTTTTACTTTGGTTGCAAATAAGAAAAAAATATTCATAGGTAAATTTTGTTCTCAGGAATTTATATTCCTATGATTTTATGGATTTTCATTCCCATCTAGAAAGGTGGGTATCTACATTCCCATGATCTAGGTAACAATTTTTTTTTGACTAAGTCTCAAAATTACTCTCACAATTACCCTCCTAAAATTTTTATGCTCCCTCCAATTTTGCTCTACCCCTTCCAATTACCCGCCAAAAGTTTGCATGTTCTCTCTGATTCGCTCTACTACTAATATGTTAATTGCTTAATTTACATCAGCTCTTCAAATTATAAGTATGAGGTTGGACATGCATTTTATTTATGAGTTAAGAAATATTTTATGTCTTTTTACTATTTTAAATAAATCACCACATATATTTTTAAAACTGTGATTTATTTTTTCATTTTAATTGAAATTATTTAGTAACATATAAAAAATTTAAATGATAAAAGTCATTTGGATTTAATATGAAAAAGTCAAACTAAAATTTTTAATAATTAATTGATGTTATTTTTTTTAAAATTAACTATATTACTAGAACAATGGATAATTAAGCTATTAATTTTTAGTAAAATTTGCTCTCTTATTTATTTTTTAAACTAATTATAATAAATCACCACAATGATATTTTGATAATTATAACTTATATTCCTATTAATATGTGTTATACACCGAACATACATTTTAAACATTTACAGAGAATTCATAAAATATTCACAGAAATAATAATTATCAACAAGTAAGTTGTGTTAAAATACCTAAGAATGTGATACCCAAAAATATATTTTCAAACCTTGAAACAAACGTCCCCTTAAAGTGTTATTCCATAGCTGTCCCATTAAGCTATTATCACGGAGATTTGTACGCAAGAACAAAATTTATAAATAGAAATTTAAAAAAAAAATTAAGAGAGCAAAGTTTTACAGAAAATTATTATATTTTGGAACTTTTTGCTTCACAATATATTTTATTTAATTTATAGATATTATTTAAGATTTATGTATTTTTAATGTATAAATTTAATTAATATATGAAATAGAAAAAAAAAATTCTACCTAAACTATTAAAAGGGCATCTTTATTTATTAATAATTTATACTATATTTTAAAATGATATAATTGAATAAAATTATCGTCATTCTAAAATGTCTATTGTCACAGTGATAACAAAATATTTATTATCACTCCATTAAAATTATTTTAATAATATTTTAATTTAATTTACTATAAACTATATTTTAAATTTTAAAAAATATTTAGAAATAAGTGACAAGTAAAATATTGAAGCGTTAATAACATCACCTCATATAACTTTACCTGAATTATTCAAATATAATTTAATATAATACAAAATATCAAATAGTTTTTTCATATCTAATATTTCGTGTCTACTAAAAAATAGACCGAATAGAATTGTATTATCTCAATTATATTTTACATAAATCATATTATAATAAATATTATATTAGTTATAAATAAATAGTAAATCTAGATAACTTTTATTTGTAATAAATCTAAATAATTTAATTATACTTAATTTTTTATTTTAAATTTTCATATTCAAAATTTTAAAATAATGTCATATATAATATACTCATAAATGAATTAAGTCAAACTAAATTACATAATAATCAATATAGTACAGTACTAATAAATTATATTATGTTAATTCTCTTTAAAATTTTGCTCTCTAATTTTTCATAAAATTTTATTTTAAAATTTTTCAAGCTATTTTTTTAATTTTTTATCCAATTTATCTATTTTGACAACTATCTCTAATTTTTTCTCCCTCCAATTAAAAAATAGTGATTTTCTTAGTTTACACTTTAATTTTTTTTTATTAATAACTTACACTTTAAAATTAATCCATATCAAAATTTTCATCTATTTAAATTTTAAAGGTTGAAATTTGAGTTAGAATAAATATCATGAATGAGGGTGAAACAGAAAAAAAAATTATTATCCTATCATGTCTGCTCCTATTCTGGCTTCTCTCTTAATATAATATTAGAACTAGAAAGCATGATATGATAAACTAACATGATAACTGTATCATTTCTTCCTAGCATACAAGCTACATATAATAACTCAAAAGTTTATTAATGTTTTGTAATTATAAAAATTATGTGGTAATTTCTTACTATACTCTTATTGAGACTCTAAAATCATTAACTAGTGACAAAATAATAAATAAAAAATATTATAATAGAAAAATGAGCTATAAATATTTTTCCGAATTTTAAAAAGGATAAATAAAAGTAATATTTTTTTTCAAAACAAAGACAAATTAAAAATAATGGAGAAAATATTATTTTATATTTTAAAAAATTTATTTAATATTTTTTATTATATTTTATTAAATATAAATTAGTTGTAATAAATAAGAGATATTAATAAATAATAACTAATAATATAAATAAAAATATTTTAGTCAACAACATAATAAAGTATTATTTAATTAATATTTTATATATTTTATATATATATATATAAAAACTTAAAAAAAAAAAGAATGGATAAAATATATGATCAAGTACTTTTATATGTAAAAATGACATCACAAACATTAGCTAATAGTTTTTCCTTCTTTGGAGAAATTTTATATTATCTTATTAAATTTTTCATTAAATCTTTGTACTCATTTTGATAATTGTCATTTTTTTATTTTAAAAAGTAAATATTTAATAAAAAATAAATGACAATTGTCAAAATTAAGTGGGTAGCAAAATTTGTAAGAAAATTTTGTAAAAGTTTTAAAGTATGTTTATTTTGTATTTTTATTTTGTATTTCTATTATTTATTTTATGTGTATATTTAGCTCAAAAAATAGGAGGGAGAAAATTAAAAAGTATTGTAATTATGTTTAGCTTACAAGAAAAGATAAAGAAACTTTATAAAATATTAAAAATATATTATACTTGTTTTAATTATTTTTAAAATTTTCTATATAAATCTTCAAAAAATAAAATAAAATAATAATTTTATATTATAATTACTTATAAAAACAACATATAAAAACAAAAAAAAATAGAAATATAATGTAAACAAGCCCTTTCACATTTTTCTTTTGTTGGTTATCATAGTCCTAGAGCTAACTTATAGTCAAAGGCTGTTCCTTCTCAACCACAACAATACACAGAATGGCAGTTAGCATGAAAGTTTTGTGACTCGAGTGTAAAATTTTAAACAGCTTTTTTTAGTTAAAATTTATATGAGCGTATTTATACTTATAAAAAGATTAATAATACTTATAAATTGATATGCTAGAATAAAAAATTACAATTTGTTTACTTTAAAAGTATTTAAATTTGTGTATTTTTTATTTACTATTCTACTAAAATAGTAAAATTTAAATCAAACGCACACTCAATTCCATTTTATACGAAAGTGATCAGTAAGTCTGACTTATCACGTGGTATTATGAATGATCGGTATTGAACATTTTTAAAATGATGTGACATGACAATTTTAAATATTTGTGCATTTTAAAATTTGGTAGAAACTTGTGCCAACCCAATTAGCATGTAGGTTAAACGTGTCGACCTACATGTAAGCCTAAATAAAATATTTAATTTAAAATAATTTTGATTATAAACAATAGCTTTTGTTTAAAAATTCATTTTAAAGTATTTTTATTAAAAAAATTATAATAAAATTATTATAATATTAAAATCACACAAAATTCGAATCTTACTTATATCAAATTTTCGTGGGCCAGCGCCAACCACGCAGCGCAAACGAGATTAGTCTCTTTTTAAGTGTTGGAAGTAAGTCTCACATCGCATGCCTCACTGTTGAGGATGCAGTTTAAATACCTATTGGGCTACTCCTCGTATTGTCAATTGGTTTTGTGATTGAACTTTAACATGGTATATCAGAGCCAGAGCCCAACGCTTCGCCTGTTTCGCTAGGCTCTCAATTTGTAAAGGTCTCTGATATCCTGTGTCTGGTCCGGTAGGCTCTGTTGGAAGAAGAGTGTTGAAAATAAATCTTACATCGTCTGTCTCATTCTTAAAGGTGTAGTTTAAATACTCGTTGAACTACTTCTTGTATTGTCAATTGATTTTTGTAATAAAACCTTAACACTAAGAGTGGGGAAACCCGATTTTATAACACAAAACCATACAATTTTTTTTAAAATATGAATAAAATAAATTTAATTTAATTAATTTTTTAGGATATGGCACGCATTTACCCCCACAAAATCTCAAGTTTATTCGTACCATATGTATAATTTAATGAAATTACTCCTAATTTACATTTTTTTAATAATCAACTGTACAACTCCTAATTTAATTTACATTTATTGATGAATGTTGCCCCACAACTTATAGTTCTTCAATGATACATATTTGAATAATTTAAATATTATATAAGAAAATCTCAATTATACATAAAATATTATGATATGTTTTTGTTATATACAAATAATTTTCAAAAATATAAAGTTTTATATATTTTTATATTGCCCCAATAGCTTAAAAGTTTTAGATTCATCACTATCATTAACCTACCAGGTTAACTCACTGAATCTGCTTTTTAATTAGTTTATATTTATTAGATCAAATCTATTTGGGTTACGTGTTTCATAGACTAGCCTAGTAGGCTTAAATTGTATACTTAAGATGGATTTTTATTTGAATTTACCCGTGAACATAAACAATATGATTCAAAACCAACGAAAAAATTGGATTGCTTTGAGTCATTAATTTTGTTTCAGTTTAATTTATAAAATCTAATTACCATTGATTCTGGTATGAGGTCAAATGATTCTAAATCAGAACAAACTCCACTCACCCCAAACATTATACTATCAACTTAGTTTGTTAACTTTTTTATTAGATATAATCGGTATTCATTAAAAAATAATGATATTTATACATATAATAAAGATATATAATTTGGTTCATCAATCTTTATTTGTTATTATAAAATAAATTAAAGTGTTATTCAACGAGAACAAATTTATTGCATTAAACGTAATTAGAAAGGTTACATAGTTTTTAACATAATATGTTAAATTATATTTTATAATTTTAATTAATATTATGGAATATTAAGCAAACACATTATAGGTGGTTGTAGATATGAAGGATTGTACTATCTTTAAAGGAAAAATGTGTGTGTATAATTACTGTACTACTAGTTGTATAACTTTATAATTATAATAATAATAGTAATAACAACAACAAAAAAATTAAAAGTGAAGATTGTTGATTAAATTTAACTATAACTAAATCATTACTCGTATTTTAAACCTAATACAGTACATTATACTAATACATTATATATTAGATTTGACTTGTAAAAAGTTATTGTTGAGTAGTCACGAGCCCACAAAATATCGCTTAATTCTGACCCGTAAATAATCGAATATTTGATTAAAGAATAAGGTGAATTACTACACATCACACCTCGTGATTGATTTCCCAATATTTTGAAATAATAAATATACATTTATATTGCTATTTCTTATCATACCAAAAAAGAGGATTTATAACTATTTTTATTTCATTTTTTTTTTACCAAAAAAGAGGATTTTAACTATTTTTATTTCAATTAAGGATTAACGATACGCCATTGTCACTAATCCATCCGGTGGAAAGTCTGCCCGAGATTCCAATAAAGGGATGGGTATGAGTGGGTAGTGCCAATAATTTGCAACTAGCAAACAAACAATTTACATTTATCTGAAAATTTCTTTATTTCAAGTTTTCGACCACATAAATTATATTTTAAAAATATTCAATTTTCCAGATTTTACTTTGTCTTATGTAAGAAACTAAAAAACATGTCACGTCAAATGAAAAAATCATTAGAAAAGTTTTTCACCAGTGTATTTCACACTCTTCTCCCTTGACTTTATGTTAGTTACACATGATCATTTTTATTTTAAAAGTTGCACTTGCCTTATTAATTCAGCATTAGTCGTACATGCATATTAATATCTATTACGAGTATTTTACAAGTAACTTTAAAAAAAAATCTAATATTTTTAAAAACCTAATATTTTCGGCAAGAATAATATTATATCCTCTTACATATTTTTTTATATTTTACCTTATAAAAAATAATAAATGAAAGTTAAATGTTTTTTATGTCAAAAAATAAAAGGTATTAAATTAATTCCTCAATTAATTAATAAGAGAATTTATTAAAATATTTAGTAAAAAATTAAAATTATTCTTCCACGAAAGCTTTTGCAGCTTCCCTCCCTCACCCATATTATAATTATAATTATATAAAGGTTGTCAAGTTGAGTTTTATCATTTTATGGTACAATTATTCTTAATGTCCCATTTGGTTTAGATTTTAATAGAATGAGAAGTAAAAATTAACAAACATACTAATCAAAATAAAAATCTATAATTGAGATGATTGATACACAAAAATTAAAACAATCTAATAAAAGTAAATATTTTTAACTTTGATCTTTTGACCAAATAAAAATTCTAAACAAGTGCCCTTGGTCCAACATCGCTACTGGAATAGTCTTCCCTAAATTTCCAAATACTAACTCTTTAACTACATTTCTAAATGTGTCATTAACTACATTATTTCTAAACTGAGTCTTTACTTCACTCCATTTTTTTGTTTTTAACTTGCACGTTTTGTTTAACTTGAACCAAGTTATACCGAGTAGTTTATGAACCGTGACTCTTCAATTCCAAAATTAAAGTACTTAATAGTTGTTGAGAGTTTTATAATGTAATTAAAAGAAAAAATAAAGAAATATGATTAGTAAAAGAAGAGGGTGATGATAGAGAAATAATTAAGGTGTGTATTTATTAGTTAAGGATATAATTTTAAAAAGTCTTTTGTTCCTTAAAATTTAAAAATGACAAATGTTTTGAAAAAAAATAAAACTTAAAAGCAAAATATTTGAAACAAAGGGAGTAAATGTGAGTATATCAAGAAAAAGTGAAATTAATATTCAATTGTATTAAATTAATATTTAATTGGTTTAACCAATCAAAAGTTAACTAGAAGGTAGACAACACTAAAAAAAAGGAAATGAAAGGAGAAAAGCCAAATTGTTACTTACAAAAATTATCTTACACAAATGTAATTGATGCTACTATTGCTGCCACATTCTTTTGCTTCACCGCATTTTGTTTTCAAAATTATCCCTAGCTTGGATTTTAGAATCTACCAAATTTTAGAATCTAGATAAAAATTTATTTATAAATTATGGATTTGGTTGGAAACATATTTTAAAATTAGATACTAGTGCATTTCATAACTTATAATATAAGATTCTAATATCAGTTTTCACCCATATTCTAGAACTAGTTTTTGCCCAAATTCTAGAATAGGAACAAACATTCTCTCTTTTCAACGTTACTTTTATAAAATTTTAGAAGATATAGACATACAGTAACTACCAAAAATAAGTTATAATATATATTATTTTATAAAAAATTATAAGTCAAATTTTTTAAATATTATTAACTAATTTCAAGACGGCCCAATAGGTGGCTAAAGCAATTTTTTTACATAGAACTTTTATTTTTTGTTCATAGTGAAGTACATTATCTAAAAATTGAACCGGGTTACCCACACATGCAAGTTCTTATCTACTCATCAACTAAGCTGCACGTCACATAGAACCTTTTAAAATTATTAATAATAATCAAACTAAAATTATTTTAATTTTATTTAAATTATATTTAAATTTTTTAAAATACAAAATCACTAATTAAATTACTATAATTAATTTATGTAATTTTTGTTTATTTAATTAATAAAAAAATTATTCTATTTAATCTTTGTTGAGCTATTATTCACATTAAATAAGATTTTATTAATTTTATCTGTAAAAAACAATTTTTAATGAAACAATGAAATTGTAAACATTATAAAAATACACCAGTTAGAAGTGCAAATCAATTTACACTTAAAATTTTTGCCTTTTATCTTAATAATAAGACAGAGCATGCCTAAGGAAATAAAAAAGTAAAAAACAAAGAGAGCACCTTTAAAGTTTTAAGGTATTGCATTGCATTGCATTGCATTAAATTTTAAAATAGGGCTTAGATTGTGCGCGCCCCATTCAATTCAAGTTCATATCATGTATCCAAAAAAATCGAGATAGTCCATTAAATTTTGAAGTCGTTTTTAAATTGTCTTCATATAATTGTTTATTAATATTTTATGTTTGTGATAATTTACTTTTCATTAGACAGAATGAGCTTCAAAATATTATTTTCGTGATCATATAATCACAGTTATTTTTTCATTCTAACCGTTAAAAGTAAGTGAGTTTAGCTCAAAAGGACTAGAAAAATGAAATCTCTAAAAAATAAGAATTAAAATGAGAAAAATACTAACCAAAATAAAACCTAACCAATAAATTAAGTCAACAGTCTTCCACTAACCACCCTAAGAGGGTCTTTAGTATTTTTATTTTGGTTAATAGAGGGTGTTTAGTATGAGTTGTTTTCTCATTTATTGGGAATCTCACTTAAACATATACTTATCCATATTTAGTAGAAGACATAAAATATATTCCCAAATAAATAAAAATTCCCAAGAAACTAAAATACAAGTAACTTGAATTTTTAACAGTTCCACCTTATTAGGTGGATATCTTTAACTTATCCAAGAATGTTAATATTTTAACCAAATTATCCATAAAATTACTGGGTATCTTCAATTTTTAAAATTTTTAAAATAAGAATAACTTTGAAAAACCCACTAACATTAGAGGTAAGTTTCATCGATACCAAACATGAAAATTAAAAAAGATATAACTTACTTAGATATCACTTTTCCAAAAAACAGATTTCCATGAAAGTAACTAAAAAATACCCAATACCAAACACCCCTTAAAGATAATGCAAGAGTATAATTATTGTTTCCTAATACTGCTTTGCAGGGTTTCGATTACAGAACAATCCTGCAAGATTACTGACTTCAACCGGAGGGCTTCAGTTTGTGATAAAGCTAAAATACAATGCATTACATTATCAATACCAAACTCTTAACACAGGAATTTCCAGGGGCCAATCTGATACAGCAACTTAAATCTACAACATAGCATTTTACCTCATTTTTACACAACAAAATTAAAAAGCTATACTTAGGATTTGAAACAATAAAGGGATAAAATACAGCTCAACCTCGGATCTTGAATAATATTGTGCTTTTCACATCGCGGAGACTGCAAAACATCCTCCTCCATATATGGTGCAGAAAAATATGAAAAAATAAAAATAAAAATGGTCATTTCACAACTCACAAAAATGAAGATTCCTAAGATGTATAGCTAATCAGCGGTCAAGCATGAGATGTCCTATGTTCACCAACCAGGGTGGACAACCTCCCTCCCTAAAGAGAAGAAAAAGAACAGAAAGAAAATATCTAGATACAATCAAAGGTGATATAGATATTGTTTTGTCACCTCATCTTAGTTCATTAAATTGTGCTAGCATTAATTGATATTAAAAGATACATGACTATTGTTACAATATGAACCCAGCAATGGCTTCTTCCGGTTGGTTGTTGAAAGTGAAGCCAATCTACTCCACCCCCACCCCCCCAAATTCCCTTCCTAAAGAAAGGAAAACAGAACAGCAGTAACAGGTATACAAAGGAAATGCGAAGGGAACTGCAGGCTGATCTTCTACCTAAATAACCCATTAACTTGCCCCAGCGGAGTCCCTGCATGAAATAGTTTTGTTCTCATCATTTCTGAACTGAACTGGGACTTTCAAGAAACAAGACAAGCAAAAGGGAAAAAGAATGCTAACTAACTACTTTCATAGCTTGTTTAATTTTTCTTCATAAAATACAATCATCAGGTAAAGCAAAATCTGTCCTTCACAATGATGTTCCCAACAAGCTTTCCATACAATGGTTAATAATGATATTACTTAGTACTTATTGCTACAAGCCTATCACTCAATACTCATCCTTGTAATTGTATTATCAATCATAGAAAAACAATAGCATTCTATATGACATGTTACAGTGCTTGCAGTATCTCAGCCACCTTGACGTTGTTTTGCATTACTCCCCTATTCGCCACAGGGTTAGTCTCGTTTCACCAGTGGCGTTTAATTTTTAATCTACCATTTAAGCCTAACTGACAAATGATGGTAGCTTACCTTGTCAAGCTTCTTGCCCTGGACTTCTATCATTGTTGTTAACACCATCAGAAAGGTGAACCCATAAGCTTTGACTTCTTTCAACTCCATTTTCCCAGGTTTGTTGTCTTACACTCCTATCATTGGTGTCACCACCATCAGAAAATTGAGCCCACACACTTCGACATTTTCCTTCTCCACTAAATTCCTCCTCACATCCTGCAACTGTCTTTAACAGTTCTGATTGCAGCAATGGACAGTTTTCCTTAAGATACTCAAAACCATCAGATTGCATCACAGCTGCAGCAGACATAAAAAGAAAAAAATCATACAATCAACTGTCATAGTAATAGTAAGTTAAAAAGTTTCTATGTTTCCCGATTTTTAGGCTATTATGGAAAACAAGTTTAAAAAAAAATCTCTACAGGATGAGCTTCCACATAAGCACAAATTGATATGCACGCAAACTAGAGTAATCCAGGTAGTACTAGTAAGTAATAACAGCAGTGCAAACATAACGTATCGTTTTATAAATGGCCAACTAAATACAGAATGAAAAGCATGAGGTGGCAATGAAGAGACCTACAGATAGCTTCTTTAACTTCACCTCCAATGGTAGAGCATTGAAAGAAGAAAGAAATGAAAGACATGGAAAGTAGAAACTAAATATTGGTGCCTCTGCTATCTTTTGTTCCTACCAAACCAAAGTAGTCAGTCCTAGATAGAGGAGTGTAGCGGCCGACCCCCAAAACGCTATAGTGGGATGGCCACTAATGTGAAATTTAGGTACCAATTATATGAAGTCATATTTTACTTGAATAATTATTCCAAAATTTTAAAATACCCAAAATTAAACACATAATCATTGTTCATAACTAATAATCATAATTCTAAAGTCAAAAACACTTAAAAATGTAGCAAAACACAAACCAAAGAGGTCTAAAACATTACTAAAAGACTAAAAGTGAATCCTAAAAGCCTTGTACTAATCTGATTGAAGATAATCTTTTGGGCTACTACTTGAGATGATGAAGCCAAGAAAATGGTTTAAGGATGACGCAGAGGCAAAACTGAAATAAACAGATGTACAACCAGCGCGCAAGAAAAGAGGAACAGCAGTAACACTGAACAGATGCAGAGGCGTGCAGGCAGAAGAAAGAATAACAGAGGCAGCAACACACAGGAAGAAGAACAGAGGTGCGCAAGAAGAACAGAGGCAGCGCATGTTTTTGAGAGAGAAAGAGAGAAGAGAGGAGCCGGAGTTGTGAGAAGAGGAGAAAAAGACAGAGCAGCTGCAGGTTTAGCCCAGAGTCAAAATTAGTTAGGTCAAAATTCAAAAAGCCGAAGCTCTTTTTTTGAGCGAAGGAAAAAATGTCCAAACTACCCTTAATGACACCCCTTATGGTGTTTTTGTGTTAAAGAAAAAACCCTAAATCGCAGCACCACACAGTGTCAGCCGCTACAGGATGTGATGAACTGCGATTTAGGCCACTAAAGTGGCCACAACTGCCGTGACCTTGAAACGCAATGCGACCATGACGCCATGGCGGCCAGGGGCCGCAACGCTCCGCCACGGCATGATCACGGCGCTATAGTGCGCTATTAATTACTATGTAACCAAACGAATCCAAATAGGCCTAATCATTCAGCTCAAAGAAACATCAGAATAGTATATCACCCACAATGTAAAGAACTTTTTCCAAAAGTATATTTCTTCCTCAATGAATATAAAAACAGAACCGACTGACAAGCGATTCCCACTAGATGAGGTCAGTGACATGGACCAAAACATAATATTTTATCATAAGTCATATCTATGGACAAATTATTGGCCTCTAGATCCTTCTTAATCATTTCACTATTATAGTACTCCCTCACTTCCTTTTTATAAGACACCTCCTTTTTATAACATACCTTCAAGAAGGTTTTTGTGTTCCTTTTTACAAGAGGTTTTATAATTTTCATGTAGAATTGGGTGGGAAGGTTAAGCACAAAAACTCACCAACAAGATTTTCAGCAGAAAATTGTAGACAGATAGACTTCAGTTCTGTAGCATGATAACGATCAGCAAGAGCCAGAATATAGGCAACAGATTCTATAGATATGTCTTTGCAGAGTACAGACTCGCACATCAGCTTAAGTCTCGGCAAACCATACTTTTCTGCAGCAGCTAACAATTTTGCAGCAAATGTTTCAGATATTGAAGGCAAGAATGAGGAGCGTGACATAAAGAGCTCCTCATCTTCTATAAGTGTGTCTCTGTAAATAAAATGAAGCAAAGCCTGCAGAATACAGAACTCAAGAAACATTAGATAACAAAGCAAATGATATGCAACACTGAAATTGAAATAATGAGCATGTGTATTGGAATGGAACAAAAGATAACTGCTAAAGGATGGAGACAAATAGGAAAAGTACAGGAAGTGGTACCTTGAAAACCTTTGGTTCCATGTCCGTAACAACTATGTCATGATCATCTTCTTCCATTCCATTGAAGAACTCAGTTTCAAATGCAGTTGACCGAGCAGCCAAAACAAGCTTATGTGCATGAAACCTTTCTCCATTGACAGAGAAAGTAACGTCAGATCCTTCCTCATTGTCTAATAGCATGCCAAAATGCGCTCCAATATCAGATTCAGGAACCTGTATTGTGTTTAATTTGGAACAATCTATGGACGAAACCACGACGCCAACAGTGCAGTTAATCTTCAAGCAGTCATCCTTAAGGAAGGTCGACGCCTCAAGTTGAGCTCGTTTGAAGAAACGTTTATACCCCCTGATATGCAGGATGCATCCTTGGTAAATTAGTGATATGAAGGTTAAGAATGGATAAACCTGATAAAGTAAAACATCAACTTAATCCTTGAAATTACTATCATCAATCAATCCAATCCAAGGATTATTGTTTTGATAGGCAAATGTGCACCCATAGGGATTCTAACTGCGGAGCTATTGTTTAGAGCTTCAATCCGAGGAATCATGAAAAATAAATTTTAATACTTGAAAGGCCAATCAATTCAGTAGCTACGATTAATTATTATTTTTTTCATAATTTTAGGGACTAAGTTTGAAGTTGAAGTTGATGTTTCACTGAACAAGAAACCTAAACATTATAATACTGATTCGTAGTCTAACTCATCACATCTAATGGCCTCACCTTAAAATGAAAGAATTAAAAAATCTTAAACAGAAATTAACAATAAAAGGAACAAAACAAGAAGATGAAGACGAAGAAGAACAGATACTGACCACATGCTGCCTCGATACTTGAGAGTGTAGGGACCACTCTCGAGGGAGCGATCGAAGTGGCTATGGACCTTGTGCTTGCCATTGCCGCTCTGGTCGAGCAAGGTAAGTTCGAAGAGGGCACGGACATCGGTGCCCTCAGAAGCAAGGGCGATGAAGACGGAGACATAAGCGGAGTTGTCCTCAGGGTTCTTACCGTCAGGGTAGAAGTAGATGGCCCACTGGTACCCTCCAACTGTGAAGGTTTCGCTCGCGATGTGTTTTCCCACTCCGATCCCCTTCGCAAGCGAGTAACCCTTGATCACGAACTTGTGCGACCCGTTCACCGTCTCCGTCACCGACCGCGAGCTCGTCCGCGACGCCAGAATGCTCCTGCTCGCCGCCGAGTTGTACATCTCCCACGCCTCAGTTCGATCTTCTTCAGAGCATCAATTTTTAGGTTTTCTTCAAATACGGGATTTTCCTGGAAAGTGAAGGAAAATGAATCCACGGTTGATGAGGAGTTTTTTTTTTTTTTTTAATATATATATACAAATATATACAATAATATAATATTAATATTAATATATATACAATATACAAAACTGAGGAGTTAGCCAGCCAGAATAATCCACTTATCGCGAGAAATTCTTTTATGATATGTACCAAACATATTAATTTTGGATAAAGTAAATAGAAAAAAATCAAACTCACTAAAATTTATCTAAATTGAAAATTTAAAATAAAATTATATTTCTTTGTCTCTCATATGAACAAGTAGTTGTTTACAATTTTAAAACTCAATTAAAAAAAACTACCAATTTTTCATTGGTATTAGTGAATTGAATTTTTTCTATGGGTTGTGTTCAAAAATAATCTGTTGGATCTGTGTCCACCCAAGAATTTCTCACTTCTTGCCTTTATTCTTCTTTATTTCATTAATTCATTTTATTTAAAAATATAAAATATATCTAACAGGTTGGTAAGATGCATGAAGAAACCTACTTCAAGTAGCAAGTCCTCGATTTGGACACACTTTAATTTATAAAAAAAATTTAAAAATATAAAAAATTACATGTGAGGATTTTAATTTTGGGTAAAAAGCTTCATGCACCCTTAAATTACTAGTACAATTCCACCCTCATATATTTAATTAAGCATAATGCACCTTTTTTTTTAACATAATTGGTTATAACTTTCTTTTTATTTCAATTTAAAGTTAATTTTAATAGAAATATGAATTTATTTTTTTCTGGATCGTAGGATAAAGGTGAAGTTGCGTACAAGACTTATTTAGTGTTAACTAATATTTACATCCGTGCAATACACAGATAAGATTTGTTTCTCATCTTCTACTATATTGATCCAAACAATTAAAAACCAAATTTTGTTATATCGAGCTACGTGAAAACGTAGAGAAATTTGTAATTAACATTTAATGTCATCAAAATAAAAACAAAACAAAAAACATCAACATAAAGTCTCACTGTTATATAAGCACGAGTTTTTTAAAATCAAAACAGACCGCATATATACTTAGAAAACTATTTCATCTACTTTCAGAAATTGTTCTCATTGATGCATTTACGGTACTCCTTAAAATAAAAGGAGGACTAGTGCTCCTTTATTGACATTCGTGAGACTTCAAGTTTTTTGATCAAACGGACGAGATTGAAACCGATTATATGAACTACCTTTAACCACAACTTTAACAACAAAATTATTTTATACCCCTTGTGCATTGACATGGTTTCTATCCCCATTCTCAAATGAAATGGGTTGGTGGGACTCCGAAGTAAAAGATGGGCGTTCAGGTTAGATGAAATGTTAGTGTTTAGTTTATAATTTAATAATTCATGTGATCTAGATTGTATGCTTAGTTATGCAAATTAGCCTAGAAGCTTTAAGTGTATGCATTGGTTTAACTGAAAAAAGACGTATTGATTTTTAAATCAAAACATCATATTCTTTAAATGTGTACATAATTTTTTCTTGTAGATAGAAAAATATATTGTTTACATTAAAATACCGTGAGATATATTACGAATATATCCTGCTAACTAAGTAATTTTACTCAAATAATATTTTCTACTCATTAAGTTGTTAAAAAAAAAACAATGAACAAACACACAATCACGAATGACGACATGAGTTAATGATAAGTGGCACCCGTTGGGCTCCTATGTGATAGTCTTTTTTGTTAATATTCAGGATATTGATCTAATGGTTGCTGAGGTATATGCAAATTATCAGTGAATTGGGATCAAATGGCGACATGAGTTGATGATCAAACTAAGCTTGCACTGGCTAATGTGTTTACGGATGTAGCAAGTGATGCTCCTTGTGTCTTGATTTGAAACTATAACACAGATGTGATTTATATAGTGAAATCAGCTTATAGTTGACTTCTTTCAAAACTCTGGTTTGGTGCTAGCATGGAGCTGTGGATAGAGGCGGGTCATCTGCAATTTGGAGTCAACGGTGGGTGTTAGTTTGGTTTTCAATCATCCTAATGAGTGTCATCCTTTTGCGCCACTTATCAATAATATTTTGGGAACTTCTGGTTCGTGATTGGGTTGTAGAGCTTCAACATGCTTTGCTTTTCGTGAGACAAATGAGTACTGAACTCTGCATTTGTGGGATCAACTTCCATCTGCTTTAAGTCTTAATATCCATTCGGATAGAATCAGTGCTGTGTATATTAGAGAGTAGTCCTTGTTTCTTTATTATTTTCTGACGTAGCAAAAACACTCATAACAACACTAGTAGATAGTCTACCGAAATTTCTTCTTTCTTTTGTCAATACCGAATTTTCTTCCCTTTTTGGGTCGAACCCGAATTTTCTTCGTGAATAATTGAGCATTATCACTGCACCAGATTTTCAAAGAAGGTGGCTCATATAATATACCGAATCTTATATTTATAATAAGTACATTTACGAATGTGTATCCCGTGATTTTTTTAAAAAAAATATATATATCTATTTATCATGAATAAAATAAGTTAGACATCCTCATCAAACCTGTAATTAAGGTTGAGTTTAGGTCTGATAGATGAAAATAACTAGTTGGAGAATCAATTCATTACATTGTAAATGGAAGATTATTAGTATGATTTAAACTGAAAACTATCAAATATAAAGTTCTACAGAGTTTTCTAAAATTAAAGATAACCCTTTTTTTTACAATATAATTTAAATTTAAATTCAAATACGGTTTCTAAACAGGGGCGGAGCGTAGTTATGCCTTGGGGGCCTCGACCCCCGCATCGCGAAAAAGATTTATTTAGATGTATATATTACTTTAGCGAACGACCCCTCGATTATTTTCTAGGACGGCCCCCATCAGAATTATTTTTAAAATTGGTAAAAGATATTGTTTATATACTAGTTATGATATTATTTTTTTTATCGGCCAAACACACACACCACACTACACTACTCGAGCTTCTATTTCACTTCAGTCTTTGACTTTATAAGATCGATCATATTAGTCTTTAATTGTATAAAAAGTAATCAATATAATATTTAACTTATAAAAACGGGTCATTTTAATCGAGAGTGGACTAAAATGAATAGTATTTTACAAAGTCAGGACTAAAAAGTAATTTTGATATAATCAAAGACTAAAATGACTAACACGAACAAATTGACCTTCTAAAGTGGTGGTTCACTCAATTTAATTTTCATAAAAATAATTTCTGCAAGTCTTATTTATATGAATAAAAAACTATTGACAAATTTAGAAATACTTAATTGACATAAATTATTATTTGACACTTGCTTAATCAAATCACGAATTTTCTATCACAAATGTGTTGCAGAAGCATGTAGGTTCAATAGTTTGAGAATGTGTACAAAGATGCTTACTTTACTAAGAGGTTGTTGGCTTAATTCCTACCAAAAGCATTCTCTGGGGAAGAAGTTTATCCATGTCACTCTAACCTTCGAAAGTGATTTTTTTTCCATAATTTTTTTATTTATAAAAATTGAATAATTTTCTTAAATGTGTTAATTATTGATATATTTAATGCTACAAAGTATTCTTATACTTTACTTAAGCGAAAATTAAATTTTAATATTTGATATATTAATTTTAATCTTTATGTCCCACCCCTCAAAAATTATCGTCTAGCTCCGCCCCCGTTTCTAAACTTCTTGAGTTTTGTGCTAACTGGAAGCTGCTGTAGGCCACAGTAAAGTACTTCCACAGGAATGTCAAGCTATGAATACAAAACAACTGATGTTGCAGAAACATTGCAGCGATTAAAATTCTAATCATTATGATTATGCTTTCTAATTGTTTATCCGCAAGCACGTCTTCAAGAACATTGGCGAAAAATAAATCTGGTATTATAGCAAACACAGGCTAAATGTAAATAAGTTAATAAATTACCTGTCATATATCTTCAATTCAAACTGGAGTCTCAGACATGCAGAACTATTTATTAAGGATATGAGAACAACACTGCATATATAAAATCAACGCACTCCCCAGGTGTTTTTCTTTTTTTTGCCAAAAGGCAGGCAGAAACAGATAATTGAAAGGTGAGAAGGAACTGGATAGGTAAACAAAGGAGGTTAAAAAGAACCTAACATTTGAACTCTATAACCGTGTCCCTACCTCAATGCTGCCAAGAATCAACTAATAAGATGACCGCAAAAAGATACATGTTAGCTATAAAACGCTTCAATACAGCAGTAATAACCACCAAAGACACAAGAAGCAATTACTTAGATTTCTTTGGTTGTTGTTCAGAAACCCTTTGGCCCATAATTTTACAAACAGCTTCATCTTTTGACTGAAGAAGTTTTAGTGCAGGATGAACTTTGAGATCTCCAATGACCACCTTCTGGCCCACATCCAACTCACTTAAATCCACGTCAATATATGGCGGAATAATGTCTGCAGGGCATAGGTACTTAACAGTTCTTTTGATGGTATTCAAAGAAGCACCTGCCAAATTAGTAAAGTGATTAAAATACTCAACCAAGTAAGCATTATAAATAAATAATAAGCAAAGCAGAATGATTTTGTCACAAAAGTATTTCAATAATTTTCAAAATAAACTAATATCCATACATCCAGGTAGCACAAATGTTATGAGCTAGAGAAGTAGGTGTTATACACAAAAATCAGAAATGTTCAATAGTTACTGTTCATTTTGCTGTTTGCACCATCAAACATAAGCATATAGAATAGAATAACTATATCATCACCTAAAAGCCCTTTCCCAATACGACAAAGTAATTCCACAATAGGAAGTAATTAGGAAAATTCATATTAGCTCTAATATATCACAACTCCAATCATTTGACTGGACAAATCTATCCTAGTCTATCCTAGAAATAATAACTATCACATCAGGTACTCTATATAGACAACACACTAGTTAGTTTCTAAATCTACAAGTTAGTAAAGTTTCTTTAGAGTTGAATAAATCATATCATATTCTCAATCATTAGTCATAGATTTCAGTCATAAAGGCAACCTTCCCATCCACGTGAAGGTTATGTACAATTAAGTCCCCCTACATACCACTATGGTAGGAGTCTCATGCTCCGAACCATTACTCTTTCGAGTATCATTGAACTTTTTCATTAGGTTAATAAAACTCAAAGTCATAGACTTATCCATCAAATACAAATTCTAGTCATAAAAAATTATTATGCATAGCACTTTGCTGTGCATAATCAGACACATGAGACAGAAATCAGAACTTAAATTTTCAAATGAAAATGAAACCCATTGCATTAACATCTAGCATGAAACTCACGTGTTAATGTCAACCTATACAAGACTGTCAACTTGCACTGTTGAGTTATGAGGCTAAGTTGATAGAATTGGGCAACAATCAGAAAGTTAATAAGTCTCTTAGTAGTTACTAGTTATTACTTATTAGCTATTACAATTTATGCTCACACAGCTACTTTCTTGGTTGCTTCCAAAAGTTACACAGATGAGAATGAGATACTGTCATACCAGAATCAAACAGAACATTGACAACGACATTCTTACACCAAAAGATGGTTTCATGAAACAACACATCTATATGACAATTTTACTTTACACGGAAAATTAAAGCATGATTTCAACAGGCATTCCATGTGTGCTAAGTACCTTTCTTCAGTCCAGGGGATACATCTTCTCCTCTGAACACGAGAGGAACGTCAACTTTCAACAACGCATGTGATGGAGCCCTTATAAAGGTGACATTTAAGGGTGCATCCGTACCAGCTTGCAAATGAATCTGGAAAATTTTCGAGAAGACAAAAGTTCAATACGCACAACCAATTCCAATGTGTGCATACTTGAACTCATAACACAGCACAAGAGAATTCACAGCTATTAAATTCACAACTACAGTCTTAGTTATCAAATCAAAATCATAAAAAACATAACGAAGTTTCTAACTTGTTACTTAACCCAAATCAAAGCATGACTCTAAGCAAAATCAAAGAGAAAGCAGATACAATCCACAAGGCAAATATACAACCGCCAGAGTTCTTTTGCCATAAGATAGAGGTAATTGCCATAAGATAATACTTGTAGTATTTAGTAAAATGATAGTGCTAGATATTTCCAACTAAGGAGACGTTTTGCAGAGCTTAGGCAAAACTAATGAACCAGCCTATTCATCTTAATAATAAGCTATCTTTCTTATTCAAATAAATATCAAACATATGCACACATTCGAAACACTTAATTTCAGATAAATCATACTCACTCACGTAATCGAGAAGTGAAATTTTAGAGAGAGGACCTTGCGGGGCAAAACGCGAACGTCCTCGACGATGTCACCGGAGTCAAACTCGGAGAGAACTTGAAGGTGGAAGAGGCGGGAGAGGAAGAAGGATCGGCCGAGGTGATTGACAAGCTTCCTGATCTGGTTGGTGCGGACGGAGATCAGGCGCTTGTTGCCGCCGTGCTCACCGTCTTCCCGCTCGAACACGATGCTCGGAACTCGCCCAGCCTTTCTCTCCTTCGCGGATATGTTCTTCCCCGAGAGGCTGCGGGGAATCGCGAGGATCGTCTCCGCGTACTTCGGGTCCGGCCTCGGAAACCCTTCCAGGTATGTCAATGGTTCTATCTCTGGGGGCTGGAGGACTGCGGCAGCGGCGGAATGTGAGAAGTGGCGGCGGTAAACGGAGGCTCTGATGAATATGTGGCGGTGAAGATACATAGTTTGGGTTTTGGGAGCGAAGAGTTTAGGAGGGTTTTCGGTTGACAGACGAAGGAATTCGGAATCAGGAAGAGAGGGCTGAAGGGAACAGGCTGGCTCACGCTCAGTACTCACTACTCTGTAGAAGTAGTAACCTAGACCCAATTGAAATGTTTTCACGTGACATGCACGTGATCTAAGGAACAAATTGTTTGCTTTGTATTTTTATTTTTTGTTTTTATTTCTTATTTCTTATTTTGTTTTTCCAAAATTTACAAAAGAAACATTTAAAATGATTAAAACAAAACTTTTGTTTAATCATTTTTTATTTTTTCTTTGTAACATTTCATAGAACGAAAAAATCATAAATAGAAATACAAACCAAAAAGATTTTAAGATATTTAATAATTATGATTAAAGACTTGTTTGATTTGCATTATTATTCTTTATTTCTTCAAATTTTACAAAGAAAAAAATTAGAATATTGTAAACAGAACATTTCTATTTTAGCATTTTTAATTTTCTGTATAAAATTTTAGAAAAAAAAAAACAGAGTAGTGCACAAAGTGGCACCCTCAATTTAGTAGTTTACACGTCATTCACTTTACTGAGTTTTTAAACTTTAATCATATCTGAAAGCCTTTACAAATTTCACTATAATTCTTTTAATTGTTACAATGCCATTATGCCAATTGTAAGCTCACTGAGCAAAACTCACTCACCAGCTTGACATCAACATAACATAGATAGATTAGAGAGATGTCAATGTCGATCTATTATAATAGCTATAGTTGTATCGATGTTAAAACTTCAAACCATACACTGATACTACAAATCAAGGAAAAAGTAAAGCATAATATGTCACATTTCGACCAAGAGGAATTACGTTATAAAAAACTGTAAAAATAACATGCGCCAAATATCTATGGAATCTATGGAATAATATTAAATTTGACAAAATGCCCAGGCCTGCCATTTGAAAAATTTAGGCCTACTTGTACATACTAGTAACTGATAAAACTATCTACAAACTGGTCAAATTAACAAAACCTAAATTGGTACCTAATAACACTCTTGTAATTGCTCCCTAACTCTAAAAAACAAATTCTGCAGGTTAGTACATTACAAATCAAAGTCAAGTTACTGCCAATTAAAAAGACGAAATCCACTTCCACTTTCCACATCAGTGGAATCAGACTCACTTCCCACTGTATCAACTGAACTCACTTGGAAGGAGTTGTATCCGGTCGGCATGCTCAATGATCCAATCAGTAAATTCTAAATCGAAGTCAAGTTACTGCCACTTAAAAAGGCGAAATCCACTTCCACTTCCCACATCGGTGGAATCCGACTCACTTCCCACTGTATCATCTGAACTCTCACTTGGAAGGAGTTGTATTCGGTCGGCATGCTCAATGATCCAATCAGTAAATTCTGGAGATGATGCCCACTCTGCCAGAGCTTGCTTAGTAGAATTTCTTGTGAACTCATCCCACTCTTGCTTTGTGAACTTCTTTCTGTTACGGGTCTTGTGGAAGGTTGAATAATAATCCTGCCCTATTTGAGTCCCAGAAGATTGTGGCGAAATCCCAGAAGATGGTGATACTGATACAACACCTGAAAAGGAAATATTACTCACACGAGAGGTCATCATGCATTCAAAAGCAATTCATAGGAATTTTGGAAAAATCTCAAAAGTAGAAACAAAATCCAGATTTCCAGATTTGAATAAATCACTGCACCATTAGAGTCAGCGATGATAATCTAAAACTTACATAAATTTAATACTTTTTTCATTCCCAACCTTCAACATTAACTCTGCTTATGAACACAAATGAAAGATTTGCACTTGGACAGTTACTCATGGATTTCAAGATGCTTAATGGATCAGATTCCGCACAAGTATAAACCATTTATTGGACGAATACATCAAGTTATTTTAAGGAACAAACCTCTATGATAGTTGAAAGTTATAAAATATTACTTGAGTTGAAGCTGTTAAAAATAGATTTTAATTTCTTTTTAACAGTTAGTCGATAATAGTCTTCAGGAAGAAAGGTCAGACTGTTTCCTAAGTTTATTAGTTTGAATTAAATTACACTTAAAAATCACTTTTTGAAAAAATAAGGAAAGTGCGATAAGGTGTCTGGAGTTCAGCTTCAAGTTTAGACAAATAGTATTGTTTCTTTCTCGTTGGTAAGAAAATTTTCCAGGTTAGTGAACCTAAAAAGCTTAATATTTCTTTCAAGCATTGGAGCAATTGGCACATTTAGCGGGTAAGTTAGATCAGATATTGAATGACAGCAGAAAATTTCAGTTACTTTGATTTTCATCGACTTACTGCTAAAAGTTTTATGCAGTTGCTCAAAATCAAGATATCATCCTGAGCCAGTTTAAGAATAAAATCTTATCCACCTCACCCAAATGTTAAATTTCATTGATCTGTTTACTAGTAAAGATCTTGAGCAATTCAATGAAAAATAAAATAAAATAAAATTTTGCATGGACAATAATATGCAGCAATCATACATTAAAACTCGAACAAGAAACAATACCTCTCACAGGAGAGTCAGACCAAGCCGATCTTTTAGGGCTGTTCCACCTTTTCACTTTAGGGCTGTTCCACATTTTCCCTCTAGGGGATGATGACCTGCTAAGGAATTCAGCACGACCACGTCTTGCTCTCACCAACTGCAGTGAATAACCATCATTCCCTGAAGTTTCATACCTACAAGAAGTCATAATGACATATTTAGAAGTGGAAAGCTTGAAGCCTCCAATGCATTTTTTATAGAAAGACAATGACAAAAAATACAACAACACATGCAGGAGCAATTTTAGTACAGACATTAGAACAACCAAAGATCAGCATATGTTAGTGGATCCCATTCTCCATTAGTATCTATGCTATATCTGAAATGGGCAAATTGGCTACATTGTTCAACCATCTAAATTGTGACCCTTTTCTAAAGTGACATTTCATACTTCAATGAGTTAAACTCAATAAAAGCAAAATATAACTACTCACTTTCAGATTCAAAATCCCTCATTAACAAGTCGTGAGCATCATGACAACCATCCCATGTAATGCTTCATTTAAATTTTAACAAAACTACCAGGAGCAGTAAATGCAGAAACAACACGTTCAGGTTAACTAGCATAATGAATTGACGACACTACACAAATATGGTAACTGTGTCAAGTAGAAAAGATTTTACACAAGCAGAAAGAGAAGTCATACTCACCATGCATGTAGCCATTTTATACCAGATATTAGTTTGAAAGCAGCTACACAAGAGACCAAGGCTCCAATTGCAAGAGGAGGATCAAGAGTGCTCTGACAGCGAAACAAAAATCATAATCAATAGGGAAATGAACAGCTTTCTAGAAATATAGTGTGAAACTAACAAAAATGGTCGTACATCACCAGAGAAGGGATTTCATAACAAAAAAGCCAAATTCCAACACAAATAAACGGATCCTTCTCAGTACCAATTACCAACTCAACTATTCATGGATTCAACAGACAACTTCACGAAAGGTAAATAAACAATATCAGCATTCGTAACAAACAAGGCCTTTTTATAGAAAATATCAACAAGCTGTACTTACTGCTTACAAAAACTTAACCAAATTTTTAAAACATAGGTATTCCGCTATTTATATTTTATATTTAACTTTATCATTTTTGTTTTTAAAATACTTGTTTCATTACACAGTATGATATATATATATATATATATATATATATATATATATATATATATATTTTAAAATAAAACCACTTTACAGTTTCGATTTTATTATTTTATTTTGCTACTTTATTTTTATTTTTACCAGTTTATATTTGATTTACATTATAATTTCTAATGTTTTTACCTGATGAAACACAAACATATAGAACAATTAAAAAATAAATTTCGTTATTATTTACATTTAAAAATATAAATGTACCAAAAAATAAATGTACCAAAAAAATAATGTCAAAAAATAAAAAATTGTACAGTAAAGTAAGCATAGTTACATAAATACATAATAAAACAATAAAAAAAAATAGGAAATTAAGTTGGAATCATTCATCTGATGAACAACTCACACTAACAAGTTAATAAAATAAAACATTACAACATAATAGTAAATGAATATTTTTAAAAAGAAAATTAAAATAATAAAATGTATGTATAGTTTATTAATAATATGAATATTTAAAGGTTATAAAATTTTGAAAAATGTCTAAAGATAGTAATTGCTAGGAATTGAATTCAATAAACGAAAGTGGTTGTACATTTTTTAAAATATGTCACAGCTTGGTAATCGTTAAAAAAATTACACATTTCGGTACGTGCCGGGCTAGATTTTTATTTTTTTTATTTTTGGTAAAGAATGGCGGGCTAGATATGCATAGTGGCTTTATGTATATATATAATAGTATAATAGTTTATTAAAAAAACCAAGGCTAACCAACACAAAAATCTGAAGTAATTTCCGCTTCTACGTCCAGAAAATTTGTTAATTTTGAAATTTTCATGCAACAATAATAATGATTTTCCCAAGGTAACTCACAGTGACGTAGCAAAACCTGACATGTATGACAGGATGAGTTTTAGATAACAGCAAATCAGCAACAGTGCATTGCACAGTCCCTGTTTAGATACAAACCTGCAATATGAAAGTGGTTCCAATGACACGCATTGCCCATTTCACAAACTGAGCGACCCCAGCATCCACACTACCATCTTCTTTCGAAATAACAAATCTCCTGACAATCCAGTAACCTAAAGCAGCTCCAGCCAGGACGACACCCAGCAGTACAAAAACTCCAACCTGCAAAAAAAATTGATACACAAGCCAGATAACATAGGATGGGAAACAGCTGATAATACATGTCTAACCAAAAAACAAAGAAGGCCAGCGATCATCAAGAATTATGCAAACATGAAATGTCGGGATCTCAAGGAAGGAGGAGGATGAAAAGTCATAGCAAGAGGGACCAGGAACTAACCGTTGGTGAATGAAAGTTAGAGCAAGTATCAGGATGGCAAGTACAAATGAGAGGTTCAGCTTGCAACAGAAAATTAAATTATTATACTTTAAAAGAGGAAGTCCTTTCCACATCCTTAGTGGCTAGTTTCTGTTGCCCACGGGAATTTTTTGCTGACCCAGAGAGAAAGAAATAACATGCTAAAAGTTATTCTAAACGAAAACAAAGGCTAGAGGTCACTACAAGATGGGGAAGAATTCAAGAGACGGCTTACTGAATGAGGGGAAAAAAAATCAAAGTGTCCCAAGGTGTTCAATTATCATGTGTAAGAAATATATGTATGGGTCTGTATATAAAGCCAACAAAAGGATTGGAATTTTGGATTCCAGGGTGTGTAAACATATGTTACCCATTCGGCGTGTATTGTATGACACAACATAAAATATACTATATGCACTATGTATTTGACAAAAAGAAACAGAGAAGTATACTTACTGGATTGTGCATCTCTTCACTCATCCCAAAACTCTGAAGAATAGAATTTACGATCGCAGAGAATTGGCTCAAAAGGAATGACCCAGCTCCAACCTGAAACAGCACACCATAATAATATTAAGAGTGATGCCTTTTGAATGAAATGTGAAGCACTGCAATTAAACAACAGTCAAAATTAAATCAAACTCACCACTGATCCATATATGGTAATGTAAAAAATATTTTTTCTTCCAGTTGGCAATAATTTCATGCCCTATATCATAATTAAAAGAAATTAGTCAGATGACGGGTAATGTATGAGGGAAAACTCGGAAGCAAAGAAACAAAATGGAATCCATATATAATATGGAAGCAAATTATATATACCTGAAAAAGAAGTATTATAATAACAAGAAAGATCCCTATAGCCATTGAACTGCTATAGTAAAATGGAACCCAATTGCTAACAATTGGAGCCAAAAACAGTAGTATCAATCCCAAAGCAAGACAAATGAGGCGCCATTGCTGAAAATCTGCAAAAAATTGGTATACTTATATAAATTAGTTAAAAAAATTATAAAAATCACATAAAAGAGATAGCAATAGAAATTTTGCCCCTATGAGATGGAACTGAAGAAACAAACCTTCTTCAAGAGCAATTGTAACAGAACCTGATACATCACCATTGATCCTCACATCAAGATATCTAGTTTCATAAGGTGACATAACAGCACTCCAAATCCCTTTCTGTACACTTCTCCATTCATCCTTTTGACATTGACACAATCCAAGTGTACTGTTCCTGCACATATTATAAAGAAACACCAATGTTAATAGACTTTGCAAGAGTTCAATCTAAATGAGTGTGTTGGTAATGTACAGAATGTGCGTGTATCAAGCATCCACTGACCTTAGAGGAGGAGGTGCAGCAACAACAAATATATAAATAGTTCTATGTTAAGTTATGCACTTACCTGTGAAAACAAACTTGAATTTTGTTATGTAACCTCTCAGGGATTGCAACAGATGGAGCCAAAGTGATATGGAATGAACTAGCATATCTCCCAAGTTTCAATCTCGAGATACCAGAAATTTGAACACGCTCACATCGCACAATGTCCTTAACTCCATGAGTAGCTGAGTGCCCTGGAAGCAAGGAGGGAGAGACATCCAAAGCTGGCTTTTCAATATCAAGACCTGCAGCGATAATGTGCTGAGATTCTTTTCAAATGAAAAATTAAGTAAACAAATTTGCATAAGATACAAATCCACAAAGATAAGTGATTCACAATAACCACTAGGAAACAAGCGCATAACTTGCAAAAATTTTTGCAGGAAACCTGTCACATTAGTACAGTACTACACCAAGACAACATGTACAATGATATTTCCCGTTCCCATTCCCATACAAGACTTCAAACACAGTAGTCACTAGCAGTAGTTATTGAAAATAAGGAACAAAAAAAGTTGCTCCAATATTTGGGAAAAAATAGTATGTTCATAATATTGATAAAGCAAGCGAAGATCCTTTTCTTATAAAGAAAAAAAAATAATACCTATTTTTCCAGCAGCTTTGTTCAGATAATCCCAAATAAAGTACAACATTAAACCCTCATCCATTTCAAACCATAGAAAAACGTAAAAACGAACACCAAGGCATATCTTACCATTACATAGCTACCATCTACAAAAATTTATGACAATACGCTCAACATGGAGACACACAACAAAAATCAGCAAGGCCCATTAAGCATCAGGACATGACCACTACACAGACCCCAGACAGTAAGACAATCTCAGACTTGACTTCACCAAAACAGATTAAATCAAAAGTCACATACCAACCTATTTTTTTCCCCAGACGATACGAAAAGAAAAAAAAAATGTCACTAACTTCAATTTCTTAAAACAAAAACCCTAAATCCAGAGAAAAACAAAGAGCTAACTCGACAATCTTGCTAACACACCACAAAGGGCGATCGAGAACATCATGACAAACATTGGTCACCATTCAAAAAATGCGAGGTTCACAGTGGAATTCGAAAAGGGGGAGAAACCCTAGGAACCATTAATGACTAATGAGTGATGAGAAATCCCCAACATAGACATGCACAGTGAAGTGGTATAACTGTGTGTAAGTAAAAAAGGAGGAAGAAGTTCTAACCTTTGAGCGTGAGAGTGTCATGGTGATTGTTGGCGAGTAAAGAAGAGAAGAAGAAGAAGAAGAAGAAGAAGAAGAAGAAAAGAAGAAGCAGGGTGGAGGAGAACGACGCCATCACCACCATATGCGATGGGATTTTCTAAAAGCAACAACGCCCCCGCGCTCCGCTCTTTGCCTTCAATTCGATTTTTTCCTTTGTGCTGTAGCCATGCCAGTATGGTTTTGACCTTACAGGGAATGCCTGAGTTTGTTTATTTATATTATTTATTATTTATTATTATATATTTTGTTTATACTTAGTATTATTTATATTTATTTTCTTTTTCACCGAGTTGCGTTCCTTTGAGGCGAAGGTTATTTTTTCTTACGCGGGCAATTGATTCTTTTTTTTTCCGAAATTGAAATGGCGCCACGAAGCTGCACTATACAAACTTTTCTTTTTATAAATTATAAATTATCTCTAACTCGAATTTGATATTCGGTTTAGATTTAGATTTTAAAATTTGTTTTCACTGGAATTTTGAAATTGGTTTAGTTACTTAGAAAGATAAAATCTTTTCAAATAAATGATAATATTTTTTTCTTAAAAATAATAAAAGTGTATAATGCACACTTTTGTTTGGCAATGGAGAAAATGTGTGATGAAAGAAAAAAGGAATAGAGAAAGTAGAGTAAAGAGAAAAGGAATAGAGAAAGTAGAGTAAAGAGAAAAGGAAGAGAAATATAAAAAGAAAATAAGTGTGTTTGGTTTGAGAGAAAATGAAAACAAAGAAGGAAGAAAAAAAATGTTTTCAAGTTTTCTATGGTCTGTTGGGATAGAGAGATAAGAAGAAAAAAAATGATAAAAATGAAAATGACTAAATTATCCTTACACATTAATTTTGAAATTTTGTCACTTAAATGAACGAAGCAACAATCAACTGTTCTTATTTACTTACTATCAATAACCAATATTTCTTTTTTGTAAAATATAAAAAATTATTTTTATTTTTTCATTAAATATTATCAATTATTTGATGCTTCTATAATGTCCACCATTTTTTATCCTCCACTGCACACTTTACTTTTGTTTCCCTATGGTAATATGACACTCAATTGGACTATTTAATTCAACCTGAATAGAAATAATAAAGGTTAAAAAAAGAAAAGAAGAAAAATAAAGCCCTTAAATCTTATAGTGCAATATTGCAAATGATACTCCTTGATTATTTCATTATCTATATTGCGAAGAATTTATGGACTGTAGTTGTGAATGCAAATTTTTCTATTTTGCATTGATTTAAAAACTTATTATCATATTTTTCTCTTTTTATACCGTGACTTATCCTCATTCCTCATTGATTTGGCCATAGTTATAATATTTATGTTTTTTATTGTTTATAAAAAATTATGTTTTTATTTCCATTGGTTGAGCCTAGTTCACCATAGCAAATTAGAGATGAAAAGCATTACAATGAAGAAGGAGAGTGTGTTTGAGTGGGAACTAGGAAGAGACCATGGCAAGCAAAAGAAAAGAAATAAGGGCATAAGGGGAAAGCAACAAAGACAAATAATTCTCTGTCCATCTTCTCACCGTCAATGTAGAGAAAATTTTTTATGTGGGTCCCACGGTTAATTTTTCTTTCTCTTCATCTTTCTCTTCCCAGTCAAACAAGAGAAAAATCCTTTTTCTAGCCTCTTTCTTTTTCCAATCTTTCTTTCTTCACAAAATACCATCAAACAAACAAAGTGGGTTGCTCAATTGATTTTGGAAATGGCCAGACGATTTTTCTAGACAAGAGTGAAGCGATTGAGATTACCTATTTGAGAATGATATTATTTATTTTTGGACAGTAGCGTTTGAAAATGTGTTTCTAAACGCTGCTGTTTAAAAAAATAAGGTTGATTTCTATTTTTACTATTTTATAAATTTTGGACGTTACTGTCCAAAAATGGTAGTATCGTTTCCAAATGAGATGGTGTCAATCCCTTCACTCTTAAGACGATTGCTAGTAGCATTAGCTTTTAATATAAAAATTTGTAGTACTATCTTTACTTAAAAAAAAACTGTTATACTACCCTTGACATTTTTTAAACAAATTTAATTTTTTTCATAAAAATTTGAAATAATAGATTTTCATTCTGGAATTCAATTTTAGAAATCTTTTTGAATTTAAATTGAATTAAAAAATATTTTCCTAAATACTAAAATTATGTGTTCCAAAGATTAATTCCAAAAAGTTTCATAACAACTATGGTACACAACATTTTCTCTACATTATATTATATGAGTTGCATAATTTAAGTTTGGCTAAAATATAACTTTGGTGTTTTATGCCAAGAGCTTGTAGTTCAAGTGACATAAGGAAAAATTTTTGCACCTCAAGGTGTGCGGTTCAATCCCCGGTGGAGTAGATTTATGAGTAGCATAATGTGGGATGTGTGTGTTTAGCCTATAAAGAAAATAACTTTGGTGCTTTATGTTTTAGTGAATTTCTATTTAGTCTTTATCTTTTTTTCTTGTCAATTTGATTTCTTATTTTTATTTTTCACACCATTTTAATCATTTTGAACTAACACAGCTTTAGTGAAAATGTCACAACGATGTTGAGAAAAATGTAGATAAAATCACTCATTACATAAAATGACTAATATAGTGTAAAAAATAAAGATAATGGACCAGATTGACAAGAAAAAAAAGATAAAGGACCAAAATAAGAATTAACTCAAACATAAAGGATCAAAGTTATATTTTAGCCGTTAAGTTTCAACCATAACATTTTAGTATGGCAAAATGATATTTTTTGTCCTTTAACTTTTTGAGTTGATTTAGTTTGGTCTCCTAACTTTTTTTCATTCAATTTGATCCACAACTTTTATTTTTGGCTGAATTCAGTCTCTCTGCTAGTTTAATTAATAAATTTAATGGATGTTACTAACACCATTAAATTCTATTATCTTTTAAACCAATGGCTCATGTTATTTCAATCTAATGACTGAGCTGAAAATAAATTTGTGAAAACAATTAGAAAAAAAAAACGTGTTTTCTTTTTCCAGCTTCTTTGTTCATCTGCATATCTTCCTCTCTCTTATTTTTCTTCATCTTCCACTTTCTTCTTTTCTTTCTCCATCTTCATCTTCTTATTTCTTCTTCTCCTGCACCTTCCTCTTTCTTTTTCTCTTCCTATTTCTTCTTTTGCATATTCCTCTTTCTTCTTCGTTGTGGGTTAGCAGCAACGCTGTAGACGAGTCGTCATGGACAGATGTGAGGAATTGCAAGGAATGGAAGAAGTGGTACTCGATGTCGAAGATGGAGGCGGAGAAGGCAGTGTGGGGTTCAACAAGAAGAACGACAGAGAAAGCGGCATGGGGTGAGGTTCAGGAGATGAACGGCGTCGACGTGGTGGGTTCGGAAATTCCATTCAAAGGGGACGCATAAATACACTACAATTCTAAAATTTGGGAATTATTTAGGGTTCTAAAATTGAAATTTGATTCTAATTTAGAAATTAGGATTCAAAAATTTAGAAAAAATTTAGTTATGGTCTTTTTTGTTTTTTTTTATGATTTATCATTGATTATGATTATTTGTTTATATGTTTGATTTTTGGCTGATTCATTATTATATATTATTTCTTTAATTTCCGGGGATTATTCCATTTTAATCTTTGTTTTGGAAGGTCGTTTATTTATTTATTTTTTCACCAAGGCTATTTCACAGTTAATAGTCGAAAACTAATTATTTCGAGGTGTAAAAATCACCGAACTAAGTTTTACTTCTCATAACAAAGTAATTTTTGCCCACGGTCAGGATCTGAACCTCTGTCAATATGCTTAAATGAATCAATTATCTATAAAGGCCATTTTTTTTTGTTGTAATATTTCTCAAGATCTGTCTCAATAACCAGAAAACTTGTATTACTTTCTGATTTTCTTAAAAAGAAATTAACTCTGTCAGCTCGGATTGACACAAGTGACATTAAAGACCCGATGACAACTCCGCCCTCCTAAAGGTTAATGGTTTGAATTCTCCTATGTTACTGAAAGCTCTATTGGTGGGCAACTCTCATAAGACAGATCTTTCTGTTTTTATGAGCTAGTTGAGTATCTGCAACTGAATAAATCTGCTTGTTATTTAGGTAGTCATGTGTAGTCATTATTTGGGCGAGTCTCTGTTGGCAGCCCCAACATATCATTAGCACCTTGCCCAATAGAATGTAGATGTCATCTTATTCCTACTATATTTTTTTTCGGTTAAAAAAGCTTTTAAAGTTTGATGATATTGTTAGTGGTTTATCTTGTGAAGACGAAACATCTTTGGTTTTGTACCATCAAGACAGACATGATTTGTCACACTCTAATGAAGATTATTTTTGTTATCACAAGAATGAAATTATAAATAAAATTATAAAGAGACATTGGAGGGAATTGGTTGATTCCCTTGGGCTGGTCTACCATAGGGAACATCTAACTTATAGCAAAGTAAGTTTCTCCAGAGAATTCTCTCTGCGCGTGTCGCCTTTTCCCTTCTCCAGCAAGCTTCTTCTCAAGGGAAAAGGGATCTTCTCTCTTCTCTCCTCTGTGTCTTTTCTCATTCTGTTTGTGTAAGATATTTTTTTTCTTCTTTTAAACATTTACCTTTCTCTTGATAAGAGTTAACATCTCCTTTTGATAATAGTTTTATATACCCTTTTGGTGGGAGATTTGACTTCTCCTAACTCCAAGTCTCTTCTCTTGTTTTTCCTCTCACCGACAACAAACAAAATTCACCATGGTTACCAATTTTTCAAAAACCCACAGCAAAGCTCTTCAAGGAGGTAAATAGCGTTTTAAAAGTCCCCTTTTTGCAACTTTTGGGGCCAAAGTTGCTGGGTTTACCGTTAATATCCCTTTTTTGCAAATTTTAGGACTAAAGGTGCAACCTTTGATGCTAAAGAAGGAAGCTTTGAGGCTAAAGGCACAAGCTTTTTGTGTGATGTTATAGCCTATTTGCGTTGCTGAAAAGCACTAAATTGAGAATCGTTATCACTCTGAAGTCACCTTTGGGTATTTTTTCGAATGCCATTGGGAGTTTTTTGTCTGTCTTCTTAGTTTATTCGTACTAGGCAAATCTAGGGTTAACTTTGTGTTTGAGCAAACATACTTACTTTGTCTAAGTTTTATCTATTTGTGTATTGCAATTTTGCTCTATTGTTATCCATATTAAGCTTATCGTAGGTGTATTTTGTATAAATGGTCAATGTTTCTGTTTCAGACCTTTATGATCTATTATCAATGAAATCTAAATTTATTAGACAAAAAACTTGGGAGATAAAAAAAATCAGACTTTTATGGTCTATTATCAATTAAATCCAATTTTTGTTTTAAAAAAGACTTGGGAGATAAAAAAAAAAATCAGTAGTTCAATTTTTGAAAATAAACAATTTTTTATTTTTTTACAAAAGTTATTCCTAAAATGTTCTTTGTGGCCATAATTTTCATATTTATTTTTAAGTATGAAACTGAATTCTTAAAAGAAAGTCATTTTTATTGAAAAAAACATTTTTTTTATAAAAAAAGTATACCCACATTTGTAATGAATGAAATTTAAAAATATCTCTAAGTCATAATTTTATTTATAATAATATTTATTTAAACTCAATTTAAGACAACTATTTTTTTTTAAAAAAATTCTATAAAAACTATAGCAATAATTACACAGTGAATAGTAATTTACAAATTTTAGTTTGGTATGATTAAATGCAAAAAGATATTTCACAGTAGTATTTTATACTCCGCTCCAACCCAAAAAAGCAAAAAGATATTTATTTAATAATTTTTATCCAAAGGCCGCAACCACATCCGCACCAAAATCCTGCGACGCAACAATATCTGTGTGTAGAGAGTGCAGCGTTCCATTGCAAGCTACACTCATGCGTGTTATGATGTCTATGCCATTCTCATTCCACTGAATAACGCTTCCTTTAAAGTTTAAACGACTCTCGTTTCGTTTCGTTTGTTCTGTGCTGTTCCGTTCTCCAGTGGAAACTGCAAATGGGGACTCTAACGAGTTGCAGTTTTATGCCTCTGAACTCCGAGTTCCGGTCCAACCCGGTTCGAAGCGCCTTCAGGGAGAGGATTCAGTTCCATGAGCTCACCCGATTTAGGCGAACCTCTTGTTTCTTCGCACACGCACGTGTTCTCAAATGGAAGCGTTCAAATTTTGATAGGTTTAGGTGTTTTGCTGGTAATAACAGTGACAAGGACACTGTCGACAGTGAAGCCGAAAGTGGAAGCAGCGATTCTAAATCTAGCGTTACGACTGCGATGCCTGAAGAAGACAGAGGCTACTCTTCCGAAAAATCTTCGCCGCCTTCCACTTCTCCTAGGGTACGTGCTTTTTTTTGTCTTCACTTGTTTAGAAGGCATGGCATTATGTTTATGTAGCTTAAATTGGCTATTTTTGTAGAATCCAATTATGCAAGTGGTTGGATATTTATCTAAGGGTCGTTTGGATGATAGACTAATTAATTAGGCACTTATACTGGAGTTTCTTATCAAACGAGAGCTTATTAGCATCCAAGCCATTGGGGAGTGAAGCTCTGGCTTCGAACCTCTGCTTTGGCCTATTAAAATAAGAATAGTTTATTAGGATTTTGAAATTGATTTGAATGAGCTAGAAATAGTTTCGCCAAGAAACTTTTGAAAATAAGTTGGAAATAGCATATTGGAAGGTAAAAGTTGGTTTTATGAGCTGCAAATGAGTTATTTCAAACGCCCTGTAGATAATGTTAATTTAGTTACATCCATAGTGTTCTTACCACACTCACAGGAAACTCAAAATGCAGATGTTTGGGTTACAATACTTCAATACTTGCTTCTTGTTAGCTAACTTTTTATGTGGAAAACCTACGGATAAATGTGCTCTGTTGTATTTTGTGTATGTGAATTGTCAGTTGTTATTCCTAATTCTGATGCTTCCATCATTTTACTTCTTCAGTCGACTTTGTCCTCACTTGGACCGGCATACAACAACTTTCAAGTTGATTCTTTCAAACTTATGGAACTCCTTGGACCTGAGAAGGTTGATCCTGCTGATGTAAAGCTAATTAAGGATAAGCTTTTTGGTTATTCTACCTTCTGGGTGACCAAGGAGGAGCCTTTCGGAGACCTGGGAGAAGGCATTCTTTTCATTGGAAATTTACGGGGACAAAGGGAGGAAGTTTTTTCCAAACTCCAAAATCAGCTAGTTGAGGTCACTGGTGATAAATACAACCTTTTTATGGTGGAGGAACCCAATTCAGACAGTCCTGATCCGCGTGGTGGGCCACGTGTTAGCTTTGGGTTGCTGCGCAAGGAGGTTTCTGAGCCAGGGCCGACAACACTTTGGCAATATGTCATTGCATTATTGTTGTTTCTCCTAACTATCGGTTCCTCAGTGGAGCTAGGAATTGCATCCCAGGTAGGCTAGTCACTGATACTCTCTTTGAACAGGAGGTTTCTGAGCCAGGGCCGACAACCTTTTTGTGAATACTGTTTATGCAGTTTCTCTGTGTCTGATATATTTTGTTGATGCCATTCTTTTGATAAATCAGATCAATAGACTTCCCCCAGAAGTTGTGAAATACTTTACAGATCCTAATGCTGTTGAAGCCCCAGATATGGAGCTGCTATTCCCATTTGTTGAGTCAGCCTTACCTTTAGCATATGGGGTCTTGGGGGTTCTTCTATTTCATGTGAGCATTCGTTTGTATTGCCCATTTTTTGCATTTTTTTTATATAATTGCTATAAAACTTTTTTTTTATTCAGTATTACAACAAAATGGAGTAAGTTTTATTCAGAGCATAGTGCGAGACTCTGGTCTTTTGCTTTTATTAGATTTATTTTCTTCACTACAGAAATGACAATCTGAATGATCTAAATAAACATACTACTTTTTAATTTTGGCTACAACGAGTAAACTATGCGTTAGTGCAATATGCAAATAAGGTGCATGTAGAGGTGCTATAATGAAGATGATGCCTATGATAATTAGATATAAACAAATTAATATCCTATTAGTTTAGCTTCCAGTTTCTCCCTTTCTCCTTCCTATATTTTCAACAATACAATTATTCAATATGATGAGAATCTGTTAGTCAATCTTGTATTCTCACCATGTTGTTGACAAACAATTGGCAATGTATGGCAGTAGTTAAAAGTTTCAGTTTGGTTGTAGATTCAGATAATCTATGTTTATAATTTAGTTGTCACTGCCAAATGCTGTACAAGTAGAATACCTACCACGTGCGCTGTGTCGCAGGTCAATTATTTATTTATTCTCTATATCAAATGGCCCAATCCAAAGTAGTACTCCTGTATTGCTTTTGCTTGTTTAGTTTTCTCTGTACTCATTTTTATTAAATTCCATCAATTCCCCTTTCTAATTCTTGATTCTTTGTATATATTCCTGATGGATATGGCTATGTGCAGGAGGTTGGACACTTTCTAGCAGCTTTTCCTAAACAAGTAAAATTAAGCATTCCTTTTTTCATTCCAAACATAACCCTTGGCAGCTTTGGTGCTATTACCCAGGTAAGATTACCTCAATTTTCCAACCAGACGCTTTTACTTTGAATTGGCATCTACTGTCTGGAGCTATTACAATCATATGCTTATAGTATTCGGGGTTCTATTTACCCAAACTTTAGCGAAGATTTGCAAGTATCTGTTTTATGATGGAGCATGTAAATATGATGTGTCTGTTTACTGTCCTAATGGAGCCATTGACAATCTATTTTGCTTTAAAAAAAATACCTTGTCTATTTATTGCTTCTAAATATGGAAAATGCTATAACATGATAGTTAGACTGAAGTTCATTTCCATTGTTTTAGTATACATCTAAATGCTGATCTATGATTGTTTATTGTAGTTTAAATCCATCCTTCCTGATAGAAGTACAAAAGTAGACATATCACTTGCGGGTCCATTTGCTGGTGCTGTGTTATCATTTTCAATGTTTGCCGTTGGTCTTCTTCTCTCATCGAATCCAGATGCAGCAGGAGATTTGGTGCAGGTTCCTAGCTTGTTGTTTCAAGGTTCCTTGCTTCTTGGATTAATCAGCAGAGCAACTCTCGGTTATGCGTATGTTGCCCTCAGCCTTCTTTCCATGGTTTTTTATGTACATACTACATAATTAGCTACATATCCAGTGTTTGTGATTTTCTATCATTTAGTCAGTAGACACTAATGGATTATATTTGGGGTACTATCCAAACTAAGCTGTTTCTAAGTGGTATGACTTGATAGCGACACATTGTTTTAGTACGTAAATTGGGATTGGATTGCATTGGATGGAATTGATGCCTATGTATTTATACTTTTTATTCTGGCTATATTAACATTGATACATTGCTATTGTCATGTACAGAGCAATGCATGCTGCAACAGTTCCAATTCACCCCCTTGTGATTGCAGGCTGGTATTCAACTTTTTCTCCTTAAACTAATTTAATTTCAATTATAAATCAAATCAATTTCCAAAATTTTTGTTTCCAAAGACACGCTTAATAATTCATTATCCCATAATATGCATAACTTTTCATTTTTTTTTTAATGATTTTGCAGGTGTGGCTTAACCATACAAGCTTTTAACATGCTTCCAGTGGGGTGCCTTGATGGTGGAAGAGCAGTGCAGGTATCTTGTTTAGCCTTTTAAGCTTTAAATGGTGAAAACTACATTGCTTTCAACCAAGGAGGTACCTAATTTAGAATAGGGTGAGCATTATAATTTTGATCCTTAGCGAAATAAAACAAACAGGCTAATCGTGGTACATATTTTTGCAGGGTGCTTTTGGAAAAAGTGCGCTGGTTGGCTTTGGTTTGACCACTTACACGTTGCTTGGATTAGGAGTGGTATGTCCAATCTCGACTTAAGATTAAAAAAAGCATACATATAGTTCATCAATAACATTGTTAAAGTTCAACCGTCACATGATTTGATTGCTCATGTAAAGCTGCATGAATGATTGATGATTTGATTTATGATTAAACCCGATATACCATCTAACCTTGTTTTGATGTCACCTTCCTCATCTTTTAGTTATTTTTCTTGATTCCTCTTACAATAATTTGTCACTTTTTTTTCCCCATTTTTTTAAAAATAAGTTGCATTTTGTTTTTCCGTTTTCCCCTTTTAACAGCTTGGTGGGCCTCTTTCACTTCCTTGGGGACTCTATGTTTTGTTATGCCAGGTATGCAAGTACTATACTTGAATTGAAAAGGAAATAATGAAACTGTAGTAGTTTTTTGCAACTATTTTGAAGAGCCAATGTTTTTTCAGAGGACGCCAGAAAAACCATGCTTAAATGATGTGACAGAGGTTGGAACATGGAGAAAAGCATTTGTGGGCGTTGCTATTTTTCTTGTTGTCTTGACTCTTCTTCCTGTTTGGGATGAGCTTGCAGAGGAACTGGGTATAGGTCTCGTAACTACATTTTGATGGTTGGTATAGGTTTTGTAACTACATTTTGATTGTTATGTTGTAGATTAAGGCCATTTGTAAATTGAGCAGTAAAATATATAGGTAAAATCATTATCAAAGCAAAGCTTAATTCAATTTTATAAGACCCCTTGTGATGCAACCTTTACTGATTCTGGGTGAAAGATGTGAAAAACCCAATTGTTACTTCCAATTTTTTATTTATTTTTTAAAAAAGGAACAAGACATCATTGTGGTAATTTTAAGGTGGATTTGGTGAAGATAGACTCTTGGAACTTGTTAGTTTGGGATTTATTTGCAAATACTGATTAACTGATGCAATTTTTTTTACGGTTGCCAGAGCTAGCTAGTGTTCAGTTAACTAGTTATATCCGATCTCTGATCGAAACTTGACTTATTTTTTTATTAGAACTACTATGAAGTTCCATTTGGTGCTTCTTCAGAACTTGGAAGACTTGTTTATGTTCATTACCAGCTTCACTTCAGGATTTAGATTTTGAATTTGATTAATACGGTAGACTTTTTCTTATATACCCCTAGAAAGAAGTAATGGAGGGTGGTGATATGGTGAACTCTGTACAGGCTTAGGCTAAAAGTGTAGTGTACCCTTTTTAGTTTTTTTTTCTTCTCGAGAAACAGTTGTATACTTAAACAAGGACTTGGACAGCAAAATACCATGTTAGCCAGAGTGCAATTTCAACTTCATAAAAAAACTTCATGCTTGTAAGGCATACTTGTTACTCCAAAATCATTAAGTTTTTTTCTTGTGAAAAAGTTGGTCGGTTTGATGTTCACGCCCTGTCCTGATCTTCTTTTTCAAGAACTTGGAAGTTGTTTTGGCTGACCAAAACGAAAGAATAAAGGTGTTTTGGCAGTAGAAAAGAAAAAAGCGTATGAACGAATTACATTCTGTTTTGTTTTGGCTTTGAGTTGAAACTGACTTATCTGAGTGAAAACTATTCTTGGTAGTTAACCATAGTTATGGATTAAATTGATTTTTACAGAAACCAAATTGATAAGTACCCGCTGCCCGGTGTTGTCAATTTCAAAAATTAAATTAATTGTTGATTCTTGAAGTAAAAAACTACTATTTTTATTTTCAATAATTTAAGGACCAAATTGACTAACAGTACCAATTTCAAATTGATGTGACTATTTAAAATTGGTTGTCCCTGACAAAGATGTTCAAGGGGCAAGATTTCTATAGCTATACCATATAATGAGAAAACATCAGAAAGAAGCATTGGTATTATTTAACTACAGACATTATATAAGAACTTGACAGAGAATTGATGGTACTACAAATGTATGTATCCAAAGCAAAGATAGCAGCAAAAATGGAAACTCAATGGCGGCGATTGTTGAAAACATGGGGAACCCTGCTTTCTTCCTCATCATCTTCCTCATTATCCTGCTGCGACAGTCGAGAGAGTTGAAGAGGCTCAAAGCTGTGAGATGAGGGTGCTGGCTCCATTGAAAGGTCAAAACCAGAAGGGTTGAAGCAGCTCAAGTTCATAAGGTTGGTGGAAGCAGATGAAGTGTTGGAGTACGCTGGTTGCAGACCCATATTCATGTTTGGTTGCTGTGGATGCTGCTGAGAAGTGTGTTGATTCTGAAGAACATTTGCATATGCAAACCTACTGTTCATTAATTGACTTTGCACCATAGCCAACTCCCCTTGCAAAGATGCCACCTGAATACATTCCAGTTCTTCATCATTTATGACTTTTTTTTTTTAAAATTTTTTGAGTACTTATTTTACTTTAGTTAGAGGTTTTTCTACTGAACAATCGTCCGCAGAACAGAAAATGTTCTTATATAGAAGCATGCATCAAGGAGAACAGAGAAAATTTAGTGATTGTCATATACTTATGCTGGTAATTTTAGTTTTCCTAGGTGCTACGCGTTTAGATTAACTTATTTTATTTTCTAAAATAATTTATGTTCAAAATGTTATCAATGAAAGCCATATATGGAAAAATAACAATTTTTGTTTTTTTCCTAAAAGTGAATCAAAGTCATATGGGGTGGAGGAGTTACTCTGTACTGTAATTAAGTAACGCAGCTACATTTTTCAAAGATGCACAACAACTTCATTAATAAAAAAAATATTTTTTTATCATAACTTCATAGAAACTGAAAGTAGAAAATAAGTGCATCAATCACATTTTATTAAATATTTTTCACAATAAATTAAATGAACTACCAAAAAAGAAAAATATGATCAATCAAAATTGAAACCTGTTGCTGCAGGGCAAGAATGGTGGACACACAACCATAAACAGGATCCGACAACCTAGCTTGAGCCTCATAGGATATGGTAACCACCGCCTCCTGGCGGCGGTTCACCGGAATATGCAACAAGAGCTTGGACACATTGCTTGCACCGAACACCTTGTGCACCGCAGCGAACCGCGCCGCACCCTGGTCATTCCCAAAGTAAGGTGCAAAGATGCAGCCACTAATGCACTTCCTCCTGAGGAACTTGCACGCCCCACAGGGCGAAGCGGACGGATGAGGTGGGGCCGCCACGCCGTGCTTGGAAGCCGAGCCTTTTCGCCGGTTCCCTGAACTTCCATGATCATCACCACCACTACCAGCATTTTGTGGCTCTTCCATGTTGAAGAGCAAGAAGAAATTGAAGTGAAGCTGTGAAAGGGTGACGAAGGGTGTTGGTGTTTATATGAAATGTGTTGGGAAGACGAGTGCACGTTAGTCTCGTGAGTGGGTGTTGGCGTTATGGTTGGTGAGGGAATGTGTGAGGGGCACGTGCAAAGGGAGTGACATTGGGTGATATATAATGTGTTTTGCTAATTATTTTTATTGTGAATAAAGAAAAAGAAATGGTTGAAATTAAAAAAGTACTTTGTTTGGGGTGTTTGTTAGAAGGAAAATATTAAGATAATGACGAAAAGAGTTGTTGTATTGTATGAAACTTGAAAGAGAGTGTGTTTTTTGTTGTGAGAGAGCACAAGAACGGTGCAGTGTGTGCTGCTCTTCGCGTGTGGGATATGGTAAATTACCAGACGTGCATGGGTTTCATGGCCTAGTACTCATCCAAGATTGCTTTTTTCCGCTTTTTCTATTTTAATTTGGCTTTTTCTTTTTGGTTGTTACATGATTATAAATTTAATTATTAATTAAGAGCTACTTAATAAATATGAGTCTTGATATACAGGCACTAATTAAGGTTACTAAAAGTAAAAAAATAATCATAAGAACACATTGTTCAGTCTCTAGAGAATTCAAAAAACTACACATTCAAATATCTTTTTATTATATTTGGGTTCTTAAATAGTGTTCTTAGGGCACTAAATACCATTTGCCAATAAATACTCCATCCGTTCTGAAATATTAGTCACTTTAACTAAAAAAAATTTATTCCAAAATATTTGTCACTTTTACATTACCAATGTTACATTTATTAATTATTGTCACTTTTATTATTTTTATAGCAATAGTTATTGAGTAAACCTCAGAGTCAATGATAAATTTAGTTTATTTATATACTTTTTGTTAGATTGTATAGAAATTAATTATTCTTCTTAATCTATGTAAAATCTCCTAAAGTATTCATTACAGCAAATCAAACTAACATCATAAAAAATCGACGGGTGGTGAAACATGACAATGTCTCGTATATTATTACATATCTTAAATTTAAGCTCTTTATGTCTCACATGTTCTTAGAATGAAATAAATACAAGTGCCAATATAAATACTCTTTGATCCTTAAAACTTTTTCTATCGTAAGAAAAAAATTGAGATTCATAGAAGCAAATAAATTATGTTACACTAGCAATATATGTAGAGGCTAAAACTTGAGATGCACTCTCTTTTGATTCTTCAGCTCTACCCAACCAATTTTAAAGCATAAAACGAATTTTTGTATCAAGAGACCTTTTCAAAATGATGAGTAATAAATATTTTGAAATTATTAATATCATTCTATAAATAACTTATGCATTTTATTTAAGAGACAAAAATGTTTCATAAAAAAATAAACTTTTATATCCTAAAATATTTTGATATTTTTTAAAATAAAAATAAAATTGTTGTATAAAATAAATGATATTTTTTTTCACTCATCATAAGATTTTTATTACAATTTCATTTTAAATTGTTATGTAACAATTATATTTAATATAAATTACAAGTTTATTTTGATGAATTATTAGCATCATAAATTTATTTTCAATTTAAAATTCTATTAAAATTATTACTTATTACATTTTTTTTTCTTACATATTGCCCGGGTCACCCTCTTCTTGAATAATAAAATTGAATCAATGAAGCCCCTAGCCTCCTCATATACATCACTATTTGCTACCCACGTATATGATCTTTTCTGTATAATTGTTTTTGGTTAGTTCAATAAGTGGAAGGAGAACATCCCTTGATTAGAGGAACATTTTTTTTTATAATTATTCATGCGTGTATATATCATTTAGAATGACAAAATGAGTAAATTAAAGAAATATATACTAAAATAGTTTATGACTTTGCATTTTATAGCTCATTTTAGTCTTCACGGAATAAGTTATTTTAATCTCTCACACAATCATAAATCATTTTAGTCTCTGACTTTCACTATTTTCAGTCGTTTTAGTCCGTGATAGTCAGGAACTAAAATGATGAATGATCGTATAATTCAGGGATTAAAGTGACTTGTAAAATGCAAATTGAGACACTAAAGTGACTTATTTGCACAAAGTCGTGTACTAAAGTAACTTATCCTGACAAAGTTAGGGACCAAAATGGTATATCACTCAAGTGAATAAGGTTGTATACATATATTTTAAAAACTATTAAATATACAGAATATTTTAATTATAAGTTTGAGGTCGTAACTATATTTTTTCGTTTACTTCATAAGAAATAAATTAATCTCCCTCTGTCTTAGGGATCAAGCTCCTTTATGCTTGTATAGACGAGACGATAGAAAATAGGAAAAAAATCAGGAAAGAGAAGATAAAAAAAAAAAAGGAAGAAGATAAAAATGTGAGAAAATAAAGAGAAAATAGTAATATGTAAAAGAGAAAATGTGAAAGAAAAAAAAGACTTCAGTCTTATAGAATGAGTGATTGACTGTTTTGGTTTCTTACTTTGTAGTCATAGGACGTTTTAGTCATTGACTTTTTAAAATGTCTGTCCCTGACACTCTATAAGTCACTTTAGTCGTTAACATTAAGTAACATTGATGAAATGCTTATGTGATACACTAAGTGTCTATATGACACATTATTAGTCACATATGAGTTTACTTAAATGACTAAACAATGATGTTTTACTTAATTTGTGAAGTTACATGGTGTTTTGGGAACTAAAATTGAATTATGTTATAAGTGATTTTAGGGATTAATTGAGTTCTTTATTTAGAGATTAAGCAAAACAACGTCATTTAATCGCTTACGTAGACAATGTCAACTAATATACCATATTAATACTTAATGTGTCATATAGACATTTTTCTAATTTTATTTAATTAACATCTGGGACTAAACTAACCTATGGAGTACAAAGTCATGGGCTAATGCAAGTATTTTAGAAAGTCAGGGACTAAAATAACCCATAGTTATAAAGTGAGAGACCAAAATAATAAATAATTCCTTATAAAATGATAGAAGAGTGAATGAAAGAAAATGAGTTGATAATAAAAAGATTAGAAGCATGTTTGAATTAGTTTATTTTTTAGAAATAATTATTTATATTTTTAAATTTTTTTATCGAGTTTATGAAAATAAAGCAATTATTCCTTCAAAATAAGTTAATCCAAACACACTTGTTCATAGTGATTTTATGTTATCTTGCTAAAGGGGCAAAGTAGAAAAACTAAGGTCACGTTTGGTAGCACATGCTCGAACAGTTGTTTGTTTCCCGTTTGAAACATCAGTAAAGAGGAATGGAACATGACATTGAGACAAATGAACATGACAGATTGATTCCATTGAAAAGGGTAGAACAGAAGAGAACACAACATAAAACACACACAAAAGAATAATCATTATTTTTAATTTTTTATAGAGTAATTTTTTATTAAAAAATAATATATATTTAAATTCCTTAAACTTTATATCATTTTTTTACAACAAAAAATAATTTTTAAAAAATTTACATAATAAAAATATATTCAACATAATTTATATTTGATAATTATTTTTAAAAATATATTTAACAATTGTATTTATTGAGAGAAGTTTGTATTTAATAATTTATTTTTTTCATAAAATATTAATACAAAAATTAATATATTTTAAAATTATTATTTGGTTATACTCATAATTTTTTTTAAAAAATAAAAAATATATATTATTTATTTTTTCTTTAATTTATACTCTCTCTAAAGTAAAATTTGATATGTATTACAAAAAAATATTTTCTATATTTTAATTTGCACTAAATATAAAATAATACATATGGTCATGTGTTGTTCCATAGTCACCAAACACACTACACAATTCTGTTATATTTCATTCTATTTTATTATGTTTTATTATGTACTGTTACCAAACGTTACCAATATACTTTTGCTCTTCCCTGAGGTGTGTTTTTCTCCAATCAAGAAAAAGAAATTAAGTTTTTTTGACGTGGATGCGGCTAAGGTTAACATACACCACTTTTAACTTGTGGATGGATTTAGCCATTTAGGGATAAATTTATTAATAAAATTAATAAAATTAATAAAATATTATCATTGTTAACTTAATATCATATCAAGCTTTTTATATTCTTGATTTTCTATTTCCGGAACTCAAGTGTTGCACGATAAAAGCCACCTGTGTGTCCATACATTTTTTTTTTATCTTTTCTTTTCATGTTTTGCTCAGTTTGGAGTATACTTGCGGAGAGAAACTTTTCCTTGGCTAGTTCTTGCAAAACAAACAAAGATCTACAGCGACTAGGTGTATAAAGAAGAAAAATGAAGAATATCTACTTATGATTTTAAGTTAGTTGATAGAAACTTATGAGTTACTTTAATGTAAATCAAGAGTGGTGTTTTCTTTCTTTTTTTCAAGAATTTAAATCATGAGTCTAATTCTTTAGGGAAAAGTTTAAGGTGGGCATGTGTACACTTTTCTCATGGTGGGAAAGTAATTTACCGTCATCAGATTTATTTATAAAATAATTAGATGGTCTGGATTGTCACTTGTTACCTAAAATACAGGTTTTTTTAATAAATTGCAATACAGGCTAAATTAGATTCTTTGTAGGAGATTCTTTCAAATACAAATGTTTTTAAAAATTGCTAAGTGGAGCTCTTATTTATTTACTTTGTTTCAAGGTGTTGATATAGTTTCTTATTTTATGGTTTTGATTCAATGAAACTGAAAAAGATGGCTTGGTGATATTTATTTCTGGATGCAATGTTAATGGTGTTTTATACATATTTTTCCGATGTCGCACCTGATTTGCAGGATTGAAGTTAGGAAAGATGAAGAGCCTAAATTAATAAACAAATACATGTTAAGCTATGATTCCGGAAAAAGAAAAAAGAAATCCAGAACAAGATGAAAAACCTATATTAATGAACAAAAATGAAAGAGAATCCGAAAGAAAAATGGATTAAAAATGTAAACTTACACAATTCATCACAGAAGAGAAAAGGAAATTTGGATATGGATAACAACAAATTGGGCAACCTGAATTACCCAAAAAAAAATTGCATCACTAAACGGAGAAAATGGTTTTGATGCCGTTTTGAGGTTAGAGTTCGTCTTTGTCTTCTTCTTCTGCGTTGCTTGTCTCTTCCGCGGTAGTTCTTCTTCTTTTCGCTTTCACCAAAACTCGATAAACAAACTGTTTGAGCGTAGATCTGAGGAAAATCTTGAGTTGTGGTGTGGCGGTTACAAGAACGGCGAGAGGTGGTGGCGGCCAACAGCAACGACACTGGCTGAATGAACTTGAACGGATACAACGTTTCTTCGCTTGTCTTTTCCACGACCTTTCTTCTTCTCTTCGCTTTCACCAAAACTCAGCAAACGAACGATTTGAGTGCAGATGTGAGAAAAATCTTGAGTTGTGGGTTGGTAGCGACAAAAAGGGCGAGAGGTGGTGGCGGCCATCACAACGATATTAGAGGAACGAACTTGAACAAATACATTGCAGGACCTAAACGCAAACGCGATCATGTCTGCAGATTTGGAGATGAAATTAAACCATAAGCTAAAGATTTCTGCAGATTTGGAGATGAGCAGATTTGGGGATGAAGGCTGTTCATTGAACCTGGAAATCAGAGATAAAGTATCTTTATATAAAACATTAATTATTAATGTTGACCAGGGTCAGTTTTTTAATTAACAAAAATAAAGTGGTGAAAGTAGAAATAATTAAAACTGGCAATAGAAAGTAAAAATTGGGTTTTCCTATGGTGGAAAAAGTGGACACATGCCCACCTTAATTATTAATGTGACATGTTTTTTTGGTGGATGGGATTAGCATCCTCCCTATTGGGAGTGACACTATCCTTTTTAGTATATAAATTTATGATTCTTACATATAAAAAGGATGGTGTCACTCCTAATAGAGATGGTGCTAATCCCATCCTCCGTTTTTTTGTTCAACTAGTTACAAAAGATAAAGCATAAGCCCGGCCCAAGGGTGTATGTCTATAGAGAGCCTAAGTAACATTAGAAACAAAAAGGACATTGGGATTGTCATTATCATAATTAAGAACGAGACCACTCAATTTCGAATATTAATATTTAGAATGGTATTTTTAGACAGGGTAGCCCATAAAATAAAAGTAATTTCTTTCCTATTTTCACTATTTAACTGATAACAACATCGAAAAACAACATTTCAGATGCTAATATCTGAAAAAAAAAAAAAAGTAATCTCGTTTCCAATTGGGATGATATGCATCTAAAACAAAACCCTTTAACAGGCTTCGTCCTCTTCCTCCAGCCCAACAATGAGAACATATTATATTACACTTTTTTTTCCTTAAAACATGTAGTTTCATTATTTGTGACAACAATGATATTTTTCTCTAAATTATTGTTCCTTTAAATTTAAAAGTACTTTTGTGCAACCACAAGGTATGACAGTGTAATAGTTCACTTTGTGCCTTAATCACATGTGCATCGGTTCGATCACATCCTAATAGGAATGGAGCAACATTTAGTGGGATGGGTATATGCCATATTGCCACCACACGTTTTTCAAAATGCATCACACGTTTTTTTTTCTCAAAAATAACCTTCAACCAGATTCTTAAATTCGGGTGTAACCGGATTCCGAATTCCGATTAGACTCAGAACATCATAACACAATTTGAGGTGTGTCATGTGGCGTTTTGGGTTAATCAGATTTTAAAATCTGGTTGAAGATTATTTGTGAATAAAAATGCAGTGTGTTGCGTTTTGAAACAGGTGTGGTGGCAACCGTGCTACTCACTTAGTGACCACCCAATAATCGCTTCTTGTGAACTCAACATTGGAGAGTACTGTCTTTCGACGGTGGATAACCCCGACCCAAAAAATTACTTCTATACACAATGCAAAAAAAAAACTTATTACTATGGCTTTTTAGAAGCTCCGTAGTTTTTGTGCAAATGAGTGTTACAAAATGAAGAACTTATACTATTCTGATGCCGTAAATTAGCTACGAAGGTCACATTATGCAACCTCTAATCTTTTAGTCTTATGGTGAAATATACAAATGTAAAAAACAAAAAAGTAAAATCTTGAGTGGTTGACACTAATGGAAGGTTGGTCTTTGAGATTCTAAAGGTGAGGCTGGTGATCCTTCACTACTTTGAGAATCTCCTCTCCATGCATCCTGCACTTGAGCTGCAAATTGCAAATTCCACAAAACATCTTCTATGGAGGGCCTTTCTTCTGACTCTTTTACCAGACACCTCACACAAATCTCCATCATTGTCTTCAATGGTTGATCCAAACATGCCTTGCGAACCGTTGAATCAACAATGCTCCTCCGAGCGTCTTCTTCAGCACCTAAGCCTGTTTGCAACTGCATCATGAATCATGATGCAATTATTAGAAGCAGGGTCATAGATTTGTCGTGCAAATTTGTCATTTAGTAATTTATTACTAGTGATATAAGAATATTAGTGCATCCAGCATGTTGGTCTAGTGATTAGTAGAGCACAACTTTAAATAGCAGCTGTTTAATTTGAATCCATTTGACTTATAAAAAAATGATAAGAATATGACCATTAGCTGTATTGGTAGCCTATTTGTTTGTTAGCAGAACAAAATTATCATTCTAAAACTCTATTTTAATGATTAGTATGTAACTTCTCTAAAAAAGCAATGAGAGATAAAAAAGGCACATGGACATGAATCAGAGTATCAGTTATTACCAGATCCTTAAAAGCGTCGGCATCATTTGTTGTCTTTATTGCCCTTCCTAGAATGAGTTCGAGTAGAATTACTCCAAAGTCGTATATATCAGACTTATCTTCATTCTTTACACTACAAAAACAGCAAAATTCAATAAAACAAAGCTTATATATGTGTTATGTTTCTGTTAGTAATTAGGATCCTAATTATTTTTCTACATCTATCAGACACATTATTAATATCATATGGGATGTAAAACTACATCATGATTAGTTAATTTTCATTCACAAAGATTTGTGTTCATGTGACTCAACCTTGTTAAATTTCTGTCACGCACCTTTTATTAATGCTAGAATTTTTCAATCCATTGGAAGAATTACCATGCCGAACCTGCAAGGATAAGTTAAGGTAAATGAGTGACAAATTGAATCCATCCTTTTCTCTCAAATGAAATTAAAGAACAAACTCATGAATTTTTTTTTCCTCATACCTTTCCCATGTTAGTTAACAAAGGAAGATTATAACTGCTGACTTTTGCAACAAGATTCTGATCCAATAAAACATTTTCTATCTTGAGATTGTTGGAATATACCCCAGGAACAATCCCAGTATGCAAGAATTGGATTCCCTTTGCTACTCCAATTGCAGCTCCTATGCGTTGTGTCCAACTCAAGCATTTTCTATCATTCCCATCTGCCAAAAAAAAAAAAATTGTTATTTATCAATAACATAATTGTGAATGGCAGAAAATGACAAAACAAGATAGAGGATATCAGAATAGGCATTATTCTCTCAATTTTCCATTACTATAGTGAGGGTTTATCCAAACTTCTTACTGTCATTTCTCCCTGTTTGTTGTTAGAATAATACCATTCTGATTCACCACTTCCAACCTGAAAAACAAGTTGTTGATATGATGAAATTACCAGAGATCCAGCTCCTGAGTGTGCCATTCGGCACATATTCGAAGACAAGAAATATTCTGCTGACACTTGAATCATCTAAAGAACATTCAAAGCAGTGTCCAAGAGCGCTAACTATGTGACGATGCCTGAGTTTCGATATCAGCTCTATGTGGTGCATGAAGTTTTGAGTGCTGTATCTTTTTTTCATTTCTACACATCTAATAGCAACAATTGAGCCATTCTTCAGCTGACCTCTGTACATCTGAGACATAAAGAAACACATATTAAAATGAAGCACTTAAATCACATTACTGCTAAAATGACAAAAGTTGCAACTTCTAGTAACAACATCATATGATCAATGGTGTAACAATTGAATCATGACTGCATGATCAAGTTAGTTTCCTAAGAATCTTATGTACGGAAATATATGAGAAACTTAATTAAAAAGGAAATATATGGCACATCACATACCTTCCCATAAGAATCTTCACCCATAAAAGAAGCTGTGATAAAGTAATTTGTGGCTGCTTCAATCTCATCCAATGAGAAACTTCGGTAAGTTGGAAGGCCAACTGCTCCCAACTTTTTTGTTTGAGATATATACCCTTTTCAAGTACAGAAAAAAAAATGTATGTTAATCTATCTTTAATATGGAATTATTAAGACAGAAGTGTGATATGAATGACTTATGATTCATCCATGTAATCTTTTCTGATTAGTTATTATCAATCATTTGAGTTTCATTGATAAAGACAGACTCTAATAACTAATTTAGCTCAAATAAACATCTCTTGTTTCTTCAATCAAATTTAAACAAGCACAAACCCTAGTATCTGTAGTTTACATGTGGGAAGTTTCTCTGTTTAGCTTTATCTAGAGTTGTATGAGTTTCCTGTATCCAACTAATGAACAGATTTCAGCAAAAGAGAAACTAGTGAATATTTCTTAGGTTGAAATTAGTTTCTCCTTTTCGTCTTTTTTTTTTTTTTTTTTTTTTTTAAAACATATGTTAATAGTAAATTTTTTATGCACAACATCAACTTTTGTTTATCAAAGGCAAAGGGCTGCCACAGCAAGCTAGAGAGAGAGTGGAAACTTATAATTCCAAGAAGGCATGGTCCTACTATACTAAAGGATCCAAATAAATTACCAATTTTCCTGCAGATAACATAGTTTTAAGCATGTAACTTCATATGTATTTGAGAGAGAGAGAGAGAGAAAGAAAGTTACTTGCATCAGAGAGCAACTTAGAGGTATATCCAGAAGCTGCATTTTCTGATATTAATCTGGTTGGAGGACTCTTCATTTTGCTTTTGGCATTTCCTCTTCTAACAACAAAGAAAATCAGCAGAACGAGTGCAACTCCTCCAAGAATCCCACCTACTATGCCAAGGCAAATAACTACCTTAGATACTTGTTTCTTCTTCTTTCTCTCAGGCATTATTCCCACAGCTAAGGCTTCCGTGTGGCAAAACGGCGGCGGTTGCTGATCCTGATCTGTTTTGTCCAAACAATTTCCAGCATACAGAACAATCCTATCACTAGAATTTGAAGCCAGACACCTAGGCAAGCTCCCAGTCAAAAGATTTGAGGACAAATCAACCACATCAAGCTCAGAATTGCAAGAAAGGTTCTCAAAAAGCATTCCTGTTAGTTTGTTTCCAGAAATGTTGAGATAATTGATAGAAGGAAGTGATAATAATGCTGGCTGAAATGGCCCTACAAATGTGTTTGATGAAATATCCAATCTTTCAAGTTGATAATATGAACTCACTTCAATAGGGATTCCAGACCTGAACTTGTTGTTTCTTAGTACTAGATTAACCAACTTTTTTCCAAGTTGAGGAAACTGAGGTCCAAAAGCATTATCATCCAATTCAAGCACTTGAAGATTTGTCAAAGGACTCAAATCAGGTACTTCCCCATAAAAATGATTATGTGAAAGTGAAAGAATTCTCAAATTCTCCAAGTTACCAAGGGAATTTGGTAGAGATCCATTGAAGAAATTGTTTCTCATACTTAACACAGTCAAAGCTTGAAGTGAATTAATCCAATAAGGAAAATTGCCAGAAAACATGTTGTTGTCAAGAATAACTGTGTGGAGATTTGAAAGTGAAGAAAGTTCTGAAGGGATTGAACCATAGAGAAAATTGGAACTCACATTAAATATTTCAAGTGATGATAGCCTAGCAATCTTACCAGGCAATGGACCCCATATACCAAGAGAAACAAGTGTGAGAACCTTCAAACTTGGAAGTTTCACTAGTGTTGTGACAAAGGAATCTATTGAGAAATTTTGAGCAAGTCTTGAAGCCTTTCTTTCACCTATTATGTGAAGTTGGGTTATTGTGTCTTCATAACATACCACAGTGAGAGAAGAGTTTGAATCTGAGCTACAAAAGTCCGTGTTGTTATTCCACTTGCTTAAAGCAGAAGGGAAGTTCAATAACTGTTGAATTCTTAGAAGGGTCTGAGTTTGGGAAGATTGTAATTGCTCTGAATGATAGAAAGAAAATAAGATAGTGACCAAAATCAGAAACACTGAGGGGTTGTGTCTATTTGCCATTAGCACTTTGGAATGCAATGAATGAGAGGGTTTTGATTATTGGTTATATTCCCAAACAGATTGAAATCATCTCAGAATTAGAGCTTGGAAGCATAAGAAAAAGCCCTGAAATTACAATAAAGTGTGTTAATTTTAAAGTTTAAACAAACAAAAAAATAATAAGTGGAAAATTTACTGAATTGAAAGTCAATAGGCATTACTATATAATTGATGCATGAACTCAATAAAAAATCAGCAAAACTCCCTGAGTCCTCCATAAACCACATGAAACCAACCCAGATTGTAGAATTGAAAAATCTTTTGATTAAATATCTTTTTTTTCCAAATTAAAAATCTGAGGAACAAACAGCTAACCAAAACTATGAAAAAGACAGGGGAAAAGGGGAAGAAAACAAAATTCATAAATAAAAAAAAAGGGGAAAAAAACAAAAGATTCATATGCCTTCAAATTTCAAAACTTGCACAAGCCACCCAATAGAACAAAATCCAAATTTTTTTCAACCTTACATTCAGAAACCCATTAATAGAATCAGAAAGTCTCCAAATCCCAGTAGTGAATCATAGAAACCATGCTCAAAGGTGTCAGCTTTTCTCTGCTCACACCAAGACAAGCTTGTGATAAGGTTGAATTTTGAAACATTATTGAAACCAAATAAAAAGACCAAAACTCACAGTGTGCTCTCTCCTCACAAACTGACATTTCATCTTTCTGAGTCATAAATGAATTGACAAATACACTTTCCTCCATTTGTTGTGTTCCTTGTCTGGAAGAGCCTAAAGGGAAGAAGCAGCAGCAATAACTTCACAAAGAAAAGAAAAAGAAAGATTCTTGCAGAGAAGGAAAACCAACCCTTTATTCTTAACTATGATATGATTCTTTTTTAAGTTTTAACCCTTTAACCTGAGCATGTGGAGTCCAGAAGATTTGGTTGAAGGATCAAGTTTTGTACTTTTTCTCATTATTTTGGGTGAAAAATTTGGTTAAGGTAGCTTTGGCTGAGAGTATTGTAATGTGAGCTTTCACTTTCAGGGATTGGTGACACTTTGTTTTCTCTCACTTCAACTTTATGAGATGGTCCCTCATTTTTTTTATGTATGTATATCGGTTGTTGTTTTTGGTTCCTTTCTCTCACTATCTCTGTCACATACCAAATGAGTTGGTCTTTCATTTGTGTCAATGGTAGAATCAATGAACCTTTATGAGTTCCTGTAACTGTAACCATTATTGCTTCGTTTGTGCTACTCACTCTCATCTGAAAAAAGTTGAAAAATCCACCTCAGAAATTAAGCATCCTCTTCAAGTAAAAGGATGGAACTACACAAAAATAATTTTATATTGAATGTTCTAAATAAATAAATTCTAGTTGAGATTTGTGATGGTTAATAAATCATTAATTGGTGTTAACAACCTCCTCTTGGTGTTAACAAATATTCGTAGAAGATATAATAGCTAAGGGAAAAAGATAGATTCGGTACCTTACCTGCAGAGGAAATATTGCATTTTCTATATTTGTATTGTAAGATTTGAGGACAGACTAAGTAATCATTAATCATTAATTAAATAATTGAAATCTTTATTCATTTTCGTTCAAAATAAGTGTTGATTAAATAAAAAAAAAAAGTGTCTGATGGGATGAAATCCAACCAAAAATAAATAACAGAAATAGAGAAAAATAAAGTGAGAAGGGAAAAGAAAAATTTATCAATTTCTCGTATATTCATTTATTCTAACCAACAGATATATAATGACTAATTAAACAAACTAAAGTAACCTTTATAACATAACAATAAGATAAGAATTATGACAAAGCTCATTTTAAATAATTGAAAATCTTAAAAGTGATAAAATTAATTCTAAATAATTTATAAAGATAAATGCTAGCTAATACTAAATAATTCGCAAGGATAATTGTTTCTGTAATTCCTAACGATTTATTAGTGTCATTTAAGTTTTTGACTTAGAAATATATTTAATAGTCTTAGTATTATAAAATATATGAAATAATTATTAAATAGTCTGAATTTTGTTATCGTCATTTAAAATGGTCCATAACTTATAATAATAAGCAAAATGGTTCTTGACTTTATCTCCTATTATTCAAAATGGTCTCTGTCATTAACACATACTAACGAAGTCATGATGTAGTACGTTAAGTACTACAGTGGAACCTAAAATGGTGTAAGTGAACGAAAATCAAGTGTTTTAATGCATGTTTGACAAAATATTGGTGGCGTGAAGAATTGATTTTGAAGTATCAAAATTGATTTTGGTTAATTAGCTAGTTGTTTGGTTATAAGTCAAGGGAAATCTAAAATTAATTTTGAGTTGACAAAATTAATTTTGACACAAACAAATTAAGTCTTGCTTTCATGTTGGGTTAATAATTTTATCATGTATTTTTACTCAAAACTTGTTTTTAAATTAAAATCTTTCAAATATAAATCACATTACGTTAAAATCAATTTTACACAAATTCAATTCTTTAAAACCATTCTAATCTAAAATCAATTCTACCATCATTAAACCAAACACACCCTTAGTCCTTAAGAAGTTTAAAATTTTGTCATTTTCCTTCATTTTTCATTACTCAAAAAATGAAGAGGAATGAGCCGAGACGAAAATGACCATTTTTTGAACTTCTCAAGCATCAACATGTATGATTTTTGCTCACTCAATGATATAGCGTTGTTTTAACTTCTATCGTAATCGTGGCAATTAATGTGTCATATTATGACTTTGTTAGTGTATATTAACAATAAAAACTATTTTGAATAATAGAAGATAAAATCAAAGACCATATTACTTATTTTTATAAATCATGAACTATTTTAAATGATGATGATAAAGTTAAGGATAATTTGTTGACAAATGTAGACTCGTAAAATTAAATGCAACAACTTGGTGTGGCATGGCATGGGGAGTGGATTAGGGATGGCAACGGGGCGGGAGCGGATTTTGCCCTCCCCATTTCCACCCCCGCTAAGAGCGGGGCGGAAAAATAAGGCGGGGATGAAAAATTCAGACTCAAACTCACTCCCGTCGGGGATCGGGGAATTCGGGGGTAACCCACGGGGAATTTAAATTCACATTTTTTTAAAAATACAATTTCTTAGTATATTTTTACACAAATTAAATACTTGAAAATTTTTAAAAAATTAAATTAATTACTTTAATTCACATTATATGTAAAAGTTATTAGAAATATAATAAAATTCTAACTTTATTATAATTGATATTGCTAATAATAATAGCATTATGTGTATATAAATATGAAAATAAGTATAAATATATCGAATTATAACCGTGAGATGAATTCGGAGACGGGGGTGGGACGGATAGTTAAAATCTCAAAACCGACTTCCGTTCCACTAAAAGTGAGGGTGAGAAAAATCCAAACCCGTCAAAAACTCAATCAAAACGGGAATTTCCTGTCAATGTCGAGCGAGAACAATTAGATATCCGCGGGTTCGATTTTTATTACCATAGAGTGGAGCAGTGGAAGCTAAGGGAAGGAATTTAAGGTACTCTCCTAGGCCTCCCTGAATATTTGTTGAATAAAATCATTAATTGGTGATATCAGGGTGTATTAGTGAACCTGGTAATTATGGTAATTAGTGAAGTATTATGAATATTTAAATATCTAGATTAATTGTGACCTATATATATATATATACGTATTTGCTGAACCTTGTAAAAAGTAAAGGGTTGATAAAGCTCTGGCACATATCATTAAACAGCACTTGAGACTTGAGAGTGTCAAAATATATATAACGGTCGCATATATATGCTAACAATACGAAGAGGATATAGTCAGGGGCGTTTCTAGTTTTTTATAAGTTTTAGGGCGAAATGAATAAAATAAATTTTTATTAAATATTTTTTTATTAAATTATAATAAAGTTTTGATATTGTATATAATTTTATCAATACATTACAATTTTTTAAGATATAACTTAAAAATAATAACACTAACTACATCCACACTTAGAAAATAATTTTTTTTTTAAATAACAATCACGTATATATATTATGAACTTCCTTAAATATTAGGCCCTGGACGAATGCCACTTACACGTACCCAGGGCCATATAGCTTGTAAAAGAAAAAAAGAGAGAGAATATATAATATATGGTATTAACTAGTATTATTCATGTGTGTGTATATAAATTTCATTTGACTTGGAATCAATGAGGTGCCACGGTGGCATCAAGTATTGTATAGACACAAACATAACTTATTACTTTTATGCACATCCAATCACAAAATGACACGTAATTAAAATAAAATCTAATTATGTATAACAAAATACGTGGCAGGAAGAAACAAATAAAATATGCATGACATCATTTAGCCGAATAATGCTTATATAAACAAAATGCAAAAAGGTTGTACGTTCATACTAATTTGCTTTATCATATCACATGTGTGCTATACCACCAAACTTATAAAAATGCCTATTTAATTTTAAAAAATTCAAGAGATGTTTCTGTGCCAATTACAAATTGGAGTTGGCACTTGCATCGTACTTGTGTTAAGTTATAATATTAGTGGAACTAATGATTATAAACTTTCTGGTGATCTTATATATATAATTTAATTAGTTGGGATTATTTAAAATACTATATTCCTTTCAAGAACAAAGAAGGTTTTGTGTAAATTGTAAACATAAGGAATGACGGAAGAAAGAAAAGTTTGTGACATAATATTAACTTATGCATCAAAGAGGATATTATTATTTTCTTGTTTTGCAACAACCGTACATGTCTGTTCAAATGGTTTATTTTAAATTTTATAATTAATTTGTGTTTTTCCTCAGAAAAGAATATAATTATTTTCTTTACGTGTTGGAAGTTTGAGTTGGATTTTTGTCCGGAAAAGATGGTGGAGATGAAAACACAGCTCATAAGCACTCAATAGAAAGTCCTTTAATTCAATTATTTGTGAAACCTTTTCTTTTCCTATTCTTTCAATTTCTTTCATATCTCTATCTCTTGCATGTGATGATCATGAAATCCAGATCCAATAAGGATGAAAATAATAATAAAGTGACTCAAATTTGACTTTCATCTCATCTTTGTAACGAAAAAAATGTTACTTTCATCTTTTTAATAATTTCAACTTCGGTCAAAAATATAAAATTTATTTTATTATTATTTTCAATTCAAATGAATTAACTTTTAGTTATTAGTTACTCGATGTTTTCCCTCACAACTATTTTTTACTTCAATTAAATTCTTTGATTACAAAAATAAATTTTCATTCGATTAGCAAAATATTTAATATCAAATGAATCCTTTAATTATAGAAACTACTAATAAGTCATTAACTTTTTATTTGGTGAAAAAAAAAAACTCATTAACTTAGTCCCTCAATCATATAAAATTAATATCGTTTTAGTACATCAATCATGAAAAGATCCAAATTTAATTCTTTAATCTTGTTATCGCAATCCATATTCACAAAGACAATTTTGATGCTATTTTATAATTAAATGGCTATGTTTATATTAGTAATTTTCAGAGGACCAAAAAATAATTAAGCATTAAATGAAGAAGTTCTATAAACAATTTGTTTCCTATATATACTATTGATCATAGACTATAATTACCAATAATATATTGGAAACAAAAATAACGAAAATTAGGGTTGTTATCTTTGTATTTTTATTTTTTTTGTTTTTCTGTTTTTATAAATAATTATAACACAAAACTATTTTTTATTTTGTTTTTAGTTTTTTAAAATTTGTATAGTAAACATTAAAAATAATCATAATTGATATTATGTATTTTGAAAAATATTTCTCTCCATATATATAACCTCTAAGTCCAGTTTAATTAATGACTTGACAGGATTATCATCAAAATGTCATCGGATCAACTTTGCTTAGACATATTTTTCTCTCTCACGAGATAACTCCATTCCTAAAAACAAAAAAAACTCTATATTTATTTTCAAATTGTATAAAAAAATACTATCTTTTCTTTTTCCTCTCTTCTCATTTATATAAACACGTATACATAAATAAAGAAATAATGGCAAGTAAACAGACCCTTTTAGTTCGGTCATATAGCTTAGTTGGTAAATGTATAGAAATATGTGAGTAAATATAGGGTTCGATTTCCGGTTGTACTACTTTTTTTAAAAAAAAAAAAAAAACCTTTCTATTTCATGTTAGCTAGCAAAATACAAGACAAAACACGAAGGTAGGAAATATATGGGAATTCTGTGTTTGAAATATTTTGTCGGTGCTTGTTAGAAAAAGAAGTCTCTCAATACAATACACATAAACCAACAACAAATAGAGGTTTAACAGAAAAAAGAAAAAAGAAATCATTTTAGGTAAAAGATAGAGTTCTTAGAAATTACTCCATAGTCCAAAATATAGTATGGTTTCGAATTTCGATCAATTTTCAAGGGTTCACTTCATGTCATGACCCACCATATGAAGCGAAGCGACAGAATCAAGCAACAAAGGAGCAACCCACCATCAAATTGAGAGCTTTATCATAAAACAGTGTATAATAATTTTAGACCAAAAATTAAAAATGATAGTTAAAAGTTAAAACATTAAACACAGAACAAGAAAAAGTAGTATGAGGTAGCTAGGGCAATTAATGTTAAAGGTGGGAATATTTGCAAACCCACTTGCTCTTCCATATTTTTCTCATTTTGTCCCTTTTTCTTTCTTTTGCCTTTTGCTTTCAAAATAAAATAAGATTATTTTTTCGCAGGAATTTTCAGATGTTCAATTCAAACATTTCATAATTGAGAAGTCGGTGCTAGCTATATGATCTCGAACGATATTGATCCATGTTCTTTTATGGATCCAAAAAGAAAAGATGGGTATGGTTGAGATCATTCCTTTACTTCGAGGTGGGTCCTAAATACTTAAATTAACTAACTATACAAAACAGTGTTTCACGCTGAACAAAAAAAAGGACTAAATCTACACATAAATAAGATTAAAAAGAAAACCGAGAAAAAAAAGAGTAAAGATATAAGTATTGAGAAATAATTAAAACTAAATTAAATATAAAGTTATTAAAATTTTAAAACTAAAGATCAAATATGAATAAATCGATAAAATTAATTAAATTATATTCTAATCATGTAACTCAATTGGTAAACATATTAGAATATGCATGTGTTGATATTCGGATTCACTCCTTAGTCAATATACTATTATATAAAAAAAAGAGGATCAAATTGTTGTGCCCCATCTTTAACCTACAACAATGCTCGGGTTTTTGCACGATAATTAAATTCTAGATTAAGAACACCTATTTTAATAGATCAAATTGTTGAGAGAAAATATACCTATTTTAATAATTTATTTGCTTCAAAAGGATTAATTTCAACTAGGATAGCCTTAGAAAAAAAATAAAATTATACCCATGAATTCGTAAATGGGCACCGTGCCCAAATCTTCCATCATTCAATAAGCTCGTCAAAGGTTGACCAAAAAAAAAAAAAAAGCTCGTCAAAGGTCATTTACAATGTCATTTTTTCCGAATTATCCTTACTAAAAGAAGCACCATGTGGGTATTATTACAAACTCCAAATCATAAAGATAGGTGTATTGGTCTAAACTTTTACTTGCATACCACCTTGAGAAAATCTCAAATAAGTTGTCAAACCTTGAGTAATTCTCAGAAAATGTCAGACAAATTCGTAGCTCAATTGGCACGGCACTAGGTCAACCATCCCCTTTACCACAGGATATTTGCACCTCAAAAGAAAAGAGGGGAAAAAAAATTTAAAAACCTTCAAATTGGATCAAGCAACAACTTTTCATTTCAATTTGTTTGAAAGCGTGCATAATCTGATAACTGTTTTTTCCAGAAGAATTTAGACCACTACTCAATGAGCTCACAACTATTCATGTCTTCAACCTGTTATCCATACATTTCTCACTTCTCTTTCTCAGAGAAAGATGGACGACGGAAGATTACCAGAAGTGGCCTCTTTCCATTTCTTTTCCTAAACGATTAGGTGTGTAATAGAGTAAGCAAGAGAGGTGGATCAATAACATTATAAAATTAATAATAAAAAAATAACAACAGGTAATTACTGACAGTTTTGAGTTTAAACATACTACCTAGATTACACTTTTGGACGACACTTACTGACATCTCTGTAAAGTTCCATAAAATTACACTTCCTTGGTGCAACCTTCCATACAGCTAAAAGATGCAGAGTTGTACGTAAATCTTACAATTATAAAGGCAACCCCAAAATTTTATCGAATCTTGTGGAAGAGAAACGAAATTTGTCCAACCCTTTTTTACGCACCACCGAGTAATTAACAGAACCAAAACGAGCGAAGTTCCATTCTATCTTAATCGCCAAGCTGTGCCAGAGAATCCGTCTTTGCCTTTGGTTTCAGAAAAAGTGAATCCATTTTGTATTTAAGAAAACGATGCATATCGGCTATTAAACTGCACAGCAACTAAACCACCCTTCAACCCCTTCTAAATCACTTGAGAGTCTCGGGATTTCTGAGCCAGTAATTCACAGGTTACTACATTGTCCATGGATGATGCAGACCTTCCAGCAGATATGACAGGAACTATGTTGAAGATTGGCTCCTCACCATTTGCAAATTTCTTCTGACTCATTTCCGAAAGTTCAGAAAGTGCATTGCTGAACATAGGCTGTAATAGCTCCACTGACATTTGAAGGCTTACCGGGACGTAGAACCTCAAACTCTGCATGAGATGAGAAGAGAACTTGAACTGTTAGAGACTAATCAGGCCCATCAAGAACACAGAGAGGAATCAAGCTGATACCGGGCCATTTTAAAAATAATTATAGTTTGCCAGTGCCCTTTTGCTAAATCACCTATATTACGTTGTTCCATTTTCCCTGACTTTCAAGAGGAGACAGACTCAAAAAAATGCATGGATACCTTATCATTGCAAAAGAACATATTAAGAGCCACATTAAATTAAATTATCTGGATCTAACTGAAATGATAACTAAAGAATGCAAGGGACTTCTAAGCTTTTTTTTTTTTTCATCTCCCTCCTCCAAAAGGTTTGATGAAGCCAGTGCAATCCAGAATGCAGGTTATAGATGAAAATCATTTAGAAAATGAAATGGGTTTATACAGAATGTACAACTGAAAAACCATCCAGACAACCAATGGATGAATAAAATTAATCTGGTGTGATTTCATATGAAATAAGATACTAACCATTATATCTTCCCAGGCAAAGTCGTGATCTATTAGAACTTTGTCAAGAAGATATATGCAAAACTTCGACAACTTCTCCATATGCCCCTTCAGTAGAGAATATTGTGCACTATTGACATCGGCAGGCAGAGAATCAAAACATATCTTTGCAGCTAGCTCATCTGTAATAGACAATATAATGGCACATATCTTTCCAGTAATCACACATTTCTGAATGCAAGAATCATGCCAATTTTCTTCTTTGAAACCCCAATAACACGGTGTGTTTGAACAAGATCTTTCAGTTATGGTCTCAATTGCTACATCTGTGCCATCTTCAACATAAAGAATAGGCTTTACTTCTACACTTACTCTGGAAAGTCAAAAAGTGAAGATGCCCATGTCATAAACAAATACTGTGAGGATTTATCAAAATAAATAAGTAATTTCAAGGATTCAATAAAAAAAACTTCTAACCCCGTGTCCCAACCGCAACAAATAGAAAAAAAGAATGAAGATCCAGATTATAGGTCTGATAATGTCTTAATTTAAAGGGACCAGATAGATGTCCACTTGTACTTTTTATTCCCCTTCAAAGCAGTTTTATTTGTAGTTATGTTGAGAACAATGAACTGATAAAGGATAAGACAAGTTAAAAATAATGAAACCTAATATAAACAGATAGCAAAAAAAACTTTTTTAAAAAAAAAAAACAGATAGCAAATTATAATTTCTAAAAATATATAAATGGGCCTCCTTTACAAATTGCAAATCCATGAAGGAATAAAAATATTTGTTAATCAAACAAGGGGCACACTCAAGAAATTAATATGGGATAATCTGCAGTACCTTTTAGGTAGATCAGGAACAAGGACATAAAGGAACAAGGGATCTAATGCTTTGTAACTGTCTCCTTCTTGTAAATGGGAGATCTTCATCTGCCTAAGGATCATTTCTTGTTTCTCCTGAATATCGAGTCTCTCCGATGATGAGATACGTTTCGAACAGTAAATAACAAAAACAATGGCAGATGTCGATATTGAACAGTTAAAGCTTTTTGCAACCGCTTCACTGTTTTTTAGTGCTTGTTCAAGTTCAACACCAGGACCGCCATCGCAAACATTCATTGTAGGCGGGTCGAGCCCCAATTGACCAGCCATGTGAAGTATACCATCATGCAAGGTTGCCTGAAAACAAAAACATTTGAAAGAACATAAGTGTCACTAGATAACTTCTGAAATGTGATAATTGTATCACAAAGTAGATTGTATATATGAATGACAGTATTGGAGGTTAACAAATCATCAACTCTTACTGCGCTTATACACTATAAATTTGATAATTACTAATTAGCTATGCAATTTTTTCTTTTGTTCAAGGGAGCTTGGAGAAATCAGCCCTAACTGTTGAGGCTTAGTTATGAGTGAGGAGTTATGACACCCAAACACAATGAAAGATCCAGAAATGAAGTTCAAGGAATTGATTAGTGTTTGGATTAACTTATTCTTTGCTCAAAACAACTCAAAATATCAAGCAGAGACTGCAGCCAAAGAAAAACCAAGGTATTAGTGCATATATTTAGGAATCAACCAAAGTTAAAAAAAAAAAAAAATAGAAACTTCAGATATATCTAGAGCGTGTTTGGAATTTGGAAGAACTTCTCAAAAAGTGCTTATAGGAGTAGAGTTTGTCATATAAACACTAAAGTCATACGTTGTTTTTAGTTTTTATACAAGTTTCAAAGGTCAACGTCTCAAACTATCTTCCCTATCTTAAATTATCTAAAAGCTACTTGAGATAGCTTCTCCATATAATAGATTGATAAAGAAATTAAAAACTTCTATAAATCTGATAGAATACCACAAACATTTAAAGAATGGAGTTTTCCTTTTTGAATAATTTTATATTATAGAAGCAAACAGTGAAGATTGATCCTAAATCCACTTGAATCCACAATAAGCAGCATTCATGCAACTGCTTTCAACTTAGTGCCAAATCAGTTTTCAGAATGATATAAGGAAGACACAGGAAACATATGCAATCCTGCCAAACTGTTGATTGAGAGCAATGGGATTTACCTGGCTGTATGGGCCAATGCAACTAGGTGCCCAACAGGAAATACTTTGCACATGCAAAACCTTTTTACCTTTATTCTTTGTTACCATAACTTCAATGTATGCTTTGCTTAAACCCATTTCTACAAGAGGCATTTCAATTGTACTGCGGGATGGGACACCAAATGGACACTTTTCCTGCGTTATGTACTTAACATATGTCTCGTTTGCCTCGGAAAACTTATTCATGTCATCAATGTATAGGTGAATATAGAGGACATCCTCCCAGCCGAGACCAAAGCCAACTAATTGTGATTCAATTTTCCCCAAAACAATCTTCATGTCTTCCTGCAAACCTGCTCTAAAGAAATAAGACAATTCTGTGTCAAAGAATGAAATAACATGAAAGTGTTCGAGGCAACATAAATCATTAAAAAATAAAACAGAAAAAGTAAAGAATAAAAATCGTGACCGTTGCATGAATCTCGCAACCAGCAACATATGGAGAATGTGCTCTTGTTACATGTTCTTGAGATGTTAAAGTTGTGTTCTATGCCATCAATTGGATCAGCACCATAATCCACAGGCTTGCTGGTAGCTTCACATCTTTCTAGACTGTCTTTTACTTCAAACACAGATCCCAGTTTCTGCTGACAAATCTCATGTACTTTGCCCTCAGATTTCCAAGACTGGACAGCTGCCTTATTTTCCAAATGAAATGCCAATGGATGAAGGACTCCAACTGGAGCTATGGAATCTGAAGAGTGCATCACAACTTGATATTCATCAAGCACAATGCGGGCATTCTGAAAATTTTAAGGAACATATATATAAAGGAAGAAAATGGAAGAGATATATTGATCACAAGTATATTGCACATCATTGGTGGTAAGAACTTACGGTGAAGAGCGGGCAATCAAGAGTTAATGTTTCATATTCCCCTCCTTCACCACAAACATTGATCCCATATAGCCTGAAAAAGAGTTACGAGAAAAGATAGAATGAAATGAAAATATAAAAACCACCATTAAATGATGGAATTGTATTAAGTTAGATGAATTTATACAGATACTACACAAAGAAAAAGGGAAGGTGAATAACTTTTGACATACTCTTTCAATTTATGCAAATAAGGATTTAAGAAGGCTATTTCTTTACCCAAGTGCTTTGAAGGATCCAAACCCATGGCAGCCACCTTGTAACATAGATAAAGCAATAAATTACAAACTGACAGTTAACCAAGTACATACAAAAACAAGTTAAACATACAAAAAGGGAAGGTGGTTTCACTTGTATAAATCATTCTATATTTGGCTGCATATAACTCACCGGTACCACTATATATTCAAAGTAGCTCTCAAGTTTTTCAAGATTACATGAAAGCATTAGCATTATGGAACCTTTGAATAATATCAAGATGCTAAAAATTATCAAAGCAACAGCTAGATCTCTCAACACGCCTACAAGGATGATAAGTAAGAAATGCCATATGATAACATAGGAAATTCCATCCCATTTAGAAATTAAAAGGAAAAAGTAAAAAGAGCAATAAACATTGGAAACAAAGATAAACAAGTTATACCTTCACAGTGACAGCTACAATTCCATTTTCAATCTGGTCAGGACCGAAAAGGAGTTAAAATTATGTTAATAATGAGAAAAATATAAAAATCCCAATGCATAATTGCATTCCCAGTAGTCCAAAAGACAATATACCATTTCCTGGAGAAGGAAGGACTGATCTTGTCTCCATAAATATGCCAAAGAAACAAGGCCCAACCTTGAACAAACACTTTCCACCCGCAATCTTTGATAGTCAGATGCAATGGCTCCAGAAGACACAGCAGTAGCTGAGGGTATCTGCCTTTTCACTTCACGTAACAAAATAAACATATCTTCCACTTCATCACCTTGAGTTGCTTTGTAACCAAGCTCTTGATGCCTGTTAAGAAAATATCATTTAAAGGTTAAAACCAAACACAAGTAAATTCATATATTCTGGAAACTTGGAGAAGACGCTTAGAATTTGGGCTAAGCCTAACAACTAGCTGATGGGGGAGGATTGCCCAACGCTCATACATTCAACTTTGGCCATATTCCTAGTTGATGTGGCACTCTAACAAAGACAATGTGAAAAAGGGAAAAAAAAAACTTTCTAGTGGACAAACAAACTAAGATGGCATAGCAATATAGCGTTAGTTACAGACTTACAGGTCATCACTTCAAAGGTTAGCCAACCACCCACAGTCATTCATGAGAGGGAAGTGTGAAAGGAATTTAAATATAAACGGAGGGGGATTGGCTGTTCTAGTAGATGCAGGCGAAATCCTTGAAATAATATTGATAGCAAAAATTATGACGTATATTGATCACACTTTATCCATTGCAAGCCCTTAATACATGATTGCCAAATAAATAATATTCTTTTCATCTTCTGAACTTCAAAATCTATTTCATAGAGTGTCAATACACAATAGGACTTCAACAACAATTACATCATAAATTCCCTTAATTTAACTTACTAAACAAACCTAGTTTAACCTATTTATTTCCCTAGAGTAAAATAATAGGTTAATCAAAAGATTTACGGCTTGCCTTGTGGATCCTTGTATTCGTCTCCTGAACAATGGCAATCCCATGCATTCAGCATAGCTGACGATAATTTGATGCCCAACCTGCGGAAAGCAATAAGAAACCCGTTTTCATTTTCAAAAATGAATTGAAAAACACTAACATGGTGATTCTCACAGTTGAGTTCTGTTTTTTATTATTACTAGTATTATTTTACTAAAGCAAAAATCAAATTACAAAAATTGCCAGGAGAAAGTGTCAATAGAGAACAAGATAGTCAAATTAGCAAGTCAAACATAAGAGACACTCTATAATCTGCCAACTCTCGCCCATTTTGATTCAAATTTGAACAACAAAAAAAACATACTTGAAAGAGGAAATGGAAAGGAGGCATACAGTTTGGTACATGTAGCTGTCGAGCTCGTCAACGGAATCATCAACCGGCATCAAATTCGCCAATGCAACAATCTTTTGCAACAACAATTAGAAAACAAATAATGATGAATACGACAATCGAAATTAATTTTAAAAAATTATAAAAAAAAAATAAAAAAGAAACCTGGTGGCCATAGTGAATACACTTCATCATGGCATAGCAGCTATCTTTGCCGCCGCTAACTAGTGCCACCACCTTCATCTTTGTCACCACTTCCAAAACTGGTTCAACTGCTTTCTGCGTTTTAGGGCTCCGCCTATGCACTGCACTCACTAGCAATCAATCAATTTCTTCATATAATAGGAATAGGAAAGAGTAATCATTATCTTTTATCCATCAAAGTCTCACTATTATTCATTTGGCTTATTTTATTATTATGATTATAATAAAAATATTAAATCTTCTTCCGAATTTTTCACTTAACTTTAATAATTTTCATTTATTTTTATTCAATAATTATTTTTTTAAAATGATAAATAACAATTGTCAAATTTAGATAAAGAAATTTATAGAAAAATTTAGTAAAGAGATATAACTAACCTCTTTTATTATTTTTTTCTTTTACTTCATTTATATTTTTAAAATTTTTAATTTTTTTCTTTTTATTTGAATAAATGAAAAAAATAGTTCTTAACTTTGTTATTGCCATTTAAAATGATCACTGACTTATAATAATAGGGTCTTTCTAAATGGTGCTCTTAGCACTTATCAAAGTTATTTGAATTAAAAAAATAATAATAAGTGCACATTATTTTATGTGTTACGAATATAAAAAACTATATTTTTTAACCTATTTTTTACCTATTTTGCTTAAAGGACCGAGCTCCAAAGAGAGGTAGAAGCATGAAACATTATTTATTTTTTTCGATTTAAATACATTTTTGTCTATACACTTGACGAACATTTTGGTTTAATTATAGTTTTGGTCTTCCTTACTTGCATTTTGGATAATTTTTGTGCTCAAATTTTAAATGGGTGATTTAGTTCCTCTTGTTTTCAAAACGTGCAATTTTAGTCTCTCCGTTAGTTTTTATTTCAAATTAGTTGCAGATTTTAGCTAATTTAGTGACAATTTTCTTTCAAATTAGCAACAAGTTTCAAATCGTTTACTAAAATTAATTAGTAGAAAATTAAAATTATAGCTAATTAATAGTTTTTGATGATACATTATATTAGTAAACGATTTTAATTTATCCTGGCACTAAATTGACTAAAAATCATGGCTAATTTGAAAGAGAAACTAACAGAGAGACTAAAATCGCTCATTTTTTAAACAAAAGGAACCGAAAGCACCTATTTAAAACTCAAGGAACCAAAATCACTCAAAATGAAAACAAGAGGGACCAAAACTACAATTAAACTTTTTGATTTTAGTCCATATATTTTTAAAATCGCTATTTTAGCCCTTATATTTCTACTCCATTAAAGTTTTAATCCCTAATATTAGTTCCGTACATAACTACGTTAATTAAAGCTTAAGTGGCACACAATTAGATTAGTATGGATTACGTGGCAGTGTCACCTAAGTTCCTTACATGGATTATGGAATTGTTTTATGAAAAACCTAATGTGTGAAAATTTCCCCAATTTCATACAAGAGGAGGGAAGGGTTGTTGTTCATCTCCTGAGAATATGAAAGACCCAATTGAGAAAGGAGAAGAATATTTTAATCATCTACTAAGTTATTTTGGTATTGCTGGATCTGTTATTCATTGCTTAGAGAAACAAAAATAGAGGATTGAGGATGTGTCAAACTCATGAAGGTTAAAAATGACTACAATAAAATTATGTACATTTATGAGAATTACGATCTAGATTTACGTTTAGTATAGGGACTTATCCCAATCTAATTTGAATGCGTAAGGATGAAAACCAAAGTCTAAAATTAGTATAAGAATTCTTATCTTTTTCAAATGTGTAGTATGTATTTTGCACATTGTGATGTAATTAGTGTCGGTCTTCAACGTGATTAATATGTTTTGTGTGATGAAACTAATATTTAGACATTTAACACAGTAAATTCAGATAAAAAATTCCTCCGATTTTTTTTATAAGAAAAAAAAGACTAATCTCACACAGACCAATAAAACATATTTAATAATGTTTTAATCAATTAATAAAATGGTAAATTTGAACTTTATTCCTAAATTGCTTATGTAATAAATGTATTCACTTATATAAGACATAAGTAAGTTATTCATAATAAATTGAGGGTAACAAAGTATTTTACTATTTCTTCGTAATTAATAAGCCTAGAAAATGTGCTAAGTATTTTATAAATAAAACTGAGAAAAAATTAATTTTTGTTTCTTATAAAAAAGACCGAATGAAATAATTAATATCATGTCAATTCACAAGACACCAAATCATAAAAAATAATAAACTCAACTACATTCATTGAAACATCAAATACCAAATCTCTATTACTTCATTCATATAAGAAGTTTTTGTTATATAAAAAGTTTTTGTCTTACAAAATAATAAAATTAGCTCAAAATTTTCAAAATATCTACTCAAAATATAGTTACATTAAAAGCTGTTAATAACAAAAGCAAAACACATCAAAACCTAAGTACATAAGGAGTTAACTTAATTTCATCTTGACTACTTACTTTTGCCTTTTTGGATTTTGGCCATTGAAAGTTAATATTTGATTGTTAGGATAATGTAAACAGAGACGAAGTGAGACCAATTTTTTAAGTTTGAGATGGTTGCCCTTGTCCAATTTGAGATTGCTAAGCTTGTGCAATTTGTGATGATTGTGCAGAAAACTCTCGTGCAACGGATGTTTGTCCGGTAAGTAAAGATCCAACATATGCATTTATTGCTCTTGATCCACCCCTTTCAGTCCTCTCTCTTCTTGTATGAAATTGGGGAAATTTTTGCACATTAAAAATTTTAATACAGCAATTCCATGTGTCCACGTAGACAACCTAGGTGACAATGTCGTGTAGTCAACGTTTATTCTATTGTATGCCACCTAAATTGTCATTAACGGAGTTATAAACAAAAGTGATCTTAAAGATTAAAATCACAAATTTTAAAGTACATGAGCTAAAATCAATATGAGCGTTAAGGATCCGGTTGGTGACCATGCCAAAGAGTTCATAATAAGAGAGTGTATCATTTCCTATTACTATATGCAGTTTGATAAGTCAAAAGGATATGATAAACTTATCATACTAGCTCATCTTATCGTACTCCTTAATTCAAAAAGTTATCTTAAGGAAAGAGTTGGGTTAGAAACCAACAAGATAGGATAAGAATTTTTATTTCCTACTTTACTCTCACTTACAATATATATTTTCAACTTATCATCTTTTATAAATAATAATAATAATATTAATAATAAAAACAATAATAATTATTACTATACAAATATTATAATTATATTTATATATTAGTATTACTTCAGTTATTATGTATACTATTACTATTACTATTACTATTATTATTATTATTATTATTATTATTATTATAATATGATGGTATATATGCATATATATTACATAATCATTGTTATTATTATTACAATTTTTTATGAAATAATATACTACTATCATTAATAATAATAACAATTTTTTTACAAGGAGTTATAATCAAATATTATTATTATTTAATATATATATATATATATATATATATATATATATACTATTACTTTGTTTTAGAATTATTTCTAAGTAATTAATTAGTCTTAGTTAACATTATATAATATATATTAGTTATTAAACTTTAAATTAAAATCATAAAAATTAAAAATAAAATAAAATAAAATAAAAAACATAAAATAACCCTAAATGAATTCTTAGAAAATCTTTTTAGTTTTTTATTGCATGATGTAATTTATCTAATTTTATAGATGTTATTTAAATTATATAATTTTTATGATTTAATTACTTAATGATTATAATTTTTTATTTACATATAGTTTAAATAATATTTTATTATAATATAATTGAAGTGTAAAATATTGTCTACTCTTATATTATATAGAGAGATTGAACATTAGATATGATAAGAGCATATAAAAGCTTATCTAACTCATATCGTATCCTACTCTTATTTTATTCGCCCTTATCTTATCATGTCCACCAAACTAGCTTTAAATATAGAGAACAAAAAAAAAATGTTAAATTAATCATTTAATCCTTAGATATGTCCTACATTTTCGTTTTAGTTCTTATACATAAAAAAATATTTGTTTTAGTCCCTATATATCCGTCATTTTTGAATTAGTCTCTATAATCGATTTCAATACTAACATTATTAACTTCATCCTATATGGCTATCGAAACCTTTGTGATCCAATCAATGACGTACACACGGACGACTAACATGAAAAATTAATTAATCCCTATACTTGCACTTATATTTTTGTTTTAGTTGTTGTATACGTACTTTTTTTTCGTTTTAATCCTTATACATGCATTTATTTTTTGTTTTAATCTTTATACATATATTGATTTTTCGATTTAGTATCTATACTTATTTCTTCAAGACTAATGGTAACATAATAGAAGGACCAAAAGCACTAATAGTAACATAATGGAAGGACCAAAAGCACTAACAGAGATATGTATAGGGACTAAAAGAAAGATTTTTTACATATAAAAACTAAAACAAAAATGAAAAACATGTATAAAAACTAAATAATCAATTTAACAAAAAAAAATTAATTATTTAAACTCTTTTATTTTTATTTTTTTTTTTTGCCGATAAGATAATTAGGAAACCAAGTGATAAATTCTATATCTCGAGAAAAGCAGGAATTTGACCGTTTGTTGAGGTTCCATAACTAGAGCACTCGGCCGCGTGGATGGCGTTCCATAACTAGTCAACCTTCCTTATCCACCACTTGTTCCACAAAAAGTCGACACGATAGACCCTTTCCAAACTGGAACACCAGCCACTTCGATATCATAATACTACAAAGTAATAATAATTATGAATCCAACTTCAAACCCCAACAACAAGCTAAGCTAAGACTGATTGACAGCTTAACAGATTCCAACCCAGCCCATGGTTTTTCTTTTTACTACCACTTCTTCTTCACAACCACTCTCACAATGTCTTATACACCAATTCAAATTCAACTTGCGGAAATAAGGATTACTGATTTCTGTTTAATTTTGAGAGCAAATAATCTTTAACAAAACAAACACTTATTCACATGCACTAGAGGACAAATTAATTGAAGACTTTACCAAAAAAGAAAAGAGGACAAATGAATTGAAGCCAACGCATGCGTGCACTCATTCCTTGAATATGGACACAAAAGGAAAAGTGTATGTTAGCAGATTTTGTGTATGCCCGTAGAGGCAGGTAATTAATTAATACACATACAGCAACATGCTGATAAGAAATTAACTACTAGAAGGCAGTACAGTACTATATTAGAATTTAGATAGTGTCTGTAATGGGAGGACCCAGGTACTCTATCCCATCCATTTCACAATTCTCTGGCATCTCTATTTCTTCCAACCACGCGTAACCGTAACTATCATCACTTCCTCCCTCTTTCACTTTACCATTCTCTTCTTCTGCACCATCAAAAACATTAATATGATCAGAGACATACACTTCAATTAAAGTAGACACGTGGCACGTGGGGGATGCCACCTCATGCAAATACCAACAGACAACAGCAAAGACTGATAACCAAATACAGACAAATTAAACCTCACAACATTATCTGTTGGAGTACTATCTATGCCGCTTTTCTTACCATTTCAAACTCAATGTTGAGCATCTTAGATGGCAATTTTCAACGGAACAAAATTTGTCAATAATGCACTTCTTTGATAACATTTTATCTATCATTAAATAAAATTTAAATAGATTCCACCAAATTTAAACATATTACCCTAAAATTAATATAAAGATCTCCATACATGAAACTTGACCAAGGAATCAGAAGAACTACAAGCAACAGAAACATGTGAACCCCGTGTCTAACTTTTTTTCAAAACAAGATCCTGTATGTTATGGGAATGAGCAAAAAAAAAAGGTTTCTCAAGAAATACGAATTAGTGTGTGGTAACAACTAACAACAGTTCCTCAAACAATAGATTTCTGCACAATGCATGAGAAAGTATTTCTTACCGGGAAAATCAAAAGAAGCACAAGGGTGATCTCTATAATAGGAGCAATCGCGGCCATCTTCTTTGGAATAAGGAGGGCCAATGACATCAAGCACAGCACATGGAGTTATTGCTGTGAACTCATGTATATTCCCGCCTGTAGTTGGGTACAGCACTGAAGTATCACAGGGTGCTGTGAACACTTTATCTGCTTTTAACTTTGCCAATCTCACTGCCAAAATTAAAACAGAAACAACCATGTATGTGGGTCAACTTTAATTTCAAAAATGAATTCATTTCCATTGTCACTTGATTATATTAAAGAGAAAGGGAAATAATTAATTAAGCTTGTTACATTTAGATGATGATGGTTGTTGCAACAAGTTGTCAGAGACTTCATGAGGATCAACCCAATCGTAAGACTTGATGTGCATTTGTCCTAATAGAAGCTTGCTGAACACTGTCATGCCTGGGTGGTTATGCAGAGGAATCACTCCTCTTTCTGGTAGGAAAAATATGCACAACTGCAAGTAACAACAAAAGAACACAAAATTTAGTTATGAGCAATTAACCAGCAATGAAGAACTGTGAGTAAATACCAATAGCATAACTACCTAGTGAGCAATGAGAACAAAATTATTAAAAATTGCAAATTAGTAATATTTATTTACCGAGAAATTGTCACACTTGTAGACTGTTGTGTAGGTGACCCTTTGGTTCTCTTTGATGATATTTCCGGGTTTGAAGAACTGTAGATCTCTACTTAGCCCAACATCTTCTGGCTTCATGCTATCTGATAACCAAAGAATGAGAACAAAACTTAAGAATAGACAACCATGAAATTTATAATGATTAATAAGATAAAATAAATTGCAAATGCAAGTTCATACCCTAGAATAATGCATATTATTAATTAATGCACTAGTATAAGGAAGAAAATTACTCAAAACTAGCGTGAGAATGAATCGCTCTCAATTACCTAATAAATTAATCATCCTAGTCCGAGAATAAATAACCTAAAAGAAAACTGGAGTTCTATTATCAAATCCTTCAATTTGGAAAAGAAAAAAAAAAAAGTGAACAAAATAAAATTAAACACATGAAATGAAGAAGATAAAACATACAACGGGATTCGCCAAAAACAGAAAGTATTGAATTACTAGCATATCTAAAATTCTAATTCCAAAATCTAGCAACATAATAATATGACAGCAAAATGTCTAACTAATCTCGCAGTGTGGAGTGAAAATGAGTGAAAGAATGAATTATACCAAGGATGTGGCAGAGGTTATGAACATGTTGAGGTGAAGGAACAGTGTGAGGGCATTGGAATGTTTGGGTGCAATAATGAAATAGTTCGTGAAGTGCTTTTGGAACGACGTTGAGCTTCTTCACCCTCCGATAATTAGGTTTTTTCTTCTTTGCAATGATCCTCTTCACATAACCAACCTTGTTCACATGTCCAATTCTCTCTGATCTATTACTCTGTTCCACCAAACCTCCTTCCATTATTCTCTTCGAATTATCAAAACCCCAAATTAAACTCAAATCTTCTATCTGATTATGCACTAATCTGCAGCCTGATGGACCAATTCTTATACCACGAACATTTTCACACACCATGCGTAGCACACATTTTTAGATTAAAATCAACACATATATAGGGAGAGAAAAAAAGAAGAAAAGAAAGGAAAGTAAATAAAATAGCGCTGAGAATTGAGAAAGTGTGAAAAGGCAGCTTTGAAAACTGTGGAATGGGATAAGTGGTTAATTATGGTGGACGACTTGACTGAGAATGGAAAAGTAGAATAGAATTGCGGAGATGATAAGATGGAAAATTAGAAAATTATGTGATATTTATAGAGAGAGAAAGAGAAATGTATAGAGAGAGAGAGAGGGAAATGTCAGAGGTTGTGAAAACAAGGGGCAGAGATAAGAGGTACTGTGGGAGTGTTTTTCCCGCGCCCCCATAGATTGTTTGGAAACTGGCGGTTAATGCGTCCCCTGTTTTGAGGCGGTGAGTGAGTGAGTGAATTACCCTAAAACCAAAACTAAAAATCATTAGGTGTAGCGTAATGATAACTTATTTTGTTTTTAATCATATATATTTTGTGATTTGAATTTATGTTAACGAGAATTGAGCGATATTTCGTGTTTCATCCTATGAGAAACTCTAATTGCTTCCACACGGGTGGAGTGCCCTCATGAAACACAAACATGGGTGATGATTGAACACATTATGATATGGTATTATGGTGATGTCCAAAGTATAGAACATCAAAATATGGCAAACATAATTTAAAATATCAAACGCGTGTATGATACGCGACACAAAGAGATATTACTACTACTATACAGGTAATGCATGTGATGTCTCAATGGAATCAATCACTTACTATGTTTTCACTTTCAAGTTTCCTTTATCCTCTAACTAACTGCGGCTGGTTAAAATATAAAAACAGCTAGCATGGATATAAGCAAAGGTACAGGATTAAAAACTAAAACATATATTTATTTTCCATATTTTCTTTTCTTAAGTGAGATTAACTGTGTTGCAATTCAAGGGAAGGAGGTTTTTTTTAATATATGTAATATTATACAGGTTAAACATTTTAAAGGAATTTTTTTTTATAAAATATAAAAAATTATTAAGTTTAGTATTTAACATGCATTTATTACTTACATTTTCTTTTATTTTAAAATTTTTATCCTTAGCAACTATTTCACGTTAGAAAAACTCTAATAAAAATAAGGGTTTTTCTATCTTGTCTAAATTTGTATAGATTAAAAATACCTAAAATAAAAAAATAATAAAACATTTATTATAGTACAGTATAAAAGTAATTTAATTTTTATTTTCTCTAACAAAAAGTTACTATTGTAAACTCTTAAAACCCACAAAATTTAGATAAATCAATAAAATAAAATAAAGGCACATTATTATTTTGGTGGACGAACCTAAATTCAAGTTCTGTGAAGAGTATTTGATAAAAGAATAAGAGTAAGTTTGGATTAGATTTTTTTTAAATATACGTTAGATAGTTGTATTTTGTACTTAAAACTTTTTTTATTATTCTTTTTTCTAAGAAAAAAGTTTTTTTCTTTTTCAGCTAAAAATTTGACATTATTTCAAAAAGCTTCAAAATTATTTTTTACAGCTTAAAATTATCTTAAAAATTGCTTCTAACTGTAAATATATCAAAATTAAAATCGATTATATCTCACACAATCAATTCTTTTTCACAACTTATTTTCATAACTTATTTTCACAGCTAATCCAAACACACCCTAAATCTATTAATTTTTTTAAAAAAATAATATTTTATCTTAATAATAAAATATAAATATCTAAAAAATAAAATAAAAAATTGGAGAATGAAGAAGCATTTACAATTATTTCTCTCTAATAATTATGCTTACCGAAATTTAAACTTGCATTTTTTATCATATTTACCTCTACTAATTTAACAACTTATTGATTATTCTTTTTCCTATTTTGGTTAGTTTAAATAAAATTAAATTTTAAAATATGAACACAATAGCTGCAGTATTATAATTAAATACTTCTATTAACTTTTATTTTATGACAGAAAGACAATCTCGTCGTTCGTATAAGTGTATTACAAGTTTTAAATCACCTTGAAGAATCAATGTGATGTGTGATGTGGGTGCCCACGCCACGCCCCACAAAAACTAGGGTTCTTGAGCTTTATAAAACTTGGGGTGAAAAGAAAACGAGAAAGAAGTCACAATCACAAGTTCACCGTGTAATCATGCCAAGTGCCCTCTCCTCCTTGCCTTCTGTCTGTGACGTGACACTAAAATATTGTAAGGCAGCTTGATATTTCTTACCACAACATAACTGTCTTCTATTGTCTCTCTTTTGATAATATCTTCTCTTACAGAGTTTTTATGTTAATATAGTAAAATAAATAAATTTAGTAGTAGTGATTTCAGATCTATGATAAAAATAAGAATTTTTCGTTTCTTCTGAAAAATACTTTTATCGGTAATAAAAATGTAATAAGCCATTAATTTTTCAATTATTTGATGTCATATGATAAAAAGTCCTACTCTCACCATCGTTTCTTATCACCGTTTTATAATATAAGACCCTATTTAAATAAAATAAATATTTTATTTTATAAGATTTTCTACAAATTTTTAAAGTTATTAATTAATTTTTTTTAAATTGAACCAATTTTTTAAAACTCAAAATATTATATAATATTTTCTTAAGAATTGAAATTGTCTAAATATGGCAGAGGGAGTATATCTTTTAGGAGCTTTTAAAAGAAAAAAAACAAGAATATCACAAAATAAAGAAAAAGAAATTAAAATGTCTTCTTAAATTTAAGTTTCAAACAAAGCAAATTTTTTCCTAGCAATGTTACATGATGTGATAGTTTTCTTGTTTATTAATATTGAAAACCTTTTTTATTATATCCCATACAAATACAGATCAAAATCCAATTCATAAATAAACAAATCTAAATCTTCCTAAAATTTATTCTTAAAAATCCTCTCACGTACTAAAAATATATATAAAAAAATGGTCTACTATATTCTTCATAATTTGATAATCTCCTGGTTGCTCTATTGTTTTTAAAGTGAGCGTGAACGTAAAATAAGAAAGTCCGATTACATCCACTTAAATTTGAATTAAGGTATGTTACAATTTTGACTCACTTTAAATCAAAGATTAATGATCATTTACCATTTTTGTCCTTTACACTCATTTTAAGTAAGTTAATTAAAAGAAGCCAAATCTCACGGTATTAATTCATACAAGCAACCCCAAGACAAGAAAATAGACTTGTGGCACATAGAATCCGACAACTATGCCTGTACTCTGCATTCTGCACTTTTAAGTTTTCAAATTTATGCAGTGTTATATTATATCAATATTTCTCTTCCAAAAGCACATGCAACTCAACAACTCAATGCACAAGTAACCCTCCTTTTCTTTTTCCATTTTGAAAGTTATTTTTATAGCTTTATCTCAACCACAAGTTGGATCTTAGCTGATCAGACAAAAAGAAATGTTAATGGTTGAGCAGAGAAATATAATCCAAACATTTGAACAGCTAAAGGAGCATACTTGATCTTCATTTTGATCAACTTGGATTCAAGGCATTGATTCATAAAGGCAATATCTGGTCATCATCTAGTTTTCTCAATAATTTTGTACATAGGCACAACATCTAACCTACTTTCATTTAATCACCGGAAGGTTGCACTTTTGATTCCCAGCTTGCAATGGCCAACATCTTCTACCTCGCTGCAATTATTGTCAAATCACTAGTTTGTCACCCATGTTTTATGGTTGAACTTTTCTTGTTACTGGGTTACGGACTCACGTAGCTTCACAAGACCATCACCCTGCAAAAATGCAATTTCACTGCCTTCTCCAAAACTATCTTCATTCGTTGCCACTTCAGAATCAAGCATCAGCTACTATAAGCCACTGGATTCTTCGTTCATCTCAGTCTGTCCGGATTTGTTCTTTCGATTGTTTGACTGAAAGCATTTTTTAAAGGTTGGAGACAATTGTGACAGGGACGTTAGTTCATCTCCATCCCCTTTTACTGAAGTAGACACGACAGGTTTTTTCTCTGGCAGGTAGTTGGTGTTTTCTAGATTATTCTGCTCCATATCCTCTAAGTCTGAATCAGTGTCTATTATAATCCCAACAGGGGCCGATGTGGAAGCTGAACCTGAAACAAGTTTCTGCAGGTCTGATGTTTCAGATGCTACACTTGGAGTATCTACAACTTGTTTTGACTTCTCGCTGTTGCCCAAAAATGATTGGGAAGGAAGAATGCCTGATGATCTAGTCTGTTCTAACTTGATAGCTTCATTTCCCTAAAACACAATCCCGCAAAGCAGCATTTGAAATAAGAATAAGGAATAATAAAGTACAACTCAAAATTTAGTATTGAAACAAATACATCCTCAGGAGGCAGTGTAACCACACTTGCCTCGTTAGATAATTCAGAACCAACAAAGTTATATCATCTAAGGTCACAACAAAAAGGCAAATACGTGTTTAGTTCTTTATCTTTGTAACTTTCTGAGAAAGCTTTTGAAAAAATAAAAAACAATTATTTCTACAAAATAGTTCGTTACCAATCACCTGTTTATCAGGTTCAAAATTCCTTTCTGAGACTGAATTGCCTGCTGCATCAAAAGCACCAGTAGGCGTTTTTAGCACCTGAACATTTGCTCCATTATTGCCCTATCAAACAATCAACCATAATTAAATTGATGTTTTTTACTTCAAGGCAACATCTTCTACTTTTCCCCCCATTTTTGTGTTGTTTGGTCATGTTGAAACAGCATAGAAACAAGTGGGAAGTTTTTTATTTGGTTAAATTAATATTTCGATCCCTATATTTGATGTCTTTCATTTTAGCCCTAAACAAAAAATGCTTGACTTTTGTCGCTATACAATTCAACATGTAAGGGTTAGCCTCTACCATCCATATGCGCTATAACTGCATTAATCCATGTTTGATTTTGGCCTTTAGAGTTGACAAATATAGGGACAAAAATCGAACATGGGCTACCAAGTTATAACGGAGATGACAGCGTTAAATCATAAAGATTAATACATATAAAAACCAAAACAAAGCCTTTTTCCTTTAGTGACTAAAATGAAAATGACTCTGAAGTATAGGGATCAAAATATTAATATAACCTTATTTATACAACATCCGTTTTAGGAGTGCACTAACATTAGCATATTCCCTATTCTTCTCTGAAATAGTGAGACTGACCCTTGGGACCTCCGAATCAAGACTGTCGGTTTCAACTTTTACTTGCTCATTTTTATCTTGATGGTGAAAATTTTCCTCCTTCAGATCAGAAGACAAAGAAGGTAATGGAGCCTCAGTTATATCCTTAACAGGTACTGCATTTGCCATCTGTATCATGAATCATGTTAATTTATTAAAAGAAAAAACAAAATCCAGAAATTAAAACCAAACAAAAATCATAAAATATCTACTTACGAAACAGGTTGAGCATTCAACAGTAGTTAGAAGCATTGATTCTCGGAAAATCAGTAGTAGAAAATTTTAAATATTCTAAAAGCAGTTAACCAGACAGTGTATGTTCATTTACTTAGTTTTGAAGAATTTTTCCCCCCAAAACTCTCACAATCCAAACACACACAGCAGACACCAAGCTAGCTCAATTAAAAGCACATTCATAATTTATTGTTATCAGATCTCCTGATTCTGTAAATCAAAATTTGATAGAACTATTAAGGACTGAATCCAGTTTGAAGCAAATAGACTCAGTATTCATAGATTTTGATCAAACTTGTAAAGATAATGAAAAATAATTACAGTCAAAGATATGTACTCTCTATCTTTGTACTAGTTTCACGCTGACTACAGCAAGAACAGCAGGCCACGCCTTGATGTGAGAAGTTAAATCAGCTCAGTTCATCTTGATCAATCAATAATTAAGATAAGCAGCTGGTATAAAATCACTCTGAATAGTTAAGAATTATTCATAACAATGAAATTTTCTGTCAAAAACCAGGCGGACATGCTACCCTAAACTCCTGCCTAACCACTCTAACAAGCATCAACTGTTAAATATAAGACTTACCCTTGCTGCATGTTCTTCTTTCAGACGTAATGCAACTTCTTCAAAAGGAGCAGCATTTTTCATAGAATGTCTGACAATGTTGAGAATGATATCAAGATTGCGCTCAGCATATGGGAGCGTTGACTTCGATACCAATCGCCGTAAGTTGCTTATAACGACAGGCATCTGCTTAGCTTTTAAATGGGTCAACACAAATTAAGTTGAAATGTGCCACACCAAAAAACTACTTTTAAGACAAAAGATGTTACAGAATACAGCATAAATTTCATTTACCGATTTCAATAATTACTTTATTTGGCAATATATAGCCAGGACTCTCATCCTCCGAACGAGCAAGAATGTCACGCCATTCATAAAGCCCCTGCAAATCCATGTACATAGAGTATATGAATATAACAGGTGTGGACCATCCAGAAATCCCAATCTATGCCATTATTTTATTAGTTTAGGAGTTGTACATTTCTTTAGAATTAATTCCCAGCACCTACAGCTGCTAACGCAGTGTTTGATGCTATGCTATATACTGTCAGTTAACAAAACTTATATATCATGCAGTGAGCTTGGAAGCCAAATAGTTTGTGTGTCTAAAGAACAACTGTTACTCGATAATTTAGAAATCAATAGCTATTCAAATTTCTATTGGTGGCATCATTGAGATGATAGCAAGACTAGTGAAAAACAGAAGCAATATTACAGAGAGATTATTCTAAAGGTAACAGTGTCAGGAGTAAGTTGGTGAGCAATGACAAAAATGGTAACCACAACAAAATTTCTGCAGAGCATGGTTGAAGTAACAGAGATTAGCATGGATTCAAAATGTTGGATGTAACTGTATCAACTGATACCAACATTTTTACACCGAAGTGGAGGAAAATAGTTGTACTCAGGCTGTACCACAGTATCTGTGTGGTAAGCCACCAGGATTAGACTAGTGGTGAGAGGTTTGGGTGGTGTTGTAGGTTCAACTCTCATTGCAACCGTTATACCACAAAAAATATATATAGGATATGATACTAAACACTACAGCAGCAAACCTGTGATTTCATAAAATAAACAGCATCACCAAGAAATATTGATCTATGTAACAACACTGTGGTCCATGGATACAGAGGGGGCGTCACTTCACATTTGCATGAAATAAACCCCAAAAAAATACTAGCTTCCTAGTGTTTTTATTTTAATTCTTGAACAAATACAAAGTTTTAGATTGTGATGTCAGGATTAACAGAAATAATCCAAAATCTTTTACGTATTTATCTAAGGACTATATAATGCACAGCAGAAATGGTGGTTGACAGAAAAATCGGACATGATCTCGTTCTCAGTGTTAGTATTTAGTAATCAAAATATAGGTAAAACAAATATGAAATTAAAGAGGAACTTACAGAAACAGCGGCAAGTTGCTGAGCATTAAAACCAGCCCCTCGCAACCTGTATAGAAAACATTAGCTGTTTTTTTACACTTCTTGACAGGTAATAAATGCAACAAAGAAACCTTCAAAACAGACTATATATAAAGGTATGAGTTTTCTGTCAGAAAAGTATTAAACAAATATCCGTAGTTCGGAAAACCTGCCACTTGTATAGGATGCTAAAGTAATGAAATACCAACAAATTAAAAAGGTAACAAACCCATATATATGAAGGTATGAGTTTTCTGTCAGAAGCTCTTTCTCATATAGCTTCATGCAGACATTATAACTGCGCTTGTAAACCTGTGAGTGACAAAATTTTAGTTAAGAGGAAGATAAGACTCATTAAACCAATTTATGTTTCTTTACTAAAGAGGCTAGCAAGGAAATCGCAAACAGGTCTGATACTCTGAAACTAAAGACTGAGGGAACAAAAGAGCACTCGGTGGCCTAAGGAAAAGATCCATAGGTCACTTGCACATCTAGCTAGTTCGATCTGAATGTACCTCCAATAAAGGATTATCAGAGCTTTCAGACTCCTTAGGCAAGGTTGATAGCTTGATCCGCATTAAATCATATATGTAAAGGAGATAGTGTGTATCTTCTCTTCCATATCTATCATCAGAATAACAATTTGTTAGATTGTAGCAATTTAAATTGTAGGAACAGTATACAACATTATCACATAAGACGACCTTAGACTGATAATCATCAGTGAGTAATAAACTAAAAAGAGCCATAAGTTGTTTTTAGAGAAAGGAGAAGTAGGTATTATACACAATTAGATTTGTCATACCAATAGCAGTCAGCAATGCTTCTGACAATCTTATCAAAAGCATTTCCGATTTCTACCGTTATAACAAATCTAATAGTGCATAATATATGCTTCTCCTTTTCTGAAAAACCATATAGCTTAGTTTTAGTTTATTACTCACTTTGTAGGTACCTTTCTACAAATATTCCATCATAAGATGTGTAGGGCGAGCAGAAACAGTAAATGAAAGAAACAATATGGAGAATGATTACAAAGGGGGAAACAACTGTTTTGGGGGGATAACTTCACAATTTCAGTTCTAAACCAGAAGCATAGGTCTCGGGTTGGACATGGAGGACAAACACATCTCCTATCACTTCTCATTTCCAGCATTGCTTCCAGCAAAACCTCAGCTCTCCCAGATGGCATTTACTGCAACTCGGCTCTCCGGCGATACCCCCTCTATTCAGCCACTTTAGTACTACTGTATTTCCAACAGCTCTTTGTTATCTGGAAAACAGCTCATTGTTCTCTATTGTTGTTTTGTTACTTCAACCTCAAGGTTCGAACTTATTTGATTCCTTGGTTTTTGTTGTTATTGATTAGTGCGTTTTGCTTAAAGCCTAAAAATATGACTTCTGATTATTACTTATTAGTTATAAATATCTTTCATTGTGAAGAATTTCTTTTTGAGCATTTATATCTGTAGTTTAAATTATTTGATTTGCATGCTAAGAGTTCAGTACGCTGACCCCACCTATTGAGAAAAGGCATAGATGAAGATGATGACCAAAACATAAGTGTTTAGCGGCCATTCAGCTGTAGTAGTTACGAAGTTGACCATTCTATACTGCTATTTCAGATTCATAACTGAGGTGCGGGTGTTAACTGCCAAATAGAATCTAATTGGAAACTTATACCTGTATAAGCAACACTGGTTCTGCCTAAAATATATGCCAAATTCCTAGTATAAAGTGAATTGCACACAAAGCCCAACCAATGTTTCTAGTCATTGAACTGGGTTAGCCAGCTAGGTCACTAGGTCACAGTTTATTGGTTTGACCATGATTGAACCAGTAACAATAAAAAATGTATTGCCTAATATTATATAATATAGTAAATAATAAACTAAGATGAATCATGAGAAAATCAGTTGGGTAAAAGCTTAAGTTAGTATAAAATGCTCAAATTATATATCCTATAAGATCTAAAGCATAAATGTTGGTTAAATAATAATAGTTATAACTTGTAAGCAAAACTTCGTAACATACACTAGGTCTTTCTTTGCTTAAAACTATTGGTTGAATGAAAAGTTAAAAAAAAAAATGCAAAACCACTCGTCCAAAACAGTTTTTTAGCACTGGTTTTCACCAGTTTTAAGCCAGTTCAACCAGTCTTTCACTAACTCAAGCGTGCAGGTTCTGAAATCAGCTTTTTTTTTCTTAGACAAACTGGTCACCTGACTGTTACTTTCACCAATTTTCTAGTTGAACCATCCAGTCTGATCACTTTTTTTTCTTTTTCTTTTTTTCATGAGCCCAGCTGGGCATCTAGAACATGGCAATCGATCAAAGCTGTCCCCAAAAATTTGGATCACGTGCATTATGCTTATCAATGGATACTAAAATGCAAATTCAAAAGCCATTACCACAGGAAGAGTAGCAAAGCAGAAAGGGATAACATGATCAGAAAGAGTCAAGAACGGATTAAATGTGATAGGTTCAAAACGTAGTTTCACCTTAGCATCTCATTAGTAAGAGGGCGTAATCTCCAATCTGCATTTTGGTATCTGCAAAGAGTTGACTTGTCAGCCTTCCGGTCAGTTGGTAAGAATCAAAGGAATATTCATGTCTTAGGACATGATAAAGCTTCAATAAAGGGGGAAGGGGCTATTTCCAAATAATATAGGTAGCATACTCTTTGTTCGCAGTAACCCCGCAAAAGTGTTGCAAAAGATATTGCAAACTAAATCTCTCCAATTTCAACACTCTTGAAGCCTGTGTGTTACAATCAAAACATACATTAGACCCGTTTGATAAAAAGAAGAGACAATAACAGAATAAATTCCTCAAATGGGATCAAGGAACAAAGATTATGACAAAGATAATAAAAAGAGATAGAATGTCAAAGCCTGTTTCACCACTTCTTAATGTCACAGAACAGATCAACACATTTTTTAATGCATGAAAGAAAATCTGAAGTACTGAACACTGAAATATTTTTAGGTTTATGTCAAACAAAAGGAAAAATCTTGTGGATATACAAGGGAAGCACAAGGATGATATATAATCCTGGAAACATGTATCAAAATATTTGTACAGATAAAACAGCCATTTCAAAACTAGCTGTATATCCCAGGTGCAGAAACCCATAGTCAATAGAACCAACAAACAAGCAAAAGGCTCAATCAAAAGCAAAACTTGAAATAGATCCCATGAGGTGGCTTAATTCCAGCATTCTCTTCAAGGCTGCAGAAAAACAATCATATTTTAAGACAACCGTGAAACTATTCACATGCTCTTAGTCTTACCAAACAACTCGAGCTTTCAGAACAGTTTGTTCATAAAAATCACAATTTACAGGCCTAATTTATCAGGTAATACAGAAATTAGTTCTGCAAATATTTTTTGCACACTCTATTTGCAGAGCCACTGAGCCAGTATCAACTGATTAAAGGAACTATTGTACAAAAGAAACAGTACAATGAGTCAATGACAACTATATAACTCATACAATTTTCTTTCCTTGACAAAAAATAAGTGAGTAATTATAGTATTGAATGCCCAGAGCTTTCCAAACAAACCTGGCCAGTATCAAACATATTACAAACATAAATGCCAAAATCCCGTTGCAGCCACACAATGTCCCGATCCGCTCCATGCATGACCTAATTAACCACAAGTACAGTCAACAAAAAGAAAGCAATTCTATTGAACTAAAGAAACATCAATCATGTGCGTCTGACCTTTTTCTTGGAAGGGTCCTTGAAGACTTCCCTCAGATATGGCCCAACATGAACGCGGAGTTTCAATGTATCCACAATAAAATCTTCAGTCCTGGTAGAGATTTGCATCAAGCAAGTCAAACCTTGGAAAGACCGATATTGATTATGTTCCAAATCCACCTAATTATTCCAGATGAAGATGAAAACAAATGTCAAAAGAATGCAAGGAAAGAAAGTAACAGAAGAACTACAAGAGAGGGAGACCATTGGTCCAGTAATCATATTAAATATACTAAAAACAAACAGCATCCGGAGGGCAATAAAAAGGTCAAATAACTCCATCAATTCAAAACAGGATATTAAAAATAAAATTCCAAATCAGCAATAAAATCTTAACCAGCACAGATTATGATCACAACAGAACATTAATCCAAACAGAAAAATAATCAATCGTATTTGCAATACAAGTCAAACATCACTCTAATAGATCATCTACCAAGAGTACAGCATTAGAAAGAAAAAGCCATAATAACTAGTTATTTTCATGTATGACACATGCCAATAAGCTTGAAAGGCTAGAGCTTAAGGCTTGTGGTATACATCTCCAAAACTTGAAGTATTTAAGGAACATTGAGGTTGATGTCAACTATACAAAACTGTTCAATGGGCAACAGAAGTGAATCTATTCACTGGATTTCTTTCCTTTCATCTTAACAGAAAGGAAATAGATGAAGATATCAGAATACCAAAAAATGCATCACCAACATGAACAAGAATATATGGTCTTGCTTATGACTAATGGGAAAACAAGTACTAAAAGAAGTGTACAATCAGGCCACAGAAACAAGAATCTAGCACTATAATAAGTGATGAAGGAAACTTTATAGTAAAACATCACAAATAGTATCCATGGTATACCGCGAATTCATTAACAGAGCGCAGCTTAGCAGCCAACTCCTTCAAACCTTTGACTTCCTCCACAAGCTTGAAAGGGGTGCATTCTACTGGGGGAGGCTTTACTGGCACAAGATTCTCAAGGTTTTCTTTATCAACAAAATCCAAAACAGAGAGTTTTTCCTGAAATATACATTAATTATTAAACAATAAAATAAACGAAAATAGAATTAAAAATGGGTCATTCAGAAATTAGGGATTTTCTTAAATTCTAAAAAGAAGGGGAAATCCCAACTTTGTTCCCTTTAACACAACAGTGCCTCTATAGCATGCAAATTGCCACAACTTTGACCACTATTGCGTCTGCCAGCCACGTCAATAATCATTTGCTGCACAAATCTTTTAAATGTCTTGGGACGTCATGTACTCATGTTGACTACTATGCTTCTAACAACATCATAGTCATGGATATCACTACCAAATATTACTGACATTTATGATGCATTTGCATTCATGTATAATGTGGCGTATGCATGTGCATGTATCAAATTGTTAAAAGTCAAAAACCTTCATATATAAAGGAAATGTGATAGTGATGTTAACAATATTTTCTAACCTTGCAATTCGATCCTTTTGGTTTAGATATAATTTGCATAATATTCCATAGAGGAAGAAATTAGGTTAAAATAAGACCATGGAAGAACTGTAAGTAAGCTAGCCTTGTTGGATACTCAACCATTTTATATGCCTCCCACCCAATGCCCACCTCTGAAAATCCATTCTTTTCATCATAAATCATAGCTTAACCAAAAAAAATTAGAAAATATTTCAATAATAAATTAGTATCCCACAGCTGATTTTGATCAAAATCCATCTTTTTTCATTAACATTTTCAAACACCAACCAAATTTAAACCAAACGAGCAGGTGCACACAAATTGAGCCGCGACAAACACAAAGGGTTAAAAGCAAGCCAGAGCAGTGAACCAACCAGCGGATGAATAAACCTCGTGCCATCATCACTCTTCTCCAACCGAACATGCTGAAAAGGCTGGTTTTCATTATCAGCCTTAATGTTGTATTCATACTGTGGCTTCCTAATCGTTGGTATATGAAACGGCACCTTGGATTTCTTATCATTCGAGGCTATTTCATCGCCCAACTCAATTTCATCCTCCGGGTCAAAGCTCTTAATCCTCTTCCCACAACCAGACTCAAACCCGTTTTCCCATTCCTCTTCCTCCTCCTCCTTCTTAACCTTCCGAAGCTCATCCACAAGCTCGTCAACTAGCTCCAAAACCTCGTCGTTCGCATTGAGGATCCACTCGTACGCGTCGTCAATATCGACGGGGAAAGCCGCCCCTCTACCCCATATATTCTCCGAGGAGCCGATTTTAGACAGCATCGACTGCGTCCTCCTCGCGATTTCTTCTATCGGCCGTTTGAATTCGCCGAAGTTGTAGTAGAAATGGAAGTCCCCGTCGGAGGGAATGCCCCGCGAAGAAGCGGATAGCTTCTTCAGAAGATGATCGACATCCATGTCGTCGTGGCTCATGGCGATCGCGAAGAATTGGTTGAAACTTGAAAGAGCTTTAGGGTTAGGGTTTCAGGATTTTCGCGCCATCGCCATTGTTGTTGGGAAATGGGAACTGACTATTGCTACTCTGCGTTTTGGTTTCGGAGCACTTCGCTACAGAATAGAGTCAGCGTGATGATGTGAGGGAGGTTCTCTCGGAAACATATACATACGTTTATGTCACGTGATAAGGATCACGCTGCACGTGACACCAAAGCTCTTGACATAAGTTGACCTTGACCTGCCTTGAATGAACTAGTTGAAACTTTAAAACGAAAATCATATCTAGTCGTATTAACTTCTTGAGGTTTTCAAAAAAAGAAAGAATGAAACTACTTGAGTTTGAGTTATTATGTCTCTAATACTATTAATTAGGGTTTTATTAACATCTGTTTTTTTAACGGTTAAGCTTTTCAAAAGAAACATTTTTTTTAGGAAAAAAATAAAAATTGAATTTTATATTCAATCTGTATTTATTAATTATATTTTTTTTATTTTGATATTTTTATCATATGCTGACATTATTTGCATAATATTATGGGTTAAAAAAACCCTACTAACATTATTTTTAGAATAAGCAATTCAAAGAAAAAAATTATGGGTCTTGATAATGTTCTTAGTGTATGGGTTAAGGAGCAATTAATATATATGATTAATACTTTGACTTTCTAGTATGTATTAAATTAGTTGGGTTTTTCTAATTTGTGCTCATAGGGCACAAGTTAGTTAATGAAATTTCAAAAAAAAAGAAATTACTAAGTAGTAGGTGATTAGGGGTTTAGTGGTTGCACTCAGAGTATAATAAAAAATGTAAATTTAACTATTAAAAAATTTAAATTAATCATTATTATTTAACTATTAAAAAATGTAAATTTAACTATTAGAAAAACCCAAATTAGTTTACGACTTTTAAAACAATAAATTTTATCAACTCTTGTAATGAAACATTTTTATTTTTATACTCTTAATTAATGTTCTAAAGACATTGTTTAGTATTTTCCAAAAATTATTATTAAAATTTATAGCATTAATACTATGAGTGTATTTTTTTACTTCATTAAAAAAATTATCATTGAGTTCTTTGTTCATTTTCTTATGAACAAAAATTAGAAAAATCCTATTAAGTATACCTACAGTAATAATAGTTAAAAATAGTGTATGTGTTGATTCTAACGTCAAGAAAGGATAATACAATAATTTGAGGCTTAAAACTAATTTTTGAGATATAACTTTATAATTTTTTTAAAATATAGCTTTTTGACAATCCTATTAATAGTCTATTATATATCTTAACGCAATTAGTATGTCAAACGTAATTTGTTTATGACGAATAATAGATTAAATTGACACATGCAACACCGCTAAGTTCAAATGTTTTTCTAATGAGTTCAAAAATAATAAAGGGGAGAGAGGGAAATTTTAGTAAATTATTTTTTGTTCAAAAATAATAGGAGGAGATGGAGGAAAGTATGAATTTTTATCTCCTCCCCTCTAAAAGTGTGGGGATTTAGAGGTGAGCGGATGAAAAATTGAAATTAACAAAGTAAATTATTTAAAATTTTCTCCTCTTGTAACCAAACACAAAATAATATTTTTTTTCCCTCTTTTTTCCTTCCCTTATATCCATTCGAATTAACCACACTTTGTGAGATTTTTCTCTTCTCTCCCCTTCTTTGAAGCAAACATTCTTGCACTCTAAGTCACATGTTAATCCATTTTTTAAAATAAGAGGATTGTAAAGATAATGGTGTGAGTAAGGTATAGGAGTTTAAGGAATACTTCAAGAAAATGAGGGAAAAGTTGAAGGAAACACGAAAAAAGTAAAACTCTATGACTTATATTAGAATATAATATTTGTAATAATATAGTTTGAGTTTTACTTTTAAATTTTTAGGATTACATCTATTTCATTTTAGGACTTTTGGTCCCAACTAAGGTTGTTACTATGCTTTGCTTTTGTAGGAAACTTTTTTGGTTCTTATAATTAGAACTTGTGGTAGCATAGATTGGACTTAAATTGAGTCAAACTCAATTGAAGAGTAATACGTTTAGTAGGTCCATTATGGAGAAGCTTAGAACAAAAAATCTCTTGTAAACATTTTCATTAGATAATTTTGAATGAAGTATAGTGTTTTTGATAGAAAATCATTCATTTGAGAGTTCTTAGCTTAGAAAGCTTACCAGCCTTAATGAGATTCTTACTATTGATTTCTAATACTAATGTGACAAAGTATTATTGATCTTGACACTAAACTCCATCATTAGTATGATGATTATCATTAGTCTTATCTTTAATCCCTATATTAGAGTCGCAATTTCTCCATCTTCCTACTAAATCCACGTTTTCTATTTTTGAGTTTGATTATTTCAGTTGGAATTTATGCACATTTAATATTGACAACTGAAGGATCTTTCACACGACATACCTTGTTGAAAGAACTATGGAGGGTTGCATATCATTATTTAACTATTTAATTGTTTAAATGTGAAGATTCTTTCGCAATGGTGCAAAATCTATTAGGGAATTAGCGATATAAAACTATATATATATGCACTTCATACCTCGCAATAATTCCATTTAATTAAATGACTTAAATTCTTATAAAATGTGGGTACCAATCGAGGCAATATGATAAAGGTTAATCAAAGCAAATGTATTCATAGAGGTAAAAATGGAAACATGAATATTAGAGCTATTAATGAGTCATTTGTTAGTTTCAATCTATAGATCATAAAAAAAGTTGACCATAAACATAATAATTCTAAGTTTAAATCTGGATAGATAAAAGGGAAAGATAACAAAGTAATTTTTCTCTTCTGGTCTATATGACAATATAATTATAATTTTTATTATTTATTATATATTTCCTTCGTTCCTATTTAACTGTCCAGAAAGAAAAAAAAATCTTGTTTCTATTTATCTGTCCACTCATATTTTCAATGTAACATTAATTGTACTTTTACCAATTCTAACCTTATGTTTAATTGGAGGCTAATCAATGCCACACTATCTAACCAATCAAACAATGAGAGATAAAAGGTATTATGAAAAGTTCAAAATTTATTTTGAAAAAAACTATAACAATTATTACATTTCTTAATATGTATGATTTTCTCTCTCCGGATAGTTAAATAGGAACGAAGGGAGTATTATATATTAGATAAAAAGAATGTATTTTTTAAAGTTGACTATAAACAAAATAGTTAAAAGCAACTTTTTTTTTCTCAAATAGTACTGATATTTGTTAGAAAGGCAAAACCAAGGCTCAAGGTCAAAAAAACAGGGGGAAGGCCCACAGTCACCGGATCAACAACAACCAGCAAAAAAACATGCCAAGTTTGGAAACATCACAGACCAAAGGTCATATCTAATAGCTTGAAAACAATCTAGAAATGAAGGATAAAAAAAAAACTAGCTAGGGAAGAGGCCTAAGATACTGATTTGGCAACAAATTCCATATCTTTTTTATGATCTTCCAAAGAGAAGAGTGAGGAAAGAAACTTCAATTTATCTCTAACTTGTTTAACTTTGTGAGTCTTCCTATTTCATTTGCAGCACTGTTGCTAACTATGTTCACCCAGTGGATTCTACCATTTCTAAATTCCTCAATGAGGTCGTGGATGTCTTGAACTATCATTTGTATCTCTCCTATCTGAATTTGATTATTACATTCCTTTATCAAATCATAAGAGTCAAATTCAAATGTTATTTCGGTTGCCCTAAGGTTACTTATGATAAACACTCCTTCTCTCAAAGCCTGGGCTTATGCAACAATGGGGAGATTGCTTGAAAGGATCTGTGGTGGCCAAAAATTATGTTTCCCATGTGATCGCAAATGATGATACTTGCATGTATTGTGCTTGTTTCCTTGTCAAAAGCAGCATAGTACTCATTCTGAACCAGGTTAGGGGAGGAGGGACCCAGTTCTTTGGTTGTGGTAGGGACATATGTGGATCAGCTTTGACTTCATTCGCACTTAGTCTTAGGAACTCAGCGATATCCATGTTTGCCTCATTGATGGTGAACCCAAGATTATGGTGTTGATCTTTAAAGACAACATTGTTTCTACTTTTCCATATTCCCCATAGGATGAAACATGTAGATGCAAAGTTGAAGTTGGAGGATTTTGGATCGTGTCTGAATTTGTTATTAAGGTCCCAAAGCCAAGAAGTTAAGTCCGGGTGATTGGATTTAAAGGGGGCAAGATTTAGTTGGGATCCCCACCACACAACTCTTGTCCAATGGCATTTTAGAAAGGCATGTTTCAGAGTTTTTTAGTACTAATGACAAATTGGGCATAAGTTATCTGGGAGAAGTTTTTTAGTACTAATGACAAATTGGGCATAAGTCATCTGGGAGAAGCTTCCTCCCATGTAATTCAACTTTGACAGGAAGGGCTTTTCTGCATAGCTTCCATATAAAAACCCTGAATTTTGTTGGGGAATTTGGCTGCCTAGATGGTTTTCCACAAGAACTAAGTGTCGTTAGATGACAAGGATGGGTGTGATAGTCCCTCTTTAGCGGATTATGATGTGAGATACAAAAAGGAAATGCAAGGCGACGAAGAATCCTAATAAAGTGGACAAAAAAGCATAAATGGGCCTGGACCTCAACTATGGCTATATAAGGGTGGAAGGGATTAGCACCATCCTTATTGGGAGTGGCACCATCCTTTTTAATATATAGATCTATGATTTTTATATATAAAGGGATGGTGGAACTTTCAAAGTTATGTGGTGTCGATCCATCTCAACCTATAGAAGGGGATGTTGGAATTGACACCATCCAACTTGAGTTTGTCACCATCCCAATGGCATGCAAAGGATGTTGTTATCCTCTCAATTTCGAATGACAATACCCGAAAATTTTCTGGAAACTAGAGTCCGAAAATCGAACGGTGTGTGACGTTTTCTTCCCTATGAAATACTTCTACTTTTAATTTCTTAATAACACCGCGCATAACTTTTTATAAAAAACGAATTTCACCGATCCAACCAATCAATTGAAAGTTTGTATGACGTAGATCAACTATGCAAAAATTCATAGCATTTGAAAATTTGTAGGTATGTAATCTAACAAATGAAATTTACTTCTATTTTAAGCAAAACATTCCGATAACGTATCAAATAATTTTCAAACTTTATGAATTTTTGCATAGTTGATCTACATTATATAAACTTTCAATTGATTGATTGGATCGGCAAAATTCATTTTTTATAAAAAGTTATGCGCAGTATCATTTAAGAACTTTAACACTTTGGTGTCATTTGAACTCAACTCATATATATATATATTCCTATTTATATGTCTCCTTATATTTTCAAATTATCAATTCTACCTTACTTTTAATTGGGGGACTAATTAATGTTACACTTTTAAACCAATAAACAGTGAGGGGCAAAAAGTATTATTAGGAATTCAAAAATTAATTTAATAAAAATAAAAATAATAATTACATTCTTCATTTATAAAAAGATTTCAAATAAATAGAAACAATGGGAATACTTCTTTTAAGATGCTTCTGGCGACAATCATTTGAATCCTTCTACCAAAGTGGTGTCGATGTCAACTAGTTCCCAGTTACAAGGAAATATGCAGCAACCATTTGGCAAACTAGAGATGACATCTGTAATTCAGCAAGATCAAAGATAAAACCATGAAACCACAAATCTACTCATAGATAAATACATGAACACTAAAGCAACTTAAAAGTGAACCATATATTCTAAAAAAAAAAAGAAGATAAAAACCCCTCCTAACAAGAAATGAAAACCAACTATCAAAAGAGAAGGAACCAGCCTTCCGGATCTTATTCTCACTGGTCTCTGTTCTCATCATTAACCACATGATTGCAGAAAATTTGCAGCGTCAACTACCCTTAATAGACCAAACAAAAAATGCTTCGGAGTACAGTAAGATTGGTGGAGCCCATTTTCACCAATGTCAAAACCCAGATTACATTAATTAGTAACAAAAGACAATGTTTTGCAAGAATATTATACAGTAACAACTGAATTGATCGACTTCGAAACAACATAAGAAAATAGCATTTCTAAAGTTTAGTACTGTCTAAAGCAACAACATTGCCCATTACATTAGGAAATTTGATGAACATTATATACCTCATATCTCCCCAAGATAAATCTGCTTGTCACTACTACAAGATCCAATAATAGGTTCACTGGGATGAAAAACGCATTCGTTAACGGATCCAGTGTGCCCAGGAAGCTTATACAATATGCGTCGAGAAGTGGTATCCCAGATGTAAACCATTCGATCAGAACTACCAGCTGTGACCTTGCTTCCATCAGGTGACCAACTACATTTCAACAAGTTCTTCTCAAAGTTGTGTTGGTGCCCTTCCATCACCTTTACGCAACGATTTTGTGGAGCATATGGGCGCATATCCCAAATGCAAAGCTTGCAATCCATGCCATTTGTAAGAAGGTAGGAACCATCAGGACTCAATTGCATACCAGTAATCATGTCTTGATGACCTTGAAGTGTCATGATCACCTCACCTTTCCTCAAATCCCATACCTTGATATCATTATCAATACCACCAGTGAAGATCTTATCTGATGCATCAGAGAAGCTGACAGCCGTAATCTGGTATTTATCCGGAAATGTTTGGATGGAACCCCTTTGACGCATATCCCACAACTTAGCAGTGCCATCATCAGAGCCACTGACAACAAGAGGTGGCCCCCGCCGGGAAGGACAGCATGAATTAACATACGAGAGATGCTCTACCATCTTTTTGATTTGTTTTCCTGTTTCCACATCCCATGCCCTCAGTGTTTTATCAGGGCTGGCAGAGATTATCTGCGTCCCATCAGTAGTCCAGTGAAGATCTAAAACTGCATTCTTGTGCCCTTTCAGAACCATGAAGTTCTTGCAATCCCCATGCACATTCCAGAGGAAAATTTCTCTGTCATGGGATCCAGATGCGACGACTGATCCAGCTGGATTGAACTTCATGGTATATATAGCACTCTGGTGACCTGCCAGCAGCATGATTGGTGATTCCAAACTTGAGGTCCGCTGCTTTCCATTTGACCCAGGAGCATGAGGTCCACTGTATGGAACAGTAGACCATTCCATTGGCCTTGGACCAACAACAGACAAAGCATTTTCACCTTCACCAGGAAAACCTTGCATGTTGACTTCAGCTCAAATGAAAATTCAACAAATTTCAATTTCTGCAAGTTGAAGCCTCCAAACCTGAAATAGAATCAAAAGAATTAGCAGTAAGATCTCAAAAAGACTAGAGACACTGAATAACAGTAGACACATAGACAGCTTAGGATATTTAACTTAATTCGGTAGATCTTCTTCTATCAATGGAATCAAAAATAGGATAAAAAAATGAAATCTCCCCCCCCCCCCCAAAAAAATAATCCTCCTAAACAAAAACAAACAAAAACAGCTAAATCATAAATCAGCATCTGATAAAGCATTAAAGATAAAATATCATACGATGGGAAGAACCTATCCACTAACTGTCACATGAATATCAGAATTATGATTTAGCTGTTTTTGTTTGAATCCTCCAAAACAAAAACAACAGTGGTTAAATAATTCTGGTGTATGAAACTTCAGCAGAAATACATGGTGGACACCGACTATACGTAATGCAGAAGTGGAAGCAACAAATATAAAGAATGGACTAGTTCTGAATCACTCTTCAGCTTTTCATTTCAAGTACAGTTCCTGTTGAAGTAATCAACAAAAAAAAAAAATTAATATGTCGTGTGTTAATAATGTGGTACATTACATTCTGATATTCTGATGTCAATTTACCCAAACCATGATGAATTGGGAAGCTACTTTGTAGTTGACCAAATGTAATTACGAGAACTAGAATCTTCTCTCCTCATATACAAAAACTCAAACAAGAAAGATGTTTGTATAAAAGAGCAGGTATTGTTCATTGTTAATCTGAATAATGCAACAGTAAACAACTGCTCTACAACACAATTGAAGCATCAAAATTCAAACAGTAAGGTGTGCATGGTTCAGCACCAACCAAATACTAAATTGAACTGAACTGCACAGCAAATGTGATTCACAAAACTGAACCATGATCACTACTGTCATTCAAGGGAAAATTTGAACTACATGAAAGGATTTTTCTTCAGTTCACATACACCAGAATTATTTAACAACTGCTGTATATCTGATGATCTGTTTTGCTTTCCCGGTGAGTATTTTGCTTCCTACTTTCTGTAAACCCCATACACAGACTAGATTTGAAGCAGAGCTAACTGAAACAATAAGGTTAAAGTGTCCTGTTATAATAAAATGTACTTCTCTTCTAGGAATTCCTAATCATAACAATTTGAGAGGGTAAGGAGTCTAGGAAAAGGAGATCTTAAAAATCCAAATCTTAAGTTGAAGCTTCTCTTTATTTATTCAAATCCTTGATCTCTGATGCATACTTCGCAAAGAGGAAAATTCGCAAGTCTTGTTACATATAGAAGCTCGAAACTACTTTGGTGTCTAGCTTGATTTCATCCAGACCATGAATTTTGAATAACCATAACATGAATCATGAACAAGAGAGTTTTAGTATGACTGAAGAGGGTTACTGTTTTAAAACTTTGATTTTTTTTAAAATCAAACAGTTTTTGTTTTTAATGGATCACAGAAGTGCACATGTAACAAACAAACCCTATCTATTGATCCTTATAAAAAAGGATTAAAATCAACCTGTTCTCAATGGTTTTGTCATATGCTGATATGCTGTTCAATCCAGTTTACTTCTAAGGTTTTGTTCAGTTCACAAAATTTTTTGCATCACCCTTATCAAACCAAACAACAATCAATAACGCCTCCCAGGTCCAAATGAAAGCCTTTTTCGCACAATTGGAAATAATTACAGACTTCCAAAACAGATATTTCAAACTAGCAGCACATAAGTGAAACTGAAATCTATTAAATTATATAATGCTACAGTGTTCATATTTGCAATTCTTAGTTATGCAACTACTGTTCAAAACGTGAATTAACTTATTTAACCTTATCAGTTTACTTTTTTTCACATTTTGTGGCTTGGTGTTCACACGAGAAATTCCATTTTCACCCTCACCCACTCACTCAAATTACTTTCTTCCCTATCTTCTTTTTCTTCTCACCTCTCTGCTTAGGCTATTTTAATTTCTATTCATCAATTATAACTTCAATCTCACTCTGTCCTGTCCGAAAAGTCTAAGAGAATCTCAAAAAAAGAGAATCGAATTTGAGTTGGAATGAAGAGGGAAAAAAGAGCAGAAAGCAGTACCAAAAACAATAAAATCTTGTTCGATTTCGACGATTCTGTGAGTGGTGGTGGGAGAGCTTGCTTCGGGTGCGGGATCCGGTTAGAGGGATGACAGTTGGCTCAAGACGGTGGCGCAGATCTGTAGCTTCGACGTCGTTGTGGTATGAGGGGAGAAGGAAAGAAGGAAGGAAGCATAAGGAGGGTTTAGGTTTGGGAAATGAGAAAGAAAACCAGCGAATGAAGGATGGACAGACAGCCTAGGGTTTAAGCATCCTTCTTCCTTCTTCAAAGAAACAAAATTAATGGTGAATTGGGCCTTTATCAATAGAATGAGTGTTTTTTTTTTTTTTCCTTATCAATTGAGAATCTTTGCATAGTATATAAAAAATATTATTTTATAATTTAAAAATTATTTTATGATGAAAAATATAAAGTAAAAAAATCAAATATAATTTTGAAATAAAATTTAGAGTATTAATTTTAAAATTTAATTGGAAATATAGCCCTTATTTATTAATTTTTTTTATTTTTGGTGCTAATCATTTTTATAATTAAAACTATAATATAAAAATAAAATTTAAAATAAAAAGATGTTATTATGAGAGAACTTGTGTGTGATAATCATGTGATTAATGCAGGTTCTTCATCCAATGTTCGTATAAAATAATTTTCAAAAATTATAAATTTTTTTTGTATAATTGTAAAAAAATAATTAATTAATTAATTATGAAAAAAATAATTAGATTAGTTCTGAGTGAAATTAAATTCATAATAAGTTATTTAATATTAAATTTTGATATATTAACAATATATAAATAATACTGTATATTATAATTATATTTTTATATTGTTATAGTAACAATTTTATTTTTTGTTTATGTATAAATTTATATTTTAAATATATACAACTATTTAATTTTTTAAGTAATAATTATATATTAATAATTTAATTCTATTTAAGAATATTGTAAATTTAAAAATAATTAAAAAACAGCGAAAGAAGACAAAAATGAGAGATAGTAATATTACCTTTTTTTTTAACTTAATTTGAAAAAAAATTTTATCCAAATTAAATAGGTAAGTCTTGGTAAACTATTATGACAAACTCTTTCGAATTCTTACAAATCGCGAGTCTACAATTTAGTCAACGAATTTATTTTTATACCAAAACCTATTTTTATATTGCAATAAAATAAAATAATAATGTATTTACTTAACCATCAGTATCATCCTGTATGAAGTAGGAGCCCGTAACAAAATCAAAGCATTATGACTTAACTATATTCATTCATTTTTATGACTCAACATACTTATCATACCATCAAAACTACATGCGAAAAACTTTTAGATTTTAATTTTTAATGATAAAGATGATAGTTGTGAGATTATGGCAGTGGGATTAGAGCTCTGTAGTTAGTTTATTAATTAGAACTGTTTGGTAAAATAAATTTATGATTGACTGAATTATGTTAAATGACTAAAAAAGATAAATAATAGTATATTAATTAATGAGGATAGTGCGGTGAAAAATTACTAATTTATAAAAAAAAAAGGATAATTTAAGAAACAGATTATTAAAAATTAGCTTTTAAGAGATAAAAACTATCTTATATAGCTTTATAAAAATTAATTATAAAACTATAATCTCATAATCAAAAATTTTAATTTTATAATTATCAAACAATTTCACAAGTTTCATAAAAACTACGATCTTCTAAAAAAGCTATATTCTCCTTAGACAACTATAATCTTGCGTCACATTCCCTTTATCTCCTGTTTTTGAAGTAGAGTTGTAGAGAAATGAAACACTGAACTGTTAGGAAGAATGAGAAGAATGATACAAATACTTGTGCTGTAATCTGTATTGGAGAGCAAAGACGTCGCAACTCCCGTTCTATAAACTCCACACCCATACTTATCACTCTACCCCAAACCCGATTTTTAATTAATAATTAAATTAAATAATTAATAATTTGTTAAGGTTAAATAATTTTTTATTTCTTAATATTTTTTGTTTTAATCTTTACAATTGTTTTTCATTTTGATTTTACTAAATTTAAAAAAATTTATTTTAATTTCTGAACCTTTATTTTACTACTAGTGTTCCGTACCCATGCCATGCACGTGTTTATAATTATAATTTTTTTTAATTGTTTAAAATATAATACAATAAACTTATTCGATTAAATTATTATTAATAAAATATATTTTTTGATAATTTGTTCTGTACGCTAACCTTTGTAATATTCCTTTAGACATGGATGCTTTCTTTGTAGGTGAACTTATTCTTTTTAGATATCAATATTCTAGAATATAGTCTTGAATTTTAGAAAAAATTTAAACTTTTGAACTATTTGGTGTGTACCTTAAAAAAAAATTTGGAACTAAAATTTAAATTTTAATTAAGTCGGACCAAAATAAGAAGAAAAAATTGTAAGAACTAAAATCAAAAAGTTTCAATAATTTATGGGACTAAAAATATATCAAAACTTTACTTATGTTTATTAGTAATATTTAATCCTTGCATTTTATAAAAATGTCAACTAATAAAAATACAATTTCAATTTACTAAATTCTATATCTATATACACAAATAAAAAAAAAAGAATCATGAGAAACTAATTTAGTGACAAAATTAAGAAGATTAATATATTGCAAGTGTAATAATAAAAAAAAAAGGAAGATAATTGAGTGAAAGAGAAATCAATATTTTTTTTTAAGGCTAAAATATGCATTTGGTCCTTTATGTTTTGCCGAAATCATATTTTGGTCGTTTATGTTTATTTTGTCTCAATTTGGTCCTTTACGTTTGTTTTTTCGATCAACGTTGGACTCTTCTTTGAGTTCGTTAGTCTAAGTTAATAAAACTGCATATGTGGCACCTATATGGAATTAACAGAGTTTGTTTTCATTCTTTTTTAGACTAAAATGACACCGTATTGAAATTTTTTCTTAAGTGTACCTCCATTAGTCCAATTTAACATAACTGCATGCGCTTAAGAAAAAAATTCTATACGGTGTCGTTTTAGTCTGGAAAGGAATGAGAACTAACGTCGCTAATGCCATGTAGGTGCCATGTATGCAGTTCGGTTAACTAGACTAATAGATTAAAAGAAGAGTCTAACATTGGTAAAAACAAACGTAAGAGACCAAATTGAGACAAAATAAACATAAATGACCAAAATAGGACTTCGACAAAACATAAAGGACTAAATGTGTATTTTAGCCGTTTTTTAAAAAAAAAGTTGATGTGAACAATGGCAAAAATATAAATAGTGTGAACAGCGATGACAATTCATAAGGGATACTCACTACTTTTCTTGAATGCAAATTAGTAAAAAACCATTATACCTCATGAATACAACTATCATATAAATTTAGAAGGATTAAAATAGTAATTCAATTGAATGTATAGTAACCCAATAATTATAACTTTACGATGTTATATAGATGTATACAAGCTTCTTGTTTCTAGAGTTAGTAAAAAAATTTTAGTTCTGGTAACTTTTTTTTTATTTTGTTCTCTGAAATTATAATTTTTTATTTTGAACACTTAAAAAATGTGATAAAAAGTATAAAAAAAAAAAACTTAGCATTAGTAAATAAAAACAAAAATTTTTAACTTAAGTTAGACGAAAATTTAAAAAAAAAAATATTTTGTAAGGACTAAAATAAATATGAAGTTAATTTTTTTTTTAATATAAAAAAAATTGACATTTGTTTTTTAGTCCTTACAAAATATTTTTTTATTTATTTTAATTCAACTCAATTAATTTGAAACTTTTGAGTTTAGTCAATGAAAAATTGATAATTTTTTTTAATCCCTACTAAATATTTTTTAATATCAACACTTTAAGTAGATAATATTTTATAAGAAGTAAAATGAATATTTCTTAAAGTGTATAAATTATGAAGTGATTTTTCTTCTTCTAATAAATTTTTTTTTGCACGTACGTATATTCTCAGAAATCGAACCATATTCAACAAACTAATCATTTTTATTTAGTATCCCCAACAACATTGATTTAATTTTTTTATGATGTCTTTGACAATAATTATAATATTTTCTTCACTTTTTTTAATGGGTTTAGAAAAGAAGAAAATGCAAAGAAAGAAAATTTATGAAAAGGAAAGAAGATAATGAAATAATGGAGAAATAAAATTTAAATTATTGATTTTTATTTATTTAGTTTAAGAGAAAGAAAAATTAAAATATTTACAATTTAAAATAGTAAAATGGGAGAGAGAAAATATATTCACATTGAATGATTTTGTATCCCTTGAGTATAATAAGAAATAAATAAATTAATATATAATTGGACCAAACAAAAATAAATATATAATAAACAAATAAATAGCCAATTTTGCTATTAAAAAACATCAGTTCTCACTTTTGGGTTAATTATCAGACAGAGTTAGTGTTAAATATGCTTAAATCTCTCGTTATTTTAAAAATTATACACTTTTCTTATTATATTCTTTATTACTTTTACATATACCGTTTATATAATTTATACACAAATTCATAGGTGTGATGAGAATAGTTTTTAACATAAAATTTATAAATGTCCAAATAATAATAAAACCAGTGTTGCATGCCCGTGCGTAACGTACCGGATAGTCCCTCTAATGATACATGTTATTATTATTTTAATATAATTATTAATTTGTTTTCTGTAACAACAAAATAAAAAATGGTTAATTAAGTTTTTTGTTGCTGAACTTTAGTGAGAATATGTTTTTAGTATCTCAACATTTAAAACACATTTTTTAGTTCCTGAACTTTAATGAAATTAGATTTTATTCCTATAAAAACGTATTTTTTAGTTGCTAAACTTCAGCGATAATACGTTTTTAGTCCCTAAACTTTGGTTGAATGGAGGGACTAAAAATAAATTTCATAGATAATTTATGGACTAAAAATGAAATCTCACTAAAGTTCAAGGACTGAATGTATTTTAAAAGTTTTGGGGCTAAAAACGGGTTTTTGCTAAAGTGCACGACTAAAAAGTGCATTTTCAAAGTTCATGGACTAAAAATATTCTCTCGTTAAAATTCAGGGACTAAAAACTTAATTAACCCTAGAAAATCATATTAAATTGTTCTAAAATTTGTCAAAAAAAAAATTGTTGTTTTATATTTTTTAAGATTTATTTAATTTTTTCTATTTATATCCCTATTAAATATAGCTTAGTAATAGAAGATTAGAAAATACTAATAAATTATGATTAATGATATAAATAAGAGTATTTTATTCTTCAATATAATAAAGTACACTTATGAAATGTTTTTTTAATATGTACGTACAAGCCTTAAACAATAAAATAAAAGGAATTGAGGAATATTTACCAAATAAATTACATTTAGCACGTTGAGATAATGTATGAAATCTACAAACATAATCTACTACAGCATCCACAACAAATATTCGATTAAGGAAGGAACCAACTATTTTTTTAGTAAACGTACCTCACCATAAACTTAATATGTGTGTGTTTGGATTAACATTTATAAAATTAAGTTTGAGTTGATGTGATTTTGTAAAATTAATTTTAAGTGAACCTAAGTTTTAAATAATGTGATTTTGATTTGGATAATATGTATTGAAAAGTGATTTTAATAAAAAATATTTAGCATAATTTATTTTAATTGTATGCAATTACCAAAATGTCGATGCGTAAAATAAGTTAGTATTTGCATAGTCAAGCACCTTAATTTTATTTACTTATTTAATTTTCAAGCACTTGATTTGTTTTGTTTTTGTCCAAACCTTATCTGTTTTGTATCCAAAAAAAAAAACCTTATCTGTTTTGTGAAAAAAATAGCTTTAATGATGAATAGAGAGGGGCCAAGCCCAATAATATCACCCAATATTGACACTTAATATCACGTATTGTTATAAGATAGAAAAGTCTTTTTACCAAAAGAAAAAAAAATTTGAGTTGTTCTTATTTTTCCTTGCATCTTAATAATTCCCAAATCGAAACCTTAACCCTAGTCCCCAAATCTTCCCTAATCAGTTCTTTCCTAATTTCCAAATCGTGTGCTCCTGTTGCTTGATCTCGTGTCGTCTGTTATTTTTTTATGAATTTGTTTCACATTTTAATACTTGATGATTTGTGTCTTTTAAGACATGAACCTATCTTATATAATGCCTTTTTTATTACGGTTGCTTTGTGTGCACATATGTATATAATACTTCATGATTTCGGTTTATGGACAAGTTGGTGCCAATTTGTGCCCATTTTCTATTGTATATTAGATATTAGAATAAAAATTAATTGTGTTAAATGTGTTATAAGTAAAACTGATCAAAACATTTATAAATTGTTTTGAGTGGATACAGAGCCTGAATCCATCGTTTTCATCCTCTATGCTGCCGAATTTGAACTCTCTGACTATCACCGTTGATTTTGGTTGCGCTATATTTGTGGTTGAAGGTCAAGTGTTATTGTCTCACATTATAAATATTCCGGTTTTTTTTTGTCTGATACTTGTTATTTAGTATTTCAAACTATTTGTTCACCCTTGGGCTTAATTTGTAGTGGTTGATGGTTTTATGGTATGGTAAATGACAAATTTATTTGTTGTGAACTTCAAATATCTTTTTGTGTTTCAAGTTTATGGCTTTTTCTCATGGCAAAGTTTTCATACCAATTATAGGAATTTCCAATTTATTTGAAGTAGTATTGACCAAGTGGTTGTTTGAGCTTGCAAAATTTTCAATTTATTGCATTTTTGGTTAAAGTTTTGGCATTTTGCACACAAACTATGGTAACTCACGCTTTTGTTATCCATTGCTACATATATTGTTTATGTATAAATGTAATTAATAAGTTTCTTCCTTAATATTTTTTTTCCAAAATACCAGATGCAAAACCAAACTTGGATACAAATTTTTTTGGGATGTTTCTTCTGTCATTAACATGTTTCTTATATAATATTTTCTCTTTGGGTCAATTAAATGAATGAACATGTTCCATTTGGGACTTGCTAAGAATTCGTTAAAGATTCAATTTTCCTTTGACGACGTTGTGCTTCCACCACCACCAATGCGCATATTGGCATGTAGCACCATATTGTCAGAAGCAATGGTTGTGGGAGACTAATGCTTGGTCTGTAATTCTATCATTTTTTTACAATATTCCAACATGCAATTAGTGGTTGTATTGCAAATCAATGTTGCACTTATATTTTTTTTTAGATCCTACCCGTTGAAGTCATGCTACAATTTGTTGAAAAAGAAAATAATTCTATCAAAGTAATTGGTTCAAATGGTGACATGATAAGGTGGAAACTGATTAAGCATGAGGAAAGACGAAACCAGCATTACATTGGTAGGGGGTGATATGAATTCTGCAAGGACATTAATTTCAATTGTGGTGATGGGCTTACCTTCCACTATAACACATAGTTTGATGCATTTGAGGTTAAAGTGCAAAGGGTTGTCATGGATGGTGCTGAGTAGAAAGCTTAAATTTTTTAAGGGACAAAAGCAAGTTTTTTTTTGGGCGTATGAAACATTACAATATATATTATATTTAGACTATGCAGGTTATGGTTGAAGTTGACTATATTGAACCGAATGCTTTAACCATTGTTGAAGTTGTTATTTTCACTTTTGGGTTGTAATTTACGCTTTGGTCAATTTTAAATGGTTTAAATTAATTATCTTAACTTATAATCACTTATATTGACATGATCAAAACACTTATTATAAAACTGATAAAACATTTATTTCTTTTTGGGACAATTAATTGAATGTATTTACTATAATTTTTGTCCGTCGGATATTGGAAGGGAAAAAGAAATTTTTTGGAACTAATTTTTTTAATAGACTACAGATATAACATTTTGTTCAAATTAAAGACAATTTTGACAAAATTTGCGTTAATTTTATATTAAATTACACGCTAAAAAGAATAGGAAACAAACCGCACAGCATGAAGATAAATTATAATTAAAAATTAACGTGAATACATTTAATCATTTAATTATCTTGAATTGCATATTCACACATAAATTTATAAAATCTTATATATTGATATTTACATCATGATTGCAATAGTAGTTGTTTACAATTGATTCGTGATATATGCTTTTAACACTTAATATTGAATTTAGTTAAATTGATATGAGAGATAAATTTTGTTGTAGATAAACCTTAATATTAAAAAATTAACAAATTAAAAATACTTCCGTCTCTAAATTTTAATAGCTATATGTATGTATTTACTATAATTTTTGTTCAACGGGCATTGGAAGGAAAAAAAAGTTGTTTGAAGCTAATTATTTTAATAGGCTACTATAGATAAAGCATTCTATTCAAATTAAACATGATTTTGAAAAAATTTGTGTTAATTTTTATATTAAACCACACAATGAAATATAAAAAGTATAGTGGACAAATTGCACATAATGAAGATAAATTGTAATTAAAAATTAACATAAATACATTTAACCATTTAATTATGTTGAATTTATATTCATATATAAATTTATAAAATCTTATATGTTGACGTTCATATAATGACTTGTGCAATAGCAATTGTTGATAATTGATACATGATATATGTTTTTAACACTTAATATTAAATTTTGTTAAATTGATAAGAGATAAATTTTCTTGCACATAAACCTTTGTCTAATTCATATATTTATATAAATTAATCATGCATCTTATATTTTATTTCTTTTATAAATATTTGTTAAATAAGTCACATATGCTTAACAATAAGAAAAATACAATGACCGTGCGTGCGCACGTGTATTGCACGGGTATCATACTAGTACAAAAAAAAGAAAATGTTAAAGTGGTGACCTATTAATAGGAAAGATAAAAAGTTAAAATGGCCTATTAATACACAAGAAAAATTTAAAGCGACATGTTTTCAATGTAAATTCCGAAAAAACAAAGAAAGAAAGAAAAATGTAAATTGGAACAAATTGGAACACTATATAAGTGAACTCAACTTAGTGCTTTCCATACTTCAAACAAATTATATTAGAAATTGAAATCATCTTTGAATTATACTCCATGCTATGACTTTTATTTCTTCATCTCTACCCTTGATTTAGTTTTTTCTAGTAGCAATTGTTTTCATTAATGTCCCCATCATTCCCACCCCACCAAAGCACAATATTATTATTTAAAACTAGTGCATCAATGGTCACCATCTTTATGCAAACTCTAAAATTGCCCAAATCCCACAATCCCGTTTTTCACAATTCATGGCCTATGGCCATCAAGGTCTCCACCACCTCAGCCTGGTGAACGACACTTTAACAAGTCATATTAATGCTCAAGTAGAAATTGTTTGGATAAATATTAACAACAAGACTTATCTGCACGAAATAAAACATTGTTTTGATTTTACTACATTCTTCTATATCCCTTGTCCTGATCCCATATTACCTATTCAACAATATCCAAATCAAGTATTGCTAACATACTAATATAATGCTACAATTATATATAAGTTGCAACCATAAAATCCTATTGAATAAAGTGCTTTTATATTCATGACTTTTTTCTTTTTTTTATGATCATGACTTTTATACCGTTAAATAATGGGATTTTGTTTTTTATATTATTGTTTTATATACTTAATTTTTTCCCCACCATTATTATTTATTCGTTAATTACGTTGTTTCTTTATTATATTTTTTTACTTCTTTGACGGTATCATTTTTTAACTTTTTATGTAATTAATTAGAAGCATATATACCAACAAATTTATAAGTGAAAGGAAGACTGATCGAGAATCATGAAGGAAAAAAAAAATAAAACAAAACAAAAATTCGTATGATTGGGTTTGATAATTTAATTCCTACTACTTCACTTATTGTCAAGTGTCCGATTATAATCGGATAGTTGAGATTCAATCGGTAAAAATTTTATATATCTTATTAAATTTCAATCATCTGATTAAAGAGCAGATAGATGATGGATATCAAACATTATTGAAGTCAACTAATTCTGAGTTTGATTTGTATGTATAGTGTGGTTATGATTGACAAGTTAAGGTTGCACACGCGATTGAAAATTATTTATATTTGATGACCAACGTAACAACAAAAACAAGGATAATAATAAAATGACAATTTACTATAATGATGTTTGATACAATTTCATTGTCTAGCTTAGCCATACTAAGTAACAACCCAATACTTTAACGAGGGAACCCAATTACCATTTTTTAAAAAAAAACAAAAAAAAAAAAGTTAAAACTAGTGCATCAATGGTCACCATCCTTATGCAAGCTCCAAAATTGCTCAAATCCCACAATTTCGTTTTTCACAATTCATGGCGTATGGCCATCAAGGTCAGTGGATGAGATTAGTACCATCCTTATTGGGAGTGATACTATCATTTTTAGTATATAATTTTATGATTCTTACATATAAAAATGATGGTGCCACTTTCAATAGAGATGATACTAATCCCATCCTCCATCAAGGTCTCTACCACCCCATCCACAATATTGTCAACACTATACAGTTATGTTTCCAGTGATATGCATGCTTAATTAATTAATTATTTGTCTTGTCTTAAAACAATTATTTTTTATTTATTTTTTAAATTTAACTAATTAATGCTAATTTTTGTTATTCCTGAGCTTAACCAATGGTTGATACTGGAACTTCATAATCGTTGGCCAAGTTTCACAAGAGATGACACATTTTAGAGCAATGAGTGGTATAAACATGGGGACTGCTCGACTTATACTTATAATCCCCAACACTACTTCCATGTGACGCTTTTACTTAGCACGATATTGGATTTTGCCCATGTCCTTGATTATGCAACTATAGTACTTATACTTATAATCCCCAACACTACTTCCATGTGATGCTTTTACTCAGTATGATATTGGATGTTACCCATATCCTTGAACAGGGCCGGTCCAAAGGTAAGGCCGCCCAAGCTATTGCTTTAGGCCCCCCAAAAAATGTACAAAATTATTAATATATTTAGGCCCTATTTTAATATATTTTGCTTTTTAAAATATTAAATACTTTATAGTATACAATGTTATCATTATTTATGATAAAATATTTCTTTTTCCCAAATAAAATGCATATGATGTTTATCCAATAATGTTATTAATTTCAAAAAATATTTATTATTATTATTAATTTAGAAAAAACCTATTATAATAATTTATTTTAGGCCTCAAAATTGGTTGGGCCGGCCCTGTCCTTGAATCTGCAAATATAATGCCTGATAATAATGTTTAATAGTTCCACATGACTTCAGCCCGGTGAATAACACTTTATCAAGTAATGTTAATGTTCAAGTAGAAATTTTTTGTATAAATATCAACAACAAGTCTTATCTACACGAGATAAGACATTGTCTTGATTTATATACATTCTTCTATATCCCTTATCTCGGTCCCATATTACCTATTCAAACAAATTTCCAAATCAAGTATTGCTATCATACTAATATTATGCTACAATTATTTAAGCATTTTTTTACAAATTATATTTTATGGATATTTTAGCCTTAAAAAAATAATGTTCAAATATAGTACATTAACAAAATTTAGCTACAATCACTTCACCGGACCTAATGTAAACTACTTTTATTTATAAGTGTAGACTTTTTTTTTTTTTTTTGAATCTCAAAATCTACAAATCTATGATTTGTAAAGTTATAAATCTATACTTATATCTACTTTTAATTTTATATGTATTTTATACTTATATCTGTATGTAATTTTGTATGTATTTTAAGAACACATGTCTCCATATCTTCATTTTGACCGTATATATGTATATAAAGTGTAGGAAATCTAATTGAATTTTTATTTCTAAAGACTTTGAAATGAAAGGGATCAAAGACTATTAATTAATAAGAATATATCATAAAAAATAAACTTAGTATAAAATACATATCATAAAAATAATATTAGATTTATTATTAAATTTTGTTACTTTTCTATTAAGTATACAAACATCATGGAGGAAAATTTTTTTTTACTAATAGTGGAAAATTTATTAAAAGTAATAAGTAGAATACTCTAATTCATATTACATCACAATGTCATGAGACTAGCAGCTGAATTAATACCATAAGTTAGCAAAAGACAAAGACTAATACTTAAATATAATTTTGATCACTTTTCGATATATTCAAAAAATATAATTTTAATCCATTAACAATAATTTAAACCAAATCTAAGCAACATTTCACAAATTACTATATACACCTCTAAAAATCCAACTAAACTAAGTTAATAGTTAATTGTAAACAAAATTAACTTACGGGATAAATTCGTGCATTGCACGAGTATCAAACACTAATTATATAGAAGTAGCAATCATATAATAAATATTGAATAAAGTGTCTTTATATTCATTACTTATTTCTTTTCATTGTTTTTTTACGACCGTGACTTTTATATTGTTAAATAATGGGATTTTATTTTTTATATTATTGTTTTATATACTCAATTTTTTCTTCACCCAAAAAAAAATACTCAATTTTTTCCATCATTATTATGTTAACTTACGTACATAGGAACAAATAAATATTAATTTAATACATTATAAGAATTAATTAAAAGGAAAAACGTCAGCAATTCATATATGCGAGGTTTCGTTGGCCACAAAATTTCACAAAATTAACGTTGTTAACATATAAATCGACGAGAAAGACTAATCTCAAAAAATTGACACGTATAAGAACTTAAAAAAAAAAGTATAAAAACTAAAATAAAATAAAATGAGTAACAAATATAATAGTAAACAAAATTATATTTATGAGCCATCACGTGCGGTTATTGGCACTACTGCAGGAGATCTCGATCTCCATCCAGTCATAACAGATGCAATAAAAGACGAAATTCTATTTAATTAATTTAATGCGGGAAAATTCTTAGAGAAGAGAAAAAGAGGCTCGTTGCCGCTTTGAATTGAAGAATGCAGAACAGACGAGAATGAGAATGAGAATGATGAAGCGAAGAGGAAAACCAAGTGTTGCATTGCATGCTTGCTTTCTTTGCATGACCGTTACGACGTGGCGACCATTCACCCTCCCCACGTGTAACCCTACGTCTACATCTCTTTTATATTGAAACCTTTCAATTTCATTTCTGTGCGTGCCTCGTTACGTTACTCACTCAGAAACACAGAGCGAGAGAAGAACCGTAGAGAGTTATCGGAATCACAACGGCGACGACGTCGTACGGTTATGGCGATGAAGCTCAAGTATCTGTCCTCCATTGGCGAGGACGTCGTCAAGAGATGTGCACAGTATGTAACCTCATCCCGCTCCTCTCCTGTCACATTTGCTTAAAAATTGCGATTCTGTAACATTTCTTACACTGAATTGTTAGAATCATATAGAACATATGTATAGACTGCACACTGCAGAGTGTTAATTTGTTGATTTCCTTGACAGTAGAATATAGCTTTTCCGCTATTTATTTGTTCATTCATGGTTTACTTGCTTTAATTTCATATGAAAAAAATCCAATCTCAAATTGCACCAATCCAGAGTATATTTATTACCAGAACACGATCATGACATGGAAATCTATTAATTAATTAGCTAATTGAATATGAAGTTTTCCTGAATCTGCTAAATATGTATAGTACTCGTATCTGTTATTGCTTATTAGGACACTGGACACTTCGGTAGAGGAATTGGTGGAAGATTTTGAAAGAGGATGGAATGCTGACAGCGGAGATTTTTGCAGAAATTTAGTTGAATTTTGCAGTGGAAAGGCTCTGAATGAAATATGCCTCAAGATTGAGGAAAAGATCAGTGATGGCTCGTTTAGCAGGTTGACATATGACATGATGCTAGCTTGGGAGAGACCTAGCTACTATGACGATGACCAGTCCTCGGTGTGCATATTTCTCTCTCTCACACACCACCATTTCCTTTCTTTTTTTGTTGCAACTCACACATATTGATAAAATAAGGTATTAATTACTTAAGAAAAATGATTGAAATGTTCTAGATATTTAATTAATTTAATGAGCAGGGTGAATGAGCGATAATCAGATTATCGGATGACATAGTTCTTAAAGGATCATGACCGTCAAACAAAAAGATGCAATGAGGAACTTTTTCTATTAGGGGAAGCAACACTGCTCATCAGAGGACTCAAGCTCAAGTCCTATAGTTAAACCTCGTAGGGAGAGCTTTGTCGTTCAGAATGGCTTTATATGCTAGATTAGTTGAATATCTAATGTGATATCTAGATACTGGGGTCTTAGACTCAAAAAGTGAAGACTGTTAAAATTGGATGCTGTTTTGAGATGATAAATTACTGCTTCATTCTCCAATCACCATCATAAGGAATCCAGATTATCTTGAAGCCAATAACCATGATGTTCTTCTTCAGTATTTTAGTAAACAAGTTGAATTGGCTATCACATGAAGCATCTTTTGCAAATGTTAGATTGAGGCTTATCTTCTTTTTTTTTTTTTTTACTTGGTGTTGTCTTATGAGGCTTTCTTGGTTTTCAGGAGACTGTAGCAAAGGAGAAAGAAGAAAAGAAGATAAAGGTGAATACCACTCAAGAACAGGATGACATCCCTCTTTTTTATTCAGACATCATGCCTCTCCTTGTAAGAGCATCTTTCCCCTCAAATTCTACGTTATTACAGAATACACAGGATGGGTTTATGAACTCCCCCCTGCCCTTTTACTCTTTTTTTTATGAACTTTTTTTCAAGCATAAGTATGAATTCCAGCCTTTTGCAGTTCCTGTCTTCTTAATGTAAGAGACTGGATTAATCCTTGGTTATTCCCTTTTAAAATAATGTTTGATGTTTCTTGCATCGAAATCAAGGCATTTTGATATAAGTGCATAAAGCATTTATGATTTAAGGTCCAGATATTTTCCACTGTATTGGTTATTCTTTGTAATTTTTGTTTTCTAATCATATTTCATATACTATCTTGCCAGGTTAATGATGATGCCAATGTTGGAGAAGATGCATTTGTATGGTTAGGATCATTAGTTCCATTAGTTGCAGATGTAGCAAATGGAAGGTTTACTTTTGAAACTCTAACAGCACCAACAGGCTACCGACTACATTTCCCAGCATATGACATGTTCTTAAAAGAAATAGACAAGTAATAAATTTGTCTGATAATTTTCTGGTTCATTTTCTTGCCTCTGGAGTTTAAATGGATAATAGCAAGGAAAACTTTCCCATGTTTTTATTGCTTCCTTTGAAAAGTTCTTTGAAAATATTTATGATCTATTAGATGATGACTATCTTTGCTAATTTTGTATCCGGACATATAATACATGCTGTATATGAAAAATCCAATCTTTCTAGGAATCTAGAATGTCAACAAAGCATTAGGGTCTAAATTCTACACTAGTAAGTAAAAGCAATGGTTACTTACAGTAACAATAAAGGATTTTAAAAAGAGAGATAATCATGTAACATGATTTGAGAACTATTTGATATTGAGATTTATGAAGCTAGTCTTCTATCTTTAGCTAACAACTTTTAGCTTGTTTGTTATTCTCTGCAGACCGAGTTTTGTGGAAGTAAAAAAATTCAGCTTTGTTCAAAATTATATTTAACTCTGAAAATTTACCGATTTTGTTTCTCTGATATGTAACCAAACACAGTTAAACTTAAACGAGAATTGGTTTTTAACATTTAGAAATTTGATCCTAAAACTCGAACTAATATGGAACTTCCTTAATGCATATATGTGGACCAAACAGTAATTTGAAGTTTGTAGTCTTTTAAAGGGTAGGATACTTTCAGAAATTTGACATCTAGAAAAAATAAGAACTCCTTTCAGTGTCTTGGTCTCTTGGATGCGGGTTGACTTTAACCAGAACACTCTTCTTGATATCAATCAAAATTGATATGCAATAGAATTCCACATTCACATTATTATTTATTTTTAAATTCATGGTTCCATAGGTGCACAAGACAATTGCAGAGACAGACAAAACCAAACGGTGTGGAAATGGCTGATGACGAATATATATTAAATGTAGATGGAACAGCCACCACTCAGAGAGTAGTTCGCCACATTGGATCAACAAGTTGGCCTGGTCTGCATTTTGTTACATCTGATCATTAATTTTTATAATGCATCAGAATCTATTAAACTAATTTGTTTATATAAAAATGTAAATGTTGCTTTGATTCTAATTTCCAGGTAGGCTTACATTGACCAATTATTCTCTTTATTTTGAGGCTTCGGGTGTAATAAAGTATGAGGATGCTCTTAAAATGGACCTCTCCAAGGACATTGAGCAGAGTGTTAAACCAGCTGCCACGGGTCCATGGGGAGCTCAACTTTATGACAAGGCCATAGTCTATGAGTCAGCTGATCTGTAAGGACACTAGATAGAAGTTTTTTTCATCATCAATGCTTATTTTAGAGTTAAGTATGTTAGAAATGTTCATTAAAATTTTAGGTATGGATAATACGCATATGCTAATATATTGTTTATAGAAAAGCATCTAAGAATTCAGCAAAGTAATTATTGATGTTTCCAGAGTCTGACTGAATCTCAAATCTGAAACTGCAAACTTATACCACTGCAACTATTTAAATGAACTAAATTCCTGAAGGGTCACAGAATCAGAATTTGTATAATTGCATATTATATGTATAATAACGGTCTAAAAGACGATCAAGCCAAAAGCTTATCCTGGGGCGATCAATAGCTTGCTTTTTATTCTTATATGTTAAAATGTTATTTGCTATTTTTGATGGCTTCAACATGGTCATCTTTCAAGTCTGATTTAGGATCATTCATTACACATTTAGTGTGATATTGAATGTAGAAGTATATCTAATCCTCACTTTTGCTACTAGCCTACTAGTATGAATAACTGTTTCTTCTGAATTTTCTAGATCAGAGGGAATTGTACTGGAGTTTCCAGAGCTTACAAGTTCCACAAGACGTGATCATTGGCTTGCCCTAATAAGGGAGATAATGTTCCTCCACCAGTTTTTATCGAAGTACCAGATAAAATGCCCAATACAAACATGGGAAATGCATGCAAGGACAATATTGGGAATCATAAGGCTGCGTGCAGCAAGAGAAATGCTGAGAATATCGCCTCCTGTCCCAACAAAATTCTTAATATTTTCCTTATATAATGAAATACCAAAGGGAGATTATGTGCTAGAAGAGCTTGCTGATAGCCTTAAAAGGGTCAATACTGGACAGCCATGCAGTGCAAGTTCTATCCTTAGGAATATGAGCATTTCTGGGTCCGTAGTTTCTGACGTAATAGTGGAAGATGCAAGTCAAGCAGATGAAAAAGTAAGTTCTAGTGTTTTAGATGATGGTCCCAAGTTGGAGACTGCTATCCAACAATCTAGGGAGGAAGAAAAGGAAATTCTCGTTGCAAAAGCTACCACTGAAGAATTAAAGGAGGAAGGAGTTACTGACAGTGTTTTGGTTCTAACGGTAAGGACTTGATTGCTGAAATCTGACCAGAATTTATACATTGCGCTTGATTGTACACAATGGAGTTGTTTCCTTATAGCAGGAAGTATATTACTGTACACGTCTATACGTTTTTTTTTTTACTTTGAACAATAGGAAGTTCAACATCAACATGATGGAATAATTAAAGCTGTAGATTTTAGTTCGACTAGGATGATTTTAATTCATTCTTCATTTGAGAGTCAGATTACAGGTCTGTCCCAATGTGAAAAGGAAGGTTGGTATGCTTGAAATTGATATTTAATCATTGTTTGCTGGTTTTATTGTATAGGAACTACTAAAACCACTTAAAAATTTGGTCCCTCGGTTTCAAGAAATCTTCACATGGGAAAGGCCAATGATTACTCTAGCTGTTCTTGCTGGATCCTTGATAATAACCTATATGTAAGTTCTTATTCCCCCCACCCCACCCCACCCCCACAACAACACATTTTTTTTGCTTGTAAAACTTCTCAAATTGTGTGAGATGCCTATTTATTTCACATGACCTTGAGTTATTTTTTTTCTAGACATGAAACTATATAACATCACATGAACAATGCAGGGAGTGGGTTGGCAAGGCATTTGCAGCATTATTAATATGGGTAATAACCAAGATGATTGAGGCAAGAAAGGAAAAAATCAATGAGAAGTGCAACGAGATAGTAATCAGTAGAGCAAATATGGCAACTGATCAGACGACAATGGAAAGCATTGTCTCAGCCCAGCGTGGATTGAACACTGTTCATGAGATGATGCAGATGGCAAACATAGCCATGCTAAAGATATGGTCAATACTTATTTCCAAGGCTGATAAGGTAATTTCCTGCAAGATTTTTCTTTTTTCTTCAGTTATAAACATCTTGGTGAAGATTGGATCGGTCCTAACATAAGAATGCTTTTTGAGAATGATGTGTCATAAACATCTTCAGTTATAAACATCATAGTTGAATGATTCTTCAGCCATGAATTTAATATGAAGGCCCTAATGATAAAGGCGCTTGTATGTTGTATTATGTAGTATACATGGAATGTTTTTATGCCACAGCTTCCAGACACTTTTTTAGAAGTGGAGGGAAGGAAAGGATTGCATGTTGTAAAGTTTGATGTATGAAACCTATGAGGTAACAGCAGCATCCATAAATATATTACCTTTAACCAAATAAGCAGTGAGAATGTGATTTAAAATAAATAGGCTAAGTTTCTTTTGTGATTGTGATTTCTTCACAACATGAATCTGGCTTAAAATACAAATAGACCTGTTCTTTATACTACTTTCGAATCTATTTTAATTTGCTTCTGGTTCCATTATAAAACAATATCTTTTACACACAGATATACAATTATTTCCTGCACATTTATTTAGACTTGAGCCCACTGGTTATTTAGTTAGACCCGCATGAATTTCACCTAATAATAGAGTGAAACAAGAGAGTCAATTAGTGTTTCTTCCCATTTATCTTCTGGTTAATAAAGTACTCCTTGTGTTTCTTTTCATAAGCATGTATTATAATAACGAGAAGTTAATTTTATCGTTACTAAATGAGGATATTTGAGTTTAGTTTTTAAATAATATAGATGATGGATTTTGACTATAAGAGTAAGATTGTAAAAAGATCATTATTTGTCTAGAAATCAATAGTTTTAGTTTTATTGATGTTAACATTTCTTTAAAATATATAATTTTTGTTTTAGGTGAGAGAATAATAATCTACCGGGGGCAGAGACTAAGTGGCAGATTTAAAATCCAGTAGCCTTGTCAATAAAAATACTGTACCTTCGTTCTGTATATAAGATTGTTCTCTACCTTCTAGGCTAGAATAAATTTTACTTCCAAAGAATGTTCTAACTGTGAGGTGATGACGTCTAATACACTTTGCCCCTTCAATCCAATAAATGCCGCACCTTACAATTTACAGTTGTGTTTTGCTCCTCCTACCCTATAATTGCAGCGTGTTACCATTCACAGTTGTTTTTATCTAATTGATTTCTAATAAAAACAAGTACTTGTTCCTGTGGCAGCATGCAAATTTAGTGATGGTGGCACTAGGTGGGTTGGCTGTTTTATTGGCAGTGATTCCATTCAAATTCTTCCTTATGGCTATCATTGTGCAAAGCTTCACCATGACATTAAAGACAGGCAAGTCTTCTGGAACAGGGAATAGACGTTTGAAGGAATGGTGGGACTCTATACCTATAGTCCCTATCCGTGTAGTAGACAATGATCCTAATTCTGAGGATTATGTTAAATAGTTGTTGACTGAAAAAAAAAGTAGTTTTTCTTTTCCACTCTTGTTTTTGAGATTTTCTAGTATACGAGTCAATGTAAGTAGCCTTTGGCGGATGTTGGTTTGATGATTAAGGGAATGAAATTTTAAGTAGTTCAACTCAAACTCATATTAGGGCAGTTTCATGTGAGAAAAAATTGTTGTAGCCTTTACTTCATACAATAAGACTTGGTATTTGTGGTAAAAGGGAATAGTGTAAATTTAAGGTTTGATTTTCATATGTGATTTGTATTTTATTAACGTATTGACGGTTATAATTTATTCATATATATACTCTAATTATGATTAATTTGATAGAACAATTTTTGACTTCCAATGAAAGTATTTTTTTCTTTTAGCAAATCAAATACACACTTAGAAAAACCCTTATATAAATTATGTATGTACAGCTAGAAGATTTGAGCCACAATAATTTAGCAAATCAAATACACCTAAAAAAACCCTTATATAAATTATGTATGTGTACAACTAATTCAGATGTACTATTCTGGTCTTAGATATGAGTTACATTTTAAAAAAATTCTTTGATTTTAAATATAGGTTATTAATTAACTTATAATGAATAATTTTTATTTTTATCCTTTCTATAATTTTTAAAGATTTAATTAATAATAAAAAGAGAAAGATAGTAAAATAAGAGAGAAAAGAGTTATTAATTAAATGAAAATATTAATGAATATATTTATTTAGGGTTATAGTATTTTTTTTTATTTTAAATAAATTTAATGAGTTAAGTTTTATTTTTAATTTCGATGATTGAGATAGAAATAAGTATTTAGCTTACAAGTTGATTTTATTTCTAGCCTTTATTGTAGTATGATCTCGTCTCTTTTTGCACCCGTGTTTATTGCAGTATAAGTATCAAAAAAGTTCTTCCATGTCTTAAAATTAAGTATAGTTACTTTACTTAAGGAAATCTTTAAATTGATCTATGAGATTATAGATATTATATATATTAGTTTTTGAGATTATAAAAATTTTAAATTAGTCCCTGATTTAGTCATTTTTTATTTAATATTTTTAAAGTTATTTAATAGATAAAAAGACTAAAATATAAATCGTTCTGCAAACTCAAGAATTAATTTAAAATTTTTATAATTTAAAGTGAAGCTTAGAATTTTATAGAACTATTTCAGGGTGATATTTAATTGAGACTAAAGTCTACTAATACTTACAAATTGAGATTAAACCATTTACTTTCTGTCCTGAATATTCTATTTCTTGCTATTATTTCTCTAAATACCTGAATCTCATAATTTCAAAAGGAAATAACGAATAATTTATATAAAATGAACGGATTAGACTTACCTAACCTAACCAGTTTAGATAGATCAAAATATGAGAAAGGGTAACCAACAATAATATTATCACAGGTAATAAAATTTTACTGTGAATAATACTTTCACTTTCACATCATATAATAAAATTTAATTTCGCCTTCGCAGGTAAGCAAGCTTTATCTTGTTGCTGTCGGTAGTAGTTTTCCACATGTCGGCAAGTTTATACCCATTCACGCGTCCTCATGAAAACGATCAAATAACGAAGGAATTCCCTCTCAAAAAAGTTTAAACGTGTTGCATAGGACATTTGTACTGAGATATCCTATTTATTATTTTTTAAATTGGGAGCACTAATATTTGAATTTAAGATTTTGTACGTGTTCACTAATAATTTTTATTCATCAAGTCCCTTATGAGTTATGATTAGCCTAATCATATTCATAATAACTAGTAACTTATGTTGTAATGAGATTCAGGACATGAAATGTTTATTATCTTTTATGAAGACTTATTTGTTAGTTATAATTGAGGACAAATACTTATTAGTTTATTAAATAAAATTAGGAAGTGATTTGTTAATAAGTGCTCTTATCTATAGTTTTGTAAAGCTTTTGTTGAAAAACTATCTAAGAAATTCTTATATGTAATTTTTGGTCACAATTCTTGTGAAATGAATTCACACAGACACAATATTCGAATTTTAGATAAATAGGTGATTACTTACATCTTCGTTTAATTCAACCATCACATATAAATTTAAGTAAAATTTAACTATATTGTTTTTTTCTAGTTACGCAGAATGATTCTAATTTTGGAATATAAATTTTAGAAAACTAATTATGTCGGCATGTGAAAAAAAAAAAAAGAAATATGGGAATAATGGCGTTGTTCCCTTGTGAGATATGGAAAGTGGGCCCAATTAAGTGTTCATTTGTGGCCCGTGATGGTCGGAGGGTTACCTTCTCCCTTTCATTATTCCCAGTTTCCACGCCACGCTCTTGGATCCATCAAATGTTGCAAAATCTTTTTGAAAACAATAATGCTTTGTTTTGTTTAAGAGAAAAAAAATAATCTTCCTACTAAATTTTGTTACAATTTTGCCTATAAAAAAAAATTCTTACAATTTTTTCTATTTATCTAATTTTGATAAGTGTCATTTATCTTTCAAAAAGTAAATATTTAGTGAAAAATATAAGATATTTGTCAAAATTAAATGGGTAGAAAAATTTATAAGAGTATTTAATAGGAAGATTTAACATTTTTTAAAAAAATATTAAGAGGAAAGCAAATTGTGAAAATCAATGTATTTTTTTATAATTAATTGAAAATAAAAAGGAAATCAATAGAAAAGTGAATCGGTCTATTGTGATTTTATTTTTGTTTATTGTTACTCTAAATATATTAGTATTTTAATAGTATTTATTTTTCATTATTTTGATTCTATTGATTAAAAAGAATATTTTTAATTAAAAAAATTAAAGAAGAGTGACAATAAACAAAAATAAAGTGATAATAATCATTCCCAAAACAAAAAAAATAAATTTCTTTCTATTGATTTTCTCCCACTTATCATTTTCTTTATATTTCACTTCTTTCCTTAGATTCAAACATTTTCTTTATATTTCACTTCTTCCCTTAGATTCAAACAATGGTAAGAGAGAGACTAGTATTCCATCCCGTCCTTTTTACAAAACATATTTAGATCTAGATTGTTTTGATGATGGTTATTAATGTAAGATGTTTGGTAGTTTTTATAAAATATTTATGGGTCTTATTAAATAATGTTCTAAGGACACTTGTTAAGATTATTAAATTAAGAAAATTGATCATAAGTGCACATTACTCCATGTCTCAAAAATACAAAAAAAATTATAATTTTCAACACTCTTTTACTATATTTAGTTCCTAAAAAAGTGTTCTAAGGACATTGCTTAGCATTTTTCAACATTTATTACCACTTGTAACTCTTTAACCTTGATTGGTCAACACATTATTTAATAAAAAGATAAAACTGACATTTCACACATTTTAAAAAAAAGACAAATGATATTTAGTGCCTTAAAGATACTATTTAAGGAGTCAAATATAACAAAAAAAAATATTAAAATATGTAATTTTTTATATTTTCAAGAGATGGAACAATATGTACTTATAATTATTTTTCTACTTCTAATAACCTTAACTAGTGTCCTAAGAACATTGTATATCACAAGACCCTTTTAAAAAAGCAATCAAGTTAACTAATCTTAATTATTTTCTTTGATCTATATAATTTAATTGAAAATATCTTGTAAATAAGATGGAATAATTCATATGTAAAGAGCTAACAATTAGTAATTCTTAAACACAATCAATATAAAGTTGAGAAAAATAGTACTAATATAATAACAATTTCTCTATTACCATTTTACTATTATAATATAACTCATTATATTGAGAATTAACAATATGAATGATATATTACTTTACTAAATAAGAATAAAGTTAAAAATTAATAAATATATCTTATGTTTTTGTATAAGTGCTTATATTATAAAATATTAATATTTTATTTTAGGTATTTATATTTTGAAATGGGAGTAGTAGAAATGTTTTCATAAAATATCATGAGAATTATTAATATGAAATAATTTATTTTGAATTGTATTTACTCCTTTATGCTCCATATTTTTGTTTCACTTTTTTCATTTCAGAACAAGAGGCACCAAAACAATGGACAGAAATTATGTTAGGTGACAAAATCAAGTCCTCATGATTTACCGTTGGTTATCCTTTTTCTTTTGTGGCTATCATGATCATGACTCATGAGTTTATGCATTTTCCTTACTTTATGAAATGAGAGAAGAAAATATGAATTCCGAAAGTAGAATCTAGAATGCAGGATTTTTAACTTGATAAAACATTAATGCATGTCTTATCCGATTAAATAGACCTAACATTTTGGACATATATTTGAAGATTTTCTGTTTGTCTTAGCAATTGGTATGCAAAATCATATCGTTATTATCTGAATGAATAATAAGTTGCGTAGTTCAGAAGAAAAGCTACACTTTAGATTGCAATGCCAAGTTTTAACAACTCAATTGTCTGTGCCTTAACTACTTGACACATGTCTGCTTTTAAAGCCGAAAGTCTCCTTCTCTCTCATTATTATCTAAATTTAGATTTCATTAATTTGGCATCACCATTTTTATTTTTTTTTTGACAAAATTTGGCATCGCCATTTGTATAGCCATCTCTTACCAAATTTTTTTATAATGTTTTATATCAACAAACAGAAAAAATAATTGTAATTAATGAACTAAATAATATTTTTTTCTTTTATCAATATTTTTTAATAGATGTAATTATTTTGTTAACTAAAATTATTTTGAGAAAAATGATTTTGGAATTTGTGAGAGTAATTCTCATTAGCTTTTGATTTTGGAACTACTCACATTAGTATTTGAAGTTGAAGTCGACTATTGATTTTAATCCTTAATATTAGTTTACAATTATAAACTAATGATTCTAATTGATACATATGTTTGCTATTAAAAGTCTAATTTAGTTCCTATATATTAAAAAAATCATTTATTTCAAGACCCTAATGTTGTGAATTATAAACTAACAACAGCAATTACAACACATAACATATGATAATTTCAAAAACCCACGTGAATTGCTGATAATTTTAGGAATTAACATGAACAACCTTAAAATCTACAATACTAGTATACTAATGAATAAAGTATCCACCACCGAAGTCGGCTCTATTTGGTAAAATTAACTTATAGCTTATAGCTTGTAGCTTATGGCTTATAGCTTGTAACTTATAGCTTATGACTTGTGACTTATAATTGAGTAGAGGTGTTTGGTAAAATTAGTTTATTAAGTAGCTTATATTTGTTAAATGACTTAAAAGGACAAGTAATAATTATATGTATTAAATTATTTGATAGAGTAAACATGTAATAATTGACTAGAGGATAAAATAGGAAAGAATTATTGAAAGCTACTTTTCATAAGCTATAAGCTACTTGAAGTAGCTTATGAAAGTTAGCTTATAGCTTATATAAGCTATAAGCTAGTTGTTACCAAACATCTCTACTTACTCATAAGCTATAAGCTACAAACTATAAGCTCCTAAATAAGCTACAAGCTAGTTATACCAAACATACACTTAATCTCCTCTTCAGAGATGAGCTAGGAATCGAATCCTGCATATATAATTAATAGACAACGTGAGCTACCATCCTACGACACTTGATTAATGAATAATCAATTTTAAAAAATAAGTTATTAATGACTAGATGTGGATAGCTGAAGGTGATTCATGTTCATCCCCGTAACTTCCTCATAAATAGTAGTGGATAACATTATTAATTATCTGATAAATAAAAAATAAATAACATTTCCACTTTATCCTTAACAAATTCATTTCTCTGCCTATAAATACCAGTGATTCCTTAGCTAGTAGAGTCATCAAAAACAGAACAAGAGATCATAAGTTGAGTGAAATTAAAGTAAGAAGAATCAGAGAGAGAGAGAATGTCAGGGATAATGCACAAGATTGAGGAGACCCTCCATATGGGAGGGCACAAGAAAGAGGAGGAGCACAAGGGAGAAACCCATGGCCATGGACATGGTAGTGAGCCTGCTCAACACCAACACTATGGTGGAACTACTGCAGGGGAACACTATGGTGGTGGTGAGCAGCATCATGGTGGGTATGCAGCAGAGCACAAGCCAGAGCACCATGGAGATCAAGAGCACAAGGAGGGTTTTGTGGACAAGATCAAAGACAAGATCCATGGTGACCATGACAAGGGAGAATCAGGTGAAAAGAAGAAGAAGAAGGACAAAAAGAAGCATGATGGACATGAACATGGCCATGACAGCAGCAGCAGTGACAGTGATTAGATCACATCTTCCTCCACTGCTACCTCTACATCTTCTTCTATGTCAAGGTAAAAAAAGAATAATATTTGTTAAGTGTTTTTGCTCTACCAAAGTTCTTACTTAAATTTTAAGGGTTGAACCTAAAATATAAGTTATTAGCAGTTTGATAATGGTATTTTAAAATTGTGTAAAAGGGTCTTTATATTTTGGAGGTTGTGCATTTTATTATAACAATCTTGTTAAAAGTTAGACAAAATTGTGTATTTAATGTGCCATTTTTTAACATATGCATGTATGCACCATTTTAGTGTGAAAAAATTTAGGTGTAAAATACTTTGTAAAATAATATATTCGCAACCTTTTTTATAGAAGTTTTCAGGACTATTCTTACGATAGAAAATGGATCCTCTCCATTTTTCCGGGGAATGGATAAGATCTCAATTGTTAAATGAGATACTAATATGATAGTTGTTAAAAATAATACAAAATAATGTGTCGTGTGGTTTAGATGTAAAATGAAGAGAAATTTAAGAGGAAAGGAAAGATCATAAGTTCATAAACCTCTTAGAAGTAGCATGGATGATGAACTGTAACATTGATGATATTAGTTTCTTCTGAATTTTGAGCTAATAATAGGAAAGGAAATAGACTTCAGTAAAATGTCATATTGACTTTTTTTTTTTTTTTTGAGAGTACAGCTTTTATATCTTCGGATTATTCATATATATAATCTTTTTCTGTATATATATTGGGAAATATCAGTTAAGATCTCAGATGCTATTGGCCAAAAATATAACATAACATGCTTCTACATGATTCTTCTCTATTTGGAAGTTGTGGCTACCATTTGCTTACGTGTTTTTTCCCCCTATCGCAGGTGTATGGGATGGGACCATAATCCATAGGAGTGTTGTTGTGTTTTACCTTTTTCTTGTTATAGTGATCTATGTTTGAGTTAAAAAAATTGTCCAAAAAAAGAGTGAAAAAGAGATTATGCTTGTTTCTAATTGCGCATTCTAGATTTCTAGTCCATATATGCGGTCATTTGTTTGTAAAACCCACTGCTTTGGGTATGTTTGGTTGTATATTATCCTAAAGAAATAAAATATTTTAATATTTGTATTATTAATTATTAGTGGGTTATTTCTTTTTATTACATTGATCATTGTTTGTTATTATTCCAATACCAATGTTTATTTACACAAGGAGAAGGAACATAAGTTACAAAGGAGAAAATTCCAAAACAATTATAGTAGCAGCTAAATCAACCTCTATAAATACAGAGTGGTCTCACTCCCATGTGTGAATGCTATTATAGTTTCTCATCAATGGGGGGAGTCACTAAATTAGCATTACAGTGTTCCTTGCGAGTAACTCACAGTTGCTTCAAGTTATGCATGTTCTTGAATCTAGTGAGGTTTAATCCTTGAATTCCTTTGGCATGTTGAGAGAGCCATAGCTATTAGCTGATACTTATTGTCACTGTGATTTAAATATGAAACATTCAATAGCATTGGAGTATTACACCTGTATAAATAATGGCCCAAAATAAAGCAATTTCTGCCCAAAACATATTAAATAGTGGGTAGTTTAAGACCATGTAGAGAACCCTAAGAGCCGAGTCTGTTTATCCAAAAAAGCACAAGAAGCCACTATTAAATCAAGTAAAAATGAATCATAGTTTTAGAATAATAAAAACAAAATCGGATATTAAAACAAATTCTAAAAGATGGTATTGTTTCATGAAATGGAATAGGGATTTTGTGACAATGGAAATCCAATCAAATTATTTTTCAAATGGAATAGAGGATAGTCTTGATGAAGTAGGGGATATGAGCCATTAGGTTCTTCATGTGTGGGCATCAAATCATCCTAGGAACACCGTCTTAGGGCAGTTGTTTCAGGTAAATTGCAGCCTTCAGGATATTAACTACTCGTTATTTCTGAGTTTGGATAGTAAAATCAACTTTTGGTTTAACTACCAAGAAACTGCAGGAAAAGGGAAAGAAAATAAACACACTCACCACTCACGTTTCTGTAGAGAAGAGCGAAAAAGTTCTGTAAAAAAAATGAGTTTCAGCCGTAGCTAATCCTACCCATAACCTCAAACTAATTAATTATTTGGATGAGTATATCAGAATTCAGACAAGCCCACAGATTAGTAGCTCTAAGATACAGCTATTTTTATTTTTTTTCCTTAGTCGATTTATCTATTATGCTATTGTCCTTTAAGACCATCATTTGTCTTTGTTTGCAAGACAGATTGATTCCCTCAAAATATTCTTTATTCCATATCTTTTCCTCGACAAGAAGATATAATCCTTGTTTTTTATCGCATTTTTCCTTTACCACAACACATACAAAGTCATACAATACGTCAAAACACAAAGTACTAAACAAGCCCGAGCAGTTACATAGTATCACCCTCACAACAATGAAATGGATTTTGCAGTTTCCAGTTATTAGAGAGCGATTGTGTTCATGAAACAGAGACATCCTTGTATATCAGCCAATAAATAAATAATACTTAGTAATAAAAGTTTGAGAAAGGATGACACTGAATAAATTGCTAGAATCAAATGTGCCTTTTCAACATGTCACAGAGTAAAAATTTGGATTTAACTTCTTTAAAAGTGATTGTATTTGTAAAATGAAAAGGTAAACTATGGCATGATAGCAAACAGTTTTACAAGGGAATCAGGTTTTATGCTGCTAAAAATATATCATGTTTAGATACAAAATCCAACTATTAACACTGAGACGAAAACAATATTTCAGTATTAAATAAATTAACATTACCATCATTAGTTAGAAAGGTCAAGTAAAAGAAAGTACCCCCAAAACCTCTACCTTGCTCATTCAGACTTTGTATATAAAATATATGCTTGATGATGGTCACACACTCATACTAGTTAGAGTGTTTTCCCAAACGGCCAAATACCTTCTTGAACTGATACGCACCAAAACACATAAACAATTGCATTTCCAAATGTGACTTTTCCGCAATACATAGAAAACAAGGAAAGTATCTAAAAATAGCATCTTAGCATCATCAGTTTTATTTTATTCTTTCTTGTTGCAAGAAACAGCTATAAATAAAACACTATCAGCATATGTTACAATTGTTAATGCGAGGCAAAAGTCTCATTCAACAACAATATGGCTCTTTCACTCTTGTTTTCTTATTTTCTCCCTCCTATCCAAACAAAGATTGAAAGTGATGCAAAGAAAAAAAGACAGAGATTGATTACGACCCAATTTAACTTAAATAACTGTGATTTACCTTCTTATGCAAATTCAGACGCCGAATAGAACAATTCTCCATTGTTTTTTACAGCACCAATTGGCACCTTGTCAGTTAAGCCGGCCCCTTCTACATCTTCTCTCTTTAAAATTAATATACAGCCACCAAATTCACTTCCTCTTCCTCATTAGCTTTTCCTTTAACTTCCTTCTGCGTTTGCATCCAAACCCTAAAAACAAAAACCATGGACAGGCTAATAAGATTAGAGCCATCAAATATAATCTCAATAAGAATCGAACCAGGCCAAAAATGTCACGGCCAAATCACCTTACGCAACGTTATGTACACTATGCCCGTCGCGTTCCGTTTTCAGCCACTGATCAAAACGCGTTACACCGTAAAACCCCAATCAGGAATCATATCTCCGTTAGCAACGATAACCGTCGAGATCGTTTACCATCTCCCACAAGGTTCCGATCTCCCTCATTCTTACCCTCACTCCGAAGATTCGTTGCTCCTCCACAGCGTCGTAGTCCCCGGCGCAACCATCAAAGAACCTTCTCTCGACGCCGTCCCTAGCGACTGGTTCACCACGAAGAAGAAACAAGTTTTTATCGACGGCGGCATTAAAATCGTGTTCGTGGGCTCACCGATCCTGGCCCAACTCGTTTCAGATGGGCCCATGGACGAAATCAGAGAGGTTTTAGAACGAAGCGACCCAAATTGGAAAGCCGTTGACTCCGTTGACTCACAAGGCCACACGCTACTCCATTTGGCAATTTCGCAAAACAGAGCGGACATAGTTCAATTGCTCCTGGAATTCAAGCCCGATATAGAAGCGATAAACCGTTCTGGATCAACATCACTCGAATTGGCCTCTTCCTTGGGAGAAGCGTTAATCGTTGAGCTTCTATTAGCTCACAAGGCTAATCCGGAGCGATCAGAACCGTCCACGTGGGGTCCGATTCACCTTGCAGCGCGTGAAGGACACATGGAGGTTTTGAGGCTGTTGTTACTCAAAGGCGCGAAAGTTGATTCCCTCGCGAAAGATGGGAACACGGCGTTACATCTTGCCGTTGAAGAGCGTAGACGAGACTGCGTTAAACTGTTGCTAGCAAACGGCGCGAGAACGGACGTTAGGAATTCTGTTAACGGCGACACTGCGTTACACATAGCAGCGGCAACCGGCGAGGACAGTATGGTAGAGTTATTGCTTCAGAAGGGCGCGAACAAAGCGATGCGAAACGCGTTGGGGAAAACGGCGTATGACGTGGCGGCGGAGAACGGACATAGAGGAATCTTCGATGCGCTGCGTTTTGGGGATGGTTTGTGCGTTGCGGCGAGGAAAGGGGAGGTAAGGGTGATTCAGAGGTTGGTTGAGGGTGGTGCTGATATCAACGGCAGGGATCAACACGGATGGACGGCGTTGCACCGAGCGTGCTTCAAGGGGAGGATGGACGCTGTTCGAGCTCTGCTCGAGAAAGGGATTGACGTGGACGCGACGGATGTAGACGGTTACACCGCCCTGCACTGTGCGGTTGAGTCTGATCACGCTGACGTGGCGGAGGTGTTGGTTAAGAAGGGCGCGGATGTCGAGGCTAGAACCAGTAAGGGTGTAACTGCTTTGCAGATTGCTGAGTCGTTGCATTATGTTGGGATCGTTAGGATCCTCCGTAACGGTGGGGGTAATTGGGAGAATGTGGATCAAGGCTTAGAGTTAGAATCTGCGGTGACTTCTGTTGGGAGTAAAATCGAAGCCGTGAAGATGAAGAACAAGAACAAGATAGGAAGAAGAAGCAGAGAAATTCGGGGAAGCTTTGATCGTTCGACGATGCCATTGACTGTGCTTTGATTAGCTGTTGTTTCTGGTGCTTCGGTTGGTGAAATCAGCATCCTAATTGAAATGATTGGTTTGTTGGATTATGGGTATAATTTGTGCAGGAAAATTGTAGAGTTATCTTCGCTATTTTTACTATTATACCTGTTATTGTTATGTTTATGAACAATATTTCAATCCGATGCATGAAGTAAATTGAAGAAAGAATTAAGACAATGATGACAGTTCTTGTAATGTAGTAGAGGTAACTTTGATCTATTGAGTCAAACTTGGATGTATGTTTGAGAAAAGTAACATGGGTTGGAGAACGATATTTTGAAGGAGTAGAGTAGCAGAGTGATGCTTAAATGGAGTTATTTCGCAGTATATCACGCTTAGCTGGATGAAATGGTGTACTATTTTGTTCTTGGTGAATGAAATGGTGTATGATCCTTCTGTATGCTTGATTCATACTTTAAACAATAAGAATAGTGCTAGAGAAGGAGCTGGATATAAAATTATAGTAATTGAAAGAATGAATAACAAAGACAAGCAACGTCAAAAATTCAAAACTGGTCCCTCTAAAGTATGTTACAATCACTAATCCTATGTACTCTGGAATCTGGATACACAGAAGCTCTTCACTGGGTTACTTTACTAAGAATCCTATGTCCCCCTAAAGTTTTTTTTTTGGTCTGGGATTTTCCAGTTCATATCATTGGCAATTGCCAGCTTTCTCTGGTTGCCTCCATTCTTTTCTTTTGTCACAATAAGACGATTTGTAGTTTTACACTCCAAAATAAAAGTGGGTGCAGACCCATTCCACTTGAGATAACAACGCCTATTTTTAGACAGTAACATATGTAATAGATAAAATAGTAAAAATAAAAAGTAATACACCCTTCTTGTTGCTAATGACAGTATCCAATGGGGTGGTGTCCGCCCAAAAAGAGTTTATCTTGTGTCCAATGCTTGTTTAATATGCCTGGGTGAGAGGGATTGTCACCACTCAACTTTGGAAGTCCCACCATCTCTTTATATATAAAAATCATATATCTATATATTAAAAAAAATGGTATTACTCCCAATACGAATGGTGCTAATATGCTTATCCTGCCAATGAGTAGCAAGACATGCTCAAAATTCAAGGCCCATATCTTACTTTCAGACTTTCAGTGTTACAGGTTATAATATCTGGGCCTGTGGGCCAAGATTGGCCGTTTCTGGTCCTGTTTCATTTGCTATAAAGTTTTAGACTGACTGTTGACCAAAAAATCCTTGACAAAATTATTTTTACAATATCTATATGGTGACCCAAAAAAAAAGTTACAATATTGGCGTTAGTGTTTTATTTTAAATTTTAAAATGAATAAAAGGTTGTTGGCGAAAAAAAATAAACAAATAAATAAAAGATTTATTTTACTCTACTTGAATACTCTATATTATTAGTTATAAGCGATTACTCTACATAATTTACATCTTGTCTTGTTGATTCAAGTAAATTAGGGGCTATTTGGTTTATATTTTTATTTTTTAATTTTATTTTCTATTATTTTTAGCATTTTTAGTTTTTTCTTTGTAAAATTTCAGAAAACATCCTTAGAGATCCAGAATACCATTTTATCTGTTTTTATAATTTCTAATACATTCTTCTTCTTGTGTGAATATTCCCTCCTTTTCCCATTCTCTCTTTTTTTTTTTTTAAACTCGGTGTCGTTATAAATTACTCCTATATAAAGTTATTGATAATTAAAACATAGTCAAAGCCTCATTTTGCGATATATGTGGGAAGAGACAAAAGAAATCAAAAGTTTAGATTGCTGAAAAAAGTCTTGGGTTGTGATTAAAAAAAAAAACAAAAGAAGTTGGGTGTAGCATGAAGAAGACATTTTAGAGTTGGTTGTAGTAGTAATACATAGCTTTCAAAACGAACAGTAGTAACACGTAACAATCAATGGTTGGTGTCAGCAAGTGTGAAGATCTAGCCGCCATGACATGTAGACGATCACCAACCCCCAAACCAATAAAAAACATTTTTTATTCAAAGCTTGGGTTGGTGATTTTAGGTGCTACTAATGTATATGTGGAATAACCTAAACCAACGCTTTAGTGTGTAAATTGATTTTGAATCAACCTATTTTTTTTCTTTTTAAGTAAGTCTATAATAAAAAATTAGTATAAAATTTTTACCTCAGCTTAAAAATAAAGCTAAGTTTGTTTTACCAAAATTGACACACAATTAAACAATTAAAATTTTATCGAAAATCAATTATGTAACACTCAATAATTCACTCACGTTTGACACTTTTTCAAATACACACTTACGAATTTGATTTTCCTATTTTTGGTCAAGTTAGAAAATTGAACTTAGAATTTCCAAATCTCATAGTAGACTCACACCTACTCACCAGTTTGAACTAGAACTGAATAAACCCAGTACGTTGGGCTTGTTCAAGGTCCATATATATGTTTAGTTGCGTAACATTATACTCCAGCTTATTTATTTGGCCACTTTCATTTTGACTCAAACATTATTAAAAGGTCATTTTCGACGAAGTTTGTCTTAATTCCACTTAAGTAATTCAAGATCTAAAGTAAAACATGAGAATGATATTTTATCTTTTTAAATATAGAATGAAAAGTAATACAAATTGTTTCCTTAAGTCAATTCAAAGTTTTATCTTTGAATAAAGTGTACATACTTTTCTTTCTTCAATTTAAACTTACACTAGTATTGGAGTTCCATTTAGCATCCCATCCAAACTTCTCAACCAGGTAAATAACTAGTAAGATACTACTGAAGAACCAGCAAATTGAGGAGACGATTGATCAATTTATTACTTCAGGTAAATGCATGTATATTTCAGCATAATTCAAATTCAAGAATACGCTTTCGTCTTTAAGACAGCTGCTAAGAGTATTGTCGTCATTTCTTCATCTCTCAAGAGTATAAGCGATCCTATAACAATTTTGAAAGTGACTTCGACGTCCTGAGTAAGGACATTGTGCGTGGGACTAAGAATCTGTTGCCCCCTATCTCTCAACCATACAACACCATTACACATGTTCTTATTTTGAGATTTGGGTCTTGAGTCTAAAGGGTTTGAATAACTCTAAGACATGCCAAACCAAATCCTAATAACTTAGATGTCTAATATATGTAGTTAGTATGATTGCTAATATTCTTACTCCATAATTATTATCAAATTATCTCAATGTGTCATGATTTGCAAATAAAATATATCACAATAACAGTTTAATGATTAAAATAAGTAAATCTCGTGCATCGCACGGGTATGATGCTAGTTACTATATAAAGAAAAGATCCAACATTTAACAAGTATTTATTCATTGGGTATTGGACAATGGTTAAGCAACATATGAATAGAAATTTGGTGTTAGAAAATATAGAGTATTAGATGCTACGAAATTATTTTTAATTTATTTTAAATGCAAAGTTTTCATTCATGAGTTATTTAACTATTGCTCTTAAGACAAAGAATAGCAAAACCCTAATTCATATTCTTATCACTTGTTCTTTTCAAATTAACTTAAATTTTAAAGTGTCTTTATAAATACCCCACTATCATTAGTGCTGCCCTAGGAGCTCAGGCCACTACCTCATTTTATGGTTATATCTTTTACCATTGGATAAGATCACACCAATCTCTGATAACAAGTTAAAGTTTTGCAGATAATTTTTTGTCCCCTGTTTGAACCTCCATGAAATAGCTTGTTAATTGCCCTGAAGCTGCAATGACATATATGTGGCTCATGGTGAATCCACCATTGATGAAGCCATACTGAGAAAATACATAGGATATGGTTACTTGATATTTTTATTTTCTGTTTTCATTTTCTATTTTTATGAGTAATTGTATTACAAAACTTTCACTTTATTTCCATTTTATTTTTTGTTTTTAGAGACATATGTAGCAAATTTTAAAAACAAACAAACCAATTTTAATTTTTATTTTCATTATTTTCTAAATCATTCTCATCTCCCCTTCTAAACTAAACACAAATACATCACTTTTTAATTCCTCTCCTCTCGCTCTTTAAACTAAACATATAAAAAATAAAAACCCAAAAAAAAAAAAAAGAAAGTAAAGAGACCCATAGTTTCTTATTCAAGGTGCTTTTGCGATTTTCACATGAGTAACCATAGTACAAGGTTTTAAATGGGTAGCCTTATAGTCACAAGCTCTAAATCGAAATTGTCAAGTAGTAGTATATTCTAAATATGAAACAGATTGTGTAACGAAGCATACCTACAAGTGCATTGAAGGAAAAATGTCGGTGTATCAATCATGAGGCGCAATCAGCATGATCAAGTTTCGAGATCGTTGTTGAAGAATTGTAATGAGTCCGTGCTGAGCCTAGATAGTATACATGTTTTAATTGTAAATTAACTTTAAGAGAAATATATAGTTTAACAGGTAAAAGACTAAAATTCAATTTATTTGATATGGGTGAATTTTATCACAATGTTTTCTAAAGGGTCTAGAAAAAAATCAAAGTATTGTTAATTGGTATTTATACTACTACTAGTTTCTAGGATCAGCGCTTGATCTGGTGCCACCAGGGGATGAGGCCCACGTCACGTGCGTGAAGAGCGATCTCAGAATTCCGTGGTACCACCGACAGTTATTTAGTGCCGCGTCCGCCGACACCTCACAATAAAATACTACAACTCTACTCAATCTCAAATCTGAATCCAACCCCTTTTGCATCACCAATTCAATTCAATTTCGATCTAACTTAACTGTAAAAACAACAATTCATTCAGTAAGACTATTTCTTATTTTAATTTCCAATTTACAATGGTTAAAATAGAGTTAATTATCAATTTTGTTGCTCCAAAGATTATCATATTATCAATTTGGTCCTCCAAAAAATTTTGCTACTAAATTAGTCCTTCAAAAATTACCTTGTCATCAATTTTGCTACTTATATTTTAACATATTCATTATTTTTACTTTGAGATTTTATATTGTACAGGTCAAAATATGAACTATGTTATATTATGAAGAGAGATGGAACTTGGAGGAACAAATACAGAATCAATCTTTCATTCATATATTATTAATGGATTATTGTGTTTTGTTAGCTTGCTGCTAGCTAGAATTTCTTAATTTGGTAATATTAATTCCATCTTTAAAGGATTATTTTGACCCCTCGTCATATGTACCCCAAAAAAAGGAAAAATATAGTAATATAAGATTGTGGCACTGGCATCTTAATATATCATTTGCATACAAGAAATACATAGAATTTTTGGTTAATTGTAGTTTTAGTTATCTTTTAATTTTATTTTGTGTGATTTTTTAGTATTATAAACTAAATATTCAAACATTCAAAATAAAAATAAAAGTTTTAATATATTAAATAAAAATTAAAGTCTACACATTTAAATTAAAGACTAAATATAAGTCTTAACATAAGGTTTTTTTCTTTTTCTTTTTTTTGATAAAAGGGATTTTTTTTTTTTAATCACTAATGTTTGAGTATTTTTTTTCTAGAAATCTTGGGCTTATATATTTCATTTTAAAAAATAATAAATAAACGGGACATTCTTTTAGTTTGCAAGGTCTACAGATTTGTCTGTTTAACCCGTAGGTTAATGGGCATGTCTAGCTAAATTTGTAAATTATATGGTCCTCATTTTTAAAGCTCAAATCCGCCCAATTCATTCACGGAGTATGGGATTAGTACCATTTCTATTGGGAGTGACACCATTCTTTTTATATGTAAGAATCATAAATTTATATGCTAAAAAGGATGGTGTCACTCCCAATAGGGATGATGCTAATCCCATCCACCTTTATTTATCCGTGAATCGATCTGCGGGCCTCAATCTTTCTATCAGCGCTACTCGTATGTAGGTGGAAAGGATTAGCACCATTCCTATTGGAAGTGGCACTACCATTTTTAATGTATAAATTTATAATTCTTATATATAAAAGGATGGTGAGATTTCTAAATTTACGTGGTCTCAATCCCTTATGATGATGCCTTTAACACTTAATTTGGTCAATACAATAGCTTCCTTTCTGGTTTTATTTTAAACATACTTCCCTTTCTAATTTTTAATAAATCTCATTCTCATTCAACAGTCATGGTTTTTTTTTTTCTAAAAAAAACTACGTGATTTATTATGCATATATATTTGGCAACAAGGATTATTACATGATGTATAGACTTCAAAAGTATATAAATGAAAATATGAAATTTAATTCATTGATCACATAAACTTTTATTGTGGAATATCCAGTCAAGAAGCAGATATATTTTTTGAAACAACTTTTGCTAAAAAAAATGACTATGACAACCAAGTGTGATGAATTTCTGTGTTGTTATGATTAAACTATTCACTTCATTCAACAACGACTAACCTTAAGAAAAATTAATTCGAAAATATAATTTGCTTGCAAACTTTCCCTTTGAATTTCAAATACGTGACATAACAAGTATTTTATAATTAGTGAAGGTTTGCCTACGCGAAGATGACAGTCACTCAATATTTTACATCATTTAACATGATTCAACTGTTGGTAAATTTAAATAATCTGAAAATTCCATTAGGTTTAACCTTTAAGAAAGTTTTTCTTTTTCTTTTCTAATGTATTCATCGACTGACTGATAACACAAATACAATGACTAATTTTTTAAAGTAGGGTTTAATTAGCTGAAATTTTTATATTCATAAAAGTTGAGCATTAAATTTCAAATCACTTACTTAAGTAACACACTCTCACGTTAATGGCTCGTTTGAAACAGTTTTAGTTTTTAGTTTTTAAAAGTTGTATTATAAAATAGTTTTCAGAAACAGTTTTAAAAAAAAAATTAGAACAGTTTTCTATATAAATTTATAAAACTGAAAATTAAAAACAAAAACAAGTTTTAGATGTTTTCAAATTTTAGTTTTTAAATACTAAAAAACAAAAACTGTCGTGAAAAACTGTTTTTAAAAACTTGTCTGCCAAATTAAATAGGTTTTTTAGTTTTCTGATTTTAAAAACAGAAAACTATTTTCAAAGACAAAAATCAAATAAACCCTAAATATATTAACCTCTTTTAGTATAAAGTCTTTCTTTTGATAACATATAATTCAAGCTTATGTAAACAATTTTACAAAGAATACACAACAAAAAAAAAAAATCTCATATACTCAAAAAAAAAATCATACAAAATGTTAAGATTGTTAACATTACTATAAACATATCGTAATATATAACTTATTTGTTAGTATAGATATTTTGAATTTATACTAACAAATTTACTAACATATAATAACCATTAGAATGTGTATATTAATTTCTGTACAAACAAATAAGCATATAATTAATAACAAATAATTCTCTTAATAAAAGTTAGAACGTTTATACTAATACATTAATTATATTAATAAAATTTTATACTAACGGTAGCTATCTTAACATTTTCAAAAGAAAATTTATTAATATATGATTTTTTTAGTGATAAAACCATTATCCAAACATTGGAAACAAGAAAAAAAAAGTAATTAATCCGAACACAATGACAAGAAACTTTTGGTATGCATTGAGGGTATTATCCATTAACAACTGAAGATTAATCTGTTAACGGCCTAAATTTCATCAAAGTAAGTTTTATTTTTTTCAACGAAATATTTTCTATCACATAACCAACATTAAGATTTCATAAGTATCTATCAACTATATTAGTAATGGCATAAAGTTTCAATTATTAGTCCGTACATGTTAAATTGTTGTTTCTCGAAATACTTGTATTCGCAAAATAAGATAATTTTTTTTATTATATATAAATTTTAAAAGTCATTTTTTGAATATATTTTAAAATAATAAAATTAAAATTTTGATATTTAAATATTATTATAATATTTAAATAAGAGTAAAAATAAACGTAAAAGAATGACAGTAACTATAGAGTAATGCTATTGCTATTTTTTTAATTTATTATTGCTACTCCTTTTTTAGTCTTGTTAAACTTAAAATATATATTTTCAATTAATAAAATTAAAATATTAACATTTAAATATTATTAAAATATTTATATATAAGTGACAATAAAAAAAAAAAAGAGTTTTAGTAGCTTCACAGCCTTCACTTACCGTCTGTTTGTTTTAATAGAAAACAAAGAAGATGAAAATGGCTTAAAAAAAAAATAGTAAAAATTGAGTTTTTACTTGTTTAGAACGCAAAAAAAGATTAAGAGAAGAGATTAAAAACATGGGACCCATATTCAAAAGTTTTCTTCACTGAAGAAGCAAGAAAACTAATTGAAAGGCAAGAAGGGCAAAATGTGAACAAAAGCAGTAATATTTTGAGTCAAGATTATTTGTAATTATGGATAAATTTGTAATTTTAATATATATGAACTCATTTTTCCTTTTAAATTTTCTCTTATACTAAATAACTATAATTTTTTCTAAACTTTCTCTACTCTCTTATTTTCTTTCTCTTCTATTTTCTTTCTTCTTCTTCAAATATATGCTGAACTTTGATGAGAAAATCTCTAAGAGTTGGTTTAACGATATAAGATCCTGCTAAGTTTATAGAAGGAACGATTCACAACGAGAGAACTTGTATTTAAATTTTACCTATGTCAAATTTTTAGGGACCAGCGTCAGTCAGCGCAAACATGATTAATCTAATCTTAAAAATAAAGAAACATGTGATTATAAAAAAAAAGAAAAAAAAAAAACTTCCGTGAGAAAATTTATAATACTACTAGTAATTAGGAGCGTTACTGAGGCAATTACACATGATGGTGGAATACGTGGTTTTATTATTACACCTACCCCTCCATGTGCACGACAAAATAAACGCACCTTACACCTACTAAGCCGCCATTTATGCACAAAGAGAAGGATATTATGGACACTTTACTGGTAATTTCGCAATTTAATAATTATTAATAATTAACAATATTAGAAAAATAGTAGTAGCATAATCTTAATAAACCATCGTGCTAACAGGTTAGGACGTGGGACCCACCACCAATTCCCCACCAACTTCCGTTACCAACCCCCAAGGTCCCACACTCCCACAGCCTTCCTAAACACTCGCGTTCAGATTCAGTCATCACATAAGAATTTATTTGTCTCGGATCCGATCATTGTATTTAACTTTTTTTAAAAAAAAAATAAAATAAAATAAAATAAACTATTAGTTTAAATATATCTTTGATTTAAAAAATATGATATTTTTAAAAAACTTATCTTGTATCAGCTAATTTTACTAAGTTATATTAAAATTTCTATGTCAATAATAATTATTTTTAATATATTATTATGTTGATATTTTTAATAATTATTTTAAATTTAAAATAATAAGATTTTAAAAAAATTATTGTTAACGTAAATATTTTAATCCATCTCAATAATATCTATTTGACATGACATTGGTGATGTACTGTTATGGTCACACATGTCACTAATTAATATGAAAATCTTATGGTAGGAATTTAAGTGAAAAATTTTAAATTTTAAATAATATAATTAGTAATGAAAACTTTTTTAGTGACTAAAATTAAAATATACTTTATTTTTATGAATGAAATACATATTTAACTTTTAATTATTTATATTTATATAATAATTAAAAACTGTAAAAAATTAAAATTTCCAGTTAAATAAATAATATAAAAAATTCATAAAAAATCAATTCAAGCCACATGGAGTATATATTCAAAGTCATTTACAGATTTTTAAAAAAATACTCGCTGTGTTGATCTCATAACTATAGAGACCGTGAATTTAGCTTAGCTCCTTAGCCTTTTTTTTTTAGTCTTGTAAAACGGTCATATTTTTTTCAATTTTTTAATTTAACTATAGTTGATAAATCATCGGTAATGTACTATTTCACCTCGGTTAAATGGTAACCGCCAAAAAATTACACAATATTACTCACGGTTTTTGAACAATAACCGCAAACACTCTAAATTTAGGCAGGATTGATAAACTGTTGTAATGTGTCATTATGGTTTCTTCATAACTTCGGGTATTTTTTTAAACAAAAAAAGTTAAAGTAAATCATGTATATAAAGAAGAAATTTTAAAAACATTAAAAAACAGAGTCATTTTGTAAGGAAAATTAGGTGCCAAGAAGAGAAAAGCTAAAAAAGTAATCTGAATCGAGAAACCACAGCGTGAACTCATGTTGGCACATTAACATTATAAAATTAATAAAAATTTAATTATTAATAAGAATATTACGTTATTAATAAAATAAAAAGATTATGATCAGTGATATCTTCACAAGTGTGTGACATTGAAAGTTTAGAAATGTTGTTTTATGTGGCGCGTGATGCTGTGGGGCAACTTGTTCGGTTGGCCGTTGGTGAACGTGTTATAGAGTAACTTTGGCTATTGTTTGGTAAAATAAAAAAAATACAAATGATAATATATTTAGGGCTTGTCTAATTTTTTTTATAGGAAATTATTATAATTAAAGATTGAACTTCTTTTTTATATATGCATATTTTTATACATAATTGGAGCTGTTTAAATTCTGTTTCAGAAATTTTTTTTTCTGTTTTTAAAAATAAAAATTTAAAAATATGTTTGGTAGATGAATTTTTAAAAATAGAGAATAATTTTTATTTTTTAGCATTTAAAAATTATAATTTAAAATTATTTAAAATTTGTTTAAATTTTTAGTTTTTAGATTTTTGAATTTAGATATAGATTAATGCAAACACTTCTCACTTTTTTTTAAAAAATATTTTATAATATAATTATTAAAGATTAAAAATAAAAAATTTCAAACAAACCCTTATTTTTTAATAAAATAAGAGAAAAACGAAAAAACTAATAAAAAAAAAGTTGATGTCTTCCTTTATCTTATTTTTTTCTTTTTCCTCTTTTTTTTTTTTGTCACGCATTTTTTTCTCTCATTTTTCTTTCTCTTATTTTCTCAGGACCAAACAATCGGGTAGCGAAGGACAATTGCTCACGGACCACTGTGGCACTGTTGGGGTGGGTGCCTGGGAGGAAAACAAAATGTGTTTTTTTTCTTCTTAATTGTACTTTTTTTGTGTGAATTTAGTTTTTTTTTTTAATGTTAATCCCTTAATTTTGAAATGAAGAATTTTGATCTTTAAAATTTGCAAAATAAACATTTTTAATCTATCTGTCACTGACTTCAATAAAAATTATCGTTAATTTAAACTAAAATCATCCTTACCTTTTAAAAATTATCATTAATTTAAATAAAAATCATCTAAAGCTAACTGAGAGACTATAATTAACAAATTTACAAATTTAAAATACCAAAAATTACGGCTTTTAAAAATCAAAAACCAAATTCGTTCATAATATAAAATAAAAGAACCAAAGTGCAATTAAGTTATTTAATTTTTTATGTTTTTATCTAGGAAAAGAAAATGTGGTAGTGGGTATTGATACTTGTTGAGTGACACATGTCACGATGGTAGCGGAGGAAGTAAGAAAGTAACTTGATAAGGTGTTTTCTGGTTGAGCCGTGTGTCACAAATGACAAACTGTACGTGTATAGTGAATGCATAGGCTTGACCCGGTTATTGAATTGATAGTTTTCTCAGCCAAGTAGTAGTATTTATTTATCTTGAATTTCTAGTTTTTGTTTCAAAATTCAAAAGATATCGCCACCAAGCAAATGTGATTATTATTATTATAATATAAAAGGATTCTATTTGGTTGGGTTTAAAAAATTGAAGGCAAAATATGAAGGGTAATAAATTGAGATATCTTAGGTCTTTAATTTTTTTATTAATTAATAATCTTATTTTAGGTATAAATTAGGAATAATTTAGTTTTGCAATAAATCATAATTATGACTGTTTTAATATGAATTAATCACATTTATTGAAAACAATTTATCATAATTTCTATTTTATTTAGGTTATAAATATTGTTGTTTATTTAAAGCATTATTCATGTGTGTACCAAAAAAGGCATTATCTGAAATTTAGTAATTTAGACGTTATTATTTCTTGTGATGGGAGTTTGTTGTGTTCTAAGATTCTCGGTCTTTTTTATATCTTATCAAATGTTCTTTAAATTTTTGTGACGATCATTCTAGATTTATCAATCTTGTGATTGTAATGTATATAAAATTATCCTCTATATTAGTGTTTTCTTTAGAGTTTGAATTGTGATTCTTTCAAATTATGTGTGTCTATTATTAAGTTAACACATTTGTTAATAAAAGTTAATTGGTTTAAGTGGAACAATTTCTTTTGACCAAGGTTTTAAGTTTGACTTCTGGTTTTGAAAAAATATCTTTAGGCTTACCTCTAATAAAAAAAAAGTGATAAAAATGTTAGCATAAATATTTTGAAATATGTATTACTAATTTATTAGGAGGGTAGGAGGGAGTGTGTAGAATAGATTAACTTGTGGGGTTTAGTTTAATTAGCGATTTTAAGTTTTTTTTTGCTTATGAGAAAATTATAATATTAGGTATTAAATCATATATTACACATTCATATACTTGTTCTTGTTAGCTAAATTAATTTTATAGGAGTAGTTTAAGTTTAAGAAGTGCATCAAATATAATGAAAAAACTTTATCAGCCTTATTGTTTTTTTTTTCAGCTTGAATATGATTGTACTTTTAAAAAATATTGACTGGTGTGAAATATGTATGTGATCTTAAAAAAAATGAATCAGTTTTATGTTAACTTTTTATGGTGATATACATATACAAGCATGTAAAAAGAGTTGTGTATAACCAAATACATGTAATAACTCACGGTCATCTTTATAATTTTTTTTATTTTTTTTTCTTCGATCTATTTTGTTTGTTAATTTTAGTTTAGTCTTTTTTCATAAAAAGTAGTGACAAAAAAAATTTAAAAAACTAGTTTCATAGGGATTTAATTCTAACAAAAAAATATATATATATAGAAAAGATCTAACAAAATTTTTTGCGTGGACCAAAATAAAAATAAAAAACATAAACTTTACGACAACTAAAATTTATCTATGCCTACATGTAAATAACATTTTGTCCATCTCTCAATTAATAATTTTGGAGAAAACTATTTTACTAATGGAATATAAATAATGCCGGAAAATAATGTCTTACATGAAAATAATGGTTATGGTTATATATATACGTAAAATGTTAGTTTTTTTAAAAAAAAAGTTAGTTGGGTGATGATTAATACTCCCTCTATTATAAAACCATTTTTAGATAAGTTAACTGTTTCATTTTATAAGGTCCTCTACATATTTTTAAAATAATTAATTAGATTTTTTTTTATTTACTCTTGATAAATGACCAAACTTTTTTTTATTTTTAAGATTAAAACAAATACAATAATTAAATGCTTCTATTTTAAATAGGGGCAAACATAAAAAATTGTACTAATATTTTAAAACCTAATATATTAATTGATGTTTTTTTAAGAACCGCAATTGTCTAAACATGACCTTATAATATGAAACGAAGGGATTAGTAATTAGTATGTTTTGATACTCGTTAAAACTTAAACTATCGTTTAAAGTAAGAATTTCTTATACTAGTATTTTCTATTTTCTGTTTATAATAAACGGATATTTAAACATACACTAAATAATTATGTTAAAATTTTTAAAATAATAAGATAAGAATAAGTTGAACAAACGAGTAAGAAATAAAATTTTAAATAACATTTATTTAATTCAAACCAATGTAAATATATTTCACTCAGAAGGAAAAATATATATCTCTTATATTTTTTTAAGTAAATTGAAAATATATGCTTTGTTGCCTTTGTATTAAATTATTAGTTTATTAGATTAGATTTTGACTTAAAAAAAGTTAAGTTTATATTTTTTTTCAAAAAATTATTTGTGTAACATAATTAATTAATTAATAATAAATTTACGTGTTCATAATAAATTTAACTTATTCATGACAATAATTATAATTTATTTAGTTTCTTTTATTTTCTTTTAATGTGTTCTAATGCTAATTTTAAACTTATTTTCAAGTTATCTCTATATTATTTTTAGAATATTTCTTATGCTCTCAATAATAATATATTTTAGCTTGTCTGAAAAAAAATAATTCAAATACAAATCTCAATTTTTAATAATTAGTATAATTTTAACCTCTAAGTAAAAATATTTGGTATTTTTTATAAGGGTTTTTTTTCAATATGTGCAATATTAATTAAAAATAAAATACAGTATTAATTACCTGTTAAACTCAATCACATTAAATTTTTGTTTTTCTCAATAAAATTTTTTTACTTATAATTTCTTAACCTATACAATATTACATATTACAAAATCTCACTTTATAAACTGAAAATCGAAACTCATTTTACTATTTCAATGTATTTTCTCCGTTCTTATTTATAAGATGTCTTTTAGAAGATTTAGATGTTCTTTTTCATAAGAAGTTTTATAGTTTCTATGGAGCATTTATTATTTGTTTTTTTGTTTATCCGCATTGCTATTTATACTCTTTAATTGTCATTGGTCAGCATAATGTTAAATTGGTATGTTATACTCTCTCTAATCCTATTTATAAGACACCATTTAAAATATTTTCATGGTCTATGTAATTCGGTTAAAAACATCTTATAAATAAAACCGAATAGAATATATTTTGTTTAGAAAATTAATAAAATTAACTAAACTTAACTAATACTACCGATGCGTATAATATTAGTCAAAATGTTTTATAATAAGTAACCGAGGGAGTACGTCATAAGTCCAAACACAGCTATAAGCGCGTCGGTTATACGCTCAGCTTTTTGCTGGTAAACAAAAACACCCAGCTTTCGAGAAACTATCTTTAATTTGTTTATTACACTCTCTCATTTCCTTTTCATTTGTCAAGATAGAAAAAATTTATTTACTTTTATTTATGTTGTGCCTTTATGGTTTTAAAATAATATTAATTATATTTTTCTTTATTTTACTTTTATATTTAATTGAGTATTAATTAATATTTTATTATCAAATTAATAAAATATTGTAAAATAAGTAATAATAAAAAGACTCTAAAAATTATTTTAATGAAAACAATGATAATAAATATACTCTTTAGGTACGTTACTCTTGACTGAATGGATAAATATGAATTAAAAAATCTTTGTTTATCCCTTAATTCTTGATTATGCATGAGAAAATAGTACTCCACCCGTTTCATAATGTGTGTCGTTTTCGAAAAATAGTACTAATTTTTTTTTAAAATAATTGTCATTTTATATTTTTAATGTATTATTAAATGTTCTTTTATTTATTTTATCCATATATATCAATTAATGCTCAACTAAAAATACCTATAACGTAAGGTAGTTAATTATTCAATTATTAATAGGAATACAGTAGAAACTCTTTAAATTAATACTCGGTAAATTAATAAACTCTCTAAAATAATAAATTTGTCCGGTCCCGACTTGGGCAATGTAAAAAATTGAAAAACTCGATAAAATAATAAGATAATAATTTTTTGGGAGATCCCTTTATAATTTTCGATCCCAAGAAAATCATAAATTAATAATTCATAGAAACTGAAAAAAATATATTACACTCTATTGAAATATGATTCAATAGTTGTTTGTTACTAATTTACGTTGAGTCCTAAGGTTCGCTGCAACGTAATTCTAAGAGGCATAGATTAATTTGCCTTTTTGTTTGGTATATACAGTATGTAATTACTTAAAAACTTTTTAAATTAATAATTATTAATTTATCGATAAATTAATAACTCTCTAAATTAATAAATTTCTCCGGTCCTAACATTATTAATTTAAAGAGTTTCTACTGTATGTTAGTAAATTTTTTTTAGTCATTATGACATTTATTTCATTTTTTAATCTACGTGAAACAACGTTAAACGACTGTCATTTTAAGTAAGTCACAGTCATATAATTCAGTTGGTGAGCATACAGAGAGACATGATATACGTGTGGCTATTTGAGTTTAATCCCATAAGGAGTTAGACTTATATAAACACATATCTATGGACACAACCAATTAAAAATTAATTTGATATTAAAATAATAATAACTTCAATATTAAAACTTGTGTTATTATTATTATTTTAATATAAATACTAATATTTTACTAAGTGTGTCAAATGAACACATCCTATCTAAGTATTTTTCTCTTTATTAATATACTCTACTAAAAAATTGAGAAAATAGTAAAAAGAAAAACAGAAAATCTAATATATTAATTTCCAATTTTCTTTTTTTAATCAATTTAAGAAAGAAAGAAAATGTGACTGAGAAGATGGAGGGAGGGGGATTCTCAGATCCAGCAGAAAACGGCTATAAATAACCCGAAAACCATTGCTTATCACTCGCCCTCTGTTCTCTGCTTCAATCAGCTACCTTAGAATTGAAGAAGAACCACAGAGAACTGGTCTCCTACACTACCCGAAAGGTACGAGATCCCATTCTGTCTCCCTCTCTCTCACTCATTCCTTTCCGTCTTTCTCTCTCCCTCTCACAATTTTCGCTATGCGCTTCCTCTTTTCTTATTAAGCATCACGATCCATGCCACAATTCTCATTTTCCATCTCTCTAATTTCTTTCTGTTCCCTTTCTATCGCAACTAACACTTCAGTTCTACACTCTGTTCCACTCAAGATCTACCGTAAAATGTAATGTTCAATGCTTGTGGTTCTAGATCTGTGTTTCTTCTAGTGTCGTAATGCGTAGATCTATTGGATCTGGAAAGTTTACTCTGATTTCACGGTTTTTTTATAATTTCTAAATCCGTTTTGGTTGAATTTGCTCTCTGTTTCCTAGATCGTAGTGTGAGAGTTCTCCTTAACTTGCTGACTCTTCTATGATCTAATTTAATTAATTCATACAAGTAAAATTGGTTGTGTGTGTGTTTATCTGTTAAATAGCTTGGAAATGATGTGATGCTTGATGCAACATAGGGAATTCGAATCATGATTTGCTAATATTGCATATGCGATTGGTTTTTTTGGTTTACAAATCTGGTTAAGTGCGAGCTGATTTGAATTTTGAGCTGGTTGTGCAGAACAATGGCATCCCATGTTGTTGGATATCCTCGTATGGGCCCCAAGAGAGAGCTCAAGTTCGCTCTCGAGTCTTTCTGGGATGGAAAGAGCAGCGCCGAAGATTTGAAGAAGGTGGCTGCTGATCTCAGGGCATCCATCTGGAAGCAGATGGCTGACGCTGGGATCAAGTACATCCCCAGCAACACCTTCTCTTACTATGATCAGGTGCTCGATGCCAGCGCCACCCTCGGTGCTGTTCCACCCAGGTATGGCTGGACCGGCGGTGAGATTGGCTTCGATACCTACTTCTCCATGGCTAGGGGTAACGCTACTGTGCCTGCTATGGAAATGACCAAGTGGTTCGACACCAACTAGTAAGTGATGCCTCGTATTGTCTGTTGTTGGTACTTTGTTTATATTAATGATATAATGATCTGATTACTGAATTGTTGTCCATGTGTTGATCCAGCCACTTTATTGTCCCCGAATTGGGACCCGATGTGAACTTCACCTATGCTTCTCACAAGGCTGTTGATGAATACAAGGAGGCCAAGGCGGTATGTGTTTTATAGATAAGCATTTGAGCTGTGAGCAATTAGCCAACCTGAATATCATTGAGAAGCATTGATGTGTGTCACATTTTTACTTAGATCAGGATCATGTATTAGAAATGATTGTGTTTTACTTTGACATTAGTTCTGCACCTCTCATTTGCTGGGTCATAGGGGGGGGTGTTCTGTTCAGGGATGTTTTGTCGTGTGTTTCCTTTATTTCTTTGTCTTTCATATGTTTATTGACGTTGTCATTGATTATTTAACTTGTCACGCAGCTTGGAGTGGACACTGTTCCTGTCCTCATTGGCCCCGTTTCTTACTTGTTGCTATCCAAACCCGCCAAGGGTGTTGAGAAATCATTTTCACTCCTCTCTCTCCTCCCCAAAATCCTTGCTGTCTACAAGTATGATTCTTAATTTGTTGTGTATTGTTATTTCCTCTTTATGTAATGCATGTTATGTCTCTAAGTTGCTTATATCAATATAAAACAGGGAAGTTATTGCTGATCTTAAGGCAGCTGGTGCTTCATGGATCCAATTTGATGAACCTACCATTGTCTTGGACCTTGAGGCTCACAAGTTGCAAGCATTTACTGATGCATACTCAGAACTCGCATCCTCTTTATCTGGTTTGAATGTTCTTGTCGAGACCTACTTTGCTGACATCCCTGCCGAGGCATTCAAGACTCTCACATCATTGAATGGTGTCACCGCATATGGATTCGATTTGGTCCGTGGAACTAAGACTCTTGATTTGATCAAGGGTGGATTTCCTAGTGGGAAATACCTCTTTGCGGGAGTGGTTGACGGAAGGAACATTTGGGCTAATGATCTTGCTGCTTCTCTCAAAACATTAGAGGCTCTTGAGGGCATTGTGGGCAAAGGTATTTCATCAAACGAGCATTTTAAAGGAAAAATTGCCAGACTTTTGCTGTTAATATAGTCTCTTAATTTATTTATTATTTTAACTGAATGCAGATAAACTTGTTGTGTCCACCTCCTGCTCACTACTTCACACTGCTGTTGATCTTGTTAATGAGACCAAGTTGGACGATGAGATCAAGTCATGGCTAGCTTTTGCTGCACAAAAAATTGTTGAAGTAAATGCATTGGCTAAGGCATTGGCTGGCAACAAGGATGAGGTAATATCCATTTCCTTCAGTTCATCTCCTGTGATGAAATACTTTTTAAAATATTGTTAGTTTGTGTTGATAACTGGAAACAATGTGGTCTAGTGGGGGAAAATATTTTACAATAAAAGCACACGTAAAATATTTTAAAAATTAAATTATGTTTTGATATAGCAGGTTATCATGTAATCTTTTAAATTGGCAAACTGTCATCTGTTTTGGTTAAAATAATTGGAAGAGTGAATTTGCTTGATGAAAATATAAATAAGTGATTAGAGGGGGAAAATGGAAGTATGTCCGAAGAAAAAAATTAAGAAAGTTGTTTTATTCAATGGCTATAATATTAATAACAAGTGCCAATACTCAATAAAAAGTAAAAACAACAGGCAATTGTAGTTGGTGGGCAGTATATGCATGGATATGGAAGTTGTCGTGAACAATTTTGAGACATGACAACAAAATGTAGTTTGTTTTGACTTTTGAGGCTAACATATAGAAGTAATAATTATATAATTAGAAATTAGAAATACCCAACAAGTTGGTCTGGTGGCTAGGGGAGAGAAGTTTCTAAGTAGTAGCTCCTCAGCTCAAACTCTTGTTGGTGTACTTTTCCTTATAGAAAAATAGAAATGAAAATGGCTGTTTGTTTCAATTCATTACGTATTTCACTGAATCAATGATTTATGGTTTCATTTTCAGGCCTTCTTCTCTGCTAATGCTTCCGCTCAGGCTTCTAGGAAGTCCTCTCCAAGAGTGACCAATGAGGCTGTACAGAAGGCTGTGAGTGTTTTTCTTTTTTCCTTGTTTCAATTCAACAGCTCATTTTTTTAATTGGATACATGGTGTAGAAGTTATTATGCTGTTACTCATGGTTTCTTTTTCTTTCCTTCTTAGGCTGCTGCATTGAAGGGTTCAGACCATCGCCGTGCTACTAATGTCAGTGCCAGACTGGATGCTCAACAGAAGAAGCTTAACCTTCCAATCCTCCCAACCACCACCATTGGATCCTTCCCTCAGACTGTAGAGCTAAGGAGGGTACGCCGTGAATACAAGGCTAACAAGTGAGAATCACGACACTGCTGACCTCTGATTTTTCACTTGACTATCTGCCTGCCTCTATTGACCCTTGTGCTCTTTTTCTTTTCCACAGGATCTCCGAGGAAGAGTATGTTAAGGCAATTACTGAGGAAATCCGCAAAGTTGTTGAACTTCAAGAAGAGCTTGATATTGACGTCCTGGTTCATGGGGAGCCTGAGGTCAGCTCTTATGTTCTCATAATTACAAAATAGTATAGCTTTATTGCACTTGAAGTATCTTGATGTATTCTTTGTCTCCTAATACTTGTTGAAAAGCAACCAAGCTTGCCAGATTTTCGGCCCTTACTGTATAAGATTGCCAATTTGAAAGTTGTACTTCCAACTAACTGTTGATGCCTTTCATTTCAGAGGAATGATATGGTTGAATACTTTGGGGAGCAGTTGTCTGGCTTTGCCTTCACAGTTAATGGATGGGTGCAATCTTATGGATCTCGTTGCGTGAAGCCACCAATCATCTATGGTGATGTGAGCCGCCCAAAGCCAATGACTGTCTACTGGTCATCTATTGCTCAGAGCTTCACCAAACGCCCAATGAAGGGAATGCTTACTGGCCCTGTCACCATTCTCAACTGGTCCTTTGTTAGAAACGACCAGCCTAGGTATAAACTCCATATCCATCATAATGTGGTGGGAGAAAATAACAATTCAAAATAAATTATATACTTTCCATATTGTTATTTCTAACCTGGTGCTACAATTCATTTGCAGATCTGAGACCTGCTACCAGATTGCTTTGGCCATCAAGGATGAAGTTGAAGACCTTGAAAAGGGTGGAATTGGAGTTATCCAAATTGATGAGGCTGCTTTGAGAGAGGGGCTACCACTTAGGAAGTCAGAGCAAGCTGACTACTTGGACTGGGCTGTCCACTCCTTCAGGATCACCAATGTTGGCATTCAGGATACCACTCAGGTACTTTGGTTCACAGTTAATTTTTTTTCTTTCATTATTTCTATATATTTGTGTATATGTAATAATGATAAACTTTCATATTGACAGATCCACACCCACATGTGCTACTCTAACTTCAACGACATCATCCACTCAATCATCGATATGGATGCTGACGTTATCACCATTGAGAACTCTCGTTCTGATGAAAAGCTCCTGTCAGTGTTCCGAGAAGGAGTGAAGTATGGTGCTGGAATTGGCCCTGGTGTCTATGACATCCACTCCCCAAGAATACCACCAACTGAAGAAATTGCTGATAGGATCAACAAGATGCTTGCAGTGCTTGAGAAGAACATCTTGTGGGTCAACCCTGACTGTGGGCTCAAGACCCGTAAGTATACCGAAGTGAAGCCAGCCCTCACAAACATGGTCGCTGCAGCCAAACTCATCCGCAACGAGCTTGCCAAGTGAATGGCATAAAAGGAAAAAATAGGATCCCATAAGTCATTTTGGTTCTTGATTTAATACCAAAGGAAAATTTTCTGTTTTGGTTGTTTGAATAACTCGTGTGGAATTAGATTTAGTATGCTCTGTGAGCAAATTCATTTCCTCCTCCTCCTCAAACTTTCTTTTCCCCCCCACCCGTTTTCCCTAATGTCTGTATCTCTGTGGCTGTGCCACAATCCTTATTGATATGGAATTTTACCAGTTTTTTTGGCAAATGATCTTTCAGTATCTTGTCTATAGTGTTTCTAAATTCAGCTTTTAGACCATAATGTGGTTTTTAAATGGGTTTCTTACATTTTAAGCAACTTAGCTAAGTAGTCCATCTGCATTGTAGCATGGGTTGTTTAGCAAAGTTGTTAGTTTAAGTAACTGGTTACTTTATGAAAGAGTGAGCCCAGTGTATCAGAATTTCGTGGGAATGAAAGTTGGGAGGAGAGGAAATATCAACATAAACAAACACAACAAAAGATCACAACATTAGATCAGATTAAAATTAACCAAAAAAATTACAAGAAATTTTAGAAAATTACTAAAAATTCTAGATAATTACATGAAAGATTAGATATTTCAGAAAATTACAATAAAATTACAGATATTACAAGAAATTACCAAAAAAATTACAAAAGTTACTAAAAGATTAGTAAGAAGGAAAAAGGTTGAAACTGAGAGAGATATAGAAGGGGAGAGGTTGAAGGTTGGAGGATTGAGACAGAAGGATGAAGGTGAGATTAGAGGATGAGTGATGGAGGCCGAGAAATGGAAAATGGAGGCGGAGATGGAAGACATCGATGGCGCGGTGGCGGAGTGGGAAGAGAGGCGCGGTGGTGGAGAGGGAGAAGGAGGAGGCGTGATTTGGGTGGGTTTAGGGTTTGCGTCTTTGTGAATATAGGAGTGTAGGAAGTAAAAATAGGGTTTGAGATCAGATCAGTGGAGTAAAATGAGTAAGTGAGATGTGTGACAATTGTCAAGTGCCCCAGAGTTTTTTTGTCTTCTTTTTAAAAAAATTGTCAAATGATCAATTTTTTTTTTCTTTAAAAAGAAAGTGATCGTTCTATATTACTACAGAATTGGATCAGAACGGAAAAAAATAGTAGTTATTTTGACTGAAAATGTATATATATGTGTTGTTTTGAATGGAATGATACAAGAAAATCTCACTTCTGTTCCCTCTTCGATTCTTATCATTTTAATCATGTTTGAAATTTTTTTCCTTTCCCATGGATTTTAATCAATTAATTCCAATGCTTTTGGTCTAATATATACAAAAATTTCAACCTCTTTTGATTCCAAATAATCAACTTCCTCAAACTCAAAATTCTTAATTGTCAACTAAATTTCCCATATCCTTCTACTCAAATTTTTCTACCCAATTAATGACAATGATTAACCTCAATTCCCACAATTTTATACCAAGTGGGTTTGAAAAAATCTCTTCGATAACACAATTGCAACGAGTTCAAGGAAAAAAAGAGAATCAATTCTCGAGGAAGAAGATAAAATACTCATCCAATCGTGTCTTAATATTTCCAAAGATTCAATCGTTTGGAGATAGTATGAAATAAAATTGTTTTTAACAAAGAATCACAAATAATTATACTAAGTATCGTGACACGTTCAAGGAAAAAATTGAGACAATCGAAAAATTAATACAACGAACTAGTAGTTTGTAGAATGCTACAATCATGCCGTAAGTCTAAAGAAAAGTGGCATGACAAAAAAGGTGTCTTGAACATAGCATATAAGATATATAAATCACCTATTGTAATTTTTGGTTTAATCTTCATGATTTCTCTTTATTATTCATAAGAATATTTCTTATGTTTTGAGTAATAATATTTTTATAAAAGTAAAAAATACTTCTACTTGCTTTTTTTTTTTTTGGTAATCATACTTCTACTTGCTTGAAAATTAGACTTTTGTTAGTTGATGATATAATATTAGTGATCAAGACTAACCTATCCAAGTAATTCATTGACCAAAGTGGCTTCTTCATTTTTGGTCAATCTTTTTTTCAGTTAAAACCCCTTTGAGCTTGTAGATGAAAAAGAAAAGGAAAACATTATATTATGTGAAATAGTCCTGCGCCCATTAGAGCTGGGCAAAGAGCCAAATCTCCTTACTTGGTCAGTTGGTCCCATTGAACACAATACTCCAAAAAAAATAAATAAATTCCCCCCCAATTAAAATTTTATTTTTTTATGCGCACATGATTCGAATCTCAATCGGTGTATTTAAAAGATCGAACATATAAAGTGAGAATACTCCTTATTGTGAGAAATAAGAATATTAATGATAATCATTAGATCTTATTTGAATGGTCAAAATTCAAGCAATAAATGCTCATGATTCAAGCAATAAATCAAACATTTCTGACTATACCATTTTCTTTTATACATAACTAAACTATTTAGTAGTGATATTTATATACATTTTAAAAAATCTTTTTATTTTTTAAACTAAAGTTGATTGATAAAATACCAACGAGTTTTCAAATCATATAAAACTTTGTATAGTTGACATGAACTTTCAAGTTAATAGTTAGATTGATAAAATTCGATGTTTATACGGAGTTATATATAATATTAGGGTTTTGCTATCCATTGTCCTTAGGGCAATGGTTAAGCAACCCATAAATGAAAATTTAGTGTTGAAAAGTGTAGAGTATTTAATGATACGAAATTATTTTTAATTTATTCTAAATGTTAAGTTTTCATTATGGGTTGCTTAACCATTACCCTTAGTGCAATGGATAGCAAAACCCATAATATTATATAGAGTAAGTCGTTTAACACTTACTCTTGTAGTAAACGGATCCCTCATATGAACCCACCCCATGATTCCATTGATTAATACTTGAGCATGATCTTGAGTTGTAAGATGTAGAAGAATGGGAGTTATGATTATCCGAAAGAGGATTGGACCGTTAATTAAAATGTTTAAAATACCTTTCGAATGAGCGAAAAAATAAAAGGTTCAGATTTTCTGTATAAACTTTTTACGTGATTATTACAAAACTGGCTCCAAGATTTTCCTCTTTTTTTTTTGGCCTCTCTTGCTTGCTTTTATATTAAGTTTAAATATGTTTTTCGTCCCTGAAAAATAGAAAAATAAGGATTTACGTCCTTGAAAAATATTTTTTAAGATTTAAATCCTTAAAAACCTCAAAAATAGGAGATATGAATCATTGAAAAATACTGATTTAAGGACTCAAATCACCCCTTTAAGGACTTAAATCATAAAAAACGTTTTTTAGGAACTTAAATCATAATTTTTCTATTTTTCAAGGAAAAAAAACATATTTAAACCTTTATATTATTAAGATAAGATTAAGATAAGATTACATAGACTTAAAAATTCATTTGAAGTAGTTAATAAAAAAAATTCATTTGAAGTATTTTATATAAAATTAAGTAAAGAAAAAATATATAATTTAGTCTTTTAGTTTGTAAGATTTGTGTACTTCAGTCCTTAACATTTTTGAGAAAACAAATAAGTCTCTCACTTTTGTCAGACGTGATTTTATGTGTTATTATTAATTTTTTTAAGTACTTTTTAAGTTATATTGTTTATTTAATGTTTATGTTATATAAAAATCAGTTTTGAATTATAAAATTATGGTATCTTAAATAATGTGTTTTTATATTTTATATTTTAATTTAATATTTTACTATTACACTTAAATTCATTCATCGAGTTTAACCTAAATTAAAATCAAATTTTAAATTAAAATTAAAAATTATAAAATATGAGGTATTTAATTTGTAGAGTCTATATGAGACTCAGGTGACAGTTTTTTATTAAGAACTTTACATTGAAGCAAATAAGTTACTTAAATTAAAAGTATGATGTGTACACTTAAAACCCACTAAAATATTATAAAATAATTTATAAAATTTGGAGTTGGAGACGTTCTTACATAATTGACTCAGGAATGCTAATGCTAAAGTTTGGGAGAGTAAGATATAAAAGGTGTTCTCCGCTCCATTCACAACCTTAAAAAGCATTGAAGCAATCTATTTACAATTAGCCTTTTTTAACCTTAACCGTTTAGGTTACTTACCAGTAAACATTAATGGTGTACTAAGTAAACTAAACGGATTTGACCACTCATACCTATTATGAAGAATATTTAAATTTAAAAACAATTCAAAATAAGTGATATGGGTGAGTCAAGTATCACTCCTTGTAAGCCTCGTGTTATCTTTGCTAATATTCAGTTCAAGTGTAGTCTGGGAAAAAAAGTATATATACTACACAAGGATATCAAAAAAGAGGATTGATTTAAATAAAAATTGATACTGCAACAAGCTACAAAATTGGGTAGATAAATTTTACACTCACATCAGAACTCCTTCCACGTTATTAAGGGCTTTTTTAGCCAACTTAAATTTTTGAGTTAGAGCTTTATTGGTTTTAATAATGTACTCCTTTGTGAAAAACTCGATGCCTTGTCTAAGATTTTCAAGTTCAGGAGTCACTGCTGCACGTGTGAATATATTCCATACCAAGTTTTCTGGATACTCAAAAATGGCCTCAAACAGGATACGGAAATGCATAATCCTTCTTGGTGTTAACTGGGTGATATCATTCAGATCCACAGTTTTCAAAACTGCAAGGGAGAGAGTGAAAGAGGCAATCATTTCCGCCATGAATTTCGCCAGGTGCATTGACCTCATAAGTGGCATTGACTCCAGTTCCTTAAAGTGGTCCCACAGGCAAAACTGCAAATAAAAACCATATGATAAGAATATATGAACACTTTGTGTTGACTGTTAAATCTCACGTCGACTAAAAATATGACTAAAATAGCTTTTGCAAGACTTGGGCATCCTTCCCTCTTGATCTAACTTTTGGGATCAAGTTAGGTCCAATTTATTTCTAATAACACCAATCAAGTGAAACAACTGGATTCAAATTTCACTTTCAGACCCCAAAAGTATTCAGTTTAATTGTTTCTAGGATATTGAGATTTGCATCATAATTTCTAGGATGTTGAATTTAATTGTTTCTTGTATCACTCCTTTCTATCTTAATGAAATTCTTTTTTCATTAAAAACAATACCTGGAGAGTGAACTTGTGATTCTTGTCATGCTCACACAACTTAGAAGCCAACACTGTATAATACTTGTTAAAAACTTTCTCTTGCAAGCAACACTCTACAAGAACCCGCATTACATCTCTGTCCTGATGACATTAACAAAAATATATCATTAAATTGAAACGTATCACTAAATTAAGAAAGAAAATGGAAAGAGGCGGGAAAGGGTGCGGGGGACGCTGACCTGCTTGCCTGGCAATTCCAGTCTTAGGAGTTTCTCAAATGCATCAATATAGTCCTCTCCGCTCATAATTATACAGAAGATTGCTCTTCTGGCATCTGTGTTCATCTTTTGAGCAGCAGCAAGCTTGAGCATCCGCTGGGTTTCAAGAACGTCTTTGTCTATTTTGTTTGCAACTTCTTCGATATTATTTGTTGCAGAAGCCATGTCTCCAGACAACCACCATTGCCCCTTCTTGTTATGATCAAGTAACTTGCTCCATTTAAGCCCTCGGATCAAAATGTCATCAACTCTTAACTGGAAACAAAATTTAACTTGGAATTATTTTTGGGACAAATGAATGCTTTTGAATAACACACATTCAAATAGCAATTGTAAACACGAACCGCCTTCTTCAGAATACACAATGAATAATATGACAAAAGCCAAAACTAAAAAGAGATGCAGAAAACAATTTATGAGCCACTGGATACATAATGTCCAGAATGTTAGCAAATAAGAATATGAATCCTCTCAAAATAAGAGAGCAAAGAAAAACAATTTGAGGCTGACTATGTGAACAGAAAAACTCAACACCTTACAAGATCGTCAGTATTGAAACATCCAACTTCATAAGAAAATTTTGAATTTAGTCTGTAATTCTTTTGAAATGAATGGTTTTGGACTCTCAGTTTTTAAAAAAGCCAAAATTAGTCCTCTTCAGAAAATTTATTACATACGGAACACATTATTCAAATTTACCATATTGACAATGTTAGCATGGGTAACATTTAATGCTACACAAACTTGGACATTTAAATATAACTTGACAAAACTCAGCATTCTGGAGTAATTTTGAGTTACTTGAGAAAATGGAAGACTGAAATCATTCACTTTAAAGATTAGGGCTAAATCCAGAATTTGTGAATTTTTAAGGGACTAAAAATATGTTTGACCCTAAGAAAAATTATGTTCAACACGTTGTCATACAACAATCAAAGAATTTCAACAGAGTCCTACAGACCATCCTATCCGAACCAAAATTCCCAAGCTTGGATACCCAATTATATATTTTTGAGCTGTTCTACAAAATATAATCCATTTGCAACTAGGATGCTCAAAGCCACAAAAACATAATTTCTAAGCTGACCAAATAATCCAAAAAAAAAAAAAAACAAGAACTTGCAAAACTACAAAATACAGTATGCTTGCCAATTGGAGGAGAACTGTCTTAGGAGTTAGGAAACTAAGTAAGCACTCTCTAGCCATCGTCCCCCCCCTCCCTCCCCTTTCCCCCCTTTTTTTCTTAGTGAGAAAACGTTTGCTTCTTGGCTGAAGGAAATCTATTTTGTTTCAAAAAGGAACTATTATGGTCTATGGAACATAACATAACAAGTAGTTTCTTCCCAAAAAGGAACTGCAAGAATAAAACAATGCCATAGAACAGAACACAGATTAGAGAATGGGACCTTCTGTAACCACTTTTTAATTCGAGTGTGATGTGCAGTGTCCTCTTTTGCCTTTCTTTTGTTGTTCTTGATGTCACATATGATTTCAAGCATGAATTCCATCTGCATGTGTTACTAAGTAATCAGTGCTGAACAATGTACCAGAAAAGTGGTAGGGTGTTGATAATAAAAATAGTATGCTCACCCTTTTACTATATTTTTTCTCACTGTGATCTCCGGAGGAAGTTTTCAACTTGGTTGAAGTATTCTGAACACTAAGAATGAAATTTTTCATGGCAGCTGGATCATCAGCCCTTATTTTCATCCCACAACCTATTCAGATAAATACAATACAAATTAATTTGGGAGAATAGAAGAATAGATAAGGGATAAATAAAGGAGATAAAAGCAGGTAAAGAAGAAACAAATAAAGAGTGAATAGAAGTAAAAGGAAAACTACATACACAAATCAACATTGGGGAAACAGCTTATAAAATTACCACTTTTTTAAGGATAGTTGTAGAAAATATTTGAGGAATAATCCTTTGCTTTTAAAAAGAGCCTAAGCTCAATGTCACAAAATCAATATCAAAACCCCACAACTCTACTTACAAATACAACTATTATTTATAGACTAATTAGTTAGGCGAAACTAACTAACTTTCCTTCCCTTCTAACAGTTACAAACCAGAAAAATGAAAGAACATGGAAGAGAGTAAATAGATATGAAATGGAGAAATCATGCTAGAACTTAGAAATAAGCATAACAGGGAAAGTATACATAAACCTCCACAATTTACACCTGCAGAAGATCTAACTAGAACCATAAAGGCATAATTAATAAGACATAATACTTACATTGTAACAATGCCAAGATGATAGAAACATCTACTTCAGATAAACGCTTGCTCAGCATGTCTAGAAAGTCATATATTAAATCACTGAATAACATTAAAAGAGATACCTATTAGTAAAATGTACTTAATATAAGTTATTGCAAAAATCTTTGTGCAGTAAACTTTACTCACCTAGAACAGACACCAAATATGCATAAATAAGATAAGAGCAGAGTAAGATTCCTCAAGGAAAGGTTGTCTTCTTTATGGTATTCATCCTGGGCGGAAAACATACAAAAATTATAACTGTAGTCTCTAAAAGACTGCAATAAGAGAAATTGATGTTGTGGAGAAGAAACTATAACTACAAAAGAAACAAGCAAAAAGACAGATCACCAAATTGGGCTTTATTTGTTTGTTTGCATGCTAACCTCAAAGCATTTGGCAAAGGAAGCCATAAACTTAGCACTGAAGTCAATACCAACCAAACAGGCCATCCCTGCAACAAATGCAGCAAAAACAGCAGCATACCTTCAAAGTAAAAACAACATAAAAAGGTCAGACAGCTAGACACCAGAAACAGCAACCAAGAAAATACAGGAGTGAGATTAACACAACATTCAAAGGAAGATCCAAAAGGAAGTGTCTGACATAATCAAGGACTGAACATAATATTTTCAAAGTTCCCATATAATCTTTACAATAAGATTAAGAGAAACAGCCTCCACACTCTAGATTAATTGTTCTAAACTACACAGCATCCTGCACAGTAGTAAATCGAGCAATACAATCAAACATCTTATACTTCATTCTCAAACAAGATTTTTGAATCATGTTTTCCCATCTATTTTTCAAAAAGAATATCCTCAGTCTCTTCCTTTTCCTATGTCATCATTCTTGGTTTTCATCCTTCCCGATTGGAGCATCTGCATCTAAGACTTTCTGCTAAAGAACAATTCGACTGAATCCCTATGGTCTATACAATCAAACTTTAATGGCATAATAATGACATCTAGTCTCATTGTTTAACGCTACAAGCCTACAATTAAATTTGATTGAATATCTTCATTTATTTTTCAACCTTCCCTTACAGCCACAATGATGCTCAAGAAACATATTTCAACACAGAAAAAATAAATAAATCAAGGATCTAGCAACTCAATGAGATAAAAAAAGGCATAAATCCTTAACTGTTCATTGCCACGTGGGCCACCGGAACATGAAGCTAAAATCTCCTCGGTCATGATCTGTGAGGCAACACTTCGAGCAACAGACTGCAAATGGATTACATCATGCAAGTTACATAAATTTCTTGATGAACAAAAATGCTTCTGCTTCAGAAGCAACTAGTAGGAAAAAACGAAATATCAGAAATTTAGGCATGCCATAGAAAATTAAAGTTAACATACTTCATGTCAAGAAGATTAAATAGCAACTATCCCTTGAATACTCTGATAATCATTGCAACAATGGTTTCCATTTATTAATACGACCCTATATATTCAACTTGAAGCACGGACGGAGGGGGGAGAGTAGCAGCACAAATGATTTTATAAGGACGCACACAATTCACAGGGGGAAGATAATCAAGACTAATAAAGAAAACAAAAAATTAAAAGTTAATCTAATTCAGATGCCATTTATGCCCTCAAGTAAACTTCAACATACATCCTAGAGTCAATACAAGGTTTTTAGTCTTGATCCTTTACATCCAAACAGATTCAAATTTGACAAGGCAATCTAAGGTGGATTCCTTCTTCATGATTGATCACTTAATTTTCTTTAATGGGCACAGGCAATATGAAAATATGACATTTTTTATTAGTAAAATGCTAAATGCAAAACAGAATCATTTACATCCTCTTTTTCACCTTTTCTTTTATCCATTTCAAAACAAATTTGTAAGATGTGTTCATTTGTAAGACAACTATAGGAGTGGCATACCTGAAAGATCAAGGACAATTCTCCAGTGATTGACTCGACATTAGACTCAGAAAGCCTATTAAGAAGGCCTGAAGATGCAAATTCAAGTTAAAAGAAAAACAATTAATGATATGCAGTTAGAAATGCAAAGCAAAAACAAAGTATCTCCTCCTTACCTCGCACACGTCGTCGAATTTGAGTATGCTCTTCAGGTTCATTGCCAGCACGTGCTCTCAAGTGAGGTGCTATATATTTTTCCTTCACTTTCTTTACAGAATCTTCAATGGGAGCATCCCCTGATGTTTCTGTCTCATGAGATTCCACAAGCTTAAACATGCAAAAAGCATCATCCTCCATGTTATCTTCCTTCTGTTGACCGGACAATTTTCTTTTCTTATGCTTCTTCCTCAAAGGTACACTGTCAGGAACTTCATCTGATGCTACATCTTGATTAGAAGCTTCTACAGGCCCTGATACACCATCTGTTAACTCTGCTTCCATCGTTTCCTTTGACAACTTGTCCTTCTTACTCGACGCCTTCCTCTTCAATCTCTTCAAAGGCAATTCACTAGAACCAGGAACCTCATCTTCTCCAATTAAATCAACAACAGATGGCATTCCCTCAAGTATCATGTTCAGCCCATCATCCACTCCCCTCAATTTTCCTTCCTTTACCTTGAGCTTCTTCGAAAGTTTCCTTTCCAATTCTAGATCCTTCTGGGCAGCTGCCGAAATATCCGGCTCACATATCTCAACCTTTGTCTTCCTCGAACTTCTATTAGAACCCTTTCGCACTTTCTTCATTATCTTTGCAACAGAGCCACGAGTTTCCTCTGCCACATTGCATTCTTCATCTGTCTTATGTTTACCAGAGAAAGATTCTAACTCCACAATTTGTTTTTCCTTGACACCAGGACTAACTGCTTGGTCTGATTTTGTTGTAGTTTTTAACTCTGAATTATTGTCACTTCTTTTCATAGATCGACATTTCTATAGAAACATGTAATAAAAACTCTTATCATCGCTCTGGTGAGGAAACAAGCCACAAACACGCACGCGCACACACACAAAACAGTATTATAGAGTTACCTGGTGTTGGAGCCAGGATTGGTGTTTTGATGCATTTTTTGCCAAGCGGGATTCTTTCCTTCGTTCTCGGCGTGATTTCTCCGCCGTTTGTTTCTCTGAAACGTAGTTAAAAAACAGAAGAACGAAAAAAAAAAAAAAGTCATTCCGGATTCAATGCAATACTGAATTTTTTATTTTTTTTAATTCTATGTTGAAAGAGGGTTACTCTTACCCATGGCTCCAAGTAACGATTTGGAGGAGCAAGCGCGAAGAAGTTAAGAGCTATAACAGTACAGTGGCACGCCTAGCTAGTGCCGAGAGATGCTTGCAGCGACTGAACCTAGTTTTGAGAGTTCCGATATGCGACCGGAACCGGTGCGACTCCGCTGGCCACCGTCGACGCCTCGCCGCCGCCTACTCTTGCTTTCTCAGTCTTCCCTTCCCTCCCAGGTTTGCGTTCACGCGTGTCTGCGTATTCCTCTCCTTGTCTTCTACGGTTTTTTTTTTTTTTTTGCTATAAGTCTCACTTTTTTGGTCAAGAAGCACTTGACTAGGTGTGGGCCAGGCCCATTTGTCCTTTTTGTTTGTTTGGTTAGTTGGGAGGTTCCAGCACCTCTTTTGGAGAAACAATCTTTTCACGATGACCTTCCAGAAAAAACTCTTCCAAACTTTCGGACTTGGTTTTTCGGAAAAATAGTGAAATTATTAAGAGGTAGTGTGTTTATCAAAAAATAAGTAAACAAAAATTTTATGTATTGCCAATATTAGGGTCAAAATATCCACCAATTCACATTCATGCAATTTCAACTTCATACTTTTCTCACCACACACATTTCTCTCTTTACCACACATTCCTTTTCTTTTCCAAAATTATTTCTCGCTCGTATTTTAAAAATTCGTTGGCTACGAATTTTAAAATCCATAGCATAATTTTATAAAAATACATTGACGGATTTTTAAAATTCGTAATACAATTTTATTAAATACAAAGACAATTTTTCTATGAACAGTGCTACGGATTTTTAACATCGGTAGGCTGCAGATTTTTAAAATCCGTAGTACATTTTGAAAAAATATAAAGACGGATTTTTTATGAACAGTGATGTAGATTTTTAAAATCCGTAGGTTATGGATTTTTAAAATTTGTAGACTATGGATTTTAAAAATTCGTAGAGTGATTTAATAAAATAAAGTGTCGGATTTTTAAAATCTGAATGAGGGGTAATTTTGGAAAAAAAATAACAATGCAGTAAAGTGGGAAATATGTGTGGTGACAATAGCATGGACTCAATTTCAATGGGTTATAGTAGTTGAAAAAAAAAGTTATAATAATTCTCCCAAAAAAAAACTGTTTTACAATAGTTCTGGACTTTCGGTTAGTATAAATATTTTTAATATGGTTAATCTGTTTGTATGAATATTTAAAAATCTATTAATAAAATTATTTATTACTAATTATATATTCATTCACACTACAACATAGTAGATTTTTTTTTAATATTTAAAGAAAATATTGTTAAATTGTTAAAAAAATTATCTTTTTTGTAGTTATAATATTTTTTTTTTGTAAATATTGTATAAAGACCATATTGTTATAATTCAATTATGTTATACTACCATTAGCATATGAAATTGATATTTATCATTAATTAATCTCGTTGTTTGTGTAGATAATTAAGTTATTAACGCTAGATTCAAATATATATACTAAAATTAAATCTATTGCACTCACCATATTAATTTCATGTTTAAAGAGTTTAACTTTTAATAATTGACTCCTCAACTCGAATTCATGATTATGCATTTAGCTTATAAAAAAAATTAAATCTGTTAAAAGAATTCTATTGCGACAGTGGCATATAGTATTGAAACGGTAATGCAGAAGGCAGGCCACTGTTTAATTTCCCTTTGACAAATTCCACATGGCATATTTAGTATTGAAGCCAAATTACTTGTAGCATAATTCTGTTCAGACTCCTAGAACTTACAATTGCCCACTATGTGATTAGTCATAAATTGTCTCTTTACATGTAAACAAACTTTATTAACCGGCATGTTAGTAACTTATTTAGTTTCTTAATCACATGTTTAAAGGTTTAATTAATATGAATTTTCTGTGGTGCTGGATGGTGTGAATCTTCTCACGTACTGGATGGTCTAGCAGCTGAAAAGCACTAGATCGCATGCAGTCTAGTTATTTTGTGACACATCAAATAAAAATCTCAACCAACACTAAAAATAACTAGATCGTATACTGTCTAGTGTATTTTTTTCAATTGCAGGATCATCCATAGTATGGATCATCTCTGACGTCGGATGGACATGAAATGACATTTTGTGATCATCTAACAATTGTTTTTAAAGAGTAGATTAATTATTGGCGGGTGGATAATGAAGAAAAAGAAATTATTTGATGCAAGATCCATCATAGTAAAAGCCGGCCTTATCCGGTGGCACATATAGCAACACTTTCATATATTGTCGATGAAATCAATATGCGAGTCTTATATATAGTCCACCTTCAAATGCAAATTGGTGTGACCAGCTAGCAAATCATCTAATTAAGCAATTAACACTTGCATTGCATATTTGGTAGCTAGTCCAGAACTCTTTTTTCAGATTTTAAAGAGAACTTACTTTAAATTTTATTCAAATCCAAAACAAATGGCTTTTTCTCGCGTAGCCTTGGTTGCTGTTTCCATGGTTTTGCTTTCCTCAGTTGCTATGGCTACTGATTTCATTGTGGGTGATGACAAAGGCTGGACAATTAATTATGACTACTCACAGTGGGCAAAGGACAAAGTTTTCCGTGTTGGCGACAACCTTGGTAAGTTAAAAATATCTCATTAATTTCACAAGTTTATCCGTCGTGATTAGCCCTTGTTGTTTCAATTCGTTTAGTAATAAAAAAATACTGACTGCTGGTTGTGTTTAATTATTTTGGACAGTGTTCAATTACAACAGCACGAATCACAACCTGTTCAAGGTGAACGGGACTGGGTTTCAGAACTGCGTCGTGCCACCGGAAAACGAAGTATTAGGAACCTCCGGAAAGGACGTGGTTCCATTGAAAACCGAAGGGAAGAAGTGGTACATTTGTGGCAAGGCAGATCACTGTTCTGCTAAGCAAATGAAGCTCACCATTACCGTTCTATCTGCTGGTCCTGCTCCTGCTCCTTCCGCCGCTCCCTCTCTGTTTTCTTCTTTATCTGGCGTCGCTGTTGCAGTCACCGTTGCCATTGCAGCTATCTTTGCCTGAGAGACAGTAGCTAGCACTTCTATCTTGATTGAGCTTTGTTTTGTTGTTTAATTTGATTTGATGTTGCCATCTTTGTTTGTTTTTTATTTTCTAAAATTTACATGATTGTGGAATGAATAAGGACTATTTATTTTGATTATTGACTCACATCTCAATAAGATGTTTAAAATTTAATTTGGATAGGATGATATATGTTTGTGAAGAAAAACATGTTCCTTTTTTAATATTTTTTATGTATTACTGGCAGCAAGGTTTTAAATATAGGGGTAAATGCCTTAATACACCGAAATATAAAAGCTTTTGAAAATTATTAAAATTATATTCGATGACATTTAATCTGTATTTAATATATAATTGTATTTAATATAATGTAATAATAACTTAAACATGACTGCAATTACAATTTAAAACCTTCACCAATTAGTTAATATATAGATAAAACTAAGTGAAGTTTTTTCAATTAAAATTTGAGTTTCACCTTACAAACAAACATGCAAAGATGTATTAAGCGACTTACCTATAGTTGAGCTCTAATTTAATTAAAGAACTGAACAAAAAGCACTTTAGCAATTGCATGTAAATTTTGTATAATTATATACACCTTCACCACAGATTATAATTAAGCAAAAAAGTCAATCACAAGTTATATGAAAAAAGTGATTTCAACACATTAGAGAATATATCAACTTATTTTCTGCATGTTCACACACCATTACGATTAGACCAGAGTCTCATTTTTTATTTTTAATTATAAAAATATGATTGAGCTTCAGCAACAAGGCTTTTGCTGATATCTGCTAGAAAATTTAGTAAAACCAATATCATAATGATTACAACCATGAATTTCAACGCAACCTCTCTAGTTGTTTCCGGTGGCAACCTCATTTCATTTTCTGCATACTCTGTTTTGTGAGTATCTTCTTCTTCTTCTGATGTGATTTCATTCTTTTCTGCAATGCCTCGAGATCCGAATTCCATTTTCTGATATGTGTTTTGATCTTCTTTTTCTTTGTCATGTTCAAGTTCTGGGATTTCTCTTTCTTCTTCTTCTTCTTGTTGGAGAATCAGAGGATTTTTCTTTGGCATTACAACAGAGAGAATCCCCTGCATGAAATTGCCATGAATGGCATCTTCGTTGCAATAGGTTGGGATTTGGAATTCTTTGTTGAAACGTTTCCATCTTGTTCCATCCAACGATCGCTCTCCGCTTATTACCAGAAAACCAAGATGGTTTATCTTAATTCGTATTTGCTCCCTCCTAAAACCTGAAAATAAGCCAAATTATTTATTGATAATGGCCATTGTTTTGTAAAAAATAATAATAATAATAATAAAACAAAATAAAAAATTAAAAGGGTAAAAAAATAGGGATTTTACTAAACAATTCTCTTATAACACTTGTTAAGGTTATTAGAATTAAAAAATAATCGTAAATACACATTATTTTTTCTTTCGAAAATATAAAAAACAACATTTTTCAATAACTTTTTATTACATTATTGGACTCGTTAAAAAGTGTCGCAAAGGCACTAGATAATATTTGTCCAAAAATAGAAAGCTTTCATTAATATTTGTATCTTTTAGGTGTATTACTAATGGGGAGAACCACAGTTTGAATCTCGAAGAGAATATTAGTTGAGAAAAAAGTCTATTTATGTTCGAATAATTAGTCTTCTACTCTAATAATAGGATGAGAAGATATTCGAAAAACCAAAATTTTATATTTGGTGTTGCAAATACATATTTGTGATGATTCTCAATAAAATTGAAATTTATATTTATTTGTTTAACATTTTATAACACTTTTATACATAAATAGAGTTGTTAGAATAATAAGTTATAATTTGTGTCTTTTTTAAATGTATCTAAAAATTTGTATTTTTTAACTTTTCATTTCACTAAAATTTAAAATAAACACACATTAAGTCTTTTAAATGCGAGGGATTAAATTGTATTTTTGTTGAAAAAAAAAGTTATGAATTGAATTGATCAAATATACTATAAATTGATTGAAGTTTGTTAATTTAAAAAAAAAATCTTTTTCCAATAATTTGCAGCACTAAATTATTTGACGATTATAGATAAAAGAAAATGTTTCTTATTGATACATATAGGCAATATCACCAAAGACTTGAATTAGTGTTGATGAATTGTTAATTAACACGAGTATGCATGAAATAAATAAAATTCAGATATATATTTGGTTATATAACTAGATTCAATAAATTGAAAAGCATGCATGTTTAATTGTTTATAAAACAAAGTCCATTATATTAGATAATTAGACAGATATAATTAATAGTAGTAATAGCATGCCTGGAAGATGAAGTTCAATGGTGTCACGACCCTCTTCTTTCCGCCACTTAAACAGAGGATCAAAATCCTCATAAGATCTATTAGCAACATTATGTCCATGTTTAGATTCCATTAATTATCTTGAATCTTCAATATAATTAAAACTCTGATCTGATCTTGTCTGCAACAACCAAGCTAAGTGCTTTTAATTTAAATTCTTCAACATATAGAACTTGTTGAAGGGTAAGGTTGCCATTATTCCTTGTTAACCTTTTCAAGTCTTGTCAATTGGAGGGTTGGTAATTCAATTTTGTATTATTTTCTTGAATATATAATACACTCTTTCTTCGTAGCTAGATTAGATATGTACTATCTTTCTTTCAGAATTTAGGAATAGGATCATTCTTTTCCTTCCATTTGTGGTAACAACGCATGAAAGGCCTACATGAAGAAGCAAGCTATGGCCCCTGGGAATTTTTTTTTACTAATTAATATAAAATTGAAAAATAATATATATTATATTATAAGGTGTGTGATTGCTAACCGACTTCAGCGTGTGCTTGAATTGGCGTTTAGCAAAACGTAAATCTATTAAATTTATAAGCTAAAAAAGTTACAGTCATATTTGGTCACATTTTAACGTAATATTGAGACTCAAATCACGTTAAAAACACTAAAACAAAATACACACTCTGAATGAAACATGTTGCTTTACCTTCCATTTAAGTCCAAGAGAGAATATCAGAGAATAGGGGAAGCAAAAGCAATTTTAGTATCATAATAGTACATACTTTTCTCTTTCACGTGCAGTTAGTAATAAGCCCATAATAGATGGTGAATGGTAAAATTATATAAAAGTTTTTAACATATAAAACACATTTCAAAATCTTAAAAAATATTGTATATACTGCAAAAATATATATAGTAGATTTTCAAATAAGGGAAAGGAAAATTGATGATGAGATGAGGCCCTTAGTTTCTATAATATATACTGATATGTTATATGTTGGCTATATTGATTGCATAAACTAAAACTAAAAAGATAAATATATATAAGAACTAAAAGAAATATTTTGTTATCTAAAGACTAAAATAAAAATGAAGTGCAAGTGTAAAAACGAAAAATTAATTTAACCATATAACTATTATAATTAACCCTAAAATAAATGTATGCGCCTAATGACTATGTGAAAAATGCATAAGGAATAAGATAAGATAAATAAAGAAAGTGATCATTAACATTGAAATTGCTTCAAGGGAATTTGTGGTTCGGTGTCAAAGAGAGGTGTTACCAATTTTGGCAACAAAATAGAGGTGCTAACTCTTAACATAATATAAATTTGTGAATGGTTAGAAGGATAGGTGATATATATAGTTAATTTTTTTTTTATCAGCAATATTTGTATAGTTTGATTTTATTTTTTATGTCAACAATATAATTTAATTGATTACTGGTAGTTTCACTCATGAAAAAACCAATTCTCTAAACCAATAATGCCATAGCCACAACTGGTGGCGCTTTGACATTCAAGAGTTGTCATCACCTTTTTCTTCTTCTCTTTTTTTCTTTTCTTTTCTTTTTTCTATTTTTTTTCTTTTTTGGTAATTTATCACCTTCCACTTCATTTAGCCTTAATAGTTAACAGACAGGTAGAAAACATACCTAAATAATAACAATGTAAATATAGAGAGTGGGGAAATTAGAGGAACAAACTAAGGCCAAGTTTTTTTCTATTTTTTTCTTTTTTCCTTTTTTTGTTTGTCTTCTCAAAATTCTCCCACTTTAATTTGTATGTTAATTTCAATCAAATTCTCCTGATTGCTCCGTTTGTTCAGTCACATTGGGGTTCTTGGCCATGTCCAGAGAACCTTCATCCAGCTCCTCAGATGGACAATCCAAGAATTCCAGCAAACCCAAATGTTTGTTCTTCTTTAATATTATTTATTTATTTATTTATTGGTTTTTATTTTAATCTATATTCTATGTCATTTTCATTGAGCTGCCTGAAATGTCCCTGCCCAACAATCAGGCATTTCCAACAATTACAGGGTTTTGGTTAATAAAATGGAGGTTTTGGCTTAAGCAGGATGAGGGATTTTGCAAAACTTGGGTTCATTCAAGCTTTGAAATTTGTTTGAATTCCATTAATTTGTCTAATTGAATTTGAATTCTAATGAATTCTCTTTGTAGAACATAGTTACATAATAGGTGAGTACGCACCAGTATCACGTACATGATTATGTTGGTACCTCGTTTAAAAGAATTAGTACGTGGGTGAAAACGTTATGCGATACATTGAGTTGTTTGCATTACAAGAAAAAACCTTGTTAATCTCATTCAACTTTCTTGTGGTGTCTTTCTTAAACAAAATACCAAAGCTTCCTTTTTAATTGTCTTATCTCTTATTCTTGATGATCTTTTGTTTCTCATTAGTTAATTTTCTTGACAATTGATTTGATGCTAATAGAGTGATAGGTCTCTAATTATCTCTGTCTTTTAACATTTAAGTTTTTGTGTATAAACTCATGGATTTATTTTTTTTTTTTTATGTTAGATTCTAGATTCACACAGCAAGAACTTCCTGCATGGCAACCAATTCTAACACCTGGATGGGTATACTACAGCTTCCAACACAACTTATTTATATATTTTTACAATTCAATCATAGAAATTAGGTGTTTTCATGTTCTGACTCATTGGTTTTATTTTAATTTTCCAGGTGATTTCAATATTTACAGTTATAGGACTTGTCTTCATCCCTGTTGGTCTTGCTTCATTGTCTGCATCAGGAAGAGTATGTAATGAATTGTCTCCATACATGCATATTATCAAATTCAAATGCAAAATTGTGTGACTTTGAATAAGAAATTTTGATGCAGGTGGTGGAAGTTCCTTTCAGATATGATGATGAATGTGTTCCACCTGATCATAGAAATGATGCAGTGGCATACATTAAAGATGATAAGTCCAACAAAACTTGCACCAGAAGTTGGACTGTTAGTAATTAAAATCTCTTACTAGTGATGATAATGTTTCAAAATAAATTTCTCCTTAATTGTTTGCTAATTTAGGCTGCAATGAATGAAATCATTTGGTGCAAATTTTGCAGGTTAAGAATAAAATGAAAGCTCCTGTCTTTGTCTATTATGAGCTTGATAACTTCTACCAGAACCATCGCCGGTACATGCAACTAACTAACTTGATAGCTTCCAACCGAACACTCGCCTTTTTCTTTCATACATACATTTTAAAAGAGTAAAACGTCGTTTTAGTACCTGAAATTGACACTAACAAGATTCTGTCCTTGAAATTGAGATTACTGTTTTATTTATTTCTTGACTATAGAAAATAATGATTCAACTTATGAAGTAGCTTCATACATAAGGAAAAGGTAAATGTTGAAATGATTTTTGGATGAAATTTTTACAGATATGTTAAAAGTAGAGATGATAAACAACTGAGGAGCAGGACAGAAGAGTATGATGTGAGGACATGTAGTCCAGAAGACTATGGATCAAATAATCAACCAATTCTTCCTTGTGGCCTTATTGCTTGGAGTTTGTTCAATGACACTTTCAAACTTTCTAACAATAACAAAGATTTGGCTATCAACAAAAAGAACATTGCATGGAAGAGTGACCAAGAGGCTAAATTTGGGTCTGATGTTTATCCCAAAAATTTTCAGGCTGGAGGTTTGATTGGGGGAGCTAGACTTAATGAAAGCATACCTGTACGTAAACACATATTCATTTATAGTTAAAATATATTTTTCATCCCTCAAAATATTGCCATTATTCCATTTAATTTTTAAAAGTATGAATTTGGCCAGGAAAAGTTTAAACTTTCTTACTTAGTCTCTTCTTGTTTATATTCTTTTACATTTGATTGTGAAGTGATGATATAGCAGTGAACATGATATATCACATGGCCATCACCTAACATGAAAATTTGATGAAATGCATATGGGGACTAAATGAGAAAATTTAAACTCTAGAGATTTTGAAAATAAGCAATAAAATGAAAAAGATAGTATTCCGAGTAATGCAAAATATATGTTAACTTATCTTGATTACTATATGCTATAAAATTTCAATTTATGTTTACTTATAGACATTTTGAGAAATTAACCTTTGTCATAATGTGTCATGAACCAGTTGAGTGAACAAGAGGATCTAATTGTTTGGATGAGAACAGCAGCATTACCAACTTTCAGAAAATTATATGGGAAGATTGAGTCTGACATTGAAGTTAATGACCAAATAATGATAGTAATAGAAAACAATTACAATACATATGAGTTTGGAGGCAAAAAGAGTCTTGTTCTTTCAACTACAACTTGGATTGGTGGAAGAAATCACTTCTTGGGATTGGCATATATTTTCATTGGTGGGGTTTCCTTGTTACTTGCTGTAGCTTTCCTACTTCTCTATATGATGAAGCCAAGGTGAGGAACTACCTACATATTCTCCTCTTCCATACTTCATGGTTTTAAAATTATTTTTAGGGTTAAAATATATCATATATGTCACGAGTAATTTGATGTTGACACTTTTTAAAATAAGACAAAAAGATAGATGTATTTTACGAGTTGTACACTTTATTATAATTCTGTCAAAACCATTAAAAATTAAAAAAACAGTGCATTTTACAAGCCATTTTATAATAAGTGCATGCATTTCATAGGTCATTTTTCGTCACAATTTCAACGATAATACAATGTGCCTTTTTTTTAAAATATAAGTATCAAACTGCACATTACATATAGTTTAGAGCCAAATTTATGTTTAACCCTTATTCCTGTGAGTAAAAATATTTGGCAAGTAGATCTTTTTTCAAATGATACATGGACTATGAACAAAAATATACTGCATTTTCCATTTGGGGTTTTCTTCTAAGCCAAGTTTCAGAAATATATCCACAAGCCGATAATGTTATGTTGGAGGATTTCTTAGAAGTCCCAAAATTTCTTTCCACCAAAATTTGACTTTTCTTCTCTAACATTCAAACAAAAAATTGAATATTTCTACATTCAAGCTAATCTCTATTCTATTTTGCTATAGATTATATTTGTTATGTCTATCTAGAACTTTAGAAGCTGAAATTTCTGTATTTGGTGTGTATGCAGACCTCTTGGAGATCCATCATATTTGTCTTGGAATAGAGATCCAAGAAGTTTAAAATGATCTAATATATGGGATATTTTATTTTTTTGTTGATTTAACAATGTTACTATTTCCCATAATCTACTTGGCACTGAGCTGAAGAATTTTCAATCTTGATGTGTCATAAAATTTTCCCATTATATTGATGTATGGCTAGATATAAACCTGCCATTTTGAAGAGTACTTAATGATAAATGGTTAACATTTGATTTGGATTGCCATATAGATATAGTAACATACATACCAGAAGTGTTGAGAAATCCCCCTAAGTTTTAGAAAGAAAAAAATTGGTGTAGGATATATAACTGTTGATATTTAGTGATGGCTTAATGATAAGGTTAGTCATACTCGAGTTTTAAGCCTCAAAATAAATATATAATTTGAATATATTTAGACTGTATTTTTATTTTAAAAAATATTAAAATATTTTATGACATGAAAAGATATATTTTTAAAATAAAATATCTTTATTTTTTAAATAATATGCACATGTTTATAAGATAATGTTAATAATTTTAAAATATTTATTATATTATTTTTAAAAATCTCATTACAAAATTGGGCCAGTCATGTTGATATCTTAACATAATTTTCTATAATCAAATAGAGAAAAAAAATTAATCGATTATATTTTTTTATATACCAAAAAAATCTCAAGTACAAAATAATCTAATTTTGATGTCAAATAACAAAGAAATCATAAGTTAAAATGATGTCATTCGTCCATTTCCATAAATTATTTAACAGACTTTACAGAAAAGGATCAAAATGAAGAGGAAAAAACGTGGAACCAAAACGAATAAAAAATTATTAAAAAACCAAAATAAAATTTTAAATACATTTAAGAGATTAAAGGCACATTTTTATCTTAATTAAAAAAGTAAATGAGATTGATAATAACCAAAACTTATATTACTACTAGCGATCATACTAGTGCGTTAGACAGGTTGTCTTCTAATATTTTATTTATTTGTTTTATTATTATTATTATTATTATTATTTTATATTCTTCCACTACTCTATTTTAATTTTGAGATTTATTTTTTAAGAAGAAAAATCTATGAACCTATTAAAATTTAAAATAGATTTAAGTAATTAAAAAGGAGATACAATCAATTTCATATTTCTTTAAAAATTATAGTAGTTGATCTCATAAAACAAATGACAACGCTTCATATTATCCATCAATACGAAATCATTGAAAATTAAAATGAGAGGTTATGAATTTAAATCGACTAAAATCCAAGGAAATGTAACATTTTTATAAATTATTTTAATATCTTGAAGAAAACATATAAAATACATATTTAATGTTTATTATTATTAATAAGAAAAATATAATCAGGGGCTTAAAACGATTTTATTATTAATAAGGGTTTTTAAACACCGGTAGACCTTATTATCTAAACATTTGAGGGATCTATCACCACTTCAATCTATTTATTGTTTCTCATATTTATTAATTTTAATTCTATTTATATTTATACATTTATACTTTAATTTCATCTCTAAAAATAATTTTAAATCAAAAATTTATTTTTAAAGGAGTGACAATATATATATATATATATATATATATATATATATATATATATATATATTGGAGTAGCAATAGTCTCGGTCCATATTCAAATAAATTAATAAAATAAAATGAATTTATTTACACTACATCATATCAATTAAATAATATATAACATTTTTATTAGTATTATAATAATATCGAAATACAACAAATAATATTGTTTTTACCTTAAAAGTTATTTTTAACCCAAACATGTAAATAAGAAATTTAAAAGAAAATGTGTTTGATATAATTTCATTATTTTCTTTAGCTTATAAACTGCCTTTAAGTAAAAAGTTATTTGTTCAAAAATTACTTTAGAGTTTTTCTTCACTAAAAAGTCGCTTATAAGTAAAAAAGATAGAAATAAGAGAAGTAAAAGCTTAATAATTTGACTTATAATTTAACAGTTTTTTAAAGTAAATATAAGCTGCTTATTATTTTAAGAGTTTTTTTTTAAAAAAAAATATTTGGCTCAACTCCAACTATAAGAAGAAGAGAAGGCAAAATAAATAAATAAATAAAATAAGTCAAACATAAACTTATCAGAGTAACTATAAATAGATACTTGAACCTGTAAATAATATTTTTAAGTAATAATATAATTTCATTATTTTCTTTAGCTTATAAACAGTTTTGTACATGTAATTATTTGGTACACGTAATCTATACGATAAGTAGTTTAAATCCAACTGTAGGTTTCATGAGAAAAAACTTCGACATATCATTTTTAATTAGTATAAAACTAATTAGTGTCAATTGATTCTATCTCATATATATATATATATATATATATATATATATATATATATATATATATTTGCTAACTGTTGTGATCTAACCTGACGAGAATGTAGGATAAACAAGGCGGTCTTCTTGATCAGCAGAGGGCAATATAGATGTATTATGAGCTTGAGGTCTGGCAGCGGTGGTGTACACCTGCAAGGACTCCGACGCTTAAGTCAGCAAGTGCATTAGGGTTGTGTATATCTGATAGAATACTTATATACCTTGTATGGTGCATTTATGTTAGTATTTATAGAGGAGCGTATGACCTAAGTGTGGACAATGTTGGGCCTGGACCTGTTGCCTTAGCCCAAATCACATTACCTGTGCCCTTATCATAGGTCGTGCCAAACAGACCGGGATGCATCCGGGATGGTTGGTGACTGTTAGACCCGATATGTATACGTACACCTGAGATACCGTTATTTTGGTCCACAACACTAACATACATCCACATGTTTTACAGAATAAATGCATTAACAAGATATACCTTTTGAATTTATTTTAAAAAATTGAGTTATAATTTACTAATACATTTATTCTATAAAACAAACGGATATACGTTATTATATATATATTTTATAGTTCCTCGAGCCGGTAACATTGGTTACGTAATTGAACGAGGAGGCGTGCAAAGCACAAGTTTGAATTGGCACCTATCTAACTGGAATATATCATTTAATTTGTCAATAATTATTTTAAGAAAAAAATTATAACTTTAATCAAGTTTAGATATCATATAATATCCTACCTCCTATCGTATAATCTATTACTACTAAAGAGTACTCCCTCCGTTATTAAATTAAATACTCCGTACAATTAAATTTTTGAACATTTTTATGTTTTTGAACATAAGCAAATTTAATTACTTTCTGTTATAAAAAAATTAACTATTTTCACTTATATTTAATAAAAAATTATTTAAAATATTTTCTACTCAATTTATTCTCTTATTTATTATAATAATTTTAAAGTAAAAAAAATTAATTTAATTAAAAATACTCAAGAAAAATTATATATTTTTATATAATTTTAAAGGGATTAAATAAAATTAATTAATTTTTTTGAGAGACGTAAGGTAAATTTTATTTTTCTTATAATTCCAAAGGAGTAGTATATATCATAATAAATGGAGGAAATTAATAAGACAGTTGGCCTCGGAGTCGCACGTATTTGGACCGGAATTAATAATATCATCGCTTCGCTTGCGACGTAAACTGTGGCCACCCATTTTTCCATTTTACATTTGTACCCTTTCTACTATTTTAGTTCTAGGATTTCGAATGTAGTAAAAGACATTCATATACTTATTTATTTACCAAATACTTCAATCAATAGATATACTCGATAAAAAAACTATTTGCAATAAACACATTTCAGATTGTGTTTAATTCTGAATTGTTGTTCTATTTGTTTTAAGATTGTCTTGTGAAATAATTTTTAAGAACTATTTTTAATTATAACTTCAATTTCAATTTGTCCTGATACTTTTAACTCATGTACTATATAGTTTGTTCATAACTCGGCCTAGCTATTAGGGGTTTTGTCCCTCGTGTTAATAAAAACAAATTCGGCCCAACTAAACCTCCGTAATAGAATTTAACATTCCATTGAGTCAAGTTACAATCTCAACATGACATAGACGAATGTCTCTGCCCTATAACACTTATGTGACAATTTCACCAACTTAGCTAACTCCTCGACCGGACCACTAGTTAGCAACATTTATTTTAATATCTCTTGTCAAAATAACAACTATTAATCAAAGTCAATCAAAAGGAAAAATTTTTTAACTGATGGTCAATCAAATTTAATGGGGCTAATCAAGTTCTCAAAACATGGCATTATATCAAGGCGTTACTATAAGACGTATGACGGTCAATCAACTTGATCAAGTTTTAAGGGGTTATTCAAATTTCCAAACAAATGCATTATACTAAGACGTTACTATAAGAATGGTCAACGAACTCGATCAAATTTTAATGGAGTTAATCACGTTCCCAAACAAAGACACTGTACCAAATGTTACTATAGTAAGATGCATGCTCAACTCGGTCAAGTTCTAATGAAGCTAATTAAGTCTTCAAACAAAGACATTATACCAAAACGTTACTACAACATACAATAGGATAAAAAAGAAAAGCATATCCTTATTAAAAAAGCTATACTTTTAAAGTTGCACTATAGATTGTCATTACGGCTCAAACTTAAAAGATTGGAATAAAATAAAAATGTGTAATTTCTTCTACTTATATAATACATGTATATCAACAATGATGTGTAATAATTTAACTATATAATTTTTTATTTTTTAATTATTAAAATTATTATGAGAAATGTTCTCAATGTAATACTAATATTAAAATTAACTAAAATATATATTAATTTAATTGTGCATTTTTTTATGTTTAACTAATTATACAAGTTGTAAAAAAATAAAATTATACACGTATCATTGTTATTTTGCTAACCATTGTCTTATAAACATTAATTAAGCAATTCATAAATATATATTTCTTTATAAAAAATCACTGTACCATGTGGTTAATATAACACTCTGTAATCATTTACACAAATTTAGCTTATTATTACTTTTACTCTTACTTTATAGTTTATAATTTACGACATGTTTGTTTTAATTTTTATTTTGGTCAAAAATAATTTTAATAAAATTAAAAATATTTATTTTCATTAGATTATATTAGTTTTTGTGTATAAATAATTTTAATTATTAATATTTTTTTTAATTTTATATTTTTTACTTTTTATTTTATTAAAATCTAAAACACCTTACTCTTTTAATTTCAAATAATAAGATTTTTTTCCTTAAATATCCGGTGTTTTAGTGTGTGTTTAATTTTGCGTCGGTATAATTAATTTTGCATCTAATGTGATTTTATATAATTAATTTTATGTGAAACTGATTTTAAAATAACATGATTTATGTTTGAAATTTTTTTTCTCAAAAATAAATTAAAAATAAAAATATAATATAAAATTTTCAATCTAAATACAATAACAAATCGTACCTTATTTTTTCCATAATTAATTTTAAAGATTAAAATGACGTTTGACAAAATTCTAAGGCAAAAACAAACAATTATTTTATGATTCAAAATTAATTTTGAGGGTGTCAACTTGATTTGCAGCCCCAAACGCACACATATTATAGTCGTATAAGATTATTTACAAATTCTTAGGGGGTAATTGTGGAATTTTGATCAGACTCACTGGTCTTGGTCTTGACGAGGGTACATCATGAATCATGATGAGTCATGACATTCCTTGCCTCATCATCATACATTCTTCTTTCTTTCTTCTTTCCGTCTCTTTTTTTCTGTCTCTGATTCAATGCAACTCCATTCTGTTCGGTGACACTCTGAACGTAGCTCACACCCTCACGCTGCCATTCTCTCTCTCACTCTTCAACACTCTGCTTTCGAAACCTAATCAGCTTCTCGACGCTCATAACAATGCAGGTACCTTCTCACCGCATTCGAACTTCACCTCAATTCGTTACTTCTTCCTTCTCCAGTTCAAAATCCTTTTGTTTTTCCTTTTAATTCTAGTTTTATTTGGTTTTCTCTTTCTTTATTATTTCAGACGAGGACGGTTCAAGTCAAGCAACTTTCAGATCTAGCTGGTGAGAGGGAGATTCACGAGTTTTTCTCCTTTTCTGGTGAAATCGAGCACATTGAGATCCTCAGGTGGGTAATTTTAACCAAAATCTTTCAGTTGCTACGCCTTTTGTTGCTTGATTTCAGTTTTTGCTAGTTCTAGTCCTACCTCTGATTGAAAGGATGCTCAGAAAGGAAAGGGGCAGGGGTTAGAAAAGGCAAAATAATAGAAATTAAAATAGGTGGTGCTGTTAATTTCGACTTTAATTTATAAATTATAATTATAAATTTGCATGAATTAAATCAAAAGTAAAAAAAGCAGAGCAGTTAAGGGTATAATTTATTTTTTTATTAATTATTTTTTATTAATCTAAAGTTATCGCATAGTTTCATCAGCTTTTCGAGGGAGTTTTGAAAACAAATCTTTCTCTAACATGCATATAGTGTGAATTGTATGCCAAAGTACATTAATCTGCTTTCCTTTTTATATTATTTTAGGTTTTAACTGAATATAGTACTTATCACTAAAAGATACTGTAAATGTAAACTCAAATTCGTCAGTTTGAGGATTTGGATTCTTCTTGTCTGCTGAAATGTGCGTTGATTTCAATTCTTGAACTTGCACCCTTTTCATATTATTTTTTTTCAATGCTTGTTGAGAAAAGTCAAATTCTTGTTATGGTTACATATTCTGTTTCTATCTATTGCAGTGAATATGGGAAACCAAAGACTGCATTTGTGACATTTAAAGATTCCAAAGCACTTGAAATTGCATTGTTGTTATCGGTAATGTCTCTTTTCTTTTTACAATTTTGTTGGTAGAGCTGCGGTAAATTTTTGAGTTCGATTTGTGTTTATTTTCTTAACGACTACTCTAGAAAAAAGGGGGAAAGTTTTCAGTTGGTATATAATTTGCATGTCACATGTTGAAAGTGTTCCTTTTCAATTTTGAGAAGAATGGTTAAAGTTTAGAGTTTAGACGCTGAAGTGAATGTTTTTAAGATTTTCGAACTTTTAACATTCAATTTAAGTTGGATCATTTTGAAAATTAGAAAGTGGTTTTTGTTTGCATAAAGTAATAGTGACTTAGTGTTTGCCACGGCATTCACTTTGGCTTATGTGTTATATACTTTTATGTTTGATGGAGTTGATGGCGGCTTATTTTTAACTGGACTTAACCATGTTGAGAACCAAAGGCAGAAAGTATTGAGATGTTTATGGTTTCTAGAAATTGTTGAGACGTTATGGTTTCTGAATGTTGCACATTAAATCTTTGTTATTGCATAAGTTACTGAATGTTGCCATCATAGGTATTAGGTACTGTGGTGTGTTTTGTAGGATTGCACATCTGACATCTCACTAAGTCACTATAGTTAGCTAAGCAAACATCACTTGCATGGTTCTCTGGGAGTATTGGGCAACTAGATTTCTTAAAGAGATCTCTTTCACCTAATGCAGCTCGTCTCAAAGTAAAGTAAAGGAAGTATCTCCTAGTGAATGATGTGTACTCTGGATTCATATGCAAATCAGATAAACTTGAACTCTAGAAAGGAACTAAGAGATTGAAATCCTCAAGAATCAAGCTCTCATTTTATGGCTTTTGTAAAATCAATTGCAAGTATAGAGAAGCTCTTTGCTATTTTTAGTGTTAAGCTTTGTGCTGGTGTTCTAATTTAGCATTTAAAGTACTAATTACAGAGCCTAACTTTTTGTAGCAGTAGTAGGGCTATATTTCCTTAGTAGTGCCAATTTGGATATCTTTATTGGTATTTATCAATTTCTTTCTCTCTCTGGCCTGTTGTCTTTTGATATGCTAACATTCTGTTCTTGATATCGAATTTGGAACTTATTCATCTTTTATAAAGCCCTTTTGTGGTTTGCGAGAGTGAAACTGTTTGTCTTTTTATTAGGGAGCAACAATAGTAGACCAGATTGTGAGTATAACTCCAGCTGAGAACTATGTACCAAACCGTGAGATGCAGGTAAGTATACCGAGAATCTTTTATCGTATATATGCACATATTAATCTGAAATCCGGAGCTTATCAAAAGCAATTTGTGCAGGAAGTAAGGGTGGTGGAAAACGCTATAAATATTGCTCCTTCTGAAAATGTCTCATTGAATATTGAGGTAAAAACTAAAATCCAGATTTAAGATTTTGTGTGATCCTTTTTACCTGATTAGCTGTTCTCCATGGGCATTTGGAGTTTGGACTTGACTAAAAGGTGTTGAAATTATTCTGATTATATCTTGGGCTTTGTCAGTACATTTAATTTTGTTTTGAACATTCCAGATTACTATGACATTGCTATTCAGCCAACTGTTTAAAAAGAAAGTCTCAACCTTTGTTTTCTGTTGAAGTAAATTATGTCAATGACAATCTTAGTGCCTGCTTCACAATGCTTATTCTTAGAGAAATATTGCTTATTTTTCAAAAGATCCCTTAGGAAACTAACAAAAACAAGCGACTATTTTTTCAAAAAAACAATTGAACCAAACACACACTGGCGTCTTTGAAGGCTTTTGCACTTTGTCCATCTTGTAGTACCTGCTTATAATCTTAAGCTGTGCATTCTGTTTATTTTGTGGCTTGTCAATAATTACTAGAACTGTTCACACTTGTTTCTGGTTGAGCTTATGGTCTGCTGTACTACATCTTGTTCAGGAGGATAAAGGCAGTCCCACCAATGGAAGAATATACCTTAGTAAAGCACAGGATGTAGTTACTAATATGCTGGCAAAAGGTTCAGCAATAAGGCAAGATGCCGTGAACAAAGCTAAAGCTTTTGATGAAAAGCATCAGTTGACTGCCAATGCATCTGCAAAGGTCATTTCTTTTGACAAGAGAGTTGGACTGACAGAGAAATTGACAGTTGGCATCTCTGTAATGAATGAGAAAGTGAAATCTGTGGATCAAAGGCTTCATGTTTCAGATAAAACAATGGCAGCAATAATTGCAGCTGAGAGAAAGTTGAATGATACTGGATCAGCTGTTAAAACAAGCAGGTTTGCTTGAATATAATACATAATCTCCATTGCAACCTCTGCACTTGGATTTCTTTACGAAGTCCTTTATGAAATCATCTTTTTATAGTAAGACCTAACATTGAAATACAAAGTGTAAAGAAAAGAAATTCAGATGTTCCTAACTGGATGAAATGAACTGTAGGTTGGTTAGAACTTAGAAGTAAAAATATGCATGACCATTGTGTCTTAATTTGACTCTATGTTGTATTATTTGGATTTTGAAGATGAAAGGTATGCTTGTTAATGGCTTGCCGTTGTCCTCTGCAGATATGTGACCGCTGGAACAGCATGGTTAAATGGTGCTTTTAGCAAGGTGGCAAAGGCCGGACATGTTGCTAGCACTAAAACTAGAGAAAAGTTTCATTTGGCTGTTTCAAACTTGACAGCAAAGGTTGGATATGCTCTTACATTGTCAGTTTGAACATAACTGATTTTTTGAACGTGTAATTTCTTTGTTCAGGGGAAACCGGGAAAGTATATCGAGTGAAAAAGAACACGAGTTGAAAAAGAGGGAGAGGGGGGGGGGGGGGGGTTGTATCTAGATTGAGCTCCTACTTCAAATTATAAACAAATTTGTCAAGTCTGATTGGCTGAATCCTCTGTGATAACTTGGTTTTATTTATTGATGCAGGAACCACCAGTGGCTGCCTAAGCCAGAATTTTGGTCATTATTGTCACTTTATTGGGTCTATCGTGAACATCTCTTTTAGAGCATGTTGTGTGTGAAACAATTTGGTATTTCAGAGCATCCATGCTTTCTTTCTGTTCTTCAGCAGTAACAAGCTTGTGGCAAGTATAGTGATTCAATTTAATCCTCTATTTTTTGTATTCTTTTGTCACTTTGGTGGTGTTTTAGCTGTTGCATCTATGTAATTTAGCATTGGTAATTTTGGCTCTGCTTTTTTTGTGAAAAGGAAATTATAGGTGTGATGCAAGTGTATTTCTTTTCTCAAAGTTAAAAAAATTAGTTGTGCATGTAAGACTTGAATTTTGTTCTGTCATCAAGTGTTCGGAGATTTATGTGGGAAAATATTTACTTGCAGACTACAGAATATTGTTTCTTTCTTGATGCAATTGATGAAAACTGTAGTGAAATGTTATATTAGTCCATTTTTTTATTCATTGTGTGTGTTTCAAAATGATACATGGATGAAATATTAACAAGCATGGTCAAGCATATACCTCAGACCATGCGCTAAACACAATTATTAGGATCATCCCAGGCGAAATAATGGAAACCAGTACATCCCACTTTTGACCAATATTATGGCTGTCGGGTAAATAAAGGGAGACACTCAACATGATCAGGGAAAACTTTGAATTTTGAGTTGAGGAGCTGAAAGAAGATTTTTAAATTATTATATTTATTTTTGAAATTGTTTAGCCATCAATTGCAATTTCACGTGGTAGCTGCGTGTTTTAATTTTTTTTTAAAGTTTTGGTCAAAGGTCTTTCTCTGTCACTATCTCTAATATAATATATATTTTTTTAACATGGTATTTGGATGGATGCACTAAAATGATTGAACTTGGAAAACAAAAATTATAAATTATATGCACAGGTCTTAGATCAACTGCATCTTACATAACGTGCGTAATGTGAGGTATTCATTCATTATAAAATACTACTAATAAGGTAGATCAAAAAGCCAATTAGTTATCTTTCTCTTGGTATGTATGTCCCACGAGTCAACGTCAGGAATTATGAAAAGACACAGTTAGGATTCTTAAATATTTAATTCATTGTAAAAATAGTAAACATAGGTTGGGTAGGTTTTGTGAGAAAGAAAAGAAAAGAAAAGAAAAATCCTTTGTAGACCTGTCCATGCTAATGGTGCCATTCTTAGAAGATACATGTGGACCATTCAGAAAGATACTTGTGGTTGTGGTTTAAATGTCCACGGTATATATCATTCAAGAAAAGATACAATATTATGAAATTATAGAGTTATCAATGGCTTCTATTTGAGTATATGAATATATACATGAAGCATGTTAAAGTGAGAATTATATTCATGGAATTATCAATTTTAACTGGTCAATCTAAAATAGGAGTAAAATTAAATAAAACCAATATCAGTGAAGAAATTAAATTGGGACTACGGTAGCATTTGGTAACGGTACAGAACAGAATGGAATGGAACAAAACAGAACCGTATACTGTGTTTGGTGACCCTGGAACAAAACATGACCATATGTATTATTTTGTATTTAGTGCGAATTAAAATATAGAAAATATTTTTTGTAATACATATAAAATTTTACTTTATTTGATAGAAAGTATAAAATTAAAGAAAAAATAAAATAGTATATTTTTAATTTATTTTTTAAAAAAATTATGAGTATAACTAAATAATAATTTTAAAATTTATTAATTTTTATTAATATTTTATGAAAAAATAAATTATTAAATATAAACTTATCTCAATAAATATAATTATTAAATATATTTTAAAATTAATTATTAAATATAAATTATGTTTGATATATTTTTATCATGTAAATTTTTTAAAAAAATAATATAAGGCTTAAGGAATTTAAATATGTATTATTTGTTAATAAAAAATGACTATAAAAATAATGATAATTCTTTTGTCTGTATTCCGTTCTCTTCAGTTCCACCATTTTCAATGGAACGAATCTGTCTCGTTCATTTGCCACAGTGTCCTGTTCTGTTTCTCTAGATTGACGTACCAAATGAAAAACAGTATCTCATTCCGTTATATTCAAACACGTCTGCCAAACGCTATCCACAAGGATAAAAAGTAAATGCGACTTAAAATCCTGTAGTTACCACGTCAGGAGGTATTTTGCTAACATTAATTTCAAAATGGGAGGAGTTCAAGTGTATGTAACAAGTTTATTTTAAAAATATTTTTTTCATAGATTAAAAAAAAAATTTAAATTGGTGAATTTTCAATACTGTGAGTAGTAAATTGGTGAAATGAGTATATTTACATAATCAAAATAATAATTTTTTGTTATGATTTTAGCCATTAAAAGATTAAAATTCATCAATTTTGTCTCTCAAGACTATGTACATGTTTGGATTGGCGGTGTTATAATTAATTTTGAGCATAACTAATTATGTTAATTGATTCTAATCAAAATTGATTTTGAGCACAATTAATTTTTTGTTTAAAAAACTAATATCAGAAAATTATTTATATGAGATAATTATGTTTGAACTCTCTTGTCAAAACTCATGTTTGTAGTGTAAATGTCATCTATAATTGATTATGGTAAAATAGAAGCAACAAAAAATTGCTCTTCACAAAACTTAATTTTTGTATCAGAACCAATTCTGATAAAAAATTGTCAAACATGATTTTTTTTTGTTAAAAACAATTCTGATCCAAGGCAAACTATAGTTTTGGTGGTGCACAAGCTAAACCAAACATACACTAACGTAATGTTGCAAGCATCCTTAGAGAAAAAAACAAATCTTTAGATAATCAATTACATAACTTTTTTCTATTGGAAATGGATGAGTTATATATAAATAACAATAAAAATAAAAAAACAATTATGGGTCAAGGCACCCTCATTGCATAGAGACGTGCCGCCCTTGTTAGGAAGTAAGTATCATCTAGTTGGTTGAGTCAAAATGATACTTGACTCTTCTAAGAGATTTTAAGTTTGAACTTTGTGAATAAAAACAAACAAAACTAAGCTCACAAAAATGTTAAAATCACTAAGATTATGCTTTGATTAGTTATGAAAAAGATTATTTTAAGAATCGATTATATGTATAATTGATTGAGTAAGTATCATCTGCTTAATTGAGTTAAAGTGGTACTTGATTCTTCTAAGAGGTTTCGAGTTTTGTGAATAAAAACAAAAATCACTAAGAGTATGCTTTAATTAGTTGCGAAAAGATTATTTCAAAAATTTATTATATGTATAATTAATTATTATTATAATCATTATAACATGATTAATTTTTATTTAGATATATTGTTGAAAAATAATTTTAAAGATAATAATTTATAATTGAAGGGTGTAAAAATTATTTTTATAGTAGAAATTTAAAATGCAGAAGAATAAAATAATTTAAAGCAAAAAGCTTTAATAAAATAAATCCAAATTCTAACTTACGTTTTTTTTTCAACTATAACAAAATAATAAAAAACTTTAATTACTTTATCAAAAATCATCCAAACATCACCTAAAATAAACGACGATATGTACACACGGAACACGTACTAGTTTTTCTTGAAAAGAAAATTGCTTTTAGCATGTTCCCAAACATGCTCACTTCTTGAAGAATGATAACCAAATCAACCGATAGGTGGCCAAAATTGTGATCAATAAGTATTAATATAGTTGTAAACGGGCAGCTTATGTTGGAACCGGATATAAAATTTTGTTGCTTTAATTGTAGTTTGGATTCCTTAATTTTATTAATTGTGATTTTTATTCTCAATTTTTAATCGAAAGATTTTAGTTTCACAATTTTTAATTGACTGATTTTAATCTTCTAACTTTGTCTATTGTACAATTTGGTCCCCTCAACCTTTCTCTAATTATGCAATTTTGCTCAATTAATCAATCTTCCGTTAAGAAGCTAATGGTGAACACAATCAAATCAATAAAATGAAATGTGTAAAATCACCAAAATTGTGCAATTAAAAAAGTTTCAAACGAAAATCGCTCAAATGAAAGCTCATTATATGAGTTTGACCGCTTTAGCCATTAGTTTTTTAATGAGAGATGATCAAAAGAATCAAAATTACTCAACTGAAAAAGTTTCAGAACCAAAATTGCACAATTGACAAAGTTAGGGACTAAAATCACACAATTAAGAGTAGAAGAAATAAAATCGCACAATTAAAAAAAATAGAAGACAAAAAGTGCAATTAAACCAATGTAGTTTCTTTTTGGTCTAAATCAAATATAGTTTTAAAACAAAATCAGTGTGTGTTTGATTTCAGTTTGGTTGAGCAAAAGTAATTTTTGGTGCATGTGTCAAGTTGTTTAATTTTCAGTTTGCATAAATTGAGTCAATTGAGTTTGCAGTTAAGCTGACTTTAAAAGTTGGTTCGGTGGAAGGGACATTTGAGTCTCTTTTTAGTTAAGTAAAGACTGTTTGGGCAATATTACAACTATTTTTTTTTGGTATATCGGAAAGAACAATATTACAACTATTAAAAGTACTTTTACCTATATATCCAAATATAAATTCCGTTGAACTAAACTTATTTTTAACTCAACTCACTTTCACCAGTTGAACCAAACTAAGTTTTACTAACCGAAAACCAAAGACACACTCAATGTCACTTGAACTTATTTTACTATTTTACTTCTTTTTTGTGTTCATGAACTCACCAATGTGTTTTTTTTTTCTACTCCATTCAGTTCATTGAGTGTCGTCAAGGCGAAACTACTTTAAGCGTCGGGGCTTTAGTCCCCGAATTGAAAAAAAAATTATTAATATATATATATATATATATATATATATATAATTCTTTGAGATACTCCCCCATTATTTTTTAGGATGGCACCCTATTATTTAAAATTATTATTAAGTTAAAATATTACAAGCAAACTATTATTTACTAACATTTTTTGTGTCGAGTTAATCCTTGTTAGCATATATCTTGTCTAACCGAATTAATTATTAGTACAGAAAATTGATATACATGTATACCGGACTTGATAATATAGACATTAAATATCTATATATTAATCGATAATTATAAGTATATACCAATAACGGAATTGTTAATGTTAAAAAGTTAATCAATGTTAATTTGTTTGCGGTGAATAATAATAAATTATTTTTATTTATTTGAATAATATAAGTTTTTTTTTTTATTTGGAATTTAAGTATTTTCATAAGTTTTTTTATTGGTATCAATACATGTTTATTATGAAAAGTGACAATCAACGTCAAAATTTCAATAATTAAATTGAACTCTCAAAATAAAGTAATAGTACATCATAGGTAAATATATTGCAATCATAAATTATTTTTAAGATTATTGAAGAGATATTATTTATATAATTATTACATTATCAAATTATTTATTTACTTTAAAATATGTATTAATTTTCTTTTTAAAAGTATTTATTTTATCATTTTATAAATTATTTTGTAATTTTCTTAACAATAAATTTTGTATATGTCTTATTTGTTTTAGGTATTAATAAAATAAAAAATATTTAACAAATTATTTAAAAGAAAAGATTTAATTGACTTATATAATTTTTTACATTTACTTTATCAAATAATAAATTTTGTTAAACTAGTCAACTATATCAATAAAATAAATTTTATAAAATATCCTCAAACTCAACTTTCTCAAGCAATCTTACACTAAGGGTTTGGTTGGTTCAAAGGAAGATGGAAAGGAAAAAAAGTAAAATAAAAGATTTTATAGTGCGAGTGATTGAAATGGAGAAAAAGGGGAGAGAGGGAAGAAAAAAAGTGTTTTTGTGTGTTAATTAAAATCTCTTCTCTCCTTTTCCCTCTAAATCCTTTCACATTTTTGTGTGTTAATCAAAATTATTCTTCTCCCTTTTAATTTTTTTTGAACTAATCATAATTCTAAAATTAAAATATTTAATGCCATGGTTCGAATCCTTGATCTCAAATCTTCTAAAACTTAAAATTACATGATTAAGTGGATTAATGTTCATGATCAAAATAATATTTTAATTATTAATATATTTTTAATATATTTATTTTATATATTATATTTTAATTTTAATTTTTATATTTGGCGTCCGAATTTTTTTTTCTAACTCCACCCATGACGGTCGTTGCTCGTTTCATTTTTTTTAATTATTTGTTAAATCGTTACATTCTCGTTCTATATATAAAATTAGAAGGAATAAATTACGAAAAGAAAAAAAGAAAGTACAAGGAACATCACATTGTCAATTGCGTTCTCTCTAATCAATCAAGCGAGAACGCATGTGCCTTTTTTTTGGTTAAAAATGCATGTGCATTTTATTGTCAACTACACGGTAAAGACAAAAATAAATATATAAAAAGTAACAGTGTATTTCAAATTAAGTCAGGAGCAATTTCTTTTATTAATTTTTAATTTCATAAAAAGGGGAAATTCAATTTGAGAAAATCTTACTTAAAAAGAAAAAACTTACTTAGTTTCAGGAAGAAGCTAAAATGATTCCCGACTTTTTTTTTTTGATAAAATTGATTCCTGACTTTTAATCCACATTTGATAATGCAACTTTTAAAATTTTTTTAATAAAAAAAAAAAACGGTGGGTTTTGTGGTCTGGTATCTGGCATTCTGGTGTGGTTACCCATTGACCAAATAACAAAAACAGTGAAGTTTGGAGAACCATGTGGTGTGCACGTGAAACCGGGTTGATCGCATATTCGCATAAAATAATAATAATAGCTACTATATATTGATAATTTTTTCATAGTAACTTTTTACCAAAAAAAAAATGCATCTATACGGTGGATTAAAATCAGGTGTCCTCAAATTATGTCCCTAATTATGTCCCATTAATAGAATATCGCCACGTCATTAAAAATATTTTTTTTAATTTTAATCTTTAATTTCCTAATAAAATTTTTAAATGACGTGACAATATTCTACTGACGAGACATGATTTGGGGACACATTATTTGAATCTGTATATAGTACAGTATTAATTTTTTCTTGTATAACCATGAGTTTCTCCACCTTTAGGATGAGACTAATCTCGTTCTCGCTGCGTGGCGGCGCTGGTCTTCGTAAATTTGGTATATGTGAGATTCGAACACGGGACCTCCCACAGTAAATTGTCTCTCTTATAAACTTAGCAAGACCTTACACTGTTAAGCCAACCATTAGTATACTATTAATTTAATTTACAAGAAGAAATATGGTTTTAAAATTAAAATCAATCCTAAATGGTGAGACAAGTGAAAGGTATTATAACTTGTACGTATATATACCATGCAGTATTATAATTGTCACTACACGGGTTTCAAGTAAATTTTTTCTTCTTTAATTTTGCCCTTCAATTGGATATTATTTTTCAGGTGAAATTAATAACTTTTTTCGGACTATTTCGAGGATGAGTTTCCGATCTTTTTGGATACATGCCCGTGCAATTGTAGTTTAATAAACTAGATATTAATATATGGGTTCAACCGAATACTATTTTTCAGGGTGAGTTTGGATTTAATTTTTCGGTTTCTCATTGTAACACTATCCATTATACAGATTGTGTTGTAACTGCCTAACTGGATTTGAGGTTTTAGTTGGACCCAAATTCTCAAATTTGGTTCAAATCATATTCTCAAATCCGGTTGAAATCAAATTCTTAAATCCGGTGGGTTCACATTGTTTTTAATCGGAACAAAAACTTAATTTCACCTAGAAAATAATATCCAATTAGAGGATAAAATTGAAAAAACAAACCTAAATTTGGCATACTTTGAAATCCAAGTGGTGGCAATAATGCCATCCTTAAATCCTTATTATTCTTATTGTTAATGTTATTGTTATTGTTACTACTACTTATTATTCTTATTCTTAATGTTATTGTTATGTTGTTATTGTTATTGTTATGTTGTTATTGTTATTGTTATTATGATTCTTATTATTATTATTATTATTATTACACTAGAGTATCCCTAATTATATGGCTTTTTTTTTTTTGGTATATCTTCTAAAATGTCAGAATCAACTATAATATAGATTTCTGGTTGTGCACGTAGAAAGATAGTTTGTTACTTTGTTTGGTGGATTCCTTTGATTGTGAAGTGTTAAGGACAATACTTCTTAAAGAAAGTTTTGGCATGTGGGGTAGTTAGATACAATTAATTAGTTGTCACATTTTTCATTCTCTCCTTAAAATTTAAAATGCAATATACCTGTCACCGATTTTTTTTATCAAAGAAGTTTTGGTTATAAAAGTGAGTTTTAACTGTTTTTTGGGTAAGTGATACTAGCAGGTCTGGATCTATATATTTTTGGGCCTTAGGCGAAATTCAAGACGAAGGTCTATTTACATATAACATGTTACCTTTTATTTGATGTCTTTAATCTTTTTAAGATGTAAAATTATTTATGAAAATTTTATAATCAACCAAATATAAATATATAACATATAGTTAATCTCAGATATGGCTCAATCAATTTAAATTATGTATAAATATTTTTTAAGGATATTAATGTTTTAATTTGTAAAATTATGCATTTAAAAAAGATCTACTATTTTTGTATAATTTAATATTCTACTAAAAATATATTTTACTTGTTCAATATTTTTTTAATAAAGTATTATTATGTTGATAAAAATTATATAAACATGCTATACTGCTGTTGTTCCAGGGGCTTTGGCAGATGCATTCTTGTTGTTTAGGGGGTATGTTCCTGTCGAAAAAAGTGAAAAAATTGAGGTTTTAATTTGGTTGGCAGCCATATGATCTATTTAGTTGCAACGTAATGTCCGAATATTTAAGTAGGAGTTTTTATATCAGTTTCAGAGGTATTTGATTTGGTGCAGTACAAATCTTTAAAATGGGCTATGGCTAAAGGAGATTTTTGTTTACCGTTATCTTTTTTGATGTCTTGATCCATTTTCTTTTCTTCTATTGATTAAATTTTCTATAAATATGAGTATTCCTAGTACTTTTGATTATTAATAATATTTATTTGACTTATCAAAAAAATATTACATTAATAAATTATGTTTTAATAGTAATATTAAATAAAAATATTTTTTGGGGGCCTTATTAAGTATGGGGCTCTAGGCGGTGGTCTCTCTTGTCTAAAGCAAGATCCGGCCTTGCAGTGATAGTTAATTTTTAAGATGGGAAAAAAAAATATTTACAAAAAAGTCACTTAAATCTTTTATGAAATATGAGTAACCTATAATTTTAAATGAGTGTATGGGAAATGAAAAAATATTTCTAATATCAAATGCCCCCTAAGGGTATTTTTAACTGACAGTTCAAGACTAAATTTTTCGAAGAAAAGAGATAATCGAAGGGGGTACAACATCTCCTAACAAAGCCTTTTCTATGCTTACGACCAGGATTCGGACCTACAAACTAATAAAACCTAACTATCTACTAACTGTACCGAATTTTGTTGTTACTTGCTATCGATATTTTATTATTCATTCAAAAAGCGACTTGCATAAATAAATGATGAAGTTATTTGTGTAATATTGGCCTTCTTGTTTGAGTTGGTGTAAATTACACCGTTGTCATTTGATCTATATATATATATATATATGGAACATATCAAATAAGATTACATGTTATTGTGAAAAATGAGAGGAGTGAATCTCAACCATTGAATCTTATCATGAATGGTTGAGATTGAATATTACAAAGTCATGTGGCTTTTTAAAAAAACTCAAATGACTTTTTTAAAAATTCTTGTGTTTTAATCTCAACCATTCATGAAATGATCTGATGGTCAAGATTCACTCCTCTCATCTCTCATAATAACATGTGCTCTCATTTAATATGTTCCATATATATATATATATGAGTTGAATTCAAATAACACCAAAGTGTCAAAGTTGGTAAATAATACTATGCATAACTTTTTATAAATAATGAATTTAGTTGATCAAACAATTCAATTGAAAATTTATATAATATAGATAAACTATTATATATATATATATATATATATATTATTGTAAATCTTTGAGTTTGTCGGCGTGACAAAAAATTCCATAGAATATTTTTACATTTAAACGATTATCCCAATTTTATAGGTGTTAAAATATAAAATAATAATGTTTTAAAGTTGAGTTTGAGAATTTCTTTTAGAAGGGGCTATTTTTCTTTTTATTTAAATATTGTATTATGTTGATGCCACAATATCTTGGAGAGGTGTACACTTCCTCCATTTTTTTTAATTATTCTACCTATTTATTTACAATATTTAAAATAAATAAATATTACATAATATTACAAGTAAATAAATAGAGTAATTAGAAAATAGAGAAAGTGTCTTTTCATAGTGTGGTGATATTAGTACGGTGTAATATTTATCTTTTATTTTTAAATATTGTAATTAAATAGATGAAGTATTAAAAAATGAAGATAATGCTACACCTCTCCATAACATGGTAATATTAATATTGTGCAATATATAATTGTTACTTTTTAGTATATAATAAGTAAATAGATGGAGTAGTTAAAAATTCTAGTGAATTCTATACCTTTTTACGATGTGGTGACATAAATATTAGTGTTTTATTTTTTATTTTTTATCTTTTATAGAGTTTGAAGAGAGAGAGAAAATAACCCTTTTTTTTTTAAAAAATTAGTAACCTCACCCGATACATGAAATTGATGTTATCAATGAACCCTTTAAACACAATTTACTATAAAATAAATTCATACCTTTTGTTTATAAAAATAAAATAAAATCATACATTATAACATTATTCTTAAGGCTCAAGATAAAGAAAAAGAGATGTATATCTTTGTTTTTTTTATAAACTAAATAATATTATTACTTAAGAGTATAAGAGTTACTCTTAAAATAATACAAGGATCAAGATGATAAGTCATGAATTAACAAAGTCAAATTATCAAGAATAAAAAAGTACATAACAAAAAAACTAAACAAAAAGAGGCTTGCAATATCCAGCAGAGATCACAACAAACTTAGACAACATACCAACTATAACAAAACCAAAGCCAAAACAATCCACCAGTCAAACATTGTAAATGATTGAAGAATCAATCCGTCATCATATAACAAATAAACGGTATAAAAGCTTTAATTTAAAGTCATGATCAAACCTTTACTAAATCAAAAACATGTTGCAAATTTCAATGATCTTTATATAATATAGAACAGAGGACTACTATCGTACATAAAATAAAAACATACAAAATAAATTAAAAAAAGAAATATACATATTCAGAGTTATCTTCTCTAAAGATATGATTAAAAACATCCTCTCCCCTATATAACTATATCCTTTCACTGGCAGCAAAAAATTCAACCTTTCTGAGTTTATTTTTTCCTCAACCTTTCCGAGGGTTGAACGGTTCTTATTAATTTCTTATATATGTTGGCTGCAGTGGGAAATATTCCTCATATTATTTTTAAGTAATTTGCGTATAACTTTCAAGTAATATTCCTATAATATTTTTAAGTAATATTCCATATAATGCTCAAATTTTTCATAAAATATTCAAGTATTGCAGATTTAAATTGAAAAATAGATCGATCTTGAATATATATTTAAAAAAATAAGTTGAATTTTCAAATGAACTACCTCTAAAAAATAAATAATCGAAATAAATTAAATCTGATTACAATTTTCCAGTTTTAATTATTTATTCTTAAGATGATTAACAAAACTTTTACCTACCGTTTAGATGAGTAGAAAAAAAATGTGAAACAAATAAAATAAAAGAGAAAAAAGTGAAAAAAATCAACAAGAAAATATAATTGTTTAGAGTGATTGAGAGAAAAGAAGAGAGAGAAGAATTTTTTTTCTCTTCTTTTACATGCAACAATAATAAAAAGAGAACAAAATGAGTTTATATTAAAATGACCAATTTGCCTATATATATATTTTTAATTATTTGTTTGTTACAACGCTATACGCCAAACGGAAGGGTAGCAATGCACAATGCAAAATGCACTAATGCACAATTGATGAAGTGTTTATGGGCAACCCCAATTAGTTATTTTTTAGTCAATTGAGTTAAAATAATAATCTATTGAGTTTTTTATTTAAAAAAATTGCAGAAGAAAGGTATATATTATTATTATATTAAGTTGGTTAAATAATTGACCAAATTCAATTGGTCAAAAATCCATACTCATGCACAATCCACTTTTTCACGTTTTTTCAACATATTTTCTTACCAATTGAATAGAGAAAATCTTCCATGGATCAGAAGTTTTTTTATTCCACTCCCATTTTCACTTGTACTATCAAATAAGAGAAAATTTTCTTGATATAATAATCAATAAGAAAATAAGAGAAACTTTCCTCATCTCTTACTCTGCTCTTTTATTTCTCTACCTGCACTTTTCTCTCCATCCAAACAACTGAGTTGCCCTTTTTTTTTTATGTAAAAAAAGTATAAACATATTTTAGCCAATATAACTGATAAATTTGTTGGGAGTGTAGGTGAGAGAGAGGTATAAGTGAAAAACACCACAATGCAATCCAAAACCTTAAGACATTTCTACTTATAAACCTTTTACTTAATTTTTAACCATCCAATGTGGGACTTCACTCTTCTCATTTCACACTTGACTTTCAACACTCCCCCTCAAGTGTGAATCCTCTTTCGTGAGCGGCATCTCTTGCGCTCTTCCAACTCCCATGGTCTAACTCTTCCACACGTGGGCTGATCATTCACTCAACGATCACTTTATGGGCTCCACACCCTCCGCACGTGGTCGCCACCGGTCTCTCGCCAGGGTTAATGTTGTCACTGTCATTCTCCTTGCAGGACACCATCACTTCACCATTGGAAATCGATCTGGCTCTTGATACCATTGTTGAGAGTGTAGGTGAGAGGGAGGTATAAGTGAAAGACACCACAATGCAATCCAAAACCTTAAGGCATTATGTGTAAGGGTCTTTCTACTTATAAATCATTTACTTAACCGTTAACCATCCAATGTGGGACTTCACTCTTCCCATTTCATACTTGACTTTCAACAAAATTTTTTGAAAAAGACAATATTTAAAAAATAACTAACACATTTAATTATATATTTAAATTATTTTAAAATATAAATAATACTATTTTTATATAAGGAAAAATATTATAAATAATTTTTAAAAGTAATATGCTAGCTATTATCTGAAGAGCATTGAATAAACAAACCACAAATAAAATGTTTTTATTAAAGATCATAATAAATATTTATTACTATCATTTAATGTTATAACAATTTTCAATGAAAAAATTTTAAATTGATGGGTTGCAAAATACAGACCCACATCCATTTTAAAAATATTATTTATAATTTTTTTAAAAAAATTACTAATCAATGAATAAGCAACTAATAAATAAAATATTTTTTTTAAAAAAATCATAATAAATATCTATATGGAGTGGATATTGACATTCTTGAATGATGTTGTCATTCTCATTTTGATATTTTTATTTGAATTTTGATTAAATAATAGAATAAAAATAAAGATAATTTAAGAAAATAAAAATAAAAAATATTAAAATGGGAGTGACAACATCAAATCTCTATTTATTACTATCATTAAATGTTAGAGTCATTTTCAATGAAAAATTTTGAAGTTGATATAGATTGCAAAATACTGATCTACATACATTTTAAAAATATAATTTATAATTTTTAAAAGAGATTTGCTGACTATTGTTTGAAATGCAATGAATAAATAATTCATAAATAGAATACTTTTATTAAAAATCATAACGAATATTTATTACTATCTTACAATAATTTTCAATGATTTTTTTTTTTAAATTATTCGTTGCTTATTTATTGTTCAATAATTAGTAAAACTCTTTTTAAAATTCTATTAGTATTACTTTTATTTTCTTTTGTTAGTTGTTTAAAGTAATGTACAAAAATTAAGAAAATTGTTAGATGTTCTAATTTTTATTTTTATGAGTACTTACTGTATAGTTCCATTTTTTATAGGCAGCATAATTTTTTATTATTAGGGATGAAAATGAGTCGAGATATTCGTGAAATACTCGGTTTTAATTCGTTAAATACTCACTAAAACTCATTTATTTAAGTAAATAAACGAATTCGAGCTTTGAGTTGAGCTCAAATATTTTAATGAGTCAAGCTCAGACTTTATAAATTTGGCATTAAAGGCCTGTGAAAAGCTCGTATATAATAATAATAATAATAATAATAATAATAATGATAAGCTAATATATATAAGTAATTATCTTTATTTTTTATATAAATTAATAATTATTATATATCATAGATTTTTTAGCTTATCAAATTATAGTATTAAATTATTTATTAAATATAGAATTAAAATAATTAAATAAATAAGTCTAATAAGCTAAATTTAATTTTTTTTTGTTTTTTGTTTATCAAACCAAGCTCAAACTTAGTATAATTTAGCTCGTTTAAATAAATGAGTCAAGCGTGAGGCTTCTATTTTTTTTCTAAATCAAACCTAAATTTTAAATATTTAGCTTGACTTGACTCATTTACACCTCTATCTATTATAACCTTATTTATAATTAGTAACATAAATGTTAATTGAAAACATATACAATTAATTATAAGGAATAAAATAAAAAAATAACATTAAAAATTTACTAATTTCTTAAAGTAACTATTAAAAATAAATATGATAAAAAGTTGAAAAGATTAACATAAAAAAGAATAATTTTGCATACTTTTTTATCCTTAATTATTATTTTTTAATATCTTTTAATAATTTAATAAAAATAATTAGCATTTATTTCTTATTTAATTTAAATATAGCGAAATCTTCTCTTTTCACATGTGAGTCTGACACTCGGACTCGTCAGATCTTTTAGAAACGTGTCATATTACAAATGAGCCACGTGTCAGTGGGTTACGCACTTGTTTTGCGGAGACATGCACAGTGTTTGGTGGAAACGACAACTCAGACCTCGTCGTTGTAACCAAAGTCTCTTGGTTGCGAAGTCAGGGGCGTTTTGGTCCAAACGAAAACCCTATGAAATTCCGAAATTAACCCCTTTCTCCTGACTGTGACTGATTCTTTGATCTTTCTCAATTCTCATCTCTGCCTGTTTTCTCTCTATCTGTCACGCAATTGATTCATTTCATTTTAAGAAAAAGATTTAATTTTTATGATGCCATTTTTATGGGCTAATGTCTTTGGGGTCTATGTGCGAGGGTATATTCTGGGTTTCGATACTCTTCCGTAACAAAAATCTACCATCTATAACTGTTCTCACCTTAACTCTCAAGACATACTTCATATTCTTTGCACGCTTTTGGGTTTGTTTATTCTCATCAGGGCATGAGGTGAGCCTCGTGGATTCATTTTTTATTATTCCTTCACTTCTGATTTTGTTTTCAACTCAAGTCGATTTTCAGCCATCCGGGTCTCTTCCATTTGCTAAAATTTCCCCGTTTTCTGTGGAAAGTAGTTGTGGGTATGTTGGGGCTGATCCAGCAAAATGTTTCATGTGTGTTGTTGTTACATTGTTGTTGTTCTGTTGCTAAGCCTTGCGTTTCTTATTGAAGGTTGTGTTTATGGACACTGGGCGTGGTAATGAATAATGATTTTGATGCATTTTTAGCTGTTTGTCTCGATCTTGTTATGATTTTAGAGATGTACTGCGTGATGCATTGGACGGAGTCTTCGTTTTGTATCATGTTTGCATTTTTAGTACTTGGTTGGTTGGAGCTTGGACTAGTTTTCTTTTCTTTTCGAACTCTGCTTTTTTCTACGGTTGTTTTCATTTCTCCTGATTCAATTGTTTGAGTAATTACCTATTTTTTGAATTGTACTTGTGTGAAAGTAATGAAATGGCGTTTAATTGCATAGATCGAAAGATCTAATAGGTAGCTCGTCAGAGAGAATAATTCACGGCATTTGGTTTTTCATTCTGCCCTATTTTCCTTTCAGAATTTTTAACTTTCCATGTTCCCCGATGTTTTGCATCAATGTCAATTTTTATTTCATATCTAAGCATCTGAATCTGAATGATGCATGTTTTTTTGGTGAATTCGCGAGTCTGTAGATATTGTGTTTTCCATCTAAAGGAGAATTTAGTGGTCTGACTGGTTTCAATTTAGGATTCTGACTAGAGGAATGCATAATTATCAGTGATGATGTTGCATAGTTATTTTTATAGTACATTTTGCTTTGTTCCTGTTTTCCTCCCCCTTCATAGAATCAATTCAGCTACTTCAATTTTAACACTTGTGTGATTTGTGCTTTGTTGGTTCTTAGTGGCTTATATATATGCCCTGAGTGGCATAGACTATGCTTACGTAAGTAATTTTTAGTTGTCTCTTCATATTTGTATGACTTTCTTCCCTAAAATTTGTTATTTTCCTACAAGGTTTCTCTGAAGAATAAATGAATTGCTTGTAAACGTTGTTTTTTGTACCATATTTCTCTGTGGCTTCGAACCATGTTAGGGATTTGTCAATGGTTGCTGCAACTTATCTGTGTACATGATATTGTGATAAGATGCTTAACTTCAAAATTTTCATTTTTTGTATGATAAGATGCTGGCTATGATGATTGTGGTGGTAGATTAGTAGAGGAACGAATTCACTCATAATTGGATATCTCTAGTTGATGTTTTAATTACTAAATCACGGTACCTTGGATTAGTGTGAATCAACTGATGACTCAAGGGTAAGAGTTATTTTTGCTAGGTGTTCAAGTGTAGCCTGGAGAGTGAACTAGTTTTCGAGAATCCAGCTATTGACATTTATCAGGTAGTGGATTGATGGAATGTAACAGCTGAGAGTCTGAGACATTGGAGACATCTTTTAGTGGACATTTTACAATAATGGAAGTAGCTGTTTCTCTGCAAGCACAAAAGCAGAATTTGCACACAACCGGTCGCAAAATCTTAGGTGATGGCTCCCAGAAAGATCTGTGGCTTGTTGTGCGAGAAGGATCTCTGAATGATGTTGAGTTGGCCTTGGCATTATTTAAGAAGAGTGGGGGCAATGTCAATTTGAGAAACACTTTCGGGCTGACTCCTCTTCATATTGCAACTTGGAGAAACCATGTTCCCATCGTAAGGAGGCTTCTTGCAGCTGGTGCAGATCCTGATGCCCGAGTATGACATTTTCTCTTTCATGGATTTTCTAGTTCTGCAGATTTGTGCTTTCCCTTTTCTTTTAGAAGCATTTGTTCTGTTCTTGTTTCATCATATTCAATTGTAAGAGTCAAGTCCAAACTTCCTCTCATATTAATTGCTTTGTGACTTTGTATATACGGCATGATGAATGGTTGACAGATGATTGTTTTATTTTAACTGCTTTGCCATGATTATCCTTCGCTGAATTCATAAACCTTAAGCCATGATTATCCTTCGCTGAAACATCTGTGCACAAGTTAGGAAGAATTTTCAAACTTCCTAGGTAGGCGATCTTAGTTTAATATTTAGAGTTTGCTAACATCTACCTAGTATTGCTTTGATGGATATCCCATCAAATTTTATGAGCTGCAAAATGTAGTGATGACAATTACGAAGATAAGTCATAATTTACGAGAAACTTACTAGTGCTTTATCTGTTTGTATATGTTGATTCTGAAACATGTTTTATTCTCAGGATGGGGAATCAGGGTGGAGTAGCCTTCACAGAGCTCTGCATTTTGGTCATCTTGCTGTCGCAAGCATCCTTCTTCACAATGGTGCCTCTATTACGTTGGAGGATGCTAAATCTCGAATACCAGTAGATCTCTTATCTGGCTCAGTATTTCAGGTTTTTGGAAATGAATGCAGTTCAGGTATAAATTGCCATGCATTGACTACTTTGCTATGATTTGCATTGTGGTTGCCAATAGAAAGTAGTTGTGTAGGATGACAATCTGACTTTTGGTGCATCTATAGTGGCTACCGAGGTCTATAGTTGGGGCAGTGGTGCAAATTATCAGCTTGGAACTGGAAATGCGCATATTCAAAAGTTACCATGCAAAGTTGATTCACTTAACGGTATGTTCATAAGTCTGATTTCTGCGGCGAAGTTTCATAGTGTGGCACTTACTGCTCGCGGAGAAGTGTATACTTGGGGATTTGGAAGGGGAGGCCGTCTAGGGCATCCTGATTTTGACATACACAGGTATATGTTTTGTTTCTGTGTAAAGTCAGTCGAAGATGCTTTTTGTTAGTATTGGTGTTTCCATTTATTGATGATTGGCATTGAACATCAACATGTGATAATGTGAGAGAATTTTGTAGAGCAAATTCCTTAAAAATGTTGAGTTCCTTTGATTTCTTTGTTTCCCTATTCCTATAGTACGTTCACATTTTCAATTGGCTTTTGGCTTTAAGCACATAGTCTCAAAAATTTTCAATTGACTTCCAGTGTTTCATTGGTCATCAAAATTTGTTTTACGTAGCAGTAGATTCTATTAATTTATTGTACATGTTGTATAGAAGCACATATTTGTAGCTTTTGTTAAAAGCACAAATTTTTGCTTTTCCTTTTGTAGTGATTTTTATTTTTATTAAAATAGTCGCATAAGAAAGTTCACTGCAAGAGCAGTGGTAACTTATTTAAGGTCACTCTTGCTTGCTAGTGTTTTAGCATTAGTTACAATCTTAGATTTGTTAGGTTGAACTTTTTTCTGGGTGAGGACTGAGGAGTGGAAAGGGGGTGTTATCATTCTCATATGTTTATGCTTATGGACAATTTTCAATCAGAGTTTTATACTCATTGCAGTGGTCAAGCTGCTGTCATCACTCCCCGCCAGGTGACTTCTGGTCTGGGTTCCCGCAGAGTGATGGCAATTGCTGCAGCTAAGCATCATACCGTTATTGCTACTCAGGGTGGGGAAGTATTCACTTGGGGATCCAATAGAGGTAAAACTCGACGACATTTATGTTCATATAAGTTGTGAGTCTTGCCACTATAAACTATTTCATTGGATGCAACCATGTAATTTTTTCCCTGCTTCCCTGCCCTGGCTTTAATTAAATATACATATCCTTTTCTACCTACCAATTATCTTTGATTAATTGGAAAAGAATTAGATATTTGTTTGTGCTTTGTTCTGCAGAATGATATATGGAATGACACATATTGGCATCAATGTTTTCTTGTTTCATTGTTGTGCAGAGGGACAGCTTGGGTATACATCTGTTGATACACAACCCACACCTCGCAGAGTATCTTCTTTGAGGTCGAAAATTGTTGCCGTTGCTGCGGCAAACAAGCACACGGCCGTAGTTTCTGATCTTGGTGAAGTTTTTACTTGGGGTTGCAATAGGGAGGGTCAGCTTGGTTATGGAACCTCAAACTCAGCATCCAATTACACCCCACACGTGGTTGAGTCCTTGAAGGGAAAGACTTTAACCAGAGTTTCTGCTGCGAAATATCATACAATAGTATTAGGATCTGATGGAGAGGTAGTTATGTTTTCTTAAACATTATATTTCTTCTACTCTAATGGTTAAGTTATGAAATATGAGAATCTATAGTTAACTTTTTCTTATTTGGGCCTTAGGTAACTGAAGGCCATAAGGAGTCTTTGAGCCTTACAAATAAGACAAAACCTATAATACGACTCATAAACAGAAGCCATGAAAATTAACTAAGATATCTTGAAGTGGAAAAGATAACTCCACTTTTAATTATCTTTTCTACTGCTCCTAATCACATAGGTTCGGAAGATAAACATTTTATAGAGGAATAAGACCAGAGTTTTTTGGGCACTAATATTATTCTTAGTCAGTATTATGTTCAAGTTCAATAAATTTCATTTTCAGATACATGGATATGAAAAATAAACATTTTTCATGATTAATTTTTCAAGAGCATAGTTATCTATAGCTGTTGTCAGTTTATTTTTCTTTCTCGAAGTAATAAGGCATTTTAGTTTCTTTCTTTAAGTTCAAATTATCCTTGTTTTGCAGGTGTACACCTGGGGTCATAGACTTGTCACTCCAAAACGTGTAGTGATTACTAGGAACTTGAAGAAAAGTGGAAGCACTCCTTTAAAGTTTCACCGCAAGGAGCGACTTAATGTTGTTTCTATAGCTGCTGGAATGGTACACAGCATGGCTCTTACAGATGATGGTGCATTATTTTATTGGGTCTCCTCGGATCCTGATCTTAGATGCCAACAGGTTTGCTCTTAACTTGAAGCAAATATGTTGATTAGAAACATTTCTGTACTTTTTTTTATCTTAAAATTTTCTTATTTTTTTTTAACAGATATATTCTATGTGTGGAAGGAATATGGTTAGCATTTCAGCTGGAAAGTACTGGACTGCAGCTGCTACAGCTACAGGTGATGTTTACATATGGGATGGGAAGAAAGGTAAGGATAAGCCACTTGTTGCAACTCGATTGCATGGTGTGAAAAAGGCTACATCAGTCTCAGTTGGTGAAACACATTTACTAATTGTGTCTTCTCTCTATCACCCTGCCTACCCACCCAACACGACTGAGAGTTCTCAGAATCTCAAGTTGAATAAAGGGGAATATATGGAAGAGTTAAATGAAGACATTTTATTTGACGATATGGATTCCAATACGGTATCTACAGTACAAAATGATACATTTAGGCAGAGATCTATACCCAGCTTAAAAAGCCTTTGTGAAAAAGTGGCAGCAGAGTGTCTAGTGGAGCCACGGAATGCCATAACGCTGCTTGAGATTGCTGATTCTCTTGGAGCTGATGATTTGAAGAAGCATTGTGAGGTACTGACCTTGACTTCTGCAAAAATACTTGCAATACAATGTACTAAATTCTGTTCTTGCTTCTTGTTCAGATCTGTTGTATATTATTTGATTATTTTGAAGTTTCAAATTACATGCCATCTGATAGACACACAAATGTTAAGACTGTGAAAGAAATGAATGATTCTTCATGATATAAAATTAAAATTAAATTTAGCTAGTATCCTCAAGCATTGCAGATCATATCACCATCAATGCATCATGCATTTGTCCTTGTAATTTAATTAGTCTTTGGTGATATATTTAATCGGATTTGTATTTCACAATCTCTCATGGTAAGATGGTTGGTTATACTAAAGCTGTTATTATTTATTGGTGTCAGGATATTGTTTTGCGCAACCTTGACTACACATTTACAGTTTCATCACATGCTGTCGCAAGTGCCTCACCAGATATTCTGGCTAACCTTGAAAGGTTGTTAGATCAGAGATCATCTGAGCCATGGAGTCACCGTCGGCTCCCTACTCCTACTGCGACTTTCCCTGCTATCATTAACAGTGAAGAGGATGATAGCGAGATAGAGTTTCAAAGGATTCGTGATAAGCCCATGAAAATGTCTGCACTGAAATTGGAGAAAGTCCCGGGACTAGATTCCTTTCTACAGTCCAAGGATGATCCTGATAAAGAAATTTCCAAAGTGATTCGAGCTATCAGGAAGAAGTTGCAGCAGATTGAGATGCTAGAAGCAAAGCAGTCTAATGGACATCTTCTTGATGACCAGCAGGTTGCAAAGCTTCAGTCTAAGTCAGCACTCGAGGATTCACTTGCAGAGCTAGGTGTTCCTGTTGAAACTTCACCACCCAATAAAGAATCATCTTCTGTACTACCAGAAGGGAAAGGTAGTAAAAAGGGCAAACTATCAAAAAAACAAAGGAGAAAGTGTGGCAAATCAAACACAGAACAGACTGAGGTAGAATCTGTTTATTCCAAAAGTGAAGTAAATCCTAAACCTGAAGACTTGTTGGACATCAATGTCATGACGGTTTCAAGTTTGAAGGTTGGTATCCAATGCATTATTCATTCTGTTTGAAAACATTGGTTGAAATTATGGTTTCATTAAACTTCTTTTATATTGTCTTGTGTGTTGAGAGGTTCGAAACCAAGAGGCTGGTTGTATGCTAGATGAAGACAGTTATAGGCCAATGAATTTTAGTTAGATAAACTCTTATTTGAGGGTATTTGCCATTGATGAGAATCTCTGGGTTAGCTGCAGTGTGAACTGTGAATGTACTGTAAATTCACAGCATATCCCATGGTCTTTATGGGTTGCTTGTGAAGATCCTGGCTTGGGATTGGTTTATTTAGTAAAACAGAACGGACAATCAGGTTCGAGCCTATTTTGAATCTCAAAGAGCTTTCATTTTAGAAGAGTATGCATACGATTAATTTCACATGATCTGTTTTTCATGCCCTTGTTTGTTGAATACATGTTTATACATAAATTGTCCGTTTGACTAACCAAGATGACTTGACTAGTTATAATACATGCCAAAGAAATTTTGAATTGGAGGAACACCCAAGTCTTATCATGAAAATAATTATATTCTTAAGAACAGGTCTTCAAGAAGTTTGTCTTTGCTTCCTGATATTGACCAGAGTTAATTGTGTAGTTTCTTTCATACATAATACATTGCATTGCTAAGACTTGTCATATTTTGTATGACAGTTGGAATCGGTTACCCTGTGCGAACAGACCACGGCAGACGAGGTTGCACAAGATTTAGCTTTTGTTGTGCAGAAGAAAGATGCTTCAGAGTTGCTGAAAGATAAGGGTCAGTCACCAAAGGTTTCTAAGAAGAAGAACAAGAAAGGTGGGCTGTCTATGTTTCTGAGTGGTGCTCTTGATGAAGTTCCAAAAGAGGTGGTTCCCCCTCCACCAACACCAAAAAACGATGTCCCTGCGTGGGGCGGGGCCAAATTCATGAAGGGTTCTGCTTCTCTTCGTGAAATTCAGGATGAACAGAGCAAAATAAAGGGAAACAAGCCCGTCGAGAGTAAAGGTAAGGTGGATGATCTTTCTGATTTGGGCAGTGGAGGAAAACTGAAATTGAGTTCTTTTCTTCCTTCGAGCCCAATAGCCGTTACAGCAACTCGCAGTTCTCAGGCATCTGATGCAGAAATAAGCACCCCACCTTGGGCTGCTTCAGGAACCCCTCCTCAACTTTCTAGGCCATCTTTAAGGGACATCCAAATGCAACAGGTTTGTCATTTTAAGGCTTCCTTTCATTTGTTTCATGTCATTTAATTGAAATGTTGCTTTTCGTAGAGTCTAGTGCTGTTCAATTGAGGATTTTGTTTTGAATACAGGGGAAGAAACAACAAAGCATTTCCAATAGTCCAAAGACAAGAACAGCTGGATTTGCTGTCTCAACTGGTCAAGGCTCACCATCAGAAACAACCGGGGTTAGCCGCTGGTTCAAACCGGAAGTGGAGGCGCCATCCTCAATTCGATCAATTCAAATTGAGGAAAAGGCAATGAAAGATCTCAAGCGCTTCTATAGCAGTGTCAAGATTGTCAGAAAGCAATCTTAAAGCCATCTTTTTATTCTTTTTTAAAGGTAGGACAAAAGAGAGGGTCTTTGTCATCTTTTTGTCAGAAAGCAATCTTAAAGCCATTTTTATTTCATCCCTTGTTGGTTCAATGACTGTGAAATGGTTGTACAGATAGTTTCAGTGTACATTCCTTCTCTTATCTCCAAATCATAACTGTAGTTTGTAGTTTCAAATTTCAGTTATCTGTCTTAACTGAGATAGCACTTGTATATGCCCAAGATTTTTATGTGAACTCATTTTAAACTTTCTCAAGTTGGAGACAAAGTGAATAATGATCCTGGAGGACTGAGCTAAGTAGCGACCAAGGGCAGACATATTACAGATTTTCCTGATTCAAGGCACTTCAAAGCTCAAGAAACGTCAGAATAAGAAGATACTTTTTTATCTTCGCTCCATCAAAATAAGGGAAACTTATGAGGTTCCCATACTTAGGGGTATTTGCATCAATCTTCAACCCCTGATGATCTCTACCCTTTATATTACATAGCAGTTAAGGGCCGCGACCCTTTTGTAATTTCATAGGAGTTGTTCCATTTAGTTTCAGGAATGCTGGAACTTAATTTTTTTATATGCTTTTTGTATGCCAGCAACTGTAAAAGACTACTCCTCTTTTAGGTACTTTCATTTAAACGTTGAGAATCAAGTTTATTCATCTTAAGTACTACTATTGAAACTGAGATGAATCTGTTTCTCAGTTTTGTATTTTGCAATTTTCTGTTTACTGTGTATTCTCTCGCCTTATTAACAACGTTAAAAACTAATCTATCAGGTGTAGTTAAATTTGTCTTTTCTTGATCGCTATTCTCTCTGGCTCAAACCTTAATCATTTCACAAGGCCGTAGTGTGTCTTTATAATTACGACAACAAATCTATCTTACTTACATATGTTATTTTTAAGTATTCTATTCTTTTTTTTTAATTTAGTATTTAGATAAATATTGATGAATTTCAACATAAATTCCTTTGCACTGATAACTAATACTAATTTAGTTCATACTAGATATAAATACGTCTTGCAAAGATTGATATTGAAAATATGACAGTATTCAATTCCTAGTCTTGTATATTTAGGATCAAAGAGTTGCACTTACGCATGGCACGTAACAACTTGTAATGTTCCATGCTGTGACGGTTTTTTCAGTGGTTATTAGAACTCAAAATTGTATAAAGATTAGTCATTTTAATCTCTTAAATTTTTACATTAGTCTTGATTTTGCAAAATTTCGAGTCTTCTAATTGTTTTGGTTACTAAATGACATTAAAAAAGTTGAATTAGAAATGACTGGAATGCCATATTTTAATTTATAAGCAGATGTTATACATAGCATGTAAAAATAGTTAGAATATAAACATGTCCAAACTCCAAACTTTAATTGTAAAGGGATAAGCATTTTCAAGTGTTTACAATTATATGAAGACAAAAAGACATATAAGCAGGGTTGATTCCTTTGTGATTCACCTATGGAGTATTATACTAATATAAAAAAATGGGGAAATTAGAAATTAATTTGGCCATGCGTTGGATTCTTAACTTCACTTCATTCAATGTTAAAAAGGAGCACTGAAAAGCATGTGATTATGGCTATGATTGGACAGAAATTGTGGGTAGGACCTACCTACTACCCAGGGGAGTAATTTTTCCCACCACACTTACTTTACACTTTCATACAAGTAATTCAAGTTGGACTTTAATCTTTGTCTCGGAAGAATTCTTGTCATTATATCCTTGTTTCAATTTCATGTATGCATGGTCATTCATTTTAGAGTGCAATCATAGTTTAACATTCACAATCTATTATGTAATATGAAGATATAGATATGTCTCTTTCTTTCTTTCTTTGTTGTGAATGTGAGTTTTCTGATCCTAGCAATATAATGTGCCTTTATGGCCAAACAAGAGGGGAGACATGAACAATCACAATGAATCTGTAACTGTTTACATCGAAAGCATACATTTGATTCGTGTCAGAGAGAAATGTGAAAACACAGATAGAGAAAATGGAAATTTACAAAGAGAAAGGTGCATGGATTGGAAATGTTGTGGGGCAAGTGTCTTATGTCTAGCTAGCTACTTGAACAAGAAACAAAAATGAAAGAAAGGAAAAGGTGAAAATTTCGATGTGATAAGCCCATATGAATTAACAATATTGTGTAAAGTTATTTGAAATTAATAGGAGTATTTGATTTGAAATGTTGAGAAAGGACAAGAAGAACGTTTCATGACTTTGGAAATGTACACAATCATGGCCTCATGGGATAGAAGATTAATTAATTCACCATTGTTACCTTGTTGCGCCCATTATAAATGCAATATAATTGTGTCAAACCACTTCTTCGGCAAATTAAACAAACAAACTAATGGTTTTGCTCATTAGTTACTAGTTAGTTAAGGAATATTATTTTAAATTCGTGTTTTAGTTTAATTGGTCATATACTAAGTTTTAAGACTTGAAAAGTTGGAGGTCCAAGGTTCGAACTTGACAAAAGAGATTTAGGTAGAATTAAGGATTCAAATTAAGGAGCTGTAACTCAAAACTTCGCTCTTCTGCCACTCAATCAATCTATTAAATGCTGATAATTATGATTCTTACTATTCAATTCAGTGTAGTGTGGTTAATTAAACTTTAGTATCAAATTAGAGCAATCATACACGTCCATCTATTAAGATTTGAGAAGTCTTTTACATTACATTACTAGTGCGCATGCAAATGATGCTGTCTAATTCATGACATGTTTTGAATAATTCAAGGTAAAGGCATATTATACTTCAATAATAATATAATAATGACATCTCCATGCAACAATCGAGTAACTGGGACACAATTTTTTTTATAAGTGCAATTTTACACATTTCATATTTCTAAAATGAAAGGTTTTATCTGCAGTTATAGACCTGAATCCAGAACAGCCTTAGATTGTATTAATTTTAAATTTTGAAGGAGGTTTACAATTCATCTTATATGAACTCGGTTAGGATTTTTCTATTTCAAAATTATAAGAATTTGATAATAGTAGATTATATATAAATATTTGTACGTATCATAAAGTATCAAATAAAAGTATAGAATATTAAAAATGATTTTATAAATTTTAATCTTTTAAAGTCTAAGTTTTTATTAGAATATTATTGCATTTTGAATTACTTAATTTTAAAAATAATAATAACATATTTTTACTAACTTTTTAGAAGATTTAATAACAACAGTATCGCTTTTTAAAAGATTAATTAAATTAATTAATAAAAGTATCTTCCAGAAATGAGATAAAACTTTAATTAAATTAATTAGTACTATTTGGGAATATGCATTAATTAATTGAGAACAAAAAAGAGTAACATGTAGTCCATTAAATGGGAAAAAGGGAGAAAAGAACAGTGAGGTGTACTTAAAGGCAAGATCAGTATCAGTGGCGGTGACACTTTTCCTTGAAGATGTAGATTTCTCCATTGTTGTTGTTGTTAGTAGTAGTTGCATCATGTATACAACTTTTCCTTTTTTTTTTCTTTTTCTTTTACATCAAAATATCTCTTTTTTACCATGGAAGATTAATACTTTTCAAAGCAAATTAGATTATTGATAATTGATTTTTAGTAATATTCAAAAAATATTGTTAAATGTTAAAAAAATAGGCTTAATTATAATTTTGGTTCCTTAATTTTATGAATTGTGTGATTTTGGTCCCTTAATTTTCAATTGAGCGATTTTAGTCCCTCAACTTTTTAAATTGAGCGATTTTGGTCTCTCAACTTTTAATTATGTGATTTTAGTCCCTTAACTTTATCTATTGTGTGATTTTGGTCTCCTAAACTTTTTTAAAATTGTGCAATTTTACTCAATTAATCTATCTTTCGCTAAGAAGCTAACGATTAACATCATCAAACCAATAAAATACAGTAGGTAAGAGTACCAAAATCGCACAAATAAAAACTCACTATATGAGTTTTACCGCGCTAATCATTAGCTTTTTAATGAGAGAGATGTCAAAAGAATTAAAATCGGGCAATTGAAAAAGTCTCGGAATTAAAATTACACAATTCAAAATTAGGGGATTAAAATTGCACAATTAACAAAGTTAGGAAACCAAAAATAAAATCAAGCCTAAAAAAAATGTTGTCTTGTTCATTATTTGTAACATTTTTATAAATGCTATATAAAGAATATGGCACTAAAACGTTTTAGCAACATTTCAAAAGTGTTAACAAATTATTAAAAAATGTTACTTTGTTACATTTGCATTTGTAGTAATTTTTAAAAATAATATATAAAAGTCATATTATTAGAAATCAATTATGTTACAGTGACATATATAACCATGATACTACCATTTTAAATCAATATGTTTGAGATTCAACTATTTATAAATCAATTACGTAGGACTTATTTTTATTATTTTATTTTATTTTATTTGGAGTCATTTTAAAGTAGTCCAATCAAGTAACAATCAGTACCACCGATAATTCTCCTATCTGATCAATCTTAAATCTCTCTTTCTTTTCTCTTTTACTCTCTCTCTCTTCAAATTTAACCGTCCTAATTTGGAAGCATCCTATTTCAAGGACAAATTTTTTTTTATCAACTATAAGAACCAACTCAGTGGTTGTTTAGATTTCATAAGCCAAAAGTATTTTTGAGTAAATGCAATAATATTTCAACATGTTTAGATTTTACTTTGTGTCGGTTAGTTCAACTAAGCTTAATCCTAATTTTGTTTTGAAAATTGGTCGAACAAAAGGAATTAAAGAATCTATTTTTAGTTCCGCAAAAATTAATTAAACAATATTATAGCTATTAAAAGTATTTTTATTTAGTATATCTAAGCAATATTCAATTTATCAAATATACTTTTAAAAATATCAAATCATAAATTTTATTAAATTAACCTATCGGTTAACCTAACTTAGTATGATGTAACACACTTAAAAACAAGGTATGTGAGTGGCAACTACTCGGAAGTTGAAAGTTGAATATGATAATGAGGGAAAATTAGTGGGCTTGCTTGGTGGAGACCCATCTTGTTCCTTTTGCGATGCTTTAAAGCTTTTTGGTTCTCTCTCTTTCTTTCTTTCTTTGTCCTTCAATTCCTCGTTATTTTCAGTGCTTATTAATTAATTAATTATTCCTTTAATTTTTCTTGAGAGAGAAATAAAAGCAATCTGTACTAGTACTAGTTAGTATCTCTAGTCATTTGTCATAAAGCTACACACTGCCCTCAAAACAAGACAACAACTTCCATTCCATCCCTCTTCTCTCACCCTTTTCATTATTGTATTCTTATTATGACCTGTCTTCTTTCATCTCCTTTTTTATTTTTCTCATTTACCCTTTACCCCTTCAGGATCTTGTTTAATTTTAATAAAATAAAAAGTAAAAAACATATAAATTAAAATAAAAATTGATGATCAGAATTATTAATATATAAAAATTGAGACAATTTAATGAAATTAAATGCTCTTAGTTTTAATAAGTAATTTTGACCTAATTAAAAGTGATTTTGACAAAATCAAAATAATACACAAACAAGTCGTTAATCCTTTAGAATTTTGTTTATACTAGTCCTTAATTTTTTTGTGCGGTGCAAATAAATTCATGATATTGTGTTCTTTGATGTAGTTTAATCATTTCATTAGTTTATCATTAAAACTAATAAGGTATATATTGAATTAATAAAGTAAACTTTTTCAAGTAAATTTAAGGACTAAGTTAAACTACTTTTAAAGGTAAATACAATGATTTATATCAATTGTTTTTAAAATTTTAGGAAGTAATATAAGCTAAACTAACAATATAGACTAAAATATATTACAAATCAAAAAAGTCATCAAAGACTTATTTGTCCCGTAAAAAATATCAAGAACTAATAATGTAAACAAATCCTACTAAATAAATGATTAATGTGTCCCTTCACTCTTTCTTTATTCCTTTTTAACTCTTCTACTCTTTGTACTACTATTATTATTATTATTTAGTAGTGATTGGGAACTTGAGTGCCTTGCAGGCCTAGCTTGCTTTCTTGCTTCTTCCTTCTTGAACCTTGAGAAAGATACATAAATAGACACTCATCACTCACAGAAAATGGAGCCTGCTAAAAGGAAAAAAACCCTAATTAGAGCCTCCTTCTCTCTCATAAACTTACCTCTACATATACATATATATATGAGATGGTTCTAAGTGAAGTGAAGTCCTATCTCTGATCTTAATTATTATCACTTGAGTGTTTGGATAGCTTTAATGAATTAATTTGTTTGGTATTTTGGTGAATTTGAATGATCTTGTGAGACAAGGATTCATAATTGTTGAAGAGATCAAAGGAAAGGGAGGATGTCTGGAATGAAGTTTGATCCGAAATCATTGATCTCTGTCTCTGATCTGTTCCATTTTTTTTTAAAAAAAAAAAAACTTTGCTTCTTCTCAAAGTGAGAGAAAGAAAGAAAGAGAGATTTGTCATATCAGGATTCAGGGAAATAAGGAAAGTGAGGGTGTTTGGAATGAGGTTTGATCCAAGATCATCATCCATCACACATCAAATTAAATACTTCTTCCCATTCCTATCTTCTCGAACTCAGATTTAAAACCTTGATTATATATCATACATGGAATATATTTGAAACTGATCTCGGACCAGGCTTCATTCCTCACACCTTCCTTTTTCCAAGCTAGTACAATCAAGAAATCATCAACAACATACACTTAAAAGGTAATCCTTTTTTCTCTCCTTCATCAAATGATATATATCAGATCAGATCTTGATTATAAGTAGATCAGTTGTTTGTTAATTTGTCTGTATGATAAAATATCTCTGTTTTCATTTTTTGTTGTATTGCTGCTTTAATTTGGATCAGAAAAAGGACATGAAGTACAAATTAGTTATGGTTCATGAAATTATGAGATTTAATTACTTCATTACTATATAAGAATTTCTGATGGATCAGCAAATTAAATCAAGTAAAACTATCTCAATCTATATAAAAACTATCAACAAAGCTAAGCACAAAATCTGTGAAATAACTTCCTAGCTAATTAATGTTGAATAAATTTTATATAAATATATATACAAATTGATTGATTTATTGATTGTTATTATATTAGCAAAATCCCACACTCGCATGATCTGATCTATCTTAATCATGTATGTGGAGATCATATATAGCTAGGTGCTTGCGACCATAGCTTCCTATTTTGAGAAAACCCTAACCTATAGTCTTGTAACTTTTTAAAATTAATTACTACATGTTCCTATTTTATCAATGAACCTCATTTTCATGGCATCATAGGTTGAAATTATTCATTTTGAGGATTTTCTTCTTTTTTTTGTTTGTTAATCTTCCTGCTGCTGAAAAAGAACAGTGAGCTGAGTACTGAGACATGTGTTCCTTTCTATTGTTCAATATTATAATTACCCCTGCTTTTCTCCTATTCACTGTAACCAGCATAGGTAATTTGACAAGGACTTACCACTTCATCAAATAATTTTTCATTTATTAATGCTATTTTTTTATGTTAGATTAGATTGGTATAAAGTGTTTTTTAGTGGATTTATATGTTAATATAGTCATTTAAGATTAACTTTTACTAACGGTAATCTAACGGAAACCAACAAAAAAAATGTCAGTAAATAAATTATTTTTTAATATACATAAATATATGCCTATCTTAATTATATGGAGTATACAGGTGGCTTACAATTTACATATATGGGTATCAATTTAAATGTGTATTTTGTTTTGCATTGAAACGATGTAAAAACATGAACTAATTTAACATAACTTACGAGTATAAAATAATTTTTATATTTTGGATTCACTTTTATCTTATTTTAATGTGAAACCAAACGCACACCGATTAACACGTCACGGACAATATATGTGCATCTCAACATACATTACTTACTCTATGTTTGTTTTTATTGTTTAAATAAGCTAACAAAATATATTGATTAGGGTACTGAAATACATACAAAAATAGATAGCAAAGACGAAAATTATGATTAGCCCAAAAAACGGCCAAAGGTACCAATTAATGCATCAAGGTGCATTATATATAGTGCCACAAATTAAAGGAACGTAACTTTGGAGTACTATATAGCTAGAGGCACAGTATGTTCTGGATCGAGGGACACACGACTAATTATTTTAATTAATTATCACTTAGGATAGTATATAGGGTACATGGAATCTCACTGTTTTCACGTTTCTATGCTTAATTGTAAGCGATATATAATATATTCTGATTCCTTGGAATATATATTATATAATATTTGGGTTTTTTTAATAAGATATTAATATAGTGGATTCATTTTTATGGAAAATGTATGTAAGTTTAGATGCATGCTTGGTATGGATAAATGAATATTTTACTGAATTCTATGCGTTTCTATATCTTGATTCGAATGTGATCAGTATATATAGGGTCAAAAATGTTTCTTTAAGTGCGTGGCAAAATAAAGCTACATCACGTGACAAAGAACTATATTTGTCTCAAAGTTATGGCGTGAGAACGAAGAGAGTTATTAAAACTAAAATCACTTTTGTAAATTAAAAAAAATAATTCACTTTTATTAAGACAGAGAGGCACCACATGAAAGGAATGCATAATAATGCAATATTATTGGATAGCTTATAGTATTGTTGAATGTTAATGTACTCTTCAATTCCTTTTAATTATTGTTGAAAGTTTCATTTATATAACAATAACGGACTAGGCCGGGTCCTTGTTGTTTTTTTTTTTTTTATTTATTTTTTGTGTTAGGTCAGAGGTTAGCGACACACTAGTCCGTCGTAAAGGAATCCCAATTTGTTTTTGTTTATTTTTTTTTATAAGTTCAGAGGTTAGCGATGGACTAGGTCGTCGCTAATTAGCGACGGATCTAGTCGTCGTGAAGGGGTGTCGGTTTTATTTTTTTATTTTTTTAATTTATTCAAATATTTGAGACGGACATTTCCGTTGCTAATTTTGTGACGGAAATTTCCGTCGCTAACCATTAAAGAAAAGTTTTTTTTTAAAAAAAATTTGTGTTAATATTTGCAACTGAAATTTCTGTCACTAATTTTTGGCGCCACATGTCAGAATTTGATTCGAAGATGGCATGTGACGCGGATCAACTTTAGCAAGATCCCAACTGTTATTTCTCTTTAATCTCGTCCGTTATTTCATACAAATTTTCTATTTATTCACTTCTTCCTCTTCTTCCATTCTCTTCTTCTTCTATTTACTTATTCTTCTTCCATTCTTCTCTTCTTCTATTCACTTCTTCTTCCATTCTTCTCTTCTTCCATTAACTTCTTCCAATCACTCTTGTAACACTACCCTTCATCTCACGACACATTCATCTCCAATTACTTCCGGCTAAGCTCCAACTCCGATTACTTCCATCTCTGGCGAAGTTCAACTCCGGTGACTTCCATCTCTGGCGAAGTTTCAACTCCTTTATCTTCTCTTCTTTCTTTCTTTCATTCTTTTATTTCTTTCATCATTTCTTCTTCTTCTCAACCATTCATTCTTCTTCCTCAACGTTTGGTTTGTATTTCTGACAACAGAACTCGTGCTCTGGCAGCTTTTTTTAAAAGAATAAAAAAACTTAGCCACGAAGATATCCGTGGCAAAGTTGTGACGGAATATCCGTGGCAAATTTGCGACGAACCTAAATTTGAGACGGATTATAAGTGGTGCGAAAAATAAATATTTGTGGAAAAAAAAATAACCATGGAAATAACCGTGGCTAATTTGTCACGAATATTTCCGTCGCAAATATTAGCGACGACTCGATGGCCGTTGCTAATCCGTCGAAAAATCTATATTAGCGACGGAAATAGCTTTTTTGCCACAGATATTTCTGTGGCTAATGGATAGCATTTTTGTAGTAGTATTGGGTCAAAGCCAGCACCTCACCGGCGCTAAGGAGTCGCCCTCAAAAAAACCGAAAGTGTCACGCGTTGCTGTTCCCCTAAGCTAAGTATATCACCCTCTTCTTTGTTTGAGCGTGATCAGCGTGATCAGAAAACTGTAGAAGAAAGAAAAGAAAAATGAAAAAAGTGGGGACGGACATTAAAATCACCACCCATGCGGGAATTGGACCAAGTACGGGGACTTTTTTAAAATGCGGGTATAAGGACGGGTACTTAAGTACCCTACTCAGACCTTACCCATTACCATCCCTAACCTTGCTGATTCTATTCATCATAATTTTCCTTTTCTTTTTCTTGGTATTCGTAGTTTATTTTCCTTTGTAGTCTTATTGTGAGTACATCTATATTCTATATATAGTACCCCTTTTTTTAATAATTTTTTTTGTTTTGTTTTTTTGTTTTTTGTTTTTGTCAGGGGAGGTGGAGGGGGGTGGGTGGTTTTCTACAACTTTAGGATCGAGCCATGGTCTCTTAAGGCAGATGACCCACCAGTAACACATGTACTAATCAGCTAGGTCAATTATTTTTGTTTATAACAATACTTTTTTAAATAATTTATTTTGTGTCAAAAGCAAAAGGAGAAAAAAAAAACTAATTAACCTCTTTTTTTTGGATACAAACGCTGTATTTCTTTAAATTAAGGAACGTTGATAAGTTGGATTGGCTATATCGAGATAATAGGATAGCATATAATTTATCTAAAAGTTCAATAACTTATCTAAGAGCATAACTATACAAACTTATAACTATTTTTGATTAAGTATATTAGCTGTTATCCTATGACAAGCTAGTTTTTAATATTTCATTTCTATATATTATTTTATCATCAAATTATTTTTTACATATTTATTTTATCAAATTATTTATTACATATAATTATTATATTTCTTTTAAAGTCATTAATAAATATAAATTATTTTATAATATAAGCTAATATTACCAATATCAAATACTTATACACAAATTATTTTTTTATTAGCAACGATAATATATATTTATAAATATAAGGGTACACACTTATTCACCATCAAAATGGAAAACCAAAGAGGTACCGAAAAATTCATCATTCCGAAATTATCTAGTGCTTCATTAACTTATTAAAAAAGTAACGTAAAATTTAGTTTAAAATATATAAAAATAATAAGCATTTCAATGGAGTGCTAAACGATTTCGAATTCAAAATAATGTGAAATTTTGTAAACATGATTTATACGATAAGTAGTTTCAATCCAACGATTAGTTTCGTGTGGTATAAGAGTTGGTATAAGTTATATTGGTGTCATTTGACTCCTCCCCATATATATATAAAAAAATATTGGGAATGAATATCAGCCATTAAATCTAATCATACATGATTGAGATTGAATATTAAAAAGTCATGTGACAGTTTAAAAAACTCACGTGACTTTTTCAAAAATTATTGTGCTTTAATCTCAATCATTCATGCAATGAATTAATAGTCGAGATTCACTCATCTCATCTCTCATAATAACAAGTACTCTCATTTAATGTGCAATATATATATAGAGTTTTTTTAACATGTGCAATATATTAAAACAATGGTAGAAAGTTACTATTAAAAAAATTAATGTGATTGTGCTTGACATATAATTAATGTTAAGTTTTCTTTTTATCTTTAATTTTTTAACTTGTGCAATATTGCACAAGTTAAGAAACCAAAGGTAGAAAGTTGTTATTGGAAAAAAAATAATGTAATTGTGTTTGACATGCAATTAATGTTATGTTTTCTTTTTATCTTTTGTTTCTTAACTTGTATAATACTGCACAGTTATATATATATATATATATATATATATATATATATATATATATATATATATATGGGATGGGTTCAAATGACACCACGCATAACTTTTTATAAAATACGAATTTTGTTGATCCAATTGATGAATTGAAAGTTTATATGATGTAGATCAATTATGCAAAAATTCATACAATTTGAAAAGTATTTGATATGTTATCGAAGTATTTTGCTATAATGTTTAATACATCATTTAAAATATAAGTAAATTTCTTTTGTTAGATTATATTACATAGCTACAAATTTTCAAATTGTATGAATTTTTTGCATAGTTGATATACATCATATAAACTTTCAATTGATCAATTGAATCGGCGAAATTCGTTTTTTTATAAAAAAATTATGCGCGGTGTCATCTACTAACTTTGACATCTCAATGTCATTATATATATATATATATATATATATATATATATATATATATATAAGAGAGAATATAAAAAAAATTACATTTAAAAATAAAAATTTCAATTTTTTTCTTTCACACATTTCCTTCTTCATCTCCTATTCTTTTCCATACATTTTCTTTCATCCTAATTCTCTTGAACCAAACAATAGCTTTAGCCTTTAGGTCGAATTATATTGAGTTGAACTAAGTAAGGCCCAAATGAATGGTAATTATTTAATTTTTGCCTTCCAATGGCATTTCATCAAACTATTTGAATTGAGTTATTTTTTTCGTACACTAAAGATATTTTTGTCATCAGTCAGGGATTAATTTTTTCGCGATGCAGAGATTAGTTAAGTGGATACACACTCACACAACACCCCTAACACCCTTAGTCAACATGGTTAATAAAATCTAATTATGCATATAGGGTCGGACATTCAACAAGAAAATTAATGTCATGACTTAAAGCTCTCAAATTTATAAGGTCTTTAAATTTTTTTGTTAACAGCAGTGTTATGGATATAAATAATTTTTTTAAAAGAAATTAATAATGTTTGAGATAGGGCCAAATATTTTTTAAGGCCCATATCTTATATTTTTTATTGCTCTTTTTTTCTTATCTTTTATATTACATAAAAGTTTAAAGCCTATTTTTTTTTTTTGCATCTGCATTATAATTTACCAAAAAAATAAATATTGAAATGGATATAAAGCTCAAGTTCAATGAAAAACGTAAGATTCATAGAAAAAATATTTTGATACAAAGTCAGTAATGAGATAGCTCACTACACTGAAGATTTCTTTTGCATTGATTACTTTTTTATATATATTAGACTAATCTATTTCTTCTATTAAGAGTCTATTTGAACAATTTTTGAAATATAAAAACATGCTTGACTTTTTATTTGATTCAAATAAATTTAAAAACCTTGGGGAAGATGAATGGAAAAAATATTGTATAAATTTGGAAAATATTTTGAGTTTTAAGGACTATTCTCATATTGATGGTCTTGATTTGTTTTTAGAATTAAAGTTATTGTTAGAAATTCTGACAAATAAAATTAACACACCATTAAAAATATTGAACTATATAAAAAGATTAGTTTCTTTTCTAAATACATACATTCCTCATAAGATACTATTAACATTACCCGTAATTGTGGCGACCGCTCAAGAAACTTTTAAAAATTAAAATTGATTTAGTCATATTTGAGATCAACTATACATAAATTAAATGGATTAATAGCTATATTATTTATTGAGAGCAAGATATATCAGAATTATTTGATTATAAAACTTGAAAAAATTATTTTACTGCTCAAAACAGAAAAAAAATTGCATAAAAGTTATTATCCTTTCTGTGAAAGTTTACAGTAATTGATTTATTGAATTTCATTTATTTTATCCTTTCTGTGAAAGTTTACAGTAATTTCATATTACTATTAGTTACTTTAGTAAAAATAAATTGTTCTAAAATATCTGTCACATTTACATTATTAATACTATATTTATTTTGTTTTTTCATTTTTATTATTTTTATAGCCAATAACTATTGAATAAATTTTAAAATCAATGATTAATTTAATTTACTTATACATTTTTTATTAAATTATATAAAAATTAATTTAATTTACCTATACACTTCATCGACCTTCATTTGTTTTTTCGTATCATGTATGTATTTTTTTCAGATAATGATGATATCTTCTCAATAAAAGAATTAAGATAACTGAGTTTTTTTTTTATTTATTTATGAAGATGAGGTATTTTAATGACAAATTGCCGATCAACTAATATTATTGAGCTTTACGCCTTTACCGTACCAAAAAAAAAAAACTAATATTATTGAGTTCTATCTAAACGATCAAATCACAAACTTTTAAATATCATAAACGAAAATGTATATATTCAAAGAGGCCGGTAATCAATCTCGATCAGGGTACCCATTACTTGTCTGATCATCTATGTCCTCGTCACGTTCTGATCCCCAAGATTTTCTTGGTGAACTTCTTGTCCCAAAGATTATAATTATGTTTTTGAGTTGATTTTTGTTTTCATATAAAAATAGTATAATTAAGGATTTAACCTAACTTTATATCGACACACATATGTATTTTGATGTATATACCAATTGAACTACATAATTAAAATTTTGAGTTGGATTTAAGAAAACTTAGTTGTTTTTCTCTCTTTAAAATTAAATATTTTATAATATTAATGTCTTCAATTCATGTTACTAAGAGGTACAACACTTTTTATTTTTTAATTATTCTATCTATTTTCTTATTATATATATAAATAAAAAAAATAAATAATGTATTGTTGATGTCATTACGTTGTAACACTATTTATTTTCTAACTACTTCATCTATTTATTTATAATATTTAATATAAATAAATAATATTCATAAAATAAATATTAAATGTCATATGTAAATATATAGATTGAGTAGTTAGAAAATTGAGGGAAGTTATACCTCTCTATAACATAGTGACATTAGCATTATGTAATATTTATTTTTTATTTTAATATGTGATAAGTAAATTGATGGAGTAGTTAAACAAATGAAGGGTGTGCTACACCTCTCCATGATATAGTGACATTATCATTAATATTTTTGATTTTTTATCTTTAAGAAGAAAGAAAAGGAACCTCTCATAGGAATTTTTTTTAGAATCTAGCCCCATGCATGAAATTACTCTTTGTATTAATCCCTTCAACATAATTTTCCCCAAAGATTGTATGTTATTGATAGATAGGAAGCTATACTACGCGACTTTATACTTTGTCATTCAAAATGATAATTGTTGGAATTCTAATTTTTGTACACCCATTTTGTTTACACCCTCTTTATTTTAATGATTGTTTCTCCAATTTTCTTTTTCTTTTTTTTTTTAAATTTTAATTGAGATATTATTAATTTATTCATAGTGTAAGAAGGGTGTATGAAAAGAGGGTGTAAAAAAACATTTTCTTAATTGTTGCTAACACAAACCAGCAATCGTGATTAACGTGCCACGGTGAAAGCTCAAAACGACATAATATTGATACTTTAATCAATCTAAAAAGAGATCATTTTCGTCTTTGTTCACTCCCCTTTTTCTATCCTTTGGGACAACCATCCCACTTATCTTCCTCCATTTAGTTTGGATTTTTCATTTGCGCACGTAATATTGACGCTTTAATCAACCTAAAAATTATCTTGATTGAAAGGTTCTTTTCTCAAAGTGAATTATAAGGGTTTTTCATTCTCCTATGTATCGAGATTAAAACTCATGTTATATTGTTGGACTTAGTGTTGTATGCAATAATAATTTTGATTTTGTTGCGTACCTGATTTTTAGGGACAAATGGAACACCATGGGCGACGACTATTTGATATGGATGGGGTCCTCAACGATGGGAGTTGCACTTGTAAGGACTCCGACGATCAAGTTAGTGCAGAATTAGGGTTTATAAGTGACTATATAAAAATTGCGTACTTATGCATGGCACATTTAACATATATTTATAGTCTTCAGTGTAGGGTTTCGTGCTCATTAAAGAGTCATTTGATGATCAGCACACGAGGCCCAAAATATTAAAATTGGGCCTATCATTCTATCCCGAGACGGGATCATGCCCCCAATCCCGACTTGCCTGAGCTTGTGACCAGAATACTGGTCTGTAACATATTTCAAACCTGATTTGTTTCACATGTGACCGATGAGAAATTCTAAAATTTCTCTAGATTGAGTGATTAATTGATGGAATTAGTTTAAGACTTTTGTTAAGCTTTGAATCCTGGTTGAAAACACTCTATTACCGCTTGATTTGATGATACATTGAACGAGCATTTGTTCTTCGTATGTTATTTGTCTTTTTGTGTGATAACAGTTTAGAAATTCACTAATTTCTCACAATTTAGAGACTTATCAATGAAATATATGGAGGACTTTTGTTTCTCTTATACCGATGGTTAAAAGGAGAACAAGAACGCTTGATTCAAAGTTAATTGTCAAAAAAAATGGAGGCAAAAGAATGAGTAGGGATGAAAATGACTAGTTTCTCAACTTCTGAGAGATCAAAATACTTAATTTTAGTTCACTTGTCAGTACAATACTATTTTAAGCTTTCACAATATTACTTAGTGTGTGTTTGGTTTAGCGTTAGTAGAATTGATTTTGGATCAACGTAATTTTATAGAATTGATTTCGTGTAAAATTGATTTTAAAATAACGTGATTTATGTTTGAGAATTTTTTTTCTCAAAAGCAAGTTTAGAGTAAAAATACAGTGTAAATTTTTCAACCCAACGTGAAAGCAAGTCTAATCTTGCTTAAGCCAAAATCAATTTTAACTTTTTCTCAACGCAAAAACAAACACTTGATTTATTACAGTTTTATAAACATACACTTAATATATCATATCATAACTCTATTAGTGTATACCGTTTTAAAAGACGGAGGTCTGACTCTAATCATTTTCATCATTTATTCATTGTCAACCTATCGAATTTCAAATAAAAATGATTTTTGCATCAAATTTATACTCAGATTAACAAAAATATGCCATGGCTTCTCGTAAATGCTAAATTTTCTGTAGGTGGGCTTTGTTTTTTTGGTAGACATTGAATCTTACTATTTGTATGCAAGCATAAATTGGAAGCATGAGATTAACACCATCTCTATTGGGAGTGGTATAAGAATCATAAATTTATATAGAATGATGTCACTCCCAATAGGGATAATGCTAATCTCATCCACCCATAAATTACAGATTTTATAGGAAAAATTGCTGTGTATGTAAAGTAAATTTTCAAGTATGCTTGTACTTTTATGGATACTTTTAGTGTTCTATTGAATATAAATATAGTATCTATTTTGCTGATAAAAAAAATTAGCAAAAGTGTGAAAAATAAAAATTAGCAAAAGTGTGAATTTTTTTACTGTAGCAATTAAGTAATTTATTTTTATTTATTAAATTAGAGTATATTTTTCATCAAAACGGTTTAATTTTTTAATTAAGTTTTTACTTAAATTTAAAATTTAATTTTTAAATTAACCTAAAAATTTACAATAATAGTAATAATTTCCTCTTAAAATGTTCCCCTCTATTGATTATTTATTAGATTTTGTATTACTTAAAAAATATACAATATTGAACAAGAGTAGTTAGAGTTATGATCATGTAGTATAAACGGCACTGAAATGGAATGGAGAAAAACATTAATTTTTTTTATCAAAGGTATCTTTCCGCCTACGGCCGAAAATATATAAAGATTATCGAAGTGGATTTTATCTTTATCAACAAAGTATTTTCTATACGCACGACTAGAATTCAAACTCCTATCAGCATACATAAAAGACTCAATTATCTATCATTTGAGCCGGACTTTGTTGATAGAAAAATATTAATTTATTGTTAGAGTTTTGTAAAGGTAATTTATATTAATTTCTAATTTTAGTGGTGATTCATATGACCATAAAATTTGAAACAACGATTTTTTTATTAAAAGTTTAAAAAATGAAGCATAATAATTAACACTCGATATGAAGTTTTTCCTCAAGTGGGACACAAACATATAACCGTTATTTTAGAAGAAACCAGAAGTTAGATTTTTGACTTTATTTATCTACTCTGGAGAGAGATCGTATGACTCCTATTCTTCTAGCCGCACTTAATTCTTCTGTTCTTTTTTATTTGTTATTTAAAGTAATTTATACAGATTTTTTTAAAAAATTAATAATTTAGTTTTTTATAAAAAAAATTTATATAATTTTTTATATTCTTATTGAACTTTAAAATTATTAGTTATTTATTATATAATGAATATATGAAGTAATAAATAAATATGAGTGTAATAAAAAATAAGAAATAAATATTTTCTTAAACTTTCAAAATAATAAATAAAAAGAAATACTTTTTTAAAAAACTATAACAGTTTTAAGAGGAACGAAAAAAGTATAATCTTTTTTATGAGTTTAAAATTTGTTATATATGTTTACTACTTTTATTGTCCCAATTCCCTAAAGTTAATTGGAAAGTAAGTTAAATGAAGATGTATGGTGAAATAACTCTACGATCATCATATGAATAAAAAGTCAGTATATTACACCTTGAAGGATAGTTACGCACGTTGAAGAGTTCTTCATCAAAAAGATAGTTGAAGAGTTGTGGTTAGAATGTTAGATCAATGTATGCAATGCTATAATGCAGAGAATGGGGATATGCATGAAATCGTACATTAAAAAATTAATATACATTTGTATAAAAAAAATTAATATACTTTTTTATATTCAAAAATTTAAAATTAATGTAGTAGTTTATATATGCCTAAGCAAAGCTTATCTTCAAACTTTTAAAATTATATTAACAACTTGATCATTAGGACTCACCTAACAAACAAATTCAAACTGATTTTGGTCGGTAGGAGATTCTTCTCCCTTTTCTAAACTGTTAAGTAGTGTTGATTATTACAACAAAATATTACACTTTTGATATTAAATTATACTGTATTTATATTTATATAACCCAAAAATAATATATAATTAGATGAAGGCCCGCACATCCCGTCAAATATAATATATTTATTGATAATATTTTTCGTATATTATAAAACATAATATTGAAATATAAAATAGGGGAACGATTTATGAAATTAAAGTTGCATTTAATATAAAATAGAATTGTTGTATTATAAAAAAAATATTATAAAAGTGAAATTGTATCTTTAAAATTGTTTAAGGTATGAATATTATAATTGATTTTCTTTTCTCAATATTGCATATAGAAAGAGTTTTTCCTTTGAGAGTTTATTAAAAGTTAAAGTTAATATTAATAATGAAAAATAAAAATACTTAACCACATAAAAAAATTAGCTGATGTTATAACTCTTTGGGCGATTTTATTGGCACTCCATTATTTATTGTCACTCATTTTTAATAATTCTTAATTTAAAATATCTTTTTTTTATACAAATTTAAAATATCTTTTTCAATCATTATAATTAAAATATTAATATATAACTATTACTAAAATAGCTAAATAAGAGTGACAATAGATAAAAAAATGATAATAAACGACCCACCTATTTCTCTTTAATTATTTTTTTTATTGTTTAGGTGTAACAATATTTTAGATTTATCATAAAAAGTTCTATTTTATTCATATTATTAAAAATAAATTAGTTAAACAAAGAATTTAGTTCCAATACATATCACTTATTGTTGCGTTTGGAACCTACATTAAGATACCCTTCATTTTAGTTCCTATATATACCAACATTAAGTTTTGGTCATACGATGTTAGATAAGATTAGGAATGAATATATACGAAATGATGTCGGTGTGGCTCCTATTAAGGTAAAGATGACAAAAAAATAAGTTAAGATGGTTTGGGCATGTGCAAAGAAGGCCGTTAGAAGCATCAGTGAGGAGAGTCGATAGCATGATAGTTAGCACGATAAATTAGGGTCGAGGTAAACCTAAAAGGAATCTAGGTGAACTTATTAAACAAGATCTTCATATTAACAACATTACAATAGATATGGTTTTTGATAGAGCACAGTGACATCGTGTGATCCATGTAGCCGACCCCACATAGTGGGAAAAATGCTTATTGTTGTTGTATACCTCATAATGTTTTTGTTTTCTTCCATAAACTTGACACTATTGTTCATTTTAGTCTTTAAACGATGTCAGATATAAGAATATATGCCACGCATCCATCCTAATTTAGGGACTATAATTAAAAATTACTCTCTCTATTTATTAATATAAACATCTAGCCGTTTATCACACAATTTAAGAGAAGTAGGTATTGTGTTGATTTTAAAAAAAGTTAATTATTGTATTCCAATTTTACCTTTTAATAAATGTAAACACAACATTAGAAATGAGTTACTTTAATAAATAAGGATAAAGTCAGAAAAATATTGCAAATACATCTTATAATTTGTGTGTGTGTTTATATTATGACACGGAGGGAGTATTGTCAAATATAAGGACTTAAATAAAATAGTAGGGACTAAAATGTAAATGTTCGTATGAATAGAGACTAAACGAAATATTTTAAGTGAGAGGATCAAAATAAAAATAAGTTACAAGTATATGAAAAAAACCAAACAAATTTAATAAATTATTTATTTATGTTTACTTTTAGGTTTTTTTTTTCTTATAAGAAGAATTATATATTTATGTTTGTAATTAAATTTTAAATTGTAAATACTATGAAATAATAATTAATAATAGATATCTATCACTTTTACTGTTATATTTTTATTATTGAATTAGAATTAGTACATTGTTAGATATTTAATTTTAAATATTATTATGGATATCATTATAAATAATAGTTATTACAATAAACTTAAACATATATGAACTAATTAAGTCTTTGAAACTTGTAAAATTGCTATTGTAATTATAGGATTACTGTCCTCTAACTAAATAAATTAGTTAATATAATATTTGATTTTAAAATAGTAATTATGAAATAATATAAAACATTAAATTATAAAGATGTAACTTATTTTAAGTTTTATAGTTTGGTATCATTTTTCTTTATATTTAAAGTGTGATAAATAAGTTAAAAGGTTTGAATCCTGACGGTGCCTATAGAGAAGGTTTTGTTGGGAGAGACAATGCCCACTTCGGTGATCTTTACGCTTCGAGGGGATTAGTCTTCCACTATCGGCTGAGGACACCCTTGGTTCACCCAAAAAAAATAAGTTAAAAAATTAATGCGATAAAATAATAGAAAATTATGTTGATTATGTATCATGATTTTAACATTGATTTCTCTTTTCCGTTTCTCAATAATTTCACTTAACCTAACACGCAACAACACCAACATTTCCCTGGAGTTTCTGTCGCCCTGCTTCTAGCTATATTTTTGTTTTTGTGTAACTACTACTCTTTTATTATTATTTCGATGATAATTTATATACATTCTATTTTAAGCTGGACAAGTGGTAGAAAATGAAAGGGAAAAAAATGATAAATGTCTTTATTATTTATAAAAAAAAAAGAGAAAATAAGAGAAGTGATAAGTAATTTCATAAAAAAGAATAAAAGACATGAGACGTGTTTATCTTTGTTTATGACACACTTTTTGTTTAGTGTAAAAAAATAAATGTTATTTAATGTTTCTAACATAAAAATTAAAGGGTAAATAGCACAAAGTACCCTTGAGGTTTTAGAAAATAGCATAAACTATCAAACTTTAAAAAAATTAGCAGTTCACATCATTTTCTCAAATAGATACTAACTATAGTTAAATATCTCTCTATTTTTTCTATAAATAAAAAATCAATTATCCTATATGTTTTTTTGTACGAAATTCATCTTTTGAATTTTTTTAAATATTATTTTTTCATAAAATTAAAAAATTAATTGTGAATAAAAAATATTTTTTGTAAATAAAAAAATCAATTAAAAAAATACTATCATCATTTGTAAATCATTTGTTTTTTAATTTACAAAAAATAATTTTTTACTCACAATTAATTTTTTACTTTATGAAAAAATAATTTTTTTATTTTATGAAAAAATAATTTTTGAAAAAATTCAGTAGATGAATTTTATTAAAAAAAGTATATAAGAAAATTAATTTTTTTATTATAGAAAAGAAATAGAAAAAGATTTAACTATGGTTAATGTCTATTTTAGAAAATGATGTAGAATGCTAATAATTTTAAACTTTGGTGATTTGTGTTATTTTCTAAAACTTTAAAAATACTTTATACAATTTATTCAAAATTAAATGTAATAAAAATTTAAAATATATAATTTTTATTTATTTATTATTTTTTTAATTCTAATAACTTAAACTAGTCTCGTTAAATTGAAAAATGTTTTCTTGCAAGTAACAGAAACCGGTATTTATGCGTCAGCACTACACACTCCTTGTTTTTTCTAGATTCTTACAAAAGTTTCTTCTTCAATACAATGCTAATGATCTGATTTCTATCTCTGTTCCATTCATTTATTTCTTAATTTCATCTCTAATTACCCTCTCATCAGAAAATCTCATCGTTCTTCCAGTATTAGGTCGAAGGTGATGGTTGATACTTCATTCAACGGACATTGATATCTTCCGAAGCAAGATTCCCTTTCCATATAAACCCAAGGTAATAAAATCGACATGCGTTGTTTCTCTGTTAGATTAAGCTATTTCAAATATTTTGAGATTGAATGCTTGTTCTGTAAGCTTGAGTCTCAAAGTTCTGTAAGCTATTTCAACTACTGGTCAACTGCTACCCTTAATGGGCAATGTGTGCCTTTAATTTTTGTAATAGAGATTCTGTCTTCTGTTCTTAGGGTTTCTTCATTATTGGAGGGTTAATGTTTTGAATCTGAATCATATACATAATGGACCTAGTTATCATGAACATTGAGTTAGTGTGTTAGACAAATCCTGTTCAATTTGTTTCAGGTGTTTGCAGAAAATGGCGAAAATACCCTTCCTCTTGTTTGGACTTTGGCTGCTAGGTAACTGGCCAGCTTTGTTGGAGGAAGAGTACATGAAATACAAAGATCCTAAACAGTCAATTGATACACGGGTTGAGGATCTTATTAGCAGGATGACTCTTGAGGAGAAAATTGGCCAAATGTTGCAGATTGAGCGCAAAGTTGCATCTGCTGATGTGCTCAAGAAGTATTTTATTGGTAAATAAGGTTTTTCTCTTTTGTTGTTTCCTATTTTCTTTATGGTATATTCATCCAATTGGTTTATGATTGAAAATATGTGTTTTGACTTTTGAGTAGGGAGTGTAATGAGTGAGGGAGGGAGTATTCCAGCTCCACAAGCTTCTGCTGAAACATGGATTAACATGGTCAATGAATTTCAGAAGGGTGCTTTATCGTCCCGGCTTGGAATTCCGATGTTCTATGGGATTGATGCTGTTCATGGCCACGGCACTGTATACACAGCTACTATTTTTCCTCACAATATTGGGCTTGGAGCTACCAGGTGAATTGATATTAGTAGCACTTTGATGCGGTTGAAACATGATGATGAAACAATTAACTCAAACACCCCTAGTTTTGTGTTAGACTTGCACAGTTTTTGCTTCTCTATTGAGATTTCTTTACTAGACACCTTTGAGCTTGTAATCAACAGTCCATATAAGAAGATTTTATGAGTGAATTTACGATGGATGACTGAGATTGAAAAGCAATTGAATTGGTCAAAGAAAGGCCGATCAGTAGAGGAAAAAATAAAAGTTCAGTTAGGAATCTTAATCCAGAATAATAAAGCTTTCCTCTGTTATTATCATTACCATAAAGTTTTCAATAGATGGACAATGTGTGTTTGTATATCATTTGGGAATTTTTGTTAGCACAGATTATTCTATTGCTTATTCTAATTATATTACTTGTTGCAAAGGATAATAAGTTTTTTCCCCCTCATTTTGCTGAGTAGGGACCCTGAACTAGTGAAGAGAATTGGAGTTGCTACTGCCCTTGAAGTTAGAGCAACAGGAATTCAATATACTTATGCACCTTGTATAGCAGTAAGTAACTACAACCAAATTTTTATCCTCACCTTTTATAGAGAATTTTCAGTTTTGGCTTACACTGTTTATAGGTCTGTAGAGATCCAAGATGGGGTCGGTGTTATGAAAGCTACAGTGAAGATCCTAAATTAGTTCAAGCTACGACTGAAATTATATCAGGTTTACAAGGGGACATCCCTGATAATTTACCAATGGGTGTCCCCTTTCTTGCTGGAAAGTAAGAATTCAAGGAACAAAATAATTTAATTTTCTGATGATTGTTGCAGTATCAGTTAGTTTTGAACCTTGGCTGTTTATAACCTTGCTCTCAGTTCAATTGAATTTAACATGTACTGAACAGTCCACAGAGAGAGAGAGAGTTCATTCATTAAGGATGCATCATATTATAAAATTGTTATCTTATGTTTCTGAAATAAGCATGTATTGTGTTGGACAGAGAAAAGGTTATTGCTTGTGCTAAGCACTATGTGGGTGATGGTGGAACCGTCAATGGAATTGATGAGAACAACACTGTTATTGATAGAGATGGATTGATGAGAATTCACATGCCAGGCTACTTTAGCTCAATTAGCAAAGGTGTAGCAACCATTATGGCCTCTTACTCCAGTTGGAATGGAGTAAAAATGCACGCTAACCGTGAACTTATTACTGGCTTCCTCAAGGATACTCTTCATTTCAAGGTAAAATAATCTGTTCATCCAATATAGCATTTTAGTCCTGTTTAGCATCATATATGCTCAATTTTAGATAACCCCTCAACTTCTACTGGATTATGCCAGGGTTTTGTTATTTCGGATTTCGAGGGTATTGATAGGATCACTTCTCCACCTCATGCAAACTTCACCTATTCAGTTGAAGCAGGAGTTTCTGCTGGCATTGACATGGTAGTTTAGGGCAAAAGTATACATTTGCCTGAATTGATGTTCATCCAATGAGGACATGTTTAATAATGTTACACACTTTGCTTGGGTTTGCAGTTCATGATTCCAAAGCTTTACACAGAGTTCATTGATGATCTAACCATGTTGGTGAAAAATAAGTTCATTCCTATGAGTCGAATTGATGATGCAGTGAAAAGAATTTTGTGGGTTAAGTTCATGATGGGTATTTTTGAGAACCCTTTTGCTGATTACAGTTTAGTCAAATATTTGGGAAATCAGGTTAACTAATTTGTTTCCCTCAAATATTTCCTTTCATTTCCCTATGTTACCGCAATAACCCTGTTTTTCTATGTGAACGAAATCTGAACAGGAGCATAGAAAATTGGCTAGAGAAGCTGTAAGGAAATCAATGGTCCTTCTGAAAAATGGTGAATCTACTGATAAGCCTTTCTTGCCTCTTCCTAAAAAGGTTCCAAAAATACTTGTGGCTGGAAGCCATGCAGATAATCTAGGATATCAGTGTGGTGGCTGGACAATTGAATGGCAAGGAGTCAGTGGGAACAATCTTCTCAAAGGTGATACATACTTTCAAAAAATATTTCCATCAATGTCAAATATATATTTCAGCTCTTCTAATTCTTGCGAGTTGTGAACTTTTATAATATGATCAGGGACTACAATTCTCACTGCTATTAAAAACACTGTTGATCCAGAAACCAAAGTGATCTACAAGGAGAACCCTGATAGAGAATTTGTTGAATCCAATGGATTTTCCTATGCCATAGTTGTAGTAGGAGAGCATCCTTATGCTGAAATGCTTGGTGACAGCATGAATTTGACAATTCCAAGCCCCGGTCCAGAGACCATAACAAACGTCTGTGGAGCTATAAAATGTGTGGTTATCATAATTTCCGGTCGCCCTGTAGTGATTGAACCATATGTTGGTTCAATAGATTCACTTGTTGCAGGTTGGCTACCGGGTAGTGAAGGCCAAGGTGTGGCTGATGTTTTATTTGGTGACTATGGTTTCACCGGAAAGCTTCCACAGACATGGTTCAAAACTGTTGATCAACTGCCAATGAATGTTGGAGATCCTCATTATGATCCTCTCTTCCCTTTTGGGTTTGGCCTTTCTACCAATCCTACCAAGGTTGTTTACTCCTCCTAGCTGTCTTCTTGATCTGTATACATTTTTATTGGGGGGTAAAAAGTAGGAAATTGAAGTAAAGAATAAAAGGGGCTAGAAGAGAAGGTATATTTTGAACATTTGGCATGCGTACTTGGATTTTTTGTTTTTCATGTTAACTTCAGGTGGAATTGATTTTCAGTTCTGTTCTTTTCCTTATTCATGCTATGTCAATATATAAAGCAAGCAAAGCATTCATACAAATTTCCTGACATATCCTCTTTCTCGACCTTTCTTTTATGCGAGAGAGAACTGATCTGCCTATGGAGGCAAGATACTGACCTACAACCAACGTACTTGGAAAAAGAATGGTGCCTACTGCCTTGTATCACATTTTTCATGTGCCTGGAATACACAAGCCTTGTAATTTGGGATGGTTTATATTATTGTTACTTGTAAATGTGTAATAATATTGGGATTTATCATGGCGAATGTTTCTTACTTCCTCTCTCCAATCCTTTTGTTTTTGTTTTGTTGTTTTAGTTTAAAATTTGGCACAAAGTATTAGTATTTTATTTGTTAAAAGTTCATTTAATGATTTTTTTTTTATCGGTATCCCTATTAAATACTCCCTCCGTCCCTATTTATAATCCCTATTTATAAGAAACTTTACAAAAAAAAAATTGTTTGTCATTTTTTATAAGAACCTCTTCGAAACTTTGTGCACATTTAAATTATTTTTACTATATTACTCTTATTTAATCAACCATTTTTATGTGGTTTAAAGTCAATAAATGTAAGAAATTGATGAGAGAGGAATTTCCTCTCTTATGATAATTGGAGAAGACTAATTTAATGAAAAGAGAGTAATACAATTAGTTTTAATAATTAAAGGTAAATAAGGAAAGAATGACAAGTTACTACACAAATTTAATGAATTTTCTTAAATTTACTAATTTTCTTAATTCTTGTGTCTTTTTTTAGAGGATCTTATATATAGGGACGGAGAGAATATAAGTTAGTAGTGAGAGAGTAAAAGTGTGTTTGGTAACATTAACTTTTTTAGTAGCTTATAGTTTGATATTTGTTGTTAAGTGGAAGTGCTTGATAGTTACAAATTTATAGCTTATAAAGGCTAGCTTTTATAAGCTAATTATGAAACTATTTGAAATAGCTTATAACTTGTAAAATTATAACTAGTTTTCAATAATTTCTTCTTATTTTGCTCTTAGGTAATTTATTACATTTTACTTTTTTAAATAATTTATTATATGTAATTAATGCATGTGCCTTTTAATCATTTAACTCACTTTTAACTTATCATAAGTTAATTTTATCAAATACCTCAACCATATGATATAAGCTATAAGTCACGAGTTATAAGAGTGTATTTGGATACACAACTTAATTAAACACTTATGCAATAAGTTATTTTAAAATTAGACTTTTCATAGATAAATATGTAAAGCTTATTTGAAAAAGCTAAAATAAAAATGGCTTATTCTGATAAGCTACTTCAAGACGCTTATAGAAATCCATAAACTATTTTTATGAGCGGCACATAAACTCTTTCAAATCATGGACTATAAATTATAAATTAATTTTACTAAACAGAACCTTAAAGAATACAACGAAATAGTAATAACTAATGATTTAAATAAGAGTATTTTAGCCGATAACATGATAAATACAGCTTATTAATATGTGGGTAAAAATCTTAAACTACAGAACAAAAGTATTGAAGAAAATTTAGAGATTTTAGCTTTAGCATTTCCAAACTTGACTTTATTTAATTATGATTTTGTAGTTTAGGAAACTTGTATAGTTGTATTTACTTTTTTTTCTTCTTTCTTTTCAGTTTCCTATGAATTACCAAAAATGAACTTCTGTGTTTCATTCGGATCTGACTAGAATTTTGATAAAAAAGCTTTATAGGTAGCTATCTCATTCAAACTTCGATTTGGATTGAATAAGAAATTATTCTGTTCATCATGAAAATTTTAACATTCTTATAAAATAGACTGCTTTTAAATATTTTTAAAAATATCTCCAACAAAAAATAAGTGTGTTTGAATTAATTTTAATTTATTTTTAAAAAAATAATCACTTATTTCTATAAATTTTATGAAGTAACTTTCAAAAATAAACTTATTCATGAAAAATAAATCCAAATGTACTTTAATAACTGGACAAGTAAATAGTATGTTTTTTAGCAACTAAACCAGAGTAAAAAATATAGAAATAATTTTACTGGGACTAATAAAATATATATAATCAATAAAGTCTTTTGTAATTAATAAAATAATAAATTTAAATTTTATTCTTAAAATTATTGTATAATTAATGTGTTTATTAATATTAAAAATAAATAAATTGCATATATAATAAATAACAATAAAGAATTTTTTTAGTATCTCTTATAATTATAATTAAGACAAAAAAAAATCACTTACCTTTCTATTACCATATAAAACATGAAATTAAATATATTTTCAATTTTAAAATCATAAAAAATATTGAAAATATTTTTTAATGAGTAAATAGGAAAATTTGTAAGAACATAAAATAGAAGGATTATGAATTACTCTATCTTAAATAAAACCAGAACTAGTATTTTATTAGAGAGACAAAATTTAAATCTATTATCTACTCAATTAGGGTCAGTTTATTTTGAATTTTCATTTGATCAATTTTGACCAAAGATACAAATATTTATTTTCATTGAATCATTTTAATTTTTGTGTATCAATAATCCCACCAATTAATTTTTATCTCAATTTATATGTTTCTCACTTATCATTCTAATCGATTCTAAACCAAACCAACCCTTAGTCAATAGAGGTTATGGTGTTCAACTTACTAAAGTAACTAAAACCCCACTATTAACACAGCTCTTTGTAGCAAGAGGCGCTCCCTGTTCTTGTGTTGTGTGTAGAAGCTGGTAGAAAAAATGGTGAGCATCCACTGTTCTTACACTGTGATTCCCTCTGATCCCACACCAATTTCAAATCTCACTCTCTCCCTCTGTGACCAAATCAAGCTTCCCACCCATGGATCTCAGCTCTATCTTTACACCAACACTTCCATCACTGATCATGATTCTTCTTCCCTCAACTCCCGTATTCACTCTCTCAGATCCTCTCTCAGCAAAGTACTGTTTCACTTCTACCCCTTCGCCGGTCGATTGTGCCGCATCCACGGTGGCCGCTTCCAACTCCTCTGCAACTCCAAAGGGGTTCTGCTCTTCGAAGCCTCTTCTGAAATCCCTTTCGATGATGATATTGTGGGACAACTTGTCCCAAAAATTGACTATGGTGTCCCAATTGAGGACATTCCTTTGTTCGTTGCGCAGCTTACTAGGTTCCCTTGTGGTTCCTTCACGCTTGGAATTGCTGTGTGTCGTGCTCTGCTTGATGGATCCTCTCTTGCGAATTTCATGACCTCATGGTCTAAAATCGCTAGAGGGGAGAGTTTGGATTCTACTTTTATGCCATTTCTTGAACGAAATTTGTTAGATTCGAGAAAAAGGGACGTGGGGCCTCGTTTTGAACATGCTGAGTTTTTCCCAGCACCCATTTGGGTACAAAAGGGGGAAATCAAACCACTTCATGCCACAGCAAATTTGAAGCTCACAAAAGTCCAAGTTGAGAAATTGAAGAAGAAAGTTTCTGACTTTGGCAATGGGTCAACCTCTAATCGACCTTATACTAGTTTTGAGGTCATAACTGGTCACTTATGGAGATGCGTTTGCAAGGTGCGTTTTGTAGGTAATAAGGGTCAATTTCAACCAACAAGGTTAACCACGTTGGTTAATTGTAGAAACAGATTGAACCCTCCTCTTCCCAAGGCTTACTTTGGGAATGCAACTTTTTCCACAGTGACACAAAATTGTTCCTTTGATGATATTATTGACAAACCTCTTAGTTATGCTGTTGGGAAAGTGAGGGAAGCAATTGAGAGAATGAGTGATGAGTATGTGAGATCTGCTCTTGACTATATAGCTAATCAAAAGGACTTGAATTTGTTGAGGGATATCTTTTACAACTCTGCAGGAAAAACAGGGGAATTCAGGGGAGACCCTAATCTTTATGTGGTTGGTTGGACCAATTTTCCATTTTATGCTACAGATTTTGGGTGGGGGAAACCTGTTTGTATGGTTCCTGGGAGTATAAATTCTGAGGGGAAGGCTTTCATTTTGGATGCTGCAAGTGGTGATGGTTTTCTTGTAGTCATTTGTTTGCAAGCAGCACATGTAGATGCTCTGAAGAAGGTATTTTATGAAGATATAGATACTACTTCCAAGTTATGATTACTGTAAATTGTGGATTTGGCTGCATGATCTTCTTTCAGTTGACGCTTAAATATGGGCTCCACTTGGTTTGATTTGATGATGTTTTAGCCTTTTAGGCCACTAGTACTGAGTCTAACTTGTCTCACTAAGACTAGTCTTTTGTATTGCCAAACAGATTCTCTGTGCATTTGGAATTGATAGCAGTTAGTAAATTATGGATCAAAATAATGATAAATTAGCAATTAGTAGTGTGTCACGTGAATGGTTTTAGTTGGTAAAAAGTTGTCATTGGAAAGAGCCTAACATAGTTCAGCATCACAATTGGACGCTTAAGGAAGATTTTTCTGGATTATTACTGCATGAAAATTGACTGTGTTTCACTGCAAATAATTGTTTTTCAGCTTTTGATCTTTCAAGTAAATTTTTTATTTTATCACCAGTAACATAGGGTAAGAAGATGCAAGGAGAAGAAGACGCTAGGTTCCGTGACAGGTTGCAAATTGTAATAAGCAAATGCATAACGTGAGAAGAGATTTCTGAAAGATGTGCTTTCGCTTCACTATATCGTCTAGAGGGGCGAGGAGTAGATAGAAGGGAATCTTAGATAAAACGTATGTAATCTTGTTAAATGTGGATGGAAACGTTAGATGAAATTTATGATTTTTTTTAGAGTGATGTACCGTTTCAGTCCCTAACTTTGTAAGCATAATTCACTTTAGTCTCTGACTTTGTGCGAATAAGTCACTTTAGTTCCTGACTTTATATTTTACAGGTCACTTTAGTCCCTGAGTTATATAATCATTCATTTTAGTCCCTGAAAAGTCAGGGACTAAAATGAATGATGTAGTGAAAGTCAGGGACTAAAATGACCAATAATAGTGAAAGTCATGGACTAAAATGAATGATTTCGCGAGGGACTAAACTGACTTATAAAATACAAAGTCAAGGACTATTTTAGTATATAATTCTTTTTTTAATAGCGAAAGTGAGCACACATGAGATTCGGCGATAAGGTGTGGAGTGGGTGTGCGAATATGTACGTATAAAAATAATATTAAATTAGTCATTTGTGGTCAACTAATTAAGAACTCTTGCAATGTGAAACCAGCGGTATATGATATTTGTTTATTAACAAGGATTTTTCTAACCCGTGCAATATTGCACAGGTTAAGAACCCATAAAAGGAAATAAAACATAGTATTTATTGTGTGTTATATATGATATCATTAAAGTTTTAATTTTTTCCATACAAAACTTCCACATTTAGTTTATTAACATGTGCAATGTTGTACAAGTTAGAAAAATCCTATTAACAATTACTAAATTGAGTGATGTACCGTTTCAGTCCCTAACTTTACGAGAATAATTCACTTTAGTTCCCGACTTTATATTTTACATGTCACTTTGGTCCCTGAATTATATGATCATTCATTTTAGTCTCTGAAAGTGAGGGACTAAAATGAATGATATAGTGAAAGTCAGGGACTAAAGTGACCAATAAAAGTGAAAGTCGGGGACTAAAATGACTGATTTCGTGAGGAATTAAACTGACTGATAAAATACAAAGTTAGGGACTATTTTAATATATATTTCATTACTAAAAACTTACCCAATCATTTTAAACCCTAATTAAAGTTAATTTTTACACCCTCTTCTTAAACTCTAATCATATTCAAATTTCCTTAAGCTGAATTTCGAGAGAATACGAGATAAATAAATGAGAGATAAGGAAGACACTTTGATGACATCCAACATAGACTACTTTCAATAGAAGAAAGATGAAAAATTAATTTAGTTGTATTTTAAATTTCTTGTTTTGAGAACTAATTGAAAAAATAAAAAAGTTGGACAAGGTGAAAAAATAATCTTTAAAAGAGCTAAAGTGATAGTCTCAATTTTTATGAACTCAAATAATGTTATACTTTATATAAACAAACAAGTAAACCTTTAAATTGGTCCTTGAAATTGTAATCATCATGCATATTAGTCCCTGAGAATATGAGAACCTCAAATTAATCATTGACTTTGTAAAAACTCATTCATTTTTGTCATTTTCTGCTTAGTTTTTTTAAGTTGTTTAATAGGTAAAATGACTGAAATGCATGTCATTTTGTAAAGTCGGGGACTAATTTAAAGTTTTCATAATCTTGGACTAATCTGCATGACGTTTACCATCTCAGAGACCAATTTGAGAGTTTACTCATAAACAAACTAATAAAGGAAAAGTTATAAATGGCACTTTAAAAAGTCCTATTATCACTATTTTTTTATATTTTAATAATATTTATGTATTAATATTTCAATTTAAATAATTTTAAAATATATTTACTATTTAAAAAATATTTATACATAACTAATAATAATTTTTTTTTAAGTGACAATAACACATTCAATAACAAAGGTTGCTTTTCTTATTCCCTTTCTACATTCCTAGGTATTCTCCTATATACCAAAACAAAAGACAAGCGCTAACAAAGCAATGGGCCAGCTAGTGGACATGCACACATGATTCACGAGTGAAAATAAATGTGGATTTTAGGATAGGAAGTGTATGTTTACAAACGTGGTTGAGATTAGCACCATCTCTATTAGGAGTGGCATCATCTTTTTTAGTATATAAATTTATGATTCTTATCTATAAAAATGATTGTGTCACTCCCAATAGAGATGGTGTTATTCTTATCCTCCGTCTACAAATTCTCATGAAGGCTACTCCGAAAATGATTTCTATTAACAGGTTAAGACAATTTTTGGCCCAATGGTAATGGTTGGAAGACCTTGTCATAAGGTCTCAAATTCAAATGGTGGTACGTAGTTTTCATTAAACAGGTTAAGACAATTTTTTTCGTTTGCTAAATTGTCCTTATTGAAGAATTTTAGGAATTTATTTTTGACCCCAAACCATAGTTTATTATATCCTCGCCCAACTGCAATGCCTGGACAAACGGAGAGAGAGAGTTGCTGAAATAGAATCAGAGAAAGAGAGAACAAGAAAGATGGATGCTTAAGTTGAAGCAGAAGACTGTGAGGTTGAAGAGATGCACATGGTTCACGAGTCCTGCATATTGGTGAAAGGCAAGCATTGTTATCACTTAAATAATCACAATCTTGAAGAAGCAGCAGGAAACACCTCTTCTATACCATCATAAAACACTTTCTTGAAAGATTCCATATGAGCCACGTCCAAAGAGATAGCAATAAAGACACCATCACCATTACCATTATTCAAAACAAACGCCTTCCCTTCCGAATCCATGTACCCAGGTCCAAAATGCACGGGCATCCCCCACCCGAAATCCGCATCCTTAAACGCAAAATTCATCCAACTAACCACAAAAAGGTTCGGATTCAGATTCACCTTCGAAGGCACTTCACCTACAACACTCTTCACGGGATAGTGAAAATTATACCTTATGCTCTTCACGTCCTTCTCTCTTGCTATGTAATCAAGTGTAGAACTCACAAACTCCCCAGTTACTCTTCCCAACGCTTTTCTAACGTTCTCAACGGCGTAACTTAACGGCATGTGAATAACGTCGTCAAAGGAGGAAATTGGCGTCACCGTTGGGATTGCTGCGTTCCCTGCGTAACTAACCGGAAGAGGCGGTTGTAACCGATTTCTACAGTTAACTAACGTGGATACTCTCGTGGGTTGATTACCATTATTACCCGCGTAACGTGATTTTGTGACACACCTCCAAAGATACCCCGAAATGACCTCGAAAGTTGAATAAGGTCGTCTTTGTAATTGTGCTCCGGTAACGGCAGCGACATTATTGACCTTTTTTTTCAACTTTTTGACTTGTTCTCCGTTGAGCTTCACGACCGTAACGTCTACCTTTCCGTCTGCCACGTCACCACCTACCCAACGAGGCGGAGGGTCAAACTCGTAATGTTCGTGCGAATACTCATTCATTTTGCGTGAATCTAGCAAGGCCCGATCGTGACGTGGCATATCCGTGGGGGCTAGTTTTTCCCCTCTGGCTAATTTCGCCCACGTGGACATGAAACGCATGGTTGCGGTTCCGTCAATCACGGCGCGAGATATGGCAACGCCGATGGTGAAACCGCCGCACGTGAAAGTGGTTAGTTGAACCGCCAAAAGAGGAATATCTTCAATGGGAATATGATCGCCTTCAATTTCATCAAGGTTGGGTATAAGTTTTGACACTAATCGGTTAGGAACGAAATCGCGTAAATCATGTAATTTTGTTTGTTCGCATTTTGCTACTAAGAACAATGCTCCTTTTGCGTTGCAATGGAGTTGCCAGCGTGCAGTAGTAGTACCTTGGATGAAACTCAATCTGCCAGCGAGTGGATAGTAAAGAAGCAAGGCTTGAGCGAGAGAGTTTGTGAGGGTGTGAACCAATTTTGATGGGTGGTGGTGATGTTTGTAGACGTAAAGGAGAGGAGCGTGGGTGGGAAGCTTGATTTGTTCGCACAAGGAGAAGAGTTTGTGGTTAGGGGTGGGTTCACTGGGAATGACGGTGTAACGAGAATGAACACTAACCGTTGCCATTTTGATTGATTGAATTGGTGTGTGTGAGGTGTTTTAAAGGGATTTGTTGCGTCAATAGATGATGTCATAGAAGCCGTAATCAGTGATGAAATGCCATATATCATACAGTATATGATAGTAGTAACCTCGTATTCGTATTGATAATCTATTCTATTCAGATGGCGACGTCATACTCTTTCATTTGGATTCTGCCACTCCAATTAAGGAATTGGCAATTACCGAACCAGGATGGATTCAATGTTCTAGCCAATAGTATTTCTTCTTATTTGAGTTTTTCTATCTTATTCACGAGGGTGGGACACAATCAATAGAAAAAAATTAATTTATTATAAATTGTAAAAAATTGATAGTTTTTTTTAATTGAGTTCTTTTAATTTTAATGAGTTGATTTTTTTTATTGAATGTGCCCAAAATTAACATATTAAATACGTTTTCATCTAAGAATTTCTCTTAAATTGAATTGAATTTTTTTTTACGGTGGAATTTGATTCCTTATATTATATTATATTATATTATATTATATGTGCACTTATTAAACTCTTTATATTCACTACTTAATATTTTTTTTTGCATAAAATTTTAATGGTCGGGAATCATTGTTAATTTGTGCTTAGTTATCTTGTACTCGTAGACACAAGTTAGAAAAATCCTTTTAACATTAATAAATTAAAAAGTAAAATAAAAAAATTGATTTGATTGATGTTAATAGAATTATAAATGAATTTTATACTTTAATTAGTGTATACATATCATTATTGATATTTTTAAGCAATTGCATGTGAAACTTCAATGTTTTAGTGTGTTTGGATTTATGACGATAAAATTGATTTTGGATCAATGGAATTTTTACTTAAAAGTAAGTTTGTAATAAAAATTTAGTGTAAAATTTTTAACTCAATGCAAAAGTCAAATTAAACTTCTTCTACCAAAATTGATTTTGGTTTTTCAAAATCAAATTAATAACCAAACCAACATAAAAATTAAAATTTTATCGAAAATCAATTCTGCGACTCTTAACTCACTTTTAAACTACTCCAAGGTATACACACTTAATTTTTACTACACAAGTCTAAACACTTAATGTATTAATTTTGTGGATTGGAGCAATTTCGAATATTAAGTTGCACCAATAATCTGCTAAAATTTACTTTCAAAACACTAATTTTTATCATAGCACAACATAACTCACCTCCAACTCAAACTGCAACAAATTCCCAATAATTAAATCGACATACCTTTGAAAGATTGAATCAAAACATGTCGTGTGCTTGGTAAAATTTCCTTTGTTTGCTTAAGGATAATTGGGCCGTAGCAACTGTCTTATCAGTCGACATATATATTTTTTTTCTTCTTTAAAGTCACCTTTTATAATTATAGTGAGTTATAAAGTCACCTTTTTGACCAGTACAATATATATCAACTTATATTGTTGAATCTGTGAATTCCATTATTCTACCGGCACCAAGAGAAGTGATATTTTTGGTATCATCGACATGTTAGGCACATCATAGTTGTTTTTTTTTTTAAAAAATTTGTTTTCGAAATGGTTTTTAAAAACTGTTTTGTTGAAGGGTTGCGATATGATAATTAAAAACCGTATCGTTATTTTTAAATTTTTTTTAAAATTTTAAAACTATATGATATTCCGATACCGTTTCTGAAAAAGTTTACATTGTCTGTTCAGTGACAAAGTGTTGTCTATAATCAACCAAATTGGGTTAAACGTCATGGTCTTCATATTCCTTAACATTCTCCATTTCTTCATCTACATTCTTCAATTCTTCTTTAAAATTGTCCATTTCTACATAATTAATACATTTATAAAATTATAATTTTAAATTTTAAACAACGCAAAATAAATGCTATACAAAATATGTTTTTTTTTAAAAAAAAAACGGTTTCTAATTTCTGGATATAATTTCAAAATGGTTTTTAGAAACTGATCTCATACGATTTTTGGAAACTATATGAAGCTTTTACTCCCAGCAATGTTGAATTTAAAAACGCAAGGAAATAATATTTTAATTTTTTTCAGGGTTATCAATATTTTAATTTGTAAATTATGCATTTAGGAAATAATATGTTATTTTTATATAATTTAATGTTCTAATAAAATATTAATATTACTTGTTTAATAATCTTTTAATAAAGTATTATTGTGAAAATAAAAGTTGTTTAAACATACAATAATATATTACATTAATAAATTATTTTCAATAATTAACACTTATTATTAAATAAAAATATTTTTGGGGCCTTATTAAGTAGGGGGCTCTAGACGATTGTCTTTCTTGGCTAAAGCAAGATCCGGCCCTGTGTTGAGATAATATGGTCATTGGAAAAAGTAAGTGTTTTGTGAAAAGAGATAGTGTATAGATGGGGGTAGTAGAGGAGCGAATATAATGATGTTTTAGACGGTATCTAAATACTGTATGGTTTACACGGTATTTGGATATCGTATAGTTTTAAAATTAAAAAAAAAATTAAAAGTAGCGATATGATTTTTGATTACCGTATCGCAAACTTATTTTATTCGGTGATTAAATAGATAGCGACATAATTAGTTATTGTGATAAAAATTGTTAGCTACTTGATATTATTTGCCCGCAACTCTGCTTATAAAAAATGACCCAATTTTGTGTCCTTTAATTACATCATAGCATTGTATAAGATGTACTCCTACTTCATTATTATCAATAATTTTATATATGGTGCTTGCTAGAGGACAACTTAATGTGACAAAATTATTATTTTATTGTGTATCATTTAAAATCTTTCATTTGTACATATTATTCCACATCTTAAATTTCTATCAAATTTTATAATATTGTTATTAGGTCTTTTTTTTTTATATTTTTAACTATACTTTAATCATACTTAAACTCAACCTTAAACATTTTTATTTTAATTAATAAATTAAATAATTTTTTGTATTTTAAATTTTGTTTAAAATCATCTGCTTCTGCTTCTGCTTCTGGACACAACATTTCATCTTCTATCCTTCGATCCATCCTTTGATCTTGATACTGCAGAAATACCATGATGAACCTTTCCTTAAAGTCGGTTTAGTATTGGCGGTACCGAATTCCCTTCCAAATTATAGAAGAATTTCAAAATGCAACATTTAGAATTAAGATGCATAATTTGAAAATATTTGCACTAATCCATCTTGTATTATGGAAGTGTAACTCTAATGCTGAAGCTCAAGCAGAAACACATCTGCACAACCATTAGCCGTCGATGGAAGCAAAGATGAAAAAACAAAACTAGTTTCAAAAATCTCTAGCTTACTCTAGCCGGATAATATAGCTACTTTAAGGAAACAGAGGTAGATAATTAAGACCCAGATTTTCTGGAAATCCCATAATCAAATTTAGGTTTTGTAAAGCTTGACCTGAAGCTCCCTTCACTGAGTTATCAATCTACGAAGGAAAGGTTTATCATGGCATTTCTGCAGATCGAAGGATGGAAGATGAACAGAAGCAAGATCGAAGGATGGAAGATGAAATGTTGTGTCCAGAAGCGCAGATGATTTAAAATTTTTTTAAAATACAAAAATTTATTTAATTTAATAATTAAAATAAAAATATTTAAGGTTGAGCTTGAATATGATTAAAGTATAGTTAAAAGTATCAAAAGAGAACCCTAATAACAATATTATAAAATTTGATAGAAATTTAAGACGTGGAGTAATATATACTAATGGAAGATTTTAAATGGTATAGAGTGATAATTTTACCACTTCTCATTAAGTTGTTCCCTAACAAACACCTTTATGTATTTATTTCGTTATTTTTTATCTGTACACTAAAAGAAAAAAAAATTATTCTTATTTATTTGTATACATACTTAATATATTTTTAATATAATATTAATTAATTTTGTATTAATTATACCTTTATCTTATTAGACTACCAATTAATGTTCAACTATTAATGGTCATTGTAATTAATTTGACTGAATAATTTTATAACCTTCGTAGAACAATAAATTAAAAAAGAATACTACATGATGCCAGGTATAATATTTTAGTTTATTAATAAACAAAGATATATTTCTTACGAGAATATTAACCTTTTTTTTAGTATTAGTATAAAATTTTTTAAAAAAAATGGCTTTTTTTGGTAAATTAAAAAAAAAGTTGGTATTCCAATTTTTTTTTTAAAAAAAACATTTAGGCACGAACAACACTTACCTGTGTTTTGGTAAAAAAAATAAAAATAAAAATAAATAATAAAAAGAAAAACACTTACATGTGTTGAAGTTGTTATAATACTATAATATTTCTGGTATCTTCTATTAACAGTGTTTAGTATAATTAAAATGAGGTTATTTAATTTGAAGTATTTTATGACAGAATATCCAGATATGTATGTATTCTTATTGTACATGACACGATGGAAGCCAAGTTGTCTTTGACCGTATATGATTCCGTCGCTAGCTAGTAGTTCTATAGAGAGTAGACGCCTTAAATAGAATATAGAATGTAGAATATCGCACGGTAATAAAAACTACTTGTCTATAATTAAACATGCCAGTGTATCTTATACTCAAATTGTTACAAATTCTAGCTGGAATTCATTAATGTTCTCTGCCTTCCCCCTTGACACTACTTTCATCTTCATTTCCTTTCATCTTAGTTTCTCCTAATAATTGTACCTGTTCATCACAATATATGCAGAAAGAAAGAAAAAAAAATGAAAATTGATAAAATACACTGATATATCTTTATAATTAGAGGAGTGAACTAGTTATTACTATTAAAATGAATTCCACGGCGGCCGGCGACGTCACTTTATACACCATTTCTGCACACCCCAACTCCACCGCGGAGGTCTGTTTCCAAAAGGCCTCATCCCACGGCAGCGCCCTGTGGATAGAAAATTCCGTAGAAACAACTCTACCCGCTTTTGTTCTTCAATTCGCTCTTATCCTTTCCCTCAATCGCATTCTACTCCTTCTCTCTGCTTTTTACCATGTCCCTCGCATCGTTGCCAATATTTTTGTAAGTATATATATACATTATACATTTTTTATTTTCATTTTCATTTTAATCATCATCGTTACTGATAATAATCTTCTGTACGTGGTTCTAGACTGGTTTTATAATAGGTCCATCTGTTCTGGGAAGTTGGAGATTTTTCAACAGATTCTTATTCCCTTTCAACAACATGATGCCGTTAGAGACGGCGGCGGCGGTTACGCTTGTTTATTACGTCTTCTTGGTTGGATTAGAAGTGGAGTTGAAACCAATCACCAGGCTTCACAATAAGAAAGCCATGGTGGTTGCAGTTGCCGGAATAATCTTCACGGTACCGGTAGGTGGCGGATTGTACTATCTTCTGGAAACCGATATGGGGCGAAGAGCATTGTCTCACTCCGACACCGCGAAGCACGTGAGGGGTGCGATCATGTGGGGAATCGCGCTTTCTTGCAGCAGCGAGTTCCCTGAGATCGCGAAAATTCTTTCCGATCTGAAGCTTCTTCTCACGGAGAACGGACAGCTGGCGTTAACCGCTTCTCTGATTAATGATTTGTTCTCGTGGACCCTACTCGTAACGGCTCTGACGCAATTCAGTTACGCGTCCGCGACGGCAGTGATCCTCACGCTTGCACTCGTGTTGGTTTTGTTTTTCGTGATGCATCCTTTTGTGGAGTGGGTGTTCGAGGCGGTTGGGACGCGTGATCGCGACTTCCTGGAGTCGCAAGTGGTGATTCTATTGCACGTGGTTATGGCAGTTGGAATGTTAACTGATGGGTTGGGTGCACAATCCGTAACGGGAGCGTTCTTTTTGGGCGTTATTATTCCGAAGGGTGCGCTTAATAACGCGGTTCAGGACAAGGTGCGTGATTTTGTTGATGGGTTCATGATGCCACTGTTTTTTGTGGTGGTCGGAGAGAGATTCTCGATCCATGAATTCATAGTGGATACTCACGCAACCACCGTGGTGATTGTTGTGTTGATGGCATTCATGGCGAAGGTAGTGGGTGTTTTCGTGGTTTCTTGGATCTACCCGATGCCTCTCGGAGAAGGATTGTCACTTGCACTGCTCATGAATACTAAAGGAACCATGCCATTTATCGTTCTTAAAACCGCCAGGGACAGAACCGTAAGACACCTAACAACCTTGCTAACATAATACTCCTATATATGGCATTATGGATTAGTCTCTAAATTTATATGCAACATTCTTATGAAGTGTGGAACTGAAGCATGCATATGTTTATGTGATATAGGATCTAACCCACAAAACGTATGGTGTGATGCTGCTGGCATGCTGGTTAATGACGATTCCGGCGGGTTCTATCTTAATAGGGTTGAGACGAACCTTCAAGACGATCAAATGCACAGAGGGCCAAGACCAACGACAACACAAGACCACTGTACAAGGCACGCGCCCAGACTCACCACTCAGAGTACTAGCCTGCGTTCACACTAAGCACGACGCAAACGCCATTCTCGACCTCCTCAAAACCTCATGTCCATCTGTCAGGTGCCCGATTCAAGTCCTAGCCGTGGAGCTTGTCAAGATGACGAACCGTCCGGCTTCTTCGCTCATCATAAGGGACGCTCGGAAACCATCCTTCCAACGCAAGCTAAACAGCTTCCGAGAAGACACCTCCACCGTAGACACCCTCGCCGGCTTCGAAAATCTCAACCAAGCCATCTTCCCGGAAAAGATGAGGATTATCTCCGCTTACAATTCCATGCACAAGGACATCCTCAACCTCGCCAAACGCAGAGGCGTCAACCTAATCCTAACTACATTTCACAAACAACCGACCTACGACGGTTTAGGAGCCGGCACCGCCACCGCCAGAGCCGTCAACATGATCAACAGAGAGAACGCGATCCGTGACGAGAAGAAGGTCGTTTTGGAGAATCTCGTCAAGGAATCACCCTGTTGTTTGGGGATATTCGTGGACAGAGGGTTTAGTGTTCGTGAGAAACGTAACAAGGAGCTACGATTGGCTATGATCTACGTCGGCGGTGCTGATGATCGTGAAGCGCTTTCTTACGCGTGGAGGATGAGTCGGAACCAGGAGGTTCGGTTAACGGTGGTGAGGCTCGTTTGGGATAACCCTAATGACGAGTTTGATGAAAAGGATAGGAGGTACATAAAGAAGTTCGTGCAACAAACGGCGGAAATGCCAAAGGTGAGGTATTTAGAGAAAATCGTGAAAGACGAGAAGGAAACGGTGACGCTTTTGAACAAGATTGGAAACAAAGGGTTTGATTTGTACATTGTGGGGAGAGGGGACGGGAGAAAGATGTCGTTGGCGCAAACGGTGGATCCTGTGTTGGAAGAACCTGCGTTGGGTCCTCTTGGGGATGCGTTGACAGATTTGAACTCTGCTGCTGAGAGTTCCATTTTGATCTTCCAGAGAAATGGCGATTTGGGTGGTGGTGGTGGTGGGAAACATGTAACAAATGGTTCTGCTTTAGATACTATGATAGGACAGCAATTCATGTACCCTGCAGCGGGATATCCCCCGCTGGTTTTTGGTCACTATCCTTAAAAATTAAATTAAAATTTTGGAAATGCATTCGTTCCTTGCTGCTTTTATATAGGCAAGTTACAGGATGCCCTGTTTCTATCGCCCCTGTTTCTTTTACTTGTAAAGTTCTGTTTTATAGTATCTTGGGTTGTAAAGTAAGTATACGAGGTAATATACAGAGAGAAGAAATTAGGATGTAGTATAAGATATGTAGATTAATAGATTGATTGAAACTGTCTAGTCATCTCAGTCTTTAGAATTAACTGGTGACAAGTGAGAATTAGCACACTACAAGCAAATCTAACTGGAACTTCTCGTTTGATTGAGAGGAAGTAAGTTGGGAATAAAGCCAATCACACACAAAGAATAAGAATGTGGATGTGAGTGTGCACAGAAGTATCAATTCTCACTCAAACTAAAATACAACTTTATCATTCAAAAATCAAAAGCACTCAAGTGTACAATATAGTTTATATAGTATGCAAGGTAGTATAAGAGTATCCTGAACAACTACTGTATATAACTAATCCTTTTTCTCCTCGTTGATTACATCTACATGACCCTCACCTTCTGCTTCTTTTATCTGCATCTCTATATCTGCTTTCTTCTGGAGTAGCGCTTCTATTTTTTCATTCACTTTTTCAAGCTTTTGCTTCAGCTTGCTAAGATCCTTGGTCTTGTCCTTTCCAGTAAGTTTATTCTTCTTCTCCTTGTCTTTGTCTTCTTTTTTCTTCTTCTCTTCTTTCACTTCCTTCTTGTCATCTTTTTCTTTATCTTTTTCACATTTTTCTTCTATGACAATATCCCTCACAGCAAATTTAACCTCTTTCTCACCCTCTTCTTTCTCTTCCCCCTCCTCATCTTTATCCTTCTTTTTCTCCTTTTTGTTATCCTTCTCTTTCTCCTTCTTATCATTATTCTTCTTTTTCTTATTTTCTTCATCATCCTCGCCTTCATCTTTTCCCTTTCCCTTCAACCTGTCTGTTTCTTCATTCTTATCCTTCTTTTCCTTTTTCTTCTCCTTTTCTTTCTTCATCTTCTTCTCTTCACCATCCTTACCTCCATCTTCTTTTCCACTGTCCTTTTCCTTTTTCTTCTTCTCCTTCTTCTCCTTCTTTTCCTCACCATCCTCCCCTTCGTCTTTTTCCTTTTTCTTCTTCTCCTTCTTTTCTTCACCATCCTCTCCATCATCTTTTTCCTTTGTTTCCTTTTTCTTCTTCTCCTTCTTTTCCTTCTTTTCTTCACCATCCTCTCCATCATCTTTTTCCTTTGTTTCCTTTTTCTTCTTCTCCTTCTTTTCCTTCTTTTCTACATCATCCTCCCCATCAGCTTTTTCCTTCTTTTCCTTTTTCTTCTTCTCCTTCTCCTTCTTTTCCTTCTTCGCTTCACCACCCTCCACATTATCTTCTTTTTCCTTCACATCCTCTGCATCTGTTTTGTCATCCTTGTCCTTCTGTTCCTTTTTCTTCTTCTCCTTCTTCTTTTTCTTTTCCTCATCATCTTCCTCCACCTCTTTCTCTTTCTTCATTTTCTTTGATATATCTTCATCCTTATGTTGCTTCTCTTCCTTACATTTAGGATCTTCTTTCTCAACTGATATATTCCCTGCATCCAGTTCTATCTCAATCTTCTCTTCCTTTACATCCCCTGGTTTGTTATCCTCAATCCTGACTTCACGGGAGTCTTCCATGGCTATATTATCTTAACACGGATATGCTGTAAAAACCTTAATTAAATCAGGTCCTTGAAACGTATATGCATGACAGTAAATTCAAACCATTAGTTTAAATAAATTGTTATATATGATACTAGCTAGACATTATTAGTTAAACTCATTGTCTAGTAAATTAATTAACCATTTAGCAAATGCATCTTCTCCAAAACAATGACAGAACACATAGCCCAAGGAATACACAACAAAGTCTAGTAACAGAAAGCATAAACATTATGCAATTCTTTCCAAATGGAATTAAGAAAAACACTAAGCTCAGTAAAACAATAATCAAGTTGAACTTATAAAAAGAAGTTGAATAAAATCATTTAAAACTACAACATCAGACAGTTTGACTCTGTATCTTGTCTTCCTTCATTTCGGATGAGTAACCAGAAATTTACAAAAAAAAACATCTAAGCATATCATCCATGAGAAAAAATTATTCACCAAAAAAAAAAATCCATCAGAAAATTCATCACGAAAAAATATCCGAGTCGCTAAAATTATGTATAAGATCTGAGGTTATGAACAATGCTATCACAGTAAACGATTCCAGGTATTAATTTAGTTATGACATTTATTAGTATTCGAGTATTTGTGCCTATCCTGGCACAAAAGAAGACAATAGATGCAAATCAAAAGAGGCATCAATGTTACCCTTCAATTTGCCTAAACATGGGAAAACCGATCATGGATATCAAGCACTCATATTGGATATGTTAGCTATACTACTCTTCAAACATCTGTCACTTATAGCAGATACAAAATCCAGGATTTGATAATACACAAGCATCCAAATCTGAATTTATTCCTAGTTATCCTTGTGATCTAGAGTTATCATGAAATGAAATCGAAATTAAACAAGGATTTCCCCTTCAACCATAAATAAAACAAAATTTCAAATGAAATCTGGCCATAAACAAACACTAACAGTACTGATCGATGATCGATCGCAATCAATCACGCATAAATCTAAATTCAGCGATAGGCAATTGAATTTTTCCAGAAAAGAATGCGCATAACTTAACATGAAATGAACGATCATGAATAAACAAATGAAGATTGAGGAATGAGTGAATCGATTACAGAGTAAGGTAAAAAAAAATAAAAAATACCTGTCGTGAATGCTTGGGTTTAGAGAAACTTAGGAGCAGATTCGAAAGATGATGCTATTAGTGGATTAACATTGAGTTTTTTGTGTGGTATTTATAGGATTGTTGTGACGTGTCGATCACACTCGCAATGACGCATAAGCAACGTAGCGTTGAAGAAGAAGCCGTCTTCATTTCTCCAACAAAGGTTTTATCAGTCTCAAGTGAGTGATCACCATTCACGATCTTGACGGTGCGCTTTTTTTCTTCCGTGTTGGATGCGTGGAAGCTTCTACAATTTGGATGGTACTACTAGTATTTATTTATTTATTTACTACTAAAAGAAATTGCCATTTTTAATTAGTAAATTCAATTCAATAATGTAATGATCGTCTATTGGTAATACAGCAGCATTTTATAGTTATTTTAGCTGGTAATGTTTTACAAATATTTCCATTCTTGAAAATTGTAAATCAAAATAATATTAATAATTAGTAAATAATTATTATTAATCCTACAAGTAAATAAATACATATACAAGCGATTGTCTTAAACAACAATAATGTTTTTCTTTTCCCTTTTTCCCAACCATTTTTATACACTGTCATAGCTTCTGGAGTTGATATGAGCATTTGCTAAAAATAATTTTTAGCTTATTTAAGAACTTATTGTCCAATGTCCATTTAGATTAACATGAAAAAAATATATTATTTTAACAATTAATTATATATAATCCAATTATTTATATGATCCACTATCATAAACTCTAAAGGATAATTTTGTTATCCTATTGACTACCGAAAACTTTTTCTAAATTAACTACAATTTGGAGTTTTGATTAACTCTTTTTTGTTTATTAATTCTAAATCTTTAAAAAGTTCTTTTATTGATAGTAATTTTAGATCTAAACACAAATTTAATGGAAATAAACAATTCTTACTTCCTTCAAGAATATTTTTATAAAAGTGTAACAAAACAGCCCTAAAGCTTTTTCTTTTAATCTACTTTTTTTTTTGTTACAAGTCAAATTTTTACTGTAAAAAACAATTTTTATAACATTAAAAAAATTATTTTCAAAATCACTTTTTAACAACATACACAAACAAAAAATTATGTTATAATAGATTATATTAATCAATTATACACATAATCGATTGTTAAAATAATTTTATTTTCACAATTAATCTAAACAAATTGTAAATATAAATATGTTTAACAAAAAAACACACTCTAAATATAGAAGAGTTATACTAAAATCTAATTTTATTTTAGTTGTTTGTTGAAAAGTAATTATAGGATAATCTTTTTGTTTCAAAAATAATCATTTTAACATTGTAAACTAGAGACAGAACAGAGACTTCATATGTATTCATCCTCTCTGATCTCTATAAATCCTTCATAATTTGAATTTTGAAGCCATTTTATGATGCAAGCTTTCATAACAAAAAGACACTTCATAAATCCATAATTTATTGCTCCTGTTAACCACCTTGGCAGTAAAAATACAAATAAGGTAAAATCAATGATTCGTGAATGATGTTACTATACAGAGTTACCACTATACTAACAATAACTTACATGAATCTTTTGGGATTCACAGAATCACCCAAAGAAATTTTTATAGTACTTCTTCTGAGCCATAATTCATACATAACCATGTAAAATGCATCAAAATCAAGTGGAGGTGAATGCCATTGGAAGTGTTTCCTCACCTTCAAAACATTGCTTTGTAACATCAAATATTCACTAGAAGAGATACCTTTGAGAATCTTTTTCAGTAATGGTATATCCAAGGTAGTGACAATAACTGAAAAGTTCTTCCAGTTTAACACATCTGCAAATGGAAGATCATAGTAGTTTGCGATGATAACCGGAACGCAACCATAATATACAGAATCTCCAATGCGAGCTGTGTTCACTTCAAAGCCTTTTACATGAAGGCAGAACTTGCTTCCCAACAGCTCGTCTTCGTATGGCGTTTTCAGTCGTCCGTGGTGAACAAATATTTCTGAATCATTTCTCCATGTCTCGATGAGCTTGGCGCGAACTGGGGAATTAACTCCTCCTGCAAAAAATGCTACCTTTTTCCTGTGGTTAAAGACCAAAAAAAAAAAAAAAAAGAGAAAAATGAGTTTTACTTGATATCACTGTAGCAATGATGGTTCATATGTGGACTTAGTCAGTTTGGATAAACTTCTTTAAAAGAGTATAGGTGTAGAATTTGATATATAAACACCAATATCATAAGTTATTTATGTATAAGTTGAAAGGTTAAGCACTCACTAGGTTGTTCTGATGGCTAAGGGAGCGAAGCTTTTAGTAGCAGTTTCTCAACTCGAAACCAAGTGGGTACACTTTCGCTTATCATAAAAGAACTTAAAAATTAATTATCAAATCTGTTTTTCCTCTTTTCATTTAAAAAAAAAAAAAAACACTTTTTCCATCTCAAAATTTTCAGAAGTAATCCCTATAAGCTTTTGTAAGAGTTGAGATAAAAAAAACCTATTAAACGAGCTGACCTTTTAAATTTACATAGAAACAACTTATGATATTAATATTTATACGAAAAATTCTACTACTATAAGCACTTCTTGTAAAATTTATCTAAACTGGCTCATAATCTACTTTGGTATAAGAAATTGGTCCTTAATGAATAAGACTTTCTTTTCCTCTAAATATATTAAAGTCAAAAACATACATTAAATGGCTTCAGTTACATTATAAACAGATACAACAACCACAACCAAGGCTTTTTCCCAGTTCTCACACAAGGTGGAATTGGCTACAAAAATCAAATAACTCAAATTAGTTTTTTTTTTTAAACTTTTGGAGTACAATCAACAGAGTGACTAATTGATTGTTAGCAATGTGTTAGAACTTAGAACCATAGGCTTGCAAATGAAGTCAAGTTTTGTAGTGGTCACTTTAATCCCTTTAGTTATAGTTAAACCAGCACTTACAAAAGCTGCATTAGCTTAATTGGTGATGCATAAATAGTCTAAAACTATCAACTTATTGGCATAGCAAGGATTATGATAGTTTTAGAACTTGCATTCTAGAGCATGTGCAATTCAGAATAATACCGCCTAGCAAAAAGGAAGAAGAATGCTACCTCTTTGATGAAATGAGGTTGGGGGGATTTCCTTTCCTTGGCCAAATTTGTGGCAGGCAAATATCCTTATGAGCAATATACCCAGTAAGGAAATAACTAGATGAGCATACAACTTGAATGGCGTTGACTGTCACTTCCGGTGCTTTCTCCATGGCAGACCTTCCAATCGAATGACAAGCAACATAGAAGTGATCGGCACCACCTGTACGGTTCCAGTATGGATACTTGTGACTGATATTCTGAATGTAGTCTCTAATGAAGTCCTGGATACCTCTCACACCAACCCTGCGATCATGACGCAATCTTGCAATGGAAAAAGGAAGGAAGAAAAGATCTGCTTCTGTTGGGTCTTTTGTGGTGAAATGGCTCTTCATTAGTACCTTTTTGAAGTAACTCTCACTGGCATAGTTGCCACCAGGTTCAGAATCTACCAGCAAAAGCACGTTTGCATAAGGATCATCTTTCCTGTGAGGATAAACATATATCTTTAAGCTCTTATTCATTTCTTTATAGTCTTCCAGAAAGATATCTCTATCATGGAACACGTCGCTGTTATTCTCAAATTCTCCTGAACCATAGAAAACAACATTCCCCAGACACTGGAGTTCAGAAATAAAAGTTGGTGCGCATTTTTGTAGCTTTGTCAGCTTAATTATCTACTGAACTCACTAAAACCAAAGTATGCTTTTATGATGAAACTCCTAAAGTTAATAAATGTGGTAGCCCTTAAGAGTGTAAAACTCAATTAATTTTTATCTTTCCCTATGAAAAGCTTCTCCTTTGAGATGCTTAACCGGTGCAATGTTGCACAGGTTAGAAAAACCAATTTTTTAGTTTAGACATTTCCCAAATGTTATAGATGAGTAATGAAGACTGTCTTACTTCTATTATTATCCACATTTAACAAAAGACAAAGAAATGAGAAGTCCAATTTCAATTACCATAACTGGCCCCATTGTTAACAAAATTTGCACACATTCACAACTACAAAAATTTTAAACCAAACTATAACGCGAACACAGAATTCAAATAGACCTTTCCTTTGGCTTGTAAAATCATCTGCAGAACAGGTGCACGCAGAAGCTGATAGCCAGATACCTTCTCGTAAGTTATATTTGAGTCTAGAATAGTCATATTTTACTATCATTCTACAGGGTTGCATTAATATGATCAATTTCCAACATAATAGAGATTGACAATTAATATTTTGACATATATAACATTTGTTTTTTTTTCCGAAATTTCAGATTCTGTTACCCTTTACAAGCTGGTAATTAATATACTTCTGAAACTCAGTATCAGAATTAATAATTGTTATATCAGTAGCATGCACGGTAAATCACAAATTAGTGAACATAGGCAGCGTATAAAATCCAGAGAAGTTTGTCTTATTGAATATTATCAATCATATACAAGCATGTCCACCATAGAATACACAATATCATGCAGAAGTCAAACAAATCCAGGATCCAGTTCCAACTACAGCATAGTTAAGGATGAATGATCATACTAACTATTTGACAATGTTAAAACCCTCAATGGAAATTCTATCCAGAAACATATCAAAAGGGGAAAAAATCGAAACTTTAGCGTACCCTTTGACTTTGAGCTGAACTGGGGTGGCAGAGTCCGTTGACTTTGCGGCCCATGGGCATTACCCGATTGGAAAGTACGAGACTTGGTGGAATAAGAAGCATTGTTGAACAAGATGGGGATGGGAAAAGGGTTAGTGGAAAAGGGAAATGGAGATTTGAAGTGAGGAGTATTGGATTGGAGGCGATGGTGATGGGTGAAGAGGTTGGAGGTAAAGGAAATGTAGAAGAGAATGAAAAGAGAGGTTAAGAGAGCTAAGGTAGTGGGGATGAAGAAGAAGCCTCTGGAAGAGCCAACAACAGGGCGCTGAGAATAGTAGTAGAGTAAGGAACGATGAGACATGGCAATGGCATGGCAAAGGGAAAGAAAGAATGAAATAATGGAAGGAACAAGCAGAACACAATTAAAAGTTGAATACCAATAGACGAATAAACACAAAACGACAAATAAAAACACGACGATCCAAACTTTTTTTTGGTCTAAACGATGACGATCCTATGACATCGGTACAGACACTTTGGGCCGGTCAATTGGTAGAATATGAACATTCAATAGCCCGACAAGAAATTTACGGCAAGTGTTTTTCTAAGCCAAAAAGAAATGAGAGTAAGCCCTAATACCAGCCCTAGGTCAGAACTATTCACACCAGATATAATCCGGAGGCATCCGAATTCTAATTCTTGATTGGGTTTTCTTAAAGTATAATGTGACATATTTAAAGTAAGCGGGATCTAGTATCAGGTTGCAATTAGATTCTAATCTCTGAACAAAACATAGTCCGGTGTGTTTTAAAATGTGTGGCGTGAATAGTTTCTCACTCCTTGAGATTATAAGGCTTAAAAAATTTTATTTTTAAAAAATTAATTTAATCTCCTCTTTCCCTCCCTGTTTCTACTCTGCAAGTGCACCACTTTTATTCTTTCTCTTGGGATAGTCCCTCCTCAATAAGAGAGATGACTCTCTCCTCTTTTGTATTATCTTTCTGTTAGTTTGATTTCTCTCACCTGTTTATTTATTTGGAGTAAATCAATCGATCAATTCTCGTTATAGCAAATATTCTCTAATCGTGATTCTCTATTAGCATTTGCTCTATCGTTCTATCTGGCCGACTCTATCGTGATTGTAGACTCCACTTTAAATTGCCAATGTGACCAATTTTAAAGCTTTTTTTTAGGCATATTTAAATATGCTTATCACTGGTTTTTTCTTACATCAAAAGCTATAATCTTTAAAGAATAATATTCAAGAAGTATTGTAAATCTAAGAAGATTTGTATAGTTGAGATCCACCAGGACTATCCTCCAAAAAAAAAAAATACAAGATGAGTTAAAATAAATAATGGCTTGCTTTAGTGATTCAGGGTTGGTGATGTTCCCTTCACATAGATAGAGTAAATTTGGAATGGCAAAGCACTGAGCATTTGATGTTGCTCTTTTATTAGAGGGATAGTTTAATTTAATGTCGTTAATATGCTCCAATAATACCTCATGTTTTAAGTGTTAACTATTAAATATGTCTGCATGCTCCAACAATAAAGTTTGGTTTGAATAAGAATAGATAAAATAGAAAAAAAAAAAGGAGAAAATAATGAGAAAATTATATTTATCCGGTTGTTTTTTCTTCTTCTTATGGTATGAATTTGCACAAAGTGGTTATTAGATGACTACGAAATATTGCTTCACTCTCACTTTGTAATTATTTTTTTGGTTGGTTCGAGAAAAAAGTTGAAAGATAAAAATTCTATGTATAAAATAATAAAAAGACCAACGAGAGAAAATAAGTTTGATAAATAAATGGCTAATGTACCCTTGTATTAATGACTAAATCTTTTAAGTACTTTTATGATTATTTTAATAAAAAAATTCAAAGTATCATTAAATTAATTATCAATTTATATTTTGTAATAAAGAATTAATTTAGTGATGTTTCAATCTTTTAATTTAAGAGTAAAAATGATGACAAATAATCTGTTTTTCATCTTAGAAAGATGTTTATACAACTATTTTAGTTATTAAAAATTTAAAATATTATAAAATTAGTCGTTCATTACTTTGTGCTATTATCTGGATGATCAATTTAGCGACATTTATAATTTTTATAGTTTTTATATTTTTTTCTAAACATTTTCTTAAGAGTAATAGATAAATAACTCATGGATACAAATTTTTCATTCAAAATGATAATATTTAATTATATAAGTGCATATTTATTGTGATTGTCGATAAAAAATTGAATTTATAAATTATTTGCACATTACTCATAGGTCAATGATTAACAAAACCAATTTTTAGAAATAAATAAATAGCATTGCTGACATGTTAATTTTGGAGAGAAAAGCGATTTATCTCCTAAAAAAAACTATTCAAATGACTAAATTGGTCCTGTAACTTAGTCCTCCCATTTATTTTTTTTGTTTCAATTTGGTCATGTAACTATTAAATGTTTCAACTTAGTCATGTAACTTATTTTTATATTTCAATTTGGTCCTATAACTATTAAATGTTTCGATTTGGTCCTATAACTTATTTTTCTGTTTCAATTTGGTCCTGTAATTTTTTGTTTTTGTTTGAATTTGGTCTTGATAGAAAGGACGGATTTGTTGGATGAAAAATAAGTTATAGGATCAAATCGAAATATGAAAATATGTTATATGACAAAGTTGAAACGTTTAATAGTTATAGGACTAAATCTAAATAGAAAAATAAATTATAGGACCAAGTTAAAACATTTAATAGTTACATGACCAAATTAAAACAAAAAAAATAAGTTATAAGACAAAAGTATTAATTTGGACACGAGGAAATCAAATTTAAAGGAGTCTTGAAAATATAAAATGATAATATTTTTTTGTTGCTAAAAAGGTTTAAAGTGAGGGACGGTATCAAATCTAAGGTAGTTCGGTAAGGTTAGTACAACTAGTAAGGACACATATAAGTGAGTGTGTGGTACACGGTTCAATCCTTAGTATCATTAATTCCTTAGTAAAACAAAAAAAAAATCTAAGGTAAAATAAAAGTTTTATTGCTTAAAGAATGGTCGTAGATGTATTTATATATACGACCGGAGTAAGTGTCCAAGACTTACTCTTAGAGTAAGTGAATCGTCACCCTATATATATATATATTATCTATAAAAGAAAAAAACAACTAACTCACATGTAAGTTGGTTAGTTGTATTTAAAGATAAGAGTTAATTATCAATTTGGTCCTTCAAAGATTATCATATCACCAATTTGGTCTTTCAAAGAATTTTGCCACCAAATTAGTTCTCCAAATATTACCTTGTCAGATCTCCCGAAGAACTTTGTCACCAAATTAGTCCTTCAAAGATTTAAAAGTCTACCAAATTAGTCCTCCATCATGGACCAATTTGATATATTTAAATTTTTGAAGGACTAATTTGGTATACTTAAACAATTTTTAGAAGACTAATTTGGTGACAAAGTTCTTCGGCGGATCAAATTGGTGATAAAGATGATCTTTAGAGGACTAATTTGGTGACAAATTTCTTTAGGGGACTAAATTGATGACAACATAATCTTTGGAAGACCAAATTGATAGTTAACTCTAAAGATAATTTTCACTGACTAAATTACTAAAATGCCCTTTATGTCATTATTGCAAAGTGATTTTCTCTCTAATTTGAAAATAAACTAACTCATTAAATGGATGACAAAATAAGAATGAAAACAATAAATAAGGGGAAAATGGTTAGATTTTGTTTATATTTTGTTATGCTCCACTCGAACAACCTATTTGGATTTAAAAATTTAAAAGGTAATCAAAGGACATGCTAAAATAGTTTTCAAAAATAATTTTTGAGATCAGTTTATGTTTTTCAATTTTGAAAAATTTAAGATCTATTTGGTTTCCATTTTGATTTATTGTTTGATGCTTTTTCAAAATTTACATATGAAAAATTAGAAATATTAAAAGTAAAAGTAAAATTTTTTTGTTTCTCGCATTTTTAATTTTTTCTTTATAAAAATTTAGATAACACGATACATAACAAAATAAAAAATAAAATCATGAAATGAAAATACAAACTAGACTAATCTCAGAGAGTTACTATGCACACCACACATCTTTTCCTGCGCACCACATAATTTATTTATTTTTTTCTTTTTTAACCTTCACTCAAAAATTAAGTTTCGTTTTTTTACTAAAAATGACCCATATGTAACGAGATTATGACCGGAACATAAGCTTCATTTTTTCACTCGCACGGAACCTAAGTTCCGTTTTTTGGTCCAAAAAACGGAAGATAAGTTCTGTTTTTTTTTTAATTTTGAATTTATAAACTACCTAGAAGTTATCTTATGTATGACACGGAATATAAGTTCCATTTTTCACTTTTATTTGATTTACGTGGTAAAGGGTTCGAATTTGTTCTCAATCAAAAGTAAAAATAAAATGAAACTTATGTTCCGTATGATACAAAACTCATCTTTTGTATGATACGAAACTTATCTTTTGTATGATACGGAACGTAAGTTATGAGCGAATGATAAAAAAGAAAAAAAATTTGTTGGTGTGCTAAGAAGAGGGTGTGGTGCGCATAGTGCCACCCCTAATCTCAAGGGTTCACTTAGCGGTGTAATGTCTCGCTAAGTTCATAGGAGGGACAATCCACATGAGAGGTCCCCTGTTTGAATTCCACCTATGCCAAATTCCCGGGAGCTACAAACAAGATTAATCTCATTCTAAGAGTTGGGAAACTCGTGGTTATATAAAAAAAAACAGACTTCAAAATTTAAAACTACTTCAAACTTTATTTTTAAAAATTTTCAGTTTTCTAAATTTATATATAAATTTACATTATAAACTCATTATTCTTTTTTAAAAAGAATTCTTAAAAACTGTTGTAAATACAATTCTAAAAATATAAAATCAAATTAAACATGCCTTGAACATATATTTTTGTAAAAATATAAATATAAAAAAATCCTGAAATTCAAACTCAAATTCAATAGTACAGTAATAACGCGGCGGCAAAACCGTATCATCATTGAGGAAAAAAAGGTTAATAAGAAAGAGGATAAAGAACACGAGCGAGAAATACAAACCCTCTTCCATCTATTTTAAAATCCCTCCTTGAAAACCCTGCGCTTCTTCTTCCTTTCCTTATTTCCAGTCTTCCCTCCGTTTCTCCTTCGTCTGCTCCTCCACTGCTATCAATTCACGATGGCCGCCGATCCGAGTCAGACCCAGACCCAAGTTGCCCTTATTCTCGGTCCCGATTCGAGCCACTTGGAATCCTTAATTTCAAACCTCATGTCGTCGTCGAACGAACATCGTTCACAGGCCGAGTCACTCTTCAACCTCTGCAAGCAAACTCACCCTGACCCTCTCATACTCAAGCTTGCTCATCTCCTTCACTCTTCTCCCAATCCTGAAACCCGTACCATGTCCGCCATCCTCCTCCGCCGCCATCTCACCCGCCACCACGACTCCTTCCTCTGGCCCCACCTTTCCCCTTCCTCCCGCACCACTCTCCACTCCCTCCTTCTCTCTTCGCTACATCAAGAGCCTGTCAAATCCATCACCAAGAAGCTCTGCGACACCGTTTCCGAACTCGCCTCTGCCATCCTCCCGGACGACCCCGCCTCCTGGCCTGACCTTCTCCCTCTCCTCTTCCAGTGGGTCACTTCCCCTGACCCTAGGCTTCAGGAAATCTCCCTGTTAATATTTGCTCAATTGGCTCATTATATTGGTCAAGCCCAAACCCTACTCCCTCATCTCGCTACTCTCCACTCCGTTTTTCTCCGTTGTCTTCATTCTTCGTCTTCTTCCGATGTCAGAATTGCTGCTCTCGCCGCGTCGATTAACTTTGTTCAGTGCCTTTCCTCTTCTTCCGACCGCGACATGTTCCAGGATTTGCTCCCTCTCATGATGCAGACCTTGACAGAGGCTCTCAATTCCGGTCAGGAGGCCACTGCTCAGGAGGCACTCGAGCTCCTGGTTGAGCTTGCTGGCACTGAGCCCCGCTTCCTGCGTCGGCAAATTGTTGATGTAGTTGGCTCAATGTTGCAGGTTGCGGAGGCTCAGTCCCTTGAGGAAGGAACGCGCCATCTGGCTATTGAATTTGTTGTGACTCTTGCTGAGGCGAGGGAGCGGGCCCCTGGCATGATGAGGAAGCTGCCGCAGTTTGTGCGGAAGCTCTTTGGTGTGCTGATGGATTTGTTGCTGGATATTGAGGATGATCCTGCCTGGCATAGTGCGATGACGGAGGATGAGGATGCTGGTGAGACTAGTAATTATGGATTTGGACAGGAGTGTTTGGATAGGCTTTCAATTTCTTTGGGTGGGAACACCATTGTGCCGGTTGCTTCCGAGTTGTTGCCGACTTTCTTGGCTGCTCCTGAATGGCAAAAGCGCCATGCTGCACTCATATCACTTGCTCAAATTGCAGAAGGTTGTTCAAAGGTATACTTGCACTTTGTAGTTGCTGTGCTCCGAGCTCACCAATTCAAAATGGATTCTATTACTACTATTAGATTCAATAATGATATGTGTACAACTTTGTTTTTGTACAACTGGTTAAACATGTATACTTTGGTTAATTTTAATGTTAGTATTATGTTGGAGGCATTTCCCATATTAATTTTTTATGCTTAAAAATCAAAGAATATGTGGTTAAATTGTTACATAATAATTAACCAAATCATGTAATGATTTAACCACATATTCCTTCAAGTTTAGACATTTGTACAAGTTTGTACACAAGGTTCTAGGCATTTATATATCTGTAATCTGTAATAATTGGACTTGTGGTTATGTTAGGTGTTTTCATGTTTAAACATTAGTAGTTAGCAGGAAAATCTTTCTTTACTTGTGTGTCTCTTAGATTGTATTTTTTGATGGTGCAGGTGATGATCAAGAATCTGGAGCAGGTTTTGTCTATGATTCTGAATGCATTTCATGATACGCACCCCCGAGTGCGATGGGCAGCTATAAATGCAATTGGGCAGTTGTCTACAGATTTAGGGCCAGACTTGCAGGTTAAATATCACCACTTACTGCTGCCAGCATTAGCTGGTGCCATGGATGATTTTCAAAATCCCCGAGTACAGGTTTGTGCTTTTATGTAGACTAGTTACGTTTTCACCTGCAATAATAATAAGAAATCAAGTCAGGCTCTTATGTTTCCTTTTTTCCCAAAATTTTGTTAAATTTGTCTTATTAGCCATTGGACATATTAGGGTATGGTGGACTATATATAATCTAGCTATATTACATGTTATTTCTGTTTTTTTCCTCCCTTGATTATGGGTTCCAATGGAGGGAAGCCATTTTGGTCCAATGAAATGGTTGTATTCGGTTATGCATGATCAAAGCAATCTAGTGCATTTGTCATCATGTGTTACTTCATGAATTGTTTATATTTAGGTTGCAGTGTTTGTACTTATAGATGCCAAACAAGTGATTCCTATTATAGCCTTAGAGATTTTCTTAATCTTATTGCTTTTAGACCTATAGACCTAGCAAATTTAATTCATCAGGCCCAATATTCTGGTTTATGCATTTTGAGGCTTTAAGCATTTTGAAAATTTTGTTAGCATGCTTTTTATCAATTGAATGTGGCTTATGTGATTATACACGTGTGTGTGTGATATGTGATGTGATTATATATATAAATATATTTTAAATATTAGAGTTCTTCTTCCCCAAAAATATCTCTTCATAATTAACGGATTTGTAGTTTAGTGGCAGTATTTTGACTTGTGTGTAAACATGACTTTTGACTTTGAGTGTCAGTGTCCTGTTCTTTAATAACTCATTTGCTTTCAGAAAGTCATTATACTTGTTCATCATTTGTACTTGTATATTTGCAGGCTCATGCTGCTTCTGCGGTGCTAAATTTTACTGAGAATTGTACCCCAAATATTCTAACACCTTACTTAGATGGGATCGTGAGCAAACTTTTGGTTCTCCTACAGGTATTTAACTGTTGTCGATGTGTGGCCTGCAAGAATGTTGTAGAGTATTTGGATAATATCTTGTGGATATTATATGGCGTTTTCCTTGATTAAATAGCACTTATGGATTCTCCCCAGTGTTACATGGTTCGTGGTACGAATTGGTATGTGGTACGGGTACGGGGACCGCGCACGGAACTTTTATAGATACATGGAATGGGAGGGTATACTTATTCAGTTCGTTTTTTCGGATAGAGATTCACTTAGCATTGGATAGCTAAGCATTAACTTCAAACTATACTATTAAGTAGCAAACTACATAGCAGAAAATTGGGAGGTTAGGAGTCATTTTTTGTTTCGAGTGCTAATGGTTAGTAATAATAGGTTTAATCTATTTTTTATCCATCAAAACACAATAGGCCTGGCCCCATTAATGATGTTTTGTGTTTAATAATATTTAGGGAGTAGACTTTAGTGTTTAGTAATGTTGTGCCAATGTGAGACGCAACATCTTCTCCTTGAGGGAAATCCACTAACACATGTTGTGTTAGCTAGGTCTTACTACTCTCTAACGTAAAAACCGGAATGCTACTTTGAGCGTTTTGGATCGCAAATGATCCACGTTTGGGAACGAATGCTCCAAAACGTGGTACGAAGGGGATTCCACCGAACCATGTAACACTGATTCTCCCTGGTTTCTTTTTTCAGTTTCCAAAGGAATCTGCATTTATGCTTTATTTAATGTGTTTGTGTTATCTGAATTGAATTTTTGGTATTTGGTTAGCAAACCTCTTGTGGGAACTGTTGTTTCTATTTTTTCCAAAATAACCTAAAACAAACTTGGATTTAGGTTTGTAATTTTTTCAGTATATCTTTTTTCTTTCATAATAACTGTATGCATCTTTTTTTTGGGGTGCACCAAGGGTACCCCTAGCCGACAGCCACCGTATGCATCTTATGTGTGTATATAATATCTCTTTGATTGATTCATTGTTGTATATAATATCTCTTTGCAAAGTGTTTTATGCATTTAGGATGATAATTTTAGAATTGTATGGTTATCTTTTCTTGCTTGCATTCCAGAATGGGAAGCAAATGGTTCAGGAAGGGGCTTTGACAGCTTTAGCATCAGTTGCCGATTCTTCACAGGTGCTTTATTTTGCCAATCTCTGTAACGATTACAATGCATTTAATTTTATACATCATAAATAAGGAAAAACTTGTATTTACAGGAAGAATTTCAGAAGTATTATGATGCTGTGATACCATACTTAAAAGCTATTTTGATGAATGCAAATGATAAATCTAACCGTATGCTTCGTGCCAAAGCAATGGAGTGCATTAGTTTGGTAGGAATGGCTGTCGGAAAGGAGAAGTTCAGGGATGATGCCAAGCAGGTTATTTAATATATCGTTCAGAGTGTTGTTTATTGTTTTACACTTCTACTTTTTTTATTCATATGTATGGCTATTTGCTAACAGTAGTAACTTCGATATTTTCTTTACCATTGTTCACTTTTTAGTGTGCTAATATATGGTTTTGATTTTTTTCCTTTACTAGGTCATGGATGTCTTGATGTCATTGCAACAATCTCAACTCGATGCTGATGATCCAACTGCAAGTTACATGTTACAAGTATGGTCATTTTACGTGTTTTTGGCTTGACCATGAACCTGGGGATATATTTATTGTCATATAATACTGATTAAAATTCCTTTAAAATTCAATTATTCACTTGGGTTATACACTTTCAGGCATGGGCGCGGCTTTGCAAATGCCTTGGGCAGGATTTTCTCCCATATATGGGTTTTGTCATGCCTCCCTTACTCCAGTCTGCACAACTTAAACCTGACGTGACCATTACATCCGCAGATTCTGATGCTGAATTTGATGATGATGATGACAGGTATCCTTTTTGTCTTGTTAGTAGTGAAAGGAAATGACATCAAATGGTTTGGATCCATGTTTTCACTTTTCACATGATGTGATGTGTTCTGGATCCAATTTATTCTTCCTTGTGCGCAAGGTAGTTAAGATCATAAAACCTGGAATCGTAAAATCGAATCGTAGATTTTACCCGATTGCTAAATATATACACATACACATATATATTCATATATATGAATAGAAGAGACCATAAATGGCAACAAAATAAGGTCTAAAACATAAGTTAATGTAAACAAGTTTAAGTCTTAACAATATCAAACTTAAGTAGAAGAAATAGAAGAAGATGATGATTGAGTAGTGGGACTTAGGAGAAGAAGGAATAGAAGAAGATGATGATCGAGTAGAAGAACAGCGAGAAGTAGTGGCTGGAAGATGAACTCTCTTTGATGTTGGGACTTGGGAGAAGATGAACTCTGTGTTCTGTTTTGTGCATGCTCATGGAAGTGTAGAATAGGAAAATTTTAGGGTTTTTTTTTAAATTAAACGGGCCAGGCTCGGTTTAGACCCGGCCCAAACCCACAATTTTTGTAAAAAAAAAAGCTGCATAGAATCCCTAAAATCGCATTTTTTTCACGATTTTTAGTTGCGATTTTACCGATTTTACTCATTTTACGATTTTGCTTGCGATTTGAATCGCACAGGGGCTATAAAATTGTAAAATCGTACGATTTTACGATTAAAATCTAGATTTTAACTACCATGCTTGTGCGAGTTTAATCTTCTACAGTGTTTCTTGTAAATGTTTTAGGCCCTTTGACAATATGCAAGCTTCTTATTGCTTCGTTTATTTATGCTTGTATGTTAATATCATTGTTAAGGCTTAAATGTTAGATCCTGCATATACTGAAGGCATGCATTTTGTGAAAGCAACTTCCCAGGGTCCAAGCAGTTGTTTTTGACTGCTAGTTTGGGGAACATGTGGAGGTCTCAGGGTATATTAGGTTGAGATTTTAAGTAAATCAATATATGGTATCTCATTTGCAAGAAAAAAATTTGAATAAGGTTTCAAAAGGGTTCAAATTTTAAAATATGAAAAAGAAAAAAAAGATATGGATTATACTGCTGAAAATATTGTGTGCGTTGTTTTTTTTTTCAATACTGAGTGTCTGGATTCCTTGCAGTATTGAAACAATCACTCTTGGGGATAAAAGGATTGGTATTAAGACCAGTGTCCTGGAGGAGAAGGCTACAGCTTGTAACATGCTATGTTGTTATGCTGATGAGTTGAAGGAAGGATTTTTTCCATGGATTGACCAGGTTGGCTTTGTTTTATATTTAAATTAATTAATTTGCATTTTGTATACCATGATATGTTATTGGCTAACTTAAGGAATCATCTAGGTTGCATTTACATTGGTTCCTCTTCTTAAATTCTACTTTCATGAAGAAGTTAGGAGGGCAGCAGTTTCAGGTATTTTCTTGACTCTGTCAGAACCAAATCTTGCCTCTGGTTTGTCTGTTCCAGTAGCCTTTATTAATTTTTTTTTTTACTGCCACCTATCTGCTTTGTACATAGCTATGCCAGAACTATTGTCCTCAGCAAAATCAGCTGTAGAGAAGGGGCAATCGCAAGGTCGTGATGAGACTTACATAAAACAGTTGTCTGATTATATAATACCAAATTTGGTGGAGGCTTTACACAAGGTTAATGTCCTGCCTACTCTTCTTTATTTCTGGTCATTTGGTGTCCAATCTGTATTTTTTCTGTGCTTGTATCAATTTGTTTTAGCCATCTTACAGGAACCAGAGGTAGAAATTTGTGCAAGCATGTTGGACGCATTGAATGAATGCATACAGGTTCGTAGCATTATTCATCTATCAGGAATTTAGGCTAGAAGATTGATAATCAATTCCATAATATACAGCCTTTGTACCTTCCTTCTGTTAAGTAACTATGGGAGTGAAGGACAAATTGTTATCCAAAAGATTCATAATAGTTCTGTCCATTATGTATAGTCTGGCTCTTTTTCTGTTGTGTCTTTGAAAATTTTGTTATATAGATTATACTTTGTTTATTATGAGAGAGGGAATATTGTGTGGATTGGATGTTTACAAAATTTTGTTTCTATAATGGGAAGATGATAAGATTAGCTCTGCTGTATGATAGTTTATTCTTATTCATTCTGTTAAATGGACTATGGAGAATAAAATATTTTAGACTTCATATTACTAGGAAACCATAATTTATTAAAAATACCCTAATGATAATGACATCAAAATATTGAAGTTTCCCTGGCTGTGATTAATTCCTCTTATGTTATTCTTAAATCTTAACTGATAATTATCCTTATAGTTTATTCTGTATTGTGATATTCCTGCTGCATTCCCCATATATCTGGGTTTCAGCATACTTGTAGTTGAGAAAAAGATATAGATAATGATTCAGAAATAACATCCAAGTTAAACACAGCAATTTGAGCTTTCTTTACTTGGCTGATTTTTGAGTATGTTGTATGATATTTTAATACTTGTTTGTCATTGTTTATTCTGTTGGTAGTCTTGAAATGGAATGGATTGTAGTAGCCAACTGCAATCAAATTATTCTGGGTTATCAATATTGCCATATAAATTAGCATCTCTACAAAAGAGTAGGAAAATAATCTTCTTTCCATTATCTCTTCATATTTCTCTCTCTCTCTCTCTCTCTATATATATATACACACACACACACACACACACACCTCATTGTTGCTGTTGTTTCTAATCTCTGTGTATGCTATATTTTGCTGTTTTAAAATCTCTCTGTGGCTTTATTTAGTGTATTCTTTAGTTGTCAGATCTCTCTGATCTGTTGTTTAAACCTGAAGTTAACTAGGATTCATTTCTCAGGTCTCTGGACCACATCTAGATGAAAAGCAAGTACGGAGTATTGTTGACGAGATTAAACAAGTCATGACAGCCAGTTCATCAAGAAAACATGAGAGGGCCGAGAGGGCCAAAGAAGAAGACTTTGATGCTGAAGAAAGAGAACTTCTCAAGGAAGAAAATGAGCAAGAAGAAGAGCTTTTTGATCAAGTATGTTTAATAAATCTGTTTTTGTGATCTGAATCATTTTGCTAAGTACATTTATTATGCATGCAGTCCTGGCCCTTATTTTGAATCTTTTTGTGTTCTAGGTTGGTGATTGCTTGGGGACTTTGATAAAAACGTTCAAGGCATCTTTCTTGCCTTTCTTTGATGAGCTTTCCTCATACTTAACACCTATGTTTGTAAGTCTTTCATCCCCCATGAATGTATCTTCCTTTGCTGTTGGAATGAGTGTCCTTAAACTTTTCGATGTTCTTACTTAAAATTTGTCGCTTATTTTCCCATCTCAGTGTTCTTTCTTCTTTCATCTTCAGTCAAATCTATTTACTTAAAGCAATTTTAATTTGTTTAGTTTAGAGGAAAAATTATCTTGCTGGCCATTGTCTTTTCTTTCCTATGAAGGCATTAGTTCTCTTATTTGTTTCATATAGCCTTCTCTATGGAGGAAAAAAAAAATTTCATTAACGAAAAAGGGGGAAAAACCCCATTTAGTCATATTATTAAGTATTAACTAGTTCCTCCTAAAAATATTATTGGATGAAATTATGCGTTATTTGATCTTTATTTATTATTTATTCTTGGGATCTGGTGTCTGCTTTTTATTGAATTTTAATTTATCTATAGTAGTTCAACAACAACTATTCTATTCTTCTTTTAGAACTGTCAGTTACAGTCTGGTGTTTGACTGCAGCAGCCTGATGAATAGTTTGTTCAGTTGCTGCTTAAGTTCTTTTTTGATTTTGTTGAAGAATGTAATGAAGTATGGAACTTTGCAGATATGCTGCTTATCTTGCCCCTTCCCCCCAAAAAAAGACCCTTCCCACAAATAAAAAAAATAATCATCTATGGAATTATCAGGCAACCGTTAAAAACTTAGTATGTATTGCTTGCTAATGGGTCTGTATGAGTACACCCATTTTTCAAATTTATCTGGATTCCTATATCTTCTTTCAGATTTGTCATTCAGTTTTCTGTTTTTTTTTTAAATCAATAATCAGGGAAAAGATAAAACCTCAGAGGAAAGGAGAATTGCCATTTGTGTATTTGATGATGTTGCTGAGCACTGTCGTGAAGCAGCTTTTAAGTAAGAAATCCCCCTCTTTGTGGCCTGTGGATGGACCCCTTTTAATTCTTATTTAAATTGTCTGTAATTTCATGCACAGAATTATTTTATTCCTTTTACTCTGGTTTTGTCCTATATTTTAAATGTTTTTTAAATTTTTGTTGCTACAGATATTATGATTCTTACCTTCCATTCTTACTTGAAGCTTGCAATGATGAATATCCAGATGTTCGACAGGTTTTCCCCCCGCCTCTGGTTTACTTTATACTAATGTTGCTTGGTTCATTGAGATTCTCATAATCTCAAAAACAAAATTAAATGTCTTTCCAGGCAGCTGTGTATGGGGTTGGTGTTTGTGCAGAGTTTGGTGGATCTGTCTTCAAACCTCTTGTTGGAGGTTAGTTGCTCAATACCATCTGCTTATTTTGTTCATTTGTCATTCTATATTTCTTGATCAATTTTTCTGCTCCATTGCAGAGGCACTTTCAAGGTTAGATGCTGTGATACGGCATCCAAATGCTCCACATTCTGATAATGTAATGGCATACGACAATGCTGTTTCAGCTCTTGGAAAAATATGCCAGTTCCAACGTGATAGCATAAATGCAGCACAGGTACATTGCATTTTGGTGCTCAATGTCTTTGCTATCTTTTGAAATGTTGTCCCTGTTGACATATTCTTGCACGTGAGCATACATAATATCATTTGGTAGAGTATAGGCTGCCTGTCATGTTGCATAGTGCTTGGTTTAGTGTTAGCCTGTTGTTATGCTCCCAATTCCCAACATTTTCATAGTAGCTGCAGGAAAACTATTGCTAGGGATTTGTAGATTTTAGATACAGACAGAAATAAACTTAATAATAAAATCTCTTGTTCCACTATCTATACATTTTGTCCGTAGTTAAATACTTTGAATTAACTCTATTTTGCATGCTAGTTGTTGATATTCCTTGTCAATAGATGCTAAATTCTGTTAATTGAATAGCCAATAATTATATCCTTGTTGTATTTAGTTTTTTCAATCCCTTATACGAAGGGTGATTGTGTATACTTTATATCTTCATTATGCTTAGAGATAAGAGACGATTTCTCTCAAGTGATTCTCAACAGAAAAAAAACTGATTGAAGTCCAGTGATTGATAATTACTGCTGAGTACAGGGATGTTATTTATAATATTGGACATCAATTATCAGTTGAATTTTCAATTCTTAATTTACTATAATCAGTTACTTGGTGGGTTCTCTGAAATTTCTTGGCTGCATATCCTGGTTTTGGGATATGATGGGTAATGAGTTACGACACTCATCCTTGTATAAAAACGTTCAGAGCAAATATCCTTTGTTTGTGTTTGATTTCTAATTTCTAAGTTCTAACTTTCATGATTATCACTTGGTTGCAGGTTGTTCCTGCCTGGCTCGGTTGCTTGCCTATAAAAGGTGATTTAATTGAAGCAAAAGTTGTGCATGAGCAACTTTGTTCAATGGTTGAAAGGTAAAATTCTGATCCAGAATTTTTTTTACTAAATGCTATTCTATTTACCTTATATGCTGCTACTTGTTCCTTACCTATCAATTTTCAGTATGTCAATTATGTATTTATGCACTCATTCAATTTCAGGTCAGATAGAGAACTTATAGGTCCTAACAATCAATATCTTCCCAAAATTGTTGCAGTTTTTGCCGAGGTACTATCATTCTTCTTCCAATGCTAGTCTCTTGGTTTCTGCTGTTAGATTTTGGTCCTATTTCCTCCTCTTCCCTTCTAAAATGTTTGTTTTGCATCAATTTTGGTGCAGATTTTATGTGCGGGAAATGCTTTAGCAACTGAACAAACTGCCAGTCGGATGATAAATTTATTGAGGCAACTTCAACAGACTTTGCCACCTTCAACCCTAGCTTCTACCTGGTCAGCCTTGCAGCCTCAGCAACAGCTTGCACTTCAGTCCATCCTATCATCCTAGTTATTTTTTGTTGTTGTTTTACCTTGAGAAGATGCGGGTCTATAATCCAAATTATCATGGAGTGTCATAGTATCATGTGGGAAGCTGCTGTATCAGGTCAGTTTTGTTCGTTTAGCAATTGGGGTTGTTGTTTTTTTAGAACAGCAGCTGCGTCTGGTTCCTGTTTCTTGATTGCTGATACTTGGTAATGCAAGACAGGATTTGGGGTATGGCTTTGTGAGCAGAGCGTTGCTAAGTTGGTTGGATGAGAAGCAGAGTTTTGATGTTGAATGTGTATATTTTGTTTTATTATCCTGGATTTTTTCATGTAAAAAGGGGGAAAATGAACAGCATCACTCTTGGATGTTTGGAATGAGGCGAGACCGAGTCACATGACTTGGAAATATCGCATAGCATTCTTTTGTTTTTTTAGTTGTAACAGTTTTGATGAGTCATAGTTTGATTAATGTGTACATACTTTGCTTCTTTGGTAACTCCTCTATACCCCAAATTCATTTTGAGATTTCAAGAACAAGAAATAAGAAAAGCATTTATACAAATAACCACATAATGATTTTGTATCGAATAATGAGCTTTTAAGTTTGTATTTTAGATTTTCTACAGTGATTTTCAAATTCCAGTTAGACTCCTAAGACATTAAGAGTATGTTTGTTTTAGCGTTGGGTCCAACAAAATGCAAAAGGAAGTTTTCATTATTATTATTATTTTTTTTTCACGTTCATTTTATGTGAATTCGTGATTTCTCGTTTCAAAGTTTTAAAAGTTCGTTGCCAACCAAACAGGCACTAAATCGGTGAATCAAGCCAAAATTACTAGTCTTTTTATCGGATTGTTATGATAATTTTCTATTTGACTAATATTGATTGATGTTATTTGTGATAGTGATATAAAATCTGTAACATTTGAAGCTGAAATTAGATCAGTAGGTTTGCTTGTTGGTTTGATAGTTAGAAAATAAAGTTTTAAGTTCTTTAGTATGAATGTGTGTGGGCACAATTAACTTGTATAAAATAAAATTTAGTTTTGTTAATTGCTTTTAAAGCGTATGGCACCATACATTATTGAGAGTGCAACATTTTAGCATTGTCAATGAATCAAATCAAATAATATAAGTAGTTCAGTATCCTCTTATTTATGTGTTGACAAAAATGATTAACATTTTGACCCTTATAATATTACAAGGGCTAAATAGTTCTTCATTCTTTTTTTTTTTTGTCTCTGCATTGTCTACGCTAGTCATGATTTCAATTTTATGAACTCAAGAACTAGTAGTAGTTGCAGTAGGTACTAACAGAAGTATATGGTTGCAAATTTTTATAAAAGCCTGAATATAATGTATATCATTGACTTGTGGGCTTCCTTTTAATAAATTCATTGTGGTCCTTAAATAAATAAATCAAGTGACAAAACTAGCACTCGATTATATTTAAATTAATGCACTTATTAACTTTAAAAGACAGCTAAAGGCTACATTTGCTAAGCCACCAAAGGAAACTAAATTAAAGGATAATGATGCATATAAAATTAGGAAGAAGGCAAAGTCTTTGTTTTTCTAGGGAAGAAAGATTCTCATTGAAGGTCTCCTAACTCAATTAGTTGAAGCATCCAACATCAACCATCTCTCAATGCAGACGTTTCTCAATGTTATCTTCTTTTTCAGAATATTTTTCTATTGCCATGCGTCTTAATTGAGAATTGAAAAATATTTGTTCACTAAATTTGAATTTGCTGCAAGAATCACAACAATCATTGCAGTCACCAAGAGGCTTTTTGATAATGGAACAACTGAAATTTAATAAATCATATGATAGTTAATTAAATATTAAAAAATACAAATTTTTACTCATTAAATCTTAGCCATTTGATCTTTTTTTCGAAAGACTTACGTAGCCAATTGAGCTACAATTCCATATATACAAATACTTGGGAAGTTACATTTTCTTGTAGAATTGGAATTTAATTTTTTATTATTATTTAATCTTATTCACTTAAATTAATTTTTTTTTTGTTAGATTTTAACTTTGTAAAGCCATTATTCATATCATACTATTCAAATTTGATAAAGCTTAGGCTTCGTTTGGCCCGGCTTATTTTTGGCTTATAAGCCGCTTTTAAGTAAAAGTTGAAAATAAGAACTTTAAATAAAAAGCTGAAAGCTGTTTGACAATTTGTACGTTATAAGCTACATATGAGTAAAAAACTGTTTGTTTATTAAAAGTATTCTGTGTCAACCTTTTTAAGTTATTTATCATTAATTGTCACATTTCTTTATTTGTTAAAAAGAAAGTTGCAATAAAAAATTTCTTTGATAAAACTCAATATTTTTATTTTTTTAAAAAATAAACGCAATATAAATTTATTAAAATAATAATATAACATTAAATATTTTTTAATATGAAAAATTCTAAATAAACTCATAAATATTAAAGTGAATGAATAATTCATAACAAGAAAAAAAACTTTTTGAAGGTTTTAGCAAAGAGAGAAGGAAAAGATATTCAAATGTTAATTAGAATATTCAGATATTAATTACATTGGGCTCACAGATAAGCCAACTTTTTTATGAAAAGCTCATATTTCTAGCTTCCGACTTAAAAGTCATCTTTTTGCATTTTGTACACAAGAAAAAAGTTAGCTTAAATTTAAGAGCTTTACCATAAATACTGTTTGACCTAGCTTTTACTTAAGAAGAGAAGCCAAAAAAAAGCTCGACCAAACACTACCTTAGTCTCTTTAGGTACCTTTTGGTTTTATAATTATAATAATAATAATAAAATTAAAATTTCAAGCTACTTCCTTCGTTAAAAAATCCCGTTAAATGATGCATGCAATTGATTTTTTTTTTAACATGATTTAATGAATTATTGTGGTCATTATGATTATTGCTTTCATAATTTCATAAACTGAAATCCCGGAAAGATTTTGCAAGATAACATTACCACGTTTGATCGCCAATTTATTTAATTTAATAAACTTGTGTCTTTTTCCTCATATCTTCATCCTTGTCCAACGTGAGATCCATTGTGAACTTTTAGTGGCATGCAATATTTAATTATTCAAATTTCATTTCGCAATAAAAAAAGATTAATAATATATAAGAACACTTCGATTATTAACTAAAACTGATCAAATTGTTGTTTTAGGTTATCTAATTGTCTTTCCCAATCAATTAACAAAGTGGACAATGACAATGTGATATATTTGAATCAAAATCTTGGGATTGGTTGAAAGATGGTGAAGAAGAATATTTAAATAAACATGATAAAGGGGAACAAAGGGTTTTGTTGGTGACGTGAAAAGAGGGCTACAACTTAAACAAACGCGTCCGCATGATAAGATATATGTATGAATACAAGCGGTTATTGTCGCACTTTTTAGTCTATTGTTATATTTAATTTATTATTTTAATAATATTTATGTATTAATATTTAAATTTTATTAGTTACAAAAATATATTTTAAATTAAAAAAACTAAAAAGAGAGTAATAGTAAACAAAGAGAAATAACAATAGTCTTAATTATTTTTAATATATTAATAGTACTATTATCATTATGTGTAACCATTTAGGAGAACTCACCGCCCTTTAGCACATAGATCAATTAATCTAGATATTTTAAAATTTAATTAGTAGTCTCGACTTTGAGTTTAGGATACAGAGAATGTAGTAGCTGTGTTACATAGTTAAAAATAAAAATTTGCGGTCTATAATAATTTTATTCGGCTTAAACAATATTATCAACTGTAAAGAATAGCTCTCCTCTTAGTGTATGTTTGACCCTTTTTTTTTAGTTTTTTTTTTATCCTTATAACAACTTAGGCTAAATATATATATATTTTTTATAAAAGCTCTTAAAATTAAAAAAAAAAAGGTAACATTTTTAGTGAAGAAAAGTCAACTTTAAGACAAGCCCGAGTTTTTAACTTTTCTTATTATTTTTTACTTTTTATAAATTAAAAATAATAAAATTGCTAAATAATTTTTAGTTTTTTTTTTTTAAATTATTAGGTGAGGTTACCATTGAGTTGGTTAGTGGCAAGCATGGTTTTAGTGAAGAGTCTTAGTTTATGGGCGCATTTGAATTTGAAAGATGATTTTGGAGCCTCCAAGTGGCAGCCATTCAGGCCCTCAACACCTTCCTTTCAACTGTTTGACTTACCAAAAAGTGGGGAAGAGTGAAGACAAGAATTGGCTATCCTCAACTTTCTCCAACCCCCCAATTTCTTATTGTTTTATTTATTATTTGTTTATTTATTTTTCTACTTTGGTTTTTATCTAGGTGATTTCCTTATTACATGATCTTTGGCATGACCTTAGGATCCTTAATTTGCCAAATTTGACATTTTCCAAAAGACATTATTTTATGACCCTTTCTAGGTCTAGTGTTGCTGGATTAATTAACAACAGTACTAAAACTTGTATGCTTTTTGCCAAAAAATAAAAAATAAAAAATTCAAACAATGATTTAGTTGGAGATTAATTTTTTTCCCTAAAAAATTGTGTGAATTATAATCTGAAAATTGTGAAACAATAATTGATATATTAAAATAAAGGATTTTAGGGGGTAGGGAGGATTTATTTCTTTAATTTCTTTTCCTCTTTAGAAACATGATGCTATTGAGAAAAAAAGATTAGGAGTGTGATTAGAACTAAATTAAATTGATTCTCCAAAGCTTGACTCTTTCAGTAATGGAATGCCCAAAAAGGACAGATATAGGAGCGGTTATTCTGCTAAAAAAGTAAGGAGAACAATTGAATTTGAAGGGTACCTTGTCTGCATCAAGAAAAAAATAAAATAAAATATTCTTTCAACACATTAAACAATTAACAAATTTCAAGAGGATGTGCATATAATATATTAATTCCCACTTGCAAGTTGAAAAGCTTGATAACTTTTTCACACACACATATATATATAATCTCACATCTTGCAAACATCAACATGAATAAGATTAAGTAATAACCTTCCCTTATAGTTGTGAGAACTAAACCACTTTCTATTATTGTTTTCTTTTTTATACATCCAATTTTCAATTGCTCATATTTCTTTAACCACTTTGTGATGGAGATTCAGTTCCAGCAGCCAAACATGCAGCATCAGAAAGCAACAAAAGGAGGAAAATTGAAAGGGAGAAACAGAAGCAACAACACAAACAAATTTGTTGGTGTGAGACAAAGACCTTCAGGGAGATGGGTGGCTGAGATCAAAGACACAACTCAGAAGATAAGAATGTGGCTTGGAACATTTGAGACTGCAGAGGAAGCAGCCAGAGCTTATGATGAAGCCGCGTGCCTTCTTCGCGGATCCAACACGCGTACCAACTTCATTACTCATGTTTCATTGGATTCTCCTCTCGCTTCTCGGATTAGAAATCTTCTTAACAGCAGAAAAGGTGTCAAGAAACAAGAAAATGTTGATGCTTCTGCCTCAAGCAAAGTCACAACAAATAGTAATGCTAGCACTAGTAGTATTAGTACTAGTACTAGTAGTAATTCAAGCAATAATGATGTTGAAAACTCTGTTTCTGCTGTGGTAACTCAAAATTCAGAGAAGATTGATGATGCTTATAGACCAGATTTGAGTAATTGTAAGGAGGAGTTTGAGTCTGGTTCACAATCCAACATTTCTTGGGGTTTTGGACCTGTCTTTGACCGTTTTCCTATTGCTCAATTGTTGGATATTCCTAACCCTGAAGGTATGAGTAATGTTGCTGACTTGGAGATTTCTGAGTTTGAAAGAATGAAAGTTGAAAGACAAATATCAGCTTCACTTTATGCTATTAATGGAGTGCAAGAGTACATGGAAACTGTTCAAGACTCTAATGAAGCTCTCTGGGATCTTCCACCCTTGTGCTCATTGTTCTGTTAAACTTTAAGGTCGAAGTGTGTGGTTGGTTTCACGTTTGAATGAGATAAACGTGGATCCATTTTAACACAACTAAAAGTGATTTTCACGTTTTGATTGTCTGATTTGACGTGAATCCAAACACATACTCAATGATCCTGCATGTATTTCTTCCCAATATCATTACAGTCTTATTCTTTTTACTATTATTGAAATTTTGAGGGAGGAATGCAGGATCTAGGATTGATTGAATATTACAATAACATATATATATAGCCTTAGTGAGAGAGATGTGATTCTGTTTTCCTAACTGCTTCTGAGTGTCAGCTGAAGATCCTTGAGTTGCATTAGTAGCTTGAGGAAGCCCATTTTCAATCATTACTATGTAAAAAGTATAAGCATTTATGTTCTCCACTTCATGCCCTAATTTCAAAAGTATGCGTGTCTGTTTGACCGTTGACTTAACATGAAAGTATTTTCACTAGAAACTAAGAATTGTTGCTTTTATTGAACGTGGCTAGAATTTGTGTGTAATGAATTCATAGCCATTTACATATTATAAGAGCACGAACCATGCCAGTTCAACTGAAAAACAAACATAAAATAAATTCTAACTCTTCTTTTCTACCAAAAAGTCTTCTCTAGGAACACATCCATGTGAAAATATAGACTTTGGAGACAAAATAACTACACTGGAATCTCTTGGTTCTGAGAACCAGAATCAAAATGACTGTTGAGTATTGACAATACATTGCTTTACATGGCTAAACAGTAGAATTACACACAATTTCCTGTATACAAAAGAGAGACAAGTACTATGCTTATCTTAATTTGCAATTAATTAATAGAAAAAAGGCTTCCGAATCTTCTAAGATTTTGGTCCAATGCTTCTGCATAATTCATGCCTTTTGGTAATCTATATTGGCCATTTTTTTTTTACCTCAATCAATTATGGTTAAATAAACTTGTCTCATTCCCATGTGGGTGAAACATCACAGAAATGATTAACTCTGGAATCTTTAATTTATTTGGAGATTAAGTGATAGGACTCAGATTATATTAACCACTGATATGGAAACATGTTGATCAAGTTCAAAGGCATCTTTTTTCATTTATCTTGTGTTGTGGACCCAGATGCTCCTCTTTTAATACTCTATTTTTCTTGTGATCCTTATCCTCAATTTTCCATTTGGCTCATGAAGACTAAGAAGACCAAACTAAAACAAACAACTAGATAATTAACATTTGCAAAACTTCTGAAGTAAGGACAAAAAGTAGATAGAAGCCGTTTGTATGTTAAGAAGAATGTTTGTCTATTGATTATATGATTTACAAGAAGCGACAAATCCCATGAGATGTCAAATAAATTATGTGAAAATTTCACAATCAAAACTCAGTCAGCATGAGACTAGCAAAGAATATAATAAAGAACCATGTTAACTTCTTAGAAGTAAGTAGGTGCATACTAATAAAAAAAAAAGTAAATAGATATGTGAAATGAGAAAGTAAAGATGCATTATCTTTTGATTTGAATTAAAGTAATTTTGATTTACTTTAAATCTTGGATAGTAATTTGGATCCTCTCTAGCAATTTTTTTTTGTTTTGTAAACCACATGTATTCTCCACATGAGACAATCATGTTTGAGCCGGGTAGGACCACAATAGGCGACAAAGCTCTCCCTCCGAGTACTCTTGTGGATGCTTTGTTTAGCCAAGTCTTCGACATATCAAATCTAAAGTATCAGGCAAATTAAAATTGAGGAGAAAGTATTGTTGAAGAAGTCAAATGTGATATATATGACACAACAGAACATGAGTGAAGACAAGTCACGTTTGAGCTTGGTCCTAGGAAAAAGAAATAAAATGAATGAATGTTATGTGACGGAGTCTGCAAAGACATAGGAGTCAAAATATTCTTGACCAAAGAAGAAGTTGTTCAATAACAAAAAGAGGCTTACTATTATAATTTTCATGCCATGGTAGACTTCAAGTGTTCTATTGATGTTCAATACAAATTTTAGGAATTTTTTTATCATCAAATTCGTTATTTTTCTCTTTTGGCCTTACCTAGATTATGAAAAAAGCTTGTTTCCTCCAGTTCTTGTTAGACCTGCAAAGTTGAAATTTGTTTTCTTGATTTTATATGTACATAACCAAACAATCTCTTCCATGAGTGCAGAATTAGAACTCAGACCTTCAATCTGTTTCCTCAAAAATTTAAGTAGCATTGATGCCATCCATGGTTTTGCAATACATTGAAGTGAATATGAAGGTAGAAAACAATAAAATCTTAGACATACTTGGATCAACTATGCATATAGCACCGGTTTGGTATCATAGAGGGTGTTGTAGAGAATATAGGCACTTGCATAGAAATTGAAACTCATATGGTTGATTGAAAAAGATGAGATACATTTGAGTTATACAACCATTTACAGTGAAAAGATAAAATTAACTTTAACTAAATTGGTTACATTGATGGATAACTACTAACTAGCAGAGTTAACTAATCCTATAAATACCAGTAAACAGTGGCGGAGCTTCAATTCACCGGATATGAGCTCTTAATATTAAAGTAATAGTATGAATTTTGTCACTTAAACATCTAAATTAGGATCCAAATATTTTTTAAAAGTTATTATATAAAAAATATAAAGTATTAATTAAACATTTTTTTTGGGGGCCCCCCCGGCACATCCCAGCCACTAAGAAGCTCTGCCCCTGCTTGTAAACACATTATTGCAAAAGATAAAATAAGTATCTAATTTATTTGAAGTTATGGCAGTTAGCAGAATTCCTACCTAGCCATTTATTTTTCTCTTCTCAGAAACAAGCAAGAGATTCAAAATGACAATGAAACCATCAATGTTCATGAGGAAAGTCATTGTATTCAACAATTTAACTTGAAGAATTACAAAGCACATGACAGAAAAATGCTCAGAAGCAATGGAAAAGAACAGACATTACACAGAAAGAGACACAACACAGAGAGAAGAAGGAAGATATAGGTAACATGATAAAAGATTGAATACTTTCAGTAACCATCTTCACCTTCTTCTTCACCTTCTTCTGCACCAACCTCTTCATAGTCCTTTTCAAGAGCAGCAAGATCCTCTCTGGCTTCAGAGAATTCACCTTCTTCCATTCCTTCACCCACATACCAGTGGACAAATGCCCTTTTAGCATACATGAGATCAAATTTGTGATCAATGCGAGCGAAAACCTCAGCAACCGCTGTGTTGTTGCTTATCATGCAAACGGCACGCTGCACTTTGGCAAGATCACCTCCTGGTACCACTGTTGGAGGCTGGTAGTTGATACCACACTTGAAACCAGTAGGACACCTGAAATTAGTCACCAAAATATCTCATTCAGATTTTGTCAACAAAAATGTAACATTCCAAAATGAAACATTCAGATTTTCTAGATCTTCCCATCTCATAATTACCTCCTATTACAGGACAAGGTGAGGCTGCTTGGTTTGAGAAAATGCTTTTTGTTTTTATTTGTTTGTTTCATAAATAATTATAAAATTGACACCGTATTTTTCATTGTGTTTCATGTTTCCAAGAGTTTGCATATGAACATATAATATGACATTCAAAGAAAGTCTAATTACCAGTCAACAAACTGCACTGTTCTCTTTGTCTTAATATTTGAAACAGCAGAATTCACATCTTTGGGCACAACATCTCCGCGATACATCAAACAACAAGCCATGTACTTTCCATGTCTTGGATCACACTTAGCCATCATACTTGAAGGCTCAAAAACAGCACTTGTGATCTCAGGAACTGATAGCTGCTCATGGAAGGCCTTCGCCGCAGAAATCACAGGCGCATAAGACGAAAGCATGAAATGGATTCGAGGATATGGCACGAGGTTAGTCTGGAACTCAGTAATGTCCACATTGATAGCTCCATCAAATCTCAAGGAAGTGGTCAAGGAAGAGATTATTTGAGAAATTAAGCGGTTCAAGTTAGTGTAAGTTGGCCTTTCTATGTCTAAAGATCTTCTGCAGATATCATATATTGCTTCATTGTCTAAAAGCACAACCACATCAGTGTGCTCAAGAAGAGAATGAGTGGAAAGAACACTGTTGTATGGTTCCACAACTGCTGTAGATACCTGCATGTTTATAAGTACTGTCATAAGAACCTTACAATGGAAAATTAATAATAACATACACATATAAAGAATTAATAAGCTAAGTATAAAACATGAATTAAGAAAACCTAGAAATGCAAAAAGAATGTAGAATTTGACTTGGCATGCAAGAAAAATACCTGAGGAGAAGGATAGATGGTAAATCCAAGTTTAGACTTCTTTCCATAATCTACAGACAACCTTTCCAGAAGTAATGATCCTAAACCAGAACCAGTGCCACCACCAACAGCATTGAAAACCAAGAATCCTTGTAAACCAGTGCAATTGTCTGCTAATTTCCGGATACGATCGAGGCATAGTTCAACAATTTCTCTTCCAACTGCAGCATATATATGTAAATGGTAAGTACTTAGTAGAATTGTCCAGACAAACAAGGAAGAAAATAGAGAATAGGCAATTGTGACTTAATTACCAGTGTAATGGCCCCTAGCAAAATTGTTAGCAGCATCTTCTTTGCCAGAAATTAATTGCTCAGGGTGAAAGAGTTGTCTGTAAGGACCAGATCTTACTTCATCAATAACACTAGGTTCCAAATCGACAAATAAAGCCCTCGGCACGTGCTTTCCGGATCCAGTCTCGCTAAAGAAGGTGTTGAAAGCATCATGTGCAATTCCAACTGAGGTATCACTGCAAGGTTATGACATAGAAATCAGTTATTTGTGCTTTAGAAAAGGGGATAAACAATCAGATAGGATAGGATCTTTCTAATATCAAGTTCTAGTTTCAGGGTAGTGAGAAGTAGAAGCTTGAAAAGTGATCAAATCAATTCAATATGAATTTAGATTCCAAATTGTCTCATACTTAATGAGGGAATTCAGTTAAAATAGTGTAATATGAACTGAAATATTCATAATGACCATAAAAATGGAGAAAACTTATCAGGTAAGAAATAAACATGACAATATGACATGAAACATGATCAAGATTGGGATTAATTTAGACTTCAAAGTTCAAACCATCACAGCATAGCATATAAAAGAGAAACCCTTAGAAGCATCATGTTGAAAATCAATCAGATGAAGATTTCTTATCCAAGCAACAAATTCATTAAAATTACAACAAAAACAAAAGCAACCCAATACAGAATTCAGGCAAACAAGGCATAAAACAGAATTGATGATATTATAAAATAAAACAGTGGTGGTAGCTACCTGGGCATCAAGCCATCAGGTTGAATTCCATGTTCAAGACAATAGAGCTCCCAACATGAATTCCCCACTTGAATTCCAGCTTGTCCAATATGAATACTTATTATTTCTCTCATCTTCTCTGCTTCAGTTTCTCTCTCTTTCTCTGTATCCAATCCAATAATAATCAAAAGGTGGATGAGGAAATAGCAAAGGAGAAAAAGCAAGAAGATTCTTGATGATGATATTTTATTTTTCTCTATTTAGCGTTATAATAATTGGACAGCAACACAATAGTGAGGCCAGGTCAAAAACGTCAAATAGTTACATTAATTACAAGCTTTAATTTATTTAACAGTTAATAACAAAAATCTTATTGGGGGACACGTCCTTGTCTCGTTTGCTGTTCTTTCATGTCATGACATATAGCACATAACAGGCACCCCAATACATATATATCCTGTTCTTCATTTGCATATATACGATCATTTTATTTTATTTAGGGTAAATTGCAATAATCTCTCTTGAGATCTGGAAAAATTATATTCTATTCCAAATTTTATCAAAATTAACACTTTATTCCATTTTGGTCAGTTAACTAGCAGATAAGTATTAAAAAATAATTTTTAATGTTAATGGAGGGTCTAGAACTTGCATATGTGACAAACTAATGATAGAAACTAACGTTTTTTCCTTGCCAGTTTGCTACATCAGCCTTAAAAATAGTTTTTAAAGTTAACAAATGGACATTTTTGTAGATGTGACAGATGGGAACGACAGAAACATTAGATAGGTCAGCAATCAACAGTCAACGGTTAAAGAAATGAGATAGAGTGCTAATTTTGGTGAAGTTAGGGGTGGAGTGCAATTTTCCCAAACCTCAAGAGAGATTATTACAATTTACCATTTTATTTATTTCTATTATTATTTTTACATAATATTATACTTTATTTTTCTTTTTATTTCTATTTCTTTTTAATCACATTATTTTTTATAATTTTTTTAATTTTCTCTCAAAGTCTTTTCCTACACAAATAATATAATAATAATAATTAATAATGAAAAGGTAATTAGTGTTCCCGAAATATCTATGTTCGCTGTGCACACTTGCTATATATCTTGTTTTTGTGACTCATTTTTCTCCAATGTCCATTGAGACATTTATAGCTAGCTATCCAGATGTTGACGTTGCTCTTCCACATGCATCTTTCTCTTTAATTGATTGTGATTGTTAAGTCAGATATTTTTAGTGTGATATTTACAATTGCTGGATTAAGATTATTATCGAATATGATTTGTGTATGTCCTCATGTTTTTTATCATCAATTTGTGTGCTTAATGACAAGGGTTTTGTTGAAAAGGAAATATTTAAAATGTGACTTCATCTTCGACATAGTAATTTTGTTTTTCATAACAACTACCAAGTTATTTTTCGTGCTACTTTTTAACTGGGTTGTATGATCTGGTTGTTGTTGAGGATGTTCAGAATCTGCAATTGAAAACTTGTTGTTACGTTCTTGGATTGCAATATAATTGTGCACTTTTAATATGGAGCAACTTGTATTGTGTTACATTGTGCAGATCAAAGTAGAACTCTATAAAATCGGATTCTTCTCGCTTGAATGTACTACACACAAGTTAACACTTTAACAACTGAGGTCCAAGCCATGTAGTAGATATGCTAAGCGGTGAGTCCAAGCAACACCACAACTAGTCAACTATTGTCAGATTTGGCTTCTTGGGCTTGACGAGCTTGTAAAGTGTTTATTGTCTCGACTTTTATACGATGTAGAATAATTCGGTAGGCTGTGGCCTGTTGAGGTGTACGGTGCTCGTCAGCAGGTAGTGACCTAGGCCCTCATTTTAGCATCATTTGTTTTGAGGCGAGTCCAAACAACATTACAACTGAGGTGTTGAACATTTTAACTTTTTGTCCTCACGATTTTATCCTGAGAATGCACCTCAATAGATCCAGGAGGAGTAAGACTTATATGTCTATTGTCTCAACTCCTATCTGATATGAGACTTAAATATGGTTTGAATTACAAAATATTTTTAAAAAATTGTGTTCATTTTCTAGTTAAATAATCAATTATAGTCGATTGATACATGAATAAGTTGTTTAAATTATTTCTCTAGAAAGTATTTGGTAAAAGAATTCAGTTTCAATTATTTTCTAGAAAAGTATAAGAATAAGTAGTTTTTGTAAGAAAAATTTACAAAACATGAAGAGTTGTGTTGTTTATTGAAAAGTTGTGTTGTTTCATTTAAGGATGAAGAGTTGTTTTGTTTGAAATTGATTAAATTTCAAGGGCTGCAAATGTTACTCTTCAATTAAAGGGGTGTGACTCTTCAATTAAAAAATATGACTCTTAAATGAAAACACATCTTTAAAAAGATATGACTCTTCATGAAGGGACAGAGAGTGTCTATAAATAGAAGTGCATTTGATGCACAAAGAAATGGAATTCATAACTCACATAACATTCACATATTAGTGAGAAATCAATCATGGAATAAAGACACATGATGAAATACTCATATTTCTCAGAGCATCTTCAAATTCATTTGCCTATGTCTTTGGTGCACAAGAGATATATGTAAAATATCATTTCGTAAAAGTCATTGTTGTCAAGGCTCGAGTTTTGGAAGTGTGAAAACATACTCGAGGAATCTTCATTGTATCCTACAGGAAATTCGCCGGTCAACCCATTTTTGCACCCAAGAGTTTGGAATTGGTGGGGGCGAATTAAGCCTAAAGGAAAGTGCTAGAGAACACGCCTTGAAGAGACATTGTGCACACTTTCCTCCTTCTATTCTTTTTCTTTTTCTTATCATTCTTTCTTTCTAATCTTCGCAGGCCTACCACCACCAAGGAACTATTTATATATTTATATATAATTTTCCAACAATCTTTAGGCTTAATTCGTGAAATGCAAATTTCTTCTTTGAAGAACTTTATGGTGAACTTTGCGAAGTTAGACAAGTTTGAAGAAGACAAATTTTTGAGATGGTTAAGAGGCAGAGAAACGAGAAGAGAAACTCCATGGTGAAAAGATGGACAAAAGCTTTTGGATTGTTCTAAGTTATTACAAGATTCAAGGTATTCAATATCTTTTATCATAGAAAAAGGTCAGTTTTTCTATATCTATTATTATAAGTGAAGATATGGTTTATTATCATAATCTCGGTTTATGTTCTCTCTTGATAAATGTGGTATATGATATATGTATGGTTTATGCATATGTTAAATTTAGAACTTCATGTATACCCATGTATGTGGCATAGCGGTTCGCCTGTAATTAATTATTTGGGGTATCTTTAGGATTGAATAATTGATTACGTTTTATTGTTCTGGTGGGATGGGACGAAACAGTGTGAATTTTTCGCAACGGTTTATTGAGTTTGGTTCAACGGTTATTAAATTGGAAATTTAGAACCATGACCTAGTGCTTGCTATAGATAATGCCAATATGCAAGTCCTCAATATGTATTGTTGCTATATAAATTCGAATCTTGCATGTAATTTAAGCGGTTCTTTATTATCATGTCTTCGCATGTTTTATAATTGATATGGAAGGATTATGCTTGAACTAAAACATGATTTTCTTTTTATGATTGAATTTTATTATTTATGACATGTTTGTTCAAGTTATGTTAATATGAGGATAATTCAAATTACATGATAAAATATTGATCAATTGTAATTGTAATTGTATGATTGATACATTACTTGAAAGAAAATATATTATGAATGTCATAAATGTTTTTGTATGGAATTGGTATGTATATTTATCATATGTTGGTTAAAAAGTATCAAAACATTTTATTATAGTTTCGATTATAGTAAATTTTAAAGGGTTAAACGTATGATAAATTATTTAGATAAAAGACTACACATACTTTTGTAAGTAGTTGGGTCTACATTTATGGTGGGGGTGTTGTTTCTTGAAATTTAAGAAACATGAATATATTGCTAGTCAATTTTCTTAATACAGACATGCCGGGATTCGGGGTGTCTCTAGTTGTCACGGAGCAAACCCCAAGAAAGTGTCTATGTTGCGTCACCGTGAGTGGTGGTTAAGATGAAAGTGTCTTTGAAAAAAGTACATGTCGACACCAAAGTCAGTAGCAATTTTGACAAAATAAAATTTTTTAATAGAGTTGAAAGGAGCCTTATTATAGTCTTGGATATTGTTTGGTCAAAATTGGTTTTTCGATCTGGTGTTGGATTCACTTAATGTAATCATGACTATGATCAGAGTGTGACTTACCTTATTGTTGTCTATTCACATTAAGTCAAGAATTTGCATCTCGAGACACGGTGGCTTATTGACCTAGTTTAATGTGTTGGTCTACCAAGGGTGTCGGACGAGATGATTTTGTGTCTTGACTATCGGAATTGGACCTTGTGGTGTTGGTTGTTATGGTCATCTTTTGGCCAGAAAGAAAGCAATATCTTTAGGTTGATCTTGACATGAATTTGACCTCTATAGGTATGTATATAATAACAATGTAACTAGTATTAATTCAACTGCATTTTCAAGTAGTCTTAAACTATTATAAATTTCTGTCTGGTTAATGTGTTTGGATCTCTAATTACACAAGTTGTTTTTATAATAGTTGTTACAAATATAAAGAGAAAGTAGCTCAATGCTTGAATTATTGGTTTTGTCCAAGAAAATGGGTACCAATAGCTATCCAGTGTGATAGGTTTATCATGAAAGTCGTGACATATTTATAAATGGCATAGCTATGTGAATAATTGACAAGTGTTTTGGTGTTTAAGATATCAAAAAGAGGGATGAGAAGCCCATCAAACCTTTAATCACCCATAGTGGAAACCCAACTCACACTTGAGTAACATCAAGTCTTGAGTTCAATGGTGAAAGTACACTATCAGAACGTGTTTGCAAGTACTTGACTTTATATTATTTTATATTCATTCAAAGGTTAAAAAGTACTTGGTTACCATGTGTTTACGGTAAGGTTGAGCTTTAGCTCTTAATAGATCTATGAGCATATATTTGCTAGAGTACCCTAGCATGGTGGTACTCTTGATAGAGTCTACCTATATGAGAGTGAAGTGGGGTCACTTTTAAGAGTCTTTTGGGCCTGACTTTTATGACTCTCATGAAAAGGATACATGACACAAGGCCATAATAAGTGTGTCAAATAATACGGCATACAGTGGTCCGAAAACTTATGCGTAAGGCATGCACACCTGTTCAGATGGGATAATTGGTTCAAAGCTTGTCTACCACATTATTTCGGATGGGTGAAACCATGTCTTACTAGGAATAGGTTCAAGTCATAGCGACACCTATTACTGAAAACATAGATTTCCGAAATGATAAGAATTTTAAGATGTTTTCTAAATGGTGGGGGATTGTAAGAAAAATTTACAAAACATGAAGAGTTGTGTTGTTTATTGAAAAGTTGTGTTGTTTCATTTAAGGATGAAGAGTTGTTTTGTTTGAAATTGATTAAATTTCAAGGGCTGCAAATGTGACTCTTCAATTAAAAGGGTGTGATTCTTCAATTAAAGGAATATGACTCTTGAATGAAAACACATCTTTGAAAAGATATGACTCTTCATGAAGGGACACATAGTGTCTATAAATAGAAGTGCATTTGATGCACAAAGAAATGGAATTCATAACTCACATAACATTCACATATTAGTGAGAAATCAATCATGGAATAAAGACACATGATGAAATACCCATATTTCTCAGAGCATCTTCAAATTCATTTACCTATGTCTTTGGTGCACAAGAGATATATGTAAAATATCATTTTGTAAAAGTCATTGTTGTCATGGCTCGAGTTTTGGAAGTGTGAAAACATACTCGAGGAATCTTCATTGTATCTTGCAGGAAATCGCCGGTCAACCCATTTTTGCACCCAAGAGTTTGGAATTGGTGGGGGCGAATTAAGCCTAAAGGAAAGTGCTAGAGAACACGCCTTGAAGAGACATTGTGCACATTTTCCTCCTTCTACTTTGGTTATTTATATTTTTTTTAGTCAATTTGATTATTTACCTTTGTTTTTTCCCCCCAATTTAGTCTTTTTCCGTTAGCACCATTAAATAATTAACAAAAACGATGTCGTTTTGGACTTTTACAATATCTTCATCTTCCTCTTCCCAATTTTCAGTATCCCATCACCCACCGCCATAACCACAATTCCTTGCTTTTCTTCCTCTTTTATTCTTCCCTCATTCCTCTTCTTCTCCATTCTTCTTTTACTTCTCCTCATGTGCTTTTTTTTTCTCTTTTTTTTTCTCTCTTCATACTATCTATTGTTGTTTATGGTTGTTGCGGATTTATACAAGAAGAAGCCGTAGTTGTTGTTGTAGACTTAATTTGAGAGTTTTTCGTTTGATTTTTGTGATGAAAATTGTGAAAATGATGGAGAGTGTTGAGTGGTGAAGAAGAAGAGAAGGAATGGAAAGAAAAAGATGATGAATGAAGAAAATTACATAAAGAAGAAGAGAAAGAAAAGGGAAGAATAATGATGGTTATGATGGTAGTGGGACTCTGAAATTTAGGAAGAAGATAAAAAATCCTAAACACAAAACAACACCATTTTGGAGTTTTTTTGGTTAAAGTTTTAACATTATCACGCGAAGGAACCAAATTGACAAAAAATAATATAAAAGACTAAAGTAAAAATTAGGTTATAAAGAACCAAAATTATATTTTAACCCATATTTATTTATTAATTAACTTACTCAACAATAAAAGAGATAATTATGTCATAAATAACTTCAATATAAACTCACTACCGTCGACTTAGTGGTTCGAGTTTAAGTAATTTATATAATGTCTTAAATCCAAATTTCATCCAATTTCATTGTAAAAAATAAAATAAATATAAGTAACGAATGCTAAACAATGCTTTAAGTGACGAAGTTAGACTAAAATTTTGTGGGAGAGAGGGACAAATATAAAAGACTAAGTAACCTAAAATTTTGGGGGGCCAATTATTTAAAGTGTTAGTAATTTTTTACTCACATTTTAAAAAATTATATATACTTTTTAGCAATTTTTTCTCGCAATGAGGGGTTGAGCCCTCTCATTGCAATCGGTAGCTCCGCCCCTAAATGTCTTTAGGGCATTTTTTAAGGAACTAAATATAGTATAAGAGTGTTGGAAGTGGTGGTTTTTTATATTTTCGAGACACGAAATGTTATACACTTATGATTAATTTTTCTTAATCTAGTAACTTTAATAAGTGCCCTTAAGATATTGTTTAGTAAGACTCTATAAGTAATTATATCATAAAATACGCCAAGAGCTTATAGCTCAAATGACATAAAAAGAAACTCTTGATACTTGAGGAGAGGGGTTCAATCCCCGATGGAGAGATTTAAGAGTAGAGTAACGTGGGAGTGTGTGTGTTTGACTAATAAAAAAAAATTATATCATAAAATACTCCATATTATAGTTTCCCAAAAAACCTATAAAATACCAACCTCTTAAACTGAGAATTACCTTTCATACCTGAAATTCCCAGTTACCTAAGAAAACTTATGCCATATACCAAGCATAAATGATCATTTTAAGCATTTTTTTTCAGAAATATAAAAATGATTTGGGTTATGAGAAAACTTAAAAGAGCAACTATATTAAAAAAAGATAATATTTAACAAGCTAAAAAATTATTTTTTTGGTTAAACTAAGTTATATTTGTTTGAGATAAATAATAATTATATGGAAATTATTTTTCTTACTTAAAAACTTCAATAAATGCGAATACCCTAACCATTTATAGTAATAATTTATTTTGAAAGAAAAAGAGCATACATTTGTGAATAGAAATATGTTATGTACGAGTTTGAATTCTTGCCATTTTCATTAAGAAATAAATGAAATCTCAACCATTTAATTAAATTTTATAAAATAAAATAATAAATTAAAGATGTAAAACATTGTACTGTAATGGTTAGACCTGAAAAAGAAAACTCAAACCTTTCATATATACTCATTGTTCACGTGCATTAAGTATATCTAGTTAAACATATAAATATAATTAAATGTAAAGAATCATAGAGTTAAATTACTACATAATAACTTAATTAAATTATATTATAATTTAAGCACATATTTATTGATAATTAATGTATAAGTTGAAGATTGGAGGTAGATGTATAATTACTGATTTGTGGAGGGGGGAGGAGCTAGGAAAAGTTGGTTCCTTTGGTTGGACACGTTGCGTTGGAATGAGGAATTTAGCATACTAACCATACCAAACCCAACACAAAACCAGACATTTTCTTTACCCACTCACTCCTCATTCCTCATTCCTCAAACCTCAATGTAGATCAAATCCCACTCCATCAACCTTACCACACACTTTTTTCAGTTCAAATTCAAACAACATCACATGCCACAACACTTCTCCAATTTCCTTTTTAACCCTTCTTAGCTTCTTCAATCTTCAATGGCTACCTCGCTTCTTCTTCTTCTTCTCTTAATCACTTGTTTCTCATTCCCACTTTCCTTCTCTGCATCTCCTCCACCTCCTGCTTATTCCTTTCTCTATGCTCTTCAATCTCAATGCTCCCTCGCCGACTCTCCTAACCCTCTTCCTCAGGTACCTCCCTCTATCTATGTACTATGTCCCTTCCAAAATTTCTTTTTTTTTTCATGGGATTTTGTTTTTATTCCTTCATAACTTCTTATGATGTCTTCGCTCTTTTTTATTTGTTTTATTCCAATGTTTTGCTTCTGATTGATGCTGTTTGAAGAATTAGGTTCTAGAATAATAAATAAATATTGATAATGTGAAAATGGGAATCCGAATGCTTGTTAGGTGCTGCCAATAATCTAATGGCAAACACTAGTGGGAATATTTTGGGACATTTGTTGTTATGGATGAAAGATGAGGATATAATATTGCAGCATTGCAGGTTGGGATTGGTATAATTTCCAGTTCTGTTTGGCTGATATATTTACTAGAGCTGCTTTTTCTAATTCAAACTAAACCATGGAATTCATTCTAATGTCATGTTCCTAGAAGATTTTCAATTCCATTACACAGAAGGAAAGCCATTATTATGTTTGGACAAAATTGAATATGTACTGTACTGCTTGTGCTTTTATCTATATTGGCATCTAACATTGAACCAGTGGTCAGCAAGTTCTATGCACAATTAGAGTAGCAATATCTTTTAGGATCTTCTGAACTCAGAATGGGACACTTTTCATCAATATCTCTTGTAGGAAAAATTAAAATCTTGTGAAATCTTTTGGATGACAAAATTTCTTTCCTCATGGAAATAAGTAACATTTTGATTGTATCAATCAAGTCGTTTACGCTGCAAGTTGCCAAGTGATTGAACATTTTGTATCATAATGTATCAACAAGAACAGAATGCTGTTTATAGTTATGAAAATAGATGATATTTATATTTTTTCCAGATAAAAAGAAAAAAGAAAACTGATCGGTGTCCATTTTGTGTAGAACCCTAAGGATATCAAATATCAATCAATGTCTTGAATATAGTCTCAATTTTGTAGAACCCTTTGGTAAACCATTTGTTCATTGCTTAATGTTAGTTAAGTTTACCCGTTGAAGCTCAGAGTACCAAAATATGCGTTAGAAGTCTTCATATTTGTCCTAGGTAATTCTGTTTGTTCTTATGAATAAATTTGTTTTAGCTAAGAGTGTTAATCACTATAATGTCTTCCTCGTTGAATGTTGATATTTTCACTTATGGAACCAAATACTTTGCTCTTAAGTTATGAAAAGAGTGCTATACTACTATTAATTATGCAACTGACTGAAGTAAGTGCTATGGCATTTGTGAGATTTTTCATTTGGCTTGCATATGATTCAGCAATGTCTAACTGGAATTGATTACGACATCATTTAATGGTATTTAGTTAGTGCTTGAGAAGAACAGTTACAGGGTACATAGAACTGTCCAGGAATTATTTGCTCCTAAACTAGAAAAATTTATAAAGAATTTTTCTTTTTGTTACTTTTCCCTTTATTTTTGCTGGTAAATCAAAGCTGACTAGCTGAGCAGTTTTCTTGTCTTCTATTGCTCTATGATTTGGCTTTTCTCCCCCATTCCATGCCTACTCAATCCCTATTGTATTTCCTTGTAACCACAGTCCGTATATGCCATTATATCATTACATCTATACAGATAATATATCATTATTCTGTTTTTTCTTTTTCATTGATGTTGATGAAGTGATCTCTGTCCCCTGTTGCATTTTTGTGATTCAGATTTTATATGTTCCTGAAATTGCTTATTACTCTTTGAAACTCATGATTGATCAGACCTAATAGTTACAAGTTACATGGATTTGAAGATTTAATTATATTTTACTGATTTATTTAGTCAGTATTTGGTTTGGTCGATTTGTATCAATATGCATATTCTTGACATGTATTTTATCTTCCATTTTGATCTGTTCAGGTGGATGGGAATTTCATAGAAGGGGTTTTGTCAGGTAGAAAGAGGGTCGGATACATTTCTATACTGTTCTATGCTTCCTGGTGTCCTTTTTCACACAGAATGCTTCCTGAATTCGAGATTCTTAGTTCCATGTTTCCTCGTATTGAACACGTGGCTCTTGAGCAATCATCAGCTTTGCCAAGGTTTTGAAGCTATCTTTGCTTCTGTTTTGTAGTTTCTAGATAATTTGAAATTTATTTCTTTTTCCATAGGCCACATGCATAGTTTGGGATTTATAAGAAAGCAGCAGTAGTTAGGTCCATTATTTGTTATGTGTCTCAGCTTGCAATTGACCAGGTTAATGCCATGAAATAATGTTAAAGCACAATTTCTTTAATGGTGCTTTGTAGTGTAGTTTTGTACATAAACTTTGAAGTTCAGCAGAAAACATGGCATAACAAATGGAAAACTTCATAATGTCTTTTGATGTGTCTGTTAATGTGTTTTTGTATGCAGCGTATTCTCAAAATATGGAATCCATAGCCTGCCTGCTATCTTACTTGTGAACCGGACATCTAGGGTGAGATATCATGGACCCAACAATCTTAATAACCTTGTGGAATTTTATGAGAGAAACAAAGGTAAGCATATCCTGGAACTTGTTTGTAAATTTGTAAATTTCTGATGGAATTTTTCATGACTACTATGTTTTACCTGATTCTGGTTTGATAACTTATGTGATGCAAACAATCCTTAGCAGTACTGCTTTTTTTAAGCTCATAATTTAGACAGAAAAATGACTTGTTGAAATCATAGCCATTTACATTGAGTGATAGAGTCTAACAAACTTCAATCACTGATAAATGACATGTAATGTACAATTATACTTCAATTTACCTGTCTCAGGATTTCAAGCGAGGGACAACATTGTTGTTGGTCAACTAAGCAGGTTGATGAGTGATGAACCTTCAACCTTGAGGTCATTGATCGGCTTTTCGCTCAAAGAAATATTAAGCATGGAACCTTATTTAGCTTTATCTACATTGTTTCTATGTTTGAGGATTATTCTCTGCATGTTTCCCGATTTTATGCTGCGTCTCCAAGCATTCTGGGTTTCCTCCGTTGCTCGTTTGAACTTGCAAATATTTGGGGTGATAAGCCGAGTGATGGAACGTGTTCTTAACGTAATTGATGTCAGGAGGATTTGGACCAAGCTAAAACTATGCAAGACCAGGAACTTTCATGAAAGAGCGAGGAGTGCTCGGGTTTGGGCGTCATCTATGGCTTCTGTTTCTCTGGTGAGACATCATCAGGTAGATGATAATCTCAAATCTGGATGTCTGAACTCTGAACTAACAACCATGTTCTAGGTGTTCATTTTGAGGGTAGTAATTTAAGAGGGTAGATTCATTTCATTCATATGTTTGTCTCCTGTTACATTGGTGGCATCCTTTTGCTTCCAAAACAATGAAAATGACACATTTTGTGTTTGGTTCTGTTCAAGGCGGTGCAGCCTTTAGAAGAACTGATGTGGTTGTAACTACTAGCTTTAGTTAATTTTTTAGTAAAGTTGAATGGACACTTTGGAAAAGCTATTGGATCCTATTTGTTAAAATTAATTTTGTGAAAGTGTTTGTAGGTGTGTATGAGAAAATTTAGTGGACTCACCTTAAAATAATTTTTTTTACTGTAAGGGAACACTTTGTGACTTGTGTATCACTTCTATTAGAATTGACTTATATTGTAGGATGAATTCAGAAAACCGTATCATATTGCTATAATTAATGTGAAAATGGATTTTGGGCGGTTTGAATTCATTTTTGAAGTGAAAATGAATAGAAACCAGGGGGACTGGCATTTCAGTTTCTGCTATAACTGGCAAAATTGTTGGAAAAAAGGTGAATCTTTTGACTTTTATCATGGGACCAGGCCGGTGGGTTATTGGGTTAGCCTGTATGTGTGATTATTATTGGCACCGGCATTTTTTTGATAATCCCACCACCTTTTTTTTCTGGAAAATGTATTCTGGAAACATTTTTTAAAGTTTTGAAATATGCTTTCTAAAAAAGGGTGGTGTCAATACTAATCACCGCATTTACAACATGGCAAACGCAGAGGTAAGTTCAAATCATGAAACTTGGGCTTTGTTATGCAGCTCTTGTTTCTTGTTTACTAGTTTCGTGAGGGACGCTGGGATTAACATCACCCCTGTTGGGAAGGGGACTACCCTTTTCCGAATGCGAGCATCCACAATGGTGTTTCCGGATGATGTCATTCAGAAAATAAGAGTGGTTTATTTCTCATTTTCACCATTCCGGACGCTAATGTCCATAAAAGAGTGATCTCGTTCCTAACTGGGATGGAATCAATCCCAGTGTCATTTCTTTAGCTATGACAACTTTTCTATTGACCCTTTTCTTTCCTTATAGAACCACACAGATGTGTCTGGCAGCTTCAGCCTATACAAATTCAGTTGAAGCAAGTTTAATACTCTCTATGGTTACAAAAGAGAGTGTGAAGAAAGAAAAAAAGAAGAGAGAAGAGAAAACGAGAAGAAAAATGAGAGAAAGTAAATGATATGCTGGCATTGAACACTTGGGAAACATGTGATATGCTGCCACCTTCAAGCAAGGGATTACTTTAGCCTTCTCTGCCTCAAAAGTTTCCATACAGGTGTAATATCTTCAATACTTATATAATAATGGTATTTAAAACTATAAAGCATCTTCTAGCTGTGATGCAAGTGAAATTTCAAGAAGGATACTGTAATTCTGTTAGTGCTTAATCAGTTCACAGTTCACACAATCACCGGGAATTCAATACTTGGTTGTGTGTGCTACTAATTATTCATTTACCTTAATTCCTACAGTTAATATTTAATCTTCATGATACATGGTAGGAGTTGAAGATGTTCTTTTCAATTTCAACAGATAGGGATTAAGTAAACCTTCTTGTGAAAACTGAAACTCACAAGTACCATATATGCTGCAGGCATATTCTGGTTTGTGAATTTCATGTTATGTTATTTTATATTTATGTCCTTTTTGACATGGTTATATATCACATTTAAAAAAGGTAGAAACTCACAAGTCCGTTTGCTTTGACAACTGTCAATGCGTACAAACAAGAAGTGAACCAAATAGTATGAATTACAAACTGTGTCATAGTTTTGGCCTGTGATTTACTAATTAGATGGGAAAATGACATACAAGCATATATTTCCCAAAGGGTTGAAAAAAGGTAGCTTGCAAGAAGAATCAAGAAGTAGCAAACTATATGAAGAAATGAATCTTAACAATCACACGGAGGCAAGGAACTAGCTGACACTGACATCATGTACTTACCAGATCTTTTGATAGTAAATTTATTTAGAATCGATTTGGAAAACTTAATATTAAGATATTTATAAATAATTTCTTTAAAAAAAAGGAATTAATCAATTAAAAATTTTGTTTTTGAGTTATTTTAGCAAAAACAAAAAAAAAATTATGATTAAAGGTATTCTCCCACTAATAGTTGAGCACGAATTCTTTTTGAGACGTAAAGATTATTGAACTAAATTTTGTATTTTCAAATAAAGTTTTTATTTTTATTTTTAAAAGTGAAAATTATATTATAATATGGAGTATTAGGAGTGCTCTCGCCAAACAAAGTTTTTATACATAAACAACAAGGATTTGAGTTTTAGTAAAGTAGTATTTGGTTTTTTTTTTTTTGTTTTCTAGGTATCTTTTTATGCTATTATAAAAGTAAAAGATTAATCTCTCTAATGCAAACATGTTTGCTCTCCCAATTAGTGTTCTAATAAAAGATTAATCCTTCAAACGCAAACATGCTTGCTCTTTCAATTAGTGCTATATCCAAAGTTGAGATCGCAATTTTTCCATTAAATCGTAGTGTATCTCTGTTACCTTGTCAACATGCTTGTTAATTTGTGAATAAGAATAATTGTAAATACATAACTATTAATATAAGTATATTAATATAATTAAAGTATCAATGTAATATTAAATTATGAAGATAATTTTAATAATACACATTTAACTATATTTTTTGATAAAGGTTACAGATATTATTTTATTGGAGCAATAAAAATTTTCAGCACAAAATTAATTTGATATTCTAAAAAATAACAATCAATAATGATACAAATTGAAGGTCCGCCTCAAATGGTACGAGTTCCAAACGTTTCTCCAAAATGTGTCAAGACAAAAATGAATTTCAGATTCTTATAGTTATAGCTACCATATGTCCATATCTATATCTACCTTCAACCTTTTTATTAGATTGCTCAAAATTTTTATTTCTATATGTTTCCATTTGTTTCGTTTAAAAAACTAATATGGCACGGAAAATGATATATCTTGTATAGGTATATTTATATGATTGTTAGTGATTTTTATTATGCACAAAATTATATTTTTTAGATAAAATTAATAATTAAAATTATACAACGTGACATTTAAAATTATATTTTTATATTATATCATTATCAATGGCTCTAAAACAACATGTGAGGTGCACAACTTTTTTTTGTTGTACACCTTAAGCAAAATCATGATTGGTAACAGTGAATTAAGCTTACTCACATTCAAAACTAGAGTAGCTATGAAGAAATTGTTACATATAGAATTTGGAACAACAAGTTTTATTTTGGCTCGATTACATGAATCACATTATCTTATTGTGTGGAATAGAATTTGGAAAGCAGAACAAATTTTTAATAACAAAGCAACTAGAACCTCTAGGGGGAAAAAAAAAAAACTACACCATGCAGTTAAATTTTATTAATTTAATTTTAATATAAAGTACTGCCAAAGATTCTTATACAGTCGTTACTTAGAACAATTGATAACTGAAAAATGAGAAAACCTTTATAAAAAACAAAAACAAAAAAACATAGAGATAGAGAGAGAACCGTGTAGTTGACAATTTTTATTGAACTTTTAAATTTATAAAGGTGTGTTTGGCTTTTGATAATGGAGAAACCAAACTCCCGATTAAAGATACTCCGCGCGTATTTTAAGTGATAAAATCATAAAACCAAATTATTTGAAAGAAGATGCTCTAACGTGTTACAAATTAACAATAAATTATAATATTTTCACTGAACGATTTTTAAAATTCATTATTTATAGTTTGTATGTTATTCTTTTTAGATTCTATGTTTAAATATTATAATAATTAGTCTGGTCATGTAGCTCAGTTAGCTCATGAGAATATGTGTCTCTGGGTAAGGGGTTGAATCTCAGTTGTATTACTTTTTTATAAACCAAAAAAATATTATAATAATATTAGTTATTGATATATATTTCGTCCAACAGAATTAATTTGTTAGGATAAATATATAAAATTTATATTAATAACTAATTAAATATATAATTACTAATGAATAAATACGTTAGTATAGGTAATTAATATATATTATTGATATATATATATACCGTTAATAAATATTTTTAATAATTATATGAACGAATAAATTTATAATGCAAAATTTATAATAACTGTAGCTAATTCAAAGAAAGAAAAAAAACATTAATAGAGAAATTTGTATTTGTAGTGTATGGTCGTATCATTGTCCAACTAACTTTAGAGTATGGTATTTAGATAAGTACATGTCCTTGCCGATCAAGGGTCACTGAAGTTTAAAGTAAGGGTTAGAAAGACGAATTTAAATTTAGTGTTTATAAATTATATTTAAATTTACTGTTTTTAAATTATATTTAAATTTAGGTTTTACAAATAGAATGTTGTTATGTTATTAAAAGTATTCAATTTAGTATTAATGTTTAATTTTTTAATAAATTTTTTTTAATAACTTCATTAAACATAAACATAAAAACATAGATTTAATTTGAAAACGCCAAATTTAAATTCTAGAAGTACATGTGTAATGTTAACATTTGCATATACTATTTGTGAGCCATATTGGTCGCCAATAAATTGTGCTTGTTGTACACGTGGATCTGAATATTCCTTAGCTTACTCACTAAAAACTAGGAACAAATTAAAAGACATATGTTTATATTATTTTAAATATTATTTTTATTAACTTTTAAAAATAATATTTAATATAAAAAAATGTTGAAATATTCAACGTCTTAAAAATATGGCATTTTTATTTAATTTTAAATAATAATTATATTATTTGAATATTTTTTTTATATTATTAATTTAATAAAATAATAATGATGAGTAATTATAGATACCAGCCAAGAGTGAGAGAGTACTCAAAGATAGCAGCCTCGTAGGACAGTTGTGCTTGGGATGGAGATTGGAGAGGTCCCTTCTTCTATCATCTTCTTAATTTGTTCCACACAAAGAAACACTCCAACAAGCAATCGACAATAATCTCCCCTCTTCTCTCTCTTTTTAATCACATATTCTCTTCCTAATCAAATATAAAAATTAAAATTAAAATAATAGTTTTAATATTTAAAAATAGTTAATTATATTTGATTTTTTATTTTATTTAAAGTATTTTTTGGTTTTTTTTTTGTATAACCACATGTTTCTCCACACTTAGGATCAGTCTAATCTCATTCGTACTACGTAGCTGTCCCTGATCCTCAGAAATTTGGCATAGGTGGAATTAGAACATAAGTTCTTCCGCCGTAGATCGGCTCTCCTATACGAAAGTATTTTTTTGTTTACTAAAATAACTTCAATGTTTTTTTTTTAAAATTTAAAAGTTAAGTAACTCATTAAATAAGTAATATATTATTGGTAATTAAATAAATAATAGCTTAGTAATAACACTAAATAGTAGTATAATAATTAAAGAGGCAAAGGAATTTGGTTTAGTCTATTTGGTTTTCGATTTTTTGTCTTTATAAATTATGTGCAATGAGATTGGTTTTTGAGATAGTGATTGGGATGAAGATGTTAAACCTTGTTAAGATCATATCTTGATCCTGGTGTAAAGTTTTCTTGTTTCATAAAATTCTTTTATTAGTGTTTATACACTTTGGATAGCATTTCTTCTAATTAACATGTTTCTTGTAACTTTCTGATGAGTATTTCTTATACTCATCTTTCTCAATAAATATTTCTACTTTTAAAAAAAAGTATAAAAATAATTCAAAAATATTTATATTTATACCATCACATAAATTTAAGTTTGTTGAGGCTCAAGTGGTATAAGGAGGAGTTTTTTTACCTCAAAATGAATAGTTCGATTTTCAATAAGGTAAAATTAGGAGTCGTGTAGTGTGAGGGTATGTGTTTGGCCGATAAAAAAAAATATACAGTTAAGTTTTTACTTGTATTTATTCCAAAGAGAGTACATTGAAAGCAATATAGAATTGTTCCCCTCCATTTTTCTTCTCACCATTTTCTTATCCAATTGTGATGATTAGTATTAGTAGAAAAATATTTTTCTTACACTCATTTTTTTTACACTTATGTTACACCCTTATTAAAATAATAATATCTAGATTAAAATAAAAAAAAAAGAAAATAAAATTAAGAAAAAGAGTTATGTAATCATTAAAATATTAAAGGTATAAAGAGGGTGTAAGAGAAAATGATATAAAAAATTCAGCCTTGTACTGGATTCATTCACTGGGGGAGAGATACATATGTATTGTGGGTTCCACTTATAGTTCATATATTGAGCAGTAGAGGATATTAAAATCATTACGGTTTATGAGAATGAAAGTGTACAATCCCAACAAGAATATTTTCTTTTCTTTGCAAGTGAAGGAAAACAAACCATTTCAAATTCACCGCTCCAATAAAAATTATAAAAAAGAAGAATCTTTAAAGTTAGCTTGGTCATTACTCTATTCTGTTGTGTTTCTTTTGGCTAAGAAAGCTTCCGATTACCAACCGGCACAGTTGGTGATAGTTAATTACATCTTTAACCGCATTGATAGAAGTATAATTCATAGTTATAAATTTTTATTACAAAAAGAATATATTTACTTTAATAATCTCTCAATCTCGTAAAAAAGATTAGTTATCAACCCTCAACCAAAAGATATGGTTAATGCAAACCAAACAAAAAAAAGGAAAAAAAAGCTTCCTCATTTTTTTTTATAAGTAAAAGTGTGTCCGTTAAAATTTGAATTAATGAGCTATTATTCAAAGTAACACTTTTCAATTTGGATGCCAAAATTCACCTTTATCCAAAGCTAAACATAATTCATTACTAATATAATTTGAGTTTAATAATCCAATCCCCAATACAGTAATATAATAATAATAAAATGAAAAGAAATAGATATGAAAAGTACAATGTTCTAATTCCTAGCGTAGAGGCAAATCTGTTTGGTGGGGACCACATGGACCATTTCCCTATTTGTCATCTTCTTTTAAGATCAATGCTCACTCAACTCAACTCCTCATCATGTACGTTTACAAGAACAACAAGACACTTTAATGGTTCTGCCTCTTCCTCTAATTACTACTACTTGCCATGAATTTCCACGCAAAACTCCACAAAAGCCACCTTCTTTGATTCAACCCAATTTTCAAAATCACCTCTTTTTCATCTCTCCTATATTATTATACTCCTTCATCTAATCCTCCCTAGTGAAGAACATGGATAGTACTACTGGTGAGTGGGTACTCCTTTCTGATGATGATTCCTTTTTTGATATTATTGATGATGAAGAAATTACTCATGATCATGATGAGAAGCAGATTTTCATCATGGGGAAAACAAATTCAGAATCAAAAAGTAGTGTTCTTGACATGAATTACTTGTGCACCTCACCGAAATCAATGAATATTCATCATCATCATATTCCAGTTGAATTGTTGGAACCCAGAATAATTGATACGAAATCAGTGGAAGAAAACAACAAAAACGATGTGGGACCTTTTCCTCTGGTTCCATCCACTGATGAGAAACATCAAGACACAGTTTCCTTCAAGATGATGAAGGAGAATGAATTCGCCGACATGAAAATGGTCTCACCGAAATCCGGGGGCAGAGGATTATTCCCTCCTCCATCAGTTGAAGGAACAGAGATGGTTCTGATGGAGTTTGATGAGAAAGAAGAAGAGGAAGAAGAAGAAGAAGAAGAAGAAGAAGAAGAAGAAGATTCGAATGAAGGTTTGATGAGATTTTGGAAATGGAGTGTGACAGGGGTTGGAGCTATCTGTTCATTTAGTGTTGCTGCTGCCACCATATGTGTCCTGTTCTTTGGAAGCCAGCATAGGAACAAAATCAAACATGACCACCACAAGATTCGTTTCCAGATCTTCACTCATGACAAGGTCAGCAATTCTTCTTCTAAATTGTTTTTAGGGTTTGTTGTTAATTAGTTCTTAGTTAATTTAGGCATAATTCCAATTAAGTATGATTTACTATAGTGAAAGGTTTCAAACTCTGGTCATGTTATGATTATAATTGTGTTGTTTTAAATAGAACTAAATATATAGTTAGAATTTAAGAGATCACAATCTAGAGTAATTTGGTTTGTGATTATCAAAACTTTTATGTTATTATAACGTGATGTTACAAAGCGGCTTGATTAGAATTTAAAAACGTTAATCTAGGGTTATGTTGTGTTGGAAGAGCAAACCCTCTCCTTTGATGTAACAAAAATGGTTAGTATCAGTACTAGTTATTCCAAAAATATATGGTATAACTAGTGGTATGCAAGATTAGTGAGTGATACACGTAGATTGTATTTGGTGGCGGTCGTGTTTATCAGTTAAGAGAAATGGAATAGGATACCGAAGCAAATGAATGAGACAGATTGGTCCATTGAAAATGATGGAATAAAACACACAGAAGAATTATCATTATTTTTATACAGTCATTTTTATTAAAAATAATATATATTTAAATTTCTTAAACTTTATATTATTTTTTTTGACCAAAATATATTTTTTAAAAATATTTTTTAAAAAATTACATAATAAAAATATATTAACACAATTTATATTTAATAATTTTTAAAAAAAATATATTTAATAATTATATTTATTGAGAGAAGTTTATATTTAATAATTTATATTTTTCATAAAATATTAATACAACAATTATTATATTTTAAAATTATTATTTAGTTATACTCATAATTTTAAAAAAATGAAATTAAAAAAATATACTATTTTATTTCTCCTTTAATTTTATATTTTCTATCAAGTAAAATTTTATATACATGTATTACAAAAAATATATTCTATATTTTAATTCGCACTAAATACAAAATAATACATATAGTTCTGTTCTGTTCTATGGTCACTAAACACCGTATACGATTCTATTTTGTTCCATTCCATTCTGGTCTGTTCCATTCTATTATGTAGTATTATCAAACACTACTTAACCATCACCCTTTGGTATCATAAAAAAAGTCATAATACACGTATATTTATTATTCATATTTATCACTTACACCTTCCATTCAATCATAAAAAAAATTATTTTTTGGTAACACATGGGTGTAATTGAAATTGTGAACAATAGTGGTACGGCAAGATTATTTCAAAGAAAATTTAAAAAAAAAACAAATTAATGATAAGTGAAGGTGTAAGAAAAAAGAATAATTAATACTTTTTTGAATTCTAACATAACAAATTAAAAGAAAAATAAATAAAAAATTACAGATATATATATATATATATATATATATATATATATATATATTGAATTGTTGAAGCTAAGTGAGGCTTGTTAATTATGAGTGCAGAGCATTAATGAAGTGGTGCAGCGTGCAACCAAACTGAAAAATGAAGTAATTTCAGCTGCAATTGGTGTTCCTTTGAGCAGAGCTCACATAACTTATGGTGGTTACTATGATGCTCTTTGAATTTAATTTGGATTCTATTCTCCAATGGGCCACTAAACCAGAATCTTTTCTATATTATTCTCAATCTATCATACATATAGTTTTTTGTAAATAAAATAATTAGGGACTGTTTTGTAAATTAACTCAAGATTAGGAGCTCTTTTGTTATTGTTGTTTTATACGTGTGGAATATTGTTGAATGATACAAAAGTTTACGTGATTATTACCCTTAATTATTTGTTGAAAAGATTATCAAAAAGAATTATTGAGCATTTTCGGCCACATGTTTGTTGATAAGAGAAGCCAAAATTAGAGTGTAACAGCAATTATCTTTATGTTTTGAAAGTCATGGAAATTAAAGAAAGGTCTGTTAAAATTAAAAATTAATGTAATTCTTTTATATATTTACCATTGGTATTATTGCTATATAAGCTTTAAAACGACGCAACGTAGCATTTTGTGTAGTACAAAAGTTGCAACAATGCTCAACATTTTATAATCTGACCTTGTTTGTTCAAAAAAAACTTCATCTCAATATTTTTTTTATCAGTGATATACACGTCATAAATTAAATTTTCACTGTTATAAATAAAATTATTATTTCTAATCTCTCAAATTTTAAAGATTATTGACTTTTGATATCCTAAATTTTAAAAATTTAGTACACGATCAAATAAACTAATATACACAGTAATTAATTTTAAGTAGGTTTATATTTGTTCGTTGAATAACTATGGTTTAGTGTAACGAGAAAAAAAGCTTTTTCTTTTTCTTTATTATTTCAAATACTACTCAAATTTATATTTAAAAACAAGAAACGTAATTTTTTCAAACGTAATATTTTTATTTAAAAATCAGTTTTTATATTCAACTGCATGGGTTTCCAAATTAAACATGCATTTTGCAAAGCTAAAGAAAATCTCTCAAATTAAAACTTTGTCTCAAACTTCTAAAAAGTAAGGCAGATGTTATTGTCACTTTAAAATATTTAATATCACTTTTTTTAATTAAAAAATATATTTTTTAATCAATAAAATTAAAGTAAAAATATTTAAATAGCAGTAGTAATAAAAAAAGAGTGACCATAATCTTGACCAATTAATATATATATATATGAATAAATTTGTTAATATAAAAAATACAATACTATCAATTTATCACATCGATAGTATAGATTTTACTGTTTATAACATGCATTTAGAAACCATTTATACAATATATTCTTATTAAAATAGAATTTATTTATAAATAAAATTATAAAATTTAGTTGAATAAACTAAAAATAATTTATTAAAACCTATAAGTATTATAAACTCTTACAAACGCAGTCATAATATCAAACAATTTAGCTTCCCGAGTTATTACCCAACTATCCCTTCCCGAGACTCTTACACTACACCAACAAATTTATTTATGATAGTGCAATTTTATTAACTTATTTAAAGGTTTTTTTTTTAGATCTCATGTTGTCTAATCTCTATTTTAAGCAATTATGAGTATACAATTGTCTCTCTACCGTAACAATCCAACTCAAGAAAAAAATATTAAATAGAGATTAACTACTATAAAAAAGAATGATTTGATTAGTAATCAAGAGAAAACAAGATTATTAATTATTAAATATGGCGTCGTTAATCATTTAGGTTGTTAATTTTGCCACTAGCATATATTTAGTAGTTGAATAAATAAATTTAACGATTAATTTGATCAATTACTAAAAAAAACTTGATTTTGTAGTGGACCTCACAAACTATCATATGTATTATTATTTTTTAACTTAAAAATGGATCAAATGGGTAAACTAGCATTGTGGGCAAGATTAAAATTGTCCACGTAAGTTAGATATTTGTGGTAGGAATGAAATCACGTATGTATGTATAGATGGTGTGAAGAGGAGATCAGATAATAGAGAAATCAACGTAGGGATTGAAAAATAACAAAAAAAAAAAATAGAAAAAGGAGAGTAATAGGGACGTTTGGTGGGTGGATTTTTGGGACATATATGGTGTGGCTATTAATTAGTTTAGAGAAATTAAAAAAAAGCAACGTAACTTGAATGATGTGATATTGTGATTTTGCCCCCATCAATAATATCGGAATTAAAGTATGTGTTTAATACTCCTATGTATATAATTAACGAACCAACTATCGCAAACATTCAACTACGTACTATAATAGGTGTTGCATATATATATATATATATATGTGTGTGTGTGTGGGGTATATATATCTCCATCCATTCCAATTATTCAAGCTAAGATTCTTTAGCTACTTTAATTTGTTTGCTTAATTACAAACAACTATTTTATGCCCAATGAGATGCTCCTCAAGTTTAAAAAACAAATACAACAAGTAGTACGTAACGGCGAACCTTAACTGAAATTTAATTTTAGGTCGGTGAACCATTAAGTATAAGCTATAAAATGATTTAACTAAAATTAAAATTAATCACATAAAATTTTATTAAAATTATATAATAGTATATTAATACAAACTAGCAATTACTCCAATAAGTTAACTCTAAGGGTTAGCTTAGCAGTGTAAGACCCTATTAAATTTATAAGAGGGGCGATCCATGCAGGATAATCCTTGCTAGAATTTTACCTATGTCAAATTCCCATGAGTCAGGTCATACAGCGCGAAAAAAATTAGTCTTATTCTAAAGATTAAAATCCCCGTGGTTAATACCAAAAAAAACTATTAAAGTTACTATGTCACAAAAGATGTACACGTCATCAACTTAAACCATCTTTTATAAACAAATATAAATATAATAATATAAAAGGTTTTGATATACAGTGTCTTAAGAGTATTAGTTAAGATTACTAGAAGTAAAAAAATAATCACAAGAGCACATTGTTTCGTTTCTCGCGAATAAAAAAAACTATACATTCCAATTTTTTTTACTATATTTAGATTCTTAAATAGTGCCCTTAAGACACTAAATATCATTTGCCTAATATAAATATCTACTAATAAATATGTTGTGCAAACATAACTAATTTTATTCTAAGAATAGAGAAATTCGTGATTATAAAAAAAATATGTTGCGCAATGCGTATACAAATTTTTTAAACATTAGAACGATTATATCATCTCATTCTTATCATATAGTTTATAACTATACCTATGAATTAAACAAGCAATGAGGTTAAAAGTTTCATTGCTTGCTCACTTAATCTACGATTTAATTTTTGGAAACAATTTATCAATTGCAACTAAAAATAAATTCACTTTAAATGTATGTTATATTGTAGTATTTTTTTATATATGATGAAAGTTACCATAACATACTATATAAACTGCATTATAATGAAGCATAATAATATCGAGCTAATCATAAAATAATATCACATTTAAATAAATCCAGATAACCATAAAAAAAGTTTTGAATGTATTTTTTTTAATAAAAGTAAATGGTTGAAAAATTTTTGAGTGTCGTGGCTCCCTTCTGTCGCCACTCCCATAAAGGTCCGCCTTTTTATATTGGGTTGCAAACATTTTTACTTAGCTTAAAAAAAGTGGTATTTTTAATTAGGGTTTTTTTAACTATTATCTTTAGGGTAATAAGTAATTTATAAACAAAAATTAGTTATCCAAAAAATGTAGCATTTAACGCTACAAATACATCTTTATTAATTATGACTTTTATTATAATTTTTTATTTATGAGTTGTTTGTTTATTGTCCTTAGGATAATGGTTAGCAAAACCCTTTTAATTATTCTAAAATTGTAGCACTCAAATGAGTACTCCCTTTGTTTCAAAATGACAATCGTTTAACGTTGTTTCACGGAGATTAAAAAATACAATAAATATTAGAGCAACTTTACTAAAATAACTCTATTAATGATTAATACATTAATTATCTAACCATATTTCTAATTGACATTAATTATTTTATAAAGGTAAAATGAAGAAAATATCATTTAATAAATATATTGAAAATATAAAGTGATTATCATTTTGAAGGAAAAAAAATCCTCTAAAATAACATTCATTATTATAAAACGAAGGGAGTATAATACAAAAAGTTATGACAAATTTGGGATGAATCTATGTTCATGAGAGTTGGGGCAATTCCATTGCCCTAATAGTACTCTAATTTGTATTAAAAAGATATATACTAGTGTTAAATATTAGACCTAAGGTACTAGTGACAATAGATTGCTTAGTTTTCAGAACCTTTTGGTCCAAATACTATTATGAACATAAACGTTATATTGAGATTTTGACGCCTATATATTGAGGAAGATGGGGTATCCAGGTTCATGACAATTAAGGGCGTGAGATTCTATCTATAATCAATCATTATTAATGGCCATAAAAATTCTTGTCTTTCAGTTCCTTATCCCCAACTATGTTGGCTCATTTGGCGACTTGGATGAGACGAAATCGATATCTATGGTATATATATCAAATGTCAAGGTAAAATACAGTACAAAGTATATTAAATTGCCCTTATAATTTGAGTCTATTCTTTAGTTTTCCCCAAAAGCCAAAAAAAAATTTTAATAAAAAAAACCCAAAACTTTTGGTTTCTTATATATAAGAAACATAAAATATATTTAGTATACTTTTTTTATTAATAAAATAATAAATTTGAATTATATTCCTGAAATATACATGTAATAAATATATCCACTAATAAGAGAAGAGTGTATGTTGCTTACAATAAATTAAGGATAAAAAAGAATATAATTTCTTAACATCCAATACATATAGAAAAGATACTATATTTTTTATAATTAGGAGAAAAAAAATACTTTTTATTCTTTTGAATAGGAGTGAAGGTAGTTCTTTTTTTAAGAATTTTCAACAAGACTAAATAGTCATTTTCATCATTATTTCATAGAAATATGTTTTGATACATTATATGCTAAATCGTATATACATGAGATGAGTGATTTAATGATTATTTGACTATTTGAATTGTGAAAAAAAAAATTATAGCATTGATAATGTAAAACATTTATGTCATGATATATAAATTCATAAAGAATAAATATAATGTATATTAATAATTTTTAACAATATTTTACCTTTTTAATACTGAGGTATGAACTTACATGTACATATTACCTTCTTTGATTAAAATTTATGAACCAGTCACTTTTGACAAATTAAAGTTATCAAATTTAATTTATTTAATTATATATATATATATATATATATATATATATATTATAGATTATTATTTTAATTGGAGCCCGTAAAATAGACTAACCTGCTAAATTGTAGGGCTTTAACATTTAAAATTGAAATCTTACTAGAAGTTTATACCTTTTTTTCACTACACACATTTTTCTCTTCACCACACATTCTAATTTTTCAAAATTATTCATCGTTCGGATTTTGAAAATCTACAGTACAAATTTATAGAAATAATATTACGGATTTTAAAAATTTGTAGGCCACGGATTTTGAAAATTCATAGTACAATCATATTAAATATAAATAAAAAAAATTTTGAACAGTGTTGCAGATTTTTAAAATTCGTAGGCCGCGGGTTTTTAAAATCCGTAGTACAATTTTAAAAATATAAAGACAGATTTTGTATTAACAGTGCCACGGATTTTTAGAATCTGCAGACTACAGATTTTAAAAATCAGTAGAGTAATTTTATAAAAAAAAGGGTTTCAGATTTTTTATGAACAGTGCTGCGAATTTTCAAAATTCGGACGAAGGGCAAATTTGAAAAAAAAAATAGAGACGTGTGGTGGCTGGAGAAATATGTGTGGTGCACATAGTATGAGCTCCTACTAGATATGGGCCTTTTTAGCCCACCCAAAAATCCTACTTAGTTTTTTTTTTCCATTTTTTACAAATTAGGCCATTCTCATTGTGGCTCACACAATGAGCTCAACCCACAGACAGCCCCTTCTGTTTGATGATCCAAAAGAAAAAAAATTGAGTTTAATTTATTTGGGTTTCATTTTAAACATTACTAGTAAAAAAGAAGAAAAAAAAACATTATAAGAGAAACAAAAGAAAAAAAACACATTATAAGTAATATGAGTTTTTTTCTAAAAAAAAAATATTACGAGGAATGGAGTAGGTTCTATGTAAACAATAACCTTATAGTATAATGCTTAGTGGAAGATAAAATACACTTATTAAAATTAAGTTGGTAGGAGGATTTAGTAGAAAAATTTAGTATTTTTCATATCTTCTTAAGACACTTGTTAAGGTATAATAAATATACCATATTAAATGTTTTGTATTTTCTTTAAAAATATACATTAAAAAAAATTAATTTTTAAAACAATAAGTACATCTAATCTCAAATAAAAATTTCTTTTAATGTATTCTTAACTAACACTCTTAAGACACTAGTTAACATTTTTCAATTGAATATACAAAGAATCATGTCACAAACTTAAAAATACATATGATATTACTAAATAATGTCCTATAAACACTAATTAAGAAGCAAAAAATACACTTTATTTGATATTTTAAATTACTATAAAAAGTATGCAAAAATAATTTTAAATTTTGAAACAATAAATATTATTAATTCCAATAGCCAACATTTTTCTTTTCAAATATTATAAACAAAAGAAAAAAAACCTTTACCAAAAAAAGGTGGCCTGTCAACCCAAGCCCACAACCCACGTAATACCGGATTTAACCTTTAAACTTGAAAGTTCAAATAATTATTTAGTTAAAACTTCTCAGCTTCAAAATCAATTTCATTTTGCCCCGTACCAAAAAATAAAAATCAATTTCATAGTAGTAGTACATAATTTTGAATTCTTGCTTCTTGTTAACACTACATTTGTTCAGTTATTTTCTTTTCGAACCGCAGGCTATGCGCATTTTTGCTTCCTGTCACATAGACGTGCCCATGCACGGGAATGATCTATAAAATTAATTGATGTCAATTATTCAGTGCATCATAAAACAGAAATAAAATTAAAAGAATAGCATCAAAAGGAAGGAATCAGCTTAAAACATAATAAAAGGGAGTAACAATATAAGATTACATGGTGGTCACAACTCACAACCCATAAAAAGTACAGTGATGAATGAATGTGTCACATAATAGTAATAATAAGAATATGAACAATAATAAATAAGAATAATAAAAGAGCCTGTAAGGTGTATTCAAATTCTCTTCCTCAAAACATTCTGGTGACGGAAACGCTACTCACGCAGCTGAGACCTGAGATCCATGAAAGAGAATACGACACACAAATCACAACAACCTCTGCACAAATCGTAACCAATTCAACAACCAAACGCCGTTGAACGATTAATTAATTAGAGTAGAAGACCAAATGCGAGAGCAACGAGAGAAGCAAAAGCGGTTGGGACGAAAAGCGCGGTGGCGTCGGAAGAAGGACCAGGTGCTGGTGCCTCCGCCGCTGAAACGCCGGTTGCTGCCATCGCCAAAACGGCAACCATCAAAGCCAAGAAAACCTTCATCTTCAATGCCTCCATTGCTCAAAAAATAAAAGCTTCTTTTCTATTTTTTTTGTTGATGATGTTGTGGTGTGAGGAAGAAGATTTTGAGACAATGGTTAGTGGAAGTGGGTGGTGGAAAATGTGGTGCGGCTATAGGTGATTTTATATAGATGCAGGAAGAGAGAGAAAAAGGGCAGGCTGCCCGAACTTTATTGTTTTGTTGTGGAGAGTTTCGATGTGTCCGGGCAGCCGCACCTGCCCGCTTTATTGGACAGAGTGTCTTAATTGGGATTCTTGGTGGTGCCTTACAGCTGTCGCCAACGGTTTCTGGGACCATCCTTCATTTTTTTTTATTATTTATTTTTAAAAAAAGTTGCCTTTTCTTTTTTTAAAAAATAGTAGTATTAATATTAGTACTAACTTTTTTTAAACTGACTTTGTTTATAGAAACATAATTATAGTCATTTACCAAAGGAGATACGAACATACATAATTGGAGTGATTTGTGCCTTGTGGTTGTCGCACCACCATTCCTAATAATTTGACATGTTGCTTAATTATTTTTAGTGATTTATAGGTTGTTATGTGTATTTAACAAATACTAACGAGTGGTTAGTTCAACTTTGTATTTCTATTTATATATTTCTCTAATAAAATAAAAAAACTAGCTTAGAGATATATACTAAACATGATTTGTGAACAGATAAATTCACAGGTTATGCGGACGCATGAACAAGTAAAATCAATGTTTAATTAAATTTTGAATATTGTGGACTAAAATTTTTTGTTTGTGAATAAAATTCGTAGACACGGCACATTACGAGTGTACCTGCTTAAATGAAAATAATTATATTTTTATTATTATACTGAAATTTGAATTTCAAATAAATTCTAATTTATGTTTAAAAGAAGAAGAAAAATCTCTATCATAAACAAACAAATCCCAAAAACAGTCTTGTCTTAAATAATTGTTTCTATTTTTACATTAAGATACTACTAATAAAAAAATTAATCAAGAAAAAATTTCATTTTTTAAAAAAAAATCAATAAAAGAAACTTATGCCGATGTCTGTGAACTATTCATGAATTTGCAATACAGAATTAAACTTGTAGACTTAAGTGATCCGACCGGTTTAACCTACGGGTCAACATAAATAGTGTGGATCATTTGCATACTCAATTCAAATAAGATAATATCTGAAACTAAAAGAATGTGTTTAACAAATTGTTAGGTGAGTGATGATGAGCTGGTTTGAGACTTTTGTTACTAGATATTCGCTGATTCTTCCAATTGTTTGTGTGATACTGCAATAGTATAATTTCACATTGATTATTTGATGTCGACTAACTAATCTAAATTACTTATTCTCTTTCGCTTGTCATGTGGTTCGAGATTTGTCAATTATGGTGTTTTTCACACTCAAATATATACTGTGATTTCAACAATTTTGAAAATGATTTCTTACCTTTAAAAAAAAAAGATTTCTTATTACTTAAAAGGATGTTGATGAGCTTTAAAAAATTATTGTTTAAGCCTGTATTTAGGAAACAGACTAAAATTTTAAAGCTTTTGATTTTTGGTTTTTGGTTATGAAACTGGCGGAAGGTTGTGAGATTATAGCTATGAGATTACGACCGTGAGGTTGGTTTATTGGTCAAAATTACTTGATAAAATAGGCTGTGTAATAAGTTGAAATATGTTAAATGACCAAGATAAATAATATTATATTAATATTTAATATAATAATAATATCAAATAGTGGTAAGTATTTTGTGATTTTTAAAAATAAATAAGGACAATTTTGAAGGTGAAATATTGAAATCCTATCATTGGAAGCCAAAAGCCTCTTGAAAGAGCTTTACAAAAATTAGTTACAAAAGTCACAATCTCATAGTCAAAAACCTTATTTTTATAAGGAGAATGGGATTAGTACCATCTCTATTAGGAGTGACACCATTTTTTTTATATGTAAAAATCATAAATTTATATGCTAAAAAGGATGGTGCCACTCCCTTTAGGGATGGTGCTAATCTCATCCACCTTTTTATAATTACCAAACGACGACAAAACTTTCTGAAAACCAAAATCCCTTAAAAAAAAGCCTTCTCAAACATAGCCTAAATCTCTTTGTTCAAGTACATATATTTTTTAAAGTCTTGTCAAACAGCTTTTATTTTTTTTTAAAGCTCTTATTTTTAATTTATATTTAAATAAAATAAAATAAGTCGGGCTAAAAAAGTCTTAGTTAACAAAAAAAAAAAAAAAAAAGAAAAGAGAATTTGGGGATTTTGTTTGAGGGTAAGATTTTCCTATTAAATGTGAAGTGAAGAACGTATGGTTTTTGCGAAATCAACATTAATTGTATAAACGGTTTTTATTTAATTTTATTTTTAATATGTTCGTATCATTAAGTAGAACGTACAAGAGCCTCACATTCATAAGTCCCTTACCTTAGGCACATTATTAAGAGAAGTGAAATTAGAGTAACATGACAGTTGAATTCACGAGAGATCAATACCAACAATTCACACACACACACTCACACTATATATATGATGTACGAATGAATATCCATCACAGTTTTCTGCGCGCGTGAACGTAACCTCATCATCAAATGTTACTCTGATCATTTTATGTAGCTAGGTATAATAAGCTTTTTCAGATTTGTGTTGTTTTCCTCATAATAACCAACTAATAAATGTTCTTATAATTTCATGTTTTGAAATCAAAGTACTACTCAACTACTACATTATTAATTACATGTTCACTTTCTCATTCTTTAACAAAAGCCATCAGTTTACCTTGTTAATCTTGTGATGGTCATGAGAATTATGCACAAATTCTAGTGTGTTTTGTTTCTTATAACTTTATCAAACTATGATTTTAGTTCCAAAATTATGTTAGAAAGTAATTTATGTATGTATGTCATTTTTGTCGAACATATTATTTTTATATTCATTTTATATATACATTTTAAATTTTGTTTATTTGAGTCATTTAATCCATCATCATATGGTTCTAACTTTTAAATTTTAATGTTGCTTGGAATCATAACGACAAATATTGCTTTATTTTACTTAAAAATAGAAATGTAGGGATTAGGGAATAATTCCATTCCATAAGACTTGGGTTTAAGTTTGATAATTATTTAATTAAGGACTCGATCAGTATTTGTAATGGAAGTTTGAAATTGTATTTTTTTTTTGTTTTTTGTTACGAAAAGATAAGAAGGGGTGACACCTTCAGTTCAATTGTCATAAGGTGCCAATGACATTGTAGATCTACCGGAAAGATCAAACCCTAAAGATTCTTAGACAGATATAAAGTAATAAAATGCGAGTGATTGTTTTTCATACATATCTACTCAATTAGCTTCTGGAAACTCGAAAATCTCTCTAAGGATATCATATGTGTACCAAGAGTGATTTTAATAACTCTAAAAGAATACAAACTCATATCTGATTCAAATGGATCTTCAATTTCTATAAATTGAAGATTTGCCTAAAAAACTTTGATTTGTTCTCGCTTAATTCCTTGTTGATGTTTGTATCAAAAAATATTAGAAAACAAAAATATGTGTTGTTTTTAATTTTTTTTAAACAAATTTCAAATACCAAAATAGAATGAGAAGATAGAACTAATATAATTATTCATAGAAATTAATAAAAAATGAAAAGGCCAACTCTAAGCTATTAAAATAGTAACGGGTAAGATAGTTGAAGTGATATATCCTTATTCTACTTAAATAAATAGTCTTAAGTTTGAGCCTCTATGAATATAAAAATTTTCGATAAAAGAACTAACTCCATGATAATACAGACGCTTTTGATTTAGACAGAATAATACATGCATGTAACTTAAATAAAAAAGAAGGTAGTAAAGTATAGTCCGAACTCCGAAATTCAAACTTTGATAGCTCCCTTGCTTTTGTAACGGAACAAGTTTTCAATCAATTTCTCATTTTTGAAAAAGGAGCGTTGATAACGGTATAGGTTTGCACTTTGCAATTCATAAAATGAGATTTTGATTCATGAGTGGGTCACCTAATATAACGGAATCCTGACCCATTTTCCACTGAAATTGTGGCAATTTATTAATTATTATACCCTGTTTGTTCAAAATGGTGACAATTTTGTTTTCTACCATCTATCTCATTTAATTTCATCAAGTGACCCTGTTTCCATTGGACAATAATAATGGCCACAAACAAATTATTAAGAAAAAAGAACAAATTATATTATACTCCTAGCTAGCTACCTTCATATATTGTTTTTTTCAGGAAGAAAACGTCAAAATGATGGTCCCCTAAGTTGCTTCCAAACTTAGCAATGTTCCAACTTGTGATCTTGGAGCTAGGCTCAATGTTAAATCACATAACTACCACTAATGTATCTCTCAAAAATCTAGCTACTTCTTTCTTCCATGTGAATATATGATTTGGAAGGAAATTGTCAAATATCTTCCCAGTGACAAATTAAAATCTTTGGTGAGATGAACCATGACAAAATTGATTCTTCTTCTTTTTTTTTCTTTTTTTTTTTTTTGAGTTTGTTTAATTTAGTTAGCGGTGAAAATTCTCATATATTTTTTTTTCAATCAACCACTTAATAATGAAAATTCTCATATTAATGAGTTGATGATAGTACATTGTACAGAGAGTTGAAGTTTTTTTTTTTAAAAAAAAAAAAAGTTTAATTGCATTTTATTCTCCGTTAAGTTTACATTTTTCATTATTTTAGTATTAATTAAGTTTTAATTTCATTATTTTAGTATTAATTAAGTTTTAATTTCGTGACTTTGACCCTCTTAGTAAGTATATACCCAAAAGAAATACATGAATAAAGGGATAACATTTTTTTTTTGAAAACATGGGGATGAATATCGTGAAATTAAAATTTAAAAGATCAAAATTACAAAAAATATAAATTTAAGGACTAAAATTATAAAATGTATAATCTTGAGAAACCAAAATTGCAATTAAACCAACAAATTTTAAATCAGTCAAGGGCTTCTTCTTCTTTTTTTTTTGGGACAAGAGTCAAGCTTTTTTTTTTTGGAATAATCAAGTTTCTAAATAATTTATATTCTAGTTGTCTTTGTTTTCTCTCTACTGGACCCTAATTAAAGCCCATAAACAGAAAAACTACAAAGAAGTGGGTCGAGGCAAATGAACCCCTGAACCTTGAGCTGCTTTCTTCACCACACACATTTTTCTCTTCACAACACATTCTAATTTTTTTTTTCAAAATTACCCCTCGCTCGGATTTTGAAAATCCGCACTACAAATTTATAGATTAGTACTATGGATTTTAAAAATTCGCAGGCCACGAATTTTGAAAGTCCGTAGTGCAATTTTATTAAATATAAAGAAAATTTTTTATGAACAGTGCTGCGGATTTTTAAAATCCGTAGTACAATTTTAAAAATATAAAGACAGATTTTTTATGAACAGTGTTGAGGATTTTTAAAATCCGTAGACTGCGGATTTTTAAAATCCGTAGACTGCAGATTTTTAAAATCTGTAGAGTAATTTTATAAAATAAAGTGTTGGATTTTTATGAACAGTGCTGCGGATTTTCAAAATCCGAGCGAAGGGCAAATTTGGAAAAAAAATAGAGACGTGTGATGGCTGGGAAAATATGTGTGGTGCCCATAGTATTGGCCTGAACCTTGAACAAAAAAAAAAAACCTGAACAATAAGCTAACAATTGAAGCCCAACTTGGGTGCTAGAGTATATATATATATATATATATATGAGTTGGGTTCAAATGACACAAAGATGTCAAAGTTCTTAAATAACACCGCGCATAACTTTTTATAAAAAACGAATTTATCTGATCCAACTAATCAATTGAAAGTTTATATAATGTAGATCAACTATGCAAAAATTCATACAATTTGAAAACTATTTGATACGTTATCGGAATGTTTTGCCTGAACGTCTAATACATTATTTAAAATATAAGTAAATTTTATTTGTTAGATTACATACCTACGAATTTTCAAATGGTATTAATTTTTGCATAGTTGATCTACGTCATACAAACTTTTAATTGATTGGTTGGATCGGCGAAATTCATTTTTTATAAAAGTTATGCGCGGTGTCATTTAAGAACTTTGACACCTTGGTGTCATTTGAACCCAACTATATATATGATTTTTCTAACCTGTGCAACGTTACACAGGTTAAGAAACTAAAGGTGGAATATTTGTATAGGAAAAATAAAAAATTTAATGATATCATGTATAACACACAATAAATACTGTGTTTTCTTTCCTTTTAAAAACCATATATATATTAATACGAATGAAGCACCACATATATACTTAAGTAGTTCACATAGATTTCCGAGTTTGTAAGAATAATTTCTCATAGATCTTTGAGAAGTGAAAATCATACGTATTTTTGTGCTTTAAATTATGCACTTATCAGTGTGTTTTAAGTTAATTTTGATGGAAAAATATCTCAATTTTAGTAATTGCAAGTCTTAGGCAAAATTATAGTTCCTTTAGTATTTTTATATTGAATTAAGGCTAATTATATGAATTTTAACTTAGGTTGAAGCTTGGACGAGTTAGGAGCTTAGAAAATGGCTAGATCTTTTGAGCGTGGAGAAAATTTAGGAGCACTTTAAATTAAATTGATTTATCTTCTCTCCAAATATCTTTTAAATTTCATCCATCTATTTTTTAGAAGTTGATGATTATCTTAATTTGATTTATCTTGATCAAATAATAATATTTTATGATTTGATTTATAGATAAGCAGAGCAAGGAAGAGCTTAAAAGATCATGATAGATCCTATTAGAAGATTTGTGGACTAAATAATTCATAATGTGCTGTATTTTATCTTATCTTTAAGCAACAAAAATCACGTCTTAGATTTTATAAATACATGTAATTAGTGCTAGGTTAAGGGAATGCGAGCCATAAGATATTACTCCTCTCTCTTCTCTCTCTAGACTTAGTTTTTTCTAGGTTTAGCTTCTTCTTGTGAGGAAAAAGATAGGATGGGGTTGAATCTTAAGTAACATCTCAAGAACTCCAAGAGGATTCATTAATGGAGCGTGAAGGAGGAAGGAGAAAGATGTTTCAACCGGGCTCAATCCTCTTCTATGGAGTTTCTTCCGTCCCTCTTCTCCTTTCTTTATCTTTTATTTAATAGTTTATTGTATTTGGATCTTTATGTATTTGATTATGTTGAAGTTTGACAGTTTCCTTATTAATCTATGAAGTATTTTACTTGTTTGAGTATATATGTTGTGCTTAATGCTTTTGGGTGTGTAGCTAACATTCAATTGAATTGATTACTCATATTGAGGCTGGGGATGGTAATATAAGAGTGCGATTCTTGCATATTATACCATGGACATTGTAGATCTAGAGATAGACTATACTTGCATGTGGTCGTTGTGAGTTCTTGTGTTTAATGCTTGTCTTTGGCTTATGAGAGTCAAGAAATTGATCTCTTAGGTTAAAGTCAAAGGTTATTGAGTCAAATAATTGATCATTAGTTAACTTTGTGAACTTGACCATCAACAAGAAAATATGGAGTAGATTAATGAAGCTTTTGGCAATTCAAATGGGGCTTTGTCTATGAAGTCCCCGGATACAGAACCATTTTGTATTTGATCTTAGATGAAGCTTTAATTCTAGTTTTGCTTTGATATGAAATCTTCTTTTGTTAGAGTATTAATTGTTGTTCTTAATGTTTATGTTGTGACTCATGTTTATGCTAAGAATACTGAAATATGAGTGTGCTCTTGCAATTGATGCCATGATCATTGTTAGTTTAAGGATTGTTAATGATGAATATATGGTCTTGTTGAAGTCTAAGTCTTAATGCTTGTTTTAGCTTAAGGTGGTCAATCTTGAGATAGGGCAAATGTTAATAAGCCGAGGGATCAGTCTTTAATTCATTTAGTGAATTCGATCAACAAACAAGTGAATTGGGATTAGGATAATGAAATTAGGATTAATTCAAAAGAAACTTTGTCTATGAAGTTTCTTGATTCTTAATCAAATGACATTGAGTTCCAAATGCGTGTTTAGTTTAGATTTATTTTCTTATGTCATTTATCTTTTAGTTGTTAACTTGGAAACATGATAGTTGGCCATAATCCCTGTGGACGATACTTGGTATTCACCGTTTTAATATTTATAACGATAGCGAAACACACCTACCATTTATCGTTATTAGTCTTTAAGTTACATAAAAGTTCACTAAGGTTCCTCAGTTTGCAATAATAGTTCACTTGAGTTTCTGAGATTATCAAACTCTAGGAACTTAAGTGAACAAATATTTTATAATTTCATGACCTAAATAAACTTCTGTCCAACTAAAGGATTAATGTAAATTAGTAGTACTATTGTTACAAACTCAAAGATTTATATGAACTTTTATACACTCAGGAGATCCATGTGAAGTATGAATTTAAACTTTTTTATTGAATATATATATTAGTTTATTAATAACAGAAAAGTGAAACAAAGAAGTGTATATGCCTAAGTATTTGTGGAAAGATGAGAGAAGGTGATCCCAAATAAAGAGGTGGTCTAAACATTTGTGGAAAGAATGAAGACTTTTTATTTACTAATAAAATAATTTATTAAAATTATTATTAAATATTATTTGTAGATCAACATAAAAATATAATAATTATTTATAATATTTTAATTAAAATTTATTTTTAAATATAATTTTATAATTAATTTTTCATTAAACATATATTAGTACTAAAAAATTTTTAAAAAACTTTCTTTTTTGGAGGTTTAAAACTCTTGCTTGGACTGTTTGGGCCTTAAGCCAGTCCTAAGCACAACATTACTACTAATTATATATAGTTGTAAACTAACATTTTTTCAAAATAAATAATGGAAAGCCCAGATACAATTACTCTTATATTTAAGAGTAATCATAAAAGTATTCTCGTGTAAACACACTATTTATAGATACCATAAAAAAATTAAGAATACATTAAAATAATAATAATATTAATAATCTGTATTTGATACTCTTATAACTTAAGAGATTCTTATTGATTTCGATAGAGATTTTAATTTGTGCTCCTACTAGAATTATCTTATACGTAAATAAAAGATATGAGATTTTCGTGTATTGAGATTAAATACTTGTATAAATAAAGAGTTACTTTGTATTTTCACCGCAACAATACTAATATCTTGGGTGTAATAGAGATTTTGTTAGTTGTGTTAGGTTTGTAATTTTCCCTTTTTTTTTCCGTGAAAATTGTAAGTTAAAAATGGTTCTAAATTTTTTCATTTAAAAATTGTTATCTGAAGTGTAGAGAGGGCTTGTAATTTCCTCCATTCAAAATTAACAGTTAAGTATTAAAATTTTGTTATGTATTTATGAACGTGTGCTTATTATGTGAGTGTGTGATTTCGCTAATAGATATTACATAGAGATTTAATTTCTCCTCTTATGTCGTTTACAATTAAGATGACACTATATTCTCTTATTTAATCAAAATAATAATTTGATATAAGACAATCCAAAATTCAATTAAGTCATATTCTTCATTAAATCTTTTAGATTTGAAAGATATAAAGTTAATTTTTTAATCAAATATTTAGTTTTTATTATTAATTTGATATGTCCATTATTTTTAATTAAATGCTTATAATTTGATTACATTATTAAAGGTGTATTTGAGTTTCAATTAATTTTAAAAAAGATTTTATTAATTGAAAGATAAATAAATTAATGGTAAATATTATAATACATAAAATAAGACAAAAGTTATATTTTTTGGTTCCTAAACTTTACACCAAATTTTATTTTGGTTCTTTTATCTTTTTTTTTAATTTTAATTCCTTTACTTATTTTTGTTTCATTTTATTTCATTAAAAAATTAATAAAAATGTCTAAATGCTGGACATGGAAAAAAAGAAGACAAGAATAAAGAAACATTATTGTGAACATTAATTATTTATCAACAAATATTAATAGAAAATAATCATATTATATTGAAAAAATAAATTATTAATATGAAAAATATAAAGGATTAAATTAAAATTTGAGATAAAGTTATGAGACTGAAATACAAATTTAGCCACAAATTTTCTTAAGTGAAAATTCATAAAACAACAAAAAGAAGAAAACATTCGCAAATCAATTTTATAAATCTAACAACAATAAATCTCACTTATAAAATATAACTGTATTTTAATTTTATGTTGACAGTTATATAATATTTAATTAAAAATTTAGTTAGGAAATATAAAATTTAAATATTATTTTTATATATATAGTTAGTACACATCTCATTACGTTGTCATTCCTAGGTTCAAGAATCAGTTACTTGTGTTACGTTCTTCTAAGTTTTATCATTTATTTTAGGCCCAATTATTGATTATTTATGTTGTACTATTTTGAAAATATAATTTGCTTAAAGTTTAAATATTAATTAGTTATATATTTTCCTTCTAGGTTTGCCGTTTGGTTTTGGTTGGAATATAAGTTACTTTCGTCACATTTTTTTGGGCTTAGTGTTTGCTTAAGATTTAAGTATTAGTTACTTAGCTTGTATCTTCTTATTTTTGCCCTAATTCAAAGTAATTAATACTTAAATTTGATGTAGATAGTAGGCCTAAAATAAGAATGCTTGCAATAATTTTTTTAATTCTTGTCTTATTCTTCCTCACAACCAGCAACTATTTTAAACATTTTTATTAATTATTTAATGAAATAAAATAAAGTAAAAATAAGTAAAAAAGCCAAAAAAAAAGAAAGAAAAAAGAATTAAACTGAAATTTGGTGTAAAATTTAGGACAAAAAATACTAATCTTGTCTTATTTTATTTATTATAATATTTATTATTAATTTATTTATCTTTTAATTAATAAAAACTATTTTTTAAACAAAATGAATTAAAGCTCAAATATACTTTTTAATAATCTAACCAAATTATAAGCATTTAATTAAAAAATTAGACATACCAGATTAATAATTAAAATTAAATATAAAATTAAAAAATAAAATTAACTTTATATTTTTCGAATCTAAAAAATTTAATGAAAAGTAGAATTTTATTTTATTTTTTATTATCACATATCAAATTATTAATTTAATTGAGTAAAAGAATGTGATATTATATGGAAATGACATAATAGAAAACACGGTATCGAACTTTTATTTATTTATTTTGATAGCGTGCTAGTTTTCAGAGAAGGAATTCATATTCATCTAACAAAAACAGACTTATCAGATTAGCATCACCTGGTATTGTGTAAAGTGAATAATCTTTTCGTACAATTATTTAGCAAATGAGAATGCCTATAGTCAATTTTAATTTTAGTATTTCTACTAAATATTTCACTAATTTTATGCTATACATTAAAAGTTTTTTCTAACTTACGCTTATATTAATCATCGTTAATATAAATTTTGTATAATAGAATTAGAGTCTATTTGTCTAATAGAATTTTTAGTCTGTTTATTTGTGTTTCTCAAAATAATCAAAATCAGAAAATAATTAGATTTTTTATTTATTTTGCGAAGTAGTAACAAGTTGCTTGTCAAAATAAACAAAAATTATGATTAGTCTTATTGTAGCCAAATATACATAACTTCTAATTCTTATAATAATCACTTAAAAAAATAATCAATCTCTTAATCAGTTAGTATATACATATCATATTTATACTATAAAATAAATATTATTGTAAATAATTAATATATATACTATCGATTTACAAAAAGTTAATAAAAATTAAGGGCTATATTAATGAAAAGTTTAGTTAAAACAAATTGTATATTAACGGTAATTAATCTGATAAAAGTGAAGCAATAAAACATTAATGAATGAGAATTTATTTGTCATGAAAAGTACGAAGTTATTCATATAATTTTAATTAAAATTTGAAAATTTTCAAATGACAAGATCAATTTTCTGTAATATAGAACAATGTGTAAAACTCCATGACTCCAATTTAATTACCAATTGACATATTGTTGCTTACAATTTCATTTAGACACTTACTTAAAAAAGATATTAACATTAGTTCTTAAAATTAATAAATTTTAATTTTTACTAACATAATATTCACGTGGTATGTTAAGCACTTACGTGCTATTAGTTCTTACAATTTACTTTTATTTTAATAATGTTTTGTGTAACTTTTTTGTACACACTCTATATATTATCAATAAAATAATAATATTTAGATTCTAGAATAAAATATTGGTGAAACAGATAAGGGAATATATTATTATTTTAATGCTATATACAATTGTTGTGCAAAAATTATTATACAAAAATTATTGTATAAAAATTGGGGTTTTTTTTTTTCATTGGCGAAAGTGTCTACAATTTATGGCCCGTTTGTTTATAATTTTAATTTAGTCAAAATCATTTTTGATTTTGACCAAAGTTAAAAATATTTATTTTTATTGGATCGTCTTAGTTGTGTGCATAAATAATCTTAACCATTAAATTTTATTTTAGTTTACATGTTTTTCACTTTTCATTCTACTAAAATTTAAACCAAAAAACCTTGTTTATTGACATACTAAATATCTATAATCTTAATCTTGTAGTCTACTTTAATCCCAAATTCCAGGGTTGAATGTTATATTTTGTAGAAGCATAATTGTTTTACATTTGCTATTGCACTAAATTAAGTTGGTGTTCACTAATGGTTTCTCTTTGTAAAATGAGGTTTGTAATGCTCAGAATAGTGGTGTTAAATACTTTAGTTACATACATGGGTGTTTTATTGATAGAAAAATCTATTTAGCGACTAAAAAATTTGGTTATTAAATTTTTTTATTTAGTTATTAAATAATTAGATAGTGATAAAATTAACGATCAAAATAGTTAATTATACAATATTAACTATTAACGCTTTTAGGTATTTAATCGCTAAATCAGACTCTTTTAATAATTCTTTTGGACTCTATTTTCAAAACAAAGAAAAGAAGAAAGTAGTAAAAATAACTTTTAACAAAAAATATTTAGTATATACTTACTATTTATGTGTACACCATACACCTCTTTTATACCAAAATATTATTAGTTTTTTTTGGCACAATTAAACATAAAATGTACACATAAATAATAGGTGTACACTAAACACTATCATGACTTTGAATGAGATGCAATTATTATTAAGAATAACCAAGAGTACACCACAGCATAAATTTATGAAGTGTATTAGCACTGTTCTTATTGGCTATTGCAAAACACACACTGTATTTTTTGTTTTTGTTGGCAAAAAACACAATGTATTAATGTTAGCATTAGTACCCTTGTGTATATCTTTATCCAGAGTTATTATTTGGGGGGTCCTTTTTTTGGTCAAGGTCCAAACTCCAAAAGGATGAAAGGGATTGGCACCATTCCCATTAAGAGTGACACCATCCTTTATAATATATAAATTTATGATTTTTATACATAAAAGGATGGTGAGATTTCCAAAATTGGGTGATCTCAATCCCTCCCACCCTCGAAAGGTAGATGAGATTAGCACTATCCTTATTGGTAGTGACACCATATTTTTTAGTATATAAATTTATGATTCTTTCATATAAAAAGGATAGTGCCACTTCCAATAGAGATGGTGCTAATCCCATCCTCCCGCTCGAAAAGGCGATGCCTTTCTGTGTTCATCAGTTATTTGTTTTGGGTCAAAACTAAAAGAAGACACTCTTTTTAGATGGGCCATGATGACATAACCCCAAAGTATTTTGGATTTGGTCAAGCCATGATATAATCCTGCTGGCAAATTTTATTTATTTTTGGCCCAAAAATGTTCTATTTTTGTCACCAGTAATTTGGGCCTTAAAGAAGCCCAGGCCCAAGAACAAGCCCATTTAATTGGGGGGCAGGTCAGCATTGATAACAACCCCATCTCCTACCACTCCTACAAAACAAAACCACAATACTACTATTTTATTTTTTTAAATTTTAAATCTTTTTAATGTTTTTGTCAATAATTGGAAAAGAGTTAAAGAAAAAAAAAGGAAGAAGAGTCTGAGAGGGTGCGGGACCCCCAAAACTGATCAATCACCAAACCCTTTGCTTGGAAATCCAACGGCTGTGATTCCATATAGTTTTTCTCACCACTCCGCAAGAAGGATAAATACACAAACCCAGAGGGAGACGCTAGACAAGAGAAGAGAAGAAAAGAGAAAGAATGACATAACCCTCAAGCTCTGTTTCAGTTTCAGAGAAGAAACAGAGAGAGAAAGTGCCGCAGAATTCACATACGCCACCACTTCTGCTAGGCATAGAACGATAGAAAGAGAAATACATAGATTGTGTGTTTGCTTGAGACCCTCAGCAGAAACAGAAATAGAAGGAAAACGTTTGCAAGAGAAGAAAGTTTGCAAATTTAACAACAGGGAAGAAGATCTGTTATTTTCTCTCTGTTCTCTGGAGGGGTTTTTTGTAGAAGAAGAGAGATACCCTTCTTCTCTGAACCTAAATTTCGTATATCATTGTAAGCTTTCTTCTTCTTCATCATCATCTTCTTCTTCTTCCCTTCTTCATTTTCTCATTGGAGGCTCTGTATGAAACGGTTTTGTTCTGTTCATATGCTCCTTGTTCTAACCAATTTTCTGGGTTTTGTGTTTCAGGGAAGTTTTTCAAGGGATTGTCTTATTTTAAGGCATAGATCTTGAGATTGGAGTCAATCCTTCGAACTTTGGTATCCCATCTATCTTTTTCATCTTCTCCAATTTTTCTCAACCCTTATCTGAATCTCGTTTTGGACAATCCACCCGATACCCCACACCTGAACTTCAATTCGGGTTTTGTTTTGTTCATTCTCAACGAACCAGTGGTGGAAACTGTCCGTGACTGAAGATTTCAAGCTTTGATTAACGTTTTTTTTTTCGATGATTGTGTTGCAGCAGGGATGGAGACAGAGGAGAGGAACCAGAGAGCATGTAAGGCTTCGGAGCCAGAGTTTTTCTTGCAGTGGGGAAACAGGAAACGCCTGAGATGCGTGAGGGTCAAAGACCCTCGGATTTCGTCCAGACTCAACGGTGGAATCAGAAAGAAACTCGCTTCGGCAATGGATCATCGTTCTGGTGTCACTGCTTCCGAGAAAGAAAGTTCTCATCTTCATCAACAACCCAATCGCCTCACAAGGTTGTTCAAACAAAAACCGATGGATCCCCTTTTCTTCTTCCTTTTCTGTTTTTGGTTTCTCAGATTAACTGGGGTTTTAGTTGTTGTAATGTAATGACGATTTTTCCTCTTTTTTTTTGTTGCTGAGTAACTCTCTCAGAGGAAGAGGAACAGCAAAGAGTTTTGTGTTTTTTTTTATTTAAAAAAAGGCCTTTTTTTTCGTCTATTTGTGTGTTTTGTAGAGGAAAAAAAAGGCGTTTTGATTGATATAATGTAATGGGTTGTTCCTCTCTGGTTGCCCGGGAATTATCTCACAGGAAAAGAATCAGTGAGGAGACAAAATTTTCCCCTTCTTTCCATTCACTCTTATGTTTCTCAGAAAAGATGAGGTTTTGGGTTCGCAACGATGTTAAAAATCAAATTTTTCGAATGCCCAGATGCGATAAGAACCCTCTTTCTATTCTAGGCGGAAGTTTTTTTCCCATCAATGTTTATCTAAATAAGAGGGCATTGGATCTGTAGTTTCCGCCAAAATGTTTCTAATTTGCAGTTTTTACCCTTATTTTACTGATTCTGATGGGAAAATCGATGCAGGAATTCCGACGGGGCGATTCTCCGGTCGTCGGCCGGCGACAACAGGAAAGCGGCGTCGCCGGAGAAAGAAGACCGGTACTACACGACAAGAGGGTCGGGAGAGGAGAACGGCAAAGTGACCGGCGATGGGAACAGAGAAGAAAGAGCGTTCGTTTGGCCAAAGCTTTACATCACGCTGTCTAGCAAGGAGAAAGAAGAAGATTTTCTTGCAATGAAGGGTTGCAAACTTCCTCAGAGACCCAAAAAGAGGGCCAAAATCATCCAAAGAAGCTTACTCGTGAGTCTATTTTTTTTAATTTAATTTCTCTCTCTCTCTCTCTCCTCTTTTTTTTTGTTTTAAAATAAAAAAAAAAACTTTCTTTTTTTGGTGGGTAAGATGGGAATTTAAGAAATTGCGGTGGGTGTGTTGGTTTTTGATGAGATGGGGTTGGATCTAGAATCTCTCTCTCACCTTGTCCATTTTGTTTTGTTACACAGTTGGTGAGTCCAGGCGCGTGGTTGACTGATATGTGCCAAGAGAGATATGAAGTTAGGGAGAAGAAAAGTAACAAGAAGGTATGTCCTTGCTCCTCTTCTTTTTCTTCTTCTTTCCTCTTTTTCTAATATGGTTTCGATTCATTCATTTTTTGTGTTTTGATTTGCAGAGACCAAGAGGATTGAAGGCCATGGGAAGCATGGAAAGCGATTCTGAATGATAATTATGATGCACAAATAACATTCAATCAAGCGGATCCACAACAACAACAACAACTGCTTATGAGAGGGGAAAGCAAGCTCTTTTCGATGGAAGATGTTTTTTTGAGTTGCTGATGAAATGATGATTCTTCAAGTTTTTTAATTTATGTTTCACAATTCAGTGGGGGAAGCCCTTGATCTATATGCCCCTCTTTTTTTTTTTTGTAAAACGAGTAAGATCCGATCTGATCTGATCCGATCCTAATCCATTTGAATCAATCAATTAAGAAAATTATTGTTCTTACCTTCATCTCTCTTTCTGATCTCCTTCTGTCAATTGCTATTTTCCTTTTTTTTCCCCCTAGAAAACGAATTATTAATTAAATTGAAGATAAAGGTTGAAGGATTTGAAGTAGTAGTTTGTACAATATCTAAAATGATTTTGTTGTGGAAGAGATATATTGATGTAAAGACATGTGCGTGTGTCCAGATTTATACATATACACTATTTCCTGTCACCCAAATCTGTTGTTACCACAATATGCTATTTTAAGCGCAGGCGTGAGTTTGTTTTTGCAAGTGAAAACAAATACAAAGCGAAGCAGTATTTTTAAATTGCTACACTGTGTTTAGGAATATTTTTTACTTTTTTTATGCAAAATGAAATAAAAGAATGTAGCATTAGGCGCCCGCCGCTGAAAAAATGATGTCAAAGTAGGAAAATTTTGTATATGTATTCCATAACAAGCATGTGCCTGCCTGCCAATCTAAGGTTAAGATGAAGGTCATAGCTGAACGTGCTCAATCCTAGGTCGTTATGTGTGTGTGTGACACTTCAGAGAACTTGAATACGAGTGTGAGCGCGACTCAAATCTTCTTTTACCTGAGAAAGATAGACATAATAAACTGAATTTGAAAGTCGGCTGATTAAAAAGAATTTAAGAATTTAACGGTCTTTTTCGGTTTCATAAAAGTTAGTTGAATAATATTTTTAAGGGTCTTGATATCTAGTGTCCTAAGGGCACTAGATAAAGTTACTAGAAGTAAAAAAACAATCATAAGAGCACATTGTCCCGTCTCTCGGAAATATAAAAAATTACATTTGCCTATTTTTAATACTGATACTCAATTTGTCAAACATATAAATTTTGATGAATTAAATTAACTTTTTAAGTTAATTTAATTTTTCCAAACTTAAATTAAGTTAAACTAAACCTTACCAATAAAAAATACACAATTGTCTTGTCTATGTTAGAGTACATTTGAGAAAACTTGAATTCTTGTGTGTGTGTGAAATGCCTCAAAGACAGAAGCTACTTGGCACCGAAATTTCCATGATATCTCAAAACCTCACGCTGCATTCACATCTACAATAGCCTTTTAGCAAAGATTAGTTGTGACACGTGAAAGGTGATTTATACTATTTTGTAAGTACAACTCTCTTACATTACATCCCTTATATTACATTACATGAAGCGATGCAAAAGGGTTGTTTGCTTTTGTATTTTTGTTTTTTGAAATTTTATAAAGGAAAAATTAAAAATATTAAAAATAAAAATTTTTTGTTTTTAATATTTTTAGTTTTTTTTTAGTAAAATTTCAAAAAACATAAAACAGAAAATGAAAACAAAATAAAAGTGCATGACAAACGGCCCCTAATATTTTAATTTTTACTTTTGTTCCTTTGCATATTATTAGGAAAGTGAATATTAATAAGAAACAAACAAACAAACTGATGGGTGGTATTCAATCATCCTAATAACCGATTCATGCATCATCATTCAGCTACAGAAATTAATTGATCTCCATCTTGAGCAGAGGATAAACAAAGGGCACCAATATTTCGCTTTTGCTTTTGGTTAGCTTTTGTTTTCAGCTACATATCATAACCACCCAAGTGTTTTTCTGTGTATAAAACTAGTTAAATTATGAGTTTATCCCTTGTCGCTTAACACACATAATTGACCCTTATTCACATTAAATAAATTATTGTGGTGTGTATATTGCTGAACGAATTATTAATCATAAAACTATGCCATAGAACAGTTTCGTAAAATCATTTTTAAATAAAAAAATTGTTGACAACGAAGACAGCTATAAAAAGATGCTATACGAACGTTTTTTCTGTGACTGAGAGGGAAAGAAACTCTGACTTGTTTCAACTCGATGAGCTGCAATAAACTGCTCCATCAGTATCAAATATCTCATTTATTTAAGGTGAATATAGAAGAATTTAATTAGCTTTAATTACAAAAGAACCGTATTTGATTTTTTATATTGAAATATATTTAAATATTAAATTCCTTAAATACTAGTATAATTTTATAACTTTATTCAATATGTTTAGACCGGCGGAAAAGATGCTTTGTTTACATGTATGGAACAATGTTAGTAATGCTATAATATTTTCATAACACTTGACTGAAATTAAGATATGAGTAAGATCTGCAATTAGAAAATCACATTCCATCACTTCCTAATACGAGACTGTTAAAGATTTCTCTTCAGCCATGATAGCAGTTAGACATAGAACCGTTAGCCATATTTATAAATCTAACTCCTCTATCTATACTGCTTACTTTTTCAAGATACAGAAGCAGTAGCAAACTTGGTTGACAGGACATTCTCTCACTAACAGCCTTTAACCTGCCACAGTGTTTCCAACCATATCAAAAGTATATATAAATCATCAAAGCAAACTAACTTTCTTGTACTGTCCCATATCCAGGTATCCAGATATAGGAGTATATTCTAAGTTAAAGAGCAGTGTGTAAGTGTAGTTTCTAACTGTTCTTTTTTGTTGAGCTTGTGATATACTATATATATATATTAGTGGCATATTCACAAGTACCAAGGTGTTTGTGAAATATACAACAGACTAAAAAATATAATTACTGTTGTTTCTTAAGAGGATTATTCATAAATTGTCTCAACTCTCATCAAGAGTGTTCCTGGAGGAAGATCTCATAATTGTTTATGTACAAAACGGTTTGCACCTTAGAGAGATTACATCTGAACTTTTAAGTTTTTTTCCCTATGAAAATCCCAAATATCGTATAAGAGGAGTAAACAAAGTCAACAATTTGCTTTGTCATCATATATCTATGGAAAGTATAACCACATCTATTTTCTACTTTTCGAGGTACACATTGTGTCCTATCCAGAATAAGGATGACTGGTAGGTGCTGCAGCAATTCAAACAAAAAGGAGTTAGAAAAGAAAAAAAGAACTTCTCACAATCACATCTTTTAAGTGTCTCCTACACTACTTTAGAGATATTTTATAAGCTTTACAACAATCTTAGACTGATATGATTCTTTTCACTATCAAACAGGACAACTCAAATTCAGGATTAGCAAAGATACAATTAGCAAGCTGACCTAAAACGCAGCCAAGAACCAAGATTTAGTAATACCTATGCAATTATTTGGCATTATTAGTGTTGATAATATATGGTATATCTAATTGCAGGCAATTGATCTCTGAATGAAGAAAGATGACATCTTGGAGGACAACGCACAACAATTGCATTGGAACGTTTTATTAATTTTAGATGAGCACCTTTTCATCTTTGATCTGTCTAGTAATCAATCAGCCTGAGGCCTGGCAGCTTGAAGCATCTCAACAATAAGAGTCTTAACGTCCCTAAAATTAAAAAAAAAAAAGTAAAAACTGAGTGCTTTGCAGAAAATTAAACCGGTCAACAGATGGCGGGAAAGGTTACTCTGGCTATTTTACATATCTATAAATACGCAACTGCTAAGTGCTAATATACTCTCACTTGTTGTTTTCTAGAATCAGTATGAAATCAAGTTACCCCTTTGGAATTGGGAGTATTTCAATGCTAGAGCACGGATTTGCATAAGAAAACTAGAAAATAGAAGAGCTTATTTAATCTAATAAATGCACATGCATCCTTTTTTTTGTAGGAGATGGGAGTTATATCAAATATGATGTCTTACTTTCTATCCTCTGCACGTCGAGGAAAAGGTACACGGAGCTTGAAAGTATCACCCTGATAACCAGCCTACAAAAAGAAGAGGATTCCAATAAAGAAGGTATGGGTTTCAAACAAACAAGCAAAACAATGGAACACTCAATATAATGACAAATGAGGAAAAAAGACCATTGAAAGCGTAAACTATATTATCAAATTTAGTACTGCCCAAAAAAGGATCGAAAAAAAATTATATTTTTTTCTTAAAAAGAAAGTAGCAATACCTTAACATTGAAACCAAGACTATCCAAATCTAGTATGTGTGCAAAGTCCACCTGCAAACGATCAATTTAATTAAGATTAAGATTGAACATCATCCCCCCCCCCCCAACCCCAACACACACAGCAATGTTAGAAGGCCCTAGCATTGATAGCATGGGCAATATATCAATGTAATATACATGACAGTCAGAAGGTCATGCGCATATATTTTCTTCTGCCTGGCCAGTTTGCACTCCACTAAAAAATACTCTCGTACACAAACATATCATATAGCAAACCAGCTTAACATGAAAATTTTACATGATATTAACCATTGAACTGAAGAGTCTCCTTTACTGTTGATACTACATATTGTACAACAGTACAATGGTCAAGATGACATACCGGAACTGAGGTCCAGTGCTGCACAATCACTTTTGTATCTTCAGCATGATCCTTGTTCATATGAGACTGCCAAATAACACCTTATACTTAAGAACAAAAGAAGAAGTCTGACTTATGAAATACAATGTAGACATGTAACATATAATGGTCAAATAGAGATCACTACCGCCACTGGCTTGGAAAACTGAGCTATGGGGTCGACTTTTGCAGATTTAAACTCATCTCCAGTAAACTCTGTAATCAAAGTTAAAATAAAAGGATAATAAGATGGTGTAATAGATAATACAGAGAATAAAAAAGAAAATCACTTGTGGTCCAGAGATAATACTGCTCATTCTTGAAGATTCCAATTGTGATGCAAGATATGATCGAGAACAATTAAACATGTCAGGAAACCACATAACCAGTACAATTGTCAATCAAAGCCACCAACTTAGAGACAGTTCTTAATTCTAATCATCATGTATGACACAAAATGTGCCAGCATCAGGAAATCCTCAGCCCAAAAATAAAATAATGTCAGCACTTCAATTTAGATTTGATTTGGGGGTTGATTGTATTCATACTAGCAAGAGTTACTAGCTAGGATGTTTTGATAAGTGTTACTTAATAATAAGCCAACAGGTCAACTTCATGGAAAAGGGGGGAAAAACCACATCTCAAATGTCAAATGAGATTCTCTAAAGTGAGCAGATAAGGGAGAGTGCACCCCTGAATTTTAGTGGGTTAAGATCATGATACATTTTAGTTAAATGAATACACCCTTATTTGCTCATTTCAGAGAGAAGCTTGCTTTAGAAGAGCTGTCACATTTCACAACATCCAAACAGCCCCAAATCTAACCCTAAAACCCTGTTTCACTCCTATCGCCTTCAAATCACTCATTTTTCATTTTTAAATTTTGAGAAATATATAATATATAATTTGTATTTAAAAAATTGAGTATTGCAAGAAGTTTACATGTTAATCTTTTATTTCATTCCTCTTCATTAAAAGGCAAAAAAAAAGGGGGGAATGTTTACTTAGAAGAAAACTCAATCCTTTCCTCACATAATTACGAATTACCCTCCAAGCTCCTTCATCCAAACATACCCTAGACTAGAGGAACATTGCACAATAGCATAAACAGCAAATTAAACTAACAAGTGTGGCATGGTGAACAAACCTCCTGATCCTAACAAAGCTGTGGCGACACCTGACACAAATCGTACAACTTTTGGTTCAATGCGCAGAAATTGGAAATCTCCAAAGTCAACCTTCAATATTTGAATTATTTTTGTTTTAAATTATAAAACAATAAGCAGAAGTAAAAAAGTGAGTTACAGAGAAGAATGATGAAAGAAGTTACCCAAAATGCATTGGGATGTTTTGCCAAATATGCAGCTCGAACGGCTTCTCTATCCTTTTCAGGTACCTGAATAAAATTTCAGCAATACATTTAAACTTCTACACCTTCATAAAATGATTCTGCAATATAATAACTATGAAATGCAATACTTAATAGTAAAAGGAAATGAAAATGCAAAAAAAAGAAAAAATATCTAGCTGGAAAATGATCAAAAGATCTTAACTTACAGAGATAGCATCACCATGTAAAGTGATCACTAAATCAGTTCTATCTTCAGGATCTCTAGCCACAAGCAACGAACATTTAGGATTAGCAGATAAGTCCTGTAAACGTAGCAAAAAAGACTCTTTAGCAGCAATGGGGCCAACTTTAAACTGAGGAGTTTTTCGTCACAAAAGGCGTTCTCGTGAAATATATTTGTTAGAAACAGCAATGTGTTGGTCGAGAACATGAAAAATAGGATTAGAAATCGAACTTGTGCTCTAGTACAGGCCAAATTTGGCAACACGTGCTGAATGGCTATGTATATAAGTCAGTCCACAAACCTCAAATTCAACATGAAATACTATTTCTCGTTAAGTTCACAATCAGAAACAAATTTCATATTTAAATTATTTTGTATTTGTCAACTCTGTAAGAAAATGTTGAGGGAAAAAGAAAAAGAAAAGACAAAAACCTTTGTATGAACTGCCAGGTCGCTCACTGCTAATATTGGATATCCATTTGCATCACATGCAAAATCAACCATAGACGCTGATGGATAACCCTCAAGCTTCTGCATGTTACAAATAAAAATCCAGATAAGAAGTGGTTATTTAAGTTGTCTTCCAGCAAATACAAAAACAAAATTTCATGCCAAAGATGTGAACACAAAAGGCAGTCAGGAGTCAATTCATTGTTCCATCGAACATGATTATAAGGGAATGAACAGAAGACCATAACTGAACTGCCAAAAAGAAAATTTTCTATCTCTCAGTGTCACTTTCATTTGGATTGATCAAGCTCAGGATTAGTAAGGCTCAAAGATGCTTTTAGTATTTTGCCAAGTTAATCTTCACCATTTTTTCAACTAGATTTATCCAATATATAGAATTTTTGTCCCAGAATTACATATCTAGCTTCCAGGGAGCAGAAAAGTTATAGCTATGAGCTACCACAACTCTTAAGGAAACTGTGATTGCAGTTCATTTTGAGATTAGAGAATATAGCTATATTAAAGTCTTTGATTCACATGAATTACACCCAGATACAATCCCTAAAACCACATAGGAAAACCATCATTTTTATGTATACAAAAGTCAATGTAAGAAAAGCAGAGAAACCTTAGAGAATGTAGAGAGCACCCCACGTAAGCTGCGATCAAGCACAGTTCGAATTTCCTCAACTGGTGTAAGTCTAGCAGCTTTTTCCTATCATAACAACCCCCAATAAATTAAAACACAACCAATAAACATTCGCATATGAACTAAAATTATCTTTCAACTACTTTGAGGTTCATTATAACAGATTGAACAACTCATAATTGATAAAATACCTGATGTGCTTGAATTAATTGAAAGACATCGTCTTTTTGAACGTTAGCATCACTGGGCGACACGGTCTGATTCAGAAACCAGCAATAACAAAACATTACTTCATAATCATAAGAACAATACCTTTCAATCATTGATCAATTCAGAATTTCGATCACCCAACAAAAAACATATAAGAAAACAAGTAAAACTGAACAGAAAAGAGGAATAAACATAAGCTTCAAATTATTTTGAGATAAAAACGGATTTTAAGGCAAATAAGCTAATTATTGGTAAATTGGGTCGAAGAAAATGCGGGAAAGTAAGAGAATAGGGAAGAAGTTGAGGTACCGGAGCGGTGGATTGAGATGAAGCGGCCATGGAAAGAGTGGGAGAGGGAGAGGGAGAGGGAGAGGGAGAGGAGAAGGTGAGGGAGTTAGGTATGGGAGAGTGGCGTGTGAGAGTGAAGAAAGGGGATTTATGGCCATTGGGGCGACAAAATGGGAAGACCCTCGTCAATGGCGTCACCATACTCTTCATCCTTCTTGCAACAACTGCACAACTGAAAATTGGTTATTCTCAATTTTGTTAACTTTTTGTTTGGTTTTGTTATACATCTTTATTTTTTATTTTGTTATTTGTCGCTCTGTTAACTTTTTTTGTTAGGATAATAAAAGTATATTAGGTTTGTAAAATTTGAGAATGTGTACAGCAATATTTTAAAAAAGAAAAAATAGGTCTTTAGTTCTAAGGATAGATACATGTATATCATGGTCGGAGCAATATCCCTATAAATATTTTTATTTTTATTAATACTATATTTTTTTTTATAGAAATTACCTCCACAATTTTAATTGCCCCTAGGTCAACAATACTCACATGATGGTTTAGTTACTTATATTAAAAAGAATATTTTTTAATGTTAAAAATAAGAAAATTATTTTAAGTTTTTATAATATGAAATTTCAATGAGAAAAAATAAGATTTATATTCGTACTTCTAAATTTTATTGTAGCGTTTTATCTCCTAATTATGATCATTATGCAAGTTTAGTCTCTCAAATTTTTTGGACACTTTCAATCTCTCATTTGTTTTCTACATTCCAATTTTAATAATTTATTCAATATTTTAGTTTACTCAAAATTTAAAGATATGCTAATTTTTTTACAATTTCTTTTGTTATATTGTCCTTAAGAAAACATTATATGTTAGTATGATCAATAAAAATTGATTAAAGTTGTATATTTATCCTAATAATAGTTACGTTATCAAGCTCTCAAATTAATTTATAGTTACGTTGTCAAGCTCTCAAATTAACTCATAAAATCTTATAAGGTTACGAGTTTAGCTAAGCGAAATGATTTAACTTGGCAGACTTATTATGACAAACTCTTGTAGGATCAGATAGTTTACAATCAAGTCAACAAACTTTTGTATCCAAATTTATCGCATAAAGTAATATATTGATTTCAGCATCACATCATTTTATGACTATACAACACAAATAAAAAAATAAAAAACCTCATGCCTTCGACATGTTTACTCATTTTTCATGATTCAACCACTTATTAAATAATCAAAGATACATGCTCATCATCTATAAAAGCCTTGTGTTAATCCGAATTTGAATTTAGTTATCTATTAAAATTATTTCAGGTAAATATTTTATGTTTTAAGTGTATCTAATATATGACTTAAGCTCTCTATTATATACTATGTATGTCTTTCATTCGTTATTTGATGCTATGTTAGTTTAGGTTTATTGTGATATTTTTCATATTTATATGAAATGTTGGGAGTAGAGATTTTATCTCTAAATTAACATATTATTTAATATTGTCAATATTATTTTTCATAGGAGGTAAACTCGTAGAGAAGCCAGAAAATAATTAAATATTATCCTCATTATTTAAAATTTCTATATTTATCCTCGATTACTATAGAAAAACACATTATTCGACAAGGACATTTACCTATGTCATGATAGTAAGTTCGAGACCACCCTAATCGCGTTATGTAGACACGCAATATAGCTTCTGCATCCAAAATGCACGTTCAACTCAGTTTTTTTTTTCTTCCATCTCGATTTGTCACGCATCTTTCCTCAATGAAATCATTGTGATATCGCGTTTGGTTAAAGTGCCACCATCGATAAAAAGAGGAGAGTGGGTGCGACACCGTTTAAGAAGGGTTTGAAACTTTAAAAGGGCCATCAATTTTCTTTTATTTTTGAATTCATTTAGTTACAATAAAACCGTTTCGAGTTAATTATGTTATTAAGGTAATTGCCTAAACTAATGGTTGATTATGTTAGTTATTTATTTTGTACATAAATACTAATGTTAAGAAGGTATTCAAAATAACTTTGTTTATAGAAACCACGTTATTATAAATTACGTTTACTCAAAATCAATTCTATAAAATAAAATTGGCATACAAAATTAAATATATTTGGCCACAATTATTTTATAGATAAAATTACTTATTTGTATTAATATAATGATGACTTTTAGGAAAAAAATTTGAAAAATAGTTATTCCCGTTGTTCCACGAGATTACCCAAATCAGTCCTTAACATAATTAATAACTGTTTAGTTTAGTTTATTTGCCACCAAAATCATGTTTTATCTTAGAACAGAATTGATTTGGACTAGAAATATCATGACAACTCTGGGTCATAATTAATTCGGGATACAGAACCTAGGTTTTTGTGAATTTTTTTTTACTTCTACTTCTCCATAATCAATTATGCATCAAATTTACATTACAAAACCTAAGTTTGGAAAAGAGTATCCAAACATCATTCTCTCTCAGAATCAATTGTTTATCATAGTTTTTCAAACATAAATCAATTTTATCCATAATCAGTTCTGCTTAAAATCAATTAACAGCATGTTTGGTTTAGCTTATTTGCCACCAAAACCATGGTTTGTCTCGGAACAGAATTGATTTTGACTAAAAAAATCACGTTGGACAATTTTGAGTCATAATTGATTCTGCATATAAAACCTAGGTTTCGTGAGAAGCAACTTTTTTTGTTACTTATACTTCTTCATAATCAATTAAGCATCAAATTTAGAATACAAAACCTAGATTTTGACAAGAGTATCCAAACATTATTCTTTGATCATAATTTTGCAAACGTAAATTAATTTTTATCTTCTGCTTAAAATCAATTAACACAATCAATTATGCTCAGAATCAATTCTACTACCGTCAATCCAAACTTGCACTAACACAATTAATTATGCTCAGAATCAATTCTACCACTATTAATCTAAACATGCACTATAGTGTTGTTTTTCTATTTGGATGCACTTATTTTTGTGATTTAAATATTCATCACTAAATTACTAAAACTAAAAATATTTATTTTTTTTGAATGGGTTTAATTTTTTGTACATTAATAATTTTTATCATTATGTTTGTCTTAATTTATATATTTTTTACTTTTCGTCTTATTAAAATCTAAACCAAACATAGTCATGGTAGCACAATAATGAAGAGAAAATGCCTGAAGTTATCAAGGGCTGGAACTATAGAAGTTATCATCTTATGTAAATGGGTTGGCCTGCTTTAATGGTATCAATGTATCAGAGTCCTTCAATAATTATGCATAAAAAAAATTCTCATCCTTCAATGTTTGATTTCTACTTCGTAATCTTGGTTCGTTGGCTCCTCCTCTGTTTTTATCCATCCTCACCGGTGTCTTTTTAAGGGGAGGAACTCTTCTTTCTGTTTTTTATGTAATAGAAGTATTTCCTTTTCTTTTTAGGAATAAACTGGTTTCTATAGGAACCAATTTTCTCTTCTTTTTTAGTGTTCAATGGGTGTAATTGTTTTCTTTTGGTTGGCCGAATGAAAAAAAAAACTCATTTCGAAGAATGACGTATTGTGGTGCTCTAGTCTAGCTTCGATGAACATGTGAGTTTCCATCTATTATTGTGAAGCTCTACTGATAATCATAATACTGTAATAAAGCTGCTGTAAATTTACTTTTTATAAAATATTTTTTTAATCTCTGCAACACTATACGGATTAAAAATAAAAAATAAAAATTTTGTATAAAAAAAATCAAAACTTTAATAATAACACTCAATAAATATTGTGTTTTATTTTTCTTTATAATTTTTTAACTTATACAATATTGCACAGATTTTAAAAACTTTTTTTTTATAAAAGCATTGATTTACTAGTTGTATTAAATTTATTTTCTCCAACTCTAAAAATAAAAAGGAATGTGTAATAAATCCGTGGTTTTTCCATTTTTTAAATTATTCTTTTAACTTGTGTAATTGCAAATTAAGTTTTTCAGGAGAGAAGTTTTTCATGTGAAAAAATAAAAATGAATTGAGTTTTGTATTCGATATGCATTTATAACTTACATTTTTTTCAATTTGGAATTCATATTCTGTGCAATAGTTGCACAAGTTAAAAAAATTTTTTTTAAAGAAAATGTTTAATCCTCTTACTAAATCATTTTGTTAATCTTTCTACTCACTTAATTTTAACAAACGTCCTTAATTTTAACAAATGTCATCTATCTCCCACTTAACATTTACTTTTCAGAAAATAGATGACATTTATCAAAATTAAGTGAGTAAGAGAATTTAATAAAAATATTAAGCACTACTCTTTTTAAATGAGAGATGGATTTATGGGAACACAACCAATCAAAAATGAGTATGATATTAAAATAATAATAACACCCATTTCAAAGTTCGAGTTGTTATTTTAATATAAATACTTACATTCTATTGTGTGAACACATTTCATACAAGTTTTACTCTTAAAATAAAGCTCTTTTTCGAAAAAAATAAGCTTGCTGTACTTTCGTTTCTATATGTTTTTCCCAACAGCTTCCCCTTCGCATAAATTAATGAGTGTAATTTCCTTTTTTTTTTCCGGAAGCGTGTAGGACCTTCTTAAATCTTAAAAAATAAATAAAACAAAGAAACAAATTTCAAGTTTTCAACTTGCTTCCATTTTCAATTTACCAAATTAATGACTTATGAGAACTGAGAAGACAGAAACATAAACAGAGATTATTTGACAAAAAAAAGGCAAAAGTACAAGACGCATGTAGTTAAAATTGAACATGATATACAAGAATAATTGAATTTCACCGTGAGATGGATCGGAGGAGGAGATTCAATCGGAGTGTGGAGGATGATATTGATAGCCAAGGTAGGAAGAGAGGGAAACGATGAAGCGTTGGAAAGGGAGGCAGAAGAGTAATCGCAAAACGACGTCGCTGCCGAACCTCTCAGGGTTGCACGATATGTACTGACAAAGCCTCGCTGATACGTGCGCCACCGTCACTACGACGCCGCTATTCACCACCATCCTTGGCTTTGATCTAATCTAACCCTAGCGACGATACGTCGTCGTTTTCCCAAATTCACCTCAATCCTCTTTATCCTTCCTGATCCTGATCCTGATCCTGATCCTTGCCTTGATGGATGCGTGTTGTGTTGTGTCGTGTTTGTTTGGCTATAAAAGTCAAAACTCCTTTTTCCAGAGTGGGCCGCGTTTGGTGGACGCTTTGGTTGGAACTTGGAAGTTTGAACCATGAAAAAAGGGAAATGATGCTCCTTCTCGTTGCTTTCGACTTGGATTATGCTTTCTATAAATTTGAAAATATTAGATAAGCTTTGGGAAAAAAAGGTTTTGCATTTTTTATTTTGGATGAGGTTTTTGTCATTCTTATTCTTCTATAAATATACTTTAATTAATATAAAATACATTTTATATCTTTATAATTAAATTAATATAGCATAAATAATTGGGTTAAAAATAAATGAGTTTCTAATTTAGTATTTGTAGTGAAGCGTAATTACTTTTAAATTATACATTTTAGATCCTTGTTTAGCTGTTCTTTTTAAGATGTGCATATGAAGTTACATTTAACAACGGTTGAAATCGTTATTAACTCTGACAAAAATTATCCCTAAACGTAATTTTTGTATTTAAATACACACTTCAAAAAGTACATGAACTAAAATGTATCATTTTAAAAATAATTACACCTAAATGCAATTACATTTAAGAAACTTATTGTTTTTATCCCTAAATAATTTTAAAAAATGCTACTAACTAATAACAGTGACAAATAAGAGTGATAATAATCTATGTTTCTGCTTATCAAAACAAAAAAAGAGTGATAATAATCCCAATTTTTTTATCTAGTTCTAATTTTTAAAGCAAAGAATTCTAGTATATTTATTTACAAAATAAAAAGAATTGAAGCATTTTTTTGTCAACATATATATACACCTATGATTCAGATCAAAGCACACATTATGTCGAACCTAATAAAATAGTACTAATATTCTTGTGACTTATCTATACTAACATACTTATCAAATCAATTATTGTATTAAAAGATTTTGTGAAATAGATTAATTAAGAGTAAGGTTCAATTAGTGGTAGACTGGTAGTTGAAGTAGTATCTATATTTCTATCTATACCTAAATGAATGATAATTTTTGAAATATTTTAACAATATACTCCGTATTTACCTGTATGAGAGTAGTTAGTATTACTTGAAATAATTATTAAGTCTCATATTCAAATACTATTGGGTTGACTTAGCGGCGTAAGATCCCGTTAAGTTCATAGAAAGGATGATAGACAGCGGAATTGTGTTAAAAGGATGATACACAGCGAAATTGTGTTAAAATCCCATATATGCCAAATTCCTGGGAGCCAGCTACGCAGTACAAACGGGATTAATCTCATCCTAAGAGTGAGGAAACCCAATGTTATACTAAAAATTTATGTTATTAAATTGATGCTTGTCTATTAACGAGGGGTTGGTTTCCAAGCATTCTTCCACTGTCCAAAAGCTATATAAAACTTCGAGCCATAGTACCAACTACTACTCTTGGTTTCCGATTGCAAAATATCAGATTGTGATAACCAAACAAATACTACCTAAGTTGCTTATTATAAGCTCTTTAGATTCAGAAAAGAAAAAAAAAAGAAAGAAAAAAAGACGCGTCTCTTATTTTAAGTCCTTGTACAAAAATTCAAAATCATTTATTAATTTTTTAAAAAATTATCTTTAATTACTAAATAAGAGGTTTTTTATATGATGATTAAATAAGACTATAAGAGATTTAAATGATTTGAAGTTGACACAATTCATGAGATGATAGAGTTTGACTTTGAATAGAGATATATGCTGTCTCAGAATCTCAGCTCGAACACCTTCCAAATGACTTTGATTGTTGATGATGCTCCACCATATCAAGTTTGAGGCTTGATAAAAATATTTCGAGTATCTTAAATTGAGGTGCACATTATTTTATTTTATTTTATTAATGCACATAATTACAATTGTATGAAACGAGTATGAACATAAGTCAGCCTCTGTAAAGAACCACAATGATTTAACAGTGGAAAAAAGAAGAAGAAAACAATCAAATCATACCTGAAAAAAATCCTAAATTTTTTTCTTGATCAACCTAACGAATGATCCGTAAATTATTTATATTTGGTGAACTTTACAAGTCCGCGGATCCTCTCACCACCCCCTATCAGCACTTCCTTAGCACTATTAAGATATTAATTTCAATTAGAAGAAAAGTTATAATCAGAAGTGACATTACAAATTATCAACCTATAGATAAAAGTATCAATTCCCTAACATTCAAGGAATCCTTTCTCCTCCAAGTAAGCAACTACTTGTCCTGCCATCACATTGGGTGTAGGACAAACTCCACCTTCTTGCTTTATTTCTATCTGGAAAAGGAGAAGATCATGTTAATTAACAATCACAAAATGATTTCAGTAGCCATCTAGGCACCACAATAGTCACAGAAAAAAGGTATGTGAAAATGATTTCAGTTGCTCCATGAACACATACCTCGCTGTCTACGGGTGGTTCGTAAGGATCATCAATGCCGGTAAAACCTACGCAATTTTAATGTGAGTTCAAAAATGTCACATGGTAGAATTCAAAATATGGAAATAGTTTCAATAGCAAGAATTTCAATGTTTGGGTTTAAAGGAAAATTGTCACACAGGAAGCAGGTAAACAATGCAAGAAAGAATACTTCATATTCAAGCTAAAAGATGCAAGGCAGGCCCTGAAAATGTCTATTAGTCCTTGAAATTTTTAATCACATTAGTTGCATGTTTCAGCAGTGTAATTAACTATGAAATTCATATAAGGTTTATCAAAAACCCAGCACTTTTTCATGTAGGGTTTGAGTTCGACCAAGAAATCACCAAGAAGTAGTTTCAGGAGAACATCTCAGATTAATATTCACTGATCAAGGAGTTTCTGTTTCTCCACTTTCACAATCATAGCTAACTTACACGCGAATCACAGCCAACGCCATACAAATAATCACTGCTTCTACAGTTAACATCTATTAATTTGTTGTCACTAACTCACTATTTGTGGCTCCAAAAAAGTCTAAGTGAATTATAAGGTACAATACCAATCTGTTGCCACAAAATGGGTCTCTGGCGACAAGTGACAACGGCCCTATCATCGATATAGTGATGCCATTTTTGGATTTCATTCATTTGCCATAACTGCTAGAGGTAATAACAGAACGCCACCTTTGATGACTTTATAAGTTTCTAACTATCTCAAAATCAGTTTACTTATTTTAGATGGTTGAGTAAACCTCTGAAAAGTGAAAACCACAAAACACATGACAAAAGCACACCTTTGATTTTTCCAGCGCGAGCAAGCTTATAGAGGCCTTTTGGATCTCGAGCCTCGCACAATTCTAAAGGCATGTTCATGAAGACCTGTAATTACAATTCCACTATCAAATATCCTGCAGACTAGCTAATACAAATGATGAGAAATGCCAATTGGAGCCTTACCTCAATAAAATTTGCATCAGGTAACATGGCACGGCAAGTGTCACGATCTCTTCTATAAGGAGATATTAGACTGGCGACACATATTAGACCAGCATCAGCAAAGAGTTTTGCCACTTCTCCTGAATTAAATAATTTTCTGATCAATAAAATCTAGTTGGAAAACATATATGCATAAGACATGTAGATATGTATGTCATTCATATATGTACATCAGATCTATATAGCAGCTAAACAACATAATTTATTTCCATTTGCAAGCATTCATATTACTGAAACATCTAGATATGAATTACATATTAATAGGTTGTTCCAAGCAATGTTGTTAAATTCATAACTCGAGGCTAACACGGAGAGGGGGTGATAACTAGTTAACACGTGATTCGTAACAAAACTAGTAAGAGTCAATAAAATTCCTAAATAATATTTAAAAAAACACACACACACATATATATATATATATATATTCATAAATATTAATAAACATAAAAAAGAAAACTCATAAATAATGACAAGCATTAAATTAGACATAAAATTCAAGAGCTCCTAGGCCAAATAACATAAAGGTCCTACACACATAACAGAGCGAACAGAGCAAAAACAGAACAGGGCGCAGCGCAAGCCACAGAGAGAGCAAACAAATAGGACAGGGACTGAGGGTCGCGAGAGAGTGAGGGTCACAAGAGAGAGGGTCGCGAGAGAGTGAAGGTCACAAGAGAGAGGGTAACGAGAGAGTGAGGGACTGAGGGTCGCGAGAGAGTAAGGCGCTGTTTGTTGAAACTTTTAGGGTTTTTTAATTTCGGGTCATTTGACCCGACCCAGTAACCCGCCAGAACGAGCTCGTTAACATGCCTCCGTGTTCACGTTTTCACCGTGTCAACACAGCGTACCCACCGTGTCAAGGAAGAACGCGTGTCCAGCGGCGTGTTGACTCGCGGAGGGTGGAAAAGCTCGTAAACACGGCGAGTTTACGTGTTAACTCGCGTGTTTAACAACAATACTTCCAAGAGATAGGAAGAAATTTCATATCTGTCATGCCACTCTAGATTACTGGTATCACTCTAATATCGAGCTGTGATACATAACCAAATAATTAACATGTTGAATCCGACTATGAAGTTCATGTTACTACATTTCCTTAAAGCATTTGTTTACAGGAGCAAGCTTACCAGTTCTACGAATATTTTCAGTGCGGTCTTCAGGTTTAAAACCAAGATCCTTGTTTAGTCCATGCCGAAGATTATCTCCATCAAGGACATAAGATAACTTCCCCCTTGAGTGCAGTTCTCTGCTTAGTGAACACGCTAATGTGCTTTTTCCTGAAAAGTTTGAGAAAACAATCAATATGGCATGTTGCAAGGACATTACTCATAAACTCACTAAAAGGAATGTCGATGACTACACACTATTTTCTGGTATCCTACATGCCTATAATTAATAACTGACTCAGAAAAGGAAAACATAGATTGCAACATTTCTTAAATCTGATGTGAAAGGGATGAGATGGAAGAAGAGCAAAGTATTTGGACACTATGGAGTCCTTTCTCTAGTTAAGGATTAGTCAAATTTAACATAAAAAATTATTGCAAGAATCAAAATAGTGAAAAAGACATGCATTTCATGTTTTCTTCAATCTTTCTAGTTTGTCCATAAATTCTCCCGTCTACTATAAGTTCCCAATTTGCTTCTTCAAGAAGAGTTCAGAAAATATAGAAGCACGAGAGTTGAAAACCTATTTAACCAATTTATCTGTTGTTTGCGTAATGCTAAAACTAGTCAAAAAAAAATGTATGCCTTCAATATCCAATCATCTACGACACGGATAATTTGACACCCAATTTGTCTGTGTACTTAAAAATGTCCAGTGATAACATATACACTTTAATTAGATTGAACCAGTCCGGCTGCTTGAACTAATAAACATGCAACCAGAGTAAGGAGACAATTTGCTTTATGTTCTGAGCAGTGCCATAGTTGATTACAAGAGTTCACGTTTGTTTGATTCATGTTTATATCAAAATAAAAACAGAATGCAGACTTGAAAACATGTTTGGTAAATTGTGAACAGTGAATACTTGCCAAAGGGGAATCTTAAATTCAGTGAGCAACTAAAGCATAGTGAAAAACATAGCCAAAAGCATAAAAAGCAGCAAGAATATGATAATGTTTCCCATGCCAGTAACACTAACAATATGAACCTGATCCACTGAGTCCGGTAATCCATACGACACATCCTTTTTGGTTAAGAAGCTTCTGCCGATCAGGCTTTCCTATTTGACATTCTTGCCAAAATATATTTGTTGAATTGTTCAGAGATGACATTGCAAACAATTCTCCTACTCTTCTCTATGGATCAATATTAAGCTATCAATTGCATTTCAAGGATTGCTGCAGAACAAAAACATAAGAAGAAGAGAGGATCTTAGAATTGAAGGGCATGACAGTAACACGAATATGGAAGATGCTCGGTAAGTGCTTCATCAGGACAAATATTTCAGCGGTGGTACACTACAGACTACAGAATTGAGAGCACGACAAATTACACTAAATTCAGATAGTGGAACTGTGATCTCATCACATCCACTTTTCTGTGTCACTAAATAAATGTGACCTATTTAACAGAAACGGTGTCTACATACATTGTACTTGTTAAAGCTTTTCATCAAGATTAGGATGAGACCTTATAGGGGTAAGAAAAGGAAAACATTTCATAGAAAATATGGATTTGGATGCTCTCCTTTTCTTGAATAAACCATATTGAAAAGGGAAAGACGTTTTCAATCAACATAACTAGTGGCCCCAGACTTTATAACCAATCAGGGTGGGTCCTTGTATGATAAAATTATATATTTTTCTCTCTGACCTTACTATTTAACAAAGTGGACGATAGAGACCCATTTGTTTACACTTTTACCAAAGTAAAAGTTTTTTTCGAGAGAGTAAAGACTTTTTACTTCCGTCAGATTTACGTTGGAATCTAAAATAAAAGTACTTTAATGTGAAAAGTAGAAGTATCCACACAATCACACAAACAAATGCTGAAAATATAAAGCAAAGTGCCTCACTCATGTTTGAAGAAGTGTTACTCAAATAAAAACAACTTGATGTAGCCATTTAACTTTCTTATGTATCTATATATTTGAAGGCAGAAGCGGATGAGCTCAAGAAGGTCATTAATCCCCTAGTCTAATTGAATAGCATACATAATTTTTCAGTTTTAGAAAGATGCATATCTCCAAAGGCATTTCCAATTTAGTGCTAAATAAAATATTAAGTGGAATTATAAAGGATTTAAAAAAGGGGAGAGTAATAAAAAGAGCAGAGCTAGATTAGAACGATAACCCATTATGCTATGAAGTGCAGAAAAAGGGTAGTGAAGAGAATGAGAGTGAGTACCAGAGATGTGCGTTTGAATCTGAAAGGTATGGGTTATGATCGATAATATGGAAATGGTGTTGCTCGTTGTGTGTTTGGTTGATGGATGGAAGAAGGAAGGAGGAGGTGTGGGGTGTCTCGTTGCTGTCGGTTAAGGTTCGAGGAAATCAAAGAATGAATGAATGTGGACACAATCAGTTGTCGTTATTTCCCTGAATTCCCTCGCTTCCTCTACCTTTCACGGATGACACGGTAATGCGCTCTCTGCATTCAATGCCCTTGTCCCCCCACCCTTACCATGTCCATAACTACCAATAAATTAGTACAACGATTTCTCACCGAACTTATAGTTATGATTTATAACTTATAATTGTTAGTTTAGTTTATAGTTTATAACTTATGACTTATAATTGAATAGAGGTGTTTAATAAAATTAGCTTATTAAATAATTTATATTTATTAAATAACTTAAAAGCACAAGTAATAATTATATGTAATAAATTATTTAATAGAGTAAAATATAATAAATGACTAGAGGGTAAAATAAGAAAGAAATATTAAAAGTTACTTTTTATAAGCTATAAGCTTGAAGTAGCTTTTCATAAGTTAGCTTATGAAAGTTAGTTTATAGCTTTTAAAAGCTATAAGCTTGTTGTCACCAAACACTTTCACTTACCCATAAATTATAAGACTATAAGCTACAAGCTCCTAAATAAGTTAGAAGCTAGTTGTGTCAAACACACTCTTAGTCTCTTTGTTATTAAGCGAAGAAAAATGTTAAATCCCCTTATTAAATCTTTTTATTCATTTAATTTTGATAAGTATCTCCTATTTTTTTACTAAGTACTAGTATTTACTTTTTGAAAGAAAGATGACACTTATCAAAATTAAGTGGGTAAGAGAATTTATAGAAGAGTTTAGTAGAATGATTTAGCATTACTCTTAAAGAGAATGAAAAGGATAAGGAGTGATTTCGGAGTACTTTTTAAAGAATTAAATACAGTAAAATATTGTTAGAAAGTGTATATTTTTATATTCTTAAGAGACGAAAAATGTGTACATGTGATTATTTCTAGTAATAGTAAGTGTCCTTAGCAAAATTACCCTTAAGAGAATATTAAATAGAGACTTAAGAGCATTAGTTAAGATTACAAAAACAATATTTTATTGAAAATAGTAAAATTTAATATTTCGAAACCTCAAAACTATTTAATGAATATTTTTTATAATAACTTCAATCATTTAAAAAGGTATATTTATTATCCTTTAACAAGTACCTTTACAAATGATTGATCTGAGGGAATTGAAAATGAGGAGAGAGAAGCGGAGGGATTTTTAATATTTTAGGTGTGATTAGTTTGAAAAAAAATAGGAGGGAATGAGAGAGATTTTAATCTATTTTCCTTTCACTTCAAATATGGAGGGATTTGGAGGGGAGGAGCTTTTAACACTTAAAATTCCTTTTCTTCCCTCCAACCAAATACAAAAACATTACTTTTGCTTCTCTTCCCTCTATTATCCTTCATTTTAACCAATCACACTACAAAAATTTTTATTTTTCCTCATAGTAATGTTAAAATCTCCTAAAAATCTTACTACTATCATATAAGATATAAAATTAAATGTACTTTCTATCATGAAATCATAAAAAAGCATTGAAAATATTTTTTAATGAGTAAGTAGGAGAATTTTTAGAAATATGAATTAAGAGGACTAAGAATTACTCTTTCCCTGCCTTCCCCTCCGTTAAAATCTCTCTCCCCCCTTCCTCTCCTTTGAACCAATCAAACCTTAAGGCACAGTTTAGCATAACCCTTCTCCCCTATTACTACTCACAACCGCCTCTCCTAAAAAACATATAAAATTTGAGTATTTTCTTTTTCACTCATTAAAATTTCAGGTGACCATAAAAAACCGCCTAATTTTTATTAATATGAAATTGAACCGCTGCACATCCTGTTAAAACACATGGTAAATGCTAACGGGGTTAGTCCGGATGGTGTGTGCTTATGCTCAACGACCACAAAGTCCTGGGTTCGAGTCCCATTTCATTAAATTTAACCCTCTTGGTAGGCGATCTGTAAATTTTACTATAAATCTTCGCTGTGATTTGTGGTATGTCTTGACCTTGAATGAGGTAGGTCTGCTCCTTAACTAAACTTTTTCAGAATAAAAAAAAACACAGAATAAACTATCACTACACTACATTTAGTAATTAAAAATTGAATATTTTATAGTAATATAACTCTTACACATAAAATTGAAAATGTCTACTTTTATTTTTTTCTAATTATATCTTTATTTATTAAATAATTGTAAAATCACATTATTAATAAGAGATTTAAAACTTTATATTTAATGAGAAAACTTAAAATAACAAAATAATTTTTTAAAAAAATCAATACATACATTTTTTTTAAAATTACATCAAAATCAATTAAAGGCTTTTATTAATATGAAATTGAACCGCTGCACATCCTGTTAAAACACATGGTAAATGCTAACGGGGTTAGTCCGGATGGTGTGTGTTTAGGCTCAACGATCACAAGGTCCTGGGTTCGAGTCCCATTTCATTAAATTTAGCTTCCTTGGTAGGCGATTTGTAAATTCCACTATAAATATTCGCTGTGATTTATGGTATGTCTTGACCTTGGATGGGGCAGGTCTACTCCTTAACTAAACTTTTTCAGAATAAAAAAAACACAGAGTAAACTATCACTACACTACATTTAGTAATTAAAAATTGAGTATTTTATAGTAATATAACTCTTACACATAAAATTGAAAATGTCTACTATTATTTTTTTTAATTATATCTTTATTTATTAAATAATTGTAAAATCACATTATTAATAAGAGATTTAAAACTTTATATTTAATGAGAAAACTTAAAATAACAGAATAATTTTTTTAAAAAATCAATACATACATTTTTTTTAAAAATTACAACAAAATCAATTAAAGGCTTTTATTATGAAACGGAGAGAATAATTAAATAAAATACCTCTTTAATTTTTTAAAATATTCTAAAATTAATTATTCATTTTAAAATATACTATTTGTAATCTTGGAAGATAGAACATTCTTTTATCACTTTTTGTTTCTATTAAAGAAAACGTTTAATTAACAACTTAGTTTATATATATGTTATTTATTGTTGTTTTAGTTTTTAGACTAAAAAATACTTCCTTTTAGTCTTATTATTTGATTTTTAGTTTTAATCTCTATATTTAATAGTATTTTTTATTTCATTCTCTAAACAAGTATGAAAATTTAACCACACATTTTTATATTTGGCACTATTTAAAGACTAAAACAATAAACAAAAATACTAAGTTTTATAGACCGAAACAAAGAACATTATCTACAAAGATCAAAATTAAATAATAATAAAGAAAATCAAATAACAGGGGATTAAAACATAAATTCTAACACGGTTATGGACCAAAACAAAAATAAGTAACAAGACTACATTATTAACTAAATCTAAAAAAAATTATTGAATAATTATATTAATAACTTTTTATTATTAAGTACTTTTATGAATTTTGAAGGGATTCTTATTATTTCTTAATACTCATATTAAGTGTCGTTTAATTCTAAGGGTTAACTTAAAGTTATAAGTTTTCACTAAGTTTATAGGAGGAACGATCCACAGCGAGAAAATCCGTATTCGAATCCCACCTATGTCAAATTCTCGACATCAGTACCAGTCATGTAGCGCGAACAAGATTAGTCTCATCCTACATGTAGAGAAATCTGTGATTATACCAAAAAATATTATGTGTTATTTAAGGTTGTTATATATAATTTAAGAAATGTCATTCATTTTATTGTTTTTATATAAATAGTTGTCTAACTTTCTATTATACCCCTTATCACTCTCATAAATTAATGAGTCACATCTATCAAAATATTTACTAGTATTTAAAACTCAACTACTAAAAAATATATTTAATAAAACGTAATTGATACTTCATCAAAATTATAAAATAACAAATAAAATAAAACAAATATTTTTCTTTAAAATCACCGTTAATACAGAAATATAAAAAGGTGATGATAGTTAATAAACTCTTTTAACAACTCAACATATATTAAATGGACATGAGCTCTTGTCAGAGTTACTTAAGTAAGCACTTGTTTTGTTTTAACTAACAGAAATAGTGAGACTAATTAATTAAAATTAATATATGTAGTAGTTAATATATGCTGCTCATGTAAAATTTTTGTTGCGTTTCTAATACTACTATTATAATGCAATAACTTCTTAAATTATAATTCAATAAGTAATGTGTTCATATAAAAATTTCATGATATCTTTTAAAACATTTTTTTATTGATACTCTTACGTACTTACATATTCAAAAAATGAGAATAATTTAATATTTGAAAATAATTTAAAATTTTATTAGTTTAGCGTCAAATCTGCGCTACATAATAACATGCGGATTCAATACATACAGTTTCAGAATATTATTTGTTTTTTCAAGAAAAAAAAGAAATGGTGCTATTTGATTTGGTTTTCGATAATTTGAGCTATATGAATAGCTCGTAACCAAGTAATTTTCAAAGAGACTTCATGGTGTTCCCAGCAAGTCCGAGATATGGTAAAGATCCACTCGTGGCTCTGGATCAAAGCATCATTGCTGCGATTTGGATACTCAATGATGGACTGATTCCTTAATTCTTACCATTGCTTAGTTTTTTGAGTTTGGGTTGTTAATTTACTCTTAGGATTTGGTTGTTTCTCGTTTTCCATTTTTAGGGTTTGATTTAAAAATATACTTCTTCTTTGTGTATCATTCATTCTGGATAGTGTGGCTTAGTTGATTCTGGGTTAGTCATTTGGGATCTCTTGTACTATTACGAGAGCATGTCTTGTACTCCTCGATAATAATAATCTTAGCTTACTAAAAAACTTTTTATAAATGAATAGTAAAATAATGGAAAAAATAATTTTTTGGTACAAGGGGAAAAAGATTTGAAAAGATAGAAGGGAAAAAGAGGATTATAAAATTATAAAATTAGTTATGCAAATTACAATTTTTAGCACATATTTATTTGTATATACTTATTATCTAGTAAAGATAAAGATATACTACAAAGGAATAGATATAGATAGAGAAGATTTTTTTTTTTTTTTTAAAAGATAAAACAGTGAAAAGCCATAGTCAATAGAAAATAAATCTTGTTCCGAGTCCGGTGCCGAGTGTACTGACCATAGCCTCTCAGTCACTCACAGTGTTAACAACGCATATGTAACGGCGTTATTTTGTGGTAGCCAGTTAGCACACCACGTAGAACAGAGCTCTCTCGTGGTGGCGGGACAATGCAATCGCACCTTCTGGTGGGACCCATCTCCGTCGCTCCATGTGGTAGCGCCGCCGATTCCACTTCCTTCCTCTCTACCTTGCCGCCCACCTTGACCAGCCGTCCTCGCCGCTGTCTTCCACTCACTGCTGCCTCCTCCTCCTCCTCGGCCGCGGCAATCAACGGCGGCCAGGATCACTACACCGTACTCGGCGTCGCCCGCACAGCCACAGCTGCCGAAATCAAACGCGCTTATCGCCTCCTCGCCCGCAAGGTATTTGTCAATTTTGATTTCGGATTACGTTACTGTGATCTGGTTTGGTGGCTCTGAACGAAGCTCTGATGCGATTGGGTTCATCGTTCATTCTGTGTTGTAATATGCCATCAACCATGAACTGCAGCATGTTATTGGCCTATCATGATTCCTAATTTGGTGTGAGAATTTGAGAATTAGGAAAGGTGAATTTATGTGTCTTTTTTCCATTCTTAGGCGTTTGACACTTTTACTATTTTGTGATTTTAAAAATTGTTTGATAATATCTCGTTCAGGTATTTTGATTATTTTGCTTTTCTTTGGCCTTGGCAATTGGCGTTTCTCATCGCGTTTGACATTATCTCTATTTTTGCATTGCTAAAACTTACTAATACTTGATAATATCCGGTTTGAATTTACAGCTGCTTTTTTTTTGTGCATGGGGGATTGGGTTGTAGAGCACAGAAATGGTTGGACTTTCATTTTGATTTTTGAACTAACCCTCTTAAAGTTTCATTATGGAAAATGAGAACACCTGCACTATTTGCCAGAGGATCAAAGTTGAAGAGAGTTGCTTTTGTTTATGTTAATCAATCAATTTAAATAGAAAATCATTCCCAAAAAGGGCTCCTTCTTGTTCCTTCCTTTCGTCTCAAAACTAATTCTAAATCCTCCTATAAGAGATTTCTACTAAACGTCCCACATACTAAAGAATGTATTGAATGCATCTTTAGAGTTTCTACTTTCTAGACTCAAAGTGCATTTAACTTTTTCTTTTTTCGTCATATTTTAATCCTTATTTTGTGCTAGGATAATAACATGATATGTTGGTGGTGGTGGATAAGTAAAATGATATCGAATTACTCTTTGCCGTAAGTACTGGATGGAGCTTAGATCTTCCACGTGGTTCTGATTTTAAGTTCAAACTGTTTACACCTACTTTCTCCTTTGCTGCATCAAATCTAAGCATGCTTGCAACTTGCGCATCTTGCTTTATCATGTTTAATTTTCAAATTCTCATTTTTCTCTTAATATATATTTTCGGAAGAAGTATATATTGAAATTAGTTATCTTCCCTATATATGAATTCTCTAATGTAGCCGTGAGCAAACAATTCACGGTTTCTATCATTTTGCTATGGGTGCAGTATCATCCTGATGTTAGCAAGGATTCACATGCTGCTGAATTGTTCAAGAGCATCCGTCATTCATATGAAGTGAGCAACCATTATTCAACTTTTTTCCTGCTATAGAGAAATACTTGCCTCTTGCCTTGGATTAATTTTTTTGCTTTTTTTTTTTTTTCTGGAGCAAGAGAAAAATTTTCCGTTCTTTGATTGGGATTTGGGATCTCACTGTTACTTAGCAGTTCTACTAGTTCCACAACAATGTTCTGCGGTACAGGCTTAAAAGACAGTGTAGCTATCATTGACATTTAGTAAACGGTTTTTGAAAATGCACTTATACATAAAGGTCCGGAAACAAACTAATATTGATATGGACTCTGCCTAGGTTTTCAATTTCAAATTCAAAATTAAACTACCACAAAGTACAAACAACTGTCTCCTCGATCAAAATTGATTGAACCTATGATCTACTCTGGCTTTTGAATATTTGATGGGCTAATTTTTTCTGCAGCGTGCTTTGAAGCATGCATGCTTTTGGAATTCGAAATCCAATGACGGTGTATACTTTTGATTCTCATAAACAGATACTATCCAATGAAGCAACAAGAAGTCAGTATGATCAAAGACTTCGATTTGGTCACATGCCTTACAGGGATAGGAGTTACGGTATTGATTTTGAGAATCGTATGAGAGTATATAATAGGTGGGCATCTCTGAGGAAAAAAATGCAGACCGAAACTGACTGGGAACGTTGGTATTATGCCAATGAGGGCTACTATAGCAGTGATGAAACATATGAGGAGGAAGATGAAGGAAATTTAGATGAAGAAAGGGGTTCTTTCTTTGAAGTGCTTAGATCAGCATTCATGTCATTATTATTGTTCCAGACGTTTGGATCTCGACTCTCCCTTACATTTAGCAGTCTGATGGCATTGTTTGATAAGAAGCTCGACAACGGGTATAAAATTGGTTATGTAATAGCTTGGATTTTGGGTGGAAGGGGTGGCATATTACTAACATTGTGCTTGTCATTTGCAAGTTGGGTTTGCGGGAAAACCAGTAGTAGTGTAGTTGCACTCGTGATCATAGCCATGTGGGTTGGTTCCTACCTTGCAAGGTATGCGCCACTTCCCCAAGGAGCTCTCTTGACTCTTCTCTACATGTCTATTAAGCTACAATCTGACCAAATATAAACACCTGCTGTTATTCCTAATTTATATATCTATGTTCTTTATTGAGGTGTTTGTACTTGCAATATATTCTTGTAAATGTAAATAAATGTTGAAAAATATTATTTGCTGATGATGAATAGCATAGTGCAAAAATAATTGACAAGTTCAATTGTTCAAATATGCAACCTGGATTATTTTTATTTTATTTTTTTTGGTGGGGGGTTGAGACAGTTTTGTAAAATGAACATTGAAATTAATGAAACTGTACAAGAAGTTCCTTCCCTTTAAGTATTACCAGAAACCAAAACTGAAAAGTCAGAAAGACAAGAATTTACAGGTTTCTCTACTGCAATGATCAGGGACAAAAATAAACCATAGGATTACAAGTTTCTGCAACAATGAAAAGGTCTGGGGAGTCCTAATTCCTAAGAGCTCTTTGCTTGGACATTGTCATTTATGGACCTCAAGTTTCTCCACAGATACCTCCCGCTGGCCATGTCAACGAATACCCAGAATCCATTCTGAATCATCTGAAACCAAAGAAACAATTCCAGTCAGGACTTGAAAGAAGCAAAAAGGAAAGGAAAAAAAAAAAGAATGAAAATCAAGAGTGGGTGAATTGTGGAAAGAAAGTGAAATTGAGGGCACCTTTATGAAATTGAATTTATCCTTGTTGGTGGAAGATTTGTTGTCGGGGTTGCTGGCGGTGAAGTCAACATCTTCAGAGGAGCGAACGGTGGTCCAGGCAAAATAAGCAGCCAACACGGCGGAGAAAAAAATCAAGATGAACCTTAGAGGACACATATCTTGCAAGGAAGCAAAGAACTGAGCTTTAAGCAAGGGAAAGTAAAGAGAGAAAATTGATGAAAACCCAAAGAGAAAGTCAAGAATTATATTGGAGTATGTATGTGTTTCGAGCCTATATAGGTGCAGTTGCTTTTAAATGATGCACAATTACGCGTTGCGTTGTTTGTGCAATTTTGACTTTTCATGGGGATTATTATTATTATTAGGTGACCTTAAGAACCAGTGATGTTTACAATGTCAAAGCTTAACCCCTTCCTTTTGGAGCATATTAGACCTTGTGCGATGTAGTTGGTGTAGACAAAAATATACAATGAACTGGAGTATTGTTTTTTGGTAAATAATATACAATGAACTATTAATTTGATATACTATTTGCGTCGTATATGTGAGCTGGCCCTCCTACTTGTTGAGAATAATCTTCTAGATCCTCCAAGTTCAAAGTTGACCAAATCTCATAGTCCTCCACGTATTCTGTGATTCTTTCTTTGCATAATTACCTTTAATATTGTTAAAATTTTTAATTCCTAGTTTTCATCAATTTTCTATCTTTTTATTTTAAAGCTTTTATCTGAAATCCCTATAATTTTAAAATATGAACAAGATGATTGAGACTACATTTTTTTAACATTCTTTTATTTTTATCTAGTGAAATGATGAAATGAAACACTGCACCCATGTACATTCAGGGAACTTCTGCCATGTCAGGCCAAAGACTGTATGAAGTTTTGATTGCCTATTTAACATTTCCAACCAAGAAGCGTGATGTGTGATCCTATTGTAGTTTAGCAATGAGTTTCATAAAACTATTGTGTACTCTTACAACCTACAATCTTATTCAACCAAAAAAAATATTTATTTTGATAAATGTAGTTGCCAGTTGTGAAAATGAATAGTAATTGTACGTGAATGGTTGGTTATGAAAGCATACGGAATAGGGAATGAATCTCCTGATATTAAAAAAATAATATGATGCATCATGTTATTTTTGAACATGAGAAGATCTAAATAGAATTGTAAGTAAGTTTAAGTGTGAATAGTAGTGTGCACTCTATATTTTCCTTAAATTATTTAATTCTTACAAAATTTAAATAACATATTTAATTTAACCAATTCCTATTTTTGTGGTAACTCAATGAATTCCCAACAAGATTAAAGCTACTTTCTAGTTATGATCTTCAGGTTCAACTTAAGATTTTTAGATATTAAGATTCACCTCTTAGTTCATCTTCTAAATTTAAACACATACAATGATCGGGCCTTAAATAATGCAATGACAATGAGAACACAAAAAATTAAATTAAAACTAAGAGAACTACTCAAACATAAATGAACAAATTAGAGTAGAAAACGTTATAGTAACTAAATAAAGAGAAAATTTTGAAGTCTTTATCGTTCTCTCCAACTCCATAAAAAAAACTCATTATCCACAATTGGTTCCCTTATTTATAACTTCTCATCTATCTATAAGTGGGTCATAAATGTTATTGAATAAGAATATTTTATCTATATTTTCAATTATCTCTAAAACATGATAAATTTGTAGTCATTCGAACTATAAACTAAAAAGGCATGTACTCTCTCTGGTCTTATATATAGGTCGCATTCTAGAAGAAATTTTTTGTCATTAATATAAGTCACTAACTAACTCATTAATGCATGTTTTTCCCTTTTACCCTTTACAATCTTCAAAGATTCAATTGATGATGGAGTCAGAAAGATATATTAATTAACTTAAACATTTACTAGCATATTTATATTGAGGGTATAGTTGAAAAATATTCTTTTTTAGACAAATTTAATAAACTAATTACCATTTCTTGGTTTTAATAACTCGATTAGAAATGACTTATCGTAGTATTTAGGATCGGAGGGAGTATAATACAAGAAAACATGCTTAAAAATAATACAATTAGACAAGAATTCAGAAAATAAAAATGTCTTTAATGACACATTAATAAAATATTTTTAGTGAAATGCATATACACCCCTTGAGGTATCTCAAAATTGCAACAAATTTCAAACTATAGAAAAATTAGCACTCCCCTCCATTTGACTCATGGTGACTAAATCACATCCACCAATTAACCAACCAGGGTTAACATTGTATTAGATAATGAAAAAAAAATACATATGTTAATATATTACTAAAAGCCTTCATTCCACAATATAATCAACAATCTATCTATTTATAAATTACTAGGATAACACCAACCTTCCAAAAAGTTTGCGCTAAGAACCAGATAAGGTCTTATTATATCTAATATTTGGTACCTACCAAATAACATATAAGATATGATAGTATTATCGTAATTATATTTTAGCTAAATCATATTGTAATAAATATTATTTTTTATTCATTATATTACAGTAAATGTTATAATAATAAATAAATAGTAAAACTAGATAACTTAATTATACTTAATTTTTTTTATTTTAAATTTTCATATTCAAAATTAAAAAATAATATCATATATAATATACCCAAAAAAGAATTAAGTCAAATTTTCTTGGATTTTACGGATAATATTATTTTTTTAAAAATAAATTACAAAATAATCAATATAGTACTCATAAACTATAATATGTTATTAACAATTATATGTTAATTCTCAATAGAATTTTGCTCTTTAATTTTTTCTCTCTATAATTTAAAAAATAGCGATTTTCTTTTTTTTTTATCTGAAAAATAGTGATTTTCTTAGTTTACACTTTATTTTTTTATATTACAAGTTTAAGCTTTAAAATTTATCTCTCTCAAAGTTTTCATCCATTTAAATTTTAAAAGTGGTAAGTTAAGTTAGAATAGATATCACGAGTAAGGGTGAAACAAGAAAAAAAATTCTTATCCTATTCTACCTACTTTTATTTTGACTTTCCCTCTTGGATAACATGTGAACTAAGGAACATGATATGATAAGCCGACAGGATTAACTTATCCTATCTTGCTGGCACACCAAATTACAAATAATAACAAAATATGATAATTTATCCTATCATGTTCAACTTATCTTATATATCAAATGAGTCCTAAAAGAACTACTCATATATAGGTGAGAAACAAGCCAAAGCATAAAACATCTTAAAATTTCACATCACGTATCAAAGCCACGTTAGAAAATTGCTTACGGCGTTATAACATCCACTAACGGTAGAGTTGTTATTAAAAGAAGGTTTTTATGCATAGAGATTGAATTGAAAACCTTTTTTTTATTAAGGACTCAATTAAAAATCAATGTTATTTATAGAGACAAAAGTTTATTTAACCTAAAATAAATTAGTGTTGATGTGGATCTATCACGTGATATATCCACGAGATATGATTCGTTACCCACCCCATTTTTATTACCCGACATCACTGTAGGACCAAACCTACTAGGTAGTTGCAGGATATGCGTGCCATTAAGTGAAAGTTAAGATGAACACGTGGTTCGTTATGAGTTACTTAGAGATCTGAAATTCACGTTGGAAGTTATGGAACTTATGTGGATGGAGGGCTCAAAGATTATGGGTTCGTTTGGATAGTAGTTTGATAGAATGAAGTTGGGTAAAATGAAGTTTGATAGAATAAAGTTTGGTGGAATGAATTTGTGTTTGAGAATGATATTGTAAAAGTGAGTTTGACATGATGAAGTTTGTTTGGGATAAAGATAGAAGTACTTTAGATATAAAGTTACCAAAAAGGACATAAAGGAAGTAACGAGCTAAGGGTAATGAGAGGTAGAGTTGTAAATGACCATTTTACTTTTGCAAAATGAAGTTTGAAAAGTAGGTTAGACTTACTTCTCCCAAACTTCATTTTCCCAAACTGAAAATGAAAGTTTCTCAAGTGAAGAAATTACATAAAAATACTTTCATTTTGGCAAACTTTATTTTGGATATTCAAACTCTCTTTTAACAAAATAAACTTACTATCCAAATATGCACTATATATTTGGAGCAAGCACAAGACGTACGCATTTACTACTTCTCATTAAAATCCATATTAAAATAAACTAACTTAAGCATTAGAGTGATTGCAGATACCACTAGATGAGTAGCTAGGGAAGCAAGGTAAACTTCTGCCTGAGAAGAAGAAAGATGTGATCCGTTAAATTGCTCAATCAACCTAACACGTCGAGTGCGTTGTTACTTTCTATTTTAAGGAGTCTTGCACATTTAACTTTTGTCAATTGTCTCTTATATTTACGTCCGGATCCTCTTATTCCTTTTCCGATCCCTTCATTTTTTCCTTTTGAATTAAGAAGAAAAGTAGGGAACAAGATAGAATTTTCAAGTGGTGAGAGGATTGAACGAGGAAATGGAATATAATTCAGAAATTCAACGATCACTGTTAGTATTTGGAACATTACATAGTGGTGGTCCAGGTAATATGGGTTTCGTCATCTTATACCTTTATCTGGTCTCATCTATTTTGGATGATCCATAGATTTAAATTAACCTAAAGGTTTTATTATTCACGCCATACATTATACCTGGTGTATCACACACAATTCACACATTTGTTTTAATTCACAATTTTATTTTTATCTCACATTACCTATTTACTCAACCTTCATTAACAATGTGATTTTGAACCCATACCCGAAAAAACTCACATGAATCATGCAAGAGACTAAGAGTGGACCAATCAATCAATCAGCCAATCAATCAATCTGTATATAATATATAAAAGCTAAAGTAAAAGTTCTGCTAACGACATCAACAACTCTTTCACTTACATTTTGGCACCTCAATATTTTATCTTACGCGTCAATTTACTTCAATCACATGTTTTTTAATTTTACTCACCATTATTTTATCTTTGTCATCAATTCTTTTTAATGTGATATTTATTTCATATTTAATATATCTGTTACATAATATATATTCTCTCAATTCCTATTTATAAGACGTTTTTTAAAAGGTGTTAATGTTTTTTTTTATAAGACATTTTATAATTTTTATGAAGTATTTATTACTTGTTTTCTTATTTGTCCCTATTAAATACATTAATTATTTGTATTATTTAATTGTAATTAGTTAGCCAAATATTTAATGAAGGATAAAATTGGTATGTTATATAATTTTTTAGAAAACTAATAAAATTAATTAAACTTAACTACTTTTATTGGTACGTGTAATATAATTAAAAACGTCTTATAATAAGGAACAGAAAGAGTAATTTATAATTCATTTATAACACAAATAATTTAAAAAATATTATTTTTAAGCATCAAGGTGTATTATTAGTATATATAGAGACTTAAAAAGTATTACTATAAAGAAATGATTTAATATAAAAAAAATTAAGAGAAATGATAACACGCATAAAAAATAAAAACACAAAAATAAAAATAAAGTAAACATGTCTTAATATTTTGAATTGAAATTATATGTTACTATTTTCATTTGGTTAAGATACACTAATATTACTAAGTTATACAATTAAACAGACAAAACAAAATTTATTACGATCATCTCTATGTTAATGTTTGGTGTTGATGATTTTTTGTTGCGACCAAACAATGAACAAATGTTGAGTTTCTGTAAAATAAGACCTTTGAGTTTGGATTTCTGCATATAAAAAACTTATGCTCTAGAGAGATAAATAATGTGACTAACTACAATAAAAAATAAAAAAATAAAGAAAGAAAGGTTATACTTATACAGCTATAATAAAATATTTAATTTCCAAAGAATGATATGAGTGTATGAAATTGATTGAGGCGAGTTGGAAAGGACAAGGAAACAAAAATGAATGGTTACTTGTTAGTGTTGGGTAGCAGCAGAGACAGCGGAAAGTAAGGATTCAAAGTAACAAACACAAATTGCCATATCCATCATATTATTTTAGTACCCTTTTGGACAAAAAATGTGCTATGACGTTGTTGTGATTAACTGGTTAGTGCTACAATTGGAATCGCGTTGGATTCACGTATGTATGCAAAGTGATGAAAGTGAATCCATTTATAAAGTGCAACCCAACCCACGTTTTGTTCTTCCTCTTTGGGACTTTAGAATCATCATTTGTGTGTTTCTGTCAGTAACAAGGAACTAATTAACGGTGGAGGCTGACTTTTCAGAATTCATATATATATATATATATATATATGCTTTTTAATTAGTGCCTAGTGGGTGGGTGTCTGTGTTAGGAAAATACCTCAAATTAACTATCTTTCATTCAATTTTCCTACGCATCATATTCTGTTACATGTTGATGATTTGAGTGACTTGCGATATTTCTGGCATATTTTGGTTCTCTGCAAAATCACAGGGGTTTTACTTTATTTTCATCAATTGAATTAGATTCCTCAGCGAATTTCATTCTTATTCTCTCCCAATTTTTGGGTTTTTTCTTGAGCCTTCACTTGTTTGGGACTTCTCAAACTTTCAGAAACTCTGGTTCAGCATTTCTTGGTATGTTTCCTAACTCTCTTGCTTTTGTTTTGAAATGTTATCATTAGTGTTGAACATATCTGGTTGCTTTGATTCCTTCTCTTTATTTTTCTGTTTTTATTAATAAGTATTAAAAGTCTAGTTAAACGGGTCATTGATGAAGCATAATATTTTGAGCTCTAGTTAGTAGGACGAGTAATCGTGATTGATCAACTAGAGGATAAGTTGCACTTTGCCTTTGGTATTATACCTTTCTTTTTTATGGAAAATCGGAGATTCTAGATCAGGATGACTTCTCTCTTGTGAGAAAGAATTTAATATTATCACTTTTCAGCTCCTATCTAGAACTATACTAATCAATTAGCATGATAATGATGACTTTATTTAATTATTTGCATAAACCATGATGCTTATCAGTGCACAGTGTTGGTCAAAGTTGAAGCAAAAGGCCTTTGTGTTATTTAATTTTAAGAATTAAGAATAAGAGTGTTGTGAATATCTTATTTTTTGGAAAGCTATTGAAATGACTTTTGTGTTGCTTTCAGTAGTTTAGAGCACGGCTTTAATTATCCGATTTATGACTTGCGTCTTGTTCATCTCTTCATTTCTTGTTTCTATGTAAGATTAATGATTCATTAGTAACAAAACCATAGCCTTTTCTTGCTTGCGAGATTTGAACCATGGCTCCTTGAAGCCATATTATATCTCTATGGTTACGCTAAAATTTTTGTTGGTTTAACAAATTTGAGGACGTTATGTTTTTCATAAAATATGGTGGGTAATTAAAAAGACACTTTGAAGTCAAGGGTGAGCCGATAGTAGGGTTATAAGAGGATACTTGTTAAGAGTCATATCCTGATTTTATACAATAGTACTAGGTTTTTAAAGTTTAGTATGCTCCGGAGCTATCCGAATCTCATGGGCCTAAATCCTTAGATAACAACCTGCGTAATGAAGTGGTATGGCTAGGGGACAACGGTGTCAGACCTATCTGTCCCACACGTATTGGTTCGAGATGTTGAATCGTCACCCCTATGTAACGAGATGGTCCTCTTCCTAGCAGGATTGAAGCAGAATGAACCGAAGTCATCTAGGGCAACCAAAGCCTGAATGGTTCCCGAGGTTGTTTCATGATGGATCCGTACTCTCGTAAGAAATTGAAATTAAACGGAGTACCCTTGATAAGATTTCACCCATAACAAATATATACTACTACTATACATGTTTACTCCATCAATGATGCAGAGCTTGAACAACCCATCTGGCATATGCATATATCTTCTGCTGATCAAGGTGAATACAGTCACATGTTACACACAACCTTATCCCTTTTGATAAGCTTTTTTTTTTTTTTAATAACAAAGGTTTTTTTTAATTTTTTTTTTATTTCATTGGTACAAATTTGAATAGTTGATGACATGTAGTGAATGCTATGCTGGCATAGCATGTGTTATCTTTCATGCTACCCAAGGGCAGCACAAACACAAAAAATATAAAAGCAGAAAAACTTGCCAACTGGGGAAGGTTCTTGCACATATTTTAAATATTAGTATATAAGTTTATGACAAAAATAGGAAAGAAAAAGGTGAACTTGCTTCTTTTTTGCAAATTGATGTAAAGGCATCGTGGAAGGCAAGTACTTGTAAAATATAATTTAATCAAGTTCGGTATTGCTACATTCTGTAAGATGAACTTGTGATATAATAATATTATGCAGCAAAAAGTCTTGATCCGCAACACAGGCCGCCGGATATGTATTTGTGTTTGTTCGTTTATACTTTTATTTATAGTAAAAATATTTTTAAAAGAAATAAAATTTTTTATTTTAATCGAATTTATGTTGGGATCTGAAATGAGGCCTTAAGTAATGCTATATACATATCTTTTATTTATTCGGCTGTTAATTTATAAAATAAATATTAATGAAAATATAAATATAATTTAATTTAATGTATTATAAAAAGATTATCAGGAATATTGTGTAAGAATTTAAATTTTGGATAAATTGCAATAATTCTCTTGAGGTTTAGAAAAATTGCACTCCACTCCAAACTTCACTAAAATTAGCATTCCACCCAATTTCTTTAACCGTTGACGGTTGATTGCTAACCTAGCTAAGTTTCTATCGTTCTCATCTGTCACATCTACAAAGATGTCCATTTGTTAACTTTAAAAACTATTTTTAAGGTCGATGTAGCAAATTGACGAGGCAAAAACGTTAGTTAACTGCTATACTAGTAACGCTTCTGTCATGTCAATTTGTCACATATGCAAGTTCTAGGCCCTCTATTAACATTAAAAATTATTTTTAATACTTATGTAATAGATTGACGGGCCAAAAATGCTAATTAACGGACCAAAATGGGGTGAAGTACTAATTTTGATGAAGTTTGAGGTAGAATGTAATTTTTCCAAACCTATTGCAATTTACCTTTAAATTTTATCTGGTCTAATCATCAAGCGCTGGATGTGTAGATCATCTAACACGAGTTACTTCGACTTAACTAATAATGTGGATTTGAGTCCTCATCTGCAAAATAGTGGTGGTCTTGTGCCAAATTTTATTTTATTTTTTTCTATCTTGTCCAAAAGTTAATCTTCCTAGATATCCGTGGCCTCTAATCGATAATTATGAGGCCTTGGAAGAAAATATCAATTTGATTTCAACCCGCATGTGCAAGATAAATAAATAAAATTTCAAACTAGTTACATCAAAATTTGCTGATATGGAGTAGAATTTTCAATTTTGTCCCTTTGTTAGAGTATCTTGCTTCCTACCTCACCTGGATCGTGCCTGTTCAGATAGTTTCGGAGCCATTAGAACTGCTTCTTGTTACAATTTCATTTCCATAGAGATTCCAAATTAGTTGCCCCTTCTTGGGGTTGTAGAAAGGTGATGATTTTCTGAGATTCTTTTTCTGGGACATTGAACAAATGTTTGTCCAATAGTATCCCCTAACGTGCCAATAAAAATGGGCACTGGCTACCCAATTCATTCATAAGCTGTTTGAGAAAAGTATAAATATGGCTCAATCTTCTTTTCATGGAGATGTGAAAGAAGCTACAACACGAAAACAGGTACACTCACTTGTGAAAAAGAGATTATTAGAGCAAAGTCAATAATCTTTTCAATTGTCATTGGAAATTGCAGTTTACATGAAATGGGTCATTTTTGCTTTTGATAAAGTGCCTTTGTTTGGGATGCGGATTCTCTCCGGATAGGACAGGTAGTGTACTCGCAGTTTCTTGCCTTCAACCATCCAATTAACAATCCAATAGTAAAGGGTGAGTCAACTGATCCCACCTATGATTAATCATCTATTAAATTGTTAATTGAACGGTTAAGAGTGAGAGACTGCGAGTACAGTTTCCTCTCCGACCGGAGAGATCTGAGTCTACTGCGAGTACAGTTTCCTCTCCGACCGGAGAGATCTGAGTCTACCTTGTATGATATATAAACACAACTAAATTATATTTAGACTTTCAAGTTTCTTATTGACTGTCATCTTAATCTTTTTATTATTAGCTGCTGATATTGATCCACATGGTATAAATGTGGCAAATTGCTGACACTTATCCATTTTGTTTGTCTTATATGGGATTCACCAAACTTTTACTAGTCTTTATTGTTGACATTGACTCTTGGTGGCTCTTGTGTATCTATGGATATAAATATTAGTGCAGATGGATCTCCTTTTCATCTTTCTATAGTCTCAATATTAGAAACACTGCAAGATCTGTTTTCCGCGTCTTGTATATATATTTATATCTGTGTCTAAAAGATTGAATATCTTGTTAATAGTTTTGATTTAAAAAAGGGGGAAAATGAACGCATTAGCAGCCACCAACAGGAACTTCAGATTGGCCTCCAGGCTTCTGGGATTGGATTCCAAGCTTGAGAAAAGTTTACTCATACCATTCAGGGAAATCAAGGCAAGTAAAACTTGCATCTTCTGTTTTTCTGGTACCCTGTGTCCTGGTTCTCACAAATTATGGTCTATTTAGTTTGCTTTTTTATTTTCAGGTCATATTTTCTGTTTACATTAATAATTACAAAATTGTCACGATGATGAAAACATGAGACAGAATGAAAACAGGATATGATTTTGTAATTATTTATAAAAACAGGAAATGCAAACAGATCCTTAGTTTACTGTTGTTATTTATGTTCTGTTTCAAATAGTGCACCAACTAAGTTGTGAATAATTTTTTGCAAAAATGCAGGTTGAATGTACCATACCTAAGGACGACGGCACATTGCAATCTTACGTTGGGTTCAGGGTTCAACATGATAATGCTAGAGGCCCTATGAAAGGAGGAATCAGATACCATCCTGAGGTTATTCATATTCTAGCATTCAAAATTCTCAGTTACTAACTGCTTAAGGGTTTATTCATGGTTGTGGTAAAGATATCTTTTGAATGGACAAGTAGTATAGCACTGAGTTGCTATCATATTTTTGTCATATTGATAATTTAGTTTCTTCCCTTAAATTTGTACAGCTTGGACAGAAATTAAATAAATTGTAGGGATGATCAGCTTGATGGGTCAAATTAGAATTTTTCTATGAACTAGTCCTTGAAATTGTTTATGTGTATGCTTTAGGTTCTTAGTTCTTCTTCTGAACCAATTTATTGGATTAATTAGGTTGATCCAGATGAAGTGAATGCTTTAGCACAACTAATGACATGGAAAACAGCTGTGGCAAATATACCATATGGTGGTGCCAAAGGAGGGATAGGGTGTAACCCATCAGATTTAAGTGTGTCTGAGTTAGAAAGACTTACCAGAGTTTTTACTCAGAAAATCCATGATCTGATTGGAACTCACACAGATGTGCCTGCACCTGATATGGGAACAGGACCACAGGTCAGTTACACAAATTTACAAGTCAATCTACTGTTGTGTTTTAGGATAATTTTTTTTATTATGTTTGTTATTCTTAGATGTGTGAAATGCTCTTTTCATCCCTAAAACATTAGTAAATTGTAGTTTAGTCCCTTGTTTCTTAAAATGGTTAGTTTTAGTCCTTCATCTTTTAAAAATAACACACAATTAGTCCTTGACACTGAGTTCATTCATCCAATTAAATTTATCAGATAAGGCACATGGTATTCAAATTTACCATGTTGATGATGCTAGAATCACAAACAGTTAACACTAGACAAGTTGGGATGTATAAATTTAACTGCAATAAAAATAGCATTTATGGTCTTATTTTAGGCTATTTGAAAAAATAAATGACTAAAACTAGGTACCATAACAATTAGGGACTACAACCAAATTTAACTAATTATTTAAGGATCAACCCTTCTTATTTTATATTTGACTTAATATATGTTGATAAGATTTTTGGAATTATTCAATATTATAATACCGTATGGTTTTTATGCATGCAGACCATGGCATGGATACTAGATGAGTACTCCAAATTTCATGGCTACTCTCCTGCAGTAGTGACTGGAAAACCTATTGTAAGTTATTCTTTGTGTTTATCATTTCATTTCAATGGCTCTTGAACTGATCTGATACCAAATCAATGTGTCATGCTTAGTAAACCACCCTCATTTTTTGTATTTATGTTTTTTCAAACTAGGATCTTGGTGGATCTCTGGGCAGAGATGCAGCTACAGGAAGAGGTGTTCTATTTGCAACAGAGGCTTTGCTTAATGAGTATGGGAAGAGTGTATCTGGACAAAGATTTGTCATACAGGTACTTGTCTCTTGTATATTGCTCCTATTCATCTCTGCTAGTGAAATTAACATGCACTTTTTTGATGAGGTTTAGTATAACATGGTATAGTGTAAAACTTTCCCATCATAGTCAATTCATCATAGCTGTTAGATGGATAAAATATTGGAGCACTGTGATTGATGACGAGTAACTCAATCTTGTCCGTCAAATATCATTTCTCATCATCAGAAATTTGTGCACTAGTCTATAGGAAAAGAATGAAGCATTAGTCATTAAGATAGCTAAGAACTGCTTCAAAGAAGTACTTAGATTTAGAATTTTGAAGAATTTGAGATAGAATTATGCTATAATGTTGTGTATTTCTTCAGGGTTTTGGAAATGTGGGGTCTTGGGCTGCCCAGTTAATACATGAGAAAGGTGGAAAAGTTGTTGCTGTGAGTGACATAACTGGAGCCATAAAGAACAGCAATGGTCTTGACATCCCAAGCCTTCTCAAGCATTCAAGAGAGGTCCGCGGAGTCAAAGGATTCAACGGTGGTGATGCAATTGATCCTATGTCAATATTGGTTGAAGATTGTGATGTTCTAGTCCCTGCAGCACTTGGGGGTGTCATCAATAGGTGCTTTTCATCACTTAACTAAAAAAATACGGTAACGATTAAGATGGATCAGTCGAATCTTGACATATGAATTAAACAATTTGATTTAAATTAACAATTTATCACAATTGAGTTATCAATCCAACTGTCAAGATTTACTAGTCTATCATGGACCACTTTTCAACTGGTTTATCTTAATCGCACCTATAAGTCATCTGGCCTCAACAAAGTGCACCTCAAAATAGCTAACTTTGGAAGCATATATAAATTGAACCATCCATTTTTCTTAGTTTGGTAGTTGGTACCTTTATCTAACAAATGCTAGCCAAATGACTCCTTTCTTCTAGTCTTCTAAAGCAATATTCTGAAGTTGCATTACAGTAAAGGGAAGGTTTAAAGCTGACTCTTTTTTTTTTCTAATATGGTTGAAGGGAAAATGCGAATGAAATCAAAGCCAAATTTATTATTGAAGCAGCTAATCACCCTACTGACCCAGAAGCTGATGAGGTTAGTTTTTATGTTAACTTTCATTCCCTCTATCAGACGGGAAAAAGAAAAAAAATAAATAAAAATAAATGCAGTGTTGTTAACTGAATAGCTTCTAACTTGCAGATTCTGAAGAAGAAAGGTGTTGTGATCCTCCCAGACATATATGCAAATTCAGGAGGCGTTACAGTTAGTTACTTTGAGTGGGTTCAGGTAACTACTAACTTATACAAAGAACTTTAGTGCTTCTTTGGTTCCCAGTTGAATAAATGTGACACATGTTCTGATAATATACAAATGCTTATGATTTTTTTTTTTCTTTTGGACAAAAACCTTAATTACATTCAACAAAAGCAACAAATGAAGTGCTTTTTACACTGAGCTAACTGCAAAACAAACACACACTACTTTTAAAGAAACAAATGCTTATTTTTAGTAAACTTTTTCCAAAATCTGTAAAATCTACTTTATCTAGTCCTTTATGTTGGTGATGTTGTAATGGACAGAACATCCAAGGATTCATGTGGGATGAGGAGAAAGTGAACAATGAGCTAAAGACATACATGACAAAAGGGTTCAAAGATGTGAAGGAGATGTGCAAAACCCATGAATGTGACCTTCGTATGGGAGCCTTTACACTTGCTGTTAACCGTGTTGCAAGGGCCACTGTCCTTAGGGGTTGGGAAGCTTAAGATATTTCCTGTTCCTTCTTCTTTGAATAAAGGAAGTCAACACTAGAAAAATGTTGTTATCACGAAGTTTTTTGTTGCTTTCATGTGTTGGGTGAGTTGTATTTTTCACCCCATATTTTCTTGCATTCATTTTATATCCGATTTATCCAAGGGAGTGGCTCCATGTAGTATTCTTGAATTAACATATATCTTTTATTGTTGATGTACACTGTAAAAGTGTTTATGCACCAACAGCCTTAAAAATGGTGAAGTCACTGCGTGGATTTTTCAATGGAAACTCTAAATAGCACAAAAATTCATAATGAAAACACTAATTCATTTCCATCCTTTTTTATTACTCCCTCTGTTTTTGTTGTCTGTTTAGTTATTCATTTTTCGTATAGCCATTTTAAAATATCAATGAGTAATTAATGTTATTTTTCATTTTCACCATTATGTACATAAAAATATTCTTAAAAATTATAACATTCAATCATTTTCTTATTATACATAACCTTAACCTTAATCGATTAAAAATAACGGAGGAAGTACCATTATCATTCCCTCAATTTACCATTTAACCAATTCTTGCACTCCAAATTTGGTTCATCCACTTTTGTGCAGCAAGTGTTCTTACCGTGTAGATATGGCTAAACTGTTTTCGAAATGTGACGTAATTCCATTTTACTTGCATATATTTTCTAAAAGAAACGATAAATAGTAAGAAAGACACGAAAACCGTCTCACACAGACAATTATTTCTGGTACTTATGTTGATTTTTTCTGTTCAGAAATTTAACAAATAATCGGCTGTTTTGTGAAAATGTTTTGTTTGTTTTTATGTGAAAGTGATTTGTCGTAGAGAGCACTCTCTACTCATTTCATTAAGTCTACCCGCTACTTCAAAGGCTTTGACTCCGGTCTAGTCTCAGTCTCATTTCCTCCATTCCTGAGTCAGTTCAGAATATCCTCGCCATGAGATTGAGGCTAGACCAGCAAGCACCAACGGAATAACAGGCAATAGCTACCAATGGGAAGAAGATATATATATTAGAAAGTGTTCCGTAATGCTATAGTTTTCCTTATCGGAGGTAGTTAGGCAAAGACACTAGGGGCAAGAAAGATTGTCTGAAGTGAGACTAATTACACAGTCAAGAGAATAATCCTAACCAACAACATTTGATTTAATGATCAAAATCAACTTTCTTGCTTCTCATGGATTTCACTTGACCATCCAAACAGACAACTATTGAACTGTGAATTATTCCATTGTCCAGATTTTAATATGCTGCCACAGAGATGTTCGAATTGGGTATGCAAAAGCTAGTAAAAGAAATTGGATGAATTAAAATCAAGCAACGATGTAGATGGAAACTCTATCTAATTTGCCATCATTGGAATATAACCAAGCAACATTAACAGAACAGAACCACTCAATCCATAAGTGAACAACAAAGCAAATTCAACACCAAATCTTCAATTGGCTGCTCCATGTTATCTTCAAAGCAAAATGATCAGAGCACTGTAAAAAATTAACATTACATAGTATTCCCCTAAAATCTCCCCCTTCCCCTAAAACCACCACCTCGTCCGCCTCTAGGTGGGCCACCTCTCCCACCCCTTGGGCCGCCCCTTCCACGAAAGCCACCGCCTCCACGGCCACCTCTGCCTCCACCACGACCTCCCCCGCCTCCACCTCTAGCAGCTTGCGGCGTTCCCCTACAACAAGAATCAGGCAATTTTGTCAACTGGAACTACTTTCAACCATTTTTATGGACTTCAATGCCACCAAAAAATCAACTACAGGATGCTAAGCGAATGTAGATTGATGACAAACAACAATAGCAGACTATTTTTTGATATAACAAAGTTGCAAACAATGAACTAACAGCATACTATACGTATTAAATGATACCATTAAAACAAGTACAAAGGAACTTGCTTGCCCATATAGGTTCATTAAGTTAAGGAAGCGACAGCTGTATTTATAATAAGCATATCAAGGTAAATGACAAAGATAAAAAGAACTACAAGCCCAGAAATGATCTCATTTCTCAGTTCTTTTTTCCTTATTTTTTGGGTACAAGAAACCACTAACCAGAATGTCACATTGTCAAGAGAAGCAACATGTCATTTAATGATTGAAAGTAAAGGTGGCAAGATCTATTCAAAGCAAATCATTATTTGTAGAAACTGGGATTTAGAATTCAAACTTCAAAGACTATAACCACAGTCCAAATATTATCATACAAACAACAGCAAGACAAAAGGTCATATTTGCTTTCAATATAGTGGCTGCACAAGCACCGTTGCTATATGTATAACAGAAACAAAAGATATACTTTTTTTCCATCGGCCAATTTTTTTACGGGGAGGGGGTGGGGAGTTTTGCACCAAGCAGGACTTGAACCATATACCTTCACCTTGACATCCTAGTAGCACCCCCACTATATTATTATCAAGGGGATGAAACAAAAGATATAGTTACAATAAAGAAAAGAACAGCTTTTTGCAATGAGCAAACATAATAGGCTTAGAAGAATAGTGGAGTTGCATGTATAGCAAACACAACTACAGCAGTAAATGGAGCAGTTCACATACTCTTCACAACGTTATAAAAATACAACTGCAACGCAAATAGCAGACATGGGTGGACATGTAATAGAGCAGTGTGCCACCAACTAAAATTTCATTTTTGATATGTCAAAAACAAGGATGGCAACATGGAAATGTTAAAAAATAATAAACAACTTACAAAGAAAATCAAAATCATAAACAGAAAATAAGGGATAACGACGTAATATTTAGACAGAAAATTTTTTGGGCAACGAGATGCAAAGAGAACATACTTTGGTTGTGGAAGAAATCTTGCAAGAGGCAACAGTTTCCTTGGATCAATATAAAACTTGTCACCGGCTGAATACGAAGTAGCAACAATCCCTTCCATCATTTTAATAGAAAAGTACTGCATTTCACAAGTGAAGCAGAAAAACAAATCACAACAAAGTTCTGTGTCAGACCAAAAACTATAAGCAAAGAACATCATAAAATACAAAATGAGAGAAACTCACAGATTCATTGATGGGGCCAAATATTTCATCAACTTTCCCAATCTGAGTCATGTTTTGTAGATATATAGGAGCATTAAAAAAGGGAATTTTCTCATTCGTGAGCTTTGTCACTGCATCTCCCTCACATGCATGCATAAACGTCGAGACCTCTGCATACATCGAATCAAAGAACCCCATTAAAACACACCACTCATTAGCTTTCCCCAAAAAAAAAGAACTTAGTAAACAAAGCATAAAAATATATCTAAAAAATGAGTGAAAAATGTGTTATAGATATGTTCTGCTCTTTCCTCGCAAGCTACCAAAACCCAAAAACAAAATCATCTCATCAAAAAGCACAATACTTTTCAATCTCAAGACACTGTGAAGTGTCCCAACAGAGATTTTAGAATTTTTTTTTTGGTTACGAAGGAAAGAAAACAAAAAAACAAGCGAAAATCTCTAGGGAAACTAGTTCACATCCTATCCGCTAAAAGAAGAGGTAGCAAATGAGAAGGATGAAGTTTAAGGATGACAACATCCTCCGTCTGAGTTGAAACTTATTCTAAGTCGCACACAGTAAAAAGCAACACACCTACGACTTCGGATGGTGGCCCTTCATCGCGGAACCCTCCGCCGCCGCGTCCGCCGCCGAAACGACCACCACCTCTGCCGCGACCGCCACCGTCGCGTCCACCTCTGAAACCTCCGCCGCGGCCGCCTCCTCTAGGGGGTCTCATTACTTCGCAAAAAGATAATGCAGCGGTAGCTCAAGAGCTCCAACAATGGCTGGCTAAGGCAAGGTTTGGGGGGTTTAGAATTTTTTGGGTGACGCAAATTAGGGTTTTGAAGAGTAACACGTCTGAGGAAAATGATAAATTCAGTGTTCGGGCCGCGTTTTATTTTGTTTGAAGTGTTCGGGCCGCTTCTCTATTAATCGCACCACACCCTTCAATTTTTTAGCGCGCAATTACACGTTTACCCTTTTAACTTTTCGAAAAGAATTTTTCGAAATTTTCCGCATTAATTTTTCCAAAACACTCGCGGATCATTTTTATCTAAAATAATACTAGATATTCAATTCAAATCATTTATAATTTAAATAATTTTTAAACTAATTAATTTTGTCTTTAACATTAAATATAAAAAAATTATTAGTATTCTAAAACAATTATAACTTTCTAAATTTCTTCTATCTTATATTTTAGTTCACTTTATTTTTAAATTTTTTATTAATAGTCTTATTATTTTAAATTAATATTATAAAATAAAATTAATAAGTGCTTAAAATAAAATTTCAATATCTTATTATTGAATTTGCAAAGAAGAGTGAAATGAAAAAGATGTTTAAAAAGAGATATTAAGTCATGGAACAATAAGCAAACGACAGAAGTGGGAGCGGGGACGGATTTAAGAGGCCGAGTACACCCTCTAATACCACTAATACTATATTATAAATGTGCAATATTAATATTATATGATGAAAATATCAAATGAAAATATTTGAGCAATTATTGCATACTGCGTGTTAACTTATGACGTCGAGAGATTGACATTCGCTCATTTGCATGTGTTTTTTGTGGTAGCAGTGATGAGGATATATTGCATTTATTTTTGCATTGTGAAGGGATCAGTACATTGTGGTATGATTTGACAAGTTAGCTATCTTTACACAGTAATACGTATGATTTAGTTGCATCTCTATTGAGCTGGCATGGATGGCGGTCATTTGGGTGGTTGTTGTGTGGTCGATTTGGCTATTCTGAAATAAGCTTTTGTTTGTCAATGTTAGGTTTGATTACAAAGAGTTGTTGGATAGCATTCATTGGCGTGCCTATAAATGGTTAAACTTGAATCGTCAGAGGGATGTTATGCCCTTGCATATGTGGTTGATGGACCCTAGAAACTTGTCTTACTCCGTTTGTTTAGTAGTTTAGCCAAAGTAGGATCTTCTACATCTTTGTTTTTTAAAACAATTGCTATATTCTTTATTTTTACTTATGTAATGAGTTTGGAGTATCTCTTATACTCTCTTTATTAGTTATTTTTTGCCTATAAAAAATATATATATTTGAGTAATAATTATTAAGTTTTAATTTTTTAATGTAACATTGTTTTAGTTATTGTATTTATTTTTCGATGCTGCATCATATTAACATAGGTGTAATCATTTCAATAATAAGTATCGGCAGTCTTAATCATAAATTAGTTTTTGTTACTTTCACAAATTATTTTTAAAGTTAAGAATTTAGATTGAGTTGACTTTAGAATATCTTCACACCTTCTTTCTCCAACTTTTTTATTGCTAGCATGCTTGTGTACTTTAATAAGATAAATTTTTATCCTCTAAATATATATTTTTAAGTGTTATTAACTTAATTATTTAAATATTTTTATCAATATTTTATTTTTTGTAAGATTACAAAAGTAGTTGAATTGGTCTTTTATTTATAATAAGTAATCAATTTAGTGATGGTTCAATCTTTTAAAAATTAATTCAGTAACATTCTAAATTTTCTAAGTACTAAAGTAGTACAAAAAATCTCATTTAGTCTGTAAACACGCTAGTCTTTCGTCACAAAACAAACACAAATTTAATGACATTTTTAATTTGTCAAGAACTAAACACTCATGTGAACCTCTGGTAAACGATTCAAACTCCCTAGCATTAGACCGACTCTATTGATTTGTTAAAATAATGTAAAAGTACTTCAACTAGTAATAATTTCATATCATTATGCATATTTGATAAAAAAATCTTACTTTTTTAAAAAATACTTTAAGTTCTAATAAAAGTGTAAATGAATCAGTCTTGTTTTTAAGGAGTTTGTCTTGTATGCATAAGGTTGCTAACGTACACACTCACTTATACGTTAGCAATATGTTAGCAAGCTATAACTTAAACTTTTTAAATACACAAAAGGAGTACTTTGCTAACGTACTCCTTTTAAAAAATAAGTGAATGTACATTAGTAAACCATTTGTTAACGTACACTCACTTATTTTTAAAAGAAGTACGCTATAGCATATTTATATTTTTTTAAAGTCCACCCAAAAGAAATATGCTAACGTCAAATTTTGTGTCCAAGAGCACAACTTATGAATTTGAAGAGTGAACGTGAGCAACAACGACCTTAAATAATAGCGGTTACAATTGTATCACGAATAACAATGAGTTACTATCTCTTAAAGTAAAAGCCCAAAGTAACAACCGCAAGACGTTTGCGACTATTGGTTTTTCCATCAAAGACATATTGTCTCTTGTTGTGTCTACCATTTCTTCCATCTCACTCAATTCTCTAATTTCCTTCTCTTCCATCTACCCAAAACACTGCTAAATATTTGTTGTCTTATCTAGGGACACAAAGTTTCACATCAACCTATTTAAGAAAGGCACAACTCATTTCCAAATAGCAACATTTGGAATTGTTTCCAGAGTGTTTTCCGTAAAAGTAAGAATAATTTACATTTCATTTTCACTATTTTATTTATTTTGAACATTACTATTAAAAAATGAGTGATGTCTTTCTCAAAGTGAGATGAAAAATCCCTACACACTTCTCTAGATCGATGAGTTTCATAGTTTGTAATTCATATGTTAGCTAATTTGGGCTTTTAAAAAACACTAGACAAAAATGCATGACACTAGAGTGTTTACTTTAAGTTCAAACCTTTAAAGGATAGACTCAAATTAGGACTTTTAATATATAAAGACTTTTTTCAATGAATAATAATATACCTACACATTATTTGGGGCGTACAGTAATAAAAGAAGATTAAAAAATGAAAAAAACAAAGATGTGATATAAATTAACAAGGAAAAGAAAAATGGAGTGAAAATAAGGTGAAACGGAAAGTGGTATAAAATAACTATTGATATTCAATTTGCTGCTTAGTACTAAGGCTTCTATCTTATACGTCGATGATTTAGAAGTTTTATTCAAAAAAGACGTTATGTGACCAATTGAAACAATTATTTAAATTGAATAATTAACATTCCTTTATAATAATATCAATGGGTTTGTTATCCATTACATATTAAGCAACTCATGGATAAAAACTTTGCATTTAAAATAAATTAAAAATAATTTCATAACATTAAATACTTTACTCTTTTTAATACTAAATTTCCATTTATGAATTGTTTAACCATTGCCTTTTTAGGGCAATGGATTGCCCTTGCTCTAACATCAAACATTAGAAACGTATGAAACATGCTCCAAGTGCTGGTTCCACCCAAACACAGAATTTGCTAGCACCTTCACACGGTCAAAAACAAATCTGGTGGATAACATTTGAAAAGAGACTTTCTACCAAAAACAGTTGGGACAATCATCTTGACAGCAGACCGAACAGGCAAAAAAAATCAAGTCCTTTGAAGCACCAAATGAATCCAAATCCAAATAGATTATAATGTTGTGTAAAGTACTAGGCTTCAATTAGTCATTAAATCTAGAAATCATTATATCTTAGAAATCATTGCTTATGTTTTATGATGATGTTGGTAAAAATTTACATCATTACATACAAAATCGCAGATTCTTTAACACAACCATGAAACATGGCCAATATAACCAGCCCGTCACATGTGAATACTCTAAAACAAATCATTGCTCCCATTGGCTCCGGTTGGTTGAGGAACATGCTCTCACCTCATAACTGGCTTCTGTTTCCCCTTTACCCTTTTTTTTTCTTTTTTTATACAATTATAATGAAATTTTCGTGGGGGGAGAGGGGAGGGGGTTTTAGGGCAAAAGCCAACACCCATTCCAACTTAATCATCAATAAAATTCTCCGATCTTTCTAATTTTGCCTCATTTATCAAGGATATAGCAAAATGTTCACTACCGAAGTTAGCAAACAGTTCGCCCATAACATATTGAGGCAATGTAAAGATTCTTGGACCATTTTTCCTGCAAAACCAACACCTGATATCAACACCTACTGTGGAAAAACCCCAAGAGAAACAGTAGCAGTAGCACACACCACAGAAGACACATGATTTTATTTTATTTCTTCATCTTGGCTTGAAAACAGCAAGGATTCTGGTATTATAGAAATTATGAATTTCTTTTATCATTCAGGGTATGACAGATTATTCTCAAACACAAGTGCTATCACTACTCACCAGATCCTCAATCAAGATTCTCTAATTAAATAAACAAATAATCACGGCAATGGGAAAAAAAAAAACATCAATGGGATATTAATACCTACTGACAATTAAAAAAAAAAAAATAGCGGTAGCACACCACAGAAGACTGCAAAGAATTTTGTTTCCTTCTGGCCACCAAGACTAGCAGGATTTTCAGATTATAGTATATTCTTTTCATTCCTTTCCAAAGATATGATAAATCTTTCTATACTCACCAGATCCTCAATTAAGATTGTCTAATTAAGTTAGCAAATAACCAAGCAAATAATGGTTTCGTTAACTTGTAGCAAACACAAGACAAGCAAATATACCTTTACATGGGTGCTAGGAAAAGCAGAAGTACGCAGAGTCTCTTGGGTTTCGTCAAGCCATTTGCGTTTTGGTAAGCTCAGTATGAAAGCTGCCTGATCAGTAGTAGCAGCCATAGAAGTAATCCGGTAACCACCCTCCCATCGCCGATGGATCCCTTCACTTGGATACAAGAAGTCAAGCTCCACGACCTTGCATCATAAAATGAAAAGCTAGTATTTTCAACATCACGGATTGAAAAACTCATGCTGCCAAAAATTGTAGGAAAAAATGTTTTGATACCTGATCAGAAAACCCAGCATTCCTGGACATAACAACACCCCAGCGACTGCCAGCAGTAGTCATGGAGGTAACGTGGAATCCTTCTTTCCATTTCTTGTTTATCCACTTGAAAGGAAAAGATTCGCTCACTTTGTACGATTGCTGTGTGTAAGGAGTTCCTACAAAGCAAGGGTTCAACCATGAGACATCCAATCAAGTCATATATTTCAAAGAACAACAAACATGGTAAACGAAAAGAAACTCTCCTGCAAATTGTTCGGTTACAGCCTTTTTTGTCAGATTGTATAACTAAATAAGTTGCTAGCAAGAAAGTTTCATCTCATAGAAATTAAGTCTCAGGATTGATATTCACCAATCTATGTAGGCATGGATGCCAAAGGCAATGGTTACAATGATAAGTAAAATGGCAAGGTATGAAGATTTAGTTAAGTCAAACCCTTTATCAATAAAATAATAAATAGTCCGGAGAAGATGAAAAAGAGGCAGTTAAATAGGTCATAAAAACTATAGACGTAATAAAAGAGTACAATGGTTGAACCTTTGGACATGACAACCAAGGAACTCCCATTAATTGCACCAGCTATTGAACTGATATAGAAATTTTTCTCCCATTGCTCCATAATCCAATCCTGAGAACATCAAAATACCAGCACCCAGACATCAATTATTCCACTCATACATATGCTTAATAGAAGGTGAAATTTATAAATCATCAGGTAAGAAAAACAAACCTACCTTGTGCAAGAAGGCTGGTGATAACTCGTAAACCTGTGAAGAAAATCCCGTTCCTGCATCCATGATTAGAGCCCATAGATTCGCTGAAGAGGCCACAGAACTTATATACAACCCATCCTCAATACCCTTGTCCACATGCTGCCCGAGCCTAGTGTCTGCTACATTATAGTGATATCTGCAACCAAAGCGTTACTTAAGACCAAGCAAAACAAGTAATTGTTTAATGAATAGGCTAATGCATATAATGGGCAATCAATTTGACATTATACTTTCAAGAATCAATATAACTTCAGCATTGTGCACTACTAGTTAAAAACATTACTGCTTTATTTTTAAGCTAGTTTTTTTTAGCAATGCCTTCCATAGTAATCAAATCCAGGATAGCAGCAACATAGTTATTAATCACACAATATAGGCTATAAATTCGTGTTGCGACCTCCAGCCGTTGCGCCACATTTGGCCGACACAGTAGTTATAGCTGCCCTAATAGAGGGTTTTTGCGGCCTGTTGCGGCCTATTGTAAAGAGGGGAATTATCTGGTTTTGCCCTAAAAAATTGACGCGGGCTACCATTTCCAGCATGGGGCTTCCATTTCCTGCCATCTTCTCCAACAAGGGCTTGCATTTCTAGCGGCCAGCTCTGTGATATTCTTGGCTCTCTTATTTGACCATCTATGTCTCTCTGTTTTTTTTTTCTTTTGTTAAACTCTGTTTCTGAAAGAGGGGCTTTAATTTAAATGCTCACTTTAAGATTTTTTTTATTTTTTGAACGGACTCACTTATTGATTATCAGTCTTGGAAATTGCACAATCACATTCACACTTTATCTCTAATAAGACAATCAGATGTTATAATTGTGTAGTTTCCAAGAGTCAATTAATAATGAGCAACGATGTCATAATTTAGCTTAAAAATTTATCTAACCTTTGGAACTTTACATGGGTTATTGGAAATAGTTGCATTTAATGCACCATAAACACAAAAGCCATTAGGTATGCATCTATTCTCAATAAACCACATTTGATTTCATAACTAGTGCAAAGTTGCACAGGTTAGAAAAATCGATAATTAGCTGGAAACAAAGAGTCCAATAAAAAAGAGTTACATACAATGTTGTTAAACTCGCGATTTAACACGTAAACACAGCGAGTTTACGAGCTTTGGAGGCCGCTGCGAGTCAAAACGGATGCAGACTCGTTTTTTGCCTTGAAATGGTTGATACGCCGTGTCAACACGGAGAAACCGTAAACACGGTGGCCGTGTTAGCGAGTCAGAACTCGCGGGTCGGTGGACTGGGTCAAATGACCCGAATTTTTTTTAAAAAAAAAACCCTATTTTTCACAGTCACTTGACGCGCCTAACTCCATTCTTCACTCCTCACTTCATTTATGTTGGTTTCTCTCAAATTCTTTGAGAAAACCGCAGTGCTCTAGCAAGTACGACACTATTTCCGGCGACCTTCAGTGTTGTTTGGTTGTTTCCGGCGACCTTGAGCCTCGTTTGGTTGTTTCCGGCGACCTCTAGCAACGGTGTCATGGCTGTTTGGCTCTCGTGGTTGTGGGCTCGTGGTTCGTGGCTGTTTGGCTGCTTAATTAGGCTTTATGTTTGAGTGACACTTTGAGTCTTTGACTACTTTATTATGTTTTATTGTTTATTGTTAGATTTAAGTGTGACAAACTTATGTTATTTTAAGTTTTAACGTGTGTAAGACCTTTATTATGCTTTATTTTTTGTTATTTGGCCTTGGAGAGGTAGTTATTTATGGGTTTTTTTTTTTCGTTTCTTAATTTTTATGCATATATATGTGTTTAAATATAATTTAGGTATTTTTCTTGACTCTTACGAGTCTACGATTCACGTGTCAACGAGTTGTCACCCCCTCCACGTATCGGCCTCGATTTACGAATTTAACAACATTGGTTACATAGAAGCCCAAAGGTCATTTAAGGGGAGAGAACTTACTCAGAAACAAAGAGTTTGACAACAACAAAAAATCTTGTTTAACAATAGAAAACAAAACAAAAACGTGGCAATTTTCTGATAATTTAAGAAAAGAAATGGAACAGAACTTTTTCACAAACCAAGCTAACCCTATGAATCCAAAATCAGGTACATCAATGAAACAAATTTAAAGACACAAGTTCAATAAGAATTTATTTTGTACAAGTAACAGAATCACATTCACTAATGATCATGAAATTCGGGAACCTTGTGAAGCTTCAATTATAAAAAAAAATGCTTCCGTGTAATCTAACTTGCAAAATTTACAGAACTATCTGAAAACATATCAGGTTATTCTCTTCGTGTTTGCTTTTTGTTACTGATTTATGACATTGGCCAACCAAGAAATTATAATTAGGAAGCCAGCTCGAGAATCATGTATCCATTACCTCTGCTTCATGGGGCGGCGTGCATTATACACTGATATCCACTGTGTAGCAGGACTCCCCAACCGCACTTTCTTCTTAGGTTGCTCATCTTCTTCCAGATTTATCAGCATCCTTCCCCGCTTTTGACCAACCTGCTCATACGACGGGTTTATCATTCAGAATTTCAAATATACAATGCAACCAATAAGTAACACCCTGAAATAAATACATAGGAACAATTAAACCAACCTTCAAAGCTCCATCAATTCTAATAGGTCTCAGTGGAGTGCAAGGTTCAATCAAGCTATCAAAAAGTGATATAAGCTTGGAATAATTTGGCTCCTCATCAAATCTCATATTAGTAACAGCTTCAAGGAACTGCTTAAAAGGAGCAGGACAAAAGCAACACATCAACTCCGGTGAAGTGGCCATCTTTTTCTTACAAACAAGAAAACTTTTATTGTCACCCTGTAGATTGAGGGAAAAAGGTTAAGTTTCATCATACAAACTGAAACCTCTACGAAGCGAAAATAATATATCGATACTGCTAAACGGACCTGATAACCCTGCCATGGTAATCTCCCTTTTATAAGAAATATTAATGTGTATGCCAATGACTCGAGATCGTCTCTTCGACTTCCAGTTCTACCCAGATGTGCATGTACACTAGCATACCTAATCGTTCCCCTGCAGAAAAGCCAAATTATCAATTATCAATATGTGAAAATAAAAGATATTCAGAGTAAGGTTCATGACATTTAGAAACCTGAATATATCAGGTCTCTGATCATATTCCACATGTTGACCAGACGACGCATCCTTCCATCTAGAAGCTGAAGACAATGCATGGCATGGACATTAATGAGCTAAGAAAATAGCATACAACTCCAAATAACCAAATAACCAAAAACCAGCGGTGAGATAGAAAGTTAAAACACAAAGTAAAGGAAAGACAACTGATTTGGAAGGACAATATACCCAAACCAAGATCAATAAGATATAACTTCTTATCATCGGCTGTTCCAGGCTGACCAAGCAAGAAGTTTTCAGGTTTCACATCTCCATGAACAAACCTGATTCAATGATGAGTTTAGTCAGTAAAGAGTAATTAATCATAACCATGTCAAAATAAATGGGAATAGTACGGTTGAAAGGATAGGACAAAAATATTATATCGATGATTGACCCTTTCAAATGGAGCTTCTCAAGAATTGATATTGCCTCCACTGCAATGCAAGCAACCATACTTGGAGACATCCTGTCCAGATGCTAAAAAACGTTAATGAGGCTAAAATCCAAAGAATTTAAAGAAATTACAGTTATTAAAGTAATCCTATAACGAAAGGGAGAGTCCGAATCTTACGATTGGCCAAGAGAGTTCCACACATCCCAAAGACTGGGCCCAAGCATGTCCATGACCTGAAATGTTTCATTTTTCCTTAGACATCAAAGAGAAAGAAACAACTTATGCTAATATGGGGAGCTTCAAACCATATCTCACCAAAATGTAGAAATCTCCTTGTCGACCCTTGTAATGAACCCAGGGAATGCCATAACAACCATTCAGAGTGCTTATCAATGCCAAAATACAAAAGTGAGAAATAGATAATAATAACAATAATATAACAACACTTAAAGCATAAATAATGTATTATTGATAATTATGTTGAAACATGAAGGACAGATTACTTACCTGTAGACTTGCCATTCATAAGGAGGTCCATAATTGCAGCCTTTACTGTTTCTATGCTCAAACTTAAGTGCAACCTGCAAACAAGTTAAAATAAACAATCAATGTACATCTTATATGGCATAACTAATATTTCATTGAATACTTAATAAGAGATTGGATTCCTGAGTAATACCTCAACTGCATCAGGACCTGTCCGATCAGAGCCACCGTTTACCCTTCTTCCAACATAAACTTGGCCAAAACCACCCTTACCCAATTTCCTCTCTATCTTATATACAGGAGAGTTACCAACTTGTACCTGCATCAAGGAGAGTATCCACCTCAAATAAGATACTGCAAAATCTACATTGACTGGATGTTATTAGCACAATCACAAAGTGGACACAATCGAGAGTAAGTCAGATATGTACTAATAAGCCAAAACACAATAAGCATTATCCTAAAATATGTACACACAAAATCTCGATACCAACTCAAGTATCTAGAATAGCCCAAATAACATCTTCAGCACATCAACGGAAATAGCAAAGCAAGGAAGAAATGCAATAAAATATATGATATAACTATTATATCCACCCACAACATGCTAAAATTAAAGAAGATAACAGTAATAAATAGTTACCAAAAATAGCACCATCAAATCATGAAAACAGTGGCAGTAAAATTAAGAACATGCAAAATGGGGATACCCTCTCTGGGACAGGAGCTGTGCTTGGTTCTTCTTCGGCTCCCGCCGCCTTATCTGCACTTCCACCCTCCATCGCAATATTATTATTTGCCACTGCCTCCAAGTTATTGTAAACGGGTTCCGGAGCCCCTAAAGCAACAGGTTCTGGAAGTACTTCACAAGGTTCAGGGTCCAGATCAATCAATCTTGCTCCGCGGCCTCTACCAGCTGCAGTTCGCCTTGGGGGTACAGCTGGTGAAGGCCCCTTGCCTACAGCTGTAGCATTACCACCTCTTCCTCTTCCACCTCCAACTCTCTTCCTAGTTCTGTTAGGAGCAGGTTGCACCCAATTCTCTCCTTGATCAACAGGCAATGGAACAGGCTGAAGATCTCCAAGCCGTTTAGACCTTCTAGCTCCACTTCTCAACTCTGGCATCCTCTCCCCATTCAAATCATAGACCACTTTAGTCACTCCCAAAAATGGAAAAAATTTCTCTGCAATGAAAGTTCAAAGCAAATAGCCAAATGAGTCCAAAGCATTCATTGACAATCCTTTTCAGCAACAAAAACAGAACCTCCAAGATGAACCGAAAATATCTAGCAATATCTACGTATCACACTAAAAAAGTAGGGGGGGAAAAATCTATGGAGCTATCCTCAGTTTGCCCTCAGATAACAACATAAAGAAAGTAGCGTACTGAAAAAGCAGTAGATACCGAGAAAAAGATTCTACTTTCAGAAAAATATACTCCACAACCAAAAGAATGTCCGTAAAAGCATACAAAAAAATCCATCACTTTCTGCATTGCAAATTGAACACACTTCTTATATATCGTCATTTTGGATCAATAGTTTAAACCACTTCGCACAAAACCAAAAATCAAAAACAAAAGCCAGCAAGTTCTTCTCCTACTCCTCCATCACTAAGAACAGATTACACGGATTCCAACCTGCGAATTTCACCGATTGCTTCAACTGAAACAACAGCCCCGGCAAAACCAGAAAAAAAATATTCTGACACCAGATAAAACACTCAACGAAGAATAGCAATCTACAATCCGATCATCCAAAAACAGAAACATATTTGAAAATTTCCAAAATATTGTTTTTCAAAATAAAATTCAACAACCGTCATCAAGCTTGCTCGACGGCAACAACAACCTCAAAACGATTGACAAACCAAATCCATAATTTGAACAAAAAAATAAAAAAAATAATCCGAACACATATATAGACACAAAAAAAGGCCTCACAGATCGATCCGGTGAGCTGCAAAAATGGAAGGATCGGGAAGCGATTGGCGATGGAAACAAAAGGGAGAGCGATCGAAGTGAGGATCGAGAAAAAATCAGTGAGGAAGACACGAGAAATGTAGAATGGTGGAAAAGGAAAAAAGGTGGATAGTTGGCGGCAGTGAAAGCAAACACTATGGCGAAAGCATCGTCATCTTTATAGATGGATTTAGGGTTCGAAGCAACAACAACAGGATGATGAAGAAGAAGATGAAGAAGAAGAAGAAGAACGGTTTGAGTTATTAGGTGGAAGAAGATATGGGATTTTTTTTCTTTTTTTTATTTTTTATTTTTGAAAGAGAGAATGCGGTAATGGTGAGTTTTTTTGTTGTTGTTGGTTGTGTACGTGTGTGTGGGTGTGTTATGTTTTGTTGTATCGCTTTGCTTCCTCTCTATCATGTGTGTGAGAAATCACAGTTTTTTTATATGCACCATGCAAATGTGGCTTTGTAATAACCAAAAGGATATTATTAATCTTATTCTTAATTCTTATAATACTTTTCCTTTTCTATTTTATTTTCTTTTTCTCTTCGCTGAACTTGAATGATAATTTTTTATCGTTGCCAAAAAGAAAAAAAAAATAGATAGTAGTAGTACAAAGGAAGTGTAATGATTTTCCTTTATTTTTATGACATTTTATGTTCCTGCAGTTTAAAAAGTAGAATGGTTGTCATGTATAAAAATAAATTGGTGCTGCAATATGCCTCTAATGTAACTATATTTTGTTTCTCCTATTTTACTAATTTTGAACTTTAGCAAATTAATAAAGATGAAAACTCTTGGGAAAAAAGAGAAAGAGAAGTCAGCAAAGCAAAACTTTTCTTTTTTGATACAAAGCAAAGCAAAACTGATAGTTTTATAATTGCTTTTATTGTATTCCATTTTTCTTGAGTTTGCTAAAATTGCGATTGAATCTCATACTTATTTTGGTCAATTTTATTTCCCAAAGTTAACGCACCATTTTATAAGAGTTTTCCATGACAACTTGTTAAAATTTTAATTTATTTAAATTATCTTTTAATCATTTTTCTTCAATTTTCATTTATTTCTATCATTTTTTTACTTATTTAGATTCATTGACCTTTCAATTTCTTTAGCTTTAATTTATAGTCCAGTTTTTTTCTTTCAATGATAAGCATTTATTTATGTGAATTATTTTTTATAAATATATTTTTATAATAAAAAAGTTCTTCTATTAGAGTTTCACTTGACAGCTTGTTAAAATTTTTTATCTTGTTAAACAATAACCTTAAGAAACTTGTTAAGATTTAATAAATATATACTTATACTGATGTTTTGAATTCTCTTAAAAAGTAACTAATTTTTCAATTTTCAAAACAATAGATACATGCGTTTAATCTAAAAAAAATCTATTTATGCATTCTTAATTAGTGCACTACATTTTCCTAATTTTTTATTTTTTTAAAATTTCTTTGCATCATTTTTCTTTAATTTTCATTTATTTTCTATCATTTTTTTTTTACTTTTTTAGATTCATGAACCTTTTCAATTTCTTTAGCTTAAGATTTATAGTACAGTCCTTTTCTTTAAATTTTTGTTGAATTTTTTTTTGTTGAATAGTTTTTTCTTTAAATGATAAGCATTTGATCTGAATTATTTTAATTAATATATTTATTTATAAAATAAAAAGTTCTTCTATTAGAGTTTTGCATGACAACTTGTTAAATTTTAATTTATTTAAATTTAAATTATCTTTTAATCATTTTTCTTTAATTTTTATTTATTTCTATCATTTTTTTTTTACTTTTTTAGATTCATTAGCCTTTCAATTTCTTTAGCTTTAAATTCATACTTTTTTTTCTTTAAATGATAAACATTTAATGTGAATTATTTTTAATAAATTCAATAACCATATATACGTTTTACTACATATATAGTAAATCTTAAATAAACAAAGAAAAATGTGGTTTAGTATGAAAACTCAACAACATGGAAAGTATGAAGTCAAGTTGAAAGTTAAAAAGAATTTATCTTACACTAATACCATCCATAATTAAAGGTTTTTTTAATATGTAGGTTAAGAATTTCAAATGAACAATTTTTGAAAAAGTAAATTATATTTACTACAATGCAACTTAAAATTCATTCAACTTATATTTTCCGCAGGAAAAGATTCACTTAATCTATTTACTTCACATTATGCAATGAGTGTGGAATGAACTTGTAAATACACACTAAAAAAAATCTAATCAATTTGACAAAGTAGGTATAAGAACTCATAATCTATTAGTAAAATGTAAGTATTTTTGTTTATTGAAAGGAAAAAAAAATGTTAGCATTTAGAGGTGCTTGACAATTTATAAGTTACCTTATAAAAAACTATTTCAATATAGATAACTTAAGTTTATATATAAAAATTAAATTTTAATAATTTAATTTTTATTTTATTCTCAAATATTTTTTGCATGTATTTTTATATATAAGTCATTTACTACAAATAATTATTTATAAAGGGTATCTTAAAAATTACTATAAGTTTATTTAAACTTTTATATATATATATATATATATAAACAATTTTTCCAATATGTAGGCATTTCACTCGTTTTATAACCAAAAGTAGGAGTAGTTTTGTAGCGCACACAATACAAATATTACATATATAAAAAACAAGATCTTTTATCTCTAATCACTTTATGTCAGACTCAAATTGTCTTCAGTTGAATCGTTTAAGAGAGATCTTGTCCGTTGATTATTTGATGCACATTAACCAAAGAAAAAAGTAAATATAATGGATGGTTAAGATGTTGGCCGAAGATAATTTTATTGAGAGGAGAGAATCTGGTCTCCCTAAATCCTAATGCTTTCGTTTATACAACCTTTAAGTACATACATTACTTATTTTGACCTTACACATTACCAAACTAACTTCATCAAACATGTCCGTGTCTGCGCCTTTCAAGATGGAGCAACAATTTCTCATAATCAGGAAGGTTTTCTTTAATCAAAGTAACTTGTTTAAAATTTTGAGTCCAAGCATACAACCTAGGAAACTTGTTTGGCTCAATCAGTTTCATCCCCACAATTTCCTCTAACCCTTCTAGCCAATGACTTAGGCATCCATATACTATGTCCACCATTCCAATGTTGCTGCCTCCGAAGAACTTCTTGTCCCCTAGACCTTGCTCTTCCATCACAAAGATAGTTTCTTGTGCCTTTTTCATTGCAACTGCTCGTTCTTGTTCATCTTTGGAGGGTCGGAGAAACAAATCACTAATAGAGTTTATCTAGAAAACCAAATCAACAATACCCATTAACGGAATGATAAAACATGATGACAATTTGTAAAGGGGCAGATCAATTTGCAGTTGTTGTGAGTTTTAATAAAATGACACATTTTATATAGTTTTAAGTTATAACATGCTTTAGTTCCTTGAAATATGATCAACTTTTTTATTTAGTCTCTTGTTAAAAATTTAATTTTGATTTCTACCAAAGTTTAAACATTTTCATATGATCACACTGTCAATACTTTGTTACATTGAACTGTAAGTAATAACAATACAACTAACTCATAAATAAGTAGGAGTATTATGTGACATGTCAGATCATCTTTTAAAGGAACAAATTCATGAAATTCAAACATAGAAATTAAATGAGAACTAAATTAAGATTTCTGATAAATAGGTAGCTAAATAAATACTAAAAAATATCATCATATTTTAAAAGATACATCTTATCGATTCAGCTCCACGTGATAATAAAATTATAGAACACATCAATTTACTAAATTTGATAAGTGAAAATAGATAAAAGATAGAAAAGATTACCGAATCCTCTCCAAATTTGATCCAAAATCGAGCCAATGCTCTGTCATGGGTGTCTTTTGGAAGCAATGGTTTTTCTGGCCACGTTTCTTCAATATATTCAAGAATAACGAGAGATTCAGCTATGGCTTTGCCTTGATGAATAAGAACAGGAACTTTCTTGAAAATGGGATTGGATTGCAGAAGTAGCTGACTTTTGTTATACCTGTCTTCCTCTACGTATTCATAGTTAATGCCTTTGAATTTCAGAGCCCATATCACTCTGTGAACAAAAGGGCTAGACCAGAATCCTAGTAGTTTAACTTCTGCCATAGTTATTATTCGATGAGCTGGTACTGCAAGAGGGAAATTTATAATGAGATTGATCTTCCTTGGACTAAGAATAAGAATTAGTAAGAAGTTTCAATGTCAAGGACGGTGATTCCAAAGATAAAAGATTCCCAAACCTAAACCAGTGTGAACAAGTGGGTCGTTTTTTGTCATGGCATGCTTTGATTTGTGCCTCTCCTCATTCATTGAACTTATCAATTGTAGTTACTAGTTTTGCTTTTTTTCCCTTTAATTCTCATGACTTTGAAATTTCAATCTTGAAGATGACTAATAATATAGCCTGTATAGTTACACTTTTACTTTTATACTTTAATAACATATAATCAAAAGACTATTGATAATGTAGTAGAATAAATTAGTCATATTCCTAGTTTGATAAAAGATGCCCCAAATGTCGCAAACAACTTTTTTTTTTCTCTGAGCTTAATTACACTTTTTGTTTTCTAATAATAATTATATGCAATTTTGGTATTATTTTTATGTAGGTTTAATTGCAGTTGTTCTTTTAATATTTTTCTCAGGTCTAACATATTTATTTAACCAAGATTTTTTTAAAATTTTTTTATTATAATATCATTAAATAAATGTTATACATCAATATTATCCATTCAAACTAGAGACAAACATTGAAGAAATAATCAAAATTACACATTATATAAAATGACAGACTAAAAGCGTTTAAAAAAATTAGTAAACTAAAGTTTCAGATTAACCATATGGACAAAAATGGAATTCCTTGTCATAGCAGTAGCGAGAAAGGAAAAAGTAATTAAATATACAATATTTAATACCCCTAGAATGAAAAATAAAAAGCCAAAATGGATAACAAGGAGAGATTTTGTGGCGCTGCTGAGATGCACCCTTTGTCCTTTTAGAAATCATTGGATTAACCCATTCAAGAGAAATCCAACAAGTTCCAATGCTGAGTCATTCGGGCTTCCACACACATTCAATCACTTTGAGAACATGGAATTCCTTCTCAGATGAAACAAAAAACACACTTTTTTTCAAAACAGAAATCCAAACACACTTTAGTGTAAAGGTGAGCCTTAGCAATAGCATGCTCATCACTAAACTGTGTGGAAGCTGTTAAAAAGTAGTTAACTTGTTGTTCTTCATGGCTTCTTTTCTTTCCTTATCTCTTCCAAAATTAAACTTAATAAGAGCATCCTCAGCAGCAAACACCACCACTCTTTCCACTGCTGAGGCACTGAATGAGAAATTTGGCAGAAAAGGCATAAAGTTTTTGGAATCTGATTATAACATCCCCATTGTTGAGCTTACAGTGAGAAATGGAAGCTCCTTGAGTCTAAGGATACCTGATGCTCATGTCACATCTTACAAACCAAAAGTTTATTGGAAAGATGATGGATTTGAGGAGGTTCTTTACACAATTCCTGCTGTTGAAACAGGACTATACAAAGCCAAAGGTGGGATTGGTTTGGTCTTGAATGAAGTTTTGCAACCTGGTGCCAAAGAGTTAATCCCTTCCACTTTAGAGTGGACTGTGAATGATGTTGACTCTGATGCCATAGATGCTCTTCAGGTACCTTTTTGCTTGAAACACTGAGATAATGTGCTTCTAAATTATCAGTTATCTCATGATTTAATGTGTGTTTTGTTCAACTTATTTTTTAGAAACAATCACTTATTTTTAACAACTTTTTGAGGAAGTTTTTGAAAAATAAACTATTATTTTAGGATTAGTTAAGTGTGTGTTTGGTCTAAAATATTTTATAGAAATAATGTTTTACTCAAGGTAAAGATAACAAAAAATCAGATAATGTGGTTTTGACATGTGAAAAAAAATCACAAAAGACACTAATAAAGAGAGTGAATAATATAGTTTTTAGCCCTACAAAAAAGGATAGAGTAAGGCCTAAAAAGACCCTAAAAGAAATAATTAAAAGAAATATCTTGATAAATAACCTTTTAAAAAATGTGATATTTGATTGAGCATGATAAATTCCGTGATCAATGTATTCGACCTCACCCAGTGAGAAAAACCTTTTGTTGTTGTGGTGGTCTAATAGAGCTTTCCGAAAAATAAATGATTATTTTCCCATAAAAGCATTTTCAAACATGTTTAAGTCTATTTTGCCAACACTGGAACCTGTTTTTTCTGCAGGTTGAATTGAGCTGCACTAGTAGATTTTTTGACATCACTTACATTGTGACCCTGTATCCTGAGAGCATGGCCTCAGCAGTTATAGCCAAGAACAAAGGCCCCAAGCCTGTGACTCTAACCAATGCTATACTAAGCCATTTCAGGTTCAAGAAAAGAAGTGGAACAGCAATTCAAGGTCTTAAAAGCTGCTCATACTGCTTACACCCTCCTCTGTCTTCTCCTTTCCAAATCTTGTCTCCTTCAGAAGCAATGAAACATGAGCCTCCTAGTTGGCTCTCCTTTGGTGCTGAACCTGAAGTGAAACCAGGCACTTGGACTCAGCAAAGTGTTCCTATTACTCTCCTTGAGAATAAGATGAGTAGAGTTTATGCTGCACCTCCAAAGGAAAGATCAAAGGCTTTTTATAACACCCCTCCTTCCAAGTATGAAACCATTGATCAGGTTAGAACATAGAATGATTTGGCTTACATTTATTGTGTTTGTGTACCTCTAACCAAACCAAACCAAGTAAGTAGTCATTTGGGATTCTTTTTGCGACAATGTGACTCGTGTTTTAATCATATATAAACAAATCCTAACTATGTTTAAGGGGCACAATAACTTCATGCTTCTAATAAAAATATTTTTTGCGTTAAGTTAATTATAAATTAAGTACACACTACTAAACCATTCTTTGGTCTTTGTAAGTTCATTTTAATTTAGTCCTTATCTTTTAAAAAAATTTACATTAGTTCTTAAGTTTCATAAAAGAATTTTTTAAATCCTTATCCATTCATATTAATCACGACTTTATAAAAAATTATTTGCTTTAATCTTTAACTTTATAGAGAAATCATTCATATTAGATTATTAGTCCAACATGAACATGGGACTAATATGAAATATTATGAAATCAACTTGCAGAGTTTTTATTCCTTAAAAGTTAAAGTTGTGTCAAACCAGACCTTTGAAATTTTCATGTTACAAATATAGTGAAGACTTGTATTTACTATATAATCAATGCCTGTTGTTTTATTTACTGAATAATTAATTCATGTTGATTGAAATTTTCAGGGCCGTGAGCTTTTCTTCAGGGTGATAAGAATGGGATTTGAGGATATATATGTATCAAGTCCTGGTTCTTTGTCAGAGAAATATGGAAAGGACTACTTCATCTGCACTGGTCCTGCTTCGTTACTTGTGCCTGTAACTGTGAATCCTGGTGAAGAATGGAGAGGGGCTCAAGTTATTGAACATGATAATCTTACTTAGGAATATATATTCACATCAACAATTATTATTAGTTGACATCACTTCTAAATCCTTTCTCTCTTCAATTCCTTTTTTCTCCTCCATTTTGATTGAATGGTGTTTTGCTTCTGGAGCATAATATGCATCGTCCTTTACTAAAATTATGTGTATATTTTTTAATTTTAATTGATTTATAGTCCAATACTATAAATAAAAGAGGTTACACAATGCTTGCATGTTTTCCATTTTAATGATGATATTTGCTAGTAAAGCCACCACTTTTTTTATAAGTTACTAATCCACCAAATTTTAGCCAATAGGTAGAAGGCAATGCAAATTCACTGGACGCTAAAGTTATTAGCTACTAGTAGCGTTAATCAAATCCATATCTATTGGCTCTAAACACGCATCAAGTGAACAACCAAACATGAACACAAAAAATCTCAACCTATGTTTGCAGTTATCATACACGCGTATGGCCTCGCAAAATGCTAAACAAACACACTTTAGGGGTGAGAGCGTAAATAAAAAAGTTTAATACAAGACAATACATAAAATAGAATAAAATTTTTGGGTGAAAGTGTAAAACCCTAAAATAATTAGTGTCACAGTCACCGATTGATTAAAAAGTGGTGGATAAAGAACCAACCAAGAAAAATGATGGGATTGAAAATTTTCACATTGAATAAATCCTTTTAAATGTACTTTTATGACTAAGTAATGAAAACTATAGTAGTTCTCATATTGTCTCATTTTATTTTTTTTACAAATAAGAGCACTGAGATTTAAACATAAGATTTTATGTATACTAATTCATTCTTATCAAACCCCTTGATATTTTCTAAATTCTAGTGGGTAATGCCTTCTCTTACCGTCTCTTTATAAGTATTTTGTCATTTTTTTTTAATTGTTTCCAGTTAAAAGAAATAGAAAAACAACGATTCACTTTTTGACTTTGCATACGTAGTTAATAATAATCCTGAACTTAAGTGACAATTTATATTAATCTCTAAAACTGAAGTTAGTTATTCATTTTAGTTTATTACGTTAATTTATAATTAATATCGAATGAAAAATTGAAAAATTTTAAAACTGAATTTAAAAGATAAAAATTAACTAAAGTTAAAATAGAATTTAAAAGATTAAAGATAATTAAAGCTAAAATGAGAGTTGATATTGTGGACAGTATAATTAGGTCTTTGATTTTCTATCTTTTTATACTAATAATAATGAATACTGTTTCATTAAAAATAACTAAAACAATATTAAATATCAATAGTATTGATCGACCGATTAGAAAAATAAGCGATATGTATATTAGTCCTTGACTTTGGCCCAGATTAGAAGAACTTATATGCATCATTGTATCTTATGAAAACAGCTTATAAGTTTTTAAAAGCAACTTATTTTCATAAGCTTCCTAAAGAAGTTTATCAAAATAAGTTATTTTAGCTTATTCAAATAAATTTTATAATTTTATCTATAAACTATGAAACACGGACTCCAACACGAATATCGCGACACGATATAACACGGACACCGCAACACAGCTAATATCCAAAATATAGGACAACAAGACACCTCTTATATATAAATATTTAAAAAATTATAAAATACAAAAATTATATGAAACACGATAAAAATAAATTATAAATCGATAAACAAGATGTTTGTATTAATTTTTGTAAAATAAATTGTTGAGTTTTTACAATTCAACTTGATAATAAAATGAGTCTCGAAAAAAATATCGTAATACGTTGTCATAATATAAACATCGTGTCTTTTCTATCATTTAAACTTCACATTTTTCTTAATCTCTATCACAATGCCTCACAAAAAAAAATTAAGTCTTATCACAAAAAAACTTTAAAGATGAGTCTTAATCTAAGACATGTCACCGTTATCTTAATATTCGTCATTAAAAAATATAGCCTTTAAAAAATTAACAAAAAACATCTCAAAAGTGTCGAGCCAAACACATGTGTCGGCTCAAAGTGTCGAGTCGTTGAAAAAATATTTTTTTTATTGGACATCGCTAGAGTGATGTCACAGAGGTGTCAGTGTCGAACGCGTGTCGGACACGACGACACGGCAGTTGAGATATGTGTCGGTGCTTCATAGCCTATATATAAAATCTCATTTAAAAAAGAACTTATTACCTTAATTAAACTGCGTATCCAAACTAAACCTTTGTTAGGTTTGTTCACATTAGTCTAGGCAATACAATTAAGTCATTGACTTTCTATTTTGTGATATATTTTAATCAATACTATTAGTTTACAATTAATATTAACTTTTGTTCTTAATGATTTTTAAAATTTTAAAAAGAATTTTTATAAGTATGTTTATTATTAAAAGTTTAATTTAGTTTTAAGAATTTAATAGTTTTAAATATAAACTAACCATAAGCACTAAACTGTATGGCTGAGCAAAATGTTAAAAAACTATTTGTAATTTTTAAAATGTGAAAGAGTAATGTGAACATAACACTAAACGATGTAATTTTTCTAGAAAAATTAAGAGAGTGCGTTAGGTAGAGACACTTCAGCGGACGACTAGAGAGTAGAGAGTACGCAGCGGCAGCTGAATCAGATTCACTTGGCAGCGAGAGAGAAAGAGAGAATGGGGTCAAGAAAAATCCCAGATCCTCCAAATTTGAAGAAATACGGTGTTCCTTTTTACTCTGTTGCTTGGATTCCCCAACAAGCTATCACTTCGCTCCTAACTCAAACCGCCGACGATGATTCCTCTGATGCCGATCACAAGTCTGCGCCGCCCGCTTCATCTTCCTACCTCGTCTTCGCCGGCGGCGGTGGAGAAGGCCGCAGCGGTATCCCCAATGCTCTCTTGCTTGCTCTCTTTGACGTTGCATCCAATTCTCTCTCTGACGAACCGGTATTTCATATCTCCCTCCTACTTCTTGTTCGATTCCCCGATTCTAAGGGATTTCATTTCCTGGCCACAATTTCGTGATTAGATACCCAAGGAATTGGATTGGTTTTAATTAGGATTTTTGTTCTGTGATGCGATGCGGATTTTTTATTGTTTGTGTATTGTGTTACAATATGAGGATTCTGTTCCCGTTGCGTGATTGATCTTATGTGTTGTTTCTAGAAGTAGATTTGTTTGAATTGCATAAACTTAAGGTGTAACCGGGATTTCGGTTTTGGTAGCAATTCATATCCTGATTATTAATTGTTCGTCTAAGATATCTACAGAAACATTCTTTTCATGGATTTATTGTACTGTACTTTACTCTCTTGTTTAAGTAACTTTGTCATCATTTCAGGTGTGTAAGGTAGGAACTGGTTCTGAGCTGCCTTATAGGATGACACTTCACCCCAAAGGAGATGGCCTTATTTGTGCAATGCAAACGCCAGAGACTTGCAGGTCCTTTGATTCCCATCTCTTCCTTGCTTCATCGAACTGAAATCTTTTCATTCAAGTGAAATCCATATAGAATTCATTTCACTGTTGTGATCTTCTTGTCAAATACTCTATTCTGAATGATAGATAGATTTTGTTATGGCTCCCAATGGTGAAATAGGATTGACTGAATAGCATGTAGTTATGCCTTATTTTGTGGACTGCAACTATTAGGGTCCAACTTAGTTAATAGAAATAAATCCTAACTAAAAGTAGTTTTAAGACTTTCTAATGTCTAATGTTTGATTATAAATGGTTGTTTTTACTAGGCTATTATTCAAATTAGATAATATTTAGCTTCGATTTTCGTATATTTCTTGATTATTTCCTAGTTTCCTTAGATATCTCATTGTTTTTCCTAAACTTTAGAGATTGTTTATGTCATCCATGTTTTCCTGAGATAGTTTATCCAAATATATGTAAACTTTAGCAATTGATCAAAACATGCAATACAAAACACAATGCTCATTAATCATTATTCTGATTCAAGTCAGTGACAGACTACCACAATATTCATTACTTGTGCGTCACGATACACACTATACTCATTAGCCGCAATGTGCCTCGTGTACTGTCTTCCTGGAATCTAGTTGTCATCGTCGCTGCTCCTGCTGCATTCGACAGCTTCTCTTGTTTCATTTTCTTAACCATTTTTGATTGGTGAGTCTCTCTTGGTTGAGACGTCTTGGTTGTTGAATAACAATGGCTGTCCTAAATTATTTTGCTGTTGAGTTCATCAGCAATTCTGTAGTGGTTTCTCATGGAAGAAACTCTCAAATTGTTTTCTGCTTAGGACTTAGGAGTATAAAAAACACCTTCAGCTGAAGGGAGGGTAGCTAGTGAGGGTGGGCAAAACTTATCCATAACCAAACCCAAACCATAAATCAAACCAGACCAAATAACTTCGGTTTTGACCCAAACCATTTTTTCTAAAAAACTGGATCTTAAATATTCAAACTACATAATCTGGATCAACACTAACCTAACTAAATGTAGTTTTAAGACTTTCTTATGTCTAATGTTTGATTATAAATGGTTGTTTTTGCTAGGTAATTATTCAAATTATTATTTAGCTTCGATTTTCTTATATTTCTTGATTATTTCTAAGTTTCCTGAGATATCGCATCGTTTTGCCTAAACTTTAGAGATTGATTATGTTATCCATGTTTTCCTGAGATAGTTTATCTCAATATATGTAAACTTTAGCAATTGATGAAAACAAGCAATACAAAACACAATGCTCATTAATCATTATTCTGATTCAAGTCGGTGACAGTACCACAATATTCATTACTTGTGCATCACGATACACACTATACTCATTAGCCACAATGTGCCTCATGTACTGCCTTCTTGGCATCTAGTCGTCATTGTCACTGGTCCTGCTGTGCTCGTCGGCTTCTCTTGTTTCATTTTTTTAACCACTTTTTATTGGTGAGTATCTCTTGTTTGAGACATCTTGGCTGTTGAATAACAATGGCTTTCCTAAATTATTTTTCGGTTGAGTTCATCAGCAGTTCTGTAATGGTTCCTCATGGAAGAAACTGCCAAATTGTTTTTTGCTTAGGACTTGGGAGTATAAAAATACCTTCAGTTGAAAGGAGGGTAGCTAGTAGGGGTAGGCAAAACTTATCCATAACCAAACCCAAACCATAAATCAAACAAGACCAAATTTAAAAAAGCCAGAGTTCCAGACCAAATATCTTCGGTTTTCACCCAGGCCATTTTCCTTAAAAACTGGATCTTAAATATCCAAACATAATCGGGATCAATACTAACCTAACTGGTTTTAAATCCAGATGTTCTGAGAAACAAAAATTACGTTTGTTTCTCTCACGCTGACACCTTTGATGTGTTTATTCATCCATAGATCCATTCAGTCTTCTTTCTTTCTCGTTAGCACTCAGCACTTTCTGACTTGACTTGGTAGCGCGATTATCGTCAGGGAAGAGGTGGTAGTTGACGGGGAAAAATATGGCATGGATCTGACGTGAAGCCGCTGCTGTGGAAGATGACGATGTTGGGAAGAGAGGCGGTGTTAAAAGACGACCATGGGAAGAGAGGTGGTGGGCAGAGGCAACAATGGGAAGAAAGGCGGTAGACGGAGACGAGAACGGGAAAAGAGACGGTTGACAGACGCCATGACGGGAAGAAAAGCGGTGGACGGAGGCGACGACGGGATGAGAAGTGTGATGTGAAAATCAAACCAAAAAATTGGGAGATTGGAGTTCCTGTGATGTGAAAAAATGCTGCACCGTGTTGAGAGATAGAGAGGCTGAGTAAGATTGAGAAACACAACAGTAGATCCAGAAGCACGGTAATCGATACAAGTATACCAGTTTAAAAACGAAATTTTTTGTTTAAACCTTTTTAAACTGGTTTTTACCCAGTTTTGAACCGATTATGTGAAATTAAAAAAAGGTTTGTTTTAAAACTGGAACTGAATTATAAGTTTGGTTTGATTCTTGTTTGGTTTTCTATAAAAACCAAACCATACCCATCCCTGGTAGCTAGCAAGCCGAGGCCTCTTAGTCACTGTTGCCCTTACCCATACTACTAGTTCTGAAGTATATCCGTTACACTTTGACTCTGTTGAATGTTGGGGTCCTAAGATACCATATACATGTAACAAAAGATGGATGCATATGATGTATATGCTCCAACTTGAGGGGTAGTGTTGAAATAATATTCAGGCAAGATAATAATCAGTTTTGATTTTGCAATGTTCCTTGATTATTTCCTAGTTTGCTTAGATAACTTGACCTAATCTCAAAACTTTAGAGATTGACTATGTTATCCATGTATTCCTTTGCAGCTTACCCTAACCTTGAAGTTTGTGATTGATTCTGTTATCTGTGTATAGAATATAGATATTGTACAAAACATGCAATGCAGCACAAAATACTTGCTATTCTGATTCAACCAGTCTTTATTCTCTCCTTTTTTCTCTTAGTACCAAAATCCAAATAATTTCAGTAGCTTCATTTTTGTTGAATTTTGTTTGCTTTAGAGGAACACAAGGCAATCAACATAAGTATTTTATTGCGTTAATGAGCAAAAATATCCGGAAAGCAGTTGTTTTCTTTGCCTTCCTGTCAATTATTTTTAGAGGATTGGCAGCTGAATGATTGGTGTATTCTGGTGTAGACTCTCAGAAAATGTTCCCAATGCTGCCACTTACTAAATGGAAGTAAGGATTCAATGTAGTACAGGGGGAATATAATTAGAAAGAGGGCAGTTAAGGTTATCGTGTTAGTCTGCAATCTATATGCTATATTTATATTTTTGACCAGAAACAAACTTTGATTATTGTTTGCTATTACTTCTAGCTATAGAACATCATCATCAATATTACATCTTCATGCAGATGGTTTGACTGGGATCAAAACCAGAGTTCTGAAACCCATAACTTGAGTCTGAAGTTGTCAGAGAAAGTGTTCTCCCAGTTGGAGGATGTTGGACTGCAATTAGCTCTGGCATTCAACAATGATGGTACTGCACTAGCTGCTGGCGGGGAGGTATGGGCTTCCATTGCATTCGCATAAGTGAAAAGAAACTGCTTTATAACAGTAATTACAGATTTTAGTTACACGAAACACACAAAAAAAGGATAATATATCCACTAGTTAATTAATACTGAACTTCATATTCAACTAAGGAATGTTTACACTTCATAAAAGCATATCCAGCGTGGAATCCTCATTAAGAAGAAATTCGTGTAATTAGATGGTATCACCATGTCAATTGAACCCATGCACTTTATAGGAGAATTATTTGAGTATTAACTTAGTATTTGAAAAGTCAATCCCCGTCCTTGTATATGCTAAAGATGAATAGATGATTATAAATTATGATGGTAATAAATTATAATGATAACCCAAAAGAATGAACTATTGTATGGATGTAATCATTGGTTTGTCCACAGTATAAATATTCTTTCCTTGTATCTGTTGACATAAAACCTGAAAACATTGTTGTTAAGCTATTAGTGTTTTCTGAAGACCCAACATAAATGGATGACAGATGACAAATTAAATCATCACTTGCAGTTTCTAAAGCTATCAAAAACTCAAATGTAATCTTCCTATGGCTGCTCCATTTTGCTTCAATTTTAAATCTGTAATACTGTGTTGTGATGTAGGTCTTGCCTTTTGTTTTTCTCTTTTTCCATAGTGACATTCTGGTTGAGGAATTTGTATGGCACAGTAATGCACACCATATAGTGCTTTAAGTTTTCTTCGCTACAGAATGACAATGTTTTCATTCTTTTTACAATTTTCTAAATGAGTATTAAATTGTAGAGAATTTCTTTTTTGATGAAGGATTGGCTTGCCGTATGATATTGTAATTTTGGACTTTTGGTGCAGTACAGGATGGCACTATAAGGGTTTTCAAGTGGCCTAGCATGGAAATTGTTCTCAATGAGTCTGATGCTCATTCCTCTGTTAAGGACTTACATTTCAGGTTTGATATGCATAGCAGCATAAGCATGTGACAGAGATGTTACTCTACGACTATATAGTTCACAAGGAAGAGAAGAAAATAGTTGAGAAAAGAAAGATAGATTGTCAGATAGAGCTGCTCTATAAACCCTTCTATTTCTCTTGCATTGTATCTGATAGTCTGGTTTTGTTTGTCTTGCAGTCCTGACGGTAAATTGATTGTATCTTTGGGAAGTGGTGGCCCCTGCAGGGTTTGGGATCTTTCTTCATCAATGGTCTTGGCTTCTCTATCGAATGAAAATGTGAGCAATCAAAAGTTAAACTTTGATGTTTGAACTGGCATGATAGCTTTGTAAGCATTGTTTGAAACTTCCTCTTCCTTCAAGGTGAATTGGTTGAAATTCAGTTAATGTAATGAATCATAGTCTATGTTGGCATATAGTTTTATTTAGTCCATACTCTAGATGATGCATATTTTTGTTTTCTTAGGCATTAATTTTGAAACTTTCACTTGCATAATAATTTCCTGTATAAACTATTACCTACATATTCATCGATGACTTGAATAAATGCCAAGAAAAAAGAAAAGAAAAGAAAAGACTATAAGCATTTGTTTCTGAGTGTAGCATCAGATGGCATGTTGACTTAATGTCTCCTCATACTTGTGCCACTCCCTTTCAGTCCTGAGACATACCTTTATGAAAATTCTGGGTTAGTTCAAAATACTGAACAGCTGATCAGACCAGCACTTGAAACCAATTACCAGTTTGCACTGACCTGTTCTAAATATTTTTAGTAATGCTGATTGTTACTAAGTGGTCAGTCAAGCATGTAAGGGCAGGTTCGGAGTTCAAACTGGTTGAATCAGCTGGTATGCGTTGGTTCTGATAGGCCTAGTTAGCTATGTTTATCTTAGTTCTATATTAGGAAGTTATAATAGGCACTTGGTTTCTGTAAATTGACTAAATTCTACATTAGGCAATTTTGTTTTATGGTCTAGCAGTTACAGACTTACAGTGTTATATATATGGTCTGAAAGACCTGTAGAAGGACGTTATTGTGTCATTTTACTGTATTGTGGTTCTGTTCAAGGAAGAGACTCCTTAGACCTTTGTTTTGCAAATCTGGCCTGAAAACCAGATCATATTTGTAGTATATACAAAATTCTGTGTGTTTATTGAGTCCAGCAGGTTGTCAAAATTTCCTAGTTTTGTTATTTTGTGGATCCTTAACCAACCTGAAAAGTAGGAACATGAATTGGATCTCCTAGTGGAGAAGCTACCAATGGGATAAATAAAGGCAAGAAACAATAGGGGGTGCTAGGATGAAATATTTTTAAGCTTGAAACACATGTTTTTAGAGTATGTATAAAAGCTCAAATAATAACTATCCTTTGAAAAAAAAATTGCCAACATATATTACAATTCTATATATCCTGATTACTTCCAATCATGCTGGAGTATTGGGAAATATCTTATATGTATCTGAAGTAGAAATTAAATATAATTATAAATATGTAGCCGACATTTATTGTCAAGCTTAGTTTAACACTAACATCAAGTGTAGAAACTTCTAGACTGCCTTGGCTAAACATGAGAATTTATGGTGTCTCTATTATTCCGTGCTGCTTGACTTGATGGTTGCTTTGTCATTAACTATATTCACTAATCGTATTTTGTTGAATTTCATCCAGCGTGAAAAATTTAGCTCTTGTAGATTTTCTCAAATAAATGATGGGACTCAGGTCCTATATGTTGCTGCCGTGACAGGTAAATAATTTGCAGAAAAGAAAATAATCTTCTTTTTGTATCTTTATTTCACTGACAACTATTCAATTGTTGTGTATAGATAAAGGTGGAAGCATCCTGACCTGGAATACACAAACATGGGAAAGGATGGGCTCAAAGTATATTATTCGTGATGATACAATATCCTCATTTAATGTCTCAGATGATGGGAAGTTTCTTGCATGGTACATACTATAATCTGTATTTTTCTGATGCATAGCACCCTTGCATTTTTCTTTAGGTACCTGTAACGTGTTTGGAATTGGATGAGTTTAATCTTAAGAAATAATAGCTTGTTTTCATTAAGTCTCTGAGAGATATTTTTAAAAACCAAGCAATTATTTCTCTAAATCTGATCTTTCCCAAACATTCTACTGGAAACAACTAGTGACTTTCGTTTCTTGGTTTACCTTCAGACCTTGAATTATAACTCATTTCTTCTGTTTTGGTGGTTGACATGCAGCGGAACACCTTCAGGAGAGATCGTAATTGTGAACTCAACAAATATGCAAATCCAGACAACGATCAAAAAGGCTCACATTGGCATAGTAACTGCTTTAGCATTCTCCCCTGATTCAAGGTTTGAACTTATATATTTTTCCAGTTGCTAAAAATTTTCTGTCTTCCTCTTCAAAGGTAGTTAATCTTAAATGTGGCTTGTGTGTATTCAGGGCGTTGGCTTCTGTATCCTTCGATTCAAGTGCCAGGGTAACAGTAATTCAAGAGAAGAAAAATGGTATGCACATAGTTTATGAATTGTTGACTTGATAGCTCTTTAACATGGGTTCTTACTTGGTTTATAGATCTGTGATTGTTATGATGAACTTGTAATATCTGGTGTAGTTCAACCTGTTGATTTAATTAATTTACCAGCAATATTACAACAACATGCTGACTAGGTGGAAATTAATTAGTAAAGAAACTATTACTGGAAATAAGCTATCTTTAGTTGCTTAAGATAATTTGGCAAATAGATGGTATATTGATCATGTAACAAGTGGCGTGGGCCATTGAGCGCTTGACTCACCGTCTTTTCTACCTTGTTTTAAGGAGGGATGAGCTTCTGGATTGCAGTATTGATTATTCTTCTTGCAGTAGCTGCTTACTTCCTGAAGGTTCAAGGGCTTGAAAAGTTAATGTTTGGCTGAACGCTGCTTCTTACTTTTGATGTATTTTCATGTTTTGCTCTCCGGTTTTTTTTTATTTTGGTGGGGAGGGGGAGGTAGGTTTAAATATGTTCACATTGACATAGATTGATTATTTTATAGGACATGAGCCTTTACGATACATCGTCGCATGTTCCGTACAATGCTTCAGCTAGAATTAATCATTACAAGTATTTCTTTTATCATTTTTAAAAAATAGTCCTGAAATCTGATTTCTGAAATTAATAAATAATCATTCAAAATTCGTCCAAAAATTGAGTGGTGTATGTCAAAAACAATGAAAGGGAGCTATAGCAATTACCATTATGTGTTGAGATTGGGTTGCCTTCATTCATCCTAAACCTTAGCTACGGTGGCTTTTGGATTTGCGCGAGAACATGACTTTAAAATAGATGTAGGATAATAATAATAATTCTTATTTGGGAGTTATAAAATACAGGAAAAAAGACTTAATTTGCAATCACAAGATTACATATTAAGGGTGTGTTTGGATTAATTGAAAAAATAATCAATTGTCTAAAATATAATCAGTTTTTGTTTAAATATATTTGCTGTAAAAAACATTTTTAAGCTTTTTAAAATAATATCTAATTTTTAACTGAAGGATTAAAAAACTTTCTTTTATTAAAAGAAAAATCAAAAACTTTTGTAAATACAAAATATAACTGTTAACGTACATTAGACCAATAACGGTTCCAAAAACACCCTAAGACTTGAGAACATATTAAACTAAGGTACACAATTACGTTAAGATTAAAAGTGACCACAATCAAAGCCTCCTTCGATTTTCGTCGTTTTGTACAAAGTAGTCAACTAATCTGCTATTTGGAGCACCTTTCAAAATTTTGTTTATAGCTTTGAACAAGTTGGTGGTGTAGAACACTTCAACAACAAAACCACAATTTGGTAAACAAAAAACTAGGGGATTAATTGAGTAGGATGTCGCTGATGACATTGAATTGTTTTTCAAGTTAAAGCATAAAATTTCTAAGTATAAATTTCTGAGACCCCCCCCCCCCCCCTCTCTTTTCTCCCTCCTCTCATATACCAGAAACAAAATTTTTGTCCTCAGCCAATTATCAGTCAATTAAAGCACAAAAAGGCTCGTAAACACACTATAAATGCATTAAATACAGTAGAATAACTTAGAATACTTCAAAAGGTAAACATTAAATATTGTTGGTGGATTTATGGCAATAAATGTACTATTTTTTCCAATAAAAAATTACTATTTTTCTCTGCTTACAGTGTGTCCAAAGACACATTAGAAAAACCCGCAGCTGCAGTTTAACATGCCATTTTTATTTACCAATAACATTATGCCAAGTCATGAACTATTTGCATACTTGACTAAGTTTATACTGAGAAAACCTTGGCACTGTCCTTTTCTCAGTTACCACCAGCTAAAAACGGAGGGGCAGTGAGTAATTGCTAAGGCCCCTCATTGAGCTGGAAGTAGAGCAGAATGATGTCAACAACAAAGCCAGGACAACCCTGGTTGGCAAGATTATAAGTGATCAAGTCCTCAACAGAAATGCAGCAGAGACAATGATATAGCTAAAGGGGATTAGCAACAAACTTAGCCCATTGATCATAACACAACCCCAAAATTATGCTTTCACTAACAAGTGAAAAAACCTATTGAAACAACAATGGCTCTTTATGGACGTAGTTTAACTGGTGCAAAGATTCATCATTGACATTGTGGGAGTAATCTGCAAGTCGGACAATACCACTTCCCTTTAAACCTTGTCTCTTGTGTCAGGCCAACACATGCATAGTGGAACCATTCACCTCCTTGGCACTATCAAGAAAAAAAACTCAGTCAAAACAACAAAGGGTAGAAAACAACAAAGTCTATCATTGTAGAGAACAACATCATGAAAATAAAAACAATAATTACCAAAAGGCAACAATGCAATAAAGAAAAAGAAAATCCTTTTGAAAAGTCAAGCTACAAACATTCATCTGCAATCTTGTAGGACAAAGCTACTTAATATATATAATGTTTGAAGCTACAAACAACATGGATAAAATTCAAATCCGGGTAAGTATGGCAGGATTTTATTATTGCATATAGCATTCAAATAAGTTATAAAACTTATAAGTGAAACACCATATAGTTATCACACTGGACGTGGTATATCAAATCCAGTCAGCATTCTGCCTAAAAAAATTCCCAGAAAGAACAAGAAAGAAGCAAAAAGCAGACTGTGCAAGAGAGAGCAAACTAAGATGTACTCACATTTTCATTGTCACATGCAATCATATCTCCAAAAGATACCTGAATCATCAGATAATTAAACTGCTTCAGTTTCCAACTAAAACATTTTAAGCAAAAACAAAAGACAACATGACATAATTGCCTACAAGAAGACTTGGAATTATTATGTATGAAAAACATAGAGAAACCTGATGGCAAACACAGTATGTAGGTTCATTCGGATCAATAGGTTGATCGATGTCCATAGGGGTCACATACTCCTTCTTATGGCTTCCTGGTGGAGGCATTAGCTCAAAGTCCCTATCACGCTCTCGATCCCAGTCTCTGTCCCTGTAGTCAAGTCTCTTCGATTGAGGTGTCACATAAATGGGCTTGCGCTTTTCTGGTTTAGGGACTATAGGCAATGGAGGGAGAATTGCTGGTTCATCTGGTGGTATTTTCCCCTCTGGTAAAATTAAACGTGGAAGATAAAAAATAAGATAAGAAAGATTAACTTGATTATAAAAAAAACAGTTTTACTAACATTTTTAGAGAGGAAATTTAGAAAGACAAAAACTAATCTCCAAATCAGTATTTACTTTTCTTTTTGCTCTTTCTTTATAATGCATTGCATGTGCATCCTATTTTAAACAGGTCCGAAAGCACCCCATTATGAACTTTACGACACACTTTTTACCCCAAAACTCAAATGTACTTAAAATTTCTGCAAAAAGATAAAATATTTATATATATTATTGGGGGAAATTTAGATAAATATATTGCTTTTAGGTAAATATACCAATTTTATAGGTTGACACTAATTTTATAGGTTGATTACGAAAATATAAGTTTTGCATACATAACACAAAATAAATCAGAATAAAAATTACATTGTTATTTTACCTTGCTTTAAATCTTCGGCAAAGTTGTTTAAATCCTCGTCAAGCCGTTTTACATGACTATCTATCTGAAGCAAAAACAAGAAGATTGAAACTTGTAAAATATGGTTGTATTGTGTTCCTTGTATGCATAAAGTAAGAGAATGGATTCCTAAGTAAAAGACTAAAAGCTGTGATCATTTAGTAAAGTGCACCTTAGAATCAACTCAAAGCAATTTTTTCACGGTATGAAACACGTATGATCAAAACCCAGAACCATATTCCTGAGTATTTTCCTTGATTCCTTCATATAACGCAAATTGACACAATAGTACAATACTAAACAAGAAGGATGTGGAAGTTCCTAGAAAAGAATTATGAGAAGCTATTATATAATAGGATCTCATCCATAACAAAATAGAAGCTACATACATCATACATGTGCAAGGAAAGGAATCAAGAAAACAGATAGACTAAACCAGTACATTTTGAATGATTCCAACTTCCAAATTTTCCAACAACCATCCCAATGTTTAATATGTTATGGCTAAGATCCAACTGCTGTTGTGTTCTACATATTTCAAGCAAATACAGAAACGTAGATTAATACTCTCTATTTTAAAAGTCAAGTGATTCAAATTTTCTTATATTTGAAAGCGAACGGAGTATACAATAAACTCTCTTTCTTTGGGCAGTACTTAAAGATGCAATAGTAACAATAATGAAGACCCTCACCAGGTCATATGCTTGCCGTGCCAACAAAACCTTCTCAGTACATAGACTCAATGCACTATCCTGATTTGCCTCGATTTCTTTTCGCATTTTCTCAATAGCAGCATCGTTGTCCTCATTCGCGTAATTGTTATTATAATTATGATTACCCTTCTTCGAGCCATGGGATGAGAACCCCACACAGTACTTTGTCTGCTGCCTGGTTTGGTTTATCATAGCTTCCATAGCACAACCAAACAAATAAAACTAATAAATATTGATAACGGAAAAACATTACACAGTGATGTTAAGGTAGCAGATCACCCGTTACATATCAAAAAACATGCAATAAAGAAAGAAAATAGAGTAAAAAATTAAGGGCGTGGTTGGATTAGCTGTGAAAAAGAATTGTGAAAAAGAATCGATTGTCCGATTGAACATAATTATTTTTTTTTGGTATATTTGCTGTGAGAAGCTATTTTTAAGATAATTTTTAGTTGTGAAAAGTAATTTTTAAGCTTTTTGAAACAATATCCAATTTTTAGCTGAAGGACCAAAAGCGTTTTTCTTTGTTAAAAGAATAATAAAAAACTTTTATAAGTGCAAAATCAAACAATCCAACATATGTTTCACCAAAAAATACCCCAACATGCCCTAAATTTTGAGAAAGCATTTACATTGAGATCGTTCATCAAGTTCTCGGACGGTGTTGAGCAGCCTCTGAAGCTCAGCGGGCAACGTACTTGCGTCTGTAGGAAAGGAAAATTCATTAATCAAATCTAAAATAAATTCATAGAAAATTGGGGGAAATTTAGGAGTGAAATGGGGGGAAAAGAGAAAAGAAATGCGCTTACACTCCAGATAGTCGTCGACGTAGACTCCAGTGCGTGAAATTGCCATTTTGTTGAAATGCTTGTCGCAATTGTTGAGGGGTTAGGGTTTCCGATTAGGCGAAAACGAGCCCTAGAAGAAACCTAGCTTGAGCAGATACAACGGAGAAGAAAGAGAAGAACGACGTCGTATAAGCGTGAACTGTTGTGGTTTCAAATGTTTTGTCATGGTGGTGTAACTGATTTTAAATTCTTTCCCCTCGTACACTAAAAATTACCGGTAATTACTAGTAACTGATCAAAGGTAAGTTAAGCGCGTCGCACACATTTTTGGGTTTACTACGCGCCTTTTTTTATTTTTCAGAATTACCCTTATTTATTTAGATTTTAAAATGGGTACTAAAATCAAAATCTGCTATCATTCGAATTTTATGGTCTATTTACCTTTTTTTTTATACGCAAACAAAATTTATTAAAAGGAATATAAGGTGTATTCTAAATTCATATATAAAAGAGACAAAAAAAAACCAAAGAAAGGCACAGAAGCATAAATTAAATCATCCTAAACGATGAAACATACAAAGACGAGGGTTCAAATGGCAATCAGCGAAGGTAAAAGGATTTCCCTTATTCGACAGAGCCAATCACTTTCAAGATCTCAAAATAATAGAGTCCAACAATTTCCTCTCATCCAAAACACCACAAAAAAAAAAAACCATGAAATTCCTATGCAACCAAATAGATTATATCACACTGAAGCAAACAATAAATAGATTGTGGCATTCGACTTTACTGCAACCAGCGCCAACCCATGCCAAAAGATGAGACAATAAATCAACCGGCAACACCAAAGAAACACCTAACCAACGCGTTGTACAATACCATATCCTAGACAAAATAGAACACGTAAAAAATAAGTGACTAAGAATCTCCTCCAAATAAGAACAAAGACAACAACAATAATCATCGAGTTGAACACCACGAGAAACTAATGACCCCCAACAAGGCAACGCATTTAGTAACAAGACACTTGAGGGGAACCATACCATCCCATAACCTACGCAAAACATCCATGGTCAAGTTCCCAACATTATTAGGGCACTGCATCAGCTCATAAATCCATAAATGAGCAGATCGAATAGAATAAGAATAAGACTTATTAGCCTTCCACGCCTATTTATCCTCTCCTCTAGACCCCTAATTGAAACACTATCGATGAGGTCTAACAAAATGAAAATAACTAGGTTCTCGTGTTTAAACAGTCGTCGGTGCCAACTAACCTCCCACACCCACCTAACACCATCATGGTAACCATTCTCAAGGACTAGACTCCACTTGATGTTTTCTATATAAATTTTTTTAAAAAAAATGAAAATAACATGCATGCCAATTTTATTTGTTGGAGATTTCAATGGTATTGTTTCTAAGGAAGAAAAGAAAGGTGGCACTCTAATCATTCAAATCAAAATACGATATATTTAGGTTTCGTTTAATTTACACATCATGAAAACTTTCACATCATGAACCATGGATTCTTGATCCTTAAATAGTAGTAGTTTAAGTATGTTTTAGTTTTGTTATAGTAGAATTGATTATGAGTAAAATTTATCATGTACAATCAATTTTGAGTAAATTTGTTTATGAAATAAAATAATTTTTGTTTTAAAAAATAACATAAAAAAGTTATTTTTAGAGGTGATGTTATTTAGGCCAGAACTGTTTTTATAATGTGGATAAGGTATATGAAGCAATTATTACTCCTCCTCCAACCATGATTTTTAAACTATAATTGATTTTTTAAAATTCGTCCAAACAACACAAATCAATTATCATTTTTTCAAATCATAGTTTGGCTACTCTAAAAGTGATTTTTGACACGCACAAAAAGTACAGTGATCAGGATGAATTACTAACAACTAGTTAAAGGTAAGTTAAGGCCATTAATAAATACGTTATGTAAACTTTTAAGCGAATCACATGATCTTAGTTTTTTAAAAAAATTATCGATCACCCAACGTCTAAAATCTGAACAAATTTTATCTCTATTAAGTTTGAGTCAGATTTTTTATTATTCGTTCTTGTTCAAATTTAGAAGATAATTATAATTATAGTTAATAAAATTCAAAATTTTGTAAGTTATACATATATTATCAGTTCAAAACATAATTTAGAATCCACTCTTTCTTCAATTTTAGAATTTAGTAGTTATATTTAATAAATTTCAAAAAAATTTAAGTTACATGTATACTACTAAATTTTTTAATCCAAATGAGAGAGAATTTTTTCAAAAAAAGTGGTGAATTAATGAAGTGGTGTGGCGATAATAACAGTGGTTGTAAGTTAAATTAGTATTTTGATAGGTTTTTTTTCTTTTGAAAATAGTACTTAAATACTTATTTTGTCTCTTAACCTTTTTTTATTTATTTAAAACCCGTAATTTTTAATTGAATAATCAATAAAAATCACCAAAACAATAGGAATTAATAGAAAAGGACCATACTAGTCCAAAAAGAAAACAAAATAAAGGATTAAATTATGCCAATCAAAAAGACATATGGCCTAATATTTTATCTTTGTTTAGTGATTAAAATAAAATTATTATCAAACACAGGATGAAAACAAAAAAAGTTAGTTATAATATAATTCATCTTTTGTGCTTTGTATTAGATGTGATTTAATATCAAAATTTTTAAAGTATACATTTTTTTTCTTGTATTATTACAAAGTTATATTTAGTGAGAATTTTAAATACCTCTAATTTAACTAAAAAATGTTATTAAATATAATTTTTATAATAAATGTGCACATTCTAAAAGTATACTAGTTAAAATATACTTTCTCCATTCGGAAATATTAGTCACTTTAACTAAAAATATTTGTTCCAAAATATTTGTCACTTTTACATTACTAATGCTATATTTATTAACTATTCTCACTTTTGTTATTTTTGTAGCTAATAGCTATTGAGTAAATCTCAAAGTCAATGATAAATTTAGTTTACATATGTACTTTTTGTTAGATTCTATAGAAATTAATTGCTCTTCTTAATCCATGTAAAATTCTCTAAGGTGACTAATATTTCAAAATTGAGGGAGTATGATTTTAAAAGTTTTTTACTACACAGTATTTAAGATAAAGTATATGTAACCAAATTTCAATTAATTTAAACATAAATGAGTGACATATAAACAAGTCTTAATTTTTCTTCTGCTTCAAAAAAATAAACTAAAATAAAATACTTGCTCCTAGAATTGAAGATTAAGACCACTCAAAAAACTTGACATGAACAGACCGAATTAAAAAGACACATTTAAGTTGAAACCTCGAACTTTCATGAATCATGCTATTTCTAGAAATCAAAGATTCAAAATCAAATGTTCTAGTTCACTCATAATTTTCTATTTGATGTTATGTTGTGACAAAATGAAAATGTCGTGAGTCATTCATATTCCATTTGGGTAGGTGCATACAATCAATTTGAACTATAAAAATAAATCGAATTATAAAAATAGAAAGAAATTTTATCAAAAAACCTCCTTAAAGGCCATAGTATAAACAAATTTGATTAATGAGTTTGTTTTTACCTTATTTCGTATTGTATTGTACAATTTGTGGGATTTTGTTCTCACGCGATAAATAATTAAATTATAGAATGAATTTTTACCTATGCTTAGATCTCGGATAAATGAAAATTTTATTGATAGGACCTTTTCAATTGTAGCCAATATCTGAATGATTCCGACAACTTCAGGAGAAAAAAGACATTCACTTATTACAAAGATGGTGCGATTTGTTTTTTTTTTTTTACCAATCTCGGTCTTAGCAGAAAGACACATTCTTAAGAGAGAAAGAAAAAAATACTGAATGATTTACCCCAAAAAATTCTAAATGTAAACGTAAGAGTTTAGAGATGAGAACAAATTAGGAGAGATTGTGTTTTATTAAAAATACCTATTTTTATTTAATGAAAAAAATATCTACTATGAAGGTATAACTAATAAGTACTTTATTTATTTACAAGCATAAATAAAATCTTATAAAGATAAAAAAAAGTACAAAAAAAGTAATGAGGTGTTACGACGGCTTGATATTTCTTCTGTCATTTCTACAGAATTAAGAGCTTATTTTTTGAATTGGAGTGGCCTTGTAATGGGAAATAAAAACAAAAATTAATAATACAGTGTTAGGTATCTTGCTAAGAGCTTATTTTATAAGTATCTTGCTAAGCACTTCCTCATTAAAGAGGATATTAGGATATTATCTAAAACATTACTCCTAAATTCAGGATTCAATTGTCTGCAGAAATAAATTCACCATGTCCCAAACCTTCTCAATAGGTTTGAGCTTGCACCTTATAAAAAATAAAAAATAATTATCAGTATATTTATTAAGCTTATAAAAGTAGTTTACATAAATTATTAAACTGTATAAATGTTTACTTAAATTTTCGAGTTTATAAAAATATTTCAGATTTTTAGTTGCATGGAGATTTATTTACCTCCTTAATATTGTGATACACTTATTCACTCAAACTTGAGTTTGATAATCCTAAAGCACTATAAGTAAACTATTTTTTATAAATTTAAAGACTTAAATAAATTGTTTTTACAAACTCGACTTAATGAATTTACATAAAACTAAAAAATTCGTGTGAATTACTCTTACAAAACACGAATTTAAATTTGTTGTCTCCAAATCATGTTCCACGAATATAATATTGTCACGTCATTAAATATATTCTTAACAAAACTTTTTAATAACATAACAATATTTTATTCGTAAAACATGACTAAAGACATAATTTAAAAACACTAAATTTGAATTCTACAAAACACAAGGTTTATCTCAATTAACTGTATTTCAAAGCTGCCCCATGTTTATATGACGTGTGATCTTACACAACCATCAATTGCAAAAAAAATAAAACGCTTTTATTTACAAACTAAATTGACAATTTTATTTAGGGTCTTATTAAATGGTATCTTCAAGACATTTATTAAGATATAATAACTACACCTTTTTTAATGTTCTAATTTATTATAAAAAATGTTTATTAAATAATTTTTAATTTTCTAAACAATAAATTTTATCAATTTTAATAAAATATTACTATATTTTTTATCTGTAAACAGTGATCACGACCTTTAATACACTGTTTAGCATTTTCCTTTTATTTATTTTTTATAAGCAACTCTTGACCAAATGACTGTGTATATATAATGAGCTTAAGAAAAAGCGAACTTGAATAGCAATCTCTGCATATTGGAATCATTCAGCAGCACAACACACACATGGCTACTCCTCAACCTCTCCCGCTCCGTGACCGAGTCGCTATCGTCACTGGCTCCTCCCGCGGAATCGGCAAAGAGATTGCCCTTCACCTCGCTTCACTCGGTGCCCGAATCGTCGTCAATTACACCTCCAACTCCGCCCAAGCCGACTCCGTCGCCGCCGAAATCAACACCTCCTCCACCACTCCCCGAGCCGTCACCGTCCGCGCCGACGTATCCGATCCGGACCAGGTGAAGTCCCTCTTCGACTCAGCCGAGCGGGCCTTCGACTCGCCGGTTCATATCCTGGTCAACTCGGCCGGAGTCACGGACTCCGCGTACTCCACCATCGCCGACATTTCCGTGGAGACGTTCGATCGTATCTTCGCGGTGAACGCAAGGGGAGCGTTCTTGTGCAGCAAGGAGGCGGCGAACCGATTGAAGCGCGGCGGCGGAGGGCGAATCATTCTCCTGACGTCGTCGCTTGTGGCGGCGCTGAAGCCTACGTACGGCGCGTACACGGCATCGAAGGCGGCAGTGGAGGCGATGGTGAAGATTGTAGCAAAGGAGCTGAAGGGGACGGGGATAACGGCGAATTGCCTGGCGCCGGGGCCGATTGCGACGGAGATGTTCTTCGAGGGGAAGACAGAGGATATGGTGAATAGGGCGGTGCAGGAGAGTCCGCTGTGTAGACTGGGTGAGACCAAAGACGTGGCTCCTGTTGTTGGATTCTTGGCTACTGACGCTGGGGAATGGGTCAATGGTCAAATCATTCGTGTTAATGGTGGCTATGTTTAGTCTTTCAGAGCAATTCTTGCGTTATTGAGTGAATGTCTTGTTTCACTTACAGCAACAATAAAGAATTCAGCGTTGTTCTGCTTCTATAACTTGAAATTGTAATGAGGTTAACGAAAGGATAATTTGTCTTAAAGCAAAAATTATCGTAATTCTGAGAGTTTGAATATCACGATTCTCTGCATTTCTTAATTAGACAAATGTTGGTCATGTGGGATATATGGACTATCAACTGAACTCTTGAGGAAAAGGCTTTCCTTCCATTTCTTTTTTTCTTTTATTTTTAATAGCTAAAGATTGTTTCCATTTTCAATGAGTGTTTCCATTTCCAATGAAATGGAAGGAATCCAATTCCCTTTCACGTAGCAATCTAAGACCAGGTAGGGAGCCTAAAGCACCAAAAAATTGGGATGAATATATATAGGAAAATTATTTGTGTACATGCAATGCAGTGTGGGATGTAAAAATTATACGCCGAATTTATATATTTTATACTAATTTGATGAAATTATTTTATACTAATTTAATCATATATATATATATATATATTTTGTCTGAATTCAATTTCAATATTGACATTACATTTCCTTATTTATTATTAGTAATCTTACTAAGCGAAATTAGCAAATTATTTAAATTAGATATAGGCTCTATTTGGTAACGCTAGCTTATAACTTATTTAGAAGCTTATAACTTATAGCTTGTAGTTTATTGTCAAGTGGAGGTGTTTGGTAACAACAAGCTTATAGCTTTTATAAGCTACAGTCATAAGCCATAAGCTAGTTTTATCAAACAGAGCCATAAAAATTAAAAAAAATTTGTTCAATTGAAATCACAAAAATAAAATTACACAATTGATAGTTGTAAAAATAAAAAATGTAATTAAGCCAAATTAAAATCACAATAGACTAAAAAGAGAGAGTAAATTATCAAATTAGTGGATTACATCGCCAATATCTAAGTAATTTTAATAATGATTAGTATATAACAATTGATATATACAATTCATTTAAAATCAGTCAAATCAAGTTTTTTATTTTACTTTTTCAATTTTTTACATTAAAAAAAATTAAACATAAGATCAAAGTGTTATATGTGAAAAATGAGTATATACAAAAAAAAAAAAATTCAAGTAATTTAGTGCTTAACTTTAAGAAACCTACAAATCAATCATTGAGATTATCTAACTTTATGTAAATAAAGACAAACAATTAACTTGCTTAGTTAGACCCTAATGACGTGCTGATTTGGCATGTTTTGTGTATATTTTTTTATCGGCTAAACATACACACCCTCACATTACACTACTCCTAAATCTCTCCACCAGGGAATGAACCCCTCCCCTCAAGCTCAAGAGTTTCTCCTTATGCTATTTGAACTACAAACTCTTAGCTGCCTCGTGTATTATTAAAAGCAATTCTTTTCAATTTAGCACACATAATGGTTCAAATTAGTCCCTAGAATTGTTCAAAATAATTCAAATAGGCCCTTGAAAATTTTTAAATTGTTCAAATCAATACCCGTAAATCGTGTGCTAATTTGACAATTATCGGGAAATGTTCATATTGATCCCTAGGTAAAATTATATGGAAATACAATACAAAAAATTTGGTCCCTCAGGCATTTTAGTCATTGACTTTTCAAAATGTTTGAATTAGTCCTTGACTTTGCACTCCGTAAATCACGTTAGTCTCTGATATTAAGTGACACTAGCAAAATGCCTACATGACACACTGAATGGCTATATGGTAGGTTAATTGACACTTAGGAGACCAACTAAGCGATAAAATGACATTGGTTTGCCTAAAATCAAAATAGGTAACTCAATTAGTCCTTCAAATCGCTTACAATACTCAATTTTAAACCCCAAAACGCTGTGTAACTTTGGCGAATAAGCAAAACGACGTCGTTTGATTGTTTACTTTGACTCATATGAGACAAATAACGTGTCATATAGGCAGTTAGCATGTCATATAGGCATTTTGTCAATATTACTTAATGTCAGGGACTAAAGTGCCTTACAAAGTGAAAAGTCAAGGATTAATTCAGACATTTTAAAAAGTCAGGAACTAAAATGTGCTGTAACTACAAAGTGAATAACCAAAACAATAAATCACTCAATGCAAATCAATCAAACAAGTAAGTTTTTAAAATTGTTCAAATAAGTTCCTAATTTACACACAAATCAAGCAAATAGGTCTCAGCACCCAAATCATTCAAATTATTTCATTTATTCTAAAATATTAGTCACCTTAAACTAATGTATAAGTATTAAGAAAAATATTAATTATTTTAAAATCTAGAAAAATTAATGCAAGCAAGACAATATTATCCCGTTATTAAAAGTTGAAATTACAAATAATACTATTCTTTATTAATGATTACAAATGAGTAGTAAAAGATAGATAGATTTAGAAAAATAACAATAAATATTATCTTAGTATTGTAAAATAAAAAATATTTTAAAATAAATATTTTTGATAAAAATAACTAATATTTCATAATGAAAGAAGTAGTTCATAATTAATTTAGCCAAAATCCAGCAAATAAGTCTTTAATTGAGTTGATTACTTTTTAATACAAACAAGAATTAATAGATACAGATACCAATATCCATATCCATTATGAGTAATATCAAACTATGATCTGTTAGTTAACATCTATAAACTATTTTAAGTGGTTTGACTCTAACGATTTTAGAAGTTTTACAAACTTATTTGAGTGGTTTGTATTTTAAGTAAGTGCCAATTTTGGAAAATTTTAGGGATTGATTTAAATTATTTTAGAAATTTCACAGACCTATTTAAACAACTTTAAACATTATCAGAGGATGATTAAAACGATTTTTTTTTCTTTTGGATTACAATGAACCATTTTATTACATGGTATGCCAACTTGGCATTTATATTAAGGTGCTAAATCACCGGTTCGTTAGGTCTAACACAATGAGTTAACAATTTGTCCTTATTTATATGACTTTTAAATTAACAAATAAAGGAGTAATTTCATATATACTAATAAAATATACTAAATAATGTTTTTTATTAGTAAAGTAATAAATATAAATTTTATTCTTAACCATGTAATTAATGTATTTATTGTATTTATTTGTGTGAAAATTAGTGAGTGTTTTACTTTCTCATAATTAATTAAGGGTATATACTTTAAACAAAAAACTAAAGGTATATAAAAGAAAGTTGCGAAGAAGACTCACTACAAGAAAAACAGATTTTAGCGGGGGCCAAAGTCTTCGCTAACGAGACAAAAGCCCTCGCTAATTAACAATTAGCGGCGGCCATGCGACGGCTATCGGGCCGTCGCTAAACACCGCGATGCTAAAAATTAGCAGCGGCCAGCAAGCCTTCGCTAATTAGCGGGGGCTAAGCCTTCGCTAAAACCGCAGCAAAATGGAACCAGAAACCTGATGGAATTGCCCCCGCTAATTTAGCGATGGCCAAAGCCCCCGCAAACTGCTTCGCGCCAAAAAAACCCGCGTATATTAGCGAGGGCCAGAGCCCTCGCAAAAGGCAGCACATATTAGCGAGGGCCATAGCCCCCGCAAATTTTACTGGATTTTTAAATTTTTTATTTTTAATATATTTTTCACAAAAAAAACCTGGATATTTAACAGATTAATAATAAAGCTATAAAAAATCCATAAAAAACAACAAAGATATATAAATTCATATTTAAACAAATCTAACAACAAATGAAATGTTTCAACAAAATAAAATATTAATACATAACAACGTTAATAGCATGAAAGTAAATAAAATAAAAAACATATAGCAGAAGTATAAAATAAAGTGTTCAGACATCGCAAGATAATAACATCAACTAAGATCGACGACGGCGGGAAGCCTGGACTGTAGGACGATCGATGACATCTTGGTCATCATTCTCGTCATCATAATCTGGATGAGGATGACGTGGTCTGGATGGTTCCTCGTTATGTAACACAGAACGAGACTCCATGGCTTGCATACGCTGCATCATCATGTCCATGATTCGCTGCATCTCTAGCGTCAAATCCTCACGGACTTTACGTAACTCCTCTTCATGAACACGTTGTAACTGATTTATCTTCTCCTGAAGTCGCAAACACTCCGCAGTGTTTTGCGAGCTCGATCCGCCAGAAGTCGCCTTACAAGTTTGGGAAGAGTAGAAGTTGGATCCTCCCCTACGTGAAAAATGAGATGCCATATCTCCAACGCCATAAAGACGGCCACGATTCTTTCCTCCAACAGTTTCGGCCCAAGCTGAGAGCATAAAGTCTCTATCTGCCTGTTGTGAGCCATCAAGAGTCAGATCGTCAACTTGTGATGCCGCCTTCTTCATCCTACTGTCAAATGCATTCTGAAAAATAAAATAAATTAGGCATATGAGATAAAAATAAAATTTGGCAAACATAAATTACCGACTTATGTTATCGCTCTTACATAGGTATCCTCGGAGCGTTTATCAACCCATCCTCCATCCTTCTTACGATGAGTGGCAACAAATAATTCGTCAGGCGTCACTAAGCGGTCCTCCTTTTTAGACTGTAAACATCAATCCTTACAGTGGGGTTCCTTGGACCAGGAATGAGACAAGTTAAAAACATGTAAGGTTTGGTCATGCACATTTTAGGAGGAAGATTGTAAGGTACAACAATTACAGGCCAACAAGAATATGGATGTGCAGAAGCTTGAGTGTAAGGTGTAAACCCATCCGCACATAAACCGAGTCTAACATTCCTTGGCTCATCGGCGAAAGTAGGATAACATTGATTTAAGTGCTTCCATGCTTCCCCATCTGATGGATGGCGGAGAACACCGTCAACACTTTCATTCTGATGATGCCATCTCATATGACTCGCAGTCTTTGCTGAAGTGTATAGTCGTTACAACCTAGAAGTGATTGGAAAGTAAAACATTCTCTTCACTGGTACATTTTTATAATTACCCACCCCGTCCCTTTTAGGTGCAAACCTCAACTTGTTACAAAATTTGCAACCATTCAAATTACTATCTTCCTTGTAGAATAGCATGCAACCATCCGCACAACAATCGATCATCTCAACCTTCAATCTTAATTTACCAGCCAACCTTGTTGCTTCATAACAATTCTTTGGTATATTATTTGTTGAAGGTGAAACGGCCATAAGTAATTGTGCAAAATAATCTACACACTTTTGAGGAATATGCCAGTTAGACCTAGCTGCCAATAGTTTGACTGAAACAGATAACATAGATTCAGAACACCCTTCGTATATTGGTTGGTTAGCTGCTATCAACATATCATAAAACCTTTGACATTCTGCATTCGGAAATTGTTCCTCATTTACTGTCTCATCTATAATATGTTCAGTATCGTAAATAATTGGCCTAAATAATGCATCAGTTACCATATGATCCATCATCTCAAATTGATTATCATCATCAGCCCAATCGTGATTGCTTGACTCACCAACACGATCCGGTTCTTCTGGCCTCTGTTCACCGTGTTCAGTCCAAATCCAATATCCCGCCTTAAAACCGTGTTTGTACAAGTGCAGTCTAACGTCAGCCTCTCCTAAAATTTTCATGTTCCTACACTTCACACATAGACATCTTATCCCCCCTTCAGATATATAGTGAGGAGATTTTTTAGCCTGCTTTACAAACTCTTTTACACCATGAATAAATTCAGCTCTTAATTCTCTCCTAGCAATGTCAACCCTATCATACATCCAACTACGATCCATGTTCTGCATTAAGTATATGACAATGCACAATTTTAACTAAACTTACAAAAATTTGGGCAGCATAACATCTAATATTTGGACATTTCCCAATTTCAAAAACATAGAAAATTCAAAACAACATAAACCAGCACCCTGGTACTCCAGTATTTTCATCAGGGTCTCACCTATCCACTAACAAACAACAAACACATGCACCAACATTAAAAAAAACTAAAACCAGCACCCTGGTACTCAGATTTTTCATCAGGGTCTCCCTATCTACTGACAAACAACATACAATTCCTAACAACATGTGAACAAATATATTCTAGCTAGTTCCTACATATAACCTACACTAAAATTACCTCAAACTCCAAACCGTAAGCTCCTAGCTAGATCCAAGCTCCAAGGTCAACCCCGAAAATCAAAATCTGTAGTCAAACCAAATTTGTCTCAATTCAATTTCATCCGAATTCAAAGCAATAATAGCTTATGAAGTAATTAATTAAAACAACAATATGTTCTCAAGTAACTTAAACAACAATATCTTGTTCACGTACTAAACATATTTAACATACTCAATCTAAGTTAATCATCAACTAATTTAAAACAACAATATGTTCTCAAGCAACTAAAAAAACAATATCTTGTTCTCAAGTAATTTAAATTATGCCATAAACATTCAATCTAAGTTAATTATCATCGAAAAACTATAACATAGTCAATAATATTTCAATAACATTTTTTATCCATATTCACTTCAAAATTATACAATTCTAATTCAAACTTTTCTTGTTTAAATGCAAATTTTAAATTCTATTACACACGTCTAATTCAAACATTTTAATTAGTTTGTAACACTTAATTAAATTTAATCCATAAGCATTCAAAATACTACAATATAAAATATCTTACATATATAAGCCATAATGAATTCTATAAACTAAACATACATACCCTAATTACTCCTAAATATCTAACATAAGTCATAATTAATCCAAAATTTCATATATTATAATAAATTAATCCTAAATATTACAAAATACTATAATATAAAATATCTTACATAATCCATAATTAATCCAAATTTTCATATATTATCATTAATTAATCCAAAATACTACAATATCTAACATAAGCCATAATAATCCTAAACACTAAACATACTATAATTATTCCTAAATATTAAAAAAAATCTAACAAAATATAAACTGAAAAAATAAAAAAATTATACAAATACACAATTTCATCTTAAACATTTTAAAACTTTTAATTTTCAAATAGAAAAATGAGATAAAATAATTTAATTTTTCAAAAAAAAAAAGTTTGAGCCACCATCAATGGTAGACCCACCATCCATGGTGGCCGTGGCACCACAACAGTGGCGGTGCCACCATGTGGTGGCGGCCAAATAACAAGGGAGACAAGAGAGGGAGAGAGTGCGCCACTTACCAGAGAGGGGAGATGAGATTTTTGAGCTTCAATGGAAGGAGTAGCTTGTGGAGGTCACCGGAAATGAGTGGTTGTTGCCGGAATATGGTGGTGGTGGCCGGAAATCTAGCCTCAAATGGGGGTGGGTGTGGCGAGTTTGAGAAGAGGAGAGGAAGAGATATTTTTGTTTTGAAATGAAGGGATAAGTGAGAGAGAATTTAAGAGCTGGCTATTTTAAAATATGTAGCGGCGGCCACACCCTCTCAAAAGGCCGCCGCAAATTATTAAAATTGCTTCTTTTTTTTTTCAAATCCGCCCGGTAGCGGCGGCCTAGCCGCCGCTAATTACCCGGGTTTTTTTTTAAAAAAAAAAATTTTAGTGGCGGCTCTGCTGCCGCAAATTCATTTTTTTTTTCTTTCTCCATGGTAGCGGCAGTTTGGCCGCCGCTAACTACTTTTTTTTTTCTTCCTTACGTTAGCGACGGCTTTAGCCGCCGCAAAATGCTACTATTCAATCAGCCTCCCTATTACGACGCTATAGCAACGGTCTGACCGTCGCAAATTGCGACGGAGTCGTGGCCCCCGCTAATTTTGCGCAACTATTTTGCAACTTTGTAGTAGTGACTATGGTTTTTTTTTAAATAAAAATAACTGTTTTTAGTTTAAAAAGTTAATATTTATTATTATTTTATTAATGAGCCATTCATATTGCGACACATGTATTGTACTTAACATCGTTAGTCTTTCTCCGTTAGTTTTTAATTGAAAATTGACGACAAGGACTAACTTGAATAAAAAATAAAAGATAAATGACACAGTTGAATAAAAAGAAATAGAAAAATGAGTTGAATAAACCCTTAAAGATAGATGAAAAAAATATATAAGTTTACCTATTTTATATAATTAAGATTAAAATAAAATATTTTTTTTGTTTTTTATTTAAATAGAAACGAAGGTAGTAATGGTTTTTTTTTATAGAAATTATGAGCAAATTTTGTAATTAAAAAAGGTGCTAACTTCTGTAAGTTGGTCAAATCAAACTTCCCGCTTGCAAAGAATTGTGATCCAATTCAGTTTTCATTAGAGAAGAGATAATTTAATCAAATCAGCACATCTATATAAAAAAAAAATGTTTTTTGCCAATAAAATTTTCAAAGACACATGCCATTCAGTTTGATTAAAGACGCGTGTTTTCAAATTTTTATGGTAAATAATATGCAATTCAGCATAAATGTTGTTTAGATAATAGTCACAATAATAATTCAAATGAAAATATAAAATATATCAAGCAACTTGACCATATATATTTATTTTATTTTTTACACATGATAGAATTGTTTTTGTTTTCTAATCCTGTTTCTTTTAACAACCTTATAAAAAACTAGTTGCAGGTACTTGGAAGACGACATGTATGAGTATAATGAAATGGTACCTGTCAGGTTAATTTGGTCAAACAAGAAAGGAAAAAATAAAAGTTTCCTTCATGCAAGATCCAAAGAAGCTCAGTTTTGATTTTTATCACTAACGAGGTCAACTCATGAAAAACAGTTATCTTGAAATTCAAGATGTATACAGGTTCAAGTCATAACGGTTCTCCTGTTCTTCATTGAAGTCCTTTTGTGTGTTTATGTCAAATTTCTGAAATACCAATCCATTTCTTCTAAGTCTGAGATAAGTCACTGAGATTGATATATTTATTCTTAAAATGGGATTTCATTTCCATAGTCTTATCTTGTTTGTTGCTTTGATAATACCATTTATCAATTTTGGTGCCACTAGTACTCATGATCATGAATCTCAGAACTTTATAAGTAGTTCCAATGATTTGAAAGCGTTGACTGGATTCTCTAACTGCTTAGAGTCACCAATTTCAGATTGGAACATCTCTACTTCCTCTGATTATTGCAGTTGGGCTGGTGTCACGTGTGATTCCTCAAGGGTGGTTCACTTGGAACTTGGAAGCAGAAAACTTTCTGGAAAAATCTGTGAATCCTTAGCAGATTTGGATCAGCTTAGAGTCTTGAACCTTTCCCAGAATTTCTTCAGTGGCTTTCTTCCTGACAAGTTGTTTCATCTACAAAACTTGGAGGTGATAGACTTCAGTAGTAATTATTTTGATGGCTCTATAAATCCAGCAATGTGTATGCCTTTTTCGCGCGTTCGAATACTTAAACTGTCTAGTAACTTCTTTTTCGGTTCCATTCCAGAAAATTTAGGTAGTTGTTCTTCTCTGCAGCAGCTGCTTATTGATGGAAATGATTTGTCAGGAAACCTTCCAGAGAGTATGTTTCAGCTGAAAAATTTGAGTGTGCTGAATCTGCGGGATAATAAGCTATCTGGGCCTTTGAGTAAGGAAATTGGTAAACTTTCAAATCTAGTGGAATTGGATATATCCAATAATGAATTTTCTGGAACTATTCCAAATATTTTTGGGAGCCTCACAAGGCTTAAGGTTTTCTCTGCTGAGTCAAATAGATTCATTGGTGAGTTACCTAAAACACTAGTGAATTCTCCATCTCTCCAAATGCTGATTTTGAACAACAACTCTTTGGGTGGTTCAATTAATTTGAATTGTTCTGCAATGAAAAATCTGACCTCTATTGATCTTGGTTCTAACCAATTCCATAGTCCAATTCCGGGTAGCTTATCAAACTGCGAAAGAATAGAAGTGATCAATCTTGCTCGTAACCATCTAAATGGAGAAATTCCTGAAAGTTTCAAGAATCTTCAGTCCCTAACTCAACTCTCACTTTCAAATGCAAGCCTTCACAATTTGTCAGCAACACTAGAAATTTTAAGTCATTGCAGGAACCTGAGTACATTAGTCTTTACTTTGAACTTCTTCAATGAAGAAATGCTACAAAGTGAAAATCTACAATTCAGTAACCTCAAGGTTTTTGTGCTGGCCAATAGTCAAATCAAAGGCTCAATTCCAAACTGGTTAAGTAGATGCAAGAAGCTGGAGTTGCTAGATCTCTCTTGGAATCATCTCAGTGGAAGCATTCCCTCATGGTTTGGAAAATTTGACAATTTATTTTACTTAGACTTATCAAACAACTCTTTCACTGGCAACATACCACAAAGCTTGACAACTCTCTTGAGCCTACAGAATAGGAATTTTTCATTAGATGGAACTCCTTCTGTGTTTTCCTTCTACACTAGAGGGAACACAAGGGGTATGAAGTACAAAAAAGTTTCAAGTTTCAGACCCTCTTTGTTTCTAAGTTACAACAAACTTCAAGGACCAATATGGCCAAGTTTTGGAAACTTAAAAGGCCTACATGTCTTGGACTTGAAACGGAACAGCCTAACAGGACAAATTCCTCATCAATTATCAGGAATGACAATGTTGGAGATTTTGGATTTGTCTCACAACAAAATCTCAGGAGAAATACCAGAATCATTGGTGAAACTCAGTTTCTTATCAACATTTGATGTGTCTTATAATCAGTTGTATGGGGAAATTCCAACTGGGGGACAGTTTGATACTTTTCCATCTACAAGCTTTGAAGGGAATAAGGGTCTCTACCGTTATAGTATTTATGGCTCTGTGCCTTCTCTTCCAGCTGAGATTCCTGCTCAAGATGATCACCAGAAGATGCAAGTGTTTGGTTTTCCATTTGGATTTGGTGCTGCTGCTGGTTTTTTTATAACTGTTGCAGTGTGTTTTAGTTCTGGATGGGTGTTTTCATAGAATGACAAAGGATATGTGAACTGAATGACACTGCCACTGAGTGAACTATAGTCATTAGTATTGTGAATTTTTGTATGTTTACAAAAAAATTATATAGATCAGAAGTTGATAGATTTTCACAATACATCTATGTTAGTGTTTATATAAAGCTAGTTATTTGAGTTCCTGTTCCAATTAACTTGTTCATGCTCACATAACAAAATAATTCAATTTATATAAGAAAATTATGATAACCAATAGCCAGAATGAGAAAAAAAAAAACGGTGATCAGTAATAAAATGTCAGAAAAGAAAGTCACGGAAGAACATGTTACTTCAAAAAATATTTTAATTAAAGTATTTGAACCTGGAAAAGAAGTGGGTTTCACAATTACATTAAGTTTGGTATTAGCTTATTAGCCTATATCTATATATAAAACATATAATCACTATTACCCAAAAAAACATTATAATCACTAAATACCTTTAAAGAGTAATAAGCTATAAGGTAAAAACACACAATTAATGGGTGACCAGATTAATTATGTTGATTTTTTTTTTTATTTCCCTAATATTCTCTCATTTAAGACTCAATCATTTCTTTCACATGGTTACTAGTATGCCTATGTGTGTGTTTGACACAATTAGCTTGTAGCTTATTTAGGAGCTTATAGCTTGTAGTTTATAACTTATGAGTAAGTAGAGGTGTTTGGTAACAATTAGCTTATAGCTTATATAAGCTATAAGCTAGCTTTCATAAGCTAGCTTATGACAAGCTACTTCAAGTAGCTCATAGCTTATGAAAAGTAGCTTTCAATAATTCTTTTCTATTTTACCCTCTAGTCAATTATTACATATTTACTCTATCAAATAATTTAATACATATAATTATTACTTGTCCTTTTAAGTCATTTAACAAATATAAGCTACTTAATAAGCTAATTTTGCCAAACACCTCTACTCAATTATAAGTCACAAGTCATAAGCTATAAGCTACAAGTTATAAGCCATAAGCTACAAGCTATAAGTCATAAGTTATAAGCTATAAGTTAGTTTTATCAAACAGAGCCTATATCATTATAATACTAGTAAATAAGTTTAAGAAAATGAATCCAGATTCAAATGCAAACTTTTATAGGAGGCTAAATTAGTAGATATGTAAATTGACCTTAAATTAATAACACTTATCTCTCACATAATTGAAGACTAATTTATTTTTAATAAAGAGATATCATTAAAATGAATATAACATCTCATGACAAAGTTTTTTTTTTTTATGTACAATCAAGATTTCAAGAACTATTAGCATATTTTAAAGACTCAATTATGTACTAATTGTGAAGGATTTTATTGGTAAGAAAAGTTTTGATCGGCTAATAGTAATATCTAACCTTAAATGGCACTTATTATTAAAAAAAAAAATCTTAAATGGCATATTTGTAAATTCAGACTAAGCCTCGAGGATATTGGGAGCATGGGAGAGAGGATATGTGGTAATGGTTTTTTCCGTGGCACAAATGTGTTTCTTTGTATTTTTGATTTTTTCCTGCAAAGATCAGTCAATGTCTCTGCTTTCCAATTTTCTCTAATGGGGTCTTATTGAAGGATCTACCAACACAAATATCTGAGTAATTGTAGCGCAGTTTCAGAAGAAAACTACAAGCTTTAAGCGCAAAGCTTCAAGTTTTCTAACTTGCGAGGAGGAAGGTATGGCACAGTTCACAACGCAGGGTCGCTTAAAGCTTCTCTTCAATGGTGAGGGAGTGTCTTCTCTTCTGGAACACAAGGACCCTTTTCACCACAAGTGCAGATCAGTTCAGACCCACAAGCGAAGGACAAGGTACATGGCTTCTTCTTCTGCTAGAATTTACTATGCATCGTCTCTAGGAAGCAAAGTTACCCGTTGCAATGCGGAAGCACGCACCACTTCTGGAAATGAGGGTGTTCTTGATGAATATGATTATGATGATGATGACGACGATGATGATATTTTTGACGGAGATGGGTTGTCTTGTTTCCGGGGTCTGGTGTTGGATATAGCTTACAGGTCATTTCTTTCTTTCAATATTTTTTTTTAAATCTTTTTTTAATATTGCTATAATAGAAAAGCACTTTCTGATTGAATGAACTTTGAGCTTTCTCTAGAGAGATTTACAGAGATTAGATTGACATTGAGAAGAATTAATGAAAAGAGTATAGTGTGGGGAATGGAAAATAACATTAGAGAGAAGGAATATTTGAAAGGGTTTAGCCTAAAGCAAGTGCTTTACTTGCTCTAGGGTTGAGCCTAATGAATCATAAAAGCATCACAACATATTAAAGACCCAAATGAACTTTCCCAGTCCCCACCCGTTTCCCATCAGAGAAGAAAAATTCTCCATAGCAGTCCCTGTACATTGTAAACAAGTTTAGATTGTTGCTTATAGCACTCTAGGGAGACTGCAGGACTTGGTGCTATGGCTAGTTTCATTCCAAGTTGTTGAATGTGATGCATTTTTCAATTTGAGTGATGGTGTATTCTTTGTAACCTCAGTTTATAGCGTGTGTGGATATTATGAAATTGTAACGATTTACTTTCTCTTGTATAGTCAACAATATCAAGACACCTGCTGAGTTGTTTGCTTTTGGTTCTGACTGCTGTCATCCTGCTCCAGGCCCGTGAATGTCGTAGGCTGGAAACGTGCTATATGTTTGGAGTTCATGGAGAAGGTCAGATTTTTTAGTTCAACCTTTTTATTTGTTTTGTCAATTACTAATGATACATGATATATGCTATTTAATGCGTGCAATTTATTATTTTGAGATTGACAGCATGTGTAAAATTTAACAAAAACTTGGTAGATACATCACTCAGCCATGATATAGCATGTGAATCAGTTGCATAATATGTTGGTGGGCGATGATACTTTGTATTTTCTTAATCTTAATGCATCTGTCATTTCCATTTAGAGTTAGAGCATATCTGTGACCTCTTTGCTTTGTTTGCGTAGTAGTTAATGTGCAATCTAAACCTGTTTTTATTTCCCAGGCCTTAATGCTCAATGTGCACATACAAAGACACAGACACAAATATTGATTCACAACCTCAACCTTTAAGTTTCTCCTTCTTTTCCCCCTTTTTACATTGAATATGGTTATGAAGTTATGATTTTGAGTCATGCTTTGTGCAGGCTGATGTACTAGAGTATTATGCTAAGACTGTGAACTCTCCCAGTGGATCTTTCTATATACCAGCTGTCTTAAGGGTATGCATGAGTAATGCTTTTGGTTATTACTATTTCCAGCACTTTGTCACAATTCAAGTAAAGCCACTGGCTCTGCTTTTCTGTCTGCATTTATATTTTTGTATACTTGTATTCTATTGTAAAATAATGTTAAAGAAACAATTATCACTGAATTTTTTCTTATCTGTCTGCCACTCTGCCTCAATATCAATATATATCCTCAACATATTTTTTATTTTGGTGCAGGTTCCTCATTTACTTCAGGTTGTTAAAAGAAGAATAGTCAAGAATAATCTCAGTCGTAAAAATATACTATTTCGAGACAACTACACCTGTCAGTAAGTACTCTATATTGAAATTTAATTTCTGAAAGGTTAGAATATGTTTATTTCAGTCAACCGACACATCAAATCCCTTCTATAGTCAAGTACTGTGTATAATGGATGTAACCCTTATCAACATTTCATGGTTATGAAGTTACTATCAGTGGGAAGCAGCAATTTCTTGGTTTTTATCCTTCATTAATCTTTCTATGAAATAACCAAAAACGGGGGATGCCATAGTAATCTTGCCTTTTCGAGTGATTAGTTCAGATACTAGTCCTTGCACTTACATGAGATTACATTCTCAACAGGTATTGCTCTTCGCGTGAGAATTTGACTATTGATCACGTGGTGCCCGCAGCACTAGGTGGAGAATGGACATGGGAAAATCTAGTAAGATAACATAGAATGCCTACTATTTGATTGCTTACTGTTGTCCTGTTTTTCAAAAATTTGATATGCAAGATTATCATTGATAATTACTTGTAAGTGCACAATGGGTTTCATGAAAACACTTAGTAGGAGTTATTGACCAGTGTAAGTTTGTGATTGATCTCCACATACAAAAACAAAAAATCTTTCTCCATAACTTCCCTGCAAAATCAGTAGTCAAGTTTTTGTCAGATGCATTGGTTGCACAATTTTGTTATATTTTTTCTGAAAATTATGCTGAAGGACACAATTATAGGATGAGAGAAGTTAAAAATATTTCTTCACATAAACAGCTGAAGATAGATTTACAAAAGATGATTCTGACTGATTCAGGGACTATCATTTGTCTGTTCTTGGGCAGGTTAACCTAAATTGTCCTTTCTCAGGTTCATTTGTTACTCTTCTGTTTCCAAATACTTGTTATACATGTTATGGAAGAAAAGAAACACCTACTCTTCAATATAGCTGACTGAAAAAGCTCAATTAAGACTCTGAAACATGAATCATGATAATACAAGTAGACATAGAAAGCTTCTTTGACATGATTAAATGAACATACAAAATACAAACAGAAGTGAACTTGACCTTTAAGAATGCATAAAATGGGTGTTCACTTGAACTTCAACTCTAGAGTCTAGAGTCTAGTTAGTTTAGTATCCATTGCATTTCTCTTTACTGCCATTGATATCAAGAGAAGAGACAATTGAAAACCTAGTTACAAATCAAGAGTTTCTTCTCGCTAAGCTCTTAATAGAATGCAGAGAAAGGAAGGAAATTTGCGAGTGTGAGTCCGAAGCCCATATGCCTGCATCTATGTGTCAACAATCAACCTTTCACCATAAAACTCTTATACAGTATTTACTGTTGACAGGTGACTGCATGTGCTAAATGCAACTCTAAGAAAGGTAAAAAATCGTTAGAGGAAGCAAAAATGAAGTTGATTAAGGTCCCAAAGGTACTGTCTACTTTAACTATATATGTGCTTTCTTCATATCATGAATTGGCATGCAAATGTCAAAATTCCAACCTTCAAAGTTCCAATTTGTTGTATTAAACCAAAGATACTTCCTATTTCAACATTTTTATGGATTTCAATGTTTCCATTTTCACAATTAAGAGCCCGTTTGGTTATAAGTTAGAAAGTGCAAAAGGTCTTTTATTTGTAATGATTTCGGATCCCAACGCAGATCTGACGGAAATAAGAAGAGGTCTTTTAATTGTAGTAAAGTGTAAACTAAACGGAGCCTAAGAAGAATCTGATTTTTGTTATGCAGGCCCCAAAGGACTATGACATTCTTGCAATACCTTTAACCGCGGCAGCTCTAAGAATGCTGAGAGCAAGAAAAGGAACACCTGAAGAATGGCGTCAGTATCTACCGTCCTCTTCAGATCCATGAATTCATATTGTCATACACACTTAATTTCTCCTTGCTCACCCAAAATTAAAAAAAAAATCCTCTTAACTTTTAGGTAATTGTAAGTTTCTTCAATTTTTTTTTTTTTAAAAAAAATGTATTGAAAACAGTGCTCTTTAGCACAATTGATTGTGTAAAATTTATGTATAGTAAATTCCTGCCTAATTTAACAGTGCCCTAAGCTTGAACATGATGTTATAGACTTGTAACTGCTTGTTGGCACATGGATTATTAGTATGTAGTGGTTATGGTGAAATATATACAACTGATAATTTGATATGTAACTAAACTGTCCTCTGTTTTTACATTTTTACCCCTCTTGTCTTTTATTTCTGGTTACCCTTGAGTTGGAACTATTTGTCCTAAGTACAAAATGATGAGCCTCGATGCCTGCCTGCCCTAACCTTAACTAGGGCAACTGTCTCAATATTCTTAATTTGAATTATTAACCAAAAAAGAATAATGTTAAACCAATTATCAGTTTGCAACATTAAACATGCACGATTTGTACTAATTGAGAAGTTATGACGAATGATTCTGCTAACACAAGTTTAAATGAGGCCCCAGTGCTCAAATACACTCATTATACTTCGTAGAATTTCTATTTTTGGCACTAGTGAACTCAAGATTAAAAAAATGGTGACGCTGAAAAGATTCTTTCAATTTTATTCTTCATTATTCAGATAAGGATCTAATTACGGTAAGGGTGCGAATGAAAGTTATTTGAGTATATCTCTATGCAGTGAACTTTGAGAATTTCATTTAGAGCAAGTATGGATGAGATAATACAGAATAACAGAAATGTGTATGGGAGTAGACGTGCCTTCTTAATTTCTTTAAATATGTTTTTGACATTTAATAAACATCTAACATTTTATTTTGCTCGCTAAACCTAACATTTAAAAATTGTCAAAACAAAATGAGAAATTTTTTACCAAGTGGAGATCTCGATTCCTCAAGGCCCATTTGTTTCACTGTTCAAGAGCATCATAGTTCTATGTTCAATAATATCATTAGCAATTTATTAAAATAGTCCTTAATTTTGTAATCGCGTTATGTTTTAGTCCAACTTTGTAAAATGTCTGAATTAGTGTCTGACGTTAAATGACACTATCACAGTGCCTATGAACACGTTGAGGATTCTGTTTGGTTATCTGTTGTAGTTAGGTTCAAGGGCATTGGAAAGTAAAATTGCACAGTCCAAGATCCAAAACGTGAAAGAAGAAAAGGAACTCAATTTCATTAAAATGGAGTTAAACAAGCTAAAAATGGTGCAACATGGGTTGATCTGCAAATAGATTTTTTTTTTTTGGCCCATTTTTTAAATTGAATAGTACTATCATGTAACAGTACAGTAACTAACACGTGACCTGTAGTTATGTCTTTTACATCTATGCAGCTTGGTCAAGTTTTTACTAGTATTGTTTATTTATATGTACTTGTGACTTTTATGTGAGGCCAATACAAATTAAATGTTGTTCCCTTGCACACATATAAAAAGAGAGAGTAACTTGAAGGGGTATAAAGGCAACTTTACTCATACTATATTAATAATGGTGTCGTGTATCCTGCGTGGGTGAAAACGGTAAAGGAAAATAATTCCACACACCACTTTTTGCATATAAAATTAAACTTGTGTACAAAATCTAAGGTGGATTTCAATGTGGTTATAATTAAACACAGTGCTAGTTTAAAAGTGATGTGGATTACAAAGTGGCATAACTCTCCAGAAAAAAAACACTTAGGGAAAGAACCCCTCATTTTTTTTAATAATAAAAAACAATATATTAACAGGAGTACAAGAGGTACTCTAAATCCTATTACAATGACAAACTACAGAGAAAATAGTCTATCATAACAAATTACAGAATCAAGAGCATATCCTAATAACACAAAGCAGAGGATTTAACTCCCAATCGGATAGAGTAAATGACAAACCCTTCTCAACACTAACAAGCCATTTCCAACTCTTTAATTTAACCTAAAACAACATTTTTATAAAATCCAAAACACCGTTATTAAAAATGATATTGTTACGATGTAACCAAATGGTGCAACAGCAACCCAAATGACAACCAAACACCTCTCACCTTTTTTACCATAAAACCAACCATGCCAATCAAGAAATGATGCTTAGAAATCATTTAATAGAGCCGTTTGGAAGCCAAGCCATTTGATTACCTAATACCATAATTAGATTGCCACTTCACATTCAAAAATAAATGAATAGCATCCTCGAGCACAGATTCACACAAGATACAAGAAGGATCAACTATATTAAAGCCTCTTTTCTGTGATTTTTTTTTATTTGGAGTTGCCACACGCAGTAATTGCCAAACAAAGAACCCCTCCTAAGTCCTACATATGAAGTATGAACATATCATAGGGGTTTCATCACTTCATGTTTAATTTGAATGCTTTATTAATGACGAGGTGTGACGTGATGGTAATTCATTCCATCCATTAATTATATTTGTGGGGAATTGATTCTCTACTGGTGAGAATGAAACGATATTTTATAACCACCCAATAAATATGTCATGTGAACTCAACTTCAAAAAAAAAAATTAACCATTATTTTTAGCAATGAATGCTTTAAGAAAAAAGAAAAAATATATGCTTTATTGAATCCCTCTCAATCTTACCGTCTCACGCCTCAAGTCATGAAATAATTGCTTGCGGTGTGTCCTTCAATTGTATAGTCATGACTCATGAGACCTCATCCACTCCCTTTTCCAATCAAACTAGGGAATAATGCTCCCTTCATAATTTAGTTGTGCCCCACTACTCTTTTTCTTCTTCTTTTTTTTCTCCCAACCAACCAGTCTTATACATCCAAAAGAACTCATGAATAGAAGTTAGACATTTTAGTCTTTAAAATAAAATTAAGTTAGTTTTTTATTTTGTAAAATAACTAGAATTTTAATAATTTTTTATGTTGTTTAGTGGTCGTCTTAACGACTAAATTGATCAATTTGAGAGTTTACTCTAGTTTCTAAATATAAAATTATAGGTTTTTTTAGCCACGTGACAGAAAATACAACCAAGTGTACGTTAACATAAGGGATAAATTACAAAGAAATTGTTTCAGTTGTATAACTCAGTTAATGAGCACATAAGAATATATATATAGATATCCGAGTTCAATTTATGATTGCTGTATTTTTACATGAATAAAAAAAAATTACAAAGTATTGTACTATCTAAGAGCCAATAACCACGTCTTGTCACTCAACAAGTCTCTTCGAACTCATGGACCTTGTTCGAGAACTATGAACCATCAATTTTATAATCACTCATATAAGTTCTAACTAATAAATCATTCATATTATTCCTTGACATCTCAAGATCATTGTAAAAGTTTATGAATTGCAGGATACTTGTAATTTTAATTTGAGGATTGGCTAGCATGCATGTGTATGTGTATGGTCAGCTGCAGTGGCAGAAAACAGAGGGTTTCATGCATCATTTTCAAGTAATTGGGTGTGGTAATTTAAGTGGCTACTTGTTCAAACCGAATTGAGTTTGAAGCTGAATTTTATGGGGCCATGTGAGCATGGCATAGTGGCATGCCATGCCTCAAATAATACAAGAATGAGTATTATTGTAACGGTTGATAGGAGATTGGAACCCTTTGATTTAGACAGCATAGTATGGGAACATTTTGATTTTTGGATGAGATGAGATGAGACCTATTAAAGGGCCCCTTCGCTATGTGCCTATGTTCAAGGCCACCGGAAAATATAATATGGATTAAGGACTATATATATGGACATAACTAGTAAAATTGCTAACCAATAAAATTTGTCACAATTAGTGAATAATAGTTAAATCTTTTAAATACGCTTACTGGGATTTAAATATCTAAATCTTTCATTTTCAAAGAGATTGTCCTTGAACCATTAATTAAGAATATCTTTAGAAAAAAGTTAAATTAACGTTTTGGTCCTTATACTTATGTCTTATTTTCTTTTAATCCTTATAAAAAAAGGGTTTCTTTTAGCTCTTATATATGTCCTTCGTTTTCGTTTTAGTGCTTGTCGTTATTTTCTTATTAATATTTGTCTTTAAATTTCGTAATTTCGTTACTGCAACCACCACGATCACCGCAATTGGTGGTTTTTCTAACCACCACCACCTGCACCGAGACAGGCTTATTCCTGGAGTTTGGCTGCTCTCAAGTTAGAGATGCGTTGTCACATGTCGTTTCTTTCTCGCGGCACTCACCCAGTCCCACGATTGTTTTTGACGTGTGATGACAATTCTCTGGTATCTCTTGGTATCGCCAATCTCGCTTGTTGCTCTCAGTTTGACTTTGTGCAATGACTGTGGTCATCGTGGTGGAATTGTGAGATTTTACAAAAGGGACATCTATAAAGACTAAAATGAACACGGTTTTTAATTATTTATATTCATGTTCGTTCTGTTACTCTCTTTGCCCAGTTGAATTTCAAGCTGCTTCTTTCAAAATCATTCATTTTCAATTAATTACTCATCCACCTTTGGACCCAAGTAAGATTCATGATGCACTTATTGGTGGTGGATTTGCGTTTTGCTTCAATTCTTTAGTTATCAAGCATTAATCAAAATTATATCTTGAGTAGGGATTTGGCAGTAGTTTGAGTCATTAATTCTAACACTCTCAAATAAAAAACCTTATTTTTTATTTACCTCCGATATTAATTTTTAGATATTTATAATTTGACATATAGTAGCACTTCAGAATTGCAGGCAGGTGAAAAATACATAGATTCAATAAGCTGGGGACATTCTTGGGGAGTGGATTTATACTGGTTAAAGAAATTGACAATTTTGAAGTTACATAGAATATTATGATAATTTATGCATGACCTGTTACCCCATGTTTTGGGCGGCTTTAATTTAATTATTTAAACTTAAATTTTCACAAATTCTATCACATTGCATAGAAAAGAGATTAAAGAATTCATATAACAAATCGGTAAAAGCAATTCAAAATAATCTCTTGGTCAAATTCAAATTAGAAGAAGTTTGTCGCTGCGAGGCTCGGGTAAAAAAAAACTATAACTATACCAATTTCTGGTGAAGGAGTTTATACTTATTATATTTACTTTTTCTTAATTTTTAAAATTATATAAACTCTCTTATAGTTTAAAATTTTATTATATTTATTCTTTTTAGATATTACATTTAGTTTCCTAAAATTTAAAATTTATTACATTTACTCTTCTATAATAAAGTAAGTATAATTTTAAAACTGAGATCAGGTAAGTGTAATAAATACAAATCTCAACAAAAATTGATAAAATTATCCCGTAAAACTATAAAACACGGCTGAGTTTTTGGTAGAATGTGGACAAAATGTGAATTCCTGATTTTATTATTATTTTTTTGTTATTATTAATCCCGGAATTATGTTGTTTAATTTTAATTACTTTTTTATAAACTAAATTAAATTAAAAAAAACCAGAAATACTAAAAAAAAATACAGGGGCAAGCGCCAACTCAAGACATACCTTGGGATTAAGCTGGATATGAGTCGAGTCAAATTTGTCTCAGTTTAGTTTGATTTAATGAAAATTTACTCAAATTGAATTTGAGTCATTTTTTGTATGTCCTAATTTTTTCAGCTCAAATTTAGTTTATTTAAAGTTCATGAACGGTTACGGTCTAAAATAGTTATTCATTTTTGATAAATTTTTGTATGGACACGTACTCAACACGTTATTTTTTAGCTCAGCCAATAAAAAAAATGCAACTCACTAAATGGGTAGTTTCTCTCTCACATGATACATGTAGTTGCTGTCATTTGCTTCTCCCCCATTCCTATTCTACTTTTTTTCATTTTTTATCGTTTTTGAACTCAATCAAAAGAAACTATCCATTTAATGAGTTGACTTTTTTCTATTAGTTGTGCTAAAAAATGATGTGTTAAGTCCGTGTCTACCTAAAAATTTCTCTTTATTTTTTTTCTGTCATTCTATGGTAAAAGAAAAGCATAAAATAAAATAAAATAAATGATTGAAATGGATTAATGTTATAAATTGAGATCAAAGTGAAAATTTTATGAAGTTGAAAGCTTTAAGTAATTGACTTTTATGATCTTGACAATTGAAATATAAATTTATTCAAGATTAAATAATACTAAGTCGTTAAAGTTAGTAAATAACATCATACATAACTTTATAAAAAACGAATTTTATTGATCCAAATGATCAATTGTAATTTTATAGGATTTAAATCAATTATGCAAAAATTGAAAAAAAAAAACGACTCGAATTCGATTTAGGAGAAACTTTATATATAGTGTAGCAATCATCTTCTTATGAGTTAGTTTAAACCAAATTTGTCCATGTCACTTTCACGGATTTAAATCATGTGTCCCCAAAATCATATCCCAAATCATGTCTCACTAATAGAATATCGTCATGTCATTAAAAATATTTATTAAGAAATTAAAGATTAAAATTAAAGAAAATATTTTAATGACGTGACGAAATTCTATTGGTGGGATATGATTGAGAACATAATTTATGTACACCTGATTGAGAACATAATTTATGGACACCTGATTTAAATCCCACTTTCACCGACTACAATTCCTACCCTCATTGCGATACAAGATATCACACTCAAACCCAAGTCGCTCCTTGTCCATATCACGTTCAGTAGCGACACTCCCCTTCGTTGTGACGCGGGATGTCACGTAAAAGGTTTACGTATAAAATTAAAGTTGGGGTAGATAAATTACATTATGCTAAATTGCAATTGACCCTTTAATTTTACATTACAAGTTTGGTAGACACCATTTTATTTGAGCCATTAACTAATTAATTAATGGCTTAAAAATGCAATCCTGTAATTTGGTCAAATTTACCTGCCACAGCAGTATGTACATTACATAAGAAGCACGTCAATAATCGAACATATTGTTGAAATTTGGTGTGCTTTTCTGTTTTCATCTTGAAATCAATTCTATTATGCTTCTGGGTTATTTGGAGGGTGAAATTGGCAGTATGAAAAATCAGAGTGATATAGATAAATTTTCTCTTCAAATTTATATCATCTTATAAAAATCATGTAACTCTGTTTTGCAAAATATTTTTATATACACTATCAAACCATACAAATTTAATACATTTTTGTTAGGTCAAATCCCATTAAATATGCTTTAGTTCTTGTTATTTACATGCATATTAGCACCGTTAAATTTGACCAAAACATATTGTATCACACTTTTTCAAGAGGTAGTGTTAGAAAACAGCCCATGTAATAAAAGTAAAGAATTAGGTAAAATGTTAGGCTAAATTGTAATTTATTCTAAGATAAAAAATTTTGCCATTCACTTATTCGCAAATACCCCTACCCTCCTGATGATAGGAAAGAAACGGATTTCCTACAATTGCAAAGGTTAATTTAATGAAGCCAATCAATCTCAACCGTCTAATCTTAATTAAATAATTAACTAGAATTAATAAGATCAAAAAATTCATCAAATAATTAAAATTTGTCCATTCAATTAAAATCAAACGGCTGAAATTCACCTGGTACAATGCTGTGGACTGCATGGAATCTGAGTATCACTACAATTCACTCAAACTTGGCCAAAAAGTAAAAGGGTTTTGGAAGAATCTGAATGTTAAACATTTTTTTTAATAAATATGAAATATGAATATGAAACTGCAATTCTGCAAATGCACTGGCAGTAACCAGTCTGTGCCATCACTCCTACTTGTACCGCTTCCTATGCATCTTTTGAGAGGTTTTCAAAGTAAAAAAAGTAAGCTGGACCTTTACTTCTCTCTGCAAATTAAGCTAACTGCAATTTTAACACTAAAACGTCTCATTTACCCTAGGAAATTTGTAATATTACTTTGGTTACCTGAGAAATTTATTTTATAGTTTATTGAATTATTCTATTTATATACCGAATGAAGAAAAAGGAAATGTAATAGCAGTAGAGGAAAATGTGTTTAATTTTCATTAATAAAATTTAATTTGGTTCAAAGTAAGTAAGATAAAAGTGAAAGGAAATTACATTAAACATTAGTTTGGTTAAACATAATTTATATTTGAATACTTTTAGTTAAAAATAAATTTAGCAAAATAAATATTATTTAGATATTAGAATAATTTATATTTGAATACTTTCGACGAACGAAAAAATATTTTTCATAGTTCATTTATCAAATCAATTTTTAAAGCCAGTTTGAGAAACAAAACTTAGTTGAAACCAATAAGTACAAACTAAAAACTAAACATGTTGGCATGTTATTACATTAAACTAAAAATATTTTTTTCAACCTAAACTCAAATTCAAAGCTACTCAATATAGAAGGTTAGTTAATCTGTTAGGTAAGTAACGTATTGATTTAAATAAATGACATTTTGGGGTAAACAAGGTTAATGGTAACACAAGGGAGGGACAGTGATTGGTGTATGTCTGCATGAGATAGTGATGTTAGCTTTCTCACTGTTTGATAAATAAATAAATGAATAAATTTGAATTGAATTATTATTATTATTATTATTATTATTATTATTATTATTATTATTATTATTATTATTATTATTATTATTATTATTATTATTATTTTGCTTTTAAATTACTTTTATCTGCCGACAAAAAACTAAGGACCATATAATAAAGGGGATGCACTGAGGCAGGGGTTGAGTTGTAACTTGCAACACCAATTTTGCCTCTATTTTCTCTTTCTCTTCCTTCCATTTCCACTCTCTTAGTGGGTTCAAAATTAGATTCATACACCCTTTTCAAGTTTTAACCTTATGAACATGGATTTGTGCCAAAATTTATCAGTTTCTTCCGGTGAATGCCACCAAAAGCAGGTCTTTGAACCTTCATCCAGCCTTGATGACCTCTTCTCTGCTCAACACACGGTTAGTATCTCACTTTAAAGTTTAATGTTGCCTTGTTCATCTTTTTTCTTCTTTTCATATTGTTTTTTTTTAGCTTAATTTCCATAGCCTTCTAGATTCTGTTTGCATTGGCGAGTTTGTGTTAGACTGTCTTTTGCCTAACAGAATGAAAGTAAAGACTTTTGTTCAACGTCAGTTTGAAGTCTTTTTCTTTGAGTTATTATACTTACATATGATAATTCAAACATAATGAGATACTGTTACACGAATATAAAAGTCAATAAAAATTCAAACGCACTCCTAGTGTTTACAAGTAGTTTTTTTTTTTCTTCTTGGTTTGAGAAAGTGACTCCTCTGCTTTGCCCAAGCTTATATCTTTACAAAGTTTGTAACTTTAATGTCTTTTTTTTTGCCACTTATGCTATGTTTATTGGTATACACCATTTAAATGTTGATGTTTATATTAATTACTTAATGTTACCCACTTTATAAATTTTGAATTTTTTGACCAAAAAAATGAGCAGGAAGTGGATGTTGGCATGGAATGGCTATCAGTATTTGTAGAAGACTGCTTTTCAAGCCCACCAAGTTGTGTCTTTGTACCTTCAAGTGTTCAAGCTTCAACCACAATCTCCAAACCTTCTTCAAACACATTGAAGAGACAAAGAGAAGAAAATGAGTCTCCTTTGCAAAATTTCACTGTTCCTGGGAAAGCAAGAAGCAAAAGGAAGAGACTTTCAGCTCCTAGAAGCACCAAAGACCCTCTAAGCATATGGTCACACCATTTAAACCCTCAAAATGAACCCTTGATTTCTGACCCTCCTCTCCTCAAACAGACCTATTGGTTAGCAGATAGTGAACTCATAGTCCCTAAAGAAAAACATGAACAAGATGTTACAATAACCAAAGAAGGAGATATGGTGAAGGAAGTGATTGTGAGAAAGGAAAGCTTTGGAGAGTCAGAGATTAATGGTGGAAATGTTGGAATGGCAAGGAGGTGTAGTCATTGTTTAGCACAGAGGACCCCACAATGGAGGGCAGGGCCTTTGGGTCCAAAGACACTATGCAATGCATGTGGAGTGAGGTACAAGTCTGGTAGGTTGTTACCAGAGTATAGGCCAGCAAAAAGTCCTACTTTTGTTAGCTACTTGCATTCCAATTCTCACAAGAAAGTCATGGAGATGAGGAACATGGCTGTTCTCTCTTCTTCCATTTCTAGTGATGACCAATAGTGCTTCTGGTTGTTACTATTGTAAATCAAATTTCAAATTTAGGAACAAACTATTTGGAAATAGAGATACTATTTATTAAGGTTAGTGATTAGTTAGTGCTATCATTATATTTATAGTATAGGCACATTTATATATTGCCTTATTTTAATTTGTCCTTCCCTAGTTATATATATATATATGCATTGCACTTTCATTAAGTTATTGAGTTGCTCTTACCCTTCAAACTTTTTCAATTGCCAATTGGTACCAAAGTATTTTTTTAAAGGGTTAAAAACAAGAGTTTTAGTGTATATGTACTAAAGTGTGCATTTTATTCCTCACTTAAATACAAAAATTATATTTAGTGGTAATTTTTATCAGAAATAATAACTGTTTAAATACGCTTATATTAAAATTTATGAAATTATTTGTTTTTACCCTAATTTTTAATGAGTCTGATACTCTCGAGCAAGTTTACTTTTTAATTTGTCTTTTGTAATATCTCAACCGTTGATTGGTTAATCATAACATAAAAGTTGAAATAGAGAATATAATAATCGGTTAAGATAGTGTTAAAGAGATAGTAGAGGATCCGAACTCATTTTTGCATTTCAATTGTATGATTGGGATAATAGAGTTAGAGTTAAAAAGAAAAATAGCAGTAGAATTCAAAAGCAACCAAGTAATAGATAGATTATAGAAGCATGAAGGGTATGGAGGTCATTGTCAAAGGTAAAGGTTGTGGCTTTGATGCTTCCTTGACTTTACCTTTCATTTCCATTTATTATTTACCTTTGAATATTTCTTAAAAATAGCAATGACATGAATTTCTTGCTTCAATTTGGTATCATATGCTGTCAGCATAAGCATGTGGGAGTGCTCTCTTAATTTATTCATACTTGGCAGTTGGCATGCACTACGACACACAAGATAAGATAATCCATTCTGATATGTACATGCACGTGACTTTCAATTTCTCAAGACTTTTAGCTCAGAACAAGATAAACCAAACCAAATGGATGGAGATAAAATAAAAATAATTCCAAAATTACATTGTTATTTTATTCTTCTGCATTAGTTTGATTTGATTCTTAGAGTAAAAGGAGCATATATGGGAAACCCATTTTTGAAGAGATTCTTCTCATTGTGTTGATGTGTTCCACTCCATTACTTTCCACCTCTTTTCAGGAGAAACACCAAATTGAAAAAAAAAAATGTTGAATAAAATTAAAAGGCGTGGTAAATCAAATTTAAAAACTAAACACACAGACACGTACTAATCAAGTCAGAAATTTTGTATAGTAATTCTTTGTTAGAGAAACGTCATATCCTAATTATTTAGCATAGTGTTATGCTTTTCTATTTAGGTAGCATTTCATACATAATAGTATATGTTTTTCTATTTAGTAGCATTATTTCATACCGAATACTTCAAGTTTGTTGATAGTCAATTTTTTTTTTTTGACCGGGTCCATTATTGATAATTTGACTCTGGAAAGTATTGGGAGTTTACCTTTTCTAGATCTTAAATCTTCTCTAACTTGAATATAATAATTCTTTTTACATATCAAAAGATTAATATAATAATTTTGATACATTGGAAAATTAATATAATAATTTATTGGAGTGATTTATTATTTTTAGTGTACGAATTTAAAATTAATAATTATTTTAACTTAAATATATTTTAGAATTTTGAAAATTCATAATTTTTTATTTAAGCTCCTGCAAAAAAAAAATGATTTTCGTCCTTTAACTTGAATACAAGATTCTGCTATTTGATTTCAGCCATTTTCTTTAGGAAAATTAAGGATGAAAATGGGGATAAAAATTGAGAGTTAGAGATGAAAACTAAACAGTTCTATTCAAAGACAAAAACCTAATAAATAAAAGTATTTAATAAGGACCAAATCTCTAAATTTTGAATTTTATGCGGACTAGAATTATGTTTGAGCCTTTCAATTTTAATATTTAAGTTTGATCCCTCTGAAAAATATTGGAGAACTCCGCCATGATAAACCATTTTAACAGAGATATTTATGCATTTTGGTCTATCAAGATTAAAATAAAAAAAAAATATTGGGTAAATATAGGGTGATCCTCTAAGTTGGAGATCATGGTAGTCTCCTTCATTATAAACTGTTTGATTTAATAAATTAAATTAAATTAATAATATATAAATATAAAAAAATTTATACCATATGTGCTGTTAGATCGAGGGAGTGACTACGGGTGGTTTCCAATTTAAAGAGACCACCTTATACTTAACCATTTTATGTCGGGAGATTTTTCATTTTAAAAATTCTAACTGAAAAAAAAAATCTAATTTTTAATATTTGATTTTAATTTTTATGGTATTCAATTTATAAAAGGTGTTGCAAATTTTAGTGTGTGTATACAAATTAAAATTGCAAATAGAGGGTAAGGGTGTTGGGCTTTATGATGGAAAATAAATAACAGGTAGCGTGTACACTATGAGACATGGGTCCATTACCACCTACCGGTTTACATTCCAACACCTTAATTAATTTCTTTTAAACCAAAAGAAAATGAGTGATAGTATAATATTTGCCAAACACTCTTTTATATATATTTTTTATCTTTATATTTTGATTTGATTCGATTTTTTTAATTATCTTTATGTTTTTGTTGCTGCATTAAGGCATGCTCAGAGAGGGATTAAAGAGAGAGAGAGAGAGAAAAACAGCATGTTGTTGTTGTTAAGAAGCATATAGTGTGTAAGGTTGTTGGATGGGTATTTGTTAATTGTGAGTTTCATGATCAATACATTAGCTTGCAATGTGATATATATATATATATATATATGCAACCATGCTTGTTTTGCTTTTGGTTGTTGCTTCTGCTTTGGTTCTCTGAGAGGGTGGTTTTGTATCTTTTTTAGTGGTCTACTACCCAGTCATTTTAAAGTGTCTCTCCTTTCCATCAATTTTTTTCATAAAAAAAGTTTGACATTTTATTTGTCATTGATGTAGTTATTTGCTCTACTGTCCGTATCATAGTTATGCACTCCTTGTGCTAATGTAACCTGTGTATAGGGCCGGTTCAACCAATTTTGAGACTTAAAGCGAATTATCATAATCAGTCTTTTTTTAAATTAATATTAATAAATATTTTTTGAAATTATTAATATTATTGAGTAAACATCATTTACATTTTATTTAGGAGAAAGAAATATTTTATCAGAAAAAATGATAATTTTGTATACTATAAAGTATTTAATATTGAAAAATAAAAATATATTAAAATGGGACATTAATATATTAATAATTTTATACATTTTTTTGGGTCCTAAAGCAAGGACTTGATCGGCCTTATCCTTAGGCCGACCCTGCCTCTGTACTTGTTTTTCTTTTTTTCTTTTATATATATATTGGATTCAAATGACACAAGGTGTCAAAGTTAGTAAATGACAACACCTGTAATCTTTTATTAAAAACGAATTTCGCTAATCCAACCGATAAATTGAAAATTTATATGATATAAATCAATTATGTAAAAATTCTTAATAATTTAAAAGTGTTATTAAAAAGAAATTTCATTGATCAAACCATATATATATATATGACATATCAAATGAGAGCCCGTGTTTTTGTGAGGGATGATAGCAGCAAATCTCGACCATTAAATCATTTCATGAATGATTGAAATTAAAATACAAGAATTTTTAAAAAAAGTATGTGAGTTTTTTTAAAAGTCACATGAATTTTTAATATTCAATTTAAACAATTTATGATAAGATTCAATGGTCAAAATTCACACATCTCTTCTCTAGCAATACCATATACTCTTATTTGATAGACTCCATATATATATATATATATATATATATATATATATATATATATATATATATACTTTTAAATGAACTTCAGTTTTAATAAATGGGCTTCAGATTTATTTTTTTCATTATAAAAATTAATTTACCTTAATTAAATTTTACTTTATCATTTATTTTTCTCTCAGTTTATAAAAATAAATCATTTCAATAATCTTTTTATTATAATTCTTACTTTTATTTCAAGATGAAAAAGAACAAACAATAATTTTAAAAAGCTGAGAACTTAACCCACAAATTTGTAAGCTGAATCAATAAATTCGTGAACTTTAAATAAAACTAAAAAAATTGATTCATAAAAAAGTCAACTTGAGTTTGATTTAAATAAATTCTAATTGAGTGAATTGAATTAAAGCAAATTCGACTTAATTAGGAGCCCTTAACCAACCCCACAGAATGGGACCTAGATATTAAAAAAAAAATTGAGAAAACTATGTGGACAACCTTGCATACTCCAAAAGAATTTATAGTTGTTTTTTTATGCATAAATGAATTTATACTTTAGGCTTATATTTAAGTGTATATTTTGGGTGATGCAAAAAGAAAATGCCTTTAACTTTATCAATAGAGATTTTTATTAAAAAAAAAAAAAAAAAAAAACTTTATCAATGAGATCCGCATATTTGGGCAAGTTAAGGCTCTAAACATTAATCACAAAAATTACAAGGAAATTTCAATTAAAAGGTAGTAGTGTAAGCCAACCAAATGGTAACTCTACGGGTAGTTGGTAGATAATTAGGGTATTTTCAAGCATATAAAATTAAGAGTCAAAATAAACGAAATTACTTTAAAATTACAAAATAATAACAAAACTAAAAAATATCATTAGAACGGTACTTAAGGAACTTTCATCACACCCTTATCATCATTTTGGATTCAATAGTTAACAACAATGGAAACTATTTAACCTTTTCTCTCTTAACTATCGTTAGAACGGTATCTACGGAAATTTGAGCCTGATCGAACCAATTTTAAAGTTTAAAATAATTTTTTTTTACGAGAACTTTTTTAAATAAAAAATCAGATATTTTAAAATTATTATTACCTTTTGTCTTTGTAAATATCTATTCTTCTTAAATAAAATGTATATATTTAAGAAGAATAGATATTTATAAAGACAAAAGGTAATTTTCATGGCATTAAATATTTTAATACTTTTTAAAATTAAAATAGATAAGAATAAGATCTAAATATAATAACACAAAATACATTTTTAGGAAGGCTAAAGTGAGAGCGTAGTCGACCTCACGCTGGCCCTAATTTCAGCAAAATAAAAAAGACGTTACCTGGAGTGATAATATATAGGTGAGTTAAATATATTTTAGTTTATGAGATTATTCAATTTATTTATTTTACTTCCTAATTTTAATAGTATTTCAGTTTATTAGTCTTTGAAATTGCATTCGTTATTCAATTACATCTCTAACGTTATTCAATTAAGAACATAGGAGTTAAATTGAAAATTGTTAGAAAATATATAGACTAAATTTAAGTTTTTATACTAAATTAAACACACTAACGTGTTTAAATTCTTCTTTGAAAATTGTAGAGATCAATATAAAATTATATTACCAATAAATTAACTTCACAAATCAAATTAAACAAATTTGACAATCTTAAAGATTAAAGTGCTATTTAAAATTTTTTCTTTTATTAAGGTATCTATCGTGATAATGACTACGAAATGTCGCTTCATTCTCACTATCATGAGATCAAACCCCAAATATGTGATTAGAAGACGAGGAGATACCATCATGCCACGTCAAGTACTTGAGTGCTATTTAACTTTATTATCAATCGTAGGGGTGAGCTTTGGTTCACCTGCCCAAGTTAGTATGAGAGGGAGACAATGGGCAAAATAATTAGGAATGATGGACGTTATCTCTTTCTTGTTGTCTTTTTTATCTTTTATAGTAGTATTAGGAATATGGGAATAATAAGAGGAATTAGTTTATTTGGGTTGAAGTCCAAATCCCTAGAAAATTACTTTTGTACAAATTCGGAGGCAAAATTGTTAGACGTGTGTCTCTTTTGTACTTCTTTTTAGGACAATTGGTCGAAAAAAAATTGCAAGATCACTTTGTAAGATGATCCCACGGATGAGCAGATCATCTATCCCGTAATCCTTCTCTAGATAACAAGATTTTTTTGATATATGAGTGGTCTCATATATAGAATATCCCAAATACCCCGTCAGATGCGATTCCCTCCCTAACAAATTTAGACCTAAAATATCTCTAAATCTACACAAATCAATCCAAACACACCTCTAACCTATGGAGTCATTGTTTGACTTTTTTACCCAATTTTTTTTACATTTTGGAGTGTAAAAACTTTAGTTCGTGAAAAGAGTAAAGGAGAGGCCATATTCAGTTGCAATCAAACATTGTCATCATGGCCAGTGAAGATTTTAATTTTATTGATGATTGATGATACCGCGGGACAGATTCATCGTGATCTTAATTATTCTTATCTTTGCTTTTACCACTTTCAAGTTTCAATAATCAATAATAATTACTCCCTCCAATTTCATAATATTAGACATTTTTAAGATCATATCTACTCCCAAGTCCCACCCTCCGTTCTATATTTCACGAGTCAATTCGTGCACGAATTGCTATTTCAAATTTGAAGTTTCTAATTTCATTTAGCTCCTTTTATAAGCATAGTTACTTTATTATTTTGACTCTGATTATCTCGAATAGTAAAATGCCGAAAGTAATAAACTACTGTGGGAGTATACATTTTCATAAGATGTCAATTCAAAATGTTGTTATTCCAAAGATTCGCATGGTTGGAACTTCCAAAATCCAAACCGACATTGTTTTGGACACATCATGGAATGGCACCATGTAACTGACTCTGCAGTGCAGTGCAGAGGAATAACAACATCATCTACCATCAAAAACGACACCAAACTGGTTGCAGATTCGCGCGCCATTCATATTTTAAAAATTAAAATGATCCCCACATTGAAACGTTCATGAAATTCCCCCATTAATCTCAAAATTTAAATTTGAAATCTGAGGTTTAGTCAAACTCAAAGGTGGATCACAATATATATATAATTGCTGATTACGATTTATGAGGCTGTCTGTATCTCATTCATTGGTACAAAAGTTGCAACTATAACCATTGATTCATCCCATAGCACATGGAATATATATAGGCATATCACAAAGCAGAATATAATTAATGACCCTGTGCTAGAGCTGTAAAGAATTTGAATTATTAAAAAGACGTTCAAATCAAGTCTAATTATTAGTTACAAAAGTCAAAAAAATTAAAAGTTCAAATAGTAATGTCGACACAAAATGTATGTATAAATCACTTTATGAGGAATAATAACAGCGTGTAAATCTGCTGCTGCCTGATGTGGTGCTACGTGTATACCACTGTACAAGAGTTTTAATTTTGTGGAACAGAGCTGAGATCACTTCAGCCAAATGTTCTTTTTTTTTCTTCGGATTTTTTTAAACGAATCAATTATTACATAGGATAAAAATTCTAAAATAAAAAAATATAAATAATAAATATATGTTAAATAAAAAATTTAATTATATTTTATCTTTTTTTTATGAAAATTTTTTCTTTTGAAATATTTAACATATACAATATTATACATGTTAAAAAAACCGTTTTTTATAAGCCACTTCAGCCAAATGTTATCGAGGGAACAATTTTTAACTTTTAATCAATATTTTTACTTTATGTTAATAAAAAATTATTTAAACCTTACTTTTAATCTCTTAAACCTTATAATTTGATATACATGATTAAATAAGTTAAAGTCTACCTTCCTGTTAACTGAAAATTAAATATAAATTAAGTTGGTTAAAAACAGGTGTAAGTTGGATAATTGTTGGGTGATAGCTATGTAGGGTCTATCTGTTTTAAATTTAATTTTGATTAATTTTTTTTTATTAAAACTAAAATTATTTATTTTCATTAAATTTTTTTAATTTTTTGTATTAATATTTTCAACCATTAATTTTTGTCTTAATTTATATTTTTTATTTTTCATTCTACTAAAATCTAAAAAAATATTTTATAATTGATAATTGGGACTAGAAAGCAATATATGAGCATCAGTTTCTTTGTCTTTGCCTCCTCAGCAAAATCAAACCGTACAAGACCAGGGCATACCACCAACTTTAGCGAGGATTTATAGTGAAATTTACAAATTGTCTACCAACGGAAGCTAAATTCAACGAGATGGGACTCAAACTCATGACCTTGAAGTCATAGACCTAAACACACACCATCTAGATTAACCCCCCGTTAACACTTTGACTATATTTAAAAAGACATAACTAATTACAATTCACTCGGAAGGAAGTCCAATTCAAATACAATGGCTTAAAGGATAACAACCCTAAATATGAAGTATATATATGCCGACAAAATATACATTAATTTTTTATACTTAAAATGTAGATTAATTTAAATAGGATTTTTTGGTAAAATCACAAGTTTTTCCATCCGACTAATCTCGTTCATATTGTGTGGCTAGCACTAGCTCCGAGAATTTGGTATAGGCGATATTCGAACACGAGACTTTTCGCTGTGGATCGTCCCACCTATGAACTTAACGGGACCTTACACCGCTAAACCAACCCTTAGAGTTAATTTTAATAAGATTTGAATCCTCTCATGTTTTTTTTTTTTTTTGTCATATTCCTCATATTTCGGGATATATAAACATATTAAAATAATAATAGAATCTATCATTATCATTTATTAAAATCTATTTCTCTAATAACACGATAATCATAACTGTGAAAAAAATGGGACGATTCGAATTCATATATAAAACCTTTAAATGGCTCATTTGAATATTTACAATGTACTACTATGAAAGAGGCTGAGTGGGGCTGTGATGCTATGGTCTATAAACCTCGAGTTACAAGACATAAGCATTAATATTGGATGCTAAATATTGACTTCCTTTTTTCAACATTTGTGTGGGATAAAGACAACTACCTACTTATTAATTATTATTTTATTGTTTTGAATTTGAAACTGAGAAGTTAGTTTGATATTTTGAATTTTGTTGCCGTTATTAAGAATTTAATTTAATTGAGAATAACTTAATATATTCCTAATTCCTATTATAGTTTTTCTTTAAGAAAAAAGATGTATCCATATTGACTTAGCTTCTATTTAAACAAATGAAAATGAAATCTTTCAATTTACAAAACTTTCATATCTAATATTTTTTTTTCTTTCAGTTTTTATTTTCATATATGACATATATATATATATCTTCTTTGATACCCATGATCTTTGGCATCATCACATCTTCCCTCATACTTTCCGTTAAGCTCATTGAATTTTTGTTGTCAATGTCATCAACCTAATTGATCATTCTGCTTTTTCGTTAGTCTATGCTCTTATTATGGATATGAAGAAATGTGGAGAGTTTTTATTGAACTCGAGAGATTCAATTCCATGGCTTTTGCTTGTTTTGAATTTAACCTTCTTTCACATTTAAGTAACTTATGCAAAAAAAAATCCCATAACTATCCGGATGGTTTGCTTTTCACTGATGCCTGAGTTTCATTCTGTGATTTCTGTCATTTGGTGATGATTTATTTTGATTGAGTGCATGTTTCAATTGCCAATAAATTGAGATGAGATGAAATCAGCGTTGATTCATTTTAAGAAAACTGAGAATAACTTCTATATTTTATATACATGTTTAGTTTATAATTATATTGTAAAAAATTAGAGAAATTACACTGAACTCTTCTCAATCTAAACAAATAACACTGATTTCCTGCATATTTCATAAATTACACAGATTTTTCTAAACTTTATCACCTTATTACCCAGATCTCCCTTACTATTGAAAATCCAACAGTGAAGTTAATGAAGGAAGCTTTGCATGTGACAATTTATAAAATAGGCTGAGGTTAATATAATCTCACAAAAGTTCAAAAAAAGTCATTGTAATTTCTCCTAAAACTAATTTCATAACATTATTGAATGACTATTGAATGACGAAGCTGAGAATATTCCTCGTTAAAAACTTGATAACGCAGTCATTCTCACGTTCTTTCATGATATTTAAAAGAACACCGCAAGAACAAGTGGTGGAGCAACTGCAAGCTAAAACAGTCCTAAACAGTTCCATCTCCTTCCATAGGATCTTCAAACTGAGTATAGTAATCTGTAATGGAAGAATCACCTTGTTTTGCAGTTTGAATTTCTTCCTGTAAATCAGCGATTCAAAATTTATCGGAATAGGAGAAACGATCTTGTAAATCTTTCCAAATCTCACTAGCAATATCAAAGTAGGTCATTGATTGCGCAATAGAAAGAATCATAGACCGCATCAGCCATGCCATAACCGTGCAATTGCAACGCCTCCAAGGTTCTGGAAGTGGATCAGTTAACGAAGGAGATGGAAAAGATCCATCAATGAACGATCCTTGTTCTTGGATTTGATCATAGCTATCATGTTGTGAGATCAGGAATTGTAATTTCTTTCATTGAAAATTAGAGTGACAAGAACGAGAGTGGGAATCTCCTTGGGATGAAGAAAAAGAGGGTTGGAAGGGCTGGTGATATGATCAAAAGAATTTTGGCCATCACTTGCCATGGTTTTTCACAGAAGAAATAACAAGAGCTTCAATGGCGGATATTTTTCATCTAATACCATAATAGGAGCTGAACGCAAAGAAAAGAGAAAAGCTCATGTTTGGAAATTTCTGTTATATTGATTGAAATGATCAACACACTGTTACATTAGTAGAAGGAGCTATAAATAAGATCAGAAATTAAAAAGGAAGAAACTAACTATCCTAACAACCTGTAACAACTTGTAACAGAAAATAACTACCCAAAAATACATTGATAACAGCCTAAGGCTTTTGATTCCAAAATGTATATCCTAATAATAATAAAGATAAGAGGGAGTACGTGTGAAACTTTGTATTAAGTTTTTTTTCCCTTAAAAGAGAGAGTAGTGAATTCAGTATAAAATTAATAAAAGAAGCACTTTCTGGATAACAGATACCTAGGAAGTCTGAAATTAGAACACCTTAAGTCACATATCTAATGAAGAAAGATGGTTCAAGTTGTCACTGACTATTTTGTAGAGAGTAAATGTCTCCCTATTGATTGGAATATTGGATATCAAACCCCAACAGAACCAATAAACAAAGAAGAATATAAGATCACTGCCTTGAGTTTACAAGGCATAAGTATACTATCTGAGATCAATATGTGGATTTCTTTATTGAATGAATCTGTAAACCAAATATCATCCAAACAATCTCCAACAAATGATGAAATCATAAATAAAAAAATAGCATCTCTAACGTATTTACAACAAGATTCTAGGAAAACAGAATCATGGATAACACAACAAACAAGAAAGCCACAAGTGAGGGCATCAAAGAGGAGGAAGAAGAAGGAACTATCTGAATAATAAAATTGCAAGTTGGAGTTGAAATATTGTCGGTAGTGAGTTTAGCTAAACCTTGAAAACTGCATGCTTGGGGATTCTGATTTTGGACTTGGAAGTACATATTGAATGCATAAGAGGCATTCCCATTAGCATCCAAATTGTTGCAAGAAGATCCATACCCTAGTGCAGTGCAATCTGAAAATGTGCAAGCATAGTTAATATTATCCGCGAGTTTGCTTAGATCCTTCGCTTCCGGGTTAAACATACACCATCTTGGTTGAAGATACTTCACTCCTTGTGCACCTATGAGAAGTTTGTTTTGACCCTGACCAGAGAGATCCATTGGAAACTTTGGCTGCCCATCATAACGAAATATTCCCCAGTGACGCTCAAAGTTTCCTGGAGCAATGCTCTTGGCATCCTCATCAATAAGCCCAAACAGATAAACTTCAATGAATCCGGGGCGGCGTGGAGTGCCTTTATTTCCTGCGAGCCTCGGAAGAAGACCGTTGTAGAACCTTAAAGCATTTCCTACATTGGCATTCTTGTCTCCTTCTGTAGGCCATCCTACTTCTCCTACCAAGATGGGCATGTCGCCGTATCCCACTGATTTGAGAGCAGCAACCAAGGTATCAAAATTCGCATCAAAGACATTGGTGTATTGAATCCCATTATCAATTATGGGGTTTTCTACTCCATCAAAGAAGGCGTAGTTGAAAGGGAAATCATCATTCCCGTAGAGACTTAAGAAGGGGTAAATGTTCACAGTGAATGGCGCGCCATTCTTGTTGAGAAATTGCACTATTTGGGTCATGAGATCGTTGATGTCAGGCCTGAATGTTCCTGCAGATGGAATAGGATTGTTCACTGGAGACTGATACACGTCAGCATTTAAGGGCACAGTTGCCTTTACAGAATTTCCAAGACCGGCTTCATTCAGGGCATTTTGAATGTTTTGCAGTGCAGGTAGGGTGATATTCAAGAATGAGTTGTTGTAGGATTTCAAAAATGGCTCGTTCCCAACTGCTACATACCTGTGAAGGAATATAGATAGATAAGATGCATGAATATACACGAAAAGCAGTAAAAAGAAATTTCAATATAGTTTTTCAGTGAATTAAAATATGCATACACATTTCATAGTAATTTACTATTTCAGAAAGCCAAATTGGAAAACAGAAGAAAAAGAAAATTGAGATTTCACAACATGATGTATTTGTGAAGAAAACACCATTAATAGAGTTTGACCAATGCAATGCCAAAAACAGGACCAACCAATGTCAAAACTTTTCTTACAGCCAAGAGCTCAAACATAACATAGTTCCAAATTATTCCCTAGAATTATGTTACAAGTTTATTCACCACTGGAAAAAATCAGCATCTCAAGAGAAGTTGTTACTGTTAATATTGGATCTCCTTCCAACAAAAGCTTAAGCTACAGTGTTTAATAATAATAACAATAATAAACAGCCTTTCTATACAAATTTTCAATAAAATCCATGAAACTGAGAAAAGACATCATCTACAAGCACAAATCACACTTTTAACTCATTTTAAATAATTCAGACTTCTCATTAACCAGTACAGAATGCAAAAACTCCAGAACCGCAAGCCACAGAACCAACAAACATGACCTACAGGTTCTGATTGTTCTGTTTGTTGTTCTTTCTTAATACAGTCTTGTCTATGGTCTTAACTCTTGAATCAGTCACCCAAGTTTCCTCCTTACACACAATACATATCTATTTGTGTATACATAATACATAAATACATACATATCATTTGTCATTTCTCTTCTCCAAAATATTAACCAGCTCAGCTCCTAGAATGGCGAAATGATTCTCAGAAATTAAAACAAATATCCTTCTCAGTCAATAAAAAGTTACAACAGGGACTCAACTAAGCACCATTACCCAAAAACAGAATCTAATTCTGAGAGATCGCTTCCTTGATAAAAAGACATCTTTTGGGTTCACTTTTGAAAGATTCTTTTCACACCTTTTCCCTGTCTAGTCCCTACACTTAATAGCCAAAATATATATCATAAATACTATTAACTGCAGCAAAATAACATAGGCCACAGTAATAAACACAACTTCCCCAAGAAATCCAATAAAACGAATCAAGTACTTGGCATGAAGTTCACTCCTCCAAAATGCTAAAGTAAAATACAAGTAACTAAAACTCATGAAAACATGAAAAAAGAAGAGGAACTAGCTAAGTCATTGACATGGATCTACTCCAGTTTGGGCGGAACTGCACCTGCAGTTTCTCACTCTCACATGTCAACCATGGATTTTGTGGTGATTAATCCATCATTAATCCAACGATTGTAGGCGAGAGACTACAACTGCAGTTCCGGCACAAACCGGAGAGGATCCTTATCAGCTAAATCACATGATAGATTTAGAATAGAAACAAATAAAGCAGTTAATTGATATTGAAAAATCTGCAAAACTCACTTGACATTAACTCCTCCATTAAAGTTGTAACGCGTCACATTCTTCCTAACCCACCGTTTAGCTCGGTCATAGTCATTCATCTCAGCAAGCTGATTATTAGGAATAGCAACCATGACTTCAATCCCAGTTCCTGCAAGAGCACTCATGGTGGAATCATCTGCATCAAAAAGCTTCACTTTTTGAATCCCATTGTCTTTCAGCATCTGAACCACTGTCTCAGGTGGCAACTTGTGTGTAGCTTGGGTTCCCCAATTTACTCCAAGCCCTTCCACACACCACCTCATCAATCCAACCACCAACAAAAATTTCGAAATCCAATTTTTTTCCATTATAAGAGCAATAAAAACTTTTGCCCACAAAGTAATAATGATGATAATAAGATTTCCTTTAAAAACAGGAAGCAATAGGGGGAAAAATGGTCTGTGTCGGCTAAAACGTAAATGGAGACTCTCTTCTCTGTGTTGAAAGAGAGAGGGAGTGAGAGAAAGGAACCGTTTTTGAAAGTGGGGTTCGAAGAATCAGCGAAAATCTAGCAACTTTTTCACCCCACCACGAACCCACGATGAATGAGACGGCGATGGCGTAACAGGGGAAGAATAAAACGCAGCAGAATAATGGATCACAGTTCACAAAAGCTGATTTAAACAAAAAAAATAAAAATAAAAAACAAAACGGTTTTTTTTTCCTTGGCCTCTTATTGGTTGTTTCTGTTACAGAAAAACAGAGAAACCAGGGAATGAAATGTGAAAAAACCAGATGAATAAGAATCAAGCTTTTTCCCTCATTGTGGAGAACAGAGAGAGAGAGAGAAAGGAAAAGAAGGATTAGGAATGTGAGAAATGAGAATAATGGAACTTGTGAAAGGGAAAGTGGCGAGGGAGTGAACAAAAGGAGAAGACAGAGACAAATTCCCTAATCCCACACGCTTTTTTTTTTTCAGTAATAAATAAAATTTAAAATTTAATTTTAATTTAATAGTAATAGTTGTGGGGCGACCCTTAACTGCGGTTTTAGATAGGTATAACGGCTACCACTTGAGAAGCTCCAAAACGCAGTGTTACTGTTAGTTGTTGAATTTAATAGTAATATGGAAAGGAAAGTGTTAAATGAACAACTAATGTTCATCTAACACAACTCACAACTAGAACAAATGTGTCTATATTAGTTGTTGTAGTTGTGATTAATGAACAGTAGCTTTTCACGAAGAAATTGAAATTTGAATGGGAAAGGTACAGTAGAAATTCTTTAAATTAATAATGTTAGGACTGGAGAAATTTATTAATTTAGAGAGTTATTAATTTATCGATAAATTAATAATTATTAATTTAAAGAGTTTTTAAGTAATTACATACCGTACATACCAAACAAAAAGGCAAATTAATCTATGTCTTCTAGAATTACGTTGCAGCGAACCTTGGGACTCAACGTAAATTAGTAACTACATATGCATTAGAAATTAATAATAACTTTTGAAGTATACATATGCATTAGAAATCAATAATGACTTTTGAAGTACAGTAAATGTAAACAAGAGGAACAAATGTGTTCAATGTATTCTTAAGCAAGTTTGGCATATATAAATTACAAGAAATGTGTCAGAGTATTCAAACCATATCTCACAAGATGGCTTCTCATCTAAAAGGTGTTGCAAAATCAACTATGTCAGATCAAATACGTAAGGAGTTGTGTGAGTATAAAAGAGATAATCCTGCAAGCACACAAAAAGACTTGCAGAGATGGCTTGAGGAAAAATTTTAGTTGAAAGTTAGTCAAGGAACAATATCAAACACACTTAAGCGGTCAGATGACTATCTCTCTGCTGAAATAGAAAAGGGAAGAGCAGAGATCAAAAGACACAAACCAGCAAAATATCCTGACATGGAGAAGGTTGTTTATAAGTGGTTTCTCCAGCATCAAGAACATGTGAATATCACAGGAGAATTAATTTTGCACAAGGCAAGAGATACAATGAAACTCGTGTACCCTCATGATGATTCAGATTTTAACTTCTCTATAGGATGACTTGGGAAATTCAAGCACCGACATGGCATAAAGTCATTTCGTCGTTTTGGCGAGAGTGGGTCTGTTGATGTACAAGACATGGAGCAGAAATTGGTATCGATTCGGGAGAAAATTGATCAGTTCCCTACGAAAGATGTTTTCAATATGGATGAAACTGGGTTGTTTTATAGGCTACAAGCCGATCATTCACTGGCAACAAAACAACTTGAATGAAGAAAACAAGATAAAGAAAGGTTGACGGTATGGATTATTGAGAAATATGCAAAGCCTCGTTGCTTCAAGAATGTCAACATGAATAGCTTGAATTGTCAGTATCGAGCTAACAAAAAAGCATGGATGACTAGTGTGCTTTTTGATGAATATGTTCGTTCATTTGACCAAATGATGCATGGTAGAAGAGTTCTACTTGTGGTGGATAATTGTCCAGCACATCCAAGAAATATTGAAGGGCTAAGAAACGTTGAGTTGTTCTTCTTGCCACCCAACATGACATCAAAGATTCAACCTTGCGATGCTGGGATAATAAGAGCTTTCAAGATGCATTACCGTAGAAGGTTTTACCGCAAAATATTGGAAGGTTATGAGGTGGGACAATCTGATCCAGAGAAGATAAATGTCCTTGATGCTATCAATTTGGCAATCCTAGCTTGGACGATAGATGTTCGAAAAGAAACAATAGCGAATTGCTTCCGACACTGTAAAATTCGTTCAGCTAGTGACGTTGCAAGAAATTTGGATGAATCCACTTTTGATGAAGAAACTCAAGACCTCGAGACTATGATCAATCAATGTGGCTATCGTAATAAGATGGATATCGACAATCTAATGAACTACCCAGGTGAAAATGAAGCATGTTCGGAGGTTCAGAGTTTAGAAGATATTGTGGGTATTACTATTGAGAACAATGCAGAGGATGACGGCGAAGACGATACCATGTCTTTGGAGCCTATCACGCGAAAGGGAGCACTTATGGCGTCGAACACTCTTCACAACTTTATGATACAATACAAAATACAACACCAGAGCTATTGGATGCAATAAGAAAAGTTAGAGATGAGCTCCAAATAGACTTGAACTTTAAAGGAAAACAGACAACTATTGAATCATATTTCAATAGAGTGTAATATATTTTTTTAATTATTAATTTATGATTTTCTTGGGACCGAAAATTATAAAGGGATCTCCCGAAAAATTATTATCTTATTATTTTATCGAGTTTTTCAATTTTTTACATTGGCCCAAGTCGGGATCGAACAAATTTATTATTTTAGAGAATTTATTAATTTACCGAATATTAATTTAAAGAGTTTCTACTTCACTATTAAATTTAGAAATTATGAAAAGAGAAGTTAATGTATTTCTTTTAGAGGATAAATGAAGGAAAGTCTTTCAATTTAAGAAATGACCAAATTCAGATTGGGAAGGTTATTATTATTTTCTTTTTTTGTTCTAGAGATTTGGGATGGAAGGGTTCAAGATAATGATGCAAAATTTTATATTTTATAATTTTTTTTATAAATAACACGATATTATTAAATAAAATACAAGAAATACTCTAAATTTAATATAAATAAAATCTCATCAAAACCATTAAAAATGAAGAAAGAGATTTATCAACGTTCAGAATATAATGATAGTTAAAAAACATGAGATGATTATCTAGTTTGAGATAGTATACTCTATATGACTTAAGCCGAAATTATATTATTTTTAAGGATGAGACAATTGACTTAATATTTTAAATATGATTAAATTTCAATCATAAAATTGATTTAAAGCAAGTTTAAATTGTAATTTCTATTTTTCTTATTGGTGCTCAAATCTTTTGAAATGTATTCTTTCTTAATTCTTCCTCTCCTTTTTTGTTCTCCTTTTAAACATCAATGACCAATATTTAGTGTTTCATAATGTAAACACCAACAACTAATATTTGGAGTTTCATAATAGTAGTAGTGTAAATTATTGTAAAAAAAATGAGAAACATTTGTTTTATTTTCTCCGCTTTATCCTTATTCATTTAATGATTTTAAATTCAAATGAAAATAGTGGAGTTTTAATTAAAAATAAAGATAAAATAATGGAATTACTATTCATAAAATCAAGATTTCAATTATTTTTCCTAAGATATGTGAAACGTACGAGGGAGTACATTAATTTGAGAAATAACATGACTATGTTTACCAAGAAAAAAAATAAAGAAATAATTAATTTAAAATTTATACTCCTTACATTCATTTTTAAGTGTCGTGTTTAAAAAAAATATTTCTATTAATCTGTTATTTTCAAATTTTAAAGTTATATGAATTATTTCTTTGACAATTATATCTTAATATTTTACTTTAAATTTAATTAATTGTTGATAAATTCTTGATAAAAGTGAATGAGAATATCAAAATAATTTAAAGGATTATAATAATAAAACTACGAATAATTTAATGAAAAATAAAACAAATTTAAATCTCTCTTTACTATATGCAAAATAGTAAAAAAAAATGACAATTATTAAGAAACAGAGAAGTATAAATAATATATACTACTCCCTCTATTTCATATGATAAGACTTTTTAGACATTATCAGTGTTTTATATCATAAGATCATCTTTAAAATTTTAGAAATACAATAATTAAACGGTTCTAAGTATTTTAAATAAATGTAAACATAAGAAATTTTATCAATTTTTTAAAATTTGTTACATTAATTAATGTTTTTAATAATCACAAATTATTCGAATTGCACCTTATGAAATGGAGAGAGTGCATTAATTTGTTTGAATTGAAAGAATTGAAGAGAGAAACTTGGATACATTGTATCTCGAATTATTGATTTCGTCGATGCAAATTGAAAATAGAGATGGCAATAACCAATAAGGTCTGTACACATGGTATTTGCGCTTGACAAAAAATTAAAAAGAAAATTCTGTTCACACAGGGTTTCAACTTTCAAGGTAGTATAACTTTACTCATTCTCATATTTTATGGTTATCTTTATTTAAATATTTATACCTGGAATAAAAATATCATTTTCATATTAAAATGAACTTAAAAATTCACAAAATAGATAATCATAGAATGCATTTGTTTTAAAATAATACTTTCATTTTTGTTAAATATTAAATTCATAATTAAGGAATAACATGATTAGTTGCCTCTAAATTCAGAGTTTATATAATTATTTTGATTGGAAAGTGCCTTAGATAATTTCGGATTCTTTCCTATAGTCTTCTTCTCCATCTTATTTGAACCAATGATGTATTCGATGATAAGTAAAAGATATTTAGTGTTTTAAGAATACTATTTAAAAACTCAAATGTAATAAAAAATATTGAAATGGATAGTTTTTTGTATTTCTCAGAGACGGAACAATGTGCTTTTATGATTATTTTTAGTAATCTTAATTAGTGCTGGGCATTATATATCAAGACTCTTGATGATATATTCACATTTGATGGTAGGAGAGAGGATGAAGAAACAAATTGCAAGAGGATCCAAATTTTTTTGCTTAGCTTTTTGAATAAAAAATAAAAGAATTGTCAAATTATTTTTTTATGGGTTAAAAGCATTGTCAAATAACTTTATTTTAAAAGTCATTATTTCAGTCTAAACTTCAAATTAACTTTTGATATTTTTTGAAACATTAAATCAAACACCACTTTTATCAAATGAGTTATATCGTTTATCATAAACAAAATGGGACAAAGTGCATTCCTACTTACATATGACTTTTTTTTTTAGTAAACCTTACATATAACTTTGTTACTTCTATTTTGTTGGTTACATTTAAGGGTATCATGTATATAATTTATTTATAAAATAAAGGAGGTAAATGTAAAGTTTGAAAATTAATTAGGATTAACATATAAAAATAATACATAAATTGAGAAAGATACATCTAATTTTAAAATAAAAAATAGTCCAAGAGTATTTACCGACAACCTCAACCAAAAGTTACTCTAATTAACATTAAGGTAAAAGGGTTAATAGCAAAATAAATATTTGAAAACAAATTTTAGCTTTTAAGAATTACTTTCTTTTAGGACAAATAATAAGTGCCACAAATGCATTCTTGTATTTACAATACATTTCATAAATTATACAACTAGACCCCTTAACTTGCAAGATTATCAAATTTTAAAGACTTAAAGTGAGTAAATGTTTAGCAATTTCAAAGACTTAAATAAATTTCCGTGCAATTCAAGGACTTATGTAAACTATTCTCGCAAAAACATAAATAAATCTTTGTACAATTCAAAGGCCTATGTGAACTATCATTGTAAACTCAATAACTAAAATAAGGCAAATGATATCTAGTGCCCTAAGGGCACTATTTAAGGAGCCAAATATAGTAAAAAGGTATTGGAAAATATAGCTTTTTATATTTTTGAGAAACGAAACAATGTGCACTTATGATTGTTTTTCTACTTGTAGTAACTTTAACTAGTGTCCTTAGGGCACTGTATATCAAGACCTCTAAAATAATTATTTGCCCCGTAAAATTGATGAAGTGCTAACTTATTGTTTGAAATGAAGGAAGTAGGAAGGAAAGAAACAAAAAGAAAAGAAAAATTGTGAGAGAAAATAGAAAAAAAAATTAAAATTATTGTTTCTATAATTCAATTTTTATTTTCTCTTCATTCAAACAATAAAAATAAATTGCTTTATTTTTCATGTTTTTCTTTCTCTTATTTCCTTTCTTTTCATTCAAACATAGTTTCACTTATGCAAAATTGTCCGCGGATACACAAATAACTCTATAATTATTGATTTATTATTAAAAAATAAAAAATCAATATCATATTTTAAATTAATGAATAAATTTATATCACATAAACTTCATCACATTTATGTTATTTACAGTAAATAACAACTTCAAACATAGCATAAAACATGGTCTCATGAGGTTGGATTTAAGATTTGACTTATGATTGGTTGGTAGATTCAGATTGTGTTACGATTGTGGAAATTTATGTCTCTAAGATTGTAGTGGAATGCTGATGCAACCTGCACGTCTGCAACTGCAACTATTTATGCGTGTCGGTCCCTGAATGTATTGACTTTCACGCCCTTTCTTCCAATACATGGTAAATTTTTATTTATTTAATTTGTTTCTCAGTATCACTACCCGGCTACCCTAATGTAAAAGGAAAAATAAAGCAAAAAACTGTTAAAGGACTAAATTAAAATTTAAATAAAATTAAGAGACATACTAATTTAACCAAAAACTTTTACCAGAAAAAATATGGAAGAAGAAAGTTGCAAGAGAAAAGAAATAAAGAAATCTTCCAATTTTTTCCTTTCAATTCTTTTCATACCAAACAAAGGAAACTATATTGTTATCCGTATTTTTCTTTTCTTTCCTCCCAACCAGACAGACATGGGGTTTGAAAAAAATCATGTTTCGCTTAATATTGTTGGTAGGAAAAAACGAGATGATGTCATGAGCAAGGGAGTCATGTTTACACACAATGCAGTGTCTTATTTTCTTTCCTTTCATTGTTCCTAAACAAGCTGAATGAGAATCGCTGCTCAAGTAGGAATAAGGTTGAAAGGAAAAACATCCACATTGTTTTAATTCTTCGAAACAGAATTCTACAAGCAATTAACAACCTACTATAATTAACACCGAAAAGAAAACTCAAACTCTGCCCTCGGCAAATGGCAGCCTAATAAACATGCTTGTTACAGAGTGCCCAGAATTACCAACAACTTTCCGGTCAACAATTCCAAATAAATTTGGTAATGCCTGCAAGTCAACAAGCATGAGCCACTCAGATACAAAAGAATCAATTAAACAATTATTCTGTTTAAAACCACAGCACAAAAGTCAGAAAATATGGGGTATCAAACACGCATTCTGCCTTTTCTGAATCTATAGCATTTCATGAAGAAACAGAAAGATAAAGAAATATGCTTCAACGCAACACATTAACCTGTATGGCCTTCAATTACGAAGACACACATGATCACTAAATATTCATCAAAAATGGCACCGATGCCCCAAAAGTGGCCTTGTGTTCTATATAAACAGCACTAAATGTTTTCCCTTTATTGTTTTACATGTGTATCTTTTTATGGGACTTGCCAATCAAAACAAGATTTAAAATTAAGCCAAACAGTTATAACCAAGTAGAATATAGAATAAACTACATCAAATCATGAATTCTAGAAGACAATATTTTGCATTATGAAACTTCCAAAATCTTCATCCGAAATTTATTGATTACTGTTTTCATCAAGTCCTTGCATAAATAATCAAGATTAAATTTAATGACTTTTTCCTTCTTTCAAGTTTGATAAGACTGAGAAGACAATGTCAGAATCAAGAACGTTGTTACCAGATGTTGTCTTTCTATACAAGAAGCTCGTCTTCAAGATAATTATACTCAAAAGTAAATTCGGTCTTGATTCTTTGACACCTGAAACCACATCCAAGTACACGTCAGGAGAAACATATGTGCAAAATCAAACAATATATGGTATCGTTCATATATAGGCTAAAATTATGGTTGCAAATAAGAATTATATGTTCACTCAACGTACCATCCATGTTGCATGTCATCTGCAATATGGAAATCAAAGTACACATATGTTCCCTGTTCATATTCGTCAGTAGCAACTTTGGGCTCTTCATGCCGCTGAAACCATGTATTATACTTTCGGTGGTATCTCCAAGACTGCTTCTTTAGTTCCTTTGCAGCCAAATATTGTTGGTAAGTGTTCTGCAAAAAATAAATAAATAAACACCGGTTATAAGCACATATGATTGGATGACACATTAAGGCTTAAATATATTTTCAGTCCCTCAAAAGTTGGCGAATTTTGATTTTAGTCCCTGAAAAGTTTTATTTTAGTTCTCACATTTAAAAAAGTGTTCTATTCCATTGTCAGGGACTATAAACACATGATTATCAAAAATGAGGTACTAAAAATGAATAAATTTTTTCAAGGACTAAAAACAAAAATTAGTTAACTTTTGATGTGACTGAAAACATATTTAAACCTACTAATAAGTAATAATCATCACAGAAAGTTCAGGTACCTGTTGATAATAAAATGCAAAGAACAGGGTATCTGTGCCAAATGGCTCGAGACCTAATCTCTCCCAAAAAGCAGGATTATTAACAATAGGTGCTTGCACTTGAGGATAGCTAGGCGGTGTAATTGTTGGGTGCCTCTGCAAAAAACCAAAAAATGAAAAGGAAAAGGAAAAGGAAAAGGAAAATCCATCACATGACCATATGATACATTATTCTATGAACAAGAGGATGAAGATAACTGGCAAGGCATACAGGAGTATATGGTCTAGGACGTTCTGAGTCTCTAGATAGTGGTATTTTGTAGTGGGCTGCTTCAAGCATTTGCAAATTATATAATTGATCACGCACTCCACCAGCACCAACACTCGATCCACTAAAATTATCGCCAATGGCACCAAGTTCAGCACCATTTCTTCTTCCAATGACGCCAAGGTTACCAGCAGGTTGATTGGATTGTAAAGGTTGGCCAGGAGACAAATCAATATCCCTGGAAGTTTGAGCAGATTCTGGTAGAGAGGCAGATACTCCTGCCTGCAGCATAAACAACAAACAGTTATCATCCTTAAATTGACTGTATATCATGTGCAGTACACACAGAAGTTCACAGAAACAGTCAAAATGCATATTTTGCTGTCTGCAAATCAGGTATGCCTACATCATTTCAAGTCAATCCTTACGTCTCATCAGCTTAACTTCTTATGGTATACTATTGAGTTGGTCATCTGGATTTCAAATCAAATGCTATCTATATGATAAAATTTGTTCACCTCTAATAACTATGAGGAAAAATAGAAATTTTCCATATAAGCATGTTCTCTCTTATGTTTTCTTCAATTATATTTAGAATTTGACATTATATTTTGCTGCATGCGAAGATCTTGATGAAGATTACAAGTGCAATTTATCTTTAGTCCATTTACCTAATCAAAGGACGAGGATGACTAAACCACAATTTTCACAGCTTATGAACCCAGAATTTACAATGCAATATATGACACATTTTAAGTGGGACAAAGTAGGAGAAATTTTTTTAAAACAATAAACATGGATATCGACTCCTGCTAGTCACAGAAGGCAGTAAGATATATAACAAGATTAGAAGTTAGTCAGCATACAGGAGAATCAACAGTATACGGTGATTTCAGATCATCTTCATTCATGAGATTCTTGCCAATCCCAGTGCTAGCAGTAGATTCGGTTGTTGACTCATCAGGAAAATTCTGGTGTTGCTGCTGCTCTTCTATCTTAGAGTTGCCAATATCTGCATAATACAATAATTATGATATACACCATCTCTCATAATAACACCAATCATGGTATTTCGATGTTAAATAATTATTGCGTGAATATAACACATATGTTCACATATTGAACTTTATATTCACTCAGACATTATTACAACAAGTTACTAATTTGATTCACAGCCTGACTAGACAAGATAGATATGTCATTCTTGATTGGCTTCCAAGACCTGAACAGCCTCATTAAAAAATAGCATATCAAGTGATGATATTGACTGTGATGATATTTATTTATTTAGCTTTTCTGGAGAGGAACTCACAAGATAGACTCTTGAAAAAAATACTTACCATGAAGGGATCAAACAGCAATATTATTTTTGAGAAAATCATCACTTTTCCCCTTCAAGATAAATATTCTAATCAACCATTCATTTTTATAATCTCCCCTTTTGTAAATAACAAGGGAATATCAGGAAAAATTAGAATGCCTTCAGTATTAATTGCAAAACGATCAAAGCCGAACAAAACTGTGAAGAATCAGCAATAACCTTCATTGAAATGATAGAAGAAGGGGAAAAAGTAGTTTCACTCAATAAGGGGGAAAAGCCATCCAGCAAAACACAAATACAACTTACCTGCATCTTTCGAAACACCTGGTATTAATGGCTGTTGAACAGATGGGGAATGGACAGAAATGGGAGGCTGCTGTAGTGAGGCAGAAGAAATGCCACCGAGACTTGGGGACTGGACTCCAAGTCCCATACCAGATTGAGAAGAAACAGATGAGCCTTGAGAGTTAAACTGCACATATAGTACCATGTCATGAAAAAAAGAAAAGGAAAAAAAAAAAAAAAAAATCTGATCAAGAAAGAAATCAGGTCATCAATGGAGCTGTTACTAAGCCCGTATGTTTAATATTAACTAAAAAAAGAATTGGGTTCTTAAAAAAATAACTTTTGTACTATGTTAACTTATTTGGATAAGATTTGAAAAATAAATAAATGAAAAAAAATTGTTTTTAGCATGTGTTAGAAGCAGAAAGAAATAGCTTCTGGAATAATCTATTGTGATAGTCATAGAGGAGAGACAAAATGAATGTCAAAACAAAGGGTTTTTGTTTTGTAATATGTTAGAAGGAAATACATGGATTGCATTTTTAGGTTATACCACTCAGATACTAGCCAATTCCAAAACATCAGGGAATCTATTTTGTAAGTAAAGGCACTAAAATGGAACCATGAATCGAAATTTAATTTTGTAACCAATATCACTAAACCACGAAATAGTTACTAACAAGAATATAATATTTATTTTTAAGAAACTGAGAGGAAGACAATGATGCAGAGATGCTTTTTGACCCCCATTATGAACCTTTCAGTAGATTAAAAAAACCAATAAGTAAAGAGAAGCCAAATTTGATATACAGGAAAGTGTACCTGCTGCAAAAGGGGATTTTGCTGTTGAGCAGAAAACTGCTTATGGTTTCCTCCAACAAGAGAAGGCATATTAAGAAGGGTACTGGGCCCTTGTTGCTGCACTTGCTGGAACTTTTGCAAAAACTTTTCCCTTTGATCGGGAGCTATTTCAGTTCTTCCACGAAGCTGGCCCTGAAGTTCAAAATGAGCAAGTCCTTTAGATGGTATTAATTTTACATCTAAAACAAAATACACAGGATGATACTTTCAGTAAACCTAGCAATAAAAATACTCGGTGAAATATTTATAGTGATCTGAATAGTGTTCGAACCCACCCATGTGATTATTTTCCATTTAAGTACATTCTATCATCACTTATCTGCATAATGCATTCATGCATATGCAGTTCTGCACATAAAAGGAGCCTATATCACATGGAAGACCACCAAAGCTATTATATCAAGCACGAAAGGTCTTGAATAAAAAAATATATATATTTTTCACATGGCTTCAGGAATTGTATTTTATTCCAGACCATGATACAATAGCTGTAGTAACACCAATCTATCAAGATAAACAAATCAATCCATGTATACATGATTATTATGAAATTTGTGTAGTTCTCGTCATCTGCAAATCAGCATGCCGTTGTATTCACCTATAAGTCCTAAAGCACAGAATATTCTATGGATATCAACAGAAATAAGCTTTTATTTGTCTTCTACATGAAAAGTATCTTAGGGAACTCAACATAATATGGCACATCATACCATTAAAAAAATTTAGATGACGATGACTATGTATGACTGGATTTCCTAAAACGCGATGGATTCTAGATTTCATGTGGTTTTGACCCAAAGACCTTATATCTTCATATACTATTGCAGTAACTAACTAAGCAACAAAAAAACGTACCACAATCTAATTACAAGGAATTCTTTGTCATTTTATTAATCTGTTAATAAAAATAAACAAATCTTACTTCCTACTATGAAACCGCATAAACAATTTGCAACATACACAGATGTCCTCAAACAAATTTCAAGTTGAAACAGCAGAAGATAATGCATAAATTTCAGAGGAAGTAACTAGCAAAGAGTTCATACTTCAAGTTCCACAAATCAGCAAAATGAACATAGCAGACAACTAAATAGCAAAAGAAAATTTAGGAAATAAAATTACTGCATCGTTCTGATTCTGAAAGGGACTTCCAGGTCTCCATTGCATGCCAGGAACCACAGAAGGGGAGAAAACTCTCCCAGATACAGCTGCAGTGTCATTAACAGTACTAGAGTCAACTGAAGCAGTTCCATCATTAGCCTTCGCAACCTGAGGCAGGATCAGCCTATTACTTAGTGGAGACACAAGAGGCTGCACCATCCCACTACTTCCAAGTCTATCATCAGCTCCCAATATACTTCTCTTAGTTATTTCAGAGGCCGTAGGGACTGAACCAAGGGCCCCATTGCTGGAGACTATGCCCCCAGAACCGAGAGGAATGCCAGCTGTAGATTGATTTGACAGGCTGTTTCGGCTCCTCACAAGTGTTGCATCAGAGAGCGATGGAGATGGTCTCCGACTTGGGAAGCTATTAATCTCCTCTTCCTTTGTTGAGGTAGACTGATTTACGGAAGAGGAAGAATTGGCAATAGTAGCATTCTCCAATACACTCCGAATAGAATTTGAACTAGGTAGGACTGCAGCACCTGGTGCACTGGAAAAATTATGACCTGAAACATTCACAGAAACAGGAGTAGCATGGTTTCCAGTAGGTGTTGAAGCAGCGGAACTAATTCCACCACTTTTAGAAGGTGGAGTTTTTGCAACAATGTCAGAATTACTATCTTGGGACGCTGTATCATCAGCTTGCTCCTGGACAGAAACATCCTGTTGATTAGAAATCATAGTTTCCTGAAAAGGGAATCAACAATAATGTTCATCTATTTATTTAAATACCATATTCTAATGATAATGCAGCTAGTCTCTACTTTAACAACTAATCTGGAAAATGCTAATTCAGCCGCATGTGCTTGGCGAGGCTCCAGTTAGGTGTCATCATTTACAAATAGGTTCTATTAGATCACATCATCAGAAATTGCTTAAATATGACTATCAAGATTCAAGAGCCATATGTAGTTTGATATTGTTGAAACAGGGTCAAAATAACTGCTTTAAGTGTTTTCTTCGTGCCAGAGGTATAAAAATCTTTAACATCATGTTCTTTAAGTTATTTCACTTCGCCACAGCATCTTATGATACAATACCATTCCCAATAGGCATCTTAATTTCACAACTACGATCCCAATCCCAAGCTACATGTAGCAAACCAAATGAATCCTCCCATAAGAATTAGTTCAATTCACTATTTATCATCATTGCAAGCAACAAAATAAAAAATAAAGGGAGCATGATAAATATCATTCATGCAATGAAATATCTAGCGAGATTATCCTTAAGGGGTAAATTAGTAAAAGAAACAACATAAAGCAATAATGTAAAGATAATTTCTCAAACACAACATCCTTAAATTTCAATTTTCAATACCAGAGTGACAGACTCCAAAGAAATATTTTCAGGTCATAGAAACAAGAAACACATACAGATGTTTGTGATGCAGATGCTGACGCTGATTGTGATGCTGATGCGACCAGAGAATTCTTCAAGCTAAGGGCAGGTACAACCTGAAAAATACATAACAAGTTAGGATTTCCACAAAAGAATTACTCTAAAATATTATCATAAAGGACATGTTAGTATAAAAAATGAATTGCAAACATAGGGGCCTACAGTCAAAACTAAGACCTCTAGCAACAACCTTATGTTGCGCAAGGCTCACACTCAAATGCAACATATATATATATATATATATATATATATATATATATATATAAATAACTACAATAGAAGGATGGTCATTAGTCCATGAGGCTCCCACCATTGTGAAGGTTTTTTTAGGGTAATGCTATGATATGTATTTATTTGAGAGCTATGCGTGCTTACAATAAAGCAAGAATAGCAAATAAATACCTTAGTAAGACCAGGGGGAATAGTAACAAGATCTTCTAGTGTCTCCACCTTGTCTAAAGGTAACGAACTGTATAGTTCATCAACATCACTGAACTCATCAAAATCCTCCTGCAGAAGAAAAAGCAAATTCTAAAAAAATTGAAAAACGGAAAACTAATAATAAGTAATAAATTTGGTTGACAATAAAGCATCAACGTATGTTTGGGTGGAGGGAATTTGAGAGTAGGGGTAATTTTTCATTTCATTCTGAAAATTACAAAATTTTTTAAAAAAATAATAAAAATAATAATAATAAACAGGAATTATCCTAAGGCTACATGGTAGTCTCTCATTAAATACCTCCCATTTTGAAAAAAATTCAAACAAGGTAAGTGTATAATTAAGGACTCTCCTAAATGACCATACAAAAACATCTACAAAGCTTCCAACTTTCTAAAGCATAATGATTTGTGAAAGACAGACCTGATTACGCTCTACATAGTCGTCCAGGAAATCTTTGACATCATTAACCTGCTCAGGACTTAATTCGTCATTATCCAATAGCCGCAAAATAAATTCACATTTCTTTATATGAGCCTTGTGACGAGTAATTGATGTCTCTAGATGTGTCTGGTGAACAAAAGAAACATGTCAATAGACATGAGAAAGGTAAACCGTCATTCTCAAAAAATTGCACGCCCTTTATTTCATACCAATCTCGGTGGCCTATTCTTTCCTTTCTTGACGGAAAGACCTTCGAGCTCTGCTTCAAAGTTATCAATCTGAGATTCTAACTCTCCAACCTACTCAAATATTTAAAACAACAATAAGAACAGCAAATTGCAAATGATGAGAGAGATGTAAGTACATGATTCAAATTAATATGATCTAATTTACGTATATATGAGACACCCTAATGTGAATCACCAGTACAAAGTTAAAACAGCTTTCTAAGATAAGTAAATCTTAAGAAGCAACATGAACTAGGTCTCAACAGCAAACCTGCACTTTAAATTGTATCATTTTGCAATGAACATTAAACACAGACAAGGCTAACATTTTCCTGAGTAAGCACTAGGCCCGTGAAGGCACACACAAAAACTAGTACTGACCATGTCGCACACAACAAAGCAAAGTTGAATGCTATTCAAAGTAATTGATTTCATACCACGTTGTTTAACCAATCCCTTGTTTCCGATTTAGCCTTCTCTTTTGGATCCTGCAAAAACAGTGGGAAGACACATTTCTCAGTCCAGAACTGAAAAAAAAATCATAGAAAACCTAATAACCTATAAAGACCCAATAATTTTTTCCCCAGGTATAAGACTCACAGTCTTAGGCTGTTGACCCAAGCCTTCTTTTGAGAATGCTTTGGTCTTAGTTTCCTTCTCGCAGATCTTAAATCTTTCCATCTCTCGCTCAATTAGCTTGCGCGCATCCACCAAAGCCTGCTCATATGAGGCACTAACCTATGTCAAGATGTGTCACGAAAGAAAACATCGTCAAACTCAAAGACAGGGTGTTAAGGTTCAACATTTAGTACTTAAAGCAATGCACACCACACTACCACACATGATAATCGAGGGGGCACTACCGTGCAACCAGACAAGACAATACGTAGCATCACTTAATGAATGATAGAATGGATTTACATAATCCACTCAGTCCAGATTCATGCTAATTCATAAAATGTGATTACTGCTTAGTTGGCAGAAAATAAGTCAACAGAATGAAGGTTTCCAAGATACATATTTATCTATAATTCTAAATGTTTAACTCTGCAACACTTACACCTCACTTCATCAAACAAAATTTCGTGCAAAATAAAAGCTACAAGAAAAGACCAACTAACTTATGGGAAGCTTATCCAAAAAATACTTATGGGAAGCTTTACAATACAGACAGTGTGTGTTTGAATCAGCTAACATTACTATCAAAAAAAAGCTTACAAGCTCAATCAGAGTGTTATTCCATAAAAATGAATCAAAACCAAAAGCACATTAACATCAGCGTACCTGATACCCTAAAAAGTATATACAAGATTATTTTTAAAAAATAAATAAATAAACTACAAATTTGGTATTTAGATTGGTTTCTTCATCAAACACGGAGCTAATACCTTCTTGTCCTTGATCTCACTGGACTGAATCCAAGTCTTAATCTGGTCTCTGTACCTCTGGAGCTTCTTAATCTCCTTCTTGAGGTCTGCCTCAAATTTCTCCTTCTGGTTAGCATTGTCCGTGTCGTAAACCTATATCAATCGAACCCGCCATTGCTCGCGTGATTTAGCTCCGAATTCGGAAAACATACATGGAAACGAAAAAAACAGAGAAGCAGAAGAAGGACCTTGTTCCAGATACTATCGAAGACTTCAACGCCTTCTTGGACCTTCTTCAGAACGCGATCTATCTCCCCCTGAAGCTTTCGACTTGCACCCATTGATTATGACTCGAAATTCATCCAATGTCTGAGTGATCCCAATTTTCTGTTCAATTCAGGTTTAGGGTTTGTTTCTGCACTCGCTCGCTTAATCAGACCAGACGCGGAAATTCTACCCCGACGTTTTTTCTCTTGCGCACTCTTACTCTTTTTTTTTTTTCAATAAACATCATTTTTAAGTGTCTTATCACTATTTTTTAATACGGGTTACTCCAATCTTTCTAGGTTTATTTGGTGATACTTGGTACCTGTTTGGTGTAAGGAGATTATAATTTTTATAAGGTGGTTGGATTAGTATTTTTTTTTTAATAGATAGATTTATGATTTTTATATATAAAAGGATTGTGGAATTTTTAAAATTGGATGATCTCAATTCCTCCCACCTTTTTATAATTAATTTTTGAGTTTTTTTTATAATCACGAGTTTCTCACTTTTAAAATAAGACTAATTTCGTTTGCGTTGCGTGGCTGGTATTGGGTGGCTACTTTACCCATCACACACTTCTTTGTTCACCACACGTCCTTTTTTTTTCAATTAATTTTTAGCTTGATTTTACTGAAATATAGCTAAACAGATATTAACTTCTGTTTTCATATAGAAGTTAATATCCGTTTTTTAATTTGTTTTGTTTGAAATATAATGAAACAGATATTAACTTTAGTTTGGATTTTTATACAGAAGTTAATATCTGATTTTAACTTGTTTTGTTTCAAATATTGTGAAACATATATTAACTTCGGTTTAGATTTTCATACAGAAATTAATATTCGTATTTTAACTTGGTTTTTTTGAAATATAGGTAAATAAATATTAACTTCGGTTTCCATATATAAGTTAATATCTGTTTTTTAAGAAATCCAGAAAAATGGTATTAACTTATGTTTTAATTTATGTATAGAAACGGAAGTTAATATCTGTTTTAACTTTATTTAGGAAAACAAGTTGAAAAACAGATATTAACTTTTTATAGAAATTCAAACAGAAGTTAATATCTGTTTCAAACAAAAACAAATTAAGTTATAAAACAGAGATTAATCTCCATACATAAGGGTAAAATTAGAAAAAAAAAACGTGTGATGAACAAAGAAGTATGTGTGGTGGGCAAAGTAGCCACCCTGGTGTTGGCCTCCCGAAATTTAACATAAGTGGGATAATTAATTTTTGAGTTTTAAACGGTTATTTGAAATAATTTTTTATTTTTAAAAGGTAGGAATTAATAATTTATTTTTAAATTTCTTTTATTAATTTTTTAAAATTATAAATCATTTTAATATTACTCTATCAACAATATTATATTTTTTTTTCTTATTTAACATAGTTCAGTTAGTTATAAAGTTAATTTTGCCAAACAGTGTTAATTTTATAATATAATTATACAGTTATAGTCTTACAAATTTAATCTAATTTCAAAATTAAAAGCTAAAAATTAAAATTTTTCAACTGATTTTTAAAACATCATTATTCTAGTCATTAGTATATTAAAACATCATCATCAAATTCATCTCATTATAAATCAAAATCAATTTGGTGACGCTCAAAAATTAAAATTGAAATTGTAACAAAAAGTGAATTCATGACACAAGTATATTTATATATATATTTACAGTAGTAATATGAAGCTTTTTTTATTAAAAAATAATAAGAAATGTGTTAGAAAAAGAAATCCTCACCCACAGTTGTGGGGTCTTGCACTGGGAATCGGGCCAAAAGATATATTGAGATAAGTTAATTTAATTTAGAGAAAACGTTAAATAGGCCAAATTAATTAATTTAGATTTATTTAATCTTTTAATTTGGACTTTATTTTTTTTCAATTTGATCTTTAATCTTTTGTTTTTATTTCATTTTGGTAGTTTTTTTAATCCCATTAAATAAAAAATAAAAATACTCACAACAAAGTATTTTATTTTTAAGGTTTCATATCTTTTTGGCTTTAAGTTTCATCATCCCTTCTAAAGAATGGGGACAAAGAACAAAAAAAACAATGATGGCGGCAATAGTAGAAAATGATAAACCAGTGGTGTTGGGATAAAGGTGGAAGGGATTAGTACCATTTTTATTGGGAGTGACATAATTCTTTTTAGTATATAAATTTATGATTCTTATATATAAACAGATGGTGAGATTTTCAAAATTTGGTGATCTCAATCCCTGATTTAGGACAAATAGAGAGTAGGAAAAAGAAGAAAAGTAAATAAATTCTAGGCCTAAAACAGTGAAAATGATAAAGAACATGAAAACCAAATTGAAATTAAAAAAAAATTGTTAGAGGAGAACAGTAAAAATTAGATATAGTTAAAGGATTAAAGTATTAATGTAATCATGTTTATTATGTCTTTAAAAAAAAATCATTTTTTTATCATTTTATGCCTCTTCATCTATTCTAAAGAATGGGGAGAAAGAGAAGTATGATCGGTGATGGCGAAATAGTAGTAGTTAGTAGTGACTAGTGATGTTGGGGCGGTTGGAGAATAGAAAAAAGAAGGAAAATAAATAAACCCTGGGCCTAAAACAAAGCAAAAAGAATACGGGAGATGAAAACCTAAATTTAAAAAAAAAATGTTCAGGGACAAAATAAAAAATTAAATAAGGTTAAAGGAATATAGTATTAATGTAACTATGTTAAACATGTTTTAAAAGAGTGAGAGGTCTTTTCAACACGTTATAGAAAGATTATTATCCTCAAATAAATCTTTTATATAAAATTTATTACATCCAAACACTAAACTAAATATACATATAAAGTTTCGTGGTTATTTGTCATTCAACAACCCTTCGTACCAACTCAATTTCAATAAGGAGATTAATCATTGCTTTCAATAATAAATATTTTAAAATAATCAAAAAATATATATAAATTGAGTTTTGCTAGCAATGTTGAGAAACTCATAAAAGAAAATTTAATGTTAAAAAGTATAAAGTATTTAATGTTATGAAAATATTTTAAATTTATTTTAAATACAAAATTTTCATTCATAGATTACTTAACTATTGTTCTTAAGATAATGATAGCAAAACTTATATAAATTTATTGTTGCCCGGTAAATCTTTTGTCACATTTGGTATATAATTCCATCAAATTATGATAAAAGCATCAAATAAATTCTCCAATAAGTGAGATGTTTTCAAACAGATCATCTAGATATTGTTATCACCAACCAAGTGGTGACCTAACCATTAAAAATCCTTATCTGATCTTCACTTCCATTGAGCCTCATCTGCCCAAAACACAATATCCTTACCTTCACTTCCCAAGGTCTAACAAAAACAATTTCCACAACCATGTAAAAAGTGTATCACATGCAACCAACCAAAATTAAGGTATCATTCAATAGATATGTTTTAACATAATAGAATATTCAATAGATATGTTTTAACATAATAGAATAGGATACTGGATACTATTATACGTCTGGTATGTTAGTTTAAAAGAATAGAATAAGACGGTACATAAATTAATACTCTGGTTCAACTAAAAATAATGGAATATAACATAACAGAACACACATAAAAGAATTATTATTATTTTTAATTAGTCATTTTTTATTGACAAAATAATACATGTTTAAAGTTCTTAAATCTTATATTATTTTTTATTTAATCATAAATTTTTCATTAAAAATTTATATAATAAAGAAATATTTAACATAAATTATATTTAATAATTATTTTTAAAGTATATTTAATAGTTATATTTCTTGTAAGAATTTTGTATTTAATAATTTAAAACATTTTCATAAAATATTAATATAAAAACTATTAAATTTTAAAATTATTATTTAATTACGCTCATAAAAATTTTAAAAAAATATTAAAAAATGTATACCACTTTATTTTTTATTTTATTTTTATGTTGTACCAAATAAAGTAAAGTTATATATGTATTATACACAATGTTTTCTATGTTTTAATCATCGTTCAATACAAAATAAGATATATAGTCATGTTTTGTTCAACGGTCAATAAATACAATATACATTATGTTCTATTTTATTCCATTCTGTTCTATTATATTATGTCATGTTCAACTACCAAACGCTACTTAAAAGAGAACAGCTTTGACACAATACCAAGATATATAACCTTCTTGGTGTACACTAGTGTAAGTGTATACTAGCATATTTTAATATTTTATGCTAAAAAATGAAACTCTCTTTCCTCTTTTCTTCTTTGTTTTTAGTGCAAAAATATTAAAAAGTTTGGGGGTACAATGTGTACACCAAAAAATGATGTACACATACCGGAGTTAATAACCTTCCGCCCGTGGTTATGGAATTGTTCCAATATGCCTCACCCCACTCAACTCTATAGCCTACTATTTCAATATCACCAACATAAATTCTTTTCTCCCTCGTCTATCCACTCTTAATAGTTAATATCAATATATGACTTAGTATTTTAATTTGTATTTTTTTATTAGCCAAACACATATAAATTACACTAAATCAATTTTTAAATCAATATTAATGGAGATCGAATCCTATATTTTAAATTTTAAAGACTCCACCTTATTTCAACTCTTAATGTCATTTGAGCTATAAACTCTTAATACTTTAATTTGTCTTTACGCAAACTAATTATTGTTTATTAATGAACAACTTTTTTTTTTTAATTTAAGCGCCAAAACCTATGTTTCATTAGTGGTAAGAACGTGTCAATCCTTCAAATCAAACATTATCAACATTAAATCACCAATCCTTACTCTAGCCTTATTAAGAAACCCTAGAAGTACTTTTGTTGATATTGATTTATGAAAGTTAGAAATCATTGTTTCTTCTAAATGTTATGATAAAAGGATAAATAAATAAACTCTTAATCATCCTGTCTTAGATTTTCTTTTTCATTTAGTAACTTTTTTTTTTTCCAAATTCAGGTAGTAACTAAAATACTTGCTTGTGGACGGTTGCAATTCATTTTATAGAGGACATAAAGTTTGGGTAATTGATTTGGAGGGTGAAATGTGGTTGCCTCCTACATTGAGGTGCTTCAAAAAATTGCACTTCACACAAAAGTTGCAGTTATTTTGATCGATAAAAAATTAAGATGTAAGAACTCATTTCATCACACATAGAAATGATATCACTCAATTTTAGACAATAACATTTAAAATAGATAAAATAATAAAAAAATAAATAAATCACTCTTATTTTTATAAACACAACATTCGAACACACAATTTCAAATAATGCTGTTCAAAAATAAATAATGTAATTCTTAAATTAAGTAGTGTGAATCTTTAGGGCCAATAAATTATTGCACTTTGTTTGGCCCAAGAAGCACTTATGTGAGTAAGTTCTCCACTAGCATTGACCCATCTCCTTCCTACCCCCAATTGAGACAAAATGGGTTTGCGCCACACTAACTCCTGGACCACTCTTATAGCATGTTTGGATTAAATTTTTAAAATTGATTATGAGCATAGTTGATTTTGTTAATTGATTATGACTAGAATTGATTGTGAGCAAAATCAAAAGCAACAAATAATTGCTTCTCACCTAACCATGATTTTCTATTCAGAATCAATTATGGTATAAGGTCGTCAAATATGATTTTTTGGTCGGAATCAATTATGAGTGAATCCAAACCATGGTTTAGTGTTGGCAAAAGCAAATCTAACCATGCACTTAATCTCATTAGGAGTATTTGGTATTGAAAATATTTTATTATTCTTAAAAAAGTTATTTAAAATCATAATTGATCTATATTGGTATTTGATATAAGGTGAAAATCTAGTTAAGTTTTTCAAGAACTTTTTTCATCTTCAGAGTAAGACTTAGTTTGGATATACAGCTTAATTAATCATTCATACAATAAATTTTTTTTAAATGAGTATTTATTTATAAATAAAATTATAAAATATACTTAAATAAGATAAAAATAACTTATTCTAATAAAATTCTCTAAAAAACTTATAAAAATAAATTTAAAATAACTTATAAACATATAAATTATTTTTATAAATTGCATATAAATTCTTTTAAAAACAGATAAATATCACTTATCTAAAAAAAAGCAGAAACTAACGAGCAAAAAAAGCAGTGGACTTGCACTGAGCCACATGGAAGACTCGAGACTCAAAGCAGAAAGAGCTTGAAAAAATCGAAATCTTTTATGTTTTGTTTGCATAAAGAGAAAAAAATAAGAGAAAAGAAAATAGACATATAATGATGTATTTTTCTTTTATTTTCTATTTATTTTCTTTTCACTTTCCTCTAAACAAATAGAAAAATATTTTCTTTTATGTTTTTTTTTTCTATTTTCTTTCCACCCATTTTCTTCACTTTCAAACAAAACATTAATAATGGCCCACGTTAATTGATAGGAGTATTTGATATTACTCCTTCGTGAAAGTGACCCAAATGGCGTATTAGTCACAACACTTGCGCAAAGCAAGAAAGGCCACGTTCACTCCTAATCCAACACAAACCCAATACTATTTATTTTCAATCTTCTTTTTCCAATTTTCTTCGTTACGTTTTTGTTTAATTTCACGTCAAGTATCCTAATTTCCAACCACCAACTTATTTTCACTTTATTTTGTTCAAATATTTTCAAACACTTCAAAGCGACACAACACCTCTTCGTGAAGCTTCCATTGTCTTTAACCCTATGAACTCTACTAATTGGGTGTTATTCCCGTAGTAGTGTACTGGGGTCCTTATGCCAAGATAAAGACAATTTTTATGTTTGTCTATATTCATGTGAAATCCAGCATATCTTCACCCTGATAGCAAATATTGTATGTGTATCCACAAATTCTGTTTCTGTATTTTCGTATTTAGGAAAAAAAAAAGTTCCAAAATCCAAATATGAATGTTCCTTTCGTCCATAAGATATTACCTGATCCTGATGTGTTTGCGAGTTGAGAAGGAAAACAATAAGAGGAAAAAAGGAAAAGACACGAAAACAAATAAACCTTATTTTGTATGGATATTTCTATTCAGAGAGAACAATTATAAGGGAATTTATTAAATTAAAATAGTCAACATCAGTATTAATTTATCACCTTATCAATTTTTCATGCAGCTTCCAAAATCTTTTTGTTTTTAATGAAATCTAAAAATAAAGGAAGTTAATACCACGACAAGAGTGTTAACATAAGAAAATTATCATTTAAATCTTGTAGAGAGCACTCGTTAACGAGAAGTCAAACATATCTATATCCTAAGGATTAATCTCATACTCTAGTAATTGGATAAAATTATACTTGAGAAAAAGAAAAAAGAAAAGCTAGCTTCCCTTTTGTTTGTTTTGAAAAAACTCTCAGGAAAAAAAGGTTTTCTTCTTGCTCCTTGATCCTTAATTCCCTATCAAACGCGCATCTGACGGAATATGCCATAAGTGCAGAAAATAATAGGGAAACCGGAAAATTAGAAATGGAAAGAAAATAAGAAATGTTCATAGCTCTCTAATCTCTTTTCTCAAATACACGAGTTAACCATTTTTGAAAATATATACTACTAGACAGTCTAATGGTGAGATTTTAACAAGTTTATGAGATTTTAGATATAAACCTCATCTGTTTTAATTATATAAAAAAAAAAATATATGGAAAAAACTAGACCTGTTTTCTTAAGAAATTGATTAATAATGGAAGATACTGAATTATTATAAAATTTTAAAAAATTATTTGAATTAAAAAAACACATGAACGGATCATAAGAAATGATAGGATGAGTGTTCATATGCTATAATTATTAAAAATTCAATATTGATGTTTTCATAGATATATTGCAAAACATAAGTGATCATTCCATTATAAAAAACAAATCCGAATACATGCTAAGCTAAGCTAATTTTTAGGGTTCTGTAAACAGAGATTGATCCCACTTTTTTCATAAAAAAAATTAAGGCTAAACAGGAAGAACAAATGAAGTAGGGTGTGTTTTACAACTATAGTTTGCGTGGAAATAAAATGAAAATTTCATCACTTTTGTATTGGAAATATCACACTTCAATCATACGTATGCTCATTCCTTCAAAATTATATTATCAAAAAAAGAAAAAGAAAATTACTATTCCCCTTTCAATAACCAACAAATATAAAAGACGGAATTAGCTCATTCCATTTCCTTCCCTCTAAACAAAAGGAAACTCATAACCACAAATCTCTCACTCAAACCAAACTGCATCTTGGGATATCATAATTCTATCCTCATATCATGCCAGCAAATCTAGCATGACAGTACCTACACCAGCCGCTTTTTTTTTAAAAATAATTAAAAAAAGAAAAACTACTTCAGCATCGAGAAAAATTGCAGAAACTTAATCTTACAAGAAATTACTGGCTCAGAACAGAAACAGAAGTAAAATTATCCATTGCTGAATAAAATGACATTAATTTTACAATAACTCAAAGGGATTATTCCTCAAACACACAAAAAAGCAACCTAATTTAACAACTTCTAACTACTCTAATATCATAGCAAGGCATGGATCCACCAAAAACATAAATCCAACTGCCTTGGATTTTGAGAAATTCATACTATGAGACTTTCTTCATTCTCACAAAACCTAAACTGTACAAGGGATGAAGTCAGAAGATGAAGCCGGTGACAAACCAACCACATCATCTCCAAGCAGTGATCAGAGTTCTCTCTTTAGAGACCTCAGAATTAGGGGTCAATAAAGGATATGCAAGGGACTCTGGACTCGAAGGTGCGGTTGCCAACTCTCCATTTGCGGGTTGAAGGGTTTTTGGTGAGTAGGTGAAGGAAAGATCTCTGTTAGCAGACAGTGCTAGGAGTTCTTTCTCCTCTAACCCTTTTGTTGGACCCAAGCTACATCTGTCTGGGGTGTGTTTGGCCAATGCATCTTTAAACTTCTTGATCTGCAGTCCAAATCAAACATTATCTCAGTTATCTTCAAATTTGATGTTTTTTAATTCACATAAGGAATCTATAATTTTCATGAGTCAACAAATTAAATGAACAATGCTACTACAAGCACATGCACTTCAACATCTAATGTTCAAATAGTATGGCAAATGTTATGTTGAATCTTTGTTCTCAGGTTGACAACAATCCTCAAACAAACAATCCTATATTGTCCTAAGGAATTAAAGTATGCATAATATAGTGAACAATTAGTTAAATTCCATTGAACATAGCTATTTAGTTTTAGTAAAAACTTTTAACAAAACTACAAGAATACCTCTGCAACCAAGATCTTAATATGAATTAACCAATAACCAAAAGCTAGACCAGAAAATTAATAAATATGAAACGAAATTGACATAGCAAGCACACTAACCGTGGCATTGGTGCAGCTAAAGCTACATAAGCGACCCTGGGCTCCTCTATAGAACCGGAAGAAAGGAAGCACGTGAACATTAAGGCTATAACACATAGATTTATGCTCCTCGTAGTTCACTTGAAGGAACTGAACATCAGGATTCATCTCTGCAAGTTGACATATCTGTCATACCATAAACATAAACATAGGAAAATCAGAATCACTGTCAAAAATTTCCAATCATATAATTTTCATGTGTGAATCAACTAAAGGGTGAAGAATACCTTAGGATGAAGAGCTTTGCAGCCACCACAACCGGGAGAGAAGAAATCAACAACCACCAGCTTGTCCCCTGCGTTTAACAGTGAGTCCACAAGGTCTTGTGCTGAAGAAATCTCTCTCATGTTGGGTTTTAGCCCCTTCTCCCACCACTTTTGAACTTTCCCTAATCTAAGTGTCATCTGCAAAATTCCATAACAGGAAAAATATCACAAAGAAAGTTCTAGAAATCACATGACAGAGCCATAAAATCTACTGAAAAAAAAAAAAAACTAATTGGGAGAATTTTCATAAAAATTAACAAAATTCCTGGGGGATCCATGAAACACAAAACACTCAGATAATAAAGTATGAATAAAAGTAATTGGAAAAATACCCAAAAATCTATAAGGTCTCATTTCTTAGGTAAAAAAATAAATCAGAGTAAAACCCAAAAATTGGCAGAAAAAATATATAATTAAATAGGATTAGGATGTGAAGATCATGAGTATTGTTAGTTGTTACCAACCTGAGCCCCAGTTGAAGATCGAAATTGTGAGTTGACCCAGTTGGGTTTTGCTTTATTTACACGAAAGGCAAGATTTTTGCCATGGAACTCAGATCTGAGTACCTGAGATTTCAGCTTCACAGACGTAAAGGTTCTTGCGCCAGAACCGAAGCTGAAATTCTTTGAAACCATGGATACCCTTCGTTGATGCTGTTGTCTATCTCCATGCCAAGACGAAACCAAACTGGTCTTGGTCAAAACCTCAGCCATCAGATTCTCCCTTCGCTTCAAAACACACAGCTAAACCTCTCTTCAGCTTCACCTTCCTCCTCCGGATTTTCTCGAGAAAACTGAATGATAAGAAAAGTAAAACCCTTCTTCTCTAATAAAATAAAAAACCAGAGTGCAGAGACCATAAATCAGGGTGCGCACAAAAAAAGCTCAATCCACGGGAAATCGACGTGTAAAGTTGCGGGTTTGAAAGGGCAACAACAGAAGCAACGAAAAATAAATATGAATACGAATAAAATAATAAAAATGTGAAAGAATAGATAAAGTTGAATTATTCCATGGATCACACGAAATCCTTGTACAACGGTTGTGATTGGGTCTTTGGTAGGATCAGACGGTGAAAAATAGATCGTGCAGACACACGCGGCGACTTGTTGTGGTGGCATGGAAAATAACAATTGGATAAGAGACATTTAATAGTATGGTGGGGCCTAGGTGTGGTGGAGAAGTTCGCAGTTTGTGAGTTGTAACACGTTGCCACGTTGCATCTTATGATTTCATCAATGGTTTTGGATAAGAGCCATTTATCATTTAAAGTAGTAATTCAATTTTTTTCCATAATACTACTATACTGCTATATTTCTAAAATTTTCTTACTTATTACATGTAGAATTTTGGGGTTTTCTTCACTGTATGCGCTTGCTTTCTATTATGATTTTTTAATGGGTTATCATTGAGGTTGATTTCAAAATCGTTATTGGTTTGGTTTTAAAGTTGGTTCGAATTCACATCTTTGTTGTACATGAGATTACGAGTATAATTCGAATGACCCTTGTATTTTTATTACGCATATCTTTTGCGAGGGTAATTGTAGTGCGTATGCTTTAGTCTTATGGGTTCATCATTTTGATAGGGGACATGTTTTTAAATTTTATTTGATATTTATTGTGTAAAATTAAATATTATTTATTATTTAATAATTAATGTATAAAGTATAATATTTTTTTTAAAAAAAGACTTAGTAGGATACTTTTAATTATTTTCTTTTTTAACTTATTCAATTAAGAATTATTATAAGATTTTTTTATAAAATTTTTGACCAATTTTATTTTTTTCTTTTATTTTAAGTGCATATGTTTTCTTAAAAATAATGTTGAGAAAAACTTTAGATTTTTATTTTAACAAAAAAATAAATAGCATTTTCAAATAACTTTAAAATTATAATATCAGTGATTTCATTCACTTTATTAAAACATTCCATTTTAATGTATAATTTCAATGAAAAATATTTTAAAATAATTCCTAACTTTTTACTCACAGAATATTTCAATCATTGACTTTGTAGAATATATGAAGAGTGTTTGGTATACGGCATATATTTTAGTTACTTTTTCGGAAATATCTTTTATTGATAAATGATTCTTACAAAAGTTTAAATATTCACCTATTTAGGTGAAAATGTTAAAAATGAACCTCTTTTATATTTGAAGATTCATGGGAATCCTACCTATTCGAAAAATATTTTTTTGGTGTGTCTTCTACCAAACATGAACATATTTTATTTTAAGTGACATTTTTAAAAATCTAAAAAATATGCTTCATAGTAAATACTCCCTAAAATGACTAGATTACTAAAATAATGACAAAGATTAATTCCTTTAAAAAAATAAAAGTACAAAACTATCTAAATTCAAAATTTTAAATTACAACAGCTAAAATTAATTTAAGGTAAAATATAAAAAAAAGTATTTAAAACAGTTATTTTAATTTATGATAAAAATTTGAAATTTATTTATTTTTTAAAAAATATGATTAAATAAGGTTTTAGTCCTTGCAAAATTAACACTTTTTTGTTGTAGTCACTACAAATTTTTTTTTTATTTAACTTAATTCAAAGTTTTTCTTTTTAGTCCTAACAAAATTTATAATTTTTTGTTTAAGTCCTTACAATTTTTTTTTAAAAAAATTTGGTCAAACTTAATTTAATTTTTTTTAGTCACTAATGTTAAGTTTTTTCATTACACTTTTTTAAGGTATCAAAATAAAAAATTAAAATTCAGAGAACAAAATAAAAAAAAAAGTTAGAGGAACTAAAAACAAATTTATAACTATTTATAACTATAAAAATTAAAATTTTGTACTTATTGTGAAATAGTATTGTAAAGACCAAAACTAAAAAAACTTGAATTAAGTTGAATTAAAATAATAAAAAATTATGGAGACTACAAAAATATAATTTTGTATGATTAAAAACTATGTAAAAAAAAGTGTAAAAAAAAAAAAAACTTATGTTAAAAAAAAAAAAAACTGCCCTTCCAAGTTTCAACGTGGCGATTTCTCACCCTCATGTAGCTGAAGTAAAGGTATATGAAGTAAAACCTTCTCTGCTGCTCAAAATAAGGAAAGCGAGTGAATTGATTTTTTCAGTTCTTTCTTTTCACCGTGCAAGTTGATTTTATACAAGGGTGAGATCTCCTTCACTGCATCCTCTTGTAAGTCTACAAAATCACTCTTTTTGTTTTGTTTTCAATGGGAAAAGCACACAAGAAAATCTCAAATGGGACATGCAACACAGCTAACACTACTCTTTCTCCTCACTGATCCTTTGCAGCTCAAATCAAAGACAAATTGATCCCTCATTGTGGGAACCAAGGTAATCTAATCACCCAACCACACAACACAACTTCGTTTTCAAATTAAAATTTCTTCTTTTTTAACCTTTGATATTTTCTTTTATCTTTGTTCTTTTTTTTAAAAAAAGAAAGTTTTTGGTAAAACTGAAAAGGTTGGAGTTTAAGGGATGGCAATGAAGCATATAGGCGACTTCCTTTGAAATCAAAATTTTCATTTTTGCTTTCCCCCTTTTCTTTTATCTTATTTTTTGTTTTGAAAAATTTTGTTACAGCGAAGCACAACGCAACTTCGTTTTAAATCTCAAAATTTTATTATCTGGGTTTTGTTCATTGCTATTCTATATACTTTTATCGGATTTGTTTCGAAAATTTTAGATTAAATGGCAAAAAACAAAAAATGGGAAGTCTGTCAGACAACCGCGTGACCATCTCAGGCAGTTGATACTGGCTGAGAACGATCCTCTACAGCCATGATGAATCCCCACCATATGGGAGCATCACCAAGCCATTAATCACGCTCTGATCACACGGCCATGATTCATCCACCAGAACTAGGTTCCTGTCTCCTTAGAACTCAAGGACACAGTGGTACGAGCCTATAGAACAGATCCTGTTCAAGTAAGGTCGTGTCAAGTATGCTTAGCGTACGCTTATATAAACCTTCTATTAATTCTTATCGCTTCCGATGTGGGATTATTTTGTTACTTTCATTTTCTTATCCAAGTGGTGACTTTATAGATTGTTGTTATGCTCGTTAAGGTTTGTCAAATCGTTAGAAGCCTTTGTTCATAAATATTGTTGGAAAGAATATCAGATTATTAGTTCAGAACTTCTTCTAATCTTTTAGAACTGTCACCGAATTAGAGGTGGAATGATGCAGTAAGTGTTAGCCTCATAGCTTCTGTAACTTTGTGAAATGAAGTGAAGTATTTAAACAGAAATTTCATTGTTTCTGATGCGGTAGGTAGTCTTAGCACTAGCTATTAGCCAAATAAATACCAAAAAAAGAAAAGAAAAAAATTCTTATATAGAGCACTTGATGTATAGGAAATGAAAGTAACATGGTTGGAAATGACTTGGTGATGGTTAATAAAAGAAAAACTGAAATGATCGAGTTCATGATTAGCATGGTAGTTATTTCTTAACTAGATGTCACATGAACATTAAGTCAATATACCATGAATTTGTTTTTCAACAAAATTAACAAGATTGTAATTACAATCTGTTCAAAGTGCCACATCATGACAATGAAGGCATAAGACTTGTTTCCAGAGCAGTGCCATTATTTTGTCCTAGCCTACTGTTATCATCATATATATGTTGGTTCAAATTAAAGAAATACTAGAGTTATTAAGTTTTTATCTTGATCTAACATGTGTAGTTCTCTGTAAGACCATTTTGTACCTTGTTTTCCAAAAAACTACATAGTAAATTATATGATAGCAGATAGCTCCTATAAGTATAGTATATCATGAAAAATAACTTATTTTACTGGGTCCCTTCATATGAAACTTTTGCTAACTTGATTCCAAGAGTTCATTGTTTTCTAATGGCCGAGGTTCTTGCATACAGTGATGCTAACGTGCCAAAGCTTCAAGTACTGATTCTACAAATGAATTTCAGGGTCTCTGTGCACTGCTTTTCTTGTCCAGACTGTTCTGCCTTCATATGCTGAGAACATAGCATTAATTCATATCCCATTAGAAAGCTCAATGTCACAAATTATGTTAGGACCCAGACCCTTAATGGGCCATGGGATTATTAGTCACAGCATCAACTATATTGTGAGGAGGGAATTTTAAGGAGAGTGTTATTTTTATGTTATATACGTATGAGAGAGAAAGGGGAGGTTATCATCGTTCATTTTGCTTAAATTGGGCATAGTGTAGCTACATGCTCTCTGTGACGGAGGACTTATATATTGTGATTGTGAGGGGAAGGGATGGAGGAAAACCAGTAGGTCAAATGAGTAGAATACTAACAATGCATTCCGTTTCAATTTGAGGTGTTAAGCCACAGAATTTGTAATTGATTCTTCAGAAATAGGGTCAAAAGGTTTGAATATGTACAGAAGCTGTTATTTTACCACACCTGAGGAATAGTTGACGTCCAAAATTCAAAGAAATTTACATCATATGCAGTTCTAGGAAAACATGACCAAAATTACGAAAATTAATTACTAAAACTGATATGCCATGGCTGGTTATATTATATTATATTATACATATTATTCTATACAATATATATACCCATCCTCATGTGGAATCTTCACATGTTGTATGTGTGTGCCATTTTGCAAATTCAACTTATATTATACATGGCATGAATCTTTTTAGGTTTACATACTTATCAGAGGTACCATTTTGCCAAACTACACATTAACATGTTATAACACAATCAAAATTCTCATCATTACTATCTTTATCACACGGGTGATTTTTTTGGGTGACTGAAGCCTGCAAATTCCAGTACTACCACATCAAATTTCACCTCATTAAATTTTTTGGCGAAACTTTACCTATTTATTGTATTATTTGGATCATTTAACATATGAAGATCATTTTACATAGTTACAAATTAAACAAAATTCAATTAACATATGTGGATCATTTTACATTCCTTTCAAATGATTTCAACAATACAAAAACAAAACAACAATGGACCTGTGCTGGTTCACACACAAGTTAATTACTAAAACTGATATGCCATGGCTGGTTATGGCAAGAAAAGGACAAAGCGGTACGGTGCAAAGGGAAAAGGAAGACTGAGAAGGCGACTGCTTCTTCTCAGTTTTGCATGTTTAAATTTCAGTATTAAAAAGACAAGCATAATAAACCAAGGGCAGCTCTATGATTCACATTGTTATCAAAATCATAATTGTACAATTTTGTCTTGAGCCAAGTTTCCTATACTTTTGGCTTCCTGAATCTACATCGGAAAATAAACCAACTACCATACATTTTCTATGCGCCATTTTAACCAAGAGGATCCTCTTGTGTGTATGACTATGAACATTAAACAATTGTTCCTGCATCAGTAAGGACAGCCTACAGAACCAGCAATACAACTGGATAATCTACCCTCCATAAAACCTTAGTCTGCATCTCCAACGCCTCTAGCCAACAACGGGAAATCCACTTTCATATAGCATACAAAGTAGATTCATATCTCAGCATCTCATTTTGACAAACTCGAGAAGCATGCACACGCCACCGTGCATGTTCCTGAATGTTGTCACTGTGGTCTAAGGTGGATATTCCTCTCCAAGTCAGTGAATGAAGAATGCATCATTAGCCGTTTGTTGTTTCACTTTCACGAGTAATCATGACCTGAACATCGGACAATGACATAAATAGATCTCTCCTGTGTCCATAGATTCAAGTTCCCTTGGCAGCAGTGGGATTCCGACCGAACTGGATGATCATTGGCTTCCCTTTCAATACATATCCATTCACTTGATTCTGCAACCAATGGTAATATCCAGCATAAACCATCAATAAGGAAAATAAAAAAAATAAATTGAACAATTCATCCTCGTCAGCACGATTCATGAAAATTTAGAAGAACAATATTATGTTGCTGTAATACCTCAATATCCAATTAAAAAGGTTCAAGAACCTTATTGATTTCTTTATTTAGAATATTTTGCAACAATTTTATGACAAAAGAAGGAGACTCTAAAACAAAGGAAAAAAAGAAAAAAGAAAATATAATCATCTCAAATAAATCATAATTTAAACAAACAACTAAAAAGAGGGAAACCAGATGTCCTGCGACAAACATACCAGAGCTTGATGAGCCAGTTCAGCTGAAGGGAATGTTAAAAACGCTTGACCTCTCATCCTTCCTTCCTGAAATTAAAGACTAGCTATTAATTTTGGACTCATAAATATGCTTCTACAAGACTCCTGGAGATGTAAATACTGGTTAGTTGAAGCACTTGGGATCATGTAACCCACGCCAGTGTGTTAATCAACTGTATCATTCTTATAAACAGCAAGTATTTATTTTGGACCACTTTTTAAATAACGTCAACATAAAAAATGATCACAGGATAATCCAGACCTTACCTGCATTAGTTTGACATGAAGACCAGACTTAGCAGCCTCAACATCTCCAAAAAAGGACCCTGTACCAATAAAAGGAATATAAGGTGAACTGCAGAATTAAGACACATACAAATAACTATTAATTACAAAAATCTCAGTAAACGAAACCTGAATAGTACTGAGAACTCACCAAATATAAAATAGAAATCATCAGCAATCACATCTTTTGCCAAATTCTTAATATAAAGCACAGGAGCAGGATTTCCAGGTGTGTAGTTCTGTACAATCCATCAATTCAAAAACAAGAGTCACATAGCCAATCACAATCCACCAGAGAATCTCCAGTAAATAAATTCATTTCAACGCATTTAATCAAGAATAACTCCAAAGTATCTGTTCTTCAAAGAAAACGAGAACCCTTTGACAAAACCATGCATCAAATGCATTCAAAGACTAGATCAGGAGTGGCAAAGTTGAAATAGCACTTCATCACCTAGAACTCAGTTGTCAGAAAACCCTGATTTGAAGAAAATAATAATAATAATAATAAAGCAGGATAAGTGGTGTTATGAGATAAAAATGCGTAATAGGCTAACTTGCCAGCAGTATGATTTTCTCACTTGAAATTTTTTACTAAGTTCATCGATAGAAAAACTTATTGATAGAGTTTCTAAAATATGAAGACTAGGAATTTCAAGCTCTCCTAAATATACTTCAGAGTGTGAGCTTACAAAGTGGTTTCTATCATAGAGGCAACATAGTTTGTAAAGGTAAACAAAATCTAAATCATATGATCTTTTTTCCCTCAGCTCACTCTGCAGCGCAGCCTAGGTAAAACGCATCACAGCTCTAACCCTTGCTTTCAAGTTTCAGCTAATCACCTAAAGGAAATTAATCTGATCAGATATTTAAGTTTCCAGCTTAAATCAAACTATAGATAGTCTTCTGTTAGGCTCAACCACTCAAATTTTTAGTAGACATTGCACACCAAAATTGAAGAAATACAATATAAGTGCAAGATACAGCATTGTTCGATAAATTAAAGCCATGGGATGGGAGGACAGCAATATAATAGTCAGAATAACAAAATAGAAATAGGTGACAAATTTCTAAAGACAAGTGTATCATGTTTCTTTGATCAAACATATTTGTATAGACAGAAGTAGATTGTTCGTATGGACAAACCAATGTAGAGTAGGACAGTATCAGCATGATCTTTTACAAGGTTGACATTGTTTTTGATCCAACCAACAGAGACTAAATTGGGAGATTAATTTTGTTTCTATTATGAATGTTACACTTCCGCATACGGTGAATAAGGCTTGGCTGTTGTGGCTGTGCATGTAGTACAGGAAGTGTAAATATGTTACATCCATACCTTAAACATTGGAAGAGATAAGATTTCCTCGGGAGGCAACTTCCCTCTTTCTAATTCTTCCAGAGACAAAAAATTGTTAGGAACTGGAGTGTCTTTTTCTGGCTCTTGTAACTCTTGCCTTGTGTCATCATCTTTTGGTTCATTCAGGGTTGCTTTTGGAGCAATATTTATCTGTAAAATATTAGAGAAACATGAAAATTAAATTCTAAACACAATGTCAATGTGCTTTTCCTCTCATAACCAAACCCTAGGAAAGAGCATACCTTTAGGACAGGGTTCTTTTTTATCATTGGGATTTCTTTCGGGACCAATGTAGCTGGTTTAACACCAACAGACTCATGAGCCACACCTTTATCAATGGCAGGGCCAATGATAGTCTCACGCCTGGCACGCTTATGTTCATACTTATCTGTTCTTGATCCATCCTCCTACAAATCCCATATTACTTTCTTTTGATAATCGAAATTAACCAAGATGGTCAGAGCAAAAGTAAAAAATCTCCGAATAGCACCATATTTTTATAGTTTGACATTCATCTACAATTTACATTTCAACAAAAAGTTTATCAAACTGAACACTGAACAACAGCAAGAAGGTCTATTGATTAAAAAAAAAAGTTATTTTGCATGGGATATTAGTATTACAAGATCTATATAAGTTTTATACCAATTCTAAATATTTCAGCAATTTGTACCTTGTATGCACCTATACAGAGGATGTAATCAATGAACACTAAACATAGGCTCGACAAGTTTTATCCCTACAGGTCAGTGAAGATGTTACCTCATCTGAAGATTCCATCTCTGATTCATCACTAGATAGGTCTGCAGAATGAGGCTTCACACTTACTGAAGGAGGAGGAGGAGGAGGAGGAGGAGGAGGTGGTGGGGCTGGTACCTCAGGAGGTAATGGTGGTGTGGGCAGTGCCATTCGAAATGGAGCCGGAATGTTCATTTTGTTCATTAAGTGTAGAACCTATATTAGAGTGGTATAATCAATAACTAAATATGAAACCTATTTGTGGTTCAGTATAAAATGAGCACACAGAAATTCTACAAGTATTGGAAAAAAAAAAGAAACAAGAAATCTTTGCAGCCTCATTCATTTAATATTGAAACAACCTGAGTGTAAAAGCGTGGAACGGCAATTAGAGCATTCACAATGTTGGTCAGGATATTTCCATCCGGGGGAGGGTAAGCATACCTGAAAAAGTTTTGTTAGACTGAATGTAAACTTAACACAAAAATTCTACACTGCAAATATAGTTTTCAAAAACTAATCATGATAACACTTTCCATTATTAATAGTTAGGATACAACATCATATTAGTAGACACGTTTAACAGTCTCAAATTTATTTATTTATTTATTTCATAAAGTAGCATACTACAAAAAAAATCTTTATTCAATAATATTTTCCCAGCAAAATAACAGTTGGTAAAGCTATCCAGGGATATCATTTCAAGATTCCACCAGCTCAGGCAATAAATGGGAAGAAGTAATCACCAGAAAGCTAGACTTTTGATGCCATAACAAAGATACACATTGAAAAGTATCGCATGTTCAAGATATTAAAATTTGAATAAAAGAACAGCGTCGGGCAAAATAGGTTACCAGACATAGCCCACTCACTGACTCAAGTTTTAATTTTACATTACAAAAATGCCAGAAAATTACTCTAAAATTTTTAACACATTCCTTATTATTGGCTGAATTTCATGTAGGACCACTAAATGTAAACTAAGACCAATAAAATAGAGTAGTGTTTAAGAATATGATGTTAGCATTCGTCTAAACCAATTTATCAGCTGCACAAAATTCTCGGAAAAAGATTTCCAAATAGACTCAAGAATTCAACAACATATAACCATAGAATTCCTAGTCTTTTTGAGTTCACAATGACTTTCTTCTTTTTTTCATTTCAGTTGGTCATATTATCTTGTTTATTTGCATGCCAGCAGCCTTCGGCATCCTTGTGCAATAAAACACATCAAATACTAACTACTGCAAAACAGAGAGGCAGCATACTCAAGATGAGGAGGAAATGGATAATCAACCCCAAGTCTATCAGCAATTGGCACGGGAGCAGGGAGGCCTCCTGATTTTGTATCTCCATCAATAGGTTTGGTTACACCGGCATTCTTCACCGCTGATGTTTTAGAGTCCCTCCCCAGCTGAGGTTCACTACTTTCTTCAACATTGTCAGTTGGGTTGCTAGCTCTCTCTGCTGACAAGACTTTACCAAGAAATCTCAACCTGATCAACCAGAAGGAAACAAATATACAATCAGCTAAAACATTTAGCTCCTACACAACTTAACGATTTTATCTTCGACGCATCATGAATTTATCTATATGTATTTTATTTAGTGTTGTAAACTCAGGAATCAATTTAAAAGATATCAAAATAGGTTACCGCAATACAACTAGCCAAAGCAATCACTTCAAATAAGCAATCAATTTATTTCTATATTTGAAATAATATAAAACTAAGTCATAAATTGGGAAAACATTACCCGTTTAGTTTACGTTGTGCCTGAGAAGCGAGCATATCATTCTTGAAATCCACAAAAGCACAATTTCTCAACCTGTTTCAGATCAAGCAACTGTGATTAATGCATCATATGAAAGTATACAGGAATACAAATGTTAAGCACCATAATATTCATATATAGAGGAAATACCTTCCATTGGAGCAAGGGCGAACAGAGGAAGCGCCACAATGTGATAGGAGTCGAGATAGGGTGTCATGAGGAATGGCTTCGGGAAGGTGCTTAATTAAAAGGGTGACTGGTGCTGACTCTGCAACACACGGATTTGGGGAAGGGTCACCAGCCATGAAATGTCAAATTGGCACTTTCTGTTTCCTGTCACACAAGACAATAGAAGGATGTGAATAGAAAACGGTTACTGGAAGCAAGAACTGGAATTGAAAGCAACAACGAAGCCAAGGAAGGACCACGGTTCCATTTGATTCACAATTCACAAAAGACCATGTATGGTCTGTTCTCCTAAACTAGCGTGATTGACAGTGGCATGATCGTGTACTATATTTTCCTCTTTAGCATATCCATAATTGCATTTTCCTGAATCCACATTCAGGAGACCAAAAAAACAGGCCACCAAATTTGAAAACTACTGATATATGTGAATTTTTAAGTTATGCATTCGAATCACTAGCAGTAGACTGCTGTAGTAGACATATGAATTTACAGTAGTCTAAATACCTAAATGCAATGTGTTCACAGCCGCCGCGAACCCACCGGTAATCGCCACAGAATTGCCGTACTCCTGAACCTCCGCGAACACACGTCGCTGCAACCACCGTTCCTAAGTCTCCTCCCCGTAGGATACCGAAACCGCAACTGCGCAAAGACCACCGTCCAGCAGGCAAGGATTGCAGAAATGCCGCACCTCCGACTCAGTCGGTGACCGGAGCTTCTTACACAACTGCCGTCGAAATCGTGTTGTCCCCAACCGTTTTTTTGTTCCCTTTGCCCCAAAGAATCCCTACCATTCGGCCTACAAAACTCGCGCACACGGCACTCTTTTTTTAAAACTTTTTTGGTCAAAAGGGATTATTGGGCCAGTATATGCTGGGCTTAGGAAAAGGGGAATGGAGAGTTGGGCTACACAAAGAGTATTCAACTAACGCCCATTGGACCTAAACATAATAATTACTGAAAAAAAAAACAAAATAATTAGGATGTCAGGATGATTCCATATTTCCAATTGGTTTTTACTGTTGTAGTCTAAATAAAATATTTTTGGCTGGATTTCAAAAAAAGTTGACTAAAACAAAGGGAGCACAAAATTATAATGAAATAAAAATTAAGTAAATTTAATTTTTTTTATATACATAATTATCCTTGACTTTATTGAGTTTATTGTGTAGCCTTTTGTTAACTTAATCACGAGTGTCTTGAAAAAATAAAATAAAAATAAACTACAAGCTGTGATCCTTAACTTTAGTCAATATATAGGAGTGTATGATAGTAGTACCAACTTTAGAGTTAACTATGTCACATAGGTTCATTAACTATACCATTGGGTTAACATGAACCGTTTGCATACTTTTTCAATTTGTGTGTGTGTGTTTTTTTTTTACACACTAGGGGTTAAAACCCCAAACAGCAAAGCTAGATTCTAATACTACGAGGATATAAAATTCCTATTACATCATGTACAATAAGATTCCTATAAGTTGGATGAACATGAGGGAAAATATACAATCTCAATCAAAACGTGTGAGAGCCATTAGCCAAACAGTTAGTAATCCTATTAGCTTCTTGATATGTATGGAAACAAAGATAATCCAAGGTCTATGTTTAAGCTCCACAATATGGTCCAAGATAAAAGTATAGAAGTGAGTAGATGGATACCCCCTCAGAGATGAAAGAGACTGCTAGTTGGGAGTTAGATTCCACCCATAACCGTTGAATTTCCTGCTCCCACTCAAGTTCAAGCACCGTGAGAATTCCTTGGAGCTCAGACATGAGAACCGAAGTTGAACCCAAGTTATAGGAGAAGCCCACAATCCAATTACCAACCTCGTCTGTAATAAGGCCGTCACAACTAGTGCTACCTCCACTTAGAACCGAACCTTCAACATTAGCTTTAAAACATCCAGATGGAGGAAAACTCCATCTCACCATAATGTCTTCATAACGCGACATAATACTCGCACCCATTGAACTATTTTAATAGTATAGTCTTTTGAAAAATGTTAAATTTTTTTATTAATTTTTTATAAATTCTTTCACTCATTTAATTTTGACAATTATCATCTATTTTTCACTAAATATTTATTTTTTAAAATGATGAATGACAATTATCAAAGTCAAGTGAGTAAAAAAATTTAGTGAAAAGGTATAATATTTTTTTTCTTCCTCGTCATTTATTATTATGTGACCTTAATTATTTTTTTATCAAACATAACTATCGTGGATAACCTAACGTTTGAGAGTTTGTAATTCGTAAAAAATGTAATAATTATCTCTAGTGCTCTTTAATAAGCTTCTTTTACCTATTTTTTTGGTTACATAATTTCATCTACCTATAAAAAAAAACTATTGAATTCACACAAAAACAGAAAGTTAGCATAGAAAGAAAAGAAACGAAAAGTCAAAACCAAATAAAAAAAATGGATATTATGAATTTAACATGTTTTAGATGGTATGTGCATATATGCATGTGACAGCCTGGAGAAAAAGAATTGGTAAAGAAAGAAGAAAGATACCTTAAATTGAATACGCAATGGAAAAAGTGTCCTAATATAACACCTAAAAAGCTACATTTTACATATGCTTAGGTAAATTAATTAGGTAAAACACGCTGCTTTCTTTATAGTCGATGGGAAAATTTTACACAATTAAAAGAATAATTCAACGAGTCAAATTTTAATAAAAACTATTTTTTTAAAAAAAAAATAGCTTGAGATAAAACATTCATAAAACATATTAGAAAACAGTAAGAAAAAAGTAAAATTGTATTTATATATTTAAAAAGTTAATAGACAGGCAATACAAAGTGTAATGCATGTAAAACCCAAGAGATTTAATAAATAAAGCATGACATAATAGGTCACAAATTTTAACCCTAACTTTTTTTTTTTTTAGATAAATTCAAGTGCCCTTATAATTATTCATTGAATCTGGAAACTTCCCCTCGTTTAAAAAATTGAGACACAATTCTCATTTTAAATTTCTAAAAAAATAAAATAAAGTTGCAATGCATATAGAATTGAAGAAGAAATGGACATCGGATCGATCGTAACATGATAGTCTAGCTAAGAATATCGTTTAGTAATTTTTCATTTCATTAGGACAGAGATCTAGAAGAATATTTGTTAAAATAATATAATTACATCTATTTTTGTATGAAGTTTGCACTTATTATACTTACCCACACCTAGTTTTTGAAATTATATAAACCCCTAAAGTTTGGAATTTTATTACAGTTACTTCCTTCGAAATATTACACTTAAATTTATGAGGTTTGAAATTCATTACACTTATTTTCATTTGTAGATATTAATGTAATTTTAGAAAATGACAAATGTAACAAGTACGAACCTCAATAAAAATAAGTGTAATTATCCATCTGTTAAAAGGTTTCTAGTTGGTCGGTCGACGAGTGTTCTTCCCATGTTTTCATGCAACGAATCAGGAAGGATTTTTGAGCCAGACACTATTTTTTATGATTTTTTATTTTTATGTTCCTGCATCTTCTTTAATTTTGAATTTTACTACATATACATCAAACAAATATTCTTTAGTTTTGATTTTTATCATAATTTTATAAATATCCACTATTTTTGTGAGATGCATGAGTATTTTATAGCATATTATTTTTTTTTAACATAAACAAACTTCTTAAACTACATTAACAACTTATAAAAGTTTATTTATTTCATTTTCAATTGAGATCGAATTGTTAAAAATGCCTTTTTGAACTCAAAAATCAAGAGCTTAAACTGTAAAAACTGTATTTTTAGAGATATTTTTATCTTTAATACACTCAAGTCAAAATTGTGAGAATAATTATAATCGTAATTTTATTGATAACAGGAGAAAAAATAACATTTTTTAATGTTATTTGTCTAGGAGAAAAAATAGAAATATGTGGGTATCCCAGTAGGACTATTTCTTGGATAAATCTATCAAAAGATATTAAATTTTGAATTAGCTACTGCATTGGACTATTGGAGTGAAATTAATAATGTTCATTATAATTTTGATCATTTTAAAAAGGTCAAATGTATTTTTTGGTTCTTATCTTTTATGCGCATTTTATTTTGGTCTTATATCTTTTTTGGATTACATTTTGGCCTCGTATTTCTTATAAAGGTTTCATTTTGATTCCGTCCGTCAACTCTGTCACCCCATTGGGTGATTTGACTCTGTTCTTATTAGGGTTTATGTATATATTATGATTTTTCTGTGTTTGAAGACAAATGACGTAATTTGACTCTGTTCTTATTAGATCAATTCTATTAACGAAGGTGACAGAGTTGACAGATTGAACCAAAATAAAATGTTTATAAGAGATACAGAACAAAAATGTAACTAAAAAAAGATATAGGACCGAAATGAAATGCGCATAAGAGATACATGACCAAAAGGTACATTTAACCTTTTAAAAAAGGATTACCAGCAGTTATATGGCTTTACATGTGGTTTTTATGCAATTACTAATGGTTTCTTTAACTGCTAATGTAGAAAGTCAATGACTTAGTCACTTATACCTTATGACTTATAGTTTATAGCATATGGTTAAGTAGAAATGTTTGGTAAAATTAATTTATGACAAGTTAAAAGTATGTTAAATGACTAAAAGAGATATGCCTTAATTACACAATAATAAATTATTTAAACAAATAACATGAAGTAAATTATCCAAGGGCAAAATAAGAAGAAATTGTTGAAAGCTAGTTATAAGCTACAAACTATAAGCTATAAGCTATCTCACGTAGCTTTTCATAAGCTAGCTTATGAAAGCTAATTTTTATAAGCTATAAGCTTGTAGTTACCAAACACTTCCACTTGACAATAAGCTACAAACTATAAGCTCCCAAATAAGCTATAAACTAGTGTTACCAAACATACTCTAAGGTATTGTTTGACCCAGCTTATTTTGCTTTTAAAATTCACTTTTAAGCTGAAGCTACAAATAAGAGGTTTAAAAAAATAAATAAGTTGTTTGGTAATTTTAGTTTTTAAATTTAGTATTAGCTACTTATTTATAATATTTTTTTAAAAAAATTGTTGACCCAGCTTATTTATAATATTTATAAGATAATTTTTTTAGAATTGTGTATTTTAATTCTAATTCTAATTCAATCATAATTTTATTAATTAAAAAAATATTTTAAATCTATTTTAGATATTATAAAAAAACTATAAATAGTTATGAATAGAGGTGACAAAACGAGATAGCCTGATTCATTTAGCCTGCGGCCCACTTAGCACACCAAAAAATGGGTCGGGTCGGATTGACCCGCCCATCATTTCACGGGCTCATTTTGCTAGGCCATCTCGTTTTTTAAAAAATAGGCGGGTTGTGGGATGGTGGGCCCGACATACTAATTAAAAAAAAATTTGATTTTTTTTGTTTTCTTTTCTGCACCATTTAGTTTTTTTTGACAAAAAATACAAAATATATCAATTTTTAAAAAAGTAAATCCGGTGTCTTTTTCTTTTCTTTTTTATATTTAACAAACTTTGATTTTTTATTATTTTTTAATTACATGCCTAAGTTTTTTTTTTATATATATTTTTGTTTATTTATGTAGTTTGTACCCTTTTTTTTTGTTAGGTCTCATTTCATTTTTTAAAAAAACTCCAACTCTAACAATTAATTTTTTTTTAAAAAAAAAGAGAAATTAGCTTAGTGGGCCAGCCCGGCCTGCCACTTTTGTAAATCGGCTCTAACAGGTTATGTGGGGCGGGCCATGTAAGCTGGCAGGCCAAAATTTTTGGCTCAACCCGCATATTTTTGGCGGGTTGACGGGCCAGTCCGGCGGGCCTAGCCCCTTTTGCCATCCTTGGCTATGAAGTACCGATTATGACACGGACATCGCGACATGGCAAATGTCCAAAATATAGGACACTGGGACACTACTTATATATATTATAAGAAATATGTCAAAATAAAAAAATTGGAGGTATTATCATAAGAATGAGCTATCTCAAAAACTTCACTATCAGCAAGTGATCCAAACTTATCTCCCGCCATGTAGACGAAAATTTCTATAACAAATACTAGATGTTCTGTCATATGAGGTGTCATTTTATTCATTTTTAACATTTTCCTTTGATTTTTGTTTTTGATATTTTATTTTAAATTATAAAATTATAATTAATTAATTATATATTTTTATTTTATTTGACATATGATATTTTAAGTAATTTTTCAAAGGAAAAAAGAATGAAAAGTGTATCAAATGTATCGAGCTACACGCATGTGTCGGCTCGAAGTGTCGAGCTAAATAGAGCTGTTGGCTCGAAGTATCGAGCTAAATAGAGGTGTCGACTCAAAGTGTCAATCGATAAATTTTTTCCTATTGAAAATCGCTAGAGACGTGTCGGAGACGTGTCGTACGAGTGTCGATACTAGATGTGTATGGGACACGTGACATAACAGTTGAGAAATGTGTCGATACTCCATAGATAAGTAGTTCATCATGGTTCGGGAAGAAGAATATTTCATTAGAATTTACTATCATTGTTATTAAGCTAAATGAAAATAAGTATTTTTTTTTTAAAAATAAAAGTTGGAGTAGAGTGCATTTTAATCATACCACAACAGTGATATGTGTTAATTATGATTTTTTTGTTTTTTTTGCGCTAAAGAAAATACTAGCTAGTTTAATATGATAATTTTTTAACCCAGCCAAGTATAATTAATAATTCAAAAAAGGTTTGAGCCTTTAAACTCAATCGTGTTGTAATCAACTTGCTATAAATATATTGTTTTAATGATGAAAAAGTATTCGTCGCTTTTTCTCTTTTGCTTTGCATAAATGATCACTTTCTCAACATTTTTTTTAAAATAATCGGCACTATTCACCCATGTCCCAATAAAAGGGGGAAAAAACACCGTAATATATTAATTAGGGTAAAATATATTTTTAGTCTTTATAAAATATATTTTTTTAATTTAATTTAATAATATTATTTTTTGTGTTTTAGTCCTTGTTTTTTCAGAAATTATATTTTTAAATCCCTAATATTCGATTATGTGAGTTACTGTGAGTTTAATTACGATGAGTTAATTATTAAATTATTTGTTAGATAGAGTTTGAGGATTCAATTCATTTTAAATCACCACATCTAATGGTATAATATAAAATTTTAATTATGAGTTTAATTCCATAAGGAGTGAAAAAACAAATTCCGAAATATAAAGACCAAAACACAAAACATAATTTTATATAAAAATAAACTTGAAAAATATATTTTTTAAGAGCTAAAAGCGCATTTTACTCTATTACCGTAAAGCGTCTCAATTATGTAGTTCAGTTGGTGAGCATATGAAGACATGCATGTATTGGTATGGGGCTCAATCTCTGATTGCTGGATTTTTCTATGAAAAAAGAGATTGAATAAGCCGAAGGCACATAATCATAAAAGTGTGGTTAAGTTCCTCGCAATCAAACAACCCCAATAAAACGCTTTGCTTTGAATGAAAATTAAAAAGGAATATGTGATTAACATATAATTTTCCATTAAATCTCATCAAAATTAAACCCAAAATCCAATGAATTATTTGTTTTCAATTTTTCTTATTTTTTTTTGGTTGAGATGGACGCTTTGGTTTTTGTTTTTAACATATAAAAATTAAGGTGAGAGGATAATGTCTTAATCCAAGACAAAGATTAAAAAAGACAAATGAAAATTAGAAATTTATGACATGTAATATAAGAGACTATGTCATGCTTCATTTGATCAACCTATATGTGTTAAAAAGCTTTGCTTTGAATGGAAAAAGATGTCATTGACATATATATTTGTCCATTCGTGTTGCATTTCAACTTTTTTTCTTATTCTCTCTTTTTTATTCTCTCTTTTTTATAAGTAAAAGATAGACTAAGGTGATTTTTGGTATAACTTTTTTTGGATTTTACTTTTTCCTTACAAATAAAAGGTAGACTAAGGTGTTTGGACGGTTTATTGCCAGTCTTTGTGTTAATGCGTAATAGCGTTATAATTTATATTTCACAAAATGCAAGAAGATAGTGTCTAATTTATTTTTTTGGTTGAATCAAGGGTATCCCTCGGTTGATAGCCGAAGATTAATCTCCTCAAGGCGTAGAGATCACTGAAGTGGACATTGCCTCTCCCAACAAAGTCTTCTCTATGCGCACTGCCAGGATTCGAACCCCTGTCAGAATTCTACACCCTCAGTTCCCACATTGCACTACTCCTAAATCTATTCCACTGAGGATTGAACTCCTCCCCTCAAACTCCAAGAGTTTCTCCTTATATCACTTGAGCTGCAAGCTCTTGCATGAGTTCTTGTTAATTATATTCTTCTATTAAGATATATAATTCCACTTCCTTATTGAAAAATATAATTTTTTCAAAACTATAAAGTATAACTTTAACTCTCTTAAAGCTTCTTTTAAAATCAGTTGCAATTTGATTAGAAATTTTTACTATCTTTATCTTCTTTTTTTTTTTACACGAATTTTTACTATCTTTATCACTACACTTAAAGAGAGAAGGGGAAAAAAATGTTATACAAAATTATTATCTTAATAAACCCAAAGGATTAGTCTTAGTTTGATTGTCTAAACTTGAGGACATACACCTGCATCCAATAAATTAATTGAGTGGTTAAAAAATGTTATTTTGAATAACAATTATATAGTTCGAAATTCTATAAACACATTTAAGTTATCAAAAAGAAACTCAGGGACACCTTCTGATCTTTCACTTTAAAAAATTAAAGAAAAAAAAAAACCACTACTTTAATCACATCAAAATTCCAAAAAATCCAAACTTGCTTCACTGAATAAACCTTTCTTCTCTTCCAATAACCGATTCCCTCTCACTCTAAATTTGCCCTTATCCCAATTTCCCCACCAGCTCTACCGCGCTTGCTATGTACACTTCCCATTTTTTATTTATCCCTTTTTGTATTAGCCTTTGCTTATAAATCCATCTCTCTTATCCCTTTAATTTGTCACAAACTCAAAAAATGGACAAATGTGAAAAAAACCAAAAATAGATCGAGACTTGATATACATACATACATAGCATTATAGTTGTAGGTTGAGGAAGGTATACGCTGGTATATGGGTTGGAAACATGTGTTGCACAAATGTCAGAAAAGAAGTTCAGAAAAGCACATTGTGAACAGCTCAAGCTATGTGTGAGGACATGTGATTACTAGGTTTCTTTCGACAAAAGACTCAGGCGGCAATCAAGAAAACCTGTTATTGTTGTCACAAAAACAGTTTCTATGATGTTTTTTGTTTATTATTATCAGAAAATGCTCTTCCCATATATTCAGGCATCTTTGCGCGGATTCAGGGAATTATTCACGTGCTTCATCAACTTGATGAGTACTAATCGGTGCTCTCGTCACTCACATTTCAGTACTCTCTCATCTGTATAAATATTCACTACTCCACTTGTATATATTAACCAAATTCAATTAACCAAGTTTCACAAATGTTTTTAACTAATCAACAAACAAATTCGTGCATAATTGCTAGATAATTTGGTTTCCTTAACCATGTTTGAGTTTTTGGTACAAGATACTTTAAATATTAATATAATTATATACTAAGTGATCTAGTTAATCTACGCATTATTGTTTGTGAGTTATTGGGTGGTCTCTTTGAGCTTGGGATCACCCTAGTCCCCATTATGTTACACTATTTATTACAGTAGATTTTACCAATTCAACCGTTGGATTCATAGTTTACTAATTATATAAAAATTTAGATAGTTCGAAAATTGTTTGATATTCTATCGAATTGTTTTTCATATGAATGCATAATATATGCTTAAAATATCTGCGGTTAGATTACATACCAACACATTTTTAAATCACTCGAATTTTCTAATAGTTAATCTATCGTATCTAAACTTTCAATTCAACGGTTGAATTCGTGAAATTATATCTTTGAGCCATGGTGGACCATAGTGATCCTCATTTTGTAGGGACCACCAGACACAACCGAATTTGTTATAGAAAATCTATCTAAAGGGAAATAAATGTTTTAGGCGCATAAATAACGGTTAGTAATATGACCGTGAGCATTAACCCACTTAGTCATGTACAAATCAGTCTTTAAGACTCAAGAGGTTAGATGTCGAAGAATTTGACTCTTGATATTAGAAATTTTAGTTTAGAATGCGTGGATTTGTCGAGAAAAGAAAAAAAAAAAAAACCTGTTTGTAATTTCAATTTATTGCAAACTAATTCACGAAGAAAAAAAAAGCAAAAGAAAAGATGTAGGCATGAAAAGCATCGTGTGTTGCGGAATACTTGAAATTTTGAAAGGGAATTTAAACAATAGTCGTGCGAGGCACCAGCCATGTGAGCATAACCTTTAAATTCACTGGTTGAAAAAAGAAGATCTACTGGTACACAATTTTCTTCCCAATTAATGCTCCCCACTCTTGGTGGGTTGTCACAAAGATACCATATATATTCTAACAGCATAAAACACATAATATATACGCAGCAGGATCAAATTCAACAGTTAAAACCACTGCCAAATATCGATTAAATTAAATTTGTTGAGAATATATATATATATAAAATATCAACAAATGAATAACAATAAACACATACTCTGAAGGATTCAACAAAATTTAACTAATACAAAGAAAACTTCGATTTGTACACAGAAGTGACGCCGAATTTAACAAATATGAAATTAAGCAACTAATTAATTAAAAAATAAATCAAAGAAAAGAATAAAACAAACAAACCAACTAATTAATATAACAAAAGAATATAGAGATGTACATGATTCACCAAGTCCTTCTCGTCGATATAACCTATGAAATTTAAAAGAAAAAAAAAAAAGAAGGAAAACTAACACTGATCATCAACGGCCTGGATATCATAAAATCTATACAGTGTCTTATGTGTATCCAACAACCTTTCAGCTGTGTGATGATGCCTATTGCCTAATAATGTATGATGTTCATAATATTTTTTCTTAAAAATAAAAAAACGGAGCAAATTAAACATGGTATTATATGTAATAATAATAATAATATGTAATTAATTAATTAGGTAGTATATATGTGTATGGTAATATGATCCGGAAATTAAAAAAAGCATGGATCGATCGGATCTCGAACTTGAATTTCTTAGTAGTCATCCCAGAGACATTCCAAGTCGGAGAGAGGCGGTGGAACGGAAGAAGGACCCTCGAGATCGTCGTAAAACGACGTCGTTCTGTTGTTATTCTTGGAAACGACCGATGACGTGTCGGTGGTGTTTCTGTCGTTGCTAAGTCCCGTGTCTTGCGAGTGGGCGTTCGACGAGAATTGTTCCCTCTTGCACTCTTTGTACGTGTACTCATTATTGTTATTATTCCCAATCGCTCTTACGAACATACCTTCCTCATGGTTGTAACCGTTAACGCTAACGCTTCCGTAAGTAGAGTTGTTTTTCACCATTGGGTTCACACCGTTAACGTTGACGTTGTTCATCAACATTGGGTTGTAGGTGGGTGTGGCGATGGAGCTGGTGGGAATAATCTCGTACGTTCTGTTGTGGTGGTCTTCGGGCTTGATGGAGAACGTGGGGAGATAATAGCCGTCTGATTTAGTGTACGGTGATGATATTAAGGGGTTATTAGTAGTTGTTGTTCCCTTGAAGTCATCGACGACGTTGGTGTTGGTGTTGCCGTACGGTTCCATGAGAGGTGGGAGTGAAGAGTAATCCAGCATATCTTCTACCCCTATTGAGTTCATTCTCAATAGGCTCGGAATCATTATTGGAGACTTTTTCACATCTGCGTTGTTCTTGTGAAAAACCCTCGACACTACCCATTCATCCTAAAATTTTTTTTTTTAAAAAAAAATGATAATTATTATTTATACTACTAAAGGTAATATTATTATTATTATATGATTGAAAGAAACTCCGGAACTAACACAAAAAAAGACACTTTGTAAAAAGGCGGGGATGATGATTAAATTGGGATTTGGATGGTGGATGATGAAAGTGAAGGAAATAATACCTTAGCGGCTTTTGGGAGGGTGTAAGTGGCGAATTTGCCTTCTAATCGGAATTCATGCATGACCCAATTGGTCTTTTCACCTTTGGGAGCTCTTCCTCTATAGAAGACGAGGGTCTTTTTCATTCCGACGAGGTTTCCTTTCCCTTTGTAAATTTCTTTATCTTTTCCGGTGGCTTTCCAGTAACCGGATTCGGTGGCTCGATTGGTTCTCATCCCCGTTGGATACTTTCTATCCTTTTGGCAGAAGAAGTACCACTCTTTCTCCCCCATCTTCGCTTTCTCTGCAATTAATTAACCACTCATCATCACGATTAATTAACAGGATAATCAAATTGCAAATAATTAAGAGTGAAATTAAATTACGACTTACTTGGTAAATCCCATGGTTCACACTTGTTGAAATCAGCTTCTCCAATGGCGATTGCAGTGAAGGCGCTGTTGTTGACCTTCTCGGTGAGATAATGAGTGATTATCTCTTCATCGGTGGGATGGAACCTGAAACCGGGAGGCAAATCCAGAGGCTCCTGATAATCCCCTTTGTTCAACACTACAGGCTGATCTTCCATATATATAAATATTATCTTCAACAATCAAAACGACACCGTCTAGAGATAGAAAATTGAATTGAGAGAGAGATAGTGATGATGAAGATGAAGAAGAAGAAGAGGAAGTATTAAGAAAGTAGAACGAAGGGGAAAGGGTGGGCTTAAATAGAAGAGGAGTGTGGACACATACATACATCACACGCTGTAAGATCCGTGCTGTGCAAGGCACTTGCTAAGGAAGCCTACAATTCGCTCTTTTGTTTTTTTCATTTTTTATTTTTTGAATTAAAAGTATACGTGTATTTTAATGGTATATGACGTATGTCCTATCCGGGTGGTTTCTTCGCTATATCTACCCGGTTAGAAAAGGAATGTAAGAAAAAGAAATGGTAAATATAACTAGTAGTAGCTTTCAAACCTTGTGGGGTCCACTCTCTATAGACTTCCCCCACTTTTTCCTCAATTATATAAAATTAACTAAATCAACATACTAACAACTTTATCCGCTAGCTAGCTTCAACCTAACATTTCCACATTTTCATTGCCTCTTTCATTTCATTTCACCACCACCTCTCATCTCTCTCTTCAAATCTGTACCACAGTGGAACAAGTGCAAAATTAAATGGACTTTTTTCAATGTGTGCTATTCATAATTCGGTATAAATATATATATATACCAGATGTTGCTACTTCTTCTACGGCTACTGTTGGTGGCTGAGTTTGATTTTTATTTTTATTTTCTTTGTCCACAATTTGAACGCAGCTTTAGGTGGGTGGTGGTTGTTTCAGTTGGTTAGCTAGCTTGGCTATCAGCTGCTGCTTCATAATAATATAACTTACACATTTGCTTCCTAACCTCATTGAAAATTTACACCATGCCTCTATCATTATTTCCTATATACCTCTCTTTTTATTTTTATTTTTTTTATAGAAAAATACATTAATCAATAATTAAACCTGCATGTCCATGTACGCATATTTTAATATGTCCACCAACTGAACTTTATGATTCAGACATATATCTCTCCCACTAAAGAATATTAAAGATTAAATATACTTCATTAAATATTTTAAATTACTTGAAAAAAAATAATTGTTGATTTTTTTTTAATTATTTTGGTTTTATTTTTTTCAACAAAGTCATAAATAATTAATAAATAACTGAGTTTTTTAATCATGTTCATCATATGTGGTCAATCGTGAACCCACATATAATTGAGGGGCGTAATTGCACTCCTTCAACTTAAAAAGTTTATAAGTAATATAAAAAAAATTTGTATTTCGCATCACCCTCTATCTCTATACTAACTTAAAGTTTTACATTTAATGACTCCTTAAATTCAAAATTTTAGCCTAGTATATCACTAAATAAAAACTAAAATTCATTCTAAACTCTAATTAAAAATACTTAATTTTATATTTATATTTATATTTTTTAATTAAATTGCACCCAATCACTTTGGCTCTTATATAATTAGATACGCCACTTGCATGGGTAGCAGTACTTGCCTGATTTAAAAAAAGTTTGTTTTCTGTTTTAGCTATTATATTTTAAACTATAGTAACTTTTTTTTTATATAGTATATAATTCAATATAAGTATTATCAAATTAATTAAGTACAAGAATAAAATATTTTTTATTTATTAAATTTAGTTTTGAGCCTAACTCAATGTCAAATATCAGTTCATAAGATAAGATTTACTACACTATTACTTATAATTTTTCTTAATTGATGGCATGTAAGTCGGATGGTTGATGAGACCTACTTTGAGTAGTAAGTCCTCAGTTCGAACCCATGTGAACGCACTTTAACCTTTAAAAAAAATATTCTTAATTGATGTTGAACTTTCATCACCTTTGTCTTAAAACACCTCACTTCTAAGATATGAGGCTTTCATGAGTCTAAATAATCACATATATTAGTGTGACCCGCGTTATGTCTAATAAAAAATAACAAAGATAATTAAATGAACTTATTTATAATTTTTTTAATTCCAGAAAAACTTGTACATTAACAATTGCAATACTAATGATATACAGAAAGATATCGATGTATATTATTTCCGTAATTTATTTTTTTCAAAAATGTTTTCATCTCTTTTTGAGAGATAAATAGGCTATTTATTAGCAAAATTGTACTCAATTTCATGTGACAATTCCGTCACGATTTTTTTGTTAATTGGGGGATACCGTATAAATTTAAGCTTAATAACTCTTAACTCACTCTTAAAAATTAAATGATAAAATAAAATTTATCACACCTCTAATAATTATTTTCTTAATAACATTTCTAATCATGTAAGACTTTCATTTCATCATTCTAGCTCATTTTTAGATTATTTAATAGAACAATTTCCCACAGAAATGAAGGGGATAAAAAAGCAGGGCCGGTTGGGGAGAATCAAGAGGGTTTCACACTCGTAAGTCAATAGAAGAAAGCAGAAGTAAAAAGGGTTATGAATTTCCAAGAGCTTTCCAATGTTCCATTTTATGCAGGCAATATATAATGTTAAGTGAATTCCCTCCTTTCTTAACTAAACCAATTTACCTTTACAACTGTTTTCCTATCATCATAAAAATAATATATAATAATAATAAAAATAAATTACATTAACAACTGTATTCCTCTTTAACTAGCTATATCTATGTATATTTAAATATCAAATGAAAATAACATGCCAATGACGATAGTACGTACAAGTGTCAAAAGAACGTAAAATTTGCAAAAATATTCTAATTTGATTTTAACAGAGGGGAGAGAAATATTTGCCCTTTTGATATCACAAGTCACAACATGAATTAAAATAACACATAAATTTCAAGGTCAAAATAATTAATCATGGAGAGAATTAATGAATCTGTCTTATTCACAATATTTGCATTATGAATCAGATGAAATGAAGATATTATGTGTCAAATTTAACAAAAGATTTTTGAAGACATTCAACTTTAATAATTTAAAATTTATATCTAACAGATTAATCTTACAAAATTTCAAAAGATTTAGACAATCAAGCATGCTATCCAATGGTTAAACTTTATTTATTTATAATTTATAATCTATAAAACTAATGGAGTATCGAGAAAATTTTAAATTGTATAAATTTTATGTGATTAATTTATTTTATATAAATTTTTAATTTAACAATTAGACTTTTAAAATTTTGTGTTTACAAAAAAGTTATAAAATGTATCATTTCATTAAACTGAATACCTTATATTCCCTCTATTTTATATTATAAGACCCTATTTAAATAATTACAGTTATTAAAAAAAACATAAATTAATATATTAAATTTTTAATTTTTTTAAATTCTTTTAAATGTATCCTTATTCACTTTCTTTAAAATATTAATTACAGTTTACTATTATTTTAATAAACTCATTATGTTTATTTTAAGGGTGTAGACACGAAAAAACATTATTAAATATTCTTAAGAATTTATAAAGGATCTTATAAGAAAATATCAACAATATCTAAAAAGAGTTTTATCATATGAAACAGAAAGTTCATTATTTAATCTTGATCCTTGCATATATAATTGCATCATATAACTTATTTGTTGATTTAACGTGAGCCCGACTTATTTTTGACTTATGAATACATTTTAAGTATAAGTTCAAAATAAGAATTTTTTAAAAAAGAAAAACTGAAAGTTATTTGACAGTCTCATTATTTTATACTTTATAAGCTTCTTAGAAGTAGCCGAGAGTTTGTAGCTCAAGGGGCATAAGGAGGAGCTCCTGGAGTATGTAGCGTGGGGGTGTGTATTTGGCCGATAAAAAAAGTTTTTAGAGATAAAAAACTTTTTGTTTGATAAAAATGTTTTGTGTTAACTTTTTAAAAGTATATTTATCTTTAATTATCATGTTTCTTTGATATAAATAATTAATTTAACAATATATTTTTTTGAAAAAATGAAGGTTGCAATAAAAAAATGATTCTTTGATAAAATTAAATATTTTTATTTTTTTAAAAAAATTAAACACAATATAAATTTACTAAAACAATAATTTAAAGTTAAAAAATGTTGAACATGTAAAATGTTAAATAACTATAAATGAATAATTTATAAACGAGAATAAGACTTTGAAGGTTTTAACAAATTACTATTTTTACGAAGAGAAAAAGAAGAAATACTCAATATTTCAAATATTAATTAAGATATTCAAGTGTTAATTATGATGACTCCATAAAAAAAAAATCTTTTCTTTTTTAAAAGCTTCTATTCCTAACTTTTGACTTAAAATCTAGCTTTTTGCATTTTGTACCATTTTTCTCTTAAAAAAGAGAATAAACAGCTTTAATTTAAGAAATTTATAATTATTGTGAGATTATAATTATTTAATTAGTTTATTAATTAAAACTGTTTGAGAAAACGAACGCTATAATTTAATGAAATATGTTACACCGTGAAGACAATGCTGTTGCAGATGCTTTAGCGAAGTTGAGTCATGATTCTTCACCTAGGACTAGAATTTTTCATGTTTCGCCTGCTGAAGCAAGGCTTGTTTTTTCCTTTGATAGTGCTTCCTCTAGTTGGTTAGGGAGGGAGGTTAGTTTGTTTCTGTTCTTTGGGCTTTAACCCTTTTCTTTTTATAAAAAAAATATTATATTAATAAATGAGGATAATAAAAGTGAAAAAATTTATAATTTATAAAAATAAATAAGATAAATTTAGAAATAAATTATTGAAATTTAAGTTTTAAAAATTAAAAGTTATTTAAAATAACTTTTCAAAAGTTAATTATAAAAACTATAATTTTATAACTAAAGTTTTAATTTTATAATTATTAAATAATTCTATAAACTTTGTAAAAATTACTATAATATTTTAAAAAAATTATAATCTCAAGTCGCCAAGCATATTTCAATTAAGTCATAATCATTAATAACTATAACTAATAAATATTTAATTTCACCACATGTCATGTTTACACGAGAACGATGGACTAGCCACTAAATAAATGGGGCTGAATATTTTCACCATCTCTCTGCAACTTCCTTGAAATTTCTGAACCATTTTTGCAATAAGATAAATTTAAATTGTAAATTATAAACAAATTAATTTAATACAATTGACGGATAACTAATTCATTTAAGTTTTTTTTTTTTTCATAAGAGTTCAAATTTTATTCATGTATATAAAAAAATTATTAGTTGAAAAAAAAATTCATTCCGATAATCTTGAAGGAATTATTTTTTTATTGTTAGGTGAGAATATCTTAACGCTAAAAAAAATCAGATTATAATTTTTTTATTGACCAAACACACATCTCTATATTACAAAACTCCTAAGTCTATTTCATTAAGGATCGAATTTCTCTTTTTGAGTTTCAAGAACTCCTCCTTATAGAGCTACGATTCGTCGACAAAATAATTGTAAATTAGATATGGAACAAAAAAAATGGCAACAAATGCCCATTCTCGTAGAGCTTCCATTATCTATATTTGGCCAAAAATGTAAAGCTTTAAAATTAATAAATAAAGATGAAGACTCATACTTTACCAAAAAAAAAAAGAAGATGAAGACTCATAAAAGCCTCACTTTTGGAGCTAATTAAGAAGTGATTATGGCTAATTAATCATCTTTAACCATGGAAAGGTCAACATGATTAGTAGTCCCTGCTATAGCAAATTGGCTTTGGTGAGACGTAGCTGCCGTCGTTAATCTATAATTAAAGAGGAAAATGAAAACAAAGAAAAACAAAAATAACGCGTCCCTAAAACGAGATTCAAGGGTTAAAAAGTGAAACATTCCGGCGCCGACATTGAAAACTATGTTGTTTTTCTGGTTAAGGATACTACTATTCCAATCCAAACACCGTCACCTCTTCTCTGTGTTGTGAAGTCGCATAGGAAGTTGCGCTAGTTCCATTTCTTTATGCAAAATTAATCAACCAGATTAACTGACTATTGACTCACACTAACATTTATCGATGCATAAATAATCCAATCAGTGTAGAAGAAATTTTACATTTTATTAATTTTTTTTTAAACTAAGTTCGTCAAAATTTACAGCTTCTTGACACGTGTTGACATTATCATAGATGAATGTGAGTGAGCTGGAAAATAATTTGATTCGATTAGATCAAAGATTTTTTTTCTCTTGATCAAACACATATCTCTATACTATATAGTTTCTAAATCTATTTTAATGGCGATCGAACTCTGCTCCTTGAACTCTAAGATTTTCTCCTTATGTTACTTTTGAACTACGAGCTCTCGACTAAAATTAGATCAAAGATGTTAATTATTAATTAATTTTTTATCAGTCATACACATACAATCTCACATTACAATATTTCTAAATTTATTTTACTAAAAACCAAAATTTTCTCTTTAAATTTCTTTTTATACAACTTGAGTTACGAACTATTAAAAATTAATTAAAGAAATGAAATCGCAAAAGGTTAGTGAAGTGGAAGAGTTAAAACGGGTACGCGCCCTGTAATTGTGTGGCCATGGCTGATTCCGCCACATGGCCCCCGAATTTTGCGAGACAATATTCAAAACCCCACCATTTGATACGGAATAAATTCCGGTAAAGCATACTTTATTTTATTGAATTTTAAGTTTGATTAGTACTTATCGGTAATTAATTAAGTATAAGTTGGAATTATGTGTATAAAAATAACGAAAATTGGGGAAATAAAGAAATGAAAACGTGTGGACCCCTTCCATACTCGGAGCATGCTTTCATGATTATTAAAATTGTTATAATAATAAAATAAGTAGAAAAGAGAGAGAGGGGTTTGGATTGGAATGGAAGGCTTGAGAAACTAAAACTTGCTCTAAAAACTGTTTGACTTTTGGGCAACGAAACGAAACTCAACTCAACCGCAAAAGCAAAATCGAAAGCATTGTCTATAGTCCTCACAAACCCCTAAATAGGTGACGTTTTCTGACGGCACACACCATAAATTATCATGCTATGCTTTGCTGCAAAGTACCATAATCATAACCCATAATAAAACCTTCCAAATATTACTCCCTCTCCTACCGAATACAATATAATAATAGAATTTTGATATACAGTGCCTTTAGAGTACTAATTAAGATTATTAGAACTAGTAAAATAATCATAATAGTACATTGTTCCGTTTTTTGGATATACAAAAAGTTACACATTCCAATATCTTTTACTATATTTAGGTTATTAAATAGTGTCCTTAGGACACTAAATATCATTTGTCATAATAATATACTTCCTCTGTCCCATAATATAAGTCTCAACTAACATTTCACATAGTTTAAGAAAAGTGATTAAATTATTGGAATTAGAAGTATTAAATAGACTATTGAGATATTACACCAATTAAATTTAAACACAATTTTTTTTATTGGTTTAATGACTTCGAAAATTAAAAAATCACAATAAATGCTTCTTATTTAATGTGTAGGTGCTTATATTATGAGACAAAACATTTTGATAGTTGAGACTTATATTATGAGACGGAAGGAGTATATAAAAAATTATGTTTAGTGACTCATAGTTAAATTATTTTTTCACAATATCAAAGTACTTTGACATTTGACTTCATCAAGTTATTTCAACAAGGCCGCGCTAGCCGCCAACTTAAAGGAGCATGCAATGTCGACCTCAATCAAGTTGAGTTGGATAGATGTGCCTCAAATCCCCATAGCCAATGCCATTAACAACGATTGACACGGGTCTTTAATAGCCATTCAAGGCTCCGTGATCATAACTTAATTAACTCAGACAGGATCCCAATATTCAAGTCATCATGAACCTTAACACCTAATCCCTTGTAGTATACTATCTCCGGTCCTAAATATAAGTCACTTCTAACCGAATCACCGTAACTAAGGAATGGAAGTTAACTCATTAAATTTGTCTAAAAAAAGATTTTTTCAACTATACCCCTAAATAAACATGTTAATAAATGTTTCAATTAAATTAATAAATCTTTCTCTTTCTTATTCTACAATCTTTTTTCTCTACATTATTAATTGAATCTTTTAAAATTGTTGAAGGAGTATAAGTGAAAATTATTCATAATAAGTTAGTTGGTAACCTATATTTAAGACCAAAGAATTTTGCTATAAGATAACTTATATTTAGGACCGGAGTGAGTATATACTAACCCGAGTCCTAATGTATAACTCACTCTATTTTGTACTTGGACCGAGAAGCTTTGGAGATTAAGAGGCTGTTTGGTTTGAATTTTTATTTTCTGTTTTCATTTCTTGTTTTCAGTTTCTTTCTTGTTTTCTGGAATTTTACAAATGAAAACCTGAAAATGCTGAAAATAGAAATTTTCTGTTTTCAGCATTTTCAATTTTTCCTTTGTAAAATTTTAAAAAACAAGAAACAGGAAATAAAAATACAAATCAAACCACCCCTAAGCTCTCCTCTATCCTGGACTTCTAAGCCATTTAGAACTATCACTAAATATTTTAATGACCAAAATAACTAGCAATGATACTTTAATAATCAACAACCTTATTAATTTAGCCACTAATTTTTTTTATTGATATAATCCACTCAAAATTTTTATTGTGTCCATAAAAAAAATTTTATAAGGAAGACAAAAATTACTTTAATAATGTCTGTGCTCCTAAAATATTAATCTCTAAGTGATTGCCTTAATTGATGCTCACTTATAAATAGTTAAATTCTTTTAACATAAAAAACTTTACTACTTGCAATAATTTTATTCTAACTCGAATAAGATTACTTCTTTTAGAGTAAGATACTTATGATCTATAAATAAAAATGTCCTTTTAAGTTTGTTGTCTATAATTTTTTTTTTATTTGAAATGAAAAAATTCAATGAAAAGTATTTATGTTGAGCTTAAAAGAAAAGAGCATATACCAATGGGTTTTTTACACGTCATCCTACACCCAGCACTATTGAGTGAAGAAATGGCCACCGTTGGATGAGAGAACAGTGATGTCACGAAGGTGTAGATGATGGATTACACCGTAAGAAGGGATGCATGTAATCCAAGTTTCTGATTAATATGAAGGGGCAAATAAGAAAAGTGGGGTATGGGAGCAGCAATTATTGGTAGATATACTAACGTAAAGCGCAGCAATATCAGATCGATTAAGCTGCTTGTAGGGACCATTAACATATTCTCTAAATTAAATTAACACTGTTTCATATGTTCAGACAGTTGGCCATCAATCGGACAAATACGTATCAAAATTATAAATGTTTCTCCTTTAGGGGAAATTTAAATTTTAGCTACAAACAACAAAGCGTCTAATTTTTATAACTAGGAGTAACTTTTTTCTAATAATCAGCTTATTATTATTCATTCCAGTCATATAACTCAGTTATAAATATGAGATTTAATTCTTAATTGGACTACTTTCTTATAAAAAAAATAAATTGATTAGTATCCCAATTTCAATACTAATCAAAGTAAACCTTATATGCTTTTTTCCATCTCAATCGCGGTGGTAGTAATAATTAACATAAAATAAATAACAACTATCATGTTAATTATATAAGCATGTTTGATAAAGTCCGTAAAGGTCGTTATTTAATTTATTTTATTTTATCAAAATATTTGATAAAATGTTTGTAAATTGTTTCAAAGGTGAAAATTTTTTGGTAAAACGAAATTTTGACACAAAGTAACTCTTGATTATGTTTTGCGATAAGTTGAGAATTATACCTTAATTTTTTACTGTTAATTTGCTTTCGAGATGGAATTTTTCGTACATATAAAATTATTGACATGAAATTTAATTTAATTTAAAGTCGTTGAAATTTAATTTTTTTGCCTTAATAGTATAGTACAAAGAGAAAGAGTCTCTGAGTTTCAATATAATACATGAGGACATGACAATATATAGCAAACTAACATTCAAACTTCAAACTATGACTAATACAAGATGATAAAGCTGCGCCTAATTGGTAGTTACACCTGCAAATACCGCCTTTTCATTTTATAATATATAAATAATTAAATATAATACTTTTTAATTCAATATAAAATATTCACGTACATCTTCGTACTTATCAACTAAATTATATGACGACTATGATTAAACTATATATTTCCTCTGTTCTTTTTTATTTGTCCCCATTTTAAAAAAAAATTTGTTTCTTTTTATCAGTCTCTTTAGGAATTTAAAAAAATATTTTGAAAAAATTTGTTTCTTTTTATCAGTCTCTTTAGGAATTCAAAAAAATATTTATAGCTTGTTTTCTTATTATACAATTTTTCATTTATTACTTTATATTTATACTAAGTAGTAGATAATTAATAATTGTAGAGTTCCAACAAAAGTATAATAGAGAATTATTTCATAATTTTAATAATTACAAAAACATTAAATAAATTTTTTAATCTGTGTGTTTTAATTGTAAAAGACAAATAAAAAGAAACAGAGAAAGTATAACATATAATAATGAGTAAAGATACACTTATTTAAAAAAAAAAAAAAAAACTATCATATGTACGGCTTATTCTGCTCAACAATTTTATACATACATTAATTTTTATCATTGAATTGAAAACTTCTTATCATATATATAGTTTTACAAAATTTTAAAATGATTTAAAAATTAAATTGTTGATGATACTTCAATATATAATATACTAGCTAGAAAGTACGATACTAAAATGGATCTCAGTTAATTAACTTATTATATATAGTTTTAAGGAATTCGTTAGTAATACATATACAATTACTAGTTATAATTTTTTAAATGGATTTTTTTGGACTACTTAATAGATATTGGATTAAGTATATATCTGAAAGTAGAATGCCATGCAACTATATCCTGTGGGCCATTTCACATATATCTGTGCGCCAGCAGGATTAAAAACCTGCTTATAATTTCTATTATTTATTCTTATTTAATTTAGGTCACGATTGAAAAAAGTCTCATTCACACACACCCACAAATATAATTATGTGACCAAATCATTATCGTGTATATATTTGTATATATAGAGAAGAGATAAGATGTAACTGACGGAATTACTTTTGTTTTTTCTTTTATATATACCAAGGAATCAACTTTCAATTAAGTTAGTTAATTAATTAATACAAATTATCTTACAAATTAAAGTTCATCATCTTTAATTTAAAGTTATGAATCCGAGTTTAGGTATACAAGTAGGCCCATTAGGAAGTAGTGTAGCACATGCTTATCACTTAGCAACCGAGTAATATAATTCAAATTAAACTTCAAAGATCCTTTTTACTTTATTTTATGAAAAAGACCAAGAAAAGTGGTGGGGGTGGGAGAATAGATGGATAAGGCTTCTTAGACACGGGTTTATTTGATTTCTGTCTCTAAAAATAATTTTCTACTTTTTAAAATAGAAAATTACTAAAAAAATCTATTTGATAGACTAGTTTTTTTTAAAAAAAATTGGGGAACTATTTTTATTTTTTAGTATTTAAAAACTAAAATTTAAAAATATTTAAATTTTTTTTTGGTTTTTAATTTTCTAAATTTACAGATAAATTTATATTGAAAACTCTTCTCACTTATTTTGAAAACGGCTTCAAACAAGCCCTAAGAGACTATTGATTCAGTTTTATTTTTTAGTTTTTCAAAACTGTTTTGCAAAAACCAATTTTTCGTTCTTAAAAATAGAAAATTGATAAAATTGTTTAACAGATGAGTTTTCAAAAGTAGTTTTCTGAAACAGTTTTTGTTTTTTAATATTTAAAAACTAAAATTTTGAAACTTCTAAATATTGTTTCAGTTTTGTGAATTTACGTACAAATTTGTATTTTTAAAAACAGAAAACTATTTTTAGAAATCGTTATCAAACAAGCCCTATTTGCTTTTCAATTTTTAAAAACTAAAATTTTAAAATATTTTTATTTTTCTAAATTTACATATTAATTTATATTGAAAACTCATTTTTCTTAAAAAAACATTAATCTCAAAATTTTTTTATAATATAGTTTTAAGAAACTTAAAAATAAAACCAAATAAACAGGCCCAAAATCTTTTTGTTTATTTTTTTGGTATTGATCACTATTTTTAGATTCCGCGGCATATACAAAGTGGGACATAATATAATAATAATAATAAAAAGGTGGGTCATAATAATTATTTAAAAAATTGTTGAATAGAAATCAGAAAGAACAAATTGAATCTGAACCAATGAATAAATTGAGGGGAAGTCATGTCTCCTCTCTCTGGAAATTACGCGTTAAATCTGTTGTTTGAGATCAGTTAGTCCTCTTGGGCATGAGTAATAAAACAGAGCAATAATCATTAATAAGCGAATGAAAACATATACATTATGACAATTTTGATTCAATAATATGAAAAAAACTTTAGGGGGCACACTATCAGCATCAACATGACCAAACCCTGGTCCCTTACTATCCCTACCCACATAAAAAACAAACAAACATCAAACCTCACCACAACCGTTTAGCAAACTGCCAAAACACTAATCATGATTAACATGAATTCAAAATATAAAAGATAATTTAAACTCTGATTTATTAAAATTGGTCCATTATTTCATCTTAACGTGAAATCATAAACACAATATATCGATCTGGATTGTCGCTTTGGACAAATGTGAACTATGGATGAATTTGATCCATCCCTTAACACAAAGTGATGGTGTTAATGAATGCATATGCGTCATTGGCTCCCACCAATTTGGAGAGCAATTTTGGTAATGTACAAGAAGGTGATCTTACTGATGAGTGATGACACATTCACAACTAGGTAGCTACGGTTATCAAGGTTTGCCAGCATAGATCCACGTCACTAATCGGTTAAAATTACTTCAAATTAATCACCAACTTGGTCCATTGAGCCATTGACTAAAGTACTATTTCAAACTTATCACTTTTCCAAGTAAAAAAAAAGACAAAAAACATATTAATTTCTTTTAGTAGTTGAGATCTCATCAGTTAAGATTTGAATATCTATCAATATGTTTAAAGAATTTGGTTATATACCAAGTGTATATTTGTTTTGACGCTTGAAAATCACCTTTAGTCTATCATTATGTTTAGCTTGAATGTAAAATGTTTGGTTAGATATTTGGATTCATGTTTGAGAGTATTTTTTACGTCCGAACGTGCTAAATATAGAAACAATTTTTCATAGTTTATGGATCTACATTCAGTTTAGACTCACGTTCAATCTAAACTTAAATTTTTAAACGTCAATTCAAACACAGAATAATTATACCAAATTTTATTGATGTAAAGCAAATGTATATTACTTTTTGGTGTAATGTGCTACATTATTGGGACCAAGGGTATGGTTGCCATTAAATAAAAATAAATTAGAATAATATACGGCTATAGAATCGTCATTGAAATAAATATATATAAATAACTGGTTCAAAGTTGAAATTAGATCTCAGGTCATGGATTATTATAATGGAGGGATCGATTATAACTCAACTGTATTCGTCAGAGCTTACCTCCCTTAGCTAGCTAGTATACAATATACATTCTGGACAATTAAAGTTGTGCTGGAATCTTCACATGAAAATTTAATTATTCATCATCTCTTGGTCAAGATAGCAAATGAGGAACCAGTGATAAATACGAGGCATAAATTCGAACGCATAAAACAATGAATATGTTTACAGAGGAATTTTTCAGAAAAAAAAAAAGAAAGTTATTTTGTTTTAATCTAAATAGTTTATGAATTGTACGGTGTACCTGTCCAGTGGATAGGTAATTATCACAAATTAAATGGATAGAGTTTCTAGTGAAAAATGTCATAAAGTTTTTTTTAAATATAATGGTGCTTCGATGTGGACGGGTTCTATTTTCAGAAATCAGAATATTTAAGTCAGTAATTATTAGAGTTTGTGTGTGATCTTTGTATGATATGCACACAATATATTTATAGCTGAGTCTTCAAAATTTAGTGAATGTTTATATAGGCCTTATGATTATTGAGCTTGGCACCTAGGACTAATGGAACCGCAATGCTTAAGTTAGCTCGTAAGCTATATCCCGATCGAGTGATCGACATAGTCTTTAGATTGACATACTAGTTCATAATAATTTAAAATAAAGGATTTTTTATTTTGCATAATTTTATTCAAGTTAAGGATTTAAAATGAAAGAATTATTATCTTATTATTTTTCAAAAAATAATTCACTTCGAATATGTACACTAATCCATTAAATCTTTAATTAGTTAGCATCAAGCTTTTAATGAATTAAGATTTCTTATAATATTTTTTTAGAGTATCCATCATCGAAAACTGTGATTAATTCTCTTCTCAAAATTTAGCTCGCACATAGTGATTATCGAGTGGCTACTAAATATTGCTCTATTTCTACTAGTAATGGATCAAACTCCCGCACATGTAATTAAAAAATGAGAAAAATTATTACTACTTCACACTTCGTGGTTGAAATAAGATGATTTAGAGCTTGATTGGATGAGATTTTTAATGACCAGTAATAAGAACCAAAATTTATATGTAAACATAAAGAAAAATGTTAACATATGTCCTAAAGACACTTTTAAAGAGTTAAATATAATAAAATATTGTTAAAAAATATAATTTCTTATATTTTTGAGAGATTGAATAATATAATCTTATAATTATTTTTCTATTTGTAATAACCTTATCAAGTTTTTGTTTAACAAAATCCAAACATAAATACTATAAACTGCCTTTATACAAATTGTAGGCAAAAATATATGATTGCTCTTTGATATTTTTCAAAATTTTAATTTTGTCTAACAATGTTTACGTTCAACCCAAATATTGCAAAACTTGTACCACCCTTTTATTTTAGTATTTTTACTAAGAAAAAAAATGAAAAAGCAACCAAAAAACTGAGTTGTACAAGTTTGTCAATTTTTTTAAAAAATTTATCATTTTTTTACACTCAATAATCAATATTTCAAATTTAGTTCTTTACTTTTTTTTCGTCAACTCAATCCTTTCTGTTCATTTGTAAATTCTGAAGTTTTAAGGGACCGCTTCTTAACAAGTTTTTCTTCCTTAATTTCTTAAAAAGTTATTTCAGGTAACTTCTGGAGAATTTGAGGAAGAGGTAATTCATAAAATTGTCATTTGAAATTATCTAGAAATAATTCTTGATATTAGCATTTAATTGAAAATTTATACTCTAATGAAATGTTTTGTCCAAACTAGTTGTTAGGTATGTTTTTTGGTCAAAAGAGATGATGCTATGAGGCCACCCCTTCTATTAACCCTCATGCATCACATCCCCAACCTTACACATTTATGAGTCCAACCCAAAAGTTAATACAATTTACAGCCCACACCACGCTAATGTTATGTGGGAAGGATTGAGACCACCCAATTTTGGAAATCGCACCATTTCTTTATATATAAAAATCATAAATCTATATATTAAAAAGGATGGTGTCACTCCTAATAAGGGATGGTGCTAGTCCCTTCCACCCTGATGTTAAAGCAATAATCCATCGCATAAACAAAAATTGAAAAATTAAAATGATGACAAAAAAAAAAAAAGAGCATAAGTTAAAACCAATAACTTAAGAGCCTAAACTTTGAACAAAAAACGTGCGCAAATCAAACATAGCCGAGGACCACAATGGCACCCTCTGTTTCACCAACCACAAACCCACCACCATGCTAATCTATCTCGAGAAAGAAAAAAAAAAAGGTTTACCTCTTAGTTTTATAGTTAAAAACCTCTTAATTTTTATTCACAACTAAACTATAACAATTATCCTAACAATTATCCCTGATGTTGTTAAATTCCCTAGTAAACCCAAAAACTATAACAATTACATTTTTTGTAGTGGTTAAAAGTAGCTGTCTAAACCTCTAGATTGAGAGTTCGCTCCGTAAGAGCCACACTCTTAAGTTTTAAAGTGACATTTGGTATTCTTCACAATCAATGTTATTCATAATCACCATTTTGTTTTTAAAACTATTTCTGGAAACAAACCTTTTAAGCAATCAGTCGAACTCTTTCAGAAATATTATTTTGCGACAAAAAAAAATATAGTCCTGGCTTAAACCACGAAAAAGGAACTATCCTCTCATTCCGGCATTTAGCATCATCATAAGGGAGAATCAGTTAAAGTTTTTCCTCTTTCATTAAAATATAATAATCAATAAGGAGAAATTATTTTAACAATCGTTGAGGTGTACTAGTTAAACAAAAAAAAAAAGATGTCCTATAACTTTTATTTCGTTCAAAAGCTGCCAGCAAGGTATTCGTTTCCAATGTATAAAAATAAAAAAACAGCAGATGCAAGATGATGTGCTGTGGACTAAAGATGTGCACAAGTCCCTCAACGCGCAACCTAATATACAGGAAATTTATGATATAGAGAAAATGAAACAGTGAAACCAAATGATGTTTACTTAGTTACATATTTATTTAAAAACTAAAGGGGAACCTTTAACCGAACTGAACCATTTAATTAAAGACCAAGCTCGAACCGGTTTGGGTAAAACAAAACCGATTTTTCAAACTGGGTTCGAAGTAGTTCAGGTAAAAGAAAACCAGTTCAGGTTTGACTTGGGCTAAAAACGGCTTCAAATCAATTCTGGCACAACAAAATATCCTCTTTTTTAAGATACAGTTTGGAGCTAGATCAGTGAACCATAAAATCAGTTCGGTTCAGTTTGTATCTCATCAAAACCTGTTTTCAGTTTGGTTCTTAACTGAACGTGATCTATGAACAGCCCTAGTTGCAATGTACTCCATGTGGTACTTAAATAGTGATAGCTATAATTCTATAACAACAGCAATAATGACTCATACTGAATCGCATTAAGATAAAGAGGCACATGAACTCTATACCATAGCATAGCAATCAGAGTCTTCACCAGTGACATACATTATGTAATAGATAAACACACATATTATACTAGAAAAATCTGCCCCCGAATTCCTATTACCAATTATTGAACTGCAAACCATTCATACTCTAGAGTCTAGAAAACACCTGTATGTTAAACATACAGGCACAAACCACTGCAACAGAAGAGACAACAATCCTCTCAACATAAAGATACCGCGTCTTCAAGGCCTCCGACAATTCTGACACCCGAACTCCTGCAATTAGCATAGTCGTGAAGAAGAATTGTTACGATACTGGGGAAAGGAATGGGAAGAAATGATTTACTCAATTGTTGAGGCAAAGTCAATCACTAAAAGGATGTCAAGTGACAAATATTTCTTTTCTGGATGGGAAGCTACCAACAATAACAGTTGAGCCTCTAAGTTAAGTAGATAGAAGAAATTTGAAACAAGATGGGAACGCAAAGATGTGAGCAAATAACGAGAATCTGCTAGTAAACTAGAACAACACTATAAAGTCCTCAAACAAAAATTAAACTTGATACCAAGCACAGCATACTGCTAATAAGAAGGGAAAAAAAAGAGCATACAACTTTCAGAATTTTCAGGATACATGCATATAATACTGGTTTGGTATGGCCAAAGATCATAAAGGTGTAGTATAGATAAGGACATCCATAAACTCGTATTGATTGGTTAAAAAGATGGGTTACACAATGAGTATTTATAGGAGAAGAATACAACTAAGTGAAGTGACTAGCCAATCAATTAACTCTCCTAACAAAAACCAAACTCCTCATGGGAAGAATTTATCGCTAGATAATATAAAGCTTAAATAGGCCTTTAGAAGGCATCTCAAAAGCAGAAAAGCATAGGAGAAATTTGTTAGGAATTTATATAATGTTGTGGATAGAAAACTTACAGTAGGGTACGATCTTCCAAAGCTGGTTATCACCTTTGTTCCAATCCCACAGGACTATAGTAGTGCCATCATGCACACCTCCAGAATTCTTGTCACCATGAAAAGCATCCACATTGAGATGAACATTGTTGACCATCCTTATGGTTCTGAAGCCACCACCCAAGTCCTTGCTCTCAGTCCACAGAATAGACTCATCAAGATAGTCTGGATTGTACGGTATCAGCCGAACCTACACATATGAATCATGAAAATTGTCAAGTAAATAACAAATTACCAGTTTACACCATACAATTTATGCAGCTCAATCATCAAATTCTTGAACCCGTAACAGTCTATATGGCACATCAATATAAGATCAAACTGTCAAATTATAAAGAAAGCTACAGAAAATCCATCATTAAGCTATTAAGAAAAGATCCTCGGGGTAGGCTTTGCCATTTAATTTTATTTAGAACAAAAACATAGCACATACCAATTCTTACATATTTCAGAGAGTTTTGAAAATAACAGCAGGAAACACAATTTCCCAGTTGGATTCAAGTTTGAAAATTGAAACAGCAAACAAAGCACAATTATAAGGATGAAATTTTCTTTTTTTTCCTAAATCCTAATTGAATAATCAGCACCACAAAAGCAAACATTAACATACCACTATACCATCTACATATACGCATTTGTTATAGACTCAAGTTGCATTGAGAAAGGGAAACATTTCCCAAATCGCAATCAAGTGTAGTGTGAGTAAAACATGAGAAAGAGATCTTACAGGATGGGTGGCACCAATGGAATGCTTAAGAGCCTCACCCGTGGCCTTGTTGACCAAAGAAAAAGCAGGGCTTCCCTCTTCATCCTTCACCCTTGTACTGTACTTCTCATCCTTGTACCAATGCTACAATCACAACAATATATCATTTAAAAGGAGCTAAGGCTACAAAATTCGGAAACACCAAACAAAAATATCAGATTTTGAGAATTAGGGTGTAAAGTTTCAAATTAACCACAATATCATAATTTCCACAGTCACCAACCAAAATCGTGTTAGATTGTGATTGTGATCTGCAAAAATAGCATTTAACCATATCTAACAGGGTGAGATTGTGGAGTGTGACTGCAAATGCAATTTGAACCCTTAAATTAAAATTGTGATCACCTGGTACTGATCGGTGGGATCGGAGCGAGCGAGGATGACTTGGGCGTTACGAATGGTGAGGGCGTAATCCGGTGCGGCCTTGGTGAGGACCCTAACAGTGGGTCTGGTATTGAGAACATTTGGACCCTGGTGGGAGACATGGTGAACAGAGGTAGGAAAATGGGGGTTGATATGGGTGGGGTGGTGGGTCTCGTGAGCCACATGATGCACGGTGGCGTTACCGGGGGGGCCGGTTGGTGGTGGGGGGTAACCGAAGTCGGTGGAGGGATCAGGTGGATAGGGGTGATGAGTGGAAGAAGGAGGAGGGTAATTGAAGTCCTGGGAGACGTGAGAGGTGTGAAACACGTGAGTCTCTGGGTGATGATGGGGCGGTGGTGGTGGCTGGGCGTAGAAGGGGGGCTGTGGTGGTGGTGGTTGGTTGTCGAAGGAGGAGAAGGTGCTCCCCGGAGGAGGGTAGGTGACGGGTGATTCATCGTCGTCCCTGCGGTGGTGGTGGTGGGTGACGTGGCCATGGTTGAAGGGGTTCATGGTGGTTGATTTTGGGAATCACAATCAGGATTCACAACAGAGACCAAAGGACTACTTACTGCTTACTATGCTTTGTCATGAAATGTAGTAGTAAGGAGTGGGCCAACTACCAACTTTTTATTAATTAAAATAATTAAAATTAGAATTAGAAATAATTAAATACTCCTTTCATTTCTATTTATAAATCTTTTTATTTATAAGCCTTAAAAAAACACATAGATATTAAGAAAAGTATAAATATAAAAAAAAATATAATTTTTTTCGTAAGAAAGTATATTAATGAGAGATTGAACCCATCACACATACATGCAACAATTGATAATAGAGGAATAAAAATTAAAAGTAGAGGTAATAATATAAAAGTTAATCATATTATTTTTTAATATACAAATGACTACATTAATTCTATTAATTTCATGTATATTTATTATATTAAATTAGAGTATTTATATAATTTTATATGTATATATCTTGTCTCTAAATCTGTAACGAAAAACTATGATTCTCATCCTCGTCTTTATGAAAAAAAATTATTTAATCACGAGCCTCAAATTGGGTGGTCCTCACGAGGATCCCAAAATCTGAATGATGATTGTCACACTTACACATTCTCATATATTTGTCAACTAAAGCTACATAACTGAAAAATACATTAACTTTTAACAACTAATCAACATTCTTTCTTATTTAAAATTAGGTTTAACTATCCAAATTAATTAAAACTAAAATTAAAAAATATAATAATAATTTTTTTTTTATATATAATGTAGACTTATAAAAAAAACATTTAATTTTTTGAGGGACTTGGAACGAAGGAATAAATAAATAAAGTGGATAAAAATGGTGTTTTTGGGTCGGATTCAAGTCCAACACGTGGCGCAAGTATGATTAGTGAGCAGGTCTGTTTGCAACTTCATTCAAGTAATGACTGATGAGGTTGAACCTTCAACATCATAGCGATCACAATTAGTGATACATACGTGTGTGGACTAGTGAACCGGAAAAACTCTTTTTGTATACCAACGAATAGTGTGAAGTCGATTGTGGAGATTCCAGAACGTTCGTTCTCTTCACATTTCATGTTTTTAAATACGCTAAATTACTAGTTTGTTAGTGTTTTTAAGTTTTGCAAAAATTTTAGTTTAGTTATCTTTCTTTTATTCTTATTATTTTTATTTTTATGTCTATTTAATATTAAATTTGATTTTTCGTCTTTTCTTCTATTACTTTAGTCTTTATTATTTATTTATACTCTTAATTTTTCCCTTCATTGTGTTTTTGTTTTTTTTTGGTAACATGCCCTTCATTGTTTTGTCTAAAGTCTTAATTTCATATTTCATAATTTTATAAAAAATAATTAAAATAAAACTTATAAACTAATATAAGAGATTAAGTTAATCATAAAAAACGATAAATGATTAAATGAAGATATTGAATAAATAGGGGTGCAACCACTTAAAATTTTTTAGAGGCTAAATATAAGACATTAAATAGATTAAAATTTTGAGAATGTCATTTACTTAGAGTGTTGTTTATTTTTATTAATAATTTAATAAATTATATATATATATATTAGTAATTTCTTTCTACAATGAGGAGGCTAGACCCCTCGTAACACAAAGTAGTTTCACCCGTGTGAATAAATATTATTGATGAAATTGATAAAAATAAAAGATAAACAATTGTACTAAAATTTCTCCTTAACATAAAGGATTAAATTTATATTTTTAATCTTTTAATATTTTATTTTGTGAGATTATGTGGAGAGATAACTTCAATATCTCGAATGTTGGAGCGACATGAGTAAATCTCGTTCTTAAATAAATGCTTTTCAAAGGAATTGAACCAAAGAGCTACTTGTAGAAAATCTTTGTATACATTCTCAAATCATGTGGACCTAACCTGCTTCCACTATGTTGAACCCATTTGAGTTCTGTTGGTGTATTTTCTTTCTAGGACGTTGAATAAGTAATATTTTTTAAAAAAAACTTTTTCACTATCTATAAAAAATAAATAAAAATTTCATGTCATAAAATTATTTCAAACTTTACTTTTATTAGATTCATTTTGCTAAAATTCCCTTTTCTTTCTTTAACTCGGGCAAATTTCGTTTTGAGTTTTTAACTATTTTTAGAATTGTTTTGGTTCCTTAATTTTTATTCTTTGACTAAATTGGTCCTTGTAATAAGCAGAATCATTTGTTAACGTTGCTAATGTGATTGACGGGAAGGATCAAATTAAATTAAAAAAATAAATTAAGAAACTAAAATAAACCTAAAAATAAATATGAAACTAAAATAAAACTTGCATAAGAATTAAGAATTAAGATACCGAAACAATACTTTTGTCAAAATTATTTATCCCTGCATTATATCATAATTAAGAATAAAAATAACGCTTTAAATTTATTTTAACCTGAAATCAAATATACGGCGAGTGATTGAATGCCAAAATACTTCTCTACTATGTACATTGGAATAGGATATATGGTATGTTTGGTTATACACTTACAATTTCACTAAACTAAAATATTTTTTCAAGGAACAATAATTTTTTACTTTTGTTAAATTATATTTGAGATTCAAAATCATTATGGATAAAAAATACTTTATCAACATTTTCAACATATAAAAGAGTCGTACGTTCCAACACTTTTTTTAAAATTTTGGTAAGGTAAGTCACATTCTAAGTGTGTGTTTGGATTGACGTCGGATTACGTCAAATCACGTTAAGATAAATAAATCAATGGTTGAAATAAATTTGACACATAAACCGAGACGAATTCAATGAACGCAATAAAAACTAGTGTTGAAGTGGATCCCCATTAACGTGAATTCACTTGCAAACATGTGAGAATGTTTTGTTGAGCAAACAGCATCCGTTTACCTGTCATGTCTCAATCTCAGCTTTATTCTCATTCCCATATGTGCATACCCCACAAGCAATATTTCCTTACCATACTGCATGCTTTTGATCTTTATTCTGTAATTATGTGTCCTGCCAATTCTGTTTGGAGCCATAAGGTCAAAAAATTAATTATCACATTCACGTTGTTAAATGGAAAAGTGAAATTTGTACAAAAAAAAAAAAAGAAGGAAAAGTGAAATACTACTCTGCCTTATTATCTGCTTATATGAAAAATTATGTCTAAAAGGCTTATTGGAATAATAATTTTATGTATGAGGTTACGTTACTAAAGTTTTTTTTTGAAAGGAGTTTTTTTCTCTTCAGACTCTATAAAAAACACAAAAATAAAATTATTGATGCTGATGTCATCATGTTACAGAAAAATATAAAACGTATTATCGTTTTTAAATGTTTTATCTTATAATATTTAAAATATATATATATATTGCATAATGCAATAAATAAATATATATTACGTAATATTATAAGTAAATAAATGAAATATTAGTTAAAAAATAGAGAAAGTGCTATAATTGTATATGGCGTGATGATATTATGTAATATTTAAAGAAAGAAAAAAAAATCTATTTTAAGAATTTTTCTCAAACTCAATCTCAAAAATATAATTATTTTATATTTTAACACCTATCAAATCGGATTCGCTATGTTTACGTATATATATTTATTGGCACAATCATTATCTGCTTATACTTATATTTGAGTACCTTTTAGAAAAAAGTTCACATAATAATCGGGTCTCCAGAAGTTAAGGGTGTATTTGGATTAGTTGTGATTAATTGTGAAAATAAGTCATGAAAAAAATTGATTGTTTGATATATAATCAATTTTTATTCGGGTATATTTACTGTGATTTTTAAGATAATTTTAAGCGGTAAAAAGTAATTTTGAAACTTCTTAAAATAATGTTCAAATTTTAGCCGAAAGACAAAAAGCTTTTTTCTTTATTAAAAAAATAATTAAAAACTTTTTAGATATAAAATACAACTATTCAACGTACATTTAGAAATAATATAATCTAAACATGCTCAAAGTTGTTACTTTGACAACTATCGTTAATTTTGCAATTTAAACCTCAATATTTGAGATTAAACATTAATGATGATATCATATTTAAAGTTTAACGATTGTTTTTTTTGTTAAGCAAGATTTTATTTAAAAAATGAGTACAAGTCGTACTCAATTTACAAGGAGAACTTGGTAAAAGGGCAGCAAAACAAAAAGAAAGAAAATGACAATGAAACAATCTGAATCGTCGCCAACGCCAAATAAAAAGGAGAGGATAGAAAGTAAAACAAGCTACACTACATTCCAGACAAGCACTAGAAATTAAGTTCCATTGCACAAGGAGATAGGAAAAAAAATATCAATAAAATAAAATATTATAAAATAAAATATTAATAATAGCAAAAAAAATGGAATGCAAAATAATATAAATCTGGCTACATCCTATAGAGGATAACACAAACTCAACACTCACGAATACTTGGATCAACAAGTGGAACCTAAACATTGCCATAAAATATAAATTAGACAGCGTTAAAGTAGATTCTGTTATAAAATTTGTGTATTTCAAAAATTTAAGTGTATTATTAGTTTTTACGGCACCGTCTAAACTTAGATTTTACCTCCACTGTCCATGTCCATATTAGTGTACCGTCTACTGTCCATATTAATTTTCTGCACAAGTTGAAAACCAATCAGAAGCTACTGTCCAATCCTTGTAATTTACATTTTACATAGGAATTAAGAAGTGCCTAATCTATATAAGAGAAGTCTCATTTCACTACTAAGACACACCAAAATCATTCTTCTCTTCTCTCTCTGATTCGAGCTTCCCACTCTAAACATATTCTGGATTATTTGTTATTATTTTTCGCTAGTTTCTGCATCCCGATTAATATCGGAAGAGCTTGTTATATCCTAGGGGGTTTGCGGTATTAACGCCAGATAAATCCTTTAGGATAGTGTTTATCAACACGTCTCAAGCTACAACTTCATTGCTCTCCTGAATTATTTCAAACAGTTTCAACTGGTTTGAACCAAGTTATGTCACCGATCTATCAAGTTAACGACAACCCTAAGTTAGGGATAGCAAAAAAGCCCGGATTCGTGGGCATCTGCGGGCATTACCCGCGACGGGTCCGGGTTTTATTTGGGCGTCCGCGGGTTTGAAAAATGGTTTTTGTAAAATCCGCAAATAAGCGGGTGCGAGTTTTGTTGTATTCGTATTGCGGATATTCACACCGGTCAAATATAAATGAAATTACAATAATATCCTTATATATCTCTAGTGACTATTGAAATTTATTTTAATTTGCATGAATAAATTTGAAGTTTATTTTAATTTAGATGAATTTTCTTTTTATAATTCTACTAATTTTAAGTTATATAATTTTCGGATAAAAATTTTAACCTCAAAATATAAGTTTTTTATTTTTTTTTCTAATTTTTCCTTTTTTTTTTGCGTATTCACGTGTATGAATACCCGTGGATACCCACAAAAATATTTATTAGAATCTGCAAACATTACCTTAACGGACACCGAATAAGTTTTTTTTACGAGTTTTCGCGGGTGCGGGTTACAAGTAACTATCACCTGCACCCATTGCCATTCCTACCCTAAGTAATATAACAAATAACAATGAATTATGATGGATTGTTAGGATTCAAATCTAGGTGCGAAAATTCTCCTCCTTCCCTGAAAACAATTTGACTTATAAAAAATTTACGATTGATTGCTAAGGTGTTGAATTTTGAAGTTAGCTTAATGCTAACACCACACATTGTATACAGTTCATTTTGTTTTCAATGGTTATGATGATAAATCGCGTTCAATATGGTGATATTAACCCTTCCATAAAATGGTTATATTATACTATTCAAAACAATAAAAGTATATGTTTGAATAGGGTAATTTAGTTTATTCAATATATGATAGGTAAAAATGAAATGATAGATAGAATATTTATAGGTAAAATTACAAAATTTATTTGAATTAGGTGAAAATAACTTGATATTTTTTTAGAAGAAAATAACTTCTTAGTAATTATGAAGTATTTTCATAACCTAAGCATAAATTGTTTCAATTGCTCCCTAAAAGTATTATTTTCTTCTTAAAAAATAATGAACTACATTACAATACTCAATTACATAAAGTCAAAATATTAATATTTAATAGGAAATTAAAAAATGATCAATTTAATTTTTTGGAAAACATTGTAAAAATTTTTTTGTCAAAGAGTTTATCAACAAGTCAATAAAAATTTGAAGTCCAAAGTTTTTTTGTTTTTTTTTTTTTGTTTTTGGGTCTAAAACGTCAATATGTGTGTTTGTCTTGGTCAAGCAAGATGGCCACTGATCAAAAGAAAAAAACAAGAAATCCAATATATAGAAACTCTCCTTTTAAGTTTAGTCGGAATATAAAGCCCAATACCACATCCAAGTATTCAAGTGAAGCCCACCCAAGCAAGGAAAAATATTTGGATTATACAAAATATTTTAAAAGACATTTGAAAATTCAGAGATAATTTTGTGTATGCTGGCTTCTTTGGATATACACAAAATATTTTATTTGTTTTATTATAAATATATGTAAATGAGTTGTACATCCATTAAGCAAGTTGACAACGTAGTGGAGTTTTCATATGAAAAAAAAAACCACGAAGAAAACCAAGGACAAATAATAATTTTGGTTCGTAATTTTATAAAGTCATTTCACTTTAATTTTATAAAGAGTTATACTTTAATTTATAATTTTATACGATCACGTTTTTGAGTCCTTGACTTCTTATTAAATCTTCCACATTAGTATATGACTGAATAAAAATATTATTCCACACTAGACATTGACTTTATATAAAAACTTAATGGAGAGATAAGAGAGTTAAGTCAAAGATCAAAGTGATGGTTGATTAAAAAAATTGAAGTTATCGTTTGCAAGTGATTAGGAACACCTTTATATATTTTTAGAGTAATGTTAAATTTTTTTATTAAAAATTTTTATAAATTTTTATATTCACTTAATTTTGACAAGTGTCATTTATTTTTTAAAAAATAAATGTTTAGTGAAAGATAGAAAACACTTATCAAAATTAAGTAAGTAAAAAAATTTATAAGAATATTTAATAATTTTTATATTTTTATATCAACAATTTCAACCGTAAAAAAAATGGCCGTTTGTTTATTTGATTGTTTGTTATAGACTAATTTCACTGCCGAGTATATTAGTTGCAACCTTATACATAGAGAACAAAGTATTGCTAAATTTTGTTTATTTTTTTCGTTTATAAGAAAAGTACAGTAATTGGAGATCGAACCGCCGTATTTACACATGCATATTCTAATGTGTTCACCAATTGAATTAGAGATAAATTTTGTTTATTCGATATTGCTAAATTTAATTTTCTTAAAGTTTTATTTAATAAAATTATTTATGCAAAATTGCAAACGCATTCTTATAAGAAAAATATTTTGTATACACTTACTATTCACATGCAACATATTAACTCAAATTTAGCTATGTTTTTAATGTAAACAAACTGAAAACTAGAATGAAAAGCTTAATTTAACTCATGTTAATTAAATGAATTGCAAATAAATTGTATATGCTAATGATTGTATATTAACTATTGTTGTTCTTAAAAACTTGAAAAACGTCTTAAGTTTAGCTTATTCTCATCATTTGGTACTAATTCTTTTTATTATTATTATTATTTGGTAGGAGTAATTTGATATCTTCTTGGGAATAAAGTATAAGTAATAATAAAAGAGATTTAGAATAAGTGACTACTTCAATTCATCCATAAAAGTTGGCATGCTTTTTGCAGATACTAGGATTGAGACAAAAAGGAAGAGATAAAGTTAATTAATTAATTAAAGACATTAAAAAATAATTGGAGTGTGGTGATCACACCTAACACATTTTTATTGGTAATCCTTCTCCTTCTGCTTCGTTGTCGTTAACTCAAGGAGTCAAAGTCCATTTTACCATTAAGCATGAAGATATATATACTATATATGTTACTAATAATCACTAATTAAATAATCAAGAACACGTGGGAACACAAATATATTTATTTAATAGAAAATAAATGCGATAAGGATTATCCCCTCTTGACAAAACACATCCATTAATTACTAATATTCTTCTTTGCACAGTAGCTGCGAGCAAGATACTATCCAATTTCTCATTCAACAGATTTAAAATAAACAGTTTCAGCTCAATGTTCTAGTCAAGTTGCAATATTTTACTTGAGAGATAAAATATTTCACATTATATTAAATATTATGAAGATTATCTTGGTAACATAAAATAAATATTTTATATAAAATCAACGATATTAGCATGTTTAACTAATTAACTTTCAATTACTTTTTTTTTAATTTCTTTTGGGAGGAAGTGTATTACGGGATATTATATTATGTGAAGACAAAATTCATTAGTAATTATTTAAGCATACTTATTAATTATTATACTATAAAATGGCAGTTTTTTATATTTTAATTCTACATTATTCAACTCAAGAGTATTCCTAAAGCATGAGATTTTTAATGCTATTTGCTATATTAATTTAATCCGGAGCTGTAACATTCTCATTCTCTAGTTTTGTCACCGCCACTAAATACGACCATAGTATTTGTGTTTATTTTTAAAAAAAATTGTATAAAGCTAATTCCACTTAACATTTTTGGAAATATAAAAAAAATGAATACGTCAAGAGAAAAAAACAAATTAATTTTCAAAATACCTGAAATAAATAATTAAATACCCCCCAAAACAACTGTAGACCAACTACAGTCAGAAAATGTTAACTATATATGTATAGCTTTTTTCGAAAAAAAAAACTATATATGTATAGCAAAGTTGGATTTGGCTGGGTATTGTAGTACAATTTAAAAAGGAAAAAAAAAAAAAAGTTAGACTTGGCATCCATAGTTTGGAGCCAAATTTGCAACTAAATATTACTTTCCCCTTCCATTTCAAAATATAAACGTCTAGACGTTTTTTTATATAATTTAAGATAAGTAGTTATTACATTGATTTTTAAAAGATTAATTGCTTATTACAATTTTATCCTAAATAAATGTAACTCACTATTTAGGAGCTAACAATACTAGTAAAAGTTTTCTTTAATAAATAAAAGTAAAATTAAAAAAAATAATAAATACACTTTATATTTCGTATAAGTATTTATAATATGAAACATACAAATTTTGATACTCATATTTTGAAACCGAGAAAGATGGAGTACTAACTAGGAAGATGAATAGTAATAGACCAAACTGGGGTGGGGAGAAAATATTGCGTTTATGATGTAATTCACATTTATATAATTTTTTTGGTGCCTTATTTTATTTATATTTTTTATAAGGTCAATTGGTGACTTCAATAATGCATATATAATGGTTCAAAGCATGTGAACAATAACGGGCAGAGTAATAATAAAGAGAAAGTTGCACTATTGAACATACTATACTAAAATGGAAAATTGTTACAATCCATATTGAATTAAAAGAAAATTTAATTTGTAGCAAGCCTTTCTCGGCAAAGAATGAAAATTATCATCACAACCAATACAATACCTTATCTACAAGAGTAGTACATTATAAAAGCTATTTTGTTTTTGGTAAATCATCATTATAAATCTAATTTGCCAACCCACAACACGTACAAATCAACATTTTTGTACAAATTGCTGTTTTTTGATTCGTCATAAAACTTGAGATATTTTGTCTTCACAGTTTCATGACTCTTGAATGGAGGAATCTTTCTTTTGACTAACACTTCCTCCTACCTAACCTTTCTCTTTCTTCATTTTCCATCACAAATTTAAAATAAAACAAAACCAAACCAAAAAACAAAAAAAACGCAACATTTCCTATGTACTTACTAGTCCTTACGTAATGATCAAATTGGTGGGCTAAGATTCTGGGTATTTTACTTAATTATCTTTTTTTTCTTTCTATTTTCTAATTCTTAAATTCTGATTTTTTTTTTTGTTGAATTATCCCTGAAATTGAAGATGAGGACCAAGAAGTAACTGCTGATTCAACAAGGACTGCTTCACGAGGTGGTTCCATTGGGGGTTTTCGAATTGGCCATTGATATTAGGGAAATTGCAAGAGGAAGAACTCAAAAATTTCTTTGATGGGTATAAAGATTCCTCATCTATGTTTGAAAGCTGGCGTTTTGGCTTGAAATTTTCCACGTTAGGGATTGAATTATGGTTCAAATTCAATTGGGGGTTCTTGTGAAACATGAAATTATTGTTAATTGGGGATGAATTGTAATCCAAATTGGCAGTATTGAATCCTGCACTTGATCCAACCCCTTGTGGATTTGAATGGTTCTCAGATAAGAAATTACTAAGCATGGAATAGTCCATGGCATCCAATAAATTGGAGAAGGAAACAGATTTTTGAGATATTAGTGTGTTTTGAGGTGGTGGAGGAGTTGGGCTTTTTGAGATTGGGAAAAAAGTTTCTTTGAATTGATGTTCTTCTGCTTGATCTAATTCTCCTGTTGTTGCCTCTGTTGAAGATATAGAATATTTTGACTTCTTGTAAATTCGGCACAATACCCAATCATCCAACTGCACAAGGTTTTGAATTACAATTATAATCACATTGAATATAAGTTATTACACACTATAATCACAGTAAATAGTAACTTGAAAACCATAGTGGGAATACTGACCCTCATGGAGGAATCTTTGAGTTTAATGGGTTTGTTGTTATCAACAAGGCGATATTCGTGCATGATCCAATTGGTCTTGACACCCTTTGGAGGTCTTCCTTTGTAGAAGACAAGAGCCTTTTTGACACCAATGTTCTCTTGGGCCCCACTTCCTTGCAAAGATGACATTATGATTTTATCAGTGCCAGTGGCCTTCCAATACCCTGAAGCTGCTGCCCTGTTTGGCCTCGCACCATTTGGGTACTTCCTGTCCCTAGGACTAAAGAAGTACCATTCTTTCTCCCCAAACGTCGCCTTAGCTGAATTTTTGAAAGAAAAAAAAAAGTACCATTACAAACTTTATTTATATTACAAACTAATAACATAAATTAAAAAAAGAGGGAGAGAGAAAAACCTGGTAATTCCCAAGGATCTAACTTGTAGATATCAACCTCGGCAATAATGGAAACTGGTAAGGGTATGGAGGCAATTTTCTTCCTAAGGTAGTGAAGAATGAGTTCTTCATCGGTTGGGTGGAACCTAAAACCAGGGGGCAAATTGGACTCTGGGGTACCCATGTGGGGTTTGGTGAGTGTGGAGGAGGGTCTATAAGATTATTAAGATGAGATTGAGATAGGGACAAAGGAAAAACTGAAACTTGGTGATGCTTAGAAAAGGGAAATAAAAGAAAGAAAGAGAGGATTGAAATTTTTGGGGAGGGGAGAATGGAAGGGATTTTATGGTTGTAGGAATTTGTCGTCACGTGTGAAGAGATTAGGCCAAGAGGGGAAGGGGGTATGTATGTATCAAATGAGAAAACAGATCAGTTTCAAAGTTTTCCAAAAGTGGGCTCCATTAGTCACAGATTATATGCAATGCAATGTAATGTGGAGCTAGTCATGGCTAGCCACATCTACTAACAAAAATATAACGCCCAATTGTTTTTTTCTTTTTTTTAGATATTCTCTACTTTATTATTTAGAATTATATAACACTAATTTCTCAATTAAAAAAAAACACTTTTTATGGCTCAAATTCAAAATCTTTCGTCCCAGTCATGTAGTTTAGTTGACGAACACATGAAAATATATGGGTAAATACGAAATTTGATGCCTAGCTAATTGCTATACTTTGGTAAAAAAAAAATTCAAATTCTTTCACTACAATTATAATGATCTTTATTAGTATTAGATTCAAACTATACATGTTGTGCAAGATATTTTCATTTATCAGATTCAAACTCGAAACCATATTTAAAACTCATTTTCTCTATTTCATAATATGAATATTTAATTATATTTTACATAATTTTATAAAAAATCAATATATTGATTTTGAAAGTTTAACAATTAAATGTAAAATAAATATTTTTAATATTTTGTGAATAACTTATAATACAAAATATCAATTTTTAATTTTTAAAAATTTATAGTATTATAAAATGAAAGGGGTATATATTTATTGAATTAAGTTAATTTAAGAGCTGAATTGAGTTGGCTTTATGCTATTATTGAGACACTTGCCATTTTGTCGTTTGTAGCAAATGATGGTCTTGGAATACTATCGTTTTGCAATGGCGGCTCCAAAGTGACATCATCGTCCCTGAGATAAGATGGCGACACGTGTCATGCATAACCGCAAGATAGAATGAGTGCAGAAATGGCTTTTGTGCTTGTGTGTTGTTATTGGTCCATACTCTGCTCTGGTCCTAGGATAGGAAAATGTAATACTCCTATATAAATGGTATTTAGTGTCTTAAGGATACTATGTAAAAATTTAAATATAGTAAAAAAATATTAGAATGTATAATTTTTTCTATTTTTAAGAAACAAAACAATGTGTTTTTATGATTATTTTTTTAATTCTAATAACTTTAATTAATATCTCTGAAACACTATATTTTAAGACCCTATAAAATATCATAAGAGAGAAAAAGGTTGAAATAGTATTTTTCAATCTCATTTCTCAACAGAAAATAGAGTATGAGAATATATTTTAATGTAGTGACCGTTGTCAGCGTCGTCGATTGAGGTGTAACTGACTGTGAGCCAGGATTATTATGCGTGTGGCTTTGACACTTTGACTGCATTGATTCACCAATGTTTTATACTAGGACTAGGATCATTCAAAAAATTTAAAAATGTGAATTTTATAATACATCATTTAAAAGTAGTGTACGAAAATATCAACTATAGACTATTTTAATTAACTGTATTACTTAGTACACCTTTTATTTATTAATGTTTGTTTTTTTTAGGATAGATGGATATCGCTTCATGTGTTTCACAATTGTGTTATATTTATATGTGTCATTAGTTTTGTGTGGTTGAAAGTTTGATGAGAGATGCTTTTGAATTTTATGCGTGTGATTTGCTAAGTTTATTTCTTAGCCTGAATAATATCCTTCTTGTAATCTTTTGACTACTAGTATTCACTAATAAATTTGCTTATTAAAAATAATGTTTATTATTTTTTAAGTAATTTTTAATTCATTATAGGTGAATTTTAGCATTAATCACTTTTACAGTGGTGTACCATATATAAGTCATGAAATTATTTAATTGATATAATTGGTTTAAAAGAAAAAAACAAAAGAGATATACATACATACAGAATACATAATTTATTATTATATTAAATATTTTATGTTAAGTTATTTATATTTTTTTTAGGTGGGAGTATGAAAAACCACTTAAGAAATAGTGTATAATAGAAAAAGCCTTGAATTATGAATGGCAACAAGGTAACGGGTAATAATCCCCTACTACATAAAAATTGTTTTTTTTAAGGGATGTAAAAATTAAGTATAGAATAATACTATAACATTTAAATAAAAGACTATATAATTATCAAAATTTACACTTAAAATTAACGTCATTTCAGAAATTTAACATTAAATAAAAAACATTTAGCATTTGGTAAACTTTCGTCAATTTTAATATTATTAAATATCACTTGTAGTAATTGACAAAATAAAAAACTAATTATAATGGTAGTATATGTATACATACTTTTTTGTTATTTTTAACAATCTCCCCAACCCCCTCTTCAGCCGGTCTGTGTGGATCGTCCGAAAAAATCCGGGCTCGGGTCTTTAAAAATTACAAAAAAAGAAATTTGAACTTTTTGATCCGGATCGCAAAAGCTATAAAAGAAATGGACCTAACCTGACCCGATTAAAAATTAATTTATAAATATATATTTTTATATACTATATTAAAAAAATTTAATAAGTTTTTTTTAAAAATATATAATTATAACCAACTTTTTACTAAATGCACTACTTGTCATATTTTAAAAAAACACAATTTAGTAAAAAAAAATCAAAAAAACACAAATATTTCTTTTATTAAAAAACTTTTTTTCCAAATAATATATAACCGGGCCGACCCGATAAAGCTCAGAGGTTGCATAAAACCAAACCCAAACTTACTAATTTTTCAAAAATAGTAACCAGATAGCCCGTATTGCCAGTTATATATAGCCATCTCCCTTAACCATTTTTCTTTTAAAAGAGCCTTTAACATAAGAAAATATATAGGAAGAGATATATAGACATGGAAAAAAAAACTATTTAATAACGTGTTTTGGTTGACTTTTCTTAATATCAGTCTTTGAGTAAATTTTAGAACTTGATGACCGATATTTTTACGTTAAAAATTTTAGGATAAATGAATTTTTTTTCACATATTTGCATTTTATTTTGGTTTTAGTTCTTATAAAAACTTTCATTTTAGTTTATTGTCTACACATGTTTTTTGTTTCTCTTTTAGTCCCTGCATAATTTTTTGTTGATCCAAGCCATTAATCCCATAGCTCCACAACTACAATTGGCATGACCACAACCATTGCACAATCAAATAAAGGACAACAAGATGAGATTGGTGACGCCAAAATAATTTACGAACCGCCATCACGTGCTCACCCGCATTGAAAGTGGTGGCGGTGGTGCTAGGTGAGTGCCGTGAGGAAAAAACGACGCATCTCTAGTCTGATGACTGCCGAACTTCAGGGATGACCGGTCTCGATGAGACGCCACTGATAGAAGCGATGGTGGTTAGGTAAACCACGGTATAAGGTAGCCTCAAGATGAGACAAGGGTGCGATAAACAATATTCTCAATTCCACCTCTACGAACGCCCTGTTGTCATCCTAACTTCCCATTCACTCATAAACTCTCACTGTCATCACTATTGTCGCCATTAAAGTCATATTTCACCCTTCCTCCTTCTCAAAACTTTGCGGCGCCAAATAATTTTCGGCATGCTTGACATGAAGTTACAATGATAGTGACCATGGTGATTGCGGTGAGGAGGCTGTAAGATTTAACGATAGATACCAACAAAAAATGACGACCGAAACTAAAACAAAAACAAAAAACAAGTATAGGAATTAAAATTTTTTTTTTTAAGAATTAAAACAAAAATAAAGTACAGATATAAAGATCAACATATTCACTTAACTAAAAATTTACATTTAAAATTTTTAGAATCAAACAAGTATCATTTAAACAAATCACTCGTCAATATAAATTCATAGAATTATTTGGGCAGAGCATGAATGACATGCAAATTAAATTCCACACGTGACTATGGGAGGAAAAGAAAATCTTAATATATTCTATATATATATATATATATATATATATATATATATATAACCAATATTTTTATTCATTTACATAGTTGTTTCTATGATTACTCGGTCTACATTATTTGATATTAATTTTTATTAAATTGAAAATTTATATATGATTCTCCGGATATACACAAGAATCTTTCCAAATAAAAAGGTATCTTCTATGCTTAAAACATAAGAAATGCATCCTTCAATGATGTATAACAAATCACATACACGTGGCCTTTGAGGGTCAGCTTCGGAATTATAATTGATTTCCACAAGAGATAAGTTATGGAGTATATGTCCAACACCAAAACGAACAAGGAACCATAATAATAAAATAAACAAATTAAATTAATAAATTTCAAAAAGTACTAATTAATCAGGCAAGAATGGAGTCACGTTACTTCCATTTGATCTCCTCCATGTATCATTAACACCAAAATCAACATCGTTATGAACTAATCTTTCTTTCTTAACCACAGATGTGGCAGAGTAATTATCGAAGACATTAACTTCAACTACGTGTCATTCCCACAATGATCCAAGTGGCAAACATGTTCATACACTCATGTGGTCCAGTTCCGGAGAAGGGTTATATAACTTGGCTTTAATTTTATCTTTTTACTGAAATTAGTATGTACCTAATGCACTTGCCTTTTCTTTTTTTATGGAAAAGCAGAGTCGAAAGGGGAAATATATACAAGTTGAAATTGAGCCTTCAGGGTCAGATATTCAGATATTTCTTTCCTTCATATATATCGAATTACTTATATATTGGGTTCTAATTGTGGCTAACCATTGGGTTTGATATGTTAATCATCATATAATTCAAACATGTTTGCTTAATCAATTAATTAATCAGAAATTAGGTGTTCATCATGAATACCATTCTACACCCTTAATGTTACTATATAATTTTATAAACCAAAGAATTTTCATTATTAGTCTGAATGTTAGATGTACTCGTAAATTTAATTAAGTACCGTTTGACTCGATTTATTTTGAGTTTATCTTCTACTTATAAATAAAAGTCGGGCCAAATAGAAATATTAATAAGTTTTTAAAATTTTAAGTAGTTTTTTTTTAATGAATGAAAGAGCGAAAAAAAAAACTTTAAAATAAGTCACACAAATGAATTTTTGCTTATTTTCAACCTCTTATTTTCATTAAACATCCACCACTCACAATAACCAAGGCCGGACTGCCACCCACCACCACCCCGCGGCCACCCTCCACTACCCTCCGCCGCCTATCACCGTCACACCATCACCGCCGGTCAAAAGTTATTTTTTTAAAAAAATGAATTTGCCAAATAACTTACAGCTTTTTTTAAGTCTCTTATTTATAACTTTACCTTAAAAATGGCTTTTAAAAAAAAATTAGACTAAACGATAGCTTAGTAACATGCAATAATAAAAGAATTTTAAGTAACATACAATAAGTAACAATAGGCTATAAGCCGTTTAAACCCAATTAAATGTGTCTAATATTTTTTTTTTTAAATTTCAACTATACCGATAATATAAATAACTTAATAAATAGTACTTGAAATTAATTAATTACTTAGCATGTCACTTTTTCTATTAGAGATAATTATGTTAGTTATAGTCGTGATAATAATATTTACTATAGAATATATGAATGGTGTGATAAATTTTTTTAAGAAAGAAAGTTTGACACAAACCTAAAATTTAATAGGGTATCGGAGCGGATAAAGCCTATTCTACTAAAAAAATATATAGGGCTAAACAAATTCAAAAAAAATAAAGCACAAAGTCCAAGTAAAAAAACTAAAACAAATGACCATAATTTGAAAAATACAGAAGTTTATGCTAAAAAAAATGGCAAGTCACAACTAAGCTAATATAAATGCTAGTTGGGCTGGAGGAGGAGTGCTAAATTAAATAATCCCATGTTAGTTAGATATATGACTATTATATAGTATATAAGTAGTGTAACAATTCTTCTATTATAATAAACTAACTTTTGAGATTGAGTTAGATTAAAACCTAAAATCTAAGACTTTCTCCTATTTTATTATCTCTCTCACTTTATTATTAATTGAATCAATGAAAAATGGTAGATTGTGAAATTGCTCATTAATGTGTTAGTTGATGACTTATATTAGTAAGCATTAATGTCTTTTAGTAAGTGACTTATGTATAAGACCGAAGGGAGTACTTGATAAATTTGAGAGTCTTAAGTTGTGTTTAGCAGCACTAGTTTATAATTTATGACTTATAGCTATGTAGAAGTGTTTAGTAAAATTAACTTATGAAACTTGCTAAAAGATTTAAGAGGACATGTAATAAATAACTTAAGGGTAAATAAGAATGAACTATTGGAAGTTAGTATTTTATAAGGTATAAGCTACTTTAAATCATTTTGGATAAGCTGCTAATTTATAATCTACGATAGCTATAAGTTTGTGGTTATTAAACGCCTCTATTAATAAACAATAAAACTATAAGTCATAAACTCCTTAATAAACTATAAGTTAGTGTTGCTAAATACAACCTTAATTAGTAATCCCTTTGATCATTTTTATAGGACATTATATCATCTAAAAAGTTTTTATAACCGTTTTATATAATACTCCATGGTTTAAAGTTTTCATAAAGTATTTATTTTTTATTTTCTATTTTGCCCATATTAAATGCTTTGATAATTTTAACTTTTTATTTACAACTATTAAACACGTTATTTGAAAGAAGATAAAATTGATATATCATATACAATTTTTTTTTGAGAAAACCAATAAAACCAAAACAAATTCAATTACTTTTATTTGTATAGGTAAATTAGTTAAAATATCTTATAAAAAAGACTAGACAGAATTAGCTGCAAGGTTTCAAGTCATACTTACGATCATGTCACAATTGTATGTGTTACATTAAATACAATTAAATATAATCATATAATATAATCAATTATTATAAACCGCAATCACAATATAATACACTGTCATATTAACCCCTAAAACATTGACGTTGCATCACAACATTGCAACTTGAACTTAGATTAAAAACCTTCCAAGATTTATATCCTCTGAGTCGAATTTCAAATCTTAATTAGTATTAAAGTTTTAAAGGAGAGTCCTAGTAAAAGGGGGAACCTTCAATTTCATTAAGTTAGATTAGGTTGTACATATATGTACTACAAACAGGGTAGGTCCTGGTACCCATGACCAAAAATGGAAAAGAAAAAGAAAAACAGAGCTCAAGATTGGTAGATAGAGGAAGAATAAAGAGAGAGATAGGTGTTCAGAACTTTGAATGGAACCATAATTCATAATGTCATGCTGCACACATTCATGCTTCCGGACATGTCTCGCTCGCATCCTTTAATGCCCACCATTTTCTGTTTGGATCAAAAAGAGATATGGGAAAACGATAATCATCATATTTTATTTTCTGAAAAATATATAGTTTATTACATCAAGAATTAGTACAGTATTTTACATAATATTAGCTGCATTTTTTTTTTTGGATCGGAATTTAATCTGATTAATTATGTATTTTTTTTATCTCTTAGTTTGAGTTTTTTTGCAAAATCTATTTCTATACTAAATTAATTGCATGTTTAGTATCCATACTTTTCAAACGTTGCAAAATAAAATTTTCACTCATCTACTATTAATAAACTAATGGAGAATATATAGCTGATGATGCGGAAATTCTCAATTATATAATGTCAAGTCAAACAATTTAGATGTGAAGTAGAATCTTTTAAATCAGCTTTTCTGTTAGTTTTTTAACATATGATGAATGAAAATTTAATTTTACAATATTTGATAAAGTATAATAGGGTCCAAAGATGAAATTAATTTAGTATATAGTGATCGACTTTACAAAAAATTTAAATAAGAGGATTAAAAGTACAGTTAAATTAATATTAATTATATAATTAATATGTAAGTCGTCTAATGCATAAAAAGTTTAGGGTTTATTGATTTTGTTTTTATTTTTGCATTTTTCTTTTTTTGTGTTTTGTTCTGAGAGCAGAAGGAGACAAATTAAAAAGTTCTGTATTATTACAGAACATAAATAATAAATTATAATTGTTTTGGTTATTTTCAAAATTTTCTATATAAAATTTTGAAAACAGAAAATAAAATAAGACCAAAGTGATAGATTTTGTATTAGAGTTACTCATAAAAATAGAAAATAAAAACACAAAAGCAAAAATAAAGTAAATAGAACATTAAGTTCCTATTTTGAATTATTTAATTTTATTATTACTATAAAATTATTGGATGGTTAAATGTGAAAAATGAGAATTTTCAAGTTGAATTACTCTGTCATATATATAGGAGTGGCAAAATGGGTCAGGCCGGTCTGTTTAGCCCGCCGTCCCGCTAGAAAGCGGGCCAGGGCAGGTCGGCCCACCATAATTATACGGGCTCACTTTTCTAGTCTGTTCATTTTTAGATTGGTTTGACGGGCTACGGGCTGGCCCGTTTAGCCAGCCAAAAAAAAATATTTTTTAAAAAAAAAAATTTCTTAAGAAAAAAATGTTTTACTAAAAAATAATATATATGTTTTCATAAAAAATGTGCAATTTTTAATTGTATTTATTTTTTTAGAATTTTTAACCTCTTTATGCATATATAAAAAAAATGTATTTTCACAAAAAAATAAGGAAAATCGGCGAGTAGGTTAGCCCCAAACCAACCTACCTTTGGTTCGCGCGGGTTGACAGACTAGAAGGGAAGGGCCAAGTGGGGTTAGCGAGTTCAAATATACAACCCAACTGTCAATTTAAAGCGAACTAATAGATCGGGCAGACGGACCAAGCCCATTTTACCACCCAACATATATCACATTCAACACAACAGAAACTAAAGACTTAAATATATGTTGGCTCACAAGTCTGGTGGGAAAAAATAATTTTTATATTTTCATAATGTTAGTTTATCCTTTGTTATTTATCTCAGATTTTATATTATATAATTTATTTATTTATCTCATATATATATATGTTCACACTCCATTTTGCACGCGGGAGAATAATTTTTCCAAACTAAAAAATAAGAGAAAAGAAAATGAAGTGATCATTATTAATAAGGGTGGAAAAATGAGTTTGATTCGGTGGTTTGGTTTGTGTATTAGAGCTCTTCATCTGCTTAGCCCGTTAACCCATGCGGGCCAACTGAAAGTGGAGACGAACTAGTGTGCTGACTCACTTTTCTTTTTTCTTATAAAAAAGATGTTTTTATTTAAGCAAAGAGAAGTTAAAAATCTAAAGACAAAATAAATATAATTAAAAATTATAATTTTTTTATGAAAATATACTTTTTTTTAAATGAAAACATATGTATTTTTTTAAATAAAACACATTTTTTTAGAAAAACTTTTTTTATGTAAAAAACTATTTTTGACAAGCTAAACAGGCTAGCCCATGACCCGTCTGGCCAATAAAATTCAGAATGGGTTAAGAAAATGAGTCTGTATAGTAATGATGGACCAACTATGTGATTGGTTAATTGAGCCAAACTGATATATTTTGTCATTTTTAATCATTATATGTAAGATAATAATACATGATTAGCAACTATTAAAATCTTATGTTAAAGAAAGTTATGATTAAGCTATGGATAATAAAGAGTTTAGTGAGTACACATATAATATAATAATAAAAATCTAATTCAATAAGTAAAAAATTAAATCTAATTATTATTATTTTGTGTCAAAATCACAAGTTAAAAAAATCGTTATATGTATAGTGGTGAAGAAGGTGATGATTATCCACAATTTTTGTGGAATGATGATTTTATCGTTCAAAGATGCTTTTATTGGATGAAGACATACACCGGCGAAAGAGAGCTATCTCCATACCGTTTTGGGTTTTCATGCACAAATACGTTTGCTTCACTATCGCACATGCCGTCACCTCTGATGTTACAATACTTAAATATTTAAATTCAACAATAATAATGCATCTTATTCTTTTCTTTTTTTTTGGACTAAGGTATCTCCATCTCGCATTAAAAAAAAAAAACCTATTATTCCCTTTCTATGCTTAACTATTGTTAGAAGGTTACTTAATGCTTTATTAATTTATTAAATTAATTAATACTATTTTAAAACAGGTTAAGACTGTAAACAAATCAACACTACAAATAATTTGTTTGGGAGTGCAAGTAGATTAAACCAACGGAGTAATTTAATTATGTTGTACATCATAATTCATATAGTGAGTATTTTTTTTTTTTGTGTGCAAGTATTTTCATTGCAAATTAAACTCTCTGACATGTATGATCCAGCGCCTATACTAAGAAAGTAACCGTTGTTTATTTTTTGAATTGCAATAATAACTAATTACTATCAATATTGAAAATATACGGATATACCAAAACCTAAATAATGCATTCTGTATTCTTTCCAACGATTCAAGCATGGGATACTTGATTTGGGTTTAGGGAAAATTGCAAATTCATATGCTAACGAACACTTGTGCGCGGTTGAATATTATTTGCTCTCATTCTATAAACTTTGTCAGACTGGATTGATAGTATATAATTAATCATACAATAATAATGTCTATACAATTTGCAGGATGTGTTATATATATCTTAGGTAATTTTAACCTCGATCTAGATCTAATAATTTGTGGTGTTGGATAATATATCATTTATACGCGCGTGGTTTTACAGCTAGAAAGTTTGTGAATTGTTTATTAGTAATTAGTAAATTATTAGTAAAATTTCACCTCTGTGTAAACTTGGTGAAAGAAACCTGGCTAGTTCTTATCCAAATTGGGCATGCATGTGGATGTAAAAGAACAAAGTTAATTAGTTGAATAGTTAGACGTTAGGCACAAGGCATTAGTGAGTGTTAATTGGAAAGCAGTTGAAAATAGTAAAATAGGAAAAATTATTCTTAGCTGCATCGGCACTTAATTTGACTATGGATAAGTGCAAATGTGCAATTTCCCTTTAATTTGATTAGGTAAAGTACACGTGGAAAACTACAGCAGTCACAATCGAGAAGTAGTAGTTGGGAATTAACTAATTTATGTAATTAATTATTAATTATATTTGCATATATGCATTGCGAACGTGCCATGTCATCAATTGACTAGTCTATGCTATATTCCTTCAGATTTCAGAATGCACAATTTGTCAACTTTTCTAACTAACTCACTGTTGCATCCAATCAAATTTGTTGCTCAATTTTTCAAGCAGCCTTTCTCCACGTCGGAAAATAGTTTTAGGATACAAAATATATAGGAGTATATACTAAGACTGATCACCCTTTGATCTTTATCCCAAATTAGTATTAATATATACTAGTGATAATACAATACTACTCTCTGTGCTTCGATTTATGGATTATTGTTGCGTGTTTGGTTAATTAGTGAATTAATGTTATTTAATTATACATATAAAGTAGAGGTAAAATTTTATTTTTTATTTTTTTTTTCTAGAGATTGATTTAATTTAGTTTTTTATGTTTTTAAATTTAATTTAGTTCTCAATCTTTCAAACTTAATTCATATTAATACCATTTGTATTACATGCCTTTTTCTGTCAATGATTGGAGAATTGATTTACCTTTTTAAGATTATTGCTCCAAATCTAATAAAAGATGAATCTCGACTAAGTTTGAATGGGTGGAATTTTTAAGACTCAATCTTCTTTTCTATAACTTGGGAAAATCTTCTAGTACCTTTATTAGGTGTTGATGTTTTTTATTTGGATGGAGTATCCATGAGACATTTGTTTCTTTATTATATCACGGATAGTGTTCTCTCATTTTTTTATGACTAGTGAGTTTGTAATTCCTTGTATATTCTTGATAGTTTGTTAAATCTAGTCTATTTTATTTTTATTGTATTTTGGTTGATTAATTGTTGGAGTAATTGTTGTTGTTTGGGCCTTTGATGTTTTCTTAGAAACTTCTTGCTTTGGGCAATTAAACTAAAAAAATGCTAATTTTTAAATTATTTATCAAATTGGGGCTCTCAAAAAATCATTTATCAAAATGAGATCAATAACGGTTCATTTGTTTTTTTCTAAAAACATAAAACAGTTTACCTGCAGTTTAGACGCGTTTATCGTTGGTTCACAAATCATCGCTAAATACAACATAATTAAGGATTTAGCCGTGGTTAGGAAACTTAACCAGTGGTTCATAACCGTGACTAAGTATGATTATCAGTTTTAACACAACCGATGTAAATATATATATTTAATAGCGGTTGTGCGCTTTCCTGCTAGTTCAACTGCGAGCAAACTATAATTTTCACTATGGTTCATTTTCAGCCGATATAAAATCGTTTTTCACAATAGATGAATAGTGTTTGATCCCAGTTTGGTAAATAATTTTTTAAGAACCCTAATTTGATAAATAGTTTTAAAATTAACATTATTTTGGTCTTGCTTTGTAGGTTATTTGTTAGGGTTCTTATTGTTGTTTTTTTGTTAAGCTAAAAAAATATTATTTATTGAAAAATGAGTACAAAAAGTTCTCATAATTAAGCAATTTAGAGCAATACTTTAGTGCACAACAAAAAGTTACTGAAACTACAGAAAACAAATTAAAGCAATAAAATTACATTAGAAAAATTATCCCATAAGACAATCTAAAGAGGCATTACACCAATCTGAAAAGGACATAGAACCATTTCTAAATAAATAGACTCAACTCCAAGATGGAATATGGTGGAAGAGATTAGCATCATCGTTATTGAGAGTGACATCATCCTTTTTAATATATAGATCTATGATTTTTATATATAAAAGATTAGTAGCACTTCCAAAATTGGGTGATGTCAATCCCTCTCACCCTGGAATATTTATCAAGCCCAAGATCTGAATAACATCTTCCTCTTAATGTTGTTTAAGCCCTGTTTTTTTTTTTTTATATTCCAAAAAAAAAACCCTGTTTTTTTATGGCACTACTTGTGCTCTTTATTTTAATCTATCATTTTTCTCTTGGCCAATAAAAAAACCATTTTTCATCCCCTACTGTTGTTGGGGGCGGAACCTATGTGATGATCATTGAATCTCACTACAAAGTTGGTTACACTTATCATACACAAGTAAATAAGTTAACTTTCAAGTTTTTTTGTTTTTTTTTTATAAGCCAAATAATAGTTAACTCTTAAGTTTTAACCATTGATTTAATATTAAAAAAAAATGAAATATCACTATCAATCTTTTAATCAATAGTTAACATTGTGTCACATATGTACTTCAATAACTCAAATTTGGGCAATGACAAAGGCCGCTACATTTCTAACCCTCCCCATTTCCTATATTTAATTTCTACGAATTTTCTCCTTTACTGATTTTTGGGTCAGATTTGAGATATGCTTCGTGTGTATTTGAGTGTTTGTGATCCTTCACACTGAAAATTTGGTTCCTTTTGATTTTGACTGTGCATTTTGTTTTGGGTTGTGGATGACTAATTGCATTCTACAACTAAAAGCTGGTTTCTCTGTCAAAAGCATCAAACAGTTCTCCGATTCAAAAATAATAACTCAATCAATAAGAACATTATTATAATTTCTGCGCATGTTAATTAAATTGATATTTTACTCATAATTTACATCCTCGATTCTAATCCCCTTACAACGTAACACGCCATGCACATACACTTTTTTTTAATTTTCAAACCTCCTTACTTATAATCTCACAAACAGATCATGAGTCAACATAGACATTATAAAACCTCAAATTAAAAGGCATGTTTCCTATTTGTCCTTCGCTGCCGCTGTCGGTCGAGGCCCACGGCGATGGGAGGGTAGGGTTTCAGCAAGAATTGGTGACGGTGGGAAAGAGGTTGCAGTGAAGGGATTGCAGAAGGAGAAGATTTTTTTTTCCTAAAAAAATCATTTTTATTCAAAATATATATTATTAATGTTATTTTATGATTAGGACCAATTACAATAGGTGATTTTCGGCGTGAACATTCTTAAAATTGTTAGTATGTGTGACATTCTGGATGAGGGCGTGGAGTATCACCGATGCAATGAGATATGTGCAAGTAGCAGTTCCTAGCAGGTTTTAGGGAGCGGATTCATGAATGAGTTGAATATATATCCGAAAGAGAGAATCTAAATATTGTATAGATATGAGACTATACAGTTCGTGGAGAATAACAATTAATTCATACTACCTATACTAACATAAATGCATTTACTTTTCAGTATCCAATCACTTAAAAACTCTAATGCTAAGCGTGTTAGAAGTCATTTTCAAGAAGTGTGTGAGTGAGAATAAAACACACTGAAAAGTCTTTGTTACTTTGTAACGGGTGTGTAATAAAGAGGGTAAACGTGAATGAAATTTAAAAGATTGAAGACTATTGAATAAAAAAAGGATTGAGGGCTGAGTTGAATCAATCCTTAAAAAAAATAATAATAAAAGTATAATTTTACTAAATTAAAGTTGATTGCTGTTTTATTTAATTCTTTTATATGCACAATAAATACTACTTAATTACACTACCAAAATGGGTGGTACTTGAAGAGGGAAATAAATGAAAATACAAACTTCAAAATTTTTTTTTAAAAAAATAGTATAATAAATAGAAAAGAGGAATAAAAACGCAAGTAACAAATAAGTATCGATGAATAATAATAATAATAATACATGAATTGCCATTTTTTTTTCTAGTCAGATAATTGATATCCCTCCATTTCATATAATAATGTTCTATTTATAAAATAATTATGTTTATAGAGAAAACAAGTGATAATACTTTGGTTTTTAAGAAATTCATATAAGTTTTAAATGTTTCCATATTCTCTCTCGTCATTGTATTAATTGTATTTTATTATTACTTAAAAATTTCTTATTAATTGTACTACACTACAAGAAAATTTAATTTTAGTTAAAAAATATAGCTACAGATTTTCATTCATAGCTAACTTATATCTAAATAGTTACAAATTAGCAACTAAAATTTTTTGTTAGCTAATACTAATCAGCTACGAAATATAGCTACCAAAGAATATCATAGTTAACTTGTATCAAAATAGCTACCAATTAGCTACGAAATAAAATTTTCTAGCTAATTTTCTTGGTCAATAGTTAGTTACTAAATTAGCTACGAAATATAGCTACCAAATTTTTTTCATAGCTAATTTGTATCTCAATAGCTACTAATTAGCTACCAAAAAAAATTTCTTAACTAATTTTCTTAGCTACAGATTAATTACTAAATTGACTACTAATTAGTACAAAGTCAATAATGAATCAAAGTCCCACATTGAATAGTTAGGAGAAAGTTAGAGGGTTTATAAGTGGATGGACTATGAACCTATTGTCTTAAGGAATTGGGTTGTATTGTCGTGTCTTTTACTTGTGCTCCATTCTCTTAGCTTGTGCCTCTGAATATTGGTATCGGAAATTTGGTAGCTAATCCATAGCTATTCTATTATTACAAATTAACTACTGATTTTTGTCTAACTAATATGCAAAATTTTTATAGTGATAAATAGACATAAAAAAACAATAAATACATAATATTAAAATTTATAAGGAGTCTTATATTACAAAACAATTTAAATATCCCAAAAAGCCTTCCAATAAAAAAATGGAGGAAGTATATATACATCATAACATGATATAAATACACAAATCAAGATAAAAATTAATGGTTAAGATTATTAATGCACAAAAATTGAGATGATCTAATGAAAGTAAATAATTTTAGTTTTAGTAAAAAAAATCACTTTTGACCAAATTAAAATTATAAACAAACAAGCAGAAATCGCTAGGGATTGTTACGTTTAGTATCCGAGGTAATTTTAGGTATTTATTGAGAGAGTGTAATTCTCAAGTAGGTGATACTTATCTCCTAATGTGAAAATGAAAAAAAAAAAAATCTTTAAGACACTCACTTAAATTAGTGTTTATCTCTCTAACATAAATAAGTTATAATTTTATGTAACTTTTTTGGCATTCTAGTTTTTAGCAACGCGGAATAATGAATGATGTGAGTGCCGCCAATAAATCGGCTTTAATTTGGATTTTTCGCGGTAAACACACAATGTAATCACTACAATAATCAAATTTAAGGGCATGTTTTGGTATTTTTGGGTGCAACATATGTTAGATTATTTGATTTTATATTTATAAAAGTTTTTTATTCTTCTTTTAATAAAGAAATTTGGTCCTTCAGCTAAAAGTTGGACATTATTTAAAAAAACTTAAAAATTGCTTCCCACAGCTAAAAATTATTTTAAAAATCATTTCTCATAGCAAATATACTCAAACAAAAATAAACTAAATATTTTTTCGGACAATCAATTCTTTTTCACAACTAATCCAAACACTCCATAAAATTCAAAAACTATAATTTTTTAGTACATTGAATGAGTGTAATTTTTAATACATTAAATTAGTACCAAACATAACACAGATAAGTTAGAAGTCTCTTAAATTACTAAGGTGTGTCATAATAAATTGAGCATAATTTTTTTATTTAATTAATACACCTAAAATGTATCAAGTCTCTTATAATAATTTTATTTTTTGTTTCTAATAAATAGATAGGATCAGAGATAGTATTGGAAAAGGAAAAGAAATGATAATACTCAATTCATTACTATTTGTTGTCCACTTGATGATAATTATACATATCAAGAAATGTAATTATTATTTTAATTTTTATCAAAATTTTTTTGAACTTCCTATAATAATCCTTTTGATATTTTTATTTTGTTGTTTAAGATTTTTGCACGCATATAAATTTTTTTTTAATTATATAGTTTTTTATGATACTTTTGACTCAAATATATATGCTCACCTTAGTCTTTAAATCATTTAATTTATTGGTTTTTAGCATCCACTGTATATACATTAAATGAGGGCATAAATAAAAAAAAGAAAATAAATGAGTCTTGAAAAATACAAAACAACAATATTTGTGCGACAATATTTTAAAGCTAAAATAACAAAGCAAAGGGACCAAAGGGAGTATTTTTTATCTCTCATTATTTTATGAGCAATGTTATATTCTCCTATTTATTCTCCTAAACATCCTCTTAACTACTTCATTTTAAATTAAGCATTAAATAATGGAAAAAATAAATAAATGTGTTATAACTATAAAATGTATTAAATATATTGCCGAGTTAGTATCTAGGAGGATTTTTAGAAACAACATGTAAGTTGATTTAGAATTAAATAGTGCCTTGAAATTATGAAAAATAATTAATACATTATTTAGTAGGAAGATTTAATTTGTAAGAATGTTTAGTAAGAGAACTTGTAGAAATATTTAGTAAGAAAATTTGTAGAAATATCTAATAGGAGAATTTAAAATTATTCTTATTAGTTAAATAGTACTTTCTCAATTTCATAATATAAGCTCCTAATCGCTTTTTACACCGTTTAAAAATAATGGTTAATATAATGCTCTTTTACAATTCTATCCCTAATTAAATTTTATCCAACTATCTTTACTATACTAATAAATAAGACTAAAAAGAAGTTATAATATATGAAACATAATTTTTGCTCTAAGCATTTAGGGTCTTGATATACAATATTTTTTGAACACTAGTTAAGGTTATTAGAATTATAAAAACAATAATAATTGCACATTATGTCGTCTCTCAGAATAAAAAATATACTATTTTTCAATACATTTTTACTATATTTCCTTAAATAGCGTCTTTAGGGCACTAGATATAATTTGTCAAGCATTTATATTAAAAAAATGCTAAATTTTTCTACTAAATCCTTTTATAAATCCTTCTACCTATCTTGATAATTGTCATTTATTTTTCATTAACCATTTACTTTTTAAAATGATACTCCCTCGGTTTTATATTTATTAACTATTCTCACCTTTATTATTTTTATAGCCAATAGCTATTGAGTAAACTTTAAAGTCAATGATTAATTTAGTTTACCTATTACTTTTTGCTAGATTCTATAAAATTTAATTGTTCTTCTTAATTCATGTGAAATTCCCTAAAGTGACTAATATTTCAGAATTGAGGAAGTAAATGGCAATTATCAAATTAAATTAATAGAAAAATTTGTAGGGGATTTAGAGCATGTTTGGATTAGATTATTTTTAAACATACGTTGGACAGTTGTATTTTGTTCTTAAAAAAGCTTTTGATTATTTTTTTTAACAAAGGAAAAAAAATATTGTCCTTTAGCTAAAATTTGGATATTATTTCAAAAAGTTCCAAAATCACTTCTTACATCTTAAAATTATCTTAAAAATCGCTTCTAACAGCAAGTATACCCAAACAAAAATCGATTATGTCTCAAACAATCGATTTTTTTCGGAACTTATTTTCACAATTAATCGCAATTAATATGAACACACTCTCGCCGCATCATTCATAACTGCTAACTCCAATTAAATACTACTCTACTGCTATTATTACTTTCCAAAATCAAATAAGTCTCATTTATTCCTATCATTGAATTTCCAAAACCATATCAGCCTCATTTATTCCCTTTGTTGAATTTCCCTATCAGTTTCCATGTTTTGCTCTCTCTCTCATCTCTTGCCATACACCTTCTCGGCTTATTTATAGTCCATTACAGTATTCGTCATTTCCACTAACATTGGTGTGAAGTACATGAACATGCCCTTGCACCCTTGTTAGTTGTTACTCTCACTCTCTCACAGTCTTTTTTCTGAAACCTTGTTTGTGTTGTTTTTCTGCCATGGCTCTCTCTGCATTCCCATTCCCTGTCCATTTGAACTTAGCATCAAGTTCTGATTCTAGAAGATCGATTCTTCTCGAATCTCACTCTCAATTTTCAAGCATTTCAGGTTCTGATCTACTCTGCCAATCCCAACACAAACTCAACCAGGTTAGAACATGGTTTTTTTTTCCCATGATATTCACCGGAACTCAATGTTATTGTCTCTGCATGCAGGAATACCCATGAAAGCAATGGGTGAAAAGATACTAGCTTTATATTCAACTCTGCTTAATCTATCACTCCCTGCAAAAAAATATTTGTTGGGTCCTAGTCATATCAGCTTTGTCTTCTTCTGTTTTTCCAAATTTTTTTTTCGTTTTGTTATTTTCAAGCACCAAAATTGAGATGGGACATGCTAATAAGTGAAAATAAAATGTGTGTGTTGTTTTGAGTGGACGTAGGTTACGAAAAGGCCATATGGGGTTTATGCATCACTATCAGAGATGGGGGAGTATGATTCACAGAAACCTCCAACTCCTTTGCTGGACACCATAAACTATCCAATTCATATGAAGAATCTCTCTCCAAAGGTACTGTTTTTCCTAAACCATAATAATGCTTTTAAATTGCGAGCCACATCGCTAAATGCGGTCATAAAATTATAGTTTTTGCCATCATTGTAATTGCATCACATTATGATTGCATCGTGCAGAGGTCGCATGAGACCATATTTGTGTGAAAAAATAAATATATATATTGCCTGAAAGGCTGAAACATACAAGTATGCAATTGTTATAACACATATTGTGCAAGAAGAATGTAAAAAATTGATTTATAACCATACTGTTGATGCAGGAACTGAAGCAACTTGCAGATGAGCTGCGTTCGGATGTTATTTTCGAAGTTTCGAGAAGCGGGGGTCACCTGGGATCAAATCTCGGTGTTGTGGAACTCACTGTTGCTCTTCACTATGTGTTCAATGCTCCTAAAGACAAAATCTTGTGGGATGTTGGTCATCAGGTTTGGTGTTTATAATTTCTTTTTTGAAGGATTGTAATTGGTGTCAATTATTATAAAATGTTGTATGAATTTTGCATGCAGTGTTATCCTCATAAAATACTGACTGGTAGAAGGGATAAGATGCACACAATAAAGCAGACAAATGGACTTTCTGGGTTTACAAAACGGTCTGAGAGTGAATATGACTGTTTCGGCACTGGTCACAGCTCAACAACAATATCAGCAGGACTAGGAATGGCTATTGGGAGGGATCTGAAGGGAGAAAAGAATAAGGTTGTTGCTGTGATCGGTGATGGCGCAATGACGGCGGGTCAAGCTTACGAAGGGATGAACAATGCTGGATATCTTGATTCAGACATGATCATTATTCTAAATGACAACAAACAAGTTTCTTTACCAACTGCTGATCTTGACGGTCCCATACCTCCTGTTGGTGCTCTTAGTAGCGCTCTCACTAGGTTACAATCAAGAACGCCTTTTAGAGAACTCACTAAACAAATTGACTTGGCTGCACAAATTGATGAGTTTACTCGTGGCATGATCAGAGGTTCTGGATCAACCCTGTTTGAAGAGCTTGGCATTCATTATATTGGTCCTCTTGATGGCCATAACATACATGACCTTGTTTCCATTCTCCAACAAGTTAAATCTGCTAAAACACCCGGTCCTCTGCTCATCCATGTTGTCACTGAAAAAGGCTGCGGATACTCCTATGCAGAAAAAGCTGCAGATAAGTATCATGGTAAACTCTTCTTCCTAAAACAACCTAAAAACATTTCATGTATATCTATATGTTGATTTGAAGTTATATACATAAGCAAGTTAAATAAATATTGATCCAAGATTATTTTCTATTATTTGATATTTTAAATATTATATTAAATTCTTACGAATCTACGAGTCAAGTTTACTGACAACATATAGTGATTTCTATATATGGAATGAAAACACATTTTTCAGTATCTAGCAAACTCAAATACTCCATCTATCTATCTATCTATGGTATGGATTTGGTTTTGCAGCGGTTACCAAGTTTGATCCAGCAACTGGAAAGCAGTTCAAAGCCTCTGCTACCACCAAACCATACTCAACCTGCTTCGCAGAGGCTTTGATTGCAGAAGCGGAAGCTGACAAAGGCATTGTTGCAATCCATGCTGCGATGGGAGGTGGAACGGGGTTGAATCACTTCCTCCGCCGTTTCCCAGAAAGATGCTTCGATGTGGGGATAGCAGAACAACATGCTGTCACATTTGCTGCTGGTCTTGCTTGTGAAGGTCTGAAGCCCTTTTGTGCAATTTACTCATCATTCATGCAGAGAGCTTATGATCAGGTGGTGCATGATGTGGATTTGCAGAAGCTGCCTGTAAGGTTTGCTATTGACAGAGCAGGGTTAGTTGGATCAGATGGTGCTACACATTGTGGTGCTTTTGATGTCACTTTTATGGCATGTCTCCCTAATATGGTGGTCATGGCTTCTTCTGATGAAGCTGAGCTTTTTCACATGGTTGCCACTGCAGCTGCCATCGATGATCGTCCAAGTTGTTTCCGATATCCCAGGGGAAACGGCATTGGTGTTGAACTACCACCAGGGAACAAAGGCACTCCTCTTGAGGTAGTGATTAAGTCAAAGTTAGAACTAATAAGGAATAATAATTTGGCTAATTCTGTTCTAACTTGACATACATATTTCTGTTGTAACAGATTGGAAAAGGAAGGATACTGATTGAAGGGGAAAGAGTGGCCCTGTTGGGTTATGGAGCAGCTGTTCAGAGCTGTTTGGCTGCAGCTTCATTGTTGGTTCATTATGGCTTGAATGTAACGGTGGCTGATGCGCGATTCTGCAAGCCGTTGGATCATTCGCTTATTCGCAGCCTAGCGAGATCACATGAGGTTTTGATCACTGTGGAAGAGGGGTCAATAGGAGGATTTGAGTCTCATGTTGCTCACTTCATGGCCCTTGATGGCCTTCTTGATGGAAAACTCAAGGTATATATATGATGATGATGATGAATATAATCATTTTGTTTAATTTTCTATGAGCACTATATCACTAGTTCAATGCTGAAAAGTAAACTCATCATGGTTCTTTTTTTTTAATTTCATTTAAAAACTACTGCAGTGGAGGCCAATGGTTCTTCCAGATTGTTACATTGATCATGGAAGTCCCGCTGACCAATTATTTGCAGCTGGTCTTACACCATCTCACATAGCTGCAACTGTATTCGATATTCTTGGACAAACAAGAGAGGCATTGGAGGTCATGTCTTAAAAGGGAAAAACAGTGCAAAGGGGTTTCTGTTCTGTTCTGTTTTGTTTTGTTTTGTTTTTTCTTGATTCCCTTGGATTACAAAGTAGCATGATTCACCTTGTGACATACCATACAAAGGTGTTAGAATGTAAGGGAAAAGGTAGACTCTTAAATAATGTTTAGTACCGACTAGTTGAAATGGAGCAACAATTTTAATATTTCTATGGGCGCTTACTTTTCTTTTCTTTTCTTTCTTTTTCTTGTTTTTGCCTAAAAGCTTAGGAGAAATGAAGGTTATCCCATTTTAAGATGATATGAACAAATTTGAATTTGAGTGGTACTTATGAGTTCAATTTCATCAACCATTCGAGTTAATTTTTGATTTAATTTGTTATGAAATATTATTCGATGTTCAAAAAGAAAATAAGACAAAGAATTCAATATTGCAATTGACAGCTAATCAGAGAGAAAATACAACTGTCAACAAATCAAATAGATAAAACAGTTCTCTTGATAATTAATTTCAAATTTCAATGTCTCAGACGATAAGAATAGACATGCTCAATGCTAGTCCATTCAGAAATGTTAGATGAATCCAGGGACGGATCCAAAAATACTTTGAGGGGGAGACGATTTTTTCAATGATTGAAGAGCGAAATTTAAGTATTTAAAAAATTTATTAATAAAGAGAAGAAAAAATATGTTAAATTGCGACTGGAAAAACAATATGAAACATTGAGTATAAGAAGAATATACATAGTCATTTGCATCACATCTTTGTTTTCAAATTTATAATTAAGAGCGCAAATTATTTTTTTTTTCTTAAAATACAACAAAACAAGAAGTTTTAAAAAATATCAAAATCATAATAATTTTTATAAAAATTACTAAAATTAAACAATAACAGTTTATTATAAAATCTAAATACTAGTTTTTTGGAATAAAATATTTAAATATTTCTATATATTAACATATAAGATAATATAATTATATATTCTTTATGTGTATAATTTTTTAAAATGAAAAAATATATTTAGTAGAATAAAGGATAAAATAATACAAATGTATATTCTTTATGTTTAAAATTTTTTAAAAATGAAATAATATATATTTAGTAGAATAAATGATAAAATAGTATAAATATATAATCTTTATATGTGTATAAACTTTTTTAAATAAAAAAGAAAAAATATATTTAGTAGAATAAAAAATTAAAATAATGTTAAAATAATTTAAAAATGGGAGAGAAATAATATAGAAATAAAGCAGAGAAAATAACAAAAAAAAAAGAAGATACAGTCAAAAACAAGAATTTAAAAATGAAATGAAATAATAGAGAAATAAAACAAAGAAAAAGAAGATAGAGAAAAAAACAGTGAAACCGCATGGCGAATTGCTCACCCTATGAGCGTTAATGGCAGTGCCTAGTGGCCATGCTGCATCCACAACAGATTTCTGGTATTCAATTCCCTTCGCCACTGTTATCTCTTCCCATGGATCTATGCCTGCCAATTGCCAAACAGAGTAAATTCAAGAAGAAACTAAATTCATGCAAACATTTTGCAGAGAAAAAAGAAAAAATCTATGAACTACTTTAGAACAGAAACATACCGAATCCATCAACGAGCAATGTGTACTGGTAAGTAAGATCCATGCATACATATGGAAGTTTGTCCTTGGTGAGACGCGGATAAGCCAATCCGACTTCTTCAAACTTCATTCGACAGGCTCGTTTAGCTTCATTTTCGTAATCCACTGGACGAATTTTGGAATTAGGTTTGGTTGGATCAATCATACCAACCTAATTAAAAGAGTATTAAGCAACGTAATTACGAATTAGCATATATAGTTATATTAGAGGAACAATTTTGATGTGGACATGGATCATTCACTTTTAGAGCCTTCAGAACTGTATTTCTGCATTTTTTGTAATTGCCTCCTGAAGTTGGGGCTGATGCCTTGTACTGCACTCCCGTGTATGTGTAGCTCCCTTTCAACAAAATAAATTAAAGAAACAATGCTTCAGCTTTGTTGAAATTGGAAAGGTTTTAATTTTCACACTTAGTTTTGTTTATGCATCAAACTAGCATCAGAAGCTTAAAGCTAATATATATATATATATATATATATATATATATATATATATATATATATATATATACCATCAAAGCCAGCTAGAAGGCAAGGGTTAACCGCAGCAACTTTGAGAATCTCAGCACGACTTGCTTCTTTACCAAATCGCAAGTAACTGACAAAAATGTCATATATCATCACATCCATATATTAGTCATAGGCCCATATATATGCCATACTTTATACTTTATGTATTTTGCTTTTGACAAAAAAAATAAGTTTGGTCCAAATGTATCTTTAGGTGAATATTATTTAAACCATCCTTTTTGTTAATTGCATAACCCTTTGTACTTTTTTTTATTCATTCTCCTGAATGCCTTTTAATCTTGAATCCACACACTATAGACAAAAACATGGTGTTAATAGTAAAATTATGGTGCCAATAGCTTATTATTTATGAGTAAGTAGAGGTGTTTAAATGACCTAATAGAACATATTATAATATATTAATTAATATAATATTAGTATTAATTGTCATTATTCAAAAAGGATAAAAATAAAATTGGAAAAGAATTATTGAAAGCTACTTTTATAAGCTATAAGCTACTTCAAGTAGCTTTTCATAAGCTAGTTGTCACCAAACACATCTACTAACTTATAAGCCAAAAATTATAAGTTCCTAAATAAGTTATAAGCTAGTTGTGTCAAAGACACTATTAAAGCACTCAAAAGCCTATGTATTGACGGACAAAAAGACCTATATATTAACTAGGAAAAGCCTATATGTTATAATATCTTCTCGGCTGGGATTGGTATTATCCCAGTTGGAAACATAATCACCTTATTCCAGACATCAGCGTTCTTAATCGTGTTTGCAGATGGTGTCGTTCGTAAAATAAAAGTTATTTCTTTCTCATTTTCACTATTTTACGAACTACACCGATTAAAAGCATCATTTCGGACGCTGATGTTTGAAAAGTAGTGATCTCGTTCTCAACTGGGATGATTTCAATCTCAACATCTTATCTTTTCGCGCCGTTAACTAAAATGTATGGCAAAAAGATAAAAAAAAAAAATGTATATTTTATGGCAAGAAAATATAAAAGGGAAACCTATGAACATAGAGATCATATTTCTTTCCCTTGAGGACAATCTTCTTTATGTAAGGATCCTCTCCATGATGCACTTTTGGAGCATTTTTAGCTATCTTCTTTGAGACAGCATATGTCATTTGAACTGATCCACCTCCAAGATCTACTACTCCCACTGTATTTGTGAACTTTTTCCCCAACTTCCCTAATAGGTAATTAACTGCCACCTGGATATATAAAAATTTCTAAAATAAGAAAAACAAAAATAGATATACTACTATACATGTTTGATCCACTGAAATATATAGTTGATAGAATATAATGCCTACAAACCATAGTTTGATTAATTAATACTTTAATATACATGAATATAATGTAGCAATCGTACGTATAATAATAAAACTAAAATATAGTAGTATGCTGAAAATTACAGACAAATTAACTGTAAATTAGTTAATTAGTAATAATTTAACTATAAATTAAATAATAGCAAATTTAATAATTTTCTTACGGGGATCTTATCATTAATAATGTAACATCCTAATAAGCATTCTTTTGTGTCTCATGTATTTTTTTCACGGAATTAATGTATTATTATGGGGTACTGTAACATAATTAATTTTTAGTAATATTTAAAAACATATTGTTAAATTGTTCAAAAATGTTGCTAAATTACTAAAAATGTTATCTCTGGACATTTGAGACATTTTTGACAAATGTTGTATCTGACGATATTGCAAAATGGTTTTAGTTACATTTAAAAAATGTTATCAAATTGTTAAAAGTGTTGTCATTTAGTATTTGCAACATTTTTCTACAAGTGTTGTATTTGACAATGTTGTTAAAAGTTAATTTTAATTTGTTTTAGTATGTAAATAGATTTATCTTTTTAATAGGTGTTTTATTAGAAATTTCAACCATAATTCTCTCTATGAGTCATAATGTATCTCTATCACTGTACTAACATCTTTATTAATTAATAAATTTAATTTAATTTGACCTAAAAGTTAACTCAAGCGGCAAAGAATGTCAAGGTTAACTGTTTTATAAAAGTAGTTAGCTCTGGTCAATGAGCTAGGAGTAGAGATCGATGCAAGTCCTTAGAAATTCAAGCCATCGAGTTCAATTTAAATCCATGCGGAAAACAAAATTTTCATTATAGGATTGAGCCAACCAAAATTTTCTGTAGGGACTAAATATTTTGATTTTTTAAAGATATTTGTGTTACAATTTAATCTTTAAAATGCTTTGTGTCACATTTGTAGTTCATTAAAAGATTTAAGAAGATTTAAATTGGTGAATTTTTATTCTTTTGAGTAGTAAATCCATGATATGAGTATTTTTAGATAACTAAAACATTTTAGGGAAGACATGGATTAGAAGAATTATATAATTTTTTTTAAATAGATAAACATAATTATGGGTCGTTATGGCATGATGCCTTTTATTCTAGGGATTGTGATTCACGTCCAACGGATCATTTTTACCATATATTGGTTCTCAAATTTTTACTTGATGGACCATTTTAAATAAACCCATGAATTTTATATATAGTAGCAACAAAAAATTAAAAGTTTTAGGGGATTTGAACAAAGAGAGTGTATCTCTAAAATAAACTGCTGGCTCATGGAGTAACAAATGGAAATTTGAGTAAACAAATTAAATTAAAATGTGATTAATAAAAAATGAGTATTTAATTACCCATAGATAAGATCCTTCTTGGGTTCCATCAATAACTGTTACTGCATCAGGTTGAACATTTAGAGTACTTCTGTTCTTGAACATATCCCTAACCTAAATTATTATAACAAAAAAGGATATTAAATACATAGACTGAAAATCTAGTTATATATAGTATAGCTGCTAATAATTAATAATGAAATTATTAAAGAAGAAAAGAAATAATGAAGCTCATGCATGGTTAGTGTAATGAACCAAAATTAGAAAAGATAAATTCTTTACTAGAGTGGAGGATCTTCTTAAAAAATAAAATAAAACTTCATATTTTTTATTGATAATTCTTTAATCCATTATTATATATATTTATAGAACTAATAGAATATTCTAGATCTTAATAATAATTCTAATAATTTTGGGCCAAACCTAATTACTTTAGGCCTATCTTATTTTAGCCCAACTCTATTCATAACCGATTATAATATCCTTTCAGAAGCATCCGCATCCAAAAGTCTCAAACCTGCTGTTGCCTACATTTATCAACATAAAAAAATTGTTTAAGTAGCGTGACAAAAACAGATAAAGAAATTAATTAAACACCCACTCACCCCGAGCCTAAGGGGAGTCTTAGGATGCAAATCCTCATGGACGACACTCTCTGCTTCCTCCAAAAGTGGAATCAAAGATTCTGCGGCTTGTTTCGGATTATTAGCGTAGGCACTCAAACCAGGTTTGATCTGAGAATAATAATAATAACAAAGATTATTCGCGCAAAATAAAATAAAGCAGAGTCGAAATTAAAACAAAAAGATGAGAAATGCATTATGTATGTGACCTTATCAACAAACTCAAGATCGCTGCCAATGCGAAGAAGATTTAAGTTTTGGTCGAAATGGAAGACGTGGACGCGGCTTCCACTGCTTATTATGCTTATTGCCAGATCAGATCAGATCAGAGCATCGTTACAGTCACTTAGCTCTGCACTGGTTTATGTGTAATATTCGTGATTCCTGATCATCATATATAGGAAAAAGTTTTTGAAACACGCGCTAAAACTCCTCATCACTAATAGCGTCACATTTTAATATGATATTCAAAAAGAAGAAGCACAAGGGGTGCTACAGCTATATATAATATATATGATTCTTTACTTAATCATATCCATAAAGAAATCATTACTGGTAGAAGATCTTTACTTGATCTCATTGACACTTTTAATTAATAAGTACAGTATATATGATTCTGATTCTTGTACAAGGTGACAGGACAACAACTTAATTTGCTACATCTACAAACCAAATGAAATTATTCATTCATTATACAAACAACAAAAGTATACACACATTAGAGTATATAATTTATTTGTTGAAATATATTGTATATATTATAATATTATAATTGATTGTGATTTAATTTGGTTGGATTAGAATTTGATAGGATTTGGTAAGATTTGATAAAATTATTTTATTTATTTTCAAGATTGTATATTCTTTATTAGTATAGGTTGACTCGTTAGTAGAAAAGACATTTATTCTATAATTAAAATACATTAAAAATATTACTAATATTCTCTCAAATTCTCTTTATTTCTAACATTATTTAACATCAGTTAAATTAAGTTTTTTATTCTATTTTTTAATATTTTAAAATTAATAAATTAAAAAAATAAATGAGTTATACACCTTAATAGATATATTTAAAATATTTTTTTAATACGGAAAATCACTACTCCACGTTAAATGAGTGGGGTTGGAATCCCAATTAGCGGGGGTTTGTGTGTTTGGACAACAATTCATCGTTTGTTTTCTTTTTTAAATTTTTTTGTTTTCTGTAAATAACAGTTTTCATTGAAGTGAAAGGGCCAGAGCCTAATACAAATCTACCGTAGCCCACTCGTTTAGACTATCTTTGGGTTTGTAGTCTTTTTTTTTTTTTACACTAAGAATATTTTTTAGTTGACAACCGAAAACTTATTTGCATACATTGAAAAACCGTAAATAAAATCTTTTGTTTTCTAAACGTGCATTCTTAAACAAAAAAACATGTTAGATTAACCAAAAGATTTACAAACCACACTAACACTAACTTAAAAGAATGATTGGGTACAATTTGCAAGCGATTCTAATCAATATATGACCAAAAAACGGAAACATATCGTTATGATATGTTTGGTTAAATAAATTTTTTTCTCCCTTGATAACTAACTGATTTTAATTTTAGTTTCATTTTCGACCCTTATGATTCAAAAAATCGTATAGTTAATCTCTGAAAAGAGATTAATCTTAGACAAAAAAGAACACAATGTTTTGTTGCATATAAGGAGTAAAATAGAATAAATTTTTGAAGAAGTAAAAGTTTATTTAACTGTTAAGTTTAAGTAGTTGGAGTTGAAGCTCAACAGGAAGGTGAAATATTGAAATTAAATAAAATACATTAATGGGTAAAATTTGGGCAATGATGATATGGCTTCTATAGCAGATCCCAGTGGCCATGCTGCTTTGACCACAACATCTTGGTATTCTATTTTATTTGCCACTGTAACTTCTTGCCATGGATCTAGCCCTGCACTCCAAAAATTAATAGAACAATTATATAGTCAGTGCAATAAGACAATAATATAATAATAAAAAGAATATCTGTAATATAATTAATTACCAAATCCATGAAGGAGCAAGGTGTACTGGTAAGTAAGGTCCAAGCATACAAATGGAAGTCTATCATTTGTAAGACGTGGGTAGACATATTTGGCATCTTCGAATGACAATCCACAAGCTCGTTTAGCTCCATTCTCTATATCCACCACTTGAATTTGGAATTTGGTTTTTTTGGATCAAGGATTCCAACCTATATATATAAAACAATAATTGGCGTGCGTGACTTGATGCGGAACATTAATAACATACATGAATTTTATTTAAATTAAATTAAGAGATGAACATACGTCGGAAGGCAAGTAATAGAAAGAAGAAGTAAGAATAAGATTTCGTTGTCCACTTCCTTTTCCACCATCCCAAATGCCACCAAAGGTGCAATTTGGATGTAAACATGGTGCACTCACATTCAGTGCTTCAACAACAAAGTCTTTACATTCATCGTAGTTGCCTCCAGAAATTGGGGCTGACCCTTTATACTCCACTCCCCCATATGTGTAGCTCCCTTTAATTTCATCGTAAAAATTTGAGTGTTATTAGGACTAAAATTATTAAAAATTTTGAAGTAGTACTGAAATAAAAACTTAATATGAAGTATAGAGATTAAAATTATATTTAAATTAAACCTAAATAGTAATCTACTTCAATTCAAATTCAAAGCCTTTTTTTTAATTCTAATTTATTGTATCAAATAATGCAGGCTATATATGGAAATAAAAGCAAGGAAATTAAATATATATGCGTTTACCTTGAAAGCCAGCTAAAAGACAAGGGTTGACAGCTGCGATCTTCAAAATCTCGGCACGAAATGCATCTCTACCAAAGTGCAAATAACTACAACAAACAAGAATTAATCATGGTCTATATATGTTAGCCATTTTTTGTTTCTCATTTGCTCTTTCAAATTAATAAATAATATGTAATTAACAAGTATTATATTTTTTACAATTTGGGTTTAGACCTAACTCAATCTCAAAAGTTAACTCGTAAGATGATGATTGTCATACCCTTATAAACTCAACAATGACCATATTACTAGCCAATGTAGGACTTCTAACACTATTCTTAAAAAAAAAGAGTATTTATCATACTACCATACACTTATTTAAATAATAGTGATATGCTTAAACATTTATATATGTATGAGAAGGAAACCTGTGAACATAGAGATCATATTTTTTGGCCTTGAGTACAAGCTTTTTTATGTAAGGATCCTGTCCATCAGGCACTTTTGGAGCATTTTTAGCTGTGTTTCTTGAGACAGCATATGTCATTTGAACTGATGCTCCTCCAAGATCAACTACTCCCACTGTTTTTGTGAACTTTTTTCCCACCTTCCCTAAAAGGTAGTTAACTGCCACCTACAAAAAAAAATGTCATTTACTCAAGACTTTTATTAACATTGTGTAAATTGATATATATTATATATAAAATGTTTATACAAGTACATTTATTAGTTAGTAAATAGTATTTATCCCACACTTGACGCCAAAGGCATCAATAAAGGCTAAAATATATTTTTTTTATTCTTTAACTGTTTATAAATTCGTTTTGATTTCATAATTTTTTAGGTTCGTTTTAGTCTTTTAACTTTTGTTTTTGGTCCAAAATAATTTTTACTGTGAGTCAGATTCATCCATTAAATTATTAATGTTATTCATAACAGTAGAATTGATAAAACAGACTGAGACAGTTGGGTGAGCCCATTTAACACGCCAAAAAGGCGGATTGGGCTGAGATTTTAAACCCAAAAATTTGCCAACCAAAAAAAAATGGGTCGGTTTGGGTTGTGGCGGTGTTAAGTATTTTAGAGAACTAAAATACTAACTCGTTTCAGTATAGTGGAAAAACAGATTATCGTCCTCAAGAAGCAAACAATTTAGTGCCAATATAAGGCTTTGGGCAAAGTTTTCGAAAGGTTTTGAATTGAATTGAATTATAAAACGAATGTTCGTAATATGTAAAGGAGTTTAAAACAATTTTAATAAATACTTGGATTTGAACTTGCTGCACACTGTAACTATCTCTTCCTCTATGTTAATTTCTATATTATGTTAATTTCTATATTATTCGAAAGACCGTAAGGTAAAATTTTCACTTACAGAAGATTTCTCATTCTGTAAGATTCTATGATAATGAAAATACATATTCCAATCTCTTAAAAATATGTGAATTCAATCACGCAATAAGCAAAACCTCTAAATAAACGGTTCATAAATCAATTCAATTAATATAGAAAGGAACACGAGAGTTTGAGTGATTACAGTGCTAGCCATGTCCAAATCCAAGAATAGATGAAAGTTACAGAAGATCTCTCTTTGCACTATTTCTATCTCTAGAATTCTCAACTTCTCTACTCAGACTACTTTAGCTCCTAGTGAATGAGGCCTTTTATAGAGATCCCAAGTGGTTATCTTTGCTCAAAATAAGATAAAATAATATCATATAAGGTTGCTTCAGATATTTTTTTTCTTTTTCTTCACCCTTATCTTCTGTGCTTTTATCTATTTACCTGCAATTCAATAATTTAGGGATCATATCTTATCTAAATTAGTCCAAATTATGGATAAAACTCAAATAATCAACAAACTCTCTCTCAAATTAAGATAAGTATTGAATTTACTAAATTTAGGGGAATTTAATTAAAAGATAAACATAATATCATTTAAAATATATTCAAATTAACCACAAAATAGTTTAATAATTATCCGTCATCAGGCGGGCCTGTGTGTTGGATTCACTTTATTCCTTTTTTTCTATTATAGTGGATTTTTGTTTTGTTGGTTTTGTATAATTTTGAATGTAACTTGTATAATAGATAATTTAGTTAGTAATATATATAATGGATTAAGAAAAAAAATGCATTATCAATTTTTTTATTTTTTTAATGTATAGACAGACTAACCCACCAATCCACTGACTCATCTAAATATGAGTTAGGCTAAAATTTTCAACCCATATAACAAATGAAGGTTTGCCCGCCCCGCGTCGTTTAAGGTGGGTCAAAACAGACCGGATTGGCCAGTTTTGCCAACTCTACATAGCAAGAACCATTTTAGATAAAAAATAAGAGTCAAGGGACTAAACAACTTATTCTGATTTTTTTTTCAATTATGTTTTTATTTCTTATTTTTTATATTAAGAAATAAAAGTCATTTTAAATAATAATGACAACTAGTACCAATAATCGTCTCTATCAATTTTGCCATGATAGCTTCACCAATCACCATTATATTAATGAATTTTGACATAAGGACTAAAATTGTACTTTAGTTAACTAAAGTTTAGAGATTAAAACTGTATTTTTTGTTTAAAAAATTTATGAACTAAAAACATATTTTTGTTAAAGTACAGAGACCAAAAATATATTTAACTCCTAATTTTATAAGGGTTAATGAGTATCATATGTTTGGTTTATATAAAGAATAATATAAGAGAAGCATGGGGCTAGGCCCCTCTTGTTCAGCAACCAAAATTAAAGAGAGAGAAATATGAGTAGTTTTTTTTTTTTTTAAAAAAAAAAAGGAAGATCTATCATGAAGAAAGAATATAAAACCCAATAGAAATAGATCGATGTAATCCATTTTTAATAATATATGTAATATAATTAATTCTCATGAGTCATGAAGCAAGTGGGAAGAAATTTTGTATTTTGCAAAAAAATCATACCCATAGATAAGCACCTTCTTGGGCTCCATCAATAATAGTTACTGCATGAGGTTGAAGGTTGAGGGTAGTTTTATTTTTTAGCATATCCGTGACCTAATAAAATGCGGAAGAAATGAAAGTGAAAATTGTTGTAGCACTAAATAAAAATTAAAGAAATTCAGATCAACTTACGGCTTGCAATATGTTTTGGGAAGCGTCCCCATCCAGAAGCCTCAAACCAGCAGTGGCCTGCACGAATAGAACCAACCAATGGAATATATATATTAGAATTGGTAATGCAGATTACTTAGTAGTAGTATTCTGAAATTTGTGCACTAACTCAAAATTATATTAAAGAAAGAAAGTGATGAGAAAGAGAGACCCCAAGTCTAACTGGTGTAGTGGGATGCAAATCCTCGGGAACCACACTTTCCGCTTCCTCTAAAAGTGGCATCAGAGATTGTGCCGCTTCTTTAGGATTATTTGCGTATGCACTCAAACCAGGTGTAGTCTGTATCAAATGAGTAATGAATAGGGAAATTAATTAATTTAATTAAGATGAAATTAATTTAATTAGGATGAGAGCTAGCGCACCGTATCAAAAAACTCAACATCAGTGCCAATGCGAAGGAGATCTAAATTTTGGTCAAAACGGAAGACATGGACGCGGCTCCCAGTACTTCCGGCGTCAAAGATAACGCCGTAAGAAGTAACGGCGTCTTCGTGTTCCTGTTTGGGGAATATGATCTTGCGATGTGACTCTGAGCAACACCAACTCATTAATACCATTAACAACTCCATGCTATGCTATTCACTGCAGTAATGCACGATACAGTACAGTACAGTGCTCTCGCTCCTTCACTCCTTCACAAACTACGTGGACTAATGTCTTAATTCCTGCTATCACGCTATTCTATATATACCCGCAAAAACTACTTGCTACACATTTTCCTACTATTTTATTATAATAATAATAGCTACTTCAGACTTAGCTATGTCTAAATACATTTCATAACGGACCCATCATTACAAATAATTAGGGATCTTCATACTTCATAACCCCGCCCGTCCCGATCTATTCAGGTCAGGTTTAATGCTATCCATTTTCGATTTTAGGATTGGGTTCTGCTCATTGGTCTGAAGCTCGATTTTGGGTTTATCCTCAGGTTTTATCCTAACCTATTTCTTTGTTAGGTATACTTATACATTTTTATTTTTTACCTTAAACTTTATTATATTCTAGCATTACTTACCACATCTTTTTTTAAATATTTGTTTCAATAATATAATTCTTAATTACTTTATTCTTTGAATCAATAACAATGAATTATATTCTCATATATGTATTATTTATTTATTTTTCTAAATTAGGATTCTAAATTAATAAGTACTTTATCAAAACTCAAACATATTAATACGCTATTATATAGTCAATGTTAAGTATTAATTTTATGACAAATTACCGATAATTGTAAATTATATTTAAAATCATAATAATATCATATTTTATTATTATAATATATTTATACTAAGTTATTTGTTCGGGTCAATCCAGTCTTGTCCTATTTAACCCGTAAATTTAAGAGCACTTTAGGAATTTGTTGGTGAATGATGTGCACTTTTTGCACTAGTAGTTATTTAACCTCTGTAAAAAGATTTTATAAATAACTTTCCCTTAAATTTAATCATGTTTGACCCAATTTAATAAATAATTTTTTAAAATATCTAATTTAATAAATAATTTTAAAATTAAGTGACTGGAATTGGTCTAGAGGGAGTGTAGTTCCATACCAAATAATTCACAATAAAACGTGCCAGTATGGCCTGGGTGCTTTTATATATAGTTAGAAATAAGTGCAACAATAATGAAAATGATATTAATGTATACCTTCTAAACTAGCCAACACAATAAAAATGGAACTCATGACTCATGAATATGGGATCGATCTCACTTCTACTTTGGTAAGAAAATTTTGTTTTGACCGATTTTTTTTTTTTTTTTGAGATTGTTAGAAGTCCCACATTGACTATTGTTGAGTTTATAAGGGTGTGACAATCATTCTTCTCCTACAAGCTAGCTTTTGGGATTGAGTTAGACCCAAACCCAAATTGTAAGAGAGATGGAATTGATTTTGAGAATTTTGTATACATAATGTTGAAGAACAAGTAGTATGAAATTGCGCGGAACAGCATGGGTCGCTTTTATGGTCATTTTTAGATAAAAAGGGTAAAGGGAAGGGACAAGGGAGCAGGGCGAATTTAATTATCACATCGCACTATCAGTGACAGATATTTGTATACGTAAGCGCTATGATAACCATTACAAATATGTTCCAGTTAAACAAAACAAGAAACGAAAACAAAACGCTAGTACAAATTCTATATCCTTCTGTTTATTGCTATGGTCTCCAATATAAATAACAAGTATTTAAATTATATTTATTTAATTTAAAATATATGTTTATTAAAAGAAGTGTATATACTTCCTATATTTATGAGAATTGTCTCTTTTTATCTATTACAACAAGCATTTCATTAAAAATACACATTAAAATGAATAAAGGATATGTTAAGAAAAAGTTTATTTATTAAAGTAAAAGTAAAGGATTTTTGCTTTTATTTAGAAATCAGAACAAGTAGACCCCATTCGTCATGATTTAATAAAATGATAAAATAATTTAAAATGAGGCTTATTGATGTGCTTCTACTTGATTAGTCTCTTTTTTTTTTTCTCTTATAATGAAATTAGACAAGTTTTGAACTTAAAATCTGATGTAAATTACTTAAATTCTCATCACTAGATCAACCCTATTGAGTGTTTTCTACTTTTACATTAACAAGTTAAATATTTTAAGTGTTCAAAATTCAAGTGTTAACTTGGTAAATTACTCTTCTTTTTTTTTTGGCAAACCTGAACGAATTGGTCTTTCTAAAATATTTTGTGTGAGAGCTCATGGGTATGAATATACTTCACTTATTTCGTCCAAATTAAATATAATTTTTTCTAAGATTTTTCTTGGTCTTTTTTTCTTACTCAGATTGGGTAGGTTCGGTAGTCTAAGATAATGGGCCCTTTCTTTACTATTTACAATACCCATTAACTTTTACAAAAAAATGTTATTCTAAAAATATCCATATAATTGGTCCAAAAAAAATATCCCTATAATTGACCAAAAGAATGAGAGAGAGAGAGAAAGTAGGGTGGTGTGGGTTGAGCAAAAAAATGAGCATATTTTTGCTGGCCGAAAACATTACCGACAAAATGAAGGGTGGTGACTAAAGAAATATCTTTACAAATATAAAGAAATGAATCACCTTCACATTTTCTACAAAACATCGGGTTTCGGGTATTGTTATGAAAATTATGCATAAAAATCTTACCCAAAAAAATCATGTAGTTAAAAGAAGTTTTTATTATGTGAAAGAAGAAATGCATTTATTGAAATTAATTTTTATTTTTTTATAGGCGAAATTGCATTTAGAGGGATTCGAACCGAACAGTGGCTACTCAAAGTTTCACTCTCCAGTGACTAGATGAACTTGTTAGATGCATTGAAATTAAATATAATGGTTGAAAAAGCAGGAGGCTTATTATATTGTCTTTGCAATAATGTAGGTGACATGAAAGTAGGAAGAATGAGCAGCATACAAAGTGGAAAAAGAAGATAATAATAATAATATTATGATTATTATTTTAACTAAAGTTTGACTTCACGCTGAAATATATATATATATATATATATATATATATATATATATAATATATCCCAACTTGATTATTTAGAAGGTGAAAGATACTAAATAAAAGACATGAATGGGTAAAATTTAGGCAGTGATGAAATAGCTTCTATAGCGGTGCCTAGTGGCCATGCTGCATCCACAATAGTATCCTCGTATTCAATTTTCTCTGCCACGTTAACCTCTTTCAATGGATCTATGCCTGCCCCCCAAAACACAAACAGAGTAATTAATTAGTGCAATAGTATACTATATATATATATATATATATATAAGACATTAATTAATTAATTAAATAAACTTACCAAATCCATGAACAAGCAAGGTATAAGAGTAAGTAAGATCCATGCAAACATATGGAAGTCTCTCCTTTGTAAGACGTGGATAAACAGATTTAGCTTCCTCAAATGTCAATCCACAAGCTCTCCTTGCTTCAATTTCGAAATCCACCGGATGAATTTGGGAATTAGGTTTTGTTGGATCGATCATTCCACTCTAAATTCACCAACCAATTATGTTGAATTTCATCCATGATTAAAATTAAATAAATTTAACATATATATATACGTACATCTTTTGGCAAGTAATAGAAAGATGAAGTAAGAGTAAGATTTCGTAGTCCACTTCCTTTTCCACCATCCCAAATTCCACCAAAGGTGCAATTAGCATGTGAACATGGTGCACTCACATTCAGAGCTTCAATAATTATCTCTTTACATTCATCGTACTTTGCTCCATAAATTGGGGCTGTGGCCTTATAATCCACTCCCGCATATGTGTACGTCCCTTTCACAAAATTAATTAATACTCCTCAATAATCAAATATATATTAAAAATAATCAAATTGAATATAATGTATGTATGTTTACCTTCAAAGTTAGCCAAAAGGCAAGGATTGACATCAGTGATCTTCAAAATCTCGGCACAAGCTGCTTCTCTACCAAAGCGCAAGTAACTAGAACAAAGAAAGTGTAGTTATTAGTCGATGTAAGAGTTTGATGATAGTGATCAATCTTAATTAATTACCTGTGAACGTGGAGATCATATTTTTTTCCTTTGAGTCTAAGTCTCTTAATGTAAGGATCCTGGCCAGGTAGTGGTTGTGGTGCATTTTTAGCGGTGTACCTTGACACAGCATATGTCATCTGAACTGATCCACCTCCAAGATCAACTACTCCCATTGTTTTTGTGAACTTTTTCCCTAATTTCCCCAACAGGTAGTTAACTGTCACCTACGTACACCAAAGTTTTCAAAGTAACAACCAAAATATGTTACTACCTACAAATTAAATACGATCCTATGTATAGCTGTAAATTATATATTTACGATTCTAACGTCGGCTAGTGATATAACCATCATTGAGTTTATAAAATTGTGACAATCTTTTTTTTATTATCAACTAACTTTTGAGAGTGAGTTAGGTCCAAATTCAAAATTGTGAATCTATCTTCTTTTTGTACATACGAATATATCGATTTAATTCTTTTCAATTAAAAAGGTTTAAATACTATTAATTACCACTAATTTCAAAAAATATTATTGTACAAATCCAAAAATAATAAAAAAATCTCATGAAGTAAAGTAGGAAATTTTATAGATTTGAGATTTTTGAGATTATAAGTATTGTCCAACTGGATGAATAAATACTACTAATTTTTCTTTATATTAGGATAATCTCTGTTAATATAGACTTTTACTAATAAAATATGTTCATATATAATATTTATATTAATGGATAAATATATATAATTATTAACAAATAAATTGATTAATATAAATATTTAATATATACGATCAATTTTATGACGGTATTTTTGTTAGTCAAAGTCTATATACAAACAATAAACAATAGTAAAAGTGAACACTAAAGAGTTAGTAAATGATAATTAATTTGTAAATTTTTTTTAAAAAAGAAAAAAGAAAATGGTTTGAAGCTCATACCCATAGGTAGGAACCTTCTTGAGTTCCATCAATAACAGATACTGCATCAGGTTGAAGATTGAAGTTACTTGAGTCATCGAACATATCCCTAACCTAAAATTTGAGAAAATGAAAACTTTAATTATAGAACAAAAAAAAATGAAAGAAATAATGATGCTGATGGTTAACTACCGCTTTCAATATCTTTTCAGAAGCATCTCCATCCAAAAGTCTCAAACCTGCCGTGGCCTACACAGCATCAAAATTAAAAATATATATATGACGTAATTAAAAAAATTGTTCCATTTATAGTAAGTGTAAGAAATAAAATAAATGAAAGACCCAGACCCACCCCAAGCTTGAGAGGTGTATTGGGTTGCAAATCTTGAGGAACTACACTTTCGGCTTCATCCAGAAGTGGTATCAAAGATTCTGCTGCTTTGTCAGGATCATCAGCATATGCACTTAAACCAGGTGTGATCTACGTTACAACATAATTTAATTTAATTAATTAATTATAAGAGCTATCTAGAAATAAAATTAGAGAAATTAAATGGACCTTATCAACAAACTCAAGATCATTCCCAATTCGCAATAGATCTAAGTATTGATCGAAATGGTAAATGTGGACACGACTCCCAGTGCTGCCGGCGTCAAAGATAACGGCATAAGATGTAACGTCATTCTGCTGTTTCGGGAATATCTTACGGTGTGTTGTTGCTTATTCTTCCTAGATCATGATCATTCTCTGAGGAAGAAGAAGAAGAAGAACAAGAGATTGTTGGAATTAACAACAGATTAAGGAAAGTAAACACAGTAATTAACAATCCCATTATATATTATTATGCTCTGTTCTTCTCTGCTTTCGGCGTCTAGTATGCATTCTATGTGCTGTCATGCTATTCTTATATATACAACCGCAAACACCATATCAACTAAATTATTTTTTATTTTTATTTAATATACTCCTAACTACTTTGATCAACTTTTCACTTCCATCCTACCAGAGCCTTTTTTATTGCTCCTACCATTTTTTCTTTTCATTTTCAATTTTAAAATGTTATCTAGTATTTTTATGTTATTTTTTAAAAAGTTAAATATAATCAAAATTTGTTAGAAAATATAATTTTTATTTTAAGAGACAAAATATTATATACTTGTAATTATTTTTTTAGTGTTGTAAGAATATTATTTAACATTATTTAATAATATTTTGTGTACAACAGAAACATCACTAATAAAATAATAATATTTATATTTTAAAATAAAATATTGGTGAAACAAGAATAAATTAAAATATATTATTATTTTATTACTGTATAAAATTGTTTCACAAAAACTGTTGTACAAAAAATCAGAATTCTTTAACAATGAATTTTGTACTATTACAATTCATCAAACATATTTTATTTTTCGTTTATTTTGTTGTTTATCATATTTTTTTTAATTTTTTTCTCTTACTTCTGATTTTCTATTTTACTTTTTAATATCACTCTACAATACACCTCAAACTTTTTAAATTTAAGGATACTAATTTTTCTTTATAATATAAGTAGTAACTCATCAATTCTTTCAACAAAAAAAAGAAAAAAAAAACTCATCAATTCAAATCCCTATAAACAGACTCTTGTCTATCAATTTTTATGTCTTGCTAATAGTAGTAGGAGTACCATATAGGTTGGTGGGGGCACACGTAGTTTAACGTCTAGTGTATGAATACTGAATAGAGAACATAGTATGGATGATAGCCTGGGACGCATTTTTATGGCTCTTTTTTTTTAGGGGTTTTTTTAGTATGACTTAAATTTTATTTTATTTTTTATGTAATTAGACGGTAAGATATTTATGAAAATTTTATAATTAATTAATTATAATATTTTTTATTCTTACTTAATAATATGGCAACTAATTTATTTTATAACATAGTTAATCTCATATATAATCTAATTAATTCAACTAATAATATGGTAATTAATACTCAATCATTTTTTTAATTCTTTCCCAATACCTTAAAAAGACTACTCATAACAAATAAAAATAGAGAGAGTAAACACCTACGTAAAACACTAGAAGAATTTGTTAACTTTATTAAAAATGTTTGTTAGTTATATTTAATTTTCTTGTTTTTATTCAAAAGACAAAATTCAACTATAAAATGTCTTTGATATAATTTGTTGCATAGTCACATTCTTTCTTGAATTTGAAAATAATATAGTTCAATTAATAAAGATTATAATAAGAATGATAACGTTAACTAAACAAAATGTAACAAAAATTTAATTATATTTTAAACCAAAAAATTAATAAAATAAAATAAATTCTTATATATAAGTTCGAAAAGAGTAGCATATGAATCAAATAATGTCTTATCCCAAGAGACAAGCTTGAGCTATAAACTGCCCCAACAGAGGCATAAAGAAAAACCAATTCACCAGCAGTTGTTGCTAAATGAGTAATACAGGTTTTTTATTTTTTTTCCATTCTCCATAAGACATTTGAACAGCTGAATTTGGCTTATATCTTTAACCTTTTTTTCCTTAGCACCTCTTTAATTAATCTTGCAAAATAGTCATATTTTTTTAATTTTTTAATTTAATTACGATTGATAAACCATCGGTAATGTGTTATTTCGCTTCGGTTAAATAGTAACTGCCGAAAAATTACATGATATTAACAATAACCATAAGCCCTCTAAATTTAGGCACGATTGATAAATTGTCGGTAACGTGTCATTTTCTCACGGTTTTTTCATAATCACAGGTATTTTTTTAAAAAAAGTTAAAATGAACCATGTATATAAAAGAGAAACTTTTAAAAAAAAATGAAAAACATAACCGTTTGGTAAGGATAAGGAGGTACTAAACAGAAAAAAACTAAAAAGATAAGCCGAATTGTAAACAGTTAGATAAAGCGTAATTTTCACGTACCTTAAAATTAAAAGGGTGTTAATGTATTTTACCCTTCTTTTTACTTACAGTACAATTGAATAATTTTTTTTAACAATTATAGTACAAATTTCAAAATATTACTATATTGCAATGACGACTTTCAGAACAAAATCATAATCAAAGATATCAATTGCTGTCTTTATCATCATGTTTATTGATATATATATATAAAATAAAAAAGTGGGGCAGGGTTGTTTAAAAAAGATAGGAGTATTTAATTATTTATACACGTGAGCATTATGATAACCACACAAATTCTTTATCCTTACAACTTTACAGATCCCCGTGCACCACGTGTTTGAAAAATAATAAAATATACTCCACTACTAATATAATCATACTCTTTCCATTATGCACACTTTTTTTAAAAATAAAAGATCTTTTTAATTTATAAAATTATTGTACAAGGTAAAAATTTAAAAAAATAATACAAATAATAAATATATATTTATAAAATATAAAACTCAATTTTTATCATTTTCTATAAAAAAAAATTTTAATATAATTAATTTGTGCAATGTTACACAAATTAAAAAAATCATTAAAATACTCCTCCTATGTCATGCCTTATGTGTAAAAGAATTTTTTATCTGTTATTTTTTAATGTTACACTAGGTAAAAAATTATTAAAAAAATACTCCTTTTGTGTCATGTGTTATGTGTAAAAGAATTTTTTATCTGTCATTTTTTAGTTTTAAATTTATATTATTTTTTTAAAATAATTATTGGATGAGAATATTAAAATAATTTAAAGAATTATAATAATAAAATTACTAATACTTTAATAAAAAAAAAGATAAATTTAAATAACTCTTTTATACTCGCAAAACAGTAAAAAAAAAATTACTTTTATAAATTGAGTTTTTTAACTTATACAATATTGTACATATTAAGCATCTCAAAAAAAATTTATAAAAAAATAAAATTAATTAATTTATATTTTAACATATATTTAATATTTACCATTATTTCTCCTTTAAAATGGATTATAAAAATTCTATAAAAAAACAAAGGGAGTAGTCAGATATTATTACACGCACGTGCCTGTAATGTCTTACTTTATTGTATTTTTATAATGTCACGTTATAAATGTATGTAATAATTAAGTGCATTTAGAAAAATGTTGAGTTGATATAAAATTGATTTTAAAGAGTTAAAATTAATTTTGATTGATAAATTAGTTGTTTATTTTTGTGTTGAGAAAAAGTTAAAATTAATTTTGAATTGCCAAAATTGATTTTGGCTAAACCAAGGTGAAATTTACTTTGACGTTAGGTAGAAAAATTTACAATGCATTTTTATTCTAAATTTGCTTTTGAGAAAAAAAGTCTCCAAACATAAATCACATTACTTTTAAATCAATTTTACACAAAATCAATTCTATAAAATCAGATTGATCCAAAATCAATTCTATCGACGCTAAACCAAATGCACACTAAGAATTTTTTTTCAAAATTTATTTTGTTCGAAATTACTTTTAACTAAAATTAAAACTATTTATTCTGATTAGATAATTTTTATTTTTGTATATTAATATTTTTTATTTATTTATTTTTATGTTTTATTTTATTAAAATCTAAACTAAGTGGATTTTTTTTTTATTATTAATTTCATTACCTACTACTGACCCATCGAGATTCAACATGATCATATTATCATTTATCACGTGAAGATTAAATTAGTACTGTTGTCTTTTAATTTATTTTTTAATAGGTTTAAATATAATTTTGATTCTTAAAAAATAATTTTTTTTTATTTTGTTTCTCATAAAAATTTTATTTGCATTTCTGTCCTTTTTTCTCAAACACTGCAATTTTAGTCTCATATGAAAATTTATTTTTATATTTTGGTCTTCATTTGTTTAGAAATATATTTTTTAATCTTCGCTATCAAAAGTAATTGCATTAACGGCTAATTGTTCTAATTTTCAGAAATTATAATTGTTAATCTAACAAGGGTTAGCTAGGTAAACAAAACATTAACGAGCGTTAACACTTAGCAGTCAATAGTTATCCGACTTGATCTAATGCAACGACAGAAACTAAAATCACAATTATTGAAAAATAAATGTTGACCAACTCCAGCGACAAATTTTATAGAGACTAACCCAATTTTTAAAAGAAGGAGAATCAAAATATAAATATATATATATGAGTTGGGTTCAAATGACACCAATCATTAAAAAAAATGTAAATCGACGACTGAATTTAGAGACTGAAAACAGTCCGTCACCAACGGTGACAAATTTAGGGACTCCTTAGGGACAGAATGGGTATTAAGCCATGCGGCGACGGAATTAGAGACCCTATAAATCGGTAGTAATACCAAAATGGTCACTGATTCTGAAAAAAATTAATTAGCGAACTGTTACCCACTTTTTTTGGTCGCCGCACAACAATTTTCGGTTGCCAAAATTATCTAATTGGTGACTGATTTTTCGGTCGCCGCGGTAATGTAATTTCGGTCGCTGGTCTTATACTTTACAGAAGAACGAAACCCTATCCCCCAATTGTGTTACGTTGTTCTTCCTCTTTCTTCTACCAGTTCACTGTGCTGCTCCTCCATCAACGCAAATCAGCGCCCTTCGACCTCCAAATTGCTGCGCGTCCTCCTCCTCTTTCTCTCACGTTTCCGGCGACTACTTCCGGTAACGGCACCTTCTCTTCCCTCTTGCTCTCTTTCCGTCGATCTCCCTCTTTCTTTCTGTGAATTTTCGTTCTGTTCTCTTAATTTGCATTCTATTCTGTGAATTTGAGTTCTGTTCTGAGATGCTACTCGCTGGTCCCTGTAGTTGCTGCTACTGGTTTATGTAGTTTTTCCATTCTGTTCTGAGATGCTACTGCGTTCTGTTCTGTGTAGTTTTGTTCTTGGAGTTGTTTACAATTTGATGTTTTTGGTTAGATGCTGCCTAGTGGAAGGAATAGAAAATTATATGTTGCTGCTGCTGGTTTATGTATTTTTCCGTTCTGTTCTGAGATGCTACTGCATTCTGTTCTGTGCAGTTTTGTTATTGGAGTTGTTTACGCTTTGGTGTTTTTGGTTAGATGCTGCCTAGTAGATGGAATAGAAAATTATATGGTATTACTGGTTTATGTAAAGTTAGTTCATTTTGACTTTGAATGGAATAAGTGGACTTGGATGTTCTCAAGCATCCACGCTAACACTATAAGTCTGTTTTATTCAAGATCAAAAGAATATCATGGTGGCTTAGAATATTATTATTTTTCCTCATTTCATTGTCTTTAATTTAGTTACCAATGGATATAAAGTATGTGCTACTAGGCCTAGCTAGCCTTGGTTGATCACAACTCTTGTACATAATATTATACATATTTCACTATATTTCAAAATGATAAACAAAATTGTTGATGATGTGTAAAATGATTCTAATTGAATGTTTATCATCATATTTTTCATCCAATGACTTGGTGTCTACATGGACACATATATAATTTATCTCTATATACTATGCGTGAATTTAATAAGAATTTTATTTAGAAAAATTTAATACTTTTCCGTGTTGTTTTTATGGTATTCTTCCATTCAAAGTTTTGTTTGTACTCATAGTATTTGTTAGACAATCAGTTTAATTCAATGCAATATGTTAGTAGCCATTTGTATAACAATATTGTATTGTGTGTTTGTTCTTCTATTATTATTTGTAGCCATTCGCCCACCAGCTCATAACTCAAACACTCACAATGGGTAAGTGTTCACTGGAATCATCCAATTTTATTTTTCCAACTTTAACTTTACCAAAATTAAAATAAATTACATGCTGCCCATGAGTGATTGGTGTTCTCTTTTCTTAGAGTGCTTGTATCTTATAGTGTAGTTATTGCTTTTATTTTTCTACCAAAAAAATATTAACATCAAGTAATTTTAATCTAATTAACTGATTCATTTTCTTAATAAATTACAGTATAATTCTTTTTTAAAAGAAAATTGAATCCATTATCTTTATCACTAATTTAAAACCACTACCATTAATTAAGGTAAAACTGTAAACATATAATATATGTTAGTAATTTTTTTATGGAATTTTCAATAAAGAAGATAATTAGTAACTAATATATATAATTTGAAAAAATTTAATACTCTTTCATTATAGTTTCAGTAGGTTGTAGGTGAGTGAGATCAGGCTATAGCTGAGTGGGATGCGGCTAGAGTTGCTTTGAGAGCTGCTATTGAAGCTATGGCTACCATTGCTGCAAAACGTGCCATTGCCGTCACTACAAAATTCGATGCTCCTTCACATCTTCCACTTTCACCAAACCAACATGGATCGCATCCCCCACCTGTTCCAGATCATGATGATGCCTACTTTAGCTAGAATTAAACTATATTATGTTATGGATTTAGGAATATTGCTATATTATTATTTGACATTTACATTTTGTTTTATGTTTTATACTTATGGATTTATCTGTTATTGATATTTTGGTGTTCAATTCTGGATTTTCTAGATTGATGGGATTAAATATTAAATATATAATGCTTGAGAACAATTTTCTGTTATCCAGGTGTTTTATAATCGATTTAGGGAGTGAAAGAAATGGAGGTTTTTTTTTTTTCAGTTTTTACCATTTAGCGACCGAATTAGTCACTGCTAGTGACCGAATTAGCCACTACTGGTGACCGAATTAGATACCACTAGCGTCCGAACAAGAAAAAAAAAGGTAATTTAGTGACCGAAATAGTGACGGAGTGGACGTACTCGTGACGGATTTTTAACTTCCGGCAATCGAATTATCGATCACTAAGTAAAACTATGCGCCATTTGAATAGTGCATTTGGTGACCGATATTTTTACCCGGCGACGGAAATATTCGGTCTCTGTTTGGAGATCGAATTCAGAATCGGTCGCCGCGTTGTTAGTGACTAGCTTTATAGCCACCGATACTTTTCGGTCACCAATTCGATCAACGCAACGTTTGGTGACCGTTTTTCAGCTTGCGGTGACCGATTTATTCGGTTGCTAAATGGATTTTTTCTTGTAGTGAATGTGTCAAAGTTCTTAAATGACACCACACATAACTTTTTATAAAAAACGAATTTCGCCGATCCAACCAATCAATTGAAAGTTTGTATGACGTAGATCAATTATGCAAAAATTCTTACAATTTGAAAATTTGTAAGTATGTAATCTAACAACTGAAATTTACTTATATTTTAAATAATGTGTTAGACATTCAAGCAATCTACATTATATAAACTTTGAATTGATTGGTTGGATCCGCGAAATTCGTTTTTTATAAAAAGTTACGTGTGGTGTCATTTAAGAACTTTGACACCTTAGTGTCATTTGAACCCAACTATATATATATATATATGAACCAAAATAAAAAAAAAAAAAACATATTTTACCGTGACAAAAAGAATATTTAAGCTTTTTTTTTTTAAATTTTGTTCTTTAACTAATAAAAGTATCAATTCAATCTTATAACCTATCAATTTTTTCTTTTTTTGTTAGTTCCATCAAATGACTAATGAAAATATCCAAAATAATATTGTTTGAGATAGAATTTATGCATAAACGACGTCGTTTTCATAATTTTTTTGTTCGTAATTTAATTATTTTAACAGAAAAACAAGATTGAAACAAAATGAAAATTTACAATACCAATTTATTTGAGACTTTTATTAGTTAGCACTACTAGAATACTGTCAATTAGCTGCGCAAAATAAGTGGGGACCACGATAGCTTCGCAAGGTGCTGTGGTGAAGTAGTCGCTAACGCGATGTAAATTAGGTATGAACATAAAAACGGAAAACGAGAAAACTTTGCGGGGCTCAAGCCGCCGCTAATATTTGCGGCGGCTAAATTTGTCGCTATGTAACCCAATATTTTTTTTTTAAAAAAAATGTACTCGGTTAGTAGCGGCGGCCAAGTCGCCGCTAAATCTGACCGCAAAAAAAAATGTTGTGGAATCTTGTCAGTTTTTTAAAAAAATAATAAAAAGGGCAAGTTTGTGGGGCCTTGGCTCTCGCAAAATTAGGAGGGGCTTTTTCCCTCGCTAATTAGCAGCGACTATAGCCATCGCTAAGCTGACAAAACCTGCTGAAAACTGACATCTCGGTAAGTTAAATTAGCGATGACCTTTTAGAGGGGCCTAGTCGCCGCTAATCTTGTCAGATTTAAAAATAATAATAAAAAGTGCAAGTTTGCAGGGGCTTTAGCCCTGCAAAATTAGCGGGGGTTAAAGCTCCCGCTAAATTTGTTGCGGCTATAGCCGTCGTTAAGCTGACAAAATCTGCTTAAAACTAACATCTCGATAAGTTAAATTAGTTGCGGCCTTTTAGAGAGGACCTAGCCGCCGCTAATCTTGTCAGATTTTTAAAAAATAATAAAAAAGTTCAAGTTTGCGAGGGCTTTGGCCGTCGCAAGATTAGTGGGAGTTTTGACCCTCATTAAATTTGTGGTGGCTATAGCCGCCGCTAAGCTGACAAAATCTACCGGAAACTGACATCTCGATAAGTTGAATTAGCGGCAGTCTTTTAGAAGGGGCTTGGCCGCCACTACTTTGTTTAAAATCAGCAACTCATATCACTTATCCCTCATTTCTCAAAAGTTACAAAACACATTTATCTCCTCTTTCCCTCTCTACTCCGTCCGACTGGCGACAATAGGTAACAAATTGGTGGCTACCTCTCCATTCCAGTGACCACCACCCCATTCTAGCGGCCACCACACGCTCTTCCTTTCTTCTCACTCGCGAATCTTTCTCTCTCGTTCCGGTAAGCTCGCGGTTATTCCTCTCTTTTCTCGCTTTGTTTTCTGGCGTACTATACATGGTGACACCGCCACCATTGACAGCAGTTCTATCACCTATTATAGTGCTTACAGTTTCTAAGCCTAGTTTCTCTTTTCCTAATTTTATTTTGAAAAACTCATTTCTATTATCTTTATTTTCTATTTATTGATAATACTAATGAAATTTTTTATTTGTATAATTTTTTTATTTTTTCAATTTATATTGTTTTAGATTTTTTATAATATTTAAGATTATTTATGGTATGTTTAGTGTGTAGGATTGATTATGACTTATTTTAGATACTTTAGATTGTAATATTTTGGATTAATTTCTATTAATAGATTGTAGTATTTTAGATATCTTAGATTGTAGGATGTGGTTGATATTAGGTCTATAAGTATTTCTAAAATATTTAATTAATGTATTATTAGATTGAATGTTTATGTCATAATTTAAATTAGGTCTATTAGTATTTTTTTAAAATATTTAATTAGGAGGTTTTGGACATTAGGTCTATTAGTATTTTTTTTAAATATCCAAACCGTCTTCCCTCGCTGATTAGTAGGGCTCTGGCCCTAGCTAAATTAGCGGAGGCTATGACCCTCGCTAATTAGCAAGAGCTACAGCCCTCGCTAAATTAGCGGGGCTATTTTGTCAGTTCTGTGGTGGTTTTTGCTGTGTAATTAACGAAGGCTTGACCTTGCTAATTACTGAGAGCCATTTGGCCGTCGCTAATTTTTAGCATCACTGGATTTTGCGATGGCCTGATGGCTGCCACTTGGCCACCGCTACTTGTGATTTAATGAGGGCTTTTGCCTCGTTAGTGAAAGCTTTGGCCCCCGTTATAGACAACGAAATCGAAAAAATAATAAGAAAAAAATTACTAATTTGACCTTGTGAATAATATTTAAAGTTCTATAATTAGTAAATCTATATTATGAATTTGAGTCAACCTTATCTATTCAAGATGATATGTTTCGATTTTTAAAAAAAAAATTGTGACTTGTGAGTTTAATTACACTCATAACTCTAATCCAATTGTGATATGTTGTGAGTTTATTAATAAGTGTAATATGTAAGGAAAAAAATAGTAATAATAAAATAAAGATAAATAACAATTAATTACTACCTTCAAGATTTGTAAAAATAACACTTAGCCCATTCTTTTTAAATAAATATATAGTCGTCTCTGCCCCAGGAGCTACCTGGAACTAACGGTTGATGTTAACTTGCTAGTGTAAGAGAGTGAGAACTGACAAGCACCAAGTAGTCTTCTATTGAGGTGTGTGAAGAGCAACGTGACTGCTTATTTCTCATTAATTAGAAGAATATTATTAGTTTTTTTTATTAATACTCTCTCAGTTCCAAAATTTAAAAACTTAGCCCTTTTTTTTATGTTCCATAATATAAAGCAGAAATTTATTCCCGTCAACAAGTCTAACCAATAAGAGCTTTAATAATTACTTCTTAACTTGAATTCTTATAGTGGAGTAATTAATAATCAGTTTAATATTCTAAGATGATATTCTTAATTAGGAGAGAGTGAATTTATATTTATTCAATGATAAACATGGAATAGAATAACAATTTTTTTTTAAAATTTATAAAATAATTACTTTTCTTAAACTATGCGAAAAAAATGGCTATATTCTTATATTTTGAACGGAAGGAATAATTAATATATCTATCTTCGCAATGAACCAAACCATGCACGCAGAGTCGGAGTGTAAACATCAAACAGGTTATTCACGGTACAGACACTAAAGAAAACTTTTTATTTACTATTTAGATAAGTCACTATTAGTGTAATTTTTGTTTAAAGAGTTATTCGTTAATAAAGCCATTAAAGCTTTACTAATCATATATAAATTGTTAGTATATATCAAATATTGATACTAATATTAAAACTGTTAAATAGACAAGAACATTTCAGTCTAACCCTAACCCAAGCCTATAGGGTTAGGGCAAAAAAAGTCTATGTAACTAAAGTTCATAAGACCCAAAGCTTATAAGGCCTGAATCTCATATAGGGCCAGCTCATAGGCCTTAATTTTTTTTTGAGCAAAATTAGAGATCATGGGCCTTAATTTTTTTTTGAGCAAAATTAGGGCTCATCTAGGGCCAAAAATCAAGGACCTTCATTTTTTTCTTGTCTGATTTATATTATCTTTATTTAAAGTCTACTTCTTATCGATCTATAATTTCTCTAATCTCAATATTATTCACCCTCATTGTGATAACAGTCTCAGAAATTACACTAAAGGCTCGTTTGATGGATATGGTAGGATAAGGCAAGATAGAATAAGAGGGTTGGATAACAACATAATATGATTAAGAGTTTGATAAGCCTTAATAAACTCTTATCATATCTAGTGTTTGGTATGTAGTATTATTTATTTTAAAGCATAAACATATACTTTAATCTTTCACATATAAATAGAATCTTATTTAAATATATTTAAGCGTTTGGATTTTTGAAGCTTTTAGTTGGCCTGGGTCAGCCCTTCACTTATTTGATCCCGGCCCTACATATTATGGGCCTAATAGTAAAGGACTTTTTTTAAAAATTTTTAATAAGAGCCAAATGAAATTGAGTTGAATGTTAGAAAGGTCCAGGCTAACCTTAGGGTTTTGGGGCTTTTTGACAGTTGTGACTAGTATATATTGGTTAGTATTTATGTGTATTCGTTTGTATAAATTTTATATGTCTAATAACATATGAATTTCATTAGACAGAGTTTATACCAGCAGAGACTAACTCAACGCTAAAAGTATTAGCAAAATGTCAACTTCTCTATATCGAGATTGATTCGATTTTAAAAAAAAAATTATCAAACTGATTTGGTCTATGCAATTTTATAATTTTATCGTATCTGATTGATTCAGTTTTCAAATAAAATCCAAATAATTTTTTTCAGTTTGGATTGGATATTTTTTTCAATTTGAATTGAATAAGTTTTTGTTGGTCTTTTACTCTTTTCTTATCAAAAATACCTATTATAAAATATAACAAATATTAATAACAAATTTAGATATATATATTTGGTTCAAAATTTTTATGCAAATACTTAGAAATAATACATGTTGATTCAATAAGCACTCAAATAATATAATACTTTATTCAACAACAAAAACTAAAATACTTACATTCAAAGAAAAAAATTGAACAACAATAATAATGCTTTATGGATATCATTCAAATGTTTTATTAGGAAGTAGGAACATCCAAAAGTATAGGAAATTCATGAATACATGTTTGTTTGTTTAGATTAGCTTATTAAGTTTTGTAATAGGACATTTAAAAATAAGTAATTATGTTTTTAAAATTAATCATTGTCAAATATGCACTAACTATATGCAGTTCGGTTTGCATTGGGCTTTAATTGATTGAGTGAACCGAAAACTGAATAAAACAATTAAAAAAATGACTTTCATTTTTCAATTTTTTGGTTATCAATTATTTTGGTTGATTTTGACGGTTTGAAATATATTAATTTGGCTGAGGAACAACCCAAATAACTAAGGAGTAAGGACTAGTGCTACTACTTCTCATGGTGGATAGGATTAGCACCATCCCTATTGGGAGTGGCACTATCTTTTTAGTATATAAATATATGATTCTTACATATAAAAAGAATGGTGTCACTCTCAATAGAGATGATGCTAATCTCATCTTCCTTTTTTCACAGGCAATTTTGCAAATTTCAAACCCAATCGAGGTCTGTTTTACCAAATTTCTAATTTTTTATGTTCACTTTAATAAGCAAGAACGAAGCCAAAAAATTAAATCCAGACACAAGCACGAGATGGCTGGGAAAAATTAAAAAGAAGATGAAAAGCTTCATAACAAATACTATTATTGAATGTCAATTTAGGTTTGGGTCTAACTCATTCTCAAAAGTTAGTTTGTAGAAGGAGGAATGTTACACCCTTATAAACTCAATAATGGCCATATCACTATCCAATGTGAGACTTCTAACACGCCCAGAACGTGAGAAAATACGGGTAGACAAACAAACGAATGACCCAACAATACAGAACTAAGAAACACCCAACAAGAAACGTGGGCCTAACAAATGGACCTAGGGTAGGCTCTGATACCATCTTAGAATTTAGATTTGGGCCTAACTCACTCTCAAAAGCTAGCTTGTAGGAGAAGGATTATCACACCCTTATAAACTCAAGAATAATCATATCACTAGACGTGGGACTTCTATCAGACTGTTCAACAAAACATTGTTGATTCAGATTGATATATACACGTACGTTTGCGCACAAATGTAAGAAAAAAGTTATTGTATAGTAATAATTAGAGGTATCTATGATATTAAAAAGTCTATGATATTAATAATGATGCATTCTCTCTAGGTTGATGTTTAGAATTTTCATTTTTTGAATAAATTTCTCGAGTTTATTTCTTGGTCAATTGTAGCACCTTAATCTTTTGTTGTTATTATACAAGTTTTTGCCTTATTTGTAAGAGTTAATCCTTTCTTACGCATGGCAATGGCATTATGGGTTCATATCTTTTGTTGTTATACACTGCTTTAATCATTTACGGATCATTATTGTGCTTGAATGATCATGATTCCTGGTAGTGTTTTGCTATTTTATGAGATTTCTTTTCTTATTTTCTGGTTAGATCTTTTTGTGCAGGTTGTCTATAATCTTTCAGAGAAGTTACATTATTTCACCCTAAATAAGTTGAGGCTTATTTTTCAATATATTTATCTATCTATCTATCTTTTAAAATGTAAGTGATGCTGATATTTATCTAAGTAAGTCGCATTCAGTAGGTATTTTCCCTTGTTGATTTCATTTTTTATTTTGAATTTCCCTATCCCGCCCATTTTTAATTTGAACATTTTGTGAAGCTTAGTCATGGTTACTTTGAAGCTAAAAACAAGATTGAAGCATATGTTCCACATCCATCAAACACTTCTTATGCAAATAAACCAGAGTCCTTCTTGTACTGCGATCGCTGAAGATGGTGATTTCTGGAGGGCAGTGGAAGAGTGTGTGATTTCTATGTTTTCATTTTGTTTCCAATGTTCAAAACTTTGTACAGGAAATATTTTTTAGTGACTGCTAGATCAACTCTGATTCACAGGGGTCCTAGTAATTCTATTACTGAAGCATTAGTGAGGATGCTGATTTTCCCTGCTTGTTATTTATCTCAGCTCATTCTGTAGATTTTAACCAGCTTATTTATGAGAATGTGATTTTGTTGTTTACTTGTAGTATTTGCTTTCTTTGGTTGTTTATTTGCAAATTTGCTGGTGCCATTTTACCATAGGGTTAGCCATTCCGCAAACTCATTGCTTCTTTTACATAGGGTTTTGGTGGGAAGAATACGATGACTCTGCTCCGGCTTTGCAACGAGTTGCCATTAGAATATTAAGTCGAGTTTGCAGTACCTTATCAATTCAAAAGCAGTGGAGTACCTTTCAGCAAATTCACTCTGAGAAGCGGAACAACTTAGAACATTCATCAAGGGTAACCAATTATAAAGAAGCAATGACATTTAGTTTGCTTTACTAATTAACAAACTAGAATTGTTTGTGAATTACACTAACCTTGCAGCTGTAGCTTACATGGTAAGAAAGTTGAAGTCTGGAATATATACACCAAGAAAAGGGCATGCCATGGAATTTAGTTATATTATGAAAGAGATAGACAAACACAATAATAATAATAGGACCCACTATTATTTATGTATGACCCATCATCTCACTGTGTTGTCTGTCTTTTTCTCATAACTCTACTAACATGACAAAATAGAAATACGAGAGAATCAGAATCCCATTTGACGCACCTGTTTGGAGTATACAACCAAATTTGAAAAATATGCCAACCAACAAGAGTCATTTTCATAGATGAAGTGTCACTTAACCTCTTATTAAAATAAATAAGGATTTACTCCTCCCACTCCCAGAAAGAAAAGCCTCGTTCTCTTTTTACTCTTCTGGTCTCAGGTTCGTGAAGAAAGGATTTTTCCCTATCAAGTTTACTGGGTATGTCCTTGACTTTCTTCATAAGATTATCATGTTCCAATTGATTCTGATCTAAATGTGTCACCTGGTCCTCTGTTACCTGTCTCCCAGAAACCCATGCCTCAAGCATTTTTTCTGTCTTTGGTTCAGGGAGATAGCCTTTTTCTTGCATCTCTACATAATATTTGTTTGCTTCCTCCAGTTTCCCATTCAGAAACAGCCCGTGAATCAGTACAATATAAGAGCTTCGATCGTGTCCAACTCCAGCTTCTCTCATTGCATCCCACACCTTAAAGACATCATCAAGCTGGCGCCAGCGGCAAAACTTTCTTATCAACATTATATAAGTCTCAGTAATGGGATGGCATCCCAGCTTTTTCATTTTGTCCAAAAGCTCAAATACTTCTTCCTTGGTCCTTAGTACACGGAAGAAAGCATGAAAAGTTTGAATTGTTGGCGATAGGCCGCGCTTCTTCAACATCTCATCAAATAGTCCTTTAGCTTCATCAACTTTGCGAGCTTTGCAGAGAGGCTTGATCAAGGAGTTGTAAGTAACAACATCTGGAGTGACATTGTTGTCTTCCATTGTTCCAATGAGATTAATAGCTTCTTTCACTTGCCCACCCTTTGCAAGAGCATGAATGACAGCATTATAAACCTTCCTGTCTGGACTAATATTCCTTTTCTTCATCTGATCAAACAGCTTAAGCACTTTTCTAAGTTTAGAAGTTTTTGAATAACAAGATATGATACTTGCATAGGAGACAACATCATGCCGAATTCCTCTTGCGCTCATCTCCTGCCAAATTCTCTCTGCATTCCATGTGCTAACAATCAAATTACACCATCCATTCAGAATAATGTTAAAGCTTTTGGTGTCAAATGGGAAAACATCTTTGTTGCAGAACATCAAGTGCTCAGCATCTTGCACATTCTTGTAACGGCAAAGGGCAGAAAGAAGACTCTGAAATTCATCTATCCCAACTTGAAAGTTAAACCGTTTGAAAGCATAGAAAGTATTTATAGCCCTTGCAACATCATGTACAGCACAGTATCTCCTGATCATAATCAATAAAGTTTGTGGAGTGACAAGAGAAGGACCAGTTCTGCCTCCTTTCATTTCCTCAATTAAGTTCCAAGCAGTATCAAACTTCCTCATTTTGGCAAGGATCGAGATCATAGAATGGTACTCTCGAGCCGAATGAGCATACCCCGGTTGCTTCCCTGCCCACAAGAAAAAGGTGAAAGCAGCTTCCCAATCATTGCGAATTCTCGAAAGGATCTCCACAACCATCTCTGATGATAGCGTAACACTGCAATGCTCAAGCTTCTGCTTAATTTTAGATGGTCCAGATCCAGGTTCGTGTAATATATCCAAAATGGTTTTAACATCTTGGGCAAGACTATCATCCCTTAAATGTAAGTGATCATTCTTTTCATTATTCTTGTCACGGTCATCATTCTCTTCATCATCATCACCATCCTCATCATCACTCAAGGCCTCATCCGATCCTAGTACAGGGGCATCAGTTCCAAAGCTTCTGATTGAAGATGAAGCAGAAAAGAGTCTAATTGAGGAACCAAATTTTGGTGAAGCTAAGAAAGTTTCAGACTTTAAAGGATTAAAGGAATTGAAAGCAGCACTGATAAGGGGGTGATCAACTATATGACAATGATTAACAGCTAGTGAGTTCTGGCTAATGCGTAGTAGCACAACAGAGAAAACAGAAAGTTTAGATCTGATTCTAATCATGATGAAGGAATAAACACTCCCAATTCAGTGTATCAAAATCTGATTAAATAAGATTACCCGATATATTCTGTTCTTAAACCTTGAGCGAAAGGTGTTTGAAAAAATGACCCAATGAAACGCATAGCGAATCGATCATCAAGGTAACTAGTACTTCAGAAGTAGTGTATCCTGGTACACTGGTGTCTTCGAGAATTGGAGCTTTTATGGAATGATTTGAAGAAAGAAACTGCGATTTCGCGGGAAGTGGAGAGAAAGAATGCCATGCCGAATGTCTGGTGACGTTACGGACTGCGAACACAATGCTGCTGATCATATAGATGGGCCATGGGTCACAACCTCGCCTAAACGTGTACGGGATAATTGCTATTTGCACAAACTCACTACACCATCCCCTTTTATTACATTTATCATTCTAGACAAAAAAAAAATCATTTTTAAAAATTAAGTTTAATTTGTTTAATTTCTAAGATTTACAATTTTTTTTTTGTGAGAATCATAGAATTTTCTTTTAAAACTAATTCTGGAATTTGATATGTAGAAAAGTAATTACACGCGAAAAAAAAAGGCAAAGTATTATAAGGAAGATGGGATTAACATCATCTCTATAGGTAAGAATCATTAAATACTAAAAAGGATGGTGTCACTCCCAATAAGGATGGTGCTAATCTCATCCACCTGTTATAATTAGCAAAATCAGATGGTACAAATAGCAACTATTGTATACGAGCAACATAAAGTAAATAAAATCCTTTTTAAAAAAAAAAAGAGTAAATCAAATCAAAGAAATGACTTAATTTAAGTTTACTCCTCTCATTGTATCATAAAATAACATTTTTCATTGGATAAATTGCAATAACCTCGCTTAATATTTGGAAAAATTGCACCCTACCCCAAACTTCATCAAAATTAGCACTCCACCCCATTTTAGTCAATTAAAACATTTTTGACCCGTCAATCTATCATAATAAGTATTAAAAATAATTTTTAATATTAATGGAGGGTCCAGAACATGCATGTGACAAACTGGTATAACAAAAATGTTAGCAGTATAACAGTTAACTAACGTTTTTGCCTCGCCAGTTTGTTACATCAGTCTTAAAAATAGGTTTTAAAGTTAACAAATGAGCATCTTTGTAAATATAACAGATGGGAACGACAGAAACGTTAGCTAAGTCAGCAATTAATAGTCAACAATTAAAAAAATAAGATGGAGTGCTAATTTTGGTGAAATTTGAGGTGGAGTGCAATTTCTCCATACTTTAAGGAGGGTTATTGCAATTTACCCTTTTTCATTTGAGGTGTCCTATGCTCTAAGTACAAAAAGAATATTTTTAAGGATTAGAAGTATAAGACAACAATGAAGAGTTACTCAAATCTTTAGATCCACACTACAGCGAGCAAATAAAAGATTGGCTGTTATCACGAACGGAACCATTTATAGAAGCAAAAATGATATGGTGTATCACCATTTTGTTCATCTCTTAAGACAACATATATAGAAGCGCGCTTAATGAATCGAATGAACCTTCCAGAGCCGTAAATCAGAAATACTGTGAATTAATTACACAGAAAAATAATGAAGCTATAATTTCCTCCCATTATTCCTGAAATGTAGACCCATATCCAATCTCATTTCAGCTTGAAAGTAATTTCTGATCATGAATGCCAGTATTGCACCGCAAAATCCTTGTGATAAAACAATGTGCCCCAAGATTTCGGATGAATAATCTAAGTGATGATCCTGGTGTGGTTACGCAGCCGATACAGCTTCTATAGCACTGCCTAAGGGCCACGCTGCCTCAACAAGTGCGTCATCGTATTTAACTTTCTTCACCAACGTAATCTCTTGCCATGGATATATGCCTGCAGACAAAGGGAAATAATCAGTGTGGGAAGACAACACCATAACCAAAACTTTGCAGAAACTAGAAACATCATTATCATGTACAACTATTTCAACACCGGAATAAAACCTACCAAACCCATCAACAAGCAATGTATACTGGTATGCAAGATCCATGCAAATATAAGGAAGGTTCCCTTCATCAACATGTGGATAAGTGGATTTGGCATTCTCAAGTTTTGTTTGACATGCTTGTTTAGCTGCATCTTCAAAATCCGCAGGTCGAACAATCGCAACTGGTGAGTTTGGATCAGCAAAACCAGCCTATGAATACATAATAATGTGATTAGAATGATAATCCAGTACCAGTAGCAATAAAAGCAAGGGGCATTAATATAAAATAAAATCAAAACAACCTCAGCAGCACGGTCAAAGAAAAATGAGGCAACAAAAAGGTTTTTTTGTCCATCTCCCCCTCCACCATTCCATATCCCACCAAAAGTGCACTTCATATGTGTACATGTTGATTCGTTAACTTTGAGAGCCTTAAGAGCTACACTTTTGCATTCATTTAAGCTTGACCCAGAAGGAGAGGATGAAGCCTTAAACGACTTTCCTCCATACTTGTAAGATCCTAAGAAGAAATGTAAAATCCACTTGTCATAAGAATTATAAGGCAGGAAGAAAACAACAATCCTTATCTCACTAGGTAAGGCAGGAAGAAAACAGAAGAGCTGAAATGTAATTTGGGATCAAAATAGCACTGGGCATATATGTCAAGGAGAAGTTATATTTACCATCATAACCAGATAAGATACAAGGGTTTTCAGCAGCATCAGAAACCTTTAATATCTCAGCACGAGCAGCTAGTAAACCATAGTGCAGGTAACTGAAAGCAAGATGTAAAATTATATTAGGCGTGGAAAATGGTATTACAGAATATGATAATGTGGAAGTACTCGGGTCCATGACTATCCCCAGAAGCTGTAAAATATATGAAATTTCAAACTAGCATATCAAGAGCAAGTATAAAAACCTGTGAACATAGAGATAGTATTTCCTTCCCCTCAGAAACATCTCCTTGACATATGGATCCCCTTCATCTGATACTTTTGGAGCCATGGCAGCCTCTTCCTCTGAGATGGCATATGCCATTTGAACAGATCCACCTCCAAGATCAACTACGCCAACTGTCTTTGAAAAATCTTTTCCCAAGTTTCCCAAAAGATAATTAATAGTAACCTAAAATACAACAAATGACAAAGTAAGAAAAGCAAAATACTGAATCATTTCTTTAGAGAAGAGAATACACAATACATAATTTCTTACTTCCTTTACAACTAGGGGTTCATTTTGATTCTTTTATTTTTATATTTTTGGGTACAATTTTGATGCTTTTATCTAACACAAATTTGTCAACAAATGTTTTCTGGTATGGTACATTACTCTAGTGGCTAGGAAAAGCTATCTGAACATATATTCAGTATATTGACTTCAAAGAAAATATTAGATCTCTAGCTCATAGCCATTATTTGGACCTCAAAGTTCTAAATATATTGTATTTTCTGATACATAAAAGCATTGCTCGCACCCTCTTCAAAAAGAAATTCCAAAATTCAATTATCTTAAAGAAAACTGTAGATTAAAGAATTTTATTTATGCAGGGGAACCTAGAGCTTTTAATTTTTAGGTCAATTGCAACAAAAATTATCCCGGGGAACAATTACTAAAATATTTCAAATTTATCTAAATGGAACATAATTGAAATGTCTAGGCTTTTTATTGCATTATGGAATAATTATAAGGAAATCTTTGGAATCTAACAATCAGGAACTTCTTCAAAAAAAAAAAAAAAATCAGGAACAAGAACCATTCCTTTATAATAACAATAACAACAACAAGTCAACAACAATAATTTGAAGAACATCCTATGTCATTCTTCGGAGTTCAGATAATTCATATTTTGGAACTCCGACAAGGCGACAACCATGCTCATCCCTGATTTAGAATTTTGTAAATCTTATAATGTAGTCCACCTGCATTTTAACCTTAAGGTTTAAATACTATTTTGTCCCTGTAGTTTTCATCAATTTTGGTTTGATCCCTATACTTCAAAGTTTGGTTTTGAGCCCCTATAGTTTCAAAATGTTAGGAACTGGTCCCTATCATCATCATGTTAGGAATTGCCATTTATCATCATGAAATTATTTTGGTTTTGGTCCCTACACAGTACACGAACTTATTCCTAGTGTTTCGAAACTATAGGGTGTATAACAAATTTTAAAGTACAAGGACCAAAACCCAAATCGATATAAAGCATAGGGGCTAAAATAGTATTTAGACCTTAAAACTATTACATGAAAACTGTTTCATAAGGACTTTGGAATATTGCAAGGATTGTAAGAAAATAGAAAAATGAAAATATTTTGAATATTATATAGATACTGACTTTAGACTTCATATTTCTGTCACTAAATTGCTCATATAACACAATCCACTTAAAATGCATTATCCAGTGACAGTACATCAATACATTGGCTTAAGAACATGATCAGTTGTTTAACCAACTAATGAAGAGAGGATTCTCATGATCGTGAAGCAGGAATGCAGGATTGTACAATTCAAACAGAAACTACATTAAATTTCCCCAAAAATTGTGAAGTAAAGATGGTAACTCTTGACACCCATCTTTTCCATTAGTTTCCACAAGGCAATAAATGACAAAAGCAATCAGAGTCCAACTGAATTTCTTTGCATAACAGTCAGACTGCTCATTTCATGAAATACACAACATAAGAGATACAATACAATATAAAATTTGCCAGCTCTGTTTCTAAAATATGGAAAGACACAGTAGAGACTAGCTATAACTCAGACCGAAAGTATAGTAATCAATAAACTATTATATCGGTCTCATTGTTTGTTTAGCGTTTCAATTTGGTCTCCAATACTGAGTGATGCTAACATTAGCCTATGTGACATGTTTATTAACACCTTTCTTCAAACTATAATTGCACTATAATGCTGGCCAAAGAATGCCCTTACTATACAACCAAACAAAGCACTACTAATATTTTTCTATAAACTAGTATTTGTTGTAAATCTAAGTCTCATGGTTTACATAGTAAAAAGGTAAAATATTTCCTACAATTCGTTCTTAGTGAAAACCATAAGGACCTATATTGTTGGTGAGTTATATATGTATCTGTATTTTTATTTTTGTATCTATACAATTGTTGCACTGGGTCAGAAACTATGACTTTACAAAAATTACTCAAACCCATAGCCACTAGCCGAATCTTAGTAAGAGACTACAAATATTTAGAGCATATGTATGTTTCACGACTGTATTGTTTTTTGTTTTCTCCTTTTTTTGATTTTTCTGAGAGTTTGTTCCCCTTTCTTTTCTTGTACCTGACTTCTTGATATTGTGTTGAACACAATAAAATTGTCAATTCAATTATTTCCAGCACTATTATGTAGCCAATAGAGGGACCACAATGCACCCCTTAAGAAAGATACAGTAATAAGGCCCAACTGAAAGTTCAGGAGTCAAAATCAAAGCACAAATACAGGACCAAAAAGTCCAAAATAGTAGTTGAAACTCCTATAATTTTATGTATAGATTAAGAAATGAATAAATCTGTGTAAGCAAGTTGGTTTCTTGTCCATTTTTAAATAAATAAACTATAAACTATACTAACAGAGAAAAGACACAACACCAAAGCAGGGAGGGCAAGGATCAGAATAAGGGGAGTATACGACCAATGCGTTTCCAATGGTCAATAAAAATTGCTTATTTGTCTTGAATAGAAGAGTGCCAATATGTCTGCAGCTCAGATACTTCTATGATATGATTGAACTATGAATCTTATGCAACGTTTGAAATAAAAGAATAAAAAGATAAAAGGGAAACGATAAGAACAAGAAAGTATACTTAAGCTAACTTGTCTCAAAAATACCACCATTGGCATAAAGTGATAAAACTCCATTTAATAGAAAAAGTTCAGTCGACCTTGATATATTTCCTACTCCCCGAAAAAATAAAGAATTAAAAACCACACCCTTCAAAATTTCAATCTCAGTCTACAGTATTCGAATCCTACAATCACCATAAACTATCAACTAATCTAATTAGGGATAGTTAGCTTTAACAATCTGATCTATGTTAGTAGAAGCTAGTCAATTCTCTGTTAATACCTACGCATTCTGGTCTACAGCTTTAACAGTATGATATAAGATATATGTCAGTAAAAGCTTGACAATTTTACTCTAGTCAGGAAGCCTTAATAGTAAATGGCATTAAGCAGGCATGCCTGAGAAAAGTTTAAGCCAATCCCTTATCACATTACATAAGTTCATAAACCATACCCATTGATAAGCACCTTCTTGTGTTCCATCCAGCACGGTAACCGCATCAGCTCCAGATTTTAGGGTGCTTCTGTCCTTAAGCAAATCCCTCACCTTAAATTGATGAAATTCGAAGGAACAAAAAGTTAAAACAAAGTTAAACACACGCATAGCAGCTAAAGCAATTGAAATTGAGGAAGACATGGCAATATTCACCGCTTGCAAGATCCTATCAGATGCATCCCCTTCCAAAGCCCTCAAACCCGCAGTTGCCTGCATTAGCGCACAAATTCAATTCAATCCTACAGAGAAACTCAAACGTAAAATCAATCACACACAGATGCATGGGGGGGTGGGGGGAGAAAAAGAAAAGCCTACCCCAACTCGAACGGGTGTCTTGGATCGCAATTCCCGAGGAACAACACTCTCCGCGTTATCTAAAAGCGAAACAAGGGATTCCGCTGCCTGCTGCGGATTCTGAGCATACGCACTCAAACCCGGTTTAATCTGCAAAACACAATGGAAAACCATAAAAACAAAGACCAACAAAAAGGGAAAAGAAAAAGAAAAAAGGGAAAAATTGATTTAACCTGCACGAAAAGCTCGAGATCTTTGCCAATGTGAACGAGATCTAGGTTCTTATCGAAATGAAAGACATGCACGCGGCTGCCGGAGCTACCGGCGTCGAAAATGACGGCGTAGGAGCCACCAGATTTCTTCTCGGGAGACATTTTCCTATTAACGAGTGCGTAGTCTCCGATGGATTCGTTGGAGGAGCTGGATGGCATCACATAGAGGACGAAGGTGATGAGAACGAGCGGGATCGAGACCACTAGTAGGGTCCCTCGGAACCTGTAGATCTTGTCGGAGATGGACTCCTGACGGACGGGGCGCTTCAGCATTTTGCTAAACTCGAACTCCGACGAGTGCTGATCAGCAACGTGAGACGGCGGAGAGTTGCTACTGGCCTGTCCGTCGAAGAGTTCGGCGGAGGACGGCGATCGGTACCGGATCTGACCGTTGGCAGCGGCGGCGGCGGGCGGAGCCTTCAGTTGCTTGGAATCCTGTAGCGGCTCCAGCTCTATGTCTTGGGATTCTCAACCAATTAATCGAAGACGACGACGACAGATCCAGAAACGACAGAGATGTAAAACGGTGTGACGGTGTCCGTCGTATTGTTCCGACGAGAAATGCACGTCGCGTCTGAGTCTCCTGACACTGAGGTCTCTCTCTCCCTCCCTCCCTAACTGCGTGTGTAGTGAGAGAAACGCGCGATTGTGTGTCAGTGTCTGTGTTGTGTTGTGTGCGGGAAAAATGGTTAAATGGTGTGTAACTGTAACTGTAAATTGCAAAAGAAGGAAGATTACTGAGTTGGCCTTCTTTGCCCTCCGAGTCGGACTCGGTCTCCGGAAAGAGAAAATTCAAGTTGTTCTGTTTCTGAATCTTTCCGCGTAGTCACTGTCGTGTGTATAATAAGCAAGTATTCTACTGGAAAAGGTTACGTGTCATATACGGTCTCGTGAAAATTTTGCTTACGAAGAATGAACTTTTCACTTTATTTACACTACGGGCTACGGCTTTTTTTTTCTTGGTTCGACACTCTACGGGCTGCAATTGCTACTTCAAATGATAGCTGTGTATAAGGGTATCTTTGGATAGATTTTTTTTTAAAAATTTCATTTTAGGAGATTTTACTTTGGTCATATTGGGATTCGAAATCTCATTAAAAAAGGAAGTTTGCATTTGTTATCTAAAAAACATAAAATTATACAATTATGTTTGTGGTGCGGATTAAATCGATTTTAAATGATAAATACATTTAATCTGATCAATATATGTATTTACGATTTACATTAATTTGATTAGATATTTAAAAAAAATTCGATCCAAACTAATCGATATTTTACTTTTTAGATTGGATCGGTTTTTAATTTAATTTTACAATAATTTTAAATAAAATTGAATATAAAATTAGACAATAAATAAAATACATATAAAATATATAGAACTGATTTTAAAAATATATGTAGAGAAAAATAAGAAGAGATTAAAATTATTTTTAAATGGTTTGATTGCACTTTTGATCTCTTAACTTTTTTAATTGTGCGATTTTAGTCCTTCTACTTTTAATTGTAAGATTTTGATCTCCTAACTTTGTCAATTGTGCAATTTTGGTCCCTTAACTATGAATTGCGCAATTTTGATTCCAAAACTTTTTCAATTACGTGATTTTGATTTGTTTACCATCTCTCGTTAAGAATCTAATGGTCAACGCGGTCAAACACATGTAATGAGTTTTCATTTATGTGATTTTGGTGCTCTTACACACTTTATTTTATTGGTTTAATTAGCTTTTTAACAAATGATGGATTGAACAAATTCGCACAATTTTAAATGGTTAAGAGGGCCAAAATTGTACAATAGATAAATTTAGGGGATTAAAATCACACAATAAAATGTTGGAGTATCAAAATCATACAATTGAAAAAATAAATAGACTAAAATTGCTCAATTAAAAATTAGGGGACTAAAATCACCCAATTAATAAAATTACAGAACTAAAACTGTAATTAAGCCTTTTTAAGTTAATTAAAGATTGATAAAATTATAAACCTATATTAAGATAATATTTATATTATGAAATTATAAAAAAAAAGTTATGTTATTAGTTTCATTAAATTTTTATTAGTATAGATATAATATTATAATTTTATAAAATAATTATATATGTATATAAAAGTTTTATTTGGATTGAATTGGTTTAATTGATTAAGTGAATCTAAAATTCCAACCAAATCCATAAAGAAATTTCGATTTTTCCTTTTCTGATTGAATCGAGCTTTTATTTTATTTTTTGATAATATCGAGCTTTTGTTTTTCGATTTAATAAATTTAGATTGATTTTGTACAACCCTAAAACTATGGGCTAAAGCGTATATAGACTTGTGCGTACATGCAAAAAAGAAAAAAGAAAAATACTATAGACAGACTCGTATGTGGTGCGCAAAGTGCATTGATGCGTAAGTAACAGTTTTTTTTTTTTTTGTTTACAATGCGTAAGTAACAGTCTGACGAAAAAAAAAAAAGAGAGGAAGAAAAAGAGAAGTATAAACAAAGCTTTTATAATGGTCCAAAAAATAAAAACAAAGCTTTTATAATAAAGTAAATTTTTGGAAAACAAAATATCATTGTCAAATTAACTATAATTATTATAGAAAAATCACAAATGAGTGAATTACTAGACTTTTAACAAATGAATCACAAAAGTCAAATAATATAAGGGATAAAATATATTTTTAGTTCTTATAAAATACATTTTTTTTAATTTAGTCTCTATAAATTTAAAAGTAATGTATTATTTAATAGGGACCAAGAACATATTTTTCCTTTGTTAACTTAGTTAATTAATTGACAATTTTTTTCACAATTCAAATATTTTAAATTAATTTATACAAATATCAATTATTTATTTATTATCAATTATTTATTTAAATAATTTTGTTAACTTGTTAATTGATTGATACATTTTTCATAATTCAAGTATTTTGAATTAATGTACAAAACTATACTTTATTTATTTATTATGAATTATTTATTTAAGTAATGATCTGTTAAGGAGTAGGAATGGGTTAAACCGAGCCGAAAGTTAAATAGGTCTGGTCTATTAAACAAATTAAAGCCTGAGTTTGGATTTGTGACCTAACATAAGCTAATTTTCTATGCTTGACCTGACCTTGTTAAAAGCCTAGCCTGACCAATAGCCTATTTAACACTAACACCTCTTTGACAAAAAAAAAAACCTAAGGCCTGTGAGTAGTCAAACTATTCTTTATTGATAGGTCAATAGGCTAGCAAACAAATCTCAAATAGCATAATATTAACAAACGCATAAAATATCTTAATTTGAAAATGAAATAATATGGTTAACAAATAATCATGTTTAGGGGAAGAAAAACTTCTTTTAAAGCCCAAGAGAAAGAAAACTTAAATATTATTCGCTACTAATGTATTATTATGTTAAACTTAATTTCATATATCAGAGCATTTAGTACTATAATTATATTTTATTTTATCATCAATAACACTTTTAAATATTATTATAATTATTATTAATAGTATAATTATATAATTTGGTTGGTCCAACAAATTTAAAAGGTTTTTTTTAAAAATTTAGATCCAACTTTTTTATTTAAAAAGGCCTTTTAAAAGTCTTTTTAATAAACAAACTAGGTCAAACTAAACCCTAAACAAACTGAGTTATATACTCCCGACAAGTGACTTAGCTCATTCCCATCCCTAGATCTGTTTCATGACGTGAACCAATCACATTACCATTTCCTTTCTTAGATATATGCAAGACAAAATTATTCTACCTTCTTGTGATTTTACTATTTAAGCAATTTTTCATCCTATCTTTGTATTTCGTGAAATTTCATGGTACAAAAGACCAAAATCATCTCTTATTAAAATTAGAGAAATATTTCTTTCGCTCTATTCATGTAGTTCAGTTAGCAAGTATCTAGAGATGTGTATGTGAGTATGCAAATTCAATATCCAGTTAATTTACTTTCCTATAAATTAAATAAAAAAAAAGAAGAGAAATCTTTCTTCTTCGCTCTCGAAGTCTCATAACCAGGATGCCTAGCTTCGAATAAGAAGGAGTGTGCAACTTCTAAAAGGATCTTAACAAGTTACCTTAACCGATTGTATCAATCACTGACAATGATCGACTTAATTCGAATAACTGATATAATCTTTATCTTATTAATATTTAGCTTACGCTAAATAATTATTGGAATAAGATATTTTTGACACATCTTTCCCCTCTTCTCATGTGTGTTTGGTTTAGCGTTGGTAGAATTGATTTTGGATCAACGTGATTTTATAAAATTGATTTCGTGTAAAATTAATTTTAAAGTAACGTGATTCATGTTTGAGGATTTTTTTCTCAAAATCAAGTTTAGAGTAAAAATACAATATAAATTTTTAAACCCAACGTGAAAGCAAGTCTAACCTTGCTTCATCCAAAATCAATTTTGATAACCCAAAATCAATTTTAACTTTTTCTCAATGCAAAAACAAACAACTGATTTATCAATCAAAATCGATTTTGGCTCTGCAAAATCAATTCTACTCCAACTCAACAGTTTTCCAAACATGCACTAAGTCCTAACCACCAGGTTTGATTCCTACGAATAATATTTCTTTGACAAAAAAATTTACCCATGTCATTCTAACTTTCGGGACAATAAAATTTGCTCTCCACAGTTTTTCTTATAAAAAAAAGTCCTAACCACCATGTTATACCCTAGGTCTTTTTCATTTTACAAAATTTACCAAAAACTACATATGCCATGATAATTACATGCGTGCACATCACACGTCTTTACATGTTCAGCCTAAAGACAACGGATTATTCTCGTTAAATGTTATTCCCTCTGATTTTTTAGTAGTAGTTTAAGGTTATACGCGAAAATTAAGAAAATGATTGTGTCTTTTAAATTTTATAAAAATATATTATTAGATTTCCTAATATACCCTCACATCAAATCTCTCCTCAATTAATATTGGATGTAGTTGAGACAACAATTTTTGATAGGTGGATAATTAATCTATGTAAGTAGAGTGAGAAGGTTAATAAATATAGGTAGTATTAAAAAAAAATATTAACTTTGTGTAGAAGCCTATCAAAAAAAATAAAATAAAATTAACTGTGTAGAATTTCGTTGATGAAAGTTTATATAATTTTTAATGAAATTTGGTTAAGAATTGCTATATAACAAAATTTGTGTTTATCTCACATTAACTACATATAACATGGTCCCATTTTTTCAGGAGCACGGTGGAATTCAAATGGAACTTGCAAGTTAGCTAAGACCTGCACATAGGTATTGTTTTGAATCATAGACTTGGATATGGATTGCATTCTTCTTTTTTGTTGGTAAGGAGGATATGGATAGCATTCGTATTTAATTAGCAATTTTTGTAGGTGGATGGGATTAGCATCATCCCTATTGGAAGTGGCACCATCATTTTTAATATATAAATTTATAATTCTTACATATAAAAAGGATGGTGCCACTCCCAATAGAGACGTGTTAATCCCATCCTCCTTTTTGTAAGGCCAAGGCTAAATAGGGGCAGAGCCCAATATGCTTCTTGAGCCTCTAAGAGTAAGTGAAAAAAAAAAAAACCTTTCTTTTATTAGCATATGAGTACATTCCATTTACTTTTGCGCTTTAGTACCACATTTTAAATATATAAAAAAAAATACATTCCATTTATTCTGCAATTTGCTTTCCAAAAAAATTCTGTAATTCACTATGTTAACTCTGTTAAGGAAAATCCAATCTAAACCGAACTTGGGTTAACCTCAATTGTGACGTGAATCAAATCATTTCTGATTGGATACCAAATTTATAGATCAACATTTTCACATTTGATATTGCAGCTGCGGAACATTTTTTTTATTATAACCTGAACTGAAAGATCTTGCACAGAAACAGAAGAGAGAATGAAGAATAAATTATATAAAGGGTTCTTAATGCACTAACATGGTGCTTCACAGTTGACACAGAGAAGCAAATCTACTATGCCTCTTCATGCTTTCTTCTGTTTCGAGGCATTCTTCTCTTTCGCTTCTGGTGGGGGAAAGATAGCTCGGAAAACCCAAGCAGCCAATATTGCGCCGGTGAAGGGGCAAACCCAGTATACATAGAATTGGTCCCATGTGTTGTGCCAGTTGTTTAAGTATGCCCAACCAAAGGCCTGCATAGACAACAAAGGATTAAGAGTTGCTCTCTCCGTTACTATTTATCAGTCCACTTATGTTTTCAAGGTAATAAACAATGAGCGACACCAAGTTGCTAATGCTAAGCTAACCGATTTGATCGATCATCCTAATTGATGTGAAACTGACCAATTTGCTTCTAAAAAATTTACATTTTCGTACCAGAAACAATATGAAAGATGTCTTGTCATGTAAGGAGATTCATATGACCCGTAGCTCAGTTCATATTCTAAGAAAAATGTTAGCAACATGCTCCGTGATACTCTTTTCAACACTTCATTAATGAGAGCAATCTTGTGTTGACCCCCACTAACATAGAGAGGGTCAATGTTATTCACTGGGTCCCGGATAAGATTTCATCCAATAATAGAGTTTTGAAAACAAAAAGTATTAGGGGTTTACTAGAATTCCTCTGTACTCTGAATATCTCTGGCTAAAATCTTGCAAGATTAGGAATGTAATCAAGATTCTAGCTTGCCTAAGAGTCCTTCCATCACATTGAATCATTGACTTGAACTTATAAAATCAAGTTTTCATGTTGTCCTTGAAAAGACCATAAGCAATTTGATTTGGTATAATATTTGCACAGCTTGTTAATTACTTTATTCAGCACTGATCAACATCTAATCCTTTCCTTGATAAAAGGAGGCATCAGGAACACGATTCAAGTAAACAGAGCAGTCATACTCAAACTGAATGATAGAAGCTTATGATGTTGTAAGCTAGCTGCTGATGCTCAGAAACTGATTAAAACCAACTCAGTAGGGTTTGGAATAACTCAGGAAGCAGCATCTATTAAAGATAATCAAAATGAAGGAGATAACTTGATACCACTATGCATCCAGGTTTGGAAAGTAATGGAAAGAAAAATAAGTTTGATATTGCAATCATACAAGAAAATAAATGAGATATGGAATGATGACACACAAACTGAAAAGTGGTCCAAATCGTGTTCAAGACTCTAGCGAGAAAAGAGAGTTTCTGTTGCGATTTGGGCCCATCAAAGATACATATAACAGTATGAAAACTAGTGTGGAGCACAGGGTAGGACCACAGAGGACTTTGTTGTAACTACAGATTTACAACAAGGGTCAATCTTGAACCCATATCTTTTGATCCAGGTTCTGGATGCTCGTACACGACAAGTCCAGGAGCCTCAAAGCATTCTTATTGCAGAAGATAGAGTTTTAGTGGGAGAATCTAGAAAGGGAATAAGTGGTACCCGAAGTAATAAGGGAAGCTTTGGAATCTCATGTCTTCAGCTTATGCAGAAGTAAAAGAGTATACTATGAATGTAAGTTCAGCAAAACGCATACTAGCACTGCCTTGGAGGTGAATATTGGCGATTATAGTATTTCATATTTCACTTAAATCTATCATACAAAGCCATGAAGAAATAAAGGGAGATGTAAACTATGGGGTTCAAGTTGGGTGGATGACATGGAGACAAATGCTTTTGATGTTATTTGTGATAAAAGGTGCCTATTAAGCTTCAAGGAAAACTTGCACACCCATAACAAAGGATGCTTTGTGGTATAGCTTGTTGAGCAATAAAGGGCCAAAATAAGCATTTGGTATGAGAATGCTACATTAGATGACCGGTTATACCGAAAAAGATAAAATAAGAAAACCAATGTAGTGGAGACAAATAAATGTGGCATTTATCCAGGGAAAAGATGGTAGAATCATGCCTAAGATATTTTCAGCATGTGAGAAGAAGATCAATCACAACTAAAGACTCCTATGTGCTGACAACCCTTGCAACAATTTTCTTAAAAAAAGAAAGAAAGAAAGAAAGAAACAAGAGTACAAAATAGTTTATAAGCTACAAAAAGTATTATTGAATTTGTCTTAATCCATGAATGTTTAGAAATACAAAAACAGGTCATATTATAAAGCCATATACAATGCCAGTGGCACAGTCATTTTATGTGAGAACTTAGTTTTCATTTAAAGAACACCAAAAGCATAGGAACTATATGCACATAGGTTACAACAGGGATTGACACCATTAATTAGCAGAATAACAATGGAACAGAGCGGGAAATACCGGTAGCATATATGTGAAAGACATGTTCCATGGTTGAATAAAATCACAAAAACTTATTTTTCTCATATTCAAAGGCAACATGTAAGAGTTAAATTCCAGATGTCTTAGAAGAACAAGAAATTCAACAAGCTAGAGGAAGATACCTGATAGTACAAAATTATTTTTTGGAACTTACATGCCAAAAACGTGGACGATTTCCATCCCATTCCTTGATTTGTTTTTTACTTAATTTATTATTCAGAATTGCTATATAATAGGACAGACAAGAGAGTACGAAACCGTTACAAAATCACATGGTCGTGGTGGATTAAATTTCACTCATAAATAAAATAAAACAACTTTGAAACAAACGGTTGTCATCATTTGCCTGAATTCGGTACAATATTAATTTGTACGATCAAGCATTTCCGTTTATTATTAACCCAATCATCTAAGACCACGTGCATTCATAAACTTTCGCACAAAAATTTCTGTACCAAACAGCAATGTTGTTTGCAATATAAGTTTCAAACTTTAGGTTCATATCAGAAATTACTGAAAAAGAACACAAGCAAATATGATAATTCAGATCATCCTAGTCCTAATGATAACCAGTTATTATGTATTAAGTATATACTTAGAATGATGCAAGTAACGCATACAATACATACATGAATTGAAAAATGAAAAAAATGTATTCACTCACATTGGCAGGATTCATGGATGGCCCGGTGAAAGCAGATCCAGCCATGACCAAAGTGACGGTCGTCATGGCCAGCAACCAAGTCTTTACCAAGTTACTGCGAGGGCCCTTGAGGATGATGAAGAGAACAGCAAAAGTAATCACAAAAGTCAACAACCCTTCAGCAATAGCTCCAGTATGCACGTCCACTTTCAAATAAGGTCCTCCAATCATGTGCTTGTATTTTGAAGGAATCACCTCCATAATCGCCATTGCACCTCCTGCAGCACCAAGTGCCTATGCAAGGAACACAAATTCAGAACACACACACAAACACAAGCAAGCATTCATCAAACACCCCTTAATTAATCCACACTGGCCCATCAAATTTTTCCTCGAAAGATTCAAACTTTAGAGCGTCAGGACATTAAATTAAATTAATCAAATTAAAAAGGATAAAGAGTGGACCAAAAGCAAGAGAGAGGATACAGAACCAAAAAGTTGATTTAACACCACATGAAAGCAACATCCAGAAAAGAAAAAAAAAAGGCCCTTTTGGACAGAAAAAGCACGGAAACGAACCTGGGCTGGGAATCGAAGAGCCATTGAGAAGAGGGTGTTGGAACCGAGACCAACGGCGTAAAAGGAAGCTGTGCCGGTGGGGTTGAAGCTCGCGCCACCCAAGGCATTTCCAATTATGGTGAAGATGAAGACGAGGATAAAGACAAGGGTAGTGGTAACGAGGAACGCAGGGTAAGGGAAACCGTTGTAGGAGAGGTTTTGAAGGTCAAGGGCTTTGGTAATGGAGCTCGAAGCAATTCCGAGCATGGAAGAGAAGAACACCCACATGAAAGTCAACACTGCATCTCCAATTGCGGCTTTAATAGCACTAACCATCTTCGCTTTTTCACCCTTTTGGATTCTAGGTCTCTGCAAAAGATCGTTCTCTACTTTTTTTTCTAATTTTTTTTTGGGGGGTTAATTTGATTTTGTGAGTAACTGAGTAAAGGTGTCTCTCTCTGTGGTTGATACCAGCGGCGAGATATAAAGATGGACCGGTGGTGGCGACAGCAGAGAGAAAAACAGAGATCTTTGGTTGAATGAGCTAAGAATTAAGAAAGCATGGACCTTTTTGGATAGAAAAAGACGATAGGGAAGAGAATGCAAGTGATTCACCTAATCGGGTAGGTAGCGCCCAACACGGAGCATGCGTTTTCGTTCCAGCCCGGAAAACCTATAATAATAACAGGTGACGCCCAGTTTGTTATTTCTTCTTTTCCAAAAATCCAAAAAATAATAAATAATCAATTCTCCGTTACCGTCCATTACCAATTAATCAACTGTATATTTTAATCTTTTTAATATTTTATATATTTGTATATATTTATAAAAAAAATAATAAACAAACATAGAGAGAATGGAACCATCTTCACATTTTGTAGTTACTCCACGGCAACGCCGGTCTTGACCTTTTATAGGCTTTAGGGCGAAGTAAATAAAATGGCCTCTGTTTAAGTAATTTTTTTTTATTAAACTATAATAAAATTTTGATATTATATATGACCTTATCAATACAACACAATTTCTTAGGGTATAATTTAACAATAACAGCACTAACAACATTCACACTTAGGACATAAGTAACACCAAAGACAAAATAGAAGCAACAACACAAACATAGAAGCAGCAACAGACCAACGCCAGCAAAGAGGATGAGTAGAACGCACCGCATCGAGAGCCGAAAAAAGCATGAGAAGTGGTAGCACAACACATTGTCCAACCCCTAACCATTATATCTGAAATAAAAACACATGAAAAATATGAATGGTCATGAAAAAAAATCCTAAAAGCATTTCTAGATGCAAAATCATTAAGAATGTCCTCAAGATAATATTTTTCAACATGTCTTTTTCAATAGATAATATGGCTAAACCATTCAATCGCTCTTGTGACATTTATAACCTTAAGTAGGATTTTAATAATTTTAACTTTCTTGCTGAGTGCTTTTCCGAAAATAATTTTTCTTTTACAAATAACAACCATATATATATATATATTATGACCCACATTGGACCCTAGGCGGGTGCCCACTCGCCCAGGGACGGACCCAGAGGGGGGCGACGGGGCCTTGGCCCCCCCTCCCTAAGTCCTATCCGTTATATACAACATAGTTCGTAAGATGACTTTATATGTTGTCCAACGAAATGGTCATTTTGCGCGTCTCCACCTTGGCTTAAAGGCGTTTTTCTTTTCCGTTTTTCCTTCTTTTCTTTTTTTTCTCATTTTAAAATTCTTTTAACATTGCTTCTATTTTTAATTCCACTAAATATATTTTTTTCTTTTGCTATTTAACAAAGTTACATACACATATAAAGAATATTATATTATTTAATATATTAATAAATAGTAATGTTTAAATATTTTGTTTTAAATAAATAATATTTATTTTCCACAACAATTTGTTATTGTTGTGTTTTAATAATTTTAATAACAATTAATATTATTATTTTAATATTGTTAAAAGTTTCTTATTTAGTTATATTTAAGAAAAAAATATTAAATTTATGTTCTTAATTATAAATTTAAAAACAAAAAACGGGATGTAAATGACAACATATATTCTTTTTATACTCAAAAACTTCCATGTCGTTTTTTCTTTCAAAATTTGAAATTTGTTCTTTTTATTTATAAATTCTCTATATGCTTAATAATTCTCATTATTATTATTTTAAATTTCGTTCTCCAATCACAAACAAAAAAATCGGCCCCTCCCACAGAGTTTTTCTGGATCCATCCCTGCAATCGCCCATGTCCCAGGACCGGCCCTGTAAGTCCACGATCATTTCGTGCGAGTTCAATCTTAGGAAGGAGATTAGTCGTCGCTTCCAATAATGAATACTTCGCAAAAAAAACTTTAAAAAAAAAAATTGCGCAATATATTTATTTAACTATGAGGCATGGCGTTATTGGCGTGATAGCAGTCAACCTCGTCTCTTAACAAAATTTATGGACTTTAATCTCCTACCGATAGAAATACAACGATATTCATAACTATCTTACAATCTCTTCCTACAAACTTAATTTCAAATAGAAATTAATCACTTGTTCCAAAGGTGGATAAAGATTGTTCATACATTAAGTTCAAATCATTATTATAATAATGATAATAAACACATTTGTTTCGTGTCAAATATTGGCTTTCTTTTTTTTATTTGAAATTATTAGGTTTCATATTTTCCAACATTTTACTTTTATTTTTTAATATTTAAAATAGGCAAATGATATTTAGTGTCTTAAAGGTATTACTTAAGAATTTAAATGTAGTAAAAAGATATTGAAATGTGTAATTTTTTGTATTCCCGAGAGATAAAACAATGTACTCTTATGATTATTTTTCTATTTCTTGTAACTTTAATTAGCGCCCTATATCAAAACCCTTTAAAATATACTACTTTATAGATAAAACATGTTATTTCCTACTTACCAAAAAAAGAGATGGAATTTGGGGCATTCAACTGAAAAAACCTAATATACACAATACATTGCAAGTTGATACAGTCAAAGACAATGAGGATTTTTCTTTGTTTTTTGAATCCAGTCAAAGACACTAAGTTTGAAGAGGAGCAAGATGCTTAAATTTGACAATAAATTATAATTAGAAGAATATGTTTAATTGGGCCATTGTTAGGTCATTGATATTTATAATCACATGTGACTTTTTCATGTTATTTTTTTATTATTTTAATTAATTTGTATATATACAAATTAGGAGATTTTTTTTAATAAACTAAAACATATTATTATCAAAGAGTATAAGGAAAATTTAAGAAATAATACAATAAAAACATCAAGACAAGTTAAAGATTGACTGAGTCAAACTAAGCTGACAAGGAAAATTAAAAACACCAAGATTAAATTGAGAATTACAAAACCAAACTCAACAAAAAAAAAAAAACAAAACCTTAAGAAATCAAACAGCTAAACAACACCTACTTTAATTAATGGGCCAAGCAATACAATGAATTTAACAACCAATCTATCATCCAATAGCTAAATAAATCTACACCACAATCACCTCTACTTTTATGTTTGAGGTTAAAGTATACTTTTTTGAGTTATTACCATATTACTATTTATTAGTCATTCAAAATTAGATTACTTTTTTGTCTTAATCTTTTCTATTATTTTAAGGTAAAACTACTTTATACATATATTAATGATTTTCTTTTCATCATTATTATATTTTTTTTACTAAAATAAGACTAATAAATCAAAAGAGCAAATTTTAATTTTTTATTAATCATTTTATTTATTTAATTACTTCTATTTATTATAATATATAGTATTTACTATAATTTAATAGAATGCCGTGACTTGATTAAGTGTTAAACTCTCTTTTATTTTAAATTCCTCCGATTGCTAAATTTAAAATATTTAAAAGTGACCTTTTTATCACACGTTAATATAGAAATTTTATTTACTATGTCTATTTATATTTTTTTTAGCTATGGCATAAAAGAATGTCGTTACTTGATGAGGTGTCAACCTCTTTTTTATTTTTATTTTCTTCAAAAGAATTACGTGTAATAAATGAGAGTCTTAATAATCTTATCTTGAATTTATTCAGCTCATGTAGAGGTGACAAAGCCGGCGGCTTACCTTGCCTAGCTAGAAACTCGAATAAAATTAGGATGATAACATTTTGATAATATTTGAAATTTAATATTTTTATAATTAGCTATGATAACATTTTTAAAATAAAAGAATGAAAGTTTTTTTTAAAAAAAAAAATATACTCAGAAGTTTACAACCCTGGGAATAGTTATTTATTTAAATATATCATAATATCATAACTTATTAAATTTCAAATAAAAAAATAAAGATGTTTAAAATTGTGGAGTGAATTGTAAAATATTTTGAATAAACTAATCCTTTTTGCTTTTTTATTTTATTTTTATTTGTTTGATTTTATTAAAAATCTGACGTGTTCCACCATACTAAAAAATTGTTTAAGAGTCGAGCTAAATATAATGACAAAGCAATTTAAAGAATTATAAAAACCAATTTAACCTATAAAAATGGCATGCCAAGTAGGCTAGTCTGCTAGGTCAGCAGATTTAGCCTGTATTTCATTCCTAAGTTAAGGTATCATTACTTTAATTTTGGGGAAAAAACTTCATTGTAGACTTCTTCTGCTATGTTCATCTTCTCATACATGGAAGTAACACTCATGTCCATGAACCCATGTGTATACATTGATATATGAAAAAAAATTGAAGTAATCACCTAAGTTAACTATTACCAAAATTACTAAAAAATTATTTAATCAGTGTCTTTAAAAATGAATTTATTTCCTAAAGTCGTGAATGTCAGGAATAATGACAATCCAGTGATTTTATTATACATTAATATAAAAATCAGTTTTATATAATCATATTATTACTTATAATTACTAATTATTATATAGCATTAAGATGGCCATAATTTGCCCTATGTTTTGATTTCTACTTAATATGTGATTTGATTATATATTAATTAGACACATAATTGTCAAGGGGTTAGGATCAAATGATACCAATTGGTTTAACACCAATTCTTACACCAATCAATAACGATATATCGAAAAAAAATTTCATGAAACCTACCGTTGGATTGAAACTACTTATTGTATAGATCATGTGTACAAAAATTCACACCAATCAAAGATCTTTTAATACTCCATCAACACACTTTTTATTTTCATGATTTTTAAAACTATATTTTACGTTAATTTTTTAGTACATTGATGTAATAGTAAACGATCTCGGATTGATGTCAAATTTTATACACATGATCTATATGATAAGTAGTATTAATCCAACGGTAGGCTTTGTGAAAAAAATCTTCGATCTATCGTTATTGATTGGTGTAAGAATTGATGTCAAACTAATTGGTGTCATTTGATCCTAACCATTGTCAAGGAGGCATGAGTGTGTATATATATATTTCGAGATCCACATATATACTTGGGGAAGAGGGACAGTCGATTGAGAAAATCACATTACTAGTAGAAAAAATATATTTTTATGGATACTCCTCTTTTTTTGGACAATTGTTCGTGAAGCTCCAAGTGTTCCGGCCTTGAGTACACGAGTTCAGACACTCTTTATGTTAACCTTAGGAGCAATTTCGGGAATTGAATTGCACCAAAAGTCTGTCGAAATTAGCTTTCAAGGCCATGGTTATACCATGACACAACATATACTCAACTCTTTATTTTTATTTTCTAACCGTGAATTGTAATTGATATTTTAGATGATCAAATAATTAGCTGTTTTTTTTTTTTTTACCAGCGTGAGATTTTTTCCGCTATGCATAATCACAACGCTTATAAATTAATACTCTATTATTTGTTATACTGGGTAAATATATTGAAAAAAAATGGTCATCATATTTTTTATTCTCGTATTTACATGAAAAAACTTAACATTAATAATGAATTATGAATTATTTTTTTATATGCTTCACTACATAGAAATTTAAATAATTGTAGTGTAAAGTATTATTTATTATAGTGTTAATATATAAAGATTTAATATTAAATAACTTATTACTCTCTCACTTTTTCTTATGTTAGTATTTTTAATTTTTTTGGGTATGTTCAATTTTAATAGTTATTTTAGAAAATTAATAAATATTTAATGCTATTCTTTTATATTAGCTCTTATAATTAAAATATATTTATGTCATTAACTATGAATGAGGGGTATAATTGAAAATTATGTTATAAATGCTCATCAAAACTAAAACACCTAATAATTTTTTTAATTTTTGTGCATGACCTTAAATCAATGTTATGAAAATTGGACCGGTCATCGAACCGATCGAGACACTGGTTCACGGTTATATGGTTGAACTGTGGTCAGATTGGGGGTCGAACTGATGACAATTAAATGTATTAAAATTTAATATTATCATACTTTCTATAGCTATTTTTTAAAAAATACTATAATAAATATGACATAACATCAATTATACAATAAAATAAATTCATATTGAAGATAATATCAAGTTACAACATCAAAATATCGAAATGTAGCAAAAATAATACTTTGTCCACCAAGATAACAATACAAGCTAATATAATAAGTTCAACACAACAAGCAACACAACTAAAGCAATTCCATAAAACATTAAAACTCAGTCATGATAATCAATACAGTGTCGTTTTATTTTTTAGTAAGCTCAATACAGTGTCACTTTTTTTTTTAAAAGAATTCCAAAACGGCGTCGTTTTCTGCATTTCCTATCAACCCACACAAACCGGTTTTGAACTTGGTTTTGGACCGGTTTGACCGATTCTTTACCGTTCATTCTTCCTCCGGTTTAAAGGGTCATCTGACTCGTCATACCCACCGGTTCCCGGTCAAACCGGTTCGACCGGCCGATTCGGATTGGTTTTCAAATCATTGCCTTAAACAACTAACAAAAGAAAACAGAGGGAGTATGAATTTAATTTTATTGAAAATTAATCTAATTAATTGAGAATTTTTTTTGATAATTAATTTATATTTTTTAAAAATTATTTTATACATGTGATTATTTATGATAATTGATGAAGTATTATTTGTGAATATTAGACGAAAAATATGCATTAATCACATGATTATGATACTTAATGAGGTTTTCACCCTCACCCTTATTGATTACCACACACATTTTATCTCACAGTCAAACTTTTTATATCTTTAATATTCATTTCTATACTATAATTTTAATTAAAAATAATTAAAATTTTAAAAAGTCAATAAATAAGGACTAAATTTACAATCAACATTTTAAAATTAATACTTTATTTTTTTTTAAAAAATTACATTTTAATTTTAGATTTCCAATTGATTGAACATAAAATTGGACAAGCCCAACACACGAATTCATGCATTACATGGTGTGTTTGGTTTAACGTGGCTAAAATTGATTTTGGATGAACATAATTTTATAAAATTGATTTTGTATAAAATTAATTTTAAAGTAATATAATTTATGTTTAATTTTTTTTTAAAAAAATAAGTTTAGAGTAAAAATATAGTGTAAATTTTTCAACCCCATATGAAAGCAAGTTTCACCTTATTTAAGTCAAAATTGATTTTACCAACCAATTTTTGCTAAAATACGTTCACATGGATTCGAATCGAGGACATGCTGCTCAAAGTATTACTCCTCAACCATCCGATCAATCTACTGGATGCTTACCAATAATTTTTTTTTTTTTTTCAATGTATAACTAAACAACTGATTTATCTACTAAAATCGATTTTCACTCTTAAAAATTAATTTTTCTCCAATCTAATATTTTTCCAAGCATGCACATAGCCTTCATTTTATTTACTATTTTAAAAAATTAAGGGCTAAATGCCCAATTTACCATTTAAATGTGCCTGAGACCAAAAAAGTAAAAAATAAAAATAAACGTGCCTTAATTTTTTTTATTTAAAAATAAGGATCTAGATCAGAGGAGCTCATTCACACGCTTTAACCCTTTGCTCGTTTTCTTTCTCATCTCCCAAACCCTCCTCATGCTTCCTTCCTTCTTTCCTTCTTGAACGATTCGCCCCCTCATACCGAAACGACGTCGCAGCTACCGATCTGCAAGCCAACTGTCATCTCTCTAACCGGATCCCGTACCCGAAGCAAGCTCCTCCCACCGCTGCTCTCAGAATCGTCGACATCGAAGAAGATTTTATTGTTTTTGGTACTGCTTTCTCTTCTTCTTTTCCTCTTCATTCTCACTCAATTTTGGTTCTCTTGTTTTTGAGATGGTCTTAGACTCTTAGGACAGGACAGAGTGAGATTGAAGTTGATAATTGATGAATACTGAATAGAAATTGAAAAGGAGATGAACATGAAGCTATTCATAACATATGAAAAAGAAGATAGGGAAGAAAGAAATTTGAGTGAGTGGGTGAGTGAGTGAGGGAGAAAATGAAATTTCTCGTGTGAACACCAAGCCACAAAATGTGGGTAAAAAAAGTAATCTGATAAGGTTAAATTAAGTAAATTCACGTTTTGAACCATAGTGGCATAACTAAGAATTGCAAAAATCAACACTCTAGCATTATATAATTTAATAGATATTAGGGGACAGTGATGCAAGCGTTTTATTGGTTAAGCCTTAAGAGAGTATATTCTAACGAGATTTTGTTGAATGGGTGGAGTGCTGTTATTGGCTTGCTACTGCTGCATTTGCTTCTTTAAATGGCTAGAGAAATGATTTGCTTTTTGTGGCCGGGTAGAGTACTTTTTGTTCAGAACAGTTGGATTTGGGGGTTCAGATGTTTTCACTGTTATTGGTTTGCTGCTGCAGTTTTGCTGCATTTGCTTCTGTCAGTGTAGCATTACCTATTATTGTCTGCACTTTGCACATTTGCTACTGGTAAGTTTGCACTGCTCAATACTAAAAGGTTGAAGGGCAAAGAACAATTTCTTACTCATCACAAAGCTGAGAATGGCAAGTTGGATTTTTCGAAAATGCATTTCAAATTTGACTGGGAGATGTGTTAAAATGAGTTGGTGAAGATGTTTGTGTTAGCTGAGCTACTGTTTGGATGTGTTGAAAATGAAGTGTTTTGCAACAGTTTAAGCTTGTTGCAAATTGCAATGAAGGTTAAGTACTCCTTCGAGGTCACTGACGCATGATATTTTGACCCCCTTTATTGACAAAAGGTAAAACTTATGAAATAAATGCCAGAGCATTGTTATAGAGTTGGTCTCTTTACCAATGTTATGAAAACTGAATTGGGTCTGTTCAATCGGTTTAACTGGGAACCAACCTGCTGACTGGTATGGAAGAACCGCAGAACTGGTGGAAAGTGGAACCAACATCAAACTGGAAAAAACAGGTGAGAACGGGTAAACTGATGAAAACCACCATTTTAGCGGTATCGACTGGTTGGAGCCAAAGCTGAAAAAAGGCTGTCCTATGCATCTCTCAGTAGTTTTGTGCAACTTCTGCAAACCACCAGGTTGTCTCGCAACATGCACCTCTATGGGACCACCTGGCTGTGCCTCATCCAACTCCTCTCCTCCGTACGCCTGATTCTGCGCCTCTGCTAAACCACTGGCCCTGTTCTTCTGAAGCTGTGGTTGATGCTGTTGAAGCACGGATGATAATGGAAAAAATCAATTCTAACCAACTCTAAAAATTGTAGAGTTGAGTAAAAGTGATATAGAAGTGCGTGCAGAATCAATTTTGAAGTGTTGTGAATCTTAACCAAACTGGCTAAAAACCTTACGAGTTTTGAGTGTTATGTGTGTGTGTGGGCATGTGGTATGATGATGTCCTGTCATTGGGAATAAAACAATGGGTTGGTTTTACATATTCCAAGGCAGTCTTTTAGTCATTTACATGTTCAAACACATCAACTTTTTGTTTGGTGGATGTTCCAACGTCAACTTCAAATATCAGGATTATGAAATTTTAAAAATTGTGTTTAGTTTTTTTTGGGCGTTAAATGTTGCATTTTTTCACATATTATATAATGTTAAAATAATAAATAAATATATATGTATATTCAATTACTACCAGTTCAAGCACAGCCTGTCCAGCTAACCGTGAACTAGTGGCTTCATGGTTCAATGACCGGTCTGGCTTTATAAACATTGCTCTTTTACTGATGTGTGGATGTTGGTTCAAAATTTGAATGACATGTGTGGAGACTAAAGAAGAAGATTTTGAACTTTTGCCGAATAACAGGCATTCAGTGTAGATTCTGGCAAGAGTGTTGAGATTTGTTCTAATAGATTTTAATTGAACTGAGTAATCAGAATAAAACTGCCAAGAATTTGGATCTTCTGTGATATGACTTTAGGATATTCATTAAATCCCCTAATCAAGGAAAAAATGCAGTGTTCAACTACAGAACAATAGGATTCTTTTGATGTGATTGTGTGTTTTTGTGAAACATAACATTAACATAGAGGAAGGAGCATCTGATACAAGTAGTTACGAATGGATTAGTTCTTTTACTCTAGTTTAAAAAAAAATGTTCCTTTGTAATCTTTTGCTTCTGCAGTATATTATCATTGTAAATTCTACAATAAGCACATTGCTGCAAGGAGCCTAGCTTTGTGATAATTATTTATTTCAGTTTGTGGTATTGAAGGATGATAGTGGTTAAACTTCAAGCAGATATGGAAATGTATTGGGTTCAAGATAAATTGTGATATGCTAGTTAATTTAAAGATAATTTTTATATCCTGAATTTTGTATTTACTATTGTCAAGCCTATGTTATCCTTGAAGATAATAGCTGATAAGTATGCTGCACACAAAGTTACTGCTTTTTGGTTTTGGATTGTCAGAGACTGTTATTCATTTGCCGAGTTACATTTCCCATCTGTCAAAGATGCTTTAATCATACTATCCTCTCCTTGTGTTAAAACTTACAGTCCCATTTACAACTTTTATTTTTGCTGTTAGTTAATTTTGAATTCCCTATTATCACTTTTAGAACTTACGAAGATGAAATGATGCTTTACTTTACACAATTCTGTTATCAGCTTTGGAACTTCACGTAAATCTTTGTTTCATCTTCTAAAGTCTCAATAATTGATGATGATGCCTAGAGTCTCAGAGAGAGAAAAATTATCTCGAGGAGGCTCGTTTACACTAAAATGGGTGTTGCACATATTAGTCTTTCAGGAAAGTGGTGTGTGACTTGAGTATCTGAGGGCAAGGGAAGTGTAATTTAAATTATTTTGTTCTTATGATAAGGAGTCTTATTGTTTCATTGTTTGTGTGCTTATACAGGCTCTGGAGGTTTGAAAAATTCTGATCAAGATCAAAGTTTGGTTTCTCATTTTGTCATAGATTTTTCTTATCCTTCCATGGCATATCCCTTCTCAGATTTCAAGTACTCGGATGGCCTCACTGTTGTGGGCATCTCGTTCTGCACAGCCATTGTCTGTGAGGCCATCTCGTGGATTCTTATCTACCGCACCAATTCTTACAAGAACCTTCGGTCCTCCATTGACAAAGCCTCCAAGAAACTCGAGACCATGAAGACAGACAGCAACAAAATTAACATCAAGAAGTCCAAGACAAAAAAAATCGACCGTGTTGAGACAAGCCTCAAAGAGTCGAGTCGTGACTTGTCTCTGTTCAAGTTCAAGTCTGGGGGTGTGGTGGCTCTGGTTCTGTTTGTGGTTTTTGGGTTGCTGAATTCCCTCTTCGAAGGCAAGGTAGTTGCCAAATTGCCCTTCAAGCCTTTTGGGCTTATCATGAAGATGAGCCATCGAGGGTTGCAGGGTAACGATCCCACTGATTGTTCCATGGCATTTCTATACTTCTTGTGTTCCATTAGCATCAGAACAAATTTGCAGAAGTTCTTGGGTTTTGCACCTCCAAGAGGCGCAAGTGCTGGCCTCTTCCCTATGCCAGATCCGAAGACCAGTTGATTGTACTTAAACTTTTTATCGCACAATTTTTAGGTTGAAGATGAGCTGGAGTTTCATAACTTTAGTCATTTATATTTGAATATTTGATTTGATTTGGTCCTCCTGGAGAGACCAGAGTGATTTTAGTTGGTACAAGTTAACTGGTAACTGATACTGAAACAGTCAACTTCAGTTTTACATGCAATAAAGGGTCTCCATGTCTTCTCTATTTTTCTATCTCTTACAAGAGTGGATATAACAGTCTTTATAAATTAATTATATAACGTAGTATCTACAAATAACTTTTACTTAGTATTGTAGAGAGTATATCTTAGTCTTTGTTGAATGACATGCTCAAGCATTGAAAGGGGAAGCTCTTAAAATTTTTTATTGACGAAAACAGAATATATATATATATATATATACATATATATATATATATATATATATATATATATATATATCTATGAAAAAGCAAAGCTAGTTTAGTGATCAAAGGAATTGATTGCTAAGCTTATTTAGCCACTGAAAAAGTAGCAATAACATAATAGCGATCAAAACTTGTTTTCTCTAGTGTTGACACTAGTTTTATTCATTTTCAACCCTTTCTGTAACTGAGCTTATACCAAACGTAATCTCTACTAACTAGCATCTCCTTCCACCACAACCACGTTCTCTTTGGCAGTTGAAATAAGCTGCTGCCACAGGTGCCAGATTATAAATTTCAGCAAAGTTTCTGGTGTTGAAGTTATGACGCCATTCTGGGGCAAAAACGGTGTCTCTGCCCAGTTGCTTGAATAATACGAATACAAGTCGATGAATCCCTGCTGAAGGTTGTGGGCTCTCATAAAACACAACCTCTTTCCCTGTATAAAATTAAAACAATGGAGTAATTAGAGATCGATCTATGGTATCTTTATAGCATTTTGTATAAAATAAGGATTGGCTCAACTGGTGGATAGTATTCATAAGTAATTGTGGAAGATTTTAAGTAAGATAATAATCAATGATCAATCATTTAAGGGAGCGTTTGCTATGAGGCATATTTTTTAGTTATTTTTTTGAGAATGTCTTTTTTGAGTAAGTGATTCTCAAGGAAGTTCAAGATACACTCACTTATTTAGGTGGGATTGTTAAAAATGAATTTCTTTTGCATTTAAAGATTTTTGGGAATCTTACTTACCTGAAATCTTTTTTCTTGTGTCTTCTATCAAATATAGACATATTTTATTTTAAATGACATTCTTGAGAATTTAAAAATATGCTACATACCAAACGCCTCCTAAGTGGTAGAGACATTAGGCTTTAGCCCATTTGATCATCATATGTACTAAGTCTTAAGGCTGAAAGTCTTAAGGCTGAAATAATTAGATGTTATAGTAGATTACTGGAGTTTAGTTTAGAATGTGTGTTTGTCGATAAAAAAATTTGAGTGATAAATTTTTTTTTTCATAAAAGAAAAATATAATAAGAAAAGGTATCCAAAGTGATTTGATAGATAAAAGATAATATTCCCTCTTGTCCTTATTACAGAGCACATTTTAAAAAGATTCAGTGATTATTTTTATAAGGCATTGCACGAATTTTATGAAGCCTTCATAATTGTTTTTCTTATTTATCCCTATTAAATACTTTGATTTTATTGGTTCAACCACTCAGCGCAATATTTAAAGAATGGTAAAATTAATATCATAATTTTTTGAAAAAAATTAATATCGTCTATTAACTCTATTAATATTCGTAATTTAAATAAATACTGCTGTATGTTTTATAATAAGGACAGATAGAGTATCAGTTAAATGAATGCAAGACCCTACATGTTTTATAGAAACAAGAACTTTAGCAAGGTACACTTTTGGATGTACTTTAATTTATAATACTCTAGGTTATTAGCATAAGAGCAGTGGTTTAGGTACAATCCACTTTTGGAGTATAGGGGTATTTAAAAGGACACGTAGAAAGAAAATTAAATGAAAAGGGAGATAAAAAACTAATAAAAAAAAGTAAAGGTGATGTAATTAAAGAAAAATGATATAAAAAGAACAATAAGTAATAAAATATGTAGAGTGAATAATTTTTTTTATAGGTCAAATTACGTTGAGAGAATTTTAAATTGAGGACCTTCTATATAAAATGAATAATAATAATGATAGTATGATGGGATTACTCTACCCAATTATTATTCTTGTGATAAAACACAAACTTTACCAAAGCTTACATTGGTGATATGTGAAGTGATAGAATATATGGTTTTTTTTTTTTTTTTAAAAAAAGAATTTAAAATTATACATTGACTGAATAATTGTTTTCACATGAGAGATGTGTGAAGTGATACACTTGTCCGTATATACTTACCAAAGGTTACATTCGTGGTAGCTGGAATATCTGTCACCATCCTGCAATTCCGATATAAAGAGAGTAGAAGAATCATATCATATGATAGTACCAAAACGAATATTATTAATCAGGTCACAAGAGATTTTGTCACCATCCTCACTACTTTTCTTCTCAATTTTTTTATGAATATTGAATAAAGCTTTGTGTGTGTACATCAAATTTTGATTATTAAATTTAAAAAATATAAGATTAAATCAGTATATAATTTGATTAAATTATTATATAATTATTATATAATAATTATAAAAATATATAATTAAAAGTTAAAAAATTATAATTAATAATTACTTAATAATTAATTAAATCATATACTGATTTAATCAGATAATTATTCACATTCTACACAATATGATATATATAACTATAACTATATATGCTTCAATCTATAAGACTATAAGAACTACTGACCAGTGCAGGTATTCCTTCAAGACAGGGTTACTTGGACTAGGAGCGTCAGCATCCACCATAACCTGAGACTCAACCGTAAAAATCAAATTATTAGCAACAACCGGTGAAATTATTCACCCCAAAAAAAATTATATTCATAAACAGATTTTAACCATTTTCAGAAATGAATTTTAATTAATTATATCCAAAAACTTTCATATATTATATATATCATCCCAAACAACATTTTTAATTAAAGACCAATACATTCCTAGCTAACCAAATTAAATAGACTGCACTTTGGCAAACCAAACCGCAATGAATGTAAAAATTAATTAGTACATATAATCATATATACAACTACAAAAAAGAAAAATCTATCTCTACTATCGCTTTAACGTAACTTTGTCTTAGTAATCATTCCTATAAAATTTGATACATTAATATAAAACATTTTAAAATTAGCTATAGATTCTAATTAGTGTTCTAGACTTAACTATGAAATTTTTATAACTAATCGGTAATTAATTAAAGTATTTAATTTGATATATATATATTAGCTCCGAATGAACTACATACATAGACTCCGAAATTTAATTTATAACTTTTTTGTATATATATATATATTAATATTAATTTGGAGAACCCTTGTTACCTATCTCATATTTCATGAGGCTAGTGCGAATGGGATTTATTCCACCGATAAAGGTGTGGATACTACAAGAAATTTTTTCATACTAACTTTTTTTTTTAAGTATCTATTGGATAAGCTACCATATTGAATTAATCTATCCGGAACCGTTTAAAATCTATATTAACACTATGTATGTACATCTTTCGTGTATATATAAAGTATTTATTATACTAACAAATCTATTCCCTATTAATTATTGTTGAGTTTTTTTAAATTGTGTAATCATTGTATATTAATTATAAGAATTTTAAAATAGAAAAAAATGTAAGTAATAAATGTATATTGAACAAAAAATTCAATTAAATTTTGTTTTTTTTTTATACAAAACTTTTTATTTGAAATGTTTAACCTGTACAATATTACACCAAGTTATAAAAACCGATTATTGTTTAGTATAATTATTAGAGTTTTGTTAACCACTACCTTTAGAGTTAATAAAACTCTAATTATTATATATTTATACCAACGAATTAATATCATTAAAGAAAGACTACTATATTTACAGAAGCTAACGTGACACTAAAAACATTATTAGTACATAAATGTCAATTTATTTATGATGGTACTAAAATATGAGTTTTTAATTTTTACAAGTAGTTGTTGGGAAGTTAATCTAAAGAGAATGTGAATTTTTTTATAAGCTAAAATGCGTTAACACGAGTTCGAACTGAAAATCTGCTACTCAAAGTAGTAATCAATTATTTGATCATCCTATTAAATGCAAGAGAATGTTGATAAGTAAAAGTATACTTACAAGTGTGTAGAAGGTCCTGAGGTCTTCACCACCAACAGCAACTCTGGGACGGTTAACAACTTGAGAGGGCCTGAGTTCACAGCCATTGTTAATCTCTCTGTTATTGATGACAACTCTCAGAGAAACTAAGTTTGAAAAAGGGTTCAGAACATCATCTATTACTCCCCCTACCACAACAGGGTCTCCATCTCGTGCCATGATAGATAGATATATCAATTCAATTTAATTAATTTCTCTAAATATTAAGAGAGAATATATAATTATATTATTATTGCTACCTTAGCTTGCTGTATGTATGTACTTAATTCTGCCTATGTATGTATATATATTGCTTTCCTTAGCATCTGCCTTTTCCTCTGTCCCATCATTTGATTCTCCAATTTATTTTTGTTTTTGAAATTTTTTTAAAGAATTTTATAAAATAAAATTAGAAATATTTAATTTTTTTAATTTTTTTTTATAAAATTTTAGAAAACTAAAAATAAAAATAAAAAATAAAAATATAAATCAATCACCCCCCTTACATATCAATCACTGTCATTTTATGGGTATGTATGTACGATCTATCTTCTACTCCTGTCTTTTCAAAACACTTGTATGTCAAATCATATTTAATTACTTAGGTAATTCCACCATACTCTCATATGCAATCTTTAAGGGAATCAGTATAAAATCATCTCCTTAAATTATATATTATTAAATTAATATATATATATATATATATAATTATTGTGATACAATCATTATTTAATATTATCTCTATTTTATAACAATCCCTACTAAAAAGAGGTTTATATATAGAAAGTCATAGGACCGTAGGAAAGGGATTCCTTCAGGTTCAAAATCAACGTAACATTATGTTGAGATTTTGATGACTAATTATTTTTATTAATGTTTATATGAACCCACATATTTTGTATGTAATAATATTTTTAATATTAAATTTAATAATATTTATTTTCAATATTAAATTTATAAGAATAAGAAAATTTGTGATTATATAAAAGATATTAAATTTATAAATTTAAAAAATGAATAAAATTTATACTTTTTATATTTAATATATTTTAATTTAATATTTCTTGAAAGCAATAATATTTTAATGGAATAAGATTTTAATTTAATATATAAACTTGTTAAAAGTTATTTTTAAAAAAATTGAAGAAATTTTATTGACTAAGATTTTAATTGAATATATAAAAAGCTTAATAATATTTAACAATTCAAAATATTTAATTCATTGAGTTTTTTAAAAATAAAACACAAAAAAGTGAAAAAAACACACTCATAGGGATTTCAACTCTAAAGCATAGAGTAGAACAACATACAATCTATCACTTAAGCTACTTAACTACTTGAAAGCTTTGTTATCATATGCTTTTAATAAAATATATAAATGTATAAATTTGTGTGTTATGGCAAGTGACAGCGCCAAACCAACTGTGCTTGCCACGACGCTCTATCATTGGCTCGCAAGTTTTCATTGGATGACGCCTTCTAGTAACGCCACTCAATGAGGTCGGTGTCATTTAATGGGTGTTGCCACGTGACACCTAAGATTATTTTTTAAAAAAAGCTGTGTGAATCGTGAAAAGACTCATTTTGATAAATACTTTTTTTGGGACCCAATTTAGTAATTAATTTTAAAAAAAACATTAATTTGTGAAAATGTCTGTAGTTGAAGCCAAGGGATTCTGCCAGAAGCTAGGAGAAGACAAAGCGCTATAGTTGCGAATGCGGGTTTCTCGTTGAAGCTAGGGCGTCTCGCTGTAGCAAGAAGATGACAACGAGAAGGTTTCCAAGATATGTGTCCCTCGCTAAGCGAGAAGGGCTCTTTAACATCAATTATAAAAATGTATTTTCTGATATTTGGATCAGTTTTTAATCGTTCTAAGAGAGATTTCCATAGCTATAAGGATAGAAAGAGAGGAGAATGTGGAGAACAAGCGAAAGCTTTGGATTTATGATAAAAATTCCTTCTTCATCTTGCGTTGATTTTTATAGCTATCATGAGTAGCTAAGCTCTTACGTTTGGGATTGAATATAATTCGTTGAACTCTTGTACTCTTTACACTTTTATATAATTATTAGTTTCTACTTATTGATTTGGGATTTTATTGTTGTTCTTTATGCTTGAGATAACTTGATCAATTATTTTTCGTTAATAGATTATAACTTGTGCTTGAAAAAGTCAATTTAGTTCCAATTAGAATATAAAATCTCAATATATTTCTAATCTAGAAATACTCAGTAATGTCTTGATTACACTTTTTTTTAACATACACTTGTTCTTTGGGCTTGATAAGTACTTATACAAGCAAGAAATTAAATGTATGACTAATTACTCTTAAAATCTTAAAATGGAGAAATCGTTTTACGTGAATTTAGTGTGTTTATCAAATTATAAGTTGAGTCAATATTTATCCAGGTTAAGAGTATGAGAAGGAGATAGATGAAGTTTAATCCCAAACCTCTCAAAACTATTTTAAAACCCTTTTACTTATTCACTTTATATTGATTGTTTTTTACTTTTGTTAACACTCAAAATCCTTTTAGAAACTCTACTTAGTGACCGATTACAAAACAACATAAAAAAACACATTGCTCCTTGTGGATCAATAACCTTAACTCTTATATTAAAGTGAATTGACTTTAATTTACGCTAAAACATTAACAATTATTTATTTTATAAACTTTAGCGTGCTCAACCAATCCAGTTGACAGGCTTGGGCGAGCAGATGAGTTAGGGGTGAGTTCTTTCCCTAACTAAAAATGATTGGTATCCTCAACCAAAAATAACAAAATGACTGGTATCAAAATCACCATATCAAAATGCTTCTCTTAAACTAGCTTACTGCAAAATGACATAAATTGTGTCCAAATTGTTGGACAAAATACAGAATGTTTAATTGAGAATTTGGGATTGTCTCTTTCTTTCTTTAGATGGAATATATTTGTCTTCCTATATGTGAACCTAAAATCTCCATTTCATCACTGAATCTCATTCTCCTCTCTTTCCTTACATAGCTTTTCTTCATTTTCATTTCATTTTCATTTTTGGTAGAATCCATGCCTGGGCCGCCCTATTAGTTACACGGTATATACATTTTCAAAATGTGGCCGCATACACATCAAATTTATAATAAATAATGAACTGGAAATTAATTAATTAATTAATGCCATTCGATTGTGTTATGTGAGTGGACGAGATAGAGGTGGGACTTGGGGACGGAAAATGAATATTTGTAATATGGTCCATTCATTATAATGCGGTTCCTTTATTTTATACTATAAGTAAGTACAAAGAATATAATATATATACATATCCGCATATTTCATTTTATTTTATGTCAAGGGAAAGAAACACTCTCATCACGAAGATGAAAATGCAAAAGATTTGGACCAGACTCTTTTGGAGTCGGATTCAGGACCTTAAGTTAGTGGACATAATTCAATTCAAATTAAAAATACCAATAATAATAATATATAGTAATAAAACAAAACATATAATATACTTTGCCAATACTCACGAACGTCCCATGAATTTGGATAAATTTCGAAGGTCTTATGCGGTAATAAAACAGATATCCTTTAAACACATGATTGATAATTTTTTTTAACTTCTATTAATAATTGTAAAAGCGAAATTAAATACAACAAAAAAGAAAAAAGAGAAAGGAAGAGTTTAAAGACTGAAATGTTAAGTGATTAATGATATTTTTTTTATAATATAATATTTTTTTAGAGGACCTGTGCGCAAGAACAGCTTACACATACTTGTCAACGGACCTACCAATACTTATATATAAATCACTTTTAACCAAATTATCATAATTCATAACTAAGGAAGGACAGTTATCTAATTTAATTTATCTAATTAAAAATATATAATTTTTTTAAATTATATATCTCTACATATCATGAAAGTCTTAATAAATACTTAAACAGTAAAAGCATTACTTTTTATTATTTTATTACCTCCCTTATTTTAAATCGTTCAAAATTGTGAAAAAGATAAAAAAAATTATAGAGAGTCAATTAATAAATTAATACTTAATATACTATATATATACATGGTTAGAAATGACAAAACGGATGGTGCGACTGTTTAGTTCATCAAAAAGCAGATTCACCAACTATAACTATACGGGCTCATCACTTTTACAGCCCGATCTTTTTTTTTTTATTGATCTGGCAGGTCGTGAGCTAGCTTATATAGCCCAAAAAAATATATTTTTTTATATAAAAAAGAGTTTAACTAAAAAAAAATTATTAAAAATATTTTTTCATAAAAAGTGTAATTTTTAATTGATGTTTTCTGTTCTAGAATTTTTAACATCTCTGTATATAAATTAAAAAATGTTTTTTATATGAAATAAAGAAGACGGGCCGATGGGTTAGGCGAAGCGGGTTAAGGGGAGGGTGGATGGGATTAACACCATCCTTTTCAGTATATAAATTTATGATTCTTACATATAAAAAAGATGGCGTCACTCCCAATAAAAATGTTAAAAATTTGAGTGACATCATCCTTTTGAGTGGCATTTAACCCAACCCACCAATTTAAGCTGGGCTAACGGACTGATCCAACAGAATAAGCCTATTTTACCACCCCTACATAAAATCACAGGCAATATATAGGTCGTCGATGTCAACTTCTAAAACTAATTTCTCAACATGAATATATATAATTTTTTTCTTTTTAATGATATGAAATCGGTTATACCCAAACCGATTTCTCATCTTCTCTTTCTTTTTATTTTTTTGAGTGGCTCAAAGTGGGAAATCAATTTCTGAAAAATCGATTTCTCACCTATATTATTTTTTTTAAAAAAAAATCGTATTTGTTAGTTCTTTCAAAAATTGTTTTATTTTTTATTTTTTATATTTTATTTCTCATTTCTCAGATATACTATTTCTCATCCCAAACTATTCATTGAATTGTTATTTTATTTTTTTAATTTATAATTTCTATTTTTTCTGAACCTAAATTATTTTTAAATAACATATTTTCTTTTGTAATTTATTTATAATAATATTGAAATTTGTCATTTTAAATTTTAAACACATAATTTATGTGGAATTTATTTTACTATAATTAACACTAAAAATTATAAATAAAATAAAGAGTTAAACAAGTAAACTACTTAAAAATAAAAATAATGACTATTTCAAATTTATATGATACATGAAATAATGCAACATTATATGAAAAAGCTAATGATGTCATGGATAATGATGACTTGTCACTATCGAGGTTGTCTATTGCGTCTAGAATTTCTGCATTGGATGTTAAGGGTTTGTTAGTTAAAATCTCCAACCTCATCCACTCGCATACGCACAGAGATGGATATGAGAGAACAAAGTCATCCAAAATGTTGTCGTTTATGCAAAAGTGCAGGACATATATATCTATAGCAACTGTCCTAATCCCGGTAGTACCTCTGGTGAAAATTCACAAAATGGTTAATTTATTTTATGCGATAATATATCATTTTATCCTTTAAAGTCTTAATTTAATTGTATGATCAATTTAAGTTTATTAAAGTAGTCATAATTTTTAATTTTTAAGTACCTTGTTCATTTTAAGTACACTAATTATCATAAATCAAATTATGTATTTAATTTTCGAGATTAAAAAATTAAATATTATTATAAATAAATATTTAAAAAAATGATATTTTAAACATAAAAACTATAAATTATAAATTAGAAAAATAAAATACCAATTCAATGAATAGTTTGGGTTAGAAATAGAATAGGTGAGAAATTAAAAAAAAAATAATTGGAAAGCAGAATTAAGAAAAACGAAATTTAATAAAAAAAAAATATAGGCTCACTGACATCCAATATATCCAATATATATATATATATATATATATATATATATATATATATATATATATATATATATATATATATATAAAGACAGGATGAAAAATCAGTTTTGATGTAATCGATTTCTCATCATTAAAAAGAAAAAAATATACATTTATGTTGAAAAATCGATTTTGTTAAAACTAATTTCTCAATCATAAAAAAATACAGCATTTTGAAAAAAAATAAAAATATAATAATTTGAAAAATAATGTAATAAAGTGAAATATTAATGTAAAAATGCCGTCAACTTCTCTTGTCCTAGCTTTAATTTCTTTCATTTTGAGGAATCAAGATATTATGAAGAAATTAGTAATTGAATAAAGCCAATACATTCGCTGAAAAGTTAGTATGTTTTCGCTTCAGAGTTCAGATGGGTGGAGAGCTTGTCAACTCAGGCAACAAGCATCAGATTTCCACTTTTCTTTTCTGCTATATTATTAACAGTATCCAAATAGATATCTATATATATAGTATCATCTTGTCTTTTTATAATACATCCTTATTTTTAAAAATCAGTAAAGAATATATATTAGAACAGAACAGATCAAGCTTATAAGTTAGTCATTCAATCCGAACAACTTGACAACAATGCAATTGACATAGTGGCATATATATATGTATTATACATAACCATGCACTCCAGTACGTAGAAATTAAAACCTATTATTCGCTATATCGAAAAATTAAAAATAATAAAAATTATTAGTGTTCGATTCTCATGGATATCATTGAAAATAACTCTCATATTGCATGTCTTACTTTTTACGGTACAGTTTAATTTTATGATATAACCTTAACAAGGTATAAAAACTAGAACCTAACTCGTCTTTAATCTGTATGGTTTTCGATATCCTGTATTTGGCTTGGCAGGCTCGTCTAGTCTGATAGACTCAATTGAAGGAGAGATATTGAAAATAGATCTTGCATTGCCCGTCTCACTTAATACGGTTTAAATTCTTATTTAATTATTCTTTATATTATCAATTGGTTTTGTAACGAAACTTTACCGGATATATTAGGAGAGTTTTAACATACACCACTTCTTAAATGGTGTATGGTATACCACATGAAAAAATGTATACAAAGCTCAACCGAAAACGTTTAAAATAATAATAAATTATGTATTTTGTATGTATCTATAACTCTTATTTTTTTTTTAAACTGGAGTGAATTTTAACATTCATCACTTTTAAAGTGGTGTACCATACACAAGTCATGATATTATTTAATTGATTATAGAAAAAAAATAAAAGAGTACATATATACAAAATATATAATTTATTATTATTTTAAATATTTTTGATTAAGTTTTATATACATTTTTTCATATAGTATACCATGTACCACTTAAGAAGTTGTATAGGTTAAAACTCTCCGATATATAAATCATTAGTTACGTTGGGAGAATGATTGTGATCATTACACTTTTTATTTTGATAATAAAATGGAATAAGTATACTAATTAAAAACAAAAAACAGAACAAATTAATGAATAAAAATTATATGAAAAATTTTACCAAACACTTATAAGTTTCCTAAGCTAGTATATTAATCCCTCAACTTTATACTAGATTTTAAATTTGATATATATCCTGATTTTTTTTCCTTTAAATTATTTTCATCATATCAATAAATTAATTAGGAGAAAAATTATAATTAATTAATAATTTTTGAAAATACATTTTATAAGTAAATGATTTTAGGCCATCATGATACTAAATTGACTAATAGCATATTTGGTTTAGCTTATTTGTCACCAAAACCATGGTTTGCCTTGAAACTGAATTGATTCGGACTAAAAAATCATGTTTGACAACTTTGAGTCATAATTGATTTTAGATACAAAATCTAGGTTTTGTGAGAAGCAACCTTTTGTTGCTTCTAGTTCTCCATAATCAATTATGCATCGATTTTACATTACAAAACTTAGGGTAGCGTTTGACAGACGTGTTTGAACAGAATGGAACATGACACTGTATATTATTCCCCGTTTGGTACGTTAGTCAAGAGAAACGGAACATGACACTGAGGCAAATGAATGGGACATATTGGTTCCATTGAAAAAGGGTGAAACATGAGAGAATATAATAGAACACAAACAGAAGAATTATCATTATTTTCATAGATTTATTTTTTTATTAACAAAATAATATATATTTAAATTTCTTAAGCCTTATATTGTTTTTTTCCAACCAAAAAATATTTTCAAAAAAATATTTTTTTAAAAAATTTACATAATAAAAATATATTCAACATAATTTATATTTAGTAATTAATTTTAAAATACATTTAATAATTATATTTATTGAGAGAAGTTTATATTTAATCATTTATTTTTTTCATAAAATATCAATACAAAAATTAATATATTTTAAAATTATAATTTAGTTATACTCATAATTTTTAAAAAATAAGTTTAAAAAATATAGTATTTTATTTTTTCTTTAATTTTATAATTTCTATCGAGTAAATAAAATTTTATATGTTTTACAAAAAAATATTTTCTACATTTTAATCCACACTAAATACAAAATAATACATATGATCTTGTTTTGTTCTATGGTCACCAAACACAGTACACGGTTCTGTTCTATTCCATTCCGTTCTGTTCCATTCTATTCTGTTCTGTACCGTTACCAAACACTACCTAGGTTTTCACAAGAGTATTCAAACATCATTTTTCTTCGGAATCAATTTTCTGATTATAGTTTTCCAAACATAAATCAATTTTATCGATAACCAATTTTGCTTAAAATCAATTAACACAATTAATTCTACTATCGTCAATCCAAACATGCACTAAAAATCATGGCTAATTTGAAAGAAAAACTAACGCAGGGACAAAAATCGTCCGTTCTTGAAACAAAGGGGACTAAAATCATCCATTTGCAAGGCCGGATATTCAACAAGGCAACTAAGGCTATGGCCTAGAGCCTCCAATTTCATAAGGCCCCCAATTTTATTTTTTTTAATAGTAGTACTATTGATATAAATTTTGTTTTAAAAAAATAATGTTTGAGATAGGGCCCAATATTTTTATAAGGCCCATATCTTACAAACTTTTATAACTTTTTTTCCTATTTTTTATACTACTTTAAAGTTCAAGCCTATATTTAAATTTTTTCAAATGAATAGTCACTCAATAGTGACTCAGTAAATTTTCTTAAATTGCTGAGCACATGAATATTTGATTTATTAACTACTTATTAGGTTGTTAGTTGTTACATTAATGCAATTTATTTTTATTTGACAAAGAAAACTCTATTCTCTCTCTTTCTCTCTAATCTCTATTCTCACCTTTTCGACTTTCTCATTCTCTCGGCCTATTCTCTCTCTTCCGGTCTTCCTCATTCTCTCTGCCTATTATCTCTCTTCCTCATTTTTTCTATTCTCACACTTTAGAGCTCTTTTCTTTTTTGCATTACATACATAATACATTCAAGCAATTTATACACTACAGTGCTACACGGTTGTTGGCATCTCAATTCTCAATAGGTTTGACCATTCATTATTTTATTCATTTGCTTTGCTTTTTAAATTTTTTAAGCAATCGATTGAATTAAAATTATTATTTACAAATTATAATTGTTACATCTCATTAAAATAGGTTTGACCATTCACTATTTTATTCATATGTAAAAAAATTAGGTTCTTTTCCAAATACATACATTGCTTATAGGATACTATTCACATTACCTTCGCTGAAAGAAACTTTTCAAAATTAAAATTAATTAAATCATATTTGAGATCAACTATGCTACAAGATAGATTGAATGGATTAGCTATATTATGTATTGAGAGTGAGATGTTAGAATTACTTGATTATAAAACTTCAATAAATAATTTCCCTGCTCAACAAGCTAGAAAAATAACATAAAAATTATTAGTCTATATTAACATAGGCTCCTGTCTTAATTTTCGCCTGAGGCCTCGAAATTCCTACATACGCCCATTTGAGTCCCAGTCATGTAGCTCAGTTGGTGAGCACATGTAGACATGTGTGTGTGGGTACGAGGGTTTTGTCTCCGGATATACTACTTTTCTATAAAAAAATAAATTATCCATTAATAACAGGAAGGACCAAGATCACTTAAAATGCAAATAAGAGGACCAAAATTATAATTAATTTTTTATTTATGAAAATTAATTATTTAATTCACCTGAAAGGTTTTCACCTTTAGATATTTACTTTATCTGGTGTTCTGAACTTTTTCTTTACAGAGGATCCAAATCAAACAAGGGTCGTTATATCATGCGCCATCACAGTTTGGCACATCCCCTGCGCCAGTATTATTCGACTGGGTATTAAGGGTTTTCCCGTTACAAAAGTTGGTAAATTAGTAACAGCAATATTTATTACTTAACCTTCCTTTCTTTCATTTGGCTAACAACCCACTTGAGAAATAGTGCTAGTTGTGAAACCTGCTTAATCAAAATTCATTCATGCTAGTAAACTAACTAGTTTTGAAAGATTTATGCTATTAGTTTTTTAAAAAAAATCTCTTTTTCAGTCTTTCAAAAATTATAAATATCATTAATTAAAGATTTAAAACAGTTAATTGATGACACATGTTTCAAAAATCAATATGACCATTATATTTTCAAGACTTGATAAAAGGTTTACTCTCCGTTATTTTAACATTAAACTATTATTTAAGTCTTTGAAAGATAAATGTATTATTAAATAGGTTTTTAAAATATTTATGTCACTAAATTAGTTTTTAAAATATTAAATTGTTTGCAAATAAATCTTTAAAAAATTTAGTATGCTACTAAATTTTAAACTCTTTATAATACTTTTTATCTCTCATCGTTTGATTGGTTAGATAGTACTCCCTCCGTTCCTTTTTATCTATTTCCGTTTTGAAAAAAAATGTTTTTTTATTTGTCTCTTTAGAAATTCAAGAAAACATTTATAGCTTGTTTCCTATTATACCATTTCTCATTTATTACTTTATACTTATACTAAGTAGTAGATAATTAATAATTATAGAGTTCCAACAAGGGTACAATAGAGAATTATCTCATAATTTTGATAGTTATAAGAGCATTAAATAAATTTCTTAATCTGTGTATTTTAACCTTAAAAGAAAGATAAAAAGGACGAAAGAAGTAAAACATTAATAATTGTGCGCAACAATATATATATATTTTTAAATAATTGGACGATGTCAACCACTATATCCCAGCCCCAATCCCATGTATGCACAGTGCATCATCTTCCTCATTTCTGTGCAACTCAACGAAGAACCAACCTTAACCCAATTTCCTTCATAGCAAACTAAGATACAAGACAACTCCAAATTATAGGGTAGAAAAGAGGCTGCAAATTCATTCTAAATAAGAACCATATAATAATATAATAATATAATATAATAAAAACCAACATCCCTAAACTCCAACAATCAAAGGCATATGGTCCATTCAAGTATCAATATTTCTCTAAGCAACAATTCAAGTATCCCAAAACTTTAATTTCCCCTTGCTGCAAAGCTTCACTTGTCCCTACGTCCTCTGCCGTGAAATCCAAAACCACGTGAACTCATTCACGTCCTTCACCACCGTCTCAAGATCCAGCTTTCACTGTGGGCAACGCTGGTGACGTTGGCACAAATAGCGAGGCTGTGGGCGGCGGTGAGTGCAAAGCAAACAGAGGCAGAGAAGCTCAGAATGAGAATGATGAAATAGCATATTTGACAAACTCACCCGGTTACACGTTTGTCATTTTAGCCGTTGATTAAAATAACATATATCTAATAGTTTTACCTATAAAGGCTCACCACGGCGCTATTTTTGAAGAGGCGCACAATAGACGTAGCCATCAAACAAAAACACTACTATATTGAATAGATCCTTTTGATATTATCGAGTAAGGAGAAGAGTACATATTTCAGCACGAGACAACATAGACCTGGATAAATAATAGTAATACTTTACACATAATTTAAAAAATATAATTAAATTTTTTAATAAAAATATTTATTTAACTTTTTATTATATCTTTTATTATTTTTATTAATTAATGAATTGTATTTTACGAAATTTATTAAAAGTCAATTACTCAAATGTTATATTTGTTAAAATAATAATTAATGTTTTATTAAAATTATAAAGTAAATGAAATAATTTTTTCTTTAAAACAATATATAATATATAATAAGTTAAAAAAAAATTAATGGAAGAATTCAGCATTTTTTTAAGTTGAGAGGGGTATATATACTACACTTAAATTTTGAGATTAAAAAAAGCGCTATGGTACAAAACGGCTTTCGTGAAAATATTACTAAAGAGATTTAGGCCTGTGTGTATAAGATTTAGATTTGATCAAATTACTTTTGTCTAAAGTAAAAATTATTTATTTTTATTAACTTAGTTGTTGTGTATCAATAATTTTAACTATTAATTTATATTTTTTATTTTATTAAATTTTAAACCAAACAACTTTGATATAAGTAAGCCACGTATTGGTAGAATTTTTTTCACACAAATCCTTCGGATCATATAGCATCACTTTTTAAATTATTGTACTCTATCTTAAAGTACGTAATCAATTGCACTCTACTTTATTAAACGCATACTATATTGTTATCCTACATATAGCTTAATTTATATAGCTAGTTTGTAAGTATATGAAAACATATGAATGTTAAGCACATCAAAACATACGAACGTATATGGAATTTGATCCCGTACTATTTTTTTTATAAAAAAAAAAACACATACACTGTTGTTAACTGAATATCATGGCACACACTACAAGATAAACTGGTTTTAGTTCACGGTTTTGCCACAAACTTGTTTTTAGCGGTTTTGGTGAACTTGGGTTATTTGTACCAAAAACCGTAGGAAAAATGTTTACCTGTAACTGGAGCCAGGCCACAAGAAATCGAGTAACACTCTCATGCCACTACACTATAGTCATAATTCTGATGATACTATGCATTAACTAGTTTATATTATACTCCCTCTTTTTACATATAAACAAAAATTTTGATAATACTATATTTTTATTTATAAGTAAAGCTAATTACTTTTTATTTTATTTAATGATGATATGTCTAAAATACTCTTAATTTAATAGTGCTCTTATTTCCAATAACTCATTTAAAGTAGAGAGAGATTATCTTCGAGTCCAATAGTTGAAGTGGTTCATACCTTTTTATATTTGATTTGATTTGATTTTTTATTTTATTTTTAATTCTAATCAAGGGTAATTTAAGGAAAACAATTATAATTTTGATAGGATTAAGAAATTTAAATGAAGGTAACTACATTTCTTAAAGAGTGTGATTTTGATCACCACAGGAAAACATTTGCCTTTATAATTGTGATTGTTTAATTTTAGTCACATAATAATATTCTAATTCAAACATGGTTAACATTTTTATATTAACCATTCATTTTCCTTTTTTCCCCTTTCATTTAAAAAAAACCTTTGTTAGAGCTCTCAAATATGCTTTTAGTTCCCCGTTTGAGAGCAATGAATCATTTACATACGAAGAAAATAAAAAGAGTAAAATATGTTTTTTATCCTATAAAATATATTGCTTTATTTTGAATTTAGTTTCTATAAAAATTATTTTTGGTATTTTAGTTCTTATTATTTAGAAATTTTATTTTTAAGTTTCTAATGCACAATTTCATGTTTTACAATTAATTTTAATTAAGATGGGTTTATCATGAAATTATCGGTTAGTGAGAGTTTAATTCTTTCTAAATTTCTATTTATCTATAAATATTGTATTTCATCAAGACTTCAAACATCTTTAACGCAGAAGAACAAAAGAATTTGCTAATTAATATTTTATAAATTAAATTAAACTGCACATACATGAGACAAACTCATTGGAAGCGGTAACAGAATCCCTCCTTTAAATGAAAATGTTTGCGAATATATCTTTTTAATCGGGTATCTCTTTAATTATATTCTATGTCACCACATCCACAACCACAAGTAAAGTATATATGTTGTCATTGGGTTCCAATTTTTAGTTTATGATCCACGTTCAACTCAATATTGCAACTTCCATGTTCTGTTTAATACAGCCTAATATGTACACAAAAATGTGAGGACCGCGTGATTTCAACCACTACCTGAATAGATTTTTGAATCAAATACAATTTACAAGAACAATGACATGTAAATATTTAGAATAGAAAATTATTCTCTATACAATTGATATTATCAATACAACTCATAATTTATTCAACTGAAGAAATAATTTATTCCCTTTATAAAAACCATTGCAACCAATCCACATTACTTTGTTTGATGGACTCGGGCCAAACCAATGCTATTGCTAATTGCTTTTTTTGGTTTATAAAAAAAATTACAATACTAGAAATTAAATCATATATCACATATTCACGTACACATATTCTTCTCATTGTTTTTTATTTTTGATCATTGTATATTTGTATTGATAGTAGCTTTCAAATTACTGTTGGAAAAATTAGAAATATATCATGGATGGTGAAATAGCTTGAGATGTGTGAAACAGTTGGCCGTCAAGGGTTTAACCAGTAATATTTCATAAATCTCTGATGATTTAATAGGCTTATCTGATACATAATCGAGATACAGAAGTGACAAACATAAATGTTTATATAAGTCAAGAAAGAAGAGATTACGTGAGAAAAGAGAGAAGAGGATCGGAGAACATAGTGAAGGGGACACCTCTTTTATAGAGGTTAAGATCATTAACTTATATGTGTATTGTTAAAAAAAAAGATCTGATGGTGACATTTAATATGGACAGTGGAGAAAAAAATTATATTTGACTTGTTATGTTAAAAGTAAGACTAACATAAATATATGCAAAAACAACAACTTTAACCTTTAGAATATGTATTTTACTATACAAAGTTACATTTAGTGATTGTTAAAACGGTAGAGTTACTGTCACTCTATTTTGTCTATTGTCACTCATTTTTAATTGGTTTGATAATATTTATATGTTCATATTTTAATCTTATTGTTTAAAAATTATATTTTAAATTAAAAAAAATGAAGTGACAATAGACAAATTGGAGCGACAATAGTCTCACTCTGATTAAAAAACCATCCTTAATTTTGATATTTTTGTAGTAAAATGTACATTAAAAAAATATATGCCACAAAGTGTGAACATGACATATTGGTTTATCAATCACACATAAGAATTATCACTATTTTTAGAGTGATTTTTTATTAACAAACTAATATATATTTAAATTTTTTAAACCTTATGTTATTTTTGTTTGTCCAGTTATTAAATGCTACCAAAATGTTTTCATTCCTTCTATAAACCTTAATTTCATATTTGTTGATTTTATTTGATTAGTTAATGTTTTTATTTAATTAATAAGTTGTGGTTATCATAAGATAAAAAAAAATATTGACATAAATTTAATTAGATCCACTTATCAACTCATTGCTATTTGCTACATCTGGTGGCAGATATAGGATTTGTAGTCAAAGAGTGAAACCAAATAAAAAAAATTAAAAAAATAGATATTTTAAAAATAAGTTTGGGATGCATTTTAGCTCATATTTAGTGATATAAATATCTTAAAATTATTAAATTAAAAAGTTAAATATAAAAAATTATGTTTAATGGATTCAAAATATAAGGGTGCAAAATGTAAAAATACCATATTATTACTAGTAAATTTCTCAAATTTAGGAAGTGCAGTTGCCAACCTTAACAGCCATGTAGATCTACCATGGGCTATGTCATTACAAAATTTAAGACAATTAAAATTAGAAGAACTAAAATCATCTAAAATACAAATTAAAAATACGAAAGTACAGTTATCTTTACCTTTTTTCAGTATCACTTGCACCTATTTAAATTATAAAAAAACCCAATATTTTATCTATTTCCTATATGTTCCTCCTTGATTGTTCGGTTAAATTATATTTTTTCCCCTAACTTTAGAGGTATGTGCAAGTTAGCCTTCGAAACTTTTTATTTATTTAAATTGATCCTCTAACTATTATTTTTGGTTTACGTTTAATTTTAGTGTTATTAAACTGTTATAGAGGAGGTCTAACTATTATTTTTTGGGTCAATTTTTTTTTATCAAATTGTATATGTTATTGTCTAAAACTTTTTTTTGGTCTAGAACTTGTTTAGAACTTAGAAATTGTTTTTATAATTGGGCCTTTCCCCTTTCTGTTATCAATCAAAAGAAGCCACGCAGATTGTTCATATCAATAGGATTCCAAAAAAAAAAGATTGTTCATTTCAAGTAGACCACCATTTTTTTAAAAAAAAGTAGATCACCATTTAGTTAAAAAAAATGTAGACCAGCAGTTTGACAAAAAAAAAAAAAAACTATACTGCCATAAAATAACAAAGGTAAGACCTTTGGTTTTATATATTGGTGGAAGGGATTGAGAACATCCAATTTTGGAAATCCCATCATCCCTTTATATATAAATAAGAACCATAAATCTATATATTAAAAAGGATGGTGTCACTCCCAATAGGAATGATAATAATCCCTTCTACCTTAATAGATGTAGAGCTAGAAAAAGGGCCACCCAGCCAAGCTCGTCCCGGCCAATTTGAATATGGAGCTTTTTGGGCCGTGCAAAACTTGGCATGCATACCACGACAATGGTGAGAGAGATTGACACCACCTAACTTTGGAAGTCCTACCATCCATTTATATATAAAAATCATATATCTATATATTAAAAGGATGATGTCACTCCTAATAAGGATGGTGCTAATCTCTTCCACCCACGACAATAAATGTTCCGCCCATGTCTATAATATACAGATACATGTAGAGGTGGATACTATTGCAGAAGTATTATTGTTGGAGACCGTCAATGTTACAATTAAGTAATGTTGTATTCCAATTCACCAGAGTCCCAAACCGACATTTTGTATCCGTGGACGATTATCTACAATTGATAATGTTCAAAGTTGGCATTATTTTGGACAACGATTTCCTCAAATGAGAATGTTCAAAGATAGCATTATTTTGGTGAGTGATTTTGAACCATGCTTTGCAACATCAGCTAAGGATGACTTTGAATCACTTTGTGTAGTTTACTTAAAAATTTGTTCCTCTCTTTATGGGGCTTTAATTCAGCAGCTCCAGTATGCTTATGTTTATGTTTGTGTAGCTCCTCAGTTTCTGTTTACATATGTTTGTAATGTAAAGCACCACTGTTGCTACCATATACCTCTTTATCTTATTAATACATATTTTTTTCTTTGGCTGATAAAAAAAAATTGATAAGTACAAATTAATGCTTATGGAAGATCACATCGTCAAAGTTGCTTTTTGTAACTTTGTTTTATGCAACATAGAAAGAATAGAATGACGTGTATCATAATGTGTGAACCAGGTATTGAAAAACACAACCAAACATGTTGTTGCTGAGGAACTGTAATTATTATCTCGTTTGGATTAGCATTTCGCACAGTTATACGTGTTTGAAGTCTGCATACACGATTTTACCACTTTTGTGGATCGTTTGGATATGCGCTTTTCAGTTTCATACGCGCGTTCAAGACAACCAGACTCAAGTCTATGTTACGCCACAATTTGTAGTTTTCGCATCTATTGTGGTCCGGGATTATGATAACCCGACACCTGATCCAATGTCGTATCAGGATCACAAGTCATAACCCGCTCATATCTAAGGAGATACTAGGCAGGATACACGCTACGACATGGACTCGATTGGGCTAAGATGATAATGGTCAGGCCCATGATGACACACGCTCAACCCTAATACGCTCATTATAAATATCCATGTAAACATATCATGCAAGATACGTTCTATTCTAATACACTACTCATAACCTAAATCAAGTACTAACTTGAGCGTCGGAGTCCCTGCAAGTGACAACACCGCTGCTGTGGAGTCAGGACACCGTATTGAACATCCAATATTGATCAAGGACACGCCCATTGTCATTATCTTTGGTTATCTCTCAGGTATAATCACAACAGCAACCAAGGAGACGCGATGATCACTAACATTTTTGTGTTCCATTAATGCTGCCCCTCAATGTTTCAAATCCGGAAAGAGTAGCTCTTTTGATTTTCACTTGTACTTTCGGTTGAAAAAGCAGGTACCGAAAAGGGAGAAGAACAAAAGACTGAGATTTTAGTTTTTATTTGTTGAAATAAGCAATATAACTATCAAGGAAAGTGAGAAACACCCTATTGAGCTATTGCCTATTAGTTATCATTGCAGTAAATTGAGACTTTCTTTTCTATTATTATTTTTTTAATTTGAGACCCTTTTTTTATATATAAAAAATAGCTGAATTTTTTATTTTTTGGCTAGCCTGAATTTTTGTTCGAACGTTTAAAGGGTTGTTGGGCTTTGCCCCTGATTGCACTCCACAACTACAAGAGAATTTGCTTGTTAATTACGGGTAATTGTTATTTATTAAAAAAATATTATTAAAAAATTGCATTCTACACAAAAAAAAAAAATTGATGTGAACATATAAATAAGTCATTGTCTATTTTGGTAATTTTACCAAACTAAAAACAATTATAATAAAAAGTATTCAAACAATACTTTTTACTAAAATCATGTTATTTCATACCTAACATCCAAACAAAAATCACGTTAGTTTAAACTCACGTTAATTTAAACTCACGTTTAATCCAAATCAGTTCTATAAAATCATATTAATCTAAACTCAATTTTTCTAATTGTTAGGAAAATCTTTTTTAAATATACATTACAACATAAGAAACACTATAATCAAATTATCATTTGCTAACATTTTTTCTTGGCATTCGATCCTTTAGAGTACTTATCATTAGTATAAACTTTGTTTAACAGATTTCTTTATTAGTATAGCCGTTAAAATTATTTACTAACGATATGTAAATCAATAGTATATATCAATTACTTATACTAAAATATTTATCCGTTAGTATAAATATGTCTATCATAACAGATTTATTATGTTAAACAAAATCTATATCAACGATAACTAATCTGACGAAAAAATATTAGTAAATAACACATTTTTATTTTGACATATACCAAAAATTAATCAAATCCTGTCAGATTTTGTTTAATGTTTTTTTTAAAAAATGTTAGATAAATAAATTAAAACGAACACAGGAGTTAATATCATTATAACTCAGTCTAACGAATAATCTAACAAAATTACCGGTGTAATGATTTTCTATATATATATTATTGATTACACACAAACAGAGGATTATGGTATATATATACACATACATGTGTTTATCGGTTCTATCCGTTACATATCTGCGTGTGTATGCATATCTATATAACTTTTTTATTTTGGGTCACTTCTCAAGATATTTATTATTGGTATTGCTGAAAATTGTGACTAATCTTTTTTTATGAAACTGAGCTTGTACCTGACGGTTGTCAGGTGACTTGATTGCTATGGTATTATTCACTAGGCTAGTTAATTAATTAAGCTTGTAGTGTTGTTAATATTATTGAAGCATTCAAATTGAAAATGTCCTTCCACCGGAGCCAGACTCCCTCTGACAGTTAAAGAAGACAGCAGCAACAGGAAATCCAAGATTGTAAAGTTCTGCAAATTCTCTTGTATTGAAATTCTGTCTCCATCCAGGTGCATACACTCTCTGCCTGCACTGTTGTCGAAACAACGCAAACACCATCCGATGAATCCCCATCGTCGGTCTTGGGCTTTCATACGCAACGACCTCGTTCCCTGTACAATAATGTTCAAAAGACGATCATGAGAAAGTCCCGCATCGATTAAGAAAAATCTGTTTAAGTAATTCGTGCTCTGATATCAACATTACTAATTATGTCCCAATTGGGCATTTTGGTTTTGGATTTTAATCCATCATAGATCATAGATGGACGTTAATTTGTCTCATCATATATATAGTAATTTAGAATATGATGCCATGGATTTAATTCTAATTTCTCGCACAAGATGATGCGCATAGAACACAATTTTGTGTTACAATAAAGTTTCATGAAAAGAAATGGTCCACGCATTTGATTCCAACGCTTTTAATACGACATGCCGTTTTCGAAATGATTCCGAACGACAAGATATGATAGCGCTAAAAATGGATTATGCTACTAGCTAACGCAAACTTTTCGACACACTGCTACTAAATCACACGCGCACAGAGAATTTTATAATGATATTTCTTAAAAGTATTGTATGGTGTCAAGACAATTAGTATCGGATCATCATAAAGGTTTCAAAAATAAATAAAAAGTTTACGTCAAGATTCTTATAATGTACAACCATTTTTAAGAATTTAAATTGTTGTGTGTATGAAATATCATATTTTACACATCAAACTAATTAATCATGGAAATGTATTAACTCACGTTAATAGAATTTCCTGCAAGCCAAATATGATTGAAATTTATAATATTAATTTTATTAATCTATTTTAGTTTAAAGAAAATGAGTAATAGGCAAAACAACTTATACACACCGAAACTAGGCCCAGTAGTTGCTGGAATATCCGTCACCAACCTAGAGTACATTGAGAGAAAGTTGTTAGTTAGAAACTTATAATACTGCACAAATTAAATAAAATCTCAAATAATAATATAAATATGATTCAATTATATATAATATATGGTACTCACCAGTGCAGGTACTCCCTGCAATTTGGGTTACTTGGGCTAGGTGCATCAGGATCCACCATCACCTTTCATAGAAGGAAAAAAAATAAATTAAGTACTACATGATATGAAAAAAAGAAAGAAAAGAGTGCAGGGATTTTTATAAACTTGCGTAATAAGTTATGATTATTGTATAATTATTATTTATTAATATAATTTAAAATCATTTATTTTTTTTTGTTAAATGAATTGTATGTTATATATTAAAAAAAAGTAGCTATGTAAGGAACATTTTCCTTGTGCATGCAATTGTGTAAGGATTAAAAGTTCAAAAGGTAAAATATTTCATTGAGAAACATAATAAAACTTACTAAATGTTTATTTTTTTCGATAAAACAATATTTTATCGAGAAAAATAAGTCAGCGTAACTAACTAGTATGGTTACCAGGGTATAGAAATGCCTGAGGTCATCACCACCAATGGTGACTCTGGGTGGGTTGGCAACAAGAGAAGGTTTAAGTTCACAACCATTAGTAAGATCCCTAGAACCGTAGGTAACCCTTAGAGCAATAGAACTTTCAAAAGGGTCTAACACATCACCTATTACCCTCCCAACAATAAGGGAATTCCTACTACCACTTGAAGGCATAGTTACTACTATATATATTATACTTCTCACTCTATGCAAAAAATTAATTTGGCTTTGGGTACTATAACACACACCAAGTATAGCTACTTATATATAGAGGCGGGGAAGAATAGGATATTCTTCTCCTATGTTATTGGCTACCTATCTTTTTGGTTTAATAATGTGTATGAACCACCAATTCAGAAACTGCCTACTATTAGTGAAAAGAATAAAAACAAATAATAGTAATAACACTTTAATGCTTAAAATTTATTATACTGAACAGATGTCCTATATTTTCATTCAATTTAAACTAAGTACTTTCAAAAACCTCTGTTGATGCTTTCAAAGATTCTACTCTGATCTATTCATATATATTGTGTTTATTAACTAATATTCCCACCGTTTCATTAAGATTATCTTAAGATTGCATTTATACTTATTAAAAAAATAAGTAATGAGGTTAATTATTGTATTGGCTTTAAAAAATTATTCAATATTTTAAATTTGTCCATATTACTATTTTTCATCATTATATTAATTGTATTCTGATCTACTACTCTCTCAATTTTATATTATAAGATCATCTTAAATACATATACATTAAAAAAATATATAATATGAATAATTAATATATTGATTTTTTTAAAAAAAAATCTATCTTTCAAATAAATTCTCATCCTTTTTTATCATTGTATTAATTATATTTTACTATCATCTAAGAAGTTCGTTAGACAAAAAAAAATAAAAATAGCATATGCTCTTCAAAATTTATAAAAAATCTTATATTATGAAATAGTAAAGATATCCTAAAATGTTCTTTTAATATAAAATAAAAATACTACGTTCCATTAAAAAGTTCATTAACTATAATTATATAGGTATTTGTACGATAACTTGTATTATGAAACTTGCTGTGATATCCAGTGACATCCTGATCTAGAGAGTATGCAGAACAACTCACTACTAAGGAACTATATATCTCAACAACATCATGGATCAATATTAAATTGGCTGATAACATATTCGAGATATTAAATTAACGGATTGGGCTCGTGATATAAGTTTAAGAGACTCATAAAGCACCATGACTAACCCTAATAATTCTGTTATAAATATAATATTTGATAATAAGTAAGGTTATAAATACAATATTTAGTAATAAGTAAGGTACATACGCAATTAATCTAATATAATTACTCTGGTCCTATATAGTCACTGACTTAAGTGTCAGAGTCTTTGCGAGTCTCCCACTCGTCATCGTAGAGTGCTGCCGGAGCACTTAGAGACTGAAATTCTTTTTGAGGATCCCGTTAACGTCGCCTCTTAACTAAATATCTCTATTTTATATTATTTCTCTAATTTTTGAACGCAACAAAACTAACACCAAAGAAAATATTTAATGGAATGTCTGGGGAGCCTTATTGCTCTTCAAACTTGCTTTCTAAAAGCGCTAACGAGATTCCAATGCAAAAATTAGTGTCCGGTTATCACTTACGGTAAAATTAAGCAACTTTTAGTATAACTATTTTAAGGATAATTATATCAACATATTTTAGGTTTTTGTGTATTAATTTTATCTTTCTCCAATTTTTAAAAATATATTTATTTTCTTGTTGTTAACTTTTAGGTAAATGGTATTGTTGTTAACATGACTTATTTTAATTCTAAGTTAATGATTTTTATTATTTTAATCTTATTTATTATATTTTTAGAGTTATTAAAATTTTATCCCTGAGATTTACATGATAAAATCATTAATAACTCTAAGAAATGTAATGAATAAGAATAAAATGGTAAAATTATCATCTTACAATTAAAATGGGTTACGTGAACAATAATGCTATATTAGGGTGGAACTAGCTCAATTTTTGTGGGAAAGAGGGGGGGGGGGGGAGGAGAAGAGGGCAAATATAAGTGTTAAAATTAAAATATTAAACTTATCATAATTTTAAATGATTATTACCAATATGAAATATAAGCTAAAGCAATCAAAATAAAAATTTACGACGATCATTTAGCTATTATGTGAATGAGAGAAAAAATAAAAATAAAAATACATATAATATTATTACTTTTGTTTGATTGAAAAAATGAAAAAAATAAAAGGGAAAATCAACTTTTAGAAACAAAAAACTCAAAAAAAAAACTCTTCTAAATTTTCTTTCAACTCTTCTGTTATTTTCTCTCCTAATTTTCTTCCATCCAAACAATTATTGAAAAAAGTTAAACTCGGTAGTATTTTAGAGTGAAACGCATCAATTCATGACTTTGTGCTAAAACATCTAAGAATAAAATTTTTAATATAAATTACTTGGTTATGTATAAGAATTCATCTTCAATTTTAGTTTCAAACTCTAGTCTTTCATATGTTTTTGTTAAAAAAAATATTCTTTGCATTTGTAATTTATAGGACTGGATGCTTTAGAATAAGGCAATTAATATATTAGTTAAATATTTTTTAATTTCTACTAACTTTTCTCTCTCACTTAAGAAATAGTTTATACTCAAATTATTTTGATGATGAGGTTTAAAAAAAATATAGTGTATGCATCCAACTGGTTGATCTAGTGACAAGGAAGTGAGTGAAATATTTGTATTTAAAGAAAAATTATAAGAAATTAGTTTTTATCGAGCACAATAATATCATATAATCCATATAGTCAACCTTACCTAATAAGATAAGACTTTTTTATTGATGTTGTTGATTATGAAAATTTTGGGGGGAGTGGGGCAAATACGAAAAAAATGGGGGTGAGGGCGAAATACACATTATATATAAAGTATTGATACAAATAAAAAAAATTGGGGGGCCAAGGCCCCCCATTGATATACTACCCTCCGTCCCTAACATCCTGAAAGAAAAAGTTAACGGTTGGGGTTAACTATTTAATGAAGGTACAAACCTTAATGGGTAATTGTGTTTATTTTTAAAAACTAGAAGAGAAAGTGTAGAGATGTCAAAATAAGTTATCCGACCCTATTCGGGTTAGCCATTTTGGGTAGCAACCTTTTACAATCAGGGCTAAAAAAACCCTTTTCTATTTGAGCTCTTAATTTAAAAGTCCAATCCGGCCCTATGCCGGTATTGAGCTTTTTTGGGTAGCCCATATTTTTTTGTCGTTCTAAAAAATTGACCTATTATTTCTAAAAAAGATATATTACTATTTTTTCTTTGTATCAATTTTTTTTTTTAAGATAATCTACTTGAACCTTTGATGAATAGTATATATCAATATTTTTTTCTTTAAGACAATATACATTGTCAAGATAGTATTAAATATTAAATAATGTTTAGCATAATAAATAAATAAAAAAATAAATAAATAATGGGCGGGTAGTCCAAGCGCTAGTGGGTTTTTAGAGCCTGAACTCATTTTTTACGGGCTTCTACAATCTGGGCTAAAAATGTTCGGCTTTATTCTGACTTACATTTTCGATACTCAAGCCATCCCATTTCGCTAATTATTTGGACTAGCCCTAATGGACAGCCCATTTTGCCGACTCTAGGTAAATGTAATACACCCAAACCTCAAGGTGGTTAGTGTAGTTAACTCATTACTTTATGATTTAAAGTGTACATAGATTCAATGACTAACTCCGCTTTTTAATTTATCCATCTATAAAGAAAAAAAATATTTTTATTTATTTATTCACTTATATTTTAAAGTTGTATTTATTATATTGTACTTTTATTAATTATACCTTTTATGTTTAAGAGGAGTAATAGTTAATGCTCCATTGTTTAATGTATAAAATAAAAGAGATACAGGGTATAGGGAGTTAAAATATTATTTTGACGAAAATAAAAAAAATTATCGCATTTGTTATTCTATGTATAAGTGAAGAAATAAATAAGAATGGAGATCCAGAGTACCATATTTCATGAGACATATCTAAAGTGTCTCCAATAATTAATTTACTAGGTTTTATTTTCAAATAACATGTTTCTCTCTATAGTAAATATAGTAGACGTAATTTAGAAAAAAAAACCAGATAGAATAAAGAAAAATAAATAATGTTAGCTAACTTTTTTAATAGATGTGAAGTTAATTATTTTTGCTTATACTCTCTCATTGTAATCTTTTATTATACTTTTAACTAAAATATATCCTCATTTAATATATAAAAAAAAATCCACATTATTTATGTGTTTAATATTTTAATTTTTTTTTTCTCTAACAAGTAACAACCCACGATTCACTTACACTAAATGCAGGCATGAGTATTAAAAAAATTAAAATAAATTTTAAAAATATTAAACAACAAAACTTGAGGGAGTATTTTTTAATTTTTTTTGGTTACATTGAGGGAGTATTATTTAAGAACATAAGAAGTGGTACGTTTGATTAGACGCAAGAAGATGTAGCTCTATTTATAAACTGTCAGATTCCCATCGATAATTTGATCTAAAACTTAATAAGTCTTGGGATCATAACATCACCCCTTAATAAGTCTATTTATAATTCTCAATTTTTAGTTAGCTTTCAATGTAATCTATAAGAATCTCGATAAATTATCTAAACCGTGTTTATCACTAACAATCTATATATAACAGTTTTTTTCTTTTTTGTAACGATGTAAATTATCCCTCTCACGAATGGCTTACTGAGAATTGAGAAATAAATCTACTACCTAGTGTAGTACCTAACTAATACTGAGTACTGACCCAAAAAATGTATAATAATGGATTTCACCACAGAATTTTAATATTTTTTTGGTAATATAGATAAAAAAATTTTTACGGGCTATATATTATTCATCACTACTAAAAAGTTAGTTATCTATATATTTTTTTTTCTGTGCTGCTATTGAAAACTCTGAGCACTTGTTTTTGGCATGTTCCTATGCTAATGCTTTATGGAAGAAAGTTCTTAGTTGGCTTGGAATGAGTTCTGCATTCGTGCCTGTCATTGGAGATTGGTTTATTCAGTTTAGGAGTTTTTTTTCCGGGAAAAAATCAAAGTGCAGGGGGCTTTTGATCTGGTTTGCGGTTATTTGAATTTTATGGTTGGATAAAAATGCTGTGATCTTCAAAGGAAGCAAGTTAGACCTTTATTCAACTTTGGATCTAGTTAAATCCAAATCCTGGTTTTGGTTTCAGGCCGAAGAAAGAAATTCTTATTCTTTTGTGAATTGGTGTTTTGTCCCTTTGACTTGTATTCAAGCTTAAACTTAGTTTTGTTATGACTTTTTAGTTAGTTTTGCTCTTGAACCCTTCTGAGTATAGCTTATACTCCCTTCTTCTTTATTTTAATATATTATTCCCTTGACTTACCAAAAAACAAAAAGTTAGTTATCATTTATTAACTTTTCTTTTGTTGGTTTTCATTTGATATGACACTGTAAACTTTCTAAAAATTGTTAGTATGTATAGTCACTAAAAAAATTATTAATAATATGTGAATTAATAGTATATATTATTAAATCTTTATACTAACACTTTATTAGTGGATAATTATATATTTATTTGTTAATATAAAATATTATATGTTTATATTAACGAATTAATTTTATTAGACAAATTATATATGAATGGAGGTTAATCCGATACGAAAAATATTAGTAAATGATAATTTTTTTAGTGGATGGTTATCAACATTTGGTCATGGGAGAAAAGCTTGTACGGACATTGTGTTTAATTTATCATAGAAGCAATAAAAATTTGAGAATATATTAAAATAATATTAACAAAGCTTTTGCTATTAATATTATTTTAGTATTATGAGAAACTTATTTTAAATTGTGTTTATGAATTAAATGTTAGGATTGTACTCACAATTAGAACAAGTTTATTTAGCGACATATTGCAAATTGGTCGTTAAGGTTGTTAATTCGTTGCTAAATATTTAGTCATTGAAATAGTGACAAAAATGGTCAATGATGTAATTTTAGTGATTAAAAATATTGTTTATTTGGTCGCTAAATTAATCTTTCCTAACACTAATAGTTTTGGAGTTAAAAAAGTAATTGATTATGAAGATAAATAGCGATATAATTTTTTCAATTGATTAAGAAGAAAATCAAAAGTTATTTATATTTGATTGAAATAAGAATTTTTTTTTTATCTTCTCTTTTTTCTACTTCATTTAATTATTTGCTGCTTCTAATTATTTTAAGAAACACAAATAAACATATTAAAGATTTATAAAAATATATTTTGTTATTAAAATAAATATTGTACTTATTTTACAAAATAGACTCTTACAATTAGGCTCAATTATCTAATGAGAGAACCATTATGACACAAACTTTTAGAATCGTTGACGGCCCATTTTATTTTTTTAATTAAAATATTTTAGTTGAAAGTCAAAACTTATTCAATAACTTGTTTAATATTACCTCTACTGTAATTTAAAAAAATAATAATCTCAAAGTAGAAAAAATGGTAAATAATAAATATATGTTAAAACATATTCTTTTGAAATGCTATACAATATTGCACAAGTTAAGAAATTTTTTATTTTAATTCAATATTTATTACCAGTGATCCAAATTTTTGTGGGTGAAGAGTGAGTGTTTCTATTTATGTTTAAGGATAATTTAAAAAATAAAGTTATTCTTTTACTGAGATTAAAAGAATAAATTAAGCTTAAGTAACTTTCTTAAATAATATGAATTAACTGCTTTTTACTTTTAATCTCCACCATACCATCATAATGCTAATACTGATTGCCCACTCAATCCTCACGTTTATTCCCATGAAGAGGCTGTGTTAAGAGAAAACTAAGCACAATTATATTGATGCTGGAGAATAAGAATAAAAAAAAGTTCAAAAGAAAAGTTTTTTTTATTTCGAAGTGGAAATTCAAAGAAAAGCTTGGTCCACGGGTTTTGTACTAGAAAATAAAATAAGCTAAAAGTTATTAAAAAAGAACATAGACAAAATGCCACATCATACTATAGATTTTTTCCAACCTTATTGGGTAGACAAAGAAAATCATATATATATATATATATATATATATATATATATTGTTTATTTAATTTGCAAAATAATCACTTCTTTTTTAAAAATTGTAATTTTAAAAGTTTTAAGATTTTTGTCCGTATTTTTAAAAATAATCAAAAGTATAAAATAATCATATTTCTGCTTGTTAAGAAGCTAATTTAAGCTCATTTTTAAAATATTTAATTGTAATAGTAAAGAGAAGATTAAAAAAGTGATTTTTCTCATTGTAACTAAATATAATTAGCTTAATTTAAAAAAAAATCAATTCTTCGTTCAACTTCAAAATCAATTATTTTTAAGTAATAAGAAATTGATATACATTTTCATTTTTAAAAGTTTGAGGATCTTTTATTTGATTTTAATTTCTACTAAATTTTATTTGTCGTATTTGAAAAAAAAATATTTTCAAATCTAGATTAATCTTGTTATATCAATAAAATTAATCAAAGACATCATTTTAAAAATTCTGAAATGAAAAAAAATAATTTAATAAGTAAATTAAATTAAAAATTTAGGCACTAACCTCAAGAGTTGGCTTAGTGGTGGGAAGGCTCCGCTAAGTTTATAGGAGGGATGATCCACAGCGGAAAAACCCAGGTTCGAATCTCATCTATGCAAAATTCCCAAGGACCGGCGCCAATATGTAGCGCGAATGAGATTAGTCCCAACTTAAGAGTGAAAAAACTTGTGTTCTTTTTGTGCAATATCAATAAATTCTTTCGAGACATAGAACATCACTTTACAAATATTTTTTTTACAAATATGACTAGTAAAATTCGAACCCTATTATTCTTGGCTGGATAAGTGGGTAGAGAATTGTCTTACCGTCAAAACGAACTACTAGCTAGACTTAAGCTTTTAGTTGAGCATAAGATACATGGTTAGGGTAAGGATATTTTTACGAAAGTTTTATAGTATCACTTACGTTCTAGTTCTAGGCATAACTAACAACTACCAATTAAAGTTGCTATAGATAGATACAAATGTGTGTTGAAAGGGATACAAAATTAAACACCAAAACAACATGATTTGTTGTGATTATTGTATATATGTATACGTCAATAGGACAGAGAGCTTTCCAAATGAAAGGGACTCGTTGGAAGAATTTAAAGAATCGATTGGCTCTGACGAAAACAAAAAAAATGGTAACATGGAATAATTATTTTATGATCTTATCACTGAAAAAAATAATCCGTTATTGGTCAGAAACTGGATCATGTTTATATTCTTTGAATTTTATTTTGTCCTCAGTTTATTTATCTAGTTGGGTTCCTACGAATCCGATCTCGAAAGCAAGAGAGATCAGGAATCTGACATTCAGGTTAAGAATTTGTTTCGAGAGCCACGCGTATGCACGTGATATATATTCAACTTGAACCTTATCAACTGAATCTGATCTCCGTCGTTGTAATTAACTATTTGATAGGAGTTTTTGATTTTTCCATTTTAATGGCAGACCCAATGAGCAATGGCCTCAGAAACAGAAATGTTCGAATATTATAATTCAGAAAGCAGATTGGCTTTCGTGGCTGCCCAATTGCCCATTAGTTAATTAATTAGTACTGCCTATCTCTAAAAAGGTTAAATAGGTTTGCGCCAATTCTTAATCGACATAAACCCTCAATTATGCTTAAAATTATACCTGTTCTGAGATAAGTCAAGGCATAGACGGCTTTCGCATGGACCTTTATTATTTTTTTTTTTTGTATAATCACATGTTTCTTTATCTTTAAAATGAGACTAATTATGTTCATACAGTGTGGCTGGTGCTTGTCCCTGGAAATTAAACATATATGGAATTCGAACACAGGACCTCGTCCCTCTTATAAACTTAGTGGGACCTTATACCGCTAGGTCAACCCTTAAAGTTTTATTTTGAATAAGCATCTTAATATGGGATAGGGAAAAAAAAATTCTGCGGACATCTATTAGTTAAATTCGTTGTGTCTAAATTAGTCATGATAGATTAATAATTTTTTTCACTTTAAATTTTAATATTTATACTTTAAAAATTTTAATTTTAGTCATTGTATTTTAAGAGATTGGTCTATGTGATTACCTTATCACAACTGCAAGGATCATTTTCTTTTTTAGTTTACAAAAAAATTAACAACAATAAAGTTCAAATTATATATGATGTACTACACACTTATACACACATGCTTTTGTCATTTATGTTGGCCTTACAAGACCTACAAGGATCAATTTGTTAACAAATAAAAGTAAGAGAAAAGCAAAAACAAAATTTTGATTTTAGTCCTTGCAATTATGTTTCATTAATATATTATTGAACTATCGTGTCGTTGTTTTAATTTTAGTTTTTACACTTTTATTTTATTAAAAAATTGGTTCCAACTAATATGATAAGATAACGATACAGACCAATTTTTTAATGAATGAAAATATACGGATTAAAATAAAAAATTTGAAAATATACGGACTAAAACTAAAATTGAAAAAAATATAGGACCAAAAATATATGTTTAAAAATATCTTAGACAGGAGACTTTACTAAATTCGTTTCTACGCCTTATTGTTTATAATAGGTAAAAATACGCATTTAGTCCTTTATGTTTTGCCGAAATCATATTTTGGTCCTTTATGTTTATTTTGTTTCAATTTGGTCCTTTACGTTTGTTTTTTGGACCAACGTTTGACTCTTCTTGAAATTCGTTAGTCAAAGTTAACAAAACTGCATACGTGGCATCTACATGGCATAAACGTGGTTAGTTGTCATCCCTTTCCAAACTAAAACGACACTGCATTGAATTTTTTTCTTAAGCATGCCTTCGTTAGTCTAAGTTAACAGAACTGCATACGCTTAAGAAAAAAATTCAATACAGTGTTGTTTTAGTCTGGAAATGGATGTCAAAATGGATGTCAACTAACGCCTTTAATGCCACGTAGGTGCCACGTATACATTTTGGTTAACTAAACTAACAAATTCAAATAAGAGTCTAACGTTGGTCAAAAAACAAACATAAGAGACCAAATTGAGACAAAATAAACATAAAAAACTAAAATATAACTTCTACAAAATATAAAGAATCAAATGTGTATTTTAGCCTTTATAATAAGTGCGAATGAATGAAGGAATGAATATCTCAAGTTGTAACCGTAAAGGAAAAGGGGGGTAGAGTAGTCCACACTGCATATTCGGATGCTCCGATCCGGTTCACATCCCCTTTATCTATCTTTAATTTCTAACTTAGCTTGCTGGGTTGGCTCTGTTGTTTTCACAAACTAAATTCCTTTCTCTTATCTTCATTCTCTTCTCATCATCCCATCATCAATCCCCACTATGCATAAAAACAATTCTTCCCCTTTTTGTTTTTTATGATTCCCCCCCACTTTTTTAGTTTTCTTTTTATCGCACCTTAACCTTAACCTTAACCCTCCATGTGAACGAGTGGACGTTCTTAATAATAATAATTATTCATTTATTAAATAATCACTTACGCTCAAGGTTAACATCATCTTTTATATCTTAATTTTCACCAAAAGAAAAAAAAAATGAATGAATTAAACTTATTGGACTGTTGATGATTTCTTAATTTGTGCATTTACTTTTGGAAAAGAAAAACAAGAGTGTAATAGTTATTTTAACTCAAAATAAAAATTTTGGTCGAAGTGAAGTAACACACCTCGGCCTACTCCGCCAAGGGGAAGTGAAAAGTACCTACTAAATAAAAACAGTGATGACTTGCAGGAATACACCTTTTAAGGGAAATGGATCCACGACACCCCCAAAATTTATATGTCTAGCAATATTATAGTTGTTATATTTTTACATTATAGTATAAGTGGCATAGGATAGAAAAGAACGAAAAAGAAAATTGTGAAGAAAAAAAAGTGATAAAAAATAAAGGTAGTATTTAATGTACTCTTATTATTTATTGGCATAACTTAGACAAAAATAAAAGAGAAAAAAATAAAAAAAATTGTAAAATAAATATAAGAGAAAAGAGGTATAAAAAACTTCTTGATGAGAATAAAAAAGCTTTTGAAAGATATCATTTTAATTATATTATTCTTGCGATCAATAATAAGCAATGTAGGCCCTAATTTATTTGGATTCTATATATTTTAATTAGGGTATAATATGTTTTAATTAGGGTGGAAAACTAAAATCAATTATATTTATAGATAGTAATATTTATAAGTGTCAAATTCAAATTTTGTCTATTTATGATAAATTATAACCTAAAAATTTGATCGATTAGTACCATAATTAAAATATATTAAATTCAAACATAATAATAAATTATTGCAAACATGGTCTATTATTATCTACAAAATAATTAAAATTATTCAAACAATATCTCTATTGATTCTCATCTCTTCTCAAGCGGTATATTACTATTACATATCTTCTTCCTGAGGCGAGACCGAAAAAAGGCAACGACTTTACATCGCAAAGCACCACTGCAATTCTTGCAAGTTGGAAGCAATAGTTATTATTATTATTATTATTATTATTATTATTATTATTATTATTATTATTATTATAAGGACTTTTCAAATCTTTCTAGTTTGCTATTATAGTTGTGAAGTGAAATATTGAAATTTTTTAATCAAAGGGTAGTGAGTTTGTGGGTGTTGTCTTAAACATGACATAGACTTAACTCTCTTTAAAAGCTAGCTCATAGAGAGAGGGTTGTCTAAGACCTTATAAAGGCTATCGTAGCTCTTATCATAGGCAATATGAGACTTCTCCCAACACTCCCCTCAAGTCCAACTGACTTTTTTTTCCCTTTTTTCAGTCTAGTTGTGACTTGTCCTTTTTTATAAATGGGCTTGTTTGTTTTTCGAGTTTTTTTGGACATTTGCTCTATGTTTTTTTTCGGATAGGCTCTGATACCATCTTAGAAATAACATAGATCTAATTCTCCTCAAAAGCTAGCTCACAAGGAGAAGGTTGCCTAAAACCTTATAAAGGTTATCATAGCTCTTATCCTAGGCAACGTGAAACTTCTTCTCTCAACATATTGTGTTTTGTGCTTTTTAAATTCTAATTCATCATCGATGATTCCATGCTTTAAAACAATGACATATAAATTATGTATTTTAATTTTATTTTGGTCCCTCCAATGTTCAAGTTCCGTCACGGGTGGTGCGAGGAAACTTCATTCCAGAAATTAAAAGCTTGTTTGATGTGCATTTTCATTTATTCTCGTAATTTCCGAAAATAAAAAATGGAAGCGGTGTGGAAGAGAAGGTCCTTTGGGAAAAAATTATATTCAAGGGTGATGCTTAAGTAAAAATGTATGGTGGAAATAGAAGTCACCTCCTTTTATTGGATCTGGTGGTCGGCGGCCCATAGTTAAGCCCATTTCAAGTTTTCCACTAATTGACAAATAACAGACAAGGTTGTATTCCAAAAAACATAAATAACAGACAAGGTTCTAATTGGTGTAACCTCTAAATTCAGAAAGTGAGGGACTCAGAGCTACTGTATGTTACTGCTTAAGAAATATGAGATTAAATTCACACAAATTAATAAAACATATTAAATAAATAATTTTTTAATTAATTAAGTAATGAATTTAAATTTTATTTTTGTTATATCTATATAACTAATGTATTTATTGGTATGGAAATAGATGAATGTCGTATCCTCTTGTAATTAATTAAAAGTATATAAGGAAAATCAATTTTTATTAATAATTAATACACTTAAAAGTGGTATAAGGAGAAGTTCATTGAGTTGAAGGTGTGGGGTTCAATTTTCGGTGGGGTATAATTAGGAGTAGATTTAGGAGTAGTGTAGTGTGGGAGTGTGTGTGTTTGACCGATAAAAAAAAAATTATTAACAATTAATACACTTAAAAGTGATACTTTGTCAGGTCCTATTTATAACATATTTTTAACTTAATCACTAATATCAATAAAGTAGTTAGATATAGTTATTTGTCATAAAACTTATGCAACATGTTAAATTTATCCTTTAAATATAAAAGTATATTAATGATTTTAAGTTTACAAAATAAAAAAATAGATATAAATTAAGTAATTTAATTTAATAAGGGTAAAGAAAGAAAATAATATTAAATAATTTATATTGCGGCGTGTCAGTTAGGCTCACAACCATTAACACGTGTCGTTACCGAGTATATGAGACATGTCGTAGTGTCTAAGGGCTTGTTTGATTTCTCTTTTTGAAAATGGTTTTCTGGTTTTAAAAACAGAAAACTAAAAAACTCGTTTGACAGTTGAGTTTTTAAAAATAGTTTTCGGGAATAGTTTTTGTTTTTTAGTATTTAAAAACCAAAATACGAAAACATCTAAAACGGTTTTCAGTTTTCAGTTTTCTGAATTTATACAAAAAATTTTATTGAAATCTCCTCTTACTTTTTTTGAAAACCGTTTTTGAAAACTGTTTTATAATACAATTTTTAAAAACTAAAAACTAAAATCGTTTCAAACAAGCCCTAAGTCTTTTTTCATCATGTGACCTGCACGTGCTCTTTTCACAAGTTGGGTCAATAACAACATGATTGAAAGAAATGAACCGTAGAGATCAACCCACAAGATTAAAGCTAGAAGATCTAAAAAATTATTTCTTTCTTCAATATTATAAATTTGGAAATAAATTCGTTAAAAATTGTTATAGACGAAATTCCGTCAAGGGCATTTTGGACAACTGTACAGGTACAACTGTACAAGAAAAATAAGAGTGTGCTCTATGTGACTGATATTAGAAATTAGGAATTTTAATTATTAAAATTCTTTTCATTTTTTGGTCCAAACTGAAGAGGGACTTGACTCCAGCAGCTGGTAGTGGTGGTGCAATGTGACTGCTTATTACATACAGAGCTTCCCTCTCTGTTTTTGGGCCTCAATTCACGGTTTCGATTGTAGGCTTGTAGAAACCATTGAACTTCGTGGGCTCTGGCTCTGAAGACGGATGTAAAATGTAAATGTGCTATAAGAGAGTCGCAAATTGGAAATATGAAAATCGTTTTCTTTTTTGGTAGCATACAGTATTCTGGTACTACAATATAATAAAGGCCAAATAATAAGCCACCTTTCATAACTCCATAATCATATCATGAGTTAATAACAAAACCATCAATTACAAATTACAAATTAAAAATATCAACCATCACTTATTATATGGTATAGTAGTTTAGGATATAGTGTAAGTGTAGCATCAACAAGCTTGTCATGAGAAGCAGAGACAGGTAGTTTCCAAATCCACCAAACTCAAATATTCAACAACTTATAAAAGAGGCTCTCAAATTTGTCCATTTCCTTAGGAGGAAGAGCCACAATAATATTAATCCCATCATCATCACCAACTTCACCTTTCAATGGAGGAAAAAGAAGAATAATATCCTTCCTGTGATACACCACTGGACAACAATACTTAGGTTTTCCCCATGGATACTCCACTTCTTCAAATCCCAATCTCCACCATGAAGAAACCAAAACTTCACCGTTTGGAAATCCGTTATACAATTCTCCCCAATCAATTATTGATCTTGCATATTCATCATTCATTCTCTTCGCACCTTCCGTTACCATTTCCACCAATTTCCAAAACGGTCCCTTTTCCAATTCCCCACATTTCGCCGTCGCATACGCCGTCAACACGGCGTTACCGGCGTACGATTTCGGCAGCGGAGGATTCAATCTCGACCGTATATCCACCGCGTAGAGAATCGTCGATGAACGGTTAGGATCGCACGGTCCGGATAATGCCTTGCACTTCCATAAATGGGCGGTGACCGCGTTAAATCCGGTGACACGTGTCGCGTTGTTATTGGGTGCCTTAGCTTTTTCCTTAAGGTGGGTAATGTTGTTAGAGGTTAGACGGAAAACCTTGAAGTTGAGTTCTTCGGTGGAGGCTTCGAAGACTCCGGATTCGATGCCGGCGGGGAGGTTATCGAGCTTGATCATCTCGGGGTGTGGGAAGGTGACACGTGGAGGGGATCGTGCGGCTAGGAGGTGCCTGTCGTGGCAAGGTGTCACAGCCAAGGGGTTGTTAGCAGCCAGTGCAGCGAGGTTGTCCAAGAAAGTTCGGAAGCTAAGGCCGTCGAAGGTGGTGTGGCTAGTAGTGAACCCAATTGCGAAGCCACCGCACTTGAAGGATGTCACCTGGGAAGCAGATCATATTCATGCAAATTAATCAATTCATTGATCAATCATCAATTATTACTTTTTATCTGCAAATGGAATAATACTGTTTACATTGCAATAGAGCACCAACAGTGTTCACATAATTACAAAGAGTTTAGCATAAAATGATAAAAACCAAGGCCTAATACCTTCAATGAGGCTCTCTAACCTGAAAAATAAGCAACTATGAGATTGTGTTTGTTTTGAAGTTTGTCAACTAAAATTTAGTTTAAAGGAAATGTAACTTTTTTTTTTTTACTTTTGTCTAAATCATGGTTTGAGGTCCCAAATAACCTTAAAAAATAACTTGTGATTTTAGCCAAACATATTATTTTTACTAAAATATAAATTTACTTACTTTAAATCATGGTTTGAGTCATCTCAATTATAAACAAAATATGCACTTATCCAAAAAAAAAAAAACTTTAAACATATAATAATAATAAATGTTCATTTCTCACTAAGTTTTTGCAGTTGAGTTAACTCTGCCCAAATCCATATTGCATTTAGTTTTTTTTTTTTTACTCTAAAAGATTAATCATAGATAAATTTGCCTTTTATTTAGCTTATGTTATTTTCTTTAGAGTTCAAACTATAATTCTATCTATAAGTCTTAATGTATTTCTATCAAGTCATTAACTCTCTTATTACTTATTAGTGAAATAATTCTTGTTTGAGAAATAAATATATTAATATAAATTGTAATATATATTATTTTTGATTTAATGTAATATTATTCTAGATTTTTGATGTCTATGTCAATAAACGATTATATTCTATTAGATAAAGTCTATCTCAATAATAATGACTAAACCAACCATAAAGCTAAGTGTAAGAAATTGTTTTTGATAGTGCGAGATAAATTAAAAGGAAAAAAAAGGCAGAAAGATAAAAAAAAAAAAAAAAAAAGGAGTATATATCTTATATGATAATTGACACAAAGAAGAAAAAGAATTAAAGAGAAAAGAAAAGAAATAATTGATTGGTTAGTTAGTTGTCATTTGGTACATTTGTACGTATTTAAGTATTTAACCAAAAAGTAAGATTTTTCAGGAAGAGTCTTTTAATTGATTGTGTGAAGTTGTTGGATCTCATGTTTTTTGTCATCATATATTAAATCATGATATACATATATAAATTTATTTATTTTAATTTTTTCTTTAACATTTTTAAAAAATGTTTTGTGTGAAATTTATTTGAGTTTTCTCTCTGAATTTATTTTCTCTAGTATGTGTGAAATAGGTAGGAAATAAGATCTATATTTCTATCATGTTTCTTTTTAACTAAGCTCCCCTTCAAGATAAAATTTTAACTATATGAAATAAGATAAGATAATTAACCGATGAAATAAAGTTAGCTCATAATATTGATTCATCAAGTTACAATTTAAAGGTTTTTTAAAGCTGTTTATTTTATTTTATTATAAAAAAAGGGATAGCTAGGTATTAATAATGTGTGTTAAGAGTTTGTAGCTCAAATAACACTAGATAATGTGGAGTTCTTGGAATTTGAGGTGTGAAGTTCGATTCTCAATAATATAGATAGAAGAAAAAATTTAGTACTCTCTCCGGTCCTATTTATAAGGCCATTCTCAAACAATGTTAGTGGTCCTTTTTATAAAACTCTCTATCAAAATTTACAAACATTAATTGCCCTTTATAATGAATCAACTTTTTTTAATTCCAAAATTTGATTACAAGAAGAATTAATATCTTTTACTACTTCCCAATATATTAAATAGGAATAAACATGGAAGAGTATATAATTTTTTAAAATCACAAGACATTAACTAACTTAATTACATATTATCTTAACCGCAATTATCACATTGATTCTTTATAAATAAAGATATGAGGGAGTAGTATAATTTGTCTGTCTTGACTGATAAAAAAAGTATTAATGGTGGGTATAGATTATGTGACACTGCCGAAAGTGTGTCGTGTTGGAACAGTGGACGGCTGTAAAGTCAAAATGAGCGTGAAGAGAAAGAAACCCATTCATTTAATTCAAACTACTCTCATAATGTAGCCAAACCTGTAGCTGAATGCTACACACAACTACATTATAAAAAACAATCTCACAAATACAATAAAGGTAAATAATATATTACAATAGTAATGGTAGCAAAATTATTAACAAAAATGGAAAGAAAAAAAAGAAGAAAGAAATTGTACCTGGGCTACACATAGTGGAAGATCACCTGGTTTGAAAAAATCCTTACTTTTGTGAACAAATTGCGCGAATGCTGGATTTGGATAAACCAAGTCACCAATCTGATTCAATTCGTACTCACTCGAAGCCACCACGAAACCCGCACCCGCCCCGTTGCAATCAATTTCCAATCTTTTTGTTTCGGAGTTCATCTTCAATCTTCCGGCTAAGAAGTCATAAGGCACTAGAGAATCTTCTAGAGCTTTCTTGAAAATCTCGGTCACTCTTTCGGGCGGAAAATCTTTGTTCGATCCGAAGAAGTGAACTGTTTCCACGTCGAAATTGAGGACCTTGTCTATGTTTGACAAGAACAATGAGTTTTTGTCGGTTTCTTTTGATGGGAAAACCATTGAGGTTTTGTAGATGGTTACTTTCATGTCTTGAAGAAGAAGAGGTGGAGCTTCTGGGCAAGAGGTTCCCATCACTAAATTAAAAAACAATAATAATAATAATAATAATTGAAGTGTGTATTGTGTAATGTAATGTATTGAGTTTTTGTTGTGTGGTATAATCTTGGCCTTATATATACACTGTGGATGTAGATTTTTTTTTTTTTTTGTTAAGAAGATGTGGATCTTTAATTACGAGGCATGCACACTTTCACTGCCATAACGTACTTTAATAGAGCTTCATGAGCTTTAAAACAATGAAGGGTTGAGATTGTGACACGGTGTCCTTGAGGAAAGATATAGAGAATTAAAGGATGAGTTCGTTTATGACTTATGAGAGAGAGAAAAAAAAAGATAGATGAGCCCGTTTGATTGGAAATACTATTTAATTAAATACAAGAAACTCTTAGTATATAATAGAGTTTTTCTTATACATAAAAATTTTTTAAAAAAAACTTATTGATATAAGTTAATAACAATTTATTAAGGATAATGAATTTTAAATAATTTTATGAAGACAAGTTAAAAATATTTTATAAAAAATCTTTAAATTACTTTCCTAAGCTGTGTGTATGTGCATAGACCACCTATCAAAATAAAAAAATCATTTACTAGTGCTTTTGGTGTCGGGTTAGTCTAACGTTAATATATAAATTTTGTTTAATAGAATTAATCTGTTAGTATAAGTATATAATATTTATATTGTTAGTGAATATTTTTAATTATTATACTAATAATAGAGAATTGTGTTAAATAAAGTATATACTAATGGTAACTAATTTAATTATTATTAACAGAATCTGTTAATAAATAACATTTATTTTGAATTCAATGATATTTGTGGATGAAATGAAAGGTGAGGGAGAAGCTAATTTTGTAGACATGTATAGCGTGTTAATTATTTGATTTGATTTGATTTTTGATGAGGGAGGAGAGTAGGATAGAAGGTGATGATGAGTTATGGTGTTGTGTTATTAAAAAGGTGGTTGATAGTAGTAAGGCAGAAAAACTAGAGAAAAAGAAAGTAGTTGGTAAGGATAAAGGAAAATGGTACATGTATAATCAAAGCTAAACTTGTTGGTTGGAGACGAATGCAAATTACTGTGGAGATCCTCATTATATTCATGCACTACGCTTGCATATTCCTTTGTGCCATTTCATACGATTACCATGGTCAACGCTGTTTCTTTTTCTTCCTCTCACTACAATTAAATTTGCCAAGATCTCCAGTTGAGAAACAACAAATTTTGAAAGAGAAACCATCCGTAATGACCCAAAATATGTCATTGATTTGTGAGTCATTCTTCATTACCCCTAGGAATATTGAAAGGAAATTATACTCCTACACTACAGTAGGAGACTTGAAAAGAGAAAAAAAAATTATTGATATGATAAAAAAAATAAAATGTTAGAAAAAAATGTAAATTATTTAAAGGTACGAGACTAAATGGTTGCCAATTTTCTTAGAGCGGTATATAAGGAACTGTTTGATTTGTATTTTTATTTTTTATTTTTGTTTCTTGTTTTTAGTTTATTTTCTGTTTTTAGGATTTTACAAAAGAAAAACTAAAAAGACTGAAAACAGAAAATTTTCATTTATAAAATTTTAGAAAACAAAAAATAAAAATATAAACCAAACGAACTTAAGATATTCCCTCAAAATGAAGAGTATCTTACTCTCTGTTTTTATTTTTAATAGTTAGATTAATATATTTATAATATTGATAAAATTAAATAATTTAAAATTTAGTTATTTATAATAATAAATATGGTATACTTAAACTTATAGAATATATACTAAAAAATGCTTTACTTTTTGTTAAACAGTATTTTTAGTCCTTTAAAAAAATTTTAACTTGCTTCTTTATATTTATTTTGATTTTCTTTAGTTTTTTTATGTTGTATTTTTTAAATCAATTTAGTCTCTTATGTTTACTTTAGTTCTCTTTTGTCCCTTATGCTATATTTTTTGAATTATTTTAGTTTATCGTGTTGTATTTTTTATCAATTTAGTTTCATATGATGTATTTTTTTTATGAGGAGAGGCAAAACGCGTCATTTTGGCCTATCTAATATCTCAATTAGACAAAGTTAATGAAAAGGACTGAATTGGCCGAATAAATAAACTTAAAAGGTCAAATCGAACTAAATAAAATAAAATAAAAGATCAAACTAAAATTTCATTACAACTTAAGGAATCAAAGATGTAATCTAAATTTTCTTTTTTTATAAATGATGGTTGCCAATTTTTTTTGGACAAGATAATGGTTTCCATTTGAAAAGGCAATGTCATGCTTAGAGCAGGCAAAATGAATATGTCCATTAGAACTGATCCGAATAATTGATAAAATGGGAGAATACGGGTATCGAAAATGCAAGTCCAACTATTTGCTCATTTTTTAAAAAATTTATTGTGTTACACATTATTTAATATTCAATACTATTTTGACAAGGTATGTTATCTTAAAGAAAAAAAAAATTATTGATATAACTACTCTTAGAGCCTCAATTAAATCATCATAAAGAAAAAAAATTGGTAGTAGGCAAAAATAGTAATATATCTTTTAGAAACAATTGGTCTATTTTTGAGATGACAAAGAAAAAAGGGGTTATCCGAAAAAGTTTGATACTCGCATAGGTTAGACTGAACTTTTAAATTGACAACCCAAATAGAGATGAATTCTTTTAGCCCCAAACCATAAAAATCTATTATCCGAATGAGTTAGCCCGAATGTTACCGAGCATGTCGTTTTGACAACTCTAGTCATGTCTATCAATTATCATAATCTTGACAACTCCAGTAATTACTACCGTATAAAATAAATGGATTTTAGAATCCAGTTAAGTTTTAGATTTAGGTCTAAAACGACATGTTAAATCAAAATGTAAAGATTTTAGAGGTCACTCAAATTATATTTGACCGTGATTATGGCCTATGATGACCGCATCCAATCACAAGTTACAACTATAATTTAAAATCTTCTCGAATCCAATAATTAAAAAGTTTGTTCGTGCAGATTTTAGAACCCGTTTAAAATTGATTCTACAACTCGATCGAATATATTTTTTATTAAACTATCTCATTTTAAAACTTGAGAGAATGTGCTGAAGTCAGAAATGAATGTAGCAAGGATATTGTAGGTCATCCCCATTCTCCTTGCGGTTTCAGTAGTTTTTATTTTTCAACAAAACATTTTATTCAAACATATATAGCACCAGTAGTCCAGTAGACCGTAGTGCTTTTCTCCACTCGTTTTCTGGTTTTTCCTACTTGCTTGTACAATGGTTCTTCCCTATCATGGGAACAGTTGAATTGATCAAACAATTATAAATTGCGAAATTTATTATTTTTTTTATAGAAATACAATCCCATCAATCTAGAAAACTAATACTCCATCCATCTACATCTGTTTAATGGGGATAATATCCATCGATCTCAATTGCTACATGAAGAAATGGGATTCCATCTCGCATTTAATCCCGGAATCATACGATTCATTTGTTTGATAATTAGTGCTAATTAAGAAATATGAAACGACATTCGCATTTTGAATTTAATTGTACATGGAGTATTATGAAATCTCACACATTCTTCGAAAAAAACAAATACAATGGAAATTCTGTATATATGTATTTTTTGTAAAATACTACTGATCCATACTCTATGCAGGTGCACAAATATCTTCTTCCACTACCATGTGGGTCCCGCCCCCTCCCAAACCGAAAATAATACTAGTAGAATATTTCATATAATTTCTCCTATATTATATCATTATTTTAATTTATAAATTGTGCATTTCTCCTGTATTACTTTTTTAGTTGTTTTATCGAAGTTTTTAATTTTCAAGTTATATATGTTACCAAAAAAAATGAGCAGAGAATTTTTTTCTTTTATTGAATTTTGCTAATCATAATATAATTCTGAAGGCAATAGTTAAGTAATTTATAAATAAAAATTTATCATTAAAAAAGTATATATATATATATATATATATATATTTTATAGAATATAAAAGAAAAATAATTAAAGTCTAGAATACAAGATGCCTACATATTCAATTAGCGAAAAGCAAGATAAGATGGGACGATATCATCCCAAATCTTTAAGTGTATGTTTATAATGATTTTTAATAAAATATAAAAGGAAATTTATCAGTTGTTTAACCATTGACTTAATAAGAATGCATAACAAGACTTTTTTTCATTATATCTAGTTGTGTCACTTACATTAAACCAAATCAGTTCCGAAGACCAACATGATATGATACTCATTTAAATTTACACATTCTTATTTTTACTTGTCTTGTTGAATGAAGAAAATACAGTTGAGGCACCAAAAATAGAATGAAGGGAAATGGAAAAATGGACACCTGAAGTTTGACAAAACGTACACGGCAGCCAGCACCCTTTGAAGCCATGAAATGAAAAAGAAAGGGAAGAGTGAGTCCATATAGATATTATTATTATTATTATTAGGTAGCATCCATTAATCACATAGGCGCACATGATCATCTATCTTCCATTTTTCCCATTGCACTCTGTTATTAGTAAAACTTAGCCTAACAACATTTTCCAGCTTTAATAAAAGCAGTTTGCCAATCAAATCGCCAATTTATAAGCCGATCCACAATATGAAAGCGATTGCATTACCATTTCAAAATCATCACATGGGATGAGATGAGATGCTGCAATCTTACTTCGTCAAACAATTCCGATATATTACTCCCAACAATATGATAACAATCATAATAAACAATTTTAATTTTTCAATAAAGCCTGCTTTGTCTCTCCGTGTAGATACAATTACTTAAATAACACATTTTGAATTTAGACCTTGTTTATAAAAACTTAAAATTAAAACTATTTGATTTCCTCTGCACTTATTTTTAATATATTTTTCTTTAGATGGATCTTTGTTAATACACAATTTATGTTAAAAAAAAAATCGTCTAGCATTAAAAAATGACTTAACGTGCTTTCTTTTTGGACGAGTTACTTTAATTTTACTAAAGGTAGCCAGTTGTTTGGGTTAGTAGGGCTCATCCTCTTGATCCATACTGCTCCTAGCAAATTGGTTACCCCAATAATATTATATTACTTGTTGATTGTATGAGTAATATAGAAAAGTTGAGGTTCAAACCCCACATGCCCTACAAAGTAATAAAACGATCTTAATTATGACAATTCATAGTAATGGCACTTATTTCATACCCATACCACTCTCCATTCAAACTGCTCATGTCAAGTTGCAGCTCTACCCCACCTTACTCTTTATTTCATGTTCTATATTCAGTTTTTTTCCCCTTAATTTTGATGGAAATGAATATTGTTACTCCAAATATTATATTAGATATCTGACTGAGTAAGGCGACACAAAACTTTCCCCCATCCTTATCGATTTTTAAGATAGCCGTGTATTGTGATTATATAAATTTTATGGAAAAAAATCAGCAATTCATGATTCTAGTAATTATAAAATAAAAGCAAGCTATTATAAATATTTTATAATACATCTCATTTCAAGCGTCATACACCCAAAATTGTGGTAGGGGTATATCTGGGAGTGTGGTCACTCTTCAACAATGGGTCATTATTATCCCCATCCAAATCCAATAGCTAGACCTCACAGGGGTCATAATAATCAACCTATTGTAGTATTTATGTTCCAGATTTTTTGACAAGAAACTTGTTCATGCACAGCATTCAAGTTACATAAACCTATCATTTCTGACAGCAGTTTATCTAAGATTGAGAGGAATATCAACTAGAGATCATGCATGAGGCACAATTATTTCAATCATTGGATGCATAATGCTTATTTTAAACTTGATTTAATATCCCTTAATAGATCCTCAAATAGATTTTTTAGATATTGTCTTCTAATTGGATTAGCTTGTGATATACTTTTCTCTGATCAAAGAAAGCAATTACAGTCAATAACCTCAGTCAACAGTTAATGAAAAATAACTGAACATTCAGGATGGAATAAAACTCGGGAAAACTTAAGTCCATCTCTCCAGAATCTGGTTTAAGATAGCTTTAAGCTTTCCTGATATTACATTCTAGACAAGCCATTATAGAGAAGCCAATATCAGCACATATTTATTCGAAGGCACAAAAAAAAATAAAAATGATATGCAGACAGAATTCCACCACAATACTTGAACACATATAGATTAATGGATATACACTTGGTGACTTTCTTTCATGCATGTAACAACCTTGCTCTAGCGAGGAAAAGGGGAATAACAGCTCATTCTAGATGCTATCGAATTTGAGTATCGATGTTTTATGCAAAATGCTAATGAACAAAATCAATTTAGAACGTGAAAATCGCTGCAAGATAACTTGGTTATCAGCTATTACACCATCCGTTTAGAACGTGAAAAGCAAGAACTAATAAACAAAACATTCATGCGCGACCATGATTACGTCAGCATTTTAATTTCTATGAAACATCAAACCAAAGAATTCTCCTAAAGCAGTCATTAGCTGTAGTATTACTCTACTACATAACTTTATGTTTTAGTAATATGTCATGACAAATCAATCAAATAAAACCTCTTTCCTTCCATATCCAAAAATAAAAAATAAAAAAATAAAAATCAAATAAAACCTGAACTAAATGGCATTTGGAACATGCTAAATGATAAAGTAGGTAAAACAGAACATACAGGTGAGAACCAAGCATAAGATAAACCTCCAGATGGCATGTTTAGAGAGTGAAGTGTGCAATTTTAAGAGTTAATTGAATAACTATCTAATTGTTAAAATCAACAGTTGAAATTGAGATAACAAATATACACAACTATAACGAATAATGAAGTTGTTAAAATCTCAACTAGTGATTTTTCAACCAACAGGTAAAACTCTGCACTCTATCCGCAATGCTGATAATGCACCTCCTCACTTTGAAGGGGCCAAATCCCCATTTAATACTTCATTCAATTTACAAAGAAATCAATTCCATAAAGTCACGACTATCAGAAGAGAAAGAAGCAGAATTTAGGGATCAAGCTTCAACAAATAAAAACACTTCAACTGAAAAAACCATAGAATTTTTCATTGTAATAGGAACAAGGGATTTTGTCAGGGAAGTCCCCTTTGACCAAATCTTAAACATAATTATGAAAATTGCAAGAAATGAAAAACCAATTCATTGATTCACATCCTCATCAGTATGTACTTTGAAACTGCCAAATCGTAGAGTAGACTAAAGGAAACTTGGCATAATGTATAATCAAGTTGCACTTCTATTACAATTAAAAAATGCAGCACAGTGATAAATTCAAACCAGGAACCATATCAGGCAAAAAAATTCAATCGTAGGATTTTGAAATTGAATAACAACAGTAGGCAATGAGATGTTCTGCATTTGCTATAGCAGACGTACACAGATTACCTAGAGATAGTTGGAGACAAGCAGTTTTACATTCTCACAAGAATGGAAAAATATGAATGTCTCTGGAATCATAATGTCATGCATATCATTAATAAGGCAAGAAGGAAATCTCAAGACCTAAAACAGATAAAATGAATTCATCATGCGTTTATTTGTATTTGCATATGCATGAATGAAAACCGACAAACCAAGACACTACAATTAAATGATTATTGCATATAATAAGCAACAGTGTGAATTTTATGATTGAGGTCCCAATCCCTGACAACAAATTCCTATGTCAAATAACAAGCAAAACTTGAATATAGATGTTGCTCAAAGGGTACCAACAAAGTGTAGAATGATTGCGCAGGAAAAATTAAGGACTTATCTCGAGTACTCGCAATTTACAGGCATCTAAGTACATTTTTTTATTGACATTCAATGCCTCAACACGAAATCATAGTCAGTACTCAGATATTAAAATTCCCTCACCCTATATACTGTGCAATACTGCAATGTCTTTAGAAAACAAATAATCTTTTCAATAATCCACAACTTAATATTGTTTTTTTACTCAATCTCAGGTCTAGGTACATTTGCCCTCAGTGCAACTTTACGTTTATTTTGAATTTGGCGGACAAATTCAGAAACTACTAGATGTAACTTTGGATTAGGCTTACGATTAAGCGAGATATTGTAGCCTGCTCTTCTTATTGCACGAAGCAAACACTTTTCACCTAATTGGTAATGGTAGGGGCACGCACATGGAACCATGGATCTCAGTACTGGCTTGTTACAAAAAGAAGGCCCCGTCGGCAAACTGCATAAAACAAAAAACTTATTAGTAAAGCTATCTGCTCGGGACACTATTTTATTATTTATTACAAATTACAAATGACAAAACAATATGCTATACATGGAAATGCCAAATAAATAATGGAGATATAATTCAGCACAAAACAAGTATCCAATACATCAATTAATTAACAACATAGGCACAAAAGCCTAAGTTTTGAATAGAAAGGCTTGCTCTAAAGATATAAACTGTTTAACCTAAGATAACAAAATCTGAATGACATGGTTGATCAATAAAGTGCAACACTTGGATATTCTAAAAAAATTTAAATCAAACTTGTTCCTCTGATGTAGGAATCCAATTGGTCTTCAATCCAAGAACTATACTATTTACAGAAGGTAGGCAAGAACTATACTATTCATCTTGTTTTTGGTCCAAGATCTGAAGAATAAGGCGAGAAAAAATGAATTAATGGCATTGACCAAAATCAATCCACTTATGTCCATAGCGATGATATCATTGAAACAAGAACAAAAAGTGATTATGTTTTACCAAAAACAAATAATTAGAAAGACATTGATCTACAAAGCTAAACGAATAAAACATAAATGGGAATATGCATTTTACTCCCTTAAAGTTTGGGTCATAAGAATTAGTCCTAATGTTTACAACGGATTTCATAACCAGTAGACTACTTTGTACTGTTTACACAAAATCCAGGAGTGATTTATACGCTTCTAAACAGTATGACTATTTTGCAAATGATATAATCATTAATAACGGAGTAAAATGCATCTTTCCCAAACCAAATGCCTTGCCTTCAGGAAAAAAAGGAGAAAGTAAGCATAGGGGAAAAAAACTCTTAACTTACCTCAACCAAAACACATATATTTCCTCAAGTGTTCTAGTTCATATCTCCCAGACACACAACCAATTCTAAGAAGAAGGGGAAAAAAAAAAGAAAACCCCTAAAAAAAAGTGAAATTCAAATTATACGTTTCTTCTACATAACTAGCCCTGAAATCAAACTAATAGCCAAGTTCTAAGAAACCCAATTATACTGACACTTTCACACGATTTATTGATCAAGATTCACCATTTCACTTCAAGTTCCCATCATCTATGACATAAACAGATAAATTTAAAAAGAAAAATGAATGAAGAAAACTCACTTTTTGGCGACGGTACAGCATCCACGATAGAGCTTCTGCTTGGAATCGGACAATATATGGGTGTGACAGAACTTACTGAGGGCCATGGCCTTGGACTTGCAACCCCCGAAAGCGCACCGAACGATGTCGTCCCCAACGTTCTCGGTGCCGTTTGCGATTTCCCCCGAAACGACGGTCCGGTCTTGGTGGTGCTCGTCGTCTTTGAAGGGGCTCCTGCCGTAGGTCCAATAATACTCTCTGTACTTGGACTTGAGTTCCTCCATTAGGGCCCAGTAGTGGCCCCTGTAGCAGCGCGAGAGTTGCTTTATTCGACGGAGCCGCCGCTCGATAACCTCGCGTCGGGTCAGCACGGTCGATTTCGCCATCACCGCATCTTTGTCGGCGCCGTCGATGGTCATCGGCGGGGGTGGTTGTGGTGACTCGTCCATAACTGCCGTCTGCCGGAGTCGCTAACCGCAACAATTGAATGATTTTGGGACAGGATGTGTATGTGAATTGATTGATTGACAGATTTGTTTTAACGATTTGCTTTTTTTTTTTAATATAACGTTTTGCTCTTTAAAAAGAAAAAAAAAATTACCAAAAAAATAAAATAGAATAAAAAGAAAGTGAAAATTGATTTAATTATTTTAGTCTCCATTTATTTCAAAGTTTGAAAATATTTCATTCACTTCTATTTAACTGTTTGTAGAGAGAAAATCATATATATTAAAAAATAGAGTAATTGTTATATTTTTTTTCAAAATAAATTTTGAATTCTCTACAATACTATTTATCTTTTATTGTTTGATTGGTTGCGTAATGTAACATTGATTAACATCCAATTAAACATAAAACTAAAATTTATAAAAATACAATTAATATTACATTGAAAATATAAATGAGCACATGAATAGGAACAAGAATTTTTTTATCTCCGTAGACAGATGAAAAGTAACTGAGGAAGTACAATGTAATACTATGATACACGTTATGCCAAAAATAAAATACAATGATTTAGATATATAGCATTGACAAGTTATTTATTTAAAAAAAATAAAAAATATTTTTAAGTATCTTTTTTTTGGTAATATATATTTTTAAAAATGTATATTTTTAAGCATTTTTATAAAAATGTATTTTTTTATATTTAAAATTGTGGGAGACACTGCTTGAACTTATGTCCTTATCCTTACGGGGATCAAATTATTTATCACTTGTTCAACACTTTGTTGGTATTTTATAAGAATGTATCTTAATCTTATTTTTTTTGGTACATCGGGAAAAAAAAAACTAAGAAGGTAGGGATCTAGAGTGAACAACTCCTACTCTATCAGCCAATAACAAACTAGACAGTTGAGGGATAGGAGAGTGGATCACTATGAGAGGAAAAGCACCGTCAGATGCAAGCATCAGCACAGAAGTTTGATTCTCTATAAGCATGCTTAAACCAACAAATCCAATTGCGAGACAAGAGCTCCTTGATGGACTGGATCAATGCAGCATAACAATAAAATTCTCCGGCACCCGGCTTAACGGTCTCCACCGCAAGGAGCGAGTCAGAGTGGCAAACAACATTACGATAACCAAATTCCCATGTAAGGAAAAGACCACGATAGAGGCCGACAAGCTTCACATGAAAACTCGTAGAATCGCCAAGAGATTCGTAGAAGCCAAGAAGCAACTCTCCGCAGTGATTACGGAGGAGGCCGCCAGCCCCTGCCGGACCTGGATTGCCAATACAACTACCGTTGATATTCAACTTCACTTGATTCTCCCTCGGAGCGCACTAATAGACTTCTTTTTGCAAGGAAACCCGCGAGATAGAAGTGTTCAACCGCTGCAGCAAGCCGAAGGCATCGCTATGAATCGCTGAAATGGTCTCAAAGTTAGACATGATCTTACCACTAATAACAGCTTTATTACGAGCGCACCACACATGCCACGCCGTGCAAGCGAACAAGATTCCATTGCCATTCTTCAGGAAGCTAGAAGCACAAGAAACAACGTTATTATCCAAGAATTGGGCGTCCTCACGAAAACCAACGCCGCGCCAAATACCTCTTGCATGAGCACAGTCACGCAAACAGTGTGGTTTCATCAGCCAAGCCACAACGCTGGCACATAGCAGATGTCGAAAGGTTCCGATGGTAGCGAAGCTCATTCGTAGGGAGAAAATATCGAGTAAGCAAAGCCAGAACATAAAGGCCATACCCTCAGTAATTGGTTGACGCCAAACCCAAGCAATTTGAGGAGTATAATGTCGAGATTGCCAACGATCTTGGAGCCAAGATGCCGCAGAGCGAGAAGAATAAGAGTCATGAACATTAACAGCCCAAATAAGAAGATCGTGAACAGACGGGTTAACGTGCACTAAGGAGCACTTATTTTTTAATTTGCTAGGCAACACAATGGCTAACAGATCAAAATTCCATTCGCTAGCTCCTACACGCACCTTATATCCATCCTTCAAATGATTAAAAGCATGCATAATAGATTTCCAAGCATAAGAGCTGACTATCGAAACATTAACATTAAATATAGAGGACCCTCGCAAATATTTTTGGCGCATCATTTTAACCTAGAGCTTTTCATCATCATGAATAATGCCCCATGAAAGTTTCCCTAACAAAGTGATATTCGAGACGCGAGCTAAGCGAAAACCCAAACCACCAACACGTAACACGTCGAGGTAAAGCCACTTTATCCCAACGAATCAAGCTCCACCCATTACAGTCACCGGAGCCGGCCCAAACAAAGTTCCGGACAATGGAGTAAATGGAGGCACACACCGAATGAGGGAACCAAAGGTTTTGCATGCAATAAGATGGAATAGTAGCAAGGACTGAGGAGGCAAGAGTAGTACGACCAGCTCTATTAAGCAACTTGCCCTTCCAAGACGAAAGACGTTGTTTCATGGAATCCACTACAAAGTCAAAGACACTTTTCTTCACTCTACTCTGGAGAATGGGGAAGCCCAAATACTTTCCAAAATTAGAGGAATAGGCGATAGAAAAAATATCAGAAAACTTTGCCCGTTTGGTGTGAGGGACATTCCCGGAGACAAACATCTTGGACTTCTCAATATTAACCTTCAAGCCAGAAGCAATACAGAATTTCTCCAAGACATCACGAATAACTCTGACTTGTTTACTCCTGGCCTGGGCAAAAAGGAGACAATCATCTGCAAAGAACAAATGAGAAATAGAAGGACCATTGCGTGAGACCTTCAAAGGAAGCCAATCACCACTGTCCACTTTACTCTGAATAAGACAAGCCAATTTCTCCATGCAGAGAACAACAATATAGGGTGATAGGGGGTCTCCCTGGCGCAGTCCCCTAGTAGGGGCGAAGGCAGGGAGAATATTACCATTCCAAATCAAGGACAACGTCGAGGAAGTAACACAGGCCATGATAAGATTAACCAAAGGGAAAGGGAAGCCAAACTCCAACAATGTGGCGCGAAGGAACCCCCAGTCAACTCTATCATAAGCCTTTTCAAGATCAATCTTAAAAAGGATAGTAAAACGCTTACCCTTCTGGCGACGCATATAATGAAGGACCTCCTGGGCAATAATGGCATTCCCCGAAGTTCCCCTCCCTGGAATGAAGCTGCTCTGAAGAGGACCAATCAACTCATCCAATAACGGCTGAATCTGGTTCACAAGAAATTTGGAGATAAGCTTGAGAGAGACATTGCAAAGGCTTATTGGACGAAATTCCTTAAAACGGCAAGGAGCATCAACCTTTGGAATGAGCACAAAAAGGGCATCTGCAATGCGATCAGGAATAGTACCTGAAGCCAGAGCATCCCTAACCATAAACCATAAGTCATCGCCAATGGTATCCCAAAATGTTTTATAGAAAATAGCCTGAAAACCATCTGTACCTAGAGCTTTGTAAGGTTTGATAGCCTTCAGAGCAGCTAGGACCTCCTGCTTAGTAACAATAGAAGTAAGGTTATTAGCGAGCAAGAGGTCAAGAGAAGGAACGGTAACCTGAGCCAAAGAAAGCGGTTGACAAGCTTCCGAACTGCAAAACAAGGACTTGAAGAACTTAATAGCCTCCCTCTGCAGAACAGCATCATCTGAGCATCATCCACAAAGATCCCCGCAATCTTATTACGACGCCGACGAACAATGGTTTGAGCATGAAAGAACTTACTATTCCTATTTCCATGCACTAGCCAATTTTCTCTTCACTTTTGAAACCACAAGAGTTCTTCACGTAATAAGATATCCCTATATTTCGTTTGAAGCTGCCTTTCAAGTCTCAAAGCACTCTCCAAAGGGAAAGATTCAAGTTGACACTGGATACCGCGAATACGGCCCTCCAAGTGCCTCTTTTGCCGAAAGAGGTCGCCGAAAACTTCCTTATTAAAAGTATTAGAATCCTTCTGAACCGCTAGGAGCTTGTCGTGAAAGAGCGGAGACGAAGAGAGCCAAGCCGTCTCCACAACCGTCCTATACTGAGGGTGATGAGTCCATGCAGCTTGAAACTTAAAGTCTCGGTTAACATGGTGCACCGGTTGATAACAATGAAGGAGGAGAGGGTTATGATCAGAGTAATGCCGGCATAAGTCTTGAATATAGGCCTCTGGAAAATTAGCCCGCCAAGCAAGATCACCCAAACCTCTATCCAATTTTTTCAACAGTTGGCCACGCTCCCTATGTCTAGACCACGTGAAACTACCACCAACAAGGACAAGATCAAGCAGGTCACAGGCCCCAAGAACATTATCAAAGGCAACAGCCCGATTCGAACAAAAAAGCCACCATAAACCTCAGATGGCAAAAGAATTTTGTTAAAATCCCCCACGAGAAGCCACGGAGCATTACAACGGTTTCGTAACGAAATAAGATAATCCCAGAACTGTTGCCGAGTAGAGGGAATCGGGCTCGCATAAACAATAGAACACACCCAGCTTCTAACACCAAAGGAGATGCGTAACGTAATAGCTTGAGAGCAGCTATCAAAGAAGGAGTACACAGAACTATTAAATAGTATCCAAATACTGCCGGCATATCCATATCCAGCTTCCACCTTTTGGACCCAAGTTAGACCAAAACTGCTCAACCCGCTCAAACTGGACGTGAGCTCCAAAATGCAGAGAGTTAGTTTTAACTTAGACACCAACTCTTTAACATTAGCCTTCGCTTCCCTATTCAGAGCACCACGGGTATTCCAACACAAAATAGAAAAATTTTTGAACTCAATCATTGATAACAGAAGAAATGGGTCCCAACAATAAGATCAAGCAGAGTCGAACATAATCTCGTCATGATCCTCGCCAAGGGTCTCATTTCCTGGAGGGTTATCTAACTTCAAGTCATGCCCCACTAGCTCCAAAATCGGCGTGTTACCCAACGAAGATGAGGTAGAACCATTGCCGGAGTTGGATTGTGGTCGTGATATGAACATTAACCGTCGTTGCTTTTCCACCTGCGAGACGTTGACCTTCGTATTCGCTCTTAACGATTTCACCAAGGTCTCTTTACGTAATCTTTTTTTAGCTGCCAGGGATTTCATGTAATGGGGCCATGACCATTCAGAGTATTCAATTGGAGGGATTCAACAGAGATTAATTTGTCATTCTCCATCTTACCCTTGCCTTTCCCTTGTTGTTTGTTAATGGTGGGTCCTGCTTCCTTTTTTCGAGTAACAACAAGCCACTCCCCATAAAGTGGTCCTACAGAATCATCAATAATGATGGGGCAATCATGATTCGCGCCAGAAACCGTAACAGAATCCACTGATGTCTCAGGATCTATTTTTGGATTGGCATTCTCCGTAACGGACGCTGTCGGCATGTTGCTAGGAATAGCACTGGTAGTGCCTTGCGATCCTGGCGGCGAAGTGGATAACGGTGGAAGCTGGGCCTTCACCACCGAGCACTACCGCGACATGTGGCCGTAACAACCGCAAGCCCACAAAGAACGTGGAGACCTTCATATTTGCCAAAACCCCTGAAAACACACTTTTCCAGTTTCTCAAGGTCGACCTCCACACATGCTCGAGCAAAACGCCCACGAGCAAGGTTCAGCGTGTGCATATCCACCCGTAAGGGTTTACCAACAGCCTCCGCAAGAGCCATGATCACCTCTTCTTCGTAAAATACAGGATTCAAACCCGGAAAGCGAGAGTCCGAGAAACCTTCGCCGTCGGTGATACAAATTCCGGAGAAACCGCAAGTTAATGATCAAAAATCATCCATGGGCCTCCCTCCATCACTTTCTCTCTGTCATTCGGCTGATCAAATTTCACCATAAAAAAACCATTGTCCACGTCCAACAATTGAAAATCTCCAAAAAGTTTCCAGAGCGACTGGAAGCGATCGCGCATAGTGTTGAAACCTAGACGTTTTCCCAAAAGTTTAATCATCAAGGTATCCCACTAGGGAGAACACAAATTCTTGAAATAATCCTTGTCTAGCGTAACAACGGGAGCAAGACGATTGTCCTCCCGGTATTCAATCTTTGCAAGGTTCTTCTCATACAAGTTACGTCGCTCTTTCTGCATTGAAGGTGCAGAATTACCTGTTAGCATGTCGTTAAAGCTACGCTGCTTTGCAGTTTTGTCAGGAGGATCATCAGGATTTGAAGCCCTAGCAGAGCCTCCCGCGGAGAAAGAAAACGTAGCCATCCTGTTTAATTTTTTTATCTTCATCTTATTTTAATTTTAATAATATAAAAGTAACAATGTGGCAAATTTTTTGGGCGGGAAAATTCCCTCCAATTTTGTTGTAAACTTAAAATCCCATGCAAAACTCCACGCAATTTGAATTATTTTGAATTTAATTCTTGCAAAGATTAATTTTATATTATGGATTATTTTGAATTTAAATTTAAACTATGAAAAATTTGGGGTGGATATAACCAAATACACCCTCATATATGAATACACTTTCATATAAAATTTTAAAATAAAGATTTTAATTTTTCTTGAAACATTTCAACCTAGACATAATCGGGTACAAATTCTAATTTGGTATAAATCAACATTATTAGGAATACTTTATGAATTTCAATTAAAAAATCAAAATAAAAAAAATAATGGTTACAAATTAAATACAAAATAACTATTCATATTCTTATAGGAAAGTAACTTGCTCACTTTTCACTATAAGAATGAAAGTCATAAAAATTAAAAGTAAATACATTATTAGGAATAAATAATATGTGTGAATCTTTTTTTAAAATCTTAAAACAAGCATCTCTCAAGTTAATATTTTTAGGAATGTTTTTTTAAACCTTGAAACAAACACCCCCTCAACATTATTGACAGTACAATTTTTGTCCCTCGATTTTTATTTTTTTTTATGATTTTAGAACTCTCTTCATTTTAAAATAAATATCATTTTAACAACTTTTTTTACAATGCATACCTTTTTAGAATTTTAATGATGCATTAATGATATTTTTCTTATGTTTTCTTTAAATAATAGTTATTTTTTATATTTTATATTATAATAAGGTCCTCTTCAAATAATCATACTAAATGAGATATTACGTAATTAAATTAATTAATGCATTATTTTTCAAAAAATTATACAATACTTTAAATATACTCTTTTTTTTATCATTGCATTAATTATATTTACTGTCATTTAAAAAAATCTTATGAAAGATAGCATGAAAATAAATAATAAATATTCTTAAGTATTTGTTGGAACTTGAAAAATCTTATGATAGGATCTATTGGGGTTTGCTTAAGAAAACCAAGTATGTTTTTGGTTTTTCAAACAAATTATTAAATTAATTATGAGTTGTTTTACCTCTTTCTCTTAAGCTCTAACTTGGAATAGTTGCCTCCTGCCTTGTTTCACTTGGACTCGTGGCTTTCGCCAAAGAAACTTATTGTCTCCATACCTCGTTGTCTTGTGTATGGAAAACATTGATTGGTTAGTTAACGAAAAGGTTGTTAAGTGCATATCTATATCTTATTTGTTCTTCTCTAATGATTACTTACTTTTTATACAAGTGAAAACATCTCAAGTTTGTTCGATGAAGAATGTTACTAAACAATTTTGCAAAGTCTCGAAACTTAAGTGAATAGGGAAAAATCTAAATTCTATGACTATTCTAATATTCCAAAGTCCAAACAAGAGAAATTCGAAAAGGATTTCACTTATAAGATATACTAGTAACCTCGGTAAATACTTGAGTTTTCTTATTTTTCATGAGAGAGCATCTTGTAGACATTATGACCATATATTGGATACACTTTAGTCACGAAATCAATGCTGCATTTCTTGGATCCCGAGATCAATTAATGACACAAATTTTTTCCACAATTAGGAAGATCAATTTTTTCCACAAGTGTTATTTTACAAGTAAAATGATCCAAAGGTTCACACTAAATTGATCAACAGTCTTTAACTAAAAAATAAAGAAATATAATTTAATTTTAGTGACTAGAAAAATAAATTTCACGTAGGATAAGTAATTTAAAACAGCGTTTGAATAAAAAGAGTTTGAATGACATTTGAGATTAATACTAACTATTTTTATATTATCAAAAACTTAGGTCTAAAAATAATTTTTAAGAGACCAAAATAAAAAACGTGTTATCTTATAAGAATAAAAAATATATTTAAACTTATAAAATAAAAGCTGAAACGCAAGTGTTTGAACAGAGCAGCAAAATATTTAATTTTCTTTTAGCCACTCAACTTATTTTCCAACGTGTGATCACCTGCCAAGCTCTTAGCACTCTACTACAACATTTTATTACTCCTAAACCATTGATATATAATCTCATAATTCAGTTTTTAAAATAATCTCACAATTGATATAACGAAGTTAATGGACTAGGTCAAAATAAAATCTTTATGAGAGATACATGATCAAAATATAACTCGAAAAAAATATAGGACCGAAATGAAATGTGCATAAGAGATACATAACTAAAAGGTACATTTGGCCATTCTAAGGATATTTTGAACATTTTAATTATACTACTGTTAGAGTTGATTGACTCAATTAATTATATTTTCTTGAGCTCATCAATTATATTTTATCTCTCTAAAATTGTTTTAAATTTTCAGTGAGCTTTCTACTCCGTTTTAAATTATTCTCTTTTACCAAAATTCTTTTTTTGCTTGATTAGCTCACAAATGCACAAGATAAGATAAGTAACAAACTATCAAAGCCCCAAAGATAAGAAAATGATTAGATGAAATTTGCTCGATCATAAGAAATACACATTAATATTTAATATTGTGCAATTTTACAGTAAAATTCTTTTTTTTTTCGGTTGCCTTTGGAAAAAACTACTGTTATTCTTTTTTTTTTTTTTTTGTCTTCTACCTCACTTTTCAAAAGTTTTTTTTTTCATGTGTAATTTCTCCTATTCCATTTTAAAAGATGAAATTTTATATTTTAAAATCATGCTATCTTTATACTTTAAAATCATGTTGATATGATTAATAATATGAACAAAAATATAAGGTCTCGTTAAGTTTATAGGAAGGATAGAAGAACTCGTTAAGTTCTAGGGGGCGTCAACGACGCGGCGCGAACGAGATTAATCTTATCATAAGGGTAGGGAAACCTGTGATTATACCAAGAATAAAAGCAAAAATATTGTGATTTAGCTTTTGCAAAAAGTAATTTTATTTCTTTGTATTATTTTGATGAATCTTTATCTTTATATTTAAAGAAGCAAGTTAAAGAATTAATTAGAAGGAGATTTAAGCCGAACATAGTGCGAAAATATTGTAATTTAATATACAAAATGATTAAATATTTTTTAAATGATTTAAAATTTTAAATAACCAGCAAGTGAAGTAAGTGATTGGGAGAGAATTTAGAAGGAAAAAATTAATTTGATTTTTCTAAAATTATGCTATTATATTATATGGTCGATGATAAATGAAAAAAAAAATTTGATTTAATTTTTTTTTATAAAAATTAAGTTTAATCGTGCAAAAAATGAAAAATATAACCAAATACTACTTTCTTTATAAATAAATACACATTTATATATTAAAAAAATTAAATAAAAATTATAATTTTTTTTAAAACATTTCAACCTGGCATTTCTCTAGTGTATATTAAGTTAGTCCCAGTGAGCCGTAGGATTAGACACTTCGGGAAGGACCAATGAGGAGATAGATAGTGTAAGAGAAAGGAATTGGCGTATGTTGGGTTGCAGAGGAGTAGAGCCAAACCCTCACCCTCACTGGTCTGTCACTTGTTCATAGTCCGTAGCCGTCCGATGAAAGAGGAACAACGATTTTAACAGAATCAGTTGCAGTTGTTCTTCCAGGCGTCGCTCCCTCCCTCCTCCTTCTAATTCCATCATCATCATTCTCTTCCTTCCGTCTGTTCCTCGTTTTTTCCCCAATTTCCCCTTTTTCTAATTATTATTATTCTAATTATTATTGATTTGTCCTTTAAAACAATAAAGCAAAAAATATATAGAAAAATAGGACATGGAATTGGCATTGAAGGTGGCTGAGGCTGTCCATGTGCTGAATCACGATACCCAATCCTGCAACCGCTTTGCGGCCAATCAGTGGCTCGTTCAGTTCCAACAAACGCACGCCGCTTGGGACGTCGCCACCGCCATCCTCACCGCCGATCGCCACCTTCCCCTCGCTTCCAATTTCGAGGTCGAGTTCTTCGCCGCCCAGATTCTCAAACGCAAGGTCCTCTCTCCCTCTCTCATTCTTCATATTTCGCTGGTGTTCGATGCTCATGAACTATAGACTGTGATCCTTTTCCTTGGAGACTTCGCTAATTGTGGCAAACTCTGTCTTTTAAAATTGAAGTTTCGGGTTTTGCTTGTTATGTCATGTTGTGTGCATAGGGCTTGTGAAGTCTAGTAATTTGGTTGTGAAGTATGACTGTATTAAGGAAATTGAAGTGATGAGAGATGTTGCTTCTTCTCAGCTGACTGAGCATCTGCTTATGTTGCTTTTGATATCTTAAATTTTGGAATCAATTTTGTCGGTTAGCATAATTTATTCAAATCAACAACAATGTGTGATGATTAAAAAAAATAAAATAAGAGATTTCATAAGTTTTCTTCTTCAGTCAGTTTAAGGATTAAGTTCTTAACTTCCTCGACCCTCTTATAATCCTTCAGTCGTTGATTTCAAACTCCAAAGTAACTTTCTCTAGGCAAGAAGCTTTTACTTTAGAGTCACTATGATGGTGGCTTGCTGCAAAATACCTAATGTCTAATGTCTGAGGATGTGAGGCTCAATTTTGTGGTTTGATGATGTTCCTTTCTTAATTTTTTTTGCTTCATGACTTTTTCTTCAACCTAAGTCTACGATTATGATTATTGTTGCTTGTTTCAAATTACAGATACAAAATGAAGGTTATCTGCTGCAATTAGGAGCTAAGGATGCTTTGTTGAATGCCCTTCTTCTTGCGGTGAAAAGATTCAGTTCTGGTCCTCCCCAGGTGCATCATTTTCTTCTAAAGGTTGTCAAACTCTAGTGTGAACCCTTGGAACGTCATAAAGTTTACTTATAAACTCAAACCAAAACTCAAAAGAGTTTACTAAATATAAAAATAATATTTAGAAAGTTAAATAATATTTTATAATTCATGGTTACGTAACTTTACTTAGCTACAATTATATTTGATAGGCTTAGCCTGGAGAAATATTGAAAAAAAGACATTCAATGGATTTTCGAATAGAGCAAGAGTATACATGATATAATGTTTGGTAGATACACTCAAAACATAACACATTTACAAAAAAAAAAAGTTATCAGCTAAAATGAGTGATATGTGTTTACATCATTATTTTGTGACATAAAAGTCAAACTTTGACTCGATTATAAACTCGTGATTTTATTAGAATTTGAAAGAGTTTGTCACAATCTACCAGAGTCTACCAAAAAAAAGAGTTTGGAGTGAGTTAACTCCTTCCACCACTTAGACTCATAAACTCGTAAGATTTTATGAGTTGACTCGAGAGTTTGACAATTGTTGAAATTGTGGGGGTTAGGTATCGAGAGAGAAAGACAACTAAAATTAAAAGAGAATAAAACTTAATATTGATATTAAGAAAGATAGGATACAATATGATATCTTATGATCAAGCACTAATCTCTATTTGTACTAATAGTTCTAGACTAAATAAAGTAACCAACCAAATATCATAAGTAATTAGAAAAATAGGAAAACTAATCCTAAAAGATTCTTAGGGATATTGATATAATAAGGAAACTAATCCTAGAAGATTATCTAGCAATATATTAAGATATTTTCATATATTCATTTATTCTAACAAGCTAAAGCTTACTAAAAGCTCTAAGCTTGTAAGAAATAGACCCTTTAAACCAAAACACTGCCGCAGACCAGGACGAAACGACTGCTGGGACTGCCGCGGGTCAGGACTTGGAAGAAACTTGTCAACATCATCAAAGACTAAAAGATGCTTAACCACTAGAGCAGAAGCTACCATATATGCTTAACCACTATGCAGAAGCTAACAACTGAAATAAGCGTAACCACCACTTGGTAACCACCACTCGGCAGAAGCTAAACCAATGCTGAACCACCACTTGGCAGAAGCTAGACCTATGCTTAACCATCAAAAAGTATAAGCAAATAATAGGTTGACAAATCTTCAAGCCTTCAAAACGAGAAATTGGATGCAGTTCGTTCGAAGAAAGAACATGGGTGGGGAATGAATATGAGACTGGATACTAGAGAAGAAAAATATCGACAACAATCAGTTCCATATTTTAGGAACTTGGCAGTGGAATTGAGAGGGCGCGGGTGACGGTGGATGATACCACTTTGATACTATGTTGAAATTATGGGTTTTAGGTATCTAGAGAGAAAGGCAACTAAGATTAAAAGAGAATAAAACTTTGTTTTGATATTAAGAAAGATAGGATACAATATGATGTCTTGTGATCAAACCCTAATCTCTATTTATACTAATAATTCTAGACTAAATAAAGTAACAAATCAAATATAACAAGTAATTAGGAAAATAAGAAAACTAATCTTAAAAGATTCTTAGGGATATACAATAAGGAAACTAATCCTAGAAGATTATCTAACAATATATTAAGTTTAAGTTAAACTCTTTGACCCGATTGTAAACTCGCGATTCTATTAGAGAATTTGAAAGATTTTGCCACAATCTATTGGAGTCTACCGAAAAAGAGTTTGGAGTGAGTTAACTTGTTCCACCACTTAGACTTACTCGTAAGATTTTATGAGTTGACTCGAGAGTTTGACAACTATGCTTTACGGATGCTATTTTCAAGCAAGGTTCTTTGTAGACATTCAGTTGTCTTATAGATTCCAACTTTAAATTAATTTGATTCAAATTGGGTCTTTATTGCCATGACAGCTTTTGACACAGATCTGTCTTGCACTCTCTGCTCTTGTACTCCAAGTTGTTGCACATGGAAACCCTATTGAGCAGCTTTTTTACAGTCTCCGGAATCTGCAGAGCCAAGATGATGGCAATATTGCAGTCCTGGAGATGCTCACTGTCTTGCCAGAGGAAGTCGTTGACAACCAACGTATTGATTGTAAAATTAGTTCATCACACAAAATCCACTATACCCAAGAGGTTTAAGATACATTCATATGTGCTGTGTGTTTCTTTGCATCCTTTCTCACTCTGACTTCCACGCACTCTTTTATGCCTGTTTTACAGCTTCTTTCCCACACACCTATGGTTCTTGAGTTCTTGCTGCAGCAATCTGAAACTAATATTGATGGTTCTGTGCAACAGCATGAAAGAAACAGGAAAATTTTACGCTGCTTATTGAGCTGGGTACGAAATTATACTGATGACTCATTTAGCTGTTGCAATTTTGCCATGTGGCATATTTTTAGCATTGAAAATTCACATCCTTTCTCTTCTGTTTTATTTTAACATGAGTATTCATCTACCTGAGCTTCATTAAAAGAGTTTTCTGTTGTCTTGTCTTCAGGTTAGGGCAGGTTGCTTCTCTGAGATCTCTCCAGGAACATTGCCAGCTCATCCAATTTTAAATTTTGTATTCAACTCATTGCAGGTAATCCAGTCCTCATGCACCTATTTCTTCTGATGGAATACTCATAAGTCATAACTACCAAAATTAATGTATATCTGCATTCTCTGTCTAGGTTTCTTTATCATTTGATTTGGCCATTGAAGTTCTTGTTGAACTTGTGACTAAACATGAGGTATGGTTTCCCATTATGATGGAACACCATTCATATTCTTGACTCTTGAGCCTTTATCAGCTTACCTTAATTTCAAGTGTCTGTAATTTTTATTTTTTATATATCATTGTACTGCTTGAATTTATACTTTCTTATACTCTAAGATTTTATAATATGTTCAAGACTTAAAGTTATCTACTAGATTTTGAAGTTTGTAGGTACTTAAAAATAAAAATTACCATAAATGTGTGGTTGACCTGTGATTCAAATAGAACAGTCAAGAAACTGATTTTTTTTTCTTCTCTGATTAGGGTGGACTTTTAGGATAGTTTATGTTCAAGATAACAAATTGAGATTCATTAGAAGTATCTTATGCTAGGGGTTTCCAAGATATAGCTTGATCATTAAGAGGATCAATCTTGATGATTTTTGGGTGCTCTACATCTTATAGAGTAGGGTTGGGGTATGAATTTTTTGTAGCTGATTCTTGAAGGATGAACTATTAATGGTGCACAATCAAGAGAACAAGTTTGAGAAAGGGTTGAAGTTTAGGAAAACATATTAAAAATTGAAGGAGGAACAGTTATAGAACCCTGCATAGTACTACCTCTGGTCTCGAATATAACTATATAAACAAAAAATAAAAGAAGGGCAACCTGGTGCTACAAGAGGTCCCGCTATGCGCAGGGTCCATGGAAGGGAGGGATCCTGGATTTATTGTACGCAGCCTTACCTTGCAAATTTGGATAAGTTTTCTTGGTATTAAATATAAGCAAAACCCAACTATTTTCCCCATCATTAATGGAAGTATTTCTAAATTGCCTTTACATTAATTCAATGTGTATTTCCAATGATAGATTTATTTAGTTTGTGTACAGAGAGTCTCCTTTTGAAAGGACAATTTAGAAAATGAAGTCATTTTATTTATGAAATCTAGAAAATCAAATAGTTAACTATCTTACTTAATTTTTAATAAGCCTAATATAGTTACCTTTTGCTTATATTTTATACTGGAGGTAGTACTAATATACCTCGTGTATCATGCTTAGAGATTGGTTACATATCTACCGTAGCATGACCGAGGCAATAGCAATCTTGTAGACTGAAATTTGAAAACTGATGATTACTTATAGAATAGTGAATATAACCCACTGCTAGAGTTTGAAACTGATTTGGATAATTATGGCATGTAGTTGATACAATTTCAGATGCTTGGTATAGATATTATTAGTATGATAAAACTTGATTTTATTGACCTGTGGCTTCTGGTTGTTCCTTTATCTTTTCATTTTCTGTAAATTTTCAGATTCTTTAGATTTTGGATCACAGTTTCATATATTATGGTTTTTTCTATCACTACCTCTTGCTTAGTCTCTCATAACTGGGCAGCTTGTGGAGGCTTGCTTCTTTTTGCTACATAAGACTGACAGAAGCAGTGTATTTATTAATATTGTTGCATTACTTTCATAGTTGGTTCAATTGCATCTGAAACTAGGATTTTTCTGGATTTCTGTCATTCTGGGTTTAATATTTTCTAGATAACTTTGGGGTGAATTTTTGGTAATTAACGTGTCTTGTGCTTTTTACTTCACTTATTGTAAATTTCTATGCATAATGTCTTTGAGTATTGGTGATATATTGATTTTGATTTGGGTGTTCTTTAGGGAGTGCCCCAAATTTTGTTATGCAGAGTTCATTATCTGAAGGAAGTACTTCTTTTTCCAGCTCTTTCTAGGGGAGACATGAAAGTTATTGGTGGTCTTGCTTGCTTGTTGTCAGAAATTGGGCAGGCTGTAAGTATTGAATTTCCAAAATCCTTACCATGGGTGTCTTTTAATTATTCGCTTGTTTGAATGGTTTTGTCAATGTAAATTTGTAGTTATGGTGGATATCATTTATTTAATCTTAAATGGTATTGGAGGTAAGCGAATAACTTGTTTACTTATGGTTACTATCATTTTTTTAAAAAAAATTCTATTGCTCTTCACAAGCCATGCTTGTCTCATTTAAATTGTAACACTTGCTGAATGTATGCTAGGCGCCGTCTCTAATTGTAGAAGCAAGTGCAGAAGCCCTTGCACTGGCAGATGCACTCTTGAGGTGATATCTAAACCAATTTGTATAGTATTTGTTATTGTTTTAGTCATTTCTGTTTATTTTTGGGTTACAAGAAATCAAGGATTTTAGATGTATTAGATGATGTTCCATTCAACATAATGCTTGCATGTGAACTCTTCGTGCTGTAGTTTGTGGAGCATATGCTCTCACACTAAAATAGAACTATGTAAAAGATACAAATGTTTGGTTTATAACAGACGCAGATTTGCATCTTCATAACTTGCATTAACATATTTTGAATGGCATCTTCTCATGTTGTCTTAGGTGTACTTATTTCTATTCTAATCAATGTACTTGCATTAAGCATATTATGGATTTAGTCAATGTTAAGATTAAACTGTTGATTATGCTAGCAGTTGCGTGGCATTTCCAAGTGAAGATTGGGAGATTGCAGACTCAACACTGCAGTTTTGGTAATGCAATTTTAGTAAGGCTTCACAATTTGTTTATTCAGTTTACTTATCTATACTCATACCAGTTGTTGTAGATATGTATCATGTATGTGTGTATTTGTATGCTGCTCTTTCTGCGTTCTATCTCTTACCTCATTGGGATAAAGTTGCTTGTACCCTTCTTTTCTCCTAAGCGTGTGAAATATTTGGTTATTTTTCACGTTGCTGATTGATTTATGTTATAACGTTATCTCTTCTCTAGTAAGATTTATGTTAGAATATGTTATATATTTATGGTAGCATATGATGTATATATAGTGGAATGGATGAGGACTGAAGAGCTATTTTGGGAACTAATTTAGGATTATAGATCTGTATAATTAGGATTAAATTTCTGTAATTATTCGAAATTAGCTAGGACTTGTGTGGATTGTCCTGACACAATTTATCCAAAATCTGATTATTCTTGGAATTATTTTGTTGTTCTTGTGCCTATTTCTTAGCAACAAATCCTTCCTCACCACGCATTAATACCGACAAGCCTTTCCTGCCGTGACTCTTTCGAGCAACTTTCTATCGCTGGTCAACTTTCTGATGACCTCAAAAGTCAAAATTTCATATCTGGTCTTGAAACCTTTGGGATTAGAATTATGTGTTGACCATCCATATCTTTGACGTTTTGTTGCCATTAGCCTCTCCATGCACCGCTTGAAGCCCATTGCACCTGAACATAATGTCTTGACTGGTGCATGATGGAGTGTGACTGTGTGAGCCACCTTTCAGGGATCGCTCTTCCATAGAATTGTGAGAAATTACCTGCACAGGACATCCCAAGTCCTTTTGGTTCCTATTTTGGCCATTTCTTGGTTGTGTTTCAGATGTTGATGCCGTTGTGGTGTTCTTTGGATGATTCACCGCATGTCTAGACACCTGCCCATTCCATTTTTTATGAACTCCAAATGTTTGTCTTATTTTCTGGTGATATACTTTAATTAATCATAATGGGGACAGTTTTTTTCGGTGTTAAGAAATTATCTGACACAGTTCTCAACTTCTCAATCACATTCAACTGCCAAAAACTGTGCACTGTTAATGAGTGCTGATATGCTGAAAGATTAGGAAGAGTTGCTGTATTCTTGAGCTTCTTTAATGCCTAATCCTGTCTCTTTTAGATGATGTCTTGGTACACACTCATCATGAGTACAAAATATCTTGTCACAGGTCCACTCTTGCAAGCTATATTCTTGGCATTGATGAAGATGGTACAAAAAGTAGAAAATGCGTGGAAGACCTTTTTTCACCTTTGTTCTCAGGATTACTCGATTCACTGTTGTTACGTTCTCAGGTTTATTCTTAGTCTATTTGAAATTTACCTTATGGGGATGGACTCTTTTTTTTTTTTTTTTCCAGCATGGGCATGGATTTACATAGGGAAAATGCTAAACAGTGCCCTAAGGGCACTTGTTAAGAATACAAAGGTAGAAATGTTTCATTGGGATTGATATTATTTATTGCCTCGAAAGTTGAAATCATACTTGTATGCTATCGATCCCAATAAAATATTTCCACTTTTGTATTCTTAACAAGTGCCCTTAGGGCACTGTTTAGCAAGACCCTTTGTATAACATTGTCTTTTCCCCTCCGTATTCTTGTTTAAATTTTTGTTGGGTGGGGGTAGTGTTCATTTATTATTTTTGACACCCTTCCCCATAAGTAGGATATTGCCAAGGAGGATCTAAAGTCTAAACTCTAAACTCCTAAGTTTTACAAGTTATCCTATATTCCTATTATTGTTAACATGTTATTCCTGTTGAACATGAATTGGTGTAGATGGGAAAATCTACATCCAAAGCAATCTTTAAATTGTTCAGTTTTTTAACAAAAAAGAGTAAAGGAAAATTGCCTAAACTACTACTTGTTGTTGGTTGCACTAATAGATAGTCCAGATTTGATTAATATGGATACAGCATTTTAGATTTCTTTTTACCCATGAAATTTGAAAATTTTGGTTACTGTATATTGGTTATGCTAATGCAGACTTTCTTTTCAGTAGGCTAGATGACGCACAATTTAAAACTTGGGTCATTTATTGTTAAACAGATTATTGATCCATTATTTGTCCCATTGAAAATATCAACCTACTACTTACAAAATAAATGTAACTGTCGAATCAGTTTTTGTTTATATGCACATTTTCGCTTTTATTCAAGCACATTGCTTCACTGGCCTTTTTTTTTTTTCATTATAATATTTTGTTACGATTCTTCTAATATTTTGAGAGAATTGTTTGAGTAAGGCATTTCTTTTCTCTGGGGTACTTAACAGGTGGATGATTCTACATACAATGATGAGAGAAAAGTGGTTGACTTGCCCGATGGCCTTATCCATTTCAGGACGAACCTGGTAGAACTTTTGGTGGATATATGTCACCTGCTAGGATCTTCTGCATTCATGCAAAAGGTGCTTTCGTAAAGTCTTATTTCTTCTCTTTCTTTTTCGACTTGATTTCCTTGGCTTGTTTTATATTACACTCTCCTCTCTAGCGCCTCTATTGACATTTTTTTGCATTTGTCTAAACCACCTTAACCAAATTTCTGTGATCTTCAGTTTCACGGAAAATATTTTTTTATGAAGTTTTGGATTACTTGAATGTATATAGTAACTTTTTGCATATTTCGATGATTCTTGTTATTGTAAGTAAAACATTTATGGATCATTATCGTCGATGCATCATGTTTTAATTAGTCAGTGAAGTCTCATTCTCAATCTGGATATTGTTGTATTTGCAGCTCTTTATTGGTGGATCGGCATCTCCGAATCTATCAATCCCTTGGAAGGAAGTGGAAAGCAAGCTATTTGCTCTTAATGCTGTTAGTACCATTTGCTGCTTTCAATTATGATGCTTTATTGTCCTGTTAATTATAGCGCTCAGGTTGGTGACTTTGCATGCAACAAAGTGATGAGTGATAAGATATGAGTCTCTTTGTTGATACTGACATGTGTGCTACCAAACCTGAAAGTTGAGGGTCTAACATTAATACGATAGGAAGTACATTTGCCAAATCAGGGACATAATGTATTGCCGAATCAATAGTTTTTGCATAGATAGGTCAGTAAGAACTATGTACAAAGGGATTTCAAATTGTTAACTGCCAAATGTTCTGGCAATGTTACACTTATTTGCATTCATTTTGAGATCCTTTAGATGCTTTGAATTGTTGTCTGTTTGTATTAAATGATCTTACACATGAATGGCCATGAAGTGTGTAGGTTTCAAACTATCTATAATATTATATTTAAGAGATCACCCTGATAGTCCCTTCCTCTAATAAATGATTAGGTAGTATACAGTATACACCTAGTAAGTAACCACTAACCACTACAAAAACTAATCCTACTGACATCACTCATTTTCACTGTGTCCCACTCATTTTTTAGCTAGGTTTTATTTCAACTTAAAATTATAAAATGCAATTTATTACCATATGTTAAAATAGGAGTGTCTTTCAGTGACACTTTTTTTTTTTTCCCCGTTTACTTCCTGTTGTGCCAAATTATTCCTTTTCACTTCAGCACTATGCTCATGCTTCTAAGATTGTCTTCTGTCTTTTTGCTTCATTGTACATTGATGGAGGAAAAAGTTTTAGACGTTTGGTTTGAAAGTATGATTCTGTTGATTTTCTGTCACGGAAATTGATTACTGGGGATAACTTATACTATCAGCAATTTTTTCAGTGAGAAACTAAGTATAAATATAATGCTCTACATCTCTCTCTCTCTTTTGTACGTATATTTACTTCTTTTTATTATGCATGTTTGTGTTTATACTTTAGTCCCTAAGAGGATTTTCCATTGCTGCTCGTTTCTCTACCTGGCTTTGTGCTCAAGGGTCAGCAATAGTGGCTTGTTCATTATGGCACTATTGTTTACTGAAAAGCTAATGCACTGATATACCTTAGTAATTTAGATTATAGTCTAGTAGTGTTCTACCTACATTATTATGGTAACACTTTCTTTATTACAGGCTGCCGATGTAATCATACAGGATGGCCAAAGTTTTGATTTCTCTGTAGTCATGCAGTTGGTGACCATGTTGTCCACAAAGCCTTGTGATGGCTTAAAGGGCTTCATTTGCATTGTGGGTTATATATGAACTTTCTCTCATTTCCCTCCATCCGCAGCATTTGTTTCTGAGCATTTTTTGCTCTATTTTCTTATCCATTCAAAACTTTTCTTTCATTTTAGGTATACAGATCTCTAGCGGATGCTATTGGTTCTTATTCCAAGTGGATATCTGCTTTTAAGGAAAATTTTAGACACTTGCTGTGAGTACTAAAAAACTCCATTTCCTGTCGCATGTTATTATTTTTGCTTGCCTAATGCTCATAAATGTTAATTAGATATATCTGATCAGGGTTAAGTGTTATTCAATTACCTAAATGACTATGTTACTTAGTTGACTACTTGTTAATTGACAATTGTCAGTATTTAAATTTCATGTTGTGCTACAACCTTTCTACTTTCAGATTATTTCTTGCTATTGGGATTTCAGAACCTGTATCTTCAAATGCTTGTGCATCTGCCCTACGTAAAGTTTGCGAAGACGCTTGTGTAGTAATTTATGAACCTTCAAATTTGGAAATATTAATGTGGATAGGAGAGGTGAGTCCCTTAATGTACTTACAGTGGAGTAAATATCTGAAGTTGTGAACAATGTTATCATATGCTGAGTAATGTGATGCATTATGTGCATGAATTTCTGTTGATATTACTCCCTCTGTTTTTTGTTAGTCGTTTAAGGTTATGCATAGAAATTAAGGAAATGAATGAAATCATTGAATGCTATAATTTCTAGAAATATTTATCACATAATTTCCTATTATGTCCCTCATTTATAGATAGTGAACTGTAAATGTTTAGTGGAAACATGCATTTATTACAAGGATGAAAGTGGAAAAGTAACATTAATTGCTCATTGATGTTCTAAAATGACTATCAAAAGTGAACAACCCCAAAATGCTAAAAAGACTAACAAAAAATACAGAGGGAGTATATTTTTTCTTTACATGTTTGATTCTCTTAAGTTTCCTGTCTCAGTTTTCTGTGATAAATGGGGAAAAAAAAGCTCAGCGTGTTAATGTAAATGGAAGTTTATGGATTTTCTTTTATGCAATATCTCCAACATTGCATATTAGTATATGGTCTGTTTTTGGTAGTTGTCATATGACATGTTTCTCAAAGACTCCTCTTTTTTCAAATATAAGTTTTTTTTTTTTTTTATTTAACAATACGATGTTTTTAAATATAAGTAAATTTAACTAACCCACTACATTAAATGAGACTATACCTAAAATCAATGTTGTCAAATGGAGGCAATGGCATGGCGGTTTTGAGCCTAACCGCCATACAAGAGCACCAAAATGGCGAATTTGTAATGGCGGCACCATGCGGATGGCGTTGCTGCTGTCATTGCGGAAAAAGTACTTTTTGGCAGAAATCGGGTTTGGGCCTTATGAACAGACTCGGTTTAAGTGATCCAACTTACTAAAAACCCTAAATGAATTCTCTCTCTCTCTGTCACAGTCTCTGTCACAGCTGAGCTCACCCATTCTGCACATACATCTCCGGTGAACCCCGTCTCTGGCAACCACCACACTAACCTCCTTTTCCGGAAAACCATATTTTCCCTTCTATTTTTCGGTTTTCTTTTGCTTCTGTTTGCCCAGAGTTTCATCTTTTGCATATTCTCTTGTTTGTGTCCACTACTCCACTCATCTCCTTCGTTCTTCTATTATCTTGTCTTCTTCTCTTCCTTTTTGTTGGGTTCTTCTTCCAATATTAAGGTTCCTATTTTTAATTTTTTTCCCATTCTTCTCTTTTTATTTTTTTTTCTGCTTTTCTATTTTTATTTTTTATCTGCTCTTTTTTTTTCTCTGATCTCCATTTTTATTTTTTCTTGTCTTTTTGTTTATATTTTTCCTATTCTCTCTCCATTTTTTTATATATTTTGTTCTCTCCCTGGGTTTATTTTTCTGTTCTCTATTTTTTCTGTTTTTTGTTTTCTTTTTGTTCTGTTTATGATATTATTCTAATTTTTCATTAGTATATGAAATTATATTTTTACGAGATTTATGTGGGGTATTTTATGTGTACATAATTATTATTTATTATGGCTGCATGCCATCCACCATATTTTTATGGCAGAATTTTGACGTTCTGCCATGGACCGCCATCTGCCATTGATAACACTGGCTAATATACCCTCAATTTAATTCACCTCTAGTTCCCAGTGACTCATTTTTTGTAGTTGCTTCAAAGTGAAGAGAGATTAATGTGATGAAGGGTAATTTAGGAAAACAAGTTGATTTTTAATTTGGATTAAAAAATTAAATTAGATTAGCTAACTAATGGGTATGAGGTAGGTATTATTTGCTTACATTTGAAAATGGAGGGAGTATCTAACTGAATTATGGATTCTCCTTCACTCATTTTAGTCACGCTTGTTCTTATAGGGGTTAGAGAAGTGGCATTTATCTTTGGAAGACGAGGAAGAAGTTATGCATGCAATAAGTCTAGTACTTGGTTCTGTTCCCAACCGAGAACTAAAGAGCAACTTATTGGCTAGGTTGCTTTCATCTAGCTATGAAGCTATTGGGAAACTCGTAAGCCTTCTTTTGCCCTTCTTGCACACTACTCCTGGTTTTGACTGTGTTATTCTTGCTTTGATAGTTTGATTGGCTCTAGTTAGCTGGTTGTTTCAACTGTATTCTTTTAACATTGTCCACCGATTCACCTTCAGTTGTTTTTAAAGGTGTTCCTGCACAATGAAACCCACATTTTTTGTATGTTAATTTTCACATTAAGATCAAAAGATAAATTTTCCTTCGATTCTGATAATATGGTGCAATGAATTAAATGGCTATTGGCTATTATTCACCATGTTCCTTATTTTTATTTATTTTCTTAGTAGAAATATAGAATGCCGGTGGTGCTCAAGGAAAAATAAAGGCACATAAGTAGTGTTTGTTGACTTGGTTTCTTGCTTAATATATGATGAATTTGGGTCCATCTTATATTCTCAAAACTGTTCTATCTGTTTTGTCTCAAGTTCTAGTATATATGCTCACTGGAGGAACTAGAACAAAATGTTTGGAAGTGCCAAAATAAATTTTAAATGCATACGTTAAATAATATATATGCATATATACGAGGTTTGCTGGCGTTTTCCTGTTAGTTTTTAAAAGGAATACGTTAGTAAATTACACCTCTTTGGTTTATTTTAAAATTACAAGTTGTAGCTAACTTACTCCCTAATATTTACATACACCTTTTAGGTGTACATTAATTTTTCAGGTTATAGCTTGCTAACATACTCCTTATAAAAACTGAGGGGATTTAAGATAAAATATTAACACAGAATTAGCCATAAAACAATGTTAAAAATTTACTAAAAATGATCGTTTATTAAAGGGCTGCTTTGCGCTCTTTCGATGACTTGATGTCATCAATAATTATATCAGAACAAAAGCTTATTATGATTTCTCTCTCAAAGTAAACTATCATGCTGTTTGCTAGAAACTTAGCATTTATCTTGTTTAATTTATTAATCTAGTCTTAAATAATTTTCACTGTAAAAAAACCTTTTAATAGTAGCTATAGAAACCGGAAGAGTCATGATAAGGCAAATTAATCTGTTAACTAAGTAGTAAACTTTTAATTTTTTTATTACAGCCAAAGGTGGATTTTCCTAAACAATGAAACGATATTTTTCTGTACAACGAAGATTATCACTGTTAAAAGTTTTGTAAGCATCCTTTGAGTCAAAACAACATTATGGATAATTAATTGCTAGTATATACGCGTGTATCTATGCATGTATATATCATAAAAACAATTTCACTTTAGTCATACACTTATAATAATTAACCAATTTTTTTTCCAATTAAAAACTGAAATGTATTGTTATTTTACAGCAAGGAAAAACAAGAAAATTTGATGCTTTTTGCAGTTGAACACTCAGATTGTCCATTATCTTTGTTGTGTGACTTGAAAACCTTTTAGCTATTCCCAGCACCAATGGTGGAAATTATTTTTTTATGATTTGTTACAGTGTCTTTTCAAATCTAAGATGGACTTGTCTGAGCGCATTTTCTCTGCAACTTGCTGCTCTTTGGATTGGGAATCTCATCCTGCATATTTTTCAGGTTGATCCAGAGAACAGCCTTTCTCTTAAACAGAACCCTGCTTATTATACCCAGGTTTTGAATGCTGCCTCTAGAGGGTTGCACAGGTATGCCAGTGAATACTGTTAGAAAATAGCATGTGTGTGGCATTCATGAATTCCCCATTTCTTCAAATACCGTTTTTGGAATGTTGTATTTACTTTTGAACTAATTTAGTTTGTTTTTCTAGAGGACATGTTGTCATGTTTTTCTTACGCTACACTTTTTTTCTTGATAAAGCTGATTTGGACTTGTAAGCTAGTGTCTGATTTGGAATTTGTACTTTGAAAATGGTCTGGTTCATGAAATAACTAGTTCTCTATCAGTCTTTATGTATCCCTTTTAATTTATGTCTTCATTTCAGTCGTTTCCAGTCATGACCTCTTTTTTCTTTTTCTTTTTTTCTAATTTCTCAATCTTTATTGAATATGTGGTGTTGATGATTGACTCACATCCGTCAAGTTGTGCCATGATGATTTTCAACCAGTCAATAGAAACACTTCCATTTCTATTATGTTTCCAAGCTTCCAAGTTCCAGCGAAGCCATTGGAAGTAACAACATTTACATTTGCGCCATTTGTCTAGGCATTATCAATCTCTCACTATCGCAAGTCATGCTCATGCTCTACATTTGCATATGGAATAGGTTGCTTGTTGGATTGAATTCCTTTAGTTTTTTACTCAACTTGTTTGGCTTGTTCCTTCTTTAAAAGTATTGGGTGGGTGTTTCATATTTGACAGTTTAAATTTGTCGTGGTCATCTTTTGTGACCCTTCTTCATTTATGATCCATCAAACTCAGAATGGGAACTGTATTCAGTCATCTTTCCATATCTGCGGCAACTGAACCTGCTGATGACTCGATACTTTCCCTGCTAAGGGTTTTCTGGCCCATTCTGGAGAAAATTTTTGGCTCTGAGCATATGGAGAGTGGTAATTTATCCATAGCAGTGTGCAGGGCTCTTTCACTAGCCATTCAATCTTCAGGTTTGCACACTTCCTTCTTGGACACTATTGTTGACAGTGTATGGGGACATGAGAAAAGTTATTTTATTTTTTGAATATGCAGGTCAGCATTTTGTTACATTACTACCCAAAGTGCTGGATTGGCTTTCGACAAATTTTGTGTTGTTCCAAAGTCATGAGTGCTATATAAGAACTGGTAGGGTCTTTTTGTGGTATGTTATCCATTTAATACCCGATTATCCATATTGTGAGTGCACTGTACTAGCTGAGTTGATTGTTTAATTGTATTGACTTTAACAAAGTATCCGTACATGCACAATAATTTGGGAAAATAAAAAAAGCGGGGGAAGTGGCGGTGGAATCAAGGACAATCCGTTGAACTGTTCTACTGGCTAATCTAAAATACAATACTTATTATTGTATCATTGAGTACTGTATATTTAATTTTGCAAATCTTGTAGTCTTCTCCATCCTCAGGCAAGTTAGTATTTAGTTTTTCAGTCTATGTTCTATCCTTTTTCTTTAAATCATTTATTTATGTTGTCTTATGAAAACACATAAATTCAAGAATTTGTGTTCGTTTCCATATCCTGAGAATTTTATTGAGCTCCTTTTGGGTTGTTACAATGAACCATTACTAATATCCTTATTCAAATAATATTTTCAGCTTCCATAGTCATTGAAGAATTTGGTCACCGAGAGGAATACGGACCTTTATTTATCACCATGTTTGAAAGATTTACTTATGCAGCTTCTGTAATGGCTCTAACTTCCTCCTACATATGTGACCAAGAACCTGACTTAGTGGAAGCCTACACCAATTTTGCATCAACATTTATTCGCTCCTGTAACAAGGTTCTTTTCATCTTTCTGTTTGCCTTTTACACTTTTTTTTTTCCGTGGTAAAGGGGATCCAGATTCTTCAGTGAGGTTGAAGAAATTGGTTGCAGATTGTTTTATTAATATTTGAATGGATTTTCTGTTATCAAAAATAGTTCTGCACATATTTTTACCACTAAAAAATGTTTCACAGGATGCCCTATCAGCTTGTGGTTCTCTTCTTGAAGTTTCTATCCAAAAGGCTGCTATATGTTGTACGGCCATGCACCGTGGTGCAGCTCTTGCTGCAATGTCATATTTGTCTTGTAAGAAAAAAATATTTTTTTCATTTTGTTATTGTTGTTGTCTTGACATTTGTTGCTTAAGTACAGTAATTTTTAGTGAAGATTGATTTAGTAGGATATGGTTAAGATCAATTCAGAATTGCACGTTCCAATTCTAAAAATATGTTTCTTCTGTAAAGGGTAAACGATATTGTTAGATGTAGCAGATTAAACACATTTAACACATTATACTTTTAGATTCAGCACATGTACATATGATTAGGATTTGATTACCATTTATTGTGTTATATGTTGTATCCTACTCATGTAAATGTAAATACAACAGTTGCAATCTTCACCAGACACACAGTAACCTAAACCTGATATGGTGTCAGAGTCTATCTACTTATCTAGTCTGTGTATCAATTCCACCCACAGTCGTCCAAACCTGCAAATTTCACACTCTCTGGGTGTGTGTTAACATTCAACATCAACATGGTGTAAGGTCAAAGTAGTTTATAAGATTTGGGCAGTCCTCCCTCCTTAAGTTAGCTATTGGGGTTGAGTTAGGCCTTAATCCATTTCTAATACAATATGAACAGCTTGCCTTCAACTGTTCTCAACAATACCTACTTTATGTTATTTCCAAAACAGCAGCTCTTCTCTCTTCCTCATTGCATCTTCGATTATACATACTTTGTCCATGATATCACTCCTTGGAATGACAAAATGACTTCCAAATCTATCAAGTGCATATTCCTTGGCTACTCACGATTGCAAAAAGGCTTTTGTTGCTACTCTCCTGAATTTACGATTCGCTGTATCTGTGTATGTCTTTTCCTTCGAAGATTTCTCTTTCTTTTCTTCCTCAAATGTAACAGATGCTTGCCTACCTGGTGATACTACTCTACTATTGGAGTCCCCACAAATAATACTTCAGCATGTTGTCCTACTTCCTCCACTAGTCACTTATCAATCCCCACAAATAATACTTCAGCATGTTGTTCTACTTCCTCCACTAGTCACTTATCAACGGTGACACCATTCTCCACCTCCGATTGAACATGATGAATCAGCCTCAAATCCACCCCCCCCCCCAAAACACTCATTGTATGCTCTATCGGCCTCTTCAGCCTGTATCCTAATTTAGGGTTTCCCATTGCCCTATGCAAAGGTGTCTAATGTTGTCATAACTCTGGTCCCACCTATGCTTATACTTTTTTTCTTCTCATTGATTATCTTCTACATAATTTGCCTTTGTTTCATCTTTGGATTGTACCTATCCCTAAGCTTTTTCTCTACTCAGATTCTGCCAGGCTATGATCAATGAAATGGCTGTCATGCACTCTTATGGCACTTGGGACCTTGTTCCTCTCCCTGAAGGCAAGAACACTGTTGGTTGTAGATGGTATATATAGTAAGGATCAAACCCAATTACAATATAGATCAATTGAAAGCTCATCTTGTGGCTAAATGCTACTCAGATTTTTTGCTTAGATTACGGAGACACCTTTTCTCTTATGGTCAAAATCACATCTTCTAGGCTCTTCCTTGTCCTAGCTGCTATCTACCAATGGTCATTTTAATAGTTAGACATTGAGAGGTATTGAAAGACCCAAGCAGATATCGATGCTTGGTAGGCAGACTGAACCACTTTTCAGTAACCAGACCTGGTACTACCTTTGTTGTAGGCGTGGCAAGTCATATACATTAAAAATGCACCTGACAAAGTTTTGCTTTATGTTGACAATGGTGATATTAAGATTGTTAGCTATGACCATGTTAACCGGGAAGGATCTCCATCCAATAGAGTTTCCACATCAGGATATTGATGAGTTTTTTGTTTTTTATTTTTTGTGTTTGATATCTCTTTTTTCGCTTGTTAGATGAGTTTGATTGACTCTCACTTTCCTGATTCTGCAGGTTTCTTAGATGTGGGCCTTATTTCTGTGTTGGATGGTCTGAATTGTATCGTTGAGGGGTCGTTCAACAATACAGCCATTCATGTCATATATCACAGTGGTGAGGGGCTCGTGTCTAATGTGGTATATGCTTTACTCGGTGTGTCTGCAATGTCACGAGTAAGTATCTTAGCATTCCTTGTGAACAAATTGCTTTAATATTCTCAAGAGCCAATAAATGTATGTTTTATTTTTTCTGATGAAATAGAAGCAATTGGGAAATGGTAAACTATAGAGAAATTGATTCTGCTAGGACGAAATTTGGATACATTTGTCCCTATTTGTTTTAGCTTTCACTATGAGTGGAATTGATTTTGGAGGAAGAAAGAATTTTTAGATTTCGTTAAATTTACATTGGGATTCAAAATCAATGCGAGTGAAATTGATTTTGCGGGGTGAAGAATCTAAAACAAACAGGCACTTTTTTGTTGAATTTAGACGGGGAGGTAGATAGAAATAGAGAGAAATGGATACTTTTAAAGAGAAATTCTGAATGGAAATACTTATTATTCAGTATTGTGGTACATACCGTATGCAAGACATCTGGCTCTTAATAATAGACTTAACGGAGACTATTTCCTAGGTTAATATTAATCAAATGCAACTTCCTAGTTTTACATTTTCTATGAGGGACCTTAAGTTAACTTGGGCTTTAATACCTAGTTTTATTCAGGGAGAAAATAGAATTCTTGTGTTACCTGTATTGTTAACAAAATAACAGGATAAGCGAAACGGTTTACCTTTTAAAAGGAGGTTTTCTCATCTTCCTGTTTATTGATTTTAGTCAGTTCAGCAATATGAAGAATCATCCTCACTCTAAAATTGAAATCATAACTGTATTTTCACTAACCCATATTGGTCTTAATAACCCAAAACGTATCTGAAGAGTCAATTTTTCCTTATATTCAGTATTAATTGTTCTTTTAGCCTAATTTAGATTGATACGCAGCTTAAAGAATTGTTCTTTTCATGATAGGTTCACAAGTGTGCAACAATTTTGCAACAACTGGCAGCAATTTGCACTTTATCCGAAAGAACGACATGGAAGTCTATACTTTGCTGGCAATCTCTTCATGGATGGCTACAATCAGCGGTCTCTCTCTCCCCATGCCTTTTTCCTGCATATTTTAATAAACTTGATACAACCTTAGCTGAAGCTTGGTTTGATAAGATAAGGCAATAACATATCAATAACCACTAGTAGCTTAATCAGTGAAAGGATCTTTCATAGAATGTCTGGTAAAAAAATGTTCGGTTCTTGCTGAACATGGTGATGACTTTTAAATTTTTAGATATATGAACCAGGGTAGGGAATTCGGGATCAAGATAGCATAGAAGTTTCTTACCATTGTATGTGTATGTTATCTGATGCAACTTTATCAGTAATTGGCATGTCCTAAAATTTGATGAACAATGTGGGTTAGTTCTTAGTTGATACTTAGCTCAATTATGGACTTTGCCATCCATTTGGCCATAGTGATTTTATGGGTTTGTGGCTTTCGTTTCTTTTAAACAATCATTGTCCATGTTTGTGCTCATTTTAATTGACAATTATAAGTTTTTCAGGTTCAGGCTCTTCCTGCTGAATACCTAAACCATGGAGAAGCAGAGACCCTGGTGCCACTTTGGTCCAAAGCCCTTGCTGATGCAGCCTCTGATTATCTTGAAAGCAAGAACTCTGATGGATTAAAAACTAATTTTGGGCATATGCAAGGGAAGGGTGGCAGAGTTCTAAAGCGTCTGGTTCGAGAATTTGCCGATGCTCACAGAAATATTCCAAATCTAACATGAGCTCTGGATGAACAATTTATTTTAGTCCTTAATTATAACTTGCGCATTTCAGCTTGCAGGTTTACGAGGCACCTTGTCTTTTCCTAACGGTACCTGTATCATTTGTTGTAAATCGATGAGGTATGTATAGTTGCGTATATGGTCAACTGTGGTGCCCAATCACTGAAATGCGTCACCACCATTTTCCATTACCATTTTTTCTGTATTTCTGTCTTCTGTACAGTTTATGCCCACAATTTTGGCCCTCAAAAATTAGGTTAGGGAAGATGCCCCTTTCTTTTTCAAATTGTACAGGATATCCGTGAAGGAATATCCGCATATGAAATGAGAGATTTTGAAGGAAAGGAAATCAGTGACATCTATAATTATAGCCATTTTGTTGAATTTCCTGGAACAATTTGAATAATCTAATAGAAGCAGCAGCTTTTGTTAAAAGGATGGGTGAAACAGTAACAAAGTCATTTGCAAGAGAAGAGAATAATTATGCATTATGTTGTGAACCCAATTACCTGTAAGTTAAATGGCAACGAGAAAGAAACAGCAAGCAAAACAAGGTCGCTTTGTGCAAAAACAAAATTATGTGATCAATTTTCCTTTCATTGTCTATTTTATCTATTTTACTGTATATAAAATGGTGCAGGATATGTATATATATATATATACAGAGAGAGAGAGAGATAGGTATTTTATTCCGTGCATTGCATAGATGAATCTAATGAAATAATTAAAATATTAAAGTTATATATAGTTTATTAATAAAGGCATTATACATATTTAAAGGTTTTTTTTTTAAAAAAATTATATAAACAAGTATTAAATATTGTGTTCAAATAATAAAAGATAATCACAGAATCTAATTAAAATATTTAATAAATTATGTATTTTTATTTGCTAATTATGTAATTAGTTTTTTTAAGAAAGTACAACTGGAGATTGAACTCCATATTCACATACACATATCTCTATGCATTTACCAATTGAACTACATGATTAAGACTAGTTTTGTAATTAGTTAATTATTGATAATAGAGATTAGAAAGTTATTTTTCATACATGAGACTATTTTATATATGTACATTTTTTTGGCTTAGCCCCTTTTATAAAATATAAATAGAGAATTTTGAAAATCATTATTTAAACAATTTATATATTTAGAAATTAAATAATCTGTCTATTTATTAAAATAGCGCATACAATTGAGACTAAATTTATATTTATTTATTATGAGTTTATAAGACATTAGATATTAAATCGGTGCATGATTTATGTTGCATTTACGTAGATAAAATCACTATAAAGTAGTATAGACAAGCAATATCATAAGCGATGCATGCTTATATGTACTTTATCATAAATTTTTAAGATTTAAAAAAAAAAGGTCAGAATTTTGATTTATTAGTTACCAACCTGAGACTCAATCCAAACTGAATTAGGTTGGGTTTGCTTGATTCAGATTGAAGTATTTTTTTTGGCAAAATTAAACTAATCCAACCCATTTAAAATTCACTATTTGGATTTTAAATTTCTTTAAAACCGAACTAAATTAATCTGAATTCACCCCTACGTGACAAAAAAGGCATGACCGGTAAAAGAACACCCTTTGTAAATCACTTCTTCTAGAAATTCAAACATAAACTTCCTAAATTCAAATAATCGTTTTTCTTTGAGAAGTAAGGATATAATATATATGCAACAACTTATATGCCGTGGATATCAAGTTGATTAATGCTAAATCCTCCTAAAAATCTTTCTGCTTATCCTCCTATTATCATATAAAGTATGAAATTAAGTAAACTTATAAAAAACATTGAATATATTCTTTAATGAGTAAATAGGAGGATTTATAGGATTAGAAATTACTCTATCAAGTTATCAACGAATCCGCTACACTTTGGAGTTTTGACAACTACATCTCCGTCAATCTTTTCATTTACATTCCTATTTTACAATTATAAATTTTACAAGGGAAAAAAAAAACTCCGTATAAGTTTCCTGATCTCATTGTGCTCAAGTGTCATTCTGACAATTTCTATTCCAGATATCATTTCCTTAAACCCTTACAGTGTAAAAATTCCAGCATATAAGTGAAAACAATGTGGTCTACTATTTCTGTATATTCTTTTAAAGCAAAGCAGGGTTGGTATATCCGTATGGTTGCAGAGGAAGTCCTAATTTGACTCCCCAACTCACTAACACCAGGGATATGTATTATAGTAATAGGCAAAAGGAAAAGGAAACCAGGGTTGAAACTCCTTATTGAAATATGGATTTGGAGCAAATTCGCTTTTGGAGAATTGTCACGCTACTTATATATTTTGGTGCCTGAACAACATTTGGGGCATAAAGTTTACGACATCTGGTGCATGAAATTTGCACGACTAAACCTACGGGTAACCTACTTCGAGACTGACTAGGCTCTAATATGATCTTAAATTCAAATTTAGGCCTAACTCACTCCCAATAACTAGCTCAAAAAAAAAGGATTGATACATCACTTATATACTCTATGTTGCCATATTCCTAATTCTGACCGATGTAAAACTTTTAAACATCTTAAGAAGGAACATAGACAAAATATTAATAAAAGAAAAATAGATTTATTTATCACAATATTAACAATGGCAGTACCATTTTAAAAAATAAAATAAAATAAAAAGAGATTACAGATGTATGAGGTGAAAATTGTCCTCTCAAGTCTTACTGTCTACTTCCGCAAATCCTCTAACCGGTTCACTAATATAGCTTTAATGATACAAAGTTTGAGGCTTCAGGAATCAGCAAGTTCTATAAGTTGATTCACAACATTTGGGTCTGCAAGGGTACTTGTATCTCCAAGTTCATCCAGCTGCCTGGAAGCAATTTTTCTCAGAATTCTTCTCATAATCTTTCCACTCCTTGTTTTCGGGAGGCCTGGGGCCCAATGGATTTGGTCAGGTGCTGCAAATGCTCCTATCTGAAATTTTAAAGAAATGAACGTGAAATTAAGTTGTAAATGAAGTTGTCACATCTGTAATTACTAGAACCTGTTCGCTCAAAGCACAGGTTTAAAGCATTGTCTAAGGTATTACTGGATCCACATGTTATTTAATATGGGAACCAACAATGCAAATTACATATTTTCAGTTATTTCAATAAAATGATCAAATTTTAACAAATATCTTAAACAATTTAATAGCACTCGGAGTTCTCAATGGGGTCAAAGCTTGATCAATCCAGGATGCCACTACACCAAATGCAGACAAATTTGATTATTTTTTAAGGAAAAGTGTAAAGTAAATAAAGAATAATAGATCAACAAAGAAGTTATCTTGATTATTTATCAAGATAGCTTCATGTGCTCAGCTTTAAAAGGTCATTATTAGCAAAATTCCTCACAAAATTCTTCACTTTTTTCTTAGGTTTACGTTAATTTGTAGTAAATCCAGGCATGATTCAAAGGAAATTTCCATGGAACACTTAACCAGCAAGGCTAGTCTTGACTCACCACCGTCTCACGATTACTATTCAATTCTGTAAATGCTTCTGGAAAATGTGTTACTGTTATATACGAGCAAACATGTATATTTAAGTACAGACCTGCTTTCGGACTGTAAGTACGAGTTCTTTACGAAGTTCATCGCTGTAAGGAACACCATCCACAACTGTCACGAATGCATAGATACCCTGTCCTTTGACCTACAATAGTAATAGTAGTGGATTCAAATATAAGCAGCAATGACAGCTAATGCTAGAAAAAGCTATACTAAATTTCTTTCAAACATACAAAACACACTGCTGACACACACATGGAGATAACATTATATTGTCATACTCATACCTCATGCTCCACGCCAACCACAGCAGCCTCTGCACATTGAGGATGTGAAACTAGAGCTGATTCTACTTCCGCTGTGCCAATTCGATGCCCACTGCAATAACATGGCAACATCAGAAACATCAAAATGGAATAGAACTGCATGGATGGTACAACCTATCTATTCACGTTTGCATGCTTCTACCTATAAAGATCTTTTGAAGTTTTAGAGAATACCTGACATTGATGACATCATCAACTCTTCCAGTCAGCCAATGATATCCATCTTTATCCCTGAAACAAAGTTAAACAAGTACATTAAAATTATCCCACACATCTTTCATGTTCTGATAATTCCTTTATTTGAAGCAAAACTACAGAAATATAATTTACAGGGACTAAACTCAAACCCAGATAGCCTACAAGAATACTTGAAATTCGAAAATAATGAGCATCTAATGTTAGTAAATCACGAACCTGCTGCAGCCATCACCACTGAAATAGTAACCAGCAAATGGCTTGAAATATGTAGTTTCATATCGTTCATGATCACCATACAGAGTTCTGAATGCCCCAGGCCATGATCCTTTGATGCACAAATAACCACTGCACTCGCCTTCTATTTCAATACCTTTCTCATCCACTATGACAGGCTACAGTTACAACAGAATTTGTCATTGATGAAGACAAAGTGAAATGGTAGCAAAGAGGTGAAACTAATTCATTTAATTATAAAATGAACAAATAGGATCAGCATAAAAGACCTGAACTCCAAAGAAAGGGAAAGTCGCAGAACCAGGCTTCTGGGGCCAAGCGCCTGGTAGTGGGGTTATCTGCGAACAATAGTAAAGAATTTTAGTCCCAAAGAACGAAATGCACAAATATGATTAAACTACTATACAAAACACAACTCTCCATTACCACATGAGCTGTGCTACAAAACGGATTATTTGACACTAATGTAAAGAACCTATATTACATGTTCAGTGCCTGTCATTATAATCAAATTTTTACTGGAAATCATTAGAAGTTAGAATACCATAAAGCCACCAGTTTCTGTTTGCCACCAAGTGTCAGAGATAGGGCACCTTGAATCTCCAACTACATTGTAAAACCACCTGAAAAAGAAAGATCAAAAGAATGCATCAGAATGTTCTGGGACATAGAAAATTAAATAGTAATTAGATAGGAAAACTACAGATAGTAACCTCCATGCACTAGGATTTATGGGCTCGCCTACACTTCCTAGGACTCGTAAAGATTTCCTTGAGTAGCGAGTAACAAACTGCACAAATTGCAAAGTTTTGGATGAACTAAACAATATCGAAATTAAGAATGTATAGAACTCCACTGCATCGGACAGTTCCCCTATGCTATCATTTTGTTTGGATATTCAGGTATACAGGGAACATGTAGGTATAGAAGTATATTACCGCATCGCCCTCACGCATGAGGGACCGCACCAGTGTGGGGGCAGTGTAGAATATTGTCACTTTATATTTGTCAACAATGTCCCAACATCGCCCTGCATCGGGATAACTGGGTGCCTGCATTCATGTTGATGTTGATATAAGATTTGAAGTGAAGTATCTCCTTGAAATCCCTTGACTCATAATTTTCTTTTATGAACTCAAAATGCGAAATACAATGATGTTGGCGAAAATCACTGTACTTTAACTTATAAACTTTGTAAATACATCTGTTTTCAGAATAAGATTCCAAGAAATTTTTTGTTTATCTCTAAAGCTCAGCAACAGGGAATCAGAACATGATATATGTACCACAGCCTAGCCCTAGACAACCAGATGAATACGCATTTACCTGTTGACTCTTTGCTAATGAGGACCCTTAAACTTTTCCCATCAACAGTACATAAAGTAGATCACTTTAAAGTGCATTTTAGGGTGTAAAGTCATATAAAATCCTTCTTCTTAATTGATTTATTAGATGGATTCAACCTCTGACCCCTACCAAATCATGCTATACCCTTACAATTTGAGGAAAGCACAAGTTGTTAGTCAAACTCAAAACTTAAAAAAGAATTCTTAACCAGCAAGAAGCAACAACAACAGTTTTTTTTAACCCTCATTCGGTGGGATTGGCAACTTCAATCGAATGATGCCATTTTGTTAAATTGAAAACCAAGTCTTCAAAAGCCATTTAGATCTAAGTCCTTTTTAACAGGTAATGGTTTCACTATGTTTTCACCTCTAACCACCATCTTATTGAATCATATTACTTGGGATTCTATCAGTCTTATTCTCACATTACTAAACCATTTTCTCTAGCTCTGTGATGCATATTTCCAGTTCAAATTTATTACCCCTTCAAACACAACAACAGTTGAACCATTGAGCATCGGTCCATAAGTGACATAGCTGTGCCCCGTAATCCAACCACAATCAGCTGTACACCTGTAGTCAGGGAAAGGGAATAAAAGGAATCAAGAGTTTTGATCCAGTTTTCATCAACAATATTGCAAAGACAAAAAATATAGACAATAAACTTTCAAGGATACCAGTAAATGTCGTTCGGCTTGTAGTCAAATGCATACTTGAATGTCGTAGCAGCATACACCATGTAACCACCAGTTGTATGGAGGACACCCTGTTAAAAACAAATTAGAAAGCAGCAACCTCATGTAAACAAAATAAAAAATAAAAAAAACAACTCGAAGTACATAAGTAACAGCACACAATACCTTGGGTTTTCCGGTACTCCCACTTGTATAGAGTAAAAAAAGTGGATCCTCAGCATCAAGCCACTCAACTGGACAAGTAGTTGGATATTTAGGAACGGCATCCTGCAAAACCAGAAAAAAAGTACACAGAAGGTGAGAAGGAAACTTAGAAAAAGTGAGTGAAATTTGATGAAAGTTATAGAAGCAATAACCGTGAACATTAACAACTACTTAGAATTGCTAAACAAAAAATCAAGATTCCCAGCAAAACTTATCATCGGAAACCAAAACAACTATGTGATTCACTAGTTCTTAGGCATGGCGTGCAGACATTTGTAAATTGCAGATGGAACATACGAGTTGCTGCAGCAAACCATGCAAGTGTATATATCCAGGGGAAGTTTTTTTGGTGGGGGGTGGTGGGGTGTTATACACTGACCTGCCACCATATATCTCGCCCTTGCTTCCATTTGGTATCCTCCCTCTTTATTGCCAACGTGTTTTCATAAACTAAGCACACATCTGCATTGACAGGAAAAAAATCCAAAAAGAAAGGTCCGTCAAATTAAGGGAACATATCGTACTAAGGATTAAATTGGTTATAGCATATACATCTTCACAAACTCAGCTCAGTTGGATCTGTTAATCAGTCAAACAGGCTGGTACTTGTTAAATATCAACTTAAGAGAGGTCAGTTATAGTAAAAGAAACAACAAATTTGTTAACAGTTTTCTGAGTCTTAATTCTTATCAGATGACGTTCTTTCAAACTATCAATCATACTTAAGAGGTAGAGGAAAGTGCACTTCGTAAAGATCTGTTGCTAACATGCGAGAGCCTCTACTTTTATTGATAGTTATGTGTCAACCGCCCAGCTGATACGAACCTCGCATCACGCTCATATTTTACATATTTAACGACTTGCAAAATAAAAGGAAAATGCAAGAGACATGAATAAAAACAACACTCAGAAGGATATGAAGTTTACTGAAAAACTATTTTAAGTCAAAACACAGTTAGTCATTCTATCCGGAAAAAAATAATAATAATAATAATAACTGTTTGACCTATGCATACTAGTAAGCTCAATTTTGTCGCTAATCATGAACTCTCAAGTTGTGCCTAACATTAGCTATGCTGATCTCTCTGTCTCTCTCTCTTCTCTCTGTGTGAATGTGGATACAGGCTGTTCTGTTTGATTTCTAATAAGTGTAACCTGAACTACAGAATATTTGTTGAAGAGATAATAGCATTGAAACTATAAACAAACCAATCATATCCTTACCTATAGAGACCCCATTTTTGGCAGAATCATTGATGGCAGCATCAACTATGTCCTTCAGATAAATAACCTTAGGGCCCCTTTTAACAGCATTGCAAGTAATGACAACTTTTGGTTTACAATCATTGATTCTCTGCGCAAGAGATTCTGCAGAAAAACCGGCAAATACAACCTAAACAAATCAAAAAGCTAACAGTATTAACTCAAAAGATAAGCAAAAAACATCAAACAATCCAATAAAACAAGAAAATAATAGACAGGGACAAATGAAGAAGTTTTTGTCTGATACCGAGTGAACAGCGCCAATGCGAGCACAGGCAAGCATTGTGATGGGAAGCTCCATAAGCATGGGCAAATAAACAATTACAGCATCTCCCTTCTTCACACCAATATCTTTCAGGTAGTTTGCAAGCTGGAACAAAAAAATAATATTCAATAAGTATACCAAGTTCCATTAAAAACAAAATATCCAAGCACCCGAACTTGAGAATTTTCAGCTTGAATAGCCTCTTTGTATGAGAAAGAAAGAGACAGATAGAAAAGTCAGAACTGACCTGGCAAACTTGATTGAGAAGCTGAGAGTAAGTTAAAGTACCATCCACACCAGGCTCATTGCCTTCCCAGTAAATGGCGGTTTTGTCTCCGAGCCCAGCTTCAACATGTCTATCTAAGCAATTATAACAGATGTTGGTGATGCCACCCTTGAACCACTGAAGAAAAGCAACAAATGAACATAGAGACAAAAGGTACAACCACTCAGCTTTTGAAAAAAAAAAAAACACCAGCAGGAAAATGGAAGTGTGATCCAAATGGAACAATTAGAAACAAATAAATTACCTCAATCTTTATATTGCCTTTCCTGACATCAAGGTTCTCATCAAACACTTTTTCACCCCATCTCTGTTTCCAGTAGAACTCTGATGCAATATCAGACCAGAATCCAGCTGGGTCCTCAATCGATCTCTTATACATCTCCAGGTACTGATAGATCACAAATAACCCACCAAAAATCAATCATCTTTTTAGCAGAAGAATGTGCACAAAGAGTCAAACTCAATAAAGTAAAAAAACGAAAAACAAAAAACAAAACAATCATTTTCATTCTAATTAAGTCAAAATCAAGTGGAACACAGAAAGCATTCTGCAGCTGCATCTTAAATATCAACGGAGATCAATGAGAAGACTCAGATAATCATTACAAAAAATCTTCTTTCTTACTGAAGAATTTGTACAGAGTGAAACCCAGAATATTTTTAAAAAGACAAAAACAAAACCAAAAACAAAAAAACAAAAATTCATATTTTCCTCTTCATAATTAAGTCAAAACCCCAATGAAACCCAGAAATCACTCTGCGGCTGCATCTTAAAGCTAAACAGAGATCAATGAGAAGACTAAGAAACCTAGTTAAAAAACAATAATTTCCCTCTTCATTGTAATCAAGTCAAAATCCGTTGAAACCGAGAAAACATTCTGAAGCGATTTTGACAAAGATCAATGTTCGACAATGAAACCTGTTCTGGGGACTGAACATTAGCCTGAGTAGCAAAGTCTTTGTTTGGAAGAACGAAATCATCCTCTTCAGTAGCAAGAGATTCACCAAGAATGACGGCGTTCAAGTGGGAAATGGGGCCAGCACCAGATGGCAAAAGCTTCATAGATTCCACGTGGCGCAAGTAATTGTTCGTCTTCAAATTCGAAGCCATAGAAGAATTCCTCCTCCTCCTTCTCTTCCTAGTGATGCTGCTACAATTACAGAACAGAGAAACAGAGGAACAGAGCTTCTTCGGCGATGCAAGGATTGGATTTGGATCCAACGCAATTGGCAATAGAGGATCCAAGACACCAAAACTCAAATGAATAGAGACAGAGTTATAGACCACGGGAATCATTCTGCCATGAAATTCAACTACTATATAATAATCATTATTAAAAAAATACAAAAAATTGAATCACATCGCATAAGGGAAAAAAAAAAAATTATCTATTGGGGACCGACTGATAATCTCATCTAACAGTGTCAGGAAAAAATAATAATTTCTGCTTTTTTTTTTTCATAATTCCAAAGTCCAATTTGGTGCCCCTAAAAAAAGTCCAATTTGGTAGAATGGAATAGAACGGTTGTTTCTCTCTCTCCTGAATATGTTCGATGCCGTTTTTGCCCCTTAAACCATTATATTTTTCTAAGTGTATGACTTTTGGGTGAGTGCAGGGGTAAGGGAGAAATAGAAATTAATGAGTAAGATTCAAATTGGTGATCCATTTTTATATTTTCGTTTCAATCAAAATCACTGATTTAAAAACAAAATTGAGAATACAATACCATTTTGTTTTCATGGAAGTTGCGTAGGTAATATGATTAGGTGGAGAAATCAGAGAATGTGTTCTGTAGTCTGCCTCATGATGGAAAATATAACAAGAAAACTTGGAACAGGGTTCAAACGACAACAATGGCGATTACAAAATAAAAATATTTAAAAGCATGTTTTACTGTTTAAATAATAGGGCCCCGTTAATAACACGAAGTTGACCTTTTTCTAAAAAAAGGTGCTATGTTGCCCAAAAAAATAAAAAATAAAAAACAAAAAGATAATGTGGCTTTGTTATCGGAACCATCGTTTCCGGCAATTCCAAGCTGTATCAGTGACTAACGAAAAGTTTCAAAGCAAGTAGAAAATAGATAAAAGAAAAAGAGACATACCCGAAAATAAGATTAGGATTAGGTTTAGGATTCAATCAATTTAAGAGTAACTATTTGCAAGATAATAATATGATGAGGTGGAATTCTGAGCAGTGAGTGACAGTCTGAAAGGGTGAATTCAGTTAATAGGTCTTCTCTCTATTATTAGTACTTTTGTGATGAATGAATGAATAAATACAGCTTTGGATTTAGATGATGAGGATGAGTTTTTTTTCTTTTTTTCTTTTTTTTTTTTTTGATAATGAGTACTGTGGTTTTCAATTGTGATTGATGATTGAGATAGCAACCTAGCCGGCTGGTTTGGGTTTGTTTACCTGGTTTGGACTTAGTATCCTGTCATTTCTCATAAAGCATAGTGTCATCCCTAGTTTTATTTCACATTTCTGCTTAGAAATTTTTAGTTTTTACATATGACGAGATACAAGTAAATTTTTATTTTCTTCTATAATAATACTACAAACTTAAGTTCAATGACACTTCAATCATCAATAACGTTAAAATATATATCTAGAAACAAATCAAATTAAATATAAATTTAAAATAGTTATTCTGAATCAAAATTAATTAATTTTTATTCGATCAACACAACAAGCTATGTGTTGGGTTGGTATTAATAATAAAAAACTAAAAGTAGTGAAAACCAAATATCTTCTATAAAGCCTTTCAAAAGAAAAAATATTTATCTTCTATAAAGAGCTGAATCACTAACCAATTCACAACTTTAAATATTATTTAGATAATGACTTGTTCAAGGCAGCTCAAATAGAATTACAAGAGCAAGCAAATGATTGAAAGCAGTTAGCCAGTTATGTTACTTTTGGGTTGAGAAAATATATTATTTAGTTTCTGATTTTTGTAAATTTTGTGTAGTTCAATCTTTAATATTTGTGATAAAGTAAATAGGTCTATTATTTTTGTTAAACATGATGCACATCTATTCTTAGCATTAGTTTAGTATTAATGTCGTTAACGAAAATTTAACGTGATGCATTAAATGTCACATATGATCCCCAAACGACGTTGTTTTGGTACACAACTGAGATCAATTAAAAGAAACATATTCTCACCAGAAAAAGTGAATCGAAGCCTCAAAACAAGCAAGGAACTAAAATCAAACCTCTCATCTTGAAAATCTTAATGCCCAATCCCTAAATCCCCCTCAACGAACGAACCTTCTCTCTAAATCATTTAGTCGTTGGCTCGTGGAATAAGAAGAAGACGTCACTCCACTTATCCCTAAAACTTAGAAGAAACTCGTGGAAGATGAAGGCAATAGAAGTAGTTTATGTTAGCCTTGCACTATTGAAGTAGAAAAAGAATGAAATTGTACAAAGAGATTTAACTGTGCATTTTAAAACAAAATAAATAACTTATTTGCTTCATTTTTTACAATGTCAATGATATTTCTGAACAATTTATAACATGTTTAACTGGGGACTATGTTTAACTTTATTCAACAACAAAGAGATTAGATTAAACATTTTATAACAATCCAAAAACTTATTTGTGTCGTTATCTACAATTTCATGGACCTTTTTGAACATTAAGTTTCGAACAGGTAGGTTGGGGACAATCATATCTCCATTCAAAACTACTTTCTTCGCAATGAGATTATGTTCTTCGAAATCACTGACCGTTGTTTGCCATGATTTAATCTGGATAGATAATTGAAGAAGAACGTGAAGAATAACCAAGAAGAAACATTAACTTATCAAAAAAATGAAGAACACGCATAAATTGGGGAAGAACATGAAGAACAAGCATAAATTAGGGCATTAACATGCTACATCAGATACAAACGGCCGCTTTTTGGGTTTAACATGACATTTAACGTACCATGTTGAACTTCCGTTAATACCGTTAGAAAAAAAACTGACGCCATAAGACCTATTTGCATCAATCTCACAAAGTAGAAAATGTATTTGCACTGTATTAAATACTAGAGATTGATGTACACAAATCCTACAAAATTAGGAACTAATGTGTCACTTCACTCCTTTTGAGTTCCTAATTTTTTTCAAATTAAAAGTCACTCAACAGACACTTTTGTCTTTTACCTATTGATCTTCAACCTCTTTGCTTCTTCTCTAGTCTCTTTCTTTTTCATTTTGTCTGTTCTCTACTACTATATTCAAGTAACTATTTAAATATTTGGTATGATATACTTTTTGCGATTAATTCCATGAGTAAGATCATGCAATCTAAGATATGCATATAGATGTTACTATAGATCACTTAAGAGGTCTTATAACGTATTGGAAAAATTGAGGAAAATGACTTTACATCTGCATTAGAATCCACCAAAGAAATGGATATCAAAATGGATATAGAGTCCAAGTTCAATGGAAAACGTAAGATTCATAGGAAAAAGTATTTTGATGACATTGTTAGTGATGAGATAATTTATTCTGTTGAAAATTCTTTTTGCACTGATTATTTTTTGTATATATATTAAATCAATCTATTTTGTCTATTGAGAGTCAATCTGAACCATTTTTAGAATATGAAAACATTTTTTATTTTTCATTTGATTCAAATAAATTTTAAACTTTAGGAGAAGAAGAATTATGTCAATTTTGAAAATATTTTAAGTTTTGAGGATTATTCGGATATTGATAGTTTTAATTTGTTTTTAGAATTAAAGTTATTGAAAGAAATACTAACAAATAAAATTAGTACACCATTAAAAATATTGAGTTCTTTTTCAAATACATACCTTGTTTATAGAATATTATTAACATTGCCGGTAACGGTTGCGACTGCTAAAATAAGCTTTTCAAAATTAAAATTAATTAAATCATATTTGACATCAATTATTCTACATACAAGATAAATTGAATGGTTTAACTATATTATCTATTGAAGATAAAATGTTAGAATTATTTGATTATAAAACTTTAATAAATAATTTTGAAGCTCCAAAAGCCAGAAAAAATAATATAAAAATTATTAGTCTATATTAACATGAGTCTTATCTTAATTTTTGCCTAAGGACCCGAAATTCCTAGATATGACCCTACGTTTACTTTCAACACTTAAAGAAATCACCCATGATTTAAATCTTGTTTTGCTTTTGGAGTTGCTCCATTTGCTTGATATTATATAAGGTTATATTAAAGATAAATTTGTTTATTAAGAAAATATATAATAATATATTATTTTTTTAAAAAAAATCATACAATTTTTAAAATATATTTTTGTTCTCTTTTATTATTGTATTTAATACATTGTACTACCACTTTAAAAAATAAAAATTGAAAAAAAATAAATACATAAAAAATTTGTAAGAAATCTTATTACGAAACACTATAGATATCTAAAAAAGATTTTATGATATAAATCAGATAATACTTCTTTTAATGTTAGTTTTTTTCGTACATTAACTGAGAATTAAACTCAATTATCAAAACACATATATTTTCATATATTTATCAACTAAATTAGATAACTTAGATATAAAAATCTCATATAAAAATCCCTGTTTAATTGGTTATTCTATAATTTGTTAATATGTGTATCAAAAATTTATCCAAGATAACAAACGGCAACACCAAATTGTAAACCAAAAACGTTGTCGATGCTAACTCATATCTACTTAACCTCTTACCACTAATATTAGTATATTACCCTATTTTATTGCCAACAGAAAATATTACCCTATCTTAGTATCCTATTCATCCATTATGCTAAAATAATAAAAGAATTAACAATATTTTATATTTATAGATAAAGGAGAATGAAAAAAAAAAGCAAAAAAGAAAGAAAAATTAAAACTAGCTACTTATAAAACTCAAGCTATTTTTTCTTAGAAACTTAATTCTTATTACATTAGCAAAAAGTTTGGATAATCTCATGCTGTGATTATTGAGTTAAATTTCGCTCTAAATTTAATCAACGGATTAGCCATAAAATTATTCTCAATGAACATGAACAATTGATACATCTCAAATTGAGCTAACAAATCAGCCATAAAATCGTTAAGTATTTATGTCTAATATTTAGAGGACAATAAATAAATTGTATGGTCTATAAAAAGTTAAATCTGCAAGCTATCAAAACAACATCTATGTTTAAAGTGAATTATCCACTATTCCATAAAGTCCTAAAAAATATGCTAACAACATTTTATTTTATAAACATTAACTATTTTATCTACAAAGATCTCTTTAACAAACTGACAAACAAATATCATTGGAGAAATTTTAGAGTAGTGTATGTTTTTAAATTAAGCGCTTTTACACTATAATTAAGAATTAAATTGAAAAAAAAAAAAACTACTGAGGAATACTCCTCACATATTTCTTACACTTTTTTCTCGAACACTAATAGTATTTTTAATTGAATGCCGAAGATTAAATTTTTTCAAATCATAGAAGTTACTAAAGTAAATTTTGAAATTTTTTTATATACAAATTTCTATAATATACTTAAAGAATTTAATTATTTATTAATTGTATGAGGTTTTCTCGGTCAACACATTTCTTACACTATACAAACGAATCTCATTTCTTTTTGTATTATATTTTCTCAATAAAATTTTACCCCAATTAAATTATAGGGTTAGGTATATATCGTTTAATTGCGGATCGTGAGGCTTGGATGAATTCTCTTTGTTATTGAGATATAAAATCGTGAAAGCCTTTTATTTTAGCGTGAAATCTCTATTTTGAAGGAGCTGCAGTGAGAACGGGACACCCCTGGCCCTGCAGGGTCCCCGAATCTCCAATGCCCTTAAAAATTATTAAAAGATCATAATTAAATATAGTAATATATATATAAGGGTTTTTAGGTCTTTTTTCCTATTTAAACTCTATATTCCTAAATAAATAGAGACTAGAGAAGGTAAGGGTTTAGAATGTCGTCTTACTCATTTACACTTTCACCCATTCACTCTTATAATATAAGACCCAAAGTTCTTCATTTCTTCTCAGCTCTCTTCCCTGTAGTTGTGACATTGTGCCATTCTTCCCTGCGACTGCGCCACACTTCTTAGTTCTCTTCCAGTTCGTTGTGGTTCTCTGCGTCTTACTTATATTCTTTGTTATTCTCTGCACCTTTCTTCTGTTCTTCCAACTCTTCAAACTCCACAAGACATGAGGCTTCGGCATCTCTATCTTTCTCGATCTCTCCCTATTTATATAATTTAATTTCTTGGTCTTTTCCTTTTAAATTTTTTTCTTGGGAGGAGATCCATGTCCTGAATGAAGATTCTACACTGATTTAGTATATTTTCTACAACTCAAAGTGTATATGATTTTGATATGCTTGCTTAGTTTTTGCAATTTAAACATTGATATTTTATGCAATTTAAACATGCTTTCTTTAGTTACTTAGGTTATGACAGTTTATTTGATTATGCATTTTAAAATTTTTAATGATAATTTGGGTATCCTTGCGGGGGAGCAGAGATGGGGAATAGCTCCCCCACGGCGGGGAGCAGGGGGTACTCCCTGCCCTCGCCCCATGCGGGTTAAATTTATTCAAAATGTTAATTTTTCCCGAGGTTCTATAGATTTTGGGAGATGGTTGTTTAGATTGGGTGGTGCTCTGGTCTTTAATAAGGTTTATTTGATCATTTATTTGTGTTTTTCTACTCTTTTGTTCTTTGAAGATCGGTTATCTATTCTTAAAAAATTGTGAAAAGTGTGATGCCCTTCTAAAATGATAGTTTTTTTGTTGGCAACTTCTTCTAGACCCTATTCCTACTAGATCTAAGTTTTTTTGTTGGCAACTTCTTCTAGACCCTATTCCTACTAGATCTAACTAGGTTGTTTGGGGTATTTTAACTTCATATGAGTCTATGTTTTGTCCTTGCCATAGTTTGCATTTGGAAGATTCTGCTCATTTATTCTTTGCTTGTGTATGTGCTCGACCAATTTGGTCCTTGATTTGGAATTGGCTTGGATTGATGGGAAACTTTCAAGGCCTATTTCCGAGAGCTTTTGCATGTTTATTGGCTTGGCTAGGGGAAAGGTTGATAAGAGGAGAGGCCTGGTAGTGTGGTTGATACTTTTATCGTCTATTTGGCTTCACCATAATAGTATCATTTTTAAAGGTTGTATGTTTGATGTGCATTAAGTGTTTGATTTATTGTGTCTCTTTTCTTGGCAATAGCTTAGAGCTATTAGTGGAGCATTCTTTTCTTATTGTTATTTGTTTATAGATCCAACTTAGATGTTTATCTTATTGTTGAGGGGGATTTGTATAAGGTGGTCTCTTGATTTGAGAATCACTGATGATCTCCGAGTTGTGAGCCATCAAATTTAAAAAGAGATCAAATAAAAAAAATCTAATGATTAAAAATTGGAGGACCATAATAGTCTCTAACTCAAGGGGGCCACCCTATAACAATCAATTGAGAGGGTGACACTATTGGCACCACACCATTTTCAAACTACACCACACGTGACCTTTATTTTCCGAATTTACCCTCGATTCGGAAAATAATTTCTGGACGCAATCGGATAATAATATCAAGGCGAATCCGGATAAAAATTTTCGGATGGTGTGGATACGCACGATTTGGTATCCAATCGGATAATAAAATTTAATTCTAATCAGATAATAAAATTTTGTTCCAACCGGATTCCCAAATCCGATCCGAACAAAATCAGTATAATCAGCACTTTTCCAGAAGTTTAACTTTCCTACGAATAATCATATCTAGAATCACCCGAATAATATTTTTTGGTTGGAACCAAACATTATTATCTGGTTACGTCCAAAAATTATTTTTCGGTTACACCTAAAAATTATTTTTTCGGATAAAAAAAATGTGTGATATAGTTTAAAATAAGTGTCATGACAATATTGCTACCCATTAAGGAGTTGGTGGAGTGTTCCTTCTTTCTTTTGGGGTTGTTTGTTTTATGTTGGTTTATAAATTATAATCACCCTTTAAGTAATATATTTGGCTTATATAAAAAAAATTGCACCAAAATAATAGTACTACTCCGAAGAAGAGAAATGATCCATTCATAGCATATGATGTGCTTTACGGTGGGCCCGCGAAATGGTTTTTAGTCTTTAGGATTGGATTGACCTTCTCACCCTCTCCTCCTCACACTCACTCACTCTCACAACATCATCTTCCAATTCGGCTCGGCGACGCCGTAACCTCTTCCTTTCTTCCTTTATTTTTTTTTCCTTCCTTCGTTTGTCTCTCCCAAATGGGCGCCAGCAGCGACCCGACCCAAGACGGGTGCGACGAACAGCAGAAGCGCTCCGAGATCTACACCTACGAGGCTCCCTGGCACATCTACGCCATGAACTGGAGCGTCCGCCGCGACAAAAAATACCGCCTCGCCATCGCCTCCTTACTCGAACAGTACCCTAACCGGGTCGAGATAGTCCAGCTGGATGACTCCAACGGCGAGATCCGATCCGACCCGAACCTTTCCTTCGAACACCCTTACCCTCCCACCAAAGCCATTTTTATCCCCGACAAGGACTGCCAGCGCCCCGACCTCCTCGCCACCTCCAGCGACTTCCTCCGCGTCTGGCGGTTATCCGACCCGGACGAGACCCAAACTCCCCGCGTTGAACTCAAGAGCCTCCTCAACGGCAACAAGAACAGCGAGTACTGTGGGCCCCTCACCTCCTTCGATTGGAACGAAGCTGAGCCTAAACGCATCGGCACCTCCAGCATCGACACCACCTGCACCATTTGGGACATTGAGAAGGAAACTGTTGATACGCAGCTTATTGCTCACGATAAGGAGGTTTACGACATCGCTTGGGGCGGCGTCGGCGTGTTCGCATCGGTTTCCGCTGACGGCTCCGTTAGGGTTTTTGATCTTCGCGACAAGGAGCACTCGACGATCATCTATGAGAGCTCCGAACCGGACACGCCGCTGGTTCGGCTCGGGTGGAACAAGCAGGACCCTCGCTATATGGCTACGATTATCATGGATAGCGCGAAGGTGGTGGTGCTTGACATTCGCTTCCCCACGCTTCCCGTTGTGGAGTTGCAGAGGCATCAGGCAAGTGTGAACGCCATTGCTTGGGCTCCACATAGCTCTTGCCATATCTGCACCGCAGGGGATGATTCCCAGGCTCTTATTTGGGACCTCTCTTCTATGGGTCAACCCGTCGAAGGTGGGCTCGACCCGATTCTCGCATACACTGCTGGTGCGGAGATTGAGCAGCTTCAGTGGTCGTCTTCTCAGCCCGATTGGGTTGCCATTGCTTTCTCCACTAAGCTTCAGATTCTCAGGGTTTAGTTTTCAAACATACTTCTATACGTTTCAAGGTGCTTTGCTCCTCTTCCTATTGTATTTTTTGTCAAGAAAGAACTTAACCTTGATGGCTAGGTCTGAAAGAAGAACCTGGCTTCAGAACTAAGAAGTTACTTCAGATTTTAGTGAATCTGTATTGTCACATTCTTATGTAAATGTTTTCTGTTTCATCCTTGTGTGTTTCCAGTGAAGAAACCTGTTTATAATTCATGACAATAGTTAGACTATGAGTTTCACTTCACGCTAACCATTGCAGCACCGCTTTTGATGGATTTTTCCTTAGCTTGATGGCTTTATTTGAGAGAAAGCTAATGCAATGTGGTGTTTTTGGAGTGTAAAGTGGGCTCTGTGGTGCCACTTCACCATGTGAGAAAAATACCAATTCCTTTTCTTGCTTTTTATCTTTACATTGTGTTATGTTAGATTCTTCAAGCTGACTAGGGTTCTGTTGTTGTTGTCTTAGCTTTTTCTTTTCCCTAGACTTCTATCAAAATGAAAATTTGAGTTTAGACTTCAGAGAAGTGTTTGACATTGTCTAAAACACAGGAGAGGTTAAAGCATTGGTTTGATCGAACTTCCATTAAAGGTAGTCCAGTTAAAAGATCATAAACTAAACCACTCTGTCCTCTGATAATCCATCTGAACAATGCTTGTGTCATTAAGGTGAGATTAACAATTTCAGTTCAGTCTTTAGTGTTTGAATATTGAAATGATTAGCCCCTGCCAAATGTTCCAAACTACAGCAGATGATGTTCTTTCCCACAAGATTTTGATTTCCTTTTCTATTTCAAAGCATGAAAGCATCTAAACCAGTGAACTGTTATAGTCCCCAATGGGTAATGAACAAACCTGTCACGTTTCACATATTTGGAACAATGCATTCCATGTTTAATACCCCTTTCTCCCTCTGGTGGTACTAATTAAATTGTTGATTGTTTGCAACTCCTGATATGAACAGTCATGGGTTTTGAAGCTGTATGCAGTGAAATAAAAATGTTCATGAAACCTCTCTTGGATTTGCAATCAAGCTGTATGCAGTAAGATTTCTTTGGAATTTGGAAATGTCTTCTCTTTGAAATTCTGGAAATCATCCTAATTTTTTCCTTGTTAACTTGAAAAGATCAGAGTATGGGGCAGAAATGATTCTGTGTTGAATTTTTCATCTTTTGAGTTGCCTTCTTGTTGTACTTGTCTTATACTTGCACAAGTGCAGGGGTTACTGAAATAAGGAAATACTATGTGATGGTTTTAAATTGCTGTGGCAAGAAGCATTCAGATATGGTCATTGCGGGTTGCAATCTCAGTCTCATGTGGATGTGGTCTGCCAAAACCATGACTCCACCTTGCATCATGTTATGTGTTTCACAATTTAAAACCTTATTTGATGGTACCAAAAATTCAAAAATGGTGCCTTCCAAAAAAAATACAAAAATAATTAATACTTGCATTTTTGAATAATTCCTCCTTTGCCAGGATTCTTATTACACTTGAAAACAAAATATTGAGTCTCTTTTCTTTTTCTTTTCCTTGGGTGGATTACTCCTGATACAGACTACCAATGTGTATGGATGAGATTCATACCACGGGACTTCCTTGGACTCGGTTGACAAAAGTAGTTGTTTGAAGCCATGGTACATCAGCCTTCAAATTGTAAAAGTAAAAAAAAATAAAAAAAATTGAAGTGGTAGTCTAGACAGAATCGAAGATATTAATGTTCTTTTAAAGAAATTGTAAAAGAAATGCTTGTTTTTTCAATATATAAGTGTATATTGACTGAAATGCCGAGGGTTGTAAGTTGTAATCACATTTTTCATCTCATTGTGAATATTTCGTTGGGGAATGTAACGTGCTTTTTCTCCTGCTACTAATAAATTAGTTGGAAACCATACTTTGGTGATTCTTGCCACGGTTACAATGAACTGATAAAAGCGAGCAAGAGTGCTGATAGCGCAAGTTCTTGATGAGATAAAAAAAAAAAAAAATCTACGTTTAAAAGCTATCAGAATTTGTATACTGGTCGAGGTATAGAATGCGTTATGAGCCCATCTTAACCATTTCTAATGAAAAGGAAATAGAATGTGATGTAGTTCGTCTGTTTTATATTGATGCTACAGCAAATTGCTTTTACACGCCCTTTTAAATAACTTTTATTGAACTTTACAATTTTTAGAGTCCATCATAATCAATCCTGGAAACCCCAAACTATTAACCAAACAGAGATCTCTTCTAAAGAGAATATGTTGATGGAGAGGCATCAGAGAATCGATATATTGTATCCGAGTATGGATCCTCTTTGGCAGAATATTTGTATAGTCAAAATCACATAATGCTTTAATTAGCGTCTAAAAGAATGGTCTAATAGTTAAGAAATGAAGCACTTTTGCTTATAAAAAAAAGTAAAAACATATAAAGCTTTAACTATTGATTGATCATTGCAAAAAGAATGTAATGAATGACTAAGATCTTTATTAGAGAGAATATTACAGATGTGTATGTGTTTGGTTTAGTGTTAATATAATTAATTTTGAATCAATGTGATTTTTTCAACACATAATCAATAAGTTAGTTTATCAATCAAAATAAATTTGACTCTTTAAAATTAATTCCTTAAATATGCACTATGTTGTTAGAGTATTTTTTAGTGGAAAAAAATATTAGATTTGTCACATATTTTGTTTGTCATTTCTCTCTCATGTTTTTTTTTTTAAAATTTATATATGTAACCTTTATCATTTATTTATTTATTTTATTTGTTGTGTAATCTATTTTTTTATACATGAAAGTATGTTTATAAGATTCCTACCAAAAAGTTGCTAAGGCCATGTGATGGTTAAGGGTTAATTTAGTAGGATAAGACTTCACTAAGTTCATAGGAGGGATAATTCATAACGAAAGAATCCGTGTTCGAATCTTATTTATGTCAACTTTTTGGGTGCTAGCGCCAGCCACGCACCAAGAACGGTATTAATATCATTCTAAGAGTAGAAAAACCTGTAGTTATAAAAAAAAAAACATAAAACTACTATTTAAAGTTTTGTTCCTCCGTTTTTCGTATGATACGGAACATATTCCAAACGAGTAGAAATTCAAAATTTTAAAAAATAAACAGAACTTATCTTTCATTTTGTTTAAAAATAATGATACTTATGTTTCGGACGAAACAAAAGAATAAAACTTATGTTCCACGTGGATTCACGTTTTACAGGTCTGTTTTAATAATAAAAAAAAAGGAATCTTTAAGTTCCGGAGAAAGAGAAAAATTGAAAAAAAAAATGGTGTGGTGTGCCATTAATCATGGTAGTCGGCAAAGTAGTTCCCATCTTGTTCTTCTAACGTTTTATCAGATAGATTTCAGTCGATTTTTCTCCACAGGTTATACATGTAACCTATGTTTATCTTGTTCTTAATAATAAGAGCACTGGTTGAACAGATTTATCAGAGACTTAAAAGCACAAAAATCAAGCACCAAAGCCAATCATGGCCATTCATTGGATGAGAAGCTATCCATAATCTGAGTTCTCAATTGGACTCTTAAATCACAGCCACCCATCCACGTTGCTTATTACTGAAAATCTTGTTTCCTGCAAAGTTGTACAGAAAATTCAGTCTCTATCGTATGCTTAAACTGAATCCATGGCTTCGGCTACTCTCTCTGTAGCCAAGCCACTTTTCCAGGTTCAACAAGGTATTTGATTCTTCTCTGTAGCCAAACAATATAGTGCAAAAGCTAGAGCAAAGTGTGAAATTAGGTATATTTATAATTTTATCTTGTGTAGGTTTTGCTAATTTGAGTTTAATTCAATAATTGTATCATTTTGGAATTGGGCATGAAGGTGGCATGTTGCAATTACAACCCAGATATTAATTTCCGTTACTTGACAACGTCAAGAACAAGGTTTAGTTCACAAGAAGCGCTTGTCTTTCTTCAAAATTGCAGAAGTTTCAAGCAGCTAAAACAAGTTCATGGCAGAATAATCCGATTTGGTCTTACCCATGACCAATTGCTTATCAGAAAGCTCCTTCAACTCTCTTCTTCTTATGGCAAAATGGACTATGCAACTTTGCTGTTTGATCAACTCAATGCCCCTGATACGTTCACTTGGAATGTAATGATTAGAGTTTACACCCTCAATGGTTCCCCTGAAAAATCCATTCTTTTGTTCAAAACCATGCTCTGCCAGGGATTTTCACCTGACAAGTTTACATACCCTTTTGTGATAAATGCTTGCATTGCTTTCTCTGCTCTTGATTTTGGAAGAGTAGCCCATGCTCTAGCAATCAAAATGGGTTTCTGGGGTGACGTTTATGTGCAGAACACCATGATGAATCTATACTTCAAGTGTGAGAATGCTGATGATGGACGTAAGGTGTTCGATAAAATGCGTGTACGAAATGTGGTCTCGTGGACCACCGTGATTGCTGGGCTTGCTGCTCGTGGACAATTAGACGCTGCCCGGAAAATGTTTGATAGAATGCCTTCTAAAAATGTTGTTTCTTGGACAGCAATGATTGATGGGTATGTGAAACACAACCAACCAATTGAGGCTTTTAACTTGTTTGAAAGAATGAAGCTTGATAACGTGCAGCCGAATGAGTTTACCGTGGTGAGCTTGATCAGAGCTTGTACTGAGATGGGTAGTCTGGAATTGGGGAGATGGATTCATGATTTTGTTCTCAAGAATGGCTTTGAGGTTGGACCTTTTTTGGGTACAGCTCTTATAGACATGTACAGCAAATGTGGCAGTTTAGATGATGCTAGGAAAGTGTTCGATATGATGCAAGGGAGAAACTTGGCTACTTGGAATGTGATGATCACTAGCTTGGGTGTGCATGGGTTGAGCAATGACGCACTAGCCGTTTTTGAAGTAATGGAGAAGGCAAAAGAAGTTCCGGATGCCATCACTTTTGTAGGTGTTCTTAGTGCTTGCATGAACATGAATAACTTGGAAGAAGGTCAAAAGTATTTCAATCTTATGACAGACCGTTATGGTATAAAACCTATCTTGGAGCACTATGCATGCATGGTCGAACTCTATATTCGCGCCAATAAGTTGGATGAGAACACAATGTCGTTATCTTCGAAAGCAAATCATAATGTTGCAGAATTGCTCCAGCAGAGCAAACTCACTAGTGTTGATGACATAAAAGAACTTATACAGAAGCATTACGAGGATTTCTCAGAGCTAGTTTTGGATCATTCCTCCACAAGCTCTCCAGCTCAACACCAGAGCTTCAACTTGGATTCAGGTTGAAATCAGCACTCTGTTAATGTTGCCTATCGGCTATCACACTATTCTTTAGATTCCTGACTAGGAATAATGGAAGTTTTCAAAACTCACATATTTGTAAAGTAACACAAATGGGAAAGGGAGAATATGACAACAGAATTTTGTTGTGCCAGCATTATATATTCATATATGTCGGGTGGAATAGGAGGGCCAAGAAAGATTTCAGGAACTTTTGATATCAAGCTAATGATGCTTTCAGTGAAGTTTGACACCATTTTACAAGTTTTGATTATTAGCCTAAAACTCGTGTGCTCTTCAAACCATTACCTGTATAAAATATGAAACACTGGATAACTTTGAATGTCTGTTTCCCCTTGTTCTCCCCTCTTCTGTTTTATGCAATTTAAAATGTCAAGCAATGCTCTTTTTACATAAGTTGATGAGGTAAAACGTACCTCAAGCATCTCTGCTTCACCCTTTCAGAATAAAGGAAATTGTTTGACCTTCCATGTGAAATTAAGAACTCTACAAAACCTTGCCTTACTCCTTTACTATTTAATACATTAACATCATACATAGACATATTTATTAGATTGGGCCTGTATTTTAATGCATGATGCAGAGTTTATGGTCCTAAATGGGGGAAAAAACCAAATATCTGATGGCATGATTGACGATATCTAGAAACGAAGAGGAAATGAGTTACTCCAGAGGCGATGAAATATGTGGAAGGAGAAACCACATGCCACTAAAAACTTCTTAGAAACTTTGCAACAATATCAAGTGTTGACTCTGGCTAATGAGAACCTTGAACTTCTTTCCATTAACTATTCATTGATACATAATGTAAATCACTCTGAAGTGCATGTTAGCAGTTCAGTTTCACTGAAAAGGATTGTAAAGTCATTCAAAATTCCCCTTTTTTAGCTTGGTTAATTAGACGGGATTCAACCTCTGATCCCTACCTAAATCCTTCTCTTTACAATTTGTGGCAAGCACATAAAAGTGGTTAGTCAATGAATGTTAGGAACTATTTATTTTCTTTTTCGTTGTTCAATATCTGTTCTATGAGCTCAAAATTTTCATGCATTTCTTATACAACGCTTTGTATTCACTGGTATAACAGATTTTGTATTTTGTTTTTTCTTTCAGAGTTTCTTAACCAACAAGAAGCCACAGCCGAAGCTTTCATTTCTTGCTAGATAGAATTGGCTACTTCTATCAAACGGTGCCGTTTTGTTTTGTTAAACTGAAAACCAATTCTCACTTAGTTTATTACCTTTGTCTTCCTTCAGCTCCAAAAATGAACCTCCCCATTTGATTTGAATCTTATTACTACACTTACATGATTTAGAATGAAAACATCTCAAAATACGTATACATAATACATTTGTGCGGATAAAATGAATGACAAATTTAATAGAAATGTCTTTCGAGTTTTAACTAACTACAAACTGAATGGAGTAACTTAATTACACATTTACAAGTGTTATTATTACCACTTGCACGCATTATATTTTATAAGTACAATACTATTGAATTGTAGATAGATAATATAATTATTGAATATTGATGACCTTACGAAGAAAAGAAAGAGTAAAACATGAAAGATTTGTGAATTGTGAGCAAGGATTGATCCCAAAACATATGAACCCCATTAAAGAATGGCCATAAACTTAACCATTTATCCATATTTGTATTCCCCGTCACATATTTTCTTTTGTCGTTTCTCTCTCTGTGCTATGGATTTTCCTTTCCATGTTACCCACAAGTTCAAGCCTTGATATTTATTTGTTTGGAGGTTTTCAAGTCTTCGTATTTGTATTTCGTACCTCAGAATTTTTAACAGTTGGATTCCAGTCAATTTTCATCCAAAAGGTTCTACATCTATGTTTATCATTATATAAAAAGATGGACAGTTTTATCTGAGATTTTAGCTTTCTCATTTCTGATTTTCTTTCTTAAAAATTTGGGGTGTGTTGTCATCTTAACTGTAAACCGAACATGCACTTGATCTGCTAGAGGGAATACTGTTCTAATCGAGAATATTGACATTACATAGAGCTAAGAGCACAAGACTCAAACTTAAAATCTTTTTTAAGGGAAATGAAACATGTACAACTTGAACCAATCACATGTAAATTTCCCATTTTCAGATTTAAGGGTTAATTTTTATTTTTTTTAAAGAGAAAAGGGTTAGGGTAGAATTTCACAAAATTTTATTGTCCATTGATGCAATGCAAGTAGAATGTAATTCACAAACTGGCCCACTTATTATTCAAAGGTTCAGGCCCAACCATCAAATATTATAGAGTTGAAAAATGAGAGATGATTGAAGTTGGAAGCACAAAAACAAAGCACCAATCAGAACCATTCATTGAACAAGAGGCTATCCATAATCTCATCCTCACATCTTAGGCTCACAAGAGTCACAGCCACACATCCACGTTACCTTCTCTTGGTTGCTTATTAAACTTTACGAGACATTACAAACATGAAACCTGAAATTCTAGTTTCCTTCAACACTCTTCTTCACTACTACTTCTGCTTCAGAAATCTCAGTCTCCACTGTAGGCTGAAACTGAATCAATGGCTTCGGCTACTCTTTCTGTAGCCAAACCAGCTCTTCAGGTTCCATAACTTGTTATTTCTTTCCCAAGTTTCACTAACATAAACATACATCTAAACAAAATAATATCAACAGTTCCATTTAACAGTTCATAACAATGGTTCTTATTTGGTTTCTTTGTTTTATTGTTCAGGCAAATGGGAAAGGCTTCTCTGAGTTCTCTGGCCTCCGCAACTCTTCATCAGGATACCTTCCCTTTTCAAGAAAAGCTTCAGAGGATTTCCATTCTGTCATTGCCTTCCAGACCTATGCAGTAAGTTCTTACTTTCCAATGAAGAGGGTAATTTTATTGTTATGTAGAATAAATATGCTGCATAAGTGGAAGGTGTAGAGATAATTTACAAGAAATTATCATAATCACCAATGCTAACTCTTTAAATGCTTCACTTTATGAACTTATGAATGATCTATGATGAAGATGACAACAATGTTTACTTTCAAGACTATGTAAAAAAACCAAGAATACACACTTTTGAACCCATCTACTCTTTCCATTAATGTCAAACCATGTGTTTGCATCAAGAATACTCATCTCTCATTCATGATCATCATTTCTTACCTGTTCTTGCTTTTCTTTCATGTCTAGCTAGGGAACTAGATATATCAGAGTTTGAACTAAGCCTTTCACCATATGAATAACTATATAAACAAGAAAAGGAAATAAATCACTACTTTAGTCATTCAAATTGTATGTATCGGTTATTTTAATTCCAAAATTTATCTAAAATTATTTGAAATCCTTCACTTTGCAAAATGTCATTCAAATTAATCCTTTTCAGATTAATGTGAACTCTTTTTATATAAACTCGACAACAAAAAGACCGACGCATGCACTCTGAAGGACAAAATGGTTATTTACTTAAGTACTAATCATACATGATGACATCCAAGAATTGAAATTCTGTGACTTACTGACTTGTTTTTGCATCTATGAACTTATGAAGGTTGGAAGCAGCGGAGGATACAAGAAGGGAGTAGTAGAAGCAAAACTGAAGGTTGCCATAAACGGATTTGGAAGGATTGGAAGGAACTTCTTGAGGTGCTGGCACGGCCGCAAGGAGTCACCTCTTGATGTCATTGCCATCAATGACACCGGAGGTGTCAAGCAAGCCTCTCACCTTCTCAAGTATGACTCCACCCTCGGAATCTTCGACGCTGACGTCAAGCCTGTCGGTACTGATGGCATTTCTGTTGATGGAAAGGTCATCAAGGTTGTCTCCGACCGCAACCCCGCCAACCTTCCCTGGAAGTAAGCTAGCTTCTTTTGAAGAATCTCTTTTAACAATCTTTCTATCATGTACAAAGTTGTTCAGGCTTAAGTGATCAAAAGTAATATTGAGTATTCATTGCATTGTGAATACAGGATTCATTGAATGTTTGTCTTTCTACTTTTAGTTTTTTAACATGTGCAACTTTGCACAGTCATTAGAGTGGGATTTCATATGGATGAAATTGTATGTGTATGTGCTATTGTAGGGAATTGGGAATAGACTTGGTGATTGAAGGAACAGGGGTGTTTGTGGACAGAGAAGGTGCAGGGAAACACATTCAAGCAGGAGCTAAGAAGGTACTGATCACTGCCCCTGGAAAAGGAGACATCCCTACCTATGTAGTTGGTGTCAATGCTGATGCTTACAGCCCTGATGAACCCATCATCAGCAATGCTTCTTGCACCACTAACTGCCTTGCCCCCTTTGTCAAGGTCCTTGACCAGAAATTTGGTAATAACTTCATTATCCTCTTTTCAAGTTATTATCATTTATGAAATTCTAGTGTCATTCAAAACATTTTGAGTTATATATTAAAAGGGGACTAAAAATCTCATGTCAACAAAGCTTGACATAGTTGTTAGATAGATGGATCGTTTAAAGATGCTAACAAAAATTTGAATTCTAATTGTGTGTATAGAAAAAAATACAAAACTCAATTTAGTAATTCCTGTGTCTCTACGATATTAGTCTTCGATTATCAGCTAAAGAATTAGATAATCTTTTAGAAATGGAAAAACTCATCGTTGAACATGAATGATAAATTTCATTCTTATGACCACAACTTAAAAAGTTCATCCAAACATGCTCTAATAACTAGTTTTCTTACATGTGTAAAGGTTAAAAGATCATGTTTCTCTCCACAGTGCCAATGGAAACTTTCATGTTATTCCATGACAGGTATCATAAAGGGAACCATGACAACCACTCACTCTTACACCGGAGACCAAAGGCTTCTGGACGCGAGCCACCGTGACCTCCGGCGAGCCAGAGCCGCAGCACTTAACATAGTCCCAACATCAACAGGAGCAGCGAAGGCAGTTGCCCTAGTCCTGCCAACCCTGAAAGGGAAACTCAACGGCATAGCCCTCCGTGTGCCAACACCAAACGTGTCAGTGGTTGACCTTGTGGTTCAAGTCTCAAAGAAGACATTCGCGGAAGAAGTCAACGCTGCATTCAGAGAGAGTGCAGAGAAGGAACTGAATGGAATACTGTCTGTGTGCGATGAGCCACTTGTGTCCGTAGATTTTAGGTGCACTGATGTGTCATCAACCGTTGACTCGTCGTTGACCATGGTGATGGGTGATGATATGGTGAAGGTGATTGCTTGGTATGATAATGAGTGGGGTTACTCACAGAGGGTTGTGGATTTGGCTGACATTGTTGCCAACCAATGGAAGTGAAAGTGAACAAAATAATGAATGAACATCCTTTGTTGATTATGGCATTGTAATTTTGTACTCTACTTACTACTACTACTACTACATTTCTTGCTACATTTTTCAATTTTATTCCTAAATCCCAAACTTGTAATTGAGAAATGCAACCCTCGATTTTCTCCTTGCTTACAATAAAATTCTTACCTTGAAATAATCTGAATTCTTACCTTGTCGAAACGTATTTGGTTTTGACGCATAAATGGCTGATTATTTTTTTGTTATTTTAGAGTACGATTCATGAGTTTGAGTGTATCATGTTTATTACTATTTTCGATCCTTTTTATAAGCAACAAAATATAAGTTTTTTTTGTCCTTAATATAAGCAACAGAGTATACTTTTTAACTTTATTAAATGCTAAAAAAAAATATAGACTTTCTAATATACCCTTAGTTAATTAATTGAGTTTAGTGATTTTTCTCTTTCTACTAATTCTTCTATTCCTAATGACACTCATAAACTCTATCCTTTAATTTGTACATGAGAAGAAAATATATCTATAAGGGCATTTTGGGAAGAAAATTTATATTCATCATTTAAATGATTAAAAAAACATCATTTATTAAGATTTATTGGTATGTGTAAAATATATTTAACATTGCTTATAAAAAAGACTGGAGGGAGTACCATAAATTTTTAAATTTTAAATTATTTTTTATTATTATTGTAATAAATATGTTAGTTTAACTATTAAAAATAAAAAGGGAATGCGGTGCTCCTCAATTTGAGGGAGTATCTCATCTCATTTTTTTTATCCTTACCTTTGGTTTCTTTTACAAAGAATGAAATGAATTCCATAGAAAACCGGCATGGATAGATAAAAATGTAAATAAAAAGAGATAGAAAAAAAATGTAAAAAAAAAGAGAGAAAATAAAAAATATCAAAGATGATTGGTAAATAAAATAAAGAGGAATAAAAAGAAAATTAAGTGATAAAATAATTATAATAGTAAATAATAATGGTACAATAGTTATTTCTAATTCATAAATACTTTTTATGAATTAGAGCTCTCAAAACGAGTTATCAACTCTATTAAAATTGCCCTATTTCAATGCATGATTTATTAGGTTGAATTGACTAATAGAGCTTGCTTATTCAATCAAATAAGGTTAGCATGCTTATTTCAAAAAGGAAAAAAAAAAAAAAAGGTTAGCATGCATTACAAACTAAAAACAAATTTTTTTATGGACTAAATATGAGAGTTCTTGGCTTTAAATAAGATATTATTCGTAATTATATCAAAAAATATAAAAAAGAGTGTGTATAGAAAAAAGGTTATTAACGGAGGTAAAATTTATTTCGATAATCTTTATACGTTGAAAGATTTTTTTTTTATATTAAAGAATTAGTCTTTGATAATTGACTAATAAATAGTAAATACCCTTAATAAAAAAAGAAATTATAAGTAAGAGAGTGATGAAAATGTTTATCTCGGGTGAATGGAATTAGCATCATCTCTATTGGAGTGATACCATCATTTTTAATATATAGATTTATAATTTTTATATATAAAAGGATGGTGAAATTTTTTAAATTGGATGGTCTCAATCCCTTCCACCTCTATCTCGTTAAGTTGTATTGGACGGAAATTTAAAAAAAAGAATCATAAATTTATAATAATATCTTAGTTCACAATGAACTACGTACTATTCAATTGATCCATCCGATCTATATTTTTGTATATTTCAAAATATTCCTTTCAAGTTCTTTTTTTGTTAAATTTTTTAGTGGGCTTAAAATTCCAAGTATTATTTCTTCGTTGGGAAATACAATGACTCTGTTTTGGGGTCCAAGAAACATAAAGACTGGAATATGATTTTTGTTTTTGTTCAACAATTAATACAGTTTTTTTTTTAAGTTAATTAATTTTTAGTTTGATCCAAGTGAAATATGTTCATTTTTTTGTGAGACTATAATATGCCCTCTCAACCAAAAAGGGTAAAAAAAAACTGGAATATTTGCGTTCTTGGCTTGTGTTTGGTGAACTGGTCCTTTCATTGAAAAAAAACGCAGGCCCAAACAGGCCCAGCGTACAACCACAACGTTGAAAGGCTGCATATTCCTAAATGATTTATTGATGAACAGTCCCACTCTGTTACACCACATGCTCTTTTTTTTTTTTTTTTCAAAATAACATTTTTGGTCCTATAACTCTTTGCATCAATTTGCTTTGGTCCTTTAACTTTTTTTTATTTCATTTTTGTCCCTTAACTTTTATTCTAGATTTAATTTGATTTCTACCGTTCAATTTAGACATTTATATTATGATTTGACGGAAGTAACGCTAGGGATCAACTTGTTTCTGTTACACAAAAATGAAATTCAATTTTGTATAAGAAAATGGAATTTAATTTCAGTCGGTTTTAGAGAAATAATAATTTTTTGAATGGAACGGAATTAACTATGGATTTTAATTGCTCACCATAAAAACTAATGGATTTAAATTTAATTCAAAAACAAAAGTAACTCTTCGATACGTGGCTTCTCTGCAACCATCTATTTTTCGAGTAAATTTTTAGTAATTCTATAGTGCATAATCCTTTTAAAAGAACGACTAATCTATAATACATAATGGATGGTAGAGATTAAAAAAAATTCTATAAATATTTTTAAAAAATAAATATTTATTATTATTTAAAATAATGTTGTACATATTATAATAATATTATAAATTTTTTATTATTTTTTCTTTCTTATCTTTTTTTTCTTTTACTTCATTATTCAAATTTTTTTTTATTCTCAAAGTATGATGATATAATTGAATTCACACAGAATAATTGTTAGAATTATTATCATACCGCACCTTGTGATTTAATATAAAAAAATAATTTCTTGAGTAACTACAAATCCTGTTAATTTGAGTAGAAGTATTTTATAGTCTTAATTCATTTAATTTTTTTATTCATTAACTTAATTCATTTAAAGTAAGAAGTCAACAGAGCATGTTCTTCCTTCTAACTTAATACTATATATTTCCACATCTAAAGAAAAGAGCTAAATCTAATTAACCATCTGAATAGAACTAGTTTAATTTCTTCTTAAACATCCTAGTAACCGACAAGTTGGTGGTGTACTAATTTTGATTTGAGAGTTATTGGATAATATATAGATAATTTGAAAGTTTTGAAGGATTGAGAACATAATACACAATTTTGTTTCTTGTGAGGCACCGTCATGCTTTGGATTGTTCAATATTAATCTTCTTTTTTCTTTTCAAACGTCAAAAAGGTGATGACCGCCTAGATTATGGAGTCAAAGCGATTGTCCCACATGTTTGATTTTTTACCCAAAAATAGTTATATGGTGGCAGACAACTCCTCCATACTCCACAACAATATCTTCATTCATAAATCAATCAAAAAGAAAACTCCAAAAATTTACATTTGAGAGTTCAAATAAGTTTGGCTTAATAAAAGCCTCTTTTAAAAATATTATAAAGATATTATTTTCGGTACTTTTTATAAGAAATATTAGACATGTTTTACATATACTAATAAAATATAATAAGTGATATTTTTTAATTAATGATATGTAAAAATTATTAAAATATCTATGTAATTAATGCACTCACTTGTATGAAAAATTCTGAGTGCTCATAATAAATTAAGGGTAATAAGGTATTTTTATCCTTTCTTAATAATTAATAGGCCTAAAAAACTCACAAAGTATCTTATAAAAAAGAACCCAAAAAATTCTTTTTATTTTATAAAAAAGACCCGAGATAATATTTAATAAAGAGGTTCTTGATTCGAATCTTATAAAAAATATTTTCATGAGAAAGAAGTTTATTTATGCCGATTTAACTTCCCAAACTGTAAAAGTTTTTTTTCATGATTTTTATTTAAAAAAAATCATATTTCACTTAGTTTGTTTTGTTTTACTATTAGAAATTAGAAATAACTAGCATGTTTGCAATTGCACGGTTGGGTCTCATGGGTATTGAAATAAACTATTTCACAATAATATACTATTTCTTGCTCTTAGGAATTATTAAAAAAATAATTAATAAAAAAGAGAATATCAATTCAAAATTATTTGTTCTTCTTGCATCCCGCACCTAAACAGTAACATTTTTACCTCTAACCACAATTCTAAAACAGATTATTTAAATTTTAGTAATGTATTTTATTAATACTTATATATTTATTGTAAAGTATAAATACATTAATTGAGGTTGCTAAACATGATAAGATCCCATAAATGTGTACCTTAGACAGAAAAGAAAAAACCAGCTCATTGCCAACCACTTTCTACTTACTTCTTTTCCCAGCGGATAGGAAATTCATTTCCTGTTTCACTGCCACTTTTTTACCTCTTCAAACCGTTCATCACGCCTTCAAATTCCAAACAAATACAGTACTACTTTACCACATTCAATATCCAATATAATAATATACTATATTTTTAGCAAGTTTAAAAATAAAGGAATTAAATGTTAACGTTGCCCAATATGTACCACCACAAGCATATTCTTTCCACGCTAATTCTAATTCCAATATCTATCTAATTTTAAATACTAAAAAAACAGTAAATTACCATTCTGTTATTTAAATACTATTTAACTATCTATTCCATTCCTTTTTTCTTGTTATCTTCAATGAGTCTAAGCATAATCTGCATGCTCAAGACATTACAAACATCAGTATCAGTATTAGTGTAAAATACACAAGGGCATGTGCCAAAGCGGAAGCAAACCATGTTCAAAAATAATCCCCACCTGAACATGTCGACTAATGACGCTTTAAATTTAAATTAAATAGTAATTATTGAAACTATTTATTTATTTTTAGCATCCTATCCAATGCAGCTCACATGCGTAGCTCTCAATGGTGCCACGTTACTTTTTTACATGGTCCTCTGTCTTTTTTCTGCATCAATTCAACATCATATCACTACTTTTTTCTACTTTGTCATTTATGGGACCACAGGATCATATCACAGATCCATGATTCATCAAATAAAGAAAATAAAAATAAAAATACTACTATTACTACTACTCACTCCTAGCTAGCACACAGATCTGAGCATAAAAATACAACTGGTTCTTCACCACAGGCCATTATTATTTATTACCAGTACCAGACGAACAGAACAGAATAAAGCAAGAATAGTAGTACTACTCTGTCTTGTGGGAAATTTAGAAATACAGTAAAATAAATGCTTCATTTTCATACATTAACATACCCCCGGTCACTTCTTAATTACAAAGCAAGATCAAACAATGGAGTAGCAATATAGCAGCAATATATGATAACAATCATAAGAAAAATAACTAATACAAGGAGAAATTCATATGTGAATGGTAGCAATAATAATAAGAGTATATGATAAGATGTGATGAAAATTCAAATTAAAATTTAAACATCACGGTCTCTTGTGCATTCAGGACTCATTTGAGGGAAACGCTTCCTATCAGTACAGTAATTGTAAATGGTGTATTTCTGGCGAACCCATCTGAGTCTTCTCCATTGAGCAGCATCAAGATCACGAAACTCTGGTTGATCCCACCATCTTTTTCCCTGTGTTGCACAGAATTTGGCATTCACAGAAGCTTCACAACCATCAATGTGAAAGCCCTTGTAATGTGCTATGAAAGGTGCTTTTGACCAATCTGTTTTCTCTAAACCACCCCTTGTGGCCCAATCATCTGCATTCCATAAACTGTTGTAGATTTTCATTGGTTGGTCAAATGGAAATTTCACTCCCAAGTCCTTGCTGTTCTTGAACACCCTTATTGGTACATCATCCACAAAAAACCTGCACACAATCACATTTTGATTAGTCCATGTCACTAAGAATAGCATACCCACTAGCCACTAAAATCAAAATAAAATTCAGGGAAATGGGGCGTTTGATTAAGACTCTGACACCCCAAAATCAATTTCAACCTTATAGTAATTTTGAATTTTAATCGTAAATCTAACAAAAATTAAAAACTCTTGCTTTCTTTAAATTCAATTCTACTTTTTACTGAATAATAAAAATTGAGTCTAAGAAGATGTGGTTAAATGGGTGTGGCTAAAGGTTTTTAATTGCCATTTGTTCCAACATATCACAGTACATCATGGTATTATAGTTTTGGCAGTCACTAAAATCATTTCTAACTGTGATTATAGTCTAATGTGACACGATTTAACAAGTTTCTACTTTGAGCATGCCAAGTTGTTACTGGTTAGGAGTATGGATTTTGGTCACAAGATTTGAGTGAAGTACTCACACTATCTGATACAAGTTCCAGAGAACAGAGTATGTGTGGTATTCGTTTGTAGGATCAAACCAGAGATAGATTCTCTGTTCACGGTCACCTTTGCCGCCGGTGAACACATTTGTTTGTAAAATGTAAGGTTGTCCTGTTCTGTTCCCCAAGAACTCAAAATCTATCTCATCGTGCTCTGCATTGTTTGATGATAACTGCATATTTCAAATCACAGTAAAGGTCACATTCACACATTACACAGAAGCTGAAGAAACATCATCAAATGGGGCAGAAGCAGAAATGCAAAGGAAAAGTAAAAATTGAAACTTTTTTTTGGGGTGCATACATAGAAAGCGGTGACAGTGCCTGCTGAATCGCCAGGAACCATCTTTATGTGCATACTGAAGTGACCAAACAAGTATGATCCTTTGGATTGGAAACCAGTACCTGATTAAAGTTGCAAGAAAGGAAAAAAAAAATGCAAGTGAGCAAAGTGAACTTCATTATATTCTATAAAAAAAGAAAAATGTGAGAAAGTAAAGAAGTACCGACCAGTGTATTTGTCAAGATGAAGCTGAATCTCAGAACCTCCATTGAAGTATTTGATATGATCAAAAGACCAAGTTGGGACATAGTTTCTGCCAAATGGTACATCGACTGGCCTCCTTGGTACACCACAGAGTGCTGCAGAGGCAAGTGATGCTAAAATCACAAACAGAGTGCACAAGGAAGAAGAAGAACCCATTTTGTGGTTTAAGTTGAAAATGCTTGTGGATATCAGTAGCTATATATAAGCATTAGACCATGTATTGGATTAGACCTTTGTTTGTTTCTCTCTCTCAATTTATTTTTTTTATTAATATTTCCTCTTGGGGGTTGGGGGCAAGAATCATGTATTTGGCTCTGTTACGATCTTGGTGTTACTCTCCAACTTGATATTGGGACCCTGTTTACGCGTATATTATAGTACTACACTGCTAGCTAAACTTCAATTATTTTCTAATCACAATACAATTATTCACAATAATGAAAATTTTTTAAATATATTGTTTGTTCCTCGATTCTTGATGATATTTTCGTGATACTTCCTGATTATTTTGTTGGAAATTAGCTCTTAGATGATCATCAAATAGCCTGAGTTGTGTGATCATATAATGTTTTCAAGGAATTATTTGGGTACAGTTCACCCAAGATTAAACAAATGGTTAACTCAAAGCCCCAACCCTCAATTACAGTGATGTTTCGTAGTCTAAACCCTAATAATGATTCTAATTTTTACTTAGCATCCTCCGTTAGTGAGATAGTGGAGACTATTTATACAAGTAGTTTCCTTGAAACCATAGTTTTTAGGTACATTTTAAAATAAAAAAATATCTAACTTAAATGCTAAGATGACAGAGCAATGCGGATTTATCGTTATGATGTGTGCTTGTGTTGTGGTGTCCTTGTCACGTCCGAGTTGAGTAGGCACGAAGATGTCTAAGTTAAGACAAGATGGTACATCACTTTCACAAATCTCGAGATCTTAGTTGAAAAAGCTTGAGTATGCATGAAGAGATCAAAATAGAGACTGGCCGATACACCTACTATTTCGAAAACAATGACCAGGATCAAAACTAATGAAGATCTCAAACCCAAAAACTAAAAAGATTTGTAGATATAAAAAAAAATGATGTTCGATTGAAACTCCAAACCCTTCAAGCAAAGGGTTGAGGTTCCTAATTTTGTTTAATCATGTACTTTTTAAGAAATGTATTTTTTTGAAAAAATAGTAAGATTCATATTTATTATTTTAGTCTCAAAATTTAAAATACCGTAAATATTTTATTGGTATTACAAATAATATCTAGTTGCGTTCTTCCAATAAACAATAATTTTTTTGTTTTTAAGAGAAATGAAAAAAGAATCAAATATTTTTTCCTCTCTTCTAGTCTTGTTCCTTTCATCTTCTTTTTCCTTCAACTTAGAGTAGTTTTATGGGGGAAATTGAGTAGTATTAGATTATTAGTTATTGTATTTGTATTTAGAGAGTATTTACATTTTTGCTTTAAGCCTCTGTAATCATTGAGCCGTCTCTGATCGATCCCATATGTGAGAGACCATATATACCTCTTTCTAATTCTTTAACCCTCTCAATAATGAAGTTTATAGGAGTAATTGAGAAGTGAAGGTGTCTCGAGATCGGAAATGGATTTAGCAAATACAGTAAGGTTTTAGCATATCGTGGAATTTAATCACGCGATAGTCGAGACGCCTGCGGAGTGTATTTCGCTAGCTTCCACCAAACACGCAATCAATCATGCAATACTATTACACTACTAAATACTCGCTCCACTCAATTTTAATCGAATTATTAAAATTAAAAACTAATAATTAACTTTTTAAATAAGTCTTAAAATATCAAAGTTTTTTAATTATATTTTTAATAAAATTATATTAATAAATACATAAAATTAAGTAATATTTATCTCTCACTTGTTCCATTATCTCTCACTACACTATTAATTAAATCATTGAAAATTATATAAGGGTAAAAATAAAAATTCTCCAATAATAAGTTACTTGATGACTTTTATTAAGGACCATGGATTCCTTCTAGAAAGTCATTTATGTGCCCGTTTGAATACCAAGTTAAGTTGGGCAAAAGAGAGTTTTGAGTATCAAAAGAAAGTTTGAAAAAATGAAAACTTATTTGGGTAATTTTTTCATTTAAAAGTTTTTAATTTTCAGTTGGACAAAAGAAAGTTTGGTTCAAGTAAACTTTACTTATTTTTTATTCTCCTTTGGCAAAAGTAAAAAGACAATTTACAACTCAGTCCATCATTACTCTCATTACTTTCTTTATGTCCTTTTTTTAATTATATATCATGTCTTTTTTGGTAATTATATATGCAAAAGTACTTCTATCTTTATCTATCTAAACAAATTTTATTTTATCAAACTCACTTTTACAATATTATTTCCAAACATAAATTTATTTTACCAAACTTCATTCTACCAAACTTCATTTTACTAAACTTCATTTTACCAAACTTTATTCTATCAAATTGTTATTCAATCGGATCCTATATATAGGACCGGAAATACTACTTTTGAACGGTCCAAAATTTACAACATATCCTATAACATTAAAAAGTGTGAAAATATATAATTAAATTTATATACGATCTGGTTAAACTTATATGATTAAATTGTGTATAACTAATCATAAAAATTTAATCACATATATATTTCTGTGTGTTTTGTTGTGTGGTTTAAAATAGATAAAAAAAAACAAAAACATTAGTAAGAAGGTGGTAATTTTGAATACTATCTCATATCTTCATGTAATATTAAAAAGAAAAGTTAGTCTTTCATTTTTTATTCATGTATGGAGATACTTGTTTTTGATCCTTAATTAACTTCGAGGGATTAACACTATGAAAAAAATTTCTTTTACTAAATTTTTTTTGCGCTGAGTTAACTCATGTTAGTATAGATTTTAGTGTGTCTATTGAAATTAATCTATTAGTTTGAACATATAATTTTAATTATATTAATTATAAATGCACAAATATTTACTAATGAATAAATATGAAAGTGGTATAAATATTTGATATATACTTAATCTATTAGTCACAAAACGAAATATAGAGACTCATCTTTTAAAAAAAATTCGTGAAGCAAAACTATGTGACTGAGTGACATTAGTTGTTTTGCGTGTGATTCTATGGTTAGAAGAGTGAAACTTTAAGCATAACTCTTTAACTTGAATTTAAAATAGTACAATTAAGCTTATAAAACAAACATAAAAGTAAGAGAGAGATAAAGAAGAAAAAAAAAATAGTGTAGAAATGACACAAACAAAATGAGGTATATAAACATTAGTATTATTATTTATCTGTAAAAATATAAGAATACAATATGTAATTGAGAGCAAACTTAATAAGAATGTGTAAAAAGAATTACAGATACATAGATGTTTCTCTATATCGAAACTCCACTCCTTAATTACAGAACTCAAACAATATTCCAGCAATAAATAATGATATATAAGATAATATATAAATTATCAATAGAAGAAGAAATTCATCATACCAATCATAAAAACAGAACATGAAAAATAAAACTTAAACATCACGGTCTCTTGTGCATTCAGGTGGCATTTGAGGGTAACGTTTCCTATCAGTACAGTAATTGTAAATGGTGAATTTCTTACGCACCCATTTGAGTCTTCTCCATTGAAAAGCATCAAGGTCACGAAACTCTGGTTGATCCCACCATCTCTTCCCCTGTGTTTTACAGTATCTAGCATTCACAGAAGCTTCACAACCATCAATGTGAAAACCCTTGTAATGTGCTATGAAAGGTGCTTTTGACCAATCTGTTTTCTCTAAACCACCCCTTGTTGCCCAATCATCTGCATTCCATAAACTGTTGTAGATTTTCATTGGTTGGTCAAATGGAAATTTCACTCCTAAGTCCTTGCTGTTCTTGAACACCCTTATTGGAATGTTGTCCACAAAGAACCTGTACACCACCACATGTTAATTACTTCATGTCATCAAGTTTTTAAATTGATATACACTTCCCTGATATCACGTTGCAATATTAAGACTGATTTAATTTACATTTAATTATAGGTTTAAATTATTTAATAGTTGCAAAATCGTCACTTTATTTTATTTGATTTCTATTTTGTAAAACTTGTATAGGAAATCATTAGATATGACTTGTTTCTAGTTTTCATGATTTCTTATACAATTTTAAGAAAATAAGAAATTTAATAAAAATACAGTGATATTTAAATAAATATTTATAAAAACAAAAAAAAAATAACAAAATAAAAATATTGACCAAATTGACTTTAATCATTTAATGGTTTAAACTGTGACTAAAAGTCAGTGAAACTGCCATTGCATATTTTATCATATTTGACCATATTCAACACAACTATGTTAAGAATAAAACCACAATCACTATTTAAAATTTAAAACTTAACCTTGTATTTTGTATGTTTGGAAATTCACAAAATTTGGGTGGAGTACTTACACAATTTGATACATGTTCCAGAGAACAGAGTATCTATGGTAGGCTTTAGTAGGATCAAACCAGAGGTAAATTCTCTGTTCTCTGTCACCCTTGCCTCCGGTGAACACATTTGTTTGCAAAATGTAAGGTTGTCCTGTTCTGTTCCCTAAGAACTCAAAGTCTATCTCATCGTGCTCTGCATTATTTGATGATAACTGCATAGTTCCAATGCAAATGCCATATTCAAAACAAATTACAGAATTCTTATTAACGCAAATAAACGAATTGGTTTAAACAAAAAAAAAAATGTATTTTATGCATACATAGAAAGCAGTGACTGTGCCAGCAGAATCGCCTGGAACCATCTTTATGTACATGCTGAAGTGACCAAACAAGTATGATCCTTTTGATTGGAATCCAGTTCCTGTATGTACAAAATTGCATGAAACATAAATTGTAATTTAAAACCTTATTTGCTAATACAAAAAAATGAAGTTCAGATATTACGCACCAGTGTACTTGTCAAGATGGAGCTGAATTTCAGAACCTCCATTGAAGTATTTGATATGATCATAAGCCCAAGTTGGGACATAGTTTCTGCCGAACGGCACATCCACGGGCCTCTGTGGCGTGGCGCAGAGTGCGGCAGAGGCTAGTGATGCAAAAATTACAGAGAGAAACCACAAAGAAGAAGCCATTTGGTTAATTTGTGTTTGAAAAGAAAGAGTGAAAGGGTGAAGGTATATATAGGTGCTAGACCCTGGTGACTTGCATGTTCAAATTAAACGCTTATGATTCCTCTCTCTCTCTCTTTCTCCCTATAGCTTTATTTATTTGTTCCACCTTTGAAGGATCCTAGTTGGAAGTAACTCGTGTGCCTGTTTGCCTTTTTATTCCATAACTTCCTAACTGTCATTTCATATTTCAACAAATTTACAAACATTAACGCACATGCCAAACATCTCGTAAGCTTTTCTTTTCTCTTTTCTCTTTTCTCTTTTTTGAAAAAATAAAATAAAATAAGTTATTGATGATTGTGAAAAAAAAAATGTTTTTCATTCCTTTTATTTATATAAAATGTTATGTAAATTATATTGTTCGAGATTAAATGGCATTCCACATATATCTTCTACTGTTATAGAGTAAAATTTTCGCCTTCTACGATAATTGGCTAAAATAACAATAAGAAAATTAAAGCTTGTAGTATAATATATTTATCATGACGCAACGAATCTCAATAAATATGTTTTTCTATTGATAGAGTCTCAAGAAATTTAGCAATCGCCTTCATATGGCACTATATTAAAATTTAAAACGACCACGAGTGAGGAGGCAATCTGTCGGAAAAAAGAAATCACATTCACAAGCCACATTATACTATCACAACAAAAAAATAATGAATGAAACACACGTACGTAGTTATTAAGTTTTTAAGAGTAATTTATATAAATTTTAGTTATACGGAGATTCATTTAGATTCTTCAGTTTATAAGAGTAATTCACTTATGTCTCTGAAATTACTAAACGTTATTTATAATTAGATCCTTAAGTTTACAAAAAATAATTCACTTAAGTTCCTAGATCCTTAAGTTTACGAAAAATAATTCACTTTAAGTCCCTAACATGATCAAATTTTAGGAACCTAATCAAGTGAACAGGTGTTACACAATTTCAATGACCTAAATAAATTTTTGTGCAATTCAAGAATTTATGTAAATAATTCTTGCAAACTCGAGAATTTAAATGAACTTTCGTACCACTTAAAAATCTATGTGAACAATTTGTTATTTATTACTTAACCTTTTTTTTAGACTCTGTCATTTAATAGAATTAATCTATTAGTATAGTCATATAATATTTATACTAATAGATAGATTAAATATATTAGTATAAATAATTGATATATATTATTAATTTAAATATCATTAGTAAACATCCTTAATAGTTATATATACTAACAATCAAATCTGTTATAAAAAAGTCTATACCAATGATAATTAATATAACAAAAAAAAATTATATAGCTTATTAATGCACTTTTTCTTAAAATAAGTAGATGTACATTAATAAACTCTTGTAGGGCTTGCTAACATATATCCACTTATTTTATAGAAAGAGAACGTTAGCAAGCTACATCTTGTGGGTGTATTTTAAAAGTTCAAGTTATAACTTGCTAATGTACTCCTTATAAAAGACAAGTGGATGTACGTTAACAAACCTCTTTAAATATTACTATTTACTAACATATAAAATAATATAAATTTATATTTTTTATATGTGTATAACTTTTTTAAATACTCCCTCCGTTCCTATTTATAAGACGCTTTCTAGAAAATTTTGACGTTCCTTTTTATAAGACATTTTATAGTTTCTATGTAGTATTTATTATTCGTTTTCTTATTTTTCCCTATTAAATGCATTGACTAATTGTACTTTTTAATTGGGATTGGTTAGCACAATATTTAATGAGGGATAAAATTAGTATGTTATATAATTTTTTACAAAACCAATAGAACTAACTAAATTTAACTACTTTTATTAGTATATGTAATATAGTTAAAAACGTCTTATAATAAGGAATATATGGAGAAAATAAAAAGTATTGTTGGTAGAGTAAATGAGAGAATAAATGCTAAAAGAAAAATTTAAAAAGGAAAAAAAAAACATAAGAAAGGAACAGGGAAAAGGAGAAAGAAACAAGAAATATGAGAAAATAAAACAAGAAAACTGAAAAACGGCCCTGTAGGGAAATCAAAGCCAGAATTTTCTTTTAGCAATAAAAAGTTTAATTGAGAGGCAGACCTACTTTGTCTAAGGTCAGGACTTGCTATCAATTTCAGTGAGAATTTATAATGAAATTTATAAATCGCCTATCAATAAGACCTAAATTTAATGGGATAAGACTCAGACTCATGACCTCATGATCATAAATCTAAACACACATTATCCAAACCAACCCATTAGCTCGGAGCCAGAATTTGAAGATCAATGGTGAGCACCACAACTACTAAGTTAAGCAATATTTTAAGTGTATTTTTACAAATATTATATATATATATATATAGTATTATGGGAGAGGGATTATGGGAGAGGGAGGCCAAGAACCGCTGTTTGGTAAAACTAGCTTATAGCTTATGACTTAGAGCTTGTAGCTTATAGCTTATGTCTTATAACTTATAATTGAATAGATGTGTTTGGTAAAATTAGCTTACTAGGTAGCTTACATTTGTTGAATGAGTTAAAAGAATTAGTAATAATTACATATAATAAATTATTTGATAGAATAAATATGTAGTAAATGACTAAAGGATAAAATAGAAAAGAATTATTGAAAACTACTTTTTATAAGTTATAAGCTACTTAAATAGCTTATAGCTTATATAAGCTAAGCCAGTTGTTACCAAACACCTCTACTTATTCATAAGCTATAAACTCATAAATAAACTACAAGCTAGTTGTGCCAAACACATAATAAACAGGTTGAATATGTATTTGTGTGGAAAGTGTCGTCAAATTATTTCAACCAATTAAAGCATAGTTAAAAAGGAATAAATATTAGATATATGATCAATTGATCATAATAAAAGAAAAGTTTTTTTTGTTTGAAAAGGCCAAAAAGATTATATATCTGTCTATTTCAAAAGTATTAAATATTTCAGTTCTTTAGTAGTAGTGGGGCCAACCAATTTTGCAATTGAAATAACTCAAATAAGTAACGCACGCGGAACCGAACTTTGGTTTTAGAAAATTCCCAGAAGGTGTTAATTTGTTTTTTCTCTGGTTGATATATTGTCATGAATAATTAATTATGGAGTATTTTCTTTGTTTTTTTTTAAATCATTAAGGAGTATTTTCAATTCTGAAAAAACATGGATCCAACTAGAATGAATTATATCGAATAACTTTTTCAAGTGCTCTCTTCTTTATTAGCAACCCCTTATATTTTGTGGTGGATATGAAGGTAAAGATGTAATTATATTTTGGGTAACTCTCATTACTCTATCGATTATGTATGTCGATCAATCCAAACTGCTTTAAAAGAATCTCGCTTGAGTTTTGAAGGTCACTATCAGAATAATATATTGCAGCGATGTTCAATTTCATGGACATGTCTCCCAACGGATTTCGTCAAGCTAAATGTCGATGTCAGCTTAGTTCGTCAAGTTACTCATAGCACCTTTCGGAGGACTTTATAGATGCAAGAGTGGTTCGTGAATCTTTGGGTTTCAAGGCCGTAAAAAGACTTCTGATATCCTTATGGTCAAGTTGCTCGCTATTTTTATGGGTCTATAGGTGACTTGAGAAGAAAAAGAATTTCGTTATTTTGATATCGAGTCCGGCTTTTTGAAGGCTATTAGATTGATTCATAATGAGGAATGTTCTTGTTATCATGCTTACACTACTCTGATTGCGAATATTCGTTTCCTCCTTAGCAATTATCAAAATATAGAGATAGCTCGCTTGCGGGAATAAAACCAAAACAATTATTCATATGCCACGTAATTTTGTTATCCTTAAAAGTTCACATGTTTAAAATAATGTTCCTTAAAAGTTTTTAGCTCGTTCTTCTTGTTCTCTTTCTGGTTTTCTTTTATTACCCAAAAAAAAAATTCTGGAAATATACTTCTATTTTTATATGATAACATTTTCCTAATAATTATTGTCATGAATATTACGTGCAGCCGTGCAGGAAATAGCAAAACCATGATACGTCAGTATAAGATTTTTTTTTTCATAATATAAAATATTTTGTTTGTATCTGGTTTAATTTCATTTTCTTAAAAAGGTTATTTTTATTCATAATAAATTATATTAACAAAAAATTGAACCTGAATATTCATACACATATATATCTTTATATACTCACCAATTAAGCTGACCCAGACTTTTTTTTTTAAGGTTTAATTTCATTTTCACTAATAGTTGTAAGGATGTTTTGTTTGTACGTGGTTTAAAATTATCATTTCTTTAACAGAAAAAAAAAAATTGTCATTGTGAGCCCTTATAGTCCCTCTTTTAGTTGACTCGTTATTTTTTAGAATAAAAATTGTCATTACGAGACAAACTATATCTATCCATTGACCTGAAATAGTAGTCTTACAACTATGCATGTGGATTGCTCAATTGAAGACATGCAAACAAATCATTTTAAAACAACGAATGTGTAAATAAATTCTTTTATAGACAAAAACATTTTTTTAGAAGTGACGAAACTAAAACATTATTGAAAGAGTGCATATACAGAATTGAAATTAATCTTCTTAGAATAAACAATTTTAAATATTCTGTATGTTAACAATAATGTTTTGAGCCTATTAATTAAAAATAATTAATTTAATACAATTTATTATTCATTATTTAAAAAATATTTAAGGAATTAAACGTTGAATTTTATGTATTTTTATATAATATTCTTAATCAATACTTTTTCAGGGGGTTAAAAAAACTTGTTAATATTTTCTAAATTCTAAATCTTCCACAATTATGTTATTTTATTTTCTAAATGAGAATTTTAAACATTTCATACGTTTTAAATTGTTAAATAGAATAAAAAATTAAAGTATTATATTAATATTGTAGTGAATTATAAATATTTTTAAAGTTTTCTCTTATAATAAAAAGACTAAATTGATAACTTAGTTCTGTAACTTATTTTTTTATTTCGATTTGGTCTTATAACTATTAAATGTTCCAACTTAGTCATGTAACTTATTTTTCTATTTCAATTTGGTCCTGTAACTATTAAACGTTTCAATTTGGTCCTGTAACTTAATTATTTTTCTGTTTCGATTTGGTCTTGTAACGTACTTTTTGTTTTTATTTGAATTTAGTGTCGATAGAAAGGACGAATTTGTTGGATGAAAAATAAGTTACAGGATCAAATCGAAACAGAAAAATATGTTATAGAACCAAATTGGAACGTTTAATAGTTACATGACCAAATCGAAACATTACAGGACCAAATTAAAATATTGAATAATTACAAGATTAAATTAAAATAAAAAAATAAGTTACAAAACCAAATTATTAATTTGACCTAATAAACTATACAATAGCATCACATAATTCATGTATCAAATCTCACGTAGTATTATAAAAATTGTAAATTGTTATAATAACACAAGCCTCTATATATAATCCAAACAACGACCCTTCATGATCGATATACATATGCATGCAGAATGGTAGTTGAAACTTGAAATCTGACACATAATTCTCAAGAAAATAAAAAAGAAAAGAATTGCATGTGGGATCATGAGTTGGGTATACATAATTAAAGATGTAGCTAATTTTTTTATTTTTTAAATGTAAGAGTTGCGATTAGGAGGAGGAACTAAAAACTTAGAAACAAGGTCACATGATTTGGTTAAGATACATTGATAACTGGAATTAATTGAGGCATTATTAGTTGGTATATAGAATTGTATGGAACCTATCTGATTTGTTCTGTTTTCATGATTTTGAAGGAAAGGACTCTGTTCCAAAAGCCTCTTGTGGTGGAAAGTCCCCAATCAAATCAAGACAAAATTAAATAAAATAAAATAAAATTAATTCTTACGTTATCAACGCCTAAGGACTAGGAGTCTCTTATTGTTACATAAATTAAAATAATAATAAAACAACTAAATCTCAATGACACTCGTAAATACTAAGTTTAAAATAGGAATCAAATATACTGAAGAAGACACAGTTAACAGCTATGAAACTGGAAAGTCCTTAGACTTGAATTAAAGTTAACATTTGGCATACTTAAAATATGTTCAGCATCTCTATTAGGAAGTTGGTTTTAAGGTTTAGAAAAAATATTTTTGGGAATGTAATTGAGAATGTGAGATTTTCATGTTTGTTTTAAGGTTTAAAAAAAGATTCTTAGGCATTATTTATTCTCGAGAGTATTTTTTTTTGTATTTTATGTAATTTCTATTTCTATGGTGAAACGTGGGTAAGTTACTTTCTCATGAGAATATAGGTAGTTATTTTATATTTTACTAGTAACTACCACTTTTTTATTTTTGATTTTTCATTTGAAATTCAAAAAGTATTTCTAGTGATGTTAATTTTATCAAACACTCTCTTATAAAATGCTCAAAAATACACATTTTTATAAATATACAAATTGTCAAAAATATGATGCCTGAAAACATTTTTTATTCGTCGAAGATAACGCCCTCTAAGTTGTCAATATTATGTATCTAATTCATTATATATATATATATATATTAATCTATATAATTGCATTACATTGTTGTCATTTTACTAGTTATCTTTTACTTTTTTATTAATTAAATAATTAAAATAAATAAATAATATTATATGCGATAAAAATATTTTCATATTATTACATGTAACATTATTATAAATCAAATAGATTTTAAATTTTTTCAAAAGATTCCTAGGAACAAAAACTAAAAACCAAATAACTTGCTTAAAATGCCTGGGAATAAACATTGGGAATATATTCCCGGCAATAAGATAACGAGAATGTATTTTCATACCTTAAAACAAACACCCCCTTAACTTATAACTTATAGCTTATAATTTATAATTTATAGTTTATAATTCGTTGTATATAAATGTTTAGTAAAATTAATTTATAAACTAATTTATTTTTATTAAATGACATATAATAATTATATATAATAAATATTTTTATAAAGTAAACATATAATAAATAATTAAAAGATAAAATGTGAATAAATTATTGTAAATTAACTTTTCATAAGTAATAAATTATTTTAAATAACTTTTTAAAAATGGCTAGTTTATACCTTATGAAAAATATAAGCTTGTACTATATTACTAAATATTTCTATAAAGCAATAACTTATAAGTCATAATCTCTTAAATAAACAATAAATTTGTGTTATTAAATATATATCCTTAATGAAAATGCAAACTATATTTTGCTCTCTTTTTTGTCCTTTTTATTTGTTGTTCATCTACGAATACAAGCCAAAACAAGATATGAAAAAGTATGGGTTAACATAAAGGATTTGAATTATTTTTAGCAAAATGTTAACAAGTGTCCATATACAAAAAATAAAAATAAAAAAATTTGAAATTTACAATATTTATTTACTTTAAAAGTTGAAAAATTATTTAATGGATACTTCTTAAACAAATCTAAAACAATAAATATGATATTTTTATTACACATTAATAAGTATGCTAAGAGCTATATTTAGCAAGACTCTTATTTTTAGAAGATAAAAGATTTTAAGATTTTACTTTAAAAATGAAGAAATAACTTCAAATTTTACATTTTTTTATGAACAAATTAAATGTATTTAACTGTCGACAATATATATTGATTTTTTTATAATGATAAAATTCAAGTTAATAGTCCTTAAAATTGAATGAATCTTTCATTCTTTCATCTTTAATTTTGAAGAAGTTTTATTTTATTTCCTGATTTTTGTGGTTTTTCTCTGTCATTTATTTTGGTTCTTAGAGTCAAAAACGTTATTAATAAATTTTATTTTATGAGCTATAATTTTTAAAAAATGGTTTGAATAATTCTCTCAGCAAGGGTGGAACTAACCCAATTTTTTTGGAGGACCAAATATAAATAACTAAATAAATTAAAATTTTATGAAGCCAATTAATTAGAATGCTATTAATTTTTACTTATATTTTAAAAAATTATATATACATATTAACAATTTTTTCTTGCAAAAGGGACCAAGGCCCTCTCATTATATATACATAGCTTTGCCCCTGTCTCTGAGTATCATTTGAAACTTTCAATTTGATCCTGGTATAGCTAAAATTTTTAAGCGAAACTTAAGGATGAAATTGAATTTTTTAAATGAACTTAAAAACCTGTCCAATTTGCTTTTGAAAATTATAGAGACTAAATTAAAATTCATTAATATTGTTATGACACCATGAATCAAACTAAAAGACAGAGATAAAACATGAAAAATAGAGACTATAAAAAAATTCCTTTGAGATCAAAGACAAAATTAAAAAACAAGAAAGTGGCAGTCAACCCTATTTTGGAGTAGTGTTTTAAAAGACAAGTGATTAATATAATGTATTCTAGAAATGAATAATAAATTTTAAAATTTACTATTTATATATATTTTTTTTATTTTTAATAGAATATATTAAACACCTAACAAATTAATTTAATGACTATAAGAGTAAAATTTTAAGTAACAACTAATCAATATGAGTGCAGTTTGACTTATATATAAATTTTTATATGAATAAATAATTTGTTTATAGCTAGCTAAATAGTAGTATGTTTAGTTAATTTGGTGCACACGTGTAATGTAATATTTAATTGTTATATATTAACGTATTGACAAAGGTAGAGATTAGGATAGAGGTAGCTAGAGTGGGGGGTGGATGGATGTGATTCTGAATGTGTTGGGAGTTGCAAATGTCATGTGGTGATATATTATTATTAGTTGGAGAAAGCTTAGACACAGCTCACTATAATTTTGCAATGCAATTTACAGGATGAGTAAATTAAACTACAAAACCTCAATTATTGGAATAAATTAAAAATTAAAAGAAAAAAAGAAATGCAATCATGCTTCACGTCGTTTTGTTATCTTGGTCACGACAGCTGAAATTGAACTGCATTTGTTGTTCCCCAGTTGTAACCTGCAGCCGATAGATAAATTGTAGGTTCCAAGTAAAGGCTATTTTTGATATATCATGTGTTAATTTTTTGTTTCAAAAGTGCCCCGTTTTAATAAAAGATTAAATTAGGTAATGAGTTAAATTTTGTCTTCAAATTTTCAACTAACCCATTTAGTCCCTCTTTTTATGTATAATAAAGAAAAAGAAAATTAAGAGGGCAAGAAGAGGTGGTGGTGGTGGTAGATGAAGAACAATGAGCTGGAGAAAGCCGGAGGAAAATTTAAGGAACAGTGTTTGTGAACTAAAAATAGAATACATAAATTTTGAAAAGATTAAAAGTATATTTTTTTTTTGTTTTTTATTAGATTTTTTTAGGTGACATTGTTTTTATTAGATTAACTAATTAACTAATAATTAATGTTAAATTTTAGGTTTATTTGTAGGTTTAGTCTTATTTTCATTTTAAGTGATTTTGTTCCTTCGAGTTTTAAATGAGCGATTTTGATTCCTTTTTGTTTAAAAAACGGGCGATTTTGGTATCTGTTAGTTTTTCTTTCAAATTAGCCATGATTTTTAGTCAATTTAGTGTCGTCAGAATAAACTAAAATCGTTTACTGATAGAATATATTCTTAAAACACTATTAATTAGTTTTCATTTTCTTCCTATTTATATTTCGTGAGCAATTTGAAAATTGTCGCTAATTTAGAGAAAAAGTGTTACTAGATTAATATTTGGTCCTTCTGTCGTTAATTTGAACTGAAATTGTCAATAAGTTGACTAAAAATTACGATTAATTTAAAAGAAAAACTAATAGAAAGACAAAAATCACTCATTTTGAAAAAAAAAACAAAAAAACAAAATCATCCATTTAAAATTTGAGAAATCAAAATCGTCCAAAATATAAATAAGGGATATCAAAACTGCAATTAAATCTAAATTTTAAAACATTTAAATATGACTTATGTGATATTTTATTAGTCGCCTTTAACAAATCCTAATTAATGACAAGATTAATTTTAAGTCTTTTACATTATGTTGGATAAAAAAATTGTAGGTACCCAAAAATAATTTATTTTACGGAGACCAAAAAACTTATTTGAGTTAAATAGAAATAAAAGGATAAACAGGTCTTTCTATCTTTTTTAGAAAACATATTGCCTAATGAGAGTTTAATAGTGTTAAAAGTTTGAATGATATTGATAAACAACTTTTTTTTAGTGGCCGAAGTACACAAATAAATTATATTAAATCTCTTAAATACATGCATACAAAATACTTAAAATCAAATTTCATACTTTGAGTTTTAAGAGATTTACTTTATCTCACTTTTTAATGTTACGTGAACTACAAACTCTTAAATAAACGACATGTCGATCTTCTCTATGGAAAAAATAGTTTTTAAAAATAATCAAGTTAGGAACTCTCCTTAAATTTTGAAATATCCATACACACATTTTTACATTTTTATTAAATCAAACCACTCTGATGTTATATATATGAGTGTGTTTGGGTAGCAGTTTGATAAAATGAAAATTGATAAAATGAAGTTTAGTAAAATGAAGTTTGATAAAATGAAATTTGTTTGAATAGATAAAAATATAAGTACTTTTCAGGGGCGGCTCAAGCACTAGTGAGGCTTAAAGCAAACTTAACAAATGGGGCTTTTTGTTCACTGATAAAAATAGTTTATTAAAATTATCATAATTTTATTTGAAATTTATTTTTCGGGCTTTTAATGATGCAAAATTATCAATTAAATTGTCGTAATTAAGTTCATTTAACATTTCTTTTTCAATAGATAATAAGGCCAATTCATTTAGTTGTTGCTCATTAATTACATACTTACAGTACCAATACAAAAGATAACAGTTACTTATAATATATTATATATAATTAGAATTTATTTATTTATATAATAAATTTTGTAGAGTATATTAGTAATAAACAAAAAATTTGGGGGTCTTTTTTTTTGGGGGCCTAAAGCCCTTGCTTGGATTGCTTGGCCCTTAAGCCAACTTTTAATGAAGATAATAAAAGGGTAAAGTTGTAAATTGCATTTTTAATTGTGTAAAAGGAGAATGAAAAGTAACTCAAGTTACTTCTCCCAAACTTTTTTGTAACAACTTGAAAATAAAAAAATCTCAATAAAAAAATTATTCAAACACAATTTTATTTTTACAAACTTTATTTTTTTCCTCCAAACTTTCTTTTAACAAAAGAAAAATGATATGCAAACATTTTGTCTCATAAGAATACACACGTGATATTGATGGTCAGGTTGAAGACAATGCACGTTCCCCTTTTATATGTCTGTACTCTGTAGTCCCCATTTCCCTTGAGGCCTTATCTAACAAAGTTGTTTTATTCTCAAGTTTTTAAAACCTCTACGTACTTTTCTAGTATTTTTCTTTTTCCTTTTTTGGGTCTATTTTTAATTGAAAATTTAAAATATATTAAAATCTTTTACTAGAATTCTATCTTTTATTGAAATGCTTTTGTGATGAATTGGCTTCCAAGTTTTTATTGTATAATAAAATATTTTTTTTTTATAGATTAAAGTGTAGTTAAAAAAGTTTGAACTAGAGCATTGTTACTTAAAGCTATCTAATAACCACTAGACCAATATGTTAAATGCCTTCAATAAAATACATAGATTGATTGATTGATCTGTTTTATCTTTCATGCATGCAGTAGCTTCTTTTCCTCTTTTCTTTTTTAGTTACGGCCAGTCGATCCTCGTCTTTTATAGATCTTGGGAGAAATAAACAAAATGAGTCCCTTTTAAGTAAAATTTTTTTATTAAACTATAATTATGTTTTGATATTATATACGACCCTATCAATATATTATATAATTAAGATTTGAATTAATTGAATTTGTGATTCAATACATCACATATATATAATAAAGTTTTGAATTAATTGAATTTGTCCTTATTTCCTGCTTAGTGCTTTTTTTAAAAATGATTTTTTTTATTACAAATAACAGCCACATATATATATTATGGTGCTGTTAAACATTGGGCTCTAAAAAAGTACTTACTCGCCGTTACCCCAAAGCTGGCTTGAGTTACCCCACAGCTGGTTTAGCTGAAAAAGTTTTTAGATTTAGTTTCTTTAGAAAAAAAAATGAGTAGTACTTTCTCAAAATGGACTATGCATTTTTCGGCCACCAGAGCAATGAAGACGCAGTAATAGAGGCCTAATTATTGCAGATTGGTCACAAGGAATGATAGAATTGACATCATCCCAATTAAAAGTAAGATTATTATTTTTTAGATATCAATATTCAGAACAGTAAAAATGGAAAAAAAAATTATTTTTAATTTTCAGACGATAGTATCTAAAAACACCATTTTAAATGTTAATATTTTGAAAGAGTGATCATCTTTTCAATTGGGGTGGTGATAATTTCAGCGCCTAGCCACAAAGGACAGGGCCAATGTTAAATGCGCCACACCTATTTGGTGTGGCACCACACTCCTTTTTCTTTTTAAAAATAATGATAAATTGTCCTTTTTAAAAAATGTGATCTGAAAAATTTCAGGACCAATTTTTTTGAAAGTATAAAAGGTCAATTTTTAAAATTTTTGAACTTCCAAAAAATCTAATCCAAAACATATTTAGATAAGTTTTTCTGAAAAATCTTAAAATTATATTTTTCAATTTTGAATTTTTTATTACATTTTTCATCTTTTTAGAAATAATTTTGTTGGGAATTAATAAAAGATTGAAAAATATTTTGTTATAACACTTTGTAAAAAAAATTGATGATAATGTCTCACTTTCAATATGTAATAGTGGCGAGAAAAAAATTAACAATAAAAAAATTGATTTAAAATTTTAATGTGATGTGATTTATTTACGACAAATTTATTTTAGAATTTTTTTTAAAAATAAAATGTAATAAAAATTGAAAATTTTAAAAAAAATCTAATTTTAAAATTAATCCAAAAAAACTGATCTAAAAAAGTTATGAATTACTTTTTTCAAAATTCAAAAAACCAGTCTTACATATTTCCATAAAAACTTATTTAAAAATTATCTGAATCACATTTTTCATAAAGATCAATCTCATCATTTTTTAAAAAAGCTTAAAAAAGGTGTGGTACCACACTAAATACGTGTAGCGCATTTAACGGTGAATGAGATTAGCATTATTCTTATTGGGAGTGACACTATCCTTTTTAGTATATAAATTTATGATTCTTACATATAAAAAGATGGTGTCACTCTCAATAGAAATGATGCTAATCTCATTCTCCCATTTAACACCCACTGGTGGACATGAAGGCCCAACCTGCAAACATGTTGATCAGAACATGGTGTCAAATGTTTGACCATTTTTTTAAAAAACAATTGTCTCTGCTCTCTTTTTTGGTCATGTCTCAACCGATCCAACGGGTTTTCGGAATAGAAGGTCCAATAGAAAGCTCACACATGAAGAAGCTACTGGACTGGATCAGAGGCCCATAAAAGAATTTAGGCGAGCATATGCCTTTAGCTGTCAGATTTTAGAACCGGTCTGAAGTATGGTGTGAATAGTGGTATATGTGTGATAGGGGGAGAATGAGATTAACACCATCTCTATTGGAAGTTGCACGATCCTTTTTATATGTAAGAATCATAAATTTATATACAAAAAAGGATGTGTCACCCCAATAAAAATGGTGCTAATCCCATCCACCGTGATAGGGGTAGATTATCTCGCTATGAAGTACATTTGGATTCTTTCAATTTCTTTCCTCTTTATTTTCCTTTTTTCTCATTTAAGATTTGTTCTCTTTCCCTATATTTTCAAAATTGATGTTTGAGATTTTCACTTGAAAATGGAGAGATCCCGTTTCATGAAATACATACACTACTCTCAAATGGAATAGTAGTTTAGAAGATCTGCCAAAAAAGTGCAATTAAGCCTGCACTTAAGCGTTTAAATATGAAGAGTCATACTAAATTTTAATTTGGGAGGTATAGAAATTTGGTTTGAGCTGATCGAATTGGGTTCAATTAAAATTGAGGCAAAATTTTTAAACTTCAAATTGCGTTATATCTCAGGTTATTTATGCCAGTCCATTAAATTTGGTCTATTTTGATTGCTCTATTTATAATGTCTCTGAGCATAAAATTAAAATTAAAATAATTGACGTATCTCGTTGTATTATAAATTGTTGCTGAAATATGAATTTGTTATTGACCATTAATAAATTCAAAATATCATGTTTCATCAACCACTCAGAAAGTAGGAGATATATATTCATGTAGGATCCATCATGATCTAGTAAAGGACCTTAGAAGCCTCTTCCTTTATCCTAGTTTTCCACTTGATTAATAAACCACATAGTTAATTAATTATGTCAATATTATAAATTTATAATCAATAAGATTTCATATCCTTTTCTTGAATCTCAATATTTGTATGTTATTTAAAGTTGATGAATTGCTGAACAGCTCTAACACTTTCTACTTGGAAAGCATACTATTTGTACCGGTAAAGTCACAAGATCTGCACAACTGATTTTGTGTTATACTAGAAATAATTGTGCATCTCTACAATATATTCTCTTAAAATAATATATAGTATATTTTACCAAAATTAAAAGGAAAAAAAAATGTATCTTAAACAAAAGGAATCATATAATTTATATATAGCAGTGAGATTTCTCTAAGAATTTACCTAAGGATGAAGTTGTTTCAGTCTAACCTTCAACGTGGGAAGCATAAAGAGTAGAATAAATTATGAGGATAAAGGAAGTTTCTTATGTCCTTTTTCTATATCCCACTAAGTGCTAATTCTTAAAGAATTAATTATTGATCAAAAGAGAAATAATTACTATTTGTGTAATTCGCCAACACATCCAGAGAGCGCTAGAAAACCAGAAAGTAACAGCACTAGTGAATCCAGCTGATACTTTTCATTATGCTTGATTTACTGAACAGAGTATTATTATTATTATTTTTTCAAAAAGAAGTACATATACACAAAACCAACCTTAACAAAAGCCAAGAAAGTGGATACAAATTAAAAATTGAAACTTTAGGAAGTTTCATGAAAGGGAAGCAAAGCAGTGAAATCAAATGAGATAATTGGTGTTTGCTTGCAATTCAGACCTCTCACCTTTTGATGCAAATATTCTCTCTCCTTTATTCTGGTTCCTTCATCGTCATGTGCTAGCAAGAACAAGTATTCTATGATTTTATTTCAATTTTCAATTTTCAATAGGCATTGCTATATTATGTTACTAGTAGCTGTATTATTGCCTTTTCTTCCTTTTGCAACATTATGGAGCCCTCTGCATCTGCACTCCCACTTTTCCAACCCAAGGCACTTTTTTTTTGTCCCTAATTTTGTTGTCACAATCATATAATTATTATTTGAAAAAGACAATGGGCTATATCAGAAATTCATTAATTATTATACTATATGAATATGACTATTCATCAATTGGCTAGGCTTCATGATTGTAAAACTATCTGCTTCATTAATGGTTACAAATTTACAGAGTTGAAGCACCAACATCTGTGCTTTAATTTTACCATTAAAACTTCTGTGACTAACATAGTAATAATATCTTTCTTTTTTGTCCTCTTTTATTCCACCAGAAAAGAGAACTGGTAAGAACACTACATATAGCATCACCATCCAGCAGTAAAATGAAAAAAAAAAAGAAAAAAAGAACAAAGAATCACCCTCTGGGTTGTTCTCTTCTTAATTACACCTGTTAATTAAGTAATATATATATAATATTATCTCAGTAATCCAATGCATTACTCCCTTATTCTTAAAAAGAACCATAACCAAGGGAGATGATGAAGTTGAGCTTCTATGTACTTGAGCCAACCATGATTATCAAAACGGGCTTGAAAATTGAAATTCACTTCATGCCTAAGATTCAAATTGCGGTTGCGTCACCTGATGTAGACCACAATGTCATAGTTTCAGTAGTCACTGAAATCACGTTTAACCCTGATTTCAATTCATTGAAGCACATTTAGCTGGTAATACTGCAACCGCAATTTGAAATCTTACTTTCACGCGCCCTTCTCGAGCATTTCCTGCTGCTGCCTCTTCATGGATTCTTGCTTCTGCAGGATCATTTGTCTGCGGAACTTCTTTATGAAAAGATCAGCAACTTGATCAATCTCATCCTCCAATTTAAACTCTTCCCCTGCTTTCTCCTTGGAATTCTTCACCAAATCAATCACAGATCCTCCGAGATCCAAATCCTCCGATTCGAAAAGCGAGTGAGTCAGATCTGGATACTTATCATCATCATCATCTCCATACTTGTAATACTCATCATACCCTTCCTGATCTTCTTCTTCCACCACTTGACTCTTACTTCGATTCGGGAAAACAATGCTGTTGTTGTACACGACTATGGCTCTGCTCTGGTCGCTAGTTCCATCTTCCAACAAGCATTCTTCCTTTGGCTGATGATGAGAATTGTGACCCCACACAGAATGAAACTTCTCCGACAAGGAACTCATTAGGTACTTCTTGTTCTTCATCAGGGAGAATATAATCAAACGCGCCTTTATCGCGTTTGTTTTCGACTTCAACGCGAGTGTTTTTGACTTCGCCATCGAGCTCAGGCTAGCAATGATCTGCTTCAACAGCCTGGACGTTCTGTTCTTCACGTTTCCCATTATTTTGTAACTAACTAACTAACTCGATGACTATAACTATAAGTGGTTACACAATGAAAATTCAGAAGTGTGAAACTGCGAATTTGAGAATTGAGAGAGGGAGGTTGTTAATTGTTATTGTACAAGATAGTTGTACGTAACTTGACACAAAAAGCAGTGTTGTTTTGGAACGAAAGAGTACAAGTGGGTACAGGGGTTTATATAGGCGATGTGGGACTAAGGGTATGTGTTTGTGAGAAACTGTGTTTGTGTGGGAGGGAAATAGCGCTATGAAAAAGAAAGAGTGAGGGTTAAGAAAAGAAAAGGAGAGATAAAAGGCACAAAGAAAAGTGAAAGTTAAAGTTGAGGGGACACTTGGCGTTTTCTGATAGGGCTTTGGAGGGTAATGGTATGGCTGTTTCAGTGGTATACGATACGAAGCTGCACAGCAACAGAAATTATTTGTGGGGTTGGGTTGGGTTGAGGAGTGTTGAATTTTCCCCTTTTTGCAAACGGGATTATTTTAGATTTTATTTTTTATTTTTTTTGAAAAGTATGGAAAAAAAGTGTGGAGGGATATGATCATGACCCTCTTTGGCTCTTCATTTTAACCTTCTCTTGTTAGTAAGATAAACCATAATGTCTTCTTAGTTCTTATGAGAGATGAGACACGAGTAAAATTAATTGATCCTTCATCAATAAGGATAGATTTTATTATAATAATTTTGCATGCAATAATAAAATGTTACAATAATAACAATTGGTGGTAATGAAACTTTGAAGAGTCTAAAAGAAAATAGAAGAAGGAAAGAAAGTTGCACAATTCTTCAAGACGTGTGCTATCGTACACTTTCCTTTAGGCTTAATTCGCCCCCACCAATTTATAACTCTTGGATGCAAAATGGGTTGCCTAGTGAATTTCCTGCAGGATACAATGGGGTTTTACACAACAATAATATTACTGATATCCCTTGCGCATAAAGATAAAAGTAATTGAATTTGTTATGCTTTCTAAATAGGGAAGAGATGAGAAAATGAATGTTGTGTTGTGTTCTGTATCTTAGTGCTTCATATGCACTTCTATATATAGGCCTTCTTAACATCACAGAGTCAGAACCTTTCATAAAAGGTAGTTGTAACTTTTCACAGGAAGTTACATAACCCATTGGTAGTTAAATAACTCCTTGGTGGCTAACACACAAATAAAGTATAATACATAATGAATTAATTTCATTATACCTCTTCAAAGAGAGATTAATAAACTCTTTATTTGTAATAATAATGATACTCTGTAATTAAATATACAACACTTAATGAAAACCACAATGTTTTGGAAATATTCTCACAATCCCCCACCATTTACAAAACATCGACAAATTCTTACTGCCTGGAAGTCTTATGTTTTCAGCAAAAGGTGTCGCTATGACTTGAACCTTTCCTTAGTAACTCATGGTTCCACCCATCCGAAATAATATGGTAGATAAGCTTTGAACCAATTATCCCATTTGAACAAGTGTACATGCCTTACGCATAAGATTTCAGTCCACTGTATGCCGTTTTGTTTTGACACGTTTAATCTGGCCTATGTCATGTATCCTTTTCATGAGAGCCTTAAGAGTCAAGCACAAAAGACTCCTAGAAGCGGCCTCACTTCAATCTCATATAGGTAGACTCTATCAAGAGTACCACCATGTCAGGTACTCCAGCAATATATGCTTATAGATCTATTAAGAACTAATGCTCAACCTTCACTTTATCACATGGTAACCCAGTACTTTTAAGCTTCGGGATGAATATGGAATTAAGTACTTGCAATCACATTCTAATAGTGTACTTTCACCATTAAACTTAAGACTTGATGTTATTCAAGTGAGAGTTGGGTTTCCACTATGGGTGATCTTGGATTTATGTGCTTTAATCTCATCCCTTTTGATGTTTTTAACACCAAATCCCTTGTCAATCCTTCGTCAAAGGATCTGCAAGATTTAATTCTGACTTTATATAATCAATGGATATTACCCCATTTGTAATTAATTCCTTTACAGAGCTATGTCTAACTCCAATATGTCTACTCTTTCCATTATATACTTGGCTATAAGCCCTTGAAAGTGTAGACTGACTATCACAATGGATAATTATTGGTGGCATTGGCTTAGACCATATCGGTATTTCAAGTAATAAGTCTCTAAGCCATTCTGCTTCTTTACTGCCTGCTGCTAACGCTATAAATTCTGATGCCATGGTAGAATCAGCAGCACATGTTTGTTTCTTGGAACCCCAAGAAACAACACCCCCACCAAGAGTGAAGACCCACCCGCTTGTAGAAGCATGGTCCTCGACATAAGTCACCCAACTAACGTCTGTGTAACCTTCCAATACCGAAGGATTACCGCTATACATCAGGGCGTGACTTATTGTCCCTTTCAAATATTTCAATATCCTATAAATAGCATGCCAATGCTCTTTATTTGGATTGCTTGTGTATCTACTTAATCTTCCTACAGCATATGCTATATCTGGTCTTGTACCAGTCATTGCATACATCAAGCTTCCAATAACCTTTGCATATTCATGTTGTTTCACAGGACAACCGTTGTTTGGTTTCAGTTTCAAAGAATGATCAAAAGGTGTACCAACAGAAAAGCAGTTATAACAATCAAATTTATTTAATATTTTCTCTATATAATGAGATTGTGACAGACCAATTCGATTATCATTTCTAATAATTTTGATGCCCAAAATTACATCTGCTATTCCCATATCTTTCATTTCAAAATTATCAGATAGAAATTTCTTTGTTTCCTCTATGTGATATAAATCAGTACCAAATATCAACATATCATCTACATACAAACAAATAATAACACATTTTCCATCATCAAATTTACTATAGACACATTTGTCAGATTGATTAATTTTATACCCATTTGCTAGAACCACTTCATCAAATTTGTTATGCCATTACTTAGGGGCCTGTTTAAGTCCGTATAGAGATTTGACTAACTTACACACTTTGTGTTCTTGACCAGGCACCACAAATCCCTCTGGTTGGCTCATGTACATCTCTTCTTCCAACTCTCCATTTAGGAAAGCTATTTTAACATCCATTTGATGTATTAACAATTTATTTATTGAGGCAAGCGCAATCAGAACTCTAATTGTGACTATCCTTGCAACAGGGGCATATGTATCAAAATAGTCAATCCCTTCTTTCTGTGAAAAACCCTTAGCAACTAACCTTGCTTTAAACTTGTCTATGGTTCCATCTACTTTCATTTTCTTTTTGAAAATCCATTTGCAACCAATGGGTTTAGAACCAGGAGGAAGATCTATAATTTCCAAGTTTTATTTCCCATAATAGAATCCATTTCATCTTGTATGGCTTCCTTCCAAAAGGCTCCTGAGACTTCATTGCCTCTTCAAAGGATTGAGGATCATTTTCCACATTTAAATACATGGATATTTTATTATTAATTTTTTCTCTAGAACCTTCAACAAGGAACATAAAGAAATCTGGACCATATGTTTTTTGCCTTTTTATTCTTTTACTCCTTCTAAGTTCCACAAATTCCGACATATCATTATTTGATATATTGTTATTTGAAATTTCTTGTTCATCGGAATTAGTAATTTCTTGAGACCTTGGAAGTGAGTCGAATATATATTCTTGAAATATAACATCTCTTGACTCAATAACTTTATTAATAGGATATGAGTCATTCGGTTCAATAACCAAGAATCGATAAGCTTTACTATTTTCAGCATAACCCAAGAATATACATTCAATTCCTCTTTCACCCAATTTCTTTCTTTTGGGTTCTGGAACTTTCACAATTGCTCTACAGCCCCAAACTTTAAAGTAATTAAGATTTGGCTTTCTTTTCTTCCAAAGTTCATATGGGGTAATTTTGTTCCTTTTGTTAGGAACTCTGTTTAAAATATGGCATGCTGTTAGCAATGCTTCACCCCAATATCCATTTGCTAGTTTGGAGTAAGATAACATGGCATTTATCATTTCTTCAAAGACTCTATTTTTCCTTTCCGCCACACCATTTTGTTGTGGAGAATAAGGAGCAGTAACTTGATGTATTATGCCATTAGATTTAAAATATTCTGGATTATAGTATTCTCCTCCTCTATCTGACCTTAGACATTTAATGAAATTTTCACATTGAAATTCTACTTCAGATTTAAATATTTTAAATTTTTCCAGAACTTCATCCTTTGAATGCATCAAGTAAACATAACAGTATCTAGTGCAATCATCAATGAATGTCACAAAATATTTTTTCCCTCCTATAGTTGGCCATCCATGCAAATCACAAACATCAGAGTGAATTAAATCTAATATTTTTGTATTTCTTTCTACTCTTGGGAAAGGTTTCCTTGTTATCTTAGTTAACATGCACGTAGAGCAAGATCCATTATGACTAGTGGTATTTGGAATTAAATCAAGAGTCATCATGTCATTTAATTTATTAAAATTAACATGCCCTAATCGATTATGCCACAAATCAGACAAGTCAACAATATAAGCAGAATTATTAATATTATTATTAATATTAGCAACATTCAACTTGAACATGTTATCACTAAAGTAACCCTTTCCTACAAACATCCCACCTTTAGAGAGAATAAATTTGTCTCCCTCAAATATAGATTTGAACCCAAACTTATTAAGTAAAGGTACAGAAATTAAGTTCTTTCTAACTTCTGGTACATAAAATACATCTTTTAGAGTAAGAACTTTTCCAGAAGTGAACTCTATTTCCACAGTTCCTATACCCTTAACATGGACACTTGAAGCATTTCCCATGTAGAGCACGGCCGCATCTTCTTCTTTAAGTGTTTTGAAGAAGTCCTTATTCTTGCACACATGGCGAGTAGCACCAGAGTCCACCCACCATGATTCAATATCTTCAATCATATTGATTTCAGATATCATTGCTACAAGATTTTCTTTGGAAGCAGATCCCTTTTCTTTATTCTTCTTATAGAAGTAACAATCCTTTTTGAAATGGCCTCGCTTTCCACAAACAAAGCATGCTCCTTTCTTTTCTTGTTTTAGTTGCCATCTTGTGCACGGAATTTGCTTTTGTCCTTCCCTCTTTTCTTAGAGTTTTTATAGGAACACCTTTCCACCATCACATGAACATTTTCTCTAACATTGGGCTCTTTAGTATCATCTTGTTTGCGATACTCTTCTTCTAAGCGAAGATTATTCCCCAATTGGTCAAGAGAAATATCATCCTTTCTATGTTTGAGACTCCTTTTAAAGTCTTTCCATGAAGGAGGAAGTTTATCAATAATTGAGGAAACAATGATGGTTTCATCCATATGCATATTGTGTTGTTTAAAGTGACTCAATATATTCTCAATTTCATGCATTTGTTCCATTATAGATTTACCATCCACCATTTTATAATTGTTAAAGCGAGTAACAAGAAACTTCTTACTTGTTGCGTCCTCTTGCATGTACCTTGCCTCTAATTTCTCCCATAATTCCTTTGCAGAAGGTGAATCTTGATAAACATCAAAGAGTGCATCACTCAGCCCATTCAGAATATGACCAGTGCAGATGTAGTCATCATTATCCCACTTCTGTCTCTGCCTTAATTGCTCTATTGTTTCCACTTCAGTTTCTTGAGGCTTTGGAGTGTTCAAGACATAAGCCACCTTCAATGTGGTGAGTAGAAACTTCATCTTTCTTTGCCATCTTGGAAAGTTGCCTCCTTCAAACTTTTCCAACTTCACAAAATCCGTTGTTAAATCCTTCAAAGAAGCCATTATAGCGCAAAAATTAAGCCTAAAGATCGTTACAATAATAACAATCGGTGATAATGGAACTTTGAAGAGTCTAAAAGAAAATAGAAGAAGGAAAGAAAGTTGCACAATTCTTCAAGGCGTGTGCTATCGTACACTTTCCTTTAGGCTTAATTCGCCCCCACCAATTTATAACTCTTGGATGCAAAATAGGTTGCCTAGCGAATTTCCTGCAGAATACAATGAAAATTCCTTGAGTCTGTTTTACACTTCCAGAAACTCAAGTCGTGACAACAATGAGTTTTACACAACGATAATATTACTGATATCCCTTGCGCATAAAGATAAAAGTAATTGAATTTGTTATGCTTTCTAAATAGGGAAGAGATGAGAGAATGAATGTTGTGTTGTGTTCTGTATCTTAGTGCTTCATATGCACTTCTATATATAGGTCTTCTTAACATCACAGAGTCAGAACCTTTCATAAAAGGTAGTTGTAACTTTTCACAGGAAGTTACATAACTCATTGGTAGTTAAATAACTCCTTAGTGGTTAACACACAAATAAAGTATAATACATAATGAATTAATTTCATTATACCTCTTCAAAGAGAGATTAATAAACTCTTTATTTGTAATAATAATGATACTCTGTAATTAAATATACAACACTTAATGAAAACCACAATATTTTGGAAATATTCTCACATAAAATTCACGAAAGTTGATTGAACACCCTAAACATATTAACAAAATTCGATACAAATCTAATGCTAAAATCTTCGTATCACGCCTCAATATCAAAATTTGACACAAATGATAAATAATTGAGTATTTTAAATATATTAACAGTGATTTGTGTATGGATGGAAATTTTAATTATTAGTTATATCGTCAAAATTCTATTATAGAACTATCATTCCAATCTTGTGTATGGAATAAAACTTGCAGAGTCTAATAAAGTGTTGTAGTCTAATTAAATCTTAGACTCAAACCCAATAAACATAAAGCTTATTAAGGTACTTACCAAACCCTGAGACTTCACTATAAATACATCATATGTATATGAGGTATGTAACTTTTCATTAATCACACTAAACTCAAGTCACTAATTTAAACGTTAGAGTTACTGCGGATACAACTTTACCACATTAGAGTCCCATCATACATAATAAACTAAAAAATCTTTTTTACTCGTAACTCAATTTTATGATTATGGTAGAATCTTCAAATGTTAGAACCCATTAATCCAAATCCGAACTTTTGGTCACAGAATTTTATTGTTGTACAAATTTCATGAAAGTTGATTGTAAATATTTGTTTGTTTAAGCATTACTGTTGACAATAATTTCCTTTTAATTGTTAGTATCATAAAATTATGAAATGAAAAACGCTAAACCTAAAAAATCTGAAACAAAAGTTCTCATTCTTTAAAAGATTAGCAATTTTCATTTGGCCCCTTTCAATTATTTAGGGGGACCCTTGAAGCTTTTTAGGAAGTTAAATTTGGACATAAGCAGACTAACGTAACCCACCAGGTGGCAATATTGAAACAATTACTATTCAATATTATACATTGACTTTAGATATGTTTTTGGGTAGAATGACAAAAATAACCAAGAAGCATGTACATTTGTTAGGTAGTTTCCTTCTTTGGAGAAATAAAAAGGGGTGGTACCACTGACATTGCATCTGAGCTATTTTTTTATTTTTATTTTTAGGTAGTAGGAATCTGATTTTGCTTAGTGCTGTCATCTTGATCTCATGCATCTTTGTTGAAATTTAACCAGAGAGCTAGAAGTAGAAGGCACACATCACAGGACTGTTAAAAAAAGAAAAGAGGACCACTTGTTACTACTATGGCAGCGGATTTCAATGCGTGAACAAGGTTGAAATTAATAATAAGGATTTTTCTATCAAATTTGTACACATTATAAAATTAAAAAGTTATAGAATATTTATTATAATACAAAATAATTTAATTTTTTATCTTTTTTTACAAAAAATTATTATTATTAGGCTCTTAACTTGTACAAAATTAAGAGTGTAGATATATAAATCCTAATAATAATGTTGAATTGAATTTGAATGAATAGCTAATGATTGTATGTTGTCTTTGAAAACTTAGTCCTTAAGGTTGCATCCAACGGCTTTGCGTCACGTTTACATCTTTCCCTACTTTCTAGTGCCCAATGCTTTAATATGCTTATTTATTTATTTATTTTAATATAATTTGTTACCTTGTAGCTAGTACTTTATTTTATGTTAGTTAGTTTTAGGACCATTTTTTTCAAAATGTGTGTTTTGCCATATTTTACTCTACCACTTTATTAAAACAAAAGTTTATATAGTCACCGTTAAAATTATCGTTGATTTAAAAAAAATTGATAAATTAAATAAAATCGTTATTAAATGTGTCTTTTGTAGTAAATTACACATTTAAATGTATAGAGAAAAAAATACATATTTTAAAAGTTTTTAATTTATACTAAAGTACACATGAGGTGATTACTAGATAACAAATTAGTAATATACAATTAACCCTTATTTAAATTGAAAAAAAGAACTATGAATTTTCATTTTCACTTGAGGTTTCTTATTTTTTCTTTTATAAATAATTTAAAAACAAAAAGGTCATGTTATTTTTATTTTATTTCTTAATTTTTCAAATTTATATAGAAAATACTATAAAAAAAACAAGGTTTTGGTTTTGTTTCCCATATCTCTTAAACGAATTTAAAAAAAATAATGTATTAGTTTTATATTGAAATTATTTATTAAAAAAAAAAACCACAAGTACGTATCTTTAACTTTGAGCATTGTCTATTTATAATAAGATTTCCCTTGAGTAACTGCTTTTTTGAAATTTTTTTACAATAACATATTCGTATTATAAAAATTTACTCAATTAGACTTTTAATTTCTATCTTGATTTTACTCATTCATAAAATTTTCTTTCTCCATATATATATATATCCTTTTATAATATAATGTATATATTTAAGTTATTTTTAATGTTATGTAATCATATTATTATGCATATTATAATATATATAATGAACTCTTTTCCCCCATATCTTTTTCATACATATGTGCTTTTAGAGTTAACTCGATCGCTTGCACGAACTTAATTTTCAAAAGCATGAAGTAGCTTTAATTTTAATAAATAGTGCAACTTGATATTTCAATAACGTACATACAAACCAGAAATGTCGAAACTATAATATATATGGCTTTGGGTTTCTGGTTTTGGATGCTTTAATTTATGTTCTTTAATTTCTAGTTTTCCATCTTCGATCTAAAAGCAATTAAGCAAGTACAAAACGCATGCATGCTACATACATATCAGATCTCAATTTGACTGATAAAAGAAATTTGGCAACGTGACAATAATTAATTTAATTAGGAGAATAGTGCACTTTGTGAGTTGTGCAATCTAGTCTGTAAAGAAAACCTTATTAATCAAACCAACCTACTTTAATTTGGATATTTTGCGTATAAATAAATAAATTAATTAAAGTTCGTTGTCAAAACTAATCACAAAAGTCCAAGCACCGATGAAAATTAACCACCGCTTAAATTCATTCATAAATTACCTAATTAACGATTAATTAATCAAATAACTAATGCGCTTCTTCTATTGTAGGAGTAATGTTTTTTGCTAGCACATCACTAACGTAACATGCATGTGTTAATTAAAATGATAGAGTTGAATGACTAGTTTAATTTTTTTAAATGTAAAGATTATTAAAATTAATTTTGTCTCTTGTAATAAAACAATTTTTATGTGCACATTCAAGACTCAAACTCTAATTAACATACTTAAGAGTTAAGACCCAACATTTTCAATGAACTTTTTTTTTTTCTTCTTCGCGTAGAGCTCATTGCAGTTTCATAAGTTTGACTTTTGTCAAAAATATGACTATAGCAAATAATATAAGAGTGTTTTTAACATGTGAAATATTGCATATGATAAGAATTTTAAAATGAAAAGAATAATAAATAATAAATGCATATTTAAACATAACTCAATTTATTTTTGTGTTTTCCCATAAAAAACTTTTCATTTGAGAAGTTTAACCTGAACAATATATTACACAGGTTAAAAAACTTCATAATATAATTACTGAAAAATTCCACATTGAGGATATCACTACGTCATTAGTCTTCATGTGTGCCACGTACCCATAAGGTAGCGTTTGTTAGCTGAACATAACAGAATAAAGTGAAACAAAATGGAATGAGATGAAGTATTGTGTTTGTTGACAATGAAACAGGACAAGACCACATGTTTTATTTTGCATTTAGTGCGGATTAAAATATAGAACATATAACATTAAACAAAAAATAAAATTGTACATTTTTTAATATTTTTTCAAAAAATTTTATGAGCATAATTAAATAATAATTTTAGAATTTATTAATTTTTATATTAATATTTTATGAAAATATTTTTAAATTATTTAATAAAAAATCTTACAAGGAATATAATTATTAAATATAATTTATGCTGAATATATTTTTATTATATAAATTTCAAAAAAAAATAAAAAATAATTCTTTGTCAAATAGTAATAAGAAATAATATAAGATTTAAAGAATTTAAAGGTAAATTATTCTGTTAGAAAAAAAAATGACTAATTAAAAATAATGATAATTCGTTTTTGTGTGTTCTATTCTCTTCCGTTCCACCTTTTAGTGGAACCAAAGTGTTTCGTTCAGGTGCCTTGGTGTTCTGTTCCTCTCGACTGATACACCAAACGTAGAACCGTACTCAGTGTCATTTTCTGTTCAAACACGTCTGTCAAACGCTAGCTAAGTGTAAGAGTATAATAAGTCCACATTGACCATCAGGACAATCCTACCTATTAGATTATTATTATTTAATAATTGATAGTATTCTTAATATTATTTATTTATTTGTGGATTAATATTAATAAATTAAATAAGATTTTTAAATTCTAAAATATCAATTATTATTATTATTATTATTATTTTAATTTATCAATAATTATAATTGTATGACCAAATAATAGTTATATATACTAAGGGCTTGTATGTTAATAATTCGTTATGAATTTTGTTATTATTATAGTAATAGATCCTTGATTTTATGTCTACTGTATGTGTGTCCATAATATATATGTGAAATTCAATAAAACCTCTTTCTAAGTTTTGGGATTAAGTTTTAAACCAAAAACTAAGGTTTGGAGTAACGAATTTCTTCCGAACATGTGTAAAAGGCTCTGAAATCAAGCAGTTTAATTTCAATTTCAATTTATGAAATCAATTATTTTCACGTACATGTAGCTTTACCCTGCCCTTAAGCATTTTGTGCAATTGAGTTAACAAAATTCACTTAAGTACTCCATGGACATATCTATGCGAATCTTATTACTTTTTTCCTCCTTGTGCCGCAAAAGTTAATACTATACAACATTAATATTTCGAGTGACACAAATATCATATGCAAAAACTTTTTCTGCTTTGTGTGGACCTAATTTCGTTGCAACTTCATTCTCAAACAAACATCTTTTGGACACCAACTTGATATTTTTAATATATGTTTGGCTTTGTGGATCTGACATTCAATTCGTACTAAAGTAACGAACGAAGTATAGGAAACGTACATGCATTTTTTAATTTGTATAGTTATATATGCATGCATCTCTCAAAAATCAAATTAAAATCACAAGAGTTTCCCACTTTAATTAGCTGCACGCACGAGCTTCCGTTGTGTTCATTTAAAATAAAAAATAAAAAAAAAATTGGAAGAAACAGATGAAGCTTAATTAATTGTGCTATCTTGAGCTAGGCTGTAAAGATGGATCACTCGTTTATATTAGTTCAAAATATATATATAACTTGGATATTTTACGTACTTCTAATCTAAAAAAGCGTATAATTTAATTTGTGTTATCAAAAGCCTCAGCACATAAAGAAAACGACCGTTGAATTTGAATAGCTCACCATACTTAGTTCGTTTCCACTTTTGGCTTCTCCCTTTCCTTTGCTTTCCATTTGGTCCTCTTACCTATATTATATTATATATAGTACTAATGTCCAAATGTTCAACATACAACACTATTAAGCTTAATTAAGATAATTTAACTAGTACCAATAGATTGGTTTAATCACTAGAGAAGCTAATAAGGTTTTTTAACACTCAAGTAATAAGGTTTCGATTTCAATATAAGTCGTTGCTTAAATCATAAAGTTTTTTACTATGAATATAACCTAATGAAGCACTATATATCTATAGGCCTTTATACTATATAGGCTACTTTAATCTCAGGGATATATTCGTAACAGTCTATTTATTACATTTAATAGTAAAAGAAGAAAGTTGTGGGGGGTTACTACTTGCCATCGTCAATAAGGCAAAGGATGCATGTCAGGCATTGTGAATGTGGTTCAACTTAGAAGAGACTCACACTCAGTTTAATAACAGTTTTTTATTGTTTGGAATTCTTACATTTGAGGTTTGGCTAATATATTAAAAAATACATCTAGGTATTAATTAATATGATATCATCAATCGGTTGATTTAAGTGATTGAAAAATACTACTTTAAATAAAGTTCTTCAATTCGAACTCCAATATTAGTTAATGGCCGGGTTCTGATTAGTTCAGTCATACTATTATGTTTCCCACCGGCCACTATCAAAACGGAAAAGTGACAACTTTGTTTTTGGTCAAGAGTGACAACTAACTAGAAAAATTCAACTCGGCTTGTGCTTTTTTGTCAATCAACTCGTTCCCTTAAGTTTCTTTTTGGTGGAGAAACGGGGCCTAAGGCCCAACCAAGAAGAACTAAGCACATATCCAAATCATATATAAAACTCAAGTGGGAGGGCCCAATGAAATCCAAAACAAAATTGTCCGATCAAAAAATATTGAATAAAAAATTAAAAGTTTAATTATAATTTTGGTCTCAAATATTATCTTTTGGATGTTGGGATTAACACCACTTAACTTGGGTTTGCCACCATCCCAATAGCATGAAAAAGACATTGTCCCCTTTTAATTCTGGATGGTAACATACAAAAAATTCACAAATGATAGCATCCGAAAAATTTTCAGACAATGAAACCCGAATATTGGATGGTGTTTGATATCTAGTTTCTTAAAGATAATATTTTTAAAAATTTCAGACAGGAGCATTGGAATTGGGGTGGTGAAAATGGTGTTGCCATCAAGTTAAAATCCGAATGTTTGTATTCAGAAATGACAAGTTTGTCAAAAAAATTGATGAGATGACGTCTTTTGTGCGAATTTGTCTGATAACTTTTAACAGAGCAAATTTAGTCCATTTTTTTCTCATGTCTCTTAATTTTTTTTATTGTGCAATTTTGATTTTTTTGTTAATTTTTCATTTTTTTTAACTGCCGGTGATAAAATCTTAAGAAGTATAATAAAATTATAATAACAGCAAATAATGAAAAAAATATTTTACTTTCACAAATGGGAGGCAGCAACACCCACATTTATTTTATTTAATAATTTATTTTTATATGCAAAATATTTTTAAATTTTGTATATTATTTAATATTTATTATTATTTTAATTAGTTTATTAAGGTTGACCATAAAAAAATTTAAAAAAAATTAATAGAAGGATCAATATTACATTATAAAAAATATTTGGGAAATTAAAATTGCACAATTAAAAGTTAGGAAATCAATATTGCACAATAGATAAAGGCCATATTTGGAAGAGTCTATACACGGCTTATGAAAATAACTTATGTTTTTATATAAGTTGTTTTTAGCTTATTTTCATAAATTTATAATAAATTTTTTTTTAACTTATTCAAATAAGTTTTATAATTTTATTTATAAAAGAAACTCCGTTTAAAAATAACTTATCACATCAATACTTAATTAAGCTATATATCTAAACACAAATAAAATTGAGAACCAAGATTTCTGTTAAGAAAAAAGTAAAATAATTATGATGGAAACACGAATGGGGACATGAGAAATTGGTCAAAAGCTTAACTAAAACACTTTTTTTTAACATTTTTTTAAAAAATCAAGTCCATCTGTTTTGTTATTTAATGTTTTTACACACGTTTAATTTTGTAGTTTTTTTATTGTGCTTTTGATTAGTAATACCTTTATTTATGTATTTATTCATATCATTTATTGTTCTCTTACATCTTTGAACTTTAAAATTGTAAAATATCTATATTTAGATTGTTATTTTGTGTGTCATACTTCCTCCGGTTTTAAATATAAGTAATAATTAACACATTTTTTTTTTAAATATAAGTAAAAAGTCAATAATTTTTACTCTTTTCAATAATAAAAGATGATACTATTAATTTTTAGTGGTTGAAAAGATGATGTTATTAATTATCAACTAAATAATTAATGATGCTAACAACATTTCTTAATATTTGTGATTTAATTAATTTTTTTACTGATATTTAAAATTGGAGGGAGTACCATTTTCTTGACGAGTGCTACTTTTGGCACCATGGAGCATGTTGAGTGCACCATGATTGCTTTATTTTTTTTCAATTTTGCCCCCGAAACGGTTTCCAGAAACCGTTTGTATTTAAAAAAAAAAACTTATTTTTTATAGCATTTATTTTGTATTGTTTAAAATTTAGAATTATAATTTTATAAATGTATCAATTTTTTATAAATGGACAATTTTAAAGAAGAATTGAAGAATGTAGATGAAGAATTAGAAACTGTATGGTATTTTTTGAATTTTTTTTATTATAATTTTTGAATATTAGTATTTATCTATTTTTTTATAAAAAAAATTTACTATAGATTTTTAATATTTTTTACAGATTTTAAAAAATTTGTGATTTTTTATTGTTTTTATATTTGTTAAGAATTATTTATTATTAATGTATTATTGTTTTATTTTTTATTTTTATTGTTTGATTTGTAATTATTGTATTATTAATATTATTTGTTAATAATTAGATCGTTTTTCTATTTCTTCATCTATATTCTTCAATTCTTTTTTAAAATTATCTATTTCTGCATAATTAATATATTTATAAAATTATAATTCTAAATTTTAAACAATACAAAATAAGTGCTATACAAAATATGTTTTTTTTTTTAAAAAAAATAGTTTCTGAAAACCGTTTGGAAACGGTTTCTAGAAACCGTTTCAGGGGCAAAATTAGAAAAAAAATAAGGCAATCATAGTGCACCCAACATGTCCCATGGTGCCAAAAGTTACTGTTATTTTTCTTCCTAATTTTGGTCTTTGTTCAAGCATTAATATACATTTCATAAACTATTAGATATTAATGTATGTTCTAATATTGATACTTTTGAAAATCGTCGCTAGAGTATTATGTTCACTTTGGAACTTAATCTTTAGGAGAATCATCGCTCTTGTATTAATGTTCATTTCATATAATTATGGAACATTAATGTGCCCATTTCAAAACTTAAATTTCTAGACATTTTTTGCATAGTTGTTGCCAAAATGAATTATAACATTTGTCATCATATGGATTGTAATATCCGCTTTATTCAACTGTAGTGAAATAACATAAAACCTTTTTTAAATTAAATTAGTCTCTGAGCTAATGTTAAAAATAAAATAAAAAAAGAAATGTTTGGTATGCTAACTGAAGATACGGCAAGCAATATAGAGACAAAATGATTTATATCACTTAATTTTTCTAACATAGGCACACTGGCCTTGATTCTAGTTCACCGATGTGCCCGAATTCTAATTTCAGGTTAAGTTTTTGTTAAATAGTGATGTAAAATTTTTGATCAAATAGATTTTATTTCTCGAACAAAACTGAATTCTAATCCTAACATGAGATAAATGTACTATGCATTTTGAAAAAAAATTGTGAGAAGAGAATAGTAGGGATATGGCAAAATAGCACGAGTCTTTTGGGAAGCTAAAATAACGAAACAAAGGTATAGGAGGACCGGAGGAATATCTTGTTCATCCGGTCGCAATTCGTAGAGTCCTAATTCCTAAATTCCCAAATCCCAAATACTTCAAAATCGTTGTAAATGAATCCTCGCGTGGGTGAACTAGGTCTTCTTCTTCCCCATAAACTCGCAACTCCTCAAATGCTTCGTCTCTCTTCCGACATGTAAGTCTCATTCTTCCTCCTCATTTTTATCACAAATTTCTCCTCAGATGATTTTGTTGCTCGACAAACAATATGACGATTCTGTCTTTCACCTTGTATTCGGTATATTCATGTAGAATTGTAGCTATTATTGTAATCGTGACTCGTGTGGGCAATTTGCCAATAATCAACTGAATCAAATGCAAAAATGTCGTACTCGTACATTAGGTTCTAAACCTTTTGCTTGTCTTGTGAAAAAATAACTTTTGCTATTTTTTTTTTGGTGTGGATCCAGTTGCTTTGATCTGATATCCCCAACCATACCCTAACTGTTTGAGTCTTCATTCATCCTCCCAAATCCCAAAGTCGATATTATTATGGGCAGAAATGTTTCGCTTACGCCTAATGTAGCTGTAGTAGTTCCAAAAAGCCCAACTTTTTTGGCACAAGGAGGTGTATGAGTGGTACATGAATAGTTGGTGTGCATGTAACATTACTCCATTCACATGGAGGTGGGCTTTAAGTATACCACGGGGAGTGGAGAGTATCATAAGTATCTCTTGTTAGAGGGAATCGTAGTTTACGCGTAAATTTTTTATGTGTTCTGGAACCCGAGAAGAAGATTCTGAACTTGGAAAACATTTTGTAATTTAGAAATTAGAAAGAGTTCTCTAGTTTCTTGCTTGATATATGAAGTGTTCATGTGTACTGTAGTTAAAAAATAATCATGTTATTGTTTTTAGCTTGTTCCTTAAACTTCATAATCATAAAATCATATCTATAAATAAGTTCTCAATGACAACTGCTTAGCTGCTTATTGCATAAGCGCTTAAGCATAGCATATATTAAGCTCTTAACAGGGTGGAGTGTAATTTTAAAATAAGAGCGAAGTAGAGTGTAATTTAAGTATCCCTTAGGAGGATGAATAGTAGTTTTCTCAGTAAGATTATTATCCTGTAGAACCTGAGAAGAAAAATTAAATCGGGGAAAACATTTTGTGATTTAGAAAGAATTCTTTGGTTTCTTTCTTAGTATATGATATATGAAACTATTCATGAAGAAGTGTTACTGTCCTGTAGTCGCGCAGAATAATCTTGAGGAAAGAAAATAGTATACTTTCACAATGACATTAAAAGTGAAATATAAGGTAAAACAATTAATAGCATTTACAAAAATATAATTATATATTTCTGTTGACGTGATGATTATGAATACAACATGTATATGTGTGGTGGCAAAGTTATTATTAAATAAATCTGATTTGGGCGAATCTAGTGAAGATACATTCTTTGGTAGCCTCAGTAGTTATTTCAACTAGGTGAAGGTGAACTCAAATCCTCAATGATACTGACTTGACTTAGGTATGTCATATTTTTTCAGTTAATTATTTATTCACAATTTTTGTATATTCTTGCACACAGATGACGAACAAAGCCAAAGGTAGAAGACGAGGTAGAGGTAGAGGCCATGGTAGGAGAGGTACTTCTTCCACAAAGCCAACGACATTTACCCAAGATGTATGAATTCTCATTTGGCTATCTGAATGGTTGATTACTATATTAGCATATCTCATTCTAGTAGAACACAAGAACCCAAATTAATTCTGGTTTTCCTTTGCAATCAATTAGTCAAATCATATTGACTGAGGTCGTTGCAAGTTGCAACTGTTTTTGCATCAGTCTTCCCATTTTGTTACTATCTTGAACTTCCTATGTTTCGACTTCAAGGACTTTTGACTTAGCACCAGTTGTATTTTGAAATTCGAACTAAGCCTATGACGCTCTTGTTTTGCACATTTCTTTGCGTAGGAGTCTGAATCATGTGGAACTTTTTTTTCATTTGAAGGATGATTCTTTAAAGTTTTTTCTAGATAAATTTTTAGACCCTTTTGATTTTTGGTTTACTCCTAATGGGATAAGGCTTTGTTGTTGTTGATTTTTGGTTTTCTCATAAGGATCTTTTGATTTTTGGTTTTCTGATTTTCTCATAGGCTTGTAGAATATCTTTGCAAAATCATCCAGACACTTCTCTGCTGACACCATGTTCTACCTCCCTAATTCTCTTTGTAGCTTCAAAACTTGAGATTTTAGCAATCAACTGAAAACTGGAATATTGTTCAGGGTATGGTATGGGCGCGTTTGAAATTTTTTGCACTGTTTGAAAATGGGCACATTTTCTTCATGCAGGGTTTGCACATGCCAAGAATGCGCACAACATCTAAGATGATGAAGAAAACAAAGAAGCTAAAGTCTCGAAAACGGGTTAATGACAAGGCAAGATTTATTCCTGTAAGTGTAAAATCCTCAAAGTTAAATTTTTTATTTCATAACTTAATTATGTTAAATTGTAAATACTCATTCAATTTCTTTTCTAAAGGGCGAGTACATTCAACATCAAGAGGAGGCATGTGCATTTGCAGACACAGAGGATTATGCTTCCAGCGACGGAGAGTACTCTGCAGCCTCTGAGAACTCCATCTTTATGGAAGTTGTTGGAGATAATAACAAAGAAGAGCATGTATCTGAGCTAGAACAGCAGGGTGATGAGGACTTGGCCTCAGAACACGGCACTGAACTTCAGCCCATGGTGGACATGGTTACCAACCTAAAGCTCAAGCTCGCGTGCAAGGATGTCTACATAGCACAGCTGAAAACAGAGCTGGAAGAGATGCCAGCCTTGCTAAAGCAGCAAGAGGCCTCGATACAGCAGCAATTTAAGTTGCTACAGCAGCTAGGAGATTCTCGAAAGAAGAGGCTGGAATTGGTAAGACAGCAGCAGGAACAGCTTCAATACTCATTCCAGATGTTGAAAAGTATTCAATTTCCTCTGCCACCCCCCTCGTCCGCTTCAAAAGATGGCGGACCATCTGACCCGCTCGCTTGATTTTCAACACTTTTTTTGCAGTTGTTTTCTGGACATTGTATTTTTGTTGTTTTTCATTGCACTCTGTATGTTATTTACTTCTGATGTACTATTATTTAGTTAGTTTGCTTTAGATGTTAATGAAAAAAATACAATTAGGTAGATGACAATTGACAAGCTTGTTTAAGCATTTTATCAATTGACATCAGTATCTAAGCTGGTTATAAATTACTCAGTGCTGTGATTCGATAAATATTGACTATGTTATTTACAACTGGGCAAATATATTTTTGGTAAAAAAAAAATGGAGAATTTTGATTTTGATGTCTAACTTTTTAAGTGGATAGTTTTATTTTATTCCCTCATTTTTCAAAATTGAAAGTTTTAAGGGTCAATAAAATTTAATCAAGAAATGAAAATTAAACACGAAAATCTTGAAGGTCAATACTTGTCATTTTATTTTATATATTTTCAATGATAAATTGGCGATACTTTTCTAATTTTATTATTTTCACTTGCTCTCATTTTTAATTTATTTATTACATTAGTCAAAGAATATAAAGGTAATACAACAGCACTTTATATAAAATCAAAATTAATAAATGAGTTTCTTAGTTTTTATGCTAAAATTTTAAATGATACCTTTATTATTATTGTTATTATTTTATTTTATTTTTTTGTTGTTGTTGATGTTGTTATTATTATTTAGATTTAGATTTAGGAGGACACTTATTTTAAGTTGGACTTTATATAGATTTGGATTTTAGTTAACTAGATTAGTAAGTAGCTCACAAGAAACAGGATGATACTCATCACTAATCAAGTTTCTGAGATTATATGGGCCAATCAATTTTTTTCATTTAATAGTTTAAATAACTAAAATATTCGTCATTTTTTAAAGATTATATGCATAAATAACAATGTCTAATTTAATAATTATGTATAATCAAAAGCAATTAGAATAAGAGTGGATCTATTGTCACTCCTTTTTATCTATTGTCACTATTTTTTTAATTTTAAAATATATTTCTTAATCAATAAAATTAAAAAATTAAAGTTTACAATATACAACTTCACAAAAAAAATAAAAATAAACCAAAAGGAATAACAACGGAATTACCCTTATAATAAAAAAATATCAAAACATTATCCAAACAAAAATTACTCTTATAATAAAAAAATATCAAAACATTATCCAAACAAAAATCACGTTATGTTATTTTAAAGTTTAAACTCATTGTTTACTCACATTCGATTATACAAAATAAAAAATGCCACAATCCAAACACACACTTTAAAAGTTTACTCCTAAATTGATTGTGGTTACTTTTTTATCTTTCCGTCGCAAAAGTCCTAAACCCCAATCATACTAGCCTGAGCCTTGAATCGAAATCGCTCTAAATGCTGCCGAGCCGCGAGCGTGCTGCAATTGTTCGTCTTCACCAAATAATTCCAAGTCTCCAAATGCAGCTTCGTCTCCGGTGCGCGTCCATTGCTCACCTTTCAGAATCAGACCCCATTCTGCTTCGTTTCTGTTCAGACTTGTAAGTCTCTTTTTTCTTCAGAATGTTCTCCTGACACGATTTTGTTGTCAACGATTACATATTTACTTCTCTTGTTTGGCCCACATTGTGTTCGTTATATTCATAAAAAAATTCTAGCTATTAAGTTGTAATCGTGACCGCAATTTCAATGCCCGCAATAAGGTCGAAAATTAGGTATTATTAATGTTTTTGCGATTTCTTCTTTTGTTTGTGGACACCTTGCTTTGATTTGATAGCTCAACTGGCAGCACTCTGTTCGCTTGTTTTTGGATGTGCACGCAATTCTGTCTTCGTTGGTGTTCGACAGTGGAGAAATGTTTCCATGAGCATAATTTCTGGCTAATATCTTGTCTAAAAGAGAATACCCTAATGATCATTAGATTGCTTGATTAGCACTTTTCCTAGTTCAACTTTAGATGTAGCACTAGCACAGCAGATCACTACTTCTATGACCCTCCCAAATTTAGTGTCATTCGTCCTCCATAATGTGCTATTTGAGATTCTGCTGAGCATTTCTTGAGAGCAACTTAAATCACACTCACCTCTACTCCTCTACTTGGTCTTGTGAAGCCCCTTCTTCAACTCTTTGAAACATAGGTTCTTGTCAATGCTTACTAGTTTTGGTTCTTGTTCAGGCTAATCTCTTTGGTTGCATCTACAACCAATTTTCCCACCAGATAATGGGGTGATTACGAGAAGGTTATCTACTTGGTGAAGAAGTTTATAGACTATTTTTAAATCAACTAAGTGAAGGTGAACTAATCATACTGACTTGACTTGTGGGTGTAGTCTTTTTTTTTTCTTTTTTCTTTTTTTTCTAAATCAAATATTCACAATTTTCATATATTCTTGCACACAGATGGCAGGTACAGCTAGAGGTAGAAGACGAGGTAGAGGTCGAGGTAGGAGAGGTACTTTTTCAATAAAGCCACTGGCATTTACCCAAGATGTAGGTAAAACTTCCTCAGCTATCCCACCCACGAATGCCGGATCTTCATTTGCTATCCCAGTAGTGGATGCAGCGTATGCTTCACCATCCTCACTGTCCTCTTCTGTAGCATCGACCTCTGCCCAGCAGATAGGGAAGGTCTCACGGACACTAGGATCTAGGGATCCCATTGATCAGAGGATATGGCTTGCTCCAAAAGCCAAGTTAGAGTAAGTTTATTTCATTCTTAAACTTTATGTATTATACAGATAATTATATATGATTCTGATAATGCCTTGTATTCTTTTTTGCCACAGCTTTGACCCTCCAAAGGATCCTGTTGAGGAGATCTCCAAAATCATCAAGGCCAAGTACGATGGTCCATGGCTCTGTTGGATGCAGGTCCCAAGTGGTGTTAGGGACACGTGGTATCAAGAGTTCCAGGTGAATAATATCGTATTTTAATATTAATTTGATTTTGATATATTATTAACATTTTCCAATGTTTCATTTCATGTAGAAAGCATATAAATGGCTGCCTGAGCATGAGAAGGCAATAAGGGCTAGTTTTGAGCACAGAGGTTCTCGCATCATGAAGAGTGTAATGAATAAGGTTCGGAATGGGAAAGATAAGGGGTCCTGGATCCTTCCTGAGGTTAAAGAAGTCTTAAAGGCTCACTGGGCCAGGAAAGATTTCAAAAGGATGTGTGGCATTGTCAAGGAGAATGATGCGGATGATGGCGGAGCCTCTCTGTGCCATAGTGGATCCATCCCTGCTGCTGATCACAAGAGAAGACAGGTAAGTAATGACTACTAGAACCTCTAACATAGCTAAACTGTACGTCAGTGGTTAACTGTTTACTGTTATAACAAAAACTAATCTAGTTAGGTAATGACTACTTTAACATAGGTTAATATTATGGTAGCAGTTTTTACTTCTAGTGTGATTTTTTCTTTATTTTCCCCGAGGTACTGGACAACATTTTGTGCTGTTTAACTCTTGCATTTGCACCTGACAAGGGTTATGGATTCTCAGTTACCTATTTGAATGGTCGATTAGTATGTTAGCGTATCTTATTCTAGTAGAACTCAAATGATTTTATGTTTGCCTTTGCAATCAATTAGTCAAACCTTGGCTGTGGAAAACTGAAATAATTGCAACTGTTTTAGTAATTTGTCATCCCATTTCATTTTTTTTTTAAATCAAGGATTTTGGACTTAGCACCAGTTTTTTTCTTTTTTCTTTTTCCCTAAAATCAAACTAAGCCTTGAGCTTGTTTTAATTCAGATTTACACATTTCTCATAGGGATCTTTTAATTTTATGTCTAATGTGCTAAAATGGAATTTTTTTGGCATGTTTGGTTTGCATTTTTATTTCTTGTTTTCATAAATAATTACGATGCTGCCACTTTGTTTTCATTATGTTTCTTGTTTTCTGAAATTTGTATAGAAAATACTAGAAATAATTTTGTCTTCAGTCATTTCTACTATTTCCTATACAAATTTCAGAAAACAGGACAGAATATGAAAACGCAAACAAAACTTGCCCTTAATATATGATTTTATCTTCTGGAATGGATGGGAAAAAAAACTATAATAATTTATATTATTTGGTGTACAGGAATTGACAAGGTCATTATGTATACTGAAAGTCTTAGTGAAGGAACATATGTTCTTATGTTCTTCGGTGATCTTGATATTACTTCATGGCTCATTTCCAAATATTTTGAATGATATTTAGTACAAATAGTTTAGGTGGGTCGTGGTTGAATTTTATCATGATTTATGTTTTTGCAATAATCCCTAGAATTGTTAACTAATGGTTTAATGAGTGGCCAATCTGTTTTGAATTGAATGAGATGAATGGCAGCTATAAAACTGAATGGTGGTTTCGGCAAATTGATAAAATTACTTTGCAACTTGCAATTTTTTAAAGTCTGCAAATGGGACTCAAAATATGTCACTTGGCTATACTTTTTTATACAATGTGTTCCCGATATTTCAAGATTAGTTGAGTAATTTGTGAAATAGAATTTCCGCTTGAATCGTCATTGATTCCCCTTGTTGAATGGTTTCTCTGTTTATTTTTTCTTGGTAACATGCATGGTGTAGCGCTGAATGTGCTGCTTTTTGTGTGCGTGCGCGTGAAATTTTTTGTTGGCTCAGGTTCAAGTCTCATGGCATTGTGCTGATGCTGTCCATCACTCTATTTATTGTCCAAAATGTTGCTGTATTTTGTTTAAATTAAATTAGTATTACATCTTGGATAGGAAATGGGATTCGGATTTGTATTTTCTGAACTAGTATTAAAAAAAAATACGAATCTTCACTATTCGAATGCAGTACAAAATAAAATAGGTCTAAATAGAGTATTTTTTTTGAATTTATGTACTAATTTAATATTGTTAATAATTGTAAATTCTCATTTAATTTCTTGTTATAGGATGATTACATTCAACATCAAGAGGACGTTTGTGCACATGCTGACTCAAAGTATGCATCTCTCAGCAACCGAGAGTACTCTCTAGCCTCTGAGAACTCTGTTGGAGACAAGTGCATAAAAGAATGTGTATTGGTTAAGACAGCAGAGTGATGAGGACTTGATCTTTGGCCATAGTATTGAACTTCAGCACATGTCGGACATGATAAGCAGCCTGAAGATCGAGCTGGCCAAGAAGGACATCATCATTGCGCGGCTAGAAAAAATGCTGGCATGGCCACGGGAATTCCTACAGCAGCAAACTGACTCGCTACGGAAGCAACAAGATGAGCTAGAGTGGCATAGAGCCTTTGATGAGGAAACACAGGGTATGTTGCGGCAATTGCAGGAGTACCAGCAGACGATTGAGTACATATGCCAACAACTCGGTCTTCAACCTCCTCGGCCACCACCTTCTTCCACTTCAAATGATGATGTTCGTGCTAAGGTCCCTCCATCCGACCCAGTGGCTTGATATAAGACTTTTTTAATCAATTTTTTTAAAGACTTCATAATTTTTTTGTTTTAAAACATTTTTATTTTTTACTTTTGATGTTCACAAAAAAACACAATTAGGTGGTTGAAAAGCGGCATAGACTTTGTTTGGTTGTTTAGGGGCTGTTTGATTTGCATTTTCATTTTCTGTTTTCAGTGTTTTCACTTTTTCCTTTGTAAAATTTCAGAAAACAAGAAACAGACTAAAAACAGAAAATAAAAATGCAAACCAAACGGCCCCTTAGTGATTCCAGGCTGTTATAGACTTATAGTCCTCAACTAATTTTTTATGTAGCGACTGATGATTTTGTTTGGTCGCTGTTTACACCTCTTGGAAATTCAGTCGCGTAGTTAGCAACTTGGGTTTTGAAACCAGTGTAACATTCTATTTCCAGTGGCAAACCCATTTTAGCAATTTATTTTATAATATTTTTTTTTACGATGGGTTGTTTATGAAACTAGATATGAGAAAGCGTATGATTAGCCTTCCTTTCAATTTCATTGCAAGTTACAGAGTTAGTAGACGTGGAAAACTTGAATATATGCTTGGATGTACTTCTAATTACCCTTGTAGTTGGATAATTATCATTTTTTGCTTTATCACGTTTCATGGGTATAAAATATTATGAGTAATTTGTAGATGAGTACAAATTTGACATTTAATTGGACATAATCAATAAGAAGCTTTTATTAATATTAAAATAACAATATTAATACAAGTTTTAAAATTGGGTTTATTATTATCTTGATATCTTAGGTTTTTTTTGGCCAAAATTTTAATACCTTTTTAACTGTGCTTATAAACAGTGTCCATACAAGACTTTTTCAAATATGAAATAATAAACTAATTGTATTAATGTCTGTTTAGGATACTGTCAAATACACTTAGACCCGTGTTATTTAAAAATAGAGGAAGATTAAATAACACTGGATGTTAAATTGTATCTAACTGGTTCGTCAAGTGGTTGATGGGTGCTACTTTAAATAGCAGTTTCTCTATTCGAATCTCAGTGGATGCACGTTCGCTTATAAAAAACACACTAAATGTCAAATTTAATAAATGATGATAATTTTTTTATTAATTTTGTGAAAACATGATAGTGTCATGAATTTAGTGCAACAAACATATTCTTTTATTGATTATAAGTTTTTATTACAAAACTTACTTTTGAGATAAAATTTTCAAACCTAAACCACTTTCTATCGACTTCAAATTTATCCAAAATTAATTAAAAGTATCAAGTACATCCAAAAAAATTCTAAATAACTACTCACCCATACACACATTTGAGAATATAAAGTACTGAGTACATAATACTAATTGATAAGAAAATTGTTGAGGTTCTTGAGGACAAGCAAATTATGTTATCCATTTTAGCTTAAAAGAGGAAAAGGCCAAGAACCACTTCTCAAACCTTCCAATGCTAATCCATATGGAAGGGTTGTAGGGGAACATTCTCTATACTTATCTCAACAAAAAAAAGTGATAAGGTATCTCCAACAGAACATAAGCCTCCTTGTGAAGTTTCATGGTGTGGTGTCACACGAGTGGAACCTTCCTTCTTTTTTATCTTTTCTTTTCAATGAACATCAACCAAAGTTTAAATCTTTATTGAAACGTGACAATACATCGAAACTTAAAGATTTTAGAGATGATCAAAACTACAATTGATTGTAATTACATTCTGTATTGACCGCATTCTACTGCATTTAGTCGTGTTTAATATAACGCGAACGTAATAGACCGTGATTTAAAACAATGATGAATTTTTTGGTCATTGCAAAAGGACAGAGCCAAATGGGTCCCCTGTTTGCTGTTCAGTGTTTAAGCCAGATCATATTTTAGCCGTTGAATTTCTTTTATTTATTTAACAATTAATTAACAATTCTTAAACATAAACAACGCGGTGTGTTCTAGCTGTACTTGAATTCAACACGTTAACCACTATATTTCCACACATCGTAACGATGACACTCATTTTATTTCCATTAATTAATAATTAAAAACTCCCTTTAATTACTTAATGAGCTTAATTAATTTATGTCTTCTAAACGGATAGTAAGGGAATGCATAGGAGCGTTTGTTAGGTCCCTTTTGAACACATTACCCACTTTCTTCATATACCTTTCTCAGCACTTTACCATAATATTAAAAAATTAAAAAAATAATATATAATCAGAGAAGAGAACCACTACCACTATATATATATATTCATCTCTTCACCTTCTAAATTCTCAAATCGGGTTTTCTTTTCTTCTGCGATCCTCGCAGAAACAAGAAACCCACAATTCAATTGTATGAAATTATTCATCTTTGATCTCCTTTTTCGTTTCTTTTTCAAATTTATAGCATCCCTTTAGTTACAAACTACATAAATCCTTCATTATTTGTTATTTTTCTTCATACATAGTACAATGGAGGCACATTCTTCTGTGGTAGCGAAGAGATTATGGAATATGTTGAGAATCACATTCTTCATGATTAGAAAAGGTGTGATATCAAAGAGAAAGATGGTCATGGACATGAACTTGATGATGAAGAAAGGGAAATTGCTAAGAAAATCTCTAAGCAACCTCATGTCATCGAATCACAGCCATTCAAAGAGCATGACACGTGGCGGATTTCAAGCACATGATTATGAATTCTCTTGTAGCAATAGCCCAAATCCAGTTTTTTTCCACATGCAAAAACGAAAGCACTGCCATTTCAACTTCCCCTGCATCCACGCGCCAGAGGTTTTAGAAGATGAATTACCGCCTCCATTTTTGTACTCTTCATCTCTAGAAGGTGAAAGTGACGCGCCTAATAAGGCTGTGGTTATGGTTCCAAAGACCCCGGAGTACACGTTTAACTTTAGGTTCGATGCATCTGATTTTGCCCCTGGAGAGAAGAAGAGTCCTCTTCTGTCACCGTTCTCTGTAAGGGTGTCAAATTACTCTGCATTGGATGAAAATGAAGATGTTGGAATTCAAGTTGATGATCAAGCTGAGGACTTCATTAGAAGATTCTATGAACAGTTAAGAACACAAAGCCAAAAGCAATTACTGCAGTATCAAGATATGTAAAGAAAAAAAAAACTAGAGATTATCATAATAATCCTTTTGTTGAAAATGTTCTGCAACTGAATGCTGATCGATCAAGTATAGTTCTTGTGGAGCGTTTTTCTAAGAGTATATGCTACATGAAATTCACCATTTCTCCTTTTGCAAATTGGGTTGTTCTGTTATACCCATGATCTTTTTGAGGATTGAGCATTTTGTCCACCATGTAATTCTATTCGCGTTACATATAATAAAATTCAATCCATATTTTTTTTAAGCTTAAATATGATTTTGATTTCAAAAATGTATTTAATGTGCTATTACTATTTTCACCTATTATAAGTTATATTTTTAAAAAAAATTAGTTAAACTAAGTATATGGTGATATAATGTCCATCACCAATAGAGTTGGAAGAATTAATGCTATATTTCAGTTTTTGGTTCATTATATGGACTAAATTAAAATGACTCATAAAACTTCCGACACTTCTCAATTTTATTAAAGTTGCAAGAAGTCGATACTTCACTGTAGCAATTGTTTAAGTATATAGTGATATGATGAACAGGAATTATGCGAGATGCCGAGATTCATTGCCCTTTTGGCTTATAAAACAATGTAAAAAAAAACCAATTTTTGTTGAGTCACGTATAACTAGGAGGCACGTGAATTAAGTGATATGAGATTGTTCAATTTAACACTTTTTGGTTCTGAATCACAATTTTGTGAAATATCTAAAGAGAGAACTTTATTACTTATAATCACTTATTACAATTTTGTGACAACTGTTTTCTACTGTCCAACATTCTAAAAGAGAATACTAAAAACGTACTTAAAGTATTTCTTGAAGAGCATCAGCTTTAATTTCTCGATTCTACTAAGGATTGGAGTTGGGATCATTTCAAATCTACTTGACAATAAAGTAAATATAAGAGAAATAAAGTATTATTTGAACTATAGTGTTACAACATTAATTGTGGACATGTTGGTGTTTGGTGATGGAACCTCGGGACAACTTTTCCTAATTCTGCTTTTGGCCTTTTCTTAAAACTCTGTTTTCGACATTTCAGAGTTGAGTCCCCACCCACCACCTCCTACTATGTCTTTCTTCATATTAGTTCTTCATATATATATATATACTATTCTTGCTCTTGCTACTAGCTGTGTTGTGTTCCAAGTTCATTTGGTACGGATTAGGTGACCTGTATTAACTTAATTCTAATGTATATAGATATATCTATGGTGAAGGGATGTGAAAGCTAGCTTGCACTTGTAGTTCGAAAATAATAGTTGTTGTAAAACTTCTTTTTGGGGTAAAAAGTAGTTGTTAGATTTTTTGTAACTAGCTGTATTTTTGCACGTACGTTTGAAGTTTTCAACATAGTGGTACAGCTTATTAGTTGGTCAAGAAAAGAAGTGAATAGTGGTGATATTCATATAATTGATATGGTTAGGAAGCACATGATAATGGTCTCAGTTTCATTGCTGTCAATGTTTGGTAGGTAGGGTCAAGTGGGAAAAACTAGTAATAATCTTTTTGGGCATAAGAGTAAGTCCATAACACTCATCTACATATCAGACAATATAATCCTATTTAAACTAATATAATGAAACATACATGATTATATTATTGGTGTAAAACAGAAGTTAAAGACTACACTTTCATCGTTCTCTCTGTCATGTTATCTGTGACTTTCTTATACTGTTCTATGTACCTCTCGTGCATTCGTTTTTAAATAATATACAATGAATGGATGCTCTTTCTTGGCTGATTAATTGACAAAAATGTCATCGATCAGCTCATGCATGTTATCATCCAAATGAACATGAGTTAGTATACTTATTAGTATTTTACTATAAAATTTTTATTTCCAAACAATACAAAAATAATGCTTAACGATACGAATCTCTGTGTTGTATAATTTTTTATTATTTGAATCTTACGATACAATCTTAAATTTTACTGTACAGTCCTTGAATTTTATGAATTCCAATACATCAACGATTCAAAAGATACAACAAAATTGGATTGCTAATCATAGAAAAATAATTTTAGGGATTTTTCTTGCTTCGTAGGCTTCCAAGTTAAATTTTCATAATGTTTTTAACCTTATTTGGTCCCTTCACTTCTCTATTGTTCAATAAATCCACACCCCATATTTGATTTTTCTCTTTAATGCTTCGGGGTGAGAATGGGCCAGGCCACCCGTCGGGAGCTTATGGCCTACGCTATTTAAAACCTAGTTTGGCCCGGCTTGTTTATTAAAAAAGTCAAGCTTAGACTTTTTTAAAGGTCTATTTAAATAAAGAGGTCAGACTTAAACTTTTAAAAAAATCTTTTAAATTTGACGGGCCGACCTAATTAAATAATTAAATTATTTTATATTTTATATTTATTTATTTATAACACTATATTATAAATATAGTAGTCCGTAAAAATATGATGTATAATGTATATTATAATTTAATTTTTTCTTAAAAAATATAATATTTTTCATTTTATTAATAGTAAGCCTTTCAGCCCATTAGCCTATTTCCTATTAGTCCATTTGCCTATTGGCCCGTTAAAGTTGAATTGTTAGTGTTGCTTGAATGTCTTAATGTTAAAATAGGCTATTGGGTTAGGCTAGGCTTATAAAAAAGTCGGGCCAAGCCTAAAAGATTGGCCTATGTTAGTTTACAGGCCTAGGCTTTAGTTTTGTGTAGTAGGCTAGGCCCATTTAACCTTTGGCCCGGCCTGACTTAGCCCCACCCCTATTCATGCTTGATAGAGCTGGCAAAATGTGCCAGCCTAGCCCATTTTGGTCCATCTTAAATGGGGTGGGGCGGGCCAGCCCGCATTTGATATATGAGTTAAAAATCCCAACTCAACGCATATTTGAGTGGGTTAGCGGTTGGCGTGTTGGCCCGCCTATACATAAAAAAATTTAAAAAAATGGATAATTCATATTTTTTCTTAATCTATTATATATATTACTAACTAAATTATTCATTATACAAGTTACATTCAAAATTATATAAAACCAACAAAGCAAAATCATAAACAAAAAAAGATTTCACATATTCACTATGATAAAAATATAAAAAGGGAAAAAGTGAGCCCGATGGACAGCCACAAACCCAACCCGACCCGCTTTGTTTGGCGGGCTAAATGGGCTCGACCCGTTTTTGTCAACTCTAATGCTTGACCCTATTCTTCTTTGTTTTCAAATCTTATTTGACCCTCTTTTATTGAACCCCTTGAATAATCATGGTTAATTCTTTTGGTTATTTTGGTAAAATTATAGTTTGCTTAAAGTTTATCTTTCATTTTATTAGTAATTTAATAAATTTTTATCTTCTAAATATTAGTATTTTATATTGATTATATGTTTTACGATTCACAATAAAATTCGATTCAAGATTTAAAAAATAGGTTTTCTGATTTACTATTAAAATCTCGATTTGATAACCATAAACAATTAGCATTGATATGTAACTTTGTAACATAATGAATACTATAGTTAATCCTACCTTTCAAATATTATCATCATATAAGGTATTTTTATTCATTGTGTTCGAAAAATAAAGTTGATCTCAAAGACTACAGTGTGAAGCAAATAAAATTTAACAAAATTTGATTAATAATTAATTATCAAAATATTTTTTCATGATTAATAAAAGATTTGTACAAATCATTTATTAATAATTAATAAAAATATAATTAATAATTAAACAATCTATTAATATATGAACCAAAAATAACAATCTATAAATAAAAAAATCTTATTAAAAATTACAACGAAAATATATATTTATAATATTAAACGCTAAATTTTAAGTGAAACTTTTTTATTAATGTGTTATTTAAACATTGTCTTTAGTACCTAGCAAAACCTTATAAAAACACATGCTATAATTTCAAAGCGACACCAATCGACATTTTTCGAATGGAAAAAGATAATCAAATTAAAATACTCTTTCTATTTCAAAATAATAATTACTTCTTAATTTATTCAGAAATTCATAAATAAATGATGAATAAATAATAAATAAACTTTTATCATTTTAAAAATGAGAAATAATTTGAATTTTATTTTTGAAGTGACTATATTATTTTATTATTTTGAGATGAAGGGAAATACTAAATAGAAACTATTCATTAAAATGTCCTTAGTAATATTAGGAAAAAAAATATATCGTTAATATTCCCGCTGGTTCATTTTAAAATATCAATCGCGCCATCCAGTTTGATGCTTTACGCGCCGATACGAAAGCGATGCCACTATCCGACGCTGCCTCACCGCCTCCGGTGTTTGAAGAGGAGCGGTTACCTCACAACGGCGATGTTTACGGCGTTAACGATGACGGCCCTTCGTCCAGCGTCATTTCACTGGATGAGGAGGGTTTCCCTTCACAAGTCCTCGCAGAAGACGGCTCACCAAACGGAACGGAAACGCCATCGGAAAAGAGCAATTTCGCCGCCGATTTCTATCGCTGCGGAACCGATTGGTCCTCGTTATTGTCCCCAGAAGATCATAAGTTCCCGTGTGATTCGGTAGCCTCGGGGAAGAAGCTGAAACAGGCCAATCTGTTCCAGATTTGGGGCTTCAAACGGAACGACACCGTTTGTTCTGCTGAATCTGAACCAAATCGAAGTGTTTGTTGCAATGACGGAGACGAAGGCGGTGATTCTTCTGATATGACGACTGTAAAACCTCGGAATTGGGGCTCAATTTTGCGTGACACAGGGAAAGAGATTGTGAACCCAAAATCTTCTCGCAAGAGAAAGAATTTCAATGCTGAAAATAGGGTTGCACGTTCCTGCCCCTTTTATAAGAAAATCCCAGGTGAAATGAAAGTTCTTCCATTTTTTTTTATTAATATAGTTCTCTGTTTATATTGTTTAGCTCTAGAATCAATCCCTGTCTAATTTTCTCAGAGACCTTGTTATGTAGAAACTACTTTGAACTTCTAACTACACAAAGCTTATCAAAGTTTGCTTTGAAGTCATTGTTACTTGGACTATTAGGCATTGGTGGTCATCAATGTATTTGAAAAGCTTTTCCCCCTCTCTTTTTTCCCTCTCTCTTTCTAAATTGAGTAATCTGGGACATGTTTTTGAATAAGCAACAATGCAGCTTGTGTGGTATGCTCTTTCCAAACTGTTTAAAAGCACTATTATATTGCCCGTTATATCTTGAAAGCTTTAATTTGGTTGACTTAACTACACGAAAGTGATGAAACAAACTGAGCTGAAAAATTAGTTTGCCTATAGTTACATCATGAATATTTTTCTCTGTTCTGTTTGTGAAAATGGAAAACGCTGTAGTTCTGAATGTGCTAAATTTAGTCTATTTGCCATGGCAGGGACAACGTTTACTGTTGATGCTTTTCGTTATGGGTGTGTTGAAGGGTGCTCAGCGTATTTTCTTAGCCATTTCCATTATGATCATTATGGTGGCCTTAGCAAGAAATGGTCTCATGGCCCTATTTATTGCTCTCCTCTCACAGGACGGCTAGTTCAAATGTGTCTCTCGGTAAATCCTTTGTAAGAGTTCAAACTCTTCTATATCCAATGCTTTCTTTGTAGATTACTCACTTATATGTACAAAGAATCAAAATGCACTTGATCATGTTTTTCCATTTCCATTTCAATAAAGTGATTAACTAGCTTATTATTTGTCTTTGTATAGGTACATTCACCCATTGGAATTTAACACTGAACATATGATTGATGGTGTGAAAGTGACTTTCTTAGAAGCTAATCATTGCCCTGGCGCAGCTTTGATTCACTTTGGCCTCCCAAATGGGCAATGCTATTTGCACACTGGGGACTTCAGAGCCTGTAAACAAATGCAAGCTTATCATCTTGTAAATCAACGTGTGAATCTACTTTATTTGGATACCACATATTGCAACCCAAAATACAAGTAAGATAGATATTGTCGTTTGGATACAAAGTATGATAATTGGTTTTATCAGCACAAATTGATGGTTCCTAATGACAATTTTCTGCTTCAGATTCCCTTCCAAGGAAGACGTACTCAATTATGTTGTCAAAATTACGAAGAACCACCTCAAAACACATCCCAGAACTTTAGTGGTTGTTGGGGCATATAGTATTGGCAAAGAATGTGTATACCTTGCAATTTCAAAGGCACTCGGTGTATGTGGGTTTTTTTTTATAGCAGATCTATTTTGTCTTATGTGTTAATTCCATACTCTTTAGAGTTTGGCTTTTGTCTTTATGACAATCTATTGTTTGAGCAATTCTCATATGAGCGGAGTATTCATAGGTACATAGGTACAGTACAACCAATCAAAAGCTCCAGAAAATATTAGAATAACTTAAACACGTGTTTCAACACAGACTTTGTTATTATCTATTTATCTTAATATTTCCTAAACTTCTGGTTGGTTGTGCCTATAAATAGTTCATACAAGAATTGCTCGTTGAAGTCCATTGCTGATGACCAACATTTTCACCTTGTTTCTTTGATCCTTCCGTGCTGCGTATATTTGTGTCTTGAAGTTGTCAACCTTGCATTATGTGCAGTTATTATGGCTATTTGCATTAGCGTTGTCAGGTTCCTCTTAGTGAATTGTAAACTGTTTGCTTCCCTGAATTAACAATTAGTAGCTGTAGCCGGTAAGTTGCCAAGTTATGTCTCCTCATAAAGTGATGCGATATCTGTGTCTCTTTTCAGGTAAAAATTTATGCAAATGCTTCAAGAAGACGTATTTTACTGGCTTTTGGTTGGCCTGAATTGTCAGATAGTCTCTGTACTAATGGAAACAATACACTACTTCATGTTATGCCCATGTCATCCCTGAGATTAGAGGTCGAGAGTGTTGTGCTATTGCGTTTTAATCTCAAAAATCTCAGTTTCCTCTTCAAATTCTGTGTCGTCATCTGATAATTGACCATCCGTCCTTTTATTGCTACATTAGACCTTAAAAGATTACATGAAGACTTACAAGGAGAAATTCACAGCGGTATTGGCATTTCGTCCAACAGGTAGCTTACCGGTACTTTTGATGAAAATGTTTTCTTCATCTTGGTATTTTTAAGTTTCATAGGAGAAGTTGTGCAGATAGATTAGTTCAATTCATGTTTCAATACTTCAATTTTCAGGTTGGACTTTTAGTGAGAAGATGCGCAATGATCTGGAACTAATCAAACCTGTTTCCAAAGGAAATGTCACGATATATGGTAAGATTAGTTGAGTTCAACAGCCACTCTTATATGCTGAACTTGCAATTAGAGCTTATTTGCATTTGAATTTGAGATCCGCTGGACTGAACTGGACCATGATAAACCTGGGTATAGTGGTTCTATATAGTATGGATCATCTTTTGGTTGCTGAAATGCTGAGTAGATCATGGTTCTAAAGTCAAGGTTTAATTTTGTTTATTTTCTGTGACATTACAGTGATTATCTAGCAGACTAGTAAAGTTTATGAGTCTCTTTTCTTCCTTCTTCCAGGAGTTCCTTACAGTGAGCACTCCAGCTTCACAGAACTGCGAGATTTTGTTCAGGTCCATAACTGACTATTATGATTACTTTCATGCATACATGTTTGATAGTAATTTATTTGATGGTAGCTGTAGAATTGTATTATTTGTCTATCATTTTTTTAGGGAATGTGTCTTTATTTACCCACAGTTTTTGAGACCTGACAAGATAATTCCTACTGTGAATGTCGGCAATGCTGCTAGTCGAGAAAAGATGCAATCCTACTTCCGAGATTGGTTGAAGACCTAACTTCCATTTAAAAACCAAAATAATAGGAAAAATATAAAATAAATGACATGTTTTCTGATATTGTCTTCTGTAAGTGCTCTAGCACTGAACATTGTTTTCCATCACAAAAGATAGCGGCGTGAAAAGTCGTATGTTGTAGTATTCTATTATTTAACGGTTAACACAGTTGTAAGGACAAGTAATTGTAGGGGTTCAATTCTGTAGGGCTTTGTTATTATTTATATCCATCAAAGCTTTTGCTAAAGTTGTCTGGTGGTAAACTTTAATTTGATTGTATTGAGAAAATAACATTTCACGAATCGATTGTAATAAGAACATCACACAAATCACACAAATGCAATATAAAACTGCCTATTCTTGATTTGTATTTGTCATATTATCCTACATAACTTGACACCACGTTAATAAAATACAGCTCGAATGAAGACACTGCATTATCTTGCCAAAAATGATAAACAAAAAATCACAATTTGGTAAAGGCCGTTCAAAAATTTACAAGAAAAATGTTTGCAAGAAAATGGCTTCAAATAAAATACATCCTTCAGAAAATACGGGCCCCGAACTCTTATTCTAAAATCTTAGAGTCATCGTACGTATTGGGCTACGAATCATGTCCAACTCGCTGAACAATTTATCAATCCGTGTTCACCACCTGTGCTCAAAATACGGGCCTGAAGGCCAGGGATGGGGCTCAGGGCCAGGCCCAGGCCCAAAAGGTGGATAAGGTTGCACCATCGGAGGAGGCGGCGGAGGGTATGGGTACGGGGGCGGTGGCGGAGGGTAATAATAATGATACTCTCCGGATGAAACCCGCGGAGGCTGAGGCGGCGGAGGGTACGCAACCGTCGGGTAACAACATGGATTCTCGACTTCCGACGTAGGATATTGAACCAGCGGGTTGCTCGGAGCACAATCATCCGGAGCTAGAACAGGGTAACCGGAGATCCTTCCCTCGAGAATCTGAGACGAATGCGATCCAATTCCATTCAACCTGTAGGAGAAATTGAAGATCCCATTGGGCTTACCCTCACCGGAACGAACCTCGTAGCTTACAAATCTGGCAACGCCGTCGAAGGAGGCGGCGTCACGGATCAAATCGACGAAGGGGACGCGACACTCTCCGATGAGCTTGTCACCGAGGATGAGACCATCGTGTCGGAACTTGAAACGGAAGAAGAGATCGTGGTAGGAATGACGTTGCGAGAGCCATCCCAAATCGAAACGCGCTTCGTGATTCCACTCGGGGTGGGTTCCATCGCTATCACTATCTCTATCGGTTTGGGTTCTCTGTTGCTGCTTGTGTTGGCGGGTGAGTTTGGTTTTGGGATCGTCGGTGGCGATGGAGACAACAGCATAGATGGTGAGTTTTTGGAAGAAGTTGAAAGCTGTGAGATCTTTGCAGGAAATGAGTTTGAGGTCTATGCTGGTTGGCCATGGTTTCATTTCTGTGAATTGAATGTTTGGTGTATTTCAATTTCTTGAATGAAGAGAACTATCTCTTCTCTCTACTTACTGGGAAGGAAGGATTCCTTACACCGTTAAACGTGAATTTGAGACACGGAACTTCTACCCTTTCATTCACAGTATATGCTTATCTTTATAATTTCCTTCGCAATTACGCTGCCCATATTGAAAGTGTGTATTTAGTTTTTTTGTGTTACAATTGATTTAAGGTGAATGGGATTTTATAAAATTGATTTTAAAATAATGTATTTTATGTTTGATAATTTGGTTCTTTAAAAAGTTTCACTTTAATTATTTATGTTATATTTTTTGAATCATTTTAATTTCTTATGTTATTTTTTGTCGTGAAATCATGCTTTTTTAATAAGTTGTGTTGTTTTAATTTTAATTACGTAATTTTCTATAATCTTTCTATCAATATTAATTTTTTACTTGAGTACGTTGACTCTATGTTTTTGCAATTTTGCTGCCATTTATTTATTATTGTAATTTAAATATAATTTAATTAATGATTTTTTTAAAATAGACAAGACATTAAATTGTAAGTGTATATTCCTTCCGTCCTATTTTAAGTGTCGTTTAAGGTTGTTATACACAATTTAAGAAATGTCATTAATTTTTTTGTTTTTACACAAATAATTAACCAACTCCCTATTATACCCCTTATCACTCTTATTAATTAGTGAATTACATCTCTCAAAATATTTATTTAAGATTCAACGGGTATATTTGGTAAAACATAATTAATGCTTCATTGAAACTATAAAATGACAAATAAAGTGGAACAAATTTTTTTCTTTAAAATGACACTTAATATAGGATGAAGGAAATATGTATATTTATGTGTAAATTTAAATTTAAATAATTAATATTAAATAAAAATTAAATTTTAAGTTTATCATTAGAGTTTAATTTAAAGTGTATTTTTTAATAAATTAAATATCTAATATTTTCTTTATACATGCAATTTTTTGTAACATAAATTTAATTAATATATGAATTATATTATTGTAATTGATTTTTACTTAACCAAATGTGAATTGAAATTTTAATCATAAGTAACAAGTGACATGTGCTTAATGCACAATGAAATGTAGAAAAAAATGTGAGTAAAAACTTAATTATAACACATAAGCTAAACAAATGCACTGATGTGACACAATAGCACCAATGTAATAGATAAAGTGTTGGCATTACTCGCTTTAGATTTCATAGATATAATAGATAGATAGACAAGTAAATATATATCTTAAACGTGATTTTCTTTTTCATTCCCGTTTTATTTGACCTTTTTAATAAAAAAAAAAAAAACTACTTACCAATTAAATGTAGAAAAAATACTATTTATCATGAGTTTGAAACTTTGGCATTCTACTGACTAGTCAACATTTTCCTATTATTAATAATTTTTTTCTATATTTAATTGATAAATACTATTTTATATATTAAAATGGTCAAAACGCCTCCATTCCAACTAGTGATTAACTTCTAATAATCATATTAATTTGTGTCTACGTTAAGAATATGACACTAAATATGTAGATATGTCAAAGTTAATTTAATATGAACTACTTCTTAAACTTGATTCATTTTAAGTAAATATACATTGTTTTTATTTTTAACTTTTAAATCGGCTAAACTCACCCTACACTACACTATTCTTAAATCTACCTTATCGGAGATTGAATCCCTCCCCTCAAGCTCCAAGAATTTTTTCCTTATGCCACTCGAATTACAAATTCTTAGCAAATATACATCGTTTTATTATAGCTTATAAACAAACGCAAGCTTTTTTGCAAGAGATTGCAACCCAATGTACAAGAGTGACTGATCTTGTTTGTGAAGATGTAGCCAATTGTTATAATATATTGTGATCTATTGTTACTCTTACTTATTTATTGTTACTGCTTTTGAAATAAATATTAATAAAAAATCTATTTTTATACCTTTGTTATATAATATAAAAGTGACAATAACTCTCCTTATTATAAATTAAACATAAATTGATGGTTATTTTCTTTATCACAACTTTCTGCCTCAGGTTCCCTTCAGAGGAAGATGTACTAAATTTTGCAGTCATACAACGAATCACCTCAAAACACATTAGAGATCTTTATGCTTGCTAATCTTGGTTCCCTAGCACCAAGGCAGGAATCATGTATATAATCAAAGTGAACAAACCATTCTACCCCCACCACACCACAGACCACAACACAAAATAGGGATTTCATGTTTCATAGCACCTTTATATAGCATGACACTTCATTCACTGTAGGTTGCCGCATCACGGTGATTTGCGGTTAGATGAAAATGCACACGATAAATCATCCAGTGGAAATGAAATTGGGAGGTCTAGTGCTTTCCGTATTTTTGACATCCTAGAATCTCAACTGAAATAACAGTAGAAAAAAAAAGACTGCTCGACAGCAAACTAATCTAATGACCACAGCAGCAATTTCAGCCCCAAGGCAAGTACCTATTTGCATGCTTTGTGAAGGACTAAAGGACACACAATTTCCAACCTTCAAATCCATATTCTATTATTCTATATACCAGTTCCAGTGCTCTTAACTCTCAGTGTACAGTGTCATGCATTTCCACCATCCCCCAGCCACCAAAATGAATTTCATGTGCCGTAAAAGCAGGAAGCTGACAGTGGATCATACATGGAAAACTGAATGCATGGCCTCACCTTGTCTGGAACAGAAGCAGAATTTTTGTATATGCCTCCAAAATGGTTATTTGGTGATGATAACTTATGTTGGAAACACTAAAAATAAATAGTCAAGAAATCCGTGGACAAACAGGGAAGATACCCATATAATAAAACCTAAGGCCATGTGACATTTACCTCCATGCTCAACAGTTCTATCCCAGATTATCTTTCAACTATAATGACAAGGTGTATGGTGCAAACATTTCTATCCTGTAAAGCATGCATAATCAAAGAATTCAAACTAATTTTCTTTTGAAACCCATTTGAAACTCAGTCCGTTCGCAATGATCATTTGTCTTGTATAAATCTGCAAGACACCATCATGCTATCACATTAATACTGTGAAGAGTGCCCCCGAGAAAAAAATAAATACTTGACCAAATCACAAGATGCCTCCAAAACAGCATCAGACCAAAGAGAAACAAATGATAGAGGACCCTAAACTCAATAAATCACTAGTTTCAGGTTTTCAATGCAATCTGAGTTACATGAATCAATAGTCACAGACTCACAGTTACCCATCTAAAGGGTTAGTTGAAGAATATGAAGCAAAGCCAGTCAGACATAATAATAAGGCAACTCGTAGGTAGTTTACAGAAATGTAAACACTTAAATATCAACAAGTTATGAAGAAGATCAAACAAACCATTCGTATGTAAATTTAGCTTACACAGTAAGATATCCTTAAATACCAGCAGTCTGATTTTTTGATGATATCATCTCTTACAATTTGGGTTTAAGTTTGACTCACTCCCAAAAGTTAACTTGTAGGATGAGGTTTGCCACACCCTTATAAACTCAATAATGGCCATATCACTAGTCAATGTGGGACTTCTAACATCATCCAAATGATTTAACATACTAAATTATGCCCCTAACTCTTACCTTTTTCTTACTTTCATAGTAATGACTCAACCCCATATCCACTGGCATACATTTTTCAGATGAAATTATTGACAACAATTATGTCCATTCACCCCCGGAATAAGATATGTTGCTTATCAACAAAATAGTATACTCCATTTCAGCTTAAACTAAACTCTAGTGCAAGCGGTTTTCAGGCGCACAGAATACAGATCACATATTTTTCTCCGACCAGAGCACAGTAAAATCAAAAGTCTTACAAAACAAGCCATTTGCAGTTTTTGGTGCCACCATTGAAAAGCTTCAATGTCAATGCAGGCACCAACAGAGTAGGAAGCTATCATGACATATGCAAAGCAATTAAAATAAAAAGCAGCGGATGAATGAATCCAAGTCCAACAAAAACAAGAAAAGCATCGCCAGAAGTCTATGAGAATAAAGTGAAATCATATCCTACTAAGAACTAGCACTACAGCACAAATGCACAACTATAATCAACTAGATCCTCAAGAAAGAAATGGTTCATATGAAGGGATTCTGAGAATATGCAAAGTAAAAGAAAACAAAACATAAATAAAGCCTGCAACTACAGAGTGATCTCACTAAATAGGCCAATTTAGTTGTATTAACAAAGTCCCTACATTCTGAGCGTAACATACTGTAAGTAACTCTGGTAATAGCCACAATCATAGACGAAAATTTAATTTCATTCAAAAAAGAAGCCAAGGGTTGAAAACTGAAAAAGGGATTCAAGCCTGGGTGCCGGTCAACGCCTTCATCTGAATGTGACTGTGATTAGAGTCCGCAGGGGAAGAATTCGTAGGCAAGGCCTCATAGGATCCCAATCTCCTCACACCGATGCTCTTGGCTACAACACCGTAGGTCAACAACACGATGAACACGACGAACATGGCGTGGAGAATGAACGCGAGATCCAGAATGGCGACGGCTCTGAACTTGGATTCCTCGAGATCGCACTTGGTGGACCCTTCCACGCCGTTGGTGACGTCGAGGAGGCGGTGGCATCCGTCGGGAATGAAAGCATCGGCGTAGAGGGAAAGCCCGGTCTGGAGAGCCCAGAGGCCGCGGAGGCAAAACGAGGCCGCGAGGGCAACATCGGCAGGAAAGAGGCGAGGGTTGACGGCAAGGAGGAGGCAGAGGAGGGCGGTTAGGGCGGAGATATTACCGGAGACAGAGTCGCACTTGGCCTCAAGCGCGGAGGTCTGGAGGGAAGCCCTAGCTGAGGAGAGAGAAAAATGAAGAAGGAAAACCGCGGAGGCGAGGGTGAAGAAGAGGTCGTTAGGAAGAGGGAGAATAGAAGGGCAGGAATCCGAAACAAGGAGAGAAAGTGTGAGGAGGAGGAAGAGGAAGAGAAGAGCGGCTGATTGGAGGGAAGTGAAGAGGTGGACAGGGGTGGCACCTTTGACGAGAGGGTCAGACTCAGCGGAGAGGATAAGTTGGTGGGCGATGGCAACGAGGAGAGAGAGGAGGATGAGGTAGAGAGGGAGGTGGCGGAGACGGTGGTGGGAGGTGGCGGAGAATGGGTGGAAGGGTTTGGCGGAGTAGGAGTGAGGGGATTTGAGGAAGTAGCGAGTGGTGGAGATGAGATGATAGAGACCAAAGGAAAAGAGGGCTGAAGAGGATAAAGCTTGATACAAGAGGCTCCCCATTGAAATTCAATGAATGATTTATGCTTCAGACAACAACGAAGAAGAAGAAGAAGAAGACGACGACGTTTAGTTCTGTATTTGTGGTTCGGTGATGATGGTACGGTTGTACTAGCAAGTAGTAGTGTTGTGTTGGTTATGGTACTGTGCAAGTTTATTCTTCCTTCATTTTTCAATTGCAGCTAACCTTTGCTTTGCTCGGGGAAGAAGGGGAACAATATTTTGTGATCTTGATCTCAGATCTTCCTTCCTACCTTCTCAATCGCTCTTCCTTACTACAAAATATTAGTATAAGGTTATATAATAATAATAATAATAATTTATAATAACAATAAAAAAATATTAACCTTTTTTTATTTTTCTTCCATCCTTTAATCCACTTTATTGAATTTTTCTCTTTATCGGTTTCTCCACCACTACGATGCTGTTTTTCTACACGAGTCGTCGGTTTTCTTCTAAACCGGACGAGTCACACCAGACCCGGTTCAATTGCATTTACGTCTTTCCATCCATTATGCAACTCGACTTGGTTCATCGGGTTTGCTTAGTTTTTAGTCAACAAAAAGAGAAAATACTTCTATTAAAAATTATAAGGATAGAATATAGATCATAGAGTAATATTTGGTAGGTGAACGTAATAAAATTGGATAGAATAAAACATCATCGTATGTCTTATTTTATGTTTAATATTAATTAAAATAAACAAAAATATTATATATAATATATACATAACTTTATTTTATTTGATAAAAAATAAAATAAAATAATTTTTAATATATTTTATATTTTTATGATTATAATTATATATTAACTTTAAAATTTATTAGTTTTCATATTTATATTTTATGAAAATATTTTTATCTTATTAAACACAAAATTCTAGCTAGAAATATAATTATAAAAATAATTATTTTTTGTTCAAATAAAAATATTAAATTTAAGAAATTTATATATATTATCAATAGAAAATAACTCATTAAGATTAATCATAATAATTCTATATTGTTATGTTTTGTTCTCTTTGTTTCATTATTTTAAGTGAAATTAAAATGTTTCAGTTATTTGACCTAGTGTCATGTTCCACCTCACTTGAGTGATACACCAAACACAGAACAATATTATAATAAAAAATGCTAAATTCTCATTCTAAATTTTCTTATAAATCATCATACTTATTTAATTTTGATAAGTGTCTTCTACTAAACATTTATTTTTAGAAAATATATAACACTTATAAAATTAAGTAGATAGAAAGATTTATAAAAAATTTTAATAAAAATATTTAGCATTACTTATGTTACAATATCCTATTATGTCCTGTTCACGTATATCCATCAAACACTACCTACATTCATGCGCTTCACTTATCACTTTCATAAAAGGCAATATTTTTTGAGAAAAAAGAAACCCAATATATTTTGGAATTAAGTATTTATGTCTTTCTTTACGGGGGTAAAAATGTCTTCTTTAATTGTGTTGAATAAATATCAGGGTACTATGTGTATTTTGGGTTGAGGTGGTAAGAATGGAATAAAATGAGTCGAAAACATATGTTCTGTGAAAAAAAAAAATCAACAAATTTAAGTCTAAAAATTATAAATGTTAATACTACAAAAGGGTTTAATTTACTGTTAATGTATAATGTATAACATATAATATCACCTTATCGTATATTGAACATTACTAAAGGGGTTTGATATTTTTATTCATTTGGCTAAACTCCAGTTTTAGCCATCAATTTTCTTAAAATTAAAAATATCACCATATGATACGTTTAGAAAAGCTTAATTTTAGGGGGAAAAAAATAATAGTTTACATTTTAAATTTCTCTTAGAAATATGGCAAAATAAGTCATTTTTTGCTCTGGAAAAAACAGAACCAAACTCACTTAACTGATTGAGAATTCTTCTGTTGATATTGCTGATTTAGCAATTTATCAGCAGTCTAGCGATAAAAGCAAAGTTGCCAAACTAAGAAGAGTGCATAACCCCATTGCTTAGACAACACCCACTCACATTGTAAATGAAAAATTGATAAGTCTACTCAATATGGTTGAAATTTATGTTCAAATAATTATAACCGTTTATATATTACAGTAATGCCCAACAAAAAACCAAACAAGCATTTAGTCTCAACAAAGATTTTAAAAAAAAGTTGTTTACAAAACGCACGGATGTTACAAAACGCACACAGGCAATTGGTAATTTACAATAAATGGCTTGCAAATCAATGTTTCAACAGCAACTACTACAAACTCTACATTTCATATCTAAATTACAAACACAGGACAGCTTTTCTTAAAATCGCTTTACCTACACTCACTCCTTCAAACTTCCAGCTGCTTAATGCGCAATCGACATATCAAACTGCTGGCGCCATTGCATATGGAGGGCAGCCGGACACTCTTCACACCACAAAACACTCGCGAAATATGTGAAGAATCATCAACTTAAATCAATATGGGAAAAAGTAAAAACCAGATAGTAAAAAATGTGTCCAACTTGTATGCATTTGTGTACTAAATGATGAGTACAAGAAGTAAGATGACCACTACCACCACAATAATTACAAGCACCCACCAACACTGCAAAGTAAGAAAAATAAAATAAGAAGTCATACAATATGAGAATAATGATATAAAAGTGTTGATATCATTACTACCAAAGAAGAATGTTGCATACTACTTTTGCATCTCTTCCAAGTTTGGCATATTTTTCAATAAGCAGCCAATGAATTGGGTGCAGATGTTCAACATGAAATCAGGATGTAATGTATTGACAGTGAGCAAATAGTGCCATTTGTGTGAAATAAGACAAAACGATCATATTATGAAAAGAAAAACGTATTGTCAGTGTCAAATGTGAAAATGACGTAAATATATTCTAATCCTAATGCCAACTTACTCCACTGAAGCTGGATTTTGATTGTGTTTTGTATTATTAGAGCTTATTCAGTATGTTAGAGATCTTTATAAAACTTACCCATGAGGTTCTGGACTTTACACTTCTGGAAGCCCTGGCTAGCTGGACCTTAGATTGGGTTGTTGCACCAGCAGAAGAATCGATATTTGATTGAATGTCATCTGCCAAAATGATGCAAAAGAAAAGGAACCAAAAGAATAACTAATTGTTCGAGGAACAAGAAGAAACTTTTATATATATTTCCATTCTGTAGAATGGTTATCTATTAATCTTATTTACCAATGACAACCCCCTGATCATGAACCAGAACAGCTAGGTCCTTGAATATTTCATTTGCTTGTCCAATTTGCTCTTCTACCTCTTTAATACCCAGTTCTCTTTCTTCAACCATGGCCTCATTAAACGATATTTCATTGTCCAACAGAAGTATCTCTTGCCTGCAGTTTTATTTCAGTGATCAGGGAAATCAGATCATCAAAAAAATTATTCTTCAACCTAGAGTTGAATAAGCCACAGATAAATTATACAACTCTGTGTTACAAAGATGATTGTTGATTAAAAATCAGAACAACAAAACAAGGATTAAATAGAATTGAATTGGCCCAGTGAAACAGATGAAATGTTGCAGACTTACCTCTTCTGCTCTCTTATAAAAGGTTGGCTTTCCGGGTCTATCTCTACTGATTCCTCACCGGAGCCAGAGCTGTTGTATACAAAAACAATATAGGAAAGCTCAAAATTTGTTGATGCAGACAAAGACAATATGAAAGAGAATGAGGTAAACAAAGTAGGCCTAATTTGATTTTGGGCCGTATAGAAGTAAATTCTTTACTGTCATGCAAAAAATGGTTGACCTAGTTGGTAAAGTAGAAGAAGGAGCAGCAGGCGTATAAGTAGATTCACGCTCAGAAGCAAGCTGTTGTACTTTCTGGAATTCTTGCAATGTAGTTTGGAAATCTCTTGCCAGCTTAGCATCTTCAATTTTCTTACTAGCCTGGTTAAACAAAGAAAACAGAAAGGGTAAACTAACATTGGAACTTCTTTTCCCATATTTCAAAGCTAGATCATGATTTTCAAGCATGTAAAAAGAAACAGAAACCGAACACCAAATGCAAACATAACCAAAATTCAATTACAAAAACCCTAAAATTTCACAAGGGCATGATCAATTGACTTTTGGTGCTAGAATTAATGAGTAAATCGCCAAATTCCTCCCTGACCTTCCTTCATAGATCCCGAGCTACGCAATTCTCGAGCATGTTAGTCTCCAAACTATGCAATCCGGGACAATGGCCAGGACCAATGTGCTCAAAGAATTGCATAGTTGAGAACCATAACGTAATATCTTTAATTGAGGGATTAATGTGAAGTCGATGTAAGTCCCAAACGAATTTGGCTATTTACTTTACTCCCAAATTAACTAGTTTCCTATGGTTCAGCGAGGTTCTTTACTTTTCTGGGTTATGATATGAACAACTGAGGATAATCAAAATTCAGTATCACACATGAAGCACCAAAGGGGAAAAAAAAACAAATTCATGAAATAATTTTACAAAGAAGATGTGAACAAACATTGGCATTATCATCGCGATCAGAATCAGACAAGGATTTGAGCTTAGCAGAAGTATCCTTCACCAGCTGCAATATCCTCTGCCTCGTGTTATGCCTACCAAAACCAAAATCACCATCGTCAAAACACAGAAACAAAAGCAAGTCTCAGAAAAAGGAAAAATCAGGGAGAGAAAAGTAGGTAAAGTAAACGTACAGCTTCTGACGGTGTTCGGGAGTGTCTTTAACAGTTCCAACAGCGTCAACGAGTCGGCGGAAAGTAGCGACGGCAGTATTGATCTGGAAAATTCCAGCAGCAACGGCCTGCGACGGCGATTGGGATCGGCGAGGGGAAGGGTTGGAGCCACCACCCTTGAAATCTTGGAAACTCATGGATGGATGGCTGTGATCCTCAAGTATGAAATTGTAGAGTTTGAAATTTGGAATTGAATAGTTGAATTGAACTCAAAACTGATTGAACTTTAACTCAAATGGTCATGTACCAAATCATAAAATTTGGGAACAAGAGATTTAAGGTTTAAACTTTGATAAAAGAGAATAAGAAAATAATTTAATTTGGAATATATAATAAATGTGTGACTATTTGCTTATAAAAAAGAATATCATCATGTCATACACAATTCATAAAACTCAGCCACGAGTTGATGACGTACAATAAAGTTTGTTACTTTGTGCAACCAATCAGGATTATTAACTTGTAATTCCAGTGAAAATCTTCCCTTTCCTATATAAATATAAATAATTTTAAAATAAGTTTAATCTGACTGTAGAACTAGGAAAGTAAGAAGCAAAACGAGAGCGTTCAGGCTTAAGACAAGAAGAAACTAGACCAAAAATATTCTTTTTGCTGCAAAAGAAAAATTATGTAATTTTAAAAAAGAGACATTTAAAAAAAAGTGTAAAATATGATGTAAGAAAAACAGGTGAAAATTTTGTTAAATTATTAATTTAATTTTCAGTTTGATGTTTTAATTTTTTTTATTTGATTATTTTTAAGAAAAAATGTAATACTTAAAGAGATTAAAATTTAAAAATAAAAAGTGAAAAAGTGATAATTAACAAATGAAAGTCTAATACAATTGACAGGGTAGCTAGTTAGCAGACAAAGGAAAATCTATTTTATTTCGTTGGCCCTCCTGCTATGTGTAACGTGTTTCTTGCACAAGTGTTGACGAAAATTCAGGATGGTCCTTTTTTTTATGGGCGATAGATGTGAGATTCGAACCCGAGACTACTATTTAAATATTAAATGGGAGTGTGATATAACCAGGGGCCTGTAATAGATATTCCCTCAATCTTGTTCTCATATACTCGTAAACTGATCTACATGATTGGGATTATAATATAAATCTCTAAAATAAAATATTAATATTTCATATTATAAGTATTTATATAAAATATTAAAAATATTTATTAATTTTTTTAATTTTATTCTTATTTATTAAAGTAAATTATTATTAGTAAAGTAATGATAATTAAATTTATATTTAATTAGGGATAAAATTGTAAAAGGTTAACAATATTTTTAAAATTGATATATTAACTATTTTTTAAAAAAATTGTGTAAAAAGTTATTTGAGACCTATATTATGAAATAGATAGAGTAATGGGCCATCACTTTTTTTCCCAGCACATATTTATCAGGGCATCACACATTTTTATTGTTTTCAAAATTACCCTCCGTTCGAATTTTGAAAAACTATGAATTTTAAGAATCCGAGTAGATATTCGTCAACACTAATAACTTTGAATTATTATAATCCTTCTTATCACCAACACTAAGTTATTTAAGAATCCGCGTAAGATATTTTTGAAAAAAGGGACGTGTAGTGTCCTAAGAAATGCTTGTGGTAAAAAAGTGCATGCCATAATTTTATTTTGTTTTTGCCTCTTTTCAGGATTTTTATCGCCAAAATTAATGACTAATCTCTTCTTTGAACGACAATAAATTTTACGTTTTTTTAGTTGATGATTTTCCTTTTTAGGTAGAAACTTTTGTTAATGAGTTACTCCCTTTATTCTTTTTATAAGACATTTTTAACTAAATTACACTACTAATAGTTAATGTTACTTGATTTGATTGATTTTGTTAAAAATACTTTATGAAATATAATTATATTCTCTTTTAAATAATATGTTTGGTAATTATAATTAAAAAATGGAGAAAATCAAAGTATTTAATAAAGAGAAAAAAAACAAAAAAACAAGTGTTTTATAAAAACTCTATATCGTCTTAAGTGGTTTTTACCATTTAAAAGTTTAAGTTTTAGAACTATATGTATTACAAATCCAACAATCCATTTAAAGTGTAATTTTAATGTTTTAATTTTTTAGTAGCAAATTAATGATTAATAGTGGTATTATCTACCCATACACAAAATTTTGGTTATGAATAATAAGTGAAACCATCGTCTTATATAAAAACTACTAATCTTCCGGACAACGTCCTTTGCCCGGAGAGAGTTAAATATCATGTCAATATTGATTTTAATTTATGCAGTTACACTGACTCCATCATTACAACTTTAAAAAATAAATATCTAAAATTAATTAGCGGCTTAGAACACTTTGCTCCAAAAACGAGTTTACTATACGTCTAGTTATCTTTTATCTTTTCAGTTACTAAACACAAGTTTCTTTTGTCTGGTTGGTGGATTTGCACATTTTTTCTGTGGGTATAATTCAATTCGCAGGAACACAATATAGACAAAAACAAATGCAAGAATGATTTGAGGTAAACCAAAACAAATGTTGGAGAGTAAAGCTAGCAGTTTCTTAATTCGAACCTCTATGGACTCACTTTTAACTATAAAAAAAAGGTTAACAAAAAAAAATACAATTTGAATTTTAAAACAAAATTTGTATAGGACTGCTAAGCACGTGGGGTTCAGATCAATATGCTTTAGAACTGCTACTCATAATGCATAGGGTTATAGCCATTAGCTACTAAGCTTGAAATGTTTCTTCTAATCATTTTCATTACAGTTGGGAGAAATAAGTGGTTACAAATTTAATAAGTTCTTTCTATAAAAAATACAGGTTCCTGTGAGGAAAATAAAGTAAAAAAAACAGCAATAACTGAAAACCAAACATATATTCCTTAATCTACAACAAAAATGCACCATTCAAATCACCGTTCTAGTTTTCTTAGAATGTAATAGCTAGGAGAGACTCTGAATCATTGCATTGAATTTCTCCGTATCAGCTAACTTCAATGAAAGCTTAAAGATGAGAAAAATGAGAAAAAGAGAGTGTGGTAGCAGAATGTTTGCTCCTTCATGTATACAAAAGGCGGAATCTGGGTATTTCGATTAAAAGTTTTACTGGATGAGAACTCCAGGTCATAATCATATGTAAATTTGGATGTGAAGTTATGAGTGCAAAATTGAAGCTGATCAGATCACTAACTAGCTTTTGCTGTTGCCCTCTTAGATTTCATGCCAATGACCTTAACCTGCACAAGGCATGCAAATCAGAAGCACAATTTGGAATACACCAACGTGCTTGTAACTAACCTCGCTGATGCGGCACTGATCACATCACATATCACATATAATGATAAAAAGAAGTGCGCTGATCAACTGGTAGTCTCGAATTGTTCTGATGTCACTGCAGTCGTGCAGTACAATCTTGCTTTGCGCCAGCCATGGTTAGTTTCTTTCTGGCCTCTCAACACAGTGAAGCCGCCAAAATTCACTTACTTGAAATGTCAGCTGTAGGTTAAGTTTTCAATTTATATTTTAGTATTTTATGAGGGCGGGTAGTGAAGCATGAAGTTCAGCCAAGCATTGAAATATCCAATCAAGAAGTTGTTCTTTTGGTAGCTCCAATAGAAGTTCAGCCTGCATTAAGAAAACCATTGAGAAAACAGAAACAAAAAAAAAATAAAAGAAAAAAAAATCATTTGCAGAAGATTTCCCGCAGCAGTATGCATGGTACCTAAACAGCTAAACTATCTGTAGAGACTAAAACATACGAAGGATCCCTAATGCATTAGAATTACTAGATTAATAGACAAAAATCAGCAAATGGAATACCCTAAAAATTAAAAAAAGTTGGATTTACAATTCCTACAGATAAATGGTAACCTCGGATTTTTTTCTTGGGTTGCATCCTCCTCCTCCTCAAATCTCAATGCCATTTATATTCAGATAACCTATCAAATACTAGATTGAGAATATTCCTGATTCTAATGACAATACGGCATTGAAGTGATTGAACCCCTAATGCTAAATTAGAACAGGTAAAGACATTGTAACTTTCAGTCCCTTCTGCATTAATTTCAAACCAGAAGAATATTGTGATTCAAACCAAATGGAATCCTTAACAAAATGGATTTTTATGTATAATTTTTTTTATAGGCGAAAATGCATCCACTGGGGTTTGAACCGAGGAGCTGCTACTCAAAATAGCACTCCCCAGCCACTAGACCAACTAGTTCGAAGCAATATTAAAACATTTTATCAATAAATGGCCAAATTAATTATATAGTAAATAATTTGTGCCAGAATATGTTGAAGGAGAGAACTTCTATAATGGGAGGAAAACTGAATAAAACAAAAAGGCAAAATCCAGAAGAGTTCAACAATGGTAACGAAATTAATGTAATAGAGAAATCAAGCAAAAAGTTACCTTAATATGGTCACCCTCAAGAACCAGTGAATTTCTAAGTATATCTGATGCCATCGATTCTGTCATAATCTTGAATACCTTTTTACTTATGTTTGTTTTCATAAATACAATCTTCCTTGAAGAATAAATTCTGGTTACCCCAATATCAGCAGCCATCCTTCTCAAGTAAAGCTTCTTCAATAAAATCTCCATGGAGCGAGGCTCTTTTCCATATTGGCGGCGCAAATTTTCTGTAAATTGCATGAGAGTCCAGATGTCTCTCTCAGCAGCTCTCTCAGCTCCATTTATTATTTCCATAGGATTCTCCAGATAATTAATGTAGTCCGAAGGGAGATGAGGATTTATGTTTATGTCAACCTAAACAACAGTAAAGTATAAGATGCATCAACTTCAAGATCTCTATTATATAATATATATTTGTATGCAGTTGTACAGATGCTAGAACAGATTTTACCTATACAAATATGTGCATACATAAATGTAAACAGAACCAGAATTTAAACCAGAAATAGTATTATCGGGACAATTTGGGTGTAGGCTCCGAAATGTTTGTACTAAAAACTCATGTTAATTTACTGACTATCTGTAATTCTGTATTTCTGAGAGTTGGTTCACATTTGGTAGATTGTCTAGTTGAATGAAGAATATAACTAGTGCAGGATTCTATTAATTTTGGAAAATTAAGAATTTCTTACTTCCGTCAGATTTGCGTTAGGATCCAAAATTACTGCGAGTAAAAGTACTTTCAGGGGCCGTTGTGCCCCGTTGATTATCAAAAAAAAAAAAAAAACTTTTAGGGAAAAAGAACAAGTATCCAAACAAGCACTTAATATAGGGTTCCTAGTTTAAACTTTGGAAAGGGAAAAGAAGAAAAAAATTGCAGTATAGATTCCTTTTAAAACATTTTTTCAGAAGTTATTTTTAACTTAGAAGAAAAGCATTTAAAAACATTTCTTTATGTTTTTGCACTTTTCTTAACTAAGCTTACCTGCACTGAGTGATAAGAAACCGGAACGACACGGTGATCTTCAACCTGGAAGTAAAAAAGAATAGGATAAGCCCAAACTGATGGGTAGATGATCAAGAGGTAACTATACTACTAAAGAGCTTCATCCACCAAACAGTCAACATAAATCAAACAAAAGAATACTTCTATTTTAACTAGGATCAGTGGCAGATAGGAACAAACAGGTCGCAAATTAAAGTTTACCTTGGACAAACTTTCAAAGAGCATCTCAAAGAAAAGATCAATGCCAACATTTCCAACATCTCCCGTTTGTTGTTCGCCAAATATTGTACCAAAACCTCTAATACCCATGTCTCTCTCAGCTAGTTGGAAGCCTTGACCAAGTTCACGGCATTCTTCAAGTGCTACAAGCCTCTCCTATGGGAAATCACTAGGGAGAATGTTACTTTTAGCCTTTCAGGCAATAGTTTAGCAACTGATTTTCTCTATCTTAAATGGAAGAATCAATTCGAGTCGAGGAATAATAATAAAGTATCACACGATACACCAAGCTGTATATTTTTCTTATCAGATGAATCGAGCATTATTTCGTGCAATATGTTTTCAAATTGAAAGATTGTTCAGAAACATACCAATGCTTGATCAGAGAGCAGACTTTTATCTGGGTAAAATAAGTATGCATGTGCTTCTTTATCTGCCCGACCCACCCTTCCACGCAACTATCAACATTGAACAAAAGACAAAACTACGGATATTAGTGAAACAGAAATAGATGATCTGGTCAGGTTGCCATTGTTCTGGCCCAAAAAAATGCATATGGGGTCTTTCTTTTTTCCTTTTTTTTAAAATAACAAGAGTGTAAGTAATCATTTGAGATGGTGTTCTAAATAATCAGTTCTAAACAACGCTAATAGTCAACAAAAGAACCTACGATAGCATCGATGAAATTAGGAAGAACTAAAACCTGGTACAACTGTGCAAGGCCAAAATGTTGAACATCCTGAATGATGATGGTGTTTGCATTTTGAATATCAAGCCCACTTTCTACTATATTTGTGCAGATAAGGATTTTTATCTCACCCAGAGCAAACTTCTCCATGGTGTCCTCTAATTGCTTTGAGTATTGCTACACCAGAAACATATCATTCTTCGTCAACTCTATGATGCAAATATACTCTTTTGGTACAAGACAATTTAATCCTGGAGTTGGTAATCCAGACATAGGTTTTCATCATAATAATATAATTTTCTAAGAATATGTATCAGAAAAAGAACTGAAGATCCAGTAAGACACTTCTCATGGCAGTGGCAGTGTGTGTACCATATTTATCAGACTTTCGAGAGTTGTACTGCAATCACGTGTAAATATTGGTAAATTGCCAATTAATGGGCAACGCAATTTTTAGAGAGTTCATAGTTCATACTAATTTACTGATGCTTAACTTAAAAAATTCTACTCCGAAATATGCTTATTAGTCCTACTAGCTCAAGGGACAGACAGCAATAGGCCCATAAAAGGAGTAACTACCTTCCCATGGGCAATGGCTATCTCCACATCCGGAAACGACTCCTGTAGAAATTCCATAACTTCTTCAAGTCCTGTAACACAACAATTATTACCAGAGTCAATATGGTAAATCGGTAATAAAGACATTTTAGCAAATATAAGTTAACTGCATACATATAGATGTATGAACAGAAACTATTAGCTAAGAATCACCTTTAATACGTGGCAGAACATAAAAGACTTGGCCGCCACGGTCCAGCTCATACTTGATTGATGATATTACTTTGTCTTTATTGAACGAAGAAAGGTGAGTCTTGATAGGAACTCTTTCTGGAGGTGGAGTTGAAATTAAACTGAAATAGAAATAAGGATGGAAATTACAATAGTATGAGAACTGGAAAAAAGTATAAGCTATCAATTGAAAGCTTTTGAATGGTTATATATCTGATGAGTCATATCCCAACTTAACCATATACAATTTAGTGAAGTAACTCAAATTTATGATATTGAACAGCAATTTATATATTCTGCAAGATCAATTTTTAACATAATCCAGTAAAGTTCTCATTCTCTCTCTCTTTCACACACACATACACACATTTACAGAACATACACAGAACTACATAACAACTGAGTCGTTAAAAATAAGTACATTTATCCCACTTCAACAACCACATTTTTTTCAGTGACGAGTGCAACACATTTTCGTAAGACTTTTTATTGAATACTATGACCAGAATAATCGTGAACAACAAATTTTGCTTCATAATTTGCGAAAGGCTTGTTACCTAGCATCACGAAACCCTGTCAATGCTAAATAAAGAGTTCGTGGTATAGGGGTTGCAGATAATGTAAGTACATCCACAGAAGTTTTAAAAGAAGCAATTTTCTCCTTCTGTTTGACACCAAACCTCTGCAATGCAATAAATCAGGGTAATGTAAGGAGGGGTTGGTGGTACGATGGTAACAAGAAGGAAAATATTTATTGCAGATAATTGTTAAACCTGTTCCTCATCAACTACAAGCAGGCCAAGATTGTTATACACAACACGGTTTCCTAGGAGGGAGTGCGTGCCAACAATAATATCCAAGTCACCATTCTTAATCATGTCCAAATACTCCTCTTTCTCTGCTCTAGTCTGCAAATTGTGATCAGTAAAATAGTCCATAATACAAAAATACTACCAGAAAATAGAAACGGACAACAAAATAACAATTACAACAAGAGGTGTAAATCATAAATGACTAACTAATTTAACTATAATTTTAGTCCGTGCACAAGCAATACAACTAATCATTCTAAAAGTAAATTACCATCATGATTACCAATAACGCTCACATGCAATAAGGCAGAGGTAAGCAAGGTCAGAACTCAGAAGATACCAAGCTGAGAAGGTACCTCACACAAAGTAGATAGTAAAAGGCCATCAAGTTTTTCCGAAAAACGGCATTTGCATAAATATTACTCTATCCAGAAAACGGCATGTACTCAGCTCAGACCGTTATAATAATCTATGGGATAGTTGAAGAAATATTCTGAAGGAGATTCAAGTAAATTATCGTGAGAGAGAAGTTAGGAACATATTCAAGTTGATGACAGCACATTGTTATTTGTTTGCCAAAGAAGTTAAATGAAATTACTGGAATATCTTCTTCGTACTATGTTACACTAAGGATTAGATGAATTAACTGGGACTAAAATGGAAAAATTACTCAGACATACCTGAAATCTGCTTAGTAGTCCAACTTTAATATCAGGATATACAGAAAAACGCTCTGAAATAACATCGAAATGTTGTTTAGCTAGAACAATTGTTGGTGCCAGAACCATTGCTTGCTTTTTAGCTGAGACAACACATTGGATAGCACGCAATGCGACCTCAGTTTTACCAAAACCAACATCTCCACAAATTAATCTGTCCATTGGAGTTTCTCGTGCTGTCAAATCCCTCTCAACATCAATAAAAGCCTGCATGAAGATGTGTTTGGAAGAGGTACAATAACTAAATAAGCATACATAAACATTATAACATTGAAACAACAGAGAAAATCAACAAACAAGCTTTGATTTGGGATCGTGAACACCCAAGAAGAGATATTGATAATTTGATACTTGACTCACTAAAGTAAATATACAACATAAGATCAAAATCAACTAATCCCCTCTTCAACACAGTATTTAGTATTTACTATGATGTCACCTGTTTCTGATCCGGCGTGGGTCTATAAGGAAATTGAGCTGCAAATTCAGCCAAGGCAGGAGTCTTTGGATAAGGAGGCCTTTTTTGTTTGAGCCTATGTAGATAGAGTTCCATCAAGTCAACAACCATCTTCTGTATGGCAACTTTCCCTTTAACCTTTCTTTTCTCCCATGCACTAGTATCATTCAATTTGCTCAATGTCCGAGGCCTTTTGTTTTCATTTGGACTACAAAAACACACCACATTCAAGATCAAACAACCATTCAGCAAAGCAATTCAGTTCAGCCCATTCCATTTCAATTTTCATCATCCACTAAATTGATTCAACCAGTGAGAAAAAGGAGCTCACAGATAAACTTACAGACTATATCTATAGAGCATTTTAGAAGCCTGCTTGACAGGGAGCTTTGCCATCCCATCTGCATACTCTATGAAAGCATACTCAGTGGGTTCTGTAGAATTCTTCGGAACGTCGAATTTGATCCCAACAAACCTCCCAATACCCACTTTCTTGTGCACAACATAATCCCCAGAACGAAGTGTGTAAGGGTCTACCTTGTAGCTAAAGACCCCATCTTTATTACTCTCCCTATCACCCTTCAACTTCTGAAGCCCTCTCTGCTGTTGCTCCTTCACCATTTGTATGTACTTCTCAGCCTCCTCCGAATCCATCACAGTCCTTAAAACTTCTCTTTTCCCGTAGTCGCGGCGAATCCTCTCGTTCAGCACCGAGATGGAGTCGTTCTGAAGCTCAGTTTTCTCGGTTTTTGAGGGTGGAGAAGGGGCATAGAGGCCTTGGGTGTAAACTGCATTGGTGGGTAAGAGAACTAGCCTGTTTCTGTTATTATGGTAAATTGGGTAGCGTGGGATGAAGAGCCTCCATGTTCTGGGGGAAGAGCTGAGCTTGGAGATGAGGGGCGTGGAAGTGTGTGGCCTTGGGAGAAGAGAAGCCATTGAATTGAAGGAGCAGAAGAGGATGAGATGGGTGTGTGTGAATTCACACTGCCATTGGAAAGTTTGTCTCTTCGAGAGGAAGAAGAAGGATAATTCAGAAATGATGAGTATGAAGTAAGAACTATGGAGGTTTTGGAGGGGTTTTGTTTTAGCCAAGGCAAGAAGAATTATCTTATATTCCTATCATTATTATATTTATTTATTTATAATTTATAGGAAGAAAATTATTACTATCAAATAAGAACAACTATTTTTGTGGGGCTGAGATAAAAGCCTGTGGAGGATACCTTAGCAGCACAAATTCAGTATTCAGATTTTTTCTAAAACAAAAAGGAGTATTAAGATATTTTAGCAATATGCTTTGGGTTATTTTTTCTTTTTTGGAAACCCTTTGGGTTATTTTTTCGGCCAACAGCATTATCCTTCGGGTTTGAATGGGTACTGAGTTTGCACTTTTTTTCTATTTATACCGCTCTCTTAAACATTTTTTACGTAAAAATCATTAAAGGATTTTTTTCTCACATGGGCCAACTCTCTAACGAGAATGAGAAAGGGGTTAAGGGATTAGCACACTCCATTTAAGAAAGGGTGGGAGAGATTAGCATCATCCTTATTGGGAGTGGCATCATCCTTTTTAATATATAGATTTATGATTCTTATATATAAATAGGTGGTGGGATTTATAAAATTGGGTGGTCTCAATCCCTCCTACCTGAAAAAAATAACATCAATTTTTGAATAGCAACATTCGAAAATATATTTTCAGACGCTACTATTCAAAAAATTATGGTGATTTATTTTTCATTTTTATTATTTTATAAATTTCTGACACTACTGTCTAGAAAGAGTTCTGTCATTCTCAATTGGGATAATCCCAATCCTTTCACCCATGAGAAACACTATGATATGGAGTGAGAAGAATCAATTAAGCCGTTAAATCTTATATCATCACGGTAAATGTTTTGGACGGTGGTAGTTTTTCATCTTCGGTTTATTCTTAACTAGGTTTAGAAGCAAAGTAAATACTAGTATTTGATGAAATAAAATAATCTACTATATACCACATAAAATTAACTTCTACTAATTCCTTGCACAAACTTAGGATGCACTGGCCCTTGATAAGAAAAAATACTACTAGGATTATTATGCTTTTAATGTTTACATTATTTATTATTTATCGTAATAGTAAAAAAATTAATTAATCTTAATAATTACATATTACTTAACAATATCAATATTCAGTAGTGTGATGCACCCATACGTTTAGTTCAGGCTGAGGCTTAATATAAAATCTTTGACCCGATTTGCCTTGTCACAAAATCTAGGTAGTTTAGTAGGTCTTGGTGTAAACATAAAATTGGCGGGTACACCAAACGACATGTACAAGCAAAAGATGACGAGAATAATAGGAAATGCTTATTCTCACTAAAATTAAATTAGTGAGAAATTTCCGAACAGCGTGAATCTACTGTGACGTAGGCATGTATCCCAAAGCAATTACCCATGATCTCAAGCCTATTGATTGTGTTTATTCATCTAATAATAATGAGCCACATGTGTTCGTATCTCTTCCGTGAAATTTTTCTCGTAGTAAATAGCACTACTCCGAGAATAACATAGGCGGATGCGGACCTAAATGAAATTATTTAAACTATATTATGTGTAATTACAAATTAGGGGAGCAGTGAAAACAAAGATAACCTAAACCATAGAGACGCTCCGCCATTCTCATTTTCCAAAGAGTGAGGCAACAATTACCTACAACCAGGACCAGGAACCTATAGTGTAGAACCTGTACAACCAGAATCAAGTTGTAAATTTCAACAAGAACTAGACATAATATATCATTCCAACTTCGATAAGACTGATGTGAGGAATGTTAAGAGCTACAGCTGGACCTCTGCAATTCTTTCGTAGAAATGAGTACCCAATATCAATCACGAGCTTTTTCAAGAATGAGGACGATTTCCTCGCCTTCACATACGAGTGCCCCATTATATATGCAACCCCAGCTTCCTTAGCTTGAATTAAATCCAAAAGCTCTTCCTTAACAGCAGGATCCATACCGGGATTGTCAGGTATCTGAAATCTTACTCGTTTCCTCCTAACTAGTGGACTTTCATCATCATAAACCGATTGCAAACTTCGTAAGGTCACAGATCTGCTGCTAGGTATGGAGATGTCCACACCAATATCCTCATGCTCAGAAACTAGTAAGCTAGAAGTAGATTCCAAGTTTCTAGTACTTATAACGGCCATCCTCCCATCAAGTGAACAACTTTCAGAACTTGAAGATTGTGGTTGCACTGCTTCCATTTGTATAAATTCTGCTAGACTCTGTATAAGATGGTTCTCAAAATCCCCATCGTCCCTTTGAAAGTCCTTGTAACCATATCTGACAATGCACCTATACATACGATATGGTCTGGGACAAACTCGCCCAATAAGGAAACGTTCTTCAGGCGAGACATAAGGAACAGGAACTGATTTTACACAAACAAAAACCAACACCTTGTGAAATGCAGGAAGATTTGTAACAAAATGGGAAAATATTGCAGGCACTCCAGTTGCCAGTTCCGAGTAAATGAGACCTATCCCAGGGACACGGACAATGCCAAGACTTGGGCCCAAACCGAGCAACCACTTTAATGAAACTTTGTTGTGCAGATCATAGCTATATTTCCTTCGAGTACCATAATGCCAAACATACATAACAACCATGAAGATGAAGGATAAGACAAGAGGAACCCATCCTCCCTGAGGCACTTTGATGAATGCTGATGATAGATATACGCCCTCTATCATCCAAAAGAATAAAAGAAATACTATAGCAATGAAGACACTTTTTTGCCAGACAAAGATTGTGACTAGTGTCATCAGAAATGTAGTCACAAACATAACCGTCACACAAGCGAGTCCTGTAAACCAAATACCCAAAAAGAATTAACTTCAACATGACAATAAAACCCCCAAAATCAAATGCAAGTCAAAGAAACTCATTCCTCGTTTCCTTTATTGAAAATATTCAAACAAATCATGTGCCACGGGCAACTTTTGCAGCCCCAATTCTACATATCTCTCTCTTCCTCTCTTGTTTTGAACCTTTTTTTTTTCCTTGTCTAAATTGGAAAACTGCTCAGATTGGAAGCAGAAGCACTTCTAGGTTTGTGAGCACACCAGTGCCAAACTAATTCAAAATGCCCTTTCTTCGCAAATAATTAGTGAAAAAAAAACGGATTTTAAGCTGAATTTGTCAAGCAAGCTAGACAAGCATAAACTGCAATGCATGATCAAAGTAAGATATATGATCACAAGAATAATAGCGGCAGGGATACTATCTTTTTGTGAAGTAGATATTACAGTACATTTTATGCCATTTAGACATTCAACTTTCAAACTAGGTTTTCTTTTTCTTTTCCTCCTATCATTACTTTCACACTCACAACCATACTGTGCATATGAAGTATCTATTTTTGGTCTTAGACCAATTTGAACTATCAATCTAACTATATCATTGGGATGCTACTATCCACACCATCACCTTTTAACAGCACACCACACACTCGCTCAAGTTCTAGAATCTGGTAATTGAAAAAAATGGTTGCTCGAGTTATAGAATCCGTTTGGATTGAACTACTGGATTCTAGAACCCAGGCAAATGTGTGGTGCGCCAAGGATGTGTGGCGCGGATAGCAGAACCCATATCATTGGAGGGAATCAATGTATTATGTACTCAAGCAAGTGAACACCCAATTGGCACCAAAGTGCAACATCACAATGTTGCCAAGCCAATGCTGCCAATCGTGAACATATAACAAGCCAAAAAAGAGAAACAAAATACATGACAAAAGGCCTTGAGTTTCTACGTGAGACAGAGAGAGGTTAACATAAGAAAAAATTACCATAAGCATTTCCAATTATGGTCGTGTCCTGAAATCCGATGGTTATAGCAAGAGTTAGGATCATAAGTATCCAGTTGATTTCTGGGATATAGATCTGTCCATATATATGTTTTGAGGTGTGAACAACTTTGACTCGTGGAAAGCAACCGAGTGCATGACACTGCTTGACAATAGAGAAAGTTGCAGTTATAACAGCTTGACTCCCAACAATAGCAGCAAGGGTGGCAATGACAAAAACAGGCCAAAACACAGGCCCTGCAGAACAAGACGAAACTTTCACAAATTGCATTATATTACAAAACACTGGCATCAGTTTCAGTAAGTCAGAGAGTTTGATTGATTAACCAGGTATTGAGTCGTAAAAACTGTTATCAATAGAGTCTGGGTGTTTAGACAAGAAAGCAGCTTGGCCCATGTACTGTACCACCAAACAAGGGTATATAACAATCGCAAATGCAAGCTGTATAAGCAAAAGGAACATTAAGAAATCTCTCGTGGATGAAACAATGCATGATAAATTGATAATCATTAGCCAAGAGCTTGTAGCTCAAGTGGCATAAAGACGAGCTCTTGGAGCTCAAGGAGAAGGGTTCAATCTCCGGTGGGGTAAATTTAGGAGTAGATTTAGAAGTAGTGTAGCGTGGGGGTGTGTGTGCTTGGCCGATCAAAAAAAAATAAAAATAAAATAAAATAAAAAACTGATAATCATCATTGGTGAAGTAGATGTACAGCAAGTAATCATTCTTACTTTTCACGAAAAAGGCAGTTTCTAAAACTGAGATCAATTTGATGCTGATGAAAAAAATAATAGGAAAAAATTATATGAAAGAGAAATAACACTTCGAATAATTTTCTGGTGCTGTCATAATGTGATGATACTAAATACTAACCATGTATTTCCCCCCATGAATCCTAACATACGGTAACAAGTTCATGAAATTCGGCAAAGCTAAAAGCTCACCCTTATCGACAAAGAAGTGAAATGACCAAGATCTGCAAACATAGCTTCAGTTCCTGGTGAAGAAAAAAAAAATCAGCTGTTACTAACGTCTAGCATTTATTCATGGAAAATCCTGAATAACATCCCAATAAACTTATAGTTCATGTCAAGTACTGTTGAGTAGGTCCAGAATTAGCATACCAGTGATACACAAAAGTATCCCTCCAAGAGAAATCCAACCTTCTTTACCAGTCTTTGTAAAGAACTTGACGATATAGTGTGGCGAAATAGCACGAACTATTTTCGGATTCCAATGAATTGTATTATACAGCCCAACAGAAAATATTGATAGAAGCCAGATGATTACAATTGGCGCAAACATAAATGCTACTTTGTGTGTGCCACAATGCTGGAGAGCAAATAGACCAATTAATATGACACAGGCAAGAAGGACAAGTTCACCTGCAAACAACATGAAATTTCAATGGTGATTTAATATTCATGCCCTTAGCAGTTAGCACCGGACAAGCAATTATAAGAACTATGAAAGAAAACAAATGAGATTTGGCTCACCATCAGTAAATTTCTTTTCTGTAACTTTTAATCCCGATACTGATGCTAGAACTGCAGGGGAAAGATAAAGTTATTAGTTCTTTTTTGTTAAAAGATAGAAATCAGCATAAAAACAAACCAAAGGAGTTGTGCACTGATATACTAAAGGATGTTCTCAAGAAAATATCATACTAATAAATTTTAATTACATGGGTACCTTACCTGAAATTGCTGGAGTAAGCACGCCATCACCAATAACCATGCAAGCACCGAACAATACCACAACAAGTAGGGCTGTTCGTAACCTTTTATGCTTCTCCAGAAACCTCTTTAGCGGAGATGAGGACACAGCCTGAGAAGAGGGACCATATTTATATGATGATAACTCCTCATCCGCTGCTTGTTGATTGGGAAGCAAATTAAATTTGGCATGCCTGCAAAGCAGCGAATAAAGAGCAAATGTTCCACCTGATGAAAGTTGCATCATAATCAGATCATACAGTTCATAACCTTTACATGACAATTTTTTTTTTGCTGAAAAAATAAGTCATTAGAATACCTTCGCCGTTATCATCAGCACTCAATAGGATAAATACGTATTTAAGCAACGGAATCAGTGTAAGGGTCCAAAAAATCAATGAAAACGCGCCAAATATAGTTTCTTCATCATGGTGATTCTCTAGTTTTCCTTTGAATGCGCTTGTAAACACATAGAGAGGTGAAGTGCTCAGATCTCCATACACTACACCAAAGCTTTGATATGCTAACAATAAATTCCTAGAGAGATTCACCCAGGACAACTGCAAAGCACCAAAGAAATAATCAAACCGTTGAACTTTCATTGACTTGAGTAAACAAAAAACTAGCAAAAGGAACCAGCGTCCTATATCATCGGAAAATATTGCAAATCAGAATCAAACAAACAATAACAAAAAAAAAAAATCAATGAAATGAAATGAAAACCAATTTTAGATGAATTAAACGACTTCAACGAATTATCCAAGCTGATTTGAATATTACAGAGGCGAATCATAGTCATAGCAGGTCCAAGGCACTGTTCCAGCTTGTTGAAGAACACGGAAGAATCAAAACATGCTTATGCAGCATAAACAAATAGCAATTGAACTGAAAAACGTGGAGAATCGGATCACAGTGGCAAAGGCACAAGAACTTCACACTGATTACAGTTAGTTCACCAGTTTGTATAAATTGGAAACACTGCAATAAAGAGAAAGCTGAAACAGAAAAAGAACCCTAACCTGAGAAGGATTTCGAGAAGTAGAAACACCAGATTCCGGTTCCATGCTATTCAATTTTGAGAATTGAGATAGAGAGAGAGAAGCAGAAGCTCAGAGCGAAACCGAACAAAACCGTAACAGATATTCTCTCTCTGTGTCACGAGTGAGTTCACTTCTTCAGTACTTTACATTTCATTTCAGTGCTTTCATTTCATTTCAGTGAATTTGAATTGAAAGTTCCGTTTCGATGATTCGATTAATTATTTTAATTTAAGAGAAAAATCATAAAATGGTAAAATACTTGAGCGTGAGGCACTGAACCAACCAATCTTAGAACCAAAAGTGTTGTGTGGCAACTTCTCAGTCGTTTCCACTTTCCAATATACCCAGCTCAGCACGCGTTCATCTCACGCGCAATCTCTGCGCGTTCTTATGTTGCTGTGCTTATAGTAGATGGTTAGTTTGTTTATGGGCGGGGCGGGGCGGAGTGAGTGACCCAGTGACCCTCCCTCCCCGGAAACGACCAATTAAATGGCAAGGTCATTTTTTTTTCTATTTATTTACTTTTATAATTTTATAACTAGTGTTGTTTTAGAAAAATATTTTTTTAAAAATTATTATAACTTTATATTTTAAATGTATTATTAAATGTTTTTTTCTATTCTATCTCTATAAAATAATTAATGTTTAACTAAAAATATATTGAGGTAGTTAGTATTTCAATTATTAATGAATCTGGATTTGCTGCAGCATGTTGTTCCTGATCTAACGATTATAACAACAATAATATACTTTTTATTTTATCATTTTTTCCTCAAGTAAAAAATTAAAAAGCTAAGAATGAGATACATCCCTATAACATGGTGTTGTTACATCACCAAATCCATTTCCATTATTAATAAAGATATATTAGTAAAATTGTTTTAATCATTATGACATTTATTTCATTTCTTAATCTCCATAAAACAATCTTAAACGACTATCATTTTAAAACGGATGGAATATTTAATAAAATTGTTAGTGGCAGAAAAAGAATAAGGGTTCGTTTGATTTAGATTTTAATAGAATGAGATGAGATGTGCAAATCACATGAAACGAGAAAAAAATTAATGGTTGAAATTATTGTTGCACAAAAATCAAGATAAGTCAATGAAAGTAAATATTTTTAATTTTGATCAAAATCAAATTAAAATTTTAAACAAACATATCCTAAAATTTTGATTATTAGAAAAGATAAGTTTCTATTTGATTGAAGAGAAGTATAGTAAAAAAATTGGAGGAGAGAAAATAAGAAAAAAGAGAATATAAAAGAAAGAAAAGTTATCTTTTTTTTTTTCTATATGTTACCTTTTTTTTTTCATTTTTCTTTCAACTAAACAAAAGAAATTATTTTGCTTTTTTTTTTCTCATTTTCCTTCCATTCTTTTAAACAAAGCATAAAATTTGATTATAAGAAAAAAAAACCTAAAAATTTGAGTGAAAAACAATGATAAATTAAATTTTTATTGAGTATTATATTCAGGGAGTGTGTAATCACATTCTTTAATTGAACCTAGGTTCGCTTGTGCATGCACTTAATATGTCACGTAAGTATTTTGTGAGTGACATTTAATATTAAAGATTAAAGTAACATACAAAATACAAAATTAAATACTAATTCAAACATTTTAAAAATTAAAATAGTTTGTGACTATAAAGTGAGATATATACCAAAACATTCAACTATTTTTTTAGCAATTAAACTCCGAATTTTACTGGCCAGTAGTATTTATTAGTTACGTAGTTTGAGAAAGACTTGTGTTGAGCACCAATATGAGTCCAAAAATGCATATTTATTATATTATACGTCATCTACTAATAAGAAATATTATCACTGGTAGCATTTCATCTTAATTAACCTTATAATCAAGTGTTTGACTCGCCTAGGGTAGTTGTTGAATGATTGCATTATGTATGTTAAGAAAATTAAAGGAATGACGTTATATGCTTATGACTTTATATTTTATTTATTGTTAATGGAATATCTTTATATTTAACTCTTTAAGTTGAAGAATAATTTTAATAACAAAAAAAAATTCAAGAATAATTTTCCTCTTTATAGGAGGAGTTAAAACAAGTCAACGTAAATTCACAAGTTATATAGGAGATTCCTGCATAATTTTCAACTTTTTTTTGGACAAGTGCAAAATTTTCAACTAGAACTAGAATACTGTAATACTCCAGTAATTGGTACTTGTCCGTACCTTTTTTTGTCATTCTTTTTTTATAACATTATTATTTGTCATTTGTCATACTTATAAAACAAAAAGATTGATTCTTCTTATCTGTATGTCATTTTAAAAGTTTAAAAAATATTTATCATATATTTACTTATTTGTGAATTTATATTTTTTTTATAAGGATAAATAATTATTATAAAATTCAATAAATACATAATAAGAAATTAGTATATATGATAATTTTTATATGAACAAAAATAGAATGATAATTAGTTTTTTTAAAATTTTGGAATGTAAATTAATTAGCCTTAAATGTAAAATAAATCCAAATTGATTTGTTATGGGACATTATTGATGTATAGAATAAATCCACATACTGGGTGCTGAGTGCTGACTTTGTTTTGTTCCCCCACGTTTCCTACGCGGCAAGTTCATGGCGCGTGGATTTCACTCTTCACTTTCCATTCAAAATAACCATGGCATGGGCCATGGGACCACTCAAATATATTATAATTTCATTATTTTATTATTCATTAATCTCATAACAAAAATAAGCAGATAATATAACAGACAGGGCTGCTACAACCAGACAAAACACACAAAACAAAAGGGAAAAAATTAGCATATATTAACTTATTATAAAATAGCTATTGAGATTTTTTAATTTTTTTATAAATATTTAGTTAAGAGGCAGGAAATAGCTATTGAGATTGACACAATTTCTCTTTTTTTGAATTATCAATATTGAAGCTATTTTTTGAATTACTAAGAGATCGGAAGTTATTTTTCGTATTAACAATCCAAAATTTATAATTTCTGGATTGGCTTTCCAAATAATTTCCTAATTAGTGTCCCTATAAAATTACGATGACTTTTATCATACACAAAATTATAATTTTAAAAATTAATTTAATTGTTAAAAATATACTATGTGATATTTAAAATGCTATTTTTATTATTTAAAATATTATGAATCGTTATAAAATCATTTATGTGAAGGTGCACAACATTTCTTAAGTAACCTAAAATCAAATTTATGTACTTGTTGAACTTGAATGGACTTCGAATGCAAATAGTTTTCAACAGTAAAGCGTGTTTAATTTTGTTCTGTCCCCATGCTTATCTTTTCCTTTTTAGTAAAAGTTATTAGTAGTTTGATAATTTAGAAATGAAATGATATTTATTTTCTTTAGAATACTATTTAAGAATTAAGAAGTTAAATATAATAAAAATATGTTAATTTTTTTATATTTTTAAAAGATTAAATAATATATATACATCTATAATTATTTTTTTAATTTTAATTATTTTAATAAATATTTTAAAGGTATTTTTTGACCACGCCGTTTAAAAAGAAAGATATAAATAGAAAGATTAAGGGTGCGTTTGATGCGAGAATTGAACAATATAAGTGATACAACACAATATAAGTCAACAAAGCACAACACAACTTATTATATTGTTTAGTGTTTGATAACTAATGTACGGAACAATAAATGTAATGCAAATTTAACAATAGTACTCTTTATACTCCCTCCCTCACAAAATGTAAGACCCCCAGACCAATATTACGATAATTAAGAAAAGTAGTTAATTTAATTAAATGCATTAAATTTGTCTAACAAAAAACATTAATTTCTAAATTTACCCTTTCAATATCTTTCTATCACCCCACTCTCTCTCTTAATTAATGTTTTGGATTTATCAAAATTGGTTGAGTAGCAAGAGTATCATGGTAAAAATAAATAAAATGTGCACAAAAATTTTTAAAGGGTCCTATAAAATGGGACAAGCAAAAACTCTTTTAAATGTCTTATATTTTACAACGGAGGGAGTATTATATATTATTATATTACATAAAAATTTATTTTCTTAATTATTTTTTTAAAAAAATATTATTACTTTCCACTAAATATATATATATATATATGGCTTGGTATTTATAGATTATAAGTTGAGAGAGAGAAAGTAGAGTAAGGTGGTTACTCAATAATGAGAGAGAGAATAAAGTTATTTTAGACTTTTAGATAATTGTGCTGTAGAACAAAAAGTTGTCTCATAGTTTAGTGTGGTACAAAAATTTTACTTTTTGTATTGTCTAATGACTCAACTTTTCTACCGTCTCTTAACATTTTTTGAATCAAACACTAAACTAACAAATTTGTATTATGTTATACTATAAAAATTAGCAAATTAAATAGACCTAAGACGAGGGTTGTATTAGTGCAACTACTAACACCGTCGAAATTAATGTTTGTGGATGATCAAAATTCATCCATAGGACCAAATGCGATGCGTTTAATCATGTGACACATTACACACTTTGTACTTTTCTTTTCACGTTCTTCCACATTTCACATCATCAATTACCTACATGCTATTTAGAATGGAATTTTTTTTTATAGTTATATATATATAGCCCTAGGTTTAATTCAAACAGAAAATTTATGTCATGATACTAAGTACTGTGAGTAATTTTATTTTATTTTTTTAATGCAAGACCAAAATCTGAAATTTTACTTGGGCAAAATTAAATATATTCAGTAATAATAGAGATCATTTAATTAAACTTAACACTCGTTCGTATATGCTAGGATGTTTTATGACAAATTGACAATGCTTCAATTTTTCATTAGTGTATATCCATTACACTGAGGAAAATGTTTTTCTAACGTTCATTTTCTTTATACTCATCTTACAATTTTATTAAAATAATAATATCTATATTAAAATAAAAAAATGAAAAAAATTAGAAAAAAAAAATATATAATCATTAAAATATTAAAATTGTAAGAACAATATAAGAAAAAATAATGTCAAAAAATTGGGATTTTTATACTAATCTATCAAGTATCAACTGGCATGTGTACGTGTGGGAAGAATTTATGCATGCCCTAAGTACATATACTTGTCTCCATCTTTTTATATATAATTCTATACTTCTTTATTTAAGTTCGGCTTGAATCTTCTAAAAGTTCATAAACTTTATATTTTAAATCTTCCTGATTCATGTTCTTAAAAATTCTCCTAATTACTTATTAAAGAATACTTTCAATGTTTTTTATATTTTCAAGATTGAAAGTGCATTTAATTCCATACTTTATATGATATTAAAAACATAATTAGAAAAATTATTAGAAATATATATCATTGCTCTTTATCAATGATGATGAGTATATATGATTTATTATATTGAAGTCGGGTAAAAGTAATCTTAATTGAGATATTATCCACTCATCCTAAATTAAAAGATGACGAGAGTGTAATTTATGCATACGTTGAAAAAAAAAAAAGACTTGTAATTTCATTAGTAGTTTTCAAAATCGATTTTGTTTATTATGAATTATGCATGTGCTAATATCTATCTAATTTACAAATAATAAAGTCGCGTAGAAAATTGAGAAGAGGTATGGAATTCATTAAGGAAGGCATATATTCCCCAATTATTTTTCGAGATTGCCAAAGCTTTTTCTTTTCCATACATCAAAAAAGTTTTTTTTTTTTTTTAGTTTTGAAACTTTAAAATCTCATTTATTTTTTATTTTATAAATTAAAAGATATTAAAAAGTAAAATAAATTATTAAAATTGTCCCAATTTTGTATTCATAAGATGATTTAGTCTTTGATTATATAGAATGCATGCATGGGTCCATATTTTGAACTTCGCGTGTCACTTTAGTCCTAACCTTAAGTGACATTAACGAAGTGTCTATGTAGCATGTTAAGTACCTATGTAACACGTTATTTGACGCAAAAATTTACGTAAGCGACCAAATGAAGTTGTTTCGCTCAAACTCAGAACAGGTCACTTAATTTGTCCCCTGAATCACTAACAACATAACCTAATTTTTGGCTAAAACATTGCATAACTTTAGTCGTTTACGTGGACTCATATATGTCAAATAACGTGCTACATGACACCCCGTCATGGTCACTTAATGTTAGGGACTAAAGTGACATGCAGAATGTAAAGTTAAGGACTAATTCAAGCATTCTACAAAGTACAAGACTAAAATATCTTGTAACTACAAAGTTAAGTATTACTAAATCACTCTAAAAAGTAAGTAAAAATTACTAAAATAAATAAATATATTTTATTAGTCAAAAATATAAAAAGAATATTATTTTGCAAAGTCAACACTAATTTGATATTATAAAAACGAACTTGTTGTGGACTGGCATTATGGGCATACCGTCTAAGATGAGCATGTCAGGCCTGGCGTATCGAAGGATATCCTGGACACATCCTGGAAGTTTACTTGGATGACCATTGACCCGTAAAGGACATCATTATGATGGATTGGGCCTACAGCGCAGGTCCAAGGCCCAAAAGTTTCACAGTTAACTCTAAGGTCCTCATTATAAATATCAACACTAATGCATCATGTAAAGTACATAAACACTCTATATTCACACATACACCCTAATTCATTTACTGACTTGAGCGTCAAAGTCCTCCTAGGTGTACCACCGCTGCCTTGAAGCTTGGACGAAAGAGCTCAGGAGATCATTGACCCTTAGATTAGAGTCTCAACCTCAGAGTTAGTGATCCCTCCTTCTCAAACCAAATCACAACAAGAAGTGTTTTAGCATTACAATTACAAAAACATTGATCGGAGTGTTTACTCGGGAAAAAAAATCCTATAAACAGTAAATAAGCACGAGAACATTTAAATTACTATGAGTCCCAATTTTCTCGAGTAAGAGTGAGACCTATATCTTGTTGCTTTCAGCGACAAATACAATTAAATGAGTGGGACACTAACGCACGCATGTGCGAATTAATTGAAGACCTAAAGCAATAGGAATTAGTGGTTTCTCCGGTTTTGTTGGTTGGTTCCATAAATTTTGTTCATGCTGGGTTTTATTATTAGATAGAAGAAGATAGATGGAGCCATAAAACATGGAATAATTAATATAATTGAGGAGTTCCATCTGCTCTGCTTTCATTTCAGATCTGTGTCATATCATATGCATGTGTCTGTTGATTCGTATCTAACCGTTTGGAAGCTAACGCATAACCAAAAGCTCCGGGCATGGGCTGGATCAACATTAATTTAAAATGTGACTACTCTACTCCTAACATACATTATATATGTGCTGCCCCTTCAATATTCTCTATCTAGATAAAATAATTTTTTTTTCATTATAAGTATTTCAATCGATAATTAAAGACTATTTTTTTAAGTGGAGAATAGTTATAAAATTGTTGTCTTTTTATACACACCATTATGATTTGATTTTTGTTCAGTGTGCTTAAATGCTTCAACTATGTGTTGTGCATCAAATTTTATTAGTGCACAAAATGCTAATTTAATTTGCTAAACAAATAGTGGATTCTGGATTATGTACATGTTCCTGGTTCATTATATCATATTAGAGAAATTATACCGTAGTCTCTTAATTTTGAACAAATTACACTAATTTTTTTATAGTTTATAAATTATACATATTTCTCTTAAATTTTATCATCTCATTATACAGATTTTTTCTGTAATTAAAAGCTTGTTAGTGAAATTAGTTAAGGACGCTCTACGTATAACTTTCAGCCCAATTACATTAGTGAATAATTATTATTAATTTTATGTGCAAATTCAAACAATAAAGTTTACAAGGTAAAAATAATAGGAACAATGTAAAAACGATAGGAGTAAAGTTTAGGAAATGTTAGAGTAAAAAATTTTATATAAAATGGATAAAATTGACAATTCAATAATATATTTGAGTTAATAGTTATGTGCAAGACATTATTAACTAATTTCGTTAACGAATTTTTAATATTTGAAAAGTTATGTGTAATGACATGATAAAGTTCAGAAAAAGTCAGTATAATTTATAAAATAGATAAGGATTAATTAGTATAATCTAATTAAAGTTGACGAGAAATCAATGTAATTTCTCATATCATATTTTGAATATGAAAATAAAAATAGTTATTTTTTTTTCTAAGAGTAACTTCTTGAAAAAAAAAAATCTTTATTTTCATTGTTTCAGGGAACGAGAATTATAGAATCCGCATCCAAAATTTCTTTCCGTGTTATTGTTACCAAAAAATATAGAAAAGAAAAATCTTTTTTTTTCCCTTTTATTTCAAATACAATATCTGAATTTTTTTCACTTCAGATTGCTATCCATTTGGCTGCGTCATGAGACATGAGATTCGACGAAGACATTTTAACTAATTTCATTAACCGCACTATAGTTTACAAGTCTTCTGTTTAATGAGTTTGGTTTGAATTTTGCAATTATACACTATTTCTCCCTAGAGATAATCAATTAATCATTTTAAGAAATATCCATAATATACTAACACTTTGATTTTCGGGTTACTTTCCTTTCGATAGATTTTGAGTAAAGAATTAATCTATTACTATACTTTATCTTATGTTGTTTTGTTATTTTAGTTTCTAAAATTTGTTATACAAATATTGTTATTTATATTTTTAAGATTAATTTAATGTTTTTTAATTTTTATATTCTTGTTGAATATAAGCTAGTTGTGAGTATAAATGATTGTTATAGATATAAATAATAAGGAGATTGTGGACCGATATTAGAGTGATATATCAATATATAAATCATGTCGGACACGGCACGAGAATTTCATCGTAGTACCATCTCGATTTAATACCAAGATGTGCAACGACACCACAGTGTTTATTAAAGTTGGACTGGATCCATGGTCAAGGCTCATGATACCCAAATACAACTTATAAACCCTAATAACTCTACTATCTATCTATATATATATATACACACACACGCATGAGCATCACAAAGGTATGTAACATTCTATATTGTCATATAAACCTTAAACAAATATTGGCTTGGGTGTTAGAGTCACTGCATACATAACCTCCACTATTCTGGAGCTGAAGCTGGATCTTCTTCAACTACAGCAGCTGGGAAAGCACATCTTTTACTGTTGATTCTTTTTTTTTTTGTGCATGTATGATAAAAGAAAGAGAACACAATGAATGGACCATATTGGGCTAGAGGGTGCTAGGTTAGGATATGCTAAAGAGGATCCAAATCCGCAACTAAGTCAACGGTGCAAGGAGAGCTTTTGCATCCCAAGTGCAGTCTCATTCAGGATCGTTCACAACAAAGGACATTTTAGTCCATAACACTTTAAAAAACAAAATAATCAATATTTTTATTAATATGTGCATAGAAGCCTTAAATGACAAAAGAATTAGAATGAGTAATATTTACATAAAAAGATATATAAATATAATTATATTTAGAGTTAAAAACATTTTTGTCCTTTATACTTTATTTTATATGCAATTTAGTGTCAATATTTTTAAAATATGTATTTTGGTCCCTTATACTTTTAGAAGTGTGCACTTAAGTACAAAGTCACATTTAACGACAGTTAAGTGTGACTTTTGTGCTTTAGTGCATATTTCATAAAGTTAGTGTACCTATTTGCACATTTTAAAAATAATTACATTCACATATACTAAAATTAAGAGAACTTATTTATTTTTAACACTTATATTTATTAGTTTTTTATAATCCATTTATTAGATATTTTTTTTGAAACTTACCACCGTCTGACGCTACTTTTCCCACCTCTCCCATTTCTGGGAGTGTGCCACCCCATTTTATTTTTTTTCCAAAAGTAGCTTTCGACCGATTTTTAAAAATCAGGCGCATTCAGTTTTTAAAAACCGGGCAAATTTATGAAGTGAATTGCAAAAGTCTTAAACGGATTTTAAAAACCGGTAATTTAAAATTGTACACGCCGAATAATTAAAAACCGTTAGTTACAATTACACAGATTATGCTTTGTTTAACTTTCAGTTGATAGAACCCGTGGGCGAACAATTTTTAATTACCGAATGTGCACAATTTTTAAAAACCGTTAAGGTATTTTGCGTTACTGGTTGCATTCGGTTTTTAAAAACTGCACATAGGACAAATTTAAAAAAAAAAAAATAGCATGCCCAAAAATAAAAGAGGTGGGAAAAGTAAGGGCCCCGTTTGCCCATCTGCGCCACTTTCACAGCAAAAGCTCCATGTGTATTTGCACTTAGTCCCTTTTATCTGTAATAAAAACTCTTGATTTGGCCCAAAAATAAATTTGTTTGATATAAATTAATCTATTGTCCTTTTTTATTTTGTTGCGAAAGATTGCAGGGCTCAGTTTCTAGTAACCTCATCGGCCTGAATACTAATAATAAGATCAAGAATTCGAGTAAACAATTAAAATTCCAGGCTATGATGACGGATAATTATTAAATTATTTTGTGGTTAATTTGAATATGTTTTAAATTATATTATGTTTATCTTTTAATTCAATACTTATCTTAATTTGAGAGAGAATTAGTTGATTTGATCTTTAAATTATTGGATTGTAGATAAATAGATAAAAGCCCAGAAGATAAGGGCGAAGAAAAAGGAAAAAAGATCTGAAAAAACCTTATTTTATCTGATATTATTTTATCTTATTTTGAGCAAAGGTTTTAGGGAGAGAAAGTTAGAAATTGAGATATAGTAGCTTAAAATCCTTTACTTTGGATTGGATACAACTGGCTGTGTGAATTCTCAAACTTAAGTTCGCTGAGGACAATAACTTGTTTTTCACTATATTGAAACGATTTAGTCTCTAAAATACTTAACAGGCCAATAATAAAAGACCTGACCAGTTTAATTCATTCTCTTTCTTCCTCTAGGTATTGCTTTCTACTCCCCATTTTTGTTACACACTATGAAACTTAGTTTTGATTACTTATAAAGTTATTTCTTAAAATGATTTTATGAATCTCCAAAAATAACCTGGTTTATAAATGAAAAAGGTGCAAATAACAAATAGGGAGACTTTAAGACAAATTAATTAGACCGCTGTATTCCGGACAACAATATTTGGAATGGTGTATTGTTTGTAAAACAAACTCATGAAGATGTTTCCGAATATATTGTTACGAAAAGGGTGTTTAGAGAATTATAACAAAATTTGAGAGAAAAAGAGAAAGGATGGTGGCGTACCAAATTGATATACAGCATTTAGTATCGACCATAAAAATTACTATACTCGAGTGATTGTGACTAACTATAAAGTAGGTCCTTGACAAAAAAATAAAGAAAGAAAAGGAAATTATTGAGAAGAAGAAGAATAAACGAAAACCGAGCCTGAATGAGTGTGACTGGGACCAAGGAGTACTAATAAGTACTGCTCCTTCCACCCAATTTCATAATAAGTACTGCTCTCGTTAAGTTTTTGACCTATAATACTAATTCACTAATTTTGTTTCTTTTACTGGAACTATTCATGACATCAAAAACCACTCTTTATCACTTCATATTTATTTATGGACCAAAATGATTATATTATGAAATTGACGATTACATTCATTCATTCGTTCGTTCATCCGTACTCGTTGGGCGCGTCTCCACGGAGAACTCACAAGCCTCAACGTAGCACTTTCCACATTACACAAATTAAAAGACAAATATATCCTCAAACCTCTAACACATTTTTCTAAATCGTCCAACGCATACGTACCAACATTCAATCGCAAGGAGGAAACACAAATGTCTCTATTATCCCGAAAACAAACAACACCAACTCCCACCCCACACTCACCAAAAAAACAAAAAACAAGAAACTATAAGTAACACACAGCATCGATCTCCATCTCTCAGAAGAAATAAGAAGAGGAGCTCCCGTATTCAAAATTAATTACCTCACTTCCTGCACTACCCACATTCTCTGACACCTCGGGCATCGTCCCAAACATCGTACTCTGCAAATAATCCCCCGCATTTTGCTCCCAATTATTATTATAATTATAATTATAATAACCACCACCGTACAATAACGCATTATCCTGCAAGTTCACCTCATACCCCGCCGAGCTAGTAATATCCGGTGGCAAAGGTGGAAGCTCTACCGTGCTCGTGCTACTAGTGCACGTGCTCTCCTCGAAAAACACGTGCGAACCCGCCACGTCACCACCAGCGGCACTTACAGCATTCCCCTCGCAATAACCGTACGAATAAGCACCGGACACAATGGTAAACGGGTCGATCGTCTGGACTGGGTCGGGCTGTTGCGTGAGAGGGAAGATAGGTTGTTGTTGGTCGGGCGAAATGATTGACGTAACGGACAAGCCAGGTGGAGTGTCCGCGTAGATGAAATTGGTTCGAGCACGTGAGCCCCGCATTGAACGAGCCGCCCTGTCATAAGCCAGGGCGGCTTCTTCTGCAGTGTCAAACGTGCCCAACCAGTGCCTCTCCTTAGTGGAGGGGTCGCGAATTTCGGCGGCGTATCGTCCCCACGGCCTCCTCCTCACGCCAAGGTACCTTCCTCCCCACGCCGTTTCTTGTTGCTCTTGTTGCCTCTTGGTGCTCGTTGATGCTGCCGTTTGCTTCTTCTTGCCCTTAGACGACGTCGTAACGGGGTTCATCCTTGCCTTTTAATTATCGATAGACAACACACGAGGTTTAACGTTGGGAGAAGGAAAAAAAAAAATGGCATGCAAGAATGGCAATATGAAACGAGATGTTTCCTTTCTCTTTCGTTATGTTTTGTTTGTTGTGGCGAGTCAGCATGTGAGTCTATGCCTTTAAATAAGAAACCAAACCCATTATGAAATCCCTATTTTGCCCTTACTTTTTGTCAATGAGTGTTAACACGTGCCTTTTTATTTTTTTATTCTTTCACTTTATCTTCTTAATTTATTTATATAACAATCTTATGCACTGGTCTCATAATAATTGAGTAATCTAAATCTATCAGAAAGGGTACACTGGGCAACAAAATCCATCACTGACCTTTCAAACGGATGTTTATTTCATCAAGCTAGCGTTCACAAACTACATTTTATATTATATATATTACGTCGGTTGAATATTAATGATTATAAGTATTTTTATTAATTAATAATTAAATGATCATTTATTATTTCATTTAAATTCTACTAACATTTTGTGGAGCCACCAAAATGAGTTTCAAATGATGGGAGAAATAAGGATGTGATAATAATTAATGCATAACTGTTTTTTTTAATTAGAAGGAAATAATTAAGGTGAGTTATAGTATAATTAGTGGGTGGCATAATTAGAAATCTAAATGGCCCATGATAAGCATGTTCTCTTTGATACCCCATTTCATGATTATTCCCCAATCAAATTAGTTGTGTTTTGTTTTGAATTAGTAGCTTATTACGTTAATTAAATAAATAAATTAATTTTATAATATTATTGTGGTACATGGGAATAAGGCTCATATAGTCCAAAGTTGTTGCATGTGACCCTTTGTATCAAATTATGGGACTGTACATGAACGAGAAACTCATCCCAAATAGACCCCTCCACACACAATCTATTAAGATATAGAATCCATCCATACATATATAATTTTATCTTCATCAAACTCTTTCTAATGATCATCATTAATTTTGATAAGGCTAAAGAAGGCAATAAAAAAAAAATATTAAAGGTTAATATATATGATGATCAGTTTATATTAGCACATTCTGATGATGATTACAGGTGGGAGGAGCTCCATGGCATTTCTTATGATTAGCCTTAAAGCTAATTAGATCTTTTTAGAATAAACTAGTTAGATTTATCATTAGTAATTATTTGGGTGATCTGCCCAATCTATTCATTCTTCATCTTGGCTGCATGCTTAGGAAGCATGCCCTTCTCTTGCTAATTTTTAAATAAATAATATGATCATATATTCAGTATTCTGAAAAAGTGAAAATAAATTCTATTTTATGTGAAAAAATCCCCCTTTTTTCTCCCTACAACGTGACCATCCACTTGATGTTGTGTCAAAATGTCAATGTACTGAACATTCCTTTTACCATTGATGTGTATCTGGATTCGAAACTATGGTCCAGGGATCTGAAGGCACTCCGAGATGCTCCGTCGTGGAGCAGGTGGTATCTGCAAGGACTCCGACGCTCAAGTTAGTGATAAATCTAGAAGCGAAGAGTGTTAGGATTAGATGATCATACCTAGGTTTACCATTTTGTCCGGTATTTATACCTTTCGAGTAGGTGTTATCTTGTTGACGTAGGCTGGCGGTATGGGCCTGATTAGCCATTGGGCCTTCTGAAAACCCGAACGTGAAGACCGGGATATAGGTCCACAACAACCATATATTTTTCTAGCTCACAATTATATTATCTCTCAAGGGTTAATTTCTATTAGATACATGAGAATATATATCTAGATCTCCCAACGGAATTAAGCCTTTTACATTTACAAGACTTGAATATAAAACCTTGTTGAAGGAAGATATATCACTTGAGCTAGTTTTTTTTAATCATGTAATGCAAACTATGGTTTCATTATAGTCCATAACTTGTAATTAGCACAAATGAATTGTCAATACACTTTATTATTCTTTTAACAGGTTTTTTATGTATATATGTCCATGAACACACAACAAGAAAACAAAACAATGAAAATATTTTCACTACTGTGAACAACATTAATATATAATTTGAATTATTAATATTATTAAAAAAAATATTAGATACAATTTTTAAATCTAAAGTAAAAAATAACTTTGTTTGAAAAAATAATATTTTTGTTTTCTTACCGTGTGCTTTTGGACACATTATTAGAAAAATCGTTTAGGCTTAAATATATTTTTCGTCCTTACAAAATAGGAAAATAAGGATTTAAGTCCCTAAAAAATATTTTTTAGGATTTAAGTCCTTAAAATGGTGATATGAGTTCTTAAATCAGTATTTTTCAAGGACCATATCTCCTATTTTTTAGTTTTTTAAGGACTTAAATCCTAAAAAACATTTTTCAAGGACTTAAATCCTTATTTTTTTATTTTTAAGGGACGAAAAACATATTTAAGCCTTCATTTTATATGACTATATATATATATATACGTGTGTGTGTTTTTGCTTTTTCGAAACAATTTTTGAATACTATTATAGGAGTATTAATATATTTTAACTGTCCAATATAATTTAATTCAATGATAATTAAATTTAATGAAGAATTAAACAATAATCAATGATGACTATCATCAGTTAGAAAATTTGATGAATATTAGTGCGTGGAATTAATTTACCAGTCCTAGCTACTATAGCTAGTATGTATATGTATGCATGGTCTCATCATTGAATGCCATTATGAAATTACTTATAGCAAAGTCATTCTTTTTCTGTGATACGATGGGTATGGATGAGTGTATGATACGGAGTTTAAATTTTAATGTTATAATTTTTTTAAAAGGAAGAAAAAAAGCCATTTTTTCAAGTATATATCTATTATTTTTGTCTAAATATTTGTTCTTTTTGTGGTACTTAAGCTTTATTGAAGGTTACGTCATTCATTCGTGTAATATTTTTTTCTTGATCGTGTTCTTTGCAAATCGAACTTGTCATGTAGAGGTGTGTTGATTGGCTAGCTGAGTGCTGCTTCTGCAACACAACTCTAGAGATGACTTCTCATCTGTTTATGGAGTGCCATTATACATGATGTTCCATTGGTTTGGTGTTGCATCTGCACTTCATAATGATCGGAGGGTTTAATACACTACAAAAATGTTTCTCATTTGTCACAAAAATATTCGTGGCAAAAAGTCATTTTCGTCGCTAATAAAGATTTTTCGATAGACTAGCGACGGTCATCAAGCCGTCGCTAATATTTGCGACATAAATATTCATGGCTAATGCATTTTTTTGTGTCACTTGTAATTTGTCTCTAATTTTGTTTGCGATGGAAAATTCCGTTGCAAATTTGTCACGACTATTTCTTTGGCTAATATATTTTTTGTAGTGAAACTTTTTTTTGGCGCCACTTAAAATTCATTGACTATTTTTTTTGAATTTTCGAAGTTTATTTTTAAATTTTTCTAAAAGATTTATTGAGAAGGATAGGCGTATTCATAAACAACAACCAACACATTTTAAAAAACAAATAACAGTAAAACAAAAACAAAAACTAAATTTTTTAATTGATTTGTTTTGGTTTTAAGTTCCACCAAAGAGAACCAACCCAACCATAATTGAACCGCGATATATAGTAACATATTTTTAATATTTATGAATTGTTTATATATTGTTCATGTTTATATTTTGCAGTTTTCTATTATTTACCTCACTTGTTTCATCATTTTTCTCTAACCCTGTTCTCACGTAAACTTTATACTATAATGGTAAGATGTACACCAGGAAGGCTCTTTGTTGAGTTTTAATTTTGGGGCTTTGGTCCTGCATTGCAAAGAAAAATACTAATATATTTATATTAATTTTTTAATTGACTCCTATGATTTTTATTAATTTTTTAGTTAAAATAATATCACGTTATTTTGATTTTATGCTTGCCTCCCCCAAAATATATCGTCAAACTCTGTTATTGGTGTCCACTTTTAAATTTAGCAAGTCATATTAATATGATAAATGATATCTAATGTCCTAACAGTACTATTTAAAAAGCTAAATATAATAAAAATATGTTAGAAAAGCTAAATATAATAAAAATATGTTAGAAAGTCATATTAATATTAATAAACATTTTTAATTAAATTGTGTATTAAAGTCATGAAAACAATAGATTTAAGTTGAAGAGTGTAAAAAGAATTAATATCAATCATCTAATTATAATTAATAGTTAAAATTTAATTTAAGCAAAATAATTTTAACTATTGTATAATTGTGTGGTCAAAGTTGATCTCATCTCTCATGTTCTCACTTACTTGATGTACCACCCCTAATATAAGTAAAACATATTAAAATAATATTTATTAAGATAGTTGATTAAAGTAATTTTTTAATTTCATCAAAAATTATATTGATTTCATAAACGATCCTTTTATCATGTTTATTGAAAATATAAGTATTCTCTTATTATCCACTATATATAATAAATAACTCTTATGAAATATTAAGCATTAAAATAAACTAATAAGGCCAATTTAGAAAAAATTATTAATTAAAATAGAAAGTAGTTAATTTTTTCTTATATTTAAAACTGAAGGAAATGATTTTTAGGTTGGTTTGATGGCTAAAAGAATAAAATTTTAAGTGACAACTCCTAAGTGTGTTTATTGCCACTTCAAAATGGTTATTACCACTTTCATTTAATTATTTTAATAATATTTATATATTAATATATTAATACTTTAATTTCATTAGCTATAAAATATTTTTCAAAACTAAAAAATATTTAAAAAAGAGTGACAATAGCCTTATTTACAACTCCTCGATCAAAATCACGTATATAGAGTTTTGCTTACTCCCTACGGTTCTAAATATAAGTAACTTATATATAACTGAATTATCAAAACTAAGAAGTTGTTGTTAGCTTATTAAATTTGTCTAAAAAGAGAATCTTTTTTCAATTATACTCTCAATATAAATATGTTAGTAAATGCTTAAGTTAATTAATACATATTTCTCTCTCCTTATTCACTCTCTTTCTCACTTCATCATTAATTGAATCTTTGAAATTATATAAGGGTAAAGAGCTAAAACATGCATTAATGAGTTAGTTAGTGACTTATATATAGGACCATAGGAAGTATTTTTTTAATCGACTAAGCACACACAAACTATACTAAATATCTCCTTCAAGAGCTCACCTTAACCTTCCTCCTGCGGTGATCTAAGCTACAAGCTTTTGACAGAGTTTTGCTTATTAAAAAATAATAACCGTATTATATCCATTTTTTATTTTTAATATTTGCTATTTTTCTGGCACTATATTTTAAATTTGTAGTAAAAATAGAGCAATCAATCTACTTAAAACTAAAAACAAAAATCTTCAAAACTAAACCAAAATAATTTGGATAGTGAGCACCGTGCCCTACAAATGAGTGAAGAATATAATGTACGACACAAGAAGTGATATTCTCTTTATTTTATTAATAAATCAATGGTTATAAACACAGTTAACTAGTATATATACAAATTTTGTGTTTGGGTACATTAAAAGCTAAAATATAATTTTAGTTATTTATCTTTTAATAAACTTTTACTTTAATCTTTTATTTTTTTTATTAATTTAGTTCTTTATCTTTATTTTTCACACCACATTAATCATTTTGTGCTAATACTATTAGGTAGTTTAATTGAAATAACATAATGACATTAAAAAAGATGTAGGTAAAAGCATTCAACAATATTAGCATAAAAAAACTAATATAATGTAAAGAAAAAGAATAAATTAATAAAAATAAAAGATAAAATACCAAAAAGTAAAAATTCATTAAAAATTGAAAGACTAAAGTTATATTTTAGTTTACATTAAATGTAACATGTACTGGCCTATAACTAGTACGGTACATTTGAGTTTTTTTTTATCATATAGGAAAGTACATTAACTAATAATTAAATTCAGATTTTGACATATACATGTTTTTATGTGTTCATCAATTGATCTATATGACTGAAACGGTAAATTTTGAAGTTAAATAAATATCAAAGTAAATTGAAACAGTGTGTCTATTGTACCCAATTACATTTTTAATATAGAGTAATATTAATCATACACTCTATTTTAGAGTGAATGAGTAATAAAAGAAGAAAGATAAAGAAAAAAAACGAGAAATATGATAAGTGATTGGATTAAATTAAAAAAGAAAAACGAAAAAAAAAATAGATGATAAAACGAATAGTATAAATTAATTATAGTGGTATAAGTATAATTTTTTTAATATAATAATAGAGTGTTTAAGAATATCATTACTCACCCATGTGCCACCAATTTGAGCCATAAAGTCAATGATCATAAGCTCCACAGTCTTCGATCCCTTCATTTTATCAACAAAAGTTTCACTTTTTTAGTATTAATATATAGCTATTAACTAATTAATTTTATTTATTTATTTTCTTCGATAATTATGAAAAGTTTGGAAGTACGTATGCATATCCCCTTTTAAATTTCAATTGAATTACGTTAGCGAAGTGAAAGGTAATCAAACGAATTGAATTGCAAAGGCATGTTGGGCAGCATGTGAGAAAAACACATAGGCATACCTTTCTTGAGGAAAACAATCACTAGCTATATAAGTATTTCTTAATTAATTAATTAATTATCGAAAATTAATTGCAACACCTTGTAGTGGGGCTTTGACCAAATGTCTCATACCTAACAATCTTACTTACACGAAATACATAGAAAATATTTTGTGCAAAATAATTAAAGAAGTGGAGATTATGTTAATTAAGAGTATTTTTAGATTTTAAAAACTATTTGCAAAATGATTTGTATTCCCTAATTTTGAAGGTGATAATGGAAAACCATAAAGTGATGTTTGGTTTTCCGGTATTAGAAACACAAAAAAGTTTATTTAGTTTTTTAGAATTCACTCTTATTATCAAACAATTTTTTTTATACACTGGAAAAAAATAATAAACTTACCAAAAGAACAGTTTTCGCAATGTTTTCCAAATCGCATATCAAAGGCCTGACATCAAAAAATTAATTTATAATGTCGTGGGAGATCGATCAATTTAGCATAAGGTCACGTGTTCAAATATTATTAGATGGGAGGGATTGAAACGACCTAATTTTAAAAATTTTACCATCTTTTTATATATAAAAATTATAAATTTATATATTAAAAAGGATTGTGTCACTCCCAATATATATTGTGCTAATCTTTTCTATCATTTTACTATGTGCAAAATTTCCTTGGGCCAGTTGCAGCCATGAACCATGAGGCAAAGTGTTGGGCCCTTTGAGCTTGGGGCAGCTCATGGTCTCTAACTTTGGACGAAAATATTTTTGGTGGTTCATCCATTATTTTATAAACTAATTAAAATGTCTCCCTTCCTTTCTCTTCTCTCTATTAAATGGAGACTCCAATTCATGATTTTTTTCCATCTAAGCAGTGAAGAGGACTCCTAATCACAAGTGACTCTCATTTATAAAAATGAGATATTACACTCAAGATTGTACCAATAAAGGTGTTAGGCATTATAACGCAACTGATTTTTAGCAATATGATGATTATTTTTTGAGATTATTTTTCTATAGCTGCAACAAAATTATTTGTTTCAGAGCTAGGTGTTTGACAACCATAAAACGTAACATATTTTAATAATTTAGTAACATTTTTCAAATACTGGTAAAACCTTTTAGTAACATGTTATTTATACAACATTTATAAAAATACTGCAAATAAAAAAAATATTATTTTAACATTTAGCAATATTTTTAAAGATTAATTATATTATAGGAAGGTAGGTTAAAGATATACTACGATTTAAAAGGAAAATCACGTTTCAATTTTTTGTGGAGAACCCTAATTAAAAAGATAAATTTATCTATATTTAACTCGAACCAATTTAATGAGTGCATTTAGTTTATTAAGAATTTTGTAGAGATATAAAATTATAGTTTAATTATCATACAAATAGCTACACAATAAATTAAACTACTAAACATTTTTGTATAGCCCACCTTTAGTTAAATTGTTGCTAATTAACTACTAAATAAAAATTCATAACTAATTTTAATAAGTATTGGCTACTAAATTATAAAAAAAAAAAAAATTAGGCCGAATTTAACTATTGCATATACCTATAAAAATTTAAATGTTTTTAAAGGTTAGAATAATTATACCAACTTCTCCTGAGGTTTGTCTATATTATACTTGTCCTCTTCAGTTTTTAAAATTACATTTATTTTCCTGAAATTTCTACTTTTATTATAAAAATGGTAAAATCAAATAAAAGTAATAAATGATAAAATTAACTTTTTTTTATAAAAAAAATACAAAATATGCATAGTAACACCATTAAAAAAATTAACATTAAGAGGTTTGTGTAATAAAAGTAAAAATTTCAGGAAAATAAGTATAATATATAAATTCAAAGTAGTGAGTGTAATATAAATATACTTCAGCAGAGATTGATGTAATTATCCCTTAAATGTTTAGTTACTTCCCAAAAGAGACCCAAAAGGTTTAGTTACCGATTCTTTTTAGTTAATTAATTAAACCTAACTTTAAATATTTGAAAAACCTCTGTACGTTTTTTTTAATAAACAAATACACACTTACACACATATTTTAAATTAATTTTTTTAAATTTCTATTAGCAAGATTCAAACTTTGAATCTCCAATTTTTCAAATGTTGAGACTTGATACATGACCAAATAAACTAAAAAAATCCCCGTAACTAGTAATTACTCTTTAGTCCGTATGTTTATTTAAAAATTAACTACATATTAGTTACGAAACTTTCAGATTTTATTTGTAATTTTGTCGTAATAATATACATGTTGGGGATACGAACAAAAAATTGAGACAAGGATATAATTCTGATTCATCTCTACGTGGAATCACAATTCCTATGTTCTTTTTTCCTTTTTAATAGAGTTACTGTGCGACTTTTAATTTAATTAGAAAGTAGCCAAGAATGGGATCAAATATAGCTATAGAATTTGTGTTTTTGTCCAAGAAAATAGGTCAAACAACCTACATATAGTCTTGAAGGAGAGACTGATGATACATTTCTTTTAATTTATCGTCGTTTTTTTTTAATTATTACACTTTTGATATTTCAAATTAATTCAGGGTAAGTATAATTCTGATCTCTGAATTATTTTAATTGTAGTTCCAGTTTTTTAATTTTTTTTATGTGATATTCTTTTGTTTAGATATTTGTCCAAATTATTATAGAAGCGCGACATCAATGAATTTTTTTTAACCTAAATTATATGATCATATTCATAGTTCCTAAAATGCCCCTATTTATCTGAAGCAATATATACATTTAATCAGTTCTAATATTTTAATTTTTTGACATTCAATCATATATATGTTTGATAGGTTGTTAAAATTCACACATTATTTATCTTTAACTTTTTTTTTTGGATACATTTATCTTTAACCTCTGAAATAAATGTTTATTAACCCTTAATAGAATCATCTCTGAATATTAAAAAAAATGCATATAAACTGATTTTTATATAATTTTGATAGGAAATAAATAGAGAAAAAAATTTCACATTCAAATTTTGAAGACTTAAATTTAATTCTTTTTTTACCTAATTTGATTGTGGTTTTTGGCCACCGGCTTTAATTTGACGAAAAAATAAAAAGGATAAATGATGGTTTCCATTGGGATTTGGAGTTGGGTTTATTGAATTGATGATGTTCATTATTTGATGGGCACTTTTGTCTTTTTCGTTGGCTTGTAAGTCCAAAGGCATCTTTCTAAAGTGTCCCACATCCGTAAAATAAGATTGTCCTACTCAATCATTTCTTATAACATTACCTCCAAATTAATACACTATCATATATTATTTCTCTTTTTTCTAAACAAATATATATTAATATTGAAGACAATATTGAAGAATTAAACTTCAAACGTTATTATCGCACCTTAATTAATTAATTCCTTCTATTATTGAAGCTAGATTTGAAAGACATTTTTTCAGTAATGTAGTTTAGTTGGTGAGCACATTAAGACTTACGTGTGTGAGTACAGAGTTCGATCTCCAATGTATTACTTTATTTTTTGATAAACATAATTTTTTTTTATACTTATCACACTTTAATTAATAATTTTCTTAAAAAAGTTTATCATATTTTAAAAAAACATCCATTCAATTTTTTTTTTTACAAATATACTTGTTAGTCAATTTATATATATATATATATATATATATATATATATATATATATATTCTTAAGATTTTTTTTATTGGCTAAACATACACTCCCATATTACATTATTCTTAAATGAATTTTTTTAACCTGTGCAACATTGCACAGGTTAAGAAACTAAACTAAGAAAGTTTTTCTTAAAAAAACAAAAATTCAATGAGACTATATTTAACGTACCATTAATAATATACTTTTTTTCTATCTTTAGTTTTTTAACCTGTGCAATATTACAAAGTTAGAAAAATCCTTCTTAAATTTACTTCACTGTAATCGAACTTTTTTTCTTGAGCTAAAAAAACTTCTTTTTATGCTATTTGAATTACAAACACTCGACAATATTTTCTTAAGATGATGCCAATTGTTCATAAACTTTAATTTTGGCAACTTTAACAAAGGGAATTTTTTTAGAGTACTAGTAGGATGAGAGGAAATCGAATCCGTAGGAGTCTAGGAGAGGAACGAAGGACACCTGCAAAAGGCAATGGCCATAATATAAACGTAACTTGAGAAATTAAAAAACACATTTCTAATTAACACAATAAAATTAAAACATATGTGAATATCAAATATACGAACACATTTTTGGGTAGTAGGATGATAAATAATATTTCAGGTATATACATCCTTATTTTAAAGAATAGACTTTTTGTTGCCGTTGTAATCTTAAGTCGTGTTATACAGCTATGGCTGAACTGCGGGGATTATATTGTTTCATGGTCTCCATTTATCGTGTTTTACTGAAGGTAGATTTAAAGACTGTTCTTAATACATTATAGAGTTGCTTGCAGCATTACGATTCTCTTCTGTGTCAATACGCGCATTAAGATTAGTCATTTATTTTGAGATACTAATCGGAGTGCGGATATTATTGCCTTTTGGGCGCATATCTTTGATAGGGGTCTTGTTATTTTAGAGTTGCTTCCCAGTTTTCTTTCATTGGGAAGATACTTATGGTATCTTAGCTTGTTTTTTTGTTTGTTAACGTAATTTTTTTTAGGCCTTAATTTTCCGTTGAATATATATAAAATAAAAAAAAATACACATTTTTTTTCATAAGGTTCTTAGAAAAGTTAATTTTACAAACGTTTGCGGAATTTATATTTAATTAGTTAACTATAGGGCCATGCATCTTGCATCCATCCCCAGAATTTCATCAGAAACAATGTGTTGTATACTCATAGAAGAACGTAAACAAATTGATAAAGGTGAAGAATGTAATAGCGCCTAATATACCAAGTAAATTACTAATTACTAATTAAAACAGTGACCAAATTGTCAAATGTTAATATCGAGGAAGTTTATTCTTCCTTAGTTATTAAGCAAAACGACAATCCTATCCGATTCATGCTTTTTTTTCTCCTTCTCTGGTTTATTACATACTCCTATTTTGTATTACTAGTAAGATTTGAAGGATAGGGTTAACACTACTCAAAGTTAAGAACGCAACATTATTTTGAATATTAGTGTTCGAAATAATTAAAATAAAAAAGAAACTACCCTAATTCAAAAAATATATCATCTAGAGACAATGTTCAAAAAAAAGTGGTCATGTTTAGTGTCACAAACAAAAGTCGAATCATCGCCATGTGTAAGAAAAAAAGGCTCTATGAAAAATGTTATTCCTAATTTGATGGTCTTTTCATCTCGAAGAATTTTGATATGCCTATAAAAAAAAAAAAATAGTAGGATTTAGGAGGTGATGTAGAATGTGTCGTTTAGTTGGAAACATGAGGTATTTGAACAAGAATCTCTGCTCGTGGAATTGCCTTTTCTTCATGTGCAGCTATAGTGCCTAGTTTAGTGACCACCATATCTTATTCTTATGTTATGCAATTCCATTTTTGTATCTTATTTACAAATTCAACAAATACCAATGAAATGAAAAGGATACAAACCATTTCAAAATTGTATTATGTATAGTATGTACATTTTCTTCTCTTCTTTCTATCAAATCACAAACAGTAAAAGTTGATTAATTAAAAATTAATTAAAATTGCTCAAATAGAGAAATGTTAGTGTCGAATTGAACAGTAGTATTCTCAACTTAAGTGACCATCTCGAGGGATAGGGATTAGGGAAGGACCTGCCTACAATAACAAGTGACTAGCCATTATAAATTTATAATCCAGGGATAAATGCAGTTCACTGGAAAATGTGAATCTTATTGGAATGTTAAAACTTTCAATCATTCTGTCTCAATAATTTCATTTCTTTAAAGATAATGATCACACATGACACATTCCTAATGACAATATAGAAAATGACATCTGTTTTGCAACTCTCAGAGAAGTTGATATTCAAATAAAAGAATAGAGCATTCCCTTATCAGTTCAGTGTAAAATAAAACTAACAAGTGGTGAAAATGTCATAAATCTCCAAAATTGCATTTTCTTTTTTCATTGTTAAATTCTTTTGCGTATGTTGTTATAAGATATGCCATTCCAAATTTCTAAGCTCGATTGATCTTAAAGTTCTTCCGTTTTTCTTTGAGTAAGTTTGATCCTTTGCAAATTGTCTGATGTTCTTTTCACCAATATTTATCATAGGAATCATATTTTATGCCGAAAATTAAAAGGCAGGACTTAATCAGAGTGTGCTTGTATTTCTGTTAAAACAAATAAATTCACTTTCATTTACATGTACCGGCTATTTTGATGTTTGAATTATCATATTAAAGTGAATCAGCTCGAGAAAAAGGACTTGAAACACTGAAATTTGCATACAACGACTTGTCTTGATGTTTGCATCACTTTCATCCCATCGAACGAAAGCGAGTTTGGCACAAAAGTTCAGTTTTGTCAATAAAAATTCAAACACACAATTTAGTAGTTCAATTTGCATGAATTTTTGATAAATGAGAATTGTACTATGTCAAGTCTACTTATAATCATTTGGCTGCTATTTAATTTTGTTGAAGTGAGTGATATTTGTTTCATTAAATCCTTCTGGAAGAATATAGTACCATTTAAAAAAATTTAAATGGCTAGTCGAGGGTCCTATTAAATAGAATTGCTTCCAAATAGAATCTGACTTATAGAGAAATTCAATTGAACAGCAATGAAATTTTATGTGGTTTACGTGAGAAAAAAGAAGAATCAACTGATCACTTGTTATTCACTAGCAAATTCTCTTATCGTTTATGGTGTTTTTGTCTTAGTTGGTTTGGTTTGCATACTCCCCTTCCCAATTCTTGTAAGGATTATTTCTTTTTGTTTATGGACGAAATCAAAAGTATAAGCAATCTTGGAGTTGGGTTGCGGTTGTGTGGAGCATATGAAAATAGTGTAATGAGATAGTTTTTAATTGAAAACCAAAGGGTGTGGATGAAGTGTGAGAACTGATTTAATTAAGAAGTTGGCAATGAATAAAAATAAGTTTTGAAACTGCTCTTTTTACAGTTAATGATTGAAGTTCAAATCCACTAAACTGTCAAATCCAATAGAAAATGAGGGTAATCAACATTTTCAGGAGGGGGTTTTCTGTCATGTTGTTTAGCATTTCTTTCCTGTTATTGTTTTGTTGTAATTCTAATTGATTGGGCTGGTTTGTTTTTGTTTATAGCCCTTTTTGAACTCTATTTTGTTTATCTGGTTGTTGTACTCAGCACTTATTGTGCTTGCTACAATTTTTTGGGATCAATATATTATATCATTGCTTTTACTGATTAAAAATAAAAAGCTAAACAACCAAAGTGCAACCAGAACTATTGTTAAGAATGAGAATGAAATCAATGGTGCTGCAGTGAAAACTGACACATAAGAAGATTATGAATTGAAGGTTGTCAAAAGCAGCATCTCTCTGCCCTTTCTGACACCACTGAATTTTCACAAATGATCCTAATTTAAAAATTACAAGCCTTTTTCACTAATAATGGGGTGAAACAGTCACAAATAACTGTTAATTCCATATACACTTGAGACTTTCACCACCACCACCACATTTTAAATCATAATCACATTACAACAAAGAAAAAAAAGAAAACCTAAAACAATGAAGTCCTTGGAATGTGCATTCAAACCATAACTTCAAACTTTTCCCTTAATCAATTTGAACAAGTTACTGCACAATATTGATCCACTACACAAACATATTGCAAATGTGTACATAGTACTACTGTCAATAGCCAAAGTGAATGGCTATCTCCTGAGAAGCACGTGACAGGAGGGTGGCTTCAGAAGACATACCATGGTGCTGCATTGTAGAGGATCTTTTATAGCAATTGTTTGACATACTTGGACATTCTGAAACTTCTGCTGCTACAAGAATTGAAGAGGGATCAACATTCTCTTCTTTCTTCTCAACTTTTCTGTCTTCTACCATTACTCTCAAAAACTCCTCCAGTGCATTACACATCCATTCGTATCGGCAGAGTCTGAACGCCTCTTTTATGTTTAACTAAGAAGACAAAATATGCTCTTTGATTCAGTAAAAGACATTCTCTGAATAGAAAATCATTCTATTATGTTTCACTATTATCAGCATCTTTGAATAAGATAAAATTCAACGTGATTTTGGGTCCCAGAACATGATTGGAGAAAGGAGATTTTTCCTCCTTTCCTCAAACTCAATAACTGTAGTTCAAAGTGTGGGTCTGTTTTGTTTTACATTGGGATAGGTAAAACATGGATCCTAAATGATGAAGTTACTCTTAGTTATGTTATAACGAATCAATGTTTACTTCATCTCAACGTGAAACTGAACGCATGCTGAGTCTAAAAGCCTAACCAAACATATACTTAACAATTTCAAGTTTAGGTTTATGTAATTTTCAGAAGAATTTTATCCATAACACATTAACACTTAACCATTAACAATGTGATGATGTGAGTTATGTAATTCTTCAAAGGGTTTATTCATAATCGTAACACTCACCCATTGGCGAGCGCGGTTTTTCTGCTCTGGCCAAGTTTCAAGTTCTTCAGTCACCTCCAAGGCAAACATGTATCCTCTGCAACCTCCTTCTATGCTACACAAGTTCTGGCTGCTTTTGCTTCTAAATTCCCATATTCCTAATGGAGTTTCCTGAAAATGAAAGCAAGCCAATCAGCTAAAGAATATTTATCAAACTCAACACTATATAGACATGTTGCAAGAAAGAAAATCATCTCTGCATTATCCCAATCCAAATAGCAAATTGTTGTGTGAAATAATCATTTCCGTTTTGAGCGAGTTGAAATTCAGAAACCAGTTTGAAAATGAGGAGCTGGTAATGTTCTGTTAACTTGATTTTCATTCAGTTATGTCTACAAAAATTATTGCTTCATGACATGGCAGCAGGTTTCATGACTCATGATGTTTATGTACAAGTCTGATTCTTCTCTTGTCTTTGCTCACAGTGGATTTAGGAGGTCTTAGATTCTATTGTTTGGGGCTTAATCAGGTGGTTATAATGAAACTTTGTGTTTATCTATTCTGCCAAAGATGTTTATTCAACAAGTCCAAGACCAAAATTTACTCCAAATACAAATATTAAATGCCCCATCAGCTGATATCAAAGTTGAGTTGCACAAATACATGGAATTCCAGTATGTGTCCAAGTTTCCATGCAAATCAAACCACTGCAAAGAAGTTTGCGGCCAATAAAGGTATGTTTTGAGAAATTGTTAACAAATTTGTTAAGTCTAAGAGCTTAACATTATGTTTTGGGCTCAGAAAAAGGTTTAGCTGCACCAGAGAAGCAAACGTTGAGCCTAGGTGGTTGATTTAAAGGTTTTTCATGCACGGAAAACTTACAAAAGGAAGCTCAAAGTAAGAAGAAAATTATGGCATATCCAAACTTAATGAATGATATCAAGATAATCATCATCTCATCACTTATATGGAATTCAGAATAAAACTCATTTATTTCCTCTGTTCTGTTATTTAAATTGGTATCCTTAAGCATTCCATGCTGGAATTTAACCAATACTTCAATTCAGTAACTTAAGAAATTGAACCTACTCTCAATGTTCCTTTAACTCCTGCTTCCTCTAAAGCTTCACGGCACGCAGCTTCTGTCACGGTCTCATCATCCTCCCATCCACCCTGGCAAGAGAAGAAAGTGAAACTTTTAAATATGAAGGACTTCCTGCTGATGAAGTTGATTGTTTAAGACAATTTCAACTGTCAAGTACCTTTGGAAATACAAGGTCGTCGCGTTTTGGTGAAGAAACCATAAGCACTTCTAATATCTCCTCAATTTCTCCCATTTCATCAGTGTTATCCTTTCTCCATCTATAGGGAATACATCTGTTGGAATGCATAAGAAAATTTAATTAAATCATGTGGCTGATGAGATTCTTTTCCAACTCATATGTTAGTTGAAAGAGGTTCAATAGTCTCAATCAAATCTCTATATGTAGCAAAAATGGATACTTTTCAAACTCTGAAAATTTAGGCTTTAATTCTATTATGGCCAGATTCCTAGCCGATCTGAGACTTAACATCTTAACAGTTCAAAACTCCAAAACACAGATTATTGACACTGGTGGGTGCTGTGGTGGGTTTCTTGCAGCTTCAAAGTTTACTTATTTGACATATCACAAATCACTAATAGTTTGATGACTCTAGCAGCCTCAATGGTTTGATCCCTACTGTAAAAAGTAGTTGAGTGTGTATGTGTGATCTTTCTTTTTTTTTTTTTCCTGAAAATTTACCATAAATACAACCTCAAAGATTCTTCTTCAGGGCATATAATCACTTTGTTCAAGAATTTGAGCTAATGGGTAATACTAGATGTTCCAAACAAGATTCTCAATTTAGAAGACTAAATTCTCAAATATGATATAAGAAGTAGGTCTGGTGTTATTCATGCTTTCTACTCTTTACAATATGATCTTTGCACTTTCAGATTTACATCATCTGGTGACCAAAAATATCCATTGGATGTTAAGATGAAGAAAAATGAAAAGTAAAAGTAACATGTTAAAGTGCCTAAGAAAGATTTCAAATTCCTTCTTTTGGAAACCCCACTCACCACTTTGTCGTTTCTTTATATAGAGATAATATAGTTGGGTCAATTAATCTTTTTGGTTTACCTATATATCCTCCACGTGAAGCATTCGAGCCAGAATAATCCACACATCATGATGGGGTTAACTCTCTTAGTGGAGATTTTTTCTATTGAATTCAAGCCGAGAAAATCCACATTATAGTTCAACCCAATAATCTTTTGGTTTATTGGCAAATATCCTCCACATGAGACAATTCTATTTGAGCCGGAAATATCCACATCATGGTGAGACTAACTCTCCTAGTTGATATATTCTTTTTCAATTAAAGGACTCGAATGTGAGACCTAACTTAAGGAGAATTAAGCATATATCACTTGAACCAACCACCCATTATGTATGGCGAAAAAGGTTTAAAATTTTCAATTGTGCCTTCCCTAGTTTGAGTTATTTTTTTCTATCTTTTACTTTAATGTCCACTTGGATATATTGAATGCCTGAAATGTGAATCAATGACTCAAGCCTGATAAAAAAGAAATAGATCCGAAATTTCCCTGCAACTGCTAATGGCAGGCTGAATTCAATTCCAACTTCAACCAAAAACATGTTTCCCAGGACTTGGAAATTGGGAAAGGTAACACTTTAATTATATTATAAATAAATATTACTACATAAACTACTTGTAGAAACTATAAACAATATTACCACCCCAACCCTAGTTAAGTTAACTACTCTGCGCCACAACAATGGTGTTACCGATAACTCTCGAAATTGTCCTACTTTAATTTAATGTATTCAGATAAATGCCAAATTAGATCACGCAATTTTAAGCATTAAAATAGGAAGACGTTAAGTCAATGATATGGCCCACTATTTTGATATTATGATTTTAATGGACACATCCGCATGAAATAGAATCAAATAGTTTAACATCAAACAGAGAAGACAATTATGTAGTAGTAGGAACAGTTCTGAGATGCCCTTCTATTCCATAAACAAAAATCATTTAGATTTCTGCTACTGAAATTGACTTATACTATTATTCAATTTGTAAATAAGACAAAACACAAAAAGCAAAGAAATAGAAAGAAGGGGGAAAAAGGAAACAACACAGAATTATCAATATGCAGAATTGGAACCATATCATAGTATCTGTGTGAACAAATGTGAATTCAAAATGTAAAAGCTATATTGTGTTAAAACGGATTCGTGTTTACCTTTTATGCCAAACACACACTTACGGATAATAATGCATGGTCAGAACAAAAAACACGAGTCATAATCCAAAAGGGGAAAAGGTTAGATTTTGAAGGTAGAGAAGCTATGGCTTCAAAAAGGAAAACATACCCAGAAACGAGTCGAAGATTATCTTCATAACGCTGTCTTTGTCGCCCCGTTCGTGCTGGCACAGATGACATAGATTCTAGGCGAAACAACAACAAAAACCTTGAAGAACACAGAGAAAACAGAGAAGAAGAATCAAAACCAAGGTTGTCAATTTAGAATAAGGGGTTTTCTAAAATCAAACAAAGAAATCAAAAACATTAATGGGTCGTTCTCAAATCATACATACCCAGGTTATGCTTTCTCTAAACCTTGAAGAACACAATAAATAGAGAAGCTTTCTTCATAAGCATTTGGTACAGAAAAAAGAAGCATCCAAAAGCTCTTTCATGAGAGAGAAACGAGGTGATGTTTTGGGCAACACGTGTATTGTTTTGGATTGAAAATTGCCTCAATGAAAATTCTGTTTTGTTAAAGTTTCAAGCTTTCAGATAATGGTTTTATCAAATCCCTCCAAATGGCAGAATGAAATTACAAATGGCACAAACCCTTATCAGTTAATTCGTAGAAATGGAAAGATATAGAGGAGAAAGAGTTGTTTTTTTTTCTCAGCAAAATGAGAAGAAAAGAAAAAAGGTTTCATCTGATGGAATGGAAAAGAGAGAAAGAAAGAGATAGAGCTTTCAGCGGGTGTAGCAATGGCATCCGTTTATATAGATAGTAACCAAATCTTCCACTATTTTCAATACAGCTTCTATTATTTATGGCTCATTAATTAAATCTTACTCCATATTATTGTAAAGGAATTTTCGGAAAAATATTTTAATTTGGTGGGAATAAAAGTAGCGTCTAGCTGACGTGCTTTAACAGAACAAAACATGTTCCTTGTTTGGTGCATCAGTGAGGAACGAAATAGCATACTTAGGCAAAAAGAACTAGATAAATTAGTTCCATTAAAAATGATAAAAGGGAAGAGAACAGAATAAAACTACACACAGAGAATTATTATTATTTTTTTCGAGTCACTTTTTTATTAAAAAAATAATGTATATTTAAATTTCTTAAACTTAGATTATTTTTTCCAACCAAAAATGTTTTTAATTTTTTTAAAAAAATTACATAATAAAAATATATTTAACATAATTTATGTTTAATAATTATTTTAAAAAATATATTCAATAATTATATTTATCTAGAGAAGTTTATATTTAATAATTTATTTTTCATAAAATATTAATAAAAAATTAATATATTTTAAAATTATTATTTAGTTATATTCATAATTTTTTAAAAAAGAAATTTTAAAAAAATATACTTTTTATTTTTCCTTTAATTTTATACTTCTATCAAGCAAAGAAAAATTTTATATGTATCATAAAAAAATATTTTTTATATTTTAATTCGTAATAAATACAAAATAATACATTTGGTTTTGTTTTGTTCATGGTCAACAAACACAATACACGGTTCAGTTCTGTTCCGTTCTATTCCATTCTGTTCTGTATCATCCCGTTTCATTATGTTTTGCACGGTTACCAAACGCTACTTTTGATGTAAAAATTAACAAGTGCTCAAAAAACACTTGATAAGATGTAATTTTTTAATCCATTATTAAGGTGTAATTAATATATCATATTGAATATTTGAGTTACTTTAAAAAACATATTTATTAATTAACTTTTAAATTCTGAAATAATAATTAATCTTATCCTTGATAAAATATTTCTTATTTTTATATCTTTAACAAATATTTTATAATTTTCCTTTTGCTAATGTCATGGCTATAGTATGATTAAAAGAGACGTGAACACATTATAATTTCTTTATAATATATGTGTAAACACATAGAATAATATAAATACTCTTTCATCTATCAGTAGTTCCATACTTATTTCGCCGAACAACAAGATTACTTCTTGTGAAAATATTTGTGGCTAAATAAAAAAGAATAATTCAGTTTAGAACGTATAACAAAATTTAATTCATAAATTGACATAATATATATGTTTTGTTATTTATTGTCTTAAGACGTGTTGGATAAGTAGTTTATAAATAAAAATTAATAATAAAAATAATAAAAAAGTAAATATGTATTTTTTTGGCAACATTAAATACTATAATTTTTTAATAATTAAATTTTATTTATGAATTATTTATTTATTGTTCTTCTATTATTTTTAGGGCAATAGTGATCTGAACCTTATTTATATATTATATATTAAGAATTTGAGTTTTTTTTTTTTGGTAAAATTAAGAATGTGAGTTTTAACCTAGATCACATATTGAATGTAATTGTTGATTTAATTGAATTTATTAAATTTTATGTGAATATGTAATCGCATGAAAGTAACCGTGAATATTTAATTTATAATGTATTAAAATTAAAGTAAGCTTATAAATTTAGGTTATGTTTGGATCATTAATAACGTGCGTAGTAGAATAGAATATAATAGAATTAGTGAAATAGGCTATGGTGAGAGTTGGCCAAGTAACTAAAACAAAAGCTTTGAGCTTTTAAAATTTTAGAAAAAAGAATATATTTTTAAATATCTTTTATTGTTAATTAAAATTATTAAGAAATTAAAAATAAATACATTTAATTTTAACATTATGTTAGATATAAATAAATGTCAATTGAAAGAAATTATACTAGTTAAAAATAATACACAAACTCATTTACTTAATTTTATAATAACCTTGGTTGTTTTGTTAACGTATATATTGTTCATATTTTGTTAAAAGTATATGTACTATATCATATTATTAGAATAAAAGATAATTTCTTTAAATATAAATAGATTTATTCTTTTAATCAGTGTTCTTTTTATAATTTTCTTTTTATTATTATTAATAATTTTAAAAGATCATATATTAAATATTTATTTTAAGTTTCAAAATTAATTGGACTGTCCCTGACTATAGTCTACAGGTCTAACTAGAAATTTGTTGGGTTAGCACCCTTGAAGTGCCTTATATCCACTCTTTGTAACGTCTCAGGTTTAGTCTCTAGTTTGCCACTCATGATGATTAAGAACTAAAAATATATATAGTTAAGCCTAATATTATTGTCAAAATTCTAATGTTATATACAATCTATGGCATGAGACACAACGGTGGGGAAGGAAAAAAAAAAAACTATGTTAGGACTAAATGATAGAAAATAATTAGAAACTTTTTTTCTTGCAGTAGAACGCATTTTTTTTAAAAGAATAAATAAATTAAGTACAGAACTTATAAATTAAAATCAGATTTAATATAGATTATAGGGCTCAATAAACTGTATTTTAACAAAAACAAAATGAAATTTTCACTTTGCTGAATGGTATTATTCTAAAATCAAATAATGTACTTTTAAAAAATTCCAGTGTCGTTTCAAATAACTTTCTTAATTATAATTTTCATTTGGTTTCATTAGATTCCGTTGTTAAACAATTAAGTAAGTATTTTCATTAGTAAGTAGTTTTAAAAATGAATAAAATAAAAGTTCATTGTGAACGAATTACTATACTACTACACTCCTCTCAATGATCCTACTAAAACAACCACTCTGTTTTTGTATGTGTCAGGGCCGTAATCAGATTTATATGCCTTCCTTCTACTTTTTGACTAATTAATCATATTTAATTTATTACTTATCAAAGTCATTTTTTAATACTAATTAATTGTCTTTTATGGATGATTCGGGTGGCGATCGACCACAGATTTTAATTTAATTTGTCGCATATGAATATGATGATGAGTAGTTGCTTCATAATTCATTCCATTCTTTGTGGAAAACTTTACAATGGATAGAAACTATGGCCATGCAAACAAACAAAATTAATAAAGTGAAACGACGTGTACATATATACAAGCAATTTCTCTCCATATATATATGATTAAATTAAAGATGCATGCTTTTTTAAAAGGGCTATACATTAGTATTTATATGCAATATCACACACAAGTTTCAAAACATATCCTCTTATACATGCTACTCAAGTTTATACAAATTGTATATATATGTATTATGCATAGCCAAACCCTTCAAATATGGAGTAAGTAAAAAATTACAAGAAATTCATCCGGATAATAATATTGTTATATATGAGAATTTACAATAAATTAAATAAACAAAGTTCCAATAAATTGATCCTAATTAAGATATGATCTTGTTTAGAATATATTTTTGTTGAATCAAATGTTGCATTAGATTCCATTTTGTAAAGTGTCCTTTTGTCTTTTCATTTTCTAGTGGTGGTTATAGAATGATGAAATGGGTGGATGTGGTGGAAAATAAGAGCCAAATTCTCATTATGGGCCATGAGGTCTCCAAAATATAAGTGATATCTATCAGTGCATAAGATTCTGCTTGTTTGTATTTATTTTATAAAATAAACATTTATTCTAATAAAAACACTTCAATTTTTATGATTTTAATTTATTTGTGATTCAAAATATAATCACAAGCATAAAATAATTTTATTTTTATTTATTTTGATAAGTTATTTTGAACTATTAATTTTACAAAATAATTAATTATAGTAAAAAATATAAAAAAAATAGTCATTTTTATAATAAATAATTAATAAAATAAGGCAAATGATATTTAGTGCCCTAAGGGCACTATTTAAAAACCTAAATATAGTAAAAAAAATATTGGAATGTGTAACTTTTTATATTTTCGAGAGACGAAATAATGTGCTCTTATAATTTTTTTTCTACTTCTAGTAATCTTTACTGATACCTTTAAGACATTGTATATCAAGAACCATAAAATAATTATTTTTTTATTTATTAGAATCTCTTAAAAGTGAGAGTTTATATTACCGCTATCCTTAGCGGATATTGTCACTCTCTCTATTATAAATACATAAATTACCTTTAATTAAATTTTATTTTATCGTCACTCAAAATATAAATATATATGGAGAGGGATCAAATGACACTGATGTAAATTATTTGACGAAGGTTTTTTTCACGAAACTCCCGTAAGATTGAAACTACTTGGCGTATAGATTACGTCTACAAAATTTTACATCATTGCGAAAGCATTTAGTACTCTATCAACGTACTAAACAAACATTGTGATGGAGTACTAAGCGATTTTAAAATGATGTAAAATTTTGTAGACGTGATTTATACGCTAAGTAGTTTCAATCTTATGAGGGTTTCGTCAAAAACATCTTCGATAAATAGTTATTAACCAATATAAAAGTTGATGTAATTTATATCGATTCGATGTGATTTAATCTTTCCAATATATATATATATATGAGTAGGTCTAAAAATAATTTAAATATTTAGAATAAAAATATATATAATGAGAGTGACAATATCCTGAAATAAGGCAGTAGTACTCCCTTCTGAGTTCTCATTAACTGCGACATTGACATTGTGACCAAACCTCACATGCATACCGACATCGTTTAATTTTATTTCTTTCTTTGGTTCAGACATTCATTCATTCATAAAAATAATATTGAGCTCCACCTAGCAAAAATAATAGTAATAATAATAGGGTTTATTAAACAATATTTTTAGAATTTTTTTTTCTTTTTTAAGAGAGTGAAACAAATTTTGTACTTAACATAATTTGAACAATGTAACTATATCTGATACTTCAGTAACACTCTCGCAAAACTACTATTCAAAACTCTTAAGAATATTATTAAAATTACTAAAACTAAAAAAATATTAATAAATACATATTATTTATCTTTAAAAAATATAAAAAATTATATTTTTTAATAATTATTTTAACGCTTTAAAAATATCTTAAAGACATTAAATAATATTTTTCCTAATAATATTATTGAGGTTCCTTAATTCATGTTCACATGATCGATGCTATTCTCACCACCATCTTTTCTTACCCACAACCACTAGCTGAAACTCAAACGAACTTCATTAAATTAAATAAAATAGTGCTAGTATATTATTACTACTCCTATGTGCATTTCCTATTTTATCCTCTTCAAATACTAGTATTTCAATAGTAGTATAATGGAATGAATGGTCAATTGATCTCAAAACTTCAAGCTTTAAGTAATGACATTCTTATTCTTCTACTGCACGGATAAATAAATCAGAAATTCAGTTGACATAAAGTTAGTTATCCAAATTTTATTAAGTTTAAGAATTAAAATTAACTTTTTAAAAGAGAAATAGAAAAGTTTAATTAATGACTTTTATATTTTTAATCCATAAAATACTTGGTTTTCTTGTAGAAAAAATTTATTTGAAATTTTTAACTTGTATAAATGGTTCAAGAAAAAAAAATTCCTACATATAATTAATCACATAAAGATTAATTATTTTCTTCCATCCTAAATGCTGATTATGTTTTTTAATATTTAATATATACTCCAACCATATAATTCTATAATTATATATATTTTTTTAACCTGTGCAATAGTGTACAGGTTAAATAGAAAAAAATAAAACAGAATATTTATTGTTTATTATACATAGTCTCATTAAAATTTTAATTTTTTTCATAAAACTTTCATCCTTAATTTTTTATCTTATGCAATAATATTATACTCCTATTACATAGGTTAAAAAATTCTTATTAATAGATTCGTTATAAGTTCTTTAATTATTTGAATTAAATTAAATATGATAATAAATGATAGGAGAGTGAGAAGATCATAAAATGCCGGCCAAAATCTTAGTGCAGGTCTCTCAACATGCAGTGTTTGACCATTTTAATTATTTGATCAGATTAGATTTAATTTAATTTAATTTAATTTCTGAATTTGCATAAGAAACTTCCAATCTTTGACGCTCGTCATCAATGATGGTTGTAGTAGTAGTTGTTTCAAAATCCAGCAATGCATGTGCTCTCCATCTTTTTTAAAAAAACAAATAAAAATCCCTCCTTGTTTTCAACTAACACATATCAATATAAAAAAAATCCGTTTAACAAACAATTAATTGATCGTCAAACTTGTCTTCTCAATCACAAAACGTTTTAGTGACCAAAAAGAATAACGACATTATTTTTAATGACTGATAATATTGTTATTTTGGTCGTTAAGTTAACGTCAATCACAACATGTTTTGGCTCTAATTGGAGGTTATATTCCTAATTTGATTGTATTTAGGGCTAGATTCCAAGAATTTTCAGTATGAGATCTAAATAGAAAGCAAGCGGTACGTATTGTTTACCTTAATGATCAGAAGTCATGTCTAATTTTAACATGTAAATAAGGTTAGGGTTTCGTTTCCAATTGAGACCGAACCTGATGTTTAGATTGAGATCTTAGTCCACAACAATTATTTGTCACACTAATATCTTGGTCATTTTTTGTGTCATATATTGGAAAGTACATTAACCAATAATTAAACTTGGATACTCACATATGCATGTCTTCATGTGCTCACAAACTGAATTACATAACTAAAACAATATCTTGGCCATTTAACATTATTGTGGACCGGAATTAAGATATATCTCAGTCGTGAATATCATGTCGGACCCAATAGCTCAGTCATTATAAAGATTGGACTAGACCCAGAGACAAGACCCTTGAGGCCCAAAATATAGCCTGCAAATCCTAATACTTCTTTACAAATACAATACATTATAATTACTCAGGTATGCAATTAATCTAATAATAATTACTTTGACCCTAAACGGGCACTGATTTGAGCGTCGGAGTGTTTGCAGATCCCCACCCGCTGTCGTGGAGCGCCGCCAGAGCACCTAGAAACCGGAGTTTTTCACGTGATCCCGTCATCATCACCTCCTAGTCAGGTACCTCTATTCTACGTCGTTCCCATATTTTTAGAACGCAACAAACTTCACATCAAGTTTTTTAACCTTTTTTTGAAATTTAGTCCATTGTTTTCTTTTTTAAAAACCAAATTAAAACAAGTTTCTTCTATAGACTTAATTAAGATCATATTTGACTCTAAATAATTAACTTAATTTAAATTTAGAACCGGGTTATAAAATTAAAATTATATATACAAGTTACCTGTGTTAACCCAAGCCATATATACATGTTAACACAAGTGGATCGGACTAGTAGTTAACTAATACTATTTTAGGTCAATTATATTGGTCAAAATTGGAGGAGGTCCCAGTTGAGATCTCTAAGAGTTCATGTCTCTAAAATTTAGTGTTTCATTAGTTTTTGTTATATTTAAATAAATAAATTTTAATTAGGGTTCATATTGTGCCCTTGCTACGATCCGGTTATCGGAAAAAATCACTTTCCGGTTGGAAGCTAGGGTTATATTATAAACGTGAAAAAGCCAGAATAGAGGTAGGTGGCTAGCTTAGCTAAAACCACGTTTTGGATTTATTTCTGTTTGATGTTTCTTTCATTTGCTCATGGCCACATGCGATTTAAAAAAAAAACAAAAAAACAAAACAGACCATAACTTCTTACTATTATTTAATTTTTGTTTTACTTAATAAGGAAATACATTGAAAGAAAACACAAATACAAATAATAATAATGTAAATTTTCTTTGTCTCTATTTTGCTCTATTTATATTTCTTTTTCACTCTATATATTTTCCTCCATCCCACCAAACATTGAATTAGATAACATTGCGCATTAAGTTATTAACTTTAGTAAGTGCGGACTAGGATGACAGAGTGCCACGTGTCAACGCCAAATGAGATTTAATTTTTTTTAATATCAATATTAATTAATTATTTTATTAATAATAAAGAAGAATAATAAGAAGAATAGAAGATCAAGTATTGTTTTCTTATTAAAGCTCTTATCAATGAATGACATCAACAGGAAATTCCCGCACTCGTTGAAACGTGGCACTCTGTCTTCCTAATTAGCATTTAACGAAAATTTCTTAATGATACGGACTAAAAGCAAAAAAAATTCATTTTATGAGGACTAAAATGCAAAAAGAAAAAACTGTGGAGACTAAAAATAACAATTTTTAATTTTATAAGGACCAAAATATAAAAATTAATTTTATAAGGACTAAAAGCAAAATACCTTATTTTATAAAGATTAAAAATATATTTTACTCAATTTTTAATGAATATACTAATGAATAAAAAATTAATTAAATTTATTCATAAATAATAATTTATTTGTAGTGACATATATGAGAAGGAAATTGCAAGAAGTGAAGTTAAATTAAGGATAGATATGTGGGAGAGGATTATAACTTCCAAAAGTTGTTGACTTGCCAAGTAAACGCCTTTCAATGTCTGATCAATACGTTTATATTATTACTGCGCATGCATAACATAAGCTCTTTCTTTAACTTTCTGCCCAGACCCATATAAATGACAAAAAATCTTTTTGTTTCATCCATTACCAAAGTATTCTCATACAATAAGCAATTAACATTTTTAAAAATATATAATTGCTTGCTTTTATTTATAAACACTAAAAAAACGTGAAATAATAAAAAATGCTAACATTTAAATATAGTGTCTTGTTAAATAGTGTTTTTAAAGTACTTGTTAAGATTATTAGAATTAAAAAAATAATTGTACATAAATATACATTATTCTGTCTCTCAAAAATACAAAAATAAAATAAAATTATTTTTTAATAATTTTTTATTATATTTAATTCCTTATAAAATATCTTTAAGATACGAGATAATATTTGTCTATAATGTACAATATACACTACTTTTGTTTGGATTTTAATTTCTTACACCAAATTTAAAATATGCTTGTGATAATATATTCCAAGTAGAGTACTTGTATATTGCAATTTGTTTAATATTTTGTAATATCATTAGACATAAATTAAAGCGTCGGAATGAGAACTTATAGGACCTATTTGTATAGAATTTTACTTTGATAAAAAAAATGCTTTTTATCATAGATATAAATACTTATTTCTATTATTTGATGACATTGATTTTTGTGTATTAATAATATATCTCAACCACTCATTAAATATTTATTTGTCATGGTTTGTACTCCATGTTTTTTCACTGAAAAATGTTAAATCTTAATATTAAATTATTTTACAAATTCTCCTACCCACTTAATTTTGATAAATATATTTTATTTTTTACTAAACATTTACTTGTTAAAAAATAGATGACCCTTGTAAAAATTAAGTAGATATATAAAATGATTTGTTAGAGGATCTAACATTACTCTTTTTCACTCCTCATTCCACTAAAATTTAAATCAAACACACATAATCTATCTCTTTCTCCAAAAGTTCCTCAAATTTTGTGTGTTTTTTTTCACTTTTTATTCTAATAAAATCTAAAACAAACACACACTTTGAATTTTGTCCCAGTCATATACTAGTTCAGTTGGTGAGCACATAAAGACATGCATGTGTGAGTATCCGAGTTCAATCCTCAATTAATGTACTTTCCTATAAAAAAAACACAATTTAAATTTTGTAAAAGAAAACATACTTCTTGAATAAATTAGATGCAGTTGGTCATTTAATTAGATTCTTAAATTAGTTGATATATTTTTATTATGATTGATTAATAATAATCAGTCATCATAATATATTGCACAATTTTTGTCTATTAAGAACATATATTTTGTACATTTTCTTCATCAATGTTATTTTCTTATTAAATAGTTTTAAAATAACATTAAAATGTTTTGTAAAATTAAATTGAGGATATTTGTTTGAAGGTGAAACTTGATGATATTAATTATTTTAAAAGGGACCAACTAAATTTTAATGACGATAATAAAAATTAATGTTTATTTTGAAAAATCTTCTTTTATTTTTACCATCTCCTTGAAATTTTTGAATTATTAATAAATAAAAAATTATTAACTTAAAATTAGTCATTTTCCAAATATGTTAGTTCTAGTTCTAGAGAAAAGCTAATGTCTATTTCTGATAGGGTTCTTTGATTATGGTCTTATGGATACAGGATAAGATCCACATATGGGCCAAGTGTACACCAATCTGCTTTTTACAAGTTGAAATTATTTAAATGACTTCACTACCCTTCCCTCAATTTTGTATTCTCATCCATTCAGCTCAATCCAAATAAGCCAAAACCCAAAATAATGATTTAATTTTTTATCTTATAATAATATAATGAGATGTTGATTGTTTTGTAGCATTATGTGTTAGTTTTAGGCAAAGCCGCAAATGATGTTAGTTAATACTAACAATAACAATGGTCGCAATCACTTTTGTAATCTATATTATGACTAATTAATTAGGGAGTGAGACACACTTAAGAAACCACTAGCATATATATAGTAATACTTCTGACTCAAATATATATATATATATATAAATAAAAGACCTATTAATATAAAAAAATTTAAGTACATTAATTTTTTTTAATTTTATAAAAAAAGATAAAATTTATTTATTAAGAGATATTCTTTATAATATTCAATTTACACTAGTATTTTTTGACTATTTTATTAAATGAATAATATTTTAGTAATTATGATAATAAATAACATAAAATTAGTTAAAATTTGATTATATTTTGAATCATTATACTTTAATTTTTTAATTTTCTTGTATTTGATTTCGGAAGTTTTCATCAATGAGTTTAATTTGTAAAATAAGTGACTGTTACCAAATACTATTTCCAGTCAAACATTTAAGAAATTTATGACTAACTCTACACAGATTAATATAAAAATTTAATTAAATTTTTTCAATTAATAAAGTAATCAATTTAAATTTTATTCCTAAAATACTCATTTAATTAATGTCTTTGCTGGTATGAAAAATGAGAAAATTACTTACAATAAATTGATAGTAACAAAAACTTCTACTTTTTCTTAGTAATTAATATTAAATAATACAATTTTGTTATAATTAAAATAAAAAAATACTTTTTTTTTATCTCTAATAAAAAGACATGAAGTAGTACATAGCTATTTATTTAAATTATTAATTTGCCACTGCTGGAAAGCTCCATGTTAGCATCCACGTGCTTTGATATTTGGACGGTTCGTGACGTAGGAATAGCAAGAGAATAAGATGTTTCGCACCTTTTTATATGGATGTAGAATTGTTTATTTTATCAAAAATAAAATAAAATATTTGTTTATTAGTAGTAATACAGTTAAGTGTATTACGAAACCTGGATTGGATTCTCTCGAATTGGTGAGTACACGTAAATATGTATATATAAATATTTGAGTTTAATTTTTTATTAATGTTTTATGAAAAAAAAACATTAATTTAATGAATAGTAAAAAGATCCAAATTGATAAATAATTTTTATAAAAACATTAATTTGATAAAATTGCCGATTCAATACAGTAAATATTAGACAGTAACATTTGAGAGAGAGAATGTCAATTATCAATTATAGGAGAAAAATTATACCAAAAAAATCATAGGAAAAAAATTACAACAGAGTACAGGATACAAATTTAAATCTGTAAAATTAGGACCTAAATTGCAGGGACAATTTGACTAGGTAATGGACTAAGGAATGTTTTTCGGTAAATGATGGGCATAGGAATGTTTAAAGGTAGAATAATTTTTGTATATACCAAAAAAGATATTTCTACAATCCATTTTTTTACGGATTTTTTAATATGTAACCTGAATTATTTGATAATAAATAGTGACTTGTTTATTATTTTTTGGGTATGCACTAATCAAATTAAAATTTTAACCTTTAAATTTTATAGTTTATTTCAAATTTAATCTTGATTGATAATTTTTTATCAATTTCTTCTTAAACTTACAATTTAGTTTTGTTGTAGACTAATCTTGTGTTATCATGCAAGATATGATCTCTTATCTAAACTCGACTGTTTATCTTAACATAATAGACAAACTCATCATATATTATTTATACAGAATAGGCATATCGCATATCATGAGGCAATTATAACAACCACGTGAGGTAGTTACAAATCAGTTAAGGACTCAAGGTTTATGCCGGATTTTATAGAGTTGAAGTGCCTACCTATAGGGGAGATTATAAATAAGGAAGCTTACGCAAAAACTAGTACCATATCATTCATTAATCATCACTTACAAAATTAATTAAAATTAAACTTGACATATTCTTTTTCTAACTATAATGGATGAAAATCATAATGAAGATTCCCATACAAAACATAAATTAAGAGAATAATAAAATCAGTCAAAGAAAAAATTCACTGTTAAGAGAAACTTTTATTAGTATACTTTTTTACTAATACAATTAATCTATTAGTAATTCTATACCTATTTTTTTGTATAAAAAATGACTGTATACCTTCTGTTGTTTATATATACTATTGGCATTGACAATAATCAATGTAAACTCAAAACACAACAATCTAATTAACATCTCATATATAAGCAAATAATTGAATAAATAAATAGGTAAACAAAAGTTAGTGTGTTTCCTAATCATCTTATTTACTTTTCAAGATCAGATTGGATCAAGGGAAACTTCAGCGCAATTTCTAAGCATTCAATGTGAAATGAAATTCTTGAGACAGCTTTTGTTACAGTATTTAATTTTCTACCGTTACAAATATTCTTGGCTATAAACTTTTATAAAATTCCGATCAGCGTCTCCATCATGTTATATGTTTAGGAAATAATGTGAAGCAAAGCAAAGTATAGAAATCATTGTAGGCAAAGCAATCCAACTTGAATACTCAACTAGTATAAATAAGGATATAGTAACATTATAATTTTTAGCTTTGCATAAAGAATAGAATTATTCAGACTTAACCTGCAATCCATATTACAACTTGGTATTGTACCATGTGTAATGTGTTTGGATTAAGGTAATGTGATGTAATACATTCTTGTTTAGATATGTTTTTGTTAAGAATTGCTTTTTAAGATAATTTGCTATTGTCAAAATTGATTGTGAAACAGAATTTAAATTCCAACTATCAGTTTTTTTTTTTTTTTTGTTGAAAACTATCAGTTTAACATTGAAAATTGAAGCTGATGACTTTGCGGATTTCACTCAGTTTTACCAAACACATAAGCTAATTTCCGGAAAAAGCTTTTTCTCAAAGCTACAGTTTTCTTTTTCCCAAAAAATAACATTTAAATGACTATATGATTTGTAAAACATCCATAGATCCAAAAGGGAAACCGAATGTGAACCCACCTTATTTTCTACCTCTCAATCTAGAAGTTAAAGAAGACATCAATTCCAAATAAAGTGATCCCTCTTGGCCAAAAAAAAATAAAGTGATCCCAAAAAACCAATTCCAAACTCATGGTGCGAATCTCCAAATCTACAGAAGAAATAGTTACTGACATTCCAGTGTGGGCTAACAGTAGCAAGCCCAAAAGGAAGGGACAGAATTTCACTGATTTGGTTTCAAAAAAAAAAGAATTTCACTGAATTAATTCGGTTTAACAGATATGTATGATTTTATTTTTGGTAATTGATAATTTCGAATTGGATTTTGACACTCAATCCACCACAAGCTCAAGCGCAGATCGTCACAGTACAGTATAGACTTCCATACGACTCATGGATCACATGACCCAACCCAACCTGAACAGAAAGTCCAGCTTCAAAAATGTTGAGCCCACAAAATCCAGATTTTACATAATCCAACAGCACAATAGAAAAGCCCTCACCTTTCTTCAGGCCAAAAGAAGAGTTTAGGCAGGTCACTAACATTATTTCTGATTTGAGATTTTGGGTTGTTTGATTTCTTTTTGACCCAATTTCAATTTAGTTTTCACTTTTTTTAATTGTCCAAAAACAACGGTTTTATTTTTAAAAAAAAATTGTAAACAGGACTTTTGTTAATTTTAATTTCTCCTTCATATATTAAGAAAAGCAGAAAAAGACAAAAAAAAAAGAAAATTAAGTCAAAAATTAAAATACAAACTAAACACGTTTCCACACTAAAATGTCCACACAAACCAAACAATTTTTTTTAAACAAAAAAAAACCTAAAAATGTTGAAAAGAAAAGGCAGTGGCATTAAATATTTTCTTGCGCTTCACCGAATGAGCAAAACAAAGTTAAAGAAGAAATGAAATTGTTACGGAATGAGCAATCCTTCAATCAAACCTTACTAATGAAGGCTATAAAAAAAAGGTCAAGACAAGAGAGTAGGGTAAAACACTTAACAGAACGAGCAACAATAGTGCATGTTCAGTTTTGCGGTGATAAAATTCATTCTGAGCATAATTGATTACGAAGACGTAGAAGCAACAAAAAAAAATTGCTTAACACAAACCTTTGTATGACTGCCAAACATGATTTTTTTGGTCGGAATCAATTTTATTCCAAGGCAATCCATGGTTTAAGTGGCAAATACGCTCAACCAAACATACTAATAGACGTATAAACAAATCACATTGGGAAGTTGAAGAAATGAAATTGTCACACTTTTCTTTCTTTTTTTCGATACATCAACACACTTCCAATAAATAAACAAAACGAAGATAATGTTGAGAAAAACGGGTTGACGATAACATACACTTCATAGACAGTTAAATGCAGCTGCACCTTAAAGTAAGTGGAAAATTACATCGGAGTTAAGAGGACACGTGCCCCATTCTACACAATTTTATAAAGCACAGCTGCTAAACAAAACTTACTATGTTCATTATTTGATTTGCCAAGCATTAATGTCACCGTTAATTAAGACGCTTGACATTACAATTCAGTGGATGATACTATAGCTATACTTTTGTCTGCAAAAACACTCTTGATTGAACTAGTCATGTGAAAATAGCACTGCTAATTACTACAGCATGTTAGGACGGTACATGGGAGGAAAAGTTTTGGACAATTATGAAGGTCCGTAATTGCAAATGCCTACATCTATACCTACAACTTCCTAGCTGGTTTTCAATGAATACTTACATCTATAACAACAGTAAAACCTTTAAGCATGATTCATCGCTTGGATGTGAAAATTTTAGTTGATAAACTAAATAGCTTAGAAAGGCAACCAAAAACGAGGAACCAAACATACAGAGCCAAAAACACTTGACTCCACAAACACAAAAGAAAAAAGAGATGTAGGGCCAACCCCTCGCTCAAACTGCTAATTACTACAGCAGGAAAGCGGCCAAGGTGCCCCTCACTACTAGGGATTTATTTGCGCCTACGCACTGAAACATGTGCGCCACACAGAATACCCTCTCCCGTGGAAATACCACGCCACCCCTAACTCAAGGGAAAAGCGCTCGGCCTTAGGCGCATTATCAAGTAAGTCCTTCATGAATGAAAAACAAAAACAAACTAAAAAACCAAGGTGATGCCCTAAGTCTCTCTTTAATGTACAGAAGGGGGAAAAAAGAATACTTATCATCATCAACCAACTGAATAAACAACCTCAAGAGGAAGAGAACTTGAAAATCAAGGCAAATCAATGTGAAAAATCATAGGATCGGATCAACAGGAACCTGAGCTCTACAAAGCAAAAACAATCATAGTAGATAGAAGACATCCAGACACAGCAATCAAGAGTCGTGTATTACACACAAGAAAAAACATGCTAAAGAAATACACATTCAATAACAAGCTGTAAAAGAAAATATAAATATCTAGCATAACTAAATGAAATGCAGCAACAAGTAAAGCAAGATAAACTAGTAGCATTAAGAGTTGGATAAGGTTGCGGGATCAAGTCTTAAAACTTAACAAAATTAATATTACCATAACTCAAACTCAAGGCTTTAATTCCATCTTAAACCTAAAAACTGAAACCCTCGATTCAAGGACAAAGACAATACGACCCACCATTCAGTCCGCTTTCTTCCTAAAGGAGCATCCCTCTGTTAGTCTTGCCCGGCCTCCGGTTGGCTGGCACAAAACAGTCTGGCAGTTGCCGCAAACGACAACGGTCTGAGAGTGGCTAAAGACAGTGGTTCTGCATACAAGAGTAAAAATTAAATAATAACACAATCAAAATCATAAATCAAAACACAAGCTATTATTTCAGCACTAGCTAATTAACAATTAACAAATTCCAATTAAATTAAATTAAATTATATTAAATTAAATTAAAAAAAAAAGGAGGAACCAACTTACATGTTGAAACAACCCTGGCACTTAACATCCTGCGAAAAACGAAGGGAAAAACGTATACAAAACTAATTAGAAAGATAACAATAAAAACACTGAAATTCAGCCAAACAAATACAAGTTTCCAGCACAAATATTGAATTAAATCTGATTCCAAAGGGAGGAGATCAAATGGAAGAGAAAGCATATATCAAATACCATGAAGAAAGAGTTTGGCGACTGGACAAGGCGCTTGAGCTTGTGTTTTCTTTTCTCCAACTCAGCTGGAGGGTTCAGCAAATCAATATCATTCTGAAGAACCTACACAATCAACAAACAGAAAAATCAAAAAACAACGAAAACGTATAGACTCTTCCATGGCATAAAACGATCGAAATTCAAAAGGCAAAACACAGAGTATAAACTATTCCAAAGCACTAACGGAGGCGAATGAGAAACGTAAGGAAACACAAGATACGGCTTAGAAAAACAAATTCAGATTCGAGATGAAGACAATAGCACTCACCATTTTGGAAGACAAGAGAGAGAAGCTGAAAAAACCCTAGAGAGGGGAAACACAGAGTGTGATTGCGGCGGGAGGAAGGAGATAGATGGAGAAGCTGCGTGAATTGCTTCATATATAAATTGGGTTGTCTAGCCCGGCCCAAAAGTCGGTGCTGGAAAAAAAAAATTAAAATATAAACAATTATATATAGTATGATATTTTGGAAAAAAAAAAATCGTATAATATGATTTACTCCTATGAATTATAGAAGACTGATACTTCTTTTTTTTCCTTTTGCAATATTGAGTTGAATTAAAGACCTTGGATCTTTACAAAAAAAAATGACCTTGGATTAACAAAATCAATCCTCCTTTTAAAAAAAAGAACCCTTATCATATAATTTTAATTTTTATGAGCCTAACAGCTAACGGTATAATTAAATCGATTTTTTTAACATATATAATGTATAATATTACATAAATAAAATATCATAAATAAAATTTTTTTTAAAGGAATCAAAGTATTCTTAATATATTAAACTTTCTCTTTGTTTCAATTATTAATAAAAAATAATTAAGTATAAGTTCATTGAAAAAATTTAACATCATTGCTTTATTACAAAGTAAAAAATTTGAAAGCACTTTAGACATTTTCTTATTAAACATTTTAAAAGGAATGAGTTAGCAAATTACTATTACAAAATCTAACGTACGTGAAAGAATATTATATTGTTTAATGTGTATTCCTCTACTTCTTCTAAGAATAAGTTAAATAAATTGACAAACTAATAAAATTATTTTACTAGAAATATAGCATGTTTGTTTAAAAATATAATAACAAATCATTTTATATAATTTTAATATACCAAACATTTCTGAATTTGTGCAAATCTTTTTTTTTTTCAAATGAAATGTGCAAATTTTTAGTGTTTAGTTTAGTTTTAGAAAACAAATTATTTTAACAATCCATTGTTCTTATAATCGATTATTCCTAATAGATTATGACATCATTTTTGTTTAAGTATAACTGCTCAAAAGTAATTTTTAAAATAATTTATGTTTGAACTGTATAAAAAATAATTTCTTTTTATCATAAATTAAAAAAATTGGTATAAAATTATATATAAAAGTGAGTGTGATACTTGTAATGATAATTTCATATGGGGTTATTTTGGAAAGTTCAAAGTGTAGGGAATCGTTCTATAGACAAATGCTCAACCATAAGCCTAGTGAAAAAAATATTGTTTCCTTTAGGGGTGACAATACGAGCCAACCTGAACCGCATAACCTGTCAAAAAATAGGCAGACCCGGCCAGCCAACTTTTCACGGACTCACTTTACTAGCTCGGCCCGCTATTTAAAAAATTAGACGGACTGCTATCCGACCTGCTATACTAATTAAAAAAAAATTAAACATATTTTTCTTAACTTTACTTTTTACACCATGCAAATGAACAAATGTGTTAGTTTTAGTATTTAGATTTGAATGTTTATGTGATTTTATTGTTAATTAGAATTAGAATTTGGTTTACAATGAAAGAAGGGCGTGATGATTATTTCCCAGACTACGCTAAACATACTGAGCGATTTTTCTATATAGAGAACCAAGCCAAATGAATCTTATCCATCTTTGTTTTTTTACATTTAATTGTAAAAAAAAAAAAAGATATCAGCTTATTTTCACGTTGGTGTTTTTCTTTTTATTAATTTCAACTATAAACTTAAGTTTTTTTAATGTTTTTATTTTGGGTTGGATCCTTTTTTCTTGTCAGGATTTATCAAATTTAATATAAACACCAACTCTAACAATTAATAATTAAAAAAAACAAAACACTAGCGTAACAGGTCAGCTTGGCCCGCCACCTTTATAGCCCAGCGGGCCAAAGGGTGGGGCGTATGAGTTAGCGGGCCAATGAATTCAACCCATTTTTGCCATCCCTTCACAATTGTAACAATAAAAAAATTAAATCATTTTTTACCAAACATACTACACATTTCCCTCAACAGCTTTTTTCCAAGAAAAAAAAAATTCAATTCCAAAGGTTAGACAAATGAGTTTTTTTAAAAAAAAAATTGATGTAAAGAATTACTCTTAATGGAATTCATATTAAAACTTAAATTTATATACTAATAATACCAAATGATACACACCGAGATTGTCCTTTGCTATTGCAATGGGTTAGATAGTGAATATACATTATTATAATACTATTCACAACAAGTCTTCTACTAGTATGTTAACTTCACAAATACTACTGGGTAATTAATTTTCTAATCCCAATTTGGCCTTCTCCAATGCTGTCTTTGCTGCAATATGCATTGCTTCTTTCTCTTCACTTTGTCTCCTTGCTGCTTCAGCTTTCTCAGCTATACCCTTCACTTTTGTGTCCACCTCTAACATACTTCTTCTCCGTTCTTCGAGTCGAGTTTCTATCTTCCAAGTCTCTAACTCGCAAGATTTTAGCTGGTTTTGCTTTTTGCGGAGCATGGCCTCAAGACGAGATACCTCATCAGAAAGCAGCTGTCTTTGCCGATTCGACATCTCGAGCATGGTTTCAGTTTCGGCGCATTCATTGTGAATGTGGGCTAATGTCGCTTTCTCTTCCTCGAGAAGTTTATGGTGCTCCTCCAAAGTGAGAGAACTTTCCATAGACTTATCCAATTTAGCAATTGATGAGGCGAGATTGATAAAATTCTGAACTTGATCATAGAATTGTTGACAGTCTGTAACTCCTAACTGATTTAACATTGTAAAAGTGAATTCTGCTGTCTCTCTCATGGACTCATGCTGATGAGGATCCAAGGACTCTAGACTAGTGAGAAGCCGTTGCTTTGTGAAAAAGATCACATCTTTATGAATTTGCGCCATAAAAATCGACTGTGTTTGCATGCCTAGTGACTTATTTGGAATAATGACATCTCTAGAAACCTCAGATGGTTGAGTATGTGAACTGATACTGCTCCGAGCAAGCTGATTGCGTTCAATACTCGCTTGTTTAGGAACAACTATAGGATCAAAGGACGGGAAAACACCTGTAAACATGAAAGACAGAATCATCACGAATAATGTGAAATTAAAGTGGACAAACATAAAAGATTAAAAACTAAGAAAATCATACTAACACCAGAGAAGGGCTAAGGGTGTGTGTGTGTTTTCGGAGGCAGGATTCCAACCATATCAAAAGGACACAAACAACTAAAAAGAAAATCATACTTACAACAGAAATACGGCCGTGGTTCTGCAGATTTCAATCTTTGCATTGGACCGAGAAAAAGAAGCCGGCCATACCATTCCAGTGAACAAGCATCTGCAATGAAATCAAAAGAGGTGAGCACTGGTTTCTGTGTAAGATGACATTTTCAAATACAATATGCGATGCATTCTTGTGACCAAGTTATTATATATAACTAAACAACTTTTTCAAATACAGCAAGCGTAAATTACTGTCAAAGTTTATTCTTGTGATTTAGGCATATCAAAGAAAAAACATTACTCAATGATGCTTTCAAAATGTCCCTCTGAAATTCACTCTGTCGACTACGGATTCCCGAACGTGTTGACAGACTAGACAACGGTGCTTCCTCAACAGCATCATTACTCAATGGGACGTCCAAATTTTGTGTCTGAAATTCACTCTGTTGACAATTGGTTCCTGGAGGTGTTAGATCAGATAACACTTCTTCCTCAACAGCATCCCATTGTACTGAGTTTGCAAACTCTAGATCCTCATCAGCAACCTGAAATTCCGGAAAACTATCAGAGGTTGATTGGGCCGCCTTTGGTTCTGCACCTACGTCTTCTCCGTCTGGAATCTCAGATATATTCATCAAAGAGGGACTCTCGCAGTTGTCCGTGATCCTCATTTTTTTGGTCTTTACTAGTAAATCCCGTCTCACATTCAAGTCAATACCCAGGTCATTGTTGGTTTTATCATTTTGAAGACCCTCCCAAAAATCATGGAGAGACTTTTGTTTGTTTTGCCAGACAGGATTGTTATTGAGCAGTTCATCTTCCGACACACGGTAACCACAAGATCCATGTTCCTGTTTGATAGTAATTAGATATAAGCGTAATAAATAGATCATGGTGGATCAAGAACAAAGTCTACATAATGGGAAATCTACAAAATCCAGTATAACTAATTACTAAAAATTGAAAATGATGCTCAGTTGCTAACTACTACTATAAAATCTGTTAGAGAAATCAATTAATTTCCCATCTATTTTTGTCACATTAAAGAAACTTGATCTTAACAGCTATCTTCGTCAAATTATCTTAAATTGTTTACCTCAGATTCAGAGGTTGACATGCTTTGTCATCATCAGAACAAGATGAATATTGCAAATAAGTAAATATGCTTGGCATATGTGTCAACATCACGCAGGTTGATACATGCTAAAAATAGTAGAGAATTCCAAAATTTAAATAGGAAAATTGAGGTAGTTTAGAGGCAGTAAATGATCCATCCATCTTTTAGTACTAAAAATAAAATCTTTGCACAAAAATCCAATAACCCAGAGGCACAGATTCATAAATTTCAGAAAACGAATATGATACCGTAGTAACCATACCATACCAGCTTAAAAGGGCAAGTAAAATAGTAGCCCCCAGGTTCCTTAATTCTTTGACACACTCCAGCTGAACATTTACACACAGGATACTTAAAATCTGGAGGCTGAAAATAACTATCATCGATGGTTTCATCGCACCATTTAATGAAGCCTGAATTGCATTTTGCCCCCTGCACAAAAAACAAACAAAAGAGGCATAACAAAAACCTGGGAATCAAAAAAGGAAGAAACTTGAAGGAGTTAGAAGCATACCCTATCAATGGGACAGAAATAGTACTTACTACCGCGATTTTTGTCGTTTCTAGCGGTTTTAATCTGGCAAAGGCCATAGCCACAACGGCAAAAGATTCTTTTTGGGGAAAGAGGGGAATTATCGTTGATGGGTGAAGAAGAAAGGGGTTTGTTGTTGTTAGAGGAGTTGAGAGGACAAGTCCAAGTCCAATGGCCTTGTTGGTGGCACCGGAAGCATGTATCTTCCTGCATTCTTTTTGCAATGTTAGGAGGAAATCGGTTGTGGATTTCGGGGGTGTTTGGATGAAGATGAAATCGAGGTGTGGATGGTGAATGGGAAGGAGAAGATGAAGGTGCTTTGGTGTCTGGTTCAAACATTTTGCTGTTGTTGGTCTTCGATTCTTTGGATTATGGTGATGTTTCTTTTCAATTTGATTCTTCTAGTTCTTCCACAAAAGCAGAAGGCAGAGACTAGAGAGTAGAGAGAGAGAGACGTTGAAGTTGGAGTTGGAGTGTGTGTTGTCAAATGAATGATCATTGCTACGATGGATTTGGACTAAAAACGACAACGATCTTCTACTCTTAATTTCCTCGCTGCTAGACTCTAGTAGCAGAGAGAGAAAAAAGCAACGACTGAGAGGGTCTGTCAAATTTGGAGTTACAATACGTAAAGAGTTAGAACATCTCCAATGGTGGGATTTTTATCAGGTTTTTATTCATTATTTTATTATATTTTATTGGATTTTCCGTGTATATATTATTTTATCAATTTAAACACTCGAGACACTTTTAAATAAGCATTTCAGCTGAGTCCCGCATGTACCCACAAATTAACTACCTCATATTAAATAAATATATTAATAAATATAAAAAGTTAAATAAAAATAATATATTTCTTAAATGGTAAAAATGCCACATTAATCAAATCTGAGCCACTTGATCAATTGAATCCCTACTCTCCACCACACAATATCATTCACCCCCTAAATCTTCTCATCTTCGCTGTCATCTCTCTCAAAATCCCTAAATCTTCTCATCTTCTCCTTCTCCAACACCACGCCTCCATCTCCTTATCTTCTCCTTCTCCAACACCATGCCTCCCTCTCCGTCATCTTCTCCACCACACCACGCCTCCCTCTCCGTCATCTTCTCCACCAAGCCTTCCTCTCCCTCATCTTCTCCACCACACCACGCCGCAGATCTGTCACACCGCCGCCACAACAACTCTCCTCTTCACTTCTTCTTTGCCACCAGGCCGCCACCATCACAGATCTCCCTCTCCACTTCAAAGATTCAACCTTTCTTCGATTTTGGGTTCAAACATGTAATTTTTTCGTATTTTAATTTAGTTTATGTAATTTTTTCGTTTTTATTTTTGGAAAAATTTGTAATTTTTGTAATATTGTAATTTTCTGTAATTTCTGAAATTTAATACAAGTAATTTCTGTTTCTGTTCTGTATAATTTGTTGCTGAAATCTGTTGTTCATTTTCAAGTTTTGGTTTTCTGGTTGATAGCTGTTCCATTTTCATCTTCTCTTTCCTTTCATTTGGCGTTGGATTCTGGAATTTTTTGCCCCACTGTTCTGTTAGATCTGGGTGCTTAAATTAGCAACCATGGTTAGAACCCATAGGTCAGCAAGCTCCAATGGGACATGAGTTTTTAACTAGGTGCTTAAAATTTTAGAATCCTCATAAGATCTACCATTGGAGATGGTCTTAGATTTTTACTAAAAGAACTAGCACGTGACCCGTGCGTTTATAATTGTGTTCATAATAAATATTTGTAAAATTATAAAGAGTCACAGTAAATTATAATTAATTATCAATTGTCAATTATAAACTAAATTGAAAAATGAATCATCTATGTGTTATTCTATTTTATTAAATAATTTATATTCCAACTCATTTAATAAAAATAAAATTTAAAATAATATAATTATACATAAATATAATTAAACATAAAATAAAGGAATTACTTATTTTCATATTTTAAATTTTAATATTCGATGTTAAAAAAAAACTTGGTTAATTGTTACCCTCATAGCAATGTCAAACAGATACACTAAATAATAAAAACCTTATTATGATTTAATTAAAAAAAATTAAAATAATTTAAGTTATTTTTATGATAAAATAATTTAATTTATTTGTAACTTATTTTGTAAGAATGATTTAATTTTTGAGTTGATTATTATCATCAATGTATTTTAAGTTTTAATATATTATCATTAACAAATAAAATAAAAAATCTCAAGAAAAAAATACAGTTGATATTACAAATTTGATTAATTATTTCATAAAATAATAAAAAAATTAAAGACAAATAGAAATGAAAAAAAATAGAAGAGAGGAATAGAAATGAAAAGGGGAATAAGAACAAATAGAAATGAAAAAAAAATGAAAGGAAGTGAAAAAAAAATGAAAGAAAATGAAGAAGAGAGGAATAGACGATGAAAGGGAGAGAGAGTGAGAGAAAATTATGAATGGAGAGAGAGAAGGATTTTAAGTTTTCAATTTCAAAATTAAAAAAAAAAATAAGTATAAATAATGGGTAAAAGACAAAAGAACAATAAACATACTTCAAATACTTGAAATACAAAAAAAAAAGTAGTAATGCACATCCAAACAAAAAAATATCATCCAAAAAATGGAGGAAAAGTGGAAGCATGTGAACATGACATGTGTCACAATGATTGTGTGTGGGTCAAAAATGGAGTTTATTTTCTTATAGTATATGATTAAAAAAAAAAGTAAGTATAAATAATGGGTAAAAGACAAAAGAACAATAAACATACTTCAAATACTTGAAATAAAAAAAAAAAAAGGAGTAATGCACATAATATACTATAAGAAAAGAAACTCATTCTTGAACTCCAAGTAACATTTCATGCATGTGTCATTCTCGCATGTGTCATTCTCACATGCATCCAATTTCCCTCCAATTTTTTTGTTTATTATTATTTTATCGTTGTTCCCTCTATTTTTTTTGCCCCAAGTTATCTTACTTGACTCATGTCATTATAAGAATGAATCAATTTCCTTCTCAATTTTTACTTACTTTGAGATGAAAAAAAATGAAAATTTAAAATTTTAATAATAAAATTAAATTATATTATTAAAATAATTTAAAATTTTAATAATAAAATTAAATTATATTATTAAACTCTTTTTCTATAACTTCTTTTTTTCCTCTTCACTTCCCTTCATTTCACGTTTCATTCATTATCCTTTTTTATTTCTTTTTCTCTATTTTTTATTCGTTCCTTTCTCTATTTTTACTATGCATCTTTCTTTTCCATTTTTTTTTACTTTGATTTTTTTTATCTGTTAAATTATATATTTTTTTTGTATAACCACGAGTTTCTTTACCCTTAGAATGAGACTAATCATGTTCACGCTGCGTGGCTGACGTTGACCCTCTAGAATTTGGCATAGTTGAGATTCGAATACGGGACCTCTTGCTATGAATCGTCCCTCTTATAAACTTAGCAGGGCCTTACACCGCTAAGCTAACCCTTGGGATTGATTTGTTAAATTATTTATGAATAAGATAACATATACTTTTTTAATACATTAACAGGTTTTTGTTAAGAATGAACTTATCATTTGTTTATTTTATAATTTTTAAAGCATGTTATATGCGATTCACAAATATAGGATCAAACTTCAATTAAATCTGTCTACTTAAAATCACATTTTTTCTTATATGTTAATTATGTAAGTTTTCATAAAGTTAGTATATAAGTCATTATATAAATTTGATACTTGCATTTATTTTACTTTTTGCAAGTGTGTTATCATGTTTTAATAATATTGAAAGTCTAATTTATTGTGCAACAAGAGTCTCATAATAAACTGTGGAGATCTTTTTCATATTTAATGGTTTTGTGCAATAGTTGAGGTGTAAAGAATATTTCACTGAAGAGATTGTGTCGATAAAAAGTAATTCTTCACGGGAAAGATTGTGTCGATAAAAAGTTATAGATTAAGGTATAATTAAGATGAATGTTTTAAATGTAATGATTTTTAAGTTCAATTAAATCTTTTATTTTAATCATTATATTGTAAAATAATTTATTAAATATTTTAATAATTTTAATTATGCTATTGTATATTTATTACAAGACATTAACACACTCACAAACGCGTAATCGAAGACCCGTGCTAGTCCAAACAAAAAGAAATCATCCAAAAATTGGAGAAAAAGTGAAAGCATGTGAGCATGACATGTGTCACAATGATTGTGTGTGGGTAAAAAATAGGGTTTCTTTTCTTATAGTATATGATTATTTTTCTCTTTCTAATAAAAATAAGATGATATTATCACGGAAAAAATTAACTTTTCACTCATTTTTCTATAACTCTTATATATAATTAAAAAATTAATAACGATAATTTTATCTCTTTATAAAGAGATATATCTCTCTACCTATTTTTTTATCACTCCATTTATTTGCTCAAAATAAATAACTTATTTTTTGAAAGAGAAAAGTAATCACATTAAGGTAATTTTTGAAAGAATTTTACTAACTATCATCCTTAAAGTAATAGATAAAAAATTTATAAATAAATTTTTTATTAAAAAATATAATATTTAATATTACAAATACATCAGTAAAATACTTTTTAAAAGCATAGTCTTATATATAGAGAAATTTTTAGATGAACACACCTAATATTTTAATTTTAGGCTAGCGAATAGAAAAAAAAAAAAAAGTCAATTGACTAAAATTTATTCCAAACTGAAAATTCAAAATAAAATTACATTTCATTTTCTCTCACATGATGCAAATAGTTGCTCAAATAGATACTTATAGTTTTAGAATTCAATTAAAAGAAACTACTTATTTTTCACAGTTTCTAATAAATTGGCTTTTAAAAATGATGTATTGAGTCCGTATCCACCCCAAAATTTCTCCTTTATATAAATATTCCCGAGTGATAAGTGAGAACCGGCTTTTTTGCTTTTTTTGTCTTTTAGTTTGAAAAGACACTGTTACCCTTTTTCCTGTTATGTGCTTCATGGCTAAGCAGTTATCAAAGGCCAGAAAAGTTTCACAAGAATAATAATATTTTGTATATATTTTTTTTAAGGATGTTGTCGTTGTCATCCTTTTTATTTATTATTATTCTCTTTTATATTTTATAAATTTAAAATATATTTTTAAATTAATAAAATTTAAATATTTTTAAAATACATAAATAAAAATTATAATAGACCAAATTTAATTATAGTAGTCTCATTTTTTTATTAGAAAATAGAAAAAGGGAAAGTTCCCACTAATTTTGATATATGATTTTGTGTTATTGAGTTGTATAGAAATAAAAACATAAAAAATTTAAACAAACTTATACTAAAAATAATACAATAAATAATATGAAAAAAATAAAAAATAGCTTATAAAATAAGTGTAAGTAAATAATAATGATAAATTATTTTCTTTTTATAATAGGTCGCACAATCAGTATTTAAATCGTTTTTGAGACTCAATTTTATAAGTATAATAATAATAATAATATATGATAAATTTTATTCTTGAAAAATTACGAGTGTACATCTCAAAAAAAAATGATACAAGAAAAAATAGATAAACAAATTAAAACATTATGAACAAATAAAAAATACTGTATAGATAAAAAAATGATTGATAAAAAAGTGTACATAAATAATGATTTTTTTTTTAATTTTTTATCACTGAAAAAATAAATGTAACTCAAAGTGCCAAGGCTATGCATTGACTTTATAAAAGGCATTGACATGACATTACAGAAGAGAGGATTATATTTTTCAAACTCATGATAATGTTAGACTTTTTGGGAATACCTTTTTCTCATTGGTCTTTCTTTTTTTTAAAAAAAATGTTTGAAAAGAAAGCACAAAATAAATTATAGGTTTTTAATGATTTTTTTATAATTATATTTTTTTAAAAATAATCTAGAATTTAAGTTTTTTTAATTAAAGGTTCTTATTTTAATCTATTTTATTTTTCTATGATTTAATATTATACGATGAAAAATACTTTTTATACCATCAAAATATAAATTAATTATCTTCTAAATTACTTTTAAATAAAATATTATATTATAATCAATAATTAAATATAATAAAAATTGGTTATGCATATACTTAATTCTTAATTTAATTTATTTTTCACGTTTAATCTATACTTTTTTAGACCAATATTTTACTTTATTACTATTGTGGACCAGAATAACAGTATCCCAGAAGTGAGAATACATGCCGGGTCAAGTAGCCACCAATTACCGTGGGCATCCTGGTAAGTTGGGCACGACCTTTGATCAAGGCCTAGCTTAATGAGGATTGGGCCCAGGTATAGACCTTAGCTCAAAACAAACCGCATTTAGGTCATTTACCTCACTCTATAAATATGATCATAATGCACCATGCAAGGTACGTAAAAAATATTATCACATATACAAACCCTAATTCACTCACTGACTTGGGCGTCGGAGTGCTTGCAGGTGCACACCACCGCCGCTGGAGCTCAGGACCCTGAAGTAATCCTACTGCCCTTTGCTGATCAAGAAGACCATCTTGCTCGTCCTACATTCCTGTCAGGTTAGATCACAACATTGGCGCCGTCTGTGGGGAACGCAACAAAAAGTCTCGTTTCCATCTATCATCAACAATGGTTGGCTCAACCAGAAATAGGGATTACAACGATCCTAGTGTGCAAAACCAAGGAGCTGGACAGCAGGCTGGTGCGTCGAATCAAGCAAGGGCATCCCAGCATTTTGATATTGAAGCAGAATTCCGCAAACTACAACAGTTGGTGCAATCCCAAGCCAAAGAGATTGCAGATCTCAAAGAGCAACAGCGGAAGGGCAAGCATGTTGTTATAGAAGATGATTCAGAAGAGGAAAGAGCTAAGAGGCATACCCAGGCAAACCCTGAAAATCCGGGAAAAGATAACGACAATGCGGAAAAGCAACAACAAAAGTCCGCAATTGAAGGAGATAAAGAAGGAAATCCGAAAACTCAGGAAAGGCAACAGGAAGGACGGGCAAGTCGCCGACATGACGGGCCCCTGTATCAATCTCGGGTTGAGGGGGCCAATCCGCCACCTGTTCCCCCTGGGGGCCATCAAGTCGGACAACCCGCCGGCAACCAAGAGCATATGGCTGAAAATGTCCCGGACTTTGGATACATTGACAATCCCTTCATGCCCTGGATAATGTCCCATGCTCTTCCTCATGGATTCCAGTTCGCAAAAAAATTAAAGGAATATGACGGGACCAAGGACCCCACTTTACATGTGAGCACCTTCGAGAGAGCAATGTATTTTCAAGGGGTAAATGAGGTGATTGTATGCCGTGCTTTCCCCCTCACATTGTCAGAGGCTGCAAGTCATTGGTTCTCAGATCTTCTACCACAATCCATCAGCAACTGGAAAGCCCTTAAAGATAAGTTTATTCTTCATTTCACTAGCAGTAAAAGACAGTTCAAATCTGAATTCCACTTAGAAACTGTTAAACAGGGAAAAGATGAATCTCTACGAGACTATATAACACGCTTTAACAATGAAGTATTAGAAGTTAGGAATGTTGAACCTAACTTGTGTTATATTTCTTTGTAAGAGGATTGAAACCAGGAGCCTTCGCCAAACAACTGGTTGGAGATAAGCCCACCTCCATGGATGACTTGAAGGTCAGGGATGAAAAGTGGATCAGAATAGAAGAATGGGAGAAGGCTCAAGCCGCCAAGAAGGATGACAAAGCAAAAATTGTCCCTCCAAACCAATCCCGGGGTAAAGACGACAAATCTCGGGATAGGTCTCCCAAGAAGCGCAAGGGTCTCTTCAACAATTACACTCCGCTAACAATCCTGCCAGCTTCAGTGTTGAAAGAAGCCATGCATTCTGAACTAAGGGAGCGACCACCACCTTTGAAAACAGTTGGAAAGCACAAAAATAAATACTGTGAATACCATCGGGATCGTGGGCATTCTACCAATGAATGCATCCAACTCCGGGATGCAATCGAAAAGTTGATCCGACAAGGGAGGTTGAGAAATTATGCTCGGGTATCCCCAGAAAGACGGGATCATCGCCGAAGCCCATCTCCTTGGATACAGACACCCAGATCCCCTCCTAGGAATCGAGATCAACGAGCTGAAGTCCGTCAGAGGTCCCGAAGCCCAAGAAGAGCTCAGGAATCCCCTCCTAGGGGAATAATTCAAGTAATAGCTGGAGGAGCCAGCTTAAAGGGTCTCGAAGATAAGAAGAGGACCTGAGTTGTCAAGGATTCTTGTTCCCAGGTAGCTGCTGTAGCTAACCCAGTTCTGTTTTTCTCAGATGCAGATTTCCTGGAAGAACGGATTCGGGATAACGAACCATTGGTCATAGCAGCAAATCTGAACGACTTCGAAGTCCATCGAATCTTCATTGATCAAGGAATTTCAGCTGACATTATGTTCTGGAGCCTGTTCGATAAAATGGGATTAGGATCCAAGGATTTAATCCCCCACAAAGGTAGCCTAATTGGCTTCACTGGAGATACAATCATTCCCAAAGGATATGTTGACCTTAGGGTGAATTTTGGCAAAAGGCCAAATACCAAAACAATTCCCGCTAGGTTCATAGTGGTGGATTGCCCCTCAGCTTACAACGCAATCATTGGGCGGCCAACTCTGAACAACCTATGCGCCATAGTCTCTACCATCCATTTAGCCATGAAGTTTCCAGGAGAAGATGGCTCAGTAGTAACTGTCCGTGGAAAGAGCAGTGATGCGCGAAAATACTATCAAGAAAGCTTTAAATTCACGAAATCCCCATCCATCTTGCCAGTAACGGCAGAAGAGAAAGGGAAGCAAAAGATGGAAAGACGTGATTTGATACGGGATGCAGGGGTCATGATGACTAACCTAGATCCCAGAGCAGATTTTGAACACCAGCGACCTCAACCAGAAGGAGACCAGATCTTAGTCCAAATAGGACTTAAAGAAGATCAGACTGTCAATATAGGGGCTAACCTGCCTCCCATCATCAAAGAGAGACTCATTGAATTATTGAAAATGAACAAAGACCTGTTTGCTTGGGTTTCCTTCGACAAGCCAGGAGTGGACCCAGATTTTGTGTGTCATCGGCTATCTCTAAAAGTGGGATGTATCCCCGTAGTCCAGAAGAGAAAAATGGGCCCAGAAAGACAAGCAGCTATAGAAAAATAGGTGAAGGAGTTGCTAGATGCAGGGTTCATCCGAGAAATGCGATATGCGGATTGGCTCTCAAATGTGGTGATGGTAAAAAAGGCTAACGAGAAGTGGAGAATGTGCACAGATTACACAGATCTGAATAAAGCATGCCCCAAAGATCTATTCCCCTTGCCTTGTATCGATAAACTTGTTGATAACTTTCAGGTTATAAATATCTATCTTTCATGGATGCTTACTCCGGTTACAACCAGATCCCAATGTACCCTGAAGATCAAGAGAAAATGGCTTTCATAACCGACATGGGTGTTTACTGTTACACTATGATGCCGTTCGGTTTAAAAAATGCCGGAGCAACATACCAGCGGATGATGAGCCAAGTCTTCAAAGAACAAATTGACAGAATCCTTGAAGTCTACATTGACGATATGATAGTAAAGACCCCAGAAGACAAAGATCCGGTGGCTGACTTGCATGAAACTTTCCAACAGCTGCGCAGGTATGATTTAAGGTTAAATCCTAACAAATGTACTTTTGGGGTCGAAGCCGGAAAATTCTTAGGCTTTATGCTAACTAGTTGAGGGATTGAAGTCAACCCCGACAAGTGTAGTGCTGTGTTGAATATGCAGAGTCCCAGAATTATTAAAGAAGTCCAACAACTAACTGGAAGGATCGCTGCATTGACGAGATTCCTCCCAGATTCTGCTAAGAAATACCCTTTTTTAGAACTTCACGACACAAAGAAAACTTCCAATGGAATGCAGAATGTGAAGAAGTTTTCCAGGAGCTCAAGAAAATCCTCTCATCCCCACCGGTTCTATCTCCCCTAGACCCTGGATAGACCCTATACCTCTACTTAGCCGTCACCAATGACGCAATCAGCGCGGCTTTAGTGAAGGAGAAATCTCGGAACCAGAGTCCGATATACTTTGTTTCTAAAGCATTACAGGGATCAGAATTGAATTATCAGAGGCTTGAGAAGGTCGCCTACACCTTGCTGTTTGCATTTCGGCGGTTGAGGCCATACTTCCAATGTCATCCCATCATGGTAAGAACTAATCAACCCATTAGGCAAATCTTGCATAAACTTGACTTGGCTGGAAGAATGATGACCTGGCAAGTAGAATTATCACAGTACGATATCTTGTATGAACCACGTCAGGCAATCAAAGCACAGGCTATGGCTGATTTTGTAGCCGAGATGACACATCCCGGCGAAGAACCAAAAGGATCCTGGACCATTTATGTTAATGAGTCCTCAAACCCCAAAGGAGCGGGCGCTGGCGTACTTATCGAGAACGATGAGGGGGTAATGGTAGAATATTCTTTGAAATTTCAATTTCCGACCTCCAATAATCAAGCAGAATATGAAGCCTGTTTAGCCGAGATACGCGCGGCAAAAGAGCTAGGAGCTACCGCGATCACTTTATGCTCAGACTCCCAATTGGTGGTATCCCAGATAAAAGGGGAATACCAGGCAAGGGAACCATTATTACAAAGGTACCTGGCTAAAGTTAAGGAGAGTCTACTTGGTCTTTCCAAATTCGAGATCAAACACATTCCGAGAGAAGAGAACAGTCGCGCCGATCTACTCTCAAAATTGGCCAGCACCAAATCATACTCAACTCTGAAATCAGTGGTATAAGAAGTTATCCCTTCTCCTTGTGCTATTTTGCAGGTTGAAAGTGAATATTGGAGGACCCCAATAATAGAGTATATCACTAAAGGCACCATCCCGGCAGATGCCAGGGAAGCAAAGCGGTTAATACAGAGTGCATCCCTGTATTCCGTGATAGAAGGACAATTGTTCAGAAGGAGACTGTCCACTCCTTTGCTTAAATGCATTGGACCATCTGAAACATGGTATGTCCTCACTGAGGTGCATGAAGGAAGTTGTGGTCACCACATTGGTGGAAAATCGTTGGCAAGGAAATCCTTGCGAGCAGGATACTTTTGGCCAACCATGAACAAAGATGCAGCTGACCACGTGAAAAAATGCAAAAGTGCCAAGAACATAGTCCACTATCCCACATCCCGGCCGAAGATCTGCATAGCATCTCCACCCCTTGGCCTTTTCACACTTGGGGTTTGGACCTCTTGGGACCTTTCACGCCAACTACAGGTCAGTTCAAACATCTTATTGTTGCTGTTGATTATTACACTAAATGGATTGAACTGGAACCCTTAGCCAGCATAGCATCAGTTAAAGCCCAGAATTTTGTCTTCCGGCAAATAATATGCCGGTTTGGTATCCCGGCAGAAGTCATTTGTGATAATGGGACCCAATTTACCAACAAAGAATTCCGAGAAATGCTAGCAGGGCTCCACATCAAGCAATATTTTGCCAGTGCAGAGCACCCACAATCAAACGGACAGGCAGAGTCCGCCAACAAAGTCATACTTAATGGCTTGAAAAAGAGGTGTGAGAAAGCTGGAACTAGTTGGGTGGAAGACCTTTATCAAGTACTTTGGAGCTACAGAACTACTCCCCATAGCTCCACTGGAGAAACTCCATTTCGAATGGTATACGGATCAGATGTCGTAATCCCGGTAGAAATCGGGCACCCATCCTGGAGGGTCATGTATCCCGCACAAGAGAATGAGCGGCTGCTCAGAGAAGATTCCGACATGATCGAAGAAATCCGAGAAGCCGCCAGAATCAAAGAGTTATCCCGGAAGCAACAAGTAGCACAGAGATACAACTTGAGGGTTGTGCCGAGAAGATTCCAACCTGGCGACTTAGTCCTAAGAAGAGCCAGTATTGGAAATCGGAATTGTAAAGACGGGAAGCTTAGAGCAAATTGGGAAGGCCCATTTCGGGTCAAGACCATCGCAGCTAACAGAGCATATCATTTAGAAACTGTCAAAGGCAAAGAGATTCCAAGAACGCTTAATGTCGCAGACTTAAGGCGCTATTATAGCTAAGTTATGTAATTTACATTCTGTGTAATAAAGGGGTACTCTGGGAGACCTTAATCTTGAGTTTCCCGCAGCTCGACCTGGGCCCCATGTTGGAACTTAATCAAGGGCGACTGGAATCCTTCCCAGGCAGACGAAGGAGTAGAGAAGGGCGCCATCAATACCGGATTCATCCCGTCAGAAGCCCCTTGGGCATCCCCAGGCTGGTCACCTACAAATCGAACTAAATGATATAATAAGAAAGCAAGACACGGTCCCGACACGACTAAAAATCCCAAAAGTTAAAAGCATACCAGACTTGGTAATACGGCGACGTTTTGGCTGCACATTAGCCACCTCGGCTCCAGAGGAAGGAGGAACGAACCTCTTAACAGGAGAAGCTCCCCTGGCAGGAACTGCGTCCGAGATTCTAATCCCGATAGGAACTACCGGGATAGGAGCAGGAACTGGAGCAGGAGAAGAACATATTTGTTAAAGGAGGTGGACCCGAAGGAACGACCTTTCCTTTCCCCTTGACATCTCGCTTTTGTTTCTGGATCGCATAGTTGGTCATGATCTCGGCTGCAAAAACAAGAACATATTTGTTAATAAAAGTCGAAAACATGGAAACATAGATAAACGGTGTGGTACAATGAAAGACAATGCCCTACATAAGCATGTCGCCTGGTCACGACGAGATACTCCTATCACATCCTTGCAATGGATGGGTATCCCCTCACGCTCAACAAAGGCGCACAGATTCCTGAAGGTTTGTTGATCTTCCTCCTCCAGGAAGCCAATCTCCAACTCTTTCAGGGATAGTGACCTTTGGTAATGCTCCTCCGTCCAATACAACGGGAACAAGGGTTGTTTGTCTTGTCCCATCCAGAAGGGAGTGCAATCTTCGGTCCGAGGGATAACTTTAACATAAAAATCCCTATGAGCCTTAAAGGATTCTTCATAAGGGACAAACAATTGGGGAATCCCGGAGCGATGACGAAGGGATACCCAATTCTTCTTCCTCGGACCGCGATAAAGGCCAAAAATATATAAGAATAAGGTCGAGGAGCAATGCCACCCTTGGGCCCAACAAAAGACCTCAAAGGCCTGAAGAAACCCCCAACCGTTAGGATGAAGCTGGGTTGGAGCGAGATGAAGATTGTGTAAAACTTCAATCTGAAGGTCAGAGAAAGGAAACCTAATTCTGAGCTGGTGCCACAAGGAATCCAACATCATGATATAAGAACCTTCGCTTCAGATGCCGGCGTACAAATTCTTTCCTTGTTGCTCGGGATGACCAACTTGTGGTTTGAAGAAGGATCAGCCGTAACGTCAGTCCCAGGGATGTTGGGCCCATAATGGAAACGTTTCCTCCAACGCTTCTCCACCTGCCTGAGCCGGCGACCATCCTTCACTGAACACTCCTCCCGGAGGATATCCCAGGGAACCCATAACATCCCCCAGATATTCTTCAGTTCTAAGAAATTCGGGGGACATTCAATTCTAGGTTGAGAAGTACTGGGTTCGCCCACCCCTCGTACGACAACCTCGGAACCCCCGGCATCGGACGAAGCCGGTACACCATCAGAAGATCCCGGAGCACCAGAAGCTACCGGGATGGGAATGTCACCCTGAGCAGGTTCCATATCTACATGACAAGAGAAAGCAGAATCAGATCCCGGTGATGAATGATTGTGAGGAGAGGGAGCATAAGCGGGGTCAGACTCGGAATATAAGGAATGTGTCATAGATGACGATATAGAATCTCTATCTTTTAAAGGATCCCCGGGATGGGAGGATTCTACCTCATCCCCTACCGAAATAAAATTGACGGGAGCACGACGATCTGAACCTTGTTCGACAAGAACAGAACTTTCAGAACTATACTCATCAGGAAGATGAGCCGATGCAAGAAGAAGAGCAGAAGGTTCTGGGTTTAAAGTGTTAAATGACCCACTCACACTCTGAGTAACCGACTCACTACTCTCCACTCGTCGTGGATATAGAGGGTAAAACCAAAAATGGGAAGATTCACAATAGTCAGGATTGGCTATGGAGGGCGTACCTGAACAAGGGTTTGGCTCATTAGAAGACCTATGTTTTCGAAGCCCCCTCGCGAAACTCTCAAGAAGTTCAGTATCATTCGATTTCGAGGAAGAACCACTCGTCAACACGATAACATTATCGGTCATTTTTTAAGGAAAGAAACCCAAAAACTACAACTAAACCCTAAAGAATGGGAAGAAGATAACAGAACAACCCAAGAATCATGAAAGAATCACACAAATTACAAGTTAATGGAGATGAGAAGCAATACCTGAAAGAGGAGTTGGAAATGTTGCTAGAAAATGGATCAAGAAAACAGGCATGAAGAGGAAGAAGAAAAGTCTCAGAGCTCTCGGTCGCAGGAAATGAAAGGGCAAGGAGCGCAAAAGAGAAGAGTGAGTGAAAACTTGAACAAAGGGAAAAGGTGAAAATGTAATGGGTGAAAAGAAATAAAGTAAAAACCGTCACATCACCTTAATGGACGTGGGGCCCAAAAACCACGCTAATCATTGCGCACAGTGCCCAGAATGAAGCGCGTGAAATACATGCGCCCAAAAAGTAAATCAACCGCCATCTCGTGATATTTCTAGAATCAACATCTACAGTCCACCCGGCATGATAAACGAACTCGTCAACTTATCCCAAGAAAAGCTTGACGACTTGGAGGGCAACTGTTGTGGACCAGAATAACAGTATCCCGAAAGTGAGAATACATGCCGGGTCAAGTAGCCACCAATTACCGTGGGCATCCCGGTAAGTTGGGCACGACCTTCGATCAAGGCCCAGCTTAATGAGGATTGGGCCCAGGTATAGACCTTAGCCCAATACAAACCGCATTTAGGTCATTTACCTGACTCTATAAATATGATCATAATGCACCATGTAAGGTACGTAAAAAATATTATCACATATACAAACCCTAATTCACTCACTGACTTAGGCGTGGGAGTGCTTGCAGGTGCACACCACCGCCGCCGGAACTCAGGACCCTGAAGTACTACTACTACTGCTACTACTGCTACTACTACTACTGCTACTACTACTACTATTGCTACTACTACTACTACTGCTACTACTACTGCTACTACTGCTACTACTGTTACTACTGCTACTACTGCTACTACTGCTGCTACTGCTGCTACTGCTGCTACTGCTACTACTGTTTCAATTTTATTTATAAGCTGGACCGATCTTGGCATATCCACGGCCCTAGGCGAAATAAAAATAAGAGGCCACTACAGATATAATAACTTAATAGCATCATCTTATCCAAAAAATAAGCAAAATAACAAAATGGGTACTTATAAGTGAACTATCTTTTACGACTTGCCCGAGTCCTAATACTGATATAAATAAGAAACAATGTGAGTTAGTTACCATGTAGTGAGCAATTAAGAATATAATAAACTGAAAAGATGTTATAACAATAAATTATAAGTGCCAACCGTGAAGAAGTGGGCCGTTGACATTAAGGTCCCAAGCGCCAAGCTGAAGCCGTGAAGCGGTGACCGGTGAGGGAGTCAAGGAGGGAGAGGATTTCTCTCTCTTCTCTATAAAATATGACTTGTGTTGTTTCTATGACTTCCTACATACTTTTCTTCTGCATCACGTTTTCTTCTTTATTTATTTTTTTATAATATGTATAGGTATAAAAAAAAAGTCCCCACTTGCCCCCCCACAAGGGCCAGCCCTGTTTATAAGTTATAACCTAGCGATTCTTATTATAAGATATATTTTTGTTTACATTATACATTTCAATAAAAATACTTAGTTGTATTAACTTTTTCAAAAAAAATTATATGATGTGTCTATTTAACTTTCTTACAAAAACATGTTTAGTATTTTATAATAAAAATATCAATAAAAAATAAAATTTTTAAAAATATGAAAACTTATAATAAAAATTTATAAAATAGTATATAATATTTTATAAAGAGGACTGCTACAACATGTCTTACAATTAAGATGGGAAAGAGTATAGTAAGGATAACAATAAGCGGATCGGCGTGGGGTAGGATAGGGGCGGTACTAGCCCCCCACCACCCATCCCCGCAAAAGAATAAAAACATCATATTTAAAAATATATTGTAATATTAAATCTATAATATTAATTATATTAATAATAATTATAAAAAATTTGAAATGAAAGTTAAATGTTTAAATAATATAATTCTCACTTAACGTATGGATATTACTTGGTGAATATCCGTTATACGAACTTTTTGCTATCCCTGGAATATAGAACAAGGAAACTATATTTTCTTTTATAAGTATAGCATTTTTTAAAAATATATAAGGACAAGCAAAGAAAGAAATATAATAAATAAATATAATAATTTAAAAATGATAAAATTTAGTAAAGTTATATATGTATAATTGGTGTTGTACACCAATTAAAACTTAAGTGTTATTTCAATAATGAGCTGATCATCAATATTTTTTTTATCATTCAACTTACAAGATACTGATGAATATTACTAAGGGGTGTTTGTTTCAGGTTATGTATATATATGTCTGAGAATGTTAGTTTGAGAATCCACGTTTTCATATTTCGTATGATTTAATATAAAAGATATTATCGGGTAAAGTAGTTTCCTTAGAATCTAGATTCCCACCTTTCATCAGTTTTTTATTCCCATCAAGGAAGGTGAGTATCAATAATTCCCATGATATTAGATTAGAAATTGAGAGTGAAATTCCAAAATAATCCATATTTATTGGCGTCAAATATGTGACACAAGTTTCTCTAAAATTTAATTTTTAAAATTTGTGATTCAATAAAATTTATTTTTTTGGTATGTTAATATATTTTTAACGAATAAATTTTAAATATATTAATATAACTTAAGAACATAAATATATTTTTTCCACAAACGATACAAATAACTAATTCAAATATTTGAAAAAAAATAAATGTTAAAAATATGTTGGTAGTAAATACTGAATAAAACAATATTTATATCATATGTATAATAAATTCACATGAAATATGGGTATTTTAATAATTATACCTTATATGTTTAAGAAAGTTTTTCTCAACCAAACATATTTTTAAAATTTTCAAGAATTATTTATAAACATTCTATGAAAAAAAGTTTTTAACTAAACAAATTTTTTTACCATACCTAAGAATATACATTCATAAAAATACACTTTTAAAAATAAAATGCCTAAAAATACAAATACAAAACATGAAACAAACACCTCCAAAAAATAAAACTCAAGCTATAACTAGTAAACACCATTAACCACACAAGTATAATTTTACTTAAGTTTTGTACATTTAAAAATATAGAATTTGAAAGTGTGAGAATACAATAATTACAAAATCAACAGCAACATTAGAAAAAAAGTATATATTTACTGTTTATATTAAGTATTTCATAACATTAAGTTATTTTGAATTAAAATGAAAACATTTAAATTTTCTATTTGGAGAATGTCGAATTGTTCTTTTGAAAAAAGTTAAATTAATTTGTTTTTTATCATGAATATAAATGTTCATTTTTTAAAATTTTATTTTTCTTCATAAGGAAAATATTATTGCAAATAGGTGAAAAAATAAAGAGCAAAATAAAAGATTGTGACATTCAAGTTTTGCAATTGGAAATTAAAATTTTTTATATAGTGTTCTCAATTTTCCCTTAATTTTGGCAAAAGAGGGAAATTAGTAAAGTCAATTTCATTAAAAAAAAGAAGAGAAAGTAACATATTAATAATAGAAAAAATCTTTTAACTTTTTTTTGTCATACATGGAAAATAGAAAAAAAAACTTTAAATCTTGATTAAAGAAAACACTAACCAAACTTTTCTTTTGCCTATAAAAAACAAAACTTTTCTTTTATTTTTGGCGAATTATAGTTTAGTTTTAATTTATTTTTATTTTTATTTTTATCTTTTAGTTTCTTTGGTAACATTATCTTTTAGTTTCTTTGGAGTAGTACTTTTTACTTTAAAAAAATTGTTTTTTTTTCTTGCTTGAAAAATCTATAATTTATTGCGTCTCTTTTGCCCTGATTGAGCTTTTGGTCATTCGGGGTGTTCAGTAGTTCACCGTGAACCACCAGCTTCTGATCTCGCCGCCCCTCTGCTTCTCCGTTTCACTTCTTTGCTGGTTTGATCTCTTTCTTGCTCCCACTCTTTTTTTATTTCCTTCCATCTTCAAAATAGAACACTTTCTGTTACTTCTGTATGTGTGTATTCAATATGTTTGTTTAAATGCCTCTATGAGTCGTTCCTCAAAATAAAGCATTGTTTGTTTCCTTACGATTGGAAATGCAGGTGGGTCTAAGCGGCATTTCAATTCAATGTCTGTTTCCCACCTTTACATGCTTCAATCTGCCAGAGGCTTCCACAAGGGCAACCTCTCCTACCCTAGATGCAGTTACAAGGGAAGCAGTACCCGTAGTTTCGTTTCTGCTACTATGCACACAACAGACCCAAAGGTAATTCTGTTCCAAATAACAAGCTCGTGTGGTTTTTGGGCTTTGTTTGCTTTGCTTAATGGGTTATTTAGAAAATGGGTAATGATTAAAAGGAACTATGTATGTATGTTGCCCAAGTTGACACTGTATTCACTTTTTGATGAAATTCAAGCTGAATGTCAAGTGATGTGATGAAATTTGTGATTGTGTATTTGAAAGACTGTATGGTTTTATGTCAGTATTTTTTGTACTATTATATTTTTATTTTATCATTATTAAATCAAAAACTGGGTTCATGGGTAAGTTTATCGGCGTACTAACGGTTAACATGTGAATTTCTGCTTTAATGGGAATATATGTGATGGGCATTAGAGACCTCATAACCTACTTTGAAAAAGAGAATTGCTAACTATCTGTTACCGATGTTTGGTGTTTGTTGGATTTCCTATTATTCATTATCTAGTGGTGGTGGACAAGCAATTTGATTCTGGAATCTGGATTCTTTTGTTTTTGTGAATTAGATTGTGTAGGAAGTATCTGATGCCAGCACTAGCTCTGCTTTTGATTTTAAAATATGATTGTTTGTTTTAAGCATCTGTCACAATTTGTCACTGGAGGTGGTCTAAGGTAGGCCAGAATAAACTAAAAGTTCTTTTTGATCTTGAGAAAATATCTGAATTTAGCAACCATCTTTGTTTCCTGTTGGTATCATTTAAAATTTGTTGCTATTTTAGTTGTTTGGATTTCTATCTAAAGTTCCAAGTTGATTACAGTGAGTTTGTTTATCTGTTAGGAATGGCTCAAACTGTGTTTGCAATACTCTGAGTTACAGACTCGTGACCATACATGCCATTTAAATTGTGCAGATTACCTCATATAAGTTGAAATTCAAATTTTTGGGTTTAAATTAAACAATTTTGTTCCATAGGATCAAGTTCCCCAATTCTTTTTACAATTTTATCGTGGTTATAAATATGTTCCATAGAAATTCGTCCTTTTCATTGCTTGTGAAATTTCTTGACTTTTGTTTTTTTTTTTTTTCATTTCCTTCTCTCTCAATTTGATTTTTTAAATTTGTTTTTATTTTCTTGTGAAATTTCTTTGTTTTCACATTAAATTAATGTTAAAACTTTTGTGATTTTGTCAGGTAGATTCATTGCTGGACAGTGTAAAATGGGATAATAAAGGGTTGGCTGTGGCAATAGCTCAGAATGTTGACACAGGAGCCATACTAATGCAAGGTTTTGCAAATAGAGAAGCAGTTCTTACAACCATATCTTCTCGAAAGGCCACATTCTATAGCCGGTCACGATCAACATTGTGGACCAAAGGCGAGACCTCCAATAACTTTATCAATATTCATGACATCTTTCTTGATTGTGATCGTGATTCTGTAAGTGCTTGTACTTTTTTCCCATTGAATGGTTACATTTTCCTTTCTTTGGTATCACTTGTAGTGTTGATTACATATGTTTGGTTTTATGTTTGGATGAGGTAAATGTGGATCTATTCCAACACAAAAGTAATTTCTACATGTTGGACTTACTTTTGGCCTGATTTGACGTAGATTCAAACAAACATGACATTTCTTACCTCTATTAAGTATTAACTGCTTCTCAGATTATATACCTTGGGAAACCTGATGGGCCTACCTGCCACACAGGGGCGGAAACATGCTATTATACATCAGTTTTTGACTTTTTAAAACAGCAAGAGGTTAGCTTCAATCACTTAAAACGATCATGTTCTTGTCTTATTTTCTTGCAAGAGAATGTTTAGCAATATTCGAATTGGCATTTGTTACAGGCTGAAGGAAATAAATTGGCATTAACATCTTTGTATGGATTAGAATCAACAATCTCCCAGCGCCAAGCAGAGTTATCAGAAGAAGAAAATGGAAAGCCTTCATGGACAAAGCGGTTATTGCTTAATGATAAGTTGCTGTGCTCCAAAATCAGGTTTTGTACATATTGTCATGTTATTCTGTTGTGTTTGAATTAAAATATATATATATATATATATATATATATAAATCCCATTTTCTGTTTTTATCCCAAAAAACATATTCCCTATACTTGTAGTGATGGCAAATTAAACACTCTTCAAGTCTCTTTCTTATAATTCACTTGAAGAAAAACCTATGGACTAAACTCTTATACGTTTATGACTTCATTTTGTAACTGTCTTTCTACTTGCAGAGAGGAGGCAAATGAATTGTGTCAAACACTTGAGAATAATGAGGACAAGTCACGTGCTGCCTCGGAGATGGCTGATGTTCTCTACCATTCCATGGTTCTGCTGGCAAAGAAGGATGTCAAAATAGAAGATGTTCTGCAGGTTCTCCGGCAGAGATTTTCCCAATCTGGTATTGAAGAGAAGAAAAGTCGTCCTTCGCAGAAATCATCAGAAGATTGAATACTATTTAACGTCTATATTTCGAACAATATATTGATCTTTTGGTGACATAGCTGGATGTACCACAAGTGTTCTTCGCTGCGACACTGTGGCTGAGGTAGAGGTAACTTTGTTATTTATCGTAGAAAATGTCAAGAACACCGTGTAACTGTCGTTCTCCCTTTTTCCGGATCAATTTTGTACCATTTTAGAGGTTCTAGTGAATTGCATTACATGCATGCTTATAAGTTTTAAATACCAAACTGCAAGTCTGTAATAAACTAAGAGTTGTTAATTTATCATTGGGATGTATCTTATGTTCCAAATTTTTCAGAACATATTTAAATGCACAATTTTTTCAGAACATCTTTAAATTCATTTGCGTATGTCTTTGGTGCACAAGAGATATATGCAACATAAAAGCCATTGTTGTCACGGCTCGAGTTTTGGAAGTGTGAAAACATACTCGAGGAAATTCGCCGGTCAACCCATTTTTGCACAAGAGTTTGGAATTGGTGGGGGCGAATTAAGCTTAAAGGAAAGTGCTAGAGAACACGCGTTGAAGAGATATTGTGCACACTTTCCTCCTGTTCTTTTTTTCTTATCATTCTTTCTTTCTAATATTCGCAGGTCCACCACCACCAAAGATTTATATATATTTTTATATAATTTCCAACAGCCATCATATCACATAGGAAGGAAGAAGGTTCTGCACATTTTTGTTGAGATTTCTTTTGAAAGAGTTGCTAGAATATAGAGTATAGAACCTATAGATAGACCAGGTTATTGATTTGTTCTGAAAATTAGTTATTACCAGAAATCCAGAATATAGTTCCACTGAAATTTTGTTCAGATAAATAAGAAAGAGATTTCAGCAAAAATAGAGATGGTAAATTGAGGTGTAGTTACTTATCATAACTCAAAAGTTTGTTCCCAACTTATTTAGATAAGTGGATTGGGGTAGGTTTAACCCGTTGTTACTTTTGGAACCTCTTACAATCTTCATCAATTTTAAGATGTGTTTAGTTACACAGTTTAATTAAATATTTATATATTAAGCTATTTTTAAATAAGTTTTTTTTTATTGACAAAATTATACAACTTACTTGAATAAGCTAAAAACAGCTTATTTTGATAAACTAGGAAGCTTATGAAATTAAGTTAAAAATAGTACGTCTTATTTTTTAGTTGTATTGCTTTTTTAGTATAATTATTATTATTATTATTATTATTTTGTTTTGGCAAATCAATTGATTCAACCTATTCTGACAATATTGGCCAACTCTTTCTGCTCTGATTTGGGTGGAATGGTGGTAGGTCATAGTTAATACGTTTTGTCATTTCTAACCTATTGTTTGGTTCTATAGAACCATGAGAGAAAGAAGTAGGAGGGAATGAACTAGCATAAAAAAACCATTGTTTGGAGGAAAAGAAAGAAAAATAGTAAGTAAATCCCTCAAACATAAAAATAACAAAAGAAAATTAACTTTTTGAGGAAAAAATTTTGGTTTTTTCCCAATACCCCTTCTTTCTTTAATTTAGATAAAGACACATTTTCTTAGATAAGTGCAAAATAAACAATTTAGTCATATTTATTTTCTTTTCTTTCTAATTTCTTTTTAATTTTCCATCAAATCAAACACATGATTTTTCCTTTAATTTTTTCTCATAATATTTTTTCTCTCCTTTCTTTCTCTTATATTTCTTTTTTCTCAAATTTTCTCCTTATCCAAATAAAGTATAAAAGTGTGTTTGGACGATAGAAAAAAAAATCGATAACAATATATTTTTTATTTAGTTTAGAAGAAAATCAAATAGAAAGAGAATGAAAAGAAACAGAGGCACTAGAGCAGTCACCCTCAACCATTGCATACTTATTTTTTTAGGGTTCTTCAATATAAGTCTCATGGCAAATGGCTAATCACAAATTCTTCATGCATGTCCTTAATGCCACAACAGTCAGTCAATCATGGAGGAGACGACATCATTGATCGTCCCCACATTTAACAGGGCACTGTCCCAAATTACCTTTGTGTTATGTATATCTATTTATATTTCAAGGCACATTATTTATTATTTATTCTTAATTCTTAATGAAATCAGCACAAGTTAGCACTGCAAAATTTTGGATCACATACTCACCCTTTATACTATTTGCTTTTGAGCCTTTTATATATTGTTTTCACATACATTATTTATGCATATACTTGTTATAGAGATTATGGTTGTCATATTTTTAATAATTCAAACCAGTAATAACGTAACAGCAGAATTCAAATTAAATTGATGTATTCTCATTCTCAATTAAAATTAATTTATTATTAATTAGAGATCAGTTAGCTGATGAGCATGAAAGGTAACAATATGAAGACTATAGTAGTAAAACCCAACAAATTATACTACTATTATAATTTTAAGATAATATTCTGTGAATTAAATGAAAATTCTATGAAAGTTCAAGAATGCTAAAAGGTAAGGTCTCAATGTATGATACGTAGTAGACTAGTAGTTCATGGATTTCATGGATCTCATAACAGCTTTACGTGAAAGTACTCATTTCTAAAAACTCAACTTGCAAGCTAGGCAGTAGGCACTTAGAATTAAATATTAAGGACTGTTTTTATTCTAAATTCCAACATAAACATAAATATCACAGAAGTATTACTTCATCTGTTTCAAAATGAAAGTCGTTTAAAGTTAATTTACAGAGATTAAAAAATGAAATAAATGTCATAATGAGTAAAGCAATATATATCTCTATTAATGATTGAAACATTAACTACTTTATGTTGTTTTAGTTGAATATTAATTGTTATCTAAAGATAAAATGGAGAAAATAACATTTAATAATGTATTGAAAATATAAATCGACAAACATTTTGAAAAAAAATTATTTCTCATAAACACCACTCATTGTAAAACGGAAGAAGTATTCTCTTTAAAAGTGTTTTTACTTGTAGTAGTAAAAGTATAAATAAATTTGAGGTATATTTTTTTGGAATAGTATTTATATATTTTTTTGAAATTTGAAATCTACCCCAAGACAAAAGGAGGCCTTCTTAACTTTTTTTTTTATTTGAATCCAAACATCAGCACCAGGGGAGCTGTGTGGATACAAGGAAATCCAGTAGTAATTAATTATAAAAATAAAAATAAAAAATCCAGTAGTAATATTCGAAGACTTGATTTTTTTTAAAAATTATTTTCCTTTTTGATCGCTAATTTTCGGATGCCTAAGAAGCAGAACATGCACAACAAATTAGTTAGAGCCACCTTCTTCAGTGTCCAAGATGGGAATTAGGAATACATTCCTTTACTCCCATCTTAAGGGAGAGCCAACAAATTGTACCTTGTTGTTAATTCAATTAATGATAGGTATTGCAATTGTCAATTCTTTTTGGTAACTCGGTTATCAAATTTATAGTCACAGTTAGATTTGTCCAAAAAATTTTTTACATTTTTTTAATATAAACTCTGACAACTAATAGATTTGATTTGTACTTTTATATAACAAAAATTGTTCAATTTTATTCAGTTATATTACTATTTAGCTTTTAAAAGTACCGTAACTACTTGTCATAGGAATTTATATTATTTATACTATGATAATAAAATGTAAATTTTGCTATACCGCACACAGGTTAAGAAGAAGAAGTACGTGAACCATTTTAATAGGCTTAGGGCCACGGTAAAGAGGTCAACACCGAAGCAGTCTAGCTCTGATTCTAAGCCGGTTTATAGCTCGGACACTGGTTTCTAAGAAGTACGTAGTATTTTAATAAGATCAATGTAATTGCGAAGAGATCAAGACCTTCACGTCCTTTGAATGATAAAATGCTGTCCAGCTCTGACTCTAAGCCGATTTACAGCTCGGACACCAAGGTTTTCAAGGAGCACATGAAGTATTTTAATAGGATCAAGGCAATTGTGAAGAGGTCAAGACCTTCATATCTCTTGGATGACGAAATGCAGTCTAGCTCTAACTTTCGACTGAGGTACAGCTCGGACACCAAAGCTTATAATGAGAGTGTGAACTATTTTAATAGGGTCAAGGCAATTGTGAAGAGATCAAGATCTTCATGTCCTTTAGATGACGAAACGCAGTCTAGCTTTAACTCTAGACCGAGGTATAGCTCGGACGCCAAAGCTTCTAACGAGTGTGTGAATTATCTTAATTGGGTTAGGACAATTGCGAAGAGGTCGAAACCTCAATGTCTCTCGGATGACGAAACACAGTCTAGCTCCAGCTCTAGCCCGCCTAATTCTGAAGGCCCAAACGACGAAGCTGAAGCTGTACGCTCTAATTAAGGAAACCTCATTGGGACACATGCATTACTAAGCTTCAGGTTTTTAATATTTTATGGGTTTTGCTATCAATTGCCATTAGGGCAATGGTTAAGTAACTCATGAATAAAAATTTTGCATTTAAAATAAATTGAAAATAATTTTGTAGCATTAAATACTTTACATTTTTCAACACTAAGTTTCTATTCATGGATTGCTTAATGGTTAAGCAACTCATGAATGAAAATTTTGTATTTAAAATAAATTGAAAATAATTTCGTAATATTAAATATTCTATACTTTTCAGTACCAAGTTTCTATTTATGAGTTGCTTAACCATTACCCTAAGACCATGTACAATGGGATTGCTTAGATGGTGTGCTTGTGCTAAAATATTTATTAAGCAACTCAACTATCAACCTTGCATTGTACATGGTCTCAGGGTAATGGATAACAAAACTCATATTTTATTTATTAATTGATATTCACCATCATACCACCTTATTTTTTAAGATTAAATAGAGACTGTATGTATTAAATTACCAAAATCAAGCATTTAATAAAAAACATTGATCAAAGAGAGCAAAACATGAGAGCAACCGAACACAACAGGTAATAGTTACTTTTTAATTCTTTGATCAAGATTTTTCACAAAAATATTTACTTAATCTCGATCATTTAATGTCTATACTCTTTATTTTTTATTAAAAAATGAAGGTTACGTGATCTTCACATTATTTTCAAAAGTTCAAACAAACATTTTAAAAACTTTTAGAATTGTATTTTTAGTTAAAAAATTAATTATTTTGCAGAATAATCTATGTGTAACGCACTTGCTTTAAGTTTCCATTATCCTTCCTTGATAATTGTCCATGTTGGTTAGCAAGAGTCATCACGACCCTTCATAATGCTTTAAGTATTCTTTCTTTCATGAGTTGCCTTTTGGGACGAAGTTAGATTCGTATCATTTATAATAATAATTATAAGGTTAAATTAGCTTTTAGATTCTTATATTTGTATCTCATTTTCGTTTTAGTCCTTATATAAAAAAAGTGTTTCTTTTAGTCCCTACACATATTTTTCTTTTGTTTTAGTCACTTAAGTCATTTTTCATTAGTCTCTGTCGTTAAATCTTGCAATTTCACTATTACAATCGTCATGGCCACCACCATTGCGCAAAGTCAGACAAAGAAAAACAAGACGGGATTGACAATGCCAAGAGCTACCGAGAATCACGGTCACGCATCCAGTCGTGTCGGAAACAGTTGCGATACTAGGTGAGTGTCGCGAGGAAGAAGTGACATGTTGCGATGTATCTATAGTTCAATGGCCGCCAAACTTCAGGGATAGGCCTGTCCCGGTGAGACACAGCCGATGTAGACGATGGTGGTCTGAGAAACTACCAATGCGGTGGTCGTGGTGATTACGATAATGGAGCTACAGGATTTAACGATAGATATCAATAAAAAAAATAACAACATAAGCTAAAACAAAAGTGAAAAATATGTCTAAAATTCAAAATAATTTTTTTTAATATAAAGATTAAAACGAAAAATAAGTTGCAAATATAAAAATCAAAGGTTAATATAACCTAATTATAGTTACATACTTACATTAGCATTTGATTGATGGCATGGGAAATTCAAGGGGGAAAGATTGCAAAATTGTAAAAATAAAAGAGTAGTCTTAACAATTCGGCACTATTTTCTATTGTTTTTGGGGGGGTCTTGAGCCTTCTTTCTTTTTTTACTCTTTAAAACAGAGCCGTTGGCATGGCGTGTGTTATGGTGACACCAAAAGCAGAGACAGAAGGCCCAAAGAATGAGTGGTGCATAACGAAACGTGGACTTATTAATTACCCACCTAACGTTTACCAACAAAAATAAGAATAGAAATTACCCACCTAACAAACGAGAGGTGAATAACAAGTTCAGGTAGACTTGTGGGTTTTTATCTGTATACATACAGCCCATGCACGGTAATTGCTTACACACACAGAAAAAGTTACTATTAGGGAAAAGACTTATGGTAATTACTTAGGATGTGTTTGTTTATAGTTTTGATTTGGTCAAAATTATTTTTAATTAAAATTAAAAATATTTATTTTTATTAAATTGTTTTGGTTTTTGTGTATTAATATTTGCAATCATTTATTTTTATCTCGATTTATGTGTTTTTCAGTTCTCATTTTACTGAAATTTAAACCAAATAGACTCTTAATGTGTGTTTGCATTTCTATTATTAAAATTTAATTCGGTTGAAAGTAAGTTTAATAAAAATAAATTAAATTAAAAGTTAGTTTGGTTCAACAGAATTTATATTTAGATATTTTTAACAAAAATTAAATTTGATAAATTAAATATTATTTAAATAAAAAGTTAAAAATAAATTTACAAACTATAAAACCTTTAAACTAGTTTTCACCAAAATAAAGATAACCTACATAATTTTATTGGCCAAAAATAAATTCAACTTACTTTTATTATTAAACACAATTTTATTAATTAAACACAACTAAAAAATAAACAACATAACAAATAACACGTAATTTCTTATAGCTAAAAGCCTAAAAGTACTTCTCTCCCATCCAACTCAAATCCAAACGGAAGGTAAAAGGTTAAGCATTGAGATAGAAAATGAGTATAATCGTTCTTAGTAATTTCATAGTTTCATATACTACAAACAGAGATGATGACTTGTGGTATATCAATGATTCCTGCATGCTGTGGAGTAGTGGTATCTGACGTGACTTATTGTAATGTTGATTGTAGCTTTGATAAGCGTGTTCGAATTTAAGCGGAGATGAGCTTAAATTCATATAAATACAATTAAAATTGATTTTTTTAGCTATTCAATTAAAATTAATTTTCAAATTTTAAATTTATGTTTGATATATACAAAAGTAAAATTAAACTCACTAAGTAAATATAATTTTTTAAGAGTTTCTTGAATAAGAAATGCATAAATAGTTTTCTCAGTCAGGTAGTGTGAATACGAGGTTCAATCACGGCTGTACTACTTTCCTATGAACAAACAAAAAATGCGTATATAGTTAATTGTGTCATAAAATACTTCAAATATTCATATCTTTTATACAAGAATATAAGATGCTTACCTCTTGAGACGGAATGATTTTTCATTTCAAAGAATCTCATTTACTTAAAAACTTTGTAATTCAAAATAAAAACCTCTTATAACAAGACATTGGCATGATAATAAATTGGTTGTTGTAAGTGATATTTAGTCATCCGTTGTCACACTCTAGTTGTCCAGCATAAATGACTATAGACAAGTTAAAACCAAGTCACAAAGTTTGAACTCGGCATCGAGTTATAGCCTAGGGACTTGGTGGCGTTTGTGGACTGAATCAAAAAAACAATTACCTTCAATCCAAGACCCTAATCAAGGATCATAGAGCCAATTAGTTGAGGGGGCTTCTTTCTAGTTAATTGACGGATCCAATTAACTTATCCAAACCTTGGTTGGCCTAATGGCTCGACTTAGATAAAGTGGGAAGACAACTCTCTTTCGTTAAGAATGAATTAACAACCTTTTATGCTCTCGAGAAAAATAATCATACCAAAATACCCTAACTAATATTCACATTAAGGGTTTTGATGATACTCAAAAAGGGGAACATCCTCCTGCCCTAAGTTCTAAGAAACTTGATGTGAATAATATTTTTCATTTCTAATTAATCAATATAAAGTGTTAATTAAATTGTTTTTCAATGTTACGTTCTTTTTCTAAAATAACCAATGCATGACAATTTTATTTTTTTTTTGTCTTAAAATACCTATACAACAAACTCTAATCACAACTAAGTTACTTTATAAAATAAGTAATAATTGAAAAATAAACATGTAGGTCTTAATAAGAGAATACATGAAACGTAAAATCATTTCACAAGAAAGACGAATTAAGAGAGCACAAAAATTGTTTTATTTCTGCAATTATATTTACATAGTTTTTAATAACTTTCAATGAAAAATCCCCCTTAAATCAAAATGAAGTTTGTTTAAGTGGTACATATTTTTTTCACTTAATTGATTCAAACAGGAGATGAGATATATGTAATTACACCATAAAAAAACTCTTTTATCATAAATAGTAAGTCATGAAAATAAGTATAAAAGTTCAACATTAAGGCATTGTTTTGTTAAGAAACTTTTCGCATAGATTTGTACGTGTATAGATTGATAAATATCTAAAACAATAACAATTTTTTTATGCATTAAAGTTATTTAGTATATGTTAAATAGCTTTTTTAATAAACAACTTTTATATTCAAATTTTATTTAAAAAATCCAAAATATGATTTTTAAAAAACTAAATCAAATATACACTATTAATTAATACGTACTATTTTAACTATATGAATTAGTATTATCAATATTATCCCACTTTCACATTAAACGTTTTATATAGCTTTGAAGTTGAGTTAATTCACGTTATATGAATTAGCTGCAAAAGTTATTTTGCAACGTAATTACTTTACACTTTGTACGTACGAGTATAAGAATTTGTTACGAAACAAAAATGCAAGAAACATTCAAAAAAAAAAAGGAGGAAAAGAAAAATTCTAAAGAGAAACATGAAAAATATTTTTGTTCGAATTTGCATCATCATGAATTGTTTTGCATGTGGCCCGACATCTACCACCGATTAACCAGCCTACCCCCGAATCCACGTGTCCCCTCATCTGCCCGTCCCTCAAACCTACCTCTCCTCCAACGTTTCTACGTCTTGCACAAAAACAAATTATATATAATAACGCCTCTTCCTCAAATTCTGAAAATCACAAAACACAAAACACAAATTAAATTTATTTATATTCCCTTACAAATTCTTCCGCCTCCTCTTACCTCTCCAAATTTCTCCACTCCTAGTACTAACTATTAGTAACCGCTTTGTCCCCTATACCCAATTAATCAGAAAATAATGGTGACCGTCGAAGAAATCCGCAACAACCAACGTTCCAATGGCCCCGCCACCATCTTGGCCTTCGGCACCGCCACCCCCTCTAACTGCATAATGCAAGCTGATTACCCTGACTATTACTTTCGTATCACCAATAGCGACCACATGACCGACCTCAAGGAAAAATTTAAGCGCATGTGTATGTTTTTCACTAATTTCTCATCAGTCTTTTTACAAATTTTTGTCCATTTTGCACTATCATAGTCTTTGCTGTTATCATAATCTCAATTGTGATTTACATTATGTGATCTACAATGGTTTTGGCTGCTATTGAGACCCTCATGCAATATGATAATTTTGGCGGTAACCGAAATCGCGTCAAATTGTTATTGTGTGGATCATATTGTGTTTATGATGGATGCGTTTCACCACATTTAGTAACATTTGAAGTAATACTACTGTATCTGCGACCTAACGTGATTCTAACTGCAATTTGATTTGATAGGAGTGATTGAGTTGATGATATTGTTTAAAATTTTTCAGGTGAAAAGTCATGTATAAGGAAGCGTTACATGCACCTGACGGAGGAGTTTCTGAAGGAGAATCCGAACATGTGCGCGTACATGGCACCGTCGCTGGACGCGAGGCAGGACATAGTGGTGGTGGAGGTGCCGAAGCTTGGGAAAGAAGCTGCAGCAAAAGCGATTAAAGAATGGGGTCAACTAAAGTCAAAGATAACGCACCTCGTGTTCTGCACAACCTCCGGCGTCGACATGCCAGGTGCAGATTATCAGTTAACGAAGCTTCTCGGTCTCAGGCCTTCCGTGAAGCGTCTCATGATGTACCAGCAAGGTTGCTACGCCGGCGGCACGGTTCTCCGTTTGGCGAAAGATCTCGCCGAGAATAACAAAGGCGCGAGGGTGCTCGTCGTTTGTTCTGAGATAACCGCCGTTACCTTCCGCGGTCCCTCAGATACTCACCTTGACTCGCTTGTCGGTCAGGCTCTGTTCGGCGACGGTGCCGCCGCTGTTATCATCGGCGCCGATCCTGATCTCGCCGTGGAGCGTCCGATTTTCCAGCTGGTGTCGGCGGCACAGACGATTCTTCCAGACTCCGACGGCGCAATCGACGGTCATCTCCGTGAGGTAGGGCTAACCTTCCACCTTCTGAAGGACGTTCCGGGAATAATCTCGAAGAACATTGAGAAAAGCTTAGTGGAGGCTTTCGCGCCGATCGGGATCAGCGATTGGAACTCGATCTTCTGGATCGCGCACCCCGGTGGACCGGCGATTTTGGACCAGGTGGAAGCGAAACTTCGGCTGAAGGAGGAGAAACTCCAGTCGACCCGGCACGTGCTGAGTGAGTACGGAAACATGTCAAGCGCGTGCGTGCTTTTCATCTTGGATGAGGTACGGAAGAGATCCGTGCAGGAAGGGAAAAACACCACAGGAGAAGGGCTTGAATGGGGAGTGTTATTCGGGTTTGGGCCTGGCCTGACGGTTGAGACGGTGGTGCTGCATAGTGTTCCGTTAAATGGGAAAATTTAAAGTGTGGGCCCAAGTAGTGTATGCATTGAAAGTGGTTTTAATAAGTAAGCCTGAAGAGCAAGGTGATGTGATGTTGCTTTTTGTTTTTTTCTATGGATCATGCCCGCCCCAATATTGATGAAGAATAATTACTATTTATTTTTCTTCGTGAGTGAATTTGTGTACTATTTAGTTTGTGTTTGGTTGTTGAACAGTAAAGGCAGAAATTATTCAAATTAGTTTAGTGTGTCATAATAACCGTTTATTACAGCAACAGACATGCGCTTAGCGATTTAATTTCAGTTTTGGTGTGAGGTGTAGTTTTTATGGCTCAATTATGTGGGTGGGAATGGGTCCTGACTCTGAAATATTTTACTATGTATAATATTATTTTAAATAATAAAAAGTGTTTATTTTTTAAATTTTTCTTAATTTTTATTACTCATCATATATTATGGGTCTATCATTCTTTATTCCACCATAATTTTATAAAAAAGAGAGTATACTACTGGAGTATTGAAAATTTTCTCCATAACTCCCTATGCAGTATTTAGTGCATGTTTAGTAAACTATTGGGTTGGAGCAGGATTGATTTTGTAGAGTCAAAATTAATTTTGATTGATAAATCAACTGTTTGTTTTTGTGTTGAGAAAAAGTTAAAATTGATTTTGGGTTGTCAAAATTGATTTTGGTTGAAGTAAGGTTAGACTTGCTTTCACGTTGGGTTGAAAAATTTACACTGTATTTTTACTCTAAACTTGATTTTGAAAAAAAAAAATTCTCAAACATGAATCATGTTACTTTAAAATCAATTTTACACGAAATTAATTCTATAAAATCACGTTAATCCAAAATCAATTCTACCAACGCTAAACCAAACACACACTTAATGTTGTACTCAAAGTTAGGACACGTCGTGTACCAAAAGATACAGTTAGGACACGTACTTGTGGGGATGTTTTATTTGTAAAAAAGATCAGCGTACCTAAGTTACCGGTAAAATGTTCATATATAGTACAAGTACTTAGTGCTTACTAAATTGTTTTTAACTTTTAAAATAATAACTATATTTAATCTCAAATAAAAAATTTATTAATGTATTTTTAACTAGTACCCTTAAGATTTAGGATACAAATTAATATTTTCCTTATGTTAACACAAACATGTTTTAAATAGGTATGGACCTAACACAATAATAATAAGCTATAACTCAAGCTTGTGAGGTACCAAATGGAATATCCGATGGACAATATAATAATCTTCTTTGCCACCAATTATATTTTGCCAACTCATTTAATAAAAGAATTACGAGGAATTTTTTTTTAAAAAAATATTTATTAACATATATAATTTTTTTTCAGGAAATAATTTTTTTTACTGATTATTCAGATAGTGAGTTTTTTAATTAAGTGTAAATAATGATTTGATTCCAGTTTTAATCTATAGTAATAAATATATTAAAAGAAGTTCAGATATATTTCTTGTCTCAATTTATGATTATTTATTTATTTGTTTAGTTGTCTCTGTAAAATCCTTTTGGTTGTTTGTGATTTTTTTCTAGATTAGAAATAAGTAAATAAGTATGAAAAAAACAAAGAATATAATATAAATTCAGAACAAAAAAAAAGCTAAACTTGAAAGAGATTGAACTAAAATTAAATAACTTTTTATAGCATTAAAAATATACTTTCTCTACTCTAGAACTCAGAACTCAACTCATATATATATATATAAGAAATGAATGAATGGCATAATGGAAATCATAACATAAATAATGAGTAAAAGAATTATGTAATAATTTTATTGTGTATATTTGAGAGCGAAGAGAATAATATTTAAGCTTAAAAAGATATTTTTTCTAGCCCTATACTATTTTAGAAGCATGACTGCATGAGGTGAGGAAAGTTGAAAGATACATCATGCATACACGTGGTGTACTTATTTTTCTAAACTGTATCTGTATGTGGAGTCGGTGGACTATCAACGTTTTCTGTACTAGATTATAATAAAAAGACCATAATAGAGGCAAGATATCGAGTTATGTTAAATCGTCTTTACCAACTTTACACTTAAGTGCAAAAGGCAAAAAATTGGTCCATATTAACAAGGATTTTTTTTTTTTTAATTAAGGAGAGAAATGAGGTTCGATATTTTTTTTAATAAATAATCATAAAAATGATACATTTTTTTTTTGTTTTGGTTTTAGAGAATTCAACAGGAAAATAAAAGTAAAATAAATGACAAGTCTATAATTATTTAGAAAAGAAATTATTTTTTTTATAATTATTTATGAAAAGTGGTAAAACATAAAAGACATTTTTAAGACATTTTTTTATGCATCTAGTATGTTGGTTTGGAAACTAAAAAGAACATAACTTTAAGTAACAATTTCTTAATTTAAACTTATGTAAATATTTTTCATTAAAAAAAATGGTTTGTTTTGGACATTTGTTGTTCGCTGGTGTGCAACCCTAAACGAAATGAAAAATTGAAACATCCCTTAATAACAAAAAGATCTATAAGTAATAGTTTATTATAGTCTAGATGGTATTTTAATCTTTAACTTAATTTAGTCTTTCTTATGATATTTTAGCCCTGATGTTATCTGGTCGTCGTGAATTAATCGCATAACATGTTAAGTATTATGTAGAACCCCTATAATCGATTAATTAAAACAAATTAATTGGTTAATATTTTTAAATTCATAAGTTTTAATTTCAAAATGTCATTAATCGAGTAATATATATGTTATTTCTATAACGATATTAATCAAATTTGTTATTTTAAGGCTAAAGCTTGTGAATTTAAAAATTTTTATGTAGTACTAATTAATCCTAATTGATCAATTATTATTTATTTTCTTGAATCGAACTAAACACTTTATGAAGTGTAAATCGTGGACCATTTTATCGTATCACTCTCAAATATTTATATATTCATTCATTTGAGGGAGTTAGTTTTGAATATTCAATGCTCGTTGAGATATTTCACTCACAAAAATGTCTGTTATATGTGGATTGTAGGCAGTTTATGTACAAGTTATACGTTTTCATCATGTTCTACTGTCATTTCCTTTTAATCATTTTTCTTTTAGTTAAATTTATTAAAATGTCTTGCTTTTAGTTCGAGTATGATTATTTCCTGTAAAAAGAACATGTGATTTTGTAGATTTTGTTTTTTAATTAATAATAGTAATAATGTGGCACAACGTAATTGAGTAAATATAAATACATCACGTCACATACAATGTCATGTCAGATAATGAGTAACACCAATACTTCTGTTAAATTATAGAGGGAAATTTTGAGGGAAGGATTAATTCAGGTTCCGCTCAAAATTATTTTTTTATTAAAATTAAAAATATTTATTTTTTAAATTATTTTAATTTTTGTGCATTAATAATTTTAATTATTAATTTTTATCTCAATTTAGTTATTTTTTATTTTATTAAAATCTAAATCAAATCAATCTTAAATTATTATGTCTCATAAAATTTTAAAACCAAAATTGTAATATTAAAATTAGAGATAACAAAATTGGATTTGGATCTTCTCCATCTCATTTTCTCTCAAGCTCTCTCCATCCCATTTGTGAACCATTGAATCTATTCAATAGCTGAGATAAAATGCTACAAAAACATTTATAAAATAACATGATGTACCTGATTATTCTCTCAAATATACAAAAAATCATAAAATCCTAAAATATATATATGAAATCAAATAATCACATTTTGTTTAAATGCATAATCACATTTTGTAATTAGATTAATATTTACTATATGAATTAAAGTTGGTGTTAATTACAGGGACTAATTTGATTATCAATTTTTGCAAAAAAATAAATAAATATTATATATTTTTATCATTAATTTAGTCCCTCCAAAATTTTATATACGTAATTTGAGAGACTCTTATAAATTATACTTTTTTTTTTAATTTTTAAACTTTAATTTAGAAATATCTAAAAATACAAGCTAAGTTTTAGAATTACGTTGCAATTAAAAAGAGTAAAACATCAATTTTATCTTCTAAATATTCGTTCATCGCAATTCTTCAAATGCTTTTATTATCAATTTGATCCTTTTAAAATTTTATATATGCAATTTGAAAGATTAATTTAATCTAAATGAAAGGAAAGAGGGAATAATCAGGTGCATCATGTTATTTTGTGAATGCTTTTGTAGCATTTTATCTCAGTTATTGAATAGATCCAAAGGTTCATAAATGAGGTAGAGAGAGGTTAAGAAAAAATGAGATGGAAAGAAGATCCAAATCCAACAAAATTGTCACATTTCATAACGCTGTTATTTTTGTTTTATAAAAGTAAAACATTGCTTCTAGTATTATACTCGTATATTTTACTCCTAATAATATCTTGCTCCTTATTACTAATGCTACAGCTTGAGGCTTGGTCAATATATTTTGGCTGCGTTTGGTAACATAATTTAACTAAATATTTATATAATAAACTTTTATTAAAGAAAAACTTATTCATAAATAAAATTATAAAATTTATTTAGATAAATTAAAAAAATTCATTCTAATAAATTATTTTGCGAAATTTATAAACATAAATTAAAAATACCTTAAGACGTATTAACTATTTTTATTATGTATTTGTATAAACATTTTCAAATACTGCCTTAATAGTATTTTTGTTCAAAATATCTGTTTACTTTGAAACTAACCCTTCCCACCCACCCTCACCCCCAAAAAAAAACCTCGACACCATCATTATTTTTTTTTTTGAAAAAAAAAAATCAAAGAGATTTTTTTGGAGAAACATTTTGAAAAATATACTTTCAAATAAGGTTTTTTCAAAAAGGAGGTGACATGCTAATTAGATACCTGACGATATTCTGGTCTAATACGAGCTAGCTCATTTAATTTTATACTCCCTTTATTTCAATACTTTTGCATTTTTAGATTTCAATTTTTTAAAAAAATGTTTGCCATTTTAAAATTTCAAGGAATAATTTTTTTTCTTTCTAAATCTATCACAACTATTACTCCACTAATAATAAATAATATTAAATGAGACATGAGACTAGTTTAGCATATATAAGATCATATTATATTATAGTTTATGACTTTTTAATATGTGTGAAACAGTGTTAAAAAGTAAAAAATTTAAAATAGATGAAGTAATTTATTTGATTGAGTCAAATTACATTCTCATCCTTTTTGGGGAATTTTAAGGGCATTTTTAGCCCATAATCGAAGACGTATAAAACATTGAAATGTGTTTTGTTTTTCTTAACAAAATGTATTTTGATGAAAACGACTAAAGTTTGAATATATGTGAGCATATTTAAAGAACTAAACTATCTATCGCTAGGTTTTGTAGGTATATTTTCATCTCTTGACAAAAAAAAACATGGTTTTCAGTGAGGGAGGATGAGATTAGCACCATTTCTATTGGGAGTGGCATCATCCTTTTTATATGTAAGAATCATAAATTTATATACTAAAAAGGATGGTGCCACTCCCAATAAGGATGGTGTTAATCCCATCCACCTTTAGTGAGGCTCGATATATATCCTAAACTAACCTTATATTCCTTCCCTTAGGAAAAATAATTAAAATAAAAAATCCAATTTCCACTGTTAACGTGGAGCTAGTTAGTTCCACTGCATTGCGCTTTGCATCTCCTGAATACCAAAACACACACTCTTTTTATTTTTGTATGTTAACAGAAAAGAAGCCGAAAAATTGCTGAGTAAAAGAATGTGACGATAAAAAAAAGTGTTTTTTTATCTTTCTTTTTTGGTCAAGAAGAGTTTTTATTTTTTTTAGGTGAAGAGTTTTAGACTTTTAGTTCAAAATTTGGTTTTTGGTCGAGTTCATTAGCATTTACAACTCTGGTAGTGGTGGCTACTATCATCAGCATAACCCTTTTGACTACTTACACCACCCTTTTTGATGTTGAAAAAGAAAAAAATAAAATTATCTAGAAAAATAGATTCTAGAATTTAAAAACTGACCCAGAAAGCCGAATCTGAAATCTAAAAAGGTGGTGTTGAATAGTAAAATGGGTGATGCCAATAACATTGACCTTACCAATCCCAAGCAAACAAAAAAACTGTTCAATATTTTCTGTTTGGGCCGAGAGTAGAAGCCCAAAATTTAGTTCTACTGATTCTTAATTAATTCTTAGATGATTTGCAATAAGAGCACCTTATTCGGATATTACCATGCAGAATGTCGTTTTCAGATGATGTCATCCTAAATTAAGAGTGATTTCTCTCATATTTTTACTATTTTACGGACGACATAATCCAAAAACATCATTTTGAAAGCTGATGTTCGAAAAGATGATTTTGTTCCCTAGTGTCAACCCTAGCGTAAATATTCTCTTTATTCGATACTCAAATTGTGTGCACATAATTCGTTCCGATCTCGTGCCGGTAAGAATGGAGTAAAATTTCGTGATCACTTAACAATCGTTTCGTGTGAACTCAACTTCAAAGAAGAGATTAATCACACTTTTTTACAATGGAGTAAAATTTCGTTGTCACCTAAAAATTTTTTGTATACCCTAACATGTGTATGGGGTGTCTCTATCTTATATACTTTGAATATGAACCATATTAAAATATCTGTATTCGTATTGGAATGGGTGCCTTATAACATACTAGGAATCACAAAATTTGCGTCCAACCAATCCTCGAAATCTATATCAATGGATAATAATGTACATGAACATGAGGCTTGTACGTTTAGGTGCCAGAAATGCAACGAAGTAGTATAGAACAGTCGCATTTGCACCAGAAAGCCAATTGATTTGAGGTCCCATTTAAGATTACAACTCTGATTCTCCAGCTATATACAATTTTATTTATTTTCATGTGACAGCAGATTTATTATTTGTATCCCAAATCATTTGCGACTGTGTTCATTAGTCACATTGCCTGCCTCACTTTTGTTGGCTATTATATCCTCACTATTTTTATACATTTTTTTAGCACACTCTTTTCACGAGTTTATTAAAATTTAATTAAGTGAAACACAACAAATCATAACTATTGTATATAGAGACAGTTTTAGGCCTGTGTAAGGTGCCCAACTACACAGGCTCCAAAAAATATAGGCCCTAAATATTAAATGATTACTTTACAGACCTTAAATATTAAATTATGTATCTTATAAATAGTATTATAAGATAGAATAAATGGTAAGATATTTTGACTTCTAACATCATATATGAGTTTGATTGCTAGAATTGACATAAAAAGACCCCATTTTTTTAAAAAAATAAAAATAATAAACAGGACCTCCAAACCTTTCCTCCATCCCTAATTGCATACAATGACCTGCTTTGTACTTAAGAGATTTTCATATTTGGCATTTTCTGCTGTTATATTTTTAAACCCTCAGACATAAATTTTTATATTTGATTTCATAAAGTTATTGCCTTAAATTTACTATGATACTATGGGTGCGTTTGATACATGGACAAATACAGTACATGAAGTATAGTACAGGACAATTTAATAAGTTACAGCACAACTACTTGTGTTGTTTGTTGTTTGATCATTAAAGTACAACACAAGAAATATAAAGTCAATTTTACTATAATATCCTTTACACTTTAAAATATTTATTTTAGATAAAAAATTGACAATTAATATTGTGAAATTTTGAAAGTGTTATAATATTATATTTTAAAAAATTATATATAAAATTAGATTTATCAAATAATTTGATATATTTTTAGATGTTTTATTATTTTTCACTAAAAAATATTATTAAATTATATATATATATAAGCTAGTTTAGTGTTGTATATTGCATTATTATAGTAACTACCTTGTGGAAGTGGGAAGATGTAGTTAAAGTTTTATGAGATAGTGGATGTGAGTGAGGGTGTTTTTGTATTTAACCATCTTGTACCATGGGATAACTTCTTGTCCTCTAGGATAGTGAGTAACAAAAATCTCTCATTTTGTTCTGTGTTGTGCCTCAAATTTTGTGCTGTGACATGTCTGTTTTTACAATCAAACGTGAAATAAAGTTTTTGTGCTGTCCAGTGCCGTATATTTTAGCAAATCAAACGCACCTTATATATGAATTAAAACCCATCTTCAAACTCTTTTGAAAATGTTTTTTTTTGTCTTTTTTATTTTTATTTTTTAACTTTAAATTATGTTACACCCTTAGCTCTGGGTGATAGGTCTTAAGTTCTTGTTGATTAGTCTCACATGAATTTATTTTCATTAAAAATAATTAAAAACATTACGACTTTATCTAGATAATTTTTTCAACAAGTTTTAATTTAATTGTTATTTGTACGTAAATTTCCATAACCAAACTTTTGAACACAATTTTTTCAAAAAAACGTAAGATAAAAGTTTTTTTTTTACAAAGTAGTGGGCTAGGTCCATTAGAGGATAGGGAAGTAGAAAGAGGATGGGATTTTGAATGTTTTTTTACCAACTAAACAAATATGACGTGTGGTCTAATTACATATAAATAAATATGATTTATTTAAATACGTTTAATTTAATTATAGTAACAATTTATTGTTGCAACTTGCAAGTATATCACATTAATCCGCTGAGGAAACAAACACATGCTACATATTGAACTATATATAAATAATGTTTCTAAAAATTTATCCAATTAGACTCCATGTTAAAAGAATGTTTTGCTACTACTATTTTTTTCGTGTATTTATCTTAAAATGCTTGCACTGGCATGTCCTGTATTGATTATTAGGTAGCCAGCTTCCACGTTGCTGAAGTATAGGTGGCAATGTTGAATGACTTACAAGTTGCAACTAGCAACAACCAAGCCAAAGGAAACAATTAAATAAAATAAATCATAATTCATAAGGAGTTGATTAAGTGGCACATGACAAGGCTTCTCTTTTCTCTTTATAAAAATAGTTTATGAGCTTGTTTGATTTTTGCTTTTAAAAATAATTTTTTGTTTTTAAAAATAAAAAACTAAAAAACTCGTTTGATAGACGAGTTTTCAAAAATAATTTTTAGGAATAATTTTTATTTTTCAGTATTTAAAAACTAAATTTTGAAAAACATCTAAAACTTATTTTGTTTTTCAATTTTCAGAATTTATACATAAATTTATTTTGAAAACCGCTCTCACTTTTTTTAAAACTATTGCTGAAAACTGTTTTATAATATAATTTTAAAAATTAAAAATCAAAACTATTTCAAACAAATCATTTATACGTAGTTTTCATTTTATTTTTCATAAGCTTCCTGAAATAGCTTATTAGAATAAATTGTTTTTAGTCTATTCAATTAAGTTTTATAATTTTGTCTAAGAAAAAATCTCGTTTAAAAATAGTTAAGTGCTTAGTTAAGCTGTGTACCCAAACATACCCAAAAAACATATTTGGATTAGCTTAATTTTAATAATTGTTTTTTTTCAAAAAATTATCTCACAAAATTTATAAAAATAAGTGATTATCTCTTTAAAATAAACTAATTCAAACACATACCATAATAAATTTGTGTCCTATTTGCTTTTTTTCGAGCAAGGTAAATATAATTTCTCCTACTTCTAGTAATTATTCTTTTAGGACGTGGATGTATTTGTCGCTAATTTTATTTGTTTTGTGTAACAGAAAATAGAAGGAAAAGTTAATTTTCACAACAACAAAATTTTAAGAGTGTGTTTGACAACTTTAGAGGATAAATTAACTGAAAGGTAAAAGGATAAATGAAAGATAAAACCCTAAAATTTTAGAGTTGAAAGTATGTCGTAAAGTTAATGGTTAAAGTAGTTGATAAATGTAAAATGATAAAAAAAATTTTTGAAAGAATGTTAATTAATTAGTAAGGTTAATATTGAAAAAAAATAAAATGTGAAGAGGTGAAATCTTGATATGCTAGTTAAAGTAGTATTTAGAAAAATGCTAGTAACAACCAAAATCATATACTTCTTAAGACTTTTACCAAATAGGACTATAACGTTTTAACTAGTAAAAACATCTTTCAATAAGATGAAATGGCTTACCAAACATACCCTAAACTTTTCTTTCCTCTCATTTTTCTTCTTCTCTTATTTTCCTTTCATCTATTTTCTTTCAATACAATTTTCACAATTCCAAACACCGATTAGTTTGGAGGCTTTATCTGTATTAAACTAAGTATCATGATCTGCTCATCTTAATATATTTTTTTTAAAAAAAAAAGGAAAGAAATTGAAGAAATGCTTTTAGCTAGCAATCATCGAGCGTAATGGAAGGAATAATGTTGCTTGTAATAGTGAGGTCTCATCTAAGAATCTGATGACTCAAAAATCAAAACCTAAAGTAATGCCTCACAGTTTCAAATTCATTTAATTAAATAAATACACCCAACAAAATGTGACTGCTTAACAGTAATCCAATTTTAAAATTTGTCTCCGTACACCCAACTTGTCATCAATTTTCAGCACCCTTCAATTTCAGAATCTACAATTCTTTTAATCTGAGTGTGAAAGTGTGAAAGAAGTTCACCGTATAAGCTACTACTATATCACTTTCACTTTGCAAAATCAATTCAATATTCATCAAAGAGTTGCAAATTAGTAATTGGGGGTTTCCCTATTGGGAATTTAGGGATTGGGGTAAATTGGGATTCTAGGGCACCAATATATATAAAGGTGTGATCTTTGTGGGGTTGTACCGATTATACTGTCTGGAAAGTTTCAGGGAGATAAATTATCAGAAAAATAAAAATAAAAATTTTAACTTTGAAGGAAATAATATGAGATTTTGAGTTTATTTTCTGTTTGGTGAGCTGTGTGACACAGAATGGCAAAAGGGCAGTGAGTCTATATTAGGAAAAACCAGTTAAATAAATATAAGCTGACACTAGGCCAGTGATGCCAGTTTTAAAGAGACCAAACAAAACCTAAACTAATTAGTTCTATTGCAAAATGGACTTTTGATCAGTTGTTCATCAGCAGCAAAGAAAAAATAAATAAAAAAAACCTACCAAATCATTGAGACTCAATAATTTTGGACGTTGACAATTTTGTATAATTAACCATCCTGGTTTACAGCTTACTACTACATTATTAAAGTTTTAATTAAGATTTACCAAAATTTTAAGTGATGGGATGTGATATTCTAACCTGAGTTGGGTTGAAAGAATATTTAAAGTATCGATTTTTTAACATGTACAATGTTTAACATGTTAAGAAACTAAAAATAAAAATATTTTATGAAAAAATATAAATATTTAATGAGTTTCAATTTTTATTATAATAAATATTATATTTTATAATAGGATATTTTCACTTTTAATTTCTTAACATCTGCACATGTTAAAAAATCATTAAAATATTTTACCTTAATAAGAGAACAAGAGAAAACTTGGGCTTGCAATTTATTAGATGTAAGACATTATTATTTAATCTCTTTGGTTTATTAAACATTTATTCTTTTAAGTGTAATTTTGTACCTATTAAGATATCAAAAATAGAAGCTTTTAATAATGAAATTGGTGTGTTTCAATTTGAGAAATTAGGAGAGTGTAAAGATATTCCTTGGTCCTCCTCATATGACGCACTTTAGTGTGAAAGTGTTGTATTAGTAGAGACTCTGACACCTAATCCAGTAATTTATTAGGATTAAAGGGATTAATTAGATTATATGTATCTTACATGATGTGATGTATTTATAGTAGAGTCTCTTAGGTTTAGTGAGCGCTTTAATGAGTTTCATGTTTATTGGGCTTAGACTTGATGTATAATTTGACCGTAACGTTCTATAAGACTTATAAGGGTGGGAGGGATTGAGACCACCTAACTTTGGAAATCCCTTATATATAAGAATCATAAATCTATATATTAAAAAGGATGATGTCACTCCCAGTAAGGATGTTGCTTATCCTATCCGCCCTTATAAGCTCTATCTTAATGCACAAGACTGATATAGTAATTCTATAGCAAGATTTGAACACGACCAGTGATGGAGATGCTGATTCACAACATAAACAAAAAAAACGAGTGTTTGTGAATGCTATTTTGAAGAGAAATAACTACTTATATTTTAAGAATTGTCTTATAATATACTAAAATAAATAATTATTTCTTTAAAATAAATTAATACCAACATATTTTTGATGACTTATGAAAAATTTTTATTTTGAAATTCTTAATATATAAAAAATTGAACATAATAAAAAAACATTGTCAAACAGTATTTTTAGGATATTTATTAATATTATTAAAATTTTAAAAATAATTATAAATTCATATCATTTCATTTTTTAAAAAATATTTTTTAATAATCTTTTATTACATTTAATTTTTTAAAAGTGATTATAAGACATTAAATATTATTTGCTAAAAAAAAATCATCATTATTATTATCCTTCCATATGTTATTAATCATATCATTGCGCCCCTATTGTCTTGATTTCATCAACTCTAAGAATCTTTCAAATCAAAATTAATCATGTCATTTGTTTCGTACACGCTGCTGCCAAGTGCCAACCAATTCTTCTCTCCCCATAGGTTTCTTTTGGTAACATAACAAGAGGTAAAAATAAAAATAAAATTAATTAACCGAAAGGGTAAAAAATAAAAAAACACAAAGGTTAATTCTTTGTTGGTGCAACCTCGACTGCTACAATTCTGAACAGTTCTTGACTTATTTTGTAATCATCATGATAATCATCGTCACCCTCATCATATTATATTTGTTTAATTACTTTGCAATGACAAAGTGCATATTGACTATTAAAAATTGTTGAGAATCCGAAGAACAAGTAGTGTTGCTGTTAGAAATAGGAATAAACAAAAGCTTTAAAAGTAGCAGAACAACCGTAGAGTTTGCCGTTACATTACTTATTCTTTGCTTTTTGTCCTAAATTTCATTCAATTATCTACCTTATTATATACTAATGAATCCTTATATTATATTATATACACATTGTATTATATAAAATAAATAAATAAAAAAAAACTCAGTAGGAGCAACGTCAACATAGCTGGCTGGTGGGGCACAACAACCCCACAAAGAACAAGCCACAACTTTGAATCTCTCTCTCTCTTTGTTACCCTTTTGGTACTCTTTCCTATTTCTGATTGTGCATAACAAAAAAATGATATTTTTGAACATATATACGTAGATACATAACATAATCTGAGTGATTTTACACTTCCGTTGTACTAGTACTATTGCACCAGATGTCTCTGTCTGCAAACTTTTATGTTAATAATCTCACCGTGCATTATAATTCACCTATCATAGACAATTATTCGATCCGTTATAAGTGAAAGTTGAATTATCAATTAAACACTTAAAATAAAAAATGGTATAACAAGAAATTGTAAGTACAATTATCGTCAAAATTTGAGAGGATCCTAGACTCTACCAGTGTTGTACCTATCTTTCTTTCTTTCTCTCTGTTTTGAAAGTATGTGAATTCTGTTACAGCCTAGATGCCCTGTACACGACACAGAAAAATAAAACCCCATTCAACTTGCGGTACCAGACAACAATTATACTACTTTACAGCCCACAAAAAATTAATTAAAAAAGATTATTTTTTTTCGGTTCTCTCTTTCTCTCTCTTTCACACACAAAAACTCTCTCTTTCTCTCTCCAGCTGCATTTCGCCTCTTATTGAGTCTTCTGCTTCAAAATTCTAGTCTGCTTGGGTTGAATTTCCCTCACCATCAATCAAAAGGGTCCCTTTGTTTTTTGGGTTTTGTTTACATTTACATGTACATAGATATAAAGATTATTGTGATTATTAAGTGTGTATATATATATTTATGGTGATGATTTTGTATTGGGGTGTTTGGTAGAGGTGGTAATAAACCTGATAGTGTGTTGTGTCTGTCGGCGCAAGGTCACTTTCTGTCGGCATTGTCTGTATCCACTATCCAACGATGATACTACACTACTGAGAGAAAAGAGAAATTAGAGAGAGAAAGAGAGAAAGGGAATTTCTTCTAATAAAATTAATAAAAAGTACAAGGGAGATATAGAGGTTTTACTTCTGGGTTTTCATTGCTTACAGAGTGGCACTACCCTTTCAGGGAGCATACTATTCATATTCATTTTTCAGGCCTTTGTCTTTCTTTGCTACCCAACTCTGAGACTTCAACAATCAACGTAGTTGCTTCTGATCTGAAGGGGTTTTCTCATTTTTCTGCTTTTGGTTGGTTTTGGATTTTGATACCCCAAAACCCACTTTCTATATTTGTTGTCCTTCAGCATCTTGATTTCATTGAGTGTCTGGGTTTTTTGTGTTGGAGAATTGGTTCATATGAGGGAAGGTGGAGGGGGTTTGTGGGTCAATCTTGATTTCCGTGAGTGGCATTTTGGAATGGAAGAAGCTCCTTCAAACAAAGTGTGTCATTGGTAAATGAAGCTCAGGCTTTCTGAGATCCTGCCTCATTATTTATCTAGTGTTATAGCCCTGAAGATTTGACAAAAAGTAAACCACTTTATTCTCTATCTGTTTTCCCCTTTCCTCGTTGCCTTTATTTTTTCCACTTAATTTGTTTTTGGGATTTCAATTATATGAAATGTTATAGACAAGATCCAATTTTATCAGCCTGCATGACATTGGAAACAAACATGCATTGTGCTGGGATTCCCAAACTTGTTTTAGTTTTTGCAGGTGAAAATAGCTTGGGACTGATTTCACTAATTTGATTAACATTTAGCAACCCTGCTTAATCTAGTCTTCTTTTTGTGCAGCATTATCATTATATTCAATTTCTATTAACTGCATGACTTCTTAAGTCATGTCCTTTCCAATTTGTCTCAAAATTCCATTAGTTTTGAAGTCTATGTCACTTATGGTTCTGAAATTTTGTAGCTACCATTGTGATGCTGTTGATCTTCTCTTTTAACTCTGTTTTAGGTTGTTCAATGCTTAGAAATGTTCCTATCTCTACCTTTTATTTATCACAAGAGAAAGAGTAACTATCTCCTTTCATTCTAAGCACATTATATTCATATTTCATAGATTTTGATCTTTTGCTATTTTTTTTGGACTACAGGTTTCATGTATTATATTAATTCATATAAATTTGTACAGCACAAGTGAAAAGGATTCCCATACCAGATGTCAAGTACTCTTGCAGCAATATTAGGAGGAGCTGCAGGAGCCGTGGCATTGGTAGGGATAGCTATAATACTTATATGGTTTTGTCTGTCTCGCCAGCGGAGCGTTTCTAGGACTTCGGAGACAGGGTCCTCTGATCCTTCCCAAGGTATCATCTCACATTTGTGTACAAGATAGAGTTCTCTATTCTGTAATCAAAACTTGTTAGTTTCCTAAAGTGAAATTCCATAACATGCAGTGGGAAGACATGGTGCTATTGAGTTGCAATTAAGGGATACTAGGCGTTTTGAGATGGAAGAACTATCTCTGGCCACAAAAAATTTCAGTGACAGAAATTTGATTGGAGAAGGGAAATTTGGGGAGGTTTACAGGGGTTATCTTCAAGATGGAATGCTTGTGGCCATAAAAAAGCGTCGTGGATTTTCTAGTCCGGAATTTGTGGACGAGGTAATACTCAGTTTCCTGCTCTAAAACTTGATTGTACGAGATGCTATGAAATGTACCATTGATGTGAGGTACTTCCTCCTCTGCCCTATTCTTGAAAGAGTGACACGTGCTGGATACTTTTTTGAAGTCCTTGATGAGTTACTTCAGGAAATGTTTTGTCAGTAAAATTGTTTTACTTGACCAGTTTCTTATCATTTCAAAAGGATGATTTCTTTCTATGCATATCTTCTAAATTCCTCCTTATGTTCCTTGTCTATTTCTGCTCCTGAATTTTTAGTAGTATACTGGAATTCAGTAGTAGTTGCTAACTTGCCATTTAACTTCAGAGTTCAGACATTAATTGATTCAGAAAATTGAAATTTTTTTGCCCATTAATTCACCCTTGCAGCATATTTTGTGTTTGATCATATCTGAATAGAGCCTTTATAAATTTAAGTGAGCATATTCAGTGTTTCTTGTGACAGGCTCTAAACTAGTTTGATAATTGATTATGAGATAAAACATGTATCTGTTTTTCTTTTCCTTGGCCATTTATTTTCACATCCCAATTCTGTTTTTCTTTTCCTGGCAATTTGCATACACTATTTAGTTTTAGTGTTAAATACATTTATCTCTTAATGTTCATCTTCTCTTGCTTTGGTCTAACATGATTATGTTTTCCTTTAGGTACGCTATCTCTCATCCATTCACCATCGGAATCTCGTAACTCTTTTAGGCTACTGCCAGGAAAACAATTTTCAGTTTCTTGTATATGAGTATGTGCCTAATGGAAGCGTCTCCAGTCACTTGTATGGTAAATTTCTGTACATTCAAAAGTCACTATATTTATTTTGAGAAAGTTCTGTCCTTATATATCTGCAAAGTTTAATTTTGCATTTTATCTCTATTCAAATGACACTTACTGATACTGATAGCTCATGAGTTAATGCTTACAACACAGAATTGCATAATACTACATTTCATGAAATTTCTTCGCTAAATGAATCCTTTCTTAAAGCTGCTGATTGTGAATTTGATATTCCTTTGCAGGCGCTGGTCAACAATCACGCGAGAAGCTAGAATTCAAGCATAGACTTTCAATAGCTCAAGGTGCAGCTAAAGGTGATCCTTTGCAAAATCAGTGAGCATTTGTGGCTTTCCTGGTATCAGTTTTCTTCTCTTTTATATAAAATACCCCAAGTATCTTAAATGGATGCCACAAATTCTTTTTGTAAGCCATCCTAAAACTTTCAGTTATTTGCAAGCATGAAGCTCTGAGGAACTTGTTCCTGATTTTCGAAAGCTCATTCTTACAAACATTATATGCAGGTTTGGCTTACCTTCACTCGCTGAGTCCACGTTTGGTGCATAAGGATTTCAAAACAGCTAATGTTCTTGTGGATGAGAATTTCATTGCTAAAGTTGCAGATGCCGGACTTCGTAACTTTTTGGGGAGAGTTGACATTGCAGGCTCATCTTCTCAAGCGGTAGCAGACGAGATATTCCTCGCACCTGAGTAATAACACTAAGGCTCATCCATCATTTGTGCTGTTCCGGTCATACATGGTTTTTTCTTTATTTACATACACCATGCCCTGCAGGGTGAGAGAGTTCAGACGATTTTCTGAAAAGAGCGACGTGTATAGCTTCGGCGTATTTTTACTGGAATTGTTAAGTGGGAAAGAAGCAACAGAATCACCATCTCCGGACTCTAATCAAAATATGGTTGAATGGGTAAGTGATCATTTTCCAACTTTTAGGATGCTGGGTCAGAGTACTAACTGTATGTTCATAGCTTGGTTTTCATTGTCTTCCTGTGTGTTCTGTTTCATATTATTACACTACACTCCAAAAGTGCATTTCAAAACATAGAAGCTATTCTCAATTGCTTTGAAATGGATCCCAAATTTATCTCATCCAAACATAAAACTAAACACACACTTAGATGTAGTTACATTTCATGTACCTTGACTAAGCGAAGTCCATGTTCTGCTTTGGGACTGATTTATGCTCTTTTATATTTTTCATCTCTTCTAATATAGGTGCTAAGTAATCAAGAGCGCGGCATTATGTCTAGAATCATCGACCGAAGACTGGAGAGTAGTTTTACAGCAGAAGGCATGGAGGAATACATCCTGCTGATAATAAGATGTATAGATCCTTCGAGTGAGAGGCGACCCGCCATGAGCTATGTGGAAACGGAACTGGATCGGATCCTAGAGAAAGAAATGAACTTGACGACCATCATGGGTGAAGGAACACCAACTGTGCTTCTTGGAAGTCAGTTATTCAAAGCAACAAAATAAAAAATATAAAAAACGGTTATTATTATTATTATTATTTCGTTCTTATATTGTTACTTATATTTGTGAATTATATCTTTGCTTTCTCATTTTTCTTCCCCCAGTGGATACCAGAGAATAGGGCCAACTGCTTCATAAGTGTATAAAGAGCAGTTGTATCCCCCTTCATCGTTTTCTTTTTTTCCTTGGCCGATGAACAGTTGTATTCTTTTGTTTTTGTTCTTCCTATTTTTTACCTTCATAAATGTATGAGATCTCTTGTAAACCATTATTTGTTGTTAATATGACAGTGAAGATTGGGTTGGTGTGGTAAACTATGTCAATTTTTAGTTTTCATTTTCCTTCTGTCCAGTTTCCACATATTTCCATTTTGTTGATGGAGCTATCTATCACTTCACTGATGTTGAACTAACATCTCAAATTCAAAGTAGTGTTTTTTCTTTTGGAACAAAGCTATTCTTTCTCTTCAAAAGAATAGCTGTTGTTGGCAATGCAAGCCAGTGCATAAATTTTATTTTTTCGCCACAAAACCACACTTATAGTAAGATTACATAGGCGATGAAGTGCTACTTTCGAATATTTAAGACTAACTAAATACTTAAAATTTTATTTACGAACCTTTTAAAATAAAAATTTCTCGGTTGTAAACCACCAGGTGTTTCTCATTATGTCACATTAGTATGAAATGACAAAAATTAGGATAAGGACTGCAGAGTTTAGGGGTAAAATCCGTGAATTTAAATGTGCACTGTGCAGAGACAACATCAAATAGCAAATTGGCTTCTTTACAGACATTTTTTTACTGATCACCAAGTGAACTAGCAATCAATGAATGTGTAAGATCGAAAAACAATTGTATGGATCAATGAAAAGCTAATCAGTAATGAATCAGCTTAATAGAGAATCCTCTCACTATAGAACAGCCTCGCTAAGAAAAAAAATGAAAATTCCAAATAATCATTGACCAAATTCTAGTTTAGAAAGCAAACCTGAGCTAAATGGAACATATCATTCACAAAGTCAAAGACTAATCCTCATTCAATAAAAGGTTTATTTGTTTATAGTATTATATTTGTGTTAAAATTTAAAATTACTGGCCATGAAAGTATTTTTGAGATTTTTTTCACTAGTAACCAAAAAGGCCCCTGAAATTTGGGTCAACGCGCACCCGTTAGCCCCATAAGATTAAGACCCTTCAACAAGGCCAAACCCCCTGTCTCTCACACAAACGAGAAAATTTACGAAATTTTTAAAGCACAGTAGAATGCTCCTTCAAATGTTTGACTCATCAAGTCGTCAACCTCATCCTCCTCCTCCTCCTCATTCCCAAGGTAAAAAACCCAAATCAAACTTATCACTTCGTCCTCTACCTGTTTGTGAAAATGCGTAACTGAATCTTCGTGTTGATTTCACAGGTACTACCTCGACGGAAGAAACTCCAGCCACAAGTCCAAACGTCACTCACGAGTACGAGCTCGCAGTTCAGGCCAATTCCTACAACGAGATTCGCTCCATCATCCAAGCTCCACCGCAGATTCTCCATCTCGACGATCACGAGGTTGAGGAAAACGAGGAAGACGACGAAGATTCCCACCATCGCCAAGTGCTTTCGCAGGTGCTTCAACCCGATCAACAAAGCGTCCGAGAAGCACTCGCGAATGCCAAACCTAGAAGCACCCTCACGCGCCTTGTTTCCACCTACTTCAACCATAGTGAGACAACCTCTGATCTCTGCCTCCATCTCTGCCGCTGCGTTAACCGCGCCCGGGACATCTACTCCCCTCTCTCCGATTTCCTTGCCGTTCTCCCCGATTCCCTCTCCCTCTCTCAACCCCAATGCGACCACGCCTACGACCTCTTCCTCCAATTCGAACAACACCAAAACCCCTTCGCCTTCTCTCAATTCCATTCCCTACGCCACAGCTTCTCCGAGCTCAAGCGTCACATCCAACGCGACCGCCGCAAATGCCACTCCCGGCTACGCCTCCTTCGCCACTCCACTGTCGGTTGCGTCATTTGCCTAATTGCCACCGCAGCCGGAACGGTTGCTTGCGCCACAATCTTCGCCGCACATGCTGCTGTTGGGTTCGCTGCCGTCACTGCCGCACCCTTTTGTGTTCCCTTTCCAAAGAAGAATGAAAGGAAGGAACTTGCAAGGCTGAAGCAGCTTGAAGCTGCGGAAAATGGGACTCTTGTGGTGAATGATATTAACACCATTGATAGTCTCGTGGATCGGCTCCAAACTGCCGTGGAAGGTGATAAGGCTCATGTTAGGTTTGCGTTGGAGAGGGGTAGAGAAAGACACCCCATTCAAGAGGTGCTTAAGCAACTCCAGAAGAATCAACCGGTTTTGGAACAGCTTCTTAGGGATCTTGAGCAGCATATATACTTTTGCTTTTATACTGTTAACAAGGCCAGATATGCACTCCTCAGAGAGATATCCCTTCATCAAACTTTGTAGTTAGTTCTTACCTTCCAATCTCAATCTCTCTTTATGAGAATAATGAGATTAACATTACTGCTAATCCTTTTCATGATTCATGTGATCTATTTTAGCATGCGCCACTGACCCTCAATTGTAGGTATAGTCAGGGATCATGGTTTTGAACTGCTGTTGTAGTTGATTGCTCACAGTCACAATGCAGTAGGAAAATGCAGCCTAATGTGGTCTGCAATTTAAAACATTTGGTGTGGTACAGGGTCTGTTCATAATTTGTGACGGATAGAGATTGCGTTGTATACCTCAAATCAACTTGCTTTTTGAGTTTTTTTTAATGAAAGCCCTTAATTTATTCATTCACTGTTTGATTCTTGCCAGCTTTTTAGTTGTCAATGCCATCAAATTTTAGATCCTGAATGAAGGATATTTGGATAAGGGTCAATATTTAGTCACCATGCTCTGTGTTTGTATATGTATGCCATTATTGTTATGGATCATGATGCAGTTCATAGTGATAGTGTAGATTTGCAATGCTGTCAATTTATGATTGTTCTGTTTATAAATTTTTTTTATAAGCAAATGCACACTCACACACTCTAAACTAAATCCCCAATATTCTTTCTAAATCTCTACTGCAAGGTTCGAACCTTAGACCTCCAATCTCCCAAGTCAAGTCTTGACTTGGAACATGACCAAGTGGGCTCCCATGGTCATTGTTCCGTTTATAATGCTATTGATGGAGTTCCTCTGGGATTAATTTTAGAACTGTTTGTGTTGTTTTAGTTATAGATTCAGCCCAACGGCTATTGTGTGGTTGTCTATTTGGTTTTCTAGTTTCCGCGGACATGTTGGAACAGGAACGCATGCAGTTTTGTTGTTTTCAGTTCCGGTTGACTATCTCCCAAGCATTCTCATTTCATTTTTCAAACAATGTGAGGAAACCAAAGTCCAAAGCATATATATCCGTTTTTCTTTCTCAATAAAATTCGTTGTATTACCTCATCTTGAGTTAAGAATTCCAAACCTAAATGTTACATTTTCAGTTTTGAGTTTTTTTAATTCAGATTTGAGCTCTTGAGAACAGTTCACCTTAATTACTATTGAACAGTAGCCGATCTATAATAATTAATATCTCTATTTCAGATAATTCTTGTTCAGTTTCCATGGTTGTCTGTCCTGCCACTGTCAACACCTACAAGCTACTGATTTTCACCAATCACGATTATGATGCAACAAAATGGAATTTTCTTTTTCCATTTTCATAAGTAAATTAGGAGAAACACTCGTATAAAGTGAGCTTGCCTTCTGAAGTAATAGACTAAGATTATATCAATTCCTATGTTTATGAAGTTAAAATTAAAATGCCATGCACCGGATGATGCATTGGCCTTTTACTTTCTTGCTTTTGGACAAACTTATTTTAGAAGGACATTAATCATGCCTTAGTTAATTCACGTGGGATTAGAATCAGTATGCAATATTGTGATTGTGGTAATATATATAACTATCAGGACTCCCCAAGTAATTAAGGAATTCCAGCCGTGAATTGAAGTATGCAGATCAGGGACGAAGTTCATAGCAAACCCTGTAGATTTCGAGGCTGACAACTTTTCCTACAAGCTGCTTTTTTTAAAGGTAAAGATAGTACTTATCTAAAACCTGTTAGATATACCAACAAGATAGTTGGCGTAGTGATAGAGGTACATTATGAACTCCATGAAAGAATTTATGTTCAAGTCCTAGAGAGTATTAGTTAAGAGGACAAGTTTGTTTACTCTCGAAGGGTTAGTCTTTTACCCTGATAATAGAATAAGAGATAGCTAGGAAAAAAAATCTGTTCAGATTTATAGATTAATCCTACTCTCTTTGCCAAATAGCATTATGAAACTCTGTTCCCAGAAGTAAAGCTAATATGATCCAGGTGAGCTTACTGTGATAGAATCAGATCAGCTGATATGTAACACCAGTGTTTTTTTTTTAATCAGCCAAAGAATATGTCACTGATAAAGAAGCACCAGCAGTGCTACATGGCTACGAATACAGCAGATGTAATGTAACGATGTTACTCTGAAAATTACAACCCTTAAACAAACATACATACATACATACTTGTAAGCCATATTGTGGCCACACTAAACAGCTACAGCAAAAATGATCACCGTTAATCTGTTTTGTCTCCACAATCGTGTTACTGCTACTGGCGAAATTTAAAATGCAGACGAAAGCAGACATAACAGAGACTCATCATTAAGGAGGTCCTGCAAAACATATCTGATCAGCATGACCCATAGGAAATTACCTCCAACAACTGCAGAACAGACCAGCGCAGTTCAGTAGTCATGACCCATGGGTGTCCTTAGCAGAATAGGCCTCTAGACAGCAAAAGGGATTTAATATCCATTCTGAAAACCCATACCAAAAACCTGAGACAAAGAAAGGAATGAGGAGAGCTTCTCGAGAACCTTGATTGAGTTGAGAACTAGTACGCACACTCTTTTATAGCATCTAACACTTGTGTTTTGGCGTAACAAATGTTACATCGTTGTCACCTTAAATGTATAGTACATGATCTTTACAAAAATTGTTGTAATTTTAAAAATATAAAAGAAGAATTATATTAATTGAGCTAAAAGCTTCAAAGTGAATAATACATTATTTTAAAAAAAAACTTCCAATAATTTAGTTAATTTAAAACATCCTATTTATTTTTATTCCAAAAACACCTATAAACTTCAAAGTGAATAATACATTATTTTAAAAAAAAACTTCCAATAATTTAGTTAATTTAAAACATCCTATTTATTTTTATTCCAAAAACACCTATTCTTAAGTATATAGTACACGATCTATAAAAAAACTGTTGCAAATTTAAAAATATAAAAATTATATTAATTGAGTTATAAACTTTAAAGTGAACAATACATTGTTTTAAAAAAGCGTCAAATAATTTAGGTAATTGAAAAACACTATTCATTTTTATTTCGAAAAATATGCTACTCTTCAAGAGTATAGTACACATCCTCTAAATTGCAATTTTAAAAATATAAAAAAATTATGTAAATTGAACTAGAAATTTCAAAGTGAATAATACATTGCTTTCAAAAAGCATCCAATAAGTTAGGTAATTTAAAATTTTCATATTTATTTTTATTTCAAAAAATGCCATATTCTTCACAAGTATAGTATACGGTCTCCAAAACACTGTTGCAATTTTAAAAATATAAAATATTATATAAATTAAGTTAGAAACTTTAAAGTGAATAATACATTGAAAACTTCAAATAATTTAGGTAATTAAAAAAAACAAATTTATATTTTCATTTCGAAAAGCGTCATATCCTTAAGTATATAGTACTTGTTCTCTTAAAAAATGTTGCAATTTTAAAACTATAAAAAATTATGAAAATTGAGCTAGAAACTTCAAAGTGAATAATACGTTATTTTCAAAAAGCTTTCAATAATTTAGGTAATTAAAATAACCGTATTCTTCAAGTGTATAATACACGATCCCTAATAAAACTATTGCAATTCTAAAAATATAAACAATTATGTTAATTGAGCTAGAAAAATTTGAAGTGAATAATAAAGTGTCTTAGAAAGCTTCAAATAATTTAGCTAATTTTAAAACACCCTATTTATTTTTTTTTGAAAAACACCCTATTCTTCTATTGTATAATATACGATCTCTAAAAAAACTGTTACAATTTTAAAACTAAAATAAAAAAAAATTGTAAGTTGAGCTAGAAACTTCTAAGTGAATAAGACATTATTTTCCAAAAACTTATAATAATTTAGGTAATTTAAAAATTTTGTTTTCATTTTTATTCAAAAAGTACCATATTCTTAGTACTTAGATTTATAAAAACAAAAAAAAAATGTTGCAATTTTAAAAATATAAAAATTATATAAATTGAGCTAGAAACTTCAAAGTGAATAATACATTGTTTTAAAAAAGCACCCAATATTTTAGGTAATTTAAAAACACCCTATTCATTTTTAATACGAAAAACACCATATTCTTCAAATATAAAGTACAAGATTACAAAAAAAAATTTGTAATTTTAAAAATATAAAAAATTATGTAAATTGAGCTAGAAATTTCAAAGTGAATACTACATTATTTTTAAAAAGCTTCCAATAATTTAAGAAATTTTAAACACCCTATTCTTCGAATGTATAGTAGACAATCTCTAAAAAAATGGTAGCAATTTTAAAAATATAAAAATTATGCAAATTTATCAAGAAACTTCAAAGTAAGTAATGCATTATTATAAAAAACTTACAATAACTTAAGTAATTAAAAAATCCTAATTATTTTTATTTTGAAAAATAATTTTAAAAATATTAAAAATTATCTAAAACAAGCTAGAAACTTCAAAATTAATAATACATTATTTTCAAAAAGCTTCCAATAATTTAGGTAATTTAAAAATACATATTTATTTTTATTTGAAAAAATATCTTATTCTTCATGTATATATAGTACACGATCTCTAAAAAACTGTTAGAATTTTAAAAATATTAAAATTATCTTAATTGAGCTAAAACTTCATAGTGAAACATAAATTATCTTCAGAAAGTTTCAAATAATTTAAAAAATTTAAAAACACTATATTCATTTTTATTTCGAAAAACACTCTATTTTTTAAGAATATAGGACACGATCTCAACAAAAATTGTTACAATTTTAAAAATATAAAAAAAATACGTAAATTGATTTAAAAACTTAAAAATGAATAATACATTATTTCCAGAAAATTTCAATTAATTTAAGTAATTTAAAAACAGCATACTCATTTTTATTTTGGAAAACACCCTATTTTTCAAATTTATTGTACACGAGATCCAAAAAAAATGTTGCAACTTTGAAAATATAAAAATTTATGTAAATTGAGTTAGAAACTTTAAAGTAAATTTAGGTAGTTTTAAAATTATGTTTTAATTTTTATTTTGAAAAATACCATATTCTTTAAGTGTACACTATTTATAAAAATACTGTTGCAATTTTTTAAATATAAAAATTTTGAATATTGAGCTAGAAAATTCAGAGTGAATAAGACATTATTTTCAAAAAGCTTATAAACAATTATTTATATTTAAAAATGAGTATTTATTTATATTCGTAAAACACTATATTTTTCAAGTGAAATTACTTGATTTCTAAAAAACTGTTACAATTTTAAAAATATTAAAAACTATGTAAATTAAATTAGAAATTTAAAATTGAATAATACATTATTTTCAAGAAGTTTTCAATAATTTAGGTAATTTAAAAACACTCTTTTCTAATTTTAGTTTGAAAAACACCTTATTATTCAAGTGTATAGTACACGATATCCGAAAAAATATTTAGTTTTAGAAATATAAGAATCTAAGTAAATTGAGTTAGAAACTTCAATGTAAATAATACATTATTTTCATAAAGTTCCAAATAATTCAGATAATTTAAAAATACCCCATTCATTTTTGTTTTGAAAATTTTCCAATTCTTTAACTGTATAGTACATATTTCTAAAAATAATTGTTGTAATTTTAAAAATATAAAAATTTTATAAGTTGAGTTAGAAACTTCAAAGTGACTAATACATTATTTTAAAAAATCTTCTAATAATTTAGGTAACTTAAAAATTGTATTTTCATATATTTTTTCAAAAAATACCCTATTATTCAATTGTAGTAAACGATTTCTAAAATAATGTTGCAATTTTAAATATGAAAAAAATTATGTAAGTTGAGTTATAAACTTCAAAGTGAATAAGACATTGTATTCAAAAAGCTTCAAATAATTTAAGTAATTTAAAAATTGTATTTTCATTTTAATTTCGAAAAACATCATATTCAATAAGTGTATAGTTGATACATGATCTATAAAAAAACTATTACAATTTAAAAAATATAAGAAATTATATTAATTGTGTTAAAAACTTCAAAGTGAATAATATATTAATTTCAGATAGCTTCAAATAATTAAGGTAATTTAAAAATACCCTTTTGATTTTAATTTTAAAAAACACCCTTCAAGTGTTATAGTACATTATCTCAAGAAAAACTATTGCAATTTGAATAAAATAAGAAGTCATAGAAAGCTTTAAAAATTTTGAATACGTAAAAAATTGAATTTTCATTTATATTTCGAAATACACCTAAAACTTTTGTTACTCTCGTAGCTCCATACTATCTCTTTAATCTCCTTCATTGAAAAAAGTACCATCAAGGCTGCCCTACCAATATTATTTTAGGCTAAAATGCATTTTAATGTCTTAATTTTTTATTAAGTTTCATTTTGGTATCATAATTTTTTTTAGTTTCGTTTTGATTGTTTAACATGTGTTTTTTTTGTTAAGAATTTTCTCTGTCGTAAATCAGATTCATCCATTAACATATTTAATGTCACTTATAGCAAAGATTATTTTGAATCAAAAACATAAATTAAGGTATTAAAATAATTCTAAAAAAAGTCATGAAACTAAAATAAAACTTGAAGAAAAGTCAAGCGAACAAGATGTATTTTAGCCATTATGTAACGAGGCAAAAGAGATCCCATCAAAAGTAGGTCCACATTAATAATTTTCAGAAAATTTTTCTTCAAAATCTAACTTGATACCCTCTTTTACCCTTTCAGGATCCTCACATGCAGCCCCGTTAATAGTAAGATCACTATTACCAGTCTGTTCAATACAATATTAGTGTTTTGCTAATTGAAAATTTTAGACCAAAAAATAAAAATAAAAATACAATATTTAGTGGTTTATAACCAAGCCGGTTCATTTAGCATATGTTTGAATTAAACTGTAAAAAGATTGGTTAGAATATCTAATTGCGAAAAAGAAGTAATTAATATGTTTGAATCTATAAGGTTATTCGTAACTCAAATTTTGATGATTAAAAAATAATGCATGTAAATATCAAACAAAAAATAATTATAATGCATGTATAATGTATTTATTTATTTTCAAATTTTTAAGTAAATATTTCTACAGGTATAGCCGTGGTACTAGCATGATATCAGCGAGTAGTCATAGTCAAGATTTTTTTTTTCTCCAAAGTGAAAACTTCAAAATTTATGCCCCACAAACATACGCAGACACATCATAAATAGCAACAGTAATATCACTCAAGTTTATCGAAAGTTTGCAACGATATGTATATACACGTATATATCATTATTTAAAATAGTATATTTTTCTATATACACCTAATTTTGAAACTTGTTGATCACGAAAATATCATTATTCAGATGTTGTGGTCCAAGTGATGAAAAAGACTAGAAAGGAAAAAGGTCTCCTTTTAGCCATTGAAGATGTCACAATATAGATAGAGAGACGCCTAATTCATTACATTATTTGTCACATGCTTTAATTTTATTTGCCAGTAATTTGCTAAATAGTTCTTAACTTTATAATTACTAAATATTTTAGTGATTGAATTTGTAAAATATTTAAATTAGTGTTTTACTTTGCACTCTACGTATCATTTTAATCTCTGATGTTGAGTGACACTAACGAGGTGTGAAGTGCCTGAGTGACACATTAAGTGTATATGTGACAAAATATTTGACATGTAAAAGCTCACGTAAGCGATCAAACGACATCGTCACTTAATCTTTAAAGTTATATAGCGTTTTTTACCTAAAATTGGGTTCAGTTTTTTTTTTTTTTATAAACAAAACATATTATTAACAAAATGAGTACAAGGGGTATTCTAACCCGTTACTAACCATCGTTGATAATACACAATATAAAATCTTGAATCCAATTAACAAATAAAATCATCCCCTGACTACCACCACCAAACCCCCATTTCCAAGATCTATATTGTATTGCATTAAAAACCTCCTCATAATCAAATACAGCAGAATTAAAAACTATAGCATTTCTATGCAACCAAATACTCCAAATCACATAAATCCAAATTGATACAAAATATTGCCACCTCTTTGTCTAATAATGTGTCACGTAAATACACTATTAGTGTCACTTAATTTCATAGACAACTAAATTAACTTATAGAGTACAAAATCAAGACTAAATTGCTCTTTTATTTTCCATAGCCTTGTACAGAGTGCTTTCCCCTCATGATTATTGCTTCTATCTCCCACTTCTACTAATTACAAACAAACTCCTTTCCATTTAAATCTCCAGATGCATGACCCCTAAAATTATTTTGTTCTACAACTAAAAAAACTAATAAACAAGGTTAAAAAATTAATTGAGCCATATGATTGAAATTATATCAACAATCTCGGTCTATGCATTTGGTAGTAGAGAAAATGAAAATGTCAACAATAATAATAACAAACTAACTTTTGACTCTAACATGTTATATTATTATTATTATTCAAAGCTTAAAAACAATTGTCTCTTTTCGTTTATTGAAACAATTGTCATTGATTTATTACAATCTGCAATCATATACACAAGTATTTTCTTGAGAAAATCTAATTACTACAAAATATATCAAATATAAAACTTATATATATATGTAATTTTTAATTAACATGTACAAATGGTAGCATATAAAAGTGACGCACCAAATTGACTTTGGAAGTTGGTACTTCCTCTTTCATAATTTAAGCCACTGCATAAAAAAATGGCATTTTTAGTATAGAGCTCCTACGTAAAATACAAGAAACATTTATTAACTTTTTTAAAATTTTATGCTTATTTATTAGAGTAAAAGCCTAGTTGTTATTGTTTAAAAATAATTAATGTTGAAGGTGGGTAAATAATTGATTACTTTTATATTTGATTATGATAAAAATCAGAAACTATTTATGTTTTGTTAAGATAAGAAGAATCATTTTTTAAATCTTCTTTGTTCTACTACAGATGATTTATGTTGAGAAGCAGTTCAAAGTAGCTTCTCGAAAACATCATAAATTTAATTATTTTTTGCTTTTGCCTTTTTTTTTTAAACCACAAACAAACATCATAAAAACTTTCAAAATTAATTTTTTATTAAAAAGTTATTATTTTATAAAATAAGCCATAACAAACAAGCTTTAAATTACTACTAATAAAAATAGTGACCATTATATTTAATTAAGAGTATAATAATAAAAGAATCATAATTTTTTAAAAGATCAATATGTTAAGCCTTTTTTTAAAAGTATCTAGATATTTATATTTTAAAAGTGGCGGAAGGAGTATATAATAGCAGTATTTTTTTATATTAAAATTGTGGAGCATTATAATTATTCTCCTCCTAACAAATACAGTTCTCAAGATTCGAACTTGCGTTACGAAAAGATAATAATAGCATTTAAATTCATGATATAGACTCAAAGGCATGGCCTTTTAGTTTTGCTAGGCAACCTAACAAATATAATCATTAATAATTAATTTCAACAAAAGATTGCCTCAAATAGAGTCATGCGCCAATGAATCAACACGCTTTTTATGTTTGGGGGATTAGGTTAGGTTACCCTTTTTGGTTACAAAAGCAGATTGGGTTACCAAAATGGACTAATTTTCCTATTTTATTATTAATATTAATCATATTCATATTAATCATATAAAATTGTTGAAATTGAAAGTTCAGATCAGCTGCAGCCATAATAATCCTTTGATCATTTGATCAATGGTGTTTGACCCAAAAATAGCATCAGGAGAATATGCCGTTCATATTTTAATGGTGAATTTTGAGATGAATAAATGTTTATTAAGAGTTTATCTCACTAGTTGGTTTGGTTTATCTTTATCGTTAATACAGAAAACAATTCAAATCCGTTATTTATTTATTAATATATTTAACAAATTAAATAAAAAAACTCATAATGAGTGATGTCAAACCTTACATCAAATTGATATAATTTTGATAGACATATCCAAACAGATATAGAGGGATCAGAGGAAAAAATTAGAGAGAAAGAAGAAGAATGGAGTGATTAAGAAGAAAAAATTAGAACAGAGAGAAATTGGAAGAGAAACATTTAATTCATTTTTTATTTATTGATTTCTTTCTCTTACACTAACATAATCATATAATAAACTTAATAAGCTAATCTAGAATATTCTTAATATCTACTGAACCAAGTTCATTACATATAATTCTTAAATTATTTAAATTATAAAATACTAATTATTGTGGACTAGAATTAGGAGATATTCCGGTCGTGAATACCATGTCGGGCACAATATCGTAGATATTATTGGAGTTGGGCTAGACCCAAAGACAAGGCCCACGAGGCCCAAAATATAGCCTGCAAACCCTAAATAATCCTTTATAAATACAATACGTCATAATTACTCTGGTATGCTATCAGTCTACTAATAATTACTCTGACTCATACGGTCACTGACTTGAGCGTCGGAGTCCTTGCAGGTCCCTTCACCTGCCATCATGGAGCGCCGCCGGAGCACCTAGAGACCGAAATTCTTCTCGTGATCCCGTCATCATCACCTCCTAGCCAGGTACCTTTATTTATGCCGTTCCTATATTTTTGGAATACAACACTAATAATAATAATAAGGATATCTATATATAATACCACTATCTTAACACAAACCTTTTATTTTTTGGTGATTCAGGTACATGTCAAACCTTTTTAATATGTTTTAATGAATAAACAGTTTAAAACCATTTTTCTCTTTTGCAAAATCCAAATTCCAACCATCTAGTAATTAATAGAAGTCTATTTCCTTACTATAAGCTTTTCAAATGTTTTAATAAAAAAAAAAAATAAAATAAACTTTTCCAATGTCGCGACATTGGGTATAACCTGCCACGTCCAAAACAATAGTACTTCTAATAACAATGGAGAAGTATTCATAACAAAAAAAAAATGACTTATTGGCAAATTGGAATATGATTAATGCAAACCTTGAAAAACAATATTAGTATAATTAATTTTTCACACTTCAAAAACTTAACCAAATATGCTCAAAATCTGACACAACAACATATACACTACTAGAAAAAATATGTCTAGTGGCCAAGGAAATTTAGTTGATTAACTTGCTTTTCAGTTGTTAAATAATTAACAATGAAATTAAGTACTGAATTAGATTAATTATCACCGATGTTAGTTATTTGGTTGTTAAATTAGAATTTTCTGATAGTGATAATTAGTAAATAATTTTAATTTTTAAATAGATCGTTAAGAGTTTAAATCTTAATCATACGTGTATATATAATATTAAAGATAGTAAAACTTATAATTTCATAGAGATTCAATTCCCTTATTTTAAGATTATATAATTCAATAATTTCTTTGAAGTTTCTTTAACTTTAATTATATTAAATCATTTATAAAATATTTTTAACAATCATCCAAATTATTGCATAAATAAACTATTGAATGATATAATCTTAAAAGATTGCATGGATAATACTGACAATGTTTTGTTTTTTTACAAAAACTTATAATAAGGAGCCAATGCTTTAGTATAAGTTTGAGTTTTTTTAACTTAAATTGTACTTACAAATGTTCTTACATTAATTTTACCTAAATGAAATAAATTAAATGAATTTTAAATCTGCAACATATCAAATATAAAACGAAATAATTATTACGTGGGTCCCCAACTTTACAACAAAAGTTTATTCAGGTCCTTGACTTTTATGAGAGTTCATTCAGGCCCTTGACTTTTTTTAACGTTGTTCACCTAGGTCTCTGACGTTATCTACCGTTTTAACACAGTTAACATAAATAACATAGAGACTGATTTGAACTTTTAATACATAACACAGGGATTAATTTGAACTTTTATTGATAAACATATGGAAATTTAAACTTTTGATTCAAACACACGGATTGATTTGAACTTCTGTTAACGGTGATTAACGTTAGAGACCTAACTGAACAATGTTAGACAAATTCAAAGACCTAAGTGAACTCAAAGTGATAGGCCTATGTGAACTTTTCTGATAAAATTAAGATCTATGTGGTGCTATACTCAATATAAAACTCTATCATGCTCTCCTCTACTTGACCTAATTAAATTCTTTGTGTGTTTTTATTTTTCGAAATTAATCTCTTTGTGTTAATTAAGATGATTTTTTGTATAAGAACTAATGAATTAATTTTTTTAAAAAAAGAATTTAAAAGAATTGGGAAATTAAGCTGACAGTGACAGACATTCAGCCTGATTCCAGGATCATGGTCCCAATTCATAACCCCGAGGACACGCTCAAGACCCTATAACTTTTGAGACCACGTAAAGTCATTTTCATCTCACTCAAAAAAATAAATAAATAAAAAAAATAGACATCATACATTATAATAATAATAAAAAAAGATATAACAAAATAATCACATAGTAACTTTATAATTAATTAGGGTAATTCTAAAACTCGTGATCACATGTTTTAATGTTTTAGTACGTGTTTGGGGTTACAACTCCTAAAATCGATTTTGCTCGCTCAAAATTTATTTTGGGCAGTAAAATAGTTGTTTGATTTTGTTTTGGTATTTTTATGAAAGTGATTTTGACCCTTCAAAATCAATTTTGTAAAAAGTAAAGAAAATGATTTTGTGTTGAGTTGAAAAATTTACACTATTTTTTATTCTAAATTTGCTTTTAAGAAAAAAATCTCAAATATAAATCACGTTACTTTAAAATTGATTTTACATCAAATCAATTATATGAAATTACGCTCATGCAAAATCGACTATATCAACACAAAACCAAACACACCCTCAAATGTGAAAACAAGATTTTCTTGCGTTTGTTGTTTTTGTTTGCAAACAAGTATCCATACATGCTGTGAGAACTAGCAATTGTCAGCCATGGAGCAAATGCAATCACAACATTGCAGGAAAAACAGAAACAGCTAACAGAGAAAAGAAAAACCCTAAGGGTGCAGATTTTTATTGATAACCAAAAAAGGGTTACATAGATTAGCTTACCCTTTAGCCTCTATCTATTTAAAGGAAAAGAAATACATGAGGGAGAGCGAGAGAGAAGAAACATAAAAACAGAAAACTAACTAATAAGCAAAAATAAAGGAAACTTAAGTGGCCAAAAGGTAACTAAAGAAAGTAAACAAATTACATATGAGGACAAAGGAACAAAACGAGATGTTATTTGTTGACATTCCCCTGTAAGCTTGGGTTGTAAATGTCCTTCAAGCCAAGCTTATCCTTTAGTTTGTAAAAAACAGCAGCACCAAGAGATTTGGTAAGAAGATCAGCAGTTTACTCTTTGGATTGGATTGGCATTAAGTGGATAAGACCTTCTTCAACCTTATCGCGAACAATATGACAATCCATGTCAATATGTTTAGTTCTCTCATGGAAAATAGGATTATTTGCAATATGTATAGCCGAATCATTATCACAAAAAAGTACGGCAGGAAATTTGTGAGGTATGCAAAATGCTTTCAACAGATTCATCAACCATTGTGCTTCGCATGTGGCATTAGCTAACGCACGATATTCTGCTTCACAAGAACTCCTTGACACAGATTTTTGTTTTTTGCTTTTCCATGAGACCAAGCTAGTTCCTAGGTAGAAGCAATGAGCAGAGATGGATCTCCTTGTGTCTTTACAAGTTCCTCAATCAGAATCTGAATATCCTGATAGTTTGAGAGAGGAATTCACAGGGAAGAGTAATCCCTCTCCTGGGCTATTCTTTAGATATTTCAGAACCCGGTATGCTGCAGCTAGATGAGAAGAAGTTGGAGCAGCGAGGAATTGACTGAGTCTTCCAACAACATAACTTATATCAGGTCTTGTATTGGTGAGATAGATTAATCTGCCAATAAGCCTGTGGTAGCTGGTAATGTATGGGAGGATAGAGTTGCTGTCATGAACAAGATTCTGTCCCACTTCCATAGGTGTCTCTTTAGGTTGAGCAGCAAGCATTCCAGTTTCCTGCAAAAGATCTAGACAATATTTGCGTTGATTGACAATGATACCTGTGCTGTTTCTGGCAATTTCCAGGCCAAGGAAATATTTGAGTTCACCAAGATCTTTGATGCTGAAGTGTTGATTTAGCAAGTGTTTAATCTCTTCTATCTGGCGTAGATCATCACCTGCGACAATAAGATCATCAACATATACTAGTATGGCAATGAAAGAAGTGTTACCTGGCCTAGTGAAGAGACTATAGTCTGCTTTTGATCTCTTGAAACCTAAGCTGAGAAGAGTCTGAGTTAGTTTATCGTTCCATTGTCTACTTGATTGCTTTAAACCATATATAGATTTGTGTAGCTTGCAGACCATCCCCGGTTTAGGTAAAACGAGGCCTTGAGGAGCTTGCATATATACTTCTTCATGAAGAGTTCCATGAAGAAAGGCAGTGTTCACATCAAGCTGATGGATGTACCAACCTTTGATAGAAGCAATGGCAAGGAGCATTTTGACCGTTGTCATTTTTACTACAGGGTTGAAGGTCTCCATGTAGTCTAAGCCATGAGTTTGAGTATAACCCTTTGCAACAAGACGAGCCTTATATTTGTCAAGATCTCCATTGGCTTTGAGTTTTGAATTATTGATCATTTTATTCCTTGATTTTATTGAAACTATTTGTAGTGAGTAGTTTTATAAAATGTCATTCCATTTAATATAGTTAGTTATGAATTAAAGTGACTAATTTTTATATAAAATTAAGAATTATTGTGACTGATGTTTTATAAAGTCAAGAACAGTTGTGACCGATTTTATAAAGTCTAGGGCTAAAAAGAATTTTAATAAAGTTAGGGACAAAAATGATCGATGACTCTAAAATCATAGATTATTTTGAATATCAGTTTCAGAAAAAAAGATAGATGTTTAGAAGAGTAAAACATCAAATTGATTATCTAAAGATTCGTTTATCATCAATTTGACCTCTAAAATACTTGTCATCAAATTAGTCTCTCAATTTTTTTTATGTATAATTTAAGAGTCTAATTTGATAATAATTTAATCTATAAGAGATTAATTTAGTAATATCTTAAATATTTAAGAGATTAATTTAGTGAAAAAAAATCGAAGCATTAATTTAGTGATAAATTCAAATTTAGTGACAAAAATCTTAACCAAGTTATATATTTTTTTTTGCTCATATTAGAATTTTTACAAGGAACAATAACAGCTACTACTATTTATTTTCATGTAATTAATAATGTGTTTGAATTGAATGGAAAGAAAATGAGATGAAATATGAATACAGTAATAATATAATTTTTTATTTGTTTGAACTAAAATAAAATTAAATAAAAATTAAATAAAATAAAGTTGATTTCTAAAATAATAATTTTTTTCTTTCTCTCATTTATTCTCCTTAAATCCAAATATAGGCTAATTACCTGGACATGGATCCCAATTCAGGTAAGTTTTCACTACAAAACAAAATAATTTACCAAAAAAAATATTATTGGTTATTAAATATGACGTTATTAGTCATTTCGATCACTAATTAAATTATTAACATATTTAACTATCAAATAAGAAAAATTAAAGACAGATTTTATAAACCGCTAAATGGCCTTATCAACTTGTTGTAGTGAATTTAACTTTTCTATGATATAATAGAGACTATTCATTCATTCATTGCTCTATTTAATGTGTTTTAGCTACACTATATTTGATTGAATAGAAAGAAATATGGTGGAAAAAATGACAAGGGGAGATAAATAAAGAGAAAAAAAATAGAAAAAATTGAGTTCTTTCAATCTAGAAGTTAATATCTTAGCTTCTTCCCGATTTCTCTTAGCTTATATCAAAGAAAAGAAATTATATTATTATTTATATTTTTAATTTCTCACTATTTTTTTCCTTTCAAGTCCCAATCAATCGTAACATAGGGTTAGCCATTGGTGCAATATATAAACCACACTAAAATTTCATACTACAATATATTTGACTTTTAGTATTATTTTTAAAAATATTATTAAATTATTAAAAATATTATCTTTTTGTATTTGTAATACTTTTTCATAAATATTATATAAACATTATGTTAATAAAAAGCTCTAGTACGAACACATATGTAAGCTATGGTATTCTTAAAATAATGATTGATGTCTCATTATTATTTATTTTTATTTAATTGATCATTTTTTTTCTTTTTATTTATGTTATTACATCATATTTAATGTTTTTCTTTCGTCTTATATATATATAAGTTGGGTTCAAATGACATAAATATGTTAAAGTGATTAAATGATATCGCCGATAATTTTTTATAAAAAATAAATTTTATCAATCTGTTTGATCAATTGAATGTTTATATAACGTAAATTAACTACACAAAAATTTATATAATTAAAAAAGTATTTAAGATGTTATCAAAAACATCAAATATATTATTTAAAATATAAATAATTTTTTTTCGTTAGATTGCTTGAGGCATAGAAACATCATGATGATTTTCATATTGATATTGAATGAATTATTGATAATTATATTGATATATAGTCATAGTGATGTGAGTAATGTAATCTAATTTCTAGTAAGAGAAAAAGGTTCAAAGTCCAATATTGTCCGTGGCAGAGTTCAATATTGGCGTGATGTGACATGATATTTAATATAATAGTTTTCTTTTATTTATTTATTTAATTTGTCTATATATTAAGAAATCACAATCACGAGCAGAATAGTAGTAGTTGAAGTTGTTGCTTTGGCCATGCCTGATGTATCCATGCACTTTCCGAATATTCCTTTGGCTTTGTACCCTAATAATCCTTCTTACAATTATTTATTACATCTGTTTCTTTCATTTTTTAGGAGATTACTATACACTAATAAATAAGGAAAGGATAACATACTTTTTCTGTACATAGTTAGAGATTTATTGCTACGTTTGTATATATTTTTACTATAAAAAAAATACTTTTTAAAAAAAAATAAAAATTTCTTATTTATGCTACTACTTATTTTTGTTATACATAAGTTGAAAATCTTAAATTTGCTATGCAACTTTTTGTTTTGTTTTTAATTTTATTTTATTTTTGTTATTATTAGCGTCATTAAACCAATGTTTGATTGAGAAAAAAGAAATAAAAAAAAAAGAATTAAGATAATTACATAATTTTTTTGTTTGTTTGGAGATAAATTAAAAAAAAAAGTTAACTTTTAAAGATAAAAAGTTAAAACATTTTTTTCTCTCTATATTTCTCTTCTGTTATAATTTCCTTTCACGTTATTTTTTGCTAACCAAATACAGGGTAAATGACTAATAAAAATATTTAAAATAATATCGTTTTAAGCTAAACATTATGCAAAAATAATGTCATTTTTATAACTTTTTATTAACCATTTAATAAAATTAACAAAATATGAAGAAATTAATACAAAATAAAATTACAAGATTAATTTAAAACTTTTATTAGTAAAAAAGTAAGAACACATGATGGCAGCAGATGATGTATAACTTTTTCATTTTTATTAATATGGATGATGAAATTAAAGAGCGGTTAATTTATATTATTAACATAAGTCAAAGTATTTTTTAGAGGAATTAAATTTTTTATTTTCATTAAATATAATTTTACATTAGAATTGAAATCATTAGGTTAAAATACACATTTGATCATTTATGTTTGGTCGAAATTCTACTTTGGTCCTTTAAATTTATTTTGTCTCAATTTGGTCTTTTACGTTTATTTTTTGGACAACATTAAACTCTTCTTTGATCCTCCTATATGTAATTATATGCACTTGCTTTTTAGAAGAGTTGAATTCATGAATTACTTTTTGAGTATGTCTTGAGTTGTTATTTATCTTGCACAATTTAAATGCAGAGAAGTTTATGTGATATAAATTTATCTATTGATTTAAAGTGTGATGTAACTTTTTAATTTTTTAAATAATAATTTAATGGTTATTAAAGGAGTTGTATATTAGTATACAAATTTTTATTTGTGTATCATAAGTGAAACCATGTTTGGAAAACAAACTGAAAACTTTTAACTTTTAGCTGTAAAGTTGGCTGAAAGTTGTGAAATTATGACTTTGAGATTATAGTTATGTAGTTAATTTGTAAATTAAAGCTGTTTGACAAAACAAACTGTATGATTAGTTGAAATATGTTAAATGACTAAACAAAGAAAAATAATATTACACTAATGAAAGAGGGTAGTGAGAGTGGGTAACTTGTAATTTATAAAAATAAACTACAATAATTTTGGAAGTAAATTATTGAAAGTTAACTTTTTAAAGTCAAAAGCTATTTAATATAACTTCTAAAAGTTAATTATAAAAACTATAATCTTACTGTAAAAAAACTTTAATTTTATAGTTATCAAACAATTTTACAAACTTTTAAAAAATTATAATCTCTAAAAAAACATATTTTTGTATTACCAAACATAGCCTTTCTTTTAAGAACTTAAACTTTTTATTTGATTGTTAAAATGTTACTTATTTATTTATTTTTTTTAATTTTTGGTACAGTTGGTAAATTATTGTGTGGCTGAAGCACACAGACCTAAAATCGAATTATGACCAAAAATATTACCGTGATATTTCAAGTCCCAAATTCAAAAAGTTTGAAGCGGCAGGCACGGATTTGCAATTGATTGTTTATTGAATTGCAGAATTAAATATTAGTAGTAAATATGAAATATATAAATCTAATAGGAGTAACAACAAAAACAATGAAACATTCACACGTGATTGAAGCTGCAGGAGGTTAAAGGGGAAGGGTGCTTGCTTAGAAACGTCGAAGAAGGGGCGTTAACTTCAAGAAAAACCAGCATCAATGCATTTAAAAAATAAATGGTTCATCAATATAAATATAAATATTTTAATTTTATTGATTGAAAACATATTTTAAATTTAATTTTTTTAAAAGAAGTGATAATTAAAAAATTAAAAAAATAAATTATTAAAATAGCCTCTAACTTTTGTCATTATTATTTAAAATACTTTCTAACTTATAAAAATAAACAAAATAGTCATTAATTTTTTCCTCTATAATTCAAAATTTGAATGGTTTTAGTTGTTAATAGTATACACTATCAAATTTATGATATGACATGTTAATTATGGTGGAAGTGGAAAATTATGTGGTATCAATAAGTGGATGAAAATTAAATATTTTAATTCATGAAAAGTTAAAAAATGGTCATTTTTCTCATTTTCAATGCGAAAAAATAAAGAAAAATAAGTGAGCACGAATAAAAATAACTATTTTTTTAACTTCTATAAAATTAAAATGTTTGATTTTTATTCGCGTACTAATATAATGTTATTTTGATCTTTCACATTTAACGTGCCATGACTTTGTTAGTGCTTAGTATAAGACCATTTTAAATTACATAGAAAAAATTAAAATTTTTTTTTATTTATTCTTGTAAATCAGGATAATTTTAAACGATAATACCAAAGTAAATAATGATTTTAATCATTTATTCTAAAAAAAATTGATAATAATGTCACAAAATTTTTCCCTTGAAGAAGACTAAAATTTTATGCTATTACACAATGGAACCACAAAGTCAATTGAAATATGGCATAATCTCGTATTTTAGCCCACTATAAGTTTTCAATTTAATTTTTTTATAAGTAAGATAAATATAAGTTCATTTATTTATTTTTTAAAAATACAAACTCCTTTATAACTGCTCGTTGAGTTTAAATTAAAACACCATTTCCTCACAGTGTTATATTTATAACAAAAAAGTTGTAATTTTTTAAAATAAGAGATCAAATAAGAAAATTGAGATATTTTGAATATAACTACATATTTTATTAAAGAATAGTGATTTGCATTTAATTATTGTTCACATTCCAATTCACAACTTCATTTAATTAAAAGTATTTCTTTTATTAAATGGAGTTATAAGCTATATTTGTAAATATTAATTAATTATATTAAAATATTTTTTGTTTTTTTCATAATAAAAGCACCTAAATATATTTTACATAGTTTAAGACAAGTAATTAAAGTCTAAATTTTAAAAATATAAATTACATTATTCAAATTTTACCCCTACTAATTTTAAATTTCATTATCTCATTATTGGTGACGTTATTTTGAAATATTAAATGAATATGACCATATTTAAAAAATAATAAATATTTATAATTTTATGTAGAAAAATTATATTATAAAAAACCTAATTTTACTGGTATAAGCTTTTATTATGAATTATGAATTATGAATTATGAATAAGAAAGAAATTACATATATTTATTTACAGAAATTTACAGAAATCAAACAGAGAGAGAGAAACGAATGTTACCATTTTCGCTCCAAATGAGAATTATCTTTTCAACATAATTCGTTGCTTTGCCACTCACACTCGCACACCCCCCTTTTATTCTCACTCACACTCTCTCTGCTCACCGCCAAAACCCACCGCCGGCAGATCTGACCGGCACCCAGATTCGGCCACCATGGTTAATCACCAAAGTTTGCATCTTTAAGAAAACCTCACTCATTTTCCTCTTCTCTCTCTCTCTCTTTCTCAAACATGGGTCTTCTTCTTCGGTGGCTTCTCTTTCACTCCTTGGTCTTCTTCTTCACTACCCATCACGCAAATTCCCTCAATGCTTCGATTTCTAGCGACGCATTGTCCCTTCTTACCTTCAGAAACTCTGTCTCTTCAGACCCTTCGAACCTTCTCGCCGGCTGGACCAACCGCACTTCTTCGAATCTCTGCAGCTGGAGCGGCGTCACATGCGGCGGCGGGAGCCTCTCCGGCAGAGTCACATCCCTGAATGTGACCGGCCTTTCAGGCGGCGAATTGGCACCTTCCGTCGGATACTTGTCAGAGCTTCGTGTCCTGTCCATTCCCGGCAACATGTTTTCCGGCGAGATTCCGGCGAGCTTAGGGAACCTCCGGTTCCTTGAAGTTCTTGAGCTCCAAGGAAACAACTTTTCGGGGAAAGTTCCTAACCAGATGAGTTATCTTCAATCTCTTCGCCTTGTTAATCTCTCTGGTAATGCTTTCTCTGGTTCCATACCTAGTGAATTGATTGGCTCTGGGAATTTAGGAATAGTTGATTTATCGAATAATCAGCTTTCTGGTTCGATTCCTGTGAATGGTTTCAGTAGTTGTGATTCCTTGATTCATTTGAAGCTGTCCCACAACTTTTTGACTGGGGAGATTCCGGCCGAAATTGGGAAATGCAGAAACTTGAGGACCCTTTTGGTTGATGGGAATATCTTGGAAGGTAGAATCCCTCCTGAGATTGGGTTTATAGTTGAACTTAGAGCTTTAGATGTTTCTAGAAATAGCCTCACTGGAAAGATCCCAAAAGAGCTGGCTAATTGTTTGAAATTGTCCTTGCTTGTGCTTACTGATTTGTTCGAGGATCGCGGTCCTGGTGAGGGAAACTTGGAGGATAGCTTTAGAGGAGAGTTCAATGCCTTTGTTGGGAATATTCCTCATGAACTGTTGTTGCTATCCAGTTTGCAGGTTTTGTGGGCACCCAGAGCGAATGTTGGCGGGCGGTTGCCTAGCGGCTGGACAGATTTGTGCTCTCTTAGAGTACTCAATTTGGCGCAGAATTATGTTACTGGAATCATGCCTGAAAGTTTGGGGATGTGTAAAAATTTAACTTTCTTGGACTTGAGTTCTAACAATTTGGTTGGATATCTGCCTTCACAGCATCTTCGGGTTCCTTGTATGATGTATTTCAATGTCAGTAGGAATAATATATCTGGCATACTTCCTGGATTTAGTAAAGAAAGCTGTCATGTGAGTAGCTCCTCTGCTATGTTAGACCCTGCATTCTTAGAATTGGAAGGTTTTAATGACGCATACTCTAATATTCCTGTTTGGAGATTTCAAACGGATGATCTCTCTGGATCAAGTTCTGAGGAGACTATTGTTGTTAGCCATGATTTCAGTTGGAACAGTTTTTTGGGATCATTACCAATGTTCTCTCTTGGACATAATTTTTTTACTGCAAATCGTAAAATCTTGTACATACTGTCTCTCAATAATAACAAGTTCAGCGGTACTCTACCATATCAGTTAGTTTCAAGTTGTAATGGTCTCAAGACATTGTCAGTTAATTTGAGTGTGAATCTACTGTCTAGTGTAAATACCCAAACGGCGTTTCTCGACTGCAAGCAGTTGACAGATTTTGAAGCAGCATACAACCAGATTAATGGGCCAATTGGACCTGGTATAGGTGACTTGATGATGCTTCAGCGACTTGATTTGAGTGGGAACAAACTCTCTGGATTGCTGCCTAATCAGTTGGGAAACTTAAAAAACATAAAATGGATGCTTCTAGGAGGAAACAGTCTAACAGGGGAAATCCCTTCCCAGCTTGGTCAATTGACTTCCCTTGCTGTTTTGAATCTGTCTCACAATGCTCTAAATGGAACCATTCCAGTAAGTTTCTCAAATGCCACCAGTCTTGAAATTCTGTTACTGGATCACAACAACCTTTCTGGGGAAATAGCTTTATCATTTTCTACTCTTTCCAATCTTGTTCAACTGGATGTTTCTTTCAACAATCTTTCTGGTCATATTCCTCATCTTCAACATCCAGGTGACTGTGATTCCTATAAAGGAAATGAACACCTGCATTCATGCCCTGATCCATACTCTGACTCACCTGCTTCCCTTCCAGTCCCTCTCGAAGTCAAGCATTTGCATAGACGAAAGAAATTAAAAACAGTGATTATTACTGTGGTCACTTCTGCTTCTGTGGCTCTCTGTACACTTCTGGGAATAGTATTGGTGATCTTTTTCAGAAGGAATAAGTTCGGTCGGCTTAGCAGTATCAGAAGGCGCCAGGTCGTGACCTTTCAAGATGTTCCAACAGAACTGAGTTATGACAGTGTGCTCATGGCTACGGGGAATTTCAGCATCCGGTATCTGATTGGCACAGGCGGCTTTGGGTCGACGTACAAGGCAGAACTCTCTCCAGGTTTTCTCGTTGCCATAAAGAGGTTGTCCATAGGTAGATTTCAAGGCATTCAACAGTTTGAAACAGAAATAAGGACACTAGGGAGAATTCGACACAAGAATCTGGTGACTCTTATTGGCTATTATGTAGGAAAGGCTGAAATGTTCTTAATTTACAACTACCTTTCTGGTGGGAACCTCGAAGATTTCATACATGATAGGTCAGGTAAGAATGTGCAGTGGCCAGTTATTTACAAAATTGCAAAGGACATGGCAGAGGCACTTGCTTATCTTCATTACTCTTGTGTTCCTCGCATAGTTCACCGGGATATCAAGCCTAGCAACATCTTACTTGATGAAAATCTTAATGCCTACCTATCAGATTTTGGTCTGGCACGACTTCTTGAGGTATCAGAGACCCATGCCACTACTGATGTGGCAGGCACGTTTGGTTACGTTGCACCTGAATATGCTACGACTTGCAGGGTTTCTGACAAAGCGGATGTTTACAGCTTCGGTGTTGTGTTGTTAGAATTGATGTCAGGAAGAAAGTCACTTGATCCATCATTTTCTGAGTATGGAAATGGATTCAATATCGTACCATGGGCCGAGATGCTAATGAATGAAGGTCGCTGTTCTGAGCTATTTTCATCTGCTTTGTGGGAAGCAGGGCCTAAGGAAAAGTTGTTGGGACTGTTAAAGATTGCATTGACATGCACTGTAGAGACTCTTTCTATTCGGCCGTCAATGAAGCAGGTGCTTGAGAAATTGAAACAGTTGAAAATTTGAAAAGTTTCAGCAAGTCATACTGAACAGCAATGGAACACTGATTTTGTTTGCTTGAAATTACTGATTGAGGTGAGTGATCTCATATATAACCTTTGCCTTCTGCAAATTTCTCTTATCATTTTGATGCAAACGACTGTGTCGCACCTGACTAAAATGATCATTTGGCATGATCAAAACACATGGAACTTCTTGGGAAAGAATAACCATTCACCTTCTTTAACTGCACTCGTGAATTTTGAATTAGTAAAAGTTGCAATACATCAATTGACCTGTAAGATACTTGTTCTTTTGCTCTTCTTTATCTAACATCAATCGGGTGCTACTAGCTGTTGTCTTCATCCTGTTTGATCGAAATTTCTCAAAAAGAGGATAATCCAAGAAAGAAGTTACACTTTTTTTATGTTAATTTATTAATCTATCATTACACTGCTAATTTTTTGATTATCTCTGCGATACTCTCAAAAGTTTAACATTTTTAACAATTCGTTGCTTTTATGAAAGAAGCAATGCACTGTACCCATACTGTGAATATTTTAATGTGCTAGTGATAATCATAATATACTTCAATCATTGATACTTACATTTTTACACGTTGGACAGATGATATGGGAAAACCTACAGGTTCTGCAACTGCAAAGCTTATCATGATCAGTTGTTTATTGCCACTTGGAGAAACTAGGAATATAATCATGGTGGCAAAACACATGAGCTGTTCCTGTTACTGTTAAAGCATGTGTTACTCCTTTCACATTTGTGCCAACAGTTTTCACACCGTCTCAAGATATGAAGTAATTGCTGGATGGATTTTTGTTATGCCATTAAGGTTTTTGTGACATTTTGGATGGATTTTTTGGCAACTGCTTAGAGATCCAAAAAGTTTTAATGACAGTGTCATTCTGCTGAAATGTGAAGCTTCTGTGCTAGAGGAATGCCAAAAGTGCAAGTTACTTCTTTTGTCAAAATCTACCTAAAGGTGTATGTAAATATTCATGTTCATGTACAACGAGCTAGCAATCCTATTGCGTGTTTGGGAAAAGTTCTCTTTGGAGAAATAATCGTTTATTTCTGTTTTGCCTTACAAAAATTAACGATTATTTCTCCAAATTAAGTTGAAACAAACATGCACAGGAGATTTGGATGTTTCTTGGCATTGCAATTTTTTGTTCCAATATGTACAAAGAAATTAGACACAAAAACATGGTTCACATCATATTTTATGGTTTTCACAGCATGACTGAAATGAAAGATTGCTGTTACTACCATGATTATTTTTTTTACTGTTGAATTGGTTTGAATATTTAACTTGTGTGCAGGAAACCATTAGTGCCATAGTATCATCATATTATTATTTCTAGAGTATTAGTGTTCAATTGGTAAATTGTTTTTATAAAAATGAAGTAAGACAATCAAAGACTTGTCAGTAGTATTATAATCTTTTTGTTTTGGTCAGGGTAATAATATTATCAAAATCAATTATCAATACACCATAGATAATTAATTGCAGGCATATTCTGGCCCATTGGAACTTCTGGAAGAAAAATGCAGGTTGAGAGAATGCAAACAGAAATTTGGAAGATAAAATAGAACTAAAATTAGTCACAATCATTTGGCAAATGTTGATGAGTTTTGGATGAATGAAGTCAGTACATTATATTCATTCAATAACTATTTTTATACTCTAGTGATTTTTGGAGGCCTACTTATTATTTTAATGGAATATGGAATATTTGATATTAATGGACAATAGATGCTAGCTGTCAAATATGTAAATACAGTCAGAGTCTGCATATAGGTGAAAACGTGTGGGGCTGCATATAATCTGAAGCTTTTTAGTTTTTACTATGCAGTATTTCATATCTTGCTTTTATTGTACTATTCTCTATATTCTCTATTCTCTATATACTAGAGTAGTGTTTTTCAAAGAATACTCTAGAGAAGCATTAAATTTTCTTAGAGCCATAAAGTAGTCATGGCTACAAGACTAATAATGTTGACAGGGTTAAGAGAACAAGTAGCCAGCAAAGTCGAGTACATGCTTTTTATAGAATAATAAATAAAATAAATGCTTTCATTTCATAGGAGTTTCTTGAAAGAAAAAAGCTTTATAGAAGAAATTTTTGATGAAGTGTGCGAAAGGCTAACAAATGCTGCCTTCTAGTAAAAAAAGGCCTCAAAATAGGAATAATAATTAATAACTATGCCAATAGGTTTTTACTCTATTTCCCATTATAAGACCATCTGTAAACAACTACGCATAATAAAAAAATATAATATAATAAGGTTAACCAATATATTAGTTTTAAAAAAATTACAATATTTCAAATTCACTCTTATTCTCCTTAATTGTATTTGACTGACTTAGAAAAAACCCATTAATTAGCAGTGGTAGAGATGAAAAAAGAAAAATTCTTAAAAATTTGTAGTGCCCCAAGGCCTGTTAACTTTGTATTCTCAATCTGTTTTTATTTACTATTATTATGAATAATTGCAATACAAAACTAACATTTTATTCTCATTTTATTTTATGTTTTTGTTTTTGAATATTTGTATAAAAAACTTCAAAAATAACTAAAACTAATATAATATATTTTTAATGTTTAGTAAAACCTCTCCTTACAAGTTAAATATAAAAACACTACTTTTTAGTCTCTTTCCTCCAATTTTTGAACTAAATACACATAAAATAGAAAATGAATAAAAAAAAGAAAATTCAAATTAAATAGGCCTTATATTTTAAAACACTAGAAATGTCTCAATAGGATCATGTAATATGAAACCGAAGTAGTATTAACAAAGAAAGATTTGAAAAAAATAATAAAATATCGTTTGCATAGGTTTACATGAAAATTACAGAAGATGATAAACAGAAAGCAGAAATTAACTTAACTTCAACACAAGAGATGAGAATGAATCTGTGATTGTTCAAAGAAAAATTTATCCTCTCAGTCAGGATTATCATTTTTTATGATGATGTACATGAGACATATAAACATGTTTATGAAAACAGCATCATCAAGGAGAAATGTTTCCCTGTCTAGCCTTAAGAACAAGCTCTTCAGTGGTGGTGCCAATTATCTCATTAGCCCGTTTCAGCCCAACACATTGATACCGACCAATAGAATCCTGAGATTGAAAGGTCAACTGAAAGTCAACAAATAATTCTAAATCTCCACAGAAATTTTTTAAGGGTCTCAGTAAATTGAAAATAATCTCCTAATATCCAACAATCAAAAGAAGTACACACTACTTGACAAATCTAGTAGCTACTACTGAGGATACTATTACTAACACAAAGCAAATGTGATATTTTCCTATTTGGTCCTTATTTCAAAGGAATATAGGAAATTTCCACTTACTGTTAACATGCTCATCTCACCTTTTAAGTGTTAGCAAACATTCACTAAATATAATATAAAGAGAGAAATTAAATGAATGCCTAGTTTTCCTTCAAAGAGACGCAGTATTAAATGCTTAAAACAACAACAAAGCCTTCTTCCACTAGGTGAGGTCGGCCATATAGATCATTCGGATGTCATCATGTGTTAAATTCAAGTATTAAAAACTTCATCATAGATCTAACCAATTTAGAATTACAAGATAACTTTAGGGGATCTTACCCGAGTGACAATTCCCAATTTCTCTAATTTGTGAACTGCATCATCCACATCAAAATTACATTCCTCCCCAAACTCTTCTTTGATTAGTTCTTCACACCATTGATCAAGATCCTGATGCATATTCCAGATAGCTAATATAAGTACTTGAGTAACACAAATAAACTTTGCTCTTCTAAGTATAAAATATAATTTATCAGTAAAAAAAGGTGGCTGAAAGAACAGAAAACAAGATTGCAAACATGTTATATTCATATACCTGCCTCGTAGCTTTGCCCTGTTCCATCAGAATAAAGAACGAAACTATTACCTCTTTGACCTACACATTCGAAGAAGTTCAGATTGATAGCCGTTAGATTGTATATTGTTTTGAAATGGGTCTCTTGCACTCACTTTCAATGAAATTTTTAGCTTTTCAAAAAAAAAAAGGAATAAGAAAAAAGATAGCTGTAAGATTAGATGTTTAGACAGTGCATAATTTGTTAATTATAGATAAATCAAAGGCTAGTAGTAACAACTAACAAGTAGCAAATGATTTTCCAACAATATAATCACTCACTTCTCAGTCTTAAAAGGTTGCATGCTTTCCAGCACACTAGATTATCAAATATAAAGTAACATAAATTCTAAGGACTAGATTAACGTTAGTGCAACAAAATGATTTATTTGCGGGAAAAAAAAAGCATCAAGCTAGGACTTACTTCCTGTTGAATGACATCATCACACAAATGAAGAAGTGTACCCTTTCCACTGTCCAGTTGTTTGTCATACATTGACTGAGTAATCAAATTTTGATACTGAGCTAAGTTTTGTTGGAACCTATGAGGAGAAAACAATAAGTAGCCACAATGGTCTAATAAATTTATCAAATTATTTTACTTGTATACACCAAAATCTGTGGAACGTGGCAATTGATAATGCAAACGAAATTCAACAAGCCACATGACTATTGAGTCACAAGTAGGACAACAAAAAATTTGTACCAAAAAGAGTGATTTAGCAAAGAACATTTAAATAGGTCAACAGGCGGAAAGATTTCTTCAGATTACTACGCATTAATGATAGATCATAGATCAAGTTAATTTCATTGTTATATGCAGATAGTTTCACAAAGATTCATTGCAAAGCATGCACTTTTAATGAAAGGAAACATTTAACATACGTGAAGTAGGTCTTAGCAATATAACCAATTACTGTGGAGAGAACAGCAACAATGACTCTCCAATCAGCCGTATGCATTTCAAGTGAACTAATAACAGCAACCTGTGATGACATTAGATGCATTGTTCAGATGATGAAAAACAAGAAAAAATGAAATATAAATACTTGATTGAATTTGAGGTTGAAAAACTAACCAGCCCAACTATAGCTGATCCAAGAAATTTGACCCAATCCATTGGAGTTAATCCAGGGTTTTTCTTTTCTGGCTGTCAAGTAAGAAGTTCTTGACCAAGGTCATCATCACTTGAATTTGTTGGTGGAAAAGTTAATTCAGTAAATACAAATTGAAATGCTCTTAATAGCTTCACAAATGAGGTAACTCACAAGAACTATTTCCATATCAGCCATTGGAATGTTTTTGAAATGCTTGACAAATATTCCTCGTTCTGCTTTTGATTTGGGACTTGCTCTCCTGAATATACAATATCCTTCTTAGATTTCAAATTTTCAACAGAGGTTTGAGATATATGGCAAAGCTACCTGTAGACAACAATTATCCTATCAAATGTCGGTTCTTGGATCAATGTCTTGCCCACCAAGTTACGGAAACTGGCAATTGAAGCAAACAACTTCATGAGTGACCAAATCATCACAATATTTATGCAACACAATCCATGATCATGGCATTTTTTGTGAGAAAGAAACACTATGCACTTCTAACACAAATCAGCACATGGACAAAATATATGTGGAACTTAGGAATTTGAATCATTTTTTGAATCAATACTTAAATTCAACCTTTCTATATATAATTGAAGTTTCAGAATTTCACCAAAAGCAAATTATCCATGCACTGACACTTAAGCTTAAGGAAGATCTATAACCTCTCTTGAAAAAGGACATTGTTGTGTTGACAATTAGAGATATAATGTAAAACCATTGACGACAAAGTCTTGAGAGTCTCTATGATCAAGTGCTCTAGAGTTTGAACCTCGCCAGAGTTGCCACCCTCATTCTTTTAACAAGAATTTGAATCAATACTTAAATTTCATTCATGTTGTCTATCTCAATAGCTTAAGCTTTTGAAATTGTAGGCTCACGACATTAAGTTTTCCCAAGATTATACTACTGTGATGGTTGAAATTCCAGAGTAACAAACATTTACTACCAAAACTTTATGGTCTATACTGAGAAAACAAAGAAAGTTTAAATCTTCAGTGGAATGCTAGTTACCAAAATTAAGGCTTTATAATAGGGTAATCCTTACATGAGCAGTATTTATAGGCCCAACCAATCAAAAGTTCACAACTTACTAAAGTAATCATAAATTCAACGTTGAAATATGTGCAAGAATTATTTAATATTGTTTTGAGCTTGTATGTTCACGTAAGAATTATAATTCACATGAATCTAGATCATCAGAAGGATTGTCATTCAACTTGCAAAGAATGGTAAATCTTACGGGAAGAATATGCAGTAGATAAGCATATATTATAAGAAATGAGGTTATATAAGTAAACTATCAAGGATCCTCAACAAGAAAGAAAATAAGATAACAACATAGCAAGCAAAACAGCAGCGGCAACCCCAACAACAAATCAACAATAACAATACACACACAGGGAAAAGCAATAGGACCTTAATGGCATATTTTCAAGACGTATCCTTTCAACATAAAACTCATCCCCATTAGCTTCATAGTTAATTTCACTGTCCTTTGGATCTTTCTTAAGGCGCCTTTTTGACCTTCTGGATAAAAGCTTTTCCAATCTGCAAGCAGCACAGACTTAAAAGGTTTCAAATAAAATTAACAAGCCTAAGAAACACGCTATACTTTTGATGCTTTCACGTGTATAGATTCCAAAATATGGTCTGCAAAGATGAAGCAAATGAACTGATGATATTGACTAGAATTCATGCAAACAATAAATTATTTGACATTGAGCTTACAAAGGTTTCTGTTAGGACCCGGATTTGAGAAAGGTTAAGGAACAAGAAAAAGATTAGGAAGAAGCCTTAAAACTTAAAAGACTGAAGCAAAAATATTATTCATGTAGATGAAGCCCAGAGCAAAGCTCCTAGCCAAGAATACTAGACTCCCTCTAGACAAGAAACTCTAGCCAAACACTTTAAAAAATATTCTTTTCCATATTACTCTTCACTAATTGCTATGTATTTATACTAATCACACCCTAACTAACTCAATAAACCTCCTAACTAACTTTTACAAGTCAGCATTAGTTAACTAGGCTTCTAACAAATTGAGTGCTAACTAATTCCTAACAGCTTCACCGAGACAAGTTAATACAAAAATCAATATTGCCGATAAAAAAAAAAACAGAAAATACAAAACTCTATCATGGCTTCTCATGATGCATGATTCATTAGCATTGATTATATAATTCACTTTATGGCCAGAATTTGCTTACCTAGATACTCTTAACAGATATGCCCAAAAACGTCCAATAAGCATGTCCACTTTCTCCATGACAAAGAAGTCAGTTGTTCGATCAATACCAATGCCACGCCGAAAGATAACATACTAAAATTAATAGGATGTATTAGCTTTCGATTTCACGAACAAATTAAGTACAAGGAAAAAACACAACTAATTTGATCGGTGTTTCAATTTGCAGATTCAGCTCCCATTTAGGGGAAGTACACTTTCTCTGATCCAATGCAAATAGTTAAAGTGATAATAATTGTGAATCAGCCTCTACTGTGACAGTGTATGTGTTTGAGTATGTGTGAGTGTGTGTGTGTGAGAGAGAGAGAGAGAGGGAGGGAGGGAGGGAGGGAAAGATCAAGTGCAGTGCAGCATAAAACAAGTAAAGACGTAACAAAAGCCAAGCGATATCACACAATGATGAAGTCCGCGTCCCCATTGTTCCATTTTAAATAAGAAAGGTCTTTATCCCTAAATCAATATTTAGTAAATTAATCAGCATGCAACAACAAAGATTTGGATTTCCGACATGAATCTAGAAGTATGCTTTCAGGAAAGATAAAAGCCAATAGATAGTAGACCTTAGAAAAATTTAAACACCATCCGACAAATAAAAAAATTCAGCACTCCCACAAAGCACCAATCTAATTTGATCACCAAGAAATCCATGATGGATAAGCACCTCCTACTCTAGATTCAAAGCTCTACCTTATCCGAGAAATCTGGGAGATTGTCGTGATGATGCTCTTCAAAATATTTCTTCAAAAGTTTCTTGTCAAGCTTTCATGAGCAAAAAAACAACCAACCAACCAAACATCAGCAGCTGTTAGTAGCAAAATCAAGCATCTCAAGTAACTTGTGCCAATTAAAGGCACATATATTACAAACAAACCTTAGATTCATCAACAGTAATGGGAAGATTGAGAAGATACTGGCCTGAATGTGCAACATCAATCTCATCATCAGTCACTATCTTGAAGTTGCTCTTTTCCATGACCTGAATAAAGAATCAATGAATCTTAGAAACAGATTGGACCTAAGCTAGCTCAGGGGAGAAGGGCTGCCCAAGCCATATACACACTAATTTGATGACCCATTTATCTTTTAAGGCGCTAATTTGGTGACAAAAATCTTTAAAGGACTAATGTGATGGCACCCTAATCTTTGAAGGATAAGTAGATTGTTTAGTCCTTTACATTAATATCACAATTTGTGATAGGTTTTGAAGTCTAAATTATATAAAAGGGACATCCCAAAGATAATTGTAGACATTTGTAAAGCAAGAAGTGGAGACTGGAGATAGTACCTGAAACAGGTATGTCAAGAAATTCTGTTCAAGTACATCAATTTCTTCTGGAGACAACCTCTGCTGTTCCAACTTCTGTGCTCCATGTACAGGATCAAAGAGGGAGTAGAGTTGCTGAAGGAATAAAAGAGTGAGGCTCACAACACAAACATATCCATCCATAGCTATATAAAAAAGATCAAGGAATGAAAATTACCATCAAGTCCTCAAATTGTAGAAGGTACCAAGCTCGAATTGTGTACTCTATTCTCTTGCAGAGCTTCAAAAACTCAGCACGGTCAGAACTATGTTCTGCACATAATACCCGACAGAATCAAGCCACTTTGAAGGGAAGGAAAGGAATTGCTATATTCCTTCTTCCATTTAAAAAATTAATTTAAAAAACCTACAGAATTATAACTCCATAACACTATAACGGCATAAAAACATATAAAGGGTTGGAATTTGGAAATATCAGTAGATTCCATCCTAGTTTTCAAAGGGAGAAAATCAACAATCATTTTGCCACCAAAAATTCTCCTTCATTGCAAGGACAATCAGAGTACAACCAAGCAAAGTGCAAACCCTCCACAAACATGCTTTCATAACTACCAAAACGACAACATAGAGAAGAATTCCGAGGTACCAAGTTGGATAAAAAAAAAGGGTTTGGACAGAAGAAGTACCAATAAGATTGGCCAAGGTCATGATAAGCCTAGGCTTCAAAATTGGAATGACAGATTCGCGCTCTAAGCGAATGACTTCATTCTTCCCCTGATCCGTTACTTGCGAATGTGCCATTTCGTTTTCTCTAGCTACCCCTCTTTGCAGTTTCAGCAACAATCACCAGAAAAACAAAACTTGGAGCAATGAAGGCGTCAAGGAAACGTTTTTATGCGATATATGGAAAAGGGTATGTGTAGTGCAAGCTAGTCGAAACAGAGGGTTTGAGGTTCTACACAACAAATCAATTCATATTCAAGCTTCGAAGAGCTGTAACCGCTCCACCCAAAAAAGTAATGAAACCACTCAACTCAAAGTGAAGGTGGGTCACACCGCAGGCGTTTTCGACAGTTCGACCAAAATCAAACTTCGGTTTCTTCGCAAGGTTGGGATTCTCCTTCAGATGGCGAAGCGATTGTTCATCACTCGCAGCAATAAGGTTTCAGGTTACGCAATTTTTCACTACACAAAACTGAATATCGAATTTTTCAAAGTTTTTACTTTTTTTGTTTTTTTAATGTACTGTTCCAGTTCCTTGTAAGCACGAGCGTTTTATTCTTCACCTTATGAAAATATTTTATGTATAAATACAATCTATCTACAATCAATGGTGCGTTAAATATAAAAAAATATATGATTAAATTATTACATAAATTAGTTAATTGATATGTAGTAATTTAATTATATTTTATAGTAGATTGTTAAAAATAAAGAAAAATGTGACTAAATTACTAGATATCAATTAATTAATTTATGTAATAATTTAATTACATATTTTTTTATATTTAATCATAAAATTAAGTATATAGATGATTAAAAGTAAAGAAAAATATAATTAAATTACTAGGTAATAATTAATTAATGTACTAATTTAATCACTTATTTCTTTATATTTAACCAAAAAATAGTTGTAAATAGGTTATAGGCTACCGTGGTGTATACGAATCACTACGTTATATCAAATACGGTTTGTATGTTATTTTACTCTCCAGCATTAAGTGATATTGATAGTTGCTTATATGATCCGTTAAGTGTTTATGTAACATGTTAATGAACACTTCTAGCATGAAAACAAATGGATACTCAATTTTTAGTGAGTAAATAAATTTCATACTCGATCTCATAGATACACAAAGAATTATGTAAAAAGTGTATTTTACGAAAGAATTATGTAAAAAGTCGTATTTTATGAAAGTTGTATGTACAGCTTGGAGGGAGATTTTTTATATTTTTCGAGATCCACTCTACAATATGGGGCCAAAAAGCCAAAATAAATTATTTTAGCCTTTATAAGCACTAAAAAACATCATTTTCTTAAAAGAAAAAAAAACATTTTAGTCCCTCAATTAAAACACTCTTTGGAATGTAAATGGGTCCTTTTGGTGTTTTAGCTTAGGAACCAAAATGAATTATTTTTCTTTTAAATATGGGCTTTTCAGTGATAATTAACGTGTCATATACGTACTTTGTCAATATCACTTAATGCAAGAGGTTAAAATGATTAGAGTAATTAACAACTAATTCAGTTATTTTATAAGGATATGGACTAAAAAGCCCAGGACAAAGTGAGGGAGTAACACAATATATTACTTGATTTTTCTTGGTAAATTCTCAAAAATATATAATTTTAGTACTTTTTTCTTTTCTTATCTTGAATATTTTTATTTTTATTTTTAATTTTAATTGTCTTTTTCATTTTAGAAAAAAAATATTATTTAGTTATTGACTTTGTAATATTTATTTATATTAGTCCTTGATATTTTTAGCAATGAAAATAGGTCTCTAACTATTTTATGATGCAGCTTAATCCTTATTGTTACTTTACAATTAAAATGATTGAGGTCTTTAACTAAATTGAATTGAATTTTTCTGAAAAATTCAACGATCAATTTAAACTTTTTATAACAAACACAAGAATCTATATGTTTTATTTTTAAAATTTTAGAGATCAATATAAACTAAAATTAATAATATTAATTATAAATTAATAGACATAGACTAAAATATATTACAAAACAAAAAATCTTATACCACAAAAAATGTCAAGGAGTAACAAATAAATTCTACAAAGTTAAGGAGTAACATGTCTTTAACTCTTCATATTACTGTTGGTTGATCGAGTCGTTCAGGATTTTTTTTTTTTTACTTTGAGTGAAAAAGTAATAGATGGCTGATTGTTTCTTTTCTTTACCTTACACAAAGAAAATATTGAAATTAAATCTCCACTATTTTTTTATAAAAGACAAAGAAATCATTTTTTCTTGATCAATTTTTTTAATACAGAAGAAAGTAAAAAAAAAAAAAACTAAGCAACTAAATCACTACAAAGCAAAAGAATAATCCAAGAGGGTAAAAACTTTCAGAGCCGCATCGTCAATTAATTCTGAACACCAAAATGAACTAATACATCGACAACCATATTCTTCTCCCTAAAAACATGAGATACAAAAACCTGTCAAACCCTCTACAAAAAATTGCAAATATTGAGGATAAATAAGTTTATTAGTTTAGATAAAACGAATCCTATTCTTTTTAATATAAAGAGTTTTATATATAGGTTATGGATATCTTGAATTCATTAAATAAAACAGATTTCTTTTTCAAGTTGATATCTAGTACAAATATTTTTTTTAATGATAAAATATATATTTAACTTTAAACTCCTTTTAATTATGCCTCACTTGAAACAATTGAGGTATGAAAGCCTAATTATATGTTCAAAAAAATCATCTTAAGACGTAAATCTTTATTGTATATTGAATGGGACAAATAAGATAACCTAAAGAGGCATCTTCAACATCACCGAGAAAGGTGCTACTACTCGAAACTGGTGGTCTAACCAGTGGGTAGTGAAATATCTGATGGACACAAGAAACTCACTCTCTCGTATTGGACCAGTCCTAAGGCCACTATAAGTGAAGCAACCACTTAGCTAACCCTAAGGCATAAATGAATTTCTTTAAAGAAGGATGCCCACCAAAAAAAATTTGAGTAACTCTAGAGAAATTCAAACCTATAACCAGGTCAAACGGGTCTCCTTTCCTTGTCACTTGTATGAATTCTCGTTGGCTCCACTTATTATTAACTTTGATGAGACAAATATAAATATTTTTATAAGTGTTATTTGGATCTGAAATTTTATCTATCTTAAACTTGAGCATTATTCTCTCCCCTAAATTTTTCATCACCAAGAGAGGGGGGCGGCAAGAATAGATATCAATATACACAGTAATAATCTTGTAAACGAAGAGATTGTTTCAATAATTTGAACTGGTCACATATAGACAAAGCATATTATGCGAACAAAATTTTTGAAATCTGTTTCCTTTATTATCCTTTTTAATGATGTGTCCCTGTGTGGTTGTAGAAGAGCGAGAATTGAAAAATCTTTTCAGGCAGATCATGTAGGTCACACTCCACAGCATTAACGTGGCAATAAAACCATTATTATTTGCTTATGTCTTAACCAAGATCAACAGCATTTCAAGTATTGTAAAAAACAATCTTAACAACTAGACAAAGTCCAATTCTTCTGTCAATCAAGTTCCTCATTTAATAGTGCAGACCGTAGCAAATTTTTCACCATCAGATTCCATAGCGAGATAATTGTACAAAATTATATTCACACCTTTTATCTGCAAATAAAAAATATTAAGTCGCATTACCACGGCAATCCTATTTTCCCCCAACATTAACATTTATATCAGAATAACCAAACAAGCTCCCAAACTGAAATTCCTGGACAGCTTAAAATCACTTCGGGAAATTAGTATCAGGAAGATTGATGGTGCAGGTAAAAAACAAGGAAGTGCAAAAAGCAGCTCCCTAACTTATGGTTGCGGTTAAGAACCCCAGATAAGCCCCGTTTATTCCAGCGCTATTATGAACATGAAACAAAATTAAGAAAAAGAACACCAATATAGCTCAAAAAGAAGCACCGCTCTCAGCACTTCAAACCTTCCAATTATTAAAGAATATATATCTCTCTAGAAACAAAGGAAAAAAAAAATTCATAAATAAGAATGAAATATGTAACTTTCCTAACAACCTGAAATTCCAAAAGTTTATCTTCCCCACTTGGCTTTCTCTTTCAAGAACATCTAACATCTAGATATGTACATGGTATTAACTTGACCATGGTATAGGTATTTACAAACTGTCTCATCTAAGGATATCTATCCCTTCTATGAATTTTGCTCAAATCACAAACTACAATCTGCATCACTTCTCCCCGTCAATCTAGCTCTGAACTCCCTGACTACGTTTGTGATCATGGGCAAAACATGTTTTACCGGTTCCATGACCGCAAGTATGGCGGTCCTGTTGGATCACGCAACCCCGGGTTCTGTGGTGGCAAGCTCATCCATGACATATCACCATGGACCAGAGCACCAGGTGTCTCACGTCCACTGAAGTAATCTAGTGAATGAGAAGATTGTGGTAGAACAGCATTGGTCCTAGGTACACCTGCATTTACTCCTCCATAGGTTTTTGGCAGAAGGAACTGGTCGGCATGTCTGACCGATCCATAAGGGCTACCAGACGGTAATTGGTTATATTGAGATAGAACACTAAACAAGCTTTGGTCTGAGTTCCCTCCAGTAACAAGACACTGACTAGATAGACTCCCACTATCAGATCCATTCCAGCCACCATGAACCTGATGATCGGTGGGGAACCAATTGTGACCAATGAAATCTCCAGTATTAACGTGAGATTGAGAAGGTGTTGCTATGGGAGGGGCATTAACAGTCCAATCAGCAATATTTAGTGGAGATAATGGATTTTGACTTGGGATTAAGTATCTGCCTCCATCAGAATAAACATTAGTTGACATGTTTTCTGGCATGTAAGCCTCATAGGGTCTACTCTGCCCTTGATCTAATGTCAGGGATGTCTGCAATGGCTCCTTAAAATGGCTAGAAAATTGACCATTCTCCAAAATATTGTTTGTAGTTTGGAGATCCAACCCAGAATTTTTTTGTTCACGATGATAGGAGTTAATTACCCCCTTTGCCTTGAAGAGAGACTGAAGCGAGTCCGTTCGGTCCTGGTTTTGGTAAGAACTGAAGGGGCCATCATCTGACTGCCTCTGTAACAACTCTTCACCGATGTCTTCTTGATGTAAATCAGATTTTAGACTAATCAGTTGGGGCTCTTCACTAACTTGATGATTTACCAGTGATCTAGTTGAGTTAACCCCCTTTGCCTTGAAGAGAGACTGAAGCAGGTCCGTTCGATCCTGGCTTTGGTAAGAACTGAAGGGGCCATCATCCGACTGTTTGTGTAACAACTCTTTACTGATGTCTTCTTGATGTAAATCGGATTTTACACTAATCAGTTGGGATTGTTGCTCTTCACTAACTTGATGATTTACCAGAGATAACCCATCACCTGTGTGCTTCTGGATCACAGCAGAATCATAGTAAGAATGTTGGGGTTCAACTGGTTGCCAGGCATGATTATCAGAAGAGACCGGAGCTTTTTCGCTAGTAGAAATATTTTCAGAGTTCATAATTGCCGAATACTCAGTTTTATTATGTGAAGCATCATCTGATTTAGATAAGATGTTCTTCTCTGAATCCATACTCAAGTGGTTGGGCTCAACATTGTCACTATGATAAGAATTATCCACAAGCTGGTTCTCTGGGGATCTATCAATAAGATCATCATTATCTTCCGAGCTAGACATCTCAACGGGACTATCAATACCACTATCACTATCACTCTCCTGATCCTGGGGCCGGATACCTGAACTCACAATATCCTCATCCTGTTTGACAAATCATAATTAGAAAGGTTTTAACAGAAATTTTAAAGTATGCAAAAAGGGCCAAAGGTAAAACCAAGGATTTTCACAAATTCAAGAAACCGATGCAAGATACGCAACCCACTGCCAGGAAATTATAAAGAAAATACTACTACAAACCTCTACAAGTGGCTTTGATTTATCCTTCATCTCAACTACCAAGGAATTTCTAGTTGTTTGTATTTGCATCTGTCTCTCATTCCAGTTTGCATATGCCGCAGGTAGTTCTTTGTTCACCAATTGAAACCTATAATATAAAATGGAAATTAGTAAGCAATACTATGTGGTTAACAAATTTCAAATGTATTGTATTAAACAAAACAAATTGACTGAAAGTTGCACTGGACATTGCACTAACCAATGCTCACGCAATTTCTTCTGCTCTTCTTCAACAAATACTTCATATGGTTGCACATGAATGTTATTGAGGTCACCCAAAACACGGTTAAAAGTACTAGACTGGATGCTTTTACATGTTAACTTCATACTTTTAACAAGTTCATGCTGCTTCTTGCTTATCTGAAGACAAGATACAATCAGCAAAATGACTTCCATATTAGAAATTGCACAATGAAAAATGCAGAAGATTGCTTGGTATTCAAAGACACTCCAATATATGGTTGATGTGTTAAGTGAACACTATGAGATGAGACAATGATAATTAATTTCACATAATTGATAAGCAATTTTAGTGCCCCCTCTAATGTGATACTAAAGAGGGAATTGGCTCAAATATTAAGATGTTTATCCCCACCAATTAGGTCTGTGTTAGGTTACACTTTTTTTGAAAATATAAACATTTATTCTTGCTAGCTCCCTAAGAGAGATTTTGAAAAAAAAAGTGATTAGGTCTCCAAAAATAATCTTTCACAAACATGACATCTGTATTGTTCAAAGTAAAAAAGAGGGAATGCCTAACCTTGATATATGACATATATTTATCACCATCACTAGCATGAATATTCAGCTTCCGTAGTTTGTCTCCATTCTTGGGTCGTGCTCCATCATTAAGCACATAGTCTGAAGAAACCATCAGATTTCTAGGTTTACCTTTATTGAGGCTTTTCTCAAGCACCCTGCTAAACATTATTTCATGAGCATTGAATAAAGCAATAAATTGTAAAGGCTGATATAAATATATATTAAATATATATATAAAAAAAACATAAACACAGCTAAGTCAACCATCGAGTAGAAGATATAAAGCACATTACTGCCAGCAAAACATATACCACTATAATAAGAAATATAAATGAGAGGAGCAAAATAAATTAGCCCCAAATGACTTAAGACACCCTATGTAATATCAATTTTGATCATCAAAGATTGACTAGTTACCTTCTCTGAAGTTCATTGCCCTGGCCAATTGAGGGAATGTGGTTGTCACAATATGTTTTCTCCTCTGCACCCCAGGAACATGACTCAGATGTTGCTGTGAAATTCAAGTTTGACAGTGTTCTTTTCTCTACATTCTTCTTTGACCTGCACAAATCAAAATGCTCTTGACTAGAAATCTTCTACAAACAAAGATATATAAGAGAAGCAAATGCACATTATCACATCCCTTTAGCTGCTAATGAACACATTGGTCAAACAGAAAACCAGACCAGGTTCCCATTTCATCAGATGGCAAGATACATCAGAGAAATAGATTTTCAGGATTTCACCACCTCAACTTTGAAACCAAATGACAGACTATTTCAGTATTTCCCAAAACTAATCTAATGTAGGTATGTGCAACAAGCAAATAGACAATGTTTTTCAAGTGTCAAACCTTTGAATGCTTAGCACAAATTCCTTCTCTGGATCTTTGCAGCTTTCCCATCTCCCCTTTAACTTAAGCAGGAATCCTACCATACTGTGACAAATTAAAATGATCTCACTAAATTAAGTACCATTACAAAAGACACAAGTTCAGAAGATACAGTAAAATAAGTCTGCATGACTTACTCATTGTGATAATTATGTAACTGAGAGTAATATGCTCTTTTATCAGACTTTAGAAGCTGTTCCTTGTTAACAATCATATCTGGATGAAGATCACCTGAACATAGCGAAGCACCCCTGCAAATATATATCACAAGACATTATCGTTCTGAAATGGAGAACATTTCATGAACGACCAGCAAACTACAGTAAAAGGAAAAATGAGACCATATTACAATGATTTGCTGATATTTCAGGCAACAAAATCCAATTAGCTGAGAATGAAATATAATACTTCCATAAGTGTCACTTGTGACGTAAAATCATATAAATGTATTAGTTACACATCTAACTGTACTACTGTAGTTTGTTATGTATTAAGTTGAGACTATGGTCTTCATGAGATAGAGAGTAATCTGAGAAGTATTATTCACAATGAATGATAAGTGTTACAGGGTATATATAGTCTATCTCATTAAGACTATACTCTCAACTGAATGCATAACAAACTACAGTTAGATGTATGACTAACTACTACCTCTATACTAATTAAATGGACATCAAATAAACGTAAACAATAAACTATAATCTTCAAAAGTAAGAACAATAAAGAATGATCAAAGCATAAATACAACCAAATTAGGTCCTTCAAGTAAATTGTGAGAATTCAACCAAGCTAAAAGCTCGTCAGTGTGCTGGAAGAAATAATTAAAACTAGATCAAATTTCACAAATTCAAACAAAACTATTAATACGAAAAATATCCAGTCGGAAAATCTGGTTAACTGAATCCAAATAATAAGAAATCTGGTTAAAACATTACACCAAACGATAACATCTCACCAATCATCCTAAATAAGAAAATATCACACCAAGCATATATTTATGTGCACAGATGAATGCAGTCAGACCAACAATACACATGCCAAATACAGCAAATCATGTCTCGACAGTGAAAATATTAACAAAGAGATCTTGCCATTTCACAAAAGGGTTTCCAAAGTGAAAATTATTGCCAGAAAGTAATTCTTGGACAACTTGCTGCGGCTCCAAGTCACTAGGAAGAAACTGAAGAAGAAAATTTCTCTCACTTTCCGAAAGATGTGTATTCCAAACCTGTCAAAAGTTTCATGAAGAAAATTTAGAAATACTCCAAGAACCCCACCAACAAAAATAAGTATGTTCAACAGAAACAATTAACCACAACAGCACAGTTACCTCATATGACAGCACTTCACTTAAACTATCCAAGCCAAAAATTTCTGGAGGTACGGCAAGCACATCTGCCAAGACGGTGTGTCCATTGTGAACAAAATTGGCAAATGGTCTCATTTGTCTCCAACTGATGCCAATCTGCTCTGGTTTGGCAACAACCCTTTGGTGATTACCATCCCACTCAATAGAAACGTGAGATTTCATGGTTAATTCCCTTTGCATTATTCCTAAATTCTTTTTTTTGTTCCTATGCCGCTCAGGCGATGCATAGCTAACCATGCTTGAACCATTTAATCGTTTTCTCCTCTGATCAGCAGCCATTGGCACCCGAGACGAAATATTCTTCAACAAAACAACAAATGTGTGTGAAGCAAAACACGACGTTGTTCACTTTCAACGACCATCCTCTGTTTGTAAGCTACCTAACAAGTACCAAAGAGAGGGAGTCTGAATTATATGATAATTCTCCAAGTCCCAGTTTCAAAAGAAGTTAAAGATTATTTTCTCCCTATATAATATGAAACTTTATTTAGTTAAATTCCTTCCTTGAAGGTTTGAATAAAGTCAATCCCTCCCTTAACCAGTTACCACATAATCCCAGGTTCTGGGGTAACCAGGTAAGAAAATAAAACATTTTTGGTACATGAAATTGTCATTGCATTCCCACCTCTATTCTCCAGGAATATGGAGTAAGGACTGCTTAATAGAAAATTTCTAAGGACATCATGAATTAAAGTTTGTCTCACTAACTTTAACCATATTTATCTTCATTAGCTATATTTACTATTGCATACATGCACTCTGTACTCTGTGTATCAAACATTTAACAATAAGGAATGGAATAAAATGTGATTCCATTCGTGAGCAACCTGTAACAAACTTGGAATTCAGCAATCACATAAACAAAACACTCTAGCTACTTGTAGGTTCAGATGACAGCAAAGGAAAATATGTTGTTATTAAGAGTTGGTATGAGAACCATATTGAGTGAATCAATGAATAGTACAAGTTCACACACTTTTTCATTTTTGTACAGAGCAAGTAGCCAATAGGCATCCAACATCTGTTCCATATTTTTCACATCGAAAAGGTTAATTCAACTTTCCAGAATTTATCTGAATGCTAGAATAGGATTTCCCAACCAAAGTTATCAATCAAATCAACTTCAAATCAAGAATCAAAAGACCTATTTGCCGCATCATAAATCGAATTTTATCATGAATCGTAACATACATGATCAACATAGATATTAGCATTTATAAGTCCAACACTCATTGCACAACCAATAAATCGAAACATATACTGAAATATAAACTTCAAGTCACATTGAAGTCCTTTTTTCTGCGTTTAAACCATTGCACCCACTAATAAAACAGTAGAAAACAGTATAAGCTTAGGGGAGAAGCAGAGGTATTAAAAAAATAAAAAATAAAACCCCAAAAACATTGTGCTCAGGAATCGGGTCACATGCATGGCGCGGCCCATTTTATGTGCAACCTAGTTGCACCTGTATGCTGGGAATCACGATTCTCCGGATTCAGGAGCGATTTGTGCAATTCAAGCAGCGTTTCTTGACCAAAAATGATACCTGAAGTGATCAATATTCCGGTGTGGCTGACTCACCAATTCGCAATTTGAATCACAATTCATGCGATACGGATAGCAATGTTCCCAACAACAAAACACGTATGCACGCATAGAAACACACTACTCATAGAATCTATACAAAGTAAAGCATGCACATAGCCAAATAGAATCTCACAATTACAAGCATCATAATTATTCCTGTTAACGTAAATTATTTCCCAGATATCACCCTATGGATGCAAGAACTATGATATAGCTTCCAGATACTTTCAAACATCCATCACGTCTAAAAGATGAAAAGTTAAATTACTATAATGAACATACATCAAAATTCATGCCTAAGGTGGGGAAGAACACTTCCATATTTATTGCTCCATGTAGAATCGTTATCATTCCATATTTATTCCATATAAGAACACTCAGTGAAAATAAGAATAAGGCTTGGTTGTTGTAGTTCGTTGTCATTGTCACAAATAATTTGTGAGTTTCCGCAAGACCCATGTGTCAGAAAGGAATGATATGATCAAAAGTATGCAGTGAAAGTTAAGCAACATAAATCAGCCTCCTTAGCAGGTACATATGATGGAATTACAATGCCCTCAGAATTACCAAACTCAATTGATACATGCGCACCATTCTCTCATTTGAGATACAGCATAATAGGAGCGTAAGTATTTGGGTATTTTAAGCTTAACAAAGAAGAGGTCTCTACCCTGTTAACACCACACATTGCTCAACCTTACTACCTTGAAGTCCCCTACCCCTCCTTTCCAAATATTAAAAAAAATTAAAAAATAAAAAATAGAAAAAAAATAAAAACCTCAAACAGCGATATCATAAATTATAAATTGAATACTAAAATAATCAATAAAGGCGCATAAAAAATTAACAAAAAAGGTAACAAAACCTCGCACGTTGAAAGATTATCGGCGCAGGTAATACACGAAGTAGTAACCCCGGGATGGATTCAGAAGAGAGACAAACAAAGAGAAGAAGAAGAAACACATCAAATTCAAAATTCAAAATAAAAAATAAAAAAGTTACCAATAAAACAACAATTCGAAAGTTACCTTCTTTGGATTAGGAATAAGAACTAAACCCTAAAAAAAAGCTTAAAAAACACAATTAATAACAATGAAAAGGCCTCTCAATAATTAAACGAACAAAAAATAAAATAATTACCATTGAAATTAATGATGAAGGCAGGGTAGTGAGAGGGAAAGAAGGAGGTCGTAGTCTGCAGCACGAATCGAAATGGGGGAAAAATCGCAAAAAGGATTGAAAATGAGCGAGGTTCCACAGATAAAGAGAGTGGTAAGTGATAAAAGGATTGAGGAGAAGAGAGAGAGGAAGAAGGAGGTTTCGGATTATACGATGGGAGTGGACGAAGGAACGGAAAGAGTCTAGGGATAGCAATGGGGGGTGGAGATTCTCTCAGAACTGGGAAGGGTCCAGTTCTTCATCCAAGGGCTGACAATGAAGTTTTAATACTTTTTTTATTTTTATTTTTTATTATTATTATTATATTTAATTAATTTAATATTGTAAATTTTAATTTTAATTTAATATTCTAACATTTAATTTTATAAACATAAATATAATAATGGCAGAAATAGTGTCCTATCCTCAATGAAAATAGAGAGGATTAATGTACAATCAAGTGCTTGAACGACTTAAGCTTATGTATCATTGTTTTAAAAATGTGTTTATATCTAGTTTTGTTTAAGGTCATCACTATTTGTACCACACATGTTTCTTATACACCACATTTCATTCGAATTATAGAATCTAGTAGATTAAAAGACCTTGCTATAATTCTAGAATCTGTTTGAATTGTACGACTAAATTTTAAAATCCAGATAAGATGTGATGCATCCAAAAAAAACATACATAACACGAATAGTAGCTTCCCTCGTTCATGTGTGGCAGTGTGGGTAACAATACCTAGATACCTACACTCTCTCATTCTCTCATGTTACCTACCTATTTTTGTTGCAAAATTTTAAAAATAATTAAGCTCACAATTTTAACTCTAGTGTGGTGAAGTATAAAGCTTTTTAAAAAATGTGATTTTTATGATTTGAACTCTTGACTTAAAAGTTCAAACAATCACTTTTAACCAATACAACTAACACTAATTGGGTCCATTACCCGCACTTGAGTAAAATAAAATATTTTCTTTAATTTGTTTTTTGAATTAGTAAAAGAATAAATTTATTCAATGCTAAAGTTTAAAAAAAAAACATAAATGAAAGTATTAACTAAAAATATATTTGAATTAAATTTAAAACACTTGAGATATTTTTCAAGACAAATTACAAAATGTAGCATATAATAATTTAACTAATTTTGAATCAAGCATAAAAAAACTAAAAAACTAATTATGTAATATAATACTATATATAAACATAAAGAAAATAATAAATAATATGAAACAATTATACTAGCAAGAGTTCTCAAATATTTGTCCAAAGATATAGATTATATTCTATTAAATTAAGTAAACCTAACAAAGTTATTTATAGTTATAGTATAATAAATCTTAATTCACAAAAGAAAAAAGTTACATAATTAACAAACAAGTTGAAGAAATGACAATAAAAAAATACATACCACGTAAATTAGGGTGAATACTAATAACACTATACTTTTTTTAAATCACACCGCATATAGAATTCGGTTAGCTTCACCACATAAAAATCACATAAAGCATCTTTTCACTTCACTTCACGGTCATTTCACTTTATTTACACTTTTACAATATTAATCCACATTCAACCATATCATATTATAATTTTCATACAACAAAATCATCATTCATTTTATTTTTCTGGTTGAAACTCCATCTTTTAGTAAGTTCACACTTGTTTTTTATTTTGTTCATTCATTTCGCATTTTCAACTGAATTTTAGAATCTGGTTTCGTCCAAGGGCTAAAAGTCGAACAAAAGTTGTTTGTGGAAAAATAGAGCGTGTGGTGCGACATGAGATAAGTGTAGCGTGAATATAATAAATAATGAAACAATTAAATAATGAACTAGTAAGCTGTCTCAAAAGATTTGTTCAAAGATAATAGACTCTATTTTATTAAATTAAGTAAACACAGGAAAGTTATTTACAATATGATCAACCCTTAAAATCATAAAAGAATGAAGGTACATAGTAAACACAATGAAGAAATGACAATAGAAAGATAAGTATTTAAGTAACACATAAATGAGGAATAATGTTTTGAGTGACTAACAATAACACTTCTTTTAATACAACGTCATGTGCGGATAAGACGCCATGGGTACCCACACCCATTTTCATCAAATCTTGCAGGTAATTACTCATTCATTTGGTGTGTAAATACCCTTCCCATTTGGGTACTCACTGAGTCGGGTCCAACTGTCATCCTATGGATAGACGGAGCAAAGATTGATTGTGCGCGCACGTGAGGATCAGATGAGTGTGGCTTCCTCTCCGAACCGTTATACCAACATCAACACTGTTTGCAAGTTTAATGTCATCCTCTGTTCTGCGCCTGATGAATACTGGCTCAATGCTGTAGAGATCAACTTCAAGTGAAGCCAGAGCAAGAACATCCTTACTTGCTGACATGCTGAGCACAAACTTGAGGATAACGAGACGGACTAGACAAGCATAAACAAACCTACCATCCGTAAGGACAAAGTAGGCACCAGGAATCGTTCATGGTTGTGTTCATCATATACAATCTTAGAACAAGGGTTTTTAACAGCTCCAATAGTTTTGATGAAAATTCAGGAATAATGCTGTTCTCTTTGGTGTGGATCAGCGTTTTCATCAGCAAAACCTGGACAAAATCAAATTGAATAAATTAACCAAATTACGTTTAGTTGGCTTGAAGTAATAAAACAATCAAAGAAGAAAAAGCAAGCCGCAAATCAACAGAAGAACCCAAAGAATCAACATATTCACAATTAGTAACTACAAGAGGTTGGTCCGATGACGGGGAGAGTGAAGCTTTAAATAGCAACTCCTCAATTTAAATTCATGTGGGTGCAATTTCGCTTATTAAAAAATAATGATAACTTATGAATAAAAGAACTCTTAACAAACAATTTGCTATAAATTAGCAATCTACTTATACAAAAGACGTACATCGATATGAAGGCGCAAATAGACATAACCATATGGCATACAAATCCAACAACCACAAGAATTATCATGCCCATTGACAATATGTTTGCATCCAACTAAAACAGCTTAGCGTTGGTTTGGGATTCGGTTTGGCACTAGACTTCTTTCACACTCTGTCTCTCGAATTGGCTTTCCAACATGTCCAAACTGAAACGCCATGGAATTTCAACTGAATCCAAAACATATGCTTAACAACTATGAACATATATTCTTTCAAGGAAAATATTAACAAGTGATCTAACAGCACTAGTTAAGGATTCATAAATAAAAGTATTTTATTGAAATTGCAAGAATTTATTATTTTGACAATGTAAAAATTATTAAATGCATACCTTTTTAAGTAAGTCAACGATGTATTTATTATAATTTAACCAATGCCCTAAGGGCACTAATTAGCACGACCCTTCTTTTAAACACTTACTTCCTTCATCCGGAAGCAAAAGTGCAATTGTGCAAAACACCCTACTTCATGATTTGATCTAGGAAATGAAGTTCTAAAGATAGCTACGAATCTTTACCAGCTAGTAGCTTCTTTGACATGTTAATTTATATTAATGCTTCTTTGCAAGAAATATCACACATCCGTATCTCGGAATCCAAATACACAATTCCATGAAAAAAACATAACAACGATTCCCATGACATCTTCTATCCTCCTTCTAAATTCTAATAGACACAGAAAATACCCTTTAAAATCAAAAACTAACTTCCAGAGGGAATACTTAATCCCAAGCAAGATTTCAATTTGCAATCCACAACCGAAACGCTTCCAGAAGCCAAAAAACCTTTTTAGGTAAGTAAGCCACCAATCATCAATTTCATAAAAAGCGCCAAATTAAGAGCTTCATACAACGCATAATAAATATTCAAAACAAACAAAGCATCTAATTAATCATTAAGAGTATAAATGTTGAACATCATGCAGGGAATAACCCTAAGAACCAATGAATCGAAACCCCCGAAACAAGAACAAATTTAAACGAGTCATTTCGAGCTCATCTTCGAGGCTCCTAATGAATCAGAATAAGGAAATAAGGTCAGAGGAGACCCTAACCTCTAAAGGGACGCATAATCTGATTTTCATAAAATGTTCTCTGAATCCATACCCAAGTGGTTGAGCTCGACATTGTCGCTATGATAAGAATTCTGCAGGAACTAGTTCTCTGGGGATCTAGAAATAGTATCTTCATTATCTTCCACGCTAGACAGATCAGTAGGACAAACACTACCACCCTCCCGATCCTGAGGCTGGATCCCTGAACTCTCAATATCCTCATCCTGTACGATAAATCATAATTAGAAAGGCTTTGACAGAAATTTTAAAGTATGCCAACTATTATGCAACAAGGGCCAAAGGCAAAACCAATGATTTTCCCAAATTCAAGAAACCAATACAAGTATGCAACCTGCTTCCAGGAAATTATAAAGGAACTTCAGAAAAGGAAACACTACTACAAACCTCTACAAGTGGCTTTGATTTATCCTTCATCTCAACTACCAAGGAATTTCTAGTTGTGTGTCTTTGTATCTGTTTCTCTGTCCAGTTTGCATATGCCGCAGGAAGGTCTTTGTTCACCAATTGCAACCTATACAAATAAAATCAAAACTAGTAAGCAATAATGGTTAACAAATTTCAAATGTATTGTATTAAACAAAACAAATTGACTGAGAAAGATATCACTTGACATTGCACTAACCAATGCTCACGCAATTTCTTCAGCTCTTCTTCGACAAATACTTCATATGGTTGCACACGGATGTTATTGAGGTCACCCAAAACACGGTCAAGAGTGCTAGACTGGATGCTTTTACATGTTAACTTCATACTTTTAACAAGTTCATGCTGCTTCTTGCTTATCTGAAGATAAGAGACAATCAGCAAAATGCCTCCGACGTATTAGAAATTGCACAAGGAAAAATGCAAAAGATTGATTGGTTTCCCAGAAACTCCAATATTCAGTTGACATATGTTAACTTAACAATAAGGGTTGTGACAATGATAATTAATTTCACTTAATTGATAAGCAATTATAGTGCCCCTCTAATGTGACATTAAAGAGGAAACTGGCGCAAATACCAAGATGTTCATCCCTACTGATTCAGTCTGTGTTAGGTTATGCTTATTTTGAAGAAACAAACACTTGTTTTTGCCAACTTCCTAAGAGAGATATTGAAAAATAAGTGATTATGTCTCCAAAATATAATCTTTCACAAGCATGCCATCTGTATTGTTCAAAGTAGAAAAGAGGGAATGCCTTACCTTGATACATGACATATATTTATCACCATCGCTAGCATGAATATCCAGTTTGCGTAGTTTGTCTCCATTCTTGGGTCTTGCTCCCGCATTAAGCACATAGTCTGAAGAAACCATTAGATTTCTAGGTTTACCTTTGAGGCTTTTCTCAAGCACCCTGTCAAACATTATTTCATGAACATTAAATAAAGCAATAAATAGTAAAGGCTGATATAAACATATATATATTTTTAAAAAAATATAAACATAAACATAGCTAAGTCAACCATCGAGTAGAAGATATAAAGCACATTACTGCCAGCAAAAGATATACCACTATATGAATTATAAATATGAGAGGACAGAATAAATTTGCCCCAAATGACCTCCTGAATTTGTTATATACCTTGTCCCATATTACAACATATGACACGCACTTGTCATGGATACTATGTAATCACAACAAAAAGAATTCAGTTAAAAAGGTTATGTAGTGTAAAAGTTAATAGCGTTGCTAGAAAATGAAAGTAAAGGAAAGACTGAGATAGAGAAAAGAGATAGAGTTCTGAAAAACTGAGATGAACGTCGAGCTGTCGAAGATTCTACAAGAAGCTAACAGGTTGAATTGACAAACCAGAGACCTAACCACTAACTGATTTACCTCATGATAGATTATGTATCTCTAACATATAGTTCATCCATGAATAATTCGGACAATAATATCCCAGAAAATATTTGTACACAAAATTAAACAAATAATACTTGTATATACTATGAACTATGTAGAGTGAAATAAACCATAAGCTCCATGTATAGACTATGTAGGGGTGAGGAGAAGTGACAGAGAGAAGTGATGAGAGAGGGTGCGTATGGTGGTGTCTGGAGTGAAGAAGTGAAGATTATATCGGTGCATTTGAAAAGGTGTTGGAGCCCCAAACTTGAGTTGACAGTTGCAGGGACAATTTTTGGTAAAATTTCAGTTTGATTGTGTTGAGTTGGTTTTCAACTTAAGCAAAAATCAATTTTGGTAGAAACAAGCTCCACTTTTCTTTTGTGTTGAGTTTCAAATTTTACAATGAGATTTTATTATAAACATGCTTTTAAGAAAAAAAATTTGAAACATAAATCATGTTACTTTAAAATCAATTTTACACTAAATTAATTTTATAAAATTAGATTGATCTAAAATTAATTCTACCACCACAAAACCAAACACACATAAAAAACAAAATAATGCAAAACATATATTACAAATTTAAAGAGTAACATTTTTTTCAACAATTTAATAATATCTTTTAAATATTACTAAAAAAAATTTAATATTGCTAAAATCTTTTAATAACATAATTTTTATATAATATTTTTAAAAATTTACAAATATATAAAATAATATTTTTTAATAATTTAATAATATTATAAATATTATTAATAATCAATTATGTTATAGTGTTAGTCATGTCAAAGTTAAGTAGCTTTATGCCATATAAGAGCCAAAATTGAACCGAATGGGTGTCAAACAAAGAAGTCTTGTACTTCAACATTTTCTTTTCGGACAACCCTATTGTAGGATTTGATTGATTTTATTTCCCATGTTGTGCTTTTACAAATATGCTACACTCTCCGGTCCTTTTTATAAGGCATAGTTCCTGACGTTACACATGCCAATAAAAGTACTTAATTACATCAATTTTATCAAAAAAAAATAAAAGTTATATGGTATACCCATTTTATCCTTCCTTGAAAAACATGTTTAGTATTTTTATGATAAAAAATATCAATAGTTAAAGAGCAAACATGGAAATGTACTAATTGTTTTAAAAAAATTGTATCATGCCTTATAAATTTTGTTTAATATAGGATCTGTTATGAGAGTTGAAAACAAATTTATCTCAGCAACATCTATGAGAGTTGAATAAAAACTTCAATGATCTTATGATGTACATGCATATCTTCACTGCTGTCAACTTCAAGCAGAAGTCTTCAAACAAGTTCAGAAATCTTAAATTTCTAAAAACACTGTGGTTCACCATATAGATCTTGGTTGTCAATACTCGAAAGATATCAACGGAAATATTGATAAACTAAAACTAAACTCCTAAAGCAAGTAAGATCTACAAAGTTTGTAGTTCAAACCTCAAGAATATTGCTGACTTAAGACACCCTAGTAATATCAATTTTGCTGATCATAGATTAACTAGTTACCTTCTCTGAAGTTCATTGCCCTGGCCAATTGAGGAAATGTGGTTGTCACAATATGTTTTCTCCTCTGCACCCCAGGAACATGACTCAGATGTTGCTGTGACATTCAAGTTTGACAGTGTTCTTTTCTTTACTTTCTTCTTTGACCTGCACAAATCAAAATGCTCTAACTTGGAATCTTCTACAAACACAGATATATAAGAGAGGTAAATGCACATTATCACATCCCATTAGCTGCTAATGAGCACATTGGTCAAACAGAAAACCAGGACAGGTTCCAATTTCACCAGATGACAAGATACATCAGAGAAATAGATTTTCAGGCTTTCACCATCTCAATTTTGAAACCAAATGACACACTATTTCCCAAAACTAATCTAATGGAGCTATGTGCAGATTGAAATTTAGAGAATGCCTTCGAAGTGTCCAACCTTTGAATGCTTAGCACAAAATCCTTCTCTGAACCTTTACAGCTTTCCCATCTCCCCTTTAACTTAAGCAGGTATACTATCATACTGTCAGAAATTAAAATTATATAACTACATTAAGTACCATTACAAAAGATAAAAGTTCAGAAGGTACAGTAAAATAAGTCTGCATGACTTACGCATTGTGATAATTATGTAACTGAGAGTAATATGCTCGTTTATCAGATTTTAGAAGCTGTTCATGGTTAACAATCATATCTGGATGAAGATCACCTGAACATAGCGAAGCACCCCTGCATATATATTTATATATAACAAGACATTATGGTTCTGAAAAGGAGAACATTTGATGAATGACCAGCAAACTACAGATAATTGACACCATATTACAATGAAAATTTGCTAAGATTATAGGCAACATAATTCGATTTGCTGAGAACTGCCAGAAAACACCCAAGACGTAAAATCGTAGAAATGGACATCAGATAAACATAAACCATAAAATATAATCTTGAAAACTAAGAACGAATGAATGAAAAGTAAATACAATCAAATTAGGTCCCCAAAATTATAAAATTGTGTCATTGTGAAAATTCAACCAAACTAAAAGCTCATTACTGTGCTGAAAAAAATTATTAAAACTTGATCAAATTCCACAAAATCCAACAAACAGTATTAATACCAAAATATCCGATTGGAAAATCTGGCTAACTCAATCCAAATAATCATAAATCTTGTTAACACATTACATCAACCGATAACATCTCCTCAATCATCCAAAATAAGAAAATATTACATCAAGCATATATTTATGTGCACAGATGAATGCAGTCAGACCTACAATACACATGCTAAATACAGCAGATCATATCTCCACAGTGAAAATATTAAGAAAGAGATCTTGCCATTTCACGAAAGGGTTTCCAAAGTGAAAATTTTCCCCGGAAAGTAATTCTTGGACAACTTGCTGCGGCTCTAAGTCACTAGGAAGAAACTGCATAAGAAGATTTCTCTCACTTTCTGAAAGGTGTGTGTTCCAAACCTGCCAAAAATTTCATAAAGAAAATTCAGAAATACTCAAACAACACCCACCTTAAAAAAGAAAAAAGGAATTTTCACCTGCAACAATTGACCACAATATCTAGTTACCTCATATGAAAGCACTTCACTTAAACTATCCAAGCCAAAAATTTCTGGAGGTACGGCAAGCACATCTGCCAAGACAGTGTGTCCACGGGGAATAAAATTAGCAAATGGTCTCATCTGTCTCCAGCTGATGCCAATCTGCTCCTGCTTGGCAACAACCATTTGGTGATTTCCATCCCACTCAACAGAAACGTGAGATTTCATGGTTAAATCACTTTGTGCTAGTTTTAAATTCTTTTTTTTGGTCCTACGTTGCTCTGGCAAACCATAATTAACCATGCTTGCACCATTTAACCGTTTTCTCCTCTGATCAGCTGCCATTGGCACGCGAGATGAAATATTCTTCAACAAAACAACAAATGCGTGTGAAGCAAAACGCGATGTTGTTCTCTTTCAATGAGAATCCTCTGTCTGTAAGCTACCTAACAAGTAACAAAGAGAGAGAATCTAAATTATATGATAACTGTCCATGTCCAAGCCCCAGTTTCAAAAGAAGTTAAAGATTATTTTATCCCTATACAATATGCAATTTTATTTAGTAAAAATCCTTCCCTTGAAAGGTTTTGAATAAAGCCAATCCGCACTGTTACCAGTTACCAAAGAATCCTTGGTTCAGGGGTAAGAAAGTAAAAAAAATTGGTACATGAAATTGACATTCCATTCCCACCTCTATTCTCCATGAATAAGGACCACTCAATAGAAAATTTCTATGGTCATCATGTATTAAAGTTTGTCCCACTAACTTCAACCATATTTATCTTCATTAATCATTAGATATATTTATGATTGCAAACATGCACTCTGTACTCATTCTGTGTATCAGACATTTAACAAAAACGAATGGAATAAAATGTGATTCCATTCCTTACCAACCTGTAGCAAACTTGGAACTTGGCAATCACATAAACATAACACTCTAGCTACTTATAAGTTCAGATGACAGCAAAGGAAAAGACGTTATTAAGAATTGGTATGCTACCCATATAGAGTGAATCAACTAATAGTAAAACTTCACACAATTTTTAATATTTGTATGGAGCAAGTGGGCCCTCAACATCTGTTCCCTATTTTTCACATCGAGATGGTCAACTCAACGTTCAAGAACTTATCTGACTGCTAGGATGGATTTACAAACCAAGGTTATCAAATTGGCATTCAAATCGTGAATCAGAAGACCTAATTTCCTAATCGTGAATGGAATTTTATGATGAATCGTAATGTACATGATCAACATAGATATTAGCATTTAGAAGTCCAACACTGAATGAAAAACCAATAAATTAAAATATAAACTTCAAGCGACGATATCCTTTTCCTTTGTTTAAACCATTGTACTCGCTAATAAAACAATAGAAAACAGCATAAGCATAGGGGAGAAGTAGAAGACAATAAAAAACAGCCACAAAGGGGACAAACAAGGCTGTCGCATGAAACCTGGTGAGGGAAGACAAAGCAGATAGAGACAGAAAACGTACCAATAAAAGAGAGAGTGGCTGCCACACAAACATGAAGTCATGAAGAGGGGGGGAACCATATAGGGTTTTAAACTTCAATAATTGGATTTGGAATCATGCGATGGAAATATTGGGTAAAAAACCCCGAAAACACTGCTTAAGAATCGGGTCGCATGCACGACCCAGCCCATTTTATGTACAACCCAGTTGCACTTGTATCGTCCAAAACAGCTGGGAATCACAACTCTCCCAATTCAGGAGCAATTTGTGCAATTCAAGTAGCGATTCTTGACTAAAAATGATTCATAAACCAATCTATAGTACTGTGCGGCTGACTTGCACCAAATCAAAATTTGAATCGCATAATCCATGCAATACGGATAACAATGTTCCCGACAATAAATAGTGCACGCATTGAAACACACTACTCATAGAATCTATACAAAGTAAAGCATGCACGTAGTCAAATAGAAACAGGAACAAGTTTATTGTCACAATGACAACCATCATAATTATTCCCATTTACGTAAAATCTTTCCCAGATATCACCCGAAGGATGCAAGAACTAAGATAGAGCTTTCAGATATTTGCAAACATCCATCATGTCTGAAAGATGAAAAGTGAAATTAATAAAATGAACATACATCAATATTCATGCCTAAGGTGGGGGAAGAACATTTCCATATTTATTGCTCTATGTAGAATCAGGTCAAAAATCTCCTTTCACAGAAACCAAATATGCACCAAGCACAATGATGTGCAAGAATCAATTTAACTGATAGCTGACCTCACTTGTCACTCAGTGAAAATAAAAATAAGACTTGGTTGTTGTTACTTGTTATCAATGTCACAGATTTTTTGTAAGTTTCAGCAAGACCCGCATGTCATGAAGGAATAACATGAGCAAAAGTATGCAGATAAAGTTAAGGGTCCGTTTGATTTACATTTTCATTTCCCGCTTTCATTTTGTTTCCAGTTTTTTTGAAATTTGTAAAGGAAATGAGAAACAAGATTAAAACCGGAAATAGGAATGTAAACCAAACATGCCCTTAGCAACATAAATCAGCCACCTTGGCAGGTAAGTATGATGGAATTACAATGACACTCAGAACTACCAAACCTAAGTGATACAAGGGCACAATTCCCTCATTTGAGATACAACATAATAGGAGCATGAGTATTTGGGTAGTTTAAGCTTAACAAAAGGAGAGGTCTCTACCCTGTTAACACCTCACATTTCTCGACCTCACTAACCTTAAAGTTCCCTAACCCTCCATTCCAAATATTAAACAAAAAAGAAAAACTCAAAATTAGGAAGAAACCACAATTAGAAAGTTACTTGTCTTCTTTGGATTAGGAATAAGTAACTAAACCCTAAAACAAAAGCTTAAAAAATACTATACTGTACTACAACGAAAAGCTCTGGCAATAATTAAATGAGCAATAAAAACAAAAATAGTTACCATTGAAATTGATGATGCAGGCAGGGTACTGAGAGGGAAAGCAAGGGGTTGTAATCTGCTGCAGCGCGAATTGAAGTAGGAAAAAATCGCAAAAAGGATTGAGAATGAACGAGGCTCCACCACAGAAAAAGAGAGTGGTAAATGAGTAAGGAATAGAGTGGAGAAGAGGGTTTGGGATTATACGATGGGAAATTGGGAATGGAAGAAGGAAGAAGGAAGGGAGAGCAAAGTTCGAGTGTGAGGATCAGACGAATGTGGCTTCCTCTCCGAACCGTTATTTTCCGCTTTGCATCATTCCTTCGCGCGTTCAATCGGCTCGGCTTGGATCAGCTCGGCTCGGTTCATCTCGGCTAAAGCGTCCACGTCCTTCGGTTCACTTCTGTCTACTGTTCGTGTTCGTCAGAGTACGAGGATATGGTTTATGATTTCCGACGATGAGTGGGGCTGGATCAAAATTTTACTGCAGGGTCTGCAGCAATCTCACCCATTCATTTACTAAATGATTATTTAAAATTATTTACATATGCCTAATTTTTTTATAAATAAAAACACTAAAATTTGAACTTCACATCTTATATATGTCAATTCCTATTTATTAAATTCTTTATTAATATCATTTTATATTTGATACTGTATTTATTAAATATTTCGAATTCTTAATTAATTTATCATCTTTTAGACTTTAAGCTTTAAACTTTAAACTTTTTATCTTTCAACTATTTTTTCAAATTTTGACTAACATATAAGGGTAGTTTTTTCATTTTTGTCTTAGACTTTAAAATTTTTAGATACAACCTTGCCATTTATCATATTTTGATTTTCAATTAGTTCTATGCAGTTACAAAAAAAAATAACATATGCAAACCTAAACCATTTTATATACTTATTTTTTGACATTTTAGATACTATTTATACTATTATTACTTTTATCATTTTTTTGTAAGTCATTATTTTTAACTAAGGTAACAAAAAAGAAGTTTACAAACACATAAGTTCAATATTTATATATATATACTATGATTTTATGAAGGATAAAAATGTTTTTATTTATCTATCAACTCTTTTTTTATAAACAAGATAATTATTAAAAAAAGTATAAGAAATACGCAAAAGTTATAAAAAGAATGTTAACAAATAGATATACTTCCCAACGGATAAATGCACCAATTTGTCAAGAAAAATCTTTATCCGTGACCAAGTTATAATTTTTATAAACTCCGCGATATAAATACCGTTTCATGTGGATCCTCTAATCCTTTAAATACAACTTCAATACATAAAAGCTAAATTGACCATAAACAAGCAAACAAAATATCCTCAATCAAAGTCCTCTTTAATGAAGAATTAGTCAATCCCCTTAAATGCATCAAACAACTAACAATATATCTGTTTATGCGCAAAAATAAATGTAGCAATCTAGAGATTGTCCCAAACTTCTTTTGCAAATTTGCAATCACACAACAGATGTCAGCCAACCTCATTAGGGTCCCCACACAAGAGACAAAAAGCCATCTCTAAAGGCAAGATGCCTCTTTTGGCAAGGTTAACTTTAGTGAGAATGTTTAAATTAACGGTGATAGAATTGGTTTTGAGTATAATTGATCGTGTTAATTAATTTTAAGTAAAATAAATTTTGAATATAGTTGAATTACTTTGAAAAACTAAAATTTGATAATTTTTTAAACACTTACAAATTACACTAAATCTCATTCTCTCCTCCTAAATCTACTCTAATGGAGATCGAACCACACACCTTAAGCTTCAAAAGCTCTACTTTATCCATTCTATTAGTGTCATTTGAGCTAAAAATTATTGGCCTAAAATTGAGTAAACCACCACATAGGTCCCCAACTTTACCAGAAAAGTTCACATAAGTTCTTAACTTTCGCGGGAGTTCACTTAGGTCCCTGAGTTTGTTTAACGTTGTTCAGTTAGGTCCTTAACGTTAACCATTGTTTTAACATCATTAACAGAAGTTCAAATCAGTCACTGTGTTTGAATCAAAAGTTCAAATTAGTTCGTAAGTTTATTAATAAAAGTTCAAATAAGTCCCTATATTTATTACTAAAAGTTCAAATCAGTCACTATGTTATTTCTGTTAACGGTGTTAAAATGGTGGTTAACGTTAGGGACCTAACTGAACAGGACAAAGTCAGGGACTTTAGTAAACTCTCGTGAAAGTTAGGGACATAAGTAAACTTTTGTTGTAAAGTTAAGGACCTATGTAGTAATTATTTCGCCTAAAATTTGATAATTGATTATACGAGATAATTATGTTTGAATACTCTTGTCAAAACTTACGTTTTGTAGTGTAAATATGATCCATAATTAATTATAAAAAAGTAAAAACAAAATATTGCTTCTTACGAAATTTAAATTTTATATCAGAATCAATTCTAAATTAAGATTATCAAATATAATTTTTGTTATCAAAAACAATTTTAATCAAAAGCAAAACATAATTCTAATAGTATATAAACTAAACCAAACATGCTAGCAGAAAAGCCATCACTTTATATGAACCCCCTGCCAATGCGACTTTCACACCACTCACAGCTCTTCGAGAATAGACGGTTGTTGTATAAAAAAAAAATCATTAATTCAGATTTTTTTTATTGATTTATTGATAATTCGGATTTTTTTTTCTTTTTAATTTCAAATCTCAACTAATTAAAAATTCATTGAAAATATACTATAAACTTCAAATTTTTCTTTTGGTAATAATAATAGACTTCAAATTTTTATCAAATTACGTACCATTTCGATTTTTAATTTTGTTAGAATAATTCATTTTAGTTCTCGACTTTTTTTTCAGATAAGTCACTTTAGTCCCTGATTTTGTATTTTGCAGATCACTTTAGTCTTTGAATTATATAAACATTCATTTTAATTCATGACTTTCAAGAATTAAAATAACTGATTTCACAAAAAATTAAACTAATTTATAAAATATAAAGTACTATTTTAGTTTATAAATCAATTTCCTTAACTAAGATGTACTCATGTTCATAAGCCGCTCTTCATAAGGACGTAGCAATCTAGGCCGTTAAAAGAGAAGCAGTGTCATCAATCTAGACGGTTGACTTAAATGAACTAAGGAGGACCATAGAAGCGCTAAACCAACACACCGCAGAAAACAACCCACCCACCCACCCACCCCTATCCCTTCTCTGCAACAACAATGGCTGCAAAAGTGTTGTTGTTATCCCCAAATCCACACCCTCTCTCTTCTCTCCCACTTCACCCCTACAAACCTCACCCCTGTTTCGGATGGCAGCACCAGCAACAATCCTCTACCTCCACTCTCAGACCGAAGAAGCTCCATGTCTCTCTTCACGAACCTGTCTCCGATTACGTCATCCACCACCACCACCAACTAAACCCTCATTCTCTGCTCTTTCTCGCTGACAGCACTGTTGGTTATTCTCTGGCCAGTTATTATACTTCTCTCGGTCTCTTTGTCATCTCTGTCCCTGGCCTCTGGTCCCTCATCAAACGCTCTGTCAAATCTAAAGTAATCATTCTAATTCTCCGTTGTGTTTCTGTTTTGGCTTCTTTTTTTTGGTCTGATTTTTATGTTTTGGTGAAAAAAATAGATTGTGAAGAAGACTTTTGTAAGTGATGGGGAAAATAAGGCGCCGAATCAGGTTGCAGGGGAGATACTTTCGTTCTTCACTCGTAATAACTTTGCTGTCACTGATAGAGGAGAAACAATCACGTAAGTCTCATCATCACAACTGTATTTTCTTATACCCTCAATTTGCATGTCAAGAATACAAAGGAAGAAATTTGGCTTCTTCTACTGAAGAAAACACAAGTTTGGCAGCAGATGTGCCAGTTAAATAAATTAACCTAATCTAGATATTTATGTTAATCATTCAATTGGCATTCGGAAATTACTAGTTCTAATCCAATCCTTCTCTTTTTCGGGTAAGAAAGAAATTACTAATCTAATCCATGCATAGAATTAGGAGGAGTTTACGCATACTTGAAGCAATCTCTAGTGTTGTAACTTGTAAGACATTGTTTAAGGGGGAAAAAACAAAGTGGAAGAACCATTTTCCCATTTTTGCCTTTCAATCATTAATTTAAACGAAGCTAGACATGTTATACTTACAGGTTTTCGTATGCTTGTTAATTCTGTGAAGGTTCGAAGGAATGATGGTTCCCAGCAGGGGCCAAGCAGCACTCTTAACTTTCTGCACTTGCATCAGCCTCGCAAGTGTGGCTCTCGTGCTTACCATAACCTTTCCAGATGTTGGCAATAACTGGTTTTGGGTTACCACCTTAAGTCCATTGGCGTAAGTAAAATCACTCTAACATTTGCGCTAGACTTGTAGAGTTGTATACCTTCATTCTTTCTTGTGTTTTGAGTGTAGAGTGTAAGGAGGTAGTTCAGAGGTTAATAATATCTAAATGTTCTGCTTCTTTGGGAATTTATGCAGAGGCGCTTATTACTGGACTCGAGCATCCAGAAAGGAGCAGATCAAGGTGAAAATGATGGTTGAAGATGATGGAACTTTAAATGAGGTCATTGTTCAAGGTGATGACCAACAACTCGAGCAAATGAGAAAGGAACTCAAGTTTAGCGAAAAGGGCATGGTTTACGTCAAAGGCGTATTTGAAAGATGACCCCATTTTAAGACATGGCAGAACATAATGTAAAGGAATGATGAACTGCACCCATAAAAAAAGGCCACAGCTGGTTCTCTGGCTCAAATGTTGTGAACCAGTAGTATGTTCAAGCAACCAGCTGAAAGTTTTGTGATTTACCACAGCAATTAAGTAACTAAGATAATTGTGACTCTTAGTTTCTTACTATTAAAAAGTATATTTTCATTATGTTTAAATGACTACTTGTGCAATAAATCAAATACAGAATACATAAATACAACATAGTTGTACCAATAAGGAAAATGCCACATTCCGCAACCTATCTGGTAAGCAGATTCCAAATGTTAGTCAAGATATGCTATATGCCTGAACTCGTCAGCTTTCGAACATTCATATGTTAAGCAAAAATCCAGGCGATTATTGATACAAAGTCTCGTCAAACAGTAATACTGAAATTTCTGAGTTACATAAACACTTGCTAAACATAACAAATGAGGACTCAAAGGCCAAAGATGTCCATGGCACATTTCGACATTATCCAATAAATCAAAAAAAAAAAATGAAGACTCGTTCCACTTTGGAGCAGCCCATTTGTTTTCTCAACCAATCAATAACTTGTTTTCATCCAAGAAGCTATAAGTTGGTACCTCCAGATTGTACGGTGCTGGTCCCTTCCTAATTCTGCCAGAAATATCGTAATGTGAACCGTGGCAAGGGCAAAACCATCCACCAAAGTCACCAGCATTTGGCAAGGGAATGCAACCCAGATGTGTGCAAACCCCAACCACAATCAGCCATTCTGGATTCTTGACTCTTTCTGAGTCCTGCTGGGGATCACGAAGAGAACCAACATCAACACTGTTTGCCAGCTTAATATCGTCCTCTGTTCTGCGCCTGATGAACACAGGCTTTCCACGCCACTTAACAGTCACTGTAGTGCCTGGCTCAATGCTGGAGAGATCAACTTCAAGTGAAGCCAGAGCAAGAACATCCTTACTTGCTGACATGCTGAGCACAAACTTGAGGATAAGGAGACGGACTAGAGAAGCATAAACAAACCTACCACCTGTAAGGACAAAGTAGGCAAATGCCCTCTTGCTTGGGTCACCAGGAGGAAATCGTTCATGATTGTGTTCGTCATATACAATCTTAGAAGAAGGGTTTTTAACAGCTACAGTAGTTGCTGGAGTTTCAGGAATAATGCTGCTTTCTTTTGTGTGGATCAGCGTCTCAGCAGTAAAACCTGGAAAAAATCAAATTGAATAAATTAATGAAATTATGTTTAGTTGGCTTAAAGTAACAAATCAATCAAAGAACAAAAAGCAAGCTGCAAAACAACAGAAGAACCCAAAGAATCAACATATTCACAATTAAAAACTACAAGGGCAAACCTCCTAAGTAACATAATATAGATAAGATATGAATGACAGGACTCAAACAATTTGCATAAATTAGCAATCTACTTATACAGAAGACCTATATCATAATGATGGCACAAATAGATACCATATGGCATACAAATCCAACTATCACAAGAATCATCATGCCCCCCCCTGACAATATGTTTGCATCAAACTAAGCAGCTTAATTACTAAGTGCATATATTTTTCTTAACACTTATTTCCTTGCAGCCAGAAACAATGGTGCAATTGTGCAAAACACCCTACTCTATATGATTTGTTCTAGGAAGTCAAGTTCTAAAGATAGATACGAACAGCTAGTAGCTTCTGACGTGTTAGTTTATATCAATGCCACTATAAAAGAAGAGTACCATATTTTCAAAAATGCACAACACAACGGATTGCTTTTAGATTTTACTATAATTCGATAGAATAGAAAACTGCCTACACTATAGTTTACTATCACAGATGCCTCCAAGTTTTGATAAACACTGGCGTCAAACAAAAGCTAAACTTGCAACATAAAAATTAGAAGCACAGCAACAATATTACACTTCCGTTTAGAATGGATTAAAATTGCGTAGACAGAAAACCATAAAACGTCTGGAACAAACTAGGTGTCTTGAATTTGTGCAAGTAGCGTATTAAGTACAACCGGTAAAGGCCTAAAGGGATAAGAAATATATAGCTTGAAACTAAATTTCGGACAGAAATTAAAAGGAAATAAAAAGAAGTACTTTACAATGACCAAACATCAGATAAAAATCACAAGAGATATCACACATCCGTGTCTAGGAATGCAAATACACAATTCCACGAGAAAAACATACAATGATTCCCATGTCATCTTATATCCTTCTTATACAAATAAAACATACCATTCAAAATAAAAAAAACTAGAGCATAACATCAATTTAATCCTCCAAAATATTCGTTCATCACCATTTTAATCCCTCAAAGATTTTTGTCACCAAATTAGTCCCTCAAAGATATTTTATGTGCAATTTGAGATACTAATTTGATAGTGATTTTATCTTTGTAGGACTAATTTGATAGCATGTTAAATCTTTAATGAACTAATTTGGTGACAAAAAAATCTTTGAAGGACTAAATTCTTCGGAGTACAAAATTGATGATTTACTTCAAAAACTATCTTCCAGGATCTCACACAGGATTGCAATCAACAACCGAAACGCTTCCAGAAGCAAAAACCCTTTTTAGGTAAATAAGCCACCAATACATCGATTCATAAAAAGCCTGAGCTTCATACAAAGCATAATAACTATTCAAAATAAACAAAGCATCTAATTAGGAGTATAAACCGTTGCACATCATGTAGTGAAGAACCGTAAGAGCCAATGAATCAAACCCCCGAAAGAAAAACAAATTTAAACAAATCATTTCGAGGTTCCTGATGAATCAGAGATAAGAAAATAAGGTAAGGGAAGACCCTAACCTCTAAAGGGAAGGAAAAATTCGGGACGGAGGGAAAACGGGTCGGATCTGCGTTCCTCGGAAGAAGACGGCGGTGCGATGGGGCTCCGAGAGAGGAACGCGGAGGCGGCGTAATTGGCCCTCCATGGAGAGGAGGAGAGAGAGGAAAGCCTCTTGGCTGCAACCCTCAACATCTTCTTCTTCTCCGGCTTCTCTTCTTTCTCGGACTGCGATTATGAATCTTTTACAAATCAAAAAAGAAGGAAATAGAACTCGCGAAAGGGGAACAAAATTGTCTCTGGCTCTCTGCTGTGTGTGATTGACCAGTGTGCGATTTGCGAGCAGTTTTGGGTCGCTGGGTTACATAATGGGCCAAGGCCCATGTTTGAGGTTTATACTTGGCCCAACATTTTTTGGGTTGCTAAAAAATGGTCCACACTTTTCTCACCACACTACCGTGCTACTTTGCACACCACTGTCTTTTCTCTGTTCACCACACGCTGCTATTTTTTTCCAATTTTGCCCTTCGCTCGGGGATTAATCCCCGTTTTTCAACTTAAAAAGAGGCATCTGCGCACCACATTTGAAACATAGATTAATCCTCGTTTTAAAATTTGCTCGGAGATTAATCTCTATATTGAAACTTAAAAACCTTCGCTAGAGATTAATCTCCATTTTTTAACTTAATTCCAACACTGTATTTTCCAACACTGTATTTTCATACCGGGATTAATATCCATTTCTATACAAATATTAATATCTGTTTTTCTGCAATTCATCATTTTCAAACTGCATGAATGACGGAAAAAAAAAAACTTTGATTCCAACTGTATTGATGATAGAAAATAATGTTGGTGATTTTGGAAAATTGGTAAAGTTATGTTTTTAAATTCAGATTTGAGCCAAACAGATATTAATCCCGGTTTTTCTGATTCTCGCTCAGATATTAATCTCTGTATGAAAATACAGTGATGGAATTAAGTTGGAAAACTCAAAATTTTAACACATTCAATACTCTAATCCAGATTTGAGTCAAACAGATATTAATCTCTGTTTTTCTGATTCTCGTTCAGATATTAATTCCTGTATTAATACAGTGGTGGAATTAAGTTGGAAAACTCAAAATTTTGACACATTCAATATTCTATATCTAACTAAACCCAAAATCACCAACATTGTTTTCTAGCATTAATACAGTTGGAATCAAATGTTTTTTTTTTCTCCGTCATTCATGCAGTTTGAAAATGATGAATTGCAGAAAAACATATATTAATATCTATATAGAAACATATATTAATATTTGTATAGAAATAGATATAAATATCTGTTTCAAAACGGATATTAATACCTGTATCAAAACAAATATTAATCCTTGTATGAAAATACAGTGTTGGAATTAAGTTGAAAAACGAAGATTAATCTCCAAACGAAGGTTTTTAAGTTACAATACAGAGATTAATCTCCGAGCGAATTTTAAAACGGAGATTAATCTCTGTTTCAAATGTAGTGCGCAGATGCCTCTTTTTAAGTTGAAAAATAGGGATTAATCCCCGAGCAAAGGGCAAAATTGGAAAAAAAAATAACAGCATGTGGTGAACCAAGAAATCAGGGTGGTGGGCAAAGTAGCACCCCACACTACCTCACCACACTTCCCTTATTTTTCAAAATTGTCCCTCGCTCAAATTTTAAAAATTCGTAGTCCACGGATTTTAAAAATTGGTAGGCCACCAATTTTGAAAATTCGCAGTACAATTTCATAAAAATACAAAGACAGATTTTTTATAAACAATGCCGCGGATTTTTAAAATCTGTAGGCCATGGATTTTGAAAACCTGTTGTACAATTTTATAAAAATACAAAGGAAAATTTTTAAAATTTGTAGTACACTTTTATACAATATAAAGACAGATTTTTTATACACAGTGTCACGGATTTTTAAAATATGTAGGCCAAGGATTTTGAAAACCCATAGAGTTGTTTTATAAGATAAAATTGTTGGACTTTAAAAATCAGAACAAGGGATAATATTTTTTTTAAAAAAAAATAGGCTTAAATATGTTTTTGGTCATCGTAAAATAGGGCCAATTTGGTTTCGATCCCGATAATTTTTTTTTTTGTCATTGGTCCTAACATTTGGGGAAATTGATTGGTTTTAGTCCCTACACCCAATTAATGAACTTTAGCCTATACATGCCTTATGAAACTACCGTTTTTATCCTATTAAGCTATGAATTATAAATAGCTTTTAATGTTAATAGAGTGTCTAGAACTTACAAATGTGACTGATTGACATGGCAGAAATATCAACTGTATAGCAATTAATCAACGTTTTTGTCCTGATAGATTGCTACATCAACATTAAAAATAATGGAGGGACAAACTCGCAGATGCGGCAGACTGACGTGACTGAAACGTTAATTACGTAAGTAGTTAACTGACTAGAGTGACATTATGGACTAATTAAACTAAAGCTTGTTTAGCTTAAAATTGGTCAATGTATTTTAAGGACTAAAACCAATCGTTTTTCACAAATGTTAGGACCAATAACAAAATAAATTTTTTATAGAGACCAAAACCAAATTAACCCTATTTTACGTGAATGAAAAATACATTTAAGAAAAAAAAAAAGACTTGTAGTAGAGAGAAAAATAAATGAAGTGAGAAAAATACAGGCCTAAACAATAACCGGGACCTGGCATGCGTTGGGCCATTTATAGCTAGACTTTCCCTTATTTATTCTCTCACCATCCATTTGTTTGGAAGTTTCATATTACTCAATGTGACCTTTTTGAGATACTTCATCTAAAATTACTTCAGAAAAGGCACCTTTTTTTGGTCCAAAAAGAAAAAAAGAAAAGTAAAGGCACCTTTCGAAAAATTAGAAAGATGTATCGAAAACCAGTATCCATTTGGAAAGACTTCATCAGGGGAAACAATTATTCCGGAAAGTTAACAAACCTTTTCGAAAAATATTCATCCAAGAATTAGAGGTGGCAAAACGGGACAGTTCGACCCGTTTAACCCGCCATAAAATAAGTTGGGCCGGGCCGTCAAAGGTATATAGTCCCAATAGACTGGTTCGGCCCGTATTTTGCCAGCCCGCACGAGTTGTCGGTAGGCCCGTCAGCCCGCCATCATAGCAAAAAAAACTGAAAAAAGTCAAAAAAAAATTAGATTTTTTTTTTGGTTTGTTTCTTTTTTTGGACTATTGACAATTTTTTGTATAAAATTGAACCTTTAAACTTAGTTTTTTTTTTACTATGGAGATAAGATATTTAATATTTTTTATTTTTTTAGCTCAGTTATGTTTTTTTTTGTTTGAATTGGATCTTTTATTTTAAAAAAAACTTTAATCCTAAGGTTCCAAGCTCCCATGTACAGCAAAAAAAGCTTGCGGGCCAGCCTGGTCCGCCATTGGTTTAGCCCGACGGGCTAGCGGGTTAGGCGGGACGGGCTACATTGGGTTGGCGATCCTCAATGGTCAGCCCAGCCCGCATATTTTATACTGACCTGCAGGTCGGACTGCCAGACCCAACCCGTTTTGCCACCCCTACCAAGAATATATCTATCTATCTATAGTCTATATTTATCTATCTATATAATGTATGAGATTATTTAACGTACACCCACTTATTTTATAAAACGAGTATTAGTAAATTACACATTTTAGTTCCATTTTAAAAAATTTAGTTATAACTTACTAATACTGTTTTTTTTTATTCCTCATGTTATGAGAGATAAAAAAAATCTAATAAATGATAGGTAATTCTATTATTATTTAATTATATTTATCTCTTTCATAACATGAAAAATATGACTAAAAAAGAACATAAAAAGATGCAAATCCATATTAAATTACCATTTTAAAGTTGTTCGGTTAGCATATTACGTGGCATGTATCGTCTTTCCTATGAACTTAACCGAACCTTGTATCGCTAAACCAACTAATGGTTTTGTTTATTTGTTGTTCGAATACGTAGTATATTATAAATTTACACCCCGGCCCCACCCTCACCCAAAACAATAAACTATTGGTGTTTGAGGTCTCCCATGTCAAGCAATTAGTTTAAAGGTTAAATTACTCTTTTGGTCCTCTATCTTAAGAGTTAAATTTAATTTAGTTCTCTAACTTTTTTTTTATTCAATTTGGTCCTCTATATATAATAGTTAGTTCACGTTTACCCTTTTCCGTTAAAACTAATAGAGGTTGACTAACTCCGTTAAGACCATGGCGCGTGTCGTGTTTTGATTGGCCATTAATAAAATAATTATAAAAATATAATTTTATATATTTAAAAACTAAAATAAACCATTTTTTAAAATTTTTTAAAAATAAAAAACTCCCAACTGCTTCTTCCCCAACTCTTCCATCCCCAATCCAACCACCACCACTGCTGCTGGCAATGTCCACCACCCACCCATCCACTACCGGCGGCCCTAACCCCACCACCACCCGCTCACCATACTCGACATTTTCTTTAGCGGATCCAAAACAGAACCAAACATACAAAATTTCCTGTCCGAATTTCTCGCATTTGTAACCGATGTTGCTTGGAAAGCCGGTGGGTTCAGTTTTTTAAACTCTCGGTCTATTTCGTTTCTTTGTTTTCATCTATTTTGAACATGAAATCCAATTTATTAAAAAAGATTTCTACTGGATCAAACTTGTGGAACATAGAGGTCAAGTTACATATTTAATTTCCATAAGTCTCCATTAATGCAAACAAATTCAATCCATCATCATCACTTTCGGTCTCTATTCATCGTAAGATACCCTTTCCCTCACAAATCTCATCGAGTATGGTGAGCGGTGGTGGTGGGGTTAGAGCCACCGGTAGTGGATGGGGGGGTGGTGGACGTCGCCGCAATAGTGGTGATTGGGGATGGAAGAGTTGAGGAGGATGAAGAAGATACTGTTTTTTTTTATTATTTTAAGAAATTAAAATGTTTTTTATTTTTATTTTTAAATATATAGAAATATATTATAATTATTTTATTAATGATCAATTAGAACACGACACGTGTCATGGTTTTAACAGAGTCAGTCAACCCCCATTAGTTTTACCGGAAAAGGATAAACATAAACCAACTCTCACATATCGAGGACCAAATTGAACCTAAAAAAAGTTGAAAGACTAAATTGAATTTAACCCTTAAGATAAAGGACCAAAAGAGTAATTTAGCCTAGTTTAAACTATTGGTGTTTAAATTATCATAATAACTTTAACGATGTCTTCTTGGACTTGATCGAAATTTAACTCGACAAAAAACGCATAACTATTCAAACATTATTTATGTAAAAAAAGATTAAAGGGACATGGGCATGGGGTCAATAACAAAAAAATGTTATTCATGATATGCAATGTGCCTGAAGTCATCAGCTTTTGAACATTCATATGATATGCAAAAATCCAGGCGATTATTGATACAAAGTATCGTCAAATAGTAATACTGAAATTTCCGAGTTACATAAGCACTTGCTAAACATAACAAATAAGGACTCAAAGGCCAAAGATGTCCATGGCATATTTCGACATTATACAATAAATCAAAAAAATGTAGACTCGTCCCACTTAGGAACAGCCCGATGTTTTCAACCAATCAATAACTTGTTTTCATCCAGGAAGCTATAAGTTGGTACCTCCAGATTGTACGGTGCTGGTCCTTTCCTAATTCTGCCAGAAATATCATAATGTGAACCATGGCAAGGGCAAAACCATCCACCAAAGTCCCCAGCATTTGGTAAGGGAATGCAACCCAGATGTGTGCAAACCCCGACCACAACAAGCCATTCTGGGTTCTTGACTCTGTCTGAGTCCTGTTGGGGATCGCGAAGAGATCCAACATCAACACTGTTTGCCAGCTGAATGTCGTCCTCTGTTCTGCGCCTGATGAATACTGGCTTTCCGCGCCACTTAACAGTCACTGTAGTACCTGGCTCAATGCTGGAGAGATCAACTTCAAGTGAAGCCAGAGCCAGAACATCCTTACTTGCTGACATGCTGAGCACAAATTTGAGGATGAGGAGACGGACAAGAGAAGCATAAACAAACCTACCACCCGTAAGGACAAAGTATGCAAATGCCCTCTTGCTTGGGTCACCAGGTGGAAATCGTTCATGGTTGTGTTCATCATATACAATCTTTGAAGAAGGGTTTTTAACAGCTTCAATAGTTGTAGAAAATTCAGGAATAATGCTATTTTCTTTTGAGTGGATCAGCGTTTCAGAAGCAAAACCTGGAGAAAATCAAACTGAATCAATCAATGGAGTTACATTTGGCTAAAAGTAATAAATCAATCAGACAAACCCAAAGAATCAACATGCTCACACTACACAGTTCAAAACTATATGAAGCCAAGCCCCGATGGTAAGATAATATGCAACTGCAAATTATTTACCTAAAAATTTCAACAAACTGGCCCACCAGGATAGATAAGTCCTACTTAAGCATAACAGGATTCTCACACAAACGTCAAACAATTTGCCAATTGCTATAGACTTTTTTGTCTAGTTAATTAGTTATACAGAAGAGAGGTGAAACATAATGATAACACAAACAGACACCATAAGCATAGACATACAACAATCACAAGATTTATCATGCCCCCTCACAAAATGTTTCCATGCAACCAAACAGCTTAGTAACTACTATTTACATATATTTTTTTAAGACACTTATTTCCTTGTAGCCATAACCAAAATTGCAAAACACCCTACTCCATGATCTGCTCCACAAATACAAGAATACGAATAGTTCATAAGTCATAACTTCTTTGAGAAGTTAGATTATATCCATGCCGCTATAACGAAAGGAGTTCCACTTCCAACTCCAGGGATCATTTACATTATTTTCCAAATGTACAACACAACACTTTGTTTTTAGAATTAATTATAATTATAATTAGATAGAGTAGAAAACTGTCTGTACTCTATACCATCGTTTACTACCACAGATGCCCCAAGTGTTGATTAACACTACGTCAATCAAACTAAACTTCAATCTTAGAAGCAAAGTAATAAAATACAGTTCCAAATAGAAATGGATTAAGATTCTGTAGACAGAACATTAGACCATAAAAGTATAAAATGTATAGCACAAACTAGGTAGCTTAAATTAGTGCAAACAAGTAGTGCCTCAATGTATAACTGGTTATTATACATATCAGATAAGTAAAACATAGCTTGAAACCAAATCTCAATTTTCACCCAAAAAACAAAATTAAGAAGAAATAAAAAATACTTCACAATGTCAAAACACCAAAGAACTTGCTCAACAAATATCACGCTCCATGTCTCGAAATCCGAATTCACAATTCAAAGAAGAAAACATGAGAACGATTCCGATGCCATCTTCTATCCCTCCTCCAACAACACACAGAAAAATACCATTCAAAATAAAAAAAAACTATCTTCCAAAGGGAATATTCGATCTCAAACAAGATTGCAAACAACAACAGAAACAGCTTCCAAAAGCTAAATTCTATTCAGGTAAATAAGCCACCAATACATCGATTTCATAAAAAGCATAATAAACATTCAAAACAAACAAAGCATCAAATTAAGAGTATAAATCGTTGCACATCATGCAGCGAACAACCCTAAGAGCCAATAAATCGAACCCGCGAAACAAAAACGAATCGTTTCGAGCCTCCTAATGAATCAAGAATAAGAAAACGAGGGAAGGGGAGACTCTAACCTCTGAATGGAAGGAAAAAATCCGGGCGGATCGAAAACGGGTCGGGTCCGCGATCTTCGGAAGAAGGCGGTGCGATGGGACTCCGAGAGAGGAACGCGAAGGCGGCGTAGTTGGCCCTCCATGGAGAGGAGGAGAGAGAGGAAAGCCTCTTGGCTGCAACCCTCAACATCTTCTTCTTCTTCTTCCTATTATTCTGGCTCTCTTTTTTCTCTGCCTTCGATTATGACTCTTCTACAAAATCAAAAGAAGGAAATGGAACTCGCGAAAGGGAAACAAAATTGTCTCTCCAGTGTGTGATTGACCAGTGTGCGATTTGTGAACAGTATTGAGTCAGCCGCTACATCATGGGCCAAGGCCCATGTTTGAGGTTGATACTTGGCCCAAAATGTTTTGGGTTGCTACAAAAAGTATTGTGGACATGAATAAGGGTTAAGAGTGAAAATTGCATCACTTCATGATTTACATTTAAACTAATTGCTTGACATGGGAGAACTTACGAGTATTTATTACTTTTTTTTTTTTTATCTTTACTCATTATAATTAATGAGATTTTATAAAGAAATAGTAAAAAGACACAATCAACTATCCCATCCCAGCAACAACTAGGCTATAATCACATGAGGACATTGGACATTATCCCGTAGAGGTTGAGCTTTATTAAAGTTACGCTTTGACATCAAATCTATAAAATATATAGCTAGGATAAACGCGGTCAAAAACCTTAAATAAAACTCTAATATAAATATCAATCATGTAGAATATTCAAGGTACTTAACACTATTGGCTAGAACATATAAACCCTAATACAATTATAAACTTAAGTGTCAAAGTTTTTACAAGTATATCCTATCATTACTCTAGATAAAACATAATATATTTTATCTTTTATTATCGTGATCCTATCTCAAGATAGGAACACAACAATAAATTTTTCAAAATGATTAAAAAACCTTGTCTAGAGGATTCTAGCTAAGTCATTGTTTAGGTTTTTTTTTTCTGACTTACACTATATTTGTCTTTTGTCTCTACTAATTAAAAAAAATGTATAATTTATCATAATCTATGATCAAAGTTTATTTTTTGCATTCCCAATAAGAAACCAATAAAACAAACAGATCGAGAGTATTTAGGTAAAAAATCTCTCGGAGTTATTAACTTTCCAAACTGAGGACCAAGGTGCGAATTCTTATACACAAACTTCATAAAAATAGCAGTTTTATTTTGGCCTGATGAAGCAATTAGGATTGGGCTGTTCGATAGGAATTTGTATGTATAAAGTCTTACCTTCAAATTTTAGTGCTCTCGTTTGTTTTTTTTTTAAAAAAAAAAAGAAAAAGAAAAAATAACACTAAACTTTGGTCTCATGTGTACTTCACTTGTAATTTAATTACAATAGCGCCACGACGTGCTTTTTTAAATTAGATATTCTTTAGCTGGTTTTAAAACTTGCTGTAAAATTTACATTTTGTATAAGGATTTTATTAACTATTACCTTATAGTTAACAGTTATATCATTCATAAAAAAAAAATTGATTTAAATATATTTTTTGTCTCTGAAAAATAGAGAAAAAAAAAGGATACAAATCCTTGAAAAATATTTTTTAAGATTTAAGTCCTTAAAAAACTCAAAAATAAGGGATATAAATCCTTAAAAAATCCTGATTTAAGGACTCAAATTATCTGTTCAATAACTTAAATTCTAAAAAATATTTTTTATGGACTTAAATCCTTATTTCATTTTTATCAGGACTAAAAACATATTTAAACTTAAAAATTTTGCATTAAAAATTACCATTAGAGTATACTGCTCATAACATTAAATACTACTAATAGTGAAGAATTCTTGCGCACAAACCTTTTAACATTTGGGGTGAAATTTAGAATGCGAAAGGAGAAAATAGAGCATTGGAGCACTCAGATAACTGACATATTAATAAAATACAATTTATGTCACTGTGAATGTGAACATCAAATACTTTAAACTCCATGCATAATATATACTAGTATAAATATATAGATTACACTCTTGATGATTGTCTCTTTCTTAAAATTCAATAGTAGCGTATAATATGCCACGCACCATATAGAATGGATATATACGAAAATTACACTTGAACCCCTCAAGCAACATAAACGACAAAGCTCAGTTTTAGAATTAAAAAAATGGTTGTAAATAAACATTGTAAAACTGGATTTTGTTAATTTTTGAGCGTCTTGTCTATAAATATAGTGATGATAAGAAAGAAAGAAAGAAAATACGAATCCTATTGATTGCTGAAGAAGGAAAGGAGCACGAAAGTGGAGGGGGACAAAGGAAAAAGAGAATAATATACAGTAGCCGCAAATATTGACATACCACAAGTCCACGTATATATGGCGCGTGATGTCAATTCATCGTTTCTTAATTTTATTTTTTAATAATAAAAATAAAACAATATTTCATAATTATTTAACGATCATTTTATACGAATTTAATTTAAAAAATAAATTAATTATTACTTTTAACGATGAATATACATGATATTCTTATAAGAGAAAAAAAATAATATTGACATGCGGTTGTGTGATGCAGCCGAAAGCATATCTCTTCTTGTTAGATAGGAGTAGGACTATCGTTATTATTAATTATTACACTTCTGAAGTCGCATGTGCCCTAGTGTCATCATATCGCACGCTTGCATTTGCCAACCTTCAAACTTTATACTCCTCCGTTCATTTTTAAATTTCGTTTAAAATTAATGTATACTATAATTTAACAAAATCAATTAATATTTTTATTTTTATAAAAATTATTATGTAATTTTTATTTTTTAAAATTATACTAATTATTATTTTTTATAAAAAATATATAAACTAATAAATATGTGAGATATAAAAGAAATAGAATAAGTGCTTAATGTTTTAGATATTAAATAGGGGAAGAAGCTTGCCCAAGGCTCGTAATAAAGTGGAGACTCTATTTGATAAATTATAAGATGACGTTTGTTTCACGTATTACAACGATATTTTTGGGAATGTTGAGTTGGAAATGAATATTTTTAAGTTTTGTTGTAAATAATAAAAATATATTTTCAGGTAAATTCTATTCTCGAGAATTTATATTTCCATGATTTTATGGATTTTTATTCCTACCTAGAAAGGTGGGTATCTACATTATCATTACTTGAGGAACAAATTTTTTTGACTAAGTCTCAAAATTACCCTCACAATTATTTGTCTAAAATTTTGATGCTCCCTCTAATTTGCTCTACCCTCACAATTACCTGCCAAAAATTTTTACGTTCCCTCTAATTCGCTCTACTACTAATATGCTAATTGCTTAAGTTACCTTAGCTCTTCAAATTGTTAGTATGAGGTTGGACATGCATTTTATGACTTTATGAGTTAAGAAATATTTTATATTTTTAAATTGTTTAGTAACATATAAAAAATTTAAGTGATAAAAGTCATTTTGATTTAATATAAAAAAGTGAAATTAAAATTTTTAATAATTAGTTGATGTTATTTATTTTTTAAATTAATTATATTACTAGAAATAATTTTTAAAAGACATGAGTCAACAAGGTTATTTTGATAATTATGACCTATATTCCTAGTAATATGTGTTATACATCAAACATACATTTTAAATATTCTCAGAAATTTTATAAAATATTTCAAGAAATAATAATTATCAACCAAACCAGTTATATCAAAATACCTAAAAATAATATTCCTAAAAATGTATTCTTGAAAATAAGATACTCAAAAATATATTTTTAAACCTTAAATGTTATTACATATGTTAATAATCTGCTAGTTAACATCTACGAGTTATTTTATTATTTATAGTTTTCCCGTGTTTTTTTTTCTTCACAATATGACAGATATGCATATGAGCCAGTTTGAGGAAGGTATAGAGCTATAGATGCAACAGTAGTAGATTCGAATTCTTTTCCGTGTTGGACTGTCTAATTAGACAAAATATTATACTATATACATCATGCCAAAAAAATTTGTCAACTAACACAAAAAAATCACTAAATCACATGTAGTATAATATTTTTATCCAACTATTAAATCATCTAATACTAAAAAGGATTCAAATGCATAAATAGTTAAAAGGGTAAAAGAAAAAGAAGGCTTCATATTTGGACGTTCGCATTTTAAAATCTTAAAATAAAATATATGAACAAAAGCATGATTGAAGCAAATTTTAGCAAGACCTTAACGAACTCCTACTAACTAGACAAAAATAGTACTCTTTTCGTTCTAATACGTAACTCAGGATATAGAAGAAATTTATAGTCCTATAGGTCATTAACTAATATAATATATAATTGACACTTTTTTATTATATTTTTTTTAGTTTAATTTTTAAAAATTCAATTAAAACATAATAAGGATTTCTATCATAAAATAATGTTATAACTAGTAGTTATTATTCAAACTAGGAAGAGGTTATTGTAATTTATGCAAGGAAAAATATTAGTGTACAAGTATGCAATTTTACAATTAACAGTAACAAAAAATATTTTTTAAGTACAATAGTAATTTTTTCTTTTTTTTGAAATGAAAACTATATAATATATATCAATCACTATTTTTTAAGCAAATATTGAGAAAGACTAAAAGATTAATTAGTGCAATTAGCCCCGTAACAAAATCACATTCACTAAAAAATATTGTTATTTACTAATATTTCTTTTTGTTGGCTTTCGTTATAATAACTACCGTTAGTATAAATTTTGTCTAATTAAATTAATCCATTAATATAGACATATAATATTTATATTAATGTATAAATATATAATTACTAGTAGATAAATAGATAAATACGTTACTATAAATAATTGATATATACTATCGATTTATCAACTGTTAGTAAAAATATCTTTAAGGGTTACACCAACAAATAAATTCGTTAGACAAATTCTATACTAACAATAACTAATATAATCTAACAAAAACTAATAAAAAGACGTTAGTAAATGATGTTTTGTTTGTACACCACTTGCTTTTTAGAAGGAGTGCGTTAGCAAATTATAACTTGAAATTTTAAAATACACCCACAAGGTATAGCAAGCTAACGCACTCATTCTATAAAACAAGTGGGTGTACGTTAGCAAACCCCATATATATATATATATATATATATGAGTTTGGTTCAAATGACACCAAGGTGTCAAAGTTCTTAAATGACACTGCGCATAACTTTTTATGAAAAACGAATTTCGCCGATCCAACCAATCAATTGAGAGTTTGTATGACGTAGATCAACTATGCAAAAATTCATACCATTTGAAAATTTGTAGGTATGTAATTTAACAAATGAAATTTACTTCTATTTTAAATAATGTATTAGACGTCCAAGCAAAACATTCCGATAACGTATCAAATAGTTTTCAAATTGTATGAATTTTTGCATAGTTGATCTACATTATATAAACTTTCAATTGATTGGTTGGATCGGCGAAATTCAAAAGTTATGCGCGATGTCATTTAAGAACTTTGACACCTTGGTGTCATTTGAATTCAACTATATATATATATATATATTCACTTATTGCCTTGCATATATTTCATGCACTATACTACTCCTAAAACTAACTCCCAAATCTCTCCACTGGGAATTGAACCCCTCCCTTGAAGTTTCAAAGAACTTCTCCTTGTACCATTTAAATTACAAACTCTTGGCAATCCACAGTCAATTTACAATCGGTTAATTGCCGACACTACTCATTTCCGGCCGCCGTTTCGTTTTTTTTAGAAAAAAAAAATTGACCCAAACCTAAGTTATAAATAAGATCAGAGTGCACAATGGTGCGCACGGATATTTCTCTTGTTTGGCAGGATTCTTATAAACACTTGAAAAAGCTCATCATAAATATGAAGAGAGCATTTTGCTATCTCATCTCATTATCTGATTATTATGGTTAAAAAATTGCACCCAGAAACCGCGACCTCAGATGTTCATAAAATAATGTGAGTTAATTTACCCCGATGTGTAATTAAAATGCACAAATATAACATATATAGCTGAAAGTCTAGAACATATAACAACAATTGACATCGACTATTAATAAAGTTCAAACTCATGTGCGTACAATTTCGCCTGATAAGAAAAAGTACCTTCGATCAACACAGCGTACTGGGCACATACACTTACCCACTGCCTCGTCAATTCCTGTCACTAGAACCACAATCTCTCTTGGGAGCACCGATGGGGAGACTATCTCCAGCCATAGATGTTGATGATGATGAAAAAGACGCCGCATTATTATAACTCATCGGATCAACGGAGTGATGAAGATGAAGATCCAGTGCAGCACGTTGTAGATCAACATCATCTCTACTCCAAAGCACTTGAGCGTACTGCATCAGGTTCGGGAACATTCCATCTTCTTCTTCTTCACCCGATGTGGGACCACCCGCAGGTGCAGGTGCAGGTGCAGGTGGAGCAGCAGAAGCTGACGATGGAGGAGAAAAAACGTCAAAGTTAACGCGTTCGGGGAAGTTGAGTTTGGCTTTAGTTCCTTTGAACTTCAAAGCAGCGGCATCATAGGCTTCAGCTGCAGCTTCTGCCGTGTCAAACGTGCCAAGCCACACCCGTGCCGCTTTTTTCGGGTCTCGAATTTCGGCCGCCCATTTCCCCCACGGTCTCTGCCTAACTCCTCTATAATGTCTTTTTCTCCCACCATTATTAATTCCTAATTACAAATCACAATATTATTATTATTATTATTATTATTATTAGACAGATAGTTAGGTTAGGCATCAACTACAGTAGAAAATCGGTACACTGAAAAATACCAAACTATCAACATCATCATAATAAGATAGACGCAAGCCGACATATTCGAACAAATAACGAAAATAATATATACTATATACATATTCCATCAAGCAAGATCATCATCATTCATCAAGGTAAAGCATTAACCATGTTTTACATGTGAAAATTAAACAAGCTAGTACCCAACAGGTATATTACAGATCAGTCACACCAATTGCACTCAGGCTACGACTGAAAACAACTTCTTCGTAAATATTTTAATTTAGGGAAGAAAAAAAAAAAAAAGTAATTAAGTAGATCTTTATTGAGGATCTCCGACGATGGATCTCCTTATTTGGGGATATTAATATATTTAATTTTTCAGTTCAAAAAGTGAAATAAAGAAAAATATTGATCAACCTTCATTGAAAATTAACATGATTATTGTGAGATCAATGGTAATATATAGGAAATTGGGGAAAAAAGAAAATAGTAATTAAGCACAAGTAGATGGTGAGAAATTTTATTAATTACCTTGTTTGGATGGGTCCTGCATCTGATTAATCATGACAGGATTAGAAGGGTTTAGTAGCCCATATTGTGGGTTTGGGGTTAAAGGGGTGCTATCATCACTAGTATTATTACTATTGATGATCATTGGGTGAGTAAAGGGGGAAAATAATGGTGAAGTTTCTTCTGTTTGGCTGTGATGAGATGGGGGTGGATGGAAAATAGGGAAGCTGAAATAATCTTGTTCTTGTTCTTGTGATTTGATGATCTCCCTTGATGCATGAAGATCAGAAGGGAGAGGCCTCTTTCCATGCCGTCGATCCACCTTCGCTCAACTCTTGCGCCTTCTAGAAGACAGACCAAGACAGATCTAAAATTTCTTTAAACAAAAAAAGTGTATGTCATTCAAGATGCATGAACCAGACCAATATCAAAGCAAGTGTCAACTGTGTCATCATCTAATAATTTAAAGTAATAAAAATGGAAACAAGTTTGAAAAAAATTAAATAATTAAAAATTAAGCATATTTACCAAACGAGACAAAAGAAAAACATCGTATATATAACCCCGCTTTATTTAATACCAAATAGATTGATTCAATAGATGAAAAGTAAAGATTTAAATAGCAACTTTTAACTTTTGAACCCCATTAAATATATTATGCTTATAAAAAAACTTTATATCAACGTAAAAATTCCTTTTCGTTAAAAAAAAATATCTTTAAAGAGTAAAAAAAAAATTATTTCTTATGTGATTTTACCGCTTTATATGCTGGTATGTGATGAATCTAGAAATTTTAAGCAATGAGTGCAATATATTTATATAAATTTATTATAATGTTAAGAAAATAACATGTTATTATATTATATATAAGTTATAAATATATGTTATATATTGTTTTTTGAATTTTTATGTTTTAAAATTTTTGGAATGATTTGTATATGTTTAATACCGTAATAAATTTGTTGGCAAAATTAGTAGTTGATTTTTTAACTCTTATGTCAATTCCATTTTGATCCAATTTAGTCTCAGCGGCATCATTCACATTAACAACGTTAACGAATAGATTTGACTTATGACAAGGATTAATTTAGACAAAAAAATAAAAAAAAAATTAAAGGATCAAAACAAACTTAAAATAATTAAGAGATTAAGATGAAATTTGCATAAGAATTCATGTTCAAAAGATTATTTTTCTCTAAATTTGTCAAATTTAAACCTACATCATGTATTGACAAAAAAAAAAAGAAGGAACGTATATGTATATTGTAGTAAGAAAAAAAAACTTATGTTTTATTTTTGGGTTGTTTTTCGCTGTTTTTAGAACTTATACGTTCCTCTTTGTAAATATTGATTGAGGACTGCTTTTAAGGTGGGGATGGTTCCAATTTTTCCATAGTAGAAAAATCTTAATATGATTTATTATAGTGGGTTTAACCAAACTTTTAAAAATTGCATTTTAACCCAAAAGTATGAGAAAATAATAAATGCTCCCCTATCCCATAATTAAATTAAACCAAATAATACATTTAAGTTTCCGTGTAACTTTCTTTTGCTTTCTTTCTCGATCTAAGGAACAAGTTTGTCGGTTTCCCTTAATTTCTATGTGCCCTTCTTGAATCCCTCAATTCTCCCATTAAATCTGTCACCCAAGTTGAGACCAAGGCAATTTCAGTTCTTCTTTGCCCATGGGTTTGATTGGAGCTTGTTGTTAGGATTCTCGAGTTGTTTGTCCTTTATCATGGTTGTTCATTCTTCAAGGGCTGGCGTGAGCTGTTCCTGTAGCGGTGGTGTGTTCTTGGCTCAGTCGCTTCTCCGCCCACCGCTTTCTCCTCCTTCGTCCGCCACTTTCTAGTCCTTCTTCCACTACTGCTTTCTCGTTCTTCGCCCATCGCTTTCTCCTTCTCCCACCGCCGCTTTCTGGTCCTTCTTCTTCCATCGCAGCTTTCTTGTTCTCCGTTAGACATTTCTCCGTCTCCCTCGGCGCTTTCTCCTTCTTCCACAACCGCAATCAACAGCCAAATTTCACATAAAACCCTTAAGGCCAACCAACTAAAAATCCTTATTCAACACATTTAAAAATCTGAAACATAACAAAATTAATACCCTAAATAAACAAGTGCCTCAATTAGCAATTCTTTAAAAACTATTTGGACCCTCTATTGCAATTTATAAAAAGACCTGTATATTTCAGGTAATATATAACAATCCTCACCATTCATTCATTTTTGGGATGTATCTAATGACTATAAATCAATTTTCTCACTGTGAAAAAAGTTGAAAGTTGCCCACCTTAAACTTTTTCAATGATTGAGATACTCTTTGTGTTTCCTTTTAATTTCATCTTTTGCTTATAGAAAAAAAAAGGAAAAATAATTAGAAAATAATTGTTGTGAAGGTAATTGTCTTTAATGGTCGACAATATAATGTCCAAGTGTATCCAATTCTATATAGGGATGAATGCATGTATTGAATAGTAGGAACAATTATTGTCTCTACTAAAATTCGAATTTCTACTAATATTATTAATTTATATATATATATATATATAAATAAAGATAGATTATTGTCACCCTAAAATAATTATTATTATTCCTTTATACAACAAAATTTAACTTTTAACTTTTACATTATATTGAGAATAATCCTAATTAACAGAGGGAAAAACTTTAATATATTTTCTATATTTTATACTATTTTTTTTTTGTAACAAACAAAATTTTATACTATTTTTTTTTTGTCAGCAAATATTTTATACTGTTGTTAAATACTAAAGTTTTTATTTGTTCAAAATTCGCTTTTAATTAGAATTGATATTATGCTAGCTCAAGAGGAGGTAGTTACTTGTTTTCAAATTATTAGTGTCACCTCGTTAGAGTGTTAAATTTGATATAGGGTAAATTGCAATAAATTTTCTTGAGATTTGGGAAAATTGTACTCCACTCCAAACTTTATCAAAATCAATACTTCACCCCATTTTTTTAACCGTTTACCGTTAATTGCTGGCCTAGCTAATGTTTCTGTCGTTCACATCTGTTACATCTACAAAGATATCCATTTGTTAACTTTAAAAACTATTTTTAAGGCTAATGTAGGAAACTGGCGGGGCAAAAATGTTAGTTAACTGCTATATTGCTAACCTTTATGTCATGCCAGTTTGTCACATATACAAGTTCTAGACCCTCCATTAACATTAAAAATTATTTGTAATACTTATGTGATAAATTGACGGACCAAAAATGCTAGTTAACTGACCAAAATGGGATGGAGTGTCAATTTTGATGAAGTTTGGGGTGGAGTACAATTTTTCCAAACCTTAAGGAGAGTTATTACAATTTACCCTTTGATAAATGGAGAATTAATCTTTTATAAGTGTAAACTATTTCTTATAACAGATGAGTATTTCTTGTACTTCTCATTCAATATATATTGCTTGGCTTATAAAAAAAATATGATATTACATTAACCAAACATTAGTTTTTCATAATAGAAGTGAACATCTAAAAAGACAAAATAGTATAATTAAGTGAATGTCTACATATGAAATATTAAGTATTTAGATTTTTTTATTCATTATCCTTTAAATTTGGGTCAATTACAATTTGTATTTTTTGTTTTCCATGTATAATTCACTTTGTTATTAATATATAAGAATAATATTTTATGTGTAAACATACATGTTTATTATTTTAATTGGTGCTCTATGGGATTTGAAGTTTGAACTATAATTCTCCTCCTACGTAATAATGTATCTCTACTACTGTATTAAAGCGATGTTGGTAGACTCAATTGGCATTTAGTTTTGAGGATTAAAATTAGTTTTCAAAATTAACTTTGCTTCTTCCTAAAATTAATTTTCTGATGCATATTTTTGGTCGAATAATTTCTGAGATATATGGTTTTTGGTCAAGCGATTCATTTAAAAAAGTGCAAACAGCAATTACCTAAGCAATTTTAGATGAGGCCCAGAAAGAAGAGCCCAAGGTCCATTTTTTTTAAAGTTAAAGGTTTTGTTTTTTTTAAGTTTTGAAAGAAAGCGAAGAAGGAACACAGAACGCAGAGGGAGAAGAAGACGCCATGGAAAGGAGCAGTAGCAAAGAGGAAGCAGAAATCGAGAAAGTGGAATTCGATGCATCGGAGATTGAATACGTCAGTTACGGCGGCGAGCATCACCTTCCCCTTATCATGAACCTCGTCGACCAAGAGCTCAGTGAACCTTACTCCATCTTCACGTACCGTTACTTCGTCTATCTCTGGCCTCAGCTTTCTTTCCTGGTTCCTAATCTTTTCATTTTTCGCTTTTTTATCATACGGATCGTTCTTTGGTTTCATCAATATTTGCGTCTTAACTTCTTTTTTTTTCTTTTCAATTTTCTTCTTCTGTGATTGGTTTTAGGCGTTCCACAAGGGGAAATGTGTGGGCACGGTGGTTTGTAAGATGGGGGAACATCGTAACGCTTTCAGAGGGTACATTGCCATGCTGGTTGTGATCAGGCCCTACAGAGGAAAAGGGATTGGTAATTGACTTGATTAATTATTATTGGGTTAATTACACTCTTCTGAGATTAGCGTTAATATTACATTTGAGTTTTGGATTCTCTTTATTAAGAAATTCACACATCGCATTTTCCTTGATTTGTTATTTTGAAGTGCATCCTGTTTATAGTCAGGACATAAAATAGGATACGCGTAATGTTTTGAAAATAACAGGAATTAAATAACAATAATCATACATAAATTAAGGAAACAAGTGCATTTAATGCTAACATAGGGAAAGTTGGGGTAACTAACTAATTATTGTTTGGATTTAGCTCTTCTCACTTCTGAGAGAGAAGTGAAAGATTTGAGCGTTTGATTTTCTCTAAAGATAGTTGATATTTCTTTATGTTCATTTAGCAGTTTGTGATGTGATTATTAGAAATTCTTGAAAAATGTTAGTGTTATGCTGCTGATTTTTGGCTTTTGCTTTATGTTTTCTGCAGCTACTGAACTTGTTACTAGGTCTATCAAGGTGATGATGGAATCAGGTTGTGAAGAGGTATGTATGCGTCTAACTATGTGTAGACTTTTGCCATTGTTCTGTAGTTGAGGCACTTGAGAAGGAGTGAAGGCTGAGAGAAATAGTGGAGGTTTTAGTTTCCTACTTGTCGATCACTTGATTATTTGATTGGTATGAGTACATGAAAACTTCAAATATAGGCTTGTTTGGTTTCAGAGGAAGTTTCATGCTGTCATTTTATGTTTCCAATAATCATTACCGGTTTCTAATTCTTTTCTCCAAATATTTGTACAAGAAAGGATGAAAACAATTTGTATAAAAAATATTTGGAAATGGGAAGTGAAGTGAAGTGAAAATAATGTAACACTGACATTCATGTAGCTTTTAGTGATATTAGTGAAAATAGGACTAAAAACAGAAAATGTTTTATCAAATATTTTCAGTTTGCTTTCTTCATAGCAATGGAAGTTTGGAGGATTGTGATGATTGTTTACTAGTTTCTATCATATTGTTCCTATGTTTGTAGATGATAGTTACATCTTTCTAGAACACTTTAGGTAATCCTAGATACTGGTCCAATAATTATTCTGCAGACAGAATGAAAATAGCAAACTCACTCCCCCCTTTTTTTTCAGCCCTATTTATTCCTTTACCCATAGAACACAGAATTAATGTTCACATCTCCTTGTCAGTCACTTTTTTCTTTTCCATTTCCTTTTCATTTGTTCTACCTTTAATCTTGCCGCACAGCCCATGTTCATCTCATTGTCAATCGATTGCTTTATGAGATATTGCAAATAAAGGTAGTGGAGAAACATTGTAAGGAAGTTCAAATTCAAACTGATAGTCTAAATTGTTAAACTTTGCTGACTGGGATGTTGTTTTACATGAGAAAGCAGGACATAGGCAATGTAATGTAGTGCAGGATATGCCTATAATTTGAATGTATATAAAAATATCAGGATCCCTTTTCTTCTGGCAGTTACTTTTTAGATACGACCATATATCTTCTTAAATTATAGTAGATGGCTCAGAGACGAGGCTAAAGCTGTTTGCTGATTTAAAAGAAATATTGTGTCAAATATTTAAGGGTAGAAGTTTACTAAATATATACACAAATGCACTTTTCAATGGTAGAAGTTTACTAAAATATATGCACTTTACAATAGTGTGATGTTTGAATTACAGTGTGAATTAACGAGTTATAGAACTATGCTGCATTTCCTATTTCTGTGGTCTAGACCAATGAAGCCTGTATTATGATAGTGCTGTCTTCTGCTTTGTTTTGTACAAGCACCCTTGAAAGTTGGAATGGCATATTTTTCATTTGCCATTTTGCTATAACCCTTGTTCTTAAATTTGTCATATCTTTCCTCATTGAGTGCCAACGGCATTTAAGAGCATATTTCTTTTTAAAGTAACTAATCCTATGATACAGTTTTGATTCATGTCGTGTGAAAATACTAGCACACCCAGAGTTATGTTGAACAGCATGTATTTGTGCACATAGCTTAAGCCAAGATTGTTCAGAATTTGGATTCTAGAAGCCAAACTTAATTGTTAGCTACAATAGAAAGTGCTGGGAAGTCAAAGGAGGGATTATTGTCGATTCTCTTTTTTTTTCTTCGTACTAAATTATAGGGTGAGGGCTTTGTGCCCACAGAAAAAATGTTTGGGGTTCAAGAGCACTTACCTGTATAAAGAATTCACATTCTTGTTTATGCATTTGTATAGGTTACATTGGAAGCTGAAGTCACCAATAAAGGAGCACTGGCTCTGTATGGTCGCCTTGGCTTCATTAGGGCTAAGAGGCTATTCCACTACTATTTGAATGGAGTTGATGCTTTCCGTCTGAAACTTCTATTTCCCCGCTCAGAGTTGCACCCATCTCTGCCTATGATGGCAGATAAATACGAGACATACATGCATAGTGACCATGGTGATTCACCAGCTAAAGAATGATTTGGTTCCATCGATGATTGTACATTTTTAAGGAAACAACAAATTCTTTCACCATTCGTCTATATAATTAGTTAGGTATAAAAATTCTGATAACTATATATGTGGAAAACAGCTCACCCTCTGTTTGTTTAACGGTTGTAGTGTGTTATAACTAAGTTTAGTGGACTCAAAAATTTAGAGTGCAAAACCTCTTTTGTTGCAAAAATTATCTAAAACAAACTGATAGTCAGGCAAAGGTTTGCTTGTTTATACCTTTACTACAAGTAAAAATACTTTTTGAGGAAATAAGAATTTCTTACTTTTATTATATCTATTGTAGAAATATTTTATTTTTGAGGTTTTAAAACTGGTATTAAAACAGGCACCTGGTGTCAATGATATTTTTCCCCTTTTTGCAGGGAGGAATTAAATATCAATAACCATATAATTACATTTCATAGGCACAAATTAAGTATGTGGAAACCCTCGAGGCATCGATCGAGGCAAAGCTACCTGTTTTATAGCATGTTTGGTTTAATGTTGGGGTTCAACGTAATGCAAAAGCAATTGTTTTTTACTTTCACATTTATTCCGTAGGAATTAGTGATTCTTCGTTTTAAAACTTCAGAAGAAGCCCGTTGCCAACATCAAACTAAACATGCCTTTAGTGTGTTTGTTTTAAATTCTTGTATGTCCCGATGGCGAAAATATGTATGTCCTTATGAGATAACTTTATCAAAATGTTTCTTTCTTTTTTCTTTCCTTGACAAACATGGTTTGACACTTTTGACAATCAATACAAATATCCAAAGAGGTACCGATGTTTTTTTAGCTATTTAAGGTTGTGCATATGAATTAAGAAAATGATTAATTACATAATTTTATATTATGTCCCTTTGTGGACAGTGGATCGTAAATGTTTAATGGAAACGTACATAGAAATATAAAAATGTTTATTTATTATAAAGGTGAAAGTGAAAAATGACTATATTCTAACGATTATATAACTCTAAAATGTTAAAGAGACCAATAAAAAAAACAGAGGAAAATTTTTCTATCTGATTTTCAAATTTCTCCAACATTTCAGGGTGTGGATTCCACACCAAAAAATCCCCTCTTCTCAATCTTTCACCTTTTCCAAACAATCAAACAAATAGTGATAAAAATAAAATAAAAAGAAAAAGGAAAAAAGAAAAGAAAAGAAAGAAACTAGTGACAAAGCAGCTCCTCTATATGGTCTTCTATAACAGACTTGCTCTTTGTGGGGAGGGGAGGGGACCTTTGATGAGGATACCAACAAGACTAAGGGCAAAACTAAAGGCAATGATCCTTTGGAAGGGCTTGGAGAACCTATAACTAGGGCAAGGACTAAAAGGCACAAGAAGCTCTTCAACAAGTGTTAACCATGCTTCATGAATTTCAGCCCAAGTTACAAGTGAAGAAGCCTAAAATGGTCAATTGCATCAAGGCCCAAGGTGAAGAAGGAGGCGCACAAGCTGCTGCCATTTAGGGGTTTATTTAACATTTCTATGTTTGTAATAAAGGCCCAAACTTCTGTTAAGTGGCTGCCAATTCATCTTGGATTTGCACCACCCATGAGCTCTTTAGTAATTAGGTTTAATCTAGGTCAAATAAGCTAGAAGAGGAAGAGTTGTGGCTGTCTTGTAGCCTCAAAATTTCGTGCCTCTTAGCCTCATTTTACACATGTTTTATTTGTTTTTAATGAGTCTTCAAAGTCACCTTGAATGTCCATCAATGGTGACCGTTTCTTCTTTCTTCAAGTTGTAACCTTAGAAGCAAGTTTCTCCTATATAAGAGCTTGCTTTCTCCATGAATAAACCAAGTTATCTTGAGTAAAAATTCAGATTTTATAATCTATTTGAGTGTGATTCTCATCCAAGAGAGTGATTCTCTTGTTAGCTCTTGAGTGATTCAAGACTAGGTTACTTGTGTTCTTCACCGTTCTTCCTTAAGCTTCATAATCTTCATCTTCTTCCTTGCCTACCTTCAACTAAGTTTCCAGCCACTAAACCACCATTTTTGGTCAGCCCCAAGCTCCAAAATTCAGCCACAACTCGCCATTAATTCCCTTAAACACAATCCCCATATTTCCGCCTTTTGCATAATTGCTCATCAACTCTTACCTAACCATTTCTCTCACCTAAATTTGAATAATTCAGACCCTAAACACCTCAGCCACCACGCCCGAAACAGCCCAAAACACCTTCCCATATTCTTCTCCTTTTCATTAACTACTTGTCTCCTAGCCTTTAAACTCTAATTTGCACCAAGACCAAATCCAAGTCACATTCATCCATTCTTAGTCAGCACCCAACCAAGCCTTTAAACACCATTATTCAGCCCATTTCTTCCTCCTATTCATTAAAACTTTTGTCTCCAAAATTAATTCCCTATTGAATTAGTCCTTATATCTAAATTCTGCCCAAAGCCATTAAGCCTCAACCCTAAACTCAATCAGCCTACCAAACTTGCCTAACTCTTCCTTTTTCTTTTCTTCATTATTTTTTTTATTTTAGATCAACAAGAATAACCCAAAAAAAAAATGTCCTACAAGTTGCCCTTAAAATTAAGGGATACCCTTAACGTATAGGGTTCGTATCAACCTTCCCCTTCTCCTCCTTGCCAGTTGCCACCATGGTTTTCTTCTCTTTAGGAGAAGCTTTTCTTACTTCTCTATAGATGTCTTTCTTGTTTTGGGAACTAGATCCGATGATTTTCCCTACACGCTGTTGTTGAAGTGGATTTTAGAGATTTTATCCTTTTTCTGAGTTGGGTACTCATATTTATTTGGTTTTATTTATTTGTGGAGGTACTGCTATAGAGTTCTTAAATTTGCTTCTTGCATATGGGTTGAGTTTATGAAAAATAAAAAATGCGTACCACTATTTATTTTTCAATCCATCTACAACTAGTTGATGGGAGAGATTGAGACCACCCAATTTTGAAAATTTCACTATCCTTTTATATGTAAGAATCATAAATTCATATACTAAAAAGGATGATGTCACTCCCAATAGGAATAGTGCTAATCTCATCCACCCAACTAGTTTAGAGTGTATTTTTTGGAAGAAAAAAAAGAAGGAAAAGGACAGGTGAACTCACATAATAATGAGATAAATGGGGTTGTTAATAAGTTGTGTAGTGGTGTGCTCATGGGGTTGTTAATGAGTTGTGTAGTGGTGTGCTCGTGAGTTTATTTCAAGTTATTTTTTATTTTTTTTTGGCATTGATTTATATACATCTCACAACCCCAATTCTTCACAAACCAAAAAAACTAATTGCTATTACTACTATAATTGTATAGTTGTACAACTACTGTATATAAAAAACAAGAAAAATATTAAATTAATAACAATAATATTTTTTTGTTACTTTTTAAAATCTTAACTAATTATTACATATAATATATTAAAATAAAATTATATTCAATAAATTTATTTTAAAATAAAAAATTATAAAACTAATATATAAGGATGCATTGAATTCATTAATTTTAATTTTTAACATTTATTAATGTTATTAAAACAAAAATATTAAATATTATATATCAAATTAAAATATTTTATATTAAAATACTCAATAATTTTTTAAAACGAAAATCATTATTGAATTAAATTAAAAGTATTAATAAATTATTAAAATATTTAATATCTAATTAGTTAAGAATTTCAAAAGTAACAAAAAAAAAAATCAAAAGTAAAAACTCAAAGGGATTTGATCCCATAACTGAGTTGATATGGTTAAGAGGTAATCGGTGGAGATTATTCCTTATACTCTGGTTAATGAAATTTTTTATGCTTATAAAAAAATTCACTTACAACCAACTGAGTTAAATTTAGTAATGGTGTTCGAGCAGTCTGTACCGCTCCGCAATGACCCACAAATAAATGAGTCAATTCGTTTAAGTCCGTATATTAAATGAACCGACAAAAATAAAGCTCGCACTCGCACCGTAAATCCGCGGATTAACCGCGTAAGCTTTTCTCTTTTTTTTTCTGTTTTAAAAAGCTAATTTTTCCTTTAAAAAGAAAACAGTTTTATTCTTCTAAATGTAACAGGTTAATAATAATTATCTTAAGGAAAAATATCTTAATTTATTACATAAAATTATAAATGCAAAATTATAATTATATACTAAAATATGAAATTTACTATAAAATTCATTTTTTATAAATTAAATTAATGGTAAACTAAATAAATATTTTTTTTAAGACAAACTAAATAAATAGTAAGTATAAGATTTATTCAAATTTTAGTTGGGTCACAACTCACAGTCACATGTTTGGTTTTTATTTAAATCCAAGTAAAAGTGTGTGCCAAAAAAGGTTAAAAAAATATATGTGGGTACTCGCATAACTCGCGAGGCCTGCAGACTTTGCATGTTTTACCCGCAGATAAATGGGTCAATCCGCATAAATCCGCAAATTAAATGGACTGTTTTTTTAGGGCCAAAACCCGTATACCCAGCTCTAGTTAAATCGTTCATATGATAAATATTGCATGATAAAAAAATTCAGGGTGTTATCATGTGGCATCATCATATTTTTTTGAAAAAAAAATAAAAAAATAAACCGTGAACAATTTTAATTTGATAAATAGTTTTTTAAAAAACTCAATTAATAAATAATTTTAAAATTAAGATTTTTTTAATATGGGTCTATTAGCACAAGATAACAATGATTGAATTATATGTAAGGAAAAGTTAGTACACATAGAGTATAGTAAAAAATAATTAAATTCAACCATTAAAAAATTTAATCTAATTATTATTAATTTGTGCTCATTGGTATAAATTAAAAAGATTTTTTTTTTAATTAAACTGTCCTAATCATTAGGTCTGTAAGTAGTTTTTTTTTAAAAAAAATACTAAAAGTGTAATCGTATCATGTGCGGAATGAATTATTGAAAAAAATATAAGAAACTTAGTAAAGGAACAAAACTAAAATTACTTATAAATTTAAAACGAATCGAAACTTAAAAAAAAAATACCTAGAATCACAACGCTTCATACTGAAATTACGGTATTTATAGATGATCTAAATACCTAGAATAACCTCATCGCATTAATTCCACACACTCAATGATAATCTCGTTCAGTTTTAACCTTTTATAGATATAAGTTTATTTTATGAAAATACTTTTCTGCATTTTCTTGATCTCTAAATTACGTGCGTGTCATAAATACTAAAATTAGTATTGGTATGTCGGTTCAGACACACAATAATTCTAAGAAAAAAAAAATACAATTTAAATTATAGAAATAGTTTTATACCATAGAAATAAAGATGAGAAGATATCTTAAAAATACTGTGTTATAATTTCACTCATATATAATTTTATCAGTTTTGAACTAATTTCAAATTGGTTTTTTGTATTTTATTTATTATTAGAAAAATGTTAACGAATATTTTAAAAATACTTATCAAATATACAAAAGTAACAATGTTTAATTGTGATTGATTTTTCTTTTTTTTGTATGAAAAGGTCTGAATTCAAGTCTTAAAATTCTATCCTTAGACATGGTAGCTATTAGCTACTAGTCATCAAATCCTTCACCAATAATTTAAAGTATTAAAAAATACGCATTTATTATATCTTTGTAACCCTTTTATTATATACTAATAACTTTTTTTCTTTGGAGAAATAATTTTTAATAAAAAATTATGAGAAAGAGATAAACTAAAATTTATTTAATACTTCTTAACAAAAGTAAACAAAAATCATAAATTTCTTTAATTCAAATTAAATCAACGTATATTGGGGTGTGTTTAGATTAGTTGTGATTATTTGTGAAAATAAACTGTGAAAGAAAATTGATTGTTTGAGACATAATCGATTTTTGTTTAGATATATTTGCTGTCAGAAGTGATTTTTAAGATAATTTTAAACTGCGAAAAATGATTTTGAAGGTTTTTGAAATAATGTCCAAATTTTAGCTGAATAATAAAAAAAAATTTCTTTGTTAAAAGAATAATCAAAAATTTTTTTAAGTGCAAAATACAACTGTCAAACATATATTTAAAAATAATCAAAGCCAAACATGCTCTAAAATTTGGATCGGATTAAATCTATAATCTAAGTTAATTTGTTTCTAAAATTAAAAATACAATAATGGTAAGGTAAAAAAAGAGTGATTACTGAATAGGATAATTTTATTTTAACCAATCTAATCCAGTCGAATCCTTTAACAGCCTAAATCTAAACCTCTAGACATACTGATACTCTTATAGTTATACATATGAAAAATTAAAAAAAATAATAATAATTTAAAAGTATACCAGTAAAGAACAATTGAAATAAATTACAAATCCAAATTCAATAGGGGAAATAAATACTAACATAATGAACATGTGGAAAAAGTTCCCACAAAGGATTTTAAATCTTGTGTATATGTTGAAAAGGAGGGAGAGAAATCAACATTGTGATCTCTTCCACCGTTCTCTTTTTTACTAAACTCAATAAAAAGTAAATGCAATTAATAAATGCCTTTTTGTAAAGGATTTTAATTTAAAGAAAAGTATATATACTACTATCATATTTTCTTTGAAGTAATTAAAAACAATTTTTTTATCTGTAACTATATACTCTATCTGTTTCGCAGTGATTGTCGTTTTAACTATTTTAATTTTTTTAAAAAAAATTAGTTGTCATTTTATATTTCTAATAATGATATTAATTATTATTTTTTAATTATATCTTTAAACGTAAGAGAATTTTTTTTATAAAAAAGTATTACAAACGGGAATCAAACCTCGTATCTTCACATCATGTCTCTATGCACTCACCAATTGAGTTACATGATTGAGACAAATGAAAGAGAATTAATGTTAAGCATAAAGAGATAAGTTAATGTAACGAAAGAGAAATTTAATTATAAAAAAGAAAGAGTATATTAGGAAATTAAGTAATTCATTTTGTAAAATCAATGGTGTGTTTAGATTAGATTTTATTCTAACGTATGTTGTTTATCCTTAAGCTAAAAATTGGATATTGTTTCAAAAACTTCAAAATCGTTTTTTACTGCTTAAAACTATCTTAAAAAATCACTTCTGACAACAAATATATCCAAACAAAAATCAATTATGTCTCAAAAAATTAAATTTTTTCATAGTTCATTTTCACAATTACCTACAACTAATTCAAACATACTCTAAGACTATTACTTATCACTTTAGTAAAACAATACAACATTAATTATTATTTTTATAACTATACTCTATTTTATTACTTTCTCTCATTTAATTATTTAGTTGATGAATTAAACATTTTAATTTAATTATTAGGTAAAATTACACCTTTTAATAATAATAATGATTATCTTTAATATTTTTTTTATAAAACGCGCATAATTTTAAACAGTAAATAAAATAATACGGAAAGAATAAATGATAAATAACGTGGAACAGAGGAACTACTCAAAAAAAAGTACTAGAAAGAATCTTGAAGTTGCACCGAACACAAAATGGTGACATTTGTGACTAAAAAAAGTAACTCTTGATGACATATGTTAAATTGAATAAAGTAACAATCTTTTTCTTTTCTCAAAGAATAGCATCAATCAATATATCAATATATATATATATATATATATATATAAAGTATTGGATAACATTTATACCAACACAAAACTTGAGAAATTTTTCAATAAAAAAAAAATACAAAGCTTGACGTATCGGGTTGTATATTATAACCCGTTACACTCATTTGGTCCGTTCTGCCTAACCCGTTAACTCGTATATGTCAACGTTGGATTGTAACGAACTAATTCGCCGATCCGTTTTTATTATATTTTTAATAATAATATATTTTTCTTATTAATGTATAGAGGGGTTAAAAATTACAAAAAATAATAAATTAAAAGTCACACTTTTATATGAAAATACAATTTTTTATGTAAACATATATATTTTTTTAAATTTTTTGTGGACTAACATCAAACAAATTCAAAAATAAGCCGAATTAAAAAAATCCGCATAATCATGATGGGCTATAAATAAGTAGCAGACTAAACAGGCCAGACTTTTACCACCTTTAGATAAAGTAGTCATGATGTTACCACAAAAAAATATAGATACGAATTGAATAGACTCACTGAAATGAGATGTAGTTTTAACTAGACACTATAAAGTTGGGGCTATATATGACTGGCTTCTCAAGTTGTATTCACATAACCAATATTATATTTCAAGTTCTTTAGAGAGATGACAAACTCACATAGAACTTTTCCTAATGCAATCCTAATTGGAGTTACTCTTTTAGCATTGTTTACTAACAATGCTATACCAACTGTAGCTCACTCTGTCTCCACCATGGCATTGCCCCGATCAAATGAAAATCCCATACAACCTAAAATGGTTTATCATATTGTAAAGGAGAGATCAGAAGGTCTTGGTTTAAGACATTATTTCTCAAATAAATTTAATGGTATTGATCACCTTATGAGAAAAAATCTGGGAGGTCAAAATCTAAGACACGATCATTTACATGTTAAACCTAATAATTTTAACAACCTTATGAGAGAAAGTCTAGGAGGTCCAGATCCAAGACGTCATCATTTTTATGTTAAACCTAATGATATTGACCATCTTACAAGAAAAGTCCCAGGAGGTCCAAGTACAATACACAATTATTTCTCCGATAAACCTAATAGTATTAACCACCTTACAAGAGAAAACCCAAGAGGTCCAGATCCAAGACACCATCGTTTCTCTGTTAAACTTAACGGTATTGACCGCCTTATAAGAGAAAATCTAAGAGGTCCAAATCCAAGACATGATCATTTTTATGTTAAACCTAATGGTATTGACCACCTTACAAGAAAAAGCTCGAGAGGTCCAAATCATTTATTTGTTAAACCTAATAGTGTTGATCACTTTACGTAATTTCTTTATTAACAATAAATAACCATCCTAATAACTTAAATATATATACAAAAAATAATTGATGTGTCTATGCACATTATCTGAAAAAATATAACAAAATTGTGGTTTATTGTCTTAGATTGAGGCACCATTCCTCACTCTAAATTTTGTGTTATTTATTTATTTATTTAGTTTTAAAGTTGTTACAAGCAATAATCAAAGTCTATGCACAACAAATAAGGTGGGAGGCTTTTTGAAAATTCTCAATCATAACCTTTAAATGAAATATAAGATGTACATAAATCAAATAACTCATTTTCTTAACTGCCCCATATAATCTAGAGGATATCGTCCAATTAAATTACAAAATTTGTTCCATCAAAAAAATAAATAAATTATAAACTTTAATTTGCTGACCAGTTATAAGTTATAACTTTTTAAAAATGTTTAATATGATCGATAGAATAAAATTTTTTGCTATAAGTATTATATTTTTATTAGTATTCGGACTATCCTAATTAAATCAATTGACACCCTTAATAATAGGCAGTAAAATTCTCCTGTTGTATTTAGCGTAGTTGTGTTTATAAGACTTAAATTGAAATAACTTAGTGACAGTTAATTCACGTACTTAGTGATAATCTAGTTTAATGTTAACCTTTTGTACATATATACTGTATTGTATTTATTGTATTATTGTACTATTATGAAAGTAAAATTGCACCTCTAAATATTTAATGCCACTGAGTTTCTAAAACTTAAATTGGAATAACCTCATGCCATTAATTCCACACACTCAATGATAATCTCGTTCAGTTTTAACCTTTTATAGTTATAAGTTTATTTTATGAAAATACTTTTCTGCATTTTCTTGATCTCTCAAAAAAAAATTCTTGATCTCTAATTTACGTGTCATAAATACTGAAAATAGTATTGGTGTAATGGTTTAGACACACAATAATTCGACAAAAAAATCACGATTTAAATTATTGAAATAGTTTTCTACCATAGTAATAAAGATGAAAAGATATCTTAAAAAAATTATGTGTTATATTTTCACTCATATATAACTTTATCAGTTTTGAACTAATTTCAAATTGGTTTTTTTTATTTTATTTATTATTAGAAAAATGTTAACGATTATTTAAAAAATACTTATCAAATATACAAAAATAACAGTTTAATTTTGATTGATTTTTTATTTTTTATTTTTTTGTATAAAAAGGTCTGTATTCAAGTCTTAAAATTCTATCCTTGGACTTGGTACGTAGCTATTAGCTACTAGTCACCAAATCCCTCATAAATAATTTAAAGTATTAAAAATAAGCATTTATTATATCTTTGTAACCCTTTTATTATATACTAATAACATTTTTTCTTTGGAGAAATAATTTTTAACAAAAAATTATGAGAAAGAGATAAACTAAAATTTATTTAATACTTCCTAACAAAAGTAAACAAAAAGCATAAATTTCTTTTATTCAAATTAAATCAACGTATATTGGGGTGTATTTGGAGTAGTTGTAATTATTTGTGAAAATAAGCTGCGAAAGAAAATTGATTGTCTGAGATATAATCGATTTTTGTTTGGATACATTTGTTGCCGGGAGTGATTTTTAAAATAATTTTAAACTATGAAAAATGATTTTGAAAGTTTTTGAAATAATATCCAAATTTTAACTGAATGATAAAAAGTTTTTTTCTTTGTTAAAAGAATAATCAAAATTTTTTTTAAATGCAAAATACAACTGTCAAACGTATATTTAAAAATAATCAAAGCCAAACATGCTCTAAAATTTGGATTGGATTAAATCTATAATCAAGTTAATTTGTTTCTAAAATTAAAAATACAATAATGGTAAGGTAAAAAAAGAGTGATTACTGAATAGGATAATTTTATTTTAACCAATCAAATCCAGGAATCCTTTAACAGCCTAAATCTAAACCTCTAGACATACTGATACTCTTATAGTTATACATATGAAAAATTAAAAAAAATAATAATAATTTAAAAGTATACCAGTAAAGAACAATTGAAATAAATTACAAATCCAAATTCAATAGGAGAAATAAATACTAACATAATGAACACGTGGAAAAAGTTCCCACAAAGGATTTTAAATCTTGTTATATATTGAAAAAGAGGGAGAGAAATCAACATATTGTGATCTCTTCCACCGTTCTCTTTTTTTACTAAACTCAATAAAAAGTAAATGCAATTAATAAATGCCTTTTTATAAAGGATTTTAAATTTAAAGAAAAGTAGATATAGTACTACTATATTTTCTTTGAAGTAATTAAAAACAATTTTTTTAACTGTTTCTATGAATACACAATAAAAAAAATATTAGAAATATTAATTCAGAATATAGTTTTATCTTGTAACCGTTTTCTGTTGATAGTTTTGATAACAATCTTTGTACTCTATCTCTCTGATATAAATAAATGAAACAGAAGCAACATTAGTAACGCTCTTCTGCATTATCCATTCATTGTGTGTGTTCTTATCTCTAACAAACTGGTATCAAGGGCCTCAAGATTCTTGGGGTCCCTGTGTTCTCGAGTGTTGTTGCTGTGTGCTTCTAGTTTTGTGTGTTGTTGCTGTGTGCTTCCTGCTTCCAAGTTTTACGTGATCAATGGTCATACGCCTGGGAACTTGCCGGTGGAGTGTGCAAATGAAGGCTCTTGTAGGCTTTCAAGATGTGTTTGAGATAGTGCAGAACGGGTACGCTCCTCTTGGTGACAATCCAACTGATGCGCAGCGAATTACCTTTAAAGATTCCAAGAAACGTGATTGCAAGGCGCTGTTCTTTCTTCATCAAGCGGTGGATGCAGCTCATTTTGAAAAAAATGCTACTCCTGAAACTGCTAAGGATGCTTGGGAGATCTTGGCCAAAGCTTGTTCCAGTGATGACAAGCTTAAGAAGGTAAAATTGCAAACTTATCGTAGACAAATTGAATTGTTGCAGATGGAGGACAGTGAGCAGGTGGGTGACTATTTTACGCGCATGCTGGGGCTGGTGAATCAGATGCGTGCTTGTGGTGATACGATTACTGATTTGGCGATGATTGAGAAGGTGATGCGTACGTTGACACCGATATTTGACTACATCGTGGTGGCCATTGAAGAATCCAAAGACCTTACAAAAATGAAGATTGAAGAGTTGCAGGGATCTTTGGAAGCTCATGAACAACGTCTTCGTGAAAGAAATCCGGAGAAACCACATGATCAGGCTTTTAAAGCTCATGTCTCTGCGAAAAAGCAGAAATCTTATAAAGGGTGGAAAGGAAAAGAGAAGTGGCCATCTGGAAAGAAAAGTGGATCTCAGTCTGCAGCTCCTCAAGATTCAAGTGATTCTGATGACAATACCCATGATTCATCAATGAAAAGTAGCAATGCAGGCAAGAAAAGGTTTGATAAATCAAGAATTAAGTGCTATAACTGTCAAGGATGGGGTCATTTTGCTGATGAGTGCAGCAGTGATCAAAGGAGAAGGAGGAGAGATCGCAAAAGTGAAGAGGCACATATGGCTCGGGCACAGGATGAACCTGCTTGTGACTCAGATTCAGATTCAGATACAGTGCTCCTTATGACTACAACAGGTTGTGCTTCCATTCAATCTGATTCAGAAATATGGTATCTAGATACCGGATGCTCTAATCACATGACATGTCATAAGAGTTGGCTTGTGAATCTTGATGAATGTGTGAAAAGCAAGGTGAAATTTGCAGATCACAGCACAATACTTGTAGAAGGATCAGGTAATGTAGCTATAAGGAGAAGGGATGGAAAGACTGCATTTATTGAGAATGTGCTATATGTACCTAGTATGAGGTGCAATCTCCTAAGTCTTGGTCAGTTAGTACAAAAGGGATTTTCTGTTTGATTCAAAGAGCACTCTAATTCTCACTGCTCCTTTGTCAAAAAACAGAACCTTCCAGGTTGACATTAAGGCTGCTGAAACTCAATGTTTCTCAGCAATAACCAATGCAGATGAAAGCTAGTTATGGCACTCGAGGATGGGCCATTTGAACTTCAAGAGCTTGAGTGAATTGTCCACTAAAAATCTGGTGAAAGGTCTTCCAAAAATTAAGCTTCCAGAGAGTGTATGTGACAAGTGTGTTATGGGAAAGCAACCACGAACTTCTTTCAAAGCTGCAGCACCTACAAGAGCTACAAACTTGCTAGGAGTTGTCCATTCAGATGTTTGTGGACCTTTGGAGGTTGCTTCTCACGGAGGTAACAAGTATTTTGTCACTTTTGTTGATGAATATAGTAGAATGTTATGGTTATACCTGATCAAATCTAAGAATAAAGTATTTGAAGTGTTTCAAAAATTCAAAGTGCTTGCTGAAAAGCAATGTGACAGATCTGTCAAGATTCTCAGGACAGATGGTGGTGATGAGTATACATCAAATGACTTTGAAGAATTCTGTGTGAAGCATGGAATCCAACATGAAGTCACAGCACCCTACACACCCCAGCATAATGGCGTAGCTGAGAGGAGGAACAAGACTATCTTAAACATGGCCAGAAGTATGCTAAAGGAGAAGGAAATGCCACATACTTTCTGGGGAGAGGCAGTGTCCACTGCTGCATTCATCTTAAACAAATGTCCTACAAAGAAGTTAAAATCCAAAGTACCAGAAGAAGTGTGGACAAATAGAAGGCCATCTGTGAAGCATTTGAAGATTTTTAGGTCTTTGTGCTACAAACATATTCCAGACGAAAGGAGAAAGAAATTGGAAGACAAAAGTGAGCTTGCTGTGTTAGTAGGATATCATCCTACAGGTGCTTAAGGGTGTATAATCCTGCTACAGGGAAGATTTCCATTAGTAGAGATGTTCTGATTGATGAATCAAAGATGTAACGTCCCAATTTATACTAAGCGGAATGAGTTATTCAATTAAAGTTATTAAGGCTAATTCATCATACTTGTATCGAGAGGTTAAATTTCGAGTTAAATTTTTCGAAACTTAATAGTTGTATATTCGAAACGGTAATGAGACCTAGTCGAATGAAAGTTTAGATTTGGTAACTAACACACATACGATAAGCTAATATAACATAGATATATTAATTAGTCAGATAAATTACTGGGAATCCTAGACGTCATGACAAAAAATACTCTACCACTCGAAGAGTAGAGGATGTCGCACATAGGAAATGCACTGATCAAATATTACAGCCATCCAAAATGTCTTAACGAAAATATAAGTAAGTAAAGGACGCTGCACTCTCCATCCCAGTATCTTCACTCGGATCACTCTCAGGAGAGCTCTCCCTAGGCGAGTTGAAGAACCAGCCCTGGCCACCAGAGTACTGCTCCTCAAGAGACGGAGTGAAATATGAAAGATGAGAAGCGGGTCGGAACGTTGCGGGTACAGGCATGAGACCAGGGGGTGTCCGAATAACCAACGTCAAGGTTGCTCCAATGTAAGTGGGCCGGAGCATCGGTAGTGACGGATGAGATATCCAGAAGGATACTTTTCCTACAAAAGTGGACGTCCCACGAGACACATCATGCTCCCAGTAGCCAAATTCAATCGGACAGTTGATTTCCAAGAGGGTCTCTCGAGCCGCCATCTATTGTATCGCATAATAGATATATACATAGACAGATAAATACAACACAAAACAGAGGAGTGAGATACAACAAAGTTTGGTAGAAGTAGAGTCAGGATATTTAGATTTTTAAACAGAAAATCTATAATAGCTTACAATTGATATTCTCACTCGTAACATCACACAACATGCACATTCATACCATAATGCACGAGACTCCAAAAAAAAAAAGACATCATCGCTAGCGACTCTTTCTATTAAGGAGGTGACCGGGAGTCATACTTCGTTCGTACAAGTCCATGTACCTCAGTACTCTCCACCGATCCAGAATATACTTAGAGACGTGTCGAGGTAACCGAGCTTTTTCAGTGAGTAGCCCGACATCGGGGAGCTACCACCGAGTCCCCTAGGCATCTCACACTCTGGTTAAAGCCCCCAAAGGCCGAAACCCACTCCCTAGAGTATAACGTTATTGTGCCAATGCACCACTTTTTCCTTTTATTCCTCCTTAATAGAAGTTTTCGAAAATACTATTTTCAAAACATACAATCTCAAGGTGTTTTAGTACTTTTAAACATAGTTTATCACAAGGATTCAACCAGGTTCACATCCCATCCATACAACTAAGCTCAAACAACATTTTTCAAAAAGGATTACTAATCACACCACCTTGTCAAATCCTTTACCACAGATTTCAGTTTAATTCCCAAAAACAAAGCAATTATCATGGTATTCATATAATACTCCTAATAGGGAGAATACACCTTTAAAAGTCATATATTCAATTTTCACATTTTCTATATTCATCTTTTGGCACTTAGGCCTTTATTAACTTCTACTATTAACACCATTGTTTGAAATTTACTTTAGTCCTTCTAGACATATTATCATTTAAACCATATCCAAAAATTATAGGAATTTATAAATAAGTCCAAAACAATCATTTAGCCTTGAAAACATCATTAACATCTTAAAAATGATTTATTTGGTATTAAAAACCTCATAAATTTCGAATATTCAAAAGTTGAAGGAAAAGTGGTTTTTCCTTTGTTCCAGTGACTCTTCAGCATGCTGTCCTTTCTTTAAAAGGGGTAAAATAAATATTAAACGATTTTATTTGGTCCCCAATTAATTTATACAGTTACTTCACAGTGTTAGGGTCAAAACAGAATTTTTCCAGAATTTTTTTAAAATACTTAAGATGGCCAGAAAAATCCTTCTTTCAAACTGTATAGGATCTGTCAGTAGCTAGTCTAAAAAGTATAATAAATTCATACGTGCCCAGAAAAATATGAATTTTTGATATGATATAGTAGATATATTAGCACACAACATATAAATTTTTCAAGAATTTTTGAGTAGTAATACAGTGCGAAATATTTTCTCAAAGTTACAACGTTTTCCCAGCAAAACAGAAAACTACAGTAACAGGATCTTCATCTTCAACGATTTTTATAAAATCACTCAGTTACTAAAAATTTATGAAACCAACCCAGAAATGATCCAATTTGAGTCTAGTTTTTCATAAAAATTTTCCTAAGTTAAATCTGTTTCCCAAATGGTGCAGAAAAACTAAAAACATTCTGACTGTTCCAGAAATGACCTTGTGTCACTCAAAAATCCATATAAAATCAAACACAAGATCAAAAATTACAAATGATACTAATCTGGAAAGATAACACACAGATCTATCATCATACAAATTTTCGTACGCATCTAAACAGAATAAGAGCTTTAATGATACGCACGAAGTAACTCTAGTAGCATGAACTCACCAGACAGAATAGAGCAATAATGTTTCAAGAATCAAAATAAGGTCTTAACATCATCCAAAAATTATGAAACTTTACCAGTAGTTAAAAAACATCTTAAAATGATTTTTAGGTATGGAGCTAAATTATCCAATGATCAATTCCCAAAATATGGGCTCTAAATCAACAGGCATAAGACAGAACCAGCTTTGAAAGTTAATGAATGAAGAGGGTCTAGGGCCAACCCTCACCCAAATACCCAACTAAATTCTACACTAAGCTATTCTCACTTCCCCTTACCAAGGTTATCTTCAAGGATTATAGGGGTTGATGAAGGGTAGAGCTTCCAAAGTTATCACTACAAGCAACACCAATTTTGGACTCAAGAAAATTTTAGAGAGAAAGGAGAAGAGAAGCTTGTGTTTTGGTGTGTTTGTAAGTGAAGTAGAGTCCCCTATTTATAGAGGAAGTGGGCCAAGTTTTTTGAGGGGTCTTGGAGTGTTTGGAGAGCTTTGTTGAATAGTTGAGGGGTACATGAAGGCATGGTGTGAATAGTTGGAGTGGTTGAAGCAAATCAAGTTTCCTATGTCTAGGGTATGGTTTGACCACATGGAGAGTATGGAGTGTTAGAGGGATTTGTCTTTTATTGATTAATACTCTAGAATGTAGATATATTTGGAATAACTGGTATATTTCGATTGTTATGCGTGCACTATAAAATTAAAAACGCAACCAAAAATTCTAGAATTAAAATATATCGTTCTCCAATATTTTCTAATCATATAATCGGAATCAAAATATTTTTCTAGCGGAATAATTTTCTATTTAGTAATTAATTAGCAAAATTGAGAGTGTTACAAAAGACATGGGATTGGAAGAAACAAGGAGTTAGAGCTGCTGCTATGATACAAGAACCTTTGATAGAGGAAGAAAATCAAACAACAGGAGATGATGAATCTAAGCAACAAGAAATGGTGCAGAGGCCTCAAAGAGCTAAAAGATTGCCTGCAAGGTATGAAGATTTTGAATTGTATTCTCAAACAGCATTGCTGGAAATAGATGATTCTGCAGAGGAGTTTGTCTACCATGCTTTCATGGCAGATACAGAACCAGTGGACTACAGGGAAGCAATTCAACTAGATCATTTGAGGGAGGCCATGAAAGATGAACTGAGATCCATAAAAAAGAATGAAACCTGGAAGCTTGTTGATTTACCTCCTGACAAGAAGCCTATAGATGTTAAATGGGTGTTCAAACTGAAGCTAAAACCAGATGGCAGCATTGCAAAACATAAGGCAAGACTTGTGGCTAGGGGCTTCCTACAAAGAGCAGGTCTGGACTATTCTGAAGTTTTTGCACCAGTAGCAAGACTTGAAACCGTGAGACTAGTTGTTACTTTGGCTAGTAATAGAGGTTGGCCCTTGTTCAAACTTGATGTCAAGTTGTTAAGTATTTTAGAGAACTAAAATACTAACTCGTTTCAGTATAGTGGAAAAACAGATTATCGTCCTCAGGGGGCAACTACAGAACAATTTAGTGTCAATATAAGACTTTGGGCAAAGTTTTCGAAAGGTTTTGAATTGAATTGAATTATAAAATGAATGCTCGTAATGTAAAGGAGTTTAAAACAATTTTAATAAATACTTGGATTTGAACTTGCTGCGCACTGTAACGATCTCTTTCTCTCTGTTAATTTCTATATTATTCGAAAGACCGTAAGGTAAAATTTTCACTTACAGAAGATTTCTCATTCTGTAAGATTCTGTGATAATGAAAATACATATTCCAATCTCTTAAAAATATGTGAATTCAATCACGCAATAAGCAAAACCTCTAAATAAACGGTTCATAAATCAATACCTATCTCTAGGTTATTGCTTTATGAAAATCCTTTATCAGAACCTCCTTTTAAATCAAATTCTCATTCAATTGAAAAGGTTAGAAGAAAGAGAAGAAAGATTATTAAGCTTTAAACTCAACAATTAAAACAGATAAAGAGAAACAATCCAATTAATATAGAAAGGAACAAGAGAGTTTGAATGATTACAGTGCTAGCCACATCCAAATCCAAGAATAGGAATCTAAGCTACCATCTTGAATTGAGAAACAATTGAATTCATAGATGAAAGTTACACAAGATCTCTCTTTGCACTGTTTCTATCTCTAGAATTCTCAACTTCTCTACTCAGACTGCTTTAGCTCCTAGTGAATGAGACCTTTTATAGAGATCCCAAGTGGTTATCTTTGCTCAAAATAAGATAAAATAATATCAGATAAGGTTGCTTCAGATATTTTTTCCTTTTTCTTCACCCTTATCTTCTGTGCTTTTATCTATTTACCTGCAATCCAATAATTTAGGGATCAAATCTTATCTAAATTAGTCCAAGATAAGGATAAAACTCAAATAATCAACCAACTCTCTCTCAAATTAAGATAAGTATTGAAATTAACCACAAAATAATTTAATAATTATCCGTCATCACAAGTCTGCATTCCTAAATGGAAGACTTGAAGAGGAGGTTTTTGTCACTCAACCACCAGGATTTGAAGTACAGGGTGCAAAAGGCTCAAGCAAGCTCCAATGGCATGGAACAAAAGGATTGATTCTTTTCTTCATCAGCAGGGCTTTCAGAAATGTAAAAGAGAATATGGTGTATATTTCAAGTGGAAAGGCAGGGAAGATGTCTTGATTCTCTGTCTATATGTGGATGATTTGTTAGTAACTGGGAGCAATGAAGAACACATTGAAGGGTTCAAGAGAAGCATGAAAGCTGAATTTGATATGACAGACTTAGGTGTGATGTCCTATTTCCTTGGAATGGAGGTTGTGGAGACTGAGAGAGGTGTTGTTATGCACCAAAAAAGATATGCTTCTGAGATACTAAAAAAGTATAACATGAACAACTGCAATTCAGCTGTGACACCTGTTGAACAGAATCTGAAACTTGTAAAAAATGAGGCAAAAAAGAAGGTTGATAGTACTCTCTTTAAGCAGGTTGTTGGCTCCTTGAGGTACATGTGTAATACAAGGCCAGATATCACATTTGGAGTAGGTCTAATCAGTAGATTTATGGATGATCCGAGAATGTCTCACTGGGTTGCTGCAAAGAGGATAATGAGATATCTACAAGGGACACTTGACCTTGGCGTGTTGTTTCCTAAGGGAGACACTCAAGCTCAAGTCAAATTTGAAGGATTCTCAGATTCAGATTGGGGAGGGGATAAAATCGAGAAAAAAAGCACAACAAGTTACATTTTCAGATTCTTAAATGCTCCAATTCTTGGTGCTCTAAGAAACAACCGGTGGTAGCCCTTTCATCATGTGAAGCCGAATATATTGCAGCATGCTATGCTGCTTGTCAAGCTCTATGGCTTGGTTCTCTATTAAAGGAAATGCATATTGAAATCAGAAGACCTATTCAACTAATGGTAGACAATAAGTCAGCAATTGACTTAGCAAAAAATCCTGTTCTGCATGGTAGGAGCAAACATATAGAAACCAGATTCCAGTTTCTAAGAGATCAGGTAAACAAGGAGCATTTGGAGCTGTTGTTCTGTGAATCAGAATTACAGAATTACAGGTTGCAGATGTATTAACGAAGGGTCTGCAAGCTGAGAGGTTTTTGCAACTAAGAGATAAGCTTGGAGTTGTACAAATACCATTCTGAATTATAAGGGGTTATTAGAAATATTAATTCAGAATATAGTTTTATCTTGTAACCGTTTTCTGTTGATAGTTTTGATAACAATCTTTGTACTCTATTTCTCTGATATAAATAAATGAAACAGAAGCAGCATTAGTAACGCTCTTCTGCATTATTCATTCATTGTGTGTGTTCTTATCTCTAACAAAAAATGATTTGAATTACTATAAAAACATATATTAAATGTTATTTTTGAATTTAAAATAGTAAATAATTTTGTTTTCAATAAAAGTGTTTCATTTTTTTATCTTCTCATTGTGTAACCATAGACACACGTAAAAAAATGTTGATAAAAATTTTGTTGGATCACATATTCATTGATTTAGTGCTTTGTAAAATTTATTGTAACAATTTTTAGCTTAAAAAATTGAAAATAAAATACGTTACCTTCAACATAATTGTGTGACCGCTGCACTTAAAAAATGAGATAGTGTTTGATTTGACTTCTTTTAGGTTTAAAAGTATTTTCAAGTTAAAGATATAAATAAGAACTATAAAATAAAAGCTAAATATTATTTGATAAATTAAACCCCAAGTTCTTAATTTGAAATGTGCACAAAAAAAAAAAATTCTAGATTAGAAGCTACAATTTATAGCTTTTTGCGGATCTCTTTTGCTCATGTTTTCCTTTAAAAAAAAAAGTTTATAAGTATAAAAGCTTTTTAAAAATCATGTTTGATCCAGTTTTAATTTACAACTTACAAGTACATATAAAGACAATAAAAAAATTTAAGTAAAACATTATTTGAGTAGACTCCAACTATAAGTTGGAGAACATCTTTTTTACGTTAAAAATAAGGGTTATATTAAATCGTGTCTAATAAATACACCTTTTTAAATAATTGGAGTTATTATAAATAACATTCATTAAGTAGTTTTTAAGTTTTGAAACATTAAAATCTGTCATTTTCAATAAAATAATACTATTTTTGTAATCTTAAATAGTACCCTTTGGACACTGTTTATAATTTTCCTAAAAATAAAAAATAAATACGATAGATTATTTACATATTTATATCATATACTCTATCTGTTTCGCAGTAACGTTTTATCTATTTTAATTTTTTTAAAAAATTAGTTGTTATTTTATATTTCTAATGATGATATAATTATTATTTTTTAATTATACTCTTAAAGGTGAGAGTGTTTTTTCATAGAAAAGTAGTACAATCGATGATCGAACCTCGTATGTACACACATATGTTCCTATATACTCACCAATTAAACTACATGACTGGGACAAATGGGAGAGAATTAATATTGAGCATAAATAGATAAGTTAATATAATGAAAGTGAAATTTAATTATAATAGAGAAAGAGTATATTGGGATATTAATTAATTCATTTTATAAAATCAAGGGCGTGTTTGGATTAGATTTTCTTCCAACGTATGTTGTTTGTCCTTAAGCTAAAAATTTGATATTGTTTTAAAAAAACTTTAAAATCACCTTTTACTGCTTAAAACTATTTTAAAAACCGCTTCTGACAGCAAATATATACAAACAAAAATCGATTAGGTCTCAAACAATCAATTTTTTTTTCACAGATTATTTTTACAATTACTCACAACTAATCCAAACACACTCTAAGACTATTAGACCATGTACAATGCAAGCAACTCTACAAGTGTGCTAATCTAGATTTTATTAATACTTTGGTAGGTCCCGCAAGTACACATCATTCTATCAATTTAAACAACTCTTACACAACAATGCAAGGTTCTTATTAAGCAACTCAAATGGGTCCCACACATACAACACAATGCGATGTTCTTACACTAAAATTTTATTTATTTGTCCCCAATTCTCCTTCAAGCAACCATTGGTCTTGGTTACTTATTTAAGTAACTTATATAAGCAACTCAAGCCACGTCAGCCAGCTACAATGAGGAGTTGCTTGCTAAGTTGAGTTGCTTAGCACAAGCAATGACTTTAAGATAGCGTTTGGCTGATGTGTTTGAACATAACAAAACATTGTGTATTGTTCTCTGTTTGGTACATCAGTCAAGAGAAACGGAACAGGACGCTAAGGCCAATGAACATGATAGATTTGTTCCATTGAAAATGGTGAAACGGAAGAGAACATAACAACACACAGAAGAATTAACATTATTTTCTTAGAGTCATTTTTATCAACAAAATAATATATATTTAAATTTCTTAAACCTTATATTACTTTTTTCAACCAAAAAATATTTTTTTAAAAAATTACATAATAAAAATATATTCAACATAATTTATGTTTAATAATTATTTTTAAAAATATATTTAACAAATTATTGAGAAAAATTTGTATTTAATAATTTATTTATTTCATAATATATTAATAAAAAATTAATATGTTTTAAAATTATTATTTAGTTATACTCATAATTTTTAAAAAAATAAAATAAAAAATTATACTTTTTATTTTTCCTTTAATTTTATACTTTCTATCAAGTAAAATAAAATTTTATATATATTATAAAAAAATATTTTTTTATATTTTAATCCGCACTAATTTCAAAATAGTATATATGGTTCTGTTCTGTTCTATTGTCACCAAACACAAAATACGGTTCTGTTCTGTTTCATTCTGTTATGTATCGTTCCGTTTTATTCTGTTTTGTATCGTTACCAAAGGCTACCTAAGCAACCCCATTGTACATGGTTTTATTTATCACTTTAGTAAAACAATGCAATATTAATTGTTATTTTTACAACTATACACTTATTTATTATCTTCTCTCACTTAATTATTCAGTTAATACATTAAACATTTTAATTTAATTAATAAAGGTGATTTAGTAAAATTACACTTTTTAATAGTAATAATAATAACTTCTAATCATTCTTAAAAAAATACACATAATTTTAAATGACAAATAAAATGATACCAAAGGAATAAACGATAGATACGGTGGAAGAGATGAAGTACTCCTGTATCAACAATTTACTATCTACTACTACAGCTACTGATTTTGTGATTTATATTTACTATTTCTTCTATTTCAAAATTATAGTTACATTGAATTCAAAATCTTATTCTAAAACAATTGTTATTTTATGATTTTAAGATGTAATAAATTGTATATTTTAATATTTTGGCAAAAATACTCTTTTGGTCCTCTATCTTAAGGGTCTGATTCAATTTGGTCCTCCAATTTTTTTTTATTCAATTTGGTCCTCGAAGTATACAAACAGGTTTACGTTTACCCTAATTGTTAACCACCCGTTAAAACTTAACAGAGGCATCCTACGTGGCACTTGACGCCGTAATCTCTTTCCTACGTGTACTAGACCGTTGGAGAAGCCCTCACCTTCGTCTTCTTCATTTAAATTTTGCCCCAAATCATCCCCAAATCAACTTTAGGGTTTACGCAGTGAATCAATAAGAGAAAATGTCAAGCACCTCTAGCTCAAGGACGACGAGAAGAGTAAGAACCGGTGGGCGTTTGTGTGATTGTGGGATTAGGGCCGTTCTTCGCACTGCAAGGACACCGAAAAACTTCGGGAGACGTTTCTGGGGCTGTGCCAATTTCCAGGTTAGTTGCATCCAATATACATCTTCAATTAGAACAATTAAATTCATAATAATTGTTCGAAGTTTATTTTGGTTGTGATTGCAGTTTGGAGATGGATGTGACTATTTTCGCTGGTTTGATGAAGTTGAGAAAACTGACGAGACCTCATGTTTGCTGCTGAGGCAAACTAGAATGATTCTGGTGTTGCAGAACTCCTTGAGGCAAAGCAGAAGAAGAAATAGGGTGTTAGGATGGTTATTATTTTTAAGTGTTTTTGTTAATGTTCTGTGTATGGTTCTGCTTTGGATATTTGTTAGCAGAACCGTATCTAGGAGGCTTTATTAGATAATATTTTGTTATCTGATTTATGATGAGTAATGTAATTTGTTTCCCCAATTAATATATGAGAAATATTTCAATTATGGAAATTTCAGTAATGACAGTTGTTTCCCTGTTTCAATTATGGTCATATATTGTAATGTGAATTCAATTATGGGAATTGCATAAATTCAACTAGATTAACACCAGGAAATAGATAATTAACAATACCAATTCATGGATACAAATGTTGTCCAAAAGATTAACAGAACACAAATGCCATATAATAGACACAAAAATGGCATTCTTCAAATCCAACAAATCAAATGACTAACAAACTTAATACCAATACTAACATAATCACTGATATAAGTTTATAATAAACCCAAAAAATCCCTACACTTAAACCCAAATCCACCCAAACTAAGCCTTCTTAACAGATCTTCTTGGCTGTAGCTTAGCCCTAAATCTTCCTGCGTTTGATGCAGTTGTTGCTACTGGTGTTGTTGCTGTTTGTTGGGCAGGGGCTGGTGCTTGTGGTGCTGGTGTTGCTTGTGTTGGTTGGGATGCTGGTGTTGCTTGTGGTGTTGGTGTTGCTTGTGTTGGTTGGGGTGCTTATGTTGTTGGTGGTGCTTGAGTCTGGGGTTAACTCCAGTAGCAGCTTGAGTCTCACTTGCAGGCTGAGGGTCTACTCTAGGAGCTAGTGGGCAGGTTTTCTTATTATGCCCACTAAGCCCACAAACTCTACATCTCATAAGCAGACCCTTTCGACTCAATGTCCCTTGTAGGCATCTTAAAGAATGGATAACTTTTCCTTTTTGTAGGCAACCCATCTTCATCAGAGCTTGCAAAAACTAATTCATCTGATCCATAATCTCCATCGAGATTAAGAGTATCTTTAAGACCTGCATCACTTCCCATTGGAACTTCTTCAGTCCATTACTTGAACTATCCTTAAATTCCTTTCTTTTATTCTTTCCTTTCCCCTTCTCCATACTTGCTTGTCTTTCTTCTTTCCTTTCCCCTTCTCCCTACTTGTAGTTTTCTTCCCTTTCCCCTTCTCCTTACTCTGTCCAGACCTCAACCTCTTAGACCTCTTTGATGTTCCAATATCACTACAAACAACAGGCACATGAGTTAAGTTATCAAATAGATCAACATCTTCATGCTCATCTGCAGAGTCTCCAAACTCAACTACTGATTCATACTCCTCAGCCATTTATGGTTCATCAACCATTTCAGCTTCCTCAACCACTTCATGGTCCTCACCATCAGCAACTCCATCCCCAACCCCATCCACAGCAACTCCATCCCCAACCCCATCCCCTTCCCCTTCCTCAGGATACAACTCTGCCATTACCTCAGCAAGGATCTCAGCCATGTCTGGTGTAAGTTCTGAGTCTGTCTCATCCTCCACAGCAGCATCACCCATAGCCCTGTTTGTCACATCACCCTCATCAACTCTGCCATCATTCTGTTGTTGCGTCTCATTCATTGGTTCCTCAGCAACAACTACCTCATCAACCTCCACTTCATCAACACCCATCTCTACAACCCCTGCTTCATCAACCTGAGCAATTGGTTCAAAGGTATCTAATAGAGGGATATCAATTATCTCAGGCATAGAAATAGGGTGCTCCAAGTACAGCTGCACAACCCCCAAATGCTTGGAGACTCTCATCATCTCAGCAGCACCTTCATCATCTCTTAACTCCTTTAGGCCATGCTCCAAAACTACACCGCCAATCTTATACCACATTTTACTAATACATGGATACTCAAGTTTCTTCAGCTCAGAAATACAACCAAAGTAGGACCAAAAATCTTCATCGAAACCTCATTTAGTTAACTCACCATCTTCATACGTTGTTTTTTCATTCTTGACAACAAACCTTCCTTGATGGTGCAAATCGATAGCAAATCTTCCCATTTTCAGAAATAACCGTAACTTAACCCTAAAAGACAAAGACAAAAATTGTACTTAAAATAAGACAAAATAATGAAAACAGTAACCACCATGTGAGTCACGACCCCATGTGAGGACCACCAAAAAAACATATCTTTAAGAAACCCAAAAAAATCGCAACACGAAAAACGTAACGCACACAAAGTTGTGAACTTTTTCAACATACCTTAAATATTCAATTCGAATCCAAGGACGTCCTTCGTTCTTCACTTCAATCTTCAACTAGATAGTGAAACCCTATCAATTTCTCTTCAATGGCAGTAAGTGGTGAATGGTGAAATTATCCCTCCAAAGGTCTGTTAATAGAGTCACAGTGGAGTCACAATAAACACACACAAAGTTGTCTACGACGTCGTTTTGTATGTGCCTGTCCCTTAAACCAATTACTAAACGCATTCAAGTACACGTAGGAAAGAGACTACGACGTCAAGTTCCACGTAGGATGTCTCTGTTAAGTTTTAACGGGTGGTTAACAGTTAGGGTAAACGTGAACCTGTTTGTATACTTCAATGACCAAGTTGAATCAAAAAAAAGTTGGAGGACCAAATTGAATCAGGCCCTTAAGATAGAGGACCAAAAGAGTATTTTTGCCTAATATTTTTCTTTCATCACCTCCTTTATTCACCAATTATTATTTCTCTTTTTAATTATTTTGTCAACTATTTTAGCTTTTAATTGAACACTATAGTTTACTCATATTAAAAATTATTAATATCAATAATTTTTTAAGATGGTATATATAAAAAAACTTAAAATAACTATAATTTTATAATGGAAAAAGTACAACAAATTAATGCACCACCAAAAAAGCGATAGACAGAATCTTGAAGTTGCACCGAACACAAAATGGTGACATTTGTTACTAAAAAAAAGTAACTCTTGATGACATATGTTAAATTGAATAAAGTAACAATCTTTTTCTTTTCTCATAGAATAGCATAAATTTATATATATATATATATATATATATATATATATATATATATATATATATAAGTATTGGATAACATTTATACCAACACAAAACTTGAGAAATTTGTCAATAAAAAAATACAAAGCTTGACGTATCGGGTTGTAAATTATAACAGTCTTTTTCTTTTCTCAAAGAATAGCATAATCAATATTCAATATATAAAAAGAAAGTATTGGCTAACATTTATACCAACACAAAACTTGAGAAATTTGTCAATAAAAAAATACAAAGATTGAACAATGAAAATAGAGTTAGGGGTGATAAAACGAGCATAGTTCATTTTAAATTGACATATCAAGTTGTATATTATAATTCTTTACGCTCATTTGGTCCATTTGGTCTAACTCGCTAACCCATACAGGTCAACGGTGAGTTGGGACGAACTAACGCACCGATTAGTTTTTATTATCTTTCTTATAAAAATATATCTTTCTTATTAATGTATAGAGGGGTTAAAAATTTCAAAAAATAAATACAATTAAAAAGTATACTTTTTTATGAAAATACATTTTTTTATGAAAACATATATTTTTTTAAATTTTTTCGGACTAACAAGTTGGCCCACAGCCTGTCTAAAATCCAAAAATAAGACGAATTAAAAAAAAATTTAGCATAATTATGATGGGCCAAATAGATAACAAACTAAGCAGACCAGACTTTTACCACCTCTTGATAAAGTAGTCATGATGTTACCACAAAAAGTATAGATACGAGTTGAATAGACACACCGAAATGAGATGTGGTGTTTAATTAGGCACTATAAAGTTGGGGTTATATATGACTGGCTTATCAAGTTGTATTCAGATAGCCAAAATTAAATTTCAAGTTCTTTAGAGAGATGACAAACTCACATAGAACTTTTCCTAATGCTATCCTAATCGGAGTTACTCTTTTAGCATTGTTTACTAACAATGGCATATTAATTGTAGCTCACTTTGTCCCCACCATGGCACCGCCTCGATCAAAGGAAAATCCCATGCAACCTAAAATGGTTTATCATATTGTAAGAGAGAGTTTAGATTATCTTGGTTCAAGGCATTATTCCTCTGTTAGACTTAATGTTATTGATCACCTTATTCAAGAAAGTCTAGGAGGTCTGAATCCAAGACATGATCCTTTACATGTTAAACCTAATGGTATTTATAACCTTATGAGAGAAAGCTCAAGAGGTCCAAATTCAAGACATCATCATTTTTATGTTAAACCTAATAATATTGACCACATCACAAGAAAAATTCCAGGAGGTCCAAATCCACTACACAATTATTTTTTTGTTAAATCTAATAGTATTGACCACCTTATAAAAGAAAGCCCAGAAGGTCCAGATCCAAGACACCATTGTTTCTCTGTTAAACTTAATGGTATTGATCGCCTTATAAGAGAAAACCCAAGAGATCCAAATCCAAGACATGATCATTTTCATTTTAAACCTAATGATATTAACAATCCTATGAGAGAAAACTCAAGAGATCCAGATCCAAGACATCATAATTTTTATGTTAAACCTAATGGTATTGACCACCTTACAAAAGAAAACTCAAAACGTTCAAATCATTTCTTTGTTAAATCTAATAGTGTTGATCACCTTACGTTACTTTCTTATTAGCAATAAATAACAATTGTAATAACTTAAATATATATAAAAAATAATAATTGATGTGTTTATGCACATTAGCTGGAAAAATTATAACAAAATTGTGGTTTATTGTCTTAGATTAAGGCACCATTCCTCAGTCTAAATTTCGTGTTTTTTTATTAAAAAAAATTATTACAAGCAATAATCAAAGTCAATGTACAACAAATAAGGTAGAAGGCTTTTTAAATAATTCTCAATCATAACCTTTAAATAAAATAGTTTTGATATATAGTGCCTTTAGGGTACTAATTAAGATTATTAAAAGTAAAAAAAAAAAATTATAACAGCACATTATTTTATCTCTCAAAAATACAAAAAAACTACATATTCAAATATTTTTTTACTATATTTGAATTCTTAAATATATAGTGCTCTTAAGACACTAAATATCATTTTTCAAAATAAAATATAAGTTATACATAAATCAAATAACTCATTTTATTAACTGCCCCATATAATCTAGAGGATTGGTCCAATTAAATTACAAAATTTGTTCCATCAAACAAATAAATAAATTATAAACTTTAATTTGCCGACCAGTAGTTATAGCTTTTTAAAAATGTTTAATATCATCGATAGAATAAAACTGTTTGGCTATAAGTATTAATGTATTATACTTCTTTTTTTATTACGCATAATCATTTTTCACGCTTCACAACACTACCATTCAAATAAAAAAATACCCATCATTATTTGTTCGGACTATACTAAATCAATTGACATCCTTAATAACTCTCAAGTTGTGTTTTTAAGACTTAAATTGATAAATTGAAATAACTTCGTGACAGTTAATTCACATACTTAGTAATAATGTAGTTTAATTTTAACATTATATATATATATATATATTAATTGTATTGTATTTATGGAAGTAAAATTACCCCTCTAAATATTTAATGCGATTAAGTTTTTAAGTTTTTTTTATAAGTTAAAGTACGCCTATAAATATTTAAATTGGAGAACTATTACTTAATGCATCACTTCCAATCATCGGTCGTCTAACCTGTTGGAATAACCTCATAACAATAAATCCACACACTCAATGGTAATCTTTTTTAGTCTTAACCTTTTGTACAACTTTTAAAAAAAAACTTTTGTGGATATAAATTTATTTTATGAAAATAATTTTTTTCTGATGTCTGATCACTAAATTACGTGTAATAAATACTAATAATTGTGTTAGTGTAATAATTGAGACACACAATAATTCAATAAAAAAATCACGGTTCAAATTCTAAAAATAGTTTTCTAACATAATAATTGGATCAGAGGATATCTAAAAAAAATATTGCGTGTTATAATTTCACTCATATATAACTTTATCAGTTTTGAACTAGTTTCAAAATGATTTTTTGTACTTTTTTATTAAGAAAATGCTAACAAATATCTTAAAAATACTTATCAAGTATACATAAATATAAAAAAAATATTTAAATGAATGAAAAGGAAACAATAAATAAAAAGAAAAGAACAAGGAAATATAAAATGTTTTATTGTGATAACTTTTGTTTATATATAAATAAAAGCATTAATAAGGTATGAATTTAATTGTTAAAATTCTATCTTCCCTAGCTATTAGTACCTACTAGCCACCAAACCTCTCACCACTAATATTGTAGTAATTAATAATATTTATTGTTTCAAAAATTATTCAATGCATACTTTTATAAATAGTTTTAACAGTTTTTTTAATTTGTGCAACATTGCATATATTAAGCATCTCAAAAGAGAAGCTTTTCATAGGAAAAGACAAAAATTAATTGAGTTTTGTATTCAACTTATATTTATGACTTATATTTTTTTTATTTTAAAATTCTTATCATATGCAATAGTTGCACATATTAAAAAAACTCTAATTTAAAATATTGAAAAATATGCATTTATTACATCTAAACTTGTGCCCTTGCATTACAACATTGGTTTTTTTTTTTTTTGTTGTTGAAACTTACAACATTGTTTTGATATAGACTCACAACATTCTTTAGAGAAATACTTTTTAACCAAAAATCATGAGAAAGCGATAAACTAAAGTTTATTTATTAAGTACTTTATAATAAAAGGGAACAAAAAGCATAAATTTCTTTAACTCAAACCAACTTGTTTCTAAAATTTAAAGAAAAAACAATAATGGTAAGGTAGAAAAGGTGATTACTGATTCGGATAACTTTATTTTAACCAATTTAATCCAGTCAAATTCCTTTTTGGTCAACAATCAAATTAGATCCTTTAAAACGCCTAAATTCAATCTTTTAGACATACTATTAGTTAATCGTTCGCCCTTATCCATATGAAAAGTTTGAGAAATTTTAATACGGATTAGAATCGCTTATGTGTGGTTCATAAAAATTTGTTTATAGATGATGATAAGTTGTTTTAATTTTTAATTTTTATAAGATTTATAGAATAAGTTATCAAAATAAGTTGTTGTTAGTTTTTATATAAATAAATTTTATAATTTTTACTATAAATAGACTAGTTTTCAATAAGAGCTTATTAGACAAGTGCTTAATGAAATTGTGTTTCCAAAGCACCATAAATTTAGCTATTTGCTTATTAAAAAATATTTTAATACTTTTTATGTTTTCAATATACCAAGTATATTTAATTTTTCAATGAATATACAATTATATACTCTTTAAATTAATAGAAAAATAAATAGAAACTTTATTAAAAAAATATAACAATGCTCAAAAAGTTTTAAGAAATCAAAGTGTATCAATAAGTATAATTGAAATAAGAGAAATTCAAAATTCTTCTAATTCATATTCATACAAATTCTCTTACTTTCGTTAAAAAAAAAATTTAATGTTTTTTCTAAGATATTAAGTGCATTTAATTTTTTAATAAATATTTATTTTTTAAGATAATAGAAGGATAAGTAGGAAGATTATATTAGAAAGGTATAACAATTTTCTTAGAATAAATATATAGTTAAATTAATATATTATTTGGTTAAATAACTTTTTACCAATTTAATCATGTATTCGATAAAATTATTTTGTATTAATTCAATCACATATTGATGGTATAGACATGGTTACTGAAAAGGAGGGAGGAAGACTCTTCGATAGTGCTCTTTTTTATTAAAGTCAATAAAAAGTATTTTCTCCGTCTCAAAATGTAAGATCTCCTAGACCAATATTGCGGGAATTAAGAAAATGGGTTAATTTAATTAATTTCATTAAATTTGTCTAACAAAAAACATTAATTTCCAAATTTACCCTTTCAATCTCTTTATATCACCTTACTCTCTCTCTTAATTAATGTTTTGGATTCATCAAAATTGGTTGAGTATCAAGAGTATAATGGTAAAAAAAAATTAAATGTACATAAAAATTTTCAAAGGGTCCTATAAAATGGGACAAGTAAAAACTCTCTTAAGAGTCTTATATTTTGGAACGGAGGGAGTAAATGCAATTAATAAATGTCTTTTTGTACATCAAGATATGAAATTTAAATAAGACGAATGTTAACTAGTGAAAAATGTTAAACACAACTAGGCACGACAATTATTACCTGAATTTGAGGATCTCGTGGGGATTGTCTCGTTTGGGGTTCCGTGGTTGGAGAATCTTTTTTTATGGGGACAAGTACAAAAGTTTTCCCGCAATAGATTTAAGGATGGGGACGGGGATCATCCTTCCCGTCCCGTGGGGTCCCCGCATCTCCGAATATATATATAATTACATGAATACTCTAATTTAATATAATTAATATAATAAATATACATATAATTAAAAAGGTTAATATAGTCATTTATATGATTATGTTTTATTTATTATTATTTTTGCACTTAGTTCTTGTCCCTGCTTATATCAGTTGTTGTGTTATTCGTTCGTTCATTCCTGCATGTTGTTCTTGCTCATCATGCTTATTATTATTGTTATACCATCATTCTTGCTCTTCCGTCGTTTGTTCTAACTCTTACATGGATTTTTTTTTTATTACTTATGTTTTGGGTTTTTATACTTTTTAGATTTTAAAAATCTATGGGAAGGCGGGGAATGGGGATGGGGGAGAAAACATCCTCGTCGCAGGGAGTCAGATGGGAATAGGGAGGAAACTGAGGAGCGGGGGGATGGGGAGGGGGGAGTACTCCCGCCCCCGTCCTGTCCTAGTGTCATGCCTAAACACAACTCTAAAGACACTTTTTAAAAAATTATATATAGTAAAAAATTGTTGATAAATATAATCTTTTGTATGTTTCTGATAAATAAAATAATGTGTGCTTATAATTATTTTTATCATTTTACTAACATTAACAAGTATCTTTAAGATATTGTTTAAGGAGACCTTATATTTTATTTATGTAATTAGGACTCTATCAATGAAAAAAATTCAAGCTTATAGTAAAAATATGAATGTTTTATTACAAATAATATAAATAAATAATTTAAGTTATTATAAAAACAAATATTAAATGTAAAATTTGAATTTAAAGTACTAATTTTCAATCAAAGTTTTTTATTTTTAGTTTTCTATTGTGTAATCATAGACACACGTAAAAAATATGGTAATAAAAATATTGCTCGACCACATATTCATTGATTTAGTGCTAAAAAAATTATTGTAAAACTTTTTAGTTTAACAAAGCTGAAATCAAATGTGTTACCTTTAATATAATTGTGTGATCACTACACTTAGAAAATGAGGTTGTGTTTGATAAAAAAAAATTAGGCTTAAAAATATTTTTTAAATTAAAATTATAAATAAGAGCTATAAAATAAAAATGAGATACCGCTTGATAAATTAAACCCAAATCTTCAAAATGATACATGCAAAAAAAAAAAAAAGTTTATAAATTATGTGCTATAATTTCTATAGTTTTTTTTACCGCGCTATCTTTCTCTTATGTTTTTCTTCATTAAAAAGAATAGCTCAAAAAGTATAGAAGGTTTTCCAAAATTCTGTTTGATCCAGTTTTAATTTACAAGTAAAAAATAAGAAAAAAGCAAAGTTAAATATCTGAATATATTCCAGCTATAGGTTGGTCAACATCTTTTTTACATTAAAAAAGAAAACAAATACGATATATTGGCATATATATACATATCAACAATTTAATGTATTAAAAAAAATAACAATTTAATATATCGACAAAAGAATAATACACCTTTAAATAAGGAAAGAATAATTGTTATTTATCATCTAAAGAGCCTTCAGATTTTGGGATTTTGACATATTTACTGCAACAAATGCAGTAATGAACTATCAAAAAGCGATTGAAAGAATTTTGAAATTGAACTGAACACAAAATGGTTAAATTTGTCACTAAAAGAGTTACTCTTTATGACATGTGTTAGATTGAATAACAACACTTTTGTCAATGAAAAAAATACAAAAATCAAACAATGAAAATAGAAATAATCCTATAATAAAAGTCACTAACAAACTGATACACAAGTTATTAAGTAGTCAAGATTTACCCCAAAGTGTAGATACGATTTGAATAAACCACCAAAATGAGATATGATTTTAATTAGGCACTATTGAAGCGGGGCTATATAATACTGGCTTCTCAAGTTGTCTTCACATAGCTAAAATTATATTTCAATTTCTTTTGAGAGATGACAAACTCACACAGAATTTTTCCTAATGCAATCTTCATTGGAGTTGCTCTTTTAGCATTATTTATTAACAATGCCATACCAATTGTAGCTCACTTTGTCCCCACCATGACACTACCTCAATCAAATGAACATTTCATCCAACCTAAAATGGTTTATTAGATTGTAAGAGAGAGTTCAAAAGGTCTTAGTTCGAGACATCATCATTTATCTATTAAACTTAATGGTATTGACCACCTTACAAGAGAAAGCCCAGGAGGTCCAAATCCAAAACATCATTATTTCTCTATTAAACCTAATGGTATTGACCACCTTACAAGAGAAAGTCCCGGAGATCCAAATCCAAGACACCATTGTTTCTCTGTTAAACTTAACCATATTGATCACCTTAGGAGAGAAAGCCCAGGGAGCCCGAATCCCAAACACCATCATTACTCTGTTAAACTTAACGGCATTGATCACCTTATGAGAGAAAACCCGGGAGGACCAGATCCAAGACATCATCATTTTTATGTTAAACCTAATGGTATTGATCATCTTACAAGAGAAAGCTCAGGAGGTCCAAATCCAAAACATCATTATTTCTTTGTTAAATCAGATGGTATTGACTACCTTAGAGGTGAAAGCCCAATAGGTCCAAATCCAAGACATCATTATTTCTCTGTTAAACCTAATGATATTGATCACCTTACAAGAGAAAGTCCAAGAGGTCCAGATCTAAAACATCATCAGTTTTTTATTAAATCTAATTAATGATATTAATCACCTTATGTGACCTTATTAGCAATAAAGAATAATTGTAGTAACTTATATATGTAGAGAAAATAATTGATGTGCCTATACACATGATATGGAAAATTATTGTAACAAAATTTATGGTTCCTTATCTGAGGCAACGTCCCTAAAAAATTTGTGTTTGAAAAGAAAGCTTGTTACAATCAACAATCAAAGTCTATGTAAACAAATAATAAGGTAGGACTCTTTTTAAAATAATTCTCTAACATAACCTTTAAATAAAATATAATCTGTACATAAATCAAATAACTAATTTTTTTAACTATCCCGTATAATCTAAAGAATTTTTTTTTTTTGGTTTACAAGAAAATTTGACAACACTAGAGATCAAATTATGTATTACACACTCACACATAAGGTAGGCAAAATTGGTCCAGCCCGCCAAAAATTGACGTGCCCAGGGTAGAAAAAGCCTGTCAGCCCATTAGGCCCACCCAGATGAGTCCGTCAACAATGTGGGCCAATGGCGGGGCAGGACAGTCCGCAGGCCATTAATTTTTTAGAAAAAAGTTGTCATATCTAAGATAGGCTGAAAAAAAGGCATAAAAGACAAACAGATTTTGGACAAAAATAAACACCAGACAAAAAAAAAAGATTCTGGGCTTAAAAAACAAAATAGATTTTAGACAAAAAAAATACACACGTACTAGACAAAAAAAGATTCTGAGCCTTGTTTGTTGTTTTTTATTTTTTAGGTTGAGCGGGCAAACCCGTGGCCCGCCAATATGCAGACTGGGCTGATTTTTTTGGGCCGTCTTTCCACGGCAGGCTAGTCCGACCCGGCTCGTTTTGAATAGGTCGGACCGACCCGTTTTGCCAAACCTACTCACACACACAAGTCGTTGTTAGCTGGCCTTACATGACTAATCTAAATAATATAATCCAACTAAATTACAAACTTTGTTCCATAAAAAAATAATTATAAACTTTAATTTTCCGACTAGTTATAGCTTTTTAAAATTTTTTAATAACACCGGTATAATAAAAATGTTTAGTTATAAGTATTATATTTAATTTTTTTATCATGCATAAAAAATATTTTTAAATATAGAGACCCATATTTTTTCAGTGTTACGTTTAATCTTTATTGTAATTTTATAACATAAAAAAAAAAACACTTCGTATTAGGAGTATTGAGAAAACTCAATACTCCTAATACTTTGCATAGTTATATCCAAAAGCTTGTTACTATGCACGTCATAATATTTTTCTTGCTTCACCGCATGTCATTATTTCTTTATCAAAAATACTCACCATTCAGATTATGTAATCCGAGCGATTTTTTTTTAGACACCACACTATGTTTTGTCACATATTAACTAGATTCTAGAAACCTAGTAATTTTTTTTCCTAGAAACCACATTATGTTTTGCAACATACAAAATGGATTCTTGAATTTTATGACAATAATGTATTCTAGAATTCTTTTTCTTTCTTTCACAAATTAAGGGTTCCAAAATTTTATTACAAAACAAATTCTATAATATGAGATATAGGTAGTTTTGAAACAAAATGGTGTTCAGTGAAACAAGAAATACATGTGGTGCGCTTATTAGTAACCATAAGTTAAAAACTATTTTCATAGAGCATGTTTGGATTATTTGAAGAATCGATTGTGCGTACAATCGTAACATAAGAAAAAAAAAACAGAAAAAGAAGTTATAGCACAAAAATATCTGTCGGTATTTTTTTGTTGTGTGAGTTTGCTAAAACGCGATTTTAAATATAATCTTTTATGGCTTATAATAAAAATATAATCTTTTATGTTTTGATGGTATAAAAATAGCTTTTTATAGTAGAAATTTTAATGGTGAAAAAAGATAATAGATTAAAACCTAAGTTTTTTCAAATAATGTCTAGATTTTAGCTTTTGAACTAAAAGTTTTTTTCTTTGATAATTAAAAATCAAAAGCTTTGATCATGTTACCCAAACATACAAAAAACAATCTCAAAAGATTTTTAACTCCTACAAACTTTTGAGAATCTTTCTTAAACACGCTTTTAATAAAGATACTAATTATTGTTGTAACGAAAAAAAAAATTATTTTTCTATGGAAATTAAAAAGTCGCTTGTTTTTTAGTTTGAACAAATGAGACTTTGATCTTAGAGGCAGATTCATGCAAAAACTAAGTATGGTATCAATACCTATTGAAATGCTTGAAATAATGGAAATTTCAAGGTGGTCCACACTTTTTGAGGATCACTAGTGTTCAACTGTTTGTAACCATTAGATTAGATATAATATAAAAAAATCAAGTGGCCTGGATTAAATGCTGACGACCGATTGATCAAGTTTATGAGAAATAATGACAAGTATGCTGAAATGTAAGAATAATTTGAGCACGAAAACATTACAAAATCAAATCCAGCAAGTCTTTAAACCCATAAATGGGTGGGGTAAAATTAAGATGTTATTTTCAATCTGATGTGTTCGACTGACCACTCATCCTAACCTGCTCCTTGGACGACAACTTCTTCTTTCCAATGGCGGATATTTGGTGTGGACACCTGAAAACACTCAAACACCCAAGTAGATAACTCTCTAAGATGTGTTTAGTAAAATGAAGATTGTGTACCTTAGCTTAGCTTAGCGTTTCCCTTCAAATATATAGCCTCGAATCCTTGTGTCCACGTCATATCCATGAAACTCGGCATGGGTTTCGGATCCGTAACTGCCTCACAACAAACCCACGTGCATACCATAACCGTCACTCAATAATGCGCCCATCCAATGGAGGTATCTCAGATTTGATCAACTGGTTATGCCGAACTATGAGAGCAGGTTTAATAAGGGATCGTATCCAGTGGTATTACCGTATGATTGGTCCACGACACAATCCAACAATGCACATAGTTTGTGCATGATTCGTGTGATTACATTTCATGATATTTGGACTTTTTATTTTAAAATATAGTGAGAAGAATCGGTAATTCATGGTTTTCCATTTGCTAAACTGCATTACGATTTATTTATCTTCTATCTTTGATTTCTTTTCTGACAAAAGTACTGAGAATTTAAAAAGGAAAGTGATTCATTTTCACAAGAAACACATTAAAAGACAATTTCTCTTGCAAATTAGCTCTATACAGTGGAAGCCTTGAGCTCACAAACATACTATAGTGACAAATCCTATCTATTTAGCACGAAAGAAAAGGAACCTTGGTATCAAAATCAAATCTTGTATAATTATTAAGTTTGAATTACATTTCCACATGTGAAGCTAGACAATAACTCTTCTTTCATTTTAAAATTTCCTCTTTACTCTTCTCCTCCTTCCTTCTATCTTAGTCAATTTTTGCACAAAGCACCATAAAATGACGATGAAGATCTCAGCTTCCTAGATGCTGCCATTGAAACTTTCCAAATCTCGACCACTTCACTAGTTAAGAGCCGAAGACGCAAAGAAAAAGTTTATAGACTATCTTGTTGCTACCACCGGGTTGAAGGCTAATGACACCATTTTTTTTTTGCCAATGTGGTGAACATTAAGCATAACAAATCAGCTCAATTTTCTTGCGCTAAAAATAATAGCCACTACTTAGTGTTTGCTCAGCGACTTGGGATTTGTGGTGAGAAAGTGAATTCGATTTATATTTTATAAACTTCTACCTTTCGATTTTGTATCACATTTCATGGGTTGATTTATATTATTAATAATTAGAATACATATGTAATTTTTAAAACCTTAGGTGCAACCGAGTGAACAAATTACAACCAAATCTTGGGACAACCGAATGGTCTTTAAAAAAGGTTGGGCATCATTAAATCAACCATGAATCAATTTAGGTGATCGACAAGTGGTATTATGTCATTGGAATGTACTTTAATTTTGGGTTAGTGATCTATAGCTGAGATGTGTGTTATTGGTGAATATAGAGACATTTTTCAATTAGATATTAAGATGAGTGGTTTTGTTTTATATTTAGTCAAATTATTGAGAGGTTGTCAGTGTTTGGCTAGATGGGGTCGTGTACGGTCATGGTTCAGGTTCTTTAAAAAAACCAAACTTAGCATCATTGAACTAAATTTATGGTTTACATGAATGAACTTGTAAGAATAGACAAGAACGGAACCAAATCGGTTCTTATGGTTTGGAGAACTAGCTTTGGTTCTTGAACTAGTGAACAAAGTAATCCATCCGATATGTGAAGCATTAACACATACATTAAGTTAATGTGAAATAAAATATGCTCCTCCAACATCCGAAAAATAGCTTAGTTATGTGTGAATAAAAAATGGGAGAAAACTTTCAATTACGTCTCTTCACATGTTATCTATGTCTTTATGACAAACAAACAATTCCAACTTTAGCTAACTATAAATACAAATGACACCTTTACCAAGAGAGAGAAAGCAACAAGCAATAACGCTACCTTTTTTGGTTCGAAAAGTGAATAAGAATATAGGCTACTCAAGTATCAAGGAGCAATTACATGAACCCTCTTCTTTGAATGCGGTGCCATTTAGGACTATATACAGTGCACTAGTTGTCTCATTCACAGACCATCTTATGACTGTAAAAAAAACAGATATTTGTTGTTTCAAAAGAAAAATACGGGTTGATACTTGCTAAAAGGAGATGTTACTTCATCTCAATTTCTCACATGATTCTATCAGTATTTCTGTTTTGATTTGGAAGAAAATTGATGTGATTTATGTACTAATCCACTTGGAAAAAATGTTAGTAGTTTAGTTTGGTGAACTATATTAGAAAATTAAATTGGCTAATTATTTTTTTTAATTGGTTTGATTATAAATGATGTTGTTGAGTTCAGTTTGAATGTTTTTTTTTTTAAAAGTAGTAAATAGGCATTGTTTACTTTTTTATTAAGCTTTTACGTTTTTCGCTGTGAACTATAATATTGTAATAACTTATTGTGCTTCCATACATGAAAAATATTTTTGCGCTTTTTAAATAAAGATGTAGGTTTCCTTTAACTAAAGAGCACTATATCAACAATAAAATAAGCATAACTTTATTTTACCATCAAATGGGCCAGGGCTTGGGCCAAATTAATTGGTAAGGCTTAAGTGCATAAAGAAGCTTCGTAACACTAAACGATCAAATAGGGTTTTATTAACTTTAAACAACATCTCTAGCAGATCTTAATTTATGTGATTAGATTTGAAGATGAGGTCTGCTTACATTGATTTTTTAAAAAAAAACAGAAGCACTTGCGATGATTGTTTATTCTGATTAAGGCATCTTAATTAGGTTCTAACCAAAACCTAACTTACAATTATAATGAACAATTATATTATGAGATTGTAGTTCTATATTTATATTTAGTCATCCATTTTATGGATGGGTTCAATCAAGTGTGAGTAGTGGAAAAATTGAGATAGTGGCCACACAGACTACAATTGCGAGACTTAGCTGCGACAATAGCTCCCTGATGAGGTAGCAGCGATGATACAATCGCATCTGGGCCACAATAGAGCTTTTTGATTATGTGTGTGAACAAGAGAGGTATTATGAAAGAGAGATCAACGTTTATGATTTGGCAATGTTGATATGTGGGTGCTTTTCCCACGGCAACACACAAGTTTGATACTGTGCCAGCAGGGATACAAGGGTTTCACAATTCAAAGAGGGTTGAGAGTTATGGAGTGAATGGTTATTTGATTTAAGCCAAGCCCTTGACTGATTTGATATATCACTATGTGAAATCACTTAAATGAATTCATCTTGATGAGAATTGCAAAATTCGTGTACAAGTTACTCGATTGCTCCAACAAATCTTGATTTATATCATTGGGTTTGAAATGAGGTTGGCTTACATTGATGTTTTAAGAACCAAAAAACTAGCGAGGATTATTTATTCTGATTGAGGCATCTTAAATAGATTCAAACCAAAACCTAACTAATAATCATAGCTAACGATTGTTTTAAGAGATTGTAGTTCTATATTGATATTTAGACATTCGTTTTATGGATGGGGTTAATCTAGTGTAAGTCATGGAAAAATTGAGACAATGGTTGCACAAACTACAATTGTGAGGCTTAGCTGTGACAACAACTCTCCAATGAGGTATGAAAGAATGTGTGAGAGAAACAAAGAGACCGATTATGAAAGAATAATTGAGGTATATGATTTGACAATGTTGATTTGGGGGTGTTGTTCCCACGGCAACAGGCTATTTCGGTAGTTTGTACCTGGTAGCGGCTGGGATATGAGGGTTTCACTATTTAAAGAGGGTTGAGAGTAATGGAGTGGAGAGTTTGATCTTTTTATACATAATTTTAATACATGGATCAGGTCAATCAAGTGCGAGTCGTGAAAAAATTGAGACGGAGGCCACATAGACTGCAATTGCGTGGCTTAGTTGTGACAATAGCTCCTTGACGAGAATGCTACAATCGCCTTTGGGCCATGATAGAGCTTTGTGATTATGCGTGTGAATGAGATAGGTATTATGCAAGAGAGATTAATGTATATGATTTGACAATGTTGATCTATGGATGCTTTTTTCGTAGCAACACATAATTCTAATAGTCTGTACCTAGTAGTAGTTAGGATACGAGGGTTTCACTATTTAAAGAAGGCTAAGGTTATGGAGTGTAGGCCTGGCAAAATGGGTCCGAATTGGCAGGCTAGCCCGCCAAAAACGGCGAACTGGGGTGAAACAACAAGCCCGTCAACCCATTAAGTCTGCCTCGTTGAGCCCGTCAACAATGCGGGCCATGGGCGGACCGGAGCGGGCCAGGCTGTGGATCATATTTATTTTTTAAAATAGAAATACCTAAGATAGATTAAAAAAACATTTTAGATCAAAAAAATTCTAGAAAAAAAACTGATTATGGGAAAAAAAACAAAACACACTTAAGACTAAAAAAACATATGCCAGAAAAAAATTATGTGCCTTCATTTATTTATTTTCAAGTTGAGAGGGCCAGCCTATGTGCTGATCTAGATTTTATGGCCTGGCTTCCATGACGGACTAGCCCGTCGGCCAGTTTTGGACGAGCTGCCCATTTTGTCAAACCCAATGGAGTGAATGGTTGTTTGATATAAGTTAAAGCCTTTACTTATTAAGTTAAATATACAATTGGTCCATATAATTTGTTAATTATGTATTTGTTATTCTCATAGTTTAAATTAAGCAGTTTTGGCCCCTTTAAAATTTAAAATGTGAAAATTAGGTTGTAATTTTAAATTTTTGTCTAATTTAAATGATCAATTCGTATATGTTAGCAAAATTGTTGAACACAAATAAGGAATTGAGCATAATTCTTACCATAATTTTCAATAATATATTTTTAATTTAGACTAAAATTTGAACTTAAGATCCATTTTCCTTATATTAAATTTTACGAAGGATTAAAATTGTTCAATTAAAATTATAAATACAATTTCAAAAAAATTACTAATATGTATATGTAATATGTAATTTCTAAAAATATATGTTAAAATTACTAACACTTAAAGTAATTACCCCCCAAATTTTGATCTATTTAGGGTGTGTTTGGTTTAACGTTGGTAAAATTGAGTTTGGATCAACATGATTTTATAAAATTGATTTTGTGTAAAATTAGTTTTAAAATAACATGATTTATGTTTGGGTTCTTTTTCTTCTTTCTTAAAAACAAATTTAGAGTAAAAATACACTGTAATTTTTTCAACTAGACGGGAAAGCAAGTCTCACATTGCTTCAGCTAAAATCGATGATGGCAACCCAAAATCAATGTTAAAATTTTCTCAATGCATAACTAAATAGTTAATTTATCAACCAAAAATGATTTTGGCTCTTAAAAATTAATTCTCCTCCAATCCAACATTTTTCTAAACATGCATTTAGTCTTTTATATTTGGCCCCAAAAATGTTTAGACTAATTCTGCCCGACTACACAATTTATAAACTATAAATACCAAACATAAAATTAAATCTTATTTAAAAAATGATTTACTAGGAACCATCATATATTTGAATAATTTGATTCTTAAAGCGTGTTTAGATTAGTTATAAAAATAGGCCGTAAAAAAGAATCAATTATCTAAAACATTTGAGAATATTTGTGGTGAGAAGCGATTTTTAAGATAATTTTTAGTTGAAGGAGCAAATTTTTTTTTTATTAAGAAAAGAATAATTTTTTTTTAAGTATAAAATAAAATAATCCAACATATGTTACAACCAAAAATACCCAAATATACCTTTATAATTAAATATATTTTTTAAAAAATAAAAAGAAAAGACGGTCCAAAATTCAGGGTTGGCACTATTGCCAATTTGCCATCGGATCCTTTTCAAACTAAACTACACGTAACTTTGTTTATTTTTTTTTCAAAGTTGCCCTCGATCCAGGAAATAAATTCCGAGCGCAATCGGATAATGATATCCGGGCGAATCCGGATAAAAATTTTTGGTTGGTGTGAATACGCAAGATTTGGTATTCGACCGGTTTATAAAATCTGGTTTCAACTTAATTCTCAAATCCGATTCTAATCGGATTCTCAAATCCGATTGGAACCAAATTTTATTATCTGATTAGAATCAAATTTGAGAATTCAATTAGAATCAAATATTATTATCCGATTATGTTTGAAAATTGTTTTTCAAATTGAGTGTAAATTTAAAAAAAAAAATCACATGTGATGTAGTTTGAAAAGGGTGTGTTTCCAAACTACCACGGAATTCAACTGGATCCGCTTGAAAATAATCCAATGGTCGAGAACTTGCCTTTGACTATATTGACCCCCGTAAGGTGACAGAAAATTCAAACACAATCGAATAGCAAGAGTTCAATTAACTCAATGCATCCTAGTGCGATGCACTGAATCATTCATCCTTAAAGTTCTCAATCGCCACCATATTGCAACACACTGTTTGTCCGTGCCCGCGAGGGAGATCAAAATGCAACGCGGGAACCCAAAATAATAAAACCCAAAAAAGGAAAAAAAAATTGGAAATGTGAAATAGGAGACTAAATAATTCCAAAATATATTCGGCAATGGCGTTTCACGGTTCCACTCCCAAGAGTTGAGCTGCTATTATTATTATCACTCGAAATTACGAAAACGAAACGAAACGAAACGATTCTGTTCTTCTCTCACTTCTCCCTCCACTGTCACTTTCGCTCTTGATTCGCTTTCCTCTCTCTAAACCCTAGAAATTTCCAACCGAAACGACTCCTCCCGGTTCTTGTCTTCCCGGAAGATCTTCAACCTCGCAAGTGCTTCTTCGTTTTGTTCTTTGATTTTTGTTTTCAGCTTCGACATTCGGTTTGCGATTTCCTGCTTGTCAGTTACCTTCCTCGTTTGCTTGCAGATTTCATGGTTGTGCAGTCTTTGGACTGTGTTGAGGCTCCGCTTCAGAGGTCAATTGCTGACGGTGTTGTTGTTGCTCCTCAGAGTATAATGGTTTCTACTAGGGCGGAGAAGAGCCCGCAGCTTCACAAAATCGCCGTGAAGGATAGCAATGGAGAAGCTAAGGGTAAGGAGAAGTCGAGAGAATCGAAGAATTCGCCAATGCCGCGGAGAACGAGTGCTCGAATTCAAGCAAACCTAAAAGCGGCCGAGGAAAAACTGGCTGAGCAAAAAGCGGCCGAGGAAAAACTGGCTGAGGAAAAAGCGGCCGCTGAGGTTCTGGTTCGTCCGAAAGCGGAGGAGCTCGTAGTAGACAAGAACAAAGACAAATGTGGCGAGGTTGACGTGAAGTCAAACAAGCGCTGTAATAATACTCATGGTGAGGAGAATGCAGGCGAGGGAGTGGATGTTTCAGAGCAACAGAAGAAGAAAAGGAAGAAGGTAGCGCGCTCAAAGAGTGAGAAGCGGGAGGTGGAGGTTTCGGAGCATGCTGAGAATTTGGCTGACAAGAGCGACTCTGCCAAGGTGAAGGAAACCATAAGGTTGTTTAATAAACACTACCTCCATTTCGTTCAGGTTAGTTTGTTCTGTCATTGAAACCTATCGGATGTTGATTGCTATTCAGTGATTTTCAACTGCTGATTTTGTTACTTCTCTGCCTTTCATTTTGGTCTCATTTCCTGGCATTTGCAGGAGGAGGAGACGAGGTGTGCGATCAGGAAAGATACTAAAAAAGATGCCAAAAAAGGTGCTAAAAAAAGTTCTAAAAAAGATGCTAAAAAAGTTTCCAATAAATCAAAGGTTAGTCTCCGATTCTGTCAGTTGTTAATCATGTTCCATGATATTTATACTTTTGCGATTATCACTCCCTGCACTTTTCCGGGCCAACATATATCATAGGGGGAAAATGTCTAAACGCTTCTAGAAATTACTATATTTTTATATAAAAGATATCCTTTAATGATCTTACTAGGGATGAAATTTATGAACTGGGTGGTGATATAAATGTTCTGCATTGCATAATTTACTTTCCCTTTGATTTGGGTTTTTGATGTCTGCCGTAGTCTGCTGTTAATTGAGACTGTATATCTGCTATAATTTTTCTACTTTAAATGCTGTCAAACTAGTTTTTAAATGCAGTTGTCAATTGATCCTTCCAAGTTTAAATTTGCTTTTTTCTTTCTTGGTGAGATTGTGAAGCACAGAAAAGCTGTCAATAGCTTTTAACACGACTTCATTGTATACCGAAATTTAAGCTTTGGACTGTTTAATGATTTCCCTCCTTTATAACTGTATTACATTAGACAAGCTTTAAAACCTCATGTATTAATCTGTACAGAAAGCTGCTCCATCTGAAGATTCTAAGATCCCCATGAAGCGACCTGATCTCAAAGCCATATCCAAGGCAAGTGAAAATCCAATAGCTTTATTTTCTTTTGGTAATCCTTGGTATAGGTCTTATGATAGTTTTGCAAGTGATAATCTAGCATAGGGTTTTGCTTTCTTGTTACTTGTTAATAGCATTGCTATGAGTTATTCATTTTTTTGTCTATTATTATTATTATTATTATTATTTTTTTGCAATTATTTTTCCTAATATCTTATTAATTATTTTTGTTAAGTGGTTAGTTATTAGCTGTTTCATGGAGCCAATTTGATGGACTACTTGTATGGCTTAATATCTCATTATTGAAATCATCTTGTATTTGTTCTTTTACAATGTATAAGGTCTCAAATTTTTTATTTAGTTTAAAGTTATCACTTTTTATTTGATTGTAGGTAAATAGTTCTTTCCTCTCTAAAATCTTTCTAGAAGCTGGCTGATTATCAACCATTTTTCTAAAATAAGCTAATTGAAGCAACTACTAATTGAAATGATTTAAATTGTACCTATACCTAGACTTGTTTTCTTTTCATCACTGTCTTTAAATTGGAAAATTTTGGCAGATGATGGAAAGTAATGAGATACTCTTCCCTGATAAAAGAATCGGCAACATTCCAGGTTGGTGGTTTCATCTTCTGTTGGGTTTATTATTTGTATATAACCAGTTGGATATCATCTGCTTGTTTCTCTCAACACTAACATGTTGTCTCTTATTATTTGCTTGTTTTATGCATGTTCAGTTTTTTTTTTGTGCCATTAGTTTCTTATTTTGTGGTCTTATTATGGCAGGTATTGAGGTTGGATATCAGTTCTATTCTCGTGCTGAAATGGTGGCTGTTGGTTTTCACAGCCACTGGTTAAACGGCATTGATTATATGGGCCAAGAATATGCCAAAATGGTAATGCACTTTCCTATTTTCATATTATACTCGTATCATCATCATCATCATTTAAGTATTATTTTTTTATTAGGTGGGGATGGTTACATAGACAGATGATGCCATAATGATCTGTTTCATATTAGTTCCTTAGATAGACCATCTACCTCTAAATATCTCTTAATGGTTTGACTTACAGTTTTCTTTGGTTTCCCTATATCTCTAAATCTCTAATTGTTAAACTATCTTCCATTTAGTTTGTCAATCATCGTTACCAGTGATTCTACAAGTCTTCTCCACACATCTCAACCATCTAAAGCAAGACAACCATTTTTTGTGATCACCCTATTGGGGTTATCTCACTTTGTCTCATGATTATATTTCTAATTCTATTGTCTTTTGTGTAGTCATTCAACCGTCATGACAGTCTCATTTGTGGTTATTTACCTTACTAGTGACAACACTAAAGCCCCATACAGCAAAGTTGGCCTTTTAGTTCCGTAAAATATTCCTTTAAATTTGGGTGGTAATTTTTTTGTTATCACATATATTGCTGAAACATTTCTTCATTTCATCGACCCTATGTGAATCTAGTGGTTGAGATTTCCTTTATCTTCTCGTCAACTTGTATGTTGGACCCCAGATACTTGAAACAAGAGGCATGTGTTTTATGCTCTCCAATTCCATGTTCAAACAATAGTTTTTTTGGGATTATTATTCCATATTAACCAATGTTCCTGTTTTACCTTTTTGATTCTTTGGTTGTCACAGTACAGCAACTATGAATACCCAATTGCTATTGCTATTGTTTTGTCGGGCATGTATGAGGATGATTTAGATAATGCTGAGGATGTTGTGTATACTGGTCAAGGTGGGCACAATTTGACTGGTAATAAACGTCAAATCCGTGATCAACAATTGGTGCGGGGTAATCTGGCACTCAAGGTATGTTTTTTAGTTTTCTTTGAACTTTTGATAAGTAACTCTCACCCCCTAGGGGTATAGGTGTTGAAAGATTTTGCTATCTGCATCTAGTGTATAGAGAACCAGATTCTTCTTGGTTTTGATGTTAGAGGAGTCTCTGTTGAGGGACCCTTTACTTCCTTTATTTACAACAGTGGTAGATGTTGTGAGCTGTTTGGTTGCTTTAAAAGGTTTACATTATATCTTTATTTTCTTCAATAATTTCTCCTGTGTGTTATATTACAAACTAATAAAAATGCAAATAGGAGAAATTACAGTTTTTGTAATTAGCATCTGCTTTTAAATTCTTGGAAGGGTGAGCCTTGACATGATAGTAAGGTTGTTGCTTTGTGACTTAAAGGTTCAGGTTCAAATATTGGAAATGGCCTCTTTGCTTGTGTAAATCTTCCCTTCGAGATCCCACCCATTAAGAGTAAAATTTTGGTTTGTCTTTTCTCTAGTTTGTGATGTGTCTGTATACCTAAAAAACCATCAAGTTGGATCATTTGGTGTGGGTTGTTCCACCTTAGCTAGACCTGCGGTCTTATACAGACTTTTCAAGTGAAAACTAATCTCACGGTATTTTGCAAGAAAAGATTTTGTCTGCAGAATCATGCATGTATGGTCAAGGTTAGAATTGGTTGATATCAATTTTAACCATCCATGGTTGGTTTGGTCAAATTTATTCTCAAAAATTTGTGAGAACGATTTTCAGTTAATTATGTCTTCTTTCTCTCTCTATGTGTGTGTGTGAGTTCTGTTATGCTGATAATAATTTGTCTTTTCTTCCTACTTTGTGGTATAACTGGTGAATAGTTTTTCTATCTGCGCTCGAAAAACAGAATTATGGATTTGCTTTCTGGGATTGGTGTATGCACTCGTTCATTGTATTTCCAGTACTCTGAAACATAAGCAGCAATGTAAATTGTTTGTTTTAAAATTCTTTGAAGGGGATTAAAATAATTAAATGATGCACAATTATGTTTCATTGAAATGAACAAGCCAGTTATCTTTCTTTGTTGGTTGTTTTGGTAAATTTTGTTTTGATGAATCGTCAAAATCATACAAGATGTTTTGTTTGTGAATTTTTGTTTCTTTCAGGTTTTGAATGTGTTTTTCATTTTTTTAATTGCTTTTATGTTACTACATTCATTTTTGAGCAGTTTTTTTTTTCCTTAACCATTGTGCTTTATTTGATACAAATACAAATCTTATCTGTTTTGAACTCAATTCCAGAACTGTGTCGATCAGTGCGTGCCTGTTAGGGTGGTTCGTGGTCACAGATCTTCAAGCAGTTACACTGGTAAAGTCTACACTTATGATGGCTTGTACAAGGTAATTCTTTGAAAAATTCTTGAATTTGGTAACATACCTTTATTGGCAGCTTAGGATTTCAGATGTTGACATTCACAATATCCTGTTTGGTTGCAATGTTAAAAGTATGTGCTTTCTTGTGCATCTTTATTTCTCATTGTACTTGCATGTTTCTTGTAACTATTGTAGCCGAAGTATCAGGACATTAAACTTGCCACTAAATTGAGTTAGTTATTTAAGATTTCAATTGGATTTGTTTTTGGATATAATTTGTGTGATGATGCAAATTCTGATTCATACCCCTTTTTTGGTATAATTGTAGTTTGATCAAACTTCTTTTCTTCATGTAGAAATGTGTGGTAGAAATGAAAATATTTTGGATGAATATTTTCTTTGTTTTCTTACTTCCATATTTTAGTTGCACAAACATGTATCTATAGATAGATGAGTGGTGTGTAAACTACTTTTTTTGAATATCTTGGGTTACTAAGGTATCGTTTGGCAGCTAATCAGACCGAAGTGGGATAGAATGGAATGTGGGATGGAACATGACTGAATGTGTACAATGTGTGGTGACCATAGTACAACCAAATAGCTTTTAATTTAGCCAAACTTGCTGCTCAATTGTTTTTATGACCCGTAGTTATATCATAGTTTTAAAAGTTATTAATTTATATTAATATTTTTATGATTTTTTAAATTATTTAATACAAAGTTCTTACAAGAAATATTATTAAGTATACGGTTAAAAATAATTATATTACGTTGAATATAGTTTTATTATACAAATTTCTAAACAATTGCTCCATGTTCTGTTTTGTTCTCTTTGGTTCACCCTTTTTTTGGAACCAAAGTGTTTCATACATTTGACTTGGTATCTTGTTCCAGTCTTGTTCCGGTAAACACTGCCAGAAAGTTACTGTTAGACATGGACTCCGGAGTCATTAAACAATTAAACAAAGTTGTTGTAATAACAGAATAATTAACAACCAAATAGCTTTTAATTTAGCCAAACTTGCTGCTCAATTTCCTGCCTTTATTAAAGAATGTGACACCAACATGAAATATATCCTTGATGCCATGAAATAAAATGAACTTCCAACCATGCTTCTACATATATTTTTATCAATTAATCTTCTGCTACATTCGCTTCTTGATTCTTCATTTACTACCAAAGGAACATCGATAGATATGTAATCAGACCTAACATTCCTTGTTTGATCTATATGTTCTCATTATACTTCTTTTGTCATATATAGACTCCATTTTCATGTTGATAAATTTCAATACTAGAAAGTTAATTTAAGACCTCATCTCGTACTCTTTTAGCATCTCCTTTTTGAAAACTCACAATAGTGTAAAACTCTATTTGTTGACTGTAAGCAAAGTTACTTATTTTACAATGTACTTCCGTGATACTGCATGCCCTTGATATTAGGTATCATATCATCCTATCAGTGTTATATTCATTTACAAGTCCACAAGTTTTCTCATTTGTTGTCATTGTGGCAAAATCCATCTCTTTTCTGTAATTGAGCCAAAGGCACATTGTTAGTATTTTTAGTTGACCGAAAATACATTTATTTATTGCGAGCAATGTATTGAATCTTTCTTATCATTATTTTGCTGCAAGGAAAAAAACTACATTTATTACAGGTGCTGTCATCCATATTTGTCTAATTTGTCTTTTAAGTTGCCCCCTTAACAACTATTTACTTCTGTCTCTAATGTTGCACTTTTTTTTTGGTAAGGCAGGTATAGAGACAAAATTAAGACAATGCATTTACATTCACGATTGAAGATGATAGATAACATATTCTTTATGATTTTCTTTTTTTTGCAGGTTGTCAATTATTGGGCTGAAAAGGGAATTTCGGGATTTACAGTCTTCAAGTTTCGACTTAGGAGACTTGAGGGGCAGCCCACGTTAACCACAAATCAGGTTAAATCAATTGTTTAAAATCACGTATAGAGATAATTTTCTTGTCTTGTTTCCTGTTGTCTGTTTTCTTAATAGTTAATGCTGCTATGTGTTCACAAAGGTTATCAGATTAATGTTTAAAATTGTGTTTATCCAAAAAAAAAATGTTTAAAATTGCGAATCTCCGCAAGCCATATTTTGAATTATTGGTAGTAAATTGTGTTAAATTGTATGGTTCAAAGGCACAATAAAAATTAGGTTTTTGCAGAGCAAAATTTTAGTCATATCTGTGGGAAGCCTTTATTTTGGAAGAATGAAAACAAGGAAATGGAACAGCCAAATAAACTGCACATCCCTTGTAAGGGACAGTATGAAACCTTTGTTTCAGAAGAATGAAATAATTTCTGGCAATTGACAAAGCTGTAGAATAATTCAATAGGGTACATTTAGGGCCTGTTTGTTTTAAATTCCATTTTGGGTCAAAATCACTTTTGACTAAAGCTAAAATTATTTACTTCCAATGGATTGTCTTGGTTTTTGTGCATTAATAATCTCAACCATTGATTTTTTACCTTGGTTAATGTGTTTTTCACTTCTCATTCTACTAAAATCTAAACCAAACGGACCCTTAGAAGTGCTCCTTCAGTAGCTTTTCATTTAGCTATTTTAAGCTAATCTGGTTTTTTAATTTCTTTTCAGAAATACTAAAGAAAAATTATTTAATTGATTGAATTGTGTGATTCATATTGGTGAATACGATTTGCAAGTATAATAATTAATGGCTAGTCAAATCATATTGAACTCTGCGATTCTAACAACTATGTTATTAATCTTACAGTACAAAATGGAATCTAATTAGATGTTTTGTGAAAAAGAAATGATGATGTTGAATGAAGTCTTCTGACTATGATAAGTTGCCTAGGATTGACATGCTATAGTGTGCTTCTGACCTTGTGACGTGATATATTTTGGAAGGTGGATATAGGAGATGATTATTTTTGTTAACATGTTATTGAATTAGCTTAACTGCTCATGTGGGAAAATCATTGAGCTGTCCTTATTTATTTAACTTCTCACTTGCTTATGATATTGATATTTTTTGTGGGGAGGTATTGGGTGATAGGTAGTAATATGTAGTTCTTGTTGGAGTTAAGTTATAGTTTTTTGTTCCTATACATGAAATCTTCTTAATGAAGATGCTTTAAATTTTCATAGGTGATAACATTACACCTACTTGTCCATCGTGGCAAATGAATTACTGTTGAACATCAACTGTGTTAAACTGAAGTTTCATTTCCTATATTTATGACATTCTCAATTTCTCATCGATGATTATCTTCCCTATGGCAGAGTCCATTGTAAAATTTACTTTCTACTTTCCATTACCAAATTTAATTGTATGCGTTAGATTTTTTTTTTTTTCATTTATCTTATCAAGACAATAAACAATGTGTGAATGGTTTCATGTAAATGGGCTGGTTTGAAAACTTTTTCCCCTTATAGAAACCAATTATAAAATGAGTGTTAGAGATGGGAGTTTAAACTTCAATTTAGAATTAGTAATCACAAACTGGATTTGTTATAATTTAATTATCAGGTGGGATGAATTGGTGATGGCGTCTAACAGGATGAATTTAATTTTATACACCTGTAATACACTTATACAAATATAAAATGTCAACTAATCTTACTATACTACAAACTACACCCATCAATCTAACACTAGTAATTTTTCTAGTTTTTAATACTAAAGATTTTAATTTCTTATGGTAATTATATACGAAGAAGATTCTATGAAGTTCAATGCTACAGTTTTAAGGAAAAAGGAAAAGGAAGTGCTGTTGGATCATTAAATGGCAGTAACCCTACCCAATATCATATAGCTTCTTTGTATGCCTGCTTGTTTAGTGTGTACCGTGATTTTCTATTTGAACAGAAGTTTTCTTGCTTTCTTTTCCTAGCTTAATACTCGTGTTGTAATTATCCTAATAACTAGTAGAATTGTATCATCACAATTCTATTTGTTGCAATTATCTTCATCTAGATTTCTATGTATTCTCATGTACTATCTGTTTTTCTTGGTTCCTCCTTTTTTTTCTCGTGTTATCTGCATTTGAAGCCCTTTTTTGTTTTACTTATGTTTATATTTGTTAAAATTTTAAGGTGCCCCAAACTTGAAAAAATGTTATATTAGGTTTCATCCATTCCTAATCCATTTTACCGAACACTGCCTTAGGTCTATTTTGTAATCTAAGCAATGGAACTTCCAACAATATTAGGTAGTATGATGCAATTCCAGAGAAAAAGTTATTGCAGAATGACTAAAATTAGGGCAAGAATGGAGAAAAGGATTAAAAAATTACTCTTCTGTCGAGAAAGAATTTATTAATGGAGAAATGGATCTTCTTTAAAGAGAAATGTTCCCTTCTCACTGAGATGTTCTCAGTCTACAACCAGTTACTCCAAAAACTGAATTGTTCGTATACTACTATTGCTTTTATGCTATTGCTACCACTTCTCTGTTATAACTTCCTTCAACACCCTAATTATCTATGTTATCAATAGCGGCTGTAGCGGTGCGGAGCGGTGGCCATCCGCCATGGTGGAGCGCCGCTATCGCAATTTTGAAGTTGCGGCCGTAGCGGTCCTGTAGCGGTGCAAATCGCGGTCCTGTAGCGGTGCTATAGCTGCGGAACTCTGACAGGAATTTTAAAAGTTTAAGCACTCACCTGATTGGGTTACCAAAGGGTTATTTTGGACTTTTTCCCACACTCCCACTTACTTAAAACATAAAAAACACTATTTTTTTATTATTTTATATCCATAACTGCGATTCTTCTTCTCCTCTTAGACTTTAAGAAGGTAATAAAACAGTGTCTCCTCCTCTTCAACTTTAATAACGTAAAACAGAGCAAGCATAAAAACAGAGTCTTCTCCTCCTCCTCATCTTCTGTTCTGCGGCTCTGTTCTGTTCTGTTCTGGTTTGTCTTTTCCTTTGCTCTGTTTTTTTTCTCCATTGATACTCTGCTCTGTTTTTATTCTCTTTTATACCCTGCTCTATATTTTTTCTCCTTTGATGCCCTGCTCTGTTTTTTTTCTCCTATATACTCTACTCTGTTTTATTCTCCTTTTCAAGATACAGATAATGATTAGGACATTAGACATTTAGGATTAACTTTTTGGAATATTTTAGTTTTGCTTTAGTCATTTACTTTATAATTATTGCATATCTGAATTTGTGTTTATGCATGTTTTGATGTGACTTTTATACACTATGGAATTATGGTTAATCATTATGAAAAATGAAATTATGTTAATTTTAGGTATTTAAAAATTTTCATGCAATTATTTGAGTATAATATGACTTTGTATGTTAAGTCATTTTCCTGTATTTAAATTTTTCTGTAGCGGTCATCTCGCTATCCGCTATCCCGCTATAGCGTTTTGGGGGTCGGCCGCAACGCACTGCTATCCGCGACGGATAACTATGCTAATTATTAGTTACAACCAGTGTTACATGATTTGTGGTACCGGTAAGCGGACGTGTTGCTAAACTTTTATAGATACATGGAACGGTAGGGTATACTTATTGGTTTGTTTTTTTGGATCGAAATTTGCTTAGCATTGGATCGCTAAGCATGAACTTCAAACTATACTACTCCCTCTGTTTTTAAATAATAGTCGTTTTAGTGTTTGGCACACTAATTAAGGAATCTTATTTGTGGCTTAAAATAAGTAAAATACAATTATTTCAATTATAGGAGTGATAATAAAAATAAATGCACTGCACAATTCCAAGGCAAATGTTACTGGAAGGAGGAATGTGAAAAAAAAAATAAAAAAATCTCTATCAAAATCTATGGGAAGTTGTTCCTAATAAATAGGGAAGATAGGAAAAGTCTTAAACGACTTTTATTTTTAAAAAAGTAGAAGAGTCTAAAATGACTCTTATTTAAAAACAGAGGGAGTATTAAGTAGCAAACTACATAGCATAAAATTGAGAGCTTAGGAGTAATTCTTATTTTTGAGTGCTGATTGTTAGTAATAATAGGATTAATCTATTTTTATCCACCAAAACACAATAGGCCTGGGTCACATTAACGATGTTTCATGTTTAGTAATATTCAGGGAGTAGACTTTAGTGATTAGTAATGTTGTGCCAACATGAGACGCAACATATTCTCCTTGAGGGGCATCCACTAACACATGTTGTCTTAGCTAGGTCTTCCTACTCTCTATCGTAAAAACTGGAACGCTACTTTGAGCGTTTTGGATAGCAAATGATCCACGTTTGGGAACGAACGTTCCAAAATGTGGTACGGAGAGGATTCCATTGAACCATGTAACACTGGTTACAACTTTCTCTCGTTTTTAGTATACCCATAATGCGCTTCCTTTTGTTAGTTTTAAATGAGTTCCTAACCATAACAGTGTCTGATCCAACGTCTTTTGGGATTTTCTTTTCCTTAGAATGAGAAGTTTAGTTAAACACTATTTTTGAGAAATTCTAATGAATGATTTTCCAAATATACGAAAAAACAAAAAGAGGATGAATATCCACATGATAATCATTTTAAGCGGAATATTCGTAATTGCCAACCAACTTTAAGTTCATTTTCTATGGTGTTATTTATAACTTGAAATTTGAGCACCTTTTAAGTCTCTTCAGGCCGAGCACTACCTTAGCTTATGTTGCTGTGATGACAGGTTTATTTCACCTGTGGACGTGTACCTCAGTCAATTGCAGAAATACGAGGGTGATCAAAATTGGAACTTCTATAAATTGAATTTTTAATGTGTTTTCTCTGAATTGTTTAGGCCTAATACCTTTTTGTTCATTTCATAGGTTGGTATGTGCGGATATTACTGGGGGACAGGAAAATGTACCCATTCCCGCTACGAATTTGGTTGATGACCCTCCTGTTCCACCCAAAGGCAAGTTCAACTAAGGGTTTGAATTTGAATCCCATGCTGCTTTTGTTGTTGAATGGTGGACTGTGTGTTTGTGTTATCATGGTGGTTCCCATTTATTTCAAACTGAGTCTAAGAATTAATTATTGCTTTAAAATTTCTGTGCTTGTATGTTTCTTCCCGTAATTTTTCTTCATACTGGTCAAGTATATGCTAATTTTCTTATATGTCGAGTAGGTATTACTTTGGAATTTATGTTGTTGGTTTGCTTAATAGCTGTTAGATTGTTATAGTACTGTTGAGAGAAGAAAAGAAAGAACAAAGTCTTAATGAATAATTTGTAAAATGTGTTTTAAGAAGGGATAGAACTGTTTTTTGGGAGTTGCTAACTTTGTGATTGAAGTAGTTATACAGCCACATCTCGGTATTTTCAAATGGAAACAAATAAAATAACTAAAACTATGGAAAGAGGGAGAGTTAGTAACACTAAGTATTGAATAATCTAATATTTCCCATTTTCCCATTGTAGTTAGTATCTTACAATACCAATGAATCATAGAATCATATCTCAAAACAAATCAGAAATAGTGCCCGGCCAGTGAGTATTTCTGATTGCTTATTTTGTGGATTTGGCTTCAAGTTGAATAAGTATTAGCGTGAGACATAAAACCCTTGGGTTGGAATGAGGGAATGCATTGGAATATGTGAAAAATAACCATAACACTGCAACAAAGTTAATATCAATTTTAGTTTGATCTGTTTCTATTCCCTTCTTTTCGTCTCCTTATATTTAAATCTTAATAATTTCAATAGTAGCTTTAGGGAAAGGTAGCTTGATCGTAACTGTGACACTCTTTATATGGTCTTTGCTTTCGATCTCTAATCACAATAATTTCAATAGTAGCTATTTGGGGAAGGTAGCTTAATCATAAATCGTCTTGCTGATTATAAGATCTTTGTTATTGACCTTCAATGTGATGATAGTCATCACCTTCTCTCTTTTCAGGTGAAGTCATTTCTGTTTGGAGAAGTAGAGTTGCTCTTCTTATTATCTTCCTGCTCATTTCCTTATGTGCTTGACCTTTTTTAAATAAATATATTTTCCGTTATGGTGATGCAATAATGTTTGCTATGGAACTTTATTTTATTTGTATACTTCAGTCTCTGATTTTTTAATACTGTAGGTTTCACATACTGTAAGTCAATCAAGGTTGCAAAAAGTGTGAAGCTTCCTGTGAATGCCGTTGGATGTAAATGCAAAGGCCTTTGTACTGATCCAACAGCCTGTGAATGTGCATTGCGTAATGGTTCTGATTTTCCCTATGTATCTCGGGATGGTGGCAGGTTAGAAATTCATTTGCTGAAATGCCAATTAAATTTTGTTTGCTTTAATATTTGATCTTGCTTTTGTGTATATGTTGACAGGTTGGTTGAAGCTAAGGATGTTGTGTTTGAATGTGGTCCCAAATGTGGTTGTGGTCCTGGTTGTGTAAACCGAACTTCTCAAAGAGGACTTAAATACCGTCTGGAGGTGCGTATTGTTTGGTTTCCTTGTATTTTTTAATTTTAGTAAAAACATACTGGTTTTTAAAATTTGTATATTCAACTAAATTATTACATAGGTTTTCCGTACTGCAAAGAAAGGATGGGCTGTTAGATCCTGGGATTTTATACCTTCTGGAGCACCAGTTTGTGAGTACACCGGAATACTCGCTAGGACGGAAGATATGGATAGTTTATTGGAAAACAATTATCTTTTTGAGATAGACTGCTTGCAAACAATCAAGGGGATTGGTGGAAGAGAGGTGTTGAATCCAGCCTTTTCATGTCATTATTTTTTCAACTTAGTTACTTCAGCCTAACATCAAGAGCTTGTTTTTTAATTTTGTTTTTTGGTGCTGTTGACAGAGACGTTCTCAAAATGCAGCCCTTCCTTCTAATCTTTTGGACAAATCTGATGGCCAAGGTTCTGAAAGTGTGCCAGAATTTTGTATTGACGCAGGATCTACGGGCAATATTGCTCGGTTTATAAACCATTGTTGTGAGCCTAATCTGTTTGTTCAATGTGTTTTGAGCACACACGATGATTTGAGACTGGCTCGAGTAATGCTGTTTGCTGCTGACAACATACCCCCTTTGCAGGTAACTCATTTTCTATATTTTCCCCTTATATTCTCCTTACATCATCTCTAATGCAGCGGGCTTAACTTATTTTTACCGCTTGTTATGTATTTCTATTATGTACCCATGTCTCATTAGGGAATGTTGATATGGACTTGGGTGCTTGACAGTTGTTTGTTTCTACATGTATTTAGATCTTTAATCTTTAATCTAAATTAGTGCTTTTATAAGCCCATGTGAGATTCGTATAGGATCTTTTGTTGACTTTTTAGCATAGGAATGCAATAGTTGCTTAAATTGAGAGTGTAACCCACCTAAAAACTATTAATTATTCATTAGAACACTCTTAAGGCATGTTTGGAAGAGATTCTCAACTGCTTTTTTTGCTTGAAATGCTGTTGAGGTTGTATTTTGGTGTGTTTGGAAAAATTATAAAAGCTTTTTGATTTTTTTTTTAACAAAGGAAAAAGTTTTTGTTCCAAAAGCCAAATTTTGGAGATAATTTAAAAAGCTTTTAGCTTTTAATCTATTTTTTTCTTCTACCATTCAAATTTCTACTACAAAATGTTATTTGTTTTACCATCCAAATTCCAAACATAAAAGATTATCTTAAAAATTGCTTTTCAGCCGACACACCCAAATGAAAATTGATTATATTACATTTATAATCGATTCTACACACCATTGATTCTTTAAATAATCTAATTTTCACAGCTAATTCAAATACGCTCTTAAGCATCTCATGCACTAGAGATGCTCTTAGGGAAGTTGATTTATTGGGGGGTTGCAGAGGGATGCATGAAATGGCTGAATCATAGGTTTACTAACATTTGTTATTGATAAATGATATTTATGGTCATAGCTTTGTTGAATCACTGTCATGTTGAATTCAATTTATTTTATAGTCGTGTTTTTTTCTCCCATGTATCCCACCCCATTTAGCGAGATGAAGCTTCTTGTTGTAAGTTTTTTCCTTCTTTTTGTTTCCAGTAGTTTCTGGAATCAACCGTGAATAAAAATGTTGGAATATTCATTAGTTATTCACATTCTCCAATATATCTTGTGCGATGAATATAACCTAGTTAATCACACCCTGTGATCTTTTTGACAAATGTCTTGAATCTCGTTGATTCCTTGCAGGAGCTGACATATGATTATGGTTATGCCCTTGATAGCGTCTTGGACTCTGATGGGAAGGTAAAGCAAATGCCATGCTACTGTGGGGCCACTGGCTGTAGGAAGCGATTAATCTAATGTTGTTTTACTCCTTTTCTTTTTACAAAATTTGTACATGGCCTTGGCAGAACTAAAGCTGCCAGATACTTGTCCTGCATCAATTCATGTTCTAATACTTACGCTGTTAGTGCGCTCTATTCAACTAGCTTGCTTGCAGTATTATGCGTTATTCATTGAGCCAAAATTGAAGCCAGTTGACATTGTAACTTTTTGATGTAAATTCCTGATACTGGTATAGCAAAATTTGATGGATTGAATCTGGAAGTTTGTGATTTATTGAAGGTGTTACTTATTATTATTAGTATTATTTTTTTTATTATTTGTTGAAGGGGGCTTAAAGTTCGACAGCACAGAAGTCGACTATCTCTAGTCTGTCCCTTAGCGCGGTGGAACCGTATTATACAATCTGTGTCTAGATTGAGTCATCAATTTCCTTTAATTACTTTATGGGGTAAACAATACTAACCTCCGTTGAGGTTTTAAGGTATTGCATTGCATCCCAAAACATCACTACAATTGCACTTCACCCCTTATTATACGTAGGGACACGAATGGATTATTATTGAGTGATATATCATTTCAGTTTCTAACTTTGTTAGAATAATTCACTTTAGTCTCTCATATTGTGCAGATAAGTTACTTTAGTCACTGATTTTATATTTTACAGGTCACTTTAGTCTCTGAATTATATGATAATTTATTTTAGTCCCTGAAAGTTAGCGACTAAAATGAATGATGTAGATAAAGTCAGGGACTAAAATGACTAATAATAATGAAAGTCAGGGACTAAAATGACTGATTTTGCAAGGGACTAAATTGATTTATAAAATACAAAGGTAGGACTATTTATTCATGGTTTCTTTAAGTGATATTAACCATGGTTACTAAAAACCAATGTTATCGACCCACATTTTCAATCATTTTCTCCTCAAATTCAGCATCGACAAAATATGTTTAAATTTATAATTAAGGTGCCCACTCGCCACTCTAAGATGCATAATGCATGCCTATTTGCTTAACGTATCAATGGTTTCAACTGAGATTGATTGACCCACCCTTTGTCAAGCTTTCAACTGGCAACCTGTTGTCAAAGTACTTGATTCTAGTTTTGATTGATGAGGCTCTGGCCTCTGGCAGCTAAAAAGTGGAATCTAGCAACAGAGGTCTCTTCTAGCGAGCGAGATTTGAAGTGGGCCTGCATATGAACCCTTATTGGGCGACGAAGTGAACCTGATTTGAACCTTGGGTAATGGTGTCTCTGTGTGGTTTAATGTGAGAAATGAGAAGAGGGAAGAGAGTGTGGCAATGGCAATGTAAATCTTGAGTGCTTTTGTTCAATTGGATAGTTGATGGGTGCTTATGGTTCATTCATGTACATAAAATTTGGGAATGATATCTTCAACCCAAATTCTTCGGCAGCTACTATGCGCGCCACACCTTCATTTGTGTGCACCATATAACGCTATTTTTTTTTCCAATTTTGCCCTTCGCCTAGATGTTAATGTCCATTTTGTTACTTAATATATATGCAAGTTACGCTCGGACACTAATATCCGTATGTTGACTTAAAACTACTTTGCTACAGACACTAACGTCCGTATAGTTTTTAAAATCTTTGACAATTTTAGCTTCGGATGTTAGTGTTTGTTTGTTTTTTGTTATACGGACACTAACATTCGTTTATGTGCGTAAAATTATAATGGGTTAAAATACGGATAATAGTGTCTGTGTTTATATTAAGGGCATTAACATCCGTTTAACTGGATAAAAATTTAATAAGTTATTATACAGATCATAATCTTTGTATTATAGTGTATCTTTCACATTTGGATATTTTTAAGTTACCATTCGGACGTTAAGTTTTGTTTCAGTACGGACACGTATTATTCATTTCTCCAAAAAAAATAAAAAACCTTTGCTCGGACACTATTGTCCGTTTGGATATTTTTAAGTTATCATTCGGACGTTAAGTTTTGTTTCAGTACGGACACTATTGGAAAAAAAAAAATTTAGTGTGGTACGCAGTGAAGAGCAAGGGGCGCGCATAGTAACTGCAATTCTTCTGATGGTTGGATCCTTATTTTATTTATTTAAAATTTCATTGTACGAGAACTTAACCATAGTTACTAAGAAAGAATATTCTATTAGGATCTTTGAATTTTTGTTACCAACATTTAAGTATTGGAGTGGAGTGCTATTTAAGCATATCTCAAAGGTGATTAGTATATATCTAAAGTCAGACTTGTTAAACTGACAAGATTTTTAAAAATTAACTTTTTTGGTTAATGGATTGGTAAAAGCCCTAAACTTAGACGAACTTAACAGATCGCTTGTCCAGGGGGTTTTAAAATTCCTTAACCTGTATATCCCTCATCGCAACGGTGGCCTTTTTGCCGGCTTTATGGAGTGTCAGGCAATCTGCTCAAAATGATGTAGTACTGCATGTTGCTGTGTGTTTGATTGTGGATGTGGAATTTTAACCTGTTTAGTGCTGCAATCTACTTAGAATGATGTTTAGGCAATGTGCTGATTGCTTATTAAGGAACGCAAGTTGGTATAGTACAAGATACATTGCTTAGTTTAAGAACAGATTAAGACATCATAAAATACACAAACAAGAAGAGTGGATTATAGTTACATTTACATAAGGTGAAATATTTAGTTAATCTATTACCATCATAAAAATTACTATTTTTACCATATTTAACATTGGTTTTTAATATCTATCTTATAACTTTTACTTTTATATCTTTATCTTGTATAGGAGGAATACGTTGACACTATTTAAACTTATATCACTTCTTATAATAGTTAATATCTTTATCAAAAAAAAATTCACAAAGTTTATCGTTGAATTAAAATTACCTATCGTAAAAGTCACGCTTAAAAAATTTCAAATCATTTAAAGAAATGTATGTGAACGTGTGTTTGCCTATTCATCCATTTGTGTGTTTATGTATATGCACACTCTCCTTTTCTTCTCCCTTTATTATCTATTAGTGTATTTTTTAATAGATTTGTTAGTAAGACAAAATGTTGGCGTTTTTTTTTTGGAAAGCTACAAATGCTTGTTTTTGGCTTTCTTTTCACCATATTTAACATTACTTTTCAATATATATCTTATATATCTTTAACATTTGTATACTCTTTATTTTACAAAATAAACTAATTGATGAGAGGTCGGTTGACGCCACTTGAATTTATACCACTTCTTACATCGGTTAATATCTTTTTGTCAATTTTTTTTTACTAAATCTACCGTTAGATTGAAACTACTTATCGTATAGATCATGCATACAAAGTTTCACATCAATCCGAAATCACTTATTACTTCATCAACGTACTAAAAATGTAACGAAAAATATAGTTTTAAAATATATGAAAATAACAATGAAGTACTAAATGATTTTGAATTGATATAAAATTTTACATGCATGATATAAGTAGTTTTAACCCAACAATAAATTTTGAGAGACAAATTTAAATGGTGTCAACAGATTCTTCCTCAAACTAATTAAGTTCATAATATACTTTATCATTCTCATGACTAAATTTCTTTCCCATATTTAAATATTAATATTAACTTTTATGTCTATAGTTAATATTAACTCCGTCTCATTTGATGTGATTAAAAAAGCTATCTAATCTATTTATAACTAAAGGGATTGAGTGGGAAGTTGATGAATATCATTGTTTATAAGGTGAATTCTCCATTTTGTCATCTAATCATCTTAAATCCTTTTGAATGAAGCCATTGAATGTGGTAAGACGGAAAATTAACAGTCAATTTATGCTTTTTCTATTATCTCGATTTTTAAAAAATAAATAAATAAAAAGTTTTTCAGCTACACCATTAATGAAAAAGGACCTAATTCCAACACTAAAAAGATCATCACATTTTAAATTGTAGCAACAGTACACATAATCTTTTGTTTGTTATTTGTCTTTATAAAAAAAAATGAGTGTTTACTATTTTATATGCCTATTGATACAAAAAAGACTAATAATAGGTTTAGCCAAACATCTATTATTATCTTATGTGTTTATAGTTGACCCAAAATTCATATGAGCTACGTGAGTGTTTCTTTATGCTAAATGTATAAAAATAAGAGTATGCTTTTTGGTGGAACCAAAATGCTTTCAGTACAATAAATTTTTTGTATCAAAAGAAAGAAATGAACTATGCTTTTTTTTTTTCGTAATAATAGTAATAACAACATTGCATCTTTTTTCTTTTTCTTAAAAAGAGGATATGCAATAGAAAAAAAATAGAAGAAGTATTTACAAAGTTCTTTACTTGAAATGCTTTGCTTTTTTAGTTTATGCTTTTTTCCCTTAATCAATTCCTTTTTCTCATAAGTCATGTCATCCATTTGTCTATTTATGTATATACATACTCTCATTTCTTCTCCCTTTGTGATAACAAAGTGATTAGTGTATTTTTCAACAAATTTATTGGTAAGACACAAAATATTGATAACCCTTTTTCTTTTGGAAAACTACAAATGCTTGCTTTCCGCTTTCTTTTCAACAAAGGTTTTCTTTTTCAATTTTGTCCCTCACATGAATTTTTTTTTGGTAAGCTAAAGTGCATTCACAGAGGTTCGAACCGAGGACATGCTACTCAAAGTAGGTCTCTTCAACCATCCTTCCTTTTATTATATATATAGCTTGATTGACTCTTGGCATCTATTCTATGAGTGTTTCATCCTCCTAAGCTCCTCTACTTCAATGGTTAAATTCAAAGGAATTTTTCCTATCCCAACTCTACACACTTGCTAAGAGAGCATTCAAACCTTTATTTCTTCTTATCAAGAGAGCATTCGAGCAGTAAGTGTACAAATGTGTCGCTATACAAAAACACCATATGTTGCTGGGATTTGTTATGTCTTGACATTTGTTTATGTAATAATGCTTTTTCTCAAGTGATTACTAACATATCTCTTTTGGTTGAACACGGAGGAACTTTTTCATTCTTATTAGTTATTCTATGATTATAAATTACACTGTTCAAATAATGAGAGCACACTTATTTGCATCAAATAATAATCTTTTATGGCATATTTGAATTACTAAAGTCCATTCAGTGCTATGAACATAAGGAAACTTTTTAATAGTCTTAAATTATTGTCAACCGATGCTTAAAGTAATTGTGTCAAGAAAAAGGATGATTTGTCTCAATTAGAATTTCTTGAGTACATATAAAAGTCGTAAACATGTGATGTCAGATGGTGCGATCTTAATTCGGTTAACTTTTGAGTTTTTACAATGAAAATGTCGAACTATATGAAATGCACGGCTGGTTTAAGGGCCAAGCAGCCCAAGCAAGGACTTTAGGCCCCAAAAAAAAGGTCCCAAATTTTTTGTTTATTACTAATATACTCTACAAAATTTATTATATAAATAAATAAATTCTAATTATATATAATATATTATAAGTAACTGTTATCTTTTGTATTGGTACTGTAAGTACGTAATTAATGAGCAACAACTAAATGGATTGACCTTATTATCTATTGAAAAAGAAATGTTAAATGAACTTAATTACGACAATTTAATTGATAATTTTGCATCATTAAAAGCCCGAAAAATAAATTTCAAATAAAATTATGATAATTTTAATAAACTATTTTTATTAATGAACAAAAGACCCCATTTGTTAAGTTTGCTTTAGACTTCACTAGTACTTGAGCCGCTCCCGATGAAATGACTTTTGAATAGAATGTTATAGTTTAAAAAATATAGTCAAATGTCAGTGACATTTAGAAAAGCATATACAGACATGATTTTTGAATAGAATGTTATAGTTTAAAAAATATAGTCAAATGTCAGTGACATTTAGAAAAGCATATACAGACATGATGACATATATAGACAACTAAAAATAGCATATATATTCCTATAATTTGCGTTCAACATAATTTTATAATCTTAATAAATAATCTCATTAGAATAAGCTATTTTTATCTCATTTGAAAAAGTTTCATATATAATTTTTTATATAAATAAATTCAAATTTTATAAAAGTTAAATTGTATAAGTGTTTATTTAAGTTAGATTTCTAAACACACCTCGAATATTATTCGTAAAAATCATAAATACTTAATATCTTAAAATTACATAAATATCATTGAGACCCCGACTTGCTGCAACGGTTGAACACTTCTATCTCGTTGACGGCCGATTATCGTGATGTTTGTCACTCTGACTCGCTCTTTACGATGGACACCGTCAAGCCGAGTGCCGGAGAATTTCATCTTTATGCTGCATTTTATTGTTGGCTGATAGATTAGAAATTGTTCACTTTAGATCCCTTTCTTCTTAGTTTTTTATTTTTATTTATTTTTTCGATGTACCAAAAAAAAATTAAAAATATCATTTAATCTTATTAAAAACATGACAATAAAAATATCGATATTATTATACACTATAAATTATTTGGCCCTTGCGTTTCGAATGGCCATATACTACTAGTGAAAGCTAAAGTAGGTCTTAGGGGCCTTGCTTGCCTTAAGCGATAAAGAAATGCGCCCTTAACAATTTGATTATCTGTATGAATTTGAACCAGGAGAAGTTTTCAACAGGGAGTTATTAATCCTTCGGAACTTAAAAAAAAGTACAACTTGATTATCTCTATGAATTTAAACCTAGCGCAGTTCTAGAGGCTAAATAACATAGCAAGATGTTGTTACACAAACTTATGAAAGGGAGCACCAGTTCTAGACGACCCACAAGAGGGGCAAGAAAATCTTGGAACTCATTACGCCGTCACACAATAGGCTCGTCCAAATCCTGTGTCTTCTTCCTATACTGTCGGTTCAACCTCTGCGAACTCTTTTTAGTATCGTCAGTAACTTCTGGTTCATCCTCCTCCATTGCACAAACATCACTGTTTTCAGTGTCACCAGCAGCTATGCCAATCGTGAAGGCTCTTCTATTCATGAGCTCCTTGCCATCATCATCAAGCTTTTGCTTTTGCACCATCTCGTTTTCTCCCATAGTGGCATCGCCAGATTTCTTCTTCGATATAAAGGTAACTGATGGCAGATCATCCAACACATCTGTCTGTGACCCAGCTCCCTTTACCTGTGTAAGGAAGCTCATATATGCTTCCTTATTTGATTTGTCATCCATGTTACTTGAACAATCAAAATCATATCGCGTGTATCTTGAAGGATTACGAATATAATCTGGAACTGCTGAAGCAAATTCTTGGGACTTTGATGACTTATCTGAAGCTTCAACCTCTTCCATGGAAGAGGTTTTCATGCGAACATCCCTGGTTCCTTCATGCTCATCGCTATTATCTCTATCATCACATTCAGAATCAAACCGAACACGTTTCTGAGTCCTGGGCTCTGAAGGGTTGTCTTTACTCTTCAAAATTGACTTGGGATTCAAAGCATCACGACCACTACCGGTGTCTGGTGCAGATTTCTCAGAGACATGCAAAGCATCAATTTTTTTAGCTGCTTCATCGTCCTGCTTCAGCCTAATCCTCGCTGCCAAATGGTTTGCACGTGGATCTCTCACAAAACCTTTGAACGTAGTGGGAAGTTCACCGCAAGAACTAATCTCAACTCCATCATCATTTATATTCTTCATATACACCCGATCTCCCGAGTCCTCTTTGCCAATAGCCTGCTTGTCATACTGATCTTCCTCTTCCTACATAAAATGACTCAGTCCATTTTAATATTTGCAATCTAAACTTTGAGGTTGAAAAAAAAACAAACATGTAACAAACAGTAACCACAACTAAAGCAATAAGCACAAAGAATAGTACCCCAACAGATAAATTGTTGATTAGAACACATTTTTACAATTAACAACAACAACAGTAGAATATTCAATTGTAGTGGCTCTAATAGTTTGAGTGGAGTTGGTTCAATTCAGATTTCGCAAATATAAATCATAGTTCATCATCGTCATAATTTACTCTTCAATATATTCGGCACAATTATCTCCCTCTTCCTACGCAAGTTCTCCAAATTGAACAAAAATACGAACTTCGATAAACACCAAGAACGAAAGAGAGAGAAAAACTCCAGTTAAATTATTGATTCGAAAATATGAATGCACATTTCACACGAAGAAAATTCAATTTCAGTGGATCGAATTGGAATTAGAATCATATAGCGCTAATTCACCAGCATCACAATAATAAATTAATCACGAATGATTATTAAGAAAAAAAAGATAAAAATGAATGATTAGTGAGTACCTCATAATCGAGGGTGCAATCGAGGCCAATACCAGACCTAATTTGCCACTGTTCGTCATCGTAATCGGGAGGCCTAGAGGGTCCACGCGCATCGTCTTCATCGTTATCTTCGAGATCTTCGATGTCCTTCTCGAGCACAACCTTGAAACCGGAAGAGGAAGAGGAATAGGGTTCGGGTTCGGGTCTGGGTCGATGGACGCGTTCAGAGGGTGTGTCGTTGATCTCGTCTTCGGTGAGAGACCAAAGAGAGCTTAGAGAAGAAGGAGAAGAAGAAGAAGAGGGTATTGGAAGAGAACCAAAGGCTCTCTCTACTCGCACTCTGAAACTATCTTCCATGTCACGTTGTTTCTCTGCTTCAGTCGCCAACGGAACTCTCAATTTTATTTGTGTTCGAATGCAAAAGGAGAAGGGCAAAAGGAGAAGGGCAAAAGGGTATCATTGGAATTACACACGACCTCTATAGTCTATCCACATTCCACAGTATCTAAAGAAACTTGTCACACAAGTACAGACAAAACAAGAGTCTACTAGAAGAATTTGGCTGAAATTAACTTTGGGACAACACTTATGTTATCAGGTGTGGTCGGTGGTGTTGTGTGCTGCTGTTCAATTATAGTTCGGAGTTTTTATTTTCAAAAAATCATCAATCTAAATATATTGGATCCTTTCCTGCTAAAAGTCTCTCCAACCCTTTTCGACTATGATTTGAGTCGTTGGATTTCATCAAAGCATGAGATTAAAAGTTAAATCTAAAAGAAAATATAGACACATAGCATAGTATAATCTCTCTTCTACTAAATATCCTACTGAAAGTCACATTAATTTCTCTTTCGGAGCCTGACTGTGCTCCACCGGATCAAGGCTAGTTTACCACTACTAAAATCACCCTCGACGGTATTTCTTTCAGTATACGACCTCCCACTAAGTGTACCCGCAACGCCTTCATTAACTATTGGCTTTAAAATCGAGACAAATAGGGAGGATGATTTGGGTACCGATATGATGGGTTCAAAATTGAGATCTTCCTGTGTGAGGAGCATATCAGCGTTGGGATTCCGATAGGACATGAACTCATGGTCTTTCCCGACGAGTAGGGTCACGAGCGCGAGTGCAGTGTGCGCACCCTTGTCAAAGTTGGTGTCGTCGTCTCGGACGTCGTTCTCCTTCTAAATCCCGTCAAGCATGTGGCCGAACTCATCTATGTTGAGGTTTTCGACAAAGGCCACCCCCTTTCTAACAAACACCGCCATGATCAAGTTTGGTGGTGGCAGATTGGTCGGTGGAGCTGAGTCCAAATAGGGTTTGGGAGATAATTCTGTACTTCTTGTCTATTATCTTTTTTAATTTGAGCTTTTAATATCATCCCTTAATAAAATCTAATGGCTGAAAATATTCGCTGGAGAAAGCTGAAGTGACACACTGCAGGAGAGAATCTAAATGCAAATATATTGAGTTAAAACATATAATATTGAATTCTTTAAACAAATTAAACTATTGAAAATTCTTTGCAAGAGAAAGACAATTATTTGTGATCAGTTCAAGAGAAGCAAAATCATAGCCCCAATCATATTGGTTCTTCATAATTATTTAGTTAGTTTCAACAATTACCTAAAACAAGCTATTCTTCAAAATCGTGTTTATTTCCTAAGTGCTATTGTATATGCTACTTTAATATCAAATCTCGATGGAAGAAACAAACACCTGTCAAGATAATTTTGCCATGATGGCCACAAAAGATAGTTCGAAAACTAGTTAAACTATCATAAAAGAACACCAACATTAACATTTAGTTTAACAAAATCTCGTATCAGTGGAGATCAAAATCCCTCTTCTCTTGAATTTATAGAACCGACGCAACAAGACAAGAGGCATGAAGATTTGCTGCAATATGAATAACACTCATTTGACTAAACTCCCAAGAGTGAAAGATTAGCTCAAATATTAAAGCTAAACGTCATAAAAATTAAAAAGAAGAAAAGAAAAGTGTTTCATAGAACAATTTTATATTAATCGAAAAATTATTATTTACAATACAGTTAATACTAGTATTTATCGAAGAATTTGGTTACGTGTTTGTTTTTCACCTCTATTAGTAACACGTTTGTTTCTACGTTTGATGGAACCGAAATAAAATTGTTCTTACAAATGCATTTTCCTAAATAATCATTGACTGATGCAAGATTTTATTGTCAACCAACTACCACAGCCATTTACATTACCTTTTCGGGGATTTACTAAGAAAAACATTTTTTTATACTATTTTTTTTAGGCCTATTAATATCATTTAAAATAAAATTTTATCTCAAAAATAAATCTTTAAAATATATCCAAATAAAAATTAATTATTTATAATCAATTAACAATAATTAATGACACACATAAACAACTATTAAAATAATTTAATTTATACAATTAATCCAAATTGCACTTAAACAAGGACTAAGACATCTCATGTAAGTGTTGACTTTTATCCATACTCCCTTCCAAATTCCAATGGTATATTTGAGCTCTTCTCTGTTGATTTGTTATTTTGCTTAACATTGGATAATTTTATTGCACTTGAAAAAGAAAGTATTCATCTAAAAAAATTAGGAGTGTCAATGCTTTTTTAGATTGTTTAGACTTTAGAGGCAGTAAACTTGATTATATTGTCTAATTGTTTTGAAGAACTGGAACGTGGAGTTGAAACTTGAAACTCATTTTTCGTAAAAAAAATTTCTATGCAGATTTTGTAGTCAAATCGAAAGCTTTGATTCAATTAACTTCAAAATTTACCACGAAAAATTCAGACACTTTAAAATTAAATAATCTTCACCTTAAATTATCTTGAATTAGTTTTTTCTTATTTTATTTAATAAGTGGTACTATTTACCAAAATAAAAACGGGTGGGACTGTGATCTTTCTTTGCTTGCACTGCACAGTCAAGCTTGCAGTTAAGCTTGCTAATTCAGCAAAACTCATAAACACTTAGCAAAATCGGTGAGTCACAGTGACGATGGTCAACGCGGCGGTGCTATTCACCGTGCTCGTGGCGGCGATTAGGGTTGCGGAATCGGAGTACATAGAGTACAACACGACGCAGAGGATCGTCCTTGACAAAATAAACGTGCACTTGGTTCCACACTCTCACGATGATGTTGGGTGGCTCAAGACCGTCGATCAGTACTACGTTGGAGCCAACAACTCCATTCGGGTCTGTGTTCCCTTTTTTCGCTGTAATGGTGGTGATTGTCTCTGTCTTGATGATCTGATAATTTCTAAGGTGATTTTGTGTTGCTACTGCGCAGGGTGCATGTGTGCAGAACGTGCTGGATTCTGTGATATCTGCGCTCTTGGAAGACAAGAATCGAAAGTTTATCTATGTTGAAATGGTAGTGTAGTGATAATAATACTTATTTGTGGGTCTTGCATTTTTGTTGGTGTGTTTTTCTTTAATTAGTTTCTTAAGTAAGGGGTTTTGAAAGGAAAGAAGTGAGTGATTGGTGTGCTGATTATTAGTTTTTCTTTTTTTATATGTATAGGCATTTTTCCAGAGATGGTGGAGGCAGCAAAGTAAAGCTAAGAAGATAAAAGTCAAGGAGCTTGTCAACTCGGGTCAGCTAGAATTCATGTAATGTAACTATCTTGTATTATTTTTCCTGAAGTTAGTTAATGGTTACTGCTTTTCGAGTTCATACCTATAGTTTAATATTCCGGTAGCAAAGGATTACCTTGCACAGGTAAGTTTTTTTTGGGTGTAGTTGGGGAAGAGGTTGTACTTTTGTAGCAGGTGGCATAAATCATACTTAATTTGATAATTTTTTAATATGATTAGTTGTTTTTTTATTGTTTCTAAAGCAATGGAGGTATGTGTATGCATGATGAGGCCACCCCGCATTACATTGACCTTATTGATCAGACCACTCTTGGACATCAATTTATCAAAGAGGAATTTGGTAAGATTCCTAGAGTTGGCTGGCAGATTGATCCATTTGGCCATTCTGCAGTTCAGGCTTACTTGCTTGGTGCCGAGGTATGTTCATTATAAATAAACCATAAGAAAACTTGTATATACTAATTGTCAACATGACATGCTCAAACTCACTAGTCTAATGTAAACACTTGAAGACTACAATTCTGTTATAAGTGCAGTCATACACACAATCATATTAAAGTTGTACTCGAATATGATTTTCCAAATTCTTTGTGATTGTGTCTTTGCTGCAGCTAGGATTCGATTCACTCTTTTTTGCTAGAATTGATTACCAAGATAGAGCCAAGCGATTAAAGGAGAAGACTCTAGAGGTTGTTTGGCAGGGTTCCAAGTCTCTTGGTTCTTCTTCACAAGTTAGTTGCTAATGATCTTGTTTCTATTTGAAAGTAAGATTTTGTCCCGCTTCCTTTCAGTTCTTATTCTTGTGGCTTACTGTATTGCAGATATTCACTGGGATATTTCCCAGGCATTATGATCCTCCTGATGGTTTCACCTTTGAGATAAATGATGTTTCCCCTCCTATTCAGGTAGTTTTGTTCAATTTATCTAAAACTTATCGGAAGAATGTACTTAATACTCTATTTTCTTCTCATCTAAGACTGACATGAAACTAAATTGAAGGATGACATTCAACTGTTTGACTATAATGTTCAAGAAAGAGTTAACGATTTTGTATATGCTGCCTTTGCTCAGGTGAGATCTGGTGACTATTCGAACTTCACTCTTTTATTAGATCAATCTCTTTTTTCATTAACATCTCAGATGTAAGAATGCAAGTTTTATTCTAATTTGTAAATTTTGGAAAGGAATGAATTTTGTTTTGGTGCTATTTATAGAAAAGTTCAAATACATTCTGGAAAATTTTTTCGAGGGCACTTGTGCTTTTAAAAAAGTTTCAGGATCCTTTTGACCCCCTAGGGGATGCATTCTAAGCAGTTATGGATGATAAAAAAATATGAATTACCTCAAAAAACTTTGGTTTTTCTTGATTCTGACAAGTCTTCATTTCCTGTTTTGAACACGTACCCGTTAAAGTTTATAATATCCACATTTCTGTTACTTTCTGACGCTCTCAAATGCTTATTATTGTTTTCATCAATTGAACACTTTTTTCAGAACTTTAGATTCTTTTGGAGAAATAATGGTTTTTGTTCAGCTTCTTGAGAGAGCTTTTGGAAAAAAATTGATTATTTTTCCGAGAAATAATCCTTCTCAAGTTTAGCTTACTAATTTACAATTATCAAGTAATTCAGTGGCTTTTAGATAAACTCTTGAACATTTCAGCATCATAGTTTTTTCATAGAATCTACAGCACAAGAAGTTTTGAAAAGCTTGATAATGAATAGTAACTTTATTTATAACATGAAATATTTGTTTTTATATCATATATTTAATATATTTAAGTTGGTTTTATGTTTAAGATGGAATGTTATTAGGGAAGTTACAATCTAAATTGACTGTTTGTTTAAAGGCTAATGTGACCAGAACAAACCACATTATGTGGACAATGGGGACAGACTTCCGTTATCAATATGCTAATTCTTGGTTTAGGCAGATGGATAAGTTTATTCACTACGTCAATCAGGTGCTCTAGCATCCAATTGTTCTCTAAAACATTTTTCTAGAGTTCTTGTTTTGCATCCTTGTTGAGACTTACTGGTATAACTCCTTTTAAGTTAAAACCTGCACTTGCTTTTTGTGGCATATTCTCAGGATGGGCGTGTCAATGTGTTGTATTCAACACCGTCAATCTACACTGATGCAAAATATGCAGCTGATGAGCATTGGCTTCTTAAAGTCGATGATTTCTTCCCGTGAGTTTTTCTTTGATAATTAAGTTCTAGATTTATGTATGGAGCAAGGGGCAGGGGGGGTGGCACTTTGTACACCACACCACTTTTTTGGTGCACCGCACAAATTATTTATTTTCCAATTTTAGTCTTCGCTCGGACATTAAGGTTCGAGTGAAGGTTCTATTTTTTTTCACCACTGCTGACAAAAATGGAGATTAATGTCCAAGCAAAAAAGGACATTATTGTTTGTATGAAAATATTTGAACGATGATTCTTCTGAAGTTTAAGTTCCAAAGCAGACACTAATGTCTGAGCAAAAACTGACGTTAAGGTCCGGTAGGAATATGAAAAGGTTTGAACGATGATTCTCCTGAAGTTTAAATTCTGAAACGGATATTAATGTCCGAGTGAAAACAGAAATTGATGTCCGTTTGGTCAATTGTGGTGAAAAAATTGAACCTCGTCTGAGCGAGGTTTAGGGGTGTGGTGCACAACGTAGCAGCTGACAAGGAGGGAGAAAGAAAGGGGAAGGAAAGAGACTCAGCCTTTTGTTTGGTATATTTTTAATGAGGGGACGGAAAGGGGAAATTGTTTATTTTAAATAAAATAAGGGGATATAGTTGACGTTTCTCCTACTAACCTACTTTAAGTTTGATCCAAGCAAGAGGAAGGAGTTCCTTTCCTTCCCTAAACATCCAAAGAAAGGGTATAGAGAATATAATTAAGCTTTTCATGAGCCATCATCAGCTTATGCTTTCAGGAGTTTTGGTTCTTGACAAGGGGGGAGGAACTACCTGCTTCCTTCACTTCTCTTTCTTTTCCTTCCCCTTCGCTTTGAAGCTTCCATACATAGTTTAGAGAGCTAAATTTTGAATTCAAGAAACAAAATTTCAGGTATGCAGATCACCCAAATGCATATTGGACAGGATATTTTACAAGTAGGCCAGCTTTAAAAGGTTATGTGAGAGTGATGAGCGCTTACTATCAGGTAAAATCTTGACCTTTTTTGTACTTTATGAAGTAACTTGTTATACACTTGTCAGCCCTCATATCTCATTCTTCCTTGTATGGGCAACATTTATTGCTTTCTTGTTAATTAGGCAGCAAGGCAATTGGAATTTTTTAAAGGGAGGAATGAATCTAGACCAAATACTGAGGCATTAGCTGATGCTTTAGCAATTGCTCAGCACCATGATGCTGTTAGTGGCACAGAAAGACAGCATGTTGCTGCTGATTATGCAATGCGACTCTCAATAGGCTACGCAGAGGTGTGTATTAATAAGTTTCTGCTTCATTGTTGATTAGTTGATAACATAAACAAAATCTTGAATGGTCTATGATTTTTTGACGTGCAGGCAGAAGGTTTGGTTGCATCTGCACTTGCTTTCTTGCTAAACCAAAGATTAGCTTTGCTTGGGGTAAATCCAGTGACAGGCTTCCAGCAGGCAATGCACTATATCCATAGAATAAGTTTCTTTGAATTTTTTATGGAAGAATTCATCATAATACCTGTTTGTCTGATACATTTTGACTTGACAGTAAATTAAAAATCTAACAAAAAATGATTTGTTTATGTCACGTGATAAATTTTTATCAGCAACATAAACTCATCTCCACACTCCCCACTTCATGTTGGGGAAAGTTAACACAGTTTCACCGCTTTAACCTTTCTAAGCTGATAAGGTTCTCTATTTATTTTTCTTTCTGTACATAATAAAAATGACATAAACGAGTAGGAGAAGAATTATTTGTTCCTACTGAAAATAGTTTTCACTGAACATTCTTTTGTTACTTTTGACTGTTTTGCTTTCTGGTATATGCTATTGAGATCTATTATTAATCTGTTACTGAGGCTTCCTAAATCTTAACTTTGAGAACAATTTGTGATATTATAGTAAATCTGTTATGTGAATCTGTTGGCAGTGTCCTCTTCTTAATATAAGTTATTGTCCTCCATCAGAAGCTACCTTGGCTAACGGAAAAAGCTTGGTAAGTTTAGTATTATATCATATCTTTGTTACACCAGTTAACTATTCAAAACACAAGTTCTGAATGACTCTCAGTTATTGATCGATAGTAATTAACCTTGTTAAAATGTTTCTCTGAATTTTTGGTGCCTTTTGTAGGTGATTGTTGTTTATAATCCTCTTGCATGGAAGAGGGATGAAGTAATTCGAATTCCTGTAGGTGCTTTTAATGTTATTTTATTTATTTATTTATTTTTTCTGGACATGTACTGTAATCAATTCATTCTCTCATCACTTCAAAATCATACTTAATGCCATGTCCAATTACTTGGTTATCATTGTTCATTTCGTTCTAAGTGATTTTGGCATCTATTAATCTTGTAAGATCCACTTATTTGCTGATTTTGCAAAATGTATTGTCTCAATGTTTTCCCCGTGAAGCACCCCAAGATTTATTGTATGCATTAGCAGGCTTTACAATAGAATGTTGATGACTTAAAGATAATGAGAAAATGTACTTCTATTTTAAGAATAGATTCAACTTTGATTCAGATGAGCTAAACTGAGGAGTATCCAGGCATTTATATTCTTCTATTTCATTTCTGCATTTTCCCCCAATCCTTTCATCTCATAAATTTATTCACTAATGCACCCATCCTCTGGTATGCATGCTAACAGAGACAGCATGTGCAAATGCATACACATCATTTATGGTATTCTGTCAAATCACTTTGATTATATTATTCATTTTTTTTATTCTGGTTATTTATAGATATTCAAAGACTTTAGACCCTGATTTATGCTTTTACACGGCCGACTCCGTAAATTGCCACAGGTTTCCACTGGAGAAGTTTTTGTCCAGGATTCTGCTGGGAGGGAAATTGAGTCTCAGCTTCTGCCTCTGTCTAATGCTACTTTGAGCATAAGAAAACATTATGTCAAAGCATATACAGGAAATGCTCCTGGTGGGGAACTCAAGTATTGGCTTGCATTTCCGGTGTCTGTACCTCCTCTTGGTTTCAGCACCTATGTAGTGTCAAGGTCTAAACAATCAAGTTAGTGATACTACTTTCATTATTTACTTCCTTTGTTCCAGTCTCAGTACTCTGTAGTGGTAAAGTTGGACTGAAAGATAAAAGTTATTAACTCAAACTTTTTGGATCTTCATATGAAAAAGGTCATAGTTCAACCATCTCAAAGGTATACAGCTCAGAAGGAAGTACAAATAAAAGTGTACAAGTTGGACAAGGGAATCTAAAGCTATTTTATTCTGCTGATGAAGGAAAACTGACTCATTATGTTAATACTAAAAATCTGGTAAATTCTCCATATGAATTTGTTGTAGTTTTTTCAATATGCTCCAAGGTCATATATTATCTGAATTAGTGATGCCAATTTGCATTAAAACAAAGTTAGTTATACCGAAGCTTATTATTTTGCTTTTGATTATGGCTGAAGGTTACAGCATCAGTTGAACAATCGTACAGTTATTATTCTGGAAATGATGGGACTGATAAAGATCCTCAGGTAGGCATATGCACACAGAAATAATTTTTTTTCTTTACCATAGCTATCTTTGTCATTGCAATATGTTATATGTTTGGTAATCTCAACCAGGTGGTGTAATTTCTTTGTCACATTCATTTATTTTTCATTTTGGATGAGCAATAAATTTATCAAGATGAACATAGAAGAGCCAAGAGAGATAAAGCAAAGTACTAGAAATCCTCACGAGAAACAAGACAACACAAACTAAAATAAAAAGCCTGAAAAAAAGTGTAGAAACATGCACCATAGCATGCCAATCTCTGAAGATGTAACCAAGACAACCCCCCCCCCCCCCCCCCCCCAAATAAAATCAATAGATGACCACTATTCAGAGAAGATCCTAGCGTTTCTTTCTAACCAAATACTCCAAAGAACTTCAACTTGAGAACAACACTGAAAGCTTTTTGGTGCCTGTTTTTAAAACCAAATCCTTTGAAATTTACGCACTAGAATTGCTGAAAAACCTTGGGGTAACACCAAACAAATTGTTCCACATAAAGGAAGCTGCTGAGCAATGCAAGAACAATTGAGAACTAGTTAAAGCAGTTAAGGGTCTTGACTAATATTTGGCTCAACGTTTTTTGAACTTATCCCTTTTTTTTCATTAGTAAAAACTAAACTAAATAGAATTTTTGAAAAGCTCTTCTTTTTAGTGAAAAAATACCTAACGATAAGAGCTTCTTAAGAAGCTAGAATTCTGAGCTTCTACTTCTCTTAAAACCATATAGAGTTTCCGTCATCTTTGGTTTTCATTATGTTTGGTTTCAATCTTCTTTGACACTACACCTACGGTTTTGAGATCTGGTTGATTTCTTCAGGATCTGGTCACCATTCAAATTTTCTGACCCTGATCCTCCAAAAGCCCTAGGCAGTACTCTCTGGGATGGTTGGTTGTTTTTTTCTCTTTTTTCTTTTGGAGAATGGCTGCCCTAGGTGGTTGGTGGTCTCTTTAGTAGGTTGTGATACCATGTAGAGAGAGAGGAGAGAAGAGAATTATGCTATAATATGATGATCTATAATATAGCGCAGCCTCCTTTCACTTCTTGAATCTTGATGCGTAATATATGGTGCCTTTGTTTGTACTTGATGTGTTATTGTTTTCTTTAGTCATTTTTTTAGTTTTCCTTTTGTAGTGTATACTACTTAGCACTATGATGGGACCTTTTGTCTGACTTAAACAAATTATATTCTTAAATAAAGTAATAAAAAAAATTGTTTTGATTGCAAACTATGTTCCTCTTTTGTAGGCTTCTGGGGCATATGTCTTCCGTCCAAATGGCTTGTTCCCCATAAAATCTGATCAGGTTACAAACTTTTCCTTTTAAAATATCAACTGTTAATGTTAATTTTATTTGATGACCAGTTAGGAGAACAGTTTATGATGTTTAACTATTTTTCATATCTGTGTTCAGGAATCTTTTACTGTCATGCGTGGTCCAGTATTAGATGAAGTACATCAACAACTCAACCCATGGGTATCTCAGGTAAATTATGATTGTAATAATCATGAAATCAACATTTTTCTTCTTAGAGTTGTTCATGTCAGTCACTGCTTCCCATGGCATCTCTTGATCCCTCAAATTTCTGTATAATTAAAAGTTGTGTTTCTTATGGTAATCTTTATTTATGGAGCTCAAGCAAGAAGGTCTCATTCCGTTTTCTGCTTTTACAGATTACGAGGATATTCAAGGCAAAGGAGCACGCTGAAGTTGAATTCACAGTAGGTTGCCTTGTTATCAGATTGGCAGAACAACTGTTAGTTTCATTTCTATTTATGGCTCAGAAACAGTTGAGAAGTTGCATCTTAAATCTATTTATGCATATATAGATTGGGCCTATACCTGTAGAAGATGGCACTGGGAAAGAAATTATTACTCAATTCACAACTACAATGAAGACCGACAAGGCATTCTACACAGATTCTAATGGACGTGACTTCATTAAAAGGGTGTGTTAGAGTTGTTTACTGTTTTTCTGTTATATTGACTGTTGATATTAGATTGTATAATTAACTCCATTTTCCTTTATATTGTGATAAAACTATTCTAATTGTGGATTTGAGACTTCAGATATATTTGGAAGTGGAAGATGCCACATAATTGATAGGAAAACCTTGACTTGGATCCATATTAGAAGTTGTGGGGTATTAATAGGGATGTCACACATAGGATTTAAGCTGGATGGATGAAATGGAGAAAGGCTTTAGGCTTAATTTTTTATGGCAAAGTGCCTACAAACTTCAGGGAAAGGAATCTCTTTAATAAAGAAGCTACTATTCTTTCACTAAAAAAAGAAGAAATGAGGCTGATATTCTATGGCAGTGTTCTTTCTTTGCTGTTATTTGTTAAGCTGGACAGCAATGCTAAAATTATCAGGAGAGCTTCTCGATCTCTAGACCTCATTTGGGACAAGGATTTTTTAGCTTGTTTGTGATGTTTTGCTCAGATTTTTTCGTCATGTCTCTTTCTTAGGCATTGAGATAGATTGGCAAGGCTTGTTATGTGATTCAATATCTTAGTTTTAGGTGTTTCCTTTGTATTATTCTTCAGAGGCCAGGATGTCTTAACCTAACTTTGTTCCTTTCTTTCCTTGCTTAGTGAATTTTCTTTTCAACAACAAAAAAAAAAAAATTGTTTTGCAGATTCGAGATTTCAGGACTGACTGGGATTTACAAGTGAACCAACCCATAGCTGGAAACTATTACCCTGTATGTTTCATTCAAACGAAGACTCACAATCCATCCGTCTACTTTCTATATATATGCTGTGTGTGTGTATGTAACTATGTATATTCAATTCTGGCACATTCTTGAGTATATTAAGTATTTTTTTGACTATCTGCTTCATGATTTTGTTTTTGGTTGAGCAACTGAATTTTCATCTTTTTCAAATTTTTATTTAAATGTCAATTGTTGAGCTCAATGTCTCACTTGTCAAGTAAATTAAGCTTTTATTACTCTCTCCGTTCCTATTTATAAGCACCTAAACCAAACAGTTGATGTTCATTTTTATAAGCACCAACTACAAAAACGAGAAGTATTTATTACGTTTTTTCAATTTTAATTAATAAGTGTAGTTGAATTTAGTTTTAAATGCATAGATAATGAAATTTGACTTAGATAAGGGTAAAATTATAGAGACCATTATTTATCTAGAAACCAATTCATTTTATTGATATTTACACTTTTCTTAATATGTGTGATTTTTGTTTTAGGTCCTTATAAATAGGAATGGATTGGATGGAGTATTTCTTTTACCTATTGATATGCTTCAAATATATATGCCATTTCTGTATTTTGGTTCAGCTACTATTATTCAAATGGGTATTATTGTGGCCTCCCGCCATTCTTTCAGGTTAATTTAGGAATATATGTGCAAGATAGCAGTATGGAATTCTCGGTGTTGGTGGACCGCTCAGTTGGGGCTTCCAGCTTGGTTGATGGTCAAGTAGAGTTGATGCTCCACAGGTAGGTTATATTTTTCATTCATCTCTATTAAATTCTTGTCGCCTTTGCACTTTACTTTATAGGTTATACTGACACTGGTAATGAATGACATTTCCTTGTTCTATGATTTGTTTTTATATGTTTTAGGAGGTTGCTTCATGATGATGCAAGAGGTGTAGGTGAGACACTCAATGAAACAGTTTGCATTGCTGATAACTGTGAAGGTTTAACCGTTAAGTATCTCTTACCAACAAACCCGTTTTCCACTTCTTGCATAATGATTTGTGGTTATGTCCTCCATGTATGAGGACCTTTTGCAGATGCTCAGAGTTCTTCTATTAGCTTTTTGTTTTCTAGAGATATGAATGCTGTCTTGCTAAATGCAATTAAACATTTTCTTTTTTGTTAGAAAATTATAAATTTGCGGCTATCCCAAACTTACCTCTTACTAGGACTAGTTAATGTGATATCTCCAGATTCAAGGAAAACTGTACCTTAGAATTGACCCTATAGGTGAAGGTGCCAAGTGGCGTCGTACAGTTGGCCAGGAATTATATTCACCATTGCTGTTAGCCTTCACAGAACAGGTACAATGAAGAGGGACAAACAGTACGCGCTCGCGCACACATGACACATCCATATGGTAGTTAAATCCTTCATGATAACTATTTTCCACTTGTCACGCAGGATGGGGATAATTCGTTGCATTTCCAACCATCAACATTTTCTGGCATGGATTCTTCCTACAGTTTACCAAACAACACTGCTCTTTTAACCCTCCAGGTGCGCAAGGGAATATGACACACCAGGGGTGCATTTAGAAAGAAAACGAAAGATGGACTTTTCAAGATGCCTTCTGACATTTTACCTTATCCTTTTCTTTTCTCTCATGCATATCTGTTTTGCAGGAATTGAAAAATGGAAAAGTACTACTACGATTGGCTCACCTTTATGAGGTTGTAACTATTTACTTTTATTTGGTTTTCTCTTAAGGATTGCTTTTGCACTTTTGCAGAGGTCATTGTGTAGGATTGCTGTCGTGCATTCTTAGCCTCAACCAAATGATTTTTCCTGTGACCTGTTCTACTTGCACTTAACCTATGCCATATGATCACAAATGCAAGCATGCGTGCATTTCTTTCCAAGTAATGGAAATATACAAATATTCCTTTATGTAAATCAAGAACAGATTGTCCATGAAACTATAGAGAAATTTTATAAACTAGCTATGGATAATTTATGATATTTTTCATGCATCAAGAGAGGTCTATGTGATGTGCCGCTTATTTTTCCATCATCTATATCAGCTATCAAGTATTTGCTTTGCATTCTGACATCAAATATCATCCTATCTTCTTGAATTGATTTTTGGTGGGTATTTACATGTAAAGATTGGAGAGGACAAAGATTACTCGGTAATGGCAAGTGTGGAGCTGAAAAAGCTGTTTCCTAATAAGAAGGTAAGAGTCACAAGTGACTAACAACTTCAAGCTGATTTTCACACATCGTGTATATTTTCCATTTAACAACTCGACCTTTTCAGATAAATAAAGTGACAGAGATGAGTTTATCTGCCAATCAAGAAAGAGCTGAAATGGAAAAGAATAGGTTAATCTGGAAAGTAGAAGGCTCTGCCCAAGAACCGAAGGTGGTGAGGGGGGAACCTGTTGATCCTACAAAACTGGTGGTTGAACTTGCTCCAATGGAGATTCGGACATTCTTTGTTGACTTTGATCCCCTCCAAACAGTTCCAGTAGCACAAAGTAATGTGGCAATGTAACAGTGCACCCAACAGAGAAGCTTCTATTCTTTGTGTCTTACTTTCAGCTGATATTCCAGCCAAACGTCTCTTTTCTAGTTGTAGTGCCCTCTGCATGTTGCTGGAATATGATATGTATTCCCATATAAGCTTGTAAATGAATAATAAGTTTTGTAATATGAGTCATGGTGACTATAAATACAAGATAAACATGATAAAAGGTTAAATGTCTGTTTAGTTTGGATTTTATCTATTGTGAACGCGAGAATACGTGCTTCATGATGCGATTTTACTAAACAGAAAAATTTTCTCCTACATCTAAACTGCCTTTTGAGCTCACCGAAATCTGAAACAAAAGGGGCAGCGTATGTTGGTCTTTCATCCTGAGAACCTCTTGCTTGGATTTAATTTGACACAAGTAATTTATACTCTAGAGGTCCATCAGCAAAACTATGCAGATGTTTGTAGACTAATACTAATAAGCTAATAAATTAAGGGCCAATATGTTTTTTAAAGTGATATTAACATTGTGTAAAAGAATAATTTTATTTTACAAAATTTCATATGAAGTATATTTTGTAACTTTATGTTTGGTTAGAATTATTATTATTATTATTATTATCATAAGAAGTATATTCATCTTCAAAATTAACTCTCTTTCCTTGCATAATGGTACATTAATTCATTATTGATTTAAAGTGTGCAAAAATTGGCTGGTATTGTAATTAAATGAAGTGTTATTCTCTTACATTTTTACTTTATTTAAAATAGCTAAATCCATGTGGCTTACTTCACATAACCTTTGTAGACTGTGTTAAGATTATCCCCAGCATTTTTTATGAAGCTAGTCAAACATGTTCTCGGATAATAGTTAATTGTGGACAACATAGTTAACTTGAATAATTAGTATATGAAACTTCCTAGGAACCAAAAGATGATTGTAGAAAACATTTTCTTTTAACATGTCATAATAAATTATGATCGTTATTGCTTAAACGTTTTGGCAACCAACTTATTTAAATACCATTTGAATTTATTTAATTATTTATAGTGATAAAAAAAGCTTTAGATGCCAAAAGCCAAAATCACATTTGTGACTCAGCAAAAGGAAAAGAGATTATCCACTTTTCAGACAAGTCAGAAATCCCACTTTATTTTTTAAAAGGATAATATCACTTCTCTGGGTCCGGTTCTAATCCAGATCTCAGAAAGTAATTAATTATCAAATTAAATATTGCAAATGAAAAATACTTTATCAATGATGTCAGTTTAACAGAGAATGGTTGCATTAAAAAAATGAGAAGATTAACAGAGACTATACAAACCACAAGGAGTAATAAACTTCAATTGATTTTGATTTTTGGTTAAATTACAAGCGAAGTCAAATGAACTCAGTATCATCGTACATAGTAGCTGATAAAACCACCACCTGTACCTGAAACATTTGCAAATAACACATGGAAGCTACTCTGATGCGCTTTCAGCATCAGCACTGTGCATGATCACCAAGTGGAAGGTCCCTTCTTTCATTTCAGTGGAGAAATTAAGAAAAGAAGATATTTTTTGGTTCGTTTTTGGTCTTTGAAACGGTTTTCCCTTCTGGGGCGAAGATGCTATTCGTCATTTTTCAGCATCCAATGGCGGAAAAGTTGCTATTTTTGATGACCCTTTTGGGAATATTCCTTTGTGGGGAATCAAAATTTATGGTGTATAACACCTCGCAGGGCATAGTCCCTGGGAAGCTTAATGTTCATTTGGTTGCTCATACCCACGATGATGTTGGCTGGTTGAAGACCGTTGATCAGTACTACGTTGGTTCTAACAATTCAATTCAGGTTTTTTTTTTCCTCCCTCTTTCTCAGACTAAAATTTATTGTTTCTGAAAATTGCAAATTGATGGATTTGTTATATTGCAATGTGTAGGGGGCCTGTGTGCAAAATGTGTTGGATTCTATGGTTCATGCTCTGTTGGCTGACAAGAACAGAAAATTCATCTACGTTGAGATAGTAAGTTGATTTTTTCTATTCCCCCTTTTATTTTGCTCTCTGAGTACCAAGAACAGAAAAATATGGACACTTTTTAAAGCTTGTTTGATAGTTAACTGGGATATTCCCTCTATTAGATCAACTTGGTACTGCAGTGTGATAGGCTTACCAATGATTATGAAATTAGCAGATAGGAATATCAAAAAAGCTTGAGGAATATTCAATCTATGGGTTTCTTCTATGTACTGTAGATTTGTATTTATCACTTTTCATGTGGGCATTTTCTTTTACTCACTAATTCTTTCACTTTCATCAATGCAGGCCTTTTTCCAACGATGGTGGAGAGATCAGAGTGAAGCTGTTCAAGATGTAGTTAAGCAACTTGTTAGCTCGGGTCAACTAGAGTTCATGTAAATTACATTTCCAATAAAAATTATGATTAGAGTTTCATTATTAATAGTAACAACATCCTCCTCCATTCCAATGAATGTGCTCAATTTTCGCTCTCCATTTTTATATTATTCTCCTGTCTTGTGTTTGTGAATTGATGTTATTTCTTTCCTTTATTTTCCGCTCGTCACAGAAATGGAGGCATGTGTATGCATGATGAGGCAGTTACTCATTACCTAGACATGATTGATCAGACTACACTTGGACATCAATTTCTAAAAGAAGAGTTTGGCGTGACTCCTAGAATTGGTTGGCAAATTGATCCCTTTGGACATTCTGCTGTGCAGGCTTACTTGTTGGGAGCTGAAGTATGATGTAGATCTTCAACCATAGAATCTTGTCATTAATATTTTTGGAAAAGTTGTTTTAGAAGATACGCAAATATTAATCTTCATATATTCTAACAAGCTGTAACTGTCAGAAGTACTATTTTCTTTAAGGTATATCAACTGCTTCTACTCTGGATGCAGGTTGGCTTCGATTCACTTTTCTTTGGTCGGATAGATTACCAAGATAGGGCTAAGCGCAAAAAGGAGAAGAGTCTAGAGGTTATCTGGCAGGGTAGCAAGAGCCTTGGCTCATCTTCCCAGGTGACTATAAAGAATTATTATTTTTTTCTCTTTTTTGATATTTGTATGGTTTTCTATATTTTTTCATGTTGGTGTCTCTTAAACTAAATGTTTCTTTTGATTATGTCACGTATCCCTTTTGCCTTTGTATTCTTCCAGATCTTTGCTGGTGCATTCCCTGAGAATTATGAGCCACCTTCCGAATTCTACTTTGAAGTTAATGATAACTCGCCAATAGTTCAAGTAATATTATAAAAACTTGTAATTTTACTATCAAATATTAAATATTTTTGTTTTCTGTTATGCTAAATTTTGATTATTTCCTTTTGAAGGATAATATGGATTTGTTTGATTACAATGTCCAAGATCGAGTGAATGACTTTGTTGCTGCTGCATTATCACAGGTAAATTTAGCAAGTTTGTCATCAGACAAGGGAAAAGCTTTATGATTTTCAGTTGTAGGGTTTATAAGCTGAATAGTGAGTGACAGAGGAAAGAAAAGAAGGACAAAATAATACAAATATCAATCTTGTTAGGCTTTTTAGATATAAAAAACCATTCATGAGCCAACAGCACATCACTTGCTAGATTGAGCTTTCGGTAGAAGTTGGTTCATGACACTGATATGTTTTTGGCTTTAGGTTTGTTATGTTTGCACTACAAAGAACTTCAGTAGATTTTATGTAGGACTTAGTTGAGTTATTCCCTATATTGTTTCATTTTCAGGCGAACATAACTCGAACAAACCACATAATGTGGACAATGGGAACTGATTTTAAGTATCAGTATGCACATACATGGTTCCGACAGATGGACAAGCTTATTCATTATGTGAACAAGGTAACTTCCTCACAAGTTAGAAGAGTGTTAGATAGTGGCTCCTTGATATACTTAGAATCTATTTTTTATGATTTTTTGGTGCGTCATGAGTCATTATGATTTTATATTAGTAAATTGGTATTTTTCATTGGATTGTGTTAAATATACAGAATTCATACTGGTCACAAGCGAGCCCTTCAATAAATGTTGGACATTTAATGGCAGGCATTTTTGGCTGCAATTGTTAAATGATAAAAATTGTCTAACATTTTGATCTGCAAAAATTGTCTAAGATTGTGCTTTGATAAGCAGTTATCCTTAGATAAAAAAGAATTCATGTGATTGTGCTTTGACTCATTATTTGACTTACAGTCTTTATTCATAGCATTATTGTGAACTCTGAGATTGTTAAACGTTTTTGGGTGGACAACTTCAGGATGGACGTGTCAATGCTCTGTACTCTACACCATCCATATATACTGATGCTAAATATGCTACAAATGAGTCTTGGCCCATCAAGACTCATGACTACTTCCCGTGAGTTTATTATTTGTTACATAATCAATTTGCATATTTCTTGATTTTTCTCTTCTCTTTGTATGATATTTTACTTCTTATATGCATGTAAAAAAAAAAAAAATACCAGTTATGCAGATCGTGCAAATGGTTACTGGACTGGATACTTTACCAGTAGGCCGTCTATCAAACGCTATGTCAGATTAATGAGTGGCTATTATTTGGTATGACTTGTATATTTCTAGTTTATACAAGTTAATCGAAGTCTTTGGGTCCTTTGGCGTTTGGATATTTATTTTATACCAATTAATTATTAGGCTGCAAGACAACTAGAATATTTTAGGGGGAGAACAAATTCAGGCCCGAAGACAGACTCGTTAGCTGATGCTTTAGCAATTGCTCAACACCATGATGCAGTCACAGGCACAGAAAAGCAGCACGTGGCCAATGATTATTCTAAACGATTGTCAATAGGCTACAAGGAGGTGCAGATTCAGATTATCTATATTCAAGTAGTTGTCTGTATCCATTCATTAGTGTGTCATCTAGTGGTAAATTGCCTTTGTGCAGGCAGAGGAATTGGTTTCATCATCTCTGGCTTGCTTGGTTGAGTCGACGTTTCTTACTAAATGTCAGAACCCTGTTACAAAGTTTCAGCAAGTAAAAGATCTTTAATCTTTTTAAGCTTGTGCACTATTTTTGTTACTTCCTCAAATGACCTGCATCTTCCATGCCTTAAAACTGTTTCTCATTGCATATAGTTCTTTATAAACTATTTTGATTATTTCTTTTTATTATATCCACTTTCAAGCTGTAGAGGTTTTTGACATTTGAAATCTGCTTATTTTTTCTTCTTTCTTTTTTCATTTACTTTTCAGTGTCCACTTTTGAACATAAGTTACTGTCCTGCATCAGAAGTTGATCTGGTTCAAGGAAAGAATTTGGTAAACACATTTTATGTCTTCACTTATTTTGTTCTATTTCTAAGCTTTCAATTTCTTTCTATTTAATTTTTGAATTATATCTTCTCACAGCTCTTCCAATATTTAGGTCATAGTGGTTTACAACTCTCTTGGTTGGAGGAGGAATGATGTAATTCGAATTCCGGTTAGTGATGTGATTCAAGTATTTCTTGATTGATGTGTATTCAATATATAACAGTGCTGAGAGCATTTGACACTAATATCTTTGTTAGTTTGACTCTTTCAGTTGTCTGAATTCACGAATTATTAGCATGTCTTCGTTATGGTGTTAATGATTGTTAGAAGTCCCACGTCGGCTAGTGATATGGCCATTGTTGAGTTTATAAGAGTGTGACAATCCTCCTCCTACAAGCTAGCTTTTGGGATTGAGTTAGGCCCAAACCCAAATTTCTAAGATGGTATCAGAGCCTATCCTAGATCCGTTTGTTGGGCCCCATGTTGTTGGGTGTGTTATTGGGTGTTTGTTAGTCCCATATTGTTGGGCCACCTGTTTGTTTGTCCACCCGTGTTTGTCCACGCTCCAGCTGTGTAGTGCTGGGCGTGAGGGGGCGTGTTAGAAGTCCCACATCGGCTAGTGATATGGCCATTGTTGAGTTTATAAGGGTGTGACAAACCTCATTCTACAAGCTAGCTTTTGGGAGTGAGTTAGGCCCAAACACAAATTGTAAGAATGATTATTTGGCATTGCTATGTACTTGAAAATCTATGAAATAAGCTGCTTTAAAGTTTTAAAATTCCATTTGTTGTTTAGAGTGGTATTTGACGACCATTTGTCAAAGATGGCTATGTAAAGCAAATTTTGGCCATTGAAAAAAAAAAATTAAAAGCACTTTTGAAATGTGACCAAATAAATTTTTGTTCTTACTGATGAACTTTCTTTATTGTTGATAAGAAACTGGTAACACATGTTTTAATGTTCAATTATGAAGAATAATAAGACAAATGACGAGCAAATGCGGGCGACCCGGGTTCGATCCCCGGCAACGGTGCCAAAAACTTGTTACACCTTTAGATTTACGCTAAAGGAGATTTTAAAAATAACCTGTGACTTGCTTCTAATACATGACAAACCTAGAAGTAATTTTTAAGAAGCAATGCTAATGGGTTTACCAAACAATGAAACCTTATGTTTCTAGACAAAGCATATGAAAACATCCTATGAGAAGCAATGCAAAACATGGCTCATTGCTTCAGACATCAGTTTCTAAGTGGTAGAGATAGCATGGACAGATAACACGTAGAATAAAAATATGATTAGTTTAAAATATGAATCAGTTCATGGATTTCTAGAAGAAATATTACACACTGTATCATATCATGTTTGTAGCATTAAATGTTAGAAATAAACTCATACATAAAGACACACTAATAAATTATGATCTATTTCACTATGATAGTGCTTACTCTTTGATTGTGTATTTATAGATGCCAGTCACGTGACTAGTCATGTTGCAACCATCTGCAGGTCATCAATGCCGATGTTGCAGTTCATGACTCTAATGGTACAGAAATAGAATCTCAACTTATTCCTCAGGCTGAGGTGTATGTAAACTTAAGAAACTACTATGTGAAGGCATATTTGGGACAAACTCCACCAAAGGCACCGAAGTATTGGCTTGCATTTACAGTTTCTGTACCACCTCTTGGTTTTAGCACCTACACTGTCTCAACTGCCAAAAGGACAGGTTTAAATACAGATTGCTTTATTATTTATTTTACGAGATTCTATTTCCTTTCCTTGATCATATCGTGAACTTTACATGAAATCTTTCTGCTTGCTTTCAGGTTCCACCAGATCATCAGTATATACATATCGAAGTAGGGAAAAGTCTAGATTTGAAGTTGGTCAAGGAAATTTGAAGCTTGCATTTTCTTCAGATCAAGAAAAGTTTACCAATTATGTCAACACAAGAAGCTTGGTGTGTGATACTTAACTTTGCATCACATGTTCTCTTTCCTCCTGTCATGTTTTGATATATTTTTCAGCTTTGACTTTTACACTGGTAGACAAAAAAATGAAAAGGAAAGAATCGGAAATTGACTAACACTTTTTTGACATGGAAGGTTGAGGAACAGGTTGAACTGAGTTACCTTTATTATTCAGGATATAATGGAACTGGTCTAAAAGATCCACAGGTGGACATTTTTACTATAGATACCGATATTACCCTTTTACTTCTTCAGCCATCATACTTTTAATTTAACTTTGTAATTTAATTTATCTCACAGAACTCTGGGGCTTATATATTCCGTCCAAATGGCACATATCCCATAAACCATGAAAGACAGGTTTTAAATGATTTCTTGAATATAATATCTCTATAAAGAAATCTTCAAACTTTTGACTTAAAATTCACTGGATTTCCAGGTTCCATTGACTGTTTTGCATGGACCGGTATTAGATGAAGTGCATCAGCAAATCAATCCATGGATATATCAGGTGTTTTTGCTTGTCACAAAATTGTCATCATTAACAGCATCTGCATATTACTTTACTTATTTCCTTTTCAGCACATGAAATTCCATTTATTATGAAATTAAATAAAATATGCAATGTAAAAGGGGAGATTTGAGTTGCATATTTCCCTCTTAAAACTTTTAATAAGATAAGTTTTCATCAGGTTAATTAATTATTTGCCCCCTATAAATTATAATTATTGCTTCACCACTGGTGTAACTTCTCATAAATATCAAAGAATGTGTATTTCTTATCTTAGCTTTGTGATGGGAATCGGAAGAGGAGTATCCATTAGCCATCTGCCCAACTAAACTACCCATTTGGAATGTGTATTCTAGAAGAAGACATGGAGGACATACATGTATGTCACGAGGGTCTCAGGTTGAATATATTTTCAACAAGCTTGACGCGTATGACTTATATGCACCAACATGAAGGGGAGTCTTAGAAAATAGTATATGTTATAAATAGGTTAGCATAATTATAGGAATTTGATTGATTTATTGTATCCTTGTAATTAATACTCTGAATATAAATATACATGTATGTGGTCTGCATTGGACACATAATTCATCACTTGTTTAATTATAATAATAAATAGGGAGGTAAGGGACTTTTGTTCTACTCCTTATGGACCTTATCTAATATTGGAAAGTAATGTGGATCAAATTTGTTTGCAGATTACCAGACTACACAAAGAAAAGGAACATGTTGAAGTAGAATTCATTGTAAGCTTTTCAAAAATTTTTTTTATATTTACATTTGTGTCATTCTTCTAGCCATTGTATGAGCTGTCTATATGACTTTTTGATCTTTCTTTGTTAGCAACTTAGCATTGCTTGTATTCATTATGGTAAATATCAAAATCTATCTCTTATATGGATTTCACATGAAGAATGTTTGATCATTTATGGTATTTGGAATATCAGGTTGGCCCAATACCTATTGAAGATGGAATTGGTAAAGAAGTTGCCACTCGGATATCAACTGCTATGGAGACCAACAAAACATTTTACACAGATTCTAATGGTCGTGATTTTATTAAAAGGGTATGCTTCTAGTTATCAGTCTTTAGATCATCCATAATTGCTGAGACTAAATGCCACTTTTCACTTTGAGTCAGTTATCAGTCTTCTTGTTTCTACATGCAAGGTGCTGGTTGCCAAAATATAGTTACCTGTCAGAGAAATTAAGAAATGGAAACAACTTTCCCTCCATATATTTTGATTATAAAGTTGTTACTGGCATATGAAAGTGTATGCAACTTTCATGTTTATACTTTTCTTTTTCTTCGAGCATAACTTGATCACTGGAATTCATCTCACTGCAGATACGTGACTACAGAACAGACTGGGACCTGGAAGTGAACCAGCCCATTGCTGGAAATTATTACCCTGTACGTCAAATTTTATATAATATTTTTCTATCAAAGTCATCATTAGTGTTCTAGGGCTTAAGTTCCCTCTCTGTGTCGCTTGGAAGATTGTTATTGCTGAATAGTTATGCCTGCAAACTGTTTGTTGTTCTTGTATATTGAAATAAATATGAAACTTCTAATATTACGATCTGTGTTTTTCAACTATTTGTCTCTGTGAAATTATTCATTTTCCTGAGCTTATTGAGCTGATACATGCAAAGTCTCTTCCTTTTACTGTGTTCTTATCTTTTTGGTGGGCTTAGTAGAGAGATTGGATTGCAACAAATGTATACCCAATCCCACTTCAGAATTGAGACTACATGCTATATAGCACTTCTTCACAAGTTCAATAAGCAGTTATGTGATATATCCATCCCTTAGGTTCACAATATCATTCACTTTGTCCTTTTCAGATTAATCTCGGGATATACGTAAAGGATAATAAAACGGAATTCTCAGTTTTGGTGGACAGAGCTGTTGGAGGATCCAGCTTAGAAGATGGACAAATAGAGCTGATGGTCCACAGGTCTCTGTTATTCTTCAAATGGTGCTTTAAGTAGATTTCTGTTAAACCATAGTTACTCGAAAATATAAATTCATTACTCTTATCTTCACACTTCCTTGTTGCTTGGAAATTCGGTCTTTTTTCTAATATATTGGTGATAAGCAATGGTATGAAGGGCCCTGTTATTTCCCTCCATCTTTTTGTGTCTTGTTTAGAGTGTATCTTTTGATTCGTTGCATCTCGTAATAGTTTTCTTTTCTTTACTAGAAGTCTAACCAATCTCTCTTTGCTGTCGTAAATAGGAGGTTGCTACTTGATGATTCAAGAGGTGTTGCAGAAGCTCTAAATGAAACTGAATGTGTTGGTGATGACTGCAGGGGTCTAACTGTAAGAATTTCGTACTTACTGTTAGTGTCAAATAGCTTTTATCAGCACTTTTTTTTTTTTCAATTTCAGATGTTCATTGTGGTTATAGATTGTCCCTTGATAAACTTGATAGTTACTTTCTGTAAAAGTAATTTGAAAAATGTGTTGTGTGTCAATATCATCACAGAAGTCTCCATTTATAATGAGAATACAATCATTATACATAAATACAATGATACAGAATAAAGAATAATATCAATCCTAATAAATACTAAAGGCATATTCTACGATATATTCTATTTACACAACATACTCCACTCGAATGTTCTAACACTCCCCCTCAAGCTGGAGCATAGGTCATATGTTCCAAGCTTGTTACAAATGAAGTCAATTCGAGTGCCTTTGGGGACTTGTTACAAATGGTCTTAGTGCTGATAGCAGAACAGGGTGTGACAAATCAGCGTCAATCCATTTTAGCAGAAAGTAGCCAATGTGTGAGACATTAATTTGGCATGTACACATATATTTTTATTGATATATATACCGAGAAAAAGTAACCAATTTTCCATTACATTGAGGCCTTAGAAAGAAGGGCTTACTCCCAATGTTGTCAATAAACCATCATCCCTAACAAAACTTCGGCAATGTTCAGCTTCGTTGTTTGTATTTGGTTAGCGCAGAATACCCTAGTTTTTGCAAAAATTTCTGCATGACCGCTTTCTGAATTAAATTTGGCAGTTTGGAACTGTAACTTGCTACTTTTTTTTCAGGTCCAAGGAAGATATTACTATAGAATAGACCCCTTGGGTGAGGGTGCTAAGTGGCGTCGTACTTTTGGCCAGGAAATATATTCTCCACTTCTGTTAGCCTTTTCTGAAAAGGTGACTGGAAAAGAAAATTAGTTTTTGGATATACATGTACATTTTATTTGATGGACAGTGATATATTTTTAATGATATCATGTGTCAGTCACTAAAACGTCAATTTCATTTGGCAGGATGAAAAAGATGACTGGATGAATTCCCATGTACCAACATTTTCAGGAATTGATTCTTACACATTACCTGATAATGTTGTTATTATAACATTACAGGTATTTTGTCTTTATCCCTGCGTAAACGGATTCCCTTATCCCCATTTGTATTAGTCCAGTATAAACAAGAATAATTAATTGTTTTTGGTCAATAATAACAAGTGACAGTTAAATGGCTAACACAAATGATGACATGAAATCTTTTCTTTTCCCGTAACGTGTATGTGTGACCAAGTACAGTTATAGATTCTGTTATGCAGAAATTCTTTTGCTTATAATTATGTGTGTTTTCTTCGGTTTTTCAGGAACTTGACGACGGGACAGTTCTCCTTCGGTTAGCGCATCTATACGAGGTTTACACGTTATTCTTATTTAGTATTTTGCACATATCTGGATACTTCAACCAAAAAACTTGTGACATGGTTTTCTCCATTACAAGATTGTTCCTCAAGGAAAAGATCTAAGTTATTGTCTCTTTTAAGGGCCTTTTTGTTTGCGTTTTCATTATCTGTCTTCATAAATAATTAGAAAACCTTCGCCTTATCATCTTGTTTCTAGCGTTTTCTATACAAATTTCAGAAAACCAAAACAGAATAGAAACAAGGTGACAATTTTGTAATGATTTATGGGAACAGGAAATTGAAACACAGATAGAAGAATGCTATTATTATCTTGGTATTTCTTTTGTAATTAGTACATTAAGTATTTCCTTCTTGTTTTACTCACTCTCTTGGCCCACCAAACTTATGGACAGATTGAAGAAGACAAGGATCTCTCTGTAATCGCAAGTGTGGAGCTGAAGAAGCTCTTCCCTGGGAAGAAGGTAAACAATGATAGATTTCACATGAGGATTAAATGGAATGTTTCTTTCAGTCCTGTTTACCTTGTTTTCTAACTTGAGCGCGCTTTTCTTGATATCAGATCAAAGAGGTGAAAGAGATGAGCATATCTGCCAATCAAGAAAGGACAGAGATGGAGAAAAAGAGACTAAAATGGAAAGTAGAAGGTTCTTCTGGAAATGAACACATTTCAAGGGGAGGACCAGTGGATCCAAGAGAGCTAAATGTGGAGCTTGCTCCGATGGAAATCCGCACTTTTTTCGTTTACTTTGATTACGTGTCTAACCATCTTTTTGATGCATTGTAGAGTGTAATGCTTCTCAAGTCTCTTCCTTTGAAGAAGCAATAAATTGGGTTAACCTCTTGCAATCTCAAGCTTCAAATACTTGTATGCTAGTTTATGGTTATATTTGTAGTTAGCCTATTTCTTTATAGAAGAAGACATTTCATGTTCTCAATTGTAGTTTCCACATAATACTGTTTTGTGTTCTTGCCGCACTCTATAGTTTGACCATTTTAAAGTAGGCGAACATCAGCAAGAAAATATTCTAAACTAGCTATAATTGAATGTCTTAAATAAAAGCTAATGAAGTTGGCACAAGTGGTAAATAAAGGGAATTCGCTTGTGTCTGTAATGGGTTCAAATCTCGTTGAAGTCATTAAAATCTCTCTTGATGCATCTAGTTCTATTTTTCGTAGTTAGCATTATCTTCCGTTCTCAGGATGAGTGAGAAAATAGAATACTCAGATTCCCTGCATAATTTTTTTGTATGATTACTATAAATTAGACTCGAAATTTTTCTTTTTTAGCCTTATTTACTTGCTTTTATAATATTAAGATTAAGATGTATGATTTTTTCTTTAAACAATTTAAATAATAAATAATAAAAATTCATTCTACTTGTGAAGTTTTATTTTCACAGTTTTATTTACCAAAAAAATTAATAATATAAAAATTTAAAAGTAAGAATTCGTTCTAACTTTCGAACTTTCGAAACTATAAAGTAGTATCTCCACAATTTATTTACTAAAAGCAAAAATTTAAAAAAAAAAATTATTTTAAATTTAAAAATATCGTTATTTTTCTACACTTTTTATTTAAAAAATTCATAATCTAAAAAATAAAAATTGAAAGGGGTGAAAGATGAGGTTGTAACCGGACAAACGGTGATAGAATCGGTATTCAGCGAAGATGCGGCAGAGATACCAAAAGAATAATAAATAAAAGGGATTTCTCATTTGGTAAAGCTTTTAGGATAGAAGCTGAACCACGACGGGCGAACCCCCAAACCAAACCCTCCTTCCAGAATTTTCATGTCCATCTTGCCATCACACACCCAAGCGGCATCTTCGTCTTCTTCATCTGCGCCTTCTCCTAACCCTAATTCCCAACATGGATTCCCAATCCCCTCTTCTTCTCCTTCTCTTTCCCCTCACCTCGACCCCGCTTTCCGATCTCTCCATATCTCCGACATTTCAGGTTTTGCTACTTCTCCATCTTCCTTCCTTCCAATTAACTTCTCATCAATTCGGTTTTCCATCTTACACCGTTGTTTCTGTTAAAATTGTTGTCTTCTTTTCTTTCCTTTTATTTTGGGAATTTATTGGCCACGGTTGACTCGATTTTGGCGGAACTTTTGATTTTGTTTTTGGATATTGGATTTTGTTTTTAAATGATTTTCGTTGTTTGCCGCTGCTTGCTCTACTGATTCGTTTTGTCATTCGTTAGGTGCATCGACTCCAGCTGCAGGAGAGTCTGCTGGTGGAACTTCCGGAAAGGTATTTGATTTTCATTGTGTTTGTCGCCAAATTGAAGTGGAGAATTATCTATTATGAGTTGTGTGTGTCTGTGTGTTACTTAATTTTACTCTCTTTTGAATTTAGGTGACGGAATTAGGTTCCCCAAGTGGTATGAAGGCTTCACCTCAGCAAAACTCTAGAGCACATTCTAGGAGTCACTCTGGAAGACAGACAGTTGGATCATCCCAGTCCGTGGAGAAGACAACAGGGGCATTTTCTTCCAGTAGGAATCAGCAAACTCCTGGATCTGGAAATTCTCATGGAAGTGCCCCTTTGACAGGGAGGAAATCTCAGACAGTGAATGGGAATTACTTGCTGAATTTTCAGTATGATCCAATATCCCGATCTCATCCAAGGGGTCCTCCTCCTCCACCTACAACAAGAAGGCAGCGGAAGAGAAAACCATACAACAAAGATTTGTTTTTGCAGGCAAATTACAAATTCATGGTGCTTGATTCAGGAAATTATTCGCCTGATTCGATGGATCCAGATAAAATGTTGCAGTGGGAAGATATTATATGTGTTACATATTTGACCCCCTTTCCAGTTCAGTGTCCAATTTGTTTGGAGTCTCCCCTTTGTCCGCAAATAACCTCATGTGGACATATTTTCTGCTTCCCTTGTATTCTACAATACTTATTTTTGGGTGAAGAGGATCATAAAGGTGATTGCTGGAAAAGGTGTCCTTTATGCTTTGTGATGATATCGCCCAAGGATTTATATACACTCCACATCACAAATGTCAAACAGTACCGAGTAGGAGACAATGTTGAGTTCACCTTTTTAACTCGAAAAAAGGATTCATTTACTTTGTCACGTAAAAATAAACAAGAGGCAGATGTTGCATCATGTGACAATGGAATTTTTTGTGATCCATTTTCTAAGTTCACTCTCACTTCAGATGTAGATCTCTCAGTGAGACATGCCATATCAGATCTTGATGGTTGGCTGGCTAGAGCTGATTCAGGTCTAGTTGATGACCTGGAGAAGCTTCCTTATGTTTGTGCTGCAATGCAACAGTTAGAACAGAGGAAGAAGTATTGGAATGAGCACAGGGCCTTTGACAATGAAAAATCTTCCAAGCATATTGATTATGGACATCAGATACCATCTGCAGCTGCAAATTCTATGGATACTGATGATGAAAACTGTTCTAATGGGTCAAGAACCTCCTCTACGGATTTCCATGACCAAAACAAGGTTATGATACTGGATAAGTCAATTGATGAAGTTTGTCAGGGTCAAACTTTGGATGAGAAAGTAGTAATAGAGCAGGAAATGAATTTGTCTTCTTATGAAGAGAAAAGTGCTATGCTAAGGCATTCAAATATCGTTGGAGATGCAAAGGAAAGTGATTCATACAATTTCTACCAGGTAACTGATGACAATTGGTTTATGTTTTGTGTATTGTATCCCATGTTTCTTGCTTCATAATTTTTTAATCTGATAGAAAAATGTGTCTCTATGATGATATGAATTATAAACTGATTATTCATATTAGTGATTATATGGAGCAGTTTGGCATCATCCAAATTTGTAAGATATTACGCATGTTCAGACAATTTAGTGCTTTGTTCGTGGTGAGCTTGGCTTAGTATAAATTAGGATCGTAAGGGCTTGCTAAGATAGAGAAGGCTTTAAAACCAATTTGAGGAAGTTTTAGAGAAGGAACATGAAAACGGGATCCTATAATCAGTCTCTAATTAACTTTATTTATTCATATTTATTCATTTTAATGAGTTTTATATGGTTGATCAATTGATGCTTATATTTTATACTCTTACAATGGTAATAGAGCCTCTTTTTTTAGATTTTGACAATACCAGGCCATGCAATTTGTGTTTATTTTTTTCTTCAGAGATGATAACAAGTTAGACATGGCCTTTGCATTGGTATGGGCCATGTGGAGAATTTCCTTTTGTTAAAATTTTGTTAAGACTGGGTCCAAATAGGATTTTGACCATTGTGCCTTGTGTGATTGATTAGTTATTCACAAAATGTTTAATCACAAGTTAAAATTTTGAGCTGGTTTTGAAACCACACTTGCTCTATGCACCACTGGTTTTGATATTTTTCACGTCTTTCTTTAGTCCCGAGTTATAGCAAGATTGTCTGGTTTAAATGTGGTTCTGGTTGTATAAGTTGCTGCTGAGATAAGCATGGTTTGGTTTTTCTTACTAGTAATTTATTGGCTTCAAACTATAATCACGTATCCATCTTAAACCCATTTACCTCTTAGGCCTTCACAATTGTTATGTGGAATTACTGCTTTAAGTTTCTTTGAGCATCCCTGAATATTTTATAATTTACTTATATTTCCCCTTTAATGTCTGTTTCAGGCCGCTGATGGTCAGCATCTAATTCTTCATACTCTGAACATGAAGTGTTTACTTCACCATTATGGGAGCTATGATATGCTTCCGCACAGGTTTGGACAAAACCAAGTTATATTTCTCCTGTGCTTAGAAAATAGAGGAAAAATTGTGTTGGTTTGTGTGCTTAAGGTCTAGTTATTTTTGTTTGTCATGTTTGTGTACTTGTGGTTGTGTCTTGATTTTGAGTGGACATCTTTTGGGAGGAACACCAGTGAGCTTTTCATTGTTTTTTTTTACCAAACTACTGATTGCAGAATTAGTGGAAGGATTCTGCAATTAGAGTCAGTTACTCAGTCTGAGGCCACAAGGAAGCGGTACCGATTCCTGAGTCATTTTCCACTAACCACAACATTTCAGGTGCCTTTTAAAAGAACATTTTAGTTCCAAAACTTCTTTTTATGATGTATGATAGATGTTTTCTAATTTTTCAGCTTTGTGAAATTGATTTGAGTGAGATGTTACCTCCTGAAGCACTGGCCCCATTTATGGATGAAATAAAGAAGCGCTCAAATAATAGGAAGCAACTCGCAAAAAAGGTATTAATGTAGCCCCCTGCATGTTATATATATATAGATTTGGTGGGTGTTGATAAGATGTTGAGTGTCACTCGACTCACTTTTACACCCTTGCACTTCTGTTAAAGGATATGATAGTTAAGGAGTGAAGTTTCTCTCAGAAAGCTGTTTTTACCAACCTGTAATTTGTCCCCCTCCCACTTCCTGAATCTTTTTGTATGGTGTTAGGGAGAAATGTTTGTTCAGGAAATCTTCTCAGCGATGGTCAGGCTTGGTTTTGGGTTGTGCAAACTTATTTTAAGCTCTGTGTTTACTTTTGTATCTTCTGTAATTCTGTTATGGTGCTGAAATGCCCCCAAACCCTTCTAATTGCTAGCCAGTTCTGCTTCTTAGCCTGCATTTGGTATTGATTTCTATTGTGTTATGCCTTTTATTCAAGTTTCATTTTTGTCTGTGGGATTTTTTGGCATGCACTTTTCTGCCCCTCTGGAATTATGTTATATTCTTGTTTCTAGGAACGGAAGGAAAAAATAAAGGCTGAAGCTACTTCTACCTATTCATTTCCAATACCAAGTTATCAGCTCACTCGTCATGATGACCCTCCTGCGTTCTCCATGGATGACTTTGAAGGTAATATGCTTTCTGATTGTTTGAACGAATTTTTAGATACATGACTGGAACTCTTGCTATTGTACTAATATTATGTCGTGTGTGACAATAGATGAATCATGTAAACTGTTATGCAGCGCATAATAATTTCCATTGTTGCACTCTTACCTGTTGTTTTTTTTTTGGGGGTTTGAATTGTTCCTCATGATTTAAGCTGGCCCCTTTTGTTGTTTACTTTTTATTTATTATTACTGTTGATGATGTGTTGTGTATATTTTTTTTTCCTGTTTGTGTTCTGTTTAGCCCTGGGAAATTCAGCTATATCATCAAGTCCTCCTGTTGTTGGAGAGAGGAAATTGTTCTCGAATGTTACTAGGCTTGGTTTTGCTGCTGCTCATGATTCTCCATCCTTGCAAATTCAAGAAAGTAGTGCTCTTGATAACAATAGGATGCCTAATTCTTCGGGTACGATCACTAAATGTGCAATTTGGCTTCCCAAAATTTGTTATGCTATAACCAAAGACCCAATTTGCTTCAAGTGCCTGAACTTGTTTTCTCTTCTGAACTTTTGTGATCTCGTAGGTGTGAGAAATGGGGAGACACCATCATACTCAAATGTTATATCAAGGGCAGAGTCTAATACAAGCTTAAATGCACCAAAGAAGAGTGAAATAGGGAAGAAGGGAAAGAAACCAAATCGAGTTCTTCTGTCAACAACTGGTAGAAGGCGTTATTGATTAATTGGTCGCTGACTCTAGTTTATGCGAGTGTCCTGGTTTCTATGTCCGAAGCCAAATTGTCAATTTCACCTCTTTGAAAGATAATTTCGTTGTAGTCATTAAAGGTTGTGTGGATTTTCATGTATGCACGTCTACTTGTAGATAGGTGGACTTGGGAATGAAGATATGTTTTCGCCAATAAACAAGCCATGACAGTTAAGAGTTTAGTTGAATGTTTTCGCTGGCTTATAAAAGTGTACCATCCCAAGTTGGGAAGTAACGCTCGAATTGATTATAAAAACAATACTTTTTTAAGGAAGATTATAAAAAAGGATGTAAAGGTTTTTTTTTTATGTGACTATATCCCCTTGTAATGTGACTAGGCTTAATATCGATGGTAGTTGGAGCAGGCCATCTTCATTGTATGGGAGCCGCTGGTGCTCCTCTTATGGGAGATGGGAGGTTGGGTTTCTCAACCTGTGCAGGCCATGGAAGCCAAGCCATCTCCACGCAGAGCTTCTGGCATTGGAAATTGGTTTGAATCATGCTTGGAATCCAGGGTGTCTAACGTGAAACCGATTGTATAAATGTTAATCTGGTGTCCACTATGTTGACGTCGATCATCATTGGTTATTTGATATTATAATGAGGATTCATGCCTTAATTTCTAGGGGGTGGCCGGTTCATGTGTGTCATATACACAGGGACAAGAAAGTTGTTTCTGATGCTTTGGCTAAACAGAGGGAACCATGATGGAGTTCAATAGAATTTGAAAAATACCTCCTTGGTTAATTCCAATGTTGTGCCAAGAGCTAGATTAGTGTTGTTGCTGTTCTTTTCATTTCCATTTGTATAAAAAAGTTATTTTTTACTAATGATAATTAGTTGGTTTTGTATAAGCAATTTATAAATGAAAATTAATTATTAAAAAGTGTAGCGTTTAATGTTATTGATATATTTTTATTATAATTTTTATTATTAATTTTTTTTTAAGAATTGTTTAAGAGATAAGATCCACCAACAACAATTAGTTTTACCAATTCTTACGTCAATTAAAAACAATGCGTCGAAGTTTTTTTTTTTCACGAAACTTTTTTATTATTTTAAAACTATATTTTACATTACTTTTTTATTACATTAATGGATACTAAACTATCTTAATGGAGTATTAAACTATCCTATAGATTATGTGTACAAAATTTCACATAATCCAAGATCGTTTAGTACTTTATCAAAATTTTTATTATTTTAAAATTATATTTTACGATATTTTTTATTACATTGATGGAGTATTAAACTATTTCGATGTGAAATTTTGTACACATGATCTATCGTTTTTAATTGGTGTAAAACCAATTGGTGTCAACAGATCCTACCTCATACTTCAAATGCTTATATCTTAGAAGTTTCTTACTTTTTTTTCAAGTTGAAAAAGCAATGCCAAACATGCACCAAGTTTTCTTCTTTGTAGAAAAAAAATTGGAATTGATTCTCACTTTTAAAACGAGCAAGTTCGAGCCCCGCCTTATATGCATCATCAACACTCCAAAGCAACTACCGTTCAATTGTGTGTAAATGTTGGCAAAATTAATTATGGACCAATAAAATAAGTTCAATTACTGTCCCATAACGTAAAGGGGCGGGAATACATCTTAAGGCAATATATTGTTAAGAATTTAGATTACAACCATGCAACAAAAGACTGTCCAAAGTCCAATCTTCGAGTGCCTTGCCAACATGGACTACAAGTATGTAACACCTGAGCATAACGAAAGGATACTTTTCTGTTAACTGATTCCTGGTCCCCTAGAGAAAAATTTTACATCGTGAAAAGAAAATAAGGTAAATCCTTATTCCAAAAAGATTTATCCAAGAAGATCCTGTTTTATGGTTATTTCAAACTGTTAGCTATACCAGCTTCACGTTCCTGACGCCGCCTTTCCCTCTGTAACATTAGATTGGGTGAAGAATCAGTGAAATAGCCTAATTAGTAATTCAGTAGCAGATATACCACACATTATTTTAGAATCTATATGATATTTCAAAATCATATGAAATTCCACTATATTAATAAGTCAACATTAACTCACCAAAATCTGCATGAAATTTCACATTCTAAATTACTAGTGATTTGCCCATTTCCAGAAAACCAAGACAAGTAAGCTTAACAGTTATCGACTTATCATATACATGCTTCATAGAAAAGAACATTACAGCTATAAATTCAATAAGTTTCAATTTGAGGAAATTTTCAAAGAGGAAATTATTTAACTATCAAAATTGGTAACAGCAGCAAGGTTAAGGAAAAATATAACTACCATACTCATAAATCTTTACAATGACAGCTATCTTCTTTGCCAACTTGTCTTCACTTTGCATGTGGTTGGCAAAGCCATAGCTATGACAGTATCACTAAATATGTCTAGATGGCACAGATTCACAAAATGAACTATGATACTAACTCTGCTGATCCTAATGCATATTCAAAAAATGAAGACAATCAAAGGACGTGTGTCTGAATTAATATACTCATGTTCAGCCAGTAGTTAAGCAGGCCACAAACCAACATCCAATATGCTCAACCATAAAGTTCATAATAGATGATTCCTTCACAGCACCATACGTGCATTTTATGTGATTACTTGTGTTTTATGTTTTCTTTTTATTTAGATTCAATTTTAAAAATTACTTGTCAAAGTAGAAAAACAAGTACAATAACAAACAAAATTCAGATATACTATTTGGAACAACAGGGCAGTAAAAACTTCGCTACTCTAACTGAGCCAGCAAAATCTAGCATAATTTTCATTGGTATTAGGAATCAGATGATTGGGGGGAAAAGCTACGGCTTCTTCATGTGATAGAACAAAGATGACACACCATAAAATAAAAGTAAGAGCAAAAATCTTACCCTTCTTTCCCAGTATGGAAGAAAACACACAAAATCATAGACTGGAGTGATGGTTGCACACAGAGCTGTATTTAATGCAGTAAACAACAGCAGTGCTGTCATGGGTCGAGTTCTATGAGGCATACTTCTTTATTGTAGATACCAAGCCCTGCAATCAAATGCAGCATAAAGTAAAGAGAACTAACTAGTAAACAATTACATGTTCATATGATGATTCAGTAACAACACAAGGTGAGCATTGTAAAAATAGAAACATAACCTATGCAATATTGCAATTGAGACTCTGACAAAAGGACAGTAAGCAGATAGAACACCTAGTACGGTTGGAGCACAGAGGACGTGTGGAGTCAGACATCTCACATTACAGCTTATTCTCAATCATGAAGAAGCACACAAGTACGGCTCATAACTAAAGTCTGTGAAATATTGAAATTGAATGCAACAGGATAAAAATAGAGATAGGGACATAGCAATGGCAAGATTCGCTTACCAACCCAAACCTGTAATATGGGTTAGTTTTAGAATCCAAATCACCCCCCCCCCCCACAAACACGAAACAAAATTAGTTTGCTTTTACCTTGTGAACCAGTTCAAAAACCAGTTTTGGACCCCAAACCACTTTTGAAACCAATTTTGAGTATGATTTGAACCTATTTTAGACTGTTTTAAACAAGTTTTGGAACCCAAGCAAATTTTTAAGCCAGCTTCATGTTAAAAAAAGGCACTTTTGAATTTCAAACAAAATAGACCTGGTTCGCACAGCTCAAGTAGAGTACCATTTATACTTCACATTTCACCCTTCTACATTTATATGTAAACACCAAGACATTTTTATTGGGGACTCGAGTGGCTAATTACATTTTCTTCATTTGTTAACTATATATCCCACGTCTCAATTTAGATGATTCGATCTGTTTGAGATTAATAGGAAAAAGCAACAAAAACAGGCAACAAACTGAGAAGCATTACTCTCTTCAACTTAAATCCTTCTGCATATAGTGCAGGAGCTCATTGATCCTTATTGAAAGTTTAAGTGTGTTCATTCTTGAACATGAAATCAACGAGTCACAGAATGACAGAACCTTTAGTAAATAAAAAGCAAAGCAACTACAAGTAATGAGGTCAAATTTGCAAAGTTGCCTTTCTGTAGCAATGAATATGATGTGTCAGATAAAAACGACATTCACAAATATAATGTCTCTTTACTCGTTGAGTTTGCAAATTCAGATCCACGAAAAGAAATCAGTGGCTTAAGTACCATCACTATGGTTGACAAGTTTTGAGAAAATGTCGCAGATGCATTCGCAGAAACCATAGTTAACAGGGGCAGAAGGCAACTAAAAAAACTCATCCATGTATGTGCTATGAAATCCTACCATCTCTTAAATTATATAATGCTAGAGTATTCATGTTTGCAATTCTTAGTTATGCAACTACTGTTCAAAACGTGAATTTACACCTTAACAGTTTACTTTTTTTACTCACATTTTGTGGCTAGGTGTTCAAACGAGTAACTCCATTTTCATCCTCACCCACCCCCTCAAATTTCTTTCTTCCCTATCTTCTTTTTCTCACCTCTCTGCTTAGGCTATTTTAATTTCTACTCATCAATTATCAACTTCAATCTCACTCTGCCCTGTAAGAGTCTAAGATCATCTCAAAAACAATAAAACCGAATGTGAGTGGGAATGAAGAGGAAAAGAAGAGGAGAAAGCAGTACCAAAAACAATAAAATCGTCTTCGATGTCGACGATTCTGTGAGCAGCGGTGGGAGGAGCTTGCTTTGGGTTCGGGTGAGGGATCCGGTTAGTGGCACAAGATGGTGGGGCTGTCACTCGTCGCAGATATGTAGCTTCGACGTCGTTTGGTATGAGGATCAAGAAGGAATTAAGGAAAGAAGGTAGCATGAGAGGCTATAATTGAATTAACCCTTATTTTCAATCGCAGCTACAATGCGCGCCCCAACTCTTCAACGTGCACCACATCAAATTTTTTTTTTCAATTTTGACTTTCGCTCGAACAATAATATTCGAGTGAAGGTTTTTTTATTTTTTAGAGGCATGAATAATATAGACGATAGTGTCTATATTGAAACAAAACTTAACGTTTGAATGATAACTTAAAAATATCTAAACGGAAAACAGTGTCCGAGCAAAGGTTTTTTATTTTTTTTTTGGAGAGATGAATAATACGGATGATAGTGTCCGTATTGAAACAAAACTTAATGTTTAAATGATAACTTAAAATATCCAAATGTGAAAGATACCCCGTAGTTAAAAATATACAATAATACAAACATTATGATATTTATAATAACTTATTAAATTTTTATCCAGTTAAACGGACGTTAATGTCCGTAATATAACATTCAACACGGACACTATTATCCATACTTTAACGCATTATAATTTTATGCAGATAGACGGACGTTAGTGTACGTATAAAAAAAAAGCAATACAAACACTAACATCTAAAGCTAAACTTGTCAAATATTTTAAAAACTATACGAACGTTAGTGTTCGTAATAAAGTAATTTTAAGTCAACATACGGACATTAGTGTCCGAGCGTAAGGGCAAAATTGATTATTTAAGTAATTATTATAAAAAATAGAAATTATATATGTTTAACTATAATAAAAATAATTAATTTTATTATTATTATTTTGATAAACAATTTGATGCATACTACTCAATAAAATGTTGCATCTAATTTTACTGCTTTAAAATTTGTAATTTATAATTTTTAAGCAATTTTAAGGTTAACAAAAAAAATAAAGATCACGGAATTATTTTATCAAAAATAAAATATATAAATATTTTTAAAAAATCTACTCTTTGGACTAAGAATCAAGTTGCATTAACCTCTTTATTTTAAGGATCAATAATTTTACTTATAGATTTTCATTGTTTTCAAAAAAATTTCTTTTTCCTACTAAATAGATCTTCTGCTCTTTATTTTTCCTCTAATTTTTTTCCAAAAAAGAAAATAAGACTCTGATCTCTCTTTTTCTCTTCACTCTCCTCCTTCTTCCTTCTCTTTTCACATTTTTTTTCCCATTTTCTCTCTTGATACTTTCTTTTGTTATTCAAATCCAAAATTCTGAATAAAGGGAATAGTGAAATATTAAATACAACCTCTAACAGTGTCATACGCTGCGATTCCATCCCGTCTCAACTCTCAAGCAAAGTAGGCGCGGTGTTCACGTTCATCAGAGCGAGAAACGTCGTCGTTTTGGAGAACTGACGGTGTTCGCTTCTTCGTTTCAGCAGGTTCTCATTTTTCATGGCTCTTTAGATTCTCTCTCTCACACACTTTCTCTCTGCGTCACAAATACCAATGAGGCAGCACAAGCAGATATTCTCGGCGAGCTACAGTAACCGGCGACCCACCATTCTGTATATGGTGTGTGCCGCTGCACTGTTCTCCCTGCTGCTCTTCTTTATCCAATCCTCTTTCTTCGCAGGTGATCATTCATAATGACAATCATACCCTAATCACTCTAATTCCTTTCTGCGTTTCCTCAATTTTGATTCAAATTCGCATTTTTCAGGTTCCATCAAATCGGATCGCAACTCGGAAGCAATTCGCGTCTTGTCTCACTTTCAGTCTAGTGTTCAGCAATGTGTGGTAACTACTGGATCTGGATTTCACTCTACTCTTACAATTTCCATTGCGAGTGATAATAAAGATAATGATAACAAAATTATTATTTATCTTGCCATCTGTGATATTTTAATCATGCACTGTGTCAAAATTCAAATTGGTTTCTGGGACACTGAAAGGTTCTAGATTTAGCTGTCTGTTCTTTGTTTTTGGTTTAAAAAGTTGAATTATTTTGTAGTCTGAATAATTTGTACTGAGTTTGGGACTAAAATCAGGATAACAGGGGGCTTGGACTCACCGCACATATAATTGATCACTGCAATTTGATCCTTAAATACCCTGAAGGCACCAACAGCACTTGGGTATCTCTTTCTGTCTATTTACTCCGTTTTTTTTATTCAATTTTCATTGATAGCCAAGTGCCGATTCTTTCCCCATGTTTCCATGATTGCAGTACAATGAGCAGTTTAAAATTTTTGAGCCTTTGGAGTACAAGTATGATGTGTGTGAGGCAATCTTGTTGTGGGAACAGGTGGTTTGTTATCCCTTTTGCCCCTGCTTAAGTTGTATTCCAGGATGAAACAGTATATCATTAATACTGATATGTTGAGATGTTGCAGTACCGTAACATGACTACAGTGCTGACCAGAGAATACCTTGACGTACGTCCTGGTGGTTGGTTAGATTATGCTCCGAAAAGGATAGCACAATTGTATGGATCTCAAATCCTTTTTCTGTTTGCTTGTGCTAATTCTGATATAGTTGTGTTGCATTTGTCTTTTATCAGCATCTTGTTATGAAGCAAGTGTAATTGCATTTTCTTTTCTTCTTCTTGTAGGGGGGCAAAGAAGTGCTATAATAAGACTCTATGTGAAGAAAACCTCAATATATTATTACCTGCGAAACCCCCCTTTCATCCACGACAGTTTCGAACTTGTGCTGTTGTTGGAAATTCTGGAGACCTTCTAAAGACAGAATTTGGGGAAGAAATTGATAGTCACGATGCTGTCATTCGAGACAATGAGGCCCCTGTTAATCAGGTAAACCTACTAACTTACACATTATAGAACTCGACTTATATCTGATGGGACAAATTTTCTCAGTAGTAAACTTTTTAATATGTTTTTCTTCGAAAAGCATGGCATTCCATTGTCTTAATACCTAGTTACTGTATCCAAGCATACATTAACTGGCCACCTGCTACTGCAAGCTCTAATCATTATTTTGTAACTTCTGATCAAGATGAAATAGAGTTATGTAGACCATGAAGTTCATTAATCTGATCTTTTTTATATATATAAAAAATTACAAATACTTATTTTGTCTCTTTATGAATTGTGTAGAAATATGCGAAGTACGTTGGTCTTAAGAGGGATTTCCGTCTAGTTGTCAGAGGCGGTGCCCGTAACATGGCCCCTATTCTAAATGGGTCTGGTAAGTTAATTTACATGAAAATATCAAACTTTTAGTGAAAACTAGCACTTCAAAATTGTTCACCTTTGTTACATTGAGAATCTATTCATAATCCGTGTCATTTCCAAATAGATACACTACGAAATATAGCCTAAACTCTCCATGTGCCTTGAATAGGATATGCCCATGTTTTATTACCTAAGGATTTATTGTGAACTCCACCTTCCTTGATTTTCTTGCAATATCCTTGTTTCTTTTTTTGTTTATTTTAAAATTTCTATTTCTCCTGTTCTATCTGAATTGTGTGGCCTGATTTTCATATCCTGTAGAAGTGTTGTATAAAAACTATCTGATCTTTATACTCATAGATGATAGATGTCAAAGTCGAAAAGTTGATGCCAGCCATTGATGAGGAGGGCAGGTGGCATGTTAAAAATGATCATGTATCAATTTTAGAAAATACTTAATTTCGAAAATTGGATGGTGGAGAATGCTATGTTAAAAATAAATGTCAACCAATAAGTCAGTTTATCTAAAACTAATTAACCCAATCTTCATGAATTCATATATTTTAGAATTCAGATATTTCAGACATAGATATTATTTGTTGCTTTTCATGGTTGATCATATTGGATTCGGCACACTGGCCTATATACCATGAAGGATATAAAAATTAGTAAATAAAATAATAACAAAAATTGTTATTTTGATAAAGCTGTAATATCTAAGGTTCTTTTAATTATATTTATGATTATGATTTATGAGTATATTAATATGCAATCTCTAACTATCCAGCTCAGGGGATCAACTTATAGATGGCTGTTCAAGGCCTAAGAACTATAAATTTTGTTTGGTTTAGAAAACTTTTTTTATTCTGTTTCCTGTTTTCACATATAATTACACATTTGTCATGTTATTTTTCTTTTGTTTCTTGTTTTCACTATTTCTTGTACAATTTTTAGAAAATAGGAAACAATGAAAATAAGGTAATAGTATTGTAATTTGTAATTATTTATAAAAACGAAGGGTTAAAAACATTCTATTCCCATGAACTTTGCCTTGTGTGCACTTTAGTACCAAAACTTTCAAAATCTGCATTTTTTTTTTTGTGATACAAAATGTGCATTTTGGTCTCATGTACTTTTCAAATGTGCATTTCACCACAAAAATCACATTTAGCAAAAGTTTTTATCCAAAGCACCGACAATTTTTTTTTAAAAAAAATTAGTGATGGTTTAAACCGTCACTAGATGTGACTTTTTATTCAAATGCACATTCTAAAGGTATAGGGGACCAAAATGCACACTTTGAAAATTTTGGTATTAAAATGTACACATGGCAAAATACAGGGGACTAAAATGTTTTTAACTCTAAAAACAAAAATGAAACATAAAAGTATAAAACTTTTCTCAAACTAAACATGCCCTTAGAACTCCACTGCAGATTATGATATTTTAATCCTAATTTTTCCTTGTATCCGTGAGTTCATTTTATGTATATAATGAGAGGATTAATATTTTTGTTGTTTTGCAGATAATGAGGTACTCATAATCAAAAGTCTGACACATAGAGATATCAATGCAATTATAAAGGTGAGAATCTGTTCTTGGTATTGAGCTTGTTATGCTTTTTGGTATATGAACCATATAGATTGGTGCAACCAGATACCTACTACTACTAGAATAAATTTATCCATGTTCTCTGTAATTACCTTTCCTTGCAGACTTTACCAAATCCAGTCTATCTCTTCCAAGGCATTGTACTGCGCCGAGGTGCCAAAGGAACTGGAATGAAATCTATTGAGTTAGCTCTCTCCATGTGTGATATTATTGATATATATGGTTTCACTGTTGATCCAGGGTACACGGAATGGTAGGTTTTCTTTTTGAATTTTGATTTGATTTATATATTTGTGGTCTGTACTGTATTCCCTTTTTTTACTACATTTTTTTTTTATCTGTTCCTTTCAATATATTCCTTCATTGATATTCCAAACCCTTCCTTTTATTTACTTTTTAAGTTTTTGGGTACAATATAAGGTTGTGATAGTAACGCCAGCTATTTTATCTTCCTTTCATTCTTTTCTTACAGGACTAGATACTTCTCTGCTCCTAGGAAGGGACACAATCCACTTCAAGGAAGAGCATACTACCAGCTTTTAGAATGTCTTGGGGTATTCATTTAAATTATAAATCTACTCATAAAATGCACCTTTTGCATTTTATTTTTTTTTTGTTTCTGACATTAGTGCTTGTTGTCAGGTAATCAGGATCCACTCCCCCATGAGATCTAAGAGGAGACAAGACTGGTCAGATGTACCAAGTAAAGAGATGATAAGCCAAGCACATGCAGCAGCTTTGCGCTTGAAAAAGAATTCCGCCGATCGGGCCGGTGATTTAGGGCAGTTTGGCAATTGTAAGGTGTGGGGCAATGTGGATCCAGACAAAAGTGGACCTATCTCAGGATCACCTGACATGAGTGATGTCAGGAGGTATTCAAATTATAGTAAATGGGAAGTCATACCTTTTGAGAGTTTGAGGAAAGAAGCGCAGGATCACTATAACCAGATGCAAAGGGTCTCTCTATATAAAATGGATGGCAATAGATTGGATGATCTAGTGTGTGTGAGACATACCTTAAACTCGGAGGTGTAAATGTTGTCTTTGCTGCCTATTGTTGTTCCCTGATCACAGCCAATTTTGTCTTCTAAATGGAATCTGCGATGAAATTACTTTCTGGGGGCTGCTGACATATAGCTCCCCAGCAGTTCCCTCTGTTTCTTCACTTATTGCAGCTATCAGCGCATCGCAAGGATCTCAAGTGCAAGGGAAAGTGAAGTTGTCAATAGCATAGTTTTATTGATCCAGGTGGTTTATAATTCATGATCACTAATGGTAGGGATCTAGAAGTCGCGATACGGGAACTGACTACAGAAACTTTATGCCTCTTTCTTTCAGGTTTCATATGGACAATGCTTAGTCCATAGTATAATAGATGTTTATCTTTTACAATGTATTGATTTGTTGAAGAAGTATATGCAGAATCCAGTTTTACAGTTCTCTTTTATGTGGTGATCAAAGAATCCTAAAAAGCAGAGAAGTTAAAGTCAAGTTATTTGAGAGTTATCGTACAGGATTTATTGAATTGTTGGATCGATCTACCCTTAAGTTGATCTCATTCTACTTACTTGTAAGAGTCATTTTTAAACAAAATTTTAGATATTATTATCTGCAGAAAACTTTGATTGGAGTAATTTGGACGAACTCGAAGAATATCACTTACATCATACATGTACACACACTACGGTTTCTATCTGAGTTTAAGTAGTTTTAAAAAGTTTCTAAATATTTGACCAAACAATCGTAGAATGTGAAGTCATGTAGTGAAGATAATAATGTTGTTGTGAAACAATAACAAGAGCCTACGATTTTAGTTTATTTTTATGCAAAGTAAGGCAAAATGCGAACATGAACATCCTTTTTGAACGAGGGAGCAGTAAAATTTTCCACCTAAATTTCACCAATCCCTGTGCATGTACACCTGCACTATAATAATAGATTGCCTTGCTTAGCAACGTTGTATGGGTGTTTTCGGTTGGATACTGTAAGGATTAAAGTATTTTCCAAAAATCCTTATTTCCCAAATTTGATCTCAAGAATTAAGTTAAAATAAAAGTATTTATTCCTCCAATCCAAATTTTATCAATTATAATTTGAACAAACACAAGGTAAACAATATATGGAATTTTCTCTTAAGTATTTATTATATCATTTTTAAAATTCGTGACATTTGAAACTCATACAGATTATGACAATTGTGTAATTCTCAAATTAGAATTAGAACTTCACCTTGATAACACTCGTAGGCACTTTTGAGTTCAAATTAATAAATCAGTGCTGATATAAAATTTTTATTTTAATTAGAGAATAATACTAACTACACATAGGAAACTAACTGTATTAAGTTCAATTGATAAGTAAACTTAGAAAAATAAAATTATTTTCACTTTTGACATCAACGGTTATAATTTGTTTGACACAAATTCCAATCACGTACAACGGGCGACACGCTTAATTTCTTCATTTGTAAATTATAAAACACAAATTCTAAACTTTAAAAATCAGCACTTGTAGAAAACCAACTTTATATAAAATGCGTACAAAATACTCCTCCTTTGTTGGTTTCAATTGAAGAAAATGCTGCACAGTCTGAGTCAAGGTAGAAAAATCAATCTGTATTATTATTGCAATGATCAAAAAATTCCAATAGAGTTTCAAAAATATCTTTGAGCAGATGGAACCCCACTCTAGCAGAACGATTCCTGCCAAAGACAAAAAGGCAACCTTATCCCTAAACCTCAAATATCTCATCCACTGAACTCTAACAGTGTAACCAACCTATTCTTCTATAAAATGAAATCATAGTTCCTCAGAACATTAACTCAACCTCAAAGTTCACTAATAACACCCTTCAAAATGCAGACAGCTTTAACTTTCACTGCCCCTAAGGTTGTTTTGCCTTTGACACCTTCAAAGAGTGTCACCCCTGTTACCAGTTTCCCCACCAAATTGAGTGCCTCACGCGCTTCACCACGCAATTCTGCGATCAAAGTTGCAACCGTGGACTATGACACTTCAACCGTGGATTACAGCTCCACCTTCTCGTAAGCCTCGCTTCTCTATTTCTATAACTTAACATTCGTAAACATCAAGGTTTTAAATTGCAGTTGCAGTCTCTTTTGTGTGATCAAGTCATTGCAGGTCTCAATCATGGTTGGATGAGGTTTCAATGATGACCGTCAAAACTATGATATTGCAGACTGATAGAGAATTTAAAACCTCGTTGAAAACTGAAAATTGAACCTTTTGCTGTTTGTGGTGTTGCCATGGCAGGGTGTTTCTGGCGGAAGCATGCGAAACGGTTGGAGGGGAAGCGTGTTTGGCAGAGATGTATCCTGAAGTGAAGCTGCAGCCAGAGGCTAAGAATGAGACGCCACGAGTTTCTTCAGAGAACGTTGAGAGAGAGTATCTTGAATACAATGACCCTAAAACGTAAGATCTCTCTTAAAAGCAATTCAATTAGTTTCTTCTAATTAATATTCTAATTAATCCCTACAATAATCTTTTGGTTTTGGAACAGGGTTTTCAGGGCAGAGGCTTGTGATGATCTTGGAGGCATTTTCTGTGAGAGTGAGTATCAGAGAGGTGTCTACTAGTATTTGTAGCAGTAGTATTGGTTGTACTTGTACATAGTATAGAGATATAGATCTTCGTTTATACCAGATTTTAATTTTCGCTATGTATAAACTTTAGAATAACATGTATGTCTATGTTCTACCTTTGTGGCAAATTATGGTTTCAGGCTTTCAGCTATGTTTTTTCACTCTTAACTAGCTCAAATCACTGTTTAGAACTCTTAAAGTTACTTTGAAACTCAACTCAACTATGATTCTACTTACCATGCACTGTAAATTTGGAAGCTTTGACATCACCCTCTATTCTTGATTAATTTGAAACTAAAATAAGAAAAAGAGTAGTAATACTAGTTAGAGTAGGAATTAATTCACACGAAAAAATGACTAACTCTTTGAACCAAAATAAGGGGCCAAAAGACCCACAATACATGGGCTGATTGGAATAAGACTTTCTTTAGTAACTAACTATCATTTTCGTGGAGTATTCAGTGTTAAATATTGGGAAAAAAAAATTTTGCCGTCTATAAAAGAACAAAAAAACAAAAAGTCATCTACTTTCAAACTTCAAAAATTGAAATTTTGTTAAATGTATTCTCTATTCTCTATTATATTTGTATATATTAAATCTGAAGGAAAGTTGTAACAATAATACATTATCTATCCCACTAGTATCAATGCGCCACATCTTCATTTACATTTTCTTCTACCTTTCATTCTGCATTAAACATATACCACTTGCAACTTATTATCAAATTCCAATTAACATTTGGTTAATTAAAAATTATTTACAATAACATAATTTTAGATACTCAATTTATAAAATAAATACAATTTAAATTAAGCTGTAATTACAAACTTAGAATTTAAATTTCATTTAATATTAATTATATAAATTAAAATTTACAGATATAATATCATTTCAAAAAAATTAACCATTTAAACTTTCCATCATATAAATATAAATACGCATTTCAAATCAATAAAAAAATTTTAAATTATTAACATTTTTATATACATTAAGATTTTAAAAGGCATTAATCATTAACCACACTCAACTGTATATAAATATACATATTTAAAAGTATACAGTGAAAATTAAACTTACAATTTAGTGTATTTTTTGTTTTAAAAAAATTATTTAAATTTTATTTAAATTAAAATTATACATAAACGGCAACAAAATTGCAAAATTAGGTTGAGTCAACATACTCAAGTAAAAAACTAATATTAATATAAAGTTTATAAAATATTAAGTACTTAATATAACTAAAGCAACACAACTTATTAAAAAATCATCATTCTAGAAAAAAAAAATAGCAACCAACAAAATGCATCTGAAAGTTTAATTTTCTACCTAATCAAATAGATTTTAAAATGTTCTTTTTTTCATTGTATTTTTCTTAGAATAGCCTATATTTTTAACTATACTCCAATAATCTTGCATTAATTAAAATTAAATTATCACGTTACCACATTAGTTTTTTTAACCACTTGACGCAACTCATTCGCACCATTATACTCAATTACAACCCACTCTTCTTTTCTCCTACCATAATCAATCATCTCTTTAAATACAATTCAAATATAAATTTTAAAAAAAAATTAACTCAAAGAAAATTTAACAAAATATACTAGTTTAAATATTGAATTTAAGTACAATTTAAAGAAATTAACTACATCTATTAATATATATATATATATATATATATATATTATTTGAAGCTTTTTGAATACAATGTATTAATCACTTTAAAGTTTTTAGCTTAATTTACACATTTTTTATATTTTTTAAATTATAATAATTTTTAAGATATCGTATATTATATACACTTAAAGAATATGGTATTTTTCGAAACAAAAGTGAAAATGCGTTGTTTAAATTACAAAACTCATTTGAAGTTTTTTGAACCCAATATGTTATTCACTTTGAAGTTTCTAACTCAATTTTCACAATTTTTTATAATTTTAATATTGCAAAAGTTTTTTTAGAGATCATGTACTATACACTTGAATAATACAATGTTTTTTGAAATTAACATGAAAATTTATTTTTTAAATTACCTAAATTATTTGAAATTTTTTTGAGGAAGTGTATTAATCACTTTGAAGTTTCTAGCTCAATTTAAAGAATTATTTATTTTTTTAAAAGTGTAGTAATTTTTTAGGGATCATGTACTATACAATTGAAGAATATGATGTTTTTTGAAACAAAAATAAAAAGAGCATTTTTTAAATTACTTAATTTACTTGAAGCTTTTTTCAAGACAACGTATTATTCACTTTAAAGTTTCTAGCTCAATTTTCATAATTTTTAAAAAATTTCAAATTGTAAAAATTTTTCTAGAGATCATGTATCACACACTTAAAGAATATGGTGTTTTTCGGGAAAAAAATGAAAATGCATTTCTTAAATTAATTAAATTATTTGAGACTTTTTTAAGACAATTTATTATTTACTTTAAAGTTTTTAGCTCAATTTACAAAAATTTTATATTTTTAAAATTGCAACAAAATACATTTTTTAAATCACCTAAATTATTTGAAGCTGTTTGAAGATCATTTATTATTCACTTTGAAGTTTCTAGCTTAGTTTTCATAATTTTTTATATTTTTAAAATTTCAATATTTTTTTAAATCATGTGCTATATATATAAACTTGAAGAATATGGTGTTTTTTGAAATTAAAATAAAAACATGTGCTTCTAAATTACCTAAAGTATTTAAAAAACTTTGCATACAATGTATTATTTACTTGGAAGTTTCTATCCTTATTTAAATAATTTTTAATTTTTTAAAAGTGCAAAAAAAAAATTTAATGATTGTGTAGTATATATACACCTGAAGAATAAGGTGTTTTCCGAAATAAAGAAAAAGGATTTTAAATTACCTAAATTGTTTGAAGTTTTTTGAAGACAATATATTATTCAATCTCAACTTTCTAGTTTAATTTAAATTATTATTTATATTTTTAAAAGTGGAGCAATATACACTTCAAGAATATGGTATTTTTTGAAACAAAAATGAAAACACATGTTTTAAATTACCTAAATTACTTGAAGCTTTTTGAACACAATTTATTATTCACTTTAAAGTTTCTAGCTAAATTTTCATAACTTTTAATTTTTTTTCAAATTAAAACAAATTTTTTCGAGATCATGTATTATACACTTGAGGAATACGGTGTGTTTTGAAAAAAAAAAAAAAAAATATTTTTAAATTACCTAAATTATTTTAAACTTTTTGAAGATAATGTATTATTCACAAGTTTCTACCTCAATTTATAGAATTATTTATATTTTAAAAATTGCAAGAAAACTTGTTTTTTAAATTACCTAAATTATTAGAAGCCTTTTGAATATAATGTATTATTCATTTTGAATTTTTTAGCACAATTTACTTAATTTGTAATAATTTTTTTAGCGATTGTGTACCATACACTTGAAGAATATGATGTTTTTCAAAAAATAAAATAAAAATACGTTTTTTAAACTACCTAAATTATTTAAAGCTTTTTAAAGACTATAGACTATTCGCTATGACGTTATATAATTGTTATACTTTTAAAATTGCAACAATTTTTTAGAGATTATGTACTATATACTCGAAAATATGGTTTTTTCTAATTTAAATTACCTAAAAAATGTGTTTTCTAAATTACCTAAATCATTTGAAGTGTTTTAAAGACAATGTTATTCACATTAAATTTTTTAGCTCAATTTACATTATTTTTTATATTTTAAAAATTGCAACATTTTTTTAAGAGATCGTGTTATACACATGAAGAATATGTTATTTTTTAAAATTAAAATAAAAAAGTATTTTTAAATTACCTAAATTATTTTGAAACTTTTTGAAAACAATGTATTTTTCACTTTAAAGTTCCTTGCTCAATTTACATAATTTTAAAATTTTTAAAATTCCAACAACTTTTGAAGAGATTATGTGTTATACACTAGTAGAATAGGGTATTTTTTGAAATAAAAATCAAAACATATTTTTAAAATTTCCTAAATTATTGAAAAATTTTTGGACACAATGTATTATTCACTTGAAAGTTTGTAGCCCAATTTACAGAATTATTTATAATTTTAAAGTGCAATAATTTTTTTTAAAGATTGTACACTTGAAGAATAGGTCTTTTTCCTAAATAAAAACCTGAAAACATATTTTTTAAATTAACTAAATTATTTGAATCTTTTTAAAAAAATATATTATTCACTTTAAAGTTTTATCTCAATTTTCATAATTTTTTATATTTTTAAAATTGTAACAATTTATTTAAAGACATGTATATTATACTATTGAAGAATATTGTATTTTTCAAAACAAAATTGGAATCACATGTTCTAGATTACCTAAAATATTTGAAAGTTTTTTAATACAATATATTATTCACTTTAAAATTTTTAGTTTAATTTATAGAATTTTTTATATTTTTAACATTGCAACAAATTTTTTATAGATAGTGTATTATACACTTGAAGAATATGATGTTTTTCGAAATTAAAATGAAAACTTGTTTTTTAAAATACCTAAATAATTTGAAACTTTTTGAAAGACTCTGTATTATTCACTCTGATGTTTCTATACATAAATAATTTTTTATTTTTTTAAATTGCAACAATCTTTTTAGAAATTTTGTACTATACACTTGAAAACTTGAAAAATTGAGTGTTTTTCTAAATTAAAATGTAAACTTGTTTTTAAATTACCTAAATTATTAGAAGATTTTTGAAGATAATGTATTATGAAATTTGAAGTTTCTAGTTTAATTTAGATAAATTTTTATATTTTTAAAATTATAATAATTTTTAAAATTACAATAATTTTTTTTGAATTTTTCATAATTTTCATAATTTTATATTTTTATAATTACAATAATTTTTTTAGAGATTGTATATTATACCTTAGATGAATATGGTATTTTGCGAAATTAAAATAAAAACGTATTTTTTAAATGAACTAAATTATTTGAAGATTTTTAAAGACAGTGTATTTTTCACTAAGAAATTTTTAGCTCGATTTACGTAATTTTTAATATGTTTAAAATTGTAACAATTTTTTTGAGATTATGTGTTGTACACGTAAAGAATAAGGTGATTTTCTAAATTAATATGAAAGGTGTTTTTTAAATTACTTAAATTATTAGAAGCTTTTTAAAGTCGTATTATTCAATTTGAAGTTTGTAGTTTCATTTTTTGAATTTTTATATTTTTAATATTACAGTGATTTTTTTTAGAGATTTTGAACTATACATTTGAAAAATATGATGTTTTCTGAAATAAAATGAATACGCATTTTTTAAATTATCTAAATTATGTTAAGCTTTTTGTGGACAATGTATTATTCACTTTAAAATTTTTGCAAAATTTACATAATTTTGTATATTTTTAAAATTGAAACAAATATTTTTAGACATTGTATATTATATACTAGAAGAATATGGTATTTTCTGAAATTAAAAAAAAAACCCTTTTTTTTAAATGAACTAAATTATTTGAAGTTTTTTTGAAGACAATGTATTTTTCACTAAGAAATTTTTAGCCCGATTTACGTAATTTTTAATATATTTAAAATTACAATAATTTTTTGAGATCATGTATTATATACCTCATGAATAAGATGATTTTCTAAATTAATATAAAAAAGTATTTTTAAATTTATCTAAATTATTAGAAGTTTTTTAAAAACAATGTATTATTCACTTTGAAATTTCTAGCTCAATTTTTTAGAATTTTTATATTTTTAATATTAGAGATTGTGAACTATACATTTGAAGAATATGGTGTTTTCCGAAATAAAATGAATACGCATTTTTTAAATTATCTAAAATATGTGAAGCTTTTTGTAGACAATGTATTGTTCATTTGAAATTTTTTGTTAAATTTACATAATTTTATATGTATTTAAAATTGAAAAAAAAATAGAGATTGTGTACTATAAACTTGAAAAATATAGTGTTTTTCGAAATTAAAATGAAAACTTAGTTTTTGAATTACCCAAATTATTTGAAGCTTTTTGAAGACAATGTATTATTCACTCTGAAATTTCTCGTTCAACTTAGACAATTTTTTTTATATTTTTAAAATTGCAACAACTTTTTTTAGAGGTTGTGTACTATACATTCAAAGAATATGGTGTTTTTTTAGATTAAAACGAAAGCGTGTTTATTAAATTACCTGAATTGCTAAAAGCTTTTAAAAGACAATATATTATTCTTTGAAGTTTCTATCTAATTTATAGAATTTTTTATATTTTAAATATTGCAAAAACTTTTTTTAGTGATCGTGAATTACATACTTGAAGAATATGATATTTTACTAAATAAAATAAATACTCATTTTTTAAGCTACCTAAATTATTTGAAGCTATTTGAAGATATTGTATTAATCACTCTAAAATTTCTCCCTTAATTTACATAAATTTATATTTTTAAAATTAAAACAATTTTTTTAGGGATATTGTACTATACACTTGAAGAAGAGAGTGTCTTTTGAAATTAAAATGAAAACGCGTTTTTTAAATTACCAAAGATATTTGAAACTTTTTGAAGACAATAATGTATTATCCACTTTAAAATTTCTCAGTTAATTTACATAATTTCTTATATTTTGAAAATTGCAACAATTTTTTTATTGATTGCGTACTATATACTTAAAGATTTGTGTGATTTTCGATATTAAAATGAAAATATATTTTTAAATTATCTAAATTATTTACATCTTTTTGAAGATAATAAACCATTCACTTTAAAATTTCTATGTCATTTTTCATAATTTTTTATGTTTTTAAAATCACAACAATTTTGTTAGAGATAGTGTATTATACCTTTAAAGAATATGGTATTTTTTTAATCAAAATGAAAACACTTTTTTTAAATTACCTAAAATTATTTAAAACTTTTAGAAGACAATGTATTATTCAATTTAAAGTTTCTAGTTCAATTTACAAAAAAAATTTTATTTTTAAAATTGCAACAATTTTTCTAGAGATCGTGTACTATATAATTGAAAAATATTATTTAAATAACCTAAATTATTTGAAGCTTTTTGAAGATAAAGTATTATTAATTCTGAATTTTCTAACTCAATTTACAATTTTTTTATATTTTTAAAATTACAACGATTTTTCTAGAAATTGTGTAATATACACTTGAAGAATATGTTGTTTTTCGAAATTAAAATGAAAAATCATATTTAAATTACCTAAATAATTTAAAACTTTTTAAATACACTGTATTATTCACTTTGAAGTTTCTAGATCAATTTACCTTATTTTTATATTTTTAAAATTGCAACAATTTTTTAAGATATCGTGAACTATACACTTGAAGACTGTGGTGTTTTCCAAAATAAAATGAATACGCCTATTTTAAGTTACCTAAATTATTTGAAGTTTTTTTGAAGATAATGTATTATTCGCTTTAAAGTTTCCAACTCAATTTACTAATTTTTAATATTTTAAAATTGTAACAATTTTTTTAGAGAACATGTATTATACATTTGAAAAATATGGAGTTTTTCGAAACAAAATGGAAATATAATTTTAAAATTATCTAAATCATTTAAAGTTTTTTGAAGATAATGTATTATTCACTTAAAGTTTCTAAATTTTCATAATGTATTATACACTTGAAGAATATGAAAATTTCAAATTACATGAATACACATTTTTTTAATTACCTAAATTATTTGAAGGTTTTTTAAGACAATGTATTATTAACTTTAAAATTTCTAACCTAATTTACATAATTTTTATATTTTTAAAATTACAACATATTTATAATTTCATACTTGAAGAATAGTGTGATTTTTTAAATTAAAATGAAAAATTGTTTCTTAATTGAACAAGTTATTTGATGTTTTTGGAAGATAATGTATTATTCACTTTAAAGTTTATGTCTCAATTTTCATAATTTTTTATATATTTAAAATTGTAACAATTTTTTTAAAGATGATGTATTATACGTTTTAATTATCAAGTAACAATTCTATTTTACATAAATTATATGTTTATTTACCTAAAGTGTTCAAATAAATAATATTATACACCTATTTATTCTTTCGTCCACGCATCACGCGGGTCATTGTCTAGTTTTCTTAATTTTATACAAAAGATAAAGTTTATTTACTAAAATAAATTTTACGATATTTAATTTAGAATAATATTGTCTCTCAACTAATTTATATTAATAAATTTTCACCACAAAAATTTTTAATAAATAAAAAATATTTAATAACAATAATAACGTTAAATAACATAAAAGCAATTAAAATTTATTTATATTTTAAACCGGTTGGCACTTGCTTGTATTAAGTAGAGAAGTAGCAAGAGAATAAGAGTGCAGAAATGTCATTACCCATTAGAAAACCATAACAAGTGCTGTGGAACATGGCCATAACCATAACCATAACCGTAAGCCATTCTGGACTCGATTGCGTAACTCAATAACGCTACTTGCATTTCTGTTGGGTCACGTCCTGGCTGGTCAATCACGATGCAAGTGCGTGACAGTCCCTCCCTCTGAGCCGCACCCTTAGGTGAATCTTTTGGCGCCAAAAACGCCGCTACCTTCATCCCATTTCCCTTTTCTGTTACATGAATTTCTTCACGCCATGTACGAGGAAAACCGCAGTCCACAACTTCGCCACTTTGGCCACACTCGCATCTCCAAAACCGCACCTTTATGTCGACGCTTCCATCATCAAGACAGGCTTCGATCCCAGCATTTGCCGTTCCAATTTCCAGGTGAAGACCCTTCTCCAACGTGGAGATTTCGGTGGAGCCCGCAAACTGTTCGATGAAATGCCTCACAAGAACACTATCTCCACTAACATGATGATCATGGGTTACATTAAATCTGGCAATCTTTCCACTGCTAGAAGCTTATTTGACAGCATGCTTCAGCGTACGGCTGTAACCTGGACAATGCTGATCGGTGGCTATGCTCAGAATAATCGGTTCAGGGAAGCTTTTGGTCTTTATGCCGATATGTGTAGGCATGGAACTGACCCTGATCATGTCACGTTAGCCACTCTTTTGTCTGGGTTCACTGAGTTTGACTCTGTCAATGAAGTAAACCAAATTCATGCTCATGTTATCAAGTTTGGGTATACATGCAACCTCATGGTTTCCAATTCATTGCTTGATTCTTACTGTAAAACTCGTAATCTAAGTTTAGCTTGTCACGTATTCAAGCAAACGCCTGAGAGAGATTCTGTCACTTTTAATGCATTGTTGACGGGGTACTCCAAAGAGGGGTTCAATTATGAAGCCATAAACCTGTTTTTCAAAATGCAGGATTTGGGGTTTAGGCCCACGGAATTTACTTTTGCTGCAGTTTTAACTGCAGGCATACAGTTGGATGATATAGAATTTGGGCAACAAGTTCATGGTCTTTTAGTGAAGAGCAATTTCGTGTGGAATGTGTTTGTGGCTAATGCTTTGCTTGATTTCTACTCGAAGCACAACAGGGTTGCTGAAGCAACGAAACTTTTTCATGAGATGCCAGAGTTGGATGGTATTTCTTACAATGTACTCATCACGTGTTATGCGTGGATTGGAAGACACGAAGAATCTCTTGAACTTTTCAGGGAATTACAGTTTACTAGATTTGACAGGAGGAAATTCCCATTTGCTACCTTGTTGAGCATAGCTACAAATGCTTCAAACCTGGAAATGGGCAGGCAAATTCATTCCCAGGCTATTGTAACAGATGCCGTTTCAGAAATTCTGGTTGGTAATTCTTTGGTTGATATGTATGCTAAATGTGACAAATTTGGGGAAGCAAATAAGATTTTTGCAAACCTGGCTCATCAAAGCTCAGTTCCTTGGACGGCGCTGATATCGGCTTATGTTCAGAAGGGACTCCATGAAAACGGACTAAAGCTATTCATTGAGATGCAAAGAGCCAAAATAACTGCTGACTCATCCACTTATGCCAGCATCTTAAGAGCCTGTGCAAATTTAGCTTCACTGACACTGGGAAAACAGTTACACTCACAAGTAATCAGATCAGGATGCATTTCAAACGTATTTTCTGGGAGTGCGCTCCTTGACATGTATGCGAAATGTGGATCCATAAAAGATGCACGTCAAATGTTTCAAGAGATGCCAGTGAGGAATTCGGTCTCCTGGAATGCACTGATTTCAGCTTATGGACAAAATGGAGACGGTTACCATACTATTAAATCATTTGAACAAATGGTTCATTCAGGTCTGCAACCAGATTCTGTTAGCTTCCTTACTGTGCTATGTGCCTGTAGTCACTGTGGTCTAGTTGAAGAAGGGTTACAGTACTTTCACTCCATGACACAAAAGTATAAACTTGTTCCCAAAAGAGAACATTATGCATCAATTCTTGATATGTTATGCCGCAGTGGACGATTCAGCGAGGCTGAGAAGTGGATGGCTCTGATGCCTTTTGAACCCGATGAAATAATGTGGTCGTCAATTCTCAACTCATGTAGAATCCATAAGAATCAAGAGTTGGCAAAGAAAGCAGCAGACCAACTATTCAACATGAAGGTCCTTAGAGATGCTGCCCCATATGTTAGCATATCAAATATTTATGCAGCAGCTGGTGAATGGGACAATGTAGGGAAGGTGAAGAAGGCAATGAGAGACCGAGGAGTTAGAAAGGTACCGGCTTACAGTTGGGTTGAAATCAGACATAAGACTCATGTTTTCTCGGCCAGCCACATGTCTCACCCACAGATGAAAGAGATAATGAGGAAGATTGATGAACTTGAAGAGAAAATGAAGAAACATGGGTATAAACCTGACTTAAGTTGTGCCCTTCACAATGTGGACGAGGAAGTTAAGGTAGAGTCACTGAAATATCACAGCGAACGCATTGCTATTGCCTTTGCACTAATCAGCACCCCAGAAGGGTCACCCATATTAGTGATGAAGAACCTACGAGCTTGTACCGATTGCCACGCCGCCATCAAGGTCATCTCTAAGATAGTAAATAGGGAAATCACAGTCAGGGATTCAAGTAGATTCCATCACTTCAGAGATGGATTTTGCTCCTGTAGGGACTACTGGTAGGCTGGTTTTTTTGTTTAAACAAAACCATCATTTTGTTCTTAATTAGAGCAGAAAAACCTTTCTAAGAGTTGGTTTCCAAGCTCAAGTCATGTACATTTATATTTTCATCCATCAGAGATAATTCCATTAAATAAACCAAGAGCAACAATACCACCGCGCTCTCAAATACTCTGTTTTCAATACATACTATCTTTCAATAAGTCATGTCTTTCATTTCACATTAGTATTTCTCTTCAATTCAATTCAATTTTACAGGCTGAGCAGAAAAATGTATGGATCTTTTCTTACAATTAATTCTCACATAAATTGGTTTATGGGGTAGCATTGGATTCTAAGAGCACATAGTTCACAGTTACCACAAAACTTGTATTCTAAGCATCAATTAAAATCCCAATATTACAAAATTTTCTTTGAATGCAAAGAAGATTTTCCATCAGAAAAACAAAATGCAATATATAAAAACTGAATTGAAAAAATAAAGAGAAAACATTCTATTTCTTAAGCAAATCATCAGGAACAACTCTAAGCTGCTTCCTCTGCTTAGACTTAGCAATCTTCTTCAAGGTGTTAGGGTTTGTAATCTTCTGGAATTTGGTGCCAGACCTGAGGATATTCTCCTTCTTCTTCTTCTCTCTCTCCTCTCTCTTCTTCCGCTTCTCAATCTTGTTCTGCCGAATCTCCTCCTTCAACTCCATCATTCTCTCCTTGTACGCTTGCTTTATCCTCTTCTCCTTCTCTCTCTGCTCAAACGTCGTTCCTTTCTTCACTTGGACCGCCGACGCCCTCCGCTGCTTCGCCTGCTTCCACTTCCGCCCTGATACCTTCCCAGCGATCACGCCGTCGTAGCTCGGCCTCCCGAAAACCGGCTTGTTGGGATCGTCAGATGACGGCAGTGCTGACCTCTTTGCCGGCGGAGGGAGAGCTTCGTCGGTTTCCATGGCAGAGACTTCGTCGACGTCATCGTCGTGCGATTGAGCTTGTTCCCTTTTGCGCTTGTAGGTTTTGCCGCCGAAACCCTCATCCAGACACCGAAAATCAATTGTGCACGCCATGTTTGGTGCGTGTGCAAACCCTAACCTTCTCTTGGGGTTTTATAGTATGCGGATTCTCACTTGCTATGACGAATATGGCCTTCTCTTCATAATTTTCTGACCATCTCGTCTCGGAAATAAAACGCTAGTTGCGAAAATAGAATAATATAGGAGTAATATATTCATTAATCATAAAAAAGTATCTGATATTTGTATAATTTTTTTATATTAAACGGGCCTAAAGCACAAAAAAAAAGTAGACCATACAAAAATATTTTTTTAAAAAAATCTCCAAAACTATCAGTAAAAAGTAAGGCTCATGGAACTGTAGACCATTAATAAAACCTAACGTACTCATCAATCTCTAGACTTCTAATAACTAACCAATCTGCAATCTTATTTGCTTCATATACACAAGACTAATGTGAGCATAAATTTGTAATTGAATCAATATTATTTGAGAGTCATTGAACTCTAATATATTTATCATTTTAATTCAATGATTTAATTTAAAATATATCTTTCTTAAACAAAATTGTAATTAATAAATATGATAAAAATAATTATATAAAAGTGGCAACCGAACTATAAAAGTAATAGTAAATCCTTTTTATTATAATTTTTGACTTTACATTATTATTATTATATTGGTTTAATTTAGTTTATTTTAATATTAAGTACTATTTAGTTTAATTTAAACACTTTTAATTAATATATTATAACTTTTTATATTGGTTTAAGTACTACTTGTTAAGCTAAGTATCATATTCACTTATTCAGCTTAAACAAAATTATCTCATGTAAAAAATTGTTATGCTTAGACCAAAAAAATTTAGACTTTATAATATTAAATTTTATCAACGAATGCTTAAGTAAATCAAGTTTACAAATTTATGATTGTATTTATTAGGTATGAACCTTAGTAAATTCATACATTTATATATTTTTGCTAATTATCAAATTTATTGATACAATTATTGAATTGATGGTTTGTAATTGTATGATAAATCAAGTTTGCGAAATTTGGGACAACTCAGAGACTAAAATTATACACCATGGCAACGCTGGTTAGTTTGGTTCAACATATACAGCATTGGATATTGATAAACACTCCTAGTTCGTGTTCATCAAAGGAAACCGAGTAACAGTTTGTATGAATTTTATACTTAGAAAGGCGATGGAACCAAAGGATTAATGGGGACTAAAACCAAACGTGAAAGTGTGCGACCAGGGGACTAAGTTCCTAACCCACATAAGTGAAACAAAAAAAGACACAAGCTTTGTGATTCTCTGTGAGAAAATCTTGGTTGTTGAATTTGTTTTGGTGTAATTGTAGAACATATTGATTGACACTTGTAATACATCTCAACAGTCAACACACAAAATTTAAGAATAGTACACATGCATGTAATCTAAGCATCTTCAAATGCAGCTCTTGTAGATTAACAGCTGGTTCGGATCCATCTCAGAGACAAAAGGACTTCGAACTATTTGCGTCACATATCGACATGGTATACAATAATATAATAATAAATAACAATTAATTGTCAGCTCTCTTGGAGGAAGGTTGTTATTATCCGCACCACATATCTTTTTGAGTGCACCATACTTTGTCTGGGTTCTAAAATTCGGTAATTCATTCTAAATGGATTATATTCTAGAATCTTAGCGAATGCTTTTTAAGCACCAAATTCTAGTGTCCGGACAAACTATAATGCACCCATAGGAAAGGTCTGGCACAAATAGTAGCAACTTTAGAAGAGGCTACCAGAAATATACAATATGTGTACTCTATAGCAATAAGCGTAATACATCATTCCTCCCCACCAAAACTTTTGTTAACGCATAATAAATTGATGGGTTAAAAACATTTTAGTCTCTTGAATTTTGTGTTATGTTTAGTACCAAAATTTTAAAGTGAGTATTTTGGTCTCATGTACTATTTAAAGTGTGCATGTACAAAGTCACATTTAACCATGGTTAAAATCGTCCCTAATTCGGATAAAAACCGTCGATAAATGTGACTTTTTTTACTGCGCACTTTGAAAAGTACCAAGCACCAAAATGCACACCTCAAAAATAGTGGTATTAAACCGCACATGAGACCGAGTTCAAGGCACTAGCATGTTTTTAACCAATTTTTAACCAATTTGCTACATCTCAACTCAAGACGGTAGTAAATATTGCTAAAAGCCTAAAACTAATAAATTGAAGGTATCCACTTCCTATTATAATGCAGGAACAGAACCATTTCCAGATACAGATTGATTGTCTAACTCAGAGATCTCACTCTCAAAGAAGGCTTTGTGGAGAGACCTGACACACTGCTCAGCTTCACTGTCGTTTACAACCAACGAGATATTCACCTGGCATGAAACAAACAGGATGAAAAGATAGATAAAAATTAACACCTAACAGTAATGATTTGCAAATGAATGTCATTAATACTCAATGTCTCAATCTCAGAATGACAAACCACCCAAGCCTACGAAGCCAGAAGAAAAGCCCAAACCTATTAGGGTGATATCTCATTAATACAGAATATATAGGGTTTTTTTAAATTGTACAGGTTAAGCATTTCAAAGGAGAAATTTTTTATAGGGAAAGACAAAAACTAACTGATTTTTGTTTTAACTTGCATTTACTAACCTTTATTTTTACTTTAGGATTTTTATCCCGTGCAATATTACACATATTAGAAAAAATCATGTTAATATGCACGCAAAGTGTACAACAATGACACATACAAGCAATTGCTTGTGACTGAGGATGACGAAGCTATAATTTTATATCAGGAACTATAATGAACAAACAGCTGAAGTTGATACAAAAATACCTTAGATGCACCCTGAGAGATCATTTGAACAGTGACCCCAAGGCTTCGTAGAACGTGAAAGGCCTGGAATAAAAGGCCAAATAGTAAATTTGGATGTCAATAAAAAGAGGGAAAACATTAACTTATTACAGAAGAACATAATCACGCAAATTGTTGAGAATCAAATTATTTTCAAAAAGTGCATTAAATAAGCCACAAAATTTATTTCAATATGCCTAATTGCTGAACAAATGTCCACAATATAAAGAGCAAAAGGGAGGTCCGGATAATGATATTATTAAATAAAAAGCAATTAAATCTCAAAGCATCAAAATAAAACTTTTCAGTAATAAATCTCAGAACAATATTCAAATTGAGATAACATAATATAAAACCTTTTCCAATATCAGTGACGATCTCTGAACATTTCCAATGAGAGATATTATAGATCTATTCTTTAGGAGATTTACGACAGCAATTTTTTTCAGCTCTTCAACAACATAATCAAGTTCCTGATTAAAGATAAAGAATGACAACCAATTAGATTTCTGCAAAGGCTGAAATCAAAAACGGGAAAATGGTCGTGCATTTGTTTATTCAGGTGTAAAACAAGGTGACCTCAAGCAGATAAACATTATCTAATAGGGCCATCAGGGATACCATAAAGGCATATACAATAACTTAGCCCTATCCCACGAGTATGATAGGCCACAAGATCAAATGATACCATCTCATAATAATATTCTTAAATTTAGGCTTTGAACCTAACTCACTACCAAAAGGTAGCTCATAGGAGGAGAATTGCCATATCACTTATATACTCTATAGTAGCCATATCTCTAGTTGATGTGGTATAATGACTCGTCAACAGAAGTTTGGTTGGAACTCTTAGCTAACAAAATAATTAATGGAAGGAACACAATGACTAACCTGTTGAATTAGCTCTCTGCTCCACAGCTTTGATGGATCCAATGTCAATGAAATACTGACTTCACTTGTAGCAACAACATCAACCGATATACCTAATTCTTCAAAGATTGAAAACACCTGCATAAATATTGAAATATGAAGATATGAAGGGATTAAACCACTAGGAGAATAGGAATAACTGACAGGTGATAGCTTTCTCACCTTGGCAAGGAACCCAAACTGACCAAGCATGCGAGTGCTTACAATATCCAACATGGTCACATTACGTTTCAACACAATGCTAGTTAATAATGCCTGCAGGCAGAAATGTGAAAAATTAGCACTGTCGGAAATCCTACAGATAATCACTTATAATCTGAGTAAATACTCATTTCTACAAACCTTGCTCATATCTCTTGTCCTGCTGATGAGAGTACCAGGAGCTTTTGGGTTGTAAGAATTTTTAACCCTAACAGGAATATCACCTTCTCTAGCAGGTCTCATAGACTGTGGATGCAGGACCTGCAAACCAGAGAAATAATTCATACAAAAGATTATTCTGATACCCCAAGGCCTTTGTCATATCAATTGGGCACCCAATAGTAATGCTTTCTCATATCATCATTGCTAGGTAAATAACAAAAGATTTGGTGAGCCTCATTAATGGCCCCAAATATTTTGGTTTTTCATATACATATACAATATATAACAAAAAAGGGTATCTATAGCCGACGTGTGAATCTATGACGGAAACAAGCTAGAAAAGTGTTTTTCATCAAAGTTATCTGAGGATTAGCCATCAAATCGCTTGCAGTTCAAAACCAAAGTACTTGGCTAGGCCACCACTTTTCATTAAAATTATGAGTAAACCATCAGTTTGGTTCCTAAGATTGTAGGTGTCGTGCAGATTAGTCCCTCAGATTATGAAAACCTCAAAATAGTCCCTGACTTTGCAAAACGACATGCATTTTAATCCTTTTACATATTAAACGGCATTAAAAAACTAAGTAGAAAATGATTTTTTGTAAAGTCAGGGACTAATTTAAGGTTTTCATAATCTCAGGGATTAATCTGCACGACACCTACAATCTCAGGGACCAATTTGAGGGTTTACTCGTAAAATTATTAAGATGACTTGCATGAAGAAGCAATGCCAACGTCACTCACATAAAAGCTCCGCAATGCACCTGTGTGTATCTATTACTCGTCCAATTGAAATACTAGTTTGAGAAAATATTTGGGAGGACAGTCAGGAAGCGGCAGTTCATTCTTTTACTACTTACCCCAAATCCATTGCTTATCCACGGCACAAACAGAACCTTTTTTTATATATATATATATATATTTGTCTCCATACGCCATAAGAAAACATCATCAATTTTGTGACTTCTTCCACAACAAAAATGGCAATACTCAAGCCTTATTCCACTATATGGAATTTTCAAAGCACATTGACATTTAAAAATGTTATTTCAGATCATTTGCATTACAGCAATGAGAACAGTGATTTCAACACCAAAGCAGAGCCAAGAATGCAAGCAAGAATCCATAAATGTTTTATAATTTATACCGACAAGATAAATGGCATGTGGCGTATCATCAACAGAACAAAATCAGTAATAAAAAAATACCTGGGCACCAAAGTATGCAAGTTCAGCAGCCTCATCAAATGTCAAATACGGAACAGGTTCCGCTTGTGGGCAAATATTTGGATCAGAGGTTAGAACACCATCAACGTCTTTCCATACCTGTTTAACAGAATCAAATTAACTCTTTCCTTTTTATCTTCATTTAATCTGGAAGCTAAGGAAATTATTCAGAATTTCTTGCTAGTATTTTACATTATGAAGTCAAAGAGATACTTGCATGCCCTATACCGAAATTCAAAATTAATACACAGTACAAACACCTAAATATAACAACCCATTCAATAAACAAAGCAAGTTCATTGACATTGTAAGAACATTCAGACATGCATAGCTAATTGTTTATATGCAAACCTGGATTTCTGGCAACCCTAGTGCTTTCCCAATTGTTGTAGCTGTCAAATCACTGCCCCCTCTACCCAATGTTGTCACCGCACACGATTTCCGGGCCTGGAAGAATGAAAAACATATATATTGCATTCGTAACTTGAAATTTTCAAATTTTAGCATTGTAAAGGCCTTAAAAACTGGAGAGCAGGGATAGTGGGAGGAAGAACCATTGAAAATATAAGGCATAAAAAAAAGACCTTTCCAAGGAAGCCTGTAACAATTGGAATTGCAGGATCAGAAACCCAATCACCATGTAACCTCTTTGCAACAGCGGGATATGTTGCTTCCAAAATGTCCGCATTTGTGAAGTCATCAGTTGTTATAAAACCAATCTCAAATGCATCATACTGCCAGACCATTAAATTAGTATTTAGCAACAAATAACCATGAGAAGGATTCAAAGCTGACTATTCTCATCAGCAATTGCAAAAATAACCTTTTAAGTGACAATACATATTATATAGGCAAATAAGAAAACATACTTGGCGAGCCTTAACACCTATTTTATTAAGATATGCGGCAAAGATCCTAGTTGACATGCACTCTCCAAATGAAACTAAATAGTCTTGAGTCCGTGGAGTCAACTCTTTCATCATAGCTATCCCCTTCAGAAGTTGTTCCAATTCTTCTAGATGCTCTGGTAATATTTCCACACACAACACCAAGAGTCCAAGACAAACATAAATACAAGAACAACATATCAAAATTACTAAAATGCATAATGAGAAGAAAACAGTTGTTATGGTAGTATCAGTTTAATCCATCAGTTGATGAAATAAAATGAAAATGTTGCATTGCATAACAAGCTGAAACTATGCTATATCTTTTTCTTATTACAATAAACAACATCAGAAAGAGAATTTGATCTCAGTATCTCTCATGCATGGGCCAATTTTATCATGCAGCCAAAATGCATATAAAATGTACACTCTGCCTTAGGATACATACAAAATTGCTAATTTTGAGACCAAAGAAACCAGTGTTGCCACTACCAACACCAGATTAAGCTCTTTAATTTAGAAAAACTCTTCAGGAGCCTGAACATCGATATCATAATTCACAAATAAAAAAGAAAATACAATAACTGCAGAGTAAAACAAGCAGTAACTAGCACGAGAGTATATAATGTTATTAAATTAACTTTTTTAAACATATGTTCAATACCAGCTAGCATATCGGAGCAACATATAAAAACACAGACATAGCATTCCGGTTAAGTATTAGAAGGTTTAATAGAAAATCAACAGTATCCAAAAAGATTATCTAATGCACATGAAAGTAGCTCACTCGCAATAACATTTCTGTCCACTCCAAGCTCCTCCACAGTCCTGAATAAGATAAAAACATACAATGACACACACAAAAAAATGTGACTTTCCTATATTTCTGTTCTGAAAACATTTTAACTAGACTTAGAAAAGCAAAAAAGAAAATTCATTGCCTTGCCTGAGATGCAGGTCTTTTATAATGCTGAGCTCATCAATACTATCAGCATTAGTAACTCCACAGCTTACAGCTTTTTCTCCAGCCTAACAAGAAAGCATCCTATTTCCATTAAACACAGTTCTCGACTCAGCATTTTAAAATGCAGATTGCATCACACATTGCATATGCAAGTATGCAACATCTGTATCAAGTTGTGCAGACCACATCATCCTACCACGACCCCAATGCAACCACGCAAGAATGTAAAAATACTAAAATTTGGGGAAATGGAAAAACCATACCAGTAACAGCAAGTTAGTCGTCTTTCCCATCGCAGAGAGAACAATTATAGGCCTCTCATCCGGAAAGCTTAGTATGAGGTTGGCAACCTCTCTCATCCTTTCTGCACTTGCCACAGAGGAGCCACCGAATTTCATGACACACGTGTAACTCTGTTCAATTTCAGCAATGCCCCCATTTCCATTGTCATCCTTCTCAAGCACGCCAGTTTCTGTTGTCTTACAGCAACTGACACTTAGTGCTACCTTCCCACTTGAAACTGTCCTCGCAAAACTTACAGAAGAAACGGGAGAAAAAGACGCTGTAAATCCAATTCGCCATGGCATCAACAGTGGTTGACAACGGAGGTTTCTGCTAAAAGCCACAGGGAACGTGCTCTTAACCCAACTAAGCTGTGTTGTGCTTGCCATGCTTATTCCAACGAAAATGAGTAATTTCAACAAATAAATCAAATCAAGTGGCGCAAAAAACACAAAGAAAAACAACTCGATTATCTTTATCAGTTATTAGAGATGGTTCAAGTTGGATCTGCAAAAAATTATCCATGACATTCCATTCAGTCATAATATCACAATGTTTTGCAGATTACTTAAAACTAACAGCAAACGAAAACGAAGTTCTTCCTATAACGAAAAATAAAACAGAAACAGAAGATCAAGAGCAATTTAGGAAGTTTGAAATGAATACCTTGTAGGAAAGAGTTTGGTGTTGAGAGGGTGAAAATGCAGGAAAATTGATGCTGAATGAGGAAATGGAGAAAGGCAAGGGTATTGAACAATGATTTCGTTCAGAGAGAGAAGCGATTTTGACGGAGAGCTGTGTAGTAGTTGCAATGGCAAGTGGCAACGAACGTGCTCTGCCTCTCGTGGCGGCTGTTCTCTTTTGCTTTCTGACACACCCTGCAACGACAATAACGTGTTATTTTTTTTTCCCACTAGTTTTTTTTTTTTTCATTATGTATACTCCCTCCGTTATAAGAAGAAGAAAAAAAACAGGCGGCTTAAGAAAATTAGTTAATTTTATTTAATCTCTTTAAAATGATATAAAAATATTTAATTTTTTTAAAGTATTCTTAATTAAATTATCTTTTTTTATTTTAAATTTATTGTAATAAATAACAAAATAAATTGAGTAAAAAATATTTTAAATAAATTTTTATTAAATACAAATTAAAGTAATTAAATTTATTTATATTTAAAAACATAAAATTATTCAAAATTTTACTTATATTTAATAACGGAATGGCAATTTAAATTGAGAAACTAAAACTAACGAAACTAATTTCTATTCTTAAAATTATTAACCGTGTGTTAATTTACTAGTTAATACTTATTTGGTGTAAAATGACATATTTAACAAATTGCATGTTTAAACTCTCTTGTTTTTAAGGGTCAATTTTATCCGTATAAATAATAAGTTAGCATATCAATCCAACCTAAAAAGAAATTAGGGACCGTTTGGTTTGCATTTTCATTTTCTGTTTTCAGTCTGTTTCCTATTTTCTGGAATTTTTACAAAGGAAAAACTGAAAATGCTAAAAACAGAATTTTTGTTTTCAGCATTTTCAGTTTTTCCTTTGTAAAAATTCAAAAAACAAAAAAAAAGAAATGAAAATACAAACCAAACAACCCCTTAATCCCGTGTAATATTAAAAATAAAGTAACTTGGTTTTTAAAAATGAATTAATTCCCTACTAATTATTAACATGTCGTAAATATTTGTTGATGTATGATAAAAGTATATGAGATACACCTAAACATTATCAGTAGTAATAGATTGTAAAATAATTTTTAGATGGATTGCTACTCTCATAAATTTATTGTCAATTTATAAAAATATTTTAATAATATTTATATATTAATATTTTAAAGAAGTGACAATGATTTTACCCTAATTTTTAAACATTTTGAGTACAAACTATATATATTTTTAAAAGAATAGAGCTAATAAGGTTGTGTATAAATTCATCGACCCATTTTGCCATCCTACATATAATTCAATGTTTAGATTTTATCATAAAAAATTATCATACAAATATAATATGTTCAGCGATATTTTTGTTTTATTCTTTAAAGTGAAATTTAGACCAATTTAATTATGTATATTTATTTGTTTCATGCCATTTTTATTTGGATGTATTTATACTTTATCTTTTATATATTTTATTGTTACTCGACATTATTTTTATTTTCAGATTTTGCATGAGTAACATAAATTTTAATGGCCCCCTAAAATTATAATTTGTAGTCAAGGTCCGCCACGGCTACTAACCTATATGCTAAGTTGACTATCTTCTATGCCTAATTGCCTACATCTTCCTCAATAAAGCAAAATAAAAGACCTTATTTGTTATCGTGATTTTATGCTTGTAGTTGAGCTCATTTGTAAGGTGATTAACGAATTTCACTAGTACATTATCATGATATCTTGTATCAAGCAACTTCTTCATTAAGGGTTGACGAGTTCATATTGAGCATGTCCTTAATAAATGGGGCAACTCATGTGCATATTGGTTAGTTAAGGTGAGCGATTAGCCTATGCTCGTTTGAGAAGATAGAAGTGAGAAGGAATGAAAAACACCAATTGTTATAAAAAAAGATTGAAAAACACAAACAACAATGTGACGTTCTTTATTTGATTTGAGAAAAATTGAAATGAAAATATTAATTTTTAAATAAAAGGTTTAAACATTTCCTTTAATCTTATTTCTCCTAAAGCTTTGTCTACCCAAACTCAACCAAACACAGTGTAAAAGTGATGTTCAGTCTCATATGATCTTTGTGCCCTTGCCTATTTTGGATGAACACCTCTAACAGACTTCATAGACATTTCGCATTTTAGATCATAATTTGTTCCTTTCTCCCCTCTTTCCTTCCATTACAATATATATATAAGAAAATATTTAAAATGAAACAATATCCTTTGAACTGTTAGGTCCTTAGTTCCATGCCATTTTTTTTATAATGTTCCTTTTTTTCTCCCTAAAAAGTTCTCTCAAAAGACATCACTAAAGGAAGTATTTTCTCAAAAAAAAAATCTCAGCAAATACTTTTCTTTTGACAACACACAGGAAAATAATTCTCTTTCTTTCAAAATTAAAAATTCATATCACCTAATACTAATTATAAAATTTAAAATACTCAATTAAAATTAAAATACTCCTACAAATAGCCGTGACTTTCTCCCCTAAAAATCAAAATACATGTTTCTTCCGCAACAAATTTCAGTCATTAAATGCACATCTATGCAACACAAAAATGTCACTTAACTTACTCTCAATACGTGTTATCTAAGTCTCAGTCATGTAGTTCAGTTGGTGAGTGCATGAGATATGCGTGTGTGGGTATGGAGTTCGATCCTAGTTGTACTACTTTAACCAAAAAAAAATATATTATATAATTTCTTTTTATTTATTAATGTTATCTAATTTCTTTTATTGAATTGCTAGTTACCTCAAGAACCAGTTTTACCTAGTTCTAGTTGCTAGCTACCTTGGTCCTCAATCCTTACAAAATTACAAACACCATTTTATCATTTAAACACCAAAATATCCAAATCCCAATTGCAGAAGACACCCACTTTATTATGAAAGGGTAAAGTTGTTCATAATAATCGATTGTCCATGTGGGTTGCCCAAGAAAACAACACTTGATAAATTAGGTTTCGCTTTGTATAGAAAGCGTTTTAGTGGAGATTTGTAACAAAAAGAAATTTTGAGCTTCACAATCATATAGAGTATGTTGGGCCAATTAAGGAAGCTTCTCAAATTTTTATTTTGTTGAATTTTGATTTCAAATAGTATGGGGCAATGCCTGGTCATATTTGGAATGAAACTTGAGAATGTCTTTCATAAAATATTTTACGTACAGGGGAAATTAAAACTTCTGAATTTTCAATTATTGTGTTCTAGATTATATTTTTGTACTAACTTGTATCTTTTACACATATAATCTATCTATCCAACAAGAGTATTAATTTATTAGTATTTTTCTGATTTAATTTCAAAAATGGTCTGTGTTGCAATACAAGAATGTTTTAAGAAATTATAAATGGATCAAGTTCACTAAACTCCACAAGGTAGCAAAGACTTAGATTTCAAGAAAAAAAATTTTGACTTGGCCGTTTAAAAGCGAACCTATACAAGTTAGTTTACACTGACCCACGAGTTAAGCAAGTTAGGATTTGGCCTGTGAATCACATTCAAAGAAAAAAAAATTACCATAATGAGGATTAAGATTCATCATTATTAGTCTTTGTATATGATTTGAACTTTGAACTTTGAAGTTTAAATAAAATTGCTGTTATATATTTATAAAAAAAAAACTTAAGATTAATTTTTAAAGAAAAATATTTTTTTACAAAAAAAGTTAACAAAAATAAACATGGATTGGCCTACAAACCCTAAGTGTGGGTCTTAAAATTATAGGCCCATTTACAAGCCGACTTATGCAAATTGGACAGCTTAACCCACAAACCACCCAGCTATATTTGGTGACCAAGAAGGTCATTCTCTTGTGAATTACCAAACCCTTAGGACAACACATATCCAAAATTAAATAAGCAACAAACATCAGAAATCAGATTTGATAAAAAGAAATAAAACAATTTATTCCATCACTTGATATTAAGTTTCCAACATAGTTTGCTTCTGTCTAAAGCACCATTGATAAAAATATCATCTAACTCCTCTTCAACCTACAGATTCAGCTAACCTATTTGATCTTGGCCTTGACAGATAGGCCTTTAACAAGAAGCAATGCATTTACAAACAGCAAGCTTCAGCAACTACAGTTAATACCTCTCTCTATAAGGGTAGAGCATTTATGAAGCACTTCTTCAATCATATCATACCATGGTAGCCTGCTGAATCCAAGAGCACTGCTTTGATTTGCTCAGGGGGGACATCTTGTCCTTCTCTGCATTGCTGCTTTGAAACAAGAAAAAGACCAAACATGAAAGTTGTGAGCTCAAAATTTAAACATCAAATTCAACTCACAAACTCAAACATAAATTGATAGTCAATAAATTTGTGATTACTACAGTTCCCTACTACAAGATTGCCAGCATAATCTTCGAAGACAGAAACATTATTATGTCGTCTCATGATTTTGAAAGAAAAATATTATGTCATTTGTCGCGTGATCAAATGTAGGCAGGTACCAGACATCAATATTGGAAGAATTATTTTGTGTGAATCCTTTTACGCTTGCCTGATTGTATTGACTATTGAAATGTGCAATTCGAACGTGAATCATGCAATTCTAACAACTTTTGTTCAATGTGTTTAGGGTCGACGACATTGATCAAACAACGTCAATGAACACAATATAGTGGTAATGTTAGATATGTTCAAGTGAAACACGGCACTAGAGAAAGAACTATACCTCTGCTCTGAAAACGTCTAATGCAAAGCCATTGAAACAGCTAATAACAGCCTGCTGAACATCCAATCCGAGGTTATCCAAAGCCCTCATGGTAGAAAGCAAAAGACCCGGTCTGCGGGTACAAAACATGTGAATGTTGACAGCTCTCCCTTCCCTTACCCTCACTTCCACCTGCAAATCTCAAAAGCACAAAAGTTAATACAGTTACCATGCAAATAAACTCTGTAAACATTAACACAGATGTCAAATCAAGTTGGTGATCATTAATAATTAATCTGTACTAAAACACTTATTATGATATGACTGCTAGGCCTGATGGGCCTCCGCTTTGTGTTCATCAGCGAAAAAGGGCATGCAAGGAAGTATCGAGTAGCGTTTGTACTAATTGTACTATGCTAGTAACTTGATCTAGATTGGTATTATAAATGGTATCAGTGTTTTGTTTAATATAGCATCTCATATGATAAGATCTAATACTATCTTGAGTAATTTGAATAAAAGGATTTTCCACTCCATGCTGTATAGTCTTCTCCTGTTACTTTGCTTTAATTTTTTTTAAAAAAAAGAACACTTCTAAAGCTGGCACAGGGTACAGAATACATACTAACAGTCATAACCAAGTTGGCATGTATTATGCTTGTGCATGTTCATCAAGATTTTTTGCCCATGTTTCTAGAAGAAAACATAAGAGAGAAAATTATGTTATTTAAGTACTTGTCCCACAATATATTTGGTAAACAACCCACATTCAGGATATATGCAAACACTGCAATTCAATATTTTTGGTATAAAGGTTAGTTGATGCAAGTCATGCAGAAACAAAAATATCCACTTCAGTGATCTGGATCATCACCAACACCTAGTTTGCATCCATGTGCACTTGTTAGCCATGTCATGTGGCAGGTCCACAAAAAGGCAGTTTCAATTGTGACATAATTTAGATGGCCTGTAAGCAACAACCCACAATCCTAACAGTGTCTAAAAACAACTTGTCGCTTTAAGACGATCAAAATTACCTTAGCAGCTTGATTTTTAGGGCTTGGCAAGGCACCAGGATATAGTTCCTCCTTGACCCGGCATGGTAGGGTTGGCGGAGTGGGCGTCAAAGGTTGAAAACTCAAAGAAGGCGGAAGCAATGAGCCAGGTGGAGTAGACTCCAGTTCATGGTGAAGATCATTAATCCGCTGCAGCAGCTCCTTCAAGTAGTCAATTGCATCCCCAAGTATTGAAGCCCTATCCATCTATCAACATATCAAAGTACATCAGCCATTTAGCAGTTAACATTCCAAAATTTCCAACACATTGAGTGTATTTATTTAACATAATATACTACGGTCCATAGCAATAATTAAACCAACACAGTGGTCTACAAACTAAAGATTCACTAAAATTGGCATGAATTCAAAACCATACACCAGATTCCCCAAACATAAGTGACAAATGGCATTTCTCATTACAGGAGAACAAATTTGAAAATGTTTTCTGGGAAAAATGAAATTCTACACAATGAGTCACCACACAATACCGCAATAAGGGATCAACTACTTGACAGAACATTGAATTACAAACTAAAACAAGAACAAAAATTAAATGAATTATTAACAAAACAAAAACTTCCATACCTTGCTAATCTTTGGCACAACAGACCTAAGCATGTACAACCTATCATTGAGTTTCTTCCTACGGCGCCTCTCCGCCATGAGATTTTTGGCGGGTGGGCCCTTCTTCTTCCCCTTCTGGTCTCCACCATTCACAGAACCATTCGGGTTCAAACTGTTCCCATTCTCATCAGAGTCATAATTCAACGTTGAAGCATCAATGTCAACACTACCTTCCTCCCCTTCCCCTTCTTCCCATTTCCTCATCTTCCTCGCCGTCTCCAAGCCCGGAATCTCCAGCGCACCACGGCGCTTCTGGAACAAAGTGGGTTGCGCCACCTCAAGCGGCTTCAAAGCCCTGGGCCGGTTGGGAAACAGAGCATTTCCGGAACCGGGAAAGGCTTCTAGTTCCAGAGCCGTAGCAGGGAAGTCGGAAGGCGAGGTGAGCTGCGGGCCCATCTGGGCCTGAGAAAAGGCCGTCAATAGAGGCGAATTGGAAGAGGGATTCCCGAGGAAAAACCCACCGTCGAGGCCCAAATCGAAGCCGGAGTCAAAATTAGTGTTGTTATTGAAGAAAGTCTGAGAAGATGAAGGGTCCAAGGGGAAAGAGTCCAAGCTAATGTTGTGAGTATGCATGAGAAAGTTATCCGTTGAAGGATTGGGAAGAAAGGGAATGCCAATAGCAGAGTCGATGATTTGTTGGTGAGGTTCGGAGTGAGGTTCGGGTTGGGGTTGGGGTTGGGGTTGGAGCAAGGATTTGAAGCAAGGGAGAGGAGCACCCATGGCGGCAATGGCGAGGTCGTCGTCTTCTTCTCCTCCGTCTTGGTGGTTAGGTTCGGAGTTAGGAGTGGACCAAGAGGCGTTTGGGTCATGTTCTTGCTGAAGATGAGATTCATCCATCCAAGGAAGAGCGTGAAGGAGAGGTTTGGATAGCGTGTACCTCTCCATGAGAAGAAGAAGATGATGATGAGAGAGAGAAGAGTGAAGAAGGTTTTTTTTTTTTTTGTTTGGTTATGTAGTAGTGCTCAGAAGAAGAAGATGGTTTTTGGTTTTAGAGAAGAAAAGAAGCAGAGAAAAGGGGTTAGAAATTGGGAGTTTCGAACGTTACGTAATGTTACAGTGTTGAAAGAAATGAATGGAGAGGGAACGGCTGGTGGGTGCGTGGTTTATCCAGGTGTTCCTCTACTTCTGCCGCTTTCCTGCATCTCTCATATTTTACTTTATTTTCCTTCAAAACAAATATTTCATGTAATACTATTATAATAGTCTACAACTTACATTCAGTTATAATAATAAAAAAAAAAACACCTTTTTCGTATAAAAAAGATTGTAAGATATAAATTTAACAATAGTAATAAATATAAAGTTAGGGAGAGATTATTAATAATATTTATGTATTAATATTTAAATTTTATTAATTATAAAAATATATTTTAAATTTAAAAATAAAACTACAATAGACATAAAAAGTGACAATAACCTCATCTATTTTATTTTTTTTTTATAATTACGAGTTTTTCTACCCTTAGGATAAGACTAATCGTGTTCGCGATGCGTGGTTAGCGCTGACCCCGAGAATTTGACAAAGGTCGGCTTCGAACACGGGACCTGCCGCTGTGGATCGTTCCTCCTATAAACTTAACGGGACATTATACCACTAAACCAACCTTTGAAGTTATATTACTACTATTTGACTAAACTCTTGTTTTATTTTATTTTTAATTTTTGGTTTTAACCAAAAATATTTATCAATTGATAGTTGAAGATTATCTCTTTTATATACATAGATAAAATTTTGTTTTCAATTAATATATTCAAGAGACTAAATTATTTATTGTTTATGTCAGATTTTGTTGATTAACACTTCAAAATTTATGTATTTGTAGGCTTATCACTTAACTAAACTTTTGAATAAAAAAAAATTATGCATTGGTTTTTTTATTTTCAAATTCTACAAGTTAGAAAATTCGTTATAATAACCTTGTTTGATTTATATAACTAATGCACTTAATGAGATTAGGATGTTGTTGTTCTTATTGTGTATTTGGTTGCAAATAGAGCTAGAAAAAAAATGGATTTGTGGAGAAAGAAATGCACAAAAAAAATTGTGACATATTTTTTGTTTGATTAAGTATGAGAATGACTTAAAATTATGGTTAAAATGCACAAAATATCCTTGAGGTTTTAGAAAATAGCACGAACCACCAGACTTTAAAAAAATTGGTAGTCCACACCATTTTCTCAAATAGACACTAATCACAGTTAAAGCTCTCTCTATATTTTTTTCTATAATAAAAAAATTAATTTTCTTGTATGCTTTTTTTGTACAATATTTATCTAGTGAATTTTTTAAAAATTATTTTTTCATAAAAAAAAATTCATAAAGTAAAAAAATTATTTGTCAATAAAAATTATTTTTTTGTAAATTAAAAAATAAATAATTTACAAATAATGATAGTATTTTTTAATTTACAAAAAAAAAATTATTCACAATTAATTATTTTATTTTAGGGTAAATTGCACAAAGTACCATTTAGGTTTTAGAAAATAGCACAAAACACCAACCTATAAAAAAATTAGCAGTTCACACAATTTTCTCAAATAGACACTAATCATAGTTAAATCTCTCTCTATTTTTTTTCTATAAATAAAAAAAATGAATTTTCCTGTATGTTTTTTTTTGTACAAAATTTATCTACTAAACTTTCTCAAAAAATATTTTTTCATAAAATAAAATAATTAATTATGAATAATTTTTTTTGTAAATTAAAAAATACTATAATTATTTGTAAATTATTTATTTTTTAATTTACAAAAAATAATTTTTTATTCACAAATAATGAAAAAATAAATTTTTTATTTTATGAAAAAATAATTTTTGAGAAAATTCAATAGATGAATTTTGTACAAGAAAAGCATACAAGAAAATTGATTTTTTTATTATAGAAGGAGAGCTTTAACTATGATTAGTGTCTATTTGAGAAAATAGTGTGAACTGTTAATTTTTTTAAAATTTAATGATTTGTGCTATTTTCTAAACCCTCAAAAGTACTTTATGCAATTTACCCTAAAATTATTAAGTTACCCTTAACTGTTAATAGTTAAACAAATACTTTTTAGTAAGAAGTTAAACACATACTTTTATTAGTATACTATAAATTATGTATTAAAATAATATAAAGTCATGATAAAGTTAGTGTTAAATTAAACCATATATCATTAAATTAGTTTGATATAAAATATTTAAATATAGCATAATAAATATTATAATTGAATTGACAGAAAAAAATTGAGTTAATATTATACGTATATTCAATGTTTTAATTTAATTTAACAGATTTAATAATTTTTTACGTTTTTTCATGTGCACATAATAACAATAATCTTTTCTTAAAAAGTTAAGTAACTGAAGTGTTTTTAAAAATTGTGCAAGAAATCATGATATTGAAGCCAAAACATCAATCTCAATTTTGCCTCATATGACAAGACTATCTGTCTCCACAAAAAAACACCTAATTTTTAAAGGCCGTTCTTATCTCTTCTCAAATCCAAACAAAAAAAATCCTCTAATCCTATTCTACTCTCTTTCCCTTCCACCTATTGGCTTCCAAATATATGCTTAATCTTTGAGTTTGTGTAAACATCAATTTAAATTTTCAAGTTATATCCACCATTTAATTTAAATTCTAATCTTGTGATTCAATCTCTGAAAATAATGTTTGAATTTAATTTAATATAGTTAACATTTATCTAATATGTAGTTAACAACAAAAACAATGCTCTTTTTTAGCCAACTACTAAATGTAACCTATCTTGAGACTCAATGTGCAATAGATCACAATATTGAGGCTAAAACTTCTATCTGAATCTCATCTCATAATAGCAAAACTCTTTGTCCTTATATGGAGCCCACAAAGTTTTTGAAGTTCTTTCTCATCTCTTTTCACATCTAAAAAAGGGGTAGTGCTCTATTTATACTATGCTCTCTCTTCTTTCTCTCTCATCTCATTTCTTTCAAACATAGTGTTAGTACTTGAGATTATGCAAAAACATAAACTTAGTCTTTAAAATTATAATGTTTAGTTTCTAAAATAATAAAAAATAGTTTTTGAATTGTTAAGAAGAAGTCTCACGTCAATTAGAAAGAAGGTCACCATAGAGTACATATGAGGTGTGGTAATCATTCTCCTATCAGTAGAATTTTGGGTTTTGGTCAAACCCACTTCCAAAAGCTAGCTTATAGGTAGAGAATTGTCACACCACTTATATACTCTATAATGACCATCTTTCAACTTTACGTGAGACTATTTTTTAACAGGAATTAAAAGTATACACAAGTTCAAGATGAAATTAATTAATGCTTGTCAATTATTTTTATCTCCATAATTAGTTTAACGTCTTAAAATATTTAAACAATCAACTTAGTCATCCCTGAGTATTGTGACTAAGTTCACCTATTTTAACATAATTCAAAGACTTCTTAGTTGAGGGTACACTAAATTAATTGACCATATCAAATATCATAAAATAAAATTTTTCTTTCATAATTTCATGAACTAAATTGTTATTTTTACTCATCATGAATGTTATATAGATAAAGAAAACATTCTTTAATAGATCCACATTAAAAGCAGAAATACAAGTTAATTATGAGCCACAAAAAAAGCAAAGAGTTTGAACTATTTTGGTCTTGAGAATTCAAGTAAAAAATAATTACCACATAAGTCCTCTTCAGTTACTATAAATTTTCAATTAGAAAGAAAAAAACACAACGCTCATTATTTATGATTAACATGAATGTTGTGTCTTTATTTTTTCTGCTGAAAAGTTTTCGTAACTAAAGAGACCATAAACCCGTCTAAGGAGTGTAGGAAGAAAGGAGAATATCTACACATGGTTTTGATGGTCATAAAAGAAGTATATGAAACGGTATGCAATTACGTAGTAAAACAAAATATGTTAGGGTTTTTGGTAAACTAAATATAGTTTTTTATTAAAATATAATAAATAAATAAGATTTATATATTTATAATATGATATTTTTTGAAGAGATTTATAATATAATAAATATTAATTTTTTTAGAGAAAAATATTACTGGGCAAATGTATAGAATAACTTTTCCCGATATATTGTTATAAAATTTTAGAGAATGTCGGATTTAATTGAGGAATAATAAACATCTTATAATATTGATATTGATATTTGGTCAAGTACGTAGTGGTTAAGTTTTTCATATTAAATATTATTTTTATTAAGTTTCTTAAATATTAAATATTATTTTATATTATTTTTTAATAGTTATAATTATTTTTTAATCTTTTATATTATATTTCAATAGAGAAATCTAGGTTCTACCATGTGGCAACACCTAAATTTTATTTATTTATTTAAGAAAATCGGTGATGAACAATGAACCGACCCAATTTGGTAATTATTTTTTTAAGACCGATTTGATAAATATTTCTAAATATATTTTTTTGGTAAATTTGCCTTCGAAAGTAGGCAGGCATGGCAAAAAAACCGAATCCGCGAGTACCCGACTGACTCCGCCCGACATTGACGGGGAATCCTCGCTTTGACCGGATTTTTGACGAGTTCGGGTTTTTTCTGCCCCCGCTTTTAGTGGGACGGGGGCGGCTTTGGGATTTTAACTATCCGCCCCGCCCCCGCCCCAAACCCGTCCTGCCATTATAATTTTATATATTTATACTTATTTTCATATTTATATACACATAATGCTATTATTATTAGCAATATTAATTATAATAAAGTTAAAAATTTATTATATTTCTAATAACTTTTACCTATAATGTGAACTAAAGTAATTAATTTAGTTTTTTAAAAATTTTCAAGTATTTAATTTATGTAAAAATATACTAAGAAAATATATATTTTTTTTTAAAAAATGTGAGTCTAAATTATTCGCGGGTTTCCCAATTCTCGACAGGGGTGGGTTTGGGTCTGAATTTTTCATCCTCGCCTTGTTTTTTCCTGAACCCGAACTCGTCCCCGCCCCGCTCTTAGCGGGGGCAGGGATGGGAGAGCAAAATTCCGCCCCCGCCCCCTCCCTGCCCCGTTGTCATCCCTATTCAAAAGACAAGTTAAAATATATATTAGGGTAAATTGCAATAAGTCCCCTTGAGGTTTGGGGAAATTGCACTCCACCCCAAACTTCACCAAAATTAGCACTACACTTCGTTTCTTTAACCGTTGAATGTTGATTACTGACCTAGCTAACATTTCTGTCGTTCTCATCTGTCACATCTACGAAGATGTTCATTTATTAACTTTAAAAACTAGTTTTAAGGCTGATGTAGCAAACTAGCGAGGCAAAAACGTTAGTTAACTGCTATACGGCTAACGTTTCTTCCATTAATATTAAAAATTATTTTTAATACTTATGTGATAGATTGACATGTCAAAAATGCTAGTTAACTAACCAAAATGGGGTGGAGTACTAATTTTGATGAAGTTTGGGTGGAGTGCAATTTCTCCAAATCTCAAGGAGTTATTGCAATTTACCCTATATATTAAAAAAAAGAAAAAAAAAGAGATATTAAAGAATAGAATTATTTTATAGTTTTTTTCGTTATTAAAATTATTTTATAGTTTTTATAAATAAGAAATAGAATTAATTGATAATTTTATAAAAAATTAATATAGGGATAAGGCTGTGTACATCCTACCCAAGTACCCTCATGAAATGAGGATTACACTAAGTTGTTGTTTTTGTTGTAATTTTATAAAAATTGATATTAGTTTATTAATTTAGAAATCATTGTGATTGATATATACTAATTTATCTACTAAAAAATTGATACTACTAATTTATAATTTACTATTCTTACATATTACATTTTTATTGATCAAATTAAAAAGACATATAAACTCTATTTTAAAAAGACTTCTCGACAACACCCTTTTTTGAAACAAACGTGGTAGTTGATACGAAATTGAAACTCGAAAGATCTAATTTAATTAGGCAGTACCCGGCAGCCACCCTTTAATGAAATCACAGGTTTGTTATGCACATATAATTTCTTTTGATTAGTTTACTTTTTGAATGATCTCTGACTTGTGCATGCCTATATATAATTAAGCTCAAATATGAAATACTCATCATCCAGGAACATATAGATACATTGCTAGGGGACCGGAATGCGAAAAGCTATCAAATATATTCACCACATGTATATAATATTATAAAAAATTTAAAGCTCAATTCCATATGTCTAGGAAAAGAAATAGAAATGAAAAAATATTAGTATAAAAATATTAAAAACAATAAGGATGTATAAAAATATGAGTCTATTATTACTCTATTAGAGTTATTGAAATATTATAGTTCACATCAGTCTTTAAATTGCACTGATCAAATTTATATTAGTCCATGAAATTGTCATTTGTTATTCATTTCAACCTTTGTTGTTAATTTATAATTAACATCTTTCAAAATTTGAATAAAATTAAACTTTTTCAAAAAAAAACATGGGGGATTAAATTGAACTTTTAATAGTAAATACACAATAGCCTTTTTTTTATAAGTAAAATCAAAATTGATAAGAGTATAAAGAATATTCCAACCCATATACAAATAGATCAAGCTAAATTAACTAAGCTGAGAAATACAAATAAGTGGCTCAAATGTCAATCAGAATAAATAAACACCCGTTAGATAGCCTAACATTGATCCATTTCCTGGAATGAATATTAACTTTCTCAAATACACAATAACCTATTAAAATTGTTTTTAAAATTAACGAGGTGCTTATTGTTTCAATGACTAATGCGAACTAAAACTAACGAGTTAATTGTAAACTAACGTACGTTGGAATATAAAACAAGTAATTGATTTCAATATCAAAGACTAATATTAAGGATTAAATTTGTTAGGGACAGAATCTCGCTAGGGATATTTTCATCATCTTGCCACTCATCTTGAATTTTGTGTCGTCTTGAAAACTATTAGATGACCAATGGAATTCTGCACACATAGATGATCCGGATCATACCCCCTTAACTTGTAGTATAATGGGGATTTCATCACATAGGGTGTCGTTTCGGCATTCTGGATTGGAGCACAATACATAAATGATAAACAAGACTGATGTTGTTGTCCTCTATCGTACAACTCCAATACACGAGTCATTTTCTAGGTATTT